>CM077010.1:131501986-136501986 GCA_039090855.1 Macrothele yani | reverse complement strand
TTACCACCCACCATGGACAGCGCAGTGGCCGACGACGGGTGCTGAATGACCGTGACCAGAGGCGTCTGACCAGGATTATCCATGCAAACAGACAAGCGATACTGGCTCAAATAACATCCACATTCAATGTAGGAGACATTTCCATCAGGTCAGTACTGCGTGATTTAGCGTCCATGGGGTATGAGGACCGGAAGACATACCAGAATGCTTTGTTAACCCAACGACATTGGACACAGCGCCTCACATTTGCTCGTGAACACGGAAATTGGATCCTGGAAGACTGGCAATATGTGGCGTGGTCCGATGAGTCACGCAACCAGTTGTTATGAGCTGATGGTAGGGTTCAGGTGTGGCGCAGACCCCATGAGGCCATGGACCCAAGCTGTCAACAAGGCACTGTGCAAGCTGGCAAGCTGGTGGTGTTTCCATACATGTGTGGTGGTGTCTTTACGTGGCACGGATCGGGTCCTCTGGTCCTCGTAAACACGTAATAAACCGGTGATCGCTTTGTTTCTCTGCTGGGTGACGATTTGCAGCCCTTCATGGACTTCATGTACTCCAGCAACCATGGGATTTTCCAGGCGGACAATGCACCATGTCATCGGGTCCAGGTTGTCCAAAATTGGTTCGAGGATCCTTCTGGACACTTTCGACGGATGGTATGGCCACCATGTTCACCCGACATGAACCCAATAGAGCACTTATGGGACGTGGTGAAAAGGTTCATTCGCACCCAAGATCGTGCACCTAGAAATACCAGGGAACTGTGGGCGGCTGTTCAGACGGTGTGGCTCAACATCTCTCCAGAAGTCTTCCGGTCAATTGTGGAATCGGTGCCACGTCGAGATACACTGAAATGAAAAACGATATTTTGTGACCCCCCCCCCTTCCCTTGTAAAAATCCTTGGTGGGACCTTGCTGCTTATCAACCGATTAGTTTGGATAATGGCATCTGCATTTGGTTAATGGTGTTGAAAATCCCTTAAGTTCCTATTCATGCTGTTTTAAGATATCGAAATTATTATTAGCAGTAGTAGTAAATAAATTTTTGACAATAATACGATTCAGAAGACGTGTATTGTGCAATAAGAGGAAACCATCTAAATAAAGTCAGCGAAACACCCGCTTGAATCTATTTTGTTTTATAACATGTATAAAATATTGAAACGAACAGTAATGGCAATGATCAACTGAAAGACATATGGCAAAAGAGCATCGCAAATCTTGAAAATGCAAGGTATGTCACGTACGTAATTGCATTTTACACCATAAAATCTCCCCGCTTCTGGCTAAGGGAGGGAGGGGGAAATACAGCCGAGCAATATTTAATCATTCGTAAATTTCATTCGCATTGTGTTGTCGTCTTCATCTACGTTTGCTCGTTGCCTGCCTCTCCTCGCAATTTCATTGGCGAAAGTTTTCTACGCCCCCAGCTCTCCCCCTCCTTTCACACTCACCCTGACGTTTCCACTCATAGTTTAAAGTAAAGTGAATGCTTCCCCAATTCTCTGCGCCCACTTCGAACAATTTTCCCTGAAAGCACGCCGGCGACGTAAAATCTCGAGATGACGTTTTGGGAAAAGCGAAAAACCTTTCTCCCATATTGCAGGAATAGTTCAAAAGGCGTAAATGCATGTCTGGCGCTTTCACGTTTGGCCACGTGACGTAGCTTGCTGAGATTGTGAGACATAACAACGGGCGTAGTAATTTACTTCAAAATAAAAGTTTGTGTCTTAGATTTCTCTTACGTATGTCTTCTATTTTATACGGTATCGGCGATTTCGAGAAAAGTTTCTCATGAAGTTGGATAACACGGAATAAGTTCTCTGAAAGAAAAATTAATTTATTTTCCGCTCCCCTCCCCTACCCCCCACTCCTTTCTCAAAACTAAGAATGCGAATAATCTCCTTCCTGCTGCATCTTGAACAGAAATGCAGATGGATATGATAGAAGCTGCTTTTACAGCGCTTTAACAGAGTCTCGATAACGTAATCATAAAAACGCCGCTTTCCCAAAAAAATGGTCTAACTTCTGTCGCAGAACTGCATAGTGCAATACTTTCCTTCCATATTTTCAGATGTTCCAGTATCGCAAATTTGATTTCACGGTATGCGTCCATCTGAAATAAAAAATTGTAAAGGGAAGCGATGTAGTAACACTCGTCGCGAGTACGAATATGTTAGTGCTGAGGAGCTCATTTCGGAAACTACTTAGCATACCATGTCTACCTCACAGAAAGAGAATGAAAAAAATGACACGAGTAAAAAGTTTTAAAAAAGATAGCCGGCGTGAGTGAAGTACGTTACATGAAGAAGTCACTTGGGAAGCACGGCAAAAAAATTAGCCAGAATTTCCAGAGAATACAAAATGCACCTACTTACCAGAAAGGGAGAAAAATACGGCGTTCATCTGAATATATTTGTTGACGGCTGCTTAATGTATGTGAAATAGTTTTCCTGGTGATGACAAAAACAGTTTAAAATATAATTTTTTTACTCATTTTTGCTGATTTTCATTAGCAAACCACCACAATTCGCTGAAGCATAATTTTGTACAATGTCTGACAGATGCCCGACTTCGTTTCATCCGACAAAGTGTGAATAAGACATCTCCGATTCTTGAAACGAATTTAGGAAAAAGTATTTTGAGATAGAACAGATGCAAACAGGATGAAAATAACTCATATGTTTTCCCCATTTCTCATATATTATATTGTTTTATCTGTGGCTGAGCTATTATTTAAAATTCACGATTACGAAAAGTTGTCCTCCACGCGAAGACTGTTTTTTTTTTTTTTTTTTTTTTTTTTTAACCAACACTTAAACAATTAGAGATGACAACATACATCTGAAAATATGTGTAGAGTCTTCATAGTACAACATAATTTAATAGACTATACAAAGACACCAAATTCTTGTTTAAGAACGTGAAAAGCTATTGTGGATGGAAGGGCCCTTTTTGACCGACATCCAATTTTGATTCAGAGTTCAGTTCTTAAAAATTAACAGTTCAGTTCACTCCCGCATGTTATTGTTCTGCTTTTACTTGGCGAACAGTTTCTAATCAATCCGCTAGCGTACTTGAAGTACTAAGAAAAATTTTGTACTTACAAGTTCATCCATTGGGTAAATTAATCCAATACGAGCACGTCAACGCGCGTTAATATTCCTCTGCCGGAATCTCGCTGCAAGGTTTCTTAGCAACAGAATTTCTCCCCAAACTAAACACCCCCCCCCCACACACACACACACACACATACACAAGAGCCACGCTGTGGGTGGAAAGAGCAGAATTGGAAACGGGTCCAAAATTTTGGACCTGGATCCGAATTGGACCAGGGCCATCACATAATTGGACACGACCCGAGCCTGCCCCGGACAAATCTGCTTTGAGCTATAAACTCGAATATATCATCAGCATTGTCAATCATTACCAATCCACTGCTGGATCTCCCCACGTTTCTTCCACAACGGACTGTCTTGGCTCAGTCTCCTCCATCCACCCATCTCCCACGTGGTCTTCTTCTGGGTCTTTTCCTGTCCCTTGGAATCCAGTCTAAAATTTCGGTTGCTCGTCGGTGGTCTGTTCTCTTGGCAATATGTCTAGCCCATTGCCATTTCAGGAATATTACTCTGATCGTCATGTCTTTCACTCTTGTAATTTTCCTTATCCACGGGTTCCTCCTTTTATCTTTCTTGGTTACACCAAGCATGCATCTCTCCATGGCTCTTCCAGTTGTCTGCAGTCTTTTTTAATTAAGATCCACGTTTCTGTTGCGTACCTAAGCACTGGAAGGATGCATTGATTAAACACTATTCTTTTAAGACAATGGCATATTGCTCTTAAAAATTGTACTGGTTCTTCCAAAGGTTCTCCAGCCAAGTTTTATACGCCGATTAATTTCTTCATCAGTGTGACACTCGCTTGATATCAGTTGTGGAAGGTAAATGTAGAAATTGGGTATCTCCAGCTTTTTCCCATCAACTGATAAATCTTCATTCCTTGTAAAAGCATTGTACATCACTTTTGTCTTCTGAAAGTTTAATTTTAAACCCCATTTCTTTACCCTTCTCAGCAAATTGCTGGATCATTCTCTGCAGCTCTGAAGTATTATTTTAAAGGCCTCTGAAGGGTTATTTGAAATACATGTTTCTATTCAAATATAAAACGGAAATAAAATCGGGTCAGGAATACCTTGACCACACCCGTTTGACCAGCAAGAAATTGTCGACCCGGTGACCCGTGACCGGTTTCCATCTCTGGGTGGGAGTTGGGCGATCTCCACAGCTCCGCTCTCTCTTGCTCTGTCCGCCTTGCGTCGGGGTGAATGACCGCCACTGGACTCATTTCGCTGATCTTTGGCAAAAATCTTTCGAACTCTTGCAAGCTTCCTCTGGCCATAATTTCCCTGTATATATTGTATCTTCTCCGTGAAGATCGCTATCGCACTTGGCCATTCCACCAAGCCTTTGACTTTCTTCACCAGCGGAGTACCTTACTGCTATCGTTACGACGAGTTTCCAAGAGCTTTATTCCAATGCCGTGGAATCGCTCCATTCGTGCGAAGTGTGGCAGACTCCGTCCTTAGGTCTCTTTCCGTCAGACACTAAGCAGCAACTGAAATTTCTTGCTTATTTTCAGTGTCAAGTACGCGACCTTGCTTATTTTCAGTGCCAAGTGCGCGATCTTGCTTATTGCCTCATGGAATCAGTGCAGTAATGTGTTGCATAAAAATGTAAAATTATTTTTGCGTTCGTTGACTGAAAATATGTGCAAAATTTTCCTACAGTATTACTTTACAGAAAAGTAAATCTATGTACACTGAGTTAGCTTTGCATTAGGAACACTTACCTAATAACGCGTTAGTACAACTTTCTGTGCAGTCACGGCTCGCAGAGGCATAAAAACATATTCTACTACGTGTCAAACATCCTTAATGCGCAACTTGACTCATGTCTGCTGCTGCAACTCCGTCAGCTCGAGCTCGTTCCGTTGGGGAGGATCAACAGTTCTCATCCCCGTTCTGGCATATCCCACAAATGCTCAATTGGGTTACAATCAGGGGTGTTTCTTGGCTAAGACACTGTAGCGAATTCGTTGTCGTGTTCCTCTAAACATTCAGTAGTCATGCGAGCCTAATTACACGGTGCGTTGTCTTGTTGAAAGATGGCACTGTAGTCCGGGTAAATCTCTTACAGATATGGATGGAGATGGTCCGCTATCAGGTCCTTCTAGCATCCACCATTCAGTGTTTGTGGGACGATAACCAATGGACCGAGGACCTACCAGGGAAAAGCTATCTAGACCAGAACGCCATCTCCACCGGCATGTTGAACCCCAACTGTGCAAACAGGGGATAGGGCTACATGCTATTTATTCCATGCGCCCATCAGCAATGGGCAGCAGGAAACGGGTCTCATCCCTCCAGACAGCTTTCTTCCATCTGGCGAGTGTTCATTGCCGACGCTCCTTGGCCCATGCGAGACGTTCTTTGAGATGACTGGGCGTCATCATGGTTACACTCGTTGGTCTCTGGAACCTCGGGTGAAGCAAGGTACGACACACGGTGCATGTGGAAATAAATCGTACTGCACCGCTGTTGTACTGGTGGGTGAGCTGAGGGACTGTAGCACATCGTAGGTGGTATACTCGTTCCAGTCGTGACACCCGACTCTCACCTCTAAGATCAACCGCGCGTGGCTGACCAATGCGAGCCTTTCTGCTGAATGTCTGTGCATGGCCAATCCAATCCTGGTACATTCTTGATACAGCAGTACGGTAGCAGCCAACAAGTGCGGCTGTTCCCGAAATACTAGCCCTTGCTCTCCGTACCCAAACTATCTGGCCGCCGTCAAATTGTCTGAAGTTGCCCTGTTTCCCTTTTACTGGCAAACGTTTACTGATTACGTGCAGTGGATAGGTGTGCACAATTTATAGTAGCCGCACGTGACGTTGATATCACGTGGTTCTTCGTTACTGCTCCGTTATTGTTCCGAATATTTGCATATCATCCGCTTCCATTGTATTTCCGTTCATGCATCGCGTGTTAAGAGGAATTTTCTCTATTATCCTTTAACTTTGCACCCTAGGATATATGCTCCTAAATGCTCACTTTGAAAATCGCTTTCTGTGTATAAGTTTCCATGGGGTATCGTTCACTTGAACGAAAATCACTTGGTCGAAAGGTACGTTTCACCGTAGGGTCACTTGAACGAAAAGTTCATTTCACCGAAAGATCACTTCACCTAAAAGTTCATTTAATCGAAAGGACACTTGATCGAAAAGTTCATTTCACCGAAGGATTACTTTAACTAAAAGTTCATTACATCGAAAGATCATTTCACCGAATGGTCAGTTTATTGAAAACTTAAAATTTTGTTGTTAGAGATCAGTTGGAGTGTGGTGCGGGTTTTTGAAAAACTGGCCACCTAAACATTGCCGGATTGTATAAAACATAAACTTTTAATTTCTATGAAACACCTCCCCATGATTAGGTTTCTCGAAATATAACATTAATTATAAGGCCTAGACCTGTGCCTTTTTGTCAAATTTTAATCCTCTGAGCTCATATTCATAAGGGTTTAATAACAAATCAAGTAAATAATATTCCTGTTTTACTCAACCACAAAACATTCAGGCCATTTTAATAGATTTAACCCTACTCATATTCATAAGTATTACATGAAATGTAAAGTAACTATAACGAAGTAAATTTCTCCGTCATTTTTAGTCTACGCCGTGATACGAACCCGAGTCCGCTTATTCCGGAACAAGTCGCTCTACCAACTGAGCTACGCAGACGTTTATTCTGATTGCTATGTGCCTTTATGTCGTGTGCGTCCTTCTGGCAGGTACGTCACATCTCCTGGTACGTTACATCATCTCCCCCTTATTTTTTTTTATTTTTTTCGAAGTGCTGGAGAAGGGATTCTCTTATTTTTCCTATCTCGCGGTGTGGAAATAACATAACACCTTTGCGAGATTTTGAACGGTCGGGTCATCCGGATAGTTCGGGCGCCATTATAACGAAGTAAATTTCTCCGTCATTTTTGGTCTACGCCGGGATACGAACCCGAGTCCGCTTATTCCGGAACAAGTCGCTCTACCAACTGAGCTACGCAGACGTTTTTTCTGATTGCTATGTGCCTTTATGTCGTGTGCGTCCTTCTGGCAGGTACGTCACATCTCCTGGTACGTTACATAACTTTTTATGTAAATCTTATGAATATGAGCACGCACGGTTAAAATTTGCTAAAAAGGCCTAAGCCGCCTAGAACCCTAAACATGATTCTTTTTGCCAGAAAAAATGTGCAACGTTATTAACTTGACCTTTTATGTAAACCTTATGAATATGAGCACGCACGTTTAAAATTTGCTAAAAAGGCCTAAGGGCCTAAGTAGAGGCCAACAGCCCTAAACTTCATTATTTTTGCCTAAAAAAATGTGCAACATTATTAACTTAACTTTTTGTATAAACCTTATGAACATGAGTTCGCACGATTAAAATTGGATAAAAAAGCCTAAGCCAAGGCTTAGGGACCTAATTTTTTTTTTTTTTTTTTTTTTTTTTTTTTTTTTTGCCTGAAAAAATGTACAGCAGTATTAATTTTACTTTTTATGTAAACCTCATGAACATGAACACTGAACATGGCTTTCATGCAAACCTTATTAACATGATTAAAATTTCCTAAAAAGGCCTAAGCCGAGGCCTGTCTTAAAAAAAAGATCTGTCTTAAAACTAAATCTTTGCGTTCTTTGTTCCACGGAGAAATCAAAAGTGCAATTTGAGTATAATCCCGTAACGTTTCCGTGGTCTGACTGCCAAACTTGCACCATGCTTCAACAGATCCTGTAATGAAATTTAAAGTTTTCAATAACCTGACCCTTCGATGAAATGAACTTTTAGGTAAAGAAACCTTTCGGTGAAATGAACTTTTCGATCAAGTGACCCTTCGGTGAAATGACCTTTTCGATCAAGGGATCTTTCGGTGAAACAATTTTTTTGGTGAAGTGATGTTCGGTCAAGTGACCCTTCGGTGAAGTAAACGTCGGGCAAATGAACCAGACCCGTTTCCATGCGCTTTGCAGAGCTTTTGATACAAAATGTTGCATAAAGATGGCATCTACTTATATTTTCCGTTTGATTATACCTCACATTCCACATGTGGGACTGTGAAAATAAAACCTGTATAATAAGCTACTTCTGTCCCTAACGCTCTGACGTCAAGCAGTACTTGCAGCGCCATCTGCTTTTATCCGGTAACCGAAATCGGAACTAAGTTCACCGTTATCGCACGATACGTAAAATCAAGGAGTAATAACGGAAAATAAAATAAAGTTAGTAAGACAAACGACTTCATCTGTGGCAACACGCGCGTGCTCGAACAACTGCCTGCGACGTTTGTTCCTACGTAGGTCTGTCTGCGACGTTTGTTCCTGCCATGTCGTGTTTTATTTCATTTCCTTTGCATTGCAGAGTAATTTCATAAAAAAATCAGTCACAGCTTTTTCACGCGTGCATGGCACGGGCTATGAGCTGGTTATGTCAATATTTTACAGTTGTAACGTTATCAATATTATGCGCATACCTTCTTCTTTTGCAAATGCGAGAATTTCCCAATAAGGGTGTTACAGTGCGTTTGCCATTTCGAAGAGTCGTATTTTTAGAATTCTTTTTGCATCCGACTGATGTAATCGATACACGATTTTCGATTCCTTTCCTAACTTTACTCATTTGCGCTAATGGGGGTGATTTTTTTTTTCGTTTCGTTGGAAAACTAGGAATAATACAGTTTGAAATCTATAAGAAAATATACTCTGGAATATCTTTAGTTTATAAAACCTGAGCCTTGGTTTCGTTCGAGAATAACTACTTGACAACTGCGGTTAAAGCGAGACGTCAGTTTTGCTCTTAAAATCTTCTGTTGTTCGTTTTCCACTTTTTTCTTTTGAAAATCGTTCTCTTGCCAACATTTTCACTTCTACAGCTCCATCGCCCTGCGATCATACCCAAAAAAATACCTTAAATTTGACGTTCTAAAAGAGCCTTAATATCTTTTAAAATGTACATCACGGAACCGAAGATTTCAACGACTTTGATTTATCTTACAGTAATTCCCGTAATTCCAGTAATTTACAGTAATTCCCGTTATTCCAGTAATTTACAGTTTTTCTCGTAAGTGGAGAAATCGAAAAAGTACTCGCCCAAATTTTCACTCGACGCTTTAATGAAGGGAAGATTCCTGAAGATTGGAACAACACTACAATAATCCTGCTACATAAAAATGGTGACATTGAGGATCTCAGGAACTACAGACCTATCAGCCTCCTATCAGTGGTTTATAAAATCTTCACTAAAGTTCTTTCACACCGTTTGAAGGTAACACTGGACATGGCTCAACCGAGAGAACAAGCTGGATTCAGGAGTGGCTACAGCACAATAGATCATATCCACGTACTGAGAGAACTAATTGAAAGAGCGAGGGAATATGAACTTCCATTGTGCATGGCTTTAATCGATTATGAAAAAGCTTTTGATTCGGTGAAACCATCAGCAATTACAACAATGGTTCTAAAATCCTGCGGTATTGAAGATGCATACAATAATAATATTAATAACATCTATGAAAATGCAAGTGCAAATATTCGGCTGTTTGAAAATACAACACACATAAAAATTGGAAAGAGAGTGTGACAAGGTGACATCATATCTCCGAAGCTCTTTAATGGCACATTGGAAAATGTCTTTCAATCACTGAACTGGGAAAACAAAGGTATAAAGATTAATGGAGATTATCCAACCCACCTTCGTTTTGCTGATGACCTAGTCATTTTTGCAACTACCCCATCAGAGCTGCAGGGTATGATTCAGGAACTTGCTGACAAGAGTAAAGAAGTTGGATTAAAAATGAACTTTCAGAAGACAAAAGTGATGTTCAATGCTTTTACAAGAAATGAGGAATTATCGATTGATGGATAAAAGCTGGAGATAACAGACACGTACGTTTATCTTGGACAGCAGATATCAAGTGAGGGTCACATTGATGAAGAAATTAATCGGCGTACAAAACTTGCCGGGAGAGCTTTTGGAAAAAACAGTATAATTTTCAAGAGCAATATGCCATTATGTTTTAAAAGAAAAGTGCTTCGTCAATGCATCTTTCCAGTGCTTACGTGTTTCATCAATGCATCTTTCCTTAACTAAAAGAGACATACAAAGACTGCAGACAACTCAAAGCAGTATGGAGAGGAGCATGCTTGGTGTAACCAGGAGAGATAAGAAGAGGAACTCGTGGATCCGCAAAATGACAAGAGTGGAAGACATCATGATCAGAGTAAAATCCCTGAAATGGCAATGGGCTGGACATACTGCCAGCAGGACATACCATCGATGGACAACCGAAATTTTAGATTGGATTCCAAGGGACAGGAAAAGACCCAGAAGAAGACCACATGGGAGATGGGTGGATGAAATTCGAAAGTATGTGGGAGTGACATGGAGGAGACTGGCACAAGACAGACCGTTGTGGAGGAAACTTGGGGAGACCGTCCTGCGGTGGATTGATAATGGTTGACAATGATGATGATTATGAATTCCCGTATTATCGAAGCAATAAATACAATATTTTTCGACTGTGGAGGTTAATCCCCCCCCCCTTCTAATAATATATCAAGTTTACCTTTGTCTAAAGAAGTGATCATTTTTCAGCTGAGAATGCAGTGTCATTCCTCCTCATTTAAGAGCAGATTATGTTCGCAATTGAATTTCATGTAGAAAGGTTCTTTCATCCACCAAACGTCCAGTTTACTGAAACAAAAATGTTGCCCAAAATTCTCTGCACGCCCCAAACAGAAATGTTCATATAGCGGCCGAGTTTACGGAAAGCGACGTCAATACAATTCCTTTCTCATCTTAGTAGTGCCGATCATAAACCTGGGATTGGCTGCAACAATTTCTTCCTAGTCCTCTATTCTCTGCTCCATGACCCAAGGAAAGACCAGTCCCCTAACACGGGCATCGTGTCACTGGGTAGAAAAAAAAAACTAACTTGCACATCTTCTCTTTTTTTCTTAGGTTCGTCGACATTTTTATAGAACTTTTAGAGTGCAAGAGTTTCCTTCTAGTCCTCTATTCTCTGCTCCACAACCCAAGAAAGGGCCCTTCCCTCTGACACGGACACCGTGTCACTGGGTAGAAACAAGTAACTCACACATGTTCTCTCTCCTTCTTTAGTTTAGGTTCGTTGACATTGTTATGGCTCCTTTAGACTGCAAGAGTATTCTCTGCTCCATGACCCAAGAAAATGCCAGTCTCTCTGACACGGACATCGTGTCACTGAGTAGAAAGAAGTAAATCGCACATCTTCTCTCTCCTTCCTTAGGTTCGTTGACATTGTTATGGCACCTTTAGACGGCAAGAGTTTCCTTCTAGTCCTCTATTCTCTGCTCCATGACCCAATGAAGGGCGAGTCCCTCTGACACGTACATCATGTCACTGGGTAGAAAAAAAAAAAAGATAGAAAAAAAAACTAACTCGCACATCTTCTCTCTACTTTCTTAGGTTAGTCGACATTGTTATGGCACCTTCAGACTGCAAGAGTTTCCTTCTAGTCCTGTATTCTCTGCTCCATGGTCCAAGAAAGGGCCAGTCCCTCTGACACGGACATCGTGTCACTGGGTAGAAACAAGTAACTCGCACATCTGCTCTCTCTCCTTCCTTAGGTTCGTTGACATTGTTATGGCCCCTTTAGACTGCAAGAGTTTCCTTCTAGTCCTGTATTCTTTGCTCCACGGTCCAAGGAAGGGTCAGTCCCTCTGACACGGACAACGTGTCACTGGGTAGAAACAAGTAACTCGCACATCTTCTCTCTCCTTCCTTAGGTTCGTTGACACTTTTATGGCACCTTTAGACTGCAAGAGTTTCCTTCTAGTCCTCTATTCTCTGCTCCATGATCCAAGAAAGGGCCAGTCCCTCTGATACAGACATCGTGTTACTGTGTAGAAACAAGTAACTCGCACATCTTCTCTCTCCTTCCTTAGGTTCGTTGACATTGTTATGGCACCTTTAGACTGTAAGGGTTTCCTTCTAGTCCTCTATTCTCTGCTCCATGATCCAAGAAAGGGCCAGCCCCTCTGATAAGGACATCGTGTCACTGTGTAGAAAGAAGTAACTCGCAAATCTTCCTCTCTCTATCCTTAGGTTCGTTGACATTGTTATGGCACCTTTAGACTGCAAGGGTTTCCTTCTAGTCCTCTATTCTCTGCTCCATGATCCAAGAAATGGCCAGTCCCTCTGATAAGGACATCGTGTCACTGGGTAGAAAGAAGTAACTCGCAAATCTTCCCTCTCAATCCTTAGGTTCGTTGACATTGTTATGGCACCTTTAGACTGCAAGAATTTCCTTCTAGTCCTTTATTCTCTGCTCCATGGTCCAAGAAATGGCCAGTCCCTCTGACACGGACATCGTGTCACTGGGTAGAAACAAGTAACTCGCACATCTACTCTCTCCTTCCTTAGGTTCGTTGACATTGTTATGGTCCCTTTAGATTGTAAGGGTTTCCTTCTAGTCCTCTATTATCTGCTCCATGATCCAAGGAAGGGTCAGTCCCTCTGACACGAACATCGTGTCACTGGGTAGAAACAAGTAACTCGCACATCTTCTCTCTCCTTCCTTAGGTTCGTTGACATTGTTATGGCCCCTTTAGATTGCAAGGGTTTCCTTCTAGTCCTCTATTCTCTGCTCCATGATCCAAGAAAGGGCCAGCCCCTCTGATACGGACATCGTGTCACTGGGTAGAAAGAAGTAACTCGCAAATCTTCTCTCTCCATCCTTAGGTTCGTTGACATTGTTATGGCACCTTCAGACTGCAAGAGCTTTCTTCTAGTCCTCTATTCTCTGCTCCGTGGTCCAAGAAAGGGCCAGTCCTTCTGATACGGACATCGTGTCACCGGGTAGAAGCATGGAACTCGCACATTTTCTTTTTCTTTTCTTAGGTTCGTCGAAATTGTTTTAGCCCTTTTAGAATGTAATCAGTCAGAAAGAATTTGTGTCGAACAGCCCGATAAAAGACCAATTTAAATAACAAATCTAAGGGGAAAGCAACGTTTTCAAATATACAAATTCGCTTTTTCCGGCAGCGTTAGGCCCAGTTCTTAGACAGCGAAAATATTCGTTCGAGATTTCAATCCGTTTTGTTAACCCGGAGTCTGTTCTTTTCAGCTGGTTGTAAGGTTGAGGAATGATTCTTCAATTCAAAATGTGCCCGTTCGAGAACATTTTCGCGTTATTTTTTTCTTTTAAATGTTCTTTTTCCAAGCAGCTGGATGCTTTGGTTAATGGCAAAATAAAATGCAGGCAATTTCTTTTCATTTTCCTTTCCTATTTGTTTTAGAGATATTAAGTCAGTCTCTGTACATCTTAGCCAAACATAATATATTTACATTTCTATCCCCAGTCAAATAGACAGAAAAAACTGACTTTCCGCACAGCTGTATTGTCCTCTTTCAAAGACTGGTAAAGTACTCATGTTAAGAAAATGCGACATTAGCTGAATGAATTTTGCAATCAGAGTTAAGTGCCAAATAGAAACTTTCAGGATTAATTCCAGGTTACAACGAATTAATAAACTTCAACCCTAAATTGTAATGCTCCAACTGATGCTAAATATCACAACTGAACTTGAAGTCTGGCATGACACAGAAAATGGTGCGCAAATGAAAACTGAGGATTAATGGAACGAAGACTCGCAGAACATCTGCTCAGCGACGAGATGACGCTAGACTGGGACGACCTCCGCTGGGAAATTAATTCAGGAAACTGCCTATTGTATACTTCAGACATATTATTCAGACATCTTGACAGCAGCTCTGGATTTCTTAATGGTTGTTATCATAACCAAAGCATTATGGACTGAAAAGGGTTTCAAGTATTATTGAAACAACTGTTTTTCATGCTAACGTTAGCACACGCTTACCAACAGTCTTCTCGTAATGAACTATTTTTTCTCTTTTTTTGGTATTTTGACATTATTGATGACTTTAATTTTTATTGTTCAATTTTACAAGAAGGAATTAATCAGTATTAAATATGAATTTTGGGAAAATAAGGATGATACCAAAGAATTATCTCTTGTGATAAGAAAAATTTTACGCAAAAAAAAAAATCTTAAATTTAACGGTCTAAAAGTACCTTAATCTCTTTTAAAATGTACATCATGGAATTGAAGATATCCGCAGGGGTCTAAGTGCTGGCTTGTGGCCATTGGTCCGAGAAGAATCCGGGTTTGAATTCCGTCGAGGTATGGATTTTGTATTTGTCTCACGGCACTGGATATCTCTCTTCCCTGGAATCAGTGACCCTAAATTAGGTACGGGCGACTGCTTATAACCTATTGAGTTTCTCATGGTTGTCGTTAAACCTTCAATAAAAAAAAGGATATCAACGACATTGATTTATCTTACCGTAATTCCTGTAACAGCAAAGCAATAATTACAATATTTGAGGGTAATTATTAGTAGAATCCCTCATTATCAATAATACGTTCACAAGCTTTGGGAGATTCACAAACACCATTGAAAGTCTATGGAAAATGTCTGTAATTAGAGATCCAAATCCTGTTTGTTGTTGTTGTGAGAACAAGGCAGCACCCTCTCCGAATGGCGAAAATATATGAAATCACAGGGGTTCGTACCCGGTGAATACGGTGGATGGGAGAACTCCACCCAATCATTTTGTTCAGTGAACATCCGACCTGTCCTTGCCTTGTGCGGTCTTGCGATGTCGTATCCCACAACATATTTCGGTGCATATCTCAGTTCCCATGCGGGGATATGCTGCACCAGAAACAACTTATAGCGCTCTGACGTCATGCTCATGTTCTCTGAAATGCCCCGCCGAGAACGTCCTTACCAACGACTAGTAAGATTGTACGCTCATGCAACTCATCATAGAGTAAAGGCGCAGCAAAAATACTGGTTACAACCAAGGCCGCCTGGAAAGTACGAGGTTCGGACATTAAAAAGATGAGTTCCCGCCGTTGGTGACGTTACTTTCATGTTACACGGCCTGATACATCCGTATTGTGATTGACGTCATACACGACGGCGTTGGAGACCAATGAAAAGACATTGTTTCCTCGTGACGTCACTAAAAGAGGAACTCATCTCTCTAATGTCAAGTATCTTCGACGGCCTTGATTCAACCCAGGACCATGACTGATGTTGCGTGGATTTGTAAAGTTTCATCCAGATTTAATAGATGAACTTTGTAAGCACCCTATTGTTCCAACGGTACCATGCAAGATTACTACTTGCAATTTCGTAGCATGATTCCGAATTCCTTCTATTGTATATCGTGGTTAGTGTGTGCGGCGCCCACGTATCTAGTTTGGTATTAGATCTAAATCTTCCATCAGCATTATACAAACCGTTGTGCGAGGGATGCCTACAATGTAAAACATCTGAAATTTACGAGCCATTTTCCGCGATTTCTTTCGTAAATTAATGAAGCATATTTCAGATGCAATCTTCCGTGAAGTGAGGAGAAAAATTCTGAATTTCACGGATATTTTGTACTCCAGGAAAATTCTGAATTTTCAGAAACCTTTCCTCAATTCTTTTCATATATTAACGGTAAACTGCCATTTTTCGGAGGTGTTAACAGAAAATTCTGAATTTTCGGAAACCTTTCCTCAATTCCTTTCCTATATTAACGGTAAACGGCCGTTTTCAGGAGGTGTTAATAGAAAATTCTGGATTTTCAGAAACCTTTCCTCAACTTCTTTCGTATATTAACGATAAACTGCCGTTTTTAGAATGTGTTAACAGAAAATTCTGGATTCTCAGAAACCTTTCCTCAATTCGGTTCGCATATTAACGGTAAACTGCCGGTTTTAGCAGGTGTGAACAGACAATTCTGAATTTTCAGAAATCTTTCCGCAGTTTATTTTGTATATTAACGGTAAACTGCCGCTTTTAGGAGGAGTTAACAGAAAAATCTGGAATTTCAGAAACCATTCCTCGATTCCTGTCTGCGGTTTTTAGGAGGTGGTAACAGAAAATTCAGAAACCTTTCTACAATTCTTTTCGCATATTAGCAAGAAAATTCTGTTCTCACTTTTTCCGTATTCATATGAAGGAAAATGTCCGGTATTGAGTGGTCCGCTGGAACGCTTGAGGTTTGATTTACTATTAAATTGATTGCACGATATCAGTATATCAGTCTGTTGACTCCTTAAGAAAAATGCTATCATAGCTATCAAGAGTAAATTCTATATTTAAAGAGTTTTGTGAAATAATTCATATATTTAAAGAGTTTTGCATTTCACCTTTTTCCTAAAGATAACTGAAATAATTCATATATTTAAAGAGCAGTACATTTCACTGTTTCTTAAAGATAACTAAAAGCTATTGTTAGTTTAATAAGTTCTCATGTTCCAAAGTTATTTAATAAGATCTCAAGTTCTGTTGCTTCGAAATATCACGATGAAAAAACACTTAATTTGTAACGAGCCCTCCTACAGAAAAAATAAAATTTTTACAAACGTATTCAGAAAGCTTCAACAGAAAATGAAATGACTAATTTACCTACAATACTAACAAAAAATATCTCATCATCGAGCAATTAGAGCTCTACCTTATACGAGCGAGAGATGCACACGTGTGCCTTACTGGCTCAGCGGTAAGACACACGCTTCTCGTTCTGAAAGGCGCTGGTTCGAATCACGAATAGGAAAGGGCTCGCTAGCCTTAGTATGCTGTTAAGGAAAAGTCAGAAACGAAGATTTTGCGAAATTTCATTAAAACTGCTTAAAACTCCGAAACGGACTTTTTTGAAATAAACGGAATTGCGAACTACAGAAATTCTTCCAAAACACTGAAGATAGAAGAAATTTCGTTAAATAACGGACCCAACGAATTTGCTGCTAGTTATCTTTAGAAATTTTCCGTGAATTCACACCGCTTGTTTTTTTACAGTACAGTGATGTCAGACCTCTTGGAGGCGAATTGCATGGCTTCTAGTCTGGAAATCGAAATCGGTCGACTGCATCATGGAACATCTTTGAGTCAATCCCGCCTTCTTTACATCCATCAGTAATGAACTGCCGTTTTCTTGAGGGCGTTTCGATATACTACTGTGCCCCAAAGAAATTATGCCAAGCCCTCTGAATACTGCGATAAAACAAAAAACATAAAAAACAAGAAAGATGACACCGAATTTTCGGGTGTAATAAGCACGTCTTTTGAATCCGTTCTGACACAAATGAAATTTATCAAAGCTATTCAAAGTCAATGGAAC
The DNA here is from genome assembly GCA_039090855.1 of Macrothele yani. Taxonomy (NCBI): domain Eukaryota; kingdom Metazoa; phylum Arthropoda; class Arachnida; order Araneae; family Macrothelidae; genus Macrothele; species Macrothele yani. The sequence continues at coordinate 136,484,689 of CM077010.1, read as the reverse complement.
CTGTACGGAAAACAATAGTATCTGACGGAAGAAATAAGTTTTAATCCCTCAGATATTGTTGTAAACGGAATTGTGAGTTTACGCCCTCTGGTTGCATACTTGTGCGTTAAGAAAAACATGAATTTATGTGAGAAACATTTCGCACCGTAAAGACTCTAACACCGAAAGATTTTTTTAAATCGGACACTTAGAAACAGAGACATCGACAAAAATAAGATGTGACTTTACGTCCCCTGGTGGGAAAACCGTGCATTATTTAAGGAAGAAAGTATTCTTAAAAGGTTTTTCCATATCAGCAGTATCGGTCCAAAAAAAAATTTAGTCCAGTTTTCGTGATCCCAGATTTTGCTACAAATACATCAGAAGCAGAAATTAACACTTATGCCTTCTGGTGGCCAAACCATTCTTTATCAACTATTAGAAATTATGTGAAAAATATTTTCAACCTGGTCTTGTATGCGATACAGGAAGAAGTTTCCAAATCGGAGTTTTAGAAGCAGAAATAACGTAGAAAACGCAATTTACCTTTGTGCCTCCTACCGGAAAGTCTATGATTTACTTGAAAATTTTGAATTTATAGGAAAAACATTTCGCATCGAAAACATTATCCAACAAAGAAGAATTTTTTCAAATCGGACTCCTAGAAGTAGAGATATTGACAAAAATAAGACATACATCTACGCCCCCTGGCGTAGAAACCATGCATTATTTTAAGAAGAAAATGTTCCTAAAGGGTTTGTCGACATGAGTAATATCGGTCTACAAACTACGTTTTTTTCAATCGAGAATTTAAAAGCTCATATTTTGCTACAAATATATCAGAAGCGGAAATTAAGACTTACGCCACCTGGTGGCCAAACCATTTTTTACAAACATTTGAAATTATGTGCAAAAAATTTCCCATCAGCAGCTGTATCCGGTGCAGAAAGAATATTTCAAATCGGAGATTTAGAAACAGAGATATAAGGGGAAACGCAAATTACTTCTACGCCCCCTAGCGGAAAGTCTATGAATTACTTGAAAATTTTGAAGTTATATTTAAAACATGCACACTAAAACCACTATCCAACAAAGAAGGAATTTTTCAAATCGGACTCCTAGAAGCAGAGATATTGACAAAAATAAGATATACATCTACGCCCCCTGGCAGAGAAACTGTGGAATATTTTAAGAAGAAAATATTCCGAAAAGGTTTATCGAAGTCCGCGAAAGAATTTTTTCAATCGATGTTTTAGAAGCTCAGATTTTATGGCAAATATATCAGAAGCAAAAATCGCACCCTGGTGGCCAAAGTATTCTTTACCAAAAATTTGAAATTATATGCAAACGATTTTTCATCAGGAGGTGTATCTGCTGAAAAAAAAAATTCAAATCCGAGTTTTAAAAGAAGAGTTATTAGGGAAAATGTAATTTACTTTTACGCCCCACTAGCGGAAAATCTATGCGTAATTTGAAAAAGTAACTATATCTAAAATACTCTTCGACATAAATGGAATCGAAAGATAGAAGAATTTATTCAATCAGATGTTTAGAAGCAAATATGTGGAATAAAACGTATTTTTGAAGTCGACATCATCTGCATTTACGACCTCTAGCGGCAGAATTGTATACCGTAAAAAAAAAAGAAATAAAGGATCATCATTCGCATATTTCAAGCTTCCCAACTCAAAAAGAATTTTTCAAATCGGGCTAAGTTGCAGAGATATCGTGGGTACAGATGGACGGACGGACAAACCGGTAACATAAGCACGATCTTTTTTACATAAGGCGTGCTAAAAATGCAGGTAGGCTCAGTTCTGATTGAGCAGTCAGTTTGGAACGTAGGACTACGACTTGCATATCGGAGAGTTGAAATGAGTTAGTCGAGTATGGTTTCAAAATGTTTATTTAATTTGTTACAGCCAACACAAGGCCTATGATACGAAAAGTAGCTTACATAATTTTTACAAATAATGCTGGATACATTGCGAACACAAAGCAAATCGATACACGAATTACCCAACGTGGTACTCTGTCTTCTTAGGCTTCTTACATTCCTCATCACTTGTTCTTGCCTCTCGTTTTGATTTTCTGGACTATGGCTTGCGTTCATTCTGCGAATTCCGCGGCATTGTCGAAAATGTTAACCCCTTCACAGGAAAACAATTTTTTAAAATCTTAGTTTAAACAACTGCTATATGTTCTTTATATGTTTGAATAGATCTCATCGAGAACTTTAAAACGATACCACGCAGTCGTTTCGCACTCATGGTTGTCGAGATAAATCGCGATATTGTCAAAAGTGCTCACCGGTTCACAAAAAAAAAACAATTTTTAAAATGTTCAGTTCAAATTACTGCGAAATGTTATTCGCATATTTGAATAGATCTCGTCGAGAGCTTTAAAACGATACCACGTCGCCCAGTCGTGTTGCGCTAACGGTTGCCGAGATAGACTGAGTCAAACGCGGCGGCACACCCAGAAGTATTGCATCAACTCCCCCGCGCACAGGGAGCATCGTGCGCACGATGTATTGCGCAGTGCGCGAATTGGACTCCATGAAGTAACACTATTAGTGTGCGTTACGTATTTTTAACACTATAATGATTTCAATTAGGACCTATTTTTGTCACAGGCGGTCGGCCCTAAGTTAACCCATACTATCCGCTAAGGTAGACGTAGTCCTGCGTCAAAACACTCTGTTCTACTGTCACTGATCATCACAGCTGCTCTTTCGTTATCAGAATTTTCACTAATTGATCGGCAGACGCAAACCAAGACCCACGTAATAGATATGACTTGTCCGATAGGGACATCTCTACGAAAAAAAGGTCCGGCTGTTGAAAGCTTTGACACTTAGGAGGCCGTAGAGACCGTAGCTAAAAGTGTAAACAACATGGTTTCGCTAGCGAATAAATTGTTTATTCAACAATGAACTGAAATATATGACACGCCTACCTGGTGGGACAGTGATCTAAGCGATAGCTTTTGATCATTCGTTCGCGTGTTCGAATTCCGGTGAGGCATGGATGTTATGTTTCCCTTAGAGCACTGGCTCTCTCCCTTCCCTAGAATCAGTAGCACTAAATTAGGGACGAGTGACTGCTTATAGCCCACTAAGTTGCTCACGGTGGTCGTTAAACCTCCAATCAATATATGTATATCATCATCATCATCATCATTGTCAACCATTATCAATCCACCGCTGGACGAAGGTCTCTCCAAGCCTCTTCCACAACGGTCTCTCTTGTGCCAGTCTCCTCCATGTTACTCCCGCATACTTTCAAATTTCATCCGCCCATCTCCCATGTGGTTTTCTTCTGGGTCTTTTCATGTCGCTTCGAATCCAATCCAAAATTTCGGCTGTCCATCGATGGTCTGTCCTTCTGGCAGTATGTCCATCCTATTGCCATTTCAGAGATTTTACTCTGATCATGATGTCTTCCACTCTTGTCATTTTTCGGATCCACGAGTTCCTCTTCTTATCTCTCCTGGTAACCCCAAGCATGCACCTCTCCATGCTACTTTGAGTTGTCTGCAGCCTTTGTATGTCTCTTTTAGTTAACGTCCACGTCTCTGCACCATACGTAAGCACTGGAAGGATGCATTGATCAAAAACATTTATTTTAAGACATAATGGCATATTGCTCTTGAAAATTATACTGTTTCTTCCAAAAGCTCTCCAGGAAAGTTTTATACGCCGATTAATTTCTTCATCAATGTGACCCTCACTTGATATCTGCTGTCCAAGATAAACGTACGTGTCTGTTATCTCCAGTTTTTCTCCATCAATCGATAATCTTCATTTCTTGTAAAAGCATTGAACATCACTTTTGTCTTCTGAAAGTTCATTTTTAATCCCACTTCTTTACTCTTGTCAGCAAGTTCCTGGATCATAATCTGCAACTCTGATGGGGCAGTTGCAAAAATGACTAGGTCATCAGCAAAACGAAGTTGGGTTAGATAATCTCCATTAATCTTTATCCCTTTGTTTTCCCAGTTCAGTGATTGAAAGACATTTTCCAATGTGGCATTAAAGAGCTTCGGAGATATGGTGTCACCTTGTCTCACTCCTTTTCCAATTTTTATGTGTGTTGTATTTTCAAACAGCCGAATCTTTGCACTTGAATTTTCATAGATCTTATTAATAATATTAATGTATGCATCTTAAATACCGCAGGATTTCAAATCCATTGTAACCGCTGATGGTTTCACCGAATCAAAGCCTTTTTCATAATGAACAAAAGCCATGCATAATGGAAGTTCATATTTCCTCGCTCTTTCAATTAGTTCTCTCAGTGTGTGGATATGATCTATAGTGCTGTAGCCACTCCTGAATGAATCCAGCTTGTTCTCTCGGTTGAGCCATGTCCAGTGTTACCTTCAAGCGGTGTGAAAGAACTTTACTGAAGATTTTATGAACCACTGATAGGAGGCTGATAGGGGTGTAGTTCATGAGATCCTTACTGTCACCTTTTTTTATGTAGCAGGATCATTGTCGCGTTGTTCCAATCTTCAGGAATCTTCCTTTCATTAAGGCATCGAGTGAAAACTTGGGGTAGTACTGTGTCAATTTCTCCACTTTCTCCTTGTACGATGTCTACGGTAATTCCATCTTCTCCTGGAGCTTTCCCCCAATTCATGTTCTTGATTGCACGAGCAACTTCTGCTGCCAGGACTGGATTAACTCTGGTACTGGTACCTTTCGTAATGTCTAGAGTACATCTATCATCCCTTTCATATAGTTTTGAGTAGAAATGTTTCACTCTTGTCAAACTTTCATCTCTATTTCTTGTTACAGAACCATTTTCTTTTCTCAGAGCCAAAATATGTTTTCTTCCCTTACTCAGATGTCCCTTTGCTCTCTTCAGGCTTCGGTTGTTTTCAATTGCTTTCTTCTCTAGTTCACAGTTGCATTTCCTTACATCTTCAGTGATACTTTTTCGTACCGTCTTGCTTAGCTCTATATATTCCACTTTGGAAGTCACGTCTCCTTTAGTTGTCCTCATCTCTTTTCGTTTTTGCATCAGAATTTTGGTTTTTTCTGATAATTTTTCGTATTCAATTTGTTCTTAGTACCAGCTATTTTTGTTGCTGTTTCCATAAGAACCTTGGTTACTTTTCTGTTAACATCAGAGATGACCACTTCTTCCGACATTAGATCTTCTAGAGCAGAGAATCTGTTCCTCAGTTCTAATTTGAAAGTAGTATGATGTTTTTTAGGGTTGGTCATGTCAATACACTTTGTTTGTTTTATGAGCTTGCCACGCTCGAGTTTAGCGTTGAGGTGCATCATTACATCGTACCATCCTATGGTGACTACCTGTGTTGAACTTGTTTAGCACACTGCAGTCTTCCATGACAAATTTCTTGTTACACATAATAAAATCAATTTCACTTGTTAATCCATTGGGATACCTCCATGTCCATTTCCTTTTCAGCCCTTTTTTGAAAAAGTTCATGATCAAACACTCCTCTGCTTCTGCAAACTCTACGAGAGTATTTCCACGCTGGTTTCTGTTGCCGTGACCGAATTTACCTACTGAAGTTTCGTTCTGTTGCCGTTGCCTTATTTTTGCATTGGAATCTCCCATAATGATCTTCAAGTGCTGTTTGCCTTTATTATTTAGATGACGAATTTCCTCATAAAATTCGTCAATCTCTTCTTCAGGATAACTTGTGGTGGGTGCATAAGCATGAATAATCTGAGCCTGGTAATTTCTCGAGAGTTGGATAATAAGTCGCGCAGCTCTGTTAGAGGAATTTTCAACTTCTACAACTTTATCCTTCAGTTTATTGTTTATTATAAATCCAACACTCTAGTTCTGTCAGTATCTGTGCTACGATAATAGAAGAGATGTCCGCTTTTAAGTTCAATGAGATCTTCTCCTTTTCTCCTTACGTCACTTAGCCCGATGATGTCCCACTTGATCCTTTGTACATCTTCTTCCAATTCAAGGAGACTTGAATCAGAAGATAGGGAACGTCCATTATACGTAGCCAAGGTCAACATCAAATGGCAGCCTAGTCCGGTCCTCCGGTGATTCTTAGCACCCTCTGCCTTCATGTTGCACTGGCAGCTGCCTTGGCCAAGTACATTCCAGCTGCCTGAGACTGATGGCCAAGATTTAAGTTGTGGAGTCATTTCAGAGGGGTTTGGCCTTAACTCATCACGCTGGCCAAGCAGGTTCGTGAGTGTAGGATAGCGTTTCCTCTAATCCCGATGGTATAGTTATACCGCTATTGGCGGTCGTCAGAGCCCCTTTAGTAGGAACAGGATGCACCACGAGAAGGCGGGGTTGACATTTGTCAAGGAGAGGCTGTGTTATGTTGCGCATCCCGTGACCTTACATCCCTGTATATATATAAATATGCCACACAATATGAAATGCACTCATCGTCAAGAAAAGAGTTAAACACAGAAGGACGTGTCGGATTGCAATGGTGTTTGGGAGGAAAGTAAAGGTTATCAGAAACAATAAATGATTCAACATTGAGACTGATATGGGCAATATTTATTGAGGTGCACTCCAACAAGTAGGTCTCTCAGTATGGCGTCGGGCCGCCATGTTTACTCACTCGGTATGCCTGACGTCTCGGCATGGAGTTGTACAAGTTCCTAATAGTGTCCTACGATAAGCCATCTCATGCAGCTTGAATCTTCTCACGCAGTTCCTGCAGACTGTGAGGAAAGGATGGAATGTAGATAGTGCGTCCAATAGCATCCCACGCATTTTCAACCGGCGATAGGTCTGGCGATGCGGCTGGCCATGGCAGAGTGTCCGTGCCTTGAAGGAAAGCTCTCAAGACAGCAATAGTATGGTGACGACCGTTGTCCCGTTGGAAAATTGCACCCAAGTGAGCGTTCAGGAAAGGTAGGTCCACTGGTTGCAGGACCTCATTAACGCAACATCGGGCTGTCAAGGTGCCCATACTGTACACCGAGGGTGATCTGGCATCGTAGGCAATTGCACCCCACACCATGACACCAGGCCTTCTGGACGTGTGACGCTCGACAACAAACCGTATTACCGTCCCCGTTGGGTGAGCGAATCATCTGCTGCGCCTTATTCGCTTCGGTGGGATGAATTTTTAAAAGGCCGTAAATTTTCGTTACTCTTTACCCTCTATTATCTTCCGCCTATGGGTGTCTACCGCGAGGTTGGTTCCCTAATTGAGGGTCGCCAAGCTCACGGTTGACGGGTGCATTGTGCTGTGTTTTTTGGCGCTGACCACGGTTCCTAAACATACGGATTCGGTGGTCGTCTCCTTCAAGACAAAAGCGGGACTCATCACTGAACATCACCTGCTGCCATTCTGAGTGGCTCCTTGACAGTCTGTCACGACACCATTGCAGTCTTTGGCGACGATGCGATGGTGTTAAGGACGGTTGTCGTAACGGTCTGCTGCTTGCGTGTAGATCTACGTCAATCAGCCTTCTTCCAATGGTGCTGGCACTAATCGGACGATGCATGAAGGGCACCACTGCTAGCTGAATATCAGCAATCGTGGCTGTTGGGTCACTCCGCGCATGTTGGACAACACCTGTGGGTCATCTCTCTCCGTGGTTCCTCTAGGCTTCCCAGACCCTTCCTGTCGTTGCTGCGTGCCTTGTTCTATCCACTGCCGCCAACATCGTGCATTGGTGATATCCGCACGAACGCTATGGCGCGCAATGCGGAGATAAGAGCATTCCGCTTCACGGAGCCGGACGATACGGCCCCACTCGAAACCTCCAAGTGCTCGAATTGCTTCCGAACTTTTCCCCAAGGCATACATCCATCACAACAACAGGAGACAGAATGGCAAGCACAGCGCTACGACCCCTCCTTACCGGCTTCACATACGCGACCGAGGGTGATACTTGAATCATTTGCATGTCTCTCACGATGTCAAAACTACCCACCTAATTTCATTTCTGTCGGTTGCTTCCTTCTGGGTGCAACTATTATTTTGACGATAAGTGTATATAGTGTTATCAGTTTCTAATTTTGTAAATGTCGTTACAGAAATATATATTTTTAGAAGGTACATTCTTCCTTTAAATCGTTAACTACTCGTATATTTCCTTTTCCTCTAAACCGAATAAGCAAACGAACAATAAATCACAAAGAATGTTAGCCTCTTATGCTGTCATAGCAAAGGATCTAAAAATTAATCATCACGAAATTGCATGAAATTAAACTTAAGCCATGTTTGCATTGTTGGTATGACGGTACCTCTCATGAGGAAAAAAAAAAAAAAAAAAAGAAAGGCATTTTCAACAACGATCGAGAAAACTTGTCCCAGCTATTGTTTCTAAAAGAAAATATCGGGACGAAGTCTTTGGAGGTTTACTTGGTTTGTAGGAAGAATGAGCGTGATTTGAATAACTCATTTATTCGCATTATTCGAAATTCTATAGTCCTGGAGGATGAAAACGTCAGGAAGTTACGCCTTCGTGGTCAATGTGGGTGAACAATGGGGTTATATATCATGAGATGAAGTGTCTTTATGAAGATTAACAAAAGAAACAAGCTTCTTATAAGTGCGTCGCTTCATTTATATTCTACTCTTTGCTCTCTTTTGATGGGAGGTGCGGGATTCAAGCCAAAAATTTACTTCCTTTATCTCTGGAGGAATCTGTAATAATATATTTCACTGAAATAGTATATCTATATGCTTCTTTTGTTTTCCCAAACCTATCTTGAGAGCTTCACGCAGAAGGATCAGAAAGGGAACGGAAAACAAATAGATGGGGGAACAAATAATTGGCTATTGTAACTTCCAGATGGCGACTTTGGAAGGGCATACAGGCGCAGCGGGATATCAGTAAATCTTCAGATGTGATGACATTACGTTGTAGCGTGAATAATATAATTTACTGCATATATGTCAGTGTAAATAATATCATTTTATGTTCTAATTAGTCACAACTAGTCTAAAATGACACGTTCGAAAGAGAATGGTATTAAATCAGTTCAACTGCACAAATAACCACATTTTTGGTGAATGTGCTCCGTTCATGTGTGAGAGCGATTTTTCCAGCTATGATATGCTCTGAACTTACACTTTTAACTTTTCCGTAATGTCTTCCTCGAGTAAGTGGCACAAAAAGCTGATCATGAAATGGTGTAAAGGATTAAGGCAATGCATTCACATTGAATTAATACACAGAAATAAAAAAAATTACACAGAAGTTTCTGTTGTAATGAGCACGTCTTTTGAATCCTTTCCGACGTGAGTAAAATTTATCGAATTTATCCATAGTAGAACCGGTTAAAAAAATCAACCTCAATTCTACAATATGTAGAATATCCAGAAATACAGGTTGTTTTTTATGTAAGGGCATCATTTTGTTTTGCAATAACTCGTAAATAAATAATGTTTAATGTAATATGTTTTTACAAATGGTTTACTTACTTAATGGTGTTGTGTACGGAATATGATATCGGCTAAATGACCGCCTCGTGTTTTTTATGTAAGGGCATCATTTTGGTAATAAGTCATAAATAAATAATGTTTAATGTAATATGTTTTTACAAATGGTTTACTTACGTAATGGTATTGTGTACGGAATATGATATCGGCTAAATGACCGCCTGTGGCTACGCTGCAAATACGGGCTATTTCGACCAAATTTTCCATAACGTTTCCGTACATTTCGGAGGTAATTTGTTCAATTTCTTTGGAGATTTTTTGTTTATGTAGACTCGTCCCTTTATGTAGCCGCAAAGGGAAAAATCTGGAGCGGTCAAATAAGGGAAACGAGGGGGGTCAATCGACATCACCAGATTTTGAAGTTATTCGACCTGGAAATGCGTCCTTCAGAATTCGCATCGTTGCACGAGCCGTATGACACGTGGCGCCATCTTGTTGAAACCACGTGTGCTGGCTGTAAATTTTGTCGATTAATTTCAGGCAGAAAGAAAGTTCGCAATATCGCACAATATCGTTCGGAATTTACAGTAACCGCAGTTTCATTAGCATCCTCGAAAAAAATATATTGCGACAATGCCTCCACTCCATATTGCACACCAAAGAGTTGCTCTACGTAGATGAAGAGGGTCGTTCATGAATTACACTTGGACTTTCTGATTCCCAGTAACAGCTATTCTGTTTGTTAACGTACCCACTGATGTCGAAATGAGCTTGGTCCTTCATGATTAAATTTTGAAGAAATGCACGATTGGGTGGGCGCAGCGAGGGGGTGCAAAGGTAATGTCACAATATTTTCTGGACCAAAAAGTGGGACAGGTACGACACGGTTAGTCAAGCTCACGTGACAAACGTTTAACCATGATAGTTATTATTCACCAAAACCCAGGGTCTCAAAATGATTCTGTAAAGTGAATATTAACCATATTTAATGAGATTTTTTATTTTAATTACCAAATTCTCCATATTTAGATTCTATAAAAATATGTTTTATTTACTTCAAAAATGTGTTAGTTTTCATTAAATTATTTTGTGGCTTTATGAAATGTAAGTGATAACTTAATTTAAATTAGCAAAAGATTAACCTGACCTACCTGAATTCATCAACGTACATCAACCGTAATTACCTCTCATCAGCCAGTGTGCATTGGGATGGGATTATTAAAATTGGCTGAGGTAGACACCCATTTTTTTAACAGAAGTTTGATGTTTTCCAATATTTTTTAGTATTTTAATTAAAGTAGTGCCCATCACACTATTTACAGTTAAAAAATAAAATATCAATGCAGACATTTGAGTGTTGATTTTTTTCAAATTTAACTGTGCATGCACACTCAATTGCAGCTTTCTAAGTTTAACTATCAAAATACATATAATATACTTGAATAAATACAGTAAACCAGAAATTTTTTGATATTCAGCAGGATACATTTTTTAATATATTACACCTTTATGCAGCAGACTTCTGCTCATATTTTTCATGGGATGCAATTTGTTTTAATAACTCTTTTTTAGTTTTTAGAAATTCAAAAAAATGTTGGCATGATTTGTTAAAATTTGCCTTTGTAATCAACAATGCTTCTAGTCTTGCTATATATAGTTGGGCCTTTTCTGATGTCCACAGTTTATTAACATGAGAGAAAATTCATTCCACTGGAGAATTTGTCCCTGGCAAATAAAACACCTACTGCATAAGTTTTACCATTTGTTTATGTTGAATGTTCTTATTTTTTAAATGTGTGAACATCTCAACCCAACGCTGCTCCATTGGCAACTTATCATTGTTCCATTGAGATATTTATCCTCATTCGTATAGCTAGTATCATATGTGCGTTCGTCATACACTTCTGTACATAGGCGCCGACTTGAGAAATTATTGGGGGTTCCGGAAATTTTTATTCGAATTACCCAGTATAAATTACTAAGTATTTAAGTCTAATTTAAATTTCATTCAGTCAGATTATCTGGCACAATAAGACGCCTGAAGTGCTAAATTGAAGCAAATTATAGTTAATTACAGAATTGTTTTTTCTAAATAATTATTTATTTCATTTATTTTGCTTTTGTAGGCCTGACATTATTACATACAATACACAGATACTGTGAATTTCCAACTCAATTGTCTTTATAAAAGTAACAAAAACATGTAAAATTTATTTCAAGGTTTTTTTACCAATTTTAAAATTGCCAACAAATTCTTTTTTTAATGATTTCTAAGTTAAAATAGGAGATTAGAACGGAGTGGACATGGCATCAGCCGCACGCCCTGCGTTTTCCGTGGGCTCCACTTCGTATCAGATGTGAATGCCCAGTATGCCCAACTTGGGCTGCTTCTGTACTTCCTATGGAGAAATCATCGACTTTGAAGAGGTTTTAGAGGCACTTGTGCAGCATGTACAGTCAGAAAAAAATGAGACTGAAATATAAATGCAAATAACTAAAAATTTGCAAAAAAAAAAAAAAGTACAGAAATGTTGTTTAGTATTTTCTAAAAAAATTAAATAAAAATATGCTTCGTAGAACGAAAGTGCATATCGTGCATTAGCCAATCACGGCCTTGCTAAAGCTGTAGGAGCCTTATTGACCTTCAGGGACTACTGCAGAAAGTAAGAGACGGCCGCTATCAACCTGTGTTGCAGCACAAGTCTTCAGGAAGTGACGTCACGTCACTGAACCCTCCCCACCCGGAGGGCGTAAGAAACCAGATGATCAGATTTGGCTTTACCAGCGGCTGCTGATGCCATCTTCTCTCTCCCCTAACCTCTTTGGTCCCCGACTATCCGAAGTAGAGTGGGTGAACTAACTGTACAATGGTTCCGCCTTTATCACTATCACCTCGAATAGGTTCTCGTCTCCGAATTTTTAATAAAATTATAAGATAGACTTTTGTATTTTGTGGAAACCCAGACAAACCGAAGAATTTTCTTTTATAAAGGATGCAGTTTTAAATGCTCTTAAACAATAGTACTTGAGGTATTGTCTGTCGCGTCGAATTTAATGAGCGCGAACAAACACTAATCTTTTCTTTTGGCACAATAAACAATCTGAGGGATAAATTTCTATACAGAATTTCTATATATAGTAAACGGGGAATGAATAATGACGCATTTGAAGAATTGATAACGAAAAACAAAATTTATACATGTACGGGTACGTGTATTTTTCCCACGAAATACGCGCAAAAATATTACGGGTTCAAACAGTGTCTACAACCCACGAAGTAGGCGCCTATGCTTCTGTATCATATTTAGTATCGAAAACGTTTTTCTGTGAAAGATAGTCCATCGATTTTTCAATATATGACCAGGTTGGTGAAGCATTTAACGATGACCACTGAAAACAGCTCAAATCTTTGAAATGAATATTCCACTGATCCATAGTGAGCGGATGTCATAAAACTTGTGTACTGTTTTTTTAGAATAGACAGTTCATCTACAAGTCATCAGACTGCAGCTTTTTTCATTTGAAATCTAACAGAATATGCCAAAAACACATCTTTTTTCTTTTTGGATAACACATTTTTTTCAGGTCATGTATTGTCTTCTTCACATCTACTGCTAACACAGTCTGCCCCTCAACCACTTTAGTGCTTTGATTGAAGATTACAGCACCGCCCCAGTGGTGCAGTGGTCTAAGCGATGACCTCTGATCATTCGTCCAAAAGGGGCCCGGTTTCGAATCCCGGTTAGGCATGGATGTTGTGTTTGTCTTACGACATTGGTTCTCTCCCTTCCCTGGAACCAGTGACCTTAAAATAGGGACGGGAGACTGCTTATAGCCCATTGAGTTGCTCACGGTGGTCGTTAAACCTCCAATAAAAAAAAAAAAAAGATTACTGCTTGACTGTGGACAAAGTTTGACCAAAGTTCTGTGCCTGGGTTTTCAAAAAAAAAAAAAGTATGCGGAATATTGGGACACTTATCCTGACTCAAAAAATATGACTTGTGGTGGTGGATGATGCCAACTGCATAAAGCGGGACTTCGTCGAAACAGTTTCCAGATAGCGGGACATAGAGCTAAAAATTGGGCCGTCTGATCACACTATGCAAATGGTGCACTTGCACCCCTTGTCTTATGAAAGAAGTGGGGAAAGGAGAAATTCCACATACAGGGGGAAAAAAAGAAGTCGTGTAATATAGAATATAATTTTTTAACTGAACAGAAACTCAATGCGTAATATAAAATATCAATTAACATTTCTAAATTGTAATAGCATTTTGGAAAATCCATTTTGAAAAAAATCCACGTTGTAACAATAACTTTAGTCGTCTTGGTTGCTGTTCAGATTCGTTCGTCACATTGTCAATGAATTCAGTGTCCTCTTGCATAGCGTAAAAGTCTTTTCTACTTCTACGTTGTTTTAACACATCAACATACTAAGAAATGGTTTCTAAGTGAAAGAAACCTCGACGGCCAGACGAAATATGTAAATAACAGAAGTCAACTTACGGTAAAGATGCTTTATTCAGGATGTAGCACACACATCGTAACATAGCATATTGTAGTGAACGCTCCACACACCACACATTATCACAACACTCCTTTCAATAATCAGTTTACAACCCAATGCTCTCTCTTACAACGCTCTCAAGCAATAGATCAGTTGTCGTTTTTATCTCTTGTTCTTATCAAAACTCAGGCATACGTCACGTGCATTCAACCTCAATTGTGTTGCCAAACGTATTAGTTTGAGAGAAAGAAATCACGTTAAGAGTGAAGAATAACAGAATAAACTGAAGATTTACATAGGGAAAGAAACTAAAAAGAAAAGTTAATTTAGAATATACGTCACAATTGTTTTCCTATGAACGCTGAGTATGCACAGTCCACTTAGCTTCTCGTCTCCCATCGTAGACCGATTCCAAGTCTTGACGCGCCGTAATGTACTGAAGGAGTGTTCAATACTACATGTTCTCTCTGGAAGAGTCAGGCCAATCTTGATAGCCTCAGCTACAGCTTGGTATACTATACAACGGTGTTGCTTGACAAATTAAATATGCGTACTCGAGCGATTCATTGGGGGTTGCATCATTTTTCCACATATTTTTCCGCGTAAAATATAAATCTTGACCAGCAGCGAGGCTTGCAATGATATCGTCTCTCTCGAGTTGCCACGCATTTGGAATCAATTCTACAAATAATGCTGTGTTTTCTACCACAGTGCGGCTGGCCGAACCAACGTGACCTCGTTTCTTCAAATGTCTGATCATATTTTCGCCTATTCATTTATTGTTTAGTCAAGTCACCATGTTCAAATCGTTGAAGTGTTCCATTATCCAGTTTGCAGTTAGCTGTCTACCTTCTTTGAAAAAGCCATCTGGTTAATGTACGAAAGCTTGGAAACTTTTATTTGTATTCTACGCCAAGGGATTCGGATCACTAGTACTATTTTAAGTATAATTGGTGTGTAGTTCCTTGTTATTAAACGTTCTCTTACGGCAACCATGTTTTCATGGGTACGGTGCTGTACGCGGTCTGCCAGGCTTTTTCACATCTTGCAGTGTATAGTGTTTTGAAATTTTCTCAGTACAAACAGCTACTTACTTCCACAAGCGGCTGAAAAGTATGTTACCAAAATTAACAAATTGTGCACGAAAAGTTTCTCATACCAGAAGGCAGTATCAGAGACAAAAAGATTTTCAAATCGAACAGGTAAAAGAATAAATACAGAAGGAAACATGATACGTAGTCATATCAGAACAATATTACCACTCCCGGAATCACAGTGTATCCGCCCAGGCGCGTCACATTGTGCACGTGACAAGGTCGACCACACGGAGATATAAGCAGTCGGCCAGGAAAGATGAGCCATAGTGCGTGACGTGAGCACAATGGGCAAAGGTAGTGATTTGACGGAAATTCAAAAAGAAATGATCATCGGCTACTGTGCCAAGGGTGGAAGCATCTCAGAAACAGCTGACTTCGTGGGCTATTCGCGAGGCGCTGAAGTAAGGGTGTACCAAAAATGGACCGCTGGTACACCTAGTACCATCCGACGTCATAACTGTGGAGCCCCAAGGGTCATCGACCCCAGAGGAAAACGTCGCCTTCGTTGACTGGTAAAGGGCAATCGAGCGCAGCAGTGTTGCAATTCACCACGCAAATGAACGGTGGGGCACCCAGGTACGTGTCTCCGATAACAGTAGAGCCAACCCTGTTACGCATGGGTCTCTGGAGTCGACGCTGCGTCAAGGCCCCCATGTTAACCCATGTCCATCGACAACGACGCCTGCAGTTCACGTGGAACTACCGTCATCGGACAGTGGAAGAGTGGAAAAAGGTTTCCTTCTCCGACTAATCGAGGTTTCTACTCCACAGAAGTGACGAGCTGTGGCGGATGCGGTGTCAGACACACGAGAACCAACATCCGGACACGCTTGTCAGTCAAGTACAGGCCAGCGGTGGCAGTGTGCATGTCTGGGGTATGTTTTCCTGGTATGGCCTCGGACCGCTGGTTCCACTGGCCGGGTTCCTGAACGCCAATGGCTACCTGTCCACATTATCCTTTCATGTTGGACGTTTACCCTGGTGGTGATGGTATCTACCAACAGGACAATGCGCCATGCCACTTCGCTAAAAGAACACGACAGCGATGTCTCCGTTCTCCCTTGGCCGACGAAATCGCCCGACCTCCATCCTATAGAGCACTTGTGGGACTATTTGGATTGACAGGTTCGACGTGCCGACCCACAACCACGTCATCTCCGGGACGTCCGGTGCTCTGCTGCAGTCCGAATGGTCACGTGTGCCTCGGGCAACCTTCCAGGGCCTCCTTGCCTCAATGCCACGCCGTCTCACCACTGCCACCGGAGCCAAGAGTGGTTATTCTCATTATTAGGTAGGTGGTCATATTATTCTGATTCGACCGTGTACAACTCTACTCCTCCTAGCGGAAGAATTTTGCATAAGTTGATTCTTCATGGCAAAAGCTATGCTAAGGAAAAAGAACTTTTCAGATTCAATCCGAGAGTCCGGCCTAAAGATAGCGAGAAAAAGATTTGACCTTTACGTCCCCTACCACAAAAGCTGTGCATTAATAGAGGAGGATAATATTTCCCATCTTTATTGAAGCGAAAAGCATACAGTGAAAAAGAAATTTCTCAATAGTGTTCTTAGAAGTGGAGATACAGCTGCAAACAAAAGTTAAAAGGTTGGAAAGAAAGAAGGGAAAGAACTGTACAAAAGTAAGGACAGAACTGTGAAATACCGAAATTACTCAAGTAAAATCTTAAAGTGTTCCACTAAGTAAATGGTATCAGTTGTTGAAAGAAATTTTTAAATCGGACGTTTGGAAGAAGCTATATCGAGCAAAATAAATTAAACATTTTAGCCCCCTAACGGAGAAAGTGTGCCTTAGTTTGAAAAGGCCATAAACAAAAAATATGTTCATAGTCAGTAGTGTCTGTCCAAAAAAGAATTTTCTCAATTGGGTTTTCAGTCCCGCAGGTATTGATGCAAAATGCTGTAAACGGAAATATGAACTTACACCCCAGGGGCGCGCCAGGGCATTTGCCGCCAGGGTGCAAGCCTAGATTTGCCGCCCTCTTGTAGGAGAATATTTTTCAATTTTTATTCATTTTTTCATAAAATAAATATCTTTAGCAACATTATTTCTATTTCCGGTAAATTGAGATTTTCCGTAAAACACTATTGTCGCATATAAGACTGAAGAAAAAAATCTGTAAAACTCTAGTTCAGATGACGCGACGAATAATTCAAGAAGTCAGCTTCCTGTCTCTCTCTCTCTCTCTGTCAATTTACACAAAAGTCTGCATTACCGGTAAAAAAAAAGTTTCGTCATGTACGATGATAAACATATTACAGCTTCTCGATGGATACCCACACACACACACACACACACACACACACATATATATACAGTATATATAACTAAGAAAGATAAGATGAGGAACCCGTGGGTAAGGAAAATGATAAAGAGTGGAAGACATTATGATCAGAGTAAAATCCCTGAAATGGTAATGAGCTGGACATATTGCCAAGAGAACGGACCATCGATGGACAACCAAAATTTTAGACTGGATTCCAAGAGACAGGAAAAGACCCAAAAGAAGACCACGTGGGAGATGGGTTGATGAAATTCGAAAGCATGCGGGAGTAAGATGGGGAGACTGGTCTAAGAAAGACCGTTGTGGAAGAAACTTGGGGAGACCTTCATCCAGCAGAAAATTGATAATGGTTGAGGAGGAGGATGATATATATATATATATGTAATATTAAACATGACGGGCGTCTCTTTAACTATTCTAAACAAAATATCTAATATCGTGGAATACATCGAAATTGTACCCCAGTGCTCGTTACCCGTATTTGCATCGATCCTATAATATTTTCCCACCCTGTTTTACGGTCAACGCTGGAAGCTCTTTCTTGAAAATTTGCCAACGATAAGGTAATTCAGAAAGGTAAGCATATATTTCTTGAACAATGCTGAAAATGTTCACAATCTGTAGGGAAATTTTTTCTTCGGCATTTACGACCAGATTTAAAGTATGAGCCGCTCAAAGTACATAAAATGCGTAAGGGTCTTAAGTCGACAAATTATACTTTTTGAAGTCTATTGTGTTTTTCCTACATATTGGCCCCATTTGTCATAGCGCTTGCCACGCATTCATGAATGCTGAAATCTTCAGGATTTAAAAAAATTAGAAAAAGAATTTTCAATCCTTTGCCCGCGCTATCTGTTATTGAACAAAACAGTAAAAATCATTCTCTGATTTCAAGACGTTTTCTGTTGAATTATAAACGAGTTATTTTTACTAAAAAAGTAAACGTTCCACTTAGCATTACGATTTCTCACAGCATAACGTTTTCATAACTTCTCCCACGTCACTGTTATTAATTTATTAACAGAAAAAATTGATTGTGGGTCCTTCCGCCCCCGGAATCTGGCGCCCGGGAGCTTAGCACCCTTTTCAATAAAGTGCCTTTGTATCCTTTGGATTCCTTGTTTGGAAGGTTTTTGCTCACTTGTCCCATATTCTTACGTCTTGGCGATGCCGCCCCGGTGGCGCAGTGGTCTAAGCGATGGCCTCTGACCATTTGTCCGTAAGGGGTCCGGGTTCGAATCCCGGTGAGGTATGGATGTTGTGCTTGTCTTACGGCACTGGCGCTTTCCCTTCCCTGGAACTAGTGACCCTAAATTAGGGACGGGCGACTGCTTATAGCCCATTGAGTTGCTCACGGTGGTCGTTAAACCTTCAATCAAAAAAAAAAATCTTGGCGATCGTATGGTATGATTTGAGTCGATGTGGAGCACTTCTGCACGACGTTACATTCAAAAAACCGTCTCGTCCTTCATTTTTGCACGCCAGTGTACATCTTAGGGGAGGGGCTCTGTTTCTACTGGCTTCAGAGGAATCTTGTATACACCAAATCGTTCCAGAAGGTTTGCCGGATCTGTCTTCACGAAACAAATCAAAGATAGTGTTAGTTGTAAGATTGAAATCCTGGTTATTCTTACGATACATGTTTTTTTTTATGTTTGTGACTCCGGGGACAAAGTCCGTAGAGCCCAAGAATCAATATTTAGGTTGATCACCCTTTAAAGTGTAGATGCCAATCTTTTATTTTTTGCTATGATCCTGGTGACAGTAGGTATACTGTCGTAGTGTGAGTTCTAAGACCGAAATCTTTTGCTACGATACTTTTGACAGTATGTATACTGTCAACAGGATCATAGCAAAAACTAGAAGATTGGCATCTACACTTTAAGGGGTGATCAACCTAAACATCGATTCGTGGGATCTGTGGACTTTATCCCAGGAGTCACAAACATTTTAAAAAACATTTGTCGTAAGAATAACCTGGATTTCGGTCTTAGAACTAAGAGCATGTTTGATTTGTTTCGTAAAGACAGAGGTCAGGTGAACCATCTGGAACGATTTGGTGTGTATAAGATTCCTCTGACCTGGATTTCGGTCTTAGTACTAAGAGTAAGTTTGATTTGTTACGTAAAGGCGTTTGATTTGTTACGTATCAGGTGAACCATCTGGAACGATTTGGTGTGTATAAGATTCCTCTGAAGCCTGCGAAACCAGAGCCCTCCCACGACGGAACAGAGATACAACATTCAAATGTATGCTTCATCTACGGCTTTATCTCGCCTCGTTACTTCGGGAACATACTACCCCCACTGGGGAAAAAGCGAGGATCGTGACAGCCCATGCCAGTAAGACTCAAATTCGCTTTACAGAGAGTCTGTACATTCACAGGTTCTTTAATATGTGTTGCAACGAGGATTCACCTACCCAAGTTTCGCAGGTTTGGAAAGCCATTGTACCTGTTAAAATTAAAGAAAATCCTATTCCACCCTGAAGTCTGGAACAGTGAGTGTCCCCTCCTAACCTGTGTTTGGTGCAGCCCTTCGGTATGTAAATTGCTTGACTTTTATTTGCTTCTGTGAATTGTATTATTCAGTGGCAACGACCATCTTATTTATACGCCACGACAACCTTTTATGTGGTTATTATTTTTTCATCAGATGAAGGACACCAGGGCAGTCCGAAAGATCTTATGAGTGTTATTTTAATCTTTGCATTTAGTTAACGGTGATTAAATGTAATTTTACGAAGTACGTATATTGTTATCTTCGGAATTCGTTTTAATCGTGCATAACACAGCGTTTTACCTGATCATTGAACCTAAGGACATATGCTATATCGAAAGGTTACAACTGCAGAATCAGATGCAACAGTTTACGGCAATTTGCATAACTGGGGAAGTTCAGTAGAAAGCCGGTGCACTGTCGAAGTGTGCGTACACGGGTCACGTGGTGTCACTTAAACGGATAAAAGAGAAAAGGGGCGTGGTAAGCGACATGTGTTTGTAGGTAGATCTGGACGTGAAGGCATAAAGGTACGAACGTGGAATTTATGTCACGAAGACTTCATCTAGATGATTTCACATCGGGAAGAATTATAGGGAAGCTGAAATGAAGGCCACCGAATGAGTGACGTTTCCAGGAATTTGGAATCGGCCATAGTGTGGTAACCGGGCTCTGAGCAGCGTTTCAAACCAATGGAGTATGTTCCAGACTCATGAAAATAGATTTTTACCTACTTGTAACAGCAAAGCGTAATCACCGCACTACGGCTTGTCAGCTTACGAGTCGATTTCATTCCAGCACAAGAACGCGGATATACCTACTAATTGACAAGACGTCTGCGACATATACGGCTATATGCCCGAAGGCCTGTAGTCTGCGTCCCTCTACCCAGAGCTCAACGTAGCTCACGTTCTCGGTGGCGTCGTATCCACAAAAATTAGACACGTCATCAATGAGACAATGTACTCCTCACAGATGAGGGTCGTTTCAGTCTTCCCTCAGATTCTAAACGTCAGCTGACCTGGCGTGAAAGTTGTACTGCGTACCAGCGCGAGAATGTACAGGAAAGTGACAGATGCGGCGATGCCGGGGTCATGGTGTGGGGAGGCATCATGATTAATGGACCTACCGAGTTACAGGTGCTGTAAAATAGGACTATGACAGACGAACGATATTACAACGAAGTTCATCTACAGCATGTTCGATTATTCCGTGGTGTTGTAGGCGAAGAGTTTCTGTTCATAGATGACAACGCGACATCTCATCGTACAAGAATAATGCAGACATTTCTGGAGACCAAGGATATTCATCGCGTCGACTGGCCAGCACGCTCCTCAGAGCTCAACCCCGTCGAACACGTCTTGGATGCAATGGGGAGACGCATTGGAGCTGGAAACCCCCTCCAGGAAACAAACAGGGTTACATCCTTGCTGTGAAGGAGGAGTTTGCCAATTTTCCTCAGGAACTCCTAGATCACTTTATGCTCAACATGCCACGACGTTGTAAAAGCTGCATCGCCGTTCAGGGTGGACATATGCCATACTGAAATGTCTCTCTGCCTGGTTATCGGTAAGCACTGAACATCCTTTCTTCAACTATGTCCTTCGGAAATTTGTAACTTTTGCGTGAATGCTGATTACAATGCAATTTGTTCGTCATTTGTGAAAACAATTGTTGTGTCTTTTCATGTGCTCGTATGCTGGCAATATGATTATTTCCCCATTTGGCTGCTGTCATGTACTGTTTTTCTTATGCAGGTAAAAATGTGGTACGTCCTTAGGTTTTGGGCACTAGTGTATTTCATTAATTATTTTTCATATTTCATAATTCTTTGAATGTAGTAGTTCTGGGTTTTCATACCGATTCATGTTATCTGGAATTCCTGCATTTTTTTCTGTTGCAAAACTGAATCAATCGCATCTATTTCCGATCAATCAACTGATATAAGTCTAAAGCGACTTCCGTAGTTTAACAAGGTTACATTGTTCTTTTGTAGCGTACAGAACTCATATTTCTTTAGCCGATTTCGGACAAAATTTCAGATTTCAATGGGTCTTCATTGGGGAAAATCGAATGCGCTCAAAAAATGAGCAATTTCTAAGTTCGGAGACATAGCGCTAATAAGCATGCTACTTAGCATGACGTGATAGTTTCCTCCAAGTGCTTTCTAACAGAACCTTGCTTTGTATTGTTCTTCAAGGTTTTACAACGTGTGTATGCAACTTAAGGAACACTACGTACTCTTTATTATTCTTATTCACTCATTTTAAGTGAAACGGAGTCACTCAAATAAAGTTCAAGTAAGATTTACTCACAGTTTGTCTTTTATTCAACCGCACTTTACAAATGAAGAAACTTTTAAATCATAGCTTAAGTAACAACAACAAGCACTAAGTCGAATTAACGTGAATTAATAAATACAATAGTAGTTTGAAAAGAATAACACGAAATACGAGTATATATGTACACTCATCGTTAAAAAATTAGTTGCACTCAGAAGGACGTGTCGGATTGCAATGCTATTCGGGAGGAAAGTACATGTTACCAGGAACAATAAATGATTAAACATTGAGACTGATATGAACAATATTTATTGAGCTACACGCCAATAAGTACTGTCTCTCAATATGCCGTCGGGCAGCCATGTTTACTCACACAGCATGGCAGACGTCCCGGCATGGAGTTGTACAGGTTCCTAATAGTGTCTTGCGATAAGCCATCCCATGCAGCTTGAATCTTCTCACGCAGTTCCTGCAGATAGTGCGGTTGTGGTGGAGTGCTGATAGCGCTCCAATAGCGTCCCACACATTTTCAATCGGCGATAGGTCTGGCAATGCGGCTGGCCATGGCATACTGTCAGTGCCTTGAAGGCCAGCTCTCGAGACAGCAGCAGTATGCGGACGAGCGTTGTCCTGTTCGAAAATCGCACCGGAGTGAGCGCTCCAGAAAAGATAGGGCCACTGGTTGCAAGACCTCATTGCCGGAACGTTAGGCTGTCAAAGTGCCTGTAATGAACACCAAAAGTGATCTGGCATTGTAGGCAATTGCACCCCACACCATGACACCAGGCCTTCTGGACGTGTGAAGCTCGACAACAAACCGTTCACCTTGGCGCTGACCACGGTGCCTCCACACACGGATTCAGTGATCGTCTCCTTCAAGACGAAAGCGGGACTCGTCACTGAAGATCACCCGCTGCCATTCTGAGTGGCTCTATGACACTCTCGCACGACACCATTGCAGTCCTTGGCGACGATGCAATGGTGTTAAGGGCAGCCATCGTAACGGTCTGCGTTCGTGCAGTCTTACGTCGCACGCAGACCGCCAATGGTGCTGGCACTAATCGAACGACGCATGGAGGGAGCCACTGCTTGCTAAATATCCGCAATTGTGGCTGTTTCGTCATTCTGCGCATGTCGGACTACCCGTCGGTCCTACCTCTCCGTGGTTCGTCTAGGTCTCCCAGACCCTTCCTGTCGCTTCTGCGTGCCTTGCTCTATTCACGACCACCAACAGCGTGCTATAGTGATATCCGCACGACTGGTATGGTCGCGCAATACGGCGATAAGGGCATCACGCTTCCCGGAGACGATGCGGCCCCTCTCGAACTCCTCCAACTGCCCGAATCGCTTCCGAACTTTTCTCGGAGGCATACTTCTGGATGGCAAGCACGCGCAACGGGACAACCTTACATAGCCGGTCAGGCACAGCACTAGTCACATGCGCGGCCGAGCGTGATATTTGAATCATTTGCATGTCTCACGATGTCAAACCTACCCACCAAGTTTCATTCCTGTTGGTTGCTTTCATCTGGACGTAACTATTTTTTTTTTTTTTTTGGCGATGAGTGTATATATACACCACAGATCGACGGCCACTAGCGCTTACAGATTAGGACAGCTTCCATGAGTACCACTAAAGCACCACATCTTGTCTGATAGCTCCAGATGTTATATCTCGTTCTTAGCTTGTCAAGCCTGTGCACTCCATTCCGTCTTAACTTCAATACTGCTGCCAACATAATTTAGTGAGTGAGAAAATATAACGTCAAGGTTGAGACGCTAAAAGACAGGGAACTCAAAATTTGCATAGAAAAATACAACTAAAAATTTAAGTTAATTTAGGTTATATGTCATAGCTTGTTTGTGTGCGGCAACGGTTCCAAAGTTTAGGAGGTTGTCTCGATTGATTTCCAATACGCATTATAACGTACATGTTTGTCTGCGCCGGTTATCGAATCCGGGTCCCCTCATTCCGGAGTAAGTCTCTCTCCCAACTGAGCTACACGGGCATGCGCTCTCACTGCTATCTGCGTTTATCTCATGTGCGTCCTGCAGTGCAGGCACGTCCCATCTCCCCATCCCCGAAAGAGGGCCGGGGGCATGTCCCACGGGCCAGCCGGGACCATGTGTCGCTGTAGGCAGTCATCCCATGAAGTACGTGAATTTGAGAAATCCCAGACAATTTGGTGTGTGGAACGTAACATCAAGCTGATTTATTTTTTTTTTTTTTGAAGCACTGAAGAAGGGATTCTCATTTTTCCCGTCTCGCCGTGTGGAAAGGACATCACACCATTGCGAGAAATTTTTCAGCCGGGTCATCCTGAAAGTTTGGGCGCCAATATAACGTGCACTGTGTACGTTATATTGGCGCCCGAACTTCCAGAATGGCCCGGTTGTTAAGTTTCTCGCAATTATGTGACGAGACAGGAAAACGAAAATCCCTTCTTCGGTACTTCGAAACAATAAATCAGTGTGATGTTACGTTCCACACACCAAATTGTCTGGGATTTCTTAAATGCACGTTCTTCATGGGTTGACTGCTTACAGCGACACATTGTCCCGGCTGATCAATGGGAATGCCCCTTGCTCTCTTTCGAAGAGGGGGGTGTGACGTGCCTTCCACGCAGAACGCACACGAGATAAAGGCAGATAGCAGTGAGAGGGCATATCCGCGTAGCTCAGTTGGGAGAGCGACTTACTCCGGAGTGAGGGGGACCAGAATTCGATGCTCGGCGTGGCCAAACTTGTGCATGTTATAACATCAAATAGAAGTGATATTAGCAAAACGTCTTTTAATTTACACTCGTCTGAATACATTTCTAAGATTTGCAATAATCCACCTTCTTCTGGACTCCTCTTGAGCCTTTACTGAAGATAATAAAAGAAGAAATATCAAATTTCCAGGAAATCTCTTTCCTTATAGTGCTGATAAAACAGTTCAGAAGGAATTCTTAATGTTCCTCCCTGAGGAAACACTCAAGGAGTCGCATTTTACGAATTCTTACTCCAACTTTAGATGCACTGATTTCATTGTCCTCAGAAATAAATTTTAATTTTCTTAAGACGATTAACAGCTCCCTGAATAGCTAAGTTAATATTAAACAAATCTCCGCTGCAGCACGTGACATCGATCTTGAAATACAAACAACGTATCAGTCTCCATAAGGAACATAGCATGTGAATTATGTGATGCTTGGGGAAGTTCTCTGCCTGAGCAGCTAGCAATACGGCATAGCTCAGTGAGTTATTTACATAGAAGGCGTCTCCCCCTAACTGCCTTCCTGCAAATGTTATATCATGACGAAGGGCGGCTTAGAGTAAGATGGCGTTAATTGCTCCCCTGACGCAATGAGACTTTAGGGCGCAATCATCAGACGAAATATGTGGGAACCGCCGAAGGACCACTGCTGATTTCATTGTCAAACACTGAGGAAGGGAACCGCTAACCGTGATGGCGTAATTACACCTGGGAGACATTTCCGAGTTCTCCCTTGGTGGCACTTTATGAGATTTTTACGCATTCTCTTCCGAGAGCTAATTTACGATCGAAGATTAAGAAAGTGTTCTCCTTCTGAATTGCCCATAAATTAGTCGCGTCGTCTGCCTAAAGTGTTTCATAAGTTCCTCTTGCATGTGACATGAACAGTTTCACCTTCACCACGTGTTCATTCCTTCGTCTATTCATTCGGTTGTTCACAGATATTAAAAGACTATTGACACCGGGAGCAGATTTTTTCGCTTCCCGTGTCAATACCCATTTCTGGGATAAACAAATAAAGGAAATTGATCGAAGCAGTTTTAGTATGCTCCATCAGTGGAGTTAAGGTAATACAGCAACTCACTAACGAACGTTAAGCTCCTATATGCGTGGGTACAGATCCGGGTGAAAAGTAGCAGCAACAGAAAATAGTCGAAAGGTCAAATAGGTCAACAACTTGCTTATTGTTTTAGTTGAAGTTTCATTTTCAAATGAATTAACTCTTTTAACAGGGTAGAACGAATTATCTCGGTTTTTAGTTTGTTTGTTTTTGTTTTTTTATTGGGGGTTTAACGACCACCGTGACAACTCAATCGGCTATAAGTAGTCACCCGTACCTAATTTAGGGTCACTGGTTCCAGGGAAGGGCCACTGCTGTAAGACAAACATAACATACATGCCTCAATGGGATTCGAACCCGAACCTATCTCGAAGAAATGGTCAGAAGCCATCGCTTACTCCACTGCGCCCCCGGGTTGAATAACTCGAAGTTAGTAAAATGGGCTAAAATCAGCTCGACCGAATATACTCGTTGTCTAAACAGTGGTCAGAACGGGGCTGGAACGAGTGAACCTTCGCATCAGAAAGCTTTGATTTCCCCTTAACTTTGTTATTCAAAGTAGTCATTCAAGGGGATGATTGGCACTGTTGCATGACTTGATGAGGGTGTTAATCCGACTGCTCTTCAATAACTTTTAATACATGTAGTGGCTTTCATTCCACTCACACATGCTTGTGGTAGCTTCGGCCAAACAGATTTGGCATTTATCATCACCAGCCGTTCCACATGTCGTCGCAATTAACATGTAGCATTATACGTATAAAACACCGGGAGTTAAATAAGTGGGTTTTAATAAAACCACACGAACACAAGGACGGTACAACACATATAGAAATTTAAAATTAGAATATAGCGATGTTCTCTTACGGAGAGAAACAACAGCTTAAGACGGCAAGCAACATCTGCCTGCTCGCATCGCCAAGCAAAATCTGTCTCCAAATCGCTTCTTGGTTTTACAGTTCACCATTCTGTCGCAGGTGTCCGTAGAAGCATAAGTAAACGCCAGGTACACTTACTTGGAATGCCACTTTTCCAAAATAAAATATTAACGATGCCAGAGATTTGTACTAGATTTGTACAGTTTTGTACACCCAAATGAAGCGTTTGTACACCACCGGAAGTGGTACTTTTTGGTTCCTAAAAGTGGCACTCCAAGTACATGTTGGAGTGCCACTTTTTCAAAATTGAAAATAAATTCTGCCATAGTTTTGTACTAGTTCTGTACAGTTTTGTACACCCAAAAGAAACGTTTGTACACCATCGGAAGTGGTACTTTTCGGTTCCCTA
The DNA here is from genome assembly GCA_039090855.1 of Macrothele yani. Taxonomy (NCBI): domain Eukaryota; kingdom Metazoa; phylum Arthropoda; class Arachnida; order Araneae; family Macrothelidae; genus Macrothele; species Macrothele yani. Next base: position 136,457,561 of record CM077010.1, on the reverse strand, counting down.
AAAGTGGCACTCCAAGTACATGTTGGAGTGCCACTTTTTCAAAATTGAAAATAAATGCTGCCAGAGTTTTGTACTAGTTCTGTACAGTTTTGTACACCCAAAGAAGGATTTTATACTATCGGAAGTGGTACTTTTCCCCTCTTCTTTGTGGCTCTCTAGCGTGTACTGGAGTGCCACATTTAGAGAACCAAAAAGTACCACTTCTGGTGGTGTACAAAATTTTCTTTTGGGTGTACAAAACTTGTATGAAACTTTGGCATGGTTGATTTTTTATTTTGGAAAAGAGGCACTCCTAGTACATGTACCTAATAAACGCCATACAGCTAACATGTTTTTAACTGCGTGATCTACAGCACTTAATAATGGCAAAAAGCGTTCACCACTTCGCTCAGTTTTACTCCGCTGGGTGGTTGTTTACATAAACACAAAGTCCTTCTCTCTCTCTCTCTCTCTCTCTCTCTTTATGGTGGCTGTTCGCATCGTCAGGGACACTAATCCTTTTTTTTTTCGATTACCTACCGAAAAGGCTGTAACAATGGCGAAGAGCCTAAGAAAGGAGAGACAAAATGTTTGAGTTACATTTGTTTCAACCCGGTGGCCTGATGTCCTTGTCAGATAATTAGCCTTTTCCCCATAATGTCTTGGGCTTTGAAGCAGATAATAAAGGACTAGAAGGAAACGCTTAACATCAGTGAACAGGTTTGAGGTCGGTACTGCTGATATGAGAGAGAAGTAAGGAGTATTTTGTACCTCAGCTTTGGTAAAAGCTGGCCGCTATGTGAACATTTCGTTTTGGAAAACGCAGAAAATTTTGGACACCATTTTGTTCAGCTACGTCGGCCGCTTGAAGGGTTAATCGTGTTCTTCAATGAGACGTTTCTGTTTGGGGAGAGCATAAAATTTTGGACACCATTTTGTTTCAAAAATGTATGCTTAAAATTTTCGGCATCATTTTGTTCCGGTGTACAGTAATAAATAAAAGCGAAAGGAGAAGAAAAACAGGCCTATGATTAGTAAAGAAATCTTCTGTAAAAACTTTTTTACTAACCATAAAGAAGTATGGTTAGTAAAGAAGTTTCCTAACCATAGGCCTGTTTTCCTTCTCCTTTCGCTTTTTATTACTGCTTGGAACCTCGTTGGAATCAGTGTTGATCTTGTGATTTGGTCTTTGGCTCTTCGGGGCGTGGTGAGTTAGAGTTGTCTTAGTGGTGTGGATTAGTGCAGGTAGTGTTAGCCTTTGTTGTTTGTTGTTCATGTTCGGTTTTCGGGTTATTGATTCTGGGCTCTTGTGTCAAGTTTTTGCGATGTCTGTTTCATGGTTTGGTGACCTAGGGAACACACAGGCAGCTACTGAATACTTCTAGCTTTTGCCTGTTTTGAAAGGGCACCTAGGGTTGGTGTTCCCCTGAAGAAAACAACCCTATGAAACTTATTCTTATTATTTCTTGAGTTTGGCATTCTGACACTTTGATTAGTTATTTAGTTTGGTTCGCTTTTATAATCATTAGGGTGAGCTAATGGAACTATGGATATATTTTGATATCGCCAGTCTGACTTCTTCATGGCTATATATATTTTTACGTGTCTTTTGTTTTTATGTGGAATTTTGGGTCGCCCTTTTAGAAGGCTTTGCTGTTTCCTCCGATGTTTTTCAGTGTTGCTGTCCTTCATATGGTTTTGTTGCCTTATTCTGTATATACTATATATACACAGTCGAGTCACGTTGTTGTGACCACCTCCTACTTTTGACTTCAACAGCGCCCAATGAATGAAGGCACGTGTCGTGAACTGGCTTGTAGAGTATATAAGGTGTAGTGCAGGCATTCTGAAAACGTATCGCTCCTTGGTGTCATGGATAAAAGGAGCGATTTATCAGATTTGCAAAAAGGGATGATTATCGGCTTTCGGATCAAGGGGGGCAATATTTCTGAAACAGCGTAGTTTGTGAACTGTTCGCGGGCTGCTGTGATTAAAGTGTATCGTGATTGGAGAAATGGCACCATTGCGAATAAGCGATGTGGAAACTTGGGAGCACCACGTGCCATTGATATGAGAGGTGAACGTCGGCTTCGAAGACGCGTGAGGGCCGATCTACACGATACAGTAGAGCAACTCACTGGCCGAATGAACCAGAGAGCTACCGGAAGTGTGTCTAAAACGACAGTTCAGCGAACCCTGCTGCGTATGTGGCTCCGATGCAGACGGATGGTCACTGCACCTATGCTAACGAAGGTGCATCTGCAGAAAAGGTTCGCATTTGCACGGAAGTATCGGAATCGGACCCCCGCTGATTGGCAAAGGATTGCCTTCTCCGATGAGTCACGTTTTCTGTTACATCGAACGGATGGACGTTGGCGTATAAGGCGAGAAACATCGGAGAACAAATACTCTCCAACAACAGCTGGAAGAATAGCTGGTGGGGTAGCGTTATGGTCTGGGGAATGTTTTCGTGGCATTCTCTTTGTTCACTCATACCTGTGGAAGGCACTATGGGCCGAATTTGTTATGAACCCATCCTTGCAGACCACGTATACCTATACATGCTGATTGTCTTCTCTGGGGCGGATGGGATCTTCCAGCACGACAATGCGACGTGTCACACAGCTAGAAATGTCCGAGAGTGGTTTGAAGAGCACGATGAACACTTCAAAGTACTTCCCTGGCCCCTTAATTCCCCAGACTTAAACCCAATTGGGCATCTGTGGGACCACCTCGATCGTGTTGTTTGCTCTATGGATTCTCCACCACGCACCCTCCAGAAGCTGTCAGATGCACTGCAGTCAGTATGGCTCCACATACCTGTGAACACCTTCCAGCACCTTATTGGATCGCTCCCAGCCAGTCTAGCTGCTATCCGCGCTGCACACGGTGGTTACTCTGGATATTAGCTGGTGGTCACAATAATGTGACTATATATAGCAGGGGTGGCCAGCTACACTAACTACCTTTAGAAGCCACATTTCAGTAAGGAATATTTGAAAGAGCCATTTATTTATTTTTGATAACAAAACAAACAATGACAAACTGAAAATCAGTTCAATTTTTTAAAGTTTACCCACAGATCCCCCCCCCCACGAGCCCCCGGTCAGCCTTATTCATAGCTGAAACACAAAACTGTGTTGCTTTCTTAGCTGAGAGAACTGTGACCCAAAGCAAAAGATTCAGCATAAGAAATGTGTGAAAAATATCACAATATCGCTTTGCTGACTGAGCGCTGGTTTGACAACGTAAGTCGCACAAGTCTCGCACGTAACAAAGCTCACAAACGCAAGCAATTGTTGTTTTGTAATATCTTTTGCTTGCCTCAATATGAGTGTAAAAGAGAAGTGCAACTTTGATTTTGAAAGTTGTTTTGTTTTTTCATTTCCTCCTCAAAAGAGAATAGCCAACGAAAAACACTGCTGTTGGTGCATTGCCGTATGGGTGTTGTAAACGAGGAAAGCAACGCAGTTTTGTGTTTCGGCTGTCAGCCTCTCGCAGATCCCCCTCGGACGCCTGGAGCCAATCAGACGGAGTGTTCAGCACACGTGATTCAGCACGCCATTTCGTGGCTAAGAGTAGACATACGACCGCAACGGTAAAAGTCAGCAGTACATCAGTGCATGCCTTAGATTACTAGGCGTGTGGCTTAACAGTAGTTTTTTTTTTACATTCCGTCAGTTAACTTGTGTGAAAAAAGAAAATTATAAGTTTTTTTTAAAAGATTCCCATCTAATGTAAGTAATCGTGCTATCTGGAAAACGCAAATATGAAGACGAGAACAAGAGATTTAAAGCGGAGTGGGAAGAAGAATTTGTTTTTGTGGAGAGGAACGGGAAACCAATGTGTCTTTTATGTGAAGTAACACTGTCACAGTTCAAGGTCAGTAATCTTAAGCGACATTATGAATCAAATCACTGTTCTTTCATCCAACAATTTCCTGCTGGTTGCGAGTTAAGACGAACTAAAATATTGTCTTTAAAAGCAAAACTAAATAACCAAACCAAGGTTATGTCAATGTTTATTAAAGAGGCAGATGTAACAACGGAGGCCGGATTTATTATGGCCTTCAATATTGCTAGGGCAAAACGCCCCTACACAGAAAGAGAGTTCATAAAAAGAAATATTGCTGAAGTAATTTCTGCTTTAGATCCAGAAAATAAAAAATTGCTCAAATTGATTGAACAAATACCTGCATCTAGACATACTATGGAAAGACGAGTTTCTGTTATTTCCGATGACGTTATAAGTAACTTGCAACAGGATTTGACGAACTGCTCAGCACTGAGTCTGGCCTTAGACGAATCCACGGACATTGAAGATAAACCACAACTAGCTATATTTGTTCGTTATGTAACAAATAATGTAGAAGTGAAAGAAGAACTATTGGACCTTATTGCACTAAAGGATACGACTCTAGGTTCAGATATAAAAAACGCCTTTGATGCTGTACTTGGAAAACATTCTGTACCGATTAAAAAGGTAGTCAGCGTCGCAACTGACGTCACTCCAGCAATGAGAGGTCCTACTAAAGGGCTTTTGGGACTTTTAAATGCCAGCACATTTTATCCCAATTTTATCCCTGTCCATTGTATTATTCATAGGCAGCACCTAGTAGCTAAATATTTTAAATATGACCACATTATGGTGGTAGTTTTAAAAATTGTCAACTACATACGCTCAAGCACCAAAACTCATCGACAGTTCAAAGCCTTCATACAAGAAATAGAAAACGATGAGCTTCCAGATGATGTATCGTGGTTTTGTTTAGTAAGATGGCTCTCAGTAAGCAGTGTTCTAACAAAATTCTTTATTTTGCTAAAACCAATCAAACAATTTGTCATTGAAAAAGAGAAATGTTTCTCAGAACTTGAAGATGCCAACTGGTTAATAGAAATTTTTCACAGATGTAGTGAAGCACTTACAATCATTAAATTTATCGCTGCAAGGACATGGTAAACTTATTTCGGATTTAGCACAGAGTGTCTTCAGCTTCCATAACAAACTTGAACTCTTCGAGAAAAACCTGGTTTCTAAAACCTTCACTCACTTCACGTGTCTTACTAAAATGTTGGAAACTTTACCCGTGTATGAAATTATAGCTACAGATTATGTATGTAATCTGCACAGACTGGCAGAAGATATTACTGATAGATTTAGTGATTTAAGAGGACTGAAGTCATCATTTACATTTTTAGAAAACCCTTTTCTTGTTGACATTTTGAAGAATGGCTGCCCCGTCTCACCGCGCAATTGCTGGGGATATAGCGGCTGTAGAGTTGGAGCTACTAGAGCTTCAAGAAGATGAAGGATTGAAACAGGTAAAACAAAATGATTGTTCAACTATTGAGTTTTGGAAACAGGTTCCGGAACCAAAATATCCTAAAACCAAAGAGTGTGCGCTTAGACTAATCTCAATTTTCAGTACTTCATATTGTTGTGAGTCTTTGTATTGAACACTTAAATTTATTAGAAATAAGCATCGGTCTGTTTTAAGGGATCAGCATTTAACTGAGTTTGTGCGAACTGCCCTAACAAGTCATCAACCAAACTTTCGTCAGCTAACTGCTAAGATGGACAGCATTCGTAAAGCATCCACAAGCAAATCTAATTTTTAAAGATTTTCTTTACAAAATTGTTTGATAGAATCAGGACAATATTTTTTTAATAACATTTTTATTTTTATGTTTTTGAATAACTTTGTAACTTTTATGTCTTTGAATAATTTTGTAACAAGAAATGAAATCAAAAAATTACTTTTGGACATTGATCAGTTTTAGTTTACCATATTTCATACATACATTTTGATTTGCATAAGAGCCGTGCCACTCGCCTGAGAGAGCCGCACGCGGCTCGCGAGCAGCGCTATAGCCACCCTAGATATATATAGTATGTATATATTCAACAGGAATTCTTGGGTGCGCTACTGTATTAACGGTTGGTAAACATTTAAATATTTTGATTATCAACCCTGCAGGTGGTAAGAAGATAAAGGTAATCCTCCTCTTAGTTAAAACCGTCTGAGATCATTAGTCCACATTCAAAAATTCATGAAGTTCGCTACTGGGAATACTATCTGCTTGGAATGCTATCCCTGTTCCATACAACCTATCAAAATATTCTCAGGTCAAACCAGAAGTTCCAGTCATTCATTAAAAATTCATTCCGACAACCTAGCACATGACGTTTTTCATAGATTACTTTAAAAAATTATTTATTCTGTTTTTCATTTCAATAGCCTCCTTTGTCACGCATCGCATCAGAGAATAATTACCTTTAATACCTTCTCTTTTTGTCATCTTCGATGATTCCCTTTCTTCACAAGAAAACTTTTCGTAGATTTATTTTTAGTTTGACTAAATTGTTTTCATGCAAGTCAGGTTTGTTTTTCTTCTATAGCAAATAATTTCCTTGAATATTTTCCAGTGATTTATACCCTTCTTAATTTAGAACACCTTCGCGTATCTAAGCCCTTTATTTCAGAAAAAAATCGTTAAATTTCTTTAGTTTATGCTGTTTTGATGTAAACCAGATACACTTTGATATTCCTGAATTTTTTGCTAGCCACATTATCTCTTACATCAGTAATTTTAACGATTAAGTTCTTTTGTGTTTAAAATATCATCTTTTCTTTCTTTTTTTAATTTATATCACTTCTGTTGATAAGACGTGAACGTACGTTTGCGAAGTTTTGTTTTACGGGGAATAAAATCTGGAAACTCCAAACGTTAACTTCGGAAGTTGATGCAATTTTTAAGGTCACTTCTCTTTTTACTTCTACTTTTTTTTCTGAATCTAAAAGCATCCAAAACATTACGTTTCGGTTTTCGTTCTCGTTTACATCGGGTAACACAAAAACCAGTGGAAAAAAACTTATTGCTGCTTTACTGTTTGCTTTTTTTTTAATCAACGCAAATAAAGGACTACGAAGTAGTTTTAAGTTAATTAAACTTTTATCTGTGTTCTGTAAATGAATTTCTGTGCAACAATCAAGTTCCGTCCGCTGCCGACAGCACTGAAGAGTTCCGATAAACTGGGCGGAAATAAGACCTCTTCTGCGTCATTGTGCGTCTACCAGTGCGTCCGACTGTCGATATGAAGCTGAAATTAATGAACTGCGCTATTTTTCAGAGGCGTAAAAGATAAGAAAAGAGCGGAAATCGTGAAACTAGCGGTATCAGCTAAAAGACTTTTCCTCCGCCGTTTAATAAAACACGTAATATCTTGTCCTGCCACTATAATTAAATAAAGCGACCATCACGCGAATTGCCTGTCGCTTTATCCTGTGCCTAATTAGGATTTTCCCCTCTGGGAATATCAAGCGAATTTTCTCTCTATGACCCCCCCCAATCCCCTTCCCCTTGTCTAAATTACGTCACGATGTAACTTCAATGATCACATGGATTACTTCAGAGAAACAAAACGCTTCTTTATTTTCCTTTTATAATATTGGGTTTATTTCAAGAAACAGACTTCGCTGAAATTGTCGCGTATGTCGCCTGATAACAGTGGCTGTCTCTTTGCGCCCGGAACGTGGAGTGGGATCTGCATTAATTAATCCACGAAAGGAAACATGCCATGAATGCTAAATCTCAAATACCGAATTGATTTCGATAAGTTTTTTAAAAATCATCGTTTCTCTCTCTCTCTTGCATCGATGACGGATCACTTTGCCCGTGTTCTTTTCGTTCATGTTCACTTGGTCCAGTTCATTTCGTCCACGGATCTCTTTGTCCGCTGTTCATTTAGTCCATTGTTCATTTCGTCCACCGTTTCGTCCTCAGAATGGATGGAATACCGTGGAAATTTTCTGTTTTGATGGAATTGTTGTTACTATAGGCAAAAAAAAAAAAAAAAAAAAAGTCAGCGGACATTGTTAACATGCGATTTTGACATACTGTAAAATTCCGGTTGGCATAGGCGCCGACTGTAAAATTCTTGTTGGCATAGGCGCCGACTTTTGAACCCCCAATGATTTTGTTGTGGGTTCCTCGCACTCCTAATATTTTTGCGCGTATTTCGTGGGAAAAATACACGTACTCGTACATGTAAAAATTTTGTTTTTCGTTATCAATTCTTCAAGTGTTTTATTATTTATTCCCCGTTTACTATATATAGAAAGTGTGTATAGAAATTTACCCCTCAGACAGTTTATTGTGCTTAAGAAAAGAATTAGTGTTTGTTCTCGCTCATCAAATTTTACGCGACAGACAATACCTCAAGTACCGTTGCTTAAGAGCATTTAAAACTGCATCCTTTATAAAAAAAAAAAAAAAAAAATTCTCTGGTTTGTCAGGGTTCCCGCAAAATAAAAAATCTAGCTTTACATTCGGAGACGAGAACCTATTCAAGGTCATTGTGACAAAGGAGGAAATATGTTGTACAGTCAGTTGTCCCACCCTATCTTCCGACAATCGGGGACAGCCGCTGGTAAAGAAAAATCTGATCATCTGGTTTCTCGCGCCCTCCAGGTGAGGAGGTTTCGGTGACGTGACGTCACTTCCTGAAGACCTGTGCTGCAGCACAGGTTGATAGCGGCCGTCTCTTCCTCTCTGTAGCACTCCCTGAAGGTCACCAAGGCACCCATAGCTTTAGCAAGGACCGTGATTGGCTAATGCGCAATATACACTTCTCGCTCTACGAAGCATAATTTTCTTTTAATTTTTTTTAGAAAATACTAAACAGCATTTCTGTAATTTTTTGCAAATTTTTAGTTATGTGCATGTATATTTCAGTCTCATTTTTTCCTGACTGTACATGCTGCACAAGTGCCTCTAAAACCTCTTCAAAGTCGACGATTTCTCCATAGAAAGTATAGAAGCAGCCCAAGTTGGGTATAATGGGCATTCACAGCTAATACGAAGTGGAGTCCAAGGAAAACGCAGGGCGTGCGGCTGATGCCATGTCCTCTCTGTTCTAACCTCCTATTTTTAACTCAGAAATCATTTGAAAAAAAATTTGGCATTTTTAAAATTGGTAAAAAAAAACTTTAAGTAAATTTTACATGTTTTTGTTACTTTTATAAAGACAATTGTGTTGGAAATTCCCAATATCAATGTTTTGTATATACTAATGTCGAGCCTACAAAAACAAAGTAAATGAAATAAATAATTATCTAGAAAAAAATATTTTTCTGTAATTAACTACACTGCTGGACAATTGCTAAGGACGGATTATAAACGGCTATAGAGCGCATAAAAAAGTAAGTGTGGTTGGATGCCAAGTGAAATAAAATAATGTCAGAATGCCAGGACATTACAAGAAAGACAATTTATTGTGCTCTGAAATCCAGAAGGCTTTGGAACGTGTTCAAGGGACAAACAGGCCATTTTGTGCAGAATACGTAAACGTGAAAAAAATGCAATTACCGTTCGCAGGCGTTCCGGCGTGAGATGTCAATACGGGATATGGCCACCATGGAGGGCGATGCAAGATTCCTCACGTCGTGTCATGCTTTGCAGAACATTATCAAGCAGCTGTTGGGGTAATTTATTCCATTCCTCTGTCAGTGCAGGGATGAGGGTGTCCTTGTTTATTGGAGGGCATTGGCGACCAGCAAGACTCCTCCCCAAAGCATCCCACACATTTTCAATGGGATTCAGATCTGGAGAACGTGCTGGCCATACGAGGCGTTGAATATCCTCGCTCTCAAGACACTCCTGGACAGCGACTGTTCGAGGACATGTTGCGTTGTCATCCATGAAAATGAATCTATCACCGACAGCACCACGGAACATGCGAACATGAGGTAGCAGAACATCATTAATGTATCGTTGGCCAGTCATAGTCCCAGTTGAAAGCACATAGAGGGACGTACGGCCATTGATCATGATACCAGCCCATACCATGACACTACATGTTGGATATCGGTCCCTTTCCTGTATGTTTGCTGGACAACATGCAGTACCACTATCACGCCAGATCAGTTGTCGTCGACAATCAGACGATAGACTGTATCTGCTCTCATCTGAGAAGAGGACAGCAGACCAGTCGTTATCAGTCCAATTGCGATGTTGATGGCACCATTGCAAACGGGCGGTACGGTGACGTCTGGACAATGGGATGCACACAACAGGACGGCGGGCGTATAGTCCTCCTTCATGCAAACGTCTGGCGACAGTTTTGCGGGAGATCCGCTTGCCAGTAGCAGCCATAAACTGATTTGCTACCTCACTAGCTGTGCTGCGCCGGTGTCTTTTTGTTGATAGCACTATGTACCGATCTTCTGCAGGTGTCGTACTGCGAACACGAACTCCCCCGTGACGTTTGCTACACTCTCCATTTGTTTGAAATGATTTCCAAAGACTTAAAACAACACTGTGTCTGACGTCGAACTCCTTGGCAACATCTGTTATTTTTCGCCCTTCTTCAATCTTGCCAATAATACGGCCACGCGTAAAATCATCTAGGTGATGTCGGGAAGACATACTGAAAATTGCAAGTTCGTCAATTGATTCTTTCCCTTTCAACTTTGCGTTTGAACAACAACGGTCAATACGCGTCAAATCCTTTATGTCTCTTATCAGCGCTATGACGTCACGAACAAGTTCTGCAATCCAAATTTTTTTTTTTTTTTTTTTTTTGATTGGAGGTTTAACGACCACCGTGAGCAACTCAATGGGCTATAAGCAGTCGCCCGTCCCTAATTTAGGGTCACTGGTTCCAGGGAAGGGAGAGAACCAGTGCCGTAAGACAAACACAACATCCATGCCTCACCGGGATTCGAACCCGGACCCCGTTCGGACGAATGATCAGAGGCCATCGCTTAGACCACTGCGCCACCGGGGCGGCATCCAAAATTTGCATACGCACAACACGTCTTACTGTATCCCGCACTTATGCTAACTCCCACATTTTCCTGCCTTCCATTTTATGGTTGCTATCGTTGCTATTGTCATCCGTCCTTAGCAATTGTCCGGCAGTGTATAATTTGCTTCATTTTAGCACTTCAGGCGTCTTATTGTGCCAGATAATCTGACTGAATGAAATTTAAATTAGACTTAAATACTTTGAAAAATGCATGGGTAATTCGATTTAAAATTTCCGGAACCCCCAATAGTTTTTCAAGTCGGCGCCTATCGCCTGTTATATATATATATATATAATGGATATTGTGGAGGCGTGGTCACGTCACGATGTTGTTAAATCTCGTTTGCTCACTCTTAAAAATTGATACTGATAATTAGTTAAAAACTCCGAGTATGTGGTCGTGTTTCATCGGGTGCTGAGTTGTGAAGGTTACAGTGAACTTCTTATACACTTCTGGCCATCCAAAATGCAACACCAAGAAGGACACGAGATAGCAAAGCCAGATTTACTGGACACATAACAACAGATACAAAGATGAAACGATTGAGCTTACAGGCCCGTGTGACTTGCGGAACACGCAGACATCAATAGTTCGTGTGGCCCCCATGGCTGGCAATAACGGCCGCTACACGCCGCGGTATCGAACGAAAGAGGCTTTGGATGTGGGCTTGGGTTATGTCGGTCCAGGCTGCTTCCACACGTTGCCACAGTTCCTCAGACGAAGCCGCGTGTGGTGCTTGCCAGGCCACTCGGTGGCCGATCAGCGGCCAGACGTGTTCGATGGGCGACATATCGGGAGAACAGGCTGGCCACGACAGCAGTGACACCTGGTGGGCCGTGAAGAATTGTTGCAGGATGCGTGCCACGTGCGGGCGCGCATTGTCCTGTTTAAACGTGGCAGCTGGCAGGTCCTGCAGGTAAGGGAGGACTACGGGCCCCAAAACGTCGTAGATGTAGCGGTGGCTGTTGAGTGTACCAGAGGTGTGCGGATGTCATATCCAATTGCGACCCCAAACCATAACGCCAGGTGACGGACCGATATGGCATTGCATAATGTAGGCGTCATACAGTCTCTCGCCGCGGTGCCGCCACCCGCGGATCCAACCATCGTAGTGTTGCAGGTAGAAGCGGGATTCGTCGGAGAAAACAATGTCGTGCCATTCCGTAGTGCAAGTGCGGCGTTCAACGGCCCACTGCCGCCGCACTCGCCGGGGGTGTAACGTCAATGGTAATCGGAGCAATGGGCGCCGTGCGACAAGTCCCCGCTCCTGCAGACGACGTCGAACGGTACGTGCTGACGACACAGGTTGTTGCGCAACACACCCTAATTCCTGCGCTAACGTTCGTGATGTGGCGGTGCGAGCCGTGAATGCCCGTCTCACAACATGCCGGTCCTTTCGTTTGGTGGTGTGCCACGGCTGCGGCAATCGCTCACGTCGGTCCGTCCGTCCCTCCTGCACCCACCGAATCCATACTCGCCTCACTGTGGCTGGATGTCGTCCCACACGGGTGCCGATGTCTCGGTACGATAAACCGCTGTCGCGATAAGCCACTATTCGTCTTCTGTCGAACTCCGAAACGTGCTGGAATGACTGCCGTATTCTGCGACGAGGCATCAGGAAGCTTCCCACACACAGATCCGGCAGCACAACACACTTCCACTACTTACACTCCGCCTTCTGTGCACCCTTCTTATAGTGCTTCTCGGTGGCGTGCCGGGCGCACATGATTTGCATATGCCCTGCAATGCTAATCGTTTTGCATGTCCTCTCGCGGGCTACGCATGCTGCGAATTTCAGGCCAATCGGATGCTTCCTTCTGGGTGTTGCATTTTGGGTGGCCAGCAGTGTATATTCAGTTTGGTTTTAGAGTGTGCAGAGGTAAATTATCTGATGTATTGAAAAATTTGTACCTTCGGTTGCGTTGTGCATTGAATGTTTGGTGACGTGTTGATGTTGAATTGACTTGTGCTTATGCGTTGTCGTCTGCTTAATAGATGAGGTAATAGTGTCGTCTGCTTATTCATTCAGTGGATATAATTCGTCGAATTTTGCGCCGTTGTTGGGCTGTGGTGGTGCCTCTGCGGTTTGATTCATCGCAACTACTTGATCACCTATAGCAATGTACTACAATTTTGCCTTTATATATTAAATTGGTGGTGAATTTTGATTACGATGACAAGAGTAAGCTGCCAAAATTTCAGTGGCGGCTTTTCATTTCAGGTGAAGTATGTGAAGTGCTTCTTCACCTATTTTACTCAAAATAAAGTTTTATTCAGTATTTGTTTATTTTATATTCTTTTTAGCCTTTATTCAGTTCCATAATACTCAAAATTTTGAATAGATATTAATTCACATGGCGCGCTCAATACGGAAAACAAATCCTTATACGCAAAACACTGCAAGTGAAGAGCCGAAATGAGAATGCTTGGAAGTCTGCAGTTTTCCGCCGAATTGTCATGGTAACCGTGCCGTCACCCTCCCCAATCTGCTCGCTCAAGTGAAGTGTTCCCGCTTCAGGCGCCATACCTCTGCATCTTTCAGTTTTTGAGCGTAAAGTCGTGAGAGATCACGGTGGAGCAGGCGGACTACCAAGGTACCTTGCAATCTGCTAGGGCTTTTTCCTTGTGGTGCTGTGATACATTATTTTCCGAAAGAAATTTGTTCTTTCGTGCTTTGTGATTATTTGTTGAAAGCTTTAACTGATATTTTAGGTTTGTGTACAATTTAACTGATAGTGATAGTTTTTAGTATGCATCCTATGGACGACATTGTTTGTAATTTATTGCAAACTCCATTTAATCTGTGTTAAGATGAAGATAAAAGAGACATTTTGCTTCAAGGACGACCGTCGGATTCACTGACAATTGTTGCCAAGAACGAAATCAAGAAGAGCGGTAAATCTAACAATATTAATTTTAAAAATTGTTGGTTTACTGAATATAAATGGATTTGAAGCACTTCTGTGTTGATTTTTTTTTTTTTTGGCCTTGCTTACTTTTTAGTAATAAACATTCGGCGTGGAATAAAGACGGATTCTCAGGTTTATTAAGCGTAACACAGTCACTTCATAAACATCGTAATTCTAGCGAACACCTGAAATGCGGATTAATGTTAAGGAATTTTGAAAAAATTCAAAACACCATTGCCGAAGCCCTGAGGGAAAATGCTTGGCTTTTGAAAACGCATTTTAACGAAAACGTTCGTTTAAATAGACTTTTCCTACAGACAGTGATTGATGCAGTATTAGTTTATACTGTATTTGAGCAAACAAGAACTAGCATTCCATGGCCATGACGAAAGCATGGGCTCGATAAATCGTGGAAATTTCATTGAATTACTTTCATTGTTGATATGAAGAAGTTCTTTAGAAATTGAAAATCAATACGAAAGGATAAAAAACTATTTAAAATGAATTAATCGAATGTATTTCTGAAAATATAAACGATCACGTCCAAAATTAAATAATTTTTTATTGTTGATTCGGAAGGTGTATTGGTTAAAGGATTTTTGGGTTTTCATGATGTGAATGAAGATAGAACTTCAGGAGCTTTATACAAAATGCTAGACAAAATTTTGGAACAGTCTGATTACCAACATAAATAAATAGGGCAATGTTGCGATGAGGCAAGTATAATGTCTGGACACTTAAATGGGCTACAGAAAAAAAGTCAAGGATAAAGCTTCTCAAACTGTTTTTGTTCATTGCTTAGTTCATTGTTTGAATCTTGTATTACACCAGAGTTTTTCTAAAATTTCTAAGTGTCTAATACTTTATGCAAGCCTCAGTGGAATTGCTTCGTTTGTTCACCATTCTGCGAAGCGGTCTTATACACTTATATCAACAACTGCATGACGCAGACCAACCATAATAGAAACTCGATGGTCCTCCATTTCGAAATTAGTAAGTGTAGTTGTTGAAGATTGAGATAAATTGAAGGAAGTGTTCGGATTTCTGACGAATAGCGAATAATCAGACAAAAAATCAATTCATCTTGCCAAAGGGTTTTTGAATGATATGAACACTTTCGAATTTACATTTTTGGCTCCACCGATCTATTATTCAAACTTTTGAAGAAAAATAACTAAACATAAACTACTGTGTAAATCAAATTAAAAAAAAAAAATTGTGAAATTTTGATCCATAAAAGGAACGATGAGTTATTTGAAAAACAGTTTGGAAAAGCTAGCAAAATCACAGAAATAAGCACGGGAATATGCTGCTCTTACAGAGGAAACAATTTTTCAAAATTATAGACAATTGTATTTTGAAATTTTGGACCACATTCTTATGGAAATGGATATAAGACTTCAAGACTGTAAGAAACTACAATTTGTCTGACTTGCTGACACAACCAAATTCGAATAATTTAATGCATGCTTTCCCTCTCGCGCTCTTGAAAATCTACATTTTTACGGAAACATATTTACTAAACACCAGCGCCTTAAAAATGAACTGAGTCTTGTATATGCCGTTGAAAAATTAAGGAATATATTGACTCAAGAACTCCTTTGAGTGTTTCACGAAGACAAAGACATTTTTACAGAAGATCATAAATTGGTTTTCCTCAGTTTAACAATTCCATCTACAAGTGTGCCAGTGGAAAGAAGTTTTCTTAAAAGAATACAAACTTGCTCAAGAAACACTAGTTTCCAAGATGGACTTGCTTCTTTGGCAAATATTTCTATTCAGGAAGACATTTTATTGATGCTCACGAAGAAACAACCATCTAGCCATCTTATGACGACATAATCGACAAATTTGCAGCTTTAAAAGGAAGAAAAATTTATTTAATATACAAAAAATAGGTAACTCCTCATTAAGGGATTTTCATTGTAGACAGTAGATATCTTTTCATACTGCCCTTGTACCTCTTCACCTATTTTTCCAACCACGAGCCGCCACTGCAAAAGTGTGGTGAAGATCCATCACTTGATAACGATGTCAAATGTTATGGATATTGTGAAGGCATTCTTCACTATGAATGTTGCTCGTTAGCTGAAACTTCATATAGAAGGATGTCCAAGGAAAATAAATTAAAATGGCATTGTGACGACTGTAGACGTCGAGTTGTCCCTGCCTCTACCGTTCCCACTTCTTTTTCAGGGCATACGGGAGTCGGAGGACATTCATCGATGACGGACTCCAGTGATACTCGTGGTGGTATTGTTGGTGAGAAATTATTGGATACAGTGAACAAGAAACTTGATGTGATTGTGGAAATTAAGACTGAGCTTATGGAATTAAGAAAATGTGTAGAGTTCTTGTCGACAAAATATGATGAAGTTCTGGATAAACTATGTAATATGGACAAGGCAATTGATGTAGCACATGGTAAGATTATGGAGCTGGAGTCAAGGGTAAGGATGCAGGCCGCTGATGTTGAGTTACTTCGTGAGAGACATAATAATCTCGAGCAATACACCAGAAATAAAAATTTGGAAATTCATGGAGTAAAGGAAGAAAAGAATGAGACTGGGGATGTCTTGCGTGATCTCATGTGCCGTATATCGGGTAAGTTGAATATGGATGATTTTGAGATTGGTGAAATCGAGACTATTCATAGATTACCTAGTAAGGGATACAGGGGATATCTCTAATTATAGTACAGTTCAGGAGAAGAACAGTTCATGATGCCTATTTAAAGAAAGGAAGGACATTAATAAAGATGTCGGACGTTGTGTCTGGATCTTTGTGTAACAGTCAAATTTATATAAATGAAAATTTGACGCCTTTAAACAGGGAATTGTTTTGGCAGGCTAGAAATTTTTCGAGAACAAACAATATTAAATTTTGTTGGTTTAGAAATGGTCGTATACACTGTAGGAAGGCTGAGGGAACCAAAGTGGTTGTTATCAACAGTAAGGTAGACCTTCATTTATGTCGTTTAAACTAGTTTTTTCTGTCTATGTGATATTAATTTGTCTATTGTTTCTTTGAATTATTATGAACTGTTTTACTGATTTGATATTGCTTTGAGATCTATGTGAATTGATTACTACACGGAATTATGAATTTAAATTTTTACATATTAATGCTCGCAGCTTACTGGAAAAAATTGATATTATGTTGGCACTACTGGATGCTTTGAATTCCTCGATTGATTTTTTACGTATTACGGAAACATGGTTTGAAGAAAATTGGTCACATTTGTGTGAGATTCCTGGATTTCATGCTTTCACTGCATCACGTTCAGATAGTCGAGGTAGTGGTGTTGCTATTTTTGTGAGAAATACTCTTCCTGTGGAGACTATTGATAAATTTACTGTTATTGATCGTAATTATGAAATTAGTGCTGTTTAATTACATCGGTCTGTAATTTGTACTATATATCGACTTCCACATGGTTGTTTACAGCAGTTTTTTATTTTTCTCGGGTTTTTTTGGATGATATTATTGAACGTGGGAGTATTTTGTATTGCCTTAGAGACTTCAATATTGATTACATTGCAAATGATGGTGTAACAAAAATAATTGTGGATATTATTGCTGCTTCTGGTTTTGAGAATGTAATAAAGAGTCCAACTAGAATCACTGATGCTCCTGCTACGATATTGGATTTGTGCATAAAAAATAGTTTGTCCGGCTGCTCGGAGGTACTTGCTTATCATATCAGCGATCACTTGCCGATCTTTTGTTTATCGGGGTCATTCGCTGATAATTCGCTGTATGTTTTTTCTTCTATGCAAAATTTTAGTTTTGAAAATCTTCGGTTATTTGGTTTGGCTTTATCTGCAGTGGATTGGGCACCGGTGTTTGTTCGCGCTGATCCTGAGGAGGCGTATGATGTTTTTTGGGCGATTTTCTGGAGACATTATGAGGTTAATTTTCCTGTTATTACTGTCAATCGTTCTGTTCGTTGTAGAAACCGATGGTTTTCTAGGAATCTTCACAGGTGTCTACATAGGAAAAATGAATTATTTAAAGTGTTTTTGAGATCAAGAGGCATGGCGGATTTAGCAATTTTTAGGAGATATCGAAATTGGTTCAATTCAGAGTTTCGGCACGCAAAGAGAAATTATTATTTGAATAAGGTTTGCTACTACTAGGTACTGTAAAAGAACCTGGCGGTCTATTAATGACCTATTGGGCAGATCCAGGACTCCTGCTCATTCGATTCAGCTTGATTGTGATTGTGTTAGGGAGTCGGATCCTCAGAAAGTGGTTGATTTATTTAATACTTATTTTGTGGAACTGCCAGGTAGACTGATATCAAACATTACTTTGAGTGGTGGTTGCTATACGGATTATTTAACGGATCGTTGTTCTTCATCTTCTTTTTTTTTTTTTTTTTTTTTTTTTTTGACACCTGTAGCAGATGATCTTTTGTAAATACTAAATGGACTAGATTCATCAAAGGGCCCTGGCCCTTATGATGTCCATCGAGAAGTAATAAAATTTGCTTCATTGAGTCTGATTATTCCATTAACTCATATTTTTTATAATATTTTCCAAACTGGTATCGTTCTCTCTCCTATGACCCTTAGTCGAATTAGTATTATCTTTAAAAAGGGTTTGGTAATTGATGTGGCAAATTATCGTCCAGTTGCCAATATTTCGGTGTCTGCAAAAATCTGGGAGAGGCTTACATTATATATATTTGGACAGTAATGATATTCTGGGCAACAATCAACATGGTTTCCGTAAGGGAGTTTCAACTGAGACTGCTGTTCTAGATGTTATAAATTGTTTTCAGGACAGATTAGATTATGGAAATAGTGTTGTTGGACTCTTTTGCGATCTCTCTAGAGCATTTCATACTCTATGCCATGACATATTATTAACTAAGTTAGAGAGGATTGGGATTAGAGGTGTTGCACTTAACATATTTCAGAATTATTTTTTATTAAGCAGTTTGTTCAGATCCATGATAACTGTTCTAGAGTTGAGTCTGTTTCATTTGGAGTTCTCTCAGGGTTCAGTGTTCGGTCCTATTTTGTTTTTGTTCTATATAAATGATATTTTTCGGGTTCCTTCTGCTGCTCCTTTGGTATTGTTTGCTGACGATGTAAGCTTATTCTTTAGGTGGAATAACCTGAGTGAGATGATTCCTCGAGTAAATTAGAAATTAGGGAGTACCTTCGTTGGTTTGCATGTAATTTTTTAACGTTAAATGTCACTAAGACGGGGTGCGTGTTGTTTTCCAACTTAAGGCCTCGTCCTTGTGACTTCAGTTATGTTTACTTAAATGATACGGCATTACAGTTCCAGACCACAGTGAAGTTTTTGGGTGTAGTTCTGCATGAATCTCTCAGATGGGATTCTCAGGTGGATCAGCTTGCGTTATGTTTAAGATCTCGCATTGGTATGATTTCGCAGATTTCTGTTTACTTAAATGATACGCCATTACAGTTCCAGACCACAGTGAAATTTTTGGGTGTAGTTCTGCATGAATCTCTCAGATGGGATTCTCAGGTGGAACAGCTTGCGTTATGTTTAAGATCTCGCATTGGTATGATTTCGCGGATTTCTGTTTTCTTAAATGATACGCCATTACAGTTCCAGACCACAGTGAAATTTTTGGGTGTAGTTCTGCATGAATCTCACAGATGGGATTCTCAGGTGGATCAGCTTGCGTTATGTTTAAGATCTCGCATTGGTATGATTTCGCAGATTTCTGTTTACTTAAATGATACGGCATTACAGTTCCAGACCACAGTGAAATTTTTGGGTGTAGTTCTGCATGAATCTCTCAGATGGGATTCTCAGGTGGATCAGCTTGCGTTATGTTTAAGATCTCGCATTGATATTATTTCGCAGATTTCTGTTTACTTAAATGATACGCCATTACAGTTCCAGACCACAGTGAAATTTTTGGGTGTAGTTCTGCATGAATCTCTCAGATGGGATTCTCAGGTGGATCAGCTTGCGTTATGTTTAAGATCTCGCATTGGTATGATTTCGCAGATTTCTGTTTACTTAAATGATACGCTATTACAGTTCCAGACCACAGTGAAATTTTTGGGTGTAGTTCTGCATGAATCTCTCAGATGGGATTCTCAGGTGGATCAGCTTGCGTTATGTTTAAGATCTGGCATTGGTATGATTTCGCGGATTTCTGTTTTCTTAAATGATACGCCATTACAGTTCCAGACCACAGTGAAATTTTTGGGTGTAGTTCTGCATGAATCTCTCAGATGGGATTCTCAGGTGGATCAGCTTGCGTTATGTTTAAGATCTGGCATTGGTATGATTTCGCGGATTTCTGTTTTCTTAAATGATACGCCATTACAGTTCCAGACCACAGTGAAATTTTTGGGTGTAGTTCTGCATGAATCTCTCAGATGGGATTCTCAGGTGGATCAGCTTGCGTTATGTTTAAGATCCCGCATTGTTATGATTTCGCGGATTTCTGTTGTTGTTTTTTGTCGGTTAGAATTCTGTTAATTTTATACTATTCTGTTAATTTTATACTATTCTGTTATTTTTCCTGTATTGCCATACAACATTTTAATATGGAGTGCTACTACAAGGCGTAACATAGTTCGGTTATCTGTGTTGCAGAGGAAGTTTGTCGGATTGTTAAATTATTCGGTTGGATCGGAGGTTCTTTTTCGCCGTTTTCAGATATTAACTATTGAGCAACTACATAAATACAGATTGCTGCTGATGGTCCATGAACCTATTTTTACAGTAAGATTCTCCAACTTGATTGCATTACGGCGTACCACTCACTCCTGTGATACTCGTATTGGGTCGGGTTTTCTGTTCCGTGGGCTCGTACAGGTCTAATGTTGAACAATATCAATGTGTTGGGATTGCGTGAGTGGAATATATTCTCGTTGATTATTAAATCAGAGGCACGTTATCCGGTATTTAAGCGAGTGCTAAGGAGTTTTTTGACGGGAAGTTGAATATTGGAATTTATTGCTTTATGATTTGTAAAAAAAACGTATTGCAAAATTGCTCTTGTTGTCTTGACTGGACTGGAATATTTTGTTTTTATTTAGAGGGGATCAGGGGCTTGTCAGGCAGTATTTCAGCCTTTTCCCCTGGCTCCTTGCTGTACATTTAACTCTTACTAACATAATTACGCCTTATGGTACGATACAGATTAGCGGTGAACGCGACATAATTGTGCGACCGATTTCAACTCTCAATATCTCCGGGGTTACCGGAGGCGTTGCAACGGTGCTAGTATCGTTCGATAGCGCATAAATAACATTTTGCGACAATTATAAGTAGTGGGGCCGGAAGATCAATGACAATCCCGGATGGCCTAGTGATCAACGTTCGTGACCGCCACGGAGAGACCTCAGGTTCGATCCGAGACAATCACGAACGCTCGAACCACTAACTATCCGCCGTGCGTCGGATGGGCACGTTAAGCCGTCGGACCCCGGGTACCGTCCCCCTCCCCCCGTAATAAATAAGGGTGTTCTTGTCCCCTTTCTACCTCGCTTCCGTGTCACTTTCCCATCGGGCACTCTAGCCCAAATCTCCCAGCTTCTTATTTCTATGGGTTGTTTAAGACCTGGAGTCAGACACTCCCTTCCTAAAATTCCCTACATATGATCTGACCTGATCAATGGCAGATCCTAACAGCGCGCAGAAGTGGGTGGTCATTTTTTTCCTCTGCGCCGCGAGTATACTTTTGTTTTCGTTTTCAATACTGCTGAACTAAAGGTGATTGAACATTGATTTTGGTATGTAATTGATGTAAACAAAGTGAACTAGTCGTGTGAATTGAGAAAATTACAATTGCAACTGCTGACAATAAGAGTAGATGGTAATGTAACTGTATTTTATTATTATTTTTTTTTCGCAGATTTGTGGGATTAAAGGAAAACAACCTCAAAATGCCACGAAAATGCGAAGTAGAGCGAAGAAAGGAGCTGCGGAAACTGAAAAGACTGGTAGAACAGGAAATTTGTGGACCCGAGAAACCCTGAACCAAGGTCCGAACTACCAATGCTCAGCGCTGCAATCGCTATCGCGATACCAAACGATCGCGTTAAAGTGAGCCCGTCGTGCCCCGGAGCCAATGGATGTTCACATAGACTCGGATATTGACTGGTGTCAAATAAAGGAGCCAGACTACGTAAAGCCAATGACTTATAAAAATATTTAAGAAAAAGCAGAAGCTAAATTACAGAAAAAAAATCATCAACAACGAGTTTGGTCGAATATGCGACGTCTGCGATCAACTGTGGTTTCCGAGTGATTTGCGGCCGATCAGTGATAAAAAACGGACACTTATTCGACATTTCTTGACGTTGTGACGACTGACTTTATAGCGCGCGTTAATTGCAGAACTAACTTAAATAACGGTCGGTTGCATTTTATTCACTATCTTATCGTAGACACAAAGCAGGGCATATTAGTATGTAGTTCTACGTTTAAACAGAGCGGGCGAATCCACCTCGGCCTCGTCGGTTTCTCTTTCTTTTTTTTTTTTTTTCTTCTTTTTCCTGTTTAAGTTTTTCGATTAAAATATAACGATTTTAAATGTTATTAAAAGTAAAACGAGGAACTGAACTTTGTAGAGCTTTTTAACTCTTTCGTGTGGCACGATATCAATCACTATGACAAATCAAAGTTTTACAAAAAATCATTTAATGTTTTGAAATACATCTTGTATATTGTTTTCTAATACACTGCTGGACAATTGCTAAGGACGGATCATAAACGGCTATATAGCGCATAAAAAAGTAAGTGTGGTTGGATGCCAATTGAAATAAAATAATGTCAGAATGCCAGGACATTACAAGAAAGACAATTTATTGTGCTCTGAAATCCAAAAGGCTTTGGGACGTGTTCAAGGGACAAACAGGCCATTTTGTGCAGAATACGTAAACGTGAAAAAAATGCAATTACCGTCCGCAGGCGTTCCGGCGTAAGATGTCAATACGGGATATGGCCACCATGGAGGGCGATGCAAAATTCCACACGTCGTGTCATGCTTTGCACAATATTATCAAGCAGCTGTTGGGGTAATTTATCCCATTCCTCTGTCAGTGCACGGATGAGGGTGTCCTTGTTTATTGGAGGGCATTGGCGACCAGCAAGACTCCTCCTCAAAGCATCCCACACATTTTCAATGCGATTCAGATCTGGACAACGTGCTGGACATACGAGGCGTTGAATATCCTCGCTCTCAAGACACTCCTGGACAGCGACTGTTCGATGACATGTTGCGTTGTCGTCCATGAAAATGAATCTATCACCGACAGCACCACGGAACATGCGAACATGAAATAGCAGAACATCATTAATGTATCGTTGGCCAGTCATAGTCCCAGTTGAAAGCACAAAGAGGGACGTACGGCCATTGATCATGATGCCAGCCCATACCATGACACTACATGTCGGATATCGGTCCATTTCCTGTATGTTTGCTGGACAATATGCAGTACCACTATCACGCCAGATCAGTTGTCGTCGACAATCAGACGATAGACTGTATCTACTCTCATCTGAGAAGAGGACAGCAGACCAGTCGTTATCAGTCCAATTGCGATGTTGATGGCCCCATTGCAAACGGGCGGTACAGTGACGTCTGGACAATGGGATGCACACAACAGGACGGCGGGCGTATAGTCCTAATTCATGCAAACGTCTGGCGACAGTTTTTCGGGAGATCCGCTTGCCAGTAGCAGCCATAAACTGATTTGCTACCTCACTAGCTGTGCTGCGCCGGTGTCTTTTTGTTGATAGCACTATGTACCGATCTTCTGCAGGTGTCGTACTGCGAACACGACCTCTCCCGTGACGTTTGCTACACTCTCCATTTGTTTGAAATGATTTCCAAAGCCTTGAAACAACACTGTGGCTGACGTCGAACTCCCTGGCAACATCTGTTATTTTTCGCCCTTCTTTAATCTTGCCAATAATACGGCCACGCGTAAAATCATCTAGGTAATATCGGGAAGACATACTGAAAATTGCAAGTTCGTCAATTGATTCTTTCCCTTTCAACTTTGCGTTTGAACAACAACGGTCAATACGCGTCAAATCCTTTATATCTCTTATCAGCGCTATGACGTCACTAACAAGTTCGGCAATCCAAAATTTGCATACGCACAACACGTCTTACTGTATCCCGCACTTATGCTAATTTCCACATTTTTCTGCCTTCCATTTTATGGTTGCTATCGTTGCTATTGTAATCCGTCCTTAGCAATTGTCTGGCAGTGTAGTTCTTAGCGTTTCAGTATAGTTGCTTTTTATTTTGATTATTAAATTTTTATAATTTCCGTGTTACTAATCTTCATACGAATGAGGTATAATGCTGTCTATATGTGTCTTAGCTGTTTAACGAGAGAAAAACTCCATAAAAGCATAATGGTGAAAGAAAGATTAGATTTATATTTACTGTGAATTTGGTGTGTGAAAAAAAGAAAATAGATACTTTTTATGTAAAGGAGAAAGGGGTCTAAAATGTTCCTCATTAGTCCAACATATTTATGGAAATTGGAATAAACTTTGATTACGTCATAATGACTGGCATTATGGCGTAATCAAAGAAAAGAGTTGAAACGTTTTTCAAAGATCAGTTTCTCATTTTGCTTTAAATAACATTTAAAATCGTTATATTTTAATCGGAAAACTTGACAGCAATGTCCGCTGACCTCTTTTTCTTTATCTAGTAACAAAAATTCTTTCAAAACAGAAAATTTTCATGGTACTCCATCCATTCTGAGGACGAAATGAACAGTGGATAAAATGAACAGTGGACTAAATGAACAGTGGGCAAAGTGAACCATTGACGAAATGAACTGGGCCAAGTGAACGTGGACGAAATGTACATGGACAAAGTTATAGAGAACCCTTTCATCCACGCCCATAACCAACTTAACGTTCACACTCTCTCACTCGTCGTCCATTGGAAGAATGATCTAGAGCGTAGGCCTCTGACTTCGAGTGCTTCTGGGTCTTAGTTCGAATCCCAGAAAGAGAGGCTCAGTGGTGGATTTAGACCGACAGGTATACAGCTCACAGCATTGTCTTTTTTCGGGGGGTCCTCATTTTCCTTGACATCCTTGAAAAATAACAAGTACATGTACTTGGAGTGCCACTTTTCCAAAATAAAAACCAACGATGCCAAAGTTTTGTACTAGTTTTGTTCAGTTTTGTACACCCAAAAGAAAATGTTGTACACCACCGGAAGTGGTACTTTTTGACTCTCCTTAGTGGCACTTCAGCATGTACTTGGAGTGCTGCTTTTCCAAAATCAAAAATAAACATTGCCGCAGTGTTGTACTGGTTTTGTACACCCAAAAAAATTTTATACACCACCGGAAGTGGTACTTTTTGGCTCACCTTAGTGGTACTTCAACGTGTACTTGGAGTTCTACTTTTAGAGAGTCGAAAAGTACCACTTCCGGTGGTGTACAGCATTTTTTTGGGGTGTACAAAACTTCGGCCGAGTTGATTTTTTACTTTGAAATAGTGGCACTTTTCAAGTACGTAAAACAACATCTTTTGTTGCTACAGTCCCACATCCATTTTTAGCACGTCTTTTGTAAAAACAGATCGTGCTTATGTTATCGGTTTGTCCGTCCGTCTGTCCGCCCGTCTGTAGACACGATATGTCTGCAACTATTAGTCCGATTTGATTTTTTTTTTTTTTTTTTTTTTTTGCGTTGGGAAGCTTGAAATATGCGAATGATGATCCTTCATTTCGTTGTTTTTTTACGATGTACAATTTTGCCGCTAGAGGGCGTAAATGAAGATGATGTCGAATTCAAAAATACGTTTCATTCCACATATTTGCTTCTAAACATCTGATTGAAAAAAATTATTTTGGCTTTCGATTCCATTTATGGCGAAGAGTATTTTAGATGTAGTTACTTTTCCAAATTACGAGTAGATTTTCCGCCCCTTGGCGAAAAAATCTACTCGTTTCGTCCCTACTCGTAATGTCTCCTTGCCAGAAAAGGTCGCTTTATGAATACTTGACGAACTTTGAGCGAGGAAGGATTACTGGGATGTGAGAAGCTGGAATTTCCTACCGCGAAATTTACACTCGTACGGGACAAAACGCCAATACAGTGATGCGGACGTGGCATCAGTGAACAGATGACGCTCGGACGCACAGAAATCCGAGAAGTGAATCGCAAAATCGCACGACTGCACGGGATGACAGACACCTCTACCGCATGACAGTGACCGATCGCACAGCGATACCCACGGTATTAGTGCAGCACTGGAGCACTATCGCAAGTCAGGTTTTGTCTCCTCCTGCACAGTTCGACGTCGTCTGCTTAACAGAGGACTGGTCACTAGCAGCCCATTGCTGCGGTTTCGTTTGACCCTCAATCACAGACGCCGCAGACTGCGACGGGGTCTCCAGCACAAATGCTATGCGCTGATTGGTAACAGGTAGTGTTTTCTGACGAGTCACGATTCATCTTGAGGCACGATGATGTTCGCATATGTGTTCGAAGACATCGTGGTGAACAGCACCTTGCAGCGTCATACAGGTCCAACGCTAAACGACATGGTTCCGGCGCCATTGGGTTCAATTCGCGAACTCGCCTGATACCAATTGAGGGAACCTTGAACAACATAGAATACATCAGGGGTGTTTTAGAGGCACAGGGGATACTCTTCCTTAACAGTTGTCGTGGTGCTATGTTCCAGCAGGCTCGCCCACCTGTGGCCAGAGTAGGAAACGGGTCAAAAATTTTGGATCCTGACTCGAACTGGACCCAGCCGTTACATAATTGGACCCGACCCGAAAAAATCTGATTTGAGCTATAAACTCGAATATATGTCATTATCATCATCATTTCGAATCTTATGAATCCACTGCTGGATGAAGCCCCCCACACACACACAAGTGTCTTCCATAGCGGACTGTCTTGGGCCAGTTTCCTTCATCCACCCACCCATCTCCCACGTGGTCTTCTTCTGAGTCATTTCTTGTTCCTTGGAATCTAGTCTAAAATTTCGGTTGTCCATCGGTGGTCCGTTCTCCTGGCAATATGTCCACACCATTGCCGTTTCAGAGATTTTACTGTGATCGTAATGTCTTCCACTCTTGTTATTTTCCTTATCCACGGGTTCATCTTTTTATCTTTCTTGGTTACACCAAGCATGCATCTCTCCATGCTCTTCCAGTTGTCTGCAGACATTGTATGTCTTTCTTAGTTAAGGTCCACGTGTCTGCTCCATTCGTAAGCACTGGAAGGATGCATTGATTAAACAATTTCCTTTTAAAACATAATGGCATATTGTTTTCAAAGAGTGTACTGTTTCTTCCAAAAGCTGTTCAACCAAGTTTTATAACCAATTAAATTCTTCATCAATGTCACTTGATATCTGCTGCCCAAGGTAAATGTAGGAAATGGTTATTTCCAGCTCTTCCCCATCAATTGATAAATCTTCATTCCTTGTAAAAGCATTGTACATCAGTTTTGTCTTCTGAAAGTTCGTTTTTAATCCGCATTTCTTTACCCTTCTCAGCAAGTTCCTGGATCATATTCTGAAGCTGTGAAGTATTATTTCAAATACCTCTGAAGGGTTCTTTGTAATATTTTTTTTCTATTCGAAAATAAAACAGGGTCGAAATCGGGTCAGGAACACCTTGACCCGACCCGTTTGACACGCAAGAAATTGTCAACCTGGTGACCCGTGGCCCGTTTCCATCTCTGCATGTGGCCCGGAATGTGCAAGATCTCTTCCATCCACAGCAGATGCCGCTTCTTCCCTGGCCTGCACGTTGGCCGGATATGTTCCCGATCGAACTTGTCTGGGATATGGTAGTTAAGCGATTGGCCCGTTAAGCGCCTCCGCCAATCACTCTGGTCTCGCATAGAAGCAGCGTGGCAGGCTATCCCTAGTACGAAATCAAAAACCTGTTCAATCCAATGCCACGCCGTGTGGAGGCTGTTATTGTGGTTCGAGATGGCTTCACGCCCTACTGAGTTTTAAAGCGAAAAAAATCTTGTGTAGCTCTACAAACGTAATCAGTTATTTCCTGTAACATGAAGAATATGTGACATAAATTTCATTTAAATAGTGCGATTCTTTCTTGGTGCTGCAATTTTCACAAATACACTGCTGGCCACCCAAAATGCAACACCAAGAAGGAATCATCCGATTGGCCTGAAATTCGCAGCATGCGTCGTCCGCGAGAGGACATGCAAACGATTAGCATTGCAGGGCATATGCAAATCATGTGCGCCCGACACGCCACCGAGAAATGTGCACAGAAGGTCGGGTGTAAGTAATGGAAATGTGTTGTGCTGCCGGACCTGTGCGTGGGAAGCTTCCTGATGCCTCGTCGCAGAATACGGCAGTCATTCCAGAACGTTTCGGAGTTCGACAGAGGAAAAATAGTGGATTACCGCGATAGCGGTTTACCGTACCGAGACATCGGCGCCCGTGTGGGACGACATCCAGCCACAGTGAGGCAAGTATGGATTCGGTGGGTGCAGGTGGGACGGACGGACAGACGTGAGCGATTGCCGCAGCCACGTCACACCACTGAACGAGCGGATCGGCATGTTGTGCGGCGGGCATTGACACATCGCAAACGTAGCGCAGGAATTAGGGTGTGTTGCGCAACAACCTGTGTCAGCACGTACTATTCGACGTCGTCTGCAGGAGCGGGAACTTCCCGCACTGCGCCCATTGCTCTGATTACTCTTGACGTTACACCACCAGCGAGTGCTGCGGCATGGGCCGTTGAACGCCGCACCTGGACTACGGAATGGCACGACATTGTCTTCTCCGATGAATCCCGCTTCTGCCTGCAACACCACGATGGTCGGATCCGCGTGTGGCTGCACCGAGGCGAGAGACTGTACGACGCCTACATTCTGCATCGCCATACCGGTCCGTTGCCTAGCGTTATGATTTGGGGCGCAATTTGATATAACACCCGCACCCTTCTGGTACGCATTGCCGGCACACTCAACAGCCACCGCTACATCTCCGACGTTTTGGAGCCCGTAGTCCTTCCTTACCTGCAGGACCTGCCAGCGGCCACGTTTCAGCAGGACAATGCGCGCCCGCACGTGGCACGCATCGTGAAACAATTCTTCACGGCCCACCAGGTGTCACTGTTGCCGTGGCCCGCCTATTCTTACGATATGTCACCCATCGAACACGTCTGGTCGCTGATCGGCAACCGAGTGGCCCGGCAAGCACCACCCGCGGCTACGCCTGATGAACTGTGGCAACGTGTGGAAGCAGCCTGGACCGACATACCCTAAGCCCACATCCAAAGCTTCTTTCGTTCGATGCCGCGGCGTGTAGAGGCCGTTATTGCCAGCCATGGGGGCCATACGAACTATTGATGTCTGCTTGTTCCGCAAGTCGCACGGGCCTGTAAGCTCAATCGTTTCATCTTTGTATCTGTTGTTATGTGTCCAGTAAATCTGGTTTTGCTATTTCGTGTCCTTCTTTGGTGTTGCATTTTGGGTGGCCAGCAGTGTAGTAGTGTTTCTCCTCGTCTCGTAAAACCAGCTTTTCCAATGCCATTTTACTCGTGGGTAACAGTCTTTTTAAAATATTGTTTTTTAAGGAAAAGATAGGCAAATATCGAATAAAATAGCAAAATGTTTGCAGAACATTCTGAGGAGCTCGTATTGCAGCGGCAACACATCGAGGCATATTATCAACCATTTTCCCCAAAAGGAATGTCTCGCCATTCGTCCTGCAAAGCTGCTGCTAGGGTGGACAGCAAAGACAGACGTTGAGATCGATTTCATATCCGTCGCTCCTGTTCATCCCAGAGGTGTTCTATGGGATTAGGATCAGAACTCTGAGCAGACCAGTCTAACAATCCCACCTCATTTTCGAGAAACCAGTACTACACACGCTGTGCAGTGTAGCAGGGAGTTCGATCGTGTTGGAAGAGACAACGGTCATTTCCATAATACTTCCACATTGTTGGTAAAACAGAATTTTCCAGAACGTCCAGAAATGCTTCAGAGTTCATGGTTTGTGGTATAATAACCAACAGGCCGAGCCTCATCCACGGAAAAACAACTCCATACCGTGATGGAGCCTGCTCCGAACTTAACAGTTGTAGGAAAACGGTCCAACGAAAATCGTTCGCCGGGCCGTCGCCAAATCCAAACACGCCCATCAGACTGGAAAAGTGAAAAGTGTGATTCATCATTCCAAAAAACAGCTTTTCTGTTGCCCACAGTCAAGGAATGACGGGAGAAACACCACTCCAAACGGTGCTTCGTATTCACGGTACTGAAGCATGGCTTATGTGCCGGTACTGTACCATAGTAACCCACACTGTGCTACTCTATGCGGATATTTATGGTACTAACCCAGCCATCACAAGTATTTCCTACTTGAACAGCAAAAAAACTGTTCAGGAAGAACAGAATTTCTTAACTGTCACGTTGCGGCCTTCCTGAGCGTATTTTTAGCACGTCTTTTGTAAAACAAGTTAGTAAAATCATGCAATGCATTGATTATGATACGCTTTCCAACATACCAGAAATCATTACTCAAGTTATGAGGATAATGGCTGTGGAATAAATCTCGCTCCTGTGTCCTGACCTTTGATCTCATTTTGATGATATTCAACAGAACTGTTTCAGTATACCTCCGAAATAACATGATAAAGTTTTGTCGCAATCGAAGCAAATTTACGTAAGTTATGATGCATAAAGGCTATGGAATAGATCCTGCTCCTATGTCCTAACCTTTGACCCCCATTTCGCCCATTTTCAAGGGAATTCGTCCCCAGGCAGGTTCCTACAACATACTAACATTTTATCCAAATCGAAGAATTTTTACGTACGTTATGACGCAAAATGGCGATGGAAGTGATTCCGCTCCTATGTCCTGACCTTGGACCCCATTTTGCCCATTTTCAATAGGGTTTGTCCCCAGGTGATCCCCTACCATATACTAAACTTTCATCGAAATCGAACCTTTTTTTACGTTAGTTATGACATAAGAGCAGTGGAATGGATCCCTCTCCTATGTCCTGACCTTTGTCCCCATTTCGTTCACTTTCAACAGAGTTCTTTCCCAGGTGTTTCCCTACCACATACTAAAATTTCATCGAAATAGAACGATTTTTACGCGAGTTATCGTGCGAACGAACATACGCACACAACACGTGACGTAATGAGGCAGATGGGAAATCGCGACCATCTGCTCGCAAGAGTGTGACGTCATAAAACTTTAATAGGATCCACACACAATGCGTGACGTAATGAGACAGATGGCGTGACCGCGCGCCAGCATCTGAATTGCGAGAGTATGACGTCATAAGATTTCTAAGCATGCATAACATTAACGGGGCGACGTCATGACACTAAAAACTTGATAATTCGGGGTGGTTATTTAATTCACTGAACGAATTTTCCTAAAGTCGAGATCAAGCTAAATCGATTTCTAGTACCAGAAAACGGTAGGTTAACGACTTTCATCAAAATCCTTAGAGCCGTTTTCAAAATAAAATTTACATTCATACAAGAATTGCTCCTTTAAGGTGAACGTCAAGTAATTTTGCTTCCTGTACTTCGAATAGAAAAATTTCTGTACACATTTTCTTAACAATTAATGCGTTCCCAAGGACGAAAATTTGAACACCGATTAAAATATCTTAATTTTTTAATTCGGAATACTTAATATTTTCTAAAACATAACCATAATTATGCAATCCAACATTTGTTTGTCTACTGACGTCATGAAAGTACAGGTCGCGCCATTATTTTTCTAGTTTCAACACCACCAAACGAAAAGTTATTGATTTTTAATATAATTATGGTTATGTTTTAGAAAATATTAAGTATTCCAAGTTTTAATATGAAGTTATTTTAATCGATGTTCAAACTTTCATCCTTGGAAACACATTAATTGTGAAGGAAATGTGTACAAAAGTTTTTCCATTGGAAGTATAGAAAGCAAAATTACTTGACGTCTACCTTAATAATATAGGATAAGGGCGATGGAATGGATCGCAATCCTATGTGCCTTTTACCCCATTCCGTCCAGTTTCAATAGGGTTCGTCAACAGGTGGTCCCCTATCACATACTAAAATTTCATCGAAATCAACCATTTTTACGCAAGTTATGACGCATAAGGGCAATTGAATGCATCTCACTCTTATGTCCTGACCTTTGACCCCACTTCACCCATTTTAAACAGGGTTTGTCTCCAGGCGGTCCCCTACTACATACTAAAATTTCATTGAAATCGAACCATATTTGCGCAAGTTATGACGCATAAAGGCAATGGAATAGATCCCACTCCTACGTCATGACCTTTGATTCCATTTGTCCCATTTTCAATAGGTTTCGTCCCCAGGTAGTCCCCTACCACATACTAAAATTTCATCGAAATCGAACCATTTTTACGCTAGTTATCGTGCTGACAGACAAACGGACAGACGGTAAAAGCTGGAGCATATGCGCTTCTTCAACCTACCGTTGGAAAGCGTAAAAAAGATCGTGCTTATGTTACCGGTTTGTCCGTCCGTCCGTCCGTCCGCCTGTACCCACGCTATCTCTGCAACTATTAGTCCGATTTGAAAAATTCTTTTTGCATTGGGAAGCTTGAAATATGCGAATTTTGATCCTTCATTTCGTTTTGTTTTTTTTACGATGTACGATTTCGCCGCTAGAGGGCGTAAATGCAGATGATGTCGAATTCAAAAATACGTTTTATTCCACATATTTGATTCTAAACAACCGATTGAAAACATTATTTTATCTTTCGATTCCATTTATGTCGAAGAGTATTTTAGATATAGTTACTTTTTCAAATTAAGCATAGATTTTCCGCTAGGGGGCGTAAAAATAAATTACATTTTTCCCGATAACTCTTCTTCTAAAACTCTGATTTGAGAAATTTTTGCTTCAGCGGATGCACTTTATAATGGAAAATCTTTTGCATATAATTTCAAATTTTTGGTAAAGAATACTTTGGCCACCAGTGGTCGTGAGTGGTAATTTTTGCTTCTGATGAATTTGCCATAAAATCTGAGCTTCTAAAATATCGATTGAAAAAATTCTTTCGGAGACTGATGCCACTCACATCGATAATTTTTTCTGGAATATTTTCTTCTTAAAATATTCCACAGTTTCTCCGCCAGGGGGCGTAGATGTATATTTTATTTTTGTCAATATCTCTGCTTCTAGGAGTCCAATTTGAAAAATTCCTTCTTTGTTGGATAGTGTTTTCAGTGTGACACGTTTTTCATATAATTTCAAAATTTTCAAGTACCTCGTAGACTTTCCGCTAGGGGGCGTAGAAGTAAATTGGGTTTCCTCCTATAACTCTACTTCTAAATCTCCGATTTGAAAAATTCTTTCAGCACCGGATACAGCTCCTGATGGGAAATCGTTTACACATAATTTTCTAATTTTTGTAAAAAAAAATAGTTTGGCCACCAGGGGGCGTAAATCTTAATTTCTGCTTCTGATGTATTTGCAGCAAAATATGAGCTTCCAAATTCTCGATTGAAAAAAAATTCTTTTGTTGACCGATACTACTCATGTCGAAAAACGTTTTAGGAACATTTTCTTTTTGAAATAATGCATGGTTTCTACGCCAGGGGTGGGGGTAGATGCATATATTATTTTTGTCAATATCTCTAGTTCTAGGAGTCCGATTTGAAAAATTCCTTCTTTGTTGGATGATGTTTTCAATGCGAAATGTTTTTCTTATAAATTCAAAATTTTCAAGTAAATCATAGACTTTCCGCTAGGGGGCACAAAGGTAAATTGCGTTTTCTGAGTTATTTCCGCTTCTAAAACTCCGATTTGAAGAATTCTTCCTATATCGCATACAAGACCTGATAGAAACTATTTTTCACATAATTTCTAATGTTTGGTAAAGAATGGTTTGGCCACCAGGGGGCATAAGTGTTAATTTCTGCTTCTGATGTATTTGTAGCAAAATCTGGGCTCCTGAAAACTCGACTAATTTTTTTTTTTCTTGGACCAATACCGCTTATATGGAAAAACCTTTTAGAATACTTTCTTCCTAAAATAATGCATGGTTATCCCACCAGGGGACGTAAAGTCACATCTTGTTTTTGCTATATCTCTTTTTCTATTTTTCTAATAGTCCGATTTGAAAAATTCCTTCTGTGTTGGAGAGCGTTTCCGGTGTGAAATATTTCTCATACAAATTCATGTTTTTCTTAACTCACAAGTCTGCAACCATAGGGCGTAAGATCACGTTTCCGTTTACTGCAATATCTGAGGGATTAAAAACCCGATTGAAAAACTTCTTTGTTCCGTCAGATACAATTGTTTTCCATACCGGTTCCATTGCTTTGAATAGCTTTGATAAATTTAATTTGCGTCAGAACGGATTCAAAAGACGTGCTTATTACACCCGAAAATACGGTGTCATATTTCTTGTTGTTGTTGTTGTTGTTGTTGTTGTTTTTTTCTGTAGTTGAAGCCTTCGTGCTTCCATCTCTTCACGACATCACTTACAGTCGACTTTGGTATGTTTAGTTTAAGTGCAATACTCCGTCGTATGGAAACATTACTCAAATGATATCCTATGACCAGCACATGATTGAACCTGGAAAGTTCACATACACGCGGCATATCCGCTTTAAAGTTGATAACACACAGAACATTTCAGCTTGACATACGTACCAGAGCTGAGTTCAGGGCTCAGTTTTAAGAGCTCGAGCCCGTCCGAGCCTGAAGTATGTCAGCCCCCCCCCCCGCCGCCGCCGCCGCAATTTTACATTGCAAGATAGAGCCCAGGCCCGAACGAGTTTGAAAACTATGATTGACCCGTTTAAGCATTAAAAAAAATCTCTTTTTCCAGACTTCAACTCTTTCTTCCCCGTGCAATTAACCGATGTCTTTCTCAACTGCGGATTGGGGAAAGAATGTCTATCTATTTCTGTAGTTTCTTTGACCATTCATTTCTTCCTGAAATGTTTCGGGGGAACGGGCATCAGGAAAAATCGGGAGGCATAACAATCAACCTCGTACGTTGCTCAACAGAATTAGCAAGGAGCTGCGCCTTTGAGGTAGGGAGCAAAATTTTGTCAGCTTGCTATCTACTACAATTACAATTACAATTATCTTATTGCACACATTTAAAACTTACAGTATAACGAAGTAATATTATCCGTCATTTTTATCAGCGCCAGGATTCGAACCCGGGTCCCCTCATTCCGGAATAAGTTGCTCTACCAATTGAGCTACGCGGACGTTTTATTCTGATTCCTATCTGCCTTTATGTCGTGTGCGTCCTTCGGGCAGGTACGTCACATCTCCTGGTACGTTACATCATCTCTCCCTTATTTTTTTTAATTTTTTTTTTCCGAAGTGCTGGAGAAGGGATACTCTTATTTTTCCTATCTCGTGGTGTAGAAATAACATCACACCATTGCGAGATTTTGAACGGTCGGGTCATCCGGATAGTTCGGGAGCCATTATAACGAAGTAAATTTCTCCGTCATTTTTATCCGCGCCGGGGCTCGAACCCGGATCCCCTCATTCCGGAATAAGTCACTCTACCAATTGAGCTACGCGGATGTTTTATTCTGATTCCTATCTGCCTTTATGTCGTGTGCGTCCTTCTGGCAGGTACGTCACATCTCCTGGTACGTTACAACAGTTATATGAAAATGCAATACACCAGGAAGAATCTGAACACATTGGTTGTAAGGCGATTTCCCCTATCAGATGTAAGAAAAGGAATGAAACACATGGCATATATAAAAGCAAGCAAGATGGTTATAACAGAAGCACCACTGTTAGCAGCCTGCTTGGAACTACAATTTAATGATGGGATTTATATTCCTTATGGAGATCAGGGTGATTTACAATGTAATTTCGCAGAGACAAGGAAAACTTTTTTGATATTTTCTAGAGATCTGATGCTCTCTGAGAAATTATTCCATAGGATAATGGCTTTATCATCATCATCATCATCATCATTGTCAAACATTATCAATCCACTGCTAGATGAAGGTCTCCCCAAGTTTCCTCCACAACGGTCTGTCTTGTGCCAGTCTCCTCCATGTCACTCCCGCATACTTTCGAATTTCATCCACCCATCTTCCATGTGGTTTTCTTCTGGGTCTTTTCCTGTCCCTTGGGATCCAATCTAAAATTTCTGCTGTCCATCGATGGTCTGTTCTTCTAGCAGTATGTCCAGCCCATTGCTATTTCAGGGATTTAACTCTGATCATGATGTCTTCCACTCTTGTCATTTTTCAGATCCACGAGTTCCTCTTCTTATCTATCCTGGTTACACCAAGCATGCACCTCTCCATGCTACTTTGAGTTGTCTGCAGCATTTGTAAGTCTGTTTTAGTTAAGGTCCACGTCCCTGCACCATACATAAGCACTGGAAGAATGCATTGATCAAACACTTTTCTTTTAAGACAAAATGCATATTTCTCTTGAAAATTATTCTGTTTCTTCCAAAAGCTCTCCAGGCAAGTTTTGTACGCCGATTAATTTCTTCACCAATGTGACCCTCACTTGATATCTGCTGTCCAAGATAAACGTACGTATCTGTTATCTCCAGCTTTTCTCCATCAATCGATAAATCTTCATTTCTTGAAAAAGCATTGAACATCACTTTTGTCTTCTGAAAGTTCATTTTTAATCCCACTTCTTTACTCTTGTCTGCAAGTTCCTGGATCATACTCTGCAGCTCTGATTAGGTAGTTGCAAAAATGACTACGTCATCTGCAAAACGAAGATGGGTTAGATAATCTCCATTAATCTTTATGCCTTTGTTTTCCCAGTTCAGTGATTGAAAGACATTTTCCAATGTGGCATTAAAGAGCTTCGGAGATATGGTGTCACCTTGTCTCACTCCTTTTCCAATTTTTATGTGTGCTGTATTCTCAAACAGCCGAATCTTTGCACTTGCATTTTCATATATGTTATTAATAATATTAATGTATGCATCTTCAATACCGCAGGATTTCAGAGCCATTGCAACTGCTGATGGTTTCACCGAATCAAAGGCTTTTTCATAATCGATAAAAGCCATGCACAATGGAAGTTCATATTCCCTCGCTCTTTCAATTAGTTCTCTCAGCACATGGATATGATCTATTGTGCTGTAGCCACTCCTGAATCCAGCTTGTTCTCTCTGTTGAGCCATGTCCAGTGTTACCTTCAAGCGGTGTGAAAGAACTTTAGTGAAGATTTTATAAACCACTGATAGGAGGCTGATATGTCTGTAGCTCCTGAGATCCTCAATGTTACCTTTTTTATGTAGCAGGATCATTGTAGCGTTGTTCCAATCCTCAGGAATCTTCTCTTCGTTAAGGCATCGAGGGAAAATTTGGGCGAGTACCGTTTCGATTTCTCCACTTGCTTCTTGTATGACGTCTACAGTAATTCCATCTTCTCGTGGAGCTTTTCCCCGCTTCATGTTTTTGATTGCATGTGCACCTTCTGCTAGGAGGACTGGAAGAACTGTGGTACTGCTACCTTTCATGATGTCTGGAGTACATGTATAATCCCTTTCATATAATTTGGAGTAGAAATCTTTCACTCTTGTCAAAATTTCGCCTCTATTTCTTGTTATAGAACCATCTTCTTTTCTCAGTGCCATAATCTGTTTTCTGCACTTACTGAGATGTCCATTCGCTATCTTTAGGCTTTGGTTGTTTTCAATAGCTTTCCCCACTAGTTCACAGTTGAATTTCCTTACGTCTTGAGTGATACTCTTTCGTACTGTCTTGCGTAGCTCTATATATTCCACTTTGGAAGTCACATCTTCTTTAGTTGTCCTCATCTCTTTTCTTTTTGCATCAACATTTTGGTTTTTCCTGATAATTTGTTTACATGCAACTTGTTCTTAGACCCAGCTAATTTTGTTGCTGTTTCCATTAGAGCTTTGGTTACTTTTCTGTTAACTTCAGAAATATCCACTTCTTCCGATGTTAGGCCTGCTAAAGCCGAGAATCTGTTCTTCAGTTCCAACTTGAAGGTATTATGGTGTTTTTAAGGTTGGTTATGTCAATACATTTTGTTTGTCTTATGAGCTTGCCACGTTCAAGTTTAGTGTTGAGGTGCATCTTACATCTCATCAATCTATTGGTCACTACCTGTGTTGAACTTGTTTAGCACACTGCAGTCTTCTATGACGAATTTTTTGTTACACATAATAAAATAAATTTTACTTGTCGTCCCATTTGGATGTCTCCATGTCCATTTCCTGTGTGGCTTTTTCTTGAAAACGGAGTACAAGATGAAAAACCCTTCTGCCTCTGCAAACTCTACGAGAGTATTTCCACGCTGGTTTCTGTTGCCGTGACCGAATTTACCTACTGAAGTTTCATTCTGTTGCCATTGCCCTATTTTTGCATTGAAATCTCCCATAATTATCTTTAAGTGCTGCTTACCTTTATTATTTAGATGACGAATTTCCTCATAAAATTCTTCAATTTCTTCTTCAGGATGACTAGTGGTGGGTGCATAAGTTTGAATTAGCTGAGCCTGGTATCTTCTCGAGAGTTGGATAACGAGTCGTGCAGCTCTGTCAGAGGAAATTTCAACTTCTACAACTTTATCCTTCAGTTTCTTGTTTATTATAAATCCAACACCACTAGTTCTGCCAGTATCAGTCCCACGAGAGTAGAAGAGATGTCCACTTTTCAGTTCAATGAGATCTTCTCCTTTTCTCCTTACCTCACTTAGCCCGACGATGTCCCACTTGATCCTTTGTAGTTCCTCTTCTAATTCAAGAAGCCTTGAATCAGAAGATAGGGAGCGTCCACTATACGTAGCCAAGGTCAGCATCAGATGGCAGCCTAGTCCGGTCCTCCGGGGATTCTTAGCACCTTCTGCCTTCATGTCGCACTGGTCGCTGCCTTGGCCAGGTACATTCCAGCTGCCGGAGACTGAGGGCCAAGATTTAAGTTGTGGAGTCATTTTGGAGGGGTTTGGCCATAACTCACCACGCTGGCCAAGCGGGTTGGTGAGTGTGGGATAGCATTTCCTCTAATCCCGATGGTATAGTTATACCGCTATTGGCGTTTGTCAGAGCCCCTTTAGTGGGAGCAGGATGCTCCACGGGAAGGCGGGGTTGACATTTGTCAAGGAGAGTTAGACCATAATTAAGTCTAACACACGGCTGACATAATTTGTTGTTAGCAACAGATCTAGTGAAGACAGAATAATCCAGATATTTGACGTCAGATTAAAAAATAGGCAGTTTAAGATGCATTATTTTAAAAAACATGATACCTAGTTTTAAGGTAAAAATTTCATGAATTTTTAGAATATTTAGTTTTGGAAATAATGGTTTTGAATGAGACATGTAATCTGTGTTCAGCATATAGCGAACAGATTTCTTCTGTAATTTGAGCAAGCATAACTTATTGTTTGCACTTATATTTGAATACCAGGATTCCAGACAATAGGAGAGATGGGTTTAAATAAAAGCATAGTAAAATGTTTTTAGGACATTGATAGGAAAGAGATGCCTGATTTTACCAAGTAGGCCAACCTGTAAGAAAACTATTTTTAAAACAAACTGAACATGCGTATTCCAGTTAAAGAATTCGTCAAACCAAATACCAAGATCCTGAACTTTGTCCACAATTTTAAGTGGGAGATCATCAATCCTGACTGTAAAGTTATTTATGTCCTCTCTTTTATGAACATTTCGGAAATATACGGAGTTGGTTTTTAAAATATTAAGTCATAATTTGTTAGAGCATAACGAATGAGATAAATTTGATAGATCATTTTTTATCGTTATCTGTAACGTATGCAAATCATGACATTTTTGAAAAATGACAGTGTCATCAGCGTATAGCAAAGCATGAGTTGATTGCAGGCACATTGGAAGGCCCTTAATATATATAACAGGAACAGTAATGGTCCCAATACCGAACCTTGAGGCACTCCACATGAAATATTAAGTAGATCAGAGTTTATTTTATTTACAGAGACATACTGCTTGCGATTAGAGAGGTAGCTCATTAAGAGGGAAAGAATTTTGCCACGAAAACCGTATTTGGGTAATTTATGTAGCAGAATGTCGTGATTTACCATGTCGAAAGCTTTTTGGAAATCAATAAAAACACAAATTGTATAGCAACTCTCATTTAGTGCTTCGGAAATGAAGTTTGATAACTTAGCAACAGCCATTTCAGTAGATCTGTTTCTTTGGAAGCCGAACTGATCCAAAGAGAGCACACCATGGGTGTGTAAAAAATCAACTATTGTACTGTGAATAGACTTTTCAAAAATTTTACTCAAAACGGGTAACAAAGATATCGGTCTGTAATTACAGGTAGATTCCCTATCTCCTTTTTTAAAAAGAGGAATAACCTTAACGATTTTCAGACTGTCAGGAAACTGACCTGAATAAAAACTCAGATTAATAATATGTGTTATAAGTGGTACTAAAATAGTGATCGAGTTTTTTATGACTCTGCTATTAATATTGTCTGAACCAGCACTTCTTTTTAGGGACAATGAAGTGATAATATTATAGATTTCAGTATCATCCAAAGGGCGTAGAAACATTGAAAACGGAACTTCCTTAATTTTGGATAAAGAATCATAACCTTTGGTATTTGTGGGCAAGTTTTGCTGAGATGCTAAATCATGACCTATGTTAAAGAAGTAATTGTTGAATTCATCAGCGACTGATTTTGAATCAACATTAAAATTACCAGAATTTCTTTTTAACGTCAGCGGAGTTTCAGTAGCACAGGATCGTTTGTTAATAGCTGATTTAATTATTTTCCATTTTTGATAGGAGTTATTTTCTACATATGAAATAACGAGGTTGTAATAAGCAACTTTCGTATGCTGAATAACATTTCTTAGGGCATAATTATACCTTTTATAGTTATCACGTAAGTGACTGTTATAAGGATTCTTTCTACTTTTTTTACGAAGCTTATTCTTTTTTTGATTGATCTCATGATTGCATTGGTCATCCAAGGTTGGATCTTAATGTCCTATTTAGTCTTAACTACCTTAAGCCTAAATAGGACATTATGGTTAACTACCTTAAGACTAAATATGACATATCTATGGTTCTTCAAGAAACTTTTCTTTCGCAGAAGTCCAGTAATTCATGGCCTATGTTATTTGTTACACAAGCCCGGAATGAATTACCCTGCAGAGTTCCCACTCCCCATCTAGACCCAGTTGCCGAAGAATTCTCTTTAACAACTACCGGTGGAAAGTGTAAAAAAAAAAAGTATCGTGTGCTAAATCATACATA
This sequence comes from Macrothele yani, assembly GCA_039090855.1. Taxonomy (NCBI): domain Eukaryota; kingdom Metazoa; phylum Arthropoda; class Arachnida; order Araneae; family Macrothelidae; genus Macrothele; species Macrothele yani. Next base: position 136,416,652 of record CM077010.1, on the reverse strand, counting down.
ATCACATTAAAAGAAAAAGGAAGAAAATTCTCTCCCTCTTTCAGAGCCAGAGCCCGGTTCGCGCCCGGGCTCGACTTCGGGTTTTCGGTCTCGGCCTCAGCCCATCTCAGCACTGATACGTACACTCACAGCGCACCTTCCTGCGCAACCGTTCTTTGCACTTATTTGGTATCGTCGGAATACTTTTGATAATATAGTGCATACCTATATACATCCAGCAGGCGAAAAAGTATAAGTGAAAACCTTAATTTTTTGGCTAGCTTTCACAATGTAACTGAAGTCAGGTATGCGTTTGTAGGCAATGGGCGCACGAAGCACGTGTTCCAGTCAATAGCGCATCAGGAAATTTGTGAATGTCACGTGACTTGAAGAATATATGTTCCCACTTCTTTTTTTAGTAGCGCGATTTGTATTGTAATTTTCGACCACACGCTATTTTATTTGATAGCATGCTACCGCTGCAACTACATTTTCCTGTTTGGGGCGATGCTACGTGCCACGCTACAGTAAAAGTAGCGTGTTACAGTAGCAACGCTACATGTAGCTCGCTACTTCTGCTCACTGCAATTAGCCACTACACCAATTACGGGATACTAGTACTTCACAACTTACGTTGGAAGTGCTCCTGAAATATGTATTAGCGAATGAACTTAACATGACTATTCAAAATTGTAAAAAGAGGAACTTAACGTGAGCAGCTGGTTTTCTGATAAATTTCACTATGGTTATTGCTTGTTTAGCTACTCTTCAGAATCATCTGGAAAAATAAAACTTCTAAATTACCCTCGATGAATGCCAACCAAGATCAGAGGATTGCTTCCAACTCAGTGCTTACTCACGATAAAATTCCTCCTCGCTAACCAAACAGTCGTACACGAATTTTATTCTTCCCTGAGCATATTTTCTGCTCTAAGCACACAGATGAAGAAAAATACGGAGGAATATGCGGCTGCGTTGCGTTGATTACCTTCAGAACGGGCTTCACTGAAATACGCCAACCACAAATCCTGTCCGGGAAAAATAATAGATTTTCGTCCCCGCTCTCGCAAAACTAACAGCACCGGAGTTTGTACGCTCCTTGCAGCGTTTTGCCAAGGGAGCCGTATTACTTGTCTCTTTGTTGACGATAAATAAGATTCTTTTCCGCCATATGGCAGACATTCAATGGAGATATCCAATGCCTGCGCAACATTCATTTTGCTTATTTTTCGGCAGCTGAATGTATTTGCATATCACAGTGCGAATAAATGAATCACGTCGACCCCATTTTATGTCTGAGTGTCGATTAAAGTGAATATACAATTTTCAAGCATCAAGTTAAGCGTGAGGGAGAGAATATCATATATAGAAAGGTAAGAAAGAAAACAGAAACTATTAATCAAACGGAAATATCCCCAGTTTCTCTATAGGAAAGAAATCGTCAGTATTGAAAGACGAACAGAAAATATTCACAAAATGTATCTGTAAGGACCCTCGCTCCTTTCTAGCTCTTACTCAATATCACCACAATCCAGCGAGAGCCGTCATATAATTTTGTTTCGGTTCGTTCCGTAGGATCAGACACTTGAAATAAATATAGAATTCGGACCCTTTTGTAACAGTAATAATAACAAACAGTTTATTTCACTACACTATGTGGCTTGGGACTTCTCGAAGGGCAAGTTAATGAAATGCTTCATTGACTTGGTCTCCTCCATGCTGTATGGAACCTAGACCTGAAATTCCGCTTTTCGTTTACCGACGCCGCTGCTACGCTACGCAATACTAACTAAGCACACTCTCCAAAAACGTCTCGTTCTCTCCAATTTTTCACGACCCGACCTCTCTATGAAAAACCAAGGTACCGGCTCTCTCTCTCTCTCTCTCTCTCTCTCTCTCTACAGAAGCAGTCTTTGTACCATTTAACATGTACACTATCTACTAACAAGTAATTGGACACCCCTGCAATCGACGATATCTGCGGTCCTGATACACGTCATGGCCGCCGTCGTTAAATATCGTGTGGGAAACAACAACGCAAACAGTCGCATGCAAGATGCCACGCAGTTCGGAGCTCTCTGATTTCGAGAAAGGTGTTATCGTCGGGTATCACAGAAATGGCCGATCCATACGTGACATATCCAGCGAGTTGAAGTACCCAAAATCGACAGTGGCCTACGTGATTGGCAAGTGGAAAATGAGAGGTGACTGTCGGAATGTGCTCCAAATATCGTGTGGGAAACAACAACGCAAACAGTCGCATGCAAGATGCCACGCAGTTCGGAGCTCTCTGATTTCGAGAAAGGCATTTCTGTGATATCGTCGGGTATCACAGAAATGGCCGATTCATACGTGACATATCCAGCGAGTTGAAGTACCCAAAATCGACAGTGACCTACGTGATTGGCAAGTGGAAAATGAGAGGTGACTGTCGGAATGTGCCCCAACCCGGCAGACCCAAAAAACTGGGACTTAGAGACCGACGGGTGCTGGCCAGAGAAATTCGGAAGAACCGCACCAAATCGATGGGCCACATCCGCGAGGAGTTTCAACAGACATCCGGACGTGCTGCCGCCCACAAGCCTTTGATCACCAAGTCCAATAGCGCTGCTCGGCTCTCTCTCTCTCTCTCTCTCTATACAGAAGCAGTCCTTGTACCATTTAACATGTACACTATCTACTAACAAGTAATTGGACACCCCTGCAATCGACGATATCTGCGGTCCTGATACAGATCATGGCCGCCGTCGTTAAATATCGTGTGGGAAACAACAACGCAAACAGTCGCATGCAAGATGCCACGCAGTTCGCAGCTCTCTGATTTCAAGAAAGGTGTTATCGTCGGGCATCACAGAAATGGCCGATCCATACGTGACATATCCAGCGAGTTGAAGTACCCAAAATCGACAGTGACCTACGTGATTGGCAAGTGGAAAATGAGAGGTGACTGTCGGAATGTGCCCCAACCCGGCAGACCCAAAAACTGGGAGTTAGAGACAGACGGGTGCTGGCCAGAGAAATTCGGAAGAACCGCACCAAATCGATGGGCCACATCCGCGAGGAGTTTCAACAGACATCCGGACGTGCTGCCGCCCACAAGCCTTTGATCACCTAGTCCAATAGCGCTGCTCGGCTAACGTGGTGCAAAGAACGTCGACAGTGGACCGTTGAACAGTGGAAACAGGTTCTCTGGAGCGACGAATCAAGGTTCACCCTCTACCGTTCGGATGGCAGGGTCTGGGTTTGGCGTCTGCCTGGAGAACGCCTCCTGCCGGATTGTATTGTGACAACTGTGAAGTTCGGTGGCGGTGGAATTATGCTATGAGGGTGTTTCTCCTGGTATGGCACGGGACCCTTGGTCGCAATTCCTGGTAGACTCAACGTCGAGACCTACAGCCCCATTTTGGATGACCACGCGCTTCCTACGTTGCGGCAGTTTTACGGAGTGGACCCATGTTATTTTCAGGATGACAATGCCACCTGTCATGTTGCGAGGTCCACCATGGTTTGGTATGGTGGCAATGGGGTTAATCGAATGGACTGGCCTGCGCAGAGCCCGGACCTTAACCCTATCGAGCACCTCTGAGACGAGTTGGAGCGTCGACTTAAGGGGTGCCCCCACCGTCCGAAATCGGTGAAGGAACTGCTCCTGTCTTCTCCAAGCCGAGTGGAAGAAAATACCGCTAACCGTCGTACAACCCCTGGTTGAGAGTATGCCCCGGAGGTTCGCAGCTGTAATCACCGCTCGTGGAAGCTCCACCAACTATTGAAGGTGAATAAACTTCGTTTTCCTTTGCTATCACAGGTGTCCAATTACTTGTTGGTAGATAGTGTATAACGTAAAACTCATAAACCCAGGAAAAAACTTCATTTTTTCTCTCGCTGCAGGGAGAAAAAATGAAAGGAAAAAGGACGAGTTGATAAAAAGCAATTTTCGGACAAGAAAAAAAATTGGAAAGGGAATGCCGAGTTGAAGTAGAACACTTAATTCTCTTTGAAAAACATAGAATGTGCTCTATTCTAAAAAGGCTTTCTTTTCTTATATTTTCAAAAATGTCTTACGACTTTATTTCCAGAAACTTCAGAACAACTTAGGTGTTGTTCTGAAATTTACTTTCTACTTTAATTTTTCGGTTATGTTATTTTTCATCGTTTTTAAAGTTAAATTTCTGTGACTGCCGAAAAATCAATTTACAGATTTTCATATTTATTCCTACAGTAACACGTCAAAATGCGCACATACATTCAATTAAAATCCATATGCATATCTGAAGGGCAGTAACTTTTCATTCAAGCTGTAGTATAATGGAAATGCTCCATAAAAGCCAGGTTGAAAATTAGGAAATTTTGCAAAAAGCTCACATGTCCAAATCCTTCATTTTCAGCTACAAGATAACGACAATTATTTGCTTTGCACAACTGAATCTTACTGTGTTAATTGACGTTATCGTACGCACTAAAAGGACGAACTCTTATTCGAAGAGCAGATCTTGTCATCCGTCTCGCCCTGCTTGATGGAAACTGGAGGAGGCCAAGTGTGATGTTTCACATCCTCTTGTGTTTTATCTAGTGAAATGGAAGTCCAGGAGACGATATACACAAAGGTCACAACTGGGTTGGCCAAAATGTCATAGCGTTTTTTTACACATAGATGGCGAAACATGTCTTGAAATGTAACTAACGTCATTTCAAACCGTAAGTTCATTGTGTAACGTGACAGCTGACAGTTCAAGCTTGTTTTAGGAAAAGAAAGCGCACGGCTTCGTTAACAAGTGTTTGTTTGGCGTCGATTTCAAAACGGACAGTCAAAGGAACATTTTCATCATGTTTTGCTGTATTACTTCCGAAAAGGCAAAAAGGTTGTGCAAGCTCATAAATAGTTATGCGATTTGTATGGTGAAGATGTCTTAGAACTACGGCAGTGTCAGAATTGGAATGCGAAATTTCGGTCTGGAGATTTTGATGTGAAAGATACACCACGCTCAGCAAGACCAATCGAAGTTAATGGCGAAAAAATAAAGGCATTGGTCGAATCCAACCGGCGTTTAACGACACGACAGATTGCTGAGAATCTGCACCCCTGACGCGAACTCAAATGTGTATGAAGATTTGTCGGCAGAGAACGCTGACGTTCTTCTCGTTCAAGAAACGAAATGCTCTCCTACAACACCATTCCATCGTTGGCGTAGTTGGCCTTTTAAGTTCTTCCATGCGTATAGACGGTTGCAATCCGGTGGTGTTGCCATTGGCATTCACAACCGTTTGCTTCACTCACTGACTACAGTCTCTGTAAATAATTTATACCTTGATTTGTTACAATGTTGTGTATTCTGTATTGATCATATTACCTATCACATATTTAATATTTATATTCCTGCAGATGAATCTCTCATTGACCCCCTTTTTCAATGTTTACGTTCAGAACTTACAGCAATTCCCCCGGTGATTTTTATGTCTTAGGAGGAGACTTCAATTGCACTTTGTTCCCGTCGTTGGACCGCAGCGGCTCCCTAAGATAATTTCGTCCTATCTTAGTCGATCAGCTTACGCTACTCCTCTCCGAACATCATCTTGTTGACTCATTCCGTCATTTTTATCCAAACACGGATTCATATACCTACAGCAATTCACCTCGGCAAAGTTCGTCAGCGGCCCGGTTGGACCGAATTTACGTCTCCTCCGAGCTGCTCCCTGCATCTACTGAGGCACGGCATGTGCCAACAACCTCGTCTGATCACAGAGCGGTGACGCTGTCTATCTGCGTTTCTGCACTGCCAATTACTTCACAGCGTACCTGGTCCTTTGATGATGACTTGCTTCAGGACGAAACTTTCTGTACCACAATCCGTCAATTCTTGGATGATCGTCGTCACCTTCTCACCACAACACCAAGCGCACTCAAGTTGTGGCTCGACATTAAGTTTGAGCTTCGTATGTTAATCCGACAATACTCATTTGCTGCCCGGCCCGTACTGAACGTGGTATGCAAATCAGCAACCTTCGTGGGATCCTTTCCTCGATGTCTCTCACTGATCCATCATATCCTGATGTACAGGATGCCCTTAGAGCGCTGCTTCATCCGATGGCACAGCAAGCTCTCTGAAGGATGAAATTACTTAATCTTTCCACAACAGCTCACTCATATGAATTTCTCTCTCGCACGGAAAGACTACGGCGTTCATCTACTACCCTCCGACATCTCCGTCTGTCTGATGGAACTATTTCATCAGACTCAGCCACTATCTGCACACAGGTTCGTCAATTTTTCCCAACACAAATTCCGAGCGGTAGTGCAGGCTCACTCTCTTTCATCATCCTCCCTTCTTCGTGCTCTTCCGTAGGTCCCCTCACAACTCTGTCCATCTCTTCTCGCGGCTTTTTCCCCCAATGAACTCAGAGAGGCTTTTGCCTCTTTAAATACTCATGCCTCTCCTGGACCTGACGGCCTTCCTCTCTCCTTTTACCGTGCTTTTATTCCATTTCTTCTTCCCTTCCTTCTCGCTTGTTTCTCCGCAGCTCAATGTTCTTCTGCACTGCCGCCGGAGTTTACGGTGGCCCACGTCATTCTTTTGCCGAAGAAGGGAGACCCCTGGACCTGCAACATTGGCGTCCTATTTCCATTCTAAATCTCGACTATAAATTCTTTACTAAACTCCTTTCCCGTCGTTTGAATCTTGTTCTTCCTTTCATCCTTTCGCCCGACCAGTCATACATTGTGCCTGGTCAGTCTATCGCTAACAACATCTCTTTTATTCACAACATTGTTTTTCTTGCTTGTAAATTTTCTGAACCACTTGCCTTGCTTAACATTGATCAAAAATCAGCCTTCGATAACATTTCTCACGACTATCTTTCTGTTACCAACCTTTTCCCAAGGCTTCGGCGCCGAGCTGCGTATTGGCGTTTCGTCTTTCCATTTACATCTTATTTTCAACGTGCTCATATTGTCCAGCGTTAACTGCTTTCACTATGTACATATTCCTGGAATTCAACAGTTTTCTTGACCTCTCGCCTTACCGACATCAATAGTCAGTTCACTTCCGTCATCTGGTAATCCAAGCATTGGTCGGCGGCACAGACACTGTATCTTCCTTAGTCGCATGGTGGCATCCGGCTGATTGATATTCATCAATACTATAGAGCGTACCATATTACCACTTTTCTTCGTCTGCTTACCTCTCCCTCTCTTTCTCTCGTGATATCTTTTGATGCACTCTTTTCTGTCCATGATCTGTCCTTCACTTTTCTTCTTTTCCTCCGGATGGATTTTTACACCTTTCCTTCCTCTCTCATTCCGTTTACTATCTCTGAAGCTCTTGCGTTTTTTTATCCCTTCCTCTTTCCCGGGCTCCTCCTGTCACCACTCTTGATCTCCTTGTCGAACCACTCTTCTGTTCCTCACTGATCCACCCTCCTAACCAACCTTTCTTTCTCCTCCCACTCTGGATTCGTTCTGGCATCTTAACAATCAACGCCCTGATTACTGCTAACCTCACCTGGAAACCCATTACTTCCCTTTTTCCTACTTCTACTCCTTCTCTTGAGGAGGTGTATGCCCTATTTCGCACTTCCCTCCTCTCTCTATACCCTGCTTTGGTTACTGCCAACGGACTCCGTGTTGTCTCTGGACCCAGTCTTCCTATTCCTTTCTTTCTTCCTCTCCTTGACTCTGTAGCCCCTGTGCTTTCCTTCACCACTGCCTCCCTCTATCGTTTTCTCTGTTCACCTTCGGATCTTCCACAACCCGTCTCTGACTTCTCTCCCTCGCTTTCCATGACCGTCTGGTCAGCTTCCTCTTCTCATCTCTCCTCTCCGCTCGAGCGCAATCTTCACTGGCGTTTCCTTCACCGTCGTCTCGCTGTTCCCCATCTTCTTTTCCGTATGTTTCTGGTCTCTTCTCCACTCTGCTCTTTCTGTGGTAATGTCGGTGATGTTTACCACACCTATTGCCACTGCCCTATCCTGCTACCTGTTCTCAATTCTGCTTTCCGCTTGGCTGGCCTCATCGTTTCTCAAGATCTTCCATTCCAAGCATATCCGCGGCTTCTATTAACGAAGCATCCGCCAACACGTCTACCAGATACCTGCTGTTTTCTATTTTTACTTGTCAAACATGTCATTCATATGTTTCATCAATCACAACGTTCTGCATCGCAGCCACTTTCCATTCTGCAGGCCGGAAGTCGTTTGCTATCTTGCTTTCGAGGCCGAATAGTTGCACGCCTTCGACTTGAATATAACACCGCCCGATCGTCAAATTCTCTCACAACATTTCACACCACCTGGGCCGAGCACTCAGGATGGTTTACGATGGATGGGAATTCTGTCCGTCTCGCCATTTGAGTATATGTTGTGTGGTTGTTTTTTTTTGTGTGTGTTTGGTTGCACTAAGTCCAGTGTGTCTTTCGTTAGATATTTTTTCACCGTGCCAAGAGTGCTCTGTGTTTTTATTTTTTTCTGAGTAGCCATACTGTGGCAACCTACGTACGCATAATTATGGTAACATGTTAATATTGTATTGTGTTGTACATACTTGAGTTTCGCAGCCCAGTATGTGTATTTTTTTCTTCCTATTGCGACCCCATTTATGATTAATGTTACTTGCCTGCTGTTTTCTGTCAATATCGTATTTGTTTGTACGTACTTATACATAGTTATTATAGTTTTATCCGTGTTATAGGCGATCACGTTATTATCGTATTACTCTGCAAATGTGCTGTACATTTTTCTAGTGTATTCTCTCTTGTTCTCTTTATCAGCATGATGACATTGTACCTCTTTCATAACCTAGGGTTTGTACCTCTCTTGTATATTTCATTTGCACATCTTCCCTGAGTGATAATTGTGTTTCATATGTACTTTAACGATATTAACCACTCTGAGTGTTCTATTCATTTTATTAGTCGTGTTTCTTCTATTTTAAGAACAGAGTGTAGAACTGCGTCATCCTTTTCTTTCTTTCAATATGTTGAAAACAACATGACTTTTTAAAGGTGGTATACTGTTCACGAGACGTTGACTCATCAAGCTTTTGATTTTTGTTTCCGCCAGGTTGTATACACTGTTCTCTAATGTTTTTTTACTCACCGTACCTAGTGTGGTATTGTATCTTTACTCTTTCCTTCAGTTTCCTTTTTTTTCACCGATGTCGAATAACATTGTGTACACTGTTAATTAACTTTATTTGTGTGGCAACATGTTGTACAAATTTCCTTTTTTCTTACATTGCATATTACATGTGATTTTGCTCACGAACATAATTTTATCCTGTAGTAAGTCGTTATGTCTTATTAGTTGAGTCGTGTTCTGTGACAATATTATCTCTGTTAGCATTCCTGTACTTTCTGATCAAAGTTCTTGTTGTGTCACCGACTTTGTGATGTTGTATCTTGTGCTTTGTGTAATGTTTTTGTTTATTACATACATCGTTGTATTTACTTACATTCTCTGTTCTAGCACACTCTCCCGAAATCATTTTGTTATTTGCTCTCATATGCTAAATATGCTTCCTGTGTTTCTCTAGTTGTATTTCACGTATTATGGGGTTGCATTTGACCCCAGATTCCTGTACCATTACGATACTCATAGAATGCTTGCCTGCATTCGTGTTTTTATTATTTTAATCTGGGTAGCTTTACCCTCTGTCATGTGTATATATCATTATAAACGTCATGTGTATTTTTATGTTTTTGATGGGCGCGAAGAATAATGATGTAGCAGCCTATTTTCTTAAATAAAATTTGTTGAAAACCACATAAGCTCGTTTGTTTTGCTCCTCATTTTTGTGTCTAAAGTCACGTATATAGCGCTTTAAGTTCTCTAATTTTGTGTAGGAAGTATAAAGGTACTGTGCTTCTTTCCGTTTGACTCCCGAGCCGGTGAGTGCATTATTAGTTGAGTTTTTACGTTGTGTTTATTTTCGACCGAGCTGGTCGTAGCTTATCACTGAGGCGCCAGTGGTGGGGGACTTAGCAATGTCCTCACTTCCCGGAAGCACTCCACTTCTTATTCCAGAGGAGGCGTCGCTACGCTGTCCGAATCAACTGGCGGTGATGCGCTCCCCTCATCTAGCGGTACGTCCGTACTCTCTTATCACGTCGATTCGCTAACATCTCCTAATACGTCAACTTCTACTGACCCTCCTACTACTGACGTTACTATGGGCGTCATCGATTGTGGTGGCATTCCTTCTTTTCTTGCACAGCAGTCATCCTCCACCACCTACTCTACAGCAGACACTACTTCTATTCCTATCCACTCCACTCCAAAACAGTACGCCTAAGCAGCGGACATGGCGTCCTATATTCGCCGAGAAGGAAACACCATTACTCTCGACATTCCTGATCATACTGCAGCTAGTGCTAACTTTAATTCTGCCTTGGATAAAGGTGTAGTGTTTGTAACCTTACCGGCGACGCCGTTAAAGGTGTACTCCACTGCCCTGAAGAACAGGTTCAACCCACAAGCAATTTCTCATATGTTCCGGCGGGCCGCGACAGTTATGGTGTACTTCACCAAAGCTGAATATGCTACCACCATTTTACGCACAGGTCTCACTCTCGGTGATCAGTTCTTAGAGCCTACTCCTGTAGCGCAGAGACCCATCAACGTGGCATTCTATCCAGTGCCACCGCAAGTCACTGATACAATGTAGTATGCAGTCCTTTTTGCTCTTGGCCGTGTTGTAGACACGGTGAAGACATTCTCAGCAGCCCCAAAGGATCCCGACGACAAATTTATTTGTGGCGTACGTCGCGTTGCGCGGGTCCTCTTCACAACTCCTGACAGCATTCGCACGATCCCAGTGCAGTTTAAAGTAAAGTGTTCTGGGCAGGTGCGTTATGTTGATCTCCTAACTGAATTTCATTGCAGCACCTGTAAAGCATTTGGACACTTTTACAAAGAGTGTCCCAAAGTTTCCTCGTCTCCCAAGTCTGCAGTTCCAGCGGAGACTCCCAAACGGACCCCGGAGATAGTTTCCGCTCCAGTGCGTCCGACTGCCGTTCCACCAAGCCGAGACACTGTTCTTTCGTCTGATGTTCTACCACCACCAGTGGATGAGACAAATTTCCCTCCAATACTTGCTCAGACTCCCTTTTGTGCACCCGATCCACCAGTGGAGTCAGCTGAAGGGAGTGTTACGTCAGAGGCAGATCTCTCTATTCCGGATAATGAAACTGCATATCTCAATGAGGATCAAACCATGAGCGATAGCTCGGAGCCTGAACGCCAAGCATGATTGGAAAGGCGTCGAGCCCTGAAACCACCTCGTGCCTCGGCCAAGAGGGGACGAGCTCGTGTGAGCTCGACTCGATCTTCCCCCGGACTCGTACTTCGCTCACACGAGTCGTTGATTTTGAAACGTCACCGGACCCCACCGATGGAGTGGTGCCGTTTGACGAGTTTGCTGTCCAAATGTCTAGCCTTGAATTATCGCCTACACCATTGTCATACAAGGAACATTATTCTCTCATGTGTGTCAAACAGTATCCTGCTACAGCACATACCTTTGTCAAGCGACATGAGAATGATTTGCCAAATATTCTTCAGCAACTTACCTCTTTGGATAGAGTTCTTGATGTCTATGCCAAACCGTCTGGCCACCTGAGTGCGGCTGGCAAACACATCCGGCAGCACATCTATCTACTTCAAGCAACTGTCACAAAAGTTATGACCCCTATAAGTGACCTACCCCTTTCAAGGTAGTTTCGCTGAACTGTCGGGGGTTTAGCACCCCTGGCGCTAACTTAAAAGTGTATGAAGGCTTGTCGGCAGAGAACGCTGACGTTCTTCTTGTTCAAGAAACGAAATGCTCTCCTACAACACCATTCCATCGTTGGCGTAGTTGGCCTATTAAGTTCTTCTATGCGTATAGACGGTTGCAATCCTGCGGTGTTGCCATTGGCATTCACAACCGTTTGCTTCACTCACTGACTACAGTCTCTGTAAATAATTTATACCTTGATTTGTTACAATGTTGTGTATTCTGTATTGATCATATTACCTATCACATATATAATATTTATATTCCTGCAGATGAATCTCTCATTGACCCCCTTTTTCAATGTTTACGTTCAGCACTTACAGCAATTCCCCCGGTGATTTTTATGTCATAGGAAGAGACTTCAATTGCACTTTGTTCCCGTCGTTGGACCGCAGCGAATCCCTAAGAGAATTTCGTCCTATCCTAGTCGATCTGTTTACGCTACTCCTTTCCGACCATCATCTTGTTGACTCATTCCGTCATTTTCATCCAAACACGGTTTCATGTAACTGGAGCAATTCACCTCGGCAAGGTTCGTCAGCGGCCCGATTGAACCGAATTTACGTCTCCTCCGAGCTGCTCCCTGCAATACTGAGGCACGGCATGTGACAACCTCGTCTGATCACAGAGCGGTGACGCTGTCTATCTGCGTTTCTGTACTGCCAATTACTTCACAGCGTACCTAGTCCTTTGATGATGACTTGCTTCAGGACGAAACTTTCTGTACCACAATCCGTCTATTCTTGGATGACCGTCGTCACCTTCTCTCCACAACACCAAGCGCACTCAAGTTGTGGCTCGACATTAAGTTTGAGCTTCGTATGTTAATCCGACAATACTTATTTGCTGCCCGTACTGAACGTGGTATGCAAACCAGCAACCTTCGTGGGATGTTTTTTTTTTTTTTTGGATTGGAGGTTTAACGACCACCGTGAGCAACTCAATGGGCTATAAGCAGTCGCCCGTCCCTAATTTAGGGTCACTGGTTCCAGGGAAGGGAGAGAGCCAGTGCCGTAAGACAAACACAACATCCATGCCTCACCGGGATTCGAACCCGGACCCCTTTCGGACGAATGATCAGAGGCCAACGCCTTAGACCACTGCGCCACCGGGGCGGCTCCTTCGTGGGATACTTTCCTTGATGTCTCTCACAGATCCATCATATCCTGAAGTACAGGATGCCCTCAGAGCGCTGTTTCATTCGATGGCACAGCAAGCCCTATGTCTGATGAAATTACTTCATCTTTTCTCTGTAGCTCAATCATATGAATTTCTCTCTCGCACGGAAAGACTCCGGCGTTCATCTAATACCCTCCGACATCTCCTTCTGTCTGATGGAACTATTTCATCAGACTCAGCCGCTATCTGCACACAGGTTCGTCAATTTTTCCCAACACAAATTCCGAGCGGTAGTGCAGACTCACTCTCTTTCATCATCCCTCCTTCTTCGTGCTCTTCCGCAGGTCCCCTCACAACTCTGTCCTTCTCTTCTCGTGGCCTTTTCCCCCGCTGAACTCAGAGAGGCTTTTGCCTCTCTAAATCTTCATGCCTCTCTTGGACCTGACGGCCTTCCTCTTTCCTTTTACCGTGCTTTCCTTCCATCACTTCTCAATTCCTTCTCGCCTGTTTCTCCGCAGCTCAATCTTCTTCTGCACTGCTGCCGGAGTTTACGGTGGCCCACGTCATTCTTTTGCCGAAGAAGGGAGACCCCCTGGACCTGCAACATTGGCGTCCTATTTCCATTCTAAATCTCGACTATAAATTCTTTACTAAACTCCTTTCCCGTCGTTTGAATCTTGTTCTTATTTTCATCCTTTCGCCCGACCAGTCATACACTGTGCCTGGTCGGTCTATCGCTAAAAACATCTCTTTTGTTCACAACCTTGTTTTTCTTGCTCGTAAATTTTTTGAACCACTTTGCCTTGCTTAACATTGATCAAAAATCAGCCTTCGATAACATTTCTCACGACTATCTTTCTGTTACTCTTCATAGCTTTGGTTTCCCCTCTTCTTTGGTTACTGTTTAACTTAGTCTCTGTCGGGGCGCCCATTTTCATGTCCGAGGCGGCCTCCTTTCTGACGGCTTCAATTCCTTTTCAACGTGGGATTAGTCAGGGTTGCCCCCTCTCGGGGCAACTTTTTGCATTAGCCTTTGAACCGTTCCTGATTGCTGCTCATCGCTCTCTTCGATCTTCGCTGCCGCCTACCGTAGCAAGTACGCGACATCACGAGTATGCTTTCTCCTTTTATGCAGACGATGTGACGTTTTGCATCAGGAGAGATGCTCAGTTTGAGGACCTGCTCATCACCTAGAACCAATATGCTGCTGTTTCGGGAGCATCACTTAATGTCTCTAAGAGTACTGGTCTCTGGTGTGGGTCTTGGATAGGCCGCACTGACTCCCCTTGGGGAACGGTGCGGTCATCCTCGACCCAGAAGATCCTCGGCACTTATGTTGGTCATCCGTTTACCGCAGGATAAGCTACATGGACCAACCTTTTTCCAAGGCTTCGGCGCCGAGCTGCGTATTGGCGTTTCGTCTTTCCATTTACATCTTTTTTTCAACGTGCTCATATTGTCCAGCGTTACCTGCTCTCACTATGTACATATTCCTGGAATTCAACAGTTTTCTTGGCCTCTCGTCTTACTGACATCAATAGTCAGTTCACTTCCGTCATCTGGCAGTCCAAGCATTGGTCGGCGGCACAGACACTGTATCTTCCTTAGTCGCATGGTGGTATCCGGCTGATTGATATTCATCAATACTATAGAGCGTACCATATTACCACTTTTCTTCGTCTGCTTACCTCTCCCTCTCTTTCTCTCGTGATATCTTTTGATGCACTCTTTTCTGTCCATGATCTGTCCTTCACTTTTCTTCTTTTCCTCCGGATGGATTTTTACACCTTTCCTTCCTCTCTCATTCCGTTTACTATCTCTGAAGCTCTTGCGTTTTTTTTTATCCCTTCCTCTTTCCCGGGCTCCTCCTGTCACCACTCTTGATCTCCTTGTCGAACCACTCTTCTGTTCCTCACTGATCCACCCTCCTAACCAACCTTTCTTTCTCCTCCCACTCTGGATTCGTTCTGGCATCTTAACAGTCAACACCCTGATTACTGCTAACCTCACCTGGAAACCCATTACTTCCCTTTTTCCTACTTCTACTCCTTCTCTTGAGGAGGTGTATGCCCTATTTTGCGCTTCCCTCCTCTCTTTTTAGCCAGCTTTGGTTACTGCCGACGGACTCCGTGTTGTCTATGGACCCAGTCTTCCTATTCCGTTCTTTCTTTCTCACCTTGACTCTGTCGCCGTCGTCCTTTCCTTCACCACTGCCTCCCTCTATCGTTTTCTCCGTTCACCTTCGGACCTTCCACAACCCATCTCTGACTTCTCTCCCTCGCTTTCCATGACCGTCTGGTCAGCTTCCTCCTCTCATCTCTCCTCTCCGCTCGAGCGCAATCTTCACTGGCGTTTCCTTCACCGTCGTCTCGCTGTTCCCCATCTTCTTTTCCGTATGTTTCTGGTCTCTTCTCCACTCTGCTCTTTCTGTGGTAATGTCGGTGATGTTTACCAAACCCTAGCCACTGCCCTATCCTGCTACCTGTTCTCAATTCTGCTTTCCGCCTGCCTGGCCACATTGTTTCTCAAAAACTTTCATTCCAAGCATATCCGTGGCTTCTATTAACAAAGCATCCGCCAACACGTCTACCAGATACCTGCTGTTTTCTATTTGTACTTGTCAAACATGTCATTCATATGTTTCATCAATCACAACGTTCTGCATCGCAGCCACTTTCAATTCTGTAAGCCGGAAGTCGTTTGCTATCGTGCTTTCGAGGCCGAATAGTTGCACGCCTTCGACTTGAATATAACACCGCCCGATCGTCAAGTTCTCTCACAACATTTCACACCACCTGGGCTGAGCACTCAGAATGGTTTACGATGTATGGGAATTCTGTCCGTTTTGCCATTTGAGTATATGTTGTGTGTTTTTTTTTTGTGTTTGGCGCACTAAGTCCAGTGTGATACCAATGATAAATTTCACACGAAAACTGTAGAAATACTATACACACATGCTGTCTAAACGTACGATTAACACAAACCGTGTCTCCAACTGCAAATTAAAATTCAAGTCCAGTGTGTCTTTCGTTCGTTATTTGTTTCACCGTGCCAAGAGTGCTCTGTGTTTTTACTTTTTTTCTTTTCTGAGTAGCCACACTGTAGCAACCTACGTACGCATAGTTATGGTACCATGTTAACATTATATTGTGTTGTACATACTTGAGTTTCGCCCCACAGTACGTGTTTTTTTGTTTTTTTTCCTCTTGTGACCCCATTTATGATTAATGTTACTTGCCTGCTGTTTTCTGTCAATATCGTAATTGTTTGTACGTACTTATACATAGTTATTACTGTTTTTTATCCGTGTTATAGGCGATCACGTTATTATCGTATCACTTTGCAAATGTGCTGTAAATGTTTCTAGTGTATTCTTTCTTGTTCTTTTTATCAGCATGATGACATTGTACCTCTTTCATAACCTAGGGTCTGCACCTCTCTTGTAGATTTCATTTGCATAGCTTCCCTGAGTGATAATTGTGTTACATGTGTACTTTAACGATATTAACCACTCTGAGTGTTCTATTCATTTTATTAGTCGTGTTTCTTCTATTTTAAGTACCGGGTGTAAACTTACGTCATCCTTTTCTTTCTTTCAATATGTTGAAAACAACATGACTTTTTAAAGGTGGTATACTGTTCACGAGACGTTGACTCATCAAGCTTTTGATTTTTGTTTCCGCCAGGTTGTATACACTGTTCTCTAATGTTTTTTTTTTACTCACCGTACCTAGTGTGGTATTGTATCTTTACTCTTTCCTTCAGTTTCCTTTTTTTCACCGATGTCGAATAACATTGTGTGCACTGTTAATTAACTTTATTTGTGTGGCAACATGTTGTACAAATTTCCTTTTTTCTTACATTGCATATTACATGTGATCTTGCTCACGAACATATTTTTATCCTGTAGTATGTCGTTATGTCTTATTAGTTGAGTCGTGTTCTGTGACGTTATTATCTCCGTTAGCATCCCTGTATTTTATGATCAAAGTTCTTGATGTGTCACCGACTTTGCGATGTTGTATCTTGTGTTTTGTGTATTGTTCTCGTTTATTACATACATCGTTGTATTTACTTACATTCTCTGTTTTAGCACATTCTCCCGATATCATTTTGTTATTTGCTCTCATATGCTAAATATGCTTCCTGTGTTTCTCTAGTTGTACTTCATGTATTATGGGGTTGTACTTGACCCCAGATTCCTGTACCATTACGGTACTCATAGAATGCTAGCCTGCATTCGTGTTTTTATTATTTTAATCTGGGTAGCTTTACCCTCTTTCATGTGTACATATCATTATAAATGTCATGTGTATTTTTATATTTTTGATGGGAGCGAACAATAATGATGTAACAGCCTATTTTCTTAAATAAATTATGTTGAAAACCACATGAGCTCAAAGAAATTCATCTCACTAAACGCGTTGATTTCTGCGAATCGCTCTTGAAACGTGAAGAAAGCGGTCCATTTTTGAAACGTATGATAACAGGCGATGAAAATGGATCGTCTACAACAACGTGGAACGATAAAATTGTGGAGCAAGCATGACGAACCTGCTAAAAGCACTTCAGAAGCAGATATGCACCAAAGGAAGGTTATGCTGTCAGTCTGGTGGGATTTCAAAGGTATTTGCTTCCAAGGAACTAAACCATTAATTCAGACGTGTACTGTCGTCAGCTGGATAAAATAAAGCAATGCAGTCAAACAGAAGCGTCTAGAATTGGTGAATCTCAAAGGTGTTGTGTTTCACCATGGTAACGCAAGACTACATACAAGCTTGGTCACGCGTCCAAAATTATTGCAGCTTGAATGGGATGTGTTACCACATCCACCATATTCGCCAGACCTGGTACCATCACACTACCATTTTTTTTCGTTCGTTGCAAACCGCCTTGAATGGTAAAATCTTCACTGCTGATGAGGCTATCAAATCGTTCTTGGAACTGTTTTTTGCCCAAAACAAAAACTTTTTTGAACGCGGAATAATGAACTTGCCTGCGAAATGGCAAAAGGGTATCGAACAAATGGACAATATGTTGTTGATTAAAGTATTTGTTTCCCATTCAAATTTCGCCTTTCGTTTACACAGGAAACAAACGCAATTACTTTTTGGCCAACTCAATAAATGCATTCTTCAAGCAAGTGATCTTGCTATTCCTAAGGCCTCAGCAAAGCTTCCGCGCACTCGAAACCTTGGTTAAATTGTGAATGCAGCATAAAAGGTGGAATAAATTCCTTAGCTGCTCATCTGAAAGCAGAAATCCGACTTATCTTCTTTCAGTCCGGCTGCACAGTAAGCGGGAATTTGACATTTGGTAGGTGCCTTCCACCACCACTGACACAGGTTCCATGACCACCCGCATCAGGATTCGTAAGATCCGAGAAAATTATAGCTCTGAACAGATCTTCATTCTTGATGGTGGTGGACGAATATATGCCGGTAACATCGTACTATTGTCAGGAAGAAGCTTTACCCTCTGATTACAGTGGGAGTGTATATTCGGCCACTCTACATCTGATGAAAGCAAAGTTTACTGCCAAAACCTGTCCTTTGCGGTCTGAATATAACAATCTCTTCACGATAGTGTAGTTGAGGGTGGCTCTGCATCGGTTTGGAGCCTATTGTGTTGAGTCGGATGGCATCCACTATGATATGTTACGGTATCTGTCACCTTCTTTGCACAAGTGTCTGCTCTTCCTACTTAATAGTATATGGTCGGAACAGCATTTGCCGGAATCTCGGCGTTAAGCTTCATTTTTCCTTTTCCAAAGCCTGGCAATTGTGAAACCCATACGGCGTGAGAACCACACGAAAATTAATAACGATACATGTGACATATATTTTATTTTAATTTTCATTTTTAGTTCCTTTTCCTATGTAAATTTAAATTTGTTCTCTTTTGCACATTTCAAACTTAACGTGATACTGTATCTTCCCTCTCACATGAATGGAGGTTGGCAACACCATGAGGTCAGTACGTAAGTGACGTATGTATGTGATAAGAACAAGACAAGATATATAATGGCTACGCAGTAGCTGTGAAAAGGGGGATTTTGAATGTGAAACTCCTTTTAGATGCGAGACTGCTTAATTGCCGTTAAAGTATTGTTGAAGGCTACGTATTCTACTTTAATGAAAGTGTTGTGTTTCGTAGTTAAGTTTTATCGTCGATATTAACTCAAGATCCAGTGTTGTGTTTCATAATTAATTGTCATTGGGGATATAAACCTACGTTTGGTTGTTCTCACCGTGTTGAAGTGGAAATGATCAGGTGCCTGTTGACAGCAATAAAGGATTAGCTGTAAGTAACAACTTCCTGACTTTGTTTGAGTGACTCGTATTTCACTGTAGGTGGAGTTTTGATTTATGTTGTGTTCTAGTAAGTCAGCTACACACAAAAGCTACATACATTATAAGAAAAGACATTTTCGTAAAAATACATCCTGCAAATTATATTCTTTTACCCTACTCAATATATATTAATTTTCATTATTAATGAGGTTTTAAAAACTCACGTATTTTCTGTACATATTTCTGTTGTATAAGCTGTATAAACTATGAAATGAGATTTTATTATAGTAAAAATAAAAAACAAGAAAGATGACACCGAATTTTCGGGTGTAATGAGCACGTCTTTTGAATCCGTTCTGACGCAAATTAAATTTATCAAAGCTATTCAAAGTCAATGGAACCGGTATGGAAAACAATAGTATCTGACCGAAGAAAGAAGTTTTCCAATCGGGTTTTTAATTTCGCAGATATTGCTGTAAACGGAATCATGAACTTACGCTCTCTGGTTGCAGACCTGTGCGTTCAGAAAATTTTGAAATTATGTGAGAAATATTTCGCAGTGAAAACGTTCTGCAACAAAGAAAGAATTTTTCAAATCGGACTCTTCGAAGCAGAGATATGGGCAAATATAAGATACGCATTTACGCCCCTTGACGGCAAAGTCATGCATTATTTAAGGAAGAAAGTATTCTCAAAAGGTTTTTCGATGTGAGCGGTATCCGTCCAAGAAAAAAAAATTTTAGTCGAGTTTCCGAAGCTCAGATTTTGCTGCAAATACATCAGAAGCAAAAATTAACACTCATGCCCCCTGGGGGCCAAACCATCCTTTACCAAATATTAGAAATATGTGGAAAGCATTTTCCATCAGGAGCTGTATGCGACACAGGAAGAATTTTTCAAATCGGAGTTTTAGAAGCAGAAATATCATGGAAAGCGCAATTTACCTTTGCGCCCCCTGTCGGAAAGTCTATGATGTACCTGAAATTTTTGTATTTATATGAAAAACATTTCGCATCGGAAACACTGTCCGACAAAGAGGGAATTTTTCAAATCGGACTCCTACAAATAGAGATATTGACAAAAATAATATATACATCTACGTCCTCTGCCGTAAGAACCACGCATTATTTCAAGAAGAAAATGTACCTAAAAGGTTTGTCGACGTAAGTAGTACCGGTCCACAAACGAATTTTTTCAATCGAGATTTTAGAAGCTTAGATTTTGCTGCAAATGCATCAGAAGCGGAATTTAAGACTTACGACCCCTGGTGGTCAACCCATTTTTACCAAAAATTAGGAATTATATGCAAAAGATATCCCATCAGGAGCTGTATCTGGTGCAGAAAGAATTTTTCAAATCGCAGTCTTAGAAGAACAGAGTCGCATTCTATGTTGATAGATGCACAGAAAAAGCTAAAAATTGAGACAGGCGACCGAAAAAAAGGATCTACGCTCGATTGTAAAACTATCTGACACTATAGTGCTGCAGAGCTAGTGCAGTTTCAGTAGTTCAAGATCTTTTTAAAACCATAGTGGATGTTTTGAAAAGTTTTGCGAGTGATTTAAGACATTCAAGGTTTCCTAAAGCTAAGGGGTTACTCGCAGCCACGGTGTACGATAGTCAGGTGGTAGGACTCTGGAAACAAAAATCACCCGTTTATGTCACTTGTCACGAGATGGCGCGACGAACGTGTAGGCCGATGACTGGACACAACCTATGTTTTTTTATGGGAGGAAGGGAAAGAATTATTCGTGTTTTAAGAATGCTGTTTTGCTTGGAATTAAAAAACAAAACCTGAAACCCTTCGTAAACATGCACTTTTGAACCTGCCAGGTGAGATGTCAATTATAGCGACATATATGCATATTTATGTTTGATAATCGCACTGATTAGTAGGCTCATAATTTGTGGAAACATGTATTGCATTTCATGTTTCCATAAATTTATGCAGGTTAATTTCATTTTTCATGTGTAGAACAGCAAGTTTAAAGCAGCGGAGTTTTTTCCTTCGTAAAATAGTGTTGTTGTTTTTAACTAGAAAAAACAACCCCGAAATGTTTATCTTTCCGCGATTGCTGTGGTTTCATGCGGGTCGCCATTTATACATTTAAAAATGGCTGCGCGCCTGTATAACGTAAACAACTTACACTGCCAGTGCCAGTGTTCTATTGATATCAAAGTACAAATCAGTGATCATCTTTTATCTCCTGGGGCTTCATACACTTTCTTTACATGACGAATCATCTGTTCGATACAAAACGCTTTCGTTCCGTATCAGAAACGCAAAAATTGAACTGATCCTAGTCCGACACAAGCTGCACTACAAATCTTAGTCTCCCTCTAAATTAAAAAGAATTGACGTGCTTTAACTTCTGCAGAGAAACTTCAACGTTTCTGGAATTTCAATGCCACACAACTACACAATGTAATTAATAAAAAATACTTGTGATAAACACAGATTTAGCACTGATGTAATCATAAACGCTATGTATTCCAATGAGGATTAGGGTAAACAATCGGCCCACAACTCCTGCACGCCCCCCTAGCGAGCAGGAGTTGTGAGCCGATTGTTTAATATTTTTTTCGTTTAAAATCAGTTGCGGAAAGAACGGTGATAAAAATGGGGGGGGGGGGGGGATTAGAAAAAGTAAGGGTCCCAACCCAAGTTCCAACTTCTACTGCATTTTAGTAAGAGAAGCTGAGAAAATAAAAAATTTTGCCCAGGTGGTATTGATGCCTGCCCAGCTCATTGGGTTACGCGCTCATTGCCCATGACCTCTTAGAGGGAATATTGTTCAGCCAGCACTCCTAAGCACAGTAATTTCCCCAAGATTTCGAACATGAGGGAGGACGTGTTTTTCGCCGTATATGTGCGTATGGTGTTGGTAGAGTTGGGGGCGGGGGGAGTAGAAGTCAGGCAGACTGTCTAGAAAGATAAGGGGGTACCTAGATCCTTGTAGTTTTAACACATGACGGAAAACGTCTCATCCCGCGGGTCCGGTATGGGGGAAACTATGCAAAAGTCGATGTTACGATTTTGTGTATATCAGACAAATCTTAATAACTTTAAAACTATAACGCATATAGAAATAAGCAAAACACGGTTTAAAAGAGCAAAGATCAAAAAATGTGACGGAACATTAGCCTTGAGCGCGTGACGTCACATGCCGCCACAAGATGGTTGCCAAGTTGGAGTGGAAAATTACCGGTTCACCGCGCGGCAAAATTAGTATAGCTCGGGAACGCATACGTGTAGGACATTGTGTGAGGTGTCGTTTAACAAAGCTCGATGAGTACTATAAAATAAAACACTCATAGCGACAATAGTGAAAGAACTTGAAAAAATATACTGTGACAAAGTGTTGAACTTGGACAAATTTTCGTTAAAATTTCAAAAAATGTCGAAATATCTTCAAAACAAAAAGGTAAATTCCAATCCTAAACGCTTACAAAGTGAAAGAAAAATAAATGAGGAATCCAAAAAGTCCCCTGTGACAGCAGCAGAACGAATGCGAAGAATGAGGCAGCGTCGACAAGTTGAAGCGAGTACCAGTCGCGCGGACGCCGCAACGCCTAACGTCAGTTCACAGGCAATGGACGTGGACCAGTGAGATAGAACTGATGGAATGCGACAAATACAAGCAGATGAGACGTTTGAGAATCGCGATTTAGCGTTTATAACAGATTGGCGTCTGGCGACGAAGCACTTTGAAAAATCGTTCTATGGTAACAAGTTGGGTTTTGTTTGTAGAGTTTGTGATCGCATATGGTTCCAAAATGCTTTAAAACGGCCCAATGCAGCTATGTTGCAATTCTTACAACAGGAGTTCACAATTGAAGATGTTCAACAGTTTATGTTGTGCTCAAACTAGTGGATATCAGTAAAGCAAGGAAAGGTGCCAACGTTGAGTAAGAGCAACGGCTCCACGTATCACGCTCCGACTACTTGGCACTCACGGAGACTTGGATGGACAAAGACAAAACCGTCGATTTACACTGCTTCAAACACATTGAGTCCAATGAGTGCGACAGACACGGCGATGATGACGACCAACAGCCCAGTAAGTGTTGAGGCACTAGCAAGAAGAAGCGTAGTGGACTCTACGGTGGCACAGCAGTCTTCAAGAATAAGAAAACGTGCAGGACTCATGTCGCTAGACCCGTTCCACGACGGCCAATAGTCGGCGAAGGCGTATTAGTGGAAGTTGAAATACCCAACCAATTCAAATTCGTTCCAGTATCAGTCTATATTCATCCACAGACACCACTCAACTACATCGAGATGTTTCTCTTTCAACTAATGCTTTATTCGTTTCTTGCGATAAAATATGTACATTTTATGTACATATTTTATCGCAAGAAACGAATAAAGTTAGTATTATAAAATATGTACATTTTATCGCAAGTAACGAATTCGATAGAAGTATTTACATGGTTAAGATTAATATATTTAAGACTTTGGTGATCTTTACTGGATGTGGTTGTATACAAATAGATAATTCAGTGTTCTACATGGTAAGAATGCAATATGGACTTACGTAGCTACAGGTATTTATTTGCATGAGCGACAAAACTTCAGCAGTGCAGGCCACTTTTACTTCTAAATCAAGAACATGAGCATCATAATGCCCTATGTCTGTCGGGTATTTCGCAGCGACAGCTAGGCAGTGAACACCTTCGTGACCAACGGTACTGGTATCAGAGGAAGCATTCTTCACGTCATAACGTTAACCGAGTTTTGCAATTTCATTCATTCTCTCTTACGCTCTCCCTCTTACTTACTGTCCCCCTTTGCTGTCTCTCTTTGTCCAGTCCCTCTGTGCTTCTCTTGCTTTATCTTACTTTCTCTTCCTGCCTATTTTACTGTCTCATTACCTATTACCCTTTTCTGTAAGCTTTACGCTCCCTCTCTATTTTCGTTTGTTCCGGAGGCCATAATCAGTCGCCTGTCCCTTATTTAAGGTCACAGGTTCCAGGGAAGGGAGAGAGCCAGCGCCGTAGGACACCTGTGCCTCATCCAGAACTTCAAGCCTTTATCGGACGATTGGCCAGAGACCGCGCCTCAGGCCACTCGAAGACCTAGACTGCTGTCTTTACCTTCTTCGTACAATCTCATTCATTCTCCCTGTATGCGTCTTTTATTTTCTTTCTGTCTCTCTGCTTACTTATTGTCTCAGTATCTTTTTTGCCTTTCGTTTCACTAAAGCTTATATACTGTCTACTAACAAGTAATTGGACACCTGTGATAGCAAAGGAAAACGAAGTTTATTCACCTTCAGTAGTTGGTGGAGCTTCCACGAGCGGCGATTACAGCTGCGACCCTCCGGGGCATACTCTCAACCAGGCGTTGTACGACGGCTAGCGGTATTTTCTTCCACTCGGGTTGGAGGAGACAGGTCAGTTCCTTCACTGATTTCGGACGGTGGGGGCACCCCTTAAGTCGACGCTCCAACTCGTCCCAGAGGTGCTCGATATGGTTAAGGTCCGGAGGCCAGTCCATTCGATTAACCCCATTGTCACCATACCAAGCCATGGTGGACCTCTCAACATGACAGGTGGCATTGTCATCCTGAAAGTAACATGGGTCCACCCCCGTAAAACTGCCACAACGTAGAAAGCGCATGGTCATCCAAAATGGTGCAATAGGTCTCGGCGTTGAGTCTACCAGGAATTGCGACCAAGGGTCCCGTGCCATACTAGGAGAAACACCCCCATAGCATAATTCCACCGCCGCCGAACTTCACAGTTGGCACAATACATTCCGGCAGGAGGCGTTCTCCAGGCAGACGCCAAACCCAGACACGGCCATCCAAACGGTAGAGGGTGAACTTTGATTCGTCGCTCCAGAGAACCTGTTTCCACTGTTCAACGGTCCCCTGTCGACGTTCTTTGCACCACGTTGGCCGAGCAGCGCTATTGGACTTGGTGATTAAAGGCTCGTGAGCGGCAGCACGTCCATGATAACCGAGCAGATGGGCTTCCTTACGGATGGTATTCATCAAAAGAACACTCCCGGATGCCTGTTGAAACTCCTCGCGGATGTGGCCCATCGATTTGGTGCGGTTCTTCCGAATTTCTCTGGCCAGCACCCGTCGGTCTCTAACTCCCAGTTTTGTGGGTCTGCCGGGTCGGGGTACATTCCGACAGTCACCTCTCATCTTCCACTTCCCAATCACGTAAGCCACTGTCGATTTTGGGTACTTCAACTCGTTCGATATGTCCCGTATGGATCGGCCATTTCTGTGATACCCGACGATTACACCTTTCTCGAAATCAGAGAGCTCCGAACTGCGTGGCATCTTGCATGCGACTGGTTGAGTTGTTGTTTCCCATACGATATTTAACGGCGGCGGCCGTGACGTGTATCAAGACCGCAGATATCGTCGATTGCAGGGGTGTCCAATTACTTGTTGGTAGATAGTGTATATATTTACTCACTATGTCCACTCAGTCTCTCTCTCACATCTCTTCCCTCCCAGTCTCTTTTTGGTTGATCTCATTCGACATCCCAGTTCCTCTTCCTCTCTCCTTTTAGAGGCCTGGACTTAATTTGGAAAGCCCAGCCCGGATCAGAATTTCTAGTTTACAGCTCGGCCCGACCCGTTTTAGACTTTCATCAAGAGTTCTCCACCATATATTGGAAATGACGCAGTTCTACCTATACAGCAGATATCTTCAACCCGTGGGACCGCGGAGCACTTTTTAGTGGCCTGCTATACGTTGTCCACAAAGGAAATTCTAAAAGGAAAGAAAATACATTGTAGAGGGAATGTCACGAAGAGAGACGTGCAATTTCTCGTAGGAATTCCTCTCATGGTTGTGGTTTAGGCCTCACTACTTACTTCTGTTGCAAATATTTTTTCTCTTCTACACTAAAATATAAACAAGGTAGACCCCGATCTCCAAACATGTAAACAAATACTTCGAACCTCCTTAGCTGCACTCTAGCAACGAACGGCGCCAGAAGTTCGTTTTGGTTTCGGTTTCGAGAAGTTGGTAACCCTGTTCATGTAAACATTTCTCAGAAAAGAAAAAAAGATCCACGTGCTTCGGCTGCAAAAGCCAATGAAGTGAATGGAAAGGTAAATTGATTTCAACCTTGAAAGAAATAAATCATCCCACTTCACACTCTCATCTTACATCCCAATTTGTCGGTTTAAGCTGTAAATAATCAATGCATCCGCTGGCATATTCGTTTTACTCAGTGAACTTCCCAATCTGACTTTATTTAGCACATCAGTCCAGCCATGCTGAACTTCATCTCCTTCCCTGTTTCCGATCTGATTGTCTCCTTTACTGTTCCTCTATCAGTCAAACTCCCTCCTATTTTAGTCTCGCTTTCAACAGTTGTCGTAATCGTAAATTCTTTCACTACAACTACCTCCACTGTACCTCACATCCTACTGTTACACAACGAATTTCTGGTCATCCTGTAGCATTACGAGGCGTGTTCAATAAGTAATGCCTCCGCGCAAGTGTCCCGCGCATCACTTGTTGCCTAGCCACCAGTCAGACGGCAAACGATTCTTTGTGCCATTCGCTCCATTTTACTGCGTAATACTCGTAGTAACTCCGTACAACTATTTTTTTCGTATTTAATCAGTGATTGGTAAGTTACTTTTTAAAAGTGGCTAGCTACTGCTGTGACGTACTACAGTAGTGGAAACGTGTCAAGACGACAAATCTGCAGCGAGACATTCTGTCCGCGTAGCCCAGTTGGGAGTGCGACTTACTCCGAAGTGAGGGGACACGAACGAACTTTTGTTTTCACACTGCTACAACTACATGCTTGAAAAGTAGCTTGCTACAGCTCCAACTACTTTTTCTGAAAACACTACATTTTGTGAAAAGTAGTTACTTTCACTACTTTTAAGTTAAAAGTGCCAATTCTGGAGGTAATTTTTATAAGTACATTCTTACATATGGTATTGAGAGCTAAATACCAAAGTAATTCACACAAATAAATTAATTCCCTTACTATTTACATCTTAGATTTGATTTTATCATATGTTATAAATTTTAGCGCATTAACTTTAAAACTGCGGATATATACGGGTGTTAAAAATATGTAGAAAACTGAGCGAGAGGAATATGTTTTGAACGTTACAGGTAAAGATATCCATCATCTGTATTTTATAGTTTTCTGTGCATAGACACATACATTCTTGCTTACAAACAAAAAGCACTACATTCTCTCAATGCTGTTTTAGAAGGATGTTGCACTTCAAACCAATGAGACATTACATTATGACCACCCCCAGCCTAAAGAAATGAGCTCGCCCTGGAGACCGAACCGAACGTTGGCACAGGTGAAGTTCACAGAGCAATATATATAGTATACAATCCCAGGACCGGCTTTCGGTTAGTAGAGTGTTCGTAGTCAGAATGGAAAAAGCTACCGATTTATCGGAGTTTGATAAAAGACAAATCGTGATGGCGCGGCGGCTCTGAACAACTATAATCTCAGAAACAGCGCGGCGCCTCTGAACAACTACAATCTCAGAAACAGCGCGGCTTGTTCATGTGCTGCTGTAGTGAGTACGTATCAAAAGTGGTGCACAGATGGCCAAACGACGAACCGTCGTCCAGCCGTGTTTCGTCCGCAGCTCATTGATGCCAGAGAGGAGCGGAGACTGTCTCTCATTGTTCACAGCGACCTCAGGGCAACAGTGCGACAAATCACCAGCAGCTACAACAGTGGTGATCAGGGCAGTGTGTCACAGCACGCAATTCTGCGTAGCCGAAGACCTAGCTGGTTCCCCATCTCACTGCACATCATCGTCAACAACGCATGAAATGGCCCCAAGGTTCATCGTGGTTGGACCGTGGATGATTGGAAGAAAGTGGCCTAATCTGACGAATCAAGATTCCTGGTGCATGACGTAGACGGCCTAGTGCGGATACGCCGATTACCAACGAAGGCTATGACACCTGGATGCACTGTTGGGCGGTAACAGGCAGGCGGCGGCTGTTTTATGCTGTGGGCTATGTTTTCTTGGGACACTTTGGGCCACATTATACCAATAGCACAATCCCTGACAGTTGTCAGGTATCTGAACATCGTTGCGGACCAAGTTCACCCATTCATTGCAGCTGTTTTTCCTGATGGTGATGGCCATTAACAACAAGATGACACTGCCAGAATCGTCAAGGAGTGGTTCGAGAAACATGCTGGTGACTTTCTGTTAATGCCCTGGCCTCCGATTTCACCTCATATTAACCCAATCAAACGTTTGTGGTTCGACTTGGAAAAGCGGGATCGCGCTAAATCACCCCCCCCCCTCCGAAATGTACGGGAATTGGATGAGCTGCTGTTGACATTATGGTACCAGATACCTCAGGATACCTTTCGCTACCTCATCGAATCAATGCTTCGCCGAGTAGCCGCTGTTTTGCTTGCTAAACGGGGCCCTACAACCTGTTAGGTAGGTGGTCACAATGTAATGGCTCAGCGGTGTCTTGTCAGATATACATAATATCTCTGAACAAAATGAAAATAGGGAGAATCATTTCTTTCTCTCCCTGCAAGCAGTGTAATAAAGCATCAGAACACATGCCGATGCTTTATTATACTGCTTACAGGTAGGAGAAAAAATTTCTCCATATTTCCACCACATGTTTGTGAATATGGTTTCATGACCTATTACTCATTTTTTTTAATTGCATATAAATTTGTAAGATGAAATTTATTATGTATTTTTCTTTTTTCTCAGAAAATTGTTCTGAGAAAAAAGAAAAAATGCAACGCCAAGAAGGACACGAGATAGCAAAGCCACCTTTACTGGACACATAACAACAGATACAAAGATGGAACGATTGAGATTACAGGCCCGTGCGACTTGCGGAACACGCAGACATCAATAGTTCGTGTGCCCCCCCCCCCCATGGCTGGCAATAACGACCGCTACACGCCGCGGCATCGAACGAAGAGACTTTGGGTCTGGGCTTGGAGTATGTCGGTCCATGTTGCTTCCACACGTTGCCACAGTTCATCAGGCGTAGCCGCGGGTGGTGCTTGCCATGCCACTCGGTTGCCGATCAGTGACCAGACGCATTCGATGGGCGACATATCGGGAGAACAGGCGGGCCACGGTAGCAGTAACACCTGGTGGGCCGTGAAGAATTCTTGCACTATGCGTGCCACGTGCGTGCGCGCATTGTCGTGTTGAAACGTGGCCGCTGGAAGGTCCTGCAGGTAAGGGAGAATTACAGGCTCCAAAACGTCGGAGATGGTGCGGTGGCTGTTGAGTGTACCGGCGATGCGTACCAGATGGGTGCGGGTGTCATATCCAATTGCGCCCCAAACCATAACGCCAGACGACGGACCGGTATGGCGATGCATAATGCAGGCGTCATACAGTCTCTCGTCGCGGTGCCGCCACACGCGGATCCGACCATCGTGGTGTTGCAGGCAGAAGCAGGATTCGTCGGAGAAAACAATGTCGTGCCATTCCGTAGTCCAGGTGCTGCGTTCAACGACCCACTGCCGCCGCACTCGCCGGTGGTGTAATGTCAATGGTAATGGGAGCAATGGGCACCGTACGACGTCCCCGCTCCTGCAGACGACGTCGAACGGTACGTGCTAACACAGGTTGTTGAGCAACACACCCTAATTCCTGCGCTAACGTTTGTGATGTGGCGGTGCGAGCCGTCAATGCCCGCCGCACAACATGCCGGTTCTCTCGTTCGGTGGTGTGCCGTGGCCACGGCAATCACTCACGTCGGTCCGTCCTTCCCTCCTGCACCCACTTAATCCATACTCGCCTCACTGTGGCTGGATGGCGTCCCACACGGGCGCCGATATCTCGGTACGATAAACCGCTGTCGCGATAAGCCACTATTCGTCCTCTGTCGAACTCCGAAACGTGCTGGAATGACTGCCGTATTCTGCGACGAGGTATTAGGAAGCTTCCCACGCACAGGTCCGTCAGCACAACACACTTCCACTACTTACATCCGCCTTCTGTGCACCCTTCTTATAGTGCTTCTCGGTGGCTTGCCGGGAGGACATGATTTGCATATGCACTGCAATGCTAATCGCGTGCATGTCCTCTCGCGGGCGACGCATACTGCGAATTTCAGGCCAATCGGATGCTTCCTTCTGGGTGTTGCATTTTGGGTGGCCAGCAGTGTACATTTTTTAAATATTTTCGTCTTAATACCATCTTTTGGAAGGGTTAATAACCTTGATGTACGGCAAAAGAAAATGAAATTTTTAGATATTTTCTGAAGCGTTTTGGGGGTTTTCCTAGTAAAAAATGGATTATTTTTCTGGTACTATCATACAAATTTGACATAGCAGAGACCCAAGTTTACTTGGTCTTTGTGGAAATGAGAAGGCTGTTACTTGTGCAGGTCTTTGAAAAAGCCATAAATTTCAAGCTTCTCTGCAATCCTTCCATCTCATTCCAGAGCAATTCTTTTGGCTAGGTCTTTGGTTTCTTCAAAAAGATTTTTTGCCAGCGTTCTTTGAAAAAAATTTGTTATTTACCTGCATATATAATATATATACAGGGTGTTTCGAAATTATCTGGCCAAATTGTAAAGGGTTGTAGAGGGACCCAAAATAAACATTTTCTGTCAAAGAATGTGTGTCCGGAAATGCCGCGTTTAGGCACTGGCACCTAAAGCAAGTTTTGAAATACAAAATGAAAAGACAGATAAAATCAAATGCAGCAAACTTTTTAATGAGTCCTGTTTTTACAGTAGATGCTCAAAAGAGCGACCACCAACACTTGCACAAGCTTTACATCATCGGCGCATGGATTGGCGTACATTTGCAAAGATTCCAGGCATTTCCCGAACATTTCCTGCAGCAACAGACAGTCTGGCGACAAGATCTTCCTCGGAGTCAATGAGGGTATCGTACTTGATGCTCTTAATGTGGCCCCAGAAGAATAAATCCATACATGGCAAATCTGGTGATCGTGGTGGCCAAGAAACAGGTCCACCCCGACCAATCCAGTGGTTTCCATAAGTTGCGTTCAGGTAATTCCTCACAGTAGTGCTAAAGTGTGCAGGCGCACCATCATGTTGGAATCAGATTCTTCTTCGAACAGACGGAAGAACAGCGGTGAGAAGTTCCGGCAAGGTCTCTTGCAGGAATATGCGGTACGTGCGACCGGTCAAGCGACTAGGTAGGATGTATGGTCCAATCAAAAAATCGTGCACCATACCCGCCCAAACATTGATGGAGAATCTTAGCTGCTAGTCATGTGGATTTTCATGCGCCCAAACGTGAGCATTGTGGCTGTTAAATAGTTCTCGTGTAAACGTAGCTTCATCCGTGAAGAACACGTATGAAGGGAAGTCAGGCTGTACTGCAGCTTGCTGCCGGTACCATCAGGCGAAATCTACACGGACAGGATAATCCTCCGGTTTCAAAGCCTCCACTCTCTGTAAATGGAATGGATGCATTTCTTCGTTATGTAAAATCCTCCATACGATTGAATAGCTAAAACCCAGGCAACGTCCAGCATCTCTCGTGCTTGTGGCAGAATTTAACTCAACTACACGTAAAACAGCTTCTTCCACTGTAGGAATTCTGCAACTTTTGGTCCGGCCCACATCCCGCCTGCTAGCCCTGAAAGATCCACTGTCCCAAAGCTGCTAGTGCACACACTCGAACGTTTGGCGATTCGGCAGGTGTCTCGTCGGGAATCGTGCACTGTACAACCTTTGAGCAGCTCGTCCGTTTCCGTTCGCAGCCCCATACATCAGATGCATATCTGCGAGCTCTGAATTCGTGTAGCGATGCATGCCATTGAAAATCCGAGCGGGCAATGACGCCTTACGCCATAGAAACGATGTTATCGACTGACATAAACAGCGCTCTCTACCCCCTAAATGCGGCATTTCCGGACACACATTCTTTGACAAAAAAATGTTTATTTTGGGCCCCTCTGTTAGCCTTTACAATTTGGCCAGATATTTTCGAAATACCCTATATATATATATATATATATATATATATATCATCATCATCATTGTCAACCATTATCAATCCACTGCTGGACGAAGGTCTCCCCAAGTTTCCTCCACAACGGTCTGTCTTGTGCCAGTCTCCTCCATGTCACCCCTGCATACTTTCGAATTTCATCCACCCATCTCCCATGTGGTCTTCTTCTGGGTCTTTTCCTGTCCCTTGGAATCCAATCTAAAATTTCGGCTGTCCATCGATGATCTGTCCTTCTGGCAGTATGTCCAGCCCATTGCCATTTCAGGGATTTAACTCTGATCACGATGTCTTCCACTCTTGTCATTTTTCGGATCCACGAGTTCCTCTTCTTATCTCTCCTGGTTACACCAAGTATGCACCTCTCCATGCTGCTTTGAGTTGTCTGCAGCCTTTGTATGTCTCTTTTAGTTAAGGTCCACGTCTCTGCACCATACGTAAGCACTGGAAGGATGCATTGATCAAACACTTTTCTTTTAAGACATAATGGCATATTGCTCTTGAAAATTATGCTGTTTCTTCCAAAAGCTCTCCAGGCAAGTTTTGTACGCCGATTAATTTCTTCATCAATGTGACCCTCACTTGATATCTGCTGTCCAAGATAAACGTACGTGTCTGTTATCTCCAGCTTTTCTCCATCAATCGATAAATCTTCATTTCTTGTAAAAGCATTGAACATCACTTTTGTCTTCTGAAAGTTCATTTTTAATCCCACTTTTTTTACTCTTGTCAGCAAGTTCCTGGATCATACTCTGCAGCTCTGATGGGGTAGTTGCAAAAATGACTACGTCATCAGCAAAACGAAGGTGGGTTAGATAATCTCCATTGATCTTTATCCCTTTGTTTTCCCAGCTCAGCGACTGAAAAACACCCTCCAATGTGGCATTAAAGAGCTTCGGTATATATATATATATATCATTGTGAACCATTATCAATCCACTGCCGGACGATGGTCTCCCCAAGTTTCCTCTACAACGGTCTGTCTTGTGCCAGTCTCCTCCATGTCACTCCCACATACTTTCGAATTTCATCCACCCATCTTCCGTGTGGTTTTCTTCTGGGTCTTTTCCTGTCCCTTGGAATCCAATCTAAAATTTCGGCTGTCCATCGATGGTCTGTCCTTCTGGCAGTATGTCCAGCCCATTGCAATTTCAAGGATTTAACTCTGACCATGATGTCTTCCACTCCTGTCATTTTTCGGATCCACGAGTTCCGCTTCTTATCTCTCCTGGTTACACCAAGTATGCACCTCTCCATGCTACTTTGAGTTGTCTGCAGCCTTTGTATGTCTCTTTTAGTTAAGGTCCACGTCTCTGCACCATACGTAAGCATTGGAAGGATGCATTGATCAAACACTTTTCTTTTAAGACATAATGGCATATTGCTCTTGAAAATTATGCTGTTTCCTCCAAAAGCTCTCCAGGCAAGTTTTCTACGCCGATTAATTTCTTCATCAATGTGACCCCCACTTGATATCTGCTGTCCAAGATAAACGTACGTGTCTGTTACCTCCAGTTTTTCTCCATCAATCGATAAATCTTCATTTCTTGTAAAAGCATTGAACATCACTTTTGTCTTCTGAAAGTTCCTTTTTAATCCCACTTCTTTACTCTTGTCAGCAAGTTCCTGGATCATATTCTGCAGCTCTGATGGGGTAATTGCAAAAATGACTATGTCATCAGCAAAACGAAAGTGGGTTAGATAATCTCCATTAATCTTTATCATTTTGTTTTCCCAGTTCAGTGAATGAAAGACATTTTCCAATGTGGCATTAAAGAGCTTCGGAGATATGGTGTCACCTTGTCTCACTCCTTTTCCAATTTTTATGTGTGTTGTATTTTCAAACAGCCGAATCTTTGCACTTGCATTTTCAAAGATGTTATTAATAATATTAATGTACGCATCTTCAATACCTCAGGATTTCAGAGCCATTGTAACTGCTGATGGTTTCACCGAATCAAAGGCTTTTTCATAATCGATAAAAGCCATGCACAATGGAAGTTCATATTCCCTCTCTCTTTCAATTAGTTCTCTCAGTAAGTGGATATGATCTATTATGCTGTAGCCACTCCTGAATCCAGCTTGTTCTCTTGGTTGAGCCATGTCCAGTGTCGCCTTCAAGCTGTGTGAAAGAACTTTAGTGAAGATTTTATAAACCACTGATAGGAGGCTGATAGGTCTGTAGTTCCTGAGATCCTCAATGTCACCTTTTTTATGTAGCAAGATCATTGTAGCGTTGTTCCAATCCTCAGGAATCTTCCCTTCATTAAGGCATCGAGTGAAAATTTGGGCGAGTACTGTTTCGATTTCTCCACTTGCTTCTTGTATGATGTCTACAGTAATTCCATCTTCTCCTGGAGCTTTTCCCCGCTTCATGTTCTTGATTGCATGTGCAACTTCTGCTGGGAGGACTGGAAGAACTCTGGTACTGGTAACTTTCATGATGTCTGGAGTATATGTATCATCCCTTTCATATAATTTGGAGTAGAAATCTTTCACTCTTGTCAAAATTTCGCCTCTATTTCTTGTTACAGAACCATCTTCTTTTCTCAGTGCCATAATCTGTTTTCTTCCCTTACTGAGATGTCCCTTTGCTATCTTTAGGCTTTGGTTGTTTTCAATTGCTTTCCTCACTAGTTCACAGTTGAATTTCCTTACGTCTTCAGTGATACTTTTTCGTACTGTCTTGCATAGCTCTATATATTCCACTTTGGAAGTCACATCTTCTTTAGTTGTCCTCATCTCTCTTCTTTTTTGCATCAACATTTTGGTTTTTCCCGATAATTTGTTCACATGCAGCTTGTTCTTAGACCCAGCTAATTTTGTTGCTGTTTCCATTAATAGCTTTGGTTACTTTTCTGTTAACTTCAGAAATATCCACTTCTTCCGATGTTAGGCCTTCTAAAGCAGAGAATCTGTTCTTCAGTTCCAATTTGAAGGTATCATGGTGTTTTTTAAGGTTGGTTATGTCAATACATTTTGTTTGTCTTATGAGCTTGCCACGTTCGAGTTTAGTGTTGAGGTGCATCTTACATCTCACCAATCTATGGTCACTATCTGTGTTGAACTTGTTTAGCACACTGCAGTCTTCTATGACGAATTTTTTGTTACACATAATAAAATCAGTATCACTTGTCGTCCCATTTGGATGTCTCCATGTCCATTTCCTGTGTGGCTTTTGCTTGAAAAAGGAGTTCAAGGTGAAAAACCCTTCTGCCTCTGCAAACTCTACGAGAGTATTTCCACGCTGGTTTCTGTGGCTGTGACCGAATTTACCTACTGAAATTTCATTCTGTTGCCGTTGCCGTTGCCCTATTTTTGCATTGAAATCCCTCATAATTATTCTTCAAGTGCTGCTTACCTTTATTATTTAGATGACGAGTTTCCTCATAAAATTCTTCAATTTCTTTTTAATAATCTGAGCCTTGTATCTTCTCGAGAGTTGGATAACGAGTCGTGCAGCTCTGTCAGAGGAACTTTCAACTTCTACAACTTTATCCTTCAGTTTCTTGTTTATTACAAATCCAACACCACTAGTTTTGCCAGTATCAGTCCCACGATAGTAGAAGAGATGTCCACTTTTCAGTTCAATGAGATCTTCTCCTTTTCTCCTTACCTCACTTAGCCCAACGATGTCCCACTTGATTCTTTGTAGTTCCTCTTCCAATTCAAGAAGCCTTGAATCAGAAGATAGGGAGCGTCCATTATACGTAGCCAATGTCAGCATCAGATGGCAGCCTAGTCCGGTCCTCCGGGGATTCTTAGCACCCTCTGCCTTCATGTCACACTGGCCGCTGCCTTTGCCAGGTACATCCCAGCTGCCGGAGACTGAGGGCCAAGATTTAAGTTGTGGAGTCATTTTAGAGGGGTTTGGCCATAACTCACTACGCTGGCCAAGCGGGTTGGTGAGTGTGGGATAGCATTTCCTCTAATCCCGATGGTATAGTTATACCGCTATTGGCGGTCGTCAGAGCCCCTTTAGTGGGAACAGGATGTACCACGAGAAGGCGGGGTTGACATTTGTCAAGGAGAGGCTGTGATGTTACGCATCCCCTGACCTTACATCCCATATATATATATATAGTGTAGATATATATATATATTTTCAGTGTAGACATACATACATATATATATATATATATATATATATATATATATATGTATATATATATATATGTCTACACTGAAAAGCAATTGAATTAGAGATACCTGTTTAGTAACGTATAGCACCACCTTTCGCCCTGATGACGGCGGCGATGCGTCTCGGCATGGACTCGACAAGACGCCGGAAGCGTTGGGAAGCCATACGGATCCATGACCCCTGAACAAGCTCCCACAGTTCACGAAGATTTGATGGAGTGGGGTCAGAACCTTGAACATCTCTCTCGGTGGCATCCCAGATGTGCTCGATGGGATTTAGGTCAGGTGACCTAGCTGGCCAACGAAGCGAGGTCACGTCGGTGGAATGTTCATCCAACCATTCGGATAAAATTCGGAAGCGATGGCACGGTGCATTGTCTAGAATGAGGTCCCCAGTGGGATTGTTGAAGACGCACAAACGGGAGCAAATGGGCATCCAGGATATTCCGGTAACGTTGACCTGTGAAGGACGATGTCACACGTACCATGGGTCCCATTTCAGTCCACGTAAACAGTCCCCAGACGAGTATGCCACCCGCACCAGTTTGAAGAGTACCCTGCTGGCAAGAAGAACCCATCGCTTCATGTGGTTTGCGCCGTACTCGTATCCTGCCATCCGCATGTACCAACGTGAATCTCGACTCATCAGTCCAGGTAACATTTTCCCCCATGTCTAGGGTCCAGTGGCGATGTCCCCGCGCCCATGCTAATATTTGCACCCCGTGATGTGCGGTCAGCAGCGGTACCCTCGTGGGACGATGGCTTCTGTACCCCATAGCGAGGAGATGGTTCTGGATGGTGTGGCTGCTTACACGTTTTTGTGCATCAGCGTTAAATTGCCGAGTGATTTTTTGCACTGTGGCCCGTGTATCCGCTGTTACAATGCGAGCTAGCAGACGATGGCCCAGCTCATCCACACGCTGTTGTCTACAGCAGTTGGCCCTTGCAGGGATGGTTTTACCGGATTCGATGTACTCACGGTGCACCCGTGACACAGTGGCTTGTGAAAATCCCTGTGACTGCACGACTTCCGAGGTGGAGTGACCCATTCGTCTGCCCCCGACAATTTGCCCATGATCAAATGCGCTTAGATCCTTCGTCTTACCCATACTGCGTCCAACTTTTACTGATTCCTGTCGCATCAATCCTTATATTGTCGGATCACCGCATATGTCATGTCGTTTCCGTTTACAGGGCCGCCCACAGCGCCAAATTTGCATAACGCCAGCTGTCTCTAATTCAATTGCTCTTCAGTGTATATATATATATATATATATATATAAAGTATGAATCTGAGCGTAGCAGCGCGCTTCATGTAGTATTTCTACGTTCAACTGGCTAAAATACTCGTTAATATAAATCTAAAGGTATATGTGACTGAGATACATTGATTTACTTTCATAATGCAAGTCAAGTCAGGTATGCGCTTGTGGACAGGGAGCACACGGATAACTTGTTCCAGTCAGTAGCCCTACAGAAAATCTGGAAATGTGACGTGATTTGAAGAATATATTTTCCCACTTTTTTCTAGGTAGCGCGATTCGTATCGTAATTTTCTGCTATAAGCTATTTTATTTGACTACATTTTCCTGGTTGTGACGATGCTAAGTTCCACGCTACAGTTTGCAACGCTATAATACATATATTATATACTAGCAACCCGGCCCGACTTCGCACGGTAGCAATTTAGAATTTACGGCGAATATAAAGAGAGGCGATTATTACGTTCAACAGGCGACTGTCTTTCTCTTTGTGAAGCCATTCTTTGTCT
Organism: Macrothele yani; assembly: GCA_039090855.1. Taxonomy (NCBI): domain Eukaryota; kingdom Metazoa; phylum Arthropoda; class Arachnida; order Araneae; family Macrothelidae; genus Macrothele; species Macrothele yani. The sequence goes on along the minus strand of CM077010.1, from coordinate 136,378,631 downwards.
GTCATTTGCCAATCGATATTCTGTTCCTCGAAAAGTTTCATTATGACGGTATAGACAAATTCTTTTAGCGTCTGATGCACTATCTTCGATTTTCGTTTCCGCATAATGTTAATACAATATTTAAATTTTAATTAAAGAGCTACTCAAAAAGTGTTACTCATATATTACTTCGCTACGTGTGGACGAAAACAACTACGCGTTTAGTCTGTGCGAGCGCTGATAAACCAATTATCTTTCAGCGTCCGATGCAACAACGCATATAGTCTGTGCGAGCGCCGATAAACCAATTCTTTCGGCGTCCGATGTAACTACGCCTTTAGTCTGTGGCCTTACATGCTGTCAGACCGGCCGCCGCGCATGCGCCTCGCGTCTTTTTCCCAATGAGTAAAAAAAGATCCGCAAACCGGTCGCCGCGCATCGTTGTGTAGGCAGTGGAAACCACGAAAGAATACGGCAGTTTTTTCGTTCACTGAAATCGTTACTGCTCGGCTCCTTTTTGTCATAGATTAATGTTTCATACACCTAAAACTTCCTCGACAAATGCTCTATGGAATGGTGAAAACCGCATCAAAATCCGTCCAGCGATTCTCAAGATTAGCCCGAACAAACAGACAGACGCCTACCGGGGACTTTATTTTATACTATGTATACATATATATATATATATATTTTTTTGGTTGGAGGTTTAACAACCGCCATGGACAACTCAGTGGGCTATAAGCAGTCGCCCGTTTCTAATTTAGGGCCACTGGTTTCAGAGAAGGGAGAGAGCTATCGCCATAAGACAAACATAACATCCATGCCTCACCGGGATTCGAACCTGGAACGATCTAGAACGAATGATCAGAAGCCATCGTTTAGACCACTGCGCTACTGGGGCGGCTATTCATATATTATTTCGCCAACATTATTTTATATATTTGTTATTTCGCTAATAAATATATAAAATGCATTTATTAGCGAATGAACTTAACTTTCCGAAACTGTAAAAAGGCCACCCCGGTGGCGCAGTGGTCTAAGCGATTGCTTCTGATCCTTCGCCCAACGGAGGAGTCTGAGTTCGAATCCCGAGTAAGGCATGGATGTCTGTGTTTGTCTTTTGGTACTGGCTCTCTGTTATTTGCAAACCTGGCACACTGTATCACATGCTCAATCTGTACTTTGATGATTTCGATGTATTGCGCATTATTCGTACCCTGTGACGCACCACACTGTACTTGTCTGATTTTTTTTTTTTTTGTGTGTGTGGTTTAACGACCACCGTAAGCAACTCAATGGGCTATAAGCAGTCACCCGTCCCTAATTTAGGGTCACTGGTTCCAGGGAAGGGAGAGAGCCAGTGCCGTAAGACAAACACAACATCCATGCCTCATCGGGATTCGAACCTGGACCCCGTTCGGACGAATGATCAGAGGCCATCGATTAGACCACTGCGCCATCCAGATCTATGTGTTAACCACGACCAATATATGAATTCAAGTTTGTATGTGTTCACTGCGACTAATAAATTTTTCAAAAAAAAAATAATAACTGTAAAAAGAGGAACGACCCTAAGCGTGAGCAGCTGGTTTTCTGATAAATTTCACTACGGTTCTTGCTTATTTAGTTACTCTTCAGAATAGAAAAATAAAACTTCTAAATTACCCTCGATGAATGCCAACCAAGAACAGAGGATTGCTTCCAACTCAGTGCTGACTGACGATAAAATCCCTCCTTACTAAACAAACAGTCGTACAAGAATTTTGTTCTTCCTTGAGCATATTTTCTGCTCTCAAGCACACAGATGAAGAAAAATAAGGAGGAATATGTGGCTGCATTGCGTTGCTTACCTTCAGAACGGGTTTCACTTAACTACGCCAACCACAAATCCTGTCCAGGAAAAATAAGATTTTCGTCCCAGCTTTCGCAAAATTAACAGCACCGGAGTACGTACGCTCCTTGCAGCGTTTTGCCAAGGGAGCAGCGCGCGTGTTATTTGTCTCTGTTGACAATAAATAAGATTATTTTCCGCCAAATGGCAGACATTCAATAGAGCTATCCAATTCCTGTGCAACATTCATTTTGTTTATTTTTCGGCTGCTGAATGTATTTGCATATCATAGTGCGAATAAATGAATCACGTCGACCTGTGGTGGATTTCCCTAGTGCGCCTAGGGCCACAGAGCTTGAGGGGTCACGAAAACGGATAATTCGTTATTCAGAATGCGGAGGTACGCATGCTGGTTCAAACTAATCGTCATTGCAACGAGAGGGCCCGTTTCGTGATACGAAACACATCACCAAAACATCACAGAATCCCCTCTAGCTTGAACACTTTCGACACAATCATGATTAAAGGCTTCATTGGGACTGCGATGCATTCGTCGCTACTCATCATTGAGGTACAAACAAAAACGAGACCCATCAGACCAAATTACTAGTATCCAATCCTCCACAGTAAAATGTTGGTGCCTCTGAGCCCATTGATAGGTGCGCCTTGTGACTCGCTGTTAAAAACAAGCCTCTTCCGTGGCAGTCTGTTTCAGATGTCCATCGAATGCAGTTCTCGTCGCATTGTCCTTTCGGAAATTGGTTAGAGTGGACTTTCACTGACTGTTTGGAGCAATTGTTGCCTGGTTTGGAACCAAATTGCAGTTACTAGGTGTTAAACATGGCGGCGGCCCCAGTTACGTCGCCGATTTTCATTTGATAGCGAACTACACCACTGTTTGTAGACCCGCTGGACAGTACGCTTCGATACACTAACAAATTGGGCGACTTCATTCACTTTGTGTCTGCGGGCACGGCCAAACACGATGGTTCCTTTTTGCCACTCAGTAACGTCTGTCTTACGACCCATATTGCAGACTAAATTCAACACACACGTTGCTCTTCACGAGCTAGAAATGATTTGGTAGACTACATCAGTGCTATTTATCCCCTAAAAATGCTATCACGGCGCCCTTTGTGCAACCGGTAACTTTCTACTGTCATTTCTGTTAGGGGTGACTAATTTTTTTCCCAGTGTGCTTACATTGTTTAGAGTCCTTTAACATGAGATTAATAAACACAATTATATACTGTACTAAAAATTATAACATACATGCCGATAGCATTCGACTCAGGAAGTGTTTAGTACAGCTTAACTAGACAAACTCTAGCCACACTCATTTCCTTTGGAACTGAGCATTGATGTGAATTATGGTGAGTTCAGCAACAGAAATCATATAAAACAATGGCCACCAAAGTCTTGAAATAGAATCTTTATTTTATGAATAACTTTGTATATATAAACAAATGACCTAAAATTTTCCACATACAAAGCAGCATCTAATCATAGATGCACCATAATAACTTAAAAACTGAATGACAATTTAACATGTTTTCACTGAAATAGTTCAAATCACCAAAAGCTCACAAGAAATATCAAAGAAAAAGAAAAGGCAGCAAAAAGTAAAAATTTCACAAAAATGAAGTAAACCATAATTCCCAGAGGAGATTTCGGAAGGCAATAAAGCGTATATGTATTGCTCATTTGAATAATCACAATGTACAAGTACATTAATCCAAAATGTAATGTAGATTAGTAAATATGAATGTTTTAAACTGTATTTATAGAAATTGGTGCAATTCAACACTTTCAGAATTTAAAATATATATAAACCTCACTCACAAATTTAACTATGCTTTGGACAGTGCTTTCGAGTCGCACTCCTTTATTGCACGTATAGTGCAAAGATCGTTCGTGAAATTAAAGATCCCAAGGTAAAATCAACCATACCGTGCAATGTTAATTCGTTCTATATACATTTTTTAAAAGACTATTGTATTCAGCCTTCAAATTTTTGAGCAAAAAAAGTTATTAGCTAATATATGACCCAGATGTGATTTCCAAAAATTTGTCACGTTTTCTTTAAATTAAATTTATCACAATCAGTGCCAAATCGGAATACTTCCTAATTGAAATAAATCGAATTTTAAAAACTGTTTCGAAATCACAACCAAAACGTATAGTATGTCAGCTACGGATTTTGTTTATTTGCGCTCAAAATTGTGAAGACCAGAACGCAATAGTCTTTAAGAAACTGGGTATAGAACGAATTAACATTGCAGGAATAGCATAGATTTTACCTTGAGGTCCGAGCGAAAAGAAATTTCGTCTTGCGAGATATTACTGTGGATCAGGATGCCGTCAAATCCCGACATTCCGTGTGGAGAATTTGTGCAAGACCCTTACCTGGCTTACGTAGAACTGGGAGACAAGTACGATGCTCCCCATTTCACCACTAAGCAACACATCCATATGCTGGGATCATATGATGGGTAGCAATACATCCATATGCCTAGATTTGTCTTTCAAGTACACAAGATGGGTACCACATGGGTGATTGAAGAAAACTAACGGACCATCTGTGAGTTTGTTCTTCCCTTCTTGTGTGGCATGAAAGCAACCCGTTTTTGGACAGCTAGATTACTGGAGATGAAAACTGGATACTCTACAATAGTGCCATGAAGAAAATAGTGTATTACAATACTTGACAATTCACTCCCATTACCTTGAAATTGGATATTCATCACAAGAATCGCACGCTGTGAATCTGATGGAACAGGAAAGGCTCCACCCGTTATCAGGTCTTGTCATCTGGGAAAACTATCAATGAAGTAAGGTACTCTCAGGAGCTCTCCGATTTAAAGACAGCAATAAAAAAGAAGCATCCTATGTTGGCCAACAAAAAGGGTATAGTGCTACTGCATGATAGCATCAGGAGACGGCAAAAGCTGTGTACTGCACTAAGATGAAAACTTTTATCACATCCCCCATATTCACCTGATATTGCACCATCTGATTTTCATTGGTTTCATTCTCTGCAAAACCTTCCAGAATGACTATGATATTCTCACAGCACTAAGGAACATATCGACAGGCTCTCTGACAGATGGAGAATAGTAGTGGGAAATAATGGGCATTGTTATATTGGAGATTAAGTGTTAATTAAACTCTCTTACACAGTAAATCAATATTTTACTTTAAAAACCACAGAACTTTCTGACACAACAGAATAATTAGCAAGATGCTTTCCCCAATTCATGTGTAGTACACAGGACTACACAACACTGATAACAGCATTGGCATCTTGTGAGCAAAGTTTCAAACAAATGAAGACTATGAAAACATGTCTTAAACCTTCAATGGGACAGGAATGGGTGCTAGGCCTCACCACTTTATTTATTGAAAGTGAAACAGTGAGCAATGTTAAGTTTTGTAATGACACTATTATCAATTCTGCCAAGAAAAAGGCAAGAAAATTAAAAATGTCAATTCTTAAAATTACTCTTTCACTTCTGTACCATTTAAGGTTTGCTGCTGTAAATATATATATATTTTTTTTTTTTTTTTTTTTGTGAATATCTTCGACTTATTTCCTGAATATGCAGCGTGTCTTTTTGCTGGCAAAACAAAATACACACTTCAGATTTTGAATCCATTAATAGTACTATGTCTAGTCTCCAGAAAGAAATTTAATATTTTTGTTTTACTGAAAGGAGCAAACAGCCTTAGGAATTCTGGCCTCAGACCATATATTATTGCATGGATCTGGGCCCTGGGACTTCACATGACTTCCAAATCACAGCGAGTGTTTGGCAGTAGGAAAACATGAACCAGAAACCCTCTAGTCTGAAAGTGGGTGTGCAAACCAATGGGCAACCTAAACCCCCTCATTTCAGATTTTATCAAAATAAAAATTCTTACACTATAAAAAATTCACAAAACATTACAAATTTTTTAATTTGCTGTAGTAGTAACAGATGTATGAGATTATTATGGAGTTGCCGCCTTCCTCTCGAAATGATTGGTCAAATAAATCACAGGTTCACCTCAATGAACTTTTGGGGGAAGGAACAATTAGAATGATCCTGAGGTTTGGGAAATATCTATTTCTGAAGCACAACCTGAATCATGTAGCTCTGTTATTATATATTTCTTAATGACTAGTGCCTGTACTTTAAAGGCAGATTTTGCTTTTAAGATGTAAAAAAAAAAAGGGATAGGAGTCAGAAATATTTTTTTTTTTTATTATTGGAGGTTTAACGACCACCGTGAGCAACTCAATGGGCTATAAGCAGTCGCCCGTCCCTAATTTAGGGTCACTGGTTCCAGGGAAGGGAGAGAGCCAGTGCCGTAAGACAAACACAACATCCATCCCTTACCGGGATTCGAACCCAGACCCCTTTCGGACGAATGATCAGAGGCCATCGCTTAGACCACTGCGCCACCGGGCAGCAAAGAAATTTTCAACTGCAACTATGTGTACATGTGCTTTTGAAATTTTATAAAATACATTCATGAAAGGTGTGACGAGTCACTCAGAGATCTTTCTCAACTTACTGTCAATACAAAAACGCACCACTCACAGCTTAAAACAACCTATTTTTCACTGAACAGTGGCAGAATATTTGCAGCAACAGAATAAATTCAACAGATTAAATTATATTTAAGAATAACAGACTCTCTCTCTCTCTTGCTCAAGATATGGAAAAATAAAAGTAATGCACTTTTTTTTATTACTAAGATACTGAGAAACAGAATAACAAAGATATGTAGGTTATTGGTTATTCAGAAAGTAATGTCTCCATGTTTGTATCTTTACTCCCAAAGAGGATAGTGAAATGAAACAAAAAAACAAATATAACTCCAAATGTGTAATTTACTTTTAAAACTATATTTTCCACATCAGTCACCCTCACATTCAATACAATGCCAGCAATGCTGAACAGGTGTTTTGCACCTGTCTCTGTAGTACCCTTCAGACTGTTCTCACAACTTTTTTTTCTTGTGGCAGCTTGAATTTCTTCACATGTGAAATCCATTCCTTTGAGGTGTTCCTCGAGTGATGAAAATAAATAAAAAAAGTCAGATGGTGCTATATCCACAGACTGTAGGTGTGTGGAACAACTTCAAATTGGATGTTCTCCATTGCTGCTGAAGTGGTAGCACTGGTATGGGCAGTGACACACTCAGTGGGGGTGGTTCAGGCCCTCTCCATGAGATATCACTTGGTCCTTTGTCATTGGCTGCTTATTTTTAAATATATTTGTACACATTTTTAAATGTAGTATATTCTCGTTAATTGGGCCATCGATTCAAGGCAGCCTTTTATTTGGGACAATTCTTGAAGAACATTCCAAAATAGAGCTTTGGTGTAAAGCTTCACTTAACTGGGGCAGCAGCTTAATTGGACCAAAGTGTTTTAGCTTTGATATGTCCCAATTAACCGGAATCTACTGTATATATATTTTATGAACAATTGGAAATACATTTCAATATGGTGGAGATATTTTTATCTCTTTCCAATATTTTGGGAGATGTTTTCTTCCAGATACCATTATTTGGATCTTCAATATTTTGGGCAACTCCCACAAAGAAGTTCTGGGTGTGCCACTGGGTATGGATTCTGGTATTATGTTGAAGAAAAGTGGACCTTTTTGCCCGTGATGAACATGAATGACACTTTTGTTTTAGTCTCTTTAGAGTTAATTTCCCTATCTCTGATTATGTACTCCTGGTGAATGATGACCCCATAATCCCAGAAAACAATGTTTCCAATGAAAGGTTGAGTCTTGAATTTTTCTTTCTGGGAAAAGTGGGGTGATGGTATTCAAATGACTGGTTTTTCATTTTTGGGTCAAAGTGATGCACTCAACTCTCATCACTTGTGACAATGATATACAGAAAATTATAACCTTTGTTTTCGTGGTGAGCGAGTAAGTAATCATTGACATGCTTCCGACCTAAGGTGATGTAGAAATCATCCAGCACATACAATTTCTTATAACGAAGATTTGAAATTGGCATTAGACAAACAAATGTTTAACTTTTCTGGAATGGCTCCATGACTAATTCATCAATTTTCTTCAAAAAAGATCTTTGACTTTTTGCCTGCTCGAATCTGAGTTGCAGTGACAGGCTTCCTGGACTGCAGCTGGTCATTCAGTTCCAAATTTCTGCCACTATCCCTTGATTTTCTCACCCAACAATGTACAGTACTTTTATATCTACAGTATCATCACCATAAAGAGCCAATAATCTCTGGTAAATTCCAATGGGAAATTCCTTCTCTTGTGTCAAAAAACTTTATAATTACTCGCTGTTTCATGCACTTTGGCACAGTTAAAAACAATTCATCTATTTGGACTCCAATACAACATAAACTACCATGATTCACTAATACTAACCTTACTGTAAACTGTAGCTCACAGAACAACTAACAAGTTGGAAAGGGCCCAGATTCAAAGTCACACCTCTTGCATGAGTTACCTGAGTGTGTGTGTCTGTGTGGTTATGTACACATGCTGAGATATTATTTTCAAAATAGCCCTTGTGCTAAAGCTTCCTTTAACTGCTCTCCTCAGGGAACTATGTCTAATTGAACAGATAACAAATGTGAAGTCTTAAGACATTTTAATTAGAAATATCTCCTACTCATATAGAAGACAAATAATCGGTGTAGACATTTGGAAGCCTTACCTATCCATAGAAAAACACAGTCCCAGTTAAAAGCAGAGTAAAACAAAACTTAAGACTAAGACCTAGAATGTATTTAGCACACTTAACATAAAATAATAGGTACTCACTAACAGTGTCAGCCTTGAATGAACCTTGTTTTCTACAATCATATCACATTCTACCAGTACTTTGTGTCTATGAACATCAAACACACATTTTCAACTACTAGAGAACAACAAGCATATTCCACTAGAATGTTTAAAATTCAGTGTAACAACAAGCTCTCCATTCTTGTGATATGATGGCCAAATTAAAAAATAAGAAATACAACAGTATGTGGCTGACAACTGTGCATTACTCTATACTGCAATGAAAATTAATCAATATCTCAATCATTTGACAGCATGGTGTTGCAATATAAAATGAGAATTCAAACAAATGAACATGCAGATTATATGTTAGAAGGGGAAAAGAAAAATAGTCAGCACTTACGACAACATATGTGAATTAAATTTATTTGTAGGAAATCTGGTGTTTCTTAAATTTTCAAGAACTCTCTCCTATAAGCCAACCAACTTCATGGCCATCACATGCTTTCACTGGGCTACACAAAAACTCTAGATATCAGGCCAGAATTGTAGAGTAACAGAAAACCATTCAAAGCCAAAGATAAAATAGCAAATTGATAACATTTGTTGTTGTTGCTGTTGTTTTTTCTCGGTTTTAGCAACTTTTATGGGCACCTGTGCCTATAGGAGCTTCCCATCCATAATTTAAGACCCACTGATTCTAGGGGGAGGGAGACAAACAGCATTGAACAAACCAGCACATTCATATCTTATCTTTTATCTTTTTTTTATCTTATCTTGATTATGATGCATCACGATCTGAATTTCCTATATTCAACTTCATGTACACTGGAAGCACTGTTTTAACTGCTCAACTATGAAGGAGAGAGTTGGTTTTCAGTCTTATTTAGCAGCATGTTTTTCATATTTTTATTTTTTTTTAGTATTCTGTTTCACTCATGAATTATGAACACTAATAAAATGCATAAGCAAATATTACATTGTGCATAAACCACATAAGCAAATATTACATTGTGCATAAACCACATAAGCAAATATTACATTGTGCATAAGCAAATATTACATTGTGCATAAAACACATAAGCAAATATTACATTGTGCATAAAACACATAAGCAAATATTACATTGTGCATAAAATGCATAAGCAAATTATTACATCGGAGGCAGTAATGATTGAGAAGTCAAAATATAATAATTGTAATAACAACACACTTATTGAGCTTCTGTTTGCGTGGAAGCATTTAATAGAAAACAAAAACAGGAAGAAACTATATAAGAAAAAAAGAAAAATTTTAAAAAGGAAAAAAAAAATTGTAACTATAAAAGAAAAAAAAATTTTTGAAAATCAAAAACAGCCTATAGTACTAGTGTGGATATCAACTAACAATGGCTACGGCACGTGGTGCCAGATGAATGGCACGTATGAGCACCCAGAGGGCATCACTTTTGACCTAATGAATGTTACCTGTCGGGACTGTCAAATGTTCGAGGCATACGGCGAGAACAAAATTGTGGCAAGAGCCAGTGGTACAGTTTATTAGTTATCACAGAAGGCTTACAGATAATGCAGAAACTAGTCTGACATTACCAATAATGTTACCAATGAGGAGAGTTGGATCATGAGGTGAGAGTGATATTTTAACGTTTTTTAATCTTTCAGTTTTATAAATTCTTTCATGTTCATCCACGAGGGATCGACCAGTGCACCTGTACCAAGATTAGTCCGTCCAAGCTGAGTATTGGTGCATGATGTTCTTTCTTTTAACCTTTGACTTTTGAACAGTCCTTCATATTTAACCACCCTTTCATTGTTTTTATTTATTGTACGTTCTTTCAGAATATTTTATGTTACTCCTTCCCTTATATCACAATTTTGAAATATCTCACATTTCTTTTTCAAAGTTACGATGGAGGATTTGGAGTGCAGGGTGGCCAACTTGATTGGGAATAAAATCTACTTTTTTCCCCCTCAACTCTAAGTGATCTACTCTACTTCACAATTTCAAATTTCTTTTTCCAAAATTTGTCACTCTCTGCAATACCTGTATTGTTGTTACCCTGCAGCTAGAACCTATCGATTTTACGCATGTATTTGAGATAAATAAAACAATTTGAATTATTTTATGATTTTTATTCGATATTTATACATATGCATTAGTACAAATTTAAATGTTGTGAACAAATGTTTATTTTTTATGGTGAATAAAAAATTAATGCGAAGTTTGCGCCTCGGCTAAAAAATCTGGAGTATAATCGGACACCAATCTTAAGCAATCTTCTGTGTGCTGATCCGTAAAATTTGAGCGATGTTTATTTTTTGCTTGTTGTAAGAAAGAAAATGCTGATTTGCATAAATATGTTGACCCGCAGGAAGAATGTAGATGTTCACTACATTTTCTCACATTGGGGTACTCTTCTTTGTTAACAAAATTCTAGAAATTATCTTCTGAAGATCTGGCTTTCAGAAATATGTCACACCGCAGTGCTATTATTTAATTTTCCAGTGAAATTTTGTCCAGTTGAAATAGCTCTTCAAATTTACGTGTTATCGGTTGTGGGTCAGTGTCCTCCTTGAATGGGTAAATGGCAAATTGATTAAGATCTTCCATTTTTGTAAACTCACTGAATTTTTTTTTCATTTTTTCCACAAAACATTTGTGATCAATCAAAAATGACTCTGTGATCGACCGATAGATCGCAATCGACGTGTTGGCCGTCCCTGGTCTATGCACCTCCACCGAGATTGGTCCGTCCAAGTTTTCCATAGTACACATTATTGAACCCAGTTCCTTAGGCAGTCATACAAGTAGAATTTAAAACAAGTTGACAAGTGCACCAGTACTAGATGCTATCTTTCCAAGCTGTAATGATTTGGGACTATACTTGACCGGCTTACGTTGATTTTTTACCATAGTTGTTGTTCAAGGTAAGTTGAACTTATATATATTCTCATTATTGTTCAATACATCTCACTTGTTTCTAGCCTAATTATACATAACCTCCCAATTACGGCAATTCAGCATACAATGTGAGAACAGTAATAAAATTTGACATACATACTGTCAATAAAACTAATGAACACTAAGTTTTACTGCATTACAATTTTACAAAGTAATGTTTAATTCAGCAACACTTCTTACACAGAGTAGAACCCACTTATGAGCCTGTATTTAACAAGATTCCAGATTTAGCAAAACAGGAACTTTTGTTTGGCATAATGTTAATTCAAATCCAATTTGATCATCTTTAATGAACAAACTTTAATTAAATCCCTCGATTTAACAAGGGAGAGAAAATCTAAGATGATGCTTTTAACAAGCAAAGTAACAAAATTTAATTAAATTCCACATTTAATGAGGCAAAAGTAAGTAACCTTCTGCACACTGCCCTAGCTTGGAGGAATAGAAATGGCGGCATACAAGAGGACACTGCAATAGTGTAGGTTAATCTTGGTGTGCTAGTGGAATAATGTTGATAGAAAATCAATGTGCAGTACATCAAATGCTCAACAAGTGAGTTGTGCAAGCGACCCTCTGCATCCCCTACTTCTCCTTGGCAGTATCACTTTTAAACTATGTTTCCACATGATGTCTGCTTCAGGATTCACTGTTACTATGTACTCATGTAAGTACTTATTTTATTTTAATTTGTACTACTGTAGTTAACTAATTAAATCTTCCACGTCCAATTGTTATAGATGTATAATGTAAATATATATGCATATTATCACGTATGTATATTTTTACATGGTGGAATTTTTCACCCCAAAACAGATTTAATAAACACCCTAGTTCAGCAAGGATTTCTGCCAGACCTGAGCTCATTGTTATAAGCAGGTTCTACTGAAATAACTTTTTGTATGGGAGTCACAAATGATTAATAACTGAGGGCAGATAATTTTCATACTAACTAGATCTTGCTTCCCAAGAGTACATTGTGAACGGATGAGAAAGCTTGCTAAATACATACAGGAGTATTGTACATCACAGGGCAAAGGATGATCAAGAACTGCAGTCTTTACATGAAGGATAAATACGTTAGTAGGTTCGGCAGAAAGGTATCAATGCTATTTGCATTGATTTTGACACGAAAAAAATATGTGGAACAAATCAAATTGAGTATTTGCAGAACATTTGCACATATATGTATGAGGCCTGTTTGGAAGACATTGATTTGTACACCTTTTTACGTGTTGTTTTCTAGATTTTAACTGATGCTCTTTCTAGATTGCATTAATTTTCACATATTTTTCCTTGTCGAGTACATTTTTAACCAGGACAAAATTGGAATCAATTCCATTTCAACACTGTTTTTAATCATCTCATTGTCAACTTTTAACCAATTATCACCCCCCGAAATGGCTTCTATTTCGAATTTTCACTTTCATTTGAAAACCTAGTAGCCATTGATTTACAAACCTTCTCTTCAGAGCATAGCACTGGATTATTTTAACAAGTGAAGTCATAACCAATGGTAAATAATTACTCAAATCAAACTCTTATTATATGAAATATTTTGATACTGTATTTTCTAACATAATCTTGGGTATCATAATGGTGTATAGATATGTCCATGAATAGTTACCCAGTATACAATGACTAAAGAACATGATGAACAGATTGCTTATAGGCAAAATCTGAAAACTTTCTGCAAACAATTGATTAGTTAAATATGCTGTTTAATTTGTCATCTTAAAATGAAATCTGTCCTACACTTTTATTTTTTCAAATATAATTTCTTTTAGCAGTCTACACAACCAAAAAAATCTACTTCCCACTGATTCAGATCACTCTTCAAAATGCAGTGGAACCTTGTTTCACACGTTTTTCAAGTGACCCAGTAAAATTAACATATAACTGAAAAAAAAAAAAGAACACATATAAACAAAAGATAGAAAGTTTAGCATTAACAGAAATTAGAATATTTGGATCGACGACAATTTCTGTATAAATGAGAAAAATGTATACGTGAGAAACATATAAATGAGGTTCCACTGTACATCTGCAATATTTTGTACGACCCCCCCCCCCCACACACACACACACCTGCCCAATGTATTTAGACCCAACAGGCAAGAATCTGAAAGCCACCCTACCTGTTAGTAACTTTCAGGTCACTTGTGTGAAAGTACTTTCCTCAACTCCATCACACAAATGTAAGATTCATTGGTTCAAATTTATTCTGTACACTGGTCCCCCTTGCAAACAAAATATAGACAGTTAACACAAAGTAAATACCATGGTTGTGACCAAACAGCAGTTTGTTTTAACTTTCATTATAAGTTTACAAAAAAAAAAAAAACATAACAGAAAGGTACTTTTATAGCATATTTTTTCCTGCTGATATTTCTTGGCAGTACTTTATAAGAATGTTAGAACACTGTGCATCTGTAATTTCTTATTTTCCATGGGTGTGGCAAAATGTTGAGAGCAAAAAAAAAAAAAAAAATCTGCTTTCCTCTCTCTCTTACCTTCCCCAAGTTATTTCAACTTTTCCTGGGTTGTGCCTACTGGTCTTTCAAATTTTTCAATGTTAAATGTACTACCCAAATACAAGAATTATCTCAATTAAAGCAAAACAAAACAAAAATATTTCTGGTCAAGAACAGTAAATCAGATTTAACACACTACCACAATGAACAAGTGAATTTTCACAGGTGTATACTTATCTACACTCATGTGCAACAGTTAAGTTACAAAAGATGTTTTCATCATAGTACGAAAAGGAATGAAACATATGGTCTGAGACTTTTACGGAGAGTGTAACAGACTGTGATGGATATGTAAAGTAATGCATGACCACATGAAAATATGCTCATGATGTTCCAGTGGGCACTGCACCTAGACTCAAGGAACTAATACTTGGAAAGGGCGTACAGGAACAAGGGCATAAAAGATATTCGCTGTTGCCAAACTGCAAGTAAAGAGCATGTTATCTTGAAAATGTCACACAGGCACTGTTTAAGTGATGATACGTGATGGTGGGTGATTGGCAGATTGGAGGCTGGGCAATCCCAAATAGAGGTAGCAAGTTGGCTTCGAGTATTTTGAATGGTTGTCAAGAGGCTCTGCAGACGGTCCATAATTCCAGGAAGTGTTCATAGACGACCTGTACCAGATCGTCCAAGGTCAACCTCCACTCTCGATGACCACTCTCTTGCCTTAACTGCACGAAGCAAGACATCTTTTCAGTTGGCTTTAGAGCTGACAGCAGGAACTGGATGATCCGCATCCTGCTAGACAGTGACCAGAAGGCTTCATGAAAACAGCCTTTATGCCAGAAGACCTGTGGTGTATGTGCTGTGATCATCATCCCACAAGAGAGAATGATTACGTTAGGCTTGGGAACTTCTGCAGTAGATACATCAACAGTAGTCTAATGTTCTCTTCACGAATGAGTCACATGTTTTATCGCAAATGGACTCCCAATGTGTACTCATTTGGAGAGAACATGGCATGCATTACCATCCAACAAACACCTGAGAGAGGAATACATATGGAAGAGGTGGTTGTTTGGTGTGGCCAGGCATAATGCGTAATGGACAAACCAACTTGCACCTATGTTTTCCACAGTTCCATCAATGTTATCTGCAATTGACACAACATTGTAGCACTTTATGTTTGCTTGTTCACAGCTGCTGTCAGCCCAGAATTTTTTTTAATGTATAACAATGCCTAAATCAATACAGCTCAAATGGTGCTGAAATATCTTGAAAGTGAAGGTGTAGCTGTCATGGAGTGGCCAGCAAAGTCTCCATACCTTAATCCTATAGAACATCTGTGAGATATTTTAGGGAGATGGGTGGCTGCTCTGAGACCTCCCTTCCCAAGAAACATAAAGGAGCAGTGAAGTGCTCTTGTACAGCAGTACAACAGACTGCCCTTGGAGAGCATGCCGTCACGCTGTCTGTCAGTCACGTGTCACCATGAGAAGTGATTACACACCATATTAAGGCCAAAGTATGTCCTCCTAGTATATTTATTAATTTGTATATTTATTTGTGTGTGTGTGTGTGTGTGTGTGTGTGTGTGTGTTTCTTTTTTCTAATAACATGGTTTATCTGAAATGCATTCAGTGTTTTATCTCCACTTTGGAGTATGTTACACTTTGTTGTCCATGTTATTGTTGTACTGCTTTTTGGTGTAATATCTGTTTTCTCACAGTTTTGGTATTTGTGTTTGTAACTTAGTTTTTGCACATTGAGTGTAGTTGTTAGGTTACAGAAAATCTAATAAAACCTAAATTTTGTGTATAAGTAGTCCAACTGATGTTCATGACCAAAAATGACAGCAAAATTTACCAACTGATTTGGCATCCACATCTCTTTTCCTTATATTTTCATATTTCAAATCTCACAAAGGTAATCTTTTTATATACGACTCACGTAGATGGATAATTTAAAAGGTGCTCTTCTATCAATGAAATAATTTATGAATTCTTGAACATGCAGTCAGTTTTAAGTTTTAGCATGCAACTCAATCATTTTAGAATGTATACATAGAACAGATATAGCATATATAGAGACACATACATATTATACCATTATTTAAATAAAAAAAAGGAAATGTTTAGTATGAATGACATGATTGGCACCAGGGTATAACATCATATTACTCTCACACTGACTTCCAATTCTTTAGCCATCAAAAATAGTTATCTGCACGAAATTATTTTATAGCACGTAAGCCATTTTGAATATTCATAAGCATATACATCTCTGCATTACAATGACAAAATCAAATTGGAAATCATTCCCTTTTTAAAGCTCAACTTTATACATACAATTTTGAATTTAAGTCCATTTGCTCTCATAAATACTGTTGATTAGGCAACCAATAAATATGGATCAAGCCTGGCTCACGAACTGTACTCTACATCTGAGTTCATGAATTACTAATCTGCACACAGACTGTGCTGAAGCTTTTGATTTTACAAGTCATGGTATTATGGAACTACAGCAAACTCTCCATTTGCATGGATTTTTACAATACACGTACTCAGGGCCATTAACAGAGAAAATGTAGAGGTTCTTCCTTTTTAAAGAGGCCTTTGTATAAATCTTTCCACCCTCAGAGATACATACACTTAACACAAAATGACCTACATATTAATTATGTTTAAATTTTGACTCCAAGCAGCAACCTTGTATTTACAACGAAAGTACTCAAACTTTTCAATGCATGTCATATGATGTTCTGAGACAATGACAGTTTTATATCACTTCAGTGATAGTTCAGTGCTAATCAAATTCACCAGGGTGTCTACTGTTTTCCAGTGAACCAAATTCATGACTTTTTCATGACATCTTCAGTTAAATTTATGACTTCTCGACAATGCATGACACAATGACAACTATTCCAGACTCACAATCTAGTACCCTTGGCTTGAGATCACAGGTTATTTATTATTTTTACAAACACTGAAATTAATTCCATGCAACAATAGTTTAGGCAAAACTGATGTGTCTATAATATCATTGCTGCTAAAATGGCCATACGGTGGTGGGAGGAGGGGGGGTATTTTAATGAACTCCTACCTGAAAGCCAGTTGAGATGAAAGCTAAATATAATTCCTATGTCACTAAAATTGCTTGTTAACATGAATAATGTAATTATGTATGACTTGCTTGCACCATGCCATTCACCAAATTCTATGTGTTTAAAGAAAAGAAATAAAAACATTTAACTCTCATCTAGGATGGGGTATGGCTATTTTCAGAAATATTTATCATTACATCTATTAATACACAAATTCTTTTAACATCATAATGCTGTAAAAACTTACAAGTTTTTTTATTAAGGCAATATAAAAATTATGAATGTACAAAATTTATGGAGACTGAAATTTCACAATGAAAGACTCAGTGTTTAAATATCTTAGCTAAACTTGTTATCTCAGAATCTAGAACTTCAGCTTCTTTTGCCTTTTCTATATGCTTTCTTTTCTCATGTTTGAGTTCTTTTAGTTCTTGTCTGTCCAGAGCCGCTCCGTCGTGTGGCAGTGCCGTCATGTGTCCACTACTCCCAACACAGTCAGACGGTATGGTCAGAACGATCCACGTGGCGGGCTATAAAGCACGCCGACCACCTTACGGTCTTCAGCAAGATGATCAGGTCTCTCTCAAAGTCCATATGTTGCATAAATTGATGTCGCTGGCTTCTACCAGGCATTCTTGTCACTATGTACTCTTGCTTGTGTCAGCCGGTGCTTTTCGCTTTCATGGGGCATCGACTACATGCCGGTTTATAAGAGTGCCAGTTCGTATTTTCTTCTAGGTGCACAAACTTGTCTTCATTTAGGTGTCGATACAAAAAAGACAATTTCATGACCGCCCACTCAATTCTATTACTTCATGACTACCTGCTCAATTTCATTACTTTTTCATGACTTTCATGACCAGTAGACACCCAGTTCACTAGCATTACAATTTCACTCTGGAGAATTTAAAACTTTTACAGAAGCAAGCACTTTTTGAAAAATAATTATGATTTAAATAAAAATCAAAATGCATACTTTCAAATTACAGTCAAATTTGAACTTATGTATGAAACAAGAAATTGCCTAGAGGAAATAATTGATTTCTTCATAATTATATTTACATTTTGGTGTTCTTTGCATATAGTGATTGATGTGGTCAAATGTAATGATCAATTCTAAGCCATCAAATATTTTTTAATTGATTTTGTTTTGAAGAAAGTTTTCTACTGTTGCAACAGCAACTGGTATTGTCAAAAATAATGCCCTATGCAATGTAGATATCTGGAAAATTTGCAGATCAACAATAATTTTAAGTAACTAATCATTCCAATTCTTTTATAGTATGCAGGCTTTTGTTAATCACTGCTATTTTGAAAAAAACATAAGTAGGGAACTATAAGCTAGTTCAAGCTACAGGTTGTTCGAACATTGATATATTACATGGCTTATACTTAGCCATTTCAGATCTTCATTCTTTTACTATAATGTTCAAGTGTTGTTTTAGTCTTATGGCCCTGTATGTGCTTTCGACATCAGTGAAACTGTATAAATTTGTTTCATAGCATTTCGTTCAGTTTAGTACGGCTCATCTGCATATCTTCATTAGTACAATAGCTTTTATAATACGAACTTTGCCCCAAAGTACTACACCTGTAACTCATTGCTCAACTCAAGACAATATCTGAAGATAATATCTAGTTGTAAATGAATTTATGGCACCTCTATTCATAGTGTACTGTGGAATTAACTTTTTTACGGGTCTTATTAGAGGTTATTATTCAAAAAAGTTGGTTGTCAAATTTTCAAACTAAAGCCTAGTTCGTCATCAGGACTACGTCACTGGAGTAGTTGCTGCCACTCAGTTGGAAGAGTCCAACCGCAATTATCATTAATTGTGGTACTTCTTGCTATTTCAATCCCTTCTTCTAGTTTCCTCTTTACTAAGTCTGACTGGTGGGCGATTATTTTTACTGAGTCCCAATTTATGGAGTGTCCACTTGCTTGTATATATATGTCTGTCTAGCCCTGTTCTGTTACTAATGTTCCTAACAGCTGCTTGGTGTTCTTTCATTCGGACTTTAATACTCCTCCCTGTTTCTCCTATATAGCTGAGTCCGCAGTTACAGTCGATGCAATATATTACTCCTCCTTGCAATTGGATGTCCACTTCTTTCTGCTTTAAAGCTGGCAGGAATTTCTTTAATTTGTTATTTAGATCTGGAACAAGCCTGATATTATATTTTGTTCCGATGCTCTTCAGTTTTTCAAAAGTCCTTTGTGGTACATAATTTTGCTGGTGAATTTGAAGTTGTTTATTTCCTGCTTCTTTTTTGGCACTTGTCTAAATATTTTCTCAACATATGGGGAGGGGTAATTGTTTTCTGCCAATATTTCTTTTAATTCTTCTTTGTGAAGATCTTTTTGAGTAGCTGAAGAGACCAGGACTTGAATTTTTTCCAAAATTGGCCTCGCTGTATTCAATTTAATATAATCAGGGTGGAATGAGCAGAAGTCTAACATCTTCCCTGTGTTGGTGGGTTTTCTAAAAAGCTGAGTGAATGATTTAACCTTGACCTCTCTTGATTTAACCTTGACCTCTCTTGAGGTCAAGGTTAAATCAAGGAAATTGATGCTATGGTCTTTTTCCAGCTCCAGGGTGTACTGCAAGGTATTTTCTAGTAAGTTAAATTCTGCCAGAATCTGAGAGGGTAGAGTTTGGTCCATAGTATCTACTATAATTAGGACATCATCCATGTATCTTACATAGAGAGCAAATATTGAGGGTTGTACAAGGATTTTTGCATCTAGTTTACTAACATAATAATTTGCTAGCAGAGGTGCTAGTGGAGAACCCATTGCAAGTCCTGGAGTTTGCCTGTAATATTTCTTTTTAAACTGGAAGAAATTATTCTTGAAAGAAAATAGGAGTAGTTCATATATGCCAAGTAGTATTTCTCTAATGTGATTATGGAATACTATTTTTTCCGCTAGGTCATCCGCAATGAATTTCAGTAGGAGGTCCAGGTTAATGTTGGTATACATAGATACTATATCCAGGCTTGCCATTACTGGATGAATTAATTCTGGCAAGTTGTCCAGTTTTCCATTTAGCTGCATGGAATTTTTTTTAGAAGGTAGGGAGGAGAAGGGAAGATATCTCGGAGGTGACCAAGTAAATAATAATTAATTTTGGAGAGTGGTGAATTTCTGGTGTCTATTATAGGTCTTATTGGATGGCCTTCTTTGTGAACTTTTATTGTACCATAGATCTGTGGAACTTTTGACTGGATTTTTGAGAAGCTTTTGAAGAGCTCGTTTAGCTGAATTTTACTTTTTAAAGAGCTGATTAATTTTTTAAGATTTTTGACAGTTTGATCTATAGGGTTACCAGTGAGTTCTTCATAATAAGGCTTGCTCAATTCAGCTTTCTTTTTATTGTAATATTTATCTTTTTCTAACAATACCAAAACTTTGCTTTTATCTGCCTTCAGTGATACTGCTTTATCATTGGTTTTGAATGTTTTAAGGTCAGTAATGGCATTTCTATCTATCAAAATTACAAGAAACTTTTACTGGCTTTTTTACAAATTTTGAGATGCAGTCTGAGAATTCTTTCCTTAAAGTGGCTGCTGTATTTTCATCTTCTCTTTCTACTTTACTACAGATGCTTTCTAAATCAATAAGCATCAGTTTTTTATCAAGTGTTGTGGAGAAAAGGTTGTAATTATATCCCTTATTGAGGAGATTAATCAAGGTTCCATCTACTCCATCTTCCGTCAGATCTATGACGTGTTTGTTAGTGGGGGATGGTATTAACTGTGGACCAGGAGCTGTAGACATTAACTTTGGACTCAACCATTTATTTTCTTTAATTTTCAATTTTTCCTTAAACTTTTTGTTTTTATCTGCCACTGCTTTAGCTAACCAGTTATCAATATTTTTCTTCTCTGCTTCCGGAATTTCACCTAATGAAGAGGTCCAAATACGAGCTTCTATTCCCTTGCATTGCTCAATAGTTCTGTACTTATTACTAATCGCATGATTTACTGTTTTTAGTTCTATTTTTTTAACAAAATTTCTTGACAGATTCTTCGCGATGTTCTCTGCGAGTTTCAAAGAAGGTGGAACAAAATTAGCTCTCTTACATTTCTTAAGAAAAAAAACAACTTCAAATTCACCAGCAAAAAGTCCGAATGAAAGAACACCAAGCAGCTATTAGGAACATTAGTAACAGAACAGGGCTAGACAGACATATACAAGCAAGTGGACACTCCATAAATTGGAACTCAGTAAAAATAATCGCCCACCAGTCAAACTTAGTAAAGAGGAAACTAGAAGAAGGGATTGAAATAGCAAGAAGAAGAAGTACCACAATTAACGATAATTGTGGTTGGACTCTTCCAACTGAGTAGCAGCAACTACTTCAGTGACGTGGTCCTGATGACGAACTAGGCTTTAGTTCGAAAATTTGACAACCAACTTTTTTTAATAATAACCTCTATAAGACCCATAAAAAGTTAATTACACAGATAATATCTAGTTATGCTGATAAATCATCCGACCATCGTAAGTAGTATAATTTTTACTTTATGAATTTCAGTGAATTGTATTATTAACAAAATCTCTTCTCATGTTAACTACTGCATGTTGTCATTGTTTTGGGATAACCCATCCATTCAACATGTATATACCATGAGGAACAGTCATTTCAATGTTAAACTTCTAACAAGTTATGAATAAGTAGGCAATATTGCTTTTAAGTCATTACACAACCCAACAAAAAAAAAAAAAAAAAAAATTATGCCTCGGAAGTTTGACCTATTTTGGGGTATATTTGGGGCATTGATTCCAAAAATGGCATCAGTTTTGCTCTATCAGCTCTAGTTTTGGAGATAGGGCATACCCGCCCTATATGCTGATGTGCAGAAATATTATTTTATGTGCTTAAAGTCAGTGCATATTGTTATTTTGTGAGTGTAAAGCCCGTGTCTGTTAGTCTAATTGGGAGTTTGTGAACAACTATACAACCAGATAATCTAATGTGATCTGAATTTTGTTTGTAGATTGAGTAAGACGCCATGACTTCCCCACGAAGAAGTTGCTTGAATCATCCAGATGCCTTTTGCTACATTTGTGGCGAGTACACCCTTAAAGAAAGTAGGAAACCTATTTCTGAGTTTGTGAAAAGGGCATATCTTGGTTATTTTGGTGGTCAGCTTGTAGACCAAAGTAAATCGTGGGCTCCCCATATTGTATGCAAAACTTGCACGGAGCATTTATGGCAGTGGACAAATGAAAAAAGGAGTTCTCTGAAATTTGGAATACCAATGGTGTGGAGGGAACCTAAAAACCACCATGATGACTGTTATTTTTGTCTTGTCAACATCAAGGGCATCAATCAAAACAATCGAAGTAATTGGACATATCCTGACCTCGATTCAGCAAGACGACCGCATCCACACTCAAATGAGGTACCTATTCCATCTTTCATCCATCTACCAGAGGATCAGGAATCAAGCATGTGTGATCACATACAAGATAACAGCAGTAGGGAAAGTGACAGTGATTTTGTAGGAACTTTATCAAGTGCACAACCTTTTAACCCAACATGAACTGACAAGGGAAGGTTCTGAGTGGGAACACTCGAAAACAGACAAAACCCGGCTCACCCTACTAATTCGATGGCGCTGAGTCTCTTGGTGATAGTCGTTCCCGTGTCAAGTGAACCATTTGGTCTGCAGTGCCATCTAAAGTTCAAAAGTTCAAGAACACTTTGGGCTTATTTTGAATGAATTTTACAAGTCTGCTCCTCCATTTTGTAAAGTGCAGGTGCTGTTATATATAAGTAATTCATAAAATTTATATTATGACAAATATTAATATTTTGTACATTTTGCAGTAAAATGGACTATACGTACACTGTTAATCCCTGGAATGTTGTTCAACTTTTACAACAAAAGTTACGTCGAAAATTTAAAGATTTTCAGAAACCTGGTGTTGAAGATGAATCATTTGCCAATTTGCTTGAAACTCTAATAATCAAAAAGTATGAAACAGACCTTATTAGTTACGAAGAAACCACATTGGACTTTCGCGAAAATATATTTAATGGTACAGAAAATATGGAGAATGACAACGACGAAAATGGACAGTCAGGATAAGAAGGCCCATCGACAGATACTAGTGAATATGAGGTATCACCAGAAAAGAAGTCACGAAGAACAAGCATTCTTCAAGTAATTCCGGTAGAAATGATGGAGAAAATCTACGATGCTCATCACGAGAAGAAAGTGTCCTACGACAATTTGTGTAAGAGATGGAAAAGTATTAGCTCTAAAAGAAATGTCTCAACCATTCTAGCGCATGTTGCAGCAAAACGGGGAGCAGCCTGTCAAAGCGATGTCTTCGGTGGCAATTATTTTGATAAAACAGAGGCAATAAAGAAGTGCGCACTGGCAAGATTCAGGGAAGCTCAAGATTATGGTACACCTATTCATTATTGGCATTTGCAGAATTTCGCATTACAAGCAGCCAGGAATGTTGGACTGAACAATTTCAAAGCATCAAAGAAATTCATTCATGTGTTTAAAAAAGAACACTGGATAGTGTTTCACACTGTGACAACATTTTTGACGCAAAAAGATGTGCAAGAAGAAGCTGATATAAAGACAATTGCAGAGGAATTTGTTAGTGGTGTGAATGAATTTAAAGTGTCAGCTTCATTCGAGTCAAGTAGAATTTGGAATACGGACCAAAGTGGCTTTAATTAAGAAGTCACATCCCAGGCTACTCTTTCTTACAAGGGAGAAAAGGCAACTTTATCTACTGTCCAATCCCTAAATAAGACTACCCACAGCTATATAATTGATGTTGCTATGTCTATGTGTGGAAAATTAGCGACAAAATTACCTATATGCTTCCAAGAACCCGGAGGGGAAATTGGGTCCGAGGGTGCAAAAGGATGTCGACGAGCTGTGCCAATCTCTCGGAAACATAGTTGTGGACGCAAGTAAAAGTGGTAAAATGGGAAAGAAACATTTTGCCAGGTTTCTTTCCCAAGTTTTGTATGTTGATATTGAAGATAAGTCATTCTTACTGTTAGATTCATGGGGTGGTCACAAAGATGAAAATGTTTTGCACGATACAATTCCTGATAAAAACATCACTATAAAGTATATACCACCAAAAAAACATGTTATGTTCAGCCCCTGAATGTGTACTTCTTCCGTCAGTACAAAGTTTATTTCAGGAGATTGGTAGACTTTGTGAGACATCGACTAGATCCTAGATTGAACCAACACAAGCTCTATGACAGACGGTTCAACATAAAGCTGCATTCCGTCATTTATAATCTATTATGTTCACCAGTATACCAACCTATGCTTATATATGCATGGCAAGCAGCTGGCTATGAAACGGGAGAGAAGGTTTCATTCAAAAATGTAATAGAAGTTGCCTTTCAATGTGGAATGCTCGAATGCAAATGGAAAGACACTGATGATAGTGAATGTGAAAACCTTGCAATTGTAACTTGTTCCCATTGCTCACTTTCCTACTATTTTGATTATTTTGTTGACATTCCTCACCTACATATTTAGAAATATATGATACAAAATAGTAGGAAAGTGTTCCCATTGCTCACTTTCCTACTATTTTGATCATTTTGTTGACATTCCTCACCTACATATTTAGAAATATATTATATTTATGTACTTGTTTCATCACTTATTCATGTTTGTGTCCATCAAGAAAGTTTTGCACTTGCGTTGCCCTTAAAAGCAACCCAAGTGTCCTTGAACTTTAGATGGTGCTGCAGACCAAATGGTTGACTTGACACGGGAACGACTATAGCCAAGAGACTCAGCGCTATCGAATTAGTAGGTGAGCCGGGTTTAGTCTGTTTCCGAGTGTTCCCACCCAGAACCTTCCCTTGTGAGTGACCTGATCAGGGATCTGAACCTCTCAAAGGAGTCTTCAGAATTTCTGGCCTCCAGGTTGAATGAAAAGAATTTACTTCAATCTGCAACTAACATTATGTTTCACCATAGCAGAGAAAAGGATTTGCTGCCCTTTTTCTCTAAGGACAACAACCTAGTGTTCTGCAATGATGTCAGTGGCCTTCTCAGGAAAATGGGTCTAACATCATACATGCCAAATGAATGGCACCCTTTCATTGATTGCTCCAAACTGAGTTTAAAATGTGCTCTTTTAAACAACGGCAACAGATATGGCTCAATTCTAATTGGTCACTCAGCCAGTATGACAGATATGTACGAGACAATCATGATGTCTTGGAAAACCTGATCAAGAACATCAATGGATGATTTGTGTAGACCTAAAGATGGTGAACTTTCTCCTTGGTCAGCAAAGTGGCTACACAAAATATCCGTGCTTTATATGTCTTTGGGACAGCAGAGCCAAACACGACCACTGGATAAGAAAAGTGTGGCCTCTCAGAAATGTCATTAAGACAAAATCATCCTGCCACCTTTACATATCAAGCTAGGCCTAATGAAACAATTTGTAAAGGCATTGAACACAGAAGGTTTGTGCTTTGGCTATTTATCACGTACATTCCCTGGACTGAGCATGGAAAAACTGAAAGCAGGGATTTTCGATGGTCCCCAGATAAGGCAGCTTATAAACGATCCACATTTCATAGATTCAATGGACAACATTGAGTCTTGTGCCTGGACTTCGTTTGTTCTAGTTGTCAAAAACTTTCTTGGCAAACATAAGACATACAACTACTTTGAATTAATTGAGGACATGCTCTCCAATTTTAATGAGCTCAGCTGTAATATGAGCATCAAGGTCCATTACCTACACAGCCACCTAGATCGCTTTCCAGAAAACCTTGGTGATTTAAGTGAAGAGCAAGGTGAAAGATTTCACCAGGACATAAAAACTGTGGAAGACAGATACCAGGGTAGGTGGGATACCCACATGATGGCAGATTACTGCTGGAACCTTCTGCGGGACTGTCCTCGTGGATCTCACTCTAGAAAGTCCTATAAAAGACGTTTCTCATATGTTGAATGACTGATCAGTTTATATGCTCTTGTGTTGAAATATACAGATTTAGTAATATGTGCTTGTTTCAGTAGTATGTATATAGTATCAATATTTGTCAAGATCATGTCAAAAATAGCAAAACATGCGATGTAGGATCCCGAAATTTTACGGATGACCGGTGGAATCAGCATATAAGGTGAGTATGCTCTATCTCCAAAACTACAGCTGATAGGGCAAAACTGATGCCATTTGTGGACTCTGCACCTCAAATATTTCCAAATATATCCAAGATTTTGTAATATGTGCTTGTTTAAATAGTATGTAATATTAATAGCATAAATATTTGTCAAAATCATGTCAATTTGACGAATGACCGGTGGAATCAGCATATAGGGTGGGGCCCTATCTCCAAAACTAGAGCTGATAGGGCAAAGCTGATGCTATTTTTGGAATCAGCGTCTCAAATATATCCAAGAATATGTTTAACTTTCAAGGCACCAAAATGTGTGTTGGGCAGTGTTATCTTTGAAAGATTGCTGGTTTTTTGCTTGTGAAACACAATTTACAAAATTTGAAAGAAGTTTTCAAGAAGTTCATCAGATAATTTATTATTTCTAACCATTAGCCTTGAAGATTAATTTAAGACTCCTAAACAGAAGCTGGGCCTGGAGATTAAGCAACAGATAATGAAGTCAGCCAAAAATGCAGCCACTTCAAAATTGAGCCTTGGGATCCACAGGAGTGATAGTAACAGCCCACCATGCATGCACAAATAAGTGCTAATTACTTTTTACTATACTCAGAAAATTTTGCTTCACAAGATTTACAAAATGAACACTGGTAGCCATGCTCTACGAGCTACTATATAAGATTTTTCTTATTCTAACTTTTTCACATTTTTCAGTCAGCACCTCATCTTATCATACTGCACATACAGGGTTACTATACTGAACCATTATTACTATTCCACTACATGGTTAGTATACTGCACCATGTAAAATTTTTCAGTACGTTTTCTGTCTTTGTGATATGGCCCTCGCACAGAATTATGAACTCAAAATGTGAATCTAAAAGGGATAGGTAGTACAAAGAAAAGTTGTACAGCTTCAACATTAGGTGGGAAAATAAAAACTTTAAATGCAGTTGATGGTGCTTAAAAGTGTGGGCACTTGTCTTCCACTTTTTCATCCACTCAGATCGAGACTAATGGCTACCTTTGAAATGAAACTTTATTTTGATGCCCGACTTTAATATAAACTCATGTTTTATTATATGGAACCATTTCAGTTATAAATAAATATCATTGCAATAAATTCAGAATTATTGACTTCTCGCAACCACAGTCCCAAATTCCCATTAACTGCACACAACATCAAATTCATCCAATCCAGATTCACTGAGTGAGCACTTTTGAGGCCCAAAAGGGTTCACTAGTCATAAAAAAAATGTAATAAAATACAGCAAACTGATATAGCTCAACTAAAAACCAGTAGTACTAATAAGTGAAACTTTAATTGCTATTACTGATGCAAAAGTCATTTCCAATCCATTACTTTTGCTACAGTATCTTTAAATTGAATCAGTATGTTGCAAAACATAGCTTCTTTTCTTTTCTTTTTTTTTTTTTTTTTTTTTCCATTGCGGATTTGACAACCCCCATGAGCAAATCAGTGGGCAATAAGCTGAAGCCCATCCTTAATTTTGGGCTATTGGTTGCAGGGAAGGGAGAGAGCCAGTACTGTAAAGCACACACAGCATCCATGCCTCATCAAGATTCAAACCTGGAGCCATCTCAGATTAATGGTTAGAAGCCATCACTCAGACCACTGTGCCATTGGGTCAACAAAATAGGGCTTCAAAATTTTTATTGCTTCAAAGTGAGTTGTCAAAAATAAATTGCATACATTTGTGAACCCACAAGTTTCATTGTAAGTATCATGAATATGACTAAAGATACTGAAATATTCTAAAGCCATAGCTTACTTATATTGAATAAAACATTTTTGGTTTTTACTAATATTGGCTGTGACTGCCAAAGAAAGGATATACATTACAGAGGCAAAGAGATCCACATACCATTGTAATCCGGGAACAAACAAAAATTTGCTAACAGAGACAGTTTGGAATTACGCTATGTCATCTACCAATGAGCACACTAGAGCAGATTAACACAGCACAACTTTTATTTCAAGCACAACCCTGACAGGAATTAGGCTTATCTAACAATGGGTGGTCTACTACTACACTAGCTTCTTTGAAATATGTCACGTCTTTTAGCAAATAATTTCATTACTGCTGTTGAAAAAGCCTTGATATGTTTCTCCCTAAGAACTGCACTTTGAAAATTGATAAATAAATGTAATGTATCAGTGTGGCAATTATCTTTAAACCAGTTTCATCTTGGAAAGTGATAACTTCACAAAGCGCTAACAGCTTGCAACTGATTTACTGAAATTTTACATAACTTACTTTTTTTCTCCCCCCCCTTTTTTTGTTTCAGGGTTTAATGACTGTTATGCACCACTCTAAGGGCTATAAGAAGCCATCATCTGTTCCTAATTTAGGGCCACTGGTTCTGGGGAAGGGAGAGAACCAGTTCTGTACATCAAACATACCACCCATGGCTCACCCCCAGACTTGACCCTGAGCTCACTCAGACTAATGGTCAGAAGCCAGCTCTAGACTGCTGTGCCACCAGGGCTAAAATATAAGTATGAATGTGATATATAATAATAATTAACTATCCCTGGTGTGATGATGTGAAAACCGTTAGAAAAAAGAATTGGAAAAAATGCCAGTGGTGCACAGGAAAATGGGAACTGCTGAATTTTAATAAAGTAAATGTGGGGAAAAATCAGAAATGGGCAATAGAACGCCATTTTGAAGTGAAAAGCAAGGAAGGGAGAAAAACAGCCATCTTGGTGACCAGTTCACAAGATCACAACGAGCCCATGAATTCTCAGAACTTTGAGCATGGAATTCTTCGAAGAGCAAAGCAATAGTGAGGGCGGGGCCATCAGGCAGATGTAAACCGTGATAACTTAGGACGTGGAGAGTGAAGGATGCCCAGCAACGGGGGTCGAATGCATCGTCGTGATTGGCCAAGCACTCGCTGGGGCTCAAAAAAGTTTGGGAAGACTCAGGAAGTTAGTTTTTTGGCACTGTCTTCTCTGATAGCTTTCACAGGAGTAGGACGTCAGGTCACCGCATGGGATGATTTTGACTTAAGAACAGCGCTCGGCTGCAGTCGACTAACTGCAGTTAGTAATTATCTATATTTCGTTCCAAGGGCTGCAGTCAAGATCCACGATACCTGAGATCAGATAATCTAAATGTCAGAAGTGTTGCATAATTGCCTGCATGAGATAAACAGCTATTAAAGCGGAAATGTGTGCTAAAGTGTTACCTTATGTGCTGAATATGGCGTAGCTTATGAACTCAAACAAGTACTGAATTTAACATCACTGAACTCTTGTCAAAAACTGAACGGTGCTAACAAGGAAGCACCATATTTCTATTAGCTCAGCTCTCAAGCTCTATTGTCACCTCAAGCTCATATGAGCATCTTCTGTATGTTCTAGTGCAAGGTGTAAAACCAACCTTCATCCTACCCTAAGAGGTGGATAATAAAGTTTGATGTTATTTGTTAAATATCTTTGGCTCATTTCTACACCAGCTTGGAAGTCTTCAACCACACCTCTGTCTCGAATAAAGTGGATCTACATAAGGTGTCTAAACCTTACCCCAATCTAGACTGGTGGCAGCAAGAAAAAAGTAAGGTTAAGAGTATCGCACTGAAATAAACCCACACCAAATGAAATAACCAGAAAAATACAACAACAATTATCGTGACGGTATGATTCTGACACCTGGTACTAGTTATGAACTTTGAAATTAAAAATAAAGTTGGTCAAGAAATTAGTATGTAATTCCCCTGTTTACCACATGATTATAATAGTGAGTCCTCACTAGTCTGTCATTATACAGCACAGTACTTCAACAGATGATGTATTACAAAGAACAAAAACCAGGTAACATAACTTGCATTACAGTTGCAAAATTATATTTTCAAAGAAACAAAAAGTAAAAATTCCTCAAATGATGGGAATGTATATAGTTATCCTGCAAAGCTGTTCTACATGAACTGTTGTTCACAAGTGAGATACAAATGCATTTCCTTTTATATTTTTTTCCCCATTTTCAGATTTACAAAATGCCTTAATGCCATCACCAAACACACATTTCAAAATTCAAATAATATTGGGTTGTCGGAAAAGTCATTATGTATTTTGGCACCCGATGGCGATTGGGCGGTTTTGGAAGTACTAGACGCATGCACAGCTCTGTTATCGCTATGGCATTCGACATGTGCAAGTTCTAGCTGCAGTCTAAAAGGAAAAGTGCGTGCTTTGGTTGATTTGCGGAGATTTGACATCAAGTTGAAGATGGAAGACCAAACTGTGCATTTTCGCCATATTTTACTGTTTTACTTCCGCAAAGGGAAGAACGCGCGTCAAGCTTGTGAAAAGTTGCGTAAAGTGTACGGTGATAATGCTCTACAAGAACGTCAGTGCCAGTGGTGGTTCGCAAAATTCTGTGCTGATGATTATGACCTCAACGATGCTCCTCAGTCCGGGAGGCCAACCAAGGTTAACGACCAAATCAAGGCATTGATCAAGTCAAACCCACGTTACATGACACAACACATTGCACATCCATCATTCATGCGTTCACGACCACCTGAAGCAGCTGGGATACGTAAGCAAGCTCGATGTGTGGGTTCCTCATGAACTCAAACAAGCTCAATTGACGGCGCATATACACATCTGCGATATGCTCATTAAACTTGAGGAAAACGATCCCTTTTTAAAGCGACTGATAACTGGTGACGAAAAGTGGATTGTGTACAACAATGTGCTGAACAAACGGTCTTGGCATCCAAAGCAGACATTCATCAGCGGAAGGTTCTGGTCTCAGTGTGGTGGGATTTTAAAGGTGTCGTGTTTTTCGAGCTCCTACCACGGAACCAAACAATCAGTTCAAATGGGTACTGTCGGCAATTGGACAGTTTGAACGAATCCATCATCCAGAAATGTCCAGAGCTCGTTAATCGTAAAGGTATTGTGTTCATTCATGACAACGCGAGACCACACACAAGTTTGATCACCTGCCAAAAATTATTGGAGCTTGGGTGGGATGTGTTGCCACACCCAGCATACTCGCCTGAACTTGCACCGTCAGACTTCCACTTGTTTCGCTCTCTTCAACAGTCCTTGCGTGGTATAACATTCAATTCAAATGAGGCTGTAAATCAGCACCTTGTACAGTTTTTCGCCATGAAAGACAGGTCCTTCTATGAAAGAGGCATCCTGCAGCTCACTAAAAGATGGCAAAAGATTATTGAACTAAACGGGCATTATAACATTGATTGATCTTTGTTCTTTCTATCAATAAATGATCTTTGCAAAACATGGCTAAAATACGTCATGACTTTTCCAACAACCCAATAGTAAGAGCTATGTATATAATCTTTGATGCAAACATTCTGCCACAAAACAACAGAAAGCAAAACAGTGAGAAGCAAGAAATAAATAAACACAAGCACACATTTTTTCTTCAGACAAAATGCTTGATATCTTCCCAGATATTACAAGGAATGTGTCCCGTGTCACTGATTTTCTTTATTTCATACACTGCATCACAATCAAACTTAAAAATACACATGCATTTTCATACAAATGGCACAAAAGTTTCACAGGGTGGGATAATTACAGCAGTGAAGCACAATGTAACACACATAATACACACCAAAGGAATTAGCTGTTATTCTCTATACATTTCAAGAATTACATAAGTGAAATGTCCAGATTACATATATATCTTTTTTTTAATAAACATACTGGTCTCAAGAAATAAATGAAAATTTCCACACAGGCTAAAAACATTGTTTTTTTCTTTTTTAACTACTACTTTTCTAAAACTATTGCTCATCTATTTTGTTCCTTATCATCACACATTTTGTGGATGAATGTTTTGCTATCTCCATCACAGCAGTAATGATAACAAAACAGTGATTTTAACTGATGATGAAATCAGTGATTTTAGCTGCATTTAAATTCCCATAAAATTTGGCTTCTCCTTGACATAAAATTCATATATAAATTAAAAATACACATGAATTCAAGTATCTCTTATATAATTTTACAGTATGACAGTGAAGACTTGCATGAAATTACTAACTTCTATGGAATTAGTGTAATGAACAGCCATTTAATGTTAATGACTGTAAAACTACTATGTGAATAAAAAATAGTTTTTATACATTTTCTTCCTAAAAGCAATAAATTATTTAGGCAAGATTGGGCTTCCCCACAATTATGCATTCCCATTATATATTTCTTATCTAACATTGGTACTGGCTTATGCCCACAGCACATGGGCAAAAGCCAGTACAATGTTAGATACGAAAGTAATGATGTGATCCAAGGTAGAAAGCTTCAACATGAAAACATGTAGCATGTGGAATACATAATACAGCTGGATCAAGATCTAATGATTTTCTGCATGTAATGCTACACTTTAAAATCCCCAAATATATATATATGTGCATGTACATGTATTTTTTTATTTAACGATTTTCCGGATTTAACATTTACTTTTGGCGTTCCCTCTAAAAACGTTAGATCGTTATTTGACTGTACTTGAATACCACTGCCATTGAAATGCTAGTGATAGTGGTTCCACCAATAAAAACAACACACGGAAGCAGGTTGAGGAATGCTGACCAATTAATGACCATAATGACTGAAGAAGCACATACTCATTGTAGGGAACTTGCCACTCAGGTCCCCTCTAGCTCTCCCTAACTTTTTAATATTCTGTTAAAGGGAGACAAGAAAGCACAGTGATGTGAACAATACCAAGACTTCATTAAACCGTTAACAGATTTTTGAGCAAATCATGATTTATTGGGGTAAATGTAACGTTAACTATGCTGGCACAGTTTATCCACTCCCAGCAGCTCAGGGCCACATCTCGTTACTATGAGATTCACACCTCATCTCCCTTTTGTTGGTGCTCTGGGAAGCTATTATGAGATCCAAACCTCATCTCCCTTTTGTTGGTGCTCTGGGAAGCTATTATGAGATCCACACCTCATATCTCTTTGTTGATGCTCTGGAAATCACCCTCCTTCCACTCCCATTTTGAGTTTTCCACTCCCATTTTGAGTTTTCCACTCCCATTTTGAGTTTCTATCTCTGAGGCTTCTTTTCCCTCAGGTGAAATATCCTCACCTCAAAAGATTTTGCTAATTGCCCTCCTGGGCTGTCTGTGGATACCAGTTTCCAAGAATACAAAAAATGCCTTAAACTTTTTTTTTTACATATTTTTGCATTGAGTCTTGTAAATAATAACAGGAAGAAGAAGAAAAAGAAATTCCAAAATGTAACAATAAAATTCTTAAGAGTCATTGAAAAACATTTTTCCTGAAATAATTGCTTATTCTTCAGTATATATGAACAAAATATTACAAATGAATGAAATACATACTTGAGTGCTTTCCAGGAGACGGGGGTTCGATTCCCGCTCCAGGACGGTGAAATTTTCAAGTTTTTTGGATATTATCTGACTTAACATCCAAGTCATATTTACACCAATAAACGGATTCACGTCTTTCAAAATATTACAAAGTTCTTTAACAAGAAGTTCTCTCAAGTTTTCACAAACACCTTCTAATCAACAAACAATGGTAGCAGTATAATAAATAAGTTTAATAAATACATGCTGGTCACAAGTCTAAATTAATATTGGTCATGAGGCAGACTAGCATGCACTCTTTCTAAGTATACAGAATGGCAAGATGGTGCTCAAACACTGAAAAACCCTAATGAAATACCATTTATTCTCATAGTGGCTAATTGATACTTTCTTTTAGTTCTCCATAAGAATTACAGCTGTGGATGGCATTTCTATGCCACATAGAGTAAGTCCTCTACTTAAATGAAAAACTTGTTCCAAAAACTGCTCCATGCATTGAGAATCACTGAAATCTAACAATGCTTAAATTCCACGTATGAATTAATTTTGACAAATAGTTAAAAACTGAAAGGTACTGTTTCCAAAAACAACCTGCTAAAAAACAGGATGTGTAACTTTTTCAGAAGATACATATTTAAGGAGAGAGCTTGAGTCTGGACACCACCACAACCCCTTTTTTGTTCTGCCCTTACTTTCAGACTGCTTTTATGTTACCAGTTCATGTTACAACTTTCAAAATGGAAAAATTCTGCAATTTTTTCATTGTTTTTATCTTCTAGTTTATTCAAGCAATAGGTTTAGCAGTAATTTCACAAATGAGTTTAAATATGCATTATGTTACATTAGCAGTCATGAAGAAAATCGCTTTAACAAGGCGATGAGAAATATATTAGATGGGCAGTACACTCACTCCCCTTCCACAATGTCCAATAATCCAGACGAGGGAACCAGGAGGTAGAACGTCTTTTTACTTTATTTCTAAAAACATTGGGAATCAGCCATTAAGTACAGGAAAATGGCAAAGGGAATATGAATGAATGATACGAAAATGTGAGCATGAAATTAATAGCAGTACAACTTCGAAAATCCGGACCTCCAAAATTCGGACTCTTTCCGGATCTTTTTTTTTTTTTTTTAATCTTCCGGACTGCCGAGGTGGCGAATTTAAAACAACAGGGTAAGATTATGCATATAATGATATTTCAAAAACAAATATACTGATTATTTACTAAAAGATGCGATAAAATTTTTACAGAAATTCATAGATATGATGTCGCGATCCGTTAGACACATCTATTTAAACGATAACTCCGCTGTCCTGATGTTGGTTTAGGAGGGAAAGTGGGGGAGGACGGGGAAATGCTCGCGTGGGTCTTAAGGTTAGGAGGTTTGTTTGTGAAAGGAATGCCTGACTCAAATGCCCTTTGCATGGGGAATGGAATGGGGACATAAGCACACAGACCAGTAGCGTGACGTCCGAGGCTTCTGTGGATAGCGCGCCCAGGGTATCTCTTTCGTTGGCTGCAGCATACATCATGCAGGAAGGTGCGATGCAACCAAGGGAAGGAACGTTGATTTTCACTGGGGTGGGGAGACCGGTTTGATGGGCACTTCCCTGAACAAAAGCTTAAGAACATGAACAATGCAGTTAATCTGGCATGCGATACAGGTGTTTCTTGGCTCTGTGCTCCTGAGTTTTGCTTTGATTTTAATTTTTTTTTTTTTTTATTGACTGACGATAGTGGAAGTTGAAGGCTTCGGCTGGAAATGCTTTCTCGCTAATAAGCGCTGTAGCATCATCATCTGATGATGTTAACAATGGGTAATTAATTTAATACATGGCTGAAGATAATATCTTCACAAACGCAAAAGAAAAAAAGAAGGGAGAGCTTTCCCATTCATACATATAAAAGCGGAGCTCAACGTGAAGGGGCTCAGTGCGCAGTAAATGAAAGTAGGTCAAACCACTTGAAAGAGAGAAAGCATCACCGCTGTTTCGAAGTGTAGGCGGCGAGACCAGCGATCCGCGAACACGTGCGAAGGAGCTGGTAAAAGGAAGCATAAAGCAACTTCATTCTAACAAAAACATCTGTAAATGAGAAAAAAATCATAACATAGAAGGAACATATTATTAAAAAAAACATTAATCGAAAGCATTACAAGCGATAATTTATAAGTTAATTACTTGTAAGACGGATTCTATTGCGGTGAACAGAGAACCATCCTGTAGCAGACATGCACATTGAATGGAATTTAGACAATTGTGCAGTTTTACGAGCAATGCAATATTCTAACGGGAGTCTTAAGATTTAACTGTGATTTATATTGATCACATAAATGGTTTTCAACATTTAATAAAGGCGAACAAAAAAACATCATTAGCATGATTAATAAAAAATGTATAAATAAAAATGTTTGCCAGTATGAAAAAATAAGTGCATAAAGCAGATCGACACTGAGTTGCAGAATTAGCCTTTGAAGTATACATATATTCACGTTAGGTGTGAGTTAATTCATGAAAATAAGGAAGATAATTTAGTTTTCTGAGCAGCACCACGACTTCAACACAGGTGCGGCCCTTACGACAACTTTTGCTTCCAAGATTGCAAAATTTCTCACCTGCGGCTCTTAGTCCGAAAATTACGGTAATCTTTTTTTGTATTTTTATATTTTTCTTATAAAAATTCTCCTGTTCTATTATTTTATATTAAATAATATTTTTAATTGGTTAACTTGATTTTTGTCATTACTTTTACAAAAATAGTGTATTTATTTAATACTAAGTTTGAATTTTATCCAAACTCTCTATAATCCGGAAAATTCCAAAATACGGAATCGGCAAAGTCTGGACGATTTCGGATTTTCGAGGTTGTACTGTATTGCAATTTTTTTATGCAATTTCTCATGTATGCAAAAAAGGTTTTTAAAAATAACACTTGGGGTGTTGAATAATATTTTCACACCTTTTCTTGCACGGAAAATACAACAGATCTCTCTCTCTCTTTCTTTCCCTCCCTCCCTGAATCCAGAGTAACATGCCTTATTGAAGCCTTAATTTTCAACATCACTACAGCTACTTTTTCAGCTGAACCAATGGCACATTTAGTTAGTTAGATCTAGATACAAATTTAACATGTCTAGGAATATATTTGATGAAATCGTGTATTTATGTTGCAAACAGCTAAAACCAGAGGGTAACATTGGAAAAAGGAAGCATCTAGGAATGATAAAATTAATAAGCCCAATTAAAAAAGGAAACTAATATTTAAATGATTTAACACTAGGGAGGCAAACGAAAACAGCTGGGCAATGAATATGCCCAGTGAAAAAGCTCTTGGAAGAACACTATGTTATGCGTTCAACATTTTTTGCACAGATCACTGTATTTTTAAATTATGTGTTGTAACCCCCTTCACCTTCCCTCCTCAATCTCTCTCTCTCTCTCTCTCTTTGGTTACATGAGAACGCTGCACCCTTTGTGCAAGCAACACGCAGTTTACTGACATTCTGCTGCCTTGCCTTCCAGTGGTAAATGCATGATAAACGTCTTCAAGGCACAGAAGAGAAATGTGCTTTTCTACGGGCAACTGGAAGTGACTCAACTCCATCATTCAGTATGAGAGAATTAAAACTCCATTTCTCCAATTCCTGGAAATGTAAAATCCAATCAAGTGAAGTTTCCAGGCTGACAACAATGGGAATAAAAGATCTGACAACTAAATATCTTGTAAGCACAGTGGGCTTCAAAAACCAGCCACTATCAGATTTTTGTTCACCCACCAGTGTTCGTTTGGTATTAGCATACAATATCACCACAAGGAGATATGCCAATAACTTGCATCCACTTTTCATTGATCTTCAAATTCTTTCATGCAAGTACTCTATAAAAGGATAAGCCGAACTAAAAAACAGCCAAAGAGAAATACAAGAAAGACAATTCAACAAAATGTGAGCTTTAGAAATAAGTGTACATTAAATAGATATACTCCTTAGTGTGTACACTTAAGAAATGTATCACTACTCAGTACACATTGTCCAAGTGATTTCTCACCACAAAGAGTCATTCTTACTAAGAAAAGTATGATACTGGTGACATGCAATATATATAATCTCCCAATCAGCCTGTTTAGATATATTCTCCTGACTTTGCTATAAACTACAATTACTATTATACATATATACATGAAAGAGAGGAGATCTATTTACAAAACAAGTAAATGGAAGTCATAAAAGATTTTCAGGTAAACTTCTATGGGGGAAAAAAGAAAATCCCCTGGGTGAATCAAATAAATACCTTAGTTTAACCATGGATTAAAAAAAAAAAAACTCACATGGAATAAACACATCCCTGAAACAACAGGGAAGGGTAGAAGAATTTGTGTTAAACTCTAATAATTGGGGGAAAAAAAAACTTAGCCTAAAAAACAAAGAAATGCTATGGAAAGCCTGATTTAGCCCTATCTTAATATACAGTAGCTCAATATGGGAAGCCTGTGCAGAAGCTCACAAGTAAAAAAAGATAATCTTGTCCCAAAACAAAACCCTTCGGATGATGACAGGTGTTGATGGTAGAACCTCAAATCGTGAAG
This sequence comes from Macrothele yani, assembly GCA_039090855.1. Lineage (NCBI taxonomy): Eukaryota > Metazoa > Arthropoda > Arachnida > Araneae > Macrothelidae > Macrothele > Macrothele yani. The sequence goes on along the minus strand of CM077010.1, from coordinate 136,340,435 downwards.
TTAGAAATCTGCTCATTGTTAGCACAAATGGATTACACAATCTATGAACTGGCCAAAAGATACTATGAAAAAGCAGAGGATCATCTGAATCCTCTAGTTAAGGAAGCTTTAAGTTATGACTTCGAAGCCCCACAAAAATTCAAACAGCCCAAGCATATTCTGGACACTGTATCATAAAAAGCCCCCCATCTCAACTAGACTAAAAAGAACCTCTGCTTCTAATTGGGTAAAGTTATTTTACTTCTCTTAGAAAAGAAGGGACCAACAAGAAAAATAAAGACCCTGCTAACGGCCAGCATTTTTGTACTTGGGTGTTTTTTGTGTAGTTCCTGCGATGTTCTCTCATTTTTATCTTAGGTTCCCCCACGACCTGCTCTTTTGCTGCCTTTTCATCTGGGTGTGTTGAGTTGGAAAGTTGAGAACTGGGGCACCAGTTATGGTAATTGGTTAATATGTTTTTGTTTAGCTTAAAGCTTCTCATACGTAATGGGATATCATATATTTCTCTAACACTAATTTTTTCTGTACTTTTATTGTTACCTTCCTATCAGGATGACCAGTTCTCACTATTTTTTATCTTCTCCCCTTACAAGAAGCTCAGCAAATCATAGGTAAAAAGGGACAAAATTTTGTTAGGAAACACTGAACTGAATTGACAATCCCATACCTTCCCTATGAAATCCTACTATACAGGAGATATGTAGTGTTTATATATGAAAATGGCTAAAACAAAATATTTATCATTAAATTGTTATTGGTTTCCTAATGTGTAAAATGCTTGCTGCAAAACTTTCAGTGCTCAGGTCCTCAGCCTCTTTGTCCTGCATATTAAAACATGTCCCCATTTACCTGGTTGCAAATCTTTTATGTGTAATAGTACCTTTCTTTTCTTCTAAAACATCAGTTTGCTCTAAAAATGAAATCTTCACATTCCATTAAAACTTCATTGTGTATTTCCTTTGCACTGACATAGTAACTGCTAATTACAATAATTTTTCTCAAAATCTAATCTAATTTTCCTGCCCATTTCAATGTGGTTAATAATCACATCTTGCTCTGCAAATACAACAAACCCCACAGAGTCCTGAACAAACTGTGGGGATGTCAGGTTTTCTTTGTTTATTTTTTTAAATGTTGTTTATGAATGGAAATGCTCGCCAGAATACTTTTTATTACAGAAAGTGTAACTTCACTACAGGCAGTACTGATGTTCTTAACAGCTGGCATACTCTTTACAAAACTGATTCAGTAATGTTCCATTCTTCCTCCTTTAGTAACTCTACCTGCCTTTCTGCATATTCTTCACAGAAAGCATTTTTTAAGTGTCTTTGTAAGATACCATTATATATATTTCCACCTAGTAAGTGGCAGAAGAATTAACAATTGAGTACGAAAAATAATACTTCCGTGTATCTCTTAATGCATGTAACATCCATAAGTTGAGGGCCTACTTTATAATGTACTTTGAATTACAACAGATTTTGGAAATCAAATATTCATTCATTAATATCTGCAAAAACCCAAATATCCAGTAGCCAAAATTACTGATTAAAAATAAAGCTGCCAACATTTTTTGATTACGAAAGCAATGTTGCACACATAAAACCCATAACTAATGCACAATTTTGATTATCAAAAAGCTGAATGTTTACCAACTGATGGAGGGGCAGTTATCAATAATGATACTAACATCAAACTTTTATGAAAATATTTATCAATGCTATGGTCAAAGTACCACTCATAATCAGAAGGGGAACGTTGCAACTCCCTTCTCCATATCTGAACTACAGTACAAACTAATATGAGAGGTTAATACCTACTCTTATGTTTGCAAGAGAACACAAAGATATTTGTGAACACAATTTGCAACACAGCTGGCTAATTTGCATGGCATATAAATGTTGGGTTCTAGGCAGATGATCTGATCTCCTAGTACTTTTGGTTAAGTCATCAAAGCTTACAACAAAAAATGAAATGCAACTTAAATTAGGTGATTGTATTAAACAAATACCAAAGTACTAATAAAACAAAATAACAGCATACACAAACTTTTTTTCTGAGATGCAGTGGCTTAAACTAGGCTTATGCAAGTAAGACTTAATATAGAATAGGGTGGCCCCACAAATGAAGTATACAGAAGCCATACCTTAATTTCCCAGGTCAAAGATGTTGAATTTCAAATGGGGATGGGGGTAACACCCTGAAACTACTGATTTTAAGACATGCCACTTTTCTGAAAATCAAGATACAGATAACCACTTTTCAAGGAAACTGAAAACTGTATGTCATTACAAACACATGAAGACATATAGAGAGATGAACAAAATAAAGGTAAACAAAATTGTCAATTGATATAAATTTTGAAATTAAACACTTATACATTTATGATCAAGACGTTTAACCGAGACAATTGCATGAAGATTAACTAATTATATTTTTAAGTGAGATATGTTTAAAAAAATATGTTTAAATGCAAAACAAAGAAAGCCATGAAAGTATAACTTTGGTCCAGACAGTTAAAAAAACACCAAGTTACATTTTATGATACAACTAAATTACAGCGGAAAATGTAAACACATGTATTGAGTGTGTTTTTCTTTTGGAATGATTGCCAAGACTAACACTGAGGAATGTGCTACAGAACACTCTTATTTTTAAATACAGACATTGATATTTTAACAATGAATCAATCTGTAAAGTTGAAACTTGGACTCAATAACCATATTATTGTTCTAATTTAATCCTGTACACTGACATGGATTGGGAACAAAACACTTGGAAAAACTGTAGCATGGTGGCTTCTCCCGTAGCTATGAACTACAATTAGAATATTTCATTCAGTTTGCATGAAAATCTTGTCTAAAAATTTTTAGTTCACTGAAATAAAATCACCATTTGTTACAATACCTAAAAAGCAATCAAATAACACAGAAAATTCCACATAATTTGCATAACTTAGAGAAATTAGTAATTCACATAATATTTTAAGGTAAATGCAGATCAGTTTGATTTGTGAAAAAAAAATACAGCATTTTTTCATTATCAGATTCACATATATATAACCTTTATCTTTCCATCATGCATTTTTTTAGATTATGCATACACATTGCCTATAATTCACTCATGGATATAAAAAAATAATTAACCAAATTTTAGGTATCTGGGAATAAGAGAAACATTTTTTGTGATGAATTAGACTATGGTAATCACACTAATAACTGATGAAGCACTTTTCACATTCACATCGTGATTTCTTACATGATGATACTTTATAGCTTGAGCATAATTTAAAACTTGAGCACAGATTGACTCACTATATTAAAAATAAAAAATACAAGGATATGAAAGTCTCCAAACTGATCTATAGGTGATTAACAGACGTAAGCTCATTGAATCCATTAAGGACATCGCCAACAGGGTCATTTATTTTTGTGTCCAGTTTAAGGTATTTTTTCTCTATTCAAACTGACAGGAAGCACATGCTACCTAATAATTATTCAAACACAAATATGTGATTAACTAGAAAGCCTAAATGGATTGTTCACAAGTGTCCTCCATGTTGAAAACTTAAGTTCAGCTGCAACTATTACACAAAATGACACATTTCATCATTGTTTTACAGCAACAGAACATGGCAGCGAATGTGGGGGAAATAAAAAAATTTGAGAGTATACATACATGATAATATGTGCTATCATAAAATATTTTACATAATGCACATTTAAACTTTAGGGAGATACTAGTTCGTTTTAATGAGTGCCATACATAAACCTGCTTGACTACTTCATTTCAGAGCATACACAAAACAAAACAAAAAAACACAATCATTTTGAAGCATATAAAATAGAGTATAAATTATTATCTACAATCAGTTTCTTAATGTAAACTGCTAATGGTATATTCAAATAATAAATACTAGTTTTATGTCAAGCAAATAACAATGTTCTTCAAAAAACAGAGTCCTGTTTCTAAGACACTAATATTTAGATCTACATGAAGTTATGTGCAAATGTTCACTGGAAGTCAGATGTTTGTTATTTTATTTTCATATCTACAAGCATATGTACATGAAAATACTTTGCCCAGATTACTAGCACCCCAGAGGCAAAAAAACGTGTGTATATATATATAAATGACATCATAACAAATCAAAAATGAACTTAGTAAATGCTGTTTCTATGAGTTTTGCTGTAATGAAAACGTATGAAGCAGGAAATATTTTCACTTCAACTGCATGATCATCTTTTATTTTAAATAATTCAATATGAATATTTTATAGCAACAACAGCATGTATCATACATGAGTGAACGCATAGATAACTATGTATAGTTGCTTCTAAATGGGTTTGACCCATCTCTATGATGCCCTAGTAGTAACTAAATCAATTATTCTATTTTTACGTGCTTTCTTTGAACATGATATATCTATTCGCTTCATCATCTTGATGGGCAAGAACTCATTCCTGACTGTTCACCAGAAGAAGTACATGTAGTTCCACTGTGGGATGACTGAAGGCTGGACATTGAACCTCTGAAAGAGGAAGGAATTTTAGAAATCCAAAAATTCACTTCATAAGGATCTGTATCTTAGCATACTAGATAGATTTGTCAAGACCATATTGACAATTCACATAGATCAATCTACTTTCCCTAAAAATATCACAACTGTAAAAGATGCATTAGAACAATGAAAAGTTTTTCATGTGTGGTATCAAATCATTACTTGAAGACCAATACTGCGCTGAATAAATGCATATGATATGTGTGCATACTAAAATGCTAACAGAAGAAAAATGAGAATTAGTAATTTTTTGTTTAGAACATATACAGTATTATACTGGGTGTGCCATATAAAAGAGGCCCCATGGCCAGAAGTTGTTTGGCGGGTTTCCAGTTAAAACCGCTTTGTTCCACTTCTAACCGGTTTCTGCGTGTACAGCTGCAAAGGAATTCTCCAGGATGGTTAGTCACAGCCAGAGCAATGTAGGTACATGGTCATAAGTGTACGTGAAGAGAGAACAAAGGCAACGGAAATGGTTTTAAGTACGAAGCAGCGGATTTTTATAGTGGAACAGTATTTCAGAAATAACTCATACAAGGTTTTAAATGAGTTCTTTACAGAAAAATTTCCACATTGTGCAGCACCGGCGAAATCAGTGGTACAGAAGTTAGTGCGGACATTTCATAAAACCGGCACAGTGTGCAACAGGAAAAGAAACAAACCCAAGACAATTTGCACTGAAGACAATATCGAGGATGTGTGCACAATGATGTTACAAAGCCCTTGGAAGTCAATTCGCCGATCATCGTCTGCAACGGGAATATCTGCCACGTCATGCCGACGCATACTTAAGGTGGACTTGCATTTTCGGCCATACAAAGTTATGCCGCTCCAAGAACTTAAAACTCCCGATTATGAAAAACGGATGCAATATTGTAAGTGGTTTCAGGAGACCATTGTCAGCGGTGAAATGGACCTCAACACTTTATTACATGACAGATGAAGCATGGTTTCATCTGTCTGTGCATGTCAATGCGTAAAACAGCAGGTTTGGACCGACAGGAATGCCAGACGGACAATGGAGACTTGTACGGCCAGACGATAAGCATTTGATATGCTGTGTCTGCGAAGAGGATAGTCAGCCCATTCTTTTTCACTGACACCATCAACTCGGAGCGCTATGTTCAGCAACTGTTCAACCCATTTGTTGCCACACTTACAGAAGAAAAGTGAACATATGCTACCTTTCAGCAGAATGGTGCAACGGCGTGGAACAGTCAACATGCTGTGCATGAAGTGTTTGGGGAGGACAGAACTGAATCAAGGGACTATGGCCACACAGATCACCCGATCTCTACACCTGTGACTTTTATCTGTGGGGAGCATTGGAAGAGAAAGTGTACACAACTAATCCGCACACCCTCACCCTTAATGAATTAAAAGTGAGCATTACGGATGCCATAACCCAGATAACTGCTGATGAGTTGTGGCGCGTTACGAACAACATGTTCCGTCATGTGCAGATGTGTCTTGATGTCGGAGGACAGCACTTTCAGCAATTGTTGTAAACGCAGGTAAATTACTCCTGTTTTCTGTCATTTCAACTATTCTTTACCATGTATAGTAACATTGCCTGACTGTTGAAGTTCATTATAATTGGGCCTCTTTTATGCGGCACACCCTGTACTATGAACTCCTGAGAACAACAACAACAGCCTACAGAAGGCAAAAATATTATGGAAGTGATAAGAGATTAATTCTAGGATATGGTACAGATGTACAAGATGTAAACAAAAATTAAGGTGAATATTTTTACCGAAGATAGAAATTTAACAGTACAGTTACACAAATTAATCCCCTTCTAATAATTCCCCTTCTCACACACACACACACACACTTATTCCAGCAGTTTTACCATTGTTGGAAGCATCCATAAAAGTCCTGTTTAAGAGTGCCCTTTACAACCATTACTTTTGATGTCTTCCACAGAGTCAAAATGTTTACTTTTCATAACTGCCTTAAGTTTTGGAAACAGCCAAAAGTCATTCGGTGCTACGTCTGATGAATAAGGGGTGAGGGAGAACCAAAGTAGATTCTGCAGCAAAGAACTGGATGATCTGAAGAGCAGTGTGGCTTGGCATGTTGTTGTGGTGAAACATCCATCCAATGGTCTTCTCCAGCCTTATGCAATGGACTGCAGTCCTCAGGCATTTCAGGATTTCAAGTAACATACAGCATTAACAGTGGAACCACATGGTAAGAATTCCCAATGCACTAATCTTTCAACATTGAAAAATGACACAAGCAGGGCATTAACATGTGATCAAGACTGATGTGCTTTCTTGGGTTTTGGGGGAGGAAGGGGTTTTCCACTGAGGGCTTTGGACCTTTGTTTCAGGGTCATAACCATAGACCCAAGTTTCATCACCAGTCACAATTTTCCGTAAAAAGTTTGCATCTGCTGTTGCATGTTGAAACAACTCAGACAAAATTGTGATACAACTGCTTTTCTGGTCGTCATTCAGAAGATGAGAGATGAACGTGGCACTGATGCATTTCATGTTCAATTTATCAATGAGGATGTCTTCAACAGAACCAAACAACAGACCAGTCCTTGCTGCAATTTCTCTGATGGTGAGGCACTGATTTTCCCTGATTACAGTGTGAATTCCCATGACGTTGTCATTTGGTTACAGCAGTTGATGGTCTTCCACAAAGAGATTCAAAGAGTTACCTTTGATGGAAGTAAGTGTCATTTTTAAACCTGCAAAACCACTTAAACACTATCTTTTTGGTCACAGCACTTTCACCATAAATAGTTGTCAGTTTTTCATGCATTTATCTCTCCAAATGTCCAAGGTGGAAACAGAATTTCATGTTTGCACATTGTTCAAACTTTGACATGCCAATAAGCACTGAACAAATGTGAAACACGCATCTACACTCTTTGCTGTCTGAAGAACTACTGGCATTCGCTGCAAAACCAGTTTCTGGCCAAAAGACACACGTGAGGGTTGAGGGTAAAAAACCACTTACGTCAGGAACTTCTCCTTTGCTTCTACAGCAAAGGTGGCTCCATTCACCTTACTTTTTGATTACCCCTTTGATGTTATTTCCACTTCTATTTGTAATCTACATATGGATAAGCTTATATTAAGAATAATGAGCATAACATTTAATGTTCTCATCATCAAAATGTACGTACAACAGGTTTAATATTTTCAGTTTAGTCTCACATGAACTCACCTACTTAACAAGTACATCCTTCTGTTTGAGTCGACATTAAAAGGATATCAGCACAATAAATAAAATTGGGTAAGAAGTTCAATTTCATTTCGTTCTATTGCTAATATAGGGGACTTTATAATGAATTAAAAAAATCACATACAAAAATATTAGAATCAGCAGGCGTATACCAAATTCTAACAGGTCTGAGCCCTTCAAAAATAACATACATAGGCAGCACTAAAAATCGTTTAAAAAAACGACTGCAACAGCATATTAAAAATTGGAACAATAGAGAAGAAAAAACAGCATTCATACAATATTGCATAGATAATAGGAAATTTCCCAAATTTGAGGACATTAAATTATTAGCAACATATTCTTCTAATGAAAAAGAATTAAGATTGAAAGCATATTGATTGAAAAGTGTAAAGAAAACGTTTGTAATATTCAAGATTCCACAGGCATCGACAACTTACAAAAACCATAATAGATACAGAAAAAAAAAGAAACAGTAAAGAGATGTATAAAACAAAGGAAATAAAATAATATATATAATTAAATTACACCAAAAAACCTACAAATTTGACCTCCCTTCGTAATGGCATTCATTCCTATTTTGTCCAGTAGATGGCAGCACTACGTTGATGCAGATCTTATCACTATAAACACACGCAGTAGGTAGAAGACCATGCCCTACCATTTTGGATGTTCGGTATACTTGAAATAAGCTCACTTCTCATTGGGGTGTTGACTTGTTGCTGAAGTCTGCCAGAGGATAGAAGCTGATGCCTCTGAAAGCACTCGCAGTAGCACTATGTACCAGATTTGAGTTTTGATCATTCCCTTAGTTAATAATGCAACTTAAGAGTTAGTTGGATAGCATACTTTTTAAAGTTAATAGTGTTTTAAACTAATGGTTCTTTTTTTTTTTTTGTGAATAGTTTCAGGATTACAGCATTTTTTACTCATTTCTATTTTAATACGTAAATATCATGTCTGTTACTGAGGGAGTAGTCAACTCAAAGAGAAGGACATACGACATATATATTACGTAGGGGAGTTCATGTGACTAACCTGAAAATATTAAATGGATAAGCTTGTAAAAGGAAGTAACTTTGTAACAGATATTAAAACAGGTAATCTAGCATCAACAGTATTTTGCAGGGGTTTTCCAAAAATTTCAAACTGGGGGGGGTTGAAAAAACTCGAGGAGTGGTCTTGAAAAAGTTGGGGGTGGAGTGTTTGGATGAAGAGTGGGAAATTAGCCGGTGCAAGGCGCAAAATGAGATCGCAATTTTTTGTTCTGCAACAAGTATTTTAAGCACAGGCGCAAATTCGCGACTGCACAAATTTAGAAGAAATTGAAGATCTGGATTGCTTCAGTTTCCAGGAAAGCATCTTCTATTCGCAAACAGTACTAACTTTCTGCATACGCCTTGAAACTACAAATATTGTGGCACAAAACTCTTGCAGTTTAAGTACAAAAACATTTACTACTTTACACAAAAATAGCAGTTAACTGTGCCAACATTTATAGTTGTAAATAGGTGAAAATTAATTAAATGTTTCTGACATTTGAATGTCAAACGTTAGTACTTTAAATGTGACTACATGTGGCTGTTTGCGTTTGGTTACTGTAAATAAGTTAGAAAATTATGTAAGTGCTGAAGAGCATTTTTAGTTAGTTTTTGAAGGTTCATAACTGTTTTTAACTTTAAAATGTTGGTAGAAATGTGTAATTCTTATAGTATAGAGGATTACAACAGTAATATGTGCATGTCATAGGTCTTTTCTTCTTCTTCTTCTTTTTTGAGGTTTAACGACCACCGTGAGCAACTCAATGGGCTATAAGCAGTCGCCCGTCCCTAATTTAGGGTCACTGGTTCCAGGGAAGGGAGAGAGCCAGTGCCGTAAGACAAACACAACATCCATGCCTCACCGGGATTCGAACCCGGACCCCTTTCGGACGAATGATCAGAGGCCAACGCCTTAGACCACTGCGCCACCGGGGCGGCTGTCATAGGTCTGTTACATACAGTTGATTTTGAGCAGAGTTAATGTTACTCAACTCAACAGATTAGAAAATAATATTTTTGCAGCAGGCTTTAGATACTTTTTGGACTTGAAAAAGTGCCAAATTATGCATGATATTAAAATTGCATCTTTTTAAACTGAGAAAATATCTTTTACAAAAAAAAAAAAAAAAAAAAACATTAGCAATGAAAACAGTATTGCAGCAAATTTTTTTAAGTAGAAAAGACAAAAGTGTTTTTAAGGACTGAAGAATACTATGCCAGAAAATATATCTACAATAGTTTCCAACATACAAAGTAAAAAATAGAAACATTAAGAGCAACTCCCTCAAAATAACAAAGCATTACTGATGTTTCCTGAAATGCAAATAAAAAGAAAGTTTAGTAACTATCATGGTAAAATGAATAACTATCAATTGCCAACAAGACTAGTTATAATCATGAAATACATATAGCATATTAAATCCATTTATTTTTGTGGTGTAGTCAGCACAAAGATTTGCCAAGCTTTTGCACTCCACTGGGAGGCTTTTTCAAGGCAGTGGTAGACATAAAATTCATTTTTAATACGCTATATGTGTTTCATGATTATTTAGGTCTGGTGTATTTAAAATAAAGACTAGTTATTCAACTAAATCCTCCTCTGTTTATACCCAGAAGATAAACCAGCTTGTAGTCAAAAAGTCAGGAATCAAGACATTATCAAAACATTTATGTTTCCTCTTAAGAAAATATTTTTTAACATCATAATATTTTTTATAATGCATACTAAAATGATTTATTAATTTATGATTAAATTATGGCAAACCTCAGTGGTTTCGATCAACATCATGAACAGATAGTATGAAAAGCATCAAGAAAAGCAACTGTTGGTCTTGGCTTACCTGTAGTCCTGAGACTTTAGCACCTCATGGTAATACATGAGTTTGGATTTGTGTGATGATAAGGGGAAAATCAAAAGAATGGTGATGCAGGCTATCCACGTGACGCCACTGCAGGATGTACGTGCCTTCAACGCATGCGACATGAGAACCCTAAAAGAAAATTATCAGCAACACATCAGTCAGAACAGTAATTGCTTGAACACAAAAATAAACCAAACTTCATTCTCAGGAAAGGATACCGTTATAAAAATTTTCAGAGAATGAAATCTGTCACTCAAGTTGTTAAAATGGTTGAAACACAAAGTAGCTATACATACAAAGTGGGAACTGTCACAGGGGACTATTTAACATGTTCACTGTCGCTGTGCTACTTTAGCCGCAAGCACACAGTGCCGCTAAGAAACTCAGGCAAACATCCCATAACCAGGGTTGGCAAGTTTCTGCCAAGGCGGTTAAAACCACTGGTTGTAACTGGTTAAAACCAGCATGGCAGAAAATAGTTTGTACCATAAAAGTGGCAATAACTGGCAGAAACCCAGAAAATAATTGTCTTGTAATAAAAACTTATTGAAGTACCACAAATAGCCTATAATGAATTACTGAAGTACCAAAAATAGCATATAATGAATCCATATAATAAATAGCATAGGGAAATGCATTTTAAAGTAAAACAAATTCAGTTGCAATGTTTACAGTATTTATTCAAAGGTTACATCACAGTAAATTCACCTTTCAAGTGCACCTTTTCCATGAAGTAGTCAATAGCAAAAGACCAATTTTGCTGCTGTTTCCAAACCCAAACAGTTTCTTAATTTATTGTGAATAAATGAAAAGCTTGAGAATATTCTTTCAAGCCCAGCAGAACTTGCAGGCAATATCATAATTGTGCAAGCAAGAGTTATGAAATCTTAATTTACAGTTGTTTTCTTTAAAGTAGACCACCATGTAGAAGCTGAGACATTTTCCAAGACTTCATTGGAGTAATATGTTTCAGGAAAAGGAGCTGATTTTGCTTGAACAGCTTTGATGGAAGGCACAAAATCTGGGTTGATGTCATAAAGTAATTTCCTAGCACTTTCTTCCTGCTCATGTGACAATTTAGATCCCATGTACTTTGGATGAAGCATATAAGCTAGCATATGATGTTGAGTTATTGCCTGACTAAATCTACTCTTAACCTTGCTTTCATTAGTTTTCATGAGATTATCATCATCCATTAGGGTCAACCAAATTTCACAAGCATCTGCAATATAACAGTCCTCTTTTTGGATCTTATCCAAGGCAGCAGCAATAGGTTTTAAAAGTTGCAACAAGTGTTTTACTTCTTTATTAATCATCCGATTATTTATGACTTGAACAACACCTTTGTCATCTATATCGTCTTCATGACCTTCCGGTATTTGTAAGTAATATGAACAATTCTTTATGAATGATTCCAAGCAATCTACCTGACTGTTCCACCTTGTATTGCCGGGTAATTGTGGCTTAACAGCATTCGGATATTCCTTAAGCCAAGCACCTTGTCTGTGATGAGTTCTGAAATATTTCTGAAAAGATACCACATGCTTCAAAACAGACTCTGGTGTAATATCTTGTCCAAGAAGGTTAAGATAGTGAGCTGAACACCCACAAGTTGTAACTGATGGGTTCTCTTCATTAATCATCTTTCTCATTGATTCCATTTTATTTTCAATATCTGTTACAAGAGCTTTCACTTTACATTTGTATTTCTTTTTAGCACGTCTTTTGTAAAAAAAAGATGTTACCGGTTTGTCCATTCGTCCGTCCGTCTGTACTCACCATATCTCTGCAACTATTAGTCCAATTTGAAAAATTCTTTTTGCATTGGGAAGCTTCAAATATGCGAATGATGATCCTTCATTTCATTTTTTGGTTTTTTTTTTACGATGTACAATTTCGCCACTAGAGGGCGTAAATGCAGATGATGTCGAATTCAAATGTAACTTTTATTCCACATATTTGCTTCTAAACATCCGATTGAAAAAATTCTTTTATCTTTCGATTCTATTTATGTCGAAGAATATTTAGATATAGTTACTTTTTCAAATTATGCATAGATTTTCCGCTAGAAGCGTAAAAGTAAATTACATTTTTCCTAATAACTCTTCTTCTAAAACTCTGATTTGAAAAAAATTTCTTCAGCGGATACACCTCCTGATGGAAAATCTTTTGCATATAATTTCAAATTTTTGGTAAAGAATACTTTGGTCACCAGGGGGCATAAGAGTTAATTTTTGCTTCTGATGTATTTGCCATAAAATCTGAGCTAAAATATTGATTTAAAAATTTCTAGTTGTAAATGCATTTATGGCACCTCTATTCATAGTGATTGTGGAATAACTTTTTTACGGGTCTTATAGAGGTTATTTTTCATGAAAGTTGGTTGTCAAATTTTCGAACTAAAGCCTAGTTCGTCATCAGGACTATGTCACTGGAGTAGTTGCTGCCACTCAATTGGAAGAGTCCATCCGCAATTATCGTTAATTGTGGTACTTCTTCTTCTTGCTATTTTGATCCCTTCTTCTAGTTTCCTCTTTACTAAGTTTGACTGGTGGGCGATTATTTTCACTGAGTCCCAATTTATGGAGTGTCCACTTGCTTGTATATGTCTGTCTAGCCCTGTTTTGTTCCCAATGTTCCTAATAGCTGCTTGGTGTTTTTTCATTCGGACCTTAATACTTCTCCCTGTTTCTCCTATATAGCTGAGTCCGCAGTTACAGTCGATGAAGTAAATTACTCCTTCCTGCAATTGGATGTCCAATTCTTTCTGCTTTAAAGCTGGCAGGAATTTCTTTATTTTGTTATTAAGATCTTTGGACTGATGCCACTTACATCGATAAACCTTTTCAAAATATTTTCTTCTTAAAATATTCCACAGTTTCTCCATCAGCGGCATAGATGTATATATTATTTTTGTCAATATCTCTACTTCTAGGAGACCAATTTGAAAAATTCCTTCTTTGTTGGATAGTGTTTTCAGTGGGACATGTTTTTCATATAATTTCAAAATTTCCAAGTAATCGTAGACTTTTTGCTAGGGGGCGTAAAGGTAAATTGCTTTTCCCCCTATATCTCTGCTTCTAAATCTCCAATTTTAAAAATTCTTTCTGCACTGGATACAGCTCCTGATGGGAAATCCTTTGCATGTAATTTCTAATTTTTGTAAAAAATGGTTTGGCCACCAGTGGCGTAAGTCTTAATTTCCACTTCAGATGTATTTACAGGAAAATATGAGCTTCTAAAATCTCGATTGCAAAATAGGTCATTTGTTGACCGATACTACTCATGTCAACAAACCTTTTAGAAACATTTTCTTCTTGAAATAATGCATGGTTTCTATGCCAGGGGACGTAGATGTATATCTTATTTTTGTCAATAGCTCTACTTCTAGGAGTCCGATTTGAAAAATTCCTTCTTTGTTGGATAGTGTTTCCAATGCGAAGTGTTTTTCCTATAAATTCAAATTTTTCAAGTAAATCATAGACTTTCCGCTAGGGGGCACAAAGGTAAATTATGTTTTCTGCGTTATTTCTGCTTCTAAAACTCCGATTTGAAAAATTCTTCCTGCATCGCATACAAGACCTGATGGAAAATATTTTTCACATAATTTCTAATGTTTTGTACAGAATGGTTTGGCCACCAGGGGCATAAGTGTTAATTTCTGCTTCTGATGTATTTGTAGCAAAATGAAAACTCGACTAGATTTTTTTTTTTCTTGGACCGATACCGCTCATATGGAAAAACCTTTTGAGAATACTTTCTTCCTAAAATAATGCATGGTTTTCCCACCAGGGAACGTAAAGTCGCATCTTATTATTGTCGATATATCTGTTTTTAAGAGTCCGTTTTGAAAAGTTCTTTCGGTATTGGAGAGCATTTCCGGTGTGAAATGTTTCTCGTATAAATTCATGTTTTTTTTAACGCACAAGTCTGCAACCAGAGGTCTTATGCTCACGATTACGTTTACAGCAATATCCGAGGGATTAAAAACCCGATTGAAAAACTTCTTTCTTCCGTCAGATACTATTGTTTTCCATACCGGTTCCATTGACTTTGAATAGCTTTGATAAATTTAATATGCGTCAGAATGGATTCAAAAGACGTGCTTATTACACCCGAAAATTCGGTGTCATCTTTCTTGTTTACTTCTGTTATTGTTGCCTTGGCTAAATCAGCACAGTAACTTGCTGTTGTTGTTGTTTTTTCTTGGACCCTGTATTTACAGAATTAATGAAGATACATTCCAGTACCAGTATGAATACAATTAGCAGTAACCAGTTCATTGTGGATGTTACTCCAACCATCTTGAATCAATGTAACTATTTTACCACTGACTTTCTTTTCAACTTATGACTGCAATTCATTATGTACTTTATCTAGCAGGTCTCCAAGCCTGTTGCTTCCTTTTTGGAGGTGTGTAATTTGGTCTTAGTAAACTGATCTTTCTTGTAAAGGATGGATGCTAACTAGCCAAGAATGGAATATTGCAACTGTAAAAAAAATTTGTGATTGCAGCATCGAAAGTATCTTTGTCCTTTAAACTTGTTTTAATGACGTAATTTTTCATATTGGCCTGACTTGTTGAAGGTCTGTCTTTTTAGTTTATTTTTCTCCTCCCTGTCTTGGTTTCTTTGCAGCTGGAGCTGAATTCTCTTCTGAACCACTAGGTACTTCCACTTTCATAAGTTCCATGCCAACAGGTCGGCCTACCTGTTGCTTACTACTGCTGTCACCACAGAACTTTTTCTGGTGCTCCTTCATTCTGTAAGGTTTAGCACTAACAACTTTCTTGCAGTTGATACATTCAACTATTAACAACTTTCTTATTATTTACTTTTTTCTGCACATAAAAAACCCCCAAATTGGGTCAACTGGCCTACCACCTCTAGAAGTAGACATAATAGCATGAACAGAAGTCAACAAAACAAACTACTTTCAAACTTTCTTTTTGACAAAATGGCTCCCCTTGCTTAAACATGGAACCACTTCTGAAATATGTAAGACAAGCTGTGATTGGTAGTTCAAAGAACTGTGGTTCATTGGCTTTAATACAACTTATCTGGTTGGTGCACTTGAGACAGAGTCATAAGCCAATGAGGTTCTTCCTTACAGCCAGTCTGCCAATCATGTTGCTTCTTATATTACAGTCAAGGATCAAGCATATCTAAAAAATTATATGTAATACATTTTAATTATTGAAATAATTAATTATTACAAATTACTATAATACTAAATTATTCTAATAAAAAAATATTTGTCATCTCTGATTTACTGTAGATGATGTCATCTCTGATTTACTGGCAGAAACTAAAAAGTACTTTTTTTAGTTTATGCCAGTTGTTGCCATTCTCTGCCAGTTTAAACTGGTTATATCCAGTTTTTGCCACCGGGCACAGCAAAAACTAGTTTCTACCAGCAGAAACCCAACCCTGCCCATAACGCCAGCGTGGATGAGCTTTTATGCATTTGAATCAACCTAGCCACGTGTTGGCATCCCATAGCTTTGCATGACTCCACTATCATAAAATACAAGAAAATTTACCCATAATTAACATTCATAATTATAACCTTCAGAGATAAACATGTCTACAACATATGCATTGATTTCCCTAATTAACAGATTGTAAAATTCCTCAGTAGCAAAAAGATTGAAAAAAATCAATTGGCTCAATGCCTGTCATATTAATTTTTAGTCCTGGTACACCACTGAATGGAATTCTTCTCATCACATCGGGACCATCAGACCAAAATGTCGTCAAAATCTATTGAGGCAGAGTACAAGAGAAAATGTCACACATTCTTCCCTTTCACTGCTGGTTGTACTACAGCTACTAAATGAATACGTTTCTGTACTTGATGGCAAATTATTGGGATCATACCCCTATTTTCACAGCAGGCTATGCCTGCCAAGGAACTTTTGGTCGAGAGGGATCAGTGATAGTGCGTCCACATTTATCTATTGTTTCAAAAAAACTAAATATTGAAGTCAATATGGGTTTCCTTGAAATCCCTTTAGCCTCATCAATAGACCACCCTATCATGTATGAATTAAGTAGCAAATTATTTTTATTGCCACTCAAGTATTTATTTGCTGACAGTTCCCTTCATCACAAAACCAGTGACATTCAAAGGAAAATAAACATTGCAGTGAAAAGCGAATGCTGTGTTTTGTCTATGAGGAGGAGTCTTACTTTTCCTTCTCTAAACCATGTTGAAAAAATCCACTATGTGGTCATTTTTATACAGTTAGAGACTCATTCTCAGTGCCAACAATGAAATAGATAACTCTCTTCAAGTACAAAAGGTTTTAGAAACAGAAATATTAAGCCACAATCATGACACCGTTCAGCGTCAACAGCACCGACAATGCCATTTGGCATCACGTGACTGTGAAAATGTTATGTTAAACTACTAATTCTAAATAATCTAAGTGCACAGAAAAGGAACCACCATTAACCTGGAATGAAAAAGCTCTGTCAGTGGAGAAACTCAAAACTGGGACTTCCATGTCCAAGTCAGCTGTTTTACTAACTGCACTGATAAGTTGCATTCATTTGGTTTTCTATGCCAAATGGTGTATCTAATAATTACATGGTAACATATTCAATTAACAATATAAGGTCTAAGTGATTGGTAGAGAGAAACACTTCCTTGCACTTTTTTAAAAATATCAAAACATCTTATTGAAGACACTAATTTTAATTAACTCATCACCAGAATGTTGATATCAGATGTTCATAGTTAGCTGATAACAGTTGTGTACAAAATATCAAAATAAATGTCATTTCTTACAATCACAGTAGTTCAAGTTGAAAAGTTGAAAGAAAAATAACAAATGCTCAACTAAAAAAAAAACAGTGATCAACAACAAATCACTCTGATAGATTAAGCCACAAAGCACTGCAAAATTGAAAATCATGTGGTAGATAATCATACATTATACAGCAACCAGGCAAGCTACTGTGTTTCCAGGATCATGGTGAACTGCATGCAGTCAGTCTGTTATGTTAGTTTCGTTTGAGGCCATAAATGTCCATCTGTGTGTATACCTTATGTACTTGCACATACATATAAGCTGACCTCCCAAGTTCAACAGCTAAAAACTGAAGTCAATATGGGTTAATTTAAAACTGAAGTCAATATGGTTAAAAAAAAAAAAAACAGATTCTACATATACGATGATCTTACCCAGGTAAATTTCAAGATGGGATATTTATTGAAATAAAATGATGTCAATTTGTAAAATTATCTTCTTTAAAAACCTTTAAAATCTGACTTGCTATTAGAGTTCCCATATAGTTTCTGCAAGTCCATTTCCATTAAAGTTGCATCTATATATAGTTTGTTTGTTTGTATGTCTGCTATACATATCTACAGTTTGCAATTTAGATCCACCAAATTTGGTATACTATCTCATGGTACTCTAAGTTAGACTGTAGATGGTTTTTGGAAGGGGTTGGGGCCCAGGGTCTCCCATACAAAATTTTCATAAAATCTACAGTTTTAAATTTAGAACCACCAAATTCGGTATACTATCTCAGGGTACCCTAACTCAGACCGTAGATATTTCTGGAAGGGGCTGAAACCCGGGGTAAGGGGCCTCAATAAAAAAATTTTGCAAAATCTACAGTTTTCAATTTAGAACCACCAAATTTGGTATATTATCTCATGGTACCCTAACTTAGACTACAGATAGCTTTTGGAAGGAGTTGGAACCCAGGAATCAAGGGAACCCATACAAAATTTCCATAAAATCTACAGTTTTCAATTTAGAACCACCAAATGTGGTATATTATCTCATGGTACTCTAACTTAGACCGTAGACAGTTTTTGGATGGGGTCGGAACCTGGAATCAAGGGATCCCCCATACAAATGTTTCGTAAAAAGTTCCATTTTTATTTTTAAGAACTGCAACATAATTCAGCGCTCCAATACGCGATCTATGGTCTAAGTTACAGACTGTAGATAACAATAAAGTGTAAAAACATCCATTTAATAGTGTATTAAAAACACAAATGAATAAACGTTAGCTTTCACTGCCAATGGGCGGCTTCATCAGGCAGAAATACAATGTAATGTAAATAGAAAGTTCCAAATATTAAAAATTCAAAACGGTAAACAAAAGGATGATCAATACCGAATGCACGTGAGATGACATAGGTACATTACATTTCAGCGTCACGGGATTCTCGGAAGCCCACGCCAGATGTATGGCAGGTTTTATAAACGTCTCCTTGAAGGTAAGTATTTCCATTCTTCTTCCTTTCTTCTTTGTTTTGTAAAAGTAAATTAACTAAATCATTTTTATTTTTTTTTTTTCATATTTGTAGCCATCCCAGCTGTTTTTGTTTTTGCAGAAATATTACTGCATCAGCCAGTCATTGGCAGTGGCTGGCATTAATTTAGAGGAAACCTGCTTTTCGCATGGACAACTCTACGTAACCTGCTCAAGGGTTGGCAATCCTAAAAGTCTCTACATTTTCATTCCCAATGGAAAACCAAAAATATTGTTTACCAGAAAGCAATAACCTACATGAATTGAAATAAATTTACTGGAAAATTACAAGAACATCTTTTTCAATCATTAACTTTTACTCGCTAAACTTGGTGATTCCATTAATAGTAATATTTACCCGGGAAATACCGGGTACCCCTGCTAGTCATCAATAAAACACAATTTCATCAGCAAATTTGTGTGGCTGCTTTCTGCATCTGAACCGTAACCCAAATAATTTTCTGTGCCATCCAGCATTACTTATGCATCATTTTTTGAAAAAATCATGACTTTGCACTTCCATAATGATGATACCATGGGGCGCAAGAAGTGACACCCATGTTTGCAGTGAAAACATGGGAGATTACATATTCATTCATTGCACTCCGCCCCAAAGGTGAAGTGACATGCTCAAAAGTCCCACAGGGAAAGTAAGGTGGCAATTACTTCTTTTTTGGGAGCATGAAATTCTGTGTTCTCACTTTGAAATGGTACGAGGTTTTTCACTTATCATATCAGTGACAACAATTCCTGTAGGACTATGAATGGATCGTTTTTTGAAATCATATGCTGATTCAACACTGTTTCATTACTTATACTTTTAACTGACTCATGTATAAGCCAAATCCAGCACTTTAAAAAAAAAAAAGGAGTTTGACTCCAAAAATACCTGAGCCTGTATCAGGGTTTCCACTCAATTTCAGAAATGAAATTCACTGACTTTTCAAGGTTTTCCAGGAAAATTTCCACAATTCCAGACCATACTTTTACAATTCACAACACTTTTACAGTAGGAAAACTAGTATTTCTACTCAATATGCAGTAAAATCGGCCAAAGCAAAGATTATCCTAAGCGTATTAACACAACAGATTAATAATAAAACCTTACTAGTAATTAGCAATCAAATATTTTTAAATACAATTAAAGCCCAATTTTATGACTCAGTAAACTAGCAAATATAATCGCTAAATTGGGGGTATCGTTAAACTGGGGAACTTTAGGAAAATTGGGACCCTAAGGAATTGGCTATATTAACTTACATTGCTTGGAAGAATAAATTACTCCTACATGAACACAATCTTTTTTTTTTAGTTTGGTAATTTTTTTTTCGATTTATTTTGCTTTGAATATTTTTTTCTCTTTCAAGTCTTGCTCTTTTTTGCTGAAGTACTTTAATTTGGCCCCAAGTTCTTTTTTTTTTTTTTTCATTTTCAGGCCTTTTTTTTTTTCTTCTCCACTTTCTTTCTCCTCCTTTAGTGCAAGATGAAATCGAGTCTGTGACATCTTCCTGCTCTGTAACATCTCAGGGGTTATTGGCACAGATAGTGGACCGCCATACAATTTCACTGCACCATATTAAAGATTTTTCGTGTACATTTTCAACAGGAATGTCTTTGTTTATTGAAAAACTAGACTCTGATGACGCATTGCCATGGGATAAAGTCATAACGATTCTCACTACTTGCCACAGCTCTTTAAATTCTTCGTTATTCAGGTAACATAATTCGATAAGGAATTGTTTTTTTTTTTAGTAACATAATTCACCACTGAAGAACATGCCAATGTCGAGTTTGACTCCTTTCTTTGTATTTTTTTATCACTTTCAACACTAAAAGCACCACTAAATAAGGTAAAAATAGATACTTGCTTTGTACTCTCGATTGACTTCCGGTGCTTAACACTCTTCTTGTGACTAAATATAGCTTATCTGCCCATGTTGCTAAAGTTGAACATTTTACAGCAAAGTCAACAATGTGCTGTATACAGGTCCATGTGCACCACTTCGATCAAGTTCGCATATTGTGGATTCAATTCTTTATCGGCCCATTCCAAATTGCAAACTGTTTTCTTATTGCTCATTTTGAACAAAATGCTAATGTGCAACAATGTAAAAGAAGCATGAAGATCTTTTAACTCAAAGACCGCTCAAAGCTCACTTGCTTCCACCTGAAAGATAACGCTAAAATATGATAACCCGTAATTACGGTTGCGTTCTCATTCGTTGGAGCAACTTTGCCTTAACAAAGAGCTGGAGAGGGGAAGGGATGCGCTGCTAGCACTGGCATTCCCTTCCCCCTATCTTGAGGAGACAGCAGACGTGTGGGAAACCTTCGACTCAGCGCGAATATCATGTGCTCCCCGCTGCTCAATCCCCCTTTCTCTCTCTCAGCAAGAATGGCACATGACCTTCTTGTTTCTCCCTCAGACTTCCAGGTTCAGCAGCGAATGAAACCCGGCCAGCAAAGGAATATTCAGGTACAAAATACGACAAAATCTTAACACTTGGCAAGTCTGACAAGGGATCGCTCATTTTCCAGGACAGTTGTGCAGATTTTCCAGCTTTTGGTGAAAAATAGCAATTTTCCTTAACTTTTTTGGACAAAATCAAATTCCCTGACAATTCCAGTTTTCCAGGTTTTCCCTGACCCATGGGAACCCTGTGTAGGCAATATAATTATTCCTCTTATATATTTTGTCATATTCTTTTGTTGTTAAAGAAAATAGAGGTATGTTTTTGTATGATTCTTTTACCAACAAATTTAATTAATTACAGTAGTAATAAAAGCCAGCTAGTTTTAAGAATTTAGAATCATGTTTTGTAAGCATGCAATACTGAAACAAAAATCTTTCCTGGGGTTTTAGATGTGTGAACTCTTTTTCCATTAAAACAAAATTACTGTGACTGATGTCACAATTTTAGACACCATTTTCATAACAGAAATTATGGCAAACATTATGTAAACCAAAAAAAGCCAACTGTTTAAATATTCACAGCATACAGCTTTATTCATATATAGATATCTATACTAAGCATACACTGCAGGTTTGTTAATTTAGATTTCAGATTCTTTATGAGTTTCAAATGCTTTGTAGGGAAAAAATTTGTTTTAACCAAAATATTACCTGTACACTTTCTCCATCCTTACATATAAGCGTACTTTCCACAGTGTAATAATCTCTACCTAATATCCAATTCTTGGGAACAACAGAATAGGTGGGAGCTTCTAAACTGAGCATGCCTAGGGGTAAGGAAGGATGTCCACAACCCTGAGTATCATCATCGTTGGGTTCATTCTCGGTAGGGGGTAAAGGCTGTTGCGTTCGTAGGACAGTGAAGGAGATATCTTCTTTCATGACATCAAAATCCCAACAAATAACACTGCCTCTGTCAGTAACAGGAATAACAACCTATTTAAAATAAAAAGCACACTATAAGCAAACAAATTAAAATATATAAAAATAAAAAGCACACTATAAGTGAAAGCATTCATTCAATGACAACACACATCTTAATACACTGAGTGATCACTGAATAATGACCACCTATCTAATATTTTGTAGGTCCTCCTTTTGCCCTAAGTACAGCAGCTATCCAAAGTGGCATTGATTCAGTAAGATACTGGAAGCAGTTGGGAGGTATGGCTTCAATGTAGATAGAGAGATGATTCGTGTATCCAGATGCTTGATATGCCGCTCCATGGTGTCCCACAAGAGATCTGTGGGATTGATATCAGGGGAGTTTGGAGGCCGGTTGATACGCTGGAAGTCTGAAATGTGTTCCTCAAACCATTCCTGCACAACACACAACATTGGACCTGTGGCTCGGCATATTGGCATTCAGAGAAAAGTGTAACACTGCTGGGTGTACAGTCAGCAAGCAACTCACGATCGTGGGCACCAGGCATATGTTGTTCCACATGCACCAGGGGCCCACGTTCTTGCCAGATAAACATTCCCCACACCATACAACCGCCTCCACCGGCTTGCACTGTGGAGACCACTCATGATGGATCGAGTGCCACATGTTGTTCATGCCAAATACATATTTGCCAACTTTCAGAAACCAAAAATTGTAAAAAAAAAAAATCTATATATTCGATGAAATGTTTAATCGATATATCCAAGGAAATTACTTGTAGCACACGATTAAAAAACGATATGTTACCTAACTCAAGTATCAACTTTTAATTGATATGACTACAGATGTTTGAATTCATCGGCATGTTTATTTCGATTATCCATACAGAATTTCTCATTACTATGCTATATCATTATGATCTATAAACAGATAAAAATTTATTTTTATGGAAGCTTGCATCTAAAGGGAAGAATGTTCCACACCCTTTGACCCCCAAATCCAATAGAATCGTATCCCACGCCATCACGGAACAAACTAAAATGTTTTCAAAAACAAACCATTTTTATGCTAGTATTATCTTACGGAGAGACGGACGATGAGACAGTCAAATAAAAAAATAATGAAATAAATGAGTGAGACTAATTGGTAAATTATGCTCAACTAAAGACGAAGTGAATGAAATAAATGAGTGAGACTAATTGGTAAATTATGCTCAACTAAAGACGAAGTGAACAAACACTTTGCACGAATCGCATCCAGTTCATTAAAACTTTTAACAAAGGAAGTTAATTTCGTATTTTTTTTTTCTATGCAGTCAACGTTAGATTTGTGCTGGGCACTAGAAATATGATTACTAATATCATTCCTTCCACCACGCGAAATTTTTTTTTCTATGCAGTCAACGTTAGATTTGTGCTGGGCACTAGAAATATGATTACTAATATCATTCCTTCCACCACGCGAAACGCTGAAATTACATGACACGCAGTGCAAAATGCATATTTTTCATTTTTTGAAGATTTTGCAATACAAGTGAATTCTGCAGAATATGCATCACGGAATGTTTGATAGGACTTTTTTCCCCCTTTCATATTGCTGCTCATAGCGAATCACTAATACTAAATTTATTGACACTTGAAAAAAAATGCGAGTAAAACTGCTGTAGTAAAACAGTAACAGCTTAAAGAGATGCAATGTGCAGAGGAAAAAAATAGTACCCCAACATATTAATTTTGTTGAATCAACCCAAGGCATTTTTATGCACGTTATCGAGCGACGAACAAAAAAAGCATGGTTGAAAAGCGTAGAAAACTTACTGACTAATGGACCAGCAAAATAAATCATTGCTGGAGAAGCACAGGCTCGAATGAACATTGGACTTTTTTTTTTTTTTTTTTTTTTCTTCCAACTTCCTCTTACAGTAGCATTTTTTTTTGTTAGGTCAAATGTATTGCCACAGAAGAAGTTATGAAACCATGCCTAATGCATTTTTAATTTCACAAAACTGGCAGCTTTTTCTTAATTTCGTCATGTTAGGTATCGATCCGGGATTAAAAATTCTACAGATTTAAAATCCGTTTGAAATTTTTTTCTACGATAACTACATTCTGAAATAGCATTTTGAACTGGGAGTGCTGGAATGCAAGATACACCCATGTTGGCCTCTGAGAAGCTGCGAACCCGAGGACGAACAATGTGTTATCTGAAAAGAAGAACGGGGAGGGGGAGGGAAACGAGAGAGAGAGAGAGAGAGAGAGAACGTGAATGTAACCTTACGTTACGCAGCTGGCCGCTTGAGCAGGAGAAGGAAGGTACTCGGATCCATCCAAAAGTCCACGTGTAAGCAGAAAATCGTGCCACTCGCACTTTCTCTTCACAGCGGAAATAAGGAGATTTTTTTCTTTTTAATCATTTCGTGTTAAGGATTTTTTGAAGTGGAATAAAGATTTTTTTTTTTTTTTTTTTGCTCTTGAAATGGGGAGAAAAAAATAGGGATTTTTGGTATGAGAATGAAAAATCGGAAGAAATCACTTTCCGATTGGAATATTGGAAAGATGCCCCAAAATCGGAAGCTTTCCGGGTAAATCGGAAGGATTGGCAGCTATGCAAATATGTACATGACCACCCACAGAGTGGAGTAAAAAACGTGACTCGTCAGACCAGCACACTTTTTTCCAATCATCCGATGTCCAACTTACATGATCTTTGCACCAGGTGAGTCTTTTGCGCTGATGAACCATGTTAGGACAGGATGTCGTCAAGGTTGTCTGCTGTTATAGCTCATGCATGCAAGCATGTGATGCATGGTCATGACATACCATTCCGGGTTGGACTCTGTTGTATTGGGTAGTCAACTGTTGAACAGTGCTGCTCCTGTTGGCCTGTATGAGTCGTCAGAATAGTAACTCACCTCTCACATAAACCTTTCTGTGTCCCGTGCAGTTTTGCCTCTGGGTCGTTGTCTAACCATTTTCATACCAGTCCTGATGCCCTTTAACTATGGCAGCTTGCAAACAACCCACCAGTTCAGCAGTTTGGAAAATAGTAGCATCCATTCTCCGAGCTACGACAATATGTCCTTTCCCAAAGTCCGATAAATCCTTCTGTTCACCCATCACGCTCCAAATTTTACTACCTACTGCTCCCTCACACCTTACATATGCTATGTCGGTTGAATAATAGTGTCCTCTCGGATATTGCACGGTCAATGGCCCGTATCCACTTTTCATACAGATGGTTATAATTCAATGATCACTCTGTGTATATTGCAGACGTAGCTCTTAAATGATGACCATCTTAAGACTCTCCCCATGAACCTACATGCAACTTCAAAAGCAAAAATCATAACACTTAAAGAAATTACTTGAACATTTCTTACTGAATAAAACTAAGAAGCAAAATGGGCAGTGAAACAATGGGGGCATTTTTTAGTTACAAATTTATTGAGGAAGCAATACATGAAAAAGTGTAGATACTTTTTCTTGAGCTGTTTTGTTTAGGGGTGTAACAACCATCATGTGCAACAAGCAACTCTAAGGGATATAAGTAGTCCCTCATTCCTAATTTAGGGCTACTGGTTCCAGGGAAGGGAGAAAGCCAATACCGTAAGACAAGCACACTATAGATGGATCGGAAATGATGTCACAGTTACTGAAAAATCCTTTTTACTGTTGTGAGCAATGACAGTTTCAAAATTGCTGTTAAGGTGCCATTGTTAGCTGTGTTATGATCAGAGCAATGTTTAGTGAACAAACAGGTCTAAAATCACTGTTAACATACCACAATTTGGGGCTGTCTTGGCCTCACTCACAATGACTTCAACTCACTCTAAGATAAATCTCCCCTATCCAGGAGGGTCTTTACCCTAAGGGCTTTTGACAGCTAAAGAAGAGCTGAATGAGATTGTTATCACTTTAATCCTATCAAGGCTATGGAAATGTGGGAAAATGTGAAAGCACTAGATGAGAAACAAAATGGTGGGGAGGAATCAAAAAGTACCCAAATACTTTTTGTATATAATTTATGCTATGCATCTTTTGCATGCCAAGATCTTTGTGTGTGTGAAATAAAATGTGATTCAAGAGTATACATTTATTTACATACAACACACTGCATTTATCCACGTCACCAATGACCACACTGAACCACAGTTTGGTACACACTAAGTGGAATTAAAGCGTAACAACTAATAATAATGTTGAGTGATACTTAGGTAGGTGGGTTAATGAATGTTATAGTAGTAAAACCAATGAAGAAGATAGATATGTTAGTCATAAAAGTAAATATCTACTGAACTATGATAAAGGCAATAGCAAGTATTTCGACTGTTTAGTTTTTCAAAAAGAGTACTTATTATTATTATTATATGTTATTCACATTTAGAAGAACGTAAGAAAGGACTCTCATGCCGATGAAATGTGATGTAGCTACAAAAGTCCATCTGCACATGCGCAAGCTAATATCTGACCTCAAGATAGAAAAAAAAAAAGTTGAATCGCAAGTGTGTTGTTAGTGAGGGGGATTGGCAACTTTTGGTCTAGGGTATCTACAGATTACTCCGCCATCGCATTATACATAATTTCAAAGCTCTCAGGAATAGCAGGTACGCCCCACCCCCTTGGGGATGTCGAGATAAAACCAAATTTCGCTACAGCACACTATTTTCAAGATATTTGAGAAAATCAACTCCATCATGCTATATATCATTTTAAACTTCTCATCAAAGTCAAGAGGAAACCAAATTTTGCTATGACACACCATTTTCGAGATATTTGAGAAAATCAAGCTAGGTGGTTCACTGACTACTTTGCATTACGCATTTTTGTTACATCAAAAATTTTTACTTGGGATTTACTCTTCTACTGTCAGAAAAGGTGCATGGCATTCAAAATTCCTTCCTTTCAGTAAATTGAAGTGCTAAGAAACAGCATATGCAGCAAACAAGAGTATTCTGTGTCACTGTGATTCTCCACTCTGTTCCTGCTTCGTATCTTATCTAACACAAGTGGTGATTTTGACACTGTTACAATTACAAGGCTGACTTGCCGCCACCCCCATTGTAAATGTTGATTCTGCCACTGTTCAGTCACCATTACTTCTGCAGAACTGTCACTATCATCACTGTGACAGGAAAATCACAGTTAAGCCAACCTCTCATCTGGGACTCAGACCAGAACCCATCTCTGATTACTAGCCCTAAACCTACTCCTCTGACCACTCAAGCACCTAGGCAGCTAGGGAGGTTGTGAAAACATGAACAAGAAAAGGAATCTGAAATAAAGAGTGAATAAAGATGTGAAAGTAGGAAGATGCCACCAAATTAAAAATATGTTCAGGCATTTTAACACATTTGCTACCACTCACGGTGCAGGTAAGAAACCTGGGCAAATCTCCCAAGACGCCTCAAGGAGTCATGCAGCACCACAAAAGAGCTTCCATGCATTTGGATTGACCTAGCTGTGTTTACACCTCATAAATTTGCACGACTCTGCTATTCTAAAATATGAGAAAATTTATCCATAATTGATATTCATAATTATAACCTTCAGTAATTCCAGGAATATAATCATGTCTATAGCATATCCTGTAGACGGTAACTAATAAATTGTAAAATTCTTCAGCCACAAAAAGATTGAAAAAATTTATTGGTTCAACACCTGTCATATTAATTTTCAGCCCTACCAAGTACACTAGTACATGTTTCATACACTTTCGTCCAAATAAAATTCAAGGACTTTTTACAGACTTCTCAAGGATGATCTCAGTATGGGAGATACACAAATTATAAAATACTATTATTCTGAAATATAGGACATCCTGCATCCCCGATATGAAGAAATTATTTTTGCAAATCTATATGCATGAAATGCTTTTGAAAAACAGGTTTACAACCAGACAAAATGCACATTTAAGTGAAAATTCAGAGAAATTCTGTTGTTTAATTTCATATGGTGTTCTAGGTGCAATATTTTCTGTAAATTGTTTGAAATCATTTACAACCTACATTGTTAGAAGTTTGATAAGGAGGAGGTGCTTCACTTCTGTTTTACACATAATTTTTAACCCTAATCTATCATAGCATTAGTCAATTTGGTCCACCTACACTTATAATATTGCACTGGTATTTTTTGATAAATGAAGAGAAACAAATTTTAAATTTTAAAAAAAAACATAGCCCCATGTTCGAAAAACAAACTTCAGGATTTAAAAGTATGGTACACAGTGAGCTGGGACTAGTGGTACAGATGAGGGTAGTGGGACCAGTTCCTTTCCCTCGGCTGCCTTTCCTTCCCAGAAAATGCAGTACCCATTTCAGCAGGACACAACTCCTGTCCCTAGCTGGAAATGAACCAGGGACCTTAGGCATGGCAGCCTAGTGCCCTAATCACTATACTACTGCACCAAACAAATCTTAGAGAAAGCACATCAGAAAAAAGTGAACCAAAAATTTTGGTCAAAGTAATAACTTCAGAAACATTGCCACCTAAGTGCCTTGTGGCTGACTGGCAGCAACTGGAACAGGAAAACATAGTAACACTAAGAAAATTTGGTTACTGAGTCCTCTCTAAAGCAAAAACTAAGCATCTCCTCTGAAACTTTTAGCAATTTGGTTTAAAAAAAAAAAAAAAAAAACCTGCAATGTCCCCTACGAAGTTAAGTTCAATGGTAAGAGTACTACCAAAACTGAGCTTGGGCAGAATTTCAGTGCATTTCAGCTGACTAAGTGCAACTATTCAGGATTGAGAACCATTTTGAGACCTTCAAAATAACACCAA
Source organism: Macrothele yani (assembly GCA_039090855.1). NCBI lineage: Eukaryota > Metazoa > Arthropoda > Arachnida > Araneae > Macrothelidae > Macrothele > Macrothele yani. The sequence goes on along the minus strand of CM077010.1, from coordinate 136,311,357 downwards.
ATCAAAACTAAATATACAGTTATAACTTCCCAAATGCATGTATACTATGAAAGCAGTCATCTGAAGTTCTAGTGAAAGCATAAAAAATTATACTGGATGTTCCCCATTTTTTCTTTTTTCATGTTTTGCTATCGTTAAAGAGGGTTACACATTTAGGTAAAACATGAAAAGTATATTAATAACAAACTATGCTTTGTTATACCAAGCATCAAATGCTATCCTTCAATTTTCATGCACAGATCCAACATCCTTATTGAATGTCATATGCCAGTCGCCTTGTTTTTATATACTCAGATCATAATGCTACAGGAATAGGTTTTGCAATAAACATCTAAAGTTAAACCACAAATTTGGCCAACTAAAAATCTTCCAACATGCAATTTTTGAAGATATTGTAACATAGTGGCATTAAAATTCCCTAGCGGGTATTAAAAAAAGTTACCACTAACAAAACATAAAACTTATTTTCTAGATGTTTAATAATTCAGGAAACAGCAGTTTTTTGTAAAGCCTTTGGAACTTTTTTTGAGTACTTCAATATTAATCACTTGCGCTGCTTTTCTTTGGTAGTATGTCTGAAACTGTTAAGATTTGGCAATCAGAGTTATTGTCCCCACCAATTTCTGCTTTCTCAGCAAATTCATCTGCAGATTTCAACAGTGCATGAATATCCTGTTCAAGTCTTTGCTTTTTTTTTTTTTTTTCCTGAATTCTTCTTGCCCCATAATCTCCAAATGTCTCTTTTCTATATTTGCAATAATATCTTTTTTCAGTTTCTGGTCCTCCAGATATTGCATGTATTTTTGTCTGGCCAATGAAACAGAATTCCTCATGTCTTTAGTAACAGTGAAATCATTAACATTACCACCTATTTTGTAATAACCTTTTCAATAGGATAGGTCCACTATGGGTGATGAACATTGTACCAAAACTTCGTCGCAATCTTTCATTAATTTTATGAAGTCATCACGCAAAAGGGCGAAAGAATGAATTCCGCTCTTATGTCCTGACCTTTGACCACTTTCAATATGGATTCGACGAATCAGTATGTACCCCAACATATTAATTTCATCAAATCAAGCCAAGACATTTTTATGCAAGTTATCGTACTTGCATAAAAATGTCAGGACAAAGCACGGTTGGAAAGCGTAGAAAACTTTCTAACGGACCAGCAAAATAAATCATTGCTGGAGAAGCACTGGGTTGAATGAACATTGGACTTATTTTTTAACTTTGTTATAGTAGTATTCTTTTGTTACGTCAAATTAGTTGCCACAGAAGAAGTTACAAAACCATCCCCAAATGCATTTTTTATTTCACAAAAGTGGCAGCTTTTGTTTAATTTCGTCATGTTTGGTATAGATCTGGGTTTAAAAATTCCACAGATTTAAAATCAGTCTGAATTTTTTTTTCTACTATAACTACATTCTGAGATAGCATTTCGTACTGGAAGTAATAAAGAGAAGAGAGGTGCTCCAATACCGGCCTACTTGAGAAGTTGCTACTTGGGGGACGAACAATGCATTAAGTGGGAGGGGGAAACACAGCGAGAGATACATAAACAAGCCCAGCTGGGGCAGTTCAGTTTACGTGCAGCGCAAGCTCTTTAGCGTTTGGAAAAACGATAAACCTAAAACATGTGGGAAAACTGGGGACAAATGTTCCCTCATAAACACATGTAAGTGAAAAGTTGATTCATAACTTACCTCAGCACTTTATTTTAAATGGACGAAGTTAAATAAAAAAATTGTAATGGTGGGTGCAAAATCATCAGAAAAAAAAATCTCGGAGAATCACCAAATCCATAAAATTTATATTTTGCCCGTAAAACAAGCTGCATTTCCATAAATTTTACAGGTAAACCGTAAAACCTGGTAGGTTTGAAATCATGGCCTGAATCTTACCTTTGTGAAGTTACTCCGATTACTCGAGGTCAACATTTATTCCTTTAAGACAAATACACAAATATTCTCGAAGATACACTAGCACAGAAGCATTACAAATCACTAACATTTTGCTCACTTCACATCAGTGTCTAATCTTGTCTATTCTTCCTTATTTCGCACTTTGTTCCTTTTCACGAGAGTCAAAATCAGAACCAAAACCACTGCCGTACCATAGTAGAAGTTTATGCGTCATTCATACAAACAGTCACCAGCGGCTGCTAAGCGCAAGTTCCAACAGCCTGCGCAGAATGAATCCCTCGGCCAGGGCTGTTGGCGCTGCTCCGTCATTCACTCCCGTTTGTTGGGTCATACAAACATACATGGCACAATCGAGTAAACTTTAAAAACGAAGCAGAAAAAACTGCATTTATATATGATCATAATAAAAAAAAAAAAACGGGACATAAAAATTAAAGACTTTTCAAGGATCAGCATCTTTTTTTAGGGCTTTAAAGGCCTTGAAACTTGCTGAAAAAAATGCAAGTACTTTTTAAGGACTTTCAAGGGCCATGCGAATTATGTAGTAAACAGAATTATTCTTGTGATGTTGGGAACATCATACCAATGCGTAGCTAAAATCTGTTCAGGCGGAGTATGAGAGAGAATGTTGCATTATTTATTTTCACTTTCACTGCTGGTAAAAGAATATGTTTCTGCATATGATGATAAATTATTAGGATAAACTATTTCCACAGCAGGATGTGCCCACTGTGGAACTTTTGGTTGAGAAGGACCGGAGATTAGCCTGTCTGAATATATCTGTTGTTTCCACAAAACTAAGTATTGAAGTCAATATGGCTTTCCTTGAAATCCCTCAATAGGGCGCCCTCTTACGTATGAACTGTAAGCAGCAAATGCTTTTTATTGCCACTCAAGCATTTATTTATTGATAGTTCCCTTCACCGCAAAACCAGTAACATTCAAAGGAAAATAAACACTACAGTGAAAAGTGAATGCTGTATTAAGTCTACAGGGAGTCAACTTACTTTCCTTTCCCTAAACCATGTGGGAAAAAATCTGCTATCCCTAAACCGCAGTCATTTTTAAACAGTTGGATACTCATTCTCATTGCCAGTAACAAAATACATAATTCTTTTCAAGTGCCAAAGGTTTTAGGAAGGGAAATATTAACATACATGAGACAGGCCAATTACAAAAAAAGCTGAACTTTTTAACTGGGTGGAAAATTGGGACACGCGAACACGCGCTGAGCAAATTCAAATACAGCATATATATGTACAATATTTAAGAGTACGCTAGCCATATGAAATTATTTTCTGTAAATTATGTAAGTAAATATTAAAGTGAAGCACATTATTGTATTCACAATAGAAAAGAAGGAATTTAAGAACAAAATAAAATGAAATATTTTAAAAATCAGATTTAAAACTTACATGTGAATCTTTACTAGCTAAATCCTGAGGTGAAAAGTATTTGTCTAGAAAAGTTTGTGAATTTAGTCAAGCAATTAGAAACTTACAAGAATTAGAAACATATATCCACAGATTAGTTTTTAGTCATTGAAGAAGTCAATAAAGTATTTCTCAATGTAACCTTATAAAATGGCTTGCAAAATTTTTTGCTTGCGTTGTGAATATGGTGACATGAATCTCCATCAATGTCAAGCAAGTGGGGAGATTTTCTCTGCCGAATTCTTGTTTTTAACCCTGTTTTTGAGCCTCTCATGACACATTCTTTTCACTCAGCTTTCAAACAAGCAAAACAAATTCCTTCTTAGAAAGAAAGAATTAAAAAAAAAAAAAAAAAACGGAAAGCTGCGTCACAAACTTTTTAGAGGCTTTGGCCCGACGTAATACTGGCCTGAAGCCGTGCTTCTCCCCCCCCCCCTTAGCTTTCAAACATGCAAAACACATTCTTCCTTAGAAAAAAAAAGAAAGGAAAGAAACAGAACAGAGTTGCGTCATGAACTTTGTTCAGCGGCTTCGGGCCAACGTTATCCTAGCCAGGCGCCGTGCTTTCTTTCCACTAAGTTTTCAAACAAGCAGAACACATTCCTCCTTAGAAAAAAAAAACAAAAAGGTTCGTCACGAACATGGTTCAGAGGCATCGGGCAGACGCAATTCCGGGCAACAGCGAATGCACGTCCGAACCAACGTAATTCCGGATCACAGCAAAAGAAGCCCGCCAGGCCTACATAATCCCGGCACGGCACCATGCTTCCTTTCCACTTAGCTTTCAAACAAGCAAAACAAATTTCTTCTCTTCGGGGGGGGGGGGGGGGGAGACGAATTTAAGAAAAGAAAGCTGCGTCACGAACTTTATTTAGATGCTTCAGGTCGACATAATCCCAGGCCACGGCGAAAGAAGCACGACGGGCATTTTTTTTTTTTTTCACACTTTGAGAAACAAGCAAAACAAATTCCACCACCTGAGAAAAAAAGACAAAGGGCTGTGTTACGAACTTTGTTCAGAGGCTTTTACGTCGATTATTTACAAAATCAGTAAAACTTTCTTAATAACAGCGAAAATCTGAATATCCATAATTTTTTTTTTAGTCACCCGTAATCCCGGGGGAAATCCGTAATAATTACGGAGATTCCGTATTTTTTGGCATCCTCCGTAGGAAGAGGATTCACGAGAGCTTCAATTCTCGAACGATCTTAGAAAAGCGGGAACGCATTCGGGTACATTTGCAAATTACAAGAGAGAGTTTCTGGCGATGACGTCACGGATAGAATCAAGCGAATAGTTTGGCCCTAATGGAATGCAGAGTGGCGATTTCCCGCAAGACACGGAAAGGGCTGCGGGAGTTTCCCTAACGCACGAAGTAGGCAGAGCTCAAGTGACTGACATCCCATCCATTGTTGACAGCAGTATACGAATTGAGCTCCTGACTCGTCTGCTCCAAAACCAACGCTTTCAGCTAGAATTCTTTTACTCCACAAAAAGCGGAATCGCGGAATTCCGCTTTTTTTTTTTTTTTATTTTTCTATAGAACGACGACCCCCCCCCCCCCCCTAAAAATCCTGAAAAATTTCTCTTCATTTTTGCAATGACCTCGAGAATGACCAAAATGATGCCGAAAAAAGCGGAATTCCGCGAATTCGCGGAAGAATCTCATATATGTATTAAGCCACGATCACGACGCCTTCGAGTGCCATTAGCACCTGGGATAAGTATTACATGACCCCGTTTGGCGTTATGCAGCAGTGAAAGTGTTACAGAATGAAGTCAGCTGTTTTTCTAGAAACTGATAATTTTATATGCAATATGTAAATAAACTTGGTCATATTTTCTGATGTCCAATATCATTTTCCTTTTTGTGTAATACTACCAGTACAGCGTTAAAAAGGAAATGCACATCACAAATAATTGTGGAACATGTCAGTCGCAATCTCATAGAAGAAATCCAGGTTTACAAAATTAAGCAGTGCCCACACTGAAAACCACTAGCAGTTTTTACTACCGAATTACAAATATTTTAACTGTGGGTTTTCGAATTTCATAACTATGTTGCTTATAATATACAAAGGTAAATAAATCAGCTTAATTAATTGCATACCTAATTTTAATTAAATGAATAGTTTTAAGCATGTGGAATCAATAATTTTACATCAGTAATGAATTTTTTAACACTAATGATTAAGAACATCTTCACAACATGCACACAGCAATGTTAACACCTAAAAACTCCTTTGAAAACACACACACACACACACACACACACACACACACACACACACACACACACACACACACACACACACACACACACATTGTCGTTCTTGGCTCCAACCCAGTGACAACAACACTGTACAATATCACATTATGGTCAACCCACACAATAATGGTCTACTGGTTAGATCTAAGTTCCTGAAATTTTGTGTTTCTTGAATGTTTAATATTTTTCATTGGTTATATGCATATCATTTTTTATGCCCTAGCACATTCAGCTTCATGGTTAAGAACAAATTATAAAACATCATCCTTAACAGTTAATATGTAGGTCATACTGAAAGTAATGAGCAAAGCTGCATTACACAGGCAGACTGCACATTGGGAGAACGATAGTTCATGGACAGGTAGTGCCATCCCTGGTAGTGGCCGTGAATGCTAAATTATGTCACCAGCGTCAGGTGATCAAAGAGACGTGAGAAACGATGACCAACAGTGATACATCATTCAGTCAGCAAGCTCTGATTAAGTTCCTTGTGAAAGAGGAGACTTCAGTGTGCATACTTCAGTGTGCATCCATAGACTTCAGTGTGCATATGGAGATGTGTACCTAGTCTTACCATAAATACTGTTACAAAGCATTCAATGAAATAATGAAAGAAATTTAAAGATATTTTAATATACCTGTGATATGACATAAGTAGTACACTTGTAAATACATGGCATCCTTTTGCCTTCACACAGTCATTTAGTCTCTGTGGTCACTCATCAATAGCTTTATGCAGGGTCTCCACACGGAACGCTGCTACTGCCTTCACCAAAGAGTGTTTGAGACTGTCAATACTGGGGTGTCTCTTCCTGCAGGCCATGTCCTCCAGTGTGGCCCACAATTTGTAGTCCAATGGGTTGAGGTATGGGCTGCTTGAAGGCCAATCAGCTGGAGAAATGAAATCTGGCAAATTCGCCTGAAGCCACTCCTGGATTGACTTGGCCATGTGGGCAGGTGCAGAATCTTGCTGAAAGCTCCACTGTCAGTTTTGGAAGAGGGTGTGACTCAATTTTTGACCACTGACTCCGAAACCCTGTTCTGTTAGATCCTAGTAGACTTTGGCAGATATTTTCACTCCTTTCTCACAGAAATGGAGCTCCGTGTTACCCTTGAGACTCCCCACCAAACCATGACAGAAGCAGGTTGATAACCCCTCATGATCCTTGGAGCTTTCTCCTGAACTTCTCATGAGGTTGATGCATACATCCTGTTATTTTGGCAGTTGAAAGCGTTTTCAATAGTAAAATTTTTTTCATCAGAGAAAAGGATCTGTCTGTGGCGATTGTTTGCGCAAAGCTGTAGCAAAGGTTTTACTTTTAGCATCAGACTTGCCAACCTTAAGAAGAAAAAGATCCTGCAATTTTCTATGAAAATCCTGCAAGCATACTTTCGTATGTTTGAAATATCAATGGACATCATTTGAAGCACTAATGTTACATTAATGCATATAAAAAATGTAAAAAAAATTATGTTAAAAAATATTTTAAATTTTTTTGTTTTGTTATGCATCGATCTTGAGGATAACCCAAATTATGACGGAAAAGGAGAAATTCCTCGAAGCCGTTGCACTCTCATGCCTAAAGATTACAACTAATTTTTTTCGCCGTCGAATTTCCATTTTCAGAAATTTTTCCTCCATTTTCAAACTGAAATACAAATATTTATGGAATAAAATTATATATAACAATACTGGACAGAGGCTACATCACATGAAAAAGGAATTATGATTACGGAAAAAATCTTTATTTCGTTTACTTCTGTTTTTGAAAGACGAAGTACCGTCCCGATGCGTATTTTTAAGAATTGGTAAAATAATTCGATGCGTAGTTTTACGCGCAAAGAAAAATTCCTGATGCATATTTTTACGCATCAAGAAAAATTCCCGATGCATATTTTTACGCGTCGAGAGAAATTCCCGATGCGTATTTTTACACGTTGGTAAAATTTTCGATACGTACTACATGCGTAATTACGCATTTTGGCGAACTCAGGACTTGGCACATCGCTCGAGCACTCCCGTGGAAAGAGAGCTACCACAAGACGTCACGAAGCTAGCGAGTCAAAGATGACGTCATCGCGTGACACATTGCTCGTAAGGTCCGGTAGAAAATCTACGGTTCCCGCCAACGCCAAGCCTGTTCCCACAGCGCCAGAGATCATTAGCGGACAGAAGAGTAAATATTGTTGCCAATGGCAGGGCAGAACTGCTGACTCAGAGGGAAAAGGTCGCTTCTCCGCTAATGAACCGAAGCCTTGGAGAACTTCGAACTTTTCTCCTCGTTACTTTTTAATTTACGCTTTAGAAATCATGATGGAATCCGGCAATATTAATTTATAATCTGGAATTACGGGAAATGTAATAAAATCCAGCATTGCCGGCCTAAACCTGGAGGGTTGGCATGCCAGTAGAACCCTCTGTTGCTTCAGTTGGGGATTAAGAAGTGCCCTGTACGTCGCCAGTAAGCTCTCACCCTTAGGTCACTCCACAGCATGTGTGGCATCGACATTCTTGAAATGTTCAACTCACAAGCCATCACTAATTGTTTTCTGACAGGATTTCGTCGAATACGGGCTGCCACTGCTTTCACCAGGCAAGCAGTCCTCATGGTATGCAGCCGACCCTTTCTAGGGTGGTCAGCGACAGTCCCGGTCTCAAGGAACCTTTTTATTGTCCAGTAGACAAAAAATTGGCTGACTTTCAGCTTCTTCAGCATGTTAAAATTCTGATTTTCTAACTTTGTGCCGTGCTATTACAGCAACAAGATTCTCATAATCGCCCCACTCCATGGCAAGTACTTCATGAAACACGTTATCTCCTCTGCGACTGAATACACAATGATTCACCAGCTGCCTCGTGACTCCTGGCTGGTTGGTGACGTTGCACATCGGTTGAGTGCAATCTGTCGAATGTTTGTAACAGTATTTATGCTAAGACTGGTGGGTATATGGGTGCTGAAACATTGGCTGAAACATTTTAAAGACAGTTTCAGACATTAACGATCAGCCTTGTAGTGGTCACTGTTGAAAAGCCTCTATGGAACACAACAAGGAAAGAGTTGATGTCTTCATTTGTGATGACAGCCATGTGACGGTGAAGGAAATTGTGGCGAACTTGGGCATAGGACATAGTCAGGGTTCATACCCTTTTCTGTGGAAAAAAATAAGAACTTTCTAAGGACCTACACTCCAACTGACATTTTGCATCACTGGAATATCACCAGGTGTGTGTGTCATCGCTGTTTAATCCCTACATATGTAGGGGATTAAACAGTGCTAGTGGCCATTTACCAGGCATTTTGTCCCAAATATAAACTACTTTGCTTACAAAGAACAAAATTAAATACACACCAAAAAACCAAAAAAAAAAAAAAAAAAAAAAAAAGACAAGCGGGAGACACAGTGACAATGAAGCAAGATGTGTTGAGTAGAACGGTAGACAATAGATAGATCAGACCACATCAGACAACTGACACCTAAATTGTAAAGAAGTCAAACAGAACCCCCCCCCCCACCTTTGCTTTGACCCTCTGACCCCTAAAAAGGCACACAACACAGATGTTGATCCCACTGGTAAGGTCACACAAGGTACGTCAAGCAAGCTACAATAGGAAAAGTGGGGGCCCTAGGGGGTGGGGGTGTTGAAGGGAGATCATTTCTAAGAACATTTCAGGTGATTATCTCCCTTCAATGAGATAGAAGAAAGCTCCCCTGGTGAACGGGTTAGCATATTTACAGACACACAAACAAAAATGGGTGCAGGGTTGTGATGCCCATTACTGCAATGTAAAAACAAAACTGGGGGGGTAAGCACTCGTTTTAAAAAATAAGGATTTTTTAAGGACTTCTAAGGGCCTTAGAAATGGATATCAAAAATAAGGAGTCTTAAGGACTTTTAAGGACCATACGGACCTCCTTGATAGTGCAGTTCAGGAAATGATAAGCAGCTTGGGATATCAAAAAATGTGTGCCTACTGGGTCCCATGTTTACTGACAGAAGACCACAAAGGTCAACGCAAGAACGTCACACCACAACTGATGAAGCTGTATCAAAATGAAGGTGCCAATTTTTTGCACTGTATTGTGACAGGCGATTAAAGTTGGTTCTGCCATTTCAAACCTGAAACAAAATGCCAGTGCATGGAATGGCATCATCTCCACTGACCAAGCAGGAAGATGCCTAAGACAGTTCCATCAACTGCAAAGGTTATGGGAACTAGCCCAGTAAATAAAGGCCAAAATTGGGTCAAACCCGGAACAAATTAGGTAAAAGCTGAATTTTTGCAGGCTGGTAGAACTCATTGGGCTTAGCATTTTCACAAAAGTCCCCGCCCCTCCCCGCTTGATCCCCCCTACGCCCCCATAAAGGGGGGAATCAGGTCTAATATTAATCCACTCGTAACTCCCGAAATAATTGGCATACAGCGATAATTTTTTTTTATTTATTCCTCTTGATGTGGTCTATAGATTTTGTTCTATTCATTTTTACTATGTCTCCAATAGTTTTGCAGCAATTTTCGAAAACCCGCAAAATAGCACATTTTTCTCTCGACATTTTCCCGATTAATTCCAATTACCGCTTCACAGAGCCAAAATTTCTGAAAAAGGCTCCGAATAAAAGTTGTAGCAAATTTTATAACCTTTGCAACAATATATTATTTGTCTTACGGCAATGTATAGTTTCGTTTACACTGTATCTAAACCATGTCAGCCTTAAGGTGGTTCCACCTAAAATTTCTGCTTTATGTTTCCAATGGTAAAACTTCTTTACATATTTTCTTCTCAATTAATGTATTCCCAAGGATGAAAATTTGCACATCGATAAAACTAACTTTAAGTTATAGTATGAGATACCTAATACTTGCTAAAACATAACCATAATTTAGAAATCCAACATTTGTTTGTCTACTGACGTCATTAATGTACAGGTCGCGCCGTTTATTAACAGGTCTGAATATTACTAAAAAAAATTATCGATTTTTAATATAATTATGGTTATGTTTTAGCAACAATTTACTATCCCATGCTATAACTTAAAGTGAGTTTTATCCATGCGCAAATTTTCATCCTTGGGAATACATAAATTGCGAAGATAATGTGTAAAGAAGTTTTACCATTGGAAACATAAGGCAGAGATTTTAGTTGGAATCACTTTAAGCACTTCTGTTACAAAGAATTTGTCGCGGAAGAACATAGTGCTGATAGAGAGATAAGAGGCATTGACTCACGCAATTTGTTTATTTATTTGACCCGTGGGGAGAATAAAATGCATTCCTAAAACTCCCCCACAGTCCGCACATATGCCACAAAAGCAAATAGAATTAGGTAATCGGATAGGCAAGATGTCCGCACGGGAGGTTCGCTGAGACAACGAACAAAATGTAAGTTGATCGTTTTTTAGCCTCTAAAAAGTTAACCAAATTCTTAATGCATTCCTGTATTGGTTTAACTAACGGAATAAAAAATGGACAAATGCATGATTTGCGATAACCATCTCTGTGAGGGAGAATCAGTAGTTGTCACCAAAGGTTTAAAAAGGATAATTGATTCTAGCCTGAAAAGAAAAGACAGTTTGCATGAAAAATTAGAGAATGTTACTTCTATTATGGTTCACCAGACTTGCCGGCGGAATTACATGCGAGAAAGTAGTATTAAGGGTTCACATGTTGCAAGTATTTTGTTAGCATCAACGTCTTCAAATCCACTTTTACGAAGTTTTCAACAAACTTTTGACTTTAAAAATAAGAGCTTATTCTGTGAAAAGGAAGCCACTCTGAATATTATGCTTCCTCTCAAATACAGAAAAGCAGTCCATATGGTATCGACTCTAGAAATAAAAGATAAAATTTTAACTTTCTTTCATAACGATAAATGGAGGGAAAATGTGAAGTTGAAAATTCTCGGGGTTATTGACCTAGTAGCAGTTGAAGCACGATATCATTCCGAGTGCTACAGAAAATTCAGAAAAATAAAGCTCTTTAGAGCACCTGGTCGGCCGCAAGATCAGAGCACTGAAACTGCTTTCTCATTCTTGTGTGACTATATTGAGAAAACAGATGAATGCCAATACACCCTAAAGGATTTACAAAATATCATGAAAGATCATGACCTTTCTACAACCATTACTGATAAATATTTGAAGCAGCGACTGTTACAACATTTCGGAGACAGGATAATAATAACAAATATTTCTGGGAAGAAGAATATTGTATGTATGACAGATGCTAATCATAAATTGCTGACTGATCAATGGTACAATGAGAGAAAGAAAGGATAAGGTTTGTGAACGAAGAAGAGTTGTTGAAGCAGCGGCAGAAATTATTAGGGAGGACATACAGAAAATGATTTACGACACTACCAAATATCCGAATGCGAACGATATCAAGGAGGGTGGATTAAATGTTGTTCCGGAAACTCTGCAAATATTTACAGACATGGTTACAAAAAAAGACAAGGTGATGGCAGCACATCTGGGATTATTCGCAAACGAACTGTAATAAACCATGCTATAATATCTGCTGTAAGACCTAGATCTTTTTTGTCAGCTGTTCAAATCAGTGTTGCGTTGTATTTATGTCATAGATATGGTTCCAAACATTTAGTTGAATTGTTATCATCGATGGGTATGTGTTCTTCATACTACGAAGCAGAACGATATCAAAATTCTCTAATTAATGGAGGGTTACCTTCTGTGAGTAATGAAGCCTTTATTCAGTACGTGTTTGATAATGCAGATGTGAACGTACGCACTTTAGATGGATTAAACTCTGTTCATGCAATGGGAGGAATTTAATGCATTACACCAGCCACCTGTGTTGACACGAAGGTTGATGTCTCACGACTACAATCTGGAAACATTTCTAAACCTCAGGTAAGCATACGGCATCAGGCTTATCCTAAGAAAAGGCTATTCGGCTTACAGAACATAACAGTTCAAGACCTGAGTAACATAAGAATGACAGGTAGTATGCAATCATCATTAAAGACTTTGTTTCCATTAAATTGTCTGTGGCTAAGTGGCTTTGCGGCTGTTTCAAAGCCTCAACCCGGCTGGAGTGGCTTTATGAATGTAATCATGGGCCAGTTAGAAGGCTGTGAAAGTAGTTACATTTTAGCTATACCCTTCATCGATATTGATCCAGGAAACCCTTCTTCTATTTACACTGCACTATGTTTTGCAGCAGAACAATGTAAAAAGAGGAAGCAGTCATGTATTGTTACTTTTGATCAACCGCTTTTCCTCAGAGCATCTGAGATGGTTGCAGTAGCAGACGTTGGAAGCGACATGTCAAAAATAATTGTACGATTGGGGGCTTTCATTTATTGATGTCATATATGGGCTCCATTGGACGAATTATGGAGGGAAGTGGTTTAGAAAAAATGTGGGAGACAGTTTACAGCCACTTGTCTCTACCCACATGCTAACAGGACATGCCTACGCAAGAGCTATAAGAGCTCACATACTAACTGTGGCATCTCTAATGATAATCTTGAGTGAAGAATATCCCCAGGTGAAAGCTAATTTCTCCGCCTAAATTGGCGTCATCTACAATAAAGTAATTGAAGGAAAAATAATGCCAAATGAAGCATGTAAAAATGAGTTTTTCAAAAGGGCGTTATGCGATTTTTCGAGGTTTTTGGAAGAAATCAGAAGTTCAAGTCATACATCGAAGTTATGGCTGAATTTCATTGCAGAAATTGATACTATGCTGAAATTTATTTTAGCTGAACGTACTGGGGACTGGCAGTTGCACTTAAGCACTGTCATCGAAATGCTTCCATATTTTCATGCTGCTGGTCATCTACCATATGCAAAGTCAGCCCATTTATATGCCCAGCAAATGCTTAATTTGAAATTCAATTTAACACAAAGAGAATATGAGATGTTCATTTCTAAGGGTTTTTTCACAGTGAGACAAAAAGGCAAATTATTTTCTGGAATATGGACTGATATGTGCATTGAGCAATTGCTTATGCGTTCTATAAAGTCAGTTGGTGGTTTAACCCATGGAAGAGGTATAACTGAAAGCATGCTATCAAAATGGGTCTTAGGTGCCCCACCATTTTTAGAAATCAGTGAAGCAGTACAAGACATCATTGGTAGTCCGTCTTAATCACTCACTGAGCAGCATGTTGAATTAAGAGAAAGTCGGCAGGCTAGATATGCACATGATATTTCCAAATTTGCACACTGGTTGAGAGAACACAATCCTTTTACGAAACAATCTGGAGACCTTGTGTGTCTATCTTCTGGCTTGGTATCTGATGTAACTGTCACTTGTGATACAGCTTATGAGATAGGATCAGCAATTATGAAAAAACTAGTTGGAGGAAACTTCAGGGACATTAAATTACACAAAAAAGACATGGTTGTAACTCAAGCTGTTGGCAGAATGGGATTGAAAGTTAGATCTGAAGCAGTTTCAATAAGTACACAACAATTGTTCAACAGAATTATTTGTGTTTGTGACAGTCCTTTGAAATTGAAATCATACTTCAGATATGAACTAGCATCTCGTCCACCATCTTTATTTGACGAAGTGTCACTGCGAAAAGGTACAAAATCCTCCATAACTAAATCTTTCGTTGGTGGTATTGTTGAACAGGAGGATATACCTACTGGTGCAGCTGTTATAATAGATGGTGGTTATCTCCTTCATTCAGTAACTTGGCCTAAGCACACAACATTTGATCAAATTCTGCAAAATTATATATCTCATGTACTTTCCCATTATGGTACAAATTGCTACTTTGTCTTTGATGGATACCCTGAAATGCCAACAACAAAGCAGGAAGAACAAACAAGAAGATCTGCTAAAAGGACGTCAGCAAACATTATATTTACAAATAACATGGAGTGCACCACAGAGCAGACTGATTTTCTGTCCAATCCCCACAATAAGAAAAGAATGATTGCAGCATTAAAAGAAAAATTCCTCTCTGCCACTAATATCACGGTTCTCACGGCTAATAACGATGCTGATGTAGATATAGTTCAAACCTCTATAGAAATGTTGAAACTAAACCCTACTGTAGTCACCGTAGGTACGGATAAAGACCTTATCGTCTTATTAATTGCACTGGTGCCAGAAGAAACAAAATCTTTGTACTTTCTCAAACCGGGCACTGCTGCAATACCTCCAATATTTTACAGCAGTGAAAAACTGATATCTATTTACAGCCATGTACGCAAATGTCTGTTATTCACGCATGACATTATAGGGTGTGATACATCGTCTGCAATTTACAAACTTGGGAAACAAAAGGCAGTTAACCTGATAAAAAATTCTCAGGAGGCTCAGTCACAAGCAACAGTTTTCAACCGCATTAATGCTTCAAAAGAAGAAATCTTTCAAAATGGAGAAAGCTTCCTTTTGGATTTATATGGTTTGAGCAAACACAGTAATTTAGATGATGCCAGATACTTTTATTACAAAAAATCAATTGCTAAACTATCACTGAGATCAAACTTTGAATTGGGAAAACTTCCACCTACAGTAGCAGCAGCTCGACAGCATTTATTGCAGGTATACCTTCAAGTTCAAATGTGGTCAGGGAACAAACTTGACCCCACCAACTGGGGATGGAAGTTAGAGGGAGGAAAACTAAAGCCAATTTGCGACTACTTTACCAGGGGCACCAGATGAACTTTTGTGTTTAATTTCATGCAACTGTAAGAAAGAATGTATGATTTCCTGCAGCTGCTGAAAAGCTGGATTCTCATGTTCTGCTATGTGAGGACGTTGCTGTGGACTGTCATGAAAAAACAAGCCTGATATGAGTGACGACATTGATATTGATTTATGATAATTCTGCCACAACTGTGCGATATTCAAAAGAACCACAGAAGCAATGTAAGACAAAATATATATCATTTTAAAAGTTATAAATTTAATCATCACCGCTTTTGTTTGTAGCCTTTTCTTTTTTAATTACAGTTTTACGAAATTTTAATCTTAGTTCATTTAGGAAATTTGAAAATGAAAATGTTTTTTTTTTTTTTTAATTATTTTGAAATTGTAGAAACAGCACCAGTGCATGGAACTAAATTCTTACTTTATAAGCATTGTATAAAGAAGAAAAAATGACATTGTCATATTTCAATCCAACAATTCGTTTGCACATAATAATCATTAGTCCCACCCCCACCCGAGGGGGAGTTGGGTGTGAAGCAAACAGGCAAGAGTTGGTGACTTTTTTGCAGGTGCAAAGCTGAGTTTTCTTTCCTTTTCTTATTTTTTACCTATAGTTGAAAATTATACTACCCGCAAAATTATTCTATGTTTTGCCCGATTTTTTGTCATTTTGTGGCTACAATGCATTCGCAGTTTCGGTACCACAGAAGGTAAACTATAAAGCATATTGAGACAAATAATATATCGTTGTAAAGGTTATGAAGTTTGCTACAACTTTTATTTGGAACTTTTTTTGGAAATTTTGGCTCTGTGAAGCGGTAATTGCAATTATTGGGCAAAATGTTGAGAAAAAAAGGTGCTATTTTGCGGGTTTTCAAAAATTGCAGCAAAACTATAGGACATACATACATACATATCACTAAGCTGTTCTCTGAGATTCAGAGGTTAGCTCCAAAAAGAAATACAAACTTCCAGATATTTTTACTTATTGTTGTTGTATCAAACTTCGCCATTTACAGTGATCTTGACATACAACTCGTGCTTCACTGATATACATTACACGCCTTACACAAGATCTTTTCTAATTCATACTCATAATCTTTTTCTCATGCAAATACTCCTGAATCTGATCCACCCATGTCTTCCTTGGCCTTCCTCTGCATTTCCTTCCTGCCACTTGGGTTGGAAATATTTTCTTAGTAAGCATTTCATCACTCATTCTTTCAACATGGCCAAACCACCGAAGCATATTGGTCTCCACCTTGCTAACAACATTTTGCTTTACATCACACAACTGCAATACATCTTCATTCCTCACACAATCAGATCGTGTCTTGCCACAAACCCCACATAAGTAAAGCATTTCTCCAGCACACAAACGACTCCTATGCTTCTTCTGCAGTACCCAGGTTTCACTGCCATACATCAGAGTAGGAACAATTACTGTTTCATACACAGCCATGCAGGACTCTCTAGAGAACCCATCATTCCTGTGAAAACCTCCCAGAGCAGCTATGACTTTCAAAGAAGAATTCACTCGCCTACTGATTTCACCATCCAACTTGTTCTCTCTGTCAAACATGCTTCCTAAATACACAAACTCACTCACCTGGTCAATCACAGTGCCATTTATACTTACATTACATTCAATGCTACCCATTTCTCTCTCAAACACCATAACTTTGGTTTTTCCCTTATTTATACTCAGTTTGAATTTCATGCAAACTTCGTGCATCCGAGTCAACATACTCTGCAACTCACTTTTGCTCTCTGCCAACAGGACAGTGTCATCAGCATACAGCAATCTGCACACACGGATATCACCAAGACATAAACCACTATTATCTATTTTGGCCTCACGCATGCATGCGTCCATAAATATATTAAACAGCCATGGTGACATTACACAACCTTGTCTAACTCCTGCACCAATGGAAAACCATTTTGATAAAACACCATTCACTCGTACACAAGCTCTACTACCAGCATACATGGCTTTTACACTATTAAGTAGATTCCCAGTAACACCATATTCATTCAATACCTTCCACAAAAGTGTCCTATTCACTCGGTCGTAAGCTTTCTCTAAATCTATGAAGGCAGTAAAAACTTTTTCCCAACAGCCATATACTTTTCAATCATCATGCGTAATGCAAAAATCTGGTTAGTGCAGCCTTTACCAGGCATAAAACCACTCTGAACATCCCACACTTTCAATGATGTAAGACCCCGTACTTTTTCAATAACAACCTTACCAAACACTTTCCCTGGCACACTCAGTAGGCTAATACCACGATAGTTCTTGCATTCAGTCTGATCACCTTTTCCCTTATACAAAGGAACAATAATAGCATCCTTCCAATCCCGAGGGACCATTCCTAACTCCCAGCACAACTGGCAAATTTCAGTTAACCAGTCAATTATAGAGTCACCACCATACTTCAACATCTCTGCAGTTATGCCATCAACTCCTGGAGCCTTACCATTCTGAAGAGATTTTAGAGCTTTACACACTTCTTCTCTTGAGATCCCTCCTGTGCTTTCATCCCTCATTGTGACATCATCTGCATCTGTCTCAGAATCATTTTTGCTCTCCTGATCTAATAACTCACAGAAGTATTCACCCCATCTTTCACTTAACTCATTGGGCTCCCATATCATTTCCCCGATCTCATTCTTCACACAACTTACAACTTTGTTTCCCCTTTTTTTCCTGAGTCTCATGTATTTCCAGAAGGACTTTCTATCTTTCCAAAAAGCCAGTTCATGCCTTTCCACTTTCTCCTTCCTATCTTTTGCCTTACTGTGGCGAACCAGCTTAGCAGCTTCACGCTTCTTACGGCGATATTCATCCACAGAGACTCTACCTTGCAACATCCCCAAATAGGCTTCCTTCTTTTTCTTTACTGCTTCATCAATCTCACTATTCCACCAAGCATCACCTCTATTGTTACCCACTATTGTGGTGCCACAGACCTCTTTAGCAGCAGTGACAACACAGTTCTTAAAACATTCCCACTTCTTTTCTACATCTCTCTCACAAGATTTCAGATCCTTCAGTCGTTCTCTGAGTAAGTCAGAGTACCGCTGATGATCTTCAAGGAGCCTATCAACCTTTATTCTTTCTATCCTGGGTCTCTTCCTATTCCTTTTCCTCCAACCAACATTTAGTTTCACTCGTGACACTACCAAGTAATGATCAGAACCAACATCCGCACCTCTCATCACACGGGTGTCAACAACCAAGTGTTTCAAACGCTGATCGTAAACAACAAAATCTATCACACTCTTTTGACCAAGAGTACGATTTTCCCAAGTATATGCGTGGATATACTTGTGGTTGAAAAATGTATTAGATACACACAAACCATTCTCAATGCAGAGTTCAATTAATCTTTCACCATTATCATTCACACAAGGATCATTAAACTTACCCAGAACATTGTCAGAAATTGCATTCTGCACACCTACTCTAGCATTGAAATCCCCTGCTATTATAACTTTTTCTTTAGCACCAAACTGGCTCAAAACAGCTTTTAGCACATTCCAGAAATCTTCTTTCTTATCAGAAGGTTCCGAGTCACAAGGAGCATACACTACAACAATTACAATTCTCTGAAGTTTCACTTTCAAACGAATCCAGAGAATTCTCTCACTTACGCAACTATAGTGAATCAAGTTGTTCTTCATCTTTTCACTTAAAATCACACCTACACCAGCCTGTCCTCTCATATTATCCAATAATCCAGACCACACACTCACCGTGCCATTCACTTCTTCTACCCCAATTTCCTTCTTTTTGGTTTCACTTACACACAGCACATCCAGTCTATACTTATTCATCTCCTCAATCACCTCACTCATCTTGCCATTTATACCTCTAGTATTCCATACACCAATCTTACATTCACTCAGCGGAGATCTCTTTCTCATAAGCCGTTTAGAAAGTCCAGGTCGATTCCGTGGTGGACCGTCCTTCTGAAGTGTGGTAGGTCCACCATATCCCACACTTGAGTCATTCTTAATATTTCTTTTTGTCTTTTTAATCAGGTAAGTACATCAGTGTGGGGGATTAGCCCACAGCTGAGGGTTCCAGTTGGTCATTCAACCTAAGGATTCTGGAACAAAACCCAGTGAGTTGGGGTCTTTTCGCCAATGTCACACAGAACTAGCTTGCACCTCTCCAAGATTCACAGAGGCCTAGTTGCTGTTGTGTGTGCCATTGTTACCACGGAGCGCCCCGAGGAGGCAAACCCATCGCTCACTACGACTGCCCGCCAAAACTATAGGAGATATAGTAAAAATGAATAGAACAAAATTTATAGACCATATCAAGAGGAATAAATTAAAAAAAAATTATCGCTTTATGCCAATTATTTCGGGAGTTACGAGTGGATTAGTATTAGACCAAATTTCTCCCCTTTATGGGGGTGTGGGGGGCAAGCTGGGGAGGGGTGGGGACTTTTGTGAAAATGCTAAGCCCAATGAGTTCTACCAGCCTGCAAAAATTCAGCATTTACCTAATTTGTTCCGGGTAAAGTCCTTTTTTTACTGGGCTAAACTGTCTTGTAAGATGCAATTGAGTGCATTCTGATTTTTTTGAGCCTGGATAAATCGTAAATGCAGCTCATTATGTCCAAACATTAGAAAAGCTTCGCCGTGCACTGCATGATACATGGCCGGGGGAAAAAAGTCATCCTCCAGCACAATGACACTGGGCCCCACTTTGCTCGTTTGACCTCAGAAAAAATCCAGAAATTTTGATGGGAACTTTTACCTCACCTGGTTTACAGTCTAGATCTGGCACCCTCTTACTATCCCCCCCCCCAAGGTCTAGATGCATGGCCAACGCTACCAGAGCACAGAAGCTATGTAGCAAACTCTATATCAATTTCTTCGCACAACTGGAACAAAGTTCTTCCGCAAGGTTATCTTTAAACTGGCAGAATGATGGGGAAAATGTGTCCAAAGAAATGGAGATTTTGGAGAAAGGTAGCTTAAGGTTAAAGTTTATACAACGGTTTTGTTGTAGTGTCATTTACTGTTTCACATGTTAATTTATAGCATTAGCTACCAGGAAGCATTATTCATTGTATTTTGAGAACTACCGTATATACTCGCGTATAAGTCGACTTGATGCTGACCTTGGCTACGTATAATGGATGCTCCCTATCTTCTGATTCAAGGCTTCTTGAATTGGAAGAGGAACTACAAAGAATCAAGTGGGACATCGTCGGGCTAAGTGAGGTAAGGAGAAAAGGAGAAGATCTCATTGAACTGAAAAGTGGACATCTCTTCTACTATCAAGGGACAGATACTGGCAGAGCTAGTGGTATTGGATTTATAATAAACAAGAAACTGAAGGATAAAGTTGTAGAAGTTGAAAGTTCCTCTGACAGAGCTGCACAACTCGTTATCCAACTCTCGAAAAGATACCAGGCTCAGATTACTCAAACTTATGCACCCACCACAAATCATCCTGAAGAAGAAATTGAAGAATTTTATGAGGAAATTCGTCATCTAAATAATAAAGGTAAGCAGCACTTGAAGATAATTATGGGAGATTTCAATGCAAAAATAGGGCAACGGCAACAGAATGAAACTTCAGTAGGTAAATTCGGTCACGGCAACAGAAACCAGCGTGGAAATACTCTTGTTGAGTTTGCAGAGGCAGAAGGGTTTTTCATCTTGAACTCCTTCTTCAAGAAAAAGCCACACAGGAAATGGACATGGAGACATCCAAATGGGACGACAAGTGAAATTGATTTTATTATGTGTAACAAAAAATTCGTCATAGAAGACTGCAGTGTGCTAAACAAGTTCAACACAGGTAGTGACCATAGATTGGTGAGATGTAAGATGCACCTCAACACTAAACTTGAACGTGGCAAGCTCATAAGACAAACAAAATCTATTGACATAACCAACCTTAAAAAACGCCATAATACCTTCAAGTTGGAACTGAAGAACAGATTCTCTGCTTTAGAAGGGCTTAACATCGGAAGAAGTGGATATTTCTGAAGTTAACAGAAAAGTAACCAAAGCTCTTATAGAAACAGCAACAAAATTAGCTGGGTCTAAGAGCAAGTTGCATGTGAACAAATTATCAGGAAAAACCAAAATGTTAATGCAAAAAGAAGAGAGATGAGGACAACTAAAGAAGATGTGACTTCCAAAGTGGAATATATAGAGCTATGCAAGACAGTAAGAAAAAGTATCACTGAAGACGTAAGAAAATTCAACTGTGAATTAGTGAGGAAAGCAATTGAAAACAACCAAAGCCTAAAGATAGCAAAGGGACATCTCAGTAAGTGCAGAAAACAGATTATGGCACTGAGAAAAGAAGATGGTTCTGTAACAAGAAATACAGGCGAAATTTTGACAAGAGTTTTAAAGATTTCTACTCCAAATTATATGAAAGGGATGATACATGCACTCTAGACATCATGAAAGGTACCAGTACCAGAGTTCCTCCAGTCCTTCCAGCAGAAGTTGCACATGCAATCAAGAACATGAAGCGGGGGTAAGCTCCAGGAGAAGATGGAATTAATGTAGACATCATACAAGAAGCAAGTGGAGAAATCGAAACAGAACTCGCCCAAATTTTCACTCGATGCCTTAATGAAGGGAAGATTCCTGAGGATTGGAACACAGCTACAATGATCCTGCTACATAAAAGAGGTGACATTGAGGATCTCGGGAACTACAGACCTATCAGCCTCCTATCAGTGGTTTATAAAATCTTCACTAAAGTTCTTTCACACCGCTTGAAGGTAACACTGGACATGGCTCAACCGAGAGAACAAGCTGGATTCAGGAGTGGCTACAGCACAATAGATCATATCCACGTACTGAGAGAACTAATTGAAAGAGCGAGGGAATATGAACTTCCATTGTGCATGGCTTTTATCGATTATGAGAAAGCCTTTGATTCGGTGGAACCATCAGCACTTACAATGGCTCTGAAATCCTGCGGTATTGAAGATGCATACATTAATATTATTAATAAAATGTATGAAAATGCAAGTGCAAAGATTCGGCTGTTTGAAAATACAACACACATAAAAATTGGAAAGGGAATGAGACAAGGTGACACCATATCTCCGAAGCTCTTTAATGCCACATTGGAGGGTGTCTTTCAGTCGCTGAACTGGGAAAACAAGG
Organism: Macrothele yani; assembly: GCA_039090855.1. Lineage (NCBI taxonomy): Eukaryota > Metazoa > Arthropoda > Arachnida > Araneae > Macrothelidae > Macrothele > Macrothele yani. The sequence continues at coordinate 136,288,930 of CM077010.1, read as the reverse complement.
GGATAAAGATTAATGGAGATTATCTAACCCACCTTCGTTTTTCTGATGACATTAGTCATTTTTGCAACTACCCCATCAGAGCTGCAGAGTATGATCCAGAAACTTCCTGACAAGAGTAAAGAAGTGGGATTAAAAATGAACTTTCAGAAGACAAAAGTGATGTTCAGTGCTTTTACAAGAAATGAAGATTTATCGATTGATGGAGAAAAGCTGGAGATAACAGGCACGTACGTTTATCTTGGACAGCAGATATCAAGTGAGGGTCACATTGATGAAGAAATTAATCGGCGTACAAAACTTGCCTGGAGAGCTTTTGGAAGAAACAGCATAATTTTCAAGAGCAATATGCCATTATGTCTTAAAAGAAAAGTGTTTGATCAATGTATCCTTCCAGTGCTTACGTATGGTGCAGAGACGTGGACCTTAACTAAAAGAGACATACAAAAGCTGCAGACAACTCAAAGCAGCATGGAGAGGTGCATGCTTGGTGTAACCAGGAGAGATAAGAACAGAAACTCGTGGATCCGAAAAATGACAAGAGTGGAAGACATCATGATCAGAGTTAAATCCCTGAAATGGCAATGGGCTGGACATACTGCCAGAAGGACAGACCATCGATGGACAGCCGAAATTTTAGATTGGATTCCAAGAGACAGGAAAAGACCCAGAAGATGACCACATGGGAGATGGGTGGATGAAATTCGAAAGTATGCAGGGATGACATGGAGGAGACTGGCACAAGACAGACCGTTGTGGAGGAAACTTGGGGAGACCTTCGTCCAGCAGTGGATTGATAATGGTTGACAATGATGATGATGATGAAGTCGACCCCCCCCCCCCACTTTCAGAGGAAAAAATCGTAAGAAATCGGAAACTCGCGTATAAGTCGATCCCGGAATGAGAAAAAAAAATTTCAATGAATTTATTCAAAAACATTTGAAAATGAAAAAAATTATATATATAACACTAAATTTAATTTGCATACCCAAAAACTTCATCGGAACCCTTCAAAATCCGATTCAGAGTCAGACTCGCCAAACAGTTCAAAAAGTCTTTCTCCGTCATCGGCGCGTCATCATAAACATCAGTATTCCCATCTATGCCTGAATCATCAGAATCACTGTCATCATCACTCATAAAAATCTCATCATCCTCTGTGCCATCAAGTTTGTTACTAATGCAACATTTCTTGAATGATTTCACGACCATTTCCGCAGGTATCGCATCCCAAGCACCCTTGACCCATCACGCAATTAAAACGATATCCGGCTTCTTTAGATTTCCGCCCTTGGTTTCAGTCGGCAAATCGGAACTTATCCAATCTGCCCAATACCTTCGCACATTGTCCTTGAAGGGCTTACTAAGGCAGACATCTAGTTGTTGAAGAACAGATGTCAACCCACCTTGGATGACAGCAAGAGTTGTTTTTGAATTTTCTGCAGTTTTTTTCACTTCTGCACAACAGTGTGCAAAAAACATATCCCACACCAAAAGAGAAGGTTTCCTCAAAAGTGCACCTGGCCTTTTGTTCCACACATTCTTTAACCAGTCAATTGTTCCGGATTCGTTCATCCATCCTTTTTCATGGGCACGAACGAGCACACCAGACAGAAAGACAACACTTTTCGGCAGAGTTTTGCATTTGAAAATAATTACCGGAGGTAGCTTACTGCCGTCGGCCAAACAGGAAAGAACAACCGTGAAACTGGATTTTTCGTGGCCAGTCGTTTTGATCAAGATATTTTTTTCGCCCTTTTGGTTCACCGTCTTATTTCCAGGAAGGTCGAAACACATGGCGGTTTAATCCATGCTCCCTATTTGGGAAAGTTCAAAAGCAGTCTCTTTTCTCTTTTGAATTACATACTTTTGAAATTCCATTATCTTTGCTTCGAGGTCACGAGGTAACTTTTGTGCAATTTTGGTGCGCTGGCGTAGACACAACCCATAGCGGTTCATGAACCTTGTGCACCAACCTGGTGAGGCACGAAAAGTGTTATTTGCGGCTGCAAACTTTTCATCTTTTGCGAGCTTCATTGCTCGCAAACGTATACCAGTTCGCGTTACAATGTAACCATTTTGTCTGCAGCCCACAATCCAATCATTCAAGACACTTTCCAGCTCTGGGAAAGATGTCGCTCCACGGCGCAACGCCTTTTGCAATTTTCACCAAGTACGGGGTTTTTTTACGCCAATCTCGAATCAGTTTTTCGTTAATGCCAAATTGACGTGAAGCAGCACAGTTGTTAGTATTTTTTGCAAAAGAAACCACTTTCAACTTGAATCCTGCGTTATAGCACATCCGTTTCTTTACACAATCCGTGTCACCCATAATAGGAGAAGCGAGACACGTGCGATTAAGAACAAGCAACACCTAACACTGGCTGTCGCATGGCTCTGTTACGTCGAAGTTCAGTGCAATCAACTGATAGTCAGAAGGGCGGAGCTTTCCATGCGCGGCTGTAACTGCGCTGTGGATACGCAAAGCCAGGAGAGAGGAGACTTTTCAAAGCGCAGAGAAGTTCGGAGGGTCGCGATTTCGTAATTCTACCACATTGGTGTTTTTTCTTTCTTTCTTTTTCTTTCGGAGAGTTGCGATTTCGTAATTAATACCGCATAGGCATTTTTATTTCTTTTGGGATGGATTGCCTTTTGCCTCACGGGAAGAACTTTTGGACTTACGATTTTTTTAGACCTGCGTAGAAGTCGACCCCATTACTTTGAAGCTCTCATTTTGTCCCAAATTTCTCGACTTATACGCGAGTATATACGGTATATGTAATTATTGAACATGTTTACAAATTGAACATAGTTTTTTGTTGTTGTTCTTACCTTTCTTCAGCATAGGTTGATATTCCCACTCTCTATTGTTCAGTTAATGGTTGTGGCCATCCAAGTGCGCACGAAGTATCACACTGAAAATTTGCCGTCATTGTCACTTCAAGTAATTAAAATATAATAAAAATATTTGAAATAAGACTATGAATGATGAAAAGAACCATTAAAAGAATTTGGATGATATAGTAAAAAGAAATGTTCGAGATTTTGAATGAGTCAATGACCATATTGAAAGGTATAGACATTAAGTATATCAATTAATGAAAAGGGTTAAAAAAGGAAATATCCTTGCTAAAAAACATAAAAAGAAGACCTCAAATGAACAATCACTCCCGTGCAGCCGTACCCATACTAGTTTCAACTGTTTTCTAACAGTCATCTTCTGTGGGATTCACTACTTCCTTCGATTGCAACGTCCAATGTTGAACTGTCAAACCGAGATGCATATCCCTCCCGTTCTCATCGCCATGCCACGTCAGTTAGTCTTGCATTTTTAGTGCACAACTTTTATTGCGCATCCTTGTAGAAGCCTTGTTATTTCATGCTTTCATGTGTCTTCATGCGTCATCCTTCTTCATTGTGGACCTCTATTGTCCGTGATGTTCATCATGCTTTTGTTTTCAATTTTTCTTGGTTTATTTTTTCTTCCCTCCTCTTTTCCCAACTACTTCCCGTATGATCAAAAAATATATAAACAGCAATGGGATCACCATTGTCAGGACTACTGGCAGAAGTCGTACTTCAAGAAATCGAAAATAACATATTAACAGCAGCAAAACAGGAAATACCCATACTGTATATAACATATGTAGCTGATATGTTGGTATTCTGGCAGCATTCTGAAAAGAAACTGAATGATTTCATACATAAATTCAACACATTCCACCAATCAATACAAGTAACAGTTGAAAAAGAAGATGAAGGACAGCTACATTACTTGGATGTTTCTTTATTGAAAAATAACAATAAAATTGAATATTCTGTTTACAGAAAACCTACTTACGTACCAGCAGTTATACCTAGAAATTCAAATCACCCATGAAGATACAAAATATCAGCCTTCCAATACTATGTAAAAAGAGCCATCATGCACTCCTTCAATAAAACAGCAGAAAAAGAAGAAATGAATTGGGTCAAAAAAATAAAAAATACGCCAGAGAATATGGATATAGTAATAACTTAATCCTGACCATCCATAAATATATAACAGAATCAATGAAAAACACATACATAAAAACGAAAGAATCAAAAGAATTTAGTGGAAGCTTTCCACATATTCCCCCTATAAGTAAAATCCTGAAGAAAGAATGCAATAAATACGATATGCAACTAGCTGAAAAAATTACTGATAATGGTACAATTCTAAGTACCAACAAAGATAAAACATCCATACTGAATAAAGCTGGGGTGTACAGCATTCCTATAAGCTATGACGAAAATGATAGAAATAATGAACAAAAAAGAATATATGTAGGTAGCACCAAGAGAAGATTTCAATCAAGACCGAAAGAACATATTAATAATTGGAACAAGAAAGAAGAAAAAACATCGTTAATTAAACATTGTATGGATAACAAATTCACCCCTGACTGGGTCAATGCCAAGCTAATAACATCACATAGAACACATGCGTAGATATTAACATCCGAAGCTGTTGTAATTGAAAAAGCAAGAAATTATAATTGTAACACTAACAGCCCTATAGAACTACCATACGCATGGAAACATCTGATTCAACAAGAACAAGGAAAAGAGGAGGGAAGAAAAATAAACCAAGAAAAATTTAAAACAAAAGCATGATGAACATCACAGACAATAGAGCTCCACAATGAAGAAGGATGACGCATAAAGACACGTGAAAGCACGAGAGAACAAGGCTTCTACAAGGATGCGCAATAAAAGTTGTGCACTAAAAACGCAAGACTAACTGATGTGGCATGGCGATGAGAACAGGGGGATATGCATCTCGGTTTTACAGTTCAACATTGGACGTCGCAATCAATGGAAGTAGTGAATCCCACAGAAGATGACTGTAAGAAAACAGTTGAAACTAGTATGGGTACGGCTGCACGGGAGTGATTGTTCATTTGAGGTCTTCTTTTTATGTTTTTTAGCAAGGATATTTCCTCTTTTAATCCTTTTCATTAATTGATAGACTTAATATGTCTATACCTTTCAATATGGTCATTGACTCATTCAAAATCTCGAATATTTCTCTTTACTATATCATCCAAATTCTTTTAATGGTTCTTTTCATCATTCATAGTCTTAATTCAAATATTTTTATTATATTTTAATTACTTGAAGTGACAACAATGGCAAATTTTCAATGTGATACTTCGTGCGTACTTGAATGGCCCCAACCATTGACTGAGCAATAGAGAGTGGGAATATCGACCTATGCTGAAGAAAGGTAAGAACAACAACAAAAAACTATGATCAATTTGTAAATATGTTCAATAATTACATATAGTTCTCAAAATACAATGAATACTGTCCCAGGTAGCTAATGCTATAAATTAACGTGTGAAACAGTAAATGGCACTACAACAAAACTGTTGTATAAACTTTAACAATTTATAGAGCCATGTAATATGATTCAAAGTTTTTGAACAAAGAATAAAAGTAGATAAGGTGTCATATTTCTTCAATCATTACAACTCCCACTTTTTAAAGCATTGTTGCTCATTAAATTTAATATAACATAGCTTCCAACCTTGGAAAGTGAAAAATGGGGAGATTTTACGTTTTTTCAGATTTTGGAACTTTTCTTAAAAGTAATCTACCAAAATTTCATCAACCCAGTTTTTTAAGATTTTAGAACTTTTCTAGATATCCACCAAAATCTCATCAACCCCCAACTGGGAGAGAATCTGCACTTCTGCTTGCTGCTACATTGATTCGATAACACAGACAACCCATAATTAGGGGTTGCGCTACTGATCGCATTCTTCGAAATTTGCGAGAGAAAAAAATTGTTTTGGCGATTGATAAAAAGTTTTGGCAAAAATATTGGTGATTACCTTTTTAATGATGTCCCAGCAAAAACAATCTTTAATTTTTCTTCAGTTTGGTATTTGAAAAATGAAATTTTAATGTTAGCTACTTTTTTTTCATTGTTTACACATTATACGAGATGGAAAGCAACTGCGTGAAAAGAGTGATGCAATCACTGACGTAAGATCCATAAGACCTAATATGCAACACTTTTATGATTTTTATAATTCCAAAGGAGGGTGAAAAAAAAATGGCGACTTCAGATTACATTTGACGAAAAAAAAAAAAAAATTGACAAATGGGTTGGCGAAAGCTTTGATAAAGCCAGAGCAACTGCTGCGTAATGATGATGTCTTTGTGATATTCTAACAACACTGCTGCAACGCCATTCTTTCGGCCAATCATAACATCAGCAGTGTCACACCTAAAGGCTATGCAGTTCGTCAGGGGTATTCCTCAGGATGCCAAACTTTCAATTACAAGTTTTCCTATGTTTCTGCATGATGAATTTTCACTTAGTACACATAAAAGATTATTTTCAACCACACAAGTCAAAAATCATAATATAATCATAAAAACTCATAAAGATAAGGCACAACTTGTGTTCGCTGTCATTGCTTGCATCAGTTGCTACTGCAAATGCTTTTTTCTGTAAAGAATTTATATGGCTGCTGCTTCTGGCATCGCGATCGCATTTATGATGGCTGTGGTTTTAGTGTGGCCACATGCGTATTTCTTTGCAGCTTCACGGTTGGGGAATTTTTTTCGAAACAAAGGCCCAAGGCTCCCAAGGCTCCAGTAGGATTTTTCAAAAAATTCGTTACAATACAGGGAAATTTGACAACAAATCAGGAGGCTGGGAGATCAGTCTGAAAGCCGGGAAGGTTAGCAGCTATGTATACCCTTGTATATGAGTACTTTGCCATGACTTCTTCACCAACATAATCAGAGCCCAATCAGAATAATGCTGGATGCAAATTGAATGACTACAACAAGACACTGTACATCCCATATTGTGTCATTCATGCACAAAGTGCAGGAAGTTTTTTAACATGCCATATGTGACAAAACAATTTTAAAAGATTACATCTTTTTTTTTTTTTTTTGCAACACTTTCACAGTAAAAATAAACTTAAAAGTTAAGGCAATTAAAAGTACTGAAAAATATGCAGTAAAAAAAATTAACTTTCATGTGCTTGAAAACAGATATTTTTGTGTTTCTTCTTTCATTTCAAACTCACAAACAATAACATCGGCATCTCACAGCAGCAGCATAACTCCAGAACTACTTAAAAGTTCAAATGAATAGAGGTAAATAATCCAAAATATAATGCTTACTTCATGAACTTGGCCCCTGACCAAACTAACAACAGAATACATGGAATCGTCGAACAAATGATTTCCTTCAGCTTTTTCTTTCTCATACTCTTCCACGGACATGTAAAATGTTTTAGGAACAAGACCGCCCTCCGATATGCTTGACTGCAAAAAATTACACACAAAAAATTATATATAGCTTCACTATACACAAGAACTAAAGATAAAGGTATTAACCACAAAAAAGAGTATGCTGATGTACGAATTCAAGAAAACTGATAGACATATATAGCTGAAAGCTTTAAAAAAGACTGTGCATTTTCAAATCATGGCACTTTTACCCAGGATTTTATGCTATAAAAAATATCTTTATTCTTAAGTACAAGTCAAATGCTTCACTTCATAAAAATTAAAATCTTGTTTGTAACACTTTCACAGTAAAAATAACAAGCTCAAGTTATTTTTTTTAAAAAACAGACTTCTAGAACCTCCTCTGCAAAGTTTACAGGTTTAGTAATGACATTTATAAACGTTACAGCAGAAAAACAAAGCACCATTTCTTTTAATGTAAATCACTTGGAATTAGTTCATGTTTACCTAAAACCCAATTTTTTGTTTTCAAATGTAATTATGGAACTCGTTTTTTTTTTTATTGACGAAATACATTCTCAATTATATGAAATCACTCTCAAATAATGCTGCGATCTTCCAACCACTTGTAATCATTTTCAAATAATGATTTATTTATTTTTCATTCCATTGGATGTTGCCCTCAAATAATGTGATCTCTGCACCAGAGGTGAAACTGCTTTAAATGTTGGCATATTCTTCCCACACCATAAAATTTATTCATATAATGCCATATATATACACTGAGTGGCCTTTTTATTATGACCAGCCCTTCAGTACTTTGTTGAGCCACTTTTTGCCTTTAATACAGCATCGATTCTTCGTGGCATGGACTCCACGAGATGCTGATAGGTGGTTTGTGGAATCTGAGACAATACTTGATGAATAGCACTTTCCAGGAGTGTGAGATTGCAGGGTTGTGTATCCAGCTGTCTGATGGCTCATTCAACTTCATCCCACAAATTCTCAATGGGGTTGAGATCTGGAGATTGTGGGGGCCACCTAAGCAAAGTAAACTCACCGGCATGTTCCTGAAACCAATCCTGTACAGTACGAGCACTCTGGCAGGACGCATTATCTTGTTGAAAGTAGCCATCGCCATTGGGATAAACCATCCACATGACAGGATGCACTTGGTCCGCAACGATGTTAAGATATGATGTACCAGTCAGACGTTGATCAACACGAATTAAAGGGCCCAAAGCATGCCAGGAAAACATTCCCCAAACCATAACGTTGCCTCCACCAGGTTGAAGGGTTGCAGCAATGTGTTTAAGGTCCATGCTTTTGTGCTGTTTCCGCCAAATCCTCACTCGGCCATCGGCATGGTGCAACTGAAAATGTGATTCATTGGACCACATAATTTGTTTCCAATTATCGACTGCCCAATCCTTGTGATCCTGTGCGAACTGGAGAGGTTTTCTCTTGTTAACTGCAGACAGCAAAGGTGTTTGAACAGGCCTTCGGCTGCCATATCCCATTCAATGCAGTGTACGGCGAACAGTGCATGCAGAGATCATTTGAGGGGATCCTTGATTAAGATGGTCTGTAATTTGCTGCACTGTTGCCCTTCTGTTGTCTGTTACCAGTCTGGACACTCTCTGTTCCGCCCGAGCAGTCACTGGTCGATGACGACCACACGTTGCACGTAGACACCCAGTTTTTTGGCTGACAGTCCAGTCTTTAAACACTTTAACAACAGCTGCTCTGGAACATTTTACGAATGCGGCGGTTTCGATGATACTCGCTCCATGGCTCCAAGCTCCTACAATAATCCCACGTCGAATGGCAACGAGGAGTATCAGACTCCATTAGTGCGAAGTTAACCACGAACATCGGTGGAAAAGTCGCCACGCTCCTGAGGATGCCCAGAGACTGGGCGAAAATTTCGAGTATAAAGAACGGTAAAAGTTGATATTTTTGAATCCTAAAGTGAAGATCCACTGAGTATACCCAGCGAAAAGTGTGTTGAAGTAAAGTTATACATTTCATACAACGGACATTAGAACAATAATATCAACAAAGACCGGAAAACGGGCGTAAAGTGTGTTTCATCGCTAGTAAGGAATGCCAAGGTAAGCATTATCTTCTAGAATACTGTACAAGTTATTTTGAAATTTGCAGGTAAAAGAGAATAGTAGCACGATCAGAGCTATTTGATAGTCTGAATTAGAACTACTAATTGGAATCGAAAAAAAAAAAAAAATGCTACGGGAGAAATCTTCAATGCGTCCAACTTGTTTTCATAAAATTTTCCTCTATTTTCAAACTGAAATACAAACATTTAAGGAATAAACTATTTAACAACAATGCTGGTCAGAAGAAACATTGCGAGAAAAAAATTACAATATCATAGGAGAATTTTTCATTTTGTGTAACTTCCGTTTTTGAAAGTTTTGAAACATGGTCCCCAGATGGAAAATGCTTACCACCGCCAATGCCCTAAGAATTTCTCTTCAGTTTTGTATCAAACTAGTTTTGCACTGATCTCAAGAAAAACCCAAATGATGACAATAAAAGCGGAATTCCGCGAATGGATCTCATGCCTGCATAATCAAGTTTTCATAGAAATTTCATATCATTCCACCTCTTGACCCAATTTTTGGTGGATTGGTGTCTTAATCAGTGTACAAAATTAACGGGGGCCATGAGCGAAATGAGTCTGCATTTTTGCATTTGGCGACCAACGATTTGACATCAGGGGCCAAATTGCAACTACATGTATTTTCTACTGCATTTTATTATGATTATTTTTAATCTGAATGACTATTTATGTTCGCAATTCTTAGTGGTTTGCAATAATTGTTCCCTTTCCTCTGCTCAGTTTCTTAAATCATCTTCAAGATGCACTTAACACGTAAAACTGTGGTGTATCAATCACGCGCTCGCTTTGCTGACTTCCCCTTCTCGCCCGCACTATCGTCACACAAGCAAGTTAAAGAAGCGACCTTGAACAATGAGCAGAATCATCCCACAGTGATCACTGGACCTTGGTGAGCATCCCTGCCCCTCTCAACCTGAAGCAGAGCGGAGCCACGGCTTGCCTGAAATTCTGTAATTGCAACTGTAAAATTGTATGATTATTTGTTCATCGCTTTACACATTGGTTGTCCTTTGAATCGATTCATTGTAAATCTAGCATCAATATAACTTCTTGGCTTATAGCGCATCATTTTTTAGCATGTTGCACTAACCAGAGTTTGGCAAAATGCATAATTACGTGTCTAGTACACATCGAAAAGTGTGTTTACACATCGAAGTTTTACCAATGTGTAAAAATACACATCAGGAATTTTTCTCGACATGTAAAAATATGCATCGAGAAACGTGTAAAATACACTTCATAGAGTTTTACCAACGTGTAAAGATAAGCATCAGGACGGTATTTCGTCTTTCAAAAAGAAGTAAACGAAATAAAGATTTTTCCGTAATCATAGTTTTGTTTTCCCGCAATGTTGCCTCTGCCCAGTATTGTTGTTATATGTCATTTTATTCCATAAATATATGAATTTCAGTTTGAAACTGGAGAAAAAATTTCCGAAAATGGAAATTCGATGGCATAGAAATTCCGCTATAATCTTCAGGCACGAGTGCCACAGCTTCTAGAATTTCTCCTTTTCCGCCTCAATTCGCGTTATTTTTGAGATCAATGCATAACTGAACAAAAATTTTGGGGCAACTGGTACTGGTGAAGAATGCTTTCCACCTGAAACTTTTGGAAACAGAAATTTTGTCTTTCAAAACTTTCGAAAACTGAAGTTAGGCACATTGAAGATTTTTCCCGTAATCATAATTTTATTTTTAATGCGGCGTTTTCTCTGCCTAGAATTGTTGTTAAATATCATTTTATTTTATAAATATTTGTATTTCACCTTGAATATGGAGGGGGAAATGTCCGAAAACGGAAATCAGACATAGCGAAGGCTTCTCCCTTAACTGTAATTTTTTCCCAACAATGTTCCGAACATGTGTCCTGTGTTCTTAAATATTCCCCCAAAAAAGGTTTGCATTTCATCTTGATAGGGGGGGGGGTGAAAGTGACGAAGCTGAAAAGTTTGTAAGAATTGATGCATGGTGTTCAAAAGTATTAATATCCTCAAAGTTACACTTAATCTTATCAAAAATTGTGAAAGCTATCTATCATGCATTCATGGTCCTCACAGACAAAGTTTTTCAGCATGATGGATAAAATTGTCATCCAAGGGCATAAAAGAAAGAAAAAAAAGTGACAATAAAGAAATGGGAAGGGTAAGAAAGATATCAACAAAATGAAAATTTAAGCATTGGATGCTGCTTAGCTGCAGGTCAACAAAAGACAAATGTGGCTGTGGTACTTGCTCAGAAGTTTGTGCTGGGCAAAATCGCCATCCAGAATTTCAGTTACTCTTCAATTGTTCAATTGTGTATGTAAAAAAATTCATTTTTGGCTCCTAAAAAATTGTGAATAGCTCCGAAGTATTTAGCTGCACGGGCCATTTAGCACATGGCAAATTTTTTTAGTTTCGTACCCTGGTCTTAACAACTTATTGGGATGAGGAAATTGATGAATATTTCCAATATTTCAGCAATAGGGATATAACAAATATATATACGATCGACGAAGAAACGGGTTTCTGTACGCCCAATTAATGTGAAAGACAATAAAATAAAAAGTGAACTCCGTTTATTAGGCGTATAAAATAAGGGAATCAAAAGATGCTAGCTTTCACTACCTCCAGGTAGCTTCGTCAGGCATTTAGTAGTTAAAGATCGCAGAAGCAACTGGAACAAATGTATTTCTAAGAATATAATTAAATTCAAAATAAGTAAAACACTTGCACGATGTCACGGGTTGTTTGATCCCAGGGCCGGGTAATCACGTGTAACTTCTAGAAGCCTGTGCCATATGAAAGGAAAGCTCGTGTTTACATCTTTGTTACACACATTCCGTCGCGTGATGATCTCGATGGTTTCGCGAAGCTCAGTAGATCTTGCGCTGACGTAAGGTGCTAGTTTCTTAAAATCTCCCCATCTGGGAACTGCCCTTTCAGATGCAACATCACGGGCTAGTGCAGTCGTAAGCTTTCCGGCCTTAACGTCCCTTTGGTGTTCAGAAAACGGATCTGGAAGGATCTTTTTGTCATCCCGATTTTAAGAAACTAGCTCCTTACGTCAGCGCAAGAGCTACTGCGCTCGCGAAACCATCGAGATCATCACGCGACGGAATGTGTGTAACACAGATGTAACCACGAGCCTTCCTTTCATATGGCACCGGCTTCTAGAAGTTACACGTGACTACCCGGCCCTGGGATCAAACAACCCGTGACATCGTGCAAGTGTTTTACTTATTTTGAATTTAATTATATTCTTAGAAATACATTTGTTCCAGTTGCTTCTGCGATCTTTAACTACTAAATGCCTGACGAAGCTACCCAGAGGTAGTGAAAGCTAGCATCTTTTGATTCCCTTATTTTATACGCCTAATAAACGGAGTTCACTTTTTATTTTTATTGTCTTTCACAATAGGGATATAGATTAAATGGTTGCTAAATTTACTCAAAAATTTCACAGTGATTTAAGCACTTCCTTAAGTAAAATGATCCTCACAGAAATCCTTCAAAACTTATTCCCTGGTTTAAAGAGTTAGTCAGGAGGTGTAATGCTGTCCTTTCATATATTTGTTCATATCTCTTGGCCACTGAATACTCAGATAATACAGGGTGTTTCACTCTATACTTTACCCTGCATTTTTGCAATAACTGGAAGAGGAAAGATGATATCGTAACAAAATTGGAACTGGACTTACCTTAGGCTGTGAGGAACAAGATGATATCATAACATGGGTTGGAAATGGTCACCATTAGCGTCCAGGCAGAGCTGAACACGACGCTCAATATTTTGGAAGGTTCGGGTCAGTATGTCCCCAAGAATTGCCTGAATTTCTTGAATGATGTTGGATTTCATTGCGGCTATGGATCGTAGATTATTGCTGTAAACTCTACCTTTCAGATAGCCCCAGAGAAAGTAATCAAGCGGTGTCGAATCTCGTGACCGCGGAGGCCAAAGTCCCTTTGAAATGACTCTGATCTCGAAAAATGACTCAATTTCGGCCATGCTGGCACAGGAAGTATGGCATGTTTCTCCATCCTGCTGGACGCATTTCTTCTGGCATTTGTATTCAACCTCCTCCATGCACGTCCTACAAACTTTCTATTGTTTCCAATTTCTGTGACATGGCCAAAATGCAGGGCTTTGATGGTGGTTTCCGACCTTCAAACTGCTTAACGAATTCTTTTTGACACGACTTCAATGATTTACTCTGCCAGTACGTCCGCACAATATATACTCGCTCCTCTAGAATATACCAGTTCATTTCAACGTTTTCTGTTCTCCGACAACACACACACAACCGTACTGTACCACGAGTGGCAAAACAACGACCGTATTGTGTCGGCAGACTCAGTTAACTGACAGACATCAAATAGAAGTCATCGCTCTTTCCACTTTTATAAGTAAGTCACGGAAAAATTCTCATCGGCTGCCACTGGGTATCGGACCTAGGGTCTTCCAGTTATGCGCCGGACATGCTACCACTGCACCACAGCAGCCTCAATTCCTCCAGACTCACATACGACTAACTGCCAAACCACATGGCAGGTTGCTTCTTGGAGCCCCGCACAATGCTGGGAATTCACCAAAGATAGAAAGCAGCAACTGAACAAATAACTAGGAGGCGAATGAATAATTAATACACACTACTGACGTGGATTACAAACATCAAACAGAAGTCATCGCTCTTTCCACGTTTATAAGTGAGTCACGGAAAAATTCCCATCGGCCACCACCGAGAATAGAACCCAGAGTCTACCAGTTATGCGCTGGACATGCTACCACTGCACCACAGCAGCCTTGAATTCTCCAGACTCGCATACGACTAACTGCCAAACCACATGGCAGGTTGCTTCTTGGAGCCCCTGACAAAAGCCTGCTCGTCCGGCAGGCGATGAGGAGTCACGATACACTAGTGCTGCCACTTCTCTCTGACCACGCCCACAATGCCGGGGCAACTACATACCGCTTCCGTTTACTTTCTCACAGCCTAAGGTAAGTCCAGTTCAAATTCTGTTACGATATCTTCATTCCTCTTACAGTTATTGCAAAAATGCCAGGTAAAGTAGCAAGTGAAACACCCTGTATTATCTCTGATCCATTTACAGAGTCAAATAAATTTATAAATTCAAAATCTCAAATTCAGCAAAGCCCCTGAACTGGATCAGCACTTCCCACCTGTTTCATAATCTCATTAAAAACTTTTTTTACTGCAACTGCTAACATTTCCTGCTTTCCGGATGCCAGGTTATATTAAAAGCAGGAAATAATTCAATTTTTCCACAAAATTATTGGCCTATTTCAGTTACTTTTTTCCTTGCCAAATTACTAGAAAAACTGCTTTGGTAGGAACTAATGCATTTATTTTTTTCAGAACTCTCATATTCGGTTTCCAATTTCGTTTTGTTCTTGATCATTCAACCCTTACACTTAATGAGCTTGCTCATAGTGCTTAACACGGTGCCGTGTGACACCGAACGGCGTCATACAATACTTCATTTCATTTCGTTTACTGATCTTGCTGTTGCATGCTTAAGGTAATAAATCTGAACAGTTGAGTGTAAACATGTAAATAACAGCAGGGAAGATCAAAGGAAAGGCCTCGAAGAGATCTGACTCAGCCTTGATCTCCCTGGGTATAAAACAAGCCAAGAGCATTCATATAACAGCAAAAAAAGTCAGAAAAGAAAACACAAAAATAAAAAGAGAACGAAGAAAGAAAAAAAAAGTAAAATAGAGTAACACATCTAAGATACAATATGTTAACTGAATTTAATATCTAGAATGATATTGAATTGACAGCATATCAAGGGAAATATAATATTAAAGTAATGAAAATCATGAATTGTCCGCCCCCTACCCAATCCTCATTAAATAAATCCCTCTTCCCCTGGCCACCAAATCCTCACTTGGTAAGTGAAGATTTGGTGGCCAGGGAAGGGGGATTAAATAAATCCCCTTCCCCCTCAGTCGAATAATCCCTGTATCAGTCAACTTCCCACCTTGCATTTTTGAATGAGTATTAGTTATTAAGTAGGTAGTGTTTTAATTTATTTTTAAACAAATTGAAAGTATTAATAGATATTAATTCTGCAGGAGTTCCAGAACTCTGGACCAGAATAATATAGGTTTTGTTTAGTAGTTTGTGTTCTAGGTGTAGTAAATCTCAGCAAAGCTTGGTTTTGAATATTATATCGGTACGTAGCGGTATTAATTTCTATGAGCTCCTATCCAAAGTTAATTTTAATTCTTTCATACATAATTTTGCCTAAGTTAACGTGAAACCGTTCCTGAATTGTTAGAATATTATATTTGTTCGGGTTGGCTCTGGAATATCTGAACATATGTTGTCCTGGTAAGTTACCTCCATTTAAGTTATGTTTAAGATCTATTAATCGAATATATTTATTTTGGAGAATTTGTAATTGATTAATGTTAGTAAGTGCTGTTTGACCCCAGGATAGAAAACAGTAATCGAATGTAAGTGTTGTTTCGCCCAGGTGCTGCCGCCGTAATTGCGGCTTCATATTTCCCTTCCTAAAACCTTCGGCACTTGAAGAGAGGTATCTGTTTTGTTAGTGGCACTGAGAATGAGTATCCAACTGCTTAAAAATGACTGCAGTTTTGGGATAGTGGATTTTTTTTTCCCCACATGGTTTAGGGAAGGGAAAGTAAGTTGACTCCCCATAGACTTGCATAGCGTGCGGTTTTCACTGCAATGTTTATTTTCCTTTGAACGTCACTGGTTTGCCGTGAAGGGAACTATCAATAAATAAATGTTTGAGTGGCAATAAAAAGCATTTGCTGCTTAGAGTTCATACGTAAGAGGGCGGTCTATTGAGGATGCTCAAGGGATTTCAAGGAAACCCATATTGACTCCTATGCTTAGTTTTGTGGAAACAACGGATATATTCAGACAGGCTATCTCCGGTCCCTCTCAACCAAAAGTTCATCGGCGGCACATCCTGCCATGGAGAGAGGTGATCCCAATAATTTTTCATATGCAGAAATGTATTCTTTTAGTAGCTGCAGTACGACCAGCAGTGAAAATGAAGAATGCGATGTTCTTTCTCGTACTCCGCCTCAACACAGTTTAGCTACACATCGGTATGATGTTCCCAACGTCACGAGAATAATTCTGTTCACTAGTGTACTTGGACTGAAAATTAATGTGACAGGTATTAATTGAATTTTTCAATCTTTTTGCGACTGAAGAATTTTACAATTTATTAGTTACTGTCTACAGGATATGCACGTCTATAGACATGTTTATATCCCTGGAGTTACTGAAGGTTACAATTATCAGTTATGGATAAATTTTCTCATATTTTAGAATAACAGAGTCATGCAAAGCTATGAGATCCGAACACAGCCAGGTTGATCCAAGGGCATAGAAGCTCCTTCGTGGTGTCGTGTGACGCCTTGTGGCGTCTCGGGAGATTTGCTCAGGTTTCTTACCGGTACAGCGTACTTGCCGCTGAAATAGCACAGCGGCAGCAAACATGTTAAACCGGACACCAAAGGACACAGACCATCACATCGAAGCAATATAAACCACAATAATTTAAAGATGTGCGCAGTACAATGACATAATATTTTTCAGTACTATGATTCTCATGGCATGTTACACTTAAAAAACAATTTCAAATAAAGAGTAACTATTTAGCTTAAATCAAAACACACACATACAAGGAAATCACTTAATTAAAAACAATGACAAAATAAGAAGCCTTCACATTACCTGGCATTCTCCTCCAAGAAAATCAGGGATATATTTCTTTTCTACAAAACCAAATAATCTACCAGGTCCATGATAATCATTTCCACTATAAAAAATAAACTTAGAACGAGTGTTATCATTGATGAATGTACCAACAAGAGTCCACAAAATGGGGAAGACTCGAGGAGCTCGTACTATCAGCACACGTCCCATTGTCTCAGGATAGTTAGCTTCAACGATCTCTATGATATGCAATAATGCTTTCACACCGGGACGCCATAGATGACGCATATTCAGCCCTTCCAGATCCAGTAAGCATGTCCATGAACTGAAAAAAATTGAAATGGCAGCAAAGTTATCTTTTTCGAAAATTAAAATTTCAACAAGACATAAAAACATCAATGTTCAAAAACAGTCAGAAAATAAAAATAAATACAGTAAAATAAAGGGATGCACTTCGGTTTGCAGTCCCCGTTGTCTGCTAGAAAAAAGTAACGCAGAATCACGGGAAATTACGCATTTCCCGATAGGTGGCGCTTCCGTTCCTTCCTCCGTTACGTCATCGCTAATCACTCTTTGCTCCACGTGTCTTACTTGGTTCACCCTGTTTCCGTTGTTGCTGCAGTCTATTTTTTTTTTTTTTCAGTGTGCGTTATGAGTCTGTGGATCTTGATAAGTGGAATTGGAAGCGTTTTTCCAAGGAAGTTGAGAAGAATGAAGATACATGCATTGCTTGCGGTGTGCGGAAGGGATTGCTTCCAACTGTACAAAGATGTCCAGCAGGTCATCCAATGACTCTGAGAGTAGATATGCATCCTCGCTTAGGACAATTCAAGTGTCGGAAGAATCACGTTTCAGGGAAATCTGAGCAGTGTTCCTGTGCATTTGGGACATGCTTCGAGAATGCTCATATTTCTATTGATATGGCGATGACTCTAGTGTATTGTTTCGCCAAAGGATTGTCCTACAATGCTGCAATTGAGGAATCTTCAGAGGGTGGTGTTACCACGTCCTATGAGACAGTCAGCGCCTATTATCAGAATTGCAGAGCACTAGTTTCAGAGTTCATGGTAGCCTCCCAAGAAGATAAAGGAAAGCTTGGTGGCATAGGAATAATCATTGAAGTGGATGAGGCCAAGGCTGGAAGGCAAAAGTACAACTGTGGTCATCTCATTGAAGGCACCTGGATCCTTAGTATCTTTGAACGAGATACCAAGTGATTCAGGGTGGAGATCGGCCTTGAGAGTGACCGGTCTTGCAGACATTGCTGCCCCTCATCAAGAAACATGTGCAAACCACGTATCGTACCGCCACGGAAGTAATGTGTACCTATAGAATACTGACCATGCTCAATCGATTGGACGTGCTTGTAGCGCCCCTAGTGGCGAAATACAGAGCTTAGCAAAACTAACTCAGAAACCAAGAGAGATACACAAAAAAGTTTAATTACAAAATGACAGAGAGGTGTTTAATTAGTACAAAACGACATTTGGTTCAACAGAAACACAGAAAAGACAAGATATGTTAAAGTAGTAAACTTTAAATTACACACAAAACAACCCAGACACAACACACAGTTTGTGTAGTACAGGTGCAACTAACTTGGCGAGTAGTCTACCATATACATTGTTTAAAGTGTGCACCATCAGCGACGATGCACATCTGGACTCGGGACAGAAAAGCATCTTGAACAGCATGCAGCATCGCAGGGTTTACAGAATTACAGGCCCTGACAATCTGTTCCTTTAAATCTGCCACACTAGAAGGTTCCATAGAATACACTTGATCCTTCAGGTATCCCCAAAAGATGAAGTCCATCGGTGTCAGGTCGGGTGACTGTGGCGGCCATTCCGAACAACCACCATACCCAATAACATTGTTGCCAAACGTGCGAGATAAGAACGAGCGAACTGGAAAGGTTTTGTGGGAAGGACAGCCGTCATGTTGAAACAACATGTGTGATAACGTATTCAAAGGAAGATCCTCCAACCAATCAGTTACTGGACCACACAACAGCTCAAGTAACGCTGACCTGTTAAATTTCCCTTAATGAACACAGGTCCAATTAAGCATATTTGCAACATTCCACACCACGCATTAAGTGACCAGTGTACTTGATGGCATGCTTGTCTCGTCATGTGTGGATTTCTCACATCCCAGTAACGGGAGTTCAGGTGATTGATGATCCCGCCCCTTGTAAATGTTGACTCGTCAGTCAATAGGATGTTGTCTACAAACCACGGCTTTTCCTGTAAAGTGTTCAAGACGAAGTTACAAAAGCCATAGAGCCTTTGAAGGTCTCCAAGAATCAGGTTTTTCCCGACCGCATCACGGTAGGGATGCGCACTATGTTCGTTCAAGATTTGCCACACCCGTGATGCCGATAATCCACATGCATGGCTCACTGCTGTCGTACTGCTTCGGGGATTTGCAATAACATAGCCCAAAACATCCGCAGGATGTATTCTGTTTCTTGCAGGTGCGGGACAACTTTGGCAAGACAGAACAGTTTGTAGTGAGATTAGAGTACGGTAGACGGCGCCACCGTACAAGTACAATGTTGCACATAGACGGGTGAGAGAATTTCAGGGGAGGCATAGGAAAGGATACCGATTTAACCAGTGGGTCCAGCCTGGGGGCCGTCACTTAACGTGCTCGTCCGATGCACGGCGGATATTCAGCGATTGTTAGTGAATCACACCATCTCTGAAAGATCAACCCAGGATCGAACCTGAGGACCTTGCAATGACAGTCTGACTTGCTAACCACTAAGCCATCCACGGCTCTATGATTCACTCTCAATTCCCACCCATCATTTATAGCCCTTTGGCTGTCTGACGTCATTTTACGTTAAACTTGAAATTAGCATAACTACATGTTATATCAAGTAACCACTTTTCTGTTGCTGTCACCTGTTAGCAGCCAGACATCTAACGCTTTGTTTGTGTTTTCTTGTCTTTTCGGTAAGTGTTTCTGTTGAACCAAGTGCTGTTTTGTACTAATTAAACACCGCTTTTTCATTTTGTATTTGGACCTTTTTGCGTATCTCTCTTAGTTTATGAGTTAGTTTTTCTAAGTTCCGTATTTCGCCACTAGAGGCGCTACAAGCACATCTAATCGATTGCGCATGGTCACTTTCCTAAAGGCACACGCTAGTTCTGTGGCGGTACGATATGTGGCTTAAAAGTTAGAGGGCGGTAAACGGACTTTTCTGAGAACCCTGTATAAGCTGTACATATAGCTAGCTGTACATATACATATAGGGCAATGGCAACAGAATGAAACTTCAGTAGGTAAATTCGGCCACAGCAACAGAAACCAGCGTGGAAATACTCTCGTAGAGTTTGCAGAGGGAGAAGGGTTTTTCATCTTGAACTCCTTTTTCAAGAAAAAGCCACACAGGAAATGGACATGGAGACATCCAAATAGGACAACAAGTGAAATTGATTTTATTATGTGTAACAAAAAATTCGTCATAGAAGACTGCAATGTGCTAAACAAGTTCAACACAGGTACTGACCATAGATTGGTGAGATGTAAGATGCACCTCAACACTAAACTCGAACGTGGCAAGCTCATAAGACAAACAAAATGTATTGACATAACCAACCTTAAAAAACACCACAATACCTTCAAGTTGGAACTGAAGAACAGATTCTCTGCTTTAGAAGGCCTAACATCGGAAGAAGTGGATATTTCTGAAGTTAACAGAAAAGTAACCAAAGCTCTTATGGAAACAGCAACAAGATTAGCTGGGTCTAAGAACAAGTTGCATGTAAACAAATTATCAGGAAAAACCAAAATGTTGATGCAAAAAAGAAGAGAGATGAGGACAACTAAAGAAGATGTGACTTCCAAAGTGGAAAATATAGAGCTATGCAAGACAGTACGAAAATGTATCACTGAAGACGTAAGGAAATTCAACTGTGAACTAGTGAGGAAAGCAATTGAAAACAATCAAAGCCTAAAGATAGCAAAGGGACATCTCGGTAAGGGAAGAAAACAGCTTATGGCACTGAGAAAAGAAGATGGTTCTGTAACAAGAAATATAGGCGAAATTTTGACAAGAGTGAAAGATTTCTACTCCAAATTATATGAAAGGGATGATACGTGTACTTCAGACATCATGAAAGGTACCAGAGTTCTTCCAGTCCTCCCAGCAGAAGTTGCTCATGCAATCAAGAACATGAAGCGGGGGAAAGCTCCAGGAGAAGATGGAATTACTGTAGACATCATACAAGAAGCAAGTGGAGAAATCGAAACAGTACTCGCCCAAATTTTCATTCGATGCCTAAATGAAGGGAAGATTCCTGAGGATTGGAACAACGCTACAATGATCCTGCTACATAAAAAAGGTGACATTGAGGATCTCAGGAACTACAGACCTATCAGCCTCCTATCAGTGGTTTATAAAATCGTCACTAAAGCTCTTTCACACCGCTTGAAGGTAACACTGGACATGGCTCGACCGAGAGAACAAGCTGGATTCAGGAGTGGCTACAGCACAATAGATCATATCCACGTACTGAGAGAACTAATTGAAAGAGCGAGGGAATATGAACTTCCATTGTGCATGGCTTTTATCGATTATGAAAAAGCCTTTGATTCGGTGAAACCATCAGCAGTTACAATGGCTCTGAAATCCTGCGGTATTGAAGATGCATACATTAATATCATTAATAACATCTATGAAAATGCAAGTGCAAAGATTCGGCTGTTTGAAAATACAACACACATAAAAATTGGAAAGGGAGTGAGACAAGGTGACACCATATCTCCGAAGCTCTTTAATGCCACATTGGAGGGTGTCTTTCAGTCGCTGAACTGGGAAAACAAGGGGATAAAGATTAATGGAGATTACCTAACCCACCTTCGTTTTGCTGATGACGTAGTCATTTTTGCAACTACCCCATCAGAGCTGCAGATTATGATCCAGGAACTTGCTGACAAGAGTAAAGAAGTGGGATTAAAAATGAACTTTCAGAAAACAAAAGTGATGTTCAATGCTTTTACAAAAAATGAAGATTTATCGATTGATGGAGAAAAGCTGGAGATAACAGACACGTATGTTTATCTTGGACAGCAGATATCAAGTGAGGGTCACATTGATGAAGAAATTAATCGGCTTACAAAACTTGCCTGGAGAGCTTTTGGAAGAAACAGCATAATTTTCAAGAGCAATATGCCATTATGTCTTAAAAGAAAAGTGTTTGATCAATGCATCCTTCCAGTGCTTACGTATGGTGCGGAGATGTGGACCTTAACTAAAAGAGACACACAAAGGCTGCAGACAACTCAAAGTAGCATGGAGAGGTGCATGCTTGGTGTAACCAGGAGAGATAAGAAGAGGAACTCGTGGATCCGAAAAATGACAAGAGTGGAAGACATCATGATCAGAGTTAAATCCCTGAAATGGCAATGGGCTGGACATACTGCCAGAAGGACAGACCAGCGATGGACATCCGAAATTTTAGATTGGATTCCAAAAGACAGGAAAAGACCCAGAAGAAGACCACATGGAAGATGGGTGGATGAAATTCGAAAGTATGCGGAAGTAACGTGGAGGAGACAGGCACAAGACAGACCGTTGTGGAACAAACTTGGAGAGACCTTCGTCCAGCGGTGGATTGATAATGGTTGACAATGATGATGATACAGAGCGTATATATAAAATATAAATGTCATTTATATTAGGCATTTCTTACAAATCACAAGATACATTTCATACAATATAGTTCTGAATTCATACCTATGCCAACATAATATAATAAATCTATCAAAACTCAATTTCTGAGTGATCACATATCCAGACCATCAGGAATTACAATCACAGAATATCATACAAGATCATTCTGCAGAAAGATCAAAACAACCCTCAAGCACTGATAACCATCATAATAGGTGATAAGACACTGCACTGAAAATGAGAAGGTAAAATTTTCTGGAGATATGTGGGTACATCCTCACCCAATTTACAAAGGATATGATTTTTACAACACATTTTTAAAAAAAGGGAATACAACTTTTGTCTTACCTAATTGGTTTTCCTATGGTCCTAGTAGCCTCTTCTGCTCGTTTCAAACCTTCCTCACAAACATGTAGAGTCTGTGAAATAAATACTAAACTGAGAAATACAGTGAAAACTCTACAAATATCTGTAACAGAATTGCTACATAACACACAGAAGTTAACAATATATTATATATGGTCCTTGATGTTATGTACAAACAAGAGCAGACAAAACAGAACAGTGCAAAATGCTGTTAATTAAAACAAGAAGTAATAAATTCTTGTGGGAAAGTATGCTATTTCTCAGTGCCACAAAAATGAACCATTGGTTGTTGGAGTGTTTGCTTGATACTGCTTCAATTCCAAAAACGTATTACAACATGATCATAAGAGAGAAGAAACTATCTAATTACCATCATTCATTCATTCTTAGACTTATAAAGACTGAAGTTATCAGTTGAAAGCTTCTTTATTTAAATGTTTTTATTATTATTATTATTATATTTTATTCAATTTTCTCATCTACAGCAATGGCATCTGTAGCCTGGTCCACTTGTTAGTATGGACATGAAGTCAAGTAAAGACATAGTCACCCATGGTTTAAAAATTGTCGTGTAATGTGGCACATATCGAGAGTTACTACTTCTTGGATTTTGGGCCTTAGGTGTTGTAGACCTAAAGCATCAAGCTGAGTTATAAGAGTCTGGGGAATTATACCAGTTGCAGAGATAATCAGTGGACGTAAGGGAACTGTTTTCAGCTTCTACATCTGTTTAATCTCTGCAACCAGTTCCACATACTTGTTGAATTTTGTCGCACAGGTATTCTGAATATTACGGTCCAATGGTCCCAATATGTCGATAATGACTACTTCCTTCTGCCTTTTGTCATACAGCACTATGTCTGGACAATTGGCACAGATGGTTATGTCTGTTTTAATCTCACGGTCCCAATATAATTTGTATTGCAAATAATAAATCAATAAAAGTTTTCCTATCATTTTAATTTAATGATGCTTTCGTTAGTAACTGAATCCTAATGAAAAAGTTTTTTTATTTTACTTAGTTGTAAAAACACTCACCAATTTGACCAGACCTTCTTCACCAACAGACTTGATAAATCCTTTGACATCCATCTGCCCTAACCTCAAAACATACAATGGTCTGCCATCTACGGAAATGCAACAATAATTTTCAAACATTGAATATTAACTCTAATTTTAATTTTACATTTTCTTCATATACTGAATATTGATTAAATTTTCCAATTATATGAAGAAAAAAGAATTCTTTAGAAAGAATATCTAATACATAATGATAAGTGCATATCTTGAAATCGCTAAATACCTCATTAATGATATCCGATACTCACTGTACATCTGTTCTGATATTGTGAACTATTTAATAATATACCTCATCAATGAGTAAAATTTAAAACCTTTTAATGATGGGTACCATTTCAACTCAGGCAGGGTCGTACCATCAAGGTCTCAGATTTCTCTGAAAAAATTAAGGGGTGTTCCTTAACTAAAATAAGGAGACCCATATTTTTTCTTTTGGCAAAAAAAAATTTTTCCTTCGAGATAGAGGGTTTCAAATCTTGCACCGTCAAACAAGCTTTCTAGAAAACGGTTATTTTTCCTAACTTCAGCGAGTCATTGCAGCGGAATTAAAAAATATATCTTGTTCTGGTATTTTTTTTTTACATTGTGTGCATAATATATAATAATATATGGTGCTAAAAATATTTACATATCGTATGATTAAAATTTTAAAAAATCATAAACTTCGTGATTTAAAAAAAAAATTATTTTTTAAGATTTTTTTTAACGTGGAGTTTTTTCTCTACCCGTTTTTTTTTTTTTTTTTTTTTTTTTAAGATATACAAATGTGCACTTTATTTACAATTTTTTATGTATCTGTGAAACTGTTAGTTTCCGCTTTTTGGCAACGTTAAAAACAGCCGATTTTGAAAAATCTCTAACTTTGCCAATGATTTTCTCAAAAAAGCCATTTTTTTTAATTCTGAAAATTAAATCACTGTTTTATTATCAAAAGGAGAATATCTGTCTTTTTTTTAAATGAAATATATCGTGCAAAGACGGTGTAACCTCCTTAATGTAAAGAAAGCATTGTTGATTCTTTTAAGAGCTTTCCTCTTCCTCCTTCTTTTAAGAAAAAGTGTTAGCCTTTTCCACCTAAAAACGCCCGTTTCCGAGTTAGACGCGTTTGAATTTGGTTTGAAAGCCTAAGATTTCCCGTGTTCTAAAGGCGCCATTTTGGACAAATCTCAGGCGCAAAGTACATATTATCTTCCCCGAATGAGAGCGTTCGATCAGCTGGCCCTGGTTGGTGGTTGGATACGTCCACCTCACCCTGCCCCGAGTGATAACATGCCTAAAAAACAGTCGGGGGGGGGGGGGGGG
This sequence comes from Macrothele yani, assembly GCA_039090855.1. Lineage (NCBI taxonomy): Eukaryota > Metazoa > Arthropoda > Arachnida > Araneae > Macrothelidae > Macrothele > Macrothele yani. The sequence goes on along the minus strand of CM077010.1, from coordinate 136,263,410 downwards.
ACAAATAAATAAATAAATAAAATTCTTGCTGCTCCACTAACAAAGTTGTTTACGTATATACTTAAACATCGCATAAGAAACTATGAAAGAGTAGAAAACTATTGTTGTGAAATAATTTTAAGAAAAAAAGAACGCCGGCAAACACTAAGTAATTTTCGAGGGCTAAACACCCTCGAGTTTTTCTGGGAGCTGCTAACTGTAGGCTACTGTCAGAAGAGCAGTCGCTGTTTTATTATAGCTGCTAAAATTAACTTCTTAGTTTTTCATAATAGTAAAATATTCGCTCAGGAGAGTTTTGTCCTCTGCGAACGGGGGGAAGAGGCTCTTGACCTCGCTGCTGTGTTGATAGTGCTGGTCGCTACCCAAACTCTGCATACCTCCTCTCCAAAACGTAATGGCAATTGTCCAATCTACTAAATAAATAACAATTAACACATACACGTGCACACTTATTCATAAAATGTAAGTTGAGTATATTTCATGTTCAATCAGCTGATTTTATAAGTAGAATACATACACAACTTACGCACTTATAGGTGTAAAGATTTTTATCTATTTAAAACATATTCAAAGATTTCAATTTTTTAAGAGGGGGGGGAGGAGTTGTGTTCTTAGTGGTTTTCACCTGGGCCACGATAAACCATGTACTGCCCATCTCTGTCCCCTTAGAAGATAATGCTGGGTCGATGGATGACCAGCAGAGTTTTGAAACTCCCCACCCCCACCCCACCCCACCCCCATCACGTAGTGGTGAGGAGTCTCAAGCTAGGTAGCTTTCAAAAATGTCTCAACTTAGTTGGCTGGTAACAAGAGTCGAACCTGTCGTCACCCACTGGTCCATAAGATGCCTGCGGCCATAGCATACACTCTAACCATGGAATAAATTCTACTGTACATGTATCTGGCAAATCTTTATATTTAATTTATTTTTGTATTATCAACCCCAACTGAAAATTATAAAAAGCTTTGAAGTTTCCGACTACCCTGCTCATATGAATACGGTGATAATTCCTTTCAAGAGAAGTAAGGTCAGATGTAAACCCCCTCTCCCACTGTGGGTTTTGGCCCGGCTTTCAGCAGAAACAAAGTTGAAGTGTTTACTTTTTGCTAAAGTACATAAAACAAATGCAAGTACAAATGAACGAAGTCACACTTGCACGAAAAAAAAACCAAAAAAAAAACCGATCCCCTTACCAAATCTCTCCAATGCAGTTACTTTACGCCTGAGTACACCTAAGATTTTCCAAAATGACGCCTTTAGAACACGGGAAGTCGTAGGCTTTCAAAACAAATTCAAACGCGTCTAACTCAGAAATGGGCATTTTTAGGTCCGAGAAAATCCATACAGATATTCTCCTGTTGATAATAAAACAGTGATTTAATTTTCAGAATTTTAAAAAATGGCTTTTTTGAGAAAATCATTGGCAAAGTTGGAGATTTTTCAAAATCGGCTGTTTTTAACGCTACCGAATCGCGGAAACTAGCAGTTTTACAGATACATAAAAAACTGCAAATAAAGTGCACATTTGTACGTCTTTAATAAAAAAACGGGTATAGAAAAAACTCCATCCGCACCTGTTTAAAAAAATTTTTAAAAATTCAATTATTTTTTTTAAATTACGAAGTTTGCGATTTTTTTTTTATTTTAATCATACGATGTGTAAGAAATATTAGCACCATAGATTATTATATATTATACACACAATGTAAAAAATACCAGAACAAGATATCTTTTTTAATTCTGCTGCAATGACTCGCTGAAGTCAGGAAAAATAACCGTTTTCTAGAGAGCTTGTTTGATGGTGCAAGATTTCAAACCTTCTATCTCGAAGGGAAAATTTTGTTTTGTCGAAAGAAAAAAATATAGGTCTCCTTACTTTAGTCAAGGAACACCCCTTAATTTTTTCAGAGAAATCTGAGACCATGATGGTACGACCCTGCCTGAGTTGAAATGGAACCCATCTAATATCAAAGAAGCATTCATTTTGTAAGGTCTAACCAAAAACTAGCATATTCCAACTTTGTATTTCTTTATACAGAACACAAAATACATTTTCATAACTGCAAATTTTCAAATTTATGAAGTAGCTGATCCATGAGTAAAATTAAGAATTATTTCACACATTTCAGAGCAGCATTTATTTTGTATAGTCTACAAAAAAAAAAAAACCCCAAAAAAAACTGGCACATACTAACTTCAAATTCCCTAAGATTACAAATGTCAGTAGGAAAATGGCACTTACAGAGCATCATGGTTTTCATGCTGCTCTCGGAGCGGTTGAAGTACTAATTTTCTAGTGTACAGATGTATGTTTGGATTTGTGTGCTATTCAATGGCAGGTGTTTTAAGTATGCACAAAAACCAAAATTAATCAGAAAAGATTGAATGCACACACACACAAAAAAAAAACTTTGCATACACAACCTCGAAAATGCACTTCCACATGCACATATACACACAAATATACAGAAAAAATGTTTTTCAATGCTTTCTTTCAATGGTACATAACTGTTGGGTAAACTTGGCTTTCAGCAACACAAGAACAAAAAATTTCTAAAAAAATTTTAATTAATCTTCATAAACATGAGAAAATTTTCCCAAACAGAATTACCCTTCTCAAATATTTATTTTATACTCCTGACAGACAGACAACTGTATATCAACATTTCAATTTTCAAAAAGAATCACATATCAGATGTCAAATAACTCTAAATTTGAAATAAATATGCTGGATAACCCTTAAAAGGCACATATAGCAGAATTATCACAGTACTTAGCTGACTGATATTCAAATATTTTAAGTTTATGCCAAGTACGAGTTCACTGCCAGATATGGTGTTTGGTTTGCTCATGTGACATTATACATAGCAATCACAAGAACAATATAAATTTATTTAACTAGTTTAAAGTTTATGATTCGAAATAAGGAAAAACAGGTTGTGTTCAATGGTCATACAATATTTGAATGCAACTATGTAGCTGTTATTGCTATTGTGATACTGGAACTTAAAAATAGGAATCATTAAAAGAACTTGGTGAAATTTTCAGCAATTTTAATTCATGACATATTGCAATTTAATTTTAATTCAATCCCTTAAAGTTTCATAATGTATGAGAATTCAGGAGCCTATTGTCGAATAATTTTTGCAAGTTTTTATCTTATTTTTTGACTACACTTTAGACTTCGGCCCCTGTCGTCTGCTTCAGCCAACGCGCCGTTAGAATGGCAGGAGGAAAGTTTTGCGATAGGTGGCACTGCAGCTGCGTCTGCGTTTTCTCCCGTGCTGTGTGTGTTACGTAATCGCTGTTTGCCGAGTGTGAGATCCGCGAATTTCGTGTACTTACTTCTGTTCGCCGTGTTCTAAGCAATACATACCTTGTGTTTTCTCCAGCGTGTGTTGTAGCTCTGCCAGTCACCATGGGAACTGGAGGCATTTCTTCGACGAAGTTGGGATGCATGAAGAAACATGTATTGCACGGTGTGAGCGGAAAGGATTGCTTCCAACCGAACGAAGATGTTCTGCAGGTCATTCAATGAGTTTGCGAGTGGATATGTGTCATCGTTTAGGACAATTCAGGTGTAGGAAAAATCATGTTACAGGGAAAAGTGAGCAGTGTTCCCATTTACTTGGGACACGGTTTTAAGCTGCTTATATTCCTCTTGATAAGGTGATGATTCTTTTATATTGTTTTGCTAAAGGATTGTCCTATGATGATGCAATTGAGGAATCTTCCCAGGGTGGGGTTTCCACATCCTCTGCGACAGTTAGTCACTATTATCAGTCTTGCAGAGAACTAGTCGCAGAGTTTATGGTAGCCTACGAACAAGACAAAGGACAGCTTGGAGGCCCTGGTTTAATCATAGAAGTGAATGAGGCGAAGCTTGGGAAGCAGAAGTATAATCGTGGTCATCTCGTTGAGGGCACCTGGATCCATGGAATCTTTGAAAGAGATTCTAGATGATTCAGGGTTAAGATCTGCCCGGAGAATAACCGCTCTGCTCACACATTGCTGCCGCTCATCCAGAAACATGTTCAACCTGGAAGTACTGTAATGATGGATCAGTGGTTTCCAACATCTGTCAGTAAACCACTCACTCAATTTCGTCGATCCGACTACTGGGGCGCATATGCAAGGTGTTGAGAGCAATTGGCGGCCCCTCAAATGCACACCATCTAATGGAATTCACAAAGACTGCTTGGCAGACCACATTCTCGAATATTTATTCCGACAAAATTGTCGTCTTTCCTCTGAACACTGTTTTGAGGTGATGATTGCTATCATCAAACAGTTCTTCCCTAGTATGTAATGTTTTCCACTTAAATATTCGTACTAGATAGACAGATTCTCAATGACGAGGAAACACTTATTTTCCGTCGTTATAAATATTTAACACCTGAGCTACTCACATTCCATAAAAACCCTTCTCAGGGCCAGCCATATTACAAAATCAACCCATTTCCTTTCAAAAATACTCCCCGCAGCATACTTCGCGTCCGTAACACTCCTACCGCACAACACGCAGCAAAGGAGCAAAAACGCTGACGCAGCTGCAGTGCCACCTATCGCGAAACATTTCTCCCAGCATTCCAGTGGCGCATTGGCTGAAGCAGATGATGGGAGCCGAAGATTGAAGTGCATCCTATTTTTTTTATGACAAAAGCCACAAGGAATGTAAGAAGAGTGCACTGCAATACACTCAACAATTTTTAGTACAGATTAACTGTAGTTATATGAACTCCACTCATAGAACAACCTGGAAATTGTGTTCCTTGAAGAAAAAACACAGAATTAAAATTTTTCAACTGAATGTAAGCAAATTGCTGGCTAAAGATCATGAAAAGAATTATAATATAAATGTGCCATACAGGAAATGAAAAGAGGTTTTGTTGATTTACAGTGATTTATCTAAATAAAAGCCACATCAAACACTGGTATACTGAAAATGTTATGAGCAGATATAATAACACACACATAATAAATAGAACAATTACACCATCAGAATTTCTTCATCACCAGTCAATTCCAAGCTCATGAAGTCTTACACAGCACACAAAAAAAAATATTTCTTAGTTTACTTTTAATACAAATTGTTACACTACCTCTATCAAAATGGTGCCAGCCTCCAGGAAAATATTTGGTTACAACAGGTGGGGTATCATATGTGCTAAGTATGCGATCAACTTGATATTTTTTTCTCCACACAAGAGAATGGCACAGCATTTCACGGGCCTTATCCAGACTGTAGTCTTGAGCTTGCAAGAAGCGCATCAATGTCTGGTCAGATGGAACCTGTCAAAACCATAAACTACACATTAGCATGCCACAACTAAGGACACTATACTAAAAACAACAGGGTAACACATTGAATCAAAAATAAGGGAACTAAATTTTTGAGTTTTATAACACACAAGCATCCTTGTAACATATGGCAGGGGAAAAAAATAGAATACACTGAATACTTAAAAAACAGCCTTAAAAGAGACCATCTTCAGTGTGGATTCCCTACAAAATCTCGCAGTTTAAACCAAAATTTCACCTAAAAAAAGTACTCTGAAGGTGCTGTGTTACCCTACAAATGTCCAATCCCTTCTTTTGTGAGAAATTTTATGCTACAATGATGTTCCACTCTGATCAGGTCCACAATTTCACACAGATACCTTATTTCATTCTGAAACTATATCATAACTTATAAAGGACCAATAGTAAACTTACTTAATAAAACCTTCTGAACTTGTAAATATGGCAAAACAAGAAGGGTACATAAATGGTCGAGTCACATTATTGTGACCACCAGCTAATATCCAGAGTAACCACCGTGTGCAGTGCGGACAGTAGCTAGACGGGCTGGGAGTGACACAGTAAGGTGCTGGAAGGTGTTCACGGGTATGTCAAGCCATGCTGACTACAGTGCATCTGACAGCTGCTGGTTGGTTGGTTGGTTGGTTAGTGGATTTTAGTGGCGCAAGGGCCAGGTTTGGCCAAAGAGCGCCAGACAAAGAACGATCAGCCACAGATTTTGAAAAGCGTGGAAAATGAGTAAGAGCAGACAGGCTTGGGAAAAGTTGAAAAAGAGTATGATGAAAGCAGTGAAGACAAGGTAGTTAATCAGATTTATAAAAAAAATTTACTAATTGAGGGGCACGAACCGTCACTCTCCTCCCCCCACACTCCTCTGCAATGCTGGCAGAGGGCGGGGACGAACTGTCACTCTCCTCCCCCCCCCATGTTCCTCTGCAATGCTGGTTGAGGCTGGGGACGAACTGTCACTCTCCTCCCCCCATGTTCCTCGATAATGTTGGTTGAGGGTGGGGGACCCCGCAGAGGCCGAGACAGTTGGATGGACACTGCACACCTTTGCGGATTGAGGGCCGGGTCTTCCGCACGTGCAGGCTGTCTGCTGGGAACCGGAAGAGGCGGTCGTCTTCAAAAGAGAAGGCGCAGACTCAGCTGGTCGAATAAGCTGGAGCTCGGTGAAATCCACCTCTGCGTCGCTTGTTCAACTGTAGATCGCTTGGCAAGTGCGGCGAGAGCTACAGGGCGCAGAACAAAGGGCTGCACGGGTTGTGGCAGAGACTTAACTACTGCGGCAAAACTACGCTGTCGGGTGTTGGGAATACCCAACTTGGCTTTGGCAGCAGGGTACGAGAGGCCTTCCAGGGTCTTGAGGCGCTGGATCGCCATCTCGTCCTTCCATTTCATACAGTTGCGGGAGTAAGCTGCATGGGCCTCACCGCAGTTAACACAGCAGGCCGCAGAAGTGCAACCTTCCCCGTCATGTTCACCGGAGCCACAATTAGCGCAACGAGCGGAACTCTTACAGAATCGTTGTGAATGCCCGTACCTCTGGCACCTGAAACAGCGCAGAGGACTGGGAATGTACGGGCGAACTCCACAGACCAAGTAGCCAGCCTTAATTTCTGTCGGAACTTTCGGGGAGTTAAAAGTCAAGATTACATTTTTAGATTTAATCAAAGAGCCATCACGCCGGAACATCATACGACGTGCAGCAAGAACACCCTGATCCGCAAGTTCAGTCACCAATTCATCCTCACTGCATGGCAAGAGATCAAACTCCGAAATAACACCCCGAGAGGTGTTAAGAAACGGGTGAGGTGTCACTTTTACAGGAATGCCTTGAAGACTAGTGAGGTGCAGAAAAGTGTTACTCTGAGAAACACTGCAAGTTTGGACAAGCAGGTCCCCAGAGCGAAGCTTCCTCACAGACTTCAAGGGCCAACTGCAGCGTCCAAAGCTCTAGAAATGAAAAAGGGAGATCTGGTGGACAGTCGCTCATCCGGATCGATGGATTCTACAAGTAAGTGTGTAGCATGCGTAGTCACAGCAATCGAGGGAGACGACGCTCGGAGCGACTGGTACAGCTGCCGAAGAAGAGGTTGTACATTCTTGGTCCAGGTCATGGTCTAAAGAACGTTTAAGGTTTCGAGACTTGGTAGGATGAGAAGATGAAGGAGTGTCGTTGGCAACTATCATTGTCTCAGATGACTTAAATTTGGAGCGTTTGTTTTTGGGTTTACCCATGGAAAAAAAAGAAGGAAGATCTCGTCTGCAGACTACTCCACCCACCACCGAGCCCTACAAGGGAGAACTGGAGGTCCGCAAGCCAAGAAAATGACGCTAGACACAGTTCTGGAGCTTATACGTTGCAGATATAGTCCGTTGGCTGTGATCACACGCACTCGGTGGACACTTCGGCCTCCTGGTACCGTCATGCCAACGCCTTTGGCATGATCCCACAGCCCCGGGCTCACCCTGCCGTGCCATACGACAAAAAAAGCCGCTAAAGCCCTGTACACACCTTGGTACAAGACTTCTGACTAGAGGTGGGTTAGTCTCTAGCCTCCCGTTTACAGCGAAGCCGGGGTCGAAGAGGAGTGTTGGTACACAGGAGGCACTTAGCCGGTCTCCTGCAACCTCAGCCGCCAGACATCCCATTTCCGCCTCACGGGTCTCCGCACGCGGCAAACATGCAGGTAGGTCTAGCACCCAAACCAGTTAAAAGGAAAAAAAGAAATCCAAAGAAGACAAATCCTGGAAGGGAACCTAAACGGAATCTCAGCAACCTACGAACTGAGCGGTTAATATAAAACAGTTAGTGGTGGAGGGTAACAAAACCACAAGACCGGGGTGTAAGTACATAACGTGGTAGCGATTAGGTAGAGAATACAACATGGGCAACTAGAGAGTGGAGAAAATAAATAAAAACGAAAAGCGAGACACAAGACCAGCTAGGGATCATGGGGCCGCAAATCCCCAACAGCTGGATGAACAGCCGTCCCTGCAAACACCAACAGCACCGAAACAAAAAACAAGCTGTGGCATGACATCAGATGTTGACCAGTCACAAGGTCAGCTCGGGCAGTGGGGGCGCCGCTCCCCAAATAACTGGGAAACCAGTTATCCCCGTGCGGGGGACAGCTGCTGGAAGGTGTGTGGTGGAGGATCCATAGAGTGAACAACATGATCGAGGTGATCCCACAGTGCTCAGTTGGGTTTAAGTCTGGGGAATTAGGGGGTCATGGAAGTACTTTGAAGTCTTCATCATGCTCTTTCAACCACTCTTGTACATTTCCAGCTGTGTGACATGTCACATTGTCGAGCCGGAAGATCCCATTTGCCCCAAGAAAGACAATCAGCATGTATGGGTGTATGTGGTCTGCAAGGATGAATTCATAACGAATTTGGTCCATAGTGCCTTTCACAAGTATGAGTGAACCCAGAAAATGTCACAAAAACATTCCCCAGACCATAACGCTGCACCCACCGGCTAGTGTTCTTCCAGCAATGGTTGAAGAGTGTTTGTTCTCCGATGTTTCTCATCTTATACGCCAAAGTCCATCCGTTCGATGAAGCAGAAAACGTGACTCATCAGGGAATGCAATCCATTGCCACTCAGCGGAGGTCAGATTCCGATACTGACGTGCAAATGCAAGCTTTTTCTGCTGATGCACCACGTGTCATTGATGTGAGAGGTCAGCAAGGTTCGCTGACCTCTCACATCAGTGACATGTGGTGCTCCACAGTTTCCACATTGCTTATTCACAATGGTGCCATTCCTCCAACCACGATACACTTTAACCACAGCAGCATGCGAACCGTTCAGAAATACTACCACCCTTGGCCCAAAAGCCGATAATCATCCCTTTTTGCAAGTCTGGTAAATCGCTCCTTTTATCCATGACAGCAACGAGTGATATGCTTTCAGAATGCCTACAGCACACCTTATATACCCTCCAAGCCAGCTCACGACATGTGCCTTCTTTCATTGGCTACACGCTGTTGACGTCAAAAGTAGGAGGTGGTCACAATAATGTGACTTGACTGTGTATATAAACAGTACACCAGGGTAGATTTAGGGATTGTGCCACCCTTTTACTTCCAGTCATGGTACAACAACTTATTTCAATGAAAAGAAATTAAGTGTAGTATTGTTACCTTTAATTCACAAACAGTTGAATCCAGCACAGATATACTGGAGCAGGAAGAAAGGAGGGGGGAGGTATTTCTGGGTAGTAAATTTAGTCTGATGGAGTGGGGGAATAAAGTATCATGTGAAATCCAACAATCCGAAAATATCAAGGGATTTCATTTTTTTCCATACAAGATTTCCCTCTTGGTCATCCCTATGCCTATGATACTACTCCCAACTATTCATGGCTTTAATTAACTTATTTGACATAAATAATGCTCAACATAGGTGACACCCAGCATATTTTTCTTCTTGCATTACCAGAAAATAGTACATCTATACTAGTAATCCGAATTTATTAGTGTAGTATAAAAATCAGTTTTCCAAGCTTTCCCACATCAACCAGAAGGCTTTTTCATACATGAGACTGATGAAGAGAAAAAAAGCAGAACTTTTTAACCGCACAAGTGAAAAATAAGAACGTACTGCAAAACAGCGTGAATATAATGCGGCGTGAGCAAGACAAAATTGTTCACTGAAATTTATTATGCAAATATTAAGCTGGAGCACATCACTGTGTGTGTATATATATATATTACATCTAACAGCAACACAGGATAAATGCAACATCGCGGAGGATAAAAATACGACTACCGGTGAAATCTATGCTCTATCCGACTTCCATTTTAGTAAAGTTTTCCTCCATTTTGTAGCTGCAAAACAAGTATTTATGGAATAAAATTATATTTAACAACATTACTGGGTAGAAGAAACGTTGTGAGAAAAAAGGATTACGATTACGGGAGAAATGTTCACTCCATCTAATGTTCGTTTCCGAAAGTTCTGAAAGTGGAAACGGAAAACGACCCCACCACCTTCATCACATCACTACCACCAACAATCCCTCCGAAATTTGTGTTCAGTTCGGCATCGATCTCAGAAACCATCGAAATGACGATGAAAAAGGTGGAATTCTTTGAATCCACTGAAGAATCTCATGCCTGAAAGATCACTGGGAAATTTTGGCGCCAACTTTCGTTTTCGGAATTGTTCTTCCATTTTCAAGCTGAAATGCAAATATGTATGGAATAAAATTAGATTTAACAATAATACTGTGCAGAAGAAACATCGCGAGAAAAAGATATCACAGTTACAGGAAAAAATTTCACTACTTTAACTTCCATTTTCGAAAGTTTTGAAAAACTTTAACCATTCCCAGACCAAAAGATGACCCCACACCCCCGACTAATCCTTCAAAAATGCTCTTCAGTTTTGCATCAATATCAAGAATAACCCAAATGATGATAAAAAAAAAAAAGCGGAATTTCACTGAAGAATATCGTGTATGCTTTTTCAAGGAAGGTAGACACAGAAACTTGCATTACCAATTCGGCTGGAAAAAATGTAAATCAGAATTAAAATTACACATAATCCACAAGTGATTTTAAAGTTACTAGATTTTTATTAAAATGTTTAATGAGTAAAGAAAACTGGCAAATATTTGAGAATTTCAGACTGCCAAAAATATTGGAATGGTTAAACTTGTGATAGGTATAGTATGAAGAAGTATGAAAAAACAACAACAGAAATCTTTGGAGGCTGTGCAGATCAGTTTTTAGTAATTCCAAAATAAAGTGGATTTAGCTGAATTTGACTGAAGAATATTGTGGATATCGTGGAATTTCACTGAAGAATATCGTGTATGCTTTTTCAAGGAAGGTAGACACAGAAACTTGCATTACCAATTCGGCTGGAAAAAATGTAAATCAGAATTAAAATTACACATAATCCACAAGTGATTTTAAAGTTACTAGATTTTTATTAAAATGTTTAATGAGTAAAGAAAACTGGCAAATATTTGAGAATTTCAGACTGCCAAAAATATAATATTGGAATGGTTAAACTTGTGATGGGTATAGTATGAAGAAGTATGAAAAAACAACAACAGAAATCTTTGGAGGCTGTGCAGATCAGTTTTTTAGTAATTCCAAAATAAAGTGGATTTAGCTGGGACAAAAAATGCTTAAATGATGAAACAATACTGAATATAAAAGCAAAGGTTTCTAATTATGTGAAGTAAATTCATATAATGTATAAGCAAATTCGCCAGAAAAATTCAAAACCAATGCTTGACGTCCCATGACTTTTCCTGAAAACACTGTGTGGTAAAGTTAAATACCTTTTTTTTTTTTAATTAATTGGAGATTTAATGACCACTGTGAGCAACTCATTGGGCTATAAGCAGTTGCCTATCCCTTATTTAGGGCCGCTGGCTCTAGGGAAAGCAGAGAGTTAGTGCTGTAAGACAAACACAACATCCATGCCTCACCGGGATTCGAACCCAGACCCATCTCAGACGAATAGTCAGAAGACATTGCTTAGACCACTGGGACACCAGGGTGGCATTAAATATCTTTAAGCTCATTGTCAGCTGCAGTAAACCCAATTCTCAAAGAAGTTTTGGTTGCAGCTGCTGAGCTGTGAAGGAGTCTATCAGGTATTTCCAGTCCAAAGCTTTCAAGAGTTGAGATTCAACATGAAGGCTAGCCAAACAGTTTAAATGACATTCACACACCACAGAATGTCTGTAAGTATGTTTTCAATTATCACAATACAGAGCACTATTTTGGCAGTGCTGTTGGAAGCTAGCATACTTAGGAAAATCATTAGGGTAATGTCTACATAAGTGTACACTTCTTGTAACCCCTTTTTTCTTATTATTGCATCACTCATTTGAAAGACAGTCCTGTGGTCCACTGTCCACAAGACCACCTTTCAAATGAGGGAAAGAAAAACTCAAATAGAAACTTGCTGAAATGAAGGCACTCGTTCACAAAAAAAACCCTCCACTACATCATCATAGAATACACACAGTTCTGTTGTGAATATTTTCCATTCTTTCATGTCCTGCCTCTCTGTTCTCTTTCTTTTTTTCCAAAACTTTTCTTCATTGCTTTTTGTTGTTGTGTTTTCTTTTATGTTCACATTATATCACCCTGAACTGTAGCCTACCTAAGCCCATTAAATGGTCCTGACAGTACACCTATTCAATGAGTCATTACACAGTAACAAAAACAATGTATGAATGTTCTCTTTTGAGATGGAAAAGGCTAACACTTTTTTTTTCTTAAAAGGGGGAGGAAGAGGAAAGCTCTTAAAAGAATCAACAATGCTTTCTTTACATTAAAGAGGTTACACCATCTTTGCATGATATATTTCATTTAAAAAAAGACAGATATTTTCATATTTAAAAGATTAAAAACCCATCAGTACTTTCAGGTCGACAATCGACCCGTCTTCAGATGGAGGAGAGCCGCTGCTGCACGTGTGCTCCCATATATAAGTCCGAGTATGATGACGTACAAGGTATGGACTAGCGTCACAAGGGTGTCACTCTGTTGCCATCATTTCATTGCTAAATCACAAATCAGATGAGGTCCATGTGGGAATACGGTAAACAGGGTGTTATATATTCACCCTGTTTATCATATGGACCTCAACTGATTTGTGATTTAGCAATGAAATGATGGCAACAAAGTGACACCCTTGCGATGCTAGTCCATACCTTGTACGTAATCATACTCGGACATATATATCACACGTGCAGCAGCAGCTCTCCTCCATCTGAAGACGGGTCGATTGTCGACCCGAAAGTACTAAATGTAAATATCTGTCATATTTTAAATTAAATATATCGTGCAAAGACGATGTAAGCTCTTTAATGTATTGTATATGCACAACATCTTTATTAATACTAATGCTTTCTTTGTTTTCACTCACTTTTCCCTGATGTGACTCAGCCATCCACTTCTTCAGCTGAACAAGACAAGACTCTTGAAATAGTGTCAACTCCCCTAAGCATCGTTTGATGTATTCTGCCTCGAGCTTGAAGTTTGCTTCTAAAAGAACAATATCATAAATACAAAACAGATTCATCAGACTATTACAATTTGAACTACAAAATACTCAATTTTCAAATACAGTCTTTCAGGCTAGACTCAGTCCAAATGATCTTAATATACTAACTATTCAACAATTGCATATCTATAGTATAGGTAAACTAATGTTTTTGAGAATTAAAAATGGTTACTACCAAGATTTAATTACAATAAGTACTCACAGTCATGATTACTCCACGAGACAAAAAACAACACTAATCCCCATGTTTCCACTAACAGAACGATTTAGATCATTTATTAATTATATTGGTCCTGCATTATGGAATACATTTCCTACTGATATTATATCACTTAATAATATTAATATATTTAAAGGAAAACTCAGGCATTTCTTACTGACTAAAAGCTCATAATGTACTATTACCTTTATTAATTGATAGTATCACCCTAGCTGTGTTTGATATTATGTGGACATGATTTGCTTATGTTTTTTTGCATTTTTTTATTTTCATGAAAATTTTGATGCTGTGGGAGAAGAGGGCATGTCAGGCCTATCAGGCCTATTCCCTCCTCATTCCCTGTTGTTACAAAAATATATTATTTGTGTTATATATTTTGATTATCTAATACCATGTCTGTAACAACTAAAATGCAATAAAATGAAAAAAATGAAATGAAATAAATGAATGCAAAATAATAATAATAATAATAATAATAATAATAATAATAATAACAAAACTCTTTTTTTTTTTTTTGACTGAAGGTTTAACGACCACCGTGAACAACTCAATGGGCTATAAGCAGTCGCCCGTCCCTAATTTAGGGTCACTGGTTCCAGGGAAGGGAGAGAACCAGTGCCGTAAGACAAACACAACATCCATGACTCACCGGGATTCGAACCCGGACCCCTTTCGGACGAATGATCAGAGGCCATCGCTTAGACCACTGCACCACCGGCGCGGCTAATAAAACTTCAACAAATAACAGAAATAAGTTCATAGAAGATATATTAGTTGTGTGCCACACACAGGGTGTAGAAGGATGTCTTGCACCAGCTGCTTGTTTTTTTTTTTTTTTTTTTTTTTTTTTTGAGCACCCTGTAGATTTTTGCATAAATTCCAAACATGTGGTATTCTTATCAGCAAAAGAGACAATCTGCTCACATGTTCCATTTCTTTGGTTATGGTAATAAAATTTCCAACTTCTAATTTTCCCCATGCAGTTGCTTTTTGTTAATGAGAAAGCTGTTCCCTACAAAAAATAAGCTTGAATGATGTTGAAATACTGTTGGTATCTGCAAAAATGGCAGAGATATCAGTTGCCAAGGATCTACCCTTAACACAGCAATATTTCCTACTCTGCTTTGTAATTCTTAACCCTTTTTGTTTCCATGAGATAATGACATTTCTCCGGTTTAAATTTGTTCCACAAAATCAAATTCTAAACAGAGTTTAAGATGTTGCTCGCATTTTTGCCAAATCGCAATAAAGGCTGTAATTTTACAATAAAAAAATCCCCATTGAATCGCCAAAAAGTGAATGTTTCCCGTAATTTTTTTCTTTTGTCATCCCACCTACCCCTGCTTCGCCCTAGTGTTGTTTTTCATCCCCATCATTTTTTCATTCCATCATCGCTGCTTCGCCCCACCGATCTGGGTTCTTTCTCCATCATTTTTTCTTTCCATCACCCCACCCATCCCTGCTTTGCCCTTGCATTGTATTTTTCATCCCTGTCAAACCTTTTCCCGTCATTGCGCCCACCCCTGCTTTGCCCTTGCATGTTTTTTTATTTATTTTTTTCCACTTTTTTGCTTCATCATCGCTGCCATACACTGCTTTGCCCTGTTGTTTCTTCATCTTTGTTGTCTTTTCTTCTATTCCAGAAACGCAATGGTTATCTTCAAGAGCTCCATTCACAAGGGTTTTGCTGCGATGGATAAGGAAAGAGGTGTGTTGTTTGTTTGTTTTTTGGCAGTTTGCTGCTGCCGCAGCAACCGCAGGAGCAGCATCGCTGTTTCAGTTTGGGTCAACCAGTGTGTTGTCGGTTGTGGCTTTGCTCAGTCCCAGTCTTTCTATATATTTTCACAAACTGTATGCATCAGCAAATGTAAGTATTTTCATTAAAATTAGAAGTGTAAACGACTATTTGGTTTTATTCTTGAATTCTATTTAAAGTACAAAATTTTATTTAGTCAATGCGTTGTGCTTGTATTTTCACACGTAATACAGAAAAAAATAGAACCATAAATTTGGCTAATCTGCATAGCATTTTGCTATAACTTTTACTGACAAAATAACCAGATTGCTAAAAAAATCTAGCAATCTGGCTATTTAATTCCATCTTAAACACTGATTCTAAAGCCATGATCGTAACCAACGAATGTGGTCAATTCAACAAGAGCTTTTCATCTAAAATTATTTACTATTAGCACATCCACTACTTTATTCATCCACTACTATATTCAATAAGCTTTTCATCTAAAATTATTTACTATTAGCACATCCACTACTTTAGTTACAGGACAGCCTAACTGAACATGGAGTAACTGCATACAGCACAAAACATGCAACTTTAGTTAGATGATGGCCAAATTGAACTTGGAGTAATTGCATACAACACAAAACATGCAATACTCAATGTCTTTTGGGTCCAATACATTTGAATGAATTCTGCTCATGATTCATTCCCATTCAATGCAACTAAGAACATTTCCCATCACTTTTCCAACACAAACAAAACCCAATGAGCTCAGAATTTTCAAATTTTTCCAAAGAAAAAAAAAAGTGGACTGCTTTTGAATTCAAGTTGATTGCAGTTTTAAATTCTACATTTCATTTACACATATAATTTGTTGCCAATAAAGAAAACATAGCTCTTCCCAAACTGTAAGAATTGGGAAGCTCTGAGTTATCCTAAAATTCCATTGCACTTCTGTAGGACAGTAAAATATCACAAGCAAAAACATATCTGTAATGTGTTATTGCCCTCCTACATACATAGAATGCTTTTGGGTCTGACTGAACCCCAGCCACAACACCCAAACTATAACACTGAGTGCATAACACTCTAGCATTATGCACAAAAAGGGTTCCTTACAATGAACAATAGCAACAAAAACAAAACTTTTTTTTTTTTTTTTGCTTTTGCTTTTCTGGACATTATCACAAACAAAACATTGAGAACTGCCTACGAGTGCAGATAACAACATCTTAGAACAGCTACTGACTGACATTTTACTCATTTTTATGATCTTTCTAAAAATACACACAGCACACCAGTTTTCTTCTTTTCTCACTTTGTAAAATATGTAAATGTTCTTTTAGTGAAAAATCATTACCATAAAATTTATGCCTGTTCTAAATAGTTGACTGTAGCTTCCTTTTGCTATTATTACATTTTTGCTTGAACAATTTTCCTTGCTCATATGTTACATTTACTGAGTGTTCAAAAATCTCTAACATGCCACAATGAATTTCCCATTTTACACCACTGAAAGCTTTAATATCAATACTCTTTTCACACATCATGCCCCTCAGATGAAGCAAAATTTTTATGAGGCTTGAAATTCCACACTTTATTTTTGCTTTAAAAAACAGAAAAGAACATTATTTTTTTATTTGCTTGCATACTCTTTTCCTTGATTTACTTTTAAAATAGTGACAATTCTTAAAATTTACCTGAATTTGAATGAGCTTCCTGGGGTGATGATGGTGACACAGGATGAGACTGTGTTAAACTATTACTACGAGATGTACTACATGATGCAACTGTAGTTGTTTCTGTTACATGGATCTCAGGTACATCCTGCTTCTCATCAAATGGGGAAACATACATGATGCCTTCACTCATCAGTTCATTGATGTAGTACTCTATTACTTCTTTACCCTGGAATCAGTGCAATCAGTAAAATGTAAGAGCAATATTTGCATATAAAAACAGAAATTTGGCATCATATGCATCCATGGACAAATATCATGTTGTTGCAATCTGATTATATATAGATATATTAGGTTGTCAGAAAAGTCATTACGTATTTTGGCACCCGATGGCGGTTGGTCAGTTCGTTAGTTAGTTAATTGATCTTAGTGGCGCAAGGGCCAGGCTTAGCCAAAGAGCGCCAGACACAGAACTATCAGCTAAAGATTTTTAAAAGCGTGGAAAATGATTAAGAGCAGACAGGCTTGGTAAAAGTTAGAAAAGAGGATGATGAAAGCTGTGAAGACTAGTTAGTTAATTAGGTTTATATATAAATTTATTAATTTACTATTATAATTATTATATAACTTTTTTTAAATAAGTTTTATAACGTTAATCTGTTTTAAAAAGGAAAATACTGCAAAAGTGTCGCAGTGGTCGCCCAAAAGCTTTTGAAGCGTAGCTGCGCCTTCGTCCAGCAGATGAGACTGAAAATAGTGAAATCGATGATTACGAAAACGAACACAACTGCACAAAACATGAGAGACGGTGAGTAAACAGTCGCATGTCTCACACACCGGGGCAGTGTCGCCACAGAGCAAATAGCTATGCGTGAAGCGACAATGCCCAATGCGGAGACGCGCAAGAACAACTTCTTCCCTACGGTTCCGGCGACACGATGATTTCCAATCTCCAAGGAAAGGTTTAACACGGTGCAGTTTATTCTCCACCTATTGGTCCCACAGACCCCGCCACGTTCGTCTGATATGATCATGAACAAGAAAGCGAAAATCACGGTGGAACAGTGGCAAGGGTGTGACGACCAAAGAAGAGGCAGATCTAGTAGCAGCATCAGCAGCCTCGTTCCCTGGGATCCCAACATGCCCAGGAATCCAGCAGAACCGAATCTGGACATCAGCCTCGAGCAAAGAACGAAGAAATCTCCGTACGGTAAAAAGAAGTGGGTGGCCAGTGAAATCCAAAGATGACAATGATTGCACAACACTCAACGAATCAGTGTACACAATAGCACGCTGACGAGAGCTCGACTGCACTTGAACAAGTGCAAGATACACAGCATGCATCTCCGCCGAAAACACCGTGGCCTCAGTAGGAATGCGGGCAACAGAAACTTCGTCATAAGATGGCGGCGGATCCAACAACACCAGCCGCCTTAGATCCATCGGTGAAAACAGGAATAAAGTCTGCATTGACGTAACGGTGTTCAGCGAAGAGCTGCTGGTACACTGACGCAGGGGTTGAGGACTTGTCAAAAGATGTAAAGCTGGTATCAACCAAGACACCAAGAGGGTGCCATGGGGGATCCTCAAAGCCTCTGGTCTCTCCAACGAGTGACAAGTCGAGCCCTGCATCACGAGCTACGGCCGCCATACGAAGACCGAAGGTTCGAATGCACGAGGGACGGATCTCGAACAAACGAGCATGCTGGGGATGAAAAACTGCATCGTGTAAAGGATGGTCTGAGAGAGATTTAAGTTTCAGGTAAAATTGAAGAGACAGCTGCAGACGGCGTAAATGAAGCGACGGTTCGTTCGCGTCAGCATAAAGGCTGGGAATGGGTGACGTGCAAAATGCTCCCGTACAAAGACGCAGCGCTTGATGGTGGATGGTATCCAACGGCCGGAGAACGGAAGGACGTGCAGAGCCATACACCATACAGCCATAATCCAGCTTAGACCGAATGAGAGAATGGTAAATACAGAACAAGGAAGTCCTGTCTGCACCCCAGGAGACTGAGGCAAGGATCTTAAGGATTGACAAGGCTCTCAGACAGGAAGTCCTTAGCCGTCGAACGTGCGAGCGAAAGGTGAGAGCACGGTCAACGGTCAAACCAAGGAACTTGGTTTCCAGCAAAACTGGAATGGCTGCACAGTCCAAATAGAGCTCTGGATCAGGATGGAGGCCATGCCTACGGCAGAAATGGACACAGGCTGTCTTGTCGGGAGAAAGAACAAACCCATTATTGTTAGCCGCTTTAACAATCTGGGTAATTGCAGATTGCAGCTGCCTTTCAACGAAATGCATGCTGGATGATGAACAGAAGATGTGAAGGTCGTCAACATAAATGGTAGCCAAAACCGCTGGAGGAAGATTTTTGAGCAGACAGTTTATGCGGAGGATGAACAGAGTCACCGAAAGAATGCTGCCTTGAGGGACACCTTGTTCTTGTTGCAAAAAAGGCAGAGAGCGTTGTAGCCAGGCGCACCTGGAACACGCGGTTACGAAGGAAGCTGGCAATGAATGTTGGGAGGTTTCCACGCAAACCATTTTCGTGGAGGTCACGAAGGATACCGTGACGCCACGCTCTATCGTAAGCTTTTTCGATGTCAAAAAATACAGACACCAGGTGCTGCCTACGTACGAACGCCTCACGAACAGACGTCTCAAGGAGCAGGAGATAGTCAGGAGCTGAACGATGACGGCGGAAGCCGCTTTGTGATGGAGACAGTATTCGATGTTCTTCTAGAAAATAAATTAGCCGGCAATTAACCATTCGTTCAAGGATTTTGCACAGACAGCTAGTGAGGGCAATTGGCCGATAACTAGAGGGAGACTTGGGGTCTTTGCCAGGCTTGGGAAAAGGTAAAACAAAAGCTCTTCACCAAGAGTCCGGGAAACCGTGCTCCAACCAAATGCGGTTGAAAAGCACTAACAGATTCTCGAGAGACGACTGCGAGAGATGACGGATCATGTCATAGTGGATGCCGTCGGGACCGACAGATGTTGCACCGGCCCGATGCAGAGCCACCCGTAGTTCAACCATGCTGAAGGGGCAGTTATACTCAGTGTTATAAAAAGGCGCAAAGGAGATTTTCTGGCATTCCGCGGTTGTTTTAATCCTCCGAAAGGACGGGAGATACGCCTGAGAACTAGAAACTGAGGCAAACGCTTCGCCCAAGCAATCCACAATCTCCCCTACTTCAGCATACGTGCAGCCGTTATTCTCAAGAATTGAAATTTGGCGGGAACTATAGTTTCCCCGGATCTTACGAATTTTTTCCCAAACTGTTTTTGAACTGGCACGTGAATTGATAGATGAAATGTACTTCATCCAAGACTCCCTCTTGCTTCGTCGAAGCACCAACCGAGCGTAAGATTTTGCTCTTTTCAATTTAACAAGATTAGCATCGGTCGGATAACGCCGAAAAGTACACCAGGCCTTATGTTGAACTCTCCTAGCCGCTGCGCAATCGGGGTTCCACCAAGGCTTCGGACGTCTTGGGAGCGTGGTTGATGTTTTTGGGATAGAGAGATCTGCTGCCTGAATGATACACATTGTGACATCAGTAACAGCTGCGTCAATTGACTCCCGGGTCACCATGGCAAAAGATATCACTGTGGACGATGTGAAGACCTCCCACTTGGCACGATCCATCTTCCAACGAGGAGGGCGGGAGGCAGAAGATGGCACGCTCACATTATACCTAAGTAGAATTGGGAAATGGTCGCTTCTGTGGAGGTCGTTACACACTGTCCACGACCAGTCGGCCATAACCGATGGTTGACCCAAAGATAAATCGATCGCACTGAAACTTCGTGTAGGCTCGTGGAAGTAAGTGTCAGCACCGGTGTTAAACAGGCACAAAGAGGTCGAGGAAAGAAGAGATTCGATCCTACGGCCTTGTGTGTCTGTTCTGACACTACCCCACAATGGATTATGAGCATTAAAGTCACCCAGAAGAAGAGCAGGTGACGGCAGCTGCTCAACTAAGCCCTCAAGAACGGACACGCTCACATCCTCATCCGGCGGCAGATAGACGCTGCAAACAGTTAGAGGCACAGGCATGGAGATACGCACCGCAACGGCTTGTAAAGATGTTGAGACCGCAACGGGAGAAACTGGAACACTGTGGGGGACAAGGATGGCAACTCCCCCGCAAGCTATATCTCCTGAAACATTATCTTTCCGAAATGCACTGTAGCCTCGAACTGAAAGGAGGTCTGATGGTTTAAGTTTTGTCTCCTGGAGGCAAAGGCACACCGGAGAGTATGACGAAAGCAGATGTTTCACGTCGTCATGTCTTGTCCGAAAGCCTCAACAGTTCCACTGAACAATTTGACCCATGGTTTGAAGTGTGGTGAATGAGGAAAAGAAAAACGAAAAGCAAAACCCGAGAAAAACTGAGACAACTAAAAGTTGTCCGATTCCATCATTTCGTCAGCAATGTCCATTTGCGCTTGGGACTGTTTTGTCCGACGCCCTGTAGTCTCTGGTGGTAAAATGGGGCGGTATTTTGGTTCCTGTGTCGCAGATGATCTTGCCCGATCCTGGTTCTTATGATGGGAGTTTGGAGATTTCTTCTCCTTTTCTTTTTCCTTTCTCTTTCCTCCCGTGGTTGTTGAAGTCCCGGTGGTGCTGGTGTTAGTTGCAGCAGGTTTAGGCACAGTGGTTGTTGGAGCTTTCGCGTCCCTAGCTCGGGATTGCAGTGCTGCCAGACCAGCAGCTATGATGCCGTCTAGCTTGTAGGGACAATTCACTGGGATTTGGCTATCAGTCTGTGTACCGACTGTAGTCCTTGCAACAACCGCTGATGCATAGGATCGCCGATTTGATTGATTTGGAGCGACCTTTCTTCTGGCCTCTGGGTAGGAGATTCCCTCAACGGTCTTAATGTGTTGGATCTCTTTTTCCTCTTTCCACTTTGGACAGTCTCATAATGATGCTGCATGAGATCCCTTGCAGTTGAAGCACAGCTCGGCTTCGGCATGGCAATCTTGCAAAGTATGGTCTGTTGCAGTACAACGCCCACACCGAGCAGTGCTCCTGCAAGACTGCTGGGAGTGACCATATGCTTGGCATTTGAAGCATCGTAGAGGACTTGGTATGAAGGGGCGCACTTCAAGGTGTAGATACCCAGCCTTGATTGATGTTGGCAGGGATGGGGTGTTAAAGGTCAGTATGATGTTTCAAGATGGGACAGACTGCCCATTTCGCTGAAATAGGATGCGCCGGACTCCACTCACTTGTTGGTCTTTCAGTTCCACCAGAAGTTCTTGGTCACTGCACTCCAGAAGGTCTTGAGAAGAGATAACACCTCGTGAGGAATTGAGGTAGCCGTAAGGGGGTAACCTTAGCTGGACAATATAAAAAGAGGTAGTGTTTAAAAGCACTGTAGCATATCTGGGACTCGACATCTCGACAAGAAGATCTCCAGATTGGAGCTTCTTAACGCTCTTAGGAGAGCTGGCAATTGATTGCAATGCTTTATTTATCCAGAAGGGGCTTCTGGTGTTTAATGGGTTTGAAGCGTCCAAGGAGTGGATGCAAAAGAACCGAACATTGGCAGAATCAGGTGTAGGTTTCTTGTTGGGAGGGGGTGACCCTTCCTCAATGGGCCGCTTTGTTTGAAGTTCTTGGGAAATTTTTTGGTTAGCCATGAATAGAAGTGAAAAGTTCGTTCGCCGATTTCCCCGCCCACAACCGAGCCCAACAGGGGAGAGCCGGAGGTCCGCAAGCCTAATTGGATGCAGAACACGACTCTAGGGTTAAGCAACGGATATAGCATGTTGATACTGCAGACATGCGCTCAGCGAGTACCGAGACTTTCCAAGGTCTTGGTAACACCCCTTTGGCATGCCCGCACTATCCCCAAACTCACCCTTTTGTACGAAACAACAAGCCGATTGACTAGGAGTGGGTTAGTTCCTAGCCGCCCGTTTAGGGTGAAGCAGGGGGCAAAGAGGAGTGTTGGCGACTGGCGACAACAACCTGGCCACCAGAAACCCTCAGCCTCCAGCATCCCCTTTTCCACCTTACAGGTCACCGCACACGGCAAACGTGCAGTAGGTCTAGCAAACCAGCCCGAAAAAACAAGAGAGGAACAGAAAATGGAGAAGCAAGTCGAGTAGAAAATGGAGAAGAAAAGAAGAACAGGTAGTGGAGAAGAAAGTAAAAACAGGAAAGGGAGAGGAAAGCCAGAGGAAAGGAAAAGGCTGGCGCATAATCACAACCTCAGCAACCTACAACTGAGGCGGGTGCTGTCAAGGTGGTGTCAACACAAAGTTGTAATGGGAAGAATCAAACATAACATGTCAGCTGGGGCCGTGGAGTCGCTACTCCCCATCAGCTGGATGAACAGCTGTCCCTGCGGTAACGTGAAAGCACAAAAACAAGAAAGCAAAAAACCGTCACAAGGTCAGCTCGGGCCGTGGGGGCGCCGCTCCCCAAATAACTGGAAAACCAGTTATCCCCATGCAGGGGATGGCGGTTGGGTGGTTTTGGAAGTACTAGAGGCATGCACAGCTCTTATATCGCTTCTCTTATAAAAGGAATAGCATTCGACAGGTGCCAGTTCTAGCTGCAGTCTAAAAGGAACAGTGAGCGATTTGGTTGATTTGCGAAGATTTGACATCAAGTTGAAGATGGAAGACCAAACTATGCATTTTCATTATATTTTACTGTTTTACTTAAAGGGAAGAACGTGCGTCAAGTTTGTGAAAAGTTGCATAAAGTGTATGGTGATAACGCTCTACAAGAACGTCAGTGCAAGCGGTGGTTCGCAAATTCCGTGCTGGTGATTTTGACCTCAACGATGCCCCTCGGTCCCGGAGGCCCACCAAGGTTGATGACGACCAAATCAAGGCATTGATCGAGTCAAACCCACGTTTCACGACACGAGAGATTGCAGACACATTGCACATCCATCATTCAAGCGTTCACGACCACCTGAAGAAGCTGGGATACACGTAAGCAAGCTCGATGAGTGGGTTCCTCGTGAACTCAAAGAAGCTCAATTGATGGCGCGTATAAACATCTGCGATATGCTCATTAAACGTGAGGAAAACGAACCTTTTTTGAAGCTACTGATAACTGGTGACAAAAAGTGGATTGTGTACAACAATGTGCTGCGCAAACGGTCTTGGTCCCAACATGCTGCTTCGCCTCAAACGACATCCCAAAGCAGACATTCATCAGCGGAAGGTTCTGGTCTCAGTTTGGTGCGATTTTAAAGGTGTCTGTCTGTGTTTTTCGAGCTCCTACCACGGAACCAAACAATCAATTCGAATGTGTACTGTCGGCAACTGGACAGTTTGAACAAATCCATCATCCAGAAACATCCAGAGCTCATTCATCGTAAAGTTTGATCACCCGCCAAAAATTATTGGAGCTTGGGTGGGATGTGTGGCCACACCCAGCATACTCGCCTGACCTTTCGCCGTCAGACTTCCACTTGTTTCGCTCTCTTCAACAGTCCTTGCATGGTATAACGTTCAATTCAGATGAGGCTGTAAATCAGCACCTTGTACAGTTTTTCGCCACAAAAGACAGGTCCTTCTATGAACGAGGCATTCTGCAGCTCACTGAAAGATGGCAAAAGGTTATTGAACAAAACAGGCATTATATCACTGATTGATCTTTGTTCTTTCTATCAATAAATGACCTTTGCAAAACAGGGCTAAAATACATCATGACTTTTCTGACAACCCAATATATTTCATTTTATATATAAATAAAAAAAAATTCTCAACACATCATTAGATTTTTCGAAGTACTGAAACTAGCAGCAGTCCTCAGCTACACTGATGTCCAAAATTAAGGTCACAAACACATTTTTTACAATAATTCAAAATAGCAACCAATAAAATGTTTAAAATTGCTATCATATATACTTTGGAGAACGGTGAACCTAATGTAAGCCATCCACTGTTTGTTAAACGGTTAACAGGGTGAGTTTGGTAAGAGAACGTGAAAGTGACAGTTTTCTGCATCTGCGAATTCCGTCTTCAGTGTTGTGTTTCTTGCAAGAAAAATCACAAGATTGACTGATTTCATTTGAAATGAGTTCTCGAAATCGTTTAGACGATGGACTGAGGTGGAGAGCCATCGGCAGGCTTGAAGCTGGCCAGTCTCTAGCAGAGGTCGCTCGATGGTTACAGATGTCACGAAAGGTGGTATCCAGGTTATGGCACCAATTCCGAACAACAGGTACCATCACCAGGAGGCCCGGCCAAGGCCGTCCATGAGCCACGACACCTGCAGAGGATCGTTACGTGGCATTAACTGCCAAACGTCATAGACACATGATGGCTAGAGACCTCTCTTAGAACCTCGCTGCTGTGACTGGAATAACAATTTCGAGGCAAACTGTATACAGATGCCTAGCAGAGAAGGCCCTTTACGCCCAGCAACCAGCGGTGTGTGTGTCCCCCTCACCAGATTGCAGAAGAGCAGAAGAGACCAGTGGTGTGAGTCCCCCTCACCAGATCGCAGAAAAGAGCCCGTCTGTCATGGAGCCAAACACTCATTTTTAGTATGAGGGCTTGTTGTGCGACTTGTAAAGCTGTGTGGTGTGGCTACACTCCCTATTAGCCGGACTGTTTTCGAGATATGATGCATCGTGTTACCCGTTTTTGGTCTAATTTGCATATCACAGCAATTTACCTCCTGTTCATTTTGTTATGCTGCTAT
The DNA here is from genome assembly GCA_039090855.1 of Macrothele yani. Taxonomy (NCBI): domain Eukaryota; kingdom Metazoa; phylum Arthropoda; class Arachnida; order Araneae; family Macrothelidae; genus Macrothele; species Macrothele yani. The sequence continues at coordinate 136,237,734 of CM077010.1, read as the reverse complement.
TGCATGTCTCATAGTATGAGACATTTATGAACCAAATTTCATTGCAATAAACAATTTAGTTTTCAAGATATCACAGAATATGTGTTTGTGACCTTAATTTTGGATACCGGTGTAAATCGATTCCATGATACTGTGAGGATTAAATATTAATTTTTATGAAACTCACCACCTGAACAAAGTTAGGATTTTTTAAACCGGAATGCCTGCTTTCAGGACTGACAATGGTTTCGAATTGTATTGTTCTGAATGGTAAAAAGCTAGCATACTTGAATTAAAATCGGAATATATCAATTTGATTCCTTTTCTAGGAAAAAAATTTTTTTTTTTTTTTATTTCCACAAGTGGATACAAATACTGATGACTTTTCCAGACTGAAAGACTATGGTCCACACTTAATTTTTTTTTTTTTTTTTTTTCTGCTGTGCTTATATACACAGGGCACAATACATAATTATTCTAGTGATGTGGAAACATCTAACATGTTTCAACACAATTCAGCTATTTCAATCAACTGAGATTAAACTGATTACAGGGCCATTTGTTTAAACTAATATACTCAATAAATCTTCCCTACAGAATTTACTCAAAAAATATCATTTTGGTGCTATGGAAGTGTGAAGGAATCTCACTTTGCAGGAATGCATATATGCATCAGGAAACATCACGTTATGATATGGTATAAATCTATAGCATGTCGGGACACATAATCCCATGTAACAAGTGCAATATTTTGTTAAATCAACTGCTACCTCATTCACAGGAAAAAAAAAACTGTACTTTTTCCTTTATAAACACCCAGACTTGCTGGGGGGGGGGCTGTCCCAGATGAGCTTTCAAAGATATTATAAGGTCTTGCCCCATCTTTAAGCTTACTAACTCCAGCAAAAGAACAAGGCAAATTGCTGAAGAATAATCACAAAAATCCATGTGACCCCTACAATACAAACACAGGCCTTAATATGAGAGAGACTAATATTCTAAATTCTATACTCACAATGGTATCCATAACACCATTTTTCTCAACAATGATTTCATAAAAATTGCACATGAGAAGTTGAATCTCATTGTGTAAGATTTCTAGCACCTTTCCAAGGATAAAAACAAGAAAGAGGATACCAAATTTTTGGTTGTAATGAGCACATCTTTCATATCCTTTCCAACAAGTACAAAATATTTCAAAGTTATTCATAGTTAAGGGAACCTGCTACAAATAAAAAAATTCAACTGTATTTCTACAATCGATAAAACATCTAGAAATAGAAATCATTACTTTCTCCCACTAGTGGATTTCAAAAAGAATGTTACAAAATTTAACAAATTGTGCACAAAGTTTCTCAAAACTGAAGGAAGATATCAAATACAAAGGGTTTTTCAAATCGAAGACTTAGAAGAACACATATAGAGGAAAGCGTCATATAACTTTATGCCCTTTAGAGGGACAATTTTGAATAATGAAAATGTAGGAAATCTGCAAAAAGTATTATTCATAGCAAAAGATAAGCTAAAGAAAAAGAATTTTTCAAATGCATCTCCTGGAAGCAGAAATAGCAAGAAAAAGGTTTTAACTCTTACACCCCTTAGCGGAAAGCCTGTGTATTGTTTAATGAGAATAGTAATCCCCATCTTTACTGCAGCGAATGGCACACAGTATAATAAACAAAAAATCAGTTAGACTTTTAGAAGCACAGATACAGCTGCAAACAGAAATACCATCACCACCTAGGGCCAAAACTGTGAACTACAGAAACCCCATAGTAGATGCAAAGTGGTTTGCAAGGTAAATGGTATCTGGTGTTACAAAAATATTTTAAACAGATTTTAAGAAGCATGACAAAAACAAATTACTTATACATTTTAAGAGGAAAATTGTGCATTCTCTGGGGCAAAAAATGCACACAAAATATTTTGGTAGTTTATCTGACCAAAACAGAATTTTTTCAGTTAGGTTTTTAGATGCACAAATATTGCTGTTAATATGCTGGAAACAGAAACATGCCATTCTAGTGGCCCGCTGGTGCATTAAGAAAATTTTGAAATTATATGCAAAACATTTCACACCAGAAACACTCTGACGAATGTTTCAAATCAGACTGTTAGAAGCAGAAATATCGACAAAAACTGGATATATACATCTACACCCCTGGCAGAAAAACTGTTCACTATTTTAAGCAATGTTGTGCTGATCGAATCAGACCACAAAAGAATTTTTTTAATCAAATTTCTAGAAGCACACATATTGCAGGAAATACATCAGAAACAGAAATATACACTTATGCCCCCCCCTAGCAGCCAAACCATTCTTTATCAAAAATCATACATTATATACGGAATACTTTCCACCAGAAGCTCTATCAAATGCAGAAAGAATTTTTCAAACCAGACTTTCAGAAACAGAGATATTGGAGAAATCGCAACTTAATTTTACCTCACCTAGAAGAAAAACTATGCATCACCTGAAAAAGAAATGGTATCTAAAATAGCCTGCATTATAAATAGTATCAAAAAGAAGAAAGAATATTTTAAATCAGATACTTCAACACAACTGCACAGAATAAAATGTATTTTGAATTTATAGCATCTACATTTATGCCCTCTAGCGGCAAAGTTCTGCATCATAAAAAAAAATGGAAAACAAGGATCCTCATTTTCACATTTCAAGCTTCACAATGAAAAAAAATTCATATCGGACTAATAGTACAGAGATACGATGTCCACAGACAGACATACAAGATGATACCATAAGCACATACTTTTTTTAGAAAAGGTGCATGAAAAGTAGCTTCCATACACATTCCTTGAAGATTGAAACGGATCACTGTGTTCATGTGAAAACTGTGAGATGATGGATAAGGCAATAAAGATACTTTCTTCTTATAAAAAAAAATATATACACTATCTACCAACAAGTAATTGGACACCTGTGATAGCAAAGGAAAACGAAGTTTATTCACCTTCAATAGTTGGTGGAGCTTCCACGAGCGGCGATTACAGCTGCGACCCTCCGGGGCATACTCTCAACCAGGCGTTGTACGACGGCTAGCGGTATTTTCTTCCACTCGGCTTGGAGAAGACAGGTCAGTTCCTTCACTGATTTCGGATGGTGGGGGCACCCCTTAAGTCGACGCTCCAACTCGTCCCAGAGGTGCTCGATAGGGTTAAGGTCCAGGCTCTGCGCAGGCTAGTTCATTCGATTAACCCCATTGTCACCATACCAAGCCATGGTGGACCTCGCAACATGACAGGTGGCATTGTCATCCTGAAAGTAACATGGGTCCACCCCGTAAAACTGCCACAACGTAGGAAGCTCATGGTCATCCAAAATGGTGCAGTAGGTCTCAGCGTTGAGTCTACCAGGAATTGCGACCAAGGGTCTCATGCCATACCAGGAGAAACACCCCCATAGCATAATTCCACCGCCGCCGAACTTCACAGTTGGCACAATACATTCCGCAGGAGGCATTGTTCTCCAGGCAGACGCCAAACCCAGACCCTGCCATCCGAACGGTAGAGGGTGAACCTTGATTTGTCGCTCAAGAGAACCTATTTCCATTGTTTAACGGTCCACTGTCGACGTTCTTTGCACCACGTTAGCCGAGCAGCGCTATTGGACTTGGTGATCAAAGTCTTGTGGGCAGCAGCACGTCCATGATAACCGATCAGATGGGCTTCCTTACGGATGGTATTCAATGAAAGAACACTCCCAGATGCCTGTTAAAACTCCTCACGGATGTGGTCCATCGATTTGGTGTGGTTCTTCCGAATTTATCTGGCCAGCACCTGTCGGTCTCTAACTCTCAGTTTTGTGGGTCTGCTGGGTTGGGGCACGTTCCGACAGTCACCTCTCATCTTCCACTTGCCAATCACGTAGGCCACTGTCGATTTTGGATACTTCAACTCGCTGGATATGTCACGTGTCGATCGGCCATTTCTGTGATACCCGACGATTACACCTTTCTCGGAATCAGAGAGCTCCGAACTGCATAGCATCTTGCATGCGACTGGTTGTGTTGTTATTTCCCACACAATATTTAACGGCGGCAGGCGTGACGTGTATCAGGACCGCAGATATCGTTGATTGCAGGGGTGTCCAATTACTTGTTGGTAGATAGTGTATATATATATATATATATAGCGTGATCAAGTTACCTTTCTTTGATATATATATATAAAGTGGGGAAAGAAAATTTGAGTGACAAACTGAGGCTGGGGATGTGTGCGACTGCAATAGACCAGTTTCATCAACAGCTAATCGGTTTAGAAGCCACAAGGCGAACTCAATGTAATTACATTCATGCAGTATTAGATTCTGCTATAATCAATGATACTTTAATATTTTTTTCTTCTTTTTGGAAACAAAGGTTTATTTATATTTACAGTTCTATTTCAAATTCCACGACAACAGCAATTCAATTTCCAAGATTTTTAAGGCTGCAAACACAATATAGCCACTGCCTTGCCGACTGTTCAACATGTACGTATAACTTTCAGTCAGGAAACTTGAAAATTACAACACCCTGGAGCGGGAATTGAACTTGCACCTCCAAATTTCCGTTCGAGCACACCAGACATTCACCACCCAGGATGATGAGGTCCAAAGTATCTATGTGTTACGAATCAGAAACATTCTCTGATTTTCACCAGTTGAAGCAAATTCTGCTTCCTCATATCATTTTTATTAAATCACCAGTATTTCGAACATGGAGATTGTGGAAGAAATATTTTTCACAAATACATGAAACAACCACAGGATTCTTAAAGTGGCAAGCGGAATAGCCATTGTCTTGTCTGCTGTTCAACACGTAACTTAACATCAGAAAACTGGCATTTCCATTCGAGCATGCTAGCTCAAACAAAAATTGGGTGATGCGGGTTTGATTCCTGCTCCAGGGCAATGTAATTTTCAGGTTTCCTGATGTTAAGTTACATGTTGAACAGTAGGCAAGGCAATGGCTATTCTGTTTGCTGCCTTAAAAGTCTTGTTGTTGATCCATGCATTTGTGAAAAATATTACTTCCACAACCTCCATCTCTGAATTCACATTTACACTGTCATTAGAAATCAAGATATTGACAGGCAACATTTCAAGATATTGACAGGCAACACTACTCACAAACACTGGATTCACACTACTTTTTTCTTTTTTTTTCCGGAAACAAGGTTTGGATTTCCAAAATCACACCACTAGAGAGATTCAGACATCACTATGTAATGTCTCAAGAGTTAAGACTCACTACTGACAACACTGCTGTCACATAGCAACTGAGGTCCATGCCAAATTATTAATAGTGGGTAACATCAGCATAATGGTAGCAGTGTTGCATACCAAGCAGCACTTTTACTCTCATGGTTAAGAAAATGAAAAATGATAGCATATCCATTGCATCAAAGAACGAAGTTTACATGATTACAAAATCTGGGGTATTGTCAGGCGTGATGCACTGGGACTGGGGTGTGCTTCAGCACACCTTTGGCCCCACCCCCACCTCCCACCCCAAAAAATATTTAAGCAGTTGGAACATATGGTGGGTGCAACCATCTAAGATTCTACAGAACGTGGATAATGTATGTGAATTTCTCAAATTCACTGAAATTTTGTTTTATAAAATGAATTCTTTGTTAAATTTAGTGTTGGTATTTATGGGAAATGGGGAAGTCCTCTGAACGAATTTCTAAGAGTAGTAGTAGAAACATATCATTTTTGTAATTGTTGTTTAAAATAATGAGAGAGGGGGGAGAGAAGGGAAAAGAGACAGAAAAAAATAGATATTCCTTGTCAAGTTACAAACTAAAATTCATAAGCAGCCTTACACGGAAGAAAAAAAAAAAAAAAAAGACCTAAGTAAGCTAAAATTGCAAAGAAATAGTAACTTTCCATAAAGATTTATATCTATCATTCCCATACTATTATGGGTATGCAAAAGTTTTCACCATTTTAAGGAGAAAGGAGACAGGAACATCAGGAAACTAGTATACATTTATTCAATGACCTTTTGCCCCATTTTTCAAGCAACAAATGAATGCTCCTGTGCACAGGCATAACCACTGGAAGAGTCGGGGGGGGGGGGTCAGGAGCCCCCACATTTTCAGAGTCAGGGATCTTCATATATGTATATATATAATGTGTGATCGGAACCCCCCCTGCACCCCCAGATTTTGAGACATGGTTATGCCACTACCCCTGTGATAGGACTCCGGTTTCGAGCTGAAGAATGCAGTGACGAAATTTTCCACCTCTGGAACTGTGGCGAACCGCTGTTGGGCTAGGGCATGTTGCATAGAGCGAAAAAGATGAAAGTCTAAGGGTGCAATGTCCGGAGAGTATGCCGTGTGCGGTAAAACCTCCCAGTGTAACTGTTCAATGGTTGATTTCGTAGTGGAACCGCCATGTGGTCTGGCATTATCGTGTAACAGGATGACTGGGCGGCATCCATTACCTATCCATGGGCGTTTGTGTTCGATTGCGGAGTTAAGTTTCATCAACTGATCGCTATATCGTAGCGCACTGATTGTTTCGCCCGGTTTCAACAGTTCGAAGTACAGCACTCCATGCATATCCCACCACACATGAAACAGCACCTTTTCCCCATGGATATCCTGTTTTGCAGTGGATGTTGATGACTGGCCTGGGCGACCCAGGATCGCTTGTGCACGCACAGGGTTGTCGCAACAGACCTATTTTTCATCACCGGTGACAACCTTCCACAAGAAATTCTTCCCTTGAAATCTCTTCAGCAACAACATGCAGATGCCCAATTGTTGACCAATACTACGCTCTTTTAAAGTATGAGGAATCCACTTACCAATCTTCTGGATCTTCCCCAAGGCCTGTAGATGCCGTACCACTGTCAACTGAGCCACTTTCAAACGTTTCGCCAGTTGTAGGGTCAGTTGTGTGGCATCCTCTTGCAACAGCGATTCCAGCTCCTTATCTGCAAGTTCCTGCCGTCTACCTGCACATGGCTTGTCTTCCAAGCTTAGATCACCTTTCTTAAACCTAGCAAAACAATCTCGACATGTCCTCTCACCCATAACCGTCTCACCATACACCTGGCATATTGAACCGTATGCTTCACTTGAACTTTTCCCTAAATTAAGCATGAATAACAAATAGTGCCGTAAATGAACTTTATCGACCGCTATGCTTGGCTTCATGTACGAACTGACAGCACAGGTCGTTGGCTGGTTAGATCCCTACATCGCCCGCTAGCGGGGCGGTGGAAACACTTTTACTTTTGGAAACTTTTGCATACCCCTAATACATACATTGAATAAATACGACATACAGTATTCATTTGAAAACTTTTTTACTAGGGATGACATTATCATTGGGTAAAATACACATGAACAGAATTTTTTGACAAATACTTCAAAATTTGTGCCCCCCCCCCCCTCCTTCTATCATGTTTAGCCCCCTGATAACTCGCCCAGTTCTGTGTAGCTGGAGTTGTTACTAAGTATTGCTGCTAAAGATGTTTCACATAAAAACCAATGACAAACTTTGTTGAATCCTGCTCTTATCACACGCTGCCAAATAGAATTTATGCTTGCATCGATCTTCTATAAGAGAATTAGATGTTTAAGAGGAATGTGGATAAAATGTGCTTGAAGATGTCCAAATATGAATATGTACTCTTTACCAATCTGTCTTACAAATTTTCCTAATATATATTACACCGCAAAGCTATTACACAACACTAGACCGGAAATGCCATTATTATTATTTCATGATCATTCATTCATTCATTCATATGAAAATAAGTATTGCGTACTACCTAACATACACTATTAGTTTTGTTTTTGAGTGTGACAAAGTTTCTCTTTGCATATAGAAAAACAAATGCTAGTACTAAATAAGTCTCTGTCCACAGATATGGTATATGCATGGTTTAATTTTTAAAGTTCTGATCACTCAGCAGCCCACCAATAATATTATCAAAACTTAAAAACTGCCAACATCAAGAAGCTTAAATACAGCATAATCACACCTCTATCATCAGTGAATGTGCAATTTTGCTTTTATATATCTGTCTTTACACATTAAAAAAAAAAAGTACTTGTATTTTAAATATACTGCCCTCACTAGTTAACTATACAATATATTGACAAAAGTCATCGGATACCCCTTCAAAAGCAAATGAAAGGATCCGCTGCATTGTTAAGTTGTGTGGTACAGCTGCAAACGGTATAAAAACAAGCCTGCAGCTGACCACTATCTTATTGCACTGTAAGGTTGAGTGAAAATGTCGCAGCAGGAGAGAACTAACTGACTTTGAGAAAGGAAAGACTGTTGGGTATCATATTAGTGGGTTGTCCGTAAGAGAAACCGAGAAGCATTTAAACATACCCAAGTCAACTGTTTTGGATGTACTGAAAAAGTGGAAGACATGTGGCGTGCCTGAAGCAGCAAAACGTACCGGCAGACCAAAGAAAATCAGTGATAGAGGACATCGAAGCCTCAGGAGAGTCATTACAGCTAATCGACGAAGTACCGCACAAGATCTCTGTGCACAGGTGAATAAAACTGCTGGAACCTTGGTATGTACATGCACCATTCGCAGAGAACTTCATTCCATGGGTTACCATGGTCGTGCGGCTGCTCATAAGCCTTTTATCTCCACTCGGAATGCTACTCGTCGTTTAGCCTGGTGAAAAGAACATTTACTGTGGACCGTAGATCAATGGAAACAAGTCCTACGGACTGATGAATCCAGATACATGATCCATCAGTCTGATGGCTGTGTATGGGTATGGCGGCAGCCGGCAGAACGCTATTTACCACAATGTACTGTTTCTACGGTCAAGTTTGGAGCTGGCAGTGTACTCATGTGGGGGTGTTTTTCATGGTATGGTCCCGGCCCATTGGTTATTGTGGACAAACCAGTTAACCAGCACATCTACCTTGATATTCTGGACAATTATGCCCTACCAACTCTGTCGCAATACTATGGAGCCGAGCCTTGTTGGTACCAGCAGGATAGTGCACCGAGCCATAAAGCAAGGTCTGTTACAGCGTGGTTTGACAATAATTCCATATTATGTTTGGACTGGCCAGCACAGAGCCCTGATCTTAATCCCACAGAGCACCTATGGGATGAATTAGAGCACTGCATAAGAAGTTTGGAGCCAAGGCCTACTACTAAGCAACAGTTAGTGGCAGCATTGTGTACTGAATGGAAGCGCATACCTATCGCTGTGTTCGAAAACCTTGTCAAAAGCATGTCTTGAAGGGTCAGTGCATGCATTAAGGTCAAAGGTGGACTGACACAGTACTAATGTATGTCAATAAATGCTACATTATGTTTCTCTTCTAGGTGTCCCATGACTTTTGTCAATATAGTGTATATTGAGTTCTGACCAATGCAGCTCCATCATTTAGAAATTGCTGCTCTGAAATGTAAGTGTCCTTTCAAGTAAACAAATAAATAAAAGTGGAGACACACAAAAAATCCATATTTGATGAAAAGTCTACTTATTCACATGTAATGTTTTATAAAGGAAAGCTCTGTTTGCAAAATTTGCATACCTTCTTGATATTTTGGGAATATTGCTTCATGGCCAATTTTTCTACAGCACTTTCAAAACCAAAGAAAGATTTTACATCAAGACTTGCTGACTGTTCAAAGCATGTCCACTCTGGATTTTCAGGATGCACCTGAGTTAAGAAGGAAAAATAGTATCTAGTAGCACAATTCAACAATTCAAACATTTTTCATGCATCATAATGAAAAAAAAAAAAAACTTTTGAATTAGAGTATCAAAAGTACTTCATCAAACAAGAAACTTCTAAATCTGGAAAAAATGAAAAATGCATGGAAGATGTTTGGTTGAAATAACAGCAAAAATAATCCCAATTTAGAAGTGAAAATACACGAGAGAAATTTGTGTACATATATACATTTAAGTCACTTCATAAAAAATGAACATTTATCCTACTTAGGAAGAAAACTGTGCATCACGCATACAGAAAAAACATCGAAGGTTTTGTTCATAATCACAGATATCTAATATAAAAAAGATTTTTCCAACTTGATATTAGATGTACAAATATCATGCTACAAAGGGAATCCTGAAAGTAATTCCTCATCTCTCATAAGATTTTTATTTGTAGCAGCAAAAATGTGAAACTTGGTAGCAAAATACTTGGACATGTTATAATGCTGGCCTATTCAAAGTACTGTCCATCAGTTTCTATACATTTCTGCCATCTTTGAACCCATTGGTAAAATCCATTTTGGAAAAATTCCTGAGGCTATCATTTCACCCATGAGTTTACAGAAAGTTTAACATCTGTCACATTGTCGAAACATTCCCCACGAAGGGGCAAACAGGTAAAAGTCAGAGGGAGCCAAATCAGGACTGTAGGGAAATTAGGGCATCACTGTCCACCCGATTTCTGCAATAGTTTATTAAGTCTCCATTGAGGCGTGGGGACATGCGTTATCATGATGTAAAACAACACTATGAAGTGGAATGTCACATCTTTTCCTTCTGATAGCTTCCTTTAACTTTTTCAGTATCTGCATATAGTGAGCACTGTTCATTGCTGCATCCCGTTCAAGGAAATCAGTCAAAATGACACCACGTTTGTCCCAGAAAATTGTGATCATCACTTTCCCTGCGAAACAAGTTGTTTTCACCTTTTTCTGTTGATGTAAAGATGTGCGGTGCCATTTCATTGATACATGTTTTGTTTCTGGGTCATGAAAGAACACCCAGGTTTCATTCCCCGTCACAACATTAGAAAAAAACACCTAACCCTCCCTCTTATAACAGTCCAAGAGGTTCCGGCACATGTCCACCCTTTTCTCACATTGTTCACAGGTTAGGTTTCTTGGGATCCACTTTATAAAAAAAAATTCTGTAGCCCAGATCCCTAATTAATGTATCTATAGCACCATGACCACAATGAATTGCATCACACAGCTCCTGGATGGTGACACGACGATCAGCTGTGATTAGGTCTTTCACTCGTTGCCTGTTGGCATCTGCCACTGCAGTTGCGGGTCTTTCACTCGTTGCCTGTTGGCATCTGCCACTGCAGTTGCGGGTCTTTCACTCGTTGCCTGTTGGCATCTGCCACTGCAGTTGCGGGTCTTGCACTCTGTTGTTTGTCCAACACTGAACTTTCTCCTTCTCAGAACCTCTTCACCCATCTTCAGACATTACTTATACTGATTGTGGCAGCTCCATACACTGCCAGGAGTCTTCTGTGGATTTCTGGAGCCTCACATCCCCCTTTTTCCATGAATTCAATTGCAGCTTGCTGCTTTTCTCTGTCATTCATGATCTTTATTTCTGATTCTGAAAAAACTTGTTCCCACATTGTTAACATATGATAATACATGTCAGTGCATTTTCATCACTTCAAAATTTCAAAAGTTATTAAGGACGAGGCATTACTTTCAGGATGCTCCTTGTAAATAAAAATACAGTAATGTAACCCAGCAGGAAAACTTAATATCACAGAAATGTGGAAATGCACCAGTTGCTAATATTCTCATAGTTAACAATTCCATTGAACATTTTTTTGAATCTAACCTAAGTATGTGAAGATATCATATCAACAGATGGTCAGAGCAATACTACAAGCATTTTTTTTTTCAAAGGACATGGTAATGAAAGAATTTTTATACTCTTTAGAGATCTTCTGTTGCACATACACTATTGAAATATCAAGTTTTATAAATCTAGTAAATAATTCCATTTTATTGGCATAAAGAGGCAAAGGAATACATTTCCCACAAGCTTTTGCCACCTTTGGACGGATTTGTCAGGCAGATATGCTAAAGGAGAGAATAGAACCAAATGGCAATTCAAATTAATTGTAAACAAAGTAAAGGAATATATCATACAAACGAGTACCAGCTCATTAACACGCATGTGGTCATGCCGCAATCAAAAAAATGAAATAACATGACAGAGCACAATTTTTTTTGTTTTTCATTTTTTTCTCAGGTGCCCATCAGCTGGGGTCTTTTATCCATTAGGAAGGTGTGGTGGAACTTTGTCGAGGATGGTGCGCCATGCTGAGGGAAGTTCTGTGGAGGCATCGGTATTGCAAACATCGCTGCGCGTTAGAATTTTGATCATTTCTCTGAGAATCGCAGCCCTGAGGTTGTGGTAGAGGCGATGCAGTGGATATCCTGCCAGCTTGGTTTGGCTAATTTGGTGGCTACCTTTCACTATAAGGCAGTCGGTAGTTTCCCTTGTCTGATGTCTCTTTCGTGCTCCGACACCCGCTGGCGAAAGGATCTCTTCGTGACTCCGATGTAGTGCTTAACGGTGATATCAAGATATAATAGCAGGATCTCATAGATGCCAGCATCTGTAGGTTTAGTAGCTTTGCATCTCTCCCCTCGAAGTAGAGCAGACATAGGTTTAGGAAGTTGCAGCCCGATGCCTAGCTTATACTTTTTAAATTGGTTCTTGAGGAAGTAGGTGACTCTGGGTATGTATGGGATTGCTCTGATGAATCCTAAAGGTGGATCTTTGGTTTTAGGTGCACCGCTCCATGTTTCGGCTGCTGCTTTCATAATTATGTCGTCCACGTGGGAGGTATCAAATCCTCCAGCGACCTCAAGGGATCTAAGGTCACGGAGCTCTGCTTCAGAGTCATTTCTTTCCCAGCAAAGAATTCTTGCTCTCCTTGCTCTGTGCTGGAAAAGAGCATATTTGTTCAATTTGGGGTTGGCAGAATAAGGCAGTATAAGATTTGTCACATAGGTACGTTTACAGTATACTTTGGTGCTTAACGCTCCTGCAGAAGTTCTCTTAATTAGAACATCCAGGAAAGGTAGCACGCCTCTGTCTTCTAATTCCATTTTGAACTTTATGTCATCATGTATGGCATTCACACTGGTGATGAAGCCACGAAGGGCTTCATCACCGGTATGCTCTACTTCGAGGGAAGATATGCAAAGCTACTAAACATACAGACACGGGCATCTATGAGATCCTACTAATATATCCTGATACCACCGTTAAACACTACATTGTATTCACGAAGAGATCCTTTCGCCAGCGGGTGTCAGAGCATGAAAGAGACATCAGACAAGGGAAATCATCTACTGCCTTAGCACAAGAGGTAGCCACCAAAAGTAGCCAAACCAAGCTGGCAGGATATCCACTGCATCGCCCCCTACCACAAATTCAGGGCTGGGATTCTCAGAGAAACGATCAAAATTCTAACGTGCAGTGACATTTGCAATACCGATGTCTCCACAGAACTTCCCTCAGTATGACGCACCCTCCTCAACGTAGTTCCACCACACCTTCCTAATGGATAAAAAACCTCAGCCGATGGGCGCCTAAGAAAAAAAGTAGAAGGAAAAGGGAAAAAAATTTTACTCTGTCGTGTTATTTCATTTCTTTGATTGCCGCATGACCATGTGCATGTTAACAAGCCGCTATATATCTGTATTATATATTCCTTTACTTTGTTTACAATTAATTTGAATTGCCATTTGATTCTATTCACCCTTTAGCATATTATCCGCCTGACGAAGCCGTCCGAAGGCAGCAAAAGCTTGCGGGAAATGTATTCCTTTGCCTCTTTATGCCAATAAAATGGAATTATTTACTAGATTTATTCTCTTTTGGTGTATAGCAACCCTTATAATACAGCACTACTATCAAGTTTTATAACCACATGTTCAGTGTGTTCAGTCATGAAGATCACTCATATCTGTCACGTGAAGTTTGGCACTCAAATAATACATAGCAATTAGCCAAATAGCTGGTCACCATCTTTCAGGGCTCGCCACATGTGCTACAGACTCTACTGCATTAGTCATGTTACATGAACATCATATAACACTTTATTTTTTCTATCTAATTAAGCATATTCTCAACACACACTCCAGCAACAGCCAAAACCTACAGCTACCCAAACAAATAAATTGTGAAACATCTGTGGACTATGCTACAGGATATCTTCAGTAGTCACACAATACATAATAGCATACTGAACGGAATTCTGTACACAAGCATTATTTTACTGTTCATTACTGCATGGAAATAGATGAGTTCGAACTGAAAAAAGATGGTGGGAAAAAAATGGAAGAAATAAAGGAAGTCAAAGCAAAAAGCAAGGATGCACATGATATAAAAATGGAGAGGACTTATTTGAGTGGCAGACTCTGGAACTGTTTGGAACGAAAACTACCAAAACAGAAAAATGGTAATTTGCAACTACATAACCACTTGTTACAGCATTAAATTTCAGATAAATCTCCTGCTGGGTGAACTGTTTTTACAGTGGTCAAGCATGATCAAAATGTTTGCTTTGTTTTGTGCTTCCAATTGTAAGTGGCATAATTTTCTGTTCCTGGAAAAGTCAGAATGAATAAATCATTTTCTAATCAGTCAGTGTGATATGCATAATCATTTCTTAATTTTCACTAGTAACAAATTGTCCTAATACCTAACAATAATGTTGAGCATACCTATTGATGAAAAAAAAATGTAGGCGATAACATCATTTTTCCTGTCTTGGAATACTAAAAAGGTAGAATATAAGTATGGAATCATGTGACACATTCTAAATTTAAGCCTTTTGAGTCAAAATATATGCTGATTACACCTGAGATCCCTTTAGTTCAAGGCTTCTGAAAGTTGTTCACATTGGCTACTCTAAAAGCATATGACAACCAACATTTTGCCTATTAAATAGCACTAAGAAATTTTAAACTAGTGCTAGGAAATTTGAAGTGTTAGCTAAATTAAAAAATCATTACCCATATTTTGAAAATTTTAGCCGATATTGGTGGTGTAAAAATTGTAACAAAAAAAAAAGGCATATCAGAAATGTATAAAATAAAACAGGAAAAATAAAGCAAAAATGGGAGAATTTTGCATACGCTAGGATTTTGGATGAAAAAACTAAGAAAACTATCTTTGCAATTTCTTCACAAAACTAACTAAAATTTGTACATATACCATATAATTGACAAAGAAACAATGACTCCAAAAATTTCAAATTAGTAAAAAGAGATTAAATTTGCCGTTAAAATTTTTACTTCGAATTTTGTGCATGCCAACCACATAGGGAAGCCCAAATAAATTATGTGGTTAGTTTATAAAGTTTTTAACCGATTCATGCAAAATTTAGGTGGCCCATTTTTATTAATAATTTATGGTGTTGACAAAAATATTACTTGTTTTCATAGAAAACTTGTGGAGATACAGTTTTGTGTTTTTAATCCCAGTCCCAAGTAGGTTGCTCATCAAAATGTGACAGACCAACTCACAGCAAGCCCTCCAATCCAATGTTCCAGCACGAAAGCCACAGCAAAGCACTGGCTACACAGAGAGAGGAACAACCCCAAATGGGGATCATCTGCTGACCCACTTGTTATAAATTACGAAAGAGTTTCTTCCCTCCCAACATCCTCCACCTCCCACAGTTCTTATTTCTATCCACTCCTCCAAATGACTCCTGAGCAGCTGTGATGGGTCTTTCACAGGACTCCATGACAATCAAACCAGGCAGCACCATTTTAAGTGCCTCAGCTATGAAAAATCAAACTTTGAAATCATATCAGCTGCGGTTTAGCCCCAAAATTACCATAAATTGCAGTTTATCCGTGAGTTAAAAATTGCCTAAGATTCATAAAATCATTCACCATCATTTTTGCGGATTCCAATTTTTTTCTTAATATATTTCAAATTTAGTTGGATTTGGCGAATTGGAGCTCGGCCTCCATTTCAATGCACATATTTTTGAAGAATCGAGCTTTCTGTGATCGAGTTTTCATGCAGTTCACCTCTGATATAGAATGCTTGCACGAACAATGGTTGCGGGTGAACAAATTTTAAAGACCCAAAAACAATACCTTACTCTGTAAACCAAATGATTTCTCAATAATGTACTTACATGAGTCAAGAGTACATGCACAATATGAATAACTTAACAACTACAAATTTAAATATATACACTCTACATCTCCCACATCTACAAAATATCACACCACCATACAGTAAAATTTAGTAAGACAGCATGTAAGTTTCATGCTTGTTTGTTTTTTTGTTTGTTTTTTTAACAGCATTTAAACCAGGGCTGGACAAATCTCAGGTGCCAGGCCAACCTGACATCTAGAAAAAGGGTCCTTGTACTCAAAATTTTTTAACTCCAAATTTAGTAATTTGCAGTAAATACCGTAATTTCCGTCACATAATCTGCATATCATCTATTAAGAAGTTGTAAGTTTAATTTACTTGGATAATATACCACTTAAAAAAACTTTTTTATGGCAATTTAATTTGTGAAAAATCAGCATGGTAATTGTCAAGAGAGGGGAAATAAGTTCTGAAAATCCATGAACAACAAAAAAAATGTAACACAATATGAGATAGAGGGCTGCAAGGAGACAAAGAATTCTGTTTTGTTACTTACAAGTGTTTTGGCTGAAACTAGGATGCAGCAAAGGAGGTACTATTTGTGCTAATGGAAGACTATGTACCATGGGAAGCCCAGCGAGCTATTCCAAAGCATGTAACTGCTGTCCGTAATCATTTTGTGAAATGCTAGTTCTGTTGGGGTTTTTTTTGTTGTTGTTGTTTTTGATTGGAGGTTTAACGACCACCGTGAGCAACTCAATGGGCTACAAGCAGTCGCCACCCATCCCTAATTTAGGGCCACTGGTTCCAGGGAAGGGAGAGAGTCAGTGCTGTAAGACAAACACAACATCCATGCCTCACCGGTATTTGAACCCGGACACCTCTTGGACATTAACATATAAAATGAGCGAAACACACAGTCATGTACGGTAAAAGGTTCGTTTAGTGGTAGCTTTCGGTCATCCTACGACCTTGATCACCCGCGATCGACTGGATGGGCTGGTTGCCAGAACTACAATTTGAAGTTGGGGTGTTGGAAACGTTGCCAGATTTTAGAAGAGAGATCCAAATAAATGGGATTTGGTGAGGGGTCTCTGAATTGCAGTTTTGGGTGAACAAAATTTCAATGCTCTAGCTTGGAAACGCAGAGATGCCTTGTTGATGAAAGGGGCAACTTTTTTGGTTTCTTTCCAAATGGGAACTGCAGAGGTGTCTTCAAGGGTTAGTGCAGATAAAGCTGTCTTTGGAAGACCATTGGAAACATCTTTTTTGTGTTCACCAAGTCTTGTTTTGATGCTTTGGTATGTGCTTCCAACATACACTGAGAGACCAGAGGAAGTTGATATAGGAATAGCATAAACTCCCGGGGTGTCCAAGGGTGAGACAGGATCCCTGTCTTTAAGCAGGCACATTATTGCAGAAGGGTTTGGTTTCACTGTGAGAGTGTAGCCCACAGTTTTGAGAAGTTTACACATGCAACATATTGGAAAAAACATAGTCATGGAACACAATCTACAACCTTCCATTTGGCTTTGATATGTTGATGATATTTTTAAAATTTGGCCACACAATAGAACTGACCTTGAATCTCTTCTTGAAAAGATTTCCCTAAAGTTCCCATCAAAAAAAAAATTCATCAATGAAGAATCACAGCAAGTCATTGACTTTTTGGATGTCCACGTGGCAAGGCAAGGGAATCATCTCAACAGATCTGTCTACAGAAAACCCTCTGCAATAGGAAACATAATCCCATTTTCATCCCACTCCCCAACTGCTCACAAATTTGCAGTCTTTAACACTTATATCAATCGTGCCAGGATTGTCCGCAACACTAAATCTTCCTTCAATGAAGAAATTGACACAATAAAGAAAATTGCTGAAGCCCATCAGTTCCCACCTTCTACAATTCAAAAATTCCTCCAAAATTCCCACTTGAAAAATCTGTCTGCTCTCACAAGCAGACAGATTTTTTCACCAATAATAATGGAAAAACCAGCATTCATTGGTTCCATCCCTTTCCATGGATCCTTCTCTTATAAGATGTGTAAACTTTTCAAAACTATGGGCTACACTCTCACAGTGAAACCAAACCCTTCTGCAATAATGTGCCTGCTTAAAGACAGGGATCCTGTCTCACCTTTGGACACCCCGGGAGTTTATGCTATTCCTATTTCAACTTCCTCTGGTCTCTCAGTGTATATTGGAAGCACATACCAAAGCATCAAAACAAGACTTGGTGAACATAAAAAAGACGTTTCCAATGGTCTTCCAAAGACAGCTTTATCTGTACTAACCCTTGAAGACACCTCTGCAGTTCCCATTTGGAAAGAAACCAAAAAAGTTGCCCCTTTTATCAACAAGGCATCTCTGCATTTCCAAGCTGGAGCATTGAAATTTTGTTCACCCAAAACTGCAATTCAGAGACCCCTCACCAAATCCCATTTATTTGGATCTCTCTTCTAAAATCTGGCAACATTTCCAACACCCCAACTTCAAATTGTAGTTCTGGCAACCAGCCCATCCAGTCGATCATGGGTGATCAAGGTCGTAGGATGACCGAAAGCTACCGCTAAACAAACCTTTTACCGTACGTGACTCTGTGTTTTGCTCGTTTTATATGTTTATGTGTTATTGTCACGTGAAGCCTGAGTTTTAAACCTCTCGGACGAATGATCAGAGGCCATCGCTTAGACCACTGCGCCATTGGGGTGGCTAGTTATGTTGTGCAAATTGCATTAGTTAAGGCTTTTGTTTACACTTTGGTTGAAGTCTTTTTAGAAATGCCAAATACTATGGATTGTCCATAGCTTCTACAAATTGTAAGGTCTAACTGATGAACTATGGTAATGCTTAAAAAAATAGGATTTCTGTTCTTCATTCACTTGAAAGCAACACAAAAGTCCTTAAAAATGACACTATTTTTTTTCAAGAATAAGATAATTTCTTCCTTTTTCTTTGGCCTTCCCAGTCATCCTGTAAATTGTTTTATGTAGGATATAATGGTTCAGGATCAACATGACAGGTGCAAAAATTTTTGTTCTTTCTAAATTTCAGGAACTGCAAATACACTGTTGTGAATTATACAAAGGATTATTTTTTTCTGAATTTCATTATCTGTGTGGATTATATGCCACCATACCAAAGAATTAAAAAAATAATTTCTGGATTTCACGAACTAAGGTTCATATGCCGCCACTGCACATTATGTGCATTAGAAATCAATCTGAATTTCATAGTCCACAGATGTAGCTTAGAGGAATAAAATAAGGTACTTTGAGTTTACATGTGTATCACTTTGCATTCCAGCATCATTACCACACATTACGTCTATGCATTGTTCTTTGACATTTGAATTATTTCCACTTGGCTCCTAAATATTGGAAGCTGGCTCTTTGATCTGGAATATATTTGTCCACCCTTGCTAAACAAAGTTTAAAAAAGAACCAAATGACATACTTTTGGGATCAAATAAACAGAGAATTAAGATTATTAAATGCAAAACTACAGATTTCAATATACTTACTGAATACATGCAATTTTCATTAATAACAACCCTGTTAGCAAAACTTTCATTGTAGGCTTCTATTTTTAGGGTACGTTGCCGCCTATCTAGAGTATTTTTTTGTATAAAAAGAACAAAATCTACACCTATAATCTGGAAAAAGAAAAAAGAATTTTTATTATTTGGGTGATACAGAAATTTCAAAAATATACATGATTACACAGTTCATTTCATGAAAATAATAGTATTAATTTATCAGGAAAACTAAACATGCTAATTCCACTTTTGCAGCTTTAACCACCAGTGATTAAGTCACTGATGTATTATTTCAACACAATAAACTATATGAATTAGTAGTGTCCATCAACTTCTCACTACATTGTTTTCCTGGTTGTTGACTGGTCGGAGGAGTAGGCTTCTGGCTAGTCATTTAAGCTGGGCCCAGGTTCAAGTCTCGGAGCTGCATAGGTGGTGTGCTTGTCTTGAGCACTAGCTCTCTCCTTTCTCTGGAGACAGTGGCACTTGGTGCGAATGACTGCTTAGAGCCCCTTATATTGTTCACGATGGTTGTTAAAACACAATACAAAATTATATAAAGTAGATAAGAATTAATTGGGACACACTGGGGCTAGAACACTTTGGCCCAATTAAGGGGCTTCCCAATTATGCAAAGCTTTATTTCAAAGAGCTAATTTGGGACGTTCTTGAAGATTTGTCCCAAATAAACAGCTGCCCCAATTATCTGATGGTCTAATTCACTGGAATCTATTGTAAACAGTATACATGTTGTTTGGTATACATCATTCATTCAACAAACATAGGTGAAGTACCATTTCACCTTGACAAGCTAAAAGTATAAAAAGTATCCACATTGCTAACAATTTTTTTTTTTTTTTTTTTTTTGGTTCATAGATGGACCTTTTTCTTTTCTTTACAGTCATTGCAGCTTTTACTGGTACCAATACTCTTTCACTGTCTCACAAATCTTTGTTCTTAGAGATCACCAAATGCAGTCATTGCAGCTTTTTCAGATCATGTACTATGACCAATACTTTTATCACCATGGATGCCCATATTGCAGGGGGTGGGGGTGGGGGGCAAGAACACATCACCAAAATGCATAATTATGCTTCTAGTACACATTGAAAGGTGTGTTTACACATTGAAATTTTACCGTGTAAAAATATGCATCGAGAATTCTTAACTGAAAAATGTTTTTTTTTCATCTTTTTTATTTCAAACATGTGATCAGTAGTATCATTTGTAAGCTCACGGCCAGACTTGATCTCACATTTTACTCGATCAAGCCTGGCCACGGTTTGTTTGACGTGATGGCCAGCAGTGACTTGACCCAGGCTGATTCAGGTACAATGTCTGGCATTGTACCTGACTGAGATGTCATCAGGCTCCTAATCCCACCATCATTGCTGCTACAGCCAATAGCGATTAGCTGAGAGAAGTGAAAGAAGTAAGCTTTCACGATTCCAACTCCTTGTGGTATCATGATTTGAATTTTGTAGTACTGAATGATGTCGAAATAGTGAACTTTGATGTCTTTTTCTTTTTCCCTTTCCTGTTTTTCTTAATTTTTTTTTTTTTTTTTGGAAGGACTCAGCTTGATGATGGAGAAAAGAAATGAAAGATAGAGGGGAAAACAGTGAAAGCAGCAAAAAATCTGCAGTGAAAATACAAAAGCAGCCAAAGAATACGGACGCTGCATTAGACAGACATACATGAAATTCTTCTGTGGACTCGCGGAATTCCGCTTTTTTGTCATCATTTAGGTTATACTCAAGATCGATGCAAAACAGAAAAGAAATTTGAGGAGATTAGAAGTGGTGGGGAGTCATTTTCCATTTGGGGATGGTATTTCATTTTTCAAAACTTTCAAAAACGGAAGTAAACAGAGTTAAGATTTTTTCTGTAATCATAATTTCGTTGTATTCATAATTTCGTTTTCCTATGATGTTACCTCTGTCCAGTATTGTTGTTATATATCATTTTATTCCATAAATATTTGTATTTCAGCTTGGGAGAAAATTTTCCAAAAACGGAAGTTAGATGGCACGAAAATTCCCCTGTAATCCTCAGGCATGGGAGTGCTCTGGCTTCGAGGAATTTCACCTTTTTCGTCATAATTTTGGTTATCCTCAACATTGATGCATAACTGAACAGAATTTTTGGGGGAATTGGTAGTGGTGGAGGGTTGTTTTCCATATGAGACTTTCTAAACTTTCAAAAATGAAAGTTTCTTCTCTCAAAACTTTTGAAAAGGGAAGTTAGATGCAGTGAAATTTCGCCCATAATCGTAATTTTATTTTTTCACACAATGTTCCTTCTGCCTTGTATTGTTGTTAAACATCATTTTATTTCATAAATGTTTGTATTTGAATTTAAAAATGGAGGGAATGTTCCCATAAAAGGTTTGCATTTCAGCTTGTTAAGGGGTGTGGGGGGTCTCAAAATAAAAAATTGTTGGGTCTTTAAGCTGCAAAAGTTGTAAGAATTGATGCATAGTTGTTCAAAAGCATTCATATTCTCAAAGTTACACTATTGAACTGTCATCTGAAATAGTGAAAACTATCATGCATTCATGGTCCTTAAAGTTCTTTCAGCATGACAGATAAAATTGTCATCCAAGAGCATAAAAAAAAAAAAAAAAAAAAAAAAAAACGGGCAGCAATAAAGAAATAGGAAGAGAAGATACCTGCAAAATGAAAATTTAAGCATATTTCTCTTTTGTCGATTCTGCAGCTGCAGAGTTGACAAAAGACAAACATGCTTTCTTTCTTCTCAGCAATTTCCACAACAAATATGGTTGTGGAAATTGCTGAGAATAAAACAAGGCTTGCTCACAAGAAGAAATTTGAGTTGATATTCTAATAAGTAAAACAGAACAAGAAAAAAACTGTATTTGAAGTAGTGTCTTTAAACACTTTTATTTTGTTTTGAACTGTAATTTTATATTATGAATACATTGATGTGCTCCAGTTTAAAATTTACATAAATTATAGTGAGCAATTCTTTCTTGCACATGCTGTGTTATATTCAGACTTTTTTGCCATGCATTCTTATCTTTCACCTGGTTAATATTTTTTTTTTTTTTTTTGCTTTGTCAGAGTCCAGGTCTCATGTATGATTAGAAAATGATGAATGCTTTGATAAAAATGTTTTCTGGGTTGCACTGATGCAAAAGTTAAAAACTCGTAATCTTTTTTCTTCTTTTTACAAAAATGGTACAAAGAATTTCCATGGATTACTTTGGATGAAAAGATTAAAAATGTATTCTGAAAGATTTTGCAGAGAAAACAAATTTATGGGCATAATGACAACTAAAGGATCGTCTTGGTGATAAGCATGTAGAGATTCTAACCAGACTTTCTACTGAAGGCCTAAGTTGTTGGAAAGAGATGGACAAGGGAAAAATGATGTTGGAAAGAGATGGACAAGGGAAAAACTGCAGCCATAGGAAAAATGAAAAAAAGCAATAAATCCAATATATGATTAAAACAAAATTAGTTTATTAGATATTTTTAGATGTCTGTAAGAATCTCAAAAAGTGCTATGTATTTATTATACTTCTTGAACACATTATTGTTGCATGTTTTCATTATAAAACATGATAAATTTAATGTTATTGTTTAAAAATATGCATATTATATTTATTACTAAAAAAAGAAGCAAAATTGATCCAAATTCCAAATACACTGAGTGGCAGTGAAATATATATTTTTAATATGAAAAAAATCTAGATTGATTTCCCATAATTGCCCAGCATTTTTGTAAGTTTTTTATTACATCTGTTAATTTTTCTAAAATACTCCCCATTTTTAAAAATTACTCCCTAAATTTTTTCAAATGAAAAATATTCCTTTAATTTTTTATTTTATTTTTTTGCAGACTCTTGCTCTCCCCTAAAAATCTGAGTATATCATCCGGTACTTGGAAAGTACTGCAAAGATTTCTATGATAACATAAATTCTGATTGCTTATTTTTTCTGTTGAACTTTAGGATATGTTGTGTGCAGTAAAAATAAGAAAAACATTGGGGATTTATAGTAGAAAAAGTGGAAATTTACAGCTGAAAGTAATAACATTGAACTTTTGCAATGAGTGTTAGAGCACAGTACACATATATATGTACAGTACGGACAGGCATGAAAGGCAGAGAAATGAAAAACAGTACATCATTCTCTGCAGCTACTATTCACTGCTGAACTAAGATCTAATGAATATTTCTTACAAAACTTTGTCATGCAGCATTTTTTCCCTTCTTGGCGACTGATTGAGTGATTGCTGGCGCATGGCACATAGGACATAAGTGGCCAAAAGGTGCAAGGTAACAATAAAGAAATTTCCTTATTGCCCTTGTAAGCTGTCTAGTTTCATTTATTCATCACTTTTATGTATTTTTTGGCTTTTCTGGTTTTCAAGTAAATTTATGTGTCGTATGTGTGGCAAAAAACAATTAAATTCACAAAACAAAGGGAAAATTTGCACATGGTACTCGTCAGGTTTCCCACTCTTTCTGTGCCACAAAAAACAGGGACTTTTAAGCACTTCCCAAAAAAATTTTAATGACCTTACCAACATTGCATATGCTTACCAATTGCATATGCAACAATGACATATGCATAAATATAGTTTTACAAACTGATTAACTTTTCAAAATGAAGTATGTTGATGAAGTTGGTAATATTTTTCCATATAATTTAGGTTTCTGAATGTAATATACTACAATTTATGCAATTTAAAAGACAGTTCTGCTGGTCAAATCAGTTTTCTTATCTGAGAGAATAACCCCATATGATAACCACCACAGAACTAAGAGCACACAGTTCCATATAGTAATAAAATCCATTAAGTGGAAGCTTTTGATCGTTGTAAGGTATTAATTATCTGCGATAAACTGAATCAGATGACTGGTTGCCAGAACTACAATGTGACCTATATATAGGTGCAGGAACTGTTACCAGATTTCAGTAGAGACATCCAAATAAATGGGATTTGGTGAGGGATTTCTGAATTGTAGTTCTTGGTAAACAAAATTTCAATACTGTCTTGAAAGTGCAGAGATACTTTGTTTATATAAAAGATGCAAATTGTTTTCTTTCCTGTTTTATTGTTGCATGAAGCCTGCTGTTTTCAGCCAAATCACCTATACAATAAACAGAGTGAAAATTGTAAAACTGTGGTTAAAGATATGTGTTCAATATTTGAATTTTGCACATGATCATCTCATAGTTTAAATAGCAAAACAAAAGTTGAAATTGTATGTTCAAGACTTTAATTTTGCACTTTATTTTTTATAACTGAATAATTGTTATTTGCATATATACAAAAAGTGGAAATACCAGTACCAAGAGATGGATCACTATCTTTGGGTGGAATCTGTTGTACATGTTTAAATTAACCCCCATGATCCTTCACCTTTTTCAGCATATTCTGTATCTCTTGGTGCCCCATGCCCTCTCAGGAGCTTTCAGCTGATGTCACATGACATCATCAACATAGCCAACCCAGCGGGAGAAGTTTTAGGTATTACATCGTAACTTTTGGATATTGGAAAACATTAGTACTGTTCAAGCACTTGTCAACTTTTGGCAAAAATAAGGACTTCTAATTCTAAGCACCCTGGAAAAAAATTAGCACCTTTTTTTATGATTTATAAGGACTGCAGAAACACCAGAAACATTGGAGGAACATGGACTGGCAAATATAATTGCTAGTGGTTCTGAAATGACGAACACCAGTTGGAAAGCAAGAGGTTTTGATTCAATTCATACTGTACTGCAGAAATTATGTAGAAAGAATGTTTGTGCACAAACCAAGAACTTTCTAGATCAAATTGCACTTAGCATATATCACATCACTATGCTATATGATAATAGTGATATGATATATGCTAAGTGCAATTTGATCTAGAAAGTTCTCGGTTTGTATCTCTTGGTGCATTTGCACTTAGCAAATGCTCATATTCAAGAAAATACAAACAAGACTAGTAAGCAGGAAAATACGAGGATATATTGAGGCCGGCCATACACACAGAGCAGAGAAATAAGAAATAAAGAAAGAAAACTATTGGGTATATAAATAAGTTTTGAGGGATTTTCGTTCGGTGTCATATTTATTACTGTTCGCCAGCTGTCAGAGTCAGTATACGATGTTCGATTGAGGTGTGAAGACGTATTTGATTTACTCGATGGAAAATGGCAATTTTCGTCCCGACAAAACAGCATTTGTGGGAAGTGTTAGTGCATTACTTTATTGTCAAGAAAAGTGCTGCCGACAGCTATCGCTTAATGTCAGAAATCTATGGTGAACATTTCCCATCCATAAAAACATGTGAGTATTGGTTTAGACGATTCAAAAGGAATAATTTCGATGTCAGTGATAAAGAACGTTCTGGACCACCCAAAAAAATTGCTGATGCCAAATTGGAAGCTTTACTCAACAAGGATCCGTGCCAGACCCAAAAAGAACTAGCAGCAGCATTAAATGTTAGTCAACCATGCATTTCACAACATTTATCTGCCATGGGAATGATGCAAAAAGAAGGGAATTGGGTTCCACATGCTTTGCGGGAAAGAGACCTTGAACGTCGAAAAACCATTTGCGAATTGCTGCTTCAAAGGAAAAAAGAAAGGGTTTTTTGCATCGCATTATTACTGCCGACAAGAAATGGATATGGTACGATAACCCTAAACGGCAGAAAGCATGGGTGAAGCCAGGTGAACCAGGTCCTACAACGCTAAAACACAATATCCATGGTTCAAAGGTAATGCTGAGTATCTGGTGGGACCAGAAGGGTGTGATCCACTATGAACTGCTGAAACCATCAGAAACTATTACTGGTGATCGGTATCGAACCCAATTAATACGTTTAAAATGAGCTCTCTCGCAAAAACGGCCGGAATGGGAGAATAGACACAACAAAGTCATCTTACAGCATGACAACGCAAGACCACATATTTATCGACCTGTGAAAAAGTACTTAGAAAGATCCGACTGGGAAGTTCTACCCCACCCGCCATATTCGCCAGATATTGCGCCATCGGATTACCATTTGTTCCGGTTGATGCAGTCAGCACTTTCTGGAGAACGGTTTAGTTCTTATGAAGACATCAAAAATTGACTGGACAACTGGATCTCTTCCAAGGAAACGGAATTCTTCCTTCGGGGCATACGTTCACTGCCCGAAAGATGGGGTAAAGTTGTAGCTTCAGAGGGAGCATACTTTGATTAATATTAAAATATTTTTTTCTGTTCTCCAACAACGTGTTTTGTTCACCTCAAATCCCCCAAAACTTATTTATATACCCGATACTAAACAGGAAAATTTCACGTCACATACACTTAAATCTTTAGAACTGAAATACCTGCGCAAACACATCAACACACTAGCTACTCCATATAGTGTGGCTTTCAATGTATGCCAGAAGTAGCATGCTCTTTTGCCAGTCTATTCTGCTCCAATATCTTTGAGAAAACCTGCTTCTGTATGCTACAAAGGCTATTCAGACGACTGCAAACACCGTTGCAATATACTGCGCAATGTAAGCACCGTAGCCAGCTCACACATGTGCCATAGCTTCTTCATGTGATGCTTGCCTTCTCCACACACCATGCAGTTGGTCATCTGGCATTAGTTCTATGCATGCAGTTGGTCATCTGGCATTAGTTCTATGTTGTATGGACGTCTGGCATTGTTACTTCTTACATATAAATATACATAGAAGCTCAACTAAGTTTAACAGGTTATTTAATAAAAAAATGGTATGTCTGTATGTTGGACTCTTTTAAACATATTTTGAAAATTTATGGCTTTGAATTAATTCAAAAACCAGGTAACCAAAATGCATTTTAAAGCTTATTGGTTTTACTTCTGCCAAGTCAAGACACTCTTGTTGGCCCTACAGTTTTAGGTGAAAAATGTATGGAAATTAATTTGCTTGAGATTAAAAGTAAAATAAATAAATAAGAATTCTCTCTCTCTCTCTCTCTCTCTCTCTCTCTCTCTCTCTCTCTCTCTCTCTCCCTCCCTTTTTTTTTTTTTTCACACACACACACACACACACACATTAAACAACAAAACCGGCAGGGAGGAATTTTCACTTCCAGATAAGTACATACCTTTTTCAACAAGTAAGGAGCATCAACATTAAGGCGACAACGTCTCTCCACAATGTGAATAGCACCATCTTCACTCTTGAATTCATAAATAATATCACTTCCAAGGAAGACTGGTATCATCTTACAAGTTGGAAACCTCTTCTCATATGCCTGTAATCATTTTCATTCTTTTAAAAATTGCTAACTACTTAAAACATTGCAAAAAAAAAAAAAAAATTCCTAAGTCACACATTTATAAAAAATTAATAGGTTCTGCAAAGAAACCAAAAACCAACAAACTTATGCAAGGAATGATTTTGAAAACTGCTTAGATTAACTTGGCATGAAGGCTTATTGGCAAACACCCTTTAGCATATGAAATGGTACAATTTCATAATTTGCATACTGAATAACCCAAGAAACTTGAGCATGTGATAGTTTCAAATAGGTTTCAGTAGCTTATCTACAAGAACTTGTACATACATGAGGTATTTGATTTTTCCAAGCTACTAATACATGTATGTACATCAGGGGCGGCGGAAAGTGAGGTTCGTTGACCGGGCCCGATATTTCGAATCGTAGTGCTCCCACCTCCCTTCCTGTTTCCCGGAACAAACAGAAGAAAAACAATGCCTAAGGAACTTTGTTAGGGATTAGGACCATCTGACCAGTACGTCCGTGATTTTTTACTATTTTTAGACTCGCCCCTACCCTCCTCCCCATGTTACATTTTGTCGGATTGTTGACACCTCCCCCCCCCCCCTCCTAAAAAGTATGTCCTAATTCCCGCTACCCCCTTTATTTTTGACAACTGCTTTTAGAAGTCCGTTGAGAAACAGAAATAAAACATGTAATTATTTAAAGGAATCTTCCATGTATTTACACTTTTTCTCCAGAAAATATTTATTATTTAGGCATTAATTTATTCCCAAACGCCACCCGAACTTTATCATTCTGAAATAAAGACGTACAAATGAACGCACGCATTCAAGGTTTTCAACACTCCCGATCATAGCATCCACAAAACACGATAGATGTGGTAGTACAAATACGAGAACTTAATATTAATTTTCTGATTTAGCTAAATATCATCAGAAATCTGAAATATTTCATACCTTTTTTTTAACTATTCAAAGAAGAAAAGAAGAGAAAACAAAACGAAGACATGCCATTCATGATATTTTTGCCGCTGGTTGCCGGAATTATTGCACCTCCCCCCCCCCCATTTCACATTTGGTCCGGTTGTCAGGAACCACCTCCCCCTGTAATCTCGGACGTACTTTATGGACGGCCCCTTACCTAGAGAAACTTTCTAAGGTACATCACAATAAAAAAGCGCACATTTACCAAATAAAAAAAATAGAAATCAAAATCTTGGCTAAAATTATAGAAATTATTGACCGGGCCCGGGCCCTGGCGGTTCCACCGCCACTGATGTACATAGTCTGTACATGTCCATCATCTCAGTGACTATGAAATTTCTGAATAAATCAGTAAATGGCATGATTTCAACATTCCTTTGGGAAAAAATGAAACTGTGAAATCATCTATCAATAAAGAAAAAACAATCATCTTCCTTGAAAATGTGACATTCTGCAAGTAAACAACTTAAAAAACAACAAGCATTTTTTTTTTTTTAAGTTTTTCATGCAGTGATTCAATTTTCTGGCAGGACATCACTACCATTAAAAAAGGAAGAAAAAAATATGCAATTATAAACTTTGGCATCAGAACTGCCAAAATGTTGCTTCAGTGAACCATTTTATATATAAACTATTTACTACAACTACTATCAAGTGATGAAGTTTTGAATTCAGAACTACAAACAAAACCAAAACTGACTGGAATAATTGCTCAAGGGAAGTACAGTCAACCCTCGATGCACTGCTCCTCGATTTACCATCACCCTTGCACAATGCCACCCCTTGGGTCTGATACATTACTGCACCAACCTGCCTTTCCCAACACAAAACATACTTAACGTACCGCCACTTGCAAAACTGTGTGAGAACTCCCTTCCCGTTTTTTTGGACCACAATTCAATTGTGGAATTACTGTTAGAGACACACACTGATTCAATCACATCAATCACACACATGAATTTTTCTTTTAGCATTAAGAAAATTCTTTGAAGCAAACTCATAGGACAGCGGTATTTCACACGCACTTGTTAAATTTCATTGTGCTCTGAAAATAACTGAAGTTTAAAAACACAAAAATAATGGAGGTTTTTAAAAGAAACTAAGGCATGCAAAACAAATTTGTGCAATGCTATTAATTTTCATCTGCTCAATTTTCAGTAATGTAACATGATTTTTTATTCATTTCCTTTTGATTAAAATGTTAACTTTGCTTTTCCTACTATGCAAAGTAAATTTTTGCATTGAATGCATACCAGAAGTTTCCGAGATGGAAACAGACACTTCAAATTACCATTCGAATTAAGTACACAATATACACTGAGTGGCCACTTTATTATGACCACCCCCTTAGTACTTCGTTGGGCCGCCTTTTCGCCTTTAATACTGCGTCGATTCTTCGTGGCATGGACTCCACGAGATGTTGACAGGTGGTTTGTGGAATCTGAGACAATGCTTGATGAATAGCACTTTCCAGGAGTGTGAGATTGCAGGGTTGTGGATCCAGCTGTCTGATGGCTCATTCAACTTCATCCCACAAATTCTCAATGGGGTTGAGATCTGGAGATTGTGGGGGCCACCTAAGCAAAGTAAACTCATCAGCATGTTCCTGAAACCAATCCTGTACAATATGAGCACTATGGCAGGACGCATTATCTTGTTGAAAGTAGCCATCGCCATTGGGATAAACCATCCACCTGACAGGATGCACTTGGTCCGCAACGATATTTAGATATGATGTGCCAGTCAGATGTTGATCAACACGAATTAAAGGGCCCAAAGCATGCCAGGAAAACATTCCCCAAACCATAACATTGCCTCCACCAGCTTGAAGGGTTGTAGCAATGCATTTGGGGTCAATGCTTTTGTGCTGTTTCCGCCAAATTCTCACTCGGCCATCGGCATGGTGCAACTGAAAACGTGATTCATCGGACCACATAATTTGTTTCCAATTATCAACTGTCCAATCCTTTTGCTCCTGTGCGAACTGGAGACTTTTTCTCTTGTTAACTGCAGACAGCAAAGGTGTTTGAACAGGATTTCGGCTGCCCTATCCCATCCCATGCAACGTACGGCAAACAGTGCGTGCAGAGATCATTTGAGGGGATCCTTGATTAAGATAGTCTGTAATTTGCTTCACTGTTGCCCTTCTGTTGTCTGTTACCAGTCTGGATACTCTCCGTTCCGCCCGAGCAGTCACTGGTCGATGACGGCCACACGTTGCATGTAGAGACCCAGTTTTTTGGCTGACAGTCCAGTCTTTAAACACTTTAGCAACAGCTGATCTGGAACATTTCACGAATGCAGCGGTTTCGGTGATATTCGCTCCATGGCTCCGAGCTCCTACAATCATCCCATGTTGAAAGTCCATCAAATCGCATTTTTACCCATCTCGTCACCCAAAAATCACTTCTGCTACTGTCGCAAGCATTAAGCTTTCCCTTTTTATACTAGCCTCGCCCTCTGGCGGCAACAGCGTGCAGCCATAGCTCATTTGCTTAAAACTGTCAGGTGGTCATAATAAAGTGGCCACTCAGTGTATAACTGCATTTTATTTTCTAATTAGTAGGTTTTTAATTTAAAGCTCATTATGGTTTTCGATGATCCGTAATTAAAAAAATTTGGGTAACTTAAAAATAATTGGCAATTATGATATAACACCACAATGTAATATAATGAATGGTGGTACATCAAGGGTTGACTAGTAATAACACTGCTCAATGTCAATGAAAAAGAACAACATGGTCCACTTCTGAATCATTTTGTGACTGAAGGAAACTTTAGGATAAGTTTCCTTCAATCCCTATTGCGTATGCAGTCCACTCAAAAAGAAACACATGAAAACTTGAAAGCATCCTGTTGTGTGTACAGTATCAGAAGTATGAGTGGCAAATATGTGGTTATTTAAAGGTAATCACCACTCTGTTGGGATTACAAAAGGGTTACACCAAGTATCATGCAAAAAATACCCATTGCAAAAAGAGAAATTGGCCTAAGCAAAAATTATTAACACCCAGAATTAAGAATGTAGCATCCGAATCGTTCATATGTGAGTCATAATAAAAGTTCTGCACCAGTTAATCTAAAATGGAAACAGATGATGCAATTGGGAAAGTTATTGCGTCATGTCAAGGTCAGACTCTCAGCAGCGCAGTGGTGTCAGAACGACTCGCTATCATTTGTTGTGTGGACATGAGAGGGTTTGGAAATGGAAGCAAGCAACTCCTCAGGTGGAGTCACAGCATTAGACTAGCGCTCATACGTGAAAATGGAAACTCTGCTGGGAAAAACTCCGACACAGATCCACACTGCCTTGCAAGAAGTTTGTGGGGAAGGAACTCTTGATCGAAGCACAATTTCCTTCTGCGGACAAAGTTGAGACCGAAAATTCATCTCAATAGCTCCAACTTGTTGAAAGCGGGAGTGATCTTGCTGCTGACAACACATTGTGTCATGATGCAGGGTCAGTACGGGGACTTTTGTCAAACTATGGCTGGGAAACTTTATCCCACCCACTATACAGCCCTGATCTCAGTCCACCCTACATTGATCTTTTCCCAAAGTTAAAAAATCAACTTCGTGACATCCGCTACAAATCACTGGACAAACTGTCATTAGATGTGACCCGAGTAATACGACAGCTGAACAAAGATGGCATACTACAGGGCATCCAGGACCTACCTCACTGCTGACAAGCTGTCATTAGCAGCGGAGGGGAGTTCATTGAACGGCAATAAGGTGAGTTTTCTCCATTACTTCACACTTTTCTCAAAAATGGACAGTGTGCAGAACTTTTGTTAGGACCCCCGTATAATCAAGTAAAGTTTCACTACCACCACTACACATAAAACTGGGACTAATAAAGAAATTCATCTAGACCTTGGATATGAAGGTCCTGAATTGACATATTTGTGCAAAAAATTTCCAAGACTTACTGCAGAGAAGATTAAAAAAGGCATTTTCATTGGGTCACAAATAAGGCAACTTTTCAAAGATAATCACTTGAATGTGTGCTCAGTGAAAGGAAAAAAAACTGCATGGAAATCCTTTCAATGTGTTTCAGCTGGCCTTCTAAGAAATGCTAAAGTAGCAAACTTCATGGAGCTTGCAGAAGATCTCATATTTTTTTATAAAGAAATGGTAACATGTCTTTGAAAATGCACTTCTTACATTCACACATTGATTTCTTCCCACCAAACTGTGGCACAGTAAGTGACAAGTATGGCGAGTGCTTCCATCAGGACATCTCGGCAATGGAGCAGAGGTACAATTGTAAATGGAGTTCCGCCATATTAGCTGATTGGTATATGTTAAAAAGAGAATTGACAGAAACTGAATACAAGCAAAAGTAAGTAAAAAGTTGTATTTCAGACAGGTAAATTCATAGTTTTATATCTTAATGTCATGTAAATAACAGATATCTTATTTGAATATAAGAAGCTGCATTTTTTTTTCAAAACTAAATGTCAATTTAATCATCATTTTCATTTTTAAAATATATAAATAATAATTTGATAACAACCATAACAAACAAAAACAAAAAAAAAAAGTCAAAATTTGTTGCCCAGTGATATTGAACAGTGCATCCCAATTACAAGAGTTTGTGTTCAGTAGAATTTCAATGTTTTCTCTGTAGTGCAAAGCAATTTTGTTGGTAAATAGAGCAATCCTTTGGTGCAATTCCAGTTTGGTACAGCAAAAGTGTCTTCCATTGTGAATATAAAAAGAGCTGTAGATGAGACACCATTCTTGACATATCTTTTATTTTCCAGAAATCTGTACTGGATCAGCTAGTGTGCTAATCTGTAACATTTTTCTCCTGGTGATATAAAAACTAGGATGCAGTCCACACTAGGGCTGTCTATAGTCCAGAAAATCTCTCTCTTTAGTCATTGATCAGATGGTGGTTGGATGAGGTTTAATGGCCAATTTGTACCCACAATGTTGGAAAATTTTGATACGTTTGTAGGTGAATTACGGATGCAAGTAAATGGAAGCAGTGAAATTTGAAGATGGTACTGCAGGTGGAGTGGGATAAGTGATACTTCATTTACTCCAAATTTTTGGATAAGCTTGGTGACTATTTTAGGGGAGAGGGAAAAGATGATGAATGATAGTTTCTTTGATGCTGGAGTATTCTTTTTGTGCAAAGGGGGGGGCGGTGCCATCATAAAGTGTGTTGACACAATTGATAAATGATTTTAAATCAGCAAATTTGTGACTGGCTGTAATAAAGTTAAAAGAGATTATGTTTGATGCAGTAACAGGTGTGTTTTCTATAAACTGACCAGCAGAATTTGGTGTTAGTTCTAGTAATATGTAAATCCAGGAGATTTATGTAGGCTTGCTTTAGTTTCTTTCAAGGGTGCCCATAAAGGGAGCAGGGGTTTCTTTCAAGGGCGCCCATAAAGGGTTTCTTTCAAGGGCACCCATAAAGAGGGCAGAAAATGGTATGCAAACATTTTCTTACAGAAACTACACGCTCTCTCAAAAGTGCACGAAATCCCATCCTCCAGTGAAAACCATGATTCATTATTCACCTTAGATATCAAATCCTTATTACCCTCAGTTCATTTCTTTCAGGCATTCATACTTCTCATAACGAAAAATAAATGGAAAACAGATACTTACCCAGAGAATTAATCGAAGACCTTTATGATTGTGTAGTTTCATTATTTACAAAGAAATAATTGTTTTACTTATATTAAGCAGTTTTTTTGCAGACAAATAAAAGGTATTCCTGTGGGATTACCTCTTCTTATCCTCCTAGCAGAAATGTACTAGCAAAACTTTGCAAATACAGTTATGAAAACTTCCCTTATTCAACCTCAATTATGGTTAGGTTACACTGATACCATCTTCATAATTTGGACAGATGACATGAGAACGTCACAGTTCAGCCTCTTATTTTCCAGTACACTCCCCACCATTAAATTATCACCAATAGCTGCATAAATTTCATAGATTATTAGAAGAAACACAGACTCCGTGGATCAGTTTATTGGAAACCCACACCCATTACTGCATCAAATATCACTCCGTTTTTAATTAAAAACTGGTAGATTTAAGTCCATTCATCAATTGTGTCAATATACTTTGTGGCGATCCACCATCATCACCCCCACCCCCTCCTTACAAAAAGAATATGCCAACATTCAAGGAACTGTCACTCGCCATCTCCCCATTTCTTGAAAGTCTACAAACTTATCCAAAAATCTGAAGTAAACAAAACATTACTTGCCACATTCTACCTGCTGTACCAACTTCAAATTTCATGGTTCCATTTACCACCCCCCATTATTCAGCTATAAACTTGTCAAAATCTTCCAGCACTGTGGGTACAAATTACCCATCAAAGCTCCTCTGACCATCATCTAAACAATAACTAAAGACAGATTTTCTGGACCCCTTACATAGACCAAGTGTGGACTACATCCGAGCTTATACGAGGTTCGAACAAAAAGTTTCCAGTCTAGATTGATATACGACAAAGTACTTACGTTACTTAAGTCTGGCTATGCTCTCCCTCAAAGTAGTCTCCTTGGGCAGCAATACACCGCTTCCAGAGTTTTTGCCACTGTTGGAACACTCCCTGGAAGTCCTGTTTACGAATCGTGTCAAGCACCATCTGCGAATCACGCTGGATCTCGTCACGGTTTCAAAACGGTGACCCTTGAGCTTCAGCCTCGCGAACAGAAAGAAGTCGCAGGGGGCCAAATCCGGCGAGTAAGGCGGGTGCGGAAGGGTAGTCATGCTGTTGCGGCTGCAAAACTCGCATGTTGCTAACACTCTGTGGGCTGCTACATTGTCGTGATGGAACAGGAAATCACCCCTGCACCACATTTCAGGTCATTTGCGGCAAATATCCTCCCTAAGACACTGCAGAACATCGAAGTAAAAAAGGGCGGTGACAGTCTGACTCTGGGGGACGAATTCACGGTGCACAACCCCACGAATGTCAAAGAACACAATGAGCATGCTTTTGGTTGCGCTTCAGACCTGTCAGGCCTTCTTCAGTTGTGGAGGTGCCGGGCTCTTCCACTGCGACGACTGTTGTTTGGTCGCCGGGTCGTAACCGTGGACCCAAGTCTTGTTCCCAGTGATGGCCCGCGACAGTAACATTGGTTCATTCACAACCTAATGAAGAAGATCTTGACAGAGTTCAACACGGAGCGCCTTCTGTTCGGGGTTCAGAATCTTTGGCACAAACTTTGCAGCAGTATGGTGCATGTTCAAAACCGATGTCTGAATTTCTTGCACTGCTCCGTATGACACATTGACGATGGTAGCAATGTCTTGAATGGTTCTCTGACAATCCTTATGCACCAGTTCCTTAATTTTGTCCACATTTTGGGGTTTTGCTCGTGGACGGTTGCCCGTACCACTCGTCGTCTTCCAGTACTATTCTTGAAGCGCAAGTTCCACTCAAAACACTTTGCATGACTCACTGCTTCATTGCCATAAGCCTGCCGTAACATTTCATGTGTCTCCGTTCCCGATTTGCAGAGTTTGACGCAGAATTTGATGTTCGCTCGCTGCTTTAGTTTGCAATCCATACCAAAATCGCAGCTGCATTCTGCACATGGCCACCTAATATTGTGTAGCACAGCTCCCAATGTTCACAGAACAACGCCACTCGGCACAATGACTCATGAATGTCACTGGCCTTGACTGCTGCTCAACCATCCGCGTACTGCTATCTGTTGGCGTGCTAGTACCTAGTCTAGGAACTTTTTGATCACACTACGTACATCACCAGGACAGAAATGTTACATTAATGGCACATTTGGATGATTCAATTAAGAAATTTTGAAATGTAAAAGAGAGGTCAAGAAAGGCACTCCACCTACAGATCTCTCTATATTTACAATAGGTACTCACTCCTGTTGCACCAAACAGGAATAACATCAAAACAATTGCTCCATTTGCCAAAAAAATTGCCATGCATTACGATGAAAACATTGAAATTCTGCTAAATGCAAACTCTTGTTTTTGGTATCCACAGTTCAATATTCAGATTATCTGGAAATTTCTGCTGGCAACAGACTTGTTAGTACGATCCGCCACAGTGTGAACAAGGCTGATGTGCAGCTAAAAGATCTTACTAAAAATAAGTTGTTAAAATTATACATAGCAAAATATTAGAGTGAAAGATCCGTCATCCTTAATTTTCTGTTAACTATAAAATTTCAAGAGATAACATACCAATGACACAGTGAAAACCATATCACTTACAGGTTACTTATGTAACCGATTGCAGCTGAAGCCTGTGTAGATTTTCATGCTCAACAGCATATTTAATGTTTCATTAGTGCTAAACACACCACACTTTACCATAACAAAAAAGCAAATATGTTTTGTATGATAAATCAAAAAATATTTTTACTGAAGTATTTAAATTACATGAATGATTTATACAAATACAAAATACAAATTTAAACAATTATATAAAAAAAACTGATGAAACCACTTACCGCCATCACAAGCTCAAAAGGATATTTATAAATCCGAACCGGTGACTGGTACTTCTGAACCATAGCAAAAATATTTTCTTGTCAATTTTTACAAATCCAAGAGATTTATGTGTTGAGCAACTTAAAATTTACTTTTGATTATTTTGTACAATGACAGTCTGTTAGCTGGCCATGATTAAACATTACAGACCACTTGACCTTGCAGGTTAAGGAAAATGCTTGCAGTCATCTGTGCCAACATTCCCCAGACGGACAAACATCATGATGACGGATGCACAGTTCTGCACCTGAAACAGAAATTAGAGTTGTAACAACAAAGAAAACTTCATTTTCTAAAAATTTCAAAAACGTGTAACAGTTACTAGCATCAATTCCACTTAGTAGTTCTAATTCTGACTATTATATAGCTCTAATTATTGTACTATTCTCTTTTACGTGCGATATTTCAAAGTAACTTGTACAAAAAACTAGCGGATAATGCTTACCTTGGCATTCCTTTCTAGCGACGGGAACATTTCACGCACGTGTTTTCCGGTCTTTGTTGATGTTATTGTCCTAAAGTCCGTTGAATGCGATGACTGGCTTTACTTCTCACACTTTTCGCTGGGTATACTCATTGGATCTTTGCCTTAGGATTCAAACATCAATTTTTACCGTTCTTTATACTCGAAATTTTCACCCATACTCTGGGCATCTTCAGGAGCGTGGCGACTTTACCACCGATGTTCGTGGTTAACTTCGCGCTAATGGAGTCCGATACTCCTTGTTGTCATTCGTCGGAAAAACTTTCCTGGATATATTTTGTTATCAAGCCCGGCTGGCGCCATCTATGTTTCGTTAAGAACACTTTTTTTTTCCATATTTTTTAAATATTTTTTTCTTAATTTTCTTCTCCTATCCTGGTTTTCTTGTCTTTTTTAGCCTGTTTTTCTTTTGTTGTTGTTTTTCTTGTCTTATTAGTTCTTTCCAAAACCCGATAATGTGCTAGGGTCGTTCTGGTTACATACCCTTGCTTTATTTTTGTAGATTAATATTGCTTCTTCCCTCCTCATTTGCCTTTCCAATTTTTTATTCTTTTTTAGCATTTTAATTTCATCGAACTTTGGGAATGTCCGGTTTTCCAAGCAGAATTGCACTAAAGCAGTTTTGGCTTCTTTTTTTGCCAGTTAGATATGTGTTGTTTAAGTCTTTTTTAATCTGTTTTTCGTACTTCCAATGTACGATATTGGGGGTATGTGTGCTATTGGAATTTCGTAGGTTCCTGATTCTTCTAGCATTTTTTCCTCTGTTTTTTTATGTTGACAGTCATACTTTTCACGGTGTGCACTGAGCTTCCTAGTTGTAAGTCATATTTAGCACAGTGCCTATTGATTTCTTTACTCACTCCTTCCAGGTATGGGAAAGCTGCAATGTATTTCAATTTTTTATTTCTCATCTTCCTTTGGTTGTGCACTTCTTGGCCTTCTTTACTCTGAGTCATATGCTTTTTACTCTCATGTATCCATTTATTAATTAGCTTGCTCGGGTACCCATACTCTTGTGATATTTTCGAGATAAACTCTAGCTCTTGATTTTTTAGCCTGTTGTTAGATGTGTGTCCCTCCTGTCGAGCTAGCCATTGAATTGATTATGCAACAACTAAGCATCAACAAAGAACTAAACTTGTCACAACTGAAAGAGCTAAAGAATACCTTATATTTCATCAAGGAAAACAACATCTTCCATTTTGAAGGAAATATATTTAAACAAACGCAAGGTGGCCCTATGGGATCCCCATTATCGGCATTATACGCAGAAGTGATTATGGCATACCTCGAAAAAGAAATTATTCAAAATTTACCTGAAAAACCAACACTTTATGCTCGATATGTAGACGACATTATTATAATGTCTAAACTTAACAAAGCCGAGCTACAAGATCTAGCACAGCAGTTTAGCAAAATCTGTAACACCATAGAGCTAACTATTGAGTTTGAAGAGGATAATTGCCTATCCTTCCTGGACATTCAACTAAAGAAAAACAAAAATAGTTTTGAATACTCTGTGTTCAGAAAAGCAACTTACATACCTGTACTGATACCATACTCGTCGCACCATCCGGTGATACATAAAAAAAACAGCATAGTAAACTTGATACGGCGAGCGTACACACACACATCTAACAACAGGCTAAAAAATCAAGAGCTAGAGTTTATCTCGAAAATATCACAAGAGTATGGGTACCCGAGCAAGCTAATTAATAAATGGATACATGAGAGTAAAAAGCATATGACTCAGAGTAAAGAAGGCCAAGAAGTGCACAACCAAAGAAAGATGAAAAATAAAAGATTGAAATACATTGGAGCTTTCCCATACCTGGAAGGAGTGAGTAAAGAAATCAATAGGCACTGTGCTAAATATGACTTACAACTAGGAAGCTCAGTGCACACCGTGAAAAGTATGACTGTCAACAAAAAAACAGAGGAAAAAATGCTAGAAGAATCAGGAACCTACGAAATTCCAATAGCACACATACCCCCAATATCGTACATTGGAAGTACGAAAAACAGATTAAAAAAAAGACTTAAACAACACATATCTAACTGGCAAAAAAAGAAGCCAAAACTGCTTTAGTGCAATTCTGCTTGGAAAACCGGACATTCCCAAAGTTCGATGAAATTAAAATGCTAAAAAAGAATAAAAAATTGGAAAGGCAAATGAGGAGGGAAGAAGCAATATTAATCTACAAAAATAAAGCAAGGGTATGTAACCAGAACGACCCTAGCACATTATCGGGCCTGTGGAAAGAACTAATAAGACAAGAAAAACAACAACAAAAGAAAAACAGGCTAAAAAAGACAAGAAAACCAGGATAGGAGAAGAAAATTAAAAAAAAAATTAAAAAAAAAAATACGGAAAAGAAAAGTGTTCTTAACGAAACATAGATGGCGCCAGCCGGGCTTGATAACAAAATATATCCAGGAAAGTTTTTCCGACGAATGACAACAAGGAGTATCGGACTCCATTAGCGCGAAGTTAACCACGAACATCGGTGGTAAAGTCGCCACGCTCCTGAAGATGCTCAGAGTATGGGCGAAAATTTCGAGTATAAAGAACGGTAAAAATTGATGTTTGAATCCTAAGGCAAAGATCCAATGAGTATACCCAGCGAAAAGTGTGAGAAGTAAAGCCAGTCATCGCATACAACGGACTTTAGGACAATAACATCAACAAAGACCGGAAAACACGTGCGTGAAATGTTCCCGTCGCTAGAAAGGAATGCCAAGGTAAGCATTATCCGCTAGTTTTTTGTACTAGTTACTAGCATCCCTACAAGAAATCTGGTATTCACATGCTGGGCTCGATTTCGACGGGTAGTTAGTAGCAAATTTCTACCAAGCAAATGCATTTTGCTAGTGATAAAAAGTGGTTCCAGCAAAAGTTGCTAGAGGAAAAAATTTTAATGTTTTAGTGTGAACCGTAAAGCACCACTGCATTGCACGTGTGGAATATTTTAGACACATACAAAAAGGAATAACTGCTTTCTGGAAACGAAAGTTTCTTGAAAAGTACAAACTTTATAAAATCATTTTGGCACTAGTAAAAATATCCACTATATTTCCCTTATATACTGAATGCTCTCGTGAGTATTGAGGTTGAAGGTCCGTCCAAAGACAAGTTTGACCCCAGGCCTGCTATTTTAAAGTGGAATGATGAGATGACTTAAAACCCAGATTGTAAACCATAGGGAAAATAACTTAAGATTTTGAATAGTGTTCTTTAATTTTGTGAATAAAGTTAAATAAAAAAAAAATAATTTTTAAATATCTACATTTGAATTAAATTATTAGAAGTAATCTGTCAGGCCATGAAGAGGTGAGTTTTATCTAAATATTTGTAATCATTTCAGCATTACAATGTGACAGTTACAAGGGTGAAATCAAAATTTGTCATGATTGGCTAATGGAGGGAGACATGTTAAAGTTTCTTTTGTATAATGTTAATAAACTTTCACTAGTAGATAATGCAATTTGCTAGTAAAAAATAAGGCCACTAGCAAGTGTTGCTACTGCTAAAAAAAAATGAAATCAAGGCCTGTTCACATGATATTAAATTAAAATATTCTGTGCCACAGAGACAGAATAAAGCTGCGGTCACTATTTTCACAAAATGCAGTGAGTTATTCCAAAATGCAAGAGAAAGATTAATGTACATCGCGAAATGGTGGCCAGGCATTTAAATATTGACATCCACAGATCATGCTATAGCTTTTCTATTTCTGTGAAAACTATAATTTCCAAAACTCTGGCAGCGATTTGCACTCCACTCTTATTTTCTTAATTCTAAAGGTATGTATCTACAGTACAGGTTGGCTCAATCACTCCCCTTCCCCTCATTGCAATCTAGAGCACTCCATAAAGGGTAGTGTTGGGTAATATTTTAGAGGCTAGAGGGATTAGACTTCTTCCCCTCCATAGTGTTCTCCCTAGAGCCTTTTTACGGGGCGCCATGTCTACTTAATTTTGTCTGACGCCCAGCTGTATTTCCTTCAATAAATGTTTTCACATTCCACATAACAATAAGAATGGAAAGCTTA
Source organism: Macrothele yani (assembly GCA_039090855.1). Taxonomy (NCBI): domain Eukaryota; kingdom Metazoa; phylum Arthropoda; class Arachnida; order Araneae; family Macrothelidae; genus Macrothele; species Macrothele yani. Next base: position 136,196,094 of record CM077010.1, on the reverse strand, counting down.
TTCCCACATACACCATCAGTGTTGATGAAAACAGGCAGAAATCTGTGTCACCACCCTGATGGTGCAGTGGTCAAGTGCTGGCTTATGACCATTCATCCGAAAAGGGTCTAGGTTCGAATTCCGGTGAGGCATGGATGTTGTGCTTGTCTTACGGCACAGGCTCTCTCCTTTTCCTGGAACCAGTGGCCCTAAATCAGGGACAAACGAGTGCTTATAGCCTATTGAGTAGCTCACGGTGGTCATTAAACCTTCAATCTACGAAAAAAAAATCTGTGGATATGATTTGTTTGTAAAATACTCATTTTTATTAATCATTTTTGTACATTTTTCTGTTTATCATGTATTTAATGATAAACAGAAAACTGTGAAAATTGTATAAACAGAATATTGTTGTTACATTAATGCCTACCACACTGCTAAAGATGTTTGATAAGTATAATAATGTTAAGGAAAACGTTTTTTTTTTTTTTTTTTTTGATTGGAGAAGGGGTGGTTAAAAGTGCCACCCAGCTAAAATTTCTTGCCGCCTGGCTGTAAAAATAATCTAGGGAGAACACTACTCTATTTGAAGTTCAAGTTTAAACCAGAGTCAGCTGTTACGTCTACGGCATCAAACCCAAGGTCATAAACAACCCCTTATTGTAAGTGATTTCATGACCAGAGTGACCTTTCAATCAAACTCTCACAGATCACATAGAGACAGAACACGGACTAGGAAAGAACAGTGGAAGCTAGAGACTGCTTGCCATCCCCAGTGCCATCTATCATACATGAGCTGCTGTTACTACGGGTAAAGCCATTGTTAAGAAACACAAAGATTACAAAGACAATGCTGATAAATCAAGTGAAAAAAATTGTGGGGTTTAAAAAAAAAAAGTAAAACTGCTACTGAATTTATACCTTCTGAGCAACTTGTGTGAAAATGATGCTCCCTTTATAAATGGGTGCAAGTTGACTGGACGGATACAATACCATATTTGAACTGTGATAAAGATTTTAATTTTAAGCTTATTTAACCATGATTTTAGAAATAAGTCCTTATCCGTTACTTATCTGTTAGCTGTATATAACCTATATTGCCCAACACAATTTTCTTTAAATATGACAGTATCTTTCAAAATAACTAGTTTTTATTGACGTCCAAAGTGTTGTTGGTGTGAACAATTAAATTGATGTTATGATTTACCGAGCGACAAAAGTGGCTAACTTTCTTTAGCATTTTGCTACAACTTTTTCCCCCATTTTAGCAATTTTGCTACAGCATTTTCTGAGCCAGCTTAACCCTTAACAACTCAGGTCTGGTCTCACAGGTTTTATTAAGGTTATTTTTATATGTTATTGTATTATTTTACAAATAAACGATGCCCCAAAACACAAAACAAAATTCAAAATAAAAAGTTAACATAAAGTGAATGATAAAAATGCAGCGGTCTGAGAGACCAGACGTGGATTGATAGATGACAAACATAAATAAGACCTGGGCAGTTAAGTGTTAAACACTGCTGTCACATAAAACAAATGAAAAACACAGAACTGAAAACTGTCAATACATTTACAGTTTGCCAGTGAACCCTTACAGCGACAACCTGAAATTATTAACAAGATTTTGATTTTCGGTGACTCCCACTTTCAAGTAGATGGATATGTGACTAAACAAAATGCATGATATTGGGCTTTGGAGGATTCTTATGCTGTCATCAACCATTAATTACATGTAGAAAGAGTCACTGTGTGGTATGAACCATTTATGGGCCAGTGTTTTTTGATGGAAATATTACAAGTGATGTTTACCTTTGTGTCATTAGGGATAATTTTAAGTAAATATGTAGTTTAGCATCCTAAATTATTTCATTAGAAATGTTGAAAGATTTCGAAAAAGTGAAACATACAGATTTTAAAGTATACATATCCATGGCAAATGGTGAAAAAATGTTATCTTTATACTGCATTTTAAAGATGTTTTACCATAATATTTACATGTAAGTGCAACGCTGTGAACAGAAGCTACGGCAGGCCTTACACAACGTCCTGGCACACACGTCAAGCTTCACTCCGCTGAAACGGCTTCGTTCCAGTCCAGCGGCCATTTTGCTGGCGGCGGAATACAAGAGGAACAGGGAACATTCTTACCAAGAAAGCATTCCAATTTGTAGTGCTACATGACAGAAAATAGTTCTTCACTTATGCTGCTGTTTTTCAAAACACATGGTGCCAATTGCTTCGATTTTACACGATTCCCTGATACGAAATAGAAAGTATGCGATGCCTTTCTTTCTTCTAGAAAAGTGCTAAAGAACATGTCGCGTTCTCTGCAGCAGAAGTTACATGGCATTGGAAAGTTAACGTTTTGCTCCTCCTATAGACAGCCCGGTTCGCAGTTCATTCAAATTGGATTACAAAAAAAACAATGTTGACGAAGAAGTGACTTCATACATTGCGCATCAAAGAATCATTCCTGAAAAACACAGAAATTATCAGACTGTGATGTGCAAAATTTAGACAGAAATGAAGAGCTATTTTCTGTAGCATAGCACTACACAATGGAATGCTTTCCTGGCAACAACATTCCTTTTTCTCTTGCACTCTTCTGCCAGCAAAATGACCGACGGAACAAGACCATCATTTCAGCGGATCAAAGCTTGACGTTGTTGCCGCAGCATTGTTTTAAGGCTGCCGCAGCTTCTGTTCAGTGTCGTACTTACATGTAAATATTACGGCAAAAAGCTTTAAAATGCACTATAAAGATGACATTTCTTCACTATTTGCCATGAATTTGCATACTTTAAAATCTGTAGGTCTCAGTTTTTTGAAATACTTCAACATTTCTGACAAAATAATTTAGGATATTAAACTACACAGAGAGTTGTATAAAAATAAAATGTATCTGCGTACACAGCCACTGAAACAGAAAACTTGCTGCAAACTCGCGAAGCCGCCCCAGTGGCACAGTGGTCTAAGCCATGGCTTCTGATCATTCGTCCGAGATGGGTCCGAGTTCAAATCCCGGTGAGGCATGGATGTTGTGTTCGTCTTTTGGTGCTGGCTTTCTCCCTTCCCTGGAACCAGTGGCCCTAAATTAGGGACGGGCGACTGCTTATAACCCACTGAGTTGCTCCCGGTGGTCGTTAAATCTCCAACAACAACAAAAAAAAAAAAAATATGGGAATCATGATAACAATACAATAAGATATTTTATAGAAAAATTAATAAAGCAAAAAATAATTATTAGAACATTACAGATTCCAGTGAGGACAAAATAAGTACATTATAACTGAATGTGCAGCAATGTGTGTGAAATGGACCTTTAGGGCAAAATATTAAAATATTGGAGTATGGACCTCATAAAAACAAGAGACTAATTAAAGAGTTTTTATATCCAGAAAAAAAGTCCCATCAACAAACCTTCAAAAATTATAAATAGCATTTTCAACATCTTAACTCAAAAATAGCAGACTTACAAAATACACAAGGAAAAGATTTTAATTTAATAACTGGAAACTGCAAGAGGAACCTGGCAATAAAATTTAAATTCTTTCTGTGTAAACGAAACTTTGGATACAGTTCCTATACATTGGGCTTTGATTAGTTCTAGAGGCCAGAAATGTCTGAAAGAACAAAAGAACTCAGATGTGAAAAATCATTGAAAGTTCTTCAAGTTAAAATAGAATTAAATATATTAATCTGAGTAAAGCCTTGAGTAAGTGTTTTAACTCCAGCAAATAACATTTTTTTTTTAATCTACAAGCAAAAACTGCAAATAATTTGGAAACTATCCACATACGGCGTATGCGTGTATGTCTACATTTTGCAACTCTGATTACACATTTACCTAATTTTGTTCTATTTCTGCATGGCTGAGGCATTGATGTGAAAATGAACTGGTTTCAGCAGGATGGTGCAAAATCTATACTGCAAGAGTTGGGCTGGAATTCCAGGACAAAATTTTTGACAACAGGGCAGAGCAAGGCGGCTCCTGCTGGCGGGCTGCGGGGCTGACCCCCCCCCCCCCATATTTTTTTCTCTCCTTCCTGCCATTCATAGTTCCCCAACGGCCTAACCTTATTTAGTTTCCCTGTACATTGTACAACTGCAATATACGCAACGTGCTGGACTACATAATTCACAGCTCTTTATCTAAAGGGCGTGGCGAGGAGCTGAAATTCCCGTATGTAACATCTGTGTGTTTAAACTTACAAGGTGGGGATACAACTTTAACGGGACTGGTATCTCTGCAGCCCTCACTTCGAAATCTCTTTTCATTGGCTGCCGTAAAAGCACACTTTGTGGCTCGTCATGTCGATCGCCTAGGGGTAGGGATCAGAAAGTGTAATGAAAGGAAGTGTCCCTCTCTGAACCCCCTCTGCAATTCCCGTTCCTCAAAAGCTTTGGAAGATTGAAAGGTGTGGGGGGGAGTGGGGGTCACTCCAATGCATTCCTTGTTTTTCATCGGAGACTGCAGTTCCTGCAGCCCTTAGTACTAAATCCGTTTTCACTTGCTGCCGTAAAAACAGTACTCGTGGTGACGATCGCCTAGGGGGTAAGCTGGACGGGTCGGGCAAGGGTGGTGAATAGAGAAATGGCCTGCTCAGAACCCGTTCTGCAATTTGTCTTAAGCTTTGGGAACATGAAAGAGAAGGGAAGGGAGGTCACTCCAATATATTCCTTTCCGTGTTTCTCCGGAGAGGAAATGCTGATTGTTTGACATTCGCATTAGCTGTCAGGTTGCTTTTGCTGTTCGAGAGTTCAGTTCGAAACGTTATTGTTCCTTGCGTGTCATCAAATTCTGTAGTTAGTATGGTAAAAGCTGTGGAATATCTGAAGCGGATTCAGTTTAGCAATTTGACATTTCAAGAAAAATTAGACTTGAAAAACTTTGGTAGACCGATGCCTGATTTGAAAATAACGCAGATAGCACATAGCCGAAATAAAAGCTATCAGCGTAATGTTAACACTAAGATGTACATGGAAAATGACTGGATTTGTGGATGCGAAGTCTCAAACTCCCTGTTTTGCTTTCCATGTCTGTTGTATGATGGGGACTGTGTGTGGACCAAAACAGGTGTGAAAGACTTAAAAAAAACTTCGTGAAAAATGAAAAAGCATGAAAATTCTACAAAGCACATAGAAAGTTCAGTGGATTTTGCGATGTTGGGGAGTGTCAATATTGCTACGCAAATGGATAGTGCTACAAATTGAGCATTGAATGCCACAATAAGCAAGTCGAGAAAAACAGGTCAGTGTTATCAAAAAATATTGATTGCATCAAATTTTGCGGAAATCACGAGCTTGCACTAAGGGGGCATGATGAAACATCGGAATCCTCTAATTCCGAAATATTTCGAGGTTTACATGATTTTGCTAGTCAGTTGGACCCAACAGTCAGCGAACATTTCGAGAATTCAACAGTCTTCAAGGGCACATCAAAAACAATCTAAAATGAGCTTTTGGATTGTATGTTAGAAATTTCACGCCAACAAATGAAACAAGAAATTGATTCTGCAAAGTTTTGTCCATTATGGCAGATGAAACCACAGATGTATCGGAAATAACGCAAATTAGCACAAGAACAGTTTGTTTGATATGGAAAAATTTCATGTAGTTCTTAAGCTTCCCCTAGGAGTGATAAAAGTCCTGCATATTCGTATCTTTAAACTTACGTTTCTAAACGATCTTCGCTGCTTTAAAAGTTCGTTAACATCTAACATGCACTTCGTAAAACATAAATTTACTAATTTAAGCCTACTGAAGTTTTAATTACGGCGAAATTCTCCCTCTAGGGATGCTGAAATTCCTTTGTATCATATTTATTAATCAATTTAAAAAAAAATGTTATTTTGATCTCTCCATCACTGCAAATCATTTCTCAATTTTAACACTAGGAAGTAATTTTTCTTTATTACTTTAATTAAAATTAAGAACCATTTAAAAATTCTTAAAGCACTTGATGGAAGTCAGAAACTGTTAAATTTGACATTATTGACATTTCCCGCTTGCACTGCAAATTTTCTGCGGCTTCCGCTAATCAGTTTATTACGGAAACCATGTGTTTTTGTTACAAAATGTATTCTTGATGTTCCTTAAGCAGTGGAAAGTTACATAACTGCCAATCTTCCAATACGGAGCGCGCTGGGCGGAGATAACCCAGTGGTAGCATGCTCGCCAGCACGACTTGAAGGGCTTGAGTCTTGTTGCCGCTGAAGACCCGTTGTGGTTTGGAAGTGATGTTAAGCCGGCGGTCCCGAGCTAATGACTCATCGTTATAAATAAACATAACTCCCATCCTTCGATGTTTGTCCCGGGCCGTTTAACCCTCAGTGTAGCATAAATATTCCCCTGCCGGGGTCAGCTAATAATGTTTTATAAATAAACTGGAAAATAAACCAACAGGCAACCGGGAAAACTCAGTGAAAGAAAACATCAAAGTGATTTACTTGCATTGGAAAATAAGTGTTTAAGTGCAAACTGGATATCTTTTGCATGTTAAACTTTTAATTAATCATCTCTGTAAATGTCAGTATTGGGAGGAAAAGAAGCTGAAGTGTACATGTGAAACTAAGCTCTAAGCATATAGTTTTTATTCATTTCAACTGTATCACACAAAAAATTTGGCTGTATGTGTACACAACATAGCAATAAATAACCCTTACCAAAGCACAAACAGACGCACAAAAATTTCTCTTTGAAAAAGATATCCATAAAATTCGGATGCAGTCCTCTCCCCCCTCCATTCCCCTATCAGCTAGGCACGAGCATTATCCTTAAGCATATGGCATGCTTGAAGAGAAATCAGGAGATCCGGGTTCGATTCCTGCTCCAGGGCGATGTAATTTTCAAGTGTTCTGATGTTATTGTTACGTGAGAAACAGTAAAATACATGCAACTCAGAGATGTCTGATTGCTGTGTTAATAATTTCCTGCTTATAATTTATTGCATAAGTTATTAGGTGGACATCCCCATAATTTGGCCTCATGACTTCAAGGAGTTGCACACACTCACCTCTTCTGTTTCTAGAAAATTCCCACCTATTAATTTCACCTTTAATCATGAAACCAATAACTAAATTCATTTCTGCGATGTGCAAATTACAAGAATCAACAGCCAACTCTATAGATCTGTCTTTAGAAGACCCACCACTATCGCAAACATTATTCCATTTCACTCCAATACAACTCTTTCATATAAACTTGCAGTTATAAAATCACTCATTCACCATGCTAATGTCATTTACGACTATCCCCACTAATTGCAAAAAGAATATGCAATCGTCTAAGGCTGCACCGGTGACGCAGTGGTCTAAATGCTGTATTCTGACCATCTTTTTCAGATGGGTCCAGGTTCGAATCCTAGTGAGGTATGGATGTTGTATTTGTCTTATGGCACCAGCTGTCTCCCTTCCCTGGAGCCAGTGGCCCTAAATTAGGAAAAGGCAACTGCTTATAGCCCATAAAGTTGCTCACAGTAGTCATTAAACCTCTCAAATAAAAAAAAATCATCCAAGACAGAGGTGCAAACCATCAGTTTCCCTTCAAAATTGTCACCAAACTTTTCAAAAAGTTTAATGCCAAACAATATGTGTGCAACTTATCTCCTCGGTAGAACAATGCTGAGCCGGAGCGCAAAGAAGAGCCCAGGCCCAAACAGGGCTCGGACTCCGTAATGATTACTACGGTCCGGCTTGGGCTCTGCATTTTATTTTTTTAACTGTGATTTTAATATGATCTAGCATTTAGCATATGTGGCTTTAATTACGCTTTCCAGTTACTAAATGGAATTCTTCTACAACTGGGTCTGGGAGTGGAGTGAAGACTAGGGAATGCTATTTATTCTGATCTTGGGAAGCAGATGCCATAGGCCACGTATTAGTGGATTTCAGTGGGAAATGAAAAGCTTCTTCAAAAGCTAGATAGTAGATACCATGCCTTCAAAATTCCATGTGCCCCCACGCAGCAGCGTCTGGCTAATTTTAATGAGCAACTTACTTAGTTTGCAGCACAACCTGATTTTGTCAGACACCTGGCTGCCAAAAGCATTTCAGGTGGAAACAAACAGTCAAAGAAACTCCTGAGCCTCTACTATAGAACCAGATAGATGTCCCTTCTCCACTTGAGAAATATATTGATTTATTAAAAGGGGAGGTGAGAATAGAAATTTGTATGAAGAGATTTTTCTTATTAATACCTAAATAGGTTAATCATAGTTCCCAGGCTCGTTCAGGCCTGGGCTCTATCTTGCAATATAAAATTTGGGCTTGGGCTGATGCACTCAGCATACGGCTGCAGAAACTGTCCTTAACTTTTATTGGTTCAATTCCCTACCATCAATCTTTGACTTATCTTGTCAAAAAAAATTTTTAATTTTGGTTACAGGCTTGCAATTAATCTTCCTCCTACTACCTTCCAATCAATATCTAAAGACAGATCTTTTGGACCCTTAAGCCTATCCCATTGTATACCTCATCCATGCCTACTTCCTCAGGCGAATAATATTATACTGGCAGCACACTCTGCATTCAATCAACTACAGAATTATGAAACATAAAAAGTATGTCAGAAAAAATCTTCCTACTTCTGCTTTCTCAATCTCTCTCTTCTCACAATTGCAGAATACCTCTGTCTCTCCAATCTGGAGCAACATCAAAAGGATTGCACCTTTCTCAAACAAATTTTCCTTTCCCTGCTGCTCTTCTGAATCAGAACGCTTTCAAGTAGTTCCCGGTTTCAGGTGTATCGTTCCACTTTGTTTACATAGAACCTGATCACATCCGACATGAAAGAAAGTAGTTCACAACAAATTTTATGCGGATTTATTTTAGAATTTCATTATACACTGCTGGAGAATTGCTAAGGACGAATCATAAACGGCTATATAGTGCATAAAAAAGTAAGTGTGGTTGGATGCCAAGTGAAATAAAATAATGTCAGAATGCCAGGACATTACAAGAAAGACAATTTATTGTGCTCTGAAATCCAGAAGGCTTTGGAACGTGTTCAAGGGACAAACAGGCCATTTTGTGCAGAATACGTAAACGTGAAAAAAATGCTATTACTGTCCACAGGCGTTCCAGCGTAACATGTCAATACGGAATATGGCCACCATGGAGGGTGATGCAAGATTCCACACATCGTGTCATGCTTTGCACAACATTATCAAGCAGCTGTTGGGGTAATTTATCCCATTCCTCTGTCAGTGCACGGATGAGGGTGTCCTTGTTTATTGGAGGGCATTGGCGACCAGCAAGACTCCTCCCCAAAGCATCCCACACATTTTCAATGGGATTCAGATCTGGAGAACATGCTGGCCATAAGAGGCGTGGAATATCCTCGCTCTCAAGACCTCCTGGACAGCGACTGTTCGATGACATGTTGCGTTGTCGTCCATGAAAATGAATCTATCACCGACAGCACCATGGAACATGCGAACATGAGGTAGCAGAACATCATTAATGTATCATTGGCCAGTCATAGTCCCAGTTGGAAGCACATAGAGGGACGTACAGCCATTGATCATGCCACCAGCCCATACCATGACACTACATGTTGGATATCGGTCCCTTTCCTGTATGTTTGCTGGACAATATGCAGTACCACTATCACGCCAGATCAGTTGTCGTCGACAATCAGACGATAGACTGTATCTACTCTCATCTGAGAAGAGGACAGCAGACCAGTCGTTATCAGTCCAATTGCGATGTTGATGGCACCATTGCAAACGGGCGGTACGGTGACGTCTGGACAATGGGATGCACACAACAGGACGGCGGGCGTATAGTCCTCCTTCATGCAAACGTCTGGCGACAGTTTTTCGGGAGATCCACTTGCCAGTAGCAGCCATAAACTGATTTGCTACCTCACTAGCTGTGCTGCGTCGGTGTCTTTTTGTTGATAGCACTATGTACCGATCTTCTGCAGGTGTCGTACTGCGAACATGACTTCCCCCGTGACGTTTGCTACACTCTCCATTTGTTTGAAATGATTTCCAAAGCCTTGAAACAACACTGTGGCTGACGTCGAACTCCCTGGCAACATCTGTTATTTTTCGCCCTTCTTCAATCTTGCCAATAATACGGCCACGCGTAAAATCATCTAGGTGATGTCGGGAAGACATACTGAAAATTGCAAGTTCGTCAATTCTTTCCCTTTCAACTTTGCGTTTGAACAACAACGGTCAATACACATCAAATCCTTTACATCTCTTATCAGCGCTATGACGTCACAAACAAGTTCGGCAATCCAAAATTTGCATACGCACAACACGCCTTACTGTATCCTGCACTTATGCTAATTTTCACATTATCCTGCCTTCCATTTTATGGTTGCTATCGTTGCTATTGTCATCCGTCCTTAGCAATTGTCCGGCAGTGTAATAGATGCCTTAGTGACTATTTTTATTTGTAAATAAATTTTGTGAAAGAAATATATTGAGTAACAGTACGACGTTTTGGTTGTTGTTTTTTTATCTGGGAAAATCAAAGAAGCCATATTTCCAAATCAGAAGAACTATTGGTCTAATGGGACATTTGTTCCGACGATTCTATAAAAAACAAAATTTAGATCCATTTTAACAGTTCACTGAAGTACTTTGTTCTAAACTGTGGACAAAATGAATCTTAGGCACAACAACTTCATGCTATTTCAACACATGAAAAAGTGCAATACATTATGACTCTTTATGGAATTATGATGTATAAATCTGTGATATGAAATAAATGCAGGGCTTGAAAAATATCTGAAAAGTTACATGCACAGCTGGGCATGTACAGAAATTATTTACTTGTCTAAGTAGAAAAAGCTGGATGCCCAGGAAAAAATTTTTAAGATAAGAAATCAGAACCCTTGTTTTTTTTAAGTTAAGAAATATGGTGAACTTTTTTTACATGTTTTGCATTTCTATTTTAAGAGTCTGTACTTAAAATGTTCAATGAACAAAAGTGTTCCTAAGTTATACGATGATGATGAAATTGATATTTGAAAAATTTAGTGATTCTGCCATGTTCCTTTCGTTAAAGTTTTCATCCCTTGTCACTAAACACCGGAAGCTAGTTTTATCAGAGGCATGCATTCCATCACTGACTGTAAAAACCATGTTTGAAACAAAATTACATATGGTTACAATTTCTGAACCTAGAGCATAATATAATTAAAGAGGTGATATTCTTCTGTCCTTGGCACTCCATAACAATAATATAACTTAAAAAATAAAAAGTTTATAATTGGCAGTGAAATGAAACATGACATGCAACAACTGCGTTTTTCTTGTAATAAGAAATTATATTCCAAACTTTATTTTTTACTTTACTTGCCCGGACTAGGCAATCAGATTTTTTATTTACCTGTCCAGGTCAGTGATTTATATGCCCGGGCATGGTATTTTTTAAGCCCTGAAATGTATTATTATTTTCCATAATAAAACAAATGCTGATAATTTTTAATATTACAAAAAGATTTACTTCAATGAAAATAGTAATAAAAATTCAGAGTCTTATTGTGAACTACGTTTTTTTGCAGTGGGTATGATCAGGTTCTATGTAAACAAAGTGGAATGATACACTTGAAACCAGGAACTACAGGGTGTCCAAGAATTATTGGACACATTACAAAATTATATAAAACAAAACATTAAACAGATAGAAATAAACTGACTATACTAACTTACAATGTAACTACACAAATTAATAAATTTCAATGTGAGATCCTTTGCTTGCTCGTAGTACGTCCAAGCGATACTCGATTTCATGCCATGTATTGGCAAGCATCTGAGGAGTTATGGAATTAACAGCAGCTGTGATACGCTGCTTCGGTTCCTGCAAATCAGTACAAGGCGTCTAATAGACACGATCCTTCACATAACCCCACATGAAATAATCCTATGGAGTTAGATCTGGAGAGCAAGGAGGCCACGGAATGGTACCACCTCGCCCAATCCATCTGTTCGGGAAATGCTCATTTAGACATGTACACACGTTGACCATGATGCAAAGGCCCGTCTTGTTGGAAAACGTCATATCTTTTGATCTGGGGTATAGCGAAATTTTCTAGCATATCCAAGTAAATGTCCCCATTTATGGGGTTTTTTTGCAGAAGAAGAAAGGGCCAATCACTTCTCTTTTTTATAGGGCGCACCACACATTAACTTTTGTAGAATCACATTCCAATTCAATAGCAGCATGAGGCGGTTCACTGCCCCATATCCTACAGTTGTGACGATTCGCAATACCTGATACATGAAATGTGGATTCATCACTAAAAATTATAGTACTGAGAAAGTTTTCATCCTTTTTCACTCGATTCAGCATATCCACGGCGAAATCGTATCGCAGAGTGTGATCATTCACATGCATCTTTCGCATTATTTGAATTTTATAAGCATTAAACTTTCATTTCTTGTGCAAGATATCGTGAACTGTCGATTTCGGAACGCACAGTTCTCTGCTTGCTTTACAAACAGATTTCCTGGGGGCTTCGTCGAAAACTTTCATAAACTTGGTCAACCGTATCACTGCTGATGCTAGCCTGCCAGCTCCTCCACGATGTTCCACATTGCCAGTTTCTTTAAACTGTTTCATCCACCGCTTAATTGAATTCGTTGACGAAGAATTACAACCATACTCTAACTGGCACAGTCTTTTAACTTTAATGACACACTTTAATTCCACAAGCCATAACACACACACGCCTTCTGCTGTACAGATGACATAACTACTGATTGCGCATTTCTCATACATTCCTCATCAGGCCACACCTAGCGCCATCTATCGGATTCCGGGAATAACAATTCTGCAAAAGAAAAATATAGAAACCGTGTTAGTAATAAATACATGACATAGAAAAACAGACAATGCTCAGTTTTTTTTTTTACATAATTTTGTAATGTGTCCAATAATTCTCATACACACTGTACTTGAAAGTGTTCAGACTCAGAAGTTTAGGCCCTTTTACTACAAAGAAAGCATCCAAATTCAAATTCACCTACGCAAAAACTCTTGTAATTTCGAAGCATCTTTCAACATTTCAATTATTTAGAAATCTTTATAGGCAACAGTTACGGAAAAGACGTCCACCACATGAACACTTGCTACCAGGGTCATTCCATGTCAAATCAACAAGGCTCACAATGACATTTTTTTTTTTATGAAACTTGGTATAATTGTAGTATTCATCAATATAAACAAACATGATTTTTTTTTCAGAATTTTTAATGCATCTGTTTTTGAGTTATTGATTTTTGAAATTTCAAAAAAACCCTGAAATTTCATCATCTGAGCAAACTTTAACTGCCAATTACTTGGGTTCTAGTAGAGCTAGGGTCATGAATTATGGCTCATTTTAAAGATCTTGAATTGGGCTTTCATTTGATATGTATGCCACATGACACTATTAAAAAATTTAATGTCAATTTTAAAATTTTAAAATTGAAATATTAAAAAACATATTTTTTTAAAAATCTGAAAAAAATATATGTTTAACAAACATTATTTTTCTACATATCCTGAAAGTTTCAGAATGGGATCACTATAAAAAAAATAATAACGTAGAACAATGCAACTGAAATGTGCCAGATGTACTTACCGGTTCCACCCATGACTGGAAGGGTATTCTTTATGTGGTTTGTGTAAAATGTCATACTTGTTCTTTTAAACATTGTGAATGTTAAAGAATGAAAATAAACATCTAAGTAATTTGAAACTGTGTCCCAAAGTAATTCATTTAATAATTCAGTATAAGGTTCTGTGTGCATATTTACACTTACAAAATTATTTTATCTTCTATATGTATCCTGCTATTTTTTCTTTCTTTTAAATTTTGCCACACTTGTATGCCAGTGCTTGATTTGCCTTCTTTGACTCAGTCATTGTTAAATTATATACTCTTCCAATAGCTGTTGTCAGGTCAACTTTTAACAAAACATCAGATTTATGAACCAACAATATATCCGGTGATTGAGGATACTTGCAGGATGGAGATGGACCATGCAGCTCCAGGAAGTTCACTTTTACCTCTTCTGTGTCCTCATTCACACCAAGTACACATCCCAACCACCAGTGCTCTGAGTACTTACTAATCACAAAACCTACCACATTTTCAAAACTAATGTTCTCTTCCCCTTCATCTGTTGCACATATCTTTTCTTTAAAATGTTCAAAAAGTGAGCAAGTTTTGACTAGTAATTTGTGTTTTCCTGCAGGAATGAAAAAATAGAGTTTCTTTAAATTATCCTTAAAAGTAGAATAGCTTCTGCTAAGACAATAAGTACCACTTATTGTCTTAGCAGAAGCTATTCTACTTTTAAGGATAATTTCCTCCTCTTTGTAATTTTCTGTTGTTGCAAACCAAAAGTGAGTGAAGGCAATATTAGCAGTGGCCCATTCAAAGAGCTGGTGTGGGGTCATAATTTGATTATTATAAACAAGTTGCAAACTTGCCTTTGCAGCTAATCACTTCACAGTAGTACCCCCTATCCCATCACATGCATTTTTGCCATGTGCTGTTGTAAAAAAATTCCATTCTGCTTTTATATTAAAGTCAGTCTTGTGGTAGCACAAGCTGAGGAAGTTTGACTTGTTTTTGTATTGTGAAGCTGCTCCATCCAAAAAGAAAATATCTTTTCAGGTTTTTGAGAAAAATGTGACTGCATGAAATTAATTAGGTAACGCTGTTTTGAAACAGATGGACAGCTATACTGTTGTGAATTAGGCAGTTGGATATAATCACAAAACTTACATGTCCTAGGTTCTGAGTTTTTTCATCTTCATAGTATATAACTATAGGATGCAGGTTTGCTTGGGCATTGTTCCAGTGAAAACCCTGAGCTGCATCTTGCAATACAAAAGAATAATTTTCAGCAAAGTCACAAATTACTATGTATTGATTTTCTGTTATTGTGTCTTTAAAATGTCTTAAGTAACTTGACTGTTGAGTTGCTATAAAACAGGGGTGCACAACCCGCGGCCCTCAAAGTCAGTTTATGCGGCCTGCGGATAAATATTTTATACTATTGAAAACGTGAATATATATATTGTGAATGATGAGATTTTTTCCCATTATTGTAGGCCCTGGTTGAAATAAGAAAATTATTAAAATGTTTCGTTAACTAGCAAATTTTCCAACAATGAAAAGTTTTGTTGAAAGTTCTGAATTCCATGTCATCATCATCATCATTGTCAACCATTATCAATCCACTGCTGGACGAAGGTCTCCCCAAGTTTCCTCCACAACGGTCTGTCTTGTGCCAGTCTCCTCCATGTCACCCCTGCATACTTTCGAATTTCATCCACCCATCTCCCATGTGGTCTTCTTCTGGGTCTTTTCCTGTCCCTTGGAATCCAATCTAAAATTTCTGCTGTCCATCGATGATCTGTCCTTCTGGCAGTATGTCCAGCCCATTGCCATTTCAGGGATTTAACTCTGATCATGATGTCTTCCACTCTTGTCATTTTTCGGATCCACGAGTTCCTCTTCCTATCTCTCCTGGTTACACCAAGCATGCACCTCTCCATGCTTCTTTGAGTTGTCTGCAGCCTTTGTATGTCTCTTTTAGTTAAGGTCCACGTCTCTGCACCATACGTAAGCACTGGAAGGATGCATTGATCAAACACTTTTCTTTTAAGACATAATGGCATATTGCTCTTGAAAATTATGCTGTTTCTTCCAAAAGCTCTCCAGGCAAGTTTTGTACGCCGATTAATTTCTTCATCAATGTGACCCTCTACTTGATATCTGCTGTCCAAGATAAACGTACGTGTCCGTTATCTCCAGCTTTTCTCCATCAATCGATAAATCTTCATTTCTTGTAAAAGCATTGAACATCACTTTTGTCTTCTGAAAGTTCATTTTTAATCCCACTTCTTTACTCTTGTCAGCAAGTTCCTGGATCATACTCTGCAGCTCTGATGGGCTAGTTGCAAAAATGACTACGTCATCAGCAAAACGAAGGTGGGTTAGATAATCTCCATTAATCTTTATCCCCTTGTTTTCCCAGCTCAGCGACTGAAAAACACCCTCCAATGTGGCATTAAAGAGCTTCGGAGATATGGTGTCACCTTGTCTCACTCCCTTTCCAATTTTTACGTGTGTTGTATTTTCAAACAGCCTAATCTTTGCACTTGCATTTTCATAGATGTTATTAATAATATTAATGTATGCATCTTCAATACCGCAGGTTTTCAGAGCCATTGTAACTGCTGATGGTTTCACCGAATCAAAGGCTTTTTCATAATCGATAAAAGCCATGCACAATGGAAGTTCATATTCCCTCGCTCTTTCAATTAGTTCTCTCAGCACGTGGATATGATCTATTGTGCTGTAGCCACTCCTGAATCCAGCTTGTTCTCTCGGTTGAGCCATGTCCAGTGTTACCTTCAAGCGGTGTGAAAGAACTTTAGTGAAGACTTTATAAACTACTGATAGGAGGCTGATAGGTCTGTAGTTTCCGAGATCCTCAATGTCACCTTTCTTATGTAGCAGGATCATTGTAGCGGTGTTCCAATCCTCAGGAATCTTTCCTTCATTAAGGCATCGAGTGAAAATTTGGGCGAGTACTGTTTCGATTTCTCCACTTGCTTCTTGTATGATGTCTACAGTAATTCCATCTTCTCCTGGAGCTTTTCCTCGCTTCATGTTCTTGATTGCATGTGCAACTTCTGCTGGAAGGACTGGAGGAACTCTGGTACTGGTATCTTTCATGATGTCTGGAGTGCATATATCATCCCTTTCATATAATTTGGAGTAGAAATCTTTCACTCTTGTCAAAATTTCGCCTCTATTTCTTGTTACAGAACCATCTTCTTTTCTCAGTGCCATAATCTGTTTTCTTCCCTTACTGAGATGTCCCTTTGCTATCTTTAGGCTTTGGTTGTTTTCAATTGCTTTCCTCACTAGTTCACAGTTGAATTTCCTTACGTCTTCAGTGATACTTTTTCTTACTGTCTTGCATAGCTCTATATATTCCACTTTGGAAGTCACATCTTCTTTAGTTGTCCTCATCTCTCTTCTTTTTTGCATCAACATTTTGGTTTTTCCTGATAATTTGTTCACATGCAACTTGTTCTTAGACCCAGCTAATTTTGTTGCTGTTTCCATAATAGCTTTGGTTACTTTTCTGTTAACTTCAGAGATGTCCACTTCTTCCGATGTTAGGCCTTCTAAAGCAGAGAACCTGTTCTTCAGTTCCAACTTGAAGGTATTATGGTGTTTTTAAGGTTGGTTATGTCAATAGATTTTGTTTGTCTTATGAGCTTGCCACGTTCGAGTTTAGTGTTGAGGTGCATCTTACATCTCACCAATCTATGGTCACTACCTGTGTTGAACTTGTTTAGCACACTGCAGTCTTCTATGACGAATTTTTTGTTACACATAATAAAATCAATTTCACTTGTCGTCCCATTTGGATGTCTCCATGTCCATTTCCTGTGTGGCTTTTTCTTGAAGAAGGAGTTCAAGATGAAAAACCCTTCTGCCTCTGCAAACTCAACGAGAGTATTTCCACGCTGGTTTCTGTTGCCATGACCGAATTTACCTACTGAAGTTTCATTCTGTTGCCGTTGCCCTATTTTTGCATTGAAATCTCCCATAATTATTTTCAAGTGCTGCTTACCTTTATTATTTAGATGACAAATTTCCTCATAAAATTCTTCAATTTCTTCTTCAGGATGACTTGTGGTGGGTGTATAAGTTTGAATAATCTGAGCCTGGTATCTTTTCGAGAGTTGGATAACAAGTCGTGCAGCTCTGTCAGAGGAACTTTCAACTTCTACAACTTTATCCTTCAGTTTCTTGTTTATTATAAATCCAACACCACTAGTTCTGCCAGTATCTGTCCCACGATAGTAGAAGAGATGTCCACTTTTCAGTTCGATGAGATCTTCTCCTTTTCTCCTTACCTCACTTAGCCCCACGATGTCCCACTTGATCCTTTGTAGTTCCTCTTCCAATTCAAGAAGCCTTGAATCAGAAGATAAGGAGCGTCCATTGTAAGTAGCCAAGGTCAGCATCAGATGGCAGCCTAGTCCGGTCCTCCGGGGATTCTTAGCACCCTCTGCCTTCATGTCGCACTGGCCGCTGCCTTGGCCAGGTACATTCCAGCTGCCGGAGACTGAGGGCCAAGATTTAAGTTGTGGAATCATTTTGGAGGGTTTGGCCATAACTCACCACGCTGGCCAAGCGGGTTGGTGAGTGTGGGATAGAATTTCCTCTAATCCCGATGGTATAGTTATACCGCTATGGGCGGTCGTCAGAGCCCCTTTAGTGGGAACAGGATGCACCACGAGAAGGCGGGGTTGACATTTGTCAAGGAGAGGCTGTGATGTTACGCATCACCTGACCTTACATCCCATGTAAATGTGGCTAAATATGCATCTCTTGTAGTGGACCTTCACAATGAGTTTAAAAGACGATTTGAAGATATAAGAAAATTTAAGGTTTTGTTTGATATGTTTTCTCTACCATTCACTACTGACGTTGCGTCAGTGCAACTAGATTTCCAGATGGAATTAATTGATCTTCAGTGTAACAATGAGTTAAAAACAAAATACTCTGAAGTTTCTCTCCTAGAATTTTACAAAAATTACTTAACGAAAGAAATGAAATTGCTCAAAGATCATGCTTTAAAAACGGCAACGTTGTTTGGAAGTACCTACTTATGCGAGCAATCGTTTTCTTTGATGAAACAAATAAAGTCAAAGTGTCGTTCCCGTTTAAGTGATACACTATTGGAGGGAAACTTGCGCATTACCATCTCTAACATTGAACCTGATATTGACAGACTATTGAAAAATAAACAATGCCAAGCATCTCATTAGGAGCATTAGGCTACTACTTGATTTGATGGTCAGTTTGACGATATACTGATTTTAATTTTTTATATACTTTGATGTTAAGAATTCTGTTTTTTGTAAAAATAAAAATTTTATAACCTTGTGATAGTATTATTTTATTTTATATACCCCTAAACCTTTTCCAATTAGGAGTAAGTGGATTGTAAATCAGTAATTTGATAACTTAATAACGCAATTTGCCAAAAAACTTCAAAAATGGATTTAAACCATTTAGAGGACACAAAAATGGTATTGAAACACATTTTTTGTCTGCTGGTAAAATAGGTTATTCGGATAATAGTAAAATTAGCTTTAGCGGTAGGGTTTGGCAAGTGCCTATGTGAAAAGGTAACTTGCGGCCCGCCACTTATTATGTAAAAATAAACTTGGCCCCCATTTATAAAAGGTTGTGCACCCCTGCTATAAAAGAATGGTGAAGCAGGGCTGGAAGTTTTCCAAACAACAGGTCCAAAAACTCCTGTGTGGATTTTGATAATGTTTCAAGTACTGTCCTCTTCTCTAATTGCATCCATTGCTTGAATGTCACATTTTCTATACTATTTAGATCAAAGCAATCTTCAAATCGTTGCTTCAGCTGTTCTAATCCTGGACAGTTGTTGCACTGACTGAAGTAACATGCAGGTGTAGGGTTTCCACAAATTATGTTTGCAAGGACATCTTTATAGGAGTTTATTGGCTGAACAGTGTCTCCTGTTAATTCCGGTAACTTGCATTGTGTCATCATCCGTGTAACATTCTGATGCATTGTACAAACACAAACAATGTGTGCCACTTGCTCCTGCAAGAACCCCACCTTTTTCTCTTGAAATCTCTCTTTAAAAAGAGTACACAATTCACGCAAATTACTCAAAAGCAATTTTTTTTTTTTACCTGTTGACGCTTATTATCTATTTTAATGGAAACAAAGTCTTTTTTTCCTTGCATTTGGCGGCTTACATCGTCACTCTCGTAAAATTATTGTATACAATTTGCTGGGTCTTTGTCTATAGTCTTTTCTGGCTTTGGATCAGGAGAAGACATACCTTTTTCTTTAACTAGCTTTTTAGCCTTTCTGGCCATAAAATTTGAAACTCTAAATTCTGTTTTAATTTGTTTCAGTGTACTCAATATCTGCATTCTTATGCTTTTATTTTCTGTGGAATGAAATTTTTCTTTCAACTGTCTTATAATTTCTGGTTCAGGAGATGAAATATCCTTTGGTTCCGACGCAGGACTTAACTTTAATAATTTTGCTCGAAATGCTTCTTGGGCTTTTTTATATTTCTCTTCAGGGTATTTTTTTCCTTGTAGGTGTTTTTTCTTGATTGGTGTTTCATCCAGACATTGTAAACTTCTGTTAGATGCTTCTATAGCATGCACTTTTTCAGGAGTTGATACTTCAATGTTTTCAGATGGAACAGCATGGCCTTCGGCTTCTTGTTAATTATAGATGTCAGAAGGTGAAGAGGAATGTTCAGCAGCTTCAGAGTGAAATTTCTGGATTGCTTTACGACAACTGTAACAGATCTTGTCTCCAGTTTACAGCAACTTGTTCTGTAGCAACAGATTCTTGGAAACTGGTCGCAGATTTTTTTGTTATATTTATGGTTTGGTTTCCCAAGGGGGTTGCAACAGTAAACCACACTTGAAACTTTTGATGTGGATGGTCTGCTGGCATCCATCTTTTACTTTGCTTTTACTTTAAAACCTAAGAAAGAAACACAATTTGTTACCCTTATAGATATATATTAACTTTTTAACTAATTATAATTAATTCATTAACATTTGCAGTGTTCGTAAGACCAGGGATAACATTTTAGACAGACAAAATAAACAATTCCTCAGTCACTGATGGCGCGTTTAGTAACGTCCTTCTATGTTATTTATTTATAGTGATCCCATAGCAATCCCATTATGAAACTTTCAGGATATGTAGAAAAATAATGTTTGTTAAACATATATTTTTTTCAGATTTTTTAAAAAACATGTTTTTTAATATTTCAATTTCAATATTTTAAAATTTACATTAATTTTTTTTAATAGTGTCATGTGGCATATCAAATGAAAGCCCGATTCAAGATCTTTAAAATGAGTCATAATGCATGACCCTAGCTCTACTAGACCCAGAGTAATTGGCAGTTAAAGTTTGCTCAGATGATGAAATTTCAGGGGTTTTTTTGAAATTTCAAAAATTAATAACTCAAAAACACATGCATTAAAAATTCTGAAAAAATTCACATATGTTTATATTGATGAATTCTACAGATATACCAAGTTTCATAAAAATCAAAAATGTTCAGGTTCAAAATGCTATTTTTGCTGGTTGATTTCACATGGAATGACCCACCAGTTTAACCAAGGCTGATATGTTCAGCCAAAAGACTTTTTTTTTTTTTGATTGAATGTTTAACGACTACCATGAGCAACTCAATGGGCTATAAAGCAGTTGCCGCCCATCCGTAATTTAGGGCCACTGTTCCAGGTGAGGGAGAGAGCCAGTGCCGTAAGACAGACACATCCATGCCTCACTGGGATACGAACCCAGACCCCTTCAGGACGAATGGTCATAATCCACTGAGCCGGGCGGCACCGAAAGATCTACCTGAATTTTAATGTAAATTATGTAATTAATCATAAGTGTGAAAATTTTCCTTCATTGTTGATCCTTGGTACTAGTTAGTACCTTTTTTGGCATTTTAAAAAACAAATCATTTTGATTATTTAACACTCCATACAGTTACCAGAACTTCCTTGGAAATGACGCCTTTTTATTACATTTAAAACTTCCCCTAAAATTATACTTTTTTTCACTACAAAGAAATATTTCATTTTGTCCCAAATCAGTTCCAAAACCTGATATTTATCTACCAAAAATTTACTTTAGCAAATCTGTCCCTTGGTCATTAATCACCTCATACAGTCAGATACATGTAAATATTATAAACACATCACCAATATGTCTCATCTACATAAATTGATTAAACTATATCGTAAATTTCATCTTCAAACTACACTTTATGTAACAACAAATTTTGTAATAATGCAGCACAAGCCAATAACATTTAAAATTCATCAAGAATTCTTTATGTCTTGAGAAACGTCACTTTGCTTTCAAAAATGTAATTTTGAATAAAACATGCATAACACACTTTATGTTATAGTTCTGATCTTGTGCGCTGTTGAATCAAGGCCAAAATGTCAATTTTATATTGAAAGTTTGTTCACTGCACAAAATCAGGATGCGGCACCAATTTTATTATAATTTTGTAATCTTCAAACTGTCAATAGTATATACACAAACAATTATCAACGTAAAATTGCAGACCTTTGCATAGATCCTCTACTGACTCAGGCACAACAAATGGTTGTTCGGAAAGTGAAAGCCAAGAATTCAATTCTTCAAGGTCAATGTCAAGGAAACAAAAACACCCAAGTTATGTCGCTTTTATAAACCTTAGTTCCTCATTCACAAACCACTGTTGTACATGTCTACAAAAGCACTTCAAGAAACGGCAAAAAAAATCACGGGTTTTCCTGTTTCCGTACGAAGAGGAAACTTACTGTTGTGAACGCTATAACTTGCAGCTAAACTAAGTCTTTTCAGATAGCTTACAAAAATGAAAGAAAAAAACAACTTCTTCACGGCTCGAAAGGTGACCATATGGTAAACAAGATCTGCCACACGTGTAATTTAACTAGTATGGTTTCAACGGCTACCGTGAAAAGACGGTAGAGCACAACAAAACAAACGCAATTCAATACAGAAAACAAACGCTAGAATCATGATATTCTAAAGCACTTATATGATTTAAAGAGGAATTCTGAAATCAAGGCACCCTTTTAACACAACAAAATAAGCAAAATTTAAGATATATATATACCATTTATTACAAATACGAACAGATACGATTCACCTAAACAATCAACAACAGGAGGATCACAGCAGTTTTTCGGAGGATCTTTAATCAAGTGATGTACAATCGGATTTGTGGCTTTTATCGATATGAACCTTATGAGTTACCATCTCTCATTGGTTACCATCAACGAGACCATATTAAAATCATGGAGGTAGGAATTCCTACCTCCATGATTAAAATCAAATTCATAAAACCTTTGCTCAAAATATCACAGGTTTCGCAATGGGGTAAGGGGTGAGTTGAATTACTCTTTGAGTGTCGAAGGCTGTAAAAAGTCATCTGACCCTAATTTGGGGTCACTGATTTTTAATAGCAGGAACAGAACCACAGCCGTTTTGGTCCAATTCCTTTCATTAGTCTAATAAATTTGTTAACAAAAGATTTAACTTTATAGATGAGTGTATGAAAGGTAGAAAATCGATTAAAATAAAATCAACGAATTTGAAATATTTATTATTCTTTATCTTTTTTTTTTCCTTGTTTTTTTTTTTTTTTTTTTTTTTTTGATTGGAGGTTTAACGACCACCGTGAGCAACTCAATGGGCTATAAGCAGTCGTCCGTCCCTAATTTAGGGTCACTGGTTCCAGGGAAGGGAGAGAGCCAGTGCCGTAAGACAAACACAACATCCATGCCTCACCGGGATTCGAACCCGGACCCCTTTCGGACGAATGATCAGAGGCCATCGCTTAGACCACTGCGTCACCAGGGCGGCTTGTTGTTGTTAGAGGTTTAACGGCTACTATGAGTAACTCAAAATAAGCAGTCACCCTATCTCCAATTTAGGCGGTCACTGGTTTCAGGGCCAATACCGTAAGACAAGCACAAAATCCATGTCTTACGGGATTAGAACCCGGACCCAGCCAATGGCCTTGACCCAGCTTGAACAAATGAGCACAAACCATAATTTAGAGCCGCCCCGGTGGCGCAGTGGTCTAAGCGATGGCCTCTGATCATTCGTCCGAACGGGATCCGGGTTCGAATCCCGGTGAGGCATGGATGTTGTGTTTGTCTTACGGCACTGGCTCTCTCCCTTCCCTGGAACCAGTGACCCTAAATTAGGGACGGGCGACTGCTTATAGCCCATTGAGTTGCTCACGGTGGTCGTTAAACCTCCAATCAAAAAAAAAAAATTATTTAGACTACTGCGCTATCAAGGCGGTAAAGCTTATTGTTCGCGTAATTCATAAGAACTTCTAAACTGCAAAGAGAAATAGAGAAAATTGGCCAAAAATACAAAAATGGAAATTCCTTACAGCTTGAAGGGAAAAGTTAGATCAACATAGTCATAAAGCAAGGGGTCGCGCCGGTGGGGCAGTGATCTAAGCGATGGCTTCCGATCATTCGTCCTAAATGGGTCCGAGTTCGAATCCCGTGAGGTATGGATGTCATGTTTGCCTTACGGCACTGGAAAAAAAAGAAATTGAGAGCACTCAACGCACTTGTTTATTTATTTATTTTATTTGGAGGTTTAACGAATACCGTGAGCAACTCAATGGGTTATGAGCAATCGCCCGTCTCTAATTAGGGCCACTGATTCCGGGGAAAGGAGAAAGCCAGTGCTGTAAGAGAAACACAACATCCATGCCTCACTGGAATTTGAACACGGACCCTTCTCGGACAAATGGTGACAGAAAATAGACAGAACCGACCTTAGAATTTAGCGGTAATGAACATTACTCACTTCGCGTAGCATCACAGGAAATACGTTCGGTGGTTTCTGACCATTCGCACGAGATGGGTCCGGGTTCAAATCCTTGTGGGACATGAACGCTGTGTTTATCTTAAGGCACTGGCTCTCTCCCTACCCTGGTTTGATTGATTAATTGGAGGTTCAACGGCCACTATGAGCAACTCAGTGGGATTTTCCATGTCGACTGGAAGGTGGCACGCATATTCACAAAACCTGAAGAAAAAATTCTTCGGAGATGCTAAGATGTTATAGCTGATTGGCTGAAAATCGGTCACGTAATTCATTCTTCTCGCTGCTGTTCAAGTCGGTTGCAAATAGCACTGCCAATGGGGTTATTGTTGAC
Organism: Macrothele yani; assembly: GCA_039090855.1. NCBI lineage: Eukaryota > Metazoa > Arthropoda > Arachnida > Araneae > Macrothelidae > Macrothele > Macrothele yani. Next base: position 136,171,334 of record CM077010.1, on the reverse strand, counting down.
TAAAGGTTTATTCGGATGGCTTTAAAATATGAAATGTTATTACATTTTACTATATATAATTACAATTGTTTTTAGTACCGAGTATTGCTACCAAGGCACCACCTAACGGACCTTATTCACCTCGCATTGCATCCTGGGAAAGCCTTTCCGTGGCCGAGGACCAACAAGAGTTTGTTCACATGCGTTTTCCCATTGCTTAACATGGCGTTACGCTGGAAGGGTTCACGAAAATCGCAATTTTCGTAAATTTATTAACAACGTGTCTAAATTTTGCTCATCGTATTGTTGTGCTAATAAATCCTGCAACCTAAATTGTGCAGACAAAAGAAAAACATTCCTTAATTTTCCTCTGAAAAAGACGAAATCATAGAAAAGAATGGCTGTGTTAAATGAATTGCGGTGATTTCCATTCCGATGTGAACTCTCCAATATGTTCTCTCCACTTTAACGAAAAACCTTTTGGATATTATGACACTACGAATCAAAAGCAGTTGAAAACTCGTTGTATTCCTTCGAATCTCAATTTCAAAAAAGAAAAAATGGTAGGAGAAAATTGATGGAATATTTGGATCGGTAAATTACGAATTAAGTTCTACTTTTTTTTTTTTTTTTTGATTGGAGGTTTAACGACCGCCGTGAGCAACTCAATGGGCTATAAGCAGTCGCCCGTCCCTAATTTAGGGTCACTGGTTCCAGGGAAGGGAGAGAGCCAGTGCCGTAAGACAAACACAACATCCATGCCTGACCGGGATTCGAACCCGGACCCCTTACGGACGAATGATCAGAGGCCAACGCCTTAGACCACTGCGCCACCGGGGCGGCTAAGTTCTACTTTCCTCAAAGAATAAAACAAACATATATATATAATTTCTCTTTTTATTTAATGTTACGGGTTCATTTAATTTTTAAGCAGATTGCCTAGCGTGCAAACCCTAGTTTGTTTCCTTATTACGTATTTGTCTGAGCTTTTAAATGTTTTTGTTTTACAAAACAAGGTGCTCAAATTTTAAGTTTCTTTTTTTTTTGGAGGTTTAACGACCACCGTGAGCAACTCAATGGGCTATAAGCAGTCGTCCATCCCTAATTTAGGGCCACTGGTTCCAGGGAAGGGAGAGAGCCAGTGCCGTAAGACAAACACAACATCCATGCCTCACCGGAATTCGAACCCGGACCCCTTCCGTGCGAATGATCAGAAACCATCGCTTAGACCACTGCGCCACCGGGGCGGCTTTAAGTTCCAGATATGTCGCCAACGTCTGACAATAAGAACATGAAATTTTAATACACCGTGTACCAGAAATGTTATGCCGCCCCGGTGGCGCAGTGGTCTAAGGCGTTGGCCTCTGATCATTCGTCGGAAGGGGTCCGGGTTTGAATCCCGGTGAGGCATGGATGTTGTGTTTGTCTTACGGCACTGGCTCTCTCCCTTCCCTGGAACCAGTGACTCTAAATTAGGGACGGGCGACTGCTTATAGCCCATTGAGTTGCTCACGGTGGTCGTTAAACCTCAAAAAAAAAATGTTACATTAAAAACTTCATGATGACTAACGGCGATGATCTCCTGCGTCATGCGAAATAAACATCGAACACGAAATTGTCTTGCTATATTTTTGCAACCTTGATTTGCTCTTTTAAGAAATTAATTTCTTCTTCTTCGCCCTTTAACTCTATTAATTCCTCGGCAAAATCCTAGACGTTGGGATTGTAAAAATTAGCCAACAGTAAGGGATAATCAAATAGCGAAAACATTGAATCAGCAGCCATGTTGGGTCCGCAGAAATCCACTTCTGACATCAGATGAATAAGGTCCATTGACTGCTACTCCAGATTGATGTAATCACAGAATGGATGCAATGTTACTGCCCCGGTGGCCTAAGCGATGGCTTATGCCCTTTCGTCCGAAAATGGTCCGGGTTTGAATCCCGGTGAGGAATTGATGTTGTGTTTGTCTTAAGGCCCTGGTTCTCTCCCTTCCTTAGAACCAGTGGCCCGAAATTAGGTATGGGTGACTGCTTATGGCCCACTGAGTTCTTCACGGTGGTAGGAATTTCGACTTCTGAGCTCCGTCAATTCGTGCGTATTTTGTGTGTTCTGGAGAGTTGTGTATCCCGAGTTTCACAGTATTTACCTTTGGAAGGTTCCGCTATCGTTTGTGAATTCTCCCAGATTGGTGAGTTGCCATTTTCTTTTCCTATCGTCTTGTTTATATCTCGGCCGAACTGGTTGAAGCTACAATAGTCGTCGCCAATGCAAATGACGTGCTTCACTTCCGGTGTTCCCTCAATGTTGACGACAACCTCTTCTTCTTCAATGGGGGCTGTTTCGCTTCCCTCTCCAAATGGCGGCGTTGCACTGCCCTCAACTCGTGATGTGAACAACCTTTTCCTCAGGCTGTTCGGTTGCCTTCTCACTCATCTCAAGCTACTACCACCTTCGTTGCTGACGACGACGCAATGGATATCTCGTGCATGTTTTGAGAAAATCGTGCTCATCGTAGTAGCGCCGTGGTCCAATCAGCATTTTGTAAAACTCTCGGCAGACTCTGTAAGTACCAAGACAAGGAATGTACTAAACCTAAAGCAAGGCCAGTTTAAACTTGTCCAGTTTGTCCTTAAAAGAGGGAAGTTAGTTCCGAACAGCGTAATTCAAGGGAAATTAAACTGGAGTTCCTCTAAGGCGAGACGAGAAGTATAATAAAAATTATTGCTTTGATGTCACTTACAAAATTTAAATGAAAATCGATTATATCGAAAAAATATATGACTACGAAACGTTGGTAGCAAGGAGGTTAGAAGAAGAGGAGGTGAAGGGACCCGTTTTTTTTTTTTTTTTTTGATTGGAGGTTTAACGACCACCGTGAGCAACTCAATGGGCTATAAGCAGTCGCCCGTCCCTAATTTAGGGTCACTGGTTCTAGGGAAGGGAGAGAGCCAGGATCGTAAGACAAAAACAACATCCATGCCTCACCGGGATTCGAACCCGGACCCTTTTCTGACGAATGATCAGAGGCCATCGCTTAAACCACTGCGCCACCGGGGCGGCAAAAGAACATTACACACACGCACATACATATAGATATATACGTATAATAAGGGCAATCCTGAAGCCACTGCCTGGCATTTGTATACATACATCAGGACCAAGACAATGTGGGAAAACAACGCAAGATCCGAGATCAAACAGACCACTCAAAGTATCGGGAAGAAAGAAGTCCTACATAAAAATTCACTAGCTAACCCAGTGGCGCAGTGGTCTGAGCGATGGCTTCTGATCATTCTTCCTAGTTGGGTCCGGGTTCGAATCCTGGCGAGGCATGGATGTTGTGTTTGTCTTACGGCAGTGGCTCTCACCCTTCCCTGGAACCAGTACATGGCCCTAAATTAGGGACGAAAGACGGCTTATAGTCCATTGAGTTGCTCACGATGGTCGTTAAACCTTCAATCGAAAAATAAAAATTCATTAAAGGAATTACATTGCTTTTTTCCTTTATCATTATTGTTATTTATTTTATGGGTTGTACGATCAAAAATAAACTAAAAGATAAACCATGTCAGCTCTTCTTAGTTCACAGGAAACCATCTACGCATTCGCGTTCCCAGACCTAAGGAGACTGCTGAAAAGCCCGCAGACTAGATGGCCAGTAGGACGGGATTTTAACTCCCTTCAGAAACGTGCGCCTCCTACAGGAAGTGCAGATCGAGTTAACCTACTGAGTGCTGCGTCGCCATGCCGTACGTAATACCTGGAATTCAGCAAAGAAATACCGCTTGCATTAATTCTGAATTTTGAAGTTCAGAATTATTCCATTTATGCAACTGAACTACATAAAATGAAGGTATTTTTGAACATTGGCAGGTTTTGAGGTTTGAAAGAAATAAACTATGAATTGATGCGCACTGCCATTTCGCACTACCTTCCGAGAAAAAGGAAAGAATAAAAACTATCATCATCATCATCATGTCTTAAAAGGATGAACAGACGAAAATTGTGTTTGTGTTGATTTCTTGCCGATGGTTTTTATATAGAATATATGTAAGCAAATTTATTTTGTTGTAACGCGATTTGTTCTTCGAAAAGTGCAGTCATCATCTGGTTGGATTATTTTAGATTTCAGTAACTTGGCATATAAATGTATGCTTTCATTTTTAGTTTCAGTCAACTTATTAGAATTAAAGTTTAAGTTTTCCTGTTCTGAGAATACCGGTTCTGACTCGCTATGCGTTACCAATTACGATGACATTTTACGACCTCCGACTACATTTTCAGTATCATAGATAGATCTATGTGTTGTAGTTCTTCAGTAAACAGGAACAGTGAGTAATCTCAGATCTGTCAAAACGGAAAATTCTAGCTGCTAAGATATCTTCATTTCAAAGCCGAAGTACGAGTCAAAATTACGCTCTTTAATAAAGCACAGATTTTTTAATTTACTTTAATATCCTTACCTATATTAGATGCAATTCGTAAAATCCAAGCATTTCATAAAATATCAAAATAACATTCAATACCCTGCAAGTTTATGCAGCCTAAAGTGTGCATCCGTTTCATACTTCACCTTTTCCTTTAAATAGCCTAACAGTTGTCTTTGTGATCGTGAAATACTTAATTGCAGAGTGGAAGCAGGGTACCTTGCATCTGATCGGAAGTATATGAAATTCTGATTGATTAAATTTAGTGAAAGTAATACAAAAAATGAAACAGTTTGCATTTAAAATAAGATATGTCAGTGAAGTTGCATAAAACGTATCACTGCATGCCTTTTCACTGAAGTTGCATAAAACGTATCACTGCATGCCTTTTCACTGAAGTTGCATAAAACGTATCACTGCATGCCTTTTCACTGAAGTTGCATAAAACGTATCTCCCTGCATGCAGATTTTTCACTGAGGTTCTATTATGTAGAGAAATAACATTAGGTAGTTGCTGCTGAGCACAATGGACTCTTTTTTTTTTACATGATTTTTTTTTATTACTTTTAAATGAATGTAACATTTCTTTTTTATATTCTATGAAGCCAACTTTACATTGATTTGTAATTAAGTCCATAGTTTATTTTTTATAATGGCATTATATTTGCTTTTACTCATATCATATATTTTCATTCCCAGTGCAAACACAACAAAATTTAATTAACTTTAATGCTAGCAGCAGGGGCGAAGCGTCGGGGTAGACTTTGAGACTAAGTCTACCCAAGAGTAAAATGCCAAAACTGATTTTGTTATTACTTATTATATTTATTTAGTTTTTCACAAATACAATGGAGAGAAATCTAATTAATGTAATGCTGGACAATTAATTTGCAAAATTACATTATGTCCAAAATTTCCTTTCAATCATATTATCTTGGAATGGAAAGTGAGACTCGAAATCATGAGTCTCACAGATCAACATACAAGTACAGCTGCTTCTGCGGGAAAGATATTTTAAGTGCTTTGTGGAGGCGAAAAGACTAGTTTCAAACGAAAGCAGATACTGCTGATTGGCTGCTCGTTGCTCGGTGCATTGTGGTCTGGAATCTCCACTCTTGGCCACAGAGCATAGAAAGCCAGTAATCGCTGCTCACAGGTTTGCTGAATGAGTGTGACGCGTGCATTGGGAGTGGCAGGGGTTTTGAAACAGATGGAGCATTTTGTTACTCACAGTTGACAAAGGTTTAACCACCTAGGAATGTAAGGTTGTGTAAATATGTACATAGTTTTTTAATTGAATTGTATGAATGAGTAGTATGCTTGTGTGGTTTCTATGGAATTGAAAAGCTTATAGTTACATCTCATATGGCTTAAAAAAAAAAAAATAAAAAAAAAATGCGATGTTTCATCCCCGGAAGAAGGAATCGTAAGCAAGAAGTCTGTAAACCTTTGAAGGCCAACAACATTACGATAATTGACGTGCTGGAAGTGTGTAGTCGATGGAAATTACCATGATCTTTAGGGTAAGTGATTGGTGCTTTTTAATAGTATTTCATAGGTTTGTTTTTGTTATAAAGTGGAACTTATGACTGACTAATGAGCGTGTTGTCAGTGTTGTGTGTTTAATTTTTATTTTTTAAGCAAGCAGTGTGCGAACAAGAAGTTCATGATTCTTCTGGTTTAGTTAAGTATCTGCTGGAAAATCAACTGTCTACCTTAATATTTCTATTAGGGGCCAGGTGTGTGTGTTTAAACAATGTTTAGTGCTCTAAATATTCAAAAGTTTCGGTAAACACTAACAAAATTTTCATTGTGCATGCGTGCAATCAAATCCTGTATTTTTCGGGTTCAGAGCAGTAGTTCATATGTTCTTAAAAGTTCTATTTTGGAAAGGTGAGGCCCATAAAGCATTACAGCTGACACGTTGAAAAATCTCAAAGCTGTTTTTACCCTCCTCTTCCTCACAAAAATATTAGCATTCAGCAAGGCTTTCTTGTCTTACAGACACGGATATGGGAACAAATCATTTGAACTTAAAACAAAAATAACCCGCAAAAGAACTGTTTTTTTTTTTTTTTTTGGAATGGAGGTTTGATGACCACCGTGAGCAACTTAATGGACTAACCCCTGTGCTCTGTGCTATGAAACAGCACAGAGCACAGGGGTTAGTTCAAAAATTTGACAACCAACTTTCATGAAAAATAACCTCAATAAGACCCGTAAAAAAGTTATTCCACAATCACTATGAATAGAGGTGCCATAAATGCATTTACAACTCAATTTTTAGTGTTTTATACTTTGATTCTGTGATTGATAATAACATTATGTTCAACGTTTATAGCATGGCTTTCAGCACCAAAAGACATTATTGTATACAATGTGTGAAACAGTAATATCAGTAAAAATAACCTATTGTTCTAATTTAAAAAAAAAAGGTGCAATGACTTATCTGTTCACTTGGCAGCTGGCAACATAGCAGTTCAGACCTATGGCTTTTCCTCAGGATGTCTGCTTCTGCGGTGCGAAAGTACTCGAGGCATGGCCATCTCCTGAAGCAAATAGATGTGGTGCTTTAGTTGACAGGTTTTGATTATCAAAATGCCTTTTTGAAGAATTTGTGTTCAATGAGAGGAGATGTTGGTAGTGACAGGTGTTTGAATGAAAGTTGTATATCGGTGCGTTAGTTATGATATTTTTTATGTATAAGTGTTAGTATTGTCGAGTTCTTAGTTCAGGATTCTTTAGGGTTGAAAGTTTTAAATTTTGCACTGAAAGTCATTCATTTTTGAGAAGAATTGGCAGACAGAAGGCTATTGTTAGAATTTTTGAGAAGAATATTATTCGTTTGAGAAGAATAAATATTTTTGAGAAGAATTATTCGTTTGAGGAGAATATTATTCGTTTTTGAGAAGAATTGTATTATTATATTTTTGAGAAGAATTATTTAAAGGGAAGGGAGTTTCTCGTAGGGAAACTAGATATAAATATATAACTCCCTTCCCTTTAAATAATTATATTTTTGAAAAGAATTATGTTATTTAGAAGAATTATTTGTTTGAGAAGAATAAATATTTTTGAGAAGAATTGGCGATAGTTTGAGAAGAATTGACTATAATTTTTTAGAATTGGTGATAGTTTGCATATCCTCAAATAGGGGGTAGGACAGAAGGCTATTGTTGCATGCATGAAATGTTATTTGGAATGTGGGACTCCCTGGCATGACCATGAAAGGTGAGTAACCTACAATATGTATATTATTGCAGTGTTAGAATTAGAAATAAATCTTCTAGTGGACCACTAGAATTTACAAACCACTGGCACATAAAAAAAAAAAAAAAAAAAAAAAAAAAAAAAACTTTTAAGGACATTTACAATGTATGTAGAAAATTACTTATCATTTCAATGGAATTATCTCAAATATTTGTTTTTAAACCTATCATTAGTTTGCAGCCTAAAAAGAAAACAATACAGCAAGGTAGAAATTCATTTTTTAACTTGTGACAAATTAAAAAAAAAACAAAAAAACTTACTAGCCATCCGGGCCAGTAAAATCAATTGTTCAGTGGTCTGATGGAAGTTTTACTGAACAATGGCCAGCGGACCACTTGGGTAATTCTAACGCTGTATTGGATTGGCCAAAAAGTCATTGCGTTTTTTACACATAAATGGTGAAACATGTCTTGAAATGCAGACCTCGGCGCAAGTCACTTTTCTCACTATTTCTCACCTTTTTTTACATTTGTTACTTTTTGTCACCTTTTTAAAATTTGGTCACTATTCTCACCTTTTTCTTAGGTGTGCCCGTAATTGTTTTGAATTTAGCTAGTTTTGCCTCGTTGTTTTTTTATGTGTAGAGGTTTTTTTGTCAGATGAAAAAAAAATGCTGAAACAAAAATAAATTGTTGTGTAAACGAACCAGAGAAGATTGCTCACAGATCTACATCTGGTGCGATGGAGAGACATCCATCCCTGCAGAACACGTGGGTTGGGTCACGAGTTGTAAACGTGACTCACGGCTGCAGCAGAGGAGTGGACTGGGGTGGGGGTAGAGGGGGTAAGTCAGTTAGTTGGTGGTGATTTTATCACTGATTTTAGCAAGGAGGATTGCAAACGGTAGTTTGTTTTTTAGCGTCATTCCGCATTGGAATGACTCGTTTAGAAAATTGTTCCGAAATTCCAAGCAATCAGTAGCTGTATTCATTTTTTTAAATCATGGATGGTGTGGTGTGAGATGTTTTTTGTGAGGTTCAGCATTGGCTTGAATTTCAGCAGAAAGATGGACAAGCAAAAGCATGTAACGATGCTGCCAAAAAATGAAGATCTTGAAGTCTTAAAAAAATTTTCACAGTGCCATCCATATTTTTGCTCGCAATTAGCATTTTTAATTATTATTTTAACTTTTCTGCGAACCAGTGGAATTTCATTCGATTTTTTTTTTTACAATCTGTTTTATTTTTGGTGGAGGTGCAGAAATTTGAATCGATCCCCCCACCCCTCAAATAAAAATTTGGCGGATGCAATCATATATAAAATATTTTGTGAAGTTTTTATGTTTGTGTTGAAAACCAACCGGGCATGGTAGTGTGTGTGGGGGCGTGTGTGTGTGTGTGTGTGTCCAGGGTGACTTCAGTGAGAAGCAACCCCCCCCCCTTCCCCTTTATGTAAAGACTAGCTGATGACCATTAACCTGCACCGTCCAATTGCGGACTCCACAGGGTTAAAAGAACTCTCTCAAAAGATTTTTAGTGACGGCGTTGCATGTAATCCTGCCAGGATCCGACATTCCCCCATCCGGACAGAATCGGTCCGTAGACCTGCAGTGCGCTGCTACCCCTGTTTGCCGGCACTTCCCACCTCTCCATCATGACCCGGGTGTGCATGCCATTTGGGCAGGGGCTAAAAAAGAAATTTCTCTACCCCTGACTGGGAGAATAATTGCTGGCGCAAACTGTTTGGGGCGTCTGCCCTTTATTCAAACAGAGTACAGACACATTTATTTACACTGAGGAACCCATCTCCGCGTAGGAAACAAGTGCTTTGCTCAATGGGCCCTCTCACACTAAGAAATATTAAATATTTACATTGTTATTTACATTGCCACAGGACTAGGGTCGGTTCTGTGGTGATGACTCTGGGCTCGAGTCATCGGTTTCTCTTCTTCAATTCTTCCTCCCTCTTCTTTTCTTCTTTCTTCATCCCTCTTCTTTCTTCTTTCTTCTTCGGTCACCCCTCTATTAGGTAGACCACCTGTTCCTCTTTGAGGTACTTGACCATCTCGATGAGCCCCTGTCGTGCTCTTGGGTACGCGAGCAGGATCGAGAGGTCCCTCGTCTTTGCCAATTCTGGCACTAATGTTGCTCTCTTCCCTGCCAGAGAAGCACATTCTAGAATCATGTGTGCGACATCTGCAGTCTGGGCACCACACATGCACACTCGCTCCCTAACCGCAAATCTGCGGAAGTACTCCGGCGACACTCCATGCCTGGTTAGTACTTGGTTGAGGAAGCCATTACTCTCAATGCGCCTTATCGAGATTCGGGGGAAGATACGGCATGTTCTTCTGCCCGTATCCCCCTCATCCCATCTCTGTTGCCACTCCACCAATGTGGCTGATTTCAGTTGCGTCCGCACGCTTTGCAGCGGCGTTCGCATCTGAAAATCTATGTCATCTTTACCAGTAGCTTCCTTCGCTAGCTGGTCTGCACGTTCATTTCCAACTGTACCGACATGACTTCGGATCCAGTGGAAGGTAACCCTCCTACTCTCCATTGACTTGAATAGCACTTTTATCTCTCTGACAAGGGGAGTCTTACTCCCGAACTGGCCAAGCGCTTTCAGGGCCACTTGGCTGTCAGAGTGTATGCTATAGGCCCCTTCACCGTTCATAGCAAGCACCCAACGCAGTGCTTCTCTGATCGCCAATAACTCTGCTTGGAACACAGAGGAATTGGGCGATAGTTTCATTTGCTCCGCGTGCATCTCGTTGCCATCCGAGATCAAGCAGAAACCTGCGCCGACACTACTTCCTATTTTAGAACCGTCCGTGTACAGTTCCTTCCCCTGACGTGTGGGGAGGGCTTTATCCCAACTCAGACAAAGCTCGTTGGCTAGGTGGAAAGTCCAGTCCATTCTCAGAAGTTCCACCTCGGACAACCGATACTGTTGTCCTAGGAAGGAAACATCGTCCCCGTAGCGGAGGGTCTGCATTACTGCTTCCCTCGCTATGACCAGGTCCGCCGGTTCGCACCCAGCTAGCACTTGGAGCGCTGCTGTGGAGGTCGTGCGGAAGCACCTCGTCATGCCCAATAGCGCCCTGCGCTGAATTTGGTTAATACCATTTCTCATCCTGACGGTATCTGACCACCAGGCGGGACACGCATATGTTAATATGCGCTCCACCCTCGCTTATAGAGCACCTTTTTAGCTGGCCCAGGCAGCCGCATTCCGTTGATCTTATTTAGAATGCTGGTGCATCTGTCCTTCAAGAAGCGAAGATGCGGTAGCCCCGACAATCTGGTGTCAAGGATGACTCCTAAGTACCGCATCTCTCTCACCGCTTTAATAGTATGCCCATTGAAGCGACACTTTGGTGGAGTGACCAGTTCCCCCTTCTTTGCTATTAGCATTAGTGTCGTCTTTTCGGGAGCGAAGCAGAGCTTACACTCCTTGCTCCAACTATCTAGCTGTGAGAGAGCGGTGTGTACTTCCCGCTCAATCACGTGCCTACCAGATGCTGACACTATTAGCATGAGGTCATCTGCGTAGGCTTGCAGCTGCACCCCGTCTTCCAGAGGAAGCGCAAGTGCGGTATCTGCAACCACATTGCACCACAAGGGGCCCGAGCAAGAGAAAATCGCTTATTAACAGGAACAGATTCCTGGAGATGCCAAGTCTTTTCAGACGGTCCAAAACCAGTGGCCACCAGACGTTGTTGAAAGCGCCCCGCACATCCAACGAGACGAGACAGGTGTGCTTTCCCTGTGCACGATTTTGCTTTACCTGCTTAGTAAGGCTGACCAGCGCTTGGCCGGTACACCTCTCCGGTGTGAAACCAAATTGGCGGCTGGAGAGCTTACCTAGGCCGACTAGGTAATGGGTTGCTCGGATCACAAGGACCTTTTCCAGCACCTTACTCCATGCTGTTAACAGGCAAATCGGCCTATAGGCTGCGGGATCTGCTCGGCTCTTGTTTTCTTTGCTGAAGAGGACGAGCAGCACAGTTTTCCACAATGATGAGAAACAACCTCTTTCCAAGCATTTATTAAACAGGGCAGCGAAGTACCCAGGGTTGGCTCAAAACACCTCTCTGATGATCGAGAGGTCCAACCCATCTATGCCTGGTGCCTTGCCTTTGTTTAGGCTGTTAATTGCAGCACCTATCTCCGCCTCCGTGAAGGGCGGGTCGTCAACCGTGTCTGGTGGTTCTCTGCAGTGTTCTCTGATCGATGTTTGATCCGGGGGAGTCTCCCGTCTCCTCATCGGATGGGAAGTGGTGGTTTAAGAGCACTTCCACTGTGTCTTCCAGAGTGGCGATGTTGGTGCCACTCTCTGTTCTGACGGATGCCAGTAACAGTGGGCTGGTGATCGAGCCCTTTGCCACCTTGTACGGTACCCCAAAGGGATTGCCAACAGAGGTGGTCTCACACAACTGTCTCCAATGCTCTCTCTTTGATGCTACCATTGCTTTGCGATACATAGCATTGGAGAGATTATATTCCCGTTTCAGGTGCTCCCTCCTGTCTGGGTCAAATCTCTCGCATTGCATTCTACGTCTGCTGCGTCTGGCCTGCCCTCGCAGAAGGCTCAGATTTTCCGACCACCAGGGAAGCAGGGGTCTTGCCCTTCCCCCTGCTCTCCTGCAACCTTCACAAGTCTCTACTATCTCTTTGGTAAGATTACCGAGATATTCATTAATATCTTCTACCTCATAGATCTGCTGCACTTCTGTCTTTTAGCAGATCTGATAGTCGGCCCTGGAGTTCCGACCATTTGAGGTTCCGGGCGTCGAACCTAGACCTGGGTTTTTTCCCAATTTTCTCAAACCCTATCGTGAAGGTTATAGCAAGGTGATCGCTGCAGCTCACATCGTCCAGTACCTGCCAGTTCTGGAGGAGGTTGAGGACCGATGTCCTCGTGAGGGTGAGGTCGAACCACGACGTCCCAGTGGCAGCTTGGAACGTGGGAACACTGTCGGGGTCGTTCCTGATCGTCAGATCTGAGGAAATGATGAAGTCAAGGAATTCACTACCTCGCCCATCTTCTTCTTGGTCTCCCCAGAGGGGACTCTTCGCGTTAAAATCGCCTGCAATGATAGTCTCGTGCTGCTGGTGGGAATCCAGCAACCGCGAGACAGTATTTAGCACGTCTGAGAGAGCACCTGACGGTGAACAGTATGCGTTGACAAGCAATATTTTTCTGTTACTGCTCTCAATGCCCAATGCCACCACATTGGATGTGCATTCCAGCTCCAGAGCTCCCAGATCTGGATCAAGAACGACTGTGGCTACCATTGGTTTTTCGCATCGAGAGTAGTACCTCCGTGAGGAGTTGGGAAACCCCGCTACCCTACCATGGGAGTGGTACGGTTCCTGTATCAACAGTATTTTTGCAGCGACTTCACTGGCAGTTTTAAGAATCTGCCCTGTTGCGGCTCTCGCATGGTGAGCGTTGAGCTGGAGTACTCAAAGACCGGTACTTGTCCTTGGCCAATCAACCATAGTTGGTTCGGCTTCTCTGCTGCTCCAACTCCCTGATCAGGGAGGGACAAGTCTTGCTGAAGCTAGAATGGGCGGTTTCCAGCTTCAGTTTGAACCGCCTGTTCGCGGAAGTGCAGTTATTGCACTTCGGAGCAGCAGTGCCGTCTTTGTGCCGGTGACCTGTCTCACCGCACTGTCCACACTTGTCCTCTGCTTCCTTGCAACCATTCCTGAAATGGCCGAAGCCGTTGCACCGGAAGCATCGGACTTCTCTCACAAACTCTTTCAAGCGCAGGATCGACCATCCCAAGTTGAGTCGACCTCGCTTGATCAGTAATCTGTAGGCCAGGGGTTCGGCTTCCACCACCCAGTGGGCCTTACCCCCTTTGGCCTTAATGGCGAATTTCGCCTTAAAATCCCCTTTGAGGTCCGGGTTTTGCTCTTTAACCCCGGCCTCGAAGTCTTTTCGCGAGACCTCCCCATCAACGCCATACACAATTAGACGCGGGAGTCGCTTTTGCGGGGGTTTAAAGTGAATGCAATCCTTGGTCAGGGGATTGCTCCGCAGCTCGCCTTCAAGCTTGGCGATGTCTTCGCTCTTCGAGCACTCTACCGCCACCCCTCCATTCCGAACCTTACGTATGCCTTTGACTCCTATCTGCAGTTTTGCTGGCTGCACTTCGGATAGGAGTGTTGCTTTTACGTCGTCCGACGTTTTGCCCTCGTCGGTGGGATAGACAAGGAGCACGTGTCTCCTATCTGGCACCACCTTCTTGGCTGCCTTCGCTTTGGGTGCCGGCACAGACTGTTGCGCCTTCGTGGCACCCATTTTGGCTGCGGCGGCGTAGGACATAGGTCCTACTGAGGGGGGGGGGGCCTGCCGCTCCACCCTCTCCTCAAGCTTGCCCTCTAGCTTTGAGGCCAGCATCCCTTGCTGAGTGCAGGCGTGTTGAATTTTCTTCAACACCGCCGCGATCTTACCCACCGCAGCCTTGCTTGCCGTCTTGGGTAGGGAGCCCAAGACCACTCCAATTTCTGAAACACAGCCCTCCACCAGGGTTAGAAACTCCCTAGTGGCCCCTGTTAGGGGAGTCTTATCCCCCGATTGGCCTTCGGAGTGGAGGTCACCATTGGTGAGGCCTTTGGTAACTGGGAGGTACCGGGTTTAGGAGAGGATGTCTCCGCTATCTGGACCTCCGAGGGTTTCACCCTGGCGGGTAAGGCTGTGCCTTGCTTTGACTTCAAAGCACTTTTGGGGGAAGCCCCCTTCAACATCACTCCCTTTTGGGAGGTTTGCATCTCTGTGGGAGAGATGCAAAGTTTTCTGAGTCCTGAGTGGGCACCCTGGGGTACTCCCACTCAAGGTAACGCTCAGAAAACCCGGGCGCGCGAGCTTCAGCCCAGTGACGGATCAAAGAGTCCTATCACTGGCCGAACCGGCACGGCGTCGACGTACTCGCTATTCGTCATGAACAAGTTTGCAGCCAGTTGGGACTTCGCCCTGACAAGGGCGTTTTTATTCTAAGTCCCAATCCGATCTGACTGCACCGAAACACTTTCAGTTTGAAAAAGAAAAAAAAATCTTTTTTTTATTTTTGCGAGGGAGGAAGGAATCCTCTCTCGCGGGGTGAGCGGTGCTCTCTTTTGCTCAAACGCAACGAACTGAAAGTCGCAATCAAACTCACAAAACTCGCTCCCCGGCTCGATGACGAATCGGCCGGTCCCCCTTTATGTAAGGATATCGAAGGAAAACCAGTGGACAGGGTAGTCAGCAACAGGAATCAAACCCATCACCTCCCATTCCAAACTGGTCCGCGAAACGCAAAAAAATAAGCCACTGAAAAGTTGCTTACCACGTAACCAGGGGTGATCAGCAAAGTTGTGATGAATCAGCATCATTTTTAATATAAGCTCAAAAAACAAAATTTCTGTTGAAAATACAGGAATAGCAGACAAATCGGTTATAGGTTGGTTTTTTTTTCAGCATTTTTTTGTTTTAATATTTTTTGAACGATTTTTTTTTTTTTCTGATTTGAGATTCCTTTTTTTCATTGGGGGATGACTAAAACGTAAAAAGCTCGCTGTTTTTCTATCTTTTTTTTTTTTTTTAATATAAATCTTTTCAGGGTTATTAAGTTTTTGAAACCGCAAACTTTATTACGTTTGTGTTTTCCAGGGATTCGTGTTGTATTTTCAGATTTGTAGGAGTTGCGAATTATGATAGAGTTTTATGCTTTCCTGAATCGAGATTGGACTTGCTAATTCATCGAATCTTTTCATCTACCTCCTTTTCAGGCCAAATTTAGTTGGCCATTCCTGGTCAAGCAGAGATGCAGTTTACTATGGATTCTTTGTAGTTTCTACAGTTAACAAACCACATACTACGGACTACACATTTAATTAATTTTTCTACTGAGAATTTAGCATAAAACGATTTATTTTCATTGCTGATTACTACGAACAGCTGCAATCAAAGCTTCGAGGCTGGGTTCAGAGCAGAATGTATATTCTTTGCCCAGAGCAAAAGAAAATCTCTCTCTCTCTTTGGCAACCAGCCAAAGAAAACATCCCACCACAGCTGCATGCATTTGCTGCCTTATCATATTCGAAATTAAATATTGTAATTTATTAATATTGATTCTTTCTAAATTATATTTTATTTAGCATTGTAAAAGTGTTGTGTATTCCTCTCATTTTTATGTCAAGAACCTTTAGAAAATGTGTTTTATGTTTATGCTTTAATTGCACAATTGTTTTAAACAGCCAATGCTTTCAATGTTTATATTCCAAATGTTTAATGTAATGGTTTTTCTGATGCTTCAAAGCGATGCTCGTTGAGAAACATCTGCACGTGTTTGTTTTCCCCGTTTTGTACTTCCTGACTGTTACCACTGCGCGTGTCCGCCAGGTGTGTAATGTTTTCTCATGCTCCTCGCTCTCAGCAGTGAGCATTTGTTAATGTTACTCTGACAGATCTGCGAAGAAGAGCACTTTTTTTTTCTCGTAAAAATGGTCTGCTAAAGAGAGTGGTGTTTTATTTTATCTTGTCATATTCACAGGAACTTTCTTTATTTCTTATTAGCTTGTACTTGTTTAATGTTTTCTCCAGATCATTCTTTGTTGGGAATCTTTTAATTTCAGTTTTAATTCTTTTGTTTTTTATTTGATGATTTTATTTTCATTACTCACTTGCGTATTAAGTTGTGTCATTTTATTTCGCCGCATCTTAGCAGGAAACTTCTATTGTGCTAATCAAAAGTTGCATGGGTTTTTATTGTAATTTATTTTATTTCCCTACTTTTCTAAAATACCAAGATTTCTAAAAATAGATGGTTTCTAACTGTCTAGAAATGTTTTCTTGCAAATGATCGATAAATACATGTGCATCTCTTTCAAATGAACAGTTAGGGGTAGGGTGGCCATTTTAAGTCTGAGGCAGGTTAGGTGGGATTTTTTTTAATTAAAGAGCAGGCAGAGGGTACAGCACCTTTCTAAAAACAGCAAGGATGAACTCTAATATTGTTACATAATTTCGGAACACTAACTATTCTAGCTTTGTCTTATACTCAGGATCGATTTATCTATGAATGAAGACAAGGAAATTGGGAAATTTAACCCATTCAACTTATACTCCATATCAACTTGTGAACACTAACTGTAGTTGTTCTAGGCTCGTCTTATACTCAGGATCAATTTATCTATGAATGAAAATAAGAAATTGAGAAATTTAACCCATTCAACCCCATATCGACTTATATGCTAAAAAGTATGGTAGTCTTTTTCCTTCTTAGTATTCCTTAGGGAAGTATTCTTTTCCACAGTGAAAAACACTGCTGTATCTCTTTCAACATTCGCATGACAATTAACAGTTGTAAAAGCTTTGTTTCTTGAAATGCAATGGTTGCACTGCTGATCACATTCTTTTCAATTTGCAAAAAACTAATCGTTTTGGTGATGGACAAAAAGTTTTGGCAAAAATATTGGCAATTATGTGTTTTTGTGCCATCCAAGCAAAACAATCTTAAATTTTTATTCTTTCAAATTCGATCATATTTGTGGATTTCTTATGTTTTGAAGTGAACCATCAACTAATATTGCACGACTTACATGAAAATGGTTATTAGATGAAAGTTCTGTAAGTAAAAGTGCAATTTTTCAACAATACCTGCATTTTTTTTTTACACTGGCCCTTTTAGAACCAAGTCACAGAATAAATGTAATACCTAATTTTTCAATTAATTTGAAATTTATCCTGTCAATAATTCTTTGTTTAGAAATTTTATTGGTAGTAATTTCAAAATTGAAAATAAATATCTACATTTCTTTCTAATAGGATTCAGAATCTATAACATAATATTTTGCTGCTTAATTGTAAAGAATCTGTAACCTATTGTTTTTGTACTGTTCGAATCGTTGCTTCCTAATTTAAGTTTAGAGACCCGAACCTACAGCGCGCTGCACCTTTTGGCAGGTGAAAATGGGAAAAAATGAAAAAGTGGAAACAGAGTGCCCTGATAGGATAGTAAAAAGAATTAGAGTGCAAGAAGTATACGGTTTTGCGTTAAGGGATGAAGTTATAAACTGACCTAAATACTTACCTGCAGCAGCAACACACTCCAAGCGATAATCTTAGCATCCAACATCCGGCCATGGGAAATGCAGGAGGGACAGGGGAAAGGGGAGCCTGAAAAGAAAATAGACAACACATATGAGAAAGTCTCTCAGAAGAACATCCAGTTCTCCCACAAAACAGAGCTAGTAAAAACATTTTATTTAGAAATGTTTGGCACCTGTTAAAAAAAAAAAATGTCGTCTGCTCAGTGCTTTGGTAGGAGTCGGCTATTTGCCTCGTTACTCAGGAGCCAGTCAAGGAAACGATTTTTTCCCATTGGCTGGAGAGAGATTGGTACTTTTATTAACAGCTTGTTTTCTTTACATGTGTGAAGAATACTCTCAACTCTCTAATCACAATTATTATTTTTTCTACAAGAGTAGCTATGAATTGGATTCTTTTCAGGAACTTTGTTTAAAATAGCTTTCTGCCTTCTATATCTGTCAGTATCACTAACAGTATAATTAAGGGCCTCCCTGACAAGAGGGTTGGGATGATATTTAGCTTTTTCATAGTACCTTTTAGCTAGGTCATGTATTGTATAATGAATAAAATTAATATTGAGGTTCTTCCATCAAGTCCAACCATCATACGTAGGGTTTTATTTTGAAATGTGGAAATACTATTTTTTTGCTGTTTTTTGCAGTTACCCCAGATAGGACAGCCATAAGTAATAACAGGGCTGAAGCAGGCTTTCCATAGCAAAGTTTTTTTTTTGTTTTTCTTTTGCTGACCCTTTTATTTTTTATGATATGTTGGAAACATCCTCTGAGTTTTAGAGCTTTGGCCAGGGTTTCTTTCATATGCTTGTTTCAGTTCAAATTGTGATCCATAATAAGGCCCAAGTATTTAACATCTTTTACCCAAGGTATTTTTTTCCATACAATTCAATTTCAAAGTCAGGATTATATTTATACGTTCTGCATGAGAACAGAATTGCTTGGGTTTTCTCAGCGTTAATTTTAATTTTCCAATCTAAGAAATACTTCTCCAGCTTTTCCACATAATGTTGCAGCATAAATGTTGCTTGATTTTTATTTTTGGAAGTATAAGCAAGTGCAGTGTCATCTTCATAAAGAGCTGTAGTCAGATTTCTGTTATTAAAGTTGGGAAAGTCTGACGTAAAAATAGAATACAGCGTCGGTGCGAGTAAGCCTTGTGGAACACCAGCTTCAATTTTTTTGTTGTTGTTGATTTCTTCCCATTCATTTTTACACAGAATGTTCTGTTATCAAGGTATGATTTGATTCTATGAATAATGAATAGTTTATAAATAACTGCCTCATGTGGACATTTATCGAACGCTTTAGCCACATCCAAAAATATGGCTGCTGTGTGTTATTTTTTATTATTCCTTCTGCACATCTTTCAGTTACTCTTAAGAGCTGATGCACTGTGGAGTGTTTATCTCAGAAACCTCCTTGAATAAATGGAATTACGGGGAATTCTACACAGAATTGTTGCATTCTAATAAGGATAATTTTTTCAAATATTTTCCCCATAGTTGGGAGCAACAATATAGGTCTGTGATTTTCTAGAATAGCCGAGGTTTTGCCGGGCTTGGGAAGTAAGATTACTTCTGCAGACTTCCACTCATCGGAAAAATAATTTATTTCAATAGATTTGTTATAGATATTTGTAAGGGTTTGTACATAATTGTCAAGTAATTTTGTTATTAATACCTTTGCCAGGTGCCTTTTTATTCCTGAGTTTGTTTATATGAAACCTTAGTTCCCTGTCACAAATAGGAAGTGGTTTTTCAAAGTCAGGAGAAACAAATTTCTTTCGGCTCTTAAAAGGGCCTTTTTTATTATTATTTTTTTCTTACAGTTCAGGTGCTGTCCGACTTTGCCAGCTTGCGACGGGTTTGTGGATCTAAGAGAGGGCGTAATGTTTGCCACTTTAGACTGCTGCCGTCTATGTCTCTTTCTCAATTGTTTTTTATTCACACCTTTCTGATTGTTTTTAAATGGGGATGTCATCACAGGTTTTTTTTATTAGTAAATTCTTCATAAAGTTGTGCACTTTTTGCTATCACTCTAGAATTTCCAACATCCTCAGCATGTTTAAAATAAGTATCCAGAGCCTTTTGCGTTTTAACGGCTACATCAGTGTCAGGGATATTATTTATTTTAAACTGTTTTTCAAGCGAGTTTGCAAAAATTTCCGCTATTTCCTTGTCGGTTCTAACCAACATCCCATCTTCTTTTTGTAGGGGCGGGAGTAATTTGATATTTTTATTTTGCAAACTCGACGTAAGGTTCCAGAGGGTCTTTTTTTTTTTTTTTTTTTTTTTTTTTTATTATTATTCGAGTCTTCAGAATAGTCAATATGTGCTTCCTCTAAGACCTTTCCCCAAGAACCGTTTTCAAATTTTCTCTTTTCTCTTTTAATTTGTCTGTTTAGGGAGCAATAAAGGTCATAGAACATATCTTGCTCTTTGCCATTTGCTTCGGTACCTATTTTTTTCCTTGATAATATCCAAAACGTGGTTAAAGAGTTCAATTTCGTTTTTGCAATCTCCAATTTCAGCAGGTGGTACTAACTTAATTTTTTCTTCAAACTGCTTTAAGTTAGTGACCATTTTGGGTGCTACCATCACAGTTTTATCAGTAAAAAGCTTAAGCTGAACAGAATTGTGGTCAGAGGAGAGCGCTGAGTGCAGTGTAGATCTCATAGTAATATTTAGTATTCTTAAAGAGCGCAAAATGTAGTACATTGCTAGTTCCTCTTAACACCGTTCTGGTGAGTTCAGATGGCGCCCCTAAATCAATGTTTTTATTTAAAAGATATCTGAAAATATTGTTTCCGCTTTTATTAGCTCTGGGACAGTACCAATAGCGGTGCTTGCTGTTAAAATCTCCCGCTATAACAGTGGGAATATCTTCTTCAAATAGGTTATCTAGAGCTTCTCCGGTAATAGTGTGATTGGGATGATTGTAAATGGCCGTAAATTTAATCGGGTTATTTTTAGTTTTAATAATTACCGAGTGCGCTTCCATGCCATCCTCTGTGTTGCACGGTGCTTCACTTTGCTCTAGATTGTCTTTAACAGCAATCAAAATTGCTCCACTTTTGGTAGTTTTATCTTTTCTATAAACCTTGTAGTTGGGAATTTTGAATTTAAATCTGTCTATTAGCCATGACTCATTATAATTAGCGCAATGTCAAATCTTTTTGTATTTTAAGTAGGCTATGAATTCTCTATGCTGTCTGTTGATACCCTGCACATTCCAAGTTAGAATATTAAGTCCATTTGTTTCAGTCAGCATAATTTCTTCCTCAAAAATATCAGGTGCCCTTAAAAGGGCCTTTTGTTTTTGCCTCATTTTTTTTATTATGTTGCTAACGTCATTACTATCTTGGGTGTCAGTAGCAGCATTAATATTAAGCGTTTCCTTGTTTTTGGCAATTTTAGAAGCTAATTCTGATATTTCATTGATGGACTGATCACCATCATTTTTTTTTTTTTAAATTCACCCTTTATTTTTTTATTTATTTATATATATTTATTTTACTTAAAATTCTCACCCAAGGTGGTTTCCTTGATTTTAATAATTAATAGGTCCATTTTGCTTGAGTGAGTTTGTTTATTATTTATACCATTAGTATTTTCTTCACTAGAACTGTTTTTGCAGGGCTTGTTGCTAAGTTCACGGGATACCTTTTTATTCATGTGTGAAGAATACTCCCATCTCACTGTCTTGTTTTTCTCCGCTTTCTACATTTTGCTTCACACGTGTGAAGAATACTCCCATCTCTTTTTGAAGTTCTTCACTGCTTTCTATTTATTTTGCTTGTTGGCTTTCTATTTCAGTGAAGTTACTTTCCACATTAGAATTATTGGTGCCATGCATAGTGGTGATATTAGCATTTAATGGAGACAGTTCAACTTGAATGTTATTAACTGTAATGTTATTGGTATAATGCAATAAAGCAATTTCATTACAGTCATTCTTTTCTGCCTCTTTAATTTCCGTACTAAGCCTTCCAGTGAAATAATTAGGTTTTTTCACAGTTGGAATATTTAAATTTCTTCCCTTTTTTTTTTTTTTTTTTTTTGTTGGTTAGCATAATCACCTAAGTATTTGTCAACATCAGCATTTATTTTCTCTACCACATTAGTGATATGGAATTTCATGCGATGTTTTTCAATTCTTTGTTTAAGCACAGAATTCTGTAAATTGCTTTTAATAGCAATTTTTTTCCCTCTGTAATAAATTAATATTACAGAGGTATCTTTTCATTAATTAATATTATGTTTGTATCTTTTTTCATTAATTAATATTACGTTTGTATCTTTTTTCATTAATTCTATGTCACTTATTGCATTTTTCAATTTTTAGCTTATTTGGCTCTCTTGCAATATTTGAGGTTGATCCTTTATTTTATTGTGCATACTTTTTGTTTTTGTGCATTTTCCTCAAAATTTTTGAAACTTTCAAGAGTTTCAATTTTTCTTTTTCTATGTAAAGTCTATCTTTACTCGTGTGAATTTGTGTACTTGTTTGTGGAAACTTAGTTTTGTTCACCTGCAAAGCAGATATGGCAAATTCCTTCTTGAAAAAGTTATTGGGCTCCAAAAAGGGCCCTTTTTTTCAGCAGACCGACGCAGATTCACACCAATTTACTTGCAATAGCCTGATGCCAAAGCGATCTCAGGTCTTTTTCTCAAAAAAACCTTCCTCTTGGGTAAGGTTGCCCGGTAATCTCTAAGGCTTTTCAAAAAAAAAACCTGGTAATGTTGCAGATATCATGTCTTGAAATGGCACAGACATACAAGAAGAGTCATCTGCTCTTGTGTCAGATGACTTACCTGGAAGTTCCTGAAGCAAAGAGTACGAAATCTTCTCACTTACCAATCTTCTTCCTGTTCTTCTGGTTCTTTTCTGGATACTATTACATAGTTCTGGAGGAAGGCTTCTAATTCTTCTGGATCTTCTTGGACCCGGCTTCTCAGTTGACTGTCAAATTCCAGTGGAAGGGGATAAGGAATGGGAAACGACATCTCTTTTCTTGGCGTCAGGCTGTTGCTCCACAACATCAGTGTTGGTAATCCTATAAATTTTTATGGTGAGCTGGAAGCTGAAACAAAAAGAAGTGGATTCGGGAAAATTTTAATTGAGCTTTGATAAAAGCTTAGCAACTAAAAGATCCCCTAACTGGACTGATCCGGATAGACTGGAAACCCAGATACTATATAATCGCAGAACAAGACACGCACCCGACAAACGTTGAAAAGAGCACTCTGACAGATCACTCGCGGGAGCTCACACCAGCATGCGACCGTTCCGCTCAGAATCCAAAAGGCAACTCTGAATTTAAACATTTTTGTACTATTACAACACTTTATGCTTTTATAGTTTTTATACCCCAATGGAGCGTGAAAAAAATTGGGCGATTTCAGATTACATTTGGTGAAAAAATATTTTTAGTACAACCTTGACCAATTGTTCTATTGAACATTGTAACTTACCATCTTGAATTTAAACTAAACAGAGCAATTTATATGAGGAATGTCTTGTATGTGTTAATTTTGAAATTTATCCCTAGTACCTAGTATAATTTTTGAGTGTCACATGATAAATAGCCTTGAGGATGGTGTCACGTGCACTCACAGCAACCAGCATCAAGCGCAATGAGAGGAGTACACAGAAGGTAGAACAGCATTGTGTGACACAAAGTGATGCATGGTTTTGCAGAAGTGTCACAGCATCTCAGTGTTGTGAATGAGTCTTTGGGGAAAAGCCTTTTTCATTTGCCCATGGATGCAAAATCAGTTTCTAGAGTCACCAGTGCTGGAAACACCTGAAATCACCAAAAAAGGGCAAAATTCATCATTAAATTCCTTTAAAATTTAGTGCATTTGAAGGAATTTAATGATGAAACTCTAGTACTCTAAAAGAGTACTAGAGTTTTAACATGTTACTTTATTTAAAGATGGTCACATGAAATTTAATATCATCTTTAAATCAAGTACCAATGTCTTTAAATAAAACAGTCTGAGGAGTATAGTAATCTGTGGTGAACTGATTTCTGCCGTCCCAGTGGTCTAAGCGTTGGATTATGACCATTCGTCCGTGATGGGTCTGGGTTCGAATCCCGGTGAGGCATGGATGTTGTGTTTGTCTTATGGCACTGGCTCTCTCCCTTCCCTGGAACCAGCAGCACTAAATTAGGGACGGGCGACTGCTTATAGCCAACTGAGTTGCTCACGGTGGTTGTTAAACCTCCAACGAAGAAGAACTGATTTCTGCATGTATTTAAAGCAATTGCAAATTTTGATATTTGTTCCAAAAAGTACAATAATTCATCATGAAAGGTTTTACCAGAACAGTGTTTTGTCAGAATTCTTTACAAAAAAGGGTGCAAATATATGTTCTTTGGTACATACATCTTTTCAATTCCAAAACTGAGATAATGACTGTGTTTTAAATAATTATTTTTGAAATTGAGTTGATGACATTAATTTCTTCATGAAACAAGAAATTTCTAGGCAAAAAAATTTCTTTAAAAATGTGAAGAAATTTTAATAATTGATTAATTCCAGGATACATGGTAACAGAAAGTTGTAGCTTAGTCAAGACTATATATATACATGTATATACATCTGTTACTATTTAAAATCTTTAATGTTAAGTGTGTGTTTTGTACTTATGACAGTGTTTTCCATGCTTGATTTCAGAATCATGGCATTAGAAGAAATTAATTTTCATCTGTCAGAGCTGAAAATACGCTTAGAGGATCTAGGTCAACGTTTCCTTGGTCCGGAGTTTTGTGGTGAAGCTAAACGGTTTGCAAACAACCATCCATTTCTGGTGGCCACTCTCTTGGTTACTCTGCTGTTTTCTGCAATCCCTATAGCTTTCTTCATTTGTTTTGCTGTTATTACATCTTTTATATCACTGGTGTGCTTCGTATGCATTGAAGGTGAGTAATTGTATGTTGTCTGGCCAATAGTATCTATGCACCCATAAAACTAAGTGAATCTACCCTTTCATATGTGACACTGTTAAGGAGGGAGGTCATAAATAAAAGCATAAGTTGGACAGATCAGTCTGTGTGTTGTTGGCAAGGAGAGCTGACATGTTATCTTGAACTCTATTTCCACAATTGACTTATTTTTTGTGCATTTTTGTGTTTCTCTTTCTTGTATCTGGTGACAGTCTTCAAGGATTTGGATTCCAAACATCGTAGATGCAGGATTTTTTGAGGAAATAAAAAATAAATAAAAAAGAAAGGCAGTTTCACTTCACTCGGTACAAAGGACATAAGTTCAAATTTGATGGGTATGGACAGAGAGTACTTGGAATTTTTACTTTTAGCAGTAGCTCTGGTCCCATTTTTTTTTTTTTTTTTTTTCTGATTCTGACCTGCATCACGACAGAGGAATCTTGTTTACTAGTGCACATTCCTGCACAGGAGCATGCAGCTTTAGAAGTAACTGATTTTGAGGCACATGAAGAGTCAAACTTCCTATTAAAAAATGCACACTAAAAACTCCAAAAATTCTACAAATTATCTACATAAAAACACAGCTGCTGGGCAGGGGCGTAAAGATAGCCCCCAAACCCCCGCATTGCAGGGGGGCTTGTAAATTTTAGGGGGCCCAGATCTGCGTATGTATTTTTTTTTTTTTTTTTATTTTATTTAGCAATTTAATTTTAGACGAGGTTTTCTACTTTGCTCTAAAAAATTTTGTTTTAAATTTTCTGCCTTTTGGATACGAAAGTTTTTGAACTAAATGGCCCCATTGGCACAGACTTTTATGTGCGCGCCGATTAGAGATCAGATCAGATCATATGTAGAGGATTTTAGGAAGGGAGTGTCTGACTCCAGGTCTTAAACAACCCTTAGAAATAGGAAGCTAGGGAATTTGGGCTAGACTGGCCGATAGGAAAGTGACACAGAAGCAAGGTAGAAAAGGGGAGGAAGACACCCTTATTTATTACTGGGGGGCCAGTACCCGGGGTCCGACAGCTTAACGTGCCCAGCAGACACACGGCAGATATTTAGTGGTTTGAGCGTTCGTACATGCCTGGGATCGAACCTGAGGTTTCTACCTTCGGTCATCACACACTCAAAGTAGGCTTGACAGACTAGTGATGATAAGCATTGAAACTGACCGAGCCAGAAAACTAGACGTGACAAAACTGATTGAAATGTCCACTAAGAAGAACGTTTTAAGGGAATCCAAATTTTAGTAACGTAAGTTTTCTTTATTTTGTAAAGTATGCTTGCTTCTTGAATATAAAAGACAAGACACTGAAAAGAAACAATATCGCTGAAGTATTTAAAACTAGGTAAATGTAAACACACTTGTTTTTCCTCTTTCTCAAAAATTATTGTATTAAGGAATTAAACAGCTTTAAATAGGAAGTTCCAAACCAGACACTCGAAGATCAGTAATTGTTTTCACTTGATTTGATATCGTGAACATTTGTCATTTCAAGATTTTGCACTTTTTTCCCTGAGTACTAAATTTATCGAGGATACTTTCCGGAATAAGTGCTCACATAGTTAAAAGCAATACATAAGTGATCATAGAATCAATATGTGGAAATATACTTTTACTACGGCGAAGTTAAATATTTACCCTCAATTTTTGTGGGGGGGGCTTTTGCATTACGCCACTGCTGCTGGGGTGTAGTTTTATGTAGTTAAAATGTTTTGATGGGTAATCTAACATTTTATTATTTACTAATCTAAAACAACTATTATGGGAATTTTACTAGGAAATTTTTACATTTACATTAAAAATTTTCGGAGAAAACTCTTCTCCTTCTTCACGCTGTCTTGTTGTTGTCACTTATTCCTGTCACTATCGCGGTTACGGTTAACCTCGACGATTTAGGTTATTTTTCAACAAATCCTGCCAGATGTTAGGCAGGGAAAATCCTTTGCAGTCATTGATGATGGAATTTAATTTTTCTCAATCTCTATTCCTTCTTTCAGCTTTCTTTTTTGAAAATTGCTTTGGAAACTGATGACTTTAAGGGAATTCCAATCCATGCTGTGCCCAGTTTCTGTAACATGTCTATCTAATCCAGTCTTGAAAAATAACCTAAACCGTCAAGGTTAACCGTAACCGCGATAGTGACAGGAATAAGTGACAACAACAAGACAGCCTGAAGAAGGAGAAGAGTTTTCTCCGAAAATTTGCAATTTAAATGAAAAAATTTCCTAGTAAAATTCCCATAATAGTTGTTTTAGATTAGTAATTGAATTAAGAAACTAGGAAGCCATTTCTCAACATGAGCTTTATTCAAAAAATTGTATTATTGTTAGTGGATTTTGTATATATCTGTATTTTGATTTTTCCTTCATTTTCCATTAATGTGGAGTTACAAATAGTTTTGTTTTATTTTATTTTCATCTCCTGGGTAAAGTTTAAAGTTAAGATCTTCATCTAGAGTGTTGAAAAAGTGTAGTGTGTCATATTCTTCGGAAGAGTGCTATTTTGTTGTATAAAATAATATCATTCATATACTTACATATAGACAGAAAATTGATGGTATAGTTATTGCTGTTTTTTCTGGTTTATCTATATTATTTTAGTAGGAAAGATGTTAATGGTGAACCAAATTGCTAAGTCTGGTATTAGCCTGTAGAGACTTTGATTCCAAACTGAAGATAGTTGTGTTTTGAAATTAAATATTTCATAAATTATATATCATCATCATCATTGTCAACCATTATCAATCCACTGCTGGATGAAGGTCTCCCCAAGTTTCCTCCACAACGGTCCGTCTTGTGCCAGTCTCCTCCATGTCACTCCCGCATACTTAAAAATTTCATCCACCCATCTCCCATGTGGTCTTTTTCTGGGTCTCTTCCTGTCCCTTGGAATCCAATCTAAAATTTCGGCTGTCCATCGATGGTCTGTCCTTCTGTCAGTATGTCCAGCCCATTGCCATTTCAGGGATTTAACTCTGATCATGATGTTTTCCACTCCTGTCATTTTTCGGATCCACGAGTTCCTCTTCTTATCTCTCCTGGTTACACCAAGCATGCACTTCTCCATGCTACTTTGAGTTGTCTGCAGCTTTTGTAGGTCTCTTTTAGTCAAGGATCACGTCTCTGCATCATACGAAAGCACTGGAAGGATGCATTGATCAAACACTTTTCTTTTAAGACATAATGGCATATTGCTCTTGAAAATTATGCTGTTTCTTCCAAAAGCTCTCCAGGCAAGTTTTGTACGCCGATTAATTTCTTCATCAATGTAACCCTCACTTGATATCTGCTGTCCAAGATAAACGTACGTGTCTGTTATCTCCAGCTTTTCTCCATCAATCGATAAATCTTCATTTCTTGTAAAAGCATTGAACATCACTTTTGTCTTCTGAAAGTTCATTTTTAATCCCACTTCTTTACTCTTGTCAGCAAGTTCCTGGATCATACTCTGCAGTTCTAATGGGGTAGTTGCAAAAATGACTATGTCATCAGCAAAACGAAGGTGGGTTAGATAATCTCCATTATCTTTATTCCTTTGTTTTCCCAGTTCAGTGATTGAAAGACATTTTCCAATGTGGCATTAAAGAGCTTCGGAGATATGGTGTCATCTTGTCTCAATCCCTTTCCAATTTTTATGTGTTGTATTTTCCAACAGCCGAATCTTTGCACTTGCATTTTCATAGATGTTATTAATAATATTAATGTATGCATCTTCAATACCGCAGGATTTCAGAGCCATTGTAACTGCTGATGGTTTCACCGAATCAAAGGCTTTTTCATAATCGATAAAAGCCATGCACAATGGAAGTTCATATTCCCTCGTTCTTTCAATTAGTTCTCTCAGTACGTGGATATGATCTATTGTGCTGTAGCCACTCCTGAATCCAGCTTGTTCTCTCGGTTGAGCCATGTCCAGTGTTACTTTCAAGCGGTGTGAAAGAACTTTAGTGAAGATTTTATAAACCACTGATAGGAGGCTGATAGGTCTGTAGTTCCTGAGATCCTCAATGTCACCTTTTTTATGTAGCAGGATCATTGTAGCGTTGTTCCAATCCTCAGGAATCTTCCCTTCATTAAGTCATCGAGTGAAAATTTGGGTGAGTACTGTTTCGATTTCTCCACTTGCTTCTTGTATGATGTCTACAGTAATTCCATCTTCTGCTGGAGCTTTTTCCCCGCTTCATGTTCTTGATTGCATGTGCAACTTCTGCTGGGAGAACTGGAAGAACTCTGGTACCTTTCAGGATGTCTAGAGTGCATGTATCATCCCTTTCATATAATTTGGAGTAGAAATCTTTCACTCTTGTCAAAATTTCACCTCCATTTCGTGTTACAGAACCATCTTCTTTTCTCAGTGCCATAATCTGTTTTCTTCCCTTACTGAGATGTCCCTTTGCTATCTTTAGGCTTTGGTTGTTTTCAATTGCTTTCCTCACTAGTTCACAGTTGAATTTCCTTACGTCTTCAGTGATACATTTTTGTACTGTCTTGCATAGCTCTATATACTCCACTTTGGAAGTCACATCTTCTTTAGTTGTCCTCATCTCTCTTCTTTTTTGCATCAACATTTTGGTTTTTACTGATAATTTGTTCACATGCAACTTGTTCTTAGACCCAGCTAATTTTGTTGCTGTTTCCATAAGAGCTTTGGTTACTTTTCTGTTAACTTCAGAAATATCCACTTCTTCTGATGTTACGCCTTCTAAAGCAGAGAATCTGTTCTTCAGTTCCAACTTGAAGGTATTATGGTGTTTTTTAAGGTTGGTTATGTCAATACATTTTGTTTGTCTTATGAGCTTGCCACGTTCGAGTTTAGTGTTGAGGTGCATCTTACATCTCACCAATCTATGGTCACTACCTGTGTTGAACTTGTTTAGCACACTGCAGTCTTCTATAACGAATTTTTTGTTACACATAATAAAATCAATTCCACTTGTCGTCCCATTTGGATGTCTCCATGTCCATTTCCTGTGTAGCTTTTTCTTGAAAAAGGAATTCAAGATGAAAAACCCTTCTGCCTCTGCAAACTCAACGAGAGTATTTCCACGCTGGTTTCTGTTGCCGTGACCGAATTTACCTGCTGAAGTTTCATTCTGTTGCGGTTGCCCTATTTTTGCATTGAAATCTCTAATAATTATCTTCAAGTGTTGCTTACCGTTTTATTTAGATGACAAATTTCCTCATAAAATTCTTCAATTTCTTCTTCAGGATGACTTGTGGTTGGTGCATAAGTTTGAATAATCTGAGCCTGGTATCTTCTCGAGAGTTGGATAACAAGTCTTGCAGCTCTATCAGAGGAACTTTCAACTTCTACAACTTTATCCTTCAGTTTCTTGTTTATTATAAGTCCAACACCACTAGTTCTGCCAGTATCTGTCCCACGATAGTAGAAGAGATATCCACTTTTCAGTTCAGTGAGATCTTCTCCTTTTCTTCTTACCTCACTTAGCCCGACAATGTCCCACTTGATCCTTTGTAGTTCCTCTTCCAATTCAAGAAGCCTTGAATCAGAAGATAGGAAGCGTCCATTATACGTAGCCAAGGTCAGCATCAGATGGAAGCCTAGTCCGGTCCTCCGGGGATTCTTAGCACCCTCTGCCTTCATGTCGCACTGGCCGCTGCCTTGACCAGGTACATTCCAGCTGCCGGAGACTGAGGGCCAAGATTTAAGTTGTGGAGTCATTTTGGAGGGGTTTGGCCATAACTCACCACTCTGGCCAAGCGGGTTGGTGAGTGTGGTATAGCATTTCCTCTAATCCCGATGGTATGGTTATACCGCTATTGGCGGTCATCAGAGCCCCTTTAGTGGGAACAGGATGCACCACGAGAAGGCGGGGTTGACATTTGTCAAGGCGATCGTTTCATAGTATTGGCTATGCATTCCTTTATAACACTTGTTACCATTTGTGACTTCTCACTCACTTACTGCTGATGTTAGTTTTGTATCTGTTGTCTTTTGCTTTCTGCCTCCTTTGAACACGTGATTAATAAGTAATAAGTCTAAGCTTTGTCATCAGCACCCTTTGGATAGCATCCTGAAGACAAAGGAGCTGAAAAGTTGGCAAGGTTACTAGCACCAGTAATTTCAGGGCGCTCTCCAAAATAAAGTAAATTTATTGGAGACATCTACCTCATCCACATTTCTGCTATTTAAGGCCAAATTGCTTCTCATTTGCTGCAGAGATGATGCAGAAAGCTCCTTAGCCTTCAGTGAAGTTCTGGTTAGACTTGTGACTTCCCTGCATTCATGGAGTGTATGATTTCAGAGCCAGAGGTAAAAATAATGCAGCCTTCAGCTCAACGAAATGCCGCATAAGTCCATTCAAATGTGAAACCAGTTGTTGGTGAAATTCTTTGCTTTCCCTCTTCCTTCCTTCTATCTTCCAAGTCATCCCCCAAACTTCTCTTCTTCTTCTTCTCTCTCGATCCTCCATTGAATCTGATCTTCTTCCTCTCCTTCTGTCTCTTTTCTACCACTTTCCTCCTCTTTGCCTACCAGAAATATCTGATTAAGTGAATTCCTGTACATCTATAGTATTGGTAATCAGAACATGGCCAAATGTCACAAAGTTATGAAACGCGTGTACTCAAGGAAGAGGTGTCATTACCATTGACGATGAGTGACCAAATAGATATAAAAATTAATTGTGTAGGAAAATTGCCATGTGGCATATGCACATATCAGCTTTCATGGTGATTCGGTCGGTAATGGGATCTGCAAGGGCCAGTTAAAACCAAATTTTTCAAAGGAAAATAATTATCTGGTACAGTACCCCGTTTTGAGTGTGGTTTGATGATACATTCAATCATGAGCAGATTTTAAAAACTTCTTTCACCAAATTGTTGCTAAAATTTGTTCATGACTGAATTGATTTTACAACAATGCATATTTCAACATTTCTCTTTCATCCAAGATCTAACAATTTCTTTTTTTTTTTCGTGAGGAAATTAAGGAGGTTTCCTGTGTAAGTACATGTGTTTTTAGAGTGGAGTGCAAGACTAAAATTCCTGGCGTGGTTTAGTCATTCCAATCTGCCCCTGCAAGCTACTTCCGGCATTCTTTGAAAACAGAATGTTCTGCCATTAGGGTAGACAGATAGCAGTTGATATGTATTCATGGGCTTCGCAGGAATTTCAATTTGTGCTTCAAATAGTTGCTGTAAATACTAAATATGGTTAAATATTGTATTAGTTATGGATGTAAGAATAAAGCTGGATCGTCCAATGAATCCGGTGGTCAGAAACTGATATCTTTACACGCATAATTTAAATTAAGTGTTTTGCTCATTGTTGTTTACATTCCTTTTAAATAGCAGTGTCTGGGCTTTTCTGGAAAGTCATTTGCAATCTAATGATTTTTATGAGGACATTGCAGAAAAATTGTTTTATTTTTATTAAAAAAAAAAAAAAGAAACTGCTCATCAGAATTATTTCACATCTCACTAATAGTTAACAGCTGAGCACTTCTACAGTAATCTATATTTTGAGGTTACTCACCTTTATTTCCTAAATCTTTTAGGAGGTTTTTGTCTCTACACATTTCCAACACGTATTTTTCTTATTTACATTGTGGTTCAAGGCCAAAAAAAAAAAAAAAAAATCTTTTTCAACTCACGCAAACTTAACTCCCTTCCTTTCTTTTCCCTATGACCAAATTCAGATTCAAAATAATCTACCACAAATATACACAATTGAACTCCCTAAAAACATGTTAATCTAATTAAAACTTCAATCAATAAAAACCTATTTACACATTTCCTAAAACGTCAAAGTTAAAAAGCTGTAACCCAAAATTATTTACAATTGCACATCAGTGCCTAATTAAAATAAACCCAAATACCTGACACAACCACTATATTCAACAATCACGGACCTCTGTTCCCTCAGAAATAAGCATAACAACCAAGCACTTTCAGCCTCTGCTCAGGCCATTCTCAAGGAGCAGATGCAGCAGATGTACCACCTGCAGGGATCGCATTCCTCCTAAAATTCCTAAAATTCCTAATATTTTGTGACCCTCCTTAAATTCCTAAAATTAGACCTAAAATTTGCTATTCATCCTAAAATTTTCGTAAGCTTATTTTTATTAAAAACACAACCGTTATTAACGCCAATAAATTTACCATTACGGTAAGGTAAAAAGACCTGTTATTGTAGAAACACAGCCTATATGCTGTGCTGCTGAAGGGAGGGAAAAATGACGCCGTCGAGATGCACTTGCTTCGGGGCGGGCGTTCCATTTTTTTGCCTTCGAACAGTTTTCGAGAGTAACAAGAGATCTAAGGGAAAAGGGAGGGGTCATTTTCACCCCTGGTTTGCGCTTTGCAGACGAACTCCCGTGGCACGCAGAAGATCGTACTTTATTTTTGTACATGCCTTGTGGAACCTCCTCTTTCTGCTGATGTTTTGTTATTGTAAACCGCAGGTGGGTGGAAGCAAAGAGGAAACATGTGGTCTCCTTCCGTAACCTCCGGTAATGACGATGGGATGGTAGCTGAGTATTATCTTGGCAGGCAGTAGAGCACGTGATCATTGACCTTCGATCATGCGTCAGCGACAGCGACCTTCGACGCGCAATATATCTCGGCTCCGACTCGCTTTGACTGAACTTGCGTGAGATGCGTATGATAGTTTCTGGTTTTACGTCTTTTATGGTGTTCTCTGTGCTGTGTGCAGGTTCAGTTCTCTAGTGGTGACCTGCTTTTTTTTTTTTTTTTTCATATCTTCTGACATCCTCGCAGCCAAATTTCGGGAAGTTGTCTGGTTTTTGCAATATTGGAACGTGTTTTTGTACTTCCCTTTCATTTTCTGGTTAGTAATACAAGTGTTTAAGATGCCTAAATCCAAAACGAAATTTCAAGATGCGTGGCTCGCCAAAGAATTGGACGGAGTGAAGTTGAAAGAATGGTGTTCTGCAACTGAAACAATATTTTCTGCTAAGTGTATATTGTGTTCAGAAATTTTCAACATTTCTAATAGTGGCTTTTCACAAGTAAAAGCGCATCATAAAGGAAAAACATTTGCAGAAATTTCAAAGTAAATTTCAAAATAAGTCCATCCTGAAAGCCTTTGGAGGACGGGATCTTCAGCCCAAAACAAATATTAGTGAAGTACTGAGTCATGATTTACAGTTGGCTAAAGCCGAAGCATTATGGGCCATGAAAGTTGCTAAGGACAATATGTCTTTTGTTTCATGCACTGAAACAGTTGAACTTTTCAAAGAAATGTTTCCTGATTCTGCTATTGCAGCCAAAATGCAACTTAAAGAAAAAAGTTGCTTATGTGATATCACATGGATTGTCAAAATATTTTGAAGAGGATTTGAAAAAAGACATTGCATCTAGTAGCCCAGGAAAGGTTACTATAGCATTTGATGAAACTACAAATACACAAGTGAAACGGCAGTTGGATGTGTATCTCATGTACTGGTCTTCAGAAATAAATTCAGTTTCTTGCCGATACCTAACAAGCGTTTTCTGGGTCATGCAACAGCAGATATTTTGCTAAAAGAAATTCTTGATGTGTTATCATCCTTCAATATTTCGTTGAACAGAATTATTTGTGTATCCATGGACAGCCCAAATGTAAATAAGTGCTTTTTACGCAAATTCAATGAAGTTGTAAAACAAGAAACAGGCCAGAAATCTTTGGAACTAGGTTTTTGCAACCTGCATGTTGTTAGTAATGCATTTAAAATTTTTTTGACAAGCTTAAATATAGAATTTGACGAATTTGCTACTGATATGCATTACTTTTTAAAGAGTAGTGCTGCAAGACGAGAGGATTATAAATCTGTCGAGGATATAACATTGGTCACTGCCAAATTTCTTTTGCGTCATGTCAGCAACAGATGGTTAACCGTTGGTTCTGTAGCCCAGAGGCTCTTGGATCAATGGCTAAATATTACAGAATATTTTAAACTTCTTGCCATCTCAAAAAATATTTGAAAAACAACTGCGCAATTCGGCAAGGTATAAAAGAATTCACTGTTTCCTGAAAAATGAGCTTACTCCTTGCTATTTAGCATTAATTTCATTTTCACACCAAAATTTTGAAAAGTTTTCATTATGTTATCAGAGTGAAGAACCAAAAATACACCAGTTATATTCTGATTTAAATACTTTAATGAGGAATGTTATGGCTCAGTTTATCCAAGATGATGTTATAGCAGGGAAATTTGGAGAAGACCTAAAGAATGTAGATTTTGAAAACAAAAATTCATGGAAAAAACTAGGGGAGTTAGAAGTTGGTATGAAGACAAAAAATCTCCTCAGGAATGTTCAGGAGACCAGGCAGAAATTATTTCTCTTAGATGTAAGATCATCACTAATTGCAACCACAAAATATTTAAAGTCAAATTTGCCATTCTGCAATCAAAAGCTAAGAGACATAGAAGTTTTAAAGGTAAAAGAACCAAAGAAAGAGTCAACTCAACTTTCAGTCACTGAAGGACTTTCGGAAATAACCAGAATTTCAAGTGTTTTGCATCTTTCTGAGGAACAAATTGATAGAGTAAGAGAAGAGTGGAAACTTTTAAATTGCGATAAGCCAACTCTAGATGAACTAGTGAAATTTTCAGAGGAAGGGCATATTCCAGTGCGGATTGATCATTACGTAATATATTTAGTATTAAAGACTCTAGCGGAAAAGAAAAATACTCAAATCTTGCTAAACTCATAAAGTCAATTTTAGTTTTACCTCATGGTAATGCTGATGCAGAAAGGGGATTTTCGGTTAACACTGCTCTGTTAAGGAAGGACAAGGCTAACTTAAAAGACTCAACTATAACATTATTAAGAATAGTTAAAGGGGCCATTAAACACTATGGATGTGTAAGTAAAGTTCCCATAACAAGAAATTTGTTAAATAGTGTTTGTGATTCACATAAATTTTATAAAGAGTATGTTGATAAGCTGAAGGAAGAAGAATCAAAAAAGGTAAAAGAAAGGAAGCAGAAAGAGAGGGAAAATAAGGAAAAGCAGCTAGAGAAAAAAAGAAAAGCTGAGTTTGATGACAAAATAAAAGAAAATGATGCAGAAATAAATAGACTTAAAAACGATAAAGAAGCCTCCCTAGCAATAATTCAAGAGGGAACAGAAAGAATGAGAAAAGCTGTAGAAAAACAAAATACTGTTGAAATAGCAGTTGCCTCTAACTTGATCATACAAGGTTCAGCTGAAATAAAGAAAACTGAAAGTAAATTAGTTGTGGTAGAAGCAGAAAAAGATAGGCTAATCAGGAAAAGGTTAAAACAATAATATGAAAAAAGTAATTCAGTGAACAATTGTACATAGTTCTTGGTTTTCAATTACCTTTTTAGGATATTATAATTTAATGTGAAACCTGAAAACTTTACTGTGAAAATCGTGAATTGCTTCTGGTTCAACAGCATATTAATGTTCAAAGTGAAACTTGAATGTGGTAAATATACTTGAATATGATAATAACACGTGAAAAGATAAGAACTGAACATTAGAAGTAAATCATACTTAAACTTTAGACATTAGACGTTATGCAAAAAATTTGGGTGTTAACTTCGACCATATATACTAATGGACTGCACATTGGCAATAGCTGCATCAAAGCCGCCATGGCTCAAACATTGGGCACGTCATCATCAGACTCCAAATTTCGTGTAAAAATGCTGTTATGATTACTAATTTACGCTGCAGAACTTCAGTGT
Organism: Macrothele yani; assembly: GCA_039090855.1. NCBI lineage: Eukaryota > Metazoa > Arthropoda > Arachnida > Araneae > Macrothelidae > Macrothele > Macrothele yani. The sequence goes on along the minus strand of CM077010.1, from coordinate 136,134,977 downwards.
TTTCGGTGTATTATGTGAATGCGCCTCATATATAATGAAAACTCTTCAGGTAAGTTTACTTATGAGCTATATACATGCATGATCGGGTTGTTTACATTTTGTGATTTATAATGTGATGAACATTTGCGAAGAATTTGGAACATGCATTCCATTTTTTTTTCTTAAGTTACTATATTTTTATTCAATAGCTGCAAGTTTCTGGTTAAGTAATTGAACTTTATTGACTTAGGTATTTAATTCGTTTCTTACCCATGAAAAATCATAGAACTTTCTTTACTATATCGCTCAGAGCAACCATAAGCACAGCAGGTGTAACCCATCTTTTTTACTGGTCATGTGATTTTATGTTGGAGCCAGAAATTTTGATGTCATGCGCAGTCTATCAGTATATATGGTTGAAGGGTGTGAAGCAAACTCTTTACAATGTATACAAAGTTGTTTTACTAGATGTATACAAATATACATCTAGTTTTTATTGAAATACACTCCTAAAATTTTCCTAAAATTTTTCTAAAATTCCTAAAATTCCTAAAATTCCTACCTAAAAATTTTCCAGAAGTATGCTATGATCCCTGCACCTGTCACCATCCACGAAACGTAGCGAATGTTCCAGTGCTCGCGCGGCATTGTCTCATTTCCCATTCTCCGTCGTTCAGGCCCAAGCACTTTCAGCCTAGGCAGAGGCTGAAAGTGCGGTGGTTGTTATGCTTATTTCTGAGGGGAGAGAGGTCCGTGATTGTTAAATATAGTGGTTTTGTCAGGTATTTGGGTTTATTTTAATTGGGCACTGATGTGCAATTGTAAATAATTTTGGGTTACAGCTTTTTAACTTTGACGTTTTAGGAAATGTGTAAATAGGTTTTTATTGATTGAAGTTTTAATTAGATTAATGTGTTTTAGGGTGTTCAATTGTGTATATTTGTGGTAGATTATTTTGAATCTGAATTTGGTCATAGGGAAAAGAAGGAAGGAGTGAAGTTTGCATGAGTTAAAAAGAAAATATATATATATATATATATATATATTTTTGGGATGTAAGGTCAGGTGATGCGTAACATCACAGCCTCTCCTTGACAAATGTCAACCCCGCCTTCTCGTGGTGCATCCTGTTCCCACTAAAGGGGCTCTGACGACCGCCAATAGCGGTATAACTATACCATCGGGATCAGAGGAAATGCTATCCCACACTCACCAACCCGCTTGGCCAGCGTGGTGAGTTATGGCCAAACACCTCCAAAATGACTCTACAACTTAAATCTTGGCCCTCAGTCTCCGGCAGCTGGAATGTACCTGGCCAAGGCAGCGGCCAGTGCGACATGAAGGCAGAGGGTGCTAAGAATCCCCGGAGGACCGGACTAGGCTGCCATTTGATGCTGACCTTGGCTACCTATAACGGACGCTCCCTATCTTCTGATTCAAGGCTTCTTGAATTGGAAGAGGAACTACAAAGGATCAAGTGGGACATTGTTGGGCTAAGTGAGGTAAGGAGAAAAGGAGAAGATCTCATTGAACTGAAAAGTGGATATCTCTTCTATTATCGTGGGACAGATACTGGCAGAACTAGTGGTGTTGGATTTATAATAAACAAGAAACTGAAGGATAAAGTGATAGAAGTTGAAAGTTCCTCTGACAGAGCTGCACGACTCGTTATCCAACTATCGAGAAGATACCAGGCTCAGATTATTCAAACTTATGCACCCACCACAAGTCATCCTGAAGAAGAAATTGAAGAATTTTATGAGGAAATTCGTCATCTAAATAATAAAGGTAAGCAGCACTTGAAGATAATTATGGGAGATTTCAATGCAAAAATAGGGCAACGACAACAGAATGAAACTTCAGTAGGTAAATTCGGTCACGACAACAGAAACCAGCGTGGAAATACTCTCGTTGAGTTTGCAGAGGCAGAAGGATTTTTCATCTTGAACTCCTTTTTCAAGAAAAAGCCACACAGGAAATGGACATGGAGACATCCAATTGGGACGACAAGTGAAATTGATTTTATTATGTGTAACAAAAAATTCGTCATCGAAGACTGCAGTGTGCTGAACAAGTTCAACACAGGTAGTGACCATAGATTGGTGAGATGTAAGATGCACCTCAACACTAAACTAGAACGTGGCAAGCTCGTAAGACAAACAAAATGTATTGACATAACCAACCTTAAAAAACACCATAATACTTTCAAGTTGGAACTGAAGAACAGATTCTCTGCTTTAGAAGGCGTAACATGAGAAGAAGTGAATATTTCGGAAGTTAACAGAAAAGTAACCAAAGCTCTTATGGAAACAGCAACAAAATTAGCTGGGTCTAAGAACAAGTTGCATGTGAACAAATTATCAGGAAAAACCAAAATGTTGATGCAAAAAAGAAGAGAGATGAGGACAACTAAAGAAGATGTGACTTCCAAAGTGGAATATATAGAGCTATGCAAGACAACACGAAAAAGTATCACTGAAGACGTAAGGAAATTCAACTGTGAGCTAGTGAGGAAAGCAATTGAAAACAACCAAAGCCTTAAGATAGCAAAGGGACATCTCAGTAAGGGAAGAAAACAGATTATGGCTCTGAGAAAAGAAGATGGTTCTATAAGAAGAAATAGAGGCGAAATTTTGACAAGAGTGAAAGATTTCTACTCCAAATTATATGAAAGGGATGATACATGTACTCCAGACATCATGAAAGGTACCAGAGTTCTTCCAGTCCTCCCAGCAGAAGTTGCTCATGCAATCAAGAACATGAAGCGGGGGAAAGCTCCAGGAGAAGATGGAATTACTATAGACATCATACAAGAAGCAAGTGGAGAAATTGAAACAGTACTCGCCCAAATTTTCACTCGATGCCTTAATGAAGGGAAGATTCCTGAGGATTGGAACAATGCTACAATGATCCTGCTACATAAAAAAGGTTACATTGAGGATCTCAGGAACTACAGACCTATCAGCCTCCTATCAGTGGTTTATAAAATCTTCACTAAAGTTCTTTCACACCGCTTGAAGGTAACACTGGACATGGCTCAACTGAGAGAACAAGCTGGATTCAGGAGTGGCTACAGCACAATAGATCATATCCACGTACTGAGAGAACTAATTGAAAGAGTGAGGGAATATGAACTTCCATTGTGCATGGCTTTTATCGATTATGAAAAAGCCTTTGATTCGGTGAAACCATCAGCAGTTACCACGGCTCTGAAATCCTGCGGTATTGAAGATGCATACATTAATATTATTAATAACATCTATGAAAATGCAAGTGCAAAGATTCGGCTGTTTGAAAATACAACACACATAAAAATTGGAAAGGGAGTGAGACAAGGTGACACCATATTCGAAGCTCTTTAATGCCACATTGGAAAATGTCTTTCAATCACTGAACTGGGAAAACAAAGGGATAAAGATTAATGGAGATTATCTAACCCACCTTCGTTTTGCTGATGACATAGTCATTTTTGCAACTACCCCATCAGAGCTGCAGAGTATGATCCAGGAACTTGCTGACAAGAGTAAAGAAGGGGGATTAAAAATGAACTTTCAGAAGACAAAAGTGATGTTCAATGCTTTTACAAGAAATGAAGATTTATCGATTGATGGAGAAAAACTGGAGATAACAGATACGTACGTTTATCTTGGACAGCAGATATCAAGTGAGGGTCACATTGATGAAGAAATTAATCGGCGTACAAAACTTGCCTGGAGAGCTTTTGGAAGAAACAGCATAATTTTCAAGAGCAATATGCCATTATGTCTTAAAAGAAAAGTGTTTGATCAATGCATCCTTCCAGTGCTTACGTATGGTGCAGAGACGTGGACCTTAACTAAAAGAGACATACAAAGGCTGCAGACAACTCAAATAAGCATGGAGAGGTGCATGCTTGGTATAACCAAGAGAGATAAGAAGAGGAACTCGTGGATCCGAAAAATGACGGAGTGGAAGGCATCATGATCAGAGTTAAATCCCTGAAATGGCAATGGGCTGGACATACTGCCAGAAGGACAGACCATAGATGGACAGCCGAAATTTTAGATTGGATTCCAAGGGACAGGAAAAGACCCAGAAAAAGACCACATGGGAGATGGGTGGATGAAATTCGTAAATATGCGGGAGTGACATGGAGGAGACTGGCACAAGACAGACCGTTGTGGAGGAAACTTGGGGAGACCTTCATCCAGCAGTGGATTGATAATGGTTGACAATGATGATGATGATGATGATGATATATATATATATTTATTTATTTTTGCGGCCTTGAACCACGATGTAAATAAGAAAAATACGTGTTTGAAATGTGTACAGACGAAAACCTCCTAAAAGATTTAGGGAATAAAGGTGAGTAACCTCAAAATATAGATTGTCTAAATAGCACGTGAATAATTAAGCAGCTAGATGACATTTGACATTTGCAATGCTGTATGAATATATGACTTCTACAGTATGTAGGAAGGGAGATGCAAAATCAAGCACAGATTTATTACTCATATTCATGTGAAGTTTTCATTTAATTGACTTATTTCCATGAAGTAACACATGACTTAGGTATGGGGAAAAAAACATATTTATTTAAAGATGAGCTTTCTGAGCAAGTTTCTTGAAACATAAATTGCATAACTGATGCTTTTTACCACCATGAAGGAGCCTTGAGATATTAGAATTTTGGGTGAATGTTTTGTAACAAATATCACACTGGTAAGGTTGTTCACCAGTGTGGACCTTTACATGACTTAAAAGACTTCTTTTGTGTATGCATTTTTTGAAACACACTTCACATTGGAAAGATTTTTCATTTGCATAAGTTGCAAAAGTCTTTCAATATTGGAATCTTCCTGAATTTTTGGAAGCATATTTCAAATACACTCCCAGCAATCTTTACTTTCATGTGGAATAATGTGTGGAAGTGAATCAGCTTCTTTTTTCACTTCCTTAGAATTTCATTCTTCAGTAACTTTTAAGAATGTTCCACATTCTTAAACTTACAATTTTCATTTGTTCAGAATACTGCTATTATAATAATTGATTTCCCTGACATCCTTTGCATCACGCCTATTAGAAAGAAACATGAAGCTTCTTGGAACACAAAAGATATTTTTAACCTGATCTACAAGAATTTCTTAAAAAGTAGGTTATTTTACTTCAGAAAGAATTGTATTGCAACAACAGTTATGACATTGCTAAATATTCATTATATCAAGAAAACTGTTTGGTTATATTTCATTCTATCAAGAAAACTGTTTAGTTATATTTCATTAAAAAAAAAAAAAAGAAAAAAAAAGAAGAGTAGTTCGCAGTGACAGTAGCTGCAGTCTGTTTCAAATTACAGACCAACATCTACAATATGCTTTGAAACTGACTGCAAAAAGACTACAGCAAATTTTTAATAATAGTAAAATATTTTTAACCATCCCATCAGGCAGTGTTTATGTGATCATCAAGGCAGTGAAAAAGATTTTTAATAAATACCATAGGCACTGTACACCACAAGAACAGAATATAGAAACAAAACTCCCTTTAGGCAACAACAAAAAAATTGTTTATAAATTTCAAACAACATTATGATGAATATTTAGTTATTATACAAATTTATTAAAAGTGGCAGTGCTTAAATATTTTAGAATAAGGGCATTTAACCATTGATAAAATAAAACAGAAAATCATAAAAGGTATAAAGCAACATATTTCTGCATCAGTGAAGCTGCTGTTTATAAAAATGATTATTGTCAATCACATAGCTGCAAACAAATTTTTATTGTATTGCTAAATAAATTACATTTACAAGAAAATAAAAAACTTTCCTTTCTACTATTTTGATCCTACTGTACTGAACGTAACTAGCTGACTTTCAGTTCATATTAAGGCATTTGACTAAATCATAATTGCAAGAAAAAAAAATGTTTACCACTGTTTCAATCTTTTAGTGCCTATTGTGTGCTGTGTTCTCCTTTTTGATTTTTTGTTAGATGTTAGATAATTTGAAAAAATGCTTATATAATAATCTTTTCTCAGCAAAAAAGAAACCACACACACACACACACACACACACACACAGGTCTGTAGTCAGAGAAAAGGATTTCAGGTTGCATGATAACAATAATGGATTTCTGTTTGCAATGAAGGAACGATAATGTGATATATTCATCAGTTAGAGGGAGTTCTTCATTTGCTTCATAAGAGCATACAGTATTTATTGAGACATAGAGGTAATAATCATCTTTTCTCATCTTTTTTGGTTAGTAAATTAAATTAGATGAAGTACTGTTTTGTACATTCAAATTATATGTAGGGGTAGCTTTTTAAATTAGTTTATTGAGTATGAATGCAGCACCACAATTAATAATAAATATAAAGAGCATCACTTGTCTGAGGAAAAGCAGTGATAGTTTTGTAAACATGAAATCTATAGACGCCCTGTTTTTATTTCTTTTATTTTGTGCGATATTTATTTTGCATTAACTCACTGGGTAAAGATATTTTTCAGTAAAACAATTCGAGGAACAGAATCAGGTAGTTAAGGGTAATATGAAGGAACGATAATGCGGTTCATTCAAATTTGCATTGCTATAACTTCACCTATCAGGTGTGCATGTTCGCTATATGCAACAGCGTATTTTCTATTTCATAGCTGATTTTCATTGAAATTGAGACTTTGCTGATTAAATTTTGATCTAGAAATTTGTTGGTTTGCATGTGAATATTCCTTCTGGGCTATTCATATGGCATATTATGCATTGAATAAAACACTTACCTTTCCAATAGCTATGTATTTTCCACCAACTCCTCCCAATCACAGATGGCGCTGCTATCTCAATTGATGCCCTCGCCTCCAAAGTGCCGGCCTTGCGTCTGCCAGTCGATCTCTCTCTCCAAGGTCTTTGGCCCCTGGCATATGCATATCATTGTTGTCATATAGATACTGTACATTTTACTGCTTCCCCTGTAGTCATCCTTTAGACAACTGATAAATTACATCCCTATGGAATGTAATTTTGGGCAATGTAATTTTCAAGTTGTCTGAAGGATGTCTACATAAAAAACAGTAAAAAAAGTATGGCATCCATATGCTGACAATGATATGTACACACAGAGTTTTTGAAGCTGTATGTGGCATCTCTGTGAAAGCAAGGGATTCTGATTTGCAGAATGTGACTACATAGGTCAAGAGATATTGATCTAAAATGATTTTAACTTTTCCTCAGTCTTCATGATCTATCTTTCCAGTTCACCATATTGCAGTAAGAGGTAGGTACACTGAGTGGACAGAAATCATGGGATACCAATGATTTTTGTCCACCCAGAAGGGCAGTTACATGGTGAATAATTGTTCCACAGGTATCACTGAGTGGACAGAAATCATGGGATACCAATGATTTGTGTCCCCTGAAAAGGGCAGTTACATGGTGAAGCATTGTTCCACAGGTATCTCATCATCCATGTATGCTGCACTGCTGTCCATAATTCTGTCACAGTCCTGGGTGGAGGATTCAAATTTTGAATGGACAGCAACCCAAAGATTTCCCCCAGGGTTCATGTCCAGTGAATGGGAAGGCCAGTCCAGGGTGGGAACTTCTACGTAATGCTCTCCTGTCACCACGGATCTGTGGGGAAGCGCATACTAGAAGAGTCCATGAACATCTATTCATGGTCATCATTCACTCGCAAAGCAATGACAGACAGTATGCGAGGATGGACACATAGCATAGACTGTTCAGAGATGCATCTAGACATACCAGAGGTCTCAACGTGTGCCAGTTTAACATGCCCCAGACCATAACCGAACCTCCACCAGCCTGAGCAGTTCTTTGTTGACATGCCGGGTCCATTGCTTTATGTGATTTCGGCCAGATCCGCACACTCCCATCTGCATGAAATAACTGGAAACGGTACGGTGTTCGTCAGACCCTTCTCTAATCGTCCGAGGTCCAGTGCAGATGTTCTTTTGCCCAGTTAAGGTTATATTTCAGTGATATGACATTAGCAATGGGACTTTGGTGGGTTGGCAGCTCCCACAACCTATTGTGGTTAATAATTGCAGGAGTCGATCCAGGTGGCATTTGATACCATTGGGCGGTATCTTCACAAAAATATTTTTAGCTCAAACAGTATCTTTACAAAAATATTTTTAGCTCAAATGGTATCTTCATTAAAAAAAACCCTGTATCTTCATTAAAAAAGCAAACTGTGATGGTGTCAAAAGATGAGAAGATAAATTTGAAATTTATTGAAATGAAGATAAAATTTTACTGAAAGTTTTACTTTCAGTAAAATCTTATATTAAGAAAAATATTTTTGTGTGAAAAGTATCTTGAATATTGTTGTATTTAACTGTGCTTTTTTTTTTTTTTTCGTTGCTATGAACTGTTTTCAGTAAAACAGTCTCTGACAGATGCATATCAATCACTGCATCATCACTAGCTGTAGCTGAGATGAAACTCGCTAAAAGAAACCCCAAAGCATTATAGGAGCATGTTTTCCCCCCACATGCATTTTCCAGGGCTAACTCAGTAGCAGGGATGGGCACACTGGTGGATGCTCATTCTCAAAACATTCATGCATCAGAAGTATCGGCGGAAATTTGCGATGAATCAGTAAAAACCTTGATATTTTGCTAAAGAACTGAAGAACTCGCATCTTTCCCATCTGCAACAGTTACGGGCACATCAAAGAATAAATAGCCGTTCAATATATTGGGATAGCTCACTAATTCAACATCGAGTAACCATAATGTGTATTTGTTAACACGCTTCATCAGTGGCATATATTCCAGGCTAGCTGCAAAGCCCAGAGAATGCACAAATAAAAAAGTCAATTAGATTTACACAAGTAAAAGTCAATTACAAACGGTATTAAGCTATGTCGATGTTTTCGCTGTGAAAAAAACACACGTGCTGATTCGCTTCTTTTAACTGAAATAATCAGTCGGGTGATCAAAGATCAACGGATCTCCTAGTAGAGGGATGGTGTCGTCGTGACTCAACCACCTCTACCAGTCTTTGTCTGCGGCCTTCGCCGTGTGATTCGTAGACTTTGGATACGTTCGCCGGCCAGCTTTTCCATGGCAACATGGAGCAGCTGCAGTGTGAATGGCCCATTGCACAGGCAATGGTTCGCTCAGAAAAGAGAATACTTAGACCACCGTACTTCCTCGCATGCTCCTGCCCGTTAGAGCCCGTGTTTGGTGAGAGTTATTTCAGCTGTGTGAAGTGTCAATGAATTAAAATCAGTGATACTATATCTTAAATTTGTGGCTTTGTTTGATTCGAATTGTTTTGATAAATTTTGTGAAAGCTCTCCTGATCATCTACTGTCAGAAATTTAAGAACCCTATGCTTCAAAGTTTGATACAGTTCGACTCAAAAATGAACTGAAGATGTTTATTATTCCCTTCATGAATACAAAAAGAAATTAGTAAGAGACATTACTTGTCACATGAAATTGCATAAATCGGACGTTGTGTTTATTGAATTTTACAAATTAGCAGACCTAATATTAAAGTTTCCATCAACAACTGCAACTGCCGAAAGAAGTTTTCCTGCGTTAAAAAGAATCAAGACATATCTCAGGGCTGCACAAGGGCATGCACACTTGAGCAACTTGGCTGTTTTGTCAATAGAGAAAAATGCTCTTTTTAAATGTGAGAAAAATAGAGTTCATGTACAAATAAGTGTTAAAATCCTAATCCTCATAATTATTAGATGTTATGCTAGCAACAGCATGTACTTAAAATTAGGAAAAAAATTACTTCGATTACTTAACTACTGAAAAATAAGCTTCGCAATTTAAAAGAAACAGTACTGATAATGGGGGGGATGAGATAGCCTAGGTCTTGGACCCAAGATATGCCACTGTGCTTCATGTACCGTAAACCTTGATGTGTCAGCTCCTGTAACATTGAGGATAAGAATTCTGTTTTCGGTGATGAAACATAAAAAAAGAATCGTTAATTCGCGATATAGAAAGGTGATATTTCCTTTCTCTTTATAAGAATAAAAAAAAACGATATATTAATTTACTTATCGCAGAAAATTTTCGAGTTTATTACGCTTTTACAGTTTCAAAAATCAGTCGTGAAATCTATTTTGAAGGGTGTGGGGATGTATCAGTTTCTGTAACATCAAGGAAAAGAACTCTAATTTCGGCAACAAAACATCGAACAAAACGGCGAAAAAATTACTAATTCATGACATAAGAAAATTATATTCCCTTCCTCTGTAAAAGAGTGCAGCAAAATAAAATTCATTTAGAAAAATATTGGTACTTATGCATTAGCGGGGCGCCAGTACGAATGTCTCAGTTTTCAATAGAGGGCAGCACATGAGTAGAGAAAAAACTTAAATAGTACTGTAAATAGCGATCAAACACAACAATAATAATAACAATTATATCTTTATTATAATAACAAATGTTTCTTTATGATAAATAATAACAATGTAAAGCAAAATGTTTAAAAAATATTGACTGAATGTATATCATCTTTCCAACGATGCAAAAAAATCTACACTTTAATTTTTGGGGGCCAATAAGTTTTAATAGAATTTAAAATGGATTCAAATGGGTCTGAGATAAGTGACTGATGTCTTCAGCGAAATATGAATCAATATGCTGTCTAGCAGTTCCGCGATGACGTTTGTATCTGCATTCATCTGAGCCCCTTACAATCTTTCTATCGTTTAAGTGTGGGCTCCATTTCTGGGTCCACTAAATGATACCTATGATTGACTTTAAAATAGTGAAATCCTGCTTCTCCTAGCTTCTCGGTCTTATATGATTTCCATGAATTGGAATATATTGTAGAATGTTCTGCAACATGATTTTTGATTTCTTTCATTAGGGTTTTTGCACTTCTGTCTGGCACTTTCACTAAACAACAGTTATCAGTGGAAGACAAATTCCTCCGAATATCCACTGTTCCGGTAAAATATGACCTGTATTAGACTTTCTCTTCGAAAATAAGGTTTCATCCACTTCACTATTAGTTCTGGGCCGCCAATATTTTTTTTTTTTTTTTTTTTTTTTTGCTGTGGAAATAACTTTTTTATGGGTCTTATAGAGGTTAGGTTATTATTCAAAAAAGTTATTGGTATGATTTTTGAACTAAAGCCTAGTTCATCATCAGGACTACGTCACTGGAGTAGTTGCTGCCACTCAATCGGAAGTGTCCAACCACAATTATTGTTAATTGTGGTACTTCTTCTTCCAGCTATTTCCATCCCTTCTTTTAGTTTTCCTCTTACTAAGGAAACTAGAAGAAGGGATGGAAATATCGAGTTTCGTTTAGTTTAAGTTTTTTTCTAGTTTAGTCTAGTTTAAACTAGAAGAAAACTTAAAACTTAAACTAAACTAGTTTTCCTCTTACTAAAGAAACTAGAAAAAGGGATGGAATAACTAGAAGAAGGAATGGCAATAAAGGGTTTTCCTTGTTACTTAGGAAACTAGAAGAAGGGATGGAAATAGCGAGAAGTACCACAATGAACGATAATTGCGGTTGGACACTTCCGATTGAGTGGCCGCAACTACTCCAGTGACATAGTCCTGATGATGAACTAGGCTTTAGTTTGAAAATTTGACCAACTGTTTTGAATAATAAATTCTATAAGGCCCATAAAAAAGTTATTTTCACAGTAAGCTATGAATAGAGGTGCCATAAATTCATTTACAACCAGGATTTTTTTATTGAACTGACCTTCCAAAACAGCTACACAAATTTCTTGCAAAGTTATTCCAATCAACAGCTGTGTGACTTGCCATATTCAACTGGCATTTACACCATTTAAGAGAACTTAATTCTTTACTCCAACTGTAAATAAACTGAACAGCAGTTACAAAAGGAATCCAACTACAGTAAAACCTCGAAAAGCAGGCATCGACGGGACCGGACAAGTGCCGGATTTATGAAAATTCCAGATTTCTAATGCTGTCCAAAAATTGTGTAACGTGCGTTACGTAAAACACGTACTTACAAGTAACATGTCATTTTAACGAAAATGTGTGCGCCAGGCCTTATAAATATGCAGCGGTCACGCTGCTGATTGCATCCTTCGCAACTTGCGGGGGGGGGGGGGGGGGATCATTTTGTCTGGAAAATTGGCGATTATTTTTCCGTACTATTTATTATAAAACTGTCAGGCGAAAAAATTGAAATTGGCGAAGGGTTAGGCAAAATCTTGAAAAAAGCCAGAGCAGCCGCTAGAGCTGAGCGATGTATCACGAAAACCTGATGTGAATTTTGCATCAATATTACGGTTCTTCGACTGACGAAACTACGAGTCATCATGAAGGTGATTACCGCGATGAATCATGAAGGCCGATGTAGATGTCATTACACGATCGAATCCACATCCTGCCACTACCAACCACAGATCATCAGCACAGCTTCAACACTCATTTCAAACCTACACGCCGATTCGTCACCTCATTGGTCCACGTTAGCTTTGCTTGCTTCGGTCTCTTGAGGTTTGTTTTGTTTTGTCTCAGATTTGTTCTTGGTTTTTATTTGTTTTATTTTTCCTCTTCATTATTTTTTATTTTATTTTTTTCTTTCTTCGGGTTTTGCTTGTTTCTGTATTGTATACATATCTATATACACTATCTACCAACAAGTAATTGGACACCCCTGCAATCGACGATATCTGTGGTCCTGATACTCATCACGCCCGCCGCCGTTAAATATATCTTGTGGGAAACAACAATGCAACCAGTCGCATGCAAGATGCCACGCAGTTCGGACCTCTCTGATTTCAAGAAAGGTGTAATCGTCGGGTATCACAGAAATGGCCAATCCATACGTGACATATCCAGTGAGTTGAAGTACCTAAAATCGACAGTGGCCTACGTGATTGGCAAGTAGAAGATGAGAGGTGACTGTCGGAATGTGGCCCAACCCGGCAGACCCACAAAACTGGGAGTTAGAGACCGACAGGTGCTGGCCAGAGAAATTCAGAAGAACCGCACCAAATCGATGGGCCACATCCGCAAGGAGTTTGAACAGGCATCCGGGAGTGTTCTTTCGTTGAATACCATCCATAAGGAAGCCCATCTGCTTGGTTGTCATGGACGTGCTGCCGCCCACGAGCCTTTGATCACCAAGTCCAATAGCACTGCTCGGCTAACGTGGTGCAAAGAACGTCGACAGTGGACCGTTGAACAGTGGAAACAGGTTCTCTGGAGCGACGAATCAAGGTTCACCCTCTACCGTTCAAATGGCAGGGTCTGGGTTTGGCGTCTGCCTGAAGAACGCCTTCTGCCGGAATGTATTGTGCCAACTGTAAAGTTCGGCGGCGGTGGAATTATGCTATGGGGGTGCTTCTCCTGGTATGGCACGGGACCCTTGATCGCAATTCCTGGTAGACTCAACGCCGAGACCTACTGTACCATTTTGGATGACCATGCGCTTCCTAAGTTGTGGCAGTTTTACGGGGTGGACCCATGTTACTTTCAGGATGACAATGCCACCTGTCATGTTGCAAGGTCCACCATGGCTTGGTATGGTGACAATGGGGTTAATCGAATGGACTGGCCTGCGCAGAGCCCAGACCTTAACCCTATCGAGCACCTCTGGGACGAGTTGAAACGTCGACTTAAGGACCCCCACCGTCCAAAATCGGTGAAGGAACTGACCTGTCTTCTCCAAGCCTAGTGGAAGAAAATACTGCTAGCCGTCATACAATGCCTGGTTGAGAGTATGCCCCGGAGGATCGCAGCTGTAATCGCCGCTCGTGGAGGCTCCACCAACTATTGAAGGTGAATAAACTTTGTTTTCCTTTGCTATCACAGGTGTCCAATTACTTGTTGGTAGATAGTGTATATATTGTATACATACATACAAATATATGTATCATCATCATCATCATCATTTTCAACCATTATTAATCCACTGCTGGACGAAGGTCTCCCTAAGTTTCCTCCACAACAGTCTGTCTTGTGCCAGTCTCCTCCATGTCACTCCCACATACTTTCGAATTTCATCCACCCATCTCCCATGTGGTCTTTTTCGGGGTCTTTTCCTATCCCTTGAAATCCAATTTAAAATTTTGGCTGTCCATCGATGGTCTGTCCTTCTGGCAGTATGTCCAGCCCATTGCTATTTCAGGGATTTAACTCTGATCATGATGTCTTCTACTCTTGTCATTTTTCGGATCCACGAGTTCCTCTTCTTATCTCTCTTGGTTACACCAAGCATGCACCTCTCCATACTACTTTGAGTTGTTTGCAGCCTTTGCATGTCTCTTTTAGTTACGCACGGGGATAACTGGTTTTCCAGTTATTTGGGAGCGGCGCCCCCACGGCCCGAGCTGACCTTGTGACTGGTCAACATCTGATGTCCTGCCACCGCTTGTTTTTTGTTTCGGTGCTGTTGGTGTTTGCAGGGACGGCTGTTCATCCAGCTGTTGGGGTGTTGCGGCCCCACGATCCCTAGCTGGTCTTGTGTCTCGCTTTTTGTTTTTATTTCTTTTCTCCACTGGCTAGTTGCCCGTGTTGTATACTTTTACCTAATCGTTACCACGTTATGTACTAACACCCCGGTCTTGTGGTTTTGTTACCCTCCACCACTAACTGTATTATATTAACCGCTCAGTTCGTAGGTTGCTGAGATTCCGTTTAGGTTCCCTTCCAGGATTTGTCTTCTTTGGATTTCTTTTTTTTCCTTTTAGCTGGTTTGGGTGCTAGACCTACCTGCATGTTTGCCGCGTGCGGAGACCCGTGAGGCGGAAATGGGATGTCTGGCGGCTGAGGTCGCAGGAGACCGGTTAAGTGCCTCCTGTGTACCAACACTCCTCTTCGACCCCGGCTTCGCTGTAAACTGGAGGCTAGAGACTAACCCACCTCTAGTCAGAAGTCTTGTACCAAGTTGTGTACAGGGCTTTAGCGGCTTTTTGTCGTATAGCACGGCAGGGTAAGCCCGGGGGCTGTGGGATCATGCCAAAGGCGTTGGCATGACGGTACCAGGAGGCCGAAGTGTCCGCCGAGTGCGTGTGATCACAGCCAACGGACTATATCTGCAACGTATAAGCTCCAGAACTGTGTCCAGCGTCATTTTCTTGGCTTGCGGACCTCCAGTTCTCCCTTGTAAGGCTCGGTGGTGGGTGGAGTAGTCTGCAGACGAATCTTCCTTCTTTTTTTTTTCCATGGGTAAACCCAAAACAAACGCTCCAAATTTAGGTCACCTGAAAAATTATTATTGACAATGACTCCTTCGTCTTCTCGACCTACCAAGTCTCATAACCTTAAACGATCTTTAGACCTTGACCTGGACCAAGAATGTGGAACTTCTTCTTCGGCAGCTGTACCAGTCGCTCCGAAGCGTCGTCTCTCCCTCGATTGCTGTGACTACGCATGCTACTCACTTACTTGTAGAATCCATCGATCCGCATGAGAGACTGTCCACCAGATCTCCCTTTTTCATTTCTAAAGCTTTGGACGCTGCGGTTGGCCCCTTGAAGTCTGTGAGGAAGCTTCGCTCTGGGGACCTGCTTGTCTAAACTTGCAGTGTTTCTCAGAGTAACACTTTTCTGCACCTCACTAGTCTTCAAGGCATTCCTGTAAAAGTGACACCTCACCCGTTTCTTAACACCTCTCGGGGTGTTATTTCGGAGTTTGATCTCTTGCCATGCAGTGAGGACGAATTGGTGACTGAACTTTCAGATCAGGGTGTTATTGCTGCACGTCGTATGATGTTCCGGCGTGATGGTTCTTTGATTAAGTCAAAAAATGTCATCTTGACTTTTAACTCCCCGAAAGTTCCGACCGAAATCAAGGCTGGCTACTTGGTCTGTGGAGTTCGCCCGTACATTCCCAGTCCTCTGCGCTGTTTCAGGTGCCAGAGGTACGGGCATTCACAACGTTTCTGTAAGAGTTCCGCTCGTTGCGCAAATTGTGGCTCCAGTGAACATGATGGGGAAGGTTGCACTTCTGCGGCCTGTTGTGTTAACTGCGGTGAGGCCCATGCAGCTTACTCCCGCAACTGTATGAAATGGAAGGACGAGATGGCGATCCAGCGCCTCAAGACCCTGGAAGGCCTCTCGTACCCTGCTGCCAAGGCCAAGTTGGGTATTCCCACCAACCGACAGCGTACTTTTGCCGCAGTAGTTCAGTCTCTGCCACAACCCGTGCAGCCCTTTGTTCCGCGCCCTGTAGCTCTCGCCGCACTTGCCAGGCGATCTACAGCTGAACAAGCGACACAGGTGGATTTCCCCGAGCTCCAGCCTTTTCGAATAGCTGTGTCTGCGCCTTCTCTTTCGCAGACGACCGACTCTTCCAGTTCTCAGCAGAAAGCCTGCACGTGCGGAAGACCCGGCCCTCAATCCGCAAAGGTGTGCAGTGTCCATCCAACTGTCTCGGCCTCAGCGAGGTCCCCACCCTCAACCAACATTATAGAGGAACATGGGGGGGGGGGGGGAGAGTGACAGTTCGTCCCCAGCCTCAACCAGCATTGCAGAGGAACGTGGGGGAGGAGAGTGACAGTTCGTCCCCGCCCCTCTGCCAGCATTGCAGAGGAGTGTGGGGGAGAGAGTGACAGTTCGTCCCCCTCAATTAGTAAATTTTTTTATAAATCTGATTAACTACCTTGTCTTCACTGCTTTCATCATACTCTTTTTCAACTTTTCCCAAGCCTGTCTGCTCTTACTCATTTTCCACGCTTTTCAAAATCTGTGGCTGATCGTTCTTTGTCTGGCGCTCTTTGGCCAAACCTGGCCCTTGCGCCACTAAAATCCACTAACCAACCAACCAACCATCTCTTTTAGTTAAGGTCCACGTCTCTGCACCATATGTAAGCACTGGAAGGATGCATTGATCAAACACTTTTCTTTTAAGACATAATGGCATATTGCTCTTGAAAATTATGCTGTTTCTTCCAAAAGCTCTCCAGGCAAGTTTTGTACGCCGATTAATTTCTTCATCAATGTGACCCTTACTTGATATCTGCTGTCCAAGATAAGCATACATATGTTATCTCCAGGTTTTCTCCATCAATCAATAAATCTTCATTTCTTGTAAAAGCATTGAACATCACTTTTGTCTTCTGAAAGTTCATTATTAATCCCACTTCTTTACTCTTGTCAGCAAGTTCCTGTATCATACTCTGCAGCTCTGATGGGGTAGTTGCAAAAATGACTATGTCATCAGCAAAACGAAGGTGGGTTAGATAATCTCCATTATCTTTATTCCTTTGTTTTCCCAGTTCAGTGTTTGAAAGACATTTTCCATTGTGGCATTAAAGAGCTTCGGAGATATGGTGTCACCTTGTCTCGCTCCCTTTCCAATTTTTATGTGTGTTGTATTTTTAAACAGCCGAATCTTTGCACTTGCATTTTTATAGATGTTATTAATAATATTAATGTATGCATCTTCAATACCGCAGGATTTCAGAGCCATTGTAGCAGCTGATGGTTTCACCTAATCAGAGGCTTTTTCATAATCGATAAAAGCCATGCACAATGGAAGTTCATATTCCCTCGCTCTTTCAATTAGTTCTCTCAGTATGTGGATATGATCTATTGTGCTGAATCCAGCTTGTTCCCTCGGTTGAGCCATGTCCAGTATTACCTTCAAGCGGTGTGAAAGAACTTTAGTGAAGATTTTATAAACCACTGATAGGAGGCTGATAGGTCTGTAGTTCCTGAGATCCTCAATGTCACCTTTTTTATGTAGCAGGATCATTGTAGCGTTGTTTGAATCCTCAGGAATCTTCCCTTCATTAAGGCATCGAGTGAAAATTTGGGTGAGTACTGTTTCGATTTCTCCAATTGCTTCTTGTATGATGTCTGCAGTAATTCCATCTTCTCCTGGAGCTTTTTCCTGCTTCATGTTCTTGATTGCATGTGCAACTTCTGCTGGGAGGACTGGAAGAACTCTGGTACTGGTACCTTTCATGATGTCTGGAGTACATGTACCATCCCTTTCATATAATTTGGAGTAGAAATCTTTCACTCTTGTCAAAATTTCGCCTCTATTTCTTGTTACAGAACCATCTTCTTTTCTCAGTGCCATAATCTGTTTTCTTCCCTTACTAACTGAGATGTCCCTTTGCTATCTTTAGGCTTTGGTTGTTTTCAATTGCTTTCCTCACTAGTTCACAGTTGAATTTCCTTACGTCTTCAGTGATACTTTTTCGTACTGTCTTGCATAGCTCTATATATTCCACTTTGGAAGTAACATCTTCTTTAGTTGTCCTCATCTCTCTTCTTTCTTGCCTCAACGTTTTGGTTTTTCCTGATAATTTGTTCACATGCAACTTGTTCTTAGACCCAGCTAATTTTGTTGCTGTTTCCATAAGAGCTTTGGTTACTTTTCTGTTAACTTCAGAAATATCCACTTCTTCTGATGTTACGCCTTCTAAAGCAGAGAATCTGTTCTTCAGTTCCAACTTGAAGGTATTATGGTGTTTTTTAAGGTTGGTTATGTCAATATATTTTGTTTGTCTTATGAGCTTGCCACGTTCGAGTTTAGTGTTGAGGTGCATCTTACATCTCACCAATCTATGGTCACTACCTGTGTTAAACTTGTTTAGCACACTGCAGTCTTCTATGATGAATTTTTTGTTACACATAATAAAATCAATTTCACTTGTCGTCCCATTTGGATGTCTCCATGTCCATTTCCTGTGTGGCTTTTTCTTGAAAAAGGAATTCAAGATGAAAAACCCTTCTGCCTCTGCAAACTCAACGAGAGTATTTCCACCCTGGTTTCTGTTGCCGTGACCGAATTTACCTACTGAAGTTTCATTCTGTTGCTGTTGCCCTATTTTTGCATTGAAATCTCCCATAATTATCTTCAAGTGTTGCTTACCTTTATTATTTAGATCACAAATTTCCTCATAAAATTCTTCAATTTCTTCTTCAGGATGACTTGTGGTTGGTGCATAAGTTTGAATAATCTGAGCCTGGTATCTTCTCGAGAGTTGGATAACAAGTCGTGCAGCTCTGTCAGAGGAACTTTCAACTTCTACAACTTTATCCTTCAGTTTCTTGTTTATTATAAATCCAACACCACTAGTTCTGCCAGTATCTGTCCCATGATAGTAGAAGAGATGTCCACTTTTCAGTTCAATGAGATTTTCTCCTTACCTCACTTAGCCCAACAATGTCCCACTTGATCCTTTGTAGTTCCTCTTCCAATTCAAGAAGCCTTGAATCAGAAGATAGGAAGCGTCCATTATACGTAGCCAAGGTCAGCATCAGATGGAAGCCTAGTCCGGTCCTCCGGGGATTCTTAGCACCCTCTGCCTTCATGTCGCACTGGCCGCTGCCTTAGCCAGGTACATTCCAGCTGCCGGAGACTGAGGGCCAAGATTTAAGTTGTTGAGTCATTTTGGAGGGGTTTGGCCATAACTCACCACGCTGGCCAAGCGCGTTGGTGAGTGTGGGTTAGCATTTCCTTTAATCCCGATGGCATAGTTATTCCGCTATTGGCGGTCGTCAGAGCCCCTTTAGTGGGAACAGGATGCAGCACGAGAAGGTGCTCCACAGTCTTAAGTTTATATATTTTTTTCTCTGGTTAAAATCTCCGCGTGTTGGTTTCTTGCTGTATGAGGAGGCCATCAGCCCCACCCTCACTGCCCCCCAGCGACTAGGGAGTGGCGGAAGAGGTCAGCCATGTTCTACTCTTCTGAGGAGAAAGGTTTTGTCACACAAGAGGTAAGCTCTCTTCCTTGTTTTTGGGTTCTAGGTTTTATAAGTTCAATGTTTGTACTTCATGTACTTTTTCTCTGTTGTTTTTTAGCTTTTCAGCTTTTAGGCACTGGCTTGTCTGTTAACATTTTTGCGGGTTTTAACTCTTTCTTTTCTTTGTAACTTTGCGCGTCTTTTGGGGTACCTAGGAACAGAAGATGGCTAAGCTTGTTCCTTTTCTATGCGCTGTATTTTCAAAGTAGTTAAGTTCTTAATAACTAATTAATTATGCACTTAAAGCACTGCTGAAATACTTTGTACATATTGCAACTAACTGTTTAAGGTATATAACTTTCGCAAAGTTTTCTTTAGTTAATTATTGTCTTTAACTTATTCTCGTTTTCGTGCTGTCATAAGTTGTAGAGTAGGGGGTGTTTTAGACTCAAGTTTTCTTTCAAAAATCTGTTTGTTAAAAATTAATATTTCCTTTTTTAATTGCAATGTAAAAATTTGGATTTCTTTTGCATTGATTTTCAGGTTTAAATTCTCTCTCAAACGAACTTGGCAATTCGTTATGGCTGAAAATCATTTCTAATTATTATGTCACTCTCACAGCTTGAGTTCTCTTTAATCTTCTTCTCTCTGTTTAATAGTAACAGATGAAGAGCATGGGTCGGGCCAGGAAGGTTAATGGATGCAAGCGAAATTGTTAACTAGTGCTAGGTCATGCAACTCTATGGAGGACATGACATATATATATTTTTTAAACTATTTTAGGTGGGAATGTTACTTGCATCTATGGCCTTGCAGAAACCCATTTCCAACTAGGTCTTTGTGGAAGTGAGAAAATGCAGAGTTTTTGCTGGTCCTTGATAAAGCCAAGGCTCAGTATTCTCGACACCTTCTACATTCAATTGTTTTATTTTATTTTTTTATCTTTTCTCCTTTTACTCACACAGGTAGATACATAACCTTTTCTATGTTGTACTAGGTGTGAGTCAAAATTATATATGTATTTTTTTGCTTAGGTATCTTCTTAATAGAATGTGAATTCTGAATTTTCAAAACTGCTGCGTTGCGCGTTTTGATCTTCAGGTTATTTTGCAACTTTCGTTTTAAATTCTAAAGTTTTTCCTTAGTCTTCAGTTTTGCTCTTAAGTATATATATATATATATATATATACATACACATACATACAGGGTGCCCAGTAAAGTCCTTTCTCAGCCCTGTAACTTTCGAACGCCGACAGCTATAGCCATAAAAACGGTGTCTGGGTATAGTAAAGTGGCTATGCAGCACTATTCGATGAGACCGCTTACAGCGCCTCCTAGCAGCAAAGTCAGGAGTTACGTGCCGATCTCGAAAACTGTACGAGATACAGGAAAATAGTCAATTACAAAATTGCGGAACAACATTGATTTAGTACGAAAAGACACTTTGCGCACATGAATGCTAAGAATAGAACGTGTACAACGCTCGTTTGTTTGTTCGCTATGTCGAACACTGTTACGTCACGAAACGCTTCAGAAAGGAGATAATATTGCCTTCCGCAAAGCACTAGCCCAACTCGTGGCCCAGTGGTAGTGCACGCTCTTTGTATGCTATAGGACCTTGGTTCGATCCTCGTCGGGTCCATGCTATAGTCATCGTAAGAAACGAGGGGACTCAGTGGCGATCGTGACAATTCGTCTCGTGTCGACTAACCAGCTCAACTCAACCAGCGATTGGTATGCGAGTCGCATGCAATTTCTGTGATATGCAAATAAGTATGGAACGTAATACCTTTTTGGCAGGTATAAAAGAGAGTTCATGAGGTGTATGTCAAATCTTGCAGTCATGGAGTAATATTCCAATGATGAGTATTGCGAGATGTTGCTCCTATACGGTGGATGTGGTCGCAGTGCAAGAAAGGAAGAACTGCTATATCGTGAACGTTTTCCTGAAGGATCGCATCCGTCATGGAAGACCATTCTCAATGCTGTTAATAGGTTAAGGGAGATGGGCTGCATGACCAAATGTGCAGCGCGAGATTCAATCTAGAGTCCAAATGTGTATTATGGTTGACGGAAAGCACATTGAGCACCGATGGTAAATGTGCTTAGTGACAACTAATTGCTCCTTTCTGATGCATTTCATGACGTAACAATGTTTGACATCGCAAACAAACAAATGAGCATTGTACGCGTTCTATTCTTAGCATTCATGTGCGCAAGGTGTCTTTTCATACTAAATCGACGCTGCTCTACAACTTTGTAATTGACTATTTTCCCATATCTCGTATAGTTTTCAAGATCAACTCGCTAACTCCTGTCTTTGCCACTAGGAGGCGCTGTAAGTGGTCTCATCGAACAGTGCATAGCCACTTTACTATACCTAGACACCGTTTTTATGGCTATAGGCTATAGCTGTCGGCATTCGAAAGTTATGCGGCTTAGAAAGGACTTTACTGGGCACCCTGTGTATATGCAACTTTCGTTTTAAATTAAGTTTTTCCTTAGTCTTCAGTTTTGCTCTTAAGTATATACACACAAATATACTATGTCCGTATACACACTTACCTAAATATACATCTAGCACCCCCCACCGCCACACACACACACATCAGGAATTCCTCGGTGCACCACTGTCGGGAGATTTCTTTGGTTATTGGTGAAATATCGGATGTTCTCATGAAAATGAAATCAGAAAAGTGCCGGTTTTCTGGATGCTGGATTTTTTAGGTTTTACTGTATTCCCAAACCAATTTCCTGTGCGTAAGCCTACTTTACATCTGCATTTCCACTGAATTCTTTGACGTCCAAAGTGCAACTTCGTATTATGTCCCGATTCACATATTTTTTTCCATTGGAAGAATTCCTTTATCTTGAAGAAATGAAACAGCACTTCTTTCCTTTACAGGTAATTCCCAAATTTTCATGTTGTTCAACAGCTCAGAAACAGATAACTGACTGAAAGCAATACAACTTTACTAGTGATAATAACATGACATTACGAGACATTTCCTTCTTTACTCATGTGCTGCCATCTATCTTTTTATTATTATTGTAATAAAGAAATAATTGTTATTAGCCAGTGTTTGATCGTCATTTAGAGCACTATTTTAGTTTTTCTCTGCTCACATGCTGCCATCTATCGACAATTGCAACATTTGTACTGGCACCCCACTAATGCACTAGTACCAAAATATTCTTTTGCAGTTCCAAACATCGATTATTATTATCACTTGCAAAAACATTGATGCTCAAAAACACTGATATTTTTTGCCCATCCCTACTCTGATTAATCTTTACTGTACCTGCCGGTGCCGGGATTTGGGGAAACGTACATATTTACATGTGAGGAAAAGAGCATGATGGGAGAGGTGTTGACCGTTTACTTTATGGGGGATCAGGTTGTGACATGAGCAACTTTTTTTAAATGTTATTTTAGTTATTTCTTTTCCTCCAGTACTTAAAAATTTTCCTTTTTGATGACTTTTCTGATTTAATACAACCTGGAGTGTTATTATCATCACTATTATTATTTTCCAAGATCTCGGCTGGAGCATAATCACATAGTTGTATTAAAAAAAAAAAAAAACTATCTGCGTGCACAGTCATCAAAAAAGAAAACTTGCTGCAAATTCAGAAAGTGTGAACTATGATTAGCAATAGAATAAGAATGAATTAAAATAAAATATAACAAAAAATGAAACAATTTCTGTCAGAATGATAATGGT
The DNA here is from genome assembly GCA_039090855.1 of Macrothele yani. Lineage (NCBI taxonomy): Eukaryota > Metazoa > Arthropoda > Arachnida > Araneae > Macrothelidae > Macrothele > Macrothele yani. Next base: position 136,111,663 of record CM077010.1, on the reverse strand, counting down.
ACAGGATTAAAATTACTCGAAACACAAAAATAGGGCAAATTTCACCAAAATGGGTATGATCTTTAGAAACCTGGATTGCTGGATCACCTTGGTGGAGACGTTTCTGGTACCTTCTTCGTTGAAGTTTGTGCCACTGTCTCTCTCCAGTTGGTTGCAACTATGCAAGACAGACGTCGACAGCCACATTCATCCACCACCTTTCTCCATCCACAGTGCTGTTGATGATATATTATTCCAGAGATGGTGTATCCCAGGCACACTCTTGATTCTGTCGAATGAGTATTGCAATTCCTGTACCACCTCTGTGATAGAGTTACCCATGTGTCCAGCACCCACTATGATCCCTTTTTTAAACTCTATTAACTCACGTTTATCCATGCTGACATTGAATCATCATCTATGCGAATGCAGGAGTTGCTCTCTTTCCTGCCAAAAGGCGGGTTTGTTCCACTAGTAAGATGGGTGACAATGCCATGACAACGCCGAGGAACAGGTATTGCATCATTTCTGTTCTCTCGGTGTATACGGAAGTTACTGAGATCACATACGGTATGTTTGTAGAATATTTTGTTTATAAATAACCATTTAATGTGCTGTCTATTCCACTGTATTACTGTTGTTGTTGTTGTTTTGTAATATGTTTGTATCAAAACAAAAACGTGGTGTCATTTCAGGTTGTCTCCTCATAGTTGGTGGTTTGGTACTAGCAGGCATAGTTTCGTTAATTGCTGTTTTATCTGCAGGGGTGACTACATTTTTCTGTACTACCCTTTGGTTTGCCCAGATAATCCATCGTACATTTTGCAGCCATATAAGTGCACAATTGCCGGATCCTCCAAACAGAGAAGGACAAGAGGCAGACAGTTCGGACACATAGCCGTCATTTTTTTTTTTTTTTTTTTTTGGTGTTTGTTTTTTACAGCTGTTAGTATCAACTTGAGTGCATTTTCTTTTTTATTTTGTGTTCAATGTGTTAAGTTTTACACTTTGTGACTGTGATTATTTGTATATGTATATTTTATATATGGGTTATCTATTTTTCATATTTAAGATTTTCCGCCACTCAATTTTGAGCTTGAACCATTTTTTGAAATTGTACTATCATTGTGCAGAAAATAACTATTCAGAGATCTTACAATATTTTAGATTATGATATTAAAATTCATATTTTTCTTTTAAAGCAAAAACAGACTTAAGTAAAAATGTGATAAGTAAAAATGTGATTTTCATGTTTGAACTACTTGCAGAGTATATTTGTAATGCATGTTCTGGATGATAAGGACCAAAAACAAAGTGTAATCAATTATTCATAGAGAAATGTGAAGAATAAAAATCATGTGTTTTAACTTTTCAATTAGTTGTTACATATGAAAAATATTGCAAACATTTCTGTAAATTATTATGAATGTCATATTTGAGTACAGTTGCACTACCTTTTATAATCCTTATATATAAAAGTTGAATTCTGTTAGTCACGTTAGGAATACTTAATATTTTTAGCAGAAACCTAAAGCTTGAAAGGTCAAATATATTTTTTATGAAGAATAAGTAGTTGTGTGCAATACACTAATACATACTGAAAGTAGCTTGCATATTTTATGAGAAAATAAGCCAGTATGTAATGTTGCATAATAAATAAACTTTTGCTGCTTTTACTGTTTTTGTCACTAAAATTAGGTATGAAAAACAATTACTAAAAGTTATTTCTTTAAAATATAACCTCATTTATAACTGTAAATTGTTAATCATGGAAACCTGGCTTCATGGGACTGAACAGGTGAGAGTCAGATGGTGCCAAATCAGGACTGTATGGTGGATGTGGGATTATTGTGTAGTCCATTTTGGCAATGGCCTCAGATGTTTGAAGCAAGACGTGAGGTTGAGAGATTATTCTTTCAAATTCAGCCAGCTTGCTAGTCATTTCAAAATTATCTAATAGGTGGTAGCATATGATCTCTCTGTTGAACACAATTCATTCTATTACTGAAATGCCTGAAAAAGAACTTTGGGAATTGGCCTTCAAAAGGGCATTTAGAAATGTAAACTGTCTCCTTAAACAGTTTAATTGAGTGGATAATCCACATCTTATCCACTTATTTAATTTAAGGGTGAGTCAATAGTTCATCTCATTCCCCATAGCAGAAAGTTCCTGATCAGTCTGCGACATATTACATGGTGCCACAAAACAATCTGTGGGTGCTCACTAAGCAAAATAACTACAAGATATACAATAAAAATTTACAAATAGAAACTTAAAAAAAAAAAAGAGAGAGAACTGACGACTTTAGATTTTTGATAATTAACCAATAATACAGTGCTGGGAAAGCACAGCAAGGAGTGGGAGATTGGAGAAATCTCTGCCTTTAGCTTCTGTTGTCGAAATTTTTTCCTTTATTTTACGATTACAGGAGAAACTTTTGCTCTGTCCAACTTTCGTTTTCAGAAAATTTTCCTCCACTTTCAATCTTAAACGCAAATATTGGGAAGACATGTTCAGATCATGTGAGGAATGAAGATGTGTTGCAGCTGTGTAATGTAAAGCAAAATATTGTTAGCAAGGTGGAGACTAATATTCTTAGGTGGTTTGGCCATGTTGAAAGAATGAGTGATCAGATACTAAGAAAACATTTTCGACTCAAGTGGCAGGTAAGAAAAGCCTCAGAGGAAGGCCAAGGAAGTCATGGGAGGATCAGATTCAAGAGTGCCTGAGCGAGAAAGAGGTTATGAGTATACAGTATAGAAGGTCTTGTGTACGGCGTGTGATGAATGTCACTGAAGCTCGTGTTGTGTGTCAGGATCGCTGTAAATGGAGAAGTTTGATACGGCAACATTAAGTAAATAATCAGTAAAAATTTATCTGGTGGTTTGTATTATCTGTTAAATATTTATTTGTCAAATGGTCTTTCTTTGAGGAGCTAGCCTTTGAATATCAGAGAACAGCTTAATGATATGTATGTACTATTTCAATTGTAATTTCAATTTTTTTATTACCTTAATATTTTAAACATCTCCATTATTGTATTGCTTGATTTCAAAAATCAAGTACTGATGCTATAAAATTCAGGCATAAAAAATTCTCATAAAATTCTTCTAGAACCAGTAATGTGAAAAAGCATGTTACCTTACAAAAAGCAAGAGAATGCAGTTTGCTAGAAAGGCCTTTAGATAAACAAATACACTGAAAGCAATTGAATTAGAGACAGCTGGCGTTATGCAAATGTGGCGCTGTGGGCGGCCCTGTAAACGGAAACGATGTGACGTATGCAGCAATCCGACAATATAAGGAGTGATGCGACGGGAATCAGTAAAAGTCGGACGCAGTATGGGTAAGACGAAGGATCTAAGCACATCTGATCGTGGGCAAATTGTCAGGGCCCGACGAATGGGTCACTCCATCTCTGAAGTCTTGCAGGCACTGGGATTTTCACGAGCCACTGTGTCACGGGTGCACCATGAGTGCATCGAATCCGGTAAAACCATCCCTGCAAGGGCCAACTGCAGTGGACAAGAGTGTGTGGATGAGCGGGGTCATCGTCGGCTAGCTCGCATTGTAACAGCGGATGGACGGGCCACAGTGCAAGAAATCACTCTGCAACGCTGGTGCACAAAAACGTGTAAGCAGCCACAACATCCAGAACCATCTCCTCACTATGGGGTACAGAAGCCATTGTCCCACGAGGGTACTGCTGCTGGCCGCACATCACAGGGGGCAAAGATTAGCATGGGCGTAGGAACATCGCCACTGCAGGGGTGCAGAATATGTCCGAACACGCGAACAAGGTTCGAGGGAAATTAAGGCAGCTCTGGGGAAATTTTTGCCCAGGGGTAAAATAACAATAGTGATAATAAAATGAAAAAATTAACTTATTAACAACGAATATAATGTGAAAAATAAGAGTATTTACTTCAAGGTAATCATTTTGAAAAACATATCGTTATGAATACAAGGAGTTATGAGGGCTGTGACGTACTGCCGCTCGCAAACGATTCACCGAACCTAAACGACTTTACTAATGCCAAGACGGAGACAGCATGGCACGAGTAACAAGTACGACGAACCACTAGTCACGCTAATAAATGTTTCCGAAACTAACTAATGGGATGCACCGGCGGCACAGTGGTCTAAGCGATGGCTTCTGATCATTCGTCCGAGATGGGTCCGGGTTCGAATCCTGGTGAGGCATGGATGTTGTGTTTGTCTCATGGCGCTGGCTCTCACCCTTCCTTGGAACCAGTGGCCCTAAATTAGGGACGGGCGACTGGTTATAGCCCACTGAGTTGCTCTAGGTGATCGTTAAACCTCCAATAGAAAAATAATAAATAATAATAATGGCAGCGACTGTGTCATAGGCACCAATTTGAAAAATTATTGGGGGTTACGGACATTTTAAAGCAAATTACCCATGCATTTTTCAAAGGATTTAAGTCGAATTTAAATTTCATTCTGTAAAATTATCTTGCACAATTAGACGCCTGGAATGCTAAAATGAAATAAATTATAGTTAATTACAGAATTTTTTAGCTGTTTATTTTTCAGCCTCTCTGCCCCGGGTTACTTCTTGATTCGCCTATTCTATGTACGTCGAAAGTTAATGGGTTCACCCATTTTAGGTGAGGAAAGAATTCTTGATTCGCCTATTCCTGTCTTTCACCTGCTAGAGGGGAGATTCACCTGGAGCACTAAATCATTTCGAGCGTTAAAAAAAAAAAAAAGGACAATTTTTTTTTGTGAAAAAAAAGCTAGTTATTCCTTGAAATAAATATTAGTTGCTTTTTTTTCCAAATTTTTAAGTAATAGGCTTTAAGGATAGTTCCTGATCATCGACATATACTCTAATAATCACTTAAACGTGTTTGAAAATCTGCTACAGTTTTTGGGGGAAATTTCAGACAAAAAAGAAATGTGTTCTGGGGAAATATTGGGCCCTGAGCATTTTCTGCACCCCTGTGCCACTGGACCCTAGACATGTGAAAAAATGTTGCCTGGACTAATTGAGTCGAGATTCACATTGGTACATGCGGATGGCAGGATACGAGTACGGCGCAAACCACATGAAGTGATGGATCCTTCTTGCCAGCAGGGTACTCTTCAAGCTGGTGGGGTTAGCATTCTTGTCTGGGGACTGTTCACGTGGACTGAATTGGGACCCCTGGTATGCGTGACATCGTCCCTCACAGGCCAACGTTACCGGGATATCCTGGATGACCATTTGCTCCTGTTTGTGCGTCTTCAACATCCCACTGGGGACCTCATCCTGCAACAAGACAATGCACCGTGCCATCGCTTCCGAATTGTATCCGAATGGTTGGATGAACCCTCCACCGACGTGACCTCGCTTCCTTGGCCAGCTAGGTCACCTGACCTCAATGCCATCGAGAGAGATGTTCGAGGCTCTGACCGTCCTCCATCAAATCTTCGTGAACTGTGGGAGCTTGTTCAGGGGTCGTGGATCCGTATGGCTTCCAAACGCTTCCGGTGTCTTGTCGAGTCCATGCCGAGATGAATCGCCGCCGTCATCAGGGCGAAAGGTGGTGCTACACGTTACTAGACAGGTATCTCTAATTCAATTGCTCTTCAGTGTATATATTCAGCTGGAGGTGCCAAGGAATTCTGTTGTTTTTCAATGCCATTGAGTGCTAGTTTTAAGATATTTGAAATGGACATAGCTGCAAGATTTCTTTAAGTCAGTTTTCAGTATTGATGAGAAGGTGTTAATCAAGTTTTTTTCTAAAGAGAACATGTTTATTAACTTCATGACAGTCTTTGTGAATTTCGCTGTTTGCTCTCATCTCAAGAATGTATAGCTTTTGAGTACAGAGAGATGGTGAATTTGTATGACATTATTGGTCTTAGGCAAAAAAAATCTGAAATTAAAAAAAAAAAAAAAAAACTGTCTACCAACCAACCTCCAGTGAGTGGAAAACTTGTAAAATCTCAGAATACTAATATCAAACAATTTTACCGAAAGATGGTAAGAAAGGTGTGAATAGTTTATTGCAGTAGTTTCACACTCAAGAGTGCCTGGGTTTAAGACCCAGGTGAAACACTTCAGTGTCTCACTTGTTCTTCAATGCAAGTTCTTTTGTTCTTTTTTAACCTTGGGGCCAGTAGATCTACGAAAGGATGCTGATAAGCTCTCGGCCTCACCAAGAAGGAAATGGGCTAGAGCCATGAAACTTACAGACTATTCCTCATATTCACCCTGAAGTTCAACACACTTGGCACAGCGTTTCTCGAGTTTCTTTAACTCTTCCCCAAAAAATTCTGAAGTCTGACCACTCAAATACTTCTCTGCTGCTGATATCACCTCTGAATCATTCAAAAAATGCTTCCCTTTCAAACTTTTTTTAAAGAAGTGGAAACAGGAAATAATCCGATGGAGCAAGATCTGGTTAGTAGGGTGGATGGTCTATGTACTTAAACCCAGATCCCTTAAAACATCCATTGCCTTGTGAGCTGGTGCATTGTCCTGCAAAATGGGAACACCTATCCACAGCTTTCCTTGCATTTTTCCCTTCAACACCTCCTTTAATCAGCACAGCAAGGGTGAATAGTATTCAGCATTTATTATTTGGCCCTTAGGGAGATAGTCAGTCAGTAAAATGCCATCCGAATCCCCCCAAAAAACTGTTGCCATTTAGACCTTGAGTCTTGAATTTCTTTGACAGTGGAGAACCTGAGTGCCGCCATTGCAGGGACTGTTGTTTTGTCCTTGGATCATAATGATGTAACCACGTTTCATCAACAGTGATAAGTCACTGCAAAACATTATCAGCAGATCGCTCAAAATGCTGCAAAACCAATTTGGAAGTGTCCACTCCTTTTTATTTCTCATTGGCATTCAAACATTTGGGCACCTACTTCGCTGACATCTTCTGCATATCCAAGTGCTCATGAATTATGAACCCAATATGTTCCCTGGACATCTCCAGTGTCTCAATTATTGTTTTAGCCGAGATTTGCCGATCTGACAAAATCAAGTGATGAACACGATCAACAATTTCGGGTGTTGTCGCTGTTGAAGGTCTCCCAGATCTTGCTGCATCTTTGGTCTCAAAGTCTCCATGCTGAAAGTTGGCACACCTTTTCTTCACAATGGAATATGAAGGGCACTTGTCACTTAATGTTTGCATCATACACTCATAGATTTCCTTTGCTGACAGCCCGGAGTTCCACATTCGAAAATTTAACACTTTGCATTGATACGATTCAGTTCAGGACATCAAACATCTGAAAAAAAAAAAAAAAAAAGAGCTATTAGTCTGAGCATTGACACTTTACAATACAAAAGAACACTCTTTCGAGCTGCAGTGACAAAATAATGCTACAATTACAGGAAGTGGGTTAGGCAGATAACTTTTCAGCATTCCCTTGTAAATTAGACATTGACAGAGCTCAATAAATTCTGGGGGAAATGGAAAAGCAAGCCTATTCATATTAAAAAGTATTCATGTTCCTCCTTAATTATTTTTCATTTCTACTGAATGTAGAAGTTCATATGCTTTACATATGGTTTGTGTGCAGATTAATCATTTTAAACAAAAGCTGAAAATTCTAGTAATTAATGATTGCATGGCTCCCTGTGATTACTGTCAGTAACAAAAATACTTGACAGGAATTATACAGGATAAATTAAAGTACATTACCTCTCAAATTTTCGATCTATGATCTAGTGTATAGATCAAAAATTTGAGAGGTAATGTAACTTAATAAAGTTATCCTCTATGATTCCCATTAAGTATTTTCATTACTGAAAATTTTTGAAGCTTAGGAAACATCTGTTAACAGCATATTGATTTACTTAGTGTTTGCCAGAATAGTGATGTTGGTTATTATTCAAAGAGAGTGGTCATTCAAGAAGCATAAATTTGGCACTGTCTTTATAATTTAATGTAAAATTTCAGCCATTTTTGCTGGAACTAGAAAGCTGATATTTGGTCTCCGATGATCAGGCTTGTTTGTAATATAGAATTTAGTTTTATCTGTATTGTGTCAGTTTTTATTTATTCCCATTCTATTTTGATCTACAGTGTAATCTGCTTTAAATATATTAACTTTTTGATCATTGAACAGTTAAATCTAGGTCATTGTAATCAAATTTGAATTTATCATTTTTTTTAATACTATACCATTCACTGTTCACTATGTTTGCCAAACCCTATTAACAAGTATTTCGCCCTTCCTTGCCACTCTCATGAATATATGCCTTGGGTCTCAGTATCATGCAGGAAACAGTGAAATCACATTACTCAGTGTACTGCCCTTTCTTCCAAATGTGCAAAACTAGGGATCTCCCACCTTTATTTATTCATTAAATTTAAATTGCATTTTCTGTAACTTTTTGATTTTCTGAGCAAGAATTTCTGTATGTCATACACAATTATAAACACCCATATGTCATACACAATTATAAACACCCAACAAAATCAATCAAAAAGTACTACCACCCACAGCAATAATTGCCAACCAAGATTTAAGTTCTCAGTAGGATAATTTATTTTTCTTCGGGTCATCATAGTCTTCAATTTTTTTTTTTTGTCAAAGAGCAAAACTTTTTTACATACCTATGTGTGGACATAATTTTTAGTATATTTCTGCATGCAATGTATTCTTTTTCCTTGAAAGCAGATGATTATTGATGAATAAGACTATCACATGCAATGATTTCTTTTTCAGTTTTTTTGTTTTTATTTTAAAGATTTTAGCAATACAGTGGCAGACAGTAATAGATGTTCATTGAAAAATGTTGTGAAAGAAATAAAAATACCTTTGTTTACACTGTACCAGTTGATTTTTTTGGTATGGTTGTATTTCTATGATTACTTTATTATTATTATTAATTTCAGCCAGATATTTCTCTAGGCTTTGAACATAACTTGTAATCATAATGCCAGATTGTGTGCATTTAAAGCATCCCAGAGTAACATGTATAGTGTGAGAGAAAAGGATGTGTTATGTAGTGTTTGCTAAAACAGTGTTAGGTCAATAATTTAAAACAATTTAGATATATATTTCATTTTTCACATCCAGCCAACCTTTTGTGATAATGTATCATAACATAATTTCTTACAGTGATTTTTCAAATGTTGAAATGTTTTTATATACAAGCATTCTTTAATTTAAGGTTTATATGTAAAGCTTAGATGCGGGGATAATATATAATGGTTATGAAGCTTCTGCATTATGTTGGATTTTACAAAGCATACACATTACTCAAATATGAGACATACAGTAGCTTTACATATGGAATATCAAACATAAGTTACTGAAAGTCTAGGCTACAATATTGTATATTTCTTAGTACAGTATCTTGAACAATAACAAGATTAAAGCCAACAGTTAAATAAACACTTAGCTTATATATGCATTAATTCTGGTGTTGACCATCTTACATAAAGGGGTGAGATGATGACACTTCCACCACATTTCATTGGTGGCATGAGAGGAAGCAGATGTGCAAGAAAGGAAGCTTCATCACTTCTACAGGATGGTCAACATATTTGACTTCCACATCACAATATTTCCAGGATTTAATAATATAAATTGTATGAAATGGAATGTGAAACATGTGATAACTGAATGGGTACATGAAGATTTCATTCTATGCAGTTGAAATTGCATGACAGCAAAGTAACTGCTACAATTATGATCCTCTATAAACATTTTGCATGTGATCTTGCTATGTAAGATGCATTTCTGTGTATATTGGGCTTTTTTTTATATGCATGTATGGGTTTACAGAAGGTAAACAGTAAAGAAGCCTATATTGCACTTTTTTGTTGTTCTTCCCTGCATTTTCATTATGTGATCAGTAATAAGTTTGTAAAAGTGATCAGTAACAAGTAATATTTTCATAATGGTTCATTGAGATAGTACTATACATGACATATCAATGTCTCAGGTAACTATAATTTATATTTTAAGTATTTAGGGATAAGTTTATTGTTAAGGAGTGGTGAACATGAACTTGCATCCCAGCTTTCACTTGTATGCTACCAGTGAAAAGCTTTTTAAGTGTTGCAAAGTAAATTGAATTACCATTACTTGAGGCATTTGAACAGAAAAAAAAAATGTTCTAGATATAAAGCTTACGATTGTTTCTAACTATATTTTGGTAGTAATTCATTAAGTTTATATGGGTTTTTAATTTGCAAATTTTTGAAGATGTTTCGTTTATCAGGCTTTTATCACAATCATTCACTGTTACATGTTAGGCACAGTCGACCACTCAAAGGCCATACTTCTTGTAGCTATAAACCCATTTGATCTCAAAGATGATTTGTTACTACAATTCACTGTCACCACATTTGATACATTCAACCCCTCAAGGACTGTAGTTCATGTAGCTATACCCATGTGATTATTTATTGATGATTTATCACTGTAATTCACTACCACCGTATTTGATATACACCGATAAGCCATTACATTATGACTACCTACCTAATAAGTTGTAGGACCCCCTTTAGCCCACAAAACAGCGGACACTCGGCGAGGCATTGATTCGATGAGTTGGCGATAGTAATCATCGAATCATTGGTGATTAATCATTTATCACTACAATTTGTCACCATATCTGATACAGTTAACCACTTGAGGGCTATACATCTTGTAATTATAATACTCATGTGATAATTGATTATTTAGCACTACAGGTAACCCATGTGGTCATTGGTGACTCAGTCCTTTTCTGTTTATAGTGCCTTTTTGAAGTTAATTGAATCCCGGTTCACTTCAGTAAGTAGTTTTTCATGTCTAATTTAGTTTTGTGAGGCATTTTTTTTTACTGTTAATTTAAACAACAAACTATCACTCCAACATAAGGAAACAGACAACAAACTATCACTCCAACATAAGGAAATATAGAAAGGAGAGACAAATCACTTCAAATGAAAATTGGTGGGGTGGGGTGGGGTGGAGTTGTAAATCAGCAATAAAAAAACATGTCTAACAGAACCAGGTTAGACATTTATGGGAAATTGGTCACGAAGTGTATTGGGATTCACTTAGAATTATTGCACATCAACAAGAGATCATAAAAAGAAAATTAAAAGGACTCAGAATTCAGAAAAAGAGATGCCATTGTTGGTGAGTTTATTGCAATGGACTAAAGTCATTAACCATTATAAAACTAGTGAATGTCTTCAAAAATTTGAAATATATATATATAAAAAGCATATACAAACTTTAGAAATTACTACTTTGTGTGTCCAAAGAGTGCTAACATGTTATTTTCTTCCCCTTTTGGGTTGTAATCATACTGGTGAAATCAAATTTTATTGTTGTATGAGTTTATATTACTATATTTTAAAAGTTTGTTTGTGTAATGTAAATTCTGGTTGCTATGAAGTTGTTTTTCTTTTCTTGGTTGTTACATTTAAATCAATATATAAAGTTTATGAAATTAATGTGCATATAAATATCAACCAGTTTTTGTGGGACCATGTGTCATTAAAGGGATATATTGACATTGACTATCATGTGCAGTTCTTGGAGTTGTGGAACATAAAATATCATTGTTTTGTACTTAATTTTTGTATCAGAGTAAAGTGTGTACACATTTTACAAGCAACACCCAAACCACCACCACCACTGTTGCACACACACACACACACACTTGTGTTAAAATTCATGACAATACATTAAAGTATCCTAAAATAATGTAGAATGTACGATGTACATAGTTTGTAAATGGTTTGCCTGGTTTCTGTGGACCATGAAGGATTGTATTTCCCAGTTCAGCATTAAATAATCATAAGAAGCATGCATTTTTGATTTGAAACTTGTTAGAATTGCTTTACTCAGAAAAGAGTAATGCATTTGTGATGAAAATGGAACTTCAGTGTGATCAAAACTTTTAATAGAATTAAAAACAAAAACAAAAAAAAACTATGAAACTTTCAAAATTTAATACAGTTTTGGTGAGCATTTAATTTACTTGAAGGACATAACAGAATTTTACAAAATGTCACATTTTAAACAGTACAGGGTGATTCATAAAAAAGTATACAGTTAAATAAAATTGATGAAGATACGTGTTACAAGTTAAAACCAAAATCATGCTGTCTAAACACGTTTAATATTAAAAATTATGAACCTCGCACAGACATAAATAAATACAGTTAAAAACACACTAGTACTTTTGTGACCGCCATCGGTCACTTCCTCAGGTGTGACTACCAGTTCTAAGCAGCAACGGTCAGCATATATGTACAACATGATGTGTCAGGTCAGACGGGTGCACAGAGAGACATAGAAAGAACAGGTGGTCAGGAGTCAGTAATTATTACAATATTTAAATCACAGCAAGTCATGTATAAGGTATTTCCAAGCATTGGGAATATAGTTAGGAATATCATTGTTGCAGCATTGTTGGCGAGTTAATTGCAGTGGACTAGAGTCATTAACCATTATAAAACTAGTGAATTGCCACCACTTTCACATCTACTTAAAAATATCTGCAGACCTTTTGGTATTGACTTTGGGTTGTCTTCTTGTAAATTATTTTCCTTGGTTCGTAGCTATCGTGACAGACCTGATTTATTAGATAATTATGGAATTTACAGAATCCCTCTCCTGTCCTCTGACCCCGATGAAAGGAATACTTCCTACATAGGTTCCACATCTCGTAATCTAAAGGTCAGACTGCTGGAATACAAATACAGTATTAAAGTCTGTAATGGCTCCACAGCTATGTCACGTTTGCTTCTAAGCAAACCTTTTGAACCAATATGGTCTGAGGTTACTATTCTGACTATACCTAAGAATTAGAATTTATTACTATTTACAGAAGCCCTTCAGATTCTGGCTCACCGGAGAAGTTGATGCAAGGGATGATATTCCTAACTATATTCCCGATGCTTGGAAATACCTTGTACATGACTTACTGTGATTTAAATATTGTAATAATTACTGACTCCTGACCACCTGTTCTTTCTATGTCTCTCTGTGCACCCGTCTGACCTGACACATCATGTTGTACATACAGTATATGCTGACCGTTGCTGCTTAGAACTGCTAGTCATACCTGAGGAAGTGACCGATGGCGGTCACGAAAGTACTAGTGTGTTTTTAACTGTATGTATTTATGTCCTATTGTGCGAGGTTCATAATTTTTAATATAAAACGTGTTTAGACAGCGTGATTTTGGTTTTAAGTATAGTTTCCAGATGCTGTAAAACAGTAACAGTTGAAGACACGGACCACAACTGCAAACCGTTAAGTAGATGTACTCATAAAGTTTGTGTCCCGCTACTGAGGGAAGTGATGTAGGCGTCCAATCATCGATGAGGATGATGTTCATTGACTAGCCATTTATTCATAGCTGTGGCACTTTTCAGTAAAGTGACTTGGTGTACATTAGCATAACTTGCACCGCTTGGGGTAGTGACTACAAATTGTAGCAGATTCACTTTTTGTGGATACCAGGCATGAGCAAAACGAATAAGAAATGTTTTGGTGCCACCCTAGTTATGCAGTCTAAACACTGGCTTTTAGGCATGGGTGGTGCATTTGTCTTATGACACACTGGCTCTCTTGCCGCCCCGGTGGCGCAGTGGTCTAAGCGATGACCTCTGATCATTCGTCCGAACGGGGTCCGGGTTCGAATCCCGGTTAGGCATGGATGTTGTGTTTGTCTTACGGCACTGGTTCTCTCCCTTCCCTGGATCCAGTTACCCTAAATTTGAGTTGCTCACGGTGGTCGTTAAACCTCTAATAAAAAAAAAACACTGGCTCTCTCTCATCCCTAGAACCAGTAGCAGCCGTCCCGATGTTGCAGTGGTCTAAGCGATGGCCTCTGATCATTCGTCCGTAGGGGGTCCGGGTTTGAATCCCGGTGAGGCATGGATGTTGTGTTTGTCTTACGGCACTGGTTCTCCCCCTTCCCTGGATCCAGTTACCCTAAATTAGGGACGGGCGACTGCTTATAGCCCATTGAGTTGCGCACGGTGGTCGTTTTTTTTTTTTTTTTTTTGATTGGAGGTTTAACGACCACCGTGAGCAACTCAATGGGCTATAAGCAGTCGCCCGTCCCTAATTTAGGGTCACTGGTTCCAGGGAAGGGAGAGAGCCAGTGCCGTAAGACAAACACAACATCCATGCCACACCGGGATTCGAACCCGGACCCCTTCGGACGAATGATCAGAGGCCAACGCCTTAGACCACTGCGCCACCGGGGCGGCACGGTGGTCGTTAAACCTCTAATAAAAAAAAACACTGGCTCTCATCCCTAGAACCAGTAGTGGTGCAGTGGTCTAAGCGATGGCCTCTGATCATTCGTCCGAAAGGGGTCCGGGTTTGAATCCCGGTGAGGCATGGATGTTGTGTTTGTCTTACGGCACTGGTTCTCCCCCTTCCCTGGATCCAGTTACCCTAAATTAGGGACGGGCGACTGCTTATAGCCCATTGAGTTGCGCACGGTGGTCGTTAAACCTCTAATAAAAAAACACTGGCTCTCATCCCCAGAACCAGTAGTGGTGCAGTGGTCTAAGCGATGGCCTCTGATCATTCGTCCGAAAGGGGTCCGGGTTTGAATCCCGGTGAGGCATGGATGTTGTGTTTGTCTTACGGCACTGGCTCTCTCCCTTCCCTGGAACCAGCGACCCTAAATTAGGGACGGGCAACTGCTTATAGCCCATGGAGTTGCTCACGGTAGTCGTTAAACCTCCATTCAAAAGAAAAAAAAAGAACCAGTAGCTCTAAATTAGGGATGGCTGACTGCTTGTAGCCCTTAGAGTTGCTTGTTAAATACCTGGGGAGAGAGGGAAACTTTTTGGAGATTTTACAACTGAGATTTACAAAATGCAGATTATCTCAGTACAAATTTTAAAAGAACTTTGAGAAGCTTCCAAATCCAACCTATGAAGGTGCTGCTGAAATGCAAGGGAATAAAAGAAGAGCACAATCCCTAATTTGGTAAACATGCCCAATCTTATTCAATAGTGTGCACTTTACTTTTAGCAGTCTGTTAAAAAATTATCTTTTCTCAAACACCACAGCACTTCATTATGCTTGAATTGTTTCAAAAAGAATTCTATTTATTAAAAAAAAAAAGTCCTAAATGCTAACTATTTGACTGCGTATTCACAGTGTTAACCATTCTTGTAGAACAGGTCTGTAACACTGTTTTTAATCAGTGGAATGGTTCAGTTTACTTGACACTCTACTTTCCCCCTTTCTGCAGCAAAATCATTGGTGTGTGAATTGCTGAGCTCTACTCAGCCAAGAATTTCATTTGAAGGAACCTGAAGCAGCATCATGTCTATCTTATCTTGTGCTAAACAAAGAAATACTAAGGAAGGAATGCTCTCTCTCTCCTTTATGAGAGGAAATAATGCCATGAAGTATCTGGGGCATTGAGTTAAAATGTTGCATTGCTGAAGTTTTTTCTGAAAATGACACACAACACCTACAATAAAGCCATAGAAATAGTTATTTCTCCACAAATGCATGAAACCACTACTAAGGCAGCAAACAGAATAGCCATTTTGCCTACTGTTCAACATGTAATTTACCATAAGAAAACTTGAAAACTACATTGCGCTTGAGCAGGAATGGAACCCACATCTCCTGGTTTCCGTTTGAGCATGCTAACCATTACACCACCCAAAACAATGAGCATGCTCGTACGGAAATCAGCTGATGCAGGCTTGATTCTCACTACAGGCCAATGCAATTTTCAAGTTTTCTGATGTTATGTTACATGTTAAACAATAAACAAGGCAATGGCTATTCTGTTTTCACCTTAAAAATCCTGCCATAGAAATACTTTTCCACAACTGAAAAATCAAAGAATTTTTATGGAGCACAGTAACTGTAGAGCATCTATCAGTAGCAACTCCGTTGAATATGGAAAGGAACGTTGGATTGCATGTAATTTTCAATGCAGTTATTTAGGAAAAATAGACGCACACTGCAGGTGTAAGTTATCTTAAATTTAGGAAATAGAGTAGTCCCTTACCAACTGCAACTTTGTGTATACATGGAAAATTTCCTGTACATTCGTTTACTTAACATGACTCCAATGCCTTGACCATACAATAATTGATATTGTATGTCTCAGTAATTATGTAATATTGATATTGTATGTCTCAGTATAATTATATATAATTGATATTGTATGTCTTAGTCTCTATCTTAACTATTAAGTGCTGGATTTAAATTCCATTTAACACATTGCATGCCAAATGATATAAAAAAATATAACTTCCAGGGCCAACTTGTGATTTTCCGTTATTTGCCTATTTTAACCATGGAAAAATTTTTGCGTTCACAGTTTGAACATTTTTTTAATTTTGAGTGCTGTTATAAATTATTTTGCTGTCATACATATATGACCGACACGGCCGCAAACTGTTCCTAGTCCATCATTCCTATATGAACGGCGTGGCATGCAATGTGTTAAGTGACACCCAATGCCCAATTTAATTAGGAGAAAATTACTGTGCTTTGCAACGTAAAATACCTTGTGTTTCCTGAACTATTTATGATAAAAATGTTTAAATAGGATTTTATAGTCAGTTCTTGGAAGAATACCAGGGATATATAGCAAAGGATAAAATATGCAGATCTGGAAAAAAAATTATAATAAATTAAATCTAGTCAGTAAGATTTTGTTAATATTTTAGTCTTATTTCTTACGCTGTGATTTGAACATAAATTCAAATGACTATACACTGAAGAGCAATTGAATTAGAGATACCTGTCTAGTAACGTGTAGCACCACCTTTCGCCTTGATGACGGCGGCGATTCGTCTCGGTATGGACTCGACAAGACACCGCAAGTATTGGGAAGCCATACGGATCCACGACCCCTGAACAAGCTCCCACAGTTCACGAAGATTTGATGGAGGGGGTTCAGAGCCCCGAACATCTCTCTCGATGGCATCCCAGATGTGCTCGATGGGATTGAGCTCAGGGGACCTAGCTGGCCAAGGAAGCGAGGTCACGTCGGTGGAGTGTTCATCCAACCATTCGGACACAATTCGGGAGCGATGGCACGGTGCATTGTCTTGTTGCAGGATGAGGTAGGTCCCCAGTAGGATGTTGAAGACGCACAAACGGGAGCAAATGATCGTCCAGTATATCCCGGTAACGTTGACCTGTGAGGGACGAAGTCACGTACCAGGGTTCCCATTTCCGTCCACGTAAATAGTCCCCAGACGAGAATGCCACCCTGCCGCCCCGGTGGCGCAGTGGTCTAAGCGATGACCTCTGATCATTCGTCCGAACGGGGTCCGGGTTCGAATTCCGTAAGGCATGGATGTTGTGTTTGTCTTACGGCACTGGCTCTTTCCCTTCCCTGGAACCAGTGACCCTAAATCAGGAACGGGCGACTGCTTATAGCCCATTGAGTTGCTCACGGTGGTCGTTAAACCTCCAACCAAAAAAAATGCCACCCCCACCAGCTTGAAGAGTACCTTGCTGGCAAGAAGGATCCATCGCTTCATGTGGTTTGCCCCGTACTCGTATCCTGCCATCCGCATGTACCAGCGTGAATATCGACTCATCAATCCAGGCAACATTTTTCCACATGTCTAGGGTCCAGTGGCGATGTTCCCGCGCCCATGCTAATCTTTGCACGCCGCCCCGGTGGCGCAGTGGTCTAAGGCGCTGTCCTCTGATCGTTCGTCCGTAAGGGGTCCGGGTTCGAATCCCGGTCAGGCATGGATGCTGTGTTTGTCTTACGGCGCTGGCTCTCTCCCTTCCCTGGAACCAGTGACCCTAAATTAGGGCGGGCGACTGCTTATAGCCCATTGAGTTACTCACGGTGGTCGTTAAACCTAAAAATAAAAAAAAAATAATCTTTGCACCCTGTGATGTGCGGTCAGCAGCGGTACCCTCGTGGGTCGATGGCTTCTGTACCCCATAGCAAGGAGATGGTTGTGGATACTGTGGCTGCTTACACGTTTTTGTGCACCAGCGTTAAATTGCCGAGTGATTTCTTGCACTGTGGCCCGTCCATCCGCTGTTACAATGCGAGCTAGCCGACGATGACCCCGCTCATCCACACGCTGTTGTCCACGGCAGTTGGCCCTTGCAGGGATTGTTTTACCGGATTCGATGTACTCATGGTGCACCCGTGACACAGTGGCTCGTGAAAATCCCAGTGCCTGCACGACTTCAAAGATGGAGTGACCCATTCGTCGGGCCCCGACAATTTGCCCACGATCAAATGCACTTAGATCCTTCGTCTCACCCATACTGCGTCCGACTCTTACTGATTTCCGTCGCATCACTCCTTATATTGTCGGATCGCTGCACACGTCATGTCGTTTCCGTTTACAAGGTCGCCCACAGCGCCCTGTTTGCATAACACCAGCTGTCTCAAATTCAATTGCTCTTCAGTGTACATACAGTGGAACCTTAGTTATATGTTTTCCACCTTTATATATAATTCTTCTGCTGTAGTTTCTATTGCTTTCTCTATTTGGTTATACATAATTCATTTACAAAGGTTTAAGACCACCTGTTGGTATTACGAGATTTCTGCCGATTGCGTCAGCTACTGTCTGTATTACTCAACTTCCTGTCGGTATTGCATCATCCTACAGGTGGCAGCTGTTGATAGAGTTGGGGGAAGCGTGAAAGTGTCAGTTTGCTTCTGGTTTTCATGGTTAAAGGTTCTGTAAGTATTTTCAATATAGCGAAAAGGGGTCATTAAGTGTTACTCAGAGGGCACAAATAATGACTTTATATCATGAATAATACTCCGAACGTGACATAAGCAGAAAGGTAAATGTGAGCAAGACTGCTGTTCATAATGCAATCATGAAATATCGAGATACAGGTGACTTTAGCGACTGAAAGATAAATGGACGTCGAAGGAAAACAACCCGTGATAACAATTAATACCATAATGCGAATAGTTATGCATTCTTCAAGGAGTTCGTGCAAGAAAATCAAGGCTTTTCTGCATTCAAAAGGGTCTGATATTAGTATTGGCACTGTTTTCCAATGTCTTAGCAAAGATTTTGGATTAAAGTCTTAAAAACCTGCATATAAACCTAGACTAACCCTCTGTCATGAAAAAGAAGAGACAACAGTTTGCGAAGTGTCATCGGCCATGGACTACTGAAAATTGGAGCCAAGATCTTTTTTTCCGATGAATCAACTGTGCTTCAATTTGAATCACATGAAGCACACGTTTGACAGCCAAAAGGCTTGATGAAAAGTGACAATGTTAGCACCATACGAAATCCGCCTAGTCAGATGATATGGGGTGCTATGTCTATGTCAGCTCCCGGTACTGCTTCATTATCCTGCACGACTGGTCCTTTTATGTGAAAATGTTACGTGAAAAGCTGTTAACTCATATGCAAGTGAACAGATGCACTATCTTAATGCATGATGGTCCTCCATGCCACAGATCAAAGACAATAAAGCACTATCTGCAGAGGAAAAACAAAACTGTGCTTGACCGGTCCGGTAATAGTTCTGACCTTAACCCTATCAAAAATTTGTGAACCATTTTAAAAGACAAGATAGCAGAAAAACAGCCATCAAATTTCCAAGCTTTGATTGACGCGATAAAGTATGTGTGGTGCAAAGACATTTCAAGTGACTACTACAAATCCCTCATTGAGAGTATGGCGCATCATATTCTGTTTGTTACAAAAAATAAAGGTAGCCACACAAAGAACTGATTTCAGTCTTTTTGTGTTCTAAAGAATGTAAGTATTCACCTGTGGTGCCATTTTTTCAAATATCTCTGATTAGTAATAAGTTGTTTCTTTGAAAATATTAATTTTCAATAAATTGGCAGGTGGTCTTAAACTTTTGAAAATGACTGTATACACTTTTTGCAATTTATACATAGTATTTAATTTTGAATTTCGGTTTACCAAAAATACACAGTTTTTGAATTTTTTTACACATAACTCGGTATGTTACAATTTTGAGATAATTGAGATAGTGTTTTGTTTTGCTACCATGCAACTAAAAATTTACTAGTAACATTATCAGTTAAACCTTTTAAATGCATTAGAGAAGCTTCAGTGTTTAGAGTCGAGTGATACCACTTTTTTTATCTGAATCAAGCAATTTCACACAAGCAAAGATTAGGGAAAAAGAAGTAAACACAGTATTCACTTACAACACAGACGTGCAGATTTCTGTTTAATTGGCGTAAGAGTACAAACAAAAAAACTAGATTGTTAGCTTTTACCACTGAAGACGGGCGGCTTCTTCAGGCTAATGTTTGAGTACAGAATCGTACTCTTAATCTAAATTACCTTCTGCGTGTAAAAAATTCTTTTACACGGTTTTGTAAGGCCATTTTGCAAAAGGCATAACTGAGTTTCCGTAATTTATTGGGTTGGTGGGAATGAAATGTCCGATGCGAACCAGCAGTGGAGACAGGCCTCCACCACAGCGGAAAGGAACCACCCACAGGTGTTGCGGGTATTACGTCACACTATAAATAGTACTATAAATAGCTAGCGAATGTGTGAAGAACAAGGTTCAGGCGTGGCTTGCAAAGGAAACATGCAGACGTCAATTTGAGAGTCATCTTCCTGTAAGAATTTAAACCGGGCCATTCTGCAGGAATTGCCTCTCAAAATGTTAAAGCGTTTGTGGGGAGAATACAGACAACGAACGAACCATTCGGCGATGGTTTGTGAAGTTTCAAAGCGGACATACGGACCTGCAAAACAAAGCACGTGGTCACCGACATGTTGTTGTTTCTCACGATGTTCTGTTACCTGTGGTTGAAGTGGACCGCCGAAAAATGTGTCGTGAGATAGCGGCAGAGGTAGGTGTCCACCTCGCAACAGTTGCTTGGCGTCTGACTGTGCTGGGTAAGTCCAAAAAGCTGGACATGTGGCTGCCGCACGAGTTGACAACTGCCAACAAGACTTGGTCTTTAGAATTCTGCATGTTTGCTTGCCAGGAATAAACAGGAACCTCTACTGCATCGAATCGTCACCTGCGACGAGAAATGGGTCCTTTATGTTAATCGAAAACGATCTTCACAATGGCTAAGCAAGGCACAGCCTGCTGGACCGCATCCTAAGCCACCCCTACACACCAAGGTGATGATGCTCCTTGTCTAGTGGTCCACAGCCGGGATAATTCATAGGAGTTTCTTGGCAAGATGCCAAACCATCACTGCAGAACGTTATTGTGCTGAATTATACCAGATGCACCAAAAACTTTGGCAGAAACAACCGGCTTTGGTCAACAGACATGGTGTTCTTCTGCTGTAGGACAACGCCTATCCTCATGTAGCACAACGAACGATGCTGACACCAAGTGTCTTGTGCCATAAAACACTACTGTTTCATCCTGCCTATTCCCCGGACTTGTCTCCGACAGACTACCACCTGTTTCAACGTGCAGTTGATGACTTCTTCCGGTCCCAGCTACAAGACTTTTTTCGTTCCAGGATCATGGTCTTGCCTGACAGATAGCAACCATATGTCGCTGCCGAGGGAGATTATTTTGCCTAGGTAAGTTGTCCTACTTTTCCGTTCTCGCCGTCCATGTGTGCTGGTCCTTCGCCGGACATTTCATTCGCACCAACCCAATAACTGTTTACCGTACTGTTTGCAACAGCAACCTGCACGAAGCCTTGAATGTTGACATAAATTCATTGAAAAATGCTATGGTATTACCCCCAATAAATGTTGCATTTATTTTTCTTCTAACGCTCTTTTGTTCATTATATATGGAAAAAATGTTTGAAGGAATGTTACAGGTTCAGTTGTAACTTCAATTTCCCTAATCCTATTTTCCACTTCAGATCTTAAGTGCACTAAGCATGAGGATTGCAACCCATGGTTGGTAAAGTAATATTGTACTTATTTACATTGTTAAAATTGTCTGAGACTTCACTCTTGTGCCAATACTGCGCACTAAACAAGAAGTACATGGAAATAAACTTAGTTCATTGACGTTCATAACTGAGACAAAAAAAAAAGAAAAAATCAATTTCACGATCTCACTAGCCAAACATAATGTTGCCAAATATATAAATACACCAATGAGCCATTACATTGTGACCACCTACATAATAAGCTGCAGTAACCTCCCCCCCTCCTTATCCATAGCCCACAAAACAGTGGCCACTCGGCGAGGCATCATTTCGATGAGGTGGTGATAGCTGGGTATCCTGGACTATCTGGTAACATAATGTCAACAGCAGGTCATCCAGTTCCCGTACATTTCGGGGTGGTGGTGATTTAGCGCGAACCTGCTTTTCCAAGTCGAACCACAAATGTTCGATTGGGTTAATGTCAGGTGAATTTGGAGTACAGGGCATTAACAGAAAGTCACCAGCATGTTCCTCGAACTACTTCTTGATGATTCTCTCAGTGTGGCAGGGTGCATTATCCTGTTGGTAATGGCCATCACCAGCAGGGAACACAGTTGCCATGAATGGGTGAACTTGGTCGGCAATGATATTCAGAGACCTGACACCTGTCAAGGATTGGGATAATCGGGCGTAAAGTGTCTAAAAAAAAAACCACATCGCTCACAACGTAACAAAGCTGCTGCTGACCTGTTTCTGCCCAACAGTGCATCCAGGCGCCATAGCCTCCATTGGTAATCGCCGTATTTGCGCTCGCCCGTCTATATGATGCACCAGGAATCTTAATTCATCAGACCAGGCCACTTTCTTCCAATCATCCACGGTTCAATCTTGATGATCTTGGACCCATTTCATGCGTGGTTGGTGATGACGTGCAGTGAGCATGGGTACCCAGCTGGGTTTTCAGCTATGCAGGCCCATGCGCAGAAGGCTGTGATGAACTGTGTGCTGTGACACATTGCCCTGACCACCACTGTTGTGGCTGCAGGTAATTTGTCACACTGTGGCCCTGCGGTCGATGTGAACAATGCGTGACAGTCTCCGATCCCCTCTGGCATCGATGAGCTGTGGACACACGGCTGGACGACGGTCCATCATTTGACTATCTGTGCACAACTTTTGACTATCTGTGCACAACTTTTGATGAGTATTGACTTCAGCGGCACGTGAACAACCCACAACTCGCGCTGTTTCTAAGATCATAGTTCCGAGGCGTCGTGCCATCACAATTTGTCCTTTATCAAACTCCGATAAATCGGCAGCTTTTCCCATTCTGACTCTGAATACTCTACTAACGGAAAGCTGGTCCTCAGGTTGTGTATATACTGCTCTGTGAACTTCACCTGTGCCACCGTTCAGTCTCCAGGTGCACTCATTTCTCTAGGTTGGGGGTGGTCATAAGTAATGGCTCATTGGTGCATATATACACTCATTGTCATAAAAATCTGCGCAGCAAAGAGGCGTTGGATTGAAATGAGATTTTAGTAGTTAAATTGTACACACCAAGGACAGAAGTGATTACAATATCACAGCAACAGGACGATTTGATGGGGACATACGGTACACATTCCGGTCAGCGTTAGTACCACGTCGGACAGCCTCGTGCTCACATACATGCGGTGATATGGTTCGGCATGGAGTCAAAGAGACGCCGTATGTTATCCTGGGACAGATTGGCCCACACTTCTTGCAACTGATGCTCTAAATCACAAACACTGAGACATCGACAAAGCTGGCGTCTCTTCTGGTCCCACATGTGCTCGATGGGCGAAAGATGAAGCGTCGAAGAATGACATAGACAGTCCTGGGAAACCAGAGACGTGTGCGGATGGGCGTTATCTTGTTGAAAAATGGTTCTGGGCCACCCCGCCAGGAAAGGCAGCACATGGGGTCGCAGAATCTCCTGTACGTAGCGCTGAGCTGTCAACGTCCCTCATATCACTGCGAGGGAAGTCTGACTGTCATACGCGATGGCTCCCCAGGCCATCTCGCCTGCAGTTCGGGACGTGTGCCGGGATTGTAGTACTCACATGCGGTCCTCCACACTCTGACACGGTGGTTGTCTGTTCCCATAAAGAAGCGGGATTCGTCGCGGAACACTATACATCTCCAGTCCGTAGCATTCCACGTTGCTTGCTGCTGACACCACTGTAATCGACGCCGACGATGGTCAGGTGTTAATGGCAGAAAGCGTAAGGGCCGTTGAGAGTGCAGATTCACCTCTGCCAGGCATATGGAAATGGTTCTGACGGGCACAGGAGTCTCTTGTACAGTCGCCACATCTCTGGATATTAGGCAAGGACGTTGTTGCATCTGTGTGTGCCATTCTCACGGTCCTGTCTGCTGGTGGTGTGTCTGGGTCATCCAGAGCCAGTCCACCATGTCTGGGTAATGGCGTTTCCTGACACAGAAGTAAAGGCGTTGGCACAGATGGAATAATGTGTTAAGTGTTAATTCTTATGACTCGCACCCCATGTCTTTTCTTCCAACAAATATTTCAATGTTGCTCCGAGCAATTTACGGGTAACTTTAGAAAAAGTCTGAATAAAATTGAATTAAGAAACATAAGCAATAGGAAGGCACCTAATTAAGTACATTAACCTAGTTAAATATGTATTTACGAAAATAAAGTAGAAAAAATTACATAATAAAAATTCAGCAAAACAAAGTGATTACTTACGGTCATTTGAATTCCAGTTCCATTCTTCGTTCTTTCTGCAGGAATTTCTTGATCACTTCTTCATAGAATTTGGATTTATCCTCTTGTCGCTTCGTAGAAAGTAATTCCTTTTCAATGGAGATAAGGCTTAGACTATCCATGCGATGCTCGGTTTATGTGGCGCGGCAGAATGTGTGGATCCGCTTCAAGGACGAAAACGACCGCTCGACGGACGATGTTGTGGAAGGAATTGTTACGATCAGCATAGCCAATTTGTATATTTCCGTAAATCCATGCATTAGGTTCATTTCCAATAAATAATCAACAATTTGAATTGGTGTTTTGTCTGAACCTTCATTAGAAGAATACCATGCATATAGTTTATTCTGGAGTTTGCTCAAATTAAAAAGATCACCATAGATTTCCTGCAATGTTTTTATTAAATCGCGAGGGAAATTTTCTCTTTCCTTAAAGTAGGTCATTTTTGTTGGGTTTAACAAATCAAAGTACTGCAACTTTTCAAACGATGCGAATCTAATTGTTATATGATTGCTAATATTATCAAATATTTCGAAGTAAAGTCTCCGGTAGTAGTCTTTCTCTGATTCATCGTTCAACCTCTGTTCTTATATTGGACGCATTTCTTCCTCCCTTACTTCACCATGAATGCAAGACCACAATGGCTCAAAATTCTCCCTTTCGTTTTGCAGTTGCTGTTGAAACTCAGTTATTTTAGTACTGCAGTATACTGAATAATACATCTGAAAAGGCAAGCAAATTAGATAAACCTTTATAAAAAATATGTTTTTGAAGTTCTTTAAAAAGGCAACAAATCCTCCTGCTGTCATTGCAGTCAAATGGTCGAAGTCCCTACTTTCACTGACATGTTCAGAAAACATTATCAATGCTTCTCTGTTTTCATTGACTGTATGAACAAGTCTTGAGGTAAAATTCCATCGGGTAGGAGCTAATGATGGTAGCTTTCTGGACATGAAAGCAGAAAGTTGGTGTAATCTTTTAAGAGAATGAGAGAAAAAAGTAGGTAATGATTTAAGACCGCTAACGAAGACATTAAGCTCTTTGTTGCACTCTAGAGACTGTTGCAGTACCAAGTTCATTACATGAGCATAGCAATGCGTGAAGAGAACTTTAGGGTAATTTCCCAAAACTTTGCCTTGAAGTCCATTGAGATGGCCGCTCATCACCGCCGCTCCATCGTACGTCTGGACAATTAATTTATCCCCACACCTATATCTGTCCACGATTTCATTCACACGATTAAACAGAGCTTCTGCAGTTTCATCAGCGTTCACCTCAAGAAATCCCAGAAATCGTTCTACGATTTTTTTCTGAGAGACTGAAAAATACCGCAACACAGTTGAGAGCTGAGATTTATTGCTTACATCTGATGTTTTATCAAGCACAATGGCCACAAAATCGGTGTTCTGAATTTCGTAGTAAATTTTATCTCTCAGGACATTAGCAACGGAATTTATTAAATCATTTTGAATGCTTGCCGAAGTTCCGCGAAAAACTGTAGATGTCGCTAAATGTTCTTTCAATGGGGAATCAAACTCGACACTTGTAATTAGCAACTCCATATAACTTCCCCTAATGAAAGATTCTTCATT
Organism: Macrothele yani; assembly: GCA_039090855.1. Lineage (NCBI taxonomy): Eukaryota > Metazoa > Arthropoda > Arachnida > Araneae > Macrothelidae > Macrothele > Macrothele yani. The sequence goes on along the minus strand of CM077010.1, from coordinate 136,085,558 downwards.
TTCCTCATGACCTCGGAATGGTAGTTCCTGTTTCGCTAAACAGCACACGGCATTAATCAACCTCTTCAATATTTCCCTGTTCTTTTTAACTTTTTCATTGTGCAGCTCGATATCAACCCTTCCTTGGGAATCGAAAAGAATGTCAATTCTAGTAGGGGACGCAATAAATCTGGTGAATTTAAAAAAACTAGAAAGATGAATTTCAGACTCACTGTGTTTCTTCACTGCAGTATTCAAATGATTCAAGTCATCGTACTCTTCATGGTTCCAAACAGTTTTCTTATTTGAGAACAACAAGCATGTCCAACAGTAAAATTTGCTATCCACATCACATCCGCAAAGCCAGTCTGAAATTTTGTAGAGCTCTTTACGAAAATGTCTCTCAAAAACCTCTTTCAGCGCCATTTTTTTCTTTTACACGTGTTGATATTGTGAGATTAGGACATGGTCGGCCACAGTCAATTACTTGTTTCTTTTCTGCGTATGAGAGCGATGAAAAACTACCGTTTAATAGTTTTTTTATTACACTTTCACTATCCATCTTCAAACAACCGAACCCCCAACTTCACTGCGCAAGCAACAATACAATCGCGCGGAACACAGAGACAAATTGAACTTCAGCAAAGCATGTAAGCGTTGAAACTGCATATAACGCCTTCGCTGGCTTTCGCACTTACGTGAGCCGGGTAGAAGACATGGGGCGCATGCGCGAACTGAGTCTGGTAAAGCAGTGGTGATAATGTGGAGAGTCGTTGCAACGGCTTGGCCTTATTTTTTATTGGAGGTTTAACGACCACCGTGAGCAACTCAACGGGCTAGAAGCAGTCGCCCGTCCCTAATTTAGGGTCACTGGTTCCAGGGAATGGAGAGAACCAGTGCCGTAAGACAAACACAACATCCATGCCTCACGGGATTCGAAACCGGACCCCGTTCGGACGAATGATCAGAGGCCATCGCCTAGACCACTGCGCCACCGGGGCGGCGGCTTGGCCTTATCTGGCTGTTTCTTCGTCAGGACCCCACACGTCATTCGAAACGGAGAGCGCGACGAACATTTCATAAAAAACAACATTCTGTTGTAATAGATGAATTATAAAGAAATCCTTTTTTGTAATTTTCTTTGGGCGTTGACACACAACTTGCACACCCAGAGAAAACGCCACTGTCTGGGTGCCTTCTCGTGCCCATTGCTCCCAACACGATTGCACCGTGCACCGTACTGTCCGACCGGCCCAAATGGTGGCAGATTCAGCACGCCGGCCACCCTGCCTCTCTCATCCCGATAATACGGCCTCGTCCAAACTCCATCAATTACCCGTATGCACATCTATGGCGACTCCTTAGCATGTCTATCGTTCAGGGATCTCACCTGACTCTTACTGTGCACTTCAGCACAAATGTGGAGTCCCCTGCATGGCACCTTATAAGCCCCAAGGATTGTGATTGCAGCGCCGGTCTTGGACACGCGGAATCGCACAAAGCTTTAATCATTTGCACGTCTGCCCTCCTTGTAGCTATTCGCAGAGTTTTGCGTTAATCACACGGTTTTTTTCGGTGCGCAGATTTTTATGACAATAAGTGTATACGATAACGACGCTTATAAATAAAATTTTTTTTTCTGAGATTACATCTGAATCCTGGTATTATTTACATGTGGCAATAATTTACTTTTTATTCTGTTTTAAAGTACAAATGGGAGAAAATTGGAAGATCTAAAATTCTTCACAGCATAAGTCAAGGTTATAATACACTGGCGGAAAGTGAAAAAGAACACCAAGAAGGAGACGTCTGATACCAACGAAATTTATACAGCATAATAACGGAATAAAGAGGATAACGTGATCAAAACACTATGGCAAAATACAACTGTATTTGCTGGTAAACTGAAATTTCCATGTAACATGGTTCGTACGAGGTTGAACCGCCATGAATTGCGTCACACTGTGCAATTCTGGCGTGGAGTCTGTCGTACAGATGTTGGATGTTAAGTTTGGGGTATTGAGTTCCAAGCATCCTCAACCTGGACGCGTAAATCGGGGATGGTCGTAGAGACCGGATAAGTCGTTGTCCCATAAAATCCCACACGTGCTCAATGGGGAACAAATCCGGTGAACGTGCAGGCCATGGAAATTGTCTCACACCCTTAAGTGCATGTTGCGTTGCACGTGCCGTGTGTGGGCGTGCGTTACTTTGCTGGAAAACACCACGATGGTCCGACCTTACAAATGGCACAACGGGCTGAATGATGTAGGAGGTGCTGTTTAACGTACCCGGTACAAACACTAGTTGTGTACGGGAGTGATAGCTGATCGCTCCCCACACCAGACCAGGAAAAATCTTAATGTTTAGAGTTTTTAAAAGTAGATGTCAAAACTGACTAATCAAATGCTTTTAAATTGCCCCAGGGAGGGCTTTAGAGCCAGAAGCAGTACTGCCTTATGAAAGCTGCCGACGATAATTTGCATATTATGCCGTGCTGTGGCGTAAGCGCTCACCGGTTGGTCCCGAAATTAACATCACACCCACGTAAACTCGACCCCATTAACATATGTAAATTTCATGATCGTCCGCCAATTCCTTCTTGTTCTTTTTTCACTTTCCGCCAGTGTATAATTCAGTTACATAGATGGGATGTAAGAGAGAGAGAGAGAGAGAGAGAGAGAGTACTAAGTCTGGTCAAGATTGCAGCAGAAGTGGAAATCAATTGTGAATAAAATCAATTGTGGATATTTTCTAGCTCTTAAGTGGCTGGTTAGAAACTAAAGGCAAACAAACAAAAAATAATGGGTGAAAACCAAAATTAATACAGGCCAGTAACCCTGATGGAACAAAACTGCGTTAGTTGGAGTTTTATTATGACCTATTTTTACATCTCTTCAAGTAGCTTTGTAGTATGGAATTCCTACAATGAAACTAGCATTCTGAACATGCTTTCAGAGATATGAAAGATAATCTTTAATATGAAAAGACAATCTGATTTTCTTATCTTATTTAAAATGGTCTTCTATATATTCAGTTATTCATTCAATGAAAGTTCTAGTGCTCAAAAAACATTAGCCACAGAAAAAATTCTTAAACTACTATTCATCATTTCAGTTGGCAAGTTAGTCCTTGTTGAAAATTGTTTTTGAAGTACTTCAAATCTATAATAAATGCGTCATTTTATTTTTGACAGCAATTCTCAAACTTTAGGTTCTGTGTTCTGAAACTATACACCTCCCATTTTAGGGAAATTTGATATGTATATTTCCACTCTGATACACTAACTAGATGCTGTTATTATAGATGATCAATTAAAAAAAATGTGGAACATGAAGTATAACCAGTAGTAAAGACAATCATATTGCTGAAAAATTATGAAATGCACGAAGAGGTAAATGAAACTTTCTGGTGGGAAAAAATGTTCAAAACAAATACTCCACTTGTCAGTGTTTATAAATTCGTCTCATTTACTACCACTGCCATTAGAAATTTTATAATGTAGAGCAGTTTGAAAATGACCGACTTACAGCATTTACCTCACATATGGCCTCTTCCACTGCAACTACCTCCAAATTATACTCAATTAACTGTAAGATTAAGTGTTAAATGTTGTGATGTTTATGTGATCTTCAGTTCTGGAGCAAAGGTAGAGATTAAGAGTAATAAACTGTTTGACAAGACATTTAAGAGTGAATGTATTTTATTCAAAATTTCTTCCAACAACAATATCCTAAATGTTATCTCAACATAGTTGATCCAATCATTCCAATGAGAATTTATATACACTAGATACATGTACCAAAAAAGCAAACCATAGGCTCGTTTTTATTATTTCCAAAATTGTCTGTATCTTTGTTTGTAACATTTACAAAAAAAAAAAAAAAATTATAGCTAAAAGAATCTTTCAAGCTACTGCATATAAAATTTAGATTACTGAGTGTTCAAAAATGTGTATCAGAAGCAACCCAAAAAAGAAATATTTTCTTCAGAAATAGTTTTTTTTGTTACAATACATTAACAAAATATTGTCAGCCAAATGCTACAGAACCACAAAGACAGCAACAGCTGCTGAACTTGGTGCCACGAGAGTTGAATGCCAAACCATGTTTTTAATTTGGATTAACACTCAGATGTCACATAACAGTTCACCATACTACTGCAGTTGATAACATATGAAATCAAAAAGTCTTTGCCCACATTTTATTTGACATTTTCCATTACTGAAAATGTTGCATAATATATATATACCATTTACCATTCATACATTTTAAATAATTTTTGCATAAGTTGTAACTAGCAATTGCAATACAGGTATTTTTGGTAATCAGAATGATGGTATAGTGCTATTTTTACATAACAAAATACCAGTATTTTGGTATTCATTGAAAGTCTGATTTATTCACATTGATGTCTCAGAGGAGATCTGAATCTTCAAAACCGCAGAGAACTTCTGCATGACCTGTAATCTCCCTTATACTAACACTTCTTGCAATGTTTTATATGAGTATATATTGACAATTCCGTCAGTAAAGTAATTTATTTTATCATTAAAGGCCTCTGTATTACATGTCCTGGCAATCTTGTTTTATCTGCACATCTTTTTTCCATTTAAATGTTACAGTGGAATGTATTCACTGCTTATACAAGTATATATGAAGATGATGTATGGAATATTAACAAGAGTATAGTGCCTCAGCTCCAGTAAACACACTGTTGCATGTCATAGCCAAAAACTGGCTTGGTATTTACTGAAATGCCAAGGTAATTTCATATGAAGACTTGAAAACCAATTTTGATGCCATGTCCAGACTAAGACCAAAGTCTGTCTGCATCACAAAATTGGGCACAATTGATAAGAAAGCCAATTCTGACACAACATCCAGACCGTGACCAATGTCAGTCTATAGGATAAAATTGGGTATAATTAAGTAAAAAAAAAAATTTTAGTGCAATGTGCAGACCGTGACTAATATCAGTTCGTACCACAAAATCAGTCATAATTTAAGAAAAATCAATTTTGATGCAATTTCGAGGCAGAGATCAAAATAAGTCTATACCACATAATCAGGCACAATTAAGCAGAAACCCAATTTTGATGCAATGTCCAGAACAAGACAGTCTGTACCACAAAATCAGGCACAACTGAGAAGAAAACCAAATTCAGCTCATACCACAAAATCGGGCACAATTAAGAAGAAAGTCAATTTTGGTGCAATGTCCAGACTATGACTAAAGTCAGTCTGTACAACAAAATTGGGCACAATTGAAAAAGAAAATACATTGGACACAATGATCAGACTAAGTTAGCCTGTACCACAAAATCAGGTACAACTAAACAATTTTGATGCAATGTTCAGACTGAGACCATAGTCAGTCTAAACCACAAAATGGGGCACAATTAAGAAATCAATTCTGACAAAATGACCAGCCTAAGACCAAAGTTGGCCCATACCACAAAATCAGGCACAATTAAAATGGCAGCACTCAAATAATAACTCAGGTTTTTAGTACATAAAAATTAACTTATTTAATATTTCTGATAAATTAAAATACTTGACTAACATTTTTTGTAAATAATATTTGCAAAATGAAAAATAAAGCAGGTATCAATACTGGTATTCCATGGAATAAATACCAAAATACCTGTATCATCATTCTGGTCTGGTACTGCAATCACTAGTAGTAAGTAACATTGCTCTTGCTGATATATCATTGACAGCATAATCTCCTGTTCATACCAATGCCTGAGAAAACTAAGGTACTATACAATTTGTATAAAAATTGTATAATACTCTGACACAGACATCAAGTAATAATGGCAAGTGTAGTTTTTCCACTTAATTCAGAAAACCATTGAGCAGATTCATGTTTCATTTGCACATATCAAATAAATAAATAAATTTCACCAAAGACTTTTTGGTTTATCTTTGTAAATACAACAAAGTTCTCTCACTCTCTCACTTTAGCAGCAACTGCCAAGCTAGCAAATGCACGCATAGGTACTTACTCCTTGATATATCTCACAAAGCAATAATTTATTCCATAGTTAACGATTAATATATGGAAATAAGAATATACAAGAAATTCATTTCATTTCAAGTTTCTTTCATATAAAATGCCTTTTACAAAAATCATGCAACTACCATGAGAAGAAGAAGCCAAACATGCAATTTAGGTTTCTGCAAAGATCTCCATCACTTTTTATTTTTCCATGCATCATCATTAATTAAATGTTCAGTTGCTTTGCAACTTGCCATTTGAATCACACTGAGAATTGCCCTGTTTTAAATTTAAAACTTTAATGACATAAAGAAGTACTTTTTTTTATTCTAGACATTATTTCTAAAGACAAACTACACATACAATTTGATGGTTTTCATGCTCTACATTTTTCTTAGGAGTGGTTTCACAGTATCACACATGAAATCTAGAAATTTCTGCAAAATCTGTGTATGTTTAAGAAATCAACAGAATACTAATTTTAGGCATTAAATGCAATAACAAGGTAGTGATTAAAACCACAGATTTAAGTTCAATAAAAATTCATAATAAAATTGATGTTTCAGCAATTTTCTGCAAAGGAATTGCAAACAGTATACATAATTTGCTTATAAACATGCATCTCATACACAGACTAGCATTTCTATAGGAAGTGTTACACACAATGGGTAATCTTTTGATTAAGGTCCTTTTACAATACAGTAGGATCCCAAGTCATAGTCTTAAGTTATGCAGATTCACATGCATGCAGTATAAATTTAATAGCAATTTTGTGAAGCAGTAAGCACCTCTATGTACTAAGACTTTTTATCATAACTCATAACAGATATCAATCAATCTTTGCTGTGACTCTAGATATAAATGGACGTGAAGTACAAACAATTGCAAAATCCCATGCAAAAATGAACAAAGTGCCCCTCTTCAAATTCTCACCATGAGTTATGCTGGTTCATATGTCTAGTTTAAAGGTCTGTATGCACCAATCATTGACTGATTTCAATTCATAATTATTCATGATCATTGATTTCAATTCAAGAGGGAATGACTGATCCAGTCCCAATAAATAAAGGTGTAAGGCAGGGATGCTTGTTGTCACCTGGCCTTTTTGGTACTTAGGCCGAAGTTATGATGGATCAAACCTTGGGGAACACCAGTGAAGAAGTTTGGGTTAATGGAGAGAGAAGTAAGGCCATTAAGTTTGCTGATAACCAGGCAATTGTTTCAGGATCAGCCAAATCATTACAGCGCATCATGTAAAAAATGTGGATATCTATGGAATGAAGATAAATAAAAAAAAAAAAACTAATGGTAATAGAGAAGGATCTAAAACAGGCTTTCCTTAAAATTGAAGGAAAATGCATCGAGCAAGTTAAATCATTTCGCTATTTGGGTCAAATTATTACTGAAGATGCGAGATGTGAAAAGGAAATTAGAATGAGACTGAGGATGGCAAAAATGGTTTTTAGAGAGAATCAAAGACTACTGACAGCCAAAAATATAGATCTAAAACCGAGGAAGAAAATGCTAAAGGCATATGTTTCGCCAGTAGCTCTCTATGATTCTGAGACATGGATATTGACCAAGAGGAAAGTGACAAGGCTGGAAGCATTTGAGATGTGGAGCTATAGAAGAATGGAGAGAATAAGCTGGCTTGATAAAAAGACTAATGAGGAGGTCCTGGAGAGAGTGGGAAAACCCAGGAATCTGATCAACATGTTAAAAAGAAGATGAATGTTATGGAGGGACACACACTGTGGCATGGAGGCCCAATTCTGAAAGTTTTGGAAAGGAAAATTCAAGGTAAGAGAAGAAGAGGAAGGCCAAGGAATGGTTTTGTGGCACAATTACTCCAAGACACCAATACCAGGACCTACTATGACTTGAAGAGAACAGCAGAGAATAGAGAGGAATGGAGAGACAGAGTACATCTACTGAACAACCAGTCCTCGGACTGAGTAACCAAGAAGAAGAATGCACCAATCACCTTCCTCCCATAGATACTTTCTAGGGGAGAAGGGGGGCTCCACAAATACCACAAGATATATAAATTTCTTTATAGTTAGGAATATGAAATCACATGCACTATTTAAGTGGCTACACGTCTGACAACAAAAACAAAAAAGAAACATTTGTTTCAGTGTAAGAGTGAAATCAAAGAGTACAGCAGATCACCTGCTTCATTTGGCATATCATTTTTTGCCATAAACTTACAGTGGACTTATTTGTTTTACCCAGTTATGAAACCCATTTCTACTTCACAAAGAACAACTTATAGTGATCTACTTCAAATCTACTTGCATACAGAGGATAAAATTGCTACACAACAGAATCTAATCTGGTGGCTTGGGTGGGATTAACATAGCCCTTCAGTATGAATATAAATTTTTTCTTTATGCCCCTGCCCCCCGTAATTTTAATTACCCTTAACATTTTAATAATACATAATAAATGCAAGCAAAAAAAATCAAAATGATGTGCAGTTGTAAAAAAATCAAAATCATGTGCAAATGACGAAGTCAAGCAGCAACATGTTGCTGCTTGACTTAATCATTATTGTATTGTAATCGATTAGTTTTTGTTTACCCACCAGATGGCAGTTCGCAAATTGTGTCACATGTTGAAATTATAAATTGTCTGTATCCAGCCCATACTACCTCTTTTTTATGTATCTGATGATGGATCCCGGTGCAGGGTGTCCGAAAGATCTTATACGTCTTCTTTTGTACTCGGTGTATTTTAATTAAACATAACAGGAGGTTCCACGGTGAGCCCTGGTTTATATCGTGCACAGACAGCATTCAGTTTATTAGTATAGTTACTTTGCACGAAGATTGTTTTCTTTCTTTCTTCTACTATTGTAGTTAATTAATTAAATCCTTCACCTATTATACATAATTTAAGACTACACACTTGTGATGTTTGTTTATAATAAATTACCAACATTTATTCACAATTTAATGTTTTATTAACACTGACCGTAATTTCGCAGAGCGTTTGGCTCGGCATCAGGAAGAATGGAGCATAAACATTCAAATAATTGCAACATCATCAGAGTTCTGTCGGTCACGGATTTTGACGAGTTGTTTCCACGCACTTGAAAGAAATGGTGTAGACATCATGCTGTTGACAAGTCATGGAAAATTCCAGTATATGTTTAAGCTTCTAATATATTAAGCTTGATAGTCGAATCAGGTTTATCAATAAGTGTAGCATTTCCAAACAAAAATTTATGGTTATTTTCGTGACAATGTTGGGCTATAAATGACTTCTTTAGTTCATCGTTCCGTACGTAAGTCTTGTGTTCCTTCACATGGAAACGTAAAAACCTGCGAGTCTGTCCTATATATAAAAGTCTGCATTCACAAGGTATCTGATAAATTCCCCAGGAATTTATGTCATCGACATAGTCTTTTGATCCGTAAAAATTTATCTTGTTTATGGGTTTGAAAATAACTTTGAAATTAAAACTCTTTAAATTTTTTAAATTCCGAAGCAAATCTGAGGAGCAAATGGGATAAACGCCTAATTCGGTCATATTGAGTGGTCTATCGGCATGAGCGAGCAGACAGGCTTCGGTTTCCTAAATTTTTGGACAGCTTTGTCTATCATGGAAGGGCTTATATCCTCTGTGTACTGCAACTCATTTAAGAAAATCAAGCTTTTTCTGTAAGGAATCCTCAGTTGAGCATATATGTATTGCACGATATACGTATGTGTAGAAAGCAGAAATTTTTGTTTCCATGGGTGATTTGATTTTGCATGTGGAGGTAAGGAAACAGCAAATGGTTTTCGATAAACTGTTGTACAAAAGGATCCTTCAGAGCGTGACACAAGGACATCCAGGAATGGTAAGCAGCCATTATTTTCAGTCTCACGTGTGAACTGTATATGAGGATCAATTGATAACACAATGATTTGAATGTTTATGCTCCTAAAACATTTAATTGTGAATAAACGTTGATGATTTATTCCTTCACCTATATCCGATTGTTATGGTTATACAGTGATCGTAAAATTCCTCAACTCTGAAATAAAAAATTATTGCATATGCTGTACGCAGAAGTTTACTAATTGATGTGGCAACAGGAGTAAGCAACTTGTCAAGGTCAAATATTGCATGTGTCGAATGTTTGAAAGAAATTGGCAGAGCACCAGAAATGAATAACTGGTTCTCTGTGTGCTATGAAGTTTGCTCACTTTAGCATCCCCATTTATGCAGAGGCATAGGTTAGACAAGGAAGCAGAGAATTTGTTTACTTGAAGCTTATTTGCAAATGCAGACTTACAAACAGTGTATGAAACAATTCTGGAAAAAATTCCGCAGCATACTGTGGTAAGTAAATCAACGATACACAATTTACTTGTACGATTTCAAAAAACTGGAAGTGTTGACAATATGCCTAAAAGTTACCGGCCAAGTGTCTTAATGCTGGAAGTGATTAATGACATTGAAAAACATTTGCAACCGTCACCTACAAGAGTGCTTCATCAATTATCTTAGCAAGTGAAACTTTCTTATGGCTCAGTACAAAACGACTAAACAATTGCAGCTTTATGCTTACAAAGTCCAAGAACTGAAGGCACTTGGTATGTATAAGTCGCCTGCGGTATTGCCATCAATTTCATAAATTTACTCGACACAACAAGGGCTTATTGAATAATGTTTTTTTTCGGATGAAGCATGGTTTAATTTGAATGAATATGTTAATTTGCAAAATACACGATATCGGGCGACTGAGAATCCTGACGATTATGGGCAAAACACGTAACAATATTAACAAAGAAAGGTGACTTGATCACGCTAGTTACGTTAACTAAAACTTTTACAAACAGTTCGTAAGTTGGAAGCTTCGACCTTATCTTAGGTCTTCATCACGCCAATGGAGGACTAAGATTGTTGCCAGATTCTACACAACAAAAATAGGAAAAATTCAAATGTAGAATCTGGCAACAATCTTAGTCCTCCATTGGCGTGATGAAGACCTAAGATAAGGTCGAAAGCTTCCAACTTACGAACTGTTTGTAAAAGTTTTAGTTAACGTAACTAGCGTGATCAAGTCACCTTTCTTTACTGAGAATCCTCATATCCTTTATCCAGTGCCTTTGTATTCCAAAATAATTTGCGTGTGTTACGCCATATCTCCATGCAGGATAGTGGAATTATTGTTTTTCGACAGTACTGTAAATGTGGATATTTTCAAGATTTGATTTTTCAGTTTCTTCCCATATTGCAAGAAAACGAGCATTTCTTTCACATGGCTTCAACAGGATGGAACAACATGTCCCACAGCTACTAAGACAACAGAACTTTTTTAGGTGACAGCATTATTTCTAAAGAACATCATTTCCAGCACCATCTATAGGTCAACATCAGTTGCTCAAAAGTTGATGGAAGATGTATCACAGTTGTAAATAAACTTTATGTATCTGTATAGCATGAATAAAAATTGTTTAAATTGGAGATCAGCAACTTCTTGATCACCCTGTATAATATAAACATATATGCATATTTTTACATCGTGGGGTTTTTCACTCCAAAATGTTATTCTGTTGGTGCTGAGCTCCTCATTATAAGGGGGTTCTACTGTGCTTTGATATATGTACTGTGTGCTCAGTACATATCACAGGAAATCAAATCTCACAATTTAGATGACCAGCTGGCATGGATAAGATATAGATTCATCAAAATGTATACCACTGACAAAGAAATGTTACTTTTTATAGATGTTGTCTTACATATAATGCAAATTACATTAGCACCAACTGTTTTAAAACCAGATTTAGTAATGTTGATATAGAAATATAAATAAACATATATACCAAATCCTTAAATGGCTATTTGTAATTTTTTTCTTTTATATGTGTTTCAGCCACTGCACACAGTTGTAAAACTGTATAACTAAGATGTGTATAAGCAAAATTTATAGGAATACAAATCATTTACTAATAAACCATACTAACAAACTGATGCATCACAGTTTGCTTAAAAGATGCCACACATTTTTTGATGAGAGGAAGCTTGCCATCCACTATACAGATTCCTTTACATATCACACAAGAAAAATGAAGTGTTTTTAAAGTATACATCAAAGCATACATTGTTTACATATTACACAAAATAGTCAGAGGAATCTAACTCTGAATGTAACCATAAAAGAAGAGTAATAAATGACAGATGAAAGTATATTTGATGAAGTTTTAATACCATACTTAATGAAATTTATGTGCTTCAATGTAATCTTTATATTTTATGACAAACTATACACTCCAATTTTCCAGTACACAAAAGGCGGGGGCTAACAGAGGTTGACCAGGTGACTTCAGCACCAAAAGGCAAACCATGGCTTGGAAATCATAGTTTCAGATATGGAACTGTAAAAAGTCTCACGAAATTTAAAGATACAAAAACTCATTCTATATCCACCAGCTGCGCAAACAGACGACGTGTAGAAGTAAAAAAAACAAAAAAAAAAAAAACTGTTGGATGCATTATTTAAGTTATTAAAGAGAAACTTACATGCAAATTTTGATTAAACATAAACAATTCATTAAATAAAACTGATTTCTAGAGAAGCTGTAATCTTCAGGTGAAGCAATTTAGTTACAAAATAACAACACCACACAGTTATTTGTGAAACAAAACTGAGTGATAAAATATGCTTGGATCAAATGTATTGTAGAAGGTACTTTGTAACCCAAAATGCAATATTACTCTTTTACAGTTTTGTAAGTGATTGATGCAGTATAAAGGTTTATATAGAAATACCCTGTATGGTGGAAGAAAGTTTATGAGACCCGAAATTATTTGTTTGTATTATTAGTATTATGCATGCCAACACTGAAAATAACTTAAACTGTTCCTATAGTTTTCCCAACTGCACGGGGTAAAATTGGCTCCCTTCACTGTTGCAGAGCACACAAGTTTTTGACTCCATTTGGTCTGTGTAGGATGAAATGCAAATACTGAAGCTCTGACCTAGCAATTCGGTTGTGTTCACTATTCAAAAGATTTCAGTCAAAACTGGAAAAATTAAAAATAAAAAGTAATCAAAATGAAACCTTTCCTTTGAAACTAGTTTGTTGAAATACTTTTAGCTATCACAAAACTTAATTGCCAGTAAATATATCACTTTACCTACCACTCATTCAGACACAAACATTCTATTCCTTCAATTGCTTGATTCAAGCTTAGCTTGTTTGTGCATTTCCCTCTTTGTGGCTGAACTACTGAGTTTGTCCATAAATTCTGAGATTGTTGGACAATGCATATACAACAACCACCAATTTCTTATACAGCATATAGATGAAAAGAGCTTGTCCTTAAATGGCTCCACATGAGATATCCCCCATCCTCCTAAGTTATAGTTTTTGTGATCTCTAGTTTGCAGTTTTCATAAGGCAGTACTGCTTCTGGCTCTAAAGCCCCCTCTGGGGCAATTTAAAAGCATTTGATTAGTCAGTTTTGACATCTACTTTTAAAAACTCTAAACATTAAGATTTTTCCTGTCAGTGTTTAATCAAATGCAAATAACACAATAAATATTATATCTATTTAAGAACATGCCTGGATAAAATGTGTGAGCACATTCTGCTACTAATAACAATGATGGAAATTGTTATATTTGATTCACACATTGCACCACACGATGGATTTCTTAATGTAGTGATATTTCACATACCTATTACATTAACTGATACACTGATGTTTGAGGAAAGTTGGCATTTGGTCTTGCTTGCAATGCAGTTTCAAAGACTGACTGTCAACAGGTGGCTATTAATTTATACTTTGGTTGCAATTGTCTGTTTTCTTTCAGATTTCAGGGGGAGTTTGGGGATGATCTAAGTTATTTTCAAGACTGACACACAAAATGAGGGAAAAACCAGTCTGGCAACTCTAACAGATCAGCATGAACATACAAAATCATTAAATGAAACTCATTTATTAGATAGAAAAGTGACAAGAGCCACACTTTTATTTATCTATTTTATTTTATTTATTTGTTTAATTTTACTTATTTATTTGTTTAATATTACTTACTTATTTATTGAAGCACAGAAAAGAAAGACTTCAATCAAGCATACTCACTGAGAAACAGTGACGTATGTAAAGAATGTAAATGTGTTTTATGGCTTGTAACATCGGTAACTTTAGTACTTTGCTTTAATTAAACCTCTCCAAAAGAACTATAGTAACTGAACTAATAAACTTATCAGTAATAATGCCCCCCCTTCAGTTATCTCAGTAACATAGATATCTAGAAACCCCTGGAACACAATCACCCCTGACACAGTTTCCAAGCTATTTTATACAAATACAGCTCTTTTATCTATACAACAGTTTTTCAGACACTGTTTATAACAAAACTAGCTGAACATAAACACTCTGGCAGGATTAAGGTAGTGAAACAGGTACCTCAGAACATTTTTCTACTTTTCTAAAGTGCAGAACTGTACAAGAAGCCATTAACTATTTGCATTTAGTCTGATTAACTCGTAAAAACTGTAATTAACTGTCTCAAATAAAAGACAGATTTCATCGTTTTTGAGAAAGGAATGGGCAAAAAAACTGGCAGTTTGTACAACTACATCTATGCCTAGTCTATAAAGTGAGGCCAACCAAATGGTATACATCGTTTTTGTACATCTCAATCTTCACACTAACATGGGTGTGGTTCAAAAAGGGCAATTTCAGAAGAGGACAAAAAATCAGACTGCTTGGTAGGCTATTAACAGAAAACAAAACCTAGTTTGGCACTAAAACTTTAAATGGTCCACCATAAGTCATGTCTTACTTACATGATGGATGAAATTAATATTCTGAGATATGTTTTCAATACTTAGTGAATATACAATTGAAAATAGCCTCTGCTATCTTTCTGGTATGTGACAACTTTGAAAATCAGTTTAGTCTTTTTTTTTTTTTTTTTTTTTTTTTTAAACAGTCTAAATCTCAGGGACAGACCGATACTTCCAGCATGACAAGTTGACTACTTTCTCGATAATTTAGTTTGATCACATCCTCTAAAAGTGGCACAGCACACTGCCTTCTTCTTCTATCCATAGAAGTTTATGCTCTTGCTGAGATGATTGTAAGGCACACTATACTGCAGACAGTGTGTACCAATCAGCTATAGCACAACAGCATTCCTTGAAAATCAATGCTTGAGCAATATACATAATATGTATATATATTTCACTAGCATGATTCAACTTCACCCATGGTGGTGCTTGTTGTTAATTCATGCGTTTAGTTGTACATATAATTTTTTTTTTCCTAAGGAAGTTTCTGCTCTCAGATTTTAAAGATGCTAGCTACTTCTTTTAACTGCATCTTGCTGCTCTATCAAGGACACTGCATATATAATCAGCAAGGTTTACAGTTTCCCTCTCAGACCACATAATAAAGGGATGCTCCTGCAAAACAAAGATACAAAAATATCTATAAACCATACAAACGGTAATACATTAATGATACTGCACACAAACAACAAAGGAAGAAATAATATTTAATGTCAAAACTTTTCACAACATTTAGCACTTCAAAGTTTTGCTACATGTGTGTCCTCAAACTCCACTGCATTTTTCTCTCTTACACTATGATGGAAAAGACACAAATACAGAAATGGCAATGATAACATCACGCATGTGACCAGCAGGGGGGGGGTAACTAGGTGAAAAATTAAAATGTGTGGCAAGAATGTGGACTACTTTTTGTTTGGCCTTTTGTTGCTCTGCAACTGCACAGCTTCCACTGCTTAATTTTTCTTTCTACTGATGACAATAATTTCATTCATTATGCTGAACTTTCAGCCTGAGGATTATCACTGCATGATATCAAAGCCTTAACTATTTCAGATAAATGTTGTACCTTTGAGAATATGAATACTTATGAACACCATGCATCAGTTCTTACAAAATTTCCAACTTCACTACTTCCACTTTTGGAAATTTCCCCTCCCTTATCAAGCTTAAATGAAAACACTAATGATGGGGGAAATAACATTTAACAACAATGCAGGAGAAAAAATTATTGCAATTATGGGAGAAATCTTTGCTCAGTCCAACTGAAATACAAATATTTATGGAACAAAATTATACCTAACAACAATACAGAGGGATAAGAAACAGCGCGAGAAAAAAATTATGTTTACGGAAAAAATCTTCACTCTGCCGACCTTCTGTTTTTGAAAGTTTCATAAAGATGGAATTCCGTCTTCCAACCCCCCCCTCGGCCCACTAACCGTCACCACAAACCACCGAAAAATTCTCCTGAATGACCATAACGATAACCAAAAAGTTGTAATTCCTCAAATTCACAAAAGAATCTTCATGCCTGAAGATTACAGGAAAATTTCTGCGCCATCTAACTTCCGTTTTCGTAAATTGTTGCCTACAGTTTCAAGCTGAAATACAAACATTTATGCAATAAAATTATATTTAACAATAATAATGGACAGAGGCAACATCGTAAGAAGAAAAAAAAAAAAAGATTACAGGAACTTTTTTTTTACTCCGTTTAACTTCTGTTTCCGGAAGTTTTGAAACATGAAATACCGTCCCCAAAGGGAAAATGACCCCCCCCCAAATAATTATCTTCAGTTTTGCTTCGATCTTGAGAATGATCCAAATGATGAAAAAAAGGCGGAATTCCATGAATCTGTGGAAGAATCTTGTGTATGTAACATATGGGATTTCAAATAAAGAAACAAAGTTAACATTGGAGACAAAACACCGCCATGTAGTTATATGCAGCTAATCAGAGGAGTTAATGTGACTACTCATTTTGAAGTAGACATTTCTTTATTGTGTAGTGTAGGAGATGGACATTTCTGATAGGGGAAAGGGGAGAGGGTTGAACCCAGGTCTGCCAGCCATATAGTATGCAGTTTTCTTGGGGGGACATGAATGCATGGATGCTTCCATATGAAGTCAGTCCCACACAGTGCATCTGACCCGCACCCCCAGCCCCCTACCCTGGCTTAACATTTTTGAAAAATCACCAAGGCTTGTTTCCAAGAAGGAAGCAATGGACCTCCTTGGTCGTGTATGCTAAGAGAGTAAGTAAGCATTTCTTTATTTGTGCATCACTAAAATAGCATGTTTTTATTCATTTTTACTTGAGGTCTCTCTAGTGAATAGCTTCCATACTAATGAGGGCAAAGCTAAAAAATAAAGAACAAATACAAGGTCAGTTTAAATTACTGATTAAATTTCCAACAATCCTAGCTCTTCACCAACTAGCCTCTGACAAAAGAAATAGCAGAAATGATCAATAATATTTTAAAATAAAGGATGAAAATCCAAACAGAAAGACGGTGATTATGTACCAAAAAAAAAAAAAAAAAAAAAAAAATGAACGACAAGACACAAAAATGCAGTTTGGTTATTCACAGTTAAGAAATGCTTCCTGGAATCGTTTGAAATATTATGAAAAGTACCAACAGTATATAATGAAATGGAAAGTAATCACCAGTTATCTAAACACATTACTTTTGTATATGTGTACCGATCTGCTGCTGCGGCAATTAATGAGTAGGTAAATGCATACATAAATAGTTGCAGATGCACAACCTAGTCCACTTATTATGATCATTTGACAAATGGGAACACCGCTGAAGCACTGCCATGTGACTGCACAATCCTGTATTGTTGTAACCGTAGAAGGTGTAACATGAGGGAGACGGTGATCTAAAGGACTTCAAATGATAATACTAGCCAACAACGGTTCTGCGGTAAACGTGAAAGTAGGTGATTCGTGTGGAAATCTGTGTCCTGAATCCGAAAATGACGTTAGTTTTGGTCCATCACATCTAGTTGTTTCGCAATATTGTTTTTTCCGTATACGTGAATTGACGTATCCACATTGTATGTAATGTAGAGCCATCTCCTCACAATCGCACTTAAATATCCACAAAGAACTTGACTTAAACCTAGGAAATGCTATATTACTATGAGAAATGCCCCTTGTCAACGAATGTTCCTGCGTACTTCTGCATTTCGTTATTGTTTATGTTTTCAGATGCTGCTGCATTGCATCAGAGCCGTCGGCGTGACATTAAGCGGCGCGCAGCCGGTTGTTTATTGTACCCCTAGGAGTTTCTGTTTAAAGAACTCTCACATTCCCTCACTGAATATCCTATCAGTTGAGCAGAAGGCAGGCATCCTTATGCACGTGCTGTCCTATATTGGAAGAGTTAAAGTAAAACGTGAGTTTGTAAGTATGGCTAGTGCGACGGGACTGTGTAGAAGACATTGTGTGCGAAGTCCTCATCAATTTTGTTACATTTGTGGATGTTATGTGTTTCATGGTAAGATATGTAAACTAAGTAAACTAGATTCATTTGTGAAGAAACTATACTTTGCGTACTTCAAAGTGAAAGCCGGCGACCAAGATAAGTTGTTTGCGTCTTGCGTTGCTTGTAACAGTTATGTCAAGGGACTGCGGTACTGGTACAAAGGAAAACAGAAGGTAATGCCGTTTGCAATTCCAATGATATGGCATGAACAGAAGAACCACCACGATGACTGTTATTTCTGTATGTGCAATGTTGCTGGTTATAACAAAAAGAATCAGAAAGGAATTAAATACCCAAATCTGCCATCAGCCATACGGCCTGTTCCTCATGGACTTGACTTACCAATACCTACACCACCAGCTAACTTGAGTATGAATCTGAAAGCAGTTCTCAACATTCAAACACTGAGGACATAAGTTTCGAACCAGAAGAATTTGACCATTCACTAAAAATGTTTACTCAACCCGAGTTGAATGACTTACTAAGAGAACTGGGCTCACGAAGGAAAAGAGTGAATTACTAGGCTCAAGACTTTATGAGAAAAACCTGCTGGCACCTGGAGTTACATTTTCTTGGTACAGGAATTGTGACAAGTGTTTTCGGAAGTACTACTCAAAGGAAGATGATCTGTTTTTTTGTATGGACATCCATAATCTTATTCTTCAGCTGGGACAGGAAATCTATCAACCTAGTTCCTGGCACCTTTTCATTGACTTTTCTAAAAGAAGCCTCAAGGCGGTTTTACTTCATAACGGGAACAAATTCGATGCTGTCCCACTTGCTCATTCCATAAAATTGTCAGAATTATACGAAACATTAAAGTTAGTGCTAGAAAAAATTAAATTCCATGAACGGGAATGACAAATATGTGGTGACTTAAAAGTCATTGAAATATATTGTTAGGACAGCAGAGAGGATACACAAAATGTCCCTGTTTCCTTTGCGAGTGGGATAGCAGAGCCAGGAACAAACATTGAGATACTGCATATTGGCCTGAGAGGAAGCAACTGACAACAGGTTCCAGAATGTCCTTGATGAAAGTCTAGTTGATTGTGAGAAAATTCTCCCTCCGTTACACGTAAAACTTGACATTATGAAAAAGTTTGTAAAGGCACTAGACAATAGTCGTCCATGCTTCCACTACTTATGCACAACATTTCCTTCATTGTCACAAGCTAAAATCAGAGAGGGAATATTTGATGGCCCGCAAATTCGTAAACTGATGATGGATAACAATTTCACCTGTACAATGATCAAAACTGAAGAAGAGGCGTGGAACGATTTCAAAGAAGTGGTGAAACATTTTCTTGGAAAAGTAAAGGATCCGTCATACTAGACAATTGTACAAAATATGTTGGACAAATTCAAATTGCTTGGTTGTAATATGAGCCTAAAACTTAATTTCTTAAGTGCACATCTCAATTACTTCCCTCTGAATTTGGGAGCTTTCAGTGAAGAGCAAGGTAAAAGGTTCCACCAGGACTTAAATCAGGCAGAGCGACGTTAGGATGGGCGTATGATGGCTGATTACTGTTGGTCTACTGAACGTAAGGATTCTTCCAGAGAACACTCAAGGGCATCGCGAGCACTGAGCTTCCATGGCAAGAGAAGAAAAAGAACTGCCAACTAACATTAAGGAATGTAATTAGGTAAGTTTTCAACTCTTGTGCACATTTTTATTTCTATGTAGTTTTGTTCTGATTATTCCCTTTCACTTTTAAAGGTTGTTCTTGCTTATGTTTAGTTTTAAAAATAGTTAAATATGCATGCTATATATGCAAAGACATGAAATGTATCACTTCGGTCAACAGAAATTGATGAAATTACATTATACCATATTGCCAAGGAACCCGATGTGATACAGCGGAACCGAATGCATTTTTGAATTCAGCGTACAAAGATTAGTAAAAGTCACATATTTAAGTTCATACCGCAGAAACAAAGTTTTCATTTGCAGGCTAGTGTAATTCATTGTTAGATGTTGACTGCCTAGGGCTCACATAACAAGAGTACATAAATACCACTAAGCTGTTCTCCAAGATTCTCACAGGTTAGCTCCTCAGCCAGATAAAAGTTAAAAACCGATACTGTTGATGTAATAAATGTCTCCATTTACAGCGATCTTGGCGCACAACTCAAGCTTCACTTACATCCATCATACGTCACACACAAGACTTTTTCTACTTCAGACTGATTATCTTTTTCTCATGCAGATATTCCTGAATTTGGTCCTTTCACGATTTCCTTGGCCATCCTCCGCCATAATTTCCTGCCACATGGGCAGAATAAATTCTCTTAGTAAACAACTCACCACTCATTCTTTCAACATGGCCAAACCACCTTACTAACAACGTTTTGCTGTGCATTACAGATCTTTATTCCTTAGATGATCGAAACATGTCTTGCCACAAACCCTCCATATGGATAATCAATGCATCACTCAAGTACACTCATACCTGCCAACTAAATTTAATGAACATGCAGAAGACTGCTTTGAAAAATTCAGAAGATTGTATAAAAATTCAGATTTTTTTACGTCAATTTGTCACACATTTAGAACTCATACTGCTTAAACAAAAAAGGAATACAGGACACTTACCTTTATCTCTTTGTGTGTTTTTATTGAGGGGAACTTTTATTTATAGTAATTTAACAGCTAAACTTTTTACAGTGGCCTTTTTGGCTTTTTTTAAGAATTCTTTGGAGTACTCTTTTTGAAAACAAAGTACATTTTTCTTTGCATTTAATTAACAAAAGACTCTCAAGCGATTCACCTGACATTAATGATCGAAACATTGTGCGATTTTTTTAACCAAAGAAAAAATTCTTTTGCATTAATTAAATTCCTTTGCATTATTAATTAAATGGCAAATACACTCTATAATTATTATTTCACTTTGGTGTTTTTTCAAATGATGAGCCACACCATTTTTTTCTCCTATCATTACTGGAGCATTGTCTGCTCCAAAAGCAATGCAATTTTTAAAAGGTATCCTGTGCTTACTAAAAACATCCACTGTAGCTGAGAAACATGAATTCTGATATTAGAGCTTTCACTATTTTAGATAAATGGTGTAATTTTCAGAGAACGAATACCTTTTTTTAACAGCATGCATAAATTCTTACAAATTTCCAAACTTCGTCACTTTCGTTTTTGGAAATTTCCCCCACACTTATCAAGCTAAAATGCACACACATTTATGAGACAGCATTAACAACTACATAGGAAAGGGGATCACATCGCAGGGGGTGGGGGTGGCAATTACTGAAGAAATCTTCGCTTCGTCTGACTTCCGTTTTCGGAAATTTATCCAACATTTTCAAGCTGAAATACAAATATTTATGGAATAAAATGATATCTAATAATACTGGGTAGAGGAATCATCGTGAGAAAAAGAATTAAGATTATGTGAAAAATCTTACCCCCGTCTACTTTCTGTTTTCGAAGGATGAAATTCCATCCTCCGAAGGAGAAAACGCCCCACCCCCCCTAAATTTCAGTTCAGTTGTGCCTTGATCTCGTGAATGGACCAAATGATAACAAAAAAGTTGGAATTTCTCGAATCAACGTAAGAATCTCGCGGGCGAAGATTACGAGGAAATTTTCAGGCGGCCTAACTTCCGTTTTTGGAAATTGTTGCCTACAATTTCAAGCTGAAATTATGCAATGAAATTATATTTAACAAAAATACTGAACAGAAGCAACATCGCGTGAGAAAAAAAAATACAATTACGGGGAAAATCTGCACTCCGTTTAGCTTCCGTTTCCGAATGTTTAAAAAGACAAAACAACGCCCCAACTAATACCACGAAAACTTCTTCATTTTTGCATCGATCTTGAAAATGACCAGGAGGGGGCTCCGCGAATCCACGAAAGAATCTTATGTACGAATTAACCACTGAATCGATTAGGAATGGTGTAAGATTACGCTAAAATGTTGATGACCGGTAAATTTTAACTTTTGGCGCAAAATTAGAGCAGATTTCGTCAAAATCGCAATTTTTTTAGCAGAATGGTGCAAGAACAACGTTTTGGTGCAGGCTGGCTCAATTGGCGCAGGTCTGGCAGCCCTGAGATTAAGACTAGTAAGTTATTGCTGCCCTTTTCAACTTTTTATTTTTTTTTACTTACAAAAAATTAATAAAACAGGTTATTTTTTGCAAAAAAAAAAAAAAAAAACCCAGAAATTTTTCGAACGGCAGAAGAATGCGAGTTTGGTCGAAAGAAAGTATAAAAAATCGGAAGACTTCTGCCAAAATCGGAAGAGTTGGCAGGTATGTAAACTCCTATGTCTCTCTTCTGCAGTGCCCAGGCTTTACTGCCATACATCAGAGTAGGAATAATTACACTTTCATATACAGCCATTTGGGATCTTTTCAAGAACTCACCAGTCCATGAAATCCTCCTAAAGCAGCTGACTTTCAAAGATGAATTCACTCACCTACTGATTTCACCACTTCATTTGTATTCTCTGTCAAACATGCTTCCTAATATAAAAATTCATTCACCTGGTCTATTTCTGTGCCATTTAGACATATCTTGTATTCAGTACTGACAGTTCCTCGTCAAAAACCATAACATTAGTTTTTCTCTTATTTACACTCAGTTTGAATTTTACACAAACTTCATGCATCCAGTACAACACACTCTGCAACTAACTTTTGCTCTCTGCCAACAGGACTGTGTCACCATCATACAGCAATCTGTGTACACAGATATTATTACCAAGACATAAATCAGTATTGCCTATTTTGGTATCGTGCATCCATGAATACACTAACATACCTGCCAACCCGAGAAAATTAAAATGTGTAAAATTGCGTGCGAATTACATTTCTAATGATTTTTTTTTAACTATGCGCAAACAAGATTTATAATTTTTAGATGTTTATAATATAAACAAATTATATCACATTTTGATACCATACTCAACGTTTTCCATCATCCATAGTGGACCTACGATTTCCATAGCATACTCTACGTTTTCCGTCGTCCGCAGTGGACCGACGATTTCCATAGCATACTCGATGTTTTCCGTGATCCGTAGCGGACCTACGGTTATTATAGTATGCCTGATGTTTTCAATCGTACACAGCGAACCAACGATTTCCATAGCATACTCGACTTTTCCGTCGTCCACAGTGGACTGACGATTATCACAGCATGCTTGATGTTTTCCGTTGTCCGTAGCGGACCGACGATTATAGCATACTCGATGTTTTCCGTCGTCCTCAGTGGACCAACGATTTCCATAGCATACTCAATGTTTTCCGTTGTACGCATTGGACCTATGATAATCATAGCATACTCGATGTTTTACGTCGTCCGTAGAGGACCAACTATTTACGTAAAATTCGCAGTAATTGGAGTCGCTGAATCTTTCTTCCCACCGCATGATTTTATTCAGCATCAAGCATAACAGTGTGCATGGAGAATTTACTGTGCCGAAGGTCCAACAATGACGACAGGGCACGGATGTTCTGGCACACAATAGCGCAAAATTCCCATCTCTGTTATATATTTTATTTATAGGGATATTTTAAACAAAAAATACAATTTTTTTTTAAATCCGGAAGAAAAGTTCTTCCGGCCAGAAAACCGTATAAAAAAACCGAAAAACTTCCACAAATTATGGAAGAGTTGGCAGGTATGGTTTAACTGAAACATTAACAAATATTTCTCAAGGAAGATGAGTTTTTTTTTTTTTTTTAAATATACAGAAATGCGTAAAAGTTGGCAGGTATGCACTAACCAGCATGGTGACATTACACAATCTTGTCTGACTCCTGTGCCAACAGGAAACCATTCTGATAAAACACCATTTACTCGTACATCTGCTCAATTGCTTGCATACATAGCTTTCACACTATTAAGCAGATTCCCATTTAATTCACACCATATTTATTCAAGACCTTTCACAGAAGTATCCTGTTTATTTGGTCATAAGCCTTCTCTAAATCTACAAAGGCAGCAAAAATTTCGTTACCAACAGACATCTTTTCAATCATCATATGTAATGCAAAAAATTTGGTTACTGCAGCACTTACCAGGCATAAAATCTATGGAACTTAAATGTGAAATTGAGACTGCAGCCTCTCAGATATGTATTCTCTTGGAGGCCATTATATTAGCAAGCACAGAGGAACTATGACTAGAAACAACCATTGAGTTAAAAGAGAAAAACAGAGACATGCACATTCTGGCCTGCACTGTTAAGCTGATTAGGGTGACTACAGTTCAACAACTAAATTAAAACGGGAAAAACAAAGATACACACATATTGGCCTGCACTGTCAAGCTGCATAGAGTGGCTACAGTTCAACCACTGAATTAATAAGGGAAAAAGAAGGATGTGCACACACTGGCCTGCACTGTCAAACTGAGTAGAGTGACCATAGTTCAGAAGCTGGTGCAAATCAGTGCTAGATGTTCTGAAATGTTCATGCACACCAGCGATAGCCACATACACAGAAATGAATTTAGTTTTAATTCCATACAGTGACTCAAAAACATTTTTTTCCCCTCCCCATATAACTGACTACAGTAACTCAGATAGTGAAGTGAATGGCAGGACTGGATAACAGAGAATTCTGCATGTGTCATAGTTTACTGCACTATAACAAAATCAAACATGCCATTCAAATGACATATCCCCCTTCCCAACTTCACTGTGAACAATGGAAGCCCTTCAGTAGATGAGTGGACCAAATGCAATATGAAAGTATTAAGAAGGTAAGGAACCCATTGCAACATTATGCAGACAAGGTTCGTACTCTTCCAAGCAAAATAAATTCAAGCACTTTTCAAACCTGAATATCATATGTGTGTACTGTCGGCAGGTTAGTAGGTAGATATTTTAGTAAGTTCAGACCATTAATCTTAGCTGGGGAGGGCACATCTTCAATGACCTGCCTGTTACCCCTTGCCCCCAGTTGGTTTATTTTATTAACTTTGAATCACCCCTATGTTTTGCTGTTGTCGAAATCATTTTATTTTGTGGAATATTTTGAAAGAGTACATTATTTTCGTATTCATCTGATGGTATGGCACTTATTGTTTAACTTTTTATTTTTGATGCAGCCAGGCGAAGAAGGGTCCACGCATGAAGTACAACAAGCAATTCCTGGAAGTTCCACTCTCCGGCAAGAATGTGTCCCTAACCCCAGTAAACAGAAGCCCATCACAATTTGCGAATACATCATTCCACTTATTTTATGGCTGACGCTTTACTCTGTAGTGATATCGTAGCCAAGGCACCAGCGCTGTCCACACACACCCCTGGATTGAACGCAAGTTCGGCGCTATTTCATCAGCTTGGTATTTTTATCAGAACTTCACAGAAATCTATATAATGTGGAAGAAATATTCCTCTCATACATGGAAAATATGTCATAATAATTAACACAGCAATCAGATATATCTGAATTGACTGTATTTACTGTTCCATACGTAATATCAGTAAAATCAGGAAACTTGAAAAATTCATCGCTCTGGAGCGGGAATCGAACCCGCATCTCCCGATTACCGTTCGAGTCTGCTATCCTTTCTCGTCCTGGGTGGTGTAACAGATAGCATACTCGAACGGTAATCGGGAGATGCGGGTTCGATTCCCGCTCCAGAGCGATGAATTTTTCAAGTTTCCTGATTTTACTGATATTACGTATGGAACAGTAAATACAGTCAATTCAGATATATCTGACTGCTGTGTTAATTAATACACAGAAATCTCCTATACATCTTTTTA
This sequence comes from Macrothele yani, assembly GCA_039090855.1. Classification (NCBI taxonomy): domain Eukaryota; kingdom Metazoa; phylum Arthropoda; class Arachnida; order Araneae; family Macrothelidae; genus Macrothele; species Macrothele yani. The sequence goes on along the minus strand of CM077010.1, from coordinate 136,059,535 downwards.
GCACAAACAATTATTTAACACATGCTATTCCATATCATTACTAAAAAAAAAAAAAAAAAAAAAAAATCAAGTACTATTTACAGAGCTTTAAATTTTTTCAAGTACTTTCAAGGACTTGAAAATGAACTTTTTTTAATTCAAGGAGTTTTCAAGGAGCGTACGAACCATGGCAGATGTTCATTATAAATTGGCCTTGTAGTATGCACATATATAATGCTGATGACCTACAAATTTCTTCCTTACAAGACTTTCTGCATCTTCAAAGCTATAAATTTTCTCACAAGCACTCAGACCATCAATCTACTACATTTTAATCATGTCTCTTGCAGTTTATTTCTTTTTTTTTTTTTTAAACCAGGATTGAAATATAATAGATTTTAAAATAAAAGTCCTTCAGAGACTTACATTCCCTTCACAGATTTTTAATACAAGCATGGCCCAAATCCTTTTTGAAGCCCACAACACCATATACAACCCTGTACCTTTCAAGAGAGACCAGAAATAACCTCCTTTCTTGCTTCCAGGTAACTGCAAGTCACCAGGAATCAAGCTGACTTGTGTTAACTGAATGATTCAATATAACTAAAGACAGCTTTCATTCCATAGTTCTTTGTTCCCTCTGCGTTGGTTTCACCAAATCATGAAAGCCCGTGGCTCTGCTTACTCTTGAGGAACAAAAGAATGTATGTCATAATTCATGAAAACCTATGGTTAAAGTGGTTCCCGTCAGTGTGTTTATCACTACCATTCACAACACATTAACCATCTGCCAAGTACTTCCTGGTCTTCAATCAAAAAGGCCTCAAAATACTCAGCTGACCTACCTAATATAATAAACTACAGTAATACAAGCATTTTTGTAACTCAATTTTCTTTAAATTTTTCATAATTCCAAATTGTTTAAAACCCTTTCCAAAGCTTTCTTCCATGTGATACTTAAATCTCATATGATTTATTTAGAAATGAAGAAAAGCTCCTTGCTAATTTTTCTATGGTCTTGGACCTTGCTATAATTATGCACATCAGTGTTTTGTGCTTCACGTAAAGTGTTTTATGTTTCCATCCATGTCAACTTTCTGGACCATTTTTTAGTAATATAATTAACACTTATATTAGCACTTGGCAATTTATACAACACTAGAGTTCTCTTATGTGTTTAAATTATGCATCCCTGTAATGACTCAAAGACAAGGTGAGAATCTTGTCAGCTGAAGTGAATGGGAACAAACAAATATCAAATCAGCATGTGCACATTTAAAAATACTTTCTACTTAATTTTCTTCTAATCAAATATAATTTTTCTTGAAATTGCTAGACAAGTTCTTTGCAAAAAGCCAAGCTTGCTTCCTAGCTTGTATGAATTGAATAGAAAAATAGATATTCTGACATACTTTTAAGTGAATATCTGTGTTAGATTTATAACCAGATTTGAGAAAATGAGTCTGCAGAAGGAAACTTTCATGTTGGAAAGTTTCCCTCATCCCTTGCTACTCAGAAGACTGCAATGTGTAACTTCTACAATTAGACAATTGCATGTAGTTTCATTCACAAAAAATAAAGATTTTTCCCTCAATGAAGGCATTCAAATCTCTGCAAAGAAATCTGATGGTCATTTTCAAGACTCTATGCAACTATTTTCAACTTCATTAAAAGTTAGCTTTAAGAAACTCAGGAATTAACATGAGGGCTTACAACATCCTCACTAGCTCTCTTCATGTACTTGAACAATATGAGATTGATTTTCAAATTTAATTTCTCTTTGACATTTGTTATCCACTCTGACATTCCCCATAGGTCTTGATCACATGTAAACAAAATTCTGTTGTTTACATGTAATCAAGACCTAGGTTGTGTTGAAAGTGCTTCTGTGTTTTTAAAGCTTTCTTAATGTAATTAGTGCATGTTCTCTTACAACCTACATTTAAATATGTATCAATAAGCTGTTCCCTGAGATTCAGAGGTTAACTTCACAAAGAAATAATGATTATTTACTTACTGTTGTCGTATCAAACTTCTCCATTTACAGCGATCTTGACACAACTCGGGCTTCACTGACATCCATCACACGACGTACACAAGACCTTCTCATAATTTTTTTGCATGCAGACACTCCCGAATCTGATCCTCCCACGACTTCCTTGGTCTTCCTTTGCCTTTCCTTCCTGCCACTTGGGCTAAAAAATAATCTTAGTAAGCATCTCATCACTCATTCTTTTAACATGGCCAAACCACCGAAGCATATTAGTCTCCACCTTGCTAACAACATTTTGCCCCCCATTACACAACTGCAACACATCTCCATTCCTCACGCGATCAGAAGGTGTCTTGCCACTCTGTAAGTAATGCATTTCTCCAGCAAAAAAACGACTCCTATGTTTGTTCTGTAGTACCCAGGTTTCACTGCCATACATCAGAGTATGAGCAACTACACTTTCATACACAGCCATGCGGGACTCTCTTGAGAACCCATATGTATTCAGCACCCTTATATTGTATTGGCCCAGCAATCCACTACACACAAGCACAAAATCTAGTAAACACTGCACATTTTTGCAGGTAAAAAAAAATTAATAAATTTATAGGAATGTTCAAAGCTTTCTCACTAAACAATTCAGCATCTTGTAGTTGATGCCAATACACCAATTGCAACTACATCAGAACAAACTAGCACAGTCACATAATAAAACAACAGTAAAACTGTGACACTGAGGTAATTATTATTATTTTTTCACTTTTTTACAGGCAGTACAATCAACTAGTCAAGGCCAAATGATGAGCATAAATTTATATATTTTTCAATTTTATTAGTATTTTGAGCAAATACAATAACATCTGTGGAAAAAAATTAACCAAAGCATGGGGGACAAAAGCATGTGAATTGCAGCTGAATTTTAGCAGGATTCGCAGACAAAAAGAAGACAACTGCAATGAGATCAAACAAAAAGAAGACAACTGCAACGAGATCAGACAAAAACTAGCTTAAGCCGAAGAGCACTACAGCCCAAACAGCAAACTCAACAGATAACCATACTCAGGATAAAACCAGTTGTAAGAAATCTGATGCAAAGTTAATCACACAAAAATACAGCAGTTCTGCTCAAGCAGCAATGTGGAGTCTTCATACAAAAAAAAAAAAAAATCCTGCTTTCAAATTAGAGCATGGTTCAACTGATTATATGAAGGATGGAACGGGTAAAGTTTGATACCCCAGTACAGATCACAAAGATTTTCATGAAAGACATTATAGTCAATCTTTGCTGTGAGTCTTCCTCTGTGTCAAATACATTATTGGCAATCTCTGACGTAACTCTTCCTGTTTGTGAGATGATACTGCCAATCTGTGCTTTAACTCTTCCTGCATGTGAAAGACATTATTGCCAACCTCTGCTGTGACTTTTCCATTGTGTGAAAGACATTATTGCCAATATCTGTTATCAGTCCTCCTCTGTGCCAATCTCTGTTGTGACTCTTCCGGTGTGTTCACATAACATTTCACATTTGTAACTATTTTTGTTTTCTTTAAAGAGGGTGTTGGGTGAGAAAGATTAATGACAACAGTGATTATTGGGAGAATCAAGCACAGGGCAGTCATTGAGTATCTTCATTTCAAGAGAATGGTGCCAAAAGTAATTCATGTGGACATGCACCAAACATTAGGGGAATCTTACCTTTCACACCTTGTCAACTAAGTGTACAAGAGACAGTGTTGAAGATGCATTCCACAGTGAAAAGCTGGTTACCATGTCGACATCTTTAAATGTGGAAGCCATTCATGATCTGATTGTGCAAGATTGCATAACACACACTGATACAATATTCAACATCTACCTTGAGTGACCTCATGATAATGTGGTCAATGCTGTAGGAATGAAAGTTTCTTCGAGGTTTAAGGCCCTAAGCATTGAATGCAGATAAGATGCACGATAGATTGAAGTTCTTTTGAGAGACAATGTAGCATTTTGTAACTAATATTAAGCTTACGGGGGTGCTATGTCACTATGGGTAAAACATAGGGGTACTACTGCTATCTTGAAGCAAAAGAACGGTCAAAACAGTGGAAGCATCCCTCTTCTCTCCCCTAAAAAGTTTTAAGTAAAGAAGTCGGCTGGGAAAGTCACAGCAGTCATCGAGATGAGGAAAGAGTAATCACAATCGATTTCTTAGAAAAAGTAATCACAATCGAATTCTTGGAAAGAGGTGCCACTAACAATGCAGAGTATTATTTTTATCTACTGAGACATTTCTGTGGGAAATAAAAGTTGAAGAGGAACAGGAAAGTGGTCAAGCGATTCATCTTCCATCAAGCCAATGAACCATCACACACAACATTTGTGATTCAGACAACACTGCATGACTGTGGATGCAAGGTATTATGTCACCTGCTCTATCCACAAGATCTGGCTCCATCAGACTTCTCCAAATTGCAAAAAGACTTGAAAGGCACAAATTATTAACAGTGAGAATGGTGTGATAGTTGCAGTGAACACATGGTTTGGGCCAAAAATCTTCTGAATTTTGAGAGAGTTACGAAGTCTAGTGAATCATTCTAGAAAGTGTGTTGACTTAAGAGGGAGACTATGTTGAAAAATAAATGGGGTTTCACAACATTCCTTTATGAGAGGCTAGAAATTTTTACCCCCTTACAAAGTACTGTAAAAAGTGTCATTTTCTCAAAAATGGCCTTTTTTTCTTTATATACACAGTGGCATGTGTGGATGTGCCTTACACTCAATTAAGAATCAGTTTTCTTTACCATTATAGCTTTATAAGATTAAAATCAGAATTATACTTTTATTGTTAATTTTTAACTCTGACAGGAGCTAAATCTGGCCCTCAAGAAAAGTAATCATGAATTACATTTTCTTCAAGGGTGCTAATAATGATGACGGTTACATAAAAATTACAAGAAGACACATATTATATGAAGTAGTACTACACCTGTCTTTTTGCTGTAATGAAATCAGAGGATGAAGCACATAATATGTAAATTTTGGTATTTCACAATTTACCATTTATAAAACAGTAAAATTATAACAAAAATTACTTTTTTTTTCTTTATGTATCATACAACCTTCCGGTCAAGAAACAATCAAGAATTTTTACAACTTATGCAGCATTTTTTGAAAAGATCACAACTTTTCAATTCTATAGCAATGAAACCATAGGCAGTGGGTGCAGTCCATGGGCAGCATGCTCAAAGTTCTGTAGGGGAAGCAAGAAGGGGATTACTTTCCTTTTGGGAGCAAAACACCTTTAAGCTTTACTCTGAAACAGGATTAGATCTCACACTTATCACATTAGGGACACCTATTCCCATAGAAGTGGTTAATTTCTTGAAATTGTGTGCTGGGCGCAAAAATGCCGATTTATTTATTTTTTAACTGACTTGCATATAAACTGACCCCCGCACTTTAAAAAAAAAATCTCTTCCAAAAACTTTTGGCTTATAAGCGAATATATATAGCACTTATTTTTTGTAACTGGCAGGGGTCGCTCCGCCTATCGCATTCTTCGCAATTTGCGAAAAAGAAATCATTCTGGCGAAAGAAAAAGTTTTGGCCATTACCTATTTGCACTGTTATATTATACTGGCAAAAAAATATATATATTTAAAAACATGAATTTGGCAAATAAGTTGGTGTTTTATGTTAAAACAGCCAGCACAACTGCTGACTGGGATGGTTTTATAATTAAAATGTCCCTTAAAAAGTGTATAACTGGCATTCCCCTTTATTTAAAACAGTGTTTTCCACAGTAAAACCACTCCATATTTGAAAGAACAAACTTTAAATACACATCATCATCATTGTCAACCATTATCAATCCACTGCTGGATGGTCTCCCCAAGTTTCTTCCACAACGGTCTGTCTTGTGCCAGTCTCCTCCATGTTATTCCCGCATACTTTCGAATTTCATTTACCCATCTCCCATGTGGTCTTCTTCTGGGTCTTTTCCTGTCTCTTGGAATCCAGTCTAAAATTTCGGCTGTCCATCGATGGTGTGTCCTTCTGGCAATATGTCCAGCCCATTGCCATTTCAGGGATTTTACTTTGATCATGATGTCTTCCACTCTTGAAATGCACATATTGATACATAATTCAGAAAAAAGAACATAAGATAATTACAAAAATGAATTTTGTAGTTTTTACAACTACAAAACACCCCCTATTCATTATTCATGTCTCAATAGGAAAAAGACATCAAATAACAGAAAAACAGGGACGATTCAAAATACTTTATGGTTTGTTCTCACATGTTACTTGTTACTTAAATAAAAGTACAGCTGTTTCAGGTGTATTTATTGCAATACATTGTTTGTGTTGTTAGTTTATTTTTAAGAGATCTGTTGTACATTGCAAAAGCAGTAAAACACTTTTCATGGATGTAACACTATACTATAAGTTTTCCTCAACACATCAGTAATACCTTTTATCTCATGCATTCATTTCTTTCAATATCATTTGAGCTCACAGTAACACTGGGGTGTCTGTATTAATCATGTAAGACATCTGGATCAGAAGAGTCAATGTGCCAACACTACAGCTAAGAGTGGTGATATTTTTAAAAGCATTAATCACATCTATATTCCATTCAAATTTAATACACTGCCGGACAATTGCTAAGGACGGATGACAATAGCAATGATAGCAACCATAAAATGGAAGGCAGGAAAATGTGAAAATTAGCATAAGTGCGGGATACAGTAAGACGTGTTGTGCGTATGCAAATTTTGGATTGCCGAACTTCTTCGTGACGTCATAGCGCTGATAAGAGATATAAAGGATTTGATGCGTATTGACCATTGTTGTTCAAACGCAAAGTTGAAAGGGAAAGAATCAATTATCAATTTTCAGTATGTCTTCCTGACATCACCTAGATGATTTTACGTGTGGCCGTATTATTGGCAAGATTGAAGAAGGGCGAAAAAATGACAGATGTTGCCAGGGAGTTCGACGTCAGCCACAGTGTTGTTTCAAGGCTTTGGAAATCATTTCAAACAAATGGAGAGTGTAGCAAACGTCACGGGGGAGGTCGTGTTCGCAGTACGACACCTGCAGAAGATCGGTACATAGTGCTATCAACAAAAAGACACCGGCGCAGCACAGCTAGTGAGGTAGCAAATCAGTTTATGGCTGCTACTGGCAAGCGGATCTCCCGAAAAACTGTCGCCAGACGTTTGCATGAAGGAGGACTATACGCCCGCCATCCTGTTGTGTGCATCCCATTGTTCAGACGTCACCGTACCGCCCGTTTGCAATGGTGCCATCAACATCGGAATTGGACTGATAATGACTGGTCTGCTGTCCTCTTCTCAGATGAGAGTAGATACAGTCTATCGTCTGATTGTCGACGACAACTGATCTGGCGTGATAGTGGTACTGCATATTGTACAGCAAACATACAGGAAAAGGACTGATATCCGACGTAGTGTCATGGTATGGGCTGGCATCATGATCAATGGCCGTACGTCCCTCTATGTGCTTCCAACTGGGACTATGACTGGCCAACGATACATTAATGATGTTCTGCTACCTCATGTTCGCATGTTCCGTGGTGCTGTCGGTGATAAGATTCATTTTCATGGACGACAACGCAACATGTCATCGAACAGTTGCTGTCCAGGAGTGTCTTCGAGAGCGAGGATATTCAATGCCTCGTATGGCCAGCACGTTCTCCAGATCTGAATCCCATTGAAAATGTGTGGGATGCTTTGGGGAGGAGTCTTGCTGGTCGCCAATGCCCTCCAATAAACAAGGACACCCTCATCCGTGCACTGACAGAGGAATGGGATAAATTACCCCAACAGCTGCTTGATAATGTTGTGCAAAGCATGACACAACGTGTGGAATCTTGCATTGCCCTCCAGGTGGCCATATCCCGTATTGACATCTTACACCGGAACGCCTGCGGACGGTAATTGCATTTTTTTCACGTTTACGTATTCTGCACAAAATGGCCTGTTTGTCCCTTGAACACGTTCCAAAGCCTTCTGGATTTCAGAGCACAATAAATTGTCTTTCTTGTAATGTCCTGGCATTCTGACATTATTTTATTTTACTTGGCATCCAACCACACTTACTTTTTTATGCGCTATATAGCCGTTTATGACCCGTCCTTAGCAATTGTCCAGCAGTGTATATGCTTACCACATAATACGATACAACTACATATTATGTGATAAACATGTTTCTTATTTTTAAGGAATATAGGAATTTTCATCAGTTCCCTGATTCCTTAAATAATATAAATGTCATTTTTTAGGGGTTATGGATGAGAAGGAATAATTAAAAAATCATGTACAGAAAAACATTACTTATACTAAATTTTCTTGTTAAATCCTTCCTAACTATAACATCTGTAAATAACTTATGATGCCATCAATTACACTGTAAAAAATGTAATATCTATTACAGGGGTAGACAAATCCAAGGCGCCCAGTCGCCACAGTGACTGAAAATTTTCCCCTGGCACCTGAGTTTCGTTTTGGAAATGTTATTTCAAATTCCATTCTCAAAATTTGAATTTCTATTATGAAGCATATCTTTAGTAAAACAACAAATTCAGTATACGGATTTTTTATGTTTGCACTTTTATTATACACTAATTACCGCACAATCAGAATGATGAAGTTGCTAACACAAATTTTTGGTACCACCGCCAGCAGAGTTATGCATTCTGCAGAGATCTTGTCAGTAGTGATTCAGGCTGAAGTTCTGCAGTGCAGTCCAAGAGAGGTGCCTGCACTCATTTGGGAGTGCATCAGAATGTTCTTAAAGTGCGCGCGCACGCACACGCACACACACACACACACACACACACACTCTCTCTCTCTCTCTCTCTCTCTCTCTCTCTCTCTCTCTCTCTCTCTCTCTCTCAAGAGTCACGTTTGAATGTTCCGCCAGCAATAGGGGGAGTTTGGTGCCCAGAGGCGAAGTGTGGCGCGGAGTGAAGCTCTTCAATGCCTGCCTGAAATCTTGACCTTGGGAGGGCCAGAACTGTAGTCCTGAGGTTTTTTTCTATCCGTTTTCAGCTTTTCATATATCAAAATAGTCATAGATAACACTTTGTCTTTTTTTTTAATAAAAGAAAAAAGGCATTTTCACTCTTTAAAGAATATGTACGCAAATGAGACATGTTCCACAGAAGCGTCACTCAAGAGTCACGACTGTCTGTGGTCAAAACTGAGATATCAGGTGATCAGTGCTTAATCTCCCTACCTTGGCATGACACTAAAGAATATGTGTGTGTGTGTGGAGGGCAGGGGAGGGCACTTTTAGCCATTGCATTGATTTCGCATGAGTGTATTTATTCATTAGTGCCGTTATTGAATGTGGTACACCAGAAGGCAAAGCTGATTTTTTTTGCAATGAAGACCTATTTTGTAGTGCAACTTTTAATTCAAGTACATAATATGTTCCTTAGTTTAAGTTGCAGATTTTGCACTGAATTGTTTGAATAATATGTAAGAAGTATATTAATTTAGACTGATGAAGTTCACAATTCTGAATGTGTCGTTTTTATTTGGATCGCGTGTGGTTTTATCCTCGTATCTCTTTAAAAAATTCGATTGGCTCTTGAAAAAATGGAGCTGGCACCTGGAAATTTTGGGTTTTTGTCTACCCCTGAACCATTACATACCACCACACAAAGAAATAAATTAAAACTTACCAGGAGCTTCTTGTATTTAGGTCGATGCTGTTCTTCTTTGATTAGGCTGAAAGGTAAAAATAAAGCATCTATAGATCTACATAGTTCTTCACATTGATAAGTGTTTTTTCTTTTAATACTATTCAATAATTTTAGTCTACAAATTCTTGATTTTGTTAGAAAAATAAACAGGTCACCTAATTTTGAATATGCACTAGAAATCCCTATGTAAAACTGCATAGAGTGCTCCAAAAATTCATGAGGACACCATTATCCATTATCCCTCACAGGCATAAATTATTGAATATGTAGTAAGTAACAGAGAATGTGAAATAAATCTTATATGCAGAATGACGAACACTCATGGCATTGTTTCAACACTGCAGATGGACTGAACAGTTTCTGTAAAAAAGCAGTACTACATACATCAACACAATAAATTCATGGGTAGTTCAATGTTACCCTCCATTATATTTATTAATATACCATAACCTGAACATTGCTACTGTGTGTGATGTACGTTTACAAACACAAACTTTATATGAAATTGCAAAAAACTATTATAAAAGAGCACTGTAATCCTGTAGTTACGGAATTAAAGAATTATGATACAAGTGCAAAACAAAAATGTGAGACACCTGAGCACATTCTACAAAATATTCCAGATTAAAAAAAACAACTCTTTAGCGACAAGACAGGAAAAAAAAAAAAAAAGATAAATAAAAAAAGATACACAGAAGAGCCAAAACATTAGGACTACCTGCCTAATCTAATGTTGGTCCTTCACGTGTTGCCAAAACAGCTCTTTTACCTAGTGAGGCATGGGGACACTACAAGATTTCTAAAGGTGTTTTGTGGTATCTGGTACCAACACATTACCAACAGATTCTTTAACTCTTGTAAGTTACGAGGTTAAGCTGCCATAGGTCAGATTTGTTGTTCAAACATAAACCACAGTGCTCGATTGGATTGATGTCTGGGGAATTTGGAGTCTTCCTCGTGTTCCATGAACCCTTCTCGAACAATCCAGGCAATGTGACATGGTGCATTTATCCTCCTGAAAGAAGGCACTTCTAGAGGGGAATACTGTTGCCATGAAAGGATGTACTTGGCAGAGCTGAGACAAGCTGAGCCCGAGCCCGAGGCTGTAGAATATTTCCTGGGATTCGGGCTCGGGCTCTTAGAGAGAGGGAGAGCGAGATATTTTTTTTTCATATATAAATGTGATTTTATATGATTTAGCAAATGAGACACTTTGTAATTGGTAAAGGGAATTCTTTAGCAACTGGTTCTGGTTAGGGAGCGGGCATTCGAAATGACTATTTATTCCAGACTTGGGTACAAAATGCCATAGGCAGCGTATTAGTGTGTTTCTGCAGAGAAGAAAAAGCTTTTTCAAGAACTGTAGATATTGCATAATTGATAGCATGTCGACATAGTTGATAGCATCTCCACGCAGTAACTCCCTGCTAATTCTATTTAGCAACGTACATATTGCAGCGCATTATGACACGATAATATTAGCATTATCTGAGCAACATACAATTGCAGCACCTCACGATCCTTTTGGATTCCCAGCCGCCCGAAGCACTTCAGGTGGAAACAAACGGTCAAAGAAAATTGAACAGTTATACTGTAAAAATAGACAGACGTCCCTTCCAACCATTCCACATTTGAGAAATACATTGGTTAATTGCAGGAGGAGGAGAGAGTGGAAGTGTGGAAAAGGAGATGTTTTTTATTAATGGTTGAACAGGTTAGCCAGTCTCCAGGCTCGATCTACTGATCCAATTGACAGTACTCACTTCAGAATTTGCCTGAAGAGCAAAGGCTGTTTGGGGATGCTACCACCCTGGCATTCATTCCACTGAGGAGTGCACAGATGTCTAATTCCCTTGGAGTGAGGAGAGACAGGACAAACTACATCCATATCTTACATGAGATATGAGTGTAAGCCAGTGGGGAACAAGTGATAAAAAAAAAAAAACCCTACACGCTAGACCACTTAGCCAATGGGATCACTTTACCTCCAATACATAGTACAGTACAATTCCTAAAATCCACGTGGATTCGAACATCGGTCACAGTTACAGTTAACAGACGGGTAAAAAAAAAAGGTTTCAGAAATCGAAATTTTTTATTTTCCAGCTGACAAAAAAAAAATAAGTTTAAGATATTTTTAAAGGTTTTTAATATATTTTATGTGTTTTCCCTATTTGAAAAAAATATTACTAATGATATGCGTAATAGTGTTCTCCCTAGAGACTGTTTGGTGGGCACCTGCCCAGCTGACAGTGTTTAAGCTGCTTATCACTTTTTCACCAAATTGCGACAAGCACAATACGCCAAAAAAAAAAAAAAAAAATAAAGTTCATCTGAATCGTCAAAAAAACGAATGCTAAAAAATGTGTTTTGTTTGTTTTTTAATCCTTGTTACCATTAAGAAATTTGCTCATTTTTATTTTTATGTGGATAAAAGTCAAACGTTTAATCTTACATCTCCCGCGCACGCAGTCTCCATACTGAGAATCCATGACTTAGTTCTGTTAACTGCTAGGAGTTCCACATAAGGTGTGTGTGTGTGTGTGTGTGTGTGTGTGTGTGTGTGTGTGTGTGTGTGTGTGTGTGTGTGTGTGTTGGCAGCTTTCAAGTGTTTTAGTGAACTGGGGGAGATAGGTGGCAGAAAAGGGGAGGGTGATATTGGGAGGGGCCAGCAGAATGCGATAAGAGCAAGAGGGGAAAACTTCCTCTTCAGCTCACAGGATTGCTGACCTTAAATGAAAAACGCAAAAATGCATTTCTGCGAATTTTTCAGACAGCTGTCTGAAATTTCTATAAGCACCATAAATCCTTGTTACGAATGGATTCGCAAAATTTCGCCTGAATTGTTTAATAACTTTTTAAACTAGCCATGAAAACTTTAATTAAACATTCCTGTGTGCTTGCCCCTCGTAAACTTTTAATAAAAATGTTCATGGCTAATTAAAAAAATTTTTTTTAACCAATTAAAGCAAAATTTTGAGAGTTGACTACTCTTAGCTGATTATGGAATGTGTAAAAATTTCAGCCAGTTTCATAAAGAATTGACAATGATGAGTTTTCTTATTTTTTTTATCCAGTCTACTGGCAAAACACCTTTGTAGCGGGAACCCTGCTCTAACGTAATGCAGTTACGGGAGATGGGGAACCCTCCTGCTTTCCCCACCATCCCACTTGTTGAATTTAGCAGACAACAACAAGTTTTGTTTCAAAGTTGATAAGCTGCTCTTTCCTTTGTATGCTACACTATGGATATTTGTTGAATACTGTATAAATAAAAATACGCTTTTTTAATGTGAAACATTTGAGTATGGTACAGTATTATGTCTTTTACAGTAGTACAGGAATTGCGACATTTCAAAAGAAAAATGTACGGCGTGTGAACAATGGACAGAATGTCACGCAGGGACGGGGTGCTGGTTGATGAATGTCAAATAATTCCTGCACTTCAAACCCCAGTGCCGCTCGCTGGTGAAATTAAAGGGGGAGTTTATATACGTACGTATGATGTTTACAGCGATGCAATTACTTTACTGTAATGTCAAAACAATGATGAAATTAATTCAACTACAGAGAAATGTGCCGTCTGCTAGATTTAACAAGCGATCAGCACTTTCATTGTGCAATTGTGTTCATCACTTCAAGCTTACTTAGCATTAGTTTTTTTTTTTTTTGATGGAATGTTTGTTAGCCAGAATGTTTGATTGACATATACAGTATTTCGTAAATAAAAATTCAATTAATTAATATAGTACTGTATTATGAATTTGTTCCCTATATTTTACTTACTTATTAAATACTGTACATATATCTCAATAAATTCTAAATACTACTAATTACAGTATTAAATACATATTACTAATTAATTTTACTAATTATTAAACAAATGAAATCCTATAATACATACATACCATCCTATTTGAATTAGTATTATATAGTTTAGAGAACCTGTGTGTGTTTACAGTACATATGTACTAGTAAACACACAGGTTCTCTAAAATCCGCAAAATTCTAAAATCTGCACAACCGCTGGAATCAAGTTGTGCGGATTTTCGGAATTGTACTGTAGTTAAAACCACATTCCATGGCCTGCTATGTCATTGTGCCAATTTTTGCAGATGGCCAATGTTACACATCTAACATTTCAGTTGCTTAGACCTGTAGTGGTCCTTCAGAAACTTTGACAACCACTACTGAGCTGACACCTGCCTAAATGTAGATACATCATGAATGATACTGGATATGATGGAGAAGATATGATTGATACTGGATATGATGGAAAAGAAGATATGATTGATACTGGATATGATGAAACAACCCCCACAGCTTCCAGTGTTAACCATAATGAGTGACTGTACCAACATTCTGAGCATGTCTCCTTATGCTCAATGTTGACGACTTCCTCAATCGCATAGTACCTGCGACACGATACAGCAACACTTAAAAAACACACCACCAATACTTCCGGGGATACCAAAGTATTCAAACAAAATGCATGGTTACTTCAGACTGAATATCTGCTAAGAAATGACAATCGCAAAGAAGTGGGAATGAGAATCAGTACTTGATCTTCCCAGTTGGCTACTACAGCAGGAGCATCACCATTTTCTAAGAGCAACAGTGGATCGCTGTATGTACAGTTACTACCTACAAAACACAATACAAATCTCTTCTTTCCTGATTCATGGTGCACCTATCACATTTTTTGACACAAACCTGACAAAAGATATTTTTTTTACCAATAACCTGACAAAAGATATTTTTTTATGCAGCTCAACCTTTTCTAATATTTTATTACACATATATATAATAAAATCTATGTAAATGGCAGTACTGCAATACTGAAACTGATGCAAATGCTAAAAATTTACATAATCAATCATAACAGATCAAACACAGTTTTCAAATAATTAAAAATACACTTTACAAAAAAAAAAAAAAAATGATTTCACTATCTATTTCTTAAAAGTTAATGGTTCTGAAAAAATACTTACCAAGTATTAACAAAGTTGACAAAATCCAGGGTGAATCTATTGCCATTTTCATTTGTACTTATTTGTGGTGGGTCACCTTGGACAACTTGTGTTAATTGCTCAAAGACACTATTCCACTTTGGATAAGGAAACCTTCCAGTTGAAACTTCAATCTAAAAATGAATTCACATGTCATAATAAAAATTTAATTTGAAATAAAAAAAATCCACAAAAGAGTACTAAATTGATGATGAGAAATTTAGGGCAATAAAAAATCATTTAACTTGCACAATCCATATATATTTTTCAGTATACACATAAATTTAAGGCAGTTTCTTACACACAGGTTAATAACAACTACAAAAGTAAGAAAAAATACAACTACGATTTTTTATGAAAATCCCCCGCAAGGCATGTTCCACTTTACAAATCTTCAATGAAACAGATGTAGCACTTTACGTTTTCCCATTTGAATATTTTTATAGGACTCATACGCATAACTTGAATTATTTACACAAGTCACCCAATCGATAATTTAGCACAACAAACCTGATTGAAGAGAGGAATGGCTGCAACTAGGTGAGCTCAATAGCTAAAAATGATACAACCTCACTACCTAGAAAGTATGCTTTACCTAAAATTCAAATCTTGGCTTCCAATAACACATGAAGTCAACACCCCAACTACATAAAATCAGGCAAAAGAGGGCAGCAAGAATATCAGAAGTCCAAACTTCTTTTTATTATGATTGGGAGAGCTGGGATTGTGTATCTCATTAAAAAATCCTAAAACTGCTAAAAATTATCTGAAAATGTACAACAAATCTGCAAAAGATGGAGTACAACACTATATTAGATTGTTGCAAAATACATGCTTGACCCTGCATGAGTTATCTTCTTATTTATTGCTGAAATCACATTCTTCTGCATTACTACAATTTAAATATCATTTTAAAGTCTGCTTCCTTTTATCTTTCACTGATTTAGTATTATAACTTTAACAAGTTGTTGCTTCACGACAGTTATTTTTGAATCACTAATATAATGTCAAAAACACCTTAAACAATTTTTAGGTAAATCAAACATGCAAAAAGGGGTTTAATACTAATTTTTGTAAGCATAAGATTAAGTGATAAACATACACTTACCCTACTTTATTTGTAGGAAGACCACTAAAAGAAAGCGCATTGTTTGTCTATTCATGATATGAACATCATATACTGCTGTGTTTTTCGATTTTTTAGAGAGATCGTTATTAATTTTTTTTTTACTATATAGTCATTAAATAATTTATATGCTTAAGGAATTTAATGCTATTACTGAAAATTTATCTTACTTTAAAACCTCATGGTTGGGTTACACGTACATCATTCTCTTTATTACTCAATTGCCAAATAATTTCTTCACACTTAAAAAATTTACATTTACATATTTAGAAGCTACAATAATTAAAAAACTTAAGATTGATATAAGAGGTATTGAAGTTCTGTTGCAAATTTAAGACTTTCAAACATATTTATAACTATATGCATATTATGAAGGCCATGAAACTCATGTTAAATGTACCATTGTAACTATTACTCTACTTGAAATAAAGGACCTTACCTCCAAATTACTAACATACAATACAGTATGTTGTACATTCCACGCTAAGCTCTGCTGAACAGCTTCCACTCGATGAAGTTCTAAACTACACATGGTTATTTAACTTTTAAATTATGTATTTACAAGTTAAAATCAGGTATAAAATACATTTACTATACATATTACTTTTTTCTAATCTAACACACTAAACATTCAAACCATTTAAATACTTAATATTAAAAAACATACAAAAATTCCATCACATCGGGTGGGCAGGCATTGTTCACAAACACACTCAACCATTGCGACGAGCACTTTTGCCAGTCCATAGCTGGCATCATCAGGCTTACGAGATATTGCTCGAGGATCAACCTCGCCTGTGTGGTAATTCAAAGTTACTCTCTGGAAGAAGGAAGAGGTGTTGCATTTTTTCAAAGGTCCAATGTTTCAGATGCATGAAGAAAAATGCCACGCCCCTTCCTTCTCTTGGAGAGTAACTTCGAATTACCACACAGGTGAGGTTGATCCTCGAGCGATATCTCATAAGCCTGATGATGCCGGTCAAGGGCCTGTGAAAGCACTAGTTGAAATGGCCGAGTGTGTTTGTGAACAATGCCTCATCACCCAATGCAATGGGATTTTTGTATGTTTTTTAATACTAAGTATTTTAATGGTTTGAATGTTTCATGTGTTATTATTAGAAAAAGCAATATGTATAGTGAATGTGTTATTTTAACTTGTAAATACATAATTTCAGAGCTAAATACCTATGAGTAGTTTAGACTTTCGTCAAGTGGGAGCACGTTCAGCAGAGCCTAGAATGTACAACCTACTGTATGTTATTGATTTGGAGGTAAGTTTCTTTATCTCAAGTAGAGTAATACAGTTGTAACCAGTTTTCAATACTTTACGTGGTATCCAGGCCTTGATTTCGTTTTTTTTTTTTTTTTTTTTAACAGTAGCAACACTTGCTAGTGGCCTTATTCTTTACTAGCAAATTGCATTATCTACTAGTGAAAGTTTATTAACATTATACAAAAGAAACATGACCCTCTCCATTAGTCAGTTATGACAAATTTTGATTTCACCCTTGTAACTGTCACATTGTAATGCTGAAAAGATTACAAATATTTAGATATAACTCACCTTTTCATGACCTCACAGATTAATTCTAACAATTTAATTCGAATGCAAATATTTAAAAAAAAATTTTTTATTTAACTTTATTCACAAAATTCAAGAACACTATTCAAATATCTTAAGCTATTTTCCGTATGGTTTACGATCTGGGTTTCGGGTCTTTTCATCATACCACTTTAAAACAGCAGGCCTGGGATCAAATTTGCCTTCAGACGGACCTACAACCTCAATACACATGATAGCATTCAATGTTTGTAAGTTTAAACTGCCTCTCCAATCACCCTGGATTCAATGTTTGTAAGTTTAAACTGCCTCTCCAATCACCCTGGATGATGAACCCAAGTCTCACATGCAGAAGTAGATAAGGGAAATGAAATTGAACCCAAATCTCACATGCAGAAGTAGATAAGGGAAATATACTGAATATTTCTGCTAGCGCCTAATGTTTTTATAATGTTTGTACTTTTCAAGAAACATTCATTTCCAGAAAGCAGTTGCTCCTTTTTGTATGTGTCTAAAATATTCCACACGTTCAATGCAGTGGGTGCTTTACAGTTCACACTAAAACATTCAAAATTTTTCCACTAGCAACTTTTGCCAGAATCACTTTTTATCACTAGCAAAATGCATTTGCTTGCTAGCAATTTGCTACTAACTACCGGTCGAAATCGAGCCCTGGTGGTACCATTTTCAAAGTAGTTGTCATGTGTTCTCAAACACACTGACAAATTGTTAATTGCGAGTGTTTACTCTCGTATAGCAGTCTTCATACAAATAAAGTAGGGTAAGTATATGTTTATCACATAATCTTACAAAAATTAGTATTAAAGTTGTTGCTTGTTTTGCCTTTCTGATTTTAACATAACTCTGCTGCATGAATTCAGCCAACATGTGAGGGTGGAAACTTCGTATAATGAGCACTCAAGCATCAGCAAGAACAGTGCTTGTGAACAAACTGCTTGGCCCTGATTCCAGAAATTTCACTCAAGATAAAAAAAATTGAAAAGGATCATATAAGGTATCACATTTTCTAAGTTCCTATCTGAAGCACATTTGTTACAAATAGCACAGCAACATGGAAAAAGCTTTGTATAGATATGACAACTTTTTGCCATCTAGCTATAGCTCAAAAGGTAAGAAAAGCACACCTTGGGTTTTTCATGAAGTGAGAAGGAATCTCTCCTCACCCCCAGAATAATATACTTCTTGCCACTGACATTTTAGAAGATCCAGAACCCAGCTTGTAAATATAAAAGCGTGGTGCTGGTTCCAAAAATTTCACAATGTGTGGAGATATGAGGGAAGTAATGCGAAAGTGGGCATAACTTTTTATTAACTTATTTTCTGTTCAAATTACACATGTTCAAAAGTGGGCATAATTTTTTAATTAACTTTTTATTAACTTATTTTCTGTTCAAATTGCACATGTTGGTAGAGTAACTCTTTCTCTACAGAAAGTTACTACTCAACATAATCTGCATCACAAGCGATGCATTTGCATCATCGTTGAACCCAACTCTTGAATTCTCTTTGAAAAAATTCAGGTGTGGACTGTTGTACCTGCTTTTTCACAGCCACTTTCACCTCATCTGTGTAATCAAATCATTGTTCCCGGAGACTGTCCTTCATTGAACAGAACAGGTGGAAGTTGGAGGGCGCCAGATTTGGGTGTACAGTGGATGAGGGGACCACTAACCATCCAAATTTGCTGATCGCCTGATTTGTTGACAAAGATGTGTGTGGTCTCGCATTGTCATGGTGAATGTGGATCCTTCTCAGATTCTTGTTCAGTCTCTTCCTCATTATGGTTTCTCTAAGCTCCTTGAGTGTGTCAATGTATTGCTCGCTGGTCATGGTGCGCCCTTGTTCAAGAAAATCAAGGAGAATGACACTCCTGTCATTCCAAAAAACAGTCACCATGACTTTCTGTGCTGATTGCTGGCTCTTGAACTTATTGGGCCTTGGTGAAGAGGTGTGACACTATTTCATGGATTGATACTTCATTTCCGGATCATAAAGATATATGCCCACGTTTCATCCCTTGCCACCAGATCAGAAAAAAAATGTGTCTTCATTGGCTTACAGCAGATCAGAGCAGACTTCTACCCTTCTCTCCTTCAAATTGGGTTTCAACTGCCGAGGCACCCATTTTGCACACACTTTCCGATACCCTAAGTCTTCCACCATTTTATGTGTGGCATTGTGACCACAGTCCAATTGCGCAACAGGCTTACAGATTGTGACCCGTCTCTCCACACGAATCAATTCATCCACTCGCTGACGATTCGTGTCAGTCGTTGGAGATAATGGTCTCCCACTGAATGTTTTTTCTTAAATGCTGGTTTCCCCTTCTTTAAACTTCTTCATCCATCTGTGCACACTGCTCTTGTCAATGTAGTCATCTCCGTAAACAGTCTGTAGCCTTTGGTGGATGTCAGGCAGCCTGCACCCTTCCTTCGTCAAGAACTCAATGGCGGCACGTTGCTTCTGCCTGGAATCCATTATTTACCTGCAAAGAAGAAGGGTTACTATGGAGGAAGAATTACTCTACCAACATGTGGAATTTGAACAACCTCTGTCAGTTAATAACAAAGTTATGCCCACTTTTGCATTACTTTCAATACAAACCTCATACATAATTATCTTAATGGAGATCTCTCTCAGCACCATCACACACACATGTGCACGCACGCACACACACACACAATATGATATATGACAACATTTCTCTCAAAATATCTAGCCACCATTCACAAGGTGAATAATATTTTTGCAAATTTCTCATGAACTACATGAACAGAAGGTACCAGTGATAGAAAATTGGGTCACTGGGTCTTACATGAAATGAAAAAGACTTATCTTGGTAACATAGCATATGCTGACACCAGTAAAGGCGTCAAGAGAAAAGAGAAATTTACTTGAAAGTACTTAAGCTGTCAAAAAGTAATAATAAGAAGAAATATCGTAACCAGGCTTGCCTAAAGGTAAAGCTCTGTGTTAAAAAATGCATAAAGAATTATGTTTCGAGCAGAACATCTTAAATGGCCTAAAAGAGTAGGAAGTCTGTAATCCAGCATTTACTTGACAAAAGGTTAATTTCTTGTATCAGAGGAGGATATACCAAACATCACCAACCACAATTATTCATACAATAGTCAGAATGTGTCCCTTGCTCTAGTTTTACTGTCCACCCCGTTACAACATATCAGAAAACTTGAAAATTGGAATGGGAATCGAGCCCACATCTCCCGATTTCCGTTTGAGCATGCTATCCATTACATGGATACATTACTCTTGATTTCCATTTGAGCATGCTATCCATTACATCATTAGACAAATAGCATGCTCAAACGGAAATTGGGAGATGTGGATTTAATTCCCACTCCAGGGCTATATAATTTTCAAGTTTTTCACATGGTGAAGAGTAAAAATAGAGCAGTTCAGAGATATATTCTGACTGCTGTGTGAATAATTATGATTATCCTACATATTTATAAGGGACATTTCTTCCTTAATTTCCATATTGTCAACTATTCTCAATCCACTTACTGCAAGATATCTCCCCAGGTCTCATCCACAACTCTGCTTGAGCAATTTTCTTTTATGTCAGACTAGCATGCTTTGGAATTTCATCAATCCATCTCAGACATTGTCTTTTTCTGGGTGTTTTCTTGTCTCCTGGCATACAGTCTACTCAATCCACTGCAGTGTAAAGTGGATCACTGTTTGCAGATAATTACCTGAATAAGTAAAGCAATGTATGCTGGCAGTACCTCATGTGTATACGAACGTGTAAATGATGTTTTATTTAACTGGTTTTTTATTGGTGCAGGAACTAGACAAGGTTGTGTAGTGTTACCATGGCTGTTCAACGTATTTAAGGATGTATGCATGTGTGATTCCAAAGCAAACAGCAATGTTTTATGTCTTGGGGATTTCTGTGTGCGCATGTTGCTGTAAGGCAATGATACAGTCATGTTGATGAAGAGCAAAGTGAGTTGCTTTGTATGTTGACCAGGATGAATGAAGTGTGCATGAAATTCACACTGAATATAAATAAGGTAAATAGCAAGGTTACGGTTTTTTAATGGGGAACTGTAAGTACTGAATCCGTGATCAGTTTACAAGGTATAGAGTTAGACCACTGAATAAATTTTATGTATGGCAGTGAAACCTGAGTACTTCAGGAGAGACAAAGCTGTCATACATGTAATAGAGAGATGTGTTACTTATGTGAAAAGGGAAGGGGAGGGGGTGGCAAGACATGTTCTGATCATGAGGTGAATTAAGATGTGCAATGTGAAGTGAAATGTTGTTAGTAGGGTGGAGACAATTATTATGAGGTGGTGGTATGGTCATGTTGAAAGAATGAGTAATGAGGTGCTAACTATGAGGATTTATTCAGCCCCAGTGGCAGGGAAGGAGTGAGGAAGGCAAAGGAAATCAAGGGAAGACCAGAATCAGCAATGCCTGCATGAGATAACAATGAGTGTGAAGTGCAAAATGTCTAGTGTGATGGATGTCAATGAAGCTTATTTTGTGTGCCAATATCACTGTAAATGGAGATATCTGATATATCAACAATAAGTAAAAGCAAATTTCTCAAGACCTACCACACTTAGAAGGATGGTCCACCATGGAATTGACCTGGGATTTCTAAAAGGCACATGAGAAAGAGAAGAAGAAGGCCCAGGAAATCTTGGGAGGGCCACATTCAGGAATGTCTGCATGAGACAAAGATTATGAGTATGCAGTACAAAAGGCATTGTGTGCATTGTGTAATGGATGTCCGTGAAGCTTGTGCTGTGTGCCAAGATAGCTGTAAATGGAGACATTTGATACACCAACAGTAAATAAATTCTAGTTCTCCATCAGTTAAACATTTATCTGGCTGTCTGTCTTTCTTTGAGGAGATAACCTCTGAATCTCAGAGAACAGCTTAGTGATACGTATGCAGTAAAAGCCACCACCACCAGTATCTCTGATTTTGAAGATGATCTTGCTTTTATGAGATAATCTCTAAAACTGACAAAACAGCTTAGTGATAAGTATGTAGGAAGTACATCCAAAGTTCAGCTTTTAATATTTCACTACTCCAGACCTGAAAATATCAAAATAGCAAAAGTGTACTCCACAAAAGCAAAGATAGAAACTTCATTACTTCTTACAGGATCTGACTCCAAAAGAAAAACAATTTTCATCCTTTTACAGTTATACTCAACCAATTCAGAAAATATTGTACATTACTCAAATGATTTAATTAATTACTTAAGGCATGAAATGATAAAGTTCCATTTATGTTTCTTTTCAACATTTATATACCCAATTTAATAACATTCCAGAAATAACTCATGTCGCAGAATAACTTATCTGTTGAAGCCTTAAAAAATATCCTTACCAGCGTGATACCTAAGCTCCATACATCTGATCGGACATCATACCCTCTTGCCCGTCCAGGGTCGATCCTTTCAGGCTGTAGAAGAAAACAATAATTAGCACCTGCATAATATTCAATACCCACAAGATATAAAAATTTTGAAAAATGCTAAAAAAGCATATGAAATGCTTCAACAAAAAAAAAAATTACAAAATACTAAATAACCAGTTACAAATATTGCATACCCTGTTCTAGAAGTTTGTAATAGGTACAGAAATGAACAATCTAGATGTTCATAATGTGTCCCACACAATACATTTTCTCTGCTACTTATAGACACCATCAATCATCTGACAAATGTATTCAAGCCCAATAACTTTTCATTAAAATTTTTAATCACCTCACATAAATCTAAAAGCATCAATAAAATTGTCCAAGTCACCATTATTTATTAGATACAAGAGGGAGGGAGAGATGGATGGATAGACATAGAGGGGGAGAGAAGGCGATCAGTCTCTCCATAAATGAGATTAACTTATAAGGAGGTCTTGTCATTCAGTGTTTGTGTTAATCCTTACAATAATTTCTCACTGAGCTCTATGTGGCTTTGCATAATCTAATGAGATATGATGCTTATTAAAACACATGCAAATTCAAATCTTAATGTTTCAGCAGAGTAACACTCTAGCCAGAGTAGCAGAAATGTAGCCACTCTTAGCCAGAGTAGCAGAATGTAGATGTACACGCGTACGATGTATGCGGATAGTTTCCAAATTATTAGCAAATTTTGCAGATTAAAAAATAAATAAAATGTTATTTACAGCAATTGAAACACTTACGCAAGGCTTTACTCAGATTGATATACTTAATACTATTTTAACTTGAACTTTCAATTATTTTTCACATGTTCTCAGTTCTTTTGTTTTTACAGACATTTCTGGCCTTTAGATTTTATCAAGGCCTGTCCTCAATGTATAGGAAACTCTCTATCAAAAGATTCATTTACACAAAAATAATTTAAATTTTATTGCCAGGTTCCTCTTGCAGTTGCCAGTTATTAAATTAAAAAAATTCCCTGATGTATTTTGTAAGTTTACTATTTTTAATTAAATTGTCGAAAATGCAATTTATAATTTTTGAAGTTCATTATGGAACTGTTTTTCTGGATATAATTTTTTTTTCTTTAGTCTCTTGTTTTTATGAGGTTCATGATCCAATATTTTAATATTTTACCATAAAGTTCCATTTCACACACATTGCTGCACATTCAGTTGTAATGTACTTATTTTGTCCTAATTGGAATCTGTAATGTTCCAATAATTATTTATTGTTTTATAAATTTTTCTTTAAATTATCTTATTGTATTGTTATCGTGATATGTGGGTTTGCAACAAGTTTTTTGTACGCAGATACATTTTATTTTTATAAAACTCTGCTCTTAGCAACCATAACTTAAGCAAATGAAGAACATCTCCGAAAACTTGGCAATCTTATAATATTAGAGAAAGAATCAAAATACATATATCTGCTTGTTACTTTTTTTTTTAAATTTAATTCTTACCATCCTTTTACTGTTTCACTGATCTTCACTACGGATGCTCTTACTGGTTTTTACATTTCACTATTTTTATATTTCAAGTTATGAACCAAATAAGCACTATGTTCATCCATAGATTGCTTCTGATTATAAATAAAATCGACTGATATTGCATTACTTCCATATTTTAAGCCAGTAATGCCTAACCCATTTGTTGGCAAAATATTACAAAAGGGTCTTAAAAACTTTGCTGACAGCACACACATGACTCCTTTTCACCCAACATATATATATTAAGCAAAAAAAAAAAAAAGTATTTTAAGCAGAACACCTACACCCACACACACACACACACTTACATTCAAAATATCAATGTTTACACAGAACGACTGATGCCAAGAAACAATGCTTCTTTCCAAAGTAAATTCTCAAAGTTAGTGATAAGTGGTACCTATTTTGAAAACAGATAGCTTAAAGTCATATACTAACAATGATCAGTAAGTATGAATCGTTTATTGCCACTTGAGGGGTTTTACTTCAATCATGATGGTGTGTGTGTGTGTGTTAAGAGATATAGATAGATTATGTCTTAAAAGTGCTTAATCAATGTAGACAACTCAAAAAAGCATGGAGAGATCAGGCCTGGAGTGACAAGAAAAAAACATCAGGACAAGAATTTTTTTAATATTGCAGACAATTTCAGGACACACAATATGGATCACATACAATCATTACCTGGAACACAGAAATTTTGCAAACAAAAAAAATATTTTATCTGATCATATTTTTCCCTACACTTCAGTAGATTTGAAAATAGACATGCCCCCCCCCCAAAAAAAATAAATCTTAAACAGCGCTTTTAAATTATATAAAATGGGAAATCACAGATGTTCAATAGTATTGTAGAGAAATTAATTACAGGAAAACAATCTAAACGATTGTTTCCCCAACACACACACATTCCTTGAAAAAATTGCTGGTGGTAACAGCAATTTAGGGTGGTTTTGGCAAGCAGTGCACCACATAATAGTCTTGTCGTCATTTGACTTTAGCCCATTAAATGTTTTTATCCAAGATTCCTGAACGTCAACGGCGGCGTTTCTTTGCGTACACTTTATCATAGTCCGCTTGCGTAAGTTTCAATTTTGTCAACTACGCAGATTCCGATTCTGAAATTACGTCACTCAACAATGCAGAAGACGAATTTGGAACAACCGCTGACAGATTGGGAATTTCACATAATTGCTTACTATGAGATATACTCTCACTGCTGGATTTTTTCCAAAAAAAAAAAAAAAAAAAATCATATCCAATTACTAAATATAACTTATATTCGCAGCTAACACAAACTACTGTTCTCTCAGAGAAACTGTGAGAACAGTAGTTTGTAATTTTTGCTCTTCTCCCAGCTAAATGTACAGGCTTGATCTTAAATGAAATTTAGGCTTTGTTTCAGTAGTACTGCTGTTGTGTGTGTGTGTGTGTGGGGGGGGCTTCCATTACCCCTACCTCACTCGCGGCAAGTTGTTTCAGAGACCCAACACCACCCGGGGCTGTGCAATAAATATTCTGTTGTCACTCTCTCCTCATAAAGCACGGCTTTTTGCCAATCAGTCTGCGTCCTCCTGTTTGATGGCAGTTTATGCATTTTGTCACTGAACACCGGAGGTTAGTTTCATCCGAGGCATGCATCCTCTCGTTAACTGTAAACGACATCTAGAGCAAAACTATGTATGGCCCCAATTTCTGGATGTAGAGCATAATATAATTGAAGAAGCGCTATCCTCCTGGCCTTGGCATTCATTCCGTAACAATAATACAACTTCTGGTGATTTGCAGCAAAATGAAACGTTTTTACATGCCCCGGGCATCTCTGGCATGGTATTTTTCAAGCCCTGATTATGCACACAGAGGTGCTGTATTTCTACTGTTTCCAATGGAGCCACTCTTCAGAAAAGTTGAAAATTACATCAACTCGGAGCAGCAACTGAACCCACATCTCCTGGTTTCCATTGCCACTCTAAGGTGATGTAATTTTCAAGTTTTCTGAAGAGTAGCTATATGGGAAACAGTAAAAGTATAGCACCTCAGTGCTGATGATGATATTTGTTTGTGCATTCCATGTAATTGTGAAGACTTATTTCTTCTGAAGGAATCATTCTCATCAATTTCTATGACTTCCACTCTTATGACTGCATTATGGCTAAAGCATAGATACAAATATAAGCAAACAGAACTCAAGTTACTGTTTTTAGTAATTGATTTTGGAACTTTGAGATGTGAGAAGTACAGGGTGATTCAAAAGTCCCCGAACTCTATATTTTGAAACGTATTTGCTGCAAAACCATAAAAGATATCAGAGTATTGCTGCTTGTGGCTGTTGTGTGTGACCTTGGGGAACGAGTTGCACCACGGGATAGCACCACGTGACACTACGCTTACGCAGCGCTGGCAAGCAGTAAAGTTCAGTCAGCTATGAGTCTCACGCAACAACAGAGAGTCGCTTTGTTAGAAGTTTATTTTGCAGAAAAATCTTACCAATGTTGCATCCAGTTCTTTCAAAGGAAGTTTCCTGATGCTTCTATGCCAGGGAAAACAACTGAGTGTGACCTTATAAACCGGTTTCACGAGACAGGCAGTGTTTAGGATAAACCTAAAAGTGGCCGTCCGTCCCTGGTGACGACCACGTTTCTGGAGAAAATTCACGTTTCCCTGCAGCGCTTTCCTCGGAAGTCACTTCGGCGGCTGTCTCAAGAGTTAGGGGCATCATATTCAGCCTGCCAGAGGGCTACTAAACGTCTAAAGCTACGGCCATATAGAATTTGAGTAGTGCAAGAGCTACGTCCTTTGGACTCGGAAAAGCGCATTGCCTACTGCCAATGGTTCAAGAGTTTCACGCGCAACAACGTGACTAGCCAGCTTAACAACACTTTTTTCAGTAACAAGGCAGGGTTTCATTTGAATGGATATGTCAATAGTCAAAACACTCGCATATGGGCTGCGGAGAATCCACACGCATTGCATGAGGTTGGAACTTCACTGTCAGAAAGTTGGAGTGTGGTGCGCCATGTCTAGATGGCGAATTGTAGGGCCATTTTTTTCGACACTACTGTAAATTCCGCTGTGTATGCAGACATCATCCATCAATTTTTAGCGATGCTGGAAGAACACAAACGTTACTGCTGGTTTCAACAAGATGGAGCAACGTGCCACACATCAAACGACACAATGGAGATGCTTCATGAGTTTTTCCACGATCAATTAATCTCGAAATACTTTGGCCGCCTCGCTCACCAGACTTCAATTTATGGGGCTATATGAAAGACACAGTTTACCACAACAACCCTAAAATGGTACAGGACCTGCGGAACAACATCATTACAGCCGTGAGGGACATACCAGCCAACATGCTGAAAAGAGTGTCTGCCAACATGTGTCGTCGGGTGAATTTGTGTCTTCAACAGAATGGTGGACAATTCCAGCATCTATTGTACAGTGGTTTTCATTACCTATAAGTATGAGTGTCAATATAACAGTATGTAAAAATAGTTATACATCACTATATTTGTGGTAGAAATATTTGAATTCAGAGTTCGAGGACTTTTGAATCCCCCTGTATTTTCATGAGCAGAACCGCAATTCATAACATTGCTCTTTATGAGAGATCAAGGTTTGCCTTAAGATGGCTTGCTTAACATTCAACGTTCAGGAAACGATTACACCATAAAAAGCATAAGGATCTATTCAACCAATTTGAAAATGCATACACACACACAGCTTTTTTTTAAAAAAAGGAACACAATATATCAAAAGATACATAAAAATTTAAAATAATAACTAGTTTTTGGTTGTCTATTTGGAAAATGAAACAAATGTGAAATCAGGATTGCTTATAACAAAAAAAAAAAACCTTATATAATGAATAGTTTTCCTGGTTCTGAGCATTTTCATTATACATGGGTATTCTACCACAGTTTGTCATATTATTCTCCCACTGTCTGTCACACACACAGCCACAATAATCCTCTTTTTATTTTCAAGGATATTTCGATGAACGAAAATCTCTAGATTATCCATAGCAAATAGAATT
Organism: Macrothele yani; assembly: GCA_039090855.1. NCBI lineage: Eukaryota > Metazoa > Arthropoda > Arachnida > Araneae > Macrothelidae > Macrothele > Macrothele yani. The sequence goes on along the minus strand of CM077010.1, from coordinate 136,031,148 downwards.
GTGATACCGAGTTGCTTGTAGTTTACTGATTAATTTTTACTATGTAACACATCAGAAAACTTGAAAATTACATAGCCCTGAAATAGGAAATTTCTATGGTTAATCAGTGAAACATATGAACCACTCACTGATGATGATTCTGCATGCATACATCCTACAGGTGCAAATTATGCACCGTCTGTTAATAACAACTGAGGCTGATCCTCAATGTGCAAAGCTCCAACTTCAAATCTTGCCACGGTTCTACTTAATAGGATCCCTCAAATATAAATTGTTATAGGTGTCTCCCTGATGGTACAAATTCAAGTTTTATAAACAGTGGCCGCATGGAAGAAAAGTAAATTCAGCATTTTTGTGCCAAAAATGATGAGATTAATTGTCATGTACTTATTCTTCATGAGAATACAATGCACACTTAATTTTTTTTTCATCCCTATAACACAAAATAACGCAACGTATTTCTTGCACTAAGCTGGGGCAATCTTACAGCACAGTGACTAAAAACAACCTAAATCTGTTACTCTTAAATAACTGTCTATGTTTATTACTCTGTGGCCGCTGATGTGCCAATTACATACTGTCAGTCTGACAACGAAGATAATACAAGAAATTTAATCTACTACATTTACACACTCTCTCCTTACAGACTGGCTACTGACCAATGTCACACTGGAATGAGTATGTCACTTCTCAAGTGAAAAGGCTGCAATGTGGGGCAAAGAAAAGTATGAGAACACAAAAAGTAATTTTTTTTCTGATCAAACAGATGACTACACGAGCATATAAAAAGTAATTTTTCCTTTTGTGCAATATTTGCTGGAGGAAGAAATGTGTGTGGTCTGGCAGAGACTACATTAAATACTGAGAAACATTAACAGGTTGTCAAAATCATCAAGGAGATCACCAAACTCTTTTGCGTGTTCTGGTTTTTGGAATCAATAAATTTCAGTGTCATTTAGGCTGACCTTTTTAAATGAGAATAAATTATTAAAATAATAATTTCTCGAAGGAACTGAGCATTAAAAAATGATAACATGACTTGGTTTGGTACTTACACTTCACAACTGGGGGCATAAAGGTCCAACCAATCCTGGCGCCAAAATCATCTGTCAGAAACTACAACAAAGGAATTTTTCAAGGAAGTGTAATAAATGCCACAAGAAGGCGAATGGAGCAAAAATTGCGGAACACCCTGATATTCCACATTTTTTGCCCCATTCGCTTTTGTATTTTTTTTTTTCACACTTTTTGCTCTGTTTGACTTTTTGTGGCATTTATTACCGTTATTTGAAAAATTCCTTTGTTGTCACGATTTTTGGAATATGATTTTGGTGCCGGGATTGGCATGACTTCTATGCCCTCCAGTTGTCAAATGTATAAATAAGTACCCAACCAAGTCATATCATTTTTAACATTCAATTCCTTCATGAAATTATGATTTCAATCATTCATTCTTACTTAACCCCTTAGTTGTCGCAATTTTTTCAAAATGTCCATTAAAAAAATGTTGATTTTTTTATTAGCTTATTTTAAAGTTCATACCGTATTTTATCATAATTTACCTTAAACTGCAGGTTGTTATTAAATTTAAAGGTATTTGCAGGCTATGGAAGTGTTAAAAAAATTATGATTTACTTACTTTATACTTGGCGTTTCTTTCACCCATAAGCTCGGCAGAAAAGTTTCAATGCAGGTTCTTTGTCCCATGGTTTGAATAAAAAACGCATCTGAGATAAGTAATTGTAATACTGGTGTTAAATCACTGTATTTTATTTTGAAATTGGAAATTCAGAATTCTTTTGGGTAAGATATATTTTGAAGCATTGTATGCATAGTCCTACATCACGGTCTTTGTAGCAGTACCTCGTTTCTTTTCAAATTCGCTTTTCATTTTCATTTTTCTTGGATGAACATACTTTGCATTCTCTGCTAGGCTTGTCTTTTTTTTCTGTTGGTGGTATAATTTCCAAAAAATGATTTCAGCTAAATGATTTGATGGTGCTGCATAACTAGGACGACCAAGTCTTTAGAAATTGTTAGGTGTCAAATATTTTTCTACCGTTTTGTCAATTACATCTAATCTGAACTTTAGATGCAATTTCGTCCCACCTTCCTTCTTATACACCTGAAAAGCATTGAAAACTGCTTGGTCCAAAAGGTGAAAGAATATTTTTTTGTAATATTTCTTCCCACCATTTCTTGCTACTTGGTAACTGGAAAGGTATTGATCTACAAGATCTACACCTCACACAATAAGGTTATAATCTACAACCACTTTTGGTTTTTCCTTTAATTTCATACTTTGTGTTGTTACTTTGACAATTTCGGAATTATGTACAGATGACAGCATTGTGACTTTCTTTTTGTCCTTCCATTTCAGCGCAATGATTTTGCCACATCGAATTGATATTGTTTTACCTGCTTTCTACTTTTTAGCCTTCAATGCTGTTGGCATATCTTGTCTGTTCTGTTGAACAGTTCCAACCACATCTGTTTGGTAAGTGAGGAGCATATCACACAATTCTGGTGAAGTGTAGTAATTATCCATAGTTATGCAGTTACTTTTTTACTATAATGGCATCATCAATGTCATGACAATTTGAGAGGATTGCGGCTGAGTTTGAAACTTCAGATGAAATAAAGTTTCTTTGCCTGTATAAATGATAAATGACCATATGTAACCAGTACTGGATCCACATAGCATAAAAGACTTAATTCCAAATCTTGCCCTTTTCATAGGAATGTATTGGCGCCATGATAAACGTCCCTTGTATAATATCAAAGTTTCATCAATGGTGACATCTCTCTCAAGAGTAATTGTGTTTTTTGTACAATTGATTCAAATGCTCACAAACAGGCTAAAATTTTGTACAGTTTTGGATTTGGATGATTTTTGGGGTCATGCATTTCATTATTCACGAAATGTAAGAATTTTTCTATCTCACAATACCTGTCGTATGGCATAACCTTTCGGAAAAAGGTAGTTTCAATTGTTGTTTTTTTAGTCCAATACATGCGTTCTTCTGGCTTTTTAACAATACTTTCTAAAATTGAAAGTGCCAAAAACAGACGTAATTCATTTGAAGTTACCAGATTCCAGTCTTTCCTACCTTTCAATTTTCTTCTTCTTCTTCCAGAAATGTTTCCGCATTGCTCAGCATAACGATTAGTTTCTGTTACAATACTAACAATCAGTTCATCATTTATGAAGTGTTCATAGTACTGTAAAACACCCGAACTTGAATCAAAAGTAACATTAATTTTTGGAGACGCTCTAAATGGAAAGCGTGGGGGTGCATAATCTTGAATATGCGGTGTAATTTCATGTCATTGACGCCCCAGCAAAAGTTGTGCGGCATCATCACTGTCCTGAGATTCCAATACTTCAGAATCAAAAACATCTGAAAAAGTAGTTCCTTCTGAATCACTTCCAGATTCATTGACACTAAAATCTTCTTCTGTATAACTAGAAGAGCTCATTTCACAACAAAAGTTATGGAATGAAATCAAAACATTCAGCAAAGTGTGACTACTCTAAACACGAGGTTTCCACCTATCCAACAAGCTACTGTTGTTGTCAAATCACATTCACAGAACTACTACTGCCATCTAGTGATGACTGATGTATTTAAAATAGCAACGGGTATGAAAAAAATTGTCATACGCATCGCTTTGAGAATCGCAAGCCATGTAGTGAGAAGCCCGGAAGAGACACGGGCACGACGAAATTTGGTCAACATACCTGCCCATGTGAGACACGAGCGTGACGTTTAAGGGGTTAAAAAGGCCAGCCTAAATGAGACAGAAATTTATTGACTCCAAAGACCACAATGTGCAAAAAGTTTGATAATCCCCTTGTGATTTTCAACAACCTGTTAATGTTACATTCATGTGCTATCGGTTCAAATTTTAGAGCAAATCAAATTTACCAAAAAGCATGTGTGTTAATTGGGCAGCTGGGGCACTTCATTAAACATTTCTAATTTGTACGTGATTGCCTTTTACATTACGAACAACTGCATGCGAGTAACACTGAAAACAAAGAAAAAAGATGAAACCTCACAGCCATGTATGGTCGGCATCCAGCATCTCGTGTCTTTGCTATAGAGTCTACTAATTGTCCACTGATTCCAAAGTCACACAGCTTGATGTTTCCACCTCGGTCAAGTAATATATTACTTGGTTTTACATCTGAAAAACAAACAGATGAAAAATATATTTAACACCCTTGACTTCACTGGAGAATTAAAAGGTATAATGTATGATGAAAAGACACTTACCTCTATGAATTATATTTAGTTTTTCTTTTAAATAATTCAATGCCTTTACAGTCTGTAAAAAAATGAAAATGAAATCAAAATAGGATAAAAAAATTGAAATCATTAGTAAATATTTTATGCTATTGAAACTTTCCCAATCAGAAAAAAAGAAGAAGATAATAACTGGAATTCTATTAATCAAATGCACCTTCCTCTCTTAAACAGGAACAAGCCATATATCAAACTCTTTCATATCAAACACACACTATTAGTTTAATTTACTCTAAACACAATTTTTCTTTCTTTCTTTCTTTCTGTCTTTTCTTAAATGTTTAACAATGCCCATGAGTATCTACAGCTATTAAGCCACTTTTTCCCAATTCTGGTTCCAGAGATGAACAGAATCAGTGTAGAAGTACAAACACAATGTGCTCGGCTTATCTGGGATTTGAGACCAGGCCCAACTCAGACAACTGGCCTATTTTGAAATCTGGTGGCCAGCTAACTTTTTTAGTGGCCAGAATCAAAACACTGAATTAGTGTCAGGGTGGGGGCGGGTATATAATACTAAAGTCACGTACATTTCTGTCAAAAAAATAATGTTTTACTCTCAGCCATAAGCTTATTTCTCTCTGGAAAAGAAATAAAATAGTACTGATTTTTTTTTTTTCCAGGGATAACAAATTCTTGAATTACATGTTTTTCAGTGATGTTTTTCCTGGTGGCCCTGGACAATAATTTTGGTAGCCCTCAGTGACCACCAGGTGACCACATTTTTTGACCTCAGATTATATACCATAATTTCTTGCTTGACAGGATGCCATTAAATTTTCAAGCTAATGTTGCAATAAATTCCCAGTTTCTGACAAAAGTCTTAATGTTTGTACACCAAAGAGTACTTCAAAGCTCTTTTAACCCTTCGATCGGCTCATGAAATCTGATTCAGCCACATTGAAAACGCCACAGAGATCTGCAGCAGTGGCGTCAAAAATAGCTGGCATTTCACGAGCGGAAGAGACAAATTTTGTCAGCATAAAAACCGTTCTTGCACTGTGAAACTGTCGCACGTTTCTACGGCCAGCTTCACTGCAGGACACTGAATTGGTGATTTGGTAACTTGCGTAAAGCCGAATCTCATATATTATTTCAAGAGAAACAAGCCCGATACAAATTTCAGCATTCACTCAACGCAGAGCTCAGCAGGGCTTGAAAAATATCTGAAAAGTTGCATGCCCAGCCAGGCATGTGTAGAAATTATTTACCTGCCCGGATAGTAAAAGCTGGATACCCAGAAAAATTTATGTTTAAAGTAGCAAGTCAGAACCCTCATTTTTTGAAGTTTACATGTTTTGCATCTTCGTTTTAAGGGTCTGTATTCAAAATGTTCAATGTACAAAAGCATGTATATCAAGTTGATGATGAAATTGGTACGAAATGGCATGATGATGAAATTGGTATTTGAGAAATTTAGTGATTCTGCCATATTCTTTTCATTAAAGTTTTTGCCCTGTGTTACTAAACACTGGCTACTAGTAGTATCAGAAGCATGCATCCTGTCAATAACTATAAACAACATTTGGAGCAAAACTACATGTGGTTCCAATTTCTGGACTTGAGCATAATGTAATTAAAGAAGTGATATTTTTCTGTCCTTAGAACTCTGCAACAAAAATATAACTTCAGGTGATTAGCATTGAAATGAAACATGACAAACAGCGACTGTTTTTGTTGTTTTTTTGCAGTAAGAAATTCTACTCCAAACTTTCTTATTTTTAAATCTAGTTGCTCATTCCGGGCAACTAGATTTTTTATTTACCTGCCCAGGACAATAATTTACATGCCCTGGGTATCTCAGGCATGGTATTTCTCAAGCCTTGCTCAGTATATTAAAATTTATATTACTAAATATGCATGCCAGCAATGTAACCCTCATTTCAAACCATGAACTTAAAATCCCGTTTTCTGAAATAAGTGAAACACTTAAGAAAGTAATTTTGATAGAAACATTTTAGCACTTTCCTTTAAGTCATAATACAGTAAAACCTCAAAAATCTGGCATCCAGGAAACCAGCAACTTCAAAAACCTGGCACTTTTGTGATTTCGTTTTCATGAGAACATCCGATGTTTCACCAATAACCATAGAAATCTCCCGATGTACCGTCTCAACAACACATCGCATGATCATCTGATCTCAGCGAGCGAATTGCCAATGGCCGTCTACATGTAACATCAGGAGGTTTCTCAAATTTGTCATCCCATTGGGCCGTGCTGAAGTGACGCAGACCAATGGGCACGTACGTTTGAAATGCGTGTCGAACGTGTGCTTGGTGGTGGAAGCATGTGGATTTGATCATGTAACGACATCTACATCTGCCTTCATGATGCATCATGGTAATCACCTTCGTGACATTGTAGTTTCATCAGTCGAAAAAGCGTAACATCGATGTAAAATTCACATCGGATTTTCACGATGTAGCGATACATCGCCCAGTCCTAGAGGTGGGACTGGCTTTTTTCAAGTTTTGCCCAACCATTTGCCAAATTCAGTTTCTTTTGATAGAGTTTTATAATAAATAGTACAAAAAAGTAATCACCATTATTTTTGCCAAAACTTTTTCTCATCGCCAAAAAACTTTATTTCTCAAATTGTGAAGAATGTGATCAGCAGAGCAACCCCTGCGTATTTACAAGGCGTAGACACTCAAATTTTCATTGAAGTGATATGTTACATGTACGTACATGCTTTACGTAACACCTGTTACGCAATTTTTGGATAGCTTCAGAAATCCGGAACGTCGATGCCGGATTTTTGAGTTTTTAACCGTATATTTTACTTAACATTCATAATCTACTATAAAATATTCGCAATTACCTTAGCCTTTTGTGATTTGAGGGAACGCTTACACCATAATAGCCCCACACAATTTAAAATAATAATAATAATATTAAATTTATGTAAGCTTTAGATGCTTTATAATGGTTTGCACACTTTCTGGGAATAACTATGGTATGTCCAAAAATTATATTTTTAGGATATATCTATTGATTGTAGTTAATATTTATGTATGTATTTATGTATTGTAATGACAATGAATGTGTCAGTAACTCACTTTCACAATCAAGTGTATTCATTGCATGCAGAACCTGTGATAAATTTCTTAAAAATGGAAACATAAAAAATTGTGAAAATATAGCAAACTCGACCTACCTACCTACCGAAGCTGTGTTACTCATGGGCAGAAATGTTAATTTTCCCAGGAAAAACTGAAGGGTGCTTTTTCTATTTGGATGCAATGCCGGGTTAACCTGTAAAACAGGTGCTCTCTAAACACAAGGTGCTCCTTTCTTCTGTTTATACTTCCAGTACAACAAGGCAATTTGTAAGCAGAAGAGAGGAGCACCTATGGGAGTCCAAGGTTCATACTCTTCCAAGCAAAATACATTCAAGCACTTTTTAAACACAAATTATCATATGTGTCTGCCATCAATCGGTCAGTATGTAGGTATTTCAGTAAGTTCAGGCCATTAATCTTAGCTGGGGCAGGCACAGCTTCAGTGACCTGCCTGTTAGCTCTTGCCCCCAGTTGGTTTATTTTATTAACTTTGAACTGCCCCTCTGTTTTGGTGTTTTTCAAAATCACTTTCTTTTGTGGAATATTTTGAAAGGGTACATTATTTTCATAATTATCTGCTGGCATGACACTTATTGTTTGCTTTAACTTTTTATTTTTGATGCACGATGCTTTGATGCATTTTATGATGCAGCCAGGAGACGAAGGGTCCAAGCATGAAGCACAAGCAATTCCTGGAAGTTCCACCCTCCGGCAAGAACGCGCCCCTAACCCAACCAAACAGAAGCCCATCACAGTTTGCGAATACATCATTCCACTAATTTTACTCACATGGCTGACACTTTACTCTGTAGTGATATCATAGCCAAGACACCAGCTGTCCACACACTCCCCTGGATTGAACACAAGTTCTGCACTATTTGATCAGCTAGGTGTTTTATCAGAATTACACAGAAATCTTCTACACATCTGTTTAGCACAAACAATTATAACACATGCTCTTTCATATAATTATTTAAAAAACAAAACAAAACAAAAATTCAAGTACTATTTACAGAGCCTTAAACTTTTTCAAGTGCTTTCGAGGACTTGAAAATGAACTTTTTTATTCAAGGAGTTTTCAAGGTTTTCAAGGAGTGTACGAACTATGGAAACCTCTGTCCAGATTGTTGGCTGAAGCTATATTACAAGACATTGAGAACAAAATATTAAAGCAACATAATGAAAAACTGTGAGATTTATACCTAAGATATGTTGACGATATTTTGATATTCTGGAAACATACTGACACTGATTTACACTACTTTGTCAATAAATTCACTCTAATTTATCCAATTAAAGCAATCACGGAACAAGAAAGTAACAAACAGCTCCCTTTTCTTGATATCAAATTAATAAATAATAATTCAACATGAAGTGTACAGGAAACCAAGTTATGTACCTTCCATTATTCCTAAGGAATCACATCCCCTATGGAAATACAAAACAGCAGCATTTTGATATTACATTCAAAGAGCATTAACTCACTCTAACTCATCTGCTGGAACCAAAGTGTTAAATTGGATTATAAACCTGGCAGCTACTTTTATAAAAAAACATCTAACCTTCAAACCATACAAAGAATGTAAACAAAAAGTTAAAACCACCAAACAAGCAAATAAGAAACTATCCGAAGCTTATACATATTGTGGCAAAATTCCATACTGTCGAAACGTTACTGGAATCATAAAAAATGAATGCCGAAAAACAAACCTGAGAATTGCGGAAACAGTGAAAGACATAGCAAGTTTCTTAACAAACAACAATAACCCAACATTGATTCTAGACACTACACCAAATACCAATGATACCCACTACATCATCACACAATGACAGCATTGCATACATCGGCAGTACAAAAAGGAACTAAAAACTAAACTAAAGAAGCATCTTGATAACTGCAACAAGGGTGAAATCAAAACATCTCATTAATGCAACACTGCATATAGGAGGGCACTGAACCAGATTGGATGAACACTAAAATCCTCACCTCGCATCATAACCACAGGAAAATACTAACATCTGAAGCTGTGATGATGGAGAAGACCAAAGAGTATAATTGCAATATTAACACGCCCATAGAACTGCCACATGCATGGAAGTACCTTATAAAACACGAACACAAAAAATAACAAGGTTAACAATGTACACGTAAGAGTTTATACAAAATACAATCAACACACAGCATTGATGACTTACATTGACACGGAATGCTGCTGCAAATCAGCAGAGACCCAAATATAGGAGGAAATGGTCACTGCAAACAGCAGTTACATCAGTTGCCACTGAGGATGACCACAAACTAAGTGGTTGAAATGCATCTGGCTGTTAATAGAGGCCAGTTTACCTGCTTAGTCTGTGCCAATCAAGAAGACTGCTTTTTCATCTCTACCTTATAATCTACCAGTTTCTTTGCTCTCCTTTTTGTAATCTGCATACTACAATATAACCTCCATTTCAAAAATTGCATTTCAAGGCATTGCAATGCAATTTTGAAATGGAGATTATATATAGCATTTTCTTCCTTAGTTTTTTTTTTTTTTTCAATGTAGTGTTATTTCCTACGTAGAGAGCAACAGCAAACCTCAATTTTCAACAAATCACATTTTATTGCATCCAAATCCCTTTCAACCCTTTTCAATTTCAACTATAATGTCTATCCCATATTTTTTCAACTTCGTATATCCCAGTAACATTTCATGGCTATGTCATAATTTTTCAACCACAACAATCATATATATGGTATCGATATTAACGAATAATCCATCGTACATTGGGGATTCGGCTCCATGTTAATGAGCTATGGTCTGGGTTTTAGAAAGCGTAACTTCTACTTAACAAGGTAAGCATATCACTTTTTATTTTTATAACTTACTTGAGGATGCTTATAATACCATAGTACATGATAAACAGGAAAACAGAAAACACACACACACACACACACACACACACACACACACACACACACACACACACACACACACACACACACACACACACACACATACAGGGTGATTCAAAAGTTTGGTGCAAAAGTAAAATGTGATTAAAAAAGTTCTATGGGTCGGAGAGACATGGGGTTTGCAAATTAATATTTACTGAGGTGCAGGATATTGTATAGCATCACGAAAAAAAAAAATAGTTAAAACTCTCGAGAATAGAGGGTGCTGTGCAGAGAATGCCACATAAGTGACGTTTGCACATTACTCACGCAAAGCAATATTTAAGGTGAGACATAAAAACCATTACGGAGAAATGCAGTTACATTTTCAATGCGTGAAAATAAAGGTTCGTTCTGTCATTCTGAATGAAAACCCGCACTGTTTTATTAAGCTAATAATTTGCATATAACGTGAAATAAGGCGTGCACGTTTAGCTCTGATCGTCTATTGGGCAGGCACTGTGCACACGAATGGCCTCCTAGATCTCCGAGAAACACGTTGTACAGTGATGTCAGGTGTAATACAACGACTGAACGCAATACTAGAATTAGTCCTGCAGCCCACAGCACTGCTCTGTGCGTTTGCATGTACAGAAAAAATTATTTCTGTATTAGTTACTTGGGTGCATAAGAAGCAAAAAAAAGTTGGGTGACCCCCCCCCCGTTTTCTCAGTATGACATCATCCATTCTTCCACTTGCCTTCTGTTAAAAGTAAGCGTTTTAGCGAAAACGGTAAGATTTATTGAAAAAATGTTCAGCGTTCAATCGTCTACAAATTTGCTTCTGACTATTTTCTTGATTTCTCAAACCATTATCCCAGGTAAGTAACCTTTTCATACTGAAGTATGCAAATATTCTTCTTAAGAGGAAGATTTAACACTAACAGTGAGAAAAACATATATTCAATGAAATTGTGTATAAACTTCACTTAGTTTAATTCATATTACATAAAAAATATATATTTGCAAATCCTTAAAAACATTTTGATAATTCTCTACAAAGAAATTATATACAAGACAAAGCAGTGCTAATTTTATAATCTTTAAACATAAATGTAAAATACAATCTACATTGCCATTTTAAGTAAAATGTTTTTTATGTTTCTTTAGCAACAACATTAAATTAAATATGGGTTTCTACAATCTATTTTATCAATGTCAACACTGTTGCATTTGCAAAACAAACAACATAAAACTTCTGTGTCCCTACACGCACAACTTGATCTAGTGCACTTTGATGGCATTAGAACTTTATCTGTCATTTCAAAGCTGAACTTAAGTGGATGCAATGTCTCTTGTGCTTCATCGAGGCAGTGTATCATTAGGTAGGTGTGGAAGAAAGCACAAAGAAGATGTCTCTGTGCACTGGTACTTGTTGGAGGTAGGTCATCGAGAGAAATATTTTTCCCATGGAGGTACTTTCATAGCCTGAACTCATCAAGTGTCCTGCAAGACGAGCCTTTCTTCAACAATTGCACTAAGTACTGTTCAGCAAGTGACATGATTCTGTCGAGTTCTGGAGACAGTGGTGACATGCCAGACTCTTTCAGATACTGCACAGGGTTACAGCCAACTGCAGCTTTTTTTGGTACCAAACTTGCTCATATAATCAGCACCAGAAAGAGCATGACATGCTGGTAATGCCTGGCATATGTCTTGTTGTGTCACCAACAGCAATTCTTAGCCACACTTCATTCACTCCTAGGGCGTGGAACTTTTTCCCGTGAAATAGAGCCCGGACCAAAATGTCAGTATCAGCACTTATAAACACGATTTTCTTTAGCCCTTGATTTGTTGCGTTCTCTCCAAGGATCATCATCCTGAAGTCTGCTTCTTCTATTAAAATCTGTCCATGGTACATATTGGTTTTTCAACACCATTTTGAATACCCATGCAGTTGACACTAATTTCATCCGGTGAACCAGAGAATGCACTTAACACATGCATCTGTTTAATAGGTCTTTTCACCATCAAGGTTTTCAAACTGTTTGTTATATGTTTTTGTAGTAACAATTTGTTTGATGATGAGGGCCAGAAAGTTTCCATTTGAATTGGTAGATTAACTTCTGATGATATTTTAGACAAAACTATGACATTGCTTTTTTGCCTCGATAGACGTTCAGAGTCTTTCAGAGAACACTCTTGGTAACTATTGAAGATACGGTCTACCCTGGAAGCACCAGCTGAGAGTGATGATGTAAACGTCGTGTAAGAAGTAGCAACATCACCAAACATTTTCTTTTCCTTTGTTACCACCTTTCTCAAACAGTTCATAACGTCTATGATGAAACAAGTACTTTTATCTGGCTGAAACTGTGCCACTTTTGTGTCTTCACTCAGAGTTCTTTCTTGTTCTTGCATAAGAGTCCCCCCCCTTTTTTTTTTTTTTTGCTTTTAACAAGAATACCATTCTTATAAAAAGCATTGAAACATCTGATAACTCAAACTGAAACAGACGTGTCATTTCATACCCACGAACTTGAGCGATCTGAAGTATTCTGTTCGTAGCAGTCTTAAAACACTTTCTGTTTAACTAATCTTTTCCTTTTATAGGGTAGACCATATCTTCGACAGTTACCAAGAGTGTTCTCCGAAAGACTCTGAACGTCTATCGAGGCAAAAAAGCAATGTCATAGTTTTGTCTAAAATATCATCAGAAGTTAATCTACCAATTCAAATGGAAACTTTCTGGCCCTCATCATCAAACAAATTGTTACTACAAAAACATATAACAAACAGTTTGAAAACCTTGATGGTGAAAAGACCTATTTAAACAGATGCATGTGTTAAGTGCATTCTCTGGTTCACCGGATGAAATTAGTGTCAACTGCATGGGTATTCAAAATGGCATTGAAAAACCAATACGTACCATGGACAGATTTTTAATAGAAGAAGCAGACTTCAGGATGATGATCCTTGGAGAAAACGCAACAAATCAAGGGCTAAAGAAAATCGTGTTTATAAGTGCTGATACTGACATCTTGGTCCGGGCTCTATTTCACGGGAAAAAGTTCCACGCCCTAGGAGTGAATGAAGTGTGGCTAAGAATTGCCATTGGTGACACAACAAGACTTGTTCCAATCCATATGTTAGCTGGGACACTGGGACAAGACATGTGCCAGGCATTACCAGCACTTCATGCTCTTTCTGGTGCTGATTATATGAGCAAGTTTGGTACCAAAAAAGCTGCAGTTGGCTGTAACCCTGTGCAGTATCTGAAAGAGTGTGGTGTGTCACCACTGTCTCCAGAACTTGACAGAATTATGTCACTTGCCGAACAGTACTTAGTGCAATTGTTGAAGAAAGGCTCATCTTGCAGGACACTTGATGAGTTCAGGCTATGAAATACCTCCATGGGAAAAATATTTCTCTCGATGACCTACCACAAACAAGTACCAGTTCACAGGGACATCTTCTCCGTGCTTTCTTCCACACCTACCTAATGATACACTGCCTCAACGAAGCACGAGAGATATTGGATCCACTTAAGTTAGGCTTTGAAATGACAGATAAAGTTCTAATGCCATCAAAGTGCGCTAGATCAAGTTGTGTGTGTAGGGAAGCAGAAGTTCCATGTTGTTTGTTTTGCAAATGCAACAGTGTTGACATTGATAACATAGATTGTAGAAACCCATATGTAAATTAATGTTGTTGCTAAAGAAACATAAAAAACATTTTACTTAAAATGACAATGTAGATTGTATTTTACATTTATGTTTAAAGGTTATAAAATTAGCACTGCTTTGTCTTGTATACAATTTCTTCGTAGATAATTATCAAAATGTTTTTAAGGATTTGCAAATATATATTTTTTATGTAATATGAATTAAACTAAGTGAAGTTTATACACAATTTCATTGAATATATGTTTTTCTCACTGTTAGTGTTAAATCTTCCTCTTAAGAAGAATATTTGCGTACTTCAGTATGAAAAGATTACTTACCTGGGATAATGGTTTGAGAAATCAAGAAAATAGTCAGAAGCAAATTTGTAGACGATTGAACGCTGAACATTTTTTCAATAAATCTTACCGTTTTCGCTAAAACGCTTACTTTAACAGAAGGCAAGTGGAAGAATGGCGGCCATCTTGAATGGCGTCGTACTGAGAAAACGTGGGGAGTGGCCACCCAACTTTTTTTGCTTCTTATACACCCAAGTAACTAATACAGAAATAATTTTCTCTGTACATACAGTTGCACACAGAAGTGCTGTGAGCCACTGGAGTAAATGTGGTGGTGGACACATTGAGCACTTGCATCTGTAGATCATGCTGAAATAAAGTAAGTTTCACTAATTTAACGTAGATCTTATTTCAAAATTCTCACCTCTCGTTTTCTTTGCAGCAGCACCCTCTATTGTTGAGATTTTGAACTATTTTTTTCTTGATGCCATACAAAATTCCGTACTTTGGTGAACATTAATCTGTAAACTGCATGTCTCTCTCACCCACATATCTTTTTTAATTGCATTTTACTTTTGCACCAAACTTTTGAATCACCCTCTGTGTGTGTGTGTGCGCACACACTGAAGAGCAATTGAATTAGAGACAGCTGGTGTTATGCAAATGTGGCGCTGTGAGCGGCCCTGTAAATGGAAACAACATGACATATGCAGCGATCCGACAATATAAGGACTGATGCGACGGGAATCGGTAAGAGTCGGACGCAGTATGGGTAAGACGAAGGATCTAAGCGCATTTGATCGTGGGCAAATTGTCCGGGCCCGACAAATGGGTCACTCCATCTCGGAAGTCGTGCAGGCACTGGGATTTTCACGAGCCACTGTGTCACGGGTGCACTGTGAGTACATCGAATTCGGTAAAACCATCCCTGAGAGGGCCAACTGCCGTGGATGAGCGGGGTCATCCTCGGCTAGCTCACATTGTAACAGCGGATAGACGGGCCGCAGTGCAAGAAATCACTTGCCAATTTAATGCTGGTGCACAAAAACGTGTAAGCATCCACACCATCCAGAAACATCGTCCCACGAGGGTATCGCTGCTGACCGCACATCACAGGGTACAAAGATTAGCATGGGCGCAGGAACATCGCCACTGGATCCTAGATATGTGGAAAAACGTTGTCTGGACTGATGATTCGAGATTCAAGTTAGTACATGAGGATGGCAGGATATGAGTACGAGGCAAACCACATGAAGCGATGGATCCTTCTTGCCAGCAGGGTACTCTTCAAGCTGGTGTGGGCGGCATTCTCGTCTGGGGACTGTTTGCGTGGACTGAAATGGGACCCCTGGTGCGTGTGGCATCGTCCCTCACAGGTCAACATTACCGAGATATCCTGGACGACCACTTGTGCGTCTTCAACATCCCACTGGGGACCTCATTCTGCAACAAGACAATGCATCGTGCTATTGCTCCCAAACTGTATCCGAATGGTTGGATGAACACTCCACCGACGTAACCTCGCTTCCTTGGCCAGCTAGGTCACCTGACCTCAATCCCGTCGAGCACATCTGGGATGCCATCGAGAGAGATGTTTGAGGCTCTGACCCCCTTCCATCAAATCTTCGTGAACTGTGGGAGCTTGTTCAGGGGTTGCAGATCCGTATGGCTTCCCGACGCTTCCGGTGTCTTGTGGAGTCCATGCCGAGACGAATGGCCGTCGTCATCAGGGCGAAAGGTGGTGCTACATGTTACTAGACAGGTATCTCTAATTCAATTGCTCTTTAGTGTACATAAACCACATAATACAATCCCAGCGAAAGTAACAATTAACTAAAACTACAATATTAGGAAACTTACTGCTACAGTAACTTTCCCTAGAAAGTTTTCTGGTATCCTTTGGTTTAGTTTTTCATGTACAATTCTATAAAATTTGTCTAATGAGGTATCCATGAGTTCCATGCATATCCAACAGTCACCCTGGAATAAAAAAACAAGAACATTTTCACTTAAAATGCACATTAGAATGCAAATACTGTTGAGCTTACAAAAAGCTCACATACATGATCACTAGGGCCATCCACAAAGTTAAGTACTGTTCATGCATCACCCAAGCGCAAGTATTCGCTTCAGAGTCATGCACGCACAGTTGTTTTGCTGCATCCATTAGCCACGTGTTGATGCCATTTTATGATGTTGTGCTTATGTTAAAGGTTTGTGCTGTGCATTAATGAATAATGTTTAAGTTAATAGAATGGCCTGTCAACTGTTAAGTCAAGTCTGTTATGAGGTTTCTGAATGTCAGACCACGTGAGATTCATCAGCAAATTTGCAAAACTTATGAACAAAAAGCAATGAGTGCAGAACTGAGTTCGAATGCTTAATGAAGGATGACAGAGTGTTCATGACAAATTGCACAGTAAGTAGTAGGAGAGAGTGAATGAAAACATTTGGGAGAACCAGCACTTCACAGTTTCTAATATTATGGAACATTTCACTCAAGTTTCTAAATCATAACTGCATGAAATTGTTGACAGAAGGGCCCAAAATGAAGCGCATGGCATCTGTTTTGAAATTTTTGAGGTGGTAAGTAGAAGAAGGTGCTTTAGAAGGCCTAACATCGGAAGAAGTGGATATTTCTGAAGTTAACAGAAAAGTAACCGAAGCTCTTATGGAAACAGCAACAAAATTAGCTGGGTCTAAGAACAAGTTGCATGTGAACAAATTATCAGGAAAAACCAAAATGTTGATGCAAAAAGAAAAGAGATGAGAACAAATAAAGAAGATGTGACTTCCAAAGTGGAATATATAGAGATAGGCAAGACAGTACGAAAAAGTATCACTGAAGACGTAAGGAAATTCAACTGTGAACTAGTGAGGAAAGCTACTGAAAACAACCAAAGCCTAAAGATAGCAAAAGGACATCTCAGTAACGGAAGAAAACAGATTATGGCACTGAGAAAAGAAGATGGTTTTGTAACAAGAAATAGAGGTGAAATTTTGACAAGAGTGAAAGATTTCTACTCCAAGTTATATGAAAGGGATGATACATGTACTCCGGACATCATGAAAGTTACCAGTACCACAGTTCTCCCAGTCCTCCCAGCAGAAGTTGCACATGCAATCAAGAACATGAAGCGGGGAAAAGCTCCAGGAGAAGATGGAATTACTGTAGACATCATACAAGAAGCAAGTGGAGAAATCGAAACAGTACTCGCCCAAATTTTCACTAGATGCCTTAATGAAGGGAAGATTCCTGAGGATTGGAACAACACTACAATGATCTTGCTACATAAAAAAAGGTGACATTGAGGATCTCAGGGACTACAGACTTATCAGCCTCCTATCAGTGGTTTATAAAATCTTCACTAAAGTTCTTTCACACCGTTTGAAGGTAACACTGGACATAGCTCAACCAAGAGAACAAGCTGGATTCAGGAGTGGCTACAGCACAATATATCATATCCACGTACTGAGAGAACTAATTGAAAGAGCGAGGAAATATGAACTTCCATTATGCATGGCTTTTATCGAATATGAAAAAGCCTTTGATTCGGTGAAACCATCAGCAGTTACAATGGCTCTGAAATCCTGCGGTATGGAATATGCATACATTAATATTATATTGTTTATATTAATATTATTAATAACATCTATGAAAATGCAAGTGCAAAGATTCGGCTGTTTGAAAACACAACACACATAAAAATTGTAAAAGGAGTGAGACAGGGGGACACCATATCTCCCAAGCTCTTTAATGCCACTTTGGAAAATGTCTTTCAATCACTGAACTGGGAAAACAAAGGGATAAAGATTATCTAACCCACCTTCGTTTTGCTGATGACGTAGTCATTTTTGCAACTACCCCATCAGAGCTGCAAAGTATGATCCAGGAACTTGCTGACAAGAGTAAAGAAGGGATTAAAAATGAACTTTCAGAAGACAAAAGTGATGTTCAATGCTTTTACAAGAAATGAAGATTTATCGATTGATGGAGAAAAGCTGGAGATAACAGACACGTACGTTTATCTTGGACAGCAGATATCAAGTAAGCGTCACATTGATGAAGAAATTAATCGGCGTACAAAACTTGCCTGGAGAGCTTTTGGAAGAAACAGCATAATTTTCAAGAGCAATATGCCATTATGTCTTAAAAGAAAAGTGTTTGATCAATGCATCCTTCCAGTGCTTACGTATAGTGCAGAGACGTGGACCTTAACTAAAAGAGACATAAAAAGGCTGCAGACAACTCAAAGTAGCATGGAGAGGTGCATGCTTGGTGTAACCAGGAGAGATAAGAAGAGGAACACGTGGATCCGAAAAATGACGAGAGTGGAAGACATCATGATCAGAGTTAAATCCCTGAAATGGCAATGGGCTGGACATACTGCCAGAAGGACAGACCATCGATGGACAGCCGAAATTTTAGATTGGATTCCAAGGGACAGGAAAAGACCCAGAAGAAGACCACATGGGAAATGGGTGGATGAAATTCGAAAATATGCGAGAGTGACATGGAGGAGACTGGCACAAGACAGACCGTTGTGGAGGAAACTTGGGGAGACCTTCGTCCAGCAGTGGATTGATAATGGTTGACAATGATGATGAAGTAGAAGAAGGATGCAAGTTTTTAAGCTGTATAGTGATAGATGTGACCTGCGTCTCTCACATCACACCTGAATCAAAACAGCAGTCCCTGCAATGGGAACACATCTTTTGTTTGATGATGACCTGAAGACAATGGTTGAGAGGTAGCTCAAAACATAGGCGGCAGATTTCTATGAGGAGGGTATCCAGAAACTTGTGCCACAATATGACAAATACTTTAAATATCCATGGGGAATATGTTGAAAAGTATATTAAGGAATGTAGAATTCATTGCATATTAAAATTAGTTATCAATATTTTTTTTGTAAATTTTATCTTCAAATGGTACTTATTTTCTGGATGGCCCTAGTAACATACTACATATAAGGCTTCTATATGATAAGCATATATGAAGGGTTCAGGCATAAACCATGGTAACCAACATTTTTGTAAAAAAAAAATGAGTTGTGTTAGAAAAACTACTGCGGTGGTAATCTGAGCATTTTAGAGTATTATTATACATTTATGTCAACATATGGTGCCATAATCCAACTTTCAATTTATGGTAAGTGCAAACGTTTATATATTTTTACCACTTGTATCTACATATCTCACAGCGACAGAAGTGTTGGTTACCATGGTTTACACCCGAGCTCTTCATATGTACATATATAGTGGGAGGGAAATGAATTAAAAAAAAACTCATGTTCATCATTTTCAAGAAAGGAAGAACAATGGACTGAAATTATAAATGCTTGATTTCTACGTATGCTTTATTGAAAGGTATCTTTGTGTGTCCCTTCCTTTTAAGCAATATATGTGCTTTATTGAAAAGGTATCTTTTGTGGGCAAAGTACTGTACGAGAAAGAAGTTTTCGATTTGACTGAAGCACATTTGAAGAAGTACTTTTACCACTGTCTACGCTAGGGTTTAAGCTGGCTTTTCATTATTTAGTAGCAATTTGGCTATTTTCCAATAAATAGGTCTAGCAAAATTTTAAAAAAATTAGCAAATTCAACCATGCCCCATTTCAACAATATATATATATACAAATTTTTACTGTTTTCATATGCTTTTTTTAAATATGGAATAAACGCAATGGCAGTAAAATGTTAAATGTACATATGTAATGCTAAAATTTTGAATGTATGTGTGTAGAGAAATAATGGTTCTAAAAATTTAGAAGTCTGTTCGAAATTTCTTTGCTGAAGGAAAAAAAAATTATAATTTCTGTTGAAGCAACCAAAAAATCTGGGATTCACTCAAATTGAATTTTAAAAATGCACAAAAGTGAAAGATACATTTTCAGTTTTATGAATGATATGTTGTTGAAAAGGGAAATATGTAACTGTGTGAATGGTTACAATATAATTTAATTTTTTAAATTCCCTTGTTCAGTATTTTTACACATTCTAGAAAATCCAGTTGGACTTGGATGGGATTTTCTAAGTAATAACAATAAAATTAATCATCTGTGAATTTGTTATGGAAAACTGGAACTTTACTAATGGGTAAATGTAATGAAGTTTAGGTTTAATTTACAAAATTCTTCTTGTTTTTGTTAAAACCCATTCTTCAAAAGCCCTTTTGAAGTTCAATTCCCTTTGATCAGGACCATTAATGGACAGTCATAAGTGTATTCAAATTTTTAAGGTCCAGTCTGTTGTGAATATTAGTTTTTGTTAAGTTCATTTCACTGAAACCTCGTTCACAGTCTACAGTGTGCAACAGCAAAGAAATTGCAAAATTTATGATGTTGCACATGCTAGGGTAGAGAGAAAAAAATCATTTTTTCCCATAATGTTCAGCACTTCCATTATACTCATGCTTCTGCATCTGGAACTTAAAAATGACCGAAACATTTGCCACTCTGACAACAATGAACTTAGAGATTCATTGAGAAGCCCCAAGTGCCTATGTATTGCCTCAAGTTCATTGTCATCATAAGTTACAAATTCTTCAGTGGTTGCAGGTGGAAGGTTTATCAGTAGAAATACAGAAAACATTTCCAACTCATAAATACTCTGAAATCTTTCTTTTATATTGACCAAAAGATGTGTCATATATTTGGTCATTATTTCTCGAAATTCCTTTCTTTATCACCATCAACTGTATGACTCTCATACTCAAAACTATTTTACGCATTTTTGGTAACTTTGGAAATGAAGCACTTGTAATTTGTACCATTACCAGCTTTAATGTTTTCTAAGCCAACAATGCATAGTTGAATCTGACATTTCACAATTGAGAAATCAACATTCTCTTTTTGAAATGTTAAGCATAGCTTGCTCAGTATAAACAGGGTGTCCCTTAAGAATGCTGTTACTGCAATGAACCAAAAGTTAGTTTTACACTTCAGCAATCCTTGATCAACAGCACTCTTGTCTTCAATTGGAAGTGAAACGAGGGCTGACCAATTTTCTTTTACAGAATCAACAGAACGACGAAGAGAGAGCATTTAGTTTGTGAGAAGTAAACAAACTTTTTTGGCTCATTTCCATGGCATCTGATAAAGCTTTCAATTGACTTATATGTTTGGCAGATCTGCTGAAGTATTTGAAGATTTTGTTTAAAATTTCCTGGTATTTAACCAGATATGAAATTTGATCTGCTGCCCGAGACCCTGCAAATGCCAGTCTGTGGGCAACACAGTGGCAGGAGATTATATGCGGTGCATCTTGCTTCAGTAATGTTGACACACCAGAATGTACCCCAACCATGTTACTTGCACCATCAGTTGCAATTCCAGAAATCTTCCTTTTATCCAAGTCAAAAGAAACTAAGACTTCTAAAAGTGTTGCATAAATGTCTTTGGCTGTACAACTAGGAATATCAACTAATTTCAAAAATGATGTACATATTTTGTGTGTCCCTTCCTTTTTAGCAATATATTGTTACAAAGTCGAATTGGTTAGGGTATTCGCACTGAGTTGTACAAGATCCGTTTGGCGTTTGTTGGAATTGCTTAGAGCTGAAACTCCCTAAAAAATGCCTCTGTAAGTCACGCTACTCCTTGTTAAAAGGACATTGAACTGTTTTGTTTACAGCAGGTGAGAAGGAGGAATGCTTGCGACTGAGAGAGATCCCTGCCACCCTTGAAAGAGCGTCGGGGTTCAAGAGGTCACTGGAGAAGAGAAGCCAACAGCAGTGTGCGACTGGGATCTGGCGAAGAAGGGCGGTTCCGGGGAAGAAATGGAATGTCAGAGATGAATTTATTTTACCCCGCTATACGCTGATGCCCCAAGATTTTTCTGGCTAAAGAGGGAGAGGAAATTAAGCTTCCTCTAGATCTTTCAGCGGCTCTGTCTCTCCTGTCTTTTTTTGGTGCCTACACATCGGAAGCAGTGTGTGTGCGTGCGCCATCTCAAGGCTGGTTATTGCTGGCCAGCACACGAAGGATACCTACCTGTTAGTAACATGTTATTACTTTTGCATGCATCTAGCAGAACTGTGTTTAAGCAGAGCGGACTGCCATTTAAAGAGCGCAGATCTGAACTTGTGAACTGCTATTGCGTTGAAGGAGAGGGGGGGGGGTCGCCCTCTTCGCTCCCAGAACTAGATGAGCGGTGTAAATAATTTGTAGGTAATTTGTAAATAGTTGTAAATAATAAATGTGCCTGTGTTGTCCTAAGTCCTGAGCTTGTCAGTGCTAGTCCTCTGATCTCTCTCAGGGATCCAAACCTTGGAGCTATCCCTCTGCAGTTCTTGGTTTTTTAAAGAGGGATGCGTATCTGAGGGGCCCCAAAATAAAGGGCCCACGTAACATTTCATGGTGTCAGAAGTGTGATACTGCTACATTCTTATGCTAGCTGAGATATCAAGGGCATAGTAATTTTTGTTTTTTCTGAAAAAAAAATTGTGAAAGAGCACTGAAATTCTTTTTGAACTCCTTTGAGCTAATTTGCAAAGTAGAAAAATGGAAGGAGTTACTGCTTTGTTGGAGAAATTGAACGAGCGGCTAGATGCCCAACAAAAAGAATGCACAGAACCGTAATTTCACTGAACTGTTCAAAGCTCAAAAAGAGGACTTAGAAAAAAATTTGACACACAAGCACGGAACGTCACTACCCAGTTGGATGCTCAAGCGCAGTATTTTACTGCTCAACTGAATGCGCACACGAGAAGTGGGAGAGAAAATGCAGAAGCAAGAAGAAAAGCTTTCATTGCTTGAAAAGCAGCAGTCTGCTACCCAGCTGCATCTAACTGAACTTTTAGAGAAACACAAAACTGAAGTGCAGGAAAGTTCGCAGCAACTTAAGCAGAGTGCTGACGCAAAATTAGATCGGCATGAAGCTTCCGTAACAGAGATTCAAAAACACGTAGAGTCCGAAGTGCTTAAAATTAATTATGTATGTTCGAAATTGCGTAAAGAACTCTCTGCCCAGGATAGGAATGTGCAAGATCATTTCGCAGCAGAAATAGAAGCTGTCGAGACAGAAAATTCAGGTTTTCGCAGACATATTGAAAATGAAATGAAAATAGTCAAGGAAAAAGCAACCTCACAGACAGGCAAAGAGCTCGAAGAGAAAGTAAAGACCCTAGAAAATAAAATTGCTATGGGGCAAACTGGGGGCAGCTTCAGCTCTGAGCACGGATTCCCTCAAATCCGCTAGGATAAAACCTAGCCTGTTTGACGGTAAATCAAGTTGGAATGTTTACAAAACTCAGTTTAAGTTAATCGCAGAGGCAAATAAATGGGACGAGAGCAAGAAGGCCTGCAGTTTAGAGGCAGCCCTGCGGTGGATGCATTGCAAACTCTGTCTGAGGAAAACAGGCTTAATTATAACTGTCTGATCGCTGCGCTAGAGATGAGCTTCGGAGATGAGCACTTGAAGCAGCTAGGGTAATTCAGTTGAAAAACCGCCGTCAGGAGGCTCAGGAATCATTGCAGGAGCTAGCCACAGATATAGAGTGATTGACGAGGTTAGCGTATGTACAGTGCTCCCCAGAAGTGTTGGAAAATCTGGCACAGCAGCACTTTGTCGATGCTATACTGGATCCGGATATCCAACATGCGGTTCGCATGGCTGACTGCAATTCTTTGAGATTCGCGGTACTTCACGCGATGAAGTACGACTCGTCGCGGCAGTTGAGAGGCTCCCGGAGATTCGTGAAATTGGTAGCTGCGGAAGAGAGTAGGCCAACATCACCAGTGGAAGAAAGACTAGGTCAGATGCTGCAAATGATGCAGCAAAATTTGTCAACTCGTTCGTCCTCCACAACTCCGGGCGCCGCCGAGGAAGAAATGCATCAGGTGGAAATACTTGTTGGGGATGCGGATCCAGTAGTCATCGCCTTAGGCAGTACCCTAAGCATAGGGATCGGTCCATGGAAACCAAAGCTAAGACACGAGATTCGGGAAATGCTGAAGGCCTAGTTCTGAGAGCCAGGAACTAAGCGACTTGTTTGCGGTGCCCCGCGAGATACTAACCAGAATCTCAGGGTTGAAATCAATGGGATAGACTGTGATTTTGTGCTGGACACAGCGGCAGATGTAACACTTGTGTGAGCAGATTTCTTCGAAACTATAAGGGGCCCAGTTGTATCAAGAACCGAGAATTGTTCTACGTACTGTGAACAGGGAAAATGCGAGTTCTCGGGGAACGGCTGAACTAGTTTCAGATTGGGAACAGGCTGTGCGAACATCCAGTGGTGGTCGCTGACATTTCCGACTGATGCATTGTAGAGTTGGATTTCTTGCGCATGTGTGGCTATGTGTTGAACCTTCAGGACGGAGCGCTGCAAGGGGAAGCGGAGGAATTGCCTCTACTGAATAGATCCCGTAGTGAGCTGGCTGTTAGGAGGCTAGAAGTGTTAGCTCAAGAGTTGTAGTTCCGGCGCGGAGTGAAGCTTTGGTTGTCGACCACGTATGGGTGTGAGGCACGCTCCCCAATGGCAGTCTATGAGATGGAAGATTGTCCGCCCCCTAGAAAGTTGATAATTGCGAAAGCGCTGGTACCTACTATTCCAAACATTTCCAATCATATGCGGAATGTTGGGAGCACACTGCAGCTACAGGAAGGTGCAACCGAGTACGCGCAGGATCTGGCGCAGCGGCTGGACCGGGTTCACCACTTCGCCTGCAAGAACATTAAGATCACCTCCAAAAAGATGAAGACACGGTATGATGCGAGTTCTTCCAGGACTACTTTTTGGTATGGTTGTACAACCCTAGAAGAAGGAAAGGACGATCCCCTAAGTTACAACGACACTGGGAAAAACCATACCAAATTTAAAAGCGGCTAAATTATGTGATATACCGTGTGAAATTGGGAAATAGATTGTGCAGGGTTGTTCACATAGATAGGCTCCGCCCTCACATGGGGGAAAGCTGCCAGCAATAGGCGCAGGTGACTGCAGGGGCAGTCCGAGGAACCTGTGTGTGGTCGCACAGTCTTCAAAAGGCAGGGTTAGTGTTACGAAGTCGAATTGATTAGGGTATTCGCACTGAGTTGTACCAGATCCGTTTGGCGTTTGTTGGAATCGCTTAGAGCTGAAACTCCCTAAAAAGTGTCTATGCAAGTCGCGCTACTCCTTGTTAAAAGAACATTGAACTGTTTTGTTTACAGCAGGCGAGAAGGAGGAATGTGTGCAACTGAGAGAGATCCCTGCCACCCTCGAAAGAGCGTTGGGGGTCAAGAGGTCACTAGAGAAGAAAAGCCAACAGCAGTGTGCAACTGGGATCTGGCGAAGAAGGGCTGTTCCGGGGAAGAAACGGAATGCAAGAGATGAATTTATTTTACCCCGCTATACGCTGATGCCCCAAGATCTTTCTGGCTAAAGAGGGAGAGGAAATTAAGGTCCCTCTAGATCTTTCAGCGGCTGTCTCCTCTGTCCGACGGCTTGACCGGTGTCTAGTCGTGGGAACCTGCAGCTTACCGCCTCGTCAGCAAGTTGGTGCCTACACATCGGAAGCAGTGTGTATGTGTGTGTGTGTGTGCACTATCTCAAGGCTGGCTATTGCTGGCCAGTTCTATCACGGACTAACGAAACACACGAAGGATACCTACCTGTAAGTACTGTACATGTTATTACTTTCGCATGCATCTAGCAGAATTGTGCCTAAGCAGAGCGGACTGCCATTTAAAGAGCGCAGATCTGAACTGCTATTACGTTGATCGGGAAACGTTCTCGCCTTCTTCGCTCCCAGAAGTAGATGAGCGGTGTAAATAATTTGTAGATAATTTGTCAATAGTTGTAAATAATTAAATGTGCCTGTGTTGTCCTAAGTCCTGAGCTTGTCAGTGCTAGTCCTCTGATCTCTCTCAGGGATCCAAGGCTCGGAGCTATCCCTCCAACCAGTTCTTGTTTTTTTAAAGAGGGATGTGTATCCCAGGGGCCCGAAAATGAAGGGCCCACATAACAATATTTTACATATATTATCATACTCTGGATGACAGAAATATCTGTGCTTTCGTGAATCATTATTGAAAACCAAGGACTAGATTTAACAGAGTTTATGATATCATCTTGCACCACAGTCGCCATCGCCTGTTGCACATCATGCATGCTGTTGGCCCTTTCATAGTTTGTATGCTTATCGACATTTAATGAAAGCATGTCTTCAGCACCTAGGTCAATACACAGCTCTTTCAAACATGGGTCATTCCATGCCAAATCAACCAAAAATTTTCAATATTCAACCTGACCATCTCAGATATCAATGAAACCTTCAGGGATCATTCTCCCTAATGATATAAATAAGAATATATTTTTTAATTTTTTTTATCTCATTGGGTTTCCCTGTAATTAATTTTTAAAATCTTGAAAAATAGTCATTTTTTGGCTTGCATAAACTTTTTCAATCTTGAATTTCTCAAGTTCTATAAGGCCTAGAGAGTTGTTTGACCCCTCGTTTTAAAGAGAATTTCATAAGTTTTAATTTGATATGCAACTTAACTATGCTTGGTGAAAAAAATTAATTAAAAAATAATAATTTTAAGATAGTGTTTTTTTTTAATTTTGAAAAAAAATATATGTTTTTTGTAATATATAAGCTTTAAATCCTGAAACTTTTAGAGTGCGATCTCAATGGGATATGGAGCTATGGCAAAACACTTAAAGTTACTGTACAAGTAATAATGGATTATAATTCTTGTTTTAGTGTGTTTACATGATAACAGACACTCAGTTTTAAAATCTACATAATAGATCATTCTAATGCATAGTCAAACATAAAACAAGGGAAGGATAGTCCCAACAGGCTAAAAGTTTTACCTGGTAAAAATTAATAAAAGTTTTTTTTTAGTTAGCACTCAGAGTTGTAGTTACGCCAAAATAGCGAACTCTTAGTTCTTCTTTAATTTTACAAATAATTTCTTGTTTGCCTTTTTGGTTTCTGAGTCTAAGTCGATAAACTCTTCCTGTAGCTGTTGTAGGATCAACTTTTGTTAAAACCTCACTTTTATGCACAATTAGTATGTCAGTAAATTGTGGGTATTTGAAAGATGGAGAAGGGCCATGTGGTTCCAAAAAACTTATTTTTACTTCATCTCCTTCAATTCCTAACACACAACCTAACCACCACTTGTCTGAGTATTGGCATGTAACAAAGCCAACAATGTCCAGATGATCATCATCAGTGTCATCAGCTGAAACTATTTCTACACTTGATTCCTCTGAAAATGAGTAGCTTTTCACTAAAATTCTAGTCTCATTCACAGGACTGTCACTGTGAAATTGTTGAGTACTCTTTATTGTTGTTGCTGCTTCAAACCTACTCTTCAAGGTCTTTTCCTCTGCCTCGTATTCATCTGTAGTGGAATACAAAAAACTGATGTTGACAATATTGTCTTTAACCCAATCATAAAGTTGGCGAGGGGTCATAATTGATTCATTGTAGACCATTCATAGACTGGCCAATGCCGCTAATCGTTTAACAGTTCCTCCGACACCAACACATGCATTTTTTCCATGTGACGATGCAAAGAAGTTCCATTCCGCCTTGATGCCAAGATCTTTCTCACGATGGCAGAGATTGAGAAAGTTTGATTTGTTTTTGTACTGTGATGATGCTCCATCTGAAAAGTAATTCAGCTTTTCGGGTTTATGGATTAGCAGACTATTTGCTCACATGCTATCCCTAATTTGTCTGTAGGTTAAGTAAATCATTATCTGTAATAGACCCTAATGTAAATTGGTTACTTTATAGCCAATGTATTTTATTTTTATTCTACCTTACAAAAGTTAAAGGTAGCAATGTAGGTATTTAAAACAATACCATTAGTACCATAACTCCTGATCCCATTGAGATCCCACTCTAAAAGTTTCAGGATTTAAAGCTTATAATATTACAAAAAAAAAAAAAAAAATTCAAAATTAAAAAAAAAACAACACTATCTTAAATTTTTTTTAATTAATGTTTTTTTACCAAGCGTAGTCAACTTGCATATCAAATTAAAACTTATGGAATTCTCTTTAAAACGAGGGGTCAAACAACTCTCTAGGCCTTATAGAACTTGAGAAATTCAAGATTGAAAAAGTTTATGCCAGCCAAAAAATGACGATCTTTCAAAATTTTAAAAATTAATTACAGGGAAACCCAATGAGATAAAAAAATTGAAAAATATATTCTCATTTTTATCACTATGGAGAATGATCCCTGAAGGTTTCATTGAAATCTGAAATGGTCAGGTTGAGTGACTGGTTGATTTGGCATGGAATCACCCACATTTGAATTATCTTGTGGCCAAATTTTCTTTAGCTTGAACATAAATGATGTTCATAGCAGAGGTCACTGCTTTTTCTTGTTTTGAGCAAGTCATGGAAACAGCCTTCTTCCACTCCTCTTTCTCAACAGAATTTGTGCCGTCCATGGAAAACCGGTGATCTCTTGTCTTTTCATACTTCGTTAAAGAATCAGCTTTAATACCTTTTTTTCCTAAAATTACAAAAAAATGGCATCTTGTAAGAAAAATATTTATATGTGTGAACTACTTACATAATATGAGGGTTACTTCATAAGTCATGGCAACATTTCCCCCCTGCCTAATTCTAAGCAGGAAAATTAAAAAAAAAAAATTGTTTCTCCAAAATAAGTAAACAAACGCTTCATATATACATATAATTTAAAAAAAGTCCTCCCGTAGTTATGGGCAGGCACGTTGTAATCAAAAATAATAAACAAAATTAATATGCGTAATTTCAAAAGTTCTTAACGAATTTCGGCGAAAATTAAAACTTAACTTTATGTTGTAGCATCTCGTTTACTGCAAAAATTTCATTAACTTAAATAAAAAATTGGGGGAAAAGTACTTCAGTAAAATTTCCCCCAGTCCAATTGTCAAAAGAGTCCCGCAGGCTGGAGCATCAGTGATTGATCGACAGATGACAGCAGCACTGCCTCTTCTCTCTGCAGTCCAGTCTTGTACCCTTCCCCCGCAAGGGGATGAAAAACTGTTGCGACGAATTACGGACAGTTACAGAAATTAAACAAAAAGTTAACAAAAAAATTATAATTTTAAAAGGATATATAAATGTTTAAACAGGCAAGGTTAAAAAAATCCGCAAAATAACGGTAAAGCAAGTAGAATTTCCGTAAAATTTGCTGGTAAGCCCGTCAAAACTTGTCTGCCATGGTATCACTCATTTTGGTAAAGGTGCATTAATTTTAATGCTTAAAAAGTTACTGATTTTTTTTCAAAAATGTGTACAAAAGTACAAGCACTTAATGAGTGACTGATTTTTTCTAGCTGAAGCACATAGCTTCCGATTCATTCGAAGTGAAAGAGTAGCGATCTCCGATGTGTTTCAGCAATCGACAGCCAAATCGTATCACAATGTTCAGTCTAAATTCTTTCAAATGTAGGCTGAACATCGGGATTTTTTAAAAGAAATTTAGGAAACAGAGTTCAATATAGAAGCAATCAACATTATTATTTATTTTTAATAGAAAACAATATTTGCACCTTCAGTAAAGGCGTTCTTCTTTCCATAATTTTTGCTAAGTATTTCAAATTTTAGTGCCACTCATTTTGGTATGGGTGCTTTAATTTTAATGCTTAGGTGTTAATTTTTTTAAATGTGTATAAACTTTGAATCAGTGATGGATTTTTTTTTAACGAAGCATGTGGCTTCCTATTCATTCGTAGTGAAAGAATAACAATCTTCGATGTGATTTGGAAATCGGAATTGCAATTATATTTTTAAAATTAATTGTTTTAGATGTTTACATCTTAGAGAACCCCATTTTAGATATACTTGGTAAACATTAAATTGTGGTACGGGGAATGACCTACTAGTCTTGGCAATTGGTAGCCAAATCACATCGCAATGTTCAATCTTAAATTCTTTCAATTTTAGATTGGACATAATTAATTTTTTTAAAGAAATTTATGCAACAGAAGTTGAATATACACAACATTATTACTTGTTTTATAGAAAAAAGGGGCAAATCTTACCTTCAGTAAAGGCATTTTTCTTTCCAGCATTTTTGCACCATTTGCAAGTAAAAACGCAATCTTTCTCGCACTTTTCTACCTTTAACCACCGATAACTTCTTTTCCACTTTTCTATTAAGGATTGAGAAATATTTATTTTTCGCGATTCTTCGTAATCAATCCTTGGTTTTTTAGAAATCCGATCATTACTGGCAGGCGATCTCCCTAGCCATTTATCCATAGCTTGGAACAATGAATTGAAGTACTGAAGAACAAGAAGTCAACAAACAAACCTTTTGCTGAAACAAACTAAACTTAAGCAAATGCAGATTCTAGGCACGGATAATAAAAATAGAAGTTACGTCACGGTCGGTCACGGGTTAGGGCCTTAGGTCAAAGGTCAGGTCAGGCCAGATCCCTCCCCCCCCATTGACTACACACATCACCAGAGAAAGTTGAATCTTTCATCCCACCTGCTCGTGGAACTCAAAAGTCAATTTAAAAACATCGTTAGTTTTTCTGCAAATTTTTGTCCTTGCAATTCGCAGACGCATTTGTTCGTGAATTTCAAGTTTTTGTTGCAATTCGGCGCAAAAACGAGCGGCAGGTTAAACCCTGGTCTACGCACAATTGATAAAACATGTACCTGCTATCAATGTAGCAGGCAGTGTTTCAGGGGTTCAGAACCCACAGCTGACTATCCAGTTCATAGTTTTCCAGGGTTCTGCAAATGTAACTTGAACATGTAGATGGATACTTCACATTGGACCTAGATGCACCGAGACATTTCCGATAGTTGCTCCTTGGACTATCATAGGCACAGCTGGATCAATGTGAATGGATACAACACTGCAATGAGGAAGGGAATGCAAAACCACCTCATCACAATCTTCATGAAATTCATCCTCCTGGCTGGGCATAGTTCATGATGATAATGACAAATGTTTATGGAGCACACTGCACTTAAAGAAGAATGCAATTTTCAAGAGCAAATTTCCATTATGTCTCAATCAGAAGAAATTCAATGAAAGAGTGCTATGAGTTGTCACTTAGTGAAGTGCTATGAGTTGTCACATACAGATCATATAATATGGACATGCTATAAGGAGAGATCACTTAGTTACAGCTGCACAATTCAAAAAGGATTTTTCCAGCCTAAATAACAGATGCAAAGATACTGTGTCTATATACAGACTTACAGATAGACAAAGTGATTCTATGAACATGTCTCATATATGTCAGATGTAGTGGAATAAAAAAAGGGGAGAACCCTGAAGTTTCTTTCACATCATCTAACACTTCACATTATGAGCAAGCCTGACATATATCAAATGCTGTGGGGGCATTAAAAATTTCATGCAATATTTTTCTCTTGAGAAAAAAAAAACAATGTTGTAAAAACTTATGACAAAAAAACAATCTGTGCATAGCAGACAAGCATTTCTGAATTTCCTATAACTTCTGTAACTAAAATAATAATAATAATAATAATAATAATAATAACAAGAATAAGAATAAGAATATGCAGTTTGAAAATATCCCATGAATGTTACTTAAGTAACATCTGGAATATTTTGCATTGCTCTGCTCAATGTTGGATGAAAGAGAGCCCATAACTAAATATGGTGAGAAAGTCATGATATGAAAGTAAACTCATTAATAGTTGAGAAATATAAAACAGACACTGATCATCAATAAGAAAGAAAACATTAAGATACTCTTCTTGCACTACTGGTTCTAAGCGAAAAGGGGGAGGGGCAGAATAATTTGTACATCTTTTATTTTATTAAAACATTTGCAATTTATGTAAAGAAAAAAGCAATATTAGAAAGTTGAATAAATTCCTCTACATCGAATATATCAGTTATAATAATTATATTTTTCCTGTCACTTCAAAAAGGTTTTTGATAACTGGAAATAGATTGATATTTTTATTTTTTCTTGTTATTTTTATTATTCAGCCAATTACTTTTATAATTTAAATCCAGAATACATTTCACACATAATACAATTTCATCCTTCTATAATGCATTTCTTTAATTTGCCATAAAAAAAAATTAGAATATTTCCAGTGTATTGTGAATATTAACTGACCTCTTTAAAGATGGCTCCAAAGAACTGGACTATGAATATGCAGTCATTACTCTTCATTACAACCTCTAAGTCCATGAGCAACTGCTTCTGTTCTTTTTCATCGACTGTGGACCTGATTCTCTGTAAATATGGTTGCTTAAGTTACAATTTCAACACCAAAAGGACATATAAAACAGTTCTTCAAATACAAAAAAAAAAAAAAAAAAAAAAAAAAAAAAAATCAATTTACAACAAATTAAAAGTAGTTTTGTTGAGGCTATGTTTAATATATTCATGGATGCATGCATGCGTGATGCCAAAATAGATGATAGTGGTTTATGTCTTGGTGATATCCGTGTGTGCAGATTGCTGTATGCTGATGACACTGTCCTGTTGGCAGAGAGCAAAAGTGATTTGCAGAGTATGTTGTCTCGGATGTACGAAGTTTGCATGGAATTCAAACTGCGTATAAATAAGGGAAAAACCAAAGTTATGGTGTTTGAGAGAGGAACTGGTAGCACTGAATGTAATATGTAAGTATAAACAACACTGTGATTGACCAGGTGGGTGAATTTTTGTATTTA
Organism: Macrothele yani; assembly: GCA_039090855.1. Taxonomy (NCBI): domain Eukaryota; kingdom Metazoa; phylum Arthropoda; class Arachnida; order Araneae; family Macrothelidae; genus Macrothele; species Macrothele yani. The sequence goes on along the minus strand of CM077010.1, from coordinate 135,998,313 downwards.
GGAAGCATGTTTGACAGAGAAAACAAATTGGATAGTGAAATTAGCAGGCGAGTGAATTCTTCATTGAAAGTCACAGCTGCTCTGGGAGGTTTTCACAGAAATGATGGGTTCTCTAGCGAGTCCCGCATGGCTGTTTATGAGAGTGTAATTGTCCCTACTCTGATGTATGGCAGTAAAACCTGGGAACTACAGAAGAAACATAGGAGTCATTTGTGTGCAGGGGAAATGTATTACTTACGGGGGGGGGGGGGGGTCTGGCACTAACATGGTCTGACTGTGTGAGGAATGAAGATGTGTTGCAGTTGTGTGATGTGAAGCAAAATGTTGTTAGCAAGGTGGAGACCAATATGCTTCGGTGGTTTGGCTATGTTGGAAGAATGAGTGATGAGATGCTTACTAAGAAAATCTTTTTAGCCCAAGTGGCAGGAAGGAAAGCCAAGCAAGTTATGGGAGGATCAGATTTAGGAGTGTCTGCATGAGAAAAAGATTATGAGTATGGAGTATAGGTCTTGTGTACAGTGTGTGATGGACGTCAGTGAAGCCCGAGTTGTATGTCAAGATCGCTGTAAATGAAGAAGTTTGATACAGCAACAGTAAGTAAAAAATATCTGGTAGTTTGTATTTCTTTTTGGAGCTAACCTCTGAATCTCAGAGAACAGCTTAGTGATATGTATGTATGTAATGTATATACAGTAGATTCTGGTTAATTGGAACACTTTGGGGCTAGAACACTTTGGCCCAATTAAATGGAATCTAATGTATTAGGAATTCTCTTTCAGTGACACTTAAGAATAACAGCAGCAGTTTCTTTTCTTTTACATACATGCATTTTTCACGCTGTTGCACATGAAAATTTTCTTCAGACAAATAACACTCACAGTTAAAAATTTTTTTTATGGAATCCCCCCCTCCCTTAATTCATGCCTTTTTTTATTTTTACTCTATTCAATAGCACATTTTTTTTTTCCGTTCCAATTTTTGAAGTATCCACGTACAAGTAACACTGATTATATTTCCTGTTTTCTGATTTTGGTACAATATATCTCTGCATTGTAGAAGTTTGCCTGAGAAAAAATTTCATTTCTTTTCCTAACAGTCATGGAGCAACTCAAGATCTATTAATCCACATAAGATCTATTTTTGGCAGGTTTGGAAAATTACTTGTTCTTAGGGAACAAGTCAAGTCAAGTCTGGTGGACTCATGTCTGGGCTATATAGTGCATGAGGTACACTTCTCACTTGTACTTCTCCAGCAAAACTGTCACCACCTTCTCCATGTGTGGTCTTGCATTGTCATGAAAAATGAGAGGCCCATCTCTGAGCAAGTCCAGTTGGTTGCTGTGCATTTTTCTGCAGAAGTTTTGGACGAAGTCATGGTAATAGGCTGCTGTGATACTTGTTTCACATGGTACTCTATCGGTCGTAATGACGCGAAGGTGATCATGCACAAAGATCATCATTTGCTTGACCTTCGATTGTGCCCGTCCAATTTTTTTGGGTTCGTCGGAATCATGGACCTCTTTACTTACTCGACTGCGATTTCAACTCAGGTTTGAAGTCCCTAACCTACATTCCATCAACAGCAACAATTCCTAACAGAAAGGCGTCACCTTCAGTGACAAATCTTTGTTTTAGCAATGTTGCATTGTCCACACGGGTCTGTTTCTGTGTGGCAGTCATGAAGAAACTATCTGGCCGGAAATTTTCTTTACTGTAATTTTAAGGGCAATTGCATTAAACAAAAATATAAAAATGAGTGTGCCATAAATACTGAAAGGGCACATAGTTCAGTTAAAGATTTTCACCTATGCTCTGGTAAGTGCAAGTCATGGAAGAATATTATACAAATGCACAGAGAAGTTCATAAGTACATATAGTTGTTGATCAGGATACACCTTGCTAAAGATTCCTTTACCAATGCAAGAAAAAAAAAAAAAAAAAAAAAAAAAGGCTAGTTTTCATCTTTCCCTAGACAAAGTGTTCAAGAAAGCTGATAAACACCATCAACATGTCCTTCTTCCAAACATTAAAATCAGCTTCTTTTTTCCTTCTTTATTTTAATTAACTACATGTAAAAAAATAAAGCATACTGATAACTATTACGAGTAAAACATACACAAGACAGACACAGAAAAAAAAAAAAACTGAAATTTCTATTCCTTGAATAAAGCTCATGCTGAAAACTGGCTTCCTAGTTTCTTAAATTTAACACTTAATCTAACACTTAATATGTTTTTGTTTTTTTCTTCTTCTAGGAAATATTTTATTTAAAAACACAAATTTTCAGAGAAAACTCTTCTTCTTCTGTCAAGGTGATAACAAAAGACTGCCTGAAAGAGGAGAAGAATTTTCTCCATGAATTTGCATTTTTAAATAAAATGTTTCCTAGGAGAAAAAAACAAAAACATATTAGACGTTGGATTAAGTGTGAAAATTTTAATCGTGTGAAAAATTGGAATGCTTGGTGAAAAGGCGTGAATATAAACAGCGTGGCAAGACAGAATTGTTCACCGTAATTCATTTACATAAATATTAAACTGGTGCACATCACGGTATTCACAATATAAAATTACCGAATAATTCAAAACAAAATAAAATGGCTTTAAAATATATTGCTTCAAACACAGCATCCATTGCTACATTTTTCTTTTTGCTGATATCTTTCCATTCCCATTATTCCACCATATTTTGGTAAAGCTGTAATCAACTACTTCAATCAAAAATGTTTATAGCATACTAAAAACCCATTTATTTATGGTCATAAAGAAATATATAGAATCACCAAGCCTTCGCTCTCCACTGGGAGACCTTTTCAGTTGTCTGGCAGTAGACAGACATAAAATGAAGAGAATTTGAACGCAAAAGAAACAAAGATGATTTTTGAAAAATAACATGAAAGATATCACAAGCGGTAATAGATATCACAGAGGCAATATATAAGACATCGTAAGCAGTAATACCACTCGTGATGTTTTTCAAAAATCATCTTTGTTTCTTATGCATTTTAATTCTCTGCATTTTATGTCTATCTACTTGCCTTGAAAAAGCCCCAGTGGAGAGCAAAAGTTTGGCAATTCTACAAACATTTTTATACCCATAAATAAAATAATTTGTACTACTATGCTATAAGCATTTTTGAATGTGCATAGTCTGGTGTACCCATAACTAGTATTATCAACTAAGACACCAGACAAAAAATTAGTCACCTGCAACAATATATTAATTGTTTAATATATTTCTGAGGTTATAATTTAATTGTATTTAAATATTTCTGGGTTATATAATAATAAAATAATGTGTTATTTCTTTCTACTGGTAAAATTTTAAGCTGAAATCAAAAATAAATTAAAAATAAAAACAATGGGTAAAAATATAGATGTAAATGACTGGAAAAAAGGGGTCATAGCTTTGGCCAGTCAAAAGAACAGCATCAAGGAAGTTACTGAATTTGCAGGTGACAGCAAAAGAACAGTTTTACAAGTTTAAAAAGATTGGTGTAAGTCAAACAACTAAAAATAAAAGGAGAACCTGTGGACAAAACACCATTTTGACAAGTCGTGACCAGTGCAGAATTTCTAGCCTGGTCAATGAAAACAGATTTCAGACAAGGAAGGAAATCTACCATTCTGTTAATAATGGACCTCAGAAGTTTTTATCTGAGCAAACATTGCATAGGGAACTTCAGTGAATGAATATGTGGAGTAGAGTTGCAAGACTGAAACCAATGTTAACTTCAGCTCACAAAAAAGCTGCATTAGCTTGGGCCAAAGCGCACTGGACATCGACTGATGATCAATGGAAGGCTGTTATGTCGTCTGATGAATCCAAATTTTGTCTATACTCAAATGACACAACATGTAGGGTCAACAGGAGATCATTCAATTCTGAATGTGTTCAAAGAGTTCTTGTCAAAGGAGGTGGGTCTGTAATGCTGTGGGGTTGTTTTAATGGTATTGAATTTAGGCCCAATAGAACAGGTGAAGAATATGATGAACCAGCATGCTTAAAAAGAAATTTTAGACAATCATGTGTCTCCTTTTGCACAACATTTGTCAATATAGGGCTAAAAATATTATGGATTGGTGTGAAGAGCATGATACAACTTTGGGACACATGGATTGGCCAGCTAAATTACCGATTTAACTCCCATCAAGAATTTATGGGACCACTTTGAACGAAGTGTAAAAACCAAACTTCAGCATCCGAGGAGTCTCATTTAATTGCAACACAAACTGTTCTTAGAATGGTCAAAAACTGACTCAAGCTATTTAAATCATCTCAATGAATCTCTTTCAGTAAGAATTAATGCTGTGATTTCTGCATGTGGATATGTAACTAAGTATTGTAAAAAGTAAGTCGTAATCTTAAACCAAATAACCCATTTCACTGAAGAACTGAACTGCAAACTTAGCCGTGTGATTTAATTTTGTAGTTTACAGTTTGTATAGTCGAATATGTTTGGATGTTTATTCTTCCTGACTTTATGACTACTTAGTTCGTAAACTGTGCCATGCACAGTTGAAAAAGCTGACTAATTTTTTCTTGTCATATAACACGAATTGTAATAAAATGCATAACTATAATAAAAAGTTGAATTATTAATGGGCAGTGCATAAGATGGGTCACCAACAACAAAATTTTCATAATATTCTCATTAATTTTTCCAACTACTCGTATACGAATTTAACTATGATGCTCCTCATTATTGCAGAAACATGTGCTTATTTGTTGTTGACATACTTGCATTGGAGTATTGAGGCATTCTTTCAGTGACCTGAAATGATATAATGTCTAGATAACTACACAATGCCGTTAAAAATGTGTTATTTTGCCAGTCTGGTTCTAACATTTTTTTTTTTTTTTGGAATCACTATGTAATCTATACTAATATATAACTACTGAACCAATATGGATAATTCTTTCACCGTTGGGAAGCTTATTTCTATCCGGTGGACATAGGCTATTTCGTTTATTTATTATTTTTTATTATGTTTGGCGATACTACTGAATTAGATCACTTTCAAGTAGTTCCCAATTTCCCGTGTATTGTTCCACTTTGTTTACATACAACCTGATCGCACCCAACGTGAAAGAAAGTAGTTCACAATAACATACGGAATTTTTTTTACTAATCTCTAAAACTACTGAACTGATTTGGATAATTACAACTATGTAGTTGATAGCGGAGGGCTTGGTTCTAAGTCCGACTGCCACAGAAAGGCAAATGGCACTGCAAGTACTGAAGCAGAAACAAACACCAGAATAACAAACGGTGGATTGTACAAAGAAAATGCCATGTTAACAACATAAGAAAAAAAAAACTTATGACAATAAAAATTAGTGATGAAAAATCCATGAGTCAGTAGCTTTTATTTAAAAAAATCATGAAAATTGCTCCAGTGGGTGGTGCTGGCGGATTATAGAAAGAAACGGCCTTGTGTTTTAAATATGTAGGTAATTTTATCCACCATGCTGAAAGGACTTTTAGCCTGAGGACAATGAATGCATGATATCAAAACTTTCACTATTTTAGATAAATGGTGTAACTTTGAGAGCATATATACTTTTGAATACCATATATTTAGTCTTACAAATTGTCAACTTCGTCCCTTTTTTTTTTTTTCAGAAATTTCGCCCCCTGTTATCAAGCTGAGATGCAAACATTTATTGGAAGAAAATAACATTTAACAATAATGAACAAAGAAAACACTGCTTGAAAAAAAAAAATGATTGCGGGAGAAATCTTCACTCTAACTTCCATTTTCAAAAGTGTTTTGAAAGATAGAAAACTACCTCCTACTCAAAATATCTTTAAGATCTCCAGAATGACCCAAATGATGATGAAAAAATCATAATTCCATGAATCCACAGAAGAATCTCAAGCTTTTTAAAATCAGAGATTATTTAAAAAAAAAAAATTTAATATTGTCAATATTTTTATAAACCAATCAATGACAGATGTTGGTGTGAACAGGTGTCTTTTAATGTTGACTGAAATTGAACTACATTGTGATGATGGCTATGAATTCACAATACTGTGCATTTGAATCACACAGCCAATATACTGTTAAACAAACACTGAAAAACTGCTTTCATGTTTTCATATATCAGAGCTGCCAACTTTTCAAAATCAAAAACCGGAACATCAATGCACGTTCAGCGGTGTGCGTATTTATAATTTATAAATAATAAAATTATATATTACAGGTTTCTTTAATTTTTTTTTATTATGGTTAGTTTCTTAATATAAATAAATATTTACAAAAAATTAGTATTTAAGTATAAAATAAGATTAACAAACCTTGTTAATGAGTTTCAATTTTAGAGAGTGAGACACCATTTTTTTTTATATAGAGAGAGACCCCCCCCCGTCCCCCCCACACACACCACCACAACAGGAGCGTTATCACAGGGTAAGGCAAACAGTTCATCCACGGAATATCATGATGCTGAAATTCTTTGAACACAAGTTTGGCAATATTTTCGTCGGTTGAACTGGTCTCCAGGATTGGCAAAGACAGCAGCGTACATCTCACTAGCTTGCAACCATTATCAAAGTACGTTACCGCAATTTGATGAAGTTGATCATCAGCATCATTACTGCCGTCAGTTGCAACAGAAAATGGTCCATTTTTAATGGCACAGAGGACATTTTTTGAATGACATTCTGCTATTTCTTGAACAATATGCAAAGTTTTTGTTCTGCCACATGCATATCTTTTTACTTCTGGGGAGTTAGGAAACACAGCTGACAACAAAGGGGGAACATGATCAGCTGCTGCTAGTGGAATGTTGTGCTCCAAAAAAAAAAAATATATAAAAAAATCTGGCAAACAGAACTTCTGCACAAATAATTTGAAAATCATATGGCACTGAAACAAAATGATCCAAGTTGCACAAACTTTTTGTGCTATCACGATTTTTTACGCACTTGTCAGTTCCAACAAGTGTGACAATGTCCCCACAACCAGCGTGAGAAACAGAGAAATCAGTGTTACACAAAGTGCAATATGCATGAAAATCACCCTTACAGGATGGTTTTACCAAGTCAAATTCTTCGGAGTATTTCTTCAAAAATCTTTGGTCCCAATGTTTACATACCATTCTAGGGCTGTGAACTGAAATAATAACTTGCAACACAACTTGTCTGGTTTGAAAGATCGAACAAAGTATGGGAATCGGAGTTCAATTTGAGCATTAGCAAACAAATAAACAGCCTCCCACTACCACAAAGCTCTGCACAAGTGCCATGGATGTAATGTCAAAAACCAGTACTTCAACTTTCAAAGCCACTGACTGTCTTGCTACTATCGCGGGGCTCATGACCTTGGCGCTTGAAGTGCTGTGAAGTAACAACAAGAACAAAAAACATTTGTCTCCATTTGTTACAGACTCCCACAGCCAATGTTGACACTGGAGAGAATTGATGGCTGATATCATTAACGAGGGGAAAAAATACCATGCAAAATAATTAAATAAAAGAAAAAAAAATATAAGAAAACCACAAAACTGGATTTTTGAGAAAAATCGGATTTCCGGAAAATATTTTTGAAATCGGACAGAATTTGGTTAAACCAGGACGCTTGGCAGCTCTGCATATATTGTTAAGATTACAAATGTCATTCTTGTGAAGTGTGTTTTGTTTGTCATTGCTTTACATAGCCATCAAGAATGTGTTGGATATGCAATAGTGTACTGCTAGAAAAGTAAACAGATTCTTTTAGTTCAAGCACTGTAATCACTGATCTAACTGTGTTCAGTTTTGTTCTAAAACTGAACAAACAGTTTTAGAACAAAACTTTGTTATGTTTGTTTGTTCCTCATAAGCAGGAATTTTCATACAGTTTTAAGCACTGGAAATGGAACCTTCTTATATAATACATCTGACCATTACTTAATTTTCATACACATCTGCAGGAACAAATTACATATAAAAGTCAAGTATTGCCTATGCTTAGATTACATACACTATTGCATACTGGATAAACTTGCCACACTTTATAATGTATCAAGGTTACTCAAACCAAAAGTTGTGAACAGAATATGCAGCTGTGAAATATCATATACTAGGTAGTCTGGACGAAAACAACTGCACATCTATTCCTAAACTGAAAGATTAAAAAATGTGTAGCACTTACTTTTACAGCCATGACTGTACTACTTTTCTTGTGTACCATTTTATTTACTGTGCCAAACGCCCCACGCCCTATCTCTCCGAGGTCTGTTAAATCATCTGCCGTGAAGTCATACGTCTAGAAAAGCCATGAAAACATATTAGAAACATGCAGCAACTTAATTTTACAATACAAAATTTGCAAAAATGTTCAGACAAACCATACTTTTTCAATGCACATAAACCAAATATGACACAATACCCCCAAAATGACAAAAAGCAGAACAGTTCAAAAAAATAAAATAAAAATAAAATAAAATAAAAATAATAATAATTCACAAATTTATATTTTCAGTCAATAAAAAAACAAGAAAAAGAAAAATCAGCATTGGTAATTGTCAAAATAAAATCATACAGTCTGCCTATGAGTGCCCACAGACTGGAGTTTGTGGAACATATTTACTGAGCATGTAACAGACTTCCTCTCTTCTCTTTCTCATTTTTCTTTGTGACTTCCTCATGGTCTATTTGGGGAGAGGGGTGCAATATTAATCATAAAATCCAATGTAAAGACACAATACAACTTTTTTGTTTACACCATACTGTTACATGAATAAGCGTGTTGAAGTGATTAATTTGTGCTGGATGTTGAAATAGGCAGTTTTAGTGCCAGCAGTTTGTTGCTCAACAGCAGAAAGTTCCTAATCACTGTATGATGGATATTACAGTGCCATAAAATAATCTGTGGGATTGTCACTAGGCAACACATCTACTGGGTGTGAGAAACAATAAAAATTTGCCAGGTCGCAAGCACAAAACATGCATTCCTTGTCACACATATAAATCTCTAAGCGTGAAGAAAGGTTTCTTGACTTGCTATCATGCTGAAATGCCAACTTTACGGAATAAAATAATATTTAACAACACGACAAAAGAAACAACACAAGAAAAAAATGATTTCAGGAGAAATTACCACTCTATCTAATTTCTATTGCCAGAAATTTTTACCTCCGTTTTCAAGCTGAAACACAAAGATTTATAGAATAAAATGAGATTTAAGACAATACAGAACCGAACTAACAACATCCTGAATAAAAGAAAAAAAAAAAAAGTTATGATTAATGTGAGAAATCTTTGCTCCTTTTTTAGCTTCCGTTCTCAGAAATTTTTACCTCCATCTTCGAGCTGAAACTCAAACGTGTAACAAAGGCTCCCTGAAAATCATCAGCGTTATTCTGAACAACTGAAGTCTTGTGAGAGGGATGTAGAAAAGAAATGGGAATGTTTTAAGACTGTGTTGTCACTGCTGCTGAAGAGGTCTGTGGCACCACAATAGTGGGTAACAATAGAGGTGATCAAGGTTCGTACTCTTCCAAGCAAAATAAATTCAAGCACTTTTCGAGGACTCGTCTGCTGATATGACACTTATTGTTTGCTTTAACTTTTTATTTTTGATGCAAGACTTTGATGCATTTTTTGATGCAGCCAGGAGCCAAAGGTTCCATGCGTGAAGCACAAGCAATTCCTGGAAGTTCCACCCTCCGCCAGGAATGTGTCCCTAACCCCAGTACACAGAAGGCCCTCATAATTTGCGAATACATCATTCCACTTATTTTACTCACATGGCTGACGCTATACTCTAGAGTGGTATCATAGCCAAGGCACTAGCTTTCCACACACTCCCCTAGGTTGAATGCAAGTTCTGTGCTATTTGATCAGCTTGGTGTTTTATCAGAACTACACAGAAATCTTCTATACATCTCTTTAGCACAATTATTTAACATATTCTCTTTTATATCATTACTTAAAAAACAAAACAAAAATTTCAAGTACTATTTACAGAGCCTTAAACTTTTTCAAGTACTTTCAAGGAACATACAAACCATGGTGGCACTTAGTGGTATAGTGAGATTGAAGAGGCAGTAAAGAGAAAGAAGGAAGCCTATTTGGGGATGTTGCAAGGTAGTGTTTCTGTGGATGAATATCACTGTAAGAAGCATGAAGCAGCTAAGCTGGTTAGAGAGTAAGGCAAAAGATAGGAAGGAGGTGGAAAGGCATGAATTGTGTTTTTGGAAAGATAGGAAGACTTCCTGGAAATACATGAGACTCAGGAAAAATAGGGGAAACAAAGTTGTAAGTTGTGTGAAGAATAGGACCGGGGAAATGATTTGGGAACCCAATGAGTTAAGTGAAAGATGGCGTGAATACTTCTGTGAGTTATTAGATCAGGAAAGCAAAGATGAGATGATTCTGAGGCAGAAGCAGATGATGGCAAAGTGAAGGATGGAAGTACAGGACAGATCTCAAGAGAAAAGGTGTGTAAAGCTCCAATATCTCTCCAAAACGATTAGGCTACGGGAGTTAAAAGGCATAACTGCCGAGATGTTGAAATATGGTGGTGACAATGTAATTGACTGATTAACTGGAATTTGCCACTTGTGCTGGGAGTTAGGAATGGTCCCACAGGATTGGAAGGATGCTATTATTTTTCCCTTGTATAAGGGAAAAGGTGATCTGACTGACTGCAAGAACTATTGTGGTATTAGCCTACTGAGTGCGCCAGGGAGTGTTCAGTAAGGTTGTTTTTGAAAAAGTACAGGGTCTTACATCAGTGAAAGTATGGGATGTTTAGAGTGGTCATATGCCTGGTAAAGGCTGCACTAAATAAATTTTTGCATAACGCATGATGATTGAAAAGTATCTGGCTGTTGGTAAGAAAGTTTCTGCTGCCTTCATAGATTCAGAGAAAGCTTACGACCGAGTAAATAGGACACTTTTGTGGAAGATTTTGAATGAATATGGTGTTACTGGAGATCTACTTAATAGTGTAAAAGCCATGCATGCTGATAGTAGAGCTTGTGTACAAGTGAATGGTGTTTTAGCAAAATGGTTTTCTATTAGTGGTGGAGTCAGACAAGGTTGTGTAATGTTACTATGGCAGGCATGCATGCCAAAATAGATAATATTGGTTTATGTCTTGGTGATATTCATGTGTGCAGATTGCTATATGCTGATGATACTGTCATGTTGGCAAAGAGCAAAAGTGAGTTGCAGAGTATGTTGTCCCGGATGTACAAATTTTGCATGAAATTTGAACTGAGTATAAATAAGGGAAAGACCAAAGTTACAGTTTTTGAGAGAAGAACTGGTAGTACTGAACGTATTATAACAGGGTGGCTACAAAATCATGAAAAAAATTCCCTGACTTTTTCAGGTGTAAATGCATTTTTTTCCCTGACCACTGCATACAAACCAGAAAAGTTAATGAATACAAAGGCAAATAATAAAAACACTTTTTTACTTCTATTTTTACAAATGAAGTCAACTCTTGATAACTCTTAACTTTGATAACACTGAATTTCTGATAACTCAAAAAAAAGTAAAATTCCTTGCAAGTGCCTTAGGCACATAATGAAGTTATGGTCTTGATAAGTCAAAAAAATTTTAGTGGCTGATGTGATAACTCAAAATATTCTTGTTTAAAAATAAAAAATAGCCCATAAAATGCAAACAACATAAGGATTTGATGCACAACTTATTCATAACAATAGACAACAAAAGCAAACATTCCACGCTGACCACTTTAACCTTGGAATGTGACCTCCCTCAGAAATAATTCTGCTACCACTCAGCCAGGGACAGACTGCAACTACACTCCTTGCAGCACATCTTCAATTTCCACCAATAAGTAATCAAAAAGTCATCTTTAATTAACATTCAAAAATAATTTCAGACTGGCATCTTACCATTCGACCTAATAGACAGATGGTTTGACGATGATGGGCAAAACACGTAACAATATTAACAAATAAAGGTAACTTGATCACGCTAGTTACGTTAAATGAAAACTTTTACAAAAAGTTCGTAAGTTGGAAGCTTTCAATCTTATCTTAGAAGTCTTCATCACGCCAATGGAGGACCAAGATTGTTGCCAGATTCTGCATTTGAATTTTTCCTATTTTTGTTGCCAAAACTTAGAATTGATCTCCAGATCATCGGAATGTAGAGAGGAGATTCGGAATTGCAAGTCACTGAGTTGAAAATAATGTCCAGGCTTTCACGGTAACGGAGGGCAAAACGATTGTCAAAAGAAGCAATTCATTTTGCTTCGTTCCAGTGGGGAACTGCAGAAGTGTCTTCCATTGTCAAAATAGACATGATGAAGACCTAAGATAAGGTCGAAAGCTTCCAACTTACGAACTTTTTGTAAAAGTTTTCATTTAACGTAACTAGCGTGATCAAGTTACCTTTATTTGTTAGACAGATGGTGTTCATTAGCACTTTTTGTTAATTTTATGTTGCATATTCTTGTTCTGAACAAATTCAAGCTTTGTTTCATAAAACTTATTTTTCTAAACTTGTGGCTTTAAATAACAAGTTGAACACATTGTCCTTTGCTGATAAAATCAGTTATTAAAGATGTCAAAGGCAGCAAAAAAAAAAAATGTACAGCATTTTGTAATATTGGAAAGCACAATGTCTACAATTCTAAAGAATAAAAAAATGATTTATATTCCTTTTTTTTTAAAGGAAGCCTTGTCAAAAAGAAAAAAGAAAAAAAAAGAAATGTGCAGAGTATTAGAATATTTGAGGGATGCTTAATGGAAATGAAATATGTATTCAGTGTAGAGATGAAAATCAGAATTCAACAATGCTTGACAGACAGGAAATCCAAGCAAGTGAACATGCAGTGCACAAACCTCCACTTACCATATGATCATACTGCCTCTACAATTGCAGTTTACGACAAGATGAGACCAAAGAAGGGGGGGGGGAGCTGAACATTTTAACTGGTGAAAAATCAAAACAGACAGCAAGAATGCAGACTACTGTTTGTCTGTCTTTTGTTGACTCTGCAACTGCACAGCATCGATTGCTTAATTTTTTTCTTTCTGCTGCTATCCTTCTCTCCCTACTTCTTCATTGTCGCTTTTCTTGATTTTGTGCTCTCTGATAATAACCATCAGCCTGAGGACCGACCATGATATCAAAGCTTCAACTATTTCAGATAAATGGTGTAACTTTGGGAATACTAATACTTTTGAACACCATGCATTAATTTTTACAAATTTTCCAACTTCGTCACTTCCGTTTTCGGGAATTTCCTTCTTCCCTTATCAAGATTAAATGCAAAAACTTATGGGGTGGGGGATATTTAACAAGGTTGGAGAGTGGGAACATCACGGGAGGGGGAGATAACGGGAATTCCGTTCGACTTCCGGTTTTGGAAATTTTTCTCCTATTTTCAAGGTGAAATGCAAAAATTTATGCAATAAAATATTACTTAAAAATACTGTACACAGGCAACATCGCGAGAAAAAGAAATTACGATTACGAAAAAATCTGAACGTCCGTAAAGATGGAATTCCGTCCTCCGACAAACATCTATACCCCCCTACACACGATTCTGTTTACTTGTGCATCGATCTCCTGAGTGGCCAACATAACGAAAAAGGCGGAATTTCTCGAATTCGCGGAAGAACCTCAAGCCTGAAGATTAGGAGGCAATTTTCGCTGCGTCTAAATTCCGTTTCCACAAATTCTTGTATACAGTTTCAAATTGAAATACGAACATATATGCCATAAAATGATATTTTACAAGAATATTGACACAAGCGCAACATCCGGAGAAAAAAATTACGATTAGGGCAAATTCTTTTTACTCCATTTAACTACTGTTTTCGAAAGCTTTGAAACACGAAATACCGTCCCCAGACGGAAAATGACCAAACCCCCAAATTCTCTTCAGTTGTTTTGCATCAATCTGATAGCGATCTAAATGATGACAAAAAAAAACAAAAAAAAAACTGAGAATTCAGCAAATCCGCTTAAGAATCTTATGTATATCATAAAATAATAGCAAAATATATTTTTTAAACAAATGAAAATTCGTAGAATTCATAGTTGGACAACTAAATCGGTACGAAATACGAACATTCCATGGTAATTGGCATGCATAACAGTCGTATAATCGGCACCACGTGATCGCACCTATCATGTTAATCGTGAATCGCAATTTCCGACAGAAAACTGCGATTAACAGGACCGACTCAGAAATCCAAAGATGCAAGAAAAAAATGATCGTCTTATTGAAACAGTAACTGTCATTTTGAAGTACTTTGTGTTACTTTTAAGTACAAAAAGAACTAAAATCGTTAGCTGTTGCCGCATTACCGCAGTTCATTAGTTAAGACTAAAAAATCTGTTGAAATTGCGGACAGTCCATAGCATTGTTTTATTTCTGAAAAGGTTTTTTCGGTATTCGGTTGAAATGTAAATAAACTAAAACAATCAGCGCACCAAAACTAGGCGATGCGATTCGCAGAATGGCTATACGCTACGGAATAGCTCTGCGCGATTCCCGAGAGTCACGAGTTCTCACACCGCGTAGGCTTCCGCACGCGCAAATAGTGAAGCCTCCTTGGGTCATATTTTCTGTCAAAATACTTCTAAGTAAAAGAAAAAATACATATTCTTACAATCTCTTTACAGTCTTCTATCTCTCTGTTACGTTATATTTTTTTCTGTTACCGCATTTTTGGTACTTTCCCAATAACACCACCTCTTCTGACAATTACCTCGAGACTTTTTAAAACGACGCACAGTTTTTTTGTTTTTTTTACCGGTGTCCGCAGCACCTAAATTTATAACCTTTTAATAGATAATCTATGGATTACACAACAGAAATTACGGCATTTACTGCAATATATTACGAAATCTCAACTAAGAAAATTCGGCGCCACGGCCCGAATTTTAGGCGCCTGGCACAAGGAATTTGTCGAGGAGCCCTGGACATACCGATAACAGAAGCACAATCTTTTTTACAAAAGACGTGCTAAAAAGACAAAGCTTGCAAAATTTGCTGAAAACCCGGCTGGTCTTGCGCAAAGGATGTCTCCTGACTCAAGGTCACTTTTAAAGCCGAACCCGAGAAAATGCGAAGCGTACGTAACATCGCGACCTCCGATATCGAACTTTTGTACCCAAACAATCAGAAGGAAAAAGAAATAATGCACACAGCGGGCATAAGTCCGATGCAAAAGGTACTTCAAAGCACACAAAGTAAATAATTTATACTATTACACTTCGTAAAGAAAAGAGAAAATACGACCTATAAACATGAATTAAAACAATCTGATTCCGAAATTGTTTTCTTCCTTTTTTTTTAAACACATTATTATATCTCTTCTCGATTTTTTTTTATCGTGTGCGCGCACATAATTCAGTCTAAATGATGTATATTTACAACAACATGAAGCCATCCCAGAAACATTGTGCTGGCATTACGGGAAGATGCGGAATTGTGGATTGATTGAAAAAGGGTGCGTTGGAGCCCGAGTCAAAGAAAACATGGCCATTTAGACGATAAAACTACATCGTTTTAATGAAATAGTATGCAGACATAAAACTCACAAATATATTTGGCTAAAACAACATCCAATGTTTTATTATTTTATCGCTGGCAAGATGAGCTAGGATGACGGAAATAAAAATTACAGACTTCGTTCGATTTGCCATAAATTTCCCTGACTTTTCCATGACTTTTCCCGATCGAAGGAAATTCCCTGACTTTTCCCGATTTTCCAGGTCTGTCGCCACCCTGTATAAGTCTAAATGGCACAGTGATTGACCAGGTGAATGAGTTTGTGTATTCAGGAAGCATGTTTGACAGAGAACAAACTTGATGGTGAAATTAGTAGGCGAGTTAATTCTTCATTGAAAGTCATTTAGCTTTGGGAGGTGTTCACAGGAATGATGTGTTCTCTGAGAGTCCCGCATGGCTGTGTATGAGAGTGTAATTGTCCCTACTCTGATGTATGGCAGTGAAACCTGGGTACTGCAGAAGAAACATAGGAGTCGTTTGTGTGCTGGGGAAATGCGTTACTTGGGGGTTTTGAGGTACTAACATGGTCTGACTGTGTGATGTGAAGCAAAATGTTGTTAGCAAGGTGGAGACTAATATGCTTTGGTGGTTTGGCCATGTTGGAAGAATGAGTGATGAGATGCTCATTAAGAAAATCTTTTTAGCTCAAGTGGCAGGAAGGAAAGCCAAGGAAATCATGGGAGGATCAGATTTAGGAGTGTGTGCATGAGAAAAAGATTATGAGTATGAAGTATAGAAGGTCTTGTGTATGGTGTGTGATGGACGTCAGTGAAGCCCGAATTGCATGTCAAGATCGCTGTAAATGGAGAAGTTTGATACAGCAACAGTAAGTAAAAATTATCTGGTAGTTAGTACATATTTTTCGTGGAGCTAACCTCTGAATCTCAGAGAACAGCTTAGTGACATGTATGTATTTATGTACAAACTGCAACACAATTCAGTACTCCAATACCCGATCTACGGTCTAAGTAGAGACTGTAGCTAACAATAAAGGGCAAAAATATCTGTTTAATGCGGTATTAAAAACACAAATGAATAAACGTTAGCTTTCACCACCAACAGGCGGCTTCATCAGGTAGAAATACAATGTAATGTAAATAGAAAGTTCCAGATATTCAAATTCAAAGCGATACACAAAAAGATGATCAATACCAATGTCAAGTCGCATGCATGTGACATGACATAGGTGCATTGCATTTCAGTGTCGCGGGATTCTCAGAAGCGCACAATAGTGTCTCCTCAAAGGTAAGTATTTCCGTTCCTCTTCCTTTCTTTTTTGTTTCTTAAAAGTAAATTAACTAAATCATGTTTGTTTGTTTTCACATTTGCAGCCATCCCGGCTCGTGTTCTTTTTTTCTTTTTAGCAGAAATATTACTGCATCGTCCAGTCATTGGCAGTGGCTGGCATTAATTTGGAGGTATTCTTTTTTTTTTCACATGGACAACTCTACGTCACCTGGTCTAGGGTAGGCAATCCTAAAAATCTCTACATTTTTGCTCCCAATGAAAAACCCAAAAATATTGTTTACCAAAAAGCAATAACCTAAATGAATTAAAATAAATTTACTGGAAAATTACAGAAATATCTTTTTTATTCATTAACTTTCACCCGCTGAACTTGGCGATTCCACGAATAGTAATATTTACCCTGTAAAACAAATGAGCACTTACTAATAAATCATATTCGACACAGATTTCAGCCAGTTTTTATCAATATTTATGGTATATGTGGGTATAAGTTTTTCACTCTTAGTTATTATGTGTGTTGCAAAAATGTTCATTAAAGAAAATTTAGCTGGGCAGCAGAGAAAATTAGCAGGGCAGGCCATCCAGTAAAAAGGCTGAAGGGAGAACACCACAAAGTTACATTCCAAAGTAGAGGGTCAACAGCTCAATAGGAAGACTAGACAAAATGGAATGTTGTAGTGAAATGAGTAGAGGGTAAATAGCCCGACAGGAAGACAAAACAAAATGGACTGTTGTAGTGAAATGAGCACTGAAAGACAGAGTTTGTATTTTGCCAGAGATAGAAAATTTTGTAATTTTGCAATGGACTATGTATGAATGATGAGGAACATTTGCAGGCAGATCAGACTTAGGAAGTTAAACTTATTGGGCTTTACTCAGAGATATTTTTGTGTTTTCTTTAGTTCGCAGAATTTACTTATTTCTCCTCTGAGTATTTTATTTTCTTCAAATGTTTTTAGCCTTTAGGAAATCATCAAGGCCCATTCTCCATGCTTCCCTTCACTCCATACTAGTTTTTGACATAGAATGCAATATAAAGATTGTTGTCAGATCCCAGATTCATATTATTGCATCTTTTAAATACAATGTGCGGGTGGTCGTAGTGAGCGATGGGTTTGTCTCTTCAGGGCGCACCGTGGTGACAATGGCACACACAACAGCAACTAGGGCATCTGTGAATCTTAGAGGTGCCAGCTAGTTCTGTGTGACATTGGCGAAAAGAACCCAACTCACTGGGTTTTGTTCCAGAATCCTTAGGTTGAATGACCAACTGGAACCCTCAGCTGTGGACTAATCCCCCACACTGATGTACTTACCTGATTAAAAAGACAAAATGAAATATTAAGAATGACTCAAGTGCGGGACATGGTGGACCTACCACACTTGAGAAGGACGGTCCACCATGGAATCGACCCGGACTTTCTAAACGGCGTATGAGAAAGAGATCTCGGCTGAGTGAATGTAAGATTGGTGTATGGAATACTAGAGGTATAAATGGCAAGATGAGTGAGGTGATTGAGGAGATGAATAAGTATAGACTGGATGTGCTGTGTGTAAGTGAAACCAAAAAGAAGGAAATTGGGGTAGAAGAAGTGAATGGCATGGTGAGTGTGTGGTCTGGAGTATTGGATAATATGAGAGGACAGGCTGGTGAAGGTGTGATTTTAAGTGAAAAGATGAAGAACAACTTGATTCACTATAGTTGCATAAGTGAGAGAATTCTCTGGATTCGTTTGAAAGTGAAACTTCAGAGAATTGTAATTGTTGTAGTGTATGCTGTAGGTCTGTGGCACCACAATAGTGGGTAACAATAGAGGTGATGCTCGGTGGAATAGTGATATTGCTTACATACATACATACATACATATCACTAAGCTGTTCTCTGAGATTCAGAGGTTAGCTCCAAAAGAAATACAAACTTCCAGATATTTTTACTTATTGTTGTCGTATCAAACTTCGCCATTTACAGCGATCCTGACATACAACTCGTGCTTCACTGATATCCATTACACGCCGTACACAAGATCTTTTACACTTCATATTCATGATCTTTTTTCATGCAGACACTCCTGAATCTGATCCACCCATGTCTTCCTTGGCCTTCCTCTGCCTTTCCTTCCTGCCACTTGGGTGAAAAGATTTTCTTAGTGATGTACTTACCTGATTAAAAAGACAAAAAAGAAAAGTGATATTGAAGAGGCAGTAAAGAGAAAGAAGGACGCCTATTTGGGCATGTTGCAAGGTAGAGTCTCTGTGGATGAATATAGCTGTAAGAAGCATAAAGCTGCTAAGCTGGTTTGCCAGAGTAAGGCAAAAGATAGGAAGGAGAAAGTGGAAAGGCATGAACTGGCTTTTTGGAAAGATAGGAAGTCCTTCTGGAAGTACACAAGGCTCAGGAAAAATAGGGGGGAAAAAGTTGTAAGTTGTGTGAAGAATGAGATTGGGGAAATGATATGGGAGCCCAATGAGTTAAGTGGAAGATGGGGTGTATACTTCTGTGAGTTGTTAGATCAGGAAAGCAAAGATGATTCTGAGACAGATGCAAATGATGTCACAATGAGGGATGGAAGCACAGGAGGGATCACAAGAGAAGAAGTATGTAAAGCTCTAAAATCTCTTCAGAATGGTAAGGCTCCGGGAGTTGATGGCATAAATGCAGAGATGTTGAAATATGGTGGTGACTCTGTAATTGACTGGTTAACTGAAATTTGCCAGTTGTGCTGGGAGTTAGGAATGGTCTCTCGGGATTGGAAGGATGTTATTATTGTTCCCTTGTATAAGGGAAAAGGTGATCAGACTGAATGCAAGAACTATCGTGGTATTAGCCTACTAAGTGTGCCAGGGAAAGTGTTTGGTAAGCTTGTTATTGAAAAAGTACAGGGTCTTACATCAGAGAAAGTGTGGAATGTTCAGGGTGGTTTTATGCCTGGTAAAGGCTGCACTAACCAGATTTTTGCATTACGCACAATGATTGAAAAGTATCTGGCTGTTGGGAAGGAAGTTTTTACTGCCTTCATAGATTTAGAGAAAGCTTACGACCGAGTGAATAGGACACTTTTGTGGAAGGTATTGAATGGATATGGTGTTACTGGGAATCTACTTAATAGTGTAAAAGTGAGGTATGCGGGTAGTAGAGCTTGTGTACAAGTGAATGGTGTTTTATCAAAATGGTTTTCTATTGGTGCGGGAGTTAGACAAGGTTGTGTAATGTCACCATGGCTGTTTAATATATTTATGGATGCATGCATGCGTGATGCCAAAATAGATAAGTGGTTTATGTCTTGGTGATATCCGTGTGTGCAGATTGCTGTATGCTGATGACACTGTCCTGTTGGCAGAGAGCAAAAGTGAGTTGCAGAGAATGTTGACTCAGATGCACGAAGTTTGCATGAAATTCAAACTGAGTATAAATAAGGGAAAAACCAAAGTTATGGTGTTTGAGAGAGGAACGGGTAGCACTAAATGTAATGCAAGTATAAATGGCACTGTGATTGACCAGGTGAGTGAGTTTGTGTATTTAGGAAGCATGTTTGACAGAGAGGACAAATTGGATGGTGAAATCAGTAGGCGAGTGAATTCTTCTTTGAAAGTCATAGCTGCTCTGGGAGGTTTTCACAGGAATGATGGTTTCTCTACAGAGTCCTCATGGCTGTGTACGAAACTGTAATTGTTCCTACTCTGATGTATGGCAGTGAAACCTGGATACTGCAGAAGAAACATAGGAGTCGTTTGTGTGGTGGAGAAATACGTTACTTATGGGGGGTTTGTGGCACTAACATGGTCTGATTGTGTGAGGAATGAAGATGTGTTGCAGTTGTGTGATGTGAAGCAAAATGTTGTTAGCAAGGTGGAGACCAATATGCTTCAGCGGTTTGGCCATGTTGAAAGAATGAGTGATGAGATGCTTACTAAGAAAATCTTTTTAGCCCAAGTGGCAGGAAGGAAAGGCAGAGGAAGGCCAAGGAGGACATGGGTGGATCAGATTCAGGAGTGCCTGCATGAGAAAAAGATTATGAGTATGAAGTATAAAAGATCTTGTGTATGGCTTGTAATGGATATCAGTGAAGCACGAGTTGTATGTCAAGATTGCTGTAAATGGAGAAGTTTGATACGACAACAGTAAGTAAAAATATCTGGTAGTTTGTATTTCTTTTTGGAGCTAACCTCTGAATTTCAGAGAACAGCTTAGTGATATGTATGTATGTATGTATGTAAATACAATGTACCTAATGTTCTTCTTTGAATGTAATTTGTTGTCATTAAACCAAACAGTGAATATTGGGCTTATATCTCTATAAGGAAATAAAATACTCGGAAATAGCAGAAGGAGAAGTGAATTATTCAACTAAAGAAAACTTATGACTTAGAATTAATTTTCATTTTTCTATTCACCAACCTAAACAGCTTCACCTAAAGTGAAAAGATGCAATTTCTCACACAATAAACTATTAACATTTTACAACCTAGTAATTACTATACTGTGAACTAAAGAGCAGAATTTCCTTTCACCAGAAACTTTCACAAATTTCCTCACATGTGGCTAAATATCATTTGAATGCTGAGCCCCAGCACTGTTTGCAAGCTGATAAACAGCACAGAATGCAGGGTACATGCTGCATGGAACACAATTACTTGCATTCACAATTTCTGAATCATTTTTACCACTGTCCATTTTGGCTTCTGGCTTTCTGAAGAATCTGTGATTGAATAAGCCCATGGAAATCTGAAGTATATGTCACAAGTCCAACAAGACAGCACCTTTTACAAAGTCTCCTTAATGTTTTTATCTGCTTTACCATAATTTAAAAAATTGCTGAAGTTAAAAATATTAAATTCCCATTTTACCAATGCCATTTTTCTAATGCTTGTCACTCATATTCATCTGGTTCATTTGGGATACTTTATTCAGTGACTCATCAAAGCCATTTGTATGCTGATAATATCTCTGCTAGTTCATTCTTAAAAGACAGTGCTTTTCCGTGAAGCACAAAATAGCAATTCTGATTGCCTCAAATAGTAGGTTCCGTACTATCTGATAATTATGGAACACAGTCACAAATAAACTAATGTTATTCTACAGCTAGCCTGTGTGTCATGACAGCATATAGAAAATCAAGTACTCTGGCTTTATGGTCATTTTTATGTACAGTGAAAATTTTTAAACCGTATACAGTGAGAGAGACTTGCACTTTTTTGTTAGGTAACATAAATTTGAAGCATATTATAAGTAGTGCCACAGTTTAAATCATTTTAGTTTGTTTCTTCTGCAACACTATCAGTTGCTGAGACTGTTCAGCTGGAAGTGCTTTGCTAATGCTTTTCTTTTAGATTAAAAAAAAAAACATTTTGTAGAGCTACACACATTGAAAGCTATCATCCACTGTTCATTTGACCCCTTTTACAAGACTTTCAACACCACACATGATAACAAGTTAGTAAAACCATGCAATGCATTGTTTATGATACACTTTCCAACATACTAAAGATCCAGACTTACAAATTTTGCTAGTAGACATTGGCCACCAAGACCAAAATTGTTAGTGGCCATAAAAAAAAATCAGCGGCCCAATTTCAAAAAAAAATCAAATTGTATATTTCATACTATATTATTTTTATAAAATTACTTAGTATAATATCAATATTCAATATGTTTTATTTTGCATATTTCAATTATATTATGCTTAAAAGCAAGTTGAAATTGAAGTAATAAAATACACAAATTAATCTTTGTAGTTTGGTTGGTGAGATTTCACGCTATTTCCCCCACCCATATCACCATATCAAGCTTAAATGTAAAAACTTATGGTACGGGGGGGGGGCAATGCAGGAAAGTGGAAACATTGCACGGGGAGGGTGTGTGATTACGGGAGAAATCTTGGCACTGTCTGACTTTCGGTTTTAGAAATGTTCCCGCTATCTTCAAGCTGAAGTACAAATCTTTATGCAGTTAAATATTATTTAACAATAATACTGGGCAGAGACAACATCAAGAGAAAACGAATTACGATTGCGGAAAAAATCTGAACTCCGTCGACCTTCCGTTTTCGAAATTTTCGTAAAGAAAAAGGCGGAATTCTTCGATTTCGCGGAAGAATCTGATGCCTGAAGATTACGGGGAAATTTTTGCCAACAGTTTCAAGCAGAAATACTTTTATGCAATAAATTCATATTTAACAATAAAACCAGACACAAAGGCAACATCGGGAGGGAAAAAAAGATTACAATTACTGTAAATTTTTTACTCCGTTCAACTACCGTTTTCAAAAGTTTGGAAACACAAAATATCATCTCCAGACGGAACACTCCCCCCCGCAAATTGTCTTCAGTTTTACATTGATCCCGAGAACAAGCTAAATGATGACAAAAAAAAAAAAAAAAAAAAGTGGAATTCTGCGGATCCACTTAAGAATCTCATGTATATCAAAAAACAATAGAACTTTTACAAAATTAAACGGAATGAAAATTTGTAGAATCTGTAGTTTCAACAGCGAGGTCCATAGTTCCATAGTCAGATAACTAAATCCGTAGAAACTATGGACATTCCGTAGTAGTTCACAGGTATGTCAAGAACTCCGGACTTTGCCGATTCCGGATTTTAGAATTTTCCTATGGATTATGCAGGCTTTCAGTGAACATTCATTAAAAATAAAAAGAAAATGCCCAACTTCTAAAGTTTTCATCGAAATTTGACGAAATTTCACATGGGAATTTAATTTTGACGTGTCTTGGTTACTGTAAAATTTGCATACGGTTATTTAAAAAACTGGAGAAATTTTTTCATAAAAATTTTTCCCAGTAGGATTTTCCCAACACAGGCGGGCTGTCCACTGCTGGCAAGAAGCTTTCACCCCCACCGCTACCTTGCGAACCTCGTTTCCCCACGATGACCCATCCCTTGGCGCATTCTTTGTGATCAAAAACCGAAGCCCTCACCTTTTTTATAATTTTTTTTTTCTGCTGTTCAAGCAGAATGAAAAAGGTGATGACCGACTTTCGTGCAACTCAAATTTTGTGCAATTTCCGTACATTTAGAGTAATTTTTTCAAAAATGTGCGAGTTCCGTACAACTTAAAAAAAAAAAAATTTCCGTACAGAACAAGTTAAATAAAATAATTGTTTTTTTCCGCACAGGTTGCCAGATTTGGCGATTTAATCAAACATTTTTAGTCGCCATGACGATGAAGTTTATTGTCCCTGGCGACCGTGAGCCTGGATCTTTACAACATACCAGAAATCATTACTCAAGTCATTGCTCAAGTTATGAGGATAATGGCTGTGGAAAAAAATCTCGCTCCTGTGCCCTGACCTTTGACCAACATTTCGATGATATTAAACAGAATTGGTTTAGTATACCTCTGGAACAACATACTAAAGTTTTGTCGCAATTGAAGCATTTTTAGTCAAGTTATGAGGATAATGGCTGTGGAATAAAAATCTCGATTCTGTGCCCTGGTCTTTGACCCCATTTTGATGATATTCGACAGAACCGGTTCAGTATACCTCCAGAACAACATGATACAGTTTTGTCGCAATCGAAGCATTTTTACATAAGTTATGACGCATAAGGGCGATGGAATGGATCCCACTCCTATGTCCTGACCTTTGACCCCATTTCACCCATTTTCGATATGGTTCGTCCCCAGGTTGTTCCCTACCATATACTAAAATTTCATCGAAATCGAACCATTTTTACGCGAGTTATCGTGCGGACAGACAGACAAAGCTGGAGCATATACGCTTTTAACACAATAGTATATAATATTCTTGTGATCTCTTGCCAGTCTTGATCCACTGCATATAAATGAACATCTTTTTATTGAACAAATGGTGATCTGCACAAAATGAACTTCACAAAAAACAAAAAAACACTTATATGAGATTTGTACATATATATATATTTAATTTACTCACAACTTCAGGAGATATTTTCAGCTTCCCAGAAGACTGTATACTATGTGTAACCCACCCTCGTTCCCTAAAATAAAAGAGTTTTACATCATGAAATAGAAAACATATTTAATATTTTATTACACATATTTTGGCTTGTGAAAAAATCTCAGTTACAAGATTCACACACATGCGCTCTCTCTCTCTCTCTCTCTCTCTCTCTCTCTCTCACACACACACACACACAATGAAAAAACCATAAACAAGAGCAGATGGCTAATGATCTGTACAGCCTGCATCACATCAGTGGGAAAGAATTCCTTTTTGTAGTTATAATTAAATCATTTAACACGTGGACTTGAATATGTAAAACTAACAGCAGTTAAAGGATGTGATGTGAATTATGAAAGTCCTGTGGTTCATGCAGGCATTCATTTCAGAAAAAATTGGATGCTATTCATGCCTTCAAACACGTATCCATGAAAAATCCTACAAGCTGTAACAAGAGAATGAAATTTTGAGATGAGTTACGTAGAGTTCTACACAATATGAAAAAAATAATACATCTATGGCAGACATAAATATACACACAGGCCATAAAGTTACCCCAGTCCCCTCAGCAGAAGTTGCACATGCAATTAAGAACATCAAGCATAAAAAGATTGAACTGCAGTGGACACTGTACAGGAAACCAGAGAAGAAATAAAAACTGCACTCAATCAAATTATCAGTAGGTGCCTCAATGAAGAGAAGATTGCTGATGACTGGAACAATGCTACAATGATCTTACAACATAAATGTGGGGACCACAAGGATCTCAGGAACTACAGACTCCTATTAGCTTGAAGGAAATACTAGACATGGTCCAACCAAGAGAATAAAGCTGGATTCAGGATAAGCTACAGCACTATAGATCATATTTGCAGACTAAGGGAACTTAATGAGCAAATGAATATTAACTGCTCACACTATATATGGCTTTTATTGATTATGAAAGCAAGGCTTTTGATTCTGTGAAACCACCAAGTTATAATGTCACTGAAACCCTGAGGTATTGATGATGCAAGCATTAATATTATTAATAAAACATATAAAAATGCAAGTGCAAAAGTCAGACTATTTGAGGAAATGGCATATATAAAAACCCTAAAGGGAGTGAAACAAATTACACCACCTTCCAATCTCTTAATGACATATTGCAGAATGTCTTTCGATCATTGGACTGGGAAGACAAAGCAATAAAGATTAACAGAGATTATTTAACCCACATTTGTTTTGCTGATGAGTGACATAGCCATTTTTGCAAGTACCCCCTTAGATCTATGATCCAGGAACTAGCTGACAAGAGTAAAGAAGTGGGATTTAAATTAGATATAACATAATTGGTGTGCAATGCTTTTAGAAGAACTGAAGATTTAGAGTTTGATGGAGCAACTTTAGAAATAACAGATGCCTACATCTATCTTGGACAACAGGTATCAGACAAGGGCCACGTCGAAAAATATATTAAGAGGCATATAAAACATGGCTGGAAAATATTTGGAAGAAACAGTATAATTTTCAAGAGCAATTTGTCATTAGGTCTTAAAAGGAATGTGTTTAATCATTACATTCTTCGAGTTCTTACTAGTGGAGTAGACATGGATTTTACCTAAAAAAAGACACAAAGAGGCTATAGACAACTCCAAGATCATGGAGAGATGCATGCTAGGTGTAACCAAGGCAGATAAGGAATGTAACTAATGGATCAGGAACAGGACATGAGTGGATGATATCATGATAAAAGTAAAATCCCTGAAATGGCAATGAGCTGGACATGCTGCTAGAAGAATTGACCACCACTGTACAACTGAAATACTAGACGGGATTCCAATGAACAAGAAAAGACTGGGAAGAAGAGCACGTGGGAAACAAGTAAATAAAATTCAAAAGCATGCTGGTATGACATGGAAGGAAATAGATCAAGACACAGAGTGGTGGAGAAGACTGGGGGAGACCTTCATCCAGCAGGGGATTGACTGATAATGGTTGATGAGATGATTAGTAGCTAACATAATTTTAACTCGTCCAATAAGCACTCCTCATTTTTGGTACTCCTTTTACATAGCAATAACTTTACTTTTTTTTTCCCCCTCTAAACTTAAGGGTTTTTGTTACGTGCAACTTTGTACCATTTCTCTTTCACCCATTAACATAATAAACCTTTCATAATACAAGACAGATTATTTCATGTAAGAACTGATATACTAACCCAGTGCTGTCCAACTTCTATGGAGCTGCAGGCCAAGGTTTTTAAAAGAATTAGACAGCAGGCCATAAGATGATAAAAATATAAAGAGATGTATGTCCTGCTTAATTTTATTAATCTTCAAGTGCTTTTTTATTAATATTAGAACAGTTGAAATTTAAAATATAAAAAAGAACCTTACATTTAATGAGAGCACTGTGTACAATTAAAATCTACTAAAAGTTGTTGCATGTCCACTTTGATGCTTATTGTTGAAAGTCAAGTAATTGGAGTCACTCATAGAGTTCCTATGTGTGCGAGTGTGTGTGTTTTTTGACTTTATGTATTTCATGCTATAAGGATTGCCCAAATGAAACTGAGACTGTCGATTTTTTGCCATAAGGGTTTATAGGTTGGAACATGTTAACATACATGAAGTAAGAGTGATACATGGGCTACATACCCGCTACACAGTCGCCTTGTCAGTTCAAGCAAGTGTCCCAGCGCGGCACGAGATTGTGGACCACTGAGCAAAGAACGTCCATGGCTGGCTGTGGAACCAGTCTTCAACAGTGTCATGGACCTCAGCATCGTTAGCAAACCAGCAGCCCTTTAGAGCATTTTTCAGTGGCCTGAAGATGTGGTAGTCGCAGGGCAACATATCAGGGCTACAGGGGAAATGGTTGAGAACCTCCCAGCTGAAGCTCAGCAGCAAATCTTGACACATTGTCGCCACATGCGGGTGGGCGTTGTCGTGCAGCAGAATAACCCCATTTGACAACAAATGGGGTTATTCTGCTTACGTTTGATGACCACTCTGAGGTTGCGTAATGTATTGCAGTTGTGGTTGCCTTGACCGTACTGCCTGCGTCCAGCCAATGCAACAGCAATGGGCCATTCTCATCAAAGGAAATTTGGAAGCATCGCTTTTCCAGCTCTTAAGGAGGACTGAGCTATTTTTGGGAGTGGAGAGTTGGGATGCCACCAAGTTTCATCTGCGGCCACAATCTTGGAAAGAATTTGCCCCCCCCCCCCCAAATGTGTGCAAAACTTAATAATCCCCCTGGTAACAATGCAGATGCTCCAGGCAAGCACCCATTTGCCGAGTCTTCTGCTCCTCCTGGAGATGCTTGGAGACCCAATGTGCGCAAAACTTGCTGTAACCCAACCGGCGATGGAGAATGGTGTTAACAGTTCCCTTACTCATGGACAGTGTTGCCGGAAGCTTGTGGGTGGTGATTTGGCGATTCTCGTTCACAAGGTTGTCCACGGCAGCAATTGATTCCATAGTGACGGCCATGTGTGTTTGCCCAGGTCTCGGCATGTCCTCCGTGCTCACATGTCCTTTATGAAATTCACTACACCAGCGGAACACTGTACACCGTGACCGACACTCATTCCCATACACATCCTTCAAACAACGATAAATTTTGGTTCCACTAACACCTTCTGCTGTCAACAATTGCATAACTGCCCACTTGGCCTGTTTGGACGAATCCATGTCACAAACCTACGTAGTCAACTTGCCTCCGCACGTGCAAACAGCACACTGACACGTACCCCTGATAACAGCTTGCTTCCTGACATAACATGCCTTCTACCGGCACAAATGCACGGCTCTGTGTAATTACACAAGTATGCTATTACACAAGTCTCACTTTCATTTAGGCGAGCCTTATAGAAACAGCCCTCTCATTGTTTCTATATAGGAAGAAGTAAAATGATCAGCTATTTCTAACCTAATAAGAAAATGTAATTGTTTTTCTTAACATTTACATTACTTTGCATTTATATTTCCTGATTCATGTGTTAAACTGTGGTGCCAAAAATAGTTTTTCAGAACTCTACTTTTATAATACTCATTCCCAATTTGGCACATGCTAAAATGGTTAAGTTCTTTAAGATTAGTCTTTTATAAAAGTGATTTAATCTGTAAATAATGTCATAAAAATGTGATTTCATAAATATGAAGTAAGAAAAAGCTTTCTTACAGTACATGAAATTTTCACTCTGCTTGGTGGATGCAAATATGACTTTTGTTAAACACTTACCTGCACAATAGTCACAAAATTTGAAAATGGCCTATTTTCATGTTAATAAAGTGTGTAATTTAGTTTAACAATGTTTTTTTTTTTAATTTACTTTTCATTTTACTTAGGTCGTCCAGAATGTCATACCCATTTGCACACAGAGAGTGCACAAGACGGCGGACGCCAAGCGGTCAAGGCTGCCCATCCTCAGACACTGTCGAGGGGTGATTGGAACCATTGTTGTGCCCGTTTGAAACGGCAAAGCCCATTGAAAATCCTGCACAGCACCTGCATGAGGTGCGTTTTGTGATTCGCTTTCTGAATGCTGAAAACATTCATAGTCAGATAACAGCTGTTTACAATGAATGGGCGATGGAAGAATCATAAGTACACAGTGGGTTTGGATGTTTAATGTGGCAACAGCAAATGGGTGTGATGGCCAGCGTTCCAACCACCCATCACTCATTAAATAGGACCCCAAGGAATGTGTTGATGATATCATCAGACATGAGCGGCGCATCAAACTTGACGAATTGCATGCCCGTTTCCTGGAAGTTTCTTGCACACTGCTCCACGAAATCATAACGGAACACCTTGGCTATCAAAAAATGTGTGCAAGGTGGGTACAATGTATGTTGACCACTAAAGGAACCGTATGGGAGCAGCTTTGAGTTTTTTTACCTGTTACGCACAAATGGGTGAAGTTTTTTTACCGTATAGTGATAGGAGATGAAACGTGGATCAGTCATTTCACGCCGGAGAACAAATGCCAGTCACTTGAGTGGCACCATTCCCTGTCCCCGACGAAACCACTAAAGTGTAAGCAAACACTTTTGGTAAAGAAGATCATGGCTACAGTGTTGTGGGATTTCAGGGGTTCCTTGCTGGTTGAGTACATGCTCCAAGGCACAACCATCAATGCTGACACCTATTGTGGAACACTGAAGAGGCTGCGTAGGGCCATCCCAAACCAGTGGTGCGGCATGCTGTCTAAGGGTGTGGTGTTTCTCCATGACAATGCGAGACCTCATGTGGCATGTCAGACGCAACACATGCTTCAGGGTTTCAAATGGGAAGTTCTGGATCATCCGCCCTACAGCCCGGACTTGGCTCCCAATGATTACCAATTGTAATATACACTGAGTGGCCACTTTATTATGACCACCTCCTCAGTACTTTGTTGGGCCACTTTTTGCCTTTAATACTGCGCCGATTCTTCGTGGCATGGACTCCACGAGATGTTGATAGGTGGTTTGTGGGATCTGAGACCGTGCTTGATGAATAGCACTTTCTAGGAGTGTGAGATTGCAGGGTTGTGGATCCAGCTGTCTGATGGCTCGTTCAACTTCATCCCACAAATTCTCAATGGGGTTGATATCTGGAGATTGTGGGTGCCACCTAAGCAAAGTAAACTCACCAGCATGTTCCTGAAACCAATCCTGTACAATACGAGCACTATGGCAGGGCACATTATCTTGTTGATGTTGACAGGATGCACTTGGTCCGCAACGATGTTTAGATATGATGTGCCAGTCAGATGTTGATCAACACGAATTAAAGGGCCCAAAGCATGCCACGAAAACATTCCTCAAACCATAACGTTGTCTCCACTAGTTTGAAGGGTGGTAGCAATGCATTTGGGGTCGATGCTTTCGTGCTGTTTCTGCCAAATTTTCACTCGCCCATCGGCATGGTGCAACTGAAAACGTGATTCATCGGACCACATAATTTGTTTCCAATTATCGACTGTCCAATCCTTGTGCTCCTGTGCGAACTGGAGAGGTTTTATCTTGTTAACTGCAGACAGCAAAGGTGTTCGAACAGGCCTTCGGCTGCCATATCCCATCCGATGCAGTGTACGGCGAACAGTGCGTGCACAGATCATTTGAGGGGTTCCTTGTTTAAGATGGTCTGTAATTTGCTACACTGTTGCCCTTCTGTTGTCTGTTACCAGTCTGGACACTCTCTGTTCCGCCCGAGCAGTCACTAGTCGATGACGACCACACGTTGCACGTAGAGACCTAGTTTTTGGCTGACAGTCCAGTCTTTAAACACTTTAATAGCAGCTGCTATGGAACATTTCACGAATGCGGAGGTTTTGGTGATACTCGCTCCATGGCTAGAAGCTCCTACAATCATCCCACGTTGAAAGAGTCAAATTGCATTTTTTACCCATCTTGTCACCAAAAAATCACTTCTACTACTGTCACAAGCACTAAGCTTTCCCTTTTATACTAGCCTTGCCCTCTGGCGGCAACAGCGTGCATCCATAGCTCATTTGCTTAAGACTGTTAGGTGGTCATAATAAAGTGGCCACTCAGTGTATAAGTTTACCAAATGTGAATTCATCAACCAGGTTTCCAAGAATGAAACCCTAGTAGTTGGCAATCGGCTACTGCATGCAACTTTGGCTACAAAATGTTCAGTTTTCTGTAGATACCACAGTGGTCTTTGTTACCCAAATTTTGTACTTCTTACTTTGCTTTTTTTATTCTGTAAGAGGCTTAGTTTTTAAAGAGATGCACATAAACTACACAGGCACATTGCACTGAAAAACCTTGAAGGAAAAGGGCTTCATTTTTAATAAAGAAAAGTCATAATCCTGTGCTTAAACAATTTTATGCAAGTGGAATACTTTATATTGCACTCCCTTAAGATATACAACGAACTTTCCAGGAATGTCATTCTGAAAGAAAATAGCTAGATGAGTTAAACTGGAACAAAAAGCAGCAACAAAACTGAGATTAAAGCACTGACTATGACCTATTTAAAATGCGAGCCTTAACAGATGGCCAATGTCTGCTTTAATTGAAATTGCTGTATTTTTTTTTTTTTTTTAATGTTCCGTAAAAGATTTTGGGATATGCATATGCTTTTACTTTATTGCAAGGCTGCCAGATCAATTTGCTCAGTACATTATACCACAATACAAAAATAGCAGCTTATGTGGATGTGTGTGTAAGTAAAATCCTCACACACACACACACACAGGACACCTGAAGTAACTACAATTTCCATTGAAGTAGTTCTGAAATCTATACATGCCATTAAACAATGATGAGAATGGAGTTCTTATATTAAAAGTACTTTTAATTATATTATACATATTTCACTTATTCAACTAAAAAAATGGTTATCTTAATTACTGGTTAAAAACTGAGAACAGTTATGATTAATGATTACTAAATCCACAGAGCTAATATACAGGATCACTAGAAAAGTTTATGAGACACATGAAATTAAAATCCATACCTTTAAACTTATGTTTTTTACTCACCTTGACATTTTGTAAAACATTACATACTTTAACACAAATTTAGAGGCAATGGGCTACTGATTTTCTGATACTTTCCAACATTTACTGGAGGATTTTCATCAGAAGGCTGAGTAAACTGCCTGACTGACATTTATTTTTCAGGATCAAATTGATAGATCGATGTGTCATCACCAGTGAAAGGGTTTTCTCAATCAGTGCTGCAGGTAGCAATCTGGTTCTCTCTTCATTCTTCAGACATTCTTCTACTCTGAAATTCCAAATATCAACAACAAGGTGAGGCATATGATGGAAAATGTCCCCCAAACCTAGGCCAAGACATTTAAGTGATTGCACCTCATTTAAAGTGCTCTTCATAAAGTCACAGTAATTTGCTAGACAAAAAAATGTCGCAAAAATTAATCAAGAACAAACCTTCCCAAATATGATGCTGGCATATACATGCATATTTCTTTTAGCATAGAACTGCCATAGTTAATTGTTACCATGTAGCAACTGTTGTTAGTCTTATTAAACATATGTATGTGTGTGTCAGGTAACACTTTTAATTATGGAAATTTCCTATTTGTTAAGCCTAGATGTAACTAAAAATGCACATTAAGTGAGAAATTGCTCCTTAGTTATCTTTGATAATTCACACAGTGATAGAATTTCATCTAGTACATCACAACCACTATAAGTAAACGTGTGGTTTTTAACTTAAATATCCAATGTATTGGAATATTTCCACAATTAAGAGTTCACGGATACTGACAAATCAAAAGATCAAACAAAGAGAAAGAAAGAGAGATCAACAGACCAACAGTACAAATGTTCCTTCTCTCTTCACCAATGGAATGTTTTTCACCGTGCCGCAAAGTTTATGACCTTATCTAGCCATTTACCTCTTTTTGGGAACTGAGTAATTCTACTTGCTACTGGATTACCTATTTTCTTGAACAGTCTGTTTTCCTCAAGAAACAGAAGTCCGACAATGATTTAGGAACACTGAAAAACTTTGCTCAGTGTTCAATTACAATTGTCCTGGAAGCAGGAACCAAAGTTAAAAAATCGCAAAAAATTCTCTTCTTTTACTTTAAAATTAAAAGGAATATGTAAAGCTAATCCAAATGAAACTATTTCAATATAAAAAACAAATTCCAGGAGTGCCACATTCCAGGCCTTGGAAAAAAAAAAAAAGTTCAAAGTGCATGAAAATTTTACTTCCTAGCTACAAAATTTAGCGAAAAATATTTTAATCAATATGAAGCTGTTTTAGTACAGTACAATACATATACAAATATATATATATATATATATAATCATTGTCAACCATTATCAATCCACTGCTGGATGAAAGTCTTCCAAAGTTTCTTCCACAATTGTCTGTCTTGAGCCTGTCTCCTCCATGTCACTCCAGCATGCTTTCGAATTTCATCTATCCATTTCCCAAGGATCTGCCCCTCGGAAACCAGTCTAAAATTTCAGTTGCCCATCGGTGGTCTGTTTTTCTGGCAAAATGTTCAGCCCACTGCCATTTCAGTGATTTCACTCGGGTCGTGATGTCATCCACTGCTGTCATTTTCCTTATCCACAAGTTCCTCTTCTTATCTTTTCCTAGCTACACCAAGCGTGCATCCCTCAATGCTTCTTTGAGTTATCTGCAGTCTTTGTATGTCTTTTTTAGTTAAGGTCCATGTTTCTGCTCTGTACATAAGCACTCGCAGGATGCATTGATTAAACACGTTTAAGACAAAATGGTATAATATATATACACTATCTACCAACAAGTAATTGGACACCCCTGCAATCGACGATATCTGCGGTCCTGATAAGGAAGCAGGAACCAATGTTCACGGCCGCGGCCGTTAAATATCGTGTGGGAAACAACAATGCAACCAAACGCATGCAAGATGCCACGCAGTTTGGAGCTCTAAGATTTCGAGAAAGGTGTAATCGTCGGGTATCACAGAAATGGCCGATCCATACGTGACATATCCAGCGAGTTGAAGTACCCAAAATCGACAGTGGCCTATGTGATTGGCAAGTGGAAGATGAGAGGTGACTGTCGGAATGTGCCCCGACCAGGCAGACCCACAAAACTGGGAGTTAGAGACAGACGGGTGCTGGCCACAGATATTCAGAAGAACCGCACCAAATCGACGGGCCACATCCACGAGGAGTTTCAACAGGCATCCAGAAGTGTTATTTCGATGAATACCATCCGTAAGGAAGCCCATCTGCTCGGTTATCATGGACGTGCTGCCACCCACAAGCCTTTGATCATCAAGTCCAATAGCGCTGCGCGGCTAACGTGGTGCAAAGAACATATACAGTGGACCGCTGAACAGTGGACACAGGCTCTCTGGAGCGATAAATCAAGGTTCACCCTCTACCGTTCAGATGGCAGGGTCTGGGTTTGGCGTCTGCCTGGAGAACACCTCCTGCCGGAATGTATAGTGCCAACTGTGAAGTTCGGCGGTGGTGGAATTATGCTATGGGGGTGTTTCTCCTGGTATGGCACGGGACCCTTGGTTGCAATTCCTGGTAGACTCAACGCCAAGACCTACTGCACCATTTTGGATGACCATGTGCATCCTATGTTGTGGCAGTTTTACAGGGTGGACCCATGTTACTTTCAGGACGACAATGCCACCTGTCATGTTGCGAGGTCCACCATGGCTTGATATGGTGACAATGGGGTTAATGGAATGGACTGGCCTGCGCAGAGCCCGGACCTTAACCCTATCGAGCACCTCCGAGACGAGTTGGAGCGTCGACTTAAGGGGTGCCCCCACCGTCCGAAATCGGTGAAGAAACTGACCTGTCTTCTCCAAGCCGAGTGGAAGAAAATACCGCTAGCCGTCGTACAACGCCTGGTTGAGAGTACACCCTGGAGGGTCGCAGCTGTAATCGCCGCTCGTGGAGGCTCCACCAACTATTGAAGGTGAATATAC
Source organism: Macrothele yani (assembly GCA_039090855.1). Taxonomy (NCBI): domain Eukaryota; kingdom Metazoa; phylum Arthropoda; class Arachnida; order Araneae; family Macrothelidae; genus Macrothele; species Macrothele yani. The sequence continues at coordinate 135,963,214 of CM077010.1, read as the reverse complement.
TTTGTTTTCCTTGCTATCACAGGTGTCCAATTACTTGTTGGTAGATAGTTGTGTGTATATATATAAGTATATATGCAAGGTCAGGTGATGCACAATATACTATAACCTCTCCTTGACAAATGTCAACCCCACCTTCTCGTGGTGCATCCTGTTCCCACTACAGGTGCTTTGACGACCACTAAATAGCGGTATAACTATACCATCGGGATTACAGGAAATGATATCCCACACTCACCAAACCACTTGGCCAACGTGGTGAGTTATGGCTAACCCCTCCAAAACGACTCCACAACTTAAATCTTGGCCCTCAGTCTTCAGCAGCCTGGCCAAGGCAGCGGCCTGTGTGACATGAAGGCAGAGGGTGCTAAGAATCACCGGAGGACCGGACTAGGCTGCCATCTGATGATGACCTTGGCTACATACAATGGACGCTCCCTATCTTCTGATTCAAGGCTTCTTGAATTGGAAGAAGTACTACAAAGGATCAAGTGGGACATCGTCGGGGGCTAAGTGAGGTAAGAAGGAAAGGAGAAGATCTCATTGAACTGAAAAGTGGACATCTCTTCTATTATCGTGAAACAGATACTGGAAGAACTAGTGGTTTTGGATTTATAATAAACAAGAAACTGAAGGATAAAGTTGTAGAAATTGAAAGTTCCTCTGACAGAGCTGCGCGACTTGTTATCCAACTCTCGAGAAGATACCAGGCTCAGATTATTCAAGCTTATGCACCCACTAAAAGTCATCCTGAAGAAGAGATTGAAGAATTTTATGAGGAAATTTGTCATCTAAATAATAAAGGAAAGCAGCACTTGAAGATAATTATGGGAGATTTCAATGCAAAAATAGGGCAACAGCAACAGAATGAAACTTCAGTAGGTAAATTCGGTCACGGCAACAGAAACCGGCGTGGAGATACTTTCGTTGATTTTGCAGAGGCAGAAGGGTTTTTCATCTTGAACTCCTTCAAGAAAAAGCCACACAGGAAATGGACATGGAGACATCTAAATGGGACGACAAGTGAAATTGATTTTATTATGTGTAACAAAAAATTGCTCATCGAAGACTGCTGTGTGCTAAACAAGTTCAACACAGGTAGCGACCATAGATTCGGGAGATGCAACTCAACACTAAACTCGAACATGGTAAGCTCATAAGACAAACAAAATGTATTGACATAACCAACCTTAAAAAACACCATAATACCTTCCAGTTGGAACTGAAGAACAGATTTTCTGCTTTAGAAGGCCTAACTTCGGAAGAAGTAGATATTTCTGAAGTTAACAGAAAAGTAACCAAAGCTCTTATGGAAACAGCAACAAAATTAGCTGGGTCTAAGAACAAGTTGCATTTGAACAAATTATCAGTAAAAACCAAAATGTTGATGCAAAAAAGAAGAGAGATGAGGACAACTAAAGAAGATGTGACTTCCAAAGTGCAATATATAGAGCTATGCAGAACAGTACAAAAAAGTATCACTGAAGATGTAAGGAAATTCAACTGTGAACTAGTGAGGAAAGCAATTGAAAACAACCAAAGCCTAAAGATAGCAAAGGGACATCTCAGTAAGGGAAAAAAACAGGTAATGGCACTGAGAAAAGAAGATGGTTCTGTAACAAGAAATAGAGGTGAAATTTTGACAAGAGTGAAAGATTTCTACTCCAAATTATATGAAAGGGATGATACATGTACTCCAGACATCATGAAAGGTACCAGTACCAGATTTCTTCCAGTCCTCCCAGCAGAAGTTGCACATGCAATCAAGAACATGAAGCGCGGAAAAGCTCCAGGAGAAGATGGAATTACTGTAGACATCATACAAGAAGCAAGTGGAGAAATTGAAACAGCACTCGCCCAAGTTTTCACTCAATGCCTTAATGAAGGGAAGATTCCTGAAGTTTGGAACAATGCTACAATGATCCTGCTCCATAAAGAAGGTGACATTGAGGATCTCAGGAACTACAGACCTATCAGCCTTCTATCAGTGGTTTATAAAATCGTCAGTAAAGTTCTTTCACACCGCTTGAAGGTAACACTGGACATGGCTCAACCCAGAGAACAAGCTGGATTCAGGAGTGGCTACACTATAGATCACATCCACGTACTGAGAGAACTAATTGAAAGAGCAAGGGAATATGAACTTCCATTGTGCATGGCTTTTATCGATTATGAAAAGGCCTTTGATTCGGTGAAACCATCTGCAGTTACAATGGCTTTGAAATCCTGCGGTATTGAAGATGCATACATTATTATCATTAATAACATCTATGAAAATGCAAAGATTCGGCTATTTGAGAATACAACACACATAAAAATTGGAAAGGGAGTGAGACAAGGTGACACCATATCTCCCAAGCTCTTTAACGCCACATTGGAAAAGGTCTTTCAATCACTGAACTGAGAAAACAAAGGGATAAAGATTAATGGAGATTATCTAACTCACCTTCATTTTGCTGATGATGTAGTCATTTTTGCAACTACCCCATCAGAGCTGCAGAGTATGATCCAGGAACTTGCTGACCAGAGTAAAGAAGTGGGATAAAAAAATGAACTTTCAGAAGTCAAAAGTGATGTACAATACTTTAACAAGAAATGAAGATTTATTGATTGATGGAGAAAAGCTGGAGATAACAGACACGTACGTTTATCTTGGACAGCAGATATCAAGTGAGGGTCACATTGATGAAGAAATTAATCGGTGTATAAAACTTGCCTGGAGAGCTTTTGGAAGAAGCAGCATAATTTTCAAGAGCAATATGCCATTATGTGTTAAAAAGAAAAGTGTTTGATCAATGCATCCTTCCAGTGCTTACGTATGGTGCAGAGACGTGGATCTTAACTTAAAGAGACATACAAAGGCTGCAGACAACTCAAAGCAGCATGGAGAGGTGCATGCTTGGTGTAACCAGGAGAGATAAGAAGAGGAACTCGAGGATCAGAAAAATTACACGAGTGGAAGACATCACGATCAGAGTTAAATCCCTGAAATGGCAATGGGCTGGACATACTGCCAGAAGGACAGACCATTGGTGGACGGCCAAAATTTTAGATTGGATTCCAAGGGACAGGAAAAGACCCAGAAGAAGACCACATGGGAGATGGGTGGATGAAATTCGAAAGTATGCAGGAGTAACATGGAGGAGACTGGCACAAGACAGACCATTGTGGAAGAAGCTTGGAGAGACCTTCGTCCAGCAGTGGATTGATAATGGTTGACAGTGATGATGATATATATTTATTTATTTATAATCACAGTCTTGAACTCCTGCAATGTCATGTAATGACTCTAGAAATAGGGAAGAGGGGGAGGGGGTTAAAGTATGAAAAATTTTACTGCCTTGCCTAGGTTCAAAATTAAATGAAAACAGTAATCTAATAAAGTTTTTTACAGCTTAAATAATAATAAAAGTTCATCTGTGTACTTCACAAAGGTTGTTTTTGTAGAATAATTCTGTGCTGTGTCTTTTTTTTTCAATGACACAACTTTGTAAAGTTGTCAAAAAATGGTAGCAGGTTCCCCTCGCAGAACCTTCACAGAGACAGTGCATCAACCTAGTGTTTTGACATGATTGATGTCGACCTTACTTGGGGATGACCTGTTGTAAAGCAGTACATTAACTTTCATATTATTTTGCTGCACAGCAATATTACACAATCACGTTGCTTTTTTTTTTTTTTATCTCTATTGTCTCCATGATGTTTCTCCTTGTATGCTATTTGTTTCAATGAAGTGAATCTTTTTAGCCGAATAACATTCATTGTTTTTAAAAAAATAGAAAAGAAGTGCATTTGTATATTTAAGACGCATGTTTTACAGAGAGAACAAATTAAATGGTGAAATTAGTAAGTGAGTAAATTAATCTTTGAAAGTCAGAGCTGCTTTAGGAGGACTTCACAGGACTGATAGGTTCTTGAAAAGGTCCTAAAGGGCTATGTAAAAACATGTAATTGTTCCTACTCTGATGTACAACAGGGAAACCTGGGTACTGCAGAAGAGAGTTGTTTGTGTGGTGGAGAGATGTACCGACAGTTTGTGTCATAACACATTCTGATCATATGAGGAAAGATGTGTTGCAAGCAAAATGTTGTTAGTAAGGAGGAGACAAATATTCTTAGATAGTTTGGCCATTAGCATGGATTAGTTAGCTGTAAGTACACAATTATAAGTGAAGGTTTTTTTTTCACATATCCATACTCGGTTTAAACATAAATTTAATACAAGTCTAGATATATAAAACGTACACAGTGCGTTTCATTGTCAGGTACAACAATAATAATTAAATATTGGAGCAAAATCATATTTTAAACTTAATATTATTGATTATTATTGTTGTACCTGATGATGAAACGCACTGTGTTTCGAAAGATCTTGTACGTTTTATATATCTAGGCTTGTATTAAATTTATGTTAAACCGAGTATGGATATGTGCAATGACGGCTAACTAATCCACGCTGCTCTTTTCTGCACAATACCTTTCATCAAAAAAATAGTTTGGCCATGTTGAAGGAATAAGTGGTGAGATGCTTCCTAAGAGAATTTATGCAGCTCAAGTGGCTGCGGCAGGTAAGATAGGTAGAGGAAAGCCATGGAAATCATGGGAGGAAGAGATTCGGGGATGAGCGTAGGACATTCAATAAGTTTTAAGTCTAACACACAAAGACAAAAGATTTTTTCCACATAATCTCCCCTGACTTGAATACACTTGTTGTACCGATCGTAGAATTGGCTAATACACATTGTGAAAAATGTTTTATCTTTCTCAAACACTTTGTTGCCTCCTTCAGTTAGGAATCATTGACAAAATGCCTACCCTACAGATCTTTTATCAGGTTTTCGAAGAGGAAAGAGTCACTAGGGGCAAGACCAGGTAAGTATGGTGGGTAAGGAAGCAGATGGAAGCCACATTCTGTCACAGCTTGCAGGAAAACATTGGCAGTGTGAATTGGAGCATTATCCTGGAGAAGCAGAACTTCTCTTCACAATTTTTCTAACCATTTACTCTTGATGGCTTCATGCAATTGTCACAGTAGAATGGTATAATAAGCAACATTCATGGTCCTTTTATGAAGCAAGTAATCAATTAACAGCAACCCTTCTGAATCCAGAAGAAAATGGTGGCAATAATCTTCCCTGCAAATAGTTGTGTTTTGAAATTCTTTGGTGATGGTGTTGCATGATGTTTCCACTGCATACTCTCTTGTTTAGAATCAGTGTCCCAATTGTGAAGCCACGTCTCATCACCAGTCACAATGCAGGAATAGAAGTCATCTGGATTGTGGTTAATGCTGTCTTGCTTCAACACGATCATTCTTCATCTCAGGTGTCAACATTCGAAGAACCCATCTGCCATAGACCTTTGACATCCTTAACCTCTCACACAAAATGGTCCAAACACTTCAGTTTCTCAGCAGACACGGATTTGCCAGTTCGGCATCATCAGGTCCTCCACTTTCTGACACATTTCATCTGTGGTCACCTCCACCAAGTGTTTTTTGTGAGGATTGCCTTCCAATGACCTCTTCTCTGTTTAAAGGGAGGAGCCCATCTTTTGACCATGGCATATGATAGTGCACCATTGACGTACACACGCACTATCCGTTCATGAATATTGCATTGTGTTTCACCTTCTTTCGGCAAAAATTCTATTGCTGCTCGGTTCTGCAATTGCACCTGTAGCTCATCTGTTGTCACCTTACAGACTTCCATGCATTAGATATGAAGAGATAGATATCAAATCAATGCTGACACAGCAGCGTGACGTGGCTGTTATATAACTGAAAAATGATGCAATACTTGCGTCAGCCACCTGCCACTACTTTAAAGGCCAGGCTTTAGAAAACTTATTGAATGCCCCTTATACATATGGGAAAAAGATAATAAGTATAAAGTACAAAAGGTTTTGAGTAAGATGTCCGTGATGGGTGTCAGTGAAACTCCAGTTGTGTGCCGAGATCACTGTAAATGGGGAAGTTTGATACATCAACAGTAAGTAAAATCTAGCACCACCAGTTTTAAAATTTAATCAGGGAGATGAGCCTTCTTTCAGGAGCTTTCTCTGAATCTCACAGAACAACTCAGTGATATGTATGCATCCATTGCTTGATAAGAAAGGTTGTTTCTATGAGGCACTGGATACTTTGATTAGCACATTCTAGCATATTTTAAGATGCTTAAACTTTAGCTACTTAAGAGTGTGTAATCCTGGGTGGCATCAATGTACCATGCCTGGATGATGATAGGCATTTGAATGTTTCTGAGGACGCAAAGGTTTTGCTTTTAATACTGTATGCAGGGTTTGAAAAAAAACCCAGGCTTTTTTGAAAAAAAAACAAACAAAAAAAACCCAGCTTACTTGCCGGGTTTTTTCGGGTTTTACCAAGTACTGCTGTAAAACAAGTTAGTAAAATTATGCAATGCATTGATTATAATACGCTTTCCAACATACCAGAAATCATTACTCAAGTTATGAGAATAATGGCTGTGGAATAAATCTCGGTCCTGTGCCCTGACCTTTGATCCCATTTCGATGATATTCAACAGAACCGGTTTGGTATACCTCCGAAATAACATGATAAAGTTTTGTCGCAATCGAAACATTTTTACGCAAGTTATGATGCATAAGGGCTATGGAATAGATCCTGCTCCTGTGTCCTAACCTTTGACCCCATTTCACCCATTTTCAATAGAATTCGTCCCCAGGCAAGACCCTACAACATACTAACATTTCATTCAAATTGAAGCATTTTTACGGAAGTTATGACGCATAATGGCGATGGAAGTGATTCTGCTTCTATGTCCTGACCTTTGACCCCATTTCGCCCATTTTCAATAAGGTTTGCCGCCAGGTGGTCCCCTACCACATACTAAATTTTCAACGAAATCGAAACTTTTTTACGTTAGTTATGACGCATAACAGCAGTGGAATGGATCCCGCTCCTATGTACTGACCGTTGACCCCATTTCGTTCACTTTAAATAGCGTTCCTTCCCAGATGATCCCCTACCAGATACTAAAATTTCATCGAAATCGAACGATTGCTACGCGAGTTATCGTGCGGAAGGACATATGCACACAACGCGTGACGTAATGAGGTAGATGGGAATCGCGACATCTGCTTGAAAAGTGTGACGTCATAAAACTTTAATAGGATCCACACACAACGCGTGACGTAATGAGACAGATGGCGTGACCGCGCGCCAACATTCTCAAACGCGAATTGTGACGTCATAAGATTTCTAAGCATTGGTAACATTAATGGAACAACGCCATCACTAAAAACGTTATAATTCGGGGCGGTTATTTAACCCACTAAACGAATTCTTCTAAAGTCGAGATCAAGCTAAATCGATTTCTAGTACCAGAAAACGGTAGGTTAACGACTTTCATCAAAATTCTTAGAGCTGTTTTCAAAATAAAATGTACATACATACATACAAGAATTGCTACTTTAAAGGTGAACGTCAAGTAATTTTGCTTCCTATATTTCCAATGGAAAAACTTCTGTACACATTTTCTTCAAAATTAATGCGTTCCCAAAGATGAAAATTTGAACATCGATTAAAATATCTTCATTTTATAACTTGCAATACTCAATATTTTCTAAAACATAACCATAATTATGAAATCCAACATTTGTTTGTCTACTGACGTCATGAAAATAGAGGTCGCGCCATCTTTTTTCTGGACAATTAATGCGTTCACAAGGATGAAAATTTGAACATCGATTAAAATAGCTTCATTTCATAACTTGGAATACTTAATATTTTCTAAACCATAACCGTAATTATGCAATCCAACATTTATTTGTCCACTGATGTCATCAAAGTACAGGTCGCACCATCTTTTTCTGGTTTCAATACCACCAAAGGAAAAAGTTATTGATTTTTATTATAATTATGGTTATGTTTTAGAAAATATTAAGTTTTCCAAGTTATAATAAGAAGTTATTTTAATCAATGTTCAAATTTTCATCCTTGGGAACACATTAATTGTGAAGGAAATGTGTACAAAAGCTTTTCCATTGGAAGTATAGGAAGCAAAATTACTTGACGTCCACCTTAATAATATGGGATAAGGGCAATGGAATGGATCGCAATCCTATGTCCTGACCTTTGACCACATTTTGTCCATTTTCAATAGGGTTCGTCCCCAGGTTGTCCCCTACTACATACTGAAATTGCATCGAAATCGAACCATTTTTACGCACGTCATGACGCATAAGGGCAATGGAATGCATCCCGATCTTATGTCCTGACCTTTGACCCCACTTCACCCATTTTGAATAGGGTTCGTCCCCAGGCGGTCTCCTACCACATAGTAAGCTTTCATTGAAATCGATCCATATTTACGCAAGTTATGACGCATAAGGGCAATGGAATGATCCCGCTCCTACGTCGTGACCTTTGACCCCATTTGTCCCATTTTCAATAGGGTTTGTCCCTAGGTGGTCCCCTACCACATAGTAAACTTTCATTGAAATCAGACCATATTTACGCAAGTTATGACGCATAAGGGCAATGGAATTATTTCGCTCCTACGTCGTGACCTTTGAACCCATTTGTCCCATTTTCAATAGGGTTTGTCCCGAGGTGGTCCCCTACCACATACTAAAATTTCATCGAAATCAAACCATTTTTACGGCAGTTATCGTGCGGATGGACGGACAAAGCTGGAACATATACGCTTCTTCAACCTACGGTTGGAAAGCGTAAAAAACAAAGAAGCGACAATCAATGAGTAAATTCTGTCTTAAAAGGGCAAAAGGAATCTCTTGAGAAATCAGTGGCTAATTTTTTTATGCTGCTAACATACTATTCAATGCGGCAGAATTGGATCAGTTTAAAATTATGATTGAAACACTGAGACCTGGACATCAACCACCCTCAGCAAAAGAAACTGAATCTCAGCCTTCAGAAAAATAAAATTAGGCGGTTTGACTCTCACCAGAGATGGTTGGTGCAGTGTGAAGAATGAGCCAGTCCAAGCTATTAGTGCCCATACCAGAACGGAAAGTTTTTTGCTGTATGCTGATGATACTAGATCAGAAAAGAAAACAGCAAAATATTGTGCTTCTAAATTAGAGGCGGCCATAAAGAAGTGCAAAGAAAAATTTGGAAAACCTGTTTTTGTTGTTGTAACTGAGAGCAAAAACAAAATGATAAAAATGTGGAAATTTTTAAATGAAAGATATCCAACTCTCATAACATATGGATGCTCAGCACATCTGTTGAATTTGTCAGAAAAAGATGTTTCCCCAAAGACTGTTATAAAGCAGATTGTGGCAGTACAAAAATATTTTCATAATGTACGCCTACATCAACCACATGGATGGTTCAAAGAAAAGCCTGGCTTAATGCCACAACTACCTAACGAAACAAGATGCAACTTTCATCCTGATTGTGTTAACATATTTGTGGCCAATTATCACAAATACAGAGAAATATCTTACAGAGCATATTGAGGAATTTAATCTATTTAAAAAATATTGGATGAAATGGGCATTTACTGTGAAGCTATGAATCTGGAAAAGCAGTTATCCATTGTTGCTAGCACACTGGACCCACTTCAGAGAGAGACGGCGTCTGTTTCAGTTGCTGTTGAAATATGGCCGGATTTACTACAAGAAGAAATTCTGCAGCCCTACCATCTAGATTTTAAGAAAGGTTTGAACAAGCAATTTTTGCACCACATTTTCTAGCAAACCTCATGGATCCAAAATACAGAGGTCAGAAACTTAACCAAGAACAGGAGAATATTGCAAAAGAGTGGATATCTAAATTTTCCACTGATTACACAGTTGAATAATATGACCACCCTCAGAATCACTGTGTACTCCCCCAGGCGTGTTGCAGAGTGCGTGTGACAAGGTCAACCACACGGAGATATAAGCAGATGGTCAGGACAGATGAGCCATAGTGTATAACGTGAGCACAATAGCCAGATGTAGTGATTTGATGGATGTTCAAAAAAGAATGATCATTGGTTACCACACCAAGAGTGGAATCATCTCAGAAACAGCAGACTTCGGGGCTTGTTCGTGAGGGGCTGTAGTAAGGGTGTACCAAGAATGGACCACCGGCACACTGAGTACCTCCCAACATCATAATTGTTAAACCCCAAAGGCCATCAACCCCAGATGGGAATGTCACCTCTGTCAACTTGTAAAGGGCAATCCACACGCAACAGCGCAGCAATTGACCACACAAATGATTGCTGGGGTGCTCAGGTACGTGTCCAAGATAACAGTAGAGCGAACCTTGTTACTCATGGGTCTCTGGAGTCTACGCTGAGTTAACGCACTCATGGTAACCCAGGGCCATCGGCAACAATGTCTGCAGTTTGCATAGGACTACCACCATTGGACAGTAGAAAAAATGTTGCCTTTACCGTTGAATCGAGGTTTCTATTCCTACAGACGTGACGGCTAGTTCACATGGCATCAAACACATGAGAACCAACACACGGACACGCTTGTCGGTCAAGTACAGGCCAGCGGTGGCAGTATGCATGTCTGGGAGATGTTTTCCTTGTATGGCCTGGGACCACTGGATGGGTCCCTGAATGCCAATGGCTAACTGTCTGTCACATTGGACATTTACCCTGGTTGTGATGGTATCTATAGGGCAATGCACCCTGTTATGTCACTAAAGCGGTGCATGACTAGTTCTAGTAACACAACAGCGATGTCTCTTTTCCCTTGGCCAACGAAATTGTGCGACCTCAATCCCATAGAGCACTTGTGGGACTATTTGGATTGACAAGTTCGGCGTGCCGACCCATAACCACGTCATCTCTAGGACCTTTGTGCTCTGCTACAGTCCAAATGGGCACATGTGCCTCTGGCAACTTTCCAGGGCCTCACTGAGTCCATACCATGCCATCTTGCCACTGTCATCCCATTATTAGGTAGGTGGTCATATTATTCTGATACAACCATGTATTTGCCTGGTGCAATGGCTTTCAAGATTAATGACACTGACTGTTATTAGGTAGGAGGTCATATTATTCTGATACAACCATGTATTTGCTTGGTGCAATGGCTTTCAAGATTAATGACACTGACTGTTATTAGGTAGGTGGTCATATTATTCTGATACAACCATGTATTTGCCTGGTGCAATGGCTTTCAAGATTAATGACACTGACTGTTATTAGGTAGGTGGTCATATTATTCTGATACAACCATGTATTTGCTTGGTGCAATGGCTTTCAAGATTAATGACACTGACTGTTATTAGGTAGGTGGTCATATTATTCTGATACAACCATGTATTTGCCTGGTGCAATGGCTTTCAAGATTAATGACACTGACTGTTACCTAACATCAATGGTGAAAGAAAGTGTAATCAGCCAATTTTTTTTCCATAAAATGATGGCAAGTCATGTCAAAAAAAAAAAAAAAAGTCTGAGAACGGTTCAATTTCAAAATTGCCTGCAGGATTTTGTAACTTTTTTGTATGCCTACATTCAGCAGCAGCTTCATCTGCCTCCATTGAGAGAAGTTTCTCTATGTTTCAACTAGTTTGGAATAATAGGCTTGGGATAGAGAAAGCCACAAAACTTGTTCAGTTTATACCTTTTTGGATCAAAATTTCCTGTAGATTAGTAGTTTTGTTTCTGGCTAAAACCCCTGAGATTACATTAATTATTTAAATGTGGCTGTTTTGCAGAAAAACTCAGAGGTTTGAAAATATTTGAAAATTGTGTGGATCACGAAACAATGATGATTTCAGACTGCATTTGAGGTTCTAGTAAAACACAAAGCAAAAATACTTTATTATCTGTACCATTGTTACATTTTTAGGCGATCTTTGTAAATAGGCAAAAACGATTGCAGTTCACATGCCGCACATAAATAATATTTCAGGCAAATTTTATTTAAAGGTAATATATATTTAAGTTAGAAGCTAAATATGTTACATTCTGTTTCGTTATTTTCTTTTCTTTAGTATGAATAGATAACGTGGGTCTATTCTATAGTTATTCTTTACAGGTGGAAAGCTATTTATATGCGACCATTTATTATTTTCAGGATTATTGTTTAATTTTCTTATTTCAGATCAGTTGCTTTGTCAGCTGATCCAAAAAGTGTTTTGTGTCGCTAAATAATGAAATCGGTCAACCATCACCTTTGAAAAGGCACAAAAGAGAATCTAGTCATTATTCCTATTGTTATTCATTGTAAAAGAAAATATTTTATTGGGTGTGGCTTAAATTTGGAATATTGTAGAAGAAAAAATAGAATCTAATTTTGGAAAAACCCAGGTGCATTTTTCCAACTGGGCCCAGCCCGGAAAAACCCAGTGGGGTTTTTCGAACTGAGTCCACCCCGGTGAAACCTGACTGTATGCACCAAATAGTTACCATATATACATGGATACTAATAATGAAATATGGTTCCTGAGGAGTTGGCTACATGTTAACAGCTGAGCATGGCATTTCTGCATAAAAAAAATTGACTGCATAAAAATATTCTAACTGAAGCTTCATAATGATTAATGTGCTTATCAGATCTAATGCATGCTTAAATTTGTTATCGCAAAAGCTGCAGTGATCTAGCAAGTTTCACACAGAGGAAACAAACATTATGACAAAAATGAATGCTACTAATAGCTCTGCTAGCTATACTACATGTCACAAGACTTTTCTAGCAACCTACATAAACACTCCATTTCTTACATAAATTGTTTTTCTGATGCTCAAGAATTCACAAAATAAAGTAACTTAAGAAATGCCACATGGATAATTAAATCACGATTATAAAATGAACATAATACATACACAGGTGGCGCACAACCATATCCTGGAAAATTTGGATGTGACTGGGACTTCCGACTGCTTGGGCTATTACTGAAAGATAATTTTAACTTTTCCCGCTTTTCTAATAGAAGAAAGGGTGAAATAAAACATTAGTTCTTGAAATCACAGAAAATCCTAGTAAACACATTTGACTACAAATACATACAGTAACACATAATTAGCAAAATATTCGAAATTGGGATTAACAAAGTACAAGAGGTTCATTCAAAACATGTGGCAATCCTTCGGATGTACAAAAGTAAATATTGTGCTAATAAATTTAAAATAATTTACATGACACGTTGTTATGGAATACCACCTCATAACAACTGGCAAACCACAAATTTGCTTACCTGTTCAGAGCAGCTATCTTATGCTTTAGAAATGAATGACAACACAAGGGATGCATGTGATGTGACTGATCCACACTGATTTTCATGGTAGCATTTAAGTGAGAATAATATGCTTGCATTGCACAGAAACAATCAAAAAGCATGACAGCTTTAGATTTAATTTCTGCAGTCTTTTTCAACTTAAGAAATGGACTGAAAGACCAACTGTACAATCTGCAATACCTACCACCAACCTGATCTGCTTTTGCTATTTGCAAATCAGACAAAACTGTTTATCGAATCACAATAGAAAATGCACTCTTAAAAAATCTCTCATACTATACTACCATTCCAATAAAGTGAGATACAGGCAGCCCTTGTTTACTGATCACCTACACAGCACTGATTCGTTATAGTAATGTTCATTTCAGAAATATTTTCCCACATAAAACTTATGGAACTTCATACCAAATGTATTATATCTTATTCAGCTAATGTAACACAGTATCACATCAGATTTGAAGCTCTAGTACCTCTGATACACCGAAAAGACGATAAGAAATGAACTGTTTATTAGGCATATAAATGATGAAAAACAAAGAGCTGCTAGCTTTCGCTACCTCCAGGTAGCTTCATCAGGCAGTTAGTAACTGAGATCGCAGAATCAACGGGAAAAAGCACTTCTAAGAATAATATTCTTAGAGAATCTTATTTCTAAGAACAATATTCTTACAAGTGTATTTTCCCGTTGATTCTGCGATCTTAGCTACTAACTGCCTGATGAAGCTACCCGGAGGTAGCGCAAGCTAGCAGCTCTTTGTTTTTCATTATTTATACACCTAATAAATGGAGTTCATTTCTTATCGTCTTTTCATTACATTGGCATACAGAAACCCACTTCTTCATCGTTCATTATATACAGGGTGCCCACTAAAGTCCTTTCTCAGCCCCGTAACTTTAGAACACCAACAGCTATAGCCATAAAAACGGTGTCTAGGAGTAAAGTGTCTATGCGCTATTCGATGAGACCGCTTACAGTGCCTCCTAACGGCAAAGTCAGGAGTTAGCGTACAGATCTTGAAAACTATATGAGATACAGGAAAATAGTCAATTACAAAGTTGTAGAGCAGCATCGATTTAGTACGAAAAGACACCTTGCACACATGAATGCTAAGAATAGAACGCATACAACACTCGTTTGTTTGTTCGCGATGTTGAACACTGTTACGTCACGAAACGCGTCAGAAAGGAGATAATATCGCCTTCCGCAAAGCACTAGCCTGACTCAACTGCGGAATGTTTGGTTCCAACATGACGGCGCCCCTCCGCACCAGCCAGGAAACGTAAGAAGGTACCTGGTCGAGACATTCGAGCAACAAATCATCGGCTATGGTGGTTGCATAGAGTGGCCTGCACGCTCACCGGACTTCTTGCTGTGGGGCTACCTCAAAGAGCAGGTATATCAGACCACTCCGACAACGTTGCAGGACTTTCAACGCCGTATAACTGATGCTTGTTCCAGCGTGTCACCTGACATGCTGCAAAATGTGCAGCATGAGATTCAATCTAGAGTCCAAATGTGTATTGTGGCTGACGGAGAGCACATTGAGCACTGACAGTAAATGTGCCGAGTGACAACTAATTGCTCCTTCCCGACGCCTTTCGTGACATAACAGTGTTCGACATCGCAAACAAACAAACGAGCGGTGTACGCGTTCTATTCTTAGCATTCATGTGCACAAGGTGTCTTTTCGTACTAAATCGATAATGCTCTATAACTTTGTAATTGACTATTTTCCTGTATCTCGTATAGTTTTCGAGATCGGCACGCTAACTCCTGACTTTGCCGCTAGGAGGTGCAGTAAGTGGTCTCGTCGAATAGTGCATAGCCACTTTACTATACCTAAACATCATTTTTATGGCTATAGCTGTAGGCGTTCGGAAGTTACGGGGCTGAGAAAGGACTTTACTGGGCACCCTGTATATATATATATATATATATATATATATATATATAAGGTCAGGTGATGCATAACATCATAGCCTCTCCTTGACAAATGTCAACCCCGCCTTCTCGTGGTGCATCCTGTTCCCACTAAAGGGGCTCTGACGACCGCCAATAGTGGTATAACCATACCATCGGGATTAGAGGAAATTCTATCCCACACTCACCAACGCGCTTGGCCAGCGTGGTGAGTTATGGCCAAACCCCTCCAAAATGATTCCACAACTTAAATCTTGGCCCTCAGTCTCCGGCAGCTGGAATGTACCTGGCCAAGGCAGCGGCCAGTGCGACATGAAGGCAGAGGGTGCTAAGAATCCCCGGAGGACCGGACTAGGCTGCCATCTGATGCTGACCTTGGCTACGTACAATGGACACTCCCTATCTTCTGATTCAAGGCTTCTTGAATTGGAAGAGAAACTACAAAGGATCAAGTGGGACATCGTGGGGCTAAGTGAGGTAAGGAGAAAAGGAGAAGATCTCATCGAACTGAAAAGTGGACATCTCTTCTACTATCGTGGGACAGATACTGGCAGAACTAGTGGTGTTGGATTTATAATAAACAAGAAACTGAAGGATAAAGTTGTAGAAGTTGAAAGTTCCTCTGACAGAGCTGCACGACTTGTTATCCAACTCTCGAAAAGATACCAGGCTCAGATTATTCAAACTTATGCACCCACCACAAGTCATCCTAAAGAAGAAATTGAAGAATTTTATGAGGAAATTTGTCATCTAAATAATAAAGGTAAGCAGCACTTGAAAATAATTATGGGAGATTTCAATGCAAAAATAGGGCAACGGCAACAGAATGAAACTTCAGTAGGTAAATTCGGTCACAGCAACAGAAACCAGAGTGGAAATACTCTCGTAGAGTTCGCAGAGGCAAAAGGGTTTTTCATCTTGAACTCCTTCTTCAAGAAAAAGCCACACAGGAAATGGACATGGAGACATCCAAATGGGACGACAAGTGAAATTGATTTTATTATGTGTAACAAAAAATTCGTCATAGAAGACTGCAGTGTGCTAAACAAGTTCAACACAGGTAGTGACCATAGATTGGTGAGATGTAAGATGCACCTCAACACTAAACTTGAACGTGGCAAGCTCATAAGACAAACAAAATCTATTGACATAACCAACCTTAAAAAACACCATAATACCTTCAAGTTGGAACTGAAGAACAGGTTCTCTGCTTTAGAAGGCCTAACATCGGAAGAAGTGGACATCTCTGAAGTTAACAGAAAAGTAACCAAAGCTCTTATGGAAACAGCAACAAAATTAGCTGGGTCTAAGAACAAGTTGCATGTAAATAAATTATCAGGAAAAACGAAAATGTTGATGCAAAAAAGAAGAGAGATGAGGACAACTAAAGAAGATGTGACTTCCAAAGTGGAATATATAGAGCTATGCAAGACAGTAAGAAAAAGTATCACTGAAGACGTAAGAAAATTCAACTGTGAACTAGTGAGGAAAGCCAATTGAAAACAACCAAAGCCTAAAGATAGCAAAGGGACATCTCAGTAAGGGAAGAAAACCGATTATGGCACTGAGAAAAGAAGATGGTTCTGTAACAAGAAATAGAGGCGAAATTTTGACAAGAGTGAAAGATTTCTACTCCAAATTATATGAAAGGGATGATACATGTACTCCAGACATCATGAAAGGTACCAGTACCAGAGTTCTTCCAGTCCTCCCAGCAGAAGTTGCACATGCAATCAAGAACATGAAGTGGGAGAAAGCTCCAGGAGAAGATGGAATTACTGTAGACATCATACAAGAAGCAAGTGGAGAAATCGAAACAATACTCGCCCAAATTTTCACTCGATGCCTTAATGAAGGAAAGATTCCTGAGGATTGGAACACCGCTACAATGATCCTGCTACATAAGAAAGGTGACATTGAGGATCTTGGAAACTACAGACCTATCAGCCTCCTATCAGTAGTTTATAAAATCTTCACTAAAGTTCTTTCACACTGCTTGAAGGTAACACTGGACATGGCTCAACCCAGAGAACAAGCTGGATTCAGGAGTGGCTACAGCACAATAGATCATATCCACGTGCTGAGAGAACTAATTGAAAGAGCGAGGGAATATGAACTTCCATTGTGCATAGCTTTTATCGATTATGAAAAAGCCTTTGATTCGGTGAAACCATCAGCAGTTACAATGGCTCTGAAAACCTGCGGTATTGAAGATGCATACATTAATATTATTAATAACATCTATGAAAATGCAAGTGCAAAGATTAGGCTGTTTGAAAATATAACACACGTAAAAATTGGAAAGGGAGTGAGACAAGGTGACACCATATCTCCGAAGCTCTTTAATGCCACATTGGAGGGTGTTTTTCAGTCGCTGAGCTGGGAAAACAAGGGGATAAAGATTAATGGAGATTATCTAACCCACCTTCGTTTTGCTGATGACGTAGTGATTTTTGCAACTACCCCATCAGAGCTGCAGAGTATGATCCAGGAACTTGCTGACAAGAGTAAAGAAGTGGGATTAAAAATGAACTTTCAGAAGACAAAAGTGACGTTCAATGCTTTTACAAGAAATGAAGATTTATCGATTGATGGAGAAAAGTTGGAGATAACAGACACGTACGTTTATCTTGGACAGCAGATATCAAGTGAGGGTCACATTGATGAAGAAATTAATCGGCGTACAAAACTTGCCTGGAGAGCTTTTGGAAGAAACAGCATAATTTTCAAGAGCAATATGCCATTATGTCTTAAAAGAAAAGTGTTTGATCAATGCATCCTTCCAGTGCTTACGTATGGTGCAGAGACGTGGACCTTAGCTAAAAGAGACATACAAAGGCTGCAGACAACTCAAAGCAGCATGGAGAGGTGCATGCTTGGTGTAACCAGGAGAGATAAGAAGAGGAACTCGTGGATCCGAAAAATGACAAGAGTGGAAGACATCATGATCAGAGTTAAATCCCTGAAATGGCAATGGGATGGACATACTGCCAGAAGGACAGATCATCGATGGGCAGCCGAAATTTTAGATTGGATTCCAAGGGACAGGAAAAGACCCAGAAAAAGACCACATGGGAGATGGGTGGATGAAATTCGAAAGTATGCAGGGGTGACATGGAGGAGACTGGCACAAGACAGACCGTTGTGGAGGAAACTTGGGGAGACCTTCGTCCAGCAGTGGATTGATAATGGTTGACAATGATGATGATGATGATATATACCTCTGATACACTTTTAAGGAATTGGTCCAGGAAAGAGATGCAAAAAAAAAAAAAACTCAGCAGTCAGTTATGGATTAGTGGAAATTCTTTAACAATATAAAGGTGTTCATAAGTCAGTGCAGCATATGAAAAAGTAATTAACAACTGCATGAACAGCAATTAAAAGAAACTATGTCCACAGGTATGTTACAACTTCAGGGTGTTTGAAGAGAACCAAACACTGACTGCCAAGGACATTGTTCAGCTTCAGCTATAACCAGATGTAGATGACAGAGATGTAGAGTTACCCCGATATCACCAACAAAGAGCTGGTAAGACTAAAGACATGAACCCAAGAAAAAACCCACCAGAACACTGCAGTGAAAAGAACACACTGCTCATGGATTCCCCAGCTACAAAAATATGCTCCAGGAAAAGCAGCTTTGGAGGAGGATGTGCTGCAACCTGACAAATTTTCCTGCCAGGAAGTAACTCCCATCTTGTCTCCCAACACTGCCAAATTCTTTTTTTAGTTTTTTTGTTTCGGTGTTTAATGACAACTGTGAGCAACTCAACGGGCTATAATCAGTCACCTGTCCGTAATTTAGGGTCACCGACTCCAGGAAAGAAAAGGGCCCAAGCTGTAAGACAAACACAATATCCATGCCTCACCGGGATTCAAACTCGGACCCATCTTAAACAAATGATCAGAAGCCATTGCTTAGACCAGTGTGCCACTGCGGCGGCACTGCTGAGTTCACCATGTTTGCGGTTATGCTGTCTACTGGTGAGTACGGTGCACTTTTTTTAACATTATTATTCTTTTGATAATGTAGAATGTATTCCAGAATTATGTTTATCATTTTCTGTATTTTAAGTAACCCAATAAACCCCTAAAATGTTAATTATACGTAATAACATAATGTTATAAATGCATCTTTGTTGGCATTATGCCATAATGATCCTGTGTACACCAACTGACAGTACTCCTTTGTGCAAGAATACACCCCCTACGCTATGTGGGGTATACGCTTATGGTACTTCAACCACCACCAAAAATTTAACAGAAAGACTAATGAACAAAGCTACTGTACAGTAATATGTCAGGACCACATCACACTATTGCTGGATTGCAGGACAGTTCCGCCACAGTAAATAGCGTAGAATAGAGGAGGTTCTTCGTAGAATACAGATTTGCAATACTACAAAAGAAAATTGTGCAAAGTTGCAAAAACAGTGATTTCGAACCATTCAAATAACTACAATTTTATTAAAATTATTTCACTGGAAGAAGATAATTTCCTTCTCAGCACACAGTAAAAATTTTCACTCCTAATGAAACTTTTTTCACACTTAACCTACTCATATATATATGCTTCTAGTAAAGGAGCTTTACTATAAGTCCCAGTCATCTCAATTTCAAGACCTGAATGACCATTTTATTACAGTCTAAGAATGTAGTTGCCTTTTTTTGTAAAGAAATGATGGTCCCTTTCCCAATTCCAAGGGATTCTTCTTCAACTCTTCCTGCTTAAATACATTTACAACATACTGAAGGAACTATTTTTGAATATCTATTCCAACCCACTACGATATTCTACAATTTGGCTTCATTCCATGAAATGGTTTTTGGCCACTGAATTATGAAATCACAACAACAAGAAGGATTACACTGAATTCTCGAATGTAATGAGCACATCTTTCAAATTCTTTGACACAAAAAAATGTATTTCAAAGCAGAATTTTGTAAGAAAAAAATCCAACAAAAAAAGAGGATGTAACCAAGGCAAAGTGGATTTTTAAAATCAGGTTCTTATAAACAAAGATACAGTTCCAAATAAGGTACAAATAAAAATGAACATTTACATCCCTTAGTGGCAAAACCGAGATAAAAGTTTATAAGCAGGTATATGAAAATATTCCTTGCCACAAATACTATCAGTAGCAAAAAGAATTTTTTAAATCAGCCTGTTAGAAGTGGAGATATCATCATAACAGTAATTTACATTAACAACCCCCTAGTGGGAAAACAACATTATTTTGAGAAAAAATAAAGTACACATAAATGTTTTCTGCTACGAGTGATGTCTAGTGAAAAAGAATTTTTTCAGTTAGATTTATAGAAGAAAAGATATGACTAATCACGTTAAAAACAGAAATATGCACTTATACTTTCTAGTGGCAAATCATTTTGCTGCAAAGTATTATAAAATGAATGCGAAATATTCACCTCATTGTGACCTCTATTTAATGTAAAAAAATTTAAATCTATATTCTAAAATCAGAGTTTTTGGTAAAATACAATATATATTTACACCCTCTAGCAGCGACAACATGCATAATTTCAAATAGAAGCTGTAGATATAATGGCCTTCATGGTAAAAAATAAAAAAATATCAGAACGTAAAAGGAAATTTTTGAATCAGTTTTTTCAAAACAACTGTATAGGGTAAAACATATTTTGAATTAACACCATGTACCTTTATGACTTCAAGCAGCAAGATTATGCATCTTCAGTTTC
The DNA here is from genome assembly GCA_039090855.1 of Macrothele yani. Taxonomy (NCBI): domain Eukaryota; kingdom Metazoa; phylum Arthropoda; class Arachnida; order Araneae; family Macrothelidae; genus Macrothele; species Macrothele yani. The sequence goes on along the minus strand of CM077010.1, from coordinate 135,942,377 downwards.
TTTTTATAGCTCAGTAGATATGAAAAAAGTTCTTTACAATGAGCTAAAAATATTTGGCAAAAATTGACTGCACAAAATCCATTTGTTTTGTATACAATGGTAAGAGAAGTTTTTCAGTACAAAATGGTGTATGCACAAATGACTTTGGTATGAAAATGAGGGGGGGGGTCTATTTAAATTTATAACTGAATATCTCATTGTGGTCTTACCCATGTTGAGATTAACAGATATTGTAGAACATAAATATCAGAATAAACATATATAATTTTTAAAAATGCCAATTTTTTTGAGATATGGAAGGTCAAAGGTTAAAGTATTTGACCTTGAAACAAAACAATTCAATAAATATATTCATGTGACATAAATGAAAAGCCACAACAAATGCTTTCCAAAGATACCAATATTGATGTTCTGTGCCAAATAGGTAAGAAACTGGGTGATTTTGCAATGCATGAAAACCAAAATTTTAAGCTGTCGGTCCATTTTTGCAGTTGTGTGTTTCAGAAACCAAATACAGTAAGAGACTCATTAATTGGCATTAATTCATTTCTCTATAAGCTTTACATGTGTACTAAATTTCAGAAAATTCTGTGGTCAGGTTGTAAGCCATGTTGATTTGACATGGAATGACCCAACTAGCAAATAAATTTTACATGAAAAATCTTTACAAAACATTATATTACTGTAATTTTCAAAACATTTTATACATATTTACACATCTGATAAAGAAATGTTCATCCATTTTCCCATGAATTCCTGACAAATATTTTGGGATGCTAAAAGAAAAGAATACCTGATATTACTAGTTCCCCAAGGTGTTTGCATCCTGTAATGGTCTTCACATAATTAATATGATAAGCATTGCACTTAGAGAAACTAATCACTTGTTTTATAGTACATTCATATCCAGATGTTCACTTTAATGTTTCATCAGAGCCCACACTAAAATTGCATAATAGACATAATTCAAATGACAAAATCAACATTTCCACACATCCCATTCTCAAACAAGACAGATAAGCCAAAATTTACTTAACCACCATAAAGAACTATGAGATCTGGTTCAGGCCATGTTGCCATGTGAACAAACTAGAATTTGAATTTTTGATGATGGGCCTGTACACTTACAGATGAACACAAAATGGAAAAGAAATTATTCTTCTGGATGGGAGGGGTTAACAACCACCATGAGAAATTCGATGAGCTATAAACAGTCAGTCGCCCAGTCCTAATTTGGAAGGGAGAGAGCTGGCGCCGTACGCCATAAACTACAACATCCAAGCCTCATTGGGATTTGAACCTGTACTCATTTCGGACAAATGATCAATGCCAGTGCTTAAACCACTGCACCCCCAGGGCGGCTGATTTATTTCACCTTAGCTATCATTGTTATACCCTAAAATGGTGTTTTTCAAACTACCAATACATAGTTAATTCTTATCAGACCATAAACTTTGATAACCAAATGATCATTTCCTTCTTAATAACCGGAATATTAAAAAGACTTCAAGTTTGACTATAAGCAGTGGCTTGCGTTTTCCCAATCGCGATAAAGACTGTAATTTTGCAACAAAAAGTCTGCACTGAATTGCCAAAAAGCGAATGTTTCCTGCCATTTTTTCTTTCGTGACCCCGCCCACCGCTGCTTCGCCATCCCCATCATTTTTCATTCCGCCCAGTTTCACCCAGTTTACTATGGTTTCCTTCAGAGTCATTTTTTCTTTCCATCATCCTGCCCAACTCTGTGTTGATTTCTATCCCCTTCATTTGTTTATTGTCATCGCTGCTACGCCCTACTGACCTGGTTTCCTTCCCTGTCATTTTTCTTTTCGTCATCCCACTAACCCTTGCATTGTGTTTTTCATCCCCGAAATCATGTCTACCCCTGTTTCACCTTTGCAGGTTTATTTTTTTTAAATTCCCCATCATTTTTTGTTCCATTATAGCTGCTTCGGCCTGCCAACCTGGTATCCTTAATAGTAATTTTTTTCTTTCCATCATCACTGTCGCACGGTGCTTCGCCCTATTGTCGTTTGTTAATCCCCATTGCATTTTCTCCTGTTGCAGAAAAGCGCAGGTGAGCCTCGAGAGCATATTTCGCAAAGGCTTTGCTATGATGGATAAGGAAAGAGGTGTTCCGTTTGTTTCTTTGCCAGTTCGCTGCCGCAGCAGTAACCACGGGTGCAGCATGCACTATTTTGGTTTGAGTCGACTGGTCAGTCACTGTGTTGGCGGTTGTGGCTTTGCTCAGTTCTGTCTTTGTATTTATTTTCACAAACTGCATGCATGTATCAGCAAACGTAAGTATTTTTTATTAAAACCAGAAGTGCAAAAACCTATTTGCTTTTATTCTTGGATTCTATTTAAAGTACGCAATTTTATTTAACCAATGCATTGTGTTTGCACTTTTATACTAAATATAGCAAAAAACAGAACCGTAAACTTGGCTAATCTGAGTAGCATTTTGCAACAACTTTTGCTGACAAAATAGCTAAATTGCTACAAGAGAAAAAATTCCAGCTTAAACACTGGCTACAAGTTCTGCCACATTGTCCCTCACAAACTGACGCCAGCTGAAGCAAACAGCCGAGTGGAAGCGTGCACAAAACTCCTAGAAAACCAACACGATATACGTTTCATCAAGAGAATTGTTACGTTGCGATGAAAAGTGGGTCCACTTCCGTAATCCTAACACACAAAGTGATTGAGCCTGGGCCAGCTTCCAGAACCAGTTGCCGAACGTGGGCACTTCGAGCACAAGGTGATGCTCTACGTCTGGTGGAATCTCAAGGGGATAATCCATTATGAATTTGTTCCAGAAGGTCAAACCATCAACTCTAATCTCTACTCTGAACAGCTGGAGCAGATGTATGCTGTTTTGGAAAAGTACCCGGCACTGGTGAACAGAAAGCGCGTTCTCCTACAGCAGGACAACGTTAGGCCTCATACCACACGAACAATCCGGGTAAAACTCCAGGAACTTGAGGGCATCGAACTGATGCCACACCCAGCATATAGTCCAGATCTTTTCCCATCGGATTATTACCTGTTCTGGTCTATGGCCCACTTCCTTCACGGGTGGCACTTCAACAACCAGGAGGAGGTGGCAGCTAGGGTGAAGGAGTTCTTGGCGTCAAAGGACAAGAACTGATACTGCAACAGAATCGAAGAACTGGCAGACAGATGGCTAAAAAGACAGTGCAGCACATTGGCCTATACTTTGAATGTTAGTCAGCTTTCTTCGTAAAGGTACATATGAAGACAAACTGATCCAAATATTGCAAAACTTTTGACTCACCCTATATTTACATGCAGAGAGGAAAAATCTGGAAAACTGCCTACCAGTAGAACCGATAGAAAGTTTAGAAACCAAAAGTATCCCCTCATCACCTCTCAGCCTTCCACAGTGTGCTCGCTGTCTTCTCGATTTTGGTAAGTGAAACTACACTGTCCATACATTATTTCTACTTTATACAGGCTGTGTACTTATATCATTATTGCTTTCGCTATATGTTTTGTGTTATTTGGTAGGCCATTTTTTTGGGAGGAGAGGGGGACGCCCCCAAATTTTTCCCTTACAAATGAATGGTAATTACTTCTTCGCTTTAGGCCATTACAGATTATGAAAGGTTTCATAGGAACGCTCTACTTTCACATAGCGGGAGAAATCTGTATAGGCCAGATTAAATCCTTACCATCTTCAAGATTACCTAGTCACATATAATTACACAGGTTTTGAGACTTCATTTGCGTAACCGCTAGGTTCCCATACTAATAATCAATTAAGAGTAGGCATTCCAAATTCTTAATAGCTCAGTATCTGCCTAAACAATTCACAAAACAATCTTTTTCTGACATCATGAATGACAGTTGAAATTTAAAATGTTACAGAAATTGGTTATAAGCCGCACTTTGTTAATCACTGCATTTCAGAGTTGCATGTTTGTAAAATTGAGTTTAATGCAGCAGTGTCATAATCGGAAAATATGGTACTCAACAGACTTATCACCCTTATTCTAATGAAAATTCCAAATCATCAAGAATGCATGTGCCAAATGGTAAACCATTTGACATGACGATGATGGGCAAAACACATAACAAGAGATAACTAATTGAAGGTAAAGTAAATCACACTTTGTTACATTAGAAGATCATAACTTTTAGAAAGCTGATAGGTTGGGAGCTTTCGACCTCAGCTTAGACCTTCATCACACCAAACGTAGGACTGAAACGGGTTTCCAGATTCAAAGTTTAGCACCTTTTTATTTGAACTTAGAATCTCGAAACCAGTCTCAGTCCTCATTTGGCGTGATGAAGACCCAAACTAAAGTCGAAAACACCCAACTTATAAGCTTTCTAAAAGTTAAAATATTTAAAAAAACAAAGCGAGAGCTACTTTACCTTCAATTAGATCAACCATTTTTAAAGTTACTATGGTTCTTGGATTAATACCTTCAGCTGGAAATTATGATAACATAAAAAGGTTAAGGTAACTTTTTTTTTTTTTAAATTTCAGAGTTAAACAACTTCTATATGAGCATTTAATACTAGAAGTAGCCTGTCCTCAATTTGGGGCCAATGGTACCGAGCAAAAGATAGAACTAGCACCATATGGCCAAACAAACCAATCGTATCCTTCCTAGAATTCACACCCAGAGCCTATATCACTTCACCATTGGATGACAGTTAGTTTATACCCTTAATTCTAAAAATAATTATAACACTTTATTATAACATTGACCACTCAGAGGGAGCATATAAACTGAAACAGTAAATACATACCAAGATGTTTCATTAAGATATACTGAATATACATTCCATCCCTAAGAATACCATAGCATCTATTAGGAGTTCTATGTTCAGTTGTGGTGGAAACCAAAAACTCCCATCCAAAATGGAAATAAATATGCTGTGCCAAAAAATTTTGTGCATGAGAAGCTTGGCTATTTTCTATGTTTGTCTTACTTCTTACAATTTTCACATGCAGATGTAGCCTGATTGATTGTACCATTTCAATACAATGATTCTATTAAGTAGAAAAATGTGAGACTGGTGTACAATCAACCTTTCCACATAAGTTATTATTATCACTTACTACACTGCACACACGGATACAGGGGGTCATGCCTCCCCTCAGTCATCTTTATATATGCTTTTATTTTGTGCCAAAACAACTGTTCTCAGCAAACATTTAAAAATATCCTTTCAACATAAAATTACAAAAACAGTTGGATGGTTTTTTTTTTTGGTATACAGTTCATATTCTATTAAATACATAAGTCAAAAATGTATACATAAGACTGGCAGCCTAAGATTGCTTATGAAACAACTTCAACATTGTGTGAAACAACTTCAACATTGTGTAACTCGTATTTGATTTCTGTTGCTCATTATGTACATATCTACACCCTTGAGATAGTCTGTTAAGGAGCACAATACAGACCAAACTTTGTAACTGAATAAATATTACACACACATACTAGGGCTTGAACTGCCGGGCACGTAAATTATTGGCATGGGTAGGTAAAAGAACAAATCTAGATGCCCGATCAGGCAATTAGATTTAAAAAAAAAAAAAGTTCGGAAAGGAGAATTTCTTTCTACAAGACAGTTGTAGCATATCATTTTTCATTTGACTGCAAATGACCAGAAGTATTATTGTTACAGAGTGCCAAGGACAGGAGAATATCATTTCTTTAACACGGGTCGATCCAGGTCAGGTGGCATTTGATACTGTTGGGTGGTATCTTCACAAAAATATTTTTCGCTCAAACGGTATCTTCACAAAAATATTTTGAACTGTGATAGTGTCTTCATTTTCAGTAAAACTTTATCTTAAGAAAAGATTTTTCTGCGAGTATTGTTGTATTTAACTGCGCTTCCTTTTTTTGTTGTTGTTGTTGTTTTGAACTGTTTGTTTTCAGTAAAACAGTCTGACAGATGCTTATCAATCAATCACTGTGTCATTACTAGCGGCAACTGAGGCGAAGCTCACTGAAAGGAACACTAAAAGTAATATAGGTGCCCCCCCCCCCATATATTTTTTAGGGTTAACTCAGAAATAGGGATGGGCACATCGGTGGATAATCATTCCCAAACATTGATGCATCAGTAGGATTGATGGAAATTTTCGATGTATCAGCGAAGACCTTGCTGTTTTGCTAAAGAGCCGAAGAATTATCATCTTTCCCCTCTGCAGCAGTTATGGGCACATCGATGAATAAAATCACCATTCAATATATCGGTGATACTTCCCCAAATTCAACATTGAGTAACCAATATTTGTTGAAACGCTTGATATATCGGAAACCTCGATGTATCGGCTCCTGTAACATCAAGAATAAGAACTCGATTTTCGGCGTCGAAACATTGATAAACTCACTAATTTGCGACATACGAAGGCAATTTTTCCTTTTCTCTTTATAAGATGACAAAAAAGAGAAATTCATATACTTATCGCAGAAAAATTTCAAGTGGATTACACTTTTGCACTTTAAACTATCAGTCACGAAATCTTGATTTTTTTAGACGTATCGGCAGAGTTGTTTAAAAATAAAATGTATCTGCGTACGCAACCATTGAAACAGAAAACTTGCTACAAACCCGCGAAGCACGAACCATGTAACAATAGAATAAGATAATTTAAAGAAAAATTGATAAAACAATAAATAATAATTAGAACATTACAAATTCCAAAGAGGACAAAATAAGTACATTACAACTGAATGTGCAGCAATGTGTGTGGAATAGATCCTTACGGCAAAATATTAAGATATTGGACTATAAATCTCAAAAAAAACAAAAAACAAGAGACTAATTAAAGAAAGTTTTCTTTAATTAGTATCTTGGTTTTTTTTATAATTAGCATTTTCAACAACTGAATTCAAAAATAGTAGACTTACAAAATACATAAGGAAATTATTTTAATTTAATAACTGGCAACTGCAAGAGAAAATTGGCAATAAATTTAAATTCTTTCTGTGTAAACGAAACTTTTGATACAGTTCCTACACATTGAGGACAGGCCTTGATAAAATCTAGAGGACAGAATTATTTGTTAAAACAAAAGAACTCAGAAGATGTGAAAAATAATTGAAAGTTCTTCAAATTAAAATAGTATTAAGTATATTAATCTGAGTAAAACCTTGAGTAAGTGCTTTAATTGCGGCAAATAAGTTTTATTTTTCAATCTACAAGTACAAGCAAAAATTCCACGGGGTGGACAACGAAATTGAAACACATAGGTTTAGGACACAACACTTTATTAGTATGGTGTAGAGCCTCCTTTGGAGGCCAATAGAGCTGCAATTCATTGTGGGAAGGACGATACAAGTCCTGCACAGTGGCCAGAGAGATTTGAAGCCATTCCTCTTGCAGAAAAGTGGCTAGTTTACGACGGGATGCTGGTAGAGGAAAACGTTTCCTGACTTGCTCTTCCAGAGCACCCCACAGTGGCTCAATAATGTTCAAGTCGGGTGACTGTGTAAGCTACGACAGATGTTCAACCTCACATTCATGCTCAGCAAACCACTCTTCCACCAGTTTGGCTCTGTGTATCGGTACATTATCCTGATGCACGACACAACCGTCAGGGTACAATGTTTAAACTATTGGGTGCACCTGGTCAGGGGTGCAGAAAATGTTCAGGGTTCAATATTTCCCCAGAACCCCCCCCCCCTTTTTGTCTGAAATTTCCCCCAAAACTTTAGCGGATTTTCATAAAAGTTTAGACGATTATTAGAGTACATGTCGATGATCAAAAAGTATCCTTAAAGCCTATTACTTAAAAATTTGAAAACAACAACAACAACAACAACAACAACAAAACTAGTATTTATTCCAATGAATAACTAGGTTGTTTTTCTTTCCACGAAAAAAATTGCCCCCCTTTTTTTTAGTTGCACATTATGGTAACCGAATCGTGCCATTATACGTAGAACATATATAGTATCTGAAACAATCATTTGATGCGGCAGTTCGCAGTACGTCACAGCCCTCATAACCTCTTGTATTACGAAGCATTTTCCAAAATGATTACCTGATTACCGTGAAGTAAATTACTCCTATTTTTCACGCTATATTCGTTGTTAATAAGTCAATTTTTCGTTTTATTATTACTACCATTATTTTACAACTGGGCAAAATTTTCCCCAGAGCTGCCTTAATTTCCCCCGAACCTTGTTCGCACGTTCGGACATATTCTGCACCCCTGCACCTGGTCCTCCAGAATTGTTTGATAGTCCTTGGTAGTGATGTGTTCTCCAAGAACAATCAGCGGGACAACAGACTGCCCCAATATTGCGTCTTAAACTATCACTCCTCCACTTCCGTGCTTCACTGTGGGCAATAAGCAGTTCGGGAGGTAAACTCTCCCGGTAACAGGAAAGACAGTGAAAGATGATTCATCGGAGAACAATACACATCTCACATTGTCCAACGTCTACGATTTGTGCTGCTGGCACCATTGCAACCCATGTTTGGCATTCACATTGGTGATCCAGGGTTTGGCGATAGCAACACGACCGTGAATGTTGACCCGGTGAAACTCCCGACGAACAGTTTTGATGAAAACAGGTGAGTCGCCGTGCGCATTCAACTCTGCGGTGAGTTGGGCAGCTGTGGTTTTATGTTTTTGGCTACCATCCGTGTTAGCACCCGGACGTCCTTGTCAGACAACTCCCTCTTATCTCAATAGTTACTCCTATTGAATGTGGTTCTTCCCTCTTGCTGGTATGCCGACATGACCATGGATACAGTGGCTCGCGATACACCACAAAGACTTGCTGTATTGGACAGAGATGCACCGGCGAGACGCACTCCAACAATCTGTCCTCTTTGAAACTCGGATATGTCTCCCATTATGTTGTATGGATCACACTTTTTGACAACCTGCTCTGCTAATGCAACCTTCACACTCTGCTCCCGTTGATTGACTGCAAAATAGATGCAGGCTGGCCATGAGGTAGGGCATACAGCTACGTAACATGTGGGGTGCTATTTGCACAGATGTTTCAGTTTTGTTGTCCAACCCCTGTATCTGCAAAATCTACTATTAATTTGGAAACTATCCCCATACAGCATACACGCATATGTCTACATTCTACTACTCTGCGTATCGGTTCCTGTAACATTGAGGAAAAGAACTCTATTTTTGGAGACGAAACATCGAACAAAACGGCAAAAAAAAATCACTAATTCATGACATAAGATTATATTCCCTTCCTCTTTAAAAGAGTGCAGCGAAGAGAAATTCATTTACTTCATGTAGAAAATATTCTTTTAGTTTCAAACATCAACTATTACTTGCAAAGATATCAATTCTCAAGAACACCGATATTTTTGCCCATTCTTAGTCCATAGTCCAATTAATTTTTGCCACTTCGGCCAGGATTCCGAGAAACATATTTACAATTACGAGGAAAGGCGCACGATGGGGGAGGTGCAGACCGTTTGCTTTACGGAGGATTGGGTCGTGATGTATGAGCGACTTTTTTTTTGTTATTTTTGTTACTCCTTTTTCTTTGGCACTTATATAAAAATTTTGAACTTTGATGATGGCTTTTCTGGTTTAATATTGGGTATATAAATAAGTTTTGAGGGATTTGTAGTGAACAAAACACGTTGTTGGAGAACAGAAACAATAATTTAATATTAATCGAAGTATGCTTCCTCTGAAGCTACAACTTTACCCTATCTTTCGGGCAATGAACGTATGCCCCGAAAGAAGAATTCCGGTCCAGTTGTCCAGCCAATTTTTGATGTCTTCATTAAAACTAAACCGTTCTTCAGAAAGTGCTGACTGCATCGACCGGAACAAATGGTAATCCGATGGCGCAATATATGGCGAATATGGCGGGTGGGGTAGAACTTTCCAGTCGGATCCTTCTAAGTACTTTTTCACAGGTCGCAAAACATGTGGTCTTACGTTATCATGCTGTAAGATGACTTTGTTGTGTCTATTCTCCCATTCCGGCCGTTTTTGCGTGACAGCTCATTTTAAATGCATTAATTAGGTTCGATACCGATCACCAGTAGTACTTTCTCACGGTTTCTGCAGTTCATAGTGGATCACACCCTTCTGATCCCACCAGATACACAGCATTACCTTTGAACCATGGATATTGCATTTTGGCGTTGTAGGACCTGTTTCACCTGGCTTCACCCATGTTTTCTGCCGTTTAGGGTTATTGTACCATATCCATTTCTCGTCGGCAGTAATACCATGTAAAAAACCCTTTCTTTTTGCCTTTGAAGCAGCAATTCGCAAATGGTTTTTCGACATTCAAGGTATCTTTCATGCAAAGCATGTGGAACCCAATTCCCTTCTTTTTGCATCATTCCCATGGCAGATAAACGTTGTGAAATGCATGGGTTGACTAACATTTAATGCTGCTGCAAGTTCTTTTTGGGTCTGGCACAGATCCTCGTCGAGTAAAGCTTCCAATTCGGCATATTTTTTGGGTGGTCCAGAACGTTCTTTATCACTGACATCAAAATTGTTCCTTTTGAATTGTCTAAACCAATACTCACATGTTCTTATGGATGGGGAATGTTCACCATAGATTTCTGACATTAAGCGATAGCTGTCGGCAGCACTTTTCTTGACAATAAAGTAATGCACTAACACTTCCCGCAAATGCTGTTTTGTCGGGACGAAAGTTGCCATTTTCCATAGAGTAAAACAAATACGTCTTTGCACCTCAATCAAACGTCGTATACTGACTCTGACAGCTGGCATCTCGTACTGCGATATCGCAGTGTTGCCACCTTAAAATACATGCGAGCAGTAATAAGTACGACACCAAACAGAAATCCCCCAAAACTTATTTATATACCCAATACAACCTGAAGTGTTATTATTACCATAATTTTTGTCGTATTATCCGCACCAGCGTTTAATCTGCAGACCGCGAAATTCACATCAATTTTTTTTTCTTAGTATAATCCGCACCAGCATATAATCTGCAGACTGACTTTCAGAAAAAAAAATCGCCGCAGAATCCGCACATCATATATGTTGAACCGGAAGTGGTATTTCCGACAGAAAAGTCGGTGACATAATTGACCTAGGAGTCTGAAGAAGTAAGAAAAAAATTATTTTATTAAATGAAGAAATTAATTTTTAAAGGTTACTTTTTCATATTTTTATCTCTGGACAGATAAAGCGCAGTGGCATCTACAGATCACACCGATGCAGCTCCAGAGTATTGCATTACACCTTGCAAATGACAAAACACTGATACAGAACAAATAGAAATGGTGTATGTACTCGCGTATAAGTCCAAAGTTTTTGGAGGAAATCCTGCTTTTAGAGTTGGAAGATCAGCTTATTATGGGCCAATAAAAAATAGGGCTAGACTTCCGTGAAATCTTTTGCAGAATTTACCAATGGATTTGTTTACATTTTAGGCAGAGACTTTCCACGTGTTACTGTGCGATTGTTTTCTGACCTTCACAAAACTATTGCGCAGTGACACGATCATATCCTCAGCTGTGCCCACCACTTTAAGTTTAAATTTGGCAGTGTAATTGAAACACTTCCTTTTCAAAGACATCATGAATAGCAATGAAGGAAAATAATCAGCAGCAAAGACGTTGATCAAAACGGCAAAGAACAAACTAAACACAAGGTGCACATGAGATCCGAAAGGAGGAATGCATAGGTTCGTGCAGGAAGCACTGTGCATACGTATTCAATGGCTGGTTGACAAAAACAGAGACAGTACAACAGTCAGAGTTCTCCTTCTCAAAAATCCCCCTACACACACCGTTCTCGATATTTCACACATTACATGCACTCACATTACACTCACCAACCCACTTGCCCAGCGTGGTGAGTTATGGCCAAACCCCTCCAAAATGACTCCACAACTAAAATATTGGCCCTCAGTCTCCGGCAGCTGGAATGTACCTGGCCAAGGCAGCGGCCAGTGCGACATGAAGCCAGAGGGTGCTACGAATCACCGGAGGACCGGGCTAGGCTGCCATCTGATGCTGACCTTGGCTACGTATAATGGACGCTCCCTATCTTCTGATTCAAGGCTTCTTGAATTGGAAGAACTACAAAGGATCAAGTGGGACATCATCGGGCTAAGTGAGGTAAGGAGAAAAGGAGAAGATATCATTGAACTGAAAAGTGGACATCTCTTCTACTATCGTGGGACAGATACTGGCAGAACTAGTGGTGTTGGATTTATAATAAACAAGAAACTGAAGAATAAAGTTGTAGAAGTTGAAAGTTCCTCTGACAGAGTTGCACGACTCGTTATCCAACTCTCGAGAAGATACCAGGCTCAGATAATTCAAACTTATGCACCCACCACAAGTCATCCTGAAGAAGAAATTGAAGAATTTTATGAGGAAATTTCGTCATCTAAATAATAAAGGTAAGCAGCATTTGAAGGTAATTATGGGAGATTTCAATGCAAAAATAGGGCAACGGCAACAGAATGAAACTTTAGTAGGCAAATTCGGTCACGGCAACAGAAACCAGCGTGGAAATACTCTCGTTGAGTTTGCTGAGGCAGAAGGGTTTTTCATCTTGAACTCCTTTTTCAAGAAAAAGCCACACAGGAAGTGGACATGGAGACATCCAAATGGGACGACAAGTGAAATTGATTTTATTATGTGTAACAAAAAATTCATTATAGAAAACTGCAGTGTGCTAAACAAGTTCAACACAGGTAGTGACCATAGATTGGTGAGATGTAAGATGCACCTCAACACTGAACTCGAACGTGGCAAGCTCATAAAACAAACAAAATGTATTGACATAACCAACCTTAAAAAACACCATAATACCTTGAAGTTGGAACTGAAGAACAGATTCTCCGCTTTAGAAGGCCTAACATCGGAAGAAGTGGATATTTCTGAAGTTAACAGAAAAGTAAACAAAGCTCTTATGGAAACAGCAACAAAATTAGCTGGGTCTAAGAACATGTTGCACGTGAACAAATTATCAGGAAAAACCAAAATGTTGATGCAAAAAAGAAGAGAGATGAGGACAACTAAAGAAGATGTGACTTTCAAAGTGGAATATATAGAGCTATGCAAGACAGTACGAAAAAGTATCACTGAAGACGTAAGGAAATTCAACTGTGAACTAGTGAGGAAAGCAATTGAAAACAACCGAAGCCTAAAGATAGCAAAGGGATATCTCAGTAAGGGAAGAAAACAGATTATGGCACAGAGAAAAGAGGATGGTTCTGTAACAAGAAATAGAGGTGAAATTTTGACAAGAGTGAAAGATTTCTACTCCAAATTATATAAAAGGGATGATACATGTACTCCAGACATCAAGAAAGGTACCATAGTTCTTCCAGTCCTTCCAGCAGAAGTTGCACATGCAATCAAGAACATGAAGCAGGGAAAAGCTCCAGGAGAAGATGGAATTACTGTAGACATCATACAAGAAGCAAGTGGAGAAATCGAAACAGTAATCGCCCAAATTTTCACTCGATGCCTTAATGAAGGAAGATTCCTGAACAACACTACAATGATCCTGCTACATAAAAAAGGTGACATTGAGGATCTCAGAAACTACAGACCTATCAGTGGTATATAAAATCTTCACTAAAGTTCTTTCACACTGCTTGAAGGTAATACTGGACATGGCTCAACCGAGAGATCAAGCTGGATTCAGGAGTGGCTACAGCACAATACATCATATCCACGTACTGAGAGAACTAATTGAAAGAGCGAGGGAATATGAACTTCCATTGTGCATGGCTTTTATCGATTATGAAAAAGCCTTTGATTCGGTGAAACCATTAGCAGTTACAATGGCTCTGAAATCCTGCAGTATTGAAGATGCCTACATTAATATTATTAATAACATCTATGAAAATGCAAGTGCAAAGATTCAGCTATTTAAGAATACAACACACATACAAGTAGGAAAGGGAGTGAGACAAGGTGACACCATATCTCCGAAGCTCTTTAATGCTACATTGGAGGGTGTCTTTCAGTCGCTGAGCTGGGAAAACAAGGGGATAAAGATTAATGGAGATTATCTAACTCACCTTCGTTTTGCTGATGACATAGTCATTTTTGCAACTACCCCATCAGAGCTGCAGAGTATGATCCAGGAACTTGCTGACAAGAGTAAAGAAGTGGGATTAAAAATGAACTTTCAGAAGACAAAAGTGATGTTCAATGCTTTTTAAGAAATGAAGATTTATCGATTGATGGAGAAAAGCTGGAGATAACAGACACGTACGTTTATCTTGGACAGCAGATATCAAGTAAGGGTCACATTGATGAAGAAATTAATCGAAGTACAAAACTTGCTTGGAGAGCTTTTGGAAGAAACAGCATAATTTTCAAGAGCAATATGCCATTATGTCTTAAAAGAAAAGTGTTTGATCAAGGCATTCTTCCAGTGCTTACGTATGGTGCAGAGACGTGGACCTTAACTAAAAGAGACATACAAAGGCTGCAGACAACTAAAAGCAGCATGGAGAGGTGCATGCTTGGTGTAACCAGGAGCGATAAGAAGAGGAACTTGTGGATCCGAAAAATGACAAGAGTGGAAGACATCATGATCAGAGTTAAACCCCTGAAATGGCAATGGGCTGGACATACTGCCAGAAGGACAGACCATCGATGGACCGCCGGAATTTTAGATTGGGTTCCAAGGGACAGGAAAAGACCCAGAAGAAGACCACATGGGAGATGGGTGGATGAAATTCGAAAGTATGCGGGAGTAACATGGAGGAGACTTGCACAAGACAGACCGTTGTGGAGGAAACTTGGGGAGACCTTCGTCCAGCAGTGGATTGATAATGGTTGACAATGATGATGACGATGACATGCATGTGTGACACCCCCTCTCCTCCTCTCCGTAAAAACTCCTGAACTAAGGAAAAATTTTCCAGGGGAGTTCCTTTTTCAATTATATGCCCTCTCCTGCACAATTACCCTGCAGATAAATCAGCAGCTGGCCGTAAAAACTTATGCAATCAGATAAAATCAACGTTCTGTAAAATTTTTCTTTCTTTTTTTAATCAGTGTATTACTTGCATCAGCATATAATCCGCAGAACCTATATTTTAAACTTTTTTTAGCAAATAATCCGCGAAATTTACGACAAAAATCATGGCACAACTATTATTATCAGAGATCTGAGCTGGAGCATAATCACAAAGTTGTGTATAAAAAAAAAACTGTATCTGCATACGCAAACATCAAAACAGAAAACTTGCGGCATATTCAGAAAGTGTGAACCACGATTAGCAATAGAATAAGAATTAAAATAATACATTGCAATAAATAAAAATATAACTGAAAAAAAAAAAAAACAATATTTACTGTGAGAATAACAATTATAGAGGATGCTCTAAACACAAAAAAAAGGGGCAAATTTCACCAGAATACCTAGGTAAACAACACAAAAAATAAGCAGAATTTCGCAAACGGGTATGATTTTTAAAAACCTGGATCGACCTCTGTTTAATCGTACAGGGTAATTCAAAATGATTCACCCATTTTCATTAGATCATACTCCATAAAAATCAAAGTAATAATAGAGTACCACACATTAAAATGAAAAGAAATGCATCAAGTTTATGAATGTAACCACTAGATGGTGCCATGTAACTCATGTATCGGCAGTCTGCACGTGGGTGAAAGACTGTTGTGAAAAATGGTGACTGAACAACAGAAAGCTTCACTAATTTCATGCAGGAGGAAAGGGCTCGACAAATATGTTCTAGATCTAGGAGCCAGCTCCAAAATTTAGGCGCCAAGTGAAACGAAGTCAATAACGCATGAATAAAAACATGTTTGGGTATGAGGCGGGAACGAAAAGTGGTAAACCATATTTGTTGTCAATTTTTTTTTCTTTTTACCCAAACATCCACTTATTGCAAAATAAAGTTCCAATTTGCTTCATAATTTTTTTTTCCCATTCTTTCAGTAGATGATCTCAAAAATTAAAATTTCAGATATCGATTTTATTAAAATACTATTTGCGGATGTCATATTTTGTACATATTATTTCAAAGTACCATATTTTTTTTTCTTCGTATAATCTGTAAACCATAAAATTCGGAAAAAAAATTCATTCGTGAAATCCACAAGGGCGTATAATCTAAATGCTGTGAAAAATTTTTTTTATATTCCGTGGCGGCATATGATCTGTAGATTGTGAAATTCTGAGAAAAACAATTTTTTCCTTCGCATAATCTGCGGCAGCATGTCTCAGACCATGATATTAAAAACAAAACAAAAAGACAGTCCATACAGTCTGCCAACATTGGCAACAGCCTTGTTACTAATAACTAGTATTGAGTGGCATACATAAATGGACTATTTTACAAAATGATCCATCTCTTTGTAAAAAACAAATATGCACCTTAACAAAACCTTACAACAAACTAGGACTCTAATGAAACAAACTTAACACATGCGAAACACAAAGCTGATTCCCCAGCGAGGTTCGAAACTTCCACCAGTAAAAATCAGTAAGATGCATTCAGAATTTCATGATGCTTGACAGACAGGAAATCCAAGCAAGTGAAGACACAGCGCACGAAACTTTATTACCATATATGATCATACTGCCTCTAAAATTGCAATTTAAGGATAAGATGAGACCAAAGAAGAGGGGAAAAAAGCTGAATATTTTAACTGGTTGAAAATCAAAACAGACAGCAAGAATACGTACTACTGTCAGTTTGTCTTTTATTGACTCTGCAACTTCACAGCGCCATTGCCTAAGTTTTCTTTCTGCTGATATCATTTTCTCCCTACTTCTTCATTGTCACTTTTCTTGTTTTTTATGCCCTCTGATAAAAACCATCAGTCTGAGGGCCATGAGTGCATGATATCAAAGCTTAAACTATTTTAGATAAATGGTGTAACTTTGGGAATATTAATACTTAACTTTTGAACACCATGCATCAATTTTTACAAATTTTCGTCAGTTTCGTTTTTGGGAATTTCCTTCTTCCTTTATCAAGATTAAACGCAAAAAATTATGGGGTGGGGATATTTAACAGCGCTGGAAAGCGGGAACATCGCGCGGGAGGGTAGCAATTATGGGAAATCCTATCCGACTTCTGGTTTGGGAAATTTTTCTCCTATTTTCAAGCTGAAATACAAAAAATTTACGCAGTAAAATGATACTTAAAAATACTGAACAGAAGTAACATTGCGAGTAAAAAGAAATTATGACTACGGAAAAAATCTGAACTCAGTCGGCTTTCCGTTTTCGAAAGTTTACTAAAGATCGAATTCCGTCCTCCTCCGACCCCCAAATTCTGTTTACTTGTTTGTGCATCGATCTCCTGAGGTGCAAAAATAATGCAAAGACAGAATTTCTCAAATTTGCGGAAGAATCTCACACCTCAGAATTAGGAGGAAATTTTTGCGGCGTCTAACTTCCGTTTCCACAAATTCTTGCCTACAGTTTCAACCTGAAATACGAACATATATGCCATAAAATTATATTTAGCAATACTAGACACAAACGCAACATCGGGGAAAAAAAGATTACGATTAGTGCAAATTCTTTTTACTCCATTTAACTTCGGTTTTTGAAAGCTTCGAAACACAAAATACCGTCCCCAGACGGAAAATGACCCCCGCTCCCTCCCATTTTTTTTTAAACACAATGAAAATTCATAGAATCTGTAGTTTCGTGAGTGAGTTCCGAAGTCAGACAATGAAATCTATAGAAACTACAGAGATTCCGTAGTAATTGGCATGTACAACAGTCGTATAATCCGCACATATCATGTTAATCATGAATAGTAAATTTCCGACAAAAAACTGCAATTCACAGGACCGCCTCAGAAATCCAAAGATGTAAGAAAGAAATTATCGCCTTATTGAAAAAGTAACTGTCATTTTGAAGTACTTCTGTGTTACTTTTAAATAAATAAAGAACTACCTGTTGCAGCATTACCTCAGTTCATTAGTTACACTAAAAAAACAGTTGAAATTGAGGTCAGTCCATAGCATTGTCTTATTTCTGAATATGTTTTTACTGAAAACCGAAAGAAAAAAGCATTAACTAACACAATTAGCACACCGAACTAGGCAATGAGATTCGCAGAATGGTTACATGCTACGGAATAGCTTTGCGAGATTCCCGAGAGTGGCGGATTCTCACACCACGTAGGCTTCAGCACGAGCGAATAGTAACGCCTTTCTAGAGTCATATTTTCTGTCAAAATGCTTCAAGTACAAAAATATATATTCTTACAATCTCTTTGCAGTCTTTTATTTTGCTGTTACGTTACATTTTTTCTGTTACCGCATTTTCGGTACTTTCCCAATAACACCATCTTTCCTGACAATTACCTCGCAGACTTTTTTAAACGCCACATCGTTCTTTTTGTTTTGTTTTTCTTTCTTTACTGGTGTCTGCAGTATCAAAATTTATAACCTTTTAAAAGATAATCTATGAATAATACAACAGAAATTACAATATTTACTGCAAATTACGAAATTTCAAGTAAGACGAAAATGAGGCGCCACGACCCGAATTTTAGGCGCCTGGATTTGTCGAGCCCTGTAGGAGGCAACGGAGTATGACGCATCATTTATGATGTTTAGGTATTATGAAGCAACATTCCATTTAAGCGGCAAGGTTAACCGTCACAACATTCACATATAGGGCATAGAAAACCCACATGCAGTAATTGAAACTGAGCACGACTCACCTAAACTCAATGTGCTCTGTGCGGTTTCTCGTGCAAAGGTTTATAACAAGACACTCTACAGGTGGCCCACCAGGTCTCTGGACCTGACCTCTTGCGACTTTTTCTTATGGGGGTATGTTAAGGATAATGTGTATGTGCCCACAACGCTAGATCTGGGTTCTTACTCAATTTCAGAAATGAAATTCCCCGACATTTCCAGGAAAATTTCCACAAAATTCCAGATCATACTTTTACAATTTACGGCACTTTTACAGTAGAAAAACTATGATTTCTACTCAATATGCAGTAAAATCAACCTAAGCAAAGATTATCCTAAGTGTATTTACAGAACATAATAATAAAACCATATATCTTACTAGTAATCACGCATTTGCCGGGAGCCAGTAGAAATATAATAATAAAACCATATACCTTACAACATAATAATAAAACCATATACCTTACTAGTAATCAGGCATTAGCCCGGAGCCAGTAGAAATATATCAGTAAATGTTGTTGATAGATGGTGCTACATGAATGGTCATTTCTTTTTTTTAATTTAGCTGTAATGAACGATGTGATGAGTATATTTTTGGTAAATACAATTTATGAAGAAAATATATTGCAAAACTGGTAGAAATATTGCAATTTTTTTTATCTAGAGGTAGTGTATTTATATGCAAAGCTGTACAGTGTACATGGCGCTACATCAGTACCGCAGATGTCTCGTTATTTCGATTATTGACAATGTGATTGATTCTCATGTCACTCGGTTATGTTTCTGTGGTGTTGAACAATATGAAAATTTTGGATTTACCTCAAGATGAAGGAAGTGCTGTGTCAGTTCTTCAGAGTAAAGGAATTCTTCCGCGTGAAAGAATCTGTAAATTGGGCCATAATATAAAGCTATACTTTGGAAGTCAAAGTATTTAATGGTGGTGCAACATTAGAATATGCTTGGAAATTGGTTTCAGAGTAGTTGGCTTCCTTTTTTAACTGCTGTTTGATTTATTTATAGCTGGAGTGAGAATTTAACTTCTATTAAATGGTGTGAACAACAGTTGGATATGGCAAGTCACACAACTGTTGATTGGAATAACTATTTGCGAGAAATTTGGGCAGATGTTCTCGCACATCAATTGGACAAAAAAATTGGTGGCCCAGGATTAATTGTGGAGATAGGTGAAACATTATTTTTGAAAAAGAAAGTCTAAAAGTCTAATACAGGTCGTGTACTTCCAGAGCAGTGGATTTTCAGAAGAATTTGTTAATGACTGTTTTTTAGTGAAAGTGCCAGACAAAAGTGTGAAAACTCTGTTGAACGAAATTAAGAATCGTGTTGCAAAACATTCTACAATCTATTCAGATTCATGGAAGGCATATAAAACTGAGGAGCTAGAAGAGGCAGGTTTTGAACATTTTAAAGACAATCATAAGTACAACTTTGTTGACCCAGAGAGTGGAGCCCATACTCAAACAATAGAAAGATGTGGGGATCAGCTAAATGGAGAAACAAATGTCATTGCGGAACTGCTAGACAGCATATCGATTTGTACTTAGCTAAGTTCATGTGGAGATATCATTTAGCTTTATCACTCATTTGATTCTAATTGTATTAAAACTTCTTGGCCCCCAAAAATTAATGTGTAGGTTTCATGCCACTAATAATGCTTGTATGTTACGATATATTTCCCTCATAAATTGCGTTTACCAAAAATAAACTCATTACGTCCTTCATTATGCTAAATTCTAAAAAGAAATAACCATTCATGTGGCTCCATCTATCAACAATTGTGACATTTACTGATACATTTCTACTGGCAGCCATCTAATGCATAAGCACCTGCTGGTATACTTAAGTGAGATAAGATGCATGCTTTTGTACACTAAACATTTAGAAAATGGACCCATAAAAAGGCAATGCAAAACATGAATAAGAAGTTTATCATATTTTTTGACTTAACGAGACTTCTAATTTGTTAACTTAAAAGAAACATTTTTTGGGGCATCTAGCTTTTACTACCTGAGTAGGTAAATCATTTCTGCACATGCCCAGTCAGGCATGTAACTTTTCATATATTTTTCAAGCCCTGCATACAGGACATATTAGAAAAACATTCAACATATTTTTAATTTGCTGTTTGGGACACAGGGGCATTTTTTTTCTTTGAACAGCTATTTTGGCACAGAAGAATCGCACGTATAAAAATGACATCGCAATCCCCTCCTCTGGGACCGCGCACGCAAAAATAAAAATAAAAAAATCCGAGCGCCTCCCCCAACAAAAATTTCTGACTGCTACACTGAACATTAAACAGTGGACCTTTTAAATTAGTAACATTTAAAAAGTGCGGATCAGAATGCCATTGCTTTAGAGAAATTTACCTGTACATTTGCTGGAAATGAATGCCAACGTATGTGCAGTTTTTTGAGTTTGTGAGCCAAGAAATGGTAACAAGTTATTTAAGCAACGTAAGTACACACCTGGAATTTTGGAAATTAAGTTTAACACACAGGTCTGAAAAGAAAATCGTACATCAATACATTATCACATGTTAAGGAATATGGTCCTAACATCGACCTTACTTATAAGGCGGGAAACTGAGAACAGGTAGAGGAAAAGCAATCATAAACAAACAAAATCGGCCTTTCTCAACTGTGTACGATCATCAGACATCACAGCACCGGCGATGATCTCTGCATAGTTAAAATTTAACAAGTCCACGAAATCATGAGCGATGTCAGAATTAAATTAAAAAAAAAATCAAAATCAAACTTCATAGGTACCTAAGCAACACAAATCGGAGTGACACTGCCACATCGGAATTCTATTCAAGATATCTACAGCAAGTATACATCGAAAGTCAACTGTTACATAAAATTAATGATCAATTTAAAGGAGTACAAACGCTAAAAACCTGTACACCAACCCTGGCTGCGGGTTATGTTCCGATGACCATGACTGTGATCCGCCATGCCTACAGTCGGCAAAATATAAATAAATGCGTCAGAACAGTATCTAACCAAAAGGTAGATTGTTTATACTTTTGGCTTTGAAAACGGCAGGCATGCAGGCGTTTTGGTTGAAGAACTAGCCACTACTTAACACATTTTAAAATGACACTTCCTCTCATCAAAACACAAAACGAGAAACACTGATAATTTTCACTCTCTACGATGCCACTTTTGTGTAACAAATTTCGCACTTAAAATCGAACTCACGTGCCCTGACATTTCGGCATGCGAAGTAGGTGGAAATTTAGTTATTTAAAGTTCAATTTTATACTATATATATAAAGAGGTTACCACTTTTCGTTTTTAGTATGTATGCGTATAAATGTTTCCACTGCGAATTTCCGGATCTCCATCTCTCCAGAAGCTATATTAAAATGTTAAGCCCATTGACGTACCAGAACAACTCGCAAAATAAATCTTGGAGTTCTTTTTGGGAAAATCCATTAGCTTTCAATTACGGAATTTTCTATCAACCAGGTTTTTTAAGCGTTCTAATAATTTAAATTCTTTGGAACCCACAGGTATTTTTCGTAAAACCAAAATTACTTCCCTTTATTCAATGTAAAATACAAATGCGCACGCTGAGCCGTTGGGGGCCGCAAGGGAGGCTCAGCCTGCCCTGAAAAGTTCTCACCATCGCATTGGAAAGACTCTTCGAATGTAGTAATAATTAGTACATCCCATGTTTAAAAAAAATAACGAAAGAATGTCAGTATCCCACTTAAAAACTTACCACCGTTGGACAACCGATAATGCCGCCCCGGTGGCGCAGTGGTCTAAGGCGTTGGCCTCTGATCATTCGTCCGAAGGGGTCCGGGTTCGAATCCCGGTGAGGCATGGATGTTGTGTTTGTCTTACGGCACTGGCTCTCTCCCTTCCCTGGAACCAGTGACCCTAAATTAGGGACGGGCGACTGCTTATAGCCCATTGAGTTGCTCACGGTGGTCGTTAAACCTCCAATCAAAAAAAAAAAAAAAAAAAAAAAAAAAAACCGATAACTACTAGACTCACAGACGTATCTAGAGGGAAGTCAGAGAGGTCTTGCCCCACGAAAGTGTTTCATCTTTTATGTTTTTGGTTAAACTACAACTGACATTAAAAAAAATCCTTAATTTAATAAAACCGGGCCAACTTATATTAGAAAAATTCTTTAAAAATTTTCTTCTATTTTTCATGAACTTTTGTTTTGTTTTGGTAGATTTCAAAACCTTCCATTTTTGTCATCCCCCACCACCGAAAAAAATTTAGATATACGCCCCCGATTGATTCGATTTTTAAATACTCAATGTTTTTTTTTGTATTGAAGGTTTAACGACCACCGTGAGCAACTCAATGTGCTATAAGCAGTCGCCCGTCCCTTATCTAGGGTCACTGGTTCCAGGGAAGGGAGAGTGCCAGTGCTGTAAGACAAACACAATATCCATGCCGCACTGGGATTGGAACCCTGACCCTTCACGGACGAATGATCATTAGCCAGCGCGTAAACCACTGCGCCACAATGGCGGCATACAGTCATAGGTGCCGACTTTTCATGAATGCCAATAAAGTACTAGCAAAGACATTTATAAGGCACTAGCAAAGACAAAGCCCACGCCGACAGCCGACACAGCAATCAATAACACTAGCCGTTGTGCATCTGCAAACGGGTTCTTAAAATCATGAAATCAGAAAGGGTGTTGAATACAGCTTTGATGATATTGCTGTTTAACTATGCTCATAGATATACCTGCTTCTCTTTCCGTGTAGTATAGTAAATTCACTAAAATTTTACCAAAGAATGTTTTTTGTATCCCGCAGCTCAGTGGCTTACCGGAAACACTCGCCCCCCAACAACAAAATTTGGAGGCCCTTTTGCAAAAATTTATTAGCTTTCGATTACTGAAAATTTTTAACTTCCATATTATTTGTTAGGCTTAACAGGTATTTTAATAACTCAAATCTTTGAAAACTACAAGAATCTTGCGTAAAACCAATATTATTACTTTATTTACAAAGTACTCTAAAGCACTTACGCCAAAGCTAATCATATCATTCAAATTTTCAAACTGTATAAAAGGCCAGCTTATTTTAAATGCCTCACAATCACACACACAAAGCATGCAACTGCTGTGACAGTGTCTAATGACATCTTACGGTTTATACGAAAATACAGAACATAAGTAAGCAAATAAATAAGTAACAATTAAGAACTGTGGCACAAACCACGCAAAACTACTTAAATTATTTTCTCCTGAACATGGGCGTCGGAACTGTTTTTCGCCAAAGGGGGCAAGAAAGCAGCATATGCAGTTTTTGGTCAAAACGTAAAACTTATTTCGCTGTTGTAAAACAGGGTGCGCCGCCCCGGTGGCGCAGTGGTCTAAGCGATGGCCTCTGATCATTCGTCCGAAAGGGGTCTGGGTTCGAATCCCGGTAAGGCATGTATGTTGTGTTTGTCTTACGGCACTGGCTCTCTCCCTTCCCTGGAACCAGTGACCCTAAATTAGGGACGGGCGACTGCTTATAGCCCATTGAGTTGCTCACGGTGGTCGTTAAACCTTCAATCAAAAAAAAACAGGGTGTGATGACGTCATTTGAACAAACATACTACAGATAAAACGATTATATCGATAAAATCTTAATATAAACTTTGAATTTTACATTTGTATTACACTGTATTTTGATGTAAAGCGTTTGGCAGATATGTATTGTTAGCGATGCAAAACTGATCGATTTGAACACCTCCACACAGGTTCAAATTCTACAAGAACCGTAGCCCTTCTGTTATTCATCAAACAACGTAAGAATATATATAATTCCTTTCTCCATCTTCCATTTTCTTGTTTAGGGAAATACTGATTTTATTCTATACCTAAAATATTGAAAACGCTCCTGCTCTTTTCTTTCTTTCTTTTTTTTTCCTTTTTTTTTTTTTTTTTTTATAAAAACACAATAATTTTCAGGAATTTTAGGATAGCTGTTTTTAGTAATTTCTTTTTCGCATACTGGGCAAGGGAAGAGAGTAATCTGCGTCTTAGGAATCATACTGTACACATGAGAAGAGTAATCTGCGTCTTAGAAATTATATTGGACAAGGGGAGAGAGTTTGAACCGCGTCTTGCATCTCAGGAATTCAGAGTTCTCAAAGGATTTCAGAGAATTTGGAGTTCTCGACGGAGATCAGAGAATTTAGAGTTCTCGACGTCTCAGAAATTCAGAGTTCTCATTATTATTTAAAGTAGAAAATAATACTTTTTTTCCTGAAGGAATTTAAATGGCGAGAAATAAAAAAAAACAAGCGTTAATCCGATTTATAACTAAGAAAAGTGAGGGGGCAAATGTGATATTTCGACCCTGCACGCACATGAGCGAGGGGGCTGTTGCCCCCTCTGCCCCAGTGGTTCCGATGCCGCTGCTCCTTAATATAAAAGAAAAACACATTTAACTTAGTCGCACAATGTTTTGCACAATGTTTTGCACAAAGTAAACATTTTTCTTTTGACTCTGTCATAATAAAAGACGACTCTGCTTCTTCGTTCCAGCAAAGAACACCTTTTAGTTCATTACACGAGGTCCGATCAAAAAGTTCCGATAGGCCGATATACGACAAAGTACTTACGTTACTTTAGTTTGGCTATAATCTCCCTCAAAGTAGTCTCCTTGGGCAGCGATACACCGGTGCCAGCGTTTTTGCCATTGTCGCTCCCTGGAAGTCCTGTTCGCGAATCGTGTCAAGCACCGTCTGCAATTCGCGCTGGATCTTGTCCACGGTTTCAACACGGCGACTCTTGAGCTTCATCTTCATCTTCGGGAACAAAAAGAAGTCGCAAGGGACCAAATTCGGCGAGCGAGGCGGGTGAGGAAGGGTAGTTATGCTGTTGCTGCTGCAAAACTGGTGTGTTGCTAACGCCCTGTGAGCTGCTGCGTTGTCCTCATGGAGCAGGAAATCGCACCTGCGCCACATTTCAAGTCGTTTCCGGCGAATGTCCTCCCTAAGACGCGCAGAACCTCGCAGTACAAAAGGACGGTGATGGTTTGGCCCTGGGGGACGAATCCACGGTGCACAACCGCATGAATGTCGCAAAATACGATGAGGATACTTTTGGTTGCGCTCCGGACATGTCGGGCCTTTGTTGGTCGTGGAGATGCCGGGTTCTTCCACTGCGACGACTGTTGTTTGGTCTCCGGGTCGTAACCGTAGACCCAAGTCTTGTCCCCAGTGATGACCCACGACAGAAACGTTGGTTCATTTACCACCTGCTGACGAAGGTCACGACAGGGTTCGACACGGAAGGCATTCGGTCCGGGGTTCAGAATCTTTGGCACAAACTTTGCAGCAATGCGGTGCATGTTCAAAAAAGACGTCAGAATTTCTTGCACTGTTCCGTATGACACATTGACGATGGTAGCAATGCCTTGAATGGTTCTCCGACGATCCTCATGCACCAGTTCCCTACGTTTGTCCACATATTCGGGGTTTTGCTCGTGGACGGTCGCCCTGACCTCTCGTCGTCTTTCAGTGCCGTTCTACTGCTCTTGAAGCGCGAATGCCACTCAAAACACCTCGCACGACTTATTTTCATTGCCATAAGCCTGCCGCAGCATTTCATGCGTCTCCGTTCCCAATTTGCAGAGTTTGACGCTGAATTTGATGTTCGCTCGCTGCTCTAGTTTGCAATCCATACCGAAATTGCAGATTGTTCTGCACGTAGTCACCAAATATCGTGTAGCACAGCTCCCGATGTTCACAGAATGACGCCACTCGGCACAATGACTCATGAAGGTCACTGCCCTCGATCGCTGCCCATCCGCGTACTGCCATCTGTTGGTGCGCTACGTACCTAGTCTCGGAACTTTTTGATCGCACTACGTATTCTGAAGGATGCGTAGTTATATGCAAATATCTGTAATACACAAACATCTTAACCTCATTGGTATAATAATTCCACTCATTGAACTGATATTTTTTGCACACTTTCTGTTGTTAATATGGTATATGCATAGGAACTTTTGCTATGGCCCTGAAAAGGGCCCTCAAGTCCAGAGAATGACTTTGACAGTTAGGGCCCTTAGGTAAGAGGCTTTCAGAAGACCCTTCGCAAATCGGGTTAGGCCACGTCTCCTTCCCTCACAAAGCGACAGTGATTGCAGTTGCACCCTGTACGTTCTTATGCTGGGACAAGTTACATAGTTATTATTGGCGGATTAAGACATTAATTTGCTGGTAATATGGTGTTCTATTTATCTCTGGAAATTAAAATTTTAGTTTCCGTGTGTTTCAACGTACAGTTATTTTTTTTATTGAAGGTTTAACGACCACCGTGAGCAACTCAATGGGCTAAAAGCAGTCGCCCGTCCCTAATTTGGGCCACTGATTCCAGGGAAGGGAGAGAGCCAGTGTTCTAAGACAAACGCAACATCCATGCCTCACTGGGATCCGAACCCGGACTCTTCACGGACGAATGATCATTAGCCAGTACGTAAACCACTGCACCACCGGGGTGGCATACAGCCTTAGCTGCCGGCTTTTCATGAATGCCACGGGGGCGGACCAAAAAAGCACGAGAAAGTAATCACTTTTAAAATTGATCGTTGTTTAACCACACACGTATACAAGCACATGCGCACTAAAATAATAACATATTGTACAAGAATAATAATATATTTCAACTTCGTGTTCGATGGAATTTTAAATTCCCAGATTAATTATACTTACGAGACAAGCCTGAAAATATCGTCTTTGAGTTTTTTGTATTTACAATACATACATATGTAAAATTTATTTATAATGAACCAAGAAATATAGTCTCTGAGTTTTGCACATATGCATACATTCATTTTCTAATTTATTAGGAGCTCCATCACGTTATATCCGTGTGAGAAGAAACATTCAATGATATTGTTCATGAAAAAATGCCACACAACAAATATTGTTCATCTCTACGAATGCTGCCCCGGTGGCGCAGTGGTCTAAGGCGTTGGCCTCTGATCATTCGTCCGTAAGGGGTCCGGGTTCGAATCCCGGTCAGGCATGGATGTTGTGTTTGTATTACGGCACTGGCTCTTTCCCTTCCCTGGAACCAGTGACCCTAAATTAGGGACGGGCGACTGCTTATAGACCATTGAGTTGCTCACGGTGGTCGTTAAACCTCCAACCAAAAAAAAAAAAAAAAAAAAAAAAAAATCTCTACGAAATGTTCCAAATGTCATTACTTGCTAATTGAATTAACAGAAAACGGAGTCTGAAAACCGCAGACGGCAAAACTCTTTTCTGAAGCAATCTTAAGGATTTCTTCGAGTTAGGTAATAATGTTCACTGTTATCATGAAACATATGCTTAAGCAGTGAATAAAGTTATTCTCCACAATCGTTGGTATATTTGTTTTCTGTTTTAAATGAATTTCTATTAATAATAAATTGGGGAAGAAACTTTGTGTCTTTCAGTATCTATTTTCTCTTAATTTAATGAGCATTGGATGTTAAATTTTGGTGTATTTGGTATATTTTATTGAGTTTTTGCTCTGTTCCATTTTTCTTTTAAAATGCTAGTTAAAAATTTACTGGACATTCAATGTTTATTCTCAGAGGTATTATATGGATGTGTTCCTCTTAAACTGGTCGGTGAGTATATTCTATCTTAATTCACATACTTTATAAGGTCATGATTATTAATATTTTAAGGGGGTTGTCCGGATCCGTTGGCGCGCAAGTGCATTCAGGCTAGCTGTGGGCAATTTCAACAAAATGCATGCAACTGATGGAAAATATTATACAAAGTTATATTTTAAGAATTGTACTTGTATATCTTGGAATTCATAGAGATACATATCCATGCCAATCTGGTCGACGTTTGGCACGACAGGATTTACTGTCCCTGATGTAGAAGCACCGGGAGATGCAGATGATCGGACAGAGGGTGATGTTCTTTTAATAAGTCCTTTAACAGATGATGTTGAAGCGGCTACTTTGGCATTTTTTTTTTGATTGGAGGTTTAACGACCACCGTGAGCAACTCAATGGGCTATAAGCAGTCGCCCGTCCCTAATTTAGGGTCACTGGTTCCAGGGAAGGGAGAGAGCCAGTGCCGTAAGACAAACACAACATCCATGCCTCACCGGGATTCGAACCCGGACCCCGTTCGGACGAATGATCAGAGGCCATCGCTTAGACCACTGCGCCACCGGGGCGGCCTACTTTGGCATGAGGTGTTTGCGTTGAATCTGGGACTTCGGTGAAGTATGATGATGTGCATGGTATTGAAGATGATGGAAACTCAGCATTTGGGACAGCCACAGTTTGTAACACTGATTCCGGCTCTACTGTACAATTTTTTTAAGTGCAAATTTATGGTTTTAATTCCACTACTTTCGCTCTTCCTTTTCATATTTTTCATGTTGAATATGCGACTCATTTCAATTTTGTTGTTTTTGAGATTCCAAATGAACTAAACTTTCATTCTTTAATATATTTCATTTCTATCTCTCCACAAGGCTGAACAATGGAAAAAAAGTATGTCAACTGGTCAAAATTCAACAATAAACTCCAACAGGACAATACGACATTATGTTTAAAAAAATTCCAAGATTCATTTAGTTTCAGTGAAATTATTGGCAAGTGTTTTACTCCTGTCTTAAAACGACCAATAGACATTGGTCATCATATGATTCATGCATCGGCCACTGCGACTGCAGTGCTTTACGATACTTCTGTTACAGTTTATTGTCTCTGTGGGAATTGCTGAGAAACTGGCTATTATATGGGTAGACGAGAACCCGACTGCTTCTCGCCTGCCCTTGAGCCTAGAGGCGACAAGCAGATGACTTGAAAGTATCATTGTCCTGGCGTGCCGTCTGGTAGAGCCAGAACAACAGTGATTCTTCCTAAGACATTGGATGAGGGCTGGGATGAGGGGGAGGAACAGGGAAGCGCTAAAGACATCAAAGGATCGATGCCGGTAACTCCTGTTTACAATTTCGCAACCGAAAATAGCTTGCGGTGGTCGCTCGAGAACTCCAGTATCTCCCCTTCTCTCTTTGTAGAAACAGCACAGTTAAACTAAAAGAAAAACTCAGCATTGTTAGATAAAATTAAAATGTTGATACAAAACCAACATATTTAAAAATTTAAAAAGCATGCATTTCCAGAGGAGACCGAGGGGGCCAAAACATACTTTTGCCCCAGCGGTCTAATCACTGAGGAGACTTTCTCCCCCGTTGCCCCCCGCGTAGTCGGCGCCTATGCATACAGCTATGAAATTATCATTTTAACTTTTTTTAGTGGATGAACATCGTGAATCAGTTTGTTGGATGCAAAGTAAGTGATATACACTATCTACCAACAAGTAATTGGAGACCCCTGCAATCGACGGTATCTGCGGTCCTGATACACGTCACGGCCGCCGCCGTTAAATATAGTGTGGTAAACAACAACGCAACTAGTCGCATGCAAGACGCCACGCAGTTCGGAGCTCTCTGATTTCGAAAAAGGTGTAATCGTCGGGTATCACAGAAATGGCCGATCCATACGTGACATATCCAGCGAGTTGAAGTACCCAAAATCGACAGTGGCCTACGTGATTGGCAAATGGAAGATGAGAGGTGACTGTCGGAATGTGCCACAATCCGGCAGACCCACAAAACTAGGAGTTAGAGACCAACGGGTGCTGGCCAGAGAAATTCGGAACAACCGCACCAAATAGATGGGCCACATCCGCGAAGATTTTCAACAGGCATCCGGGAGTGTTCTTTCGATGAATACCATCCGTAAGGAAGCCCATCTGCTCGGTTATCATGGACGTTCTGCCACCCACAAGCCTTTTATCACCAAGTCCAATAGCGCTTCTCGGCTAACGTGGTGCAAAGAACGTCGACAGTGGACCGTTGAACAGTGGAAACAGGTTCTCTGGAGCGACAAATCAAGGTTCACCCTCTACCGTTCGGATGGCAGGGTATGGGTTTGGCGTCTGCCTGGAGAACGCCTCCTGCCGGAATGTATTGTGCCAACTGTGAAGTTCGGCGGCGGTGGAATTATGCTATGGGGGTGTTTCTCCTGGTATGGCACGGGACCCTTGGTCGCAATTCCTGGTAGACTCAAAGCCGAGACCTACTGCACCATTTTGGATGACCATGCGCATCCTATGTTGTGGCAGTTTTACGGGGTGGACCATGGTTACTTTCAGGATGACAATGCCACCTGTCATGTTGCGAGGTCCACCATGGCTTCGTATGTTGACAATGGGGTTAATCGAATGGACTGGCCTGCGCAGAGCCCGGAACTTAACCCTATCGAACACCTCTGGGACGATTTGGAGCGTCGACTTAAGGGGTGCCCCACCGTCCGAAATCGGTGAAGGAACTGACCTGTCGTCTCTAAGCCGAGTGGAAGAAAATTCCGCTAGCCGCCGTACAACGCCTGGTTGAGAGTATGCCCCGGAGGGTCGCAGCTGTAATTGCCGCTCGTGGAGGCTCCACCAACTATTGAAGGTGATTAAACTTCGTTTTCCTTTGCTATCACAGGTGTCCAATTACTTGTTGGTAGATAATGTATAACTTTATTTTGAGGGCTCCTCAAAGATCGATGCCCTGTGCACATACCCAATGCCCCGTGTGCCCTCCCGTAAATCAGGCCATGATCAAGTCCTCTGAAACAGCTGCTTCCCGTCATCCAGTTTTTGTGAACTAAAGCAACGAAAATGTTTTCTAAAGATTCCACTTATTTACTGGAAAAAGAAGCAAAATTTGCTTTTCTTTTTAATACTTCGTTCAAAGCTGTCTGAATTCTTGGCTATTTCTTTAACCAGTTTCGTATGAAGTTTCCACAAAAATGTTTTTGTAAAATCTTTCTGCTGAGGTGAGAGGCTCTCTCAGCCGTGAGGCCCTCCGCATGTGGGGGGGGGGGGGGTTGCAGGGGCTATCAGTACGCCCCTGCTGCAGCTATACTAAAATTGATTAATGTCACGTATGGATAAATATAAATGAATATTCTTCCAAATGGGGATATTTTGGGGAATCTTCGTCAACTTCAATCGTTAAATGCGTAATCTCGCATTGAATCTACGCGTTACACGGCTGATTGAGCCGCCCCGGTGGCGCAGTGGTCTAAGGCGCTGGCCTCTGATCATTCGTCCGTAAGGGGTCCGGGTTCGAATCCCGGTCAGGCATGGATGTTGTGTTTGTCTTACGGCACTGGATCTCTCACTTCCTTGGAACCAGTGACCCTAAATTAGGGACGGGCGACTGCTTATAGCCCATTGAGTTGCTCACGGTGGTCGTTAAACCTCCAATCAAAAAAAAAAAACGGCTGATTGATACAAATACATTGCTGGACGCAAATTTTCTCCATTATTATGTGTCTAAGTAAACACTTGAATTTGCGTGACTTTTTAATAAAATGTTAACAGTTATGTGCCCCTTAAAACGCTCGATCGTTCATGAGCATTCCAGGAAACCCCCTTCTCTCTCTTAAATTGCTGTCCCTTTCGTATCTCGTTGATGATTAAAAGATAAAAGTAACGAAATTCACTGACATCCGAAAACAAAATTTTATTGGTGAATTGAAACATAAAAAACATAGTTTGAGATCCGAAGTTATTAAACCCTACATCGAATAGTACTATCGGTAACTTGTTCAAAACGATTTCAGAGATAATTATATTTCTTGCCAAAAAGAAATCCAGGCAGAAATTTAATAAAAATGTCAAGTATACGTCACATTAGTGACTTGCTAATGAGATATATGCTGCATGAAGTTTACAGAAGTTATTAAAATTCAGGGCACTGCTTTACCTATACAACCAGGCGCATTTAAGAGAAAACATGGAGCCTCGCCTCGAAAATTTGAATTTTTTATTATTTGTTTAAACAACATGAAAACGCATGTACTCACCAACTTACATTAGGTAAAACAAAAACACACAAAAAAATTCGTTCTCTTTTTATTTTTATTTTGTATTGGTGAATTAAAAACCCTTTCCTTCTTTGGACCCTCCCCCCGAAAAAGGATTTCTATTTACGCTCTTGTTATGAACTCCAGAGAAACCCACAGTGATGTGAAATTCGCCAAAAGAAATTATTAAATAAATCTCAGCTAGCTGAATTACAATATTTCACAAATATTTAGAGGAAAATTTTTTATGTTGGTACATTTGGTGATTCACATTTGAAAGAAATCTTAGGAATGTGAAGCATGCTACAAAAGGCTTCCACAAAATGCCTATTTACTGTGTCACAAAATGTAAGAGCAAATACAACACGTTTCACAATTATTAACACAGCAATCATACATTTGATTGCTGTGTTAACAATTATTTTGTTTACAAGATCTGTAACCAGGGCAGGATTAAGGTGGGGTCTGTAGGGGCTATAAGATGGGGTCTGTAGGGGCCTTGGGGCCCATCATGTTCAAGAGTCTAGAAGGCATACCTGGGAGCTGGGCAAGTCGGAGAGAGTGAGAGTGAGTGAGTTAGTTAGTCAGTTAGTTAGTTAGTTAAGTTAGGTAGTTTGTTTATAAAACAGTTTTATTTTTGCCTATGATTTGCACTTGGTCCAAAACAGGGGCTGCCAGACGAACAGATTTCAAGGTAGTGACTCACCGAGGGTAAAGATTTCATATCGCTGTGTACAGCGGGGTTGGCGAGAGAGTTCTGAGCTTTTCGACGTTATCCGCCTACACCTCACAATTTGCACTTGGAACCGATAATGATCGAAGTCCCCTGATGCAGGTCACCAAGAAAAGTATACAATGCTAAATCATTAGAAAATCCAAGGCAGAATCTAGGAATTTTAAGCTTTTAACTCATGTTCATGTGAGAACAATGAAAAAAAACAGTGAATTATTATAAAAACTTTGTAGATGGTTTAGCACTTACAGTTTCGTGTTTTAACGAAGTTCATAATAATTGCCCGTCATAATTTCTTTGGGGGCCCGCTCAAATGTCTTAGCCTAGGGGTCCACCAAGGTCTTAATCCGGTCTTGTCTGTAACCACTGTTACATCCAGGTAAGAGGCACGTTCTCAACGTTACTCACTTATTAATACTTCTTTTCAGGATCGATCTAACAAATAAACTGTTTTTTTAATCGCTTTCCATCAAACACTCCACAGAAAAGCGTGATAATGTTTCGAAATCATAGCACTGAAACTCTCAGGAGCGCCATCTCATGGTTTCATGAAAAGAGGGAAATAAAATTTAAACAGTGGGGTATTAATGCACGGCACACTATTTCTTCTAGCCACTATACTTAAGGTGACCAGATATTGGAACACTGATTTGAGGACAAAAGGGCGTGCGTCCCCAAATCAGCAGTTCATTTGGTGACATATACGTACTCAAAATAAATATGCAAATCTTTTTGTCACAAAACTGCATTGCTTCAATAAGTGTGATAGGCTTATTACATATGAAAATTTATGTCTTAAAAGGATATATCTTGTAGAATGTTGGTCATTTGTATTGACAAAGTAGAATTATGATGACCAGAACATAGTAGCAAAAGTGAAATGCTTTACCTTTTATATATGCCGAATTAAAATCAAGCTGCACACCCAAACTAATTGCATGGCGAATTTTTCATTTTGCCAAAGGTTTTGGAGAAACTTAGATCAAGTACAGTCGAAATTTGACCGCGCCAGTAGTTCAGTGTCCTAGTGCTGGCCACTGACCATTCATACAATTGGGAACGAGTTCGAGTCCCGACTGAGACTTGGATGGTCTGTTTGTCTTACAGCATTTGCTCTCTCCCTTCCCTAGAACGAATGTTTCCAAATTAGGGAGAGACAGGTGTCTGCTTATAGTCCTTTGAGTTGCTCGCGGTAGTCGTTAAACTCGGAAAGAAGAAAAAAAAAGTCAAAATTTCTTTTCACAAGAAACAAGTTGGAAAATTAGTACAACGAAAACTACTTTTAAGAACATTTATGATTAGAAATCTAACAAGCTAATGAGGAAGTGTAAATTCAAGGACATTTGAGGACAAACATCAAAATTTGAGGACAATTTACGTCCCAAAAGGCTTCAGACGTTTTTGGGAACAGTAAACTAAATTCGAGGACTGTCCTCAAGAATTGGGGACTTCTGGTCAGACTGGAATCCTGTTCTACTGCGTCGGCGCCTCCCTCTGTTCAGTGGTAGTGCTGCCAAAATAATGAGTACGTAAATTACCGTGTGGAAATGGAAAATACAAATTCCATTAGTTCCGAATGATAAAATCGATTGTCAATATCTTCCAATTAATTAATGATAGTAATATACTTTTAAAATATTTTCTTTCACGAAAAAAATATTCAATTTGTTATTAAAACCTAAAAAACCGAAACTTTTCCTTGGTTACTGAGAGAAGGGCGAGCGCCTCCGCGTCCTCCTCCCGATCCGCCCGTGGTTGCGGCCCTGTGGAGCCGCACATAGTCTTGCTGAAACAGACCGTAGGCCGCAAAAAGCGCGAAGGCCATGAAAGCTTGTAGGTGATCAGCCAGCATATGCTGGTAGCGCACAGCCGTTAAAAACTTATCCAGACACACTAAAGGACCTAATGCGTTCCATGAGAAGGCTCCCCAAACCCCCACAGAGCCGTCAACACCTTTGAAAGAGCCGACCTGGTACGACGGGGCAGTGTTCTCATGCTGTCAACGCCACACCCGCAACCTCCCGTCACCTCGGAACAGCTGAAAATGGAATTCATCTGACCACGCGACGCGGCCTAGAGGCTCGGGCTTGATGTTTCCGACACCAGAAGGGGCATAATTTCCGATGACGAGCAGTCAACAATGGCACAAGAGTAGGGCGTCGGCTCCTGTAGCCCAGGTCACGCAGAGTGCGCCATACCGTTTGCTCGCTGACGTTGTTTGGACCTCTAACATTTAACTGGATGTGATTTGCGCCGTCGTTGCCGAACGGTCGGGCGTGTGATCGTCCATCGTTTGCTCTCTGGGCGCTAGTACGTCTTTCGGTGGTATCCTCCTGGCACACCCTTGATACGGTAGTCTTCAGGAACCCTGGGGTTTTTACAACTTGGACGATTGTCGGACCATTTGTCTTGGGCAGACAATGCGTCCTCTATCAAAAGTCCATGCGTCCACATCACCACGTCTGCCCTTTCTTCCATAATTTTGTCTTGAGGGTAATTTTACTTTCTTGATGACCGATTGGGTGATTGCTGGAGTTTCGTGGCGCGTGGGATACAAATGGTGAAGAGGCGCAAAGCAACGACATAAATTTCCTTATTGCCTCATGAAGCTGTACATTTTTATTTTTCCATCACTTTTGTGCAGCTTTTGAGTTCCACGGGTTTCAAATTAATTTTTGTGTTGAGTGTGTGGTATAAAAACGGATTACATAACAAGTATTCACAGTGGAAATTTGCATATGGTGTTTATAGATGTTATTTGTAGTTCCAATTTCTGTTTGCCGCCTTCTGAAAACTAAACTGTTGGCACCCATGATCTGGGGTGATTCTTAAGAGGTGTATTCTGGGAGGCATGTAGAGCAGCAGCATCTAATTCCAACAAAAATAGGATTAGGATTTACAAACCATAGGAACTTTTATTTTCTGGGCGGCGCTCTTTCTATACTCCAATTCACCCTAAAAGTGTACTACTGGGAAAGGCGGGAAAACCTTATCATATCTCGTCGTGGAACGCAAGGACGGTATCCATCCGCGTCAATGTGCTCTTCTATTGTTTTCTTTCTGATCCCCCAACCCACCCACACATCTCACAAGCAGTGGGAGTCTGGTGGAGGCTGAACTGCTTCTCCTACTGCCTGTTTAAGTAACACACCCTTCAATTTTCCCCGATTGTCAGTTTACTGCCTCTGTGTTGTTAATGTTGGGAGAGGTGTACCACCCCTTCCTCCTGTCCGAGTTGTATCCCAAGTAGGCAGAAATAGCCGAAAGTGCAAAGCTCTTGATTCAGCAACTTCTCACAACAAATTTATTTCTAAAAGCGCTCTAACTTCTAGAATTTTTTTTAGGTAGCAATTTTGTCTGATAAACTGTTGAGCAAACAAAAATGGTTTCTAAGCAATAATTCTGATGCTTTTCGCTCTAAACGATAGGGACTATTTTTCGTAGTGGAGATAGCCGTTTCGTACCCTTCATAGTGGTTCACTCTTAGGTTGACTCGGAGTATAGTTTTCCGCTACCTTGATTGACATTTTCACTGTAGTTTAACAACTGAAGGCTTAAGTACATTTTTATTGGGGTATGGTGCAGTAAACAGGGTATCATGGAGCGAGGTCTCATTTCTTATCCGAAAATATCCCAAACAGAAACATCACTTTATCCTTTTTAATTGCGTCAGAAGTCAGGAAATGGGGAAGCAGGCATTTCGTGCATTTTTTGTTTTCGTTACATCAAGGATGTTCTGGGTAATGAAGCTGTACTGGGCGCGGAACGCCATTTAGATCAATTAAGTACAGAAGAGGAAGGGGAAGTGAGATTTCTACCCAACTGAGCTAGCCCTGGTAATTGAGTGGTCTAAGTTCTGGCTTATGACCCCGAGTGGGCACAGGTTCGAGTCCCGCATGACTCATTCATGGTGTGTTTTCTTAAGGCACTGGTTCTATCTCCTTTTCCTTGAACCAGTGGCCCTTAGTTCGGGACGGGAGACTGAATAAATAGTCCATTGAGTTGCTCACAATGGTCATTAAACTCTGCAACAACAGCGAAAAATCCAAACCGCATCGCAGTTCGTACGTTCCGTACCTCATCAAACGTAACGAATGCAGCTCTGCTTCCTCAGCGGCACTGTGGTGTATGTACTGGCTTCACACCATTCGTGATAGTATGCCCAAGTTCGAGTCCAGGATGTTTTATAGGTGGAGTGTCTGCCTAATGGTGATGGCTCTCTCCCTTAGCTGGAACCAGCAGCCCGAAATTAGGGACGAGGAACTACTTATATAATCCTTGGAGTTGCCCATGGTGGTCATTAATCCCCCTCCCCAATGCAGCTCGCAGTTGCAGTAATAATCGAATAGCCTCCAGAGAATCTTCAACAATGTGAATGACATCCTTACCTTGCAACGTACGTGAAGCCGCGCCTTCATTTCTGAATGTCAACAGTTAACATCTCCTGAATGTTTTGAGGAAGAACAAGCGGTGAGTTTACCATTGGGCCAACCTGGGCCATGGCCCAAGTCGCTACGTATTTATGGGTGCAAAAAACTTTGGGAATGCGTGGGAGAGAAGCCGCTTTACGATATTACGGAAACAAGAAAGACAAACTGAAATGAAAAACCATTTCTACTAATAAAACTGAGTAGTATAATACTTTCAGGGCCGGTGCTAGGCTGCCTGGCGCCCTAAGCAAGCCATCGACCTTACGCCCCAAAAATTTATATTATTCATTTGTGCGGCTAAATATAGTGCATTTATTCAATAATTTCAAGATGCAAAAGTACAGTGTAAACTAAAGGGAAAGAAACTAACGGAAACCACACAGTTGCTATAAATGAATAACCTAAATTTAGATGTTTCGAAGATATTTTTCGCGTGAGGGCGGAAAAATTCTTGGCCCCACTCAAAAAATATCTTCGATGCTCTTTTACGAAAATCTATTAGATTTCAATTACCGAAATTTTAAAATTCAATAATTATTAATTAGGTTTTATGGGCGATTTAATGATTCCAATTCTTTGGAACCTACAGGTATTTTTTCGTAAAAACCAAAATTATTACAATATACTGCGTGTAACGCAAATGTGCACGTTGTAATTAAAATTACTACCCTAAACTAATACCAATACAAAGTACTACAAAACACGTACGCCAAAGTTAGCCATATGCAAATGTTATTCTTTTAGGGAACGAAGATAATCATCCTCTTTGAAACGCACGCAAAATAGAGGTAACTGTGATGTGACAGGGTCTAAAACCCTTTTCGGATTTATACGAAAATACAGAACATAAGGAACAATAAATAATTGTTGCACAAAAAAGAACAAAACTTCTTAAATTATTTATTCTTGAATACAAAAAACATGTTTAACGTCATGCTACAATATTTTACACGCAGTGAAAAGTCCCCGCGAAGAACATTCATTATATTCTGAAGGAAACGTATAGTTATGTGCAAGCGATTGCAATACATAACTCTTTAGCCTCATTAGTATAAAAATTTGATTCATTGAACTAATGTTTCTTTCACTTTATCTTGTTAATATACAACCATGTGTGGAAACTATTGCTGAAAAGAATTTTTTTTTTTTTTTTCATACTTAATTCAAAGCTGCCACCAAAATTCCCGGCTATTTTCTTAACCACCTTCATATGAAATTTCGGCTAAAAATTTTGTAAAATCTTTTTGCTGAGGCGTTACTAGTAATTTCTGTGCCCAGGGCAAATCACAAATTATTGCGCTCCCCATCTGTCTTTCTATCTTATATATATATGCTATTATTTTAATATTCCTTGTAGAGTCAACATTTCGACGGAGCAGGTTTATTCATCCTAGCTCACTCATTTAATAATTGTACGCTGCATACATAAGTATACACTGCTCTACAAAACAAAATTAACGTCATACCCTAACGTAATCTCTACGAGGGAGGCACAATCAAACTATGACTGTTTCTACAGCTTTTTGCAAATGCTTTGGAGTTCGGAACTTTGGTGCCACATCAAACGTATAGAATCAAATGCACCATTAAACGTACACCTGGCCGTAGTGGCTCGCAGATACAGTAATGCTCAAATAGCCCCGAAAAATCTTCAACAATGTGAACGACATCTTTATTTTGCAGCGTATGCATAGGTAATCTAACTAAAGACAACCCACAGGCCCTATTGTTGTCGACGAAGGTTCTGGTTCTTCAGTTGGACCAATCATAAATAAATCACTTCTTTTCTGAATGTGAGACACTAACATCCTTCGAACATGTTGAGGATTTTCTTTTTGATTGGAGGTTCAACGACCACCGTGAGCAACTCAATGGGCTATAAGCAGTCGCCCGTCCCTAATTTAGGGCTACTGATTCCTGGGAAGGGAGAGAGCCAGTGCCGTAAGACAAACACAACATCCATGCCTCCACCGGGATTAGGACCCGGACCCTTCTCGGACGAATGGCCAGAAGCCAGCGCTTAGACCACCGCGCCATAGACCGGCGTTGAGGAATTAATGCGAACTTTGAGCTACCAAGCTACCGAATGGGGAAACTTATTATAAGAAACTTCTCTAAATTGACAAATGGCAAAGTATGACGGCCACCCCGGTGGCGCAGTGCTCTAAGCGATGGCCTCTGATTATTCGTCTGAAACCGGTCCGTGTTCGAATTCCGTTAGGCATAGATGTTGTGTTTGTCTTACGGCACTGGCTCTCTGCCTTCCCTGGAAGCAGTGACCCTAAATTAGGGACGGGCGACTATTTATAGTTCATTGAGTTGCTCACGGTGGTCGTTAAACCTCCAATAAAAAAAAGTATGACGTACTAGAAACTGGTGTAAGAGTTTCCATTCCAATTTTAATCTGACTGTAAGCAGTGGTTTTTGCGCCCTCTCTTGACCTGCGACGGGGCAGCCACCCCTCCTACCCCGCCCTAGTTACGCCTCTGCTAGACACCTTCTTAAGCCATGAGGCCCCCGCAATGCGGAAGTTATGGGAGATGAAACTGCATCTATTTATTTTCTGGTCTAATGTATATGTAAGACTCGCTGGTCCCGGATCATAAGAAAATGATTGTAAATGTATGCCTATGTACATTCCCACGCAGAATTTCTTTGTTCGCGCCATTTTCGGGCAGAGCGGACTAAATCAGCATGTTTAAGGTGGTTCCACCTAAAATCTCTGCCTTATGTTTCCAATGGTAAAATTCCTGTACATGTTTTCTTCGCAATTAATGTATTCCCAAGGATGAAAATTTGCACATCGATAAAACTAACTTTAAGTTATAACATGGGATACTTAACGCTTGCTAAAACATAACCATAATTAAGCAATCCTGCATTTGTTTGTCTACCGTTGCGCCATCTATTAACAGCTCTGAACATTACTGAAAGAAAAATGATTGATTTTTAATATAATTATGGTTATGTTTTAGCAAGTATTAAGTATCCCATGCTATAACTCAGAGTTAGTTTTATCGATGTGAAAATTTTCATCCTTGGGAATACATTAATTGCGAAGAAAATATGTACAGAGTTTTACCATTGGAAACATAAGGCAAATTTTAGGTGGAACCACCTTTAAGGGTGTTGCTGTCAGATACACGCGATTAGCCGAATTATAATCGGCTTAGTAATAATTATTTGAAGTGTATTGTACCTGTCTTGTGTGGCAATGAGATTATCTCAAGAGCGCGTTAATGGGGATACAGGGAAGTTGCGGCTAAGTAATCTCCGTGAATCCTTAGAGTAGACGTTTTAGCTCATTTCAACTTCACGGGGAAATTGCGGCCTTGATATCTTTTCCCCTACCTCAGACAGGTGCGCTG
The DNA here is from genome assembly GCA_039090855.1 of Macrothele yani. Lineage (NCBI taxonomy): Eukaryota > Metazoa > Arthropoda > Arachnida > Araneae > Macrothelidae > Macrothele > Macrothele yani. Next base: position 135,901,321 of record CM077010.1, on the reverse strand, counting down.
ATAAAACCTTTAGTTACTGCTTGATCATACGATTGAATACACCTTGGTAGTCAGGTACATGTTTCTTTCAAGTACTGTTGCTTTTCTGTTGAAGAGGTAGTAAGATGGAAGTAAAGCGTATATTTTCAGTAAAAGGGAAATGTTTGTTGCTAGTAGGTGGGTTCACGTACCGGAAGAAAAGTACTTTTAAAAGTCAGGAATGCTACTGGCCGTGCACTGTGAAATTTTGTACAAAATTACGGGTATATACCTTTGGTGAGGGCGATACCATTTCGCGAAATGAAACTGAACATTCGCATATAAAAGACTTGAAAGCCCTCAATAGAAAACTTGTTAGTTGCATTGCAAAGAGAAAAGCTGTACAGGATATTTCTGAACGTCCATCAAAGGTAGTAAGCGCTGCTGTGGAAGAAAATCCGGCGTTTTGGAGACCCTAACAGAAAAAGATATTTCTTGTGTTAAAAAAATTGTATAAGAGCAGGAAAAAAAAAAACAACCCCTAGCCACCTTTACCTCAAAATCACGCTGCTGCTATAAATGCTTTAGAAGAAATGGATTTGAACACGATAAAATCAGAAGAATTTCTGATGATATATCTGATAAGGAAACTGGCATCATTGTATTCTCATGTGAATCAAATTTAAATTTTTTGTTTAGATGCTCCAAAACCTGCATGGATGGAGCTTTTTGATATTGTACAAAGTTCTGGTTGCAGATGTTTACTGTGCATGCCATTGAAAACGGCCACTACATCCCTATTGCATTCTGTTTATTGCCAGATAATAGGGAAGCAACGTATGTGGCCTTATTTGAGAAGCTAAAGAAAAAGTGTTCATCAATGAACTGCACTTGAATTCCCGCCATGATATATTTTTTTTATTGGAGGTTTAACGACCACCGGAACCAGTGCCGTAAGATAAACACAACATCCATGCCTCACTAGGATTCGAACCCGGACCCCGTTCGGACGAATGATCAGAGGCCGTCGCTTAGACCACTGCGCCACCGGGGCGGCCCGCCATGATTGTTGCAGACTATGAGAAAGCAATGCATAATGTTATACGGCTAGCTTGGCCGACTGCACAACTGGCCTGGATGCAGATTTCATTTGGGCCAAGCATGGTATAGGAAAATCCAGAAGCTTGGCCTGGTCAAGGAATACAAAGATAAAATTAGTGAAGCAGGTCAGTGGTTACGATACTTTTTTGGCTTATCGTACCTGTCACCCGAAGACGCGGGCGAATGTTTGGCATTCGACATCGTCGAATTCAAACCAGAGAATGAAAAATTGACCGAATTTCTTGATTATACTGTATAATGGATAATTATGTTGACGACTGCTGCGTCTTTCCTCCAAATATGTGGGCTGAACGCCAGGCATCAACAGAACACACGACGAATGCGTGCGAGTCTTTTCGTGCTCGGTTTAATGCTCACTTTTATTATCCCCATCCAAGCTTATATAAGTTTGTAAAAGTTCTGAAACTTTTTCAAACTCATACATATACGTATTAAAATCCAAAGCTCAGGGAATGTAACTCAGAGAAGGAAATCCAAAGCTCAGGGGATGTAACTCAGAGAAGGAAATCCAAAACTGCCATGCAAAGGGAAAAAATGTTGTCTAAGAGCATAAGCGATTATAGAGGTGGGTTTATTACCAGACTTGAATTGGTGAGATTTGCATCATATTTTTCAAAATATTAATTTTTGGGTAAGCTGAGGTTGACTCCTAAAAGAGAAATGAAATTATTTATATTCAACTCTCCTCAAAAGCATAATAAAGTATGCATATTCTTGTTTTGTATATGTGATGACAGTGTTACTTCATCTTTCGCTCTTCAGTATCGGTAAGGCAAAATTTGTTTTATTCCTGTTATAGCAGATAAGTATTTAACTTGGAAAGTTGATTTCGTTACTCTAAAGATGTAGGCAATTATGTTTTGCGTCGTCTTTCCTTGCGTAAGCTTTAGCCGCAATTTACCTATGGAGTTGCGGGTAATCCTAAGCCGCTGTCATCCACCCTTCCCTGAGGCTATAGCAGTAATTTACCTATGGGGTTAAAGACCACCCGTAGCTTTCGCCGCAATTTACCAACACCGGTTAATGAGAGAAACGCAAGCTTAACGGTGTTTGCAGGCAGCCCAAAGGAGGTGAGGATTTAATCTGATTAATTGGGGGAGTGGAAATTTTCTGAAGTTTATAAGAAAACACTTTTGAAGTGGAAGGGAGAAGACGGGACCTCAGTTCTGACGAGTGTGATCGAGTCGTGAGAATTAGAGAGCGAACGAAAGGATTTACTTTCGGAGAGCGTTGGGGATTTCGTCGCATAGCTGCAGCGGTGGTTTACGAAAGAAAACACGAAGTTCGGGTCTAGTGTCGATAGCACGGACGGGCGCGTAGTCACTGATCATTTCATTAGCCTGCCCTTCGAGAGGTCCCAAGCCAACATAGTTTTAGCGAAATAAACTGTTTGTCTTTGTCATTGTTAAAAAAGCCTGAATTCTATTTTTTCTTCGAGTGGGTGATTCTACTACGGAACGAACCAAAACAAAATTATGTGACATCTGTCGCTGGATAGGGGCTATTGTCAACTAGGTTTGTTCCTTCCAAGTTAACAGTGTAAAATAATGATCACAGTTCTACGTAATTGATGAAAAAATGATAGACTCTTTCATCTCGGGATTTGTAGTTAGAGTTCGGCACGCAAACACCTATGTGATGGAAACAATAGAAGAGTTAAATATTGTGAAATTCGAGCTAAATATTGTAAGAAGCATGCTACACTATTTCATGAAATACCTCTGTACCTTTTAAAAATGATTTATTCCTCTTATATACTTCTCTGAAGGTTGTCCCATAGCTTCCCCTATCCTGCTTGTTGCGAGTAATATAAAATATTTACACTCTCTATGGATACTTGTTACCGATAACTTTCTACGCCTTTCCTTCACGCCATCAGGAAAACCCCTCTTTTCCCCGTAGTTAAGAACGTTTTGCCCGAGAACAAAGCCTGCTTGTCTTCCTTCACTACCGACGCTTCTTATCTTCCCGAGTAGACTGCCGTTTCCTTTCGCCACCTCGCCCCAGGCGAGAGATGATTCTCCCCTTCCAACACACACAGCGATACTCCACTCCCACGGATTAAAAAGGCCGCGTTCCAAGACAAAAGTCTCAAAACTGAGGATTGTCGCTCCTGCATACCCTTCGGTTCCTTTGAACATACCTGCCTAAAAGTGCTAATTGCATTTGACAATACCAGATGCGGCTACGAATACAAAGCCCAGACCCTTAGATGCTTTTAAGATGCGACAGGCTAGCGTCTCTGAACAATCCATACTTTTTGATATTTCCTGACTGGGGTGACGAAGCTAAAAGTTTCTCACGCATTGTGGAAACAAAGGAGATGGAACACGAAAGCGAAATAAGTTGCAAAAGAGATTTAATATTTTTGCCTCAAAATTCTCGTATTAAATTTCCGTAACACAATGTTGAGCAAGAGCTAGAAAAAAGCGATTGTCGTCACAGTATATAAATCAAAATTAATTTAAAATTTCATTTTGCGAGCTTTATTGTCCACAAATTTACCAAGAAGGGTTTTCAAAGGGCGATTTCTTATTCCATCGATAACGTAGATAGATCAACAAGGTTTTTTTCCTGGATCTCCCGAAAGACAAAAAGAAAAAACATAGGAGAACAGAAACAAAAATTCCAGCGGAATGAATACAGTGGTTAGAGCCTCTCTTACTCTTGCCCTGTTCTCATTAGAAAATAATTTGAGTCTGACAGTCGCAACCATCAGGCGTTCAGCATTACCACTATTTGTAATAGAAAAATGGGACAGTCTTGATATTTCCATTGTAAGAATCCATTTTCTTTAAAAAAAAATAATTTTTAAAGAAATTGATCCTATTACAGAATCCATTTTCTTTAAAATTTTTGTGCCGCCTTCAGGCCTCGCCTGACATGACTCTTACATAGGGAACGGGTCTGGTTTATGGCAGTTTTCGACAGATGTACGCTTTCTAGTCGGAGTAAGATTGACTGCAAGCTCATTTACCCATTCTGTAAGTGCAGATCTCCGTTTCTCACTTACTCAAGGAATAACAATTTTATTTATTTAGATCTTGGGTTTAACGATCACCGTGAGCAACACAATGTGCTATAAGAGGTCGCCCGTCCGTAATTTAGGGCCAGTGGTTCCAGGGAAGGGAGAAAGCCAGTGCCGTAAGACAAACACAAAATCCATGCCTCACCGGGATTCGAACCCGGACCCATCTCGGACGAATGGTCATAAGCCAGCGTTTAGACCACTAAGCCACCGGGGCGGCAACAACAATTTGCAAGTTATTGTTATTGTATGTATATCGAATATCGAAATGACAACAGAATATAAAATTGCCTTTGCATTTATCGTTTTTATTTTTTTCTCATTAATTAACTGATTTGAAATTGTCAACTACAAGTCTCGGCGCCCCCAATTTTTTGCGTCCTAGACAACCGCCTAGTTCGCCTAACCGGCCCTGAATACTATTAATATTTAATATTATAATTGTACTAGTACTCTTTCAATTTATTTAATTAGTAAAACTATTAATGCATTTTGAAACAAGGACGATAAGAATCACGGGATAAGGTGAGTTTAGTAATCCAGCAAAGTTACTTCTTCCTGGCAAGGCCAATCTCAGAATTCAAATGAGAGGTAGAGAGGGAATGGGGCGGGCTTGCATTTCTGTAACAAAGCTCTCTGACAGCCGGGAATGCGTGGAAGGCTTGCAGGCGGGAGCGTATCGCTTTTACAAGCCATTTTAATAAATTTGAGGGTAACAGAGGAAGCCCGTGATTTCGCAATTGTTTACTGCACGAAGCAGACTTCTACAAGATCAATGACCCAGGGTAGTATGGGTGACAGGGATCAAGAGCGAACTAGTAACACAATACATTCCGCACACACACAACCATGAGCGCCCATATCGTAATTTTTCGGAGGGGGTAAACAGAAACTGTACCTAAAATATCATACGCAAACAACAGACGAGGTAGGATCCAAAAGTTCGGGGACTTGGCGTATAGTTCCCTACCTTGAATACTTTAAAACACCGATGCACAACCACCTTCAAGATAATCCACTTGGGCGACGATGCACTCTTGCCAGCGCTCGTAAAGCTTCTGGAAGCGTTGCTGAAAGCCATGGTTTGCAACTCCTCGTAATGCCTCCTGCGTTGCTGTTTTTACCTCATTTGTTGACATAAGAAGACGTCCCTGCAGTTTTTGTTTCATCAGTGGAAAGAGGTAAACATCTCAGGGGGCTACGTCCGGTGAATAGGCGGGATGTGGAAGCACATTAGTGCGATTTCTGGCGAGAAACTCCGTGACCAGTAGGGACTGATGTGCAGGCGCGTCGTCATGGAGAAGGTACCATTGTCCACTTCACCACATCTCAGGCAGTTTCGATGGATTGACTCCCGTAAGCGACGTAAAATGTCCAGATACCGTTCCTTGTTAATTGTTGTGCCCTCAGGAATAAATTCGGAATTGACAATGCCGTGAGAATCAAAATACAGCTCTGCCGCCGCAGTGGTCTAAGCGATGGCCTCCGGTCATTCGTCCGAAAACCGTCAGGGTTCGAATCCCAGTGAGGCATGGATGTTGTGTTTGTCTTACGGCACTGGCTCTCTCCCTTCCCTGGAACCAGTGACCCTAAATAAGGGACGGACGACTGCTTATAGCCCGTTGAGTTGCTCACGGTGGTCGTTAAACCTCCAATAAATAAAAAAAAAAAACTCCAGCATGACTTTCCCTTTGCTGTGACCCTGCCTGAATTTCTTTGATCGCGGTGAATACCGTGATTTCCATGTTGAAGAAACACGCGTTGGCTGAATATCAAACAACCAGCACCACGTTTCATCACCTGTGATGATTTTATCCAATAACGTAGGATCGCTATCGGCTTTGTCTATTAATTCCCCGGATGTCCACATCCGTTCGTCCTTTTGTTCGGAGGTCAAAAGGCGAGGAACAATGTGCTGATAAATGCTGTGCATGTGAAGATCCTCCGTCAAAATGCGCTGCCATGTGGTCTAAGATAAGTTAGTTGCGTTAGCGATTTCCTCAATGGTTCGTCGACGATCCTGACGAACACACTGCGCCACCATCGTAATGTTTCCCTCACACCGTGCAGTCACAGGTCGACCACAACGCTCATTATCTGCGATGGATTCTCAGCCCTCTTTGAAACGCCGATACCACTCGGACACCTTCGATCTCGCCATCGTAGAGTGATTGTACACATTCGATCTCGCCATCGTAGAGTGATCGTACACCTTCGATCTCGCCATCGTAGAGTGATCGTACACCTTCGATCTCGCCATCGTAGAGTGATCGTACACCTTCGATCTCGCCATCGTAGAGTGATCGTACACCTTCGATCTCGCCATCGTAGAGTGATCGAACACCTTCGATCTCGCCATCGTAGAGTGATCGTACACCTTCGATCTCGCCATCGTAGAGTGATCGAACACCTTCGATCTCGCCATCGTAGAGTGATCGTACACCTTCGATCTCGCCATCGTAGAGTGATCGTACACCTTCGATCTCGCCATCGTAGAGTGATCGTACACATTCGATCTCGCCATCGTAGAGTGATCGTACACCTTCGATCTCGCCATCGTAGAGTGATCGTACACCTTCGATCTCGCCATCGTAGAGTGATCGTACACCTTCGATCTCGCCATCGTAGAGTGATCGTACACCTTCGATCTCGCCATCGTAGAGTAATCGTACACCTTCGATCTCGCCATCGTAGAGTGATCGTACACATTCGATCTCGCCATCGTAGAGTGATCGTACACATTCGATCTCGCCATCGTAGAGTGATCGTACACATTCGATCTCGCCATCGTAGAGTGATCGTACACCTTCGATCTCGCCATCGTAGAGTGTTCGTACACATTCGATCTCGCCATCGTAGAGTGATCGTACACCTTCGATCTCGCCATCGTAGAGTGATCGTACACATTCGATCTCGCCATCGTAGAGTGATCGTACACCTTCGATCTCGCCATCGTAGAGTGATCGTACACCTTCGATCTCGCCATCGTAGAGTGATCGTACACATTCGATCTCGCCATCGTAGAGTGATCGTACACCTTCGATCTCGCCATCGTAGAGTGATCGTACACCTTCGATCTCGCCATCGTAGAGTGATCGTACACCTTCGATCTCGCCATCGTAGAGTGATCGTACACCTTCGATCTCGCCATCGTAGAGTGATCGTACACATTCGATCTCGCCATCGTAGAGTGATCGTACACATTCGATCTCGCCATCGTAGAGTGATCGTACACCTTCGATCTCGCCATCGTAGAGTGATCGTACACCTTCGATCTCGCCATCGTAGAGTGATCGTACACCTTCGATCTCGCCATCGTAGAGTGATCGTACACATTCGATCTCGCCATCGTAGAGTGATCGTACACCTTCGATCTCGCCATCGTAGAGTGATCGTACACCTTCGATCTCGCCATCGTAGAGTGATCGTACACCTTCGATCTCGCCATCGTAGAGTGATCGTACACCTTCGATCTCGCCATCGTAGAGTGTTCGTACACATTCGATCTCGCCATCGTAGAGTGATCGTACACCTTCGATCTCGCCATCGTAGAGTGATCGTACACATTCGATCTCGCCATCGTAGAGTGATCGTACACCTTCGATCTCGCCATCGTAGAGTGATCGTACACCTTCGATCTCGCCATCGTAGAGTGATCGTACACCTTCGATCTCGCCATCGTAGAGTGATCGTACACATTCGATCTCGCCATCGTAGAGTGATCGTACACCTTCGATCTCGCCATCGTAGAGTGATCGTACACCTTCGATCTCGCCATCGTAGAGTGATCGTACACCTTCGATCTCGCCATCGTAGAGTAATCGTACACCTTCGATCTCGCCATCGTAGAGTGATCGTACACCTTCGATCTCGCCATCGTAGAGTACCTTCGATCTCGCCATCGTAGAGTGATCGTACACCTTCGATCTCGCCATCGTAGAGTGATCGTACACCTTCGATCTCGCCATCGTAGAGTGATCGTACACATTCGATCTCGCCATCGTAGAGTGATCGTACACCTTTGATCTCGCCATCGTAGAGTGATCGTACACCTTCGATCTCGCCATCGTAGAGTGATCGTACACCTTCGATCTCGCCATCGTAGAGTGATCGTACACCTTCGATCTCGCCATCGTAGAGTGATCGTACACCTTCGATCTCGCCATCGTAGAGTGATCGTACACATTCGATCTCGCCATCGTAGAGTGATCGTACACCTTCGATCTCGCCATCATAGAGTGATCGTACACCTTCGATCTCGCCATCGTAGAGTGATCGTACACCTTCGATCTCGCCATCGTAGAGTGATCGTACACCTTCGATCTCGCCATCGTAGAGTGATCGTACACCTTCGATCTCGCCATCGTAGAGTGATCGTACACCTTCGATCTCGCCATCGTAGAGTGATCGTACACCTTCGATCTCGCCATCGTAGAGTGATCGTACACCTTCGATCTCGCCATCGTGGAGTGATCGTACACCTTCAATCTCGCCATCGTAGAGTGATCGTACACCTTCGATCTCGCCATCGTAGAGTGATCGTACACCTTCAATCTCGCCATCGTAGAGTGATCGTACACCTTCGAAAGCACTTCTAAGGTCTCTGCAACTGTTTTACCCAAACGCTGACAAAATCAAATGTTATAACTTTGCTCTTCAAAAGCCATGTTTCTCACATCGCAGAAGACAGACGACTAACCACCGCAGCAAACGTCTGCGTGCGCATTCCAATCACTTTCCAGCGGCCAAACCTATTTGACTACGGAGGGAGGGACGGCGGGATGTATTTCAGAATCCATAACTTTAACTACATGCTTGCGTTGTCACGGGTAGGCGCTGTTCCAGAACTTTTGGATCCTACTCCTTATACAAATTTCTACTGTGACTTCTTGTTATCTATTTACCACACAATCGACACATAAATTTAACTGAAAATCTAAAGATTACAGAACTACATGAAATATTAAATGTATAAAAAAGAATTAGACAGCTTTTAGGGATAATAAAAGTACCTCGTTGTTCTTTTGAGCTTTGGGCTTTTTGGCCACTTGTGTCCCATGCGCCACGAAACCCTAGTGGTCACTTAATGGGTCATCAAGGATAAAACACCTAGTTCTGGTAAAAAAAAAAAAACTTCAGAATATCTTTGTCCAGCAATGAATATCTCTTGCAGAGGGTGATACAATTTTCATTACTTCGCCTTTCATGCTTTTTCATTCTGTACCTAATGTACTCAGTGCCCCAACATTCAATCCAAAAAATTGTATTATTACTTTCTCCTGAACATTCTCAAAGGTTTTATTTTTACTGCACACACACACACACACACACACACACACACATACACACAGACACATACACACACATATCCAGAAGTCTAAAAAAAATTATCAATCAGAATTAGTGTTCTCAAAATAGTATAACTATACTAAAAATCCGAAATTTCTTGGCGCAGAATGCAAATGAAACTTTCCAAGCTTTCGCACATCAACCAGATGGCTTTTTCAAGGAAGGTAGACAGAAATTTCGAATTTTCAGTATAGTTATACTATTTTGAGGATAATTGGTGTACAGTTCCTACTTATAATATTAATGTTATTGCAAAAATCTTTATAGCACCTTTCAAGAACAGAAATTGAATAGTGAGATTTCCATTGTACCGCAAGTGACTTTCTTGACCCTCCATACGGGCGCCTGTGCACACAACACCCCAATTGGATCATTTATCTGAATTCGAAGAGGAATGTCGGCAATTTCAGAAATTTTGGCATTATTTAGAAAGGCCAGGAAAAATTTAAGTGTTCCTGTTGCTGATATGTGCAATATTATTATATATATATATTAGGAAAAGAACCCCAAAAGAATCGATTTACCTTTTCTAATATTGATGTTATCCTAGATTTACATAGGCATAACCACAGTAACGCCTCTGAAGAAACCATTTTTTCTCTTTTGAAAACCATTCATAATTATTGGGACATTTAGTTCGCAGGCAAGAAAGAGTGCATTGACACTCAGAACAAATGGTATACAAATGATGATATACACTGCTGGCCACCCAAAATGCAACACCAAGAAGAACACGAGATAGCAAAGCCAGATTTGCTGGACACATAACAACAGATACAAAGATGAAACGATTGAGCCTACAGGCCCGTGCGACTTGCGGAACACGCAGACATCAATAATTCGCGTAACCACCATGGCTGGCAATAACGGCCGCTACACGTCGTGGCATCGAACGAAAGAGGCTTTGGAATAGGGCTTGGGGTATGTCGGTCCAGGCTGCTTCCACACGTTGCCACAGTTCATCAGGCGAAGCCCCGGGTGGTGCTTGCAGCGCCACTCGGTTGCCGATCAGCGACCAGACGTGTTCGATGGGCGACATATCGGGAGAACAGGCGGGCCACGGCAGCAGTGACACCTGGTGGGCCGTGAAGAATTGTTGTACGATGCGTGCCATGTGCGGGCGCGCATTGTCCTGTTGAAACGTGGCCGTTGGCAGGTCCTGCAGGTAAGGGAGGAATACAGGCTCCAAAACGTTGGAGATGGTGCGGTGGCTGTTGAGTGTACCGGCCAAGCGTACCAGAGGGGTGCGGGTGTCATATCCAATGGCGCCCCAAACCATAACGCCAGGCGACGGACCGGTATGGCGATGCATAATGCAGACGTCATACAGTCTCTTGCCGCGGAGCCGCCACATGCGGATCCGACTCTCGTGGTGTTGCAGGCAGAACCGGGATTCGTCGGAGAAGACAATTTCGTGCCATTCCGTAGTCCAGGTGCGGCGTTCAAAGGCCCACTGCCGCCGCCCTCGCCGGTGGTGTAACGTCAATGGTAATCGGAGCAATGGGCGCCGTGCGACAAGTCCCCGCTTCTGCAGACGACGTCGAAGGGTGCGTGCTGACACAAGTTGTTGCGCAACACACCCTAATTCCTGCGCTAACGTTCGTGATGTGGCGGTGCGAGCCGTCAATGCCCGCCACACAACATGCCGGTCCTCTCGTTCAGTAGTGTGCCGCGGCTGCGGCAATAGCTGACGTCGGTCCGTCCGTCCCTGTTGCACTCCCCTCACTGTGGCTGGATGTCGTCCCACACGGGCGCCGATGTCTGGGTACAATAAACCGCTGTCGCGATAAGCCACTATTCGTCTTCTGTCGAACTCCGAAACGTGCTGGAATGACTGCCGAATTCTGCGACGAGTCATCAGGAAGCTTCCCACGCACATGTCCGGCAGCACAACACACTTCCACTACTTACACCCCGCCTTCTGTGCACCCTTCTTATAGTGCTTCTCGTTGGCGTGCCGGGCGCACATGATTTGCAGATGCTCTGCAACGCTAATCGTTTGCGTGTCCTCTCGCGGGCGACGCATGCTATGAATTTCAGGCCAATCGGATGCTTCCTTCTTGGTGTTGCATTTTGGGTGGCCAGCAGTGTAATTACATTGATAGAGCTATATAAGATTTTTTCGCTTCACAACTTAGTACCGTGTGAAGCAACCTCGAGGAAGAATAACAGACTACATGGAGTAGCATTTAATGGAAGAGGTTTTTGATATCGTCCTGGGATACAGGCTGCTTTTATGCGAGACCAGAGTTCATTTGTGATGATCGGCAGAGGCGCTTGACGGGCTTTTCGCTTAGCTATCATAATCGAGACATGTTCAATCGGGGACATAGCAGGCGAGCGTGAAGGCCAGGGGAGAAGTGATTTCTGCCGTGCATGGAAGATGTCTTGGACATTCCGGGACACATGTGGCCGAGCATTTTTCTACTGGAATACAGCGCCAGGACAACTCTGAAGGAACTGTGTCACCTCTGCCTCTAAAACATCCCTGATGTATCGCTGGCTGTTGAGGGTTCCCTCAATTCGTACAAGGCTAGATCGCGAATTGAACCCAATGGCGCACCAAATCCTGACGCTTCGCGTTGGGCCATGAATGAGGCTGCAAGGTGCCGTTCACCACGATTTCTTCAAACACGTATGCGACCATCATGGTGCATCAAGATGAATCGTGGCTCGTCAGAAAACATGACCTGTTGCCAATAAGCGCGCCATGGTCTGTGTTCGAGATCCCATTGCAGGCTGCGGTGATTATGGTTGAGGGTGAAACGAGTGTGCAGCAAAGGGCTGCTATAACGACCAGTCCTCTGTTAAGCAGACGACGTCGAACTGTGCTGGAAGAAAAACCTGACCTGTGACAGTGCTCCACTGCTGTGGTAACACCGTGGACGTCCCTGTGCGATCGGTCACTGCCATGCGGGTGGGGTATCCGTAACCCTGTGCAATCGGATGATTTTGCATTCCATTTCCCAGGATTCTGTGCATCCGAGCCTCATCTGTCCACTGACGCCACATTCGCATTACTGTACTGGCGTTTTGTCCCGTACGAGTTACAATTTCGCGGTAGGGAAATCCAGCTTCTCTCATCCCAACAATCTTTCCTCGCGCAAATTCCGTTAGGTGTTGACAATGCTACCTTCTTCGGTGATGGGGAATAGTGAGACACGAGAAACACCCTTTCGACTCGATGCCGGCTCTTCACTGATTGCAACGTCTCGTTTGATCCTCTTTACACTCAAAACCAGACAGTTCAGAGGGCGCTGCTCCGAAACCGCAAGCGCATTTTCACTGACATTTTAATCAATTTCATGTTCCAACCTGTTGTACATATCCTGTAAGTTTCAAGCTACCAGCAGTCCTTCATGGTGTAGCAGTTTTCACAAACAGTAGTGTAATTTTACTACGTTATGTTCATTCATTTCCTCTTTACCTGAGTCATTCAATCAATTTACAAATGCACATTAATGACAGTTCTATATATTTTTTAAAAATCCTAAAAATAATAAATGCTTACGTTGAAAATTTAAATACAAGTACTTCATTAGCATGTTTTTTTTTTTTTTTTTTTTTTTGAGGTTTAACGACCACCGTGAGCAACTCAATGGGCTATAAGCAGTCGCCCGTCCCTAATTTAGGGTCACTGGTTCCAGGGAAGGGAGAGAGCCAGTGCCGTAAGACAAACACAACATCCATGCCTCACCGGGATTCGAACCCGGACCCCTTTCGGACGAATGATCAGAGGCCAGCGCCTTAGACCACTGCGCCACCGGGGCGGCCATTAGCATGTTTAACGTCAAGCAATTTCATTTGTAAAAAAGGGGAATTAACGTCGAAACGAAGTTTCAAAATTATGCCATTTAAACTTGCGAGAAAACGATTTAAATTTTTATTTGAATGCCCATTTTAAAATAATACATATGGTAAAAAAATTGCACATAATTGTTCTTGAGAATATTCTGATTCTTTTTGGGTTTAAAAAAATATATTTTAACCCTCCAGGCGGCAAGCACGCACATATACGTTCACCGAAATCCAGTTCAAATGCTGCGAGCAAGCATATATACGTTCATCGAAATGAAGTGGAGATGCGGATATATGCGTACTCGCAGCTTTTGAACAGGATTTCGGTGAACGTATATATGCGTGCACGCCGCTTTTGAACAAGATTTCGGTGAACGTAAATATATGCGTTCTTTCTGCTTAGAGGGATAATTTAAGCATGGAATTTAAATTCGTAATTAATTTTTAGATTAAAATACGTTTACTTAGGACCGTTTAAATTTTACTGGCGCAGGAAGCTGTAATGTTCAAAACCCGCCTCTGGGAAGAACTGCGAATTTTAAGCTCTGAAGGCTACCGAAACTGGCGAAACATATCATACAAAAATTCTTCTGATAGATAAATGACAAAAAATAGGCGCGAAAAAATTGTAACAATAGCTTTTGCAAAAGTTTCAGTTCCAATTTCAAATTAATGATAAGCAGTGAATTTTAAACCTTCTCGTAAGCTGCGATCGGGACAGATGGCGCCCCTGCTTCCATGGGTGTACTACTGTGTAGCATTTAATTATACTGGGTATTAGCCAGTTTTCCTAAACTCGGAAAATACACTTAATTATGCAGCACGGCAAAATGTCAAAAAAAATGTACATAGTTAAACTAAAAAAAGTTATTTCCTTCCGTTGAAATAGGCCCTACTCTCTCTAACACAAACACGCGTGCTCGCGCCCACACAAAAGTCAAAATTATTTAGCGTAATGAGGGAACCCCTTCACCTTCCAAACTGAATATACCTGCAGTGATTCACTGACGCTAAATTTTGAGACAGTCCTTCAAGACGTGAAAGCCACTCCGAAGGATTTATTATTTGCTCCATATATCGGAGAAGAGGAACTGCAACACTCATTCGAAGTCAACCTTAAACGGAGAAACGACAAAATTTATTGGGTTGGAAAGAAAGTAATGTTCGGTGACGAGGTACCCAAAGTCGAAGCCCCAGCCACGGCGCACATTGGCCACTGAGACAGCGCAGCACACCGGCATGACACCAGAAGGTAGATGGCTTAAAGCAGTGGCAGTTATGTGTGTGATTGAGGGTTTAACCTTGCGAGCAGCTCAGTGGGCTATAAGCAGTCGCCCGTCCCTAATTTAGAGCCACTGACACCAGGAAACGCAACATTCATGCCTCACGGGGATTCGAACCCAGACCCATCTCGAACGAACGATCAGAAGCCATCGCTAAGACCACTGCGCCACCGGGGCGGCTCAGTGGCAGTTAGCCGTCAGAGGGCGAACAGTATAAGCGGCAGCCAACATGGAAGTGGATAAGGTGTACATCCGCCATTGAATGCTGTATGAGCTTCGTCTCGGTAGCATCGCCGCAAGTGCTGTAAGGAACATTACTAGTGTGTACCCCAATGCCATTCACACCGTCAGTGATGTCCTTGGTTTGAACGGTTTCGAGAGTGGAATTTTTAGCTGCTGGACCGTCCTAAAGCCGGAAGACCCGCAACAGTGGATATGGACATGCTGAAGACCTTAGTGCCGACCCGGTGGCGCAGAGGTCTAAGCGCTGGCTTCTGGTCATTCATCCGTGAAAGGGTCCCGGTTCAAATCCCGTGAGGCATGGATGTTGTATTTGTCTTACGGCACTGGCTCCCTCCCTTCCCTGGAACCAGTGGCTCTAAATTAGGGATGGGCGACTGCTTATAGCCCATTGAGTTGCTCACGGCGTTCGTTAAAAAAAAGACCTTAGAGGAGACCGACCCACGCGTGACCGCATGGGAGTTCTTCGAACAGCTGGGGACTACCCACACAAGCATTATCACGCACTTACGTCAACTTGGGAAGGTGCATAAGAGGGGAGTTTCTGTATTCAATCTACTAACAGTTGAGCAGAAAGCAAATCGTATGAGTGCATTGAACCGTTCTTGGACCGCTTTGTGACAGGTGAGGAGAAATGGGTCCTGCATGACAATGCCAGCTCCCGGAAACAGTGGTTGGACCCAAGACAGTAGCTCATGCCGACCCCCAAAACCCGCTGATACTCATGTAAGGTCCTGCTGTCTCTTTGGGAGCATATGAGAGGTGTCGTATGTTTTGAACTGCTTCTGGACTTATCACCGCCGATGCGTACTGCCTGCCGTCAACTCGACGATCTGCACGTATCGCTCACGTCGAAACGAACAACACTGCTGAACCGCAACGGCGTCCTCCTACAGCAGGATGAAGCGATACCTCACACAGCACGGGCGACCTGTCACCAGATCAGGGACTTAGGCTGGAAGCAGCTGAAGCACCCCGGACATTGCCTCCATGAGAGTACTACTTTTTCCGGTAGTTGCAGAATTTCATGGACGGACAGCGATGCACCAATTGGGACAATGTCGAACGCGCACTTACTCACTTCTTTGAGTCCAAGCTGCCGCAATTCTACAGGGAATGTATCCAACAGCTGCCCAGACGATGGGAGTAGGTCGTGGCGGACTTACTCACTTCTTTGAGTCCAAGCTGCCGCGATTCTACAGGGAAGGTATCTAACAGCTGCTCAGACGATGGGAGCAGGTCGTGGCGTACTTACTCACTTCTTTGAGTCCAAGCTGCCGCAATTCTACAGAGAAGGTATCCAACAGCTGTCCAGACGATGGGAGTAGGTCGTGGCGCACTTACTCACTTCTTTGAGTCCAAGCTGCCGCAATTCTACAGGGAAGGTATCCAACAGCTGCCCAGACGATGAGAGCAGGTCGTGGCAAACGATGGTCACTACATTTTGGACTGATTTGTACTTGTGCATACGGCAATTGCACTTTTCTGTTGCCTAGCATTTCCAGATATTACTTTCTTTCCAACCCAATACAAATTGAGACGAAACTAAATTCCAGATTTGAATGGAGAAGTAACTTAATTTTTCGCATGTTTATTTTCTTACGAGTTTTAAAAATTGGGCTAAGTAATTATAAACAATATGAATACAGCATGACTGGAATACGGGATTACACCAAACAATACAAATTTTATATTCAAATTAAGCGGAACCTTGGTCGCTCTGGGTGGTGTAGTGGTTAGCGTATCGGGCGCTATCCGGGTGATGCGGGTTCAATTCCCTCTCCAGAACGACGAAATTTTCAAGTTTTCGGATATTATCTGACTTACCATCCATGTCATATTTACACCAAAAAACGGATTCAAAATTCGTAGTTTTATAATTATTTCTAAGAAATGGGATATTGTTTTAAATTTGATTCATAATTTTTTTTTTTTTTTTTTGCATTAATTCTCGTTAGTGGCACATTCCGTTATGCAGTTCTTATTCCCGCATTGGAAAGACTGTGTTCAGTCACGCCTACATACCACTTCCCACTTGTTTTGAAAAAAAAAAAAAGAGAAAACGCAGAAGAAAATTTAGTTTTTAAATAAACTACACTAAATGGAAAAATGTAGTAACTTCAATGATTTTTGATGAATAAAAAGTAAGTACAAAATAATTTTTATGCAAGTATTTTTCTACAGAAATTATTTATATTCTGTTTTGTTTGAAATTTATTCATTACCGAAATTTTTATCTTAATCGCAATTTGTTCACATGTCCACATTCTTTCATCTAGTCAAAATGACTAGATGAAGAAATAACCAAAACTTTTCACAAAAATCACGGCAACTGAGATTTTGCTATTCGCAAACAAGGATAATTATCTCGATGGAAGTCACATCGTTGTTAGAACTACTATGTTCAACAAAATCAGGACCAAACCATTTAAAAATTCATAATACATGGCATAACTATTGAATAATACATCTGGCGTCACTCCTTTTGTTTTGTAATTGATGACCATTTCATTTCATATTCTGCAGTAATTGTACATGTTTTCCATCAACGGCACTGATCGTGACACACGGGACAACTCAAATTAGTTGTATGAGCCAGCCGGGGCTGTTGGCAAGACATCTTTAGTGAGGTTTTTATTCTGCGGAAATTAAACCATGCAGCCACCTGGTGTGGGTATAGTCTAAGATTTCCATTTCAGTTGGTTTCAACAGACCTTAGGGCTGCTATCAGTACAGCTACAAGTAGATAGTAGACTACAGAGACATTAGATTGGGCCGAGGATGGCCTAGTGCTCAACGTTCGTGACTGCCACTGAGGAACCTCAGGTTCGATCCCGGGCAGGTACGAAAGCTCGAACTACTAAATATCCGCCGGGGTGCGGATGGGCACGTTAAGCGATCGGGCCCCGGGTACTGGACCCCGATAATAAATAACGGCGTCTTCTTCCCTCTTTCTACTTTGCTTCCGTGTCACTTTCCTATCGGGCACTCTAGCCCAAATCTCCTAGCTTCCTATTTCTAAGGGTTGTTTACGACGTGGGGTCAGACACTCCCTCCCTAAAATCTTCCACATATGATCTCATCTGATCTGAGACAATAGATTGCGCGTTATGCAGGAAAAACATCAAGCTGAATTCTCTGAAAATTTCAGTAC
The DNA here is from genome assembly GCA_039090855.1 of Macrothele yani. Classification (NCBI taxonomy): domain Eukaryota; kingdom Metazoa; phylum Arthropoda; class Arachnida; order Araneae; family Macrothelidae; genus Macrothele; species Macrothele yani. Next base: position 135,883,389 of record CM077010.1, on the reverse strand, counting down.
GGCGTATAGAAAAAGAACTGCTTTGGGTAGAGAGGGGTTTGCAACGCTGCAGCCCCCTCCCCATTTTTAACAAAAAAATCCTACCCTGTTTGATAGATTTTCCAAAGCTACGAATTAATAATCGGGACAGTCTTTAATGTATTACACAATTTTGTGACAAAAGTTCGCAGAAAAAGGAAACTAAAAGAACATCCTGGGACGTACACACGTACTACAGAAGTAAAGCAAGTGTCAAGACGAGAAATCTGCAGCGATCGATACATTCCGTCGGTGTAACTTAGTTGGGAGAGCAACTTTGTCCGGAGTGAGGGGGCGCGAACAAATTTGTGTTTTCACAATCCTTCTTTGAACGTTTTCGTTTCAGAAATTAAGCACACATGGAAAGAAAACTCCACTGCAAAGTAAATCTTTATTAATCAGCTTACACAAAGTACATTGAATCCTTCAGCTGTGTTTGTACTTCGATTACTTCAGACCAAGTTCTCTCCACAGCTCGACCAAAATCCAAATGTTCTCCACTACCACTGCCTTCATCAAAATGAGCGGCCAAGTGTTTTGTAGCACGGTAAGCAGCTAGATGAGCATACATCACTGGTGCAGGCAGAGAAATGCTTCTGGTGCAACGTGCGTATATGTGGCAGAGGTAGTAAGTCAAATTCTGAAGTTCGTTCGATGTGAAATTGCTGTCATCGGTAACGACAGTGTAGTGCCCTGGGCGGCTTGTTCCTTGAAGTCCGTAATGGCTGCACAAGAAGAAGTCAAAATTGATTGGACTGCAAGCTGCTTGGTCGACAACAGTACCTGGTGGGACATTCCTCTTCTTGCCGACACCGTCAGAAGGGCTTTCTGGTATGAATCGTGTGTGATGCCTTTTTTGAACAACGATGAAAGTGACAGCAGGTTCGTAATCGGAATCCATACTCTTGCAGGCAGCACGAATGGCCCGAAGCTCGAAATCGCGAACTTCCTCAAACTGTCCAACACTAACACCATCGCGATAGAAAATTACTTTTTCTGGTTTTAAATGGTTGGTCTTTCTATAAAAAGCTTTCAGCAACTCAATAACCATGTTTTTCAGGTCTACGATAATTTCGAGAGCCTTTTTCTTCCCGTCTATGCTGCTCTGAGCCCGACACACAACAGCGTAGCGCGAGGGATGCGAATCCAGACTCCCTACGGCTGCGGCAATAGATGGCTTATAATTGCCACTCCCAGGAGGTGGGTGTGTCACATCGGCTCCAATAACGATCACTGGTTGGCTAAATATTGGCAATCCTACACTAGGCTTTAAGGTGTGGTTGATTCCTCCCATTTTAGCATTTATCTTCTGGCAAATGTTACTCATTACAGCACGGTTTAATTTCTTTACGTTGAAAGCTTGAACGCACTGAGTTAAAATACCGAGCTCTGTCTCAGCAACTTGCTTTATCTCTGCGTAAAGTGGTGAGGTTTTACCTGGAAGTACAACGACTGCCAAATTCACTTCTTCGAACTTTGCTTTAACATCTTCAAGAACATGTCTAACCTTAGAGCAGTAAACGATTTCAATGCATTCGGGATTTCGCAGATTTATACCGTGATCTTGTGCGATGTTGCACAGAGAAGAAGAGAATGTTTCCAAAACATTTTTGCTGCAGAACTGCGAATTGACAAAGCTCAGTATTATCCAAGAAGTTACATCACCACATCGCAGAAATCTCTCGCGCGATATCTCCCACGAGCCATCTTTAGGTATTATACAATTATCATCGAAGTACTTGACATTCGGTGGGCTGATGATACGTCCTTCAAGCTGCAAAGGAGTGGTACAAATGCGGACACCAAACTCCATATTACACGGGTCGTTGTTAAAATCCACATGCGCCAAAACTTGCTGTATCCTACTGAAGCGTGTTTCTGGGGAAACAGACGCAACTTTTATCATTTCCGATGTCTGAATCTCTGTCATGCGTTCATTACTGTGTTGCCCTGGAACAACTTCACACAACTCCATTGGAAGATACACCTTCTTGTGCTCAGGACTCATGTGCAAGCAAGGTAGGTGAGGGTAGCGCAGTTGCATGTGGTATTTCTGAAGAAAATAATCGAAAATATTTATCTGTACTGTACCTTCCGTTCTTCTCACGAGGAACTTCAATTTGTTCGCGGAATCTGCGCTTACCCGTAAGATACGGTACTCCCTCTTGTAACCTAAATGGGACGTCCTTATTTTCAGCCCCTTTAGTTTTCTGGACAGCCGAAGTATGTAATTCTTTTGGAGCTCTTCGGTCTGAAGTAGGTAGTCAACACTGCAGTCTAATATTTCGCTGACGTAATTAATTACCGGCCCACCTTTGTGAAATACGCTACTCGTGACGTTGATGTTAACCATCGGTTTCCACTGTCCCAGGATAACACTCTGGTGATGTCCGAACCATATCTCTTTCCCAGCGCTTAATGGGTGCACTTCTTCTTTGCACCTCGGAGAGCAAAAGAAAGAACGGCCTACGGGAATGTATTTGAAGCAAGGTCCAGTTCGCAAAATCGTTTCCACAGCCATTATAGCTTCCTGAGGCACTTCTTGACTGGCTCCCTCGAACACTGCATGAATTGAATCCAAGCTAATGGCATTGCTTTTAGTTCCTTTCTTATGAACTGGCTTTATGGAGACTTCAAATGAATCGCGTGATTTATCCAAGTTATTCAGATGGTTGGACAATTTTACAAGCACTGTCACCGGAGCAGTTTTTAGGGGAGTTTTTGTGTACATGTTTTTTCGGCCATCATAGGCAGGAAGATAGCTCCGGAATTGGTAAAACTCGCGAAACATGGTGTCGATAATTTCCCTGTTCTTCCTCGTGTTGAGGCACCGAAACTTTCTACCTGATACTCGGGACTCTTTCGAGGTATCTCTCTCGGAAGTGCTACTCTTCAGAGTTATATCAACGTCATAATGGTAAACATCACCTCTCGGGAGCTCCAAAGGAAAATAATTAACTTTCAGAGCAATCTTTCTTCCACCTGTACCATAATCGGGCCTTTTTGCTAATGCTACCGATTTCACCAGACGCATGCTGATCTCTTCAGGAGCAACATGAATCATCTCCCCGTTCTGTGGTTTCCATTTCTTACTGGTTCTTATATTATCTTCAAGCTTGACATTGTGTCTAGCAGCAGAACCAGGAATTTCGTTAAGAGCAGGTGGTAGTTTCTGTGGTTCTCTTGGCAGAGTACGGCCTCTTCCTGCGAAAAAAGAAAAAAAAAACAGTTGCTTTGTGAGTACAGCGTAAATAACATAAGATAAGCGCAAATAAAATAAGATAAGCGTAACATGTATTATGAAGAAGAAACAAACAACGAATGCAGGTCAGAGAGGGGTACCTAGGGAGGGCGGATCGACTGCCGCGGACGCAACTTAAGAAAATGCAAAAATCACTGCTTGCAATCTGATTTAAATTGGAGTTGAAACTTTTGCACCAGTTTCTGATACGGTTTTTCGTGCTATAATTTGGCATTTGTCTATTTACAGAACTTGCTTATACAGGGCGATTGCAAACTCCTTCAATAAAACAAGAGAGGTGATAGTACACATCAAAACGAACAATATTTGCAATGGAACCTAGGGCCACATTCCACTCCTAGTGCCAGAAAAGAGCACGTTCGAAAAACGTCCAGCAGGCACACAGAGTTCCAACCAGTGCATGAAAAGAGCACTTTCGAAAAACGTCCAGCAGGCACACAGAGTTCCAACCAGTGCATGAAAAGCACAAGATACAAATCAGGTGCGCTGAACACGTGCGTAGACGATGAGTCACGGACCCTTGTAAGCACCAGCAGAGATTTGGCGTCAACATCTGGGCAGGCAGCCTTGGTGATTGTCTGGTGGGACCTTACCTCTTGCCAGAACGTCTGACCTGACCGGCGCAGAGTAACGTGTGTTCCTGGAGCAAGTGCTAACCGGTCTGTTGCAGGATGTTCCGCTCACCACACGGAGAGACATGTGGTTTATGCATGATGGGGCCCCAGCACACTTTGCCATCGAGGTCCGATACTTCCTAAATGTGGCATATCTCGGGCAGTGGATTGGACGCTGAGGACCTGTGGCTTGGCCTCCACGCTCCCTGGACTTCAATCCACTGGACTTCTTCTTCTGGGGGCACATGAAAACATTGGTGTACGAGGCACCTGTGAATTCCCTGGAAGATCTCGTCGCGCGAGTCGCTGTTGTTGCCGACCAGATCAACACCACACCGGGAGTCTACAAGAGAGTGCGACAGTCCTTCATTCGCAGGAGTGGACTGTGCAACGACACCCTTGGACGCCAGTTTGAGCAGCTCCTTTGAGTCTTTCTCTGATGCGATTGGAATTGTGCAATTCATAAATTAGGTATGTCTCTTTCTTTGCACTGTTGAAGGCTCAACGTGGATATGTAACTTTACTCTGTTCTGGCGCTAGGAGTGGAATGCAGCCCTAGGTTGCATTGCAAATATTGTTCATCTTGATGTGTACTATCACCCTTCTTGTTTTCTTGAGGGAGTTTATAATCACCCTGTATGTTTCAGCAGTTTCGGAGCCTTACAACTTAAAAATCGCATTTCTTCCTCAAAATGCTCAATATACTTTAATTGCTCAAGTTCAGAAATGGAGGCGTGCTTACACGTATGCAGAGTGATAAGGATGTCGTTCATATTATCAAAGATTCTCTGGCAGCTGTTTGACCATTACTACGACTGCTGACCATGACTCCCAACTGCATTCGGCCCGTTTGATGTGGTGGCGAAGGTCCGAACTCCGAAATTGGAAGGTCGCAATATTTTAATTTTTCTGTTTGCCCCGTGCGACAAAATGCCTAGTTGCTTCTCTGATGCAAGTAGAAACTTGACTCTGAAAAAGGCTGTTAATAAAGTCTCTTTTAGTCACTTTATAAAATCTCCAAAAGAACCTGACTCTGATAAAGTCAGCCGTTGTAGGAAGCAAGTTGGGTACATGGATGGTTCATCCCGTCATCTGTACGACACAAAATAATGAGTCTTTGAACATTCCAGTAATAGGTTCTTCATACTATTCTGCGAATTTTATATCTGAGGACTGTTGATATCGGACCTGCATCTCTCTCTCAGGTGACTAGCGCATTTTCGTATTTTATTTTTTAGTTATTCAAACTCGTACGTACGTATACACTAAAGAGCAATTGAATTAGAGATAACTGGCGTTACGCAAATGTGGCGCTGTGGGCGGCCCTGTAAATGGAGACGACATGATGTATGCAGCGATCCGACAAAATAAGTAGTGATGCGACGGGAATCAGTAAGAGTCGGACGCAGTATGAGTAAGACGAAGGATCTAAGCGCATTTGATCGTGGGCAAATTGTCGGGGCCCGACAAATAGGTCACTCCATCTCGGAAGTCGTGCAGGCACTGGGATTTTCACGAGCCACTGTGTCACGGGTGCACCGTAAGTACATCAAATCCGGTAAAACTATCCCTGCAAGGGCCAACTGCCGTGGACAACAGCGTGTGGATGAGCAGGGTTATCGTCGGCTAGCTTGCATTGTAACAGCGGATAGACGGACCACAGTGCAAGAAATCACTCAGCAATTTAACGCTGGTGCACAAAAACGTGTAAGCAGCCACACCATCCAGAACCATCTTTTCGCTATGGGGTACAGAAGCCATCGTCCCACGAGGGTACCGCTGCTGACCGCACATCACAGGGTGCAAACATTAGCAAGGATGCAGGAACATCGCCACTGAACCCTAGACATGTGGGAAAATGTTGCCTGGACGGATGAGTCGAGATTCACGTTGGTACATGCGGATGTCAGGGTACGAGTACGGCGCAAACCACATGAAGCGATGGATCTTTCTTTCAGCAGGGTACTCTTCAAACTGGGGGGGTGGCATTCTCGTCTGGGGACTGTTTACGTGGACTGAAATGGGACCCCTGGTACGTGTGACATCGTCCCTCACAGGTCAACGTTACCGGGATATCCTGGACGACCATTTGCTATCGTTTGTGCGTCTTCAACCTCCCACTGGGGACCTCTTCCTGCAACAAGACAATGCACCGTGCCGTCACTCCCGAACTGTATCCGAATGGTTGGATGAACACTCCACCGACGTGACCTAGCTTCCTTGGCCAACTAGGTCGCCTGACCTCAATCCCATCGAGCACATCTGGGATGCCATAGAGAGAGATGTTCGAGGCTCTGACCCCCTTCCATCAAATCTTCGTGAACTGTGGGAACTTGTTCACGGGTCGTGGATCCGTATGGCTTCCCAACGTTTCCGGTGTCTTGACGAGTCCATGCCGAGACGAATCGCCGCCGCCATTAGGGCGAAAGGTGGTGCTACACGTTACTAGACAAGTATATCTAATTCAATTGCTCTTCAGTGTATAATGGCATTCAGTTGACGTGAACTAATTAATCTCGACTCTTTCAAGCAGTTGCGTGTATCACTCGACCTTGTCCGCACGAGCGTGCTCCACCGCTAAAGAAAGACGTTAAAAACATAAGACAAAAAAGATATAAAACTTTTTTTTCTTTTTTCGTTTAGAATATTTTGTCGCGATCTTCCCCCACCTCCCTTCCACATTAATTTTTGAATTAATGGACGTGGTGGATGGACTGAATTAATTAAGGATTAATTAATTGCGAGGCTTGGCCTGGGTCGAAACTGAAAAGAGTAGTGTAAGTTTAGTTCATGGAAAATTGGAGAGAAAAAAATGTCAGCTCAATGGTTAGTGGTAAATTAAGTCAGCATTCCAAGGCAATAAACTAAACTCTTGAGAAATGGAGCCAGAGCGTGTCTTCCATATGAGAAAGATTGTTAAAAGCCTATCCTCGAAAGTTAAGCATGCGGGTTGGAGTGTCAATCTTAAAGAGAAAGCTCTTCTCTCTCGACGAAGTAAATAATGGCGGAACACAGAGGCCATTGACTCTCAGTTCTTCCCAAAACTAAGCACTTATCAATGACAGAACAAAGGGATCTCGAAGTTAGTTTATGTGATTTCGACTAAAAGTGGTCAGTCCTTGAAAGTCCAAAACTCGTCGTGCACGGTTTCTGCATATTGCATTTATACTAAAAGCCTTTTGACATAAATTAGGAACGTGTAAATGATAGTGGCGAGCACAAGTGGGATGCGCTGAAAAGGAGCAGTCTCGGAAAAGCTCTGAAAAAAGAAACAGACTCAGTTGAAGGTCTTGGCGTGACCCTGCGTGGTTTCGACGGGAGTCGGAGAAGTCTGACCGACCAGGTAGCTGTCTGTTCCCGATAGGTCGTGGAATATACTGCTTGCGTGCAAAGAAATGAGAGAACCACTTTTTTAGACCAAGTGATGTTGGTCTGCGTCTATGGAGTATAGTCGGAGAGTCCGGGTCTGGAAACCAAGCGAAGAAGTCCAACAGCTTGGACCGGCGTGGTGGAGGATTCGTTGGTGGCCGGTAATTTACAGTTGGGTGAGGTGATGAGGTGAAAAGATTCACCTGTGGCTAGTAAAAGTGTCGGAGCTAGGATTTAGTTGGTCTGTATGTAAATAATTTTGAAGAAGGGCAGTTCTAATGAAATTCCTGGATGGAAAGACGAACGCCGCCCCGGTTGCGCAGTGGTCTAAGAGGTGGCTTCTGATCATTCGTCCGAGATGGGTCCGGGTTCGAATCCCAGTGAGGAGTGGATGTTGTGTTTGTCTTACGCCGTTGGCCCTCTCATTTCCTTGGCGTCCGCGGCCCCAAATTAGAAACAAGCGACTACTTATAGCCCATTGAGTTGCGCACGGTTGTCGTTAAACCCTCAATCAAAAAAAAAAAAAAAAAAGAGAAGAAGAAGAAGGAAGAAATGTGGCAAGCAGCGAAGACGCCATGCCGAAGTCAGCCTGTTTCACACTTTCATTTCGGAGAAGCTGTTCCACATTTTAGTTTCGTCTGCTGAGGAGTAGGGATGACTGGTGGTCCTATGTGTGTTCGCCCACCCTCTCAGAGAACGGAGAAATCCATCGATGGGGAATTGTCAATAGCCAGCAAGCAACAAGAGAGAGTGCTATGTGTGTGTATTGTGGTTTGCGCTTGAGTTTAAATCAACAGTGTGCTCGGAACACGTGCTTAGATTGCCAGTAAGGAAATTGGATTCAATCAGCTCTGCACAAAGTGTGGGTACAGTAACTTTTATTATTTTGACTGTCATGTAGAACACACACGCGCGCGCGTACGAGAACTTACTGACTAAACTAAATTAATAAAAAATTGCACAGTATTAGCTGCAAGTAAGTAGTTATATACACTGCTGGCCACCCAAAATGAAACACCAAGGACACGAGATAGCAAAGCCAGATTTACTGGACACATAACAACAGATACAAAGATGAAACGATTGAGCTTACAGGCCCGTGCGACTTGCGGAACACGCACACATCAATAGTTCGTGTGGCCCCCATGGCTGGCAATAACGGCCGCTACACGCCGCGGCATCGAACGAAAGAGGCTTTGGATGTGGGCTTGGGGTATGTCGGTCCAGGCTGCTTCCACACGTTGCCACATTTCATCAGGCGTAACCGCGAGTCGTGCTTTCAGCGCCACTAGGTTGCCGATCAGCGACCAGACGTGTTCGATGGGCGACATATCAGGAGAACAGGCGGGCCACGGCAGCAGTGACACCTGGTGGGCAGTGAAGAATTGTTGCACGATGCGTGCCACGTGTGGGCGCGCATTGTCCTGTTGAAACGTGGCTGCTGGCAGGTCCTGCAGGTAAGGGAGGACTTCAGGCTCCAAAACCTCGGAGATGTATCGGTGGCTGTTGAGTGTACCGGCGATGCGTACCATAGGGGTCATGGTGGTCACTGTATCCCCAAACAGATAATATTAATAAAAACGATTGTAAATAGTTCGATAATATGCATATTTGCGGAAAACAGTTCTGAATGCGAACTTCAAAGGTTTATCTCCGAGGAAACAGTAGTACCCTGTAAATAAATTGTTTGCGCTCAGTGAGGCCCCGTGGAAGAGTGGTCTTAGCGCTGGCTTCTGACGGTTCATCTGAGATGGGTCCGAGTTCTAATCCTGGGGAGATGTGTTTGTCTTACAGCACTGACTCTTTCGCTTCCCTGGAACCGGTGTCTCTAAATTAGAGACGGCGATTGTTTATAGCCCATCGAGTTGGGCACTGTGGTCGTTAAATTCCCCTATCAATAAATCTGCCAGTGAACTTTTAGGTGCTCATGTACTGTGGCATTGTCACCAGCATTTGCGTCAGTTAAAGCCCCACCTAAATTGAAGAATGTTGTATGATTATTTGCTCCACACGTTTTCTGTACTTCAAGTTGTGTCTGAAAGGTTTGCGGCGGGGGCGTAGAATAGCATAGATTTTGGGTACTGCGGTTTTTGAAGATAACGAAAGGATCGATGGCAATGCAAGTAGGAAAAGCCTTCTAGTGCAGTAGACTGCAGTACACGCCTATAACGATAATAAAATACCTTTGAAAGGGAATTTTGATGATGGATGGATATACAGCAAACCGCTAAAGAAGCAAACATGCATGCCCATGACCTCTTTGTTCAGATTTCTGAACGAAATTCTTCGGAATGGGAAACTTGTCTACAAGTACGTTGTGTACCAACTCACAGAAAACTTAAAGGTGGTTGAAAAGAATATCTGAGGAATTGCTGTGTCATTTTGAGGTCGAATGTCGACTTCCTTCAATAGGATTGTCGCGAGTGCTAAAGCTGGGAAGTGTAAATTCGAAACAGAACTGAAAACCCAGTTTTGGCAGTGTAACCATATTCAGCGTCTATCCTCTCTCAAAAATTTTGCTGCCGAAAGTTAAAATGATGATAACCGTTTCCGAAGGGAAGCTGTGTTTCCTACAAATACACTGCTCAACAAAATTAGGGGAGCACCCTTTTTAAACGATTTTATTCAAAGCAGTTGGATAAAATGTTATTGAACTGTCAAAAGATTCCATCCGAATAATGAAAAGCAGCTGCAGAAAGCAGTTCGACATGCAAATTATCAACAATAACTTCAAAAGTGATGCGACAATCACATAAAGCGTGTGGTTCTTTCGGATCTGTATTCTTGTACCGCTGCTCGAGGAAGAAGCAGTTTGTTGCGTTATCTCATATTAGCATTCCGAAGAACCAACACGATTTGCCAGAAAGCACCGCGATGAAACAACGGATATCTGGAAATACACAGGCTCGCCTCCTTCGAAAAAAATCCGCCAAACCAAATCAGCAGGGAATGTGATGATGATAATTTTCTTTTATCATAAAGGTGTAGTCTACCAGCATGCCGTTCCTCCACAAATTACTGTCAAAGCTGAGTATTACATTTATACATTTCAGTCTTGAAGTGTCTGCGACGACATATATAAATTAAGCGACCGGAACTGGTGGGCAAGTGGACCCTACACCATGATAACTCCCGCCTACATGTGACTGCTTGTATTCAGCAGTTTCTTATGAAATGCAGTATTGAAATCATGACACAGCCTGCCTGCAGTCCTGACCTCGCCCCATGCGATTTCTGGTTGTTTCCAACAATGAAGGAGAAGTTCCATGGCGCAATATTCAACACAGATGCTGACTTTATTCAAGCTGTACAGAGTTCGCTAAAGCAGCTTCCACAAAATGCCTTCGCCACATGCTTTGAAAAGTGGACTGAACTGTGGGAGCGTTTCATATCATCCGAGGGAAGATACTTTGAGAAAGAATAACAAATATTTTGCTATACCTATATTTCTTCATTTTGTGGGATTTTACTCTCAGTTTTTATGAAACGGCCGTTGTACATTCCTCGCTTTTAATTGGAAGGATGTAGCTTACTGGACATCTCATCACCTCTCGTTCTTCTTTCACTCAGAGCATAGAATTTTATTTACTTTTTGTCTCGCTGCTAGTCGTTGCCATACCGTGAGAAAATCTCGGAAGGTCCAATATGACATTAAGAATGAAAAATTGCAAACGAAAGATAATTCAATATTTTCATAAACAAAACCGTGAATTTAAAATGCTCATATGCGCCGCAGAGAACCTGATGAACTGACCCACTGTCCTGTTTAAAAGGCAAAGAGATAGCCAGAAAGCACGTGGACTATGATAGCAATTTTAATTAAGTATACATATTTAATTATAATGTACTTAAGTAAGTACCAAAAACATACTAGCAACTCCAATAAATTGTACTGTTGGGCGTGTTTTCATTGAAATAGGCCATTAGAATGAAACCGATAAAAATGGGGTTCTCTTCATCTGCGTTGAAGGTGTTGAATACCGTGAGTATAAGTGTATGCGTTACGGTTATTACCTGCAATGCGAGACAATTATCTCCATACTCAGACATTAGGTGTTGTTTCTTAGTCACGTTTGTCCTTTGCGTTCGGGTATTGTCGTGTCATAACCTGTCATGATGCATTAAATCAGACAGTGTTCGCGTTGATACACAGTGTGAACTCCACAACTGCCCGTCAGATACTCTCGCATTTTATAAAGTGATCTATGATCATGCCTGTTGTGAAGTTATGGATGGTTGTCCCGGTGGACGAATGGTCTCTAGCTCTGACTTCTGAATATTTCGGTGCGATGCCCTCACTGGAGTTCTGGATGAGGCATAAGTGGGCTGTTTGTCTCATGGCTTTGGCTCCGTCCGTTCCTTGGAATCAGTGGCCACAAATTAGTAACTAGCTATATCCCTATTAAAATTGCTCATGCTGGTAGTTAAACCTCGAAACAGAAAAGAGAAAGAATTTACAGACGTACTTATTTCACCTAGAGCACTTAGATATATTTATAGATCTGTCCACGTGTTCCTTAACGAATGAAGACTATTTCATTTGTCTGTGGATATCTGAATGGTGAATTTTCTTGCGTCTTAGTACATTCCGGGAATCCAAAAGCTACAAATGCGGCTTCGAAATTTTATTAGCACCTAAAGAAACTAAAGATTTTTTTCTTAATGAATATGTAGCATATTTTTGATGCTATGCATCTTCCCCGACAGTAGCAAAATAAATCTCAAGTGAAAATTTTCGACGTCTTGAAAATGGGTAACGGGAGGAGACAAAACCATTTGTTGAAGTCTGACTTTTGAATGGTGTTCCATGAAGTACCGTACAATAGTTAATTTCATTGTTACTCTGTTACGTGCCTGCCCGCAAGACGCACATGAGATAAAGGCAGATAGCAGTGAGAGCACGTGCTAGTGTAGTATAGTGGATAGTACTCGGAGCTCCGGAGCAGAGAGTTGTGGGTTCGAATCTCGCCCCTGGCATAAAAATGGTGGAGGAATTTACTTCGTCATATTGGCGCCCGAACTTCAAGGCTGATAGGTTTCTCACAATGGTGTGATGTTCTTTCCACACACAAATTAGGAACCCACAAATTAGGTGTCATGTAACCAAATTAGGTGGGCGGAACGCACAATGGTGTGGTGTTCTTTTCACACAAATTAGGAACCCACAAAATTAAAACACACGCACTTGAGATAAAAGCAGATAGCAGTGACAGCACGTGCTAGTGTAGTATAGCGGATAGCACTAGGAGCTCCGGAGCCGAGAGTTGTGGGTTCGAATCTCGCCCCTGGCATAAAAAGGATGGAGGAATTTACTTCGCCATATTAGGCCGCGGGTGGTCTAGTGGGCAACGTTCGTGACTGCCACGGAAAGGACCTCAGGTTCGATCCACTAAATATCCGCCGTGCGTCGGATGGGCACGTTAAGCTGTCGGACCCCGGGTACTGACCCCCCCCCGTAATAAATAAGAGCGTCTTACTCCCTCTTTCTACTTTGCTTCTGTGTCACTTTCCTATCGGGCACTCTAGCTCAAATCTCTTAGCTTCCTATTTCTAAGGGTTGTTTAAGACCTTGGGTCAGACATTCCCTTACTAAAATCCTCTACATATGATCATTTCATCTTCGCCATACTGACGCTCGAACTTCAAGGCTGATAGGTTTCTCACAATCGTGTGATGTTCTTTTCACACCACGAGATAGGAAAAATAAGAATCCCTTCTTCTATTTTTTTTTATTGGAGGTTTAACGACCACCGTGAGCAACTCAATGGGCTATAAGCAGTCGCCCGTCTCTAATTTAGGGCCACTGGTTCCAGGGAAGGGAGAGAGCCAGTGCCGTAAGGAAAGCACAACTGCTTACCAGGATTCGAACCCGGACCCCTTCCGGACGAATGATCAGAAGCCATCGCTTAGACCACTGCGCCACCCAGGCGGCAATTCCTTCTTCAGTGCTTAAAAAAAATAAAACAGTGTGACGTTACGTTCCACACACCAAATTGTCTGGGATTTCTCAAATGCACGTTCTTCATCGGATGACTGCCTACAGCGACACATGGTCCCGACTGACCCGTGGGACATGCCCCCGGCCCTCTTTCGTGGGGGAAGGGGGGTGGTGATGTGTCTGCCCGCAAGACGCACATGCGATAAAGGCAGATAGCAGTGAGAGCACATGCTAGTACAGTGGATAGCACTCGGAGCCGAGAATTGTGGATTTGAATCTCGCCCCTGGCATAAAAATGATGGAGGAATTTACTTTGTCGTAACTCAACAATATATTTTACGGAACTGGGTTATTCTCCAAAAACTTGACATTTTCAAAGCAAAAATCTGTGAATTTCAAAACTGTTTAAAAAAAACTGAAAAAAATCACACTTACCCTATATGAGATCATAAACAAGGGGAAAATAAGGGGAACTCACTTTCATGTTACAAAGTGGTTTAAAATAGGCATTTTAATTTTAGCCACCAGGAGAGTGACACAACAAGTATTTTTATGGCTTAGTGAAAACTAAACCCAAAATACACACACACACACACTCAAGGTGAATTACAAAATATGATATGCACCATTCAATAATACAATAGACAGACATAAGTCTGTTTTAAATATACTCTGCAGTATAATATTAAAATAGTCTACAAACAGGTTATAGTGTGGGCCATTTTTTTCTATGTTACTTTAAAACATAATTTTGATTTCAGTTTAACACATAGAAGCAATTAAAAAAGCTATAGACCTACCTAAATGACATTTTGCATAGCCTTCTTTTGAGCAGCTAGTCTATAAATGTAGACTACAGTACTTAATGGTTGCTCAATGGTTACCCAGCTGAGTGGTATACAGTATATTTTTATGAATATTATAAAATGTGTAGGTGGAACTGGCCAAATAAAAATTGTGAAATTCAGGACTTTGGGCATGGTGTAAAAGCCACATTTCACTGTGATACAGCACAACTGTAGGCTTATAAATCAAATGTATACTACATGAAAATGAACTCTATGAATTAATTGAAATATGAATTTTTATGTATCATTAGGTAAGTAGGTTGAATAGACTAAGTAGCATAGACAGGAGAAGTGGTCAGCCTTGAAAATTCCTTTTAATTTACTGAATTTGACACTTTTGTGTGAAAAATGTCACCCTCCTGGCTGTTAAGTCACACTCCTGGCAAAGAAAATGCCAAGAGTGCGACATTTGGATGTATGAGGCCTCGTATCTAGGCCTGGAGCTAAAGTTGAGATTATAAATTTCTGTCAGGTGATGACGTCACTTAAGGGCATACAATCACAGTTGTTTTATAAAATTTGAGTTATTATGTGTTATAGATATGTTAGCCAGGAGAATAACAGCAAAATTTGCTACAATACCTCAATTTAAAACTTTTTTATTTCAGGAAAGCACCAGGAGAAGTTGCTCTTCCACAGAAATCTACAGCTCAAAGAAGATGGCTGAAAGAAACAGTATTGCCAAAAAAAAAAAAAATGTCCCTTTCTTTCATGCAGATATTTAAAAAATTCCCCAAGCCAGGAGAGTGACATGAAAATTCTGGACTCACTTTGAAGTTCTGTAGCAGTGTCATGTCAAGTGATTAAATTGTTTTAAAAATTGTTGTTTTATACCTTCAAGTATATACAATTAATTAATAATAATGGAGTTTGTATAATGTTAAAAATATTTTTTTTAATATTGTATAGTATGCTTTAGAAAAGGATCCGGACAGACCAGGAGAGTGACTTTTAGGCCCTTATACATATTTTACAGTAAAAAATAATTTAATATTTCTATTTGTATGCATGCGGGTGGCTAGGGGTCAACTGGTTCTACAAATTAAAACAAAAAGCAACTTTCTAAGTCAAGCCATTTTTGAGTTATTATGCTTGGACATGATATTGTTAAGTTTTTGGAGAATCACCCAACTATCGCCGAATATTATTTCATTACGTTTTATACAAACAAAACAAAATATCATTGCAATCTGCGTAAATTACGAGAACCTGATGCCGAATGTGATAAAAGCCATTACAAAAAATGCATTTTGATCCTATGCATCTTTTCCGGCAATAGTAAAGGATGCGTTGTAGCGAAATTTGGCTTCCTCTCGGGAGGGGAGGGAGGGGGGCTACATGCTATTGATGAGGGCTTTAAAATGATGTAAAAGACAATGGGATGTAACCTGTAGATATCCTAGAACAAAATTTATCAATCCCCCTCATTAACACACTTGCGATTCAGCTTTGCTTTCTATCTTGAAGTCAGATTTTAGCTTGCGCGTGCGCAGATGAACTTTCGCAGCTACATCACATTTCATCGGTGTCAGGGTCGTTTCTTACGTTCGTCTAAATCTGAATACTATACAATAATAATTATAAATATACAATACAATAATAATAATAATATATATACAATACAATAATAATAATATATATACAATAATAATAATAAATATTTTTTTAAAGTGTATTGTGCAGGAGACGGCATTTGTTTTCGACTTAATAGCTTTTGGTGCACGAGTTAATTTCTTCATAATAAATATTGTTTTTGAAGAACTAAAGAGTCGAAATACTATTGTCGCGACCATAATTTAGTAAATATTTGCTTTTATGACTCGCATATCTTCTTTCATTGGTTTTATGACAAAAACATTTATTAATCCACCTATCTAAGTATAGTTCAATATCAGGAATTAGTAAACCTTATTGCTTGTGGTTATAATTTAATTGCACTTAGTATGTACCGGACATTGGCTCGGTGTGGTCGTGAGTGAAGCGAATAAATGCAGTGCGTTGCACGTAAATAAATGTACTCTCTCGAGTCACTGGTTTTATTTCATACCTACAAAGATCTTGGCATGCGAAAGATAAATAGCATAATTTATCTACCAGGGTACTCTCGATATTTTTTTTATTCTTTCTATAGACTTCCTGTATAATTGGAATAACCAGGTCTCCTGATACAGTGTTAAGTATTACGTTCTACACGATAAAACGACTGAAATCATTAATAAGTCACAAAATCGGCGTGTTAGGCTAAGCCGCTAAAAGAGGAAGATCGCATACAACTTCCTTGTTCGAATAACTCGGGGCCGCGCGGGTGGCCTAGTGGTCACCGTTCGTGTCTGCCACGGGGAAGACCTCGAGTTCAATCCTAGCAGGTACGAACGCTCGAACCACTACATATCCGCCTTTGCGCCGGATAGGCACGTTAAGCCGTCCGGGCCCGGGTACTGCCCCCCCCCCGTAATAAATAAGGGCGTCTTTCTCCCCCTTTCTACCTCGCTTCCGTGTCACTTTCCCATTGGGCACTCTAGCCCAAATCTCCTAGCTTCCTATTTCTAAGGGTTGTTTAAGACCTGGGGTCAGACATTGCCTTCCCAAAATCCTCTACATCTGATCTGTCCGAATCCCTTTAGTCTGGATGTAATCTGGGCCACAAAGTATTGTCCTACCTTTATTTTTTGTATGTAAAACTTTAGAAATGACTCACGCGAATTTATTTACCTAGACATCGCTAATCGAAGTTAAACCAGACACTGAAGAGAAAAACAAAAGCCTTGATTTTCCTCTTTTTTTTTTTTTTTTCTTAGTACATGGTCTTGCTCTCAATATTTCACGGAGACGAAAATTAAAATCGTTTTAAGCAAAAGGGATTTTAAATTATTCTTTCGATCAGGTTTTTTTACATTTCTTCTGTACTTGTGAAATTTTAGCGTTTATAAATTTGTTGTGAAAGGGGCAATAGTTTTTTAATTATGGTGAAAATGAAAGAAATCAGGAAAGTAAACTGAACTGCGGGAGCGCGAAGGTTAACTTCCTAAAATGAAATCCAATAGAACAATTTCACCTTTTTCTGGAACACGTAGTTACACCAAATTTCCTGACATGCATAGCTATCATGTGAAGAGAAATTGGTCTAGAAGAAACGCATATTACAGAAATAAATAAGTAAAGATATCAATGAAAGCATTTAGACTGAAGATATCCTCTTACCTCTTCCTTTGCCTTTCCCATGATTCATTTTCTGATTTGCAAAATTGAACTGAAAAAAGAAAATATGTTTATTTATGAAGCGCATACTGACAATTGTATTTTTTCGTAATATTACTACAAATACAGTAGTTGTATGTTATAGCACTGTCGCCTCTGTACCCGAGTTGTCTGAGTTGCTGGTTTCTGCCTAATCGTCCAAGGTGAACTCCGGTTTGAGCCCCCGTGAAGAATGAGTTGCGTTTTTCTCATACGTCACTGGCAGTCTCCCTTATCTGGAACCGCTAGCCCTGAATTAGGGACGAGCAACATCCTATAAGTACAAGGTGGTCGTTGAACCCCGAGATATGAAAGTTATGTTATAGCACTGTTTAGCCATCTACATTGACATGAAAAATTACATAATTGGTATCATGAAAAAATACACTATATTGACAAAAGTCACCGGACACCTAGAAGAGAAACACAACATAGCATTTATTGACATACATTAGTACAGTGTCGGTCCACCTTTGGCCTTATTGCATGCACTGACACTTCGAGACATGCTTTTGACAAGGCTTTGGAACACAGCTATAGGTATGCGCTTCCATTCCATACATAATGCTGCTGTTAAATGTTGCTTAGTAGTAGGCCTTGGTTCCAAATTTCTGATGTGGCGCTCTAATTCATGCCACAGGTGCTCTATGGAACTAAAATCAGGGATCTGTGCTGGCCTGTCCACACACGATACGGAATTATCGTCAAACCACGCCGTAACATTCCTTGCTTTAAGGCTCGGTGCATTATCCAGCTGGTACCCAACAAGGCTCGGTTCAATTGCATTGCCACAGAGTTGGTAAGGCTTATATTGTCCAGAATATCGAGGTAGACGTGCTGTTTATCAGGTTTGTCCGCGATAACCAATGGACCGGGACCATACCACGAAAAACACCCCCACACGAGTACACTGTCAGCTCCAAACTTTACCGTAGGAACAGTACACTGTGGTAAATAGTGTTCTCCCGGCTGCTTCCATACCCACACACGGCCATCAGACTGATGGATCGTGTATCTGGATTCAACAGTCCATAGGACCCGTTTCCATTGATCTACGGTCCACGATAAATGTTCTGTACACCATTCTAAACGACGAGTAGCATTCCGAGTGGAGATGAAAGTCTTATGAGCAGCAGTACGACTACGGTAACTCATGGAATGAAGTTCCTTGCGAATGGTACGTGTATATACCGAGGTTCCAGAATTTTTACTCACCTGTATACTGAGGTCTTGTGCAGCACTCTGTCGATTAGCTGTAACGATTCTCCTGAGGCTTCGACGTCCTCTATCACTGATTTTATTTGGTCTGCCGTTACGTTTTGCTGCTTCAGGCACGCCATGTGTCTTCCATTTATTCAGTACATCCGAAACAGTTGACTTTGGTATGTTTAAACGCCTCTCGGTTTCTCTTATGGGCATCCCACTAATATAACACCCAACAATATTTCCTTTCTCAAAGTCAGTTATCTCCCGCCGCGACATTTTCACTCAACCTCACAGTGCGATATGATCGCGGTCAGCTGCAGGCTTGTTTTTATACCGTTTGTAGCTGTACCGCGCATCTTAACAACGCAGCGGATCCGCTCATTTGCTTTTGAAGGGGTGTTCGGTGACTTTTGTCAATATAGTGTGTATTAAGAAACATGTACGATTTTTTCCGCGTGTAAGGACTTTCGCTCGCATCTAAAGCTGTAAGAAGACCCCCTGAATTTAGGGTCACTGGCTCCAGGGATGTGACAGATCCAACGCCTTGGGACAGGCACACTAACCATGCTTCATCTGGGACTCGGGTAGGACAATTAGCCAGCAGTACGTCCCACTCTGCCAACAAGGCGGCCATGTACGAATTTGTTCGTTTAAGAAAATCAAGTATCGCAAATCAATTCGTTCGCCAAAGAGAGAGAGAATCAAATCTCATAAATACAAGGGTTGTCCCAAAACAACCGAGAATGTTTTTATTAAAAAAAAAGATGCGTACCTTAATTATCAAGGAAATGGTCATTTCTTTCGAAATACTGTCCATTGCATCGAATATAGGTGTCCCAATGTTCATCCCAATTTTTGAATGTTTTCTGGAATTTTTCTTCTGAAATGCTGTTGAAGCACCCCTGCGCAGCTGTAATAAGTCCCGTAATGTCTTTTTTAAAATGGGGGACAACCAGAAGTCACGTGGTGACAAGTCTGGACTATACGCAGGTTGGGGCATCAATTTAATATTCATTTTCTGCAAATAAGAAACGACAGAACTGGCCATGTCCGGCCTTGCATTGGGCTGTACACGAAAAAAAAAAAAAAAAAATGGGGAACCCAAGTTGAACAAATTCGTTTCATGCCAAAATGCTCGGTTAAAATTCTGTAAATTGAGGATTTTGAAATGTGAACCATATCTTCGATATCTCTCATTGATAGACGTCTGTCTTTCTGTAAAGTAACATTTATTGTATTGATATTTACCTCTGTAACACTGGTTGAAGGTCTTCCTCCATGCGCAATTAAAGCCGCTGCCTCACGACCATCCATAAGTTCTTTATGCCACCTGAAAATTGTTGATTTTTCGATACATTCATCCATATAATCCTCTTGTATAAAACCGAAAGTCTCTCCGACAGACTTCTTAAGTCGACAGCAAAATTTAATGGCCGCCTTCGTTCCTCTTACATAGCAAAAACACTTGTTAGGGGTTCACGAAACAACACTTATTAAACTACGCCCTACCGACGACGCATGCGTGATAAACAGGTATGGCTAGTTGCTATGGTTACTACAAGGACAACCGTTTTATTTAGACTTGTGCCAAGGTCGAACGCAGTATCGCACTTTTTTTTTTTTTTTTTTAATATTCTCAGTTGTTTTGGGTCAAGCTATGTATCTCCCAATACGACTACTGGTGATCGACCCATGCTACGTTTTCGCTATGTGGCGTCGATGCTATGCCAGCTAAACCCATTGTTGTTTTCCCATGACAAATGAGTAAAAAGTGTTAAAGATCCACCTCCTTGTATGCATCACCAAGGCTTCGCTGCGCGAAGGGACAGACTTCTGCGATACAAGTTGGTGACTTGCTTCCGTCTGAGAATTTATATGTTCTGTGCTTTTAACAACTTGCATGAACATCTAAATTAGCAAGTCGACCATTTCTAATTTAGAGCCACCTATTCCAGAAAAGGAACAGAACCAGCCCCCCGCAAGAAGAAGAATAACATCTATGCCTTTCCCTGAGATTTCGAGCCTTGACCTGGCAGCGATCAACAGCATTGTGATGTGAAACGAAACCACTTCCACTCGTCCACCAAAGCTCCGCAAGAATCCACCTGCATGAAAAGAAGCCAATTGTAAAAAAAAAAAAAACAGTTTAGGCACATTTCAGGACCTTCAGCCAGCAGTAATTTCCCAGGCACGTAAAGATGTTTCTGATGCTTCATTCTGAAGGAAATATTCACTACTGAACTACCCGAACTGCTTCTGCTGCACAACTTCACCTGACCACACCCTGCTACAGTTAAACTGCCATTCAGACTCTGAGAATGTACATTGTACATTGTCCCATCAATCCTAACCTTGCTTTCAGTAATTTCTTCTGTCTGAATTTCTGAAAGAGGAAATTTCTGTCCAACAATCGCAAACAAAGACGCAGATAAAAAAGATAGAAAAAGTAAAGAAAATATGATTAGTTTCTTTGCATCCGTCGCATTCTACCAGAGAGAGAATCATAAACACGGAGAATGACGGAGGAAACCTGTAACTTGCACAGAGACGTCGCCAGACTTCTAAGTCACGGTGGGCGATTATTATTTTTGCTGGGGTAAGTTTGATAGCAACTTTATTTACGAAACACTGAAAAAAGAATTCGTGATGCTTTTTATCACAGGCTGCAAAGCTATTCGTGCCACAACCTCCCCCCCCTCCGCCTCCTGGATACATACTCATGAATTTTGAAACTGTCTTGAACTTCTTCCACTTTTTGTAATACGAAATAATTCATTGTTTGAAATCATTTTTTGCTAATGTTCCGCCCACATTTTTAATGAAATTAGTAAAACCTAAACAGTTACATACCCGTATCATAAACATGGTACACTGCCAATGGCACCCGTAACACGCCTTGATTAAACGAAAATTTCATACCTAGAAGAAAGGTCTTAAAGCAAATGTTTCCGCGGATTAGGGTCGAGGGGGAAACAAGGACACGCAGACAACACCTTTCCGCTCCTTAACTCCTTTCCTTCAAGCAAGCAACCTTGTCTTCACTCATATCTTCAAAAGCAGTCGCCAGTCACGACCCTCTCCTCATTGCCCTAGGGCAGGCTTAAGGGCGCTAGTATACACTATATTGACAAAAGTTTCCGGACACCCCTTCAACGAATCCGCTGTGTTGTTAAGATTCGCGGTACAGCTGCAAACGATTAAAAAACAAGCCTGCAGCTGACCGTGATCATATCGCACTGTGAGGTTGAGTGAAAATGTCGCGGCGGGAGATAACTGACTTTGAGAAAGGAAATATTGTTGGGTGTTATATTAGTGGGCTGTCCATAAGAGAAACCGAGATGCGTTTAAACATACCCAAGTCAACTGTTTTGGATGTACTGAATAATTGGAAGACACATGGCGTGCCTGAAGCAGCAAAACGTACCGGCAGACCAAAGAAAATCAGTGATAGAGGAAGTCAAAGCAGGAGAGTCATTACAGCTAATCGACGGAGTACTGCACAAGACCTCAGTATACAGGTGAGTAAAATTGCTGGAATGTCGGTATGTACACGTACCATTCGCAGAGAACTTCATTCTTTGGGTTACCGTGGTCGTACAGCTGCTCATAAGCCTTTCATCTCTACTCGGAATGCTACTCGTCGTTTAGCATGGCGTAAAGAACTTTTATCGTGGACCGTAGATCAATGGAAACGGGTCTTTGGGGGACGAATCCAGATACACGATCCATCATTCTGATGGCTGTGTGTGGGGTATGGCGGCAGCCGGGGGAACGATATTAACCATAGTGTGCTGTTCCTACGGTCAAGTATGGAGCTGGCAGTGTACTCGCGTGGAGGTATTTTTCGTAGTATGGTCCCGACCCATTGGTTATCGTGGATAAACCTGTTAATCAGCACGTCTACTACCATATTCTGGACAATTATGCCCTGCCAACTTTGTGGCAAATACTATGGAACAGAGCCTTGTTGGTATAAGCAGGATAATGCACCGAGCCATAAAGCAAGGACTGTTACGGCGTGGTTTGATGATAATTCCGTATTTTGTGTGGACTGGCCAGCACTGATCCCTGATCTTAATCCCATAGAGTACCTATGGGATGAATTAGAGCGCCGCATAAGAAGTTTGGAACCAAAGCCAACTACTAAGCAACAGTTAGCGGCAGCATTATGTACTGAATGGAAGCGCATACCTGTCGCTGTGTTCCCAAACTTTGTCGAAAGCATGTCTCGAAGGGTCAGTTCATACATTAAAGCTAAATGTGGACAGACACCGTGGTAATGTATGTCAATGAATCTTATGTTGTGTTTCTCTTTTAGATGTCCGGTGACTTTTGTTAATATAGTGTATATAGCTTTTGGCCTCCACTTTCCGCGTTGGAATCCCCTACTTAGTAGCACAAACAAACAACAGAGCAATTACTAATAACCTCTAAAACCAGCAGATCTATTACTACGGACCTCAATGAATTCTTATTCACCCTTTTCATTCGCCCCTGATCACATTAACTTTAATTGAGAATTTGGAAATGTGGAGAACAATTGAATTCTTTCATGGCCATTTGGATTGCCTTTCTACGGAGAAGAAAAACCCCACTTTCTAGAGGGAAATACATAGGGCTATATGATGAAAAACACGGGTCATTATTTCTTGACGAAGTCCAGATTATATTTCAAAATTAGAAAAAAATAAAGTTATGGTACATCTTGAACTGGATGGGAGGCAGGGTAAAGCCCATCCTCGAAAGTTCAGAGACGACGCCAAGAAAAATTCAATTTTCCCTTGGCGTCGTCCCTGAACTTGCGGTGTTATGTTTTTAACAGAAAATTATTTATAACGTTAAATTTTCACTATAAAACAATGAAAGCAGAATTGTAGAGAAAAAACGACAAAAGCAGAGTCTGTAACAGCGTTAATCTGCACTATATCTTTGATGGCCCCCGTTATGGAAAGTTCGCCAATCGTTATCCGTTATTTGAAAAAAAAGTATAATTCATTCACATTTACGTTTCTTTTCTTACAAGATCTTCCGTACGAAGTGTATAAATGAGAACGAAATTGTGATGCGACCCTGCTGTGGAAGCCACATTTAAAACATACAACAAGTTTGCAGTTTTCCAATCCGTAAAGACTATTATATCCCGTCGACTCACGTAAGCAGATGGAGCGAGTACTTGTCAGCTCGAACAAATTGCACCCCGATACAACTGAAATGACTCTCATCCGCAAATGCTACAATGCCTACAGTACGAGCATTATGCTTGAAATCCAATATTTCCTCTTCTACTTTTCAGTTCGGTTTCTAGTTTTTTTCTCTGATGCAAAAATCTGCTACTGTATATACACTGCCTGACAGAGAAAATGCCACACCGCGAAGACGTGAACGCAGCGCCATGAAAATTGCAGGGTGGATGCACACGTACAAGTTATGCAATTCCATTTGCAGGCCAATCGCACGAACGGCGCGCGGGATATAAGTGGACAACCAACCCGTGAGGCCATCAGTCGAGACGTCGTCACGGCCGCGAGAAGTGAGTGGTTCTGCTGTAACCGTGTTTGGAGAACGAACAAGGGGTACCAATACCGTTAAGACGGTGTCGTACGCGATTTCATCAAACGGATGAGTTCACAAGAGGTGTCATCGTAGGCCTTCGTACCGCCGGGTGGTACTTGCGTCGTATTGCGGAAGAAACGCAACGTGGTACCGCAACCGTCGGTAGCATTTGGAGACAGTGGTCCCAGGAAGGATCTGTACAACGTCGTAGGGGGACCGGAGCACTGAGACAGACGTCCGAGCGCACCGATCGTCGCATCCGACGTCATGCCGTAGAGGACCCACAGGCCACCAGATGCCATTTTGCGGAGTGTCTTGGATGCTCCGATATCAACGTGAACAGTGTCGCGCCGATTAGCTGAGTCTGGTTTGCTGTCCAGCCGTCCGTTGCGAAGGCTACCCTTAACAGCGAGCCATCATCGTCACCGCTTGGCTTGGTGTCGCTCCAGAGTTGCGTGGGGTGGTGTTCAACGACGAATCGCGGCTCTGTCTCACCACGAATGATCCCCGTGTGAGAGTCTGGAGGCGACGTGGCCAACGGGCGGGTTCCTCCGCCGTGGTAGAGAGCCACATGGCCCGGCAACGTGGAATAATGGTGTGGGGAGCTGTCAGCACCAACAGCCGCTCACCGTTGGTACGCATTACGGGCGCATTGACGACACGCCGCTATGCTGACGAGGTGATGCGGCCCGGGGCACTACCGTATCTGCAGGGCATCCCAAACGCTGTTATTCAACAAGATAACACCCGGCCGCATACCGCTCGGATCAGCCTGAATGCTTTACGCTGTGAACGGATGCTTCCGTGGCCAGCACAATCCCCGGACCTCTCGCCCATCGAACATTGTGGGGCACGATTGGACATCGGTTGAGTACCCTTTCACCCCGCAAAATGAAGATGAACTGTGGTCTCGGATCAACACCACATGGTCCACGATACCCCAGGACTCTATTCGGACTCTCACTGCCTCGATGCAATGTCGGATTCACCGCTGTATCGCGAAAAATGAAGGACACACTCCTTATTGATCATCCTGTATATTCAGCCATTGGAGCCTAGTCTGTAAGTGACAATTAAATATTTTATTCAGGACCTACTTTGGCATCGGGTGAGCCGTTTGGTCTGTTTTCGAACATTCTTTCATGGTGTGGCATTTTCTCTGTCAGGCAGTGTATATAAAGTCTTATCAAAAAGAGAGTATGACTTCTTGTGCTGCAATATATACAGTATATATTTTTTCAGGACAAAGTTTGGTCAAGTTGATGACTGCAGTCAGTCACCTATGAAATTCAGTGCGTCATGCCAAACGAGTTCAAACGTTGTCTCCTCTGCAAGAGACTGGTCGCAAAGTGATCGACCTGCCTTCTTGCGACTAGATGTGAAATTGGGCTAAAAATAAATCCCATGAGCAGTTTAATTTTCAGCGAACGCAGAGAATACTGCATTCAGGTATTTTCAGATGCTTTGGCACATCGTTTGGTACTGTATATTATTTACATTTGTGGATTCAAAATGAAATAGAAAATAAGAACTCCAGAAGGACTAATCGAATAGATGTTTTGAATCTTTCTTAATCTTTCTCATGGCATGCAACTGTCCAGCCACGGTCGACTGATTCACGCCTAACCCTGTAGTCGCTGTCCCGGTGGGGCAGTGGTTTAAGCGATGCCTTCTGATCATTCGTCCGTGATGAGTCCGGGTTCGAATCCCGGTGAGGCATGGATGTTGCGTTTGTCTTACGTTGCTGGCTCTCTCCCTTCCCTGGAACCATTGGCCCTAAATTAGGGACGGGCGACTGTTGATAGCCCACTGAGTTGCTCACTGTGGTCGTTAAACCTCACCTCCAATAAAAAAAAAAAACCTGCTGTGAGTTCTGTGGTCGCCGGAGCGGCATCTTCGCGTTCAGGAGAGCTTGCAAATCGGCGCATTGCATCTCCTTCTGCTCTCCGTCATGCTGCTTGTCCCCCACGCTGCGATCCCCACTTCTGCACTTCACAAACCACTCACGACTTATACTTGCACCTACATCTTTCTCTCCGTATGCCGAACAAATCCACTCTCGTACTTCTTCAGCTGTTTCTGTAAAATTAAGCATGAACAATAGACAGTGATGAATATGCAACTTGTGGATCGCATGGCCTAGTAACTTCACTTGTAGGCTACTCGCCAGCACGTGCCGTTTCAACCAGTGATGCCTCTTCACACTCACAGCACGAAATTCTGACAAAAATTTAACCTTTTTGCTTTTACAACTCCAGAAACTCATGCTTAGAATTAATGCTACTTGTCTTAATAATGATCGAGGCCCGTGTGCATTTGTTGGATAGTAATTGCGGAATAGCGTCCATATGTTCACGAGAAACAAATTGTACTCTTTTCTAAACAACGTTCTTCTTTTTTTTTTTTTTGTGCGTCACAGTAAATATGACTTCCAACCTTTTTTTTTCTTTATTTTGTTAATGGTTTAATAAATAATAAATTTTGTTAATGGTTTAATAATAATAAACTCCATGGGTACCTAAAGCTATAAGGAGTGCCTCGTCTCTCAATGTTGCAGACAAAAGGCATCAAGTTAGGTTATAGGAGTCTGACGAAGTGTAACAGACGTAGAGATAACTTACAAAACTATGTGAACTGCATTCTGTCTCCACATCTATTTAATCTCTGCAGCCAATTCCACATATTTGTTGATTTTTGTCACATAGGTCGTCTAAACACTACAGCACAGCGGTACCCATATGTTTACCCAATTCGATCTCTGCTCAGCCCAGAAGTAGGATGTTCTTTTTCCATTTGACGTAAAAAGCCGGCGGTTCTTCATTCGATAAGTAGACTTCCTGTCTTGGTGGTAAAGTGTTCAATCATGACGAAAACTCAGAAAGATTTAGGCGCTTAAATGAATTTTAAAAAGTTTTTTTTTTAATTTTTTAACCTTTTCTTGAAAAACTTTCAAAGTTATCTTCTGCTGCCAAAAATATGAACATTAAATGTCAAAACCTTTGGTAACTGTATAGATTAGTAGGCACGCTATTTCTTTTTTTCATCTTTACATACTTACATGTGGACTACTTTTACTTTTTAAATGTGGAAAAGATTTTTTAAAGCGGCGGTCAAAGTTTATTCTATCGTAGAATGGTTTATTTTTGTTAGAGAAAAAAAAAAAGAAAAGAAAAGAACGAAAATTTTACCAATGCGTGTTTGCCAATGTCTCATACGCACCGCCATTTGCGTTCTCGAAACGTAAACATCTGACACTATCAAAATCAAAGTATTACTGTAATGTGTGATCTGAGATGGGCTTCCGAATCAGAACGCTTTTCCAGTTGTTCCCGACTTGGCGTATATCGTTCCGCTTTGTTTACGTAGAACTTGCTCACACCCAACACGAAACGGCAAAGAAAGTAGTTCACGCTAATTTTATAATTATTATTTTTTTAGAATTTTACTATAATATATAATAGACGCTTTAATGACTTCTTTTTTGTAAATGCATTTTCTGAAGGCAATTTATTCAATAATAATTCTGCAGACAGATTTATTTTTGTCCGGAGCTGTTTACTTTTTATGCGAAGCGTAAAAAGTAAACATAAAAGTAAGCAAAAAAGTAATCTTTTTTACCGTGAAATTAAAGTTGTTACGATTGATGTTTCAATTTTTTTTCCCTCGGAAAAAAATTATTGCCAAAAATATTGATTTTTCGGCTTTTTGCAAAGTAGTACACCAGCCGATCCGAAAGAAAGGACGCATGGGAAAATTTTTACTCCGCGAAAACTAAGTTTCATTAAGATTTCGTATCGAATTATAATGTGTAAATCTTATACATGAAATAAATACGTATTATTATTTTCTGTATGGACTTATTTACATAAAAGTAAGAATTGTCCGTAACATGAACTACTTCCTTTTCCGTTACATGTTGGGTGTGAGCAGGTTCTACGTAAACTAAGAGGAATGATACACGCGAAGTCAGGAACTACTTGAAAACCGTTCCGATTCGGAAGTTCATCTGTGGTCTTATCCGTAAGTTTTATCAGTTGATATAATTTCCTACACAGGAAGTTCACATTATGTACAGAACTTTGGCGATGTAGGATGTTTTATGTTTTCTTATTGAAAATGGCGGCCCGCATGGAACATTGACAAGGACTTATAGGATTTTTTTCTTATAAAAGTAAATCATGCTATCCTAAATAAAAGCTATTGACCGCTACTTTAAACTTGCTGTACAACATATTAAAAACAAAAGGAGCTCACATAAAGGTCTTGAAGCATGAAATAAAATGCGTGCTTACTAATTTCTACAATTACCAAACCTTTATACATCAGTAATACGGATTTCTGAAAATCTAAACTTTACCGATGCTACTCATATAAACTGCTGCAGAATGCCTCGATGGTTGCACACCAAATGCGAAAACTGAAAATCATTACGATTACATCTGACATTAACTTTTAAAAACAACCGGAAATTACTGATAGATTCAGTTATTTGACGCTAAATGCTCTTTCTTAAGAAATTCAATACGAATTCAACAACTTTCATTTTGGATAACAAAGTTATAGTGGTATTTAAAAATGGCAAGACTAAAGACTAATAAGCAGTCATATTTCAGGAGAAATCTGATTTCTGTCAGAATAAAATATTTTTTGTTTATATAGATAGGTATAAACATACTCGATTCCTACAGCTGGACATAAGAGTTGGTAAAAATTACTCATTCATAAAAGCAAGACGTTAAGAAATCATATCAAATTCATACAAATTATTTTCTCTTGAAAAAAAAACTCTTTTTACCTGTTTTACGCAGCAAAAGAATCGCAGTTTTGTTGAATGAGACTCACATAAAACCTAACCACCTCAACATAGTTGTCGCTCGTACGAAGACATTTGAAGACGACACCGTTAAACAAAGCAACTTCCCTTGAATTAAGCTAACGAAGATTTTACTCAATCCTTCTTCTCTGTTTGTTCAAATCTGTTGCCACAGAAAAAACCATAATAAGTTGTTATTGATGACACTACGTGCGTGACGTCATACTTTTTGGGGATTTGCTTCAAAAAATCAATAGTATGGAGGATGCAAAGAGCGTTTTTTGTTTTAAAAACTTTATCAATGACACTTAGCGTAGCAAGAATGCAATTTCCCGAGTAAAATCACATCCATCTCAGCATGCGATGGCGTTTCAGGTCACCTCAAAATGTCACAGAATTAGAGTCAACCAATAATAATCAGACCTGGCAACGCCGTCCCGGTGGCGCAGTGTTCTAAACGATGGACTCTGATCATTCGTCCGAAAGGGGTCCGGGTTTGAATCCCGGTGAGGCATGGATGCTGTGTTTGTCTTACGGCACTGGCTCTCTCCCTTCCCTGGAACCAGTGACCCTAAATTAGGGCAGGACGACTGCTTATAGCCCATTGAGTGGCTATATGGTGGTCGTTAAACCCCGAAACAAAAAAACAAAAAAAGACTTGGCAACTTCCTTCGTGACGTTAGGAGCAGATGGAGCTAACTAATAATATAAGAGGTCAATGAATGAAATACGGGATTACACCATTGTACATGCACAACACAAATTTGGAAGATGTGAATCGGTTTATTGGTGTAAATATGACATGGATGTTAAGTCAGATTTTATCCGAAAACTAGAAAATTTGGTCGTCTTGGAGCAGGAATCGAATAATCGTCTCCCGGATAGCACCCGAGTGTTCTAACCACTACACCACCCAGAACGACCAAGTTTCAAGTTTCCGATTAATTTGAATATAACCATCACAGGATTCGCTAGTCGAAGCAACCGGAATTCATATACACCATATTGACAAAAGTCATCAGACACCTAGGAGAGAAACACAACATAGCATTTATTGACAAACATTAGTACGGTGTCGGACCACCTTCGGCCTTAATGCATGCACTGAAACTGCGAGATATGCTTTCGACAAGGTTTTGGAACACAGCGATAGGTATGCGCTTCCGTTCAGTGCATAATGCTGCCGCTAACTGTTGCTTAGTAGTAGGTCTCGGTTCCAAACTTCTTATGCGGCTCTTTAATGCATCCCATAGGTGCTCTATGGGATTAAGATCAGGGCTCTGTGCTGGCTAGTCCACACACGATACGGAATTATCGTCAAACCACACCGTAACAGTCATTGCTTCATGGCTCGGTGCATTATCCTGCTGATACAAACAAGGCTCGGTTCCATAGTATTGCCACAGAGTTGGTAGGGCAGAATATCGAAATAGACGTGCTGGTTAACAAGTTTGTCCACGATAGCCTATGGGCCGGTGCCATACCACGAAAAACACCCCCACACGAGTACACTGCGAGCTTCAAACTTGACCGTAGGAACAGTACACTGTAATAAATAGCGTTCCCCCGGCTGCGCCATACCCACACACGGCTATCAGACTGATGGATCCATCAGTCCGTAGGACCCGTTTCCATCGATCTACGGTCCACGATAAATGTTATTTATACCATGCTAAACGACGAGTAGCATTCCTAGTGGAGATGAAAGGCTTATGAGCAGCCGCACGACCACGGTAACCCATGGAATGAAGTTCTCTGCGAATGGTACATGTACATACCGACGTTCCAGCAATTTTACTCACCTGTATACTGAGCTCTTGTGCAGTATTCTGTCGATTAGCTGTAATGACTCTCCTGCTTTGACTTCCTCTATCACTGATTTCCTTTGGTCTGCCGGTACGTTTTGCTGCTTCAGGCACGCCATGTGTCTTCCACTTATTCAGTACATCCAAAAGAGTTGACTTGGGTATGTTTAAACGCATCTCGGTTTCTCTTATGGGCAACCCACATATATAGCACCCAACAATCTTTCCTTTCTCAAAGTCAGTTCCCTCCCGCCGCGACATTTTCACTCAACCTCACAGTGCGATATGATCGCGGTCAGCTGCATGCTTGTTTTTATACCGTTTGTAGTTGTATCGCGAATCTTAACAACGCAGAGGATCCGTTCATTTGCATTTAAGGGGTGTCTGTCAATATAGTGTATAGCGAATCTGGCGGTAAGAATTCATTCCCGTCATTCCCGCTCCAGGACGACGAAATTTTCAAGTTTTCAGATATATCTGCCTTAAAATCCATGTGATATTTACACCAATAAACGGATTCACATCTTCCAAATTTGTATTGTACGAGGGTGTAATCCCGTATTTCATTCATTCATATTCTGCGCCTCCGGGCAATCACGGGAATTCAAAACCTCCAGATTCGCTATATTTGAATACCGGTTGCCTCGACTAGCGAATCATATGGTTACATTAAAATTAATCGGAAACTTGAAACTTGGCCGTTCCGGGTGGTGTAGTGGTTAGCATACTCGGGCGCTATCCGGGAGACGTGGGTTCTATTTCCGCTCCAGGATGACGAAATTACGAAGTTTTAGGATATAATCTGACTTAACATCCATGTCGTATTTACACCAATAAACGGATTCACATCTTGTAATGTAAGAGGTTTTGACCGCTTATTTGCACGTCACGATGTGGAATTCAATTTCTTTTGAAACGCACTCCTGATAATTCGGATGGTCAGGGATTTAAAATTTCGTTTTGAGATGTTGCGTTCGAACAGTTATTCACTGCTTCATTTTTATTGCTAATGTAAATATATACATGAAAAGCAAAGCAGCTTACTTTGAATTCAAAAACAGTACAAACTGATTTCCTAATGAATTGATAATGTTTATGTAAATTAACGATTTTGTTACCCACTTAACATTGTAAAAAGAAATCGGAGATCAAGCACTGTGCTAGAGTGTGCGCTCTGAACTATACACGGTCGTATCAGAATAATATGACCACCTACCTAACAA
This sequence comes from Macrothele yani, assembly GCA_039090855.1. NCBI lineage: Eukaryota > Metazoa > Arthropoda > Arachnida > Araneae > Macrothelidae > Macrothele > Macrothele yani. Next base: position 135,851,503 of record CM077010.1, on the reverse strand, counting down.
TGGGAATAACCACCCTTGTTCCTGATGACAGCGGCGAGAAGGCGTGGATGGCATGGACACAATGAGGCCCTGGAAGGTTTCCAGAGGCACACGTGCCCATTCGGACTGCAGCAGAACACAGAAGTCCCGGAAATGACGTGGCTGTGGGTCGGCACGACGAATCCATCGATCCAAATAGTCTCACAAGTGCTGTATGGGGATTTCACCGGCCTAGGAAGAACGGAGACATCGCTGACGTGTTCTTGGAACCAGTCACGCACCCCGTTAGCGATGTGGCAGGGTGCATTGTCTGTTGGCAGACACCTTCACCACCAGATTAAACATTCAACATGAAGGGACGCAGGTGGTTGTTGAGGATGAACAGGTAGCCATTGGTGTTCAGGGACCCGTCCAGTGATACCAGCGGTCCCAGGTCATACCAGGAAAACATCCCCCAGACATGCGCACTGCCACCGCCGGCCTGTACTTGACCGACAAGCGTGTCCGGGTGTTGGATATCGTGTGTCTACCTGGGCGCCTCAGCGTTCATTCGCGTGGTCAAATGCTGCACTGTTACGCGTCGATTGCCCTTTACCAGTCGACGGAGGCGGCGTTCTCCTCTGGGGCCGATGGCCTTTGAAGCTCCACAGTTATGACGTCGGGAGGTTCTCGGTGTGCCAGCGGACCATTCTTGGAACACCCTTACTATATCACCTCGCGAAGAGCCCACAAAGTTTGCTGTTTCTGAGATGCTTCCACCCTTGGCGCAGCAGCCGATGACAATTCCTTTCTGAACGTCCGTCAGATTACTACCTCTGCCCATTGTGCTCTCATAACGCACTATGGCTCATCTGTCCTGGGCGGCCGTTTATATCTCGATGTGGTCGACCTTGTCACATACACTCTGTGACACACCTGGGCGGGTATACTGTGACTCCGGGGCTGGTCATATTATTCTGATACGACAGTATATGTTATATGAAACCTAGTTCAAAGAGTTTGTAGCTACCCCGGAAGCTGAGTGGTCTGAGGCGCTGGCGTCTGACCAACCGTTCGAGACAGGCCCGGGCTCGACTTCAGGATGAAATGTGGGCGATGTTTCTGTCTCACGGCGCAGAATTTCACTCCATGGAACCAGTGTCCATAAATTAGGAATGGGCGACTGCTTCTAGCCCCCTCCCAGTTTCTCATAGTGGAGGTGCCCTCCCCCTTCCCTCTCACAAAAAAAGATTACTAGTAAAGGCAAATTTTGATTACGGAAAATTAAATATAATTATCCATATTACACCAGTTTCCCTCAGCGTACAGATCTGAAAGAAACGCAGTCTGTGATGTCGCCCCTATAACAGAAGAATATTTAGTCGGACCAAAAATTTTAAATATTTCTTTAAGGAGCATTTGTGTATGCTTTCAATATAGGCTAGTTTAATCGTCTTCGACAAAACTGGTACATCCCGTGCTGAAACAATGAAAATCAATATTTAAAAAATCGCAATCTCCGACGATTTATAAATACTAATGTTAAAATGTAGTTTTCACTTGAAGTATAACATGCATTCCGCTTATTCGATACTAATAACAAAGATGATTTCACATCATTTTAGCAAGAAGTCCCGCTGATGAAGGCTGATTCGACCAAAGCCGGTTAGAAAACACAAGACCATGACGCATTAGAGATGAGTTCCCTCCGTTTGTGACGTCACAATGATGATACACGGACTGAAAAGTGGGTGTCGTGTTTGACGTCACACACGGCAGCATTAGAAACCAATCGGAAACCTTGGTTTCCGCGTGACGTCAATAAAAGAGGGAATTTATCTCTCTAATATCATGATCTTGTGTTTTCTAGACGGTCTTGGTACATCTCAGCAGAAATGTTTACAGGCAGCATTTTAAGTTTAACGGCTTTGGAACGGAGCATGCGATAACGACGGGTGAAGCTTTCCATTTCTAACGGAGGCGCCCAAGCGAGTTTTAGTTATAAGTCTCTTTCTGGCCTTACATCTATAGAAAGGAAACATTCTGATCATTCGTCCGAGATGGGTCCTGGTTCGAATCCCGGTGAGGCATAGATGTTGTGTTTGTCTTACGGCGCTGGTTCTCTCCCTTCCCTGGAGCCAGTAGCCTTAAATTAGGGACGGGCGACTGCTAATAACCCACTGAGTTGCTCACGGTGATCATTAAACCTCCAATCAAAAGAAATGAAGGAAATACAACTGCGGAAGGAGCCATTAGACAGCCAACCCTGAAACTGTTTCTTTTTTTTGAATGGAGATTTAACGACCACCGTGAGTAACTCATAGGGCTATAAGCAGTCGCCCGTCCCTAATTTAGGGTCACTGGTTCCAGAAAAGAGACAGAGCCAGTGCGGTAAGACAAGCACAGCATCTGTGCCTCACCGGGATTTGAACCCGGGCCCCTTTCAGGCGAATGATCAGAGGCCATTGCTTAGACCACTGCGCCACTGGGGCGGCAAACTGAAGCTGTGAGAAGATTATCTTCTATACACAGTGCGTCAAAAAAATGTTAAGACTGGGTCTGTAAAATGAAATAGAAACAAGAAATTATAATTTGTTTTGGTTTGTTATTCAAAATAAGTCCCTGCGGCTTCAATACACTTGTTACAGTGATTTCATAATGATTCGAATGCCTGTTCCATTTCACTTTGCGGAATTGCTTCCAAAACACGCGTCGAAGCTGTTTGTATGGTCGAAATATCATCAAAATGACACCCTTTTAACGTCATTTTAAGTTTTGGGGACAAAGAAAAGTCGCAGGGTGCTAAATCAGGCGAATACGATGGCTGATTCAACACACAGACGTTATTTTTCGCCAAAAATCTACGAACAAGAAGTGAGGTGTGACTGGGTGCATTATCGTGCAACAAACACCAACTGCTTTCATCTCGATATTTTGGACGAATGCGACGAATGCTGCCCATCAAACGCCTCAATACAGTTAAATAAAACTCACCAGTAATTGTTTGTTCACTTGAAATAAATTCTTTGTGGATAATACCCTTACTATCGAAGAATGTAATGAGCATTGTTGTGATTTTCGACGGAACTTTTCTTGCTTTTTTGGCTTGTAGCGAGTTTTTTTACTTCCATTACGCACTTTGTCGCTTTGTTTTAGGATCATATTGAAAACACCATGTTTCATCACCAGTAACAATCGATTTTAAGAAGTTTGGATCATTTTCAGCTGCTAAAATGATGTCTCTGCAATGTGCACTTCTCCTTGATTTTTGTTCATTGGGTAACGTGTGTGGAACAAATTTAGCACAGACTTTTGTTTTGCCTAAATCTTCATGCAGGATGGTTCGAATCATTTCTTTGTTGATGTTTAAAGACTCTTCCATCATTCTTAGTGACGAACATCGATTGTTTGCCACGAAATCACGCACTTTTTCAATAACCTCAGATGTCCTAGATGAACTTGGTCTTCCGGTATGCTTATCATCTTCCAGCGTCTCTCTTCCTTCCAAAAAATGTTTGGGCCACAGGAAAACATTTGATCTACTTAAACAAATCTCACCGTAAACTTGTTTCATCATTTGGTACGTTTCCGAGGCACTTTTACCAAGTTTTACGTTAAATTTAATAACAGCCCTTTGTTCCATCTTAATAATTCAACATGAAAAAATTTTTACTTCTCTAATGAACGCCCGTTTCGTTTGAGTTACTTTAACAACTGCGCAGTACTTTTGGCAGAAAGCAAGCAGATGGTCACTGTTTATAATGCATTCTCGATTACAATGGTGGCGCCACCGTATTCTGAAATCTAACGCCAGTCTTAAAAATTCTTTGACGCACTGTGTATTCTTGTAATGGACTGTAGTTATAAAATATTAGCGTATAGTCCGTCCTAGGACGGTTGTTTTTAAGCTTTAAATAAATATTAATATATAGGGGATGTTGCCCGTCCTCTGACGGAGTGAAATTTTTAATTGAAGCAGATTGAAAACAAATCAAATAGAAGCCGGATTTCTGTAAGGAAATAAAGTAAAAACTTTATAGTAAAAACTCATTCATGTTAGAATTAAAAATTATATGTTATTTATTTCCGTTTTTCAAAAGACATCGCGATAAATAACATTCTGTGTAAAGTATTTGTTGTTTAACAATTAAAGGTTAGAGCGTTTAGATAGATCGATATGTACATGTATATTTATTTTTGATTGGAGGTTTAACGACCACCGTGAGCAACTAAAAAAGGCTATAAGTAGTTGCTCGTCCCTAATTTAGAGCCACAGTTTCCATGGAAGGGAGAAAGCCAGCGCTGTAAGACAGACAGAACACCCATGCCTCAGCGGGATTCGAACCCAGACCCCTTTCGGACGAATGATCTGATACCACCGCTTAGACCACTGCGCCACTGGGGCGTTGTCTATATTTATCAAAATCTGCAATATAATCAACACTAAACTGGAAAGTTGTTTTCGTGTAAACTTACCTTACTAACTTTTTCTTTGATTTTTCACGTTAAATTTCTTTTTCTCACGCACACTTGTTATGCCCTTCTGTTTTAGATTGTCCTATTGACTGACTGGAGGTTTAACGACCACCGTGAGCAACTCAATGGGCTATAAGCAGTCGCCCGTCCCTAATTTAGGGCCACTGACTCCAGGGAAGGGAGAGAGCCAGTGCCGTAACACAAACACAACATCCATGCCTCACCGGGGTTTGAACCCGGACCCCATCGCGGACGAATGATCAGAAGCCATCGCTTAGACCACTGCGCCACCGGGGGTTGGGGGGGGGGGGGGGGGGGGGGAGTTGGGGGTTAGATTGTCCTTTTCGACGATTAGTTTGAAACTTCATATCAAAGCTTTTTCTATAAAATAATGCAACATCTGGTATTACAAATTGGAACTATCTACCGTAAATTCTCGACAATGTGCTATTGGGGCGACATCTGCTTGTAGATGCAATCTTGCTCACTTTGATATCTCAAGATTTCAGTTTTTACTGTAGGTTAGAGCTTTTAGATAGATCGATATTTTGCAAAATGTATAATATAACCAGCACTAAACCCGAAAAGTTAGTTAACTTAAAAAAAGTAAAAAATAATTAGAGCGTACAAATTAATATCCGAATTGTGATAAATGAAATTTATATACAACCGCAACTTGCCGTGATATTAAGAATTCGATTCGAATTTTGTAGATCGGATAAATAAAGCTCGAGTCATTGATAATCCAATGCTTTTTAATTAGCACGCGATTGCCTGGACATCTAATTGTGATCGCGTGCAAACTCAACTTACTGTGATATTAGGAATTCAATTCAAATTTTGTAGATCGGAAAAACAGAACTCAGGTCATTGATGATTCAATGTTTCTAAATTAGCATGCGATCACCTTGACATCTAAAAGTAATCACGTGCTATTATATAGCAGGCAATCATTTTGACATCTCGAGAGCACACACGAATTAATCGATACGTGATGGCGCAGCAATGCAGACATTACTGTGACGTCAAGCGTTCCAGACAGAGAGAGAGAGATCTGGGTGTTTATTATAAAATATTACCGCAGACGCTTTCATCTAGATTCGTACAGCTTTTTAATACCGAAACAATACGTGAAGAACAGATTAACTTTATGGAAATATGTTGGTTGATATTTTTCAAGATATCTTTACTACTACTACTAGGTGAAAACCCGTCACCAATGACGGGGGAAAATAAGATAAGCAGAGTAATTTTTTTAATAAACAGGTACTTTGTTTTCGTCTGTGAACTTAGAATTGCGCTGTTGCAAATCTTAAAATGTTATCGTAGTTCATGCACAGAAGCACAAACAGCATTTCTTTTTTCTCTCTTTTCATTTTTTTGTTTGTTTTGTTTGGAGGTTTAACGACCACCGTGAGCAACTCAATGGGCTGTAAGCAGTCACTCGACCCTAATTTAGGGCCACTGGTTCTGGGGAAGGAAGAGACTCAGTGCCGTAAGACAAACACAACATCCATACCTCATCGAGATTCAAACCGTGGCCCATCTCGGACGAATGGTCAGAAGCCTGTGCTTCGATCACTGCGCCACCTAAGCGCTTTCATTTCTGCTACATATATAAACAAAAGAATATCTGGTTATATTATGCGAAAAAAATTAGTTTATTCTGAGAATTTCGTGGTTTAAGGAAAAAGAAAGTTCCCAACTCATATTTCTTCAGCATACGTATGAAATAATAACCGACTGTTACCTACTGTATTGGAACTCTCAATCGTTAGACTTAAATCAGAAAAGAAACTAGTTTGATTAGAATGCCGTCGCTGCACGATATAACATATTACTGAATGTCAAAATGGACGATGAAAATGACTTTATTTAACTGAAGTAAAAGTTGAAAGTCAAAATCACATCACTAGATCTTTCGTGCTGGCTTCCAGCACATCCTCAGGTTAATTTTAAACGAGACATTGTAAAAATGTGAAAAGGAGTCCACCGTGGAAAGTCACTCACAAACACAACACGTTCAGCTCTCGAATGACTTCAAAAAACCACGCTCTGACTGATGATAGTAGTCTTAATTATTATTGGGATGATTTCCGAAATAAAGTTCGAGTTAATTGTTTATTTGGTCCTTGTTGTGCGAAATAAACGTTATCCCAAGTGGAGGTATGAATCTGGGTATTTCATCATTACAGCATTTATCAGCGTTATTGACGATGTGTAAACTCTCCGCTAGCAAAGTCGCATTCCTGTTTTTGTGACTTGAAATAACTCTTGCCTCATTCCATAGAGGGCTGTGGGCTCCTTGGTTAACTAATCTTGCAAGTGCGGCAGAGTTTGAATATGTTTTGACACTGTACTTGTGTTGTGCAATACGGAAGTTCAAATTCCTCAGGGTGGATCCAATATAAATGCGATCTATGTCAACGGTATCCAGGGTCTTTAGTGGTATTATATAAACTCCGAATCTGCTATTACACGGGACTCGGTTGCGATCTTTTATAGTACGGCTTTTGTAAAAAAAGATCGCGCTTATGTTATCGATTTATCCGTCCGTCCGCCTGTACCCACGGTATCTCTGGAACTAATGGTCCGATTTTAAAAATTCTTTTTGCATTAGAAAGCTTGAAATATGAAAATGATGATCCTTTATTTCGTTTTTTTTTACTATGTAAAATTTTGCCGCTACAGGGCGTAAATGCAGATGATGTCGAATTTAAAAATACGTTTTATTCCACATATTTGCTACAAAACATCCGATTGAAAAATTCTTTTATCTTTTGATTCCATATATATCGAAGAGCATTTTAGATATAGTTACTTTTATAGATTTTTCGCTGGGGAGCGTAAAAGTAAATTGCATTTTTTCCCCCGATAACTCTTCTTCTAAAGCTCCGATTTCAAAAATGTTTTCTTCAACGGATACACCTCTTGATGGAAAATCTTTTGCATATAATTTCAAATTTTTGGTAAAGAATACTTCGGCCACCATTAGGCGTGAGTGTTAATTTTTAAATTTTGCTTCTGATGCATTTGCCATAAAATCTGAGCTTCTAAAATATCGATTGAAAAATATTATTTCGTGGACTGATGCCACTCACATCGATAAACCTTTTCGGAATATTTTCTTAAAATATTCTACAGTTTCTCCGCCAAGGGGCGTAGACGTATATCATATTTTTGTAAATATCTCTACTTCTATGAGTCCGATTTGAAAAATCCCTTCTTTGTTGGATAGTGTTTTCAGCGTGACATGTTGTTCGTATAATTTCAAAATTTTCAAGTAATTCATAGACTTTCCGCTAGGGGGCGTAGAGGTAAATTGCGTTTCTCCCTATATATCTGCTTCTAAATCTCCGATTTGAAAAATTCTTTCTACACAGGATACAGCTCCTGATGGGAAATCTTTTGCACATAATTTCTAATTAAAAAAAATGGTTTGGCCACCAGGTGGCGTAAGTGTCAATTTCCGCTTCTGATGTATTTGCAGCAAAATATGAGCTTCTGAAATCTCGATTGAAAAAAGTACTTTGTTGACCGATACTACTCATGTCGACAAACCTTTTAGGAACATTTTCGTCTTGAAATAATGCATGGTTTCTACGCCAGGAGGCGTAGATGTATATTTTATTTTTGTCAATATCTCTACTTCTAACAGTTCGATTTGAAAATTTCCTTGTTTGGTGAATAGTGTTTCCGATGCGAAATGTTTTCCTTATAAATTCAAAATTTTCAAGTAAATCATAGACTTTTCGCTAGGGGGCACAAAGGTAAATTGCATTTTCTGCGTTATTTCTGCTCCTAAAACTCCGATTTGAAAAATTCTTCTTGTGTCGCATACAAGACCTGATGGAAAATATTTTTCACATAATTTCTAATGTTTGGTAAAGAATGGTTTGGCCAGCAGGGGGCATAAGTGTTAATATCTGCTTCTGATGTATTCGTAGCAAAATCTGGGATCCTGAAAACTCGACTAAATATTTTTTTCTTGGACCAATACCATCCATATGGATAAATCTTTTGAGAATACTTTCTTCCTAAAATAATGCATGGTTTTCCCACCAGGGTGCATAAAGTCACACCTTATTTTTGTCGATATCTCTGTTTCTAAGGGTCCGATTTGAAAAAAAATTCTGTGTTGGAGAGCGTTTCCGGCGCGAAATGTTTCTCATATAAATTCATGTTTTTCTTAACGCACAAGTCTGCAACCAGAGGGCGGAAGCTCATGATTCCGTTTACAGCAATATCTGAGGGATTAAAAACCCGATTGAAAAACTTCTTTATTCCGTCAGATATTATTGTTTTCCATACCGGTTCCATTGACTTTGAATAGCTTTGATAATTTAATTTGCTTCAAAACGGATTCAAAAGGCGTGCTTATTACACCCGAAAATTTGGTGTCATTTTTCTTGTTAATGGTTGACATTAAGTTGTAGGTTTTAATCCCAAAATCCAAGTTGTATTTCTTATAGGAAGCTTTAAGTACATTCATAACTTTTGGAAGATAATCCACTGATCCAACATATCTCCGTTGATTGGGTTCTTTAGTCAACGTAGAAAAATGGGTTCTTCTTATTTTTCTACGTTGACTAAAGAACCCAATCAACGGAGATATGTTGGATCAGTGGATTATCTTCCAAAAGTTATGAATGTACTTAAAGCTTCCTATAAAAAATACAACTTGGATTTTGGGATTAAAACCTACAAATTAATGTTAACCATTAAAAAAGATCGGAACCGAATTCCGTGTAATAGCAGATTCGGAGTTTATATAATACCACTAAAAACCTGGATACCGTTGACATAGATCGCATTTACATTGGATCCACCATGACGAATTTGAACTTCCGTATTGCACAACACAAGTACAGAGTCCAAACACATTCAAACTCTACCGCACTTGCAAGATTAGTTAACCAAGGAGCCCACAGCCCTCTATGGAATGAGGCAAGAGTTATTTCAAGTCACAAAAACAAGAGTGCGACTTTGCTAGCGGAGAATTTACACATCGTCAGTACCGCTGATAAATGCTGTAATGATGAAGTACCCGCAGATTGATACCTCCACCTTGTATAACGTTAATATCGCACAACAAGGACCAAATAAACAATTAACTCGAACTTTATTTCGGAACTCACCCAATAACAATTAAAACTACAATCATCAGTCAGAGCGTGCTGACGTTTTTTGAAGTCATTCGAGAGCTGAACGTGGTGTGTTTGTGAGTGACTTTCCACGGTGGATTCCTTTTCACATTTTTACAATATCTCATTTAAAATTAACCAGAGGATGTGCTGGAAGCCAGCACGAAAGATCTAGTGATGTGATTTTGACTTTCAACTTTTACTTCAGTTAAATAAACTCATTTTCATCGTCCATTTTGACTTTCAGTAATATGTTATACCGTGCAGCGATGGCATTCTAAGAGTTAATGTTATTGGCACGAATTTCTTCAAAAACTTAACTATCTAAAATAATTATTTTAGGTTCGCAAGGGGAATCCTAAATTTAAATTTCGTACGTTAGTATTCTAAATGACAAATTCTGTATGTCATTTATGAAGGACAAAGTACAACCAAAATTCCTGACGTAACGTTTTTTTATTTCTAAAAAGCTACTGAAACGATTTTAATCGTGTGACGTAACGCATTTCTGAAGTCATGTCAGAATGATTCGGATGAGATGACGTCACACCAGCAGCTGTGAAGAATCGGTTTTTGTTGCTATGACAACAAAGTGAAGTGGTACATGCGTGCGCTGTGTTGATTGGCTATATTTTATTGTTATAATACCTTGATATGAAGTGTCACAAAAATACATGAAATAATGTTTCGTCAAAGTAAAACAGATGTGTTCCAAATGTGAAACAATGAGCATTACAAAAATGAACATGAACATAACAACAATAAAAAAAGAAAGCATATTATTTGAGGCAGAAGTTCAACAATTAAATCAGGCAAGCACCAGGAGGCGCCAACGAAATGGGACAAACGTTCAGACAAAGGAAATTATGTACGTTTAGATACCACATAACTGATCGTGCGTATCTGATTATGAATATTTTCAAGATTCGTACAAAACAGAATGTAACCTTACATGAGATTTGAAGCTTTTAAAATTCAGAATAGTCTTGAAGTCCTTAATATCTTACTGGGGACTAAGTGAATATCGTTAGCGAGTTCTTGAATTTCCCTTTTCTTTTTTTTCTTTTTTTTTTTTTTTTCGGGGTTTAACGACCACCATGGGCAACTCAGTTGGCTATAAGCAGTCGTCCTTCCCTAATTTAGGGAGTAAATTTCTTGTCAGTAAATGTTGTCCAGTAAATTTCTTGTCATCCTGACGTGTGAGTGATCTGGAGAATAGGTTCGTAATCACTTTTACCTAGGATCGAATTCCGGTAAGACATAAACTGCGTGTTTTGTCCCTGCTCTCCGCAACGGAAATTGCCACTCAGCTGCGTGCATCCTTATAATTTTATTTTTTATTTGTCTGGGTTTAAGGACCACCAGAAGCAACTCTTAGGACTATAAGCAGTCCCACGTTCTTAATTTAGGGCTTCTGGTCTCAGAGATGGGACAGAACCATGTCTTTCTCTTTGCAAATGGTCAAAAGTCAGCACTTCAGAGCACTCGGCCACCGAAGCGGCTGATCAATGTGGGTGACGGCCCCGGGCCATCACCCCCTAATAGCTTAGGAGGTGGCTGCCCGGGCATCACCTCCTAAGCTATTAGGAGGTGATGCCCGGGCGCCATAGCGGTGGGGGCAGCAGAATAAACGGTAGGCTGCCCCCCTAATTTTTTTCATTCGGTAATCTGCAAACATTATTTTGTCGAAAAAATTTATTATTACGACTAGGAACTTAATTTTTCGATATTGCAATGTAAGCAGAAGCTTGTCTCTCCCTGGGTGAGGCCATGGTCAATGAGATTATCCGCAGTGCTCTGACCTTGAAAGTTACTCACAGCTTCCGGTCGTGGTTCGAGAAGCCCGAAGAGACTCGGATACTTTCGGGCGTTGCTTCCAACCTCCTTGGTTGCTCCCTCAGTGTTTTTTAAGTTTATGCCGCAGTTAAAAGCGTGCTTCTTCCCCTAGCTTTAACTGTCAGTCCGCGAGTGTGAGTCAACCCTTACAGTCACATACACAACGAATGTCTACCGAGTCACGTTAATCATCAGTTGTTGTTGCTTGTTGGTTAGTCTTCAGTCTGCTTAAATTTTAAATTAACGTCTTGTGCTACAAAACAATGAAACGAACTAAACCCAGCTGTGCCCAGTTGCGGAAGAAGAGGAAGCAAGATTAAGAACTACGGCAAGCTCCAAAGAGTTTATTTTATTCAAGGAAAATCGAAATCTCAGTGTTCAAATATTCCAGAGAGTAAGGAATCAAATTCCGGTAAAGAAATGGATGTAGTCAGCAGCGAGGTTTTTGATGAGCATAGTGAGGATAACGATGTGAATGTTTTAAATTGTGAAATCGCCAAAGTGCAGTTAACAGCTTCTGTTGGTGTCAGTAACATGGATGATGTTTTACCTTGTAATCTTGAAGTTAAAGACGATGAAGGACAAAACATTATTGGAGACAATGTAGATCCTGCTGCTCTACAAGACATGGGAGCTTGGCCAGCCGATATATTTCAATCCTTCTGTGATTTAATAGTGAATAAAGGCACATGTCAATTGCAGAACAAGGACAGACGTTTTCCTGAGGATGAAGCTGGACGATCCTTAAACAAAAGTTGGTTTGAAAAAACCTTGCAAAATGGCGCAAAGATAAGCCGTACTTGGATGTGTTTCTCTCCAACAAAAAAAAATCTGTGTTTTGTTTTTGTTGCACTTTGTTCCCACAAAACAACTATCAAAGAAGCAGTTTCAGTAGTGAAAATGGGGTTTCGTCTTGGCGAAAGTTAAATCCCCGCATTCAAGGTCATGAAAACAGCCCTGTTCATCGCTCTGCATTTTTGGAATGGAAGGAATTGGAGCGATCTTTAAATAAAGGGGGACTTATTGATGATCATCTTCAGCAATAAGTAAAGAATCTAAAACGTGGAAAGAAATCCTTGAACGGGTCATTGGCAACAGTGCAAACTCTTGCACAACAAAATTCAGCACTGAGAGGTCATCGAGAGTCAATTATTGACGATTCAAATTCTGGTAACTTTCTGGCTTTGTTAAAATACTTAGCTAAATTTGATCCTGTCATGGAATCTCATTTGGATTCTGTCTCTGGTAAATCTGGATGTTTATCATTGTATCTTTCACCCACTATTCAAAATGAAATAATTTGCCTGTTGGGAGAAACAGTGCGAAAATATATTATCTCATCATGTAAGGAGGCAAGGTACTTCAGTATTATATTTGATACAACTCCAGACGCTGCGCATGTGGAACAAATGTCTCAGATCATCAGATTTGTTGAGATTAAACGAAATTCTGTAGATATCAAAGAAGCCTTCATAGACTTCATTGCTTTAGAAGTGAAAACAGCCGAGGGAATCACAGACGCAATTACAAATAAACTTAAGAGAGATGGATTGAATCTTAATGATTGTAGAGGTCAGTCATATGACAATCAAGCAACAATGGCTGGTATCCATTCAGGAGTTCAAAAGAGAATTTTAGATTTGAATCTATTAGCTGTGTAACCATTCACTTCATTTGGTTGGAGTTCATACAGCTCATGTGAATGTTCAGGCAGTGATGTTTATTGGTACAGTAGAACGTCTATTTACCTTCTTTTCTTGTTCCACTCGCAGATGGAGGGTTCTTAAATAGTTCGTAAATATTACTGTGAAAGGACATTGTGACACCAGATGGAGTTCAAAAGCAGATGCGGTAAAAGCAATATTCACTCAAATGGATGAAGTTATTGCTGCACTAGAGAATTTGAGAGATACACTGACTGAAACAATTGATACGAGGGAAGATGCAGCGTTAATAATTAATGCAATAGAAAATTTCAACTTTGTGACTTTACTCTTTTTCTGGGCAGATATTCTTTCTGCTATCGACAAAATCCAAAAAAATTTGCAGACAGGAGGAATCACCTTTAAACAAGCATTGACACTTTTGGAGACGCTGATGGACAAATTAAATGATTGGAGGAACGAGCTGTGTGATAATGTCATTACTAAGGCAGAGCATATATGTAATGAATCGGGTGTCAGTACCACGAAAGGGATGAGAAAGAAGCGCACGATGCCAGGGGGAAATACTGATGGTACTGCATTAAGCCCTCGGGAAGAAATGTGACGCTCCCTAATAGAAATTTTGGATAAACTGTCAACTGAAATTTCAAGCCGTTTCTCTAACATAACAGAGCTGGAAAAGCGCTTTGGATTCCTTTGAAAATTTGAGGCGTACGTAAATGATGGCGACATTTCTTATAAGAAACAGCTTCCCCAAATCAGTATTAAGTGCACAGTGCTTGCAGAACTGTAACCAGATGACTTAAACAGTGAAGAATTGTTCAGTGACTTAAAATACATCATAATATTATTGAAAAGGACAAAAAATAACGGCGAACAACTGGACTTCACACCTAAGGGATTGCTACAGTACATTTCTTCAATGGGATAAGTCTACAAAACACTAGTAACGGCTTTACAGATTTTTCTTACTTTACCAGTGTGTAAGGCATCTTGTGAAAGATCTTTCAGTAAACTTAAATTGATTAAGGCTTACCTACGATCAACAATGTCTCAAGATAGAATATCAAATCTGGCGATACTTTCAATTGAAAACATCATTGCTTCCTCTTTAGATTACAATGATATAATAACCGACTTCGCAGCAATTAAGGCTAGAAAAGTAAAATTGTAAAACGCCTCATTTTAAATATATATTGTTATCTTAAACTTTTTAAGAGAAGTTCTAATATAAACATCTATAAAATAGTAAGTTTCATACATTTGTCATTAACAGATGCATAAAAAACAGAGTAAACAGTTTTTTTTTAATTTTAATTTGTTTGATGGTGTGTAATTTAATTTTGTAATGTTAATGAATGCTTGAAAAATATTAGCTGGATGTGCTCTTACGCGAATGTCTGCAGGATTGCATTTGTCAAAGATGTTGACCGTTGGATGGGCCTTTATTTGCGCTTTTTTGTGCCTTCTTAATTGCCGGTGGGGAGGGGAGGGGGCGGCCGACCGGTCTCCTTGCCCCGGGAGGCAAAAAGCCTAGCTACGCCACTGCCTTCAAGCACTACTATTTGTATATATCTTGTGATCATTTAAAATACATTGATTTCCCTTATTTCTCATAGTAAACTTCCCACTGTTTCAGTATTTTATTTCGTGACGGCTACCTATAATTTTACACGAGAAAACGCCGGATCCGGCAGCGAACGTACTTGGTTTAAACTATTCAGTGTTTTAATAGTCTTATTATTGCAAGGGCAGGCTTAGCAGATATGGTGGCACGAGGAATTATGATAATGCCTAATGCGTTATGATTTCGCGTCCAACTACGAATCGGACGCACCATCAACTTTTATGAGTTTGACATAATTGCATAACCTTTCTTTGTTGGTATAATCGAAAGTTACAGGTAGTGGTGTTATACGAAAAGGTTCTGCGCATTGTGATGTTTATATGTTTTCAACTCACTTTCTAAGAAACCAAAATTCTGACACTTGACTAAGAAGACAACAAACTCTTTAAAATTTGTGATATGGTGTATAGCGAAAAATATTTAATCATGCCAAGCTTTCGTCTTTAGATGGGAGGTTTTATCAAGACGAATTTGCACTAGAAGAACCATTCGTTTGAAGTTTAAAATCAGACGCCATAGTGCGCGATGCTGGTCTCAACTTGTCTGGGATTGGTTTAACCACCTTTTTTAACCAACCTCCTTGGCAGCCCGTTCAAGCAACGGCTGACCTTTCTCTTTGTGTGTGGCCAAAGTCGTCCACTCCTGCTCTGGTGTACCAGCAGCTCTTTGCTGAAAAACTGTCTGTCTGCCCGGATTTCGTGGCTGTGTTCACCGATGGCTCGAAGTCCGGGGATGTCGTTGGATCCGCTTTTGTGTGTGGCAATGCCTCACATGCTGAGAGGCTTCCTCCTGAATCCACCGTCTTTTCGGCAGAGATGCGTGCGGTATACCTCGCTTTGTGCCACATACAGTCTCGATCATATCGTCGCGCTATGGTTTGCTCTGATTCCCAGTCCGTCATCCAAGTTTTATCTTCTCCAGAGGACACGGACTCACCTCTCATCCGTGATGTCCGTCGTCTTCTTGGAACTTTGGAGGGTGATATACTCGTGTTATTGTCTGATATTGAGGTATTTGTGAAGAACGATCTCGTGATATTGCCCATACTCGTGACAATAGCGCTAGTGTACTCGTGCTATTGCGAAAAAAAAAATCAGACGATAGCATAAGTGTGCACAAGCACACTTATGCTATCGTCTGATTTTAAACTCCAAACGGATCGTTGTTCTAATGTGAATTCGCCTTGATAAATACTCCTGTCGGAAGGCGAAAGTTTGGCATGATTAAATATTTTTCGCTATACTCCACATCACGGATTTGTATGACTTTGCTGTCTTCTTAGTTCTTAGTGGTGTACTTGATACCTTTAGGACGTTTCCTTAAATTCCCTCTTCTGACACATGAGCGAAAATGCAGAACTTAAGTCAAAATATTTGCAATCGCTGCAATGCAGAACATGACATGCAATGTCACAGTTAGAGATATGATTATTCTTTTGGGAAATCAGTAGCTGCCTACAAAAATCACGTGGCAACCCGAAATTCGACTCTCCTGTGTGCGATATCACATGTTTTTAGCCTTTATTTTAAAATCTGAGATTGGCGATTTCTATTCTATCTTGCCCTTCATGCTGTTATTGTAATCATGTAGAACTCGGTTTTATTCGTTATCTGTCCGTGATGCAAAGTACTGATACGCTAAGCACCTTATCGCGGAAGTATTTTTCTACTTATTCAGAATATCATTTTCACTTCGCATTTAAAATGAAATTCAGAAAGGGGCTTTTATGGTAACGTTGTTTACAGTTCTATTCGAATAACAAGAGAGATCTTCAAAACAGCAGAGCTTAAGGGCACGAAACTTTGCATGCAATCTAAAGGAGCCATTCGCGACAACATAACTTTTCGCTGAGTCTACGCCTGGACGTCATGAAGTTTTTTCTGAGTAACACTTTAATTCATGTTTTTTTTTCTTATTCTTATATACATTGAAGTCGAACGCTTTCAAGCAGTTTCCAGCTAAGTTGACCTTTTCTATGTTGGTAAACATAGTCCAAAGTCATTACCAGGATTTAATTTCTACAGAGGACGAGTCGAAAGTTTTGCAATATTTGCATAAACGCGTGTGCTACGGCAGGTATGTCACGTGTTTATACTAGTTCAAGTGGTGCACTGCAGTCATTCGAAAGGGAAATACAGTGGTAGTCGTTGCTGAGAACAGCATTGAATTTTGTTGTTCTGTCTGTGGTTGGGGCGCCTAAAAATGGACAGCCACAACCGGCTAATTAGGGAACTTTTGCTTTACGAGTTTGAACTCGGCCATAACGCTACTCAAGCAACACGAAACATTTGTCATTCGAAAGGGAAAGGTTCCGTGGACCACAGCACCACAACCAGATGATTCAAGAAATTTCGCTCAGGGGACAGAAACCTCGACGATCAGCCAAGGTTAAGTAGGCCGCGAACCGTGGATTCGGAGGCCGTGGAGGCAAATCCGACAACCAGCACTCGGAGATTATCAGGCGAGCTGGGCATATTACAGACCACCGTGGTTCGTCACCTTCAGGACTTTAGCAAGGTCTACAGGAGCTGCCGCATTGTCCCTCACGAACTGACGCCAGTAGAAGCAAACTGCCTAGTGGAAGTATGCACGAAACTCCTAGAAAACCTGCGCGATGTATGTTTCATCAAGAGAAATGTTACGTGCGGTGAAAAGTGGGTCTATTTCCGTAATTCTAACACACAGGGGCAGAGGTTGGGCCCGTGCCAGCTTCCTGAATCTGTTTCCATACCGGAGCGCTTCAAGCACAAAGTAATGCTCTGCGTCTGGTGGAATTTCGGGGGAATAATCCATTACGAATTTGTTCTAGACGGTCGGACCATCAACGCCAACTTCTACTTGGAACAGCTGAAGCGGATGCATGTCGTTTTGGAGAAGAAGTACCCGGTACTGGTGAAGAGAAAGCGCGTTCTCCTAGAAAGAGCGCTCTCCTATAGTGGACCAGCAGGACAACACTCGGCCTCATACCGCGCAAACGACCCAGGGCAAACCACCAAGAACTTGAGGGCATCGAACTGATGTCACACTTACCTTGCCCCGTCGGATAAATACTTGTTCTGGTAATGACCCACTTCCTTCGCGGGCGGCACTTCAACAACCAGGAGGAGGTGGCAGCTCGGGTGAAGGAGTTGTTCGCCTCGAAGGACAAGAACTGGTACAGCCACGAAATCGCAGATCCGGCAGACATATTCCTAAAGATGGTGCAACACGATGGCCTATACTTTGAATGCTAGTCAGTTTTCGTGGTAAAGGTACATATGAAGACATACAGTAAAGTGACCCAAATATTGCAAAACTTTCGACTTACCCTCTGTACAAAAAAGTACCTGTGCCCTAAGTGTGGGTTGAGATTAATATGCAAAAGCCACAGCTACTGGAATCGGCAAAGTGGTTTTTTTTTTTTTTTTTTTTTTTGGATTGGAGGTTTAACGACCACCCTGAGCAACTCAATGGGCTATAAGCAGTCGCCCGTCCCTAATTTAGGGTCACTGGTTCCAGGGAAGGCAGAGAACCAGTGCCGTAAGACAAACACAACATCCATGCTTCACCGGGATTCGAACCCGGACCCCGTTCGGACGAGTGATCAGAGGCCATCGCTTAGACCACTGCGCCACCGGGGCGGCGGCAAAGTTTTCCATCAATTAGTGACTGAATTGTGAGCGTTCAACGCGATTAGCGAAATGATTTTAATGATTTCAATGCCTTTCGACATAATACATCTACCATTTCCATATATGGAAATGGTACATGTATACATAGTACATCTATTAGTACATTATAGTATATCATATGTAAATAGTACATCTATTGTATCAAAACTGAACTGGTGCTCCTGTTCACTACTTATAAGAGAACCATGATGATCAGGGAGTCTATTGAGATTATTTCAAGAAGTGATGTGTGCAAGGATGGGGTATCCTTAGAACTGCCATTACCGTGGACCCCCATTTTCCGCAGGCTCTGGGATTGAGACTAGACAAAAATACGACTTGATATCTTGTATGATACATTAGTTGGACATTGGACTCATGCAATGATTAATGCCATTTCGCGTGCTTCTAATGTGTTATGTTTATACGCAAGCTATTGTTTGTTTTTAAACTCCAACCAAATCGTACACAGGGGAGGAGAGACAGAGGTCCAACTCTCGTGTTTAAGACAACGCCCCAGTGGTTGGACATGAAATTACGATAGTGTCTATCACGTGATATGGTACCAGTGGCTATATAATTAGCCCCGCGAAGATAGTTGTGAACTTCTCGCTTCCGTGTCACTTTCCTATCGGGCACTCTAGCCCAAATCTCCTAGCTTCCTGTTTCTAAGGGTTGTTTAAGACCCAGGGTCAGACACTCCCTTCCTAAAATCCTCTACGTATGATATAATATGATCTGGGTTGTAAACTCTAGGACCGCGGATGACCTAGTGGTCAACGTTCGCGACTGCCATGGAGAAACCTCAGGTTCGATCCCAGGCAGGTACGAACGCTCGAATCACTAAATATCCGCCGTGCGTCGGATGGGCACGTTAAGCAGTCAGACCTTGGGTACTGGCCCTCGGTAATAATTAAAGGCGTCTTCTTCACCCTTTCTACCTCGCTTCCGTGTCACTTTCCTATCTACCACTTTAGCCCAAATCTCCTGGCTTTCTATTTTTAATGGTTGTTTAAGACCTTGGGTCAGACACTCCCTTCCTAAAATCCTGAACATCTGATCTGAATTGTAAACTCTCGGGAAAAAAAAACAAAAAAAAAAAAACAGGCGTTTACGGTTCGACGTTTTAGTTTCATGCCCGTCTACTGGCGCGCTGTTCTATCGAGATCTTCGTTGCCAAATTGTTGTCATGAGACTCTATGGAGATTAACCTCTGAGCCTCCTGCTCTATGCGAATCGTTGTTCTAGTGTAAGTTCGGCTTGATAAAGCCTCTCGTTGGAAGGCGAAAGCTTGGCATCATTAAATATTTTTGGCTATACAAAATTTCACGGATCTACATGACTTTGTTGTCACCTTAGTTGTTACTGGTGTACTTAATATCTTTTGGAAGTATCCTTAAGATCCCTCTTAACTAGCATAAACTTAAAGGCCCTTGATTTTCATACGAGCAACTGAATGTTCCCAGTCCATGAGTCGGAACTGTAAAAAGATCTAAAACATTCTTCTGTGAAAATACACTGCTGGCCACCCAAAATGCAACACCAAGAAGGAAGCATCCGATTGGCCTGAAATTCGCAGCATGTGTCGCCCGCGAGAGGACATGCAAACGATTAGCATTGCAGGGCATATGCAAATCATGTGCGCCCGGCATGCCACCGAGAAGCACTATAAGAAGGGTGCACAGAAGGCGGGGTGTAAGTAGTGGAAGTGTGTTGTGCTGCCGGACATGTGCGTGGGAAGTTTCCTGATGCCTCGTCGCAGAATACGGCAGTCATTCCAGCACACTTCGGAGTTCGACAGAGGACGAATAGTGGCATATCGCGACAGCGGTTTATCGTACCGAGACATCGGCGCCCGTGTGGGACGACATCCAGCCACAGTGAGGCGAGTGTGGATTCGGTGGTGCAGGAGGGACGGACGGACCGACGTGAGCGATTGCCGCAGCCGCGGAACACCACCGAACGAGAGGACCGGCATGTTGTGCGGCGGACATTGACGGCTCGCACCGCCACATCACGAACGTTAGCGCCGGAATTAGGGTGTGTTGCGCGACAACCTGTGTCAGCACGTACCGTTCGACGTCGTCTGCGAGAGCGGGGACTTGTCGCACGGCGCCCATTGCTCCTATTATACCATTGACGTTACACCACCGGCGAGTGCGGCGGCAGTGGGCCGTTGAACGCCGCACCTGGACTACGGAATGGTACGACATTGTCTTCTCCGACGAATCCCGCTTCTGCCTGCAACACCACGATGGTCGGATCCGCGTGTGGCGACACCGCGGCGAGAGACTTTATGACGCCTGCATTATGCATCGCCATACCGGTCCGTCGCCTGAAGTTATGGTTTGGAGCGCAATTGGATATGACACCCGCACCCCTCTGGTACGCATCGCCGGTACACTCAACAGCCACCGCTACATCTCCGACGTTTTGGAGCCTGTATTCCTCCCTTACCTGCAGGACCTGCCAGCGGTCACGTTTCAACAGGACAATGCGCGCCTGCACGTGGCACGCATCGTGCAAAAATTCTTCACGGCCCACCAAGTGTCACTGCTGCCGTGACCCGCCTGTTCTCCCGATATGTCGCCCATCGAACATGTCTGGTCGCTGATCTGTAATCGAGTGACCTGTCAAGCACCACCCGCGGCTACGCCTGATGAACTGTGGCAACGTGTGGAAGCAGCCTGCACCGACATACCCCAAGCCCACATTCAAAGCCTCTTTCGTTCGATGCCGTGGCGTATAGCGGCCGTTATTGCCAGCAATGGGGGCCACACGATTTATTGATGTCTGCGTGTTCCGCAATTCGCACGAGCCTGTAAGCTCAAGCATTTCATCCTTGTATCTGTTGTTATGTGTGCAGTAAATCTGGCGTTGCTATCTCGTGTCTTTCTTGGTGTTGCATTTTGAGGGGCCAGCAGTGTATTATGAATGAAATAAAAGAAATTGTGCTAAAATATATATTTTTGAATTTAAGTTTTGCTCCGGGTACTGTCGAACACGTTGATAGCAGTATAATCGTAATAATCCCAGTCAAGAGCAAAAGACACTGAAACGGAGGCGGCATTCCATGAGTTTAAGGCTATTTAATGTATTTTGCTATACATATTATTGTCAAAGACGTGAGGTTTATGTTACCACTTTGTCCACCTGTCTTTCTGTGGATACGAAATGACTTATCAGTCTGAACTCCAAAGAGGACAAGTTGTTAGATCCTGTTTAACCGGGCATCGGTGACTGAAACTACGGATTTGTTGAAAACATGCAGAGCAACTTTATTGAAAGTTAGTACTACATACAAAGTCTGAAAAAAAAACCCAAAAAACTCAGACTGTTCGGCTACCGGAACGATCAAATAGTCTGAGATGGTGGGTCAAGTCCCATATGAGGCATGGGTGATGTGTTTGACCGATGGAGCTGGATCTCTCCCATCCCTGGAAAAAGTGGCCCTAAATTAGGGACGAGCGACGGCTTATAGCATTATGAATTGCTCACGGTGTTTAAACAACGGAACAACACCAACATCCGATAGGACGAACTACATCAGGCCGCCCCGGTGGCGCAGCGGTCTAAGTGCTGGCTTATGACCACCAGTCCGTGAAGGAGTCCGGGTTCAAATCCCGGTTAGGTATAGATGTTGTGTTTGTCTTACGGTACTGGCTCTCTCCCTTCCCTGGAGCCAGTGGACTTAAATTAGGGACGGGTGACTGCTTATAGCCTATTGCGTTGCTCACGGTGGTCGTTAAACCTCCAATTAAAAAAAAAATAACAACTTTCAAACTAAAAAACAAAAACAAACTGCAGCACGAAATCAAAGCTGACTGAAAGTGACAGAAGGGCAGTAAAACAGAATGAAGCCAACCACATAAAACTAATGACGTAAAAATGACTGCAGAAGCTAATGTCTCAGCAATCCAGTACGGAGCAAAATAGTTTGACTGGAACTTCGTCAACCTGAAATTTAGTGAACATCTGCTGTTGTCAAGAAACTCATTACTCATGATAACAAAAAAAGGAGGATCCAATGGTGTGACGAGCATAAAACCTGGACATTGGATGATTAGAGACATGTGATTTGATCTAAAGAATCATCACTTATTTTTCCAACTTCGGGAAGATTTACGTTTGGCGAGTACAGAAGGAAACGCAGAATTGAAGGTTGTCTTTTGCCAACTCCCAAACACAGTGGGTGATCAATAATGGTTTGGGTCTCATCACCACCCTGAACGGGCGAACTATAGCAACTGAATACTTTAATATTCTGGGTGACCAGGTGTATTTCATAACGCAAACACAAACGATGCCATCTTTCTAAATGACAATGCTCCAAGGGCACCAACTTCACCAAATTATTGGAGGGGGGGGTAGGCGTGAAGAGATCAGACATGGGAGAGGGGCGTCTCTTCCATTAATAGGAGAAAAATAAAAAAAAAGGACAAACAGATAAGCTACGAGATTGGACGAATATTTTAAAACGTAATTGTAAGTGCCCATTATCAAATCAACAAAGAAACGAAAATATTCTGTTACTGAATATCCGCTGAAAAATAAATTCGACCTGTATTTTATAAAAATATCTGGAGAGATTTTACTTCCAAACGTTTATAAAAAATGTGTGAAATTAGCACGGTTACTCAAGCGAAGAACAAGAAGCGTAAAATGTAAATAAATAAAGGCTCTAAAGATTATATGCTTCTGTATTTTTATTTACTTTATTTTTAAGAATTGTTTTAAACATTTACCACACATCACGCGAACATGTGAAACACAATACGGGGCTGGCAATCAATTTTCTCATCAAATGAGCAATGCTGAATATGGGAAAATGTTTTTACTTATTTTGTTACTTATTATTTTTTTGGAAATTTATCGCTTTGGCTTCATAAGATGGAGATTGGTCCACCTTATGAGGCCAAAACGGTCATTTAATTAAACAAGACGAAAAACATTGAGTGGGCATGCGCCCCCCCCCCTCCGTAAAATTATTGGAGGGGTAAGATTCACCTTGCCCCTCCTATCGCCGCCTATTCAGTGTTCCAACACGCGCACGCGCACACACAAGCAGGTGTGTTTAATCTTGTTTTGAGGAGGTTGAAACTCAAGTTAAGCATCTTCCAGGCCTTCACAATCGCAAGACTTTAATTATTACCGAGCCCCTGTGGACAGAATTAGAGAGGAGAGTGAGAAGCTGATTTCCCCCACCGTCATCACTCAAAGATTTTGAGACTTTCCCCTATGAGGAATCGTTCACTGTTCCTCTGAAGACTATAGCACGTAGTGTACCGATTTCACCAAAATCTTCGTACATCCCCAACTGTTCCAGCTCTTCAAGACACTGCTGCCCCTCTCGCCTCGCTCTGCAGTCTCTACTGTGCACGGCTAACATCTCGCCTGCGTCTGGAGTTTGCCAAGGCGCAGTACCGTAGCACCGTTGACGCTTTTCTCAGATTCTGGGCTCCCACCTCCCGGTGGTTCACTGGACCCACAGTTGATCTACGTCTAGTGATATGACATTCTTCACTGTTACTTTTGCTTTCTTCCCCAGAGGGGTGAAATTTGCTTTGCACCTGTCATACTCTGTGCCTTTGTATTTACCGACTGATTATATTAGTTTTTGTTATTTTTATCAATTATTCTGTCATTGTAAATACATCATCCATCATTTGTAAATATTATTCTTCGTCGTTTGTTCCTTTGACGATGCCAGTCTGCTCGTCACCTGTACCTCCTTTGACTAATAAAGGTCATTGAAAACATTTGAAGACTGTTGACGATTTGCACTCATTGTCATAAAAATCCACGCACCAAGAAAGAACCGTGGGATTAACGCAAAGCTCGGCGAATAGCTACGGGAAAGGCAGACATGCAAATAATTAAAGTTTCCTGCGATTCCGCATGCCCGCGTGTCCACGACCGGCGTTGCAACCGCAATCCTTGGGGGTTATAAGGCGCCGCGCAGGGGGCTCCACATTCGTGCCGAAGTGCACGGTAAGAATCAGGTGAGATCCCTGAGCGATAGACATGCCAAGGTGTGCGTACGGACAACTGACGGAGTTTGAACGAGGCCGTATTATCGGGATGAGAGAGGCAGGGTGGCCGGCGCGCCGAATCGGCCGCCATTTGGGCCGGACGGACAGTACGGTGCGATCGTGTTGGGAGCAATGGACACGGGAAGGCACCCGGCGGACTGACTGTGGATGACCCAGACACACCACCAGCAGAGATAACTGTGGGATGGTGAGAGCGGCACGCACAGATGCAACGACGTATTTGTCCAAAATCCAGAGACATGTGGCAGCTGTACAAGGGACGCCTGTGTCCGCCAGAACCATTTCCAGACGTCTGGCAGAGGCGAATCTGCACTCTCGACGGCCCTTACGTTTTCTGATATTAACACCTGACCATCCTCGGCGTCGATTGCAGTGGTGTCAGCAGCGAATAACGTGAAATGACATGGACTGGCGACGTATAGTGTTCAGCGACGAATCCCGGTTCTGTATGGGAACCGACGACAACGGTGTGGAGGACCGCAGGTGAGCGCTACAATCCCATCCTCACTGTACAGCAGCACACGTCCAGAACTACAAGCGTGATGGTCTGGGGAGCCATAGCGTATGACAGCCGGACTTCCCTCGCAGTTACCCGAGGGACTTTGACAGCCCAGCACTACGTACAGGAGATCCTGCGGCCCCATGTGCTGCCTTTACTGGCGGGGCGGCCCGGAGCCACTTTCCAATAAGATAATGCCCGTCCGCACACGGCTCGGCTGTCCCAGACCTATCTACGTCGTGCTTCGATGCTTCCATGGCCTGCCAGATCGCCTGATCTCTCACCATTAGAGCCCGTGATGGGACGCCAGCTTTCTCCATGTCCCAGTGTTCGTGATTTAGAGTGCCAGTTTCAAGAAGTGTGGGCCAATCTGTCCCAGGATAACATACAGCGTCTCTTTGACTCCATGCCGGACCGTATCACCGCATGTATCCAAGCACGAGGCTGTCCGACGTGGTACTAACGCTGACCGTAATGTGTACCGTATGTCCACGGGAAATCGTCCTGCTGCTGTGATATTGTAATCACTTCTGTCCTTGGTATGTACCATCTCACTACTAAAATCTCATTTCAATTCAACGCCTCCTTCTTGGTGCGCGGATTTTTATGAAAATGAGTGTATTTAAATTTATTCCTTGTCGAATACAAGCTGTAGTAAAGGCAAAGGATGGACAAACACATTGCTGAAGCATACCCGTATCTTTTCTCTCCTCCTCTACATTGCACTACACTTTCTAAAACAGATCAAAGCGGAGCTCCGGTATATGAAGTTTTTTTTTCTTTCGGTGTGGTAGTGCGGGGAGGGGGGATATTTAACGACCATCGTGAGCAACTCGATAAGCAGTCACCCGCTCCTAATTTAGGAACGTTGGTTCCAGGGAAGAGAGAGAGCCAATACCGTAAGACAAACACAACATCTACAGTATATCTCACCGGGATCCGAATCTGCTGCCCCGATGGCGCATTCATCTAAGTGATAGCTTCTGACTGTTCGTGCGAGATGGGTCCGAGTTCGAATCTCAGTGAAGCATGGATGTTGTATTTGTCTTATAGTATTGACTCTCTCCCTTACCTGGAGCCAGTGGCTATAAATTAGGGACGGGCGACTGCTTATAGCCTACTGAGTTACTCACGGTGGTCGTTAAACCCCCAGTAAAAAAGAAAAAAAAAAAGAGATCCGAATCTTGACCGATGCTCGGACGAGTGGTAAGAAGTCAGCGATTAGACCACTGCGCTGTGAAAATGTGTTTAAACAACATGTTTTGAATATGATTTCCATTAACCTTATCCACAACTTCTGAGTGTAAGATGATATGGATACGGCGATTTGCAATTCTACAAGAGGACGATTTCCTGGACTCCACTCTCCACCAACAGATTGCAAAAGCTTTTCTGATAAAGGGAGATTAAAATTTTGATACGAAGGCGACTTCTTGGGCTCTGATCAGGATCTATTTTTTGTTGAGGATGCGCAGCGGGATCTACCTGAGGATTTGAAGATAAAAGACTGTTCGAATGTCGGCTTTACTGGTAGATAAAGTATTATCGTATTCGCCGATGAACCATTCCATTAAGACCACCTCCAGCCTAGAGAAATCAGCGCTTCTGGAGAACAAACGGTGGCGCGGTTGAAGTTCACAGAGCAATATATATACAACTCGGGGACCGACTTTCGGTTAGTAGGGTGTTCGGGGTCAGAATTGGAAAAGCTGTCGATTTATCGGAGTTTGATAAAGGACAAATTGTGATGGTACGCCGCCTCGGAACTACGATCTCGGAAGCGGCGCGGCTTGTGGGTTGTTCAAGTGCTGCTGTAGGGAGTACGTATCAAAAGTGGTGCATAGATGGCCAAACGACGAAACCATTGTCGAGCCGTGTGTCGTCCGCAGCTCACTTATGCCAGAGGGGTGCAAAGACTGTCGCGCATTGTTCATAGTGACCGCAGGATCACAGTGCGACAAATCACCCGCAGTTACAACAGTGGTGATCAGGGCAATGTGTTACAGCACACAGTTCATCGCAGCCTTCTGCGCATGGGCCTGCGTAGCAGAAGACCCAGCCGGGGACCTATGCTCACTGCACGTCATCGCCAAAAACGCATGAAATGGGCCCAATATCATCGAGATTGAACCGTGGATGATTGGAAGAAATTCGCCTGGTCTGAAGAATCAAAATTCTTGACGCATCATGTAGATGGCCGAACGTGGATAAGCCGATTACCAATGGGGGCTATGGTACATGAATATACTGTTGGGCGGGAAAAGGCTCGAGACGGCAGTGTCATGCTGTGGGCGATGTTTTCTTAGGACACTTTAGGTTATCCCAATTGTACAATTCCTGACAGCTTGATTTTTTTACCACTTCCTAAAAAATTCCCTCACGTTAAATCTGCACATCGTTGCGGACCAAGTTCACACATCCATGGCAAATGTGTTCCCTGTTGGTAATGGCCATTACCAACAGGGTCCATGCCACACACACTGCCATAATCGTCAAGGAGCGTTTCGAGGAACATGCTGGTGACTTTTTGGTAATAACTCCAAGTTCAGCTGATATGAGCCCAGTCGAACATTTGTGGTTCTACTTGGAAAAGCGGGTTCGCGCTAAATCACCACCACCCCGAAATGTACGGAAACTAGAGGACCTGCTGTTGACATTTTGGTATCAGATACCCCAATCGCCACTTCATCGAATCGATGCCTCTCAGAATGGCCGCTATTTTGTAGGCTAAAGTGGGTCCTACAGCCTATTAGGTAGGTGGACATAATGTAATGACTCGTCGGTGTAATTTGTCTGATGTGACCAAGGACTATCACATACACACCACTTGACGGACGTAGAGACAAGGTGATATAAACCGAACAGTCTTTATGCCTGGGGAGGCAGTTCCCAAAGAAGCAGTAAACCAGTTATTTCCGATTGAAATCTCATGGCCACAGTTGTAAAAGCTCGTGAAATAAGCACCACACAAAACGAGATTTTTTTACTTCGCATTTGAAAAGTGAACTACCACTTCCTAAAAAAATTCCGTCACGTTAAATCAGTAACTAAGGTAAATAATAATCAAAATTAGGAGCTATATCACAAAATGTTAAAAATTATGGGATATACCAATGTAATTGATAAAACAACATTACAAATGTGCACCGAAGAGCAAAAACATTATGGCCAGTGTGTTTCTATTCAAATCTAAGCAATTGCAGGTAAATGGCGGCTTGTGTGACGGTCATGAAACGGTGTAAAAATAGCACATGATACTGAGTTCTGTTAATCAGTGTTATTCTTGTTCTTCATATGGGAAAGACCACGGATTTAAGCGAGTTGGACAAAGGCCAAACTGTAATGGCCGCACACGACTGGATCAGAGCATTTCAGAGATGACAATGATTGTGGAGTGTTCACGATCAGCCGTGATTAGTATCTTCAAAAAGTGATCCGAGGAGGGAAAAAACTACCAACAGCCGGCGACGTGTGGGCCGCCCACGGCTCATGCATGCTAGCTATAGATGAGAGAAGGCTATCCCGTATGGTACGAGCCAACAGAAGGTATTTTGAAGTACAACTCACCGGTAATTTGAATACTGGTGACGAGAGCAATGTGTCACAACGCACAGTACAGCGAACCATAGTGAAAATGAGGCTGCCGCCCCGGTGGCGCAGTACTCTAAGCGATGGCTTCTGTTCATTCGTTCGAAAGGGGTCCGGGTTCGAATCTCGGTGAGGCATGGATGTTGTGCTTGTCTTACGGCACTGGCTCTCTCTCTCTTCCCTGGAACCAGTGGCCCTAATTTGGGAACAGGCGACTGCTTATAGCCCATTGAGTTGCTCACGGTGGTCGATAAACCTCCAATCGCCGCCCCGGTGGCGCAGTGGTCCAAGCGATGGCATCTGATCATTCGTCCGAAAGGGGTCCGGGTTCGAATCCCGGTGAGGCATGGATGTCGTATTGACAGTTGTCTTACGGCACTGGCTCTATCCCTTCCCTGGAACCAGTGACCCTAAATTAGGGACGGGCGACTGCTTATAGCCTATTGAGTTGCTCACGGTGGTCGTTAAACCTCCAAAAAAAAAAAAAAAGCCTCACGAGATAAATCCTTACAACACTGTTCTTCTCTAGAAGAAGCTCTTGATCTACTATCAGTTGCTGAACGATGATTCATCAACCAAGATCTTACATATTTTTTGGATTAAATCGTTCAATGGGCGATCCATTTGAATTTATGAACATCAGGTTAGATACATTGGAGATTAACAAAGATGCTCCGAGACCGGTTATAATGTTGTTCATTAAACTGAATCCTCTTTCGCATTCAGCTGTCAAAAAGGGCAGAGTTGAAATCTTTCTAAAGAGGGATTTTAAGTTTTCTGGTACAACTTGGACTTTTCAGTATATACTCTCAGTTTCTGAATAGCTTGCATTTCATCAACATTAAAACGTCTACAGATTCGTCTTGTTTCTGTAGATCTCCATAGCGCACGTCGTCTGTTTTAATATTTATTCGCTCTAATGAAGAAATATCTTTAAGAAGTTGTACATTTTCACTGTTTCAGTCTGAACACATTCTTGATTTCATCCTGTCAACCATGCATTGAAGAAACTGGTTTGGCTAATAGGCACAATTTTGTTGTTAGGAATCAATGGGATATTTTTAAATAATAATTCCTCGTTCGCTGCTGATGCTAAACGAGTTTTTTCCCTAGGATTTTCTTCGAAGTTCTCTATAATTCTTATGGTTCTTCTTATTAGTTGTTCAGCTCTTGGCAGCGATGTTATTCGAGATTGAAGTTATGTTGATAATATGGACATTGGAGGTATACGCAATTCTGTCAAAAAAAAAAAGCAGAGGGTATACGGCGTATACCCTCCACTTCAGCCCTGTGCTAACCTCGGATTGCCGTTGAAAGCGTCTACAACGGACAAGGAAGCCCATAGCTTAGTTTTCAAGTGGGGGCAAACAGAAGTTGTAATTACGAATAACATACAGAAACACCATATGCAAATTTACATTGTGCCTTCTCGTTATCTATCCGTTTTCACCAAACGCTCAACACAAATTTAATTAGAAACCAGAAAACCCAAAAACCTACATACAAAAGACGGACAAATAAAATCAGACAGCATATTAGGACAATAAGGATATTTATTTGTCGTTCTTTTTATGCTTTTGGCCCTTTGTCACAAAACATCAGAGGTCACTCAACTGGTCATTAAGAATGAAAAAATACCCTCAAGACAAATTTTTGGGAAAAACTTCGAGCTATCTTTGTCCCGCAGTGAATAGTGGCTGTAAAGGAAGTTATACTCGTATTTTACATTTCTTTGCTTTTCATACTGTATATGCACGTACATTGTTTTCCAACATGCAGCGGGAAATTTCATTCTTACTTTCCATTGTAAATTTTCCCCTTTTCTACTGAAAATTCCCAACTTTTTCTGATTCTGCTGCATACACAAGCATCCAGTAATTCTCCGAAAAATTTAGTAGTCAGAAGTAGTGTTATCGCGAAACCTCAGTAGGCCGCCCCGGTGGCGCAGTGGTCTAAGCGATGGCCTCTGATCATTCGTCCGAAAGGGGTCCGGGTTCGAATCCCAGTGGGGCATGGATGTTGTGTTTGTCTTACGGCATTGACTCTCTCCTTTCTCTGGAACCAGTTACCCTAAATTAGGCACAAGCGACTGCTCATAGCCCCTTGAGTTGCTCACGGTGGTCGTTAAACCTCAAACAAACAAACAAACAAAAAAATCTCTGTAGTACCTTCCCCTTCCATGAAGAGAAAGAAGAGCGTTGTCCCATTTCCACGGGAAGGAAAAGACCCCTTCTTGCCCTCCCTACATGGGCGTCCATGACAATGGGCACACAAGCATCAAAACTGGGCCTTAAATGTTTGGAAGAACATTGTCTAGTCCAATGAATCTCGTTTCTTGCTACATCATGTGGACGGTCAGGTACGTGTGGGTTGTTTACCTAGAGAAGTGTTGGCACCGGGACGTACCGTGGGATGAAAACAAGCCGGTGGTGGAAGTGCAATGTTTCGATCAGTGTTCCGCTGGGAAATCCTGGGTCCAATCACTCATGTGCGGGGAAACTATGACGTCAACCACCTACCTAAACATCAATACAAATCAGATATACATCCTTTCATGGTATTTCGCTCTAGTAATGCCTTCTTTCAAGCAAGACAATGCGATATGCTACACTGCCCGGATTGTTCGAAAAAGGGTCGCGGAACATGTGAAAGATTTTTAAGTACTTGCCCTAGTATCAAATTTCCCAGATCCAGTCGCGCATTTGTGGCTTATGTTGGAACAGCAAATCCAATCTTTGTGGCTCAATTACGTAACTTACAAGAGTTAAAGGATCTGCTGGTGACGTAACTTACAAGAGTTAGAGGATTTCTTGGTAACGTAACTTACAAGAGTTGAAGAACCTGCTGATAACATAACTTACAAGAGTTAAAGGCTCTGCTGGTAAACGTAACTTACAAGAGTTGAAGAATCTCCTGGTAACGTAACTTACAAAAATTAAAGGCTCTGCTGGTAAACGTAACTGCCGCCCCGGTGGCGCAGTGGTCTAAGCGATGGCATCTGATCATTCGTCCGAACGGAGTCCGGGTTCGAATCCCGGTGAGGCATGGATGTTGTGTTTGTCTTACGGCACTGGCTCTCTCCCTTCCCTGGAACCAGTGACCCTAAATTAGGGACGGGCGACTGCTTATAGCCCATGGAGTTGCTCACGGTGGTCGTTAAACCTCCAACCAAAAAAATAAATAAATAAAATAAACGTAACTAACAAGAGTTAAGGAATCTGCTGGTAACGTAACTTACAAGAATTAAAGTCTCTGCTGGTAAACGTAACTTACAAGAGTTAAAGTCTGCTGGTAACGTAACTTACAAGAGTTAAAGGCTCTGCTGGTAAACGTAACTTACAAGAATTAAGAAATCTGCCGGTAACGTAACTTACAAGAGTTAAAGAATCTGCTGGTAACGTAACTTTCAAGAATTAAAGGCTCTGCTGGTAATGTGTTGGTACCACATACCACAAGACACCTTTAGAAATCTTGTAGCGTAATGCCTCACCGGGTAAGAGCTGTTTTGGTGACACGTGGATGACCAGCATCATACAGTATTAGGCATGTTGGTGATAATTTTTTGGCTCTTTTGTGTATTTGAGAAAAATTTTGGTCATATTTTAAGATTCCTAAGGTGGTTTTGTTTCGTTTCTGTTAGCATCTCAAAACCATTAACAACGTGAGTTACCGGTCAAATCGTTCTTTATTACGTAAATCATTTTACAAATCGAAATATGAAATCATGAATCGATTACATTATCGAATACATATAATGATTACATAATCGAATACATATAATGATTACATAATCGAAGTACATTAGAGTCTTTCTTAGTGAATGTATGCACACACACTGTTTCACAATAATTTATATCTCCTACTTTTTTCTCTGCACAAAATTTTTTATGAAATTCTTACAAAAAAAAATTGCTGACTACAACATTACTGATTTTCAAAACACAAGCAGTTTCCCAAGCTTCTGTTAATTCACAATTCAAAGAATTTTTCTCTTTATTTATTTTTCATATGCGAAATAGATTTTCCTCTTATTCAGCATCTACCTTCATCCACAATGTTGACCATTCATGTAAAAAAATTGACCTTTAAAAACAACAAACCTAGAAAGAGACGAAGAAAGATTTTGTTTTTCATTAGTTCCACATTATTAAAAGAACAATTAAAGAAATATTGTCAACGAAAAACTGAAAATTAAGTAAAAACCTGAAATTCGAATTGTTTAGTGGGTAAGATTCCAAAATTTACCAAAGCTTTCCTGTCTGCTGGACTTTTAATGAGGGGATCTACGCTTTTGCATAAGCTGATTATTTTATATCGAGTTGTTTTATTTTCTGAGGCCTACGTATAATATGTAGCATATTTAAGACATAATCAATAATTTTCGATCTGGTGTACATTTTGCTCTGCAGATTATAAAAGGCATCTGCTGCTGCCATATGGAATTGATCCCAGACCGTCTAGAAAGTAAAAGGCCATGACATTAGAGAGATGACCCCCCCCTGTTTGTGACGTCACTTTCATGTTGCACGGCCTCATACGTCGGTGTTGTGTTTGACGTCATACTCGACAGTGTTGGAAACCAATAGGAAGCCATGATTTCCACGTGACGTCACCAAAAAAGGAAACTCATCTCTGTAATGCCATCGACTTGTATTTTCTAGACGGTTTTGATGGATCCCACGTTGTAAAGAATTAGTGGTGTGAATTCACAGAAAATTCCTAAAAATAACGTGCTGCAAAAGTTTCCGGTAGGTGTCTATTTCTTAGCCAAATTTCCGTTTTGGAAAGTTTCCATTTCCAACTTTAGTATTTTGACAGAATTTCCTTAGTCAATTATTCCGTTTATTTTAGAATAGTCAGTTTCGGGTATCACGTTTTTGTACAGAAATTTCGCAAAAACATCTTGACTGTTTCATCTTTTAGGCCTGTACGAAGCCTTTCCTTTGTCCCTGGTGGGTTCCGAGCCTAATACGTTGTCAACTGTAGCAGAGCGCTCTACCGATTGACCAAGAAACTCACTCAATCCCTACCCGCGTGTAAGGCAGTAATAAACAGGACTTGAATCGCGCGATGCTGAGATGTTGCTCGCCATTAATACAAGTTAATTAGTCATTTTCTTTTCTGTAGGAGCTTAGGTTTATTATAATTTTATTTTTTTCTGCAGTAGGACTTATCACAAATTACATTTATTATGATATTTCGAAGCAACAGAATGTTTTGGAACTCGAAATGTTTCTAAACTGACAATGACTTTTCAATTATGTTTAGGAAAAGGTGAAATATACTGCTTTATAATATTATTTCACAAAACCCCTAATAATACGAGGCATATTCGGAAAGTAAGTACCGTTTGCTAATATTTTTGCTGTAGAGCAGTGGTCGTGATATCGCGTATGGGCGCTGAGTTCCCTCATTTGTGCGCAAGCCACAGACGCCATTGCGAGAACATCAGATCGAGTTTGAGTGATGTTCTGTGCATTTAACATGTTTAAGAAGATCGAGCGGCCCGCCGACTGTGAGATGAGGTCTGTAATTCGATCTTTAAATGCAAGCAATGTGAAACCGGCTGACATTCATCGCCAGATTTGTGAGGTCTACGGTCTAAAAACAAACCACCGTTTGTTTTTGACTGGAGAATTCTTGCTTCATGGCATCTCTCGGCCTCACATTTCTGCACAGACTCAAGCACTCATCACGTCATTCGGCTGGAAACAAATGAATCAATCCTCCCTACACTCCAGACCTAGTACCAAGTGCCTATCACCTGTTCTTGCATCTGAAGAAGTTCCTTGCTGGTCGACGTTTCTTCGACGGTAACGAAGTCAAAGGAGAAGTAAAGAAGTGGCTGCCTTCACAGGCGGCCTCGTTCTACTACAAGGAAATACAAAATCTGGTAACCCGTTACCATAAATGCCTCAACAACAGCGGAAACTACGCAGAATTGTAGTTTAAGGTAAAGCGAATCTGATAAAAACAACATTCCTCGAAAATACATTCCGATTTAAATTTAATAGCCAAACGGTACTTACTTTCCGAATATGCCTCGTAATATTTAATCTTCATAGCTGTAGTAACTTTTTTATCTTAAGGGGTTTACAGACTGATTGATACATATGACATCATCCAGTCACCGGAACAAAAATTTAAGTACCCGGTAGCATAATATTCAATAGCTGGTGCATTAAATGGGAGAAGAAAGGTAGGCATACCAGTTGGCACAATTACCTAAATATCATACGTTATTTAGGTTATAACTATCACAATAACCTAAATATCATTCGGATACCATTCATACAAGGAGACTTGTTGCATATATTTTTGAATTTTTTGAAATTCATAGTAATTCTGCTAGCTGACATAAATGCCTATTTCTGCTTGGAAGTGTATCTCGGCATCTAAATATCCGATTATAAAATTCTTTTTGAGCTATATGTCATTCGCTATGGGTCGCTATACATTATATTGACAAACGTCACCCGATACCTAGGAGAGAAATACAACATAGCATTTATTTGACATACATTAATACGGTGTTGGTCCACCTTTGGCCTTAATGCATGCACTGACCCTTCGAGACATACTTTCGACAAGGTTTTGGAACACAGCGATAGGTATGCGCTTCCATTTAGTTCATAATGCTGTCACTAACTGTTGCTTAGTAGTAGGCCTTGGTTCCAATCTTCTTATGCGGCGCTCTAATTCATCCCATAAAGATCAGAGCTCTGTGCTGGCCAGCCCACACACGATAAGGAATTATCGTAAAACTACGCCTTAACAGTCCTTGCTTTATGGTTCGGTGCATTATTCCGCTGGTACAAACAAGACTCGGTTCTATAGTATACCACAGAGTTGGTAGGGCATAATTGTCCAGAGTATCGAGGTAGACGTGCTTGTTAACAGGTTTGTCCACGATAACCAATGGGCCGGGACAATACAACGAAAATCATCCCCATACGAGTACACTGCCAGCTCCAAACTTTACCGTAAGAACAGTACACTGTGGTAAATAGCGTTCCCCCGGCTACCGCCATACACACATGCGGCCATCAGACTGATGGATCGTGTATCTGGATTCATCAGTCCATAGGACCCGTTTCCATTAATCTACGATCCACGATAAATGTTCTTTACACCATGCTAAACGACGAGTAGCATTCCGAGTGGAGATGAAACGCTTATAAGCAGCCGCACGATCACGGTAACCCATGGAATGAAGTTCTCTGCGAATGGTACGTGTACATACTGGAGTTCCAGCATTTTTACTCACCTGTACGCTGAGGTCTTGTACAATACTCCTTCGATTAGCTGTAACGACTCTCCTGAGGCTTCGATGTCTTTTATCACTGATTTTCTTTGATCTGCCGGTACGTTTTGCTGCTTTAGGCATGATATGTGTATTCCACTTATTCAGTACATCCAAAGCAGTTGACTTGGGTATGTTTAAACGCTTCTCGGTTTCTCTTATGGACAACCCACTAATATAACACCCAACAATCTTTCCTTTCTCAAAGTCAGTTCTCACCAGCCGCGACATTTTCACTCACCCTCAGAGTGCGATTTGATCGCGGTCAGATGCAGGCTTGTTTTTATACCGTTTGCAGCAGTACCGCGCATCTTAAAAACGCAGCGAATCCATTCATTTTCGTTTGAAGGGGTATGTCGTTCACTATTTTGAACATTATCCATTTAAGATAATTCGTACTTTTCCGGATGGAGGCTGTATATTTATAAATATTTTTGTTTGCTATGTGTGCTTCTAAAAGTAAAAAAAAATCCTTTCCTATCGCTAATCTCTCACCATAAATAATATTTTGCACACATTTTCTACTTTTCATAATACATATTTTGCCGCTAAGCGGCGAAACTATGAATTATTATTATTATTATTATTATTATCTTCTTTATTCTAAATGTAGAAAACACAGCCTATGACAAACAAAAATAAACAACAAAGACATTGACTGGTGTTGTTAAGCTGATACGAGTTTCCACCGGAGACTTAAGCATTAGTCAAGTATCTGCGTAAAATGTATAATGTCCCAAGTAAGGCTGTCTTCTGCAGTTCTGTAGGTGGTATATCAGAAAGCTGCAATTTTTTGAAATGATTCATAAAATTTTTTGAAATTGTTTCAAGTGGCCCGATGACAATGGGGACTACCGTTGTGTGTTTAGTCCATAATCGGGTAACTTCTATGGCCAAGGCTCTATATTTAGTCATTTTTCCAGTTCTTTTTCATCGACTCTGGCATCTCCAGGAATTTCTATATCAATTATCCAGACTTTCCGGTTTTCTATGACTGTGATGTCTGGTGCATTATGTTCTAGGTGCCGATCGGTTTGAATTCGAAAATCCCACAAGATATTGACTTGATCACTTTTTACGACTTCTCAGCCTGATGTTTCCATGAGTTTTTCGATGCTGACAGTTTGAGCTTTCTGCATAATGACTAGTGAAATCAATTTTGCAAGCCTGTCGTGTCTAGCTTTGTAATCTGTCGGTGCAATTTTGCTACATTCATATACAAGATGAAACACAGTTTCATCTTTTTCTTGACAAAGTGGACACTTTGGATTATCACTGACTTTCTGGATTTTAGCCTTAATAACATTTGTTTGCTGCGCTAAAAATTCATTCAGGTGCTAATTGGGGCCCCTGATCCATCCACTTATTAAACCATTAAATATTATTATTTCCAATAGTATGCCCGCTTTTAAAAATCAGATTGAAAAAAATATTTTTTCCTTGGGTATCTTTGACTATGAAGAACATTTTGCGCTCACTTTTTTTCTTGAAATAATGTATAATTTCTCCACTAGAGTCGTAAAGTTGTATTTCGTTTTCCTCATATTTCTGTTTCTAAATGTTAGATTTGAAAAAATGTTTTCGCTTCAGATATCTTCCACTGTGAAGAACATTTTGGCTATTCCTGATTTCTCAAAGCGCGTATTGTCGCCGCTAGTGGGTCTAAGTGCATGTTTTTATTTCATTAATACTAGAAATTCGATTGAAAAACTATTTTTAGAACTGGTACTGTTCGTTATGAAAAAAACTGAGCACAGTGTGTATTTTATGTAATGCGCTGTTCTTTCTCTAGGAGCATATTACATTTTCTTTTTCGATTATTTCCTCTTTTGCTGACTGTCTGCTATGTACGCATATAAAAAAAATTTTGATGGGGAGGGGGTCGGAAATGATTGAAATAGTATGCTCGTTACAGATGAGAATTCAGTGTCGTATTTCTTGTTGTTTCTTTTTTCGTGAGAAACAGTGGTGCTTGGAGCTTTTTTGCCCCCTGCGTTCCTTGCGCCGCAGAACTAAAGCAACCCAAACCAATCATACCAAGAAGTCTTCTGGGTGATCTGTAACTATACTGTACTATCCTAAAGTTTATGTAACGGTCGCTGACGTGGCAAAAAGTGCACAAGTTCCAATCATCCAGATCTGAACAATTAAATAAGAAGCTGAAAGGATCAAGATGGCTGAGAAGTAGTAATTACTAACGAAGTAGTTGCATTCTGATACCTACTATAAAACATGGGATTAACCCATTTACTTTGGTTTGTCATTACTGCGTTATTCTTCGGCCGAAAACTGTCACAATTTATCAAACCCACTGCGAAGTAAAAGTGTAAGTGCAGGTTTCCTAGAAACAAAGATACTGTGATGAATATAAATATTGATTTACATCGCCTAAACGGAAAATGTGCAGCAGCAAAGACGGAAAATATATAGAAAAGCACAGACATGCTTTTATCTATCTGTCCGATAAAAAGAAACAGGATTTTACCAAGCCGACTTTTAGAAGCGGAGATATCTAACCTACTCCCTACAAACAGATTGATAAATAAGATGATAACCAAGGTGTGCCATTTCGATCTGTGCATACAGGATATTTGAAAATAATTTCCCAAGTGCACGGTGTGCCATTCGCATAATGTAAATACTATTTTTTTTCATTTCCCATAGCATTATCCCCCCCTCCTTTCCCTTTTGAAGATTAGATCAGATGGCGTCATATCCTCTAACTGGTACTGCTTCCCTGCAAAGCATCAGCACTCGACGGAAAAGGTAAACAGTGCAAGGAGTAAGAATGGCGAACAATATTATCATATGCAAACTAACAGTTTGGCGGATGTGGCCGTCGTCACGCTATCGCTTTGAGCTTATCTTTGGCTAGAGTTCATAAATTGTTATCTGGGGAGGGGGGGGGGTTACGACCACCCTGAGCAACTTGATGGGCTATACGCAGTCGCTCGTCCCAAATTTAGGGTCACTGTTTTCAGGGAACGGAGGCCGTAAGACAAAAATAGCATCCATACCTCATCCTGGAATCAAACCCCAACCCATCTCGGACGAATGGTCAGATATCAGTGGTTAGATCACTGCGCCACTGGGGCGGCCTCATAAATTATAAGCTCCAGTCTGGTAGGCGATGACGCAATAAAATTCTTTTTTTGTTATGTTTTGTAGTTACGAGATTTATCGACTACAATGAGCAGCTCTAAAGGCTACGCGGCCGCCTCGGTGGGGCAGTGGTCTAAGGCGATAGCCTCTGATCATTCGTCCGAAAGGGGTCCGGGTTCGAATCCCGGTGAGGCATGGATGTTGTGTTTGTCTTACGGCACTGGCTCTCGCCCTTCCCTGGAACCAGTGACCCTAAATTAGGGATGGGCGACTGCTTATAGCCCATTGAGTTGCTCACGGTGGTCGTTAAACCTCCAATCAAAAAAAAAAAAAAAAAAAAAAAAAAAAAGGCTACGCGCAGTAGCCCGTCTCTAATTTAGGTATATTGGTTCCAGAAAGGGACAGAACCAAAAATAAACACACCACCCATGCCTCATCAGATACTCTAACCAGGGCCCATCTTGGAAGAATGGTTAAAAGCCATGGCTTGAGACGCGGCTACCGGGTCAGCCTATAAAATTCGAAGCGTTATTCCAATGGAGTGAACGAAAGGCGAGTTTTACCAAGAATATTAAAAAGCACATCAACCTTATATTCATCCCAGGTTCGTGTACTATTTCTCGCATGCGATTAATTGCGAACAAAGCATATCTAACATAATATGTTCTTAAAATACTTGTGACGTATATTCTAGTTTAACTTTCAAATTTAGTTTCTTTTCCTACACTGCTGGACACCCAAAATGCAACACCAAGAAGGGCACGAGATATCAAAGCCAGATTTACTGGACACATAACAACAGATACAAAGATGAAACGATTGAGCTTACAGGCCCGTGCGACTTGCGGAACACGCAGACACCAAAAGTTCGTGTGGCCTCTATGGCTGGCAATAACGGCCGCTACACGCTGCGGCATCGAACGAAAGAAGCTTTAGATGTAGGCTTGGGGTATGTCGGTCCAGGCTTCTTCCACACGTTGCCACAGTTCATCAGGCGTAGCAGCGGGTGGTGCTTGCTGGGCCACTCGGTTGCCGATCAGCGACCAGACGTCTTCGATTGACGACATATCAGGAGAACAGGCGGACCACGGCAGCAGTGACACCTGGTGGGCCGTGAAGAATTGTTGCACGATGCGTACCACGTGCGGGCGCGCATTGTCCTTTTGAAACGTGGCCGCTGGCAGGTCCTGCAGGTAAGGGAGGAATACAGGCTCCAAAACGTCGGAGATGTAGCGGTGGCTGTTGATTGTAACGGCGATGCGTACTAGAGGGGTGCGGGTGTCATATCCAATTGCGCCCTAAACCATAACGCCAGGCGACGCACCGGTATGGCGATGCATAATGCAGGCGTCATACAGTCTCTCGCCGCGGTGTCTCCACACGCGGATCCGACCATCGTGGTGTTGTAGGCAGAAACGGGATTCATCGGAGAAGACAATGTCGTGCCATTCCGTAGTCCAGGTACGGCGTTCAACGGCCCACTGCCGCCGCACTCGCCGGTGGTGTAACGTCAATGGTAATCGGAGCAATGGGCGCCGCGCGACAAGTCCCCGTTCCTGCAGACAACGTCGAACGGTACGTGCTGACACAGGTTGTTGCGCAACAAACCCGAATTCCTGCGCTAACGTTCGTGATGTGGCGGTGCGAGCCGTCAATGCCCGCCGCACAACTTGCCGGTCCTCTCGTTCGGTAGTATGCCGCGGCTGCGGCAATCGCTCACGTCGCCCCGTCCGTCCGTCCCTCCTACACCCACCGAATTCATACTCACCTCACTGTGGCTGGATGTCGTCCCACACGGGCGCCGATGTCTCGGTACGATAAACCGCTGTCACGATATGCCACTATTCGTCCTCTGTCGAACTCCGAAACGTGCTGGAATGACTGCTATATTCTGCGACGAGGCATCAGGAAGCTTCCCACGCACAAGTCCGTCAGCACAACACACTTCCACTACTTACACCCCGCCTTCTGTGCACCTTTTTTATAGGGCTTCTCGGTGGCGTGCCGGGCGCACATGATTTGCATATGCCCTGCAATGCTAATCGTTTGCATGTCCTCTCGCGGGCGACGCATGCTGCGAATTTCAGGCCAATCGGATGCTTCCTTCTTGGTGCTGCATTTTGGGTGGCCAGCAGTGTATATGTAAATTTGAGTTTGATCTCTTTTGCACTTTCCAAACTTAACGTGATATCTTCTCTCTCACATGAAAGAGGTTTGGCAACACCCCTGTGGTCAGTACGTAAGTGACGTATGCATGTTGATAAGGACGAGAAAAGATATATAATTTGCGACGTAGTTGTTTGTGGGTGAAGATATTGAACCTTTGCTGAGAGTATTACGTTTGTGGATTTATATTGTTATTTGCGTCTGCATAACTATTTGTAAAGATGGGAGTGATATACCATTGATTAATTAGTAGTGTTGGGTTAACGACGTTGGAATATTCCATGCTTTCTTGAAATTGGATGGAATCAGTAAGTACCAACCCATGACATTATTTAGAGTGAACTATAACGAAGTAAATTTCTCCGTCATTTTTAGTCCACGCCGGGGCTCGAACCCGGATCCCCTCATTCCGGAGTAAGTCGCCCTACCAATTGAGCTACGCGGACGTTCGCAGTCGTTGCTATCTGCCTTTATGTCGTGTGCGTCCTGCTGGGCAGGCACGTCACAGAACGCCTATTTCATTATTGGTGAACTTGACATTTAACACATGTAGTGTTTAAAATAGTTGTTTGTTAGTGTTTAAATATGTTTGTAGTATTTTTAGAAACAATTAGGAATAAACATACATTACATACTAATAAACCAGTAGACATTAAAAAAAAGCGAAAATTTATCTTTACTTTACATGGCAGCCAGTTCTTTCCATTGTTACACAAAATACATGGTGGTATTCATTTCTGGTTTGATTTCAATCATTCGTGTCCAATTGCTTTCCAGAAGTGCTAGCTCATCTTCAGAAATGTCACTGCTAGCACTGGATTCACTCAACTCGGCTGCGATATATTTGGCAGCACGGCCTGCTGCCAGATGTGCATATGCCACTGGAACTGGAATAGATATGCTTTTAGTACTGCGAGCATAAATATGGCAGAGATAGTACGTTAACTCCTGCAGCCGGTCCGATGTAAACTCGTTTTCATCGTGAATGACGACATAATGGCTTGGTCGGCTTGTTCCCTGAAGTCCAAAATGGCTGCACAGAAAGAAGTCGAAGTGTATGCGACTGGTAACTGCTTTGTCAACAGCGGTACCTGGCGGCACATTTTTAGCCCTACCGACACCTGCACTTGGATCGTCTGGTTTGAAACGTATGTGGTGTCGTTTCTGAACAACTACGAACGTCAAGGGAGGTTCATAATCATCACTTTGTAAAATTTTGCAAGCTTTACGAACGGCAGCGAGTTCGCGGTCACGGACCTTTACAAACTCCCCCTCACTAACTCCGTCGCGGTAAAAAAATATTTTTTCTGGCTTTTGTCCCTTTGTGTTTTGGAAAAAAGCCAACAATAATTCAGCAACCATATTTTCCAAATCTTCTATTATTTCGAGGGCTTTCTTTTTACTGTCTCGGGGCTTCTGGCACCGAGTAACTACAGCATATCGGAACAGGTTGCGGTCTAAACTTCCAACAGCTGCTGCAATGGAAGGTCTGTTTTTAGTCTTTGGCGGCGGATGAGTGACGTCAGCACCAATTATAATCACCGGCTCACTAAATATCTC
The DNA here is from genome assembly GCA_039090855.1 of Macrothele yani. Classification (NCBI taxonomy): domain Eukaryota; kingdom Metazoa; phylum Arthropoda; class Arachnida; order Araneae; family Macrothelidae; genus Macrothele; species Macrothele yani. The sequence continues at coordinate 135,808,877 of CM077010.1, read as the reverse complement.
GGGTATATCAACTAGATCTAATCTGCTGCCTGGTCTTATCTTACTTAAACCATTATTAACTCCACCTAGTTTAGTATTGATTTTATGACAAATGTTGCTTATGGTAGAGCCATTTAACTTTTTCACGTTGTCGTGCTGAACACACTGCGTTAGAAGACCTAGGCAAGTCTCAGAAACTCTTTTTATCTCGTCATAAAAAACTGCAGATTTGTCTTGAAGAACTATGACGGCAAGTTCCACATCTTCGAATCCTAATACTTTTTCAAGTTCACTGTTTCCTCGTATATTTGTTCCGTTGTATATTTCGATGGATTTAGGCATTTCCAAACTTATGCTGTATTGGCTTGCAATTTCGCAGAGCCTCTTTGCAAAGTCGAATAAGTGTCTCCTACTGCAGTCTGTCTCTCTAGCAAAGCTCAACATGACCCAGGATTTCATAGTGGCACCTTTCAGGAATTTCTGGCCTTTCGACTTCCAGGAGCCATCTCTTGGGAGGACGTTGTTTCCTAAGTACTTTATACTCGGAGGATAAATCTTTCGTCCTTCGAGGCGTAAAGGTGATGGAGAAACCTGCACACCAAATTCTTGGTTGCACGGATCGTTGTTGAAATCTACACGGCTCTGGACATTTTGAATCTCAATGAAGCGCGCTTCCGGTTTTAAGGACGAGGCTTGAATAATTTCTGACTTCTGGGTTCCTGTCAGACACTCGTTCGAATACTGTCCTTTAATAATGACACATAACTCTAACGGAAGGAACACATTTTTCTTTTGTGGGTGCACTTGTAAGCATGGTAGATTGGAATACCTGAGTAATAGCTGGTATGTTTACAGAAAATAATCAGATATGGTTTGCGGATTTGTACTTTGATCCGTCACTAACGGTAAATCTTTTGCAGCTGTTTTCGTAACTCTCAGAATACGGTATTCTCTGGTGTAACCTAAATGACTGGTTGTAACTCTTACACCTCTAAGTTTCCTAGACAGGTTGACTCTATCAGCATCATTCAGTTGTGGCAAGCGCCGAAGATCATTATGATTGCAATTCAATATTTCGCAGACATAATCAATCACAGGTTCACTTGAGTGAAATGTGGTAGCTGTGATGTCGATATTAAACAATGGCTTCCACTGACCAAGAATCAGACTTTGGTGATGTCCATACCATATTTCCTTACCACCACCTAACGGATGCACATCTTCCGGTCTTAGAGGTGGGTAGAAGAAAGATCGGCCAATTGGGACAAATCTGACACAAGGCCCATTTCTTAAAATAGTTTCGACGGCCATCACCGCTTCCTGAGGAACTTCAGAAACCGTGTTTTCGAAAAACGCGTGGATAATATCTAAGTTTATGGCATTATCTTTCGTTTCTTTTTTTACAACAGGCTTGATTTCAACACGAAATTCATTTTTACTCTGCTTGGTATTCACATGTCCTTGTGTTTCCAGCTCCACAAACACGATTATTGGAGTTTCCATTAGAGGTGTTTTCATGTACAGATTCTTTACACCATCATACGCGGGATGGCAGCCCCGGAACTGGGCATGATTGCGTATCACAATGTCTACGATTTCTCTTTTTTTCTTTGTGTTGAGACATCGGAATTTTTTGGGGTTTTTATCTGATCCTTCACATTTCTTTGAAGATTTCCTTTTTGCTGGATCACTTTCCTTATAATCTTTTCCAGCGGTAGTAATACGTACGTCATAATGGTAAATATCACCACACGGGATCTGGATTGGAAAACAGTTTGCGACCAGGTCTAGTTTACTTCCTCTGGTGCCATAATTGGGCCTCTTTGCCAATGGGACTAGTAAAGGCAAGTTGTCGGTAACAGCCGTCTCAGTAGTAGCATCCATTGTAACACTACTAGCTAAGATTGCATCATCTTCGGTTATTCTCCCTGCTACTGAGCCTTGCTCAATTTCTGAGACAGGGCTATGTGGCAAAGATGAAGGGTTGCTAACAAATACATCAGTAGTAACATCTACCGTAGCACCGCTGGCGGAGATTTCTGTCTCTTCAGTTACTGGCGCTGCTCCTGAGTCCTGTTCAATTTCAATTTCATCTTCAGGCACAGGGTTAGAAACTTCTCCATTTATTTGAGGTGAGGGATTTTGTTGTTGCTGTCTCCTACGACGAGCTGCTCCTGAAATAAAGAAAAGGTTATTGCGTTCGTCCGGTAAAACAAAAGGGAGACATAACTACGGCACATAGTACAACACAATGGTGCTTATGGTGGTAACGACCAGAACATGGTAACCGTGTGTCGTCCAGAATACCATAACGCCCAAAACTGTCTGTTGATACGCTACATTTCAAGTTTTTGTCCTCCCTTTTACAGATAACAAAATTAGTGGTGTGTCACCACACGAAACTTCCGATCGGTCGGATTGATGTGCATTGACTTTCAGACTTTTCCCCAAAGCAATCACTGCATTCTTCCATTGGAAAGAGATGCGATGTTACTAGGGTGAAATATATCACTCCCGGGAAAAACCAACTCCAGGTTCATTTCTTTGTTTAATGACAACAATTGTGACTAAGAGTGACTTTTGCTAATACTGCAGATGGCATGGAAATTTAAAGAAAGTGTGGGGTAGAAAATTCTACTCACGATTCGGGCGACTGTGGTCGTTTGCATATACAGGCGTTTCGCGAAGTATAGTCGTTAAAGTGTTAACCCTACATTTCATTCAAGGGACTCGCCGGGCACGAGGTTTCGCTGCTATTAATTAAATAATACCATACTAGACAAAACCCGTCGGAAGGAATCGACGGGTAGTTTTTTTTTTTTTTTTTTTTTTTTTTTGAAAGGAATAAACTCGTATGAAGCAACAAGTGTAAACTTTATTAGATTGACAAATTCATTCAACCACTTCAGTAAAGAAAATAGTCCAGGTTCGTCATTTCTTTTTTTTTTTTTTTTTTTTTTTTTGACTGAAGGTTTAACGACCGCCGTGAGCAACTCAATGGGCTATAAGCAGTCTCCCGTCCCTAATTTAGGGTCACTGGTTCCATGGAAGGGAGAGAGCCAGTGCCGTAAGACAAACACAACATCCATGCCTCACCGGGATTCGAACCCGGGCCCTTCACGAAAAAATCATCATAAGCCAGCGCTTAGACCTCTGTGACACCGAGGCGGCCAGGTTCGTGATGAGCATTACGACTGCACCCTTTTTCAGTCGTAAAATGTGAGGCGGAAGTTCACTCATCTCAATTGTGTGCAAAAATTCAACTGGATAGCGCACTCTTTCACTCTCATCTTCAGTCACAACTGTGTTTGTAAATTTTGTTGGAATGAGATTCGCGTTGCGAATACTGTTCACCCATCGGAATCAACGGTAAGTTTGTTTTGTTTTTGTTTTTGAAAAGAAGAAACTCATATGAAACAACAAATGCAAACTTTATTTGATTGACAAATTCATTCCACCACTTTAGTAAAGACAATAGCGCAGGTTCGTTATTTTTTTTTCTTGCCTGAAGGTTAACGACCACCGTGAGCAACTCAATGGGCTATAAGCAGTCGCCCGTAATATTTTCACTAACAATGGTCAACGGAATGTTTATTTACATCTTTACATAATGGGAAATGTCTTAATTACGTGAATAAACTGGATCGAATGAATATTAAATTGTATATATACATCACACTGTCCAACGGCATAACGTAATCAGGTCTTCGAGAGTGTCCGCTGTTCCGATAAGAACTTTGATACCAATGCATGCTAGCGTTTTTTTTTTGCGCAACGGTTGGCTCAGAAAAGAGACTTCGGACTTTGGACTATCTCAGTCCTTCCATGCTCCGCCTTCAACAGCGCGTGAGTAAACCGCAAGCGATCGAATGTCAATAGTACGCTTCTCCCGCAGACTTTACATGGGAAATTTGCCGCCCCAGAACGCCCAAACCGTTGCCCCAATCTCATTTTTTTTTTCGACTGGCACATCTACATGGTAAGACCTTTATTTTGATACCTCAATCATATCTTTACGTTCAGCCGTTCTCTCAAAATAGAACTCAGAGTAAAAAACCTTATAGCATTAATATATAGATATTTCATGAAAGAAATACGGAATTACGCCATATAATACAAATTTTGAAGATGACAATCCGATTTTTGGCGTAAATGTGACAAGGATGGTGAGTCAGATAATATCCGAAAACTTGAAAATTTCATCGTCCTGGAGCGGGACTCGAACCCGCGTCTCCCAGAAAACGCCCGGGTATGCTAACCACTACATCACCCAGAACGACCAAGTTTCAAGTTTCCGATCAATTTGAATATAACCATCACAGGATTCGCTAGTCGAAGCAACCGGCATTCATGTTTAGCGAATCTGGAGGTTTCTTTTCTTTCATGATTTATCTGCTTCTCCGGGCAAACACGGGATTAGATTCTTAACTTCCAGATTCGCTAAACATGAATGCCGGTTGCTTCGACTAGCGAATCCTGTGATGGTTAAATTCAAATTGATCGGAAACTTGAAACTTGGTCGTTCTGGGTGGTGTAGTGGTTAGCATACCTAGGCGTTTTCTGGGAGACGCGGGTTCAAGTCCCGCTCCAGGACGATGAAAATTTTCAAGTTTTCGGATATTATCTGACTTACCATCCTTGTCACATTTACGCCAAAAATCGGATTGTCATCTTCAGGATTTGTATTGTATGGCGTAATCCCGTATTTCTTTCATGATTTATCTGCTTCTCCGGGCAATCACGGGATTAGATTCTTAACCTCCAGATTCGCTAAACATGAATGCCGGTTGCTTCGACTAGCGAATCCTGTGATGGTTATATTCAAATTGATCGGAAACTTAGTCGTTCTGGGTGGTGTAGTGGTTAGCATACCCGGGCGTTTTCTGGGAGACGCGGGTTCGAGTCCCGCTCCAGGACGATGAAAATTTTCAAGTTTTCGGATATTATCTGACTCACCATCCTTGTCACATTAACTCCAAAAATCGGATTGTCATCTTCAAAATTTGTATATAGATATTTACCAGCATAATTTAATTTTCTTACAACTAAAAAAAAAAATATTAAACAGCAGCCCTTCCTTCTTTTTTTTATTTTGTCAATTTTGTGATGTCCTTAGTTCTCTGACTGACCAATTAAATTCACCGAACTTTTTCAAAATTTACAGTCAATCAATGATAAGCTTGTTCAGTGACGACGCCAGCAGCTCAGAACTGGGACGGGGCATTAGCGGGGCTGAGTGTAATGAAGGGCACACATTTTTTAGTGCTTGGCAGAAACCTTTGTTGAAAAATTCCGTTCATGTAGGTTTTACCCTACGCTGATGATATTATCTACAATAAATACAAAAAAGTTTTCATGTACTGTAGAGTTTATATTCAATGAAGTATACAATACCATAGATAAGAAACTTCGTGGCTTTTAATGATATAGTTTTCCTTCGCAGTTTTAGGTTACTTACGTAATTTTTTTATCTCTTTTTACTCTCTCTCTCTCTCATCTTTTTTAAAATTGGAAAAATGGTGTCTATCTACTGCTTTCTTAGACTTTCTGTCTCTCAGGACTTTTTCTATTTCACAGAATAGTACAACACTAAATTTTACATATTCCTAAAAATTAATTTTGTATAACAAAATTTCTGTGAATTCTTAAAATTCACATCGTTTATGCAAGTTTCCTAAAATCTTAGACGGTTGCACTCGCCATGTGTTCTAACTGCTTAAATATTTTTTTCGTGGAAGAACGGCTAAAAGGTTAGCCGATGCCCACCCTAGCCCACCACTGACGTCACGCCTGTGCTTGTTTAGGTTAAGATCCTTTAACACAGCTGCAGTTCCTTTCGAAATCAAACACAAGCCTTATAATTGCTAGTTTATATATTCGGTGTGTACATAAGTTCTACAGGTTTTTTGTAGGCTACAAAGAAAGGAGAAGAACACAACAAATAAAGTACCAAGGATTTCACATAATTGCCATCATTCTGTACGACCTCTTGCCATCTGTCTGTGAGTAGGTGAATCCCACGCAGGAAAAACTCCTGTGTTTTAGAATCAAAAAAGTCATGTAATGCCGTTTTCACATCTTCCACATCATCGAAGGTTTGGAGAGCGAAGGCGTTCTGTAACGATCGAAAACGGTGGTAGTCCGTAGGTCGAGGGAATACGCCGGGTGAGATAACACTTCCCAACCAAAGTCCAGTAATTTTTGCCGAGTGATTAAAGCAGCATGAGGTCTGGCCTTATCACGATGAAGGATAATATCAGACTACATGATGAAGATGAACGATATAGTGAAGATGAACCTTTGTGATTGACGAGTGCTGGCAGCTTCGATGTCAGTTGTTCTCGCAATCTGTCCAACTGTCGGCAGTAGAGGTCAGCATTTATCGTTTGGTTAAGTGGCAACACCTCCCAGTGGATTATTCCCTGGACATTCCACCAAACACTCAACAAAACCTTTTTGGGATGCAGTCCTCCTTTTGAGGTCGATGGAGCGAGCTCCGCATCTTGGCGCACAGTCCGTCGACGCTTTACATTACGGTACAGTACCCATTTCTCATCACCCGTTTCAATTCGTCCCAAAAACGGTTCATTTCTGTAACGAAAAAGCAAAGAAACATAGGTATGGATTCTCTCATCTCGTTGCTTTCCAGAAAGCTGGTGCGGAACTCATTAACACCGAGCTCACATTCCAGCATCCTCAAGGTCACACAACAATCACTTTTTTAAGCTTTGCAACCGTAGGTTAAAGAAGCGACTATGCTCCAGCTTTGTCCGTCCGTCCGCACGATAACTCACGTAAAAGTGGTTCGATTTCGATCAAATATTAGTATGTAGTAAGGGACGACCTAGGGACGAACCCTATTGAAAATGGAAGAAATGGAGTCAAAGATCAGGACATAGGAGCGGGATTCATTCCATTGCCCTTATGCGTCATAACTTGCGTAAAAATGGTTCGATTTCAATGAAATTTTAGTATGTGGTAGAGGACCACTGGGGACGAACCCTATTGAAAATAGAAGAAATGGAGTCAAAGGTCAGAACATAGGAGCGGGATCCATTCCATTGCCTTTATGCGTCATAACGTGCGTAAAAATGGTTCGTTTTCGATGAAATTTTAGTATGTGGTAGAGGACCACTTGGGGACGAACCCTATAGAAAATCGCCGAACTGGGGTCAAAGGGCAGGACGTAGGAGCAAGATCCATTCCATCGCTCTTATGCGTCATAACTTATGTAAAATGCTTCGATTGCGACAAAACTTTATCATGTTGTTCTGGAAGAATACTTAACCCGTTCTGTTGAATATCATCGAAATGGGGTCAAAGGTCAGCGCAAAGGAGTGAGATTTATTCTGCAGCCACTGTCCTCATAACTTGAGCAATGATTTCTGGTATGTTGGAAAGCGTATCATAATCAATGAATTGCGTGATTTTACTAACTTCTCATCCTTTCGAGAACTTTCTCAATTAGTTCAGACGTGCGCACTGAATTCTGGAGTCCGGGCCTTTCGTCATTTTCCAAATCTTCCCGCCCATCCTTGAAACGTGCATACCTTCGGAATATTTGTGCACGAGGTAAGCAATTAGGCTCACACACATCACGCAACAATTCAACTGTCTCAGAGTCAGTTTTACTGATTTTCAAACACAACTGGATATTTGCTCTCTGCTCTATGACAGAGTTGGGACAATGTTCTACCGAAGGACGTCATGCACTGCGTAAATTTAATCAACTGCGCAATTCTCACGCAAACGCTGTTGCCATTGCATAGCTGATAAATGACATCAAAAACCAGGCCTTCCCTACTAGTGTGTTTTACCGGGATTTTTTTAAATCAGCCTCATTACTTAATTGCCGCACTATGTACGTTTAACTCATGCACCAAGATAGCTCGAACAAAATTTACAAGAAATGCCACAACAAATTATCTGCAATGTTGCGTTGAATCCAATGCACATTTAAGGTGACAGGAGGCCCAGGAGCTGGACAGTATTTTAGGGCCTCAGTATTAGTGGTACATATGGGTGGCCGAATAAAATTATCAAGCAGAAAACGTTCCCAAAATATGATGAGAAAGCCATGCAAATATCCCCGCCATATTGAAGTGTATATCCCATGATTCGTGGACAAATCAGTGTTAGCAAGAAAATGTAAAAACGCGTGGTTGAAAAAATGGATATCACTTCAATTCTGCTTTAATCCCCCCCCCTCCCTTCCAAGGATTCAGCTTTTTGCAATTGTATCGAAGTAGTGGACAAAATAATATGATCCAAATATCATGATTCAAACGAATTCTTAAAAGTACGAAAAATTCCCCCATTTACAGATGTGTACAAAAAAATTCTGCAATGCTTTCGAAAGATTTGAGAATGGACTAGGGGCGGCTATGCTTTTTGTGAACTCCTAAAAAAGCTAAAAGAAATAGAATTTTTTTTATAAGGCAGTTTCTTATAGTTTTTGCTGTGCTATTGGCACAAAAAAAAATCTGTTGAAATATCTCAATTCTTTAAACACCCTGCATAATTTTGGGGCCCCCTTGAAAATGCGGCGCCCGGAGCTGCAGCCCCCCCCCCCCTAGCCCCGTCTTAAAAGGGCTGTGGTTGAATCACATGCAAAAAATATGATTTACCATGTCATTGTCGACACAAATATATCGTATTTTCACTGTTTTCCATGTAGCCATTTGTTCAGCAAACTTGAAACTTACATCGCTCTGGAGAAGGAATCGAACCCACATCTCCCGATTTCCCTTCGACCATGCTACCGTTACACCATCGAAGTTCTAAGCAACAGAAGCTCAGCAGATGTAGCTTAGAAATCTGAATACCGTTCAGATTTCCGCTTCGAAGCAATCCGATGCATCCACATAGCGTCAAGACGACCTTTTATTTATTTATTTATTTATTTATTTATTTATTTACTTTACTCTACGGGAAAGCATCTCATTGCTTCGACTAACGCAAATCTGAACGCTGCTCAAATTTCTAAGATGCATCTGCTTAGCTTCGGTTACTTGAAACTTCATTTCTTAGTTGGTGCAACGGTAGCATGGTCGAAGGGAAATCGGAAGATGCGGGTTCGATTCCCTCTCCAGAGCGATGTAATTTTCAAGTTTTCTGAAGAGATGTCTACCAGTGCTGAGACCGAGTTTAAACCGGGCTCGGGCGGGCTCAGGCTGTGAGACAGAAAGATAATTTTCTTCTTTTTTTTTAAATGCTACTTTTCAGATTTAGCACATGAAATTTTTCTTACACTTTCTAGTTGGTAAATAGAATCCTTCGGCAACTGGGTCTGAGTGGGGTAGTAAAGACCCTGGAGGGTTATTTATTCTGGGATTCGGTGACAAATGCCATACAAAGACCATGCATTAGTGGGTTTCTACAGAGAAGGAAAATTCCTTTAAGAACTATATATATTATATAGTACACCGACAAAAAAATTTCACCTACCTTCACGCAGTAGCTCCCAGCTAATTTTATTGAGCAACGTGCGTAGTGCTGTACCCGATCTATCCCGATTCCTGCCCTTCCGAAGCATTTCAGGTGGAAAGGAATGGTCAAAGAAAATCGTGCGACTATATACTATAGAAATATTAGGGGTATGGAAAAGTTTCCGTTATTTTAAGGAGAAAGGAGGCAGGAACAATCAGGAAACCAGTACACATTTATTCAACGAAATATTGGCCGTTAGCATCAATGACCTTTTGCCATTTTTCAGGCAACAAATGAACGACCATGTGATAGAAGGACTCGGGTTTTGTACTGAAGAACTCAGTGACGAAATTTTCCACCTCTGGAACTGTGGTGAACCGCTGTTGGGCTAGGGCATGTTATATAGAGCGAAACAGATGAAGACCCGAGGGTGCAATGTCCGGGGAGTAAGCCAGGTGCGGTAAAACCTCCCAGTGTAACTGTTCAAGGGTTGATTTCGTGGTGGCACCGACACGTGGTTTGGCATTGTCGTGAAACAGGATGACTGGGCTGCGTCCTTTACCTGTCCATGGACGTTTTCCCTCAATTGCGGCGTTCAGTTTCATCAACTGATCGCTATATAGCTGTGCAGTGATTGTTTCGCCCGGTTTCAACAGTTCGAAGTACAGCACTCCATGCATATCCCATCACACACACAACAGCACCTTTTCCCGGTGGATATTCTGTTTTGCAGTGAATGTTGATGGCTGGCTTGGATCCACCCAGGATCGCTTGCGTACAGTGTTGTGGCAATAGACCCATTTTTCATCCCCGGTTACAACCTTCCACAAGAAATTCTTCCCTTGAAACCTCTTCAACAACGACATACAGATGCCCAATCGTTGACTAATATTACGCTCCGTTAAAGTATGCAGAACTTACTTACCAATCTTCTGGATCTTCCCCATGGTCTGTAGACGCCGTATACCACCGTCGATTGAGTCTCTTTCAAACGTTTCGCCAGTTACGTGGTCGATTGTGTGGCATCCTCTTGCAACAGCGATTCCAGCTCCACGTCTGCGAGTTCCTGCGGTCTACCTGTACGTGGCTTGTCTTCCAAGCTTAGATCACCTTTCATAAACCTGGCAAACTATTCTCGACACGTCCGCTCACCCATAACCGTTTCGCCATACGCCTGATATATTGAACCGTATGCTTCACTCGCATTTTCCCCTAAATACACTGCCGGACAATTGCTAAGGACGGATGACAATAGCAACGATAGCAACCATAAAATGGAAGGCAGGAAAATGTGGAAATTAGCATAAGTGCGGGATACAGTAAGACGTGTTGTGCGTATGCAAATTTTGGATTGCCGAACTTGTTCGTGACGTCATAGCGCTGATAAGAGATATAAAGGATTTGACGCGTATTGACCGTTGTTGTTCAAACGCAAAGTTGAAAGGGAAAGAATCAATTGACGAACTTGCAATTTTCAGTATGTCTTCCCGACATCACCTAGATGATTTTACGCGTGGCCGTATTATTGGCAAGATTGAAGAAGGGCGAAAAATAACAGATGTTGCCAGGGAGTTCGACGTCAGCCACAGTGTTGTTTCAAGGCTTTGGAAATCATTTCAAACAAATGGAGAGTGTAGCAAACGTCACGGGGGAGGTCGTGTTCGCAGTACGACACCTGCAGAAGATCGGTACATAGTGCTATCAACAAAAAGACACCGGCGCAGCACAGCTAGTGAGGTAGCAAATCAGTTTATGGCTGCTACTGGCAAGCGGATCTCCCGAAAAACTGTCGCCAGACGTTTGCATGAAGGAGGACTATACGCCCGTCGTCCTGTTGTGTGCATCCCATTGTCCAGACGTCTCCGTACCGCCCGTTTGTAATGGTGCCATCAACATCGCAATTGGACTGATAACGACTGGTCTGCTGTCGTCTTCTCAGATGAGAGTAGATACAGTCTATCGTCTGATTGTCGACGACAACTGATCTGGCGTGATAGTGGTCCAGCAAACATACAGGAAAGAGACCGATATCCGACATGTAGTGTCATGGTATGGGCTGGCATCATGATCAATGGCCGTACGTCCCTCTACGTGCTTCCAACTGGGACTATGACTGGCCAACGATACATTAATGATCTGCTACCTCATGTTCGCATGTTCCGTGGTGCTGTCGGTGATAGATTCATTTTCATGGACGACAACGCAACATGTCATCGAACAGTCGCTGTCCAGGAGTGTCTTGAGAGCGAGGATATTCAACGCCTCGTATGGCCAGCACGTTCTCCAGATCTCAATCCCATTGAAAATGTGTGGGATGCTTTGGGGAGAAGTCTTGCTGGTCGCCAATGCCCTCCAGTAAAAAAGGACACCCTCATCCGTGCACTGACAGAGGAATGGGTTAAATTACCCCAACAGCTGCTTGATAATGTTGTGCAAAGCATGATACGACGTGTGGAATCTTGCATCGCCCTCCATGGTGGCCATATCCCGTATTGACACCTTACGCCGGAACGCCTGCGGACGGTAATTGCATTTTTTTCACGTTTACGTATTCTGCACAAAATGGCCTGTTTGTCCCTTGAACACGTTCCAAAGCCTTCTGGATTTCAGAGCACAATAAATTGTCTTTCTTGTAATGTCCTTGCATTCTGACATTATTTTTTTCACTTGGCATCCAAATACACTTATTTTTTTATGCGCTATATGGCCGTTTATGATCCGCCCTTAGCAATTGTCCAACAGTGTAAAATATGAATAACAAACAGTGCCGCAAATGAACTTTATCGACGGCCATGCTTGGCTTCATGTACGAACTGACAGCACGGGCGGTGGGCCAGTAGGACCCTTACAGCGCCCGCTGACGGGGGCGGAGTAAACTTTTGCGTACCCCTAATAGATAGAGGTAGGTTCCTTCTCCACTTCGCAGTTGAGAAAGATATGGGTTAATTGCTGGGGAAGGAGAGACCTGAAGTCTGGAAAAGGATATTATTTTCTTTAATGCTTAAACAGGTTAGTCACATTTTCCGGGCTCATTCGGGCCCGGGCGGGCTCGGGCTGTCATACTTCGGGATCGGACGGGTTCGGGCTGTCATACTTTGGGATCGGACGGGCTCGGGCTTTTAAAATTGAGCCCGAACTCAGCACTGATGTTTACACGGGAAAACTGTGAAAATACGGCACATATGTACAATGGTGCCAAAAATGAACTTGGCCGCCCCGGTGGCGCAGTGGTCTAAGCGATGGCCTCTGATCATTCGTCCAAAAGGGTTCCGGGTTTGAATCCCGGTGAGGCATGGATGTTGTTTTTGCCTTACGGCACTGGCTCTCTCCCTTCCCTGGAACCAGTGACCCCAAATTTGGGATGGGCGACTGCTTATAGCCCATTGAGTTGCTCACGGTGGTCGTTAAACCTCCAATAAAAAAAATGAACTTTGTATTGCCTTCCCTGTATATACGAACAATTATTTCTTCAGAAAGATTCGTTTTCCCACTGATATATGCCGGATGATTTACCATGTTCGAAAAGTTGGTGGGAGCATCAACGTGAATAAATTACGGAAAATGCTCAAGTTAAAATTGTGGGATTTCAATATTCAAACAGAGAAAACATTACCCTGTTAAAAATTGTGTGGTAGGTTGCACCAAAAAGTGGTGCAACACCAACTGCACCACTTTCTGAGAAAAGATACAACATTGTGAGATGCAACCAAAACCCAACATCATGGTTCAACTTTGCACCACGTTTTAGTACAAGGTTGCACCACATTATGGTGCAAGACTGGAAGATGTTGTTGAGTTTTTTTGCACCACACAAGGATTTATCTTTTCTCAGAAAGTGGGGCAGCTGGTGTAGCGCCACTTTTTTGTGCAACCTACCACAACATTTTTAACAGTGATAGATCGTTAAACGCCTGATACCATTGTGGTTGAAAAAGAAGACGTTACATTAACAGATGTATTAGTTAATCATGGGCTGAAAAAGTTGATGACAAAGAACAACAAAAGATGGTTAAGACATCGAGATATACAAAATAAAATTCAGCATCTCTGGAGAAAAAAAGCAATAGTAGTTCCAGGTACACTTGGAGAAATTCAAAGAAAATTGAAGATACTGTATATCTTGAAGTGATTAAAGTTTGTAACTGGCGTAATAAAAATAATGGCACAGTTGTAAAAAGTAGCACTACGTATAACTTTTGTTTCATTCTCCGAAGATACTTTGCTATTTTTTTCAAAATCTTGGACAGAATTCGATACTATGATAAACCCAAACCCCAGTCACCAGTACAGTTAATGAACATCCAGGATGATTCTATGGGATTTTCTCAAGGCATCGCGTCGTGCCCTGCAAGGACTCATGCTAAAGTTACCTAACGAACATTAAATTTATTTACTCACTTTGAAGTCCGCACCCTTTCATAACTAATACCAGCGGACATGGGTCAAGTTACGCATGGAGGATGTTCGACACCGTGGGATCTGTCCCTAGGCGTCTGCGAGCAGTAATTGCATAGAAAGGTGGACCAATGCGTTATTAGGTAAGTATTCCTAATGCAAAACTAATGCAGTGTATATTAAATTATTATGTTAAAAAATGGTATTTCGTAACAGTTTTACAATACATAGCAAACGTTGAAATTAAAATTTCTGTCAAACTTACCCACAAATGAGAGTTAAGCATACGCTACGTTGAATAAAAGAAGGGAGCTGCATTTTAATACTAAAATTTAGTCCAAATTTTGTTCGACTCTTGAGATTTATCTACCGTTTTTCTCCGTTCCTAACTTTTTGTATCTACTACCATACGGTAGCCTCGAAAGAGTCACAATCGGACGTATTTTGTGGGATCAAACTGCATTAGCGGAGGCTGAACAATTTTTATGAATAATAATGAGCTTGTTGTTGTGATTGAAAGAGAAGGCCTAGCTGCAGTTATTATCGAATTCATCAGAGAAAATCCCATTTTACATTCGTTAAAAGACACAGCAACGTTCGCTTCAGATGTATAAGTTTCTTAGGTATTTCTTTTCCTTGAAGTTGTAAGTGTTCTCTAAGACCACGAATCATGTCTCATTCATTGTGTTGAAACCTGTTAGATAAATTCCTGATTTCTTCTTGACCATATAAAATATTTTTTATTTTCTTACTAGACCTTTTGAGACTCATAAAGGTAATCCATCCCTTTTGTGTACATAAAGGGAAATACACTATAAAAAACAACCTTCAACATAAGCGTATCAAGTGATTTTCTATAAAATTGACTAAGAGTATTTCGCCTCGATTTTTTCATTTTCAAAAAAAAAAAAAAAAAAAACGTTTTACATTTACACATAGAAATCACAGTGAAGTATAGTACGTGTAAAAAAGATCTATCAAAATACAAAGCTAGCCGCTGGATGCTTGGACTGTGCAATTTATCCCTTGACTTTGACACATGTACTCCGCTGCGAACGGAACGATCGAAATTCAGGTGAGGGGTCAAAACGTTTTTTTCCTGCTGTGTACTATACTGTTGAAATTTCCTTTTTTTTTATTAACTTTTCTGTTACACTTTTGCCAGCTCTCTCATTCCCATGTTACGGTTATAATATTATTAAAATTAAATAATTTTCCAAATCTCAAAAATTTGTGGCAAAAAATGTGCCCGAAAGCCGTTCCGCCGGAAAAAAAAAAAAAAAAAAGTCCCGGATTTAGGGAAAACGTAGAAACTTTCCACCCAGTTTTGATTGGCGTGGATGCTTTTCTTGAATTTCTTTCATATTCTGTTGCTTTTTCCAATCAGAACACTTTGCCCAGATTTTATTTTTCCCCCTTAAACACGAGAACTTTAACAAGATCAAGGAATGTATCTACTCAAACTGGTGCACAGAGCCGTGATCCGTTTTTCACTTTCGTGAGTGCATTTTCAAGATTTTAGATTGAACGAAATAAATCTCAAAAACAAAAGGTTTCGGTATGTTTTCAACTGCTGCTGATGGGGTTTTGAAAGCACAATGGTAGTTGTGCTGCATTCATTCCCATGTGATGTGATACAAAAGTTTTGAAGACATAAAGAAACCCAAAAAGTCGTTCAACTTACCTAATTGGTCCCGTGCTAACTTTGAAGCAGCTCCACTGGGCGTTGATACATACTGTATATTAGTAGAAACATAGCAAGAAATTCTTTTTTTCTCACATGTCAGTACTTTTCTGGATCTCCAGGATGTCTACCACAAATTAAGTTTCATTGCAATGTTAAAAACGCTTTATTGCGACACCGAAAACCGTCATAGTAAAAAGATTTCCAAAGGAAACTGCCCTTTCGAGACTGTTGCCTTTTAAGGTGAAGCTTTTAGATGTTTCAGTTTCACCGAAATATTTGAATGGCTTCACTTCAGAAAAACGAACGATATAAAGGCTTAATCGGTAAGTTTAATTATGTAGGTAAATTTATAATATCCCGGCAGGAATTTATGCTATTAATTCACCGTTGGCAAGGCTGAACTGGATGAGGAGTAGCTAAATAACCTTGAACAAAATAGAATTTTGGTGACTAGACAGTGGACGTTAAAGACGTTTTCTGCTGTTATATGGCACTGCGTCCCAAGGTATGAACAAAACAGTTTCCGCGTTATTTGAATGGCTTGATAGTGTTGGTTAAAAAAAAAAAGGAATTTTAAAAACAAGCCGCAATTTTTACAATAAAATACAGGGTGTTCCACTCGCTACCGAACACGCCATTTCTTTAATATTATTAGCACCAATGAAGATATTGCAACGAAATTTGAGGTGGACTTACCTCATTTCGTGCGAAATGTGATGATATCACAACATGTGCTGGAAGGAGCCACCATTTGCGTCCAGATAGCATTGAACCCGGCGCTGTCCGCCAGCCAGCCGGAGTGCTCCTTAGTGGCAAACATGTTCCTAAGTATGGCACCAATGAGGAGCAGTCCGCCAGCTAGCCGGAGTGCTCCTTAGGGGCAAACATATTCCTAAGTGTGGCACCAATGAGGAGCAGTCCGCCAGCCAGCCGGAGTGCTCCTTAGGGGCAAACATATTCCTAAGTGTGGCACCAATGAGGAGCAGTCCGCCAGCCAGCCGGAGTGCTCCTTAGTAGCAAACATATTCCTAAGTGTGGCACCACTGAGGAGCAGTCCGCCAGCCAGCCGGAGTGCTCCTTAGTAGCAAACATATTCCTAAGTGTGGCACCAATGAGGAGCAGTCCTCCAGCTAGCCGGAGTGCTCCTTAGTAGCAAATATATTCCTAAGTGTGGCACCAATGAGGAGCAGTCCGCCAGCCAGCCGGAGTGCTCCTTAGTAGCAAACATATTCCTAAGTGTGGCACTAATGAGGAGCAGTCCGCCAGCCAGCCTGGAGTGCTCTTTAGTGGCAAACATATTCCTAAGTGTGGCACTACTGAGGAGCAGTCCGCCAGCCAGCCGGAGTGCTCCTTAGTGGCAAACATATTCCTAAGTGTGGCACCACTGAGGAGCAGTCCGCCAGCCACCCGGAGTGCTTCTTAGGGGCAAACATATTCCTAAGTGTGGCACGAATGAGGAGCAGTCCGCCAGCCAGCCGGAGTGCTCCTTAGTGGCAAACATATTCCTAAGTGTGGCACCACTGAGGAGCAGTCCGTCAGTCAGCCGGAGTGCTCCTTAGGGGCAAACATATTCCTAAGAGTGGCACTACAGAGGAGCAGTCCGCCAGCCAGCCGGACGTTTCGCCGAGGGTTATGCCATTTCGATGAGGGTGTCTACACAATACGGTTGTTGATAGTGAGTGCTCGTGCTCGTGCTCGTGCTCGTGGCTGTTCGCGTACGTGTGAAAATGTATCGGTATACACTGGAGCAGCAAGTGTTTATTGTTCGCACTTATTGGAAAACAGAATCGATAGAGTCTTGTAAACTGCAATTTCTGGAGAGATTTGCTGGCAGACATCCGCCGAGCAAGTCCAGCATTTGGGCATTGTCGAAGAAATTGGAAACCAAGAGGACTTTATTAGACGACTTTGCAGGAGGTCGTCCACAAATATCCGAGGAAACGACCCAGAATGTAAAGGGCCGACTACTTGCGTCTCCTAGGAAGTCACTTCACCGACTGTCACAGGAAACAGTGTTGTCCAAAAGCACTTGATAACGAGCTGTGAAAAAAGCGAAGCTTCATGTGTACCGTATCTCCGTGGTCCACGAAGTGAAAGAGCCTGATCACGTGAATCGAGTGACATACTGTCGATGATTTCAGACATTTCTTCAGGAAAATCCGGGCATTCTGGACTACACGTGGTTCTCGGACGAGGCGTGGTTTCACCTGTCCGGATATGTCAATTCTCAAAATTCCCATATTTGGGCCCGTGAAAATCCCAACGCGATACATGAAGAACCCCTTCATTCACAGAAAATTGGAGTTTGGTGTAGGATAACCCGGCGCCGCAAAATTGGTCCCATGTCCTTCGATACAACCATTACAACAGCTGCATATATTGAAATCTTCAACACCTTTGTAAATCAATTGGACGACGAACAACTCTCCATTGGATATTACCAGCATGATGGAGCGACATCACACACATCACTCACTAGTATGGCCGAAATTCAGTCCTTTTTCGGCGACCACGTCATTTCGAACGGTCTATGGCCACCACGCTCGCCCGATCTGACGCCTCCTGATTACTTTTTATGGGGATATCTAAAAGGAGAGTTTACCAAAAGAAACCGCGAGCCATAGATGCCTTGAAAGCAAACATCACCGAAGAAATTCAGGCAGTGACGGCGGACATACTGGCAAGGACTTTCCACAATCTGGTGCTCCGGGTTCAATGCTGTCTAGAAGCAAATGGCGGCCATTTCCAGCACATGTTGTGATGTCATCACATTTCGCACGAAATGATGTAAGTCCACCTCAAATTTCGTTGCAATATCTTCATAGGTGTTAATATTATTAAAGAAATGCCGGGTTCGGTAGCGAGTGGGACACCTGTATAATCCATTTTCAATATGGTTTACCCCTGTTTGCCAAAGAAAAATGAGGGAATATCATTTCATGAGTTCCTATCACATCAGAACCTGAAGCAAGTGTGGTTGAAAATAATATTTCGGCAGGATTTTCAACCAAATGACAAGATGCCATCAAGTGTTGTTTCTGGTAAGCATTCTCATTCTGATCATTACAATCCTAATGAGAGGTACAAGTAACTGAAGAAATAGGCTGTATCATCTATATATTTCAAGGTTATTCTACAAAACGTCTACAAAAACAGCCGTCATGTTCTTCAGAGAAAGAACGATGCTGCAGATTATTTTACCATTACAAAAACGAAACAACGACTGTAAAATTCTTGATTACGATAAATTATTAGTTCATTTTATAAATATTGTCAGGGATGACTTAAATCACTGATTCAAACCCATTGTATCACGCATTATTTCATCACTACACATGTTAGGCTCAGCTAGCTACGATGTATTTCGTAGAAAAAGTAGCCAATTCCCGTGTTTTAGTCTACAAACGATAAACTATACAATAGTTTTGTGATCTGTTAAACGAGGACTGACATTTCCACAAAAATTACAGTTCCTATAAAAACATTCCCTTCCCAAATGCTACAAGTTCAGAATGTAAATAAAATCCATCTGTTCGAATTATGTAAATAATTATACAAAAACAATGCTTGTTTCTGAGTCATACGTCAATAGAGGGCGTTGTTTTTTGTCCTTGCTGTTTTCGCTTTGAAAAACGGCAAGGATAAAATTGGAAATGTGATTTTTTAAACTACTCTTAGCACTTAAAAAAAGAAAAGGTGTTTTCACTTTTACTTCTAACGCCCAACACAATTTTCGAAATGATCTTGAACAATCTTGAATAATAATATTGCTGGAATAACTTGCCAGTAGCATTTAATTTTTGTCTGTGTGATAACTTCCAAAAAATAAACAATAAAATCGTATCCAACGCCACTTATCTCTCTGAGGATCCTTTTTGTTCACAAAACTGCCTCAGAGCCTAAGCGGAGGGTTCAACAGAGATCCGTATTCGGATAGAAAACATGATATACATGATAGAACAGTATTCATGGCGGGGGAGGGGGAAGGGAGTAAAACATATAAACTGATGTCCAAAATTAACGTGACAAATACAAATTGGAGGATATGTCCCAAATAAGGTGAGCGATGGTAAAAAAAATTTCAGAGACATGTGCAAGGGAAAACGTTTAGTCGACGTACCTCAGAAACAATATCTGTATACAACAAGCTCCTACAGAAATATGGAAATGACGACCGTACGTCATCGATGGAGCTGGTAGGCACACGACTTTGATATACGCTGTTCTGAGCGGGGTGTTGCAATTGAAGCTTGAGTTGGACTGTTAGTGGAAGAATGACTCCGCACATCGCTTAAAAGACACTTCACGGTACTGAGCAATCTGTAGATTGTAAACAGGCTAATCGCAAGCTGAGTTAGCAAGATGGCTGAACATGTCGAGGAAAGTAGTCTTCGATCTCTGGAGACAGTTCCGGGAAACAGGAGCAATAACCAGAAAGCCGGGACTCGGATGCGTCAGAGCCAAAACAAGTCAAGACAAACGGTATTTATCTCTTACTGCTCCCCACCATAGGGAGTCGACATACAGGCAACTCCTGCAGGAGCTCTCCTCTGCTACAGGAACCGCGATATCGAGGCAAATAGTTTACAGAAGACTTCACCAGAGAGGCCTGTATGCAAGAGGTCAATTGTCTGTATCCCACTCGCCGCATCGAACAAGAAGCTCCGTCTGAATTGTGCCCAACAACATCACCTGTGCACCTCTGATCAACGGACCTGTGTTCTCCTCAGTGACAAGACGCAGTACAGCTTAAACACAGATTCTCGACGTGTGTACATTTGAGAGAGGCGGGATGCCGAAATCTTCTCTCCCACATTAGGGAAATTGACCACTATAATGATGGAGGACTTCTGGTTTGGTCTGGCATCATGTTGGATGGCCGCACGCGGCAGCACGTGTTTTCAGCAGGCACCCTTCCTGCTGCACTCTACAGAAATGACATGCTAGAGCCCCTCTGTATGGTTTTTCAGGTGAGCTGTTGGTCCCCAGTTCCTTTTCATGAATGATAGCTCCCATTCCCACAGGGCTCGGTTAGTCGACGAATATACATGGAGAGCGGGGATATTCACAGGATGGAGAGGCCCGCGAGATCTCCGGGTCTGAACCCGATAGAGCATGTCTAAGATGCCCTGGAAAGAGCAATTGCAATCCGGAAGCCTCCTCCTCCCAGAATCGTCCCGGAACTTCGACGTTCCTTGATGGTGCAATGGCATTTATTGCCCCAAACTTTCCTTCACAGCCTCGAAAGCAGCACGAGAGGTCGTTGTGCGAGCTGCATCGCTGCCCAGGATATTCACACTCCCTGTTATCCCTTCGAAAGGCATCAGTTTTGGTCTGCCGTGCTATTACACGCATTCTCTCTCATGTGGTGATGGTATTTCTTTTCTGTTGTGTATGTCTGCGTTACCGATATACAATCGTGGCCAAAAGTCCTGCACGAGTAGGCCTAAAGTCAATTTTTGATTTTTGAAGTCAACTTATACAGCGTAATGATAAAGTCAGGAATACATATTAAAGGAAATTTTATGCTGAATTCAAATATTTTTACAGAATGTTATTACCAGTGATAGAAGTGAAGTTACAAGCAAAAATTACAGCATCTAGTCATAAAAAGCAAAAAAAAAAGTGGAATTTGTGAAATTAGTGTAGAATGCATTTAACGTAAAATTTTTGCACAGTACATTATTGAAACTTACAGGACACTTGAAATAACTTACCAACAAGTAAAATACGCTTTAATATTTAATTGGATAACCACGGTTTCTTAGTTACAAAGTGCACCTTCTTGGCATGGAACTAATGAGCTTCTCTAGTTGTTCATTGGTGATAACACGGTGCCATACGGCCCTTAAAGCCTCAATTAATGCTGTTTTATGATGTGGATCCTTGTTGGCGGATCTTTTGTTCGAATCTCACCCACAGATTCTTTATGGGATTAAGATCCGGTGACCCTGCCGGCCACTGAAGTTTTCTTATAACTTTTGGATTAAACCACTCGTCAACCAACTTTTTTCGATGGCATGGCGCGTTATCACCCTGAAATACACTATCTACCAACAAGTAATTGGACACCTGTGATAGCAAAGGAAAACGAAGTTTATTCACCTTCAATAGTTGGTGGAGCCTCCACGAACGGCGATTACAGCTGCGACCCGCCGGGGCATACTCTCAACCAGGCGTTGTACGACGGCTAGCGGTATTTTCTTCCACTCGGCTTGGAGAAGACAGGTCAGTTCTTTCACCGATTTCGGACGGTGGGGATGCCCTTAAGTCGACGCTCCAACTCGTCCCAGAGGTGCTCGATAAGGTTAAGGTCCGGGCTCTGCGCAGGCCAGTCCATTCCATTAACCCCATTGTCACCATACCAAGCCATGGTGGACATCGCAATGACAGGTGGCTTTGTCATCCTGAAAGTAACATGGGTCCACCCCGTAAAATTGCCAGAACGTAGGAAGCAAATGGTCATCCAAAATGGTGCAGTAGGTCACGGCGCTGAGCCTACTAGGAATTGCGACCAAGCGCCCCGTGCCATACCAGGAGAAACACCCCCATAGCATAATTCCACTGCCGCCGAACTTCACAGTTCGCACAATACATTCCGGCAGAAGGCGTTCTCCAGGCAGACGCCAAACCCAGACCCTGCCATCCAAACGGTAGAGGGTGAACCTTGTTTCGTCGCTTCAGAGAACCTGTTTCCACTGTTCAACGGTCCACTGTCGACGTTCTGTGCACCACGTTAGCCGAGCAGCGCTATTGGACTTGGTGATCAAAGGCTTGTGGGCGGCAGCACGTCCATGATAACCGTGCAGATGGGCTTCCTAACGGATAGTATTCATCGAAAGAACACTCCCGGATGCCTGTTGAAACTCCTCGCGGATGTGGCCCATCGATTTGGTGCGGTTCTTCCGAATTTCTCTGGCCAGCACCCGTCGATCTCTAACTCCCAGTTTTGTGGGTCTGCCTGGTCGGGGCACATTCCGACAGTCACCTCTCATCTTCCACTTGCCAATCACGTAGGCCACTGTCGATTTTGGGTACTTCAACTTGCTGGATATGTCACGTATGGATCAGCCATTTCTGAGATACCCGACGATTACACCTTTATCGAAATCAGAGAGCTCCAACCTACGTGGCATCTTGCATACGACTGGTTGCGTTGTTTCCCACACGATATTTAACGGCGCCGGCCGTGACGTGTATCAGGACCGCAGATATCCTCGATTGCAGGGGTATCCAATTACTTGTTGGTAGATAGTGTATAAAATGCTGTAAAACCATGTCTCGTGGACTCCAAAATATCCACATATTTCGATCCATTCAATGTGTCATCAACAATGCGCGGACGGCCAAAGCCACTGGCTGAAATACAGGACCGTAACATCACCGAATGTGGGTGCTTGATTGTTGGCTAGGTGCAGCATGGCTTATATATTTCACTAGACCGACGACGTACATAATTATTTCCATATTATTTTCGGAAATAGTAACAGTTGTTTCATCACTGAAAATAACGTTTTTCCATTCATCAACAGTCAAATTCCTGTGTGCCTTGGCCCAAGCAATTCTTTTGGGCCGGTGTTGTTCAGTAAGGAAAAGTTTTCGTGCAGCTTTTCGTGTAGTCAGTACATTTTCTTGTAGCCAACGATGAACTGTACGTGCAGATGCAATAATGCTAACTTCATTCTCCCACTCATTTCTTAAATCAGTGGCTGTTTTAAACCTTAAATTTAAGGAACGACATATCAACATGCGATCATCACGTTCAGTACACAGCCTTGGTCTACCTGTTCTTTCACTGTTTCCCACACATCCAGTTTCTACAACTCTTTTAATGGTGCGCAAGACGGTGAAATAATCACAACCACAATTAACAGCAATTTTGGCACCCTGTTATCACCAATGGACAACTAGAGAAACTCGTTAGTTCAACGCCAAGAAGGTGCACTTTGTTACTAAGAAACCGTGGTGGTTATCCAATTAAATATTAAAACGTACTTTGCTTATTGGTAAGTTATTTTTAGTGTCCTGCAAGTTTCAATAATGTACTGTACAGTAATTTTACGTTAAATGAATTGTACACTAATTTCACAAATTCCACTATTTGTTGCTTTTTATGACTAGACGCTGTACTTTTGCTTGTAACTTCACTTCTATTACTGGTAATGACATTCTGTAAAAATATTTGAATTCAGCATAAAATTTCCTTTAAAGTGATATGCGTGACTTCACCATCACGCTGCATAAGTTGACTTCAGAAATCAAAATTGACTTTCGGTCTACTGGTACAGGACTTTTGGCCACGATTGTATGTATGTCCGTACAAACTGTCATTAAACTCTGTCGTGTGAATTTTGCGTTACTCACGATTTTGTCATGTTAATTTTGGTCACTAGTGTAGTTCATAACTTATGTAGTATTCGCACAAAGTATGGTATGATTGCGATACTGATTTTCTTGTTGCAGGTGATAGAGATAAATCAGGTGTAAGTATGGACAAGCTTAAGTACAGAGCTCTGATCTCTTTCCTGTTTTTCCAAAGGCAAAACTCAGATTAGTTATGAGGAAATGAGTGCGAGATACGGAACTGAGTAGCCCATGTTATAGTGTAGCTGAGAGGTACAGACAATTCAATGGTGAACGAGTGAGCATTCACTGTAAAGAAAGTCCTGGCAGACCAACAAATGGGTGTCTAGACACCAATCAAAAAATATCAGCGTATAACAACCCGAATATTGGCTAATTAGGTCAAAATTAGTAATAGCTTTGTGAAAAGCATCATTCAGAACCATTTGCATGTGAATAAAGTAACGGCCAGATGAATTCCACGCATTTTCACACTTTTCCAGAATAAGCGCATAGTGAAGTGTTCAGCGAAACTTTGGGCCAAGGCCAAGGATGAACCAATGGCTTCTTTCCCCGATTAGTGACGAAAGTTAGGTTCATCATTTAGACTCAGAAGCAAGGAAAGCTCCAAACAATGGAATCAAACACAGTCAGCTCTTCCCAAAAAGGCGCGAGTTCAACATCTTCTAGAAAGGTGATGCTTAGCACGTTTTTTTTAGGGGGGGGGGGAGATCAGCGAGTTGTGATCATCTCTGATTATCTGATTACCTTCCAAAGGTCACCAGCATCACCGACACACATATTACTCCAACCTTCATCACACATTGCATGAAAATGTAAAGAAGCGTAGGCCAGGAATGCGGCTTCGATTTTTTGACCCGTCCGCCCTACTCTCCTGACCTTGCACCTTTCGAATTCTTCCTTTTTTTCATCCTCGAAGTCATTTCCAGATGAGGACGCCGTCATTTCAGCGACAGAGTCGTTGTTAAAAGCTCAATCTCAGACATTCTACAAAAAAGGCATTTCTAAGTGCATCCATTGCTAGCGCAAGTGTATTTCTTTGGGTGTTAACTATGTAGAAAGAGATTAATCAACCCACCGAGTTTCAGCTTTCCAGCACCATTGTACGTGGCCGAATATGGATGTTTATTGGACACTCCTCTTATACACTGTGTGGCCGAATCATTATGACCACTTTATGGCCATTTTATGCAAAGTAGCTATCCCGCAGATGCTGTTGGCGCAAGATGGCTGAATCGGTATAAAAAGGGAACGCTGAAGACATGCAGAGACTAATGAAGTGCATTGCGCAAGAAATAATGGGTAAAAGACGCGATCCGACGAACTTAGAACGTAGGTGCTCGAAGCATTGGTACGAGTATTAGCCAAAAGATTGCACTTGTGAAATGTTCGAGGGCAGCAGTTGTTAAAGTTTACGGAGAGTAGACCACCAGTCAGAAAACAGGGTCTGAGCGCAAGTCAGCAGCAACTAGATGCTCGAACTGAGCGCAAGTCAACAGCTACTGGATGCTCGAACTGAGCGGGGAGTAGGCAGACTTGTTCAGACGGGCAACACTTCGTCAGATTACAGAAAATCTGTATCAGTGACCAAGTCCGACGACATCTCAACGTACAGTTCGCCGCACATTACTGTACATCGTATGGGCTACAGAAGCAGAAGACCTGTCTGTAAGCCACTGCCATCTTCAGCGAACAGGAAACACCTCCAATTCGCTCAGGAACACAAAATTTGGACAGCAAATGAGTGAAAAAGCGTAATGTGGTCCTACGAATCACATTTTCAACTACACCATGCAAGTGGAAGGATGAGAATATGGAGACAGCACCACGAAAGCATTGGCCCATTTTGCATCGTCACTACTCTTGAAACTGACGGAGGCAACGTTATGGTCTGGGGCATGTTTTCGTGGGAGTGTTTGGACCCTTTGATTCGTGGGGAGCAACGACCAAAAGTTAAATATCGTTGCCGTCTAAGTCCATTTAGTTATGTTGATGGTTTATCCCACTGAAGATGGATACCTCCGCCAAGACAATGCTCCATATCATAGTGCTCACATTGCACGCGAAAGGTTCGAAAAGCATCATGGAGGCTTTTCCTAGCTACATTGGCCTCCTCAATCACCGGATCTCAATCGAATGAAGCATTTGTGAGACAAAGACAAAAGGGGAATCAGACAGCGGGATCCACTACCATCAAATATTCAAGAGCTGGAGGGTGCAATTCATTTCATTTGAACTAATATACGCCAAGCCACTTACTGACATTTAAACGAGTCTATGCTAAGACGAATTCAAGCAGTATTAAAGGCAAAAGGTGGACTAACAACGTATTAACCAGGTGGTAATAATAATTGGGTTACTCAATGTGTTTGTTTTTTCACTGCAAATAAAATATCACTAAAACCTTTATTAAATCAAAAGAAGCAGACAATGAAAAAGCATCTTACTTTTTTTCTAGATGGCATTTTCAAATCACAGAAGCTGAAATAAGAAAATAGACAATTTATTGCTTTCTATGTGCCCTTTTAATACAAATACTATTGATAATACTACTGATAATTTTAATAAATACAATATTACTGATAATTTTTATCTTATCATGCAAAGGTACTGTACTAATACAGGAAATAGTAATAATAATACACTGCTGGCCACCCAAAATGCAACACCCAGAAGGGCACGAGTAGCAAAGCCACATTTACTGGACACATAACAACAGATACAAAGATGAAACGATTGAGTTTACAGGCCCGTGCGACTTGCGGAACACGCAGACATCAAAAGTTCGTGTGGCCCCCATGGCTGGCAATAACGGCCGCTACACGCCGCGGCATCGAACGAAAGAGGCTTTGGACGTGGGCTTGGGGTATGTCGGTCCAGGCTGCTTTCACACGTTGCCACAGTTCATCAGGCGTAGCCGCAGGTGGTGCTTGTCAGGCCACTCGGTTGCCGATCAGCAACCAGACGTGTTCGATGGGCGACATATCGGGAGAACAGGCGGGCCACGGCAGCAGTGACAGCTGGTGGGCCGTGAAGAATTGTTGCACGATGCGTGCCACGTGTGGGAGAGCCTTGTCCTGTTGAAACGTAACCGCTGGCAGGTCCTGTAGGTAAGGGAGGACTACAGACTCCAAAACGTCGGAGATGTAGCGGTGGCTGTTGAGTGTACCTGCGATGCGTACCAGAGGGGTGCGGGCGTCATATCCAATTGCGCCCCAAACCATAACACCAGGCGACGGACCGGTATGGCGATGCATAACGCACGCGTCATACAGTCTCTTGCCGTGGTGCCGCCACACGCGGATTCGACCATCGTGGTGTTGCAGGCAGAAGCGGGATTCGTCGGAAAAGATAATGTCGTGCCATTCCGTAGTCCAGGTACGGCGTTCAACGGCCCACTGCCGCCGCCCTCGCCGGTGGTGTAACGTCAGTGGTAATCGGAGCAATGGGCGCCGTGCGACAAGTCTCCGCTTCTGTAGACGACATCGAACGGTACGTGCTGACACAGGTTGTTGCGCAACACATCCTAATTCCTGCGCTAACGTTCGTGACTTGGCGGTGCGAGCTGTCAATGCCCGCCACACAACATGCCAGTCCTCTCGTTCGGTGGTGTGCCGCGGCTGCGGCAATCGGTCACGTCTGTCCGTCCGTCTCTCCTGCACCAACCGAATCCATACTCGCCTCACTGTGGCTGGATGTCGTCCCACACGGGCACCGATGTCTCGGTACGATAAGCCACTATTCGTCCTCTGTCGAACTCCGAAACGTGCTGGAATGACTGCCGTATTCTGCGACGAGGCATCAGGAAGCTTCCCATGTACAGGTCCGTCAGCACAACACACTTCCACTACTTACACCCCGCCTTCTGTGCACCCTTCTCATAGTGCTTCTCGTTGGCGTGCCGGGCGCACATGATTTGCATATGCCCTGCAATGCAAATCGTTTGCATGTACTCTCGCGGGCGACGCATGCTGCAAATTTCAGGCCAATCGGATGCTTCCTTCTTGGTGCTGCATTTTGGGTAGCCAGCAGTGTACATGTGTATGTTGTTATTAGTTACTACTTATAAAATAATACAGTAGAATCGTTTATAACGAGCCCGTGTTTAGCGAGATCTCAGATTTAACAAATAAAACAGGAATTTTTGTTTGGTATAATGTTAAATTAAAGCTAATTTGATCGTTTTTAACAAACAAAATTTAATGAAGTCCTCAGATTTAACGAGGAAGTGAAAAGCTAAGATGAACACTTTGAACAAGCAAAGTAACAAAAAATCAATGAAACAACATATTTAACAGGGCAGAGGAAAATCTGTTGCGCACTGTCCTGAATGGAGGAATAGAAATGGTGATATACAGGATGAACTTGCAAAAGCGCAGGGGAATCCTGAAAGTGGAAGAAGGTTGACCGGAAAGTAATGTTGAAGGAGTGCATCAAATGTTTAACAAGTGAGAAGAGCAAGAGACTTTTCTTGTCTTCAACCCCAATGAGTTACGGTTTGGGTGTATCGCGTGAGCAAAGTTACAAGCAATGTTGCAAGTAATGTTGAAGGAGTGCATCAAATGTTTAACAAGTGAGAAGAGCAAGAGACTTTCCTTGTCTTCAACCCCAATGAGTTACGGTTTGGGTGTATCGCGTGAGCAAAGTTACAAGCAATGTTGCAAGTAATGTTGAAGGAGTGCATCAAATGTTTAACAAGTGAGAAGAGCAAGAGACTTTTCTTGTCTTCAACCCCAATGAGTTATGGTTTGGGTGTATCGCGTGAGCAAAGTTACAAGTAATGTTGCAAGTAATGTTGAAGGAGTGCATCAAATGTTTAACAAGTGAGAAGAGCAAGAGACTTTCCTTGTCTTCAACCCCAATGAGTTATGGTTTGGGTGTATCGCGTGAGCAAAGTTACAAGTAATGTTGCAAGTAATGTTGAAGGAGTGCATCAAATGTTTAACAAGTGAGAAGAGCAAGAGACTTTCCTTGTCGTCAACCCCAATGAGTTACGGTTTGGGTGTATCGCGTGAGCAAAGTTACAAGTAATGTTGCAAGTAATGTTGAAGGAGTGCATCAAATGTTTAACAAGTGAGAAGAGCAAGAGACTTTTTTGTCTTCAACCCCAATGAGTTACGGTTTGGGTGTATCGCGTGAGCAAAGTTACAAGCAATGTTGCAAGTAATGTTGAAGGAGTGCATCAAATGTTTAACAAGTGAGAAGAGCAAGAGACTTTCCTTGTCTTCAACCCCAATGAGTTACGGTTTGGGTGTATCGCGTGAGCAAAGTTACAAGCAATGTTGCAAGTAATGTTGAAGGAGTGCATCAAATGTTTAACAAGTGAGAAGAGCAAGAGACTTTTCTTGTCTTCAACCCCAATGAGTTATGGTTTGGGTGTATCGCGTGAGCAAAGTTACAAGTAATGTTGCAAGTAATGTTGAAGGAGTGCATCAAATGTTTAACAAGTGAGAAGAGCAAGAGACTTTCCTTGTCTTCAACCCCAATGAGTTATGGTTTGGGTGTATCGCGTGAGCAAAGTTACAAGTAATGTTGCAAGTAATGTTGAAGGAGTGCATCAAATGTTTAACAAGTGAGAAGAGCAAGAGACTTTCCTTGTCTTCAACCCCAATGAGTTATGGTTTGGGTGTATCGCGTGAGCAAAGTTACAAGTAATGTTGCAAGTAATGTTGAAGGAGTGCATCAAATGTTTAACAAGTGAGAAGAGCAAGAGACTTTCCTTGTCTTCAACCCCAATGAGTTATGGTTTATGTGTATCGCGTGAGCAAAGTTACAAGTAATGTTGCAAGTAATGTTGAAGAAGTGCATCAAATGTTTAACAAGTGAGAAGAGCAAGAGACTTTCCTTGTCTTCAACCCCAATGAGTTATGGTTTGGGTGTATCGCGTGAGCAAAGTTACAAGTAATGTTGCAAGTAATGTTGAAGGAGTGCATCAAATGTTTAACAAGTGAGAAGAGCAAGAGACTTTCCTTGTCTTCAACCCCAATGAGTTATGGTTTGGGTGTATCGCGTGAGCAAAGTTACAAGTAATGTTGCAAGTAATGTTGAAGGAGTGCATCAAATGTTTAACAAGTGAGAAGAGCAAGAGACTTTCCTTGTCTTCAACCCCAATGAGTTATGGTTTGGGTGTATCGCGTGAGCAAAGTTACAAGTAATGTTGCAAGTAATGTTGAAGAAGTGCATCAAATGTTTAACAAGTGAGAAGAGCAAGAGACTTTCCTTGTCTTCAACCCCAATGAGTTATGGTTTGGGTGTATCGCGTGAGCAAAGTTACAAGTAATGTTGCAAGTAATGTTGAAGGAGTGCATCAAATGTTTAACAAGTGAGAAGAGCAAGAGACTTTCCTTGTCTTCAACCCCAATGAGTTATGGTTTGGGTGTATCGCGTGAGCAAAGTTACAAGTAATGTTGCAAGTAATGTTGAAGGAGTGCATCAAATGTTTAACAAGTGAGAAGAGCAAGAGACTTTCCTTGTCTTCAACCCCAATGAGTTATGGTTTGGGTGTATCGCGTGAGCAAAGTTACAAGTAATGTTGCAAGTAATGTTGAAGGAGTGCATCAAATGTTTAACAAGTGAGAAGAGCAAGAGACTTTCCTTGTCTTCAACCCCAATGAGTTATGGTTTGGGTGTATCGCGTGAGCAAAGTTACAAGTAATGTTGCAAGTAATGTTGAAGGAGTGCATCAAATGTTTAACAAGTGAGAAGAGCAAGAGACTTTCCTTGTCTTCAACCCCAATGAGTTATGGTTTGGGTGTATCGCGTGAGCAAAGTTACAAGTAATGTTGCAAGTAATGTTGAAGGAGTGCATCAAATGTTTAACAAGTGAGAAGAGCAAGAGACTTTCCTTGTCTTCAACCCCAATGAGTTATGGTTTGGGTGTATCGCGTGAGCAAAGTTACAAGTAATGTTGCAAGTAATGTTGAAGGAGTGCATCAAATGTTTAACAAGTGAGAAGAGCAAGAGACTTTCCTTGTCTTCAACCCCAATGAGTTACGGTTTGGGTGTATCGCGTGAGCAAAGTTACAAGTAATGTTGCAAGTAATGTTGAAGGAGTGCATCAAATGTTTAACAAGTGAGAAGAGCAAGAGACTTTCCTTGTCTTCAACCCCAATGAGTTATGGTTTGGGTGTATCGCGTGAGCAAAGTTACAAGTAATGTTGCAAGTAATGTTGAAGGAGTGCATCAAATGTTTAACAAGTGAGAAGAGCAAGAGACTTTTCTTGTCTTCAACCCCAATGAGTTATGGTTTGGGTGTATCGCGTGAGCAAAGTTACAAGTAATGTTGCAAGTAATGTTGAAGGAGTGCATCAAATGTTTAACAAGTGAGAAGAGCAAGAGACTTTTCTTGTCTTCAACCCC
Organism: Macrothele yani; assembly: GCA_039090855.1. Classification (NCBI taxonomy): domain Eukaryota; kingdom Metazoa; phylum Arthropoda; class Arachnida; order Araneae; family Macrothelidae; genus Macrothele; species Macrothele yani. The sequence continues at coordinate 135,777,664 of CM077010.1, read as the reverse complement.
AATGAGTTATGGTTTGGGTGTATCGCGTGAGCAAAGTTACAAGTAATGTTGCAAGTAATGTTGAAGGAGTGCATCAAATGTTTAACAAGTGAGAAGAGCAAGAGACTTTTCTTGTCTTCAACCCCAATGAGTTATGGTTTGGGTGTATCGCGTGAGCAAAGTTACAAGTAATGTTGCAAGTAATGTTGAAGGAGTGCATCAAATGTTTAACAAGTGAGAAGAGCAAGAGACTTTCCTTGTCTTCAACCCCAATGAGTTATGGTTTGGGTGTATCGCGTGAGCAAAGTTACAAGTAATGTTGCAAGTAATGTTGAAGGAGTGCATCAAATGTTTAACAAGTGAGAAGAGCAAGAGACTTTCCTTGTCTTCAACCCCAATGAGTTATGGTTTGGGTGTATCGCGTGAGCAAAGTTACAAGTAATGTTGCAAGTAATGTTGAAGGAGTGCATCAAATGTTTAACAAGTGAGAAGAGCAAGAGACTTTCCTTGTCTTCAACCCCAATGAGTTACGGTTTGGGTGTATCGCGTGAGCAAAGTTACAAGTAATGTTGCAAGTAATGTTGAAGGAGTGCATCAAATGTTTAACAAGTGAGAAGAGCAAGAGACTTTTCTTGTCTTCAACCCCAATGAGTTATGGTTTGGGTGTATCGCGTGAGCAAAGTTACAAGTAATGTTGCAAGTAATGTTGAAGGAGTGCATCAAATGTTTAACAAGTGAGAAGAGCAAGAGACTTTCCTTGTCTTCAACCCCAATGAGTTATGGTTTGGGTGTATCGCGTGAGCAAAGTTACAAGTAATGTTGCAAGTAATGTTGAAGGAGTGCATCAAATGTTTAACAAGTGAGAAGAGCAAGAGACTTTCCTTGTCTTCAACCCCAATGAGTTATGGTTTGGGTGTATCGCGTGAGCAAAGTTACAAGTAATGTTGCAAGTAATGTTGAAGGAGTGCATCAAATGTTTAACAAGTGAGAAGAGCAAGAGACTTTCCTTGTCTTCAACCCCAATGAGTTATGGTTTGGGTGTATCGCGTGAGCAAAGTTACAAACAGACCAGCTATTTTTAGGCAAAAAAAGAGGATGGGTAGAGCTCATGCATATGTAAGTGGATTTCTGTGGGACAATTGCAGAAAAAAGTAAGAAAGTAATTTAATTGTGATGTCGCAGGGGGGGGACATGTGATATGATACATAATAATTCCTGGAATTATATCAATTTCTCCTTTCACCCTGCAAACGAGCGTTGTGTCGGGAAAATCGATGCGGATTTTGCTTCATGTGTGTAGTTAAACTGCAATCAGTTCTCACGTGGCTGTCAAGTTGATTATACTTGAAAGGTTTCATTAATTAACTATATAGTACTAATATATACTGATGAGCCATTACATTATGACCAGCCCCAGTCTAGAGAAACAAGCGCGCCTGGAGACCGAACAGTGGCGCAGGTGAAGTTCACTGAGCAGTATATATATACTACAACCCGAGGACCGGCTTTCGGTTAGTAGAGTGCTTGGAGAAAGAATGGGAAAAGCTGCCGATTTATCGGAGTTTGATAAAGGACAAATTGTGATGGCACGTCGCCTCCCAACTATGATCTCAGAAACGGCGCGGCGTGTGGGTTGTTCACGTGTAGCTGTAATGAGTAGGTATCAAAAGTGGTGCGTAGATGGAAAAACGACAAACCGTCGTCCGTAGCTCATTGATACCAGAGGGGAACGAAGACTGTCGCGCATTGTTCACAGCGACCGCAGAGCCACTGTGCGACACATCACCCGCAGTTACAAAAGTGCTGATTAAGGTAATGTGTCACAGCACACAGTTCATCGCAGCCTTCTGCGCATGGGCTTGCGTAGCCGAAGGCCCAGCCGGGTCCCCATGCTCACTGCATGTCATCGCCAACAACGCATGAAATGGGCCCAAGATCATTGAGATTGGACCGTGGATGATTGGAAGAAAGTGGTCTGGTCTGACGAATCAAGACTTCTGGTGCATCACGTAGACGGCCGAGCGGGGATACGCCGATTACCAACGGAGGCTATAGCACCTGGATGCACTGTTGGAAGGAAACAATCCGGCGGCGGCAGTGTGATGCTGTGGGCGATGTTTTCTTGGGACACTTTAGTCCCCATTATCCCAACAGCACAATCCCTGCCAGGGATCTGAACATTATTGCGGACCAAGTTCACCCATTCATGGTAACTGCGTTCCCTGCTGGTGTTGGCCATTACCAACAGGAAAACGCGCCATGCCACACTGCCAGAATCGTCAAGGAGTGGTTCGAGGAACATGCTGCTGACTTTCTGTTAATGCTCTGGCCTCCAAATTCAGCTGACATGAACCCAATCGTGGTTCGACTTGGATAGGCGGGTTCGTGCTAAATCACCTCCAACCCGAAATGTACGGGAACTGGAAGACCTGCTGTTGACATTATGGTATCAGATTGTTTTGCGGGCTAAATGGGGTCCTACAGCTTATTAGGTAGGTGGTCATAATGTAATGGCTCATAGCTGTAGTAAATTAACTATATCTTTCAAGTATATCCAATTGGATACAACGTGTGAGTATCCAGACTGATTGCATAAGTTTGGACTCGCGCGACATAGCCGGAAGCTATTTGGCACAGGTTGACCTTGGAACCTACTACGCATGTGTTGTGACTCACGTCTTACCTGCTCTTCCGTTTTTTTTTTTTTTTTTTTTTCACAGTAGTCCTTTGTTTTTACGTGTGTGAAGCTCTCCGTTGAATTTCAACGAATTTGCATTAGATTTTGTCAAAAACTTGGCGAAACTTGCAAAGATATATACTTGAAGTTACAGAAATTTTATGATGATGATTGTATAAGTCGTGCACGAGTTTGAGTGGTACAAACGTTTTAAAGATTCTCGGCCGCCCCGGTGGCGCAGTGGTCTAAGGCGTGGCCTCTGATCATTCGTCCGTAAGGGGTCCGGGTTCGAATCCCGGTGAGGCATGGATGTTGTGTTTCTTACGGCACTGGCTCTCTCCCTTCCCTGGAACCAGTGACCCTAAATTAGGGACGGGCGACTGCTTATAGCCCATTGAGTTGCTCACGGTGGTCGTTAAACCTCCAATCAAAAAAAAAAAAAAAAAAAAAAAAAGATTCTCGCGGAAGTGTTGAGAGCGGTGAACATTCTGGGAAGCCCGCAACCAGCAAAAGTGAAAATAATGTCGAACTTGTGCGCACAGCTGAGCGGAAAAATCACCGAATCACTATTCGTGAGTTATTTGAAGATTTCAGCATTAGTTTCAGTTCAGTTCAGTCGATTCTTACGGACGATTTGGGCATGAGGCACGTCTCAGCCAAATTTATGACAAAATTGCTCTCAGCTGCTATAGTTTCAGCTGCTAGTGACCTGTTTGAGTCGTCGAAAACCTTTAAAAACCTGTCATAACTGGTGATGAATCGTGGGTTTATGGGTATAACCCCGAAACTAAGGCCCAGTAGTCTTCACAGTGGGAGACCCCAATCTCTCGCAGACCGAAAATAGCATGAAAGAGTGACGATGCTGACTCTTTATTTAAGCTTTCCAACCGTAGGTTGAAGAAGCGTATATGCTCCAGTTTTGTTCGTCTGCCTGTCCGCGCGATAACTCGCGTAAAAAATAGTTCGATTTCGATGTAATTTTAGTATGTGGTAGGGCACAACCTGGGGACGAAGCCTATTGAAAATGGACGAAATAGGTTCAAAGGTCAGGGCATAGGAGCGGATCCATTTCATCGCCCTTATGCGTCATAACTTACGTAAAAATGTTTCTATTGCTACAAAACTTTATTATGTTGTTCCGGAGGTTTACTGAACCAATTCTGTTTAATAATATCGAAATGGGGTCAAAGGTGGAATATGTCTCGCACAACAGCGAGATATATTCCACAGCCATTATCCTCATAACTTGACTAAAACTGCTTCTATTGCGACAAAACTTTAGTATGTTTTTCTGGAGTATACTGAACCAATTCTGTTTAATATCGTCGAAATGGGGTCAAAGGTCAGGACACAGGAGCGAGATTTTTTCCACAGCCATTAACCTCATAACTTGATTAAAAATGCTTCTATTGCGACAAAACTTTAGTATGTTGTTCCGGAGGTCTACTGAACCAATTCTGTTTAATATAATCGAAATGGGGTCAAAGGTCAGGACACAGGAGAGAGATTTATTCTACAGCCACTATCCTCATAACTTGAGTAATGATTTCTGGGTATGTTGGAAAGCGTATCATAATCAGTACATTGCATGATTTTACTAACTTGTTTTGTTTTGTTTTAACAATAATGAGGGAATTGTGTATCATGAATGCCTTTCACCAGGCCAGACAATCAACAAGGAGTACTACTGTCAAGTTTTGCGGCGTTTGAGGGACCCAGTTCGTCGCAAAAGGTCAGCATTGCATGAGAGTGGGGAGTGGCAATTCCACCACAACAACGCACCTGCCTATGCACCGCAACTTGTGCATCAGTTTCTCGCTAAGCACCGCATTACACATAGATTCGTAGAAATCCAACAGAAAAAAAAGCGCAGTTCTGAAGCGCAATTTAAACTATGTCATAAAAGGAAAGTGTTTAATCAATGCATGCTTCCAGTTCATACTTATGGGTCAGAGATATGGGCCTTAACTGTAAAAGACATAACAGACAACTCAAAGAAGCATAACGAGATGTATGCTTGGTGTAGCCAAGAAAGATGGCTAATGGAACTCGTGAATCTGAAAGATGAAGAGAGTTGATGACATCATGAACAAAGTAAAGACGCTCAAGTTGAAAAAATGGCATGATGATCAAAGTAAAGACGCTTCTACGCCATTAGGTGTGGCCTTTTAAGTGAATCAAAATTTTACAGAAGAGATCCTTTTATTTTTATTAACACACCCGTCCTTTATTATTTTTATTTTAATCTTAAAATGACCGTAATTAAAATACCAAAGAGTAAAAGAAGACTCAACGAAATAATGCTCCCCAACTGACGCCACAATGAAAACATTAGTAAGTCATAAGGGCTGCTTTGACATCTGCTAAGCTCATGATTTACTTCTATGACTCCTGAGGAACTACAGGTGGAATTGATTGAGATCTCAGAAGATAACATTTTAAAGTCCTTATTTGACGCAAAGAAAGATCCAGTTGAAATATGGAAAAATGCAATAGAATACCCACGCCTTCGGCAACATGCACGAAAAATGTTTTCTTGCTTTTCAACCACTTATTGATGCGAATCGACATTCTCCTGTCTAACCCAAATCAAGACGCCCTTAGGCCACAAATGATGGATACCCATCTAGAGAATCAGTTAAAAGTGCGGACCTCCATATCGCAATTAAATTTTCAAATGCTTTCCAACAAAAAGCAGTCGCAACAATGTCATTAAAAGGTAAGTTAACTCTAGAATTAACATATTTTTTTTTTCATTTTTTGAAGTTAGTTAGTGCATAGTAAGATTTTTGCAAAATAATGTACATTTCGAAGTATATTTAATTGAAGTTTCTTGAATGCGGCTTTGTTAGATTACAGCTAACTTAAGCGGCCTTCCAACGTGAAAAGATTCTCCACCTTTGGCTTAGACCACCGTGCCTCATTGGCACAGTGGTTTAAGAGTTGACTTCTGACCATTCGTCCTATAGAAGGATCCGGTTTCTTATTATGGTGTAGCATGGATGTTGCATGTCTTACGGCACTGGCTCTCACCTTTCTCTGGAACCAGTAGCCCTAAATTAGGGACGGCGACTGCTTACAGCCCATCTAGTTGCTCACAGTGGTGTTTAAATCCCCAAATAGAAAAAATGGACTGAACATGTTGCTAGAAGAACTGGCTTCTGTTGGACAACTGAAATACTAGACTGGTCACCAAGGAATAGAAAAATCCGATGTTCATTTGTGTATACAATGCCGAAACAATCGGATCACTGGTTTCTTTGCATTCTATCTTTACCAGTTCCACCATATTTGACAAGTAATTTGATGGGCCACAGAGGAGTAACGACGCCTTGGCGTCTGAACTGTGAGCTGAAAAACAGTTCTGATTTTTAATCCCTTTCGAATGCTACTTTTTCAGCACCCTGTGTATACAAGTTATTCTGCAATACTAAAATACCATATCTTTTATGAATAGGTTCTCCGATTCAAGCTCCTGCCTCCGAGACCAAAATCTGAAAATACGCCACAGAACAGATAAATAGACTAACGGTTAAACGGAAACCTGCCTCAGGTGTTTGGCATTCAATTTTTTTTTCATTCAAAAAGAATGTCTGAGTTTTTTAGGGATTCATTTTGGAAGACATTTTTTTCTCCGTTCAAAAAGACTCAGATTTTGTGCACGTTCTGTGTTCTGTCAGATATGGAAAGAATTTCTTCAGTCTAGCGTTTAGAAGAGAAAATATTTTAGCAGCGAGGCAGACAGACAGGTAAACAGAAATCTATGAGATCTTGTGTGCAAAAACGAACTTAAACACACATATCGAAAATGTTGTGCACATGCTTTCCTTTGTAAGAAGCAAATAATTTTTTTAAATGACTTTTAGAAGCGGAGACGTGGCTTTTACATGCAATCAGATTGACTGAAAGATAAACACATAAGGCAAACAACCTCAGATCGTATGTATATAGTTTTACCAACCTGGTAGACGAAGAATTTTTGATAGTCCGATAATCTAAAGTGGAAAGTTCGCTTATAAAGTCAGATAAACGGAAGGATATACAGGGTGATCACAGTTAAATCATCTCTACTCGAAGGCGTCTGGGGAGACATCCAGCAAGGTAAACTCAACCAAACTTGTAAGGAACAGTAATCGGAAGATCGAAAGCGATTTCCGAGGGGGAAAATAGGTCAAAAATCACCACCAGGAAAAAATGGCGCTGCGAACGGAGAAAAAGCATAACATACGCATACGCCGCAGGCGATACATGAGTAAAAGAAAGACACTAGATCTTTCATGCCATTCAAGCAGTAATTGAAAGCGCGGTGACTCTTACTTTGCCGGAACGTGCTTTACTTGTAAACCTTTACAAAACAACAGAAACGCTGATGCTGTGCTTGTATGATGCTGATGACGTTAAAGACTTTTTTTATTGGAGGTTTAACGACCACCGTGAGCAACTCAATGGGCTATAAGCAGTCACCCGTCCCTAATTTAGAGTCACTGGCTCCAGGGAAGGGAGAGAGCCAGCACCGTAACACAAACACAACATCCATGCCTGACCGGGATTCGAACCCGAACCCCTTACAGACGAATGATCACAGGCGAGCGCCTTAGACCACTGCGCCACCGGGACGGTGTAAAACGATTGCAAAGGCGTCCACTGACACTGTCTCATCTGATGAATGCTCTCACGTTTTGAGGAAACCGGATGATGAAGACGTTGCCATTAACGTCATTGAGCGATCACTGGGCATAACATAGTTAGTGGCGGTTCATGCCGTTGAGAATATACGTGCTAGCTACGACTTACGCATCCCCCCCCTCTTTCCCTTTCTATCAAAGATCTTGGAAGTGGGATTCAATCCCCCACCATAAATCAAAAAAATAAAAATAAAAGATAAACGAGAAATAAAGGCAACTCCAGATGTTTTCCGTAATTATGTACAAATTAATATGTATTTTTGATCATTTTCTCACCTATTTAACGTCAGTAATTACATTTATCGCCTTTAAAAGCGTTAGTGGTTACATTTATAACTGCATATTCGGCAAAATCTTAAGACTGATTTGCAGAATATATCGATTTATTAATCTGCGACGACTTGAATTGCCGAGAAAACATACTGAGCTTGGATCATCTAAAAAAAATTGTTTATTTATTAATTTTTTTTTTTTTTTTGAAAATACGTTTTAATTTATTCCCGCATTTTTAATGGGAAATATTTTTGCGGTGTCTTTGTTCAATCTACAAAGGCCGTTCCATAAAAACTAAGAGCATTTTTTTTTGAGTTGGCAACAGGGCGAAGGGGCAAAATAACCAAGCAGATGACTAACTGAATGAAGGGAGTATCTATGGCAACAGTTATTAGCCGTGGTATAGGGGGAAACGCAATTTACCTCTACGCCCCCTAGCGGAAAGTCTATGAATTTTTTTTTTTTTTTTTTTTTTTTTTTTTTTTGGATTGGAATTTTTAACGACCGCCGTGAGCAACTCAATGGGCTATAAGCAGTCGCCCGTCCCTAATTTAGGGTCACTGGTTCCAGGGAAGGGAGAGAGCCAGTGCCGTAAGACAAACACAACATCTATGCCTGACCGGGATTCGAACCCGGACCCCTTACGGACGAATGATCAGAGGCCAACGCCTTAGACCACTGAGCCACCGGGGCGGCAGTCTATGAATTACTTGAAAGTTTTGAAATTGTATGAAAAACATGTCACACTGAAAACACTATCCAACAAAGAAGGCATTTTTCAAATCGGACTACTAGAAGCAGAGATATTGACAAAAATAAGATATACATCTACGCCCCCTAGCGGAGAAACTGTGGAATATTTTAAGAAGAAAATATTCCAAAAAGGTTTATCGATGTGAGTGGCATCAGTCCACGAAAGAATTTTTTCAATCGATATTTTAGAAGCTGAGAGTTTATGGCAAATACATTAGAAGCAAAAATTAACACTTACGCCCCTGGTGGCCAAAGTATTATTTACCGAAAATTTGAAATTATATGCAAAAGATTTTTCATCAGGAGGTGTATCCGCTGAAATTTTTTTTTTCAAATCGGAGTTTTAGAAGAAGAGTTATCAGGGAAAATGAAATTTACTTTTACGCCCCCTAGAGGAAAATCTATGCGTTATTTGAAAAAGTAACTATATCTAAACTACTCTTCGACATAAATGGAATCGAAAGATAAAGGATTTTTTTCAATCCGATGCTTAGAAGCAAATATGTGGAATGAAACGTATTTTTGAATTCGACTTCATCTGCATTTACGCCCTCTAACGGCGGAATTGTACATCGTAAAAAAAACGAAATAAAGGATCATCACGCTCGAAATGATTAAAACAGCCTATATGCAAGATGTTTCGTCTCACGCAAGAGTTTTTGAGTGACACGAAAAAAAATTATGAATGGCGAAGAGTGTCTGGAAGATGCGCCACGCTCCTGTAGGCCTTCGACATCAACTACGGAGGTTAGGGTCAATACCATCGAGGCACTCCTGCGCGAAGACCGACGAACCACCATTGAGGAGGTTGCTAATGTGATGTAGATATCCGTTGGTTCCGTTGATGACATTGTGAGAAACCAGTTGGAATACCGAACAGTCGCTACAAAGTGGATTCCCTACTTGCTCACGGATGAACACAAGGCAAATCGTGTTATCACTTGTCGGCAGTGGAAGTGCCGGCTACGACGTGAGCCACACTTTTTGGATCGAATGTGATGAAACATTTTTTCACGATTTCGATCCAGAAACAAAACAACACAGCACCCAATGGAAACACCCTTAGAGTCCCCGGTCCAAGAAAGCAAAGGCTCAAGCAAGTGCAAGGAAGGTCATGCACAGGAGAAGACTGGCACGACCAGTGGCGGATCTTGGGTCTGAGACCTAGGCTATCTCCCCCCTCCGCCTGCACTGCTGGGTTTTTTAATCGCAAAGTTTATTTTTCAGTTCTTAACTAACAGAAGTAACTTTTTTTCTAAATTTTAGGTACATGCTATTGCTAACATGATACCAAATAATCATAAAGATTAGGATTTGAACCCTTTTTTGTACATGAACGCCATTCTTCTTCTAAGTACTTTATTTGCACGTGAACTTAATTCTTCTTTAATTTTGTGTGGACTTGAGTGTTACGTTTTCATAAAAGTTTCTTCCGAGTACTTTTTCATATTTAAAAAGAATGTTTTTCTCTTTTGACAAAACAGCCAAGTTGCTCAAATGTATATGTCCTTGTGTGGCTCTAAGATATATATATATTGATTCTTTTTAATGCAGAAAAACTTCTTTCGGCAGTTGTTGATGGAAACTTTAATACTAGGTTTGCTGATTTGTACACCTCACTAAACACAATGTCCAACAATTTATTCAACTTTATGTAACAAGTAATGTCTCTTACTAATTTCTTTTTGTATTCATCAAGGGAATCAAACACCTTTAATTCAATTTTTAGTCGAGCTGTACCGAAATTTGAAGCATAGAGTTCTTTAAGTTCTGACAGTAGATGTTCAGGAAAGCTTTCATAAAATTTATCAAAACAGTTCTAATCTAACAAAGCCAAGAATTTAAGATACAATATCACGGATTTTAATTCATTGACACTTCACAAAAACTGGAAAAACTCTCGCGAAACACATACTTTTACCGGCGGGAGCAAACGAGTGATTAACGTAGTCCAAGTCTTCTCTTTTCTGAGCGAACCGTTGCCAAAGCATTCCCCTTCGCCCGCTCCTTCATGTTGTCATGGAAACGTTAGCTGGCCATTGTATCGAAGGTCTTCGGATTAGAACAGCGAAGACTGACTGGTAGAGATGTTTGCGTTACGATGACACCAACCTTCCACTAGCAGCCCCGTTGGTCTTCGCTCGCTAGACCGATTCTCTTAGTCGAAAAAAGCGAATCCGTACGTGTGTTTTTTTTTGTTTTTTTTCGCAGCGAAAGCATCGACATATCTTAATGCCGTTGATAATAATTGACATTTTTTGTGTATATTTACTATAATTGTGCATTCTATGGGCTTTGCAGCTAGCCTAGCTAGCCTCGAATATACGCCACTGGGGACGACCAAACAAGGCAGAGAATTTTAGTCTTTCATTCCTCTCTAAAAACATACGTATCTACAGGGAATACGTCATGAAATCCATCATGAAAAAAAATTCTGTTAAATCCTGGATGAAGTGAAACTTTTGAAATCTGCTTCGTAAAGCCAATTCAGTCGTGAACAAATTTTAACAACATCAAACCACGTTCAAAACGAGGTGTTGTACCAGATAATTATTTTCCTTTAAAAAACTTCTTTTATAAAAAAAAAGAAGAAGAAGAAAGAAAGAAAAATTGAGAATCTCTTGAAGACGCCACTTCCAAATAAATCACTATGAAGATCACTCTGAAAATTAAAATGTGCACATGCAACAAAGCAATTTTTCTGCGCAATTATTTTTTATTCGGTCACTGATCGTCTACTGCGCAATGATATTGATATGTCCGCCCTGAGTAGAGGACTTTTCTAAGTCTACCCATTATTTTGACCCATGAGACAGAACTAGCTAACCGTTGTTTCTCTCAAGACACATATGTGTAAGGCGCAGATTTCGGAATATTTCTGCCGGAAAATCCCTTTGTGCTCTGTATCAGTCCGTGTATAAGTGTGTGGGGACGAGAGACAATCACATTGGCTACTAGTGCCTCCAAAATTATAAAATGAGGGTAGGGCATATCAATGACCTTGGGGACTCAAGTCCAGCAACCTACGTCTAACTGTACTTAGCCTTAGTTTAATTAAATTATAGCAGCTTGCTTGGTAAGGAAGCACTTTTCTCGCAGACTACAAAGAACTTTGCTGTTTTATTTTGGATCCAAAGCGCAATATAAATAGAAGGAAAAGTTTTGTTTTAATGTAAATAACCTTTCAGATAGAAATAAAGATCGAATGAAGTTTATCATTATAATAATCATAAGTACCAAAATAATTATTCGTTCTTCCAAAAAATCCATCCAAACAGAATAAGAGGAAGTGGGCCACTTCTTGAATGGTCCAACAGGAAATGTCCCGGTTTTCCGGTGGGCCAATCCACCCCTGGTCATGCACCTGGTTTTCCTCGATAAAAAAGGAATTGTGTATGGCCATGTTGTTCCACAAAGGAAAAGTGTTACCGATGCCTATTATTCTGAAGTTCGCAAAGGTCCTCTAAGGAAAAAAATCCCCAAAGCGCCCAGAACATGCACAAACTGATTGGATTTTGCATCAAGATAATACCTCTGCACATCGTGCTTTGCTTCCCCAGCAGGTAATCCAAAATCTAGGCATCGAAATGATGGGGCGCACCCTACGTATTCACTGGATCTGGTGTCGTGCAACTTCCACCTATTTCCTGAAGTGAAAAAACAACTTCATTGGTGTTGGTTTGCATAAAATACTGAACTGAACAATGCTGTGATGGTTATCCTGAACCACATGTCGAGGAAGGGCTTCGAAAACTCCTTCTGGAAGTGGATAGAAAGGTGTGACCAGTGCATTCAGGTAGAAGGAGAATATTTCGAAAGTATGTTCGTATGTTTACTGCATTACACTTCTGCCCCATTCAAAATCAGTCTCATTACTTTTTGAATGACTCTCGTAGTTTCTTTTTTTTTCGGAAGGCGGGGGGGGGGGGGGGGGTGTCTTAACCACCACACCATGAAGAACTCTAAGGGTTATAAAGAATCACCCGTCCCTAATTTAGGGCGACTCATTCCAGATAACGGTAACAGCCAGTACCGTAAGACAAACACACCACCCAAAACCTCATCCGGGACTCTAAATCTGGACTCACTCGGACGAACGGTTAGACACCAGTCCTTAGACCGCTGCGCCACTTGGACGACACTGATTCTCTCCTCATTCTAAGACTAACATATATTCCATTTCCCTCTGTTCAATGAATGAAATACAAATATTAATGACTTGTGGAAGGTAAATTAAACGGTAAACTTTAATTGAGCAAGCTTTCAAGAATATATTTTGATGTTGATGTTCTATGACACAGAATGAATAGAGTCCAATTTACCGGATTTTTAAACATATCGTTATTTTTTCTGCTTTTTATTTTTATCGGATTACCCTGATTCTTTATTTTAAATTATTTAACAAAATTTAATAAATATTTCTTTTTATTGACGTTTTTTTTTATTGGAGGTTTAACGACCACCGTGAGCAACTCAATGGGCTATAAGCAGTTGCCCGTTTTTAATTTAGTGCCACTGGTTCCAGGGAAGGGAGAGAGCCAGTGCCGTAAGACATACACACAACATCCATGCCTCACCGAGATTCGAACTCGGACCCCTTTCAGACAAATGATCAGAAGCCATCGCTTAGACCACTGCGCCACCGGGGGCGGCAGTTGAAGGTTTAACGACTACCGTGAACAACTCGATGGGCTATAAGCAGTCGCCGGTCCCGAATTTAGGGAGACTGGTTCCAGGGAAGGGACAGAATCAGTGCCGTAAGACAAACACAACATCCATATCTCACCGGTATTCGAACCCGCACCCTTATCGGACGAATGGTCATAAGCCAGCGCTTAGGCCGCTGCGCCACCAGCTAATAAATATCAAACGAGTAATTTAAAATTATAAATTAATGCCAATTAAAGTACGGTAGCATTTATCAGACTAAAGCGAGTACTTTTCCTCAGATGAGGGAATGTATGTTTGCAATCGTGCTGATAATGGGACGAATTCAGAAGGCATATGGAAAATAAGGAGCGGTCAAAGGGTCTTTATGCCGAATGAGCAAGTGGGAAGGCCGACGCGTATACAAGGGTTAGGCCATTACATTACTTATGTAGTCTACATTACACTTAGGTACATTTGTTGCAGTGATTTTAATTTTGGTAATTCGGTTTCTTTTGTTTTGGGGCTTAACGACCACCGCGAGCTACTTGATAGACTATAAGCAGTCGTCCGTCCCTAATTGAGGGCTAGTGGTTCCAGGGAAGGGAAAGAGCCAGTGCAATAAGACAAACACAATATCTATGCCTCACCGGGAATTGAATCCGGATCCATCTCGAGCGAATGATCATAAGCCAGCGCTCAGACCAATGCGCCACTCGCGGCGCACATAGACTGATGCTGTGTGTTCATAACGCCACTGGAATGTTCGTCAGCATCTTCTCTACTTTTCCGAGTTTGTTTTTCTTTATTATTGGAGGTTTAACGACCACCGTGAGCAACTCAATGGGCTATAAGCAGTCCCCTGCCCCTAATTTAGGGCCACTGACTCCAGGGAGAAAACTAGTGCCGCAAGACAAACACAACATCTATGACTCGCCGGGATTCGAACCCGGACCCATCTCAGACGAATGGTCATAAGCCAGCGCATAGACCACTGCACCACCGAGGCGACACTTTACCGTTTGTCTAATACACGCAGCGCCATCTGTTAGCATTAATAGAAAACTCCCATTCGTTCTTTATTACTAGCAAAAAAAAAACTACATACATGACAATAGCTACAAGATTTTTCCTATTCAATTTTTTTAATTTTTTTTTTAATTTTTTATTTTGTGATATTCTTTTATGTACACCCTATATTTCAAGTACCAACAGTTAATCAACTTCAATTTTTAATGGAAAGTGTTTTCTGTATAACATTATAGAAGACAAAGATTTCCTGTGAAAGCCACTTTGTCATAATTTTAATAATATTTTTTATTTTTACAAGATTATTGCGTTTGCTATATCATCCTGGACTATTCTATGGCTTGAGTATGAACGATGTTCCGAGGACGCACTGTTCACATCATTGGCATATCACGGTAAAAAACAGAAAATTATATCAATAAATTTAAGTTATCAAACCCGGGTATTAAGTTATGGCACGGTTATTCTCGTCTACCAGTGGAAATCCCACTAGAACGTTAATACTTACAGATGAAAGTTCAAAAAGAAAAACTGTTAAAGATCCTTCTCACAGTTCAGCATTTCGATTGTAAAAATAAGTTTTTAAATTCGAATAATAGATGCAGATATATAGTGTCCACAGACGGACGGATGGACATAGTAATACTATAACTACCTAATTTTATTGTTTCCAAACGACGTGCTAAAAATGAAGCTTAGAAACGTGACTGTAAAGTACATAATAGCAGCTGAGCTGATATCCCTGAATGTGTTTACACAGTCTAACCTCTTTCTCTGTTCTCGGCAGACAGATTGTAAACGCATAACACTCACGGATTTCGCTTAACACTGATTAGAACGGTACCTGGCGAGTTTATCAGTTAAACCGTTATATTATATACATGGAAATGACACCAACTTTACTGATATAACAGTTGTATGTAAAAGCTATTGAAACGGTCGACAATGTGTGCACAACAAGCTCAAACTTATCATCACTTATTGTCAAAAACACGGGAATTTAAATGCAAAATCGTTTCTCCGCTTCGCAGATTTTGTTCGCAATTTTTTTTAATGCAAAAAAGATAGCAAGGTCACTGTAACAGGGTGAATGAGCATGTTTTTTAATGTTTTATTAGAAACTGGAAAAACAAAACCTTAACCTGGAAAAACTGATTGCAAAATTTAAGCTCTTATGTTGCACAATTTAATAGGCCTATATGTATGTGTAAGACAGGTCATGTCAAAGTTCGAATGTTTTCGAACGAGTTCTTTCTGGAAAAACTCTTGCTAGAAATAATACAATGTCTGTTAATGTTCCCTTCATTAAGCATGAGACTGTTTCTATTAAAGTGAACACTCAGTGTACATTCCTCGATTATTTTGTTTCTACAAAATTCCTACCTGAAGCCGTTTGGCCTCCGGTTGTGAATTGTGATTCCTTTCCTAAGAAGTTATAGTTTCCTTGCAGTATGTCTCGCTTGGTCTCTACCGATCTTTGAAGTACAAGATTCTGTTTGAACAAAATTATACTTTACATACTTCAGTATACAAGAAATACAAAAGACTTACCAGCATGGAACTGTTATTCAAATACAAAAACTCTTTACAAAAATCTACCCTAAAGGTGGTATTCACTTCGATCCTCGTAATACTACTTTGCACACAAGGAAAATTGACATACTGCGCACTAACAGTGGATTACGTAATATTTAACACCTAAGGCTGAAACTGAAACTATAGGTGTAGATAAGCCGCTTCCGTTATCGCCGAAGAGATGACTTATGACTGTAAGTTGCAATAAAACCTTTATCTCTTGCTCAGAACAACACTTCCAAATGTTTCAGTTTTCAGACCAGCTGAAATTTGATCTTATCAAGGAACAGAGGAAAGGAATCTTTGATTGTTCGTTTCGACACGTTCTGTGTTTGCTAATTTCTGTCCTGGTTCACTGTTGTAACAGGAAAGCAGCTGGTTAAATGCAAGTATAAAAGTAACTCCCTATTCACAGAAGAGTGGGTTCGGGCTAGGGCGGAGTCATCGTTGCTAGGTACAGGAAGACATGAGCTGCAAAGCCGGTGCACCAAATAAACAATAATGATGCAACCCTGAAAAATTGACTTTGGCATATACTGAGCGAAACATTACTCGGTCGAATGAGTCAAGTTCTTTATTTTTAGCACACCTACAGATAAAAGTGCGTGCTTAAAGGATTGCATTGTATGTTCATTTGTAGAAACAGCTATCTCCGCATCCTATAATTCGGATTCGAAAAATCTCTTTCCGCCTATCTGCAATTCCTCACGTTCAAATTTTTACCCAGTTTAACCTCTGCGTGATTTAAACCTAATTTTTTCCGCCTTTTTCTCCGACCAGGTGGCTGAGGGCTCAGAGGTGCTGGCTTCTGGCTAGCAGTCAGAGTTGAACTGGATTCGAGATGCGGATGTAGCATGGATACTGAGTTTATCCTACGGCGCTGGCTCTCTCCATTCTCTGGAGCCAGTATCCCCTTCTTGTAGCTGTAAGAGTTACACATGGTGGTCGTTAACCCCCAAAACCGCCGCCCCGGTGGCGCAGTGGTCTAAGCGACGGCTTCTGATCATTCGTCCGAGATGGGTTCGGGTTCGAATACCGGTGAGGCATGGATGTGGTGTTTGTCTTACGGCGCTGGCTCTCTCCCTTCCCTGGACCTCCAATTGAAAAATTAAAAAAAATAAAATAAAATGTCCTGTTTTGTTGTTTTTCTATCTTTTAAAATCCTGAATTTTTAATTTTGTTTAATTGGAAGTTTAACGATCACCGTGAGCAACTCAGTGGGCTATAAGCAGTTGCTCATCTCTAATTTAGGGCCACTGACTCCAGGAAGGGAGAAAACTAGTGCCGTAAAACAAACAAAACATACATGCCTCACTGGATTTGAACCCTGGACCATTTCGGATAGAAATCGGAGCTTACACCACTGCCCCACCCGGACGGTGTTTGGTGGTTTAACGAACACCGTGAGCAACTCAATGGGGTATAAGCAGTCGCCTGTCCCTAATTTAGGGCTACTGGTTCCAGGGAAGGGAGATAACAATACCGGAAGACAAATACAACGTCCACGCCGCACCGGGATTCGAACCCGGACCCTTTCTCGCATGAATGGTCATAACCCAGCGCTTAGACCACTACGCCACGGGGTCGGCGTACGTCCTTTTACGACTATTTCAAAAGTAAGGTCTGGTCTTAAAAGAAAATCCACCGACCCAAAGAGCAATCGCTAAGTCGTTAAAAATCTCTGTATCAACTGTAAACAAGGTAATAAATATTTTAATCCGAAAAAAAAACATATTCACCGCCTTTTGCTTAGGCACGCGGCTGAGCGCAGAACAGGGTCTAGACTTCTTTATGAAAATCACTTAGCCGGAGACAGATCGAAATTTATTGTGACTATTGAATAAACATGGATCTACCTAAATGTCTGTAACAAAAAGGTCGATTTAACGTCGCAAAAGGGCAGGAAAAGACTTACAAACTTTGTTCCAAGAATCCAAAGGAAGTTTCACTAAAGGACTGCTGGTTTCTCGCACAATGGGAAATTAAAGTTAAAAAAGTTGAAAAGAATGTTAAAATAAATTCTACATAATACCAAACTAATGTTGTTGTTGTTGTTTTTTATTGGAGGTTTACCGACCACCGTGAGCAAGTCAATGGGCTATAAGCAGTCGCCCGTCCCTAATTTAGGGTCACTGGTTCCAGGGAAGGGAGAGAGCCAGTGCCGTAAGACAATCATAACATCCATGCCTCACCGGGATTCGAACCCGGACCCCTTTCTAACGAATGATCAGAGACCATCGCTTAGACCACTGCGCCACCGGGACGGCAAAATAATGTTTTAAATACTATATTTAACGAGGAAATACCATTCCTTTATCCACAGTGCTTTCAAAGAGTAGAACACCACAAGGATTTGGTTACCAATCATACATCCAAATCCACCACCTTGTTTCTTGAAACAATGAAAAAGAGACCGGTATCAACTATATGTTTTGCTCATATTCTTTCCAAGTCCCCTGATGTGTCACCAAAAAACTATTGTACCTTCGGACTTCTAAAATGAGAGCATTCTACACGCAGACCTGAAACAATAACTGGACTATGGAAAGCAGTACAAGAGGAATGGGATACCAATTTTAGGAAATGCACTTATCTTGGAAATCTGGATGTTACATCCAGACAATTTCACATCCAGAGAAAGGGCTATCAGATAGAACATTTAAGAAACAAAATTTTATTTTAAACTTTAATTATTATTGCTGGGAAATCGTTCTAAAAATGTATGAACATCCTGTGTAGTTTTATAAGTGCCACTCATAATTCGCAAACTCCGTTATTGATGCAGCACGCAAAAGGACAAAGGCAGATTATTTGGAACATAAGTAATGCCCTACAGCATGTTAACAACCATGTTACATGGCAAGGTAAATAGCCCGGCCGTAGCCCCAGAGAAACAAAACAGTTGATGAGGGAAGGGACTTTCCCGCGACGAACGGCTTAATCTTATCTCTGAACTACAGTGGATGATAGACAACATGAACCGAAAACACAAGTAGCGTACGCTAACCACCAGCGACCTAAAGTTTTTTTTTTTTTTTTTTTTTTTTTGATTGGAGGTTTAACGACCACCGTGAGCAACTCAATGGGCTATAAGCAGTCGCCCGTCCCTAATTTAGGGTCACTGGTTCCAGGGAAGGGAGAGAGCCAGTGCCGTAAGACAAACACAACATCCATGCCTCACCGGGATTCGAACCCGGACCCCTCACGGACGAATGATCAGAGGCCAGCGCCTTAGACCACTGCGCCATCGGGGCGGCGACCTAAAGTTACATTTTGATTCTCCCTTCCTGAATATATTGTTTTTATTTTGAACTCCACGAGCATCTAAAGCAAGAAAGAGACGTTGGCTCCTAACTGGATTATACTTTTACCCTGCAATTAATCATTAAAGGAGAATTTTGAAGATGACAATTCATTTTTGGAGTAAATAGCATACTCGGGCGTTATCTGGGACTGGGAGACATTTCCCTCTCCAGGACGACGAAATTTTCAAGTTTTCGGATATTATCTGACTTGCCATCCTTGTCATATTTACACCAAAAAACGGATTCACATCTTCCAAATTTGTATTATATGTTGTAATCCCGTATTTCATTCATGATTTATCTGCTCCTCCGGGCAATCACAGGATAGGATTCTTAACCTCCATATTCGCTAAACATGAATGCCGGTTGCTTCGACTAGCGAATCCTGTGATGATATATTCAAATTAATTGGAAACTTGGGACTTAGTCGTTCTGGGTGGTGTAGTGGTTAACATACCCGGGCGCAATCTGGGAGGCGAGGGTTCGATTCCCGCTTCAGGACGACGAAATTTTCTAAGTTTTTGGACATTATCTGACTTACCATCATTGTCATCTTCAAAATTTGTATTGTATGGTGTAATCCCGTTTTCCATTAATGATTAAAGGAGAAGAATGAAAATGGCAGAAGCACGACATCAATGTCTCGCCGTAATTTGAAACCTGGGTTTCGTACCCAGGTTTCAAATTACGGCGGAAAGTTTTGATGCCTTCACACTGCAAAAAATAAGTGGTGTGAATTCACAAAAAAATCCTGAAAAATAACGTGTAGCAAAGTTGCGGTAGGTGTACGTCTTTTAACTAAACTTCCGTTTCTTCTAACTGACGTACACCTACCGCAACTTTGCTACACGTTATTTTTCAGTGTTTTGACAGATTTTTGGTAGTCAGTAATTCATTTTATTTCAGAAAAGCCTGTTTCGCAATTTTTTACAGAATTTCGCAAAAAACTTCTATTTTGACTTTTTCAGCATCTTTCCTAATGTACGAAGTTAACTAACTTAACGAATCCGATTAGAGACTTCGTTCCGGCTCAGGATCGAACCGAGTACGTCTTCAACGGGAGCCACGCGTGCTACCGCATGAGCCAGAAATACACGTAACACAGTCATGCATACGATAGAACTCGAATCGCGTGATGATAAAATATTTTTCACTTAGTAATGCTGGTGAATTAATCATTTTATTTTCTGTTAGAGCTTTTTTTAATACGTTTGTAATTTTATTTTTTCTGTAGGACTTACCACAAATTAAGTATTTCTTCATCGTGATTTTTCGAAGCAACAGAATGCATTGGAACTTGAAATCTTTTTAAACTGACAATGCCCTTCAATTACCTTTAAGATACGGAGAAATGTACTAAATACACGGTCGAGTCACATTATTGTGACCACCAGCTAATATCCAGAGTACCCGTGGTGTGCAGTGCGGACAACAGCTAGGTGGGCTGGGAGTGACTCAATAAGGTGCTGGAAGGTGTTCACAGGTATGTGGAGCCATGCTTACTGCAGTGCATCTCATGCAACGATGGCTCCGGTGCGTGGCGGAAGATCCATAGAACGAACAACACGATCGAGGTGGTCCCACAGATGCTCAATTAGGTTTAAGTCTGGGGAAATAGGGGACCGGGAAGTACTTTGAAATTTTCATCGTGCTCTTCCAACCACTCTCAGACATTTCTAGCTGTGTGACACGTCGCTTTGTCATGCTGGAAGATATCATCAGCCCCTGGGAAGACAATCACCATGTATGGGTGTACGTGGTCTGCAAAGATGGATTCATAACAAATTCGATCCATAGTACCTTACACAGGTATGAGTGGACCCAGAGAATGACACGAAAACATTCCCCAGACCATAACGCTGTCCCCACCAGTTTGTGTTCTTCCAGCAATGGTTGAAAAGTGTTTGTTCTCCGATGTTTCTCGTCTTATATACGCCAACGTCCATCCGTTCGATGAAGCAGGCTCATGGGAGAAGGCAATCCTTTACCAATCAGTGGAAGTACAATTCCGATACTGCCGTGCAAATGTAAGCCTTTTCTGCCGATGCATCTTTGTTAGCATAGGTGCAGTGACCATCCGTCTGCATTGGAGCCACATACGCAGCAGGGTTCGCTGAACTGTCGTTTTAGACACACTTCCGGCAGCCCCCTGGTTCATTCGGCCAGTGAGTTGCTCCACTGTAGCGTGTCGATCGGCCCTCAAGCATATTCGAAGCCGACGTTCACCTCTCACATCAATGGCACGCAGTGCTCCGCAGTTTTCACGTCGCTTATTCGCAATGGTGCCATTTCTCCGATCACGATACACTTTAACCGCAGCAGCACGCGAAGAGTTCACAAACTGTGCTCTTTCAGAAATACTGCCACCCTTAGCCCGAAAGCCAATAATCATACTTTTTTGCAAATCTGATAAATCGCTGCTTTTATCCATGACAGCAACGAGTGATATGTTTTCAGATCAGATAAGATGTAGAGGATTTTAGGAAGGGAGTGTCTGACACCAGGTCTTAAACAACCCTTAGAAATAGGAAGCTAGGAGATTTGGGCTACAGTGCCCGATAGGAAAGTGATACGGAAGCGAGGTAGAAAGGGGGGAGGAAGACGTCCTTATTTATTACCGGGGGCCAGTGCCCGGAGTCCGATGGCTTAACGTGCCCATTCGACGCACGGCGGATATTTAGTGGTTCGAGCGTTCGTACCTGCCTGGGATCTAACCCGAGGTCTTCTCCGTGGCAGTCACGAACGTTGACCACTAGGCCACCCGCGGCCCAATATGTTTTCAGATTATGTGCAGAGGATTTTTGGAAGAGAGTGTCTGACCCCAGGTCTTAAACAACCCTTAGAAATAGGAAACTAGGAGATTTGGGCTAGAGCGCCCAATAGGAAAGTGACACGGAAGCGAAGTAGAAAGGGGAGGAAGACACCCTTATTTATTACCGGGGGGCCAGTACCCGGGGTCCGACGGCTTAACGTGCCCATCCGACGCACGGCGGGCATTTAGTGAATCGAGCGTTCGTACCTGCTGGGATCGAACTTGAGGCCCTTCCCGTGGAGTCACGAACGTTGCCCACTCGGCCAACCGTGGCCATTATGTTTATGTTTTCAGAATGCCTACAGCACACCTTATATACCCTCCAAACCAACTCACGACAGATGCCTTCTTTCATTGCATGGCTACGCGCTGTTGACATCAAAAGTAGGTGGTGGTCACAATAATGTGACTCGACTGCCTATATCATTCAGATGTAAATGAATGTAATAAATTACCCTGACGTGATGTAGCTATGATAGTCCACCTACGCATGCGCAAGTTAAAATCTGATCTCAATACAGAAAGAAAAGCTGAATCGCAAATTTGTTAGTGAAGGGGACTGGTAACGTTTGATCCAGGATATCTACAGGTTACACCCCATCATGTTATACAGGGTGGTCTGAATATCTTGTTACCCCTCTATGGTTATTACAGTAGAACTAATTAAATTTGTACTCTGTTTTCAAATAGCTGACACAAGCAACTATAGTGTGGAAGAACGGTTGGTAGCTATGGACACATGAACGTCCACAGACTGCTAAAACAATAAGGGGAAGTGCAATGTGACTTTACTGAAAGATTTAACAATAAAGAAGCTCCATCGAAACAGATATTATTGAGATGGGAACATAAGCTGTTCACATCTAAATCAATACTGGATAAGAAGAGGATTAGAAGACCACAATCGAGGCAAGAAAAATGTGCAGTGATGGCAGCATCAGTGCTGAGATCTTCCAAAAAGTCAGTGCATATGTGGTGTTGGTGTTGTCAAAAGTGCATGGTGGTCTTTGCCTCTTTGGGTTTCCAAGTTCTGCCGATCATTTCCTCAGAGACATTTTGGGAGATTTCAGCACTGATGCCACCATGGCTGCACATTTCTCTTGCCTCAACTATATTCTTCCAGCCGTCTTCTTATCCAGTATTTATCCAGTTGTGAACAGCTTATGTTCCCATCTCAATAATGTCTGTTTTGGTAGGGCTTCTTTGTTAAATCTTGCAGTAAAGTCATGATGCACTTCCCTTATTGTTTTACCAGTCTGTGGACGTTCATGTGCCCATACACTTGTTACTAACCATTCTCCAACACTATAGTTGCTTGTGTCAGCCATCTGAAAGCAGAGAACAAATTTAATTAGTTCCACTGTAAAAATCATAGGGATGGGGGACACAGGACATTTGGACCACCCTGTACATCATTTTAAAGCTCTCTTCATTAGCAGGTGATCCCCCCCCTCAAGTCGGAAGGGTTGAGAGGAAGCCAAATTTCGCTACGACACATACTTTACTACTGTCGGAAAAGATGCTAGCATCAAAATGCATTATTGTAACGTTTATGTAAAATGTGATGAAATAATGTTAGACTCCTCCACTGGATTGTCCAGTGGCATGCAGTAAGTACCTCATCTTCCAGAAGTCAAATTAGAATTTTCTTTTTTGGTTAGATCTAACCATTCAACAAGATATTCTAGTGAATTAATGAAGACATGGCGAATCCTGGTGAAGAATTATTGTAGTTAATTGTGCATTACGGCAAAGTGAAAACTTATATCTTAGTAATCCCCGTAATGCACAATTAACTACAAGATATTCTATACTTTTTTTGTCCGGTATTTTGTTTTCCCACGTGTTCAATTTACTCTCTAAGTTGCAAACGGCACAGCTGCGTTTAGTACAATACTAATGCTTCAAGTTGGGCTTGAAAAATTCCTTTTGCAATGAACAACAGAAATAATGACTAAGATTGTCCACATATTTTCTAGCACTCATTTACTAATAATTTTCCCATGAAATACAGTAAGGAGCACTTGTATTAGATACAATATCTCAATTTCTAGAATTCAAACTGGAACAGTTTTTCTTTCAACTAATGGTTACAACTGACAAATTTTCCATGCATTTCCTACCATTCCTCTTTCAAAAGCTCTGTATGTATATCACTTCTCCTGTAAACTCTTTTAAGGTTTTAATGTATCATGTGTTTTTAACCATTACCTGAGGATGTGCCAGATGCTAGCATGGAAAATCTTGTGTTTCTAATCAATGTTTTTGTCAAATTAAAGTTTTAATCATCCACTTTGATTTGCAATTGTGTGTAACATCATGCAAAGACGGCATTTCCTGATATATAGTGATACTACTAGCATGACTTTTTGCTATTCAAAAGTTCTGACTAAGTGGCTGATTATATAGCGCATGTTGCACAATACCTGTACTACTCTTGAAGTCTGACAGAAAACATTCTTTTTGCTTCAGGCATTAGGTAACATGGCCAAGTTTACACACACAGATTTTCCAAGATATTTTCAGCTTCAAAAAGCTGCTGACATGCATAATTAAAAATAACCTCAGCACATATATTCAATTTGATACATTTTTTTTTACACCCAAGAATATGGTGACACTCTTGCTTTATTTATTTTGTACTTACAAGTCATGCTTATTATTCCCAATGCATTTGCAACTTTTCTTTTGTTTTACATAATAAATTCATTACAACAATTTATTATTAAACCTTTTTCTTTAAGAAGTGAAACATATTTAGTAGCACTTACAATTATTAATACACCTATTAACGAACCCTCATGACTTTCAACAAACATTCCAGTTATATTGTAGGTATTTCATAATGACTAAATCAGGACATAAAATTCACAGGTATCTTTTAAAAAGTGGAAGTTTTTGTTTCTTTTTTCAAATTAATTGCATCAGCAGTCAGTCAAATAGAACTTGCTTATAATTCCACAGGGAATGTGGCCTCATGCAGTTTATGCCCTTTTAAGAATATGTTCCCAGCCGAAGAACAATGAAAATATTATACTGGAAAGGCAGTTTCACTTCTGGGACAGAATAATGGCATTCTATCGAAAGGAATACATATTCTCTATTTCCTACTGTCACAAAAATAGGAAAACTTGTGAGAAATTTTTTTATTATTTATTTTTCCAACTAAATAATTTCCATAAAATTATGAGTGCATAATATAAAAGCATTTAAGTGAGTATTAATATAAAGTAGAATAAATTGCTCACACCACATAATGAATTATACACTCCAATTATGATGGCTCAAAGTACATTACAACTGGAAACAATCCAGTGAAACTGATTAATCAACTCAAATGTTGAAATTGCCAACTAAACACAAGGATAGTACTACAACACAACTTTAGATTACAAGGTTATACTTGAAACATATAACTTATCATCTAAAGGTTTATTTACACATTTCATTAGTATTTTGAATGGCAGCACATTCACAGTTCATTTAATATGTCAATTCCTGCTCGGAATACCATACATGTATTCTGTTAACTGAGTTTGCATACAAGAAAAAGTATTTAAAATTCATATGAATAACTAAATATTTGGGTTACAAATATCATATTTAGATATGGATAAATTAACTGTACCGATCTGGCACAGCAAGATATATGAAATGTCTACAAAACTGTTGAAATTTCCCCCACCAAAAGAAAAAATATCCCTAAGTTATCACATGGAAAAAGTTTTAAATAGAAAATACTGACAACTGTAAAGAAATAACATAAATCAACAACAATGCATAGCATCAAGAATTAAAAGTAACAACACAGAAATAATTGGGATGGACCTACCTGATTATTTACAATATCCACATCTTTAAATACAATATGATGCGTTCAATTTTTGGAGTTGTGTGTTATGTAAAATGATGTGAATTAAAATCTCTACATCAGATGCAGTGGTTCCAGTTCTTACAAAAAACTGAAATTCTCAATTTTTTTCATGTTTGCTTGATGTGTTTTTTTTTTATATATATATATATACAGGGGCTACATGATGAGAATGACAAGATCAATAGTGCAGGGGAGTTTAGAATACAACTGAGTCTTGAAGATGAATAATATTATTTTTGTTTACAGTCAGCCAATATAATGTTATTAGTGGGGGCATTTAAATCAACAGCATAAAATTCAAATGTTCAATGGCTTAATGTGAGATGCTTGAAAATCTGGACTTATAACATGGCAGAGATAAAAAAAGACATGCAACTTTACCTTTAAAGAGTGCTAATAGACATACAGCTTACTTTTTAAAATGATGTGATGCTATATCACTTATACATGCAGATCAGCAGTTCCAGCAGCAATGCTGCTTTTGTGGCATTATTTATTACAGGAAAACCTCTTATGAGGTTTTACTAAATATTTTAAAATTAATTATCTTCAAAGTGAATATGACTTCAGCAGATCTTCAATGATGTTTATTTCCGTGATGATTATGATTCACAGTCTGTGGTGTCATTGACTGTGTGGTTACAGATTGCAGAGACATATAAGAGACAATGGACATATAATAAATTGTGAATCTCTGCAGATTATATGTCATCAGCCATAAATAAAAAAAAATAAAACTGAAGGAATGGCTGGAAATCAAAAAGAAAAACAATTCCCCATTATCAATGATCACATGGTTGGTCATTTCTGGAACAATGGATCAAAATTCTTTCTTTAACTGTAATTATGTAAAAGTAGACTTGATAAATTCTAGATCATAACTACCACAGAAGTAAGCACCACTGAAGACCTAATAAAGACCTTGCATGCAAAAGTTTAAAATCTCCAGTACAAACCAAACAAAATATTTCTTATAATCATTAATATAAAATCGGATTTCTATGTATGTATCCATACAATTTAATATGAGGCACATTCAGAAAGTAAGTACCGTTTGTGAATACTTTTGCTGTAGTCTTGATATCACGTATGTGGCCAAGTATGTGGGCCAGTGGCGTACCCAGAAATTAATTTTGGGGGGTGCATATCGTCGCCGTAATGTCGAAACCCCGAATGCAAAACTTTGTAGTTTTAATTATCGCTATTTAAAACTTAAATTTGATCAAAGAATCACTTCTGCAATTACATCAGACTGTTCAAGCACTATACATAACATTTACATCAAGTTGCATCTGTATTATGCATCACTGAATAATATTTTATATGATGTTAAGTCAACAATCGTAAAATTCTCACATTCTTGGTTTTTATCACTGCAGCTACGATAACATTTCTTTCTAAAGTGATGACAAAAATGTGCATGAGAACAGGTATTTTGATTTTTTTCAAATACTATTAATTACAAAGTAATGTTCATTCAACGTTTTTGTTTTCCAGCTATGGTATGTGCTCAAGATAAAAGGCTTACCCCCTCCCTCCCCCAGGCCGCAGCCCCCACCATTCATTAGAATGACGCCCTGGCCACTACAAAATACAACACCAGTTTGCTCTCTTCTTTCTTTGGTGGCATACAAGTGGAAAATACGCACGGAGTGGGGAAGGGGGGATAGGTATTAACAATTGGCATATGTGACCTCGTCTGACCATTCCAAATAAAGAAGTTACTAACGGCAATTTAAGAAAGACCAGAATGGCGACACTAGCAAAATAAAGTCACCGACAATTTTTATCAATTTTTAATACTAGACAAAATTATTTTGGGAGGTGCATATGGCTCCTTGCACCTCCCCTGGGCACGCCATTGATGTGGGCACATTTGTGGGCAAGCCACACATGCCTTTAAGAATGTCTGCATGTTGTTCTGTGCATTTAACATGTAGAAGTAGATCGAGCAGCACACTGACTGTAAGATAAGGTCGGTAATTTAATTTTTGAATGCAAGAAATGTGAAATCAGCTGCCATTCATTAGATTTCTGAAGTCTACTGTCAAACTAACATGAATGAATGATTGATTGGTGAGAAAATGGGTCATACGGTTCAACAAAGGTCATGAGGACATGCACGACAAAGAACAGGGCGACCAGCATTTTGTGGTCAATGATGATTTGGAATGTACAGTCAATACAAAAGTTTGTGAGGATATATGTTTCACAATTTTGGTGGGGTTTTTTTTTTTTTTTTTTGCATTGTCTGCAAAATTCAAAGACTGTTCTCAACGAAATTGTGCTCACACTGGGTACCGAAGATGCTCTCCGAGCAGCACTAAAGCAAGCGGGCTGGCAGTGTGTTGATTTTCCTCATGCAATACAGTGAGCATAATGATTGGCTCTTGAGCCATATTGTCACACGTGATGAGACATGGGTGTCTTACATGATTCCGGAATTGAAGAAGCCATCCATGGAGTTGTGGTACACCTCTTCGCCAAAAAGAAAGAAATTCAAGCAGATAATTTTAAGCTGCAAGATCATGTGCACAGTGGGATGGGAAAGGAGTTTTGCTTGGTGAATTCTTGCCTAAAGGCAGAACAGTAAACTCATCAGCCTATTGTAAGACTGTGGAGAAACTGCGTCTCATGATGAAGAACAAACGGCATGGCATGTTTACTCACAGCATTGTCTTGCTTCATGACAATGCTCAGCCTCACATTTCTGCACAGACTCAAGCATTCATCATGTCATTTGGCTGAAAACAAATAGATGACTTTCCTTGTAGGCCAGACCTAATGCCAAGTAACCATCACCTGTTTTTGCATCTGAAGAAGTTCCTTGCTGGTCAACATTTTTTCAACAACGATGAAGTAAAATAAGTAGTGCAGAAGTAGCTGCCCTTCACAAGGGACCTTGTTTCACAATGAGGGAATACAAAAACTGGTGCCCCGTTTCAATAAATGCCTCAATAATTGCAGAAACTATGTATAAAAGTAGTTTAAGGTATTGCGAATCAGATAAAAATTACATATTTTGCAAATACATCCACTACAAATATGTAGGTTCTGCAGATTTCAGATCAGATCAGATTTAGAGGATTTTAGGAAGGGAGTGTCTGACCCCAGGTCTTAAACAACCCTTAGAAATAGGAAGCTAGGAGATTTAGGCTAGAGCGCCCGATAGGAAAGTGACACGGAAGCAAAGTAGAAAGGGGGAGGAAGACGCCCTTATTTATTACCGAGGGTCCGGGGTCGGACAGCTTAACGTGCCCATCCGACACACGGCAGATATTTAGTGGATCGAGCATTCATACCTGCCTGATATCGAACCTGAGATCCTTTCCTTGACAGTCACGAACTTTGTCCACTAGGCAACCCGTGGCTCTGTTCTGCAGATTTTACATCGAGTGTTATAAATATATAAATACTGTATACTGAAGAACACTTGTAAAAAATATAAATTAGACTTTGGAACAAAAACTTATAATAGTATGTCAACTATCAAAAAAGATCGAGATTTGGTTCCATTTGACAGTAAATATGGTGTTTGTCAAATTCTGTTGAAAGCTTTGAATACAATCGATACTGACTAGATGTCTACCATGAGGAATGTACATACACGTTTATCTGAACACAAATATAGTGTCAAGACACGCTCGAACTGTACTGTTCTGGCACGACTAGTTAACTGTGGAACATACATCCCTATTTGGGAAGAAACCAGTGTTATTTCTTACCAAAAAACCAAAGGTGCAACCTTGTTAGCAGAGTCTTCATATTTTCAACAATAAGTCTAAATGTTGTAATGATGATGTTCCAAAATTTATCCCTTACCCTTGGATACCAATAATTTGTGAACAATAGTGAACCAATAAACTATTATGTGGAAGACATAATTCAATGAGACCCGACTTTCGACTATTGAGAATTCCGTGACCCCTGGCCAGGTTGAGATGACGTCTACTTCGGGGTCATGCATAGCTGTACTGTGGTATGTATAAATATAAGTAGCATTCCTCGTAAAACCCTTTTCACATTTTAATGTATTATATTTTAACTGCCACCTGATGATGTCATGGAGGCTGGCACAAAAGATCTTGTATTGTAAAATTTTAACTTTCATTTTAAATTGCAATTAAAGTCATTACCATCAATCACTTTAATTTGGAAGTTGTGTGTTAATCATGCAATGACAGCAATTTTTATTAAACTAAATATATTCTCATTTAACTTTAATAGTCAAATGGTACTTACTTTCTGAATATGCCTCATATGATTAAATGTTGTATTACATTACTTAATGTCCAAGAGAAGTTGAATTCCATACTGCATATTTACAGACATCCTGTTCAGTAGGCACACCACAGCTCAAAGTTGCTTGAGGGAGGTGGGGCATGGGAAAATAGAAGAATACAAGGTACACTGCATTTTTTTTAGGGCAAATAGAGTAATCTTAAATTTTTCTTGAAAAACTAGGGTCACAAAATACAAAACCTCCCCAGTTATGGCACCAATAGTGTACATACAGAATGCCCACATTGAGTGCTTTACCTTGTGTGAGCTACATGTTTTTCTCCAGCTTACAAACATCTCTCAAATATTATCTGTATAAGCACTGTCCATGAAACAACATGTGATCACTACAGTGGTATCACCTACATGACTGTTTCACATGAATAAAAATATATTGCATCTCAAATATTTATTTCACATTTCCAAACATATTTTCTGAAGAAACATGTGTACCAGTGGGTTGGGTAAAAGAAAAATACTTTGTGTAATCACAGAACCTATCCATAGAATCCCACTTCCCTCATTTTTGAACTAAACACTCTCAATTTCAAAGACTGTTCCTATCCACTTTTAATAACCCTGACTTTCTATTAGTAAAAACCCTGCAAAAATAATTTTTTCTTAATTCCTAAAAAATCTTGATTAGAAAGAATTTTGTTCTGGAGACAAATTTTAAATTTCAACAAAACACAATTTGCAGTCACCTAGTTGAAATTTTTTCAGGATACATTACACCACAAAACTGATATTTTCCTATATGTAAAATACAGCAGATCTTACACAATAATTTTATTCTTCATTCTTGTGATATATGGATTGGCTCTCATTTCTTACTAAAGTAAACAAATTTTTATCATTAAATACTTCACTTTGACAATTGTTTTAGTTAAAAAAATATAGCACATTACAATCATGTAAGAAAACTTTAAGAAGTCTTGCTTTTTCTTCTTCTGCAGTTCATACGCGATCAGTACACATCACAGCTTATAAACGAGAATAGAATTCCTGCCTGACAACCATGTTATGTTTGACATCTTCAATGCTAGTGCAACCTAAAATTGGAAAGAGAAAAAAACTTATAAAACAATCATATTAAAAATTTAAGCCAGTACATAAAATGATTTTCAATTAGTATATCCACAAACTTCTTCCTCCATCTAATTCACTGGGTAAAAATCCAAGTGTACAAATCAGTTCACATAAAATGATAAAAAGAATAATTTTTTGGCTGCTCTTCTGCCCATTGAAGCCCTTGCACCAATAAATACTTACCAATCAACATAAAATGCAAGGGGGCCAAATTATATAGTATATCAAGTATGTTTATATTTGCAGTACTCTGCAATTTAAAGACTGTACTTCTTTCTATCTGTAAGTACTCTGATCTGTCCATTTTTCTGCTCTGCATTCTATATAAACTTTCTGCTCCACATTCTACATAAACTTGCTCCTGAACTTAAAAATGAGTTATATTCCAGAATCTCATTCAACAGTCAAACTAATACTTAACATAAGAAATCATATAAATTGCAGTATATACCTTCTTAAATTTATAAACACAAACCTATTTAACTTTTCAAGTATTTAAAATACATTGAAAACTGTATACTAAATAACATTATATAAACATACACACACACAACAAAAATATAAATAGGGTTATAACAAACAATGAAACAACAAATAGAATAATAAATGAACTAGTACTGAGTTTATTTACCTTGACTACCAATTCTTGTATCCTGGAGTTAACATTATCAGTTCATCTTCTTCAAGTTGCATGTGTGAAAGAAATAGAAAAAACCTTTCATATTATGCAAATGAGCTCTAATTTTAACCACCCATCACTTGCTTTACTAGATGACACTATACCACCAAAAGCTCATTCACTTTTAAGTTCTCAAAAAAACTGATGTTTTTTTCCTTAATTACACTTATGCTTGTAGGAGTGTGCTCTGCTGACTTCATTCCTCTCTTCATGTGGCTAATAAACTGTCTGTTGCTGTAATTATCGGTGACAGCATTGATGTCGACCTCCTTTCTCATGCTCAAAAAAATTTTTTTTTCTTTTATAATATTTAAATAAGAGTAATGAGAGAAACTTACCCTTACCAGAAGGTCTGCTCCCTCAGATAAAACACATTTCATTGCACATTTATTTCCATTTTAATATCTACAAACCAACCGTAGATATTAAAATGGAAATAAACGTGCAATGAAATGTGTTTTATCTGAGAGAGCAGACCTTCTGGTAAGGGTAAGTTTCTCTCATTACTCTTATTTAAGTAATTGTAGGCACGTAAAAAAATTTGAATGATTATAGGGATACTGTAACTTTTCAAACAAGGAATCTTTTATAATAGTTCCAATCCTAAAGCACTGACAATGTATGAAGGAGTTTCATCTTTTACCATGCTTCTATAATTCATTTCAAAAGTTATTAGCAGTTTGTTTTTCTTACTTGAATACTTTAATTCACTAACACATCCTCCTTTCTCTGTTCTTGAGTTAAAATTA
The DNA here is from genome assembly GCA_039090855.1 of Macrothele yani. Taxonomy (NCBI): domain Eukaryota; kingdom Metazoa; phylum Arthropoda; class Arachnida; order Araneae; family Macrothelidae; genus Macrothele; species Macrothele yani. The sequence goes on along the minus strand of CM077010.1, from coordinate 135,745,257 downwards.
GAGAAACTAATTGCATAAGGATGTGAGAAAAGTAGATATGTGTGTGCAGATAAACTGATGTCAGAAGAATGAGTAAGTGAGAAAAGTGGAGTTAACTGATGCTGAGTCATACCTATTAGTTCATTCATGTGGAAGCATGGGGAATTTCTTGGCAGACAGACAGAGAAAAGCTAGCTTTATCAAGAGCTTTAAATTAGCTAGAGTATTTAGAATACATTGAAAATTGTACCTGTACATAGTTTTCCATGAATGGCAATGTCAGTAGGAAGATGGTTTCCTCACGAAGAATAACCTGGATACACACTTTATGCATCTCTTTAATTTCACTGAGACTGTGGCATAGATCAATAACCAGAGATGGCATATAAACTGCAGTGAGCCAAAATGATAAATTCTTCTGGAAAGATGGGACAACCAATTTAAATAATGAGAGACACTATTTCTAGGGGAAATAATTCCACAGAATTTTATAATGTTTTACATAGAATGGAATCGGTTTTACATGGGAAACTAATTATTTAAGTGCAGAAGTCACACACAGGATCATTTTTTTGAATTTGAATATTTCAGTGGAGATGGTAAAAAGCTTATGTATCATAATTAATGCTCATATGTGTCCTTATGTTAAAAAAATCAATCAATGTTTGAATATCTTAAAAGAAAATGATAGAAAACTTGACTGATTTCAATTTCAATTTTGGCATAAAAGACATTTCAATGTTGATGATGAACAACAATTTTAAAATACTTCAACTTTACTCAGGACAGAAATTACCCAAAGAAGGTGAAATGATTTTTTTCCACAAATTCTTCTGTCATTATTTTTAAGTTGTTTATCAGATCTTGATGCTTATGGCTGGCCTCTTCATGATCATCAAGGCCTGTTATATCCTTTGATAATATTTTTTAACATTTTTTTTAACATTAAGAGGCTATTAATATTTTTTAACATTAAGAGGCCAGAAATTTTTACAAAAATAAAAACAGCAGAGTAAATGAAGTTTTACAAAGAATTCTGGTTGGTTCTACGTCAATCTCGTCGCGTGCGTAAATTCGTCACGTGCGTCAATTCGTCGCGCGTCAATTCGTCGACTGCGTCAATTCGTCACGGACAAAATTCGTCGACTACGTCAATTCGTCGCGTTTACAGATTTTGGTTACATACAAAACGAATGCAGGAAAACGTACGATTTCGAAAGTCTTGCTCCCTGATCAAATTTATAAAGTTTGGACACGCAGACAGGATAGGAATATTACGTTTTTCTTTGGCACTAAAAATATTAGACGGTAAACGGTTTTTGGAACGGGGCAGGGCCCGGTTGGTCAGAGCCCCCCATATACAAAATTTTTCGTAAAATCTACAGTTTTCAATTCAGAACCACCAAATCTGGTATACTATCTCGTGGTATTCTAACTTAGACTGTAGACGGTTTTGGGAAGCGGTTGGAGAGGGGGGTTTAGAGCCCCCCTACAGAATTGCCGTAAAATATAGTTTTCAATTTAGAACTACCAAATTTGGTATATTATCTCATGGTACTCTAACTTAGACGGTAGACGGTTTTTGGAACGGGTCAGGGGCCCGGTTGGTCAGTTTTCAATTCAGAACCACCAAATCAGGTATCCTATCTCATAGTACTCTAACTTAGACGGATGTCGGTTTTTGGAATGGGTCAAGGCCCAGGGAGTCAGAGCTCCCCACCCCCACAAAATTTTCGTAAAATCTAGTTTTCATTTCAGAACCATCAAATTTGGTATCATGAAACTCTAACTTAGACGCTAGACGGTTTTTGGAAGGGGTTGGAGCCCGCGCGGTCGGAGCCCCTCCCTCATAAAAAATTTCGTAAAATCTACAGTTTTCATCTTAGAACCACCAAATTTGGTATACTATCTTATGGCACTCTAACTTAGACGGCAGACCGTTTTTGGAATGGGTCAAGGCCCGGGGGTCAGAGCCCCCCCCCCCACATGCAAAATTTTCTTAAAAACTACAGTTTTCAATTCAGAACCATCTAATCTGGTATACTATCTCATGGTACTCTAACTTAGACGCTAGATGGTTTTGGGAAGGGGTTGGAGCCCGGGAGGTCAGACCCCCCCCCCCGAATATTTTTTTTTTTGTAAAATCTACAGTTTTCAATTTAGAACCACCAACTTTGGTATACTATCTCATGGTAATCTAACTTAGACAGTAGACCGTTTTTGGAACGGATCAAGGCCCGGGGGTCAGAGCCCCCACATACAAAATTTTCTTAAAAACTACAGTTTTCAATTCAGAACCACCAAATCTGGTATACTATCGCATGGTACTCTAACTTAGACGCTAGACGATTTTTTGAAGGGATTGCAGCCCGGGGGGTAAGGGCCTTCCTCATATAAAAATTCGCAAAATCTACAGTTTTCAATTTAGAACCACCGAATTTGGTATACTATCTCATGGTACTCTAACTTAGACGACAGACCGTTTTTGAAACGGGTAAAGGCCCGGGGGTCAGAGCCCCCACATACAAAATTCTCTTAAAAACTACAGTTTTCAATTCAGAACCACCAAATCTGGTATACTATCTCATGGTACTCTAACTTAGATGCTAGACGGTTTTGGGAAGGGGTTGGAGTCCAGGGGTAAGAGCCCCCCCCCCCATAAAAATGCCGCGTAAAATCTACAGTTTTCAATTTAGAACTACCAGATTTGGTATACTACCTCATGGTATTCTAACTTCGACGGTACACCGCTTTTGGAATGGGTCAAGGCCCGGGGGTCAGAGCCCCCTACATACAAAATTTTCTGAAAAACTACAGTTTTCAATTCAGAACCACCAGATCTGGTATACTATCTCATGGTACTCTAACTTAGACGCTAGACGATTTTGGAAGGGGTTGCAGATTTTTTTGTGAAGGGGGTAAGGACCCCTTTCATAAAAAAAAATCGCAAAATCTAGTTTTCAATTTAGAACCACCAAATTTGGTATACTATCTCATGGTACTTTAACTTAGACGGTCGACGGTTTTTGGGACGGGTCAAGGCCCTGGGGGTCGGAGCCCCCCCCCCCCCGCACACACACATAGACATACAACATTTTCTTAAAAACTACAGTTTTCAATTCAGAACCACCAAATTTGCTATCATAAAACTCTAACTTAGACGCTAGACGGTTTTTGGAAAGGGTTGGAACCCCGGGGTGAGAGCCCCTCCCCCTCCTCATAAAAATTTCGTAAAATCTACAGTTTTCAATTTAGGACAACCAGATTTGGTATACTACTTATGGTTATCTAACTTGGACGGTAGACGGTTTTTGGAAGGGGTCGGGGCCCGGGTCAAGGTAGCCCCATGGAAAAATTTCTTAAAAAGTTCCGTTTTTTACTCTTAAGAATACCCTATCTACGTTCTAAGGCGCTCTTTGGCTCTTTGAGGGCCTTGCACCATAAACCATCAACCAACCAGCTAACCAACCTACGGTCTAAGTTAGGGACTGTAGATAACAATAAAGTGCAAAAATATGCGTTTAATGGTGTATTAAAAACACAAATCTATATAGTTTAGCTTTCACTACCAACGAGCGGCTTATCAGAACGAAATATAATGTAATGTAAACAGAGAGGGATGTAAGGTCAGGGATGCGTAACATCACAGCCTCTCCTTGACAAATGTCAACCCCGCCTTCTCGTGGTGCATCCTGTTCCCACTAAAGGGGCTCTGACGACCGCCAATAGCGGTATAACTATACCATCGGGATTAGAGGAAATTCTATCCCACACTCACCAACCCGCTTGGCCAGCGTGGTGAGTTATGGCCAAACCCCTCCAAAATGATTCCACAACTTAAATCTTGGCCCTCAGTCTCCGGCAGCTGGAATGTACCTGGCCAAGGCAGCGGCCAGTGCGACATGAAGGCAGAGGGTGCTAAGAATCCCGGAGGACCGGACTAGGCTGCCATCTGATGCTGACCTTGGCTACTTACAATGGACGCTCACTATCTTTCTGATTCAAGGCTTCTTGAATTGGAAGAGGAACTACAAAGGATCAAGTGGGACATCGTGGGGCTAAGTGAGGTAAGGAGAAAAGGAGAAGATCTCATTGAACTGAAAAGTGGACATCTCTTCTACTATCGTGGGACAGATACTGGCAGAACTAGTGGTGTTGGATTTATAATAAACAAGAAACTGAAGGATAAAGTTGTAGAAGTTGAAAGTTCCTCTGACAGAGCTGCACGACTTGTTATCCAACTCTCGAAAAGATACCAGGCTCAGATTATTCAAACTTATGCACCCACCACAAGTCATTCTGAAGAAGAAATTGAAGAATTTTATGAGGAAATTTGTCATCTAAATAATAAAGGTAAGCAGCACTTGAAAATAATTATGGGAGATTTCAATGCAAAAATAGGGCAACGGCAACAGAATGAAACTTCAGTAGGTAAATTTGGTCATGGCAACAGAAACCAGCGTGGAAATACTCTTGTTGAGTTTGCAGAGGCAGAAGGGTTTTTCATCTTGAACTCCTTCTTCAAGAAAAAGCCACACAGGAAATGGACATGGAGACATCCAAATGGGACGACAAGTGAAATTGATTTTATTATGTGTAACAAAAAATTCGTCATAGAAGACTGCAGTGTGCTAAACAAGTTCAACACAGGTAGTGACCATAGATTGGTGAGATGTAAGATGCACCTCAACACTAAACTTGAACGTGGCAAGCTCATAAGACAAACAAAATCTATTGACATAACCAACCTTAAAAAACACCATAATAACTTCAAGTTAGAACTGAAGAACAGGTTCTCTGCTTTAGAAGGCCTAACATCGGAAGAAGTGGACATCTCTGAAGTTAACAGAAAAGTAACCAAAGCTCTTATGGAAACAGCAACAAAATTAGCTGGATCTAAGAACAAGTTGCATGTGAACAAATTATCAGGAAAAACCAAAATGTTGATGCAAAAAAGAAGAGAGATGAGGACAACTAAAGAAGATGTGACTTCCAAAGTGGAATATATAGAGCTATGCAAGACAGTACGAAAAAGTATCACTGAAGACGTAAGGAAATTCAACTGTGAACTAGTGAGGAAAGCAATTGAAAACAACCAAAGCCTAAAGATAGCAAAGGGACATCTCAGTAAGGGAAGAAAACTGATTATGGCACTGAGAAAAGAAGATGGTTCTGTAACAAGAAATAGAGGCGAAATTTTGACAAGAGTGAAAGATTTCTACTCCAAATTATATGAAAGGGATGATACATGTACTCCAGACATCATGAAAGGTACCAGAGTTCCTCCAGTCCTTCCAGCAGAAGTTGCACATGCAATCAAGAACATGAAGCGAGGAAAAGCTCCAGGAGAAGATGGAATTACTGTAGACATCATACAAGAAGCAAGTGGAGAAATCGAAACAGTACTCGCCCAAATTTTCACTCGATGCCTTAATGAAGGAAAGATTCCTGAGGATTGGAACACCGCTACAATGATCCTGCTACATAAGAAAGGTGACATTGAGGATCTCAGGAAACTACAGACCTATCAGCCTCCTATCAGTAGTTTATAAAATCTTCACTAAAGTTCTTTCACACCGCTTGAAGGTAACACTGGACATGGCTCAACCGAGAGAACAAGCTGGATTCAGGAGTGGCTACAGCACAATAGATCATATCCACGTGCTGAGAGAACTAATTGAAAGAGCGAGGGAACATGAACTTCCATTGTGCATGGCTTTTATCGATTATGAAAAGCCTTTGATTCGGTGAAACCATCAGCAGTTACAATGGCTCTGAAAATCTGCGGTATTGAAGATGCATACATTAATATTATTAATAACATCTATGAAAATGCAAGTGCAAAGATTAGGCTGTTTGAAAATACAACACACATAAAAATTGGAAAGGGAGTGAGACAAGGTGACACCATATCTCCGAAGCTCTTTAATGCCACATTGGAGGGTGTTTTTCAGTCGCTGAGCTGGGAAAACAAGGGGATAAAGATTAATGGAGATTATCTAACTCCACCTTCGTTTTGCTGATGACGTAGTCATTTTTGCAACTAGCCCATCAGAGCTGCAGAGTATGATCCAGGAACTTGCTGACAAGAGTAAAGAAGTGGGATTAAAAATGAACTTTCAGAAGACAAAAGTGATGTTCAATGCTTTTACAAGAAATGAAGATTTATCGATTGATGGAGAAAAGCTGGAGATAACAGAAACGTACCTTTATCTTGGACAGCAGATATCAAATGAGGGTCACATTGATGAAGAAATTAATCGCCGTACAAAACTTGCCTGGAGAGCTTTTGGAAGAAACAGCATAATTTTCAAGAGCAATATGCCATTATGTCTTAAAAGAAAAGTGTTTGATCAATGCATCCTTCCAGTGCTTACGTATGGTGCAGAGACGTGGACCTTAACTAAAAGAGACATACAAAGGCTGCAGACAACTCAAAAAAGCATGGAGAGGTGCATGCTTGGTGTAACCAGGAGAGATAAGAAGAGGAACTCGTGGATCCGAAAAATGACAAGAGTGGAAGACATCATGATCAGAGTTAAATCCCTGAAATGGCAATGGGCTGGACATACTGCCAGAAGGACAGATCATCGATGGACAGCTGAAATTTTAGATTGGATTCCAAGGGACAGGAAAAGACCCAGAAGAAGACCACATGGGAGATGGGTGGATGAAATTCGAAAGTATGCAGGGGTGACATGGAGGAGACTGGCACAAGACAGACCGTTGTGGAGGAAACTTGGGGAGACCTTCGTCCAGCAGTGGATTGATAATGGTTGACAATGATGATGATGATGAAACAGAGAGTTCCAGATATTCAAAATTCAAAACGGTAAGAAAAAGATGATCAATGCCAATGTGAAGTCGTATGCATGCAACATCACATAGGTACATTGCATTTCTGTGTCGCGGGATTCACAGAAGCACACGCCAGATGTACGGCAGTTCTATAGATGTCTCCTAGAAGGTAAGTATTCCCATTCCTTTTTCTTTCTTTTTTTGTTTTGCAAAATTAAATTAACTAAATCAAAAAATTTAAAATAAGTTTACTGGAAAATTGCAGGAATATCTTTTTCATTCATTAACTTTCACCCGCTGAACTTGGTGATTCCACAAATAGTAATATTTACCTGGCAAATAACTGGTATCCCTGCTAGTACAAATTATATTAATGATTTATTTGCGTCCAGTTCAATCTAGTATGTCCATAAGAGCGTTTGAGGCCGTATGAAAAATGCATTTTAACGTGTGCCGCTACGACGGCGGAGTGATCTAGGCGCTGGCTTCTGACCACTTGTCGAGAAGGATCCTGGTTCAAATCCCGGTGAATCACGGACGTTGTGCTTGACTTCTGGCACTGGCTGTCCTCCTTCCCAGGAACCAGTGGCCCAAAATTGGCGAACGTCCGACTGCTTATAGCCCACTTAATTGATCACGGTGGTCATTACCCCCCCCCCCCCCCCAAAGATTGCGACGTGTCCATTGCTATTTGTTGTGGACTGTACAAAAAGTATGTTTTTGATATCAACGTGTCCACTTCCATGTAGGCTGGCCATAAAATGTTAGGGGACCGTACAAAATTGCACTTTTGTTTTCACCTTGTCAGCACTTCGGTATATGGTTGAAGTATACGTATATATAGTTGGGCCATTTCAGCACGTAGTTCGGTTTATATAGAAAATCAAGATAATGTTACATTTTTACTCAGCTACAACACATTAATCCCAAAGGCTATTTGTTGAAATCTTTAATCCGCCGTGCTCATATTCACAACGTTAACATAACATGTCAAGTTATTAATGTTGCAGTTTTACCCTGTCACAAAACTTTAGTTACAAGACCTTAGGCGTAAACTTTTTTTAGGAATTTTTAGTCCGACGTATTCATAAGGTTTCGATAACATGCCAAGGTTATGGTACTGCGTTTTGACTGAGGCACAAAAATTAATAAACAGGCCTTAAGCCTTTTTATCAGTTTTCAATCAACCGTGCTCATATACATAAAATTTTCAGAGAAAGTCAAGTTTACTGTGTTGCGCATTTACTCGAGTACAAAACTATAAACAGCCATTAACTTTCACCCGCTAAACTTGGTGATTCCTCAATTCATCCATTAACAAGTCTTTTAAATGATTGTATGCTATGGTCATATTGATAATGTTTGATGACAAGTCAGGTTAATGATGTTGCACTTATTAAAGACTTAAAAAGGTGTAGAGGCTAGTAATTATTATTTGAAGTCTAAATAAAAGCTCATTTTTAACTTGACTTGTCATGAAATCCTTATGAATATGGCATTTATTTTATTTTGTACATTTTACAAAGCGTATGCATTTTTTTTTTTTTGGCATTTGTTTTATTTTGTGTTGTACTTGTTACATAGCGTTTTGCATTTTTGTAATGCTTGTGACTTGTGATTGCATTTTGAATTTTTATTTGTTTCACATTTTGGATTACTTTTTGACATTTTATGTTTTTGACATGCTATTTTGAAAATTTTGTCTTTTTTAATTTTGCGTTGTGTTTTACATTCTTGCATCTTCGGCGGAATTACATTCTTGAAAAATTCAAATACAAGTTAGTAAAAGGTATAATTCAATTAGTGAGAAATACCAGAACATTTTAGTAAAGGGTAGAATTATATGAAATTCCTCTTAAAAAGTCCAGCATGTTAACATTGTCTCTGTGCGCCAAAGAAGTTCAAATTCCTTCTTATCTTGCCAGCGTTTCTCTTCTGGGTGGATTTGTTGGAATCTGTGCTATCACTCTTTCGATTTTACCCATAGTTGTTCACTGCTCTTTCGCAATTTCACTGATTATTTCGTACAGTCACAGTTTTTTCTCTCCCAGAATTGTATTCCAGCGTCTGTCTAATCTTTCAAGTTTGTTTTGTGTTCTGGGAAAGCCAAATAAATTGTTTTCACTTACTGACCAAATTGTTGGCGGGAACAGCGGAGGGCTTCTGCTCGGATTGTTTCTTCTGCTTCCACGAAATTTTCCAAGAACTTAATTTTCCTCAAACCACTGAACTACAGAATCTGCATATTCTAGTAAAATTGATTTCACTTCTTCAAAAGCAGCTGGAATTTCATCAGATGAAAAAAATGCGAGTGTTTGCAAATGTCTGACTTTGAGAGCAAACTCACTGTTTTCCCTATATTCCAAGGCTATGCCAGAGGATGGATATTCCTCAGCACATTTTTTTCCGAGATGAAACCAACAACATTTGTGTGTGCTGCTTCCAAATTCCTTTTTAGCAGCATTATAACGGTAGCTATTTCAAAATCTATTATTATGCGTATATTGTGGTGCAAGCTGAATATCATAGTCTGATGCATAGTCTTGTAAATCCTACAAAAATACTGTATAATAGTATTATATTCTTTATACTTGCTGGAAAGTAACCCATAAACTAGTGGGACAAGTCTGTACATCTCTAGATTCGTTTCAACCATAGCATGAATGGAACATAATTGCCTAAAAATGGTTGGACAAGTTTCAAATGTCCCATCCATAATCCAGAGGGGTGCTTCTTTAAGCTTTCGTAAATTATTCTCTGTTAAAAATAAAATAATTCTTTGATGTCCAAATGCGCTATCTCTGCCAAGAAATTTTGCATCATCTTCTCCTGTAAATTTATTGGGGCATCGATCCGTTCTGAAGTCGTAGGCTCCGCAGGCATGTCTTGGCATGTCTTCTCTTTTTAACAACTTGCCTTAGTGCATCCATATTAGGCATGTAAGCTGCATTTACTGTAGCCATTGACGATGTCACGGTTTGAATAATTTGTGCAGGGGCTTCGTCCGTATTTCTTGCTCGTTCTTTTATTTGCACTCTTGCAACAGCAACATCACTTTTCTCCGGTCTTGGAGCATGATTATGTGGTTTCTCATTGCGCATCCTGTGTTCATCTTCAATAAGAATAGTACTAGCAAAGCCAGTACAATTTCCATAATTTCTTTCAATACAGTGACAATACCGTAAATCACCTCGCACTCTGTTATGGCAAAATAAATACCCTTTCCATTTCAGCAAATCATTTTCTTTTTGTGAGTTAACTATTTATGTTGCATTCTTCATCTGCATAGTGCCTTCGGAAAACAATGCACTTTCTCTTTCCAAAATATTTAGAATGATATATTTCCACTATTATCACTTGACAACGCACAACAAAGGTTTCAACAAGCACGTTCTCTGTTCTCCAGTCAACTACGAACTAATGAGCAACCATTCAATAAAACACTCAGAATACAGACAATCACGTGAAGCTTGTTCCTCCAGTTAGGGTTTAAGCGAAGTTCAAGATTTTCGTACCTGCGGTCACAAGAAGTGGTTAATTTTAAGGATCGGCATCTTATCTTTTGTTTTTCCAAAACGCAGAGGTACATGTATTTTACAGCTGGGACGCTCCAGGCGGGGGATCAACAGATGCGAAGAACCCGGGAGCCAGGTTCCGGAGGCGGCAGCAGGCGCGGACTGGGCAGCGGTACTCTGGGCCGGTAGGCGTCATGCTAATTCTCAAAAATAAATTCAAATTTTTTGTGTTGCACCATGTGTATGAAAGAAAATTGTTATACTGAAAAGACAATTTGTTTAACCCGTAACATATTAAACGAAACCTACGTCCCTACGTGCCAAATGATCTGTAAGCCAAACACAGTTTTTCATGCAACACCTTCCCCCGACTTTCTAAGTTCAGATCTGTCTCGTTCGACTTATTTCCTGTACCGCCTCTCTCTTTCGCTAATTGCAGTTAATTGCCGTGAAATTGGTGTTTTACGTGGGGGTGTATTGCCATCTGTCCTGAAGACTATAGTGAAAGCGGTGAACCCCAGGGGAAAAGTATTCCATCAAAAGCAACAGAAATCCAATGCGAGAGCAAAACTTTGTTCGTTGGCATTACATCCAAGCAATTTAGGCGAAGTAGGAAGTGTGTTTTTCTACTACGACACCAGAAGATTGTCGCGAATGCTCAGGCAATTACGATACAGATGTGTCCTTAAGACTTCTCTTTCAAGACGTCCAAAGGCCGGCACTAGGGGATGGCGAGGGATACAGTGCAGATGCTCTTTTTGTTGCAGTTAGAAATTCTTAAGCTCATTCTTCCTTAAAACTTTGCCTGGTTACCAGTAAGTACTGTCTCATGCCTCAACCATTGCACAGATTTGTTGTTTTTGTTTTCATTCTTTGAGTTAACATCGGGAAAATATCTGAACTGCGTTGTTTCAGTTGGAAATATTTTTTTTTACTTCAGCAACAGGGCTTCACGTATAATTGCAAAATACTTCGATAGAATAAACATACCTTACATAAAGAGTTTGCATGAGAAAATAGATTAATAATAAGGAAAATATTCTAAAACCAAAAAAGAAATTGCGGAGCCGAAAAAGCTAGGTAGAGGGAAACAAAAGGCTCTAAGGAAAAGTTCATATTTAAAGAAACCTGTAGTCGCTTAATGAGTAAGTGGTATAACTCAATACAAAATCATGTGCTGTATTTGAAAAAAATTATAAGCAAGTAGGCATCGTGACTGTCCACAGTTTCCCCTTTTCATCCTGTCGACATTACAACCACCACAGAAAAGAAAATAACAAAAACATAACAAAAACATAACAAAAACACTCATACAAAGTAAAATGCCCAAAACATAAAAAGAAGTAACCACACAAAATGAAATGCCCAAAACATTAAAAAAACTGCAACCACACGAAACAAAATACCCAAAACATGGTAAGAAATTCTGTTGAAAGCACAATGAAGGTATACGATAGGAGAAATATGTTTTTAAAACTTAATACAAGTGTCAAAACTGAAATAAAAAGAAAGAAAAAGAAATATTCCAAATTTCATTGTTACTTTAGATATTTTGACCTGTTGACATTTCGTAAATTGTACTTGCACTCAGTCAAAAAATACTACTTTACAAGGACTCTTTAGTAACTTTTAATCGCTGTGGTCGTATTTATAAGGTTTGCATAACAAATCAAGTTAATAATGTTGAGCTTTCACTTAGGCACCAAATGCTAATTATTGGCCGCTAGGCCTAGGCCTTTTAAATAATTTTTGATAAACGTAACACTCTTAAATTGATTTGTCATGCAAACCTCATATAATCACAGCATTATAAAAATTACTATAAATGCATATGCCTAGGTCTCGGGCGTATCTATTAATGCTTTGTGCTCGAGTAACATTTAAACAGAATTCATTTTATTTTCTATGAAAACTACATAAATATCAGCTCGGAGGACTGAAAACTATCAAAAAACTCTAGGCCTAGAGTTTGCTTAATAGTTCCAACCTCAGAAAAGCGCATTGCTAAAATCTTGGACTTCTATGAAAACATTATGAAAATTAGCACGGCACACTGAAAATTGCTAAACAGGCCCAGTCCTAGGGCTTTCTAATTATTGTTTTGTACCTGACTAAAAGTGTAACATTATCTTTAGTTCTTACTAGCAGGGGTACCCGGTATTTCCCAGGTAAATATTACTATTTCTAAAATCACCAAGTTCAGCGGGTGAAAGTTAATGAATGAAAAAGCTATTTCCGTAAATTTCCAGGATACTTATTTTAAATCTTTTGATTTAGTTAATTTAATTATACGAAGCAAAAAAGAATTTACATTATTTACATTACATTGTATTTCTGCCTGATAAGGCAACCGTTGGTGGTGAAAGCTAACGTTTATTAATTTGTGTTTCTAATACACCATGAACCGGATATTTTTTCACTTTATTGTTATCTACGGCCTCTAACCTAGACCGTAGGTGGGGTAATGGAGTGCTGTATTGAGATGCAGTTCTTAAGAGTAAAAATTGTAATTTTTACGAAAATTTTGAATGGGCCCCCTTCACACCGGGCACCAACCCTTTCCGTCTGCGGTCTAAGTTACAATACAATGAGGCAGTGTACTAAATTTGGTCGTTCTAAATTCGAAACTGTAGGTTTTACAAAAATTAGCATGGGGGGGGGCTCTGAACACCTGGCTCCAACCGTTTCCAAAACCGCCTGCTTTCTCAGTTAGAGTACCATGACATAGTATACCAAATTTGGTGGTTTTAAATTGAAAACTGTAGATTTTACGAAAGTTTTTTATGGGGAGGGCTCTGACCCCGTGCCTGACCCGTTCCCAAAACCGTCTACCATCTAAGTTAGAGTACCATGAGATAATATACCAAATTTGGAAACTGCAGATTTTACGAAAATTTTGTATGAGGGGAAGGATCTAACCCGGGCCCCGACCCGTTCCGAAAATAGTCTACGGTCTAAGTTACAGTACCATGATATGGTATACCAAATTTGGTGGTTCTAAATTGAAAACTGTAGATTTCAAGAAATTCTTTATGGGGGGGGTCTGAACCCCGGGCTCCGACCCTTTCCAAAAAACCATCTACCGTCTAAGTTAGAGTACCATGAGATAGTATACCAAATTTGGTGGTTCTAAATTGAAAACTCTAGTTTTTACGAAAAAATTTTTATAGGTGGGGGCTCTTACCCCGTGCCCGACCCATTCCAAAAACCATCTACCGTCTAAGTTAGAGTACCATAAGATAGTATACCCAAATTTGGTGGTTCTAAGTTGAAAACGGTATATTTTACGAAAATTCTTTGGGGGTGGGGGGGGGGAGTGCTCTTACCGCCCGGGCCCTGATCCGTTCTAAAAACAGTCTCCCGTCTAAGTTACAGTTTCATGATACCAAATTTGGTGGTTCTAATGTGAAAACTATAGATTTTACGAAAATTTTGTATGTGGGGGCTCTTACCCCCCCCCCACGCCTTGACTTATTCCAAAAACCGTCTACCGTCTAAGTTAGAGTACCATGAGATAGTATACCAAATTTGGTGGTTCTAAATTGAAAACTGTAGATTTTACGAAAATTTTGTAGGGGAGGGCATTATTCTAACCCCTCGTGCCCCGACGTGTTCTGAAAACTGTCTACCGTCTAAGTTAGAGTACCATGTTATAGTATACCAAATTTGGTGGTTCTAAATTAAAAACTGTAGATTTCACGAATTTTTTAATGGGGGGGGCTTGAACCCGGGTTCCGACCCTTTACAAAAAACCGTCTACAGTCTAAGTTAGAACACCATGAGATAGTATACTAAAATTGGTGGTTCTAAATTGAAAACGGTGTATTTTACGAAAATTTTGTACGGGGGCGGGCTCTAACCCCGGGCCCCGACCCGTTCCAAAAACCGTCTATCGTCTGGGTTAGAATACCATGAGATAGTATACCAAATTTGGTGGTTCTAAATTGAAAACTGTAGATTTTACGAAAATTTTGTAGGGGAGGGCATTCCAACCCCCGTGCCCCGATGTGTTCTGAAAACCGTCTACCGTCTAAGTTAGAGTATCATGTTATAGTATACCAAATTTGGTGGTTCTAAATTAAAAACTGTAGATTTCACAAATTTTTTTATGGGGGGGGCTCTGAACCCCGGGCTCCGACCCTTTACAAAAAACCGTCTACAGTCTAAGTTAGAACACCATGAGATAGTATACTAAATTTGGTGGTTCTAAATTGAAAACGGTGTATTTTACGAAAATTTTGTACGGGGGCGGGCTCTAACCCCCTGGGCCCCGACCCGTTCCAAAACCGTCTACCGTCTAAGTTAGAGTGTCATGATATAGTATACTGAATTTGGTGGTTCTAAATTGAAAACTAGATTTTACGAAATTTCGTATGAGGAGGGGGGGGCTCTGAACCCCGGGCTCCGACCCTTTCCAAAAACCGTTTACAGTCTAAGTTAGAATACCATGAGATAGTATTCCAAATTTGGTGGTTCTAAATTGAAAACTGTAGATTTTACGAAAATTTAAAATTTTGTACGAGGAGGGGTTGCTCCGACCCCCGAGCCCCGACCCGTTCCAAAACCGTCTCTCGCTAAGTTAGAGTTTCATGACACAAAATTTGGTGGTTCTGAATTGAAAAATAAAGATTTTAAGAAAATTTTGTATGTGGGGGGGGGTCTTACCCCGGGCCTTGATCCGTTCCAAAACCTTCTACCATCTAGGTTAGAGTACCATGAGATAGTATACAAAATTTGGTGGTTCTAAATTGAAAACTATAGATTTTACGAAAGTTTGTGTGTAGTGTGGGGGGGGGACCACCCTTGCCCCGACCCGTTCTGAAAACCGTCTACCATTTAATTTAGAACACCATTATATAGTATACCAAATTTGGTAGCTCTAAATTGAAAACTTTAGTTTTTACGAAAAAATTTATGGGTGGGGTGACTCTGACCCAGTGCCCAACCCGTTCCAAAAACCGCCTACCGTCTAAGTTAGAGTACCATGAGATAGTATACCAAATTTGGTGGTTCTAAATTGAAAACTGTAGATTTTACGAAAAAGTTTTTATTCGGGGGGGTCTGACCCCCGGGCTCCAACCCCTTCCAAAAACCGTCTAGCATCTAAGTTAGAGTACCATGAGATAGTATACCAGATTAGGTGGTTCTGAATTGAAAACTGTAGTTTTTAAGAAAATTTTGTATGTGAGGTGCTCTGACCACCCGGGCCTTGACCCGTTCCAAAAACGGTCTGCCGACTAAGTTAGAGTACCATAAGATAGTATACCAAATTTGGTGGTTCTAAGATGAAAACTGTAGATTTTACGAAATTTTTTATGAGGGGGGGCTCTGACCCCGCGGGCTCCAACCCCTACCAAAAACCGTCTAGCGTCTAAGTTAGAGTTTCATGATACCAAATTTGATGGTTCTGAAATGAAAACTAGATTTTACGAAAAAAATTATGTATGGGGGGGGGGGCTCTGACTCCCCGGGCCTTGACCCGTTCCAAAAACTGACAACCGTCTAAGTTAGAGTACTATGAGATAGGATACCTGATTTGGTGGTTCTGAATTGAAAACCGTTCGAAATCGTACGTTTTCCTGCATTCGTTTTGTATGTAACCAAAATCTGTAAACGCGACGAATTGACGTAGTCGACGAATTTGTCCGCGACGAATTGACGCACGCGACGAATTGACGTGACACCATTCTGGTTTAACTTAGTTTAAACAAAGATATGCCTTTGACATGAAACTAATTCTATTAATTTTTTCTAAATTACTCAGGGATGTTAAAAAGAGGAAGACTGGATATTTTTCACATCCCAAAACCTTTCTTTATAGTAAAACCAAAATGAAATTAGAAACTAACACGAATTTAGTGTACCATGCTTGGGTTAATCTAGCTCGTTTTTTTTTTTTGTTTTTTTTTTTCTTTCACTGAATCAATTTAAAACATAATCTTGTAAAATAATAGAAGTGCATTATTGAAAATGTAGACACTGAGTAGACAGCAAATTAAAAACAAAATAAAATAAAAACTGTGGGCACATCCATGCAAACCAACTCAGGAGCTTCAAAGTACAGGTAATTAGTTTATGCAATTCTTAGTATTATTAAAGGAAAGCAATTCACTCTCAAGGCTATTTCTTAAATAACTTCTTGTAATTTTAAAGTATAATTACCTGCAAGACCCAAAGCAACATCAAACTCCTTCTTAAGAATCTCCAGTACTCTTGCCACTCCTAACTGACCCTAAAAACAGAACACACTTTAAAATCTTAAGATCATAAAAACAATGTTCAGACAAAAAACACGGTAATAAGAATAATGAATTAAATAATTCCAATGGGTGGCATATTATATCTATGATATGTTATATGTAAATCACAAATTCCTCTAACCAATGGCATGATGACACATACCCTAAAAGCTTACAACACTATAAAGCAGGGATACACAACCTTATCTAGGAAAGGGCCAAATGAAAAAAAGGTCAACTTACCAATTTTTGTTAATGTTTAGAGCAATGTTAGACATGGATACAATCAATATATTTTCTAAGTTCTCGTCTGTAATACGATTCCTCATTTTGTACTTGTTTAAGTTCATAATTGAGAAAGCCTGCTCGCATACATACGTGCTTTCGAACATACTTGCACAAAATCGAGTGTTGTTCTTCAGCATAGGAAATGTTTCTGGCAACTGCTTGTAAAAGTTTAGAAGATCAAGATTCGTAAATGATGACTTCAGTTCGCCATTGCATTGCATGTGAATCAATTCTAATTGGAAATCTTCAGGTGCCTCTTCTGGCTGCAATGAAAATGGATTTGAAAACAGCTGCAGCTGAATTTTGTATTTTTTGAACTCATGAAACCTTTCAGTAAATGATTCAAGAAGTTTGCTAATTTGTTCGGAATAATCCATTTTCATGTGTGGGTATTTTTCTTTCATAGCCTTGCAGTGTGGGAAATGTGCAAAGTTATCTGATTGCATGTGAGACTTGAAAAGGGTTAGTTTAGTAATGAAAGCATTCACTATATCAAATAGCTATGAAACAAGTTGCATCTGTCCTTGCAATAACAAATTAAGTTGATTCAAATGGAAAGTTATGTCAGCATGGAAAGCTAAGTCACACTGCCATCTTTGTTCCTCTAAGTGCCCTGTATGTTTATTATGCTTCTTGAGGAAAGTGATTATAGGCTCTAACAGTTCAACAAAACTCTTCAGAACTGCTGCTTTACTGAGCCACCGAATTTCAGTATACAAAAGAACATCAGAAATCCATAAAAAAGCCAAAAAAAAAAGAACATTACAAAAAATTACACCAATAAACAAAGGGAAAAAAATACACCTGTTTCTATGAACAAATAACAATAGCCCAAAAATATTTACACAAAAGAATTATACTTTTGACTGAAACCTACCA
The DNA here is from genome assembly GCA_039090855.1 of Macrothele yani. Lineage (NCBI taxonomy): Eukaryota > Metazoa > Arthropoda > Arachnida > Araneae > Macrothelidae > Macrothele > Macrothele yani. The sequence continues at coordinate 135,727,559 of CM077010.1, read as the reverse complement.
ACTCATCCAATAGGTCCAATATACACATTAGAAACAAAACACCTAACACATAGAGACACACACTATTCTTACGACTGATACCTACCAACTCATCCAATAGATGGTGATACATTGGAAACAAATCACCTAACACATACAGGCAGCAAACCTTCCCATCGATTCCCGACATGCAACTCCAAAACCACACACACGCGAGGAACCCTCGTGTAGAAATAATGGCCCGAAGATGGCGGTAAATGTACAGCAGAAAGCGCTCGCCATAACAACGAACCACGTGTGAGACGTCTCCTGACCCGATGAGTATAACTCTTTCTACTAAAATCTCTTAATTAATAGTAAATTTTAAACATTTGACTGTGCAAGTGAATGAATGTGGAATTGAAAATATATAACCCATAGATGCCAACCTCTAAAAGTAGTTTTCAGTAACCAACATGTTCATTTTTCAGTAATTTTCAGTAACAATTTTTTTTTCAGTAATTTTCAGTAACAATTTTTTTTTTCAGTAATTTTTAGTAATCCAGTCTACAGCGGCAAATTTGGGTTATGATAAACTGGCTGTAGTTGCCATTTTGGCCTTCCTTAGTTCAATTTGCAAAAACTTCTTCTGATAGCATAGTTCACTGTGTGCAATGCTGTTTATTTTTTCTACTAATACAGAAGACAGCACATGACTACTTAAATTCGGTATGAATCATTCATGGGGTTTTTTCACAATACGGAAAATTCTTTCTGTACTTGCATTGCTATGAGGGACTATTAAAATCATTTTCATAATTTTGCTTAATGATTCATACTTTAACTGGCCACTTTCATTTTTCATCAAAGAAATTCTGTGCCACACTTCATCCATTCTCCCAGAAGTAACAGCACAGTTAAAATTTTCAAACTGGTAGTGAGTAAATTCAGATTCCACCTTGTCAGATTCTTCTGGTTTCAAAACTGGAAACAGGGAACACATATATTGCACTGATGCAAAAGAAACACTTTGCCTTAATGCTACATCTGCAATTTCAGTATGACTCAGAAATTCATCATTAAGTGAACATTTTCTTAAAATGTAATTGCAGCCTGCCTTGTAAAATTCCCTTACCTCAGAATAAAAAGTAGCCACCATGTTTTCACTCAGATCTGCAGTTGTGCCTATATGAGATCTCGCTTTTGACCCAATTACGAGATCACATTCTTTTTGATTTCTCCTTCTTTCAAAATTTCCATCTGCAAGAGATGTTGCTGTCACATCAAATGCCGATGGCTTGATAAATCGTACAAGCAATTCAGATAACAGACTATGAAGTTTTCATTTTAATACATGCACAAGCGGAGCTTCCTGCTGCAAGAACGTTAGCAGATGTAAACAAAGGAAGAGTAGCAGATAAAAAAAGACAATAAAGTTTAGATGAAGGATTTCTAATCATACTTGTAAGGTTCTTATACTGTGAATTAGCTTCTTCATTGTCACTAAAATAATGTTCTAGAGCCTCTCACTGTTATAAAATTTGTCAATGGATTCCAAAAGTGATAACCAGCGAGTATTGACATGCTTTAGAATTTTGTGTGGTTTAGTACCACAAACAGCTTGACTCAGTTTTAGATTGTGTTTCCTCTTTGAACTTTTCTCCAAAAAAAAAAAAAAAAAAAAAAATACAACTGTATCAGAAACTGCTCAACATTAAATCCTTTCAGTTGAGTAGCAGATTTCTGTGCAGCTAAATTTACTAAATGGCATGAACATCGCTGCACTATGATTGCAGGCTGAACCTTCTTTATGTGAGAAACATCACCTTTTACTTGACCTATGATAGTGTTAGCATTGTCACACAAAAAAGACACACAGTTGCTCCATGAGATATTTTTTTAACAAACTCATTGTTCAAAACGTTGAATATTCCTTCACCTGTATTATTACTTGATTCAACCAATGATAACAAAACAGTTGAATTTTTCCCTATTTTTTCGTCAAAATATGTTATTGTAATGGGATACAGTTTATTTACTTGAGCATCATTACTTCTGTCCGTAGATATAGAAAAAGGATTTTTTTAACTTCAGATGCGATGTTACTTGTAGAAACACTGGCCATGTGCTGAATTAGTGCAGTAGCCTTGGTTCTTCCACACGAATATTTTTTGTGATCGCTGAATTGGGAAACATGGCTTGAAATAACAGTTTTTCAAGCCTTCAGTTTTTGGAAATTTATCCAATATTTTCAAGTTGAATTGACTTCACTTTTCGGAAATTTATCCAACATTTTCAAGCTGAAATACAAATATTTATGGAATAAAATGGTATCTAACAATATTGGGTAGAGGAAACATCGCGAGAAAAAAATTACGATTACCAGAGAAATCTTATTTCCGTCTACTTTCCGTTTTCGAAGGATGAAATTCCGTCCTCCGACGGAAAAACGACCTCCCTTACGCCGCCGCCACCAATCTTATCTCCGTCAAAATTTAAGTCGAAGTTATGAATCGATTTCGTACATGGTCCAAATGATAACAAAAAAAGACGGAATTCCTCGACTCAGCGTGAGAATCTCGTCGCCGAAGATTACGGGAAATTTTCGGGCGGCCTAACTTCCGTTTTCGGAAATCGTTGCTTACAATTTTTTCAAGCTGAAATTATGCAATGAAATTATATTTAACAGTACTGAACAGAAGCAACATCGCGCGAGAAAAAAAATACGATTACGGGAAAAATCTGCACTTCGTTTAACTTCCGTTTCCGAACGTTTAAAAAGACAAAACAACATCCCCAGACGGAATACGACCCCCTCCCCCGCAAGTAATATCCCGAAAATTTCTTCACTTTTGCATCGATCTCGGGGAAAAAAAAAAAAAAAAACGGAGGGGAACTACTCCGCGAATTCGCGGAAGAATCTCACGTACGAATTCACCGCTGAATCGATTTCGAATGTCGTAAGATAACGCTAAAATATCGATGACCGGTAAATTTAAACTTTTGACACAAAATTGGCGCAGATTTCGTCGAAATGGCGATTTTTTAGCAGAATTGCGCAAGAACAACGTTTTGGCGCGGGCTGGCACAATTGGCGCAGATCTGGCAGCCCTGAATGTAGCATTTCATTTTTTTCCCCCAGAAAAACTTGAAGAACCAACAAAAAAATTTTTTAAGTTGATGAAAATTTGCTTTCTATCTCAGAAAATTAAATCAAATGGTGATTTTCCGTAATTTTAGCGGTGTTTCCGTACTTCCGTAACAGCAACAAAAAATCCGTAAAATTACGGAAAATCCGTACTAGTTGGCATCTATGTAACCTAACTGTTTTACTTCTGCAAAATTTTTTATAACTAACCAAGGTCCGTAACTTAAGAGACCTCTCAGGGCCAGGAGCACGTGCCACACAGAGCAAACAACGTGAGAAATACTTTGACAGTATCAGGTAAAATACCTTAGATATTATGTATAGTTTAATCAGAATATTCAGCTTCTATTCCTTCTAGAAATGATTTAAACAAACGATGATTCAGACCATGACGGCGGATGAAGTTCACTGTCCGGGTAACATCTTTCATGAGGGCTTCAAACCCTAGTCTCTTCGCACAAAGCTGTTGGTGAATTATACAATGATACTGAACTCCTTCTGCCTATTCCCAAGGTGGCTTTTCAGCAAGGTCACCATGCTGTTATCATGTCCAATCATGGACGGTACCCCACTTGTGGCAACACTGCATATGTTGTTGAGATTGAGTTAACATTTAATGCAAATAATCAACAAAGCATTTAAAAATTTGTAACATGTTTTGTGGTCACTAAGTGTTTCCATTCCAAGGAATTCTTCAGTTACAATAAAATCAGATGAAACTCCTCTGATAAACACAATCATCTGCACTGTTGATGATATGTTAGTCGACTCATCTACGGCCAATGAGAAGTAAGCAAATCTTGTGGCTAAATTATAAAGCTGACCAGTAATATCTGATGCAAGTCGTGAAATCCTTTGTTGTACTGTCATACGGTTAAGACTGATGTTTTGAAACACTTTTGTCTTTTCAGGGCACATCCTATCATTGGAGATGATGAGACTTTTTTATTAGATCTCCATCACTGAATGGTTTCCCATTCTTTGCTCTTAAAGCAGAAATTTCTAGGCTACTTATCAGAGATTTCTCGCAAGGAAATATTTGACGCCGCATTGGAGATAAACGTTTGCGCCGGCCGCCGACCTTTTTCATTGCGTCGCCGCCGCAGCTATTTGATCGGGGCCGATTCGCCCAATGAAGTACTGGGAAATCGTCAAAATCCCGAGAAATTCGACATTGATGCTTCAAATAATCGCTAATTGATCAAAAATTTTACATCGATTTTTACACGAACACCACTATCGATAATCGCCAGTCAAGGTCGCGCCGCGGTGCCGTCGGCAAAATCTAGCTGGCACGCTGCCGCCGTGTTTTTTGCTTCGGCGCAGACTTCTAGTTGGAGATCATGACGCCATTTCGAACCACTTCTAAAGTTTCGGCGGGCCGGATATGCAACGACAGCGGGCTGCATTTGGCCCGCGAGCTGGAGGCTGTGCATCCCTGCTATAAAGCAATTTATTAACTAGGGTTCTGATAGAAATAAGCTATACTTTCGATTTTGCAGAACTCCTTAAAAACAGAAACAGAAAAGCATTACCCCATAAACGTGTGTGGTGATAAAGGGGAAAAGAACATTATTGCAATTAAAATACCAGCAATCACAGCATAAAAGCATGACGAAATAATTTATAGGTAGAAACTAAAGCTAAATTTAAAAGGAAAACATGGGCATAGCTGGTCACGAATCAAGGGGAAAACCAGAAGATGGATCGACAGTGTAAACTCGGGCAATAGTGGTAGAAGTATTAATTTTCCAGAGGCACAAAATATTCCAATGAAACAAGAGAGATGAAGAAAATTTGCAAGCAATCAGCATTCATTTTCATTTTCAATTTTTTATATTCTATTCTCATAATCTGAATTTATGAAATCAGCCTGATTAAACTGAATATCTTACTTTATCTATACAAGTATGATATGCTGACAGCTAAGAAATAACGTAAGGTAGTTATGAGAAAACCGGACATCTTTCCCAATTTGTTAAACTACTTTTTTCAATTTTTTTTTATTAGCTGTCCTAGGATCCTAGTGTCATAATATTAATGTGAACAGAAATACAATGTTTAACTAATGGCCTAGAGCAACTAACACATCATTCCCCTAAGAAAAATTAGTGTGAAAACTTTTCTCCTTGTAAGTCAAATAATGATAAAAGAAGCAAACTTTCGTTAAGCATATACATTTGACATGAAAATCACACCACACACATTGGCTGCTCTTACCAAGGGGATATGGTCAATTTCATCCCCACCCAAAGTGTAAAAGCCAAAACCTTTGTTATTATTATAGTGACAAATAGGAAGTCTCCATAGATACTTAGGTCATTCAAAAAGTAATGAGACTGAAGTCATAGCACAAAAACACACCCATGCAGAAAAATGCAGCTGCCTGTGTCGGAACACCTGCAAGCTCAGTCACATGATGACGTGTCATCACAGCGCTCCTCTAGTGCATACTTGTAGTAGATGGCATAGAGTTCAGATGTGTTTCTGTAACCCAGTATGGATTTAAAACTGGAACAGCAGTTATAAAATTTTTGCATGCGTTTGAATAAAACCCACCACAGGAACAAACAAAATGATTAAAACTGCCTATAAGAAGGTGCTTTGTCCCTTGCAAGAGTTTTTGAGTGACGCAAGACATTTGTGAATGATGAACAATGTCTGGAAGATGCGCCATGCTCTGGCAGGCCTTCGACATCAACTACAGAGATAAAGTGTCAACATCATCAAGGCACTCCTGCCTGAAGACAGCTGAATGACCATTAAGAAGGTTGTTAATGTGATGCAGATGTCTGTTGATTCCATTGATGACATTGTAAGAAAGTGGTTAGGGTACTGAAGAGTCACTGCAAAATGGATTCCCCACTTGCTCATAGATGAACTCAAAGCAAATTGTGTTACCACTTGTCGCCAATGGTAGCATCAGCTACAATATGAGCCACACTTTTTGGATTGCGTCATCACATTTGATGAAACATTTTTTCCCTATTTTGATAAAGAAACAAAACAACAGAGCACCCAATGGAAGCACCCACAGAGTCCCCAGCTGAAGAAAGCAAAGGCTCAAGCAAGTGCAGAGCAGGTCATGCACCTGGTTTTCTTTGATAAAAAGGAATTGTGTATGACCACGTTGCTCCACAAGGAAAAACTGTTACCAGTGCCTATCATTCTGAAGTTCTCTAAAGAAAATTTTTTTCCCCAAAAACGCCCAGAATATGAACAAACTGGTTGGATTTTGCATCAAGATAATGCCCCTGCACATTGTGCTTTGCTTACCCAACAGGTTATGCAAGTTCTAGACATCAAACTGATCGGGCACCCTCCGTATTCACTGGACCTGGAGCCGTGTGACTTCTACCTATTCCCTGAAATGGAAAAAAAAAAAACTTCCTGGGTGCTGGTTTGCATCAAATACTGAACTGAACAATGCTGTGATGGGTATCCTGAACCACATGTTGGGGAAGGGCTTCAAACTCACCTTCTGAAAGTGGATAGAAAGGTGGGACCAGTGCATTCAGGTAGAGAGAGAATACTTTGAAAGTACATAAAAGTACGTATGTTTACTGCATTCCACTTCTGCCCCATGTAAAATCAGTCTTGTTACATTTTGAAAGACACACGTATAATTGCTCTGAGTATACTTTGACTTTGTTTAGCTTTCTCTCTTACTGACAGCCCTGTATCGCACCATCATTGTGTCTTCCCCTTTGTCAAATTGAGTGGGCACAGTGTGCTTCTCCTCGTAATTTACAAACGGGAATAACTGCTAATGATCCCCTGAATTGTATGACATAGTCTGAGATTCCCCAATGAAGAATCATCAAAGCTCGAGAAGTAAGGGTCAGCATGCATATCCCTACATGGTGATTCAACCTTGAGAGGTATGGAAACACATGTGAACAAAGTGCTGTATATTTCTCCATGTGATACGACCCCTTCAGCTGTAAAAGAGATGTGGTAGCCAACTAATATTTTATCTGTGACTATGTGAAATTGTTTTGAAGAGAGAAATGTAAATATAACCATGTTTTTTTTTTCCATATTGTGTTCAGTGAAGCATGAACACAATCGTCATATTAAACTATCATTTTTACAAAGAACAATTTTTTTTTCCAAAATTGCGAATTTTTATTTTAGAAAAAAAAAAAAAAAAAAGATGTAGATTTTTGCTATATCAGAAAGTTAGAAGTATAACATTTAAGATCAAATCAACCTGGTGAATAAATTCTTGTCAATACTAATGGCAAAGTGAATAAACTTTAGTGACAAGTTAATAATATTATTACAAACAATTTATAGGACCTACAATTATTAATAAAAAATTATAAAGCACATAACATGTTTGTTACATATAGCATTGTGTTAAATAGTAGTTATGTTATACGCACTGCACCCATGTACATACATTTCAGTATACTACAAATATTTTTTTTATATCCCCACCTGTAGAAATGCATTAGACACTGCACTGGCCACACATAAAAAAACCTAATATTTTTACTTTCAAAACCAGGGCTGTTTGAGATAAGAAGTAAAAAACTTCATTTATATATAATAATTCACTTATATAAATTTATTTATACAAAACACTTCAGAATGAAGATGGGTTAAACCATCTGCATTAATCTTTAACTCCTCTTCTCAGTTCAATGATTGGAAGACACCATTGAAGCACCTGGTGTCACGCTGTTCCAATTTCTATATGTGTGTGTGCATGTGTCATTTTTTTTTACAAGAACTGCAGATTTAAAGGTTAATGAAGCAAATCTAGAAGCAACTAATGTATACATTTACCTCGGGCAACGTGCGAAGGCCACACAGAAGAAATTAGCAGGCACATAAAAAACATGGCTGGAGAGCATTTGAAAAAAACAGCGCAATTTTCAAGAGAAATTTACTATTACATCTTAAAAAAAAGTGTTTAATCTATGCATCCTTTTTTTTTTCAGTTCTTGCTTAGGGATCAGAGCTTGGATCTTAACTAATAAAAACATACAGAGCCTGTAGACAACTGAAAGGAGAATGGAAGAATGCATACTTGGAATAACCAGGAAAGATAAGAAGAGTAACTCATGAATCAGGAAAATGACAAGAGTTCATGGGAGATGGGTGGTTGAAATTTGAAATCAAAATGGAGTGACGTGAAAGCAGAGTTTGCATTGGCTTTTTTACATCCATTTAAGGAGTTGGAGTTTTAAAGGAGTCAGCAATGACATCAGAACGTTTAAAGTTTAATTTATCTGAAAATGCAAAGTTTCCCATTGCTTGCTACATCAGCAGAGAAAAAGAGAAGCATTGCCCCTTTTGTTTACTAAGAAAGAAAAAAAGTTCAAGATTGGAACCTTCAGGTCTCCATTGTAGTCTTTTACCACCTGTAAAGTTGTTTTCACAGCATAAGGAGGCGTAATAGCAATTTTAAACACTAATATCACCTTGAATAAAGCTCATGCTGAAAACTGGCTTCCTAGTTTCTTAAATTAAACCCTTAATCAAACATCTAATATGAGTTTTTTTCTTCTAGGAAATATTTTAATTAAAAACGCAAATTTTTGGAGAAAACTCTTCTCCTTCAGGCAGTTTTTTGCTGTCACTCTTTTTCCGTCACTATCGTGGTTATGTTTTCCGTCACTATCCCCAACGCTACAGTTATTTCTAACCAGAAAAACCAGCATCCAAAAAATTATAAACAATTCTCAAAATTACAGTTTAGATTACCTCAAATCTATGGTTCTGTGTGCTGCAACAGGAAAATTTTAATAGTTTGAAATAATCCTGTCAATAGACTTTCTGCCAGCTCAAAAATTTCTTTGCTATCTGATCAATCGAAAAATATTTTTTAACCATTGTACTTTCTGTTCATCTTCAGCCACGTGTGGTTGACGATAAGTGGAAGTTGTGTTTGTTTAGTACATGTTAAATATGGATGATCAAAAGTTGCATTTTTGGCATATGATGCTATTCCTCTAAAAAAAGGGGGGATGCTTCACAAACGTGTAAAAACATTTGTGAAGTGTATGGAGAGAATGCTATTAGTAAATTAACAGTTTGGAGGTGGTTTGCAAAGTTCAAAGCAAGCGATTTTCGTTTAAACAACCGGGATCAATGTGGAAGACCTTCAGCAGTGGACGACGATCTCATAAAGGCAGAAATTGAGTGCAACCCAAAATTAACGACTCAGGAGCTAGCAGAGACTGTGAAAATGCCAAAAAGTACTGTTCAGGAACATTTAGTGAAACTGGGATACACTTATCATTATGATGTTTGGGTCCCACACAAGCTGTCAGAGAAAAATTGCATGGAACTACACTATCTACCAACAAGTAATTGGACACCCCTGCAATTGACGATATCTGCGGTCCTGATACACGTCACGGCTGCTGCCGTTAAATATCGTGTGGGAAACAATGCAACCAGTCGCATGCAAGATGCCACGCAGTTAGGAGCTCTCTGATTTCGAGAAAGGTGTAATCGTCGGGTATCACAGAAATGGCCGATCCATACGTGACATATCTAGCGAGTTGAAGTACCCAAAATCGACAGTGGCCTACGTGATTGGCAAGTGGAAGATGAGAGGTGACTGTCGGAATGTGTCCTAACCCGACAGACCCACAAAACTGGGAGTTAGAGACCGACGGGTGCTGGCCAGAGAAATTCGGAAGAACCGCACCAAATCGATGGGCCACATCCACGAGGAGTTTCAACAGGCATCCAGGAGTGTTCTTTTGATGAATACCATCCGTAAGGAAGCCCATCTGCTCGGTTATCATGGACGTGCTGCCGCTCACAAGCCTTTGATCACCAAGTCCAATAGCGCTGCTCGGCTAACGTGGTGCACAGAACGTCGACAGTGGACCGTTGAACAGTGGAAACAGGTTCTCTGGAGCAACGAATCAAGGTTCACCCTCTACCGTTCGGATGGTGGGGTCTGGGTTTGGCGTCTGTCTGGAGAACGCCTCCTGCTGGAATGTATTGTGCCAACTGTGAAGTTCGGCGGCGGTGGAATTATTCTATGGGGGTGTTTCTCCTGGTATGGCACGGGACCCTTGGTCACAATTCTTGGTAGACTCAACACCGAGACCTACTGCACCAATTTGGATAACCATGCGCATCCTACGTTGTGGCAGTTTTACGGGGTGGACCCATGTTACTTTCAGGATGACAATGCCACCTGTCATGTTGCGAGGTCCACCATGGCTTGGTATGGTGACAATGGGTATTAATCGAATGGACTGGCCTGCGCAGAGCCTGGACCTTAACCCTATCGAGCACCTCTGGGACGAGATGGAGCGTCGACCGTCCGAAATCGGTGAAGGAACTTACCTGTCTTCTTCAAGCCGAGTGGAAGAAAATACCACTAGCCGTCGTACAACGCCTGGTTGAAAGTATGCCCCGGAAGGCCACATTTGTAATCGCCGCTCGTGGAGGTTCCACCAACTATTGAAGGTGAATAAACTTCGTTTTCCTTTGCTATCACAGGTGTCCAATTATTTGTTGGGAGATAGTGTATATTCCATATGCAATATGATCCGTGCAACAACAGAGACCCATTTTTGAAATGATTAGTGACAGATGAAAAATGGATAGTTTATGACAATGTAGTGCCGAGAGATCCTGTGTCACGCTGCTGAACCACTTAAACAAACACCAAAGAATAATATTCATGGACACAAGGTTACGCTCTCTGTTTGGTCAGATTGCAAAGGCATTATTTACTATGAGCGCCTTCAATACAATCAGACGATCAATCTGGGTGTGTACCACAGCCAGTTGGAACAACTGAATGAAAACTTGCAACAGAAGAGGCCAGAACTTGTGAACAGAAAGGGTGTTTGTGTTCCAGCAAGACAATGCATGGCCACACATTTCTTTTGTCACCCGCAGAAAGTTGCATGCCATGGGCTGGGATGTCGGACATCCCCGCCCATGGCGTGCAACTTTCTGCAGGTGACCAAAGAAGCGTGTGGCCGTGTGTTGCTGCTGATGCCCACCCACCTTATTCAATGGGCATTGTGCCCTCTGACTTCCATTTGTTTCGGTCTCTGCAAAATTCTTTAAATGGAAAATCCTTCAGGGATCTCAACACTGTCAAGAAACATGTGGATGACTTTTGCCTCCAAGCCAACCACGTTCTACACGGATGGCTTTCTAAAATTGCCCAAAAGATGGACTAAAGTCGTGGAAAAGAGTGGAAAATACTTTGAGAAATAAAGATATGTTCTTCAACTCATTGCATTTGTTTCATTCCACATTAAAAAAACTGCTCAGGACTTTCTGGACAACCCAATAAATAAAGAATACCACAGAAAGATTTCTCACTAGAGTAATGTTAATACTAACACTGTGTGCAAGACCCCAAAGGATAGGTCTTCCCACAAACACAGCCTTAGCTCCAAGAGCAAGGGCTTTCAAAACATCAGTTCCTGTTCTGACTCCTCCATCTAAGTAAACTTCACAACGTCCACGAACAGCTCTCACTACCTCTGGCAAGGCTTCAATCTGAAAAAGAAAAATAATAATTTTTTTTATGTTTTCTTAAAAAAAATTATTTACAAGAATATATATACAGAAAGAACTGTTTATTTAAATTGTGTGATATTTATTTAAAGCATGGCATGTAAGGACATTAAAAGGACATAAAAAGTGAACAGATGAGAGACAGTTGCTTTTGACAAAAGTAGAAACTTCTGAATGTATAATCAGTCCAGCTAAAGAAGAGCCACAGGTTGCATTGATACCAATGGGATTCATAGTTCTTCTTTAGTATGGTAGACTATATATGCTGCAACAAGCAACATAGAGTAGAGGAAACTTCCAATGATGTGCAGGATGATTCAGAAGTCACATAACACAGAAAATAATATTGAATAGATTATCTATTTCACTGATTACATATTAATGTACTACTACGTTCAAAAAGTTCCAGAACTTTTTGAATATTTGCCAAATGTCAGTGAATTATGTCATTCCTCGCTGAGCAAGCGAAGAGCATGATGTGACCGACCAGCCAGAACCAGTTTGATCCAGATCCAACACTTACAGCTTATGTGCGTAGTTCATGATTACAGACATTCGAGGCTCTCCATCGCAAGAACAACAATGTCGAATTTTGAACAGCGTTCAAGTGTAAAATTTTGTGTTCTGCTCGGAAAATCTTTTGCTGAGACTTTTCAAATGATTAAGTCAATGTACGGTGAGAGTGCAATGAGTCGAACTAGAGTTTATGAGTGGCATCGACGATTCGAAAACGAGCAACAGAGTATCGAGGATGATGAGAGGTCAGGATGACCTTCAACATCCACAATGGATAAACAAATCGCCATTGTCAAAGAAATTGTGAAAAATGACCGTCGAAAAACTGTTGCAGCGATTGCAGAAGTTGCCGGCATCTCAGTTGGAAGTTGCCATGCCATTTTAACAGAGTAACTGGGCATGCATCACGTGTGCCAACAAATTGTTCCCAAAAACCTGATACAAGAAAAAATGAATAAGCGCATGCAAGTTTGCGGGGATAACATCGATGCAGTGGATTCAGATCCCGATCTCTTGAATCGATTGATCACTGGCGATGAGAATTGGTGCTTTCTGTACAACCCCCAATCCAACCGACAATCAAAAGTGTGGAAATCACCATCGTCACTACGACCAAAAATGTTCAAGGCTGACCGCTCCAAAGGAAAGGTCTTGTTAACAGTTTTCTTCGATTGCAAGGGGGTCGTACACAAGGAATTCCTTCAACATGGTCGCACAGTCACTAAAGAAGATTATGTCAACGTCCTGAAATATCTCCAAAAATCAGTGAGACGCAAGCAACCCGATTTTTTCAATACCAACTCGTGGGTGCTCCATCACGATAATGCGCTGGCTCACAGATCCCTCCTGGTGTCCGATTACCTGTCCAAACATAACATTCCCGTTCTTCCACAACCAGCTCATTTCCCTGATCTCACCCCGTGAGACTTTTTCCTTTTTCCCTGGATGAAGAATTTGCTTAAGGGGCGACGCTTCTCAAGTTCCGAAGAAGTGCAACGAGCTGCGACGGAAGCACTGGAGGATGTGGGAAAGGAAGGCTTGTAATCTGCATTTAAATCTTTGTATGAGCGCAGACAAAAATGCATAGTTGCACAGGGTAACTACTTCGAAGGAAATACCACGTAAACAGGTATTATCTGTACTCTTTCTTTTTTAATATAAAAAGTTTTGGAACTTTTTGAACATAGTATAAGACAATGCACTCAACAATGAGGAAATGGTGCACTACCACATGACAATAATGGAAAGTGCATCATATTTCAGGTCATTTAGAATGGCAAGGAAACGTGGAATTTAACTTGTCCAAAACCAGCTGTTCTCTTTCTTTTGATATACTAAGGTGGAACCATGTATCTCCCTTAAAGAAAATTTTATTGCTCAAGCCCAACTTTCAATGTAAGTTCTTCACACTTTTTTCACTATTAATACCTGTTTATTTCTACCTATTTTTCTAAATGGTTTAATTGGTAATGGGCTTCTATAACAGGCATCTTGGCAGGATTCTATCTCTGTGGCCAGATAGCAAACATATGATTGTGTGAAGGGGCACTGGAACCATGGTGGAGCTTGGTATTTTACGCCCCCAAAATGTACAACAAAGAATAAACACAAAAGAAATACGGGATTATCCTGTGATGGTTATATTCAAATTAATCAGAAACTTGAGACTTGGTCGTTCTGGGTGGTGTAATGGTTAGCATACCTGGGCGCTATCTGGGAGACGTGGGTTCGAGTTCTGCTCCAGGACGATGAAATTTTCAAGTTTTTGGATTTTATCTGACTTACCATCCTTGTTATATTTACACCGAAAAACGGATATTCATCTTCAAAATTTGTAAGAATAAACATACCATTCCACTTTTTTATGAAAAATGGTGAAGTGGGCCTCAACAGTATTAAATTCTCTGATTTGCACACACCCCTGGGAGCAGAAAAATTCCCCCAGAATTTTTCGGCTCTGGCACCCCTGACTGGGTGGCAGCTGTGGACCACAATGCTGAATGGTTCTATAATGCTGCATTATCAGTTTTAATACTTAACTTATTTAAATATCAGGTCTACTAATGTAAAATTTAAAGATCAAAACAAATTTTTAATTTTTACATTACAACCAGTCGACATGTTGTGCTCATTCATAACATTTGCCTAAATGGCAATCTTTGCAGTTGGTTTCTATTCATCATATGCTACAATTTTTTTCTCACTAGTGATCAATACACAGACATTGCTTACATTTATCCCAATACAACCAAGAGTCCCATTTGTGTTAAAACCACAAATAAAAACTATTCCTCTCAACTGAGCAATAGTGTTGGTGATAAGCAAGTCTCAATGACACACATTCAATTACATTGGTCCTCATAACAATTAAAATAAACTAATCTTTCCTCATGGTCACCTGTATGCTGTTTTCTCATAATTGTCATAAAATGTTATGCACAAAAAATTCAGATAACCAAAAGATGGCAAAATATGAAAAAGACACTATTAATAACATTGTGTACTACAAAATGTTATAGTCAAACAGGATAATGGTCCCATGAGTTTTATAAAATAGAGACATGATATTTCATAAGAAACACAAACACCCTTTCCTTATGTTGGCATAATTACTAATTTAAATTCTTCATTCCTTTACCGACAAAAAAAAAAAAAATGAAAGTAGCAGAGTAGGAGGTAAGCATGTGGAAGGCAAAGATGAAGACCCCTAGTATTTCACAATAAAGAAAAACCAAACTCCTTGACTTCAATACTGAAAAAAAAACACATTTATTTTATTTCAAATTTTTAAGAGTGAAAGCCATGAGATAGACTACAGTAATCATAATTTGAATTTTCCTAAAAAGAAAAAAATAATACAGTAAACCTGTTTGAGATGGAACCTGAAACCTGCTCAAAACGAAGGGGTTTTTTTTGGTTCCGAAATGAAAGATAGAAAATTATGTACTATTTAACCTATCTCAAACAGAACCTGACTAATATGGGAATAGAAATTGTAAAAGAGTAAATGAACCTTGTAACAACAGAAAGAAGTTCCATGTCATCAAGTATTTTAATTGAACACATTACACAATAAAGTGTAATGGTAAATTCACATGGAACATATTTGCTTGATGTTGAAATTAACATAATTAAACAGAGATAAAGGGAGAGAGAGACAGACAGACGGAGACACCGAGAGAGATAGAGAGAGAGACAGACAGACGGAGACACCGAGAGAGATAGAGAGAGAGAGGGAGAGAAAGAGAGAGAGAGACAGAGAAAGAGGGAGAGACAGTGAGAGAGAGAGGGAGAGACACAGAGAGAGAGAGAGGGAGAGACACAGAGAGAGAGAGGGAGAGACACACAGAGAGAGGATTGCTTTTAGGCTGTTTACACAAACACATACTACAGCATATCGACTGTTTGGTTTCTCCTTAAACATGCAGAATGACTCAGATGTAAGGTAAGACAGGTGACCTCTTTGCTGGATGCAATGTCCAAAGTCTTTGCAGCTGGCTGTTTCATATGGATTACACCAATTCTTTGATATTTATTCACTGAGATTATCACTCAAACATTTGCTTATTGTGAGTTACATGCATTTATTTGTATGTAACTCACAACAAGCAAAGGCTCTTGCCATGGCACCAAAGAACATTCTTGATTTGGATACAAAAGTTAAAGTTATTGAAATGCACACAAAATAAAATGTAAGTGTCAAGCATTTGGCAGAGATGCACCAGAAAAACACAAATGTATGACATTTTAAAGCAAAAAGACAAGATAACAGGGTGGTTGCACAGAGGTAACAGCTCAACAGCAACATTTTGACCAAGCCTTGTAATGAAGATCTTGAAGAAATTATTGAGCGACATCAAATCAGAGAAAAAACAATAACAGTGAAGATGATGAAATAAAAGCGGTAAATATGTAAACCACAGCTATGATAAAAACAAATCGCCAAGTATTGCAAAATATTCAGGATATTTGAGATTTTGAACTTCTCCCAGGTGAATGAATTATTTCAGTTAATGAGAAGCACACATGCTCTCACTGAGCATTATATTGCAAGTGTTACAGAAATCAATGTTGGATTATTCAAAGAAAAAAAAAACGTTTTCTTAAGTAACTGCTAATTTTCCAATGACTTTCATAGATCAACCTGTATGAAATGGAAACCTATGTAAAAGGGAAAATATTTCCACCCCCTCGGATTCTGTCTTAGATAGGTTAATGGTCTTAGATTTTAAGCTTTTACAAGGAAATTTCAAGAAGTTCTTTGAGTGTGCTCTAAGAATATACAAATTCAATATTGTGAAAAAAAAAAGACAAAATTTTGCATTATAACAAGAAAAATTACATATTTCGTGTTCATGTTGGATTTTATACAGGGTGTCCACAAAGCCTCTTTACAACTTTGCACATTTATTACGGACACCCTGTACTATGTAAGTTCATGGTATTTGTTGTATTATATACTGTAAATATCAAAGTTTTAATTGACATTATCGTTTTTTGTAATAGGTCCCTCACTGACATAGCAGGTGTTGTTCTTTGAAAATGTGGTCCCCACAACAGAGAGTGCAGTGCGTCACTTGGTTTGTCGAAACAAAATCTGATACACAAAGGCAACAACATTTCCGAACTAACTATGAGAAAACCCCACCATCTTGTTCAACTATCTGCCAATAGCACCAGAAACTCATGGAGACTGGGTCCATGTTGGATCAAGATCGTAATGGCCGCCTACGAACATTGAATGAAGACATCGAACATGTTCATGATTCATTTCCACAAAGCCCGAAGTCTATTCGTTCCACTACCAGAGAACTACAAGTGCCCCGGTCCATGGTACACAGGGTGCTACGCAGACATCTATGCTTATATGCATACAAAGGGCAACTGTTACAAGCACTTGAAGTGAATGATAGGCCACAACAAAAAGAATTTGCAGTAATGATGTTGGATAGACTGAGTGAACATCCAGAGTTTCTTACACATTTGTTTTATGGATAAGGCAACTTTTGATGTCTCTGGGCAGTTAAACAGACACAATGCCAGGATTTGGGTGTCTGAAAATCTTCATGCATTTATGCCACTTGCGAGAGACAGTCTTAAAGTGAACGCGTAGTGTGGCGTTATGCAAAACCGAGTCCTTGGACCATTTTTTTTCAGTGATAAAACAGTGACAGCAGATGTTTACCTGGGTGTTTAGCATGAGTATGTTGTGCCACAGTTGGAGGACCTTCAACCAAGCATGATATTCTAACAGAAAGGTGTGCCACCACATTGGGGATGGCACATTCAGGACTTTTTAAACATAACATTTCCAGGGAGGTGGATTGGGCAGTATGGTCCAATTGCATGGTCACCCTGTTCCCCCAATGTCACACCTCTGGGCTTTTTTGTATGGGGATATGTGAAGGATATCGTGTATCGGACAAAGGTGCAGGACATAGACGACCTGAAATTGAAGATCAACAATGCCATTTTGACCATTACTGAGGACATGCTGCAGCGCACATGATTGGAACTGGAGTTTCGGCTAGATGTTTTATGCGCAACAAATGGTGCGCATATTGAGCTATTGTAATGAGGTAGAAAAGACTTCAGTCTTTGCTCTTACTTATGTGCTCAACCACATTTGTCTATCTCATACAGTGTATCCGAAATAAATGTGCAAAGTTGTAAAGATACTTTTTGGACGCCCTGTATTACATATGACTTTCCATGATTTAGAAACTTTTCTATGAGGAAAAATAAGAAAATTCTACTGTGTGAACAACTCTGTAATGAATACTTCACTCTCAGTGTGGTTAAG
The DNA here is from genome assembly GCA_039090855.1 of Macrothele yani. NCBI lineage: Eukaryota > Metazoa > Arthropoda > Arachnida > Araneae > Macrothelidae > Macrothele > Macrothele yani. Next base: position 135,709,620 of record CM077010.1, on the reverse strand, counting down.
ACCAATGTTCTAGACAAATGTCTTACTGGCATTTATGTAATAAAAAGATTCAGCATGAATACAGGTTTTTCGTCCTTCTATTAAAAAGAAAAAAATAAAGGAAATGGTTTTAAAGTTACTTGGGAAAACAGTAAAGTTAATCATACTAAAAAAAACATTAAAAAATTAATAGATTTTTCAGTAGGTTTTTACAGAATTCTGAGAAAAGGGAGACAGAATATACTGCAAGAATTTCTATTGGTATACATTAAATACTTGTGTATAACTAATGGTCAAACTTGTTTGTAACCTGCACAGGTACAATAAAACTGTATATCATAAACAAGTGACAAATCTAAGCTTGGTGCATGAACATTTATGCACAAAAAAATTAGTCTTGCATTTATCATGTACATGCTAATGGATCTATTACTTGATTCTTGCTTTTAAAACATTTTAATTTTCGATTAAGAGATAACTTACGTTAAAGTATTTCCAATGAAACCAATGCTTAAGTTACATGAAAGTAAATTCATAAAATTGAGAAATTTTGGTAGCCACTTTTATCTTCTTCAGCCACGGAATGAACAAAAATAACATGTGAATTAGATGTGTTGCCAGTTTTTTTGTAATGGATTTCTGGTGAGGTGAGTTTGTACTGAAATTTGAAAAACCACAGGAATCTCTTAGGTATTGTGATAGTACAGAAATTTGCCTCTCCTATACAGTCACCTCATTAAATTTCTATTATTTGGAAATCCTTTTAAAACCTAGCAAACATCTGATTCATCTTGTGTAATTTTATTCATTCACTGGCTGAAGAAATCACTATTTTACAAATTTTATTTTACGTAGCTTGAGGGTTAATTTCATTACAAATACTGTAATGTATTTTTTAATCATTATTGTGTTACGTGGCTTTCTGCCATTCCTTTTCATTCTGTTAATTTTCATAACACATCAATCCAAAGTTTCTCCTTGAAACTTGGACGTTTGAAAATATGAGTTTACACCTGAGTTTGTGGGGTGCTGGTCACAGAAATCAGTTAGGATCCCATCAAAAAAACTAGCAACCAAAAAACAACAAGTACAGCTCAGTGAGGTAGGCTGAAATTAAAATTATTAAGTGCCATGTAAAGATTTTTAATTTTCGGCAGCAAATTTCCTAAAACTTGGCAAAAACCTTTTCAAATGAACCATCAATGATATCTGTATCCTCTTTGATGGCCATCAAAATCCCCTCTTCCAGTGGTCTTGTCTTCTCTCAAAAAAAAAAAGTGACAAAGCATGGTATTTGTATCTGGAAACCCACCAGAACATTTTGAATGACATTTTCCATACATCTCTAATATATAAAATTTGAAGACGATTCATTAACCTGTTCCTGACTTCCTAAAAGCCAAAATTGAGTGGCAAAACAATAAACAAAACAGGGTACCTGTATCTGGAAACCCACCAGGATATCCTGAATGAAATTTTCCATAGACTTCTCATATATAAAATTATAAGTCGAATTTATTCACCTGTTCCAAACTTCCTAAAGGCCAAAATTCTGCATTTCACATTACATGTTCTACTGAGTGCTACTATTAATGCTATTGTTCCCATTGATATTTCTTTGCTCTTTAAACTCTCACACTGTACACTGCTTGTTTCTCCTTAAGGCACCTACACTCCCACGCTACTAGGCAATCATTCATATGTGAACACACGTGTGTAGACATAAACCACTGGAGACATGGTGTGGCACTGGTCACAAAAACCAATACAGGTTTTGCTTTTCATTTAATGACAGGTCTTAGAATAAAAGGAATCACAAGAGAAAAGTTGTGACTCTAAAATGACATACAGACAAAAAAAAACTGACTGATAATATATCTGTTAGTACCTTTTCATTTGTCTATTTTTTAATGTTTTTAAATTTAAGTGCATTTAAATATTTTTTTGTTCACAAACATTTTAAATATGCTCTTATATGCACCTTACCATTGGGGTTTTGCCTCCTCGGGGCGCTCCGTGGTAACAATGGCACACACAACAGCAACTAGGGCCTCTGTGAATCTTGGAGAGGTGCCAGCTAGATATGTGTGACATTGGCAAAAAGACCCCATGAATAAGTATAGATTGAATGTGCTGTGTGTAAGTGAAACTAAAAAGAAGGAAATTGGGGTAGAAGAAGTGAATGGCACGGTGAGTGTGTGGTCTGGAGTATTGGATAATGTGAGAGGACAGGCTGGTGTAGGTGTGATTTTAAGTGAAAAGATGAAGAACAACTTGATTCACTATAGTTGCTTAAGTGAGAGAATTCTCTGGATTCGTTTGAAAGTGAAACTTCAGAGAATTGTAATTGTTGTAGTGTATGCTCCTTGTGACTCGGAACCTTCTGATAAGAAGGAAGATTTCTGGAATGAGCTAAAAGCTGTTTTGAGCCAGTTTGGTGCTAAAAAAAGTTATAATAGCAGGGGATTTCAATGCTACAGTAGGTGTGCAGAATGCAATTTCTGACAATGTTTTGGGCAAGTTTAATGATCCTTGTGTGAATGATAATGGTGAAAGATTAATTGAACTCTGCATTGAGAATGATTTGTGTGTATCTAATACATTTTTCAACCACAAGTATATCCACACATATACTTGGGAAAATCGTACCCTTGGTCAAAAGAGTGCGGCAGATTTTGTTGTCTACGATCAGCGTCTGAAATACTTAGTTGTTGACACTCGTGTGATGAGAGGTGCGGATGTTGGCTTTGATCATTACTTGGTAGTGTCACGAGTGAAAATTAATGTTGGTTGGAGGGAAATTAATAGGAAGAGGCCCAGGATAGAAAGAATAAAGGTTGATAGGCTCCTTGAAGATCATCAGCGTTATTCTGACTTACTCAGAGAACGACTGAAGGAGCTGAAGTCTGGTGAGAGGGATGTAGAAAAGAAGTGGGAATGTTTTAAGAACTGTGTTGTCACTGCTGCTAAAGAGGTCTGTGGCACCACAATAGTGGGCAGAGTGGGCACTTTCAGGGAAATTTTCCGTTTTTAAGGAAAATTTGTTCTTGAGAGGGAGAAAAAATTAAGAAAAAGGAAAAAGGGAAATTCTTAGATTTTGTTCCATTTTTTATTTCATATGTATTCCCCATTTCTTTCAATTTATTAGAAAAGAAAGAAATGATGAATACATACAAAATAAAAAATGAAATTCCTTTTTTTAGTTACAAATTATTTTGACTGCTGCTTTACAGAGATACATAAAAAGATCTTAAAAATTGAGATGTAAATAAAATCTGAGAGGTTCTGTTACATTCCACTATAATTTGGTATGATTTCAAGTAGGATATTCCTGGCTGATTTCAGATGGAAAAACCTTAAACTTTTTATGCAAAACTTCTTGTTCCTGAACATGAAAATAGGAAAGTCAGAAATATATCTCAGTTTTCACTTTTGGTTGAACCATGTGCAATATATATTTAAATAATTAAGATAAATAATTGTTTCAATAAAATCTATCTATTTTAAATGTTATATATGTAATGCTGTTATTTGATTTTTTCCATTACTAAACTCATGAAAGAAGGATCAATGCAATAATTTATTGCTTTTTTTTTTTCTGTGTAACAGATTTTTTGCTTTGATACCTTTATCACACACAAAATTCAAAACTGCATATGATTTCCAAACTATGAAATATATTCTTGCCCATTGTGACGAAAGGTAAGCAACCCACTGGGATAAAACAAAAAAATTACATTTCTTTGCTTGTTACACAAATTTGAAAAATGAATACTGGTCGCTGGAAACCCAAGCTTTTTTGATTTTCAATAACTGAAGAGAATTAAAGAAATGAGCAACTTTTTTTTTAGCTCTTCCCTGTTGATTTCATATTTAATTTAAAGCTCTTCTCAAAAAAAAGCTAAGAAAAGGAATGAAATGCTTTTCATTTGCTTTTATTTATATCTAAATAGGATTGGATGGCTTCTGATCGTTCATTCGAAAGGGGTCCAGGTTCAAATCCCGATGAGGCATGGATGTTGTGTTTGTCTTACGGCACTGGCTCTCTCCCTTCCCGGGAACCAGTGACCCTAAATGAGAGACGGGCGACTGCTTATAGCCCATTGAGTTGCGCATGGTGGTCGTTAAACATCCAATAAAAAATAAATAAAAAAATAAACAGGATTGTTTATTAAATGGCTATGTGCAATAACTTTCCCATGATTTTCATGCTGCTGTCACAAAATTAATATTTAGAAAGTGTTGTGGATATATAGCATAATTTTTCCACGCAATTTAGGGAGGGAAATTTTTAAGGAATTTGTACTTTGATACAGGGGAAAAAAGGGATATTTTGTTCCTTGAGAGGGAAAAATTACAGAAGCGCAGTGGAATCCCTGACAGTGGGTAACAATAGAGGTGATGCTTGGTGGAATAGTGAGATTGAAGAGACAGTAAAGACAAAGAAGAAAGCCTATTTGGGGATGTTGCAAGGCAGAGTTTCTGTGGATGAATATCACTGTAAGAAGCATGAAGCTGCTAAGCTGGTTCGCCAGAGTAAGGCAAAAGATAGGACGGAGAAGGTGGAAAGGCATGAATTGGCTTTTTGGAAAGTTAGGAAGTCTTTCTTAAAGTACATGAGACTCAAGAAAAATAGGGGAAACAAAGTGTTGAGTTGTGTGAAGAATAGGGTTGGGGAAATGATATGGGAGCCCAATAAGTTAAGTGAAAGATGGAGTGAATACTTCTGTGAGTTATTAGATAAGGAAAGCAAAGACGATTCTGAGACAGATGCAGATGATGTCACAGTGAGGGATGGAAGCACAGGAGGGATCTCAAGAGAAGAAATGTGTAAAGCTCTAAAATCTCTTCAGAATGGTAAGCCTCCGGGAATTGATGGCATAACTGCCGAGATGTTGAAATATGGTGGTGACTCTGTAATTGACTGGGTTAACTGAAATTTGCCAGTTGTGCTGGAAGTTAGGAATGGTCTCTCGGGATTGGAAGGATGCTATTATTGTTCCCTTGTATAAGGGAAAAGGTGATCAGACTGCATGCAAGAACTACCGTGGTATTAGCCTACTAAGTGTGCCAGAGAAAGTGTTTGGTAAGGTTATTATTGAAAAAGTACGGGGTCTTACATCAGAGAAAGTGTGGGATGTTCAGAGTGGTTTTATGCCTGGTAAAGGCTGAACTAACCAGATTTTTGCATTACGTGTGATAATTGAAAAGTATCTGGCTGTTGGTAAGAAAGTTTTTGCCGTCTTCATAGATTTAGAGAAAGCTTAAGACCAAGTAAATAGGACACTTCTGTGGAAGGTATTGAATGAATATGGTGTTACTGGGAAACTACTTAATAATGTAAAAGCCATGTATGCTGGTAGTATAGCTTGTGTATGAGTGAATGGTGTTTTATCAAAATGGTTTTTTATTGGTGCAGGAGTCAGACAAGGTTGTGTAATGTCACCATGGCTGTTTAATACATTTATGGATGCATGCATGAGTGATGCCAAAATAGATAATAGTGGTTTATGTCTTGGTGATATCCGTGTGTGCAGATTGCTGTATGCTGATGACACTGTCCTGTTGGCAGAGAGCAAAAGTGATTTGCAGGGTATGTTGTCCTGGATGTACGAAGTTTGCATGAAATTCAAACTGACTATAAATAAGGGAATACCCAAAGTTATGGTCTTTGAGAGAGGAACTGGTAACACTGAATGTGATGTAAGTATAAATGGCACTGTGATTGACCAGGTGAGTGAGTTTGTGTATTTAGGAAGCATGTTTGACAGAGAGAACAAATTGGATGGTGAAATTAGTAAACAAGCGAATTCTTCATTGAAAGTCATAGCTGCTCTGGGAGGTTTTCACAGGAATGATGGGTTCTCTAGAGAGTTCCACATGGCTGTGTATTAAAGGGTAATTGTTCCTACTCTGATGTATGGTAGTGAAACTTGGGTACTACAGAAGAAACATAGAAGTTGTTTGTGTGCTGGAGAAATGCGTAACTTACGGGGGGGGGCAAGACACGGTCTGATTGTGTGAGGAATGAAGATATGTTGCAGTTGTGTGATGTGAAGCAAAATGTTGTTAGCAAGGTGGAGACTAATATGCTTCGGTGGTTTGGCCATGTTGAAAGAATGAATGATGACATGCTTACTAAGAAAATCTTTTTAGCCCAAGTGGCAGGAAGGAAAAGCAGAGGAAGGCCAAGGAAGACATGGGTGGATCAGATTCAGGAGTGTCTGCATGAGAAAAAGATAATGAGTATGAAGTATAGAAGATCTTGTCTATGGCGTGTGATGGATGTGAGTGAAGCCCGAGTTGTATGTCAAGATCGCTGTAAATGGAGAAGTTTGATACGGCAACAGTAAATAAAAACAATCTGGTAGTTTGTATTTCTTTTTGGAGCTAACCTCTGAATCTCAGAGAACAGCTTAGTGATATGTATGTATGTAAGTAGTATAATGAATAACAGATATGATGAAAAAAACCAGTGGTGAAAAGCAGATGAATTATTTTTAGTGTGCACAGTGTTTAAAGCCTTGGCAATTTCATGCTGATATTGAGACAATATATCCATCCTCCCCTCCCCCCACACACACATATGCATATGTATATATATGCATTTACACAGTTGTACAAGCATATATCGTATATATATTCAGGGGCCGCTAAACTGATCGAATTTTTTGAAAATTGCAAAAAAAAAAATTGCTTTGGAGATGGAAAAAAAGTTTTGGTAAAAATACTGGTGACTACTATTATAACACTTCAGCAAAAAAAAAAATTGAATTCGGTGAATGGGTTGTCAAAATATTTTTAAAAGCCAGAGCGACTACAGTGTATATATATATACATACATACATGAAATTCAAAAGTAACATGGAGGAGACAGGCTCAAGACAGACCTGAATCCAGCAGTGGATTAATAATGGTTGACAATGATGATGATGATGATATATACATATACAGTACATAGTTCCAAAATCAAATACGTAAAAAGCTACAATTACAAATATATTGATAACTGCACCATATTTTCCTTCTGAAAAAACATTAAGCACAAAAAGCACACCCAAAGTAGTAGTGTAAATTCAAATGGGAACAAATTGAAATAGAAGGAACTTTCTACCAATCTTTTGTTTGTTTGTGTTTGTATGTTTGGGTTAGTTTTTCATGCTATGACACACACTGTGAAATTATTCTGTTCATCACGTTTTTTAAGCCTTCATTAGAGGAGCTTTACACATTTTGTTAGTTCTTATTATTTTCATGTTGTTATTTGGTTCAAATAAAGATGTTTATTTACCTTGAGTCTTGCTTCTTAGTGTTCTTAATATCCCATATATGTCACTAACTCGATGGACGACATGCATTTTTCCCCTGATAGATGCACTGTTTTCACCCATAATATCAGTTCCATGAAAGACCAAGGGAGCAACAGAAAAAACACTTCATTGCATTCACACTGTGGACAACACGCAAATTTACGAATTAAAAGAACATTTATTATAGTTAAAAGATTCTGCACCACTGTATCCTCCTCACGTCAGAATCAACAGGAGATTTAATCTGTGTCTTCATAAAATTCTTTATACGGTTCGAGTCCAGCCGTCATTAAAAGTCTTGAAGTTAAAAAAGTTTTAAAAAATATATTGATGCACGCACTATGAAGAAACACACAAATAACTTATTAAAAACCATATTTACACACCGCTGTTGCAATTTCTGTTCCCATGAGCTCTCATGTCCTTTCTGAGTCGACGCTTTTGATACTTCACCCAGGTCCAGCTTCCAGTAGGTGTCAAATTTTAGTCGTAATATCTATCGTAATCTATTTAGTACATAGGAATACCATATAACACAAAGACTCATTTATCTCAATCTCTCTCAAGAACCACTGTGTATCAACTCTCTCATCTTAGGCAAACACATCGCTATTGACCACCTGTACGCGTTTTGCCCATGTGGTTACCACGGCATCCTCAGCAGGAATGGTGACTATTTGCCTCGGTCAAAACCAGCTTTGACAGATTTATTCTTGCGCCTTAAGTTCCGTCTGTTCCCTTGTTCCGTGCTTCCATCTACTGGCGACCTTCGAAATTTGATTCAGAATTATGTTTCCTTTTAATATTATTGTGTTTATTTTTTGATTTTTGAAATAGTTTCTTCTCTGTTTTTATTATATTTTTCCATGGGTCTGGCCAGATTATTGGTTTATTATTATTGCAATTTTCTGTTTTTCGATAAGTATAGCTTCAGCCGTTAATATAGATTTTCATGTTTTTGTTAAGAAAGGAGACGTATATTTTCCTATGACGGTGTAGTTTGGTTTTCAATGCAGAATTGAATTAATAATGTCTTTTTTGGTTGTTTTTTGTTCCAGTTTTGTTCCAAAAACTTCAATAATTGAATTCTGCATTGAAAACCAAATTACACCGTCATGGGAAAATATACGTCTCCTTTCTCAACAAGAAACATGGAAATCTATATTAACGGCTGAAGCTATACTTATCAAAAGATGAAAACACGGAACAAGGGAACAGACGGAACTTAAGGCGCAAGAATACATCTACCAAAGTTGGTTTTGACCAAGGCAAATAGTCACCATTCCTGCTGAAGATGCCGTGGTAACCACATGGGCGAAATGCGTACAGGTGGTCAATAGTGATGTGTTCGCCTAAGATGAGAGAGTTGATACACAATGGTTCTTGAGAGAGATTGAGATAAATGAGTCTTTGTGTTATACGGTATTCCTTATGTACTAAATAGATCATGATAGATATTACGACTAAAATTTGAGGCTTACTGGAAGCTGGAACTGGGTGAAGTATCAGAGACGTCGACTCAGAAAGGACATGAGAGCTCATGGGAACAGAAATTGCAACAGCGGTGTGTAAATATGGTTTTTAATAAGTTATTTGTGTTTACTCACAGTGCGTGCATCAATATATTTTTTAAAAACTTTTTAACTTCAAGACTTTTAATGAATGCTGGACTCGAACCGTATAAAGAATTTTATGAAGACACAGATTAAATCTCCTGTTGACCTTGACGTGAGGAGGATACAGTGGTGCAGAATCTTTTAACTATAATAAATGTTCTTTTAATTCATAAATTTGCGTGTTGTTCACAGTGTGAATACAATGAAGTGTTTTTTCTGTTGCTCCCTTGATCTTTCATGGAACTGATATTATGGGTGAAAACAGTGCATCTATCACGGGGAAAATGCATGTCGTCCATCGAGTTAGTGACATATATGGGATATTAAGAACACTAAGAAGCAAGACTCAAGGTTAATAAACATCTTTATTTGAACCAAATAACAACATAAAAATAATAAGAACTAACAAAATAAGTAAAGCTCCTCTAATGAAGGCTTAAAAAACATGATGAACAGAATAATTTCCCAGTATGTATAATAGCATGAAAATCAATATACCATGTAATACAAACACCTGATGAGAGAAATGAATACATATCTCTCACGGAAGTGTGTGTTGTATGTTTGTGCATGCGTGTGTGCAGACACGATGCTTGTGGTTAGAACACACAAATCTGATCTTACATTTAGTACTAACAGTTCCTCACTCCAAAACCATAACTTTTCTTTTTCTCTTTTATATGCAGTTTGAATTTAGGTAAACTTCACGCACTCAGAAAACCATAATCTGCAACTCACTTTTACCCTATACTGATGACACAGTATTGCAGAGCAGAAGTGATTTGTAGAGTATGTTGTCCCAGATGTACAAAGTTTGTATGAAATTCAAACTGACTACAAATAAGGATAAACCTAAAGTTAAGTTTTTGAGTGAGGAATTGTTAGGACCGAATGCAAGATCAGTCTAAATAGAACAGAGATAGGCCAGGTGAATGAATTTGTATATTTAGGAAGCATGTTTGACACAGAAAACAGATTAGATGGTGAAATTAGCAGGCCAGTGAATTCATCTTTGAAAGTCATAGATAGCTGTCTTAGGAGGATTTCAACAGACTGATAGGTTCTCAAGAAGTCACAGATGGCTGTACATGAAAGTGTAATGTTCCTATTCTGATGTATAGCAGTGAACTCTAGGTATTGCAGAAGAGACATATGAATTGTTTGTGTGCTGGAGAGATGCATTACATGCATGTTTTTTTTTTTTTTTTTTTTTTTTTTTTTTTGTTGTTGTTTGCAGAACACATTTTGATCACATAAGGAAAGAATGTATATTGTATACGGGTAATTTGAAGAAAAATGTTGCTACTAAACTGAAGATAAATATTCGGAGGTGGTATGGCCATGTTGAAAAAATGAGCACAGATATCTTAACTAAGAGAATTTATTCTGCCCAAGTTGCAGAAAAGAAATGCAGTGGAAAGCCAATGAAATCTTGGAAGGAACAGATTCAGGAATGCCTGCATGAGAAAAAGATAATGAGTATGAAGTACAAGAGGTCTTGTGTAAAATATGTGATGAATGTCAGAGAAGCTCGAGTTGTATGCAGAGATAATGTAAATAGAGATGTTTGATAATCTAAACAAACATTCTTTCTTGAAAATGTTTAGAATTTACAATTTTTTCTGACCTAATTTCCCCAAATTAATTGTATTAATACTCTCATTTTTGACTTTTATGTTGTAAAGCTAGCCAACAATACTGTTAACAGTTCAACATTCCTGCCTGAATATGGGTAATGAGATGAAAGCAAAGAAGATGAATGCAAGCACTACCTATAGCTATCATCCTGAGGAACTTTTTGTTGTTGTTGTTGTTATTGCTGTATCAGTGAAAAAACAAAACTTTAAATATTATAAATATTTAATGGGAATTATCAAGGATAAATTTATTAAGGTACATTACCTCTCAACTTTAAAACGACAAAATCTTAAAAACTTTAAAAACTACAAAATCAGACAAAATTTATTTCTTCTGTGTTGTTCCCAAAATACCATGCATGTTTTCCCCTCATTAAGACTAGCCAGCCATTAATAAATATTACATTGACAATGTACTGCAAAAGAGGTGTCGCATATCCATAAAAATTACAACTATGTGACTGATTAAACTGGTAAATTACACTTTTCTGTTTGACACATATATGAATATATACACACATAATAATGCATGAGTGTGTGCATGACCTACAACTGATTTTGAATTAAAAATTTTAAAAACAAACATAACCACTTACTGTTGCAGGAACACCATCCAACTGTCTGGCACCATGATTAGAAACTACAATTCCATCAACACCATTCTCCACAGCCAAGATAGCATCTTCCGCTAAAACACATAAAAGAGATGTTTTGGTTTAAAATGATAAAACTCACAATGAAATATCTTGTTCCAAGTAATTAGCTTCCACAGCCATATTACAATCACTTCCATGAACTTACACTGTTCCACAAAATTCAATCATTAATAACGTTTAAGAGGGCATTTCAAAGGTAATATTCCTTTTTGAGAGAGCTTGTATGCCATACAGTGATTTTTCTGAGGTATCTTAACATGAGTCACCAGATTTGTTACGGATAAGAGATTTAAATAAATTTCTTTGATAAACTTATTTATTTATTGGTTGGAGGTTTAAAGACCACCATGAGCAACTCAGTAGGCTATAAGCAGTGGTCTGTCCCTAATTTAGAGTCACTGGTTCCAGGGAAGGGAGAGAGCCAGTGCCATAAGACAAACATCCATGCCTAACTGGGATTCAAACGCAGACCCATCTCAGATGAATGGTCAGGGGGAAGCGCTAAACTACTGCACCACCAGGGTGGCTGATAAATTTACATATGGATCATATCAATAAATGTGACAATCACAGCTCTGTTGCAAATAAATGTAGCACACTTAGAAAATACTATTTTTACCCATTTACAGGCAAAAGTTACTAGATCACAAACAAATGTTTTGCCAATCATGGTACACAACAGTTCTTGCATGAAATTCCAGTCTTAAATCACTTTGTGAGTCACAAATTAAGACCAGTTGATTCTGCTGCTAATACTGGGAAAGATTTTTCATTGATTTAACATACAATAAATATCATTTACAAAATAAGCAGAAAGATAACCTAATATGTATTTACTCCTAGCAAGAAGTGTTTCATTTAAAAAGCAGGATTTTATACAGATCCAAGCAAGTAATTACAATTAGCAGCATACTTTTCCAACTAGGTTTCTCAGTAAATCAAAGTAAAATATTTTTTTTACAGGTCTAATATGAAGTGTTGCAAAACATGTTCATTTGTATATGTATCATCATCATCTTCATCATCATCATCATTCTCAACCATTATCAATCCACTGCTGGACGAAGGTCTCCCCAAGTTTTCTCCACAACGATCTGTCTTGTGCCAGTCTCCTCCATGTCACTCCCGCATACTTTCAAATTTCATCCACCCATCTCTCATGTGGTCTTCTTCTGGGTCTTTTCCTGTCCCTTGGAATCCAATCTAAAATTGCAGCTGTCCATCGATGGTCTGTCTTCTAGCAGTATGTCCAGCCCATTGCCATTTCAGGGATTTAACTCTGATCATGCTGTCTTCCACTCTTGTCATTTTTCGGATCCACGTGTTCCTCTTCTTATCTCTCCTGGTTACACCAAGCATGCACCTCTCCATGCTGCTTTGAGTTGTCTGCAGCCTTTGTATGTCTCTTTTAGTTAAGGTCCACATCTCTGCACCATACGTAAGCACTGGAAGGATACATTGATCAAACACTTTTCTTTTAAGACATAATGGCATATTGCTCTTGAAAATTATGCTGTTTCTTCCAAAAGCTCTCCAGGCAAGTTTTCTACACCAATTAATTTCTACATCAATGTGACCCTCACTTGATATCTGCTGTCCAAGATAAACGTACGTGTCTGTTATCTCCAGCTTTTCTCCATCAATCGATAAATCTTCATTTCTTGTAAAATCATTGAACATCACTTTTGTCTTCTGAAAGTTCATTTTTAATCCCACTTCTTTACTCTTGTCAGTAAGTTCCTAAATCTTACTCTGCAGCTCTGATGGGATAGTTGCAAAAATGACTACGTCATCAACAAAACGAAGGTGGGTTAGATAATCTCCATTAATCTTTATCCCTTTGTTTTCCCAGTTCAGTGATTGAAAGACATTTTCCAATGTGGCATTAAAGAGCTTCGGAGATATGGTGTCATCTTGTCTTACTCCCTTTCCAATTATTATGTGTGTTGTATTTTCAAACAGCCGAATCTTTGCACTTGCATTTTCATAGATGTTATTAATAATATTAATGTATGCATCTTCAATACTGCAGGATTTCAGAGCCATTGTAACTGCTGATGGTTTCACCGAATCAAAGGCTTTTTCATAATCGATAAAAGCCATGCACAACAAAAGTTCATATTCTTTCGCTCTTTTAATTAGTTCTTTCAATACGTGGATATGATCTATTGTGCTGTAGCCGCTCCTGAATCCAGCTTGTTCTCTCGGTTGAGCCATGTCCAGTGTTACCTTCAAGCGGTGTGAAAGAACTGTAGTGAAGATTTTATAAACCACTGATAGGAGGCTGATAAGTCTGTAGTTCCTGAGATCCTCAATGTCACCTTTTTTATGTAGCAGGATCATTGTAGCGTTGTTCCAATCCTCAGGAATCTTGCCTTCATTAAGGCATCGAGTGAAAATTTGGGCGAGTACTGTTTTGATTTCTTCCCTTGATTCTTGTATGATGTCTACAGTAATTCCATCTTCTCCTGGAGCTTTTTCCCGCTTCATGTTCTTGATTGCATGTGCAACGTCTGCTGGGAGGACTGGAAGAACTCTGGTACTGGTACCTTTCATGATGTCTGGAGTACATGTATCATCCCTTTCATATAATTTGGAGTAGAAATCTTTCACTCTTGTCAAAATTTCGCTTCTATTTCTTGTTACAGAACCATCTTCTTTTCTCAGTGCCATAATCTGTTTTCTTCCCTTACTGAGATGTCCCCCTGCTATCTTTAGGATTTGGTTGTTTTCAATTGCTTTCCTCACTAGTTCACAGTTGAATTTCCTTACGTCTTCAGTGATACTTTTTCGTACTGTCTTGCATAGCTCTATATATTCCACTTTGGAAGTCACATCTTCTTTAGTTGTCCTCATCTCTCTTCTTTCTTGAATCAACATTTTGGGTTTTCCTGATAATTTGTTCACATGCAACTTGTTCTTAGACCCAGCTAATTTTGTTGCTGTTTCCATAAGAGCTTTGGTTACTTTTCTGTTAACTTCGGAAATATTCACTTCTTCCGATGTTAGGCCTTCTAACGCAGAGAATCTGTTCTTCAGTTCCAACTTGAAGGTATTATGGTGTTTTTTAAGGTTGGTTATGTCAATACATTTTGTTTGTCGTATGAGCTTGCCATGTTCGAGTTTAGTGTTGAGGTGCATCTTACATCTCACCAATCTATGGTCACTACCTGTGTTGAACTTGTTTCGCACACTGCAGTCTTCTATGACGAATTTTTTGTTACACATAATAAAATCAATTTCACTTGTTGTCCCATTTGGATGTCTCCATGTCCATTTCCTGTGTGGCTTTTTCTTGAAAAAGGAGTTCAAGATGAAAAACCCTTCTGCCTCTGCAAACTCAATGAGAGTATTTCCACACTGGTTTCTGTTGCCGTGACCGAATTTACCTACTGAAGTTTCATTCTGTTGCCATTGCCCTATTTTTGCATTGAAATCTCCCATAATTATCTTCAAGTGCTGCTAACCTTTATTATTTAGATGACGAATTTCCTCATAAAATTCTTCAATTTCTTCTTCAGGATGACTTGTGGTGGGTGCACAAGTTTGAATAATCTGAGCTTTGTATCTTTTCGAGAGTTGGATAACGAGTCGTGCAGCTCTGTCAGAGGAACTTTCAACTTCTACAACTTTATCCTTCAGTTTCTTGCTTATTATAAATTTAACACCACTAGTTCTGCCAGTATTTGTCTCACGATAGTAGAAAAGATGACCACTTTTCAGTTCAATGAGATCTCCTTTTCTCCTTACCTCACTTAGCCCGACGATGTCCCACTTGACCCTTTGTAGTTCCTCTTCCAATTCAAGAAGCCTTGAATCAGAAGATAGGGAGCGTCCATTATACGTAGCCAAGGTCAGCATCAGATGGCAGCCTAGTCCGGTTCCTCTGGGGATTCTTAGCACCCTCTGCCTTCATGTCGCACTGGCCGCTGCCTTGCCCAGGTACATTCCAGCTGCCGGAGACTGAGGGCTAAGATTTAAGTTGTAGAGTCATTTTGGAGGGGTTTGGCCATAACTCACCACGTTGGCCAAGCGGGTTGGTGAGTGTGGGATAGCATTTCCTCTAATCCCGATGGTATAGTTATACCACTATTGGCGGTCGTCAGAGCCCCTTTAGTGGGAACAGGATGCACCACGAGAAGGCGGGGCTGACATTTGTCAAGGAGAGGCTGTGATGTTACGCATCACCTGACCTTACATCTCTTGTATATGTATATATATATATATACATATATAACTAAAAATTGTCTACCTGGATTGAATTTACACAGCTGGATCTATGTCTTTTGGATTTACGTGTATGTTGTGCACATATATTTTCTTATCTTTTCTAAGCATACATTTGCATCAAAACATCGAGGTATAGTAAATTTTTTAAATGCCTTTCTTTAACAGTTGTGATGAACTGCACTATCATATGCATTGCATATGCACTGATACATTATGCTTACTCTTTGTTTTATGAACTGATGACAAGAAACACTAAGAGATGTTTGCACTGTTAGATGACAGGATCAAAAATGTTCCCTACGCATTTTCAAATCTCTATGAATTCACAAAAAGAAAAGTTTTAAGAGTTTATAGCAGTGGACAGAGCAAACAAATTATGCCCTTTCTTTTTCATTGCCATGAGAAGCAAATTATCAAGCCATTTGACATGCTTTTTTTTATTTTTTTTACTTAGTTAATAGTTTCTTGTTTGCTGAACATGAGATGGCAAATGTTGAAGCTCTCTCTCTCTATTCCTGTACAGTGACTGTAAAGAGTTCAGAGATGGTTTCAACATAGAGTGAGTGTTTTTTTACCATCATAAAGTAGCTTTTGTATCAAAAGTATTGTAGCATCTTCCTTCTCAAATGTGCATATTCTTTTCCTCTTTCTGTAAAGATACCTCAAAGCAAGAAGATTATAGTTGTTCGAAAGTAGCATTCTGAAGTAATCACAAACACTGCACGAAGGAAAAGAAGAAGAAGGTACTCAAGATGTATAATACATTTGTTACACTTTACTTACACTATTTACACTTAGGATCACACTCACGTTCCAGCCATCATGAAAAACTCAACTCTGAAGAGAATGCCAGATCTCCTTTTGCAATTCATGACAATGTAAGCAATTGCATCCTCTGGTGGACTAGAGCAAAACCTAGAGGAGTCACTTACCTGGAAATACATAACACTTAAATCATAACAACCCTCCCCCTAAGTTATGAAGTCCTCGAAACATTTCGGTCTCACAATTTGTCGTCGTGGTCTTCTTGGAGTCAATTCGGCATCAGAGTCTTTAGACACTGGTTCAGCAGGAAGTTTACTACCAGTATTTTCCAAAGGAGGAGAAAGGGCACTGAAATCTGAAACTTCAGGGACGGTTACAAGTGCTTCTACTTGTCGTTGTTGCATCTGATCCACAAGGCGCTTCACAGTGTCGCCTGTAGGTGTTATTGCCCTGTAGGAAACAGGACCGATACGTTGAGAAACGGTAGCAGAAATCCACACAGGATCATCATCTGTCTCGAAATTACGTAGACTATGTTGTTCGAGCTGCTTCCTCGCATAAACTTCTTGGTTGATTTTACGATCAGTAGTAAGGTCTGGATGGAGGCAGTCTAAGTATGTCTTTAGTCGCCTAGACATTAACAGTTCAGCTGGACTAAAACCCATAGAAGATGAAGGCGTGATGTGTTGGCATAGCAGAAAATCAGCTAAGCGCTTCCTCCAAGACCCGTGTGTTATTCTTTTGAGAGAATCCTTAGTAGTCTGCACCATTCTTTCTGCTTGACCATTAGCAGCAGGACGGTAAGTGGAGATCAAGACTCGTCGAATGGCATTATTACGTAAGAAGGCATCATAAGTAGAAGATGTAAACTGAGGACCATTGTCAGAAACCACTACATCAGGAATACCATGAGTACTAAATATTTCTCGCAGGACATCAATAGTAGCACTGGTTAAAGTAGATGGCATGTGTCTTACCTCCAACCATTTTGAGTAGGAATTCACAAGGATTATGAAATTTTGTCCATGGTATGGTCCTGCGAAATCAACGTGTAGACGAGACCAAGGTTTAGTCGTAACTTCTCAAGGATGAACAGGAGCATGAGGAGGAGAATGTCTGGTTTCTTGGCATTGGACACAGTCTTTCACATGATGTGTAGGTAATATGATCTTCCATGTGTGGCCACCACACATATGAATGTGCAAGAGCTTTCATTCGCTCAATACCTGGATGAGCAAGATGCAATTCTTTCAGAACACGCTGGTATCCACATGTAGGTATGACTACACGATTTCCCCATAACAAGCAATTTTTATGAACAGAAAGTTCAGTTTTCTTGGAGAAGAAGATACGGAAATCAGGAGATGGTTTTCTTTCAGGCCATCCCCTCAACACCCAGTTGAGAACACATGATAGAACTGGATCCCGAAGTGTCATTTTAGCAATTTCACTAGCTTGTAATGGAGGGTTGTCTAAATCTTCTGTAAACAACACTTCAAGTGGAGGTAGAATTTCACAATCTAGAATTTCTTGAGGTAATCTACTTAATGCATCAGCATTTTGAATTTTCTTGCCTGGTCGATGTGCAAGTATGAAGTCATAAGCATTTAGCATTATAGACCATCTCAGCATATGAGGAGAAAGAATTTCTGGAGTAACTTTTGATCTGGTGAATAATCCTAGAAGTGGTTGATGGTCAGTAACAACAGTAAATTGGTGACCATACAAGAAATGATGAAATTTTTTTTTAACTCCCACTATAATACTCAGTGCTTCTTTATCAATTTGAGCGTAGTTTCTCTCAGTAGAAGTTAAGGTCCTTGAAGCAAAAGCAATGGGAGCATCTCTCCCATCTAGAAGCTTATGACTTAACACACAACCTACACCATATGGTGACGCATCACAAGTAAGAATTATTGGCAGCTTCTCATCAAAAGGAATTAACACGGCGTCAGAAGATAACAACACTTTTACAGACTTAAAGGTATTGTCATAAATCTCAGTCCAAGACCATGTATAATCTTTCTTGAGAATGTTATGCAATGGTTCAGCAACAGTAGCTTTAGACTTAAGGAAACTGTGGTAAAAATTAAGCAGTCCCAGAAATGTTTGTAGTTGTTGCTTATTCTTAGGAACCGGCGTTGCCTGAATTGCCTCGACTTTAGTTTTTGACGGATGTATTCCACAAGCATCAATTCTATATCCCAGGAACTCTACTTCTGTGACGCCAAACAGACACTTTTCTTTTTTAGCACGTAGTCCAGCCTTTCTAAGCTGAGCGAGAACTTTGCGAAGCCTAGAAGGTAGCTCTTTGAGAGATGTTGCTCTAACTAGCACATCATCAAAATTGGGTACGACTCCCTCTAATCCAGTAAACAGTTCATCAATGTTTTGGAATATTCCAGGGGCTACATTTATTCCATACTGCAATCGTTTTACTTTAAATGCTCCCCAGCGTGTAACGATAGTCTGTGCTTTCGCAGACTCATCATCAACTACCAGCTGTAAGTATGCTTGAGCGTGGTCAATGTTTGCATAAAATGCACCCCCTTTCAATGTTGACAATAAGTGATTTACTGTAGAAATAGGATATGGATGTGCTTTCATAGCAGTATTCAGTGTCACCTTGTAATCACCACAGAGTCTAACTTCCCCGGAAGATTTAATCACCGGTACCATGAGTGTGGACCATTTTGGATTTGATATTGGTTCAATTACATCTTCAGCTAAAAGTTTATCAAGTGCTGCATCAATCTTGGGATGAAGAGCAAGTGGAACAGTTCTTGCCTTAAAACGCATGGGAGGAATTTGAGGATCTAGGGGTAGCGAAACTACTGGCCCCTTGTATGAACCAAGTCTTTCCTCAAATACATCATTAAATTATTTCACCACATCATCAACAGGGTTTGTTCAAATAGCATTTACCCCTGTTATTGTAATTCCAAGTATATGGAACCATGCATAATCTAACACGTTGGTGCACTTTCTCTGAGAGATCAGAAGCTGCAGTTGAGCACCATACTGATTATGTTGTACATTCACAACACACATTCCGCGAAGGGGTATGGCATTCCCTTGAAAATCAGTTAAATGTATTGATGAAGGCTGAATTTCTGGCTTATTTGCATACCAGAGCCTTTTGTATGTATCATGTGAAATGATGGAGTGAAAGGATCCAGAGTCTACCTCTAAGCTGCAGTCCTTACCTTCGATGCTTAATGTAACAGTTTGTTTCCTAACAGCATCTGTGTGATTATGTAATACATTTACGCAATATTCAGAATTTATTTCCATATTTGTGCATTTTACTCTTGGTTTTCCTCTGTTAGAATTAGGACTAATGCTTTGCTGTTTGCCTTGTTGTTTTTTCTTGCAAACAGCTTCAATGTGACCCATATTCCTACAAAATCTGCACACTGTATTTCTGAACTTACACATAGAGCGCATATGGTTTCCACCACAGCTATGGCATACACTTCCATTAAAAGGAATTTCATTCTTTGAATTAACATTTGCATTTTGTTTCTTAGAATTACTTTTAGTATGTTGCACATTACTTATCGATTCTGAAAAATTCTCGCGAGTGCAAGTTTGGGAAAATATTCGCTTTGCCTCATTAGTAGCTGTTTCAGCAGCAAGCGTTTTTGAGAATGCACCATCAAGAGTCAGTTCTGTTTCAGCTAAGAGCTTGCGTTGTACCACGTCATAAAGTATTCCACATACTAGCTGGTCTCGTAGACGTTCATTCAGTGTATCTCTGAAATTACACTGCTCCGCTAAACGTTGGAGGTCAGTAACATAGTCAGTAATACTTTCACCTTTACGCTGTATACGTTTCTGGAACAGATTGCGGGAATAAATTTCCGAGTATCTAGGACTAAAATGTTTTTTTAACAATTCATTCAATTCATCATACAATTTATCAGTTAGTTTTAGTGGTGACAATGATGAACGAGCAATGCTCAGTGTCTCTGTTCCACAAGCCGACAGCAAAACAGCACACGGTAAACCTTCCAAATGTGGCCCAGAAATAGTTTTCTGAAGCGACAATAGATGGCGACACGTTATCGCTACATCGTAAAGCGTTGCGCTACGTTGTGAAAGTGGCACAGGAAGTGAATAATATGGATTAGAGATGGCCCTTAAAAGGACATTTATGAATGTACATTGTGGCATATGTATGAAATATTTATTATGACGGAAGAATAAGTTTTCCTCATGAATATGAAACTCTACCTAGCAGAATAAAAGCAAGAAAAAGTTTTACCCACCAGGGAAGAACTTCCTGATCGCACGAAGCAGGACTTCAAAGCAATGTTCTGAGGAAAGACAGCAATTCCGTCGGAATAAATATTCCATAATATGCCCACTGGTCCGTCATGATGGTTGTTCCTGGCTCGACGTGATTTCAAAGATGCCAAGAATCCAGGTGCCCTCGACAAGACGACCACAGTTGCACTTGCGTTTTCCCACTTTGGCTTCGTCCACTTCGACGATGATTCCATCACCACCAAGCCTTCCTACTATATCCATAGGAATGTGAGCATATAAAAACCCCGTACCAAGAGAACAAAGTGACGTTAAGTAGCTATAATGCATTTAATGTGAAAGGAGGAAAGGGGAAGTACTACCGTGGTGTCATCTATCGGAGCGGGCCACTTTTGGAAGGTTAGCCCAGCACGCTTCCTGGGAGCTTCAACAATACCATTTGCCTCAAAATAAAAATTCAATTGCTCCACATACAAGCTCCATGAGGCACGATTAGTAATATTGAACATTGAAATTGGCCCACTGCCACTACAGCCATTTCCCAGCTGACGAAAATAGCAAGTTATGAAAGAAAAAATTCTCACCTCAATTCTTGAAGGATGCCACACGATTATGATTTTGCAAGGCTCCCGCCATTGCACTTTTGATTTCACACGACTGCTATAATCCTATGACTCAGCCGCTCGATGTCGTATTCCATCACTCATCGCCAGTTGTTCGAAAGTAGCATTCTGAAGTAATCACAAACACCGCGGGAAGGAAAAGAAGAAGGTACTCAAGATGTATAATACATTTGTTACACTTTATTTACACTTTTTACACTTAGGATCACACTCACGCTCCAGCCATCATGAAAAACCCAACTCTGAAGAGAATGCCAGATCTCCTTTTGCAATTCATGACAATGTAAGTCATTGCGTCCTCTGGCGGACTAGAGTAAAACCTAGAGGAGTCACTTACCTGGAAATACATAACACTTAAATCATAACAATAGTGTTATCATTTGTGGGGTTTTTTTTTTCAGTATGCTCAGATAGCCAGAAATACATATGTGTATCACTCTCTTAGGGTAACTACATCATTTTAAGTAAATCTAAGGAAAATTCTCCACACCTTTTCCACGGATTGCTCTCTTAGGGTCACTACATCATTTTTAATAAATCTAATGCATACTACTAAAGCATCCCAAACTACATTTACACAGAAACAAAAATGTCGCTGATTGGCAGAGTCCTACTCAGACTATTTTTGAGCTAACCAAAGTTGATGCCAGAACAAAGGTGTCCAGTAATAATTAAGAAATCATTAATAGATCCATCATCAACATTTGCATTAGTGTAATCTGATTTATCATCAATGGATTCAAATTTTAAAAGAGCTTCAACTGTAGAGCTAAAAATCTCTGTACAGCTATGGCACATACACAGACCTGCCAACTTTCAAAAATCAAAATCCATAAAACACTTTCAGTGAAGGTTCAATTGATTAATTAATATCGTCGACTGCCTGATATATTGAACATATTAAATTTATCGAATATATGGGTTGAAAGCCGATTTAGTATTAATCCAAACAGGGTCATTCCACGTCAAATCAACGCAAAAAAAAAAAAAAAAAAGGTTTTGACACCCATGGTCTCCGATTTTGATGAAACTTGGTATAACCAATCCCTCCAAGAGGATAAGTAAACCCATAAAAATTTTTCCCTCTAGCACTTCTGGTTTTAATTTTACAGCCCTTGAAACTTTTGGGGAATTCTTGTTGTTTACCATTTCCGAGGCCTTCTACTCAAACTACACTTGCTTACCAAAAAATTCCATCTCACTCAGAAATCATTCAGTCTCTTTGAAATTTTACAGCCTTGTCAATGAAAGCATGAAGATTTCAGAAAAAAATATGTTAACACTCTAAATATCTACTGTACTCCACTAAAAAATTAATAAACTATTTTTAGCCTAATTTTTTCTGTGGAAAACATGGTTTACTAAAAACGGAATTATCAACATGAGGGATAGATATTACCCTAACATATAAATTTTTTTATTGAACCTAGGGACATGTTCCATCATACCCAGCAATAAAACTGATGGCTTTTTCATTCCTTCAGCACTTTTTTTGGCCATTTTGAAAAAAATGGCTGCTGGATAACTATTTTTTCAATTTCACCCAAACTCGAAGATTCCTATCTTAAAAAAATGATTTAACATCTCCTTTATTTTTTCCCCTTGAAAAACATCACTTCCAAGAAGCTGATTTTCACTTCCTTCATCACTTCCGATAAGAAGCCAAGTCAAAACCTGTGAGTGCGACCTCTTTGTTCACAACATGCAGCAGCTTGTTAGCACAGCTGTCAGTCAGTCTGCTTCAGTTCCTAAACTCAAACCTTCTTCCAGTGTATAATTTAGTACTTTATTGATGTTATAAGTGTGCATGGGCAAAGTATAGTAGTGTCCTAATATTAGTGTATTTCTTTGTTACAGAGAAAATGGAAGATTCTAAGTGCAGTGTTGGGCAATTAACTTTGACAGAGTGTCACAAATATACCTATGTCTCAAAGAAAGGTATTGAAAATGTAGTAGATCTAACTGAAGAAAATAGAATTATTTTGAAGTTAAGAACAGAGGCTGCTGAAGATTTACAGACCATTTGTCTGCATCATAAAAGTTTATTTTTGAAAAAGTTTGCATTTCTTCAAAAAGTGTGTTGAGATCCCCTAAGAAATCATAAGAGATGTGTGAGAAAATCACTATGTATGGTGACTGTACAGCAATGTAAATACTTATTAATGAAGGAAATTAAAGTGAAACTAGGGCAAAAACTGTGTTCTCAATGTAGAGGTACTTTATTTAAAAGTGATGTACAGAGTGCTGACGAAAGTACTGATACCCATACTGAAGCTGAGGACATTGGTTTAACTCCAGAAGTAACTGGTTTGGAGAAGAAAGAAACGATAGAAAAACTCAATTCATCTTTCACTGGGATAGGTTACTCTCCTTTAAAATTACACTCCCTTGGTGAATATAGCAAGGCATCTTATGGAAGAGAAAAGTTCAAAAAATTCCAGGCAAATGTACGAAGCAAATTTCATAAAATACTAGATGCTGACATTCCAACAAAAGAAGCCAAAACAGATGAGCTTGTGGAACAGAAAGCAGCTGATATGGACAAGCTTGTAGAAATCATGAAAGAGCAATTGAAATCCATTTCAAGGAAAAAACAAATTCAACTATTAACCATTCCTGCTTCACTGACATGGACACAGAAAAAAATACGAGAAACATTTGGTGTTTCCGACTTTGCTGTTCGTAAAGCTCAGAGACTTGTTCAGGAAAAGGGATTTTTAGCTGAACCTGATCCCAGATGTGGGAAAAAACTGAAACCTTAAATTATTAATTTAGTGAGTAACTTTTATGAAAGTGATGAGCAGTCTAGAGTTATGCCTGGAATGAAAGATGTAGTGAGCATGGGTAAAAATAATTACAACAGAAAGCGACTGATTTGGGGTAATCTTCATGAATTATATTCAAGTTTCAAGTGTGAGTATCCTGATGTTAAGGTAGGATTCTCAAAATTTTGCACTTTGCGACCAAAGTTGTGCATTTTAGCTGGTGCCAGTGGAACCCACTCAGTATGCGTATGCACACCTCACCAAAATGTCATACTACTCCTTCATGCTGCACAAATTGAAGAGAGCTATAAGGATGTTATGAAGTTCTTACTGTGTGAAGAAGCAAAGAGGGAATGTGTGCTCAGGCACTACAGTAAATGCCCTTCCAAACCACATCTACTGAGCTACTTAGAGTCCAAATTTAAATATTATGAAGAAAGTGACACTATTGAATTTTCTCAATGGGTGTCAACTGACAGGACACAGATGATAAAAAGTTCAACAACACTTGATGATTTCATTGATGATTTAGCCAACAAGATTGAAAAACTGATTCCACACTCTTACATAGCCAAGTCACAGTCTTCATTCCTAAAAAATCTCAAAGAAAATGTACCATCAGACACAGCAATAATTTTGATGGACTTCAGTGAGAACTACTCTTTTACAATCCAGGATGAGGCCCAGGGGTACCACTGGACTTCTGATTCATGTACAGTCCATCCTGTTGTAGTACATTGTAGGAACCCTGAAGGAGAAAAGATTGTTTCATCACACTGTGTCATATCTGATGACCTTAAGCATGATGTGAATATGGTTTACAAAATCCAGGAAACAGTTGTTAATTTTCTCAAAGAAAATTTTTCACACATTACGGCAATACATTACTACAGTGACGGGAGTGCTGCACAGTATAAAAACAAGTACAATTTCCTTAACCTGTGTCTGCATGAAGAAGACTTCCAGTTAAAGGCACAGTGGTCATTTTTTGCTACAAGCCATGGAAAATCAGAATGTGATGGGATTGGCGGCACAGCAAAACGCTTAGCTGGAAGGGAGAGTCTCCAGAGACCATTTGAGAGGCACATCACAACAGCAGCTACATTTTTCAATTTTTGTGAAACAAACATCACCAAGGTCAGTTTACCCTTTATTGACAAAGACACAGTAGACACAACTCGTTCTGCTCTTGAAAACAGGTTCAAAGATGTGCACACACTTCCTGGTAGTAGAAGTTTTCACAACTTTAAGCCTCTGGATTCCATAGGTACTATTGCGGCTAGAAGGATCAGCACCGATGAGGAACCATCTCTCACATTTAACCTGAAAAGCTGTCACCCATCAGTTGTAACTGCAGATGAGTTGTTCCCTGGGTGTTACATTGCATGTAAATATGACCACTTGTGGTATTTTGGAATGGTGTCTACAGTGGATAAAGATGAAGACGATGTTGTTGTAAAGTTTCTTCATCCTAATGGACCTTCACCATCATTCTGCTAGCCAAGCCATGAAGATTCCTGCACAGTACCAGTTCCTCATGTGCTTGCTGTTGTTGATATCCCACAGACAACATCTGGAAGAACCTATCACTTCTCAAAGGACTGCATGAGGTCGATGGAGGAAAAATCTGCACATTTAGATACTATGCTACGCAAAAGAAAATGGGCGTTATGGACTAGAAGTTCAGAAATTGTACCTAACTTATTTTTTACAGGTAAATAACTTATTATGTACATGTTACCAATATTCAATAGTTTAATTATGTTTATAAATTAAACTATTGTTTTTTTTTCAAAATGGCCAAAAAAAGTGCCGAAGGAATGAAAAAGCCATCAGTTTTATTGCTGGGTATGATGGAACATGTCTCTAGGTTCAATAAAAAATTTATATGTTAGGGTTATACCTATCCCACATGTTGATAATTCCGTTTTTAGTAAACCATGTTTTCCACAGAAAAAATTAAGCTAAAAATAGTTTATTATTTTTTTAGTGGAGTACAGTAGATATTTAGAGTGTTAACATATTTTTTTCTGAAATCTTCATGCTTTCATTGACAAGACTGTAAAATTTCAAAGAGATTGAACGATTTCGGAGTGAGATGGAATTTTTTTGGTAAGCAAGTGTAGCTTGAGTAGAAGGCCTCGGAAATGGTAAAAAACGAGAATTCCCCAAAAGTTTCAAGGGCTGTAAAATTAAAACCAGAAGTGCTAGAGGAAAAACATTTTATGGGATTACTTATCCCCTTGGAGGGATTGGTTATACCAAGTTTCATCAAAATCGGAGACCATGGGTGTCATGGCCTCGTTGAACTGATGTGGAATGACCCAACAATTTCTTGATTTTAATAAATTTCATATGTTTTTATTCAGATGTTTGCCTTTATTTCATGCTTACAGCAATTAAAATGCAATCCATATATAATTATCTCATTAGTATGCTACCATTAGGGTACACAAACAGATAAAAAATTCATTTGTAACTGCAGAATTATTGCGATATTACTGCAGTAACTTTTTACTTCAACTTAAATGAGATTTTCACCTCAAAATTCCGTGCCAACATGTTAGAATACCTTTAAAAAACGTAATATTAAGTCACATGTGAAGCTGATATCTTTCATTTCTATCCCAATCCTAACCTTACATTGTTTTTACTGAGTCTTCCTCCCTAGGCTACAAGTAGAGATAGTTTGGAATGCAGAAGTGATGAAAATATTTTCAGGTAAATCAAAATATAGTGGTACTGTGGTCTTTAGGGACATTTATTATCTCCTTGAAGATGCGCTAAGCTTGTAAAAAAACAAAAAAAACAATGGAAGTCTATAAAATATTTTGTTCATAAAATAACCGTAAAACAAGTGGAATTTCTGTAAATTTTATGGGTAAAACGTAAAACTTGGCAGGTATGTATACAGGTATAAAAAGTAGCACACAGCCTGGAAAGCATCACAGGCATGTACGAAGAGTAAAATGGACCATACAGCAGAACTCAGTAGATTTCAACATGGCACAGACATATGATACGACCTCAGCAACAAGTCAGTTCAGAAAATCTCTGCCCTGCTACAGCTGTTTTGATCAACCACAAGTGAAGTAACTGTAAAGTGGAAATGCCTGAGAACAATAAGAGTGCAATCATAGCCTAGTAGGCCATGTAAAATGACAGAGCAGGACTACTGAGTGTTGGAACAGGTGGTGAGACAAAATCACCTGTCCTCAGTTGCAACACTCACCACCAAGTTACAAAATGTCACTGGAAGCAATGCCAACATAAGTATGGTTTATCAAGAACTGAAGGGAATGAGTTTCCATGGCCAAGCAGACACACACAAGTCTAACATCAGCAAGATCAACATCAAGCAGCAACAAACAAGCCTAACATCAGCAAGATTAATGCCAAACATCTGTTGTAGTAGTGTAAAGCTTGATGCCAGTGGACTCTGGAGCAGTGGAAACATGTTCTCTGGAGTGATGAATCTCATTTCACCATCTGGCAGTCTAATGGATGAGTCTGGATGTGAAGGATGCCAAATGAATGCTACCTGTCTGACTGTGTTGTGACAATTGTGAAGTTTGGTGGGGAAAGCATCATGCTCTGGGGCTGTTCTTCGTAGTTTGGGCTGGGCCCCCATTGTTCCAGTACCTGGGAATATTAACACTATGGCCTATAATAAGATTCTCGACATTATGGCATCAGTTTGGTGAAGGTCCTTTCCTTTATCAACAGAATAATGTTCCTGTCTGGAAAGCAAGGTCTATGCAGGAATGGTTTGATGAGATACATATGGAAGAACTTGATTGGCCTTCACAGAGACCTGATCTCAACTCCACAGAACACCTTTAGGATGAATTGCAACCGCAAGCCACGTCAAACCGCCTGACATCGGTGACCAATCTGACTAATGCTCTTGTGACAGACTGGAAGGCAATTCCAACAGGAATGTATCAAAATCTGGAATAAATCCTTTCCAGCAGAGTGGAGACTGATAGCAGCAAAAAGTGGACCAACTCGATATTAATTCCTTCCCTACTGTAGGGAGTTTATGGATAGGCAAGTGTCCTGATACTTTTGGTCAGATAGTGTATATTACACATGATAATGCTCACAATTTGTGTTTATCTTTCACATTGGATATTATTCATAAAATTAGCACATGGATAGAGGTTGACTGTTTATATTACAGTCATGATCTCCAATTTTTCAGATTTTTAATCTTACTAATATAACATCAAAGAAATGGCATCTTCCTTCGGTGCTGTATTCCCTCACTTTCCCAAACTTATAGACATTTGATCTTTGCTTGGGTAGGAATAAAGTAAAAACAGGGTGAAATGGAATGCAACACAAATAATAATACAATATCTGGGATATTAATTACCTTTATGGATGAGAGTTTATCTAGGTCTCCACACATTACCCTCTTTATGGATGTGTAATGATCAAGCCACAGAGCATGCTTCCTTTTTTTTCTTTCTTTTTTTTTTTTTTTTTTTTTTTCTGAGAAGATGAGGCTTGAAATTGTGCCCCTTGAGTTTAAAAGTTCCATACTTCCCTGCAGGTTGTGTAGTTTTTACTTTCTCATGCCTCTTTTATACAAAAGTATCATGTTCAAAAGTGGCACTTCCCATTTATGGCATAATTTTACTAAAAATTTGAAAACTAAGTAAATACCCAAGAGTCAAGTAAAATGCAAAAATTATGTGAATGCCAACAACACACCATTCTTCAGAAATGTAGAATGAAAAACAAACCAGCACAAAATGAATGACTATCAGATAGTGAACATAACAATAGGAAGACGCTTTCTGGGTAGAGATTGGAAAATTTTCTTTGAAGGTTAAACACTCAGAGAGGTTTTTTGCGACAAAGTAGAAGACTAATTAGCTCTTCATGCCTTCAGCATACTTGGAAAGGGCACTAAAGTTAGTCACATCCACATAGTTTTATATGACTTTGCTGTTTTGGAAAATTTCTTTTGTGCATATGAAGGATTTAGGCCTCACAGAGTAGTAGGTTACTCTGTACCCTGGTTGGCTGTGTGGGATACTGCATGCAGCTAACTAGTCTTTTTAAAAAAAGAAATACTAAAGACTTCCCCTCTTATTTAAAATTTTCAGTAAATTTAATCACACTTGCATATCAATATCTATCCCATAGTATGACCATTCTGGTGGGCAACTGCCCTTACCTTTCCTATTGCTAGGCCTTGGTCACATTTCATACTTGGTGCCTAAATCTTCTCATGTTTTACATTTCTAGAGTGACTTTTGTCAATTCTGTGGAAATTTTTCACTTCAAGTCCTCAAGGTCCTGAAAGATTGCTTTGCATGCACAATGTCCTTGGAGAACCCCCACGCAAAGAAATTGGGAGGGGAGTGGGTCAGATAAGAAGAATCTGCAGCTCACAGCAATAACACTACTTGCCATTGAATGTAGTGTTTAAGTATTCCCACACTGTCATCACCAAGTGTGAAATTCCATGGTGCTGAAGAAAGACATCCTTGTCCAGCTGAGGTACAAGGAAGATGAAAGATTCATGGAATGTCCAAATGTGGTTTGAGTGTGCACTCTGTCGGCGGCAAAGAAAAAATGGCAGTAAATCTTTTAATGAGGAACACCACACCAGCCATCCAACTTAGAGATTGCTCTTTCCAGTTTGTAGCTTACATGCAATGTCCCATACCCCAAATAATGTGTTATGCATATTCACTCTGCAACTCGTGTAAAATGTTGCCTTGTCTGTGAATAATGACCAATTCTAATAATTGCTTCCCTCCTCCATCCAATAACCCAAGCTGCATGAAAACTGGAAATATGCTTCAGGGGGTCCCATCTCCACATGCTGGATCTGATAAGGGTACACATGTAAAAATGCTAGACAATACTCTGGCACATTCACCTTCAAAGACAAAGACAAAGGCCTTTGTAAGGACCACTGGCCATTGTGGTGGAAGCAAGAGCTTCTTTGGCAGGCTGCTGCTTATTATAGCTTCACAAGGGACCCCATTTCTTGAAATGTGCGATACCACTACTTTATGTCGGTGCCTTTCTGACCCAGTACGCACAGTGATACTCCTGTTGAACTGATGTAACACTCTCAGACTTTGCATTCCAAATGACATGCTTCTCACATTTAGGAGTGGTCAGTACCATTTCACTCCCTCAGAAATGATATCAGACTTTCTCATTATGTGCCTTCAGCACATGTGATATGACTAATGCTTTCAAACTCCCATTCTTTGTTATTGCACATGCAAGAAACAATTCAGCCATATTGCTTTACGATTGTTTAGCACAGAGATTTTTTTTTTTGTCCCACTCAAACAAATCACCCTGTAATGGCATGATCTTGTCACTTTGTGCAAGGCATGACAACATAAGGTGGTGGTGCAAAGTGCATTTGTGCCTGCTAAAGCAACTACTGCAATGTTAAAATTGAAGCATCTTTGTCAATTGTTAGAGGAACATCTCAGAGGTGACTCTGGGAGAGATGCGTGTGTTTATGCAGTTCTATTTTAGAGACTGCCCTATTATGCACTCCATATTTTGTAAATATAAAAAAGAATGGCCAAGGAAATCACAGAAGGGTGAGATTCACTCTTGTGCTGGTACTACTCGCTACTCTCTGCATGGTCCCAAAAGGCTTTAATGGCCTTTTGCCTCCTGAATGGAATGCAATTCAGTCTCCCACTCTAGAGGTCTGTTTATTGCTTCAAAATGTAAGCTCCCCTTTCCTCTGTAACTTACTTATCCACTTCTTTTCCTCTGTGCCAGTAAATAAAACTTTTCATTATTTGAACAATTATTTCCAAAAATTATTTACTTAATTTATTTACATACTTAAACCAGGTCTCTGTTTCCTGGCTAATTAATTAAAATAACCCCAAATTATGCATCAGTATTTATTTTGACATGTTTACATGCAACACAGATTTCAAAGAAATTTAATTATTGCCATTACCATTAAAATTACAGATTATCTCAGTAGTAATAAAGTATCTTCTACAAATTTTTTGTAACGGACCTGTAAGAATTCCTTTAGCAACTATTGGAAGTGTAGTTATACTGCGGAGCCAATGAATATCTTTCCATGTTAAGGATGGATCAAATAAAGACGAAGCATATTCACTCAGGCCAGATTCCTTTTCTGCTTTATTTATACCATGAGATTTCACATCTTCAGCACTGAAATTAGCTAGCCTATAAATGAAGAAAGATGAAAATTAACTTGTTAAGTAAAAACAACTATGCAAATGTAGATAACTAACATTCATAATACCTTTTTTACTACAAGACAGATGATGAGCATACTGAACAACAATAACTGATATTCATTAGTACCTAATGTGGAAGAAATATTCCACTGACACATGGAAAATACGTCATAACTATTAACACAGCAATCAGAAATCTCTGAATTGACTGTATTTACTGTTCTACACATAATATCAATCACATAAGAAAACTTGAAAATTTTCATCGCACTAGTGACTTTCTCGTCCTGGGTGGTGTATGGATAGCATACTCGGACTGTAATTGGGAAATGCGGGTTTGATTCCCGCTCCAGGGCGATGAAAATTTTCAAGTTTTCTGATGTGATTGATATTACGTGTAGAACAGTAAATACAGTCAACTCAGAGATTTCTAATTGCTGTGTTAATTGTTATTCATTAGTACCATCTGAAAAACAGTGACAGATCACTCTGTCCATGTTCATTTCATTCACATTCACTTGATCCAGTTCATTTCGCCCATGGTTTGCTTTGTCCACCATACACTTTATCCGCTGTTCATTTAGTCCACTGTTCATTTCATCCCTGTTCACTTTGTCTACATTCATGTCGTCCTCAGAATGGATGGAATATCATGGAAATTTTTTGTTTTGATGAAATTTCTGTTACTAGACAGAAAAAAAAAGTCAGCAGATACTGCTTACATGTGATTTTTTCTTGTTTAAGTTTTTCAATTAAAATACAATGATTTTAAATGTTATTTAAAGTAAAAACGAGTATTTGCACAGTCAGATTTGTAAAAAGTTTATTTCAATGGCCATAAATAATGTTGGACTGAAGATGAAAATTTTAAAACTGCTTTCTCCTTTATGTAAAATATCTCTATTTTCCTTCTCTCACACTGCAAATTCACAGTAAATATCAATCTAAATTTTTTTACCCCCATTATACCTTTACAGATTTTTTTCTCATGTTAAACAGCTATGACACATAACGAGAGCATTATAGTTCATTCATATGAAAATCAGTAATACAGAAATTATAAAAAAATAAATATACTGAAAAGCTATATTAAAACAATAAAGATGTATTTCAAAACATTAAAAGATTTTTATGAAACTTTAATTTATGTCATAGTGATTGACAAAGTACCACGCAAAAAAGTTAAAAAGCTCTTCAAAGTTTAGTTCCTCAATTTACTTTAGATAAGATTCAAAATCATTATGTTTTAATCGAAAAACTTAAACAAGAAAAAAATCGCATGCAAACAATGTCCACTGACTTTTTTTCTTTCTGTTTTTTCTGCCTAGTAACAAAAATTCAATTAAAACAGAAAACTTTCATGGTATTCCATCCATTCTGAGGGCGAAATGAATGTGAACAAAGTGAATAGAGGACAAAATAAACAGTGGACTAAATGAACTGGACCAAGTGAATGCGGACAAAATGAAATGGACAAAGTGATAGGGAACCCTGAAAAACTTGGATGTTGACACTCATGAACAACTTGCAATAGCACTATTGATGGCAAAACTGTGAACTGGATTTGCTGTAATGGAAAGGATTCATTACTGGAGAAAAGAAAAAAAAGTAGGCATGCGTGCATTAAGGAAAAATTCATTGAAAACATATTGTTTCCAGAACTACATCCTTCACACATGTGTGTGCTATGGCCACAAAAGAATTAAGCAAGAAAATAACATAAAACATAATGAAAACCATTTTGCTAGATTTTATTTAGCAGCACAAATGCTTCATTTACTTGAAAATGTATTCCCATTAATGTATCAGGGTTCCCACTCTTTTTCTCCCACAAAAAATAAGGACTTTTTAAGCACCCCTTGCCAAATTTTTTAAAGACTTTACCAATAGCATACTTACAAAGATATGCCCAAATACTTCTACACATGACTTAACTATGCAAATTGAAGTATGATGATTGAGTTTGCAATATTTTTCTATTCAATTTAAGTTAAAGGATGTAATAAAGTTGAACTTATGCAATTTAAAAGAGTTCTGCTAGTCAAATCAGTTTTCCAATGTGAGAAAATAATCACATATACCATAAAGGATGTGTAAATTATAAAACTGTGGTTAAATTTATGAGTTCAAGATTTGAATTTTGCACTTAATCATCTCATAGTTTAATTGCAAAACCACAGAAAAATTTATGAGTTGAAGATTTTAATTTTGCCCTTAATTTTCTCTTGGTATAACTGAATAATTGTTATTTGCCTATACAAAAAGGGGAAATACAAAAGCGAGTTGTCAGTTCCAAGAGATGGGAATGGGACTTGAACAAACAACAATATCCAGAAGCTGCTGGATATGTGTTATTTACAGAGCCCATGGTACTTCAGTTGTTTGTTTGTTTTTTCTATGAATTACTTATCTCATACTATCCTGTGCTTTTCCACGGACTTTCAGTTGACATCAACATAGCTAATCAGAAGCAAAAGCTCTAAGCACTACTTCATAATTTCTGGATTTCATGCAGCCAGTTATGAAAAATAAGTACTTTTTAAGTACCTTTAGGAATTTTTGCCAAAAATTAAGGACTTTTCACGATTTGTAAGGATTATGGGAATCCTGTGTAAGTATGAAAAGAAATCAGAATATCAGGGGTTAATTCCACTGTCATAAAAATTTTTAAAATTTTCTGACAGATTTCCAATGTGAATTACAGTTTTGAAAAGCTCTGGTGCATGGAGAAATTAAAGCAATGAATTGTTATATATAAGTATCTTGTTTTCTCCAAATAACAGTACACATTCACTCCCAGTTTCATGAATACATAGCTTACTGCTTTTGCAATATCACTGTATGCGTAGATTATGCTTAACTACCAAAAACTAGTGTTTAGGCATATAGACAATCGTTTGCTCATTTAAACAAAATAAACTTTCGTTTAAATAAAAAGAGAATTACCTGTGATGCAGTAAAATAATTACACATATCGCAGTGATGCAATTTTTTTTTTCAAAATGTGTTGCACATGTCACAGTTATACAAAAAAAAAAAAAAAAAAAAAAAAATCAGCAAATCCCAGGTCACAGTATTTTATCCCAAAAATGATACCGTTTTCAGCCTGTAATTAATAACAAATTACAAACATTGACGTAAATCCAAACCTGAGATGAGATGGGAGAGAAAACTTGTTCCGTGAATCAGACAGTCTATGACCAAAAAGAGGAGTATCCACAGTAAGTACAAGGGCCTTGTAACCACTTTTCTCTGCTCTTATGACAAGTTGCTTTGTTATTTCTCTGTCACGATAAATGTACAGCTGAAACCACTTCAGTCCAGAAGGTGCAGCTTTTGCAACATCCTCTATGGAAGTCGTGGACAGAGTACTTAAGATCATAACAGTCCCAGCTGCAGAAACAGCTACAAAGAAAAATGGAAAAGAAATCATTAAAATATAAAAAAAATATTACTTGAATCTAGGTAATACTAAAAATAAAGGGAGAAAGCAGTAATACATGATAAAAGTAGTAAAACTAATTTTGAACTTCATAATGAAAATAATTGCAAGATGTCTTGTAAGTTAAAAATAGTGAAAAGCTGTCTTAAAAAAAAAAAAAAAAAAAAAAAAGCTTTAAAATGATCAACAGGTAAGTCCTGGAAGACAAAGATAAAACCTTCCAATGTATAAAAAAATGTATAAAGATAAAACCTTTGATGATTCATATATTATGCCAACAGCTAAATACTGATAAACTGAGTTTTTGCACACTTTAAAAATGTCAAATGTGTATGTTGTAATTATACACTATTTATATTGTATTCAAATACACTGACCCAAATATATTAAATATCAATTTAAAGTTGCATCATGCATTATAACCATTGTTTGTGAAAATGGGTAATTGGTCTAGAAATTCATACAGTAAATGCAGTGTCCACTCATCTTGTCTTCATTTAACAAATGAAAAGGATCATGAATGGAATACGAGATTACACCATACAATACAAAATTTGAAGATGACAATCCGTTTTTTGGTGTAAATATGACAAGGTTGGTAAGTCAGATAATATCCGAAAACTTGAAAATTTTGTTACCATTCTTGTCATATTTACACCAAAAAACGGATTATCATCAAAATTTGTATTGTATGGTGCAATCCTGTATTCCATTCATGATTTATCTGTTCCTCCGGGCAATCATGGGATAGAATTTTAAACCTCCAGATTCGCTAAACATGAATGCCAGTTGCTTCGACTAGCGAATCCTATGATGGTTATATTCAAATTAATCGGAAACTTGAGACTTGATTACTCTGGGTGGTGTAGTGGTTAGCATATCCGGGCGCTATCTGGGAGATGTGGGTTTGATTCCCGCTCCAGGACGACAAAATTTTCAAGTTTTCAGATATTATCTGACTTACCATCCCTTGTCACATTTACACCAAAAAATGGATTGTCATCTTCAAAATGAAAAGGAGTTCAGTAAACATTATTTTCATATAATAAATTCAAAATTCAGTTTGTGCTAAATATTTATAATAGAAGAATTTAAGTTGTAGAAAGATATTTTGGTTGCATAATGGTAACATTAAAGATTGACTGAATATGAGAAGTCATGTGGTCAAACTTAACCTCATTTAAATACTTGGGATCCATTAAAAATTATAAAAATGTAATCAGCTCTGAAATAATGGCTAGAATACAGTCTGGAAATAGAGCTTATCTTTCTATGCAGCATCTTCTGTCTTCTAAAACGCTATCACACGGACTTAAAATTGAACTTTATAAAACCTGCATTAGACCCATTGTTTTACATGGAGCTGAGACCTGGAGCACAACTGCCCAAGACTACAATATGCTACAACGATTTGAAAACAAAATACTTAGAATGATTTTTGGACCCATTAAATACAACGTAAATGGAGTAGGGAGATGACATAACATGGAACTGTATCAAAGCTATAAATCACTACTGATTGCCAGCGAGTTGAAGGCTGCACGACTTAGATGGCTGGGCCATGTTGAGAAAATGGGGGAGTCCAGTGGAGTCAAGCGGGCTCATCAATTCACGACATTTGGTAGGAGACCAAGAGGACGACCCCAGTAACGGTGGAGTGACAGTGTGCGGCATGACCTGGGGAGAGCTTGGAGTGACGAACTGAACCAATCGAGTGAGGGACAGGGGCGAGTAGAGGAGAACTGTGGCAAGGAACCTTGGAGGTTCAGTGAGCTGATGAAGAAGATGGGGTCAAACTTGGTCCACACCTTTTGCCAGTACAGATTTCCAAATGACTTTCATGTAGGGTACATCCAAGGAGGTTAGAATAAGATATCTCGAGATGCCTTTGTAAATAGGGCAGTACCACTTTGTGTGAAGCCTGTAACCACGAGCCACAGCCATCAAAGTGTAGGAAAGTTGATGGTGCCCAATGCTATTGCGTGTTGGTCGAATTGCCTTCATTTATCGCAAATGTTACGAATTTCGCATCATAACTTACTTCTGTTGTGTAAGAAAATACTAAATTTATAAAATTATTAATTATTTTGAAGCCCCTTCCCATGTTTATTCTAAATTGAAGTACACGAATGTTTGTACGAATTCAATTCATTACTGTTCACAGTTTCTACAACCAAAAGCTACACAATTTCAAAATACACATGTTGAAATTACATAGGTGTTATGTAAACAACATAATTTTCCCACACCTGACGGCTTCACGGTTAAGAGACTCAGGGCATCTCCAGAAGTATTATTCTAACCTCTTTCGGTACATCTGAACTGCATAAGTTACAGTATATTGCTCCTTTTTTTTTATTTTTCCATCAGAACTGCTGTCTACTGTAGAGAAAGCATTAAAATATTTTCTTAACTTTAGCCCATGCAATTTAAATCACGCTACTACATTCCAAATATGTGGAAATTTCTGGTGGCAAAGAGAGATGTCTCTCTCTGTTGCTACTCTGCTGTTTGAAGCATACACTTACGGTGTAAGGGGAGTGACCTCCATGGCCACTCAGCAATTTACCATCTTGGCAGGATAATCACCCCTTTATGTATGAGAACTCATGACACTCCTTGTAACTTTGTTTTGATGATGAGTCCAGGACATAAGAAGTTGCCTTAAATATCCTTTTTAGGAATTGCTCCACTGTTTGTGTGGGCTGCTTAAAGCTTGGAATGCAAACTTGTTTAAAGTAAGAACCTGTCACATGGTTCTCAGATGACCGACCTCCTGTGAGTAATCCCAACCTTTTACAATTCCAGGGTTCCAGGGTCTCTCTCAAGTTACTTCCAAGTTTTCAATACTGATGGGGAGGGGCACACTTTTACTACTTTCCTTATAGCGAAAGATCTGGACACATTTCTCTGATGGTCCTCTGCAAACAACTCCAATGTTTTACTATTTCAAGGACCTTCCAAGATGCTTACATTCTTCTCTTCCCAAATGAATACTTCTCACCCTTTTCATCAAGCAAAGAACCAGGGTCATGTTCTCTCCACTGTCCCAAACAAGCAACTGCCAAAGATCAAATCTTTACTTTTATGCTAGTTTCACATGTGTTTTTTACATTCAAGCACACACTTGAACATAGAGTACTTAAGATCTCCATTCTTAACCATTCAAGTGCATAAATTATGAGCATTAGTAATATTCCGTGCTCCCTTTCACCATATACTGTCTACTAACTGTGCTACTTGGTGCCGAGTTCATTACTTTGAGACCTAAAAATTACTGTGTTTAGTCTACAATGAGAAAAAGTGCTCACCTTGGGATGAATTTGAAAAAATGTATAAGCTGGTTTTAGTCTTCATAGATCACACACACACACAGAGAGAGAGAGAGAGAAACCTGCCTGGTTGGTAAATCTATTTAACTTGGT
Organism: Macrothele yani; assembly: GCA_039090855.1. Lineage (NCBI taxonomy): Eukaryota > Metazoa > Arthropoda > Arachnida > Araneae > Macrothelidae > Macrothele > Macrothele yani. The sequence goes on along the minus strand of CM077010.1, from coordinate 135,671,689 downwards.
CTATCTTATCTTGCTTGTCAAACCCAATTAGAGCCTGCAAATTAATTAACCATTTAATTATTTGGCCTGATTGACCATGCCTCATTGATCTCAATAATATGAGTTATGTTGCAACATTATCATCGGCCACAATGCGCCACTATTTGCCTGATTTAATGTTTTTTGTGTATTTTTTTCACTGGCAGATGAGCAGTTGCCATATGATCTTGGCTGTGATCATTCTGCCTCATATGACAATGATACTTGGATTCCAGGTTACCACATTTTGTTACTATGACATTTAATACTTTTTATTATGCATTAGAAAACTTCAGGATTGATCTGTATTATACATGTATGTCACCATTTGAGTTAGTGCATTAAAATACGTATAAATTCTAGAAAACAAATCGAAAATACAATGAGCAACCTTTTATGTTAGCAATTTCACCATCTGTGTGTGCCATTTTCTGCATTGCAGAAGGTGCCACTCCAATTGGAAAGGAAATTGGTTGGCCCAGAATACGAGTGCTTAAATCTCTCTGTGAAACATCTCTCATACATCTTGGCCTTATTCGCAACCTGAAATAATAATAATAAAAAAATGTCTCAAGTAAATGGTAGATGCATGGCATAAAATGAAGCAGTGTGATAAATACAGGACTTTAAATATACTTTTAAAAGTATCTACAGAGGTAAGGTCCAAATAGGCATTCTGAACAGCCTTGATATTCTTTACCTTCACTTTAATATTAGCTTATTTTGCTACATATCTGATCTCGTGAGGGTGACAGAGCTCTTGAAGCAAAATTTACCCTTTTGGAGACAATTTAAAGTATGTTTTCATCCAATGATATTGCACTTTTTAAATGCATGTATGCAAATATTAGTTTTCATGCATGTGCATCAATAGTAGTTATTCCGAATGCCAGTCATACAAGTCCATCATGAAACTAAATAAAAACCCTCCCTTTCTTACTTTTTTTTCAACATTAAATGGTTTGTCATACAATTTTTTTCTTATAAGTTAAATAGTTTATCATACAAGTTGTTCATACAAATTTAAATGGTTTGTCATACAAGTTTATTATACAACTTTTTTTTTGTCCTACGTTGCAGACTTATACACTAATGGTTAAAATAAAATAAGGGATATGACTGTATCCTTACTTTCTCACATCACCATCTATCTCCCCACCATTTTTGTGCCATGCCTCTCATCACAGATATCACACGTGAAAAGATACAATGCAGAGTGCCTCACTTCATTTGACTCCTCCAGCAATTTCGCTCACTATCTATTAGAAACTATTCACATTAGCAGTTCATATTCCGACTTAGAAATAGATCGGAAAATGCTACTATTAAATTTTATGTGCATTATTTCAAAAATACTTGGGAAAATTTTGAAATAATGCATGTAAAATTGAATAGCAGCCTTTTCCGATCTATTTCTAAGTCGGAATATGAACTGCTAATGTGAATTGATTTGTTACACATGCGTTTGAATCGGCCATGTGCGGAACAATGTTACGTAATAGATAAGGAAGTATAGAAGCCTGCTGACGCATAAAGAACTAAACATTATCAGGAAATTAAAAAAAGAAAAGAAAATTAAGCTGGTAAAAGAAGAAATCCAAATCGAGTTCTTAACGAATTATAGAGACTTTAAAATAATACCTAAATACTTACAGATTACCAATAAACCAATTCATGGAAAAGACAAAAGGTTGTTAGTAACTTGTCAAGAGAAAAGACTAAGCGCAGAAATCACTAGTAAAAGAAAACAACTGTACCAAAACCACATTCAATGCTATAAATTGTGGAACTGTATACAGAATATGGAATATAAGAATTTTATGGGCACATGGAAAACACTTATTATAGACAATGTACTTACAGAAATTAATGAAATTGTCGAAGGCCAACAAAAAACAACAGAAAGTATGAATGCTAAAAAATTTAATGCTTTAATTGACAAAATCAAAGTAAAAAATGAAGACAGAACTGAATATCCGGTGTATGTTAATCAGTCATCGAGAGCGCTAACGTATAGCGAAAAAGCAGTGTTACAACGTGGGAAGAAATACGCTTTTCCACCAAAAACCCCAAGAACAGAAGAGTACATTCCAATATTAGAAGATATTGTACATCGAGTACCTCCATAGCATGTTATCGATCTGAGGTTTAAATTATTGAGAATTGTGCTCAAAGAAAATAACTCTAAGCGCAAAAAAAAAAAAACTACCAGGTTTATAAGTTGCAGTATGACAGACAACAACTGTTAAGTTTATGTAAAGACCCTGCAATTAAATTTTGCAGAAGCGGACAAGACAAGACAAATTGTTATTATGTACACGATTGAATTTAATGATAAAATGCAGAGAGCGATCTTGGAGTTACAGTGTGAACTTGTGAACAATGATCCCACAGACAAACAATTAACTTTCCTTGCTAAGGTAAGGAACCATAGTAGTTTACCAGCAGAAATAAAAAATGCGAACCCACCAATGGGTGCAGGAATGCCAAAAATATTCTCGAAAATTAAAACCCATAAAAAAAACACTCTATTAAGACTGATTCTCTCAAAAAAAAAATTTCCCACTCATCAATCTTGAAAAAAAGATATACAGCTATCTATCCCCAATGTTTATGAGGAATCAATATACATTAAAGAATAGCTACGAATTTATCGAAAAGATCAAGATGATAAATCAAGACCTAGCGAACTTCACGATGGCCTCTATGGACGTTACGGCTTTATACCCAAATACTCATGTCGAGCTTGCCATCAAGTTGATTATGCAACAATTAAATATAAATAAAGATCTAAATAAGACACAACTTAAAGAATTAAAGAATACATTATACTTCATCAAAGAAAATAATATCTTCCAATTTGAAGGAAGTATATATAAAAAAATACAAGGCGACCCTATGGGATCCCCATTATCAGCATTATATGCAAAAGTGATAATGGCGCACATCGAAGGAAAATTATTCAAAATCTACCTGAAAAACCACTAGTGTATGCTCATTATGTAGATGACATCATTATTAGTTCAAAGCTCAACAAAACCGAGCTACAAGATCTAGCTCATCGATTCAACGAAATTTGGAACACCATTGAAATGACTCTTGAATTTGAAGTGAATAATAGTCTGTCATTTTCAGACATTTTACTTAAGAAAAAGAAAAATAATTTTTAATACACTGTTTTCAGGAAGACAGCGTACATTCCGGTACTTATTCCATACTCTTCGCACCAATCTGTTATCCATAAAAAAAAAGTAGTAAAGTAAACTTGATTCGTAGAGTGTATACGCACACTTCTAATAACAGGCTATAGAATCAAGAGCTAGATTTCATCTTGAAAATATCACAAAATTATGGTTACCCTAATAAGCTTATTAAAAAATGGATATACAAGAGTAAAAAACATGGATAAGAGAAATGAAGGCCAAGAAGTTTACAATCAAAGAAAGGTGAGAAAAATAAATTGAAATATATTGGTGCATTCTCATACTTGGAAGGTGTTAGTAAAGAAATTAATAGGCAATGTGCTAAATTTGACTTACAACTAGGAAGTTCTGTGAACACCTTGAAAAATCTGACTATTAACAAAAAAACTGAAAACAAAATATTAGAGGAATCAGGGTCTTACAAAATTCCCATTGCACACATACCCCCAATATCGTACATTGGAAGTACTAAAAACATGTTTAAAAAAAGGCTAAAACAACACTTATCTAACTGGCAAAAAAAAGAAGGAAAAACTACATTAGTGCAATTCTGTATTGACAACCAAACATTCCCAAAATTCAAAGAAATTAAAATGCTAAAAAGGAATAAAAAATCAGAGAGACATATGAGAATGGAGGAATTGATCTTAATTTATAAAAATAAAACAAGGGTCTGTAACCAGAATGACCCTAATACATTATCTAGCCTTTGGAAAGAGCTAATAAGACAAAAAAAGAATAACAAAAGAAAAACCGACAAAAAAGACAAGGGAACAGGGATAGGAAAAGAAAAAGAAGAAGAAAACGGAAAGACGACATCAACGACCATTTGAAGGGAACTATATATATATATGCATGTATATAGAATTAGTGAAACATAGATGGCGCCAGCTAGGTTTGGTCAATAAACGTATCCTTTACAGTGTATCCGACGAATGGCAACGTGCTGTATCGGACTCCATTGGCGAGAAGTAAACCACGAACATTGGTGGAAAAGTCACCACGCTCCTGAGGATGCCCAAAGACTAGGCGAAAAATTTAGAGCATTAATAATGGTAAAGAGCTGATGTTTTTTTAATCCTAAAGTGAAGATCTACTGACTCTACCCAAAGTAAACAGTGTATTGGACGTGAATGGTTGTGTCACATACAATGAACAATAGGACAATAACTTCAACGACGACCCGAAAACGCGCAAGAAATGTGAATCATCGCTAGAAACGGAATGCCTAGGTAAGCATTATCCAACTAGAATATTTCCAACTATTAGAAACTGTACTGTAATTATTGCATCTGAAAATGTTCAGCTCCATAATTGGTGCAAAAAAAAAAAAAAAAGAATAAGTTACAAATATGAGAAAATTCAAATAAAGAAGAAAAAAATACTAAAGTAAAGAATTTTTCATCGATAAGTCAGTGTTGATCAACTCAACTGCTGGGTTTCACAATTTCATAAAGCTTATAGCAAAAGTTCTAGTTGATTCAGTGATGGTGAAATTAATATTCTCCTTGGAAGCTTTAGCACCATAATATTACAAAAATACGAAGGAAGCAAGCACTGAACACTAAGCAGTCTACATTAAATATATGGTTTAGGATATGCTGCAACAGCTGCAAAGTTTCAGAATTCTTTCCAAAAGCTATGAAACACAAAAATACACATAACACTACAGCATGTGGGAATACACTTATTAAAAAATCAAAATACACTGCATGCAGAATTTATTATATTTCCTTCCTCTCATCCATCCATAAACCTGTCCAACCCCATCACAATAATTTGGCCAGCTGTAACCTCCTCTGCTGGTTATAAACAGATCAGATATCTACCTCATATACAGTGTACCTGCGACTCTGATCATGAGTAAAAACAGTGACCTTGAGCGAGTTTGATGGTTGACAAATAATCCATATGAAGAAGATGCTCCATCTCCACAACTACAGAATGTTGGGATTTCTGAGTGTGGCTGTCGCACATGGATACCAGGACTACATCAAAACTGGTAGATACCAGAAAGTAGCTCCAGCAGAGCTATTAACTAGAAATTAGCTCTGCTGCTACATTTTATGGAAAGTAACAGATGCTCTACATGAAATGTGGTGGCTGAGCTAGTTCCCTTGGCCCATGATGGTGGGTGTGCCTTATGAAAACAAACCAAACTGATAGACAGAACTACTAGACACACTGAGATTTGAAAACCTACTCCATTTTTTTCAACCTATCATTTTTTAAACTAAATTGTGTTTTTCAACCAGACAGCATATTAGTGCAAATATATTATGTAAATATATGATGAATAAAATAACATTATTTTCACATCCTTTGCTAACTTCTGCATGTTTTGCTATGCTAAAATATATGCAAGCAATCCTGAAGAAAAACTTGATGTAAGTTTGGCATAAACACATACACTGAAAAGTCAGTTTATTATGCACAGCCACCTAATAAGGTGTAGACTCACATTTTCCCATCCCAACAGCAACAGTATGTCATGGTGTGGACTCTGCCAGGTGTAAATATTCAGGTAGTATTGTGGCTCATGATTTCAAGATGCCATCTACAAAGCACGGAGAATTACTGGTGGTGGATTAAGAGCTAGAATGCATTGACCACTTTGTCTCACAGATGCTCAATTGGCTTCAAATCAGGAAAGTGAGAGGGCCATTCTCAAAGGCTACAAACTCACCAGAATGCTCATTTAAGTAGTCCTTCAAATCAGAGCAATGAGGCAGTGCATTGTCTTGTTAAAAGAAGGCATCCTTCTGTAGGAAATGGGTAGCCATGTAGGTATTTGGTGAGTACATCAATGTAGCTTTGTGCAGTGATGATAGGTTCACTACAAACAAGGGGACCCAAGGTAGCCCACATTAACATGCTCCAGAATTTGACACCCCTCCAATGTTTGGTAACACCCAGACTTGAAATTTTGGGTCCATGGCCACAAGTTATCTATGACACATGCACCATCCTGTCAATGTGCTGTAGTTTTGGAACCTTAATTCATCAAATCAAGCTACCTGCTGCTAGTTTTCCACAGTCCAGTGGTGATGTTTTTTTTTCATCTACTTTAGCCTGCTTGTTCTGTTATGTGCTAATTACCAAGGGTCATCAAATGATGGGAGCATCAGCACCCATAGCCCAGTTATTCCTTTCTACATCAAATGGTCTTTGTGCAAACCCGCATAGGTGCACTCTCATTTAATGCCAACTTTGTTTTCTCCACTGGCCCTCTGTTCCAAAATTACAGTACTCTGAAATCAAATATCAGCAGCCTGTTTACAAAAACATTTTCCATGGTGACTGCCAGTTTTGATGTAGCCTCGGTATACAAGTGTGATGATCACACTCAGAAATCCCAATGTTCTACAGTTGTGGAGACAGAGAGAGCACCTCATCTTTCTTGCATGGATTATCTGCTAACCATCGAACTCACTTAGTCTCTGTTTTTAGTGATCATCACAGTCACAGGTACACCATACAGCAGGTAGGCCTATATACTGATATATTAATAAACCACATAAGAGGTTTGATGCTTAAATGTGTTACTTTTATAAAAAAAATGGCTTCTTTTGTTGGAAGGTACTGTAGAATTTTGATGGTACACATCCAAAATATCAAGTCAAATGGGAGATCCCCAAAGCGAAAGCTGCACTTGTATATTAGAACATTTGGCTGACAGACTGATTCTTCCTCATTTCTGAATTTATTCTCCATTTTATGTGCTTAATGTTTTAAACACATTCTATTTGAATTTAAAAAAAAGCTCCAAATCTCTTTTTTAATAATATGTTTCTATCATTGTCTCATGATAGTGACTGATATAGTTTTGTGACCTTTTGTCAGTCATCTCTTCTACTGTGTCCTTCCCAGTTAGAAATGAGGACACAACTATAAATAATAACTGACATGTATGATTAATATCTGAAATAAAATTAAAGGTAACTGCATATTTCAGTTTTAATTTTTTTAAATGAGTTTGTTTTGTTGTGGCAGAAGATTGGAGTAAACAGACTGAATAGTGAGGTTTAACTGAAAAAAGTGTCCATTCTGTTATTTTGCATTTCTTTCATGTAAAAGGTTCTGCAGTTTTGCATATATATTGAAAAGAAATCTGTGTTATATTGCAGCATTGAGACTCCTTTTCTATAAAACTGCTCTGCAATGACATTTACACAGAGCTAGTTCCTGTGCCTTGTGATGGTGGATGTAAGCAAGCTTATGTAAACAAAGTGAATTAATACATGGAACAATGCAATGCTCCGAGATTCAGAAGTTCAACCAAATATCAAAAACATGCACAAGTACATTAAAATAACACACCTAGTAGGTTTTCAACCCAAAAACATGTGGAAACAAATTGATTAATCAGTAGTCAACAAGAAATCCTGTCCCTCCCCCCATGGACATAATACAGACGAAAACTGTTGGAGGAAGTGACGTGTTAAACGTGGTGATAATAATAGATTAGATCGTCAAAGAGATGAGATCATGTTCATATTCTTCTGCTGACTGCTGATTAATATCCAACCAAATCTATATTTTGAGGTTACTCACCTTTAATCCCTAACTCTTTCAAGAGGTTTTCGTCTCTACACATTTCCAACACGTATTTTTCTCATTTACATCGTGGTTCGAGGAAACAAAAAAATAAAAAAATAAATAAATAAATAATAATAAATTATTTTTTTTCCAACTCACGCAAATTTCACTCCCCTCCTTTCTTTTCACTATGACACAAATTCCGATTCAAAATAATCTACCACACATATATACAATTGAACTCATTAAAACACACTAATCTAATTAAAACGTCAATCAATAAAAACCTATTTACATATTTCCTAAAACGACAAAGTTAAAAAGCTGTAACCCAAAATTATTTACAATTGCACATTAGCGCCAAATTAAAATAAACCCAAATACCTGACACAACCACAATATTCAACAATTAAAGGCCTCTCTCCCCCAGAAAACAAGCTTAACATCCTAGCACTTTCAGCCTCTGCCCCAGCCATTTTCAAGGAGCGGACGCAACAGATGTACCACCCGTCACCTCAGCGAAACATAGCGAATGTTCCAGTGCTCGCGTGGCTAGTCTGATTTCCCATTCTTCGTCGTTATCCAACCAAATTTTTTTTTTTTTGCATCAATTAGCTGTAACAATGACTAAGTTTTCAGATTATTTTTTATGTTGTACACAATTTTTACATTACTTGGTATAAGTATACGCATTTGTGTTTGGCGAAAATGGATTACAAAATTCTCGTTGATCTAAACAATTGTAATTATGACCAATATTAAGCATAGATTTCTTCATTTGATTTGGATGTGTAAACATAAGTATGTATTCAGTGCACAGCAGTATCCTAAAATCAAACAAAAACAGATTGACAACTTGAAGTTGTTCCTAATTTAAAAAGAAAGAAAAATTCTTTGAAGTATTCAGTTTTTGAATAGCTACTGATTCCACAATTCCCCTTTATGATATTAACTAAAAATTAAGAATTTTGGTTGAAAGACATGCTCATTAAACCAAGAATTGAGCTTGCATGCAAGCGACTAAATCTTTTGAGGGAACCAGTAATCAGAAGATGTTATCAAAATTATTGAAGTGTGTACTTCAAAATTTTGCATCTTTGATTCTTGATCCAAGAATTTAGTAACATAAAAATCAAATGAAAGCAATCCCAAATTGAAATTGGCATGATGTCATTCACACTTCCCTTCTCTACCCTACACACACATACTGAATGAAAAGAAAATACAACATAAATTTATGAATTTCCCCATGAAAGTGCAAGCAAAAAAGAAAGAAGCATTCTCTTTTGCAAGTCACATTTGATTCATCAGTAATCAAAGATAATTATGTTGCCTCATTAACATTGGCGTTAATTTACAATACTGAAGCAGGAAAAGATATCTGAAGCATACCGTATTTTTTGGAATATAACATGCACTTCTTTTTTCCAAAAAAATTAGGGGCCTCGTGTATCTTATATAACAAATGTCATTATTATTGCTATGAATGTACAGTCAAACCTCAATGTACAGCCCCTCAATTTACCATCACCCTTGTGTTATGATATAAGTGTTATGTATTTCCAGGTAAGTTTTTTTTTTTTTTTTTTTTGTTTGGAGGTTTAACGACCACTGTGAGCAACTCAATGGGCTATAAGCAGTCGCCCGTCCCTAATTTTGGGTCACTGGTTCCAGGGAAGGGAGAGAGCCAGTGCTGTAAGACAAACACAACATCCATGCCTCACCAGGATTCGAACACGGACCCCTTACGGACGAATGATCAGAGGCCATCGCTTAGACCACTGCGCCACAGGGGCAGCAAAGTGACTCCTCCAGGTTTTACTCTAGTCTGCCAGAGGATGCAATGACTTACGTTTATCATTAATTGTAAAAGGAGATATGGCATTCCTCTTCTGTGCTGTGTTTTCATCATGGCTTGAGCATGGGGGGGGGGTGATTCACCGTGTACCGAGTGTAAATAAAGTATGTTATCTCCAATATATACGATTACTTCTGATCTTCGTACTTCAACAAAAGTGTTACACCTTAGTACCTTCTTACTCCTTTCCGCCCTGCGGTGTTTATGATTACTTCGGAACAACTGTGTTTGTGATTACTTCCGAACACCTTGCATAACATCAACCCTTAGGTCTAAACAGAAATGCTCTGTATAAACCATCCCTTGATCCATTGAAAAACAACATCTCTCTCAACATCTGCCAACTGCCACTGTATAGTACTGTGCAAACCTGCCTTTCCCAACACAAAATATACTTGTACCGCCACTTGCAAGCTGCGTGAGAATTCCGTTCCTGTTTTTTCAGACTGTGGTCCAATTGTGGCAAAACTGAATATTAAAGACACTGATTCAATCAATGATGTGAATCAAGTCATTTAACATTAAGAAGATTCTTTGAAGTAAATTTACAGGATTTAGATACTTCAAATGCACTTGTTAAACTAGCCTGTGCTCTGAAAATAAACAAGTTGAAATCCAAAACACAAATGAAAATAGACAAGGGTTTAAAACAACAACAGAGGCATGTAAAATGAGTTTGTGTAGTGCCATTGATTTTCATTTGAAAATGTTTTAGTTACAAAAATTAAACAGTTGTTTAGTTACAAAAGTTTTAAAAGTTTTAGTTGTTTTTGTTAAAAGTGTTTTTACATGATTTTTTATCATTTATAATTAAAATGTTAAGTCCATCTTCCTACTATGCAAACCAGAACCATCAGAGATGGAAAGAGACACTTCGAAGTACAATACAAACTAAGTACACAATATGCAACTGCATTATTTTCTAATTAATGTGTTTTTAATTTAATACTGATTATGATTTTGAATGAACCATAATCAACAGATTTTGGATTATTTAAAAATAATTGGAAACGCCACCCCTGATGCAACACCACAATGTAATGAAACAAATGGTGATGGTACATCAAGGGTTGACTGCATATGCATATATGCTGCTATAAAGAATGCTAAATGAGTTTAAAATGTTATTGCTTTATCTTATGTACAGTAATTGATTGGTATCCTTCTGCACTTTTTAAAGACTGCTAAATGAGTTTAAAATGTTATTGCTTTATCTTAGGTACAGTGATTGATTGATATCCTTCTGCACTTTTTAAAGATTGCTAAATGAGTTTAAAATGTTATCACTTTATCTTAGGTACAGCATGAGCTTGAGTTTAATCCTTATGCAAGCAGCAACTGAAGTAATTGAAATAGGCCATATCTGCAGGATCTATACAGTAGATGAAAGGTACTGATGACTACAAATAAACCACTAAATTTATCAAAATCATACATTAAAAAACATATTTACATGTAAAAACCATTAGATCTTTCAGCCTTACAATAAGGCCATCATCAGATGAGAGCACTACCAAAAGAGTTGTATACAAGTAAAATTGATATATATATACTGTCAAGGTTGAACTCCAGATGACGTAGATTCGTGCGTAGAACACAGGTGCTTGAGTAGTCAACTGTTCCTACCCTCCTAAACCTCAGATACATGTACTTGGAGTGCCACTTTTCCAAAATAAGAAATCAATGCTGCCAAAGTTTTGTACAGTTTGGTACACCCAAAAGAAAATTTTGTACACTACCGGAAGTGGTACTTTTCGGCTCTCTAAAAGTGGCACTCCCAGTACATGCTGGAGTGCCCCTTTTTCAAAATCAAAAATAAATACTACCAAAGTTTTGTACTAGTTTTGTACACCCAAACGAAAACGTTGTACACCACCGGAAGTAGTACTTTTCGGCTCTCTAAAAGTGGCACTCCAAATACATGCTGAGTGCCACTTTTTCCAAAATCGAAAATAAATACTGCCAAAGTTTTGTACTAGTTTTGTACAACTTTGTACACCCAAAAGAAAATTTTGTACACCACCGGAAGTGGTACTTTTTTACTCTCCTTTGTGGCCCTCGAGCATGTACTTGTAGTGTCACTTTTCCAAAAACGAAAATAAACACTGCCAGAGTGTTGTCCTAGTTTCGTACAGTTTTGTACACCCAAAAGAAAATGTTGTACACCACCGGAAGTGGTACTTTTTTACTCTACTTTGTGCCCTTCGAGCATGTATTTGGAGTGCCACTTTTCCAAAAACGAAAATAAACACTGCCATAGTGTTGTTTTAGTTTTGTAGTTTTGTACACATAAAAGAAAATTTGTACACCACCGGAAGTGGTACTTTTTGGCTCTCCTTTGTGGCTCTCGACCATGTACTTGGAGTGCCACTTTTCCAAAATTAAAAAAAAAAAAAAACACTGCCAGAGTGTTGTCCTAGTTTTGTACACCCAAAAGAAAATTTTGTACATCACCGGAAGTGGTACTTTTTGATTCTCATGTGGCTCTCGAGCATGTATTTGGAGTGCCACTTTTCCAAAATCGAAAATAAACACTGCCAAAATGTTGTACTAGTTTTGTGCAGTTTTTTACACCTAAAATAAAATTTTGTACACCACCGGAAGTGGTATTTTTTTACTCTCCTTTGTGGCCCTTGAGCATGTACTTGGAGTGCCACTTTTCCAAAATTGAAAATAAACACTGCCAGAATGTTGCACTAGTGTTGTACAGTTTTGAACACCCAAAAGAACATTTTGTCCACCACAGAAAGTGGTTTTTATTGGCTCATCAGCACGTACTTAGAGTTCCACTTTTTTAAAATCAAAAATAAACACTGCCAGGGTGTGTGCATCCTAAAGAAAATTTGTGCTCTACCGGAAGAGGTTATTTTTACCTCTCCTTAGTGGCTCTCCGGCATGTACTGCCCTTTTTCTAAAATCGAAAATGAACACTGCCAGGGTGTTGTACGAGTTTTGTACGGTTTTGTACACAATGTTTTGTACACCACCGAAAGGGAACCGGTCACTTACTACACCTAAGCAAACTAGCCTTTGTTTTCCTAGAAAGCCATCGTAGAAAAGTTTCTCCAAAAATGAAAATAGACACCACTAACATTTTTTATGTTCTACCATGAAATTTAAAATTATTTTCCTGAACAGAAAAGTAGTAGAACTTTTCTACTTGGTGTACCGCTAAACATGTACTTCCAGTCCAAAATACAAAAAGTCATCGTATTTTATTTTCTTTCAGCTCGAAAAAATGTTTTGTACTTTACCAGATGTGGTACTTTTCATCCTTCTTAGTTCAGTACCAGACATACATTTCTTGTACCATTCCACAAATCCGAAATGTATTCGTTTAAATATCTTTCTTCATATCAGTTCCCCACAATTACTTGCAATCTTTATCTCTCTACACGCCCCCCCCCCCTTTATTTACAATCAAGGTTGTCTCTATAAATTTTGCTGTTCCTCACTGCCATTGTCGCTAAAATGTACAAGCTGTTTAGAAAAGTAACAAACTCTTCTGTGTGAAAATGTTTAGTTTAGAAGCAACTCGAAAGGAGGGTTAAGTTACAGGTATACGTCACAGACTGAAATTCAAGCAATTTGAATTTCTGCGCAATGTTTTTTCAATCTAGTGGTTTTCAGTTTAAACAAAATTTTTAAATTTAAGCATTGCTTTGTAGAAATAAAAATATATTCAGTGAAACTTCGGCTATGCGTATTCCAGTAATATTTTTTGACATTTATATGTAATTCTGCATTAGTCCCGATATTTTACTGTAGTTTCTAAGCTTTTCCAATTCGATAATAGCTAATTAATTCATTTATACGCTTTTTCGATGTACATAAATTTTGTAATTTCAGATTATCACAAACTCACAGTTCTTTTTTTCGTTAACGTATACATAACCGGTATATCACAAGTTTGAGAGAATCGAAACAGCGTTACTGAGTTCTTGGTGCAGCCAAATTTGAACCTTCATCCCATCACGGAAGGGTATGCTGCTTACTTTCGATAAGCGTTGTTGTGTTCCTTCTTGATGCAAAGTTGAACCTTGATCTCATCAGAGAGTTTCGGTTTGGATGGAAAATTTATTTCGCAATCGTTGCTCTGAATAAAACGTGTACTTAGGCAAGCTACAACTTTTGGCATGGTGCGGACGTTTTTTTGTTGTTGTAGTTCAGCCATGAAATTGATGGTGCAAAACTTAATAACGTTCATAGTTATGTTTTTTCTCTGACTTTGGAAAATTTCCACTTATTGCATCAAAAAATGTTTTCCACTTGTTTTTAATCATATAATTATAATTTATATTTATCTATATTATGTAGTTATATGGTACACTCAGTGGTCGAAGTGGCACAGAGCTACTGCCGGTACGGTGTAGACCATAGATCCACATAGTATAAATAGGAGGTTTCGAAAGAAATACATACCATTTCGTATAGTTTTTTTTTTTTTTTTTTTTTTTTGGTATTGAAAAATTAATGTATATAATATTAAAAAAATTAATGCAAAAATTAAAAAAACTTCATTGAAGGGTTTGTGGTCTCTTTCAGTCCGAGCTGCTAATTATCAATTTTATCCGTTAAAAATGTCATTTGCCGATTTTTGCGTTAAAATTTGTGCTTTCATCCTAATTTCTTTACGTAGTTTGTGAAGGGTTTATAATTTATTACGTACAGGGATGGTAAATAACGTTTTTAACTGCCGGTATGCTCACTTCCATTTTTGTTAACTACCGGTTGGCCATACCGGCCCACTTCAAACACTGGGTATAGTACTTGTATATTTGTAAACATCACATACCTGCACATTGTATTTCCACACGCACTCTTTTTTTCCTGGCCTGCATTGAAGTTTTGTTGTACATGCAAATTAATATCTGCAGCTACGAAATCCATATTGCATTCTTGCAGTGTAGAATACTGAATTCCCTGTTTGTATACAACCATATCCAATAACGATCACTAAAGTATCATATTTGTTAACCTTAAACATTTAAATATATTTTACCGAATTCGTTTCAATGCAATAAAACGTATATTCATGATTATGCATCTGACAGCTCACTGTGTTAAATCTGACTGGTTGATTGATAACCTTGCATTATGTACTTCTGTTCCAAAATTTATTTTAAAAGTTAAAAACTACAGGGCTCTATAGGTAGTTCCTTTACTTTACCAGACAGTATCCCCAACTTCCTGACATCCCCATTTTTCCAAAACAAACACCGTGAAAAACACATCCTCCCTAGTGTCCGAAACCCTGGAAAAATTATTATGCTTAGGGGTGCTGAAATAAACTTTCCGGGTTGCACAAGTGGTGCTAGTTACGCCACTGCGAATGCGCCGAGGTGTTTTGCAACTTCCCCTCCCCCAACCTTTCTCGGCATGGCTGCTAGACTGGAAGCGATGATACGCGCTGATTTGAATTCTTTTTCCTCGTGTTTTCGAAATGCTTTTGCTGAAAGCATTGCTTAACAAAGCAACAAAAAACTGTTTCTTTTCTTCTTTTACTATAAAAATGAAGGCTCCGACAATTTCTTGGTTTATACAAGACAACCGCACAGAAATTTGCGACCTTGAACAAATAAAAGTTGCGTATAATGAACACAAAAACAGCTGGTTGTGTATAATGAACAGCAATAAAAGTATGTAATGAACTGGAAAAAGATAGCAGTGTTTACTTCCGAATTTCGAAAGATGACACTCTAAGAGCATACTGGACAACCAAAGAGAACCATCGCCGCAGGGGTACATAACTCTTTTGTCTGTACAAAACTAGTACACCATTCTGGCAGTGTTTATTTTCGATTTTGGAAATATGGCACTTCAAGAACATGCTCGAGTGCCACAAAAGGAGAGTCGAAAAGTACCACTTCTGGTGGTGTACAAAATTTTCTTTTGGGTGTACAAAACTGTACAAAACTAGGACAACACTCTGGCAGTGGTTTTTTTTTTTCAATTTTGGAAAAGTGGCACTCCAAGTACATGGTCAAGAGCCACAAAGGAGAGCCAAAAGGTACCACTTCCGGTGGTGTACAAAATTTTCTTTTGTGTGTACAAAACTGTACTAATCTAGGACAACACTCTGGCAGTGTTTATTTTCGTTTTTGGAAAAGTGGCACTCCAAGTACATGCTTGAAGGGCACAAAGTACAGTAAAAAAGTACCACTTCCGGTGGTGTACAATTTTTTTGGGGGTGTACAAAACTGTACAAAACTAGGACAACACTCTGGCAGTGTTTATTTTCATTTTTGGAAAAGTGGCACTCCAAGTTCATGGTCGAGAGCCACAACGGAGAGCCAAAAAGTACCACTTCCGGTGGTGTACAAAATTTTCTTTTGGGTGTACAAAATTTTCTTTTTGGGTGTACAAAACTGTACAGAACTAGGACAACACTCTGGCAGTGTTTTTTTCAAATTTGGAAAAGTGGCACTCCAAGTACATGCTCGAGGGCCACAATGGAGAGTCAAAAAGTACCACTTCCGGTGGTGTACAAAATTTTCTTTTGGGTGTACAAAACTGTACAAGACTTTGGCAGTAGTTATTTTTGAATTTGAAAAAGTGGCACTCAGCATGTACTTGGAGTGCCACTTTTAGAGCATCGAAAAGTACCACTTCCGGTGGTGTACAAAATTTCCTTTTGGGTGTACAAAACTAGTACATAACTTTGGCAGCGTTGATTTCTTATTTTGGAAAAGTGGCACTCCAAGTACATGTATCTCTACCCCTTATTTCTTTCTGTAACTTGTTAACTGCATCATCATCCCCCTTCTCCCCCCATAGCAAATTAAAAATGGTCGTCAAAGAATATTTTAAAGATGACAATGCTTACAGTGTACACAACAACAAAGGAATACTTATTACAAGATTACAATAAAGATCATAGAGACATATTAAATATAATTATTTACAAAAGTTGTTTCCATGATTGGGTATCTTGTACGGGATATCGTCATTACAGGCTGTATCATTAATGTGATGCATAAACATGCTTTCGGCAAATAATGTTTGAAATTTTGTTTGTGGGGTAGTCAAAATCTTCGTTTCATTCCGAACCGGGAAGTGGGTGCCTTTACTTGATAACCGTGAAAAGTGCAGTTGATTGAGAACTTGTCTTCAAACAATATTGGTGTTCCGAGATTCTGGTTTTAATTGACCTCATTGTGGAGCCAACATAAACTTGGTCAGTGGAAGAGACATCTATGGATTTTAATGGAATTCCTCTTGATTGGGTCCTGGTCATTTTTGACCCATGAAAGAATGTTTCTAATGCATACACCAAAATCTAATTGTTTGTTGCTGCAGCTATTCTTTAGGATGTCAGCAATTCCAGGAATGTAGTCAATCGACCTCACATAGTGTTTCTGAGTGCTTTCATTACGTAAGGTAGTGAGGAATTGTCTTCATATCTTTTCGACAGTTTTTGAGATGGTAGAATTTAGATATCCATAACGGGATGCTAAGTTGTAAATTCTAGAAATTTCAGATCTATGATTTTAATAAATTTAGTGATTTATTTGTGGTCATCAGTACCTTTCATCTACTGTATAGACCATGCAGATGTTAAATATTTCTAAACAATTAAAATCTATAATTCCTTTAAGTAACGCAGTAAGCCACTTACCAGCTGCAGGAGGATCTATCCTTAGTAATCACACATATAAATGCTTCAAAGACAACACACTAATATTTATTGTACATCTCCACAAAAAGGTAATAACTCACTATTCCAACACGCACACCCTCTACATATCACCGACACTGTTGTTGTTCAGTCAAAGATCAACCACTTAGATTACTAACTGACGTGAGCAACAGAAGGGGATCTTCTTTCTCAGGCAACGCTCGCTAGAGTAAACAACTAAAAAACGTTTCGAGCAGCGCCACCTGCAATTCTGTTAAATGTTCGCTGAGGCGTATGGTTCGAAGAACTCTGACAGCCATATTTCTTATAATAATTTCTAACAGTCTCCCACTTGGCTGGAGGAGTTCATTTTATCATGCCTAGTGTCAGTCTAAGTTTTTCAAACTGGGGTCCAGCCAATGGCTTGGTGAAAATGTCCGCAACCATTTGAGAAGTATTTACAGTAGTTTAACTGAAGAATAGTTCCACTCAATTCTTTCACAAACTGATACCGCACCACAATGTGTTTAGATCCGGAATTGATCTTTTGATTTTCTATAAGATGTATAGTTGATTTGTTATCCTGAAATATTGTAGTGGTTCCAGTCTGTTCACAATCAAAATCCTTGAGTAACTCTCGCAACCACAATAGTTCTTTGCTTGCTTCTGCAGTGGCGATGAACTCTGCTTCGGTTGTCGATAAGGCTGTTGTTGACTGCTTACGGCTGGTCCAACATATGGCACTCTTTCCAAGCATGAAAACAAATCCAGATGTTGATTTCCAATCAGTCCGGTCTCCTGCCCAGTCAGCGTCTGCATAGCCTTTTAAAATTAGTGGGTCTTGTGAAGATAGTCTTAATTTAAGGTTTACTGTTGATTTCAAATAATAAATTAACTTCATAATGGCTAACCAATCTTGTTTACTTGGTTTTTCTATTTTTCTGCTTAAGATGCCTATGGCAGTTGAAATGTCTGGTCTTGTTACTGTAGATAAATACATGACAGCTCCCACTATTTCTCTATAAAGTCCATTATCTTTTAGAAGTTCTTCTTCTTCTTGAATGTTCTTTCTGTAGTCTGTACTAATTGGTGTTTTATTTTCCTTATTTTGATCTGTAGCATAACTTTGTATAATTTCCTTTATTTTATTACTTTGACTCAGAAGAAAACTTCCATCTTCTTCTCTTTCTATTTGAATTCCAAGATAATATGTCATGTGGCCTAAATGTTTGACTTCAAATTGATTTTTCAACAAATTTGCAGTTTTCTTTATTGTGGAATAACTTTTTTTACGGGTCTTTTAGAGGTTATTTTTAATGAAAGTTGGTTGTCAAATTTTCGAACTAAAGCCTAGTTCGTCATCAGGACTATGTCACTGGAGTAGTTGCTGCCACTCAATTGGAAGAGACCATCCGCAATTATCGTTAATTGTGGTACTTCTTCTTCTTGCTATTTCGATCCCTTCTTCTAGTTTTCTCTTTACTAGAAGAAGGGATCGAAATAGCAAGAAGAAGAAGTACCACAATTAATGATAATTGTGGATGGTCTCTTCCAATTGAGTGGCAGCAACTACTCCAGTGACATAGTCCTGATGACGAACTAGGCTTTAGTTCGAAAATTTGACAACCAACTTTCATTAAAAATAACCTCTAAAAGACCCGTAAAAGTTATTCCACAATCACTATGAATAGAGGTGCCATAAATGCATTTACAACTAGTTTTCTTTATATTTTCTGTGTTATTCAATGCAATTAATATGTCATCTACATAAATAGCTAAATAAGTTGTTTGTTTTCCATCCTTTAGTGATAGTAAGCAAGGATCTGTTGTACTTTGTTTGAAGCCCTTGTTGAACAAATATTCTGTTATTGTTTTATTCCAATTTCTGGCACTTTGTTTGAGACCATATATGCTCTTATGCAATTTACAAACTTTTTCTTCTTTTCCTGATTCTCTGAAACCTTCTGGTTGTTCTATAAATACATCTTTTTCTAATTTTCCATACAGGAAAGCAGATTTTATATCAAGATGATGAACATTCCATTTTCTATTTGCTGCAACTGTTAAAAGAGTTCTTAAAGTGGTATGTTTTACTACGGGTGAAAAAGTTTCTTCAAAGTCTAATCCCAGTTGTTGTGTATACCCCTTTGCAACAAGTCTTGCTTTATAGCTTTCGACTTTTCCACTTGCATTGTATTTTGTTTTGAAAATCCATTTATTTTTAATGGCTTTCTTTCCTTCTGGAAGATCTACCAAAGTCCATGTTTCATTTTCCTTCAATGCATCTAGTTCTTCCTTTATGGAATTCAACCAGTTTCCTTTTTCTACTTCGTTCATGTCCTGGATTTCTTTTAAATTTTGAGGATCCTTTTTATACTAAACTTTTGCAACATATGCTAATATTTCTGGTGGTTTTCCTTTGTTTATTCTTGAAGACTTTCTTTGAGCATTTTCAGGTTCTTCTCCATCATTATTTTCTTCCACAGTTTCTGATGACATTACTTCATTTTGAACGAAAATTTCTTGTTCATCTTCTTTCCTTTCAGCAGGTTTACTTTTTATTATAGCTTGCTGACGTTCATCAAATTTTACTGATCTCATAATGATTATTTTGTTTGTTTCTTTATTTAATACTCTGTATCCATTAGATCTTTGATCATATCCTAATAAGATTCCCTCTTGTGCTCCATTGCCAAATTTTCTTCTTTGTTGCTTTGGTACATATACATAAGCTTTTGATCCAAATACTTTAATATGACCAAGATATGGTTTAAATCCGTTCCATAATTCAAAAGGAGTTTTTCCTGTTGCTTGTGTTGGAACTCTATTTTGTATGTAAGCTGCTGTTATTACAGCTTCTGCCCAGTATTTACCTTCCATATTAGCATCTAACATCATAGTTTTTGTCATTTCTGTCAAAAATCTGTTTTTTCTTTCAGCAATTCCATTCATCTGAGGACAGTATGGAACAGTTGTTTTATGTTCTATTCCTTGTTCCACTAAATAATTTTCAAAATCTCTTCCACAATACTCTCCTCCATTATCTGTTTTTATTGATTTTGTCATTTTTCCAAATTTGGTTTTTACTGAAGCTACATATTGCTTAAATTTTACTAATGCTTCATCTTTACTTTTAAGTAAATAGATGTAACAGTATCTGCTATAGTCATCTATAAATGTGATAAAATACTTGTAACCACTAGGACTGGCCTCAACCATGGGACCACAAATATCTGTGTGTACTAATTCTAATACAGCTTTGGCCTTAAAACTACTTTGTTTGGAGAATGGCTTCTGTGTAAGTTTGCCTTTTATGCAAAACTCACAATTTTCTTCCTTTTTTACAATTGGAAAAAGTTGTTCCTCTTGCTAACTCCTTTTTCTCTATTTGTTTTATCATTTCAATATCCCTATGACCTAGCCTTCTGTGCCATAAATTCAAACAATTCTTATTTTCACATGTAGTGGCCAAATTTGCCTTTTCATCTAATATTTGTAGTTTGTACAAATTATCTGAGGCATCTATTAATCCTATAGCTACAATAGTATCCCCATACTTAATTGTGCATTTTTTATTCTTGAATAAAACTTCAAATCCTTTTTCTGTGGCTTTTCTAACAGATAACAAATTAGTGTCTAAATCTGGAACATACAACACATCCTTTACTTCCACTTTTCGAACTTTTCCTTTTTCGATTTTGCAGTTTAAGGTTATATTTCCCTTGCCTTCTGACTTTATCTGAGAACCGTCGGCAGTAGTGATCAGCTCTGATTCACCTTTTGAAAGTTTTTTAAACAGTGTTGCATCATTTGTCATGTGACACGTTGCACCGGAATCAATTGACCAACCTTTGGATATTTTGTTGGGTTTTAACTTTGTTTCTAATGAGAAATTTTCATTTTTTCTTCTTATGTCATTTTGTTCACAATCTAATTTTGTTTTTCTTGTCTTCACGGCAATATTACTGTGAGACTCTGTATGTGGGTTTATTTTGTGAAACTTACCAGTGTTACCTTTATTTTGATTCCTTTTGTAATGCCAACAGTCACCTTTGACATGATTCTTTCTTTTACAAAAAGTGCAAAATCTTTCTTGTTTGGGGCTGTAATTTTTCCTTTTATAACTTGTTTTCAAAACAGTTGTGTGATCGGTGTGTGCCTGTGAGTTTTCTTTCCTTCTATTAGATTCATCTATCACTTTACATTTGATAAACTCAAGTGTTAAATCTTCTTCCTGTCTTGCTTCTAATGCAGTAACTAAATTTTCATAGGTACTTGGTAAACTATTTAGCAAAATAGCCCCAAATGTGTGTTTTTGAATTCCTCTCCCTGTGCTTTAAGCTTGTGAACAAATTTCCAGCATTCTATTTACATGCTCTTGCATAGTTGATCCATTTTCTTGAAAACGTAAACTATACAGTTTTCTAAGCAAATACAATTTACTACTCAAACTTTCTCTTTTGTAAACCATTTTCAAAGCATTCCACATTTCGGAACTTGTTCTCTTATCGCGTACGTGAATAATTTGATCATCAGACACGCAAAGTGTTATTGTAGCTTTAGCCAGTTCGTCATTTCTCAACCATGCATCCCTCTTTTCTTCTGGAATTGCCTCTGAAACAACCTTCCATAAATTATCTTTAATAAGAATCATTTCCATTCTTACTTTCCAAATTTGATAATTAAAATTATCTAACTTTGTTATGCTGTACATGCCACTTCCTATGAATGACGCCATTTTGTTTCGCTTTCGATTTTCGAATGAGGAACTACGCAGTAACAAATACGCCTTCAATCCACTCGACTCAAATGCTTGATGAATTTGACGAACTTTGCTTTTAATCTTCCTGACAGCAGTGAGATTTCAGTCTCATAATCAAGATTGTTAAATATTTCTAAACAATTAAAATCTATAATTCCTTTAAGTAACGCAGTAAGCCACTTACTAGCTGCAGGAAGATCTATCCTTAGTAATCACACATATAAATCCTTCAAAGACAACACACTAATATTTATTGTACATCTCCACAAAAAGGTAATAACTCACTATTCCAACACGCACACCCTCTACATATCACCGACACTGTTGTTGTTCAGTCAAAGATCAACCACTTACATTACTAACCGACGTGAGCAGCAGAAGGGGATCTTCTTTCTTAGTCAACGCTCGCTAGAGTAAACAACTAAAAAACGTTTTGAGCAGCGCCACCTGCAATTCTGTTAAATGTTCGCTGAGGCGTCTGGTTCGAAGAACTCTGACAGCCATATTTCTTATAATAATTTCTAACAGCAGATACGGCCTATTTCGATTACTTCAGTTAGGTACAGTAATTGATTGATATTCTTCTGCACTTTTTAAAGACTGCTAAATAAGTTTGGAATGTTATCACTTTATCTTAGGTACAGTAATTGATTGATATCCATTTGCACACTTTAAAGACTGCTAAATGAGTTTAGAAAGTTATCACTTTATCTTAGGTACAGTATTTGATTGATATCCTTCTGCACTTTTAAAGACTGCTGAACGAGTTTAGAATGTTATAACTTTATCTTAGGTACAGTATTTGGTTGATATCCTTCTGCACTTTTTCTACAATGTTATTATATTGTCAATACTTGTATATAGGTTTATCCATTGTTAACTACATGTGTGTGATTTTTTATGAGATGGGCCAGCTATTGTGCTAGACATGTGTGTGTTTGTGTTCACATGCATATGTGTGTATTTGTGAGTTAATGATGCAAAATACAGTATAAGCACATACCTGATATGTTATACATAGCGATCTGAAATGGATATAAAAGAACTACCATAATTCTTTTACAAAGCAAAGTGATAGAAAAACAAGTGAAAGAACCACATCTCATGATGAAACATTACTTAAGACATCCACCAGCAAACTGGAGATTTGAGATTTATTATTGCTGCTGCAAGTTCTTGGTTCCATTACAACATTTGTAGACAAATGCAAAAATCTTCTTCATTCACAGCAATATAAATACTGTGGGGGTCATAATTTTAAAGTAATTTTTTGAAAAATTCATTTGTGAAATGTGCACTTGAATTGGGGAACATCCTTTTGCTTGCAGTATACAACGAAAAATGACACCTTGCTTCCTTGTTGTTCACCAACAATGTACAAAGATTACCCCCTTCACCTTTAATGATATTTTTTATTTTGAATGCTTTTTGGTAAGTTTTAGATTAAAAGAAAGCAATTTCCCCATTTCTAGGAATTGTTAGTAGGCCACAGGATTCCACTACACTTCCACCAAGGCTATCTTATTTTGATTTTTGATACATCAGCCATACAGTGAGGATGGCCATCCAAACCAAAACCAAGGCCATTAGCTATACGAAAGGGTGATATTGCAGGCATATCCTACAGCACATGTAGGCCATTGGCTGATGGACTAAGAGGCATTTCTCTATCTTGTTTTCCATCAATTGGTATCATGCTTTGTTAATTTCACAAATTGCAAGCATTCAATGATGCATAAGCTGCTGTTTTTATGAATAAAATTGTATTTTTTCCTTAATAAAAATCTTTAAAATGGCCATTTTACTTTATTTTCTTAAATTTTTCTCAAAAAATAACAGTACGCAATTGTAAATTCATGGATCAATATACTGAACATTTTGCATATTGCTACTCAATTTTCCTTCCAAAGCTGACCATTCTGCTGCCAGAAATCATTAGCACCTGATATGTTGTAAGAAATCACCCCTGCTCCCTCTCCTCCTGCAATCCAGTGTTTCCAGTTGTTTGACTAAACATTAAGATTCAGAACACTAGAATTCTCATTAAGGAATGAGACTATATCTACAAATGGTAGCAGGTGGGGTTCGGTCCCAGGTCGACTGTTTAATCACTAAATGTCCAGCATGCCTCAGAAAGCATGTTAATGGTGGTCCCAGGATATTGAATGCTCCGGTTATAAATAAGGTCACCTGTTAAGATTTCTCTAGCCCACTTCCATGCTTCTTTCATTATTTACTGGAAAATGTTCCATGTGTGGCATTTTTGAAATATTAGTTGACACCACTAAGTCTTCACATATCATTTGTGGCTCTTATTGCAGGATTGCCCAAGCAGTGTTAACAATACCCTACGTAACAACACTTTCAGGTAGACCAGCCCTAAGAGTGAGTTATGCTGACAAACGCCCTATTTTGAAATTATGGTTCCATCTAAAAATCGTTGACTCATCCAAACATTTATCTTTGTAAGCTTTTTTCATTAAATCAACTGTTTCTGGAGCCATTTTACCCAAACGATAGCAAAATTTTATCACACAATGCATTTCACTTCTTAACTCTGAATCACTCACCTCCATAGCTGTATGGCAAAATGAAGACATACCTCAAACAACTGCACAATAACAAAACCAGAATATTCTGCCATGGCTAATAACTGTTCCCATAGACACTTCCTGAAATCAGTTAGTTGTCTGCATGGTTATTTTACCCCTTCGCACTGTTGCCAACTTAAAAAAAATATTCTCAGTTTTTATGGAACATCATTTGTATATGAAAGAAAAAAAATTACCCTGAAAGAATTGCAATTCGAGTTGATGAGCAATGATAATTGGAGGTGATAAAAGGGGTGTACCGAAAATTGGACGCGGAAAACTGGTCGCGCGAAAAGTGGACGCTTGAAAATTTTTCACGTGAAAATAAAACTCATTCCGATACATATTATTTTCTTTCTTTTTTTCTTCTTTCTTTCCTTTTTTTTTTTTGAACAGAAAAGATGTGTAATAAAAACAACACTATTTGTTTGTTTTTATTACACATCTTTTCCATTTTCTTATTTTGTTATTTTAGTTCATTACACTTTTATTACATCATTTCATTACATTTTCACTATACAAAATTTCATTAGATATTTATTACTCAACATTTTATTCAATACGCTAACTTAGGTGCATTTTAATATGCCTTTTGTTTTTGTTTTTGGTGTATTACATTGAGTGTTGTTTTTTTGTTTTTGTAAGTCATTACACTTGCAGCTGAAAGTTATGCACAGTTTCTCGAAGATAATCCAAAACATTTCTGTTTTCATAATCTTTACAAACGTTTTTAATCCTCAAAGTAGTAGCATCTTGGTAGACTTTCTTTCTCTGTGGTTCTTCACTTGCAATGTACTTCTCAATTTTTATACGATTCAAGTTTTCCTCCTTTTTCAGGGCTTTAATGAATTTCCAAATGTTTGGATATGTAGCATTTAGTAATGCAGAAAAAGCGTTGTGTCATCCTTCAACAGCGTTATTAGTACGAGGTATATCATCGTCAATAAGTGAGAAGCAATTCCATATTTTTAAAGCAAACCGTGGTTGTCTTCTCCTTCCCCTTCTATCCATGCCTCCTATCCAGGTGTCTTCGAAATAGTTTATCAAAGGCTGAAGTATTCCTTCGTTGGTTCGAAAAAACTCACTCTCCAGCAGTTGATCGTACGCTTCTATAACATTGGCTTCTGGTACAAATGAAAGAGCAGCCAAATACCGTAACTGAAGAGCAAATTCAGCATCTTCATTATATCTCCCTTGTAAACCTGTGCTCTGAATATTTCTCCATATGCATTGGCTTAGGTGATAGAAACACCCTCGTATAATCACTTCAGGGAAATTCCCTTTCAAATGCTTTCATCGCAGTTGTCTCAAAGTCCAGCATTACTGAGGTCAGCCGTAGGTCAGATTTCATTATCTTCAGTGATAGAAGTAGGCAAACATACGTTTGCTCTGATTTGTTAGGAAGAAGGGCATAAACCGTGGGTACTACGTTGCTGTATTTCACCCCATGAATGGTATATAGTTGACTGAAGAACTGCGGTGATGACGAAAAAGTGCCATCAGCGTACCAATTACTGCAATGGTGCATGAGCTCCAAATTCCTCTCAGTTGAAAAAATAAGAATTCGATAGTCTTCCAGACCACTATCAAAAAGTAAAAATGGTTTCCCATCTGCTGTTTTCTGATACTCTTCCGGAATGAATAGTTCTTTTAAGGACCTGGGATTTGCAGGAGCAGCTTCTGCAGCCCTATGAACATTCTTAATTGTTCTTTTTAAAGATGCAGTTGAAGGCATTTGGGCTGATACTGCAGTAGGCAAATGCAAAGACATATTAGCCAACACCTCTTTGGTAGCGTGTCTTGTTCATTTTTTGGATAGATTCTTTCACAATAATTTTGTCCGAATCAGGAACGTCGTCGTAAACTGTACTCTTCACAACTTTACTTCTCTCTGTATTAGCTCTGCCGTAACATCGTCACTTATTAAAGTCAGCACATTTCCATATGGTTTTCTCTCCAATTTTTTTTCATTTTTATGAATAAATCCTTCATTCACTAGCATATCATTTCATCTTTCGCTCTTGATAAACTTCAGCGTGGTTTCCATTTTAATGGAAAATTTCGAAAATTAACAAACTAAATTATGAAGACCCCAACTGACTCGAAATCTTATCAGAGATTCTATACGCCTATCCAGGAAGTAGCTGAAATCCCTGTGGCCTCATGGGATCATGTGGCTTCACAGGATTTGGACCAATTTTGGTGACGGTGTATCTTAGACAGGTATACTGTTAATTCGTGCCCTGAAGGGGGTAGGTCAGGAGCGGATCAGGAGTTCAAGCACTACTTGAATTTTTGACCTTGAAAATTATCAAAGGTCATTGCCTGCAGAAAATTTCTGAAATAGATCTTTGAAACAGATTAATTTGTCAACCTGAGGAGAGACTGGTGGGGCAACGTTCCAGACCTAGAAAACTAAACTTCCAATTTTTTTTATTTATATCTCTCTCAGTTTACAATTCGTTCTGTTTTGCAAATATAATGAAAATAAAAAATAGAATGAAAATCTTTGCACGTCTAATTTTCCGCGTCCAATTTTCCTATATTCAATGAAAGGTCTAGCCATTGTCAGCTCAAGGCATGTTTTCCTCCAATGCAAAGTCCCTCTTTGGCATCCCTTTGAGAACTTTTCACTGGAGAAAATTTACATAATGCTTTTGAATTCCATATCCACATATGCATTTGGCTCTTCTCCCCTCACCTTGAAAAACTTGAGATAAGGTGTTTTAGTCTCTTTCAAGTATCATCATCATCATTGGTGTTGTCTCTTGACAGGTCCAACAGTAACTCAACAAGTTCTCTTCCTCCAGTTTCCTCTGTCTCTTGCTTCCTACTTCAATACTTGATAGCTTCCTGTGCCCATGATATCATCAAGCATCATTAGTCATCTCTTTCCTTTTGGTCACTTTCCTTCAATTTTCCCTTCTATCATTCTTTTCAAGAGTCTGCCTCCCTTAACACATGTTCTATCCAGTTATATTTTCTTTTTCTTATGGTCTTTAGAATATTCCTTTCTTCTTCAACTCTTCGCAACACTTCATCATTGGTAATTTTTTCAATCCACTTTATTTTTTCCATTCTTCTCCATAACCACATTTCAAATACCTCTAACATTTTAGTTTCTTTCTTTCCAATTGTCCACGTTTCTGCCCCATATAAATTTCTACTCCAAATATAGCACTTATAAGCCTTTTTTTTTATTTTTATTCATTTTATTACTAAACAAATTTTTCTTGTTATAAAATGCATATTTTCCTTTATTAATTGTTTCTTTTATTTTCATGTCACATTTTCCATTTTCTTGGACTATGCTATGTAGCTATTTGTATAGCCTTACTTGCTTTACATTATATCCATTCATCATCACCTCAACATTTCCTGGTCTCCTGGAGACTCGTTGTTTTTGATTTCTTTGTGTTAATTTTCATACCATATTTATGCATACACTTTCAAATTTTTCATATTGCTTGGTCATCTGCAAATCTAATACTTTGTATTGTTCTTCCTCCAATAGCGATTCCTCTTTTCTCTTCATCAAAAGCTTGTTTTATCATTTCTTCTACAAAAAATATTGAAGAGCGTTGGTAACAGACAGCATACTTGTCTTACACCCCTGCCAATCACACATTTTTTAGTTTTTCCTACTTTTGTCTTTATCATGGCGGTCTGGTTCATGTATAATTCAACTATTAACCTCCTGTCTTTACAATCTAATCCTATTTTACTTAGCACTTCTATCAGCTTTTCCCAATTCACCATGTCAAATGCTTTTTCCAGGTCTATGAAACATATATAAACTTCTTTGTTTACTTCTATATTCCTTTAGCATATGGTCCTCATCACTCCAATTGCATCCCTAGTTCATCTATCTTTCCTGAATGCATACTGATCATCCCCCCCCCCCCACATACTCCGCTCTACTATACAGTCATTGATTCAATATTCTAAGCAGTACTTTTGAAGCATGCGAGAGTATGCTTATAGTTCTATAGTCACTGCACTTGGAAGGATTACTTTATTTTATTTTCAATTGGTATAATACTCTCTGGGAAATCTTTAGGCCACTCTCCTGTTTTGTAAATTATACAGTAGTCAAGTATACAGTAACATAAATTGTCACGTGGTAAATGATGATTTCATTCACATTAACAGATCTGGAAAAAATGCTCTGTTTATATTAAAAAGGTACAAATCAACAAAATCCAAGTGTTAAAAGACAACACTTTCACTCTTAATTCATGTACAAAATTTTAATACATCTTAGATTTGCTTCAAAGGTAACATGTAAATATTGTTATTTGTTTCCTCAGAAATAGGATATAGGGAAAAGGAGGGAAGATGTTTTGCACAGGAGACAAACAAGATAGCCTGTGGGGAAACAAGATAAATTGAGCATTACCGTTTTGGGGTTCATAAATCACTCCTTGTTTTCCTCAGCTGTAAAACGAAGTTAGACAATACGAACAACATAAATATTTTCCCCTCACATAAACTACTCAATATTTAAACTTTTGAACAAATTGTGTTGTTAATGAAACCACTCTAGACAAGGAGCCCCAACGCTTTGCTCACCTGTTTGGGGTAGTGGACTCTCCGCCATGAAAGGGCTGTGAGGGGTCCAGCAGTGGTTAGAGCAGCCCGTGGGATTCCAGAGAAGCTGAGCTGTTCCAAGCCACCAAGCACCTGCCGCTCGCCGGATGGGCACGCCAAGTCACCAGATGAGGTCATTGTACCTCCAGCCATACGCAAGGCTATCTGTTCCCCAATCTTTAAAGTGCTCGCTTTGACGCTACATCCCAGAATCACCAACACAGTATCCCCCTTCCCCTCTACACCTGACATCCTAGGATTAATACAATGTAGCAATGCAGCTTTGCTCTGATTCACAGCACAAGTCTCATGGGACACAAGTAGATCAGTGGAGAAATTCCTGGAAGCCTCCCCAAGAGTCACGAGAGCGGATACAATTTGTGAGTCACCTAAACATATTTTGCACTTTATATAAATTGATAATGTGAGAAATTTTGTGTCAGGCTGCTGACACCGTTTTTCAAATAATGTTAATATTTGCCTAAGCCTTACACACTTTCTGGGCTAATATTTATAACTATAACTTGAAAGAATGCTCCCAAAAATATTATCAGAACAAAACCCAAAGAGAAAACTGGAAAGGGGATAACAAAAACAGAAAGCTGTTTTAAAATAGCCTTCAAAAAATGTTTAAAAATTGCTGAATCATCTAAAAAAGGATGTGAGAAAGGACAGGGGTCTCGGAATTTTACAAATTCCAAATTAGAATTACCTTGGTCTTCAGTTGACAAAGAAATTGATGACAATTTGGCTGCCATACTAAATAATCAGAATGCTAGTACACAGTCTGCTTATCACATTACCTCACCATCCTCCAATGCCGTCTATAGGAATGATGGATTGCGGGGAGGTTAAGCCCATCCGTTATGTATATATAAAACTTTTGAAATAATATTTTCTTCAAAAAACACCCAGAAGTCAACAAAAGCTATCCAAAGTACTCTGATTTACCTCAGTCATTCACAAAACTGGAATAATGACGAACCTTATTCATACTAGATTTTTCCTCTGTATCATAGGACAATTGTCTGAAACTTAATTTGAATAAAATCGACAATAAATAGAGCATTTTTGTCTGGAATGCATTTCTTGTGTGTTAATGATCTCGTTCACAGAGTGACTACTTAGGTTAAAGACCATTGTTTGACACTGTTTTCCAAAAGAAATATTTCTAGGTGCTATTTTAAAAAAAAATTCCATCCTAGTAGCTCTGAAAGAATAGCTTGCTGTGGACAAAAAAAATCAACTGCACTTAATTGAGAAGAATACGTACAAACACTGTTCTGTAAAAAGAATCTATCATATGACAGTTCTCCACTCTCAATGCCCTCATTCTATTTCCTGCACGATGGCCAAATACATCCAACCAATAAATCACAGCAACGAGAAATACACTACGCCTAATACCCCACAGAAATCCCTTAACCCCATGAAACAAAATGCTTTCACTTAGTGGAAACTTTTACTCCCTTTCATGCAGTTTTTTATTACCCTAGTAAAGATGCTGCCCTTTCACATGAATATTACCATTTCCGACAAGCTGTTGCAGTTGCTGTGATACATCATTTCTTCAGTCTTTTGGCCTACAGCTAATTCTCAGGATTTGGGCTTTTGTTAGCTTGGGACTGATGGTACGTGTCTACATAATACTGTCACCCCTATAAATCATTAAGTTGTTTGACATATTGTTCCCTAATGGCCTAACTCCTGCAGAGACCAGTTGATGAGACTACCCCAACTAGAGTGATGTTATCTTAATGCTGTTGCTGTGACACCTGACCCCCTCATCAGAAAAAAAAAAAAGGGAATGGAAGGAAGAGGTTTTTTCGTTTGACAAAAAAAAAAACAAAAAAAAAAAAGGCAGATTGGAATTTTCTTGAAGTGGAAAAATATTACATAGGTAAAGGTAAACTAATACAAGAAAAGGTTTATTTTTAATGGGAGGGCTTTGCCCTGAAAAACTGGTCTAACGACACCACTGAATACAGCTGATCCTGCACTATTGCCAAAAAAATCGAATTCAACATTTATAGATAATGCTGCAATTTCTGAATCACCTGAAATTGAGGATATGAAATTCCCTCTAGATAAAAATAAATGTCATTTTTCAAAAAAACTTTGAGAAGACAAACCAATAAATCAGTCATTGAAGAGGTTTTATGTCAATAATTTTATTTTTTCGGAGCACAAATTCACCTTTGCGGTGTCGTCAAATAAGCTGTTTATAGTTTACAGTAAATGCGCACAGAATGAAATAATCATTTTTTTAGCAAACCAAGTGCTTAGTGATAAAACATTTAGAGCTTAGTGAAAAGTTAATGAATACTCTGGTTGGATCAAAACATGGGGCCAAGAAGTAAACTTATGGTAAAAAATCGTATGGCCTAGCCATGTGACAATAATTATCTAGACATAATACGTACATTATTTTAAGTTATGAAATAAGACAGGTACATTTCATTGACAGTGTTTTAATCACCATTCCCCATATAAATTCCACATTCCATTTATATGGTACTTCACCTCTTCACACTGTATATCTTTTATGTGGCTGAAAAACCACATTGCACAACATTAAAAAACAAGTTAGTAAAATCATGCAATGCATTGATTATAATATGCTTTGCAACATACCAGAAACCATTACTCAAGTTATGAGGATAATAGCTGTGGAATATATCTCACTCTTGCACCCTGATCTTTGACCCCATTTCAATTATATTCAACAGAACTGGTTCAGTATACCTCCGGAACAACATGATAAAGTTTTGTCACAATCTAAGCATTTTTACATAAGTTATGACGCATAAGGGCGATGGAATGGATCCCTCTGCTATGTGCAGATCTTTGACCTCATTTCATCCATTTTCAATAGGGTATATCCCAAGGTTGTCACCTATCATATACTAAAATTTCATTGAAATCGAAAAATTTTTATGCAAGTTATGGTGCCGACAGACACACGGACAAAGCTGAAGCATATACGCTTCTTCAACCTACGGTTGGAAAGCGTAAAAAAGCTGGGGGAGCAAATATTGTCACAAAGCCAGCTCTGATCTCTGTTACCAAAGCCACTGCAATTTATAGAAATCAATCTTGTGAATGAAAAAGTGATTAATTTTACTTGTTCTGATAAATTATTTGATTTTTCCCCTAAATTTTTTCTCCTTCACGGTGCCTTTTTTTAACTTATTTCCAACAATTATTGTAACATTATATTGGAAAAAGAGGCAGCCGGTAAAGAAAGCAGTGAAAGCAATTAAACAAATCACACGAGGATACCCAGTTCTCACTATTTTTTAGCTCAAAAATAGCTTCTCGTAAAATTTGCACATTACTGCTGTCACCTTTGCTCACATAGTTTAATTGAAAGGCACCCTTGATTATACATACACATGTTATATATATATATATATACACACACAGTCGAGTCACATTATTGTGACCACTTCCTACTTTTGACGTCAGCAGTGCATAGCCAATGAAAGAAGGCATGTGTCATGAGTTGGCTTGGAGGATATATAAGGTATATTTGGAAAACATATCACTCATTATTGTCATGGATAAAAGGAGTGATTTATCAGATTTGCAAAAAGGGATGATTATCAGCTTTTGGGACAAGAGTAGGTGGCAGTATTTCTGAAACAGCAGTTTGTGAACTGTTTGCATGATGCTGTGGTTAAAGTGTATCGCGACTGGAGAAATGGCACCATTGCGAATAAGTGATGTGGAAACTGCGGAGCACCACGTGCCATTGATATGAGAGGTGAATGTTGGCTTCAAAGGTGCATGAGGGCCGATCAACTCGATACAGTGGAGCAACTCACTGGCCGAATGAACCAGGGGGCTATCGGAAATCTGTCTAAAATGACAGTTCAGCGAACCCTGCTGTGTATGGGGTTCCGATACAGACGGATGGTCACTGCACCTATGCTAACAAAGGTGCATCAGCAGAAAAGTCTTACATTTGCACGGCAGTATCGGAATTGGACCTCCGCTGATTGGCAAATAATTGCATTCTCTGATGAGTCATGTTTTCTGTTTCGTTGAATGGATGGACGTTGGCATATAAGGCGAGAAACATAAGAAAACAAACACTCTTCAACCATTGCTGGAAGAACACAAGTTGGTGGGAGCAGCTTTATGGTCTGGGGAATGTTTCCGTGGCATTCTCTGCATCCACTCATATTTGAGGAAGGCACTATGAACCGAATTCATTATGAATCCATCCTTGCAGGCCATGTACACCCATACATGCTGATGGGATCTTCCAGCACGACAATGCAACATGTCACACAGCTAGAAATGTACAAGAGTGGTTGGAAGATATATATATATATATATAACCTACAAAGCAGAAACTGCAACAACAAAAATAATAATAATAATAATAATATAAAATAAAAAATAAAAAACTCGAAAGCCAACAAGCAAGGAGAAAAATAAAAATAAAACCAGAATGCAGAAAGTGCCAAAAATCCCAAGCCTTGGTTTTCTCATGGACCAACAAAACTCTGCATTTACTCACTTCCACAAAGACCTAGTTGAAAATGGATTTCTGCTAAGTCATAGATGCAAGTATAGGTACCCAAAAAATTCCAAATTAACATAATGTCCTCAAAGGTGCGGAAACATAATAATTAAGCAATATTTTTTTATTTTTTAGCATACATCTATCACTTATCTGTCCCAACCCATACTCATCATCTCCCACAAAAACCACAAAAACATTAGCACAGAGCTCACAAATATTGTGAAAAAACTTAGAACATTAGACACAGGAAACGTGGGAAAACCAACTGCAATAAAATATGTTATGAAGGAACACCTAAATCCAAAAAACAAAAAAAAACTTGTAAAACTACTATAATGAACAGATTAACTATAAAACCACTCATTTCAGGGATTTAATTTGAAGACAGAAGTTCCAAAAAATTACTCACAGCAATACATGTCTGACATGTGATAAGCTACCCGAGTGAAGTTCCCAACCAGGAAACAAAAGTAAAAAAGCACTTAAAAAGTGTCATTTCCTGTGTAAAAAAACTTCCAAAAAAGAATGAAATAAAAAATAGAAATAAAAAACCGAGACCACGGGAGCAAATAGGAATGCTTTACAGACAGTTCCCACGAAACACGGAATGCCAAAAGACAAAAACACGTAATATAAAGCATTGTTTTTTTGTTTTTTTTTCTTTTGATTGGAGGTTTAACGACCACCGTGAGCAACTCAAAGGGCTATAAGCAGTCGCCCGTCCCTAATTTGGGGTCACTGGTTCCAGGGAAGGGAGAGAGCCAGTGCCGTAAGACAAACACAACATCCATGCCTCACCGGGATTCGAACCCGGGCCCCTTTCGGACGAATGATCAGAGGCCATCGCTTAGACCACTGCGCCACCGGGGCGGCTATAAAGCATTGGTAAATGTACTTAAAAAATTTAAAATAAAAATTGCAATATTTACACAGTATTCTAGGAATGCTTTAAGTTTTCCTTTAGTAAGAGAAAGCCAAGGCTCGTCATTTTCAGCAATTTTTGCATTCTGGTTTTATTTTTATTTTTCTCCTCGTTTGTTGGCTTTTGAGCTTTTTATTTTTTATTTTATTTTATATTATTATTATTATTTTTGTTGTTGTAGTTTCTGCTTTGTAGGTTGTTAGTTCTGAGAATTCTTCACTCCTGCTTTTGCGCGTTTCGGTCTTCAGAATGTAAGCATGTAAAAAGCTTTTAATTTTATCTTTCTTCTTTATTATTATTTTTGTTTTTAGCTCTAGTTTGGTTTTAGGTATATACACAGCTGGTCACCCAAAATGCAACACCAAGAAGGACACGAGATGACAACAGATACAAAGATGAAACGATTGAGCTTACAGGAAGGTGCGACTTGTGGATCACTCAAACATCAATAGTTCGTGTGGACTCCATGGCTAGGGATAACGGCCGCTACACGCCACGGCATCGAATGAAAGAGGCTTTGGATGTGGGCTTGGGGAATGTCGGTCCAGGCTGTTTCCACACGTTGCCACAGTTCATCAGGCGTAGGCACGGGTGGTGCTTGCCGGGCCACTCGGTTGCCGATCAGCGACCAGACGTGTTCGATGGGTGACATATCGCGAGAACAGGCAGGCCACGACAGCAGTGACACCTGGTGGGCCGTGAAGAATTGTTGCACGATGCGTGCGCGCATTGTCCTGTTGAAACGTGGCCGCTGGCAGGTCCTGCAGGTAAGGGAGGACTACCGCCTCCAAAACGTCAGAGATGTAGTGGTGGCTGTTGAGTGTACCGGTGATTCGTACCAGAGGGGTGCGGGTGTCATATCCAATTGCGTCCCAAACCATAACGCCAGGCGACGGACGGGTATGGCGATGCATAATGCAGGCGTCATACAGTCTCTCGCCGCGGTGCCGCCACGTGTGGATCCAACCATCGTGGTGTTGCAGGCAGAAGCGGAATGCGTCGTAGGAGACAATGTCGTGCCATTCCATAGTCCAGGTGCGGCGTTCAACAGCCCACTGCCGCCACACTGGTCGGTGGTGTAATTCAATGGTAATCGGAGCAATGGGCGCCATGCGACAAGTCCCTGCTCCTGCAGACGACGTCGAACGGTACGTGCTGACACAGGTTGTTGCACAACACACCCTAATTCCTGCGCTAACGTTCGTGATGTGGTGGTGCGAGCCGTCAATCCCCGCCTCACAAAATGCCGGTCCTCTCGTTCGGTGGTGTGCCGCAGCTGCGGCAATCGCTCACATCGGTCCGTTCGTCCCTCCTGCACCCACCGAATTCATACTCGCCTCACTATGGCTGGATGTCATCCCACACAGGCGCCGATGTATCGGTACGATAAACCTCTGTCACGATAAGCCACTATTTGTCCTCTGTCGAACTCCGAAATATGCTGGAATGACTGCCGTATTCTGCGATGAGGCATCAGAAAGCTTCCCATGCACAGGTCCGGCAGCACAACACACTTCCACTACTTACACCCCACCTTCTGTGCACCCTTCTTATAGTGCTTCTCGGTGCGTGCCGGGCGCACATTATTTGCATATGACCTGCAATGCTAATCGTTTGCCTCTCGCAGGGGACGCATGCTGCGAATTTCAGGCCAATCGGATGCTTCCTTCTTGGTGTTGCCTTTTGGGTGGCCAGTAGTGTATATAAATATATATATATATAATAATCATCGTCAACCATTATCAATCCACTGCTGGACGGTCTCCCCAAGTTTCCTCCACAACGGTCTGTCTTCTCCCAGTCTCCTCCATGTCACTCCCGCATACTTTCGAATTTCATCCACCCATCTCCCATGTGGGCTTCTTCTGGGTCTTTTCCTGTCCCTTGGAATCCAATCTAAAATTTCGGCTGTCTATCGATGGTCTTATGCAGAGATGTGGACCTTAACTAAAACAGACATACAAAGACTGCAGACAACTCAAAGTAGCATGGAGAGATGCATGCTTGGTGTAACCAGGAGAGATAAGAACAGGAACTCGTGGAACAGAAAAATGACAAGAGTGGAAGGCATCATGACCAGAGTAAAATCCCTGAAATCGCAATGGGCTGGACATATTGCCAGAAGGACAGACCATCGATGGACAGCTGAAATTTTAGACTGGATTCCAAGGGACAGGAAAAGACCCAGAAGAAGACCACATGGGAGATGGGCGGATGAAATTTGAAAGTATGCGGGAGTAAGATGGAAGAGACTGCCACAAGACAGACAGTTGTGGAAGAAACTTGGAGAGACTTTCGTCCAGCAGTGGATTGATAATGGTTGACAATGATGACGATGATATATATATATCATCATCATCATCATCATTGTCAACCATTATCAATCCACTGCTGGACGAAGGTCTCCCCCCAAGTTTCCTCCACAACGGTCTGTCTTGTGCCAGTCTCCTCCATGTCACTCCCGCATATTTACGAATTTCATCCACCCATCTCCCATGTGGTCTTCTTCTGGGTCTTTTCCTGTCCCTTGGAATCCAATCTAAAATTTCGGCTGTCCATCTATGGTCTGTCCTTCTGGCAGCATGTCCAGCCCATTGCCATTTCAGGGATTTAACTCTGATCATGATGTCTTCCACTCTCGTCATTTTTCGGATCCACGAGTTCCTCTTCTTATCTCTCCTGGTTATACCAAGCATGCACCTCTCCATGCTTCTTTGAGTTGTCTGCAGCCTTTGTATGTCTCTTTTAGTTAAGGTCCACGTCTCTGCACCATACGTAAGCACTGGAAGGATGCATTGATCAAACACTTTTCTTTTTAAGACATAATGGCATATTGCTCTTGAAAATTATGCTGTTTCTTCCAAAAGCTCTCCAGGCAAGTTTTGTACGCCTATTAATTTCTTCATCAATGTGACCCTCACTTGATATCTGCTGTCCAAGATAAACATACGTATCTGTTATCTCCAGTTTTTCTCCATCAATCGATAAATCTTCATTTCTTGTAAAAGCATTGAACATCACTTTTGTCTTCTGAAAGTTCATTTTTAATCCCACTTCTTTACTCTTGTCAGCAAGTTCCTGGATCATACTCTGCAGCTCTGATGGGATAGTTGCAAAAATGACTACGTCATCAGCAAAACGAAGGTGGGTTAGATAATCTCCATTAATCTTTATCCCTTTGTTTTCCCAGTCCAGTGATTGAAAGACATTTTCCAATGTGGCATTAAAGAGCTTCGGAGATATGGTGTCACCTTGTCTCACTCCCTTTCCAATTTTTATGTGTGTTGTATTTTCTAACAGCCGAATCTTTGCACTTGCATTTTCATAGATGTTATTAATAATATTAATGTATGCATCTTCAATACCGCAGGATTTCAGAGCCATTGCAACTGCTGATGGTTTCACCGAATCAAAGGCTTTTTCATAATCGATAAAAGCCATGCACAATGGAAGTTCATATTCCCTCGCTCTTTCAATTAGTTCTCTCAGTACGTGGATATGATCTATTGTGCTGTAGCCACTCCTGAATCCAGCTTGTTCTCTCGGTTGAGCCATGTCCAGTGTTACCTTCAAGCGGTGTGAAAGAACTTTAGTGAAGATTTTATAAACCACTGATAGGAGGCTGATAGGTCTGTAGTTCCTGAGATCCTCAATGTCACCTTTTTTATGTAGCAGGATCATTGTAGCATTGTTCCAATCCTCAGGAATCTTCCCTTCATTAAGGCATCGAGTGAAAATTTGGGCGAGTACTGTTTCAATTTCTCCACTTGCTTCTTGTATGATGTCTATAGTAATTCCATCTTCTCCTGGAGCTTTCCCCGCTTCATGTTCTTGATTGCATGAGCAACTTCTGCTGGGAGGACTGGAAGAACTCTGGTACCTTTCATGATGTCTGGAGTACAT
Source organism: Macrothele yani (assembly GCA_039090855.1). Classification (NCBI taxonomy): domain Eukaryota; kingdom Metazoa; phylum Arthropoda; class Arachnida; order Araneae; family Macrothelidae; genus Macrothele; species Macrothele yani. The sequence continues at coordinate 135,633,151 of CM077010.1, read as the reverse complement.
GTATCATCCCTTTCATATAATTTGGAGTAGAAATCTTTCACTCTTGTCAAAATTTCGCCTCTATTTCTTGTTACAGAACCATCTTCTTTTCTCAGTGCCATAATCTGTTTTCTTCCCTTACTGAGATGTCCCTTTGCTATCTTTAGGCTTTGGTTGTTTTCAATTGCTTTCCTCACTAGCTCACAGTTGAATTTCCTTACGTCTTCAGTGATACTTTTTCGTGCTGTCTTGCATAGCTCTATATATTCCACTTTGGAAGTCACATCTTCTTTAGTTGTCCTCATCTCTCTTCTTTTTGCATCAACATTTTGGTTTTTCCTGATAATTTGTTTACATGCAACTTGTTCTTAGACCCAGCTAATTTTGTTGCTGTTTCCATAAGAGCTTTGGTTACTTTTCTGTTAACTTCCGAAATATCCACTTCTTCCGATGTTAGGTCTTCTAAAGCAGAGAATCTGTTCTTCAGTTCCAACTTGAAAGTATTATGGTGTTTTTTAAGGTTGGTTATGTCAATACATTTTGTTTGTCTTATGAGCTTGCCACGTTCCAGTTTAGTGTTGAGGTGCATCTTACATCTCACCAATCTATGGTCACTACCTGTGTTGAACTTGTTCAGCACACTGCAGTCTTCGATGACGAATTTTTTGTTACACATAATAAAATCAATTTCACTTTGTCGTCCCAATTGGATGTCTCCATGTCCATTTCCTGTGTGGCTTTTTCTTGAAAAAGGAATTCAAGATGAAAAATCCTTCTGCCTCTGCAAACTCAACGAGAGTATTTCCACGCTGGTTTCTGTTGCCGTGACCGAATTTACCTACTGAAGTTTCATTCTGTTGCCGGTGCCCTATTTTTGCATTGAAATCTCCCATAATTATCTTCAAGTGCTGCTTACCTTTATTATTTAGATGACGAATTTCCTCATAAAATTCTTCAATTTCTTCTTCAGGATGACTTGTGGTGGGTGCATAAGTTTGAATAATCTGAGCCTGGTATCTTCTCGATAGTTGGATAACGAGTCGTGCAGCTCTGTCAGAGGAACTTTCAACTTCTACCACTTTATGCTTCAGTTTCTTGTTTATTATAAATCCAACACCACTAGTTCTGCCAGTATCTGTCCCACGATAATAGAAGAGATGTCCACTTTTCAGTTCAATGAGATCTTCTCCTTTTCTCCTTACCTCACTTAGCCCGACGATGTCCCACTTGATCCTTTGTAGTTCCTCTTCCAATTCAAGAAGCCTTGAATCAGAAGATAGGGAGCGTCCGTTGTAGGTAGCCAAGGTCAGCATCAAATGGCAGCCTAGTCCGGTCCTCCGGGGATTCTTAGCACCCCTCTGCCTTCATGTCGCACTGGCCGCTGCCTTGGCCAGGTACATTCCAGCTGCCGGAGACTGAGGGCCAAGATTTAAGTTGTAGAGTCATTTTGGAGGTGTTTGGCTACATAACTCACCACGCTGGCCAAGCGGGTTGGTGAGTGTGGGATAGCATTTCCTCTGATCCCGATGGTATAGTTATACCGCTATTTGCGGTCGTCAGAGCCCCTTTAGTGGGAACAGGATGCACCACGAGAAGGCGGGGTTGACATTTGTCAAGGAGAGGCTGTGATGTTACGCATCACCTGACCTTACATCCCATATATATATATATATATATATATATATATTCTGTTAGAATCCACTTTTGACTGTCAACTCGAGGTCATCCCACTACTGGATTGTAACCAGGGATGTAGTGGAGGGTATACGGCGTATACCGCTGTATGCCCTCTGCTTTTTTTTGGCAGAATAGCGTATACCTTCAATATTCATATTATCAACAGAACTTCAATCTCGAATAACATCGCTGCCAAGAGCTAAACATCTAATAAAAAGAACCATAAGAATTATAGAGAGCTTCGGAGAAAATCCTGGGGAAAAACTCATTTAGCATTAGCAGGAAACGAGGAATTACTATTTAAAAATATCTCATTGATTCCTAACAACAAAATTGTACCTATTAACCAAACCAGTTTTTTTTTTTTTTTTGATTGGATTTTTAACGACCACTGTGAGCAACTCAATGGGCTATAAGCAGTCGCTCATCCCTAATTTAGGGTCACTGGTTCCAGGGAAGGGAGAGAGCCAGTGCCGTAAGACAAACACAACATCCATGCCTCACCGGGATTCAAACCCGGACCCCGTTCGGACGAATGATCAGAGGCCATCGCTTAGACTACTGCGCCACCGGGGCGGCCCAAACCAGTTTATTCCAAGCACGGTTGACAGGATGAAATCAAGACTGTGTTCGCCGCCCCGGTGGCGCAGTGGTCTAAGGCGCTGGCCGCTGATCATTCGTCCGTAAGGGGTCTGGGTTCAAATCCCGGTCAGGCATGGATGTTGTATTTGTCTTACGGCACTGGCTCTCTCCTTCCCTATAACCAGTGACCCTAAATTAGGGACGGGCGACTGCTTATAGCCCATTGAGTTGCTCACGGTGGTCGTTAAACCTCCAATCAAAAAAAAAAAAAAAAAAAAAAAAAAAAAGACTGTGTTCAAATTCAAACAGTAAAAATGAAAAATGTACAACTTCTTAAAGATATCTCATGAAAGAAACACAGGATTACGCCATATAATACAAATTTTGAAGATGACAATCCGATTTTTGGCGTAAATGTGACAACGATGGTAAGTCAGATAATATCCGAGAACTTGAAAATTTTCAAGTTCTCGGATATTATCTGACTTACCATCCTTGTCACATTTACACCAAAAATCAGATTGTCATCTTCAAAATTTATTTCAAAATTTGTTCTTAAAGATATTTCTTCATTAGGTGAATAAATATTAAAACAGACAATGTGCGCCATGGAGAACTAGAAAAAAGGTGAATCTGTAAACATTTTAATGTTGATGAAACGCAAGCTATTCAGAGACTGAGAGAATATACTGAAAACATCCAAGTTGTACCAGAAAACTTAAAACCCCTCATAAGAACGATTCCAACTCTGCCTTGTTTGACAGCTGAAAGCGAACGAGGATTCAGTTTAATGAACAACATTATAACCGATCTCAGAGCATCTTTGTTAATCTCCAATGTATCTAACCTGTTGTTCATAAATTCAAATCCGTGGACCACCCACTGAACAATTTAATCCGAAAAAAATGTAAGATCTTGGTTGATGAATCATCGTTCAGCAACTGATAGCAGATCAAGAGTTTCTTCTAGAGAAGAATAGTGATGCAAGGACGTATCTCAACAGGCTTTTTTTTTTATTTATTTGAGGTTTAACGACCACCCCGTGAACAACTCAAAGGGCTATAAGCAGTCGCCCGTCCCTAACTTAGGGCCACTGGCTCCAGGGAAGGGAGAGAACCAGTACCGTAAGACAAACACAACATCCATGCCTCACCGGGATTCGTACCCGGACCCCTTTCGGATGAATTATCAGATGCCCATCCCTTAGACCACCAGGGTTTATGGGATATATTTTAATAAAAATTTAAAATAATCTTGTGCATGCTCTTCAACATGTCATAATTGACAGGAGAAAATACTTTATTCATAATGGTAAGTGAGCTCATAGTCATAATTATTAAAAAGGCACGGTACCCCCACTAGGGTGTCATCATTCTTAGAGCTTTATTTTGGAATGATGTGATTTTATTTTTTATTTTTTTATTTTTTGCTGTTTATTGAAGTCACCCCAAATCGCACATCCACAAGTAATTACAGGACTTCAGCAGGATTTCTATAATAGGGCTTTATTTTTTAGACTGTTTTTTTATTTTTGATGAGCGGTGCAAACTAAATACAATTTATTCTCACATTTTTTCATAGCACAATGTCATTTCCACTGAATTGTATATTTTGATCAATGTTTTTTAATCAGGCGTAGAATTCCAGTGCAACGTGCTTTTGCTATATATTTACATTTGTTCTGTACATTTATTGTGTTTACGCCCTTTTACTGCGTATTCTTTTAACTATTCGGTAAAAAGCTGTGCATATCAATAAGCAATGCGTGATCAATTGAAAAATACGTTGAAAACTGCCATTAGTCAAGCTAACGCTAGTACGGGGATTAATTTATAATTTATGACTGTTTCTGAACAGGATCTTACTTTTTACCAGTGAGAGGTACTCTAGTAAAGCAAAACTGGACGGATCCTCCCATTACAGAGAGTTTGAAAAAATATATTATACTAGCGCAATTTGAAATTACCTAAGAAACGCCTCCCGATTTTCTTTTAATGTCTGTTCATTATTAGCACCACTGCGATAGTAATCCGCTGCATTTTTGTTTAACGTATTTAATGCATGACGTTCAAAATCATCTACACACACAAACACACTATCAGTTACGGCCATGTCTACAAGTGGATGCCTGTTCAGCCCAAGGAGGTTGTTCAGCCAGCAGACGACAAAAGCAAATAAAGCAATTACATGAACACAGTTACAGCTTGTTACGTAAATCCATTAAGCAGTGATTATCTCCCTGCCCAAGTCATGTGATACATCATGCGGCTTGTCATCAGGGTCGTACTGCTGTTCCTTCCGTGTGGATGATTTTTTTTTATTATTATTATTATTTTTTTTTTTTTATACAACCGTTTTACAGAATTCCCAATGAACTTTGAGAATTCCGCTCTCAGCATATATAAAGAAGATGTGCATTCGACGTCAAAATATGAGAAGAAATTGAGCTATGCATTACGCATCATTACATTAGGGTTTTTTTTTTATTGGAGTTTTAACAACCACCTTGAGCAACTCAGTGGGCCTATAAGAAGTCGGCAGTCACCCGTTCCTAATTTAGGTCGCTGGCTCCAGGGAAGAGAGAGATCCAGCGCTTCAAAAAAAGCAGATCATGCCCCACGGGTTTTTTTTTTTTATTGAAGATTTAACGACCACCGTGAGCAACTCAATGGGCTATAAGCAGTCGCCCGTCCCTAATTTTGGGTCACTGGTTTCAGGGAAGGGAGAGAGCCAGTGCCGTAAGACAAACACAACATCCATGCCTCACCGGGATTCGAACCCGGACCTCTTTCGGACGAACGATCAGAGGCCATCGCTTAGACCACTGCACCACCGGGGCGGCCACGGGATTCAAACCCGGACCCATCTCGGACAAATGATCAGAGACCATCACTTAGACCCCTGCGCCACTGGAGCGGCCATGAGTTTTTAACACAAATGTATGATTTTAAACATGTCATAATGGGTTTCAATAAAAGGGGGCATTTGCAGTCCCCTGGAAATCAGATTATGACCTTTGCCCTTTTCTGTTTTGAAAAGGTTATAGAGATTTTCACAATAACACTAATTCTGACTACTAATATTCTGTGGAACTTCTGGACGCGTGTGTATACAGAAAAAGAAAGCCACCCCGGTGACGCAGTGGTTTAAGCGATGGCTTCTGATTCGTCCGAGATGGGTCCGGATTGAAATCTCGGTGAGGTATGGATGTTGGAACCAGTGGCCCTAAATTAGAAACGGGCGACTGCTTACAGCCCACTGAGTTGCTCGCGGTGGTCGTCAAACCTTCAATCAAAAAAAAAAAAAAAAAAGTGGGAACTTCCAGTAGAAAAAGGAGAAATTCACAGCAGAAAGTAATAAAGAGATTTTTTTATTGGAGGTTTAACGACCACCGTGAGCAACTCAATTGGCTAAAAGCAGTCGCCCGTCCCTAGTTTAGGGTTACTGGTTCCCGGGAAGAGAGAGAGCCCATGCCGTAAGACAAACACAATATCCATGCCTCACCGGGATTCAAACCCGGACCCCTTTCCGACGAATAATCAGAGGCCATTGCTTAAACCACTGCGCCACCAGGCAGTAATGAGATTTTTCATTGCATGTTGGAGGTAGTGCAGTGGTCTAATCGCTGTTTCTGATCATTCGTCCGAGATAGGTCCACACTCGAATCGCGGCCCCGGTGGCGCGGTGGTCTAAGTGATGACATCTGATCATTCGTCCGAGTTGGGTCTATGTTCCAATACCGTTTAGGTCTGGATGTTGTGTTTGTTTAAAGGCACTGGCTCCCTCCCTCCCTGGAACCAGTTGCCCTAAATCAGGGACTGGAGACTTGCTCAAAGCTCACTGAGTTGCTCACGATGGTCGCTAAATCTAAAGGGTAGGGGGGAGGCTTGAGTACCGGAGAGGCATGGCACGGTGGTCCAAGCTATGGTTTATTACCATTTGTCCGAGATGGGTCCTGGTTCAAAACCCGATGAGGCAGGGATGTTGTGTTTGTCTTACGGCATTGGCTCTCTCCCTTCCCTGGAGCAAGTGGCTCCAAATTAGGGATGTGCGACTGCTTATAGCCCATTGAGTTGCTCACGGTGGTCGTTAAACCTTACATGAATGTTGTGCTTGTATTGCGGCATTGGCTTTTTTTTTTTTAATTGGAATTTTAACGACCACCGTGAGCAACTCAATGGGCTATAAGCAGTCGCCCGTCCCTAATTTAGGGTCACTGGCTGCAGGGAAGGGAGAAAGCCACTGCCGTCAGACAAACACAACATCCATACCTCACCGGGATTCGAACCCGGACCCCGTTCGGGTGAATGATCAGTGGCCATCGCTTAGACCACTGCGCCACCGGGGCGGCATTGGCTTTCTCCCGTCCCCGTTCTACACACAAAGCAGCCCGAAAGGCGAAGAAATGAAAAACATGTAGCAACTGTTGACTGCTGTACAAAGTTCTGTTGAAATTTTACCCAGAAATTTCTCTTGCATTTTTTAATTCTTGATGATGATCAATTGAGTGATTTCTGGGGTCTCGTGGCGCATACACAGTAACAAAAGTGGCCAAACAGATCAGAAGAACGACAAAAAAAAATTATCTTACTGTGTTATCATGCTGCCAAATTTCATTTATCAATCGTTTTTATGTAATGTTTGGTTGTTCTGGTTTCCAATGAAATTTATGCGTTGAAAATGTGGTAAAAATTGTTAGAGAACAACTACGTACAGTGGAAATCTGCTCATGGTGTTCGCATATGCTATTCGTGATAACAATTTCTGTTTGCCCCCTCCTGAAAATGAAGCAATGGGGCCCGATGCATATCATGCTTACAGCTAGGCCTTCTCTTGGGAATTAACGTACTTCTGCACATTCGTAAATACTATACAGGGTTATTTCAAATGAAATAGACGATTTCAACATTTTATAAAACTAACACTGTTTAAGATACGTTACACTGTTTTGTAGAAAAACCCTTGAAGTTTGTTACAGCAACTTAAAGATGTTTGATGTGTACACCCTCAGCCACACGGCATATATCAACTATTGCCATGTATCAACGCGGTAATCGAATTCTTGCCAGACACGCGTTTACATACCTTCATCAACTCCGGCGATAGCTGTTGTGATACGTTGTTTCAGATGAGCTAAATTAACAGAAAGCAAAGGGACGAAGACCTTATCTTTAAAATATCTCTGCTGCCCCGGTGACGCAGTGGTCTAAGTGGTCGCTTCAAATCATTCGTCGGCGATGGGTCCTGGTTCGAATCGAGGTAAGGCATGAAAGCTCTGTTTGTCTCACAGCACTGTCTCTCTCCCTTCCCAAGAACCAGAGGCCTTAAATTATGAACAGGCGATTGTTTATAACCCACTGAGTTGCTCACTGTGGGCGTTAAACCCCCAATAAAAGACAAAACAAAAGAACAGCCCAACAAAGTCCCAGGGTGTTAGATCCGGACTTTGTGATGGCCAACATGTGAGTGAAGTGTTGTCGCCTCTTGCGCGGTTCGTCCAGGCCTGCGGAACATTTTCATCGAGGTAATTTCCAACTTCCTGATGCCAGTGGGGTGGTGCTCCATCCTGTTGGAAAGTTGTCACTGCCTTCGTGCAGTTGAGGCATCAACCACCAGATAATTATTATATCGAGATAAGAACTTCCCGTTACATAGGTTTTTTTTTCGAACATACATTTTTTTACGGGATATAACACAGAATGTAACAACCTCTAGGGAATCCCGCACAGCTCCACTGTTGCTCTAGAAATTTCAGTCCCACCAAAAGCGAATGCTATGTTTGTTATCTTTCCCACTTTTTGAAGTATCAATCCGTCGCTGAAAATTACTCTCTCACTAAAATCACCTTATCTTCTTCAAAATAATCATGCATTTCTGTACATAAATCATGACGCACAGTTCTGTCATTCAGACTTTGCAATAACTGCAGTTTGTAGGGAGTCATTTCCAGCAGCTTTCTCAAAATCTTCCAAACAGTCGGTTGTCGAATTTGTTACTCCCGAACCACCATAGTTGTGGATTTCCTTGGGCTGCGAAGACAAATGGCATGAACGCGTTCCACTTTCTTATCAGCTACAAGTGATCTCCCTGGACTTTTACCTTTAACAAACATCCTGTTATTTCAAATTTTTTGTGCCAGTCGTGGATGGATTGTTTATTAGGTGGTGATTTCTTGAAAGGTGTTCTAAAACACCGTTGTACAACAGTAGCAGAATTTGTTTTACTTAATTCAGTAGCAGAATTTGTTTTACTTAAGAACGCCTTCTCCACAGCATTTCTGGCTATTTCGCTTGATCACGTGGCGGCGAAAAAGTATAATCTTTTAGTGACGCCATCTACAAAATAATTTCTGTTGACAATAAAACAGTGATTCGCGTCAGTATCTTACTTAGTTTTGGTTTTATAAAATGTTGAAACTGTCCAGAGACGTCGCTAAGAGGATGCGAGAGTGGGCTTGAGCCCACCTTGAAATTAGTCTTGCCTACCCTGCCGCCCACCCAATTCAAAATGTGCCATTTTGAATATATTTAAATTAAAAATGTAATCTGGACTTTTGCAAGTAATAAGTCTTGTGTTTCACAATATGTTGCAATACATATTTTCCTCTAGGATGTGCGTTGTTTACGTCTCCGTAGAAAGGTTATCAAAATAGCATCCGAAGGGCCATGAAAATTCAATTGTTCTCCACTCTTCCTGTTTCATAGTTTTAGCCACTTTTTCATGTTTGTATACAGGGCTAATGAGGAGTGTGAATAGGAATTCACTGAGGGAGTCACTACTAATTGCTCCGCTATTTCTTTTATTTTATTTTTTACAAAATAGGTGGCACAGTGGTCTAAGTGCTGGCTTATGACCATTCGTCCGAGCAGAGTCCGTGTTCGAATTCCGGTAAGGCATGGATGTTGTGTTTGTCTTACGGCACTGGCTCTCTCCCTTCCATGGAGTCGGTGGCCCAAAATTAGGAACGGGTGACTACTTATAGCCCATTGAGTTGCTCATGGTGGTCGTTAAACCCCCAATAAAAAAAATAAGGAATTTCAACAAGAAACGTGAAGTCTAAAGCTACACCCGCGCTCTTAAAACTGCGCTGGGACAGTGAAGTGCAGGAAGTGGCCGAGGACGGCTTTGTAGGAAAGGAGTGCAAGGTAAAGTCGCTGGCTTGAAAGGAAGGGAGTTGAGGAGGGGGAGGTACTGCGTGTGGCACGACGTTTGCACGAATTCCTTTGTAGCGGGTGAGGGTATAATGAAAGGTGTTAAAAATTAGTTCTTTCAGTGTTTCGTAGAAAACATTGTTATTAAGCTTGCCCCACCAAGAATAATGCTCGCGCACCCGTCACCCATCCAGATTTTAAAGTCTAACGACATCCCTGAAACTGTCTATTTGATTTGTAATAACCCTGTATATTCTCAGATATTGATTTTTGTGTTTGGTAGGTAACTGAGAGGTTAGAGTGTTGACCACAGCCGTAAGTAGGGCATGGCCAGTGTGGCTCCTGCCATACGCGGCAAGTAAACGGTGTCGTACGGGATTTTCAGATAGTTAAAACAGAATGAAGCAGACACGTGACTTTCACCATTGCAACGAGCCTTAGTAATATAAGTGAAAGACAAAAAAGAACTAATAATGCCACGAAATCTAGGCATCTTGGCTTCAGATTCTTATAAACACCGACGGCTAATGATCGCTCTTTACAACTAACTGCAGTACAGCCAGCTATGCTTGTTCTTCAAGAACTTGCATGGACTGTTGAAACTTCTCGATGACGTCACGGCACGTCAAGGGCGTCCATGGGAGGGAGGCTCGAGCCCCGTCCCCCTAGCCGTTGGTATAGCCAAATTTTTGGTAACTTTTAAACATCAAAATAGACGAAACCTTTTTTTAAAGCATTTTTAAAAATAATAAGATATTAACGATATTAACGAGTAATGATTGATTGCAATAATCAAACTTCTTAATTTTAAAATTTTGATTTGCCCGATTCTGCTATGCGTTTACTTTCAAAAGTACGACAATGAATTGTAGGTCACAGTTTCAACACATCTGGTGACGAAGCACGAACCGATGAATCAGTAATGCTTTTAGGAGAGGGAGAGTGGCTGAAGGGGGAGGGGGTGCATGCTCGGATTTGCGCAGCGCCCCGGCTGTGCCTGTGACATGGTGATAGAACTGACTGCCCGTTCTAACCAAGAAGGTTAGAATAAGATATCTGGAGATGCCCTTGGTAATGAAGCAGTACCACTTTGCGTGAAGCCTATAACCGCGAGAGACGGCCGTCAAAGTGTGAGAAAGTTGATGGCTTTCAAGGCTATTACAATGCATTTTATGTTGGCCGAATCGCCTTCTTTCGTTGCAAATGTTTCCAATTTTGCATCGTAACTTGCTGCCGATGTGTGAGAAAATGCTGAATTTATAAAATTCTTAATTATTTTGAGGCTCCTTCCCATTTTTATTTTAAATTGAAATACACGAACGTTAGTGCGAATTCTAAACAAAACATAACGCTAAAATTGAAAACTTCACTCGTGTAAGAAGTAATTGAACATTTGGACTCAGCTGGAGCTGAGTCCAAATGTCCAGAACCAAACAAATCAACAGATCAACAGAACCAAACTTATATCTATTTTGCAAACAATAATATTTTGTGGTGTTCATGATATTTCACTTCGCGGAAAACTATCACAAAGTGGAAATTTTGAAGACCTTCTTCGTTTCAGCATCGACGCAGGACATAAAATTCTTGAAGACCTCCTAAGAACACACTCAGGAAAACCTAAATATACTTCTCACGGAGTCCAAAATGATTTGATCGAGATTTGTGGATCTATAATCCAAGAAACGATTGTAAAAGTGGTCAGTGAATGTGAAGCATTTTCTTTGCTGGCTGATGAACCTGCTGACATTAGCGGCAAAGAGCAAATGTCTCTTGGAATAAGATACATCAAAGAAGGTGCTGGTGTTGGTTGTATGATAAAAGAAGATTTCATGGGTTTTGCCGAGCTTGAGAAATTAGATGCAGAAAGTGTAACACATGCTATTTTGCAATTCACGGAAAAGCTAAGACTGGAAATGACTAGGCTTATTGGTTTAGGGTTTGACGTATGCTCCACGATGGCTGGTAAAGATACTGGTGTTCAACAAAGGATCAGAGAGAAATATCCAAAAGCTGCATATTTTCATTATGCATCCCATCGATTGAACCTAGTGGTGAATGAACTCAATCATGTGCCAGAAATCAGAAGCACAATTGGAACAATAAAGCAAGTAATCAGATTTTTTAGAGAGAGCACCCTTAGAACGAAAAAAGTTCCAAACATTCCTGGTCTTTGTGAAATAAGATGGTCTGAAAAATAAAAGTCTATACGACATTTTTCTAAACATTTTGCAACCATCAAGGAAGCTTTTAGTAATCTTTCTATTGATGATGAGGCGAACCCAGAAATACGCTCACAAGCCTTCCAGTTAGACACTGCAACATCATCTGTAGTGTTCATCGTGTGTCTTAAAATCATATCCAGGCATTCTTCATATCTGGAGCCAGTTGTGAACAAATTAGTCTGTAGATTTTGACTTGCATTCTGTACATCGACAAATAAAGAACGAACTTCTGGAAGTTTTTCGGAAACACAGGGTGGAATCAGAAGGAGAATTTGCTGAAATTTTCATATAGAAATTGACATCAAAATGCCTAGAACGTCTACAAGACAAACTAATCGTTCGAACATTCACTTGCTTACTACAGAGCAGCTGTTTTTATTCCTTACTTAAACTCTCTAATTATGTCGCTTGAATCAAGATTTACAGATATCAATGAGACGCCATTCAAAGCAATTTTAATTCATCCCAACATGATGAAAAAAATGAAAAAAAAAATGTTTTTGTCAAAGCTATGAAGGTACTGTCTCTGTTTTATGACATAGAAAATCTGGAAGCGGAAGCTAGAACCTGGTATGATTTATAGAAAAGCAAGGACTGTGGTGAAAAAGTTAAGCTAAGTGATCTCCTCTCAGAAACTGTATTTTTTTCCTTCAGTTAAGTGGGCTCTACTGAATTATATGACAATTCCGCCAACCACATGCACTGTGGAAAGGTCATTTAGCACCCTCAGGCGAGTGAAGACATGGCTGAGGAGCACAACGAGTGAAGAGCGCCTTTCAAGTTTGTGCTTATTAAGTGTTCACAGAGACAGAATAAAAGAGAAATAGCTGAATTTGGTAGAATTGGCTATAGATAAGTTTTCTGAAAACAAGCGAAATCTGTAGTTTGCTTTCTCTGAAAAGTACTAGATATCATGGTGGAATTAACTTTTCCCATCACAATGTTCTAAACTGTAATTATAAATTTAAGTGTACATCTCAGTTATAACCTCTGGGTTAACAAAAAAAATGCTACAAACTTTTAATTCATTTGAAATGTATTTTTTACATAAAATCATCACACATGTAATATGAAGTTGCAATAACAATTTAAAATCAGCTAAAACATTTATTGGCTCAGTTTTTTTTGTAACTTTATAAATAAATAAAATGAACAGAACAGAAAAAATTATGGGAGTTTTTGATAGACCTTTCTCATTTTAAAATAAGGTACTTGTTAGCTATTTACTAATTGTCAAACAGTATCAATTACTTTTGTTGTATTTTAGAATCTTGTACATTTACTAAAATGTTTGACGGCCTTGAAGGAGGTAAGGATTTTTCTTAGCCACCCCGTAAAAGTACTCATATGGACGCCACTGCGTCACGTGCTACATCTTCATAGCTAGCAATTAGTACTAGTATCTGTAAGGTTTAAAACTGCGACGAGAGGACGAATTTTAATATTTTCATTATTTTTATATATGCTCAACATTTGTATTTTAGCGGCAACGTGAATTTATATTATTTTTTTCCAGAAGTTGACCACAAGTCTTTCGGCCGCCCCGGTGGCGCAGTGGTCTAAGCGATGGCCTCTGATCATTCGTCCGAAAGGGGTCCGGGTTCGAATCCCGGTGAGGCATGGATATTGTGTTTGTCTTACGGCACTGCCTCTCTCCCTTTCCTGGAGCCAGTGACCCTAAGTTAGGGACGGGCGACTGCTTATAGCCCATTGAGTTGCTCACGGTGGTCGTTAAACCTCCAACCAAAAAAAAAAAAAAAACAAGTCTTTCGCTCACAAGACCAGGAAACAGAAATGTTAATTATTTTCTTGAATGCCAAACCTAGCTGATGTAGAGCTGGATTATAACCATGGAACGCACGAGCATGTATTTCATATTCCTCTACACAGAGGTAGGGACACTTCACTTTTTTTTTTTGATTGGAGGTTTAACGACCACCGTGAGCAACTCAATAGGCTATAAGCAGTCGCCCGTCCCTAATTTAGTATCACTGGTTCGAGGGAAGGGAGAGAACCAGTGCCGTAAGACAAACACAACATCCATGCCTCACCGGGATTCGAACCCGGACCCCGTTCGGACGAATGATCAGAGACCATCGCTTAGACCACTGCGCCACTGGGGCGGCACACTTCACTTCTCTGGAAGGTTAAGCTCTCATCAGGGGGTCAATCTGAACGTTTGGTGGACAGGACGTGAGCTACGCAGATCACAGTTTTAAGGAAGATTTTTGGATTGACCCCCAAATGATTTGTGTATAGAAACAAATTTTGACGATGTTATTGATGAACCGGCAAAACTGAATGAAGGCTCCACAATAATTTTTTAGTACAGTTTTATTTTTGAAATGTACACTGGATATAACAAAGTATTTTCTTTGCCAAAAAAGACTATTTTAAAAGAAAACTGCCGAGCCAGATTTAAGGCTTTCGAGGCCTTATGCCAAATTTTCAGTGCCGGATTTAAGGCTTTTGAGGCCCTATGACAAATTTTCAGCGCCGGATTTAAAGCTTTTGAGGCCTTAGGCCAAATTTTCCGTGCCGGATTTAAGGCTTTTGAGGACCTAGGCCCCGATGGTGCAGTGGTGCTGGCTCCGACCATCCCTCCGAAATGGGTCGAAGTTCGAATACCGGAGAGTCATGAAAGTTGCCCTTGTTTTACAGCACTGGCTCTCTCCCTACCCTGGAACCAGTTACCCTAAATGAAGGACGGGGGATTGCTTATAGCCCTCGAATTGCTCCAAGGACATCTTTATGAGGTACAAAGACGGTTTTCGTTGCTTCCGATGGTCGTCAAACACCTAACCCAAAAAGAAAAAATAAAGGCACATAGATTTTTTTTTTCGATTTTCAGTGCTGGTTTTGTTCACTAAAGATTTGGGCTACATATGTAGTCCAAAACTACATTTGATGTTTTTTTTATTTTTTTTTTATTATTTTTTTTTATTTTGTATAAATATCTGGTTTGCACCAAATTGTTGAATATATAAAAGTAGGGAGCTACAAAATGTTGAAGTTGAAAATATTCAGGTGAAAATATTAGGGTGGCTACAATCATTTGAAATCTACAAATCTCAGTATCTGTACGACGAAGGGCGATAACTTATTTGAAAGTGGAGAGTATTGAAAATATCTTCCTAAGGGTTTCGCACCCCAAAATTTAAAAAATATAAAAAATTCTGTAGAAAATGATATTTTCATTTTCTAAGTTGTAGAGGCACCATGAAGGCCCTGTGCTCGAAGTGACCACTGCACGGTCCAGACGGCCATGGTTCCCTCCTTTTTTAGTAATAATGATCACAGACTAAGGATAGGCTCCTGGTTGTCATTTTCTTTTTTCATAAGTAAGTTCTTTTCATCTGCGATAATTATCAGCATTTTACATTTCAATATCGTCTCAGAAAAGTTAGTCAATGTACTTTCGTGGTTAACACGGTACTTAAAAAAGCACACGAATAAAGAAAACGGAAAAGGGATTGAAAAAGCATTGCATAAAAAAAAAAGAGAAAAAAGAAAGAAAAAAGAAGAAGTAAAAGAACAACCGAAAATGAAAGATTTTTTTCTCCAGTACTGCTTACCATATAATTTCTGTGCAAGCAAATAAATATATATACATCATCTCGTATTGCGTAACATCACAGCCTCTCCTTGACAAATGTCAACCCCGCCTTCTCGTGGTGCATCCTGTTCCCACTAAAGGGGCTCTGACGACCACCCATAGCGGTATAACTATACCATCGGGATCAGAGGAAATGCTATCCCACACTCACCAACCCGCTTGGCCAGCGTGGTGAGTTATGGCCAAACCCCTCCAAAATGATTCCACAACTTAAATCTTGGCCCTCAGTCTCCGGCAGCTGGAATGTACCTGGCCAAGGCAGCGGCCAGTGCGACATGAAGGCAGAGGGTGCTAAGAATCCCCGGAGGACCGGACTAGGCTGCCATCTGATGCTGACCTTGGCTACTTACAATGGACGCTCCCTATCTTCTGATTCAAGGCTTCTTGAATTGGAAGAGGAACTACAAAGGATCAAGTGGGACATCGTGGGGCTAAGTGAGGTAAGGAGAAAAGGAGAAGATCTCATCGAACTGAAAAGTGGACATCTCTTCTACTATCGTGGGACAGATACTGGCAGAACTAGTGGTGTTGGATTTATAATAAACAAGAAACTGAAGGACAAAGTTGTAGAAGTTGAAAGTTCCTCTGACAGAGCTGCACGACTTGTTATCCAACTCTCGAAAAGATACCAGGCTCAGATTATTCAAACTTATGCACCCACCACAAGTCATCCTGAAGAAGAAATTGAAGAATTTTATGAGGAAATTTGTCATCTAAATAATAAAGGTAAGCAGCATTTGAAGATAATTATGGGAGATTTCAATGCAAAAATAGGGCAACGGCAACAGAATGAAACTTCAGTAGGTAAATTCGGTCATGGCAACAGAAACCAGCGTGGAAATACTCTCGTTGAGTTTGCAGAGGCAGAAGGGTTTTTCATCTTGAACTCCTTTTTCAAGAAAAAGCCACACAGGAAATGGACATGGAGACATCCAAATGGGACGACAAGTGAAATTGATTTTATTATGTGTAACAAAAAATTCGTCATAGAAGACTGCAGTGTGCTAAACAAGTTCAACACAGGTAGTGACCATAGATTGGTGAGATGTAAGATGCACCTCAGCACTAAACTTGAACGTGGCAAGCTCATAGGACAAACAAAATCTATTGACATAACCAACCTTAAAAAACACCATAATACCTTCAAGTTAGAACTGAAGAACAGGTTCTCTGCTTTAGAAGGCCTAACATCGGAAGAAGTGGACATCTCTGAAGTTAACAGAAAAGTAACCAAAGCTCTTATGGAAACAGCAACAAAATTAGCTGGGTCTAAGAACAAGTTGCATGTGAACAAATTATCAGGAAAAACCAAAATGTTGATGCAAAAAAGAAGAGATGAGGACAACTAAAGAAGATGTGACTTCCAAAGTGGAATATATAGAGCTATGCAAGACAGTAAGAAAAAAGTATCACTGAAGACGTAAGGAAATTCAACTGTGAACTAGTGAGGAAAGCAATTGAAAACAACCAAAGCCTAAAGATAGCAAAGGGACATCTCAGTAAGGGAAGAAAACAGATTATGGCACTGAGAAAAGAAGATGGTTCTATAACAAGAAATAGAGGCGAAATTTTGACAAGAGTGAAAGATTTCTACTCCAAATTATATGAAAGGGATGATATATGCACTCCAGACATCATGAAAGATACCAGTACCAAGAGTTCCTCCAGTCCTTCCAGCAGAAGTTGCACATGCAATCAAGAACATGAAGCGAGGAAAAGCTCCAGGAGAAGATGGAATTACTGTAGACATCATACAAGAAGCAAGTGGAGAAATCGAAACAGTACTCGCCCAAATTTTCACTCGATGCCTTAATGAAGGAAAGATTCCTGAGGATTGGAACACCACTACAATGATCCTGCTACATAAGAAAGGTGACATTGAGGATCTCGGAAACTACAGACCTATCAGCCTCCTATCAGTAGTTTATAAAATCTTCACTAAAGTTCTTTCACACCGCTTGAAGGTAACACTGGACATGGCTCAACCGAGAGAACAAGCTGGATTCAGGAGTGGCTACAGCACAATAGATCATATCCACGTGCTGAGAGAACTAATTGAAAGAGCGAGGGAATATGAACTTCCATTGTGCATGGCTTTTATCGATTATGAAAAAGCCTTTGATTCGGTGAAACCATCAGCAGTTACAATGGCTCTGAAAACCTGCGGTATTGAAGATGCATACATTAATATTATTAATAACATCTATGAAAATGCAAGTGCAAAGATTAGGCTATTTGAAAATACAACACACGTAAAAATTGGGAAGGGAGTGAGACAAGGTGACACCATATCTCCGAAGCTCTTTAATGCCACATTGGAGGGTGTTTTTCAGTCACTGAGCTGGGAAAACAAGGGGATAAAGATTAATGGAGATTATCTAACCCACCTTCGTTTTGCTGATGACGTAGTCATTTTTGCAACTACCCCATCAGAGCTGCAGAGTATGATCCAGGAACTTGCTGACAAGAGTAAAGAAGTGGGATTAAAAATGAACTTTCAGAAGACAAAAGTGATGTTCAATGCTTTTACAAGAAATGAAGATTTATCGATTGATGGAGAAAAGCTGGAGATAACAGACACGTACGTTTATCTTGGACAGCAGATATCAAGTGAGGGTCGCATTGATGAAGAAATTAATCGGCGTACAAAACTTGCCTGGAGAGCTTTTGGAAGAAACAGCATAATTTTCAAGAGCAATATGCCATTATGTCTTAAAAGAAAAGTGTTTGATCAATGCATCCTTCCAGTGCTTACGTATGGTGCGGAGACGTGGACCTTAACTAAAAGAGACATACAAAGGCTGCAGACAACTCAAAGAAGCATGGAGAGGTGCATGCTTGGTGTAACCAGGAGAGATAAGAAGAGGAACTCGTGGATCCGAAAAATGACAAGAGTGGAAGACATCATGATCAGAGTTAAATCCCTGAAATGGCAATGGGCTGGACATACTGCCAGAAGGACAGATCATCGATGGACAGCCGAAATTTTAGATTGGATTCCAAGGGACAGGAAAAGACCCAGAAGAAGACCACATGGGAGATGGGTGGATGAAATTCGAAAGTATGCAGGGGTGACATGGAGGAGACTGGCAGAAGACAGACCGTTGTGGAGGAAACTTGGGGAGACCTTCGTCCAGCAGTGGATTGATAATGGTTGACAATGATGATGATGATGATATATAAATAAATTATTTTTCTGAAGTACTCTCAGTGAGCCACAGTTATTGTGTCTATTCTCCATATCCTAACAAAATGACAATGTATTTATTTTCCAAATTCTGCATTTCATGCCTTTCTGCTAATTCATGAAAGGCATGACAATGATGTATTTTGAAAGACACTGCCACATTGTGCGTACTATTTCTACTGGTATAAAAGTCTTAACTTTATCCCATGAACACAAAACAAAGTTAAACTTTAGGTGCTCAGTGAAGACCACCGGAGATAGCAACCCTGGGCGCGGTTTACTCTGTACTGGAAAAAATGAAGAAAAGGAAAGAATAGAAATGATTGTGTTCTTCAGTTGAAATGTCTTTACCTTGCCGTAGATTTCGGCCATTTCAATCAGATATCTACTTGGTAAAGATAGCTCGAAACTGGACTGCGTTTTCGACACATAAATTTTTAGTGCTAGAAAATGATGAGCATGGTTTGACGTCAATTCCCCATATCTGGAACTGGCATTTGAAATGTTGTATTCATTAAGCTTTTTCATACGAATTTTTTAGCTTTTTATGATGAATAGTTACCCTGAGAGTTGGAATAAAGTTATATTTGAATTCTGTTAGACTGTCTTTGTCTGAAAAGTAGAATCTTTTTGTATCCGTCATATTTAGGCATGACCACGGTGGTGTTTTAGTTTTACTTGGTGTACCATTTCTTCGCTAGATAGCACTAAATGATTTCAAAGTTGACAAGATCATGATATTATCTATTTGTGCAGCTTATGTTGCAAGTGACTGTGGAATTTTACAGAATATCATAAAATTTTATTTCCTCAAAATGAAATAAATTTTATTTTCTTCAATTTATTTTAAGTCGTCAGAGGTATCGTTCCTTTTAAGAATTCGCAAGGACAACAGTTTTAGACCTAGTTATCCCTGAATCGAATCTGGTAAAATGCCTTTGCTCATTTCGATGTGGGCATGTACTTAGTAGTGGAAATCTAAGTATGGGAACTTTAGGTGGGAGATTGGAGAAAGTAAATGTAATATGAAAGTGAAGGCCTTAAAGAGCTAAGTCACAGTGTACTCAAAAATCAGCGTTAGCACAAACCTACAGAAAATTAAAAGGAAAAAATGCAGAACAGCAAATCTGAAACAACAAGTTCTGTAACTGTTGCCTTGATTCGAAAAAAATCGCTTTTGATGAAGTATTCAACTGTCTGTTTCCTGAATTTGTTCTGGTGCTGCTGAAGTCTGCTGTTCGGAAGTGTTTGTTCGGAAGCTATGGAATCCGACATCCAGTCATCCAATTTATCTTTTTTCAACAATTAGCACATCCTATTGTTGCATAATTGAATACAAGATGTACATTTTTATTGTTGTAATGCTGTTGTTTATTGAATTCTACTGATAAAAAAATTGCATAGTAATGCTCTCTGACGACTGGAACACAAATCTTTTTAAAGGGATTTTTGCATCAGAGGTAAATAGACCATTCTCGAGCAGTTTCATGTTTTAAAACTGCAAAACAAGACTGCCGCCCCGGTGGCACAGTAGTCTAAGAGCTGGCTTCTAACAATTCGTCCAGAATAGATTCAGGTTCGAATCCCGAGTGAGGCATTGATGGCGTGCCTCTTTAACGGAGCTGTCTCTCTCCCTTTCCTGAAACCAGTGGCCCTAAATTAGAGATGGAACACTACCTTGTAGCCCATTGATTTGTTCATGTTGGTCGTTAAAACCCGATTTAAAAACAAGACTGATCATGATAATATTATAGGAACTGCAAGTTCTTTCTTCCATAGAAAATTCATAAAAAAAAAATTTTGGGAAACAGAAAATGGGTTATGATATTTATGCGTCACCGACGAGTCTAAGCTAAGAGTGGGCTATTTTTTTTAGCGATATACACTGGCGGAAAGTGAAAAAAGAACACCAAGAAGGAATTGGCGGACGATCCTGAAATTTACATATGTTAATGAGCTCGAGTTTATGTAGGTGTGATGTTAATTTCGGGACCAACCGGGGAGCGCTTACGCCACAGAATGGCATAATATGCAAATTATCGTCGGTGGTATTTAAGGAGTACGGCGAAGTGAATGTAATCAGTCGTCGGCATACCGACACGTGCGAAGACCCTGAAGAAGCTGCAATGCCTGGACATGGAAGACGTGTACGATTTCAGCAGTTATCGGACTTCGAGCGAGGTCGTCTAGTCGGACTCCGCGAGGCCGGGTGGTCGTATCGTCGTATTGCGGAGCGAATTGGACGGGAAGTATCGGTGGTGGTACGATGGTGGCGTAGATGGTCCAAGGACATTTCCAAACGAGAAGACGTGGAACCGGGAGTCAGAGACGGACTGATGAGCGAACCGATCGACGCATAAGAAGAGCGGCGTTGTCAAGCAGAACATCCACTGCGACGCAAATCCGAGCTGCCGTTGCACCTGAGGTGGCTGTGCGAACAATCCGCAACCGTCTACTGGATGCAGGTCTACGTGCACGTGTGCCTCTGGCTCCAGCCCACCGTCAGGAACGGCTGCAGTGGTGTCGCCAACGTCTGCGCCGGAGAACGCAATGACGATCTGTCATGTTCAGCGATGAAAGCAGATTCTGCTTGGGAGCCTCCGATGGCCGTATGCGTGTTCGCAGATGCACAGGGGGCGTCTCCACCCTTCTTGCATCCTCCAGGGACACCCAGGGCCTACACCTGGTCTCCTGGTGTGTAGAGCGATCAGCTATCACTCCCGTACACAACTAGTGTTTGTACCGGGTACGTTAAACAGCACCTCCTACATCAACAACATCATTCAGCCCGTTGTTGTGCTATTTGTAAGGTCGGTCCATCGTGGTGTTTTCCAGCAAGATAACGCACGCCCACACACGGAACGTGCAACGCAACATGCACTTCAGGGTGTGAGACAACTTCCATGGCCTGCACGTCCGTCGGATTTGTCCACCATTGAGCACGTGTGGTATTTTATGGGACAACGACTTATCCGGTCTCCACGGCCAGCCACGACCATCCCCGATTTACGCGTCCAGGATGAGGATGCTTGGAACTCAATACCCCAAACTTACATCCAACATCTGTACGACAGACTCCATGCCAGAATTGCACAGTGTGACGCAGTTCATGGCGGTTCAACCTCGTACTAACAATGTTACATGGAAATGTTATTTTTCAGTTTACCAGCAAATTCAGCTGTATTTTGCCATAATGTTTTGATCACGTTATCCTCTGTATTCCATTATTATGCTGTATAAATTTCGTTGGTATCAGACGTCTCCTTCTTGGTGTTCTTTTTTCACCTTCCGCCAGTGTAGATATTCTGATCAATTGACATTTCTGAGACCGTTATATTTTATCGAAAATATCATGATTTAAAAATCAATATATATATCACGTTCGGTCTTTACGATGTTACTGATCTGATCTTTCAATAGGACTGATATTTCAGCTTACGAGTATTGAGCTCGGTGGGATTACGAGTGTATGCCTGTTTTTTGGTCTCTTTAAACTTTGATCACGAATGTATGGCGCCCTTTGCAACTCAGAGTGCCGGTGAGTACAAAGAATGACCCATAAACAAAATATTTCATACAGAGTTTTCCAGAAATAATAGCGTTGTTTTACATCCACTTCAAAACATTGAATAATTACGAAGCTTTGGTCACAAGGAATTTTCACTGTATTTTTTTTACAGCACAAAATATTCTGTATGCTGCAGTTTATTCATTCTTAAAGCGGACTGAGAGGTTTAGAAATACTATATAACTTGAGAGTATCAAAGCTGTATTTGCAGTCAGTGAGCATAAATAAATATCCCTTTCGTTAATGCTATTAAAATTGGAACATTTGGTAGTCTAGAATAATAAAAAAATGCTACAAATGAATGAAAGTTGTATTCCTAAATCTTAAACATGTTGGATTTGCAATACTTTTTTACG
The DNA here is from genome assembly GCA_039090855.1 of Macrothele yani. Classification (NCBI taxonomy): domain Eukaryota; kingdom Metazoa; phylum Arthropoda; class Arachnida; order Araneae; family Macrothelidae; genus Macrothele; species Macrothele yani. Next base: position 135,610,810 of record CM077010.1, on the reverse strand, counting down.
GTTTTTAATTATCATTAAAACTGCATACTGTAGTTTTAGACAGTGGTTCTGACGCTGATGCTTAGCTCATGTTCGGAGTTTTAAATATGATACCCTAACCTTATGGTTAAGGTACCACATTTATCGCAGCTGCTTACGCTTAGTACCCTAACCACAAACGATGTTTCTTCCAAAGTATTTTGCACGAGGGTGCAAATAAAAATTTACGGTTGCGGGCAAAATCAAAAGTTAAAATGACGAAACGAAGTAAGATAGCAAAACAAACGCACTGGATCACTTAAAATTCGTAGCAAGAAGGACGACATCGAATATTTGGTTGTAATGAGCATGTCTTTTGAACGCCTTCAGATACGAAACAAATGTTTCAAAGCAGATTTCATAAAACTTAAAAATTCATAATATCCTTAACCAAACTGAAAGAAGCCTGAAAAAATCATCAAAGCCAAGTCAAGTATATTCAAGATGAGGATGAAAATGACTGTATTTAAATTTGGAGTAAATTCAGAAAAATACGAGGGTTATTTCAAAAGTTTTGCACACTGTGGGTTATCTCTTAATAAAAACGAATTTATTTCACAACATACCTTTACAGGCCTTCAAAGTAATCTCCATGTTTCTTTATGACAGCGGCCCAACGTTTGGGCAAGTCTTGTATTCCAGTCAGATGAGGCATCGGATTACTCGAGTCGCCTCATTAGAAACATCCTGAATCGAACTGAATCGTTTCCAGCAGAATAGCTTCCTCAGCTTTGGGAAAAAGTCATAGTCTGGTTGGGAACAGGTCATAGTCTTGACACAAAGGTTTACGAATTTCGATAGCGGATTTTCCTCGCAAAGTTTCAATTTTTATGTAGGATCGCTAATCGCTACGCGAGATCTGACCTGACTGGAATACAAGACTTACCCAAATCTGACTCACTTTCTTCCTCCACTTCTAGGTAGAATTTTTTGGAACAGGAACAAATAAGCCAACAAACGTGGACGCAACTTTGTACTGAAGTCTGACTCACAACTGGCGCAACGATTAGAGGGATTGCACCATCCTACGGACAGAGCCTGGGCCGTATGCAAACCTTTTGAAATGACCTAAAAGAGGCACCACCGGAATCATGACTAATGTCTTTTACATTTGTAAGACACAAACCTGTTGAATTTCCCAAGGTTTGCCAAATAAAACTAGATATAGCATTCGGATCATTTACATATCTCTGCATCCTGCGATCTGCATATTTCAAAATGCTGGCCTACACTGAGATGCCACTTTATTAGGTTTATCTACCTAATAGCGTGTTCCTCCTCCCTTGGCAAGAAGAATAGCCCGAATTCGTGGGATCATGGAACATGCAAGATGCCGCAAACGTCGTGAAAAAATGTTGCATCATGCGGAAATGATTGAGTCACGCATTTTTTGCACATTGGACGGCGGCACAGTCTCACAGTGAAGAACCTGTTCCACCGCACCACACAGATACTCGATGGGGATTTAATCAAGGAACTGAGTAAGTCACTAACGCGAGGAAAATACTCTTCCGAATATTTCTGGAACCATTCAGTGACGTTCCGTTCCTTGTCAGCGAATGCTTTGTTCTGCTGGATGTGTCCATCTACGTATCAGAATAAACCGGAGTCGTGTAGGGATGAATTTGGTCGGCAGTGATACTTAAGATACGCTGTGGCGATCAGATGTCCTTCACTGGGTGTCAACGGGGCCTAATGTCTGCGAGGAAAACATTCCCCACATCAATTCACTACCGCCACCTGCCTGCGCTGTTGTCATCTGACAGGATAGATTCGGAGCGTTATATTATTCGCGCAAAATTCTGATCCTGTAATACGCATAATTCAGAAGGAACCTTAATTCATCTGTCCAGGCGGGTGTCCTCAACGGCCTAGTATCGATGCTTCCGCGCCACTGGAGGCGTGCTTTTGTGTTCTGCGTTGACACTTTCGGCACACTAATGTTGAATTCAGCAGTGATTTGACGTGCTGCGACCCGTCTGTTTGCTTACACAATGCTCGCCAGTCTCTTTGACTCCTCTGATCCAAGAGCTATTTCCGTCCACAGGATCGCTGATTTCTGGAAGTTTCTTGAGTGTTGCACCATTCACGGTAATCCCTTGGTAGAGTGAAAAGCCCAGGGCACCGGCCGTTTTGGAGATACTCAAACAGACACTCCGGGCGCCCAACGATAATTTTACGTCGAAAGGCCCTCATATCACTGATTTTTCTCATTCTGACCCTCAGTCGAGCACTAAATGGTGCTAGACCAGATGGTCTTCCAGATTTATACTGCACATCATGTTCACGTAACGTCTTACGTGTTAGAATGAGTTACTTATGTAACGAGGGCTGCTGTACGGAATAAACTGCCATCTCAGTATACACCCATGAGCCATTACATTATGACCACCCCCAGGCTAGAGAAATGAGCGCGCCTGGAGACCGGAGAGTGGCGCAGGTGAACTTCACAAATCAGTACATATACAATCCGAGGACCGGCTTTAGGTTTCTAGAGTGTTTTGAGTCAGAATGGGAAAAGCTGCAGATTGATCGGAGTTTGATAAAAGACAAATTGTGATGACACGGCTCCTCGGAACTACGATCTCCGAAACAGCGCTGCTTGTGGGTTGTTCACGTACCGCTGTAGTGAGTACGTATCAAAAGTGGAGCACAGATAACCAAACGACGAAGCGTCGTCCAACCGTTAGTCGTCCGCAGCTCACTGATGCTAGAAGGAAGCGGAGACTGTCGCGCATTGTTCACAGCGATCGCAGGGCCACAGTGCGAAAAACCATCTGCAGCTACAGCAGTGATCATCAGGGAAATGTGTCACAGCACGCAGTTCATCGCAGCCTTTTGCGCATGGGCCTGCGTAGCCGAAGACCCAGCCGGGTCCACGTGCTCACTGCACCTTATCGCCAATAACGCATGGAATGGACCCAAGATCATCGAGATTGGATCGTGGATGATTCGAAGAAAGTGGCTTAGTCTGACGAAGCAAGATTCCTGGTGCACCACGTAGCCGACCTAGCGCGGATGCGCCGATTACGAACGGAGGCTATTGAATATGGATGCAGGCAGCACTGGTGGGCGGAAACAGGCCGCCGGCGGCGGTGTTATGCTGTGAATGATGTTTCCTTGGGACATTTTAGGCCCCCATCATCCCAATAGCACAATCTCTGACAGCTGTCAGGTATCAGAACATCGTTGCGGATCAAGTTCACTCATGGAAACTGTGCTCCCTGATGGTGATGGCCATTACCAACAGAATACGCGCCATGCCACACAACCAGAATCGTCAAGGAGTGGTTCGAGGAACCTGCTGGTGACTTTCTGTTAATGTCCTGGCTTCCAAATTCATCTAACATGAACCGAATCGAACATTTGTGATTCGACTTGAAAAAGCGGGTTCGAGCTAAATCACCACCACCCCGAAATGTACGGGAACTGGAGGATCTGCTGTTACACTATAGTACCAGATACCCCAGAATGTTTATCGACACCTCATCGAACCGACGTCTCGCCGAGTGACCGCTGTTTTGCGGGCTAAAAGGGATCATACAGCTTATTAGGTAGATGGTCATAATTTAATGGTTCATCGGTGTATGTACCGAATATGTATACACTGATGAGCCATTACATTATCACCACTCCTAGCCTTGAGAAATGAGCGCATCTGGAGACCGAACGGTGGCGCAGGTTAAGTTCAGAGAACATTATACACTGGCGGAAAGTGAAAAAAGAACACCAAGAAGGATATGGCGGACGATCATGAAATTTACATATGTTAATGGGGTCGAGTTTACGTAGGTGTGATGTTAATTTCGGAACCAACCGGTGAGCGCTTACGCCACAGCACGGCATAATATGCAAATTATCGTCGGTGGTATTTAAGGAGTACGGCGAAGTGAATGTAATCAGTTGTGGGCGTACGGATACTTGCGAAGACCCTGAAGAAGCTGCAATGCCTGGACATGGAAGACGTGTAATGGAATGTGGAACATTCCCAAACGAGAAGACGTGGAACCGGGATTCACAGACGGACTGATGAGCGGACTGATCGACGCATAAGAAGAGCGGCGTTGTCAAGCAGAACATCCACTGCGACGCAAATCTGAGCTGCCGTTTAACCTGAGGTGACTGTGCGAACAATCCGCAACCGTCTACTGGATACAGGTCTACGTGCACGTGTGCCTCTGGCATGTGTACCTCTGACTCCAGCCCACTGTCAGTAACGGCTGCAGTGGTGTCGCCAAAGTCTGCACTGGAGAACGCAATATCGATCTGTCGTGTTCAGCGATGAAAGCAGATTCTGCTTGGGAGCCTCCAATGGCCGTATGCGTGTTCGCAGACGCACAGGGGGGCATCTCCACCCTTCTTGCATCCGCCAGCGACACACAGGACCTACACCTAGTCTCCTGGTGTGGGGAGCGATCAGCTATCACTCCCGTACACAACTAGTGTTTTTACTGGGTACGTTAAACAGCCCCTCCTACATCAACAACATCATTCAGCCCGTTGTTGTGCCATTTGTAAGGTCGGTCCATCGTGGTGTTTTCCAGCAAGAAAACGCACGCCCACACACGGCACGTGCAACGCAACATGCACTTCAGGGTGTGAGAAAACTTCCATGGCCTGCACGTTCACCGGATTTGACCCCCATTGAGCACGTGTGGGATTTTATGGGACAACGACTTATCCGGTCTGCACGGCCAGCCACGACCATCCCCGATTTACGCGTCCAGGTTGAGGATGCTTGAAACTCAATACCTCAAACTTACATCCAACATCTGTACGACAGACTCCATGCCAGAATTGCACAGTGTGACGCAGTTCATGGCGGTTCAACCTCGTACTAACCATGTTACATGGAAATGTTATTTTTCAGTTTACCAGCAAATACAGCTGTATTTTGCCATAATGTTTTGATCACGTTATCCTCTGTATTCCGTTATTATGCTGTATAAATTTCGTTGGTATCAGACTTCTCCTTCTTGGTGTTCTTTTTTCACTTTCCGCCAGTGTATATACAACCCGAGGACCGGCTTTCGGTTAGTAGGGCATTCGGAGTCCGAATGGGAAAAGCTGTCGATTTATCGGAGTTTGATAAAGGACAAATTGTGATGGCACGGCGCCTGGGAACTGCGATCTCGAAAACGGCGCGGCTAGTGGGTTGTTTACGTGCCGCTGTAGTGAGTACGTGTCAAAAGTGGTGCACAGATGGCCGAACAACGAAACGTTGTCCAGACGTGTGTCGTTCGCAGCGCATTGATGCCAGAGGGGAGTGGAAACTGTCGCGCATTGTTCACAGCGACCGCAGGGCCACAGTGCGACACATCATCCGCAGGGATTGTTTCACTCGATTTCAACAGTTCGAAGTACAGCACTTCATTCATATCCCACTTCACGCAACAACAGCACCTTTTCCCGTGGATATCTTGTTTTGCAGTGGATGTTGTTGGCTGGCCTGGATCGAGCCAGGATCGCTTCTGTACGGAGTTGTCGCAACAGACCCATTTTTCATCCCCGGTTACAACCTTCCACAAGAAATTCTTCCCTTGAATCCTCTTCAGCAACGACATGCAGATGCCCAATCGTTGACCGATATTACGCTCCGTTAAGGTATGCGGAACCCACTCACTAATCTTCTAGATCTTCCCCAAGGCCTGTAGACGCCATACCACCGTCGATTGAGCCACTTTCAAACGTTTCGCCAGTTGCGTAGTCGATTGTGTGGCATCCTCTTGCAACAGCGATTCCAGCTCCTCGTCTGCGAGTTCCTGCGGTCTACCTGCACGTGGCTTGTCTTCCAAGCACAGATCACCTTTCTTCAATCTGGCAAACGCCAATCAGGTGGCGCAGTGCTCTAAGCGATGTCTTCTGACCATTCGTCCGAGAAGGGTCCGGGTTCGAATCCCGGTGAGGTATGGATGTTGTGTTTGTCTTAAGGCACTGACTCTCTCCCTTCTCTGGAACCAGTGGCCCTAAATTAGAGACGGGCGACTGCTTATAGCCCATTGAGTTGTTCACGATGGTCGTTAAACCCCCAATAAAAAAAAAGAAAAAAAAAGCGTCTTGTGTATTAAAATTAAGTTACAAATCGTGCTACTTAAAATAAAACATTTCAAAAAAAAAAAAAAAAAAAAAAAAAAGGTAGGTCAGTTCTTATTGAGCCGTCAGTTTGGAACGTAAGACTATGACTTGCAGGTCGGAGAGTTGAAATGAGCTAATCAGGTATGGTTTCGAAGCGTTTATTTAATTTGTTATAGCCAACACAGGTCTATCGGCTCTTGCTCTGAAGTCGTTTCTGTCGATTTATGCTTCTTTGAGCGAGTTCGAGATAAGCGGGGTACGGGTTGGATCGGTGTGTTGGATATTTGTTTAGCAGCGGCTGCTTTCAGGTGTCCTCTATACTCTCTAGTTTGTTCGGCTGTAGTCTTCGTGGGTTTCATACATTCCTCATCACTTGCTCTTGTTTCTCTTTTTGATTTTCTCCACTTTTGCTTACGTTCATTCTGCAAATTTTGCGGCATTGTCGAAAATAATAATCCGTTCATACGAACACAATTTTTAGTTTAAACCACTGCGATATATGCTTTATACACGGTCGAGTCGCATTGTTCTGAACACCAACTACCAGGTGGTGGTCACAATATCTCTACTTTCAAATAAGTTATCGTCCTTCGTCGTACAGATACTGAAATTTGTAGATTTCAGATGATTTTAGCAACCTTAATACACGGTCGAGGCACATTATTGTGACTACCAGTTAATATCCAGAATAACTGCCGCGTGCAGCGCGGACACCAGCTAAACAGGCCAGGAGTGACTCAGTAAGGTGCTGGAAGGTGATCACAGGTATGTGGAGCCATGCTGACTGCAGTGCACCTGACAGCTGCTGGAGGGTGCGTGGCGAAGGATCCATAGGTGAACAACACGATCGAGGTCGTCCCACAGATGCTCAATTGGGTTTAAGTCTGGGGGATTAGAGAGGCCAGGGAAGCACATTGAAGTTTCCATCGTGGTTTTCCAACCACTTCCGGACATTTCTAGCTGTGTGACACGTCGCATTGTCGTTCTGGAAGATCCCATCCGCCCCAGGGAATACAGTCAGCAGGTATGGGTGTACGTGGTCTGCAAGGATGGATTCATAACAAATTCGATCCATAGTATCTTACACAGGTATGAGTGGACCCAGAGAATGCCACGAAAACATTCCCCGCCGCCCCGGTGGCGCAGTGGTCTAAGGCGCTGGCCTCTGATCATTCGTCCGTAAGGGGTCCGGGTTCGAATCCCGGTCAGGCATGGATGTTGTGTTTGTCTTACGGCACTGGCTCTCTCCCTTCCCTGGAACCAGTGACCCTAAATTAGGGACGGGCGACTGCTTATAGCCCATTGAGTTGCTCACGGTGGTCGTTAAACCTCCAATAAAAAGGAAAAAAAAAAAGAAAATATTCCCCAGACCATAACGCTGTTCCCACCAGTTTGTGTTCTTCCAGCAATGGTTGAAGAGTGTTTGTTCTCCGATGTTTCTCGCCTTATACGCCAACGTCCATCCGTTCGATGAAGCAGGCTCATGGCAATCCTTTGCCAATCAGTGGAAGTACAATTCCGATACTGCCGTGCAAATGTAAGCCTTTTCTGCCGATGCACCTTCGTTAAGATAGGTGCAGTGACCATCCGTCTGCATCGAAGCCCCACACGCAGCAGGGTTCGCTGAACTGTCGTTTTAGACACACTTCCGGTAGCCCCCTGGTTCATTCGGCCAGAGAGTTGCTCCACTGTAGCGTGTCGATCGGCCCTCCCGCACCTTCGAAACCGACGTTCACCTCTCACATCAATGGCACGTGGTGCTCCGCAGTTTGCACGTCGCTTGTTCGCAATGGTGCCATTTCTCCAATCGCGATATACTTTAACCACTGCAGCACGTGAACAGTTCACAAACTGCGCTGTTTCAGGAATACTGCCACCCTTGGCCCGAAAGCTGATAATCATTCCTTTTTTGCAAATGTGATACATCGCTCCTTTTATCTATAACAGCAATTAGTTATATGTTTTAAGAATGCCTACGGCACACCTTATATACCTTCCAAGCCATCTCACGACACATGTCTTCTTTCATTGGCTACGTGCTGTTGATGTCAAAAGCAGGAGGTTGTCACAATAATGTGATTTGACTGTGTATATTTGAATGGATCTCGTCGAGAGCTTTAAAACGATACCACTCACAGTCGTTTTGCACTCACATTTGTCCAGAGAAACCGCAATATTGTCAAAATGTTCACTGGTTCACAAGAAAGTAATTTTCAAAATGTTCGGTTCAAACCACTGCGAAGTGTTCTTCATATATTTGGACAGATCTCGTGGAGAGCTTTAGAACGATACCACGCACAGTCGTGTTGCGCTTACGGTTGCCGAGATGAGCTGAGTCAAATGCTGCTAAACACCCAAAAATATTGCATCATTTTCCTCGCGCACGGGGTGCGAGAAGAGCGTCGCGCGCACGATGTATTGCGCAGTATGCGAATCGGACGCCATGCTGTTTACGAATGTGCTAACATGGTTAGTGTGCGTCACGTATTTTTAACGCTATAATGATATCAATTGGGACATATTTTTGTCACAGGCGGTCGGCCATTAGTATTGGGGAGACCGGAAAGTAATGTAGTTTTTTTTAGGGGGGGCTAAGTTTGGGGAGCAGTTGTGAGGTGTTTATATACATTCAACGTAAAGTAAGTGTATTTACAAGTGAATGAATAAATCGCTTTTAACTTATGTATAGGTGTTTTTGTCTTCCAGATTTGCAGAACAAAATGAGTGACATAAAACCCGAGGAGAGCCATGTTCGTCATTGCATGGGGTATGAATTTCACAAGGGCAACAATGCAAACGTGCCCACCAATAACATTTGCGCTGTTTATCCGAATGCGTTAAATGTCCGCATTTGGAAAAACAGCGGGGGAAAGCGGGGCCAGCGTTGGTTCGCTCAATTTCGGTCGGGAAATTTTGATCTTTCTGATGCCCTTCGTGCAAGAAGGCCCATGGAGTTGGACAATGACCTGCTGCGAGCAGCCGTTGAGGTAGATTCTCGTCAAACCATTGATGAATTATCCCAATGCCTTAATGCATCATGGCCTACTACTCAAGAGCACCTACAACAGATACGGAAGGTCTATATACAAGACGTTTGGGTCCCACACCAACTTTCACGTGACAACAAAGCCCTGAGTTCCACCATCTGTAAGTCTTTGCTCAGCCGCCAGGAAAAGGATCCATTTCCACATCGAATTGTCACTGAAGATGAAAAGTGGATTCTTTACGTGAACAACAAAAGCAAAAACCAGTGGTTTTCTCCAGGTCAGACACCAATTCCTATGCCAAAACCAGGCCCACACCTCTGTTTAGTGGACTACCGCAGGCATAGCTCGTTTTGAGTTCTTGGAAGCAGGACAGACCGTAACGGCAGACCTCTATTGTAAACAACTGGGCCGTTTGTAGCAAGGTGGCCTAGTGGGCAACGTTCGTGACTGCCATGGAAAGGACCTCAGGTTCGATCCCAGGCAGGTATGAACGCTCGATACACTAAATATCCGCCGTGCGTCGGATGGGCACGTTAAGCTGTCGTACCCCGGGTACTGGCCTCCCGGTAATAAATAAGGGCGTCTTCCTCCCCCTTTCTACTTCGCTTCCGTGTCACTTTCCTATCGGGCACTCTAGCCCAAATCTCCTAGCTTCCTATTTCTAAGGGTTGTTTAAGACCTGGGGTAAGACATTCCCTTCCTAAAATCCTCTACATATCATCTGATATGATCTGATCTGAAGCAAGCTCTTACTGTAAAAGATCCAGAACTGGTCACCAAACAAGGTATCCTCCAGCATTATAACGCGAGACCACACGGTGATATGGACCCAGCAGACGATCAGAAATTTTGGCTGAGAAGTTCTGCCCCATTCCCTTTATTCCCCTGACATTGTAACATCTGATTACCATTTGTTCAGATCTCTGCAGCACTTTCTTAAAGGGAAAAGATCCAAAATATTGATGATGTCAAAACGGGGTTCTCGGACTTCTTTGAATCACAGCCAACGTCTTTTTATAAAGACGGCATTGAAAGTTTATTTTCACGATGCGTAAGTGTGATCGATAATGATGGCGATTTAATATTTGATTAAGAAATAAATTTTTTCTGTTACAAACAGTGTTTCTCTTCTTTTCCAAAAACGATATTATTTTCGGGTCCCCCAATAGCCCCATACTATCCGCGGAGTTAGACGTAGTCCTACGTCAAAAAAGATGTCGAAATGAAATCTGACAGTATGTTCGGACGACAAGGAAATTTGTTTGCCGTTCGTTTGATTCTTTTTGCCTCTTATGTCACACGCGCCACGAAACCCTAGATATCACTCAGTCGTTCACCAAGAATGAAAAAAATGTGCTTAAGACAAATTTCTCGGAAAATTTCGAGAGATTTCATTGAATGGCTGTTATATATTTTCCATTTTTTCTCCTTTCATACTTTTCCAAAACTGTAGGTATGTACGTTGTTCGCCACTATGCAATGGAAACTTTTATCATTACTTTCTACTATAAGTTTCAGCCTTTTTTTTTTTCTACTCAAAATTCCCAACGCTTTTACTATTTTTACGACATACACATGCATCCAAAAGTTCCGCAGATAAATTACCATTGAGAATTAGTGTTATCCCAAAAATCTGTGTAGTATTGTTCAAGAAAAGGAAGGTCATCGTGCAATTTCCAGGAAAGGGCAAATGGCCCTTCTTGCCCCCTATATGAGCGCCCATGTTCAGAAGATCCTTATCATTCTATCCGCAAAAATTGTATGGCTCTCTCTGAACTTTCAATTTATATTATGGTCATTTTCTTAAGCTTATAGCAATTACTTCTTTGGAGTTGATGTACGAAAACTTGGAAACGCTTATGCATCTATTTCATACACCAATAAATCGGATTACTAGTATAATGTTACTATTTACTACCCCTTTGAGATAATATACCTCAGCCCTTAATACACTGGTGGAAAGTGAAAAAAGAACACCAAGAAGGAGACGTCTGATACCAACGAAATTTATACAGCATAATAATGGAATACAGAAGATAATGTGATCAAAACATTATGGCAAAATACAGCTGTATTTGCTGGTAAACTGAAAAATAACATTTCCGTGTAACATGGTTAGTACGAGGTTGAACCGCCATGAACTGCGTCACACTGTGCAATTCTGGCATGGAGTCTGTCGTACAGATGTTGGATGTAAGTTTGGGGTATTGAGTTCCAAGCATCCTCAACTTGGACGCGTAAATCGGGGATGGTCGTGGCTGGCCGTGGGGACCGGATAAGTCGTTGTCCCATAAAATCCCACACGTGCTCAATGGGGGACAAATCCGGTGAACGTGCAGGCCATGGAAGTTGTCTCACACCCTAAAGTGCATGTTGCGTTGCACGTGCCGTGTGTGGGCGTGCGTTATCTTGCTGGAAAACACCACGATGGACCAACCTTACAAATGGCACAACAACGGGCTGAATGATGTTGTTGATGAAGGAGGTGCTGTTTAACGTACCCGGTACAAACACTAGTTGTGTACGGGAGTGATAGCTGATCGCTCCCTATACCAGGAGACCAGGTGTAGGTCCTGTGTATCGCTGGCGGATGCAAGAAGGATGGAGACGCTCCCCTGTGCGTCTGCGAACACACATACGGCCATCGGAGGCTCCCAAGCAGAATCTGCTTTCATCGCTGAACACGACAGATCGCCATTGCGTTCTCCAGTGCAGACTTTGGCGACACCACTGCAGCCGTTCCTGACGGTGGGCTGGAGTCAGAGGTACACATGCCAGAGGCACACGTGCACGTTGTCCTGCATCCAGTAGACGGTTGCGGATTTTTCGCACAGTCACCTCAAGTGCAACGGCAGCTCGGATTTGCGTCGCAGTGGATGTTCTGCTTGACAACGCCGCTCTTCTTATGCGTCGATCGGTCCGCTCATCAGTCCGTCTCTGACTCCCGGTTCCACGTCTTCTCGTGTGGGAATGTTTCCTCGGACCATCTACGCCACCATCGTACCTCCACCGATACGTCCCGTCCAATTAGCTCCGCAATACGACGATACGAACACCCGGGCTCGCGGAGTCCGACTAGACGACCTCGCTCAAAGTCCGATAACTGCTGAAATCGTACACGTCTTCCATGTCCAGGCATTGCAGCTTCTTCAGGGTCTTCGCACGTGTCCGTACGCCGACGACTGATTACATTCACTTCGCCGTACTCCTTAAATACCACCGACGATAATTTGCATATTATGCCGTGCTGTGGCGTAAGAGCTCCCCGGTCGGTCCTGAAATTAACATCACACCTACGTAAACTCGATCCCATTAACATATGTAAATTTCATGATCGTCCGCCAATTCCTTCTTGGTGTTCTTTTTTCACTTTCCGGCAGTGTATTAGTGTCAAAACTTGACGGAAACTCACCTTGACTGATTCTTTTAGCAGTAACTTTACTTTAAAGAATGAAATAAAAATTTTCTCTTCCTTCATTTCTGACTGCGCCGCCCCGGTGGCGCAGCGGTCTAAGCAATGGCGTCTGATCACTCGTCCGAAAGATGTCAGGGTTCGAATCCCGGTGAGGCATGGTTGTTGTGTTTGTCTTACGGCACTGGCTCTCTCTCTTCACTGGAACCAGTGGCCTTAAATTAGGGACGGGCGACTGCTTATAGCCCATTGAGTTGCTAACGGGGATCGTTAAATTTCCAGTCAAAAAAAAGAAAAAAAACGTTCTGACTGCATAATTTTACAGGCGTAATTTTCGAGAAAACTCTATGTTATTGTTGGATGGCTTTCATTGTAAAATCATTACAATAAATGTAATTGATGAAAATTTAGCCCAGCGGATTTATTGAAACAAAACGATTAAAACACTTAGTTGCTTTGCTGACAGAAAATCAACTTCCCAGAAAATAGCAGATTCGAACGCAGCAATCAACATATCTTTCTTTTATTGGAGGTTTAACGACCACTGTGAGCAACTCAGTATGATATAAGCAGTCACCCGTCCCTAATTTAGAGCCACTGGTTCCAGAGAAAACAGAGAGCCAGGGCCGTAAGACAAACACAACATCCTTGCCTCACCGGAATACGAACCCGAACCCATTTCGGACGAATGATCAGAATCCATCGCTTAGACCACTGCGCCACCGGGACGGCCGACATACCTTGAGGAGAAAAAGATAGAGGTTTGATATGTTAAGGATTTATAATGCTAAACAAAGTATGTTGGACCTTCAAATTAGATGGTACAAAGTTATACAATATATCTGTTTTTAAAATGACAAAATATGAGAATGTGACCTAAACATTTTGAAAATGTTGTTAATTCAAAAATTTGCCATTGGTTTGGCTGTAAATTATATCGAAAAATTGAATATTTGTCATTTCATAAATTTCTAGGCACCAAAAAGAGAAACTACAATGAGCCTGTATTTTTTATTTAATTCTTTTCACAATTGATGAAATATGAGTAACTTTTGATGTACTACTTCAGGTGCAGTTAGGCTTCCGTTACGGTCTTGTGGCCATACAGATTTAAGCAACCATATACCGGAAGCTATTTAAAAGTTCTGATATTCTATCTCGGCATGTCCAAGGATCTTTTTTTTTTTCGTTCCAGTAAATGGAAAAGCTGGCAAAAAATGAAAGCGATGAATCGGTGAAGAAAGTCACAAGTGTAAGTTAATATGGCTATACAAATTGTGCCTCTTGCGAATTCTATCTTCTTATTTCAGTCAAGTATAAAACTGTCTAGAATTTCCTCTTTGACTACTTAAAAAAAAGTTTGTTAATCATCGATGGAATGTTTAATATGGTGCATCCACTGAAAATGAAATTAAATGAAAAACATAGGATTCTTTAGAGCAGACATATTATTAATTGTATCGATAATGTCTTGAGAGAGGGAGCTTTTCTTGGATGTGTGAGCATTACGTGCGTCCTTCGAAAGATTCCACATGACATATTTCCTTGCTCTTGCAGCTGCTAAATGAGCATTCATTATTGGAGCTGGAATACATATACTCTGGCTGGAACGACCGTGACTATAACATAAACAATAGCATAGTTTTTGCAACTCTTCTGGCTCGAATGAATTTTCGTCGAGTAAAACGACGTAACGAGGTGGTCTACTTGTCCCTTTCGTGCTTGCATGAGTACACAGGAAAGAGTTAAAATATGTTGGATGCGCAATCTTATTATCTATGATAGTGCCGGGAGGGATATTTTCAGAAGACACTGTTTTCAGAGCATCATACGTTGCAAACCTCGTTCTGTGTCTTTTTGTAACCACAATGATTGTAACTGGCAACAGTTCTTTCACTACCTCATGGCATGCCACCTGAATCCCAGAAAGTTCTGTTTTTAGTACTGCAGAAAACTGGCTATCGCTCACACCGTCCGTGAAGTATATTATTCTGTCCGGATGAGAAAAGTTTTTTGCCTTATATTTAATGAAAAGATCGCTAACCATTTCCTTCATGTAGAATATTATCTCTTGCAAAATTTTTGATTGACAAGGATTTTTTTGAAATTTGCAACACAGTGCATGCTGGAATGCAACATCATCTAAGCTGCCAACTAAAGCAGCAATAGATGGATAAGCTGGTAAATGAGTTACGTCGGCTCCAATCACAAGAGTTCTTTTCAGTACTATCGATTGCTCTTCTTTAAATTCATGATTTGTGCCCCCAAGTTTCGTATTTAGTTTACAAAGCACATTATATATTATTTCCACGCCGCCTGGCGATAAGCATTTTTTAAGAGTTTCATCCTCCATACACTGGGTGATTAATAAGATTTTAGTATCAGCTATGAATTTTACTTCATCATAATCATGAACCTTATCCTTCTTTGAGATTACGATGAAAGCAAAGTTAATGCAGCTAGCTTGGGCTTGAGAAAGAGCCTCATGAGTATTAGTTGTTCCATCAAACATCTTGACGAATCTCGGAGTCTTTAAGTCAAGTCCTACATTTTTCGCTTCTTTCAGAAGAATCGTAGCAAACTCTAGCAACGTTTCCTGCGAACAGATTTCTTTACTTGCAAAACTAATAAAGGCCCATCTAGAATTCACAAATGTCTTGGCAAAAGTTTTGCCTTCTGTTTTCCAGTAACCTTTACTATTCGGTGTAATGACATTCCCATTGCGGAAAGAAAGTACCGGGGATGGCATGATCCTACCTACCACATTCATGGGTGATGTTTCCATCTCGTAGCCTGACTGCATTATATATTTTCCACTTCTCCGAGAAATAGTCTGCGTGTGCTCTTGGATCATGTTAAAATGTGCAGAAGGCGCCATACTTGCTTTGTTTTTTACTGCCACACTTTGCATCACGCTCAACTTACCGAACTTTGGCTGCCCTGGCATTATTTTACATAATTCGATCGGAATATGCGTTAACTTTCCAATGGACCTCATGGTTAAGCATGGCAGATAAGGAAATTGTAATTTCCTGTACTTATGTGAGAAAAAGTCTGCCACTGACTTCTGTTTCCCATCGACATTCACAAGCAAGTCTTTAGCAGAAATTTCGGTAACGAAAATTACTGTGTATTTTTTTGCATGTAGAATGTGAGTCGCTTTCACTTTGCAGTTCGATAAGCTGTGTGATAACGTTTGAACTTCATCACGGGTTAGCCTACGCTTTGTGATATCGAATCCTAAAATTTCAGAGGCTTGTTTAATAGCAGATTCAGCTGGTAGAAAAGCTTTAGTGGTGACACTAAAAACTATCGCTGGACCCATTTGTGTGAATCCCACTCCGTGGCTGTATCCGTGCCAAATTTCAATCTTTCCATCAACTGGATATTTCTTCAGTTCGCTGTAAGGAAAGAATGAGCTTCCTACGTTAACCTCAGTGAACGGTGGTTCGCGATGCCTAAGTAAGGTGTTGAAAGCCCTGACAGAGTTGCTAGAAATAGTTTCTCCTTGATCTGGAAATGATTTAGTATAGACTCTATCCAAAGGATCTGCCTCAGACACTTCGTGAATGCTCACTCCGTAGGTTTTCTCGGATGCTGCTTCGTTCAAATTTACCTCGAATGATGTTTTTTCAGACAAAGGAAGCTTGCGGAGCGTGAACAGAGCTTTTTGCCCATCATAAAACGGATAGTAGTCCAGAAGATTTTCATTCTTAACAAGCTGATTAACTACTGTTTTATTTTTTCGTTGATTTACTGGGTTACGTTTCAGCTGAATTTCGACCACCGCTGCATCACTTCTTCCATAGGGCTCGGAAACATTCTCTTTCGCAATGATTTCAACAGCATAGGGATATATTTGGGTCCCTTGTCCTTTCAGTAAGAAATAATTAGCGACAAGAGAAATTTCTTTCCCTGCAGTTCCAAAGCCTGGTCGTCTAGCAAACTGACGTGTCTCCTCAGAAGAAGTCGATAATTCACCACAGATGTCAGAAGCAGTGGACAATCCAGAACTACATGAATCACAATGGAGGTTTGTGTGGGAAAAGAACTCGCGACTCTTCTTTGGATCGCCGTTGGAATCGAGTGATAAACTCTGCGCGTTTTCGTCTAAGTGCGGTAGTGCGTTCATTGTTATTCTGTGACAGCTCAGATGTTATTAAAAGAGACTCAAACGAAATGAGGTTTATAACCGAAACCTTTCACTGTTTAGTTAAACGAACATCTCCAGTACCGGATCAGGTGAACCCACGGTCACTGTTGCTGCTGGCTGTGTGTCACACAATGCAGTATTAAGGCCACTGAGCTAAGAATTTTTCATCATGTGCTCACTGTAAAAATAGAAAAAAGTTAAATGGAACAAAAGTATGTTAAGGAAATAAAACCAAGACGTATTAATAAGCAGGAATAGTACACTAATTATACTCAAAACAGTAAACTATACTAACGATCCGAATTTCTTAGCGCAGAATAGAAATAAAACTTTCCAAGCTTTCGCACTTCAACCAGATGGTTTTTTCAATGAAGGTAGACAGCTAACTGCAAACTGGATAATAGAACATTTCGACAGTTTGAACGTGGTGACTTGACTAGACAGTAAATGAATAGGCGCATTGTTTATTATTTATTTATTGATTTAAATAGCACCTATTCATTTATTGTCCAGTCAGGTCACCACGTTCAAACTGTCGAAATGTTCTATTATCCAGTTTGCAGTTAGCTGTCTACCTTCATTGAAAAATCCATCTGGTTGATGTGCGAAAGCTTGGAAAGTTTTATCTGTATTCTACTCCAAGAAATTCGGATCATTAGCATAATTATACTATTTTGAGAACAAGACATATTACTGTTTACAATGCATCCCTAGAGGACAGGCTGCATCAGAAAGAACTGGATCAGGAAGAGTGGAAGAGCTTTGTCCCAGAGATGTCCTACTACGCCGTAGTGTCTAGAAGGGGCAAAGAAGGCGCCAGGGCCGGCGTCTGCCCCCAAAAAGAAGAAAGTAGAAGAAGACAAGAGGGACGTACTCTTGGTCTATCCCACTGATGAGAAAATGTCTTCTGATGAAACTAAGAGGACCATTCGATCAGCAGTGAACACGTCTAAGCTGCAGATTGGAGTCAAAGATGCGAGAAAAGTCAGAAAAGGTGGGGTGGCGGTAGAATGCGCGAGGTTGGAGGACCTCACCAGCCTTGAAGCAGAGCTAAAGTGCAGTCCTCTGACTAAGAATTGTACGCTCTCTAGGACACCACAGAAGAGACTTGCCCGTCTCATCGTCTATGGTGTCGACGGGGAGCTTTCGCAGGAGGACTTTGAGGCCGGGGTGAAAGAGCAGAACCCTGGCCTCTAAGGCGGCATATCGGCGAAATTTGCCATAAAATCCAAAGGGGGCAAGGCCCACTGGGTGGTGGCGGCCGTGCCCCTGGCTTTTAAAATGTTGGTGAAACGAGGCAGACTTAATTTAGGCTGGTTTATCCTTCGCTTAAGGCTGTCTATGAATGAGTGTTAAGCTTCATCTTCTGCGATAGATGGCGCAAAATATCACTCCTTGGGCGTGGCTTTTACGTCTTGAGGGATTGTTCCAGAAGTTGGCGTTAGCGAATGACTAGAAGACCTAACCATATTCAGAATGGAAGCGGCCTCTCGTTGGCTTCACAATGAAAAGACAAATTACGCGCTGTTACGTTTTAACCAATGACATTGTTTGGGGGTGGAGCTTAGTAGGTAAGCGTAGTTTCTGTCTCAAATTCAAGTGTTTTCTGGTAATATACACATTTTCTCTTCAAAAAATGAACGTACAGTAGAATTTAAGATGATCTATAGAAGACAAGATTCCAATCTCACTTCAGTGCCCATTCTTTGATTTCTATTTGGCCTAGATAATTAAAATAATCAGACAGAAATGAGAGATTTCGTTTCTTCCACACAGAAACACTACCAAGCTAACTTCTGGCGCCATCTAGCGCCAATTTGGAATACTTTCGAGTCAGATAAATTGAATTTTTTAAAAAATTCTAACAAATTTTTCGGAAAAATAGCTGCCACACGTATTAGCTATGGGTCGTTTTTATTTGTGCTCAAAATTTCCAACTCTACAAAGTAATAGTTTTCAAGAAAATGTGTACAAAAGAATTTGCATTACAGATATAGGACAGAATTTCCGTTTCACTCATTCAAAGACAGCCTTAAGGGAATTTTTGCGGGAAGTCCGCTGCTTCCGCTGCAATGGCTTTGGCCATTTTAAGAGCAGCTGCAAGGAAGCAGCGGACAAGTGTGGAAAGTGCGTAGAGGTGGGTCACCGACACAAGGAGTGCACAGCAGCACCCAAATGCAGCAACTGCTCAGCTGCAAACACTAAGTTCAAGCTGAAACTGGGCACGTCGCATTCCAGCTTCAGCAAAACGTGTCCAACTCTTGCAAGGGAATTGTATCAGCAGAAAAGCTGAATTAATTATGGTTAATCGGCGTAGTGCAGATATAAGAATAATTCAACTGCCAGTGATGTCGCTGCGAAAATCCTGCTCCTCCAGGAACCCTACCACTCCCATGGTAGGATAGGGGGATTTCCCAACTCCTCACGGAGGTTTCACTCTCGGTGCGAGAAACCAATGGCAGCCACAGTCATTCTAGACCCATACCTCGGTGTCTTGGAGCTTGAATGCACGCCCGATGTGGTGGCCTTAGGCTTCGAGAGGGGTACAGAGAAAATTCTGCTAATTAACGTATACTGCTTGCCTTCTGGCGCAGTCTCGCACGTGCTTGATCCCATTTCTTGGCTGCTGGAGAAATGGGATCAAGCACATTTACCCGCAGCACGAGGCAATCATTGCTGGGGATTTAAATGCAAAAAACTCCCTCTGAGGAGATCACACTGAAGACCGGCGAGGTAGTGAACTTCTGGACTTTGTCATTTCGTCAGATTTGACAATCCGGAACGATCCCGATAGTGCCCTCAAGTTCCAAGGTGCGCCTGAGACATCGTGGATCGACCTCACCCTTACGAGGACCTCCATCCTCTCCTTCCTTAAGCACTGGCAGGTTCTGGACGATGTGAGCTGCAACAATCACCTGGCAATATCCTTCAAGATAGGTTTAGAGAGAACTGGGAAGGAACCACACCAAGGTTCACCGCCTAGAACCTCAACTGGTCGAAATTGGTGAACGTCCAGTCAAGTCACGATGTTGTTAAATCTCGTTTTTTTTTTTTGATTGGAGGTTTTTTTTTTTTTTTTTGATTGGAATTTTAACGACCACCGTGAGCAACTCAATGGGCTATAAGTAGTCGCCCGTCCCTAATTTAGGGTCACTGGTTCCAGGGAAGGGAGAAAGCCAGTGCCGTAAGACAAACACAACATCCATGCCTGACCGGGATTCGAACCCGGACCCCTTACGAACGAATGATCAGAGGCCAGCGCCTTAGACTACTGCGCCACCGGGGCGGCAATCTCGTTTGCTCACCGTTAAAAAAAAGATGCTGATAATTAGTTAAAAACTCCGAGTATGTGGTCGTGTTTCATTGGGTACTGAGTTGTGAAGGTTACAGTGAACTTCCTATAGCCGCCCCGGTGGCGCAGTGGTCTAAGCGATGGCCTCTGATCATTCGCCCGAAAGTGGTCCGGGTTCGAATCCCGGTGAGGCCTGGATGTTGTGTTTGTCTTACAGAATTGGCTCTCTCCCTTCCCTGGAACCAGTGACACTAAATTAGGGATGGGCGACTGCTTATAGCCCATTGAGTTGCTCACGGTGGGCGTTAAACCTTCAATAAAAATAAAAAAAACTTCTTATACTGTATGTTCAGTTCGGTTATAGAGTGTGCAGAGGTAATTATCGGATGTATTGAAAAATTTTGTACCTTCGGTTGCGTTGTGCATTGAATGTTTGGTGATGTGTTGATGTTGACTTAACTTGTGCTTATACTTCCCTGTGCGTTGTCGTCAGCTAAACAGTTTTTTTTTTATTGGAGGTTTAACGACCACCGTGAGCAACTCAATGGGATATAAGCAGTCGCCCGTCCCTAATTTAGGGTCACTGGTTCCAGGGAAAGGAGAGAGCCAGTGCCGTAAGACAAACACAACATCCATTTTTTTCTTTTCATTGGAAGTTTAACGACCACCGTGAGCAACTCAATGGGCTATAAGCAGTCGCCCGTCCCTAATTTAGGGTCACTGGTTCCAGGGAAGAGAGAGAGCCAGTGCCGTAAGACAAACACAACATCCATGCCTGACCGGGATTCGAACCCGGACCCCTTTCGGACGAATGATCAGAGGCCATCGCTTAGACCACTGCGCCACCGGGGCGGCGCTAAATTGATGAGGAAATAGTCTGCTTATTCACTCAGTAAATAAAATTCGTCAAATTTTGCGACGTTGTAGGGCTATGGTGCTGTCTCTGCAATTTATTTCAGGGCAACTACTTGATTGCCTATAGCAATATACTACAATTTTGCCTTTATATATTAAATTGGTGGTGAATTTTGATTACGATGACAAGAGTAAGCTGCCAAAAGTGTGGTGAAGATCTATCACTTGATAACGGTGTCAAATGTTATGGATATTGTGAAGGCATTCTTCATTATGAATGTTGCTCGTTAGCTGAAACTACATATAGAAGGATGTCCAAGGAAAATAAATTAAAATGGCATTGTGACGACTGTAGACGTCGAGTTGTCCCTATCTCTACTGTTCCCACTTCCTTTTCAGGGCATACGGGAGTCGGAGGACATTCATCGATGACGGACTCCAGTGATGCTCGTGGTGGTATTGTTGGTGAGAAATTATTGGATACAGTGAACAAGAAACTTGATGTAATTGTGGAAATTTAGACTGAGATTATAGAATTTTTCAGAGCATACGAGAGTCGGAGGACATTCATCGATGATGGACTCCAGTGATACTCGTGGTGGTATTGTTGGTGAGAAATTATTGGATACAGTGAACAAGAAACTTGATGTGATTGTAGAAATTTAGACTGAGATTATAGAATTTTTCAGGGCATACTGGAGTCGGAGGACATTCATCGATGATGGACTCCAGTGATACTCGTGGTGGTATTGTTGGTGAGAAATTATTGGATACAGTGAACAAGAAACTTGATGTGACTGTGGAAATTTAGACTGAGATTATAGAATTTTTCAGAGCATACGAGAGTCGGAGGACATTCATCGATGATGGACTCCAGTGATACTCGTGGTGGTATTGTTGGTGAGAAATTATTGGATACAGTGAACAAGAAACTTGATGTGATTGTAGAAATTTAGACTGAGATTATAGAATTTTTCAGGGCATACGGGAGTCGGAGGACATTCATCGATGACGGACTCCTGTGATACTCGTGGTGGTATTGTTGGTGAGAAATTATTGGATACAGTGATCAAGAAACTTGATGTGACTGTGGAAATTTAGACTGAGATTATAGAATTTTTCAGAGCATACGAGAGTCGGAGGACATTCATCGATGATGGACCCCAGTGATACTCGTGGTGGTATTGTTGGTGAGAAATTATTGGATACAGTGAACAAGAAACTTGATGTGATTGTAGAAATTTAGACTGAGATTATAGAATTTTTCAGGGCATACGGGAGTCGGAGGACATTCATCGATGACGGACTCCTGTGATACTCGTGGTGGTATTGTTGGTGAGAAATTATTGGATACAGTGATCAAGAAACTTGATGTGACTATGGAAATTTAGACTGAGATTATAGAATTTTTCAGAGCATACGAGAGTCGGAGGACATTCATCGATGATGGACTCCAGTGATACTCGTGGTGGTATTGTTGGTGAGAAATTATTGGATACAGTGAACAAGAAACTTGATGTGACTATGGAAATTTAGACTGAGATTATAGAATTTTTCAGGGCATACGAGAGTCGGAGGACATTCATCGATGACGGACTCCAGTGATACTCGTGGTGGTATTGTTGGTGAGAAATTATTGGATACAATGAACAAGAAACTTGATGTGATTGTGGAAATTAAGACTGGCTTACAGAATTAAGAAAATCTGTAGAGTTCATGTCGACAAAATATGATGAAGTTCTGGATAAACTATGTAATATGGACAAGGCAATTGATGTAGCACCTGGTAAGATTATGGAGCTGCAATCAAGGGTAAGGATGCAGACCCCTGATGTTGGGTTACATCGTGAGAGACATAATAATCTCGAGCAATACACCAGGTATAAAAATTTGGAAATTCATGTAGTAAAGGAAGGAAAGAATGATACTGAGGATGTCTTGCGTGACCTCATGTTCCGTACATCGGGTAAGTTGAATATGGATGATTTTGAGATTGGTGAAATCGATACTATTAATAGATTACCTAGTAGGGGATCACAGGAGATATCTCCAAATATAGTACAGTTCAGGAAAAGAACAGTGATGCCTATATTTAAAGAAAGGAAGGAAAGTAATAAAGATGTCGGACGTTGTGCCTGGATCTTTGTGTAACAATCGAATTTACACTGAAGAGCAATTGAATTAGAGATACCTGTCTAGTAACGTGTAGCACCACCTTTCGCCCTGATGACGGCGGCGATTCGTCTCGGCATGGACTCGACAAGACACCGGAAGCGTTGGGAATCCATACGGATCCTCGACCCCTTAACAAGCTCCCACAGTTCACGAAGATTTGATGGAGGGGGTCAGAGCCTCGAACATTTCTATCGATGGCATCCCAGTTGTGCTCGGTGGGATTGAGGTCAAGTGACCTAGCAGGCCAAGGAAGCGAGGTCACTTTGGTGGAGTGTTCATCCAACCATTTGGATACAATTCGGGAGCGATGTCACGGTGCATTTTCTTGTTGCAGGATGAGGTCCCCAGTGGGATGTTGAAGACGTACAAACGGGAGCAAATGGTCGTCCAGGATATCCCGAAAACGTTGACCTGTGAGGGACGATGTCACACGTACCAGGGGTTCCATTTTAGTCCGCGTAAACAGTCCCCAGACGAGAATGCTACCCCCACCAGCTTGAAGAGTACCCTGCTGGAAAGCAGGATCCATCGCTTCATGTGGTTTGCGCCGTACTCGTAGCCTGCCAACCGCATGTACCAACGTGAATCTCGACTCATCAGTCCAGGCAACATTTTTCCACATGTCTAGGGTCCATGGCGATGTTCCCGCGCCCATGCTAATCTTTGCACCCTGTGATGTTCGGGCAGCAGCGGTACCCTCGTGGGACGATGGCTTCTGTACCCTATAGCGAGGAGATGGTTCTGGATGGTGTGGCTGCTTACATGTTTTTGTGCACCAGCGTTAAATTGCCGAGTGACTTCTTGCACTGTGGCCCATCTATCTATCCGCTGTTACAATGCGAGCTAGCAGACGATGACCCCGCTCATCCACACGCTGTTGTCCACGGCAGTTGGCAATTGCAGGGATGGTTTTACCGGATTCGATGTACTCACGGTGCACCCGCGACACAGTGGCTCGTGAAAATCCCAGTGCCTGCACGACTTCCGAGATGGAGTGACCCATTCTTCGGGCCCTGACAATTTGCCCACGATCAAATGCGCTTAGATCCTTCGTCTAACCCATACTGCGTCCAACTCTTACTGATTCCCGTCGCATCACTCCTTATATTGTCGGATCGCTGTATACGTCATGTCGTTTCTGTTTACAGGGCCGCCCACAACGCCACATTTGCATAACGCCAGCTGTCTCTAATTCAGTTGCTCTTCAGTGTATATCAATGAAAATTTGACCCCTTTAAACAGCGAATTATTTTGGCAGGCTAGAAATTTTTCGAAAACAAACAATATTAAATTTTGTTGGTTTAGAAATGGTCGTATATACTGTAGGAAAACTGAGGGAACCAAAGAGGTTGTTATCAAGAGTAAGGTAGACCTTTATTTATGTCGTTTCAATTAGTTCTTTCCTTATATGTGAAATTAATTTGTTTATTGTTTCGTTGAATTATTATGAACTGTTTTAGTGATTTGGTATTGCTTCGATATCTGTGTGAATTGATTACTACACGGAATTATAATTTTAAATTTTTACTTATTAATGCTCACAGCTTATTGGGAAAAATTGATGTTATGTTGGCACTACTGAATGCTTTAAATTCCTCGATAGATTTTTTATGTATTACGGAAACATGGTTTGAAGAAAATTGGTCACATTTGCGTGAGATTCCTGGATTTCGTGCTTTCACTGCTTCACGATCTGTTAGTCGTGGTTGTGGTGCTGCTATTTTTGTGAGAAATACTCTTCCTGTGGTGAATGTTGATAAATTTACTGTTATTGGTCGTGATTATGAAATGATTGCTCTTGAATTACATCGGTCTGTAATTTGTACTATATATCAACCTCCACATAGTTGCTTAGAGCAGTTTTTTTTTTCTCGGGTTTCTTGGATGATATTAAAAAACGTGGGAGTATTTTGTATTGCCTTGGAGATTGCAACATTGACTGCAATGCAAATGATGGTGTAACTAAAACAATTGTGGATATTATTGCTGCTTCTGGTTTTGAGAATGTAATAGAGAGTCCAACTAGAATCACTGATGCTTCTGCTAAGATATTGGATTTGTGTATAACAAATAGTTTGTCCGGCTGCTTGGAGGTACTTGCTTATCATATCAGCGATCACTTGCCGATCTTTTGTTTATCGGGATCGTTTGCTGATAATGAGTTACCATCTGTACGTTCTTTTACTATGAGAAATTTTAGTTTTGAAAATCTTCGGTTATTTAGTTTGGCCTTATCTACAGTGGATTGGGCACCAGTGTTGGTTCGCACTGATTCTTGGGAGGCGTATGATGTTTTTGGTCGATTTTCTGAGGACATTATGAGGTCCATTTTCCTGTTATTACTGTCAATCGTTCTGTTCGTTGTAGAAAGCCATGGTTTTCTAGGAATCTTCTCAGGTGTCTACATAGGAAAAATAAATTATTTAAAGTGTTTTTGAGATCAAGAGGCATGGCGGATTTAGCAATTTTTAGGAGATATCAAAATTCGTTCTCAGAGGTTCGGCACGCAAAGAGAAATTATTATTTGAATAGGTTTGCTACTACTAGGTACTGTAAAAGAACCTGGCGGTCTATTAATGACCTATTGGGCAGATCCAGGACTCCTGCTCATTCGATTCAGCTTGATTATGATGGTGTTAGGGAGTCGGATCCTCAGAGGTTGGTTGATTTATTTAATAGTTATTTTGTGGAACTACCAGGTAGACTGACATCAAACATTACTTTGACTGATGATTGCTATACTGATTATTTAACGGATCGTTGTTCTTCTTTTTTTTTTTTTTTTTTTTTTTTGACACCTGTGGCGGATGATCTTTTGCAAGTATTAAATATGGACTAGATTCATCAAAAGGCCCTGGCCCTGATGGTGTCCATCTAAAAGTGATAAAATTTGTTTCCCTGAGTCTCATTACTCCATTAACTCATATTTTTAATAATTTTTTCCAAACTGGTATCGTTCCCTCTACTACACTGCTGGACAATTGCTAAGGACGGATCATAAACGGCTATATAGCGCATAAAAAAGTAAGTGTGGTTGGATGCCAAGTGAAATAAAATAATGTCAGAATGCCAGGACATTACAAGAAAGACAATTTATTGTGCTCTGAAATCCAGAAGGCTTTGGAACGTGTTCAAGGGACAAACAGGCCATTTTGTGCACAATACGTAAACGTGAAAAAAATGCAATTACCGTCCGCAGGCGTTCCGGCGTAAGATGTCAATACGGGATATGGCCACCATGGAGGGCCATGCAAGATTCCACACATCATGTCATGCTTTGCACAACATTATCAAGCAGCTGTTGGGGTAATTTATCGCATTCCTCTGTCAGTGCACGGATGAGGGTGTCCTTGTTTATTGGAGGGCATTGGCGACCAGCAAGACTCCTCCCCAAAGTATCCCACACATTTTCAATGGGATTCAGATCTGGAGAACGTGCTGGCCATACGAGACGTTGAATATCCTCGCTCTCAAGACACTCCTGGACAGCGACTGTTCGATGACATGTTGCGTTGTCGTCCATGAAAATGAATCTATCACCGACAGCACCACGGAACATGCGAACATGAGGTAGCAGAACATCATTAATGTATCGTTGGCCAGTCATAGTCCCAGTTGGAAGCACATAGAGGGACGTACGGCCATTGATCATGATGCCAGCCCATACCATGACACTACATGTCGGATATCGGTCCCTTTCCTGTATGTTTGCTGGACAATATGCAGTACCACTATCACGCCAGATCAGTTGTCGTCGACAATCAGATGATAGACTGTATCTACTCTCATCTGAGAAGAGGACAGCAGACCAGTCGTTAGCAGTCCAATTGCAATGTTGATGGCAGCATTGCAAACGGGCGGTACGGTGACGTCTGGACAATGGGATGCACACAACAGGACGGCGGGTGTATAGTCCTCCTTCATGCAAACGTCTGGTGACAGTTTTTCGGGAGATCCGCTTGCCAGTAGCAGCCATAAACTGATTTGCTACCTCACTAGCTGTGCTGCGCCGGTGTCTTTTTGTTGATAGCACTATGTACCGATCTTCTGCAGGTGTAGTGCTGCGAACACGACCTCCCCCGTGACGTTTGCTACACTCACCATTTGTTTGAAATGATTTCCAAAGCCTTGAAATAACACTGTGGCTGACGTCGAACTCCCTGGCAACATCTGTTATTTTTCGCCCTTCTTCAATCTTGCCAATAATACGGCCACGCGTAAAATCATCTAGGTGATGTCGGGAAGACATACTGAAAATTGCAAGTTCGTCAATTGATTCTTTCCCTTTCAACTTTGCGTTTGAACAACAAAGGTCAATACGCGTCAAATCCTTTATATCTCTTATCAGCGCTATGACGTCACGAACAAGTTCGGCAATCCAAAATTTGCATACGCACAACACGTCTTACTGTATCCCGCACTTATGCTAATTTCCACATATTCCTGCCTTCCATTTTATGGTTGCTATCGTTGCTATTGTCATCCGTCCTTAGCAACTGTCCGGCAGTGTATGACCATTAGTCGAATTGATGTTATCTTTAAAAAAGGTTTGGTAACTAATGTAGCAAATTATCGTCCAGTTGCCAATATTTCGGTGTTTGCAAAAATCTGGGAGAGGCTTACATTATATAGGTTAATTTCATATCTGGATAGTAACGATATTCTGGGCCACAATCAGCATGGTTTCCGAAAGGGAGTTTCAACTGAGATTGCTGTTCTAGATGTTATAAATTATTTTCAGGACGGATTAGATTCTGGAAATAGTGTTGTTGGACTCTTTTGCGATCTCTCTAGAGCATTTCATACTCTATGCCATGACATATTATTAACTAAGTTAGAGAGGATTGGGATTAGATGTGTTGCGCTTAACATGTTTCGGAATTATTTATTGGGCAGAAAGCAGTTTGTTCAGATCCCCATGATAACTGTTCTAGAGTTGTGTCTGTTTCATTTGGAGTTCTCTCGGGGTTCAGTGTTCGGTCCTATTTTGTTTTTGATCTATATAAATGATATTTTTCGGGTTCTATCTGGTGCTCATTTGGTATTGTTGCTGATGATGTAAGCCAATTTTTTAGGGTTAATAACCTGAGTGAGTTGATTCATCGAGTAAATCTCGAAATTAGGGAGTATCATCGTTGGTTTGCATGTAAATTTTTAACGTTAAATGTTACTAAAACTGGGTGCGTGCTGTTTTCCAACATCAGGCCTCGTCCTTGTGACCTCAGTTACGTTTACTGAAATGATACGCCATTACAGTTCCAGACCACAGTGAAGTTTTTGGGTGTAGTTCTGCATGAATCTCTCAGATGGGATTCTCAGGTGGATCAGCTTGCGTTATGTTTAAGATCCCGCATTGGTATGATTTCGCGGATTTCTGTTTTTTTTTTTTTTGTCGGTTAGAATTCTGTTAATTTTACACTATTCTGTTATTTTTCCTGTATTGTCATACAACATTTTAATATGGAGTGCTACTACAAGGCGTAACATAGTTCGTTTACCTGTGTTGCAGAGGAAGTTTGTCGGATTGTTAAATTATTCGGTTGGATCGGAGGTTCTTTTTCGTCATTTTCAGATATTAACTATTGAGCAACTACATAAATACAGATTGCTGCTGATGGTCCATGAACGTATTTTCACAGGAAGATACTCCAACTTGATTGCATTACGGCGTACCACTCACTCCTATTATACTCGTGGTGGGTCGGGTTTTCTGTTCCGTGGGCTCGTACAATTCTAATGTTGAACAATATCAATGTGTTGGGATTGCGTGAGTGGAATTGATTATCGTTGATTATTAAATCAGAGGCACGTTATCCGGTATCTAAGCGAGTGCTAAGGAGTTTTTTTGACGGGAAATTGAATATTGGAATTTATTGCTTTAACATTTGTAAAAAAAAATATTGTAAAATTACTTTCGTTGTTTTGACTGGACTGGAATATTTTGTTTTTATTTAGAGGGGATCAGGGGCTTGTCAGGCAGTATTTCAGCCTTTTTCCCTGGCCCCTTGCTGTATATTTAATTATTACTAACATATAATATTTGATTCATATTAACAATTGATATTAATTTTCAATAGAATGAGTTTTGTTGTTGTGCATAATTTGTATTTATTGTGAAAGTTTTGGTGATTTGTCGTATTTTGTGAGTTTCATTGGTGAATTTGTTTACGTTATTTGTACAATTAGTTTATGATTGTGGCATATATTGTGTTGTTACTGAGTATTATATTACTTTACTATAATATTGTACAGCAGAAATTTTATTAAAAAAAGAAAAAGAACTTAAGAACCGACTAGCAGATCTGCTTGGAGCTAGGGATGCAGCAGATCTGGATGAGATAGAGGACTCAAACAAATGTTTTAGTCGCCTCACAGATGAAATCGTTGCGATTTGCGAAGGATGCAGAAAGCGGTGGGCCGGGCAAGACCCCTGCTCCCCTGGTGGTCGGAAGACCTCAGCCTTCTGCGAGGGAAGGCCAAGCCCAGCAAAAGGAGAATGCAACGGTAGCGGTTTCACCTGGACAGGAGGGAACGCCTGAAAAAGGAATATAACCGCTCCGTCGCTGCTTGCCGTAGAGCAATGATTGCATCGAAGAGAGAGTACTGGACGCAGCTGTGCGTGATTACCACTATCAGTAATTCCTTCGGGATACCGTACAAGGTAACAAAGGGCTCTCTCACCGGCCCACTGGTACTGGCCTCAGTCAGAACATAAGATGACACGAACAGCGCCACCTTGCAGGATACCGTGGATGAACTCTTGGGACACCACTTCCCGGCCGATGGGGAGTCAGGTGACTCCCCCGATCAAAGATCGATCAGAGAAAGATCCACCAGACGTGGAGGACGACCCGCCATTCACGGAAGCGGAGGTAAGTGCTGCGATTAGCAGCCTCAACACTGGTAAAGCTGCAGGTAAAGGCTGGTTGGACTTAGAGGTGATCCGCGAAGTTTTTCTTGCCAACCCGGAGCCTTTTGTTGCATTTCTAAAGAAATGCCTAGAGAGAGGTTCTTTCCCTTCAATGTGGAAGACCGCGCTTCTCGTTCTCTTCAGCAAAGAAAAACATAGCCGAGCAGACCCCGCGGCGTACAGGCCGATCTGCTTGCTTTCCGCATGGAGTAAGGTGCTGGAAAAGGTCCTCGTGACCAGAGCAACCCATTACCTGGTTGGCCAAGGTAAGCTCTCCAGCCTCCAATTCGGTTTCATCCCGAAGAGGTGCACTGGCCAAGCGCTAATCAACCTTACTCAGCAGGTAAAGATGAATCGAGCTCAAGGATTACACACCTGCCTCGTGTCCTTGGACATTCCTGGGGATACCAAGTATTTTCAGACGGCGTACCACTGGTACGCAGTGGTACGCCGTCTGAAAATACTTGGTATCTCTAGGAATCAGTGGCCACTGGTACTGGACCGTCTGAAAATACTTGGTATCCTCAGGAATCTGTTCCAGCTAATTAGCGATTTTCTTGCAAATAGGAGGGTATAGTTCGAAGCAGGTGATGAGACTTTTACTCTAGAGAATACACGAAGGGATGCCCGCAAGGCTCTTGCTCAGGCCCTTAATGGTGGAATGTGGTTCTCGCACTTCCCCTGGAAGACGGGGTGCAATTGCAGGCCTATGCGGACGACCTCGTTCTCATGGTGTCTGCATCGGGAAGGCACGTGATTGAGCGAAAGATTCACACCGCTCTGTCTCAGCTAGATAGCTGGAACAAGGAGTGCAAGCTTAGCTTCGCTCCTGAAAAGACGACACTTTTACTCATAGGGAAAAAAGGGGAACTTGTCACTCCTCCTAAGTGTCGGTTTAATGGGTACACCATTAAGGCGGTGAGGGAGATGCATCATCCTAGATACTAAGCTGTCGGGACTCCCACACCTGAGATACCTGAGGGGAAAATGCACCTCCATCCTGAACAGGATCAATGGGATGCGGCTGACTGGGCCAGCCAAAAAAGTGCTCTATAAGCGAGGGGTAGAGCGAATTCTAACATATGCGTGTTCTGCCTGGTGGTCGGACACCGTTAGAATGCGTAATGGTCTCAACCAAATTCAGCGCACAGCGCTATTGAGGATTACTAGATGGTTCCGCACGACATCCACAGCAGCGCTGCAATTGCTAGCAGGATGTGAACCGGCGGATTTGGTGATTTCGAGAGAGGCTGCTATGCAGACCCTTCGCTTTGGCAATTATACGGATCTACTCGGACACCACTTTCGGTCGTCCGATGTAGAACTTTTTAGAATTGACTGAGCTTGCCACCCGGCCGATGAATTGACTGTGCTTTCCACCCCACATGGGACAAAGCTCTCCCCATGGGGAAGGGGAGGGAGCTGTTTACGGACTACTTCAAAATAGGTGGAAGCGGTTCGACGAGTTCTCGGATGGCAACGAAACTTACGCAGAGCAGATGAAATTATCGTCCAACTCCTCTGTCTTGCAAGCAGAGTTGTTGGCGATTAGAGAAGCGTTGCAAGAGCTCTACCCAGATGCAACGAAGGGGCTCTAAGAATTTTTTTCTGACAGCTAAGCGGCCTTAAAAGAGCTTGGTCAGTTCAATAGTAAGATTCCCCTAGACAGTGAAATCAAGTCTCTACTTGAGACAGATGGCGATCCAGGGGTTTCTTTCCACTGGATCCGAAGTCATGTCGAAACCACTGGAAACGAACGTGCGGACCAGCGAGTGAAGGAACTGCTGGAAAAGGGACAGTAGACTTTCAGCTGCGGACGCTGTTGCAAAGCGTGCGGACACAGCTGAAAAAGCCACGATGGTGGAGTGACAACATAGGTGAGACTAGGGGGATACGGGTATAAGGGCACACCGTATCTTTCCCCGAGTCTCAGTCAGGCGTGTTGAGAGTGATGGGATCTTAAACCAGTTACTCATCGGCCATGGCGTAACGCCGGAGTACTTCCGCCGTTTTGCGGTACGGGAACGAGTGTGCGGCTGCTGCGCCCAGACAACCGAGCTGGTCAAAGAACTCGTTGAGAGACAGACTTATTACCTAATCGAAGGGTAACTGCAGAAGACAGAAGACAACATAGAAGAGGATCTGAATGACCCCGGCCCAGTGTCATCATCACCACAGTACAGGCCCTAGTCCTGCGGAACTCTGTAAATAATTAATTTCTCTGTGAGAGAGCTCATTGAATAAAATATTTATTTCCTGCTAAATGAGACCCTCAGTCAGTGGCGCACACAGAATTTCATCAAGGGTGGGGTCCAACAAGAAATTTACTGGACAATCAAAATGTGTTATATTTTTTATATAGATACATGTAAATCTTATTCTGACTACGGCCTAGTTATATATATATATATATATATTTGACAATATTCCTCATTTTCAAGAAACCAGTCCTGCACACGCCGTACAGTGTTGTAGGGAGCCGGGTCGTGTTGGAAGAGACAACGGTTATTTCCATAATATTGCCATATTATTGGTAGCGCAGATTTATCCTGAAAGTAGAGGTACACTTCAGAGCTCATGATTTGTGGTATAATAACCAACAGGCCGAGTCCTATCCACGAAAAACAACTTCATACCTTGATGGAACCTCCGCCGAATATAACAGTTGGAAGAACACTGTCCGAGAAAAATGGTTCGCTGGGCTATCGCCAAATCTAAACGCGTCGACCAGATTGGAAGAATTAAAAGCTTCATTCATCACTCCAAAGAACAGCTTTCCAGTCGCCAACAGTCCAGGGACGACACACCACTCCAAATGGCACTTCGCATTCATAGTTGTGATGTGTGGCTTGTGTGACCCTGCTACTGAATAATAACCCACACTGTGCAACTCTCTGCGGATAATTATGGTATTAACCGAGCCGTTACAAGCATTTCCGACTTCAGCAGCGATGGAAACGGCAGAGAAAGAACGGGATTTCTTAACATTTCTTACCATGGCTTTTCTGCCACGTTCCATCAGTTTGTGCAGCTTTCCTGAACGTTTTATTGTTCTCGTTGCACTGTCCGTCCTGCCCTTATCTCTTCACATCACTTACAGTCGACTTTGGTATGTTTATTTTAGCTGCAATGCTCCTTACGGAAACGTTACTCAAGTGACATCCCATGACCAGCCCACGCTGGAACTCGGAAAGTTCACGTCCACGTGGCATATCTATTCAGAGTTAATAATAACACTACAAATCATCTCAGCTTTATACGTAGTATATGCGCCACCCCACTCACACAGCGCGCACTTTCCTTTGCAACCGTTGTTTGCACTTATGAACATATTTGGTAGCGTCAGAATACTCTTGATACTAGAGTGTATGTATGTACGTTCTTAATGAATGTTAGCATAAATCAACACAGATGAACACACAGACTAAAAAAATTATCTGAAGAAGTAAGATAAATTCAATAATCATTGAGCATAAGACGTTCATAAATATAACGATCATTACGAAAACTAAAATTAAGACGGACAGAAAAATAGTTTATCATAACGAAAATACTAAATTTGTAAAGCCATGCATAGAATCTATTTTTTTTTATTTATCCATAGTCGGAATGTATTTTAAAAGAAAATAATTTGTATTAAGGACTCGGGCCTTCTTCGGAGGGGTCCGGACCCGGCTGACCGTTCCCGTGTGTGCGCCACTGCCCTCAGTATAATTATGCATTTATCTTTTCCTTTTTAATAAAGGGCTTTTGCTCCAAACACACTTCGCGCTAGCGATCGGATCTCCCTATCAGAGGCAGAGGGAAAATTATGACCCTGCCCAATGGTACGCACACATACGGGCCATGACCGAGAGATGGGAAGTGTCGGTCTCAAGGAGGAAGCAGTTCGCTGCGGGTCTCTGCACCGATCCTGTCCGGGTGAATGACTGTCGGATCCCGGTGGGATTGTTTGCGCAACGCCGTCGCTATTAACTTTGAGAGAGTTCAATCTATTCCTGAGGAGCCCGCATTTGGACGGTGCAGGTTATGGTCTTTCAGTTAGCCTTATATACTCTTTACAATAATTACATACAATAAAGAAGCATATCAGTTTTCGATGAGTAAATGAAATAATTTGTCAACTCATCCATCTATCCGTCTGTACATAAGACATATTTCGCCTCTCGTTCTGTTGTAAACTGAAAAGCAAGGATAAAATTTAGCAAGAAACAAGTTCCTTTATGCAAATAGACGAAATGTTCATGGTTTATGCATCCTACCAGCATCGTTATTAAGCTAGTTTTCACTGTGCTCGAAGGCAAATGTAACCAATGTAACCTATCCTCTGATCTTTTTCGGACTATTATAAGTTGTCCAGACTCCTTTTCCCAGTGATATTAGAAGGGGCTACGCGCGCCTTCGCGGCGCTAAGGCACTATTTTCTAAGCTTAGCTCCGCTAAGGCACCTTTCACGGTTACATAGTAAGATAATCTGGGCAAAGGAACTTTTTAAATGATCATGTATGCAAAAATAGGGACAACTGCATTCTGTATGCAAACATACTCGTATTTTAACATACTCGTATTTTGCCCATGTTTGTTGTTAAACCCAGAAACAAACAAAAAATACTGTGTACACAGTTGGATAATGCAGTAGGATATCTCACAAATCATAAGATTCTGTCACAAAGAGAATGTGAACTCCTTTGTCTAGACGGCAATCAAATAAAATTTGTAAGGGATGGCTACTCCGAATAGCTAAGATTGCAGTGCTCAGAGAGAAAACGGTGGTGATATGTGTTTGTATCGATCAACTCGCCACTGGTATCGGCTCCAATAAAAGTAATCCCCTGAGTTCACTGACTCCTTACGGGCCACACGAAACTCTTCCACATGTACCACATAATCTTAGTAGAAACGGCACATTAGTCATATTGAATTTATATTTTAATGTGTTAGTTAACAAATATTCCCAACGAGT
Source organism: Macrothele yani (assembly GCA_039090855.1). NCBI lineage: Eukaryota > Metazoa > Arthropoda > Arachnida > Araneae > Macrothelidae > Macrothele > Macrothele yani. Next base: position 135,575,970 of record CM077010.1, on the reverse strand, counting down.
ATTTAAAATCGTGTAGAAAGGTATAGAGCCGTATTCAAATAAAAATTATACAATCTTAGCATATGTCTCTCATGTCACATTCTTCCTGTTATCTAAAATTGCTCAGATTACGCAGTTTTAATGTAAATTGATATTAGTAATTAGTAGTGAAATTAAAAAAAAAAAAAAAAACGAATCAGACTGAAAATTTTGAGAGTATTTTTTCTTAGCCCCGTTCACCGCTAAAGCATTCTTTTTTTAGAACTACATTACTGCCTTTTTCGTTTTGTTTTCGGTTTAACGACAACCGTGAGCGAGTATAAGGACTATAAGCAGTAACCTGTTCCTAATTTGAGGGCTTTGGTTCCAGGGAAGGAAGGCAGAGAGAGAGAGAGAGAGAGACAATACCGTAAGACAAACACACCAGCCATGCGCCATCGGGACTCAAACCCGAGCCCACTCAGAGCTTGAGCCACTGCGATAGCTCAGACTTTTTCACACAGAAGAAATACCATTCGCTAAAGAGTTTATTTTCACTTTGTGCACACAACTAATCAAAATTCTTATGCATGCAAATTCCTTCTTTTTTTTTATTTATTTATTGAAGGTTTAACTAACATCGTGAGCAACTCAATGGACTATAAGTAATTGCCCATCCCTGATTTAGGGCCACTGGTTCCAGGGAAAGGAGAGAGACAGTACCATGACACAGACACAACATCCATGCCCCACTGGGATTCGAACCCGCGCCGCTCTCGGACGATTAGTCATAAGCCAGCTCTCTGACCACTGCGCCGGAGCGGCCATGTAAATTCCAACGTACAGGAGATGAAAATAAAATAGCATAACCATGGTGTCTTCCTCAACATTTTCTTAAGTAGGAATCGTCATCATTCAACGTTTTCTTAAGTAGGAGTCTTCCCTTTTCAACTTTTTCCTTTAGTTTGTCACCCAACTCACAGTGTGTCCCACTCGCTACCGAACTCGGCATTTCTTTAATATTATTAACACCAACGAAGATATTGCAACGAAATTTGAAGTGGACTTACTTTATTTCGTACGAAATGTGATGACATCACAACATGTGCTGGAAGTGGCCACCATTTGCGTCCAGACAGCATTGAACCGGCGCACCATATTGTGCAAAGTGCTGACCAGTACGTCCGGCGTCACTGCCTGGATTTCTTCGGTGATGTTTGCTTTCCTCGTCCGAGAACCACGTGTAGTCCAGAATTCCCGGATTTTCCTGAAGAAATGTTTGAAATCATCGACAGTATGTCACTCGTTCGACGTGGTCAGGCTCTTTCAGTTCTTGGACCACGTAGATACGGTAAGTATGAAGCTTCATTTTTTTCGCAGCACGTTGACAAGTGCTTTTAGGCAACCCTGTTTCCTGTGACAGTCGGCGACGTGACTTTTTGGAAGACGCAAGTAGTCGGCCCTTTACATTCTGGATCGTTTCCTCGGACATTTGTGGATGACCTCCTGCATGGTCGTCTAATAAAGTCCCCCTTGTTTTCCAATATCTTTGACAATGCCCAAATGGTGGACTTGCGCGGCGGATATCTGCCTGCAAACCTTTCCTGGAATCGCTCTTGACAAGACTTCATCGATTTCGTTTTTCAATAAGTGCGAACAATAAACACTCGCTCCCGCAGAGTATACCGATACATTTTCACACGTACGCGAACAGCCACGAGCACGAGCACGAGCACTCACTATCAACAACCGTATTGTGTAGACACGCCCAGCGAAATGGCATAACAATCCGGCTGGCTGACTGGTGGACATCGCTGGGTTCAATGCTGTCTGGACGCAAATGGTGGCCACTTCCAGCAGCATATGTTGTGATATCATCACATTTCGCAAAAAATGAGGTAAGTCCACTTCAAATTTCGTTGCAATATCTTCATTGGTGTTAATATTATTAAAGAAATGTCGTAGCGAGTAGCGAGTGGGACACCCTGCACGATGCTTCCCTAATTTTTTAATTACAAAGACTCATTATTTCTAGAATTTAAATTTAGATTTAGAGTACACTCCCGTTATAAGAAATTCGAATATAAGAAAGAAATTTATAACTTTGGTTGGCCCAATGTTAAAGTACAGGAACGTTTCACGTGTTTAAGAAAGCAAAAAAAGTCAAATTTCGGTTATAAGAAAGTTCCAAAAAATGTATATCCAAAATAAATTTTTTTAGAGCTGTATCGCAATGCTTCATCTTTTTATCTCGCATGGAATTTCAAGGCCATTTTCGGAGCGATTTCCACCAGATAATGCACGTCGTTTTTCCCTCCGCCCCTCCCCACAATGCATGATAAACGTTTTTCTTGGAAGTGTTAAACCCCTTTCTGATTTACCCCTTCCAAGGATTTTAGGTCATCACCTGCGAGTTCATAGACGAAGATTGGTACATTACTTCATGCAGTACGTATGTATTCTTTGTTCTCATCTTTTCATTTTGCACTGTTTTTGAGTTCTGTTTCATCCGGTTTCATTAGCGAGCGAACTAGCGATATAACTGTTTGATATGAAAAGACGCGCCTAAAATTGCGCGCCAAAGATTGGAACGACGTTGGAACCCATGTTTGGATGACGTAGCTAGCGCGAGTGTAAGCGGAGAGAACTCGTTGAGGTTATTTACCGGTGTGCAGTTGCAGGGTCGGTGGTCAGGAAAAAATCTGTGTGCAGTTAAGGGGGCCCCGGATTGTCGTGTTGTCCAGCCCAATCAAACATCACATCACATAAAGCGTTAGCGGTGTTCAATTCTGAGTTGTTAAATTTTTCAGTTGCTAATCTACAATGGCACCAAAGCGTAAATCTCTGTCGATCGAGCAAAAGATGAAAGTCATCGAAACTCTTGGTAGCGGAAGGAAGATCGATATTGCCGCAGAATTCGGAATTCCAGCTTCCACACTTTCCAACATTCTAAGCGCGCGGGAGAAAATCCTGTCCGGCACCATAAAGTAAAATCGGAAAAGGATTCGAAATCCCACATATGCTGACGTCGTAAGTACACTACTCTCGTGTTTCAAAGAAATAAGGGACCAAAATCTACCTATTAGCAGTGCTATTTTGGAAGAGAAGGCCAGGGTCTTTGCCGTTGGATTTGGACATGCCGATTTCAAGGCCAGCGGCGGTTGGATTAGCAGATTCAAAATCGATACATTGTTTGCCATCAGCTATGTAGTGAGTCCGCCTCCATGGAGGTTATATAACTGAAGACACCACTCCTATCCACGCAACATTGGCCGCCATAAGTCACTGTCTGTGCTGCAAATGACGTCATGAGCAGGCACAACGCAGCCGCAGAAGAAAAGCTGCTTGGAAACCAATGGAACAAAAGCTTCTGAGCGTATAAACCGATAAAATGAGTAATTCAATAATATTTATCAATGATGCACAAGCTTACTGTTTCATCAACGGTATAATTTAGTTCATTTTTGCCTGCTTGTGACGTCACACCACAGATTAGCTGTGACGTATGGCGGCAGAGCCAGTGGTGTCTCCAGTAATATAACCTTTTTTTTTTTTTTTTTTTTTGATTGGAGGTTTAACGACCACCGTGAGCAACTCAATGGGCTATAAGCAGTCGCCCGTCCCTAATTTAGGGTCACTGGTTCCAGGGAAGGGAGAGAGCCAGTGCCGTAAGACAAACACAACATCCATGCCTCACCGGGATTCGAACCCGGACCCCTTCGGACGAATGATCAGAGGCCAACGCCTTAGACCACTGCGCCACCGGGGCGGCGTAATATAACCTCCTTCTCCGCCTCAGTTTCCAAAACCACTGCTGAGGAATGCATGACCAAGTTAATATCGATCATTGACCAAGTTAATATCGATATGATGTACGAGATGTCTACAATGCAGATGAGACCGGATTATTTTTTCGAATGATGCCGGATAAACGTTTTGCATTCAAAGAAGAAAAATGTCATGGTGGTAAAAAAAAAAAAAAAATAAGGAGCGCTTGACACATCTTGCGTGCAATGTGAATGGTTCAGACAAGAAAAAATCATTGTGATTGGTAAATCGAAGAAGCCTCGGTGTTTTGCAGGGATTCCATATTTACCAGTGAAATATCAGTCTAATAAGAAGGCTTGGGTGACTTTTTCTATTTTCGAAGCCTGGTTAAAGGAATGGGACAATGAAATAAAGACACAGAAGAGGAAAATTCTGCCTGTTTTGGACAACTGTTTCGCCCACAGATGTTGCATAAAGCTGGATTCAATTCAGGTGTATCTCCCTCCAAACACCACTTCTCAACTGCAACCCCTTGTTCAGGGGATCATGCGATGCCTAAAAGCGCATTATCGGAAGAGATTAGTAAGGCTAATGGTTTCAAACATGGAGGCAAGAAAGGAGACGAAAATTTTGATGTGAAAATTGCCGTTGATTTTGCATACGGCGCTTGGAATCCAATGGACCCTACAGTAATTAAGAACTGTTTTTGGAAAGCTGGAGTTTATAATGAAGAAAATTTTGAACTGGAACAATACTTTGAAAATGAAGATCCCCTTGATGAGTGGGTTCAATTGGATGTGGAAGGTGTTTCTTTTGAGGATTTTGTTACCACAGATAACGGTGTGCAAATATCGCCTGAGCTGACAGACGCCGAAATTTTAGCGCAATTGAATCCTGTTGAAGAAACTAGAAGCAGCAGTGAAGAAGAAGATGACAACTTTTCTGAGCCTCAGCTACCGACGCGGATGGAAGTCATGGTTATGATTCCGAAGGTGAAGGATTCCAAGTGCTGAAGAAGCAGAGAAAGAACAATGTTTGATTGGACCCCAAAAGTGTGAGACGATTGTAACAGTAAATGCAGAAAAACAGACTTCTATAACATATTTTTTAAATAAAAGTTATGTACAACTTGAAATATTTGTTCCGTATTAAATGGTGTAACAATTTATAAAAACGCATAACGACTAAGTGCCGGGCTTTCACCCTCCGAACGGGAGGCTTTCTCAAGGCCAGTGAAGTTCACTGGCCACTGGCCTTGAGATAGCCTCCCGTTCGGAGTGTGAAAGCTCGGCACTTAGTCGTTATGTGTTTTTATAAATTGTTACATCATTTAATAGGGAATAAATACTTCAAGTTGTATAATACTAAGGTGCAAGTTCCATTACTGTAATGCAAAAGTTATGTATTGATGTACACTTGTTTATTCATATAATACATGTACTGTACGTTATGTATCTGCTTCACTTTCGAAGTTTTAACCATTTTAATCCAAATTCGGTTATAAGAAACTGACTTTCAATTCCTTTGAACTTTCTTATAACGGGAGTTGACTGTAATGGAGTACTACATTTTTCTAACATCAAGTGTATCCTTGTGAGGTTATTTTTGTCTGCATACCAATGTGTGTAATGTAATCGCATAGGAACAGGATTTGCTGAATGACTTGGGTGGGCATGCCATGGTTCCAGCTCTGTGTCTCTACCCTCCGGCAATGTATCCTTCCTTCTTGCTCCGGATGTTTTATGCAATCTGCAGAGCCCGAATGACCCTCCTATTTCATGGTATGTCATTCAAGAGAACCATTTCGGGCGGAGTTTGGGCAAGTGGGGATTACTGATTATCTTCTCATCGTTGATGACGACAGTTAGAATGACCGCAGGACGCAGTTTTTACGCTTTCCAACCGTAGGTTGAAGAAGCGTATATGCTCCAGCTTTTTCCGTCTGTTTGTCTGTCTGTCCGTCCTCTGTCCGCACGATAACTCGCGTAAAAATGGTTCGATTTCGATGAAATTTTAGTATGTGGTAGGGGACAACCTGGGAAGGAACCCTATTGAAAATGGACAAAATGGGGTCAAAGGTTAGGACATAGAAGCGGGATTCCTTCCATCGCCCTTATGCGTCATAACTTACGCAAAAATGCTTCGATTGTGACAAAACTTTAGTATGTTGTTCCGCAGGTATACCGAACCAGTTCTGTTGAATATCATCGAAATGGGGTCAAAGGTCAGGGCGCAGGGGCGAGATTTATTCCACAGCCACTATCCTCATAACTTGAGTAATGATTTCTGGTATGTTAGAAAGCGTATCATAATCAATGCATTGCATGATTTTGCTAACTTGTTAATTATTACCCTTACCTTGAAGTTTAGGCATTTGTGCTCTTTATTTGTCTGAATGAAACAAAATACTGCATTGATTTCTCATTTTTTGTTATTGAAGGTTTAACGACCGCCATGAACAACACTGTGGGCTTCGTGAGAAACTCAGTGAAGTTACAAGCAAAAATGTGCAAGCGTGAAAACACAAAGCAGTCGTCCGCCTATAATTTAGGGTCACTGGTTTCAGGGAAAGGTGAGAGTCAGTGCCCTACGACAAACACAGCATCCATGCATCATCGGGATTCGAACTCTGACCCATATCGGTCGAATGGTCAAACACCAGAGCTTAGACCACTGCGCCACCGTAGGTGGCTGATTTATCATTTAAATTATATTTATCATATATGTAAATTTTATTAATCACACATCATCAACAGCAACAATAACTATCAATACACTGCTGGATGAAGGTCTCTCCAAGTTTCTTCTACAACTGTCCCTCTTAGGCCCGTCTATTCCAAGACACTCCAGCATGCTTTGGAATTTCATTCACCTACCTCCCATGTTGTGTTCTTCTGGGTCTTTTTCAGTCCCTTGGTATCAAATCTAATATTTCAGTATTCCAACGGTGGTCAGCTTTTCCAGCAATACATCTAGCTCATTGCTACTTGAGGTTCTTCACTTTGATCATGATACCATCAACTCTTGTCATTCCAAGGCACTCTTTCTATTTTTCCTGGTTATATCAAGCATTCATATGTCTCTATGCTTCTTCAAGTTGTTTGCAGCATACAATCGTGGCCAAAAGTCCTGCACCTGTAGACCGAAAATCAATTTTAGGTGATTAAAGTCAACTTATGCAGCGTAATGGTAAAGTCAGGAATACATACTATACATCATTTTAAAGGATATTGTATGCTGAATTCAATTATTTTTACAGAATGTTATCGCCAGTAATAGAAATGAAGTTACAAGCAAAAATGTGCAAGTGAGGAAACACAAATCCAGTTCTTAAAAAGCGTTCGCGCCCCTCTAATCCACTACAGCTTTCTCCGACATCCAATAGTGAGATACGTATAAAAGGATTTAGAATCGTCTGCCGACTTAGAACTCAGCTGCTTGTAGTCAGTTGACGGAAGTTTATACAGAATTCCTGGTGATATTTGAATTTCGGAATGTCAAAGACCTGAAAATTGGTCCTGCCTCTTCAAACCAGGGCAAAAATTATTACTTTGCATGAACTCGGATTCAGTAGTCGCGAAATTGCTGTTAAAATGTGGCTGTGATCATTCCACTGTCTTTCGCACCATTAAAAGAGTTGCAGAAATTTAATGTGTGGGAAACAGAAAAAGAACAGGTCGACCAAGGCTGTGTACTGATCGTGAAGATCGCATGTTGATTCATCGTACCTTTAAATCAAAATTTAAAACATCCACTGATTTAAGAAATGTGTGGGAGAATGAAGTAAGCATTATTGCATCTGCATGTACAGTTCCTCGTAGGCTACAAGAAAATGGACTCACGGCACGAAAACCTTTTCTTATTGAACAACAATGGCTCAAATGTATTGCTTGGGCCAAGGCACACAAGAATTCGACTGTTGATGAATGGAAAAATGTTATTTTCAGTGATACTATTTCCGCTAATAATGGAAAAAATTACGTACGTCGTCGGGCTGGTGAAAGATATAAGGCATGCTGCACCCAGCTAACAATCAAACACACACATTCGGTGGTGTTATGGTCCTGTATTTCAGCCAGTGGTTTGAATAGATCGAAATATGTGGATATTTTGGAGTCCAAATTGCTACCATCTGCCCAAGACATGGGTTTTTGGGAATTTTTCTTTCATGACGATAACGCGCCATGTCATCGGTTAAAGTTGGTTGACGAGTGGTTTAATCGAAAAGTTATAAGAAAACTTCAGTTGCCGGCACAGTCACCGGATCTTAATATCATAGAGAATCTGTGGGTGATACTGAAGCAAAAGATCCGTCAGCAAGGACCCACATCTAAAACAGGATTAATTGAGTCTGTAAGGACCGTATGGCTCCGTGTTATCGCCAATGGACAATTAGAGAAACTGTTTAGTTCCATGCCAAGAAAGTGCACTTTGTGCCGCCCCGGTGGCTCAGTGGTCTAAGGCGCTGGCCTCTGATCATTCGTCTGTAAGGGGTCCGGGGGTCCGGGTTCGAATCCCGGTGAGGCATGGATTTTGTGTTTGTCTTACGGTACTGGCTCTCTCCCTTCCCTGGAACCAGTGACCCTAAATTAGGGACGGGCGACTGCTTATAGCCCATTGAGTTGCTCACGGTGGTCGTTAAACCTTCAACCAAAAAAAAAAAAAAAAAAGGTGCACTTTGTTACTGAGAAACCGTAGTTATCCAATTAAATATTAAAGCGCAATTTGTTTGTTGGTAAGTTATTTCAAGTGTCCTGAAAGTTTTGAATAATGTACTGTACAGTCATTTTACGTAAAACGCATGGTACACTAATTTCACAAATTTCACTACTTTTTGCTTTTTATGACTAGATCCTGTATTTTTGCTTGTAACTTCACTTCTATTACTGGTAATAACATTCTGTAAAAAATATTTGAATTCAGGATAAAATTTCCTTTAAAATGATGTATAATATGTATTCCTGACACCATTACGCTGTATAAGTTGACTTCAAACATCAAAAATTGACTTTCGGTCTACTGGTGCAGGACTTTGGGCCAGTATTGTATATATATATATACAGGACGAGTCGTAATGGTTTCCTGGATTTTGGCAAACCATAACACCGTAACAGTAAGGTATACAGAAAATCAGCGCATGGTGATAGAAAGAGAAAGTCTCCAAGTTTTGTGTCAGCGCGAATCGGCGCGCCCTTGGCCGGTAGGGGAAGTCCCCATCAGTCAGGATGGCTTCGGGCGCCGAGAAGGCTCACTGCGTTTTGTAGTACTTAAGAGCCTAGTCCATTATTGCGGTTCGACGGCACTTTTGTGCTCGATTTAGAGATCAACATTTTATTCATTCAAGGAAAGGAAAATACAGGATTCCATTAGGCATCATAAAGCATAACCATAAAATAGGATGCGGTATGTACAAGCGCTGGCAGCTTATGCCAACCAGAAATAAAGTACATAATGGTAAAAACATATGAAGTCACATAATGGCCAGAAGTGCATAATTTTGTAGGGCAGCACAAACGGAGATCACATGGGCTTGTGCGGAGAATAGTCACAGGACGGTTACAAGGCACTTAAATAAACTTAAGGATACACAAATCATCAACATTTCTTGATTCGAGGAAAAGAAACACAGGACTCCAACTAGGCGCCAAAAAGAAGAATCAGAAAATAGGATGCGGTATTGACAGGGAATGATGCGCCGACAGATAAAACAATACGGTAGCGGGACGATAAATTCCAGAACACCGGATGCCTGTGCTCCGGAAAAAGCCCGACCGAGTGAGGGAATCCTTTCAATGCAGTCACCGCAAGTCGACTAGGGTACCAGTCTGCATCTGGAAATACCACAGAAAACAGTACTGTGTATCTTGCGTAAGCGTCTCCGTGTGAATCCATATAGACTGCAGTTAGTGCAAGCTCTGACGCAAGATAATCATAATCTCCGGTTCCAATTTTGCAATGGCATGTACGAGCACATGGGGAAAGACGGTTTCATCGAGAGACTCGTGTTCAGCGATGAAGCCATGTTCCACTTGTCTAGTAAAGTTAACCGATATAATGTGCGGATATAGGGATTAGATAATCCACATGCCATGGTGGAACATCTGCGTGACTTTCCAAAGGTAAACGAGTTCTGCGCCATGTCACACTACAAAGTTTATGACACATTTTTCTTTGTCGAGGTAATCATCAACGGCAGCACCTTCCTTGATATGCTTCAGTTGTGGCTGATGCCACAACTTCAAGACAATAGTGCTGACTTCATTCTTCAACTAGATGGGGCTTCACACCACTTTCAAAGGTATGAAAGTGGTGTGAAGCCGTCCATGATGTCCATGTCTATCTCAATGAGAAGTTATCCAACAGGTGGATTGGCCGTACAGCTGACAACTACCAACCATACCTTGCCTGGCCGCCCCGATCACCGAACGATTTCTTCTTGTGGGGCTACGTTAAGAATCGGGTGTTTGCGCCGCCTCTGCCTCGAGATTTAATGGAACTGAAACAACGCATTATCACGGTTATCACTCAGACGGACCAGGCAGCGCTGGTGCGAGTGTGGTTTGAATTGCATTACAGGATAGACATCTGCCATGTGACGAATGGCGGACACGTCCAGCATTTGTAAGGTTATAACGAAGTAAATTTCTCTGTCATTTTCATTTTTGTCCACGCCGGGGCTCGAACCCGGGCTCCTCATTCCGGAATAAGTCACTCTACCAATTGAGCTACGCGGACGTTCGTTTTTGCTGCTATCTGCCTTTATGTCGTGTGCGTCCTGCACGGCAGGTACGTCACAAGGTATATAAAAAAATTTAACATTTAATTTTCCATTACCATTAACTATGTTAGCCTATCCCTTTCCGTTACGATGTAGTGGTGCACCAGAATTCATATATATATATATATATATATATATATATATACAATATATATGGCTTAGTGGATCTATATATATGGCTTAGATGGCCTTTGAATATCGTACTGCGGGCCCTATAGCAAGTACAGCCGCTTTCTTCGAACTGAAATGCAAACTTCTGCAGCATTTCACCCTTTTGTGTAATGTAGCTTTACAATTCCACTATGTTGTTTCCATCTGAATATAATGGTTGATCTATCTCAATATGTCTTGCTGCTTTTAATCTGTGGTGTAACGTCACTTCATTTGTTAAACGCAGTATTGTTCTGAAGCACAGCCAACATCTCTGATGTCTAACTTGGTGAGCTGACTCGGTGAATTGGTGCTGGCTGCCTTTACGTAATTGCACTCAGGTTATTTCCCTTTTCTTTTTTTACGGTCTCAGATGATAATTTTTAGGTGAAACTACCTAGTGTTGCGTTGCTCTTGACTTGCCGAACAGCCGAAATTCTTCTGGGCATGGAACACATCGGGTGCTCGAAGTGTCGTGTAGGAATGCTGTACAAGGCAGAAATTATTGAGGCACATAGTTAATGTAAATTGGATTTCAGCATAGTTCCGCAACAGTCTCTTTCACATCTTAGATATGCTCCGCGAGGTTTCAATCCGGCCTTGAAAAAGCCTCCCAGTGAATAGCGAAAGTTTGGCTAATCTACATACAGAATGATCAGAATCGACCGCACAACAAACCTACCGGACGATTCCTCGTGGAGAAAGAAGCCGAACCCCGTTGTCCGAACGGGTGTCGCATTCTGGAGATATACGCGCCGAAAGTTCGTGACGTCACATCCGCTAAGAATACAGACGTTAGAAATAACTTACCCAATCACTTTGACAGAAAACATATAATTTATTGATGTGTACCACTACAACACAAATGGTAAAACACGTGGATTCGTGTCAGATAACAACATGTGTTCAAAATGACCACTTTGTAGTGCGGAACAGGCCGCAGCCCGCCGAGGAATAGACATCTGCACGCGTTGCAGCATAGCAGGGGTTACAGTTGTGATGTCCGCGTGTAAGGTGGCCACTAAGCCGTGCAGGCTGTTGACAGGCCGTCGATACACCAGTTCCTTTGGATGACCCCAAAGGAAGAAGTCCAATGGTTTAAGATCCGGCGATCTAGCGGGCCATGCGACAGGACCACCACGGCCAAGCCATCGACCCGGATATTCCGTATCCAGCCACTGGCGAACATTTGCAGCGTAATGCGCTGGTGCTCCATCATGCTGGAACCATAGATTGCTGAGAACAGCCAATGGTACATTTTCCAGTAAGTCCGGCAGAACATCACGTAGGAACACCATGTAGTTGGCAGCTGTGACACGTTCGGGAAGATGATATGGTCGCACTTGGATATTGTCCACAATACCACACCAAATATTAACACCCCACCTGACCTGGTGAGCGTGTTAAGGTGTTGCGTGCGGATTGTCCAATGCCCAAACATGAGTATTATGGGTGTTGCAGATACCCTGCCGTGTAAACCTTGCTTCATCAGTCCACAAGATCCGGCGGATGAAACTATTGTTGGCAGCATGTTGCTGTAGCAGCCACTCACAGTATGCCTGTCTTCGAGGATAATCCTGTGGTAATAGGCCTTGCACCCTTGTGATGTGATATGGATGCAGGTCTTCGTCGTGTAGAACGGCAAGTACGGTACTTTGGCGCACACCGAACTGCCGCTCGATCGCACGGCTGCTGGTCGTTGGCTCCTCCTCTATGAACTCTAGTATGGCGTCCTCGAGGGATGGTGTTCTCACAGAGGGTCCAGCGCCACTGTCTACACTTGGACGTGGTGCGCCATTGCCTGTGTCTCGCATTCGAGCGTCAAGCCGGCGTATGACCTGGACGTCCGGGTGCCGTCGTGCTGGGTATCGCTCGCTGTAGGGCCTTGCTGTACGCAATGCTAAACCATGGCATTCCCCCAATAGGAGATACATGTCACAATACTCTCTAAAACTGTACGACATATCGCTACCCACACTACTATCAAATGTACCAACGCAGTATGAGCTTACCTGCTACCGTCGCCAACCCTTTTTATCCCTACCTGCTGTATCGCGCACGCGTACAACTGATGGTTTAACGCCAACACGTCCTTCGAATTTGCATACCCACCCCGTGCCACATTTTTAAATGTTGATTGCCTATTTTTTTTTAAATTTGAGGTTTAACGACCACCGTGAGCAACACAGTGGGCTATAAGTAGTTTCCACTTGCCCGTCCTGAATTTAGGGCCGCTGGTTCCAGGGAAGGGAGAGAGTCAGTGCCGTAGGACAAACACAACATCCATGCTTCACGGGATTCAAACCCGGACTCCTTTCGGACAAATGATCAGAAGCCATCGCCTTAGACCACTGCGCCACCGGGGCGGCTTGATTGCCTTGTGATACGTGCGTCTGTATAACTATCCACGTCGCACTTCAACGAGCATGTGCGTTACCGGATGTGACGTCACGAAACTTTCGGCGCGTATATCTCTCGAATGCGACGTCCGATCGGACAACGGTTTCCGGCTTCTTTCTTCACGAGGAATCGCCCGGTAGGTTTATTGTGCGGTCGATTCTGATCACCCTGTTTATACTTTTTACACAAGTAAATAAACTGAGCCGCCCCTGTAGCGCAGTGATCTAAGCGGTGGCCTCTGATCATTCGTCCGAACGGGGTCCGGGTTCGAATCCCGGTGAGGCATGGATGTTGTGTTTGTCTTACGGCACTGGCTCTCTCCCTTCCCTGGAACCAGTGACCCTAAATTAGGGACGGGCGACTGCTTATAGCCCATTGAGTTGCTCACGGTGGTCGTTAAACCTTCAATCAAAAAAAAAACTGATTTTACTACGCTATAAGCGTTTTTTATTGTGCACAATCAAATGTGCTCTTAACTAGACCACACTTTTTTTAGGCGTCGTTTTAGTGTACTCTTGGAAAATAAATTCATATAGGCGTCGTTTTTTTTTTTTTTTTTTTGCTCTTGGAAATAAATTCCATAACAATTTTGCGGCATTTCTTGGCGACAACGAAACTTGCTTTACGATTATGAGATAACTGTTTTATTATTACTTAGCGAATTATTTTTACTTATTTCAATCCAAGTTGTGTTTTGAACAACCGGAACAAATGGCAGTGCTTCATTTGTTTCGGATTCCTATTTGACCTATTATATTAAAACCGTGAGTAAATGTAGTACTTATGGGATTACGAGTCTGCTGATCCTATTGTTTTCTGCCAGAAATTATGAGAGGAAAAGAAGGGAAATAATTGAGAAAAGTATATCTACTCTGTCGCTTAAAACATTGAAAGAAAACAATTCAAAAATATAAACCGCCACTTTCATGATTCTTGATATTCTGGTTATTCGTGGCTGTGTAGTTGAAAAAAAAACAGCACAGTGTTTTTATTATTGGCTGTGTCTACTGTTTTCTCCACAAGCAATCACTTGCAGCCGGGTGGCGCAGTGGTCTAAGGCGCTGGCCTCTGATAATTCGTCCGTAAGGGGTCCGGGTTCGAATCCCGGTCAGGCATGGATGTTGTGTTTGTCTTACAGCACTGGCTCTCTCCCTTCCCTGGAACCAGTGACCCTAAATTAGGGAGGGGCGACTGCTTATAGCCCATTGAGTTGCTCACGGTGGTCGTTAAACCTCCAATCAAAAAAAAAAAAAAAAAAAAGATCATTTGCATTAAAGATGGTGTGCGCTCTTAAGCAGTTCCAGAATCCTGAAACGACGTCGTCTCCCGTCCAATTCAATTTCGTAGACGAACTGATTCAGTTTGGTAAAAAAAAAAACTAATAGAATTTTGTTTTGTATTATTTTTATCAAGATAAGACTTCGTTGAAATATATCGTGATCAATATGATGTAACAACAATAACCGTTAACTCTGAGTAAAACGAAACTGATATTTCAAAAGAAAAAAAAAGGAAGAAAAATTTATTTCGTAAAGAATTTCATGTAATGACTTTAAAGCAAATCATTTTAACTACGAAGATTATTAAAAAATAATGGAAGAGATAAAATTCCATAAATCTTACCACAACAAAAAGAAGAATTCTCGTCGTTTATATAAATATTTGACGAGCCTCCAATCTGTAAATTTCGTCAACAACAATAAAAAATGAATGCACATTCAAATCATGTGCGTATCTTGTAGGCACGTGACAATTTGCAAAACGAATTTCAGTGTATTTAAACATCACAGATTATACGACATTAAAAGCTTTCACCGAACGTTGCCTACAAGATAATTTTGTCAAAACGCTGTTTCATGAGACACCAACACAGCACACCTGGTATAATCATAAATAAGAAATGGTTTCATGTAGAAACTAAATCATCCGGTAATTAAGATAATAAAAGCCATTGGTCTGTTAATAATGTACAGGGCATGGACAAAATAAAAGTATTGCATCACCTGCAAAAATTGTAACTAATTAATTTTCATAGTTATTTCATCATTTTTATGTCATTAGATGCGAAATTTAACGATTTCAAAAATGTCTTAGTTTTTCCTGTAGCTACTTCTATTGTAAAATACATTACACAAACCATGACCAAGTCGAAATTATTATGAAAAGGATCATTTATCCAATACTTAGGTTTACAGCAATAAACCAATTTTGTAATTCATAAGGAATGAAATAAATAACATTTAAATACAGAAATATAATGAAGCAGAATTATGAGATATACCTAATATTTGGTTGCCCAGCATTTAGCTTTAATCACAACTTTGTATCATGATGGCATACTGTGAATAAACTTTTGTAAAAGATTGGGTTGAACAATACGATTCCAAATTCGAATGACATCTTCAATGAGTTGAATTTTGGCTGCCGGCTTCTTTTTTGATAGTTCATACGACACTTCGAACTACAAATTTTTGATCGGGTTTAAGTCCAGTGACTATGATGGCCAATCAAGATGCTGAACATTTGTTTCCTGAAATCACTTTTTCACTAATTAAGCACGATGTCATGAAGCATTGTCATCTTGAAAAATAAAATTGCCCTCATAAAAACTCCTAGATGATAGTAGCATCTTGTTTTCTAATATCCAGATGCATTTCTGGGCATTTACCGTACCATCGTCAATATGGAGGTTCCCAACGCCATGCGCACACATGCAGCTCCAAACCATGACCTTCACCGGATGCTTAACACTAGTCATTAAGCAACTTGGATGGAATTCTTCACGGCTGAATTTCCTTACATAGGAAGTGCTGTGATTCCCATTAAGGCAAAATTTTGATTCATGACTGAAAAGAACATTTTCCGATTGCTTGTTTTCCCATGAGACATGCTGTTTTGCCCACTGAAGTCTACGCTTTCTTTGATTTGCAGTTAACAGTGATTTACGCCTGCCTTTGCAGCCATGTAAATCATAGTGAAGCAGCCTCCTCCTAACAGCAGGTGTACTAACAGTAACATCAGTCACTTCAGACCATCTTTAAAGCAATTCAGGTGAACTCAGCCTCCTTTCTGCCAAGCTTAGTTTTCTGAGCACACTGTCCTTCCTGGTTGTAGTGGATCTGGGCCTTCCACTACGACGCATATCTTTATGTCACCAGTGTCTTTTCTCGTAGCCTAATAACTGTAGATTGATTACAGCCCACTCTTTCAGCGATTTGCCTTGAAGAACATCCCTATTCATGCATAACAGCTACTTTTACTCTGTCCGCTGTGAACAATTCCGCAGTTTTAACCGCTATTGAGAATGTACACAGCCCCGGTGGCGCAGTGGTCTAAGGCGCTGGCCTTTGATCATTCGTCCGTAAGGGGTCCGGGTTCGGATCCCGGTCAGGCATGGATGTTGTGTTTGCCGCCCCGGTGGCGCAGTGGTATAAGCGATGGCCTCTGATCATTCGTCCGAAAGGGGTCCGGGTTCGAATCCCGGTGAGGGATGGATGTTGTGTTTGTCTTACGGCACTGGCTCTCTCCCTTCCCTGGAACCAGTGACCCTAAATTAGGGACTGGTGACTGCTTATAGCCCATTGAGTTGCTCACGGTGGTCGTTAAACCTACAATCAAAAAAAAAAAAAAAAAGAATGTACACAAATTATACCCTAATAACAACAAGAAGCGACTACTACAATGCTCTAGTAGCTCTGCGTCAATCCTTATAAAGGCTGGAGTAAGATTAGGATAACATTAGGAAGCAGCCATTCAAGTAAAAGAATGTATATGATTGGTTGTAACAACTGATAAGCAGTTAACGTGATTTCAACGTGTTTGTCAAACCCTATATTTTATGTCATATCTTAAGAACAAAAGAAGCTACAGGAAAAACTGAGACATTTTTTGAAATCTCCATTAAATTTCGCATCTAATGACATATAAACGATGATGAACTGTGAAAATTAGTTTGTTAAAAAAGAGTTAAACTTAAAAATTCACGATATTTGCAGGCGATGCTATACTTTTGCACACCGCTGTATGAACATACTGTGAGAAATTCTTTATTGTGTTTCTTCAAGGAAATAATGTCAAGGACCGAGAATATAAGCATTAGCTTCGTTAGAGGCGACAAAAAAATAGTTCATGAAACAAAATGACCGACCTGCTTGAATTCCAAAGAAAACAAATTTTGGAGGCCCGTTTAGCCGGGACATAAATGACTGAAACTGCGATTTTGTTGAATGCATCATGAGCGACTCTACAGAAAGTTATGTGTGTGATTGTGATTGAAAGTTTAACGACCACCGTGAGCAACTCAATCGGCTATAAGCAGTCGCCCGTCCTTAATTTAGGGTCACTGGTTCCAGGCAAGGGAGAGAGCCAGTGCCGTAAGACAAAAACAACATCCATGCCTCACCGGGATTCGAACCTGGACCCCTTCGGACGAATGATCAGAGGCCATCGCTTAGACCACTGTCCCACCGGGGCGGCAGAAAGTTATGACTGCATTCACCTAATCTATATATAGAAGAACAACTTCCGACAGATTAATTGTGGGTGGATATCGAGGTTGACGGATAAAACGGATTGTAGGCCAAGGCATATAACTACAGCCGCAAAAATCGCCGTAGAAAATAATGTGAGTTTTAGCAATTCAGCATCTAGCAAAACAGATCGCCAGAAATTTCCAAAACCTGAAATTTATAACAGAGCTGCTACTGCCCAGCCCCTTGTTGCTAATGCATTAATAAAAAAGAAGATGCAGCGGTTTCACTAGCAGGAAACGCCACACTAGATGATTAGAAACATGTGGTTTGATTCGGCGTATCAACATTCATTTTTCCAATTCACGGAAATGTTTATGTTTGGCGAGGGCTGAAAGAAGCACATAATACAAACTGACTTTTTTATTATTATTGGAGGTTTAACGACCACCGTGAGCAACTCAATGGGCTATAAGCAGTCGCCCGCCCTTAATTTAGAGCCACCGGTTACAGGAAAAGGAGAGAGCCAGTGCCGTAAGACAAACACAACATCCATGCCTCACCGGGATTCGAACCCGGACCCCTTTCGGACAAATGATCGAAAGCCATCGCTTAGGCCACTGCGCCACCGGGGCGGCCAGACTGTCTTTTGCAAAACCACCAAACATGGTTGGGAATCATTATCGATTTGAACAGCAATCTCTTCATATCCTTTAGGTACTACCATCTCCCTAATCGGGCGAGTTATAGAAACTGAATTTCTTTATATTCTGGGTAATGGGTTAATAAAATTCATCCCATAGTGCAAACATTTTTTTTTTCACAAACGATGCCATCTTTTAGAATTATATTGCTCCATTATATATTGCTAGATATAGACAGAGCAGCACGGCTTGTTATCCAACTCTCGAAAAGATACCAGGCTCAGATTATTCAAACTTATGCACCCACCACAAGTCATCCTGAAGAAGAATTTTATGAGGAAATTTGTCATCTAAATAATAAAGGTAAGCAGCACTTGAAAATAATTATGGGAGATTTCAATGCAAAAATAGGGCAACGGCAACAGAATGAAACTTCAGTAGGTAAATTCGGTCACGGCAACAGAAACCAGCGTGGAAATACTCTCGTTGAGTTTGCAGAGGCAGAAGGGTTTTACATCTTGAACTCCTTCTTCAAGAAAAAGCCACACAGGAAAGGGACATGGAGACATCCAAATGGGACGACAAGTGAAATTGATTTTATTATGTGTAACAAAAAATTCGTCATAGAAGACTGCAATGTGCTAAACAAGTTCAACACAGGTAGTGACCATAGATTGGTGAGATGTAAGATGCACCTCAACACTAAACTTGAACGTGGCAAGCTCATAAGACAAACAAAATCTATTGACATAACCAACCTTAAAAAACACCATAATACCTTCAAGTTGGAACTGAAGAACAGGTTCTCTGCTTTAGAAGCCCTAACATCAGAAGAAGTGGACATCTCTGAAGTTAACAGAAAAGTAACCAAAGCTCTTATGGAAACAGCAACAAAATTAGCTGGGTCTAAGAACAAGTTGCATGTAAATAAATTATCAGGAAAAACGAAAATGTTGATGCAAAAAAGAAGAGAGATGAGGACAACTAAAGAAGATGTGACTTCCAAAGTGGAATATATAGAGCTATGCAAGACAGTACGAAAAAGTATCACTGAAGACGTAAGAAAATTCAACTGTGAACTAGTGAGGAAAGCAATTGAAAACAACCAAAGCCTAAAGATAGCAAAGGGACATCTCAGTAAGGGAAGAAAACAGATTATGGCACTGAGAAAAGAAGATGGTTCTGTAACAAGAAATAGAGGCGAAATTTTGACAAGAGTGAAAGATTTCTACTCCAAATTATATGAAAGGGATGATACATGCACTCCAGGCATCATGAAAGATACCAGTACCAGAGTTCTTCCAGTCCTTCCAGCAGAAGTTGCACATGCAATCAAGAACATGAAGCGGGGAAAAGCTCCAGGAGAAGATGGAATTACTGTAGACATCATACAAGAAGCAAGTGGAGAAATCGAAACAGTACTCGCCCAAATTTTCACTCGATGCCTTAATGAAGGGAAAGATTCCTGAGGATTGGAACAAAGCTACAATGATCCTGCTGCATAAGAAAGGTGACATTGAGGATCTCAGAAACTACAGACCTATCAGCCTCCTATCAGTAGTTTATAAAATCTTCACTAAAGTTCTTTCACACCGCTTGAAGGTAACACTGGACATGGCTCAACCGAGAGAACAAGCTGGATTCAGGAGTGGCTACAGCACAATAGATCATATCCATGTGCTGAGAGAACTAATTGAAAGAGCGAGGGAATATGAACTTCCATTGTGCATGGCTTTTATCGATTATGAAAAAGCCTTTGATTCGGTGAAACCATCAGCAGTTACAATGGCTCTGAAAACCTGCGGTATTGAAGATGCATACATTAATATTATTAATAACATCTATGAAAATGCAAGTGCAAAGATTCGGCTGTTTGAAAATACAACACACATAAAAATTGGAAAGGGAGTGAGACAAGGTGACACCATATCTCCGAAGCTCTTTAATGCCACATTGGAGGGTGTTTTTCAGTCACTGAGCTGGGAAAACAAGGGGATAAAGATTAATGGAGATTATCTAACCCACCTTCGTTTTGTTGATGACGTAGTCATTTTTGCAACTAGCCCATCAGAGCTGTAGAGTATGATCCAGGAACTTGCTGACAAGAGTAAAGAAGTGGGATTAAAAATGAACTTTCAGAAGACAAAAGTGATGTTCAATGCTTTTACAAGAAATGGAGATTTATCGATTGATGGAGAAAAGCTGGAGATAACAGACACGTACGTTTATCTTGGACAGCAGATATCAAGTGAGGGTCACATTGATGAAGAAATTAATCGGCGTACAAAACTTGCCTGGAGAGCTTTTGGAAGAAACAGCATAATTTTCAAGAGCAATATGCCATTATGTCTTAAAAGAAAAGTGTTTGATCAATGCATCCTTCCAGTGCTTACGTATGGTGCAGAGACGTGGACCTTAACTAAAAGAGACAAAAAAAGGCTGCAGACAACTCAAAGTAGCATGGAGATTTGCATACTTGGTGTAACCAGGAGAGATAAGAAGAGGAACTCGTGGATCCGAAAAATGACAAGAGTGGAAGACATCATGATCAGAGTTAAATCCCTGAAATGGCAATGGGCTGGACATACTGCCAGAAGGACAGATCATCGATGGACAGCCGAAATTTTAGATTGGATTCCAAGGGACAGGAAAAGACCCAGAAGAAGACCACATGGGAGATGGGTGGATGAAATTCGAAAGTATGCAGGGGTGACATGGAGGAGACTGGCACAAGACAGACCGTTGTGGAGGAAACTTGGGGAGACCTTCGTCCAGCAGTGGATTGATAATGGTTGACAATGATGATGATGATGATGATGATATCCAGTCTTGTTTTGAGGAGCATGAAATGAAAGCTAAACATCCCCCATGGCCTACACAATCACTAGACTTAAACACTATTGAGCCCATATGGGTAGAACAAGAGAGCAGATTCCCTGCACCACCATCGTTTTTTTTTGTTTTTTTTTTATTGGAGGTTTAACGACCACCGTGAGCAACTCAATGGGTTATAAGCAGTCGCCCGTCCCTAATTTAGGGTCACTGGTTCCAGGGAAGGGAAAGAGCCAGTGCCGTAAGACAAACACAACATCCATGCCTGACCGGGATTTGAACCCGGACCCCTTACGGACGAATGATCAGAGGCCAACGCCTTAGACCACTGCGCCACCGGAGCGCCCCCCCTCCCCATCGTTACATAAGGAGCTTGGACTTTCTTCTATAAGGAGTGGTCCATTATTCGTCTAAAGACTGTTTACGATTTATTTGAATCAATTTCATGTGGGCCGCCCCGGTGGCGCAGTGGTCTAAGGCGCTGGACTCTGATCATTCGTCCGTAAGGGGTCCGGGTTCGAATCCCGGTCAGGCATGGATGTTGTGTTTGTCTTACGGCATTGGCTCTCTCCCTTCCCTGGAACCAGTGACCCTAAATTAGGGACGGGCGACTGCTTATAGCCCATTGAGTTGCTCACGGTGGTCGTTAAACCTCCAATCAAAAAAAAAAAAAAAAAAAAAAAAAAAAATTTCATGTGGAATGTAAGTTATTTTAAAAGCAAAACAAAGGCTGGCCCAACATCCTGTTAAAGCATACCTGTACCTCTTCTCACCAGTGTTTCCATTAATTTACCCACCCCTACATATCCTAAAAATTTCGGATGCTTTTGTTATGATATTACTTAATGAGATCGCAGGCCCATTATCTTTCCCGTAGTTGTTACGAACTCAATTGTAAACTTAACTATAGGCTTATTAGTTAAGACCTTCCGGACGTTGCTCTTGCTATTCTTAAAATGCTGCAGAAGAGATGGAAGCAATGGTTGCACATCTACCTAAAATGTCTCCAAATATTTTTACTGTTGGGCTGCAAGTGTGGGTACCATTTTAAATTATCCAGCATAGGTGAAACATCTATTAGAGGATTTTTTTAGCCTTGCGGGGATAAAAGTTCGTGAAGAAGAAATGACGGATGATGATGGCATTTCAACAGGCACTTACACAGTGATTGAAGACTACATTTTACTACGGTGACTCTAACTCCTTTTCTTTGTAACTTAGTTTCGAGGAATAAATAATGAAGTGTCATTAATCCCTTTACAAGAATCAATGCTATCGTCATGGCTTGGGTGGTCTTTTTTAAGCTTGCCTGCTGTCTTTTTTTTTTTTTTTTTAATTGAAGGTTAAACGACCACCGTGAGCAACTCAATGGGCTATAAGCAGTCGCCCGTCCCTAATTTAGGGCCACTGGTTCCAGGGAAGGGAGAGAGCCAGTGCCGTAAGACAAACAGAACATCCATGCCGCCTCACCGGGATTCGAACCCGGACCCCTTCCGTGCGAATGATCAGAAGCCATCGCTTAGACCACTGCGCCACCGGGGCGGCCTTCTGTCTGTTCATTATTATCAGCTATATCACTAATGACATTTCGCTTCAAAAAAGTTGATATTTGCTACGTGACTGCTTCAAACTCAGGACTCAAATAACAAATATACTATAAACACATACAAAAATCACGTCGTCGCCCCGGTGGCGCAGTGGTCTAAGCGATGGCTTCTGATCATTCGTCTGTGAAGGGGTCCGGGTTCTAATCCCGGTGAGGCATGGATATTGTATTTGTCTTACGGCACTGGCTCTCTCCCTTCCCTGGAACCAGTGACCTAAATTAGGGACGGGTGACTGTTTATAGCCCATTGAGTTGCTCACGGTGGTCGTTAAACCTTCAATAAAAAAAATTATGTCAGATTACCAATTCTATCGCATCACGTCACACGTGCATACAGTCAGGGCCGGCCCGTGATATTGTTCATGCGTGGGCAAGGTGGAGGTCTGACCGCCTTTAGATGAAATTAAGATTTTTATTACACACAACTTCCCCGCACACACTTTTCTTTAGGCACGCAGTCCACATTATGATAGCATTGTTTATGTAATTACCTTTCAAAAATTCAATGAAAACCTGCACAAGTTGCCAATTTGTATTTTGAGGGAGAATACTGTAAGAATACGCATCAGGAAAAAATACTTCCTATGGGAATACTTCCAAAAACTTTCAGAACAGGCAACAGAAAAATAAAATATTGAAAAGCGAAAGAGCGACTGTGAAATGTACATGTATATGAGAAATGACGACGGGGTATGTTTTTTTCATAGAGCCGGGCAAAAGGGGGATGTTCAAACTAACTTACATGGAAAATTCCCAAATACTGATTTTACAGTTTAAAGTTCTCAGGGAGTTTCTTTTTTCCTTTCGATTAAAACATTAAGTTGGAGGCCCTTGATTAATGCGAGGCTGGAGACTATATGTACGAAGGTATCTAAAGAAAAACAGAGGTTGAGGAGTTACCTGAATTTTGCAGTGTATGCATTTTTTATTTAATTTCCCTTTTTACTATAATAGCAATCTGGATTTCATTAGCAATTAGGTTAAAACAAATAATTCCAAATCCTACGAAAATGAAATTAAAAAAAAAAAAAAAACGTATTTCCTTCCCCACTGAATCCCAATTTTCTTTCTCCCTCTAAATGATTACAGTATTTTTCCTGTATTCAGTCTCTTCACCTCATGCGGGTAAAATGAGAATTGCTAAATCACATGTTGTACCAACCAAACATGCCGATTTCCTACTTGGTCCTAGGAAGACTGGTACCGGAAAAATTAGTACCCAATCGACTCGTATGCGAATCTTAAATGAGCTATTTTACCTGGTTGACCCCAATGACAATGAGGTTAAGAGTTAATTAAAATAAATATCTAGAATAACCAGTAATAAATGATTAATATTTCACTGCCCTAATAAAAACCTAAATAATTTTGCCGAGATTTAAATTTTCAGTATACCTGCTCGAAGACTTCCTAATATTCATTTCTAATATCTTAGTCCGACCCTTATTTTAAATCTCGTATTTTTGCGCATTGGTTTCTTATTACTATCAGGCAGACAGATGTTGTAAAGATCTCACTCATATGCCTTAGAAAAAGGTAAACATCTCTATAGTGTTTAGATCTACGAGTTCCAAGGGTCAGAATATTTTTCAATTTACGGATATGTTTCAACTAGCCAACCAAATGATTAAAACATTCTGATTCACGTTGGCTAACAGTTCTTTTTTCTTTAAATTTTTTCAGAACATTTTGTTAAAAAAAAAATTTTTCTTGTACCTTTAGAAAGTATTGTGCGTGAAAAAAATCGACTTCGGGATTTCAACGGAAATGCCCTGTTTGGGACATTACCCACACAGAATACCATTTCATTGTTTTCGCTATGGTGTCGGTCGGTCTGTGTTTTGCGTCAACACGAAATTTAATTTTTGAGGTTTTGTGATTCCTTCATGTACTGATTAGATTTTGGCAGAAATCGGATAAAAGGAAGTGGGCGTTCCCCATGCCAATTTGTGATTTTTACTATACAGTTTTGCATCTCAGTTTACGAATAAGAAAAGTTCAGTAGAGGCTAGTACATATTTTTAGTTTTCAAGAAGTGCAAAAATGCAATGCGCTTCAACTATAAAAGTGCTCTTTCACATTACTTTAGCTATGCGAAATCAAAGCCCTACTTTCTGGGGAGCGTATGAATATAGGCCCACTCATAACTTTTCAATTTCTTACCTACTTTCAGACACAGATATGTGAACAGTGTGTCTTAACACTTTAGGGGGCCACGGGCGATCACATTTTTCGGGGCCCCGAATCTTTGAAACAACAGTATACATACAGTATATAAAACTGGTGTTTAAAATATATGTGTAAAATCTATGGAAGACGGACGCCATAACAAGCGATGTACACTGTTAAAAATTTTGTGGTAGGTTGCAGCAAAAATTGGTGCTACCCCAGCTGTACCACTTTCTTAGAAAAGATACACCATTCTGTGGTGCAAATTAAAACCCAACAACATGGGGCAATCTTGCGTGCAACCTTGTACCATAACGTGGCAAAAAGTTGAAACACGTTGTTGGGTTTTGTTTGCAAATCACGATGGTGCATCTTTTCTCAGAAAGTGGTGCAGCTGGCATAGCACCACTTTTTGGTGCAACCTACCGTAAATTTTTTATATCTTTGTCTCTGAAAAAATATTCCCATCGGAGCGGTCATAACGTCCTCGCTTGTATGGTGTAATTAGTTTAAATTGCGGATGCGGTCACTTTGAAAATGATACCGTGCTATAGTAGTAGGGTAAAGGGGAGAGCGGCTAGGGTAGTTTCCGTCCTGCTCCTGCTTTGCAAAGGGGTTGGTCAAGAAGCGAATGACAATCGTACTTTAGAGACAGTTTCATCACTGTAGCCTCAAGGCGAGTAATGTTGTCTCAAGCCCAGGAAGAGGCACAAAGATACAGACTTCGAAAATAGAAAGGTTAAATGTACTGGCTTAGAAGAACGGCAGGTAATGAGAACTGCTATAAAATATTGCGATTAGGAATTCGCTTTTATGTAATAATGCGGATGAAACAAACGCGATTAATTCTCAAAGAAAAAAGGACAAATAATATGTATTTTATGAAACAGTATATTTCAGATTATTATCATATAAACATAATATATGTATATATTTATATAAAAAAGGTAAATCAAAATAAGGGCAATCTACCGGCCAGCTGCCCTCCATATGACCGCCAGCGTGGGCTCGCGAATGAGCAAAGATAATAAATGAATCAAAAGAGCTTGGAATTCCCCCCTATTGCATTAAAATACAATGCACGGCGTGAAGAAGACGACTAGATAGGGTACACCAGTTGCATAAAGCACAAGTTTTTCGTTTTGAGATCAGAAAGATTTAGTCACACAATTAGTCATTGTCTTATTCTTGAGTTGAAATACTTGAACCAACCCAAGGGGATTCCATTAGCCTAAATGATGGTAGGCCGTTTCATAAAGAAAGTACCTTTACGTGAAGGGGTAAGCAATCATCCCAGCTGGGTGACGTTCCCCTGAGATAATCCCTATGGGCAGATTGGCCCACCGGGACACCGGGACATTTCCCGGTGGGCCCCCTTCCGTATATTTTGTCTCTTTTTTTACTTTCTTAAAAATGTTTTCAGTTTAGTTGTTTTAAACACACAACTGAACCACAACACTTTTTTAATAAACGAAATACACATAATGTAATTACCAACGAGATAGAAATACATAGAGTGCTTCTGTGATTGGTTCTCTGCCGAAGCAGCTGAAGCCAACGCGGGGAGAGCCCGCCATCTTTGATGAGGTACAAATTCTGCGTGGGTCAAGGAGTCACCTCGGTTCTTTCAGCTGTTCGGCGATCGTGTTATGCTTCATTACAAATTTAGTGTTACAGTTTCGTGAATAATCACAATTATCAGCACATTGTTGATATTTAAAATGCCATAGTACTGCGCAGCTTTTGATTGTAAGAATAAAAGGAACAAGGATTGTGGAACTACATTTCACAAGTAAGCATTTTAAAATAAGGTTGAGCTGTAAATGCTCAGTTAATCAAACACAAAAAATAAAACATCTAATCCGTGTAGCTGGTGATTAAATCAGCAGATAAGCCATTTCAATATCTGTGTTATCTTAAGACTTTTTATTTCTTATATTTTGTAAACAGTCGTACTCAATGTGAAAACTGAATGATGTTTACTCTGGGAAGCTGAGGTTAACTGTGGGTTACCAACTTTGAGGCTTTTTGGGTACAATTTCTACCTATGTAAATGTTTTGTTTTTTTCAATATACTGAGGATGTCTTGCAAATGGCATTTGCATATATATTCTAGAATCTGTACAGTGTACATGCAACTTGTCTGACAAGACAACAAATATTTCAAAATCTTAGGAAGCAGCAATTTCTTTTTATGTGATAAAGATCATGTACCCATGGCTAATGCCCATTAGATAGCAAATACTGGTAAAGCAATCAATTTATGGTTACTTAAATTGCAGAAGTAATAATTGTGATTGGTAATATAAATTTATTGCTTGCTGACACCTGTCAGGAAACAATCTAGTATTTTATCTGAAAGCACAGGGTCACCCAGCTTGTGTTCTAGGCATTTGTCTCTGATTACTGATTAATCTGTAGTATTACTTCAACAAAGTGAGAGTGGGGAGCTTGAAAATTTCTTGACAGAATACTCTTTATTTGTGAATGTGTTATTCAATGTGTGTGGTTTTTGGGTAGCAAAAATACAGGCAATATTGATTTAAAACTGAAAATAGGAAACAGGGAGTACAATGGTACCTCAAAAATGCAAACAACATAAAATATTTATGAAAACTGGCACAAACGATTATGAAATGACAATTCAAAAAAAAAAATATGGAATAATACAAAAGAAAGGGACTAGCAACATTTTGTAATAACTACTTGCATTTGATTTTTGCGTGATAGGTAAAGTTTTTTTTTTTCTTTTTTTTTTTTTTTTTTTTTTTTTTTTTTTGAAGAATGTGACCTCTGATTCATGATGAATGTACAGTCAGTATGTCCATGTATAAATTGCCAGTTATTCCTTTTGCATCAACCATATATATGAGAGGTTAGTATTGAACAAATATCACTCACGTAAATCAATCTTTCTTTGAATTGAACAAGTTGTGCCTGTATTTCTCTAAAATACAAATCAGACGCACTTGTATTTCCAGCAAGACTGCTGAAGGAACCCACAAAATAACAACACAAAACATAAACATTTGCTCGCCAAACTTTTTGCACATCATGAATGCAAATCAGTAGTTGTTAATTTCTCACTTCATATTAATAAGAGGTTGTGCCCTTAAAATTGAAACGAAAAAAAAACTATGTGCAGTACATCTTAACAATTGCCAAAATGTGTCCAAATATCAGGTGAAAACTACAAAATTTCAGCTTTGGGACAACAAAAAACTAGGCTTCTTAAAAAACAAAAAGTAAAATATGAAAGTGCAAATAAAAAATATTAAATACTTAATACTGAAACAAAAAAAAAAATACAATTATTTGTCCCATAAAAAAATTTAAGTCCATAATCTGAGTTTTTTGGTCACTCAGCCCAGAGCTTGAATAATATCTAAAATAATACATGCCAAGAGAAAATTTACCTGCCCAGATATTAAAAGCAGGATGTGTAGAAAGATTTTTTTATACCAAAAATTATGTCTTTTTAGGTTGAAAAAGTACATAAAACTATTTTTAGCTACTCGGTACTGGTGTTGATAACTGTAAATACCATTTGGAGCATCATATTGCCCCAATGTCTGTCTATACCTAAGTCACAGGGTAGTTACAGAAGTGATATATACATATATATACATATGACTACAGCATATATTAGGTCACCAAGTTTATTTAAACTGCACTTAAGAATAATTATTTTCAATTATTTTTCTTAAGGATAAGCCTTGGAAGATAGTTAAATAAAACATAGCAAATAAACATATCATCATCATTGTCAACCATTATCAATCCACTGCTGGACGAAGGTCTCCCCAAGTTTCCTCCACAACGGTCTGTCTTGTGCCAGTCTCCTCCATGTCACCCCTGCATACTTTCGAATTTCATTCACCCATCTCCCATGTGGTCTTCTTCTGGGTCTTTTCCTGTCCCTTGGAATCCAATCTAAAATTTCGGCTGTCCATCGATGATCTGTCCTTCTGGCAGTATGTTCAGCCCATTGCCATTTCAGGGATTTAACTCTGATCATGATGTCTTCCACTCTTGTCATTTTCCGGATCCACGAGTTCCTCTTCTTATCTCTCCTGGTTACACCAAGTATGCACCTCTCCATGCTGCTTTGAGTTGTTTGCAGCCTTTGTATGTCTCTTTTAGTTAAGGTCCACGTCTCTGCACCATACGTAAGCACTGGAAGGATGCATTGATCAAACACTTTTCTTTTAAGACATAATGGCATATTGCTCTTGAAAATTATGCTGTTTCTTCCAAAAGCTCTCCAGGCAAGTTTTGTACGCCGATTAATTTCTTCATCAATGTGACCTTCACTTCATATCTGCTGTCCGAGATAAGCGTATGTGTCTGTTATCTCCAGCTTTTCTCCATCAATCGATAAATCTTCATTTATTGTAAAAGCATTGAACATCACTTTTGTCTTCTGAAAGTTCATTTTTAATCCCACTTCTTTACTCTTGTCAGCAAGTTCCTGGATCATACTCTGCAGCTCTGATGGGCTAGTTGCAAAAATGACTACGTCATCAGCAAAACGAAGGTGGGTTAGATAATCTCCATTAATCTTTATCCCCTTGTTTTCCCAGCTCAGTGACTGAAAAACACCCTCCAATGTGGCATTAAAGAGCTTCGGAGATATGGTGTCACCTTGTCTCACTCCTTTCCCAATTTTTATGTGTGTTGTATTTTCAAACAGCCGAATCTTTGCACTTGCATTTTCATAGATGTTATTAATAATATTAATGTATGCATCTTCAATACCGCAGGATTTCAGAGCCATTGCAACTGCTGATGGTTTCACCGAATCAAAGGCTTTTTCATAATCGATAAAAGCCATGCACAATGGAAGCTCATATTCCCTAGCTCTTTCAATTAGTTCTCTCAGTACGTGGATATGATCTATTGTGCTGTAGCCACTCCTGAATCCAGCTTATTCTCTCGGTTGAGCCATGTCCAGTGTCACCTTCAAGCGGTGTGAAAGAACTTTAGTGAAGATTTTATAAACCACTGATAGGAGGCTGATAGGTCTGTAGTTCCTGAGATCCTCAATGTCACCTTTTTTATGTAGCAAGATCATTGCAGCGTTGTTCCAATCCTCAGGAATTTTCCCTTCATTAAGGCATCGAGTGAAAATTTGGGCGAGTACTGTTTCGATTTCTCCACTTGCTTCTTGTATGATGTCTACAGTAATTCCATCTTCTCCTGGAGCTTTTCCCCGCTTCATGTTCTTGATTGCATGTGCAACTTCTGCTGGAAGGACTGGAAGAACTCTGGTACTGGTACCTTTCATGATGTCTGGAGTACATGTATCATCCCTTTCATATAATTTGGAGTAGAAATCTTTCACTCTTGTCAAAATTTCGCCTCTATTTCTTGTTACAGAACCATCTTCTTTTCTCAGTGCAATAATCTTTTTTCCCCTTACTGAGATGTCCCTTTGCTATCTTTAGGAATTGGTTGTTTTTAATTGCTTTCCTTACTAGTTCACAGTTGAATTTCCTTACGTCTTCAGTGATACTTTTTCGTACTGTCTTGCATAGCTCTATATATTCCACTTTGGAAGTCACATCTTCTTTAGTTGTCCTCATCACTCTTCTTTTTTGCATCAACATTTTGGTTTTTCCTGATAATTTGTTCACATGCAATTTGTTCTTAGACCCAGCTAATTTTGTTGCTGTTTCCATAAGAGCTTTGGTTACTTTTCTGTTAACTTCAGAAATATCCACTTCTTCCGATGTTAGGCCTTCTAAAGCAGAGAATCTGTTCTTCAGTTCCAATTTGAAGGTATTATGGTGTTTTTTAAGGTTGGTTATGTCAATACATTTTGTTTGTCTTATGAGCTTGCTACGTTCGAGTTTAGTGTTGAGGTGCATCTTACATCTCACCAATCTATGGTCACTGCCTGTGTTGAACTTGTTTAGCACACTGCAGTCTTCGATGACGAATTTTTTGTTACACATAATAAAATCAATTTCACTTGTCGTCCCATTTGGATGTCTCCATGTCCATTTCCTGTGTGGCTTTTTCTTGAAAAAGGAGTTCAAGATGAAAAACCCTTCTGCCTCTGCAAACTCTACGATAGTATTTCCACGCTGGTTTCTGTTGCCGTGACCGAATTTACCTACTGAAGTTTCATTCTGTTGCCGTTGCCCTATTTTTGCATTGAAATCTCCCATAATTATCTTCAAGTGCTGCTTACCTTTATTATTTAGATCTCGAATTTCCTCATAAAATTCTTCAATTTCTTCTTCAGCATGACTTGTGGTGGGTGCATAAGTTTGAATAATCTGAGCCTGGTATCTTCTCGAGAGTTGGATAACGAGTCGTGCAGCTCTGTCAGAGGAACTTTCAACTTCTACAACTTTATCCTTCAGTTTCTTGTTTATTATAAATCCAACACCACTAGTTCTGCCAGTATCTGTCCCACGATAGTAGAAGAGATGTCCACTTTTCAGTTCAATGAGATCTTCTCCTTTTCTCCTTACCTCACTTAGCCCGACGATGTCCCACTTGATCCTTTGTAGTTCCTCTTCCAATTCAAGAAGCCTTGAATCAGAAGATAGGGAGCGTCCGTTGTACGTAGCCAAGGTCAGCATCAGATAGCAGCCTAGTCCGGTCCTCCGGGGATTCTTAGCACCCTTTGCCTTCATGTCGCACTGGCCGCTGCCTTGGCCAGGTACATTCCAGCTGCCGGAGACTGAGGGCCAAGATTTAAGTTGTGGAGTCATTTTGGGGGGTTTGGCCATAACTCACCACGCTGGCCAAGCGGGTTGGTGAGTGTGGGATAGCATTTCCTCTAATCCCGATGGTATAGTTATACCGCTATATATACGCACACTTATATACAGAAAAAATTATATGTACAGATCTCAGAAAACAAAAAAACGAGCCACCCCTCTTAACTTTCGATTTTTGCCCATGAAAATCCTAAGTCTAGTAATGTCCTTGTACATTGTCAAATGGCACTTGAAGGGAACTATCATGTGATGTGAAGAAAAATGCTAATTAAGCTAATTAACATGCTAATTAGCTCTCTATTTCCGAATATTTTTCCATATAAGAGGTATGTTATTTTACGCGCATTCTATTCGCCACATAATCAAACCCTTAAATTCCAAATTTCATATGAATCGACCAGTAAATACGTGTACAGTGAGCTCCGGAAGAAAGATGCCGCTAATGTTAAACTGCAAAAGTTGTTTTTGACTTGTATCATTTAATCAAGAACAGATACAGTGATTCGGTGTTGCAACAGTAGACCATAAAGAGGCCCAGATAATATAAGCCGCTATACAAGAACAGAAAGGGTATATTAAGGAAATTATAAATTATGAAATATGATCATGAAAAAAAATGAATTATGACCATATCTGTTTAATTGTCAGTTAGATGCGGAATATTATAAAACCCTTAGATACAAATTTTCAGCGTGGTAGAATAAAACCTTGCTGAGATTTACGCGAAAACTCAAGCATACATCGATTAAAAAGCCGTGCATAAAAAAGACAAATCTTCCTCTACTTACTGTAAAACGGTTTACCCCGCAATACTGTGAAATGCTTAGGAGAAAGTGTTTCTAAGTCAAGTTGGTTGAAGGAAGCAGTAATAATGTTATATCCCTAAACTCAGAATTGCAACTTTTAATGATGAACATCATAAGTTAATAGTTTTGCACAAAAATAACTTACGACATAGTTCGTGCAATTGCATATTTAATGTTTTCCTATTGGTTACATAGCTGACTCTTGAATATTGTGTGACGTATATTCTAAATTAACTTTCCTTTTTAATTTCTTTCCCTATGTAAATTTTGAGTTTATTCTCAGTTATTCTTCACTCTTAACGCGATATCTTTTCTCTCAAACGAATACTCTTGGCAACACAATTCAGGTTGAATGAACGTGACGTATGCCTGAATTGATAAGAACGAGAGATAAAAGCGACGACTAATCTGTTGCTTGGCGAGGTTGCTGAAGAGCGATTATTGAGAGCGTTGAAAGAGTGCATTGTAAAGCGAGCGTTGTGTTAAGAGCGGTGAAGCTGTGTGGTGTGTTTAAATATTGATATCGTTCTGTTATGGACGTGCTACAACCTTGAATAAAGCATCTTTTCCGTAAGTTTGATTTTTGTTGTTTACATGTTTCGTCTGGCCGTTAAGGTTTCTTTCATTTAAGAACTATTTCTTAGTACGTTGATGTTCTAAATTAACGTAGAAGTACGAAAAGACTTCTACGTCATAATTGTTTAATTCGAAAACGCAAAAAAAAAAAAAAAAAAACAGTGCGTTCCACAAAACGAAAGCTTTACATGTGCTTTCTGTATATTTTTTGAATAAATATAGTTACAGCTTCGTTAAATTATGAAATTGTGGTCATGAAAATGAAAACTGCAAATTGTTTCCTGCGCGAGTGAACCAGTGTGTCTGATTTTTAGCGTCTTTTCTAAAAAAAGATCGTGCTTATGTTATCGGTTTGTCTGTCCGTCCGCCTGTAGACACCATATCTCTGCAACTATTAGTCCGATTTGAAAAATTATTTTTGCATACGAAAGCTTGAAATGTGCGAATGATGATGTTTTATTTCGGGTTTTTTTTTTACGATGTACAATTTTGCCGCTGGAGGGGGTAAATTTTATTACATATATTTACTTCTAAGCATCCGATTGAAAAAATTCTTTTATCTTTCGATTCCATTTATGTCGAAGATTATTTTAGGTTTACTTACTTTCTCAAATTACGCATAAATTTTCCGCTAGGGGGCGTAAAAGTAAATTACGTTTCCCCGATATCTCTTCTTCTAAAACTCCGATTTACAAAACATTTTCTTCAGCGGATAAAGCTCCTAATGGAAAATCTTTCGCGTATAATTTCAAATTTTTGGTAAAGAATACTTTAGTCACCAGGAGGCGTAAATGTTAATTTTTGCTTCTGATGTATTTGGCCAAAAAACTGAGCTTTAAAAAGCTCGATTGAAAAAATTCGTTTGTAGACCGATACTACTCACGTCAACAAACCTTTTCGGAATATTTTCTTCTTAAAACATTTCATGGTTTCGCCGTCAGGGGCGTAGACGTATATATATATTTGTCAATATCTCTGCTTCTAATGGTCTGATTTGAAAAATTCTTTCTTTATTGGATAGAGTTACAGGTGTGGTATGTTTTCCATGTAATTTGAAAATTTTGAAGTAATTCACAGACTTTCCGCTAGGGGGCGAAAAGGTAAATTGCGTTTCCCCCGATATCTCTGCTTCTAAAACTGCGATTTGAAAAATTCTTTCTGCACCGGATACAGCTCCTATGGAAAATCCTATGCATATAATTTCTAATTTTTGGTAAAAAAAAGTGGTTTGGCCACCAGAGGGCGTAAATCTGAATTTCCGTTTTTGATGTACTGTATTTACAACAACAACAAATCTGAGCTTCTAAAATCTCGATTGAAAAAAATTCGGTTGTGGGCCGATACTACTCACGTCGACAGACCTTTTAGGAATATGTTCTTCTTAAAATAATGCATGGTTTCTACGCCTGGTGGCGTAGATGTATATCGTATTATTTTTGTCAATATCCCTACTTCTAGGAGCCCGATTTGAAAAATTACTTCTTTGTTGGATAGTGTTTCTCATGCGAAATGTTTTTCATATAAATTTAAAATTTTCAAGTAAATCACAGACTTTTCGCTACGGGGCGCAAACGTAAATTGTGTTTTCCCCGATATTTCTGCTTCTGAAACTCCGATTTGAAAAATTCTTCCTGTATCACATACAGCTCGTGATGTAAAATGTTTTTTATATAATTTATAATATTTGGTAAAGCATGGTTTGGCCACCAGGGAGCATAAGTGTTAAATTCTGCTTCTGGTGTATTTGCTGCAAAATCTGAGCTCCTGAAAACTCGACTTAAAATTGTTTTTTCTTGGACCAATACCGCTCACATTGAAAAACCTTTTGAGAATACTTTCTTGCTAAAATAATGCATGGTTTTCCCGCTAGGAGTCGTAGATGCGTATTTTGTATTTGTCCATATCTCTGCTTCGAAAAGTCCGATTTGAAAAATTATTTCTTTGTTGGAGAGCGCTTCCACTGCCAAATGTTTCTCATATTAATTCAAATTTTTCTTAACACATAAGTCTGCAACCAGAGGGCGTAAGTTCACCATTCCGTTTATAGCAGTATCTGCGGTGATTAAAAAACCTATTGAAAAACTTCTTTCTTCTGTCAGATACTACTTTCTGCCAGACTGGTTCCATTGACTTTGTACAGCTTTGATAAATTTAATTTGCGCCAGAACGGATTCAAAAGACGTGCTCGTCATTACACCCGAGAATTCGGTGTCATCTTTCTTGTTTTTTATATTGCAGATTTGCTCTTGTGTCCATTCCGTCTTATGAATTATGGTATAATACGCATGTAATTGCATATTGATATTGTTTCGATTCATTGATACATTCCATTGTAGTTATACTGCTTAAATTGTCTGTAATATACAAAACGCAACTGCCTTTCGCTGCAATACAAAAGCCAAATCTACGTGTGTAGCTTTGATCTGCACGCAAATTGCCTCTTCGGCATTAGTCGGTTTCGACTACCTCTACCCGTTAAGAAAATAACCGTAACCAGTAGCGTTTGAAGCATTAAGGTTACTTAGTGTAGTTTAATACGGATCAAATTGCATTTTTCTTTTCTTTTTCTTTTCTTTTTCTTTTCTTCTACAAATATAAATAAAATAATAACTGGTTATACTCTGCGAAACAAAAAAATAGTTATATTCTGAGAATTTCGTAGTTTAAGGCAGTAGCGCAGGCAGGATTTAGCTTTGGGGGGACCACCAACCGGCCATATTGAATACAATATATATATATATATATATATATATATATATATATATATATATATATATATATCATCATCATCATCATTGTCAACCATTATCACTCCACTGCTGGACGAAGGTCTCCCCAAGTTTCCTCCACAACGGTCTGTCTTGTGCCACTCTCCTCCATGTCACTCCTGCATACTTTCGAATTTCATCCACCCATCTTCCATGTGGTCTTCTTCTGGGTCTTTTCCTGTCCCTTGGAATCCAATCTAAAATTTCGGCTGTCCATCGATGGTCTGTTCTTCTGGCAGTATGTCCAGCCCATTGCCATTTCAGGGATTTAACTCTGATCATGATGTCTTGCTTGGGAGAGGTGCATGCTTGGTGTAACCAGGAGGAGAGGAGAGGATATATATATATATATATATGAATAAATTGAATAGAATATATATATATATTTAACACAAACAACTATATGTTCCCACATACATACATATGGAATCATAGAGTTGAAAAATTATAACAAATAATAAATTTATTTATAAATATTTCTTTGACTACCTAGAAAGAGATGAGCAGACAGTATGAATGCAATGTATAAATCTCATTACGAGTTTTGGATTAATTTCTAATAATTTTCATATTTCCATATATAAAGAAATTTAAGTTAACTTTCATGCGAAATTCAACTTTGTCAAATCCATGTTATTGCCTTCCTAGTAGTAGTGAGTTTTGTGACTTCAAATAGAATGCTTCACCTATGTACAATTTAAATTTAATTCAGCTTTCTTTTTCCAGCAAGAAAGAATGTGTTGCCTCTTATTCACAAAAATAAAACCTTTATTCTTACCATTTTCAGAAAATAGTCCCCTTGAATAAAAAAGTGCCTTTAATGACTTCGATCAATATTTTATCATTAGTCTGTACAGTAATTATTCCGAAATATACTCAACTTATCATTAGAAACCTTAAAATCATGTACTAAAGTAAAATCGTCTACAAAAGTGGAAGAGACATTTGCATTGACAATACAAAAAATTAAAATATATATATATATACACACTATCTACCAACAAGTAATTGGACACCTGTGATAGCAAAGGAAAACGAAGTTTATTCACTTTCGATAGTTGGTGGAGCCTCCACGAGCGGCGATTAGAGCTGCGACCCACCGGGGCATACTCTCAACCAGGCGTTGTACGACGGCTAGCGGTATTTTCTTCCACTCGGCTTGGAGAAGACAGGTCAGTTCCTTCACCGATTTCGGACGGTGGGGGCACCTCTTAAGTCGACGCTCCAACTCGTCCCAGAGGTGCTCGATAGGGTTATGGTCCGGGCTCTGCGCAGGCCAGTCCATTCGATTAACCCCATTGTCACCATACCAAGCCGTGTTGGACCTCGCAACATGACAGGTGGCATTGTCATCCTGAAAGTAACATGAGTCCACCCCGTAAAACTGCCACAACGTAGGAAGCGCATGGTCATCCAAAATGGTGCAGTAGGTCTCGGCGTTGAGTCTACCAGGAATTGCGACCAAGGGTCCCGTGCCATACCAGGAGAAACACTCCCATAGCATAATTCCACCGCCGCCGAACTTCACAGTTGGCACAATACATTCCGGCAGGAGGCGTTCTCCAATCAGACGCCAAACCCAAACCCCTGCCATCTGAACGGTAGAGGATGAACCATGATTCGTTGCTCCAGAGAACCTGTTTCCACTGTTCAACGGGCCGCTGTCGACGTTCTTTGCACCACGTTAGCCGAGCAGCGCTATTGGACTTGGTGATCAAAGGCTTGTGGGCGGCAGCACGTCTATGATAACCGAGCAGATGGGCTTCCTTACGGATGGTATTCATTGAAAGAACACTCCCGGATGCCTGTTGAAACTCCTTGCGGATGTGGCCCATCGATTTGGTGCGGTGCTTCCGAATTTCTCTGGCCAGCACCCTGCGTTCTCTAACTCCCAGTTTTGTGGGTCTGCCGGCCTCCCATCTTCCACTTGCCAATCACGTAGGCCACTGTCGATTTTGGGTACTTCAACTCGCTGGATATGTCACGTATGGATCAGCCATTTCTGTGATACCCACGATTACACCTTTCTTGAAATCAGAGAGCTCCGAACTGCGTGGCATCTTGCATGCGACTGGTTGCGTTGTTGTTTCCCACACGATATTTAACGGCGGTGGCCGTGACGTGTATCAGGACCGCAGATATCGTCGATTGAAGGGGTGTCCAATTACTTGTTGGTAGATAGTGTATATATCTATTACTAATTTAAATTATTTACAGTTTGAAATTTAGGCGCCTAGGTTTCTTAGCCAAAATATCTAGTACTTCCTCAGGAGAGACAGAAATATCCTTATGAATGTACAATAAAGCTAAACCATTCAGTCTGGTTTCTCCTGTTGTACTGCGCAAATAATTTTTAAGTACCTCAGGGTGGAGAAGGAACGTTCTGCAGAACATGTTGTTACTGGCAATGTCGCCATTATTTGCAAAAGTTTTCGAATGGATGGATACATAAGTTCATCACATTCGGCTAATCCATCAAGGGCGTTTTTTGGCTTTTTTTCCATCCTGGCTATTTTTCTGTACCAGACTCTAAGTTCCCCGCATACTGCAGAAGGTGAAGCGTATGCAATGTCAGATGCGTACTGTTCGCATAGTGACTTTACAAATTCTTCATCTTTTGGAGAAGTAGTTTCCACTCCTTGTTGAGGCAAAAGCACTTGGAACGATCTCAGAGTATCCTTATGTGCAATAAATCTTTCCTTCATCTCATTTAAAAACGCATCAAGGAAAGGAATACAGGTCGTTCTTCTGTAATAACTTTCAGCCGAATCGTGTTCAATATTGCTGCGGTGTGTTTGGCGATTTAATACTTGAGGAACAGTAACTGGTATGCCTACTCTATCACAGATTTTTTCAGCTTCTAAGTACAGAATGTTAAATTCCTCTTCAGCATGGTCTCTGATTTCTTGAATAATATGAGCAGTATCTTCTGCATGTTCAACGGCAGTCATTAAGTCAATGTTTCCATGGAGGTTCGAGCAATTGAGGGGCGTATAAAAATTGCATTTCTGATTTCTTTGTGTCACTTCTATGTAGGAAGTTTAAAGGATCGTATAAAAATTTCTTTTCTGATTTCTTTGCGTCACTTCTGTGTAAGAAGCTTAGAGGGTCGTATAAAAATTGTCATTGGATCTTTTCCCTGGTTCTCTGTTTTTCCCCGTGGATCTTTTTTTCCTAGATTGACGCCACAGGGGCAGCAGAGTTTGATTAATTAATAACCTACGAATTAATAAAAATAAATATTTATAATCTTACAATTGGTAAAGCAAAACTGATTGCGATTTTGAAGTTTGGTAGCAATTTAATAGAAGATTAACACAGGGTTTTGTGAATATTGAAACTGCTCCTTTTATGAATGCATTGCAGATTGGCCAATAAGAAGGGTGCAATAAAACCCAACATAAATTAATACCTTCACAGTAATAATAATAATGAAAATAATTTCAATAATGATTAGGTCATTTCTAAAAAAAAAAATTCGAAAAAGGAGGCACGGGCCCTGCGGTTGCCGGAAAACTGCCATACATTTTTCATTAAGGGGTCCGGCACAAATTGCTGTTCCTCCGAAGAACACTTTGAATGTGTGACAATCTTTCCAGTGGAGCAGTTTACCGAATTATGTATAGCAATTTTCCAAAATGCCTAACGAGGGGGAAGGAACTCTCTTGTTTGTCTAAATTTTCATGCCGGTTCATTTGAGTTTAGGCAACTGGCCACAAAAGTTCGGGGGGGGGGGGGTGGCTATAAAGATTGCCGTTGCTGGGTCTATATTGAGAACTGAATTGGGAACTCCAAACAAACGAATTTCGAGAAAACGTTCCATGTAAGCTAAGAGAGAATTGTACTTTAATTTGAAAAATAAATTGACGAGGATCCGAGGTACACTTCGTTGGCGGGGGAGAGGGGGGGGCTCTACCTCCAACTTCCATAATATTATATTCTGGGCCGCTGGAGTCTGTCAGTGATGTTCCCTTGAAGCGTCCTCAAGGTTTGCGAGCTTGAGGGGGATTCCCCCAAAATGTTAAAATGGACGTAGAGCTGTAAACATTAGAACCATGCTTTATATAATGATTATGTACACGACCACGAATTTTCAGGAGGGTGGGATGAATTCAACCTCCCCCAAGTTTCTAAGAGCGCAGAAAAGTGCTCAAGGTAAGAGATTTGCTCACAATTTCTGTGCTTCATGTTGTGTTTAGTGACAGACTATGCATGCTCTTCCCCCGTCCCCCAGAAATTTGATGAAGTCTGTAAAAGGGATACGAGGTGCTTGGTTTCAAAGGCTCTACCCCCAACTTCCGTAATTTTATATTCTGGAGTCCAGAATATCTGGACCTCTAGAGTCGGCCAGTGCAACCTATCGATGTTACCCCTGAAGAGCTCTTAGAAACATGGGTTGGGGGCGAATTCACCCCACCCTCTTGGAAGATTCGCGGTTGCGTACAGAATCATTATATAAGGCATAGTACTAATGTTTACAGCTCTACGTCCATTTTAACATTTTGGGAGAAAGCCCCCTCCCAAGTTCACGGACTTTCGCGGACGCTTCAAGGGGAACATCCTGGATACACTGACAGACACCAGCGGCCCAGAATATAATATTACGGACGTTGGAGGTAGAGCACCCCCCCTCCCTTCCCCGCCAACCAAGTGTACCTTGGATTCTCGTCAATTTATTTCTTCAAATTAAAAGTACAATTCTCTCTTGGCTTACATGGAACGTTTTCTCGAAATTCGTTTGTTTTGGAGTTCCCAATTCAGTTCTCTCAATATAGACCCAGAAACGGCAATCTTTATAGCCCTCCCCCCACAATTCCTTGAACTTTTGTGGCCAGTTGCCCTAAACTCAAATGAACCGGCATGAAAATTCAGAGAAACAAAAGAGTTCTTTCCCCTCGTTAGGCACCTTGGAAACTGCCCTACTGGAAAAATTGTCACACATTCAAAGTGTTCTTCGGAGGAACAGCAATTGGAGCCCGGCCCCTTAATGAAAACCATGTGGCTAGAACCCCCCCCCCCTTAATCCGGCCCTGTGTCGATTATGTAAATGGATGACTGTTTTGTTGGAGTTGGATTTTATTTCCTGGCTTTTTTTTCCGTTGGCTTTTTTTTCCGTGGATCTTTTTTCCTTGGATTTTTTTCCCTAGATTCCTCTCCCTCCCTACAGAGACGTCCGTCGAAAAGAATTACCGAGACAGAAACAGGGCTCAACGTGATTGTATTAACTAATAATGAATTTTCTATGAAAAAAAAACTTTTACAGAGATTCAGAAAAATAATTTTTTTCATGACACGTAAGTCGTTTAGTCAAGGGGAGTGCTGAAATATTATTTAAAAATCACACACACGACACACACACATATACATATACCCGATTTCCCACAGCATAAGTGTTACAAGGAATTTTTCTGGTACCTAACGCCTGTTCGGTTTAAAAAAACAAACATTTAAGGATAAAGATAAATTTATTATCGAACAATAATAAGTATTTTCTCTTACAATTGTCGATGCCAAACATCTTAAACGCTTTGCCGTTCAGTTCTTTTTTATTTCATTTATTAGTATATGATGTAATAATAAATGAATTTGCATCTTTCTATAATATATTTACTGGAATTTTCCTAAATTTCGTTAATT
This sequence comes from Macrothele yani, assembly GCA_039090855.1. Lineage (NCBI taxonomy): Eukaryota > Metazoa > Arthropoda > Arachnida > Araneae > Macrothelidae > Macrothele > Macrothele yani. The sequence continues at coordinate 135,534,675 of CM077010.1, read as the reverse complement.
GTACACTTTCAGACTACATGTACATGACCTTCGTACCAGGATAATGTATTTTACGATGTAAATAAAATTTTGAGAATTAACTTACCTTTAATTCTTCAAAATTGTGATTTTATTCATGAAACATTATTTGAAATGTATATATACTCCGTACTTGTATATGAGTTTCACAGCGTGACAAAGAGATTTCAGAAAGAATACCAAAAAATTATTTTGTTTAAAAAAAAAGATGAAGTGATAAAGGTAAAATTATTATTGAACATGAACAGTAGGAAGACGCTTTCTCCTCAAAAATTTAGCCGTACGACGCGGGTTTTATCTTAAAGAAGGCGAACCGACATCTTTAAGACAAAACCCCCGTCATACTGTTAAATTTCACCATTTTTTTTTTTTTTTTTGTTTATTTAAGGAAGGTTTGGTGAATTCTCTTAATCGTTCTCATTTAGACACATATATACTCTCATGTGATCCCCTTCCTGATGTGATGACACAAGTTTGCCAGTTTCTTTGCCTTTTTATAAACAAATAAATTTATCAAATTCAGATCAGATCATATGTAGAGGATTTTAGGAAGCGAGTGTCTGACCCCAGGTCTTAAACAACCCTTAGAAATAGGAAGCTAGGAGAGAGTGCCAGATAGGAAAGTGACACGGGAGCGAAGTAGAAAGGGGGAGCAAGACGCCCTTATTTATTACCGGGGGGGCAGTACTCGAGGGTCCGACGGCTTAACGTGCCCATGCGACGCACGGCGGATATTTAGTGGATCGAGTGTTCGTACCTGCTGGGATCGAACCTGAGGTCCCTTCCGTGACAGTCATGAACGTTGCCCACTAGGCCACCCGCGGCCCCAATTTATCAAGTTCTCCTCACATTCGTTGTTATATATCTCCCCCCTCCCCAATTACTCGGACCCTGGAGCAGTCGATAGTGCAATTCTTAGATAAGTTATTAAATTGCCTTCTCTTGGCCCTAATGTTGTAAAATACATAAACTGAATGTGAACATTCATACGGCTTAAGGTGAATATACAATACGTAATAAGTTTAAAAAACATATGAAAACGTGTGTAACTTACTTGTTTCTTGATGTACAATCCAATATCATTGGGATGCACAGGATAAGATACGGAAGAATCGGTTTCGCTCCTTGCGTTGTTAGTAGGCTCATCATTATGTTCATTATCAGTAGGTATTCTACATTGTTCTACTTCTCTCTTATCCTGTCTATTCTCACTCCTGTTGGTATCATCAATTTTTGCCTTTTAAAAAATGACACTAATTTTTCCTGAATGAAGTTCCTTTTCATTTTGTGACTTTTATCACAGTAGCAATTTTGCGTCGAGCAGCCCTGAGAAAGTGAAATCACGCTTCTTCCTACAGTAATGGCAAACTGACAATGTCTCAATTTTCTGCCAACAAAACAAGTTTTGAAAGGACTATTCGACCGCTCCCGGTTCTCCCCAGAGCCAGACGATGAAGGGACAGTTGTTTTATTTAGCTATAAACAAACGGTCACACTCAACCTCGGTTAAGTATGTGGACATTTGACCTTGGAATCAAGAGGTCAGGCAGTGCTGCCCCCCTCCTCTACGAGTTGCATAATTAGAGTAAGGGTGGTGATCACCAGGGCTAGAGAATCACCACCCACATAGCCGTTCGTTTTCTGTTTTTTTTTTTTTTTTTTTTTTAGAACAACCAGCTCCTGTCCTGTGCGGGGCTGATAAAAATGGAGCGGTAATCGCCCCTCTCCTCTGTGTGTGTGTGTGTGTGAGAGAGAGCGAGAGATTTGCAAGAGGTGCCAGTCAGAAAGAACAAAAAAACAAATAAGAAAAATTCGTTCTGGATTCAGTACTCAATACTGAATACTGAAAATGAAAAACACTAATTTACACTTTTCTGCTTTCTTATTTTATTAAAAATATCACACAAGAAGTTGCTCTTTAATGCTGAAAGAAAAAAAGAAAAAAAAGACCAATGGGTCTCTGGGAGGGGACCGGTCCCCTTGGTCCCCTCCCCGTGGCTGCGCCAATGGTTTAAGGAAAAAGGAAAAACAAAGTTCCCAAATCATGTTTCATCAGCATGCGCATGAAATAATAAAAACACACTGTTACCTACTGTATTGGAACTCTCAATTTTTAGACTTAAATGAGAAAAGAAACTGGTTTGACAATCTAAAATAAGTATTCTAGGTCCGCAAGGAAAATCTTAAAATTAAATTTCATACGACAGAATTCTTGTCGGCTGTTGGAATCTCTGACCTGCCGGCCATCAAGTCTGCGGTTTTTCCGGGAGTTTCCACTGCATCCCTGGGCCTGGGGACGCCAATGCGTAGATGGTTCCCTGTCAATTCAGTCCTGGATGCACTTTGTCTGTTTCTCTTCATGCTGGCAGTAGCAGAAAAATGCACTTCCCAAGCCGCCTGGTCAACGTAAGAAATTAGACAATTGCCCTCCGGAATAAAGAATTGGGAGATACCTATAGCCAGAAGTGGCTATAAAAAGGGTTAACAGACAGACCATAGGATTCTAAATGAAAAATTCTATATGTCGTTTATGAACGACAAAGTAGAACTAAAATTCCCGACGTAAAGTTTTCCTGTTTCAAAAGAGTTGATCGTGTGACGTAATGCATTTCTGACGTCCTGTAAGAATGATTTAGATGAGATGGCGTCACACCAGCAGCTATTGGAAATCGGTCCTTTTTGCTACAAAAACAAAGCAAAGAGTTATACGCTTCCACTGTGGACGCCAAAATGGGACAAACGTTCATACTTTCGACCAAAGAAAAATTTATTGTTTTAAATTGACACGTGGAATTAGAGGTGCAAATTTAAATTACAAGACAGCTACTCCCATTAATTCCGATGTTAAGCACGATATCTATGAAGGAAAAAAGGGAGTTTTTGAGGTGGAAAATAACAAGCCATTTGGAATAGGTCGCACAATTTCGTAGCATTTTGTGAAAGCCATTTCCAAAAATCAGGTGATCATTGCGTTCCTCATATGTTGCCAAAGCGTTCGGAATGTGTGTCAACCTGTTCCGCGTGTGTTTTCAAAGCTGTTTCCACCATAAAATGCTTTATGATGTAAGATACTAGTATTTTTACGTAACACATTCCGGAAACTTCGTGGCGAAAACATGGAACACTCTCGTAGCACACTGCGAATACATTTTCCGGAATAAATTTCTCGTTGTGTTCCGAATGAGTTGTCAACCTTTTCTCAATGTGTTCAACTGGGAACACATTGATGTGTTATATATTCCGAAATGCCACGGAGGCCAGAAAAGAAATTCGTTGAAAGAGAGCATAGATCAAGAATCTGTATCCCTTTAACTGTACTAATGCCCTAATTTACTTAAATAGCGGATTTTGGGCAAGTGAAACTTGATTTCAAACATGTCATGTGTCTTTTGCAGCACATATACATTAATCTGTAACCATTCAGTAGGTTAACAGCAGCGCCAGTCCTTATATCATCATCATCATCATTGTCAACCATTATCAATCCACTGCTGGACGAAGGTCTCCCCAAGTTTCCTCCACAACGGTCTGTCTTGTGCCAGTCTCCTCCATGTCACTCCCGCATATTTACGAATTTCATCCACCCATCTCCCATGTGGTCTTTTTCTGGGTCTTTTCCTGTCCCTTGGAATCCAATCTAAAATTTCGGCTGTCCATCGATGGTCTGTCCTTCTAGCAGTATGTCCAGCCCATTGCCATTTCAGGGATTTAACTCTGATCATGATGTCTTCCACTCTCGTCATTTTTCGGATCCACGAGTTCCTCTTCTTATCTCTCCTGGTTATACCAAGCATGCACCTCTCCATGCTGCTTTGAGTTGTCTGCAGCCTTTGTATGTCTCTTTTAGTTAAGGTCCACGTCTCTGCACCATACGTAAGCACTGGAAGGATGCATTGATCAAACACTTTTCTTTTAAGACATAATGGCATATTGCTCTTGAAAATTATGCTGTTTCTTCCAAAAGCTCTCCAGGCAAGTTTTGTACGCCGATTAATTTCTTCATCAATGTGACCCTCACTTGATATCTGCTGTCCAAGATAAACATACGTATCTGTTATCTCCAGTTTTTCTCCATCAATCGATAAATCTTCATTTCTTGTAAAAGCATTGAACATCACTTTTGTCTTCTGAAAGTTCATTTTTAATCCCACTTCTTTACTCTTGTCAGCAAGTTCCTGGATCATACTCTACAGCTCTGATGGGGTAGTTGCAAAAATGACTACGTCATCAGCAAAACGAAGGTGGGTTAGATAATCTCCATTAATCTTTATCCCTTTGTTTTCCCAGTTCAATGATTGAAAGACATTTTCCAATGTGGCATTAAAGAGCTTCGGAGATATGGTGTCACCTTGTCTCACTCCCTTTCCAATTTTTATGTGTGTTGTATTTTCAAACAGCCGAATCTTTGCACTTGCATTTTCATAGATGTTATTAATAATATTAATGTATGCATCTTCAATGCCGCAGGATTTCAGAGCCGTGGTAACTGCTGATGGTTTCACCGAATCAAAGGCTTTTTCATAATCGATAAAAGCCATGCACAATGGAAGTTCATATTCCCTCGCTCTTTCAATTAGTTCTCTCAGTACGTGGATATGATCTATTGTGCTGTAGCCACTCCTGAATCCAGCTTGTTCTCTCGGTTGAGCCATGTCCAGTGTTACCTTCAAGCGGTGTGAAAGAACTTTAGTGAAGATTTTATAAACCACTGATAGGAGGCTGATAGGTCTGTAGTTCCTGAGATCCTCAATGTCACCTTTTTTATGTAGCAGGATCATTGTAGCATTGTTCCAATCCTCAGGAATCTTCCCTTCATTAAGGCATCGAGTGAAAATTTGGGCGAGTACTGTTTCAATTTCTCCACTTGCTTCTTGTATGATGTCTATAGTAATTCCATCTTCTCCTGGAGCTTTCCCCCGCTTCATGTTCTTGATTGCATGTGCAACTTCTGCTGGGAGGACTGGAAGAACTCTGGTACCTTTCATGATGTCTGGAGTACATGTATCATCCCTTTCATATAATTTGGAGTAGAAATCTTTCACTCTTGTCAAAATTTCGCCTCTATTTCTTGTTATAGAACCATCATCTTTTCTCAGAGCCATAATCTGTTTTCTTCCCTTACTGAGATGTCCCTTTGCTATCTTTAGGCTTTGGTTGTTTTCAATTGCTTTCCTCACTAGCTCACAGTTGAATTTCCTTACGTCTTCAGTGATACTTTTTCGTGCTGTCTTGCATAGCTCTATATATTCCACTTTGGAAGTCACATCTTCTTTAGTTGTCCTCATCTCTCTTCTTTTTTGCATCAACATTTTGGTTTTTCCTGATAATTTGTTTACATGCAACTTGTTCTTAGACCCAGCTAATTTTGTTGCTGTTTCCATAAGAGCTTTGGTTACTTTTCTGTTAACTTCCGAAATATCCACTTCATCCGATGTTAGGCCTTCTAAAGCAGAGAATCTGTTCTTCAGTTCCAACTTGAAAGTATTATGGTGTTTTTTAAGGTTGTTTATGTCAATACATTTTGTTTGTCTTATGAGCTTGCCACGTTCCAGTTTAGTGTTGAGGTGCATCTTACATCTCACCAATCTATGGTCACTACCTGTGTTGAACTTGTTTAGCACACTGCAGTCTTCGATGACGAATTTTTTGTTACACATAATAAAATCAATTTCACTTGTCGTCCCAATTGGATGTCTCTATGTCCATTTCCTGTGTGGCTTTTTCTTGAAAAAGGAATTCAAGATGAAAAATCCTTCTGCCTCTGCAAACTCAACGAGAGTATTTCCACGCTGGTTTCTGTTGCCGTGACCGAATTTACCTACTGAAGTTTCATTCTGTTGCCGGTGCCCTATTTTTGCATTGAAATCTCCCATAATTATCTTCAAGTGCTGCTTACCTTTATTATTTAGATGACGAATTTCCTCATAAAATTCTTCAATTTCTTCTTCAGGATGACTTGTGGTGGGTGCATAAGCTTGAATAATCTGAGCCTGGTATCTTCTCGATAGTTGGATAACGAGTCGTGCAGCTCTGTCCGAGGAACTTTCAACTTCTACCACTTTATCCTTCAGTTTCTTGTTTATTATAAATCCAACACCACTAGTTCTGCCAGTATCTGTCCCACGATAATAGAAGAGATGTCCACTTTTCAGTTCAATGAGATCTTCTCCTTTTCTCCTTACCTCACTCAGCCCGACGATGTCCCACTTGATCCTTTGTAGTTCCTCTTCCAATTCAAGAAGCCTTGAATCAGAAGATAGGGAGCGTCCGTTGTAGGTAGCCAAGGTCAGCATCAAATGGCAGCCTAGTCCGGTCCTCCGGGGATTCTTAGCACCCTCTGCCTTCATGTCGCACTGGCCGCTGCCTTGGCCAGGTACATTCCAGCTGCCGGAGACTGAGGGCCAAGATTTAAGTTGTAGAGTCATTTTGGAGGTGTTTGGCCATAACTCACCACGCTGGCCAAGCGGGTTGGTGAGTGTGGGATAGCATTTCCTCTGATCCCGATGGTATAGTTATACCGCTATTTGCGGTCGTCAGAGCCCCTTTAGTGGGAACAGGATGCACCACGAGAAGGCGGGGTTGACATTTGTCAAGGAGAGGCTGTGATGTTACGCATCACCTGACCTTATATATTCCATGGTATATGCGTAACATCACAGCCTCTCCTTGACAAATGTCAACCCCGCCTTCTCGTGGTACATCCTGTTCCCACTAAAGGGGCTCTGACGACCGCCAATAGCGGTATAACTATACCATCGGGATTAGAGGAAATGCTATCCCACACTCACCAACCCGCTTGGCCAGCGTGGTGAGTTATGGCCAAACCTCCAAAATGACTCCACAACTTAAATCTTGGCCCTCAGTCTCCGGCAGCTGGAATGTACCTGGCCAAGGCAGCGGCCAGTGCGACATGAAGGCAGAGGGTGCTAAGAATCCCCGGAGGACCGGACTAGCCTGCCATCTGATGCTGACCTTGGCTACGTACAACGGACGCTCCCTATCTTCTGATTCAAGGCTTCTTGAATTGGAAGAGGAACTACAAAGGATCAAGTGGGACATCGTCGGGCTAAGTGAGGTAAGGAGAAAAAGGAGAAGATCTCATTGAACTGAAAAGTGGACATCTCTTCTACTATCGTGGGACAGATACTGGCAGAACTAGTGGTGTTGGATTTATAATAAACAAGAAACTGAAGGATAAAGTTGTAGAAGTTGAAAGTTCCTCTGACAGAGCTGCACGACTCGTTATCCAACTCTCGAGAAGATACCAGGCTCAGATTATTCAAACTTATGCACCCACCACAAGTCATGCTGAAGAAGAAATTGAAGAATTTTATGAGGAAATTCGTGATCTAAATAATAAAGGTAAGCAGCACTTGAAGATAATTATGGGAGATTTCAATGCAAAAATAGGGCAACGGCAACAGAATGAAACTTCAGTAGGTAAATTCGGTCACGGCAACAGAAACCAGCGTGGAAATACTCTCGTAGAGTTTGCAGAGGCAGAAGGGTTTTTCATCTTGAACTCCTTTTTCAAGAAAAAGCCACACAGGAAGTGGACATGGAAACATCCAAATGGGACGACAAGTGAAATTGATTTTATTATGTGTAACAAAATTCGTCATCGAAGACTGCAGTGTGCTAAACAAGTTCAACACAGGCAGTGACCATAGATTGGTGAGATGTAAGATGCACCTCAACACTAAACTCGAACGTAGCAAGCTCATAAGACAAACAAAATGTATTGACATAACCAACCTTAAAAAACACCATAATACCTTCAAATTGGAACTGAAGAACAGATTCTCTGCTTTAGAAGGCCTAACATCAGAAGAAGTGGATATTTCTGAAGTTAACAGAAAAGTAACCAAAGCTCTTATGGAAACAGCAACAAAATTAGCTGGGTCTAAGAACAATTTGCATGTGAACAAATTATCAGGAAAAACCAAAATGTTGATGCAAAAAAGAAGAGTGATGAGGACAACTAAAGAAAATGTGACTTCCAAAGTGGAATATATAGAGCTATGCAAGACAGTACGAAAAAGTATCACTGAAGACGTAAGGAAATTCAACTGTGAACTAGCAAGGAAAGCAATTGAAAACAACCAAAGCCTAAGGATAGCAAAGGGACATCTCAGTAAGGGGAAAAACAGATTATGGCACTGAGAAAAGAAGATGGTTCTGTAACAAGAAATAGAGGCGAAATTTTGACAAGAGTGAAAGATTTCTACTGCAAATTATATGAAAGGGATGATACATGTACTCCAGACATCATGAAATGTACCAGTACCAGAGTTCTTCCAGTCCTTCCAGCAGAAGTTGCACATGCAATCAAGAACATGAAGCGGGGAAAAGCTCCAGGAGAAGATGGAATTACTATAGACATCATACAAGAAGCAAGTGGAGAAATCGAAACAGTACTCGCCCAAATTTTCACTCGATGCCTTAATGAAGGGAAAATTCCTGAGGATTGGAACAACGCTACAATGATCTTGCTACATAAAAAAGGTGACATTGAGGATCTCAGGAACTACAGACCTATCAGCCTCCTATCAGTGGTTTATAAAATCTTCACTAAAGTTCTTTCACACCGCTTGAAGGTGACACTGAACATGGCTCAACCGAGAGAACAAGCTGGATTCAGGAGTGGCTACAGCACAATAGATCATATCCACGTACTGAGAGAACTAATTGAAAGAGCGAGGGAATATGAGCTTCCATTGTGCATGGCTTTTATCGATTATGAAAAAGCCTTTGATTCGATGAAACCATCAGCAGTTGCAATGGCTCTGAAATCCTGCGGTATTGAAGATGCATACATTAATATTATTAATAACATCTATGAAAATGCAAGTGCAAAGATTCGGCTGTTTGAAAATACAACACACATAAAAATTGGAAAAGGAGTGAGACAAGGTGACACCATATCTCCGAAGCTCTTTAATGCCACATTGGAAAATGTCTTTCAATCACTGAACTGGGAAAACAAAGGGATAAAGATTAATGGAGATTATCTAACCCACCTTCGTTTTGCTGATGACATAGTCATTTTTGCAACTACCTCATCAGAGCCACAGAGTATGATCCAGGAACTTGCTGACAAGAGTAAAGAAGTGGGATTAAAAATGAACTTTCAGAAGACAAAAGTGATGTTCAATGCTTTTACAAGAAATGAAGATTTATCGATTGATGGAGAAAAGCTGGAGATAACAGACACGTACGTTTATCTTGGACAGCAGATATCAAGTGAGGGTCACATTGGTGAAGAAATTAATTGGCGTACAAAACTTGCCTGGAGAGCTTTTGGAAGAAACAGCATAATTTTCAAGAGCAATATGCCATTATGTCTTAAAAGAAAAGTGTTTGATCAATGCATCCTTCCAGTGCTTACGTATGGTGCAGAGACGTGGACCTTAGCTAAAAGAGACATACAAAGGCTGCAGACAACTCAAAGCAGCATGGACAGGTGCATGCTTGGTGTAACCAGGAGAGATAAGAAGAGGAACTCGTGGATCAGAGAAATGACAAGAGTGGAAGACATCATGATCAGAGTTAAATCCCTGAAATGGCAATGGGCTGGACATACTGCCAGAAGAACAGACCATCGATGGACAGCCGAAATTTTAGATTGGATTCCAAGGGACAGGAAAAGACCCAGAAGAAGACCACATGGAAGATGGGTGGATGAAATTCGAAAGTATGCGGGAGTGACATGGAGGAGACTGGCACAAGACAGACCGTGGTGGAGGAAACTTGGGGAGACCTTCGTCCAGCAGTGGATTGATAATGGTTGACAATGATGATGATGATGATATTGGGTTGGTGGGAATGAAAGGTCCGGCTCGAACAAGCAGTGGAGACAGGCCTGAACCACATCGGAATGGAACCACCCATAGGTGTTGCGGGTATTACTTCACAGAGGTACTATAAATAGCAACCCAGTGTGTGAAGAACAAGATTCATACCAAGGAGGTTAGAATAATACTTCTGGAGATGCCCTGGTCTTTTAACCGTGAAGCCGCTAAGTGTGGGAATTTGCCATTGTTTACATGATACCTATGTAATTTCATCTGTTTGTATTTTGGAATTTCGTGGATTTTGGTTGCAGAAACCGTGTTAATATCAAATCGGAATATTTTATACTTCTTAGACGAGTGAAGTTTACCATTTTAACGTTATGTTTTGTTTAGAATTCGCACCAGTGTTCGTGTACTTCAATTTAAAATAAAAATGAGAAAGAGCCTCAAAATATTTAAGAATTTTATAAATTCAGCATTTTCTTACACATTGGCAACAAGTCACGATGCGAAATTGGAAACATTTACAACGAAAGAAGGCGATTCGGCCAACACAAAATGCATTGTAATAGTATTGAAAACCATGAGCTTTCCCTCACTTTGACGGCCGTCGCTCGCGGTTACAGGCTTCACGCAAAGTGGTACTGCTTCATTAACAAGTGCATCTCCAGATATTTTATTCTAACCTCCTTGGTTCAGACGTAGTTTGTTTGAACGTAACGTGACTTGCAAAGGAAACATTCGGACGCCAGATTTGAGAGTCATCTTCCTGTATGAATTTAATCTGGGCCATTCTGCAGGAATTGTAGCTCGAAACGTTAACAAAGCGTTTGGGGAGACCAATGACAAGCAGCATAGAGTTTTATACGCATTTCTAGTCATATTTTATATTTATATCCTTGTTTTTTATATTTGTGCGTTCCAAATATTTGAAATAAAAATAATGATGACAACAATTTTCTGTTGTAATCAGCACATCTTTTGAACCGATTCTGACACGAATTATATTTTTCAAAGTTATTCAAAGTCAATGTGAGCATTTAGAAAATATCAACTGGATTTTTGCAATCAATAAAACATCCAGAAATAGACACAGCTACATTTCTTCTAACACCGTCTAAAACGTACGTTACAAAAATTAATTAACAAATAGCGCACAAAAATTTTCTCATAGCAAAAGGATATCGGAGACAGATTTTCAAATCGAACAGCTAAAAGAACAAATATAGAAAGGAACATGATATAAATCTACGCCTTCTAGCTCAAGAATTTTGCATAATAGGAGAGTTGAAAGAAGGCTTGGAATATTCTTCGTGGAAAAAGCTATGCTAAGGAAAAATAACTTTTCACATACGTCTCCCGCAGAGGTAGCGAAAAAAAAAAAAAAAAAGCATTGGGCTTACACCACCTAGCGGGAATCCTGTGCAGTCTTTAAAGAGGATAATGTTCCGCATCTCTATTGTTGTGAATGGCGTACAGTAAAAAAAGCAATTTCTGATAAGGTTTTTAGAAGCAATGTTACAGCTGCAAACAGAAGTACACAAGCACAACCTAGCAACGGAACTTTGAACTATAAAACTCCTCAAATACTAACCTAAAGTGTTCCACAAGGTAAATAGAATCCGATGTTGAACGAATTTTTTAAATCGCACATTTTAAAAGCAAAGATATTAAGAAAAAACGTTGGAGTCTTCTAGCGGCGAAATTTTGCGTTATTTTGATAAGAAAATACGCTCACAGAATTTGCACATTTTGTAGTATCTGACCGAAGAAAGAAGTTTTTCAATCGGGGTATTAGTCCCTCAGATATTGCTGTAAACGGATACGTGAACTTACGCCCTTTCCTGGCAGACTTCGTTAAGAAAAATTTGAAATTACATGAGAAACATTTCGCAGCGGATATGGTCTCGAACAAAGGAAGAATTTTCAAGATCGAACTCTTAGGAGCAGAGCTATTGACAAAAATAAGATATGGATCTACGCTTCCTGGCGGAAAAATTATACATTATTGTAAGAAGAGAGTATTCTGAAAATGTTTTATAAAGAGAGCGAAATGGGCCAACGAAAGAATTTTTTCATTCGAGTTTTCAAGATCTCAGATTTAGATGCAAATGCATCAGAAACAGAAATAAACCCTTACGCCTCCTGGTGGCCAAACTATTATTTACCAAATATAAGAAAACATCCGCAAAACATTTCCGATCAGTGGCTGTATGTGATACAGGAAGAATTTTTCAAATCGGAGTTTTAGAAGTAGAGATATCTGGGAAAACGCAATTTACCTTTACGATATTATATGAAAAACATTTCGCATCAGAAACTATATGCAACAAAAAAGGAATTTTTCAACTCGGACTCTTAGAAGCAGAGATATTAGCAAAAATATGATATACATCTACACTCCCTGGCGGAGAAACCATGCATTATTTTATGAAGAAAGAATCCCCCAAAAAAATTATCGACGTGAGTGGTATCGGTCAAAGAAACAACTTTTTCAATCCAGATTTTAAAAGCTCAGATTTTGCTACAAATACATCAGAAGCAGAAATTAACACTTACGCCCCGTGGTGGCCAAACCGTTCTTTAACAAAAATTAGAAATTACATGCAAAAAATTTCCCATCACGAGCTGTATCCACCGAAGAAAGAATTTCTCAAATCGGAGTTTTAGAAGTACAGATATCGGGGAAAACGCAATTTACTTTAACGCCCCCTAGCGTAAAATATACGCGTAACTTGAAAAAGTGGCTATACCTGAAATGCTTTTCGACATAAATGGAATTGAAAAGTAAAAGAAATTTTTCAATCGGATGTTTAGAGGCAAATGTATGTAATAAAATGTGTTTTGAGTTCGATATCATCTGCGTTTATGTCCTCTAGCGGCGTAATTGCACATCGTAAGAAAAAATAAGCGCAATGAAGGATCATCATTGGCACATTTCAAGCTTCTCAATGCAAACAGAATTTTTCAAATAAGACTAATAGTTGCAAAGATATAGTGTCCACAGACGGACGTACAGACAAACCGATAACACAATTACGATCTTTTTTTACAAAAGACGTTCTAAAAAATCGGATTTCGTGGTTCTGCTTCAATTTTCTATTATGAAACAACCTTTTAATGATATGCGAATACTCAGTGCCTTGAGAAAGTGTAATGATCGGAAACAAGGATATATTCAAAACAAATTTCAGCTTGCACAGATTCGGGTTTTCCATTATTAGAAAAATACACACTGTTTATTCTAACACAAATTCAAGTCATTAGCACGAATAAATGGAGTTGTTATAAAGGAAACGGCAAGAGTAAATGACCTCCGTCCCTGGATGGCTGAGGTTATCGTACAAAGCAGTCAGTATAAGGGCCTTTGCTCGTGATCCTCTGCTTTCAATTTGTCGAAGGTGACTTTCCTGCATTATCACTCTTTTTGCAGGTAAGGAAACATTCAAGGTGTGTTTCCCAGATGTAGATATATGGATGCCCCTTCTAACTTTATTTGCAAATATCTTCGCTATTAATCATCGGATTTGGATATTTAAGATTTAGGGGTTTTTCCATGTGCTAAATAGAATGCGCATAAAATAACATACCTCTTATATAGAAAAATTCGGATATAGTGAGCTAATTAACATGTTAATTAGCTTAATTAGCATTCTGCAGTTTTCTTCGCATCCATCATGTAATAGTTCACTTTGAGTGCTTTCCAATGGTACCTTACTTGTTTATCTGCGGCAAATGGTTCGAAAGTTAACGGGGGTGGTTCGTTTATTTATTTATTTTTTTTGTCTGTACAAATGTGGGGAATGGCAATATATAGGATGAAGTAGCAGCGTGCGAATAATCCGTAGGTTGAGAGAGAAACGTAGGAGCCTCGGAGGCATGACAACGTGGAGAAAATGTCAGCAGGAAAAGTCAACATACCGTAAGTCGGAGAGGTCCAGGCGTGACAGCAAACCACTGGAGCGTCGGAGACCAGTTGTTGAAGAACTGAAGAAATCCTGTTTCCGATTATTAGCGAGTGCAGACATGTGCTCCAGGCGAAGCCGGGACGTTATTCGTGCATGGAACCAACGCAAAAGGGTGTTCCGAGCCCGAGACGGGCTCTGACGGGCTCTTACGAGCTACAAATAGCATATTAGTTACATCTCGGGCTCGGACGAGTTACGAATAGCATATTAATTACATCTCGTGCGGGCTTCTTTTTTTATGCTTAATTCTGAGTCTCTCTGTAAGGGCGAAAATTAATAATTCCACGAATGTTAAATACTGTATATTGTACATTTATGTTAATTTAGGCATGTTCAAAAAGAAAAAAAGGAGAAAAACTATGCCACGTGTTCAGATGAGAATGAAATTTCACCTCGGGAAGAACTTTTCTTGCCCTGAGGGATTAACTTTCTTTCTTTAACAGTGTGGTTGAATACCGCAGATGTTTGGCGTGCTACTAAGGGCACCAAAGAAATTCAAGGTAAACTTTTACCAACGGAAACATGGTATTCCTGAGAGACATTAACGTACACAGGAAATATTTACGTTTAGAGGACTTCAAAAGTAAAGCTAGACAATGCTCTATGTCTAAGAGCGCCAGTAGGTCTGGCAGTTTGTAATCTACCTTTATTATGATCGTATGCTGCTATTGTTTGAATGGTATTTATGCATCTGTAGAGAGTCTGGTTTCAAGCGGAGGCGGCGGTAGAAGAATACCACGGGAGATCTCGGCCAGCGATATGAATGGCAGGTATGCGTGTTGGGTGGACCAGCGAGGGCTACGCTCCCGAAGTAGAAGCCTCAGTAGCCTGCGGGCTTGGGTTCGGAGCGATCCGGAGTTTGAAAGGTCAGAGGTCAACGCCTTGGAGCAATATACCGAGAGGAATGCTGGATTTCTCCGAAGAGGAGGAAAGAAGGTCACGTGATCCAGTAGAGCAGCGAGGGAGTTGGAAGTCGTTTTCGGAAGCGTCAAGACGTGGGAGCAGGAGCTGTCGTGGAATTATGTTGAGCATGGAAGTGAAGCCTAGTACTTCCTGCAGGAAGTCCGGAGTTGAGGAAACTCGAGTGCGGTAGTGCGTGTATGCCCGATATTTTTCCGACCGAAGCAGGGTTGAAGTACGGAACAATTAGTCGAGGAACCGAATAGTTTCCAGAGACTGACAACGGGTAGAGACAGGCGTATTATCCTATAACGGACTCAGGTTATATCGAGTCGGGTCAGACAGACCGTGGACACTCTTGCTACACCGCCGTTTAGCGAGGAATCCTACTCTCAGACTATAATATGTGATTATTAAATTTCTTTATCTTCTACTACGGAGTAATTACTACGACAAGGATCTTGTGATTTATTTTAAAATCTTTCCTCCCTTCCTCGATCAGCATATCTCATAAGTAAAGCTGAGGAAGAGGGCGCCTGGGCCTTAAATTTATATTAGTAAATTCGGTATGGAAGAACCTAGGTAGATTTGCTGTGTGAGGGTGGTTGCTAATTAATTCAACGGACGTCCTCCGGAACGAAGGCGGTACTTAGCACAAGGGCCATAGGCTCATCCCTACACTTTCTTTTCCTTTTTTTTCCTTCTAAGTTTTAGGAAGAGGAATCAGTTGTTTTTTTTCCGGCAGTGTATCAGTGAATCCTGATTGCGTGGGAAGGGAATTGATGTGTCATTGTGCGGGAGCTTAAGTGCTTTTTAAGAGTAATTAGCCTAGGAAAGTAGGGGGCTAAGGCAGGGGAAATAGAGAGTAGGGAACTCCACCTTCGCACAGATGCAGTAGGACAGTCAGTTCTGTGGCCAGCTAAAATTGTCCTTGGACACATCAGAGAAGACGACCTCAATTCTCAAAATAAGCATCCACAATAAAACAGATGGAGAGGGGAAAAGGAAAAGCCGCTAGTGTCATAAATTTGTCGTTGAAACGTAATGCACAGTAAAAGAAAAATCTGTTATACATTAGGACGTAGAGGGTAGACAAAGATATGCAGTTCGATTATGTTGTGAAGAATAGCTCTGCGGTATGATGAGAATTAAAGTGCGAATCAAAGTAAATTCCCCAGAGGAAACAGTCCGCTTGAAAACCAGACGGGAGATTTATTGCTTCGACGGATTTGTACCTAATGTGTGAAGCCGGCCTTAAGATCTCAGCTCTGAGGACGGAAGTTCGTCCCCAGTATTTCAGAAGACCTCGTTTAACCCAAGGAGGTTAGAATAAGATATCTGGAGTTGCCCTTGTTAATGCAGCAGTACCACTTTGCGTGAAGCCTATCACCGCGAGCGACTGCCGTTAAAGTGTGGGAAAGCTCATGGTTTTCATGAGGGAAAGCTCATGGTTTTGTTGACCGAATCGCCTTCTTTCGTCGCAAATGTTTCCAATTTCGTATCATAGCTTCCTTCCGATATGTCAAAAAATGCTAAATTTATAAAATTCTTAATTATTTTGAAGCCCCTTCCCATTTTTATTTTAAATTGAAATACACGAACATTAGTGCGAATTCAAAACAAAATATAGCATTAAAGTTGAAAACTTTACTCGTCTATGAAGCATAATTCATTCCGGTTTAATATTAACACAGTTTCTGCAACCAAAATCCATGCAATTCCAAAATACAAACAGATGAAATCACATAAGTGTTATGTAAACAATGTCAAATTCCCACACTTTGCGGCTTCACGGTTTAGAGACTCAGGGCATCTCCAGAAGTATTATTCTAACCTCCTTGGTTAAACCAAAAATGCATCGTGTAGAAAGCGGAAAGAGAATAACAAATTAAACAAAGCTTTTCTAATAGCTGTTACTGTCGCCTATACACTCAACATTCATGTTTTTAGTTACTCCTTTTATCCATTTGCGCATTACAATATGAATGATCCGTATCTTGAAGTTATACGAAAAAAGTTAAATACTGATGATTGTTAAACAGTTAAAAATGAAATAGGAAAATCTACCGTGTGGAAACCTTTTTCTCCAAATTATTGATTGCACGACCAACGCAAAATTGAATTATGTTCAGTGTGAGAAATATGAATGCATTTTGAAATATAAAAGTTCTTCAGGATCTAGCAGACTTTTGCGTCATGCCAAAACATGCGTGAAGACCATCTCCTCTCCATGCACGAAAAAGGCAGACAGTTTCTTTTTCTTATATAGATAAGAAAAAAAAATTCAGCTATTGCAAAATTTTCTGTGAAACTGCAAAATATAAATTTTCTTTCAAGGTTATATCCTTCCTAATGAGACGCATAAATTATGAGCATCATATTCCATGCTCCTTCCTGTTTCATGTAAAAATCGGATGAAAGAGAGAAAAGGATCAGCACTTGGGAAAGTCGGGCACGGGTTTCACAGTAAAAAGACCTCATGGAGCTGAGTCGGGCTTCGGGCTCTGACGGATTCGGGCTTCGCAAACCGAGCCCGAACTCATCTCCAGTAGACATAGATCACATGCTGAATGAGGACAAACACATAGGAGCACAGAGGCGAAAGACGAGTAGGCATGGCAGAACACAGCAAAAGAGTCCGGTAAGCGTCAAAGGAGAGTTCGATCATGAACGAACGGCGAGCAATAGTGAAGGCGAAATGCAGTACCGATAACAGGACTGGGCAATATACACTGCTGGCCACCCGAAATGCGACACCAAGAAGGACACGAGATAGCAAAGCCAGACTTACTGGACACATAACAACAGATACAAAGATGAAACGATTGAGCTTACAGTCCCGTGCGACTTGCAGAACACGCAAACATCAATAGTTCGTGTGGTCCCCATGGCTGGCAATAACGGCCGCTACACGCCGCAGCATCGAACGAAAGAGGCTTTGGATGGGTATGTTGGTTCAGGCTGCTTTCACACGCTGCCACAGTTCATCAGGCGTAGCCGCGGGTGGTGCTTGCCGGGTCACTCGGTTGCCGATCAGCGACCAGACGTGTTCGATGGGCGACATATCGGGACAACAGGTGGGCCACGGCAGCAGTGACACCTGGTGGGCCGTGAAGAATTGTTGCACGATGCGTGCCACATCCGGGCGCGCATTGTCTTGTTGAAACGTGGCCGCTGGTAGGTCTTGCAGATAAGGGAGGACTACAGGCTCCCAAACGTCGGAGATGTAGCGGTGGCTGTTGAATGTACCTGCGATGCGTACCAGAGGGGTGCGGGTGTCATATCCAATTGCGCTCCAAACCATAACGCCAGGCGACGGACCGGTATGGCGATGCATAATGTAGGCGTAATACAGTCTCCCACCACGGTACCGCCACACGTGGATCCGACCTTCGTGGTGTTCCAGGCAGAAGCGGGATTCGCCGGAAAAGAAAATGTCGAGCCATTCTGTAGTCCAGGTGTGGCGTTCAACGGCCCACTGCTACCGCACTCGCCGATGGTGTAACGTTAATGGTAATCGGAGCAATGGGCGCCGTGCGACAAGTCCCCGCTCTTGCAGACGACGTCGAACGGTACGTGCTGACACAGGTTGCTGCCAACACACCCTCATTCCAGCGCTAACGTTCGTGATGTAGCGGTGCGAGCCAACAATGCCCGCCGCACAACATGCCGGTCCTCTCGTACGGTGGTGTGCCGCGGCTGCGGCAATCGCTCACGTCGTTCCGTCCGTCCCTCCTACACCCACCGAATCCATACTCGCATCACTGTGGCTGGATGTCGTTCCATACGGGCGCCGATGTCTCGGTACGATAAACCGCTGTCGCGATAAGCCCCTATTTGTCCTCTGTCGAACTCCGAAACGTGCTGGAATGACTGCCGTGTTCTGCGACGAGGCATCAGGAAGCTTCCCACGCACAGGTCCGGCAGCACAACACACTTCCACTAATTACACCCCGCCTTTTGTGCACCCTTCTTATAGTGCTTCTCGGTGGCGTGCACATGATTTGCATATGCCCTGCAATGCTAATCGTTTGCATGTCCTCTCGCGGGCGACGCATGCTGTGAATCTCAGGCCAATCGGATGCTTCCTTCTTGGTGTTACATTTTGGGTGGCCAGCAGTGTAGATAGACGTGATGAACATCCGCGGGCTAGGTACAAAAGGGGCACAGTGGAGAAGAGATGATTGGCATACGGAAGAGAATAGCAGGAACTAGGAGACGGTTATGGAGGAAGAGCCAGTGAGTGTTAGTTTCAAGTGGAGATGACAGAGGTCAGACGGCAGCGGACCGGACAGCGGAATTGGAGGCAGAAGGGACGCGAAGAACAGGACGTGTCGGAGAAGCGGAAGCAGCACATAGTAGTTAACCAGGGCTGTAACTAAGCTATGGCGAGTGTGGCCCTTGGCATGGGCGCCAATTAAACGGAGGCGCAGTGCGGAGTTTTCAGATAATTAAGTAGATAGCAGTTAGTAACTGCATATTGTAAAGCTGCAGCGGGAGAACGAATTTTAATATTTTCATTATTTTTATATATGCTCCACATTTGAATTTTATTGGTGACATTAATTTAGTTATTTTTTACAGACGTTGGTGGCAAGTTTTTCAGTCGCAAGGCAAAGAAAAAGAAATGTTAATATTTTTATTGACTGTCGAGTGTCGAACCAAACTGATGTAGTGCTGGGTTATACAGAGACGTAACTAGGTATTTCTGCGCCCAGGGCAAACCTTAGAAAATTGCTTCACCCTCTCCACCTGACTTCTTTTTTATATAAAAATGTTATACTGTTACACATTAACACGGTCGAATCACATTATTGTGACCACTAGTTAATATCCAGAATAACTGCCATGTAAAGCACGGAGAGCAGCTAGAATAGCTGGGAGTGACTCAATAAGGTGCTGGAAAGTGTTCACAGGTATGTGGAGCCATGTTGACTGCAGTGCATCTGACAGTTGCTGGAGGGTGCGAGATGGAGGATCCATAGCACGAGCAACACGATTCAGATGGTCCCACAGATGCTCAATTGGGGTTTTAGTCTGAAGAATTAGGGGACCAGGAAAGTACTTTGAAATCTTCATCGAGCTCTTTCAACCACTCTCGGGCATTTCTAGCTGTGTGGAACGTCGCACTGTCGTTTTGGAAGATCCCATCCGCCCTCATGAGTGTACGTATATGTACCTGCAAGGATGGATTCATAACAAAAAATTTTCATAGTGCCTTTCACAGGTATGATTAGACACAGAGAATGCCAGGTAAACATTATCCAGACCATAACGCTGTCCCCACCAGCTTGTGTTCTTCCAGCAATGGTTGAAGAGTGTTTGTTTTCAGATGTTTCTCGCCTTATACGCCAACGTCCATCAATTCGATGAAGCAGAAAACGTGACAAATCGGAGAAGGAATTCCTTTGCCAATCAGCGGAGGTCCAATTCCGATACTGACATACAAATGTAAGCCTTTTCTGCCGATGCACCTTCGTTAGCATAGGTGCAATGACCATCCGTCTGCATCGGAGCCCCATACGCAGCAGGGTTCGCTGAGCTGTTTGTTTAGACACACTTCCGGTAGCGCCCCCCCCCGCTCTAGTTCATTCGGCCAGTGAATTGCTCCACTGTAGCGTGTCGATCGGCTCTCACGCATCTTCGAAGCCGATGTTCACCTTTCACATCAATGGCACGTGCTGCTCCGCAGTTTCCACATCGCTTGTTTGCAATGGTGCTATTTCTCCAATCACGATACACTTTAACCACAGTAGCACGCGAACAGTTCACAAACTACGATGTTTCATAAATACAGCCACTCTTGGCCCGAAAGCCGATAATCATCCCTTTTTGCAAACCTTATTAATCTATCCTGTTATCCATAACAGCAACTAATGATATTTTTTCAGATTGTCTACAGTACACCTTATATACCCTCCAAGCCAACTCATGACACGTGCCTTCTTTCATTGGCTACGCGTTGTTGACGTCGAAAGTAGGAGGTGGTCACAATAATGTGACTCGACTGTGCATACACTGAGTGGCCACTTTATTATGACCACCTGACAGTTTTAAGCAAATAAGCTATGGCTGTACGCTGTTGCCGCCAGAGGGCGAGGCTGGTATAAAAAGGGAAAGCTTAGGGCTTGCGACAGTAGTAGAAGTGATTTTTGGGTGACGAGATGGGTAAAAAATGCGATTTGATGTACTTTCAACGTGGGGTGATTGTAGAAGCTCGGAGCCATGGAGCGAATTTCACCGAAACCACCGCATTCGTGAAATGTTCCAGAGCAGCTATTGTTAAAGTGTTTAAAGACTGGACTGTCAGCCAAAAAACTGGGTCTCTACGTGCAACGTGTGGTCGTCGTCGACTAGTGGCTGCTCGGGCGGAACGGAGAGTGTCCAGACTGGTAACACACAACAGAAGAGCAACAGTGCAACAAATTACAGACCATCTTAATCAAGGATCCCCTCAAATGATCTCTGCACGCACTGTTCGCCGTACATTGCATCGGATTGGATATGGCAGCAGAAGGCCTGTTCGAACACCTTTGCTGTCTGCAGTTAACACAGGAGCACAAGGATTGAACAGTCGATAATTGGAAACAAATTATGTGGTCCAATGAATCACGTTTTCAGTTGCACCATTCCGATGGCCGAGTGAAAATCTGGCGGAAACAGCACGAAAGCATGGACCCCAAATGCATTGCTACAACCCTTCAAGCTGGTGGAGTCAACGTTATGGTTTGGGGACTGTTTTCCTGGCATGCTTTGGGCCCTTTAATTCGTGCTGAGCAACGTCTGACTGGCACATCATATCTAAACATCGTTGCGGACCAAGTGCATCCTGTCATGTGGATGGTTTATCCCAATGGCAATGATTACTTTCAACAAGATAATGCGTCCTGCCATAGTGCTCGTATTGTACAGGATTGGTTTCAGGAACACGCCGGTGAGTTTACTTTGCTTAGGTGGCCCCCACAATCTCCAGATCTCAACCCCGTTGAGAATTTGAGGGATGAAGTTGAACGAGTCATCAAACAGCTGGATCCACTACCCTGCAATCTCACACTCCTGGAAAGTGCCATTCATCAAGCATGGTCTCAGATTCCACAAACCACCTATCAACATCTCGTGGAGTCCATGCCACGAAGAATCGACGCAGTATTAAAGGCAAACCGTGGCCCAACGGAGTACTGAGGGGTTGGTCATAATAAAGAGGCCACTTAGTGTATAAACAAAGTAATATCGCTGAAATGGCAATGCGCTGGACATTTTGTTGCTAGGATAACTGTGTGTGTGTGTGTGTGTGTGTGACCACCGTTGGACAGTTAAATATTACAACAACAGAAATTTGAAAAGCATTAAAAATCTAAACGCGCAAAATGCTGCACAGAATTTTTCTCTTACATATTTTTTTTTTGTTATAAGTATACTGTATATATACACATTTTATGATTATATACATATAGACACAGTCGAGTCACATTATTGTGATCACCTCCTACTTTTTATGTCAACAGCACGTAGCCAATGAAAGAAGGCATGTGTCGTGAGCTGGCTGGGAGGGTATATAAGGTGTGCTGTAGACATTCTAAAAACATATCACTAGTTGCTGTTATGGATAAAAGGAGCGATTTATCAGATTTGCAAAAAGAGATGATAATCGGCTTTCGGGACAAGGGTGGCAGTATTTCTGAAACAGCGCAGTTTGTGAACTGTTCGCGTGCTGCTGTGATTAAAGTCATGGACGGCGGAACCTAATAGTTTCAGGGAGGGTCCAGGGTCCAACTTCCCCGAGAGCTAAAATAATTAAAAAAAAAGAGTCAGATAACCGTAGTATATAGTATACTTGCTCATATCATCATCATCACCACCATAAATTACCAATCCACTGCTGGAAGAAGGCTTCCCTAAATCTCTTCCACAACTTTCTATCTTGAGCCTATTTTTTCCAAAATCACTCCAGCTTGTTTTTGCATTGCATCCACCTATCACCCACGCAGTCTTTTTCTGGGTCTTTGCCTACCTCTTGGTTTCCAGTCAAATACTTCAGTTGTTCAACGGTGGTCAGTCAGTTCATATAGCAATATGGTCAGCCCATTGCCACTTGAGGCATCAAGTGAAAATTTGGGTGGGTGCAGTTTATGTTTCTCCAGGAGCTCTTTGTGCAATGTCCATGACAATCCCATATTTTCTTGGAGTTATTCTCCGTTTCATGTTCTTAACTGCATGGGAAACCTCTACCAATAGTACTGAAGGGACTTCCGGCAAAAATTGTCCATGCGATTAAGAGCATGAAACGAGGAAAAGCTCATGTATGTATATAAACACTGTATAATTGTGCGTGCTGACCGAATGTGTACATATTTCAACCAAGAGTAGTGAAAAATAAATAAAATTTAACATATTCCCTAGAAAATTTTAAGTTTTACGGAAAAGCAGTTTGGTTATTTTTTTATCAGAAAATTTAAGAAATAGTCTACAAAGCTTCTAAAATTGTAATAAGTTGAGAACAAAAATTTGAACCTTAAATTCAGTATTTTAATAAAATCTGACATATGGTTGCATATTTTGTGTTGATTTCTTTTACACCGTTAAAACGATTTCTGCGTTCATTTAAGAAAAAATCACCAACACAAGAACATTCCTCAGTGGCAAATGGTTTCATTATTCGCAATGTAAACAGTACTAGTAATTGAATTAAAGTAAAAACAGTTACGGAGCTCTAAAAATATTTTGACAGCGAAAATGAACATGACAGTGCTATATAAGACAAAATCAAGACACATACTGCTGTACTTATTGGCGTGTAACAGTAAAATTAAATTTAAGGTTCAAAATTATTATCCAAAACGTATATGTCAGTATCGGTGTCGATAGCACAATGCTGTACAATACTGAGAGCTACAGAAGGTCTTTTCTCAAGTCATACATTTTGGCCAGAATGAACACACCTGTAAAAGCAGTTCATTTAGCTTTTATACCGTTTAGCTTTTGTTTCATTCCCAATCTATCCATATTTCATTTGTCTTTATACGTAGGTAAATAAAAAATTAAAGGCTATTTGACAATTACGTGTAACTGAAGCGGATAGTAGCTGACACAACATAACACGTTTGCAATGGCTGGGTAGTTTGAACACGCACAGCGTAGCGCTCAGTCTTTTGTCTAGTTGAAGCCAAGGTCAAATAAACATGGGCGCTCTGATGCTGGATTGCACCATTGTTGAACAACGCACCTTAGTGAGATTTCTTTGGACAGAAGGTGTGAAAGCTGCTGAAATTCACTGCAGGACGTAGGCTCAGTATGGAAGTGAAAAGTGAAAACAGCACGACTCAAAGAAAAGTTTGTGAATGGGTAGAAAGGTTTAGGGGGCCTACAGCGGGAAGAACAAGACTTTAAGACGAAGCTCGATCAGGTCGGTCATCAACGTCGCGTACACACACCCAAATCAACAGGGCGAATGTCTTGATCAGGGAAGACCGATGGATTACGTTGTCCGCTGGTGCTGAACATTTAGATATCAGCTATGGATCCGCACATACCATAGTGTATGATGACTTGGGGCACCGTAAAGTTTGTACAAGATGGATACGCAAACAGCTTAGGGATCTGCACAAGTAACAGCGCGTGGAAGTTGCGACATAATTCCTGAAACGTTACGAAGATCCGAGTATTTTTGGAGCAGACTGTTACAGGCAACGAGACATGGGTTCATCACTACGAACTGGAAAGCAAGAGACAAAGCATGCAGTGTAAACACCCGTCTTCTCTGGTAAAGAAGAAATATTTAAAGGTATTCATACATACATATCACACATTTTTTTAGAGATATTCATACATACATATCACTAAGCTGTTCTCTGAGATTCAGAAGTTAGCTCCACAAAGAAATGCAAACTACCAGATAAATTTATCTACTTACTGTTGCCGTATCAAACTTCTCCATTTACAGCAATCTTGATATACAACTCGGGCTTCACTGATATCCATCACACGACGTACACAAGACCTTCTATACTTCATACATATAATCTTTTTCTCATGCACTCCAGAATCTGATCCTCCCATGACTTTCTTGGCCTTCCTCTGCCTTTTCCTTCCTGACACTTCGGCTAAAACAATTTTCTAAGTAAGCATCTCATCACTCATTCTTACAACATGTGCAAACTACCTAAGGCCGTCCCGGTGGCGCAGTGGTCTAAGGCGCTGGCCTCTGATCATTCGTCCGTAAGGGGTCCGGGTTCGAATCCCGAGGAGGCATGGATGTTGTCTTTGTCTTACGGCACTGGCTCTCTCCCTTTCCTGGAACCAGTGACCCTAAATTAGGGACGGGCGACTGCTTATAGCCCATTGAGTTGCTCACGGTGGTCGTTAAACCTCCAATCAAAAAAAAAAACACATTTTTACACAACTGCAACACATCTTCATTCCTCACACAATCAGAATATGTCTTGTCACAACCCTCCCCCCCCATCCCCGTATGTAACACATTTCTCCAGCACACAAACGACTCCTGTGTATACTTACCGCTTAATTTTGGTTCGAGTTTTTTGTTGTTCAGATATTTATTTCATAGATGGTGTATTGGGTTTTATGACCTCAAGCAGGACACATTCCGACTTAGATTTAAAAAGAAAAAAAAAGGAAAGACAAACCACTCTGGTTATTGCTTTGGAGAAAGAGAAACCGCCCTGGTTATTGCTTTAAACAAATTTAAAGAACTTCTTAACGATATTTTTTCAAAGAACAAACACAATGTTGCGTTAACTTTGCAATTTATTTGTGCAAAAACAATTTTCAAAATTGTACACTCGCACCGTTTGGAGCTTCATGGACTCTTTCAGTGAGGGGGACCATGAAATTCCAGAGGGGGTGGGAGGGGTGGGGGTCCGGACCCTCTTGTCCCCTACCTTCCGCCGCCTATGGTTAAAGTATATCGTGATTGGAGAAATGGCATTACTGCGAATAAGCGCCGTGGAAACGACGGAGCACCACGTGCCATTGATGTGAGAGGTGAACGTCGGCTGCGAAAGTGCGTGAGGGCCGATCGACACGCTACAGTGGAGCAATTCACTGGCCGAATCAACCAAGGGGGCTACCGGAAGTGTGTCTAACACGACAGTTCAGCGAACCCTGCTGCGTATGAGGCTCCAATGCAGACGGATGGTCACTGCACCTATGCTAACGAAGGTGCATCGGTAGAAAAAACTTATACATTTGCACGGCAGTATGGGAATTGGACCTCCACTGATTGGCAAAGGATTGCCTTCTCCGATGAATCACGTTTTCTGCTTCATCGAACGGATGGACGTTGGCGTATAGGGCGAGAAACATCGGAGGACAAACACTCTTCAACCATTGCTGGAAAAACACAAACTGCTGGGGGCAGCGTTATGGTCTGGAGACTGTTTTCGTGGCATTCCCTGGGTCCACTCATACCTGTGGAAGGCACTATGAACCGAATTCGTAACGAATCCATCCTTCAGACCACGTACTTACATGAGGGCGGATGGGATCTTCCCTGGGGCGGATGGGATCTTTAATGGGGCGGATGGGATCTTCCAGAACGACAATGGGACGTGTCACACAGCTAGAAATGTCCAGAGTGGTTGGAAGAGCACGATGAAGACTTCAAAGTACTTCCCTGGCCCCCTAATTCCCCAGACTTAAACCCGATCGTGCTCTCTGCTCTATGAATCCTCCACAATGCACCTTCCAGCAGCTGTCAGATGCACTCCAGTCAGCATGGCTCCACATACGTGTGAACACCTTCCGTAACTTATTGAGTCACTCCCAGCCCTACCTCCTGTCCGCGCTGCACCCGTCGGTTACTCTGAATGGTCACAATAATGGTCACAATAATGCGACTCGGTCGTGTATATATATATATATGTACATTATATTGACAAAAACCACCGGACATCCCTTCAAAAAGCAAATGTATGGATCCGCTGCGTTGTTAAGATGCGCGGTACAGCTGCAAAAGGCATAAAAACAGGCATGCAGCTGACCGCAATCATATCGTACTGTGAGGCTGAGTGAAATTTTCGCGGCAGGAGAGAACTGACTTTGAGAAAGGTATAGTTGTTAGATTGTTGGGTGTTATAATAGTGGATTGTCCATAAGAGAAACCGAGAGGCGTTTAAACATACCCAAGTCAACAGTTTTGGATGTACTGAATAAGTGGAAGACACATGACGTGCCTGAAGCAGCAAGATGTACCGGCAGACCAAAGAAAATCAGTGATAGAGAACGTCGAAGCCTCAGGAGAGTCATTACAGCTAATCGACGGAGTACTGCATAAGACCTCAGTGTACAGGTGAGTAAAAATGCTGGAACCTCGGTATGTACACGTACCATTCGCAGAGAACTTTATTTCACGGGTTATCGTGGTCGTGCAGCTGCGCATAAGCATTTCATCTCCACTCGGAATGCTACTTGTCGTTTAGCATGGCATAAAGAACATTTATCGTGGACCGTAGATCAATGGAAACGGGTCCTATAGACTGATGAATCTAGATACGCGATCCACCAGTTTGATGGCCGTGTGCGGGTACGGCGGCAGCCGGGGGAACGCTATTTAGCGCAGTGTACTGTTCCTGCGGTCAAGTTTGGAGCTGACAGTTTACTCGTGTGGGGGTGTTTTTCGTGGTATGGTCCTGGCCCATTAGTGATCGTGGACAAACCTGTTAACCAGCACATCTACCTGGATATTCTGGACAATTATGCCCTGCCAACTCTGTGGCAATAGTATGGAACCGAGCCTTGTTAGTACCAACAGGATAATGCAGCGAGCCGTAAAGCAAGGACTGTTACGGCGTGGTTTGACGATAATTCCGCATTGTGTGTGGACTGGCCAGCACAGATCCTTCATCTTAATCCAATAGAGCACCTGTGGGATGAAGTAGAGCGCCGCATAAGAAGTTTGCAACCAAGGCCTACTACTAAGCAAGAGTTAGTGGCAGCATTATGTACTGAATGGAAGCGCATACCTATCGCCGTGTTTCAAAACCTTGTCGAAAGCATGTCTCGAAGGGTCAGTGCATGCGTTAAGGCCAAAGGTGAACCGACACCGTACTAATGTGTGTCAATAAATGCTATGTTGTGTTTCTTTTCTAGGTGTCCGGTGACTTTTGTCAATATAGTATATGTAGTATATATACACCAATGAGCACCCCACCTACCTAATAAGCTGTAGGGCCTCCTTTAGTCCACAAAACAGCAGCCACTCGGCGAGGCATCAATTCGATGAGGTGACGATAGGTATGCTGTGGTTTCTGGTACCATAATGTCAACAGCAAGTCTTCCATTTCCTGTACATTTCGGGGTGGTGGTGATTTAGCGCAAACCCGCTTTTCCAAGTCGAACCACAAATGTTCGATTGGGTTCATGTCAGGTGAATTTGGAAGCCAGGACATTAACAGAAAGTCACTAACATGTTCCTCGAACTATTCTCTGACGTTTCTGACAGTGCGGCGTGGTGCATTATCCTGTTGGTAATTGCCATCACCAGCAGAAAACACAGTTGCCATGAATAGGTTAACTTGATCTGCAACGATGTTCAGATACCTGACAGCTGTCAGGGAATGTCCTATTGGGATAATGGCGCCTAAAGTGTCCCAAGAAAACATCGCTCACAGCGTAACACCGCCGCCGCCGCCGGTCTGTTTCCTGCCAACAGTGCATCCAGGTGCAATAGCCTCCATTGGTAATCGGTGTATCCGTGCTCAGCCGTCTACGTAATGCACCAGGAATCTTGATTCGTCAGACCAGAACACTTTCTCCCAATCATTCACAGTCCAATCTCGATGATCTTATGCCCATTTCATTCGTTGTTGGCGATGACGTGCAGTGAGCATGGGGACCCGGCTGAGTCTTCGGCTACGCAGGCCCATGAGCAGAAGGCTTCGATGAACTGTGTGCTGTGACACATTGCCCTGATCACCACTGTTGTAGCTGCTGGTGATTTGCCGCACTGCGGCCCTGCGGTCGCTGTGAACAATGCGCTACAGTCTCCGCTCCCCTGAGTCAATGAGCTGCGGACGACACACGGCTGGACGATGGTTCGTCGTTGGGCCATCTGTGCACCACTTTTGATTCGTACTCACTACAGCGTCACGTGAACAACCCACAAGCCGCGCTGTTTCGGAGGTTGTAGTCCCGAGGCTCCGTGCCATCACAGTTTGTCACTTATCAAATTTCGATAAATCGGCAGCTTTTCCCATTCTGACTCCGAACACTCTAATAACCGAAAGCATGTCCTCCGGTTGTATGTATATATGCTGCTCTGCGAACTTCGCCTGCGCCACCGTTCAGTCTCCAGGCGCGCTCATTTCTCTAGGCTGGGGTGGTCATAATGTAACGGCTCATCGGTATATATATATGAATACCATAGAATTAGTCAACTCCAGATGGAAATGGCAAGAAATGCAGAAAATACTGAGAGCTGTAATTTGTAGCTTTTTCAAAGAGCAGTGCAAACTACTTCTAACTGATTTTCACACAGACCTAGTGAACTAGTGAACGTGGATTTCTGCTACATCACATGTGCATAACTGTGGCTATTATAAATAACCCCCAGAGAATGTTCAACAACATAAACGAAATGTCTTGCAACCTACCTAACAAAAGGCAAGACAATACACGTAGGCCTATTATACAACCAAAAGTGTACCTGCAACAATAAATACTGGAAATGGCCTCCTCCTATGTGTGGACATGCATCCACGCGTCTGAACATGTTTTCAAAGACACGTGACAGATCCAACGGATAAATGTTGCTCATTACTGTGGTGAT
Source organism: Macrothele yani (assembly GCA_039090855.1). Taxonomy (NCBI): domain Eukaryota; kingdom Metazoa; phylum Arthropoda; class Arachnida; order Araneae; family Macrothelidae; genus Macrothele; species Macrothele yani. Next base: position 135,505,210 of record CM077010.1, on the reverse strand, counting down.
GGCTTCCTCTAGAGAACGAGGATTGTTCTTGTAAACAGAGTTTTTAGTAAACCCCACAGATCTGGAGGTGTGAGATTGGGAGAACGTGGCGCCTTTGGAGACCCTGTTTCCCAATACATCAGTCAACGACGCCATGGAGACGAGCTGTATGGGACGTAGCAGAATCCTGCTGGAAGTAGCCATTAATAATTTCCTCCTCGGTTAAGTGTCCGATGAATGGGTACAGGATATAGTCACATACCTTGCCGCGTTTATGGTTTCCTCGAAGAACATGGGCCCAATTATACATCTTGGAGATATCGCACACCTTACACCAATCTTCTGAACATGTAATGGCATTTCGTGTATCTGATTCGGCAGTTTCGACTGTTCACATATCCCGATAAGTGGAACAGCCCCTCATCAGAGAAAAACATGACGTCCAGAATATCCTCTCCGTTGTCATTAATGAAGTCCTGGAACCAACTGCAATATTTCCACATGCGTATCGTAATCTGCGTGTTTCGTTCACTGTACCAACTTTGTACCGGTGGAGCTGCAGTCGCGTCTTCATTGCCCTACGGATGCTGCTGTACGACACACCTGCTTGTTGTGCCAATTTTCGAACCTATTTCTTTGGACATTTAGTGAACGGAAATATCATACACCGTCTTTTCCGTTAACACTCGTGGCCTACCGCTTCTCGGAGCATCTCTCACCGATACCGTTTTACAAAACTTTTCAATTAACCGCCTCACTGCATTGCGATGGGGTGCTTCAGTATTGCGAATTTTTTCTCTGTACTTAACGTTTCATTTCGTCAGTATATTCACCTCCGCTACGGAACACGTGTTAAATCAGGAAGATCCCTCAAGATTCAACACAAAGTCCAACCGGCCACTGTAACGAGTCACTACTGACTGATTCAATCACGACATGGCGCCAGACGACGGAAATACCCGTTACGTCGTTCAAGGTCAGACGGCAGAATGCGTGTAACCGCTCTTTAAACATTCCCCATTCACAATATTGCATGTACGTGCGCGGTAACTAGACTATATAGATGTCTTATTATTATTTCTTATCACAGTACGTCAGGTGCACAGCGACTCTTGGCTCACCCCGTATAACACTTCGTGGACGGAAGCATAATCCATGCCTCATCTGAGATTAGTCTGATTCAACTGGGACAAACAGTCATAGGCCAGCGGTTATACTGCGCAGCCGACCTCGTGGCGCAGTAGTCTAATAAGCGGTGGCTTCTGATCATTCGTCCGAGAAGGGTTCGGGTTCGAATCCCAATGAGGCATGGAGGTTGTGTTAGGGCCGCGGGTGGCCTAGTGGTCAGCGTTCGAGAATGCTATGGAGATAACCTCAGGTTTCATCCTGAGCAGGTACGAACGTTCAAACCACTAAATATCAGCCGTGCGTCGGATGGGCACGTTAAGCCGTCGGACTCCGGGTACTGGCCCCCTGGTAATAAATAAGGGCGCCTTCCTCCCACTTTCTACCTCGCTTCCGTGTCACTTTCCTATCGGGCACTATAGCACAAATCTCCTAGCTTCCTATTTCTAAGGGTTGTTTAAGCCCTAGGGTCAGACACTGCCTTCCTAAAATCCTCTACATATGATCTTTTTTTTTTTTTTTTTTGATTGAAGGTTTAACGACCACCGTGAGCAACTCAATGGGCTATAAGGAGTCGCCCGTCCCTAATTTAAGGTCACTGGTTCCAGGGAAGGGAGAGAGCCAGTGCCGTAAGACAAACGCAACATCCATGCCTCACCGGGATTCGAACCCGGACCCTTTCCGGGCGAATGATCAGAGGCCATCGCTTAGACCACTGAGCCACCGAGGCGGCACATATGATCTGGATGTTGTGTTTGTCTTACGGCGCTGGCTCTCCCTTCCCTGGAAACTGTGGCCCTAAATTAGGGACGGGCGACTGCTTATAGCCCACTGAGTTACTCACGGTGGTCGTTAAACCTCCAATAAAAATAAAAAACAAAGTCCACTGCACCATCGATGCGCTATTTCTTTAAATATTTGATTGATGGTTTCTTGTATCAAAGGTAAATGAACTACTTTTCACCAATTCTGTGTTTTAAAAGTAAAAATCGAAAAGCAGAACTGGTTATGGGGATGCTACGCACACTGATTTGCCTTTCATAAAAATAAAAAAACTCGCTATGATGGTACTGTGAACAAAAGGCTTAAAACTTATGAGGGAGGGATGCAGGCAGAAGCGGGATTCGTCGGAGAAGACAATGTCGTGCCATTCCGTAGTCCAGGTGCGGCGTTCAACGGCCCATTGCCGCCGCACTCGCCGGTGGTGTAACGTCAATGGTAATAGGAGCAATGGGCGCCGTGCGACAAGTCCCCGCTCTTGCAGACGACGTCGAACGGTACGTGCTGACACAGGTTGTTGCGCAACACACCCTCATTCCTGCGCTAACGTTGGTGATGTGGCGGTGCGAGCCGTCAATGCCCGCCGAACAACATGCCGGTCCTCTAGTTCGGTGGTGTGCCGCGGCTGCGGCAATCACTCACGTCGGTCCGTCCGTCTCTCCTGCACCCACCGAATCCATACTCGCCTCACTGTGGCTGGATGTCGTCCCACACGGGCGCCGATGTCTCGGTACGATAAACCGCTGTCGCGATAAGCGACTATTCGTCTTCTGTCGAACTCCGAAACGTGCTGGAATGACTGCCGTATTCTGCGACGAGGCATCAGGAAGCTTCCCACGCACAGGTCCCGCAGCACAACACACTTTCACTAATTACACCCCGCCTTCTGTGCACCCTTCTTATATAGTGCTTCTCGGTGGCGTGCCGGGCGCACATGATTTGCATATGCCCTGCAATGTTAATCGTTTGCATGTCCTCTCGCGGGCGACGCATGCTGCGAATTTGAGGCCAATCGGATGCTTCCTTCTTGGTGTTGCATTTTGGGTGGCCAGCAGTGTGCAAACAAAGGTAAAAAATATACTTTCAGATTCCAGAAAAAAGAAACTAAAGCGTTTATGCCCAACAAGATGGGTAGATAGACATGATTCCATTAGTTGGAGTTTCAACCGGCAGTCTCAAATGCTTTAGAAGAAACGAGTTCCGGGAATGACAGGGAAACATCATCAAAAGCCATGCAGATTTCGTTGGCGATAAAAGATGTAGAATTCAACATTAGCGTTCTTGTCATTGATGTGGTTTTTTGGTACTTAATTTTACTGTGCAAAGCATTACAGAAAGAAAACACAGATTTAGTTGAAGCTATAAATCTTGCAGAGAATTTAAAACATGAAATACAATCAATGAGAAAAAATCCTGTTACAAATTTTAAAAAAATATTTCAAGAATTAATTGAAAATTCAAAATTACTAGATTTTGACATCAAAGTACCACGTTTATGTAACAGACAAATGAATCGTTTCAACGTAGACACAGATTCTGCTGAAGATTACTACAGAATCTCTGTATTCTTGCCGTTTTTAGATTCGTTCGTACAAGAAATCGATCGAAGATTTCTAATGCATAAAATCGTTATTAAAGGTTTTCAGTGTTTACTACCTTTTCACAATTTCTTATCTTTCAACGAGAACGACTTAGAAGAAACACTGCCTTTTTATTCAAGTGAGCTGGATGACAGCAAAACTGTGAAAGCCGAAATACAGCTATGGAGAAGACGCCTAAGTAGCCTTATAGAACATGTGGAGTTACGCAATGAAATTGACATTTTGAAACAATGCAATATTGCAATATATCCTAATGTCTAACTCGCCTTCGTTTTGCTGATGACGTAGTCATTTTTGCAACTACCCCATCAGAGCTGCAGAGTATATCCAGGAACTTGCTGACAAGAGTAAAGAAGTGGGATTAAAAATGAACTTTCAGAAGAAAAAAGTGATGTTCAATGCTTTCACAAGAAATGAAAATTTATCGATTGATGGAGAAAAGCTAGAGATAACAGACACGTACGTTTATCTTGGACAGCAGATATCAAGTGGGGGTCACATTGATGAAGTAATTAATCAGAGTATAAAACTAGCCTGGAGAGCTTTTGGAAGAAACAGCATAATTTTCAAGAGCAATATGCCATTATGTCTTAAAAGACAAGTGTTTGATCAATGCATCCTTCCAGTGCTTACGTATGGTGCAGAGACGTGGACCTTAACTAAAAGAGACATACAAAGGCTGCAGACAACTCAAAGTAGCATGGAGAAGTGCATGCTTGGTGTAACCAGGAGAGATAAGAAGAGGAACTCGTGGATCCGAAAAATGACAAGAGTGGAAGACATCATGATCAGAGTTAAATCCCTGAAATGGCAATAGGCTAGACATACTGCCAGAAGGACAGACCATCGATGGACAGCCGAAATTTTAGATTGGATTCCAAGGGGCAGGAAAAGACCCAGAAGAAGACCACATGGGAGATATGTGGATGAAATTCGAAAGTATGAGGGAGTAACATGGAGGAGACTTGCACAAGACAGGCCGTTGTGGAAGAAACTTGGGGAGACCTTCATCCAGCAGTGGATTGATAATGGTTGACAATGATGGTGATGATATAAAATGTTGAAGATTTTATGTGTTTTGCCAGTATCAACAAGTTCTGTGGAACAGTCTTTCTCAACCCTCTGGAGAATAAAATTGTACTTGAGTAGCACTACCTCTGAAGACAGATTAAATGGTTTAGCAGTGTTATATGTACACAGAGATATATTCCTTAGTGCAGATGAAGTTATCGCTGACTTATCAGAAAAAAGCAGGAGACTCAGATTCAAATTGTAATCATAGGAACTAGGTATGATTAAAAAAGTAATTATCCTTAATTTTACAGTTCTTAAGATCCATTTTTAAATTACTGCGTATTAATGTTATATTAGAAGTCATACTTTTGTCTTAACAGCTCTATCCAGGATTTCAAATACAGGCAGTATCACAATATTCTAATCCAGCGAATTGTTTCTTTTCATATTATGATTTTACAGTTCTTAAGATCCATCCACTGCCGGATGAAGGTCTCCCCAAGTTTCCTCCATAACGGTCTGTCTTGTGCCAGTCTCCTCCATGTCACTCCTGCATACTTTCGAATTTCATCCCCCCATCTCCCATGTGGTCTTCTTCTGGGTCTTTTCCTGTCCCTTGGAATCCAATCTAAAATTTCGGCTGTCCATCGATGGTCTGTCCTTCTGGCAGTATGTCCAGCCCATTGCCATTTCAGGGATTTAACTCTGATCATGATGTCTTCCACTCTTGTCATTTTTCGGATCCACGAGTTCCTCTTCTTATCTCTCCTGGTTACACCAAGCATGCACCTCTCCATGCTTGTTTGAGTTATCTGCAGCCTTTGTATGTCTCTTTTAGTTAAGGTCCACGTCTCTGCACCATACGTAAGCACTGGAAGGATGCATTGATCAAACACTTTTCTTTTAAGACATAATGGCCTATTACTCTTGAAAATTATGCTGTTTCTTCCAAAAGCTCTCCAGGCAAGTTTTGTATGCCGATTAATTTCTTCATCAATGTGACTGCTGTCCAAGATAAATGTACATGTCTGTTATCTCCAGCTTTTCTCCATCAATCGATAAATCTTCATTTCTTGTAAAAGCATTGAACATCACTTTTGTCTTCAGAAAGTTCATTTTTAATCCCACTTCTTTACTCTTGTCAGCAAGTTCCTGGATCATACTCTACAGCTTTGATGGGGTAGTTGTAAAAATGACTACGTCATCAGCAAAACAAAGGTGGGTTAGATAGATATATATTATATTTTAAGTAAACTGAATATATATCCAGTTCTGCTTTTGAACTAGTAGATGTTGGACCCCCCCCAAGACAAAATCCTGCCCACGCCCCTGCTTCCAAGCAAATCTAAAGGTGAGAGTGGAGTATCCCTCCTTAATTTAGAGCCACTGGATAGTTTGATCTAAATACACCTACAATATAAAATTACTTTCCCACCTGAATTATATCTTGATTGGTTGTTTTTAGGGGGTGGGACGTTAAGATAACTCAAGTGAGATGCAAGGGCAAAAGGTTATGAATCTCCATTTTTGATGCTAACGGAAACTCTTAAACCTCGAAAAGAGACATATTTTTAAGGTAAGCATGGACTTTTTCAATACATATAGCTAAATGACACAGGTGTGATTTCTTCCGCATGTTGTCAGTTGAAGAAGATCAAAGAAAAGTTCCGGCTCACAAAGTTTTTCAGTTTTTTAATAAGATATGTTATTAAAACCAATTTCAAATTTATCTCAAGTGTTTTATTTTCGGAAATGGCTGTGAAAAGGACACATATGCACTTATTTGTAAACCCAGGTTGATGTGAACCATAAATTATAAAATATTTTGAGAAATCATGAAAATATCTTTTCAGTACCTCGAGTAATTTGATCACCAAAGTAGTTAAAATTCAGATTTCCAAAACATAAGTCAGTAACACTGCTCTGGGAAACTTTAGAATGATTTTAATTACATTTTATAAAACTGCCAGGAGCATGATCGGGTAATACCAGTAGCGGCTCGTGGTAAGCTATCACAATATCACTTCAAAAGCTAAGTTACTGAGCCTGTGCTGATGCTGTCCGTTTAATAATAATATATATATATATATATATATATATATTGATCAAAAGTGCTTTTTTTACAAGAAATTAATATTTAGATTTTATATTTAGCAATTGATAGGGAAAATGTAGAGGTACCGATACCTAAATTAGGCAACAGATATTAAGCAATATCCACATTTATGAAGGAAATAATCGGCCTATAAAACTTGGTTGGATGCATTATTTCTTAAAAGAAAACTGTTTAATCAGTGCATCCTTCCAGTTCTTACGCATGGAGCGCAGACATGGACCTCAACTAAAATAGACATACGTAGACATTGCAGACAACCGAAAGAAGCATGTGGAGATGCATGTTTGATGTTACCAGGAAAGATATAAATAGGAACTCGTGGATCATGAAAATGACAAGAGTGGAAGACATTATGGTCAGAATTATTGAAATTGCAATGGAATGGACAAATTGCTAGAAGAAAGAGCCATCGATGAATGGTTGAAATATTAAACTACATAGCAAGGGAAAAAACAATACCCAGAAGATGACAAGTGGGAGATGGGTGGATGAAATTTGAAAGCATGAAAGAAACTGGCTCAAGGCAGACTGTTGCGGAAGAACAAACTTGGAGACTCTCTTCCAGCAGTGGATTGACAGTGGTTGTAAATGATATGTATATATATATATATATATACATACAATTTTGATGCTTGCACCAGTGGCAGCGGAGATACACTCAAGGACATGTGTGCTTTCTCAAGTGTCTCACTGTGACCCCTAGAGATATGACAATAAATATTTTTCTTCTGATACACTCCCTATGGAACTTCGACTTGATACCAGCCACTGCAGCCTTGGACGGCAATGAAAAACATTTTGTAGAATTTTGAAGGGTCTGCCAGAATTTCGCGATGAGTTGTTATTGCGATACTAACACACCGGCATTCTCTTTAATAAAAACAGATTGCAAACATATTCAATCCCGTTTTAATTTCGAAGCCATGATAACAATTTAGCGTAGAAAATTTTTTTTTTCCAAAATTTACCAACTTCGTAAATTTTCTAAACAATGATACTGATTAAATGTTCTTTTCAAAGTAATTAAGTATAATGCACTACCTCAATTGAAATGCGCATAGCTTATTTTGGAGGTGGGGGGATGCAGCAAAAAATAAAATGCACCCAGTGGAGTGACTTCAATGATTTTTGGTGAATAAAAATTTACACGAGTTTAAAAGCAAAAATTTAGCTGTGCTTTGTAAGTGAAGAAATCAATTTTGTGCAAGTATTTCGCTGCAGAAATTAGTCTCTTTTTTTTTTTTTCAATTTATCCAATACTGATCTCTATTCTTAATCACAATTTGTTCACATGACCATTTTGACCAGAGGAGAAAATATAAGTAAAACTTTTTTGCAAAAATCCTGGCAACTGAGTATTTGTTATTAGCAAACACAAATAATCTCCAGTTCGATGGGAGTAACATAGTTGTTAGAATTATTACGCTGAATAAAAGCAGGAACAAACCAAAAATTGGAAGAAAAATAAAAAAAAGGTTGAGTAATACATTCAAACATACTTTATTTAACACTTTATTTCAACATTCGTCATGATTTTTAATTCATTCCCCTATTTTATTTCTTATTCGGAAACACAAGAACCATATTAATCAACAAAGCTCATAGGCCAGGCGATGCATTCCCACCCAACAAGAGACTGCATTCACGAGCAACCCTGCTAGCGAGAGCTGCGATCAATGCAGCCCCCAGGGAAGTTTTATTCAAAGGAAATGAACTGATGTTGGAATAGGCAGAGTTTCCCACATGAGTTGGTGTCAATAGTTGTCAGAGCTGCAAGCAGGGCAGCCCACCAATGTTCCTTCCGCTCCCAGTGAAAACTTCCAGTTGAGTTCAGAAAACTTCAGTCGTGGCATTACGCTGGAAAAACTTACAGCGGAGTTCAGAAAACTTTTCTCTCTTGGCACGGCATGAAAAAAAAACTGCTTTGGATAGGGGTGGGGGGTCTGTAGCCCCACAGCCCCATAGCAGGAGCTGCCCCTGGGTAATACTGAACATGTACATTAGTTTATGCTGCAGTTTTCAATTTCATTCTCCATTAAGAACAGGCCTTCTGGTTGCAAGAGATAAAATTTACAGAAAACTAGAAAGAAGAAATGAAAAGGAGGTAAAAGTACAATGAAATACAGTCAAATGAGATATTGTTACTCTACGGATCTCTACCCACATCTTTTTAGCGATCCTCAATCTGCTCATTGGCTCATTCTTCAAATGAAATAAATTTTTTTCAACGCACCTTCATTTTTATAGAATTTTTTTCTTCGGAAATATGTCTTACAGTACTCTTGAAATGCACAAAATAAATTTTCACTAAGGAGATGGTTTTGACTCAATGCTGACACATATTTTAAGATTATTCCTCAAAAAATTGCAACAGACAATATCAAATTTTTTCTAATTACAGCTTTATGATGAGCTTAATTTTCATATTTTACAAATCACACAAGAAAACAAAATAAATGTATATAAATTATTGTGATTTCCCAGCTTAGCTCTTGACTGATCAGCTTGCCAGTCACTTTCTCAACTTTTGATTCAATACTTCATGTATTTTACAGCACAAGAATAGCAAACAATAGGTACTTCCAATTATGTAACCCTTGTTAATCTTGTGAGCAAAGGCAGTAGGTCAAAACCGAATTCAGTTTTTATAACATCCAAAATGTGAACAGTTTGTTGAAACATTATAGTAATGATTTTTATATTTCTTTCATCAGTCTCCCTACAATACTTTGAAACAGATTTACAAAAATTCTGAAAACATCTTGACTCTTTATTTTTTGGAAAAATAAACTGTATGTTCTCTCTTATAAGAATTAAATAACAGTATGTTCAGTATGACTGAATAAAAAAAATGTATTACTATTGCTCTCTGGAAATTCTGTATTTTGATATTTAATGGACTATAAAGACTTTAAGGGATGTAAGGTCAGGTGATGCGTAACATCACAGCCTCTCCTTGACAAATGTCAACCCCGCCTTCTCGTGGTACATCCTGTTCCCACTAAAGGGGCTCTGACGACCGCCAATAGCGGTATAACTATACCATCGGGATTAGAGGAAATGCTATCCCACACTCACCAACCCGCTTGGCCAGCGTGGTGAGTTATGGCCAAACCCCTCCAAAATGACTCCACAACTTAAATCTTGGCCCTCAGTCTCCGGCAGCTGGAATGTACCTGGCCAAGGCAGCGGCCAGTGCGACATGAAGGCAGATGGTGCTAAGGATCCCCGGAGGACCGGACTAGGCTGCCATCTGATGCTGACCTTGGCTACATACAATGGACGCTCCCTATCTTCTGATTCAAGGCTTCTTGAATTGGAAGAGGAACTACAAAGGATCAAGTGGGACATCGTCGGGCTAAGTGAGGTAAGGAGAAAAGGAGAAGATCTCATTGAACTGAAAAGTGGACATCTCTTCTACTATCGTGGGACAGATACTGGCAGAACTAGTGGTGTTGGATTTATAATAAACAAGAAACTGAAGGATAAAGTTGTAGAAGTTGAAAGTTCCTCTGACAGAGCTGCACGACTCGTTATCCAACTCTCGAGAAGATACCAGGCTCAGATTATTCAAACTTATGCACCCACCACAAGTCATGCTGAAGAAGAAATTGAAGAATTTTATGAGGAAATTCGTGATCTAAATAATAAAGGTAAGCAGCACTTGAAGATAATTATGGGAGATTTCAATGCAAAAATAGGGCAACGGCAACAGAATGAAACTTCAGTAGGTAAATTCGGTCACGGCAACAGAAACCAGCGTGGAAATACTCTCGTAGAGTTTGCAGAGGCAGAAGGGTTTTTCATCTTGAACTCCTTTTTCAAGAAAAAGCCACACAGGAAATGGACATGGAGACATCCAAATGGGACGACAAGTGAAATTGATTTTATTATGTGTAACAAAAAATTCGTCATAGAAGACTGCAGTGTGCTAAACAAGTTCAACACAGGCAGTGACCATAGATTGGTGAGATGTAAGATGCACCTCAACACTAAACTCGAACGTAGCAAGCTCATAAGACAAACAAAATGTATTGACATAACCAACCTTAAAAAACACCATAATACCTTCAAATTGGAACTGAAGAACAGATTCTCTGCTTTAGAAGGCCTAACATCGGAAGAAGTGGACATTTCTGAAGTTAACAGAAAAGTAACCAAAGCTCTTATGGAAACAGCAACAAAATTAGCTGGGTCTAAGAACAAGTTGCATGTGAACAAATTATCAGGAAAAACCAAAATGTTGATGCAAAAAGAAGAGTGATGAGGACAACTAAAGAAGATGTGACTTCCAAAGTGGAATATATAGAGCTATGCAAGACAGTACGAAAAAGTATCACTGAAGACGTAAGGAAATTCAACTGTGAACTAGTAAGGAAAGCAATTGAAAACAACCAAAGCCTAAAGATAGCAAAGGGACATCTCAGTAAGGGGAAAAAACAGATTATGGCACTGAGAAAAGAAGATGGTTCTGTAACAAGAAATAGAGGCGAAATTTTGACAAGAGTGAAAGATTTCTACTCCAAATTATATGAAAGGGATGATACATGTACTCCAGACATCATGAAAGGTACCAGTACCAGAGTTCTTCCAGTCCTTCCAGCAGAAGTTACACATGCAATCAAGAACATGAAGCGAGGAAAAGCTCCAGGAGAAGATGGAATTACTGTAGACATCATACAAGAAGCAAGTGGAGAAATCGAAACAGTACTCGCCCAAATTTTCACTCGATGCCTTAATGAAGGGAAAATTCCTGAGGATTGGAACAACGCTACAATGATCTTGCTACATAAAAAAGGTGACATTGAGGATCTCAGGAACTACAGACCTATCAGCCTCCTATCAGTGGTTTATAAAATCTTCACTAAAGTTCTTTCACACCGCTTGAAGTTGACACTGGACATGGCTCAACCGAGAGAACAAGCTGGATTCAGGAGTGGCTACAGCACAATAGATCATATCCACGTACTGAGAGAACTAATTGAAAGAGCAAGGGAATATGAGCTTCCATTGTGCATGGCTTTTATCGATTATGAAAAAGCCTTTGATTCGGTGAAACCATCAGCAGTTGCAATGGCTCTGAAGTCCTGCGGTATTGAAGATGCATACATTAATATTATTAATAACATCTATGAAAATGCCAGTGCAAAGATTCGGCTGTTTGAAAATACAACACACATAAAAATTGGAAAAGGAGTGAGACAAGGTGACACCATATCTCCGAAGCTCTTTAATGCCACATTGGAAAATGTCTTTCAATTACTGAACTGGGAAAACAAAGGGATAAAGATTAATGGAGATTATCTAACCCACCTTCGTTTTGCTGATGACATAGTCATTTTTGCAACTACCTCATCAGAGCTACAGAGTATGATCCAGGAACTTGCTGACAATAGTAAAGAAGTGGGATTAAAAATGAACTTTCAGAAGACAAAAGTGATGTACAATGCTTTTACAAGAAATGAAGATTTATCGATTGACGGAGAAAAGCTGGAGATAACAGACACATACGTTTATCTTGGACAGCAGATATCAAGTGATAGTCACATTGGTGAAGAAATTAATCGGCGTACAAAACTTGCCTGGAGAGCTTTTGGAAGAAACAGCATAATTTTCAAGAGCAATATGCCATTATGTCTTAAAAGAAAAGTGTTTGATCAATGCGTCCTTCCAGTGCTTACGTATGGTGCAGAGACGTGGACCTTAGCTAAAAGAGACATACAAAGGCTGCAGACAACTCAAAGGGCATGGAAAGGTGCATGCTTGGTGTAACCAGGAGAGATAAGAAGAGGAACACGTGGATCCGAAAAATGACAAGAGTGGAAGACATCATGATCAGAGTTAAATCCCTGAAATGGCAATGGGCTGGACATACTGCCAGAAGAACAGACCATCGATGGACAGCCGAAATTTTAGATTGGATTCCAAGGGACAGGAAGAGACCCAGAAGAAGACCACATGGAAGATGGGTGGATGAAATTCGAAAGTATGCGGGAGTGACATGGAGGAGACTGGCACAAGACAGACCGTTGTGGAGGAAACTTGGGGAGACCTTCATCCAGCAGTGGATTGATAATGGTTGACAATGATGATGATGATGAAAGACTTTAAAAAGTTTAAAGCACTATAGTTTGTTTAAAAACATATTATAAGCCAAATAAATTTATATATTATCACATCTTGTTTTCATGGTTAAAAAGAAGCTACCCCTAACTTGGGGGGGGGAGGTTCTGATGTATGAATGAAAAATACTTTAATATTGTGTCCAGATTCCTGACTGAAAATGGAGGATTCCTACAATTAAAGTTTATGTTGGATATTTGAAGAAAAATTTCTCATGACTAATAAAGTTTACTATGAAATCTGTCAGTTTATTACTAACAATGATGTAACACACAATGAACCAGAGAGCAGCCATGGGGAATGCGCATGAGGCTTAACCCCCCCCCCCCACCTCCGGCATTATTTTGTGCCTATTTTTAGCACGTCTTTTGTAAAAAAAGATCGTGCTTATGTTATCGGTTTGTGCGTCCGTCTGTACCCACGGTATCTCTGCAACTATTAGTCCGATTTGAAAAATTCTTTTTGCATTCGAAAGCTTGAAATATGCGAATGATGATCCTTTATTTCGTTTTTTTTTTACGATGTACAATTTCGCCGCTACAGGGCGTAAATGCGGATGATGTCGAATTCAAAAATACGTTTTATTCCACATATTTGCTTCTAAACATCCGATTGAAAAAATTCTTTTATCTTTCGATTCCATTTATGTCGAAGAGTATTTTGGATATAGTTTCTTTTTCAAATTACGCCTAGATTTTCCGCTAGGGGCGTAAAAGTAGATTGCATTTTTTCTGATAACTCTTCTTCTAAAACTTCGATTTGAAAATTTTTTTTGCAGCGGATACATCTCCTGATGCACAAACTTTTGCATATAATTTCGAATTTTTGGTAAAGAATACTTTGGCCACCAGGGGGCGTAAGTGTTAATTTTCGCTTCTGATGTATTTGCCATAAACTCTGAGCTTCTAAAATATCGATTGAAAAAATTCTTTCCTGAACTGACGCCACTCACATCGATGATAAAACTTTTCGGAATATTTTCTTCCTAAAATATTGCACAGTTTCTCCGCCAGGGGCGTAGATGTATATCTTATTTTTGTCAATATCTCGACTTCTAGGAGTCCGATTTGAAAAATTCTTTCATTGTTGGATAGTGTTTTCTGTGTGACATGTTTTTCACGTAGTTTCAAAATTTTCAAGTAATTCATAGACTTTCCGCTAGGGGGAGTAATGGTAAATTGCTTTCCCCCTATATCTCTGCTTCTAAATCTCCGATCTGAAAAATTATTTCTGCACCGGATACAGCTCATGATGGGAAATCGTTTGCACATAATTTCTAATTTTTGTAAAAAAATGGTTTGGCCACCAGGGGGCGTAAACCTTAATTTCTGCTTCTGATGTATTTGCAGCAAAATATGAGCTTCTAAATTCTAGATTGAAAATAACCTCATTTGTAGACCGATACTACTCATGTCAACAAACCTTTTAGAAACATTTTCTTCTTAAAATAGTGCACGGTTTCTACGCCAGGGGGCGTAGATGAATATCTTATTTTCGTTAATATCTCGACTTCTAAGAGTCCGATTTAAAAAATTCTTTCTTTGTTGGATAGTGTTTCTAGTGTGACATGTTTTTCCTATAAATTCAAAATTTTCAAGTAATTCATAGACTTTCCGCTAGGGGGCGTAAAGGTAAATTGTGTTTTCCCCTATATCTCTGCTTCTAAATCTCCGATCTGAAAAATTCTTTCTGCACCGGATATAGCTCCTGATGGGAAATCGTTTGCATGTAATTTCAAATTTTGGTCAAAAATTGTTTGGCCACCAGGTGGCATAAGTCTTAATTTCCGCCTCTGATGTATTTGCAAAAAAATATGAGCTCCTAAAATCTCGATTGAAAAAAAGTATTTTGTGGACCGATACTACTCATGTCAACAAACATTTTAGGAACATTAACTTCTTGAAATAATGCATGGTTTCTACACCAAGGGCATAGATGTATGGTATATCTTATTTTTGTCAATATCTCTACTTCTAAAAGTCTGATTTGAAAAATTCCTTCTTTGGTGGATAGTGTTTGCGATGCGAAATGTTTTGCCTATAAATTCAAAATTTTCAAGTAAATCATAGACTTTCCACTAGGGCGCACAATGGTAAATTGCGTTTTCTGCTCCTAAAACTCCGATTTCAAAAATTCTTTCTGTATCGCATACAAGACCTGACGGAAAATATTTTTGACGTAATTTCTAATGTTTGGTAAAGAATGGTTTAGCCACCAGGGGTCATAAGTATTAATTTCTACTTCTGATGTATTTGTAGCAAAATCTGGGCTCCTGAAAACTCGACTAAAATTCTTTTTCTGGGACCGATACCGCTCATATGGATAAACCTTTTGTGAATACTTTCTTCCTAAAATAATGCATGGTTTTCCCACCAAGGGACGTAAAGTCACATCTTATTTTTGTCGATAACTCTGTTTCTAAGAGTTCGTAAGCTCACGATTCCGTTTACAGCAATATCTGAGGGATTAAAGACCCGATTGAAAAACTTTTCTTCCGTCAGATACTATTGTTTTCCATGCGGGTTCCATTGACTTTGAATAGCTTTGATAAATTTCATTTGCGTCAGAACGGATTCAAAAGACGTGCTTATTACACCCGAAAATTCGGTGTCATCTTTCTTGTTGTTCCTAGCATTAAACTTAGTTCCCAGTGGAGCAACCCAAATTTTATCCAAAACTGTAGAAAAAAATCAACATGCATTTATACTTAGCTTACTGTTAGTACTCTGTTACACAGCCTTTTTTTTTTTTTTTCAAAACATAGGCACCTTCATCCAGCTGTTTTATGTTGGCAAGATAAGAATGAAAAAAAAAATCTAGCTGCTATTCAACAAAACAGCAGTGAATACCTCCCCATTGCAGAATAACAAGTTGATAAGCTCCTGCAGGATTCAATTAAGGCTGAGTGTATTTCTTGTTATTTGTGAGATGCTTCAGTTTACATCAGCAGATGAACAATGGGTTAGGCACTTCATTGTTTCTGAATCAACATATATGTGCCTACAAGTAAACAGCTTATGGAAACTTTGTAAGTTTTGATTATTTCACTCAGATGTCCGACTGAGAAGTCACACTCGGAGCACATGCAGCAATAGTATAAGATTGGTGTGAATTCACCTTCACATAATTCACATCTCACGAAAAAAAAAAAAAACCCTTTCTCTTTCAGTCTTATATTTTTAGCACGTCTTTTGAAAAAAAGATCGTGCTTATGTTACCGGTTTGTCCGTCCGTCCATCTGTACCCACGGTATCTCTTCAACTATTAGTCAGATTTGAAAAATTCTTTTTGCATTGGGAAGCTTGAAATATGCGAATGATGATCCTTTGTTTCGCTTTTTTTACGATGTACAATTTTTCCGCTAGGAGGCGTAAATGCAGATGATGTCAAATTCAAACA
The DNA here is from genome assembly GCA_039090855.1 of Macrothele yani. Classification (NCBI taxonomy): domain Eukaryota; kingdom Metazoa; phylum Arthropoda; class Arachnida; order Araneae; family Macrothelidae; genus Macrothele; species Macrothele yani. Next base: position 135,489,073 of record CM077010.1, on the reverse strand, counting down.
TACGTTTTATTCCACATATTTGCTTTTAAACATCCAATTGAAAAAATTCTTTTATCTTTCGATTCCATTTATGTCGGAGAGTATTTTAGATATAGTTACTTTTTTAAATTATGCATAGATTTTTTGCTAGGGAGCGTAAAAGTAAATACCATTTTCCCCGATAACTCTTCTTCTAAAACTCCGATTTGAAAAAAATTTTCTTCAGCGGATACATCTCTTGACGGAAAATCTTTTTCATATAATTTCAAATTTTTGGTAAAGAATATTTTAGCCACCAGGGGGCATAAGTGTAAATTTTTACTTCTGATGTATTTGCCATAAAATCTGAACTTCTAAAATATCAATTGAAAAAATCCTTTCGTGGACTGATGCCACTCACATCGATAAACATTTTCGGAATATTTTCTTCTTAAAATATTCCACAGTTTCTCCACCAGGGGCATAGATGTATATCATATTTTTGTCAATCTGTACTTCTAGGAGTCCAATTTGAAAAATTCCTTCTTTGTTGGATAGTGTTTCCTGTGTGACATGTTTTTCATATAATTTTAAAATTTTCACTTAATTCATAGACTTTCTGCTAGGGGGAGTAATGGTAAATTGCCCCCCCCCCTATCTCTGCTTCTAAATCTCCGATTTGAAAAATTCTTTCTGCACCGGATACAGCTCCTGGTGGGAAATAGTTTGCACATAATGTCTAATTTTAGCAAAAAAATGGTTTGGCCACCAGGGGGCGTAAATCTTAATTTATGCTTCTGATGTATTTGCAGCAAAATATGAGCTTCTAAATTCTTGATTGAAAAAATTCGTCGTTTGTAGACAGATGGTACTCATGTCGACAAACCTTTTAGAAACATTTTTTTTTAAAATAATGCATGGTTTCTACGCCAGGGGCGTAGATGTATATCTTATTTTTGTCAATATCTCTACTTCTAGGAGTCCAATTTGAAAAATTCCTTCTTTGGTGGATAGTGTTTCCAGTGTGACATGTTGTTCATATAATTTCAAAATTTTCAATTAATTCACAGACTTTCCGCTAGAGGGCATAATGGTAAATTGCTTTCCCCTATATTTCTGCTTCTAAATCTCCGATTTGAAAAATTCTATCTGCACCGGATATAGCTCCTGATGGGAAATCCTTTGCACATAATTTCTAATTTTTGAAAAATGGTTTGGCCACCAGGTGGCGTAAGTCTCAATTTCCGCTTCTGATGTATTTGCAGTGAAATATGAGCTTCTAAAATCTCGTTTGAAAAAAAAGAGGTTTGTTCACCGATACTACTTATGTCGACAAACCTTTTAGGAACATTTTCTTCTTGAAATAATGCATATTTTCTACGCCACGGGGCGTAGATGTATATCTTATTTTTGTCAATATCTCTACTTCTAGGAGTCTGATTTGAAAAATTCCTTCTTTGTTGGATAGTGTTTCCGGTGCGAAATGTTTTTCCTATAAATTCAAAATTTTCTAGTAAATCATAGGCTTTCTGCTAGGGGGCACAAAAGCAAATTGTGTTTTCTGTGTTATTTCTGCTTTTAAAACTCCGATTTGAAAAATTATTCCTGTATCGCATACAAGACCTGATGGAAAATATTTTTCACATAATTTCTAATGTTTGGTAAAGAATTGTTTGGTCACTAGGGGGCATAAGTGTTAATTTCTGCTTTTGATGTATTTGTAGCAAAATCTGGGCTCCTGAAAACTTGACTAAATTTCTTTTTTCTTGGACCGATAGTGCTCATATGGAAAAACCTTTTGAGAATACTTACTTCCTAAAATAATGCATGGTTTTCCCACCAGGGGACGTAAAGTCACATCTTATTTTTGTCGATATCACTGTTTCTAAGAGTCCGATTTGAAAAATTCTTTCTATGTTGGAGAGTGTTTTCGGTGCGAAATGTTTCTCATATAAATTCATGTTTTTCTTAACGCACAAGTCTGCAAACAAAAGGCGTAAGCTCACAATTCCGTTTACAGCAATATCTGAGGGATTAAAAACCCGATTGAAAAACTTCTTTCTTCCATTAGATACTATTGTTTTTCACACCAGTTCCATTGACTTTGAATAGCTGTGATAAGACGTGCTTATTGCACCCGAAAATTCGGTGTCAGCTTTCTTGTTTTCATTTGCGATGAATTCTCCTCAACAATAAAAGAGAAAAACCTTAAATGAAATTACACCAAGCTTTCACAAGAAAAATATTTTATTGGGCCCGTCCTCCATGATTTTTGAGATAAATGTACATAATAGAGATTGAAAAGTAAGGGTGTAAAATAATGTTATATTGTTTGACATATCTATATGTATATAAAATGAAATGAAAATGTTTCAAGATCTTTAATATTTAGTTTTTGCATCCAGTTTTAGTCATACATAATTTTTTCCTTAATTATTACATATGATGATGATAATAATATTTTTTCATTATTATTAAAATTCTCTACTTCGACTGAAATCGTACACCCTATCTGCCAGCTAGCCCTTCCCCTTAGGAAACACCCTGGCTGCATGCCTGCAATGAACAAAGGTTTGAGTCTTGAAAGATGCACTTGATAAAATTATAATATCAAGACAGGTGCAAATTTGTTTAATTTCTCAACACTTTGTAATACAAAACATTAAAAGATAAGTTTTATTATTTAAATACATGATGTCCAGAAGCAGAATTTTTAAGTTTCAGTAATTGAATTTCTTCCTTCATTTTTTTAAACATATCTTACCAAAAAGAATTCCCTAGTATTTCTGTAATAACTTAAATTTATTACAAAAAATACTTAATGCTAAAAAAAAGAAAAAAAATACACAGCAATGTGCCACACACATCTCATATAGATCACATAATTCTGCTAACAATTTTTTTAAATGATAAACAAAGCTCTTTTTCACTGAAAGGTATAAAAATTATTAAGAATTTTGTATTATTTCAGTAAATAATGGTGATTTCATCAAGCAAATCATTTCATCATTAAAGACATCATTCTTACACCTTGATTTTGTACAAAAGAACAGTGGAAAAACACATGTAAGCCAGTGGAAAAACATATGTAAGCTAAATCATAAGTCTTTTTTTATTTTTTTTCCTTCTGCCAGTATGCACTCCAATTCACAAACGAGAATAGAATTCTCTCCTCACTACCATGTCTGGCTTGATATCTTCAATATTAGTGCAACCTAAAAACATGAATTTATCAATAACATCACACATATTCCTAGCACATTTCATAAATTACTGCAACTATAAGCACATTTGATCAACTTTCAGATCCACTACTGAGTAAAACATGGGAGAGCTGGAGGTCTGCAAGCCCCAAGGGACTCAGGAAACAGCTCTAGGGTTGAGCAGTGGATATACAGTCAAAACCGTTTATAAGGAAGTTGAAGGGAGTTAAGAAAAAGTGCGTTATACGCAAACTTCGTTTTATCCGATTTTGCCTTAAATGCATCAGCAAACGAGCAAAAGTTATGTAAAAAGCACATACAGTATACTACTATAGTACGTATGTATTAGAAAGCAGAAGTACAATAATTGAAACATTTACCTTTAATTATTCATTCACCCTTGTGGAAGTAACTTTCCAGAGTTGCCTGTTTTTGGGATTGAACAATTGCTGTAGACAGCTGTTTTTCTATTTGATTCGACAATGCTGAACAAAACAGATTTTTTGACGCCAAAAAAAGCACGCAAATTATCAAGACTTTCAATTGCCACCGCATTTGATATTTTTAACTTCTGCGTGTTCTTCCTCCTCATCAGTGGACGCGTCATACTGAGAGTTCAACACGCCATCAACGATGTCCTGATCTGTATTTTGAGATTCCATTGAGATGTCATCATCAGCCAGCAGATAATCTGGAAAAGATAAATCCAACGAAATCAGCCCTTTTGCACTCAAGTGATTCCATGTTTCGTCTTTAGTAGTAACCACTGTGTCTTCATTTACTACTGAAATACCAAAACCAGCATGTTTCCAATAATTTTTTATGGTTACATCAGTTACGGTAGTCCAAGCATTAGATAGCATATCACTTGCCATTCGAACATCGATGACAGTTGGTTGCCTCTTTTCCACATTAATAAGAATTTTTCTGAGTAAAATTTTGCGGTAATGAAGTTTTAGGTTTTTTATAACACCCTGATCCATGGGCTGAAGTTTTGATGTAGTGTTTGGTGGAAACCGATGTACATTTGTAGACGTTAACACTATGTTAGACGAATGTGCTGCAGAATTATCGATGAGCAGCAGAACTTTCCTATTTTTCTTGGTCATTTCGTTGTCAAATTGTTTCAACCATTCTGTAAAGAGTTCCGATGTCATCCACGCTTTCTTATTAGCTCTGTAACTTACTGGTAGTTTTTCACTTTTCTTGAAGCATTTGGGATTTTTTGATTTCCCGATTACGAAAAGTTCCCTTTTATCGGATCCATCCATATTTGCGCACAGCAATACAGTTAAACGGAGTTTTGAGTTTTTCCCACAAGAACATTTTTCACCTTTGAAAGCTAAGGTTTTTCTGGCAATAACTGATAAAAACACCAGTTTCATCAGAATTGTAAACATCGCAAGCTTCATACTGCGAAATTGAGGTTTCACTTGATTCCAGCCACTTTTGGGTTGTTCCATCATCCACGGAAGCACTCTCTCCGCAAATGTTCTTAAATATGATTCCATGACGCTCTTTAAATCTTTGAAGCCAACCATTGCTTGGCTGAAAATCAGGTTTTCCTAGAAGTCGGGCGAAATCTAATACTTTTTCCTTCAGCAAAGGGCCAGAAACTGCAACATTTTTGCTTCTCACTTCTTGGAACCACTTTAACAGCGCTGCTTCCACGTCTGTATAAAGACCTTCACGAAATCGTTTTCTAACATGGCTAAAAGAACCTTCCGAGAACTTTCGCTTCAAACCATCCTTATTTTTTAAACTTGTGGATAGTGAATTTGCCGGAATACCAAATGTTTTGGCTATGTCGCACTTCATTTTCCATTTCTCCACCAAATTGATTGCTTCAATTTTTTCACTTAAACTCAGTGTTTTTCGTTTAACAACTGACATGATTTGCCAGCTTGTATTGATGCATTCTAATGAACGAATTTGTGAGAAAAATTGCTGCTTCCAAAGCTTTAAACCATCAGATGCGCCCGCTTAGGAATTGCAGAAGTGCGATTAAGACAAACATCTGCCTATCTGGTCCATCCAAAGATGCTGACATTGGACATCCCTGGCATGATTCCCCAAAACCCCGCCCCCTGATCCTTTGTCGCATTCCTCCTTCTGTTCTCAAGCTGGGAAACAGATCATTTACCCTCTAAGCTCTTGGGGTGATGAAGTGTGGGTCCCTCCAGTGAAGGAGGATTATGGAAAAGTGGAGGATTCCGACACCGCCTGGCTAGTCTTCGGGCATTTCACTGAGTCGGAGGTCTCAAGATATCCTGAAGAAGAAAAAAAAAGAAAATGGCTACTCTCCCACAGGAGAAATGTTGAATGGGAAAAAGGCAAAAAGTTCGTTATATATGATTTTGGACAAAACTGCTGTTCATAATATCCAGTTGAAATAACATTACGATGGCATTGAAAATTCAGAGAACTGCAAAGACATCGTTATATATGAACCTTCCTTATATCTGAGCTCGTTATATGAGGGTTCAACTGTAGTGCATTGATGGGGTAACATTTATGCCTGATGAGCTGTCACAAGGTCAGCTTAGACTGTGAGGAATGTATTCCCTAAATAACTGAAAAAACAGTTATAACTGTGTGGGATTTTAAGCCTTGCTGTTTTTGTTTGTTTGTTTTTGTTTTTTAATGGCATTCAGTTTTAAGTCCCCTTAGTTTACAATCCTTTATTATAGTTCTCGTGGATTTTATTACTGGGTTTAATTCAGCATCTCAAATCATGTTTGGTCCAAAACATATTAAAAAATTACACATTCAAACTTGAAAAAATTATTTAGGCAGCTAAGCTGCCAAGAAATTTTTGTCTCTTTTTTTTTATTGGCCTGCCATTGGATTCCATGCACATTTGATTGGCTTAAAGAGTAATGATAAGAGCATTTCTTATCAAGGTTCATTGGAAGGTTAAGTAGGATCCAATTCATCCTTCATGTCATTCTGTTTATTATTCAAACCTGTCCAGTGTAATGTTTATCAAGAAACCATGCATTACACTGTATGCAGATTTGCAGGTTAAAAATTGACAAGTCACCATTGCAATATTTTCACTGTATTTTTGCAGAGATTTTTCTCTTTTTAAAAACAGAAATTTTTGAAGAAACTAAATTCCTGAGTGAATACACACACCAAATAATAATAATGACATCCAAATCAGGCTTAATCCTCCTTCTTGCGGGTGCACATCATGCTGCACTCTCAATTAGCCTCTGTTTGGTACCTCGCCTGGCCAGATGGCGCTGCATGTGCCATCTGGCCAGGCAAGGTACTGAACAGAGGCTGATTGCCAAATTTTCATTTCAAATTTCTTCATTTTGGTTATTGCCAAACAATAGGAGTGACTTATGGGGATAAAATATGGATTGTCAGTATCGCAGTCTGGAGAGGTATATATTTCAATGCTTTCATGAAAACATAAAGCCCTTTTGTTGATGAATGGAGCAATTTCCTTAACATTTGTCCAGAGAAGCACTGCTGAATCATCTGAGAGAGTTAGTGAAGCCAAGAAGGAATTAGGTCTAACATGGGTGACATTGTTTCTGTGATCAGCCAAGCATTTAGTAATGCTGCAAAAGGTGTGCCCAATGTAAACTGTAGTACCAGCTGAAGTAGAAATGGGAATTTTGTACACACCCGGAACATTTAGGTCTTCAACTTTATCTCTGTCCCATAGGATAAGTTTCATGATGATATGATTGGATTTGATACCAATCGTAATAACCATAAGGGTATGTTTCATGTCTGTAGGAACATTAAATGCATCCTACAGGACAGAGATAATGTTGAAGAATTCAATGTTCCTGGTGTGTACAAAATTCCCATTTCTACTTCAGCTAGTACTACAGTTTACATCTGTTGGGACTACACTGACAGAGGGCGCAGCGGAGGAGGCCAACGGCAGATGTGAGAAAATTGCGGACATGTGAAGACGTGTGGGAACTGATGGCAGAGGCCGCAGAGCTGATATGGCAAAGGCCGCAGAGTGAAAACTGATGTTAAGACTTATGACGCAAAAGACAAAACAACCATGTCCGTTTGTATATGTGTTTGTGTATTTTTATCTAATTCACATAAAATGATCTGCAATAAATTAAGTGCATCAAGTTCCAGGATGTGTGACCCTAATTGGAATATGTGAATGTTATTGTGTATATGACCATGTGCATCATACCCAAAGAAGATGGTAGAGTGCTGGAGAGCCTGTGCACTGACTTACGGAAGAGGTCAGAAGTTAAATATAAATACCTCTAATTACCTAAATTGAATTGAAATGCGAAAAGTAAGATCTGTTAGAAATTCTAAGTAGGTTCGTGTGCTGATTTCATATGACGGATTCAACAAACAAAAGAGAATTCTTGAATTCACTGAATGAATGGTTGAAAGCATAAAGAGTACTTACCACCTTTAAATAGATAATCCTTTATTCACAACACATCACTGAAACACAAACATCTAAGAAAAAACACGCTATCTAATTTTATATTGGTTTTTGGAACAACATCACATACGCAGTACGTTCACACATAACTCCATCATTTTTCATAATATTTGCCCTTTTTAGGTATCAATCACCAGCAAAGTGCGTATATTTACGTGCAATTCATTAATGATATACTATAACAACAACCATTCACTTACCCGAAAGATCTTGGTCATTTTTTTATCTTGTAACACTTCAAAGCACGTCAATTATATTGTTGTTGGCTTTCTGAGGTTGAACTGACTCCTTGCCTATGACTTTCCCTCTTCCGGGGATGAAACTTACTGGACAACACACGCAATTTTCCTTCTGCCATATGAAACGTACCCATAGCTCGTCATCACGATAAAAACTTCACACATACACACACCATACCACTCATTCATACATTCCGTTAAAAACACTATGTACATATTTACACTATCTACATTCCCAAGGGAGTTAAACCATTTGTCAACTGTGATTAAAAAAGTGCTCAATCCATTTCAAACTCCGTGTTAACCCTATTGCATGTGCCAACCTCATTCAGCCCGTCATACACAACCCTCTAGCGCTTTCAACAGGCACTGTCATCCCCAGGAGGCAGATGTGTCTCACCCGCCTACCACAGCTCAAGTGAGCGGATTTATTGAGGCTCGGGTCTCAGTCGCAATCGCTGCATCTCTGCATCTCTGGCACCATCTATTGTCATTGTTGCTCTTTTTTCTTTTTTTCTCTCTTAGCTGTTGCTCTATTTTTATTAAAGCCTTCTATTGTTCATTTAAGTTGCTAGGCTCATTAATGTTGCATAATCTTGATCTGTTTTTTTCGATTAATATTGATTCTGCAATTCGCAACTGCATTTTGTTTTTACAGCTCTTAATAATTTTAATATCTTCAAACCTTGGATAATGATGATTTTCCAGACAGTATTGGGTTAATGCGGTCTTAGCTTCTTTTTTATTCCAATTACTTATATGCTGGTTCAATCTGTATTTTAATTTGTTCTTGGTGCTGCCTATATATGACACAGGTGGTTGTTGGTTTATAGGAATTTCATAAACTCCTGCTCTATCCAATTGGCTGATTTTTTCATTTTTTATTACTAAATTTTTTATAGTCTGTACCTGATTTCCTACTTGTATGTCATATCTGCCACATATTTTATTAATTTCAGCTGACACGCCTTCAACATATGGGATTGCACCAACATATTTTAATAGTTTTTTATTAGTCTTGCCTTTATTATTAGCCTGAGTTACTTCATAAATCCATTTCTTTAATACTTGTTTAGGGTAACCAAAATCCTGTGCAATTTTTTCAATATATTCAATTTCTTCTTTTTTATATTGTTCCATTGATGAGTGTGTTAAACTTCTTTTAATTAGTGTTTTAACACTCTTTCTTTTATGTGTTAATGGGTGCGATGACTGAAATGGTATTAACACAGGAATATATGATGATTGTCTATGCACTCTGTATTGCATATTATCATTTGTTTTGATTACCATAATATCCAAAAATGCCAATGTATTGTTATGTTCTTGTTCTACTGTCAATTCAATCGATGGATAAAAATATCACTATACCTTTTTGTCAAGTCTTCAAGTTCATCATTTTTTAGCCTCGACAACAGAAAAATGTCATCAACATACCTGCAGTATAACAGTGGTGGATCTTCTAGTTTACTTATTATTTTAATCTCTATGTCACTCTTTATAATTTCTGAAAATAAAGTTGACAATGGTGACCCCATAGGTCCACTATAATTTTGTTTGTATACCTTGTTATTAAACATAAAAAATGTTATTTTCATATATGTATAATACAATTTCTCTTAGTTCTTCAATCTGTATTGCATTCATTGTCTGTAACATATATAATTTTTTAACAATTATGTCAATTGCTTGAGATATTGGTGTGCTAGGAAACAGAGCACGCACATCCATACTAGCCATATGATATTCACCTAAATCTTGTTTAATTCCTTTAATTTTCTCAATGAATTCATATGTATTCCTCACAGTGAACCTTGTCTTCATGAACAATGGTGCCAAATATTTGTAGATAATTTTTTCCAGCTTAATTAATGGGGAATTCCTTTTTGATACTATTACTCTCATAGGTGTATCTCAGGCTTATGAGTTTTTATTTTTGCAAACATTTTTGGTATTCCAGTACCCATTGGTGGGTATGCTTTCTTTATTTCTTCAGTTAAGGTGCTGTGATTTCTTATTCTAGCCAAGTACCTTACTTGAGATTCAGTTGGGTCTCTTGTCAGAATGCTGCAATTCAGATCCTCTATTGCTTTATTCATTTTTTTATTATATTCAGTTGTGCTTAAAATCACAATTTGCCCTGTTTTATCTGCTTCACAAAATTTAATTAATGGGTCATCTCTTAATTTTATCATTTGTTCTTTCTCATACTGAAATTTATCTAAATGATATTTTTTACTACTTTTTTCATTAAATTATTTCAAAACAATTCTATACAATTTACTTCTAAATTCTTCGCAATCTTCTGCAGGTACACTACGTGTCATTTCTTCTAGGTTAGGTATTAATTCTTCAGTCTTCGGAAAGCCACGCGTTAGCATACCCGGGCGCTATCTGGGAGATGCGGGTTCAAGTCCCGCTCCAGGACGATGAAAATTTTCAAGTTTTCGGATATTATCTAACTTACCATCCTTGTCACATTTACGCTAAAAATCGGATTGTCATCTTCAAAATTTGTATTATATGGTGTAATCCTGTATTTCTTTCTTGATTTATCTGCTATTCTGGGCAATCACAAAATGGGATTCTTAACCTTATATTCAAATTAATTGGAAACTTGAAACTTGGTCGTTCTGGGTAGTGTAGTGGTTAGCATACCCGGGTGCTATCTGGGAGACGCGGGTTCGAGTCCCGATCCAGGACGAGGAAAATTTAAAGTTTTCGGATATTATCTGACTTACCATCCTTATCACATTTACACCAAAAATCGGATTGTCATCTTCAACATTTGTATTATATGGTCTAATCCCGTATTTCTTTCATGATAAATTTATTCAATTTAATGCCGGTTTTTTTACAATATAATTTTTTTTATTTACTTTCTCATGTGCGAAGTATGAAATAAGTAACACGACTCATGAAAAGATTTATAAAATTTTTACAGGAAACGCACGTTTTACATGACTTACCAACACAAAACCTGTTTATGTAAGGCTCCGTCCGGCCCTTTGCCTAAATATATTTTTTTCAGTCTGAATTGCCCTCTTGGACTATTTTGGAACTGTTAAGCCAGTTTGAATATGAAATATATTGCATCGAAATAGATTTTTATTAAAGAGATCAACAGAAGATAAAAAGCAAGACTGAACTATACATCTTTCTCATCTCAAATGAAATTCTATTGTATGTACGCCTCTGCCTTCACTGACGCTAAAAGAAAAAAGTCTTGAAGACTTCTGAACATAGCGTTTACCTATACAGCAAGAGAGAAAGCTTATCTTACGATTATATTGTCTTGTATATGAGATCTATCTTTTGTTCTTTCTGTTTGGCGAAGTGATTTATTATATGGTCATACCCTGTCTGTTCTGCTTCCATCCTCTTCACAAGCGCCTTCTCGATGGGCAGAACTCATAAACTTGACAACCTTTCTTTCCCAATGGAGTTTCTCTTATAGTTTTTTATCTTCTTCAGACATGAGAAACTGCGTTCCACATAGGCCGATGTTGCAGGAATTGTTACTATGAGGGAAAGAAGTCTAAATAGCTCTGGCAGTGCTTGTGCTAGATTATTATTGTATATGGCAGATAGAAGTTCTGTTGTACGTTTGGCATTGTTCCACAGATCTCTGTCTGAATACAGAACCTGCAGCTCACAATGCAGTTTGGTGCTGTCAAAGTATTTTTCATAAGTTTGAAGCAGAGCTTTAAAACAGTGTTCAGGAAAAATTCTAGAATGAGCTTCAAAACAGTGTACATCGACCAGCTGAAGAAATTTTAATATCTCAATGTCATAAAACCGGCATTTTAAATGAGTTGTAACATTGTCTATTACCTCATAATACAGTCTTCTGTATTGCGCGGTGGCTGGAATATCATTGCTTCCTTTAAATCTTTTATTTGGAGAACCAATCTCACTGCACACGTTATGATGGAGATTATCAAACTGTCTCTGATCTCGAAAGTACAACAATTTTTCACATAAGCCAGTAATTCATATGTTACAAAATGTAACATCAGAACTATATGATTGCAGTACAGAGAAAGTTAACTTCAGTTAAATCAAATATTTTTTCATATGAGAAAAGAAAAACGACATTAAAATCTTGGAGCCACCGTTTTAGTCCTGCTGCTTCGTGAATTGTCTCATCATCATAGTTGGAAACATCCTCAATTTTTACAAATACTTCAATTAGCAGGCACCTGTGGTCAGCTATGGTAGACACTGAACGAGATTTGAAGTTCCACCTGGTCTGAGATACACGAGGTGGTCTAGGTTCACCAACAGATTCTAGTAAATGAACACGTTTTGTTGATTTGGAAAATAATGCACAAATTGCATTTAAATTTGCAAAACAATACGTGATTCCTTCAACACTGACAGTGCTCTGCTCAAAACTAAATTCAGCCTGTATGCGTAGAAGTGAACAAATAATGCTTGAGGGGCATCACACTTCACTTTTGCTTGCAATTCATTCAGCTCTGATGCCATCACTGCTGTGCCATCATATTTTTGTGCAACTAGTTTTTCTTTGTAGCTAAATCTTTCCAGCTCACGATCCAGTAATTCTTTAAGCCAAGTAGCACACCGATCAGAACTTATGTCAAAAAATCCCAAAAATCGAACTATAATTGATACTTGTGCATGGGAGCTAATGTCTGTCGCTTCATCAATCTGCCAAGAAAAAAACTGAGCATTTTCAATATCTGCATTGATTTCATTCCTAATTATATGAGCAACTGATTCGATTAAATCATTCTGTATTGTTTTTGAAGTTCCTGAAAATGTTGTACTATTCTCCATAAACACTCTTAATGTTTCGTCACTCTTGGAGAGTAAATCAATCATCTCGAGGTAATTTCCCTTATTTTCAAAGACTTCGCTCTCATCGTGTCCACGAAATGGGAGCTCTTGCCGTGCCAGTAGTGTTGTAATATCAATCAAATTCTTCATTACATCACGATTCTTTTTTACTTTTTCATTATGACATAAGTCACTTGTTTTCTTCACTTCATTGAGAGAGTAGTCTATCCTTGTTTTGCCTAGCAACTGTAATTTAACAACTGCCAAAATGTGATCTTTACACTTTTTGTGCCTGTCCAAAGCACGTGGTAAATTTTTCAAATCATTGAAGCATTTCTCTTGCCAGACTTCATCGCCACTCACAGGAAACAGCAAACATGGCCAACAATATAGTTTGTTCGTTGATTTGCTACCAGTTAGCCATTGTTCTTTTCTGTACCAGTCAATATTAAAACCTCTGTTTGAAGTTTTGCCCTTTGAAGTCATCTTTTTCATTTCAGGTGTAGGCATACCATCATTTTTAATTTGATTCTTTTCTTCAAAATCTCTTCTACTGAAAGGCTTTTCCAGTAAGCTATCCACCATATTAGATATGTTTGAAGTAGAGGCCATGGTCTGATAAACAACTCTTCATGAAACATAAATAAAATTAGTTACACAAACATTAGTGTGAAAGAAAAGCAACTAGGAAGAAGACGCTATGTAATGACGCTCGAAGCTGTCCAAATGAGGAGTTAACACAGCGGAGCTGCTGCTACAGGGAAACAGCTGTTCCCATGAGGCAAGATAACATCTGCCTCACAGGAAGTCCACAGTGCGCGTGCGCTCTTTGTGTTGGCAGTTCAACCGCCTACCTTCGTATCTACTGATTCAGTGGGAGTAAACAGGTTTAGCGCAAAATGTACGAGAGGCAGTTTGCTTCCTGCCTCAAGGACAGAGATCACCAGCTGAGGACAACTCGCAACTACGCGCTACCGCTTGTTTTCGAAAAGAGTCAATTTAAAAAACTGAATGAACGCATAGATGACATTTAATTCAAAAGAGTTAACTAGCATAAACGTTTGCTCTCCTATACCCAAAAGTACTGAATGAACAAAACGAATAATTCTAACTAAGTGTCTTAAAATTCTGAGGAGGCACTGCCTCCCTTGCCTCCTCCCAAAAGCCGCCACTGGACCCCAGTGAGGTTGAAAGTGCTTCTGTGTTTCTAATTTTCTTTACATAACTAAAGCATGCTTAGTTCTTATAACCTACTGTATATTACAATCACATAACATTCAGTAAAACGAATTAGCATGCAAAGATTCTGAAAATCAGAGGAATACATACTTTTTTTGTCATTATTGATATAATTTAAAGGCAATACTGCAATTTCAAAAGCACTTTTCAAATACTTTCAAGCATTTTAATTCAAAGTTTAATTACCTGCAAGGCCCATAGCAACATCTAGCTCCTTTCTCAAAATCTCCAGTATTCTTGATGCTCCTGATTGACCCTAAAAATGTTATGTATTTTTAAATCATTACAGATACTAAAACAAACTAGGTAAAAAAGAAAGAAGGAAATGAAAAGTGCTGTATACAGTAGGGTGGAGCATAAAAAACTTTTTTTCGAATTTCGATATGCCCTACTGCGGAAAAGTTATGTATTGCTACGTAAACCATGTGCAAAAAATTTAGCAAAATTCAAATAACATGTTACGGTTCCACTTTACTTCCAAAATTTTGATAATCGGGCAAAATCGTTACATTTTCATTTCCGTTGTCAGAAAAGAACAGTGTTTGTTTCAGACTTTCCCTAGTGCATAAAAATTATCTGTTGGTACCTAAAAGATGTGCACAATTTTTCAGGCAAAGCAACTAATATTTTATGGTTCCAATTTAATGCAACAATACTCCATGTTTAAGAAAAATTGCAATACTTTGACACCTAGTGTTTACCATGTGATTTGCTTCCTAGTTGTGCTAGTGTGTGCACTACTGCACTGAAAGCACAACATATTGTGCAGTAGTGCACACTGCACACAGTGCAACTCTTCACATTTTTTCATGTTTCAAAAAAATCACAGAACTCATCATGAGGAGGTGGCTGCACAGTGAGTTCCACCCATGCCCAATCCAACCACCCATCCATTAGGGCAAATCAAATTTTTGTTCTTTTTTAATCTTCAATTTTCTGTTCTTCTTTATTAATTTTTACCCTAAAATCTGATTTACTTTCAAAGGCTGGCATTATTTGCCGTGCTTCCAACCGTACTCTAATAAATCCATCCCCTTGTTTTTCTCCGCAAACAGCAGCAGATGCTTCTGTTGTCAACTTAATGCATCGCTCCACTCCCTAATTGTGACAAGGGAAGTTTAGCATGCTTAATCGGTGAACAATGTCTTTACAGTCACTGTTGCATAGGTTCATTATTTCATCGTCGGTTAAATGAGCAGTCAATGGCGGTTCGTTTAAGATGCACGATTGCCAGTCAATGAGGTTAAAATAATCCTCCCCCTGAACAGTTGAACTGAGGAATTTTGAATACACGGATTGCATCGCAGTTTTGTGCCCTTGCTCGAAGCATCCTGTGGAAGCCAAGTTCTCTGATATGTTTCCTCTCGTACGTAATCATAGCCAGAAGTATTGATTCTGGATGGCCAAAATAGCCATTTCTTTGGATTATGTGGTCCAGAACGCTCCTCAAATCCTGGGTGAGATATCTGGATGCATTGATGGCCTTCCACAGATTCTGTGCTCCATCATGGCAATGAGGGTATGATCTTGTAAGTGAACCACATGAGCACATAAACCTCGCAACAAATTCTGCCAGAATTTTAAGTGAATTCTCCCACAGGTATTTCTGAGATGTGTTAAGATCCCTTGCAATTTTTTCATCACGTTCAGGAAAACCCGCTTCAATTGCTTCAAATTTCAAAACCGGTAGATTTAGCAGCTCTCCAGCTGTTTGCCAATTTTCCCCTGAAAATGTTTTTGGGCAACCCGTTTGGCTATCCAAATGTTGAATTACATTATGGAGTGTCAGCTTGTTTCTGTGCAACTGGTATATGCTCCATTGAAGAGGTTTTTTGCAGGCTAGCTCTAGAATGCGAATTGTACCTCCTTTACACCCAGTAATAATGACTGTTCTGTAGCAACCTATCACCAACAGTTTGCTTAGATCGATATTCTTGGCATGTAAGAAATCCAGCAGACATTTGACAATGTCCTTTGCAGTGGAAGATGTAGAGTGATATGCCCAAGATATTTACTTCCAGGTTCTTCTTGCATAGTCATGTATTCTTGAGTAATAGTTTTTTTTAACCACTTTCCTTCCCTTTCTTCATACATTATGGTTTGGTCCTTTTACCTGTCAAAATATAGCCCTTTAATAACTTTACATCACATACATGCATATCACTAAGCTGTTCTCTGGGATTCAGAGGTTAGCTCCAAAAAGAAATATAAACTAGCAGATATTTTTACTTATTGTTGTCGTATCAAACTTCTCCATTTACAGTGATCTTGACATACAGCTCGTGCTTCACTAATATCCATTACACGCCGTACACAAGATCTTTTATACTTCATACTCATAATCTTTTTCTCAAGCAGACACTCCTGAACCTGATCCACCCATGTCTTTCTTGGCCTTCCTCTGCCTTTCCTTCCTGCCACTTGGGCTGAAAAGATTTTCTTAGTAAGCATTTCGTCACTCATTCTTTCAACATGGCCAAACCACCGAAGCATATTGGTCTCCACCTTGCTAACAATATTTTGCTTCACATCACACAACTGCAATACATCTTCATTTCTCACACAATCATATCGTGTCTTGCCACAACCCCCACGTAAGTAATGCATTTCTCCAGCACACAAACGACTCCTATGTTTCTTCTGCAGTACCCAGGTTTCACTGCCATACATCAGAGTACGAACAATTACACTTTCAAACACAGCCATGCGGGACTCTCTAGAGAACCTATCATTCCTGTGAAAACCTCCCAGAGCAGCTATGACTTTCAAAGAAGAATTCACTCGCTTACTGATTTCACCATCCAACTTGTTCTCTCTGTCAAACATGCTTCCTAAATACACAAACTCACTCACCTGGTCAATCACAGTGCCATTTATACTTACATTACATTCAGTGCTACCCGTTCCTCTCTCAAACACCATAACTTTGGTTTTTCCCTTATTTATACTTAGTTTGAATTTCATGCAAACTTCGTGCATCCGAGTCAACATACTCTGCAACTCACTTTTGCTCTCTGCCAACAGGACAGTGTCATCAGCATACAGCAATCTGCACACACGAATATCACCAAGACATAAATCACTATTATCTATTTTGGCATCACGCATGCATGCATCCATAAATATATTAAACAGCCATGGTGACATTACACAACCTTGTCTAACTCCTGCACCAATGGAAAACCATTTTGATAAAACACCATTCACTCGTACACAAGCTCTACTACCAGCATACATGGCTTTTACACTATTAAGTAGATTCCCAGTAACACCATATTCATTCAATACCTTCCACAAAAGTGTCCTATTCACTCAGTCGTAAGCTTTCTCTAAATCTATGAAGGCAGTAAAAACTTTCTTCCCAACAGCCAGATACTTTTCAATCATCGTGCGTAATGCAAAAATCTGGTTAGTGCAGCCTTTACCATGCATAAAACCACATTGAACATCCCACACTTTTTCAATAACAACTTTACCAAACACTTTCCCTGGCACACTCAGTAGGCTAATACCACGATAGTTCTTGCATTCAGTCTGATCACCTTTTCCCTTATACAGGGGAACAATAATAGCCTCCTTCCAATCCCGAGGGACAATTCCTAACTCCCAGCACAACTGGCAAATTTCAGTTAACCAGTCAATTATAGAGTCACCACCATATTTCAACATCTCTGCAGTTATGCCATCAACTCCCGGAGCCTTGCCATTCTGAAGAGATTTTAGAGCTTTACACACTTCTTCTCTTGAGATCCCTCCTGTGCTTTCATCCCTCATTGTGACATCATCTTCGTCTGTCTCAGAATGATCTTTGCTTTCCTGATCTAATAACTTATAGAATTATTCACCCCATCTGTCACTTAACTCATTGGGCTCCCATATCATTTCCCCGATCTCATTCTTCACACAACTTACAACTTTGTTTCCCCTATTTTTCCTGAGTCTCGTGTACTTCCAGAAGGACTTCCTATCTTTCCAAAAAGCCAGTTCATGCCTTTTCACTTTCTCCTTCCTATCTTTTGCCTTATTGTGGCGAACCAGCTTAGCAGCTTCACGCTTCTTACAGCGATATTCATCCACAGAGACTCTACCTTGCAACATCCCCAAATAGGCTTCCTTCTTTCTCTTTACTGCCTCTTCAATCTCACTATTCCACCAAGCATCACCTCTATTGTTACCCACTATTGTGGTGCCACAGACCTCTTTAGCAGCAGTGACAACACAGTTCTTAAAACATTCCCACTTCTTTTCTACATCCCTCTCACCAGACTTCAGATCCTTCAGTCGTTCTCTGAGTAAGTCAGAATACCGCTGATGATCTTCAAGGAGCCTGTCAACCTTTATTCTTTTTATCCTGGGTCTCTTCCTATTCCTTTTCCTCCAACCAACATTAAGTTTCACTCGTGACACTACCAAGTAATGATCAGAACCAACATCCGCATCTCTCATCACGCGGGTGTCAACAACTAAGTGTTTCAAACGCTGATCGTAGACAACAAAATCTATCACACTCTTTTGACCAAGAGTACGATTTTCCCAAGTATATGTGTGGATATACTTGTGGTTGAAAAATGTATTAGATACACACAAACCATTCTCAATGCAGAGTTCAATTAATCTTTCACCATTATCATTCACACAAGGATCATTAAACTTACCCAGAACATTGTCAGAAATTGCATTCTGCACACCTACTCTAGCATTGAAATCCCCTGCTATTATAACTTTTTCTTTAGCACCAAACTGGCTCAAAACAGCTTTTAGCTCATTCCAGAAATCTTCCTTCTTATCAGAAGGTTCCGAGTCACAAGGAGCATACACTACAATAATTACAATTCTCTGAAGTTTCACTTTCAAACGAATCCAGAGAATTCTCTCACTTACGCAACTATAGTGAATCAAGTTGTTCATCTTTTCACTTAAAATCACACCTACACCAGCCTGTCCTCTCATATTATCCAATACTCCAGACCACACACTCACCGTGCCATTCACTTCTTCTACCCCAATTTCCTTCCTTTTGGTTTCACTTACACACAGCACATCCAGTCTATACTTATTCATCTCCTCAATCACCTCACTCATCTTGCCATTTAACTTTACATGCAGTCAGATTATCGTTTTGAAGCTGTTTTCCATGGGATTTTTTCTCTGCCTTCTAATTTTGTGCCTATCTATAACACTTGAAGTATCAGCTTGAGTTATCATTCCCACATCTTTCAAAAGTGCACTTGCAGGGATGGCTCCATATATCCAGATATCTCACCCAGGATTTGAAGAGCGTTCTGGACCACATAATCCAAAAGAATGGCTATTTTGGCCATCCAGAATCAATACTTCTGGCTATGATCATGGACGCGAGGAAACATATCAGAGAACTTGGCTTCTGCAGGATCCTTTGAGCAAGGGCACAAAACTGCGATGCAAGATGTGTATTTGAAATTCCAAAGTTCAGCTTTCAGAGGGAGGATTATTTTGGCCTAATTGACTGGCAATATGCGTCTTAAGCGAACCGCCATTGACTGCTCATTTAACCGACGATGAAATAACGAACCTATGCAACAGTGACTGTTAAAAACATTGTTGAGCAATTGGGCACGCAAAACTTCCTTTGTCACCATTAGGCAGTGGAGCGATGCATTAAGTTGACAACAGGAGCATCTGCTGCTGTTTGCGGAGAACAAAGGGATGGATTTATTAGAGTACGGTTGGAAGCACGGCAAATAATGCCAGCCTTCGAAAGTAAATCAGATTTCAGGATAAAAATTAATAAAGAAGAACAGGAAATTGAATATTAAAAAAGAACAGAAAATTGATTGGCCCTAATGGATGGGTGGTTGGGTTGGGCATGGGCATGGGTGGAACTTACTGTGCAGCCAACTCCTCATAATGAGTTCTGTGATTTTTCTAAAACATGAAATATGTGAAGAGTTGCACCATGTGCAGTGTGCACTACTGCACATTTGCACAATATGCTGTGCTTTCAGTGGAGTAGTGCACACACTAACACAACTAGGAAACAAATCACATGGTGAACACTAGGTGTCAAAGCATTGCAATTTTCCTTAAACATGGTGTATTGTTGCATTAAATTGGAACCATAACATTTTAGTTGCTTTGCCTGAAAAATTGTGCACATCTTTTAGGTACCAACAGATACTTTTTGTGCACTAGGGAAAGTCTGAAACGAACACTGTTCTTTTCTGACAACAGAAATGAAAATGTGACGATTTTGCCCAAATATCAAAATTTTGGAGGTAAAGTGGAACCGTAAGATATTATTTGAATTTCGCTAATTTTTTGCACATGGTTTACGTAGCAATACATAACTTTTCCGCACTAGGGCATATCGAAATTTGAAAAAAGTTTTTTACGCTCTGCCCTAGTATACAGAGATAAATTTTCTTATATAGTATGTCAGACATACATGACTGAGATAATCCTAAAAGTCTTTTTTTTATTATTATTTTTCATTTTACTCGGAATGAAAACTTTATGGTGCAATGATTAACAATAAACAGATGTTACGAAGTCAAAATATTGAGAACAAATTTTTACTAACATTTTAAGTTTTGAAATTACAATGGCCATGTCTAGTGTTCAGCTAGCATTTAAAGTTAACAGCAATGTAAACTTTAGATATTGTTATCACTGCTGTTGTTTTACTGTGAAACAAAAAAAAATGTGCTTTTATATGATATTTTGAATCTTATCTTATCAATACTTCTCATTAAATTCCATTGTTTCTGCTATACATTTAAAGCTGCTGTTTGGTGCTCATTCTGAATGTATTCTAAATCTTACACTATCCCATGCAGTCACTTAACTGAAATACATTAGGTCAAATTTAATCAGAAAAGAGCTTATGAGCCATATATATCTACAGTACCATATTTTTCTTGTTGCTGGACAGCCTGGACTATTTCATGAAAGTAAAGTAAAATTCCAACATTTCAGATTCAAAAGTTTTTCCTCATTCTGAAATTTTATACATTTTTGATTCTACGTAAAAAGATGCATTACTGATAATACTGTACTCATAAATTTCAAAGTGATCCTTTCAGACAAGCAGTTTACACAGTACCATGTTAACATAACTTGTAAAAACAAGAAATTTTAATCTGAGAAGACAATACATAAAAGTTTCAGGAGTAGTAATTCAATATGATAAATATCAGTGATTGGAAGTAGCATGTCATGCTACAAGTAGTGTTGCTACTGTAGCATGCTACTTTTAGAGTAATGTGGCATGTAGCATTGCTGCAAATTGGAAAAAGTAGTTGTAGCAGTAGCATGCTACAAAATAAAGTAGCTTGTTGCAGAAAATCATGCTATATATCATGCTACTTTAAAAAAATTTGTTAAAAATTGTGTTCTTCACATCACATAACATATCCAGACTTCCTGAAGTGTAATTGGCTGTAATAGGGGATCCAAGTGAGCTCTGCCTACAATAATGTACCTGACTTAACTTACACTGTGAAAGCCTGGCAAATTATTAACTGGGAAATCTCATTTAACTAGTGAAAACAAGGGTATGAGGCAATCATGCTAGTGTTTTTCTTTTTTTTTCTGGTTGGTTGGTTGGTTGTGGCGTTAATGAAAACAATGAGCAACTCAATGAGCTGTAAGAGTCACACGTTCCTAATTTAGGGCCTCTGGTTCCCCAGGAAAGGGAGAGAGCCAGTGCCATACAACAAACAGCCACACTGGGATTCAAACCATCACAGATGAATGATCAGAAATCAGCACTAAGACCACTGCTCACAGGGTATGCCACTAGTGGTTTTACTGAAGACAATTCCTTGATGCGAGATCCAATTCTTTTAGTCAAAAAAAATAATTCGCAGATATACTAGTGATACATGGCTTTTAATTGAATTCCTTGGGCTTCTCAGCTATTCTGTCTAGCTTGAAATATACACCAATGAATGTGTCAAAATGTTTTACATATACAAAGATAAATTACCTGTGTAATTTACCTTGGTTTTTTAACTCTGAATACCATATGCAATAATGTAGATGTAAATATCATTTAATTAAAATATAAACGTAAAAAAGTAGCTGTAAATAGCAAAACTCCCTACTTTTTAAAAAAAAAAAGTGGTGTAGCTAGCTACTTTTTAGAAAAAGCAGTTGTAGTTGTAGCAAGCTACTTTTAAAAAGTGGCTTTCCAATCACTGGCAAATATGATAGCATTTTTTCTTGCATCAATAAAACAATAAAAGTGAAGTAACTTACTTGTGTGTAGTTGTGTGTGTTCCCATTTTAAACCTTCCCATGCCTCCAGGAATTATACGATGATTTGACCGAATTTAATGTTTTGTGGAAGATTGTTGTGAAACACTGAAAATGTTCTGAACTTTAAGATTCTGCAAAACCTCAACAGAATTAGAGTGTTTTATGGTGCAGCATTTGCTTTGATTTCCAATTTTTTGAAAATAATATTCAATTGTTGCTCAGAGGTACCACGAATTCAATTTGTTATCCATACTCTAATATTCTGAGTGTGTTTCTAAGCATATGGGATATTAGTGGTTTGCCAAACATTTTTTTTCATTACCATGAACTTTACTGAAATATTTCTTTTATGATCTCATCATATTCTCATTGATTTGAGATGCCTTAGGTAGCAGTTTGTTATTTACTGTGCTTGCACCTTTAAATTTCTTTTACTCCTTAACATTCTGGCAACAATTAATGAATGCTTCACATTTTTTGCATCTTTCAGGGCTGCTAAATACTTATATAAGGGATGACAAAAAATATGCAGAACTGAATTTTTAGTATGGGGAACTGCCAATTAGACATGTTATTAATACAACATCATCTGATTTAATTCACAGAGCAAAACAGGATGTAGCAGCTCCACTCGGATATGAAGGAGTTGATGTATAGTGCAACAGTGTTTATTCTTCTTCACTACATGGTTTAATGTGTGCGTTTTCCAGAAACCACATGGTTGCACTAAGTTCTGTTGAAAACTTTGAAAGGTGGCCACAGAGACAAATATAAATATGTTTTTTAAAACAAACAGCACTCTTGTGAAGTTGATCCAAAACATTTTGAGTGGTATGGCCCCTTTTAAGAGCGGTTGCATCTCAGTGAAGATAATTCACTCACTACCTGTTGCACAAGTCAACACACCTGCTGACCATGTGTGTGAATGAATTAATTTTAGAAATAATAATTAGTAATGCACTACAAGTAAAGCTATCACATTATTTTTACAGTATAGTGGCATGTAGCATCACTGCAAATAAGAAAATATAGTGATAATTTATGCTAGAAAATGTGCTACTTTTAAAATACATGCACAAAAATATTTTTCAAATCACACAAAAATTTCTAGATTTTTTGAAGTGTTATTGCCTAGGACTGGGGAGGGGGAGGCACAGTGTTCACTGCCTAGAATCAATACCTGACTTGACTTACATTATGAAATCTAGCTAGCCTGTTAACTGAGAGGTATTCTTAGTCACCCTGTGAGAACAATATATTATGAGATGATAAAGCTGGCAGTTTTGTTGAGGAATACTGACTGAAAGATTTGATTCCTTTTGTTAAAGAGAATGAATTCGTAGGCATTTCTGGATATGGTTTTTATTTGAATTCCTTGGGCTTCAGAGCTAGTTTAGCTAGCCTGGAATATATGCTACCGAATGGAGGTAAATACAAAGATAAAATATTTGTGCGATTTACCTTGGTATTTAGCTCTGAATTCCATATGTAAGAATGTAGATATATAGATCATTAGAAAAAGTAATTGTAGCTATGGCAAGCTAGTTTTTCAAAATTGCACTTGGAGCAGTAGCTAGCTACTTTTGAAAGTAGCTTTCCAATCATTAAAAATTATAATAGGTGATGAGAAGAGATTGATGATTGTCTAAATATATTTAACATCAAATTATACTGATGTAAAATCTTGAAATTAGACATGTGTTGGCAAATCTTGCTTCTTATTTTACCACTCATGGTCAAATGGAATGGCACATGACAGTGTATAAAGAACTTCTGCAATGCAATGAAAATGATGCCACCATCTTTTATGAATTGTTATTGCTAAATGGCTGTGATTGTGAGAAAAAAAATGGCATCACAATAGAAAGTGCTGCTATCACACTGGCCAAAGAAAGCACAACAAGTTTAATCAAATAGCAAGAGAAAGCTCATTGCTTTCTTTGATACAAAGGTTCTAGTGCATCATGTATTTCCTCAAGACCACACCATGAAAACATGGTCCACATAACTATTCTTCTAAGTGTTCAAGATACAGCTACTTAGAAATGGCCTCACAAATAAATGTCTGCTAGGTATAATTTTCTTCTGCACCACAACAATGTGTCATGCAATGTATCTCTGTGTATGTGTCAAGGAATTTTATACAAAACATGTCTTCTGGTTCTTATCCACCTAATTCACCAGATTTGGCACCCTACAATTTCTTCTACTTTCTGAAGTGCACAGCATCCAAAGGGAAATCAAAACATATTCATATGCTATAGATGAACCCATATTTATTGTTTTTGAACTTATTTCACATGTGACTGAAACACTGGAATTTTGGAACAAAACGATAATGTCATGACAGTCATGAGATGCTTATAAATAGCTTCATGTGGTATACCAATCCAAATTATGCTATACATATTATTATGAACATTTCTTGGGTTAGTATACAATGTGCCTCAGTAGTTATGATATACTTATGCAAATACAGTTAACCCTGAATGTACCACCACTTTTGCATAACGCCATCCCTTGGGTCTAAACAAATGTGCTCTATGTAAAACATCCCTTGATATACTGCCACACCCTTGGCATTTGCCAATATGTATCACTGCAACAACCTGCCTTTTCCACCACAAAACATACTTGATGTATCGCCACTTGCAAGATGTGTGTGAATTGCCTTCCCATTTCTTTGAATAGTGATTCAGTTGTGGTTAACCTTTTGGTGGAGAAAATAGCAGATGTTGCCAGGGGCAGAAGTCAGCTACTCCTTCGAAAAACTTGCCACAATGACAGAGTACATTTGGACTGCTCCCTCTTTCTATTTATTAGGACTTAATGGATGACTCACGACACTTTACTCCTTAACCTCCATTTGAGTAAATAGAAGCATCAGTGAAGAGTGCCTGCAGAGGGCTGACCTTTGACTCAAGTGGCTGTCTTGTGAGTTGGAGTGTTCTTTTCTTCTGGCGGAAGAGAAGTGCTTGCGTTCTTTACCCTCTACTAACTGCCAATTAAGATGACAAATGAGTCAAAACCTTTTCCAGGGACATAACACTACTTTTACCCTACATGACTCTTGTTGTCTTTAGTTTATCTTCTGGGCTCTACAAGTCAGTCTGCAACTGTTTACAAGTACCAAAATCAGAAACGAAAAAAAAAATTGTTTTTGTTGTTGTTTGCTGTTCGGAAAAAAAAAATGTTGAAAAGAACAATCCTTACCATAAAGCAGCAGACTGAAATTTGTGAATATCGCGAAGAAAATACTGAAATCAAAAACACAAATGAAAATAGACGATTTTTTAAAAAGAAACTGAAGTATGTAAAACAATTTTGAGTAATACTGTTGATTTTCATTAGAAAAAGTTTTTGTAATGTAGCAAGATTTTTATTCATTGCCTTATAATTGAAATGTTAATTTTGTCTTTCTACTATGCAAAGTAAATTTCTGCATTTAATGCATACTTGAAGCTTCCAACATCAAAATGGACACTTTTAACTACAGTGCACACTAGGTATACAACATATAACTGGTTTTTTTTTCTAATTGACATATTTTTAATTTAATGCTAATTATAATTTTCGAGGAATCGTAATTAATAAAATGTGGGTTACTTAAAAATAATTGGCAAATTTGATATAACATCACCCTTGATATAATGCCACATTGTAATGGAAAAAAACAGTGGCAGTACATCAAGGGTGGATCATACTTCAAGAAGTAAGCATGTATCATCAAAAATATATATCGTGAAAGTGGTTAAATTTTTATTGTTCTTCAATCAAAAATTTTGTTGGATCCGATATGCTGAGAAATATAAGCAGGAAATGAAAAATGGCAAAGCAGAATGATATTAAACAAAAAAAATTAATACTCACATTGTGTGCAAGTCCCCAGAGAATGGGCCTACCTACAAACACTGCTTTAGCTCCAAGAGCAAGAGCTTTAAAAACATCAGTTCCTGTTCTAACTCCTCCATCTAAGTACACTTCACAACATCCTCCAACAGCTCTTATTATTTCTGGTAAGGCTTCAATCTGACATGCAAACCAAAACGAAGAGAGAAATACTTGTATAAATTTTGCATAAAATACCTTTCACATAAGCACACCAATAGAAAGGTGGCAAAAGAAGATCATTTAACAAAAACATTTCTTAAAAAGTGTAATACTTTTGGACAAAAATACTAGAGGGTACATCTCAAAATTTGATGTAATTAACATATAATATAGAATTCTATGTAATTAAAATAAAATTTTCAAATCATCCAGAAGAAAAGATCTTTTTTCCATTTGTGAAGTTCCACTGTGCCAATTAAAAATCTTCATAGAACTTTAATTGAATGCCAGTTTTTTAAATAAATGCAAAGCACACACACGTGTGTGTGCTTTGCATATACACTGGCGGAAAGTGAAAAAAGAACACCAAGAAGGAATTGGCGGACGATCATGAAATTTACATATGTTAATGGGGTCGAGTTTATGTAGGTGTGATGTTAATTTCGGGACCAACCGGTGAGTGCTTACGTCACAGCACGGCATAATATGCAAATTATCGTTGTTGGTATTTAAGGAGTAAGGCGAAGTGAATGTAATCAGTCGTCGGTGTATGGACACGTGTGAAGACCCTGAAGAAGCTGCAATGTCTGGACATTGAAGACGTGTACGATTTCAGCAGTTATCGGACTTTGAGCGAGGTCGTCTAGTCGGACTCCGCGAGGCCGGGTGGTCATATCATCGTATTGCGGAGCAAATTGGATGGGAAGTATCGGTGGTGGTACGATGGTGGCGTAGATGGTCCGAGGAACATTCCCACACGAGAAGACGTGGAACCGGGAGTCACAGACGGACTGATGAGCGGACCGACCGACGCATAAGAAGAGCGGCGTTGTCAAGAGGAACATCCACTGCGATGCAAATACGAGCTGCCATTGGACCTGAGGTGACTGTGCGAACAATCCGCAACCGTCTACTGGATATAGGTCTACGTGCACGTGTGCCTCTGGCATATGTACCTCTGACTCCAGCCCACCGTCAGGAATGGCTGCAGTGGTGTTGTCGCCAACGTCTGCACTGGAGAACGCAATGGCGATCTGTCGTGTTCAGCGATGAAAGCAGATTCTGCTTGGGAGCCTCCGATGGCCGTATGCGTGTTCGCAGATGAACAGGGAGCGTCTCCACCCTTCTTGCATCCGCCAGCAACACACAGGGCCTACACCTGGTCTCCTGGTGTGGGGAGCGATCAGCTATCACTCCCGTACACAACTAGTGTTTGTACCAGGTACGTTAAACAGCACCTCCTACATCAACAACATCATTCAGCCCGTTGTTGTGCCATTTGTAATGTCGGTCCATAGTGGTGCTTTCCAGCAAGATAACGCACGCCCACACACGGCACATGCAACGCAACATGCACTTCAGATTGTGAGACAACTTCCATGGCCTGCACGTTCACTGGATTTGTTCCCCATTGAGCATGTGTGGGATTTTATGGGACAACGACTTATCCAGTCTCCATGGCCAGCCACGACCATCCCCGATTTACGCATCCAAGTTGAGGATGCTTGGAACTCAATACCCCAAACTTACATCTGTACGGCAGACTCCATGCCAGAATTGCACAGTGTGACGCAGTTCATGGCGGTTCAACCTCGTACTAACCATGTTACATGGAAATGTTATTTTTCAGTTTACCAGCAAATACAGCTGTATTTTGCCATAATGTTTTGATCACGTTATCCTCTGTATTCCGTTATTATGCTGTATAAATTTCGTTGGTATCAGGTCTCCTTCTTGGTGTTCTTTTTTCACTTTCCACCAGTGTATATTTGTGCATTTTAATTGTGCATTTTTTTCTTTGTAAGGAAAAGAAAAAAATGCTTTAGCAGCAGAATGCTTATGCATTATTTTAGTTATTTTTATTTTTAAATTATTTTTAATTTTGTTTTTTAGTGTTTACCTATGAGCATTTAAAGCAATACATAGTGTAAATGTAACTGCAGTCCCTAATTTAGGGCCACTGCTTCCACTGAGGGGATAAAACTAGCACCAGTCCACAAATGTAATCCTATTAAAGGACACTTATGCACTTCCAACCACTTGGTCACTAAGGTGGTCTAATGAATTCCTATCACTTGGCAACAAAAGTAGCCTAGTGCACTTCCAACCGCTTGGCCATTTAAGTGACCTATGCATTTCCAATCATTTGGCCACTAAGGTGGCATAATCTAATGCTCTTCCAACCACTTGGCCACTAAGATGGGATAATGAATTCTAATCACTTAGCAACTAATGTGGCCTAATGTACTTCCAATCACTTAGCCACTAAGGTGGCTTAATACTTTAGAAGACCATTTCTGAGAAATCAAGTATATAATTTATTGTCCAAAAACTGCAGAAAGTATGTTACTCTCATCATTATGTGTAAACTATAAACCACAGCCACAGGAATGTATGAGATTGGTATAATTAGTAGTGATATATATAAACATTCTGATGCTCTTCAAGTCACTTTTCTTTACTTTTTTTCCTGTTTCAGTTAATGACCCTCATGCATCTGAAGCCACGAGGAGTAAACAATACCTAATTGATGCGCTCCTGCTTTTAACACATATTAAACCCTATGCTCATTTCCTTTTTTTACAACTCATCTGCTTCCAGAATAATTTTCTACTGTTACAGAAAAGCCTGTTACATTCATATCCTTCCCCTTCTTCACCTGAGAGACTCACTATTCACCTTAGAGAATACACTTCGTAACAGACCTAAATAAGATTTGTTTTGCTACAATATGCTCCATTAAACATATTTCTGGAGCCATATTTCTTCTGACGCTATAAAAACAGAAAACTTAATAGGATTGCAAATTTTAGGTGGAAAGTGTGGGTGTGACAAAGTTTCTTAAGTTGCGCTTAACAGGTATTTAATTGGAAAATTTACCCTCATGCCTCACAAAATAATCAGTAACAATGATCATTATATAATGTATATATATATGTAACTGAAAAATAATAAGGGCTCTTTATATTCACAAAAAGTAAAAACTACCCTTATATTTTAACGTGATAGCCAGGGGACATGAATGGGTTATACCTAGAGACAATGGGAGCAATCTATATGCTGGTGAAGTCAGAAGTGGAAATTTTTCTCTTTAAGACAGTCAAGGTACTAGAACAGCCTGAAACATGAGATCATGTTGAGAAGAATTTCTGACAATATTAAAGACTGGCCTTCTGAAGACAACAGCTTTCTGAAGATATTGATAACTGTGTGCCCAAACACTCACATAAAGGAAGAAAGAAGGTTCAGTTCAGTTGCAAAGAAATAAAAAGATTTTAACTGCATTTTAATATTAATACTGAATTTTATATTTTTAAATCAATATTTCATTTTTGACAAATTTACAAACAAGGAGCTAACAATAATTTTTTTTTTCTATTTAACAATGGCAAAAACTGAATAGTATATTTGCATATATCCAGTCATGTTTTCCAACAGAAACAGAAGAGACATACACAATGTGCTCAGACTGATTGATTATGGGACAGCCCTCTGAATAAAAGTAACAAACATGCTTATAGTTTTGACTGCTAGAGTGTGCTATAATCACAGCAGCAACTTTCAAGTCAAGTGATGCAGCAGTTTTTGTGTGTCCACCGTTGAAGTTAAACTGTGAGTGGAGCATCTGCTAGAAGTTGCATAGTAGAGTAAAGAGCTGTGATCAAGTTTTGGTAAATCAGGTAAAACTGCCAAAGAAGTGTACCAAGACCTAAAAAAATATTTACAGCAATGACTGCCTGAGCGATTCACAGGTGTTCCACTGGTTTTCAATGTGTAAAGACCGGAGGGAGTCCCTTGAGGATGAACCACACACAGGACATCGAGTTTGTGCATGGGCAAGTGAAAATGTGATGAATGCTAGCGAAGTTGTTGTCTATGACAGGCAAATAACCACCAAGCTACTTGCTGAACAATTTGGTGTCAGTAAGGAAATGGCCAGAGTAATCTTAGAAAAAGAGCTGCACAAGAGGAGGATTTGTTCAAGGTTTGTGCTGCACACATTGACATATGAACACAGAGAGAGAGAGTACCGAATTGCATGTTGTCAAAATTTCTTCCATGCAGTGTTGATCAAGATCGTGATTTGTTGCAAAGAATTGTCACCGGTGATGAAAGTTGGTGCTTTTAGTTTGATCCTGAAACAAAACGCCAAAGCATGGAATATCATGGAACATGTTTTCTCTGGAAGAAGCAAGTCTGGTTGCAAAAATCATGTGCCAAGACAATGGTCATTGTTTTTTTGACTCTGCTGGAATTATCCACCACAAATTTGTTCCTGAGGGCACCACAGTGAATAGTCAGTATCATTTAGGAGTAAATAATACTGACTATTCACTGGATGTCTGTATTCTTAGTAAACGTCTGTGCGCCCACATACGATGCGTCAGGAAAGAACTGCTCCACAAAAACAATTGGTTTCTATCGCACAACAACAGGCCTGCACAGTTGGTTTCTGTTGCACAACAGTGCTACCTGTGAAGCAGTTTCTGGCTTCCAAGTCAATCTGTGTGATTGAACATTCACCCTACTTGCCAGATTCAGCTCCTGCAGACAAAAGTGAAGTGTGCCTTGAGAGGGGAGTGCTTCAGCAACATTAAGGACATCAAACAAGGTGTGACCAACATACTGGAAGAGGTTCCAGTTCAGAACTTTCACCCTGCCTTTGAACACCTGTATGAAAGATCTCATCCTTGTGTGGAGTTGAAGGGAGATTATTTTGAATCTGTGTAAGTGACAATTCAAAATATAATTTGTTGTTTTGGTATAATAATTTTTGTCTTATTAATTAACAGACACACTGTGTATGATGTGAGTTAAGTGTTTGGTCTTTATTCTGTTACGAGAAAATGCTACTTGATTTATTTGTCTGCTTTTGTTCTCAACAAAAATGATTTGGAATTTGAAGTTCCAAAAGAATGTTGTTACTTACAGTGGCAGGAACACCATCCAACTGTCTGGCACCATGGTTTGAAACTAATATCCCATCCACACCGTTCTGCACCGCTAAGATTGCATCCTCTGCTGTAATATATGCAATATAAATGTATATATTTTTATAAATACTGTGAAAATGGCAAATTAAAAACGCCTTACCTCACCTATATCAGTGAAATTACTCACAAGTACATATGATGTACCTATCACTCATTACCAAATGAATTTTTCTTTTCGTATTTTAGATCGTCAAATATAGTCAAAAATGGATTGATATGACCAGAAATAATATTTCATGCTCATATTTTTTCACATACTCGTAATCTTATAAGCAATGAAAATTTAATTAAATTATTCAACCACACACGGCGCTTCGTGATACTTAATGGAAATTGCAGAAAAATTCCAGTATTCACATGGTGCAGCTCTCATGTCTCTTGAGAGAAGAATTATCAAGACTGGAATACTGTACAGTACATTAAAATTTAGATGTTGAAATACTGTATGGTATCAATGAATGAAATATGGAATTATACCATTGTACAATACAAATTTAAGTTGTAATCCATTAATTGGTGTAAATATGACATGAATGATATTAGATAATATTCAAAAACTTAAAAATTTCGTCATCCTGGTGTAGGAATCAAACCAAACTTGGTCGTTCTGGGTGGTGTAGTGGTTAGCATATTCATGCACATGCTAGAAGACACGGGTTCAATTCCTGCTCTAGGACGACGAAATTTTCAAGTTTTTGGACATTATCTATCGAACTTACCATTCGTGTCATATTTACACCAATAAACGGATTCACAACTTCAAAATTTGTATTGTACTGTATGGTATGTTAAAATTGAATCTAAAAAGGATTTATGTGCTTTCCAAGCAGCAAACTATGTTGTTGATGAAGGGGACAATACTCTTATTGGCCCATTGAAATATACAATCTGCAGAATAGATTTAAAAAAAAAAAAAAAAAAAGTGGATCATGCCATAATAATACTTTTTTTCCAGGGTAAGACTATTGCCAATTAATGTACAATAATACCAGATGGCATGTACACCTCTGTCTCTGTAAACATGGACAAATACTATGGTTTAACTGCATTTGAATAAAGTATGATTCTTTGAATTAATGAAGTCATGGCAAACCTTAGTGATGGTATTATAATTTAAATTAGACTTAAACTGTATGGGGATTATTAGGATGACTTATTATTGTTCATCAAGTTTTTGAGTTGTACCCCAATCCATCATTAGGACTGACTCAAGAGAGTAAGTGTTGCCAGTTGTGTCGTAATGTCCAACCTTTCTGTTCATTAATCATGGCTCCTCCTCGTCTTCTTTCAATTTTCCCACATTCTCATTTTCTTTTCCTAAAGTGCAACTGAT
Organism: Macrothele yani; assembly: GCA_039090855.1. Taxonomy (NCBI): domain Eukaryota; kingdom Metazoa; phylum Arthropoda; class Arachnida; order Araneae; family Macrothelidae; genus Macrothele; species Macrothele yani. The sequence goes on along the minus strand of CM077010.1, from coordinate 135,456,569 downwards.
GTGATAAAAATTTTATGGAGTCTTAGTTAATTAAATTTCTAGTGTTTTGAATGTGTCTATCAAGTTATGTTTTATTGGTACTTTGTTTTAGTGGCTTTATAATTTGCTACATTGGTCCTAAGTTGTCTACCAGCTTTTCATACATGGGTTTCCTCACAGTTGCGGTTTACACTGTATATTACACCTTCTTGCGGCCTGACATTGCCTTCCTTTTGCTTTATGGCAAGGAATTTTTTTTAATTTTATTGTTTCAGCCTGTAGCAAGTAGAACATGGAACTTTTTTGGTAATTCTCCAAATTTTTTCAAACAATTTTTTATGGTACGTTAGCTTAATGTTACTGCTTGATTTTTTTTATTTAACTTGATTTTTTTATTGAATGGTTTTTCAATTACTATAAAAGGATAATTATGTTCTGCAAGTGTTACATTTAATTCTTTTTTATGGAATTTCCTTGATATTTCTGAAGAATCCAGCATATTTATTTTATCCAGGAATTGTGTTGTCACATAAGATTTTATGTGGGATGGATGATAAGAGTGGTAGTTCAGAACTACTTTAGTAAGCCTTTTATACAACTTTGTAGTGATTTTTTCTTCTGAGGCAGTTAGGGCCAAGTCCAGGAAGTTCAGACTTGTTGCACTTCCAGGGTGAACTCAGAGAATTACACTGAACAACAAAAATAAACTTTTTGTTTGTTACAAAAACTGCATATGCCGAAACATACAGTATTTGTCATGCCGATTACAAATCTGCTTGCTAAATTGTGCTGTTGGGCATAGTTCTCGAGTAACCTGTTGTTTCAGTGTACAATAAGCCTTCATTTTGGCATATATATTTCGCTACAAGCAATTAATTGCACTTACCTTAAAAAGTAATTTTAGATTTTCTTCTTTACTTTGGTTGTACTACATCCCTTTTTAGAATCCAACAGTAATCAATTAGCATTTTAGGGCTCCATTTCCCTTTATAGTGGTTACATATGTCCTGATGAAAATGTTATCTGTGCTCATCGCTTACAGCTCCAAAATTCTGTGGGAAAAAGTCCAGATGCGAGTAGAGGAAATGTATCTTAAGGGACATATTGCATCCTATGGCCTTATAGTTTTCTAGAAGCTCAGTAACAAGCTCTTTATAATTTTCTGCCATCCAGTTACCTAAAAGTTCAGTACCACATCTTTAAAGGAATTCCGTGCAGCAGCTTCAGTTTCATTCAAAGGGCCTTCAAATGCAAAATCACTAATAAGTTCCCTTATTTGTGAACCAATAAAAATGCCTAGTTAAATTTTGGCTTCAGATATTTTGGGGAACTTGTTCTTTAGAAAACGAAAGGCTTCTCCATCTTTATTCAATGCCGTTACAAAAAATGTTATCAAACCCAGTTTGGTGTAAAGCAGTGGTAAGTACACATTCTCAGGACTTACTAAAGGCTCAGCAACAACATTTTTATTACCTGGAATTAAGGACTCTCTTTTAGGCCAGGCCTTTTTAATGTAATGAGAATTTCAGTCCCTACTGTTCCATTCACATCAGAAGCAGCAGTATTTTGTGTATCCAAGTTGTAGACCAAGGAGTAAAGCTATCACTTTAAGATCGCCACAAATATTCCATGAGTGTTTTTTGTATACTATACTTTGAAGCAACAGTTTCATATGTGCATATGTTTCTTTCATGTATGCAGCATATGCAACAGGTACTGATGGATACATGTTTCCGTTATGAAGAAGGACGGCTTTTAAGTTTATTTTTGAGGAATCTATAAAAAGTCTCCATTTTTCAGGTTTGTATTGCTGTCCTAAGGCTACATCATTGCAGTACACAAGATCACCACTCTTCGAAAATAAATGTTCAAACTCTTGCTGTCATCTACGAAAACTACGTGTTTTTGTACTTTGTTGTAAAAGATCCCATCCCTTCAATCTTGAAGCCAATATTTCAGCCTGACTTTTTGATAAATGAAGGTCACGAACCAGATCATTTAATTCTTCCTGACTTATAAGGTGAGACACAGAATTTTTCGAGAAATCAGGGTCTTGTTGTACTTCAATATCTTCTTCGCTGTGAGGATTTATTTCATCAGTATCACTATCATCTAAACTCCATGATTGTGGAGGTACAGGAACACGAAGATCTGGACCATGAGGAACAGGTCTTATGGTCGAAGGAATACTGGGATACTGAATCATGCCTTTGGTCTTAGCTGTAATTCCAGATAAACATATAAAATGAGCGAAACACACAGAGTAACGTACAGTAAAATATTCGTTTAGCGGTAGCTTTCGGTCATCCTACGACCTTGATCACCCGTGATCGACTGGATGGGCTGGTTGCCAGAACTACAATTTGAAGTTGGGGTGTTGGAATGGTTGCCAGATTTTAGAAGAGAGATCCAAATAAATGGGATTTTGTGAGAGGTCTCTGAATTGCAGTTTTTGGTGAACAAAATTTCAATGCTCTCTGGAAATGCAGAGATGCCTTGTTGATGAAAGGGGCAACTTTTTTGGTTTCTTTCCAAATGGGAACTGCAGAGGTGTCTTCAAGTGTTAGTAAGATAAAGCTGTCTTTGGAAGACCATTGGAAACATCTTTTTTGTGTTCACCAAGTCTTGTTTTGATGCTTCGGTATGTGCTTCCAATATACACTGAGAGACCAGAGGAAGTTGAAATGGGAATAGCATAAACTCCAGGGGTGTCCCAGGGTGAGACAGGATCCCTGTCTTTAAGCAGGCACATTATTGCAGAAGGGTTTGGTTTCACTGTGAGAGTGTAGCCCATTCATTTGAAAAGTTTACACATCTTATAAGAGAAGGATCCATGGAAAGGGATGGAACCAATGAATGGTGGTTTTTTCATTATTATTGGTGAGAGAGCAGACAGATTTTTCAAGTGGGAATTTTGGAGGAATTTTTGAATTGTAGAAGGTGTGAACTGATGGGCTTCTGCAATTTTCTTTATGGTGTCAATTTCTTCATTGAAGGAAGATTCAGTGCTGCAGACAATCCTGGCATGATTGACATAAGTTTTAAAGGCTGCAAATTTGTGAGCAGTTGGGGAGTGGGATGAAAAAAAGGATTACGTTTGTCATTGCAGATTGCAGAGGGTTTTCTGTAGACAGATCTGTTGAGATGATTCCCTTGCCTTGCCAGGTGGACATCCAAAAAGTCAATGCCTTGCTGTGATTCTTCATTGATGGTGAATTTTATTGATGGGAACTTTAGGGAAATCTTTTCAAGAAGAGATTCACGGTCAGTTCTATTGTGTGGCCAAATTAAACCATGTAATTCCAGATATCTTAGTGATGCAGAAGTAACAGTCTGTTGAGTGGTTTTTCGGTTCTCTCCAAACCATTGGTACCACAAACGGCATTTGACATGATCTCTTAAACCAGCCAGTCAACAAATTTACATATGAATTACAACAAATGTGAGGTGTCCAAGATTTATCTTCATCACCCATTTTGCACTGAAAATAAAGTTCATACTACTTTCTAATCAACGGTGTGAAATGTCGCCTTTGAGACTTTAATGTAAATTGTCCACAAATGTAGCAGAAACTGGATGGTTCACACAAGTATGCGACATTATTTAACATGCACTTTGCACAATCCACACTACTTTTTAAAACCATGAGAAAATGCACGTCCTTCAATACCGATTAAATGCATTTGAATGACAAGAATTCTGCTTTGTTCCCCTTTCCTAGTAGGAATTGCACAACAAGAAGTAATGGTGCCAGTATGTCTACTCTCAGAGACACAGCTATCCTGACTGCAGACAAATGTCTCCACTGGGAAGCATAGGGAAATTCTTTTAAGCAACAAAACATTCACCCCAACAGATAGTTTCATTGTATGAAATTGGAGCCCAGTGGAGCAATTGTGACTTCATATTTGATTTCAGCACCAGTAAATACATACAAAACCGTTAAAGTTTTCTTTGTAACAAAACCATTGTTGTTCGGTGTTATTAAAGCTACTAAACAGTTGAACCTATGCTACTCTCCCAGAAAATATTCTCAACTTGTTTCACAGCTTTGATTATTATCAGTACAGAAATGCCACATTTTTAACTGTTTTCCATGTAGCTGTCTCTGATATACAGTGAAAACATGAAAAAACCATTTTGAACATTTAATGTAGGTACTGCCATTCCTGGGATAAAATCCAACCCTTTTGATCATTTAATGTATGAGAAAGAGACCTTTTTATCCCACTTTTCTAAATCTTCTGCAATTTTTTTAGAGAACAGTTGTTGGTATGCCAGTACTTCAATGAAGTCCAAAATTGCTTTATGTCCTGTATTTCTTACATGTCTGTTCAAACCAGATTTGTTTGAAATATTCTGTATTATAGACTTATGTTCTGCTATTTCTTTTTCTTTCTATTCATTGATGGGTTTTGGACAACTTCAAAAAGATAACGATGGTTGGCAAGTACAGGGTCATTCATAAAGAAGTATACAGTTTCAACGCACTATAAAATAAGAACAATGTAAGATATTTTATGTTACCTGTAACAGAATTGTAGGGGAATGTTTCAAGTTTTTTCAGAGACAGTCACAGATGTTCTATGTGTGCACTCTTAGTCACATGATACACATTGAGCCTGTAATCCATTTCCGCCCAAACGCGAGGTAAGATATCTGAATCAAGTGCAGTGATAGTGGCTGTGACGCTGTTTCAGCTCTGCTAGATCAACAGGAAGGGGAGGGGCAAATACCTTGTCCTTTACATACACCCACAGTAAAAAGTTACAAGGTGTTAAGTCAGGACTTCTGGGTGGCCATTGGGTCAGCGGCATGTTGTAGTCTGCGGCTCGTCCAATCCATCGGTGAGAAAGATGTTCATCAAGATAATCTCGCATGTCGCCTAACCAGTGCAGTGGTGCGCTATCCAATTGGAGAATAAAGTTGTCAATGTCATCCTGCAACTGTGGCATCAACCAAAGACTTAACATATCCAGAAAAGAGCCTCCCGTGACAGTTTTCTCGTGAAAAAGAAGGGGCCATACACTTTCTTTTCGGACACAGCATAGAACACATTTACCTCAGGGGAATCTCGCACATGTTGCACTGTAAATCTGGGATTTTCCTTTCCCCAAAAGCGAACATTGTGCTTGTTTACCTGACCATTCACATGAAATGTAGCTGCATCGGTAAAAAATAAATGATCGCTAAATCGTTTTTCAAAACAGTGCTGCATTTCAGCACAAAATTCAAAGCGCTTTGTCTTTTCAAGGTCAGTGAGATTTTGCAACATCTGCACTTTGTATGGAATCATTTTCAGCTTATTTCTCAAAATTCTCCAGACAGTGGGCTGTGAAATCTGCACTTCACGACTCACCCTCCAAGTTGATTTTCCCGGGCTTCATTGAATGGTAATGCAAACACTATTGATGACTTCTTCCGATACACACGGCCGTCCAGGACTTTAAAGTTTGCACAAACAGCCCGTAGGTTCAAATTTTTTATGCCAATCGTAGATAGATTTTCGGGTTGGAGGTTCTTTCCGAATTGTGATCGAAAATGTCATTGCACAACAATTACAGATTCCGTTTTGCTCAATTCAAGAACACAAAACGTCTTCTCCACAGCAGACGCTGCCATTTTCACTGACTAGTCACGTGACACGCACACTATTGCCTACGTCACTTCCCTCGGTAGTGGGACACAAACTTTATGAGTACATCTACCTAACGGTTTGCAGTTGTGGTCCGTGTTTTCAACTGTTACTGTTTTACAGCATCTGGAAACTGTATACTTCTTTATGAATCAGGGTGTATTTCTCTCAGATGATTTTGCATTCTTGTAATTGGTGACCAAATAGCTACATACAGAAAAGTGTAATCCCTACTTTTAAAACTCAGCAACTTTTGAACATCATATATCAAAATAGACAAAATAAGTATTATCACCACTAGCAACAGTCACTGTAAATGCACACAAACTTAAAGGGAGCTAGCATTTTTTTTTCAAATATTACAATAAATTCCAACTTTATGCAATAATTTTCTAAAAATATATATTTTTTTATTTTCTGGGATGGGGGGGGGCGAGAGAACTCCACATAGATGATACAGTGATCTATTTTAAGATTTTAAAATTATATAATGCCTGCCTGGGGTCTGTTTTGATATGTCAAGTTTGATACATTAACTGTTCAACTAGAAAATCATAGAAAAAACAGGGCTTCATCTCCTGGTATCTATGCTCACCAAACACTTCAGTGTTCTATTCTACATATCTTACCAAGGATAAAGCATGGAAATGAAAGAAAAAGAAACAAACTTATCAAAACTGGAACTACTAACTGTTAATTTTTAAATACTATACTGATAAATAAGACTGCTTGATAATAGAAAAAGAATAAGACCACTTGATAATAAAATAATCATTGAGAATAAACAAATCTGCATTGCATTTATAGACATAGAAAAAGCCTTTGATAATGCTGACTGGAACATTATATTCAAAATTATCAAAAATCATAAAATAGACTTCAATGACAGAAGAATAATTTATCAACTTACTATACAAAAATCAAAAGGAAAAGCAGAAAACAAAGCAAAAATAAGCAAAGGAGTCCAACAAGGAGGTGGACTGTCACCAATTCTCTTCAATGTTTACATTGAGGAAGCCATGAAGGGATTTCCTGAAACCAATGGCAAAGGAGTGCGAGTAAATGTCACTGGCAGGATATACAGCACAATACGATTTGCTGATTACATTGCAGTAACAGCAGATAATGAAATGGACTTACAAGAGTTGTAAGAAGAATTAAACAAGATTCTTGAAGATAAATGCAAAATGAATACAAATGTTAAAAAAACAAAAGTAATGAATGCACCAGAGACAGAAAGCAAGAGATTGATATCATATCAAAGGGAAAAAAAGAGTAACACAAGTTAAGGATTTCATTTACCTAGGTAGCATTTTTACATTCAATGGAAGAAATGTAAAAGATGTGAGAACTAGGAGAGCATAGGCAAAGAATGCTTTCGATAAGAAAAGAGGACTATTAACATCCAAGTCCATTTCTCTGGAAACAAAGAAAATTTTTATAAAAACGTTTATATGTGCAATGTAGCACTTTATGTATCAGAAACTTGGACATCGCAAAAAACAGACAGGACAAAGCTACAATCATTTGAAATGTGGGGTGTTGGCAACATATTATGAAAATTGCTTGGACAGAAAGAATGACAAATTTGGAAGTGTTGAAAAAGTTCAGGAAAAACAAGAAATGTTATGCACTATAGAAAGAAGAAGAGACAGCATGATAGTCCACCTCATAAGACACTTGTAGTGGTGTGACATTTTGATTGAAGGTAGAATGGAAGCAAAAGCTGGAAGAAGACACCCAAGAGTTCAATATATGAGTCAAATAACAAGAGGAAGACTTACCGGAACATCAAGCTTTTGGCTCAGGAAAGAATTCCTTTGTGGATGATGACCAATGCTACCCACCAGACTTAGGGTTGAGAACAAAAGAAGAAGATACTTCATTAATTTATGCATATTGTTTAGTACCTCTGTCTACATTATAAATTAAGGATTCCTTTGAAAACACATACATCAAATTTCTTCTGACAATCTGAATCTGTAGACCTACAGGTGCATACAGCTCAAGCTATGGTTCTAGGAAACGCTCTGTGTACTCCTATTGTCAGTAGTCTTCTTTATCCATGTGTGTATACATATGAAAGTAAAAAGTATGTTCACAAAGTGCATAACATTATACTTATATATAAAAGATTTAAATTTAAGTAAATTTACTGTTCATCACATTCTTAGCAATTATTCTTTTTTTAGCAATGCTTCAAAAATAAATAACTAGAATGAATTAAAAAAACATGAATTTATTTTATTATTGTTAGTAATTAATGACATCATGACACCTCTAATTATTAATCTTACAGTGAAAACATTTAAGTTATGGGTTTTATAGAGGTAATTTTTATATATTTGGTGGTAAAATTTTAAAACTAGAACCTAGTTCATCATCAGGACTACATCATTGGAGCAGTTGTTGCCAGGGCTATAACCAGAAATAATTTTCGGGTGGGGTTTCTGAATTTGAAAATTAATTTTTACTATGCATTATACATATGCTGAGTATTTCCTTTGTCACATTTTATTTGCACATGAAATTTCTCTAATAATACCCCACATTTTTCAAATACTGACTTATATGCTATATACTACCTACAAAAATTTATAAAACAATTATCTTATTTTTGAGACATTTTAGACATTTCAGGGAGGGTTTAAACACTCAAAACGGCTCCCTGGCTACTGCTCTAGTTGTTACCATTAGGTCTGGAGTGCCCAACCACAATTATCACTATGCGCAGTACTTCTTCTCGCTATTTCCTTCCTTTCTTCAAGCTTCCTCTTAACTAAGTGTGACTGACAGATGATTATTTTTATTGCGAATTGCAAACAAGACAGGGTCAGACAGACATGCAGCATACAAGCAAGTAGACACTCCATAAAATGAGACTCAATAAAAATAATCACCTGCCAATCACACTTAGTAAAGAAGAAGTTTGACAAAGGAACATAAATAGTGAGAAGAACCATGCTTAACGATTTGTGGTTAGGTACTCCCAACTGAATGGCAACAACTACTCCAGTGACATAGTCCTGATGATGAACTAGGTTTTTTGCAAAAATCTATCTACCAAATATATAAAAAATTACCTCTACAAAACCCATAACTTCAATTTTTTCTTTGTAAGGTTTATTATTGTGTTTTCTTTAAAAGTCAAAATTTCAATACCTAAATGAATTTGTCCAATTGTTGACAATGATTTTGAAAATTAACTGTCTCCCCTGGTTTTAGGTGATCATAACGCAGCAATTTGGTAAAATCACACAATAAATACAGCATACATACATATATATATATATATATATATATATATATTCCAACATCCTTAAATTTTTCATATTAGCTGCATCCACTCATTACAGGTGATTTCTGGGAATGCCTTAAATTGGTAGCATGAAAACTGACATCACTTCCTTAAAAACCCCATTATATCCTCATTAAACTGACCTGTTAGGATCCCCTTGGCAATAATTGGAAGAGTGGTTATGCTACGAAACCAGTGAATGTCTTTCCATGTCAAAGAGGGATCAAATGCAGATGAAACATATCCATTAAGGCTGGGGTCCTTTTTATATTCATTCATATGGTCAGCACTGAAGTTGGCAAATCTATATGTGAAAAGTCAAGTGCTATTAAGTGATAACAATAACACAACATTAATAACTTCATAATAATTCACACTGGCAATAAGTAATATCATTGAAGTCGCTGTTATTGTGGAGTCACATCATTACTACAGCATAAATAAATGGACTACATTAATTCACACTGGCAAAAAGAAATATTACAAGTCATATTGTTATTTAGAATGGTACATCATTATTACAAATAAATTGGCCAGTACAGAGCTTAGAAGATGAATAGAAAATCAGCTAAATGTTGCAAAAATAAAGTCGCTGAAGTCAACATATTGTATGATTTGAAAAGTATATTATTATTAGAAAGACTGTGTAATAGCACAGTGAAAGAGACAGTACCACTTAGGATGCAATATTACACGGATATGAGTGTTGTATAATGGGTAAGTGCAAAAGCTCTTGCCATTTGCACACATAAAAAACAGAGCTGTTTTAAACTTACACAGGGTTTTATTTTAATCCTATTGCATAGTCAGAGTCTCCATTATCAGTGATAACCAATTCCCATATCTCACAGTTAGCTGTTTAATTTCCCCATCAAAAAAGTAGCATCCCTGGAGTAAAAACCCAACAACTTTGAATTGCTGTTTCAACCACTATAAGACCATCATGGTTTTACCAGCCAAGCAATTCTGCAGTGACCAGAACAAGTGCAAATCTGTTGGTGCTAAGTCCAGTTAATATGGTGGGTGAGAGAAAAATTCCCAGACAAGTTTCTGCGATTTGTGTTGTGTTGCCATAGCCACATGTTGGTTTAGCATTTTTGTGATGGAAGACAACACCTTTCCAATTCATGAAACTGGGAAGTAAATATTTCAAGGCCTAATTTACTCTGTCAAGATGCTGAGAGTAAAGACTCACAGTGATCCTTTGGTTAGAGGCCAACAGCTCATGATAGATATTTTCCTTGAAATCTCACCAAAGGCAGAGTATCACTTTCTTTGTGTGGAGATCAGCTTTTGGAATCATTTCTGAAGTTTCCCCTTCTTTGCAAAAAGATTTGGTATGTTTAATATTTTTGTTTTGCACCCATTTTTTATTTCCAGTCACCATTTGATCCAAGAACAGATCAGTTTTGTACTGAGCTTGCATAGATAGACTTATCATCCTTCTATTCATTTAGTTCTTAACAGGTAGCACCCACTGATCCAGTTTTGGGACCATTCCAATAGCCTGAATTCTCCTTGTGGCAGTAGTTGTTCCATGAACTGAAAGTATATTAGTGATAACCTTGTAATGTTTGATTAGCATCAGACTCAGTTATTGCTGATATTTCTACATCATACACTTCAGAAGGGTATCCAAAATGTAGCTTATCTTCAAACATCCTACACCTGAACGAAACTTCGTGAATCAATACATGTTCGTTCACTTTCTGTCAGCGTCAATCTGTCAAAGTCATACATTTTTCAGTACATGCAAAAATCAAACAGTAGCAAATGTGGACTTAATCAAGATTTGTGTTAACACCTCAAGAGCTACACACTAAATCAGTTGCAATTGATAAATCTAATGTTTTCATCACGATGAAGTCTCAGCTGGCTAATTTTACAGTGTTGCCATATGCTCTATGTTTCAGAAGCCTCATACAAAGCTTCCTCACCATTCAACCCTAAAATGGCGAGAAGTTATGTCCTTACCCAATACTAACAAAAAAGGTGGGGGCGTATGATGTGCAGTTATGAACATGAAGCCACCCGAAAAACATATCATAGAAAGGCCTTAAGAGGAGATGAGCAGACTATTTAAACAGATACATGAAGGAAAAGATAATACTACAGGGGACAAAACTTAGTAAAGAAGGTAGATGTGCAACAATGACCCCACCTGACTGTGGGATTAACAATGCTACAGAGGACTGATTCATAATAAACTACTGGATCAATTATCAAGTCTAAACTACTATGTGAGCTATTTAGGGATGTTTGAGTGCAAGTTTTGTGTGACTTACTTCCATCCACGTAGCCAAGTACCTAACTGACATAAATAAAACCATAATCTCAATCAGATACCAAAGGTAACGAGAATACAGATAATGTAAGACATAAGCATTGCACTGGGTAGCACTAGTTGAATTAGGTGAATTCCTTCCACATTTATTTAAATGCTTTCCAATGTGTAACTAACAAAAATTATTAACATAGTAGAGTGCCAGTTACCCAGATGAAATGAACCTGTAGGGAGTCAGGATGATCAGCCATTTTCTTTGTAAACACAACAGTAACATGACAAATCAGCATGCAAAACATAAACATACTTGTATATCTCAAACTTAAATACCAGCAGAAATAATGAATAGCAGGTTATGTGTGCAAAAACACGTTGAAATTAAATTATTTTTATTTATTTCTTTACATACAAGCTGATCTACAAGAACTCTGCCACTGATTTCAGCTATACAGAAAACAATCTGCTGTTCTTTTCTTTGCGCATACACACACGCTCCTGTGTGTGTGTGTGTGTGTGTGTGTGTGTGTGTGTGTGTGCTGCGCTGCTACATTGTGCAATTTTTTCAAATTCTAGTAGCAACTGTATGACATTGCATTCTTCCTTCCTTTCCATCCTGTTTCATTGGTGTTTTGAAATCGCTTATTGTGTTTTACTCTTCCCCATGCACACAAACACTTATTCAAAGAGAAAATCCCAGTGTGCATAACAGTGACTCCCCTCCACATTTGTTGCAAAAGCTGTTTATCCTTTGTTGATGAAGATGTCATAAATCTATTAGGGTGTGGTGACTGCTCCATACTAAAGTCAATCTCATTTACATCATGTCAGCACACGTCCAGCGGGGGATAAACCCAACGGAATTGTGGTAGAAGCTTGGCTCACGAAAACAAGTAGGCATCAGAGAGAGAAGAATGCTTTAGTGAACTAAAAGCTGCAAATGTCACACAAACACACACACACACACACACACACACACACACACACACACACACACACACACACACACACACACACACACACACACACACACACACACAAAATGTTCAAAGCAGTTTTCAAGAGGAAGTCTAGATAACTAGACATCCAGATAATCAATGCTCTTTTGTAATTTGATTTTTAAAATGTTTCTACATAATACTTAAAGGGAGCACCAACTTTGCAATTACAGAGAATTGGTGTTCTGTATTTTTTAAAATGGCATTTATATGTTTCAAAAAAGTGAACTCATGTGATTGTTGTTTGCTTTAGAAATTGATTCATTAAATTCTATATTCCCCAAACTGTTCCTTGAAATCAGCATTTGCAAATACTCCTTTCAAATTAGATAGTAAAGTGGAGAAAAATAATGATTTTGTTAATTCTAAGCTATGTATAATGCCATGACAGAAATAGTAATACAGGACTACAGAGATGATGTGGTGACCAGGAATGATTCCTCACAGTTGCAAGCTTCTCAGGAAACTGAATTTTTTTTATCTCTGGGTTGTGTAGTTTATTTGTTTTTCTAGTTTCATTTTCTTACTTTTATGCATTTTTAAAATATACTTTATTCAGTTACACTTTTTTAGTTCTTTTATCATATGGGCAGTTATTCCCAAAGTCACTGTTTTTAATGAGAATATTTTGTAGCATCTTTATGACTACTGTAATAGCTGGGAAAACATTCAAAATGAATTGCTTGCAATCTGCATTGCCATAGGCTGAGTGATTGTTAATATTGAGAACTGATGATAATTTAAATGAATAAGCCAATCTCAGAGATGCAATCAATGATGAAAAAATAAAGCTTGAAAAATGGCAATAATCTGAAGTCATTGAAATATTTCACAATACTTTTTTCTGCTTGTATTTGTTCAACTGAGTATTTAAACTATCTTCACTTACTTGAATGCTTCAAAAATTTGATAAAACTCATTCAATGCAGGACTACAGTAAAAAATCTTTCTTAGGGCCCATGAAACTTTTTTGTACCCCTACCATAGATAACATTCATATCATTTGTAAAGATTCATGAGCACACTGATTATTTATACTATAAAATTCACCACAAATACTGAGCTATGGGATTAGCCAGTTCTTAAAAACTACAGTGCCTTATTTCAAACAGAAATAATTTTAGTCCACTATCTATGGTGTGATCTGTAATACCCAGAAAAAGGACCTGTCCAGTTTCCAATATATTGACCCTTCAACTAAAACTTGTTTTTTAGCTTGCAATTCCATATAAAAATTGTTTTTTTTTCTATTGCAGCTAAACATCTGCAACCTTATTGTAATATTCTGAAGATCAAGCCAGATTTTGCTACTTAAAGGTATCTAGTCATGATTAGGAACACTGGCTCCTCTCATGTTCCAAGGTATCACACAATAAACTCTCATGCTTTTGTTTTCTTATGCATCAAACATACAGCCTTCTTTAACTACATTTAGAGACTGCCATACTAAACTCTATAAATGACAATTTAAACTTTTCAATACAGTACATAAAAGAAAATGAAGTTGAAATTTTGATATATAAAAGTACAGTCAAACACACATATAACAAGCTCACACAATACAAAGTTCCGCATAAACCAAAGTTTTTATAGATGCCTTGAACTTTATAATATTCTCTCTTGTTATTTTAATTGCACATTGCGAAAAATCATTTTCAGAGAAACTGCCTATATTGTTCTGCACAGTTATCAGCATACAAAATAAGTAGCATTCACCCAGTTTTTTCACTGAAAAGCAAGGAATTACCTGCTGTTGACAATACCCCATGGCTCCACTTACATATAGGTCAGTTTGCATGAAGGCAAGAATATTTCAGTTGTTTTTTCACTACCCCTTCCGGAACATTTGCCAAACATACATCTTCTTGGTAAATGTTGTGTTTTATCCCTCCCCCTCACCACTTTTCAATCACTGAATCTCTGTTTTGAAAAAACCCAAAAGCTTATTTTGCATCTAGAAAAACATCTTAACCATCGTGTCAAAGGAAGTTGAAAAATATTTAAAATAGCAACCATGATAAGCACAAAATAAGCAAGAATTGGCTATATACCCAATGTAACACATAACATGTGAAATTTTAAATTTTTGGTAGATACTTTAATTTTTAAATTCCTTAAATGTTTTGTTCATTGCAGATCTTACTCATATTATTTTGCTAGCTATAGTTTTCAATTAAGAAGTATTATACCTTCAATTAATTGATCAATAGTTTATGATTGACAAGTTTTAATCTGACATAATGTAATATGCCAAAACTAGCCCTTTCTTTATCAGTCTGGTTATAACAACGTTCACATATATCGAATGTTTTGACTCTACCTCGAATTTTGTTATATACATGTTTGACTGTATATTCATTAAAAAACATACAATAAAATGTTAAAAACGTAGTGTAGAAATTCCATGCAGCACAGTCTGCTCCCCAAATATGTTGCATTTCACCCATTTTAATGATGCATGTATTTAAGGATACAGAACAACAACAAAAAATAATGTGTACACACAATCATTTTATCCTCACACCAACATGAATTTAACTGCTGACACATATTCAAACCTGAGATGTGATGGAAGAGAAAACTTATTCCGTGTATCAGCAAGACGACAGCCAGTAAATGGAGTGTCCACTGTGAGCACCAGAGCCTTGTAACCACTTTGCTCTGCTCTCAAAACAAGCTGCTTAGTTACTTCTCTGTCACGGTAAACATACAACTGAAACCACTTGAGTCCTGAAGGAGCAGCTTTGGCAACATCCTCAATGGAAGTTGTAGACAAAGTACTAAGGATCATAACAGTTCCAGCTGCAGATGTGGCTATAAATTAAAAAACAACACATATACATACTGAGATATAGCTCAAGCTCAAGTTAAGCTTGTTGCTTGATTACATGGTAATTGTTAATACTATTTTTGAAGAATAAATACTGTTCTTCTAAATATTCTGTTTCACACGTTACAATTCGAATGTTTTGACCAAGGAAGGCACTATGCAATCTATTACTTCTACAAGGCAGATTATACAGTTAACAATGACAACAAAAATGACAACTTACCATTTCTTTACTTGAATATCCCACTAGCTGCTGTTTGAATACTCATGGGATATATGTTGTTTTATGAACTTATAAAAACTATCGCAAATCGGGAAAAAAAAAAAAAAAAAAATGTGCTATAAAAATAGTGTTAGTCTTACAATGAATGCACAGGGTGTCCACAATGTCTTGTTACCCCCCCCTGTTATAAGAAATGTAAGTGAGCTATGTATCTGTTGTATGATGTATATGTTGAGTTATGGTCTGTATTGTGTTTATTTACAGATTAGGTACCAGAACCATGTGTGATACCAATGAATACACCCTGGAACAGCGGATTGTTGTCAGGGTCTGGGTTCACGAACGTCCGCACACAGGGAAGACAATGCGTGACGTGCGTGCCAATTTCCAACAACGATTCGACGAAGAGGCCCCTCCAAAACAGACTCTCTTGCGGTGGGAACATAAACTCTTCGAAGCAGGCAACATCAAGGATAAACCACGAACGGGAAGACCATCAACCAGAGTGCAACAGTGTCAAGCGGTCGAGGAATCAGTTATCAGGTCACCAACGAAGTCGCTCGGCAAACGATCAGCGGAGCTTGGAATGCCACGATCGACACTGCATAAGCACATGAAGAATGACCTGAATTTGCATGCATATCGCTTGATGTTCGTTCAGGAGTTATCAGACATCGATTTAAACTGCAGACGGGATGCATGTGCAACGATGCTTCAGACATTTGCCATAATCCCAAAATGTGGAAAGGTCATTTTCAGTGATGAATGTGCGATATACCGTAGCTGTCGATCACGGAACGTTGTGTTCTGGTCCAAGGAAAACCCACATTATGTCGAAGAATTGGAGCATCATCCTCCGCATGTCATGATATGGGCTGCAATGAATAGTCGACATCTGTTTGGACCGTATTTCTTTGATGGTCCAGTGAATCAGACAACTTATCTGGACATGCTGCAAACCAGGTTTGTGCCACAACTTAGAAATCTTGGCATTTTGAACGACGTATGGTTCCAACAGGATGGGACACCCGCCCATTATGCAATCGCTGTTCGGGAATACCTTGGTGAGGTCTCTCGGGATCGTTGGATTGGCCGAGGTTCGGCAGTGCTGCCCGCTCCACTTGAATGGCCACCTCGAAGCCCCGATCTCTCAACGTGTGATAATGCCATTTGGGGTTTCATAAAGGAGATTTTTGCACAGCAGCGCTACTAAACTACTGATGAACTTAAACAAGCAGTGAGACATGCTTTCTCTCGTATCACCCCGCAACTGCTTCGAAAAATGTCCCACAGAACACGGCATAAAATTATTCTCTGTCACAAGAATGACGGAGACCAAATGGATCCACTGGATGTTTAAGAATGCCTCAACATATAACTCAACATATACATCATACAACAGATACATAGCTCACTTACATTTCTTATTACAGGGGGGTAACAAGACATTGTGGACACCCTGTAGGATGAGTATATGTGTATTTCACACATAAATTTACTTGCAAAGTTAAAAAAATATTAATCAGAATGAAGTAAAACAATGGTTCCAATTTTAAAGGTTTTTACTTCATACTGTTTTATCAATAGTTTTTATAAGTTCATAAAACAGCATATATCCCATGTGTTTCAAGCAGCAGCCAGTGGGATATTCAAGTAAAGGAACGATGAGTTGATATTTTTGTTGTCATTGTAAACTGTATAATACTGCTTTCTAGAAGTAATAGATTTGACACTGTCTTCCTCAGTCAAAGCATTCGAATTATAACGTATGAAACAGAAGATTTAGAAGAACAGTATTTATTCTTCGAAAATAGTATATACATACTGATCAGCAAAAGAGCATTATTTCAATCTTACCTGCATATTTAAAAAAAGAAAAATTTATTAACAGAGAGAGAGAGAGAGAGAAATATATCTAGTTATGAAAATAAATAATATAGAAAATAACATATCTTTATCATGCATTAATTTATTATACAAACAATTAAAAAATGTTTTTTTTTAATAAAAGTATTTTTTTTTTTAATTGGAGGTTTAACGACCACCGTGAGCAACTCAATGGGCTATAAGCAGTCGCCCGTCCCTAATTTAGGGTCACTGGTTCCAAGGAAGGGAGAGAGAGCCAGTGCCGTAAGACAAACACAACATCCATGCCTCACCGGAATCCAAACCCGGACCCCTATCGGACGAATTATCAGAGGCTATCGCTTAGACCACTGCACCACCAGGGCGGCATAAAAGTATTTAACTAATGCACATGACAATTGGTTTATATAACCACCTCTACTTGGTATTATTTTTCACACCCAAAGGGTAATTATCATTTACCATAACTGTGAAGGTAAGTAACAAATGTTTTGAGTCCTTTGTAAGTCACAGTGAAATGATATTTCTGCTCTTTAATTTAATAAAAGTGCTTTTATTAAAAAAATTCAAATTTTTATTAAGTTCTCATCTGACACAGTATCTTGGCTTCAGTCTTTACTGTTCATATCTGTGGAAAGATTATGTCTCTTGAGGAACATGAATCTTCATATTTAGACTCAGTTTACCTTTTTCTTCTCTTTCTCTTTAGCTGAGAAGTTCAAGCCTAGGTTCCAATATTCGTGGTAAAATTTGGGAGGAATTCTGTTGATAAGTTTGCACTAGCCCAGTAAATAAAGGACTTGACCCGGAACAAATTAGGTAAAAGCTGAATTTTTGCAGGCTGGTAGAACTCCTCGGGCTAAGCATTTTTCCCAAAAGTCCCCATCCCTCCCCCGCTTGCTTCCCCTACACCCCCATAAAGGGGGGAAATTTGGTCTAATACTAATCCACTCGTAACTCCCGTAATAATTGGCGTACAGCGATAATTTTTTTTTTTCAATTTATTCCTCTTGATATGGTGAATAAATTTTGTTCTATTCATTTTTACTATATCTCCTATAGTTTTGCTGCAATTTTTGAAAACCCGCAAAATAGCACCTTTTTTTCTCGACATTTTACCCAATAATTGCAATTACCGCTTCACAGAGCCAAAATTTCCGAAAAAGGTTCCCAATAAAAGTTGTAGCAAACTTCATAAGCTTTACAACGATATATTATTTGTCTTAATACGCTTTATAGTTTACCATCTGTGGTACCGAAACTGCGAATACATTGTAGCCACAAAATGACAAAAAAATCGGGCAAAACATGCAATAATTTTGCGGGGAGTATAATTTTTAACGATAGGTAAAAAATAAAAAAAGGAAAGAAAACTCAGCTTCGCACCTGCAAAAAGTCACCAACTCTTGCCTGTTTACTTCACCCCCCCCCCCCCCCCCCGAGGGGTGGGACTAATGATTATTATGTGCAAACGAACTGTTGAATTGAAATATGACAATGTCATTTTTTCTTCTTTATACAATGCTTATAAAGTAAGAATTTAGTTCCATGCACTGGTGCTGTTTCTACAATTTCAAAACAATTAAAAAAAAAACATTTTCATTTTCAAATTTCCTAATGAACTAAGATCAAAATTTCGTAAAACTGTAATTAAAAAAGAAAAGGCTACAAACAAAAGCGGTGATGATTAAATTTATAACTTTTAAAATGATATATATTTTGTCTTACATTGCTTCTGTGGTTCTTTTGAATATCGCACAGTTGTGGCAGAATTATCATAAATCAATATCAATGTCGTCACTCATATCAGGCTTGTTTGTGCATGACAGTCCACTGAAACGTCCACACATAGCAGAACATGAGAATCCGGCTTTTCGGCAGCTGCAGGAAATCATACATTCTTTCTTACAGTTGCATGAAATTAAACACAAAAGTTCATCACACCCTGTAATGGCATGCGTGAATAACAGACATTTGCGTACATGGCTGTAAATAGATATCAGTTTTTCAATGCTGTAAAATATTGGAGGTATTGCAGCAGTGCCCGGTTTGAGAAAGTACAAAGATTTTGTTTCTTCTGGAGCCAGTGCAATTAATAAGACGATAACGTCTGTATCCGTACCTATGGTGACTACAGTAGGGTTTAGTTTCAACATTTCTATAGAGGTTTGAACTATATCTACATCAGCATCATTATTAGCCGTGAGAACCGTGATATTAGTGGCAGAGAGGAATTTTTCTTTTAATGCTGCAATTATCCTTTTCTTATTGTGGGGATTGGACAGAAAATATGTCTGCGCTGTGGTGCACTCCATGTTATTTGTAAATATAATGTTCGCTGACGTCCTTTTAGCAGTTCTTCTTGTTTGTTCTTCCTGCTTTGCTGTTGGCGTTTCAGGGTATCCATCAAAGACAACGTAGCAATTTGTACCATAAAGGGAAAGTACATGAGATATATAATTTTGCAGAATTTGATCAAATGTTGTGCGCTTAGGCCAAGTTACTGAATGAAGGAGATAACCACCATCTATTATAACAGCTGCACCAGTAGGTATATCCTCCTGTTTGACAATACCACCAACGAAAGATTTAGTTATGGAGGATTTTGTACCTTTTCGCAGTGACACTTCGTCAAATAAAGACGGTGGACGAGATGCTAGTTCATATCTGAAGTATGATTTCAATTTCAAAGGACTGTCACAAACACAAATAACTCTGTTGAACAATTGTTGTGTACTTATTGAAACTTGGTAGTGTCGTAAATCATTTTCTGTATGTCCTCCCTAATAATTTCTGCTGCTGCTTCAACAACTCTTCTTCATTCACAAACCTTATCCTTCTTTCTCTCATTGTACCATTGATCAGTCAGCAATTTATGATTAGCATCTGTCATACATACAATATTCTTCTTCCCAGAAATATTTGTTATTATTATCCTGTCTCTGAAATGTTATAACAGTCACTGCTTCAAATATTTATCAGTAATGGTTGTAGAAAGGTCATGATCTTTCATGATATTTTGTAAATCCTTTAGGGTGTATTGGCATCCATCTGTTTTCTCAATATAGTCACACAAGAATGAGAAAGCAGTTTCAGTGCTCTGATCTTGCGGCCGACCAGGTGCTCTAAAGAGCTTTATTTTTCTGAATTTTCTGTAGCACTCGGAATGATATCGTGCTTCAACTACAACTAGGTCAATAACCCCGAGAATTTTCGACTTCACATTTTCCCCATTCATTGTTACGGTGTTCACAGAAAGTTAAAATTTTATCTTTCATTTCTAGAGTCGATACCATATGGACCGCTTTTCTGTATTTGAAAGGAAGCTTAATATTCAGAGTGGCTTCCTTTTCACAGAATAAGCACTCATTTTTAAAGTCAAAAGTTTGTTGAAAACTTCGTAAAAGTAGATTTGAAGACATTGATGCTAACGAAATACTTGCAACATGTGAACCCTTAATACTACTTTCTCGAGTGTAATTCCGCCGGCAAGTCTGGTGAACCATAATAGAAGTAACATTCTCTAATTTTTCGTTTTCATGCAAACTGTCTTTTCTTTTCAGGCTAGAATCAATTATCCTTTTTAAACCTTTGGTGACAACTACTGATTCTCCCTTACAGAGATGGTTATCGCAAATCATGCATTTGTCCATTTTTTTATTCCGTTAGGTAAACCAATACGGAAATGCAATACGGGAATGCATTAAGAATTTGGTTAACTTTTTAGAGGCTAAAAAACAATCAACTTACATTTCGTTCATTGTCTCAGCGAACCTCCTGTGCGAACATCTTGCCTATCCGATTATCTAATTCTATTTGCTTTTGTGGCATATGTGCGGACAGTGGGGGAGTTTTGGGAATGCATTTTATTCTCCCCACATGTCAAATAAATAAACAAATTGCGTGAGTCAATGCCTCTTATCTCTCTATCAGCACTATGTTCTTCCTGCGACAAATTCTTCATAACAGAAGTGCTTAAAGTGGTTCCAACTAAAATCTCTGCCTTATGTTTCCAATGGTAAAACTTCTTTACACATTATCTTCGCAATTTATGTATTCCCAAGGATGAAAATTTGCACATCGATAAAACTTACTTTAAGTTATAGCATGGGATAGTAAATTCTTGCTAAAACATAACCATAATTATATTAAAAATCGATCATTTTTTTAGTAATGTTGAGACCTGTTGATAAAGGTTGGAGGAAGACCGCCACACAGGAAGACTGCCACACAGGAAAACTGCCACAATTTTTCAGCAACTTAGAAAACTGCCACACATCGGAAAACCGCCACACAGGAAAACTGCCCCACGATTTTCATTTAGGGGCCATGCACAAATTGCTATTCCTCTGAGGAACACTTTGAATGTGTGGCAGTTTTCTGGTGTGGCAGTTTTCAAAGTTTCCGAATTATGTGTGGCAGTTTCCCAAGGTGCCTAGCGATGGGAAGGAGCTCTTTTGTTTGTCTGAATTTTTAATGTCGGTTCATACTTAGGGCAATTGGCCACAGAAGTTCGAGGGGGGGGGTATAAAGATTGCCGTTTCTTGGCCTATATTGAGAATTGAATTGAGAACTCTCAAACAAATTTCGAGATAACGTTCTATGTAAGCCAAGCAAAAATTGTTTTGTTCAGGAAAGACCAATGAGGTGGGAATTTTTTTAATAATGCTGCACTTTTACTTAGGCACTAACTATTTACATAAGATGTCAAATTTGTAGTATTTTTCTTTTACCTAATTAATTCATAGGCCCTACACCTCTGCCTTTTTAACAGCTTTTAATTCGCCGACTTTATATTCATAACGCTTACGTATCAAATCAAGTCAATAGCATTGCTCTTTTACTTAGGCACTAAATAGTCAAATAGGCCACAGGCATAGGGCCTTTTTAACAGGTTTTATTCTACCAGTGTCATATTCACAACGTTTACACATCAAATCAAGTTAATAATATTGCGCTTTTATTTAGGCACAAAATATTTATTCACAGGCTCCAGGCCTAGGTTTAGGCCCTTTTACCAGTTTTTATTCTACCAATGCCATATTCACAACGTTTAACAGAAAATCAAGTTAATAATATTGGGCATTTACTTAGGCACGGAATATTAATTCATAGGCCCTAGGCCTTTTTAATAGTTTTTACTTTATCACTGCCATATTCACAACATTTACACAACAAATAAATGTAATAATATTGCGCTTTTACTTAGGCTGAAAATATTAATTCATAGGCCCTAGGCCTAGGTCTTTTTGACAGTTTTTATTCTACCAATGCCATATTCACAACGTTTACACATCAAATTAAGTTAATAATATTATGCTTTTATTTAGGCACGAAATATTTATTCACAGGCCCTAGGCCTAGGCCCTTTTACCAGTTTTTATTTTACCAATGTCATATTCACAACGTTTACACAGCGAATCATGTTAATAATATTGGACGTTTACTGAGGCACGAAATACAAATTCATAGGCCATAGGTCTTTTTAATAGTTTTGACTCTATCAATACCATATTCACTATGTTTACACAACAAATCAATTTAATAATATTACACTTTTACTTGGGCATGAAATATTAATTCATAGGCCCAGACCCAGGGCCTATGAACGAATATTTCGTGCCTAAGTAAAAGAGCAATATTATTACATTCTTTTTGTGTGTGTAAACGGTGTGAATATGTCATTGATAGAGTAAAAACTATTAACAAGGCCTAGGCCTAGTGCCAGTGAATTAATATTTCGTGCCTAAGTAAAAGCGCAATATTATTACATTTATTTGTCGTGTAAACTTTGTGAATATGGCATTGATAAAGTATAAACTATTAAAAAGGCCTAGGCCTAGGGCATATGAATTAATATTTCATGCCTAATAAAACGCCCAATATTATTAACATGATTTTCTGTGTAAACGTTGTGAATATGGCATTGGTAGAATAAAAACTGGTAAAAGGGCCTAAGACTAGGCCTAGGGCCGGTGAATAAATATTTCGTGTCTAAATAAAAGGGCAATATTATTAACTTGATTTGATGTGTAAACGTTGTGAATATGACACTGGTAGAATAAAACCTGTTAAAAAGGCCCTATGCCTGTGGCCTATGAATATTTAGTGCCTAAGTAAAAGAGCAATGCTATTGACTTGATTTGATACGTAAGCGTTATGAATATAAAGTCGGCGAATTAAAAGCTGTTAAAAAGGCCGAGGTGTAGGGACTATGAATTAATTAAGTAAAAGAAAAATATTACAAATTTGACATGTTATGTAAATATTTAGTGCCTAAGTAAAAGTGCAGCATTATTAAAAAAATCCCACCTTATTGTTCTTTCCTGAACGCTTGGCGCTTAAATAGAACGTTTTCTCGAAATTTGTTTGGAGTTCCCAATTCACTTGAAATCCCCCCCCCCCTCGAACTTCTGTGGCCAGTTGCCGTAAGTATGGACCGACATGAAAATTCAGACAAACAAAAGAGCTCCTTCCCATTGTTAGGCACCTTGGGAAACTGCCACACATAATTCGGAAACTTGGAAAACTGCCACACCAGGAAACTGCCACACATTCAAAGTGTTCCTCGAAGGAATAGCAATTTGTGCCCGGCCCCTTAATGATAAGCGTGTGGCAGTTTTCCTGTGTGGCAATCTTCCGGTGTGGCAGTTTTCTTGTGTGGCAGTTTTCCTGTAAGGCGGTTTACAGTGAACCGTTGATAAACGGCGCGACCTGTACATTAATGACCTCAGTAGACAAACAAATGTTGGATTTCTAAATTACGGTTATGTTTTAGCAAGTATTAGGTATCTCATACTATAACTTAAAGTTAGTTTTATC
Organism: Macrothele yani; assembly: GCA_039090855.1. Lineage (NCBI taxonomy): Eukaryota > Metazoa > Arthropoda > Arachnida > Araneae > Macrothelidae > Macrothele > Macrothele yani. Next base: position 135,432,637 of record CM077010.1, on the reverse strand, counting down.
GATGTGCAAATTTTCATCCTTGGGAATACATTAATTGAGAAGAAAATATGTAAAGAAGTTTTACAATTGGAAACATAAAGCAGAAATTTTAGGTGGAACCACCTGAAGGCTGACATGGTTTAGATACAGTGTAAGCGAAACTATATATTGCTGTAAGACAAATAATATATCGTTGTAAAGGTTATAAAATTTGCTACAACTTTTATTCGGAGTCTTTTTCGGAAATTTTGGCTCTGTGAAGCGGTAATTGGAGTTAATTGGGAAAATGCCGAGAGAAAAATGTGCTATTTTGCGGGTTTTCGCAAATTGCTGCAAAACTACTGGAGATATAGTAAAAATGAATTGAACAACATGTATAGACCATATCAAGAGGAATAAATTTAAAAAAAAAATTATTGCTGTACGCCAATAATTTCTGGAGTTACGAGTGGATTAGTCTTAGACCTCATTTCCCCCCTTTTGGGGGGCGTAGAGGGGGAAGCAAGCGGGGGAGGGGCGGGGAGTTTTGTGAAAATGCTAAGCCCAATGAGTTCTACCAGCCTGCAAAAATTCAGCTTTTACCTAATTTGTTCCGGGTTTGACCCAATTTTGGCCTTCATTTACTGGGCTATTAAGAGAAGTGATGATCAAAAATCCATGGATGCTGGAAAAACTGTTTATATTTAATTATGTAATATACATAAACAGAAGTAATTTAAACACAGAGAATAAATAGCAGATAGTAGTATTTATAAGTCCCATGCTTTAGTCATGTTGTAAGCTGCAGAACTTTTACACTTCTGGCCTACATTATTTTAAGCCCCCAATATTTTAGACTGTATCTCTTATGATAGTGCAACTTGGAATTTATTGCTGTTCCAGAAAACAATACAGTATTGATAAAATAATCAAAAATATACTTATTAATATATTTAATTTATAAGTCCCATGTTTTAGTCATGTTGTAAGCTGCAGAACTTTTACACTTCTGGCCTACATTATTTTAAGCCCCCAATATTTTAGACTGTATCTCTTATGATAGTGCAACTTGGAATTTATTGCTGTTCTGGAAAACAATACAGTATTGATAAAGTAATCAAAAATAGCACTCAAGGTTTTTTCAATGTAGTACACATACTTGAAAGTATAAAAAAAAAAAAAAGGAAGATACTGGTTTTTGTTTCTTCTATCTTCCAACATGTGTATTCCACATTATTGATCTATTTATTTATTTATTTATTTATTTTAATAAGAAATGGCCATTAAACTGTTTTTAACTTATTTTTGTTCAGATACTTTTTAATAGCATAAATACAATAAAAGTCTGATATTACGAGAGCTGACAAAAATCAGAAAAATTGTCATTATAATGGACTTTTCGTGATGGCTGAATCATACAAATACTGTGTCCTACATAACACATAAAAATAACAGTACTACATAATCAAGAAAAATGATCAAAACAATACATATTACATACTTGATGTTTTTTTAATTCACTTTGGGATTTTTACAAAAATAAGAATTGAGTCTTTTGTTGCCTCTTCGACATTGATTATTGTAACATGTAATTCTTGACTTTATGGAAAATTGCCGTTTCTTCAATAGGTGCATTTGAAGCACTATAAAATTGTCCAATTGTATTTAAAGCTTGCATAAGTTCTGATTGAGATCGTACATTTCCATTTCTATCCTATTCATCATCCTGATCTTCTTCTTATGAGCTTTCTTTTTCCGACTCCATGATTTCTGTATCAGACATTTCATTCCACAATACTAAATCTGTGTCAGCATTGACATAGTCTTGAATGCTAAAAATGTCAATCCCATCTTTTTGGCAATGATGCTCCATCCATCGGCTTCCTGTTCTGCAGATTTGTCCACAATGATTTTCTTATTCAAATCATCTTTGGTAAAGAAGCTCTCATGTCTAAAGCATGCTTCAATGTGCCTTCCTGGCAGTTCATTCAATGCCATGGCAAGAAATTTAATGGCCTTAAGGGCATTCCATTTCACTGGCTTATGATCTGATGACGTCCACCTGATCAAATCATTTACCAGAATGGTCAGAATTTTTGCTTTATCAATTTCATAACTCCTTAATCAAGAGGCTGAAGTACACTAGTGCAATTAGGTGGCAATAATATCAGTTCAATATTATCAAATTAAACATCTTTGGTACTTGTGTGTTCAGGACAATTATTGATGAATAGTGCTGTTTTTCTGTTCTCAATTCCAACTTGAATGCCAAAAGTCTTCACCCACTTGATAAGTAATAGCACTGTCATCCACACCTTCTTATTAGCTTCATATGTGCGTGGTAGCAAAGCACCACAAAAGCAGCAGGGTCTTTGTAATTTTACAATCACTAATTGTAATTTTCCTATCACTATGACTATCATCCATATTGGAGCAACATAGAAAAGTTAAACATCTTTTACTACATTTTCCTCCTTTACAGGGATCGTCTTTTACCACTAAAGTCCTGCCAGGCAACAAGTTATAAAACAATGTACTTCATCTGCATTGTAAATAACTTTAGCATTGTATCGAGCTAGTATTTCTGAAAGGATAGGACACCAGTCTTGAACTGCTTATGTGCTAACAGAAGCTGATTCCCCAAATATTTTTTGGCTAGGAATCCCTTTTCTAGTTTTAAATCGGTTTTGCCAACAGCTCGAACAACTAAAATTCTTGATCTTCAGTTCAAAGCTTAATTTATTAGTTTTAGCTTTTATCCTTGGTCCACTAACAGGAATTTTTTCGGATTGATTATGGCAAAACCACGTAAACAATGCTTCCTCCAATTCCTTATGTTAACCACTTCATAACTTCATGGATTTTGCCAGTGCATTATTCTGCAAAGCCACCTCCTTGATCTTCTCTTCATTCTTTAAAATTGTAAACAACATTGATGTTGCAAGACCAAATTTTCTTATCACCTCGCATTTTGACTTCAAACTGTTCTCTCATTCATACAAAACTTTTAACTTTGTTTTCAAAGTCAAACTTTTCCTTTTATTCTCCATTTAGAGACAGAAAATGCATGACATACACTCATAAAAAATGTTTTGACTTCCCACTGTTGTGGAGACGAGTAGAAGACAGTGGAGGGACAGCATCCAAACAGCCAAGCAAACTAACCACTGGTGACTCATTTCATCAAAATGCTCCACTTTCCCACAGTTGTGCAGGAGGGTAGAAGAAAGCGGTGTAGAGCCAAACAGACTAATTATTGATGACACATCTGTATATGCAGTTGTGCACATTTATCTCGCCGCCACTTCCTGGAATTTCAAGGAAAGAATTTGTTGGAAATCTTTAAAAGAGAAAGATTGGGCATGAAAACCTCTCATTGCAGTGGCAGATCCTTAGATTTACAACTCCTAAAACACGAAGATCTTTCCCATCTTTAACATTAACAAATTGACAGTGTATTTTGAATCTCTTGTTACAGCAGGATTCTCGCTATAAGCACTGGTGTAGTGCTAAGTGAAAAAGTACAGGAACATGTGGTGCCTTAACGTCTTCAATACCTTTCTCTTCTCTCCTCCCCCCCCCCCTCCATTCTGCCTCTTCCCTTTTTACTTTCTTATATTTATAGTATAAGAAAGTATAGTGATCACCTGAAATCAGACTTCCAGATTTACAAATTTTGGGGACTGCCAATTGAGAATAGATTTAGAGACAAACTCTACCTTCAAATAAACATGGGATGTTAATTCCACTAACTGTGCAGTTTTTCTGTTGCATTTTTTTATTGGACAAGAATTATAGGACATTCACTTTTAAAAAGAAATCAAATTATCCTGTATAGGCTTTATAGGAACACGTGCCAGCTAGAAAAATAAAAAGTACAGGAACGCCCCCCCCCCCTACATCCCTGGTTATAGGCCGTACTCATAATATCGGATTTTTACTGCACATTTTTTCAGCTGAAAACAAAACTACTAATTCCTACTATGAAAAGCTAAGTTACTTAAGGAACAGAACAACGTGTATCAAGTAGTGACTTTTAATTTATGGCTCAAAATATATTTTACAATTTAACAAACTATGCACAAGTATTATAAAACTTCAGTTTTTGTTTTTTTCATTCAGCTAAACAAAAATTTCAAAAGGTACAATATTTTTTTAAACATTAAAGTTTACAGAATAACAGTGGCGAAGCATGACTTTGTAAGTAAGGGAAGCAATGCAGTGAATATGTGATAAATAGATGGCAAAAGTGATATGAATGAAAATTTATAATAATTAAAATCAACAAGTGACCTGTAGTTTATATGCTATGTTAACAATACGGCATGGCAGAAAGCATCGTAAGCCCCACCTCCCCCAAAACGCAACCATGTGCGGTACCACCAAGAAGAAATGTCTATGTAGAAGTTCAAATGCAAAGATTTATAAAAAAAAAAAAATGTTCAGTGAAAATGTTGAAAGGGAAAGAAACTTGTCTACCCACACAATGAAAAGAATAAGGGGTTGCTTCTGTCAGAGCTGAAACAGGCTGAGCCCGAGCCCGAGCCCGAAAGCCATAGAATATTTACTGCGGTTCGAGCTCGGGCTCTTAGGGAGAGCGAGAGAATTTTTTTTATTTATAAATGAAATTTTATATGATTTATATATAAAATCACATTTATATAAATGTGATTTTATATGATTTTTATAGATTTTTTTTAAATTTATAAATGTGATTTTATATGATTATGAAAATGATCCAAAAGACAGAGAAAGTAATTTTTCTAGAATGCAGTCTTTGTAGTTTTGGGAGTTCACGTGGCCGTGTACTGTAGATGTGCCAGAGTCCATTGTTTCCATGGCGTTTACATTCCTCAAAAGAGTCACAGAAACAAATAGCTACACTAATAAAAGTAACGCTTACTTTTATATTCCTGAAATAATGACATGTCACCGCTAAAGAACGTGCAACATAAAACTACTGAAAGTTCAAACCACAAGCTAATAATGGAACTTAATCAACTAATTACACTAACACAGAAAACTTTTGACAAATTGCAACTTCAAACTATTGTTACGAGAGTCCTCTGAGTGCTGAGTCTGACTGAATGTTTGGAAAGAGCGCATGCAGTGTTACCAGATGTTAAAAATGAAAATTCCCCAAGCTATAGCCAGAGTTTCCCCAAAATTGGCGTTTCCAAATGGAAATTCCCAAAAATTTTCTCTTTTAAGTTTATGACAAATTGATTTATGACTATAAAGTACAGAAACTTATTGTCTCTTCTTGGAATTTTATAGTAACTGTTTGGAAAAACACACGCACAAAAAAATATATAGGCCATCTTTAATTCTTTTCAAATATGTCAAGCATTGAAATTTACAAAATGATTTTTTCTTTCAAATTATTTTGCACATTCCACCAAATAGCAATTTATACCCCCCCCCCCCACACACACACACCTTCGTAGTGATGCCAGGGCGGCACTGGAGGTGTTGGTGTTAAACACATTTTTGCACAGTTAAGGATTAGGCTGCAGTGCCAGAGGTAGGGTGCATCCAGGGACAATTTTAATGGGACCTATTTAATGAATAATATCTTACAAGTGTAACCTTTTTATTGGTTTCCCAATTATTATTTATTCAAGTTACAGCTCACTCTGAGAAAATGCCTCTTGTAATCATTCTCAATTTTATCAAAGAAAGGTGACTTGATCACGCTAGTTACGTTAACTAAAACTTTTACAAAAAGTTCGTAAGTTGGAAGCTTTCGACCTTATCTTAGGTCTTCATCACGCCAATGGAGGACTAAGATTGTTGCCAGATTCTACATTTGAATTTTTCCTATTTTTGTTGCCAAAACTTAGAATTGATCTCCAGATTAACGGAATGTAGAGAGGAGATTCGGAGTTGCAAGTCATTGAGTTGAAAATAATTTCTATGCTTTCACGGTAACGGAGGGCAAAACGATTGTCAAACGAAGCAATTCGTTTTGCTTCGTTCCAGTGGGGAACTGCAGATGTGTCTTCCATTGTCAAAATAGACAAGGCAGTGTTGGGATTGCCTTTCGAAACATCTTTTCTATGTTCTAAAATTCTATGGCTTATGCTCCTGTATGTGCTTCCAATGTATAAGTTATCCCCAGTAGAAGAAGAGATAGGAATGCAGTAAACTCCTGGGAGGTTCAGGCTTTCAACTTTGTCCCTATCCCTTTGTAGAAGTTTCAAGATGTTTGGGGTAGATTTAATGGCAAGATGGTAACCAAAACTTCTAAAAAGAATCTGTAACTTATAAGCATAGGAAGGATGGTAAGGAACAGAACCACAGAATTTCAGGTCTTCTTTCTTGTGAGGAAGGAGGCATTCGATTTTCGAATGGTTTTCATATTTCTTTATGAGGGAGTTGACTGTAACAGCAGGGAAACCATGAGAGAGGGCTATTGTAGAAATTTTGGAGAGTTCTTCTTGAAGAGAGAGTTGGCTGTTGCAAATGATATGAGCCCTGTGGATGTAGGACTTCAATGCTGCAAGCTTGTAGAGATGCAGGGTGCAAGATTTGTAGGGAATGATGTTAGTGGCTGCAGAAGGTTTTCGATAGACGGAACGAGTAATGGAGAGATCAGCGTTTCTGCAGATAGATACATCCAGGAAATCAATTTTGTGATTTACTTCCTTAGATATAGTGAGCTTAATGGAAGGAAATTTTTCTGTAATGGAGTTGATCAGTATCTGTAGCTCAGACTCGGAATGTGGCCAGCTAATGAAAATGTCGTCTACATATCTTAACCATAGGGAAGGTTGAAAAGGGTGTAGAGGAATTATGGAAACTTCAATATGTTGCATGTAGATTTCAGCAAGCAGAGGGGAAAGAGGTGAGCCCATGGGGAGACCAGATTGTTGCCTATACACAATTTTGTTGAAAACAAAACAACTATGTTGATGAATAGTGTGGAAACAATCATAAAGATCTTTGATAAGAGGACCGGGGGTTCAAAATGAAGAATCAATTTCTTCATGAGGAGCATGTAGGAATCAAAATATGGTACAGAGGGAAACAAAGATTCTACATCAAGAGTATACAGATTATCACAAGGAGGAAAGGAATTAGGAAGGTTGTGGATGAAGTTTGAAGTAGAGACAACTGTATGAGGATGGTTGGCTGCCAGGGATTTGCATTTGAGGACCAATCTCTTTTCAAGGTTTACTGCTGGAGAAAAAGAATATTCCACTAAAGGTCTGATGGGGTTACCAGCTTTATGCAGTTTCACTTGCAGGAAGAGCCTGGGAGTTCTAAAGTAAGGAGGGGGTGATATATCACCAAGGAAGGATTGAAGAGTTTCTTTCTTAGCTAATCTGTCAACTGAGTTTTTGAGTGAGTTGGTGGTATCTGACTGTAAAGGGATGCAGTTGGCAGATGTAAGAAAAGAAAGCACTTTTTGGTTTAGAGTTTCTTTACCAATGATGACTGGGCAACCAACTTTATCTGCTTTGCATACGGCTAGGTCATTTTCTTGAATAAATGACCTGAATTCTTTTAAACAAGAAGAAGAGTACTTGATTGGCACAGAATTTTGCTTGGATAAGATAACAGCAGCGTTGGCACGAAGGATAGGCTGCTGAACAGTCTCAGTTCTGTGGATGGCTGATTCTATAACAGAAACAGTTTGTGGAAGATTGATAGGAAGAGCAGGTGAAAATTTTGGGCCTAATGATAAGAATTTATCCAAGCAACAACAAGATCAAGCAACATCTCCGTCATCAGCCTCTACTGACAAGCCAAAGTATGTAAATCTTTCTTCTGTCACTATTCCTCCTAGCTTGGATAAATTCTTATCATTAGGCCCAAAATTTTCACCTGCTCTTCCTATCAATCTTCCACAAACTGTTTCTGTTATAGAATCAGCCATCCACAGAACTGAGACTGTTCAGCAGCCTATCCTTCGTGCCAACGCTGCTGTTATCTTATCCAAGCAAAATTCTGTGCCAATCAAGTACTCTTCTTCTTGTTTAAAAGAATTCAGGTCATTTATTCAAGAAAATGACCTAGCCGTATGCAAAGCAGATAAAGTTGGTTGCCCAGTCATCATTGGTAAAGAAACTCTAAACCAAAAAGTGCTTTCTTTTCTTACATCTGCCAACTGCATCCCTTTACAGTCAGACACCACCAACTCACTCAAAAACTCAGTTGACAGATTAGCTAAGAAAGAAACTCTTCAATCCTTCCTTGGTGATATATCACCCCCTCCTTACTTTAGAACTCCCAGGCTCTTCCTGCAAGTGAAACTGCATAAAGCTGGTAACCCCATCAGACCTTTAGTGGAATATTCTTTTTCTCCAGCAGTAAACCTTGAAAAGAGATTGGTCCTCAAATGCAAATCCCTGGCAGCCAACCATCCTCATACAGTTGTCTCTACTTCAAACTTCATCCACAACCTTCCTAATTCCTTTCCTCCTTGTGATAATCTGTATACTCTTGATGTAGAATCTTTGTTTCCCTCTGTACCATATTTTGATTCCTACATGCTCCTCATGAAGAAATTGATTCTTCATTTTGAACCCCCGGTCCTCTTATCAAAGATCTTTATGATTGTTTCCACACTATTCATCAACATAGTTGTTTTGTTTTCAACAAAATTGTGTATAGGCAACAATCTGGTCTCCCCATGGGCTCACCTCTTTCCCCTCTGCTTGCTGAAATCTACATGCAACATATTGAAGTTTCCATAATTCCTCTACACCCTTTTCAACCTTCCCTATGGTTAAGATATGTAGACGACATTTTCATTAGCTGGCCACATTCCGAGTCTGAGCTACAGATACTGATCAACTCCATTACAGAAAAATTTCCTTCCATTAAGCTCACTATATCTAAGGAAGTAAATCACAAAATTGATTTCCTGGATGTATCTATCTGCAGAAACGCTGATCTCTCCATTACTCGTTCCGTCTATCGAAAACCTTCTGCAGCCACTAACATCATTCCCTACAAATCTTGCACCCTGCATCTCTACAAGCTTGCAGCATTGAAGTCCTACATCCACAGGGCTCATATCATTTGCAACAGCCAACTCTCTCTTCAAGAAGAACTCTACAAAATTTCTACAATAGCCCTCTCTCATGGTTTCCCTGCTGTTACAGTCAACTCCCTCATAAAGAAATATGAAAACCATTCGAAAATCGAATGCCTCCTTCCTCACAAGAAAGAAGACCTGAAATTCTGTGGTTCTGTTCCTTACCATCCTTCCTATGCTTATAAGTTACAGATTCTTTTTAGAAGTTTTGGTTACCATCTTGCCATTAAATCTACCCCAAACATCTTGAAACTTCTACAAAGGGATAGGGACAAAGTTGAAAGCCTGAACCTCCCAGGAGTTTACTGCATTCCTATCTCTTCTTCTACTGGGGATAACTTATACATTGGAAGCACATACAGGAGCATAAGCCATAGAATTTTAGAACATAGAAAAGATGTTTCGAAAGGCAATCCCAACACTGCCTTGTCTATTTTGACAATGGAAGACACATCTGCAGTTCCCCACTGGAACGAAGCAAAACGAATTGCTTCGTTTGACAATCGTTTTGCCCTCCGTTACCGTGAAAGCATAGAAATTATTTTCAACTCAATGACTTGCAACTCCGAATCTCCTCTCTACATTCCGTTAATCTGGAGATCAATTCTAAGTTTTGGCAACAAAAATAGGAAAAATTCAAATGTAGAATCTGGCAACAATCTTAGTCCTCCATTGGCGTGATGAAGACCTAAGATAAGGTCGAAAGCTTCCAACTTACGAACTTTTTGTAAAAGTTTTAGTTAACGTAACTAGCGTGATCAAGTCACCTTTCTTTGTTAATATTGTTACGTGTTTTGCCCATAATCGTCATGTCTCAATTTTATTCCCAGAGCGAGAGTATTTCGAACTACTACTGACAATTCCCCCACTATATTTCCCAAAATTTCATCTGTAAAATTATTTCCCAAAACTTTCCCAGCAGCTAAATATTTCCCCAAAATGAGGACCCCCCCCCTCCCATCTGGTAACACTGAGCGCATGCTCAAATTAGTGTCTTTATCCTTGAAACTCTCTTGTGTGGTTCTGCCTTTGGTGCCGCGGAAGCGTTTGGGAGAATGCTTCCCCACGCTCTATGCTTAGCATGGCATTACTGGCTGTGGCTAGCTACTCTGTGAGTGGGCATACCATGTTACTGAGGTTCAGCTGGATGCATTACCTGCGTTGCTTCCTATGAGCGACTTACGTACGCAACATTTGTTCTTGTTTTCGTAAAAATACAAATGTGAATTTGCTTTCTTAAAAATAAAAGATACCGAAAAAATGCCCACTGCGTTGTTTTGGTGTGATATTTTTATTTTACTTTAATGTTACATATTTTTAATTGACGCAAAAGAAAGCACATGAACCAAAGGTAAGCAATGCTTCCCTTGCTTCCATTGACGCTTCGCCACTGCAGAATAATTATTTTTCCAATTAATTCTAACAAATACATAAACCATATTTACATTAAAAACTACAAAAATATAAGAAATCTGTATTTGAAGATTTTTTTGTTATGTATATTGTTCCAGACAAAGGAGTTAAAAGCTATCTGAACCATGGGTGCCGACATAGGGGTCACAGGGGTCACTTGACACCCCCTGTAGAATTCATTTTCCCTTCATTTTATTTTATTTATTACATTTTTTTAACTCACAGAACTGGACCACAAAGAAAGATAGAGTTTGGGGCGTTTACTTTAATATCCCAATTTTATTGGAAATTTGGAATTGGAAAACAATAAGGTGAAAGCGGAAAACCTAGCAAACTGCAAGGTAGTACACCCAAACAAGTTCAGCTCAGGGTGGTGTGTGCTGAACTTAAAAGGCTTGGCGTGGCCCTGCTCGACACTGTTCACTATTTTTGAAAACAGTTACCAATGTACATGATAATACATTACTATTACTAACATACACTTTCTCATAGGCACCTGCAGGAAATTTTTCAAGGGGGGTCAAGTGTAATTAATTAAGGTTTGGCTAATATGCATAAAACAGTAATTCGTGAAAATGAAAGATTAATACTATTACTACTACTTACTTCTTACACTAGAACACTACTACTACTACTATTATTAGTAGTAGTAGTATTATTAATTGATGCTGCTCTTGAAGAAAGTGTATGTTGGTAATAGCAATGTATTATCATGTACATTGGTAACTGTTTTCAAAATAATAAACAGTGTCGAGCAGGACCACGCCAAGCCTTTTTAAGTTCAGCACACACCACCCTGAGCCGAACTTGTTTGGCCGTACTACCTTATGGTTTGCTAGGTTTTCCGCTTTCACGTTATCGTTTTCCGATTCCAAATTTCCAATAAAATTGGGATATTAAATTAAATGCCCCAAACTACATCTTTCCTTGTGGTCCAGTTCTGTGAGTGTGAAAAAAAAGTAATAAATAAAATAAAATAAAATAAAATAAAATAAAATAAAGGGAAAAATAATTCTACAGGGGTGTCAAGTGACCCCTATGACTCCCCTGTCGGCACCCATGCACATTCTTGTGAAGAGCAGCATCAATTAATAATAATAATAGTAGTGTTCTAGTGTAGTAAGTAAGTAATAGTAATAGTATTAATCTTTCATTCTCATGAATTGGTTTTCTACATATTAGACAAACCTTAATTAATTACACTTGACCTACTTTGAAAAATTTCCTGCAGGAGCCTATGATCTGAACAACTAGACACAAGAATGATAAGTATTTCTATGCCATAAAATATGTTATTATGCATTCAATACAATTTGTTGACTGTTTCTTCATTCATTTCCTGCAATGCAACTTACTCTAATCTACTTCAGTTCACATTGCAATTTATAGATTTACATGAACAGTTCAAATATCCATTACATTTATTGAGTCAAAATAACAGTACTTTTAGTGAAGGTGTATACCAACATTTCACCGAGAAGCAAAGTTTTCTAAGGCAAATACAGAATCTCATCACTCCCAAATTACAAGTAAAACCATCTGCCCTATTACAAGACAAGATATATCAGAGAAGATAAACACAGTAACCAGGTTGTGCCATAGGGCTTCTGTGATTTAAAAAATGGAAATTCATTGTCCTCTGGGAATGATATAACTGATTTGCATCATCCAGAGAGAAAAACTAATAGTACCAAGTTCTTCAAGTCTCAAATCAAAAATATTAATAACATATGTTCAAGAAAGCTAACTAAGCATATAAAAACCAAGAAATCAGCAATTTAACAACACTACCAATGAAGGTAAGGTTACACTATGAGGTGTGCTGCCATCCTCAACAATGGCATTACGATCGTTCCAGTGTACTAGCGTTTTTCAAGATACTAACTCCACTTCAAAAAAAAAAAAAAGTGTGATACAAAAACAAGAAAGAGGAAAGAATATTCATAGTAATTTAGTATAATTTCATAAGACAGAAAATAACAAATTAAAAGTAAAAAACAAAGTCAAAACACAAACTTTCACCATTACTTGTGCAACACATGCAAAATGTGAAAAGAGCATTACATGTCCCTTTCCTAGTATTCCTGAAGAAACTTATTTTAGAAAAAAACAACAGGTAGGCTTAGTTCTAATTGAGTTGTCAGTTTGGAACGTAGGACTACGGTCGGTGTGTTGGATTCTTCTAGTTGCACATTATGGTATTAATCAAATCGTGCCATTATACGTTGAATATATATAGTATCTGAAACAATCATTTGATGTTTCTGAATATTTGTGTTTCACACATTATGTTCTGTGAAAGGTGCATAGAACGATGATGGTGTGGTACCAATCGACAGTGTGGTACCACATTATGTTCTGTGAACGGTGCGATAGGACGACGATGGTGTGGTACCAATCTTTTGTCCTTTCGCAAGAATTTTACTGTGATGACTTCATTCTATTTTATTTCATCATCTTTTAATACAGGTTTTTAACTTCTGTAAGCAATCTTTTAATGTTAAATTCGAAGCCCATTCGCTATCCTTTGTGTTCAGGTCATTCTATTTCGTTAACACCCGTTCAACAGTGTACAAATTCCATATATCTTTCACCACCTTCAAATATCTATCACCCTAATGTTCATCCCAATGATTTTACATATGACAACGGAACTAAGCATGTGCCGGTATTCTTGTGCAACAGGTGTAACCCACATAAGCCTAACCTTGTTTTGATAAGGACAAAGAACCGGAAGAACCGTGGTATCTACTGATAATGAAGAAAAACAGGGTAGTACTCAAGTGGTAAACATTAATACGCTTAGTATGTATTTTTTTAACTATAATGGTCAATTGACACATAAATAATTAATTTTCACCGTCGGACATTATGTATCAGCCGGTCGAACTTTCACAGAACATATCGTGCGAAACAGAAATATTCAGAAACATCAAATGATTGTTTCAGATACTGTTGGATTCTTGTTTGGCGGCGGCAGCTGCTTTCAGGCATCCTTGATACTGTCTTCTTGGGCTTCTTACATTTCTCATCACTTGCTCTTGCCTATCGTTTTGATTTTCTCCACTTTTGCTTGCATTCATTCTGCAAATTCCACGGCATTGTTGAAAATATTAACCCATTCACACAAAAACAATTTTTGAAAATTTGTTTAAACCACTGCAATATGCTTTTTATATATTTGAATAGATCTCGTTAAGAGCTTTAAAGTAATACCATGAACAGTTGTTTTGCACTCACTGTTGTCCAGATAAACCATGATATTGTCAAAAGTGTTCACTGGCTCACAAGAAAACAAATTTTTAAATGTTCAGTTCAAACCACTGCGAAATGGTCTTTATATATTTGAATAGACCTCAAAGAGAGCTTTAAAACGATACTACGCACAGTGGTGTTGTGCTCACAGTTGCCAAGATAGACTGAGTCAAACACGGTGGCACACCCAGAAATATTGCATCATCTCCCCCCACACAGAATGAGAGGAGCATCATATGCATTATGTATTATGAAGTACGTGAATTGAACTCCATGCTGTTTTTTTTTTAAAAGACTTAAACAACACATATCTAACTGGCAAAAAAAAGAAGCCAAAACTGCTTCAGTGCAATTCTGCATTGAAAACCGGACTTTCCCAAAATTCGATGAAATTAAAATGCTAAAAAAGAATAAAAAATCTGAAAGGCAAATGAGGATGGCAGAAGCAATCTTAATCTATAAAAATAAAGCAAGGGTATGTAACCAAAACGACCCTAGCGCATTATCTGGCCTGTGGAAAGAACTAATAAGACAAGAAAACGAACAACAAAAGAAAAACCAAAATAGGAAAATAAATTTAAAAAAAAAAAATTGTGTTTTAATGAAACATAGATGACGCCAGCCAGGCTTGATAACGAAATATATCCAAGAAAGTATATCTGACGAATGGCAACAAGGAGTATCGGACTCCATTAGCGCGGCGAAGTTAACCACGAACATCAGTGGAAAAGTCGCCACGCTCCTGAGGATGCCCAGAGAATGGCAGAAATTTCCAAGTATAAAGAACGGTAAAAATTGATGTGTGTGAATCCTAAAGTGAAGATCCAATGAGTATACCCAGCGAAAAGTGTGGGAAGTAAAGCTATTCATCTCATACAACAGACTTTAGGACAATAACATCAACAAAGACCGGAAAACACGTGTGTGAAATGTTCTAATCGCTAGCAAGGAATGCCAAGGTAAGCATTATCCTCTAGAATATTGTACAAGTTACTTTGAAATATTGCACGTAAAAGAGAATAGTAGAATGATTAGAGCTATCTAATAGTCAGAATTAGAACTACTAATAGGAATTGGTCTATACATGATACCATTATTGCCAAGTATATCAGGTCAAGAACCCAGGGTATATATTGGATCAACTACAAGAACATTGGGAGCACCAATATGATATCAGAAAAGACAATATGAATACAGCTTTGGCCAAGTTTGTAAAAGATGAAGATTACAGTCCAAAATGGGAAAACATAAGACATCTATCAACCACAACGAATAAGAGTGATATGTGGTTCACGGAAACAATGTACATTCTTCTATATGGTACCCATTGTTGTAATGAGGATTTACCAACAATAATACCTTCACATCATGGAGACAATTCATACGTACTATGCCAGCGCCTATTCATGAACATATATATCGATCTAACACTTTTGATGACACGTGATGGACTTAAAATCAGACCTACATTGATAATTATATATTCATTATTACTGTCACTGCATTGTATAATGTGTGCAATTATATCTTTACCAATTACCTTGCTTAACATCTTAAAATTTAAAATGCTCATTGTTCCCTGAGAGTGGTGTAGCCTGTTATAACTTCACAGCATTATGTTGTCAGGACAATGTGACATAAACTTTTGTATACTGTATCAGTGCATGTATCTGATGGTGCACACGGCATTATGGCTTGAGAATGAGCTCTAGTGGGAGCTCGAAAGATCTTGCCTTTTTAATTTATCATCTTTTATTTGTACTTTGGGACCTGACTGTATTAAACTTACTGCCAATGACTCAATTGTACATAGTGGAGATGTTTTTAATCGTGTGAGACAGTTGTTATTTCAAATGTGTAGACGTAGCACTGTTGAACAGTTGACTACCCAATACAACAGAGGTCAACCAGGAACAGCATCTGTCACAAATATGCGTTGCATACTCACATGTGCTACAACAGCAGACGACATCCTCTCCTAACCACGGTTCATCAGTGCAAAGGACTCACCTTGTGCAAAGATCATGCAAGTTGGACATCAGATGACTCCAAAAAAAGTGTGCTGATCTGATGAGTTGTGTTTTTTACCATGACTCCAAAAAAAAGATGACTCCAAAAGGGTGACTCTAAAAAGTATTTAAAAGGAAACTCTAAAAGGATCAAAACAAACATAAAGGATCATAATCTTAAAGGATGGCTCTAAAAGGATGAGGCTGTTAAAAAAGGATGACTTCAAAAAAAGTGTGCTGGTCTGATGAGTTGTTTTTTTTACTGTCATGACCATGCATTGCATACTCACACGTACGGGCTACAACAGCAGATGACATCCTCTCCTAACCACGGTTCATCAGTACAAAGGACTCACCTTGTGCAAAGATCATGCAAGTTGGACATTGGATTACTCCAAAAAAAGTGTGCTGGTCTGATGAGTTGTGTTTTTTACAACTCCAAAAAAGATTCCAAAAGGATGACTCTAAAAGGATCAAAACAAAGATAAAGGATCATACTCTAAAAGGATGAGGCTGTTAAAAAAGGATGACTCTGAAAAAAGTGTGCTGGTCTGATAAGTTGTTTTTTACTGTCATGACCATGCATTGCATACTCATACATATGGGCTACAACAGCAGATGACATCCTCTCCTAACCATGGCTCATCAGTGCAAAGATTATGCAAGTTGTACATCAGATTACTCCAAAACAAGTGTGCTGGTCTGATGAGTTGTGTTTTTTACTCCACTCTGTGGATGGCCGTGCACGAATTTGGTGCAAACGACATGAGGCATTGGATCCATCCTGCACGGCCGCCAAAGTGCAAGCTGGAGGAGGCAGTTTTATGGTGTGGAGCGTGTTTTCCTGGCAGGAACTTGGACCTCCAGTGCATATGGAACAATGTATGACTGATGTCCACTATTGTGAATTGCTTTGCTGACTCTGTACACCCAGCAATGTTACACTTTTTCCCCGAATGATGATGGTGTCTTCCAAGATGACAGTGCACCAAGCCACAGGTCCAATATTGTGCAGGAATGGTTTGAGGAACACAGTTCAGACTTCCAGCATATCTATCCGCCTCCGAACTTCCCCGATATCAATCCTATAGAGCACTTGTGGGACACTATGGAAGGGCATATCAGGCATCTGGATACACCAATCATTTCCATACCAGCATTGAAGGCCACATTACACACAGCTGGGTTGACCTTACCTCCCAACTGCTTCCAGGAGGACCTATGAAGTATTAGGTAGGTATTCAGTGATCACTCAGAGTATATACAAGTAAATCTTATTATTTTAAAAATGCCTGCTTCTGCTTACCATCTTAAGGAATATTTATTTTTCACCAATCAGCATGAAATTTATGATTTGTTATAGTGAAATGAATGCTAGTAAATAGTATAACAGTGAGATTTTAATAAACCAAAGAGTATTTATTATCTGGACAACTTTTAAATTTTACCACTTCTTTGTAACATGTAGTGATGAACACAACAAACCAAACAGGGTAAAAATGACTAATAACACTTTAACAATTTTTCTATACAAAAGCACTTAGATTGGATAAAAGAAACAAATAAATCCATTCCATGAAATACATCTTGGTAAACTATTGCAACAGTAGATTACAAACACAAAAAGAAAGAGCACATGTTCAAACATAATGAATGACACAGTAACCTCTGTTTGAAATTGTAGGAAGATTAGTGTAAGATTTTTATGACTCTGCAGTACCCTTAACTTACAACACTAACCAAAGCAAGCTAGCAACTGTGAACTGAACCATGAAACAAGGCTCATTTTCAAGTTTTTGAGATATTACAGTCAATTACTGAAATATAACAAAGGATAACCTACTGCTGAACATACTACAAAATTTTGAATCCAAAATGGAGCAAGGAGACAGATAGGAATCTCTAAATTATTCATTTTTGCCATAATAACAGAAATTTTAAACCAGCATGTAGCTTTTCAATGTCAGCCTTCAGTACTACACAAAGCAAATTTTGAAATAGAAAGCCAAACAAGAAAAGGTTGAATTAAAATCATCAAACTTTTTAATCTAAATGTCTTTAGTCCACATACTTCTCATACACTGAAAGTGATTGAAAATTGTAACAGCTAAGAATTTGTTGAGAAGAGCCTGCATGTTATCTTCACCTCAGTTTCAACAAGAGGCAATTATTCAAACAACAAAACAACTTCTAGATGACTCCAAAAGACTTATTTTTCATATTCTGAAAGTTACAGAAAGATGACAGCATTTCTCAAAGAAAATGGAAAAGAACCAACATCCAACTTCTGAAATATATTTCTTCAGAAAATGATAAAGATATTACTATAATAAGCTCAATAGGCAATTCCTAAAGTCAAAAATTCAAATTGTCCCCACAGTAAATGGGGGCAATTTTAATATTTGAGGGGGGGGAGCTTAATAAAGTTAAATTGAAGATACACACACATTATGGGGAAAACCTACATCATTTGTAAAATTCTACTATCATGTAAACATCACTATATTGGTAAAACTTCAGGAAAATTGAAATCAGGAATTAGCAAGATTCTTTGGCTTCCATAAAGGGAGATTTGAGCAGTTCATCTGTGAACCACATGAATGAATGCACACTACCACCTGGAACAGAACACAGATATAAGATTAGAAACCTACTCTTAATAAGAGACTCATAAAAGCAACTTCAATCATCAGAAAATTACTGTCAACGAACCTTCCAGGTCCACAAACTATTTTTAATGGGATGTTGAACTGACAGGTGACCTGTGGATGGTCTTTTCAGAGCTCAATATCCAATGAAAAACGTAACTAGGAATTTTTAATAATAATAATAATAATAATAATAATAATAATTTACACATTTTAGCTGACTGCTCCTTTTTGCTGCACAACAACACCTTAACAGACACGACCAAGTAGCCAGGATCCTACATCAAGAGCTTGGCATTAATCCATGGCTATATTTCACCTTACTACAAAGTACTGACCAGAACATATGCTCGAAAATCAGAATTACATCATGTACTGGGACAAAACTATCAACACAGACAAGACCATTAACCACAATTGACCAGACATTATAATTGTAAAAAAAAAGAAAAAAATGGAGAAGACACAACTGATAGATATAGCAGTTCCACTTACAGAAAACATCCAAAGAACAGTATCTGAGAAAATCTCAAAATGTGAAACCTATGATGGAAATCCAAGGGATCTGGAAACAAAACATAACCCAGATCGTACCAGTTGTCATTTTGGAAACTGCAGTGGTACCAAATAGCTTTCTGAAAAATCTTGAGGAATTAGGATTGCCATAGGCACTGCTTCACCTAATCAAAAGGCAGTTATTCTACAAACCTAGAAAATTCCTGGATTTCCAGGTTTGAGATGAATATCTCTGCCTTTCACTGGCCCTGGCTGAGAAAGTTAATGACAAGAGAAATATTAATAAACTGAGTAATTTAGAAATTCTTGTTTACCTCTTCATTTGGTTTTGGAATAAAATTTTTTAGTGAATTTGCATCTGAGTTAAACCTGTGTAAATAATTATAATTTGCTCAATATATAATTTAACAGCAATGAATTTTTTTTTTCAAAATAATTTTAAACATCAGAGCTTTTAAGTAAAAAATTCCATGACTATACACCTATTTCATCATTCATGAAGTACAGGGATTTATACAATCAGAACAGAAAAAGATATTAGCAGTATTCCTTTATACATATCCAATATATTATGACTTTTTATTGTTAAACAGAAATAATCTGCATTTCTATTTGAGTATGATGAAATAACCTTTTACATTAGCAATTTCACCATCTGGATGGGCCATTTTCTGCATGGCAGAAGGTGCTACTCCAATTGGAAAGGAAATTGGTTGGCCCAAAATGTGAGTGCTTAAATCTCTCTGCAAAACATTTCTCATGCATCTTGGCCTTATTCGCAACCTGAAACAATAAAAACATAATTATTCCAAGAGTAATAACAAACAAAAGAAATGAAATGGATAATAATGGCTTCAGAACAATACTATCAAATAGTTCCAATCCTATTGACATGGTGAGACATGAATCTGTTATGCATTAGGAAGGGTCAGAGTCTGTGCACAGTTCAATGTGGTTTTCATTCGAAGAAAATTTAGTTTACACAGAATGACTGAAATTTTATGAAGAAAAAAAAATGGCTGATGGGGTCTGGATTTTCATCTAAAAGTACATGATACAAAATTAAGTTCAGATATTTGAATTTAGTTACATTTGATATTTTAAGATAACATATTCTCAACTTCTAGTCATTTTGAATGCCATTTTTATACTCACCAAACAGACACTTTCTTAGGAACACCATAATGTCTGACACTCTAATAGGGTGCAATGATTAAAATAATAGCTGGTCTAATAATGTGTGCATGTTAGTCACACAAAACTTATATACAACACCAAAATTTATCATCACTTACAGAGATATCTTTTCGCAGGAGGGGTTGAACAAACACTGTTAGCATCCGCTGTCACCTGTCCTTAATTTAGGGTACTAGGTACAAGAATCGTGGAGAGAGAGTAAGTGACTTGAACTCTCTCTAAACTTAAACAATTAGCTAGAAGCTTGCACCTCTGATCACTCAGCTACCTATTTATGATTTTCCAAGAATACGGTACGTTACGTGTTAGTAATCATTCTTTTTTCTCAAAGATTCTGTTTCTAGATGTGATTAAAATGGAGGATGGGCAGGAAAGTCACGTGTGTACACTGAGCACAAACAACACACAGAAGGGAAGATAAATTTTCTGAACACTTTCTGTTGAAACATGGGACCTTTCCTGTTATCTGCCCGCCACTATTTGCTGTTGTTGATTGGTATATAAAATGAAACTTTACATAGCAAATATCTACTTATTCACTTAATGCAATTGTAACTATTTAAGAAATATATGAAAGAAAAAACACATACAGCACAAAAAAATAAATACCAACAAATTAGGTAGCAATGTCACTCTGGGGGCCAATACGTTCTGATCTTTTCCAGAATTTTTAAAAATGGATCATCGTCACTGTTCAACCTCTTTTGCCCCATAAATTTACATAGGTACAAATCCAACATGCTCCTATAAGTGCCCCAATGGGTTTTGTTGTTAAATTTTGCCTTTCCCCACACGGATTCCATTGACTGAGTGTGGGCACCTGTGTTTGGATTTACAAAGTTCAGAGAATGATTTACCTACAAATGTAAATAATCTTCATCAGCTAGATGGTTGTATGCTCATCATTCATCAGATATTATCACAGTCCCAGGACATATATACTATGAAAGAAAAAATTATACAGTATAAAAGATAGTAGTGCCGGGCAGATAACAGGAAAGTCCGAAACATGTTCTTGCAAGAGCTGAACATGTTTGTACCTGATGGCATATTTTGATCTACAAATAGTTGATGTCAAGATTAACTTGTCTTTAATGTGTTTCTACTAATGAAACTGTTACTTAAAGAACTTGTGGAAACTGATTATGTATAACTTCTCTTCCATGAGGGTGCCACTCAAGGTAAACATAGAAATGCAGTCAATTTAACTATCCACCTCTCTATAATTAATACTTTGCCTAGGGACATATGATCACAGCTTATGGGATCTTATGTGACACATCTTAGCACTACATAAGGCTAATAGCAAAATTTCACATGCAACACTAGTTAAGACAAAAATGCAAGTTAAATATGTCCCATATTTAGCTAGTTACATGGTGAATCAGTGAAGCACTTACTTCAAATGCAACAGACACTTCCAGACTTGCTGTTGAGACAAATTTCCTGTGGCATTTACTTAACCTGAATATTATATAAATCAAATTTCACTAAATGTATATGACACCTGTAAAGTACAGAGAATGGCACCAGCCTTACACTACACTTCAGAAGATAACACTCACTAATATAGTAGCTTGAACTAAGAGAGGAATAAGATACATTTATTAACTGAACATGCCAAAACCTCAGAGTTGACTAGCTTACGTAAAAGGAATTAAATACCAAATATCTAAGCTTCAGCACACAACATTTCTTAGTGCACTTACTTGAAACGAGACAGGTATTAGACATAGTTTTTTTTCTTGTGCTATTTGTATAACATTCTGTTACAGCAGAATTTTAGAAAAATACTTTACTCTGTTGGTATTTCAGTCACTTTGTTCATAAGTTACATTTCATGAAAGTTATAATAACACCATCCTGTTTTTGGTAGGGAATAAAGTACTAATACATACACTGAAGAGCAATTGAATTAGAGATACCTGTCTAGTAAGGGGTAGCACCACCTTTCGCCCTGATGACGGCAATGATTCGTCTCGGCATGGACTCCACAAGACACAGGAAGTGCTGGGAAGACATACGGATCCACGACCCCTGAACAAGCTCTCACAGTTCATGAAGATTTGATGGAGGGGGTCAGAGCCTCCAACATCTCTGTCGATGGCATCCCAGATGTGCTCAATGGGATTAAGGTCAGGGGACCTAGCTGGCCAAGGAAGCGAGGTCACGTCGGTGGAGTGTTCCTCCAACCATTCGGATACAATTCGAGAGTGATGGCACGGTGCATTGTCTTGTTGCTGGATGAGGTCCCCAGTGGGATGTTGAAGATGCACAAACGGGAACAAATGGTCATCCACGATATCCTGGTAACGTTGACCTGTGAGGGACGATGTCACACGTACCAGGCGTCCCATTTCAGTCCACGTAAACAGTCCCCAGACGAGAATGCCACCCCCACCGGCTTGAAGAGTACCCTGCTGGCAAGAAGGATCCATTGCTTCATGTGATTTGGCCCTAATCGTATCCTGCCATCCACATGTACCAACGTGAATCTCGACTCATCAGTTCAGGCAACATTTTTTCACATGTCTAGGGTCTAGTGGCAATGTTCCCGTGCCCAAGCTAATCTTTGCACCCTGAGATGTGCGGTCAGCAGCGGTACCCTCATGGGACGATGGTTGCTGTACCCCATAGCGAGGAGATGGTTCTCGATGGTGTTGCTGCTTACACGTTTTTGTGCACCAGCGTTAAATTGCCGAGTGATTTCTTGCACTGTGGCCCGTCTATCCGCTGTTACAATGCGAGATAGCCGACAATGACCCCACTCATCCACACACTGTTGTCTACTGCAGCTGGCCCTTGCAGGGATGCTTTTACCAGATTCGATGTACTCATGGTGCACCCATGACACAGTGGCTCGTGAAAATCCCAGTGCTTGCATGACTTCCGAGATGGAGTGACCTATTCGTCGGGCCCCGACAATTTGCCCACGATCAAATATGCTTAGATCCTTCGTCTTACCCATACTGCGTCCGACTCTTACTGATTCCCGTCGCATCACCCCTTATATTGTCGGATCGCTACATATGTCACGTCGTTTCCATTTACAGGGCCGCCCACAGTGCCACATTTGCATAATGCCAGCTGTCTCTAATTCAATTGCTCTTCAGTGTATACTACTCATAGTTCAAAAATAAAGTGAACACTAAGTTAATTACTAACAACTGCAAAATTTCAGAAAAAGAGAAAAAAAAAAATCTGGAACACCTATGCTTCCACATTGCTTATAGATGGCACAGCGTTCAACTAGATATTTATACTTGGTTCTTTTATAAGGTCCTCTATATTTTATATATTTTATAACAGAAATACAAGATATTTTTCTCAAATATTAAAAATATTCCATGCTAGTAGTGTGTAATGGAAGTTTAGAACATGGAAAACTTTAAAAATCCATTTTAAAAAATGCACATACATTGCCCATTTTGTTTTCACTGTTCTAGTGTGTAACCATGGTGGAACATTTTAGGTAATTTTCAAATTTTTCAAAAATGGTAGTAAATGTTTACAAGTTGGACATGCTTGTGGGCGATTCATCCAATGGCAATTGGTCCAATGCCGATTCGTCCAATACCAGTTCGTCCAATGGTACGATTGGTCCAATGCCAATTTGTCCAATGGTACGATTAGTCCAACGCCGATTCGTCCAATGGTATCATCTTACCAACGGTAAACTTTTTTATTTTCCAGAAAGGAATAATAATTTAAATTATTCTCTTCTTTATATCCTTTTGAAAGATAATTTCCGTATATTTAGTAATTGTAAACATTTTACATAAACCTGGTAAAAGGCACTCAATGGAGCATTTCTCAGCTGTTTGCAAAGCACCTAGGCCGTGGGCATTTTTTGAAGATTTTAATTTACAACCTAGATATTTGGTATTTGTAAATATGTTATAAAACTTTATAAAAGGCATTCATCGTATCATTTCTGAGGTCTTTGCAAGGCACCTAGGCCGCGGGCCATTTTAGAAGATTTTAAGTTACAACCTAGATATTTGTAAACATTTTATAAAACTTTATAAAAGGCACTCATCGTATCATTTCTGAGGTATTTGCTAGGCACCTAGGCCACGGGCGTATGAATTAATATTTCGTGCTTAAATGAAAGCGCAATATTATTAACTTGATTTAATATGTAAACGTTATGAATATGACATCGGTAGAATAAAAAGTCCTAAAAAGGCCTAGGCCTAGAGCCTATGACTTAATATTTCGTGTTTAAGTAAAAGTGCAATATTATTAACTTGATTTAATATGTAAACGTTATGAATATGACATCGCTGGAATAAAAACTGTTGAAAAGGCCACTGTCCAAACCCCGACCAGTTGTTTCCATTGGGAAGTTGGCGGAAAGTCACACTGCATTCTACAAACAGAAACGGAACACTAGTATTTTATATTATTTCATGCAAAAGAGAAACATTGAAGTTGATAGAACGGCTCGTACATCAGTAACTTCCTACGTCAACAAGGACAGTATAACAAGAAAACACGATTCCAAAAAAAAAAAAAAAAAAGAAATCTGTAACCACAATATTACGCATAAAATGTAACATTATTTTACATTTTTTGATCTACCGGTACTTCCGTATAACATCGGAGATAGAATCAGAACAGGTGAGACTTTTATAGCAGAGACAGATAGGACGGAATTGGACCAATCGTCCATTGGACGAATCGTACCAGACCCACTGCGTCCGACTCTTACTGATTCCCATCGCATCACCCCTTATATTGTTGGATCGCTACATATGCCACGTCGTTTCCATTTACAGGGCCGCCCACAGTGCAACATTTGCATAATGTCAGCTGTCTCTAATTCAATGGCTCTTCAGTGTATACTACTCATAGCTCAAAAGTAAACTGAAAACTAACTTAATTACTAAAAACTGCAAAATTTCAGAAAAAGAGAAAAAAAAAGTCTGAAACACCTATGCTTCCACATTGCTTATAGATGGCACAGCATTCAACTAGATATTTATACTTGGTTCTTTTATAAGGTCCTCTATATTTTATAACAGAAATACAAGATATTTTTCTCAAATATTAAAAATATTCCATGCTAGTAGTGTGTAATGGAAGTTTAGAACATGGAAAACTTTAAAAATCCATTTTAAAAAATGCACATATATTGCCCATTTTGTTCTCACTGTTCTAGTGTGTAACCTTGGTGGAACATTTTAGGTAATTTTCAAATTTTTCAAAAATGGTAGTAAATGTTTACAAGTTGGACATGCTTGTTCTACACAACTTTTTCTCATGAAAATACTTTTTTATATCAATGATTTTGTTCCATTTCTGATGACAGAGATAACATTTCACTGGAAATGAAATTCATTGTATTTTGGCCATTTCCCCAGTTATCTAAACAAATACAGGGTGCCCACTAAAGTCCTTTCTCAGTCCCGTAACTTTCGAACGCCGACAGCTATAGCCATAAAAATGGTGTCTAGGTATAGTAAAGTGGCTATGCGCTATTCAATGAAACCACTTACAGCGCCTCCTAGAGGGAAAGTCAGGAGTTAGCGTGCCCATCTCAAAAACTATACGAGATACGGGAAAATAGTCAATTACAAAGTTGTAGAGCAGCATCGATGTAGTACAAAAAGACACCTTCTGCACATGAATGCTAAGAATAGAATGCATACAACGCTCCTTTGTTTGTTCACGATGTCGAACACTGTTATGTCACGAAACACGTCAGAAAGGAGATAATATCGCCTTCCGCAAAGCACTAGCCCGACTCAACTGCAGAATGTTTGGTTCCAACATGACGCCGCCCCTCAGCACCAGCCAGGAAACGTAAGAAGGTACCTGGTCAAGACATTTCAGGAACAAATCATCGGCTATGGTGGTTGCGTAGAGTGGCCTGCACGGTCACTGGACCTCACCCCATTGGACTTCTTCTTGTGGGGCTACCTCAAAGAGCAGGTGTATCAGACCCCTCCGACAACATTGCAGGACCTTCCACGCCATATAACTGATGCCTGTTCCAGCATGTCACCTGACATGCTGCAAAATGTACAGCGTGAGATTCAATCTCGAGTCCAAATGTGCATTGTGGCTGACGGAGAGCACGTTGAGCACCAACGGTAAATGTGCCTAGTGACAACTAATTGCTCCTTTCTGATGTGTTTCATGCCATAACAGTGTGCGACATCATGAACAAACAAACAAGCACTGTATGCGTTCTATTCTTAGCATTCATGTGCGCAAGGTGTATTTTCGTACTAAATCGATGCTGCTCTACAACTCTGTAATTGACTACTTTCCCGTACCTCGTATATATTTTGAGATCAGCAAGCTAACTCCTGAGTTTGCCCCTAGGAGGCGCTGTAAGCGGTCTCATCGAATAGCCACTTTACTATACCTAGACACAGTTTTTATGGCTATAGCTGTCGACATTCGAAAGTTACATGGCTGAGAAAGGACTTTACTGGGCACCCTGTATAATTTCCTTTGTCTGAACATCTGTCCCATTTTGTTAGTGCCTCTTAGTGCTTGCTAGTTTTGATTGGTGAATCTCTGCCTCAAACAGTATACCGTAATTTTCGTTGTATAATCTGTGGATTATCTGCTAAAAAAGTTAAAAATATAGGAACTGCGGATTATACACTGATGCACACAATACACCGATTAAAAAAAAATAAATTTTATAGCCCTTTGATTTTTTTTAAAAAATCCACAGGGTAATTGTTCAGAAGAGCTCCGGAAAAATTTTCCTCAGTTCAGGAGTTTGTACGGAATAGAGAGGACGTGGGTTGGTTGGTTGGTTTTTTAATTTTTATGGCGCAAGGGCCATGATTGGCCAAAGAGCGCCAGAGGACGTGGGAGGAGTGTCGTAATGAAAGACTGGGAAAGTTGTGGGAAGGGCTGATGGGGGTCATTTTGTCTTGTTGAGAAGGACAATTCTGATTGTTGTGCCATCTGTTTTTGTCAACTAGCCAATGAAAATGTACGCACATGTGTTCCTCCTTTCAGATCTCGTGTGCGCTGTTGCACCTTGTGTTTAGTCCATCCTTTGTTGTTTTGACCATCTTTGCAGCTGATATTTTCCTTTATTGTTATTCATAATGTCTTTGAAAAGGAAACGTTTCAGTTAGACTGCCGAATTGAAACTTAAAATGGTGGACACAATTGAGGATATGATCATGTAACTACATGATAGTTAGCAGGTCAGAAAACAATTGCGCAGTAACACACAGAAAGTCATTGTGTCGCGATCTAAAATGTAAACAAATCCATCAGTAAATTTTGCAGGAGACTTCACGGAAGTCTAGCCCTATTTTTCATTGGCCTACGTATAAGCCGATCCCCCAACTCTGAGAGCAGGATTTCCTCTAAAAACTTCCGACTTATGCACAAGTACATACAATATTTCTATAACTTTTTCTGTATCAGCCTTTGTCATTGGCAAGGTGTAATACAATACTCTGGAGCTGCATTGGTATGATCTATATGGATAATACGCCACTGAGCCTTATCTGTCTTGAGATAAAAATAAGAAAAAGTAACCTTTAAAAATGAATTTCTTCACTTAATAAAATCGTTTTTTCTTACTTATTTGGACTACTGGGCCATTATGCAAATGACATTTCTGTTGGAAATTCCACTTCCAGTTCAACATCTATGATGTATGAATCATATGGCAATTTTTTTCCCTGAATGTCATAGTCTGCGGATTATATGAAGGAAAAAAATTATGCGAATTTTGCGGTCTGGGGAGTTTTATTATATGCTGGTGCGGATAATAAAATGAAAATTACGGTACTTTTTTATTGTTGTAATGTTCATGTTCATTGTTTCACATTTGGAACACATCTATTTCATTCTGATGAAACATTGCTTTGTGTATTTTTGTGACACTCCATATCAAGGTAAGACTTTTAAAACAATAAAACTTAGCCAATAAACACAGCTTAACGCATGAACCACTTTGTTTTGTTGTCATAGCAACAAAAACTGATTTCTCACAGCTGCTGGCAGGATATCATCTCATCCAAATCATTCTGACATGACGTCTAAGATGCATTACGTCATACGATTAAAATCACTTCAACAACTCTTTAGAAACAAGAAATGTCAGGAACTTTGGTTCTACTTTGTTTTTCATAAATGACATACAAAAGTTTTCATTTAGAATTAATTTTAAGATTTCCCTTGTGAGCCTAAAATGATTACTTTAAATTTTCAAACCAGTTTCTTTTCTCATTTAAGTCCAAAAATTGAGAGTTCCAATACAGTAGGTAATAGTGTGTTATTGTTTTCACGTGTATGCTCAAGTAATATGATTTGGGAACTTTCTTTTTCTTAAAACCATGAAATTCTTAGAATACGACTACATTTTTTCATGGAATATAACCAGGTATTCTTTTATTTATATCTGTAGAAGAAATGAGAAAGGAAGAAAAACAGATGGGAAAAAATACTGTGTGTGCGTACATGAAATACCATAACATTTGCAACTGCACAATTCTAAGTTCACAAAGAAAAAGAAAATACCTGGTTATAAAAAAAATTACTCTGCATATCTTATTTTCCCCTCATCATTATTGATGGGTTTCACCTAGTTGCTTAATAATTCCATTTTGGAAATTCCTTATTACAAAGTATTTTAGAAATATTTTTCTAAAAATTTGCAAATTTTCATAGGACAGACAGGTCAGAGGTTGGAAAGTCACATAGCAGAACACAAAGCAGCTACTATTATTAACTATTTAAATAAAACTGAACTGGACAGGCATGTGTGGGAAATTGGTCATGAAATGCTGGATTCTCCACAAATCATTGATTTTCAAAGTATCCTGTTAAGCCAAAGACTTCAAAATAGAAAAAGTCTGTCATCAATGATGTCATTGGAAATTCTTTACAAGGCATACTACAGTTCAGTAGGACTGAACCGTAACAGAATGTGCAAAAGAGAAATGAATTCCTCTGAGTAAGCTTGATGAATGAGATGAGTTATCTCTAAAAATTGGCCAAATTAAAAAAAAAATTCTAAAAAATCCTGTAAAAAATTCTCAAAATACAGAAACATTTCACTTTTTCTTGTTTACTCATTATGAGTATGTGAAAATGCAGAGACATTTCACTTTTTCTTGTTTACTCATTATGAGTATGTGAATGAGTTCCATGAGATGCTCAGCTGGAAAGTCAACTCAAAATTGCACAGTTGCAAATGTTAAAATGTTATGGTAGTTCATGCGCAGAAGCACAAACAGTATTTTTTGTTCTCTTCTTTTCTTTCTTTTCTATTTCTTCTACAGGCATAAATTAAAAAATACCCAGTTATATTGTGTGAAAAAAAATTTAGTTATACTATGAGAATTTCATGGTTTAAGTAAAAAGACAGTTTCCAAATCATATTTCTTCAACATACACATGAAATAATAACACACTGTTACCTACTGTATTGGAACTCTCAATTTTTAGGCTTAAATGAGAAAAGAAAGTGGTTTGACAATCTAAAATAATCATCTTACATTTGCAATGAGAATTTTAAAATTAAATTTCACACAGTAGAATTCCAAATAAAAAATTCTGTATGTCGTTTATGAACAACAAAGCAGAACCAAAATTCCTGACATAACATTTTCTTGTTTCTAAAGAGTTGCTGAAACGATTTTAATTGTGTGGTACAAGGTATCTCTGACATCATGTCAGAATGATTTGGATGAGAAGAAGTCATGCCAGCAGCTGTGGATTTTTGTTGCTATGACAACAAAGCAAAATGGTACATGTGTGTGCTGTATTGATTGACTGTATATTGTTTTAAGAATCTTACATTGATATGGAGTGTCACAAAAATACACTAAACAATGTTTCATTAAAGTGAAACAGATGTGTTCTATATGTGAAACAATGAACATCGTAAAAATTAACATGCACATTACAACAATAAAAAAGAATATATTGTCTGTGGCAGAGATTCCACAATTAAAACAGGCAAGCACCAGGAGATGCCAACAAAATGGGACAAACGTTCAGGCAAAGGAAATTATGTTATAAATTATTGCACCAGTAGCCAAGTTACACTTAGAAAGTCATGACAATATATTTTGCAGAAAAAGCAGCGAGTTCACAGGTTTTGCAATGGCAGTTTTAAAAATATGTGATAGTTTTGTTACTATTCTTCAGTCATATCATAGCTGCAGGCGCAGTTTTGGATGATAACTATTACATATAATAGTCAGTGGGCTCAATATTTCTATAAACTGAATATTGATTCCTCCACTGAACAAATCATAGACTCAATATATATATTATGAATCATAACAAATAAAAAAAAGCAGCAACAAAAAAACACCAAATATCATTTTGCCCATCAGCAGGGCCGCCGTTAATGGTGTGTGGCGCATGCGACCACATAGGGCCTCGCGCTGGTGGATAAATAAGATAAAATAAAACAAAAGAGGGAAAGAAAGAAAAATATACCAGTAACACTAAGTGCATAGACAAAAAAAAATCTGACAGTTCAAAACATGAATTACCATCCCAGTTCTCCGCGAGTCAGCATACACAAACATCACAGTGATGTCATACATACGCTCAGGACTTCTTATATTACTGTTAAGAAGTCATGTGACTAATATGACCAGACGTCCCGATTTTAGCGGGACAGTCCCAGTTTTTAGCTCTATGTCCCGCTGTCCTCCCTAATCCTTTGGAGACGCTGAAATGTCCTGCATTTTGGAAACTGTGTTGACGAAGTCCTGCTTTACGCACTTGGCATCATCCACCACCCCAAGTCATATTTTTTGAGTCAGGATAAGTGTCCCAATATTCTGCATAATTTTTTTGAAAACCCAGGCTCAGAACGTTGGTTATAGCCACTATATTTTGGTTAAACTTCGTCCACAGTCAAGCAGTAATCTTCAATCAAAGCATTAAAATGGTTGAGGGGCAGACTGTGTCAGCAGTAGATGTGAAGAGAACAATAGAGGACCTGAAAAAAATGTGTTATCCAAAAAAAGAAGGATGTGCTGCTGCCATATTCGGTTAGATTTCAAATGAAAAAGCTGCAGTCTGATGGCTTGTAGATGAACTGTCTATTCTAAAAAACAGTAGATGAGTTTTATGACACATCTGCTCACTATGGATCAGTGGGATATTCATTTCAAAGACTTGAGCTGTTTTCAGTGGCCATCGTTAAATGCTTCATCTACCTGGTCATATATTGAAAAATCAATGGACTATCTTTCACAGAAAAACGTTTTCAAAATTAAATATGACACAGAAGTGTATGACGAATGCACATATGTTACTAGCTATGCGAATGAAGATAATATATCTCAATGGAACAATGATAAGTTGCCAATGGAGCAGCGCTGGGTTGAGATATTCACACATTTTAAAAATAAAAACATTCAACATAAACATATGGTAAAACTTATTCAACATATGCTTTGTTTGCCAGGGACAAATTCTCCCGTGGAACAAATTTTCTCTCATGTTAATAAACTGTGGACATCAGAAAAGACCCATTGTCTATAGCAACATTAAAAGCATTGTTGATTATTAAGGTAAATTTTAACAAATCATGCCAAGAATTTTTTTGAATCTCTAAAAAATAAAAAGGAGTTATTAAAACAAGCTGCATCCCATGAGCAGAAGTCTGCTGCATAAAAGTGCAATATATTATTAAAAATGTATCCTGCTGAATGCCAAAAAATTTCTGGTATACTGTATTTATACAAGTATATTATATATGTTTTGATAGTTAAAACTTAGAAAGCTGCAATTGAATGTGCATGCACAGCTAAATTTGAAATAAATCAACAATCAGATTTCTGCATTGATATTTTACTTTAAACTGTAAATAGTGTGCTGGGCAGTACTTTAATTAAAATACTAAAAAATATTGGAAAATGTCAAATTTCTGTTTAAAAAAATGGGTGTCTACTTCAGCCAATTTAAACAATCCCATCCCAAAGCACACTGGCTGATGAGAGGTAATTGCAGTTGATGTACGTTGCTGGATTTAGGTAGGTCAGGTTAATCTTTTGCTAATTTAGAAAATTCAGTTATCACTTACATTTCATAAAGCCACAAAATAATTTAATAAAAAATACCACATTTTTGAAGTATATAAAACATATTTTTATTGAATCTAAATATGGAGAATTTGGTAATCAAAATAAAAAATCTCATTAAATATGGTTAACATTCACTTTAGATAATCATTTTGAGACCCTGGGTTTTGGTGAATAATAACTATCATAGTTAATCGTTTGTCACATGAGCTTGACTAACCGCGTCATACCTGTCCCACTTTTTGGTCCAGAAAAAATGGTCACATTACCTGTGACACTAGATGGCAAAGCCATGTAGAAAGTGTTAAACCCATTAGATACCAAGCAAAAGAAGTAAAGGGTGCACCTCTTGAAGTTGCGGACACAGTAAATGATCCTAAAACCAAATGTGAAGCTCGCCCATTAGCAGTACATGAACTTCAGAATTATGAATTCTTATTGGGTATTATTATATGGCATGACATACTCTTTTCTGTAATGAGCAAACCACTTCAACCAGAGAGCATGAAGCTCGACATGGCAGAAAAATATGCTTCAGGGGGTTATTAAATTTTTGAACCAATTTTCAAAATGAAGGATTCAGCAATTCTGGCCGCTCGTAAAATTTATGAACAGTTAGGTGTTGAACCAAAATTTTCTGAGCATAGAGAGGCTTAAAAAAGAAGAATCTTTAATTATGAAGTAGACGATGAGCCCTTCAGAAATACAAAATCTGCAGAGGAAGTCTTCAAAATAGAGTATTTTTATCCTGTTATAGACACTGCTTTACAGTCCCTGAAATCTTGTTTTGAACAATATAAGGAGTTCAATGACAAGTTTAGATTTTTTTATTCTCTACCGAAAATGAAACAAATGAATGACAAAGATCTAATGAAATACTGCAAAAACCTGGATTTCATCCTTTGTACAGGAAATTCCTGCGATATATGCAGAGAGGTGCTATTCACAGAATTGAAAATAGTCAGAGAACTAGTTCTGGACGACGTCAATACTGCCATCCAAGTATTGCAATTTTTAATGGAATGCAAGATCCTTTCCCTAACGTTGCTATCACGTACAAAATCCTGTTAACTGTGCCGATAACAGTCGCGAGTGCGGAAAGAAGTTTCTCTCGCTTGAAATTAATCAAATCGTATCTGAGGACAAGTATGTCTCAAGAAAGGTTAACTGCACTCACTACATTGTCAACAGAACGCGATGTGGCATCAAAACTAAATTACGATGATATTATTGAAGATTTTGCTGGAAAAAAGGCGAGAAAAGTCTCCTTTGCGGGACAAGTAAAACGTGAAGTTTTTCTTTTACGTACATACCAGTATATTCGTGAAATACGACGACGACTGTTTCTCTAACTTTTAAAGGACATTTTTTTAGTGTGTTAAATTCACTAGGAAATTGATGTACCTATTTAAAACATTTTTCTTTTTGTTCCACATAGGTTTCATTTTTAAAATACACAGCTATAGTAAAACAGATTTAAAAAATTCATACTGCATACTGCATAGTATTACTAACATTTACCTTCTTTTTTTTTTTTTTTTTTTTGCAAAGGAGAATGACAGTTGAGCTTAATAATAATAGCAGTTACAAGCTTAAGAAAAATATCAGTTCCTTCAACAAATATATGAGTGAAAAGTTTATCATCACCTTATCAGAAAATAAAAATATTCTATTGCATATGTGCACAAAATACCATTAGCCAGGTTGATTTAGCAAAAATTATTAGTTAGCAAGAGGGCCTCGCAGGGAGAGTTCGCACAGGGCCTCGCATAAGCTTACGGTGGCACTGCCCATCAGAAAAGGAAACGAACAGTTGACTATCATCATAAAAAAGCCTTCTCACACATACACAAAAACATAAAAACAAGTGTGTCCAAATTGCAAAAGAATTACCATTTTTTTTTCTTGGAGAGGACTGTCTTTCCTCAGGAGAAATACAAAATCATCCCTGCACAGATGTATGTAAGTATTATATTACTAGATTGTGGCTCTTGTCTTCTTTTTTTATATTGTTTAATGTCTGTATGCAAATTTTGAAAATGTTATAATTCTGTACAAAATATTTTTTTTTATATAATTTTTAGCATTTTGCTGTACACACATATAACTATATTTACAACATAAACAGACACACTATTCAAACACTTTCAGACAAAAAGAAAAAAAAAACTGAAACTTGAGCATTCAAAATTGGAGTACAGCTGGATTTCTAAAGTGAAACATTTGTTGACATTTTTAAATTGCCATAATGTGGCAAAAAAAATATATTTAAGAACAAAAACATTGGTATGTTGAAAAGTGTGTACATGGTATAACTATTGCATATATATTTGAATAAAATACTTGATGGTATCCTGCCATCTCTTACAAGAGTTGAAATGGAATCTCCAATAATATTGTACTAAATGACAACACATATATCACTGCAACAAAATCTTTATATTTATTTCATTTCATACATTTAACCTTTGAGTAGCCACCCCGGTGGCGCAGTGGTCTAAGCGATGGCCTCTGATCATTCGTCCGACCGGGGTCCGGGTTCGAATCCCGGTGAGGCATGGATGTTGTGTTTGTCTTACGGCACTGGCTCTCTCCCTTCCCTGGAACCAGTGGCCCTAAATTAGGGACGGGCGACTGCTTATAGCCCATTGAGTTGCTCACGGTGGTCGTTAAACCTAAAATAATAATAATAAAAAAAAAACCCTTTGGGTATCAATTGCAAATAACTTCTATCAGTCAGCTCTGATCATATTAACAACTTCCTTACCCATTACGTTGGGCTTATTTTTGTTAGCATTCAGTTTTCGTAAGCATTGTATTATGTCACCGACTGATTTAATCAACCACTTCAGTGTATGAAAAAAAAAAAAAAAGCATAAATGCTCATTACTAAAAAAAAAAAGTAAAAGATTTTTTTTTTATAAAAATAAATCAGAATGAAACGCATTCATGTTTAACTGGGGCCCATATTTAAACATATCTTAGTTTCGCCGTTTTTCACACGTCATCTCCTCTTCATGTTTTCAGTGCTCTCGGGTAAGTGGGGAGGATCCTCACCTAACCAAATGTATTAGCATGAGTTTGAGATTGATAATGTATAAAATTACCTAAAAAACGCCTCCCGATTTTCTTTTAATGTCTGTTCGTTATTCGCACCACTACGGTAATAATCAACTACACTCTTACTCAATGTTCTCAGGGCATGACGTTCAAAATCATCGACACACACAAAACTACTATCACTAGCAGCCATATGTACAACGCCGTATTCCGTAGCAGACGACCAACAATGAACAACAACAAACAAGTGTCGAACCTACGGTTAGCATTTTATCTTAAAAAAAAAAAGAATAGAGTAGACTGGTAAATCCCTTCGGAGGCAACTAGCAGCAATTGAGATAGCAGCGACATCTGTTACTGCGAGGATGCCATCCCATAGTAAACCAACATATGGGGAAAAAAACTTCTTCAAGCAAAGTTAGCTATGCAGAGTAAAATATCTTGTGTTCTGGAGTATGGCTTTACAGCTCAGTCTTTTACTAGGGACAGTGATGATGAACACTCCATAGATGAATTAAAACTAAAAGCTCATGATTTGGATAAACTTGTTGCTTTAATAAAAGAAAAGATACCTACTGTGTCAAAAAAAAAAAAAAAATCGGATATTAAAAATGGCTCCCCTCCATCATGGTCCAGAAAAAAAGTGGCACAACAGTTTGCAGTTTCAGAATACACAGTACATCAGGCAAGAAAATTAGCAAAAGATAAAGGCATTATATCAGTTCCCGAGCCCAGCCATGGTAAAACACTTTCACAAGATACCATAAAACAGATTATAGGATTTTATGAAGATAACTATTCTAGGCAAATGCCACGAACGAAGGACAAAGTAAGTGTCGCTAGAAAAGTCCATGCTCAGAAAAGACTTATCCTGTGCAATTTGAAAGAGTTATATCAACAATTTAAGCAAAGATATACTAATGAAAAAGTAGGATTTTCTAAATGTTGTGTTCTTCGTCCAAAATGGTGCATTCTTGCGGGCTTCTCTGGAACCCATTCTGTATGTGTGTGCACTATACATCAAAATGTCTAACTTTTGATTAGTGCAGCACACTTTGAAGAATAACATCAGGACTTTATCAATAAACGTGTCTGTAGCAGTTGTCTTGTCTGATTCAAAGCGCATCAGGACTTTATCAATAAACTTGTCTGTTTCAAAGCGCATGCTTTGGTGTGGTTCAGTGTCCAAAAAGTACAAATCTGAATCAGTTATAGTTGCATAAAATTAGATTGCGATCCCACTGATGAAATCAAATATCACCAGTGGGTGTCTACAGACAGAATGGAGCTTCAAAAGTTACCTTCTTCAGTTAAGGAATTCATTGAATTACTTGTGTCAAAAATCGAGGAGCTCATTCCGCACTCATACATTACAAAAGCACAGTCTTCATTTTTTAGTAAGTTGAAAGGAACAATTGCCCCAGAGTCTGCCATCATACCGATGGACTTCAGTGAAAATTATGCATTTTTAGTTCAGGAAGAAGTACAAGGGTATCATTGGACTCGCCATGCATGCACAGGTCACCCTGTTGTTATTTACTGTAAAATAAATTCTGAATCTTTGAACTCTGTATCAAATCACTGTTTCATTTCTGATGATTTTGATCATGATGTTGCAATGGTGTACAAGATTCAGAGTGAAATAATAACTTTCTTAAAAAAGAACTACCGACTAAAGTAAAAGAAGTACATTATTTTACTGATGGTTGTGCTGCTCAGTGCAAAAACTATAAAAACTTCTTAAATCTATGTCATCACATTAATGATTTTGCAGTGACAGCTTCATGGTCTTTCTTTGCCACCAGCAACGGGAAGTCTCCTTGTGATGGCATAGGTGGGCCTGTCAAACGAATCACTGCAAGAACAAATCTCCAACGTCTACTGAAAGAGCAAATAACCACTCCACAGGAGATGTTAGACTTCTGTCATAAGAATATCATGAAAATAAGAGTTCCATTTCATTTCGAAAAGTGATATGACTGCTGTGCGCAATGAGTGTCAAGTAAGATTTTCTCATGCTCAAACAATACCTGGTACACGGAGTTTCCACAGCTTGGATAAAAATTACTCTTTGATTTTGGCTGTGCAAATCTAGGAATACAAAGGCAGTTATATACACATTGTTATGTAGCATATGTATATGATTCTAACTGGTTTCTAAGAATTATAGAGAAAATCAATTATGAAGAAGGTGAAGCATCCGTAAAATTTATGCACCCAAATGGCGCTGCAGTTTCTTTTTACTGTCCTTCATTTAAAGATGAGTGCAATATTCCATTTGGACACATTTTATGTTTAATTGACACTCCGATGACAAGTTCTGGAAGAACATATGTGTTTTCCAAGTTGGACATGAAAACCTGTCAAACTAAGTGACTGAATTATAAAGACTCCATCCTTAGGAGTTGATCATGGCATATTAAGAACATCAATGCAAATATTTGTGAACAATTCAAAACTACTTGCTTGTGTTTCTTTTTCAAGTCAAAACTAATTATGAAAAAATAGATCTAAGTACCGTAGGTGAGTATGACTAAGCAGTGTGCTGCATATGCTCACCTAACTTGTTGTCTGGTACAGCTGAACTAGCCATTTTGTCAAACTTGTTAATATGATATTTCTGAAACTATTGGTGTAAGAAAACATGATTTTTTATATTTTGGTGTCCTTGTTAGTTTTATCTCCCCGTGAAATTTCTTGAATGTCAGAGACGAGTTATAATTAATAAAAAAAAAGTGGTTGAATTGACGAAGTGGAACTCCACACGCATTTCAGATATTT
The DNA here is from genome assembly GCA_039090855.1 of Macrothele yani. Lineage (NCBI taxonomy): Eukaryota > Metazoa > Arthropoda > Arachnida > Araneae > Macrothelidae > Macrothele > Macrothele yani. The sequence goes on along the minus strand of CM077010.1, from coordinate 135,394,716 downwards.
GCACATATCTTCAAAAGCAAGCTGAAAGCCAATATTTTTTTTTTTTTGTTATCTGACAGTATATGTCAAAGACCAATATACATTAAAAAAGAGCTCCCTCATACCTCTGCTATTTGCTGTAGAACCTAATATAGAATAGCAAGTTTTCTTCTTAAATTTTCACTTTACTTCTGTATTTAATTTATGTATTCAGTGTTTCCAATGAAATTTAAAATTATTTCTTATTCTGGAAGCTCTTTTACATAAGGGAACAAAATGTCTTTCTTCTAAACTAAATAGCACTACAGTTATACAGCAGTTTGTAAAAAGTGGTACTCCGTTGCTCTACGTGTACGATTGGTGTTCAGTGAAACTTTGGAGCACTGTATCTCAGGAAATATGAGGTATAGGAAGTTAAAATTTGGTCATTTTCTATATCTTGGTGAAGTATGCCTCCATACCAAATTTCATCAAAATCTGAGATGGTGGGTTACATGACCTGGATGAAGTGACGTGGAATGATCCCCAGAAAAAATGCGTTCCACAGGTAAGTACATATGCTTGTCCTTTCAAAAGGTTCATTCCTGTACTGTTCTGATGGGAGAGGGAAAAAACCTGGAGGGAGGTGCATGAATATATACAAGAATACCAAATGGTTAAGAGTTAAGACACAAAATAATAAAAGCTATTAACACATTAGGCACTAGAGATTTGCACTGAAGTGCAAAACACACATTTTTTTTTGATTGGAGGTTTAACGACCACCGTGAGCAACTCAATGGGCTATAAGCAGTCGCCCGTCCCTAATTTAGGGTCACTGGTTCCAGGGAAGGGAGAGAGCCAGTGCCGTAAGACAAACACAACATCCATGCCTCACCGGGATTCGAACCCGGACCCCGTTCGGACGAATGATCAGAGGCCATCGCTTAGACCACTGCGCCACCGGGGCGGCACACATTTTTCCAACTTGGCCACACCTATTAAACTGATACGACAGAACGGCTCAGTAAGATGCTTCTTCATGTGATTAATTGAGATGCAAATGTCTACCATCTTTTATACCATTTCATGTTGGTAAATGGCCAAGTGATAGTTTAGAAGGTTTTACAGTTCTATCAAATAGTTCCTTTGCTGCCATAAGCAGTTTCTATATAGTGCATTCTCAATCATCACTGTCATTCTGTTCTTACCTAACTGTCTGGAAAAAAGTGGGGAAGGTTTGTTTAACCACTTGCTTAAAAAAATGCTACACATGATTCAGCAATGGCCTTGTGCTGCAAAACATTCTGTGCCATAGCATGCAGTCTAAGAAGTGAACATTCAGAAAAGCATACATTTTACAAAGCATAGTAACAAAATTAAAATATGCAATGAACACAAACATATACAACAGGAGAAACAGAGATATAATGTACACAGTTTAAAGCAGTAAGAAAATGTCACAATTTTGGTAAATATTAAGTACAATTAATTTTCTTGTTTTGTAAAAATGCAATGCTTTTCAGTTTACAATAATTGTTAATGAATATGCCATTAGAAATGACTGCATGCTTAATAGCCATATTTTGACAGCATAAGCCATGTGAAAATTTTTCATCTAGGTTGTTACACTGTTCTGCTGATTCCTGTGTGCCGTTGATGAATTAAAAACTGTTCTTCAAATGTTTTTGAAATAAGCACATTACAAGACTAACAAAGGCAGTCAGGATGTCACTTTAATCCTCTGTGCTAAGTAATGGTAGATATATATAATACTTGTCAGAATTCAACTTCCAATGACCTGTCACATGTTAGATATTACATACATCTGGCAGCTTTCTGATTTATTTGTAAACAGAGTATGCTACAGAACCAAATAACTATGCTAACACTATTATGTTCTACTCAGTTATATCACCTATTGGTTGACCCAACTATTTTGGGCTGCTCTAAATCCAAAAACATCTTAAAGTTCAAAGTAAATATTATGGCAAAACTCATGCAAATGAAACAACCTTAGGTTCTTATACAGCTGTATATTAAAAATTAATATAAATAACTTACATGACATTTCTTTGAGTTGATGATGGTTTGGGATCTTTCTGGAAAAATGAATGTACCTTCCTCTTTTTCAGTAAAGCTTACATCATTACGTGAAATGAGGGGTCATATAGTAAAGCTTACATCCGATGTGAAATGAAGGGTCATATTTGTTGTTGTTTTGTTGGTACCTGCATAGTAGTGATGATGCCTGATCTCAAAATATGGTTCATAGAGAAGAAACGCAACAGCCCTTGAATCAATCGGCATTTTAATCTGACATTGTCGGAGAGGAATGAACCATATTTCCACTGGATCACGGAAACTTCGTCCCAAACCATAATGAAAGTTAGTTCAGAAATACATTTAATGCACCGAATAGTTGTTGTTGGTAGTAGTATTTCATGTCCGTGATTTTAAAAATATTTTTTTTGCAATTTTTAGAATCTTGTATGATGAATAATGCGGAAATGTTTGTAACACTGCTCCATTTTTCAAATGTCTTACTTTAAGACCGGCAACAAAGTCTTTGAAATGCACATTACTGCAAAACTTATCTATCATACCTTCAATTTATGTCGAGATATGGCATTTAATCCAGGTAACTCACTAATATTCATCATCAGGAAATTCACAGTAATTTATTCCTATCACTACACCTTTTAACAACAGCGAAATGACACAAAACGAACAGTATGCTGCAAATCTCAAAATAGTTTATTTTAACACGCCAATATCTCCAAAAACAACCCAAATAAATACTTACTTACCCATATACCTCAGCTGAACAGTGAAGATTGATGTTTTGGGGTCGCGATTTGGCGCCCCCGTGTGACTGAACCGGCGTTTTTGCTCATACACGAAATCCCGTAGGATCAGCGAAATTGGCATAGCCTTGTACTATGCGATTAATCTCAGAAAGCCATGCCCCAAGCATGCATCTCTCCATGCTGCTTTGACTAGTCTGCAGTCTTTGTACGTTTTTTTTAAGTTAAGGTCCATGTCTCTGCTCCATACGTTAGCACTGGCATGATGCATTGATTAAACACTTTTCTTTTATGATATAATGACATGGGTTGTCCAAAAGAGAAACTGAGAGGCATTTAAACATACCCAAATCAAGTGTTTTAGATCTACTGAATAAGTGGAAGACACATGGCGTGCCTGAAACAGCAAAGCGTACCGCAAACCAAAGAAAATCAGTGATAGAGGACGTCGAAGCCTCTCTAGAGTCGTTACAGCTAATCGACGGAGTACTGCACAACACCTCAGTATACAGGTGAGTAAAACTGTTGGAACCTCAGTATGTGCCCTTATCATTCACAGAGAACTTCATTCAATGGGTTACCGTGGTCGTGAGGCTGCTCATAAACCTTTCAGCTCCACTCGGAATGCTACTCGTCGTTTAGCACGATGTGAAGAACATTTATCGTGGACCTTAGATCAATGGAAACTGGCACCGATTTCCTATGGACTGATGAATCCAGATACACAATCCATCAGTCTGGTGGCAGTGTGTGGGTATGGCGGCAGCCGGTGGAACGCTATTTACCACAGTGTACTGTTCCTACGGTCAGGTTTGGAACAGGCAGTGTACTGGTGTGAGGGTGGTTTTCGTGGTATGGTCCCGGCCCATTGGTTATCGTGGACAAACCGGTTAACCAGCACGTCTACCTCCATATTCTGGACAATTATGCCCCACCAACTCTGTGGCAATACTATGGAACCGAGCCTTGTTGGTACCAGAAGGATAATGCAACCGAGCTATAAAGCAAGGATTGTGACGGCATGGTTTGACGATTATTCTGTATCGTGTGTGGACTGGCCAGTACGGAGCCCTGATCTTAATCCCATTGAGCACCTATGGAATGAATTAGAGCTCCGCATAAGAAGTTTGGAACCAACGCCTCCTATTAAGCAACAGTTAGCGGCAGCATTATGTACTGAATGGAAGCACATACCTATCGCTGTGTTTCAAAACTTTGTTGAAAGCGTGTCTCAAAGGGTCAGTGTATGCATTAAGGCCAAAGGTGGACCGACACCGTTAATGTATGTCAATAAATGCTATATTGTGTTTCTCTTAACTAGGTGTCCTGTGACTTTTGTCAGTATAGTGTATATACCCTGAGATTATTTTGTGGGCATAGGCATATACAGTGGTCGGAAGTAGTGCGCTACAAGTAGCGAAACTACTGTAGTCGCTACTTTTCCGCGTAGTTTGTAGTGTAACGCGCTACTTTAACAAAAAAAGTAGTGTAGCGAGTAGCGCAATGCAAACCTCTATAGTTTGTAGCGAGTTTCGACACTACTTTTAACGTTACTTCAGTAAACAAACAAGGTGCCCTTCTACATATCACTTGATCGTCACGTGTGTTTGCGACACAACGCTACAGTGCCTAGAAGAATTAGTGTGTCGTGCTCGCAGAAAAACTTGCTGCCCGCAATAATGAAAGCGGTAGATGGCGCTGCGATCGGATGTCACGTCGCTTTTCAGGGAGGAAGGACGACTAAAACGCACATCTTTCTATGACACACACCCAGCTCGTCAGTATTATGTGTACTCCTTGAACGATATTTTATAAGCAGATAACTTAAGTATATACGAAATAATCGACACACCTCTTTCACTCCCCCCCCCAAAAAAAAAAACGAACGTGTGCTCAAGATTCATTAATAAGGGTATCGTAGTTTAAGTTAAGCTTTGCATTGTGCTAACGTCAACATTAATGTTAGATATTTCGGAAGTTTTAGACTCATACATGGGTTACATTATGCAAAAATACTGGAGACCAATATGCAGTTTACAATCACTGAAACATCAACTTACAGTACAAAGTAAAAATTAAAAAAAAAAGAAAATGTTTTGCCCCTCAAAACCTTACCAGAAAAAAAAAGTGGGGAAATATTTTCTCAATGAGACATCGGCTTTATAATTTGCATTTCAATAATCCAATTAGGTCTTGAAATTCAGTAAACCTAAAAACTTTATAAATTATTTAATAATGTACTTCATTTTTCAGCATTGGTAAGAACATGGGAAGCCTTTTAATGAGTTGAAAATAGAATACAATAAATGCGATTACTGTTTTTAAAACTGGTATATTTTCTAATAATATACCAATTGTAATCCATTTATAAAAATCATTCCTAAAAAAACTTTGCCTGTGATATGATAAACAAAATGAATCATACTGGACAGAAGTAAATATACAAAAACTGAATGTATATGATGACATTCTTTTAAAGAAAAATAATTATAACATTTTTCTTTACTTTTCTTCACCTTATAATAATTATGTGATTAAATTTGCTATTCAAATGGGTTTGCAGTGAAGAGAGGAAAATTCTTTTGCACCTTAAGTAAAAAGTTTAATAAGGTAAAAATTAAGAAGTCGGTGTTCATGGAGTCTGTCTAAATGGGATAATTCTATGCAGTTCCTGTAAATTATTTTTACCCTTAAAAAATAGGAAATTATTAATGTAGCATACACACAGGCGTAACGTGGGGAAGGCACAGTAGGGCATGTCTCCCCCCCCACTTAAAAATTGGAAAAACTAATTAGTCGTTCGCCTTTTAAATGTCTTTTAAATTTGGGAAAATAGCAGGTATGGCGTCAGGCTTGAATAATGGTTTGTCTCGGCATGTTAGAACTTCCTTACCTTGAATAGTGGAACGATAACGCATCTCCATGAATTTAGATTCAAAGTACAAGGCACATACAACACAACTTTCATCAAGTTTCTTATCAGCTCTGGGAATTGCCTTATCCTATTTGCTCAACATATCAGGAATTTTGGGGACAGCAAAATGTGATATTTTATTTTTGTAGGATTTATAGCCAGTGTTACATCCTAGCACAAAACAGCTGCTTTGCCTTTTCCGTTTTCTATGTTTTTTATTATTTGCTAATGCAGAATTTCCCAGTCCTTTTATAGCTGACATTATTTCCCTATGATCTTATAACTGTTGCAATCGATTTCAGTACTGCACTTAAGTTTAACCACACATTAGGTTTAACACGTGACAGCCAATACTTGATCAACTTCTGCATCTTCAGAATAAAAATTTACTCATTTCGGAAATAAATTTCGTTATAAACAATCCACAGTTGAATAAAACTAGCACACTAACACCCGAATAAGCCTATTGCGCTTTAGTGATCAACTGTTGAATTACCTAGTGTATTACTGTTATGATCGAGCTACAACGAATTAGCAAAGATACTGCCAAAAAGATTTCCCTCCACTAACCTTTGTTTTGTGAAAATTTGAAGTTTCGTAAGGCAGTAAATCCTTGGCAAACAAACTTCCCGCCATTGAATAGCATGAAGCCGATGAAGCATCCTAACGTAACTTCCGATGCCAGCGCCCTCTGTCATTTCATGACGATTGGTCACAAAACCGTGAGGGACATCTTAGGGAGCACGTCACACTAATTCTTCTAGGCACTGTAACAACGCTAATGCTCGTTTGAACTGCACAGCACCAGCGCTAAGTATCGCCATCTAGCGAGCATTTCTTTTATGATATCGGCTATTTTTTTTTTTTTTTGATTGGAGGTTTAACGACCACCGTAAGCAACTCAATGGGCTATAAGCAGTCGCCCGTCCCTAATTTAGGGTAACTGGTTCCAGGGAAGGGAGAGAGCCAGTGCCGTATGACAAACATAACATCCATGCCTCACGGGATTTGAACCCGGACCCCTTTCGGACGAGTGATCAGAAGCCCTCGCTTAGACCACTGCGCCACTGGGGCGGGATATCGGCTTTGGAGCGGATTAAAATGAACAGGTTATGACGAACGAGGGTCTCAGAATAAGAACGTTTGGTGTTTCAAAGCACAGAGTTTTCTAGCATAGGTTGACAACACCAACACATGTCTCGTTGTCGTTTTCGTCTCGTGTGAATACGAACGTGTTTGCTTTCCTTGCTTCTTTATTTATTTTTTTTTATTGGAGGTTTAACGACCACCGTGAGCAACTCAATGGGCTATAAGCAGTCGCCCGTCCCTAATTTAGGGTCACTGGTTCCAGGGAAGGGAGAGAGCCAGTGCCGTAAGACAAACACAACATCCATGCCTGACCGGGATTCGAACCCGGACCCCGTTCGGACGAATGATCAGAGGCCATCGCTTAGACCACTGCGCCACCGGGGCGGCTTTTCCTTGCTTCAAAGACTTATTTAACTTATGTTTCCAGGTGATTATAAATTTTTCTGTTTTCCTGAAATATGGCAGCTACTGTTCAGCTTGATGAAGAAAGAATTGAACTGCCTTGGTCGGCGTATAATAATTATTTCACAGTGCTCGAGAAGCAAGTAAACGGGAATTTTACAGTCACTTGCAAACTTTGACCTTTAAATAAGAAGTTGTCGGTTTCAAAGTCATCCGCCTCTAATTTGAAATTGCACATAGAGGTAAGTCAAAATTTTCAGTACTAATAGTAATGAAATAAATAATTAGTTATGTGCATTTTTCGCTGTCTTTATAACCACTCATTTAAAATTCCCGGACTTTTTTCAATCCCGGACACAGCCCCGGTCGTCATTACAAATCCAGGACTGTATAGGCCAATCCCGGACGACTGGTAACCCTAATTATATGTCATAACCAAGTTTTTATACTTTAAATAACGGAAAAGTAGAAAAACTTTGGTTTTCTACTTTCTTCCCTATATTTGAAATTTTTCTGCTTTAAAATATCAGGTACAATGCCATATTTACAGATATTAATATATTAACTGAAACTGCAATAAACTAAGCACTACTAAAAATGTTCATAATAAAAAAAAGTAGTGAAGTAGTGACTACATTTTCAAAGTAGTTTGTAGTCACTACTTTGTTAAAAATGTAGTTGTAGTTAACTGATCATAAAGTAATTATAGTTGTAGTTCGTTACAAATAAAAAGTAGTTTTTCCAACCACTGGGTATATATATATATATATATATATATATCATCATCATCATCATCATTGTCAACCATTATCAATCCACTGCTGGACGAAGGTCTCCCCAAGTTTCCTCCACAACGGTCTGTCTTGTGCCAGTCTCCTCCATGTCACCCCTGCATACTTTCGAATTTCATCCACCCATCTCCTATGTGGTCTTCTTCTGGGTCTTTTCCTGTCCCTTGGAATCCAATCTAAAATTTCGGCTGTCCATCGATGATCTGTCCTTCTGGCAGTATGTCCAGCCCATTGCCATTTCAGGGATTTAACTCTGATCATGATGTCTTCCACTCTTGTCATTTTTCGGATCCACGAGTTCCTCTTCTTATCTCTCCTGGTTACACCAAGCATGCACCTCTCCATGCTTGTTTGAGTTGTCTGCAGCCTTTGTATGTCTCTTTTAGTTAAGGTCCAAGTCTCTGCACCATACGTAAGCACTGGAAGGATGCATTGATCAAACACTTTTCTTTTAAGACATAATGGCATATTGCTCTTGAAAATTATGCTGTTTCTTCCAAAAGCTCTCCAGGCAAGTTTTGTACGCCGATTAATTTCTTCATCAATGTGACCCTCACTTGATATCTGCTGTCCAAGATAAACGTACGTGTCTGTTATCTCCAGCTTTTCTCCATCAATCGATAAATCTTCATTTCTTGTAAAAGCATTGAACATCACTTTTGTCTTCTGAAAGTTCATTTTTAATCCCACTTCTTTACTCTTGTCAGCAAGTTCCTGGATCATACTCTGCAGCTCTGATGGGGTAGTTGCAAAAATGACTACGTCATCAGCAAAACGAAGGTGGGTTAGATAATCTCCATTAATCTTTATCCCCTTGTTTTCCCAGCTCAGCGACTGAAAAACACCCTCCAATGTGGCATTAAAGAGCTTCGGAGATATAGTGTCACCTTGTCTCACTCCCTTTCCAATTTTTACGTGTGTTGTATTTTCAAACAGCCTAATCTTTGCACTTGCATTTTCATAGATGTTATTAATAATATTAATGTATGCATCTTCAATACCGCAGGTTTTCAGAGCCATTGTAACTGCTGATGGTTTCACCGAATCAAAGGCTTTTTCATAATCGATAAAAGCCATGCACAATGGAAGTTCATATTCCCTCGCTCTTTCAATTAGTTCTCTCAGCACGTGGATATGATCTATTGTGCTGTAGCCACTCCTGAATCCAGCTTGATCTCTCGGTTGAGCCATGTCTAGTGCTACCTTCAAGCGGTGTGAAAGAACTTTAGTGAAGATTTTATAAACTACTGATAGGAGGCTGATAGGTCTGTAGTTTCCGAGATCCTCAATGTCACCTTTCTTATGTAGCAGGATCATTGTAGCGGTGTTCCAATCCTCAGGAATCTTTCCTTCATTAAGGCATCGAGTGAAAATTTGGGCGAGTACTGTTTCGATTTCTCCACTTGCTTCTTGTATGATGTCTACAGTAATTCCATCTTCTCCTGGAGCTTTTCCTCGCTTTATGTTCTTGATTGCATGTGCAACTTCTGCTGGAAGGACTGGAGGAACTCTGGAACTGGTATCTTTCATGATGTCTGGAGTGCATATACCATCCCTTTCATATAATTTGGAGTAGAAATCTTTCACTCTTGTCAAAATTTCGCCTCTATTTCTTGTTACAGAACCATCTTCTTTTCTCAGTGCCATAATCTGTTTTCTTCCCTTACTGAGATGTCCCTTTGCTATCTTTAGGCTTTGGTTGTTTTCAATTGCTTTCCTCACTAGTTCACAGTTGAATTTTCTTACGTCTTCAGTGATACTTTTTCTTACTGTCTTGCATAGCTCTATATATTCCACTTTGGAAGTCACATCTTCTTTAGTTGTCCTCATCTCTCTTCTTTTTTGCATCAACATTTTGGTTTTTCCTGATAATTTTTTCACATGCAACTTGTTCTTAGACCCAGCTAATTTTGTTGCTGTTTCCATAAGAGCTTTGGTTACTTTTCTGTTAACTTCAGAGATGTCCACTTCTTCCGATGTTAGGCCTTCTAAAGCAGAGAACCTGTTCTTCAGTTCTAACTTGAAGGTATTATGGTGTTTTTTAAGGTTGGTTATGTCAATAGATTTTGTTTGTCTTATGAGCTTGCCACGTTCAAGTTTAGTGTTGAGGTGCATCTTACATCTCACCAATCTATGGTCACTACCTGTGTTGAACTTGTTTAGCACACTGCAGTCTTCTATGACGAATTTTTTGTTACACATAATAAAATCAATTTCACTTGTCGTCCCATTTGGATGTCTCCATGTCCATTTCCTGTGTGGCTTTTTCTTGAAGAAGGAGTTCAAGATGAAAAACCCTTCTGCCTCTGCAAACTCAACGAGAGTATTTCCACGCTGGTTTCTGTTGCCATGACCGAATTTACCTACTGAAGTTTCATTCTGTTGCCGTTGCCCTATTTTTGCATTGAAATCTCCCATAATTATTTTCAAGTGCTGCTTACCTTTATTATTTAGATGACAAATTTCCTCATAAAATTCTTCAATTTCTTCTTCAGGATGACTTGTGGTGGGTGCATAAGTTTGAATAATCTGAACCTGGTATCTTTTCGAGAGTTGGATAACAAGTCGTGCAGCTCTGTCAGAGGAACTTTCAACTTCTACAACTTTATCCTTCAGTTTCTTGTTTATTATAAATCCAACACCACTAGTTCTGCCAGTATCTGTCCCACGATAGTAGAAGAGATGTCCACTTTTCAGTTCGATGAGATCTTCTCCTTTTCTCCTTACCTCACTTAGCCCCACGATGTCCCACTTGATCCTTTGTAGTTCCTCTTCCAATTCAAGAAGCCTTGAATCAGAAGATAGGGAGCGTCCATTGTAAGTAGCCAAGGTCAGCATCAGATGGCAGCCTAGTCCGGTCCTCCGGGGATTCTTAGCACCCTCTGCCTTCATGTCGCACTGGCCGCTGCCTTGGCCAGGTACATTCCAGCTGCCGGAGACTGAGGGCCAAGATTTAAGTTGTGGAATCATTTTGGAGGGGTTTGGCCATAACTCACCACGCTGGCCAAGCGGGTTGGTGAGTGTGGGATAGAATTTCCTCTGATCCCGATGGTATAGTTATACCGCTATGGGCGGTCGCCAGAGCCCCTTTAGTGGGAACAGGATGCACCACGAGAAGGCGGGGTTGACATTTGTCAAGGAGAGGCTGTGATGTTACGCATCACCTGACCTTACATCCCATATATATATATATCATCATCATCATCATCATTGTCAACCATTATCAATCCACTGCTGGACGAAGGTCTCCCCAAGTTTCCTCCACAACGGTCTGTCTTGTGCCAGTCTCCTCCATGTCACCCCTGCATACTTTCGAATTTCATCCACCCATCTCCCATGTGGTCTTCTTCTGGGTCTTTTCCTGTCCCTTGGAATCCAATCTAAAATTTCGGCTGTCCATCGATGATCTGTCCTTCTGGCAGTATGTCCAGCCCATTGCCATTTCAGGGATTTAACTCTGATCATGATGTCTTCCACTCTTGTCATTTTTCGGATCCACGAGTTCCTCTTCTTATCTCTCCTGGTTACACCAAGTATGCACCTCTCCATGCTGCTTTGAGTTGTCTGCAGCCTTTGTATGTCTCTTTTAGTTAAGGTCCACGTCTCTGCACCATACGTATATACCATATTATATATATATATATATATATATATATATATATATATATATATATATATATATATATAACGATTATTATAATTAACGTGTAAACCTGAAGCAAACGATTTTTTTTTCTATTAAAACAGTTTTCCAACATGTGATTAAAAAAATAGAATGATTATTAAATAGCAAAAATTACACAGTTGAAGTGTCTGTTTGCATCAGGGAAATTAATTATAGCAGAGTGAGCTTGCTGGTTTGTTTAAGAATTGAAAATGAGCAGTACCTACAGTTCTGTTGACATTTTCAGCTAAATTGTCAGAAAATTTAATCTACAGTAAGTGGCTTATTCTAAACATTCCAGGCTATCGCATGGTTATAGAGTCAAGTGTTTATTCTATACCGAAAATTAACAAAATTATCAAAAACGAATGCAACATGATTACAATTAGTAAGCGATCAGTAGAAGTGGCACCATCTATTTTTTTTTTTTTTTTTTGATTGAAGGTTTAACGACCACCGTGAGCAACTCAATGGGCTATAAGCAGTCGCCCGTCCCTAATTTAGGGACACTGGTTCCAGGGAAGGGAGAGAGCCAGTGCCGTAAGACAAACACAACATCCATGCCTCACCGGGATTCGAACCCGGACCCCTTCGGACGAATGATCAGAGGCCATCGCTTAGACCACTGCGCCACCGGGGCGGCCACCATCTATTAGCAGATCGTAAACACTACCGAAGGAAAAATTGTTTTTCAATAAAATTATAGTTTAGTGTTAACAAATATTAAGTATATTAGACCATAATTCAAAGTTATTTTTACCGAGGTTAAAATTTTCATCCTTGGGAATGGATTAATTGAGAAAATGTCTACAGAAATTTTTACCATTGGAAACAAAGGGCAGAATTTTGAGGTGGATCCACCTTAAAACTCTCAATAAAAAAAAAAGGTTAAGATATTTAGAGATTCCTTCATTCTGCCCCAGTGGCTCAGTGGTATAAGTGCTGGTTTCTGATAATTCGTCCGAGAGGTGTCCGGGTTAGAATTTTGGTGGGGCATGGTGCTTGTCTTAAGGCACTGGCTCTCCCTGTTTTGGAACCAGTAGCGCTAAATTAGGAATGGGCGACTGCTTATACCCAACGAGTTGCTAATGGTGGTCGTTAAACTCCCAATCAACAGCAACAAAGAAGATGCCCTCATCATTAAAGCAATACCATTTTGCGTGAAGCATATAACTGCGAGCGGCAACCACTCAAGTGTGAGAAAGCTGGTGGTTTTCAAGGCAATGCATTTCGTGTTGACCAAACCGCATTCTTTTGTCCTAAATGTTTGTATTTTTGCATCGCAACTTTTAGCTGATTAGTGAGAAAATGGCAGATTTATAAAATCCTTAATTATCTCATATGTTGAGGTGATAGTTCAAAACAAAACAAACATCGAAATTGCAAACTTCACTAATCTGTGGAGTGGGGCGTAACAGTTTCCAGTTAGGTATTAACATGACTTCTGCAACCAAGAAACAAAGGAGTTTTTTTTTTTTTGATTCGAGGTTTAACGACCACCGTGAGCAACTCAATGGGCTATAAGCAGTCGCCCGTCCCTAATTGAGGGTCACTGGTTCCAGGGAAGGGAGAGAGCCAGTGCCGTAAAAACACTACATCCATGCCTCACCGGGATTCGAACCCGCACCCCTTTATGACGAATGATCAGAGGCCATCGCTTAGACCACTGCGCCACCGGGGCGGCCACAAATGAGTTTAGAACAGGGCCATAGTTACGTCCTAGGATAAGGTAACCAGATTTCGGGACACCGATTTGAAGACAAAAGGGCGTGGCGTTCCCAAATCAGTAGTTCATTTGGGGTCACATACGTACTCAAAATAAATATGCAAATCTTTTTGTCACAAAACTGCATTGCTTCAATAAGTGCGATATTACACATTAAAATATGTGTCTTAAAAGGATATATCTTGTAGAATGTTGGTAATTTGTATTGGCAAAGCAGAACTATGATGGCGAGAACATAGTAGCAAAAGTGAAATGCTTTACCTTAGGTACATGCGCTGAATTAAAATTAGGCTGCTCACCATAGTAATTGCATGGCGAATTTTTTTATTTTACTAAAGTTTTTGGGCCACCCCGGTGGCGCAGTGGTCTAAGCGATGGCCTCTGATCATTCGTCTGACCGGGGTCCGGGTTCGAATCCCGGTGAGGCATGGATGTTGTGTTTGTCTTACGGCACTGGCTCTCTCCCTTCCCTGGAACCAGTGACCCTAAATTAGGGACAGGCGACTGCTTATAGCCCATCGAGTTGCTCTTTGTTTGTGCTCCAGTTTTGTGCCTGAATTAGTGTGTTTCCAGAGTGTGTCGTCCATTTCTGTTGTGTGTCTCTTCAAGACGAAGGTGAGAGCTTTCTTTTGGTTTGTCTCACAAGGTGGTGTGTAACTTATTATTTCTGTAATCAGCATTTAAATTTTCGATCGAGCTGATCGATTCTTTCGTTAACACTCGCCATTAGCAATGGCGGCAACTGATAAGAGTTATGTTCACGCCCTTATCAGCAAGGCTCCTTTAACTTCCTCCTCAACCTCTGGAGACCAATCATCTCCAATGCTTGTCAGTAACGTAGTGCGCACACAGGATGTGGCGCGCGACTCCTCTGTAAAGGCTCAAGCTGCTTGCCCTGTCCAGGATAGTGACGTCGCCTTGACGCATGTCTCTGGTACTGCAGACGAGGCCATGAATGTGACTGACAGCGCAGATCCGCTGCCTTCCACTTCCACTCAGTTCCAAAAGCTGCTTCCAGCAACTGGCGCTGCGTCGCAGCCCTCTCTCTTCAGTTCTCCTTCTTGTACATATTCCCAGGTTACCTCCGGAGCGAAAGCTCCTTCTAAGTTTGTGGCGACAGTCTTTCCAGACTCCTACGTCAGTGTTGATGGCAATTCCGCTACCATTGACATCCCGGAGGACTCCGCAGCAGGAAAACAATTTATGTCTACCATGGACTTCGGCGTCTGTTTCGATGCCCTACCTGACACGAAGCTCAAAGAGTACAGTCTTGCATTTAAGCAGATGCTTCCAGCTGGAGCCCACATTACCCATATGGCCCGCAAACCACGGGTCGTATTGGTGTATTTTGCTCGTAAGGAACATGCCTTGCCGCCCCGGTGGCGCAGTGGTCTAAGCGATGGCCTCTGATCATTCGTCCGAAAGGGGTCCGGGTTCGAATCCCGGTCAGGCATGGATGTTGTGTTTGTCTTACGGCACTGGCTCTCTCCCTTCCCTGGAACCAGTGACCCTAAATTAGGGACGGGCGACTGCTTATAGCCCATTGAGTTGCTCACGGTGGTTGTTAAACCTTCAATAAAAAAAAGGAACATGCCGATCTCGTAATGACTAACGGCTTGTCCATCAAAGATGTTCATCTTCTACCTGAGCCCGTTGCGCAGCTGCCTATCCAGGTTACTTTTCATCCAGTTCCCTCTGAAGTCTCTAATGTTGCATTGTGTACCTTACTTAGCAAATTTGGCCGAGTAGTGGGACCGGTGACGACTCTCTCAGCGGCGCCTAGAGATCCAGATGACAAAACCATTGGAGGGTTTCGTCGTAGTGCCCGCGTCATCTTTCCGTCGGATGAACATCTGCTGGCGTGCCCGAAAATAATCAATGTGCGCTGTGGACAACAGCGTCGGAGAATCGACGTGATTACATCCCTACACTGCACACTATGTCATGGCAAAACTCATCTTCGAGTGCATTGCCCCCATCAAGTTCCACCGGCTCCAACTAGCTCTCTATCAGCTTCTGCACCTCCCTCGAAGCGAACCCCACCATCCACCTCAGCACAGCAAGCCCTAGAGCTGAGATCTGACAAAATTCGTCGACTTACAGCCGTTGGTCAACGAGAAGCTTCCACGCCAGCTTCCTATGATTTACAAGAGGATTTTCCAACGATTGCCTCAACACTTCCCCAACGTCGTCATTCGGCTTCTGAATCCTCCTCAGAGGGTTTTCAGTCCGCTTTTACTACTGGTACCTCCGTCGCAGCAGATCCAGAGTCCATTGGCAGAGAGTCTCAAGGTGATGATGATTCGACTGAGCCTCCGTTGAAGCGCCGTGGTTCCTCCCGTCGGCGATCAGCGTAGAAGCAGAACTCAACTTTACCCAGATCCGGCAGTTCTACCCGCCATACCTCCCCATCCAAAGCTGAAGTCTCCTTCCCCACGGTTGAAGACTTTGCTGCATCTCTCCAGAAAGCCAATATATCTCCGGTACCACTCTCCTATGGAGATCTCCATGCATATTTAACGAACAAGACCGGCTACACCATCGCACATGCCTTAGCCACGAAGAATCCTTCACTTAATTGCAGGGGATTCGCATCCCATCTCAATAATGCCTTGGCTTATGAAGACCTCAACCCGTTAGGGGCGGATCTTCTCCTACTCCAGGAAACGAATTGCAAATCTACCACTCTCTTCTCTAGATGGTGGCCGTGGAACTATACGTTTCACCATGTATTTGTATTATCTCCTCATAGTGGCCTCGCAATTGGCGTCCGCAACACCTTCAACTCTACTGTCACCTCCTTTTCAGTTCGCAACCTGTGTCGAGATCTCCTACAGCTTGCAACTTTCACCATTGAGTCAACTTGTTACCATATTTTTGATATCTACATTCCATGTTCTACAACCTTCCTGTAGATACTATTCACCCGTCTTCGTCGTGCTTTATCTCGCATCCCTCTTACAGTTTACGTTCTCATAGGAGGTGATTTTAACTGCACCCTCAATCCTCAACTTGATCGGTCCCCTTCCATCAGAGAGCACCGAGTCGCCTTGGTGAATCTTCTACAGTCAATTGTTTCAAACAACTCACTCACTGATCTTCACCGCCACTTCCATCCGACGACGACTCTTCACACCTGGCGCTCATCCCATGACCACAGTCCTTCTACAGCCCGTCTTGACAGGTTTTATGCCTCAAGTACCCTTCTTCCAGCTGTGACTGAATCGTGCATTCATCCCACAGCCTCTTCTGATCACTGCGCTATTGCTCTCACCGTCCATACTGCTAGGACAAAACTCAGGACAATTCGTTCTTGGACTTTTAATAATGCTCTTCTCTCAGACCCAGATTTCTGCTCGTCAGTTCGATCATTCCTAGAGGAAAGACGACCACAACTCCAATCTGCCTCCTGTGGTCTGACTTTGTGGATAGAGATCAAACAATACCTTGTTCTTCATGTCCGCAACCTTTCCTTCACGGCAAAGACGATTCAGAACATGCGTCTTGACCATGTTCGCTAAATGCTCTCTTCTTAGCCTAAGTGATCCTCTCTTCTCCTCCTATCAAGCAGAACTTCGATCTCTTCTTCTTCCACTGGCTCAACGAGCTCTGTGTCGACTACGTCTTCAACATCTGACGCCAGACGCGCATAATTATGAGTTTCTTACATCAGTGGAACGCACACGACGAGCATCGAGTGCACTTCATCACCTCCGCCTTTTTTCTGGTGAGGTGTCAGACGACCCGATCACTCTTTGTTCTCATGTCCGTAAGCAATATACTGAAAAGTTCTGTGAACCTCCTCCGCCATCCCCCACAGCTATGGCATCTCTCCATTCTAATTTACCACAAGTTCCCCCCATCTTGCTACCACTCTTCTTCCCCCCCCCACACTTTCCGAACTCTCCTCCACATTCCTTTCCCTGAATTCCAGTGCCGCTCCAGGTCCGGACAGCCTAACTTTCTGCTTTTACAAAACTTTTCTACCTCTACTTCTTCCGTTTCTCCTCTCTGCTTTTTCAGCTGCCTTTACTGTCTCCCCCTTCCGAGGAGATTTACAGCCGCATATGTAGTCCTTTTCTCCAAGAAAGGTGATCTCCTTGACTTGCAGAACAGGCGCCCTATTTCCCTACTAAATCTTGATTACAAACTTTACACTAAGCTTCTTTCTCAACGACTCAATCCCATCCTCACTCACATTCTCTTCCCCAACCAAACTTACACAGTCCCCGGCCGCTCTCTTTCTCACAACATCCACCTCCTTAACGACCTGATCCACCTCGCTCGACTCCGCTCTGAACCCCTCGCCCTCCTCTCACTAGATCAACAGTCAGCCTTCGATAATATCTCCCATTCATATCTTTCTGACACACTCCTTTCTTTTGGGTTTCCTCCCTCTTTTGTTTCCCCTCCTCTCCCCCTTTATCAGGACGCCAGTTTTCAGGTTAAGTTGCCCACGTTTCTCACAGCGTCGATTCCCTTCCGCCGTGGAGTGAGGCAAGGCTGCCCACTCTCCGGCCAACTCTTTGCAATAGCCATCGAACCATTTCTTCGCACAGTGCACCGTTCCTTTCAAGCTACTCTGCCACTACTCATCGGCTGCACGAGACCATGGCATCACCTCAGTTGCATATGCAGATGATGTAACCTTTTGCGTTCGTCTCGAATCACAGTTCACTCAACTGCAAAGTCTCTTCACAGATTACGCCTCGTGCTCCGGCGCAGCGATTAATTCTTCCAAAAGCACAGGCCTGTGTGCGGCTCCTGGGTTGATCGTATGGATTCCCATTGGGGTGCCAACTGGTCTTCCATCTCACAACGCTTCCTTGGCGTCCATCTTGGTATACCGGGCGATGCCTCCCTTACCACGTGCAATACCATTCATTCACGCTTGCACAAGTTAACTGCGTTTTGGCGCAGAGCCCAGTTCTGCTCATCCTACTTCCAACGAGCACGTCTCACCCGTACTTACCTACTTTCTTTATGTATTCACTCCTGGCACGCAGTCAAATCTCCACTCCTTCGTCTTCAAGACATCACCCGTTGCTTCACTTCCGTAATCTGGACTGGCCACCACTGGATCAGCGCCCCAAAGCTCTGTCTTCCTCCAGACCACGGTGGCATCGGCCTTCTCGACACACATCTGTATTACAAGGCTTTCAAGATTACTACGTTCCTTCGCCTCATCACGTCACCTGTACCTGGTGCTATTTCTGTAAGAGATGTCATCACTAATCCGAGCAACGTCAGCTTCACTTTCCTTTCCCTACTACTCATTGACCGTCGATCTCTTGTTCTCTCCCGTTGTCCCCCTGTCTACAGAGAAGCTCTCACTTTACTTCGCTCTCTCTCCCTTTCTCGCTCCCCGCCTGATTCTAATACCGAACTTCTCGCCGAACCCCTCTTTTTCTCGTCTCTTCTCCACCCTTCACATCTGTCGCACTTTGCCTATCCTTCCTGGCTTCGTGCAGGAGTCGCAACAGTCAGAGACCTCACTACTTCCGACCTTTCCTGGCGTCCTTATGCCAGTCTTTCCTCCACTCTTCTTCTATCCCCCTCCTCTCGCTCTGTCTATGACTCCCTCATTTCTACTATTATCTCTCAGTTCCCCACCTCGCCACTCCCTCTGGCCTTACCTTTGTCCCGTCTGCTTCATTTCCTGTTCCCTTCTTTCTGTCCGTCGCCGGCACAACTCTTCCACTCTCTTCCTTGTCGACGTCGGCTCTCTACCGTTTCCTTTCCATGTCCCACTCCTCTTATCCCATCCCCATTCCTGACGTCCTCCTATCCTCCACCACCGCTGTGTAGTCCGCCGCCCTCTCTCCTCTTTCCGCTCCACTAGAGATCAACACTCATTGGCTTTTTCTTCACCGCCGTCTTCCCGTCCCTTCCATCCTCCACTGCATGACACTTCTTGATTCACCTCTTTGCCCCTTCTGTGCTCAGGAAGCTGATGTCTCTCATGTATACCTCCATTGTGTAATCTTACTGCCGCTCCTGCATTTAGCATTTTCCATCGCCCAACGCTCAGTTACAGCGGATCTCACTTTCGACGCTTACAAGACACTGCTGCTTCAAGTTTCTCCTCCAGTCAAGCTACCATTACTTTGTTCCTACATTTTTGTTTTAGTAAAGCACGTTATATCTACGTGTTTCACCAACGCTGCCGAGATATTACCACTCCTTATACAGTGCCTCAAGCTTCTGAGATGTTACTGTGTCACTTTCGAGACTGCCTTCTTTCTCGTCTCCGCTTCGAGAACCAAGTAGCTGTTACTCAGCACTGCGAGAGTACGTTTCTCTCCACATGGTCTCCGGCTGCCTCCTGGTTTGCTGACTCGCCGATGTCGCTACAACTGACGGTTGGCTGACCATGACTTCGACTATACTTGCTTTTGATGAGCTTTGTTTAAATCTTCATGATCACCATTGCACTAGACCTTTCGTGTTGTTTCTCCTCAATTTGAATCTTATGTAATTCTTGCAATACCGTTTTTTTTTTGTGTTTAATTATTGTAGTCTCTATCATCCACGTGAATCTTTCATATGTTGAGACGAACAACTCCCGTCTGTCTCATGTTTTCACATTAATGCTTTCTTTGTTCTCATAGTGATTTGCACAATGTTGTACTTATATTATAATTTCGTTCTGTTGTTTGTTTTCACAATATCGCATCTTTCTTTTGAGACGGCCTGTTTGTCCGTCTCTTTCATTTGTTCATCGATATGTGCGCCCTCTTCACTCTCATGCTTAATTTGGCCATTGCAATGTGCTGTATATAAATTGTACAATGTTTAGAATATCGTTACTTCTTTACTACATTTTACTTGTATTAAGTAATACTCGTCGGAATGTTTCCTAAATCATACTTTAATGAAGTTGCTTTCTTATAGCAAATGTATTTCTAAACTCCGCAATGCTGTACATGTGTAATTAGTTATCGCCTTCACTATTATTGATTGCGATATCTTAGTTCCGTTTTGGCTCAAGTTTTTCCACGTCTATGTAATGTGCTCATGTGTTGAGACGATCAAGTCACGTCAGTCTCATGTTTTCACATTATCGCTATCTTCATTTCAGTTGTAAATTGCACAAAGTAGTACATATCTTGTAAATACGTTCTGTTGTTTGCTATCGCATTCCTGCGCCAGTTACCATGAAATGTCATGTTCGTCCATCTCTTGTATCAGTTTATCACTATGAGTGCCTTCATCATTATGTTGCTTATTTTGACCATTGCACCGTGCTGAACATAAATTGTACAAAATTGAGAATCTTGTTACATTTTAAACTGTATTTCACTTGTATCCAGATATACTAGTCAGATTGTCATCTAACTCAAACTGCAATACCGCGTTGATTTCTTATTTCCAATGTTTTCCTCAATTGCACAATGCTGTACATGTGTATATAATTCTTGTCTTTACTATGCATGATACAAAATCCCCCAGTACTGAGATATTCGAATTCCGTCTGTCTCAGATTATTATTATTTTTTTTTTTTGACCTCAATAATTTCTTTTCGCACAGTGCTCAATTATTGTACACATGCACTGTTATCTGTCAGCACTGAATTTGTACCTTTACTCTGAGACGCACTGTTACGCCAGTCTCTTATGTTCTCGTGCAAAATATGAATGCACCCTTCACCACGATGCTCCTTTGTAGATCATTTCACCGTGCTGTATTTAAATGTACATAGTTTTTAGAATTTCGCCTATTTTAATGTAATTAGCTTGTATCAGGACGTTCTAATTAGTTCGCTTCCTGAACCCTACCTTGGCCGCCCCGGTGGCGCAGTGGTCTAAGCGATGGCCTCTGATCATTCGTCCGTAAGGGGTCCGGGTTCGAATCCCGGTGAGGCATGGATGTTGTGTTTGTCTTACGGCACTGGCTCTTTCCCTTCCCTGGAACCAGTGACCCAAAATTAGGGACGGGCGACTGCTTATAGCCCATTGAGTTGCTCACGGTGGTCGTTAAACCTCCATTAAAAAAAAAAAAAGAACCCTACCTTGAAAATAAAATCGATTTGAAACCATTGAGTTGCTCACGGTGGTCGTTAAACCTACAATAAAAAAAAAAAAAAAAAAAAAAAAAAAAAAGAGTTTTTGGAGAAACTCAGGACTGGTACAGTCGAAATTTGACAGCGCCAACTGGTACATTGACCTATAGTGCTGGCTACTGACCATTCATATAAGTTGGTACGGATTCGAGTCCCGAATGAGGCACGGGTGATGTGTTTGTCTTGCAGCACTTGGTATCTCCCTACCCTAGAGCGAATGTCTCCAAATTAGAGACAGGTCACTGCTTATAGTTGCTCGTAGTGGTTTTTAAACCCAGAAAGTAGAAGAAAAAAAGTCAAAATTTGTTTTCACAAGAAGCATGTTGGAAAATTAGTACAACGGAAACTACTTTTAAGAACATTTTTCATTGGAAATCTAAAGGGTTAATCAGGAAGTGTAAATTCGAGGACATTTCGGGACAAACATTAAAATTTGAGGACAATTTACGTCCCCAAAGGCTTCAGATGTTTTTGGGGACAGTAAACTAAATTCGAGGACTGTCCTCAAGAATTGGGGACTTCTGGTCAGCTTATCCTAGGACCAGGGATGTGGAGCTGAAGATTCATCATGAGAGGGGGCTGAAGGGTCATCTGGGGGCTACAAACTGCATTTTCCCACGAATACAAACGCGAGTTTTGCCTTGTTTTCAATCTCCTTTTGTTAACTTATTCATTAGCAAATAATTATCCCAAAAAAGTAAAAACAATTAGATAAAATACCAAATATAAAATAAAAACGTGGAAAAAGGAAACAGAACTCTTTTGAAATATAAATCGCCTTCTTTGAATTCGTTTGATAGTGGTTGAGCAGTGCGTTCCTTATAGCCAAAATAAAAATAACTCCCCAACTAGCGTGATTTTTTTTAGTTTACTGTTATGTTTTTGTTTTCCGTGAATTCACGCAATGACACAGGAGATTTACTGATTTCACACTTCAACTCCTCTTCGGTTCCACTTTTTTATCCATCTTTAATCGGGTATTCTCCTTCGCTGGCGCTCGCGGTGGCTACTTCTTATCGTGGTCAATAGCCATACCATTTTCCCTTTTAAAAACCAAGAGCACTAGAATCCCGCCAAAAAAATAACTTTCAGCACAAGCATCGTAAAACCACTTCTGCTGGATGAAAAACAATGAACAAGATGTTAAAAGCTCTTTCTCTCGCGCGCACGCGCAAGGATTTCCCTTTACACTATTTTCCAAAGCGCAGAGGGATACATTTAGTTAAAATGTCCCTACAGCAGCACTTGTTTGTAGGCAACGAACTACCTGGAAGCTTCTAAACCGCATCTTAACATCTCATAGTACCTTCCCAAATGATGGACAGAGGTTTAGCCCAGTGGCGGCTCGTGGTGTAAAATGCTGGTGAGGCGAACGGTCTTGATGTAAATGTAAAACAGTAAAACATATGTTATTGAAAAATATATAAATTCGTATAACGTTATACGAATATATATATATATCAGTGGCGGAGCCGGGGGGGTCTTGGTTTGCACCCCACCCCCTAGTAGGCTTTTCTAAGTACGTTTTATAGATAATTTCCCTATTTAAATTCATTGATTTTTACATAGATCGGAAAGCAATGTAATTTCTTGATAATAAAAGAGAAAGTAAAGCAAAGCGGCCAAAGAAGTTGCTTTATTAAATTTTTATTAAAACAACTATAATTTATTGCATTTTCTTCATTTTATTAAATTAGCTTCATTTTGTATTAATGTTCAAGATGTGCGTATGTACCAATAGAAAAATATTTGTCGAAGCGCGCCCAACCCCAAAAATTATTTTTTTATATGTACTTATACACAGTTATTTGTTTGTTGTTTCTTCCTCGCATTGTCGTGATTATTGTGCTACATTTGAATTGCATTCTGAGGATAATCATTTTGGAGCTTGACTACTGTGTCTCTGTATCTTTCCTCCTGACACAGGTTATCCACCATGTGTTGTTCTATTATGGTGGTGTCCTCATGAGTTTGAGGACTCTTGTTTTTCGAATGTGTTCTACGACGTGTTCTACCCATTCATTGCTGTTCTGTGTATGTGTTCCGTAGTATATTTGTGATGGTGCTGTAATCCCGAGCAATTTGGATTGTATCTTGGTACTGTGCTGAACCATTGAGTTGCCTCAGTATTCTTATGTTCTATTGTACCATGTGCTAATGGAGGAATTGTTATGTATATATGATTATTGTTTATACATTGTGCATTTTCTGGATGAATTGTTTGGTGCCATGGAATTCGGCTGTTTCCTATGTTTCTCACTATGACATTACACAGGGTTTGTTATGAGAATTTATTTGCTGATTTCCTAGTACTTCTGTCTTGTTGTTTGCCTCTACCGTATTGTTGCATTTTGCTTATTTCCTTAGTGTTTTCATTATATTGTTTTTTAATGTACTGTTCTGCCGCCGTTTTTTTTTGTTTTTTATTATGTTGCGTAATGTTCAAACTATCAGTGCTTTGTATAGCAGAAGAGCTTTTTTTAGTGCCCACGTGTTTTATCTGTTAATCACTTGCATAGCTCCTTGCATGTGGCATTTTTTATTTTTCTGGTGTTTTTTGAGATTTGCACATGTGTTTCGTTTTTTTATAGTGTATAAGTTTGTTGTGTTTCCTCCCTGTGATTTTGCATTGTGTTTTTTATAAGTTGATTACCTATGTCGACCACTATGTTTTCCTGTAAAATTTGCACCATGTTTTGGTCTATTCATGAGAGATTGTTGACAATGTATTGCCATTTAAATCTTTTAACTTTGTGTTTTTTCCGGAGGCTAGTTTTGCTCCGACATTTGTCGTTCTCATATATTGTTATCACATTACTCCTTGAGGTACGTTATGTGCTCTTATTCCTTTAGCTTAATGTTTTGATTTCTATGTGTACAATTGTACACACTGTGATAGTTTCTCATCCGTTTTAACTTTCTGGTTTATTTCCGGATGGGGGTCCTGCTCCGGCATTTGTAATTATTCATGTTTGTTCTCCAGTTGTTTCTCATGTTTTAACAGCGTGTATGAATCTGTACTGTTTTTCTACCAATAAAGATTGTTTGAACTATACAGCAGAAGTGAGCCGCCCCGGTGGCGCAGTGGTCTAAGGCGTTGGCCTCTGATCATTCGTCCGTAAGGGGTCCGGGTTCGAATCCCGGTCAGGCATGGATGTTGTGTTTGTCTTACGGCACTGGCTCTCTCCCTTCCCTGGAACCAGTGACCCTAAATTAGGGACGGGCGACTTCTTATAGCCCATTGAGTTGCTCACGGTGGTCGTTAAACCTCCAATAAAAAAAAAAAAAAAAACAAAAAAAAAACAGCAGAAGTGCAGACCCCCCTCACTTCAAAAAGTCTCATGTCAAAGGCAGTATCACCCATTGGATATCTTTGAAGTCCTGGGTTCCAGTCGGCTGAATCATTAAAATCCGCTGAGATTCCGAAGTTTCGTTAAACCATTGGTCCCGAGTAGGCGCCTTGTTATAAATAGCTGTCAACCCCATCCCTTAGGGCCCATGCCACGGTGTATGATATCGTACACCATGGCCCTTGCCATTTAGCCCTTATATACAAATATTATTCAACAGTAATGGTATAAAATTATAGAAATATATGAAACACGGCTTAGAGAGTCTTTCTTCACGAAAAAATCCAAAAATTTTAGAGGAAAAATGTACATATACCTATATATAGAAGATAATTATGGGAGATTTCAATGCAAAAATAGGGCACCGGCAACAGAATGAAACTTTAGTAGGTAAATTCGGTCACGGCAACAGAAACCAGCGTGGAAATACTCTCGTTGAGTTTGCAGAGGCAGAAGGATTTTTCATCTTGAATTCCTTTTTCAAGAAAAAGCCACACAGGAAATGGACATGGAGACATCCAATTGGGACGACAAGTGAAATTGATTTTATTATGTGTAACAAAATATTCGTCATCGAAGACTGCAGTGTGCTAAACAAGTTCAACACAGGTAGTGACCATAGATTGGTGAGATGTAAGATGCACCTCAACACTAAACTGGAACGTGGCAAGCTCATAAGACAAACAAAATGTATTGACATAACCAACCTTAAAAAACACCATAATACTTTCAAGTTGGAACTGAAGAACAGATTCTCTGCTTTAGAAGGCCTAACATCGGAAGAAGTGGATATTTCTGAAGTTAACAGAAAAGTAACCAAAGCTCTTATGGAAACAGCAACAAAATTAGCTGGGTCTAAGAACAAGTTGCATGTAAACAAATTATCAGGAAAAACCAAAATGTTGATGCAAAAAGAAGAGAGATGAGGACAACTAAAGAAGATGTGACTTCCAAAGTGGAATATATAGAGCTATGCAAGACAGCACGAAAAAGTATCACTGAAGACGTAAGGAAATTCAACTGTGAGCTAGTGAGGAAAGCAATTGAAAACAACCAAAGCCTAAAGATAGCAAAGGGACATCTCAGTAAGGGAAGAAAACAGATTATGGCTCTGAGAAAAGAAGATGGTTCTATAACAAGAAATAGAGGCGAAATTTTGACAAGAGTGAAAGATTTCTACTCCAAACTATATGAAAGGGATGATACATGTACTCCAGACATCATGAAAGGTACCAGAGTTCTTCCAGTCCTCCCAGCAGACGTTGCTCATGCAATCAAGAACATGAAGCGGGGGAAAGCTCCAGGAGAAGATGGAATTACTATAGACATCATACAAGAAGCAAGTGGAGAAATTGAAACAGTACTCGCCCAAATTTTCACTCGATGCCTTAATGAAGGGAAGATTCCTGAGGATTGGAACAATGCTACAATGATCCTGCTACATAAAAAAGGTGACATTGAGGATCTCAGGAACTACAGACCTATCAGCCTCCTATCAGTGGTTTATAAAATCTTCACTAAAGTTCTTTCACACCGCTTGAAGGTAACACTGGACATGGCTCAACCGAGAGAACAAGCTGGATTCAGGAGTGACTACAGCACAATAGATCATATCCACGTACTGAGAGAACTAATTGAAAGAGCGAGGGAATATGAACTTCCATTGTGCATGGCTTTTATCGATTATGAAAAAGCCTTTGATTCGGTGAAACCATCAGCAGTTACCACGGCTCTGAAATCCTGCAGTATTGAAGATGCATACATTAATATTATTAATAACATCTATGAAAATGCAAGTGCAAAGATTCGGCTATTTGAAAATACAACACACATAAAAATTGGAAAGGGAGTGAGACAAGGTGACACCATATCTCCGAAGCTCTTTAATGCCACATTGGAAAATGTCTTTCAATCACTGAACTGGGAAAACAAAGGGATAAAGATTAATGGAGATTATCTAACCCACCTTCGTTTTGCTGATGACGTAGTCATTTTTGCAACTACCCCATCAGAGCTGCAGAGTATGATCCAGGAACTTGCTGACAAGAGTAAAGAAGTGGGATTAAAAATGAACTTTCAGAAGACAAAAGTGATGTTCAATGCTTTTACAAGAAATGAAGATTTATCGATTGATGGAGAAAAACTGGAGATAACAGATACGTATGTTTATCTTGGACAGCAGATATCAAGTGAGGGTCACATTGATGAAGAAATTAATCGGCGTACAAAACTTGCCTGGAGAACTTTTGGAAGAAACAGCATAATTTTCAAGAGCAATATGCCGTTATGTCTTAAAAGAAAAGTGTTTGATCAATGCATCCTTCCAGTGCTTACGTATGGTGCAGAGACGTGGACCTTAACTAAAAGAGACATACAAAGGCTGCAGACAACTCAAAGTAGCATGGAGAGGTGCATGCTTGGTATAACCAGGAGAGATAAGAAGAGGAACTCGTGGATCCGAAAAAATGACGAGAGTGGAAGACATCATGATCAGAGTTAAATCCCTGAAATGGCAATGGGCTGGACATACTGCCAGAAGGACAGACCATAGATGGACAGCCGAAATTTTAGATTGGATTCCAAGGGACAGGAAAAGACCCAGAAAAAGACCACATGGGAGATGGGTGGATGAAATTCGTAAATATGCAGGAGTGACATGGAGGAGACTGGCACAAGACAGACCGTTGTGGAGGAAACTTGGGGAGACCTTCGTCCAGCAGTGGATTGATAATGGTTGACAATGATGATGATGATGATATATACATATTTTTTTTATTGGAGGTTTCACGACCACCGTGAGCAACTTAATGGGCTGTAAGCAGTCGCCCGTCCCTAATTTAGGGTCACTGGTTCCAGGGAAGAAAGAGAGCCAGTGCCGTGAGACAACACACAACATCCATGCCTCACCGGGATTCAAACCCGAACCCCTTACGGACGAATGATCAGAGGCCATCGCTTAAACCACAGCGCCACCGGGGTGGCATATATGTGTGTGTGTGTGTGTGTGTGTGTGTGTAATATACGCTACTTTTGCAACAATATTTTTATGAAAACAATTATTCGATAATTTTACAGCAAAGAAAGATATTTCACCTGTATTCTTTTATGTAATACACTTGAGCGAAAATACGCAATTTGCGCGTTTTCTTTAGCTAGTCAATGCGTCACTCACATCCCAAAGCCAGTCGGAGATCCACTTCTTAAAAAATTCAAAGTAAATCATTTGAATAGAATTTTTTTCTCACGAAGTGTTTCTTGAGCTTGAATAAAAGTCACAGTTCGATTGGCATATTGGTGAAGGTGCATTTAGCACGGGTCACAAACTGAAGTCCAGGCTCGTGATAACTATGTACAGGAGAAGTCAAGCTAAGGAATCACATTTCTATATAAAAAAAGTATTAGGTCATTTAAACCTGGAATTAAAAACAGAGAATTACGATATTAATTTGCTTTGGTCTCGAACAGAATGCTTTCAATTTATGTTTTATAAATAAGTTCAATTCTGCGATCCTTTTTGGCTGCAAATTCGTCTATTATCAGATCATAAAATGGTTGAGTGGACACTAGATGGTTCAGCAATTCTTTCTCGATTGATATTTTAGCGAGTGAAGACAAACGATCTTGTGCCGTTGTATTACGGAGGTAAGTCTTAATTCTCTTCAAACAAGAAAAAACTCCTTTCAGCTGAAGAACTTGTTGACGCCAGTGTCAATACAAGAGAAAATAATTTGTGGGCTTCTGGTAACACATCTTTCAGCTCGTTTTCTTTCATTGTTTTCTGAACACTGAGTTCCCTGAAGTTGTGATCATTATATAAAAAATCTAATTCGTTTTTTAGTCGTTGTGTGTCTGTAAAAATGTTTGGATAAATTCTTTTGAGAGTGTTAAGGGCACTGGATGGAAATGACTCTGAATAACTATGGTATTTTGAGCTGTCAACTAGCTGCAGAAACTCGAGCTTTCCTATATCTTCAAATCTGGTATTTGTTTGGACTATTATGCTGTCAACGATTTCGTAAAACAAAATTTTGTAATAGTTTCCCACTTCTTCTTCACTCAAATGTTTCTTTTGGCGACATTTAGGACCTCCACTCAAACTAATTGCTTCACTGAAATGTTTCAAGCAATTGGTTACATTCCTTTTCTTATTTATTCGTTCGCAACATTGTTTAATTTGTCTTTGGCAATAACTGATATCTAAAGTCTATTTTTGCAAAACATCAAACAGTACATCCGTAATTCCAAAAATGTCATAAAAAATCAGTGATAAAAAAGCAAATTCAAAATCAGTGATAAAAAAGCAAATTCAAAATCAGTGATAAAAAAGCAAATTCAAAATCCGTGAATTTTTTCAAATATCCTATGTCTCCGTTGATTGATTCTGCCGTTGATTCCGGGTCATTCATTATGTTTTCAAACACATTCTTTAGTTTGCCCCATTCGCTCACAATTAAACGCAAAATTTGCGAACGTGATGCCCAACGTGTTTCCGCTATTTGAGGAATCCGTTTTCCAACAACTGAATCTGCTACGTGGGTTCTCTTGGCAGACTTATGAAAAAATGAGGGCATGCTGGATACAGTTGCGAAATATATGCGACATTTTACAATACTTTTGCACCCCTGTTGTAGGACAAGGTTAAGGCAGTGGGCGAAACAGTGGGTAAACAAAGCTTGCGGGGTTTCTAGCTTGACTCTTTTCTGCAGACTGCTCAACTCTCCAGCCATAACCTTTGCACCATCATAACACTGGCCTACTAACTTTGATTTAAAATCAAATTCCTCCAAAACCGATGCTAGCAGTGCCACAGCAGTCCTGTCAGTGCTGATATCATAAAAACCAAGGAAGTGCTCAACTACTTCACAATTTGAGTCCAATATGTATCTGACAATTATTGAACACTGTGATTTTTGAGTAATATTAGATGTATCATCAACTTGCACTGAAAAAATTCTGACTCATTAATTTCGCTTTTAACACATTCGTTGATATATTCATGAGTACACTCCATTAAATCATTCTGTATCGTTTTAGATTGTCCAGAAATTCGTATTTCTTCAAAATGTGCTTTTAATTCTGGGGTGCACCTACGAAGTAACAAATGGAACATCTCCTTGAAATTACCTTTATTTAATGAGGAAATAGATTCATCATGTCCTCGAAAAGGCAGTTCTTGCTTGCTTAGAACGACAACTAAATCGATAATATGTTCCATAAAAAGCCTATTTAGTCTTACCTTTTCATTAAACTTGACTTTATGAAGAGCAGCATTTTCTTTGAGCATATCAGAAATACTGTTTATGTTTTTTTTCCATTCGTTTTAGACCTACGTGGTTAGTTACATGCTCTTCAGAGCTTTCGTGCAATTTTGCACTACGAGAAAAGTTTTTCAGATCAAAATAACCCGTTGTATTCCACACAGTTTTCTTATTGCTCAAAAGTAAACATGGCCAGCAAAAGAGAGTTTGCTTGTAATAGCTACCAGAAAGCCAGGGAAAAATCTCTTACCACGATTTATTGAAAGACCTAAAAAACGATTTGCCGCACTTCTTGTCTTTAGATATTGAACTTATTATAGGTGTCGGTCTTCCAGATATGAGAACATCCCTTTTATCAAAATCTTTCCAGTGTTTAAAAGGAATTTCTTCCAGAATACAAATCACGTCGTTTGTTGGGCCATTCATATTTTCCAACCAAAATCAAAATATGCTGTTTAGTAACAATAACAAAATAAAAAAGAAGAAAAACTCAAAATTACTATGTACTAGCCAACACCCGCAGAAGAGAGGATTGAAAACACACTACAAAAAGTTAGACTCAAATACATGCTACGTAGAAATCATCGTATTCCAAAGCGTATAGAGGCGAACGTCGTCATCGCCTGTAAAACCACTTTTTACCAAGGTCATCTGCTCATTTTCCCGCGCCCATTGGATACACAATCCTTGGGTTCTCCAACAACAGCAGAGATGCGATTAAAGTTTAAGCGAAATGGAGGGTCGCCTCAGAAATTTTCTTTCTCTTACTGGAAGTCCGGCACCTCCTTGTGTAGACCTCGGACCGTGGGGGTGGGGGTTCACTCTGTAGGGCTCTTCTCTGATCCCCAGTTCCCAAAACCGGCTTCTCATCGAGACGATTCAGCCGGTCGCCTCTAAGCGCTTAAAACGTGCAGCTGCTTTGCAAAAATAATGATTCATTCCTCTTCTTTAAAGCCTTTTTTTAACCTAATTCATGAATGAATTTCAGTGTTTCATTTATCCTGCAAAGTTCTTATATCTTTGTTACTGAAAGAAGTTTTTTTTTTCACTTCTCATTCTGCGGAATTTCAGGTGAGGCGGCGCCTCAGTTGCCTCATCCGACGGGCCGCCACTGGTTTAGCCTTCTGCCCAACTACGCCTCTGCCTCCGTCATCCTTTTTTTAATAGGTAATATTCTACAAAATTCTAAGTTTCTCTGAAAAAAAAAGAAGAAAAAAACAAAAACAAAAGAACCGGCAATTCTTTTTTCCCTAGCCCAAAATACCAAACATCCCTGTTGCCATGTGGCAAAGAAGCACTGGCCTTTTAAAAGTACAATTTTTCTGAACTTATTCATCGTTTGTCTTGTATTACTTCTAGTTTTAAAAAACATAGATAACGTATGACAAAATAAGGAAAAACATTTATGCTTATAATGAAATACAAGTCATTTTCATGAACCAACGAAAATAAATTTAAAAAAATGTATGTGTATTTTTTAGGGGTGCCTTGATACATCCCTGAGTTAGAATAAGAATTCTGGAGTTGCACAATGTCTCTTAACTGTGAAGACACAAAGTGTGGGAATTTTTATGTTGTTTACATGATACCCTACAAAGTTTCAGCTGTGTGTATTTTTTAATTGTGTGGTTTTTGGTTGCAGAAACCATGATAATACCAAATCAGAGAGAGTTACGCTCCACAGACAAATTGAATTTTAAATATCAGCATTTGTTTTGAACTTTCACAAATGTTTCATCTATTTCAATTTAAAATTAAAATATTAAGTTGCCTCAAAATCATTAAAAATTTCATGAATGCAGCGTTTTCTCACACATCTGCAAGGAGTTAGTGCAAAAGTAGAAATCTTTAGGACGAAAGAATGCAATTCGATCAACATAAAATGCATTGCAATAGCCTTGAAAACCAATAGTTTTCCCACACTTGAATGGCTGTAGCTTACGATTTTAGGTTTCTAGCAAAGTGGTATTGTTATATTTACAAGGGAATATCCACATATCTCATTGTGGGCCAGGATAGCCTAGTGGTCAATGTTCGTGACTGGCATGGAGAAATCTCAAGTTTGATCCACTAAACATCAGTCGTACGTCGGATGGGCACGTTAAGTCGTAGGGCCCTGGTCACCCCCCCCCAACCGGTGATAAATAAGGGCGTCTTCCTTTTCCTTTTTACCTCGCTTCCATGTCACTTTCCTATCGGGCCCTCTAGCCCAAATTTCCTAGCTTCCTATTTCTAAGGGTTGTTTAAGACCCTTCCTAAAATACTCTACATATGATCTGATCTATCTCATTCTAATCTTCTTGGTCTCACCCGGCACCAACTCAAGCGATCACTGAGCCTTCTGAATTATATTTAAACATGTATCAAAGATGAAACACATCAGTTATGAAATGAACATCTTTCACGATATAGCTGAAGTCCACATAGGTTAAAAACGTCTCCGTCGAGTCGAGTTTAACGACCACCGAGAGCAATATGATGCCCCCCCCCCCATCTCGAATGAATGGTCAGAAGCCAGTGCTACAGGGGGCTGCTAAGCTGCTGCTTCAACCACTGTAACCAGGTATGTTTGCTTACTACAAAATTTTCTTATAAGATGGCTCTCAATATTCCTAGGAATAGCACTATAATGGTTTCTGCTTTGAAACTGATTTCCAGAAG
This sequence comes from Macrothele yani, assembly GCA_039090855.1. Lineage (NCBI taxonomy): Eukaryota > Metazoa > Arthropoda > Arachnida > Araneae > Macrothelidae > Macrothele > Macrothele yani. Next base: position 135,362,033 of record CM077010.1, on the reverse strand, counting down.
TGTTTCTCTTTCACTACACTTAAATTTTAATTTTGACTAACTACATAACTTTTTTTCGGGGTGGGGGTGGGGATTGTGTTTAGTGACCACCACGATCAGCTCAATGGGCTGTAAGCAGTCACCCATCCCTAATTTAGGGCCACTTGTTCCAGGGAAGGAAGAAAGCCATGTCGTAAGACAAACACAACACCCATGCCTCACTGGAATTCAAACCCAGTCCATAACTCGGACGAATGGTCAGAAGACCACTGCACCACTAGGGCGGCTTAGTTAATTTCATATGTCAACACATTTTAAAACTGGAACTCTGGAGCCTTATCATTCAATATGAGGTTTGACTGTAATTCCTTCCCCACCCAAAGTTTTAAGTAAATTTCTTCCTGCTCTTCCACAAAGAAATACATATTAGCAAGGTTAAACACAGTGTATCCATCATACAGGAGCAATTTACGTAATAAATGGTTCACATAACTTTGACATATTGACTGCACACTCTGGTCAATTCACCCCGTTCCTGAACATCAGAGATGTCAAGAAAGGCTTCTGATTTGCAATTGTTTCTTTACCATTAAAGATACTTCAGCCATGCCCAACTGGGAAGTCATGGATTGCTGAACTTTCACCAATGAAATTGCCTTGCACTAAAAAGTATCAAAATACTACCAAATATTAACTCTTGTAATTCAGATGAATCCTACAACACCCCAGTTATTTGGAAATCTCTGCTGGCAACAAACAAATGAATAAGATTCACTACATGAACCTTGCAATTACAATTATCTATGTGATTATGCTGATTTTTATTTTTGCTGAAAGACAGTACTATGAATTAAGCAGCACATATAATAAGCATTGTGAAAAGATCCGTTTTCATCAATTTCCAATAATGTATATACAGTTCAATCATGTCATCAGATATGTGTGATGAAAGAAATTAACTTTATAATTGTTTTCCAAATTTTGAAATCAGCAAATAACATATTCAAATGATGTTTCACATTCTAATTTGAAGATATTATTGCCAAAATTAATATACGCATCCACAAGGAATTAAATCCAGTCTTGTTTTGAAAGATTTACAAGGTGACCTTGCATAAAATTTGCGCAAGAAAAATGGCTAGGAATGACCAAATGAAATTATGAGCAAGTAGTCTAAATATGACATTTATTTACTTTCACATAAATGTACATACTTTTCACTCAAACCAAATGTATAATTACAAACTGCAGCTCTAAATTTCTAACTTAAAAACGAACACAATAAGAGTCAAATGAAAAAATTACAGATGATATGGATTGGTCATAAAATGTGAAGTAAAAAGAACTACACAAAGCACAGCAGAAAAAAAAATGCACATACCTTTTTATTTGCACATTTCCAAAAATGTGTACTTCCCAACATACTAACACCAAACTGTATTTCATGGAAAAATTCTAATACATGAGCTTTTAAGTACCAAACTAATTTTTAAAAAGTCCAGTCAAGCAAAATGGAAATATTTGTAATTATCAAGGAGGTTAGAATAGATGGAATACGAATGACATCACAAATTTGAAGCACTTTGAGCAGACGACCCGAAGCTCATGGTATGCCCAGTGTGACATGGCTTGTACTTTTTCAATGTATGTTTAATTCTTAATCATCTTACCAACATGGCAACAGAGGCTGTGATTGGTTGCACCTCTTCTCACCAATATGGCGGCAGAGGCTGTGATTGGCTGTGACATCATGATCATAAAGTTTCGGTGGCTTCATTTTGATTACACGAGGGGAATGGTATCCCTTACTCCACCTGTTCTAACCACTATGGCAATTACCTCTATTGACATAATTTAAAGAACAGACATGTGCACACTTTTATGAAAGAAATTCTGAGATTCATTAATCAGTAATAAAGGAAGTTAAAGGAACAATTAAAAAAATATTTTGACATTAATGCAAAAAATAAACTGTATACTTTTTTTAATATGAGAGACCACAAAGTAACCAGCAGCAGCAAATAGAGTAAATATGCATATGTAACCATACTTACAAAACTTTCTTAAGGGTTTTTCTGAACTGTGAATTGCAGGGGCGGTTCGTCATTAGGGGCCAGAGGGGCCGGGCCCCACCTAAAAATTTCTATTTTTAGAAATATTTTTTTTTTTTGCCCCGATTCTTATTCTCTCTCTTAACTACATGATGATAAACCTTTCCTTTCAAAAACCATTACCTAAGGGAAAAGTTTCCTTCAAAAACGAAAAACTATTCCCTGAGGAAAGAGATCACATTCAGAGTGTGAGGTTATTGGGGCCAGCTCCAACAGGCCCCAGTAACATCACTACGCAAGCGAAAGAGGAGACGATTTCCTCCCAGTCTAATTCAGTATGATGACCTACATACAACACTGCCTTAACGCGTGTGCAAAAAAGCTGTGGGGCCAGATCTAATTTGATTGGCCAGGAGAGTATCCATTTCCTTAACGCCGTGGGTTGACAAAGAAGCTTACCCCGACCAAGCTCAAAGTTCAGTTAGTTGTTTTTTCTGTGTGTGTCTCTCTCGGTGATGTGTTGTTCCTTTGTGTCGTGACTTTTTTGCTTGTCGATTACAATGAATGGAGTGGATATTTTGTTAAAATCTCTGTTCTTTGCTTTAAATCTAGAAGAAAAGCTTCACTTAAAAAACTCAGTGCTTATCACTCCAAGAATTTTTAGTTTGAGCTTCACTTAAAAAAACACAGTGCTCATCAGCCCAAGAATTTGAGTCGAAAAGCTTCACTTAAAAAAACTCTGTGCTTATCAGCCCAAGAATTTGAGTTTCCAAGAGTATGAAGTTTACAAAGCGCTTTGCAGAACTAATTTCAGTTTTAACTGAGAGGATTTTCTATGTTAAAAATAAATAAATAAATGAGAAAACCTGTAAGTATAATTTGCACATGAGTACATATATGTTTTTAGGTTTCACAAATTCTTTTAAAAAAGGGTTAAACCTTTCAAATAATGCAAATGGTAGTATTGTACTCATTCTATATGGGACGAAATTCATGAAACATTCCCTCCCTGCATATATTTGGAGTTATTATTTCTTCACTACATTTTTTTATCCTGTGAATCCTGTGATTATTCCTCAGTTGAGAAATCTGAAGAAACACAAAGCACAACTAACATAAATTAACGCTCATGTTTTAAGGTAAAAAATTTATTTAAGGAGTTTTAACATTTTTCTGTTAATAATTATGCATTCTATTCTGAGGAAATTTTTTTCGTGTGCAATACAATAGTTGACACATTCCTGCCTGATTTGGGCATTATTGTGAGTCAAGGGGGTAAACAGAGGCAGAGTAAAGCAATCTTGGGGGTAGGGTGGGGGTCTGAATAGTTGGCCTAATAATGACAGTTTTTTTTTATTTCATTGTTTGACTTCGGCTATTGGCCCAACCTGTTTCAGTTGCCACGAGCAGACACTGGTGAAATGTGTAATTGCATGGAATATGTACAAAGGTGCAGTGAAGGTAATTAGAGCCCTAAGGAAAGACACAATTTACACAGCAACAGGAAACAATAACACTATCAAAAACATTGGTCCCATCTTTTTTGGTGCACCTCTTCTCCCCCATGGTCTGGAGCATGCGGTCAGCTGCCCTCATCTGCTTCCACATCACTACATCCTCCCTGAATAGATATTATATGTGCATGTAATTAGGACATGTTTTTCTGTGCATATCTTTTCAAACAAATGAGGCTTAATGCTGAAATGACACCTTATTTGAGTCTTCTTGTAAAAATACATTACACTAAACAGCAGAAACCATTACATAAGAGTACTTTATAACTACTAAAAGTAACAGTTATCATTATAAACAAAACTAAAATTATTCATTGAGTAACTGAACAGTTTGTTTTTATCTTAGGAAAAATAATATATATTTTTGAACAGGTTTAATTTTTTGCAATACACATGTGCATTCTTGGACTCTTGAGAAAACCACAGCATAAAAAATCAATTTTCAGTTACTTATAACAATTTTCCAGTTAGTGATAATTCAAATATACTTTTTCTTGCTTACCTCATCTTTTTGCTTGCCAATATTTTTCACCTTTTCTATATTAAAGTTAGTAATTTTATAAGAGTAATACATACACATTGGAACTTTGTACTTCTACTACTACTTGCACAATTGAAATGCATCATAATACTTTTGCTATTTCAGAACAGAGAAATTTTAAATTCCAGTCTTGTAAATAATCAAATGCAATTTTTTGTTTTACCAGATTTCTTTACAAAAAATTTTTTTTCTTCGTTGAAGGTTTAACAACCACAGTGAGCAACTTGATGGGCTATAAGCAGTCGCCCGTCCCTAATTTAGGTCACTGGTTCTAGGGAAGAGACAGAGCCACACAACAACAACATTCATGCCTCACCAGGATTCGAACCTGGACCCACCTTGGACAAATAGTCAGAAGCCAGCACATGGACCACAAAGAAACCAGGTGCCTTTTCAAAATCCGATACAACTGGAGAATTAGCTGAACTGAATTGAAATAGCTCTGCAATATCATGACAACATCAGCAATATACAGTAGGAAATGTTTTAAGTTATTTGAAGCCTCATACTTTTGATAACTTACTAAAACAAAATGGCCCCCCAAAATGTTACTTACACTTTCAGTTGTGTAAGCTAACAATCAGATTTTTGGTAAAAGGTCACTGACCAAAACATAATAACTAGAGTAGTTACAACAATTCTTGAATTTTATCCATTCTTATTAAGGATTTTTCTCTTTAATAAAAATGAACGCCTTATCAGAGAGGCAAGTCCAGTTGTTTGATGCCAGTGCTTTAATGAATATACTGTACGTTTATTAATTTTATGTGCAAAGGTAAATCTTAAGTTTTTCTTGGGACTAGACAAGCACAAGCCCTCTTGGAGGTCAAGAGAGGTCTCAGCCATTATCACCCCCCCTTCTTTGGGCACCTCTGGTTTCCTTTTTTGTAAGCGTTTTTGTTTGTCCACTTCGTATGATGAAAAAAAATCAAATACATGCCAAGCAACATCTTGTTTCCACCAGTCCAGGAATTTTTTGGACATAGATTGCATGCCTTATGCCAGGAATCTATCTAGGGGGGGGGGGACCTGGGGAGTCCTGAGCCCCCTGGTAATGTTTAAATATGCATCTTACAGATACAGTTTCTTTGCAGTAGCAGAAACGTTACTTTTGAATAATTGCAAAACCAATGCACTTAAACATGAGCGTTTGCATATTAGTGTAAATATTTATGGTTTGATGTAGAGGTCTGCACTGATCACACTGGGTTCAGGTACAAAGAAAGTGAAGCATAACAAACCAGCGTGGAAGATGAAAAATAGTTTAATAAACCAGTTTTTTAACCATGTTATGCTAAAAATTGTACCTTAACAGTTATTTTTTTAAATTTCATGGTGGTTCTGAGTTTTTTTTTTTTTTTTTCAGTGAAGTATATTTTCAGTAGCTCCACCCATGCAATATTGGAGACAAGCTGGTGATTTGTATAAGCAATTAACAATATTGCAGACAAGCTGGTGATTTGTATAAGCATTTCAGGTTACCTGGTCTACATTTGATGAGAAGAGATGACATCCTGAAAGAGGGAGACTTCCACTATTAAAAACAAGAAGTTGTTTAGTAAAATTTTAAACAGCTCCTAAAAGGTGTGAAGAAATAGCTCCTTCTCTCTATGTGTTCATGGAATTAGAAAAATATATTGTACACATACATAGAGGTGTGTATACATATACAGTACATGCATATGTATATATTATGTATACATACATGCATTTTTTCTGCCCCCCCTTCCCCCCAAAGAAAAAAAAACCAGACAGGAATCCTGGACATGTTCCTGACTTATGTACATAAAATTGCTAATGTGAAAAAGGAGAAGAAAAAAAGGGGGAGGGGGGACAAGAAGAATAAAAAGTGGGTAATCACGGATGCATTAATAACAAAGTGACACTTCAGAATATTGACAATCTGGTGCAGTATATGAAACAGTGGTACTTTGAATATAATATTACACCACAATCCTGAACTGTGAAAAGAAGAATAAACAACTGCAAAATATACACATTATGTATTACTCAATGAAATTAAATAATTCATTGTAGTGTAACTCGTTTATTTTGATGGCAAATTTTTGTAAGACAATGTTAGATTATCAATAATTTCCTTATGTTCCCTTTTCTTTTTGGTTAACATGAATAAATAAATGCACTGCTGTTTGCTTTTGATACATATTTTACAAGTAACACAAGGCACAAGTAGGCTAATTATTTACTAATCTCTTTTATAGGTTTCTTACACAGCTTACACCTATTTGCACAGTTACGGATTTCTATTCATGATATGGAACATGCGATCGGATTTTCGTTTTCTGTCAAACGGTCTTTGTATATATAGGTCTGCATTTCTAGTGATTTAATAGATTGGTCTTTATCTGCTGTCTCCCATGACCTCAGGGAGCACCTCAGCGGGTCTTGGGTTATTCCGACTTTTGCTGAGTTTCGAAAGGCCATGATCCACTAGCCGGTGTTCTCCTGATGAGATCGGCTCGAGAGGTTTGTTTTTGGTTATAATGCTTTTTGAGTCTCTTTGTATTAATAATTAATCTTTTTTTTTTGCATTAGGGTTTTTGGTTTTTTCAAATTGTGGTTTGTAGTGGTATGCTTTTATTGATTGATTGATTGATTGATTGTGTGTGTGTGTGTGTGTGTGTGTGTGTGTGTGTGTATAAACCACTGTGTTGTGTTGTAGGTATAGACATTGGAGCAATATGATGTTTTGCTCCAAATGTTAGTTATTCACAGTATGTGAGTACTGAGTTGCTAAAAACAGTTCATTTTACTTTTTAACCTAAAGAAATGAGACTTCTAATTTTTTGTATCAAAAGATAAATTTTTTTGCACATATTGCTTTTACTACTTGGGCAGGTAAATTTTATCTGCGCATACCTAGCTGGGCATGTAATATTTTAGATATTTTTCAAGCCCTGATATTATTTCACATATATGCCACTAACAGAGTCAGAGCTATTAAAGTTTGAACTGGAGAAGAATATTTTGCACTGATGCATAAGCATGGCTTTTCTTTCTTGCATATCATGTATAGAAGAAAGGGCCATGGGCCATGTGGATGGATGTTCTTGAAAATAAGATCACAGAAGCCTTGAGGGGGCTTGGGCCCTCTTTTGAGGTGAGCAAGACACCCTGGAAAGTGGATGTTCTTGAAAATTTCTAAACATTTTTTTCTTTTGGTGGTTTATAAAAATTTCTTTTGTATTGCAATATAAGCATAAATACTATACCTTATTTACAGGGGTTGAAAAATATGGTCGCCTGGTCGACCAAAAAAATTGTGTGGGCCACCATGGAAAACATCATTGAAAAACATGTATCGTAATGTTTGTTGTATAATCCGCGGATAAACGCCAATTAAAAAAAAAAAAAACGTTTTTGTGGCCGTTTGATTTAAAAAGAAATCCGCAGGGTAATTGTGCAGGAGAGGGAGTATAAATGGAAAAGGAACTCCCACGGAGAAATTTTCCTCAGTTCAGGAGTTTGTACGGAGCGAAGTGGAGGGGTCATAATGAAAGACTGCGAAAGTTGTAGGGAGGGACGGCGGTAGTTATTTTGTCTTTGTATTGTTGGGAAAACCAAAATGTTGACTGACTGTGCTTGTGCCCTCTCTTCGTCAATCGGCCAATAAAAATGTACGCACAGCGCTCGCTGCACGAACCTACACATGCATGCCTCATTTCAAAGTTCCACGTTCTGGATTTCATGTGCGCTGTGCTGTGCCTTGTATTTTAGTTTGTCCTTCGGCATTTTAACCAGTCTTTGCTGCTGATATTTTCCTTCATTGCTATTTATGATATCTTTGAAAAGGAAACGTTTCAGTTACACTGCCGAATTTAAATTTAAAGTGGGGTCATAGCTGAGGATATGATCGTGTCGCTACACGATAGTTTTCAAAAGGTCAGAAAACTAGGGTGCAGCGAAACGCAAAAAGCTGCGGTCTAAGACGTAAACAAACAAACAAAAAAAATCCGCGGGAGAATTCACGGGTTTTTGTGACGGACTTTTCTGTTGAAAATTCCGCTTCTGGATTAGCATTAGTGATGTGCAGATTATACAGCGATTTTTCATTTTTTTCTGAATGTCACAATCTGCAAATTATATGCCGGCGCAGATCATACGAAGGTAAAAAAAAAAAAAAAAAATTGTGCGAATTCCAGGGTCTGGGAATAAACGATGGAAATTGCGGTTATTCAAGAATTTGCGAGCATAATGTATTTTGTTTTGTTTCTTTTTTTGCCAGCGAGAGAGATAAGCTGAGGGTAGAAAATTTCTTTGGACAGAAGTGTACATGACTTTGATATTATATACCCCCCCCCTCGTCAGAATATTTTTCTACCCCTGCTTATTTATTTGCATGAACATTAAAAAAGCAAAACAAAATTTAAATGATACAGTTCCAATGATGGATAAGTCAAAAGAGATTACTTATGGATGCCAGGCTTGCTGCTAAAATATTTTTGTTTTTCTCTTCAGACAAATGTAAAATGTAGAAGACCCCACCCCCTAAAAAAAAAAAAAAAAAGAGGCAGAGATGGAAGTGTAGTTGTGCTTATGGGTGAAACACTATTGTTACTTAGTAAGTGACCAAGAGATGCTAATATGCTTATAAATAGCTTCCAGGTGGTTAATGGCTTACAACGAAGTGAATCCCTTTAGGAGATGTAAAACAGCGCTAAAGAGAAATAATCTTGTGAGAGAGAGAGAGAGAGAGTACGCTTTTCAACTTCTTCCTGTTCTTTGTTTTATGGTCAGTAGCAGTGGTTTTGCTATGCATGTATGGGGTAAGAAGCATTTAATGGTGGAAATCTGAGAGCATATGGTTTTTGAGTGGGGAAGGGAGGTTTGGCTGTTAACCATGGTAAGAACAGCCTACCTCCAAGTACTAGCAAAGGAGAATGCAGGATTACAGATGGAGAAGAAAGAACCAAAATTGGGCATCCAAAACTCCTCAATGCCATTCCATGTATCCTCAGAAAGGAACCAGAATAGTAAACTAAAAAAATAAATACAGTCAAACTTGTCCAATTTGAAGCTGAAGGGACCACTAAAAAAATTCGAACTAAGAAAGTTTTAATATGGGCTAGAAAAATAACTTTAACCATCAATTTAGTGAAGTAAAACACAGTATCATTTATGTGAAATAGTAAATAGTAATTAAATATTGAAGTAAATACAGTATCTATTTTCTAGAAAAGTTGACAATGTATTTGATGGAATTCCAGTCTTTTGCTATCTCAGACTTTTTTTTTTTTTTTTTTTTTTTTTTTTTAAATCTTTTTTCCACCTCCCAAATCACTGCCACCTTTTTGGCAAATGCCAATGTTTTGCACTGCACAAATTTTGGTTTTGACAAAAACATGTCGACAATTGGAATAACAAAATAAAGATGGCAGAGACGCTATGGTAAAAAAGACTGAGGCAAAGTATTCCTTCCGTGAATGCAAGCAGACTGAACTGAAAGCAACAGGTGGCCAACAGGCGTGGAAATAGAACAATGACGGACACTGCTGCTACACGTGCGCACCATATGACAGTATCGATCGGTGCTTGCCTAGCCATATAACATGTTGCCTACGCGATACTGTAGGCTGTTTTTTGTGGTCTGCATGGCATTTTTACTTCAAATTATCCAACAAAAGTTTAATTTGCAGGTGATTTTGTTACACTGTTTTAATACAAAATTCAAGGGGCCAAGGGAAAAGTTCAAATTAACCACAAATTCTAATTATATACATTCAAATTAGTCAAGTTTGACTGTAGCTTTTTCATTCAAGTTGGAAGTTAATTTTCCTCCACTGATAATGACCCTGCAATTCAGCCACTGTCAAACCAATTCTGATAATGTGCTTTCTGTTTATATTTCAAGAGAATTCAATTTTCTTTCTCTCTCCACCTCTTTTCGTATTCTGAAAATTCAGTTTTTTCTTTATTTTATTTTTATATACTTATTTTTTTTACTTTTCGGCATAGATAAATTTTTTGCTAATGAAGTAAATTAACAAAAGGAACGAAAATATAAAGCAAAACTTGCATCTGTATTCTCCCAGATGAGTTTTCATCCCTCCCCCCACTTCTGAGACCAAGCTACAGTTCTGAGAGAAGACATGAAAAGTGTTAAAACATTTTCCACTCTGAAAAATAAATAACAGCAAAAAATTAACCAAATTGTTTTACTCTCTGACAGAAACTGGGAAAAGGATAGGAATATCACAATGAGATACCTAACCTGTTCAACTTTAAGTTTATGAAAGCATACACATATAAATCCATGAAATATTTTAAAATATAGTGGAATTCCACTCAAAGTGATAAATTTTATTAAAATGCACATTGACGGAAGTTAAAAGTAGGATGTTCACAAGGAACGGCGTCAGAACGTTTAATATTAACACTAATTTAAGGAAGGAAAATGCACTGCCACACAATTTGTTTAACCTAGTGATACAGAAACTTTAAAAGATCAAACAGAATGTAATCATAATCCTGGGATATGCCCATGGCACTGTGACAAATGATTCAGAAAATGTTACACCTTTTAGAAATTGTATTAAATTATGCACTGATGGAAGTTAAAAGTAGAATGTTTACAAGGAATAGGGTAAGAAACTTTATTGATGCTGGTTTAAGGTAGCAAAATGCACTATCACATTTTTTTTTTTTCAACTTAGCACTAGAGAAATTCAATGTGAGAAACTTTAAAAAATCAACACAATAAAATCAAAATCTTGTGATATATCTGTGGAACTGTGACAAATGAAAATAAATTATCTGGAAAATATTACAACTTTAAGAAATCTGGAAATTGAAATTAGAAATATTGGGCTCGCATACCAATCAAGCAAGAAAACAAAATTGAAAATTGCAATTTACATAAATATCATATTTTATTTTTAAATAAATCGTGATGAGGATTTTCAATGGACAAATACAATTTTAAACCTTTCATCTCTTAAATATCTTGAAACAGTAGATAAAATAATTACACTGAAATTCAAGTTAAAAATTAAGTAGACAATAGAGCCTTTTATTTTCTACAGCATCTGATTTCTTTTAAAATTTTATACAGAATCCAATTCGATATAAAAATATTTAAGCCTAGCTTTCCATGGTGTCGGAAACAGGAGTCTTACAGACACCAATGAAAAATCACTTCATTTGAAAATAAGATTCTAAGGATAATACTGGACCCATCAAAGATGGAGAATGTAGAAGACAAAGTTGAGAACTCCTGCTGCTGCTTTAAAAATTAATGAAGTCAAGGATGCAATCAAGACTGAGATAGTTTGGACATCTTGGAAGAATAGGTGATGAGTGAAAAGGAAAGAAGATATTTCACATGAGACTAGCCTGGCACAAGGCATAGAGAGGATTGCCTCAACAAGTATGGAGAAAAAATGGCAATCTAACAGAGCTGAATGTAGATGTGTGGTGCTGCATCTAGAGAGAAATAGAATACTGTGCTTACATGCAAAAATCTTGAAAGTTCATGGTGCTATAAAAAAAAAAAAGATAATTAATGTTACATGACCGAGCATTACTGACCTCAGGACTACGATATCTAGCAACAGCCACACATCCCTACTTCTAATCAGCTGTTGTTGTACTACTTTACAAAAAATCTCATCCACAGCTATTTCCATCATTCTGTCAAAATAAAGAAGTCGCTGGCCACGATTAGTTTTACAAGCATGAATGAATATTGGTAGTAAGTCATAGTTAACGCAATTTCCGTTCAGCAGCTACATGTTAAACATATTCACACACACCATTTTTCTTCTTTTCCATGATAAATATCTGCTCATCAGTTGATACTACATGTTAAATGTTTGTTTTAATATAACTCATTTTGTTTTATAGTGCTCAGCCTTCATAATATTACTAGTTACTGTCATTTACACATTTAAAAGTTAATTAATATCACAAATGTTTTTCATGACAGTTGTTCTAATATCAAATTCAGCACACCTTTTTGTTAACACATTTGTACAAACTCTGTGAGAGACTTAAATGGCCAACCATTTTTAATGCCAGTAGCATTAAAATCTCACTAGACAGCATTGCATATTTGTGAGCACTACTACAAAACTGTTTCACACAGTTTTATCTGTGCACAAATCTTATGAGACCTAAGTTGGATACAGTATTTTACATGTGAGATCCCCTATCCAACCCAAGTTGGATGTCAGAGCAAATATGTTAATAAACCTATGATATAGGATTTGACCATTTAGCCCAATACAACCTTCCATCTGCCCAGTAACAACTACATTGGGTCCACCTGGATCATGTAACCACTGAATCTGGTAAGTATAGATTAAGCACTGTTTCTCTTTATTTTTACAATGCACTGCTCTTCGTTTAGCTCTGGAAAATTTCTTTGTTTAAATCTTGAGTTCTGAGTTATAGTACATTATACAAAATCTGGGTGGGTGTGTACACACATATACAGTAGAACAATGTTTTTCAAAGAGGCAAAATTAAAAAAAAAATGCATACATGAAATTAAGAATGCACTGAATTATATAACAACCCCACTCACTGAAACAAACAATAAGATCATATTAGCAATAAGCTATAACTATGCTCCATTGTGCATCAACATATAGAAGAAACCACATGTATTTATAAACAGAAGCACAGTTTCAGTGGGAAATGCACATTTGGAATGAAGAGTGCATTCATGAAAAATTTTCAATTGAAAACAGCTTCCAACTGCAATGTCTGACAATGAATCTCTTAATGCCATCAGACTCAAAATAAAATAAAAATGCCAATCAGACATGGTAAAAATAAATAAGACAAATGAGAAAGGTATTTACAGTATTTAAGATCTGACACAAATGAAAGACATATGAGAAAAGCATAAAAGAATGATCAAAGCAATTTTACACTACTGGTGTTTCGACTATATACATTAAACAATTACATTTAATGGTTTATTTAATTAAAATATTTAAGGACCCACTGCTTGAACCGAGGAACCTCCATTCCCCTTGGAAGCAGGATCCCCATATCTGAAATGAAATAGCTCAATGTATTATGCTGCAAAACATTAGATAAAACATTTCATTAGACAGTATAATACACAAAATAAACAATAAAATTGTAAAGGGTAAAACAGTAACACAATATGACTAGTTTTTATTATCTTTACAAAAATGTAATTACAAAAACATCAAAAATTGATCACACAACAATGCAATTTTCTAAATAGACAAAAAAGGATTTGCTTTTTTTGATCAGGCTTTTTGGACCTCTTAAAAATGACTAGAAAATTATTTTTACTCTAACTCACCAATACATGTATGTGGCTCCACATTTAAAAATTTTTTTTAATAAAATGCCAGGGGATCAATTTTAGGGGTGTCAAATATTTAGGAAAACAAGTACCTGAAATATAACAAAAAACACCAAAACATGAAATAACCTACAAAGCTTCCTCAGCATACTTTTTCATCACTAACACAAATTCATTATCTAATATATTTTAATAGGCCTAATACCTTTTCTTATTATCTTGAACACTGATTTAGTGAAATAACCAGCACTGCTTTTACTTATGCAAGCAGTTACTGTTTGACAGCATAATTGATGTAAATGAGTGAAAAATGCATCTGACAGAAATGCTTTTGCCTTTTAAGAATATTTTGGCTTAATTCATTAAAAACATATATATGAATGTGCCAAAAAGGTTTAAAACTCTTCATGCATTTTCCCCCAGCTCAGAACACTTTGCAGATGCAGTATTTGTGATTATTTGCACTGCTTTACTGGTGATAATGCAGTGCCGTTAAACTCTATTTTTCAAACATGCAACTATGAAATGTGGTGTTTAACTAGATGTGGCTTATAATAGTTTTCAGTAACATAAATTTAAACCATGATTAACAGTATTAAAACAGATCATTTTGTAAATCTTTGGCAGACACTGAGCTATAAAATGCATTTGGACTGCTGATCCTTCACTGATTGTTAGCATGACAGCCTAGTTGTTGTGCACACGAAGTCTCGAAACCTGTGCTGTCATATGTGAATTGGCAATTACATGAGAACTGCAAGGATTCAATTTGTTTGTGTGCAAATGGTTTACAATTGTCTGTTTGAAGATCTTTATTTAAGATTAATAAATTATACTTTAGTGCCTTTTTTATTTTTTACTCAATTTTATTCTTTTCTTATCTCACACTGGAAAAGGTTAAAACATGGATTTCTTACTAAGGAATAAAAGAAAATTTACCCTTCTCTACTAGTCAACAAAATTCTTAGTAAAAAAGAAAAAAAGTTTTGGTTAACTAGAAAACTTACTTAATTAACATAAAGGACTTTTTAAAAACCTTCGGAGGATAAGTGAGAAGTTTCTGGTCAGACTAGCTCCTGGATTGCAAAATAAAATTAGTAACTACCTTCCAAAATTAAAGCAAAAAGAAGAAAACATCCTTTTACAGGTAGATGTGGTCTACAACAAAAAGTGTGAGTGTGGTCTCAGCTATTTGGGAGAAACAGACAGACAACTGAAAACCAGATTGGCAGAACATAAAGCTGCAATTAAAAATATAACAAACAAAACAGGTTTGGACAGACATGTTCAAAATACAGGACAAAAAGTGCTTTGGAACACTGTAGAAGTTCTGACACATCAACAGCACTTTTTCAAAAGAAAATTATCAGAAGGACTGGAAATTGAGAGAAGAGATACAACATTAAATGATTTGAAAGGTTGGAATTTACCTCTTGAATGGCAACACCTGCTACAGCTATAGTCCTGAGAAAGGGTAAGGGGTACTACCTGAAAATTTGACATGCAAATTTCCTTTTATTTCTTAGTAAAAACACATAATTTTGAGATACTTATAGAGCATTACATCTAGGAATAGCCATGTCATCAATTATGATTAATACCAAGTTAATTTCTTTTGGGCCTTACACATAGTGCAGTCAGCTAGCCTCAAACAGGGAAAAATACAAAGTTGTAAGTGCTTCCACTACAAACACACTTCCTCCCACATGAAATTAGAGTGGCATTTCCCTTTCTGAACACATAAACCACTGTAGGTGTAAACCACAGTTAAAAAACTAAACATTTGACTCCTACTGCATGGGTTTGATAACAAATGCCAGCTGTGAAACATTTATGATCTTTCACTCCTCTCTCTCTCTCTCTCATAAATGAAAAAAGTCTTATCCACATTAGGAGGAAGAGTTAAATAAGTATAACAATAAGCATTGGTGGGATGATTGCTATTTCATGTACAACCTTCCACGTGTCTACAGCACTTTCACCTCTGATGTTACTTGATGTCAGTGATGCAGGCAATTTGAAGTATAGTAAAAATAGTTTCCCCAACATCTCCCTTCATTGTGTCATTTATCTTTGATGCAAGTCATACAATGTACTCTGCTGCCATATTGGTGGAGAGGGCAGAGACGGAATGGTTTTTAAAATAAAAAATCCTCAGTGACATGTTTGTCTTCAGCTTTAAACTGGATGTGGCGTTATTTCTGTTAACAAGCCAATGAGATAAATGGAACTGCAGCATTTCATTCAGTACGCCATTATCCTCAGAAAATATGGTATTTGAACTGTTAAAAAATAAAGCAACTGAGATAAAATATTTATTTACTTTGGGTTGTTTGTTTCCTTTAAAGAATCTCCCAGTGACACATTTCTTTTAAAAGGGAACAAACAAGGGGATCATTAAAGTGAACAACAAACCAAAAGTAAATCAATATTTTATTAATTGCTGTACATTTTAACAGTTCAAATGCACAGAAATAACAAACACCTGCATCTGAGGTATGCTGGAAGGGGGGCACGAATTTTAAACTTTTTTTTTCTTTTTTTTTTTTTTGCACATTCATAATATAACTTTAATGAATTAAGCCAAAATATTCTTAATGATGATATGGAACCACACTGGAAAACTGAAGTTCCATTACTAATGAAACCTTTGAATTTATTTTAACATTTATAATGATAAAGGGTCCCTCTCCATGATTTCTTTGAACTTTGTGGAGTTCCGTTTCAACTCAGATTCTAAAAGATTAATAAAATCTTGTGCACATATTTTGACATCACTAAACAAAAATTTATTTTGAAGAGAAAGTTAATTTCATTAATTTTTGCACATACTATCAGTTATTAAAATCAGCCCTTTACCCTGAATACAAAGCACATAGCAACAAAATTTTATTAAGCTGTAATAAATACTTGATGGGGAAACTCTGTTTTAGCTAAACACTATCTTATTTTTAGTCAGCCATAAAGCAACCAAGTTCTCAAAAATTAATATTTTCTTGTTTGGCTTGTTATTGTAACTGTACACAGACTTGAAGAACAAGGTGATTTTCCACCTAAATTTATATCCTATTTAGTGTTCAAGTGACTCACAATTCAAACAAAAAATAAATTTGAAAAAATAAAAAGATTCTTTAGTTTTACGGAAAACATTAATTTTTTTTTATAAAGAAAAAATCATTGCTGCTACTTATTTACAGTAGATATGTTGCAATACACACACAACCAAAAATCTATAGATTGTTGAAATACACTGCTGAACTCTTTATGAACTATGAACATAACATACATATAGTTCAACAATCTATAGTATTTACAGTATAGTGTACATTCAAATTTTAACAAACTGAGGTTGAACATTTATAACATATTGGGTGGTTGACGGAGTTTTATTAAGCTAGTCTAGTGCTTAATATACTATCATAGATTTCAAGATTAAAGTTTTTATGTTAATTCCTATGCTAAATGGATCTATAGGGAAGTGAATTAATGACTGCCACATTTGTCACACAGTATTCGCTCTCCAAGATAGATTTCCGAATCACTAGCATAGGTCAGATTCTGAGTTAAGAAACATTGCCACACTAACTTTCTCTCTGGAACCACATAAAAGTCAATTAGCAAATAGAATATGTTCATTGTCTTTCCTAGTTTCCAGCAGTGTCATTCATTTCAAAAGAATCCACAGTGGTATCATCTCTATTCCTAATGTCAAACTTTTTCGAGCTCCAGTTAAAGAGTTGTTGCGGTACACAATAAATTTCACTTCAAGAGGATACATGCTGATGGTTAAGTGCTGCTTATGCATACAATAGGTATCATTCAAGAAAAGTAATATATACACTGGCATGCAAAAATTAAGGATGAGACGGTTTTTCGAATGTAACGTCGTACAGAAGTGCTCCACATCGACTCAAATCATACCATAAGATCCCTAAGATGTAAGAATATGGGACAAGTGAGCAAAACCGTCCAAACAAAGAATCCAAAGGATACAAAGGCACTTTATTGAAAAGGTAGCTTCGAGCACAACTGGACAGACGACAGAAACATCCATGTGACAGGTGGCTGCCAAGAAAAATCCAGTTTTTAGTAGGGGATATGATCACCCCTGACTGCGTTGCAGGATTTACAACGTCTGTCCATGCTAAGGACGAGGTTGTCAAGGAGCTGTTGAGGCATTGCGGCACATTCCTCTTGTAGCGCCAATCGCACCTGCGAAATCGTTCCTGGCGGCTGGTGACGAGCTGCCAAGCGTCTCCCGAGAAGGTTCCACACGTGTTCGATTGAATTTAGGTCCGGGGACCTTGCGGACCAATCCATGCGTTGAATATCTTCACTCTCCAACAGCTCTGCGACAGCCACAGTATGATGAGGTGTAGCGTTGTCATCCATGAAGAGGAACTCAGGACCCACAGCACCTTTAAACAGACGCATGTGAGGCAGGAGAACCTTGGTACAATAGCGGACACCAGTGACTGAACCTCCTTGGAAGATGTGGAGGTCGGTATGGCTACCAAGCATGATACCGCCCCAAACAAGAACTCTGCCACCTCCAAACCGGTCCCTTTTGATGATGTTGGAGGTGTGATTGCGTGTTCCCTGCTCTCTCCAGATGTGTATACGTCCAGAATCGCTTGTCAGACTAAATCGGCTCTCATCCGTAAAGAGAACTCGACCCCATTGCTGATATATCCAGTTCTTGTGTTCCTGGCACCACAGAAATTGCCGTCTCCGATGAGTAGGCGTTAATGGCACACACCGTACTGGTCGTCGTGCAAATAGACCACCTTTGTGCAGCCTCCTGGCCACGGTAAAACGCGATAACGGACGTCCAGTTGTCTGTTGCATGTTCCTTGTGATTTCTCCCGCTGTCTGCCTCTTTGCGCCTGTAGGACAATATAGCGGTCGTCCACTGCCATGGTTACTCATAGATGACCACTGCTAAACTCTTGGACAGCTGCTCCTGTCGTTTGAAATACTCTCAGAGCTCGTGAAACAATGCTGAGTGATCCCGAACTCCTCGGCCACACTAGTCACACTTTGACCTTCTTCCAACTTCCTAATGACGCGACCTCGGGTAAAGTCATCCAGATGTCGTCTACTGGATTGCCTGTTGGCCGTATCACACAGTGGCAGCAACTCGATGTCGTTCAAACCGATGTACACAGTGCAATAGCTTTCACCGAATTGCTGAGCGTACACCACCTGTGTGCTTTATACATTTCCGACACACACACTCCTCCACGTCATGCTGCATACATGCGCATGCCCTACCATACCGGACCCTAGTCTATCTCCTGAGTGGTCTTTCGGTCCATTCTGCCTGCTTGTTCCACTGTTATGCTAATTTCTCCTCTTCGTCCTTAATTTTTGCACACCAGTGTATATATATAAAATGTTTGTAAAAAAATTTAAACTTTATCACAAACCTCTGTGGCACAAGATTGTTCATTGCAGGAACTTAGTGCTGTTATGCAGTTGATCATTTTGTTTTGGAGTTTGCCTTCTTTTTTTTTTCTTGATTAAAACACTTTACTTTTATGATGGGCAGTCTATGTAGATGCATATACAAGCTGTTCTCTTTTCTGCAATTCAAGAGTGGTGCTAAGTGTAGAACTATGTATGACAAGACTATGGAATGCACAGGTGTAGCATGATCAAATTGTTTCTTTTGGGGAGGGGGCACAAATACGAGTAAACTTGTTTTCCTTTGGGGAGGGGGCACAAATAAGTGTAAAGTGATTTTTCCTTGGGGAGGGGGTGTAAACTGATGTTTTTGTTTCAGGAGAGACAATTCTAAAACAGTTTCACCATAAATGTCACAATATTTGGATCTTTTAAGTGCATAACAATTTTTTGTTATGCATTACTCTTCAACCACTGCAGATAATGAATGATGGCAAACAGTCCCGGGTCTTTTTGACAAAATGCTAAGTTTTCTTTTCTAAAAAGTCTTCTCTTTTATTACAAATTTTTTTCATATCACAAATCTTTTCCCTGGTACATGAATAATTTTATATAACGTGTTCTCTACGATGACATAGCAATTTGCTGTGGTTTTACTTCTTCATAAAACAAATCGCAGCCAAATCTAAAAGGTTAGTATAAGAGTATGTGTTTATAAAGCTCTCGCTTGCTTTTTTTTTCTTTTTTTTTCCAACTCATACTCTTGCTGCTCTATTGTCTTGCCTTCACATTTAAATTTTCAAAAGTTGAAAGGCACATGCCCCTCCATGTCCCCTGACGCTATTTGCCAAAAAAAAAAAAAAAAAAAAAAACTGTGATGATATACTGAGAATGCTTATTACTTACCTCTTTATTTTCACCATTATGTCAACCAGGGGAACCAGAGAGCCAAAGTTCTTAGGGAAGGGGAAGGCATGGATGGGAGAATTTGATAGTTTTGTGGTTTACTTTGCCATTTTATTACAATGTGAATGGAGGAACTTTTTCCCTTCTTGGATGGAGAACAAAGTTTCAAGTACCCCAATTCCAGTGTCTTGAAATTAAGCATCACTGGTAATCATTGATCATTATGTTATGAAATGTTCATCTATGGATTATGTTCAAGTTTTCTTAAAACAATATTTCACATGCATCTTCAGTGCAAACTCTGGTTGCTATCCAAGGTCACCAGTTTAGAAGAAGGAATAAAGCATTCATCATATAAGTATTTTTTAACCACTACTTTTGGCTTTATACCCAAGTTTGTAAGTTATAACATATATGAAACATCTAGTCATTGGTAGGAGAAACAGCAAGGTCCACATTGTGTAGTTAAATACTTGCTTTCCTTTCTTCTTTTTTTTTTTTTAATTTTTGTGCCAACAGGAAACATGAAATTCATTTCTCAGGGACAAACATGCAAATTATTAGATATTACTCAATATGATGTACACCCACTTACAGATGAGTACTGAAGATCTCACTCATGCAGGAGAGTGATTGACAACCATGATCCCTAAAAGGTTCAGTCGACTACAAGAATGCCTATGGTCAGGCTGTGACATGCCTACAATGATGTAGGCCACTATTAATAAGAGGGTAAGGGTAGGTGAGCATAGTATTATAGAAAACCAGAAAGAAGTACAGCAATGAAAAAATTCAGAATTGGAGCAGTATCTGTAAAGCATGTAGAAGCTTAAGTTTACACTACCTAACAAATTTTGAATTCACCAACATGTCTGATTGGAAGAGGGCTTGTTTTATTTATTTATTCATTTGTGTGGGAGTGTCATTTTTGAGCTTATTTAGGGTTTGGATTGCTTAGTCTGACCTTTCTTACTTTGTCTATGGTGCTTTGTATTGTGGGTCCTAATTTGAGTCTATTTTTGCAGCATAAATGCATGTTTCAGACCTGCCAACCTCTCAGAACCAAAAAACATAACACTAAGAAAGAAAATCGTAACACGATGCGTGCTGATAATTTTTGAAGCCTATTTCAGCTATATACATTCTTGATGGTGTAGGTTGTAGCTATATAAATTCTTGATAGTTGCAGGTGTAAGGGAAGGGAGGTTGCTTCAAATAAACAGACGCTCGTCCACCTTCCAGTGCTGACCAATCAGCAGCTTTAAGTAAGACGAAGAGTCGAAAATACAAATGAGTCTCGAACGTTATATGAAATTAGTCATGTTCATCCATTGGTTACCAATTGCGCTTGACTTACTTTATTTCTGTTGCGAAACTTGAGGCAGGGGAATTTGTTAAGAGAATTATTAACTATATGTCAACAAAATAGTTTCCATATCATCTACTGTTTCGCAAGTTACTAGAAATTCGAGCACGGAAAAACGTCCATATAATAAAAAAATTTTATTTCAACTTGTCACTAATATTCCTTTTTGATGTTCCTTATAATAGTTTAGAATTTTATTATGAAGATTACAAATTTATATGAAAAAATGTTTTTATATGTGCAGTCATATGCATCATAAGTTGTCAAAGTCCTCCAATATGTAGAGACAATATGTATTAAATGATTAACATTATTCCAGTTTTTTAACTCATGATTCACGAAGTTAATACAATAGAAAAGAACTTTCGAACCTTTTGATTATGATGCGTTGAATCAGTAATAAGCCATCTTGTTATCGAAGAAGGCACGATTTTCTTTCCTGTGGTATCAGCTTCCAAGTTGAACTTCGATCTTATAATTTCTTATTATAGATGATGGTTGCATGTTTCATTTTCCGTGGCTCGATATCCCAAACTAGTTTCAATTCCTTCTTTTTGGAATCATCTTCAGTGGGTATTATGATCTACTTCTCATACACGTTGTATTTCGGCCACTTACATCGATTTTACTGGCGGCGTCCGACATTTCACGGCAGTTGTACTCTTGCGCATGCTATTTTTGGTATTAATGCTTATTCTTAGTCGTGTTTTGATATAATTGGATGATATGAATTCCGATTCTAAATTAATTGGTGTTGCCATTCGTTTGTTGAAAATAATTAATAAGGTCTTATTATATTTTTTATCGTTATTTTCTTTTTCGATAAAATATTTCCAAGCGAACGGTAGACTCATTGGATAAAAAAATGTAATAATAATGATCCAATGAGTCTACCGTATGCTTGAAAATATTTTATCGAAAAAGAAAATAACGATAAAAAATATAATAAAAGACCTTATTAATTATTTTCAACAAATGAATGGCAACACCAATTAATTTAGAATCGGAATTCATATCATCCAATTATATCAAAACACGACTAAGAATGAGCATTAATACCAAAAATAGCATGCGCAAGAGTACAACTGCCGTGAAATGTCGGACGCCGCCAGTAAAATCGATGTAAGTGGCCGAAATACAACGTGTATGAGAAGTAGATCATAATACCCACTGAAGACGATTCCAAAAAGAAGGAATTGAAACTAGTTTGGGATATCGAGCCACGGAAAATGAAACATGCAACCATCATCTATAATAAGAAATTATAAGATCGAAGTTCAACTTGGAAGCTGATACCACAGGAAAGAAAAATCGTGCCTTCTTCGATAACAAGATGGCTTATTACTGATTCAACGCATCATAATCAAAAGGTTCGAAAGTTCTTTTCTATTGTATTAATTTCGTGAATCATGAGTTAAAAAACTGGAATAATGTTAATCATTTAATACATATTGTCTCTACGTATTGGAGGACTTGGACAACTTATGATGCATATGACTGCACATATAAAAACATTTTTTCATGTAAATTTGTAATCTTCATAATAAAATTCTAAACTATTATAAGGAACATCAAAAAAGGAATATTAGTGACAAGTTGAAATAAAATTTTTTATTATATGGACGTTTTTCCAGTGCTCGAATTTCTAGTAACGTGCGAAACAGTAGATGATATGGAAACTATTTTGTTGACATATAGTTAATAATTTCTGAAACCACGTAATGTTTTCGACAAATGTTGAATTAATATAATTGTTAAGAGAAATTGGAAACCTTTCTGAGAAAAAATCTTTCGAAGGGGGAAAAAAACAGATTACATGTAAATTTTTCCCTACTTCTGTCTGAAAAGAAGAAAATGGGGGAAAACATGACTTAAAAAAAATCGTATTTTTGACAGCGAAATCATATCATACTGCAGTGTGATTTATCATACTAAATATGATAAAATCGTAACAGTTGGCAGGTCTGATGTTTTAAGGCCAGTGCCTAATTTTTGTATGAAATTTGTAGCTTTTATTCTTCTGGATTCAGAAGTTCAGGCAATTTCTTTTTGAAAAATTCAATGGCCCTGAAAAGGGCCTTTTTTTTTTTTTTTTTTTTAATTTTCTTTCTTTGGATATACACAAGAAGAAATTTCCAAAATAACTCAATTTTTTACATGAAGAACATCTTGAAAAGTTTAAGATTTTAATCTAGATTCTGTCTCATTTCTCAGGGATCTTTGCCTTCTGTTAATAGATTTTTATTGCATCCTAAATAGTTTCACATTTGTGACCTATATCCATTTGGATTTGAAAAGGGTTATCTTTAAGACACTATGAGGAAGCATAGTAATATTTTGACTAAACAAATCTGAAGTTGGTTCATATTCTTAATCTATAATTGCTTAGATCTAGTTACTTGGAAATTTATTGCCTTGACTGATGTAATGATAGTATGCTTAAACACAAATGGGATATAAGGGTTTGTTTTCCACTCCAAGACAATGTAATTTCCAAGTTTTCTTATATTACATGATGAACAGTGAACTAAATGCAACTGAGCACTTCAATGCCATTACTGAAAATTATGATTTTCACTAGATGATGTACATTTGCCAAGTTGGGCTTCTGCACGCTCTTTCAAACTTGTGTTGAACAATATGCATGGTTATTATTATTTTTAGTTAGCTTATTGCAGTACTTATATCATTCCCGCACAGATAATTTTTTTCTCTTTCACAAATCTGTATATCATTGTGTAAATATGCCAATGAACCTTTTAGACATACCAGAAACTGTTAAAAGGTTGCTTATGAGCTAAAGCTAAGTAGTACCACAGTGCTTCTGGCCAGAACTGATGACCCACATAAACTTTGGACTTACCTTATGATCCTGTTTTTGATTGCCAATACTTTCTGGCATGTTCTAGCATAACAGAACTGTAAAATTACAACCAAAGACAATGAGTGCAGCAATGCAGTTTCTGTTCATATACATTCTATCGATTTCAATTTGATTCTTACACACTCAGTGTTCAACTGTCATACTTTATGTGTGCACAATACTTCCTAGAGCAGTGCAGAAACTGCATATTTCATCATTTGCTTTGCTTCCCAGCATTCTGTTCAACATATAATCAATTCTTAACATGCCCATTCTTGGCAGAACAGTAATTACATGCGATCTGCATAGCTGGGTGTTCTCTACTGCAATGACGCACTTTCAACATTACAATACTCATCTCCAATAAAAATGTTAACCTTTCTCTCAGTCAAACAGTACATGAAACAATTTATGCCTGACAGACTAAAATGCAGGTTGTTTTTAAATATCAGTATTGTTGCACTGCTCCCATTTAAACTTTTTGTATATATCTTATGAATTCTAAGAGATGTGATCAATACAAAGTGGCACTAGGAATACAGAAAGGTTTCTGATATTTAAAAAACAACTAAATTTTACTGAAGAACTTGCATAACTGTCCTAAACTGCAGGTCCTGTGTGATGCACAGATTATTTTTACAATATTGTCTCATAATATGACACAATTTCTGATATACAGAATCCCTTGCACTCATTTAATAAATGTATTTAAAACTACAAAACAAGATTAAATTTTTTTTTGATTGGAGGTTTAACTACTACTGTGAGCAACTCAATGGGCTATAAACAGTCGCCTGTCCCTAATTTAGGGTCACTGGTTCCAGGGAAGGGAGAGAGCCAGTGCCGTAAGACAAAACACAACATCTATGCCTCACCAGGATTCGAACCTGGACCCCCTTTGGACGAAAGATTAGAGGCCATCGCTTATACCACTGCGCCACTGGGGCAGTATTACCAATTTCAAAAGGAACTATGTAAAGAGGTAGAAATATTTCTCAACAAACACTCTTAAAATTTTTAAAATGCATACTAGTCTATCTTCATCAAAATCCTTAAAAATAAACTAGAGTGCACTTTGAAAATTATAGAAGTTTTATCACCAATTCTGTAAATCTACTGGAATATTTATTACAATCTGAGATTCATGTGCGAGTATTCTTCTACAAAATATCACATTTTATTCTTTTTGAAGTAGCTAGTATAGTATGAACTTCCCACTAACTACAATGTTTAAAGAAACCTGAACTATATTGGGATGCCAATGAATAACTTCAGTCACAAAATCTTCACTGACAACTGTGCTATGATTTAAAATATTCATAAAAAGAAAACTTTAAAATATCACAGAGGTATCACTTGGCAATATTTATCTTAGTCTTAATTTGCCAGTTTTGTTTTTGTTTTTTTAAGTTCACTGTAAGCATAGACAGTTATACAAATTACATCACAGTAAATGCTAAAATGGGCTAAATGTTGTCTTACATCACAACATTACCATTCCCACTACTGATGTCCACTCAGACTTGTACTTTAAGAGGCATGGAGGGCAATACAATGGCTTCACTTTCTTGACAGCTGTCATCTGGCTGGAAAACTGGCTTCAGTGGAAGACTGTAGCTTTCTTCTCGACCCTGGCCTAGAACTGTAATTCGATCAGGGAAGACAGAGACTGTAGCAAAGGCCTTGTCATCAGGTGGTGTCTCAACTATTCCAGCAAACACAACATAGTGAATGCCATGGGAGTCTACTGCATATCCACTTGCATGACTATGTCCACTTAAGTAGGTGACAACGCAGTTATGACGATGAAAGGTTGAAATCACCTCGGAGTAATTCCACAGTAGGCAATTCCACTCTGTACTCTCTGGACTCAAACTCACGTGCCCTAATCATCAAGAGAATTTAAATAAAGTAAGCTCTCATCACATTCAGATATACAGACTGAAATTGAACATTAAAAATATTCACGTCAAACAGAACCAATATTAATGTCTATGAGAAACAGGCTGAACAAATATAATTGTAGATGAAGATTAAAAAGTCTTATTCAACCATTACAATAGTTGCCTAACCCTGAGAAAAAAATAACCATTCAAAAATTCTATGAAAAATATTTTCCTTACCTCCTTACTCCACTGAAAGGAAGTCCACATTTTGTGAGTTCTATTCCCAACATAATGCAACTGTTTGAATGCATCACAAAATCTGAGAGCATTTTTTTTTACTTTTATTATGGTAATTTTTTTCAACCTTCTAGTTTAATTTTACAAAGTGAACTGTCTAAATCAGTTACTGTATATAGAAGTTCTTAAAACAAGATAATTTTGTCACATATGACCTTTGATCTTTTTGTAATCATTTGCTAACTTGTTTTAGACTGTAGTAGTTGACATAAATATTAAACTATTGTAAAACATATTGTTCACTACTTGAAATATTTTCCACAACAATCACTCTAAGACTTCATTACATCAAAAGTTAACATGTATGCTTTTTTACTTGCAATTTTGTTCACATTCAATCAGCTTAGAGGTCAAGGAAGTAACTTAACCATCTGGTCAGTTATCCCCCCAAATTTTTGCAGCCTCAACAAATGTAAATAAAATTTCACATTCCATTCTTCCCAAGGTAGTACACTTTGCAGTTCCATCACACAAACTTTTTCACATTTCTCCACTTATGCAAAGAAATAGCCTTATATGCATTTTTCAGGTTCTAGTATCATTCTGCAGCAAACAGATGGCCCAGTGTGTCATCAACTCTTGTTACTTTCCATTCCAATATTTTGTAGTTTCCTTATACAGAACAGTATTTTTTTTTTTTTTAAGCTGATAAACAGTGACATTGATTGGCAAATTGCCGTTTGTTGTACAAAGAATGAAACCAAACAAGAAGCAAACGTTTTATGTAGTGAACATGAAATAAGTCTTTGCCTTGAACCATGATTCAAAATTCATCCACCACATCCAAACCCAATCCAATTTTATTGCACTATTTGAATCCAACCTGATGTTTGCATAAGATTTGTACATATATTTTAATTCATTATATAATTCAAAACACAAATTTTAATTGATCAATTTTACTGAAATTTAATCAACACAACATTTAACATATAGCATTTCAAAATGTACTATTCAAAAAATAATAAAAAAATATTTTTCTGAGAAACACTGGGCTCAGAAATTCCCACACAGAGGATAAAAACCCTTTATACAAGAATATGACAATTAGAGAGGAAAATAAAATAATTTCGGTGTGGTCTCAAAAATGATATATGTATATAAAACAATGAAATGTCAGCCATCTCACACAATCCAAAAGCTACACTCCAGATATCCTAAATTAGTGATATATATATTTAATATGCATATATTAATTTTAGAATCAATACACTGAATTTTGACTGCCAAATAATTTTTCTTGCTTTTTGGGTAAGAAAATGAGGCCACCTTATATTGGGCACTGTGTTGCATTGTTGCAAGTTCACAGTTCTTAAATTATTTTTCTTTCCATTACAACAGTCTAGTTCATATATGTATACAGTAGGTTCTGGTTAACTGGGCCATCCATTAATCGGGACAGCTGTTTATTTGGGAGAATTCTTGAAAAGCAACCTAAATTAGTTCTTTGATTTAAAGTTTTGCATAACTGGGCATCAGCTTAAATGGATAAACATGTTCTAGCCCCGATGTGTCTCAATTAACCAGAATCTACTTTATACATATCATCATCATCATCATCATCATCAACCATTATCAATCCACTGCTGGATGAAGGCCTCTCCAAAGTTCTTCCACAATTGTCTGTCTTGGGTCTGTCTTCTCCATGTCACTCCAGCATACTTTCGAATTGCATCCTTCCATCTCCCATGGGGTCTTCTTCTGGGTATTTTCCTCTCCCTTGGAATTCAGCCTAAAATTTCGGTTGTCCATCAGTGGTCCATTCTTCTGGCAACATGTCCAGCCCATTGCCATTTCAGTGATTTCACTCTGGTCATGATGTCGTCCACTCCTGTCATTTTCCTTATCCACAAGTTCCTCTTCTTATCTTTCCTGGTTACACCAAGCATGCATCTCTCCATGCCTCTTTGAGTTGTCTGCAGTCTTTGTATGTCTTTTTTAGTTAAGGTCCATGTCTCTGCTCCATACGTAAGCACTGGCAGGATGCATTGATTAAACACTTTTCTTTTGAGACATAATGGCATACTGCTCTTAAAAATTGTACTATTTCTTCCAAAAGCTCTCCATCCAAGTTTTATATGACGATTAATTTCTTCATCAATGTGACCCTCACTCAATATCTGCTGCCCAAGATAAATGTAGGAATCAGTTGTCTCAAGATTTTCCCCATCAATCGATAAATCTTCGTTTCTTGTAAAAGCATTGTACATCACTTTTGTCTCCTGAAAGTTCATTTTTAATCCCACTTCTTTACTCTTATCAGCAAGTTCTTGGATCATACTCTGCAGCTCTGAAGGGGTAGTTGCAAAGATGACTACGTCATCAGCAAAACGAAGGTGAGTTAAGTAATCTCCATTAATCTTTATCCCTTTGTTTTCCCAGTTCAATGATTGAAAGACATTTTGCTATGTGGCATTAAAGAGCTTGGGAATATAGTGTCACCTTGTCTCACTCCCTTTCCAATTCTTATTTGTGCTGTATTCTCAAATATCCGAACCTATGCACTTGCATTTTCATTGATGTTATTAATAATGCTAATGTATGCATCTTCAGTACTGCAGGATTTCAAAGCCATTGTTACTGCTGATGGTTTCACAGAATCGAAGTCCTTTTCATAGTTAATCAAAGATATGCATAATGGAAGTTCATATTATCTTGTTCTTTCAATTAGTTCTCTCAGTACATGGATATGATCTATAGTGCTGTAGCCACTCCTGAATCCAACTTGTTCTCTTGGTTGGGCCATGTCTAGTGTTATCTCCGAGCGATGTGAAAGAAACTTAGTGAAGATTTTATAAAACACTGAAAGGAGGCTGATGGGTCTGTAGTTCCTGAGATCCTCAATGTCACCTTATTTTATGGAGCAATATCATTGTAGCATTGTTCCAATCCTTAGGAATTTTCCCTTCGTTAACACATCTGGTGAAAACTTGGGTGAGTGTAGTTTCAATTTATCCACTTGCTTCTTGTATGATGTCCACAATAATTCCATCTTCTCCTGGAGCTCTTCCCCGTTTCATGTTCTTAATTGCATATGTAACTTCTGCAGGGAGGATTGGAGGGATTTTGGCACTGGTACCTGTCATAATGTCTGGAATATATGTATCATCCCTTTCATATAGTTTTGAATAGAAATCTTTCACCCTTGTCAAAATTTTGCTTCTATTTCTTCTTACAGTACCATCTTCTTTTCTCAGAGCCATAATCTGTTTTCTTCACTTACTGAGATATTCTTTTGCTCTCTTCAGGCTCTGGTTGTTTTCAACTGCTTTCCTCACTAGTTCACAATTGAATTTCCTTAGGTTTTCAGTGATACCTTTTTGCACTGTCTTGCATAGCTCTATATATTCCATGTTGGAAGTTGCATCTTTATTTGTCCTCATCTACCTTCTCTTTTGCATCAACATTTTTGTTTTCCTGAAATTTTCTTCATATGCAACTTGTTCTTAGTACCACCTATTTCTGTTTCCGTAGGAGCCTTGGTGAGTTCTCTGTTAACTTCAGAAATATCCACTTCTCTGATGTTAGGCCTTCTAAAGCAGAGAATCTGTTCCTCAGTTTCAACTTGAAGGTATTATAGTGTTTTTTAAGGTTGGTTATATCAATACATTTTGTTTGTCCTATGAGCTTGCCACGTTAGAGTTTAGTGTTGAGGTGCATCTTGCATCTCACCAATCTATGGTCACTACCTGCGTTGAACTTGTTTGGCACACTGCAGTTTTCAATGACAAATTTTTTGTTACGCATAATAAAATCAATTTCACTTGTCCCATTTGGATGTCTCCATGTACATTTCCTGTGTGGCTTTTTCTTGAAAAAGGAGTTCATGATGAAAAACCTTTCTGCTTCTGCAAATTCTACGAGAGTATTTCCACGTTGATTTCTGTTCCTGTAACTGAATTTACCGACCAAAGTTTCATTCTGTTGCCCTACTTTTTCATTGAAATCACCCATAATGATCTTGAAGTGCTGTTTGCTTTTGTAATTTAGATTCCAAATTTCCTCGTAAAATTCTGCAATTTCTTCTTCAGGGTGACTTGTGGTGGGTGCATAAGCTTAAATAATATGGGCCTGGTATCTTCTTGATAGTTGGACAACGAGTCGTGCAGCTCTGTCAGAGGAACTTTCAACTTCTACAACTTTATCCTTCAGTTTTTTGTTTATTTTAAATCCAACACCACTAGTTTTGCCAGTATCTGTCCCCCGATAGTAGAAGAGATGCCCACTTTTCAGTTCAATGAGATCTTCTCCTTTTTCTTTCTCCTTACCTCACTTAGCCCGATGATGTCCCACTTGATTCTTTGTAGTTCCTCTTCCAATTCAAGAAGCCTTGAATCAGAAGATAGGGATCGTCCATTGTAAGTAGCCAAGATCAGCATCAAATGGCAGCCTAGTACGATCCTCCAGTGATTCTTAGCACCCTCTGCCTTCATGTTGCACTGGCCGCTGCCTTGGCTAGGCACATTCCAGCTGCCGGAGACTGAGGGCCAAGATTTAAGTTGTGGAGTCATTTTGGAGGGGATTGGCCATAACTCACCATGCTGGCCAAGCGGGTTGGTGAGTGTGGGATAGAATTTCCTCTAATCTCGATGGTATAGTTATACCGCTACTGGCGGTCATCAGAGCCCCTTTAGTTGGAACAGGATGCACCACGAGAAGACGGGGTTGACATTTGTCAAGGAGAGGCAAAATGTTGCACATCACCTGACCTTGCATCCTGTATATATATAATATATATATATATATATATATGAGGTTTGTACTGAAAGTAAAGCAAAAGTGGGCATAACAATTTTTTATTAACTGACAGAGGTCGTTGAAATTGTCCATGTTGGTAGAGTAACTCTTCCTCTATAGTAACCCTTCTTCTTCATTGCAAGTAAAAAAATAATGGATTCCAAGCAGAAGCAATATGCCATCATTGAGTTCTTGATGAAGGAAGGGTGCAGGCTGTCCAACATCGAGAAGGCTACAGAATGTTCATGGAGATGACACCATTGACAAGAGCAATGTGCACAGATGGATGAAGAAGTTTAAAAAAGGGAAACCAGCACTGAAGAAAAACCACTCAGTGTGAGGCAATCATCTGCGACCACTGACACGAATTATCAGCGAGTAGATGAATTGATTTGCGCGGAGAGACTTGTCACAATCCTTGAGCTTGTTGCACAACTGAGCTTGTTCCCTTTTTTAAACTTCTTCTCCTTCAAATCGGGCGTAGACTGCTGACGTACCCACTTTGCACACATTTTCCTATACTCTAAGTCTTCCACCATCTTCTGTATGGCATTGTGACCACAGTCCAGTTGTGCAACAAGCTCAAGGATTGTGACAAGTCTCTCCGCGCGAATCAATTCATCTACTCGCTGATAATTCGTGTCAGTGGTCGCAGATGATTGCCTCACACTGAGTGGTTTTTCTTCAGTGCTGGTTTCCCTTTTTAAAACTTCTTCATCCATCTGTGCACATTGCTCTTGTCAATGGTGTCATCTCCATGAACATTCTGTAGCCTTCTCGATGTTGGACAGCCTGCACCCTTCCTTCATCAAGAACTCAATGATGGCATATTGCTTCTGCTTGGAATCCATTATTTTTTGTGCAGCAATATGCCATCATTGAGTTCTTGATGAAGGAAGGGTGCAGGCTGTCCAACATCGAGAAGGCTACAGAATGTTCATGGAGATGACACCATTGACAAGAGCAATGTGCACAGATGGATGAAGAAGTTTAAAAAAGGGAAACCAGCACTGAAGAAAAACCACTCAGTGTGAGGCAATCATCTGCGACCACTGACACGAATTATCAGCGAGTAGATGAATTGATTCGCACGGAGAGACTTGTCACAATCCTTGAGCTTGTTGCACAACTGGACTGTGGTCACAATGCCATACAGAAGATGGTGGAAGACTTAGAGTATAGGAAAATGTGTGCAAAGTGGGTACGTCAGCAGTCTACGCCCGATTTGAAGGAGAGAAGGGTGGAAGTCTGCTCTGATCTGCTGGAAGCATTTGAAGCCAATGAAGACAGGATTTTCTTCCAATCTGGGGACAGGGGATGAAACATGGGCATATCTTTGTGATCTGGAAATGAAAAATCAATCTATGGAATGGCGTCACACCTCTTCACCAAGGCCTAAAAAGTTTAAGAGCCAGCGTTCAGAACAGAAAGTCATGGTGACTGTTTTTTGAGATGACAGGGGTGTAATTCTCCTTGATTTTCTGGAATGTGACTGTACAGTGACCAGTACATTGATACACTCGAGAAGCTTAGATAAGCCATAAGGAGGAAGAGACTGAACAAGAATCTGAAAAGGATCCACATTCACCATGACAATGCGAGACCACATACATAATTGGCAACAAATCAGGTGATCAGCAAATGAGGCTGGTTGGTGGTCCCCCAACCACCATACAACCCAGACCAAGAACCCTCCAATTTCCACGTATTTAGTCCAATGAATAACAGTCTCAGGGGACAACGATTTAATGACACAGACAAGGTGAAAGTGGCTGTGAAGAAGTGGGTACAACAGTCCACACCTGAATTTTTTCAAAGAGGATTCGAGAGTTGGGTTCAAGGATGGTGCAAATGCATCACTTGTGATGGAGACTATGTTGAGTAGCACCTTTGTATAGAGAAAGAGTTACTCTATCAACATATGCAATTTGAACGACCTCTGTCAGTCAATAAACAAGTTATCCCCACTTTTGCATTACTTTTGGTACAACCCTCGTATATACAGGGGTGCACAAATTCAAAGTATGTAGTCACCAAGGCACCTGATAATTTTTGCTTGGCACTTGAGTTTTCAAATTGTACTCTGAAAATTTTGTCTTGTAAAATTTGGATTTCTGTTATGAAACAATAAAACAACTAACTTTTTTTGATTTCTTCTGTTTTCGTACTTCTTGTAGAACACTTACCATAAAACCAAAAATAATAAAAAGGTTCCAATACCTGTTTTTGGAACTATTGCCAGTGGAGTTATTCATTCTGCAGCAAAATCGTCAATAATGATTCAGACTGAAGTTCCATTGCGCAACCCAAGACAGGTATGTGCATGCATGGAGAATAAGCATCCGAGATGTCGGTAGCTAAGAAATTGATTTCACGTGGGGACTTATACATGGATTTATTGATTAGTGGTTTTATTGAATGTTATACACTGGAAGACAAAACTGAACTTTCTGAAATGAAAACCAATTTCCTATTTTGAAATCCAACTATTAATACAAGTGTGTACATGATATGTTGCATAATTTTAGTTGTGGATATTGCACTGAATTATTGAACAATATCTGAGAAATAATACATCAATTTTGATGCTTGGTCACAATCCTCTATGTGCATTTTGTTTAGATTGATCATGGTTTCCTCCTCATATGTCTGAGAAAATGTGCTGGCTCGTAGAGAAAAGGAGATGGTGCCTGGAAATTTTGGGGTTTTGTGTATTCCTGTATGCATGGATACACAAAACCCCAGAAGTAATATCTCTGGATAGTGGACACCCTGCAAATTCAACATCTGTCTGCTATTGGAAGGTGCCCACTATTTGGGAAGCTGACTTCCGAGCCCAATTAGGCTAACAACACAAAAGAGTTCATATTAAATATGTACATATAATATATAACCAAAATGTTTTTTTAATTAAATGTTTTTTTTGCTTTTGTTTTAGTTAGAAACTATGTGTGAATACACACAGCACATGCACAGTTTCTATATTTTAAAATACAGTACATACAGTGTACTGTATCTATTGTTATGTATGTGTATGTTTAAAAATACATGCAGATGCATTCTTAAATATACACGTACATGTAACAATGGAATATGTAACACCACGAAGTTTCAAACACATGTACTTACCATTTATCATTTAATTAAATCAGTCAGCAAATTTTACTCCTTATTTTCAGAAAAAAAACCCAAAAAAAAACACCTTTGTAACTCTTTACTACACTTTACAGCATCTTTAAAAAAATTGTGCACCTCTTTTACAACTGCAGCACATGCTTCCTCAATCAATCATTTTATGCTTATACTTCCAAAGAAACAAACACACGCAGATTGCTCGTTGCCTCTTGAATACACAGATCTTAATCGACTGTAAAGAAACCTTTTGCATTTCGCTCAATGTTTAGACACATAATTAGTTCAATAATGGTGTCCAAATCCTCCTCTTCTGGATTAACAGCAAACATCCCACTTCATTTGAAAGCTGTTTTGCTCACTTCTAAGAAAAGACTAGCCATATTAAAACCATAGACCAGTAGTTTTTGTAATGGGGATCTGGAGGACAAAAAGTACCCTATTTTCATCTAAAGAAAGTAAGCAGTTTTGAGGCAAAAATTTGCAGATTCTTTTTTCTCAAATGTTCAAATTATTAACTGTTACGAACAAGGGTTTTTTTTTGGGGGGGGGGTGACATTAACCACTGTAAGCAACTCAATGGGCTATAAGTAAACAGTTGGCTATCCCTAATTTAGAGCCACTGGTTCCAAGGAAGGGATAAAGTCAATGTCATGACACAAACACATCCATGCCTTGTCAGGATTCGAACCTGGACCCATCTTGAACAATTGGTCAGAAGCCAACACTTAGACCACTGCATCGCTGGGGCAGTATGACCAAGATCACTGTAGGTTATTTGGAGGGTACAAATTTTATGCAGAATTGTATGTACTTTGGGAATGGGGATCACAAAACTGTCTGCTAAATGGAGGAGTCTGCTATTTGGGAGTGTCACTTAAGGAGGTTTACTGTGTGCATATATCATGCTCGGCTGAGCATGTGACGCAATGACGCAAGCAAGGAAATGTTGTAGCGCTGTGCCTGACTGGCTATATAAGGTCGTCCCATTGCACATGCTTGCTATTCTGACTCATGCTGCTGTGTTGGTTGCATCCTTTGCAAGTGAAGTATGCCTTGGAGAGAAGTACAAAAGCAATTCAAGCAGTTGGAAAAGTTTAAGAGGGGCTGCATCATTGGGCTCCGGGAAGCAGATGGTCTTTTGGCCGTATTGTGCACCATACTGGTTGTGCGGAGATCACCGTAGCATGTTGTTGCTGGCAGTGGATAGAACAAGGCATGCAGCAGTGACAGGAAGGGTCTGGGAGACCTAGACAAACCACGGAGAGAGAGGACCGACAGATTGTCCGACATGTGTGGAGTGACCCAACAGCCAAGATTGCGGATATTCAGCGAATAGTGGTGCCCTCCCTGCATCGTCCGATTAGTGTCAGCACCATTGGCAGTCGGCTGTACGACATAGGACTACATGCACGCAGACCATTACGATGACTGCCTTTAAACACAATTGCATCGTCTCCAAAGACTGCAATGGTGTCGTGCCAGAGTATCATGCAGCCACTCAAAATGACAGTGGGTGATCTTCAGTGACGAGTCCCGCTTTTGACTTGGAGGAGATGACCAACGAATCTGTGTGTGGAGGCACCATGGTCAGCGCCAAGATGAATGGTTTGCTGTCAAGCGTCACACGCTCAGAAGGCCTGGTGTCATGGTGTGGGGTGCATTTGCCTATGATGCTAGATCACCTGTGGTGTTCATTACAGGCACTTTGACAGATCAATGTTATGTTAATGAGATCCTGCAACCAGTGGCCCTAGCTTTTTTGGAACCCTCACTCCAGTGCGATTTTCCAACAGGACAATGCTTGTCCGCATAGTGCTGTGGTATCGAGAGCTTGCCTCCAAGGCACTGACACTCTGCCATGGCCAGCCGCATCGCCAGACCTAACGCCAATTGAAAATGTGAGGGATGCTACTGGACAGGCTATCCACACTCTACCCCTACCCCACAATCTGCAGGAACTATGTGAGAAGATTCAAGCTACATCCCACACAGCACAGAATATTTCGTATATGTTACAGGTACGCAACACTGAAACATTGAGACTTTGCAGATACGTTGCGCTATTTAACAGTAATGTTTCAGAAACCTCACGGTTACGTCAAAATGTCTGCAAACACTACATAACTTTGAAACATAACTGATACGTTACAGTGAAAGGTCTTTGTAACTTCAAGATAGCAACTTCATTTTACTGTTACGTGTTTGAAAGATATTTGTAACTTCGTTACATTACTGTTACGTGATAATAGCGGGTTTCTGCAAAAAGGAACAATTCCACGTGCTGCCTCAAGGACGCATGTGGTTGATTCCTGGTCAATCATGACGTCAGTTGCAGCCATTGTTTTTCCACGTGATCTTCCTGACCATCTTTTGTCCGCTATTTTCTCTGTGTTCAACCATAACATTTTGTGTGCCACGTGGTCCTACTGAACATGTTTTGCTCGCCAATTATTTTTAACCTCCCCACATAGTCTCAGCGATATCTTTTGTATGCCTTTTTGTTTTTCCCCATCAGGAAATTTTACGGTGTAACGTCACGACACTAGGGAAACTTTCTTTCCAAGGAAATACAAATCCTCGAAGTCACGCCAGGTTCGAACCCCTGTCCAGCGTGTTTCTAGGCAGATGCATTATCCCACTTGACCATGGGATGCCTTGCAATTACAGCGTTCTGTAGGAACTAATGAGAAGGCCAGTGCTTTGCAAATACGTTGTTTAATTAAATTGCATTTTTTTCCATATATCATTTTATTTTTCTGTAGGATGATTTAAATTTCTTCATGATTAATCAACGAAATACAGCTTCTAATGCATATCTTACCCTATTTTTTTTTTTCAAAACTTGCGTAGTCGTTGAACTTCTCAATATATCAACATTATTTTTTTTTCTACCTTTACAAACTAACT
Organism: Macrothele yani; assembly: GCA_039090855.1. NCBI lineage: Eukaryota > Metazoa > Arthropoda > Arachnida > Araneae > Macrothelidae > Macrothele > Macrothele yani. Next base: position 135,325,141 of record CM077010.1, on the reverse strand, counting down.
ACTACTTTTATTGAGTTTTTTTTTCCGATTCAAATCCAACAAACGTACTAAGATATTATACACTAGCGTGCTAACTCCGGGTACGTAGAAGTGGCCACCGGAGAACTGGACACATTGGAATTTCAGTGCCATTAAATAGTTCTGCATAAACACATTTCATGTGGCTATATTCCCCGCTACTTGAGCAATATAAAATATTTTTTTTATTGCTCAAGAATAAATATATTTTTTTTAATATTTCATTTTCAGTAAGAAATTTAGACATTTCCATGATTTTTGGGCCAAAGACAAAGCGGAGAACTGGCCACCGAAGAACTGACCACAAAAATTTGAAGGGGCTGTATAAAAATTGCGTTCTGGACTGCTCCATGGCTATGTCTCCCGAGATTGGTTATCTGACACACATAACATTTCCGTAATTTCGTATTTTCTTATTTACGATATTTTTCAAGGTTTATAAACTACAGCTAAGCAAATTATCTGCGGGTATGTGTAAACCCAGGAAACTTAGGGGGGATACTAAAAGTGTAAAATATAAAGAATTTTTCTCATCCGATCGGGAGATTTTCAGCATTTACAACCAGAAATACTTTATGTTTTATATTTTAGATACCCCCCCCCCCCCAACATGTTTCCTGAGGCAGCACATGCACTCAGATAATTTGTTGACTTGTAGGTTGTAAATGCTGAAACTGGAATAAAAGCCACTGAATGTGATCATGTGTTACATATGATGCTAAGAGCTGAGATAAATATAAAGATATATCACTAGTGTAATTTGACTTGGTATTTAGCTCTGAATGCCATGTAAGAATGCATATAAATATCATCTTCAAAATTTACATTTTTAACTTAATGTTAAATGATTAGGGAGGAACTTAATAGTAGCAAAAGCAGCTACTTTTCAGAGAAAGTAGTCATAGCAAGCTACTTTTTCAAGAATGTAGTTGTTGTAGTAACTAGCTACTATTAAAAAATAGCTTTCCAATCACACACACACACACACACACACACACACACACACACACACACACACACACACACACTTTTAATATTTAAATTAGTTCCATGATATATCTGAGAATTGAATTACACACAATTTTAACATAAATCATACGAAACGAAATGTAAATAAGTTCATACCAAAGACTATGACTTTCTGGTTTAAGCGATCTGATTCAGTCAGCTCTTCTTCAAGCCACTGAAGCTGATCTTTTCCTAGAGCTCCATTCATCTGTTGAAAGCGTTGATCCAAACCTAAAAGTGGTCCGTCACAGTCCCAGAGTTCAAATTCTTCATGGCCATGGTGATCCTCCAATATACGAGCTGCTTCTTGATAACTCGGATGGGTTTTCTCATAACCCAGTACACTTATGTCAAAACAGTCAAGTGATATACATTTGATATGAGGATTTGGGCAAAATTTGTAGTATAACGTAGGTGTGCTGCTTTCATTACTTGAACAGGAAGGATCAGACAAACTTAAGACTTTTGGAGGAATGTTGGTATGTGACATGTACTTGAAAAACAAATTTGCAACCTCCTTTCTGCCAAAATTGTACAACTCATGATTTCCAATTGTGTGAAAAGTTGGAATTGAACTATGGGACTCGAACTTTAACAAGGTCCTATGGGCAGCAGCGTCAGAAATGCCAAGAGAATGGTTCAAGCCATCAATAACATCCCCAAGCTGCAGCACAAATGTTACTGGAATAGTAGATTCCTTCCAAAACTGGAAAGCTTTCTCAATATGGTGCAGAGAATCTCGATAAAACCTTATCTTTGAAGGGTCATAAAAGGCAGGACGATTATCACAGTCAGCATACTGCACATCAGTAAGGACTCCAAAAGTAACAACAGGAGATGAGGTAGAATGTGAAGACATATTTTTAGCAGTTCTGAAAGCAAAAAAAAATGTATTTACATGGCAGAAAAATAAGTTTGAAATAAAAACTTAATGCAACAAAACATAAAAAATAGATTCACCGTAGTTTACAATAAATATAGTAAAAAAAAAAAAAAAAAAACTTTAACAGACATCCCTCAGATACAAACCCTACCAATTATGGCCACTGTTTATAGTACCTGCCAAATGTATGAAAATGGACAATACCACTCTCTTTTTCAAACTCTTAGATACAGACAGACATTGATCAGAACATTCCAAATGCATACTTTGAATCTCTCAGTTAGTAGTACATTTCTGATTGGGGATGGGGGGGGGAGTCTCAGTCGAGATGAAATTAGGACAATATCCAGGGCCCTAGGGACCATGCAGGAGAGATGAATCGTCCCCTCAACTGAAAATATGTATATTCCACAAAACTTTCAAAAATGGATTGATAAATTAAAAAAAAGTCACTTGTTGGTTCAGTCCTCGATTTAAGAAGCAATAATAGTATACAAACGATTGAAACTGAAAAGAAAATTATTGAAGTGGTAGTTTTTGCTTTTTTTAAAACTCTCTCTCTCTCTCTCTCTTTCTCTCTCTCACACACACACACACACACCCTTCTCTCTTTAAAGCTTCTGTATCATGAAATGGATCTTTTAGACTTAACCAATAAAATTTCTTTTTTTGTTGCTATTACAATAATTTGGGTAAGACTGCAAATGAGGTTTTAAAAAAATTGGGGGGTGGGTGGGGGGGGGCATTGAACCCACTCCTGACTGCACCACTATTTTCAGTTACATTCAAGTAACAACAGTATGGTGCTTCGTTTATTTGGACTCTGTTTTAAGGTGGTTTCACCTAAAAACTCTGCTTTATGTTTCCAATGATAAAAACTTCTATAGACATTTTTTTTTTTGCAATTAATGTATTCCCAAGGATGAAAATTAACACAATGATAAAAATAACTTTAAATTATAGCATAGCATACTTAACATTTGCTAAAACTTACCCCAAATTATATTAAAAACCAATAATTTTTCTCTGGGTAATGTTGAGACCTACTAATAGATGGCACAGCCTGTACGTTGATGTATATTGATAAAGTCAATAACAAAAAAACTGTTCGATGGCTTATTTTGAAATTAGAAATCAGCAAGCAGTACCTACACCTTCTATTGACATTTTCAGCTAAATTATTGTCAGAACATTTAATCTAAGTGGCTCAAATCATTCTAAACATTCCAGACTATCTCACATGGATCAACTCAAATTTTGATTCCATTTTTAAAATTAATAAAATTATTGAAAAAAAAATCAACACAGATTTTGGAATAAGCTATCAAAAAATTTGTTTGCTTACTGACATTATTATAAACGTACCAGTCATGCCATCTCAACATTACCCAAGGAAATATTGTTTTTTAATATAATTTGAGGTAAGTTTTAGCAAATATTAATTAAGTATCTCATGTTATAAATTAAAGATATTTTTATCAATGCACAAATGCTCATCCTTGGGAATGCATTAATTGCAAAGTAAGTGTCTACAGACATTTTTACCGCTGGAAAAATAGAGCAGAGTTTTTAGGCGAAACCATCTTAAGAAGCAACAACAGTGGTGTAAAGGTTGAAATTTAAAAGAAAAATAATTGAAGAGTTAGGTTTTGCTCTTTTTGAACTGTTTTTCTCTCTCCCTCCCAAGAAATTGTTGCCTATATCATAGAATGGGGCTGCTAAACTTAATCTGCAACATCAACAAAATTTTATCTTTGTTGCTACTGTAATATTTTGGCTAAGACTAAATTATTAAAAAAAAAAAAATTGGGGGAAGGGCCGGTTGGACCCACTCCTGACTGCACTATTGCTCTCAGTTACATCCAAGTAACAACAGCATGTATTCAGAACCATAGCTACTGGGAGGGTGGTTGCCCTCCCAGGATGGCCATACCAAGGGCATTATTTCATACTTTGAAAACTGTAAAAAATGGAAATTAACAGAGTGGGAATAAATTTGACGACATTTTAACTCCAAAACAAATTTCATTATCTTCTTTTGTAAATACTTTAGTTAGCTGCATGCACTATTACGTGCAGCTAATCAACGTACAGAATAACTTACACTGTGAGTTGTGGACCCCCTCATATGGATGAATGAAATTGCCTGAAACAGTGGTTGGAGGTATGTACATTATATGTATTGCCTAATCTCCATGGACCTTTCCAAATACATCATAGGGATGAAGAGCTAATAAGTCATTTGTGCTCTGTTGTTGAAAGTTCATCTAAGCATTTAATCTTAAACAAAATTTTTCCAAGCCCTGCTCTGAAAGCATCTTCCTATTTTAATGTTTACTATTTAATACTCATTCATTCTGTGCTAGTTTGTTTTCATTCTCCATTTCTGCACGCCAGTGTTTACATAACTTTTACATTTTACTTGATATTTACAACTGTTGGCTCTTGGGTATTAACCTCATTTTAAATTTTGAGTAAAATTAAGTCAAAAATTGGAAGTGAGATTTTTAAATGATCATAGTATTTTCCTATAACAGAAGTATGAGACTGTAAAAACTGCTTACTGTTTGGGTGGATGTAAGGAACTTTTGAAGTCAAAGGGGAGTAATTTCAAGTCTTGTTCTCCCAGATACGAAAAGCTTGCTCCGTTCCTGCTCTATGACTCCCAGCAGAATTTGCTAAAGTTCCAGCCTCATCCAACTGGCAAAGCATCTCCTTCCCAAAGAGGGATAAACTATAACAAACCTTAACTTCTGCCTCAAAAGTCAGCAGTGTTTTGCATTTGCTTCTCAATATTACTGACATTTCCTTTTTGTTAGCTTCATTCTTGGTTTGTGTGATTATGTACCTGATGATTTTTACTAATGGCCAGCAAACATAAGGCAGTAGAAAAATCTTAAGTCATACCATAAGCAGAAATGAAGTGCAGATATGATTGCTGAGAAGTTTGGAGTTGAAAAACACTCAAATTAAGTTACATTTTGTGGCAGAGAAATAAAATGTTAAGAAAATAATAGTCGTGAAATAGTGATGTTAACTGCAAAAATAAGTTCCCCAAAACTGAAGGTATGGCAATCGGTGAAATCATACACAAATGGTTTCTGTGTGGCATGAATAAAGCACATGCCTATTTTTGGTCCATCAGTTCAGGTAAATAAAAGCTCTAAAAGTAGCAGGGCATCACATATTTCAAATGAATGGCTAGATAAACTCCACAGTGGACATTATTTCTTTCAAAGCACTGAGTGGGGAGACTCCTGATGTCAATGACACATGGAAAGATTGAATGGGTAAATTTCCCTCCATAACTGAGGGGTATTTTGAGAATGAAATTTATAATGTTGATGAGACTACTGTTCTTCAGCACACTTCCATGAAAAAACAAAGACTCTGAAAGGTAAAAATGCATTAATCGCAAGATTTCCAAAGAGCATCTAACAGCATTATTCTATACAAATAACGTCAGAGAAAAAGAAATGCCACTTGTAATTGAGAAATCCATAAAACCTCTACGTTTTAGAAATCTTGATGACATGAAGCTGTCTGATCTTTTATAGATCAAATACCAAAGCACTCATCACTAGAGACATGTCTGAATTGTTCAGAAACAGATAAAAAGGCACATAGATGGCAAAAAAGTTTTTTTTTTAATATATTCCATAGATGTGCTGCTTAAAAGTGCTGAAGACTACTATCAATACTTTCCACTGAACACAAAATGTATGTGAATCATAAGGCATAACTCACTTAAGGTGGTTCCACCTAAAATCTCTGCCTTATGTTTCCAATGGTAAAACTTCTTTACATATTTTCTTTGCAATTAATGTATTCTCAAGGATAAAAATTTGCACATCGATAAAACTAACTTTAAGTTATAGCATGGAATACTTAATACTTGCTAAAACATAACCACAATTACATTAAAAATCAATCATTTTCCTTTGAGTAATATTCAGACTTGTTAATAGATGGGGCGATCTGTACATTAATGACGTCAGTAGTCAAATGTTGAAATGCTTAATTATGGTTATGTTTTAGCAAGTATTAAGTATCCCATGATATAACTTAAAATTTGTTTTATCGATGTGAAAATTTTAATCCTTGGAAATACATTAATTGCGAAGAAAATATGTAAAGAAGTTTTACCATTGGAAACATAAGGCAGAGATGTTAGGTGGAACCACCTTAAAGCTAGGTTCTTGCAGAAACACCTGATTTGCAAAATGGAGATTATGGCATAATACATTCCTGTCAATCTGTATGGTTTTCCTGTACTTTGTATGATTTTTTTACGTTTTTGTTCATGTACGGCCATACAAACGTTTTGTACATTGTTTTTTTTTTATCTCTCAAAAAAAATTTTTTTGTTAATTATTTACATTAACTGGCCCTATTTTAAAACTATTTTACGGATATAATACCAAACATTTTACGCTTATTCCATGGCTTGCACCACCGTAGCAAAATCGTGGCGATGGGCGACGTACATCAGATTTTATTTTGGTTCTGCAGACAAAAATGATATCCCCAGAACCCAATCACAGCTTCTCTTACGAACTCCCGATCTTGGATGCAAGTTTTTAGTCTTCATACGAAATTCAGTTTTCAAAACTTTCTGGAGATGGAAGCGAGACGGAGTGAAGATTTCACCCAAAATGCCCCCCCCTCTCTCATGGCGTTTCCTTTTCCGATATTGTTAAATATCATTTTATTCCATCATATTTCGGTCTGAAAACGGAGGTAACTACTTTCGAAAACGGAAGTTAGATGCAGCCTCGTAATCTTAAATTCCTTTTCTCGCGATATTCCCTATGCCCTGTATGATTGTTGAGTAAAATTTTGTTACATAAATGTTTGCATTTAAGATTGAAAACGGAATAAAATTTTCCGAAAACGAAAGTTGGACGGAACAGAAATTTATCCCATTATCATAAATTGGGGGGGGTGACAAAAGAAGTTAAAGCAGCGAAGAGTTCTCCCAAATTCGTTGTTTTTTTCATGGTGTTTTCCCTGCACTGAATTATTATTTAAACAATTTAATATATAAGATCAAAAATGAAGAAAAATTTTCTAAAAATGGAAAGTAGGAGGGAGTGAAAGATTTTTCTCTTAATCATAATTTTTTTCTAGTGATGATCATTTTGTCCTGTATTTTAAATATAATTTTATTCCATAATTCTTTTCAAATAATTTTATTCCATAATCAAACAAGTGGCTGATTTGAGGCAAATCAGATTTAATAATTGTGAGGTGCAGACAAAAGGTTATTTTTTGCAGATGTGAGAAACGTTTATGTAGCAGTAGTGAGAAAGATAGTGGACAAATTTCCATTTGAAAATCAGGTGCGGAAAGACCTGAAATACTTGATGCAACCCTCAAAGACAGCCTCAAATACACATGCATTTGTAGATTGACAGATACTTTTGCTCCACACATTGATCAGGAAGCTCTAAAGGATGAGTTTGGTTACTATTGTATGATCTCTAATGACTGTGTACCTATACTGATAGACAACGGCCAGAAAAAGAGCTTTTGCAGCTATTGGCTGGATATTATAAACCCGAGAACAAGTACTAGTGGCATCCGCTTCCCAAATCTTAACATGATTATTCAGTGACTAATTACTTTGCCTCACAGTAATGCTGACTGTGAAAGATATCTCTCCATGATAAGGAAAATCCATACAGACTGTAGGAAATCCCTGAATGCAGACGACTAACCTCTTTTTTTACATTGTAAAATAAACACTGACACTTGTTTCATAAGCTTTAAACCCACTGATTACATTTTGAAACAAGAAAGATGACAACGAATTTTCGGGTGTAATAAGCATGTCTTTTGAATCCATCCTGAAGCAAATTAAATATATCAAAGCTATTCAAAGTCAATGGAACCGGTATGGAAAACAATAGTATCTGATGGAGGAAAAGTTTTTCAATCGGGTTTTTAATCCCTCAGATATTGCTGTAAAGGAAATCGTGAGCTTATGCCCTCTGGTTGCAGACTTGTGCGTTGAGAAAAATATGAATTTATATGAAAAACATTTCGCACCGGAAACGCTCTCCAACACTGAAAGAATTTTTCAAATCGGACTCTTAGAAACAGAGATATCAACAAAAATAAGATGTGGCTTTACGTCCCCTGGTGGGAAACCCATGCATTATTTTAGGAAGAAAGTATTATCAAAAAGGTTTTTCCATATGAGTGGTATCGGTCCAAGAAAAAAAAAAATTGTTGACTTTTCAGGAGCCCATATTTTGCTACAAATACATTACCAAACATTTGAAATTATGTGAAAAATATTTTCCATCAGGTCTTGTATGCGATACAAAAAGAATTTTTCAAATTGGAATTTTAGAAGCAGAAATAACACAGAAAACGCAATTTACCTTTGTGCCCTCTAGCGGAAAGTCTATGATTTACTTGAAAATTTTGAATTTATATGAAAATTATTTCGCATCGGAAACACTATCCAACAAAGAAGGAATTTTTCAAATCGGACTCCTAGAAGTAGAGATATTGACAAAAATAAGATATACATCTACACCCCCTGCCGTAGAGACCATGCATTATTTTAAGAAAATGTTTCTAAAAGGTTTGTTGACATGAGTACTATCACGAGCGACATTGTTTTCAATCCACAATTTAGACGCTCATATTTTACTGCAAATACATCAGAAGCGGAAATTAAGATTTACGCCCTGGTGGCCAAACCATTTTTTTACAAAAATTAGAAATTATGTGCAAATGATTTCCCATCAGGAGCTGTATCCAGTGCAGAAAGAATATTTCAAATCTGAGATTTAGAAGCAGAGATATAGGGGAAACACAATTTACCTCTACGCCCCCTAGTGGAAAGTCTCTGAATTACTTGAAAATTTTGAAATTATATGAAAAACATGTCACACTGAAACACTATCCAACAAAGAAGGAATTTTTCAAATCGGACTCCTAGAAGTAGAGATATTCACAAAAATAAGATATACATCTACGCGCCTGGCGAAGAAACTGGAATATTTTAAGAAGAAAATATTCCCAAAAGGTTTATCGATGTGAGTGGCATCAGTCCACGAAATAACTTTTACAATCGATATTTTAGAAGCTCAGATTTTATGGCAAATACATCGGAAGCAAAAATTAACACTTATGCCCCCTGGTGGCCAAAGTATTCTTTACCAAAAATTTGAAATTATATGCAAAAGATTTTCCATCAAGAGGTGTATCCGCTGAAGAAAAAAATTTCAAATCAAAGTTTTAGAAGAGTTATCGGGAAAAATGTAATTTACTTTTACGCCCCTAGCGGAAAATCTATGCGTAATTTGAAAAAGTAACTATATCTAAAATACTCTTTGACATAAATGGAATCGAAAGATAAAAGAATTTTTTCAATCGGATGTTTAGAAGCAAATGTGTGGAATAAAACGTATTTTTGAATTCGACATCATCTGCATTTACGCCCTCTAGCGGCGAAATTGTGCATCGTGAAAAAAAAACGAATTGAAGGATCTTCATTCGCATATTTCAAGCTTCCAAATGCAAAAAGGATTTTTCAAATCGGACTAATAGTTGCAGAGATATCGTGGGTACAGACGGACGGACAGACAAACCAATAACATAAGCACGATCTTTTTTTACAAAAGACGTGCTAAAAAACAAAACATACATGTCAGTGTTGAATATAATACAACACACGCTAAGATTAAATTGCTCCATATGCAAAAAATTAATACACATAGATGTACAGGGGCAGATTGGCCCACCGGGACACCGGGAGGCCAATCCGCCCCTTCCGCATATTTTATCTTTCTTTCTTTCTAACTTTCTTAAAAATGTTTTCAGTTCAGTTGTTTTAAACACACAACTGAACAACAACACTTTTTTTATAAACGAAATACACGTAATGTAATTATAACAAGCGGGAGAAGAAAAACTTATATTTTGAATTCGGAAAAAAAAATTCCCTTACCAGGAAACTGCTAGAATCCCAACTACAGATGAGCCATGTGTGTTTGAGAACTTCTGGGTTCGCTTAGTAGCTGAGGAACGAGAATGTATGCGGGAGGGTGGAGGTGTGTACAAGATGTTTTATATATTCCCCAAGGAAGGGGGAGGGAGCTTATTTTACTCCCATTGGTTGTAGGAGGCATCAGTGTTGTGCTCACAAGAGCTGAGTTTGGGCTCAATTTTAAGAGCCCGAGCCCGTCCGAGCCCGAAGTATGTCAGCCCTGCCCGCCCGAGCCAGAATTTTACATTGCGAAATAGAACCCGGGCCCGAAAGAGCTCGAAAACTATGATTAATCTGTTTAGGCATTAAAAATCTCCTCTCCCAGACTTCCACTATTTCCACATTGTGCAATTAACCGATGTCTTTCTCAACTGTGAAGTGGGGAAGGGATGTCTATCTATTTCTATAGTTTCTCGGACCATTCATTTCATCCTGAAATGTTTCGAGGGCCCGGCATCAGGAAAAATCGGGAGGCACAACAATCTACGTATGTTAACAGCATTGGGGTGGGGCTGAACAGGGCTAAATTTTTTTCACTACTTTGGTTAAAGTAGTGAAAATACTCACCCATGTTTGATAAAGTTGCAGAACAATGCTAGATAATTGTCATTATGGGATGTACTATATCCACTATATGACAACACAGAATTCAGAGTGAAAGCTAATAATATCAAGAACTTATTTTGAAATAACTGTAGATTATTTGCGGGGGTGTTCATATATGATCCCTTTCCCCCGAAATGTTCTACCTTCGCAGCCTACGCCCCTTGTGGTAACTGACAAATGCTGCAGATGAAGGCATTTATGGAGATATATATAATTTCAACATGAAGTTGCAAAATGTTTTGTTTACGGTATTTAGTAAGGTGTCTTTACAATACATAACCGCAGCATAAAAGCATGTTTTGTAATTGAAACACATACGAATATATGATCACTAACTAAAGAATCTGTCAGCCATGACATTTAAAAATCTTAATTTCTAACTGTGATTGTCCACAATTGAAAAATTACAAAAATTGAAGTACAAATGAAAAATTTACAGTGTAAAAGTTCTGTATTTTTTTTTTCATTTATTTAAATTTAAAATTCATGTCTTATGCAAAAGGTTTTTTGGTACAACTCCAACATAATTTTGGTAGTAGCAGTTCTCTCTCTCTCTCTCTCAAATATTTGCTGGAATTTCAGCCAACTTCGTTGAAAATTTAAGAACTGGAAGCTCAAAGGTATGAAAATCAAGATTATTTTACGATCTGTCAAACATGAAAAGGCTATATAAAGTACCTAATTAAAAAAAAAAAAATAATAATGTTCTTACTTCTGTGTTCTTAAGAGAAAATTTTAAGCAAATATAAATATTGAGTGTGTACAAAATTAGAAGCTTCTCTAGCGCAGTTACTTACATAACTAACTAAACTAGTGATTTAAACCTGGTTATTCGCTTTTTCCACGTTGATTAAGTAAGTTTGCCACAATATTTAAATATCTTGAAATTTCTAACTGTGATTGTCCACAAGAGAAAAATTGCAGTAAAATTTTTCTGCAGTAAAATCTTGGCATGGGCCGATAAAAATTTTCCCGCAACACCCACTTCAATTTAAGGATGATGGGGGTACTTTTTACCCCCCTATTATGCTTGCCACTGTTTCCAGAGCAACTGTACTTTTTCTTTTGTTTCTTGAATAAAAAAAGGGATTTTCAGGTGTGATACAATAGTACCACAGAACTACAACCGAACGGGCCCATTTGCAAAAAAATTTCCCGGGCCCTTTTGCGACCGCCAATCCGCCCCTGTAGACGTACATCAGTTGCAGTTATAAAACTGTTGACTTGTAAAATGTATGTAATATTTTTTTTTGTGTAACAGTTATTAGTCTTTGTAAGGTTTTTATTGGTCCAGTGTACAGGTTATCACCTCAAGAGGTTGACAGGTAAGCATAATCATCGAATGCAGGCCTTGATTTCGTTTTTTTTTTTTTTTTTTTTAGCAGTAGCAACACTTGCTAGTGGCCTTATTTTTTACTAGCAAATTGCATTATCTACTAGCAAAAGTGTATTAACATTATACAAAAGAAACTTTAACATGTCCCCCTCCATTAGCCAATCATGACAAATTTTGATTTCACCCCTGTAACTGTCACATTGTAATGCTGAAAAGATTACAAATATTTGGATAGAACTCAACCTTTCATGACCTGAGAGATTAATTCTAACAATTTAATTTAAATGCAAATATTTAAAAAACATTTTTTTTTATTTAACTTTGTTCACAAAATTCAAGAACATTATTTAAAATCTTAAGTTATTTTCCGTATGGTTTACGATCTGGGTTTCGGGTCTTTTCATCATACTACTTTAAAACAGCAGGCTTGGGGTCAAACTTGTCTTCAGACGGACCTTCAACTTCAATACTCATGAGAGCATTCAATGTTTGTTTAAACTGCCCAAAACCAATCACATTGGATTCTCTCCATGAAACTGAACCCAACCTCACATGCAGAAGCAGATAAAGGAAATAATATACTGGATATTTCTATTAGTGCCAAAATTTTATTTTAATGTTTGTACTTTTCAAGAAACATTTGTTTCTAAAAAGCAGTTGCTCCTTTTTTGTATGTGTCTAAAATATTCCACATGCAAAATGCAGTGGCATTTTACAGTTTGCACTAAAACATTCAATTTTTTTTCACTAGCAACTTTTGCTAGAACCACTTTTTACCACTAGCAAAATGCATTTGCTCGTTAGCAATTTGCTACTAACTACTGGTCAAAATCAAGCCCTGATCAAATGACTTGTCAGAAACAATCAGTGTTCTTAATGCCATTCACTGGTTCTGCTTCACATAGAATATATGGAATCCAACACTAGGGACTGCTTTTTGAAAGCCCGGTTTTATTCTCCAAACAGCATTATAGAAAACATGTCGGCAACTGGGTATGAAGGTTGGGTGCAGTTATTGATAAAAGAAACTGGACGCAGTGACATCTTAGTTACATATAATGTAGCTCATGATTGTGATCCAGCTGTGGAAGAAGATGAGATCAAAATTACAGATTTTGTTACAATAAAAAAAAAAGAAAGATGGGAATATTTGTGAAGATTAAGAAATATAAGATGTTTATAAAAAAGAACCTGGTCCAGTGAAAAATTATATAGCTGTTTGTAAATTGCTGCAAAGCATAAAATCTTTCTCATTAGACTGGGGGAAGCGGGACATGTTTTAACAATGGTGAAGCTCCGAATCTGATAGATCAGTTGCAAATTCAGTTTCAGCATGAAATTGTAACAGCAATAAGTTCTAAACAAAATAACATAACAGATTTTCTCCCCCATGTCTTCTGAATAAGAAGAACACATACAGTGATAATGTTTTTTTAAGTATGGCTTTTTTTTTTTTTTTTTTTTTTTTTTACACATGGCATTTTTTGTGTATGTGTCAAAGTATGTATAGAAGGCTAATTGATGCTACAATAACATACAATGTATGCATAACTATAGTATAAAAATAAAAATTCAATTCATGGAATTGTCTTTCACATTGGTTAGTTTGATAAAGCACATTGATTTTAATTTAGCCCCTATTGAAAGTAGTTTCCTATATAAGCATTAGTATTTATGCAATAACCTAAAGAAAAATAACACAAAACTCAAGATTCTACTGTATCAAACAATTTTGTGGTAATGTGCTATTAAATTACTGTTCACTAAGTTCCATTACCTTTTGGCATTCCTGTAATGGAAGCCTTGAAAAGTAGTGTTTCAAGAAGTGCTAAATTCATTAGTTCTAACCCTTAATGACAAAGAAGGCCTATCAACTGGGGGAAGTGGGGACACAAGAGGGCAGTTTGGATTAAGTTTCACATTCACAGGTTGTATTTAGACTTTAGACATTACCTTCCTTCACTTTTCAACATACCAGTGAACTCAAAGAAACAGAAAGTAGCCCAGGTCTCTCTCTCTCAAACTCTAAGAGATCCTGATAAATTTGCAGTCTCACAGACTATTCAACAGTTTAATGAGAGAACATGAACTCTTTCTCTCCACATGCATAGGATCAGAATCCCATTTATGTATTGTATCATTCAATTTTCCATTAGCCTGTTCAGTTGTGTTATAGCTCTATAATTTCTAGTTTAGAAGTTTTTGTTGTCTGTATTAACAACTGCAAATAAGGAAACTGAACATCTGGCAAGTTTTGAATGAATTGTAAAATGTTCAACATTTTACAATTCCAAGGTAGATTAAAAAACAAAAACACTATTACACTTATACTGAACCCAATTCTGATGACTCTCACCATGCTGTAAAAAGTGTTGAGTCACTCTTACGGCAAGTTGCAGACTACCGATTAAGGAATCAACATTAATTATATTGAAAGACTTCAGTAGTCTCCAATGGCTACAAGTAAAAACTGTACCTTTATTTCTTCTGATTAGGCACTACAAGTCTTACATCCAGGGGTATACTGACAGCCCCCGCAATCCCCGCATTGCGGCGGGGACTTTACAGTCAAGAGAGCCTCTGACCTCAGCAGAAAGATTTTACAAAATTTTTAGCGGAAACTTTATGCAAAACTGGTTAAAGAAATAACCAAGAATTCAGGCAGCTTTGAATAAGTATTAAAAGCATGTTTTGCTTCTTTTTTTCAATAAATAAGTGAAACTTTTGAAAACATTTTCGTTGCTTTAGTTCATAAAAACTGGATGATGGGAAAGAAACTGTTCTAGAGGACTTGAGCAGGGTCTGATTTACGGGAGGACATTCGGGGCACGTGCCCTGTGCCCAGATCTTTGAGGATCCCCAAAATATAGTTATATGTCCTTGCTTTGCCTCTAACTAATTCACAATGTTCATCCACTGAAAAAAGTTAAAATGGTAATTCCATGGCTGTACGTTGAAACACATGGAAATGACAATTATAATTTCTACAAATGAATAGAACACCATATTTCTGGCAAATTAATGTCTTAATCTGCCAATAATAACTATGTGTCCGGTCCCAGCATAAAAATGTATAGGGTGCAACCAATTACTGTCGCTTTGTAATGGAAGGAGGCATAGCCTAACATGTTTTGTGGGAGGGAGGGAGGGGAGGGGTGAATGCCTCTTGCCTAGGGCCCCAAACTGTCTAGGTTGGTCCCTGGACTTGGGGGCCCTTTTCACAACCATAACAAAAGTTCTTATGTATGTATATTAACAACAGAATGTGTGCAAGAAATATTAGTTCAATGAGTGGAATTTTCATACCAATGACGATAAAGTGCATATATTTGCACATAACTACTCACCTTTCAGAATATAATGAAGTAACAGATGTTCTTCACTGGAACGAAGAAGCAGAGTCATCTTTTTTTATGAGAGTCTAGAGAAAAACTTTTTACTCTGTACAGAACATTGTGATATTATGTTAAATGTTTTTTTATATTCAAGGTAAATAATTTAAGTAGTTTTGCATGTTTTGTGCCACAATTCTTAATTGTTTCTTATTTATTTGCTTACTTAGTTCCATATTTTCGTACAAACCGGAAAAGGTCATTAGTCACTGTCACAAGATAGTTATATGTTTTGCGTGTGTGGTTGTGAGGCATTTAAAAGCGGCTGGCCTTTTATATAGTTCTCTAAAAGAATAAAATTTGCATGATATGATTAACTTTGGCGTAAGTGTCTTGGAGTACTTTGTATAGGTATGAAAGTATGGCAAACATTTTAATCATGAAGTGCACATTTGTATTTCATGCAATAAAGTAATAATTTTGGTTTTATGAAAAATACTTGCAGGTTCCAAATAATTTGATTTATTAAAATGCTCCTTAAGCCTTACAAATAATATGGAAGTTAAAAATGCTAATGATTTTTGGTTTATAATTTGTACCTAAAATGAGTACATGAAAAACCTAAATCTTCAGATTTTTGGGTCAGCATTTTTTTATTTTTCATTTTTAAAAACAGCAAAAAATGCCAAATTTTTTTGCAAATGCCATTCACAAAGAAATTAACAAGTATGCAAGCAATGATGCTACAGAGCTCACCTACAGCTCATTTTAAAGCTCTTTTTGGGCTTTAATTTATTATGCAACGAGACCCAGTTTAAGAGGGAAAAAATTTGACACATTTTCAAAATTTTTGTTTTTGAAAACCTCAACACTTGATTAGAAAAAAGGAAAAAAACAAAAAAAAAAAAACATTAATCTTACACATACAGGCCAGAGGTATGCAAAGTTTGAAGATAAAGATGATGTTTGTTTGTTTTTTACTTTTTTTTTTTTTAGAAACAGATTCTAAATAAAAGTGGTAAGATTCTAAATAAAAGTGGTACACCTGTACGGGTGTATTTTGAAATTACAAAAATCTGTTTCTCCAAAACCTATCATTTCTCTATCTTCATACTTTGAATGCCTCTAGCCAATATGGGTAAAATTTTTATGCACATTGTACCATAACACGTGCACCTGTTATTTTGTCATGAAATTTTAAAATTTAAACAGACTTTTGAGCCATCCACCATATATCAAACTTGTTACTATACACTGAGTGGACAGAAAAAAACAATGTAAAATCACTTGTTAACTTACAGCTCTGATTTTAAATTACACATAGCCTCCCTTCCCACATCAATTGCTGGAACAGGGGAAAGATTTATTTATTTATTTATTTTATTGGAGGTTTAACAACCACTGTGAGCAACTCAACTGGCTATAAGCAGTCGCCCGTCCTAAATTTAGGGCCACTGGTTCCAGGAAAGGGAGAGATCCAGTGCCGTAAGACAAACACAACATCCATGCATCACCAGGATTCGAACCCAGACCCATCTCGGACAAATGATCAGAACGCTTAGACCACTGCGCAACCGTGGCAGCAAAGTTTGGATAATGAGATGGTTTTATCACAGGTATCAATGGGAAAACTAATTTTCTTGAAGAAATGATTCTTTAGTTACCTGGAAGGCATACACAAATGTGATCTTTGTGATGGTTTTAATGAATATTTTTGGCAGAACAATTAGAAAGTAAACAGCAGGAAGCCTTTGACTTTGATTTTACTATCTTGTTTGAATTACAGAAATCCCTTGTCAGTTATGAATTTAAGCAGTTAAAACTGCTTGAATCCCTGCTCAGTCATGAATTTAAGCAATCAAAAATTCTCTATATGCCTCTTACCTAATGTGATTACATTCATTGAGTATATATATGAATCAACAGTGACATTTCAACCTTCACCTTTAAAAGCTAGATTTGAATACCACTTATGGAACTTTGGCTGCCAAATTTGTTTTTGTTGCATATAAACTTGCCATGCTGTCCAATGCAAAATACTTCATGTTTCCTTATAAAACACTACAATTAATGCCATTTTATGCAGTCAATACTTTACAGAATTATGAGCAGGTAGTACAGTACAAAAGAAAAAACATGAACAGATGTGGTGCAAATCTAAAACTTCACAAACTAAATCTAGTAAGTATATATTATTAAAGTCAATTCTAATGATCACATATATCCATTTAATTGAGTACAGTACTGCTAAACCTAATTGACTAACTAGTCTTCACAGCTTTTATCATTCTCTATTCTAACTTTTGCCAAGCCTGTCTGCTCTTAATCATTTCACCCCGCTTTTAAATATCTTTAACTGATTGTTCTGTGTCTGGCGCTCTTTGGCCAAACCTGGCCCTTGCGCCACTAAAATCAATTAACTAACTAACTAACTAACAGTACTGCTAAAAGCACACACAATGCAATGAATATTTATAAAAACTCATTTAAAAGAGCTGTCTATGTACAGAATTATTTCCAGCACAATTTTCTCCCTCCCTGATATTAATTTATTATATGTAAATAAAAACTGGAAGGAGAATTTAACAAGTTGAATTATGACTTTAGCCAAAACTGTCTAGAAAACACAAGGTCATGATATTAGAGAGAAGAGTTCCCTCTTTTAATGATGTAACATGAATACCAAGGCTTCCCACCGGTTTCCTATGCTGCCGTGTGTGATGTTAAACATGACACAGACATATCAAGGCTGAACTGGATCCTACCAGGCCGTAACATTAAGCAAAAACAGCGAGGACAGAAAAGATGAGTTGGGACGCAGCACCATCTACTGACGTAGTTTGCATAAACAAACTGATTCCGTATCATTATTTACTTTTCACATTTTATTTATACTCACTTTCACGTGAACAGATGGATATTTACATTCTGAATTTGTAGTACTTGGGCAAGAGCTTTTTCTGTAGGAACTGGTGTAATTTGTGTGTAAATCTCATTCCTCCTTTATTCTTCAACGATCTAGGGCTGAGATTTTGGCAAATGTGTAGATTAGAGTCTTAAATTATTTAGTCGGAAAAATGTTAGTACCTGGAAAAAGTGCGACATACAGATTTTAGAGTATCGAAATTAATGGCAAATGGTGCAGAAATTTCGTATTTTAAATGTCTTTTAAAGATTTTTATCGTAACATTTACCTGTAAGTTCAATGCCGTGAAAAGACACTGCCGTAGGCCTAACGCATCGAACTTACAGGTAAATGTTACAATGAAAATCTTTAAAAGACATTTGAAACAGGAAATTTCTGCACCATTTGCCATTAATTTCCATAATCTAAAATCTGTACATCGCACTTTTCCCAGACACTAATATTTTTCCAACGAAATAATTTAAAATGCAAATCTACACATTTACCTACTATTTTACTTAATATGAGTTTATATAGCTGAGGTTTTTTTCTAAAACTGAATTAGGTACGTAACTATCAGAATGAAAATGCTTACCACAAACAACAGTTGAAGGTGACTTGTCATTTGGAGCAAAATCATGACGAGATATAGCTTTCAGCAACAGTTGCTTTAGGTTCTGATCTGAGGGGAACTCGTGGAATGAAAATCCCACGTTTTTCTTCTCAGAAGATGTGCACATCGGCACACAATAGTAAACCATTTTGAAAATGGGTTAGATTTTGTTGTGAAAACAACAGTTTGGTTTTAAAACTGTACGGTTTTTTTAAAAGAAACAAGAAAAAACGACAAACATACAAAATCCAGCAATTCAAATAACGTGGAAACTGAGTTGTTATACCTTGGGACGCAATACCATCTAACGGCTGAAATCGTCCCTAACGCCCACCGGCCAATCACCAAAAGTCTATTGTTTCAACGTTAATGTTATAGCCTGTTCTTCATCCAGTTCAGCCTTGAACATACACTGCTGGCCACCCAAAATGTAACACCAAGAAGGAAGCATCCGATTGGCCTGAAATTCGCAGCATGAGTCACTCGCGAGAGGACATGCAAATATTAGCATTGCAGGGCATATGCAAATCATGTGCGCCTGGCACATCACCGAGAAGCACTATACGAAAGGTGCACAGAACGCGGGGTGTAAGTGTGTTGTACTACCGGACCTGTGCGTGGGAAGCTTCCTGATGCCTTGTTGCAGAATACGACAGTCATTCCAACATGTTTTGGAGTTCAACAGAGGACGAATAGTGGCTTATCGCGACAACGGTTTATCGTACCGAGACATTGGCGCTCATGTGGGACGACATCCAGCCACAGTGAGGAGAGTATGGATTCGGTGGGTGCAGGAGAGATGGACGGACCGACGTGAGCGATTGTCGCAGACGCGGCACACCACCAAACGAGAGGACCGGCATGTTGTGCCGCAGGCATTGACGGCTCGCACCGCCACATCACGAACGTTAGCGCAGGAATTAAGGTGTGTTGTGCAACAACCTGGGTCAGCACGTACCGTGCAACGTCGTATGCAGGAGCAGGGAATTGTCGCATGGCGGCCATCGCTCCGATTACCATTGACGTTACACCACCGGCGAGTGCGGCGGCAGTGGGCCATTGAACGCCACACCTGGACTACGAAATGGCACGACATTGCCTTCTCCGAAGAATCCTGCTTCTGCCTGCAACACCACGATGTTCGGATCCGCGTGTGGCGGCACCACGGCAAGAGATTGTATGACGCCTGCATTATGCAACGCCATACCGATCTGTCGCCTGGTGTTATGGTTTGGAGCACAATTGGATATGACACCCACACCCCTCTGGTACGCATCACTGGTACACTCAACAGCCCCCGCTTCATCTCCAACGTTTTGGATACTGTAGTCCTCACTTACCTGCAGGACCTGCCAGCGGCCACGTTTCAACAGGAAAATGCGCGCCCGCACGTGGCACACATCGTGTAACAATTCTTCAAGGCCCA
This sequence comes from Macrothele yani, assembly GCA_039090855.1. Classification (NCBI taxonomy): domain Eukaryota; kingdom Metazoa; phylum Arthropoda; class Arachnida; order Araneae; family Macrothelidae; genus Macrothele; species Macrothele yani. The sequence goes on along the minus strand of CM077010.1, from coordinate 135,305,009 downwards.
CCAGATGTCACTGCTGCCGTGGCCCACCTGTTCTCCCGATATGTCGCCCATCGAACACGTCTAGTCGCTGATCAGCAACAGTGGCCCGGCAAGCACCACCCACGGCTAAGCCTGATGAACTGTGGCAACGTGTGGAAGCAGCCTGGACAGACATAACCCAAGCCCACATCCAAAGCCTCTTTCGTTCAATGCCGTGGCATGTAGCGGCAGTTATTGCCAGCCATGGGGGCCACACGAACTATTGATGTCTGCGTGTTCCGCAAGTCGCACGGGCCTGTAAGCTACATCGTTTCATCTTTGTATCTGTAGTTATGTGTCCAGTAAATCTGGCTTTGCTAACTCATGTCTTTCTTGGTGTTGCATTTTGGGTGGCCAGCACTGCATAAAGCAACATAACAAGAGAGTGACATCACAAACAGAGGAAATGCATCGCACTAATGTCATGGCCTTGTGTTCTCTAGATGTTTTGCTATAGCCCTCCACCAGACCTACTTTTTCCTCTCCAAGATCTTATATGTTTATCCTCAGCAATTTGGCCAACCATAGCATTTTTTAGGAATAAAATTCTTGTGGCCAGCAAGGGAATACTGTACTTTTTACTGTTCGGTCTGGATTCCCTCACCTGTGTTACCTTAAATATGGAGATTCCTTGTTTTTGTATATTTTTCTTTGCTACTGTCTTCCAGCTGAAATTGTACCATATTTTGCCTGTCCCCAGTTGCTTTTCCTTTCCACTTCAAGTCCACATGGAATGGATGCTAAGCTTTGACAATTATTTTTAGAATAACTCCCTTTGCTACATTTGGAAAAATTATGGTGAAAGGTTTAAAGTAATTTTTCACTTACCAGCATCCATTGCTAATTTACTTAATTTAGTATTTGTTAATGTTATCCTAACAAAAACCATACTGATTTATACTGTTCAGTGGATAAAAATGATAACAGATGATTCAGAGATAAAAACAAAAAACAAAAAAAAACCCACCAAAGTAAAACAACAACAAAATTTATAGAAAAGATATGGTTATAAATATCTGTAAAAATTACCCTACCATTGATTGATGTAGATTAAAATAATGTCTAAGATTAAAATAATACTCAAGTCTCTCTGTTGAAACAGGTCAGGCTAAATAAAATGTTTTCTTGGTGGGGTTTTTTTTACATCACTTTTAACAATAACAAAAAAAAACTGATAATTTTAACATTGCCACACGTGAAGTAATTTCCTGATATGAACCAAGAAAACATTGTTGCAGTGCATTATGTGTACACATGTGTACACCTGTGATGTTAGAACTTTGCACTTGTTTAGCAATGAGCTTCTACAATGCATTTTCCTAAATTATCCATAATCTAAAGGGGGTTGTCAAACCATGCTCATCTAAGATTACAACTCAAGAAACAAGGAGGTAACACTGAAAAACCTAACAGTAGTAAGTATTTAAAAAAAAAAAACAAATAAACTGAGAGGCTTTTTCTATTGTACTGCTAGGTTTTGCAGTTATAAAAGTTAAAAATGGATTAAATTACAACTGTTATTCCTGACCAGATCTTACAAACATTTAAAATGCATACGTTTATCAAGTAAACCCATTTGAATGTTGCAAATATGAATGCCGGAATTATACCAATTTTTGTAACCCCTTCTTGGAACAAAAAAAATGGCAATATTTTGCCACGAATATAATTTGTTGTGCAAGAAGAACAGGTTCTAAATCAGGGATGTAAATATAGTCGTTCTAATTACTACTAATACTAGACCATTTTTACTTCAAATAAAGCAATGAATATGTAAAACAAACAGCTAAAAAACACTGCATTACCTGGTTGAAACCATTCGTACATCTCATTAGTATGGATTTTCTTTATATTTTCGTCGCCACGTCGCGTCGGGAACTTTCGAATCTGAACATATGGTACGTGTAATCAATGATGTCTATTAATATTGAAAATTGCAGGTGTTCCAACGCATACCTTCAAAATTCTTTTTTTCAATGAAGTAAGGAATATGAGACTGCCATTGAACACATTAAAGGGTTATCATCTAACACAGAGAGCATAATATTCTCTCATATCCTACCATAAAACTTAATCTCCTTAAACCACTAAACATATCTTTCATAAACGCCTTCTCATTTTACTTTAAAGTAATAATTTTAAGTAAACTAATATAGACGCCAGTATTTTCACGTCACTGCCCTTTCATCAAGCTTTTATTTGAGGTGTATACAATTAAATGAACCACTTACCTGCACAAGAAAGTAAAACTTCGTGCAAAACGTATGTGTGCCACAGTTAATAAGGTCGTCGTCTAATTCACGAAATACTGATGCTGTTATTCAGGAGTGACAGTTAATACTACTCGATGGGAGCCTACATACACGTCCGCACGAGATGGAATCCAAATTCCAAACATCTACGAAACCAACCAGCAGAGATCCCTCCCTTCTGTCTGGTGCAGACGTAGCCTACAGCAAGAAAAGCAAGTCTGGTCATTTAAATACTTGTACAATTTATTGATCGGTAGAGTACCGCAGTTCAGCAGCCGACGTGCACGAGATGGAATAGCACGTGGAAGTCAATCAGTTGGATCATAAGCCGCATGATTTCACAATCGCAGTCAGCGTAAGCCAGAACTCTCCTGTTTGTTGCTCCTCCTCCCCAAACTTCCGATTTAACATTTCAGTTACACGAGACCGTTTCGTTACATAACCAAGGCCATATGGCTTATCTCTGATAGATAATATTGAGAAATACACCGAGCAACTCTCCGGAGTACAACAACTGACCTTGACTGTGTAACAAAAAGTACTATATTTAAGACACATAGTGTGAATTGCTTAATTAGCGTGAGGCAAAAATCTGATTTCCTAATGTGCGATAAGATAAATTTTGGAGAAAATATTGATCTCGCGCATGTATTTCATTCCCAGTGTTTTTATTCTTCATGGACACCCATCACTGGCGACGTTAACGTTCAATACGCGGAAAAGAGTTAATTTATTAGGAGTTAATTTATTAAGAGTTAATAAAAAAAAAAAAACTACCTTGCACGGTTTGATAGAAATTTCAACGATTTTTTTAATACGTATTTTCTTTGCATTCACCCGAAAGACAGGGAAAAGCCTATATATGTACCATATAGCCTTAATACGTATATTTACTTATTTAGATTTTGGCTTGTCTACTATCTTCTCATTTACATACTTTTTATTCTTTGCTGCTATAAGGTTGTTTCCGAGTTTCGGTTTGTTACATGAGATAAGTAATGTCCACTGTCGATTACAAAAAAGGTGGTACCTGTAAAAATTGCGCTTATACGTCCGAGTTTGTTCAAAACTAAAACTGTTTCATTTGGCAAGTGTTCTAAATAGCTGAACGTTTTTGAGGGAATTATATTTGCTAGTTCTAACGCCCGCGGCTGGCAATTTGAAATAACAAGCGGGGATCACTGAGGTGATGAAGGAGTGGATAACAACCGAGAAACTGGTATATCAACAAGTTAGTAAAATCATGCAATGCATTGATTACGCTTTCCAACATACCAGAAATCATTCCTCAAGTTATGAGGATAATGGCTATGGAATTATCCTCATAACTCGCTCCTGTGCCCTGACTTTTGACCCCATTTCGATTATATTAAACAGAATTGGTTCAGTATATCTCCGGAACAACATACTCAAGTTTTGTAGCAATAGAAGCATTTTTAGTCAAGTTATGAGGATAATGGCTGCAGAATGAATCTCGCTCCTGTGCCCTTACCTTTGACCCCATTTCGATGATATTAAACAGAATTGGTTCAGTATACCTCCGAAACAACATACTACAGTTTTTTCGCAATAGAAGCATTTTTACGTAAGTTATGACGCATAAGGGCGATGGAATGGATCCCGCTACTATGTCCTGACCTTTGACTCCATTTTGTCCATTTTCAATAGGGTTCGTCCCCAGTTGTCCCCTACCCCATACTAAAATTTCATCGAAATCGAACCAGTTTTACGCGAGCTATCATGCGGGCAGACAGACAGACAGACGGACAAAGCTGGAGCATATACGCTTCTTCAACCTACGGTTGGAAAGCGTAAAAAAGGACATACAGAGGGTGCAGACAACTCAAATAGGCATGGAGAAATACGTGTTCGGTGTAGCCAAGAAAAATAGGAAAATAACTCTTGGAACAGTGACAACAGTTGATGTCATCGTGATCAAAGGAAACACCCTCGATCAGCAATCGACTGGACATATTGCTAGATGAACTGACTCAAAGTAAGTGAACCAGAAAACGTTCGTGGAAATAGCCCCGGTGAGGGTAGAACATGAAATTCCTAAGGGGCACGGACCCCCGCGCCCCCTACATCCACCGCCCGTGAGGTGAAGAGACATAGGAACAGGGGCACACCCAGTATTTTGATGAGGAAATGGGGCCCGTTAAATATTGTCTTTGTTTTCATGTATATTATATAGGATCATCATCAGCCATTATCAGTCCACTACGGGATGAAGGTCTCCTCAAGTCCCATTCACAACTTTCTGTCTTGATCTAGTCTCCTCCATGTTACTCCGACATGCTTTCGAATTTCATCCACCCATCTCCGACGTAGACTTTTTCTGTCTTTTCCTGTCCCTTGGAGTCCCGTCTTGTATTTCAGTTGTCCAACAGTCGTCAGTTGTAGAAATATGTCCAACTCATTGCCATTTCAGGGTATTTATCTTGATTATAGTATCATCAACTCTTGTCCTTTTCCTGATCCATTAGTTCCTCTTCCTATTTTTCCTGGCCGATGGTGGCTCGTGATAAGCTGAGATGGAGGAGGTGGAGGGCTGTATCCCAGTTAGTAGACATCACTTCTAAAACTAAATTATAATTTAACTTAACAATAATTATCGTAAATTTCGTTTGCAATAATTATTTCGTTTTACAATAATTATTGTAAGCCTGTCAGTGCTCTAAGGGTATTTTTTTTTAAGTAGTGTCTACCACATGCAGTGGAAATATTTCAGTAGATATATGATGTGAGGGTATTAAACAAACGAAATCGTGACATAAAGTTCAAGCTATTAAAAAAATACCGGTATTGCTTTATTACCCAGACTCATTGCCTTCCACTCCCCTATCATCAACAGACAGGAGCGTCAGAAATATTTTTTGACAACGGGAGCAACGATATGAGGATTATGCATTTCTTGATCAGATCCTAAAACGTACTGTGGTGTTGTAAAACAGGAAACATTGACGTCATTTGAGTATGCTATAGATAAAACAAATATATATATATATATATATATATATATATATATATATCATCATCATCATCATTGTCAACCATTATCAATCCACTGCTGGACGAAGGTCTCCCCAAGTTTCCTCCACAACGGTCTGTCTTGTGCCAGTCTCCTCCATGTCACCCCTGCATACTTTCGAATTTCATCCACCCATCTCCCATGTGGTCTTCTTCTGGGTCTTTTCCTGTCCCTTGGAATCCAATCTAAAATTTCGGCTGCCCATCGATGATCTGTCCTTCTGGCAGTATGTCCAGCCCATTGCCATTTCAGGGATTTAACTCTGATCATGATGTCTTCCACTCTTGTCATTTTTCGGATCCACATGTTCCTCTTATCTCTCCTGGTTACACCAAGCATGCACCTCTCCATGCTGCTTTGAGTTGTCTGCAGCCTTTGTATGTCTCTTTTAGTTAAGGTCCACGTCTCTGCACCATACGTAAGCACTGGAAGGATGCATTTATCGAAACACTTTTCTTTTAAGACATAATGGCATATTGCTCTTGAAAATTATGCTGTTTCTTCCAAAAGCTCTTCAGGCAAGTTTTGTACGCCGATTAATTTCTTCATCAATGTGACCCTCACTTGATATCTGCTGTCCAAGATAAACGTACGTGTCTGTTATCTCCAGCTTTTCTCCATCAATCGATAAATCTTCATTTCTTGTAAAAGCATTGAACATCACTTTTGTCTTCTGAAAGTTCATTTTTAATCCCACTTCTTTACTCTTGTCAGCAAGTTCCTGGATCATACTCTGCAGCTCTGATGGGCTAGTTGCAAAAATGACTACGTCATCAGCAAAACGAAGGTGGGTTAGATAATCTGCATTAATCTTTATCCCCTTGTTTTCCCAGCTCAGTGACTGAAAAACACCCTCCAATGTGGCATTAAAGAGCTTCGGAGATATGGTGTCACCTTGTCTCACTCCCTTTCCAATTTTTATGTGTGTTGTATTTTCAAACAGCCTAATCTTTGCACTTGCATTTTCATAGATGTTATTAATAATATTAATGTATGCATGTTCAATACCGCAGGTTTTCAGAGCCATTGTAACTGCTGATGGTTTCACCGAATCAAAGGCTTTTTCATAATCGATAAAAGCCATGCACAATGGAAGTTCATATTCCCTCGCTCTTTCAATTAGTTCTCTCAGCACATGGATATGATCTATTGTGCTGTAGCCACTCCTGAATCCAGCTTGTTCTCTCTGTTGAGACATGTCCAGTGTTACCTTCAAGCGGTGTGAAAGAACTTTAGTGAAGATTTTATAAACTACTGATAGGAGGCTGATAGGTCTGTAGTTTCCGAGATCCTCAATGTCACCTTTCTTATGTAGCAGGATCATTGTAGCGGTGTTCCAATCCTCAGGAATCTTTCCTTCATTAAGGCATCGAGTGAAAATTTGGGCGAGTACTGTTTCGATTTCTCCACTTGCTTCTTGTATGATGTCTACAGTAATTCCATCTTCTCCTGGAGCTTTTCTTCGCTTCATGTTCTTGATTGCATGTGCAACTTCTGCTGGAAGGACTGGAGGAACTCTGGTACTGGTATCTTTCATGATGTCTGGAGTGCATATATCATCCCTTTCATATAATTTGGAGTAGAAATCTTTCACTCTTGTCAAAATTTCGCCTCTATTTCTTGTTACAGAACCATCTTCTTTTCTCAGTGCCATAATCTGTTTTCTTCCCTTACTGAGATGTCCCTTTGCTATCTTTAGGCTTTGGTTGTTTTCAATTGCTTTCCTCACTAGTTCACAGTTGAATTTTCTTACGTCTTCAGTGATACTTTTTCGTACTGTCTTGCATAGCTCTATATATTGCACTTTGGAAGTCACATCTTCTTTAGTTGTCCTCAGCTCTCTTCTTTTTTGCATCAACATTTTCGTTTTTCCTGATAATTTATTTACATGCAACTTGTTCTTAGACCCAGCTAATTTTGTTGCTGTTTCCATAAGAGCTTTGGTTACTTTTCTGTTAACTTCAGAGATGTCCACTTCTTCCGATGTTAGGCCTTCTAAAGCAGAGAACCTGTTCTTCAGTTCCAACTTGAAGGTATTATGGTGTTTTTTAAGGTTGGTTATGTCAATAGAATTTGTTTGTCTTATGAGCTTGCCACGTTCAAGTTTAGTGTTGAGGTGCATCTTACATCTCACCAATCTATGGTCACTACCTGTGTTGAACTTGTTTAGCACACTGCAGTATTCTATGACGAATTTTTTGTTACACATAATAAAATCAATTTCACTTGTCGTCCCATTTGGATGTCTCCATGTCCATTTCCTGTGTGGCTTTTTCTTGAAGAAGGAGTTCAAGATGAAAAACCCTTCTGCCTCTGCAAACTCAACGAGAGTATTTCCACGCTGGTTTCTGTTGCCGTGACCGAATTTACCTACTGAAGTTTCATTCTGTTGCCGTTGCCCTATTTTTGCATTGAAATCTCCCATAATTATTTTCAAGTGCTGCTTACCTTTATTATTTAGATGACAAATTTCCTCATAAAATTCTTCAATTTCTTCTTCAGGATGACTTGTGGTGGGTGCATAAGTTTGAATAATCTGAGCCTGGTATCTTTTCGAGAGTTGGATAACAAGCCGTGCAGCTCTGTCAGAGGAACTTTCAACTTCTACAACTGTATCCTTCAGTTTCTTGTTTATTATAAATCCAACACCACTAGTTCTGCCAGTATCTGTCCCACGATAGTAGAAGAGATGTCCACTTTTCAGTTCGATGAGATCTTCTCCTTTTCTCCTTATCCCACTTAGCCCCACGATGTCCCACTTGATCCTTTGTAGTTCCTCTTCCAATTCAAGAAGCCTTGAATCAGAAGATAGGGAGCGTCCATTGTACGTTGCCAAGGTCAGCATCAGATGGCAGCCTAGTCCGGTCCTCCGGGGATTCTTAGCACCCTCTGCCTTCATGTCGCACTGGCCGCTGCCTTGGCCAGGTACATTCCAGCTGCCGGAGACTGAGGGCCAAAATTTAAGTTGTGGAGTCATTTTGGAGGGGTTTGACCATAACTCACCACGCTGGCCAAGCGGGTTGGTGAGTGTGGGATAGAATTTCCTCTAATCCCGATGGTATAGTTATACCGCTATTGGCGTACTGTGGTATTGAAGATGCATACATTAGCATTATTAATAACATATATGAAAATGCAAGTGCAAAGTACGGCTATTTGAGAATACAGCACACATAAAAATTGGAAAGGGAGTGAGACAAGGTGCCACCATATCTTCCAAGCTCTTTAATGCTACAATGGAAAATGTCTTTCAATCACTGAACTGGGAAACCAAAGGGATAAAGATTAATGGAGATTATCTAACTCACCTTCGTTTTGCTGATGACGTAATCATTTTTGCAACTACCCCATCAGAGCTGCAGAGTATGATCCAGGAACTTGCTGACAAGAGTAAAGAAAGACAAAAGTGATGCACAATGCTTTTACAAGAAGTGAAGATTTATCGATTGATGGAGATAAGCTGGAGATAACAGATGCGTACGTTTATATTGGACAGCAGATATCAAGTGAGGGTCACATTGATTAAAACTTAATCGGCGTATAAAACTTTTGGAAGAAACAGCATAAGTTTAAGAGCAGTATGCCATTATGTCTCAAAAGAAAAGTGTTTGATCAATGCATCCTTCCAGTGCTTACGTATGGTGCAGAGACGTGGATGTTAACTAAAAGAGATATACAAAGGCTGCAGACAACTCAAAGCAGCATCGAGAGGTGCATGCTTGGTGTAACCAGGAGAGATAAGAAGAGAAACTCGCGGATCAGAAAAATGACAAGAGTGGAAGACATCATGATCATCACTGCCAGAAGAACAGACCATCGATGGACTGTCAAAATTTTAGATTGGATTCCAAGGGACAGGAAAAGACCCAGAAGAAGACCACAGTGGAGATGGGCGGATGAAATTCGAAAGTATGCGGAAGTAACATGGAGGAGACTGGCATAAGACAGGCCGTTGTGGAAGAGGCTTGGAGAGACCTTCGTCCAGCAGTGGATTGATAATGGTTGACAATGATGATGATGATGATATATATATATATATACATATATGAGCTCGGAGCCATGGAGCGAGTATCACCGAAACCGCCGCATTCGTGAAATGTTCCAGAGCAGCTGTTGTTAAAGTGTTTAAAAACTGGACTGTCAGCCAAAAAACTGGGTCTCTACGTGCAACGTGTGGTCCTCATCGACTAGTGACTGCTCAGGCGGAACGGAGAGTGTCCAAACTGGTAACAGACAACAGAAGGGCAACAGTGCAGCAAATTACAGATCATCTTAAACAAGGATCCCCTCAAATGATCTGTGCACGCACTGTTCGCCGTACACTGCATCGGATGGGATATGGCAGCCGAAGGCCTGTTCGAATACATTTGCTGTCTGCAGTTAACAAGATAAAACCTCTCCAGTTCGCACAGGAGCACAAGGATTGGACAGTCGATAATTGGAAACAAATTATCTGGTCCGATGAATCACGTTTTCCGTTGCACCATGCCGATGGCAGAGTGAAAATTTGGCCGAAACAGCACGAAAGCATCGACCCCAAATGCATTGCTACAACCCTTCAAGCTAGTGGAGACAACGTTATGGTTTGAGGAATGTTTTCGTGGCATGCTTTGGGCCCTTTAATTCGTGTTGATCAACATCTGACTGAAACATCATATCTAAACATCGTTGCGGACCAAGTGCATCCTGTCATGTGGATGGTTTATCCCAATGGCGATGGCTACTTTCAACAAGATAATGTGTCCTGCCATAGTGCTCGTATTGTACAGGATTGGTTTCAGGAACATGCCGGTGAGTTTACTTTGCTTAGGTGGCACCCACAATCTCCAGATATCAACCCCATTGAGAATTTGTGGGATGAAGTTGAACGAGCCATCAGACAGCTGGATCCACAACCCTGCAATCTCACACTCCTAGAAAGTGTTATTCATCAAGCATGGTCTCAGATTCCACAAACCACCTATCAACATCTCGTGGAGTCCATGCCACGAAGAATCGACGCAGTATTAAAGGCAAAAGGTGGCCCGACGAAGTACTGAGGGAGTGGTCATAATAAAGTGACCACTCAGTGTATATATACGAAATAAAAGCAAAACCCAAAGAGAAAAAAAAAAAAAAAGAAAGGAAACAAAACAAAAATTCCGAGAGTGAGCAGAAGAAAAACCGTTAAACCCCCAACCGTCCGAAGCAAGCGAGCTCCTACAGAGGGAGACCAAACAAACAGAAGAACGCAGGGAAGCAGAGCAATGATTGATTCTCCAATCGCTTCGTCAAGGGCAATCATAAAGAAAATCACTCACATATATACTGAGACCAGTGAAGTGTGGGTTTCTGCTAATTTAGTTTGCTATAAGGACAGATTAAATATAAGGTTAAGCTTGACATATTAAAAAGGGGATTGCTAACCCAACCCAGCAAACCAAATTACGTTGCCCGACCGCACAACAACAACCAAGAGGAGCTCAGCTTAATACTGTTAGAGGAGGATGACGAACACCCCAAAATTTTGCAATTCCAAAGAAAAAAATAATAAATACTGAAAGAGAGCAAAAAGCCTAATAAAAGAAAAGTTCGACAAAAAATATATAAAGCGAAAATTTTTTTTAGGCTGTCACATGAAATTAAAAAGCATAATAATTAAGTTAAATTTAAATAACAACAAAGAGAAATTGGAATATTGAAAAATTGCATGTATATACACTGAAGAGCAATTGAATTAGAGACAGCTGGCGTTATGCAAATGTGGCGCTGTGGGCGGCCCTGTAAATGGAAACGACATGACGTATGCAGCGATCCGACAATATAAGGAGTGATGCGACGAGAATCAGTAAGAGTCGGACACAGTATGGGTAAGACGAAGGATCTAAGCGCATTTGATCGTGGGCAAATTGTCGGGGGCCTACGAATGGGTCACTCCATCTCGGAAGTCGTGCAGGCACTGGGATTTTCACGAGCCACTGTGTCACGGGTGCACCGTGAGTACATCGAATCCGGTAAAACCATCCCTGCAAGGGCCAACTGCCGTGGACAACAGCGTGTGGATGAGCGGATCATCGTCGGCTAGTTCGCGTTGTAACAGCGGATAGACGGGCCACAGTGCAAGAAATCACTCTGCAATTTAACGCTGGTGCACAAAAACGTGTAAGCAGCCACTCCATCCAGAACCATCTCCTCGCTATGGGGAACAGAAGTCATCGTCCCACGAGGGTACCTCTGCTGACTGCACATCACAGGGTGCAAAGATTAGCATGGGCGCGGGAACATCGCCACTGGACCCTAGACATGTGGGGGAAATGTTGCCTGGACTGATGAGTCGAGATTCACGTTGGTACATGCGGATGGCAGGATACGAGTACGGCGCAAACAATATGAAGCGATGGATCCTTCTTGCCAGCAGGGTACTCTTCAAGCTGGTGGGGGTGGCATTCTCGTCTGGGGACTGTTTACGTGGACTGAAATAGGACCCCTGGTACGTGTGACATGGTCCCTCACAGGTCAACGTTACCGGGTTATTCTGGAAGACCATTTGCTCCCATTTGTGCGTCTTCAACATCCCACTGGGGACCTGATCCTGCAACAAGACAATGCACCGTTCCATCGCTCCCGAATTGTATCCGAATGGTTGGATGAACACTTCACCGACGTGATCTTGCTTCCTTGGCCAGCTAGGTCACCTGACCTCAATCCTATCAAGCACATCTTTGATGCCATGGAGAGAGATGTTCGAGGCTCTGCCCCCCCTCCCCCATCCATCAAATCTTCGTGAACTGTGGGAGCTTGTTCAGGGGTAGTAGATCCGTATGACTTCCCAACGTTTCCGGTGTCTCGTCGAGTCCATGCCGAGACGAATCGCCGCCGTCATCATGGCGAAAGGTGGTGCTACACGTTACTAGACAGGTATCTCTAATTCAATTGCTCTTCAGTGTCTATAAATAGCTCAATGTGCATCTCCAGACCCCAGTGTCAACGAAAACAGTGAGAAGGGAACTGCATAAACAAAATATTAATGCAGAGCTTCTATTGCTAAACCTCTGGTGACCAGGGTGAATGCACGACGGCGAGGGCATTGGTGCCAGCAGCATATGACGTGGACTACCGATGCATGGAAGCGTGTAATGTGGTCGGATGAATTCACATTCACACTATTCCCCACCGCAGGACGTGTTTACGTGTGGAGAGCAACGTCAGACGTGTACAACCCAGACTGTCAGCTCACAACAGTGCAGCATGGTGGTGGTTCTGTCACGTTTTGGGCTGTCATATCGTGGTTTTCAGCAGGTCCCCCTGATCACCTTGAAAGGACGGATGACTGGCAGGGCGTATGAAACCATTTTGGCTGACCAAGTCCATTCAACGGCTTCCCGCAGGAGATGCCATCTATCAAGATGATAACGCCCCAATTCACAGAGCTCGGAATGTCCACTCATGGTTTGAGGAACATGAGGACGAATTTTCACACCTTTCTTGGCTTCCCAATCACCAGACTTAAATATCATCGAGCCACTGTGGTCTGCGTTGCAAAACAAAGTAAGATCCCGTTATCCTCCTCCTGCATTTCTCAAAGACCTGGAGCAGTTTCTTCATGAAGAATGGTTTAACATCCGACTAATCACCATTCAGGATCTGTATGCGTCCATTCCAAGGAGGATTCAGGTGGTTTTGAATGCCATAGGGGATCCAACACCCTATTAGGTACGTAAAACCATCTTTTCCTAGGTGTTTACATTATTCTGTCCAACCCCTGTATGTATAAGGCTGGTATATTATGAGATAGGTTTTCTTTAATTTGCTTATAACTATAAGGCTGATACTTCTTGAATTTTTTTTTCTCATACTGGACGAGCCATGCAGAATAGTTTAACCTCAGGGATGGCATTAAAAAATCACTGTTCTTGATGGTTAGTAATAAAAATAAAAATAGTAGTTAGTTTTATCTGAAGGAATTTTAAATGGCAGGAAATAAAGAAAATAAGTACGGGGGCAGCTGCTCCCTCTGCCCCCGCTGTTCCGACACCACTCTCAACAGGATTGAGTTTTTTGGACTTGTTCCTGACCACCGCACTCTGCCTTGCCGAATATACCGTTTAAGATGCAACCTGTATATACACGTACTTATTTTTACTGTAGTGAATGATTCTGCTATGTCCCCGGCGGAAAATCTAGGCACGAAAAATATTAGCTTCGTATGCATCATGTGTGAAGGCGTTGTTAGTAATGCAGTAATAATATCTTTGGAATACACTCTTTACCTAAAAAAAAAAGAAAAAAACAAAAACAAGAAAGATGACACCGAATTTTCGGGTGTAATAAGCACCTCTTTTGAATCCGTTCTGACGCAAATTAATTTTATCAAAGCTATTCAAAGTCAATGGAACCAGTATGGAAAACAGTAGTATCTAACGGAAGAAAGAAGTTTTTCAATCGCGTTTTTAATCCCTCAGATATTGCTGTAAACGGAATCGTGAGCTTACACCCTCTTGTTGCAGACTTGTGCGTTAAGAAAAATATGAATTTGTATGAGAAACATTTTGCACCGGAAACGCTCTCAAACGCGGAAAGAATATTTCAAATCGGACTCTTAGAAACAGAGACATCGAAAAAAATAAATAAAAATAAAATAAGATGTGACTTTTCGTCCCCTGGTGGAAAAACAATGCATTATTTTACGAAGAAACTATTCTCAGAAGGTTTTTCAATATGAGCGGTATCGGTCCAAGAAAAAAAAATTTTAGTCGAGTTTTCAGGAGCCCAGTTTTGCTGCAAACACATCAGAACCAGAAACTAACACTTATGCCCCCTGGTGGCCAAACCATTCTTTACCAAGCATTAGAAATTATATGAAAACTATTTTCCATCAGGTGTTGTATGCGATACAGGAAAAAAAATTTCAAATCAGAGTTTTAGAAGCAGAAATAACGCTGAAAACGCAATTTACCTTTGTGCCCCCTAGCGGAAAGTCTTTACTTGAAATTTTTGAAATTTTTACTTGAAATTTTTGAATTTATGGGGAAAACATTTCGCCTAGGAAACACTATCCAACAAAGAAGGAATTTTTCAAATCGGACTCCCATAAGTAGAGATATTGACAAAAATAAGATATACATCTACGCCCCCTGGCGTAGAGACCATGCATTATTTTAAGAAGAAAATGTTTCTAAAAGGTTTGTCGACCTGAGTAGTATCGGTCTACAAACGACGTTTTTTTCTATCGAGAATTTAGAAACTCATATTTTGCTGCAAATACATCAGAAGCGAGAATTAAGATTTACTCCCCCTGGTGGCCAAACCATTTTTTTTACAAAAATTAGGAAATATGTGCACACGATTTCCCATCAGGAGCTGTATCCGATGCAGAAAGAATTTTTCAAATCGGAGATTTAGAAGCAGAGATATAGGGAGAAACGCAATTTACATCTTCGCCCCCTAGCGGAAAGTCAATGAATTACTTGAAAATTTTGAAATTATATGAAAAACATGTCACACTGAAAACACTATCCAGCAAAGAAGGAATTTTTCAAATCGGACTCCCAGAAGTAGAGATATTGACAAAAATAAGATATACATCTACGCCCCTTGGCGGAGAAACCATGCAATATTTTAAGAAGAAAATATTCCGAAAAGTTTCTCGACTGAGTGGTATCGGTGCACGAAAGAATTTTTTCAATCGAGATTTCCAAAGTTCAGATTTTATTGCAAATACATCAGAAACACACTTACGCCCCCTGGTGGCCAAAGTATTCTTTACCAAAAATTTGGAATTATATGCAAAAGATTTTCCATCAGGAGGTGTATCCGCTGAAGAAATTTTTTTTCAAAGCGGAGTTTTAGAAGAAGAGTTATCGGGGAAAATGTAATTTACTTTTACGCCCCCTAGCGGAAAATCTATGCGTAATTTGAAAAAAAGTAACTATATCTAAAATACTCTTCGACATAAATGGAATCGAAAGATAAAAGAATTTTTTCAATCGGATGTTTAGAAGCAAATATGTGGAATAAAACGTATTTTTGAATTCGACATCATCTGCATTTACGCTCTCTAGCGGCGAAATTATACATCGTAAAAAAAAAAGAAAAAAGAAATAAAGGATCATCATTCGCATATTTCAAGCTTCCCAATGCAAAAAGAATTTTTCAAATCGGACTAATAGTTGCAGAAATATCATGGGTACAGACGGACGGACAAACCGGTAACATAAGCACGGTTTTTTTTTTACAAAAGACGTGCTAAAAAAACGAAGCCCCCGAGAAAGTCGTTCGATCCTGATGTAACTCCGCATGCAAGGATCTCAGGTACATATGCAGGAAAAGAAATGATTGCGTTTCTAGAGCAGTTGGGTCATTTGTTCAGATAAAAACAGCTATACACGAGTGAAGTCAGTACGTTGTAGCGGAACCTCTATCTCGGATACAAGCGTTTACCCGGCGTGGCATAGACGCATACAATTCACGAATACTGTCCTGAGGTATAGCATGCCAGATGCTGTTCAAATTGCGGACCAGTTCGCCGACATTCCAGGAGGGCGTAGATGGCGTCCCATCATGTCCCAAACATGTTCGATCGGTGAGAGGTGGGACGATCGGATTGGATTTAGAAGGGTGTCGACATTACGGAGGCAGGCCTCTGAGAGCCGTGCCGTGTGTGGCCGGGCATTATCCTGTTGGAAAATTTCTTGGCGATGCTACGACAGGAATGGCAACACAATAGTTCGTAGAAAGTCGTCGATATACCATTGCGCTGGGAGGGTGATCCGGAGGACCCCCTCCTCCTAGCATAACAAGATTCTTTAGGTTCCTCTGATATTCACCTTTGAATGCATCATATATAAACACCTTATCAGTTTAAAAATGAGCAAGCGAATTGATCAGCCTTCCATTTTCTGAGCAAAAAAAAAAATAATAATAACCGGAAGCCTTCCGTTATAGTTCAGGAAATGGAACGCCGATCAATTTCAGGTAGGAATTTTTGCGACGTTTCTTTACAAAAATGGAAAAACTCGAACCTGACCTTTTCGAAATATAAACGGAATTACTAATTACGGAAAATCTGTCAAAATACTGAAGTTAGAAACAGAAACTTTTTTAAAACGGAAATTTCATTAAAAGACAGATACCTACCGGCAACTTTGCTACACTGTGGCACTTTGCCCACCCAACTTTTCTTTGAGCTCACTCTTTAGCAACAGGAACGTCGCCAAGGTGTTGCGAGAATGGGCGGGAGCCCACCGAGTTCAAGATGTGCCATTTTTAAATTTTTTTTTTTTGACTTTAAAATATAATCTAGAATTTGTCAAGTGATATTGAGTCTCGTGCTTTTCGTCGGAGAGCTCTACGTTTTTCCCCCAAGGAAGTGCGCTGCTTCTCTGCTTTTTGTCCTACTTAAGTAGAGAATTTCCACCCGGAAAGTGGAGTCTAAAGCTACGTCAGTGTACCGGGGCAGTGAGGAAGCGGGACGCGTCTTTTGTCAGCATACCGGGGCAGTGAGGGAGCGGGACGTGTCTTTTGTCAGTGTACCGGGGCAGTGAGAGAGCGGGACGTGTCTTTTGTCAGTGTACCGGGGCAGTGAGGGAGCGGGACGTGTCTTTTGTCAGTGTACCGTGGCAGTGAGGGAGCGGGACGTGTCTTTTGTCAGTGTACCGTGGCAGTGAGGGAGCGGGACGTGTCTTTTGTCAGTGTACCGGGGCAGTGAGGGAGCGGGACGCGTCTTTTGTCAGTGTACCGGGGCAGTGAGAAAGCGGGACGCGTCTTTTGTCAGTGTACCGGGGCAGTGAGAAAGCGGGACGCGTCTTTTGTCAGTGTACCGGGGCAGTGAGAAAGCGGGACGCGTCTTTTGTCAGTGTACCGGGGCAGTGAGAAACCGGAACGCGTCTTTTGTCAGTGTACCGGGGCAGTGAGGGAGCGGGACGCGTCTTTTGTCAGTGTACCGGGGCAGTGAGGGAGCGGGACGCGTCTTTTGTCAGTGTACCGGGGCAGTGAGAGAGCGGGACGTGCTTTTTGTCAGTCTACCGGGGCAGTGAGGGAGCGGGACGTGTTTTTGTCAGTGTACCGGGGCAGTGAGGGAGCGGGACGTGTCTTTTGTCAGTATACCGGGGCAGTGAGGGAGCGGGACGTGTCTTTTGTCAGTGTACCGGGGCAATGAGGGAGCGGGACGTGTCTTTTGTCAGTGTACCGGGGCAGTTAGGGAGCGGGACGTGTCTTTTGTCAGTGTACCGTGGCAGTGAGGGAGCGGAACGTGCCTTTTGTCAGTGTACCGGGGCAGTGAGGGAGCGGGATGCGTCTTTTGTCAGTATACCGGGGCAGTGAGGGAGCGGGCCGCGTCTTTTGTCAGTGTTCCGGGGCAGTGAGGGAGCGGGACGCGTCTTTTGTCAGTGTACCGGGGCAGTGAGAAAGCGGGACGCGTCTTTTGTCAGTGTACCGGGGCAGTGAGAAAGCGGAACGCGTCTTTTGTCAGTGTACCGGGGCAGTGAGGGAGCGGGACGCGTCTTTTGTCAGTGTACCGGGGCAGTGAGAAAGCGGAACGCGTCTTTTGTCAGTGTACCGGGGCAGTGAGAAAGCGGAACGCGTCTTTTGTCAGTGTACCGGGGCAGTGAGGGAGCGGGACGCGTCTTTTGTCAGTGTACCAGGGCAGTGAGTGAGCGGGACGTGTCTTTTGTCAGTCTACCGGGGCAGTGAGGGAGCGGGACGTGTCTTTTGTCAGTGTACCGGGGCAGTGAGGGAGCGAGACGCGTCTTTTGTCAGTATACCGGGGCAGTGAGGGAGCGGGACGTGTCTTTTGTCAGTGTACTGCGGCAGTGAGGGAGCGGGACGTGTCTTTTGCCAGTATACCGGGGCAGTGAGGGAGCGGGACGTGTCTTTTGTCAGTGTACCGGGGCAGTGAGGGAGCGGGAGGTGTCTTTTGTCAGTGCACCGGGGCAGTGAGGGAACGGGACGTGTCTTTTGTCAGTGTACCGGGGCAGTGAGAAAGCGGGACGCGTCTTTTGGCAGTGTACCGGGGCAGTGAGGGAGCGGGACGCGTCTTTTGTCAGTGTACCGGGGCAGTGAGGGAGCGGGACGTGTCTTTTGTCAGTGTACTGCGGCAGTGAGGAAGCGGGACGTGTCTTTTGCCAGTATACCGGGGCAGTGAGAAAGCGGGACGCGTCTTTTGGCAGTGTACCGGGGCAGTGAGGGAGCGAGACGCGTCTTTTGTCAGTATACCGGGGCAGTGAGGGAGCGGGACGTGTCTTTTGTCAGTGTACTGCGGCAGTGAGGGAGCGGGACGTGTCTTTTGCCAGTATACCGGGGCAGTGAGGGAGCGGGACGTGTCTTTTGTCAGTGTACCGGGGCAGTGAGAAAGCGGGACGCGTCTTTTGTCAGTGTACCGGGGCAGTGAGAAAGCGGGACGCGTCTTTTGTCAGTGTACCGGGGCAGTGAGAAAGCGGGACGCGTCTTTTGTCAGTGTACCGGGGCAGTGAGAAAGCGGAACGCGTCTTTTGTCAGTGTACCGGGGCAGTGAGGGAGCGGGACGCGTCTTTTGTCAGTGTACCGGGGCAGTGAGGGAGCGGGACGCGTCTTTTGTCAGTGTACCGGGCAGTGAGGGAGTGGGACGTGTCTTTTGTCAGTGTATGCGGGAGCGGGACGCGTCTTTTGTCAGTATACCGGGGCAGTAAGGGAGCGGGACGTGTCTTTTGTCAGTGTACCGGGGCACTGAGGGAGCGGGAGGTGTCTTTTGTCAGTGCACCGGGGCAGTGAGGGAACGGGACGTGTCTTTTGTCAGTGTACCGGGGCAGTGAGGGAGCGGGACGCGTCTTTTATCAGTATACCGGGGCAGTGAGGGAGCGGGACGTGTCTTTTGTCAGTGTACCGGGGCAGTGAGGGAGCGGGAGGTGTCTTTTGTCAGTGTACCGGGGCAGTGAGGGAGCGGGACGTGTCTTTTGTCAGTGTACTGCGGCAGTGAGGGAGCGGGACGTGTTTTTTGTCAGTGTACCGCGGCAGTGAGGGAGCGGGACGTGTTTTTTGTCAGTGTACCGGGGCAGTGAGGGAGCGGGACGTGTCTTTTGTCAGTGCACCGGGGCAGTGAGGGAGCGGGACGCGTCTTTTGTCAGTATACCGGGGCAGTGAGGGAACGGAACGTGTTTTTTGTCAGTGTACCGGGGCAGTGAGGGAGCGGGACGTGTCTTTTGTCAGTGTACTGCGGCAGTGAGGGAGCGGGACGTGTCTTTTGTCAGTGTACCGGGGCAGTGAGGGAGCGGGGCGTGTCTTTTGTCAGTGTACCGGGGCAGTGAGGGAGTGGGACGCGTCTTTTGTCAGTATACCGGGGCAGTGAGGGAACGGGACGTGTCTTTTGTCAGTGTACTGCGGCAGTGAGGGAGCGGGACGTGTCTTTTGTCAGTGTACCGCGGCAGTGAGGGAGTGGAACGTGTCTTTTGTCAGTGTACCGGGGCAGTGAGGGAACGGGACGTGTCTTTGGAGGTGATTAGTGCAAAACAAGGTCGCTGACTTGAAGGAAGGAAGTTAGGAGGGGAAGGTACCGTGTCTGCGTGCCAGGACGTTAAAATTTGATTTAGAAACATAAATATAACATTTTTTCTTTAAAAAAAATGTCAAGTATAGTACTATTTTCATAAATAAAAATGCAAAATTTCGAAAAGCAATTAAAGACAATGCATTCACGCCAAGAAAAAGTTGAAAGCGACATTTTACCAACTCTTATATGTTGCACCACTAACCCAATAGTCATTGTCATGCTATCTTGTTGGTTTATCATCAGTATCATAACATGTCAGTTCTAAATGTGTGTGTGTGTGTGTGTGTGTGTGTTGGGAATGGGGTGCGCTGAATTCCTTTGTAGCCAGTAGTAAAAAAACATTAAGAGTTCTTCTTTTCAGTGTTTCAAGTATTAAGTTGCTATGAAACCTGCCCCAGCCAAAATAATACTGGCACACCCGTGGCCCACCCTGATTTCAAAGTCTAGTAACGTCCCTGTTTAGCACCCAAAAATATTTAAGCAGTTAAAACACATTTTTCGTATTAACAGAAAGTTTGTTATATAATATGATTTTTTTTTTGTTAAATTCAGTGCTGTACTATTCTGTGAAATAGATAGTGTCCTCTGAGGAAATGTCTAAGAGAGTATAGTAGAAAGACACTATTTTTGTTAATAAATTTTAAAAACATGAGAGAGAGAGAGAGAGAGAGAGAGAGAGAGAGAGAGAGAGAGAGAGAGAGAGAGAGAGAGAGAGAGACCTTGTCAGGTTACAAACAAAAATCAATGAACAGCCTTATGGCAACAAATATATACAAAAAAGATTAAAACAAATAAGATGATACCGAATTTTCAGGAGTAATGAGCACGTCTTTTGAAACAGTTCTGACGCGAATTAAATTTATCAAGGCTATTCAAAGTCAATGGAACCGGTATGGAAAACAGTAGAATCTGACCGGAGAAAGAAGTTTTCAATCGAATTTTTAATCCCGCAGGTATAAACGGAATCGTGAACTTACACGCTCTGGTTGTAGACTTGCGCATTAAGAAAAATTTGAAATTATATGAGAAACATTTCGCAGCAGAAATGCCCTCAGACAAAGAAAAAGTTTTTCAAATCTCACTGTTAGAAGCAGAGATATCGACAAATACACTGCTGGACAATTGCTAAGGACGGATCATAAACGGCTATATAGCGCATAAAAAAGTAAGTGTGGTTGGATGCCAAGTGAAATAAAATAATGTCAGAATGCAGGACATTACAAGAAAAACAATTTATTGTGCTCTGAAATCCAGAATTCTTTGGAACGTGTTCAAGGGACAAACAGGCCATTTTGTGCAGAATACGTAAACGTGAAAAATGCAATTACCCTCAGCAGGCGTTCCGGCGTAAGATGTCAATACGGGATATGGCCACCATGGAGGGCGATGCAAGATTCCACACGTCGTGTCATGCTTTGCACAACATTATCAAGCAGCTGTTGGGGTAATTTATCCCATTCCTCTGTCAGTGCACGGATGAGGGTGTCCTTGTTTATTGGAGGGCATTGGCGACCAGCAAGACTCCTCCCCAAAGTATCCCACACATTTTCAATGCGATTCAGATCTGGAGAACGTGCTGGCCATACGAGGCGTTGACATCCTCGCTCTCAAGACACTCCTGGACAGCTACTGTTCGATGACATGTTGCGTTGTCGTCCATGAAAATGAATCTATCACGGACAGCACCACGGAACATGCGAACATGAGGTAGCAGAACATCATTAATGTATCGTTGGCCAGTCATAGTCCCAGTTGGAAGCACATATAGGGACATACGGCTATTGATCACGATGCCAGCCCATACCATGACACTACATGTCGGATATCGGTCTCTTTCCTGTATGTTTGCTGGACAATATGCAGTACCACTATCACGCCAGATCAGTTGTCGTCGACAATCAGACGATAGACTGTATCTACTCTCATCTGAGAAGAGGACAGCAGACCAGTCGTTATCAGTCCAATTGCAATGTTGATGGCACCATTGCAAACGGGCCGTACGGTGACGTCTGGACAATGGGATGCACACAACAGGACGGCGGGCGTATAGTCCTCCTTCATGCAAACGTCTGGCGACAGTTTTTCGGGAGATCCGCTTGCCAGTAGCAGCCATAAACTGATTTGCTACCTCACTAGCTGTGCTGCGCCGGTGTCTTTTTGTTGATAGCACTATGTACCGATCTTCTGCAGGTGTCGTACTGCGAACACGACCTCCCCCGTGACGTTTGCTACACTCTCCATTTGTTTGAAATGATTTCCAAAGCCTTGAAACAACACTGTGGCTGACGTCGAACTCCCTGGCAACATCTGTTATTTTTCGCCCTTCTTCAATCTTGCCAATATAACGGCCACGCGTGAAATCATCTAGGTGATGTCGGGAAGACATACTGAAAATTGCAAGTTCGTTAATTGATTCTTTCCCTTTCAACTTTGCGTTTGAACAACAACGGTCAATACGCGTCAAATCCTTTATATCTCTTATCAGCGCTATGACGTCACGAACAAGTTCGACAATCCAAAATTTGCATACGCACAACACGTCTTACTGTATCCCGCACTTATGCTAATTTCCACATTTTCCTGCCTTCCATTTTTTTTTTTATTGGAGGTTTTTTTTTTTTTTTTGATTGGAGGTTTAACGACCACCGTGAGCAACTCAATGGGCTATAAGCAGTCGCCCGTCCCTAATTTAGGGTCACTGGTTCCAGGGAAGGGAGAGAGCCAGTGCCGTAAGACAAACACAACATCCATGCCTGACCGGGATTCGAACCCGGACCCCTTACGGACGAATGATCAGAGGCAACGCCTTAGACCACTGCGCCACCGGGGCGGCTTATTGGAGGTTTAACGACCACCGTGAGCAACTCAACGGGCTATAAGCAGTCCCCCGTCCCTAATTTAGGGTCACTGATTCCAGGGAAGGGAGAGAGCCAGTGCCGTAAGACAAAAACAACATCCATGCCTCACCGGGATTCGAACCCGGACCCTTCACGGACAAATGATCGGAGGCCATCGCCTTAGACCACTGCGCCACCGGGGCGGCCTTTCCATTTTATGGTTGCTATCGTTGCTATTGTCATCCGTCCTTAGCAATTGTCCGGCAGTGTATAAGATATGCGTCTACGCCATTGGTGAAAACAATATGAATTATTTAAAAAGAAAAGTATTTTCAAAAGTTTTTTGATGTGAGTGGTATGGTATCGGTCCAGGAAAGATTTTTTTCAGTCGAGTTTTAAAGAGCTCAGATTTTGCTGCAAGTGCATCAGAAGCACAAATTAAAACTTATGGTCCATGGTAGCGAAACCATTCTTTACCAAACATTAGAAATTATACGTAAAAGATTTCTAATCAGGAACTGTATCCGGTGCATAAAGATTTTTTCAAATCGGAGTTTTAGAAGTAGAAATATCGGGGGGGGGGTCGCAATTTACCATTACGCTACCTAACAGAAAGTCTATGAATTACTTGAAATTTTTGAAATTATATGAAAAACCATTTCGTACCGGAAACGCTATCCAACAAAGAACGAATTTTTCAAAGTAAACCATTAGAAGCAGAGATATTGACAAAAAATAAGATCAACATCTACGCCCCCCCCCCTGGCGGAGAATAAGAAGAAAATATTCAAAAAGTTTTTTTCACGTGAGCGACATCGATCCACGAAAGAATTTTTTCAATCGAGATTTTAGAAGCTCGGATTTCATGGCGAATACATCAGAAGCAAATATTAACGCTTACGCGCCCTGGTGGCCAAACAATTCATAAACAAATATTAGAAATTATATGCAAAATATTTCCCATCAGGAACTGTATCCGCTGAAGAAAAGTTTTCGAATCAGAGTTTTAGAAGTAGAGTTATCGGAAGAAACGCAATGTATATATACTTTTACGCCCCTAGCAAAAAATCTGTGGATAACTTGAAAAACTGACTATATCTAAAATTCTCTTCGACATAAATGGAATTGAAAGGTGAAAGAATTTTTTCAATCGGATGTTTAGAAGCAAATATATAGAATAAAATGTATTTTGAATTCGACATCATCTGCATTTACGCTCTCTAGCGGCGAAATTGTACATCGTAAAAAAATAACTGTAAAAAATGAAGGATCATCATTCGCATATTTCAAGCTTCCTAATGCACAATTTCTCAAATCGGACTAATAGTTGCAGAAATATGGTGTCCACAGACGGAAAGACGGACGGGCAAACCAATAACATAAGCACGATCTCTTTTTACAGAAGACGTGGATTCATATTTATATTTGTTGGTAGGCCTACTGCAAACCCTGAATAACTACATATAGTGAATACCTGAAAACTTTTTTTATTGTTATTAGAGATAATATCGTCGGCATCGGGTAACATCTACACGATCGGTATATTTGGGCAAAATTTCTGTCCCCCCCCCCCTGCATCCAAGTTCTGAGCTGCTTGCTGGCGTCGTCTCGCCACTCTGTAGAGATAAAATTTCAATTCAATTAATCTGATATTTCTATTTCCGTATTTTTCAACTTCCATGTTTTCTAAAGATAGAAGTTAAAAAAAAAAAAAAAAAAAAAAGAAAGAAAGATGACACCAAATTTTCGGGTGTAATGAGCACGTCTTTTGAATCCGTTCTGACGCGAATTAAATTTTTCAAAGCTATTCAAAGTCAATGGAACCAGTATGGAAGTGATGTAGTTCTAAGAAAAAAAGTGCCTTAGCGGTGAACGAATTAGGTAAAACAAACACAGAAAGAAGGACCTTTTAAAAGCAATTTAGAATTGGCTAACCAGTGTTTCTTTTGATTTCTTGTTTTCATTAGTTAGTATTTTATTAAAGCTTTATTACTAATCATTTTTATCAACTTTTATTAAATTGCTTACTAAATTTTTAATAGAAGTTACATGCGAGTCAGATTCTAGGAATGTTAAGTTTGCCTTTAGATATACTGTTTTGTCATTCTGTACGGTTCAAAACATTCCGTGCGAAGACCATGTGTCATTCACACTGAATATGTAACTTTTATGCCGCTATTTAATTATTAAGATTATGGGGATGGGAGTGGATGATATCTTTTGTGTCGCTTTTTGTTTCTTTCCTGGTATAATGAACGCCGTGATAATGACCACCGCCATCAAGTAAAGCTATAATCGCCGAACCTTGATCCGAGTGCCATTGGTTCCGGGAATGGCCAGCGCCTCGAATCCATCTCTAGAAGCCAGTGCCTCTGACCACTCGGACCTCCGGGTCATCCACTAAAACATTTCCGTGATTCCTTATGCGTTACTCATAAGGAATCACGGAAATGTTTTAGTGGATGACTTTTGTTGGATCGGTGGTCAGTTTAGCTGAAATGCCCAACCATAACAACATTTACCACTTTTGAGGGGAGGGGGTTAACGACCACTATGAGGAACTCTAAGGAATGTAAGCAGCCGTTCGTTCCTAATTTAGGTCACTGGCTCCAGGGAAAGGGAAGGGGAGCAGTGTTATAAAAACAAGTACACCACCTGTGCCTTGACTGGCACTCGAACCCACCCAGAAAAATGGTGATTGAATAGTTTTCACCACCGTAACGGCCACGTGTTGCTCTGTCTTCATGGATTATCAGGCCCTATTGCGTCACCTGATTGTTTAGTATCATCATTGCAAAAAGAACATTCTGTTAAGGTATCAGTAGGCCTTCATACAAATCACTGTTCTTTTTCCATGATCATCTAAAAAATTATTTGCCCTTCTTTTCTTAGCGTCGCTAAGTCTACAGAAAAAGTGCCTTAGCGTCCCTAAGCCGCACCGAGGCTCTTCTACACCACTGCCGTATGGAAAACAATAGTATCTGACGGAAGAAAGAAGTTTTTCAATCGGGTTTTTAGTCCCGCAGATATTGCTGTCAACGGAATCGTGAACTTACGCCCTCTGGTTTCAGACTTGTGCGTTAAAAAAAATTTGAATTTTTATGAGAAACATTTAGCAGCAGAAAAGCTCTCCAACAGATGAAGAATTTTTCAAATCTGACTCTTCGAGATATTGACAAATATAAGATATGCATCTGCGCCCTCTGGCGGGAAATCAGTGCATTATTTTAGGAAGAAGGTATTCTCAAAAGGTTATTCGATGTGAGCGGTATCCGTCCAAGCAAAAAGGAATTTTTAGTCGAGTTTTCAGGAGCTCAGATTTTGCTGCCAATACATCATAAGCAGAAATGAACGCTTATGCCCCCTGGTGGCCAAACCATTCTTTACCAAATATTAGAAAAACATTTTCCATCAGGAACTGTATGCGATACAGAAAAATTTTTCCAAATCGGAGTTTTAGAAGCAGAAATAACGCTGAAAACGCAATTTACCTTTGCGCCCCCTAGCGGAAAGTATATGATTTACTTGAAAATTTTTCATTTATGTGAAAAATATTTCGCATCGGAAACACTATCCAACAAAGAAGAAATTTTTCAAAACAGACTCCTGGAAGTAGAGATATTGACAAAAATAAGATATACATCTATGCCCCCTGGCAGGGAAACCATGCATTATTTTAAGAAGAAAATATTCCTAAAAGGTTTGTCGACGTGAGCATAGGTCCACAAATGAATTCTTTCCAATCGAGATTTTGGAAGCTCAGATTTTGCTGCAAATACATCAGAAGCGGAAATGAAGATTTACGCCCCCAGGTGGCCAAACCTTTTTTTACCAAAATCAGGTATTATATGCAAACGATTTTCCATCAGGATCTGTATCCGGTGCAGAAAGAACAATTTCAAATAGGACTTTTAAAACCAGAAATATCGGGGAAACGCAATTTACCTTTACGCCCCCTAGCGGAAAGTCTATGAATTGCTTGAAAAGTTTGAAATTATTTGAAAAACATGTCACACCAGAAACTCTATCCACTAAAGAAAGAAGTTTTCAAATCGGACCATTAGGAGCAGAGATATTGACAAAAATAAGAAGTATATCTACGCCTCCTGGCGGAGAAACCATGCAATATTTTAAAAAGAAAATATTCGAAAAAGGTTTATCAATGTAAGGGGCATCAGTCCACGAAATAATTTTTTCAATCGAGATTTTAGAAGCTCAAATTTGATGGCAAATACATCAGAAGCAAATATTAACACTTACGCTCACTGGCGGCCAAAGTATTCTTTACCAAAAATTATAAATTATATGCAAAATATTTCACATCAGGAGCTGTATCCGCTGAAGAAGAAAGTTTTCGGATCAGAGTTTTAGAAGTAGAGATATCGGGAAAAACGTAATTTACTTTTACGCCCCCTAGCAAAAAACCTGTGGGTAACTTGAAAAAGTCACTATATCTAAAATTCTCTTTTACATAAATGGAATTGAAAGGTGAAATATTTTTTTCAATCGGTTGTTTAGAAGCAAGTATATGGAATAAAATGTATTTTGAATTCGACATCATCTGCATTTACGCTTTCTAGCGGCGAAATTGTACTTCTTAAAAAAAAAAAACACGAAATGAAGGATTATCATTCGCATATTTCAACTTCCCAATGCAAAAAGAATTTTTCAAATCGGACTAATAGTTGCAGAGATATGGTGTCTACAGATGGACGGACAAACCGATAACATAAGCACGATCTTTTTTTTTTTTACAAATATGGAGTGCTAAAAAGAGCGAAATTTCTTTCTATTCAGATTTTTTACAACAGAAAAGATAGCACAAAAGTAAGTTTGGCAGGGCAGAATATGTTTCTTTCTTTTCTTTGTATTTTTTTTTCAGCGTCAGTTACTAAACAGTACCTGTTCTTTTTTTTTTTTTTTTTTTTTTTTCTAGATAAATTATCAAGAAAATACTGAAAGTGCTTTCGCTTTTTAAACTATCTCATAGTTTGAAAAGCGAAAACACTTTCAGTATTTAGCACTGCCTTCCTAAATATCGCGTTATGGATATTCAGAAACAGTTACCGCTTCCTGAAGAAATGTTTTGTCATCTTCTTGATTCTATACTTTTTACCTGTGTGTTATTTATCTATTTATACATATTTATTAAAAGTAAAAACTACTTCCGTTTTCTTAATTCTTGGTAAAATTCGCACTTTGTTTGTCATGCACTTGGCGATTTTAAAAAGTCATTTAAGAGCATTTCCAAAATAGTAAGTCAACGAAGCCATGTAAAAATCGAGCAAAAAAAAAAAAAAAAAAAGAAACTTGATGAAAATATGAGCCGAAACAAAGTGTCGTGTAAAGTAGAATCATTACACGCCGCTTTAACACAAGCAAATAAGATAAAAAATATCCGATTAGCAGAGCGTGGTTTCGATCCATGGACCTCTGGGTTATGGGCCCAGCACGCTTCCACTGCGCCACTCTGCTACGGTTAACCATTGCCATTTTCTAACTTACAAAAAAAATTCAAACAATGCGAGAGAAACTTTATTTTTTTTATTTTCAAGGCCAGTCTGAAGGTTTGTTTAACGGCTGGCTCAGGAAATGATGCATGCTACCAAACTACTGTACAGTAATTAATACACGTTTCCTTTAATGGAGGTGGCGGGGCATTTTGACATCCAAAACTCACAGAGGCTGGTTTACATTATAGCTTCCTGTGCCAAGAAAGCTCTGACGTCATATTTTAATATAGAAAAAAATTACTTACAATTCAAATTACTTTCTGTTTCAAAACTTACATATCATTAATAAAATAATTGCGAAAACATCTTTTGAGGAAACTAAAAATGTCCAGAATCGCAAGAATTTCGGTGTAGATTTATAAAGTGAGAGACATTAAAGAATGCGAAAATTAATTTTTATTTAATTGCTTTCAAATGGAAAAGGGGTCCAAAATCAGATGCAGATCTCGTCGAGAGAAAGAGAAAGAAAAAGCATCAGTGGCGTATCTTGGGTTTGAGACGTGGGCTATCTCACCCCCCCCCCACACACACACACGCTACTGTTGTTGTTTTTATTGTTGCGAAGTTTTAATTTTTAATTGATAAGTAATAGAAGTAACTAATTTCATGTACATACTATTGCTAACATGATACCAAATAATTATGAGGATTAGGATTTTAATATTTAATTTTGCATGAACTCCATTCTTCTTTCCTTTTGTGTGAACTTGAGTGTTACATTTTCATAGAAAGTTTCTTCCAAGTAGTTTTTCATATTTAAAAAGAATGCTTTTCTCTATTGACAAATCAGCGAAGTTGCTTGAATGTACATGTCCTTTTGTGGCTCTAAGATAATTATATCTTGATTCCTTTTAATGCAGAAAAACTTCTTTCGGCAGTTGCAGTTGTTGATGGAAACTTTAATATCAGGTCTGCTAATTTGCACATCTCACTAAACACTATGTCCAATTTATTCAACTTTATGTAGCAAGCAATGTCTCTTACTGATTTGTTTTTGTATTCATCAAAGGAATAAAACACCTTCAGTTCATTTTTTAGTCCAGCCGTATCAAAATTTGAAGCATAGCGTTCTCTAAGTTCTGACAGTAGATGATCAGGGAAGCTTTCACAAAATTTATCAAAACAGTTCGAATCCAACAAAGCCACGAATTTAAGAAATAATATCACTGATTTTAATTAACTGACACTTCACACAAACGGAAACAGTTCTCGTTAAACACGTGTTGTTACAGGCGGAAGCATGCGAGTGACTGAGGTAGTCGAAGTCTTCTCTTTTCTGAGCGAACCGTTGAGCAAAGCAATAGCCCATTCCCCCCATACACCCATTTATGTTGTCATGGAAACGCTAGCAGGCAATTGTGTCGAAGGTCTTCGAATCAGAACAGCCGCCCCCGGTGGCGCAGTGGTCTTTTTTTTTTTTGATTGGAGGTTTAACGACCACCGTGAGCAACTCAATGGGCTATAAGCAGTCGCCCGTCCCTAATTTAGGGTCACTGGTTCCAGGGAAGGGAGAGAGCCAGTGCCGTAAGACAAACACAACATCCATGCCTGACCGGGATTCGAACCCGGACCCCTTACGGACGAATGATCAGAGGCCATCGCTTAGACCACTGCGCCACCGGGGCGGCGCGCTGTGGTCTAAGCGATGGCCTCTGATCATTCGTCCGAACGGAGTCCGGGTTCGAATTCCGGTGAGACATGGATGTTGTGTTTGTCTTACGGCACTGGCTCTCTCCCTTCCCTGGAAACAGTGGCCCTAAATTAGGGACGGGCGACTGCTTATAGCCCATTGAGTTGCTCACGGTGGTCGTTAAAACTCCAATAAAAAAAAAATAAAAAAAAATCAGAGCAACAAAGACTGGAAGAGCTGCTTGCGTTATGCCGTTGGCTTCGCTCGCCAGACTGAGTCAAAGAAGCGAATCCGCACGCGGTTTTTTTTTCGCAGCGAAAGCACCGACATATCTTAATACCGTTGATAATTCACTTTTATCTGTGCATATTTAATTGACTTATTTGTGCATTCTCTGGGCTTCACAGCTAGCCTAGCTAGCCTCGAATACACGCCACTGAAAAGCAGATACATATAAAAGGCAGACACCAAAAATTTTACCGTAGGTGAACCTCAGTGCATTAACGTACACAATGGATTTCGAGTTTATACCTTAGACTACTGATAACATATCTGACTGATGACTACATTGTATGATTATTTAAATGCAACTGCAATTGACAGAAGCGAACTGAGGTAGAGGACGTCAGCCCAAAAGGACAGGGCTGGAAAGTCGAATAAGGAGAAGGGCTATCAAACACAGAGTTTGGCTCAACAGAATATTTGCTGCGCAGTTTTCTTTTATTGTACTTGTTGTTTTTGTTTTCTGAAGTCTTCAAAGTGGTAAACGAACTTGGCCGTTTTAGTATAACTTGGCTTTCTTCTACAAGAATACTGAAGTTTAAGTATGTATATACTCTTTTTTTCTTTTCTTTTCTTTTCTTTTCTTTTCTTGATTTAGCATAAGGGCTACAGTCCTAGAATATGGCGGTCCACCTTCGTAAAAACGACCTGCGGTCTCTGTGATTCAACACGTGACTTCTACCCTGCGCTTCTATAATCGGTTTAACTTATAAAGCCAAGGACGTCGAGAATCTACTTAGATCTTTCGGCACCTCCTCCATGCCACGATGCTCATCCTTGCGTTATTTACTACGGGAATCTAGTGTGGATCTGTACATCTGACTAACACGTGTCGTAAATTATCAGAGCCTTCATACCATGAAGCGCTTTCAATCTTTTTCCTTCTCCTGACCTTTCGTACAACAGCCCCGCTCCACACAACCGAACTACACTGCTGGCCACCCAAAATGCAGCACCAAGAAGGACACGAGATAGCAAAGCCAGATTTACTGGATACGTAACAACACATACAAAAATGAAACGATTGAGCTTACAGGCCCGTGCGACTTGCGGAACACGCAGACACCAATAGTTCGTGTGGCCCCCATGGCTGGCAATAACTGCCGCGGCATCGAACGAAAGAGGCTTTGGATGTGGGCTTGGGGTATGTCGGTCCAGGCTGCTTCCACCCGTTGCCACAGTTCATCAGGCGTAGCCGCGGGTGGTGCTTGCCGGGCCACTCGGTTGCCGATCAGCGACCAGACGCATTCGATGGGCTACATATCGGGAGAACAGGCGGGCCACGGCAACAGTGACACCTGGTGGGCCGTGAAGAAATGTTGCACGATGCGTGCCACGTTCGGGCGCGCATTGTCCTGTTGAAACGTGGCCGCTGGCAGGTCCTGCAGGTAAGCGAGGACTACAGGCTCCAAAACGTCGGAGATGTAGCGGTGGCTGTTGAGTGTACCGGCGATGCGTACCAGAGGTGTGCGGGTGTCATATCCAATTGCGCCCCAAACCATAACGCCAGACGACGGAACGGTATGGCGATGCATAATGCAGGCGCCATACAGTCTCTCGCCTCGGTGCCGCCACACGCGGATCCGACCATCGTGATGTTGCAGGCAGAAGCGGGATTCGTCGGAGAAGACAATATTGTGCCATTCCGTAGTCCAGGTGCGGCGTTCAACGGCCCACTGCCGCCGCACTCGCCGGTGGTGTAACGTCAATGGTAATCGGAGCAATGGGCGTCGTGCGACAAGTCCCCGCTCCTGCAGACAACGTCGAACGGTACGTGCTGACACAGGTTGTTGCGCAACACACCCTAATTCCTGCGCTAACGTTCGTGATGTGGCTGTGCGAGCCGTCAATGCCCGCCGCACAGCATGCCGGTCCTCTCGTTCGGTGGTGTGCCGCGGTTGCTGCAATCGCTCACGTCCATCCGTCCGTCTCTCCTACACCCACCGAATCCATACTTGCCTCACTGTGGCTGGATGTCGTCCCACACGGGCGCCGATGTCTCGGTACGATAAACCGCTGTCGCGATAAGCCACTATTTCTTCTCTGTAGAACTCCGAAACGTGCTGGAATGACTGCCGTATTCTGCGACGAGGCATCAGGAAGCTTCCCACGCACAGGTGGTCCGGCAGCACAACATACTTCCACTACTTACACCCCGCCTTCTGCGCACCCTTCTTATACTGCTTCTCGGTGTCGTGCCGAGCGCACATGATTTTCATATGCCTTGCAATGCTAATCGTTTGCATGTCCTCTCGCGGGCGACGCATGCTGCGAATTTCAGGCTAATCGGATGGTTCCTTCTTGGTGTTGCATTTTGGGTGGCCAGCAGTGTATATCGCCACGGACTTTACTTTAAATCACGTGTCCCCTTCTCATTCTCCTACCGGGAGGACTCCCAGCATGCTTTGTGATTCACTGCCCCGAGGCACTACGACCTGATTCTCCGAATTTTGTTCCTCTGGACGCTGCGTTCTCTCCTACTCCAATGCCTCCCAGCTCGGATCACCACTCCCAGCCTGTCGCTCTTATATCCTTTCGGGATCTTCACGTGTCGCTTTCAACTTAGCCGCCGTCGCTTAAGACCGGACCCTACAAAAGGTGCATTAATACAATATATACAATACCCTGGATACAATATGCATGCATTAGCTACATGTTCGCGTACAATGAAAAGAATATAGTCGACCAGACAGTCTTGCGATCCTTGTCTTTTGGTTTTGTCCAGCTCGACGAGAAAACCTCTTAATGGATTGTTTCATGTAGCCGCAAAGTGCTTTCTGCAATGCTACGTTTTTGTTAAGATTGTTCTCCGCGTGCTTCGTTGGCGCCATCCGAACTGATCCAGACATTTACATTTTTCAAACAATGTCTTTGGAAGAAAGTTATTTTCCTTGTGAGCAGGCGAAGTCTTTCTCTGAAGCAAAATTCAGTCTTTTTGCTACACGTGGCACGTTTTCCTTATGGATAGGCATAAATTATGCTGATTACACAAAATATAAAATACACTCATGAATAATTAATTTTCAATCTTACAGTGGGTTTACTGAACTCCTTTTATTCCATGATTCTTATCGCCCTGTCGGTCGTCCTTGTTACATTATGAATTGATATTTTTAATAATTAAATAAATTGTAAGAATATTCATACAGTTTTAATAGTAAGTATTGACTACATCATACTATTCAGTGTTATTTGTAGAAACGCAAAACGATATTTCATTGCCATTTTCTGTTGTCGAGATAATGTAAAACGGCTTTTGTCAGATGTATTCCTAAAATTTTGGTGCCCCTCAATAAACAATGCCCTGGGCTATGAGCCAGGTTGGCTCGATGGTAAGTTCACCCCTGAGTGCATGAATCTGATGAAAGGAAGAAACATATCCTTGACTCACTAGAAATTTCCTTTCTAACAGAAATTGAGGCGGAATGTGAAGATTTATTTTTGTACGTTGGATAAGAAAGGGGAGCTGCTTCAAAAGATTTTTTTTTTTTTTTTGCATTGAGGAAAGAACTTATGGACATTCTTGATGAACATGCGAAAACTAGCATATCACGTATATCAGCAAAATTATCCAATCCTTATTCATATTGCTAATTTGCCTTCTTCACAGGTATCATGCATATCATGCAAACGAACTTAACCTGCAGTTGCAAGGGCGAAATCAAAGAATTTCAGATCTATAGCTGGACACCTACTCCTACATGTGTTCATCAACTCACTGAAGATAATCCACTAAGTCTTCCTTTCCCAATGGAAACTTCGTGCAAAGAAATAGAGGAAATGCCGGAAATGGTCTTAAAGTTCTGCATTCCAATGTTTTATAGCTTCTAGAACAGTTCGCTAGAACGTTCACAGATTTTAACAACATGAAACCACAATTGACTCTGTTAATGCAATGATCTCATGAAGTGTAACATTTCAGAAAAACACAAAAGCATTCACCGAGAGCTATGCAAAGTGACCCTTCTTCCAATCAACACATGAAGCAGTATAACGTACAAGTTGGCCTGCGCCGGACATGGAAGCCGGGTCACCTCACTCCGGACTCCGGAGTAAGTCGCTCTCCCAACTGAGCTACGCGGACGTGTGCTCTCACCACTATCTGCCTTTATCTCATGTGGGTCCGGCGGGGCAGGCACGTCACATCTCCCCCACCCAGAAAGAGGGCCGGAGGCATGGCCCACGGGTCAGCCAGGACCATGTGTCGCTGTAGGCAGTCATCCGATGAAGAACGTGCATTTGAGAAATCCCAGACAATTTGGTGTGTGGAACGTAACATCACACTGATTTGTTTTTTCGAAGCACTGGAGAAGGGATTCTCATTTTCCTGTCTCACCGTGTGGAAAGAACATCACATCATTGCGAGAAACTTAACAGCCGGGTCCTCCTGGAAGTTCGGGCGCCAATATAACGTACAAGTTTGTCCGCGCTGGGCATCGAAACCGGGTCCCCCTCACTCCGGAGTAAGTCGCTCTCCTAACTGAGCTATGCGGACAGAATCTCTCGCTGCAGATTTGCTGTCTGGACACGTGTTTTCACCTCTGTAGTACGTCGCAGCAGGTATTTTGAGTTCTGGAAATTGATTCCAAATGATAAGTTCTCAGGACCTGGTGACATTTCTAGAAGATCTGCTTTCATGCTTGGAAGCATGTGAATGTACTTTCTCCTCAATGAAGAAGATGAAACATTCTCACAGCGAAGTAGATCGACTAGCGGTCTTACCTTCTGAAGACTTACTGTAACTATCTTCAACTTCATTAAAAGTCAACTTTAAAGAACTTTTGAAACGCATTACTCATTTGAGCACCAACCGCGCGCGCGTGTGTGTCTGTGTGTATTGAGTTGGTGAAGATGAAATGTCCGCTTTTAGCGGGTGTACAATATGACCCCTTCAACGGTATGGTGCCATCCAGCAACGTCACATGGCATACGAAACAAGAAGGTCGGTAAATATCTGGTGAATGCGTCGTGTGCCCCTTTTCTGCAGCAAGTGAGACCACGGAGACCGGCAGGTTGCCCGAAAATTTTCTTTATGAGTTAAAACTCGGACATTTCGCTGGTATGATAGTCCGAAAGAAAAGGACATTTCGCTGGTATGGTGGCTCAAGAAACATTAATGCGGAGTTTCGGCGGGGTACTGCGAGTGAACGCACCATATACGCCGATGGTTTGCCAAAGTCCAAGCGAGTGAGAAGTCCCTTGCAAATGCGCCTCGTGGTGTTACACCAGAAGCTGTAACAAATGAGCTGCTGAAGAACATCGTGGAAGCTAACACACGACAAAGTTCCCGTGATATCGCAGCGAAGGTCCTTGTGCGTCATTTTGCCCGGTGCCTGGGGATGATGAAAAAGGTGGAGGTCGGGATGCTATACTAGAATTGATAGCAGCAAATAAGACGCATTGTCCGGAAGTGTGCAGTGTGCATTCCCCACCTCCCCAAGCACAAACAGGAGGAATTCCTGCATTGGATCGTAACCAGCGATGAAAAGCGGGTCCTCTACAACAATAATGAGCAATTTTATTATTTGGAGGTTAAATGACCACAGTGAGCAAGCAGGTAAGCAGTTTTCTGCCCCTAATTTAGGAGCCACTGGTTCCAGGGAAAGGAGAGAGCCAGTACCGTAAGACAAACACAACATTCATGCCTCAGTAGGATTCGAACCTGGACCCATCATCGGACGAATGAATGGTCAGAAGCGAACTCTTAGACCTCTGCGCCACCAGGTCGGCATCGTAAGCACTCAGCGCAGTGCTTAGATACCACAGTGCCACTGAAACACTGTCCAGTGCACCCATGCACCCGCGGAAAGTGCTGGTTCTCGTATAATAGTCTTCGCCAGTTTGATTCATCATTTAGTTATCCAACCAGGAGAGACCATGCACCATTTCCCACCGCTATTGTGCTGAAATGTGGCAGATAAGAAAAAAGGCACACACACACACAACGCTCTTACTTTCCCTTCAAAAGGAGACTGTTCGATTCATTACTAAGGAATGTACACCCGCAGTGTACGCAGTGTCTTCATGAGGTTACTGCCACCCCAGTGGCGCATTGGTCTAAGCGCTGGCTTCTGACCACTCGTGCTAGATGGGTACGGGTTCAAGTCTTAGCGGCCGCCCCGGTGGCGCAGTGGTCTAAGCGATGGCCTCTGAACATTCGTCCGAACGGGGTCCGGGTTCGAATCCCGGTGAGGCATGGATGTTGTGTTTGTCTTACGGCACTGGCTCTCCCCCTTCCCTGGAACCAGTGACCCTAAATTAGGGACGGGCGACTGCTTATAGCCCATTGAGTTGCTCACGGTGGTCGTTAAACCTCCAAATAAAAAAAAAAAAAAAAGTCTTAGCGAGGTATAGATGTTGTGTTTGTCCTACGGCAATGGCTCTCTTCCTTCCCTGAAGCCAGTGGCCCTAAATTAGGGATGGGCGACTGCTTACAGCCCATCGAGTTGCTCATGCTGGTCCTTAAACCCCCAAATAAGGTTATTGTTTACCTGACGAGCGATTTACTGGCGTTCACTGTTTTCATTTTCGTCTTCAAAATTGCGTTCAGA
Source organism: Macrothele yani (assembly GCA_039090855.1). Lineage (NCBI taxonomy): Eukaryota > Metazoa > Arthropoda > Arachnida > Araneae > Macrothelidae > Macrothele > Macrothele yani. The sequence goes on along the minus strand of CM077010.1, from coordinate 135,268,395 downwards.
TTTCAGTTAAAAAATTACGCAAGCTTCGTGCTTGCGACGTGAACTTGTTTTGAAAAATAAGAATATCATAATTTAATCATTTTCATTACTTAGCTGTAACCTTGAGGAGTTGATTACCACGCAGACAACGATATGGTGGTATGCTAAACTGATAACAACCGGTTTATACTGACCGGGTTTTTTGTTTTTTTTATTGAAAATTTAACGACCACCGTTAGCAACTCAATGATGGGCTATAAGTAGTTGCCCGCCCCTAATTTAGTTTAGGGTCACTGGTTCCAGGAAAGGGAGAGAGCCAGTGCCGTAAGACAAACACAACATCCATGCCTCACCGGGATTCATACCCGGACCCCACACGGGTGAATGATCATAAGCTATCGCTTAGACCACTGCGCCACGGGGGCGGCCTGACCGGGTTCAAGTTACATTTTTTGATCTTAAGTTTAAAAAATTCCCAGCTGTCCATATGATATTTTTTATTCTGAATATTGACAATAACAAAAGACGGCCAATCAGGTGGTGAGTTGATTAATCGTTATAGACGCTCAGCCATGCCATTTTTATTTATTTACTTATTTATTTATTTATTTATTTATTTTTTCATTTTTTTTATTGGAATTTTAACGACCACCGTGAGCAACTGAATCGGCTATAAGCAGTCGCCCGTCCCTAATTTAGGGCCACTGGTTCCAGGGAAGGAAAAGAGCCAGTGCCGTAAGACAAACACAACATCCATGCCTCACCGGGATTCGAACCCGGACCCCTAACGGACGAATTATCAGAGACCATCGCTTAGACCACTGCGCCACCGGGGCGGCCCTCATAACTTGAGTAATGATTTCTGGTATGTTGGAAACCGTATCATAATCAATGAATTCGCATGATTTTACCAACTTGTTTACGCTTTCCAGCCGTAAGTTGAAGAAGCGTATGTGCTCCAGCTTTGTCCGTCTGTCTGTCCGCCCGCACGATAATTCGCGTAAAAAATGGTTCGATTTCGATGAAATTTTAGTATGTGGTGGGTGATCACTGGGGAGGAACCCTATTGAAAATGGACGAAATGGGGGTCAAAGGTCAGGACATAGAGATCCATTCCATTGCCCTTATGCGTCATAACTTGCGTAAAAACGGTTTGATTTCGATGAAATTTTAATATGTGGTAGGAGACCACCTGAGGATGAATCCTATTGAAAATGGGCGAAATGGGGGTCAAAGGTTAGGACATATGAGTGGGATCGATTCCATTGCCCTTATGCGTCATAACTTACCTAAAAATGTTTTCATTTCGACAAAACTTGATCATGTTGTTCCGGAGGTATACTGAACCAAATCTGTTTAATATCATCGAAATGGGGTCAAAGGTCAGGGCACAGGAGTGAGATTTGTACCACAGCCATTATCCTCATAAACTGACTAAAAACGCTTCTGTTGCGACAAAACTTTAATATGTTGTTCCAGAGGTATACTGAACCGATCCTGTTGAATATCATCGAAATTGGATCAAAGGTCAGGACACAGGAGCGAGATTTATTCCACAGCCATTATCCTCATTACTTGAGTAATAACTTGCGTAATGATTTCTGGTACGTTGGAAAGCGTATAATAATCAATGTATTGCATGATTTTACTAACTTGTTTCCGCTTCTTATTGGTGTTGGGTTTTTTTTAAAGTGCTAGCAAGTAATGTATGTAGAGCATCTTTTCGATGCTTTATTTAGGCTTTCCAACCGTAGGTTGAAAAAGCGTATATGCTCCAGCTTTGTCCGTCCGTCCGCCCGATAACTGGCGTAAAAATGGTTCGATTTCGATGAAATTTTAGTATGTGGTAGGGGACCACCTAGGGACGAACCCTATTGAAAATGGCACAAATGGGGTCAAAAGTCACGACGTAGGAGCGGAATCATTCCATTGCCCTTTTACGCCATAATTTGCGTAAATATGGTTCGATTTCAATGAAACTTTACTATGTGGTAGGGGACCACCTAGGGATGAACCCTATTGAAAATGGGACAAATGGGGTCAAAGGTCACGACGTAGGAGCGGGATCATTCCATTGCCTTTATGCGTCATAACTTGCGTAAATATGGTTCGATTTCAATGAAAGTTTACTATGTGGTAGGAGAGCGCCTGGGGACAAACCCTATTCAAAATGGGTGAAGTGGGATCAAAGGTCAGGACATAAGATCGGGATGCATTCCATTGCCCTTATCCGTCATAACTTGCGTAAAAATGGTTCGATTTCTATGAAATTTCAGTATGTAGTAGGGGACCACCTGGGGACGAACCCTATTGAAAATGGACGAAATGTGGTCAAAGGTCAGGACATAGGATTGCGATCTTTTCCATTGCCCTTATCCCATATTATTAAGGTGGACGTCAAGTATTTTTTTTTTTTTTTTGGTTGGAAATTTAACGACCACCGTGAGCAACTCAATGGGCTATAATCAGTCGCCCGTCCCTAATTTAGGGTCACTGGTTCCAGGGAAGGGTGAGAGTCAGTGCTGTAAGACAAACACAACATCCATGCCTCACCGGGATTCGAACCCGGACCCCGTTCGGACGAATGATCAGAGGCCATCGCCTAGACCACTGCGCCACCAGGGCAGCCAAGTAATTTTGCTTCCTACACTTCCAATGGAAAAGTTTTGTACACATTTCCTTCACAATTAATGTGTTCCCAAGGATGAAAATTTGAACATCGATTAAAATAACTTCATATTATAACTTGGAAAACTTAATATGTTCTAAAACATAACCATAATAATATTAAAAATCAATAACTTTTCCTTTGGTTGTGTTGAAACCAGAGAAAAGATGGCGCGACCTGTACTTTGATGACGTCAGTGGGGGAAAAATGTTGGATTGCATAATTACGGTTATGGTTTAGAAAATATTAAGTATTGCAAGTTATAAAATGAAGATATTTTAATCGATGTTCAAATTTTCATCCTTGGGAACGCATTAATTGTGAAGAAAATGTGTACAGAAGTTTTTCCATTGGAAGTATAGGAAGCAAAATTACTTGACGTCCACCTTAAAGTAGCAATTCTTGTATGTATGTATGTATGTATGTACATTTTATTTTTAAACCGCTCTAAGAATTTTGATGAAAGTCGTTAACCTACTGTTTTTTGGTACTAGAAATCGATTTAGCTTGATCTCGACTTTAGGAGAATTCGTTCAGTGGGTTAAATAACCACCCCGAATTATTATGTTTTTAGTGATGGCGTTGTTCCATTATTCCATTAATGTTACCAATGCTTAGAAATCTTATGACGTCACAATCTCGCCGCGTTTGAGAAGTTGGTGCGCGGTCACGCCATCTGTCTTATTACGTCACGCGTTGTGTGTGGAATGTGGATCCTATTAAAGTTTTATGACGTCACACTCTTGCGGCGAGCGATGGTCGCGATTCCCATCTGCCTCATTACGTTACGCGTTGTGTGATTGTGTCCGTCGGCACAATAACTCGCGTAACAATCGTTCGATTTCGATGAAATTTTAGTATCTGGTAGGGGATCACCTGGGAAGGTACCATATTTAAAGTGAACGAAATGGGGTCAAAGGTCCAGTACATAGGAGCGGGATCCATTTCACTGCTATTATGCGTCATAACTAACGTAAAAAAGGTTCGATTTCGATTAAATTTTAGTATGTGATAGAAAACCACCAGGCGACAAACCTTATTGAAAATGGGCGAAATGGGGTCAAAGGTCAGGACATAGAAGCGGAATCACTTCCATCGCCGTTATGCATCATAACTTACGTAAAAATGCTTCGATTTGGATGAAATGTTAGTATGTTGTAGGGTCTTGCCTGGGGACGAATTCTATTGAAAATGGGCGAAATGGGGTCAAAGGTTAGGACACAGGAGCGGGATCTATTCCATATCCCTTATGCATCATAACTTACGTAAAAATGCTTCGATTGCGACAAAACTTTATCATGTTATTTCGGAGGTATACCAAACCGGTTCTGTTGAATATCATCGAAATGGAATCAAAGGTCAGGGCACAGGACCGAGATTTATTCCACAGCCATTATTCTCATAACTTGAGTGATAACTTGAGTAATGATTTCTGGTATGTTGGAAAGCGTATTATAATCAATGCATTGCATGATTTTACTAACTTGTTTTTCTCTTTTAGGATTCCTCTTTCATTGGCCTTTCCCCCATTTTTCCTCTCCTTGCTGGTGTTGGTTATTTTTGGAAGTGCTAACACATAATGTGTGTAGGGCAGCTTAACATTTCATCCTCTTAACGAGAAACTATGTACTCCTAAAACTAACGTTTTCTGACCTTTTGCTTTTACTCGTTCCTATCAGGGCAACCTGTACCCGCTTCTTTTTTCATTTTTATTTTATTTTGTAGCCTTTCCAAGATGCTCAACGAGTTGCAGAAAAGCTGTAATGTTCCTCAACGTTTAAACGTGTATATGTAGTTTAGGGAACACTACGTAAAGTTTGTTCTTCTTATTCACTCACCTTAAGTGAAACAGGAGTCACTCGAATAAAGTTCAGGAAAAAGTTACTTTCAATTCGTCTTTTATTCAGCCGAACCACAACAGGCATTTCACTAATGGAGAACTTCAGGTAATTACTCCAACAGCAATAGTCACCTAATCTTATTAACGTGAGTTAGTAACCAGCCAGTTCGCAGAACCTGCAAAGTCTTCGGAGATCCTAAGATGTTAGCTGATGAGCTGAAAATGCGTGACGTATTCCCATCTTTCTCGCAGCTGTTCAAGTCGGTCGTAAAAATTAGAAATCACATCGACAGCACTGCCAATGATGCAATTGTTGACTGAGGGTTTATTTGGGTGATAGATTTAAAATGTGAAATTTAACTACGTTTTGCTATTTGTGGATGTATACTTTCTATACAATATAACGGAGAGTAATTAGCCTCGTGATCGAAGGGTATACTGATATTGTGATAAATCTAAATTTTGTGACTTGCCAACACAGATGCAGTACTATTTTCTTTAAATGACTTATGATATTTAAATAATTTGCTAGTTACCGAATATGAGACATATTACGATTTAGTATGTATCTAAAAATGTTGCTGTTTACAACCAAGAACGTTTGTCCATTGCAAGTATAAATATAATTTATAATACTAATTACCGAGTGCTGCTATACCAAACAAGGTAATATTTTAATCTTTGTGATTTAAATGCAGCAACGAACGGACTTACTGCTACTTTACACATTTTTTATTGTCATATTTTGAACGCCAATTGCGGCTCAAAAGTATGGTGACCCGAGCTCCCTATTTTTAGTTGGGCTGTACCGCCTTCAGTTCCAACCTGAGCTTTTAAAAATCCGCCAGTGTCAGGTGTCCCGAATTTTCAGGATTCCGCTAAGGAGATATTTCTTCGCTGTACGGCCAGGAAAGGTTCTCATTTTATGATTAGTCGCAAAATGCTACCTAGTCATAACTTTTTTAAAATCTTCTTTCTGGTAAATTTTATGTACTTCTATTACAGTAATTTGGAATTTTATAATTTCTTTTCTTACGATAACTTTAGTGGTATGCAGTAAAAGTGCTACGGAGGAATTTCCATAAACTGTTCCCTAGGAATTTATTCAGGAATTTGATATTAGAAAAGTGCTGAAAATTTTTGGGAGGTGTTGAAATAATTTTAACACTCACAAGAGACCAGAGAAAGCCTATTTGGACGGAACCACTAAAAATATTACGTAAACTCCAATTGTGGTTTCTAAAAATGCGACCAAAGAACGAAAACCCTCTAGCGAAAAACTTTGAGATTCTGTGGGTCTGAACGTTTAAGTTCTCTAGACACGGACTGTTTGAAAGCGTGATGTGGTTCCCTGTAAAATAAAGTGAACCGACCTTTGTTAACGTAAATGAACCTACCTAATTACTTATAATTCCATTGAAAAACACCACTAACATTTTAGACCTTACCACTTACAACCCATGTTGACATATCAGCTTACCTTCTTGCTTCTCCAATTTGTCATATGATTACGTAAGCCAATCACGGAACGTTGAGCAACACTTCTAAGAGTTCCTTTGCAGGTTCTGTGAACGTGCACGTTACTCACTCTTGACCAAAAACTGTTGCCAGATAATATTCATTGAGTGAGCAAACACAACATTAAGGTTGAAACGCGCCGCGGGTGGCCGAGTGGGCAACGTTCGTGACTGCCACGGGAAGGGCCTCGGGTTCGATCCCAGGCAGGTACGAACGCTCGATAAATATCCGCCGTGCGTCGGATGGGCACGTTAAGCCGTCGGACCCCGGATACTGGCACCCCGGTAATAAATAAGGGCATTTTCCTCCCCCTTTCTACTTCTTCAGTGTCTCTTTCCTATCAGGCGCTCTAGCCCAAATCTCCTAGTTTCCTATTTCTAAGGGTTGTTTAAGACCTGGGGTCAGACACTCCCTTCCTGAAATCCTCTATACGTATGATCATGATCATAAGGTTGAAACGCCAAAAGAGAATAAACTCCAAATTTACATAGACAACTAAAAATGAAGGTTACATTAGAGCATACGTCATAAAGCTCTAAATCTTTTGAGGACTTCATCGTTTCATTTTGGCTAAGTCGCCTGGCTTTCTGGAACCGAATATACTGTAAATTTTTCTCTTTTGATGGGAGGTTTAACAACCACCGTGAGCAACTCAGTGGGCTATAAGCAGACATCAGTCCTTAATTTAGAGCCACTGGTTCCAGAGAAGAGAGGGAGCCAGCGCCGTAAGATAAACACAACATCCATGCCTCACCGGTATTCGAACCCGGACCCCTTACGGACGAATGATCAGAGGCCAGCGCCTTAGACCACTGCGCCACCGGGGCGGCGTTACACGTTCAACATTTTTTCTCTAATTAGTACACTTTTTATGTGTGGTGATATATATATATATATATATATATATATATCATCATCATCATCATTGTCAACCATTATCAATCCATTGCTGGACGAAGGTATCTCCAAGCCTCTTCCACAACGGTCTGTCTTGTGCCAGTCTCCTCCATGTTACCCACGCATACTTTCCAATTTCGTCCACCCATCTTCCATGCGGTCTTCTTCTGGGTCATTTCCTGTCCCTTGGAATCCAATCTAAAATTTCGACTGTCCATCGATGGTCTGTTCTTCTGGCAATATGTCCCGCCCATTGCCATTTCAGGGATTTTACTCTGATCATGATGTCTTCCACTCTTGTCATTTTTCTGATCCACGAGTTCCTCTTCTTATCTCTCCTGGTTACACCAAGCATGCACCTCTCCATGCTACTTTGAGTTGTCTGCAGCCTTTGTATGTCTCTTTTAGTTAAGGTCCACGTCTCTGCACAATACGTAAGCACTGGAAGGATGCATTGATCAAACGCTTTTCTTTTAAGACATAATGGCATATTGCCCTTGAAAATTATGCTGTTTCTTCTAAAAGCTCTCCAGGCAAGTTTTATGCGCCGATTAATTTCTTCATCAATGTGACCCTCACTTGATATCTGCTCTCCAAGATAGACGTACGCATATGTTATCTCCAGCTTTTCTCCATCAATCGATAAATCTTCATTTCTTGTAAAAGCATTGTACATCACTTTTATCTTCAGAAAATTCATTTTTAATCCCACTTTTTTACTCTTGTCAGCAAGTTCCTGGATCATACTCTGCAGCTCTGATAGGATAGTTTCAAAAATGACTACGTCATCAGCAAAACGAAGGTGAGTTAGATAATCTCCATTAAACTTTATCCCTTTGTTTTCGCAGTTCAGTGATTGAAAGACATTTTCCAATGTGGCATTAAAGAGCTTGGGAGATATGGTGTCAACTTGTTTCACTCCCTTTCCAATTTTTATGGGTGCTGTATTCTCAAACAGCGAATCTTTACACTTGCATTTTCATAGATGCTATTAATAATATTAATGTATGCATCTTCAACACCGCATGATTTCAAAAGCCATTTTAACTGCTGATGGTTTCACTAAATCAAAGGCCATTTCATAATCGATAAAAGCCATGCACAATGGAAGTTCATATTCCCACGCTCTTTCAATTAGTTCTCTCAGTACGTGGACATGATCTATAGTGCTGTAGCCACTCCTAAATCCAGCTTGTTCTCTCGGTTGAGCCATGTCCAGTGTTACCTTCAAGCGGTGTGAAAGAACTTAAGTGAAGATTTTATAAACCACTGATAGGAGGCTGATAGGTCTGTAGTTCCTGAGATCCTCAATGTCACCTTTTTTATGTATCAGGATCATTGTAGCGTAGCTCCAATCCTCAGGAATCTTCCCTTCATTAAGGCATTGAGTGAAAACTTGGGCGAGTACTGTTTCAATTTCTCCACTTGCTTTTTGTATGATGTCTACAGCAATTCCATCTTCTCCTGGAGCTTTCGCCCGCTTCATGTTCTTGATTGCATGTGCAACTTCTGCTGGAAGGACTGGAGGAACTCTGGTACTGGTATCTTTCATGATGTCTGGAGTACATGTATCATCCCTTTCATATAATTTGGAGTAGAAATCTTTCACTCTTGTCAAAATTTCGCCTCTATTTCTTGTTACAGAACCATCTTCTTTTCTCATTGCCATAATCTGTTTTCTTTCCTTACTGAGATGTACATTTGCTATCTTTAGGCTTTGGTTCTTTTTAATTGCTTTCCTCACTAGTTCACACTGGAATTTCCTTACGTCTTCAGTGATACTTTTTCGTACTGTCTTGCATAGATCTATATATTCCACTTTGGAAGTCACATCTTCTTTAGTGGTCCTCATCTCTCTTCTTTTTTGCATCAACATTTTGGTTTTTCCTGATAATTTGTTCACATACAACTTGTTCTTAGACCCAGCTAATCTTGTTGCTGTTTCCATAAGAGCTTTGGTTACTTTTCTGTTAACTTCAGAGATGTCCACTTCTTCTGATGTTAGATTTTCTAGAGCCGAGAATCTGTTCTTCAGTTCCACTTTGAAGGTATTATGATGCTTTTAAAGGTTGGTCACGTCAATACACTTTGTTTGTTTTATGAGCTTGCCACGCTCGAGTTTAGCATTGAGATGCATCTTACATCTTACCATTCTATGGTCATTACCTGTGTTGAACTTGTTCAGCACACTGCAGTCTTCCATGACAAATTTCTTGTTACACATAATAAAATCAATTTCACTTGTCCATCCATTGGGATGCCTCCACGTCCATTTCCTTTGCGGCTTTTTTCTTGAAAAAGGAGTTCATGATGAAAAACCCTTCTGCCTCTGCAAACTCTACGAAAGCATTTCCACGCTGGTTTCTATTGCCGTGACCGAATTTACCTACTGAAGTTTCATTCTGTTGCTGTTGCTGTTGCCCTATTTTTGCATTGAAATCTCCCATAATTATCTTCAAGTACTGCTTGCCTTTATTATTTAGATGTCGAATTTCCTCATAAAATTCTTCAATTTCTTCTTCAGGATGACTTGTGGTGGGTGCATAAGTTTGAATAATTTGAGCCCTGTATCTTCTCGAGAGTTGGATAACGAGTCGTGCAGCTCTGTCAAAGGAACTTTCAACTTCTACAACTTTATCCTTCAGTTTCTAGTTTATTATAAATCCAACACGACTAGTTCTGCCAGTATCTGTCCCACGGTAGTAGAAGAGATGTCCACTTTTCAGTTCAATGAGATCCTCTCCTTTTCTCCTTACCTCACTTAGCCCGACAATGTCCCACTTGATCCTTTGTAGTTCTTCTTCCAATTGAAGGAGCCTTGAATCAGAAGATAGGGAGCGTCCATTATATGTAGCCATGGTTAGCATCAGATGGCAGTCTAGTCCGGTCCTCCGGTGATTCTTAGCACCCTCTGCCTTCATGTCGCACTAGCCGCTGCCTTGTCCAGGTACATTCCAGTTGCCGGAGACTGAGGGCCAAGATTTAAGTTGTGGAGTCATTTTGGAGGGGTTTGGATATAACTCACCCAGCTGGCCAAGCGGGTTGGTGAGTGTGGGATAGCATTTCCTCTAATCCCGTTGGTATAGTTATACACTAGCACAAGAACACTGCAGACTCTGTGCAGTGGGCAGCACTCCCAGAAAGTGTTAATTTACTACAGCACTCTCTGAAAGTGTTAATTTACTACATTTACTACATCAGAACACTGCAGACTGTGTAAAGCACTCCCAGAAAGTGTTAATTTATTATATCGCTTATAGCTGCATTTTTTATGGGAGGTTTAACGACCACTGCGAGCAGCTGAATGGGCTATAAGCAGTCGCCCATCCCTCATTTAGGGCGACTAGTTTCAGGGAACTGAAAGAGCCAGTGCCGTAATACAAACACAACATCCATGCCTCACCGGGAAGCTGTATTTTCAAAATCTTTGATTCGTGCAACAATGAAGCCATATCTTACGTGGTGTGAGAAATGAAAATAGAAACAGAAAACAGACACCAGGAAAATAAATACGAGCTCATGTTACTACAGATATTGTTGCATGTCAGCATAAATTCTACCTATGTATATGGAAGTTATTATGAAGTTTATTCGCTGTTGAGTTTGGGTTAGCCAACAGACTCAATAGCAAATAAATGGTCATTTTGCACGATAAAGATTAAATCCGTTTTAAGTTCCCAGTTCGGACCCAATGGTTTAACTCTTTTTCAGTGCATTCGAACGTTCCTCTTAGTACAGACAAAGTCAGGTGCAATATTTTTCCATCGAAGGTCTCCTTTTTGTTTTTCAATAAAATACTGTACTTTTATAGTGATGAACATTTTTCAAATGACAATTGCAAAATAAAAGAGGAAATGCAGATATGTCATGGGATATTGAATAAACAGATAAAACTTCAGTTACTTCTGGTAGGTTCAATTAATGTATATGATTATTAATTGAACTTAAATAAATAAATGTAATGCACATGCATACACTAAAAGTGTGAAATAGGTGCCAAATATTTTCTTAGCTTTTTGGCTTAAGTGTGAACATTTTTCATGAAGACAACCTGAAGTTTCTTGCGCTTCCAAATAAGCAAATGAACAATAAGAAAAGTGGAAAACAATCGCAAAACCTGTAAATAAGTTATATTAGGCGGAACATTAAGTAAAAAAATATGTATGAAATCATAATATTCCAGGAAATAATAAGCTAAACAGTTCACTTGTTTATAAAGTTTCAACACTTCTTATCGAGTGACTGGTTTGAACAGGAGTATACAGCTTAGCAAACAAATACATCAGATTTTCACAACGCTTAGTTATCGCAGATATATCAAGCGATATCTTTTCAGTTTGCTGAAAGAAAACGGAACGAAACCGTTTCCGGGTCAACACTGTTATCATGTTATGATATGGCATGTTTCCAAAATTTACTTTCACACCCAGCTTATCAACAATCCGTCTAGTACTTAATGGTATCATGCACTGAGAACTCGGAGTTGAAAATATATGTCATGGTAATATTACTGAAAGTTCAACGCTCTCAAATCCTTTCTCTTTAACGCTTGTTTGATTGACATATCAGAAGGGAAAAAACTGATATAGATTCCGAGTAGACTTATTTCTAAACAGGTGGCCTCTGACACTTTCGGATGCTCTATAAAAAAGTTTCTTATAAAGGCGGCGCACCCGAAATCTGCCTTGAGGGAAGAGGGCGGAAGAATTTGATTACTATTAAATACTGACTACAAGAAACCCGTTGGAATCGACGGATTTTTTTATTAATTATAAACTCATATGAAACAACAAATGTAAATTTATTTGATTGACAAATTCATTCAACCACTTCACTAAAGACAATAGTCCAGGTTCGTGATTTTTTTTGTGTGACTGAAGATTTAACGACCACCGTGAGCAACTCAATGGGCTATAAGCAGTCGCCCGTCCCTAATTTAGGATCAGTGGTTCCAGGGAAGGGAGAGAGCCAGTGGCGTAAGACAAACACAACATCCATGCCTCACGGGATTTTTTTTTATTGGAGTTTTTTTTTTTTGATTGGAGGTTTAACGACCACCATGAGCAACTCAATGGGCTATAAGCCGTCGCCCGTCCCTAATTTAGGGTCACTGGTTCCAGGGAAGGGAGAGAGCCAGTGCCGAAAGACAAACACAACATCCATGCCTCACCGGGATTCGAACCCGGACCCCTTACGGGTGAATGATCAGAAGCCATCGCTTAGACCACTGCGCCACCGGGGCGGCCTCACGGGATTCGAACCCGGACTCTTCACGAACGAATGATCATAAGCCAACGCTTGGGCTACAAGCAGTCGCCCGTCCCTAATGTAGGGTCACTTGTTTCAGGAAAGGGAGAGATCCAGTGCCGTAAGACAAACACAACATCAATGCCTCACCGGGTTCGAACACGGTAGACGGAACCCGTCGGAATCGACGAATAGTTTCCTTTTTCCCGGTAGACGTAACGCGTCGGAATCGACGATAAGTTTTTTTTTTTTTTTTGTTGAGAAGGATAAACTCATATGAAACGTTTATTTACATCTTTACACAATGGGAAACGTCTTAGTCAAACGCAAACAATCAGATGTCAACCGCTCGCTTCTCCCATTGACTTTACATGAGAACTTTGCCGTCTCACAACGCCCGAACCGTTGCCCCAATCTCATTTTTTCTCTTCGACTGGCACATCTACATGGCAAGACCTTTATTTTGATACCTCAACCATATCTTTACGTTCAGCCGTTCTCCCACAACTGGTCTTACAGTAAAAAACCTTATAGAATTAATATATAGGTTGGCCATTTTAGCAGGTGCATCTACATACGGTATCTCTTGAGGAGAACAATTGCAGTCTATGTATAGTGACCAGAGATCCCAAATTCTTGAGGACAGTCTTTGAGTTTAGTGTACTGTCCTCTAAAATATCTGACGTCTTTGGGGAGGTAAATTATCCTCGAATTTTATTTTTTGTGTTCGAAATTTAGTCTTGATCAAAAGCACGTTACGTTTGTAACGTACCAGGAGATGTGACGTACCTGCCAGAAGGACGCACACGACATAAAGGCAGATAGCAATTAGAGTCAATGTCCGCGTAGCTTAATTGGTAGAGCAACTTATTCCGGAATGTAGTGGACCCGGGTTCGAACCCCGGCGCGGATAAAAATGACGGAGAAATTCACTTCGTTATACGTTTCTGATGAAAAAATGCTCTAAAAAATAGTTTCCGTTTTACTTACCTGCCAAAATGCTGCTTATAAAAACATTCTTTTTCTGTACTTGTTCTGCGTTCCACCAAAACTTTTACAAAATCAGAGAATTCTCTATGCAGTTCGTTCTTCAGAGAAATAGAGAAATATAAGGATTGTGCAGCTGCGGTTAATTAAGCTCTTGCATATAAGTCATGGCCGTAGCTACCGGGGAGGCAGAGAGCGCGGTTGCCCTACCAGAATGGTCATTCCAGGGGCGTATATTCATGCTGTAGGGGTTGAAAGAAACAGAAATTGTAACTAAAATTTTTTTTAAAGACTTTTGTTATTCTCATGCAGTATTACATGCAGTTAACGAGATACAGAGTAACATACACACTATGAGGTGCGAACGTTTCGTATCCACGAAGGGAACTTTCCAAAACAGTGAATGGAGGCATAGAAAACAATATGTTGATACGCCTAACCTTCATGACCTTTCCGAACATGTTGTTGGGATGAAGAACTAATTAATCATTCGTGCTCTGTCGCAGAAAGTACTCTGAGCGTTTAAGTTTGAAGGGAATTTTCCCTAGCCCTACCCCTAAATCTTCTGCCTGTTGTTTTCATTCACTATCCGATACTCATTCGTTCTGTGTTGGTTTGTTTTTCATTTTTCATTTCTGTGGAATGCTGTGTTGTCAGCGTTCACAAAACGTTTACTCTTCATTCGGTATGTATTGTACAACCTGTGTTTTTTGTGTATTTAGCTAGTTTTTACATTTTTAATAAAAGTATGTCAAAAACCTGAACTGCAATTTATGAACGATCATATCACTTTCGTATAAAGGCGGTGTGTGAGAAAGTAAAAAACAAGTACTATTTGAGTGGAACTCGAAGAGGTGTAATTTTGGACTCGAAGGGGCGTAATTTCAAATCTCGCCCTTCCAGATAAGAGAGGGTTGCTACGATCCTGATATAAGGTAATACGAGTATAACACAAATTTGAAATTGTGATTCCGTCTATTGGTGTAAATTATGACAAGAGTGGTAAGTCAAATAACATCCAAAAACTTGAAAATTTGATCGTCCTGGAGCGGGAATCGAACTCGTGTCTCCCGGTTTGCGCCCGATTATGCTAAACATTACACCACCCAGAACGATCAGGTCTGGGTGGTGTGACCAAGTCTGCGATTCCTGTGATGTGTTAAATTCAGATTACTCGGAAACTTGAGACTTGGCCGTTCTGGGTGGTGTAGTGGTTAGTACACTCCAGAGCAAACCGGGAGACACGGCTTCGATTCTCGCTCCAGGACGATAAAATTTTCATGTTTACGAATATTACTTGACCTACCACTCTTGTCATAATTTACACCAATAAACGGAATCACAACTTCAAATTTGTATAGTATACTGTGTAACGTATATTCTATTTTAACTTCCCTTTTGAGTTTCTTTTTCTATGCAAATTTGAGTCCGTTCTCTTAGACATTTTCAGACTTTAACATTATGTCTTTTCCCTCAAACAATAATGATGTTGGCAACAATCTGAGGTCGGATCGAGAGTGACGTCTGTTTGTACTGATAAGAACGTTAGATAAAAACGCGATGCAGCGGTTCCCCTTGGGGAGGATTGCTGTTATTGATGATAGACGTGCTGTTGATTGCTTTTACACTGTGATTGGATGTTAAATCGCTGCTATTGTATTGAGTACGCTAATGAACTGGATATGAGTGTGGAATAAACAACATGCAAGCAGAATAAACTTATTAGTAAGTACAAATATTGACCCCTTTCTTGAATGCCTATGGGTACCTTCTAATATTACATTGACTTTAGTACACGTAAGGTAATCACTGACGTTAAGGACTAAGTTCTACTGCCACAGCGGAGAGACAATTACCTTACAACTGGTGTAATCCCGTATTTCATGGTATATATTTCATTTTTGCTGAGTATGTTCTCTCCAACACATTTCCGGCCGCCCCGGTGGCGCAGTGGTCTAAGGCGTCGGCCTCTGATCATTCGTCCGAAGAGGGTCCTGGTTCGAATCCCGGCGAGGCATGGATGTTGTGTTTGTCTTATGGCACTGGCTCTCTCCCTTCCCTGGAACCAGTGACCCTAAATTAGGGACGGGCGACTGCTTATAGCCCATTGAGTTGCTCACGGTGGTCGTTAAACCTCCAATCGCCGCCCCGGTGGCGCAGTGGTCTAAGGCGTTGGCCTCTGATCATTCGTCGGAAGGGGTCCGGGTTCGAATCCCGGTCAGGCATGGATGTTGTGTTTGTCTTACGGCACTGGCTCTCTCCCTTCCCTGGAACCAGTGACTCTAAATTAGGGACGGGCGACTGCTTATAGCCCATTGAGTTGCTCACGGTGGTCGTTAAACCTCAAAAAAAAAAAAAAAAAAAAAAAAAAAAAAAACCTCCAATCAAAAAAACAACAACACATTTCTGCTTTGATATATGTGTTTTCAAGATAAGATATGTGCTTTCAAGATCAATATTTTGTTTGGGGGTTTAACGACCACCGTGAGCAACTCAGTGGGCTACAAGCAGTCGCCCGTCCCTAATTTAAGGCCACTCACTTCAGGGAAGGGAGAGAGCCAGTGCCGTAAAACAAACACAACATCATGCCTTACCGGGATTCAAAACCGGACCCTGCTCGGACGGATGATCAGAAGCCATCGCTTATTAGACCACTGAGCCACCGGGGCGGCATAAAAATTTTCAGATGTAAAACACCACACCTAGTAAAACGATAATTTTATGACAAAAATGTGTTGCACACACATATTACTTTGTCCTCAAACTAATGCCTAGCCACCTTAAGTCAATGTAATATTTTGAATAACAGTCTCACGAGACAAAATGCACTGGAGTGAAGCTGCACTGGTGGCGCAATGGTCTGTCTCTGTGATCATAAGCGCTGACTTATGATCATTCGTCTGAGATGGATTCAGGTTCGAATTCCGGTGAGGCATGGATGTTGTGTTTACCTTAAAGCACTGGGTCTCTCCCTTTCCTGGAACCAGTGGTCCCAAATTTGGGACGGGCTACTGCTTATAACCCTTTGAGTTGCTCACGGTGGTCGTTAAACCCCCAACCAATGAAAAACGAATACAGGTAGGCTGAGTTCTGATTGAACCGTCAGTTTGAAATGTAGGAGTACGACTTGCATATCGGAGAGTTGAAATGAACTAGTCGAGTATGGTTTCAAAGCGTTTATTTAATTTGTTATAGGCAATACAGATCTATGATATGAAAAGTAGCTTACATAATTTTTACAAATAATGCTGTATACATTGCGAGCACAAAGCAGATCGATACACGAATTCCCCAACGTGGTACTCTGCGTGGGATCGGTTACAACATCCAAGCCGAGATCTAGGGACATAAACTCTTTGAATCTCTCGTAAGTGGCTCTGTCTTTTATGTTCAAGTTGAAATCGCCCAACATAATGCTCGGTATGTTGCCGTATCCCTTTCTGGCCAGTTGCAGGAAGGCTTCTGAAACCTTTGCTGTGCATAATACAAGATTACTGAGTATGAACGTTTCCAGGTCGTCGAAGGAGGTGCCGGGATTGATATAAACGAACACGAGTAACGTTTTGGCATTGTTGGTGATCACTTCTGCTGCGCACATGTCACCATAGGTACCGGCACATTTGAATATTTCATCGAACTTATCGACTTTCATCAGTATCTGCGGTGTGGCCAACGTTGCTGCGCCATTCTTCTCGTATATCGCCTCTGCGAATTCGGCGGCATTGTCGAAAAGGTTAACTCGTTCACACGAATTTTTTTTTTAATTTTAGTTTAAACCACTGCGATATGTTCTTTATATATTTGAATAGATCTCATCGAGAGCTTTAAAACGATGCCACTCACACTCGTTTTGCACTTACGATTGTCCAGATAAACCGCGATATTGTCAAAAGTGTTAACTGGTTAACAAAAAAACAATTTTTAAAATGTTCAGTTCAAACCATTGCGAAATGTTCTTCATATATTTGAATAGATCTCGTCGAGAGTTTTAAAATGATACCACGCATAGTCCGGCTGCGCTGACGGTTGGGGAGATAGACTGAGTCAAAAGCGGCGGCACACCCAGAAATATTGCATCATCTACCCCTCGCACAGGGCACGATGTATTGCGCAGTACGCAAATCGGACTCCAGGCTGTTTACGAATATGCTAACACAATTAGTGTGCGGCACGTACTTTTAATGCTATTGGCAACCACAATGAACTATAGGGGCGCTGCGCAAACGTAAACAAACTTCTTTTAGTACGGATACCGTCGCACGTGTTCCCATGAAGTCGTATGTATATGAATGGCTGGTTTAACACTCTCAATTCTTGAGATAATGAAATTTGTGGAAGCTACAAAAAATTCACGATGCATCAAAGCAGGGGAAGGGATTCTTAATGCAGGTCATATCATTTCATGTGGAATTAAGAAGGAAGATAGAAAAGAAATCCACATAGTTTCACATTGCATTCAATCCACCGCAATAACGTGGTCGCCTCATTCGATCAACGGTGCTTTAGACAGAAATAATTGTGAAATTTCTGGGCCGCCCCGGTGGCGCAGTGGTCTAAATGATGGCCTCTGATCATTCGTCCGAATGGGGTCCGGGTTCGAATCCCGGTGAGGCATGGATGTTGTGTTTGTCTTACGGCACTGGCTCTATCTCTTCCCTGGAACCAGTGACCCTAAATTAGGGACGGGCGACTGCTTATAGCCCATTAAGTTGCTCACGGTGGTCGTTAAACCTCCAATCAAAAAAAAAAAATATGTAAAGTCCTTTGAGCGCTCTTGTAAAACAAGCAGAAGTGGAACGTGTAAGCATTCTGCAGCAGCAATGCTTTACTGTAACAGGTAATTTTATTTTTACATTTTCAGACAAGTGATATAATAACACCGACAGGGGTGTAGCAAGAATTAGTGGGATCCCGGAAAAGTCACATTTTGATGTCTCTTTAGCCACCACACCAGTAGTAGGTATAGTGGCAGAATAGAGTTTTTTTTTTATTCGGCTGTAAATTAGACAAAACAATTGGATCTGTAAAGTCAAAGTTGCTGTTGACAGAACATTACAAATTTTGTTCCTTAATGGAGTTTAAATTTATATGGATAACAGCAATTACTTGTTTTCAAGAGCATGTAGAAATACGGAATTTTAAATTATTATTTTTTTTATTGGAGGTTTAACGACCACCGTGAGCAACTCAATGGGCTATAAGCAGTCGCCCGTCCCTAAGTTAGGGTCACTGGTTCCAGGGAAGGGAGAGAGCCAGTGCTGTAAGACAAACACAACATCCATGCCTGACCGGGATTCGAACCCGGACCCCTTACGGACGAATGAGCAGAGGCGAGCGCCTTAGACCACTGCGCCACCGGGTGGCTTAAATTATTACTATGCAATAAAAACACATTGTCTTGTTTATTATTCATTCAAACACGTTACTAGGTTAGTATCATTTCACTGGAAGGATTTCAAATGCATGGCACAAAAGTTTACCAACGTGGTAAATGTGTAAATTAGCGTCCTAAATTATTTTGTCGGAAAAATGTTAATTCCTAAGAAAAGTGCGACGTACAGATTTTACATTATGGAAATTAATGGCAAATGGTGCAGAAATTTCATGTTTTAAATGTATTTTAAAGATTTCTATCGCAATATTTACCTGTAAGTGCGATGCTGTGAAGAGACGCTGCGGTAGGCATAACGCATCCCTAATGCGACGATATGAAGCTTTCCTCCGTTGAAAGGAAGATTTGCTGCGGCGTGCAATTCACCCGCGGACGACTACAAGTGAAACCGCGTACGTTCTTGCCAGGAAAGCGAACCATGTTGTACTCATACGCTACAAAATATATTTCGTTCATGTTTTGCCATTGTTTTTAAAGCACATGTTCAGAAATGTTTCGTTCTTTCGCATATGATTCCCTGATTCTAAACAAAAAGTGCAACTATACCTTTCGATGTTGTACAGAAAATTGGAGAAGCATTTTTTTTTATTGGAGGTTTAACGACCACCGTGAGCAATTCAATGGGCTATAAGCGGTCGCCGTCCCTAATTTAGGGTCACTGGTTCCAGGGAAGGGAGAGAGCCAGTGCCGTAAGACAAACACAACATCCATGCCTCACCGGGATTCGAACCCGGACCCCGTTCGGACGAATGATCAGAGGCCATTGCTTAGACCACTCCGCCACCGGGGTGGCCTGGGGAAGTATAACTTTCGGTTATGCTTTCAACGGCTTCTATTCGTAGCTGATTTGTTGTGCCACTGTAGTTTTGGTTCTCCTCTTAATACCTTCTTCGCAGGCCACTTTTTACCTCATTGATACGTATCTTTTGCAAATCGCCGCCCCGGTGGCGCAGTGGTCTAAGGCGCTGGCCTATGATCATTCGTCCGTAAGGGGTCCGGGTTCGAATCCCGGCCAGGCATGGATGTTGTGTTTGTCTTACGGCACTGGCTCTCTCCCTTCCCTGGAACCAGTGACCCTAAATTAGGGACGGGCGACTGCTTATAGCCCATTGAGTTGCTCACGGTGGTCGTTAAACCTCCAATCAAAAAAAAAAAAAAAATCTTTTGCAAATCAAAGAGTTTTATCTGGTTTTCTTGTCAACAACGTACAGGACACAAGAAAAAAAGTGTGCGTGTGTGTGTGTGTTTGTGGGGGTAGATCTTGTGGACCTATTTTCTGTAGCTCAGCTTTACAACATTTGTCGCTCTCCTGCTGACAACGTAACCGCTTTCTGTTGTGCGATGCGTTAGGTTTTCCGCGGCGTCTCTTGACAGCATCGCACTTATACGTAAATATTACGATAAACACCTTTAAAAGACATTTAAGATATAAAATTTCTGCACTATTTGCCATTAATTTCCATACTCAAAAATCTGTACATCGCACTTTTTCCAGGTACTAACATTTTTTCCACAAAGTAATTTAGGACTCTAATCTACACATTTACCAACAAAACAGATCGTTCCCCAACGAAACAGAAGAATAATTTGTGAAGAAACCACAGGAAAATGAGTTTCCAACCTTTCAATGAACTTTGTGGAGAGTAAAAACCTAGTTATTATAATTTGAACTATCTAAACAGTTGGAATAAAATTACTGATGTGAAACTAAACTACGCAGGTAAACAAATACGAAAGAGGTCAACTAATGTAACGCCACCTTGCGGACATTTAGATCATAACCCGAAAACAACGTTTGAGCACCATTGGGCACGCAGTGTACAATATATATAGAGCCTTTTCACGTGACGTCACAAAACTGTCTGCTAGACTTCCGGGTGGTTAGAAAGTACCCGAGCTGGTCTCTCTACGTGCTTTTAAAAGGCTGCTGCTGCTGTAAGTAGAGTTAAAACAACTGTTCTTTCTGACAAAGTTTGCCATTTTAATGTAGTGGAAAAGCAACGTTACGAAGAAAAGCTCAGGCAGTGTTGCATTCAGAGATTTTTTTTCCGGGGAGCGGAGGGGCAATTACGAATTTCGAGGGGGCTAAATCTTGTTGACTGATTATATACATATAATCACAATGTTGTTATATATATATATATTAATACATATAAAATTTTAAATAGGGTACAAAAATTTTCTGATGCTCTTATATCACAAATGCAGATTCCAAGAAATCTACACATACAAGTGATTAAAAATGTAAAAATGTTATACCTTTGCTTTAATTCAGTAATGGACTGCGGACTTCACCATGGGGTGGTGTAAAATATTGAGGGCGCTAGTAAAGGTAAGGCTGTGGTGGAGAAAATCCTCCAAGACATTAGGAGTGGTAAAAATGTCCTCCCCTTATTACAAAAAGGTGTGGTGTAAGCTATTCCCTTGCCATTTGATTTCAGCCCCTTTAGATTATTTAGATTAGCAAACCCTTTAGATTATTTAGATTAGCAAATCGTAGTAAAAAAACAAAACAAAAAACACTAAATAACCGGTTCAATTCAAGTTTGAGGTGTCTCGTTTTTTTTGTTTTTTTTCACAGAGTGTAAACCACCACCGCCCGGAAAAAAACCCCTTTATTATTGGAGTAATTTCAAATAATTTGCTATTGTTAAAAATTAGGTAGCAAATATTTTATTCTATTGGAAGCACTAACGTCACGTTAGCTACACTGAGGTTTAACCAATGAGATAGAAATACATAGAGTGCTTCTGTGATTAGTTCTCTGCTGTGGCAGCTGAAGCCAACGAGGGGAGAGCCCGCCATCTTTGATGAGGTACAAATTCTGCGTGTGTCAAGGAGTCAAATCGGTTCTTTCAGTTGCTCGGAGATCGTGTTATGATTTGTGAATATTCACAATTATCAGCACATTTTGGATAATTATTTCAACAATAAAATGCCATTTACTCCACTTTTGGAAGGTTAGCCCTACATTTCACAAGTAAGCATTTTTAAATAAGGTTGAGCTGTAAATGCTCAGTTAATCAAACGCAGAAAATAGGACATTTAATCCGTGTAGCTGGTGATTAAACCAGCAGATGAACCATTTCAATATCTGTGTTATCTTAAGACTTTTTATTCCTTATATTTTGTAAACAGTCGTACTCAATGTGAACACTGAATCATGTTTATGGGAAGGTGAGGTTAATTGTGAGTTACCAACTTTGAGCCTTTTTGGGAACAATTTTTACTTATGCTAGTGTTTTTTTTTTTTTAACATGAGGATGTTTTGCAAATGGCATTTGCATATATATTCTAGAATCTGTACAGTGTACTTGCAACTTGTCTGACAAGACAACAAATATTTCAAAATCTTAGGAAGCAGCAATTTCTTTTTATGTGATAAAGATCATGTACCCATGGCTAATGCCCATTAGATAGCAAATACTGGTAAAGCAATCAATTTATGGTTACTTAAATTGCAGAAGTAATAATTGTGATTGGTAATATAAATTTATTGCTTGCTGACACCTGTCAGGAAACATTCTAGTATTTTATCTGAAAGCACAGGGTCACCCAGCTTGTGTTCTAGGCATTTGTCTCTGATTAGTGATTAATCTGTAGTATTACTGCAACAAAGTGAGAGTGGGGAGCTTGAAAATTTCTTGACAGAATACTCTTTATTTGTGAATGTGTTAGTACAATGTGTGTGGTTTTTGGGTAGCAAAAATACAGGCAATATTGATTTAAAACTGAAAATAGGAAACAGGGAGTACAATGGTACCTCAAAAATGCAAATAACATAAAATATTTATGAAAACTGGCACAAACGATTATGAAATGACAATTGGAAAAAAATTACGGAATAATACAAAAGAAAGGGACTAGCAACATTTTGTAATAACAACTTGCATTTGATTTTTGCGTGATAGGTGGTGTTTTTTTTTTTTTTTTTTTAAGAATGTGACCTCTGATTCATGATGAATGTACAGTCAGTATGTCCATGTATAAATTGCCAGTTATTCCTATTGCATCAACCATATATATGAGAGGTTAGTATTGAACAAATATCACTCACGTAAATCAATCTTTCTTTGAATTGAACAAGTTGTGCCTGTATTTCTCTAAAATACAAATCAGACGCACTTGTATTTCCAGCAAAACTGCTGAAGGAACGCACAAAATAACAACACAAAACATAAACATTTGCTCGCCAAACTTTTTGCACATCATGAATGCAAATCAGTGGTTGTTAATTTCTCACTTCATATTAATAAGAGGCTGTTCCCTTAAAATTGAAAAAAAAAAAAAAAAAACTATGTGCAGTACATCTTAACAATTGCCAAAATGTGTACAAATATCAGGTGAAAACTACAAAATTTCAGCTTTGGGACAACAAAAAACTAGGCTTCTTAAAAAAAAAGTAAAATATGAAAGTGCAAATAAAAAATATTAAATACTTAATACTGAAACAAAAAAAATAAAATTTTTTGTCCGATAAAAAAATTAAAGTCCATAATCTGAATTTTTTGGTCACTCAGCCCAGAGCTTGAAAAATATCTAAAATAATACATGCCCAGAGAAAATTTACCTGCCCAGATATTAAAAGCAGGATGTGTAGAAAGATTTTTCTTTTGATACCAAAAAAAGACATGCAAAGAATGCAGACAACTCAAAGAATATATATATACAGAGAGAGAGAGAGAGAGTGAAACCACTGAAATGGCAATGGGCTGGACATGTTGCCAGAAAAACAGACCACCGATGGACGACTGAAATTTTGAACTGGTTTTCGAGGGACAGAAGACTCATGGGAGATGGGTGGATGGAATTCGAAAGCATGCCGAAGTAATATGGAGGAGACAGGCTCAAGACAGACAATTGTGGAAGAAACTTGGGGAGACCTTCATTCAGCAGTGGATTGATAATGGTATATATATATCATCATTGTCAACCATATATATATATATATATATATATGGTTGACAATGATTATGCTATATATATATGGTTGACAATGATTATATATATATATATGGTTGACAATGATTATATATATATATATCATCATCATTGACAACTATTATCATTACAATATATGTATACTGTATATAATCAATATATATATATATATCATTATCATCATTGTTAACCATTATCAATCCACTACTGGATAAAGGTCTCCCCAAGTTTCTTCCGCAATCGTATGTCCTGAGCCTATCTCCTCCATGTTACTCCGACATGCTTTCGAATTTCATCCACCCATCTCCCATGGGATCTTCTGGGGTTTTTTCGGTAACACCTAAGCTATGATTTAACTTCGGGGCTCCAGATGTCTTTCCCTGAAGAGTGGTTTGGGGTTCCTGAGTTGTTTTATTCCATGTCATTTTTGTTTAGAACCATGAAAGTGGGTTACTTCTGATTAATTCTATGTTTATTTCTACTACGTCTGATTCCTGCAGCAAGGTGCAGTGTTGACGTGGTCTAATTACTACATGAGTGTGCTTTTTTACTTATTTTTACTGATAAATGTATAACATCAACCATTATCAATCCACTGCTGGATGAAGGCTTCCCCAAGTTTCTTCCACAGTTGTCTGTCTTGAGCATG
Organism: Macrothele yani; assembly: GCA_039090855.1. Classification (NCBI taxonomy): domain Eukaryota; kingdom Metazoa; phylum Arthropoda; class Arachnida; order Araneae; family Macrothelidae; genus Macrothele; species Macrothele yani. The sequence continues at coordinate 135,244,277 of CM077010.1, read as the reverse complement.
TCTCCTTCGTGTCACTCCTGCATGATTTCGAATTTCATCCATTCATCTCCCATGGGGTATTCTTCTGGGTCTTATATATACATAGAGAGAGAGAGAGAGAGAGAGAGAGAGTGAGAATTATATTGTGTGAAGTATTTAGTGTATGTGCTGGGAGATACCTTTATTATGGTCAAGTTACCACAATTGCCTTGCCTACCCACGAATAAGGCTCACAGATCTGTGTTGTCGAATGTCAAGGCTAACAAACAGATTAGAAACATGCCCAGTGCTAAGGACTTTTAATTTTTATTAAATAAAAACCAGTTAAGTAGTAGCTTTCTTCTGATTATATAAGATAGGGGCAGTTGGTAAAAGTATTTTAATATTGGTACCTCTTGGCTGTGTAAACTCATTGTTTGTTTTCCGTTTTTCTTCGAACTTTTTTTTTTTTTCATTTAAAACTCTCATAAAATATTTGGCGTCTATGTATTTGGAGTGATAAGCTGTGGGATGATTCAGCATTCTCATGGTGATGACCCACGAATATCTAAAATTTTTACCGAAATTGCGGATTGACTGCAACTGTATTTTTTATTTTTGTATTTCTTTTTTTCCATTTACTCTATTACCGCTGACTTATATTTCACTGAAAATTTGCTCCAAAAAGTTTATGAAATGTCAAAAAATTACGGCATGATATTTTATTCAACGACAGCAAGCTGCATCCATTAAAATATCATTTTTTTTAAAAAACACTATTGCCGTCAACTAACAATGAAAAGCGTTATTTGATACGTTAAAGTTTTAGTCTCACCCCCTAGGTGTTTATAACAACATTTCTGAGTTATATCCTTATTTAACATCAAACCATATATTACGAAAACTCCCTTGCTTAACACGGAACGGAAATCGTTCTGTACCTCATCAAACATGGCTGCCACTTGTTTCCGGTGGCTTCACCCGTTCCCCGACGTAAGCGCTCTACGTATTTCTAGCTCGTTGGGTTTAACCGTATACATAGAAAGTCCTCATCCAGAAGACATATAAAACTGAATGCCAGCTTTCAAAATATGATGATGTATCGTAGTGCAAACATCTCTACTCTTGTTCTGTTGGAAGCTTTAACGTTTCATTAGCTATACTGAGGCTTAACCGTATACATGGAAAGTCGGCATCCAGAAGACTGAAATAAAGCTGAATGCCAGCTTCCAAAATATGATGATGTAATGCTTTCAAGGTGGTTATATTACTGGAGACACCACTCCTACCTACGCAGCATTGGCCGCCATAAGTCACCGTCCGTGCTACAAATGACGTCATGAGCAGGCACGACGCAGAAGAGAAGCTGCTTGGAAACCAATGGAACAAAAGCTTCTAAGCGTATAAACAGATAAAATGAGTAATTCAATAATCTTTATCAATGATACACAAGCTTACTGTTTCATCAGCGGTATAATTTAGTTCGGTTTTTGCCTGCTTGTGACGTCACACCACAGATTAGCTGTGACCTATGGCGGCAGAGTCAGTGGTGTCTCCAATAATATAACCTCCTTGATTGCATTGCAAACATCTCTACTCTTGTTTTGTTGGAAGCTTTAACGTTTCATTAGCTACACTGATTCTTAACCGTATACATGGAAAGTCGCCATCCAGAAGACATATAAAACTGAATGCCAGCTTTCAAAATATGATGATGTATTGCAGTGCAAACATCTCTATTGTGTGGAATTATTTATTGGGGAAGTAGTCCGAGTTGTCAGTGCTTGAAAAATTGCCCTTTCAGCGAGGGCTGTTTAATGTTTTGTTAAAGGATGATAGAAACTTCATATTGAAGTTTATGTGGATGTTTTTTTATTAATAATATTTTCCCTCATTTTCTTAATTTTTGTAATTAATTTCCCTAAATATTCAATTATATACGAACATAATTAGACAAAATATAAGGGGAGATCGCCCAAAAACCTACAGGGGGGCTAAGCACCCCCGAGAAGATGCCTGAATACATCACTGACTGCTCAGGCATAATGGGATAGAAGATCCATATGACATACCTGAAAGATATTTTAATCGTCTGAAGTTTGTGTTGCTACAGACCTCCCTAATCTGAACTATTACGATATTTATAACTATTTAATCGGCAGTTTTTCGTGTTATACCCGAAAAGCTTTAAAAGCTTATAAAACCTTGATGCATTTAAAAATTTTACCAATGGGTGGGTTATAAATGTATTAATTCTGAAGAATGAAAACGAAAAATTTCTTATCCGGTCTGAGGTAAGTTGTTACATTTCTGACTGGTTCAAGTGCGAATTTCAATTAAAAAAGAGAAAATACCGACTTATCACATCCCGAAAAATGAAAAATGGACTATTCCTTCACAAAAAAAAAAAAAAAAAAAAAAACAGATCCGGGGAAACGGACGACATAATAACGTATGTCAGCACCCTCTAATTCTATGTGGACGTATATCCTTAAATTTCGTTTCGGAAAAAAGGTATCTCTTTCAGTATTTAGAAAACAGTAACAGTACAAAATCTTGAAAGTTCACGAAAGCCTAGCAATTTCCGATTCGACAGCAAAGTTAAACCGTCGTGCATTCAGAACATTTTAAACAGAATAACAAGGATTTACGTAAAAACTTGAAAATAATACATAAGAGAGAGCAAGAAAATGCCTTGATATAAATTCGACTATTAACGTAGTAGAATGTTCAGACTTACGATATCTGAAGTGAAGTGTTTACTGCAGATCCTGCCATACGACCTGGGCAACCATGCCTTCCGATTTACCGCTATTTTCTGCATAATCAGGCGTTTTTCTGCTGTTGGAAAGCGATAAAAGAAAATTCCACTACCTTACTCGTACTTTGAGAATCACCCATATGTCACACAACTTTTAAGCATTTCTAAAACTTCAAACAATCGAGTGACAGAGGGTCCAGAAATCGCTTCCCCATGTTAATCCTATGGGAACCTTAGCAGCCGAACTTTCTCTTAACCACCCGGAAGTAACCGTGACGTGAAAAATGACGTCGGTGCTAAGGCTCTATAGAAGGCGGTGTCCGTGCTATAGTAATTCTTCCTTTCGCCGTTAGAGGGAGAGCGGACCTCTGAGATTGTCAATAATGATTTCAGTTGGGACCTTTTTTTTTGTCACAGGCGGTCGGCCCTAGTCGCCACATACTATCCGCGGAGTTAGACATAGTCCTACGTAAAAAAAAATAAAAAAACACAAAAAAACTGGAGTGAAACAGCAGTTGGGTTAACCCATGTAAAACACCAAAAACGTTGTTACAGTTGTAAAATTTCACGTACATGAGGTCGTACACTTTTTTTTTTTTTGATTGGAGGTTTAACGACCACCGTGAGCAACTCAATGGGCTATAAGCAGTCGCCCGTCCCTAATTTAGGGTCACTGGTTCCAGGGAAGGGAGAGAGCCAGTGCCGTAAGACAAACACAACATCCATGCCTCACCGGGATTCGAACCCGGACCCCATTCGAACGAATGATCAGAGGCCATCGCTTAGACCACTGCGCCACCGGGGCGGCGTCGTACACTTTCAAGATCAATAACTCCAAGCTAAAGGTTCTGTATGATTTGGGGTACAACTTAAGTAATACGCTGTCCAATCACACTTTCGCTTATACTGAATTTACAGAATGCCTTTGTTATGTTCACTCCATTTCAATCGTCTATAGAGAGTGAATATGTGACCCGATACAGTGTAATATCCACTCTTAAGGTTCATTGGTTATACAGGGTGATCAGAATCGACCGCACAATAAACCTACCGGTCGATTCCTCGTGGAGAAAGAAGCCGAAAACCGTTGTCCGTTGTCCGATCGGACGTCGCATTCCAGAGATATACGATGGTTATACCGGATGCCGCCCCGGTGGCGCAGTGTTCTAAGGCGCTGGCCTCTGATCCTTCGTCCGTAAGGGGTCCGGGTTCGAATTCCGGTGAGGCATGGATGTTGTGTTTGTCTTACGGCGCTGGCTCTCTCCCTTCCCTGGAACCAGTGACCCTAAATTAGGGACGGGCGACTGCTTATAGCCCATTGAGTTGCTCACGGTGGTCGTTAAACCTCCAATAAAAAAATATATATATATACCAGATATACGCGCAGAAAGTTTCGTGACGTCACATCCGGTAACGCACATGCTCGTTGAAGAGCTACGTGGATACAGACGCACGTATCACAAGGCAATCAAGCAGGTGGCGCAGTGGTCTAAGGCGATGGCTTCTAATCATTTATCCGAAAGGGGTCCGGGTTTGAATCCCGTAAAGCATGGATGTTGTGTTTGTCCTACGGCACTGATTCTCTCCCTTCCCTGGAACCAATGGTCCTAAATTCAGGACAGACAACTACTTATAGCCCACTGAGTTGCTCACGGTAGTCGTTAAACCTCCAATTAAAAAAAATGAAGAAAAAAAAGGCAATTAACATTTTAAAATATGGCACGAAGTGGGTATGCAGATTCGAAGGACGTGGTGGAGTGAAACCATCAGTTGTACGCCTATGCGATACGGCAGGTAGGGATAAAAAGGGTTGGAGACGGTAGCAGGTAAGCTCATACTGCTTTGGTACGTTTGACAGTTGTGTGGGTAGCGGTATATCGTACAGTTTGAGAGAGTATTGTGACATGTATCTCCTATTAGGGGAATGCCATGGTTCAGCATTGCGTGCAGCAAGGGCCTATATACAGCGAGGGATACCCAGCACGACGGCACCTGGGCGCCCAGGTCATACGCCGGCTTGACGCTCGAATGCGAGACACAGGCAATGGCGCACCACGTCCAAGTGTAGACAGTGGCGCTGGATCCTCTGTGAGAACACTGTCCCACGAGGACATCATACTACAGTTCATAGAGGATGAGCCAACGACCAGCAGCCGTGCGATCACGCGACAGTTCAGTGTTCCCCAAAGAACCGTACTTGCCGTTCTACACGACAAAGACTTGCATCCATATCACATCACATGGGTGCAAGGCCTATTACCACAGCATTATCCTCGAAGACAGGCATGCTGTGAGTGGCTGCTACATCAACATGCTGCCCATAATAGTTTCATCAGCCAGATCTTGCGGACCTATGAAGCAAGGTTTATACGGCAGGGTATCTGCAACACCCATAATACTCATGTTTGGGCATTGGACAATCCGCACGCAACACGTGAACATGCTCACCAGGTCCGGTGGGGTTTTTATATCTGGTGTGGTATTGTTAAGCTGACGAGTTGATCCCAATTCTTGAGGACAGTCCTCGAATTTAGTTTACTGTCCCCAAAAACGTCTGAAGCCCTTGGGGACGCAAATTGTCCTCAATTTTTTTGTCCCCAAATGTCGTCGAATTTACACTTCCTCATTAACCTTTTAGATTTTCAATGAAAAATGTTCTTAAAAGTAGTTTCCATTGTACTAATTTTTCAACATGCTTCTTGTGAAAACAAATTTTGACTTGTTTTTTTTCTTCTTTCTGGGTTCAACGATCACTACGAGCAACTCTAATGACTATAAGCAGTCACCTGTCTCTAATTTGGAGACATTCGTTTTAGGGAAGGGAGATACCAAGTGCTGCAGGACAAACACACCACCCGTGCCTCATTCGGGACTCGAATCCGTACCAACTTATTATGAATGGTCAGTAGCCAGCACTAGGTCAATGCACCAGTTGGCGCTGTCAAATTTCGACTATACTTGTTCCGAGTTTCTCCAAAAACTTTAGCAAAATGAAAAATTCGCCATGCAATTACTATAGTGTGCAGCCTAATTTTAATTCAGCGCATGTACCTAAGCATGTACCTACGCATTTCACTTTTGCTAATATGTTTTCGCCAATATAGTTCTGCTTTGTCAATACAAATTACCAACATTCTACAAGATATATCCTTTCAAGACACAGATTTTAATGTGTAATATCACACTTATTGAAGCAATGCAGTTTTGTTACAAAAAGATTTGCATACTTATTTTCAGTACGTATGTGTTCCCCAAATAAACTACCGATTTAGGGATGCCACGCCCTTTTGCACCTCAAATCGGTGTCCTGATATCTGGTCAGCTTACCTGTAATAATTCCTTAATAATCAGGAACACGCTTGTGGAAAAGGCAAGGACATTTTTACCACTCATAATGTTTTAGGGAGGATTTTCTCCAACACAGCGTTACCTCATAGCATCCTCAATATTTTACACCACCCCATGATGGAATCCGTGGTACATTACTGAATTAAAGTTAAAGTATAGCATATTTACTTTTTCAATAACTTGTATGTGCAGATTTCTTGAAATTTGCGTTTGCGGTATACGAGAATAAAACAATTTTTATACTCTATTTAAAGTTCTTGTTATTTGTATTAATGTATATATATAAATAACAAAATTATATTGCCGCCCCGGTGGCGCAGTGGTCTAAGGCGTTGGCCTCTGATCATTCGTCCGAAGGGGTCCAGGTTCGAATCCCGGTGAGGCATGGATGTTGTGTTTGTCTTATGGCACTGGCTCTCTCCCTTCCCTGGAACCAGTGACCCTAAATTAGGGACGGGCGACTGCTTATAGCCCATTGAGTTGCTCACGGTGGTCGTTAAACCTCGAATCAAAAAAAAAAAAAAAATTATTATTATGTATACACATATAATTAGTCAACAAGTTTCAGCCCCCTCAAAATTTGTAATTGCCCCTACACCCTGGAAAAAACTCTCTGAATAAAACTTTGGTTTGCCGTGTCCGTAAACATAGTATTAGTGGCAGCAATTTCTGGAAATTACATACGTATCATTAATGCTTAAAAAAACAACTGGGCCGATGGTTTGTGCTGCTATTTCAGTGCAAATTTAGAGTGACTTGAAGTTTATTATATTTTTTTTTTTTTTTGCTTTTTGTTGTTTTCTTTATTCATGAATTATTTATTTAAATAGATATTTTATCTATATGCATATTTTGAAACATCTATTTATTTGCCACGGAGTCGCCTCCATTTTAAAACATCAAATGGGCACATGTGAAAGTTTTATGAATAATAAAAGAGCTATGAGAAAAACGAAATTGTTTTTTTAGATGTTACGCATGTATAATTACGTTTTGTAGGTATAAAATAATATGATGCATGGTTCAAATTTCAAATGATAGCGGTGATTATAGAAATATAGCACTGAATCAAAACTACACGAGGGATAGAAAAAAGTATTCGCCCGAACAGGGGCTCGAACCCTGGACATTCAGGTTAAAAGCCTGACGCTCTACCGACTGAGCTATCCGGGCACGCTCATGAATGTCGTCTGAGGCTGTTATATGTAAACACAAGTTTAGTTCAGCTTCGCACTAATTCGTTATTGATTCTTCCTTTCTCGTCGTGAAAGCATTTTATCTATGCAATCCGAATTATTTAAGATATCAAATCAAGTCTTGTAATCGATTTAAAAATGAATAACCTTCTTTGAGGATTGCAGTGTTTCAAACTGGGCCGAATTTTTTTTTCTTAATTTGCTGATATGCGTATTTAAATTGCGTAATGGCTTAGGAACCTCGGGAGCACCCCGTGTTCATTTCTTTGCACGGGCGAAACTTCGTACTCCTATCACACACACAATTTCTTCCTTTTTAATTATGTCCGTAATCCACCATCGGACAAATATTTGGATTTCTTTATTTCCTGTCATCTAAAATTTCTGCTGGTAAACCAAAATATGATTTTATATTTTAACTATTAACGTGGATCCACCTAAAAGCTTTGTCATATGTTTGTAATGGTAATAATTTCCGTTGTACATATTTTATTACCAATTAATGCGTTCCCAAAGATGAAAATTTACACATTGATAAAAACAACTTTATATTTCGCCTGCTATACTTAATATTTTCTAAAACGTAGCCATAATCGTACTAAGAATAAATAACTTTTCCTTTGTGGTGTTGAGACCTGCAGATAGATGGCACCACAAGCAGTGTGGCTTGCTAAATTCAATAAGGCGCATTTTTTCAATAATTTTATTAAATTTTGGACTGGAATCAACACTTCTCTCTATCGGATAGGGTGGAATGTTTACAAAGATTTGAAGCACTTAGATTAAATGTTCTCACAATTATTTACCTGAAAATGTTGCAGAGTGAGCTTACTGGTTTATTTCGTGATAAAAACTCAGCATTACCTACAGTTCTGTTCACATCATTAGTTAAATTATTCTCAGAATATCTAATCTCAATGGCTTAAATCATTCTGAACATTCCAGAATATTACATGGATAGACTCCAGTGGTGATTCCATTCAAAAAATTAATGAAATTATTGAGAATAAAAATGCGACATGGTAGTATTTAGGAAACCACGCGTACACGTGGCACATCTATTTCCAGGTCTCAGAACCAACAAAGGAAAAGTTATTGATTTTTAATGCAATTATGTTTAAGTTTTAGAAAATATTAAGTATACTAGTCTATGATTTAAAGTTATTTTTATCGATGTACAAATTTTCATCCTTGAGGTATGCAATGATTGCGAAGAAAATATCTGCAGATATTTTTACCATTGGAAACATTGGGCAAAATTTTTAGGTGGATCCGTCTTAATCATTGAGAACTCTGAATTTTTTCAATGCCTTTCGTGAAACAAAGGTTAAACTCTCCTTGCTTTTCTAGTATAAAAAAAAAAAAAAAAAAAAGAGGATGTTGCACGCAATACCTTAAACTGCTTCCAATGTAACAAAATATTTGCTACCTTATTTTGAATAATACGAAACCATTAGAAATCGTCCACATTAAAAGTTTTTTTTTTTTCGGGGCGTAGGATGGGTTACAACCTTCAAGGAAAAAAAAAAAAAAAGCTCGAAAAAATCGAGGCACCTCAAACTGGTATCCGAACGATTAGTTTGCTTGTTTTTTACTACTAGTTGTTAATCTACATAGTTTAAACGAGCGGAAACCAACTTGCAGGGGAGTGGTTTACGCAATACATTTTCGGGTAAACCTGTAATGATTCTTTAATAATCAGGAACACGCTTGTGGAAAAGGCAAGGACATTTTTACCACTCGTAATGTTTCAGGGGGGATTTTCTCCAACACAGCGTTATATCATAGCATCCTCAATATTTCATACCACCCCATGGTGGAATCCGTGGTACATTACTGAATTAAAGTTAAAGTATAGCATATTTACATTTTCAATAACTTGTATGTGCAGATTTCTTTGAATTTGCGTTTGCGGGATACGAGAATAAGACAATTTTTATACTCTATTTAAAGTTCTTGTTATTTGTATTAATGTATATATATAAATAACAAAATTATTATTATGTATACACATATAATTAGTCAACAAGTTTCAGCCCTCAAAATTTGTAATTGCCCCTACACCCTGGAAAAAACTCTCTGAATAAAACGTCGGTTTGCCGTGTCCGTAAACATAGTATTAGTGGCAGCAATTTCTGGAAATTACATAGGTATCATTAATGCTTAAAAAAACAACTGGGCCGATGGTTTATGCTGCTATTTCAGTGCAAATTTAGAGTGACTTGAAGTTTATTATATTTTTTTTTTTTTGCTTTTTATTGTTTTCTTTATTCATGAATTATTTATTTTATCTATATGCATATTTTGAAACATCTATTTATTTGCCACGGAGTCGCCTCCATTTTAAAACATCAAATGGGCATATGTGAAAGTTTTATGAATAATAAAAGAGCTATGAGAAAAACGAATTTGTTTTTTTAGATGTTACGCATGTATAATTACGTTTTGTAGGTATAAAATAATAAGATGCATGGTTCAAATTTCAAATGATAGCGGTGATTATAGAAATATAGCACTTAATCAAAACTACGCGAGGGATAGAAAAAGTATTCGCCCGAACAGGGGCTCGAACCCTGGACATTCAGGTTAAAAGCTTGACGCTCTCTACCGACTGAGCTATCCGGGCACGCTCATGAATGTCGTCTGAGGCTGTTATATGTAAAGACAAGTTTAGTTCAGCTTCTCACTAATTCGTTATTGATTGTTCCTTTCTCGTCGTGAAAGCATTTTATCTATGCAATCCGAATTATTTAAGATATCAAATCAAGTCTTCTTGTAATCGATTTAAAAATGAATAACCTTCTTTGAGGATTGCAGTGTTTCAAACTGGGCCGAATTTTTTTTTCTTAATTTGCTGATATGCGTATTTAAATTGCGTAATGGCGTAGGAACCTCGGGAGCACCCCGTATTCTGATGCCCGAATTCTTTGCACGGGCGATAACAATGCTCCGAGGTCAGCATATCACACACACAATTTCTTCCTTTTTAATTATGTCCGTAATGCAGAGCCATCGGTAGAGGGGAAAATGATCTTGGCTTGTCTCCTCAGACCTTTGATTTCCTGTCATCTGAAATTTCTGCTGGTAAACCAAAATATGATTTTATATTTTAACTATTAACGTGGATCCACCTAAAAGCTTTGTCATATGTTTGTAATGGTAAAAATTTCCGTTGTACATATTTTATTACCAATTAATGCGTTCCCAAAGATGAAAATTTACACATTGATAAAAACAACTTTATATTTCGCCTGCTATACTTAATATTTTCTAAAACGTAGCCATAATCGTACTAAGAATAAATAACTTTTCCTTTGTGGTGTTGAGACCTGCAGATAGATGGCACCACAAGCAGTGTGGCTTGCTAAATTCAATAAGGCGCATTTTTTCAATAATTTTATTAAATTTTGGACTGGAATCAACACTTCTCTCTATCGGATAGGGTGGAATGTTTACAAAGATTTGAAGCACTTAGATTAAATGTTCTCACAATTATTTACCTGAAAATGTTGCAGAGTGAGCTTACTGGTTTATTTCGTGATAAAAACTCAGCATTACCTACAGTTCTGTTCACATCATTAGTTAAATTATTCTCAGAATATCTAATCTCAATGGCTTAAATCATTCTGAACATTCCAGAATATTACATGGATAGACTCCAGTGGTGATTCCATTCAAAAAATTAATGAAATTATTGAGAATAAAAATGCGACATGGTAGTATTTAGGAAACCACGCGTACACGTGGCACATCTATTTCCAGGTCTCAGAACCAACAAAGGAAAAGTTATTGATTTTTAATGCAATTATGTTTAAGTTTTAGAAAATATTAAGTATACTAGTCTATGATTTAAAGTTATTTTTATCGATGTACAAATTTTCATCCTTGAGGTATGCAATGATTGCGAAGAAAATATCTGCAGATATTTTTACCATTGGAAACATTGGGCAAAATTTTTAGGTGGATCCGTCTTAATCATTGAGAACTCTGAATTTTTTCAATGCCTTTCGTGAAACAAAGGTTAAACTCTCCTTGCTTTTCTAGTATAAAAAAAAAAAAAAAAAGAGGATGTTGCACGCAATACCTTAAACTGCTTCCAATGTAACAAAATATTTGCTACCTTATTTTGAATAATACGAAACCATTAGAAATCGTCCACATTAAAAGTTTTTTTTTTCGGGGCGTAGGATGGGTTACAACCTTCAAGGAAAAAAAAAAAAAAAGCTCGAAAAAATCGAGGCACCTCAAACTGGTATCCGAACGATTAGTTTGCTTGTTTTTTACTACTAGTTGTTAATCTACATAGTTTAAACGAGCGGAAACCAACTTGCAGGGGAGTGGTTTACGCAATACATTTTCAGGTAAACCTGTAATGATTCTTTAATAATCAGGAACACGCTTGTGGAAAAGGCAAGGACATTTTTACCACTCGTAATGTTTCAGGGGGGATTTTCTCCAACACAGCGTTATATCATAGCATCCTCAATATTTCATACCACCCCATGGTGGAATCCGTGGTACATTACTGAATTAAAGTTAAAGTATAGCATATTTACATTTTCAATAACTTGTATGTGCAGATTTCTTGGAATTTGCGTTTGCGGGATACGAGAATAAGACAATTTTTATACTCTATTTAAAGTTCTTGTTATTTGTATTAATGTATATATATAAATAACAAAATTATTATTATGTATACACATATAATTAGTCAACAAGTTTCAGCCCCCTCAAAATTTTTAATTGCCCCTACACCCTGGAAAAAACTCTGAATAAAACGTCGGTTTGCCGTGTCCGTAAACATAGTATTAGTGGCAGCAATTTCTGGAAATTACATAGGTATCATTAATGCTTAAAAAAACAACTGGGCCGATGGTTTGTGCTGCTATTTCAGTGCAAATTTAGAGTGACTTGAAGTTTATTATCATTTTTTTTTGTTTTTTATTGTTTTCTTTATTCATGAATTATTTACTTAAATAGATATTTTATCTATATGCATATTTTGAAACATCTATTTATTTGCCACGGAGTCGCCTCCATTTTAAAACATCAAATGGGCATAGGTGAAAGTTTTATGAATAATAAAAGAGCTATGAGAAAAACGAAATTGTTTTTTTAAATGTTACGTATATATAATTACGTTTTGTAGGTATAAAATAATATGATGCATGGTTCAAATTTCAAATCATAGCGGTGATTAAAGAAATATAGCACTAAATAAAAACTTTTCAAATCATACTTTATTTACATAAAAGAAGTAGAGGCAGTTAACATGGCGACGGAGCTCTTGCTCGTCAAGGAAAAAATGATGATGATAAGAAGGTAGCGTGACTATTTACAAATGGCTGGTGCATATTTATAATTGGTTTGCTCTATTGAGCTGAGAGTGGCAGTCTTTATCTGGTTGCGGAGAATTCATGAGCTCTTACTCTGTTTTCACCTGTGTTTTACAGAGTTAGGTCAGAAATCAGTAAACATTGATGCAGGATGCTTTTTACAGGTCGGTTTGCCACGAGGCCGGTGAAGTTTTTCACAGAAGGGTGCAGAGATAACAGTGATGCGGAAGAAGATATACTATTTACGAAGTAGTTTCACAGCTGTAGAGGTGCTCATTACATAGAGGTGCATTATAACAGTGATACAGATGAATAGATGCTATGTGCAATCTGGTTGCATTTTAATGATATTGGTGTGGGAAAGAGAGAAGTGAAACAGATGAAAAGATGCTTTCCATACTTTGGTTGAGTTTGGATGAGATGCAGAAGAAGAGGACCAATTGATTGGTCGGTTGGTTTGCTGCGCTTTGCAGCAGGTGAGTGGTTGCACTGGAGACGTGATGAGGAGCTCTCCGCAGTTGGCGGAGTGCGCTTTAGTAGAGGCAGATCTTGTTGTCGCTGGTGATGGTGAACCAGCTTCTGTGAGGGTTCCATCGCTTCCAGAACTCACTCAGGGTCGCCGTCCTGTGCGCTTCTGTGTAGTCGGCTTGCAGCCGGGCGGTGACTCTGTTCTTGAAGTAATGGACCAGTCGAGTGCTTGCTGGAGGTTCTGTGAGTGGGGTGTTGTTAGTGTGTTGGAGTTATAGTTGGCATATGATGTATTTGGCGAGGACGAAGAAGTAGGTGCATGTTGTTGAGGCGTGAGGTGCGGTGGGTGCAGCGTTGAGGTATTGGTAGTGTTCCATCTTGTGGGTGATGGGGCAGACCTTGGAGGCCATGGGGAACATCAGGTGGAACATCGGGAGTAGGACTGGGCAGTGAATGTATGTGTGGTGTAGTGAGCCAAGCTCTGAGCAGGAAGGGCAGAGAGGGGGGGGTGAGTATGTTCATCTGGTGAAGCGTGGCTGGGAGTGGAGGAATTGCCACTGTATGTTGGTTTCGTGTGGGTGGTTAATGAGCGTGGTGAGCATGGACCAAACGGGGGGAGTGTGAGGGTGTGAGGGAGAGAGCAGGACAGGGGTTGTGGGTGACGTTGTGGAGGAAGTGGTATAGCTGCTTGACACTGAGAGATTGTACCGGGAGGGGGCTGAGGGGGTGTCGAGTGTGAATGGGAGGGAAATATGAGCAGACTGGATAGTGCGAATACCTTGTGGTGAGAGAAGGCGAAGAGCGTCTTTGAGGATTGTGAACTTATAGTTGTTGGAGTTTGAGCCGGGCAGAGTGGGGGCGAGCTCGAAGACATGTTTCCAGGATAGGTTGGTGTTCACAAGTTGGCTACAGTGACTATCCCCGCCCGGAGCCAAGTGGGGAAATGGAAGAAAGGAAGGTGAGGGGGTGAAGGAGAGAGGAGAAGAAAAGTGGTTCTGAGAGTAATTCGAGGTTGGAGGTTGGTGGGACCCTGGAGATAGGTAGAGAGCTGAAGAGAGTGATGGCTTCGTGGTAGGTGGGAGAGAGGCTAGTAGGAACACGGGGGATAGTGGTCCATAAGAGGGAAAGTAGAGAAGGTGAGGGAGGGGTTCCGAGGAGAAGAGAGAACATTGAGGAGAGTCGAGACAGCAGGGTTGGTGGAGATCAAGGCAGAGAAAAAGGAAATAAGTCTGACTGCCTTGTACCTGAAGCGGACGTCGAAAAGTGCGAGTCCTCCGTGGGAGATGGGTCTGGTAAGGGTTTAGGCAGTGGTGCTTGGACCAGATAAATTGGGTGAGGACTCTGGTGATGTCGATAAGGACGTGGGAGGGGACAGGCGTGTTAGTCCAGGAGTAATGGACCTGGGACATGAAGGAAAGAGGTGCAGAATTTGGCTTGTGCCCACCAGCCTGCCGTCTGCTTGAGTCGAATGAGAGGGGGCCAGGTGGCGGCGTCGGTCACAAGTCGCTTTCCGATGTGAACACCGAGGAGGTGTTGACTGTCGGAGGACCACTGGGCGGCGCATGGGGCGTCAACTCTTGAGGCCCAGGATCCGCACTACAGTCCGGTGCTTTTGCTAAGGTTGAGGGAGGCACCGGGGAGAATGGCGTACTCGTCGTAAAGGGAGAGGAGGAGGAGGGGGAACGGTTGCTCTGCCATATTATGAAGGTTGCATCATCGGCGCAAGCAGAGACATGGATGGCATGGTGCCGATGGCTGGCGAGGTCGATGTGGTGGGAATAGGCGAAGGCAGTGTGGACGGAGCGGAGAAAGGGTTCGAAGCAAAGAGTTGTCCAGAGAGTGGGCACCCTTGGTGGATGACTTTCTGGAAGGGGATGGGCGCGGTGAGAAAGGTCCGCGTTCTGACGTGAACAACTGCGCTGCTGTAAAGGGTGAGGAGCATGGTGGAGAAAGAGGTTGGGAAGCCGAAGCCGCGGAGGACTTCGAAGAGATAGCGATGGGACACGTTGTCAAAAGCTTTCCTCTGGTCTAAATTTAGAAGGGCAAGGGGTTCTTTGATTGTGTGGACAAGGTGGGTGATGTTACGGAGAACATGGATGTTCTCGTGAATGGACCTGGACTGGATGGTGTAGGATTGGTCAGGGTGAATCAGGGATGGGAGTACGAGGTTAAGTCTCGTGGAGAGAGTTTTAGCAAGAATTTTGTAGTCCAGGTTCATGAGACTAATAGGGCGCCAGTTGTTCAGGTCGAAAAGCGAGCCTTTCTTGGGGAGGAGAATGATGTGGGCGGTCGTGAATTCCGTTGGGACGGTGTTAGAAATTGAGATAGAATGAAAGCACGCCAGGAGGAGAGATAGGATGAGAGAAGAACATTTTCTGTAGAGCACAGCTGTTAGACCGTCTGGGGAGCCAGACTGGTTAAGATTGAGAAGAGAAGAGAGAATCTCCTGGTGCATGAAGGTGGAGGAAATCGAAGTGTGGAGGTGGTAGGACACTTGAAGTAGGGAGTGGAGGAGGTTGTCAGGGGTGTCGGGGGGAGCAGAGTAGGGGTATACAAAGTAGGGAAGTAACTATGCACATGGGTGCATAAATCATGGGGGTCGTCGGCGGTGGTGCCATTAGGGAGGGAGAGGGAGTGAAGAGAGGTGGAGTGTTTGTGCTTCCTCTCTAGGTCGAGGAAGTGGTCCTGCGGGTGGTCGACGGTGCCTAGATGGAGTAGCTTCATCCGCAGGATTGCTTGCTGGGCAAGTGGTTCCAGCGCTCTTTGGAGCTCAGCTTGGTGAATGAGAAAGGAAGGGGAGGTAATATCAGTGAGGTTGAGGAGAGCTCGGAGGTTGTTGGAGTGCATGTTGAAGGAGGTTTGCTTGGAAAGGAGGCAGATTTTTACTTTGGTGGTGAGCCAGTGTTGGATGGGGCAATTTGTAGTGGGGAGGGAGGAGATGGCGTCCTGGAGGATGTTGGTGATGGCTGTGCAGTAAGCGGTGTATTTGAATAGTTCTGGATCGTAGATCCAGTGGCGAATGCTGCGAGTGTGGGTGGGTGAGAGGCGAATGGTGAGGAGGATGGAGCAGTGGTCCAAGGAGGCAGTGGGAGTGTGGTCTACTGCAGCAAGTGTGGGGAGAACCGGTGACGTATAATCTGTCAAGTCGGGCTGCGGCGGTGGATGCCGCCGACGGAGATCTCCAAGTGAAGGAACGTTGAGAGGGGAAAAGCTCGCGGTATGCGTCATGGAGGCTGGTGGCATTGACTAATTTTGAGAGTAGTGCTGCCGTGGAGGCGTTGCGGTCGGTTTCGGAGGAGCTGTCGATGGTGGCGTTAAGCACGCAGTTGAAATATCCTCCGAGGATGATGGTGGAGTTGGGTGGCAAGGAGTTGAAGGCCGTGTGAAGGTGCTGGAAAAGAGGTGTGGCAAGGTGGGTGTGATGGGGGACGTAGATATTGAAAATGTGGTAGGTCTTCTGTTGGATATAGTGAGAACAAAGTGCTGCAGTAGATCGCGGAAGAGCGGCGTGACTGAAGCGGTGTTGAGAAGGGGCAACAGTTGGTGGTGAAGAGCGATGGCGATGCCACCGTGCTAGGTGTGACTGTGGGAGTGGTGAAAAGTGTATGGCCAGGGACGCCACTTGGTGTAGTTGGTTTTGGGTGTGCAGTTGGTTTCTTGTAGGAGGAGGACGTCAGCGTTGAGTGATTGGAGTTCTTCAAAAGCGAGGGCATTGGCCAACGGGTTGGCCATGCCCCTGCAGTTGAGGCTGGCAACTTTAAGTGTGTGTGTCATGAATTGGATGAATATTTTCTTTGGAGCTTAATTTATTGAGGTAGTTGACTCGGGATTTGAGGGAGCGGGTCCAGGGTTGCATTAGTGTGTGTTGTAAGAATTCTTTTGAGCCCAGGTGGAGAAGAGTAGGAATTGGGAAACAGCAAGGGTTAGGGAGGAGTGTTGTTGTTGAAGAATGAATTGATGATAGATCTGTTTGGTCAAGGGTAAAGTGAGGATGCGAGCGAGTTCAGAGCGCGGAATGGGCCTTTCGATGTTTTGGGCCGCTTCTACTCTCTTCATCAGGTCGGAGGGGGAGAAGGGGAACTCTCCTGGGAGTTTACTCTTGGCGGCTTGAGATCTTCCTGGTGAAGTTTCAGAAGAGATCCTGAACCACTCATTGCTCGAAGTCGGAAGGTTGAGGAAAGTGTAGGCGGAGTCTTCGTCTCCAGTGGGAGACCTCTCCCTGTAGGCGGGGTTTGAAATCGGCCTCTGCCTGTGGGAGCGAGGTTGCTCACCGTGGGGTGGGCGTGTTGGGAGGCATAGTTGTGCTCATTTTCTGGGGCTGTCCCTTTAGTAGAGGCGACGCCTCCTGCTGTTTTGGCTTCGCTCGAAGTTGAGGACCCCCTTCCAAGTGGAGGGAACTCAGAGAGAGAGAGAGGTTTTTGTAGCGCTGGATTCTGGAACTTCTGTGGAGTTGCTTCCAGGGGTGTCTGCGTTGGTCGGCTGTGGAGCTGTGAGTGGAGGGAAGTACTGTAGCGAGGCACTGGTTCCTTGGTTGGAATCGGTGTCTCTGGTTGGGGAGCTGCCGGGGGTTGATGGGGAGGCTGTTTGGGGAGTTGAGCTTGCTGTGGTGGCAGGTTGTGGGGTGGAGTTTCCCTCCGTTGAAGCCCTCTGGACTGTGGGCTCCGCGGGAGTGGCTGTGGTAGCCTTCCGTGGGTCGGGCTCTTTTTCCATCCCTGAGTGCTCCATTGAGGAGGTCGTTGAGTTTTGAGGCTCCTTTGGAGTTCTTGGCAGTTGAGGGGCGGCTTGATCCGGTTGTTGGCCCTCAGTCCTTTGGTGCCCGAAAGCCTTGCAGGAGTTGCAGTAAAGAGAGGTGATCAGTTCGATCGTGTGGGTGTACCTCCCTACTTTGACCACAATCGTGTTTGGGCACGATTGGATTGCTTCGGAAATGGGGAAGATCAGTTTCGCTTGTCGCCTCAGTCTTTTGATGTGTTTGTCGTAAACGTCTCTCGGAGCTGCGGACAGGGTTGATATGTCGCCCACAACTCGGCCGCAGTGCGAGAGTGCTACCAGGAGGACCGAATTCGGCACCTCCAGAAGAACGGGGTACATGTTAATTAGGATGGGGCGATCCGCGATGGAGTCAGCTTGTAAGTGGTGCGCCCCGGTGGTGATACCGTGGTGCAGCACTTTTTCCACGTGGGCTTCCGTGGATAGATAAACAATTACTGTGCCTTTTTTCCGTGCCATGTGAGTGATGGCAGTGACTGGGAGGGTTCTCTTCAGAGCCGAAGAGTAGTACTTGAGGGGTGTGTCTCTGAGAGCGTCAAAGCACACCCCGAGTCGAAGCTTGGTTAGATAGTTTTGGCCTGTTGTTGATTTTTCAGGAATAACAAGGGTGAGAACGTTGTCTTTCCTGGTAATTTTTGTACCAGTGTGGGAGATTGGAGCACTTGTACCGTTGTAGTTGCGGTCACCCGTTACCGCTGCAGCGAACGACTTGTGCTGAGACAGGACCGTCTCGATGTCTGCTGCCGTGGCGCTGGGCTAGTTTACACTTTCGCTCGCCGTCCCTACGTCGCGCGACTGGCTTCTGGGTCCAGCAACAGAACAAACGCAGGAAGATCCACTCCGTCGTCTCATTGGCAGGAATAAAAACGCAAGCAACCAATTGGCGTGCGTGAAAGGCCAGAGCAATAGCGCATTTTTGGCGGGTAGAATTATTACTGTTCTTGCTGCGGATTTTTGGCGTGTACAATTCTGCTTGATTTGATTGATATTTAGCGGGCTGCACGTTTCTGATGAAAAGAGTGCTGATTTGTTTAGCTCATCAATTGTTCAAAGTTTAAAAGCAGTCATTTGACAAAAACTGGGCACATCAGAAACAACTGAAAGTAAAACGGATGATTATGAAGTCTTATAATTATTAATTTTACCATTTAAATATATTTTGTTGAATTTTTTCCTTGTGATAAGATGGATATTCATGCATCAGTCCGCTCACCGTTAATCCTGATTACCTGATTAATAACCTTACACAGTGTTTCTGTTCCAAAAATTATTCGCTGCCCCGTTGGCGCAGTGGTCTAAGCGATGGCTTCTGATCATTCGCCTGACAGGGGTCCGGGTTCGAATCCCGTGAGGCATGGATGTTGTGTTTGTCTTACAGCACTGGCTCTCCCCCTTCCCTGGAACCAGTGACCCTAAATTAGGGACGGGCGACTGCTTATAGCCCATTGAGTTGCTCACGGTGGTCGTTAAACCTCCAAATAAAAAAAAAGTCTTAGCGAGGTATAGATGTTGTGTTTGTCCTACGGCAATGGCTCTCTTCCTTCCCTGGAACAAGTGACCCTAAATTAGGGATGGGCGGCTGCTTATAGCCCATTAAGTTGCTCATGGTAGTCGTTAAACCCCAAATCCAAAAAAAAAAAAAAATAATAATATGTATATATATATTCAAAAAGTAAAATTCACAGGTCTCTAGGTATACCTCCTTACTTTTTCAGTCTCCCTATCTTCCTGACCCCTCCGAACCACACACACACTGTAAAAAACACATCCTTCCTCGATCATGTTCCAAATCCTGGGGAAATGTTTGTGCTTAGGGGCGCTGAAGTAAATCTTGCGAGAGGGGGTGGGGGCACGTTGTGCTAGTGACGCTGCTGGTGGTAATGCATACATAGGATAATGACACGTGCAAAGACACAATCTCAAACGTGAACAAACACTACGATTAACTAGTCTGATTGAAAATAAAAGCACTACATAGCGGCTAAAAATATCAGAGACACTGCAAAAATTGAAAAATTGAGACGGCATTCTCGATGTGTGTAAAAAGTCACGCACGCATTTCAAACGTGCATATAAAGGGAATATCTGCACACAGAGTTGCTAGGACGAACATCACTGAAAATGAATATGTATTAAACTCATAGTAGTACCTGGTACTTTAATAGAAATCTTTTTATATCCATCAAACGTACATAACAGAATTTGCTAGGACTAACATAAAAACGCGCATTGCTCTGGTTGTCTGTCTGTGTTTCCACTATCACACACATCACGCACGCCAATTGGTTGCTTGCGTTTTTATTCCTGCCAATGAGACAACGGAGTGGATCTTCCTACGTTTGCATTTTTTGGACTTACCGTTTAATCCATGTTGAACACTTACCGCACGTGTTGGTTTAATTCCGTATTTCCGTTCTGTAGATGCGGCATAAGTTTTTTTTCCCCTTTAGTTGCTGTTCCTTTTTAATTGGCCTCGTCACTAAATGAATTGTTTTCCTTTGCCGCCTCTACATTACTATACGTTTTTTACCCGAGTACTTTCGGTAACATTCCGTTACCGTCATCTAGAGGACGTTTTGCTCCGACCAGCACGGACCGTGTCGATAGAGCATTAGGTGGTTCTCGTGGGTTGCATCTGTTCCATTACATCTCCCAGAAATGAAGGTTAATCTAGATGCATCTGTTCACGGCTAACGCTTCCTCTTGGACGTTGTGGCGCCATCTCTTGTTGGCCAACGATCTCATTTTTCGAACTTTTCCATTTTTTTGCTCAATTTTAATTAAATTCCTCCAGCTGTTTCTTAAAATATTAGGGTCATTGTGGTTGCAAACTTTTGCTCTATTTTTTTCTGTCATTACGACTCAGCTATTCTGATGTGTTTTTCGGATTTACAGCATTTTATGATTTTTATATTTTCGAATTTAGGATATTTTTGGTTAGCCAGACAATATTGAATAAATGCAGCTTTTTCTTCTTTTTTTCTGCCAGTTTTTTACATGTTGTTTTAACCTGTGTTTAAGCTTATTTTTGGTACTTCCTATATATGCCATTGGAGGATTTTCTGTAATAGGAATTGAGTAAATGCCTGCTTTTTCTAACATTTTTGTTTTTTCATTATTTTTGATTATTATATTTTTGATAGTATTTATTTTTCCTCCAATTTGAATGTTATGCTTTTTACAAATATTATTAATTTCATTAGTAGTACCTTTAATGTAAGGAAAACCATTTAGATAATTGATTTCATTTTTATTTATTACAGCATTATTTTTTAATTTCTTTAGTACTTCTGTGTTCCATTTTCTTATTAAATAGTTTGGATAACCGAAACTACCTGCAAATTTTTTATGAATTTTATTTCTTCATTAGTGAACTGAATATTTTCAGAGTGCGTATACGCTCTTTTAATTAAGGTTTTCAGACTATTGCATTTTTGTGGATAAGGATGTGTCGAATTGTACGGGATTAGAACAGGAAAAAAAGAACTTTTTCGAAAAAGTTCTTCTGTTCTGTGAGACTTCCATTGAGAAATCTACTGACATTATTAATTGTTAGAAATGGCAGAAGGGGTTACTCAGCATTGGTACATATAAATACATGTGAAAAGTTGATTGCACCCGGTGAGCCGGCAGAGTTCCGATTACTGACGATTTGTCAGGAAGCACGTGCGCCTGTTCCGCGGTTAGGGTCACCCCCTGTCAGGCTTGCATGGGGAGGCACAAAAGTCACAATATTTGATGAAATTGTCTTCACCGGTGCTGAAACTTTCAAAAGGAATATATTCATCCTAGGTAAGTTGAAGTAAGAAGAAAAACCGAATAATCCACAGAGCATGAATGGGCACGTGTACACAAGCTGCAGAAAAAGGAAGTCGCCCGAACATCTCGAACCCTGGACATTCAGGTTAAAGCCTGACGCTCTACCGACTGTGCTATCCGGGGACGTCTACGAATGTCGTCTGAGGCTCTTATCTGTAAACACAATTTTAGTTCAGCTTCGCCCTAATTCGTCATTGTTTCTTGCTTTCTCGTCGTGAAAGCATTTTATCTATGTAATCCGAATTATTTAAGATATCAAATCAAGTCTTCTTGTAATCGATTTAAAAATGAATAACCTTCTTTGAGGAATGCAGTATTTCAAACTGGGCCGATTTTTTTTTCTTAATTTGCTGATATGTGTTTTTAAATTGCATAATGGCGTAGGAACCTCGGGAGCACCCCGTATTCATTTCTTTCCACGGGCGAAACTTCGCAATCCTATCACACACACAATTTCTTCCTTTTTAATTAAGTCCGTAATCCACCATCGGACAAATATTTGGATTTCTTTATTTCCTGTCATCTAAAATTTCTGCTGGTAAACCAAAATATGATTTTATATTTTAACTAATAACGTGGATCCACCTAAAAGCTTTGTCATATGTTTGCAATGGTAAAAATTTCTGTTGTAGATATTTTCTTACCAATTAATGCGTTCCCAAAGAAGAAAATTTGCACATTGATAAAAACAACTTTATATTTCGCCTGCTATACTTAATATTTTCTAAAACGTAGCCATAATCGTACTAAGAATAAATAATTTTTCCTTCGTGGTGTTGAGACCTGCAAATAGATGGCGCCACCACAAGCAGTGTGGCTTGCTAAATTCAATAAGGCGCATTTTTTCAATAATTTTATTAAATTTTGGACTGGAATCAACACTTCTCTCTATCGGATAGGGTGGAATGTTTACAAAGATTTAAAGCACTTAGATTAAATGTTCTCACAATTATTTACCTGAAAATGTTGCAGAGTGAGCTTACTGGTTTATTTCGCGATAAAAACTCAGCATTACCTACAGTTCTGTTCACATCATTAGTTAAATTATTCTCAGAATATCTAATCTCAATGGCTTAAATTATTCTGAACATTCCAGAATATTACATGGATAGACTCCAGTGGTGATTCCATTCAAAAAATTAATGAAATTATTGAGAATAAAAATGCGACATGGTAGTATTTAGGAAACCACGCGTACACGTGGCACATCTATTTCCAGGTCTCAGAACCACCAAAGGAATAGTTATTGATTTTTAATGCAATTATGTTTAAGTTTTAAAAAATATTAAGTATACCATGCAATGATTTAAAGTTATTTTTATCGATGTGTAAATTTTCATCCTTGGGGTATGCAATGATTGCGAAGAAAATATCTGCAGATATTTTTACCATCGGGAACATTGGGCAAAATTTTTAGGTGGATCCGTCTTAATCATTGAGAACTCTGAATTTTTTCAATGCCTTTCGTGAAACAAAGGTTAAGCTCTCCTTGCTTTTCTAGTATCAAAAAAAAAAAAAAAAAAAAAAAAAAAAAGAGGATGTTGCACGCAATACCTTAAACTGCTTCCAATGTAACAAAATATTTGCTACCTTATTTTGAATAATACGAAACCATTAGAAATCGTCCCCATTAAAAGTTGTTTTTTTTTCGGGGCGGAGGGTGGGTTAGACCCTTCAAGAAAAAAAAATAAAAGCTCGAAAAAGTCGAGGCACCTCAAACTGGTATCCAAACGATTAGTTTGCTTGTTTTTTACTACTAGTTGTTAATCTACACAGTTTAAACGAGCGGAAACCAACTAGCAGGGGAGTGGTTTACACAATACATTTTCAAGTAAACCTGTAATGATTCTTTAATAATCAGGAACACGCTTGTGGAAAAGGCAAGGACATTTTTACCACTCTTAATGTTTTAGGGGGTATTTTCTCCAACAAAGCGTTATCTCATAGGATCCTAAATATTTCACACCACCCCATGGTGGAATCCGTGGTACATTACTGAATTAAAGTTAAAGTATAACATATTTACATTTTCAATAACTTGTATGTGCAGATTTCTTGGAATTTGTGTTTGCGGTATACGAGAATAAGACAATTTTTATACTCTATTTAAAGTTCTTGTTATTTGTATTAATGTATATATATAAATAACAAAATTATTATTATGTATACACATATAATTAGTCAACAAGTTTCAGCCCCCTCAAAATTTTTAATTGCCCCTACACCCTGGAAAAAATCTCTCAATAAAACGCTGGTTTGCCATGCCCGTAAACATAGTATTAGTGGCAGCAATTTCTAGAAATTACATACGTATCATTAATGCTTAAAAAAACAACTGGGCCGATGGTTTGTGCTGCTATTTCAGTGCAAATTTAGAGTGACTTGAAGTTTATTATATTTTTTTTTGCTTTTTATTGTTTTCTTTATTCATGAATTATTTATTTAAACAGATATTTTATCTATATGCATATTTTGAAACATCTATTTTTTTGCCACGGAGTCGCCTCCATTTTAAAACATCATATCGGCATATGTGAAAGTTTTATGAATAATAAAAGAGCTATGTGAATTATGAATAATAAAAGAGCTATGTGAAAAACGAAATTGTTTTTTTTAATGTTGCGCATATATAATTACGTTTTGTAGGTATAAAATAATATGATGAATGGTCCAAATCATAGCGGTAATTAAAGAAAAACTACACGAGGGATAGAAAAAGGCGGTCGCCCGAACAGGGGCTCGAACCCTGGACATTCAGGTTAAAAGCCTGACGCTCTACCGACTGAGCTATCCGGGCACATTCATCAACGTCGTCTGATGTTTTTATATCTAATCCCTAGTTTAGTTAAGCTTCACACTAATTCGTCATTGATTCTTGCTTTATCGTCATGAAAGCATTTTATCTATGTAATCCGAATTATTTAAGATATCAAATCAAGTCTTGTTTTAATCGATTTAAAAATGAATAACCTTCTTTGAGGATTGCAGTGTTTCAAACTGGGCCGAATTTTTTGTTTTCTGAAGTAGCTGATATGCTTTTAAAAATTGCGTAATGGCGTAGGAACCTCGGAAGCATCCCGTATTCGTTTCTTTGCACGGGCGAAACTTCGCAATACTATCACACACACAATTTCTTCCTTTTTAAGTATGTCCGTAATCCACAATCGGACAAATATTTGGACTTCTTTATTTCCCGTCATCTAAAATTTCTGCTGGTAAACCTAAATATGATTTCATATTTTAACTATTAACGTGGATCCACCTAAAAGCTTTGCCCTATGTTTGCAATGGTAAAAATTTCTGTTATACATATTTTCTTACCAATTAATGCGTTCCCAAAGATGAAAATTTGCACATTGATAAAAACTTTATATTTAGCCTGCTATACTTAATATTTTCTAAAACGTAGCCATAATCGCACTAAGAAAAAATAACTTTTCCTTTGTAGTGTTGAGACCTGCAAATAGGCGGCGCCACAAGCACGTGGGGCTTGCTAAATTCAATAAGGCGCATTTTTCAATAATTTTATTAAATTTTGGACTGGAATCAACACTTCTCTCTATCGGATAGGGTGGAATGTTTACAATGATTTGAAGCACTTAGATGAAATGTTCTGAAAAGTATTTACCTGAAAATCTCGCAGAGTGAGCTTACTGGTTAATAAGCTCACTCTGCGAGATTTTTTTTTGGAGTTTAATTTCGTGATAAAAACTCAGCATTACCTACAGTTCTGTTGACATAATTAATTAAATTATTCTCATAATTTCTAATCGAAATGGCTTAAATCATTCTGAACATTCCAGAATATTACATGGATAGACTCCAGTGTTGATTCCATTCCAAAAATTGATGAAAATATTGAGAATAAATATACGACATGATAGTATTTAGGAAACCACGTGTACACGTGGCACATCTATTTCCAGGTCTCAGAACCACCAAAGGAAAAGTTATTGATTTTTAATGCAATTATGTTTAAGTTTTAGAAAATATTAAGTATACTAGGCTATGATTTAAAAGTTATTTTTATCGATGTACAAATTTTCATCCTTGAGGTATGCAATGATTGCGAAGAAAATATCTGCAGATATTTTTGCTATCGGAAAAAATGGGCAAAATTTTTAGGTGGATCCGTCTTAATCATTGAGAACTCTGAATTTTTTCAATGTCTTTCGTGAGACGAAGGTTAAGCTCTCCTTGCTTTTCTAGTATCAAAAAAAAAAAAAAAAAAAAAAAGAATGTTGCACGCAATACCTTAAGCTGCTTCCAATGTAACAAAATATTTGCTACCTTATTTTGAATAATACGAAACCATTAGAAATTGTTCTAATAAAAAGTGTTTTTTTTTCGGGGCGGAGGATGGGGTTACACTCTTCAAGAAAAAAAAAGGTCGAAACAAATCAGGGCACCTCAAACTGGCATCCAAACGATTAGTTTGCTTGTTTTTTACTACTAGTTGTTAATCTACATAGTTTAAACGAGCGGAAACCAACTTGCAGGGGAGTGGTTTACGCAATACATTTTCAAGTAAACCTGTAATGATTCTTTAATAATCAGGAACACGCTTGAGGAAAAGGCAAGGACATTTTTACCACTCTTAATGGTTTAGGGGAGATTTTCTCCAACACAGCGTTACCTCATAGCATCCTCAATATTTTACACCACCCCATGGTGGAATCCGTGGTACATTACTTAATTAAAGCATAACATATTTACATTTTGTGCAGATTTCTTGAAATTTGCGTTTGCGGTATACGAGAATAAGACAATTTTTATACTCTATTTAAAGTTCTTGTTATTTGTATTAATGTATATATATAAATAACAAAATTATTATTATGTATACACATATAATTAGTCAACAAGTTTCAACCCCCTCAAAATTTGTAATTGCCCCTACACCCTGGAAAAAACTCTCTGAACGAAACGCTAGTTTGCCGTGTCCGTAAACATAGTATTAGTGGCAGCAATTTCTGGAAATTACATACGTATCATTAATGCTTAAAAAACAACTGGGTCGATGGTTTGTGCTGCTATTTCAGTGCAAATTTAGACTTGAAGTTTATTATAATTTTGTTTGCTTTTTATTGTTTTCTTTATTGATATTTCTTTATTCATGAATTATTTATTTAAACAGATATTTTATCTATATATAAGCTGACCAGACGTCCCCAATTCTTGAGGACAGTTCTCAAATTTAGTTTACTGTCCGGAAAAACGTCTGAAGCCTTTGGGGACGCAAATTGTCCTCAAATTTTAATGTTTGTCCCCAAATGTCGTGGAATTTACACTTACGCATTAACCTTTTAGATTTCCAATGAAAAATGTTCTTAAAAGTAGTTTCCGTTGTACTAATTTTCCAACATGCTTCTTGTGAAAACAAATTTTAACATTTTTTTCTTCTTCTTTATAAGCAGTCACCTGTCTCTAATTTGGCGACATTCGTTCTAGGGAAGAGAGAGAGAGAGAGAGAGCAAGTGCTGCAAGACAAACACACCACCCATGCCTCATTCGGGACTCGAAAGCCTGCCAACTTGTACGAATCATCGTCAGTGACCAGTCCTAAGATACTGCACCACTGGCACGGTCAAATTTCGACTGTTCTTGTTCTGAGTTTCTCCAAAAACTTTAGCAAAATGAAAAATTCGCGCATGTACCTAAGGTAAAGCATTTCACTTTTGCTAATATGTTCTCGCCATCATAATTCTACTTTGTCAAAACAACTTACCAACATTCTACAAGATATATCCTTTTAAGACACAGATTTAAATGTGTAATATCACACTTATTGAAGGAATGCAGTTTTGTGACAAAAAAGATTTGCATATTTATTTTGAGTACGTATGTGTCCCCAAATAAACTACCGATTTGGGGACGCCCCGCCCTTTTGTCCTCAAATCGGTGTCCCGATATCTGGCCACCTTAGGTATTGTGGGCGATATCCTAGTGGGACCATATCTTCTTCCCGAACGTGTCACAGCTGTCAACTTCATGGTGTTCCTACATGATGTTCTGCCGGACTTACTGGAAATCGTACCATTGGCTGTTCTCAGCAATCTATGGTTTTAGCATGATGGAGCACCGGCGAATTACGCTGCAAAGGTCAGTCAGTGGCTGGATACGGAATATCCCGGTTGATTGCTTGGCCGTGGTGGTCCTGTCGCATGGCCCGCTAGATCGCAGGATCTTAACTCACTGTACTTCTTCCTATGGAGTCATCTAAAGGAACTAGTATATCGACGGCCTGTCAACAGTCTGCACGACCTAATGGCCATCTTACACGCGGCCCTCACAACTATAACCTCTGCTATGCTGCAACGCGTGCAGATGTCTATTTATCGGCGGGCTGTCACCTGTTCTGCACTACAAGGTGGTCATTTTGAACACATGTTGTAATCTGACACGAATCCACGCGTTTTATCAGTTGTGTTGTAGTGGTACACATCAATAAATTACATGGTTTCTGTCTAAGTGATTGGGTCAGTTATTTCTAATGTCTGTATTCTTACCGGATGTGATGTCACGAACTTTTGGCGCATATATCTCCGGAATGCGACGTCCGATCGGACAACGGACAACGGTTTTTGGCTTCTTTCTCCACGAGGAATTGTTCGGTAGGTTTATTGTGCGGTCGATTCTGATCGCCTTGTATAAGACTTATTATAGTGCTTTATAACAGTCGTCGTTTATCAGGCTCAATTAAGGAGGTTGGAATAAGATATCTGGAAATACCCTTGCTAATGGAGCAGTACCACTTTGCGTGAAGCCTATCACCGCGAGAGTCGGCCGTCCAAGTGTGGGAATGCTGATGGTTTTCAACACTATTGCAATGCATTTGTGTTGGCCGAATCGCCTTCTTTCGTCGCAAATGTTTTCAATTTTGCATCGTAACTTGCTGCCGATGTGTAAGAAAATGCTGAATTTATAAAATTTTTAATTATTTTGAGGCTCCATCCCATTTTTATTTTAAATTGAAATAACGAACGTTAGAGCGAGTTCTAAACAAAACATAACGTTAAAATTAAAAACTTCACTCGTGTAAAAGGTATAATTCATTCCGGTTTGATATTACGCAATTACAAAATACACACAGTTGAAATTACATAGGTGTCATCAGTGGCGGCTTTTGGGAGGAGGCAAGGGAGGCAGTGCCTCCTCAGAATTTCAAGACTCTTAGTTAGAATTATTTGTTTTGTTCATTTAGACTTTTGGATATAGAAGAGCAAAAGTTTATGCTAGTTAACTCTTTTGAATTAAATGTCATCCATGCGTTCATTCAGTTTTTTAAATTGACGCTTTTGGAAAACAATCGGTAGCGCGTAGTTACGAAATGTCTTCAGCTTGCGATCTCTGTCCGTGAGGCAGGAAACGAAATGCCTCTTGTAGATTTTGCGCCAAACCTGTTTACTTCCACTGAATCAGTAGATCCGAAGGGTAGGCGATGGAACGGCGAACACAAAGAGCGCACGCGCACCGTAGACTTCCTTTGAGGCTGATGTTATCTTGCCTCACGGGAACAGTTATTTCCCTGTAGGCAGTTCCATAGTTTAAACTCCTCATTCTGACAGCTTCGAGCGGCGTTACATAGCGCCTTCTTCCTAGTTGCTTCTTTTCCACACTAATGCTTAACTAATTTTATTTATGTTTTATGAAGAGTTGTTTGCCAGACCATGGCTTCTGCTTCAAACATATCTAATATGGTGGAGAGCTTACTGGAAACGCCTTTCAGTAGGAGAGATTTTGAAGAAAAGAATCAAATTAAAAATGATGGTAGGCCTTTTTTTGGTTTGGAGGTTTAACGACCACCGTGAGCAACTCAATGGGCTATAAGCAGTCGCCCGTCCCTAATTTAGGGTCACTGGTTCCAGGGAAGGGAGAGAGCCAGTGCCGTAAGACAAACACAACATCCATGCCTCACCGGGATTCGAACCCGGACCCCGTTCGGACGAATGATCAGAGGCCATCGCTTAGACCACTGAGCCACCGAGGCGGCATGGTAGGCCTACACCTGAAATGAAAAAGATGACTTCAAAGGGCAAAACTTCAAACAGAGGTTTAATATTGACTGGTACAGAAAAGAACAATGGCTAACTGGTAATGAGTCAACGAACAAACTATATTGTTGGCCATGTTTGATGTTTTCTGTGAGTGGCAATGAAGTCTGGCAAGAAAAAGGCTTCAATGATTTGAAAAATTTACCACGTGCTTTGGACAGGCACAAAAAGTGTAAAGATCACATTCTGGCAGTTGTTAAATAAGAGTTGCTAGGCAAAACAAGGATAGACTACTCTCTCAATGAAGGGAAGAGAGCAAGTGACTTACGTCATAATGAAAAAGTAAAACAGAATCGTGATGTAATGAAGAAGTTGATTGATATTACAACACTACTGGCCCGGCAAGAGCTCCCATTTCGTGGACACGATGAGAGCGAAGTCTTTGAAAATAAGGGAAATTACCTCGAGATGATTGATTTACTCTCCATGAGTAACGGAGCATTGAGGGTGTTTAGGAAGAATAGTACAACACTTTCAGGAACTTCAAAAACAATACAGAATGATTTAATCGAATCAGTTGCTCATATAGTAAAGAATGAAATCAATGCAGATATTGAAAATGCCCAGTTTTTTCTTGGCAGATTGATGAAGCGACAGACATTAGCTCCCATGCACAAGTATCAATTATAGTTCGATTCGTGAACGATGGAGTACCAGTAGAAAAATTCTTGGGATTTTTTGACGTAAGTTCAGGTCGGTGTGCTACTTCGCTTAAATAATTACTGGATCGTGAGCTGGAAAGATTTAGCTACAAAGAAAAACTAGTTGCACAGACATATAATGGCGCAGCAGTGATGTCATCAGAGCTGAATGGGTTGCAAGCAAAAGTGAAGTGTGATGCCCCTCAAGCATTTTTTGTTCATTGCTACGCACACAGGCTGAACTTAGTTTTGAGCAGAGCAGAGTCAGTGTTGAAGGAATCACGTATTGTTTTGCAAATTTAAATGCAATTTGTGCATTCTTTTCCAAATCGACAAAGCGTGTTCATTTACTAGAATCTGTTGGTGGACCCAGACCACTTCGTGTAACACAGACCAGGTGGAACTTCAAATCTCGTTCAGTGTCTACCATAGCTGACCACAGGTTGCTGCTAATTGAAGTATTTGAAAAAATTGAGGATGATTACAATTATGTTGATGAGACAATTCACAAAGCAGCAGGACTAAAACGGTGGCTTCAAGATTTTAATTTCGTTTTTCTTCTCTTCTCATATAAAAAAATATTTGATTTAACTGAGGTTACTTTCTCTCTACTGCAATCAAAGAGTTCCCATGTTACATTCTACAACAAACGAATTACTGGCTTATGTGAAAAATTGTTGTACTTTCAAGATCAGAGACAGTTTGTCTCTATCATAACGTGTGCAATGAGGTTGGTTCTCCAAATAAAAGATTTAAAGGAAGCAATGATATTCTACCCACCGTGCAATACAGAAGACTGTATTATGAGGTAATAGACAATGTTACAACTCAGTTAAAATGCCGACTTTCTGACATTAAGAAATTAAAATTTCTTCAGCTGGTCGATGTATACTGCTTTGAAACTCATTCTAGAATTTTTCCTGAACATTGTTTTAAAGCTCTGCTTTGCCGCCCCGGTGGCGTAGTGGTCTAAGGCGCTGGCCTCTGATCATTCGTCCGTAAGGGGTCTGGGTTCGAATCCCGGTCAGGCATGGGTGTTGTGTTTGTCTTACGGCACTGGATCTCTCCCTTCCCTGGAACCAGTGACCCTAAATTAGGGACGGGCGACTGCTTATAGCCCATTGAGTTGCTCACGGTGGTCGTTAAACCTCCAATAAAAAAATAAAATAAAATAAAGCTCTGCTTCAAACTTATGAAAAATACTTTGACAGCACCAAACTGCATATAGTGAGCTGCAGGTTCTGTATTCAGACAGAGATCTGTGGAACAATGCCAAAAGTACAACAGAACTTCTGTCTGCCATATACAATAATAATCTAGCACAGGCACTGCCAGAGTTGTTTAGACTTCTTTCCCTCGTAGCAACAATTCCTGCAACATCGGCCTCTGTGAAACGCATTTCTCGTGCCTGGAGAGGATAAAAAACTACAAGAGAAACTCCATTGGGCAAGAAAGGTTGCTAAGTTTATCAGTTCTGTCCATCGAGAGTGCGCTTGTGAAGAGGATGGAAGCAGAACAGACATGGTATGACCATATAATAAATCACTTCGCCAAACAGAAAGAACAAAAGATAGATCTCATATACGTTTATATTGTCTTGTTGACCTCATATACAAGACAATATAAACGTAAGGTAAGCTTTCTCTCTTGCTGTATAGGTAAACGTTGTGTGCAGAAGTTTTCAAGATATTTCTTTTGGCGTCAGTGAAGGTAGAGGTGTACATAGAATTTCATTTGAGATTTTTTTTTTTTTGATTGGAGGTTTAACGACCACCGTGAGCAACTCAATGGGCTATAAGCAGTCGCCCGTCCCTAATTTAGGGTCACTAGTTCCAGGGAAGGGAGAGAGCCAGTGCCGTAAGACAAATACAACACCCATGCCTGACCGGGATTCGAACCCGGACCCCTTACGGACGAATGATCAGAGGCCAACGCCTTAGACCACTGCGCCACCGGGGCGGCCATTTGAGATGAAAAATATGTATAGTTCAGTCTTGCTTTTTATCTTCTGTTGATCTCTTTAATAAAAATCTATT
This sequence comes from Macrothele yani, assembly GCA_039090855.1. Taxonomy (NCBI): domain Eukaryota; kingdom Metazoa; phylum Arthropoda; class Arachnida; order Araneae; family Macrothelidae; genus Macrothele; species Macrothele yani. The sequence continues at coordinate 135,211,890 of CM077010.1, read as the reverse complement.
TCGATGCAATATATTTCATATTCAAACTGGCTTAACAGTTCCCAAATAGTCCAAGAGGACAATTCAGACTGAGAAAAAATATATTTAGGCGAGGGGCTGGAATCTTACATAAACAGGTTTTGTGGTCTCAAACGTCATGTAAAACGTGCGTCTCCGGTAAAATCTTGATAAATCTTTTCACGGGTCACGTTACTTATTTTATACTTCGCACATGAGAAAGTAAATAAAAAAAATTATGTGAAAAAAATGGCATTAAAATGAATAAATTTATTTGAATCCAGGCTGAAAAGTAGTTTGTCTCCTCAGCAATTTTGGCCACGGGCCGCCACTGGGTGTCATGTAAACAACGTCAAATTCCCAAACCTGGCGGCTTCACGGTTAAGAGACCTGAGGCATCTCCAGAAGTACTATTCTAACAGAGGTCGATAATTGCAAAGACTTGACTTTTCTGTTTACATACATTTATCAACATTTGGAATATTTAACGGAAAGTATGTTTTCAGCACATTCAATGAGTTTCCCTCAAAGTCGAATAAATGTTTTAAACTTCTCTTTAGAAAATAAATTTACCCAGTGATGGAAAGTTGCAAAACCATTTTTGGAGCAGCAAAATGCATTTTTGGAGCAGGTAAAATACATTTTTGGAGCAGCAAAATGCGTTTTTGGAGCAGGTGAAATACATTTTTGGAGCAACAAAATGTATTTTTGGAGCAGGTAAAATATACTTTTTGAGCAGGTAAAATACATTTTTGGAGCAGATAAAATACATTTTTGGTTTAAGAAAACATTTTTTTAGAGCAGGTAAAATATTAGTAGATAGAACAAACTGTTAAGCAAAAAATGTTTTGGAAATAGATGCACCCTACTCAAATTTAAAACATCTTGCATTGAAATACACACACACATATGCAAACATTTTCGTTTTCAAATAGATCAAAAAATTTGTAATCATAGCAGGATTCTATTATTAATCATTTATTTTACAAAATATGTTTAATTTTTCGCTGCTTTTCTCAATATTTAATTGCTCACTTCTATTCTTTTCTAATTTTTTAAGATAGTTAGCAATGTTTTGTTTTACTTCTTTTAATAGTATCCGTCCACTTTCTTTTGCACTCATGTCTTTTTTTATGCCGCATTCAATGTTCATCTCAGCATTGTCTAACATTTTATGAGGGAATTTAACTGCTGCAAACGTTCAGCTTCTTCCCACTTCAAATCACCTTGTGAACATTCAATTTCTTCTCTTTTTTGCTTGTTTTGCTGCATTTTTCCAACACTAATCTGCTCTTGATATTGTTACCAGGATTCTTTATAAGCCGTCAGAAGTTTTTTGGTTACATTAATTTTACTCACATCTCCATTTAATCTTTTGACATTATCTTTGTGCTTCTTGCTCTCCGTATGACGCCTACAATAATCGCGGCCGCCTTGCGACAGGCTAGAATCGCAGCCACATGGCTTATAAAACGTGATTCAGCAAAACTTTAGATGCTTCATAAAAAGGCCATTCTTTACTATACATACCACAATACACTTGACGATAAGTTTTATCTGACGTCGTTCTTTCTGTTGTCATAGCTGTTTCACTGCTATGTTTCGTTTTGTTTTAATCTAAATTAACCCTTTCCACTTAAATAACTTTTATCCCATACTCACAGAACTTGCATTTTTTTCCCTTTCTGCAGTAGAGGCCACAACTTAGCAGTGAAAGCTCAGTTTTAGCTCGCCAGCCCCGACATACGAGCTATAGAGGGCATCATCAGCGTGGCGGCTGACACCCGACCTATTGGGCAAAATGAAATGTCTCGCGAGCGTCGACATGCGAGCTATAGAGGCGTCATTGGCATGGAGGGTGCCACCCGACACGTGCGATATTCGGCGAAAAAGAAATGTCTCGCAAGCCCCGACCCACGAGCTATAGAGGCGTAATTAGCGCAGAGGATGACCCCCGACACGCAAGCTATTCGGCGAAAACAAATATGTCTCGCGAGCGCCAACATGCGAGTTATAGAGGCATCATTGGCATGGAGGGTGACACCCGACAGGCGAGATATTCGGTGAAAAAGAAATATCTCGCAAGCCCCGACATTCGAGCTATAGAGGAGTCATAGACGTGGCGGATGACACCAGTCCTATTCGGCGAAAAATAAATTCCTCGCGAGCACCGACATCCGAGCTATAGAGGCGTCATAGGCGTGGCAGATAACACCCGACACATGAGCTATTTGGTGAAAACGAAATTCCTCGCGAGCGCCGACATGCAAGCCATACAGGCGTCATAAGCATGGCGGGTAACACCGGAGCTATTCGGTGAAAACGAATTTCCTTGCGAGCGCCGACATGCGAGCCATACAGGCGTCATCGGCATGGCAGGTAACATCGGAGCTATTCGGTGAAAACAAAATTCCTCGCGAGCGCCGACATGAGAGCCATAGAGGCGTCATCGGCATGGCGGGTGACACCCGACACGCAGATGACGTTTCTTTATCCGGTGAAAAAGAAACGTCTCGTGAGCCCCGATATACGAGCTATAGGGGTGGCGAGTGACACCCGACATATTCGACGAAAAAGAAATGTCTCGCGAGCACCGACATGCGAGCTATAGAGCCGTCATCGGCATGGTGGTTGCCACCCGACACGTGCGATATTCAGCGAAAAAGAAATGTCTCGCGAGCGCCAACATGCGAGATATAAAGGCATCATTGGCATGGAGGGTGACACCCGACATATTCGGCGAAAACGAAATGTCTCGCAAGCCCAGACCCACGAGCTATAGGCGTAATTAGCACAGAGGATGACTCCCGACACGGAAGCTATTCGGCGAAAAAGAAATGTCTCGCGAGCGCCAACATGCGAGCTATAGAGGCACCATTGGCATGAAGGGTGACACCCGACACGCGAGATATTCGATGAAAAAGAAATGTCTCGCAAGCTCCGACATTCGAGCTATAGAGGCGTCATAGACGTTGCAGATGACACCCGACCTATTCGGCGAAAAAGAAATTCCCCGCGAGCGCCGATATCCGAGCTATAGAGGCGTCATAGGCTACACCCGACACGCGAGCGTCGACATCCGAGCTATAAAGGCGTCATAGGCTACACGCGAGCGCCGACATCCGAGCTATAGAGGCGTCATAGGCTACACGCGAGCGCCGACATCCGAGCTATAGAGGCGTCATAGGAGACACGCGAGCGCCGACATCCGAGCTATAGAGGTGTCATAGGCGACACGCGAGCGCCGACATCCGAGCTATAGAGACGTCATAGGCAACACCCGACACGCGAGCGCCGACATCCGAGCTATAGAGACGTCATAGGCAACACCCGACACGCGAGCTATTCGGTGAAATCGAAATTCCTCGCGAGCACCGACATGCAAGCCATAAAGGCGTCATCGCAATGGCGGGTGACACCTGACACGCAGATGAAGTTTCTTTTTCTTTATCCGGTGAAAAAGAAACGTCTCGCGAGCCCCGACATGCGAGCTATTGGGGCATCATCAGCGTGGCGAGTGACACCCGACCTATTCGACGGAAAAGAAATGTCTCGCGACCACCGACATGCGAGCTATAGAGGCGTCATCGGAGTGGCGGGTGAGCTATTCGGCGATTTTGTAATGTCGGGTGACACTCGACTGTCGAGTGGAAAAGGTTAAAACGTTTGCACCGAAATTTTAGCAAGCACAAAGCCAGATGCAATCAATGTAAAGAGTTGGCAGAAGGCGCTGAGCTGAGTTCCCTTTCGACTTTTGCACACGATGCTCTCAAATGGCTGTATGGGGAATCACGGGACAAACTCCACCTCCGTTGGCGGGGGAATTCAGAACATCAAAGGTGCATAAGGGACTATCTGTAAAGTGCGTTTTTTTGATCAAAAGACGGTAAAAAAATAGAAATTCCGTGCAGGGATCTTGCGAGGGCTTTTCCGTAGTTTTTTTTGGGTGACTTCCGTAAAACCGTAAAAGTTAGCATCTCTGAATACCTATGAATCCTTTAGAAACAGAACCATTGTGTCCTGCCACGGGAGAGCCATTTTCAGTCGTCCTCCGCGTCAACGAAGTAGCTAATGACTGACCTTACACTGTAATATTTACGTAATCGCGCACCTCGCCTGGAATTAAATAACTGCGCTATCCCAAAGAGCAGGGAACGACAGATAAACAATCTCAATTGCACAGCACTCCGAAAGACTACCAAACTATCAGTAAACAATCTTCATCAGGATTTCACAACGTACATCATCGTTTCTCCTACATACCACGTGATTACAACAAAACTCCTCATCCATAAGCAAAAACAATTTAATTTCCTACATTGCGAAAATCGTTGTTCTTTCGTCACTTTTGCCGAAAAAAACACGAATTAGAAGGTAGGTGAAACACATTCCGAAATTTTGGGACTGGCGGTATGGTACGTGTTGATTAAGCGTCGTTTTCACCAAATTACGCGTACACCTTAAAAAAGCGTCATTCGATTCGACGTTTAAAAAGGCATTTTTTCGCTCGGCAATTTTTGCTGTGGATTGCCGTTTCAGCGCAGTTGGGCGCAAATATAAAAATTTTTCGTAATTTGTAGCAGTTCGGCGCAATTGGCGCAAACTTTCCATCACACATTTACCCCATCAAGAAACGGACACCCATGCTTTTAACCTTGGTTACTTGGTTCTCTTCCTTTTTTCGCACGTCTTTTGTAAAAAAGACCGTGTCTACGTCACCGATTTGTCCGTCCGTCTGTATGTGGACACTATACCTCTGTAACTATTAGTCCGATTTGAAAGACTCATTTTGCATTGGGAAGCCTAAAATGTGCGAATGATGATCATTCGTTTTGTTTTTTCTTACGAAGCACAATTTCGCCGCCAGAGATAGTAAATGCAGAACATCGAATTCAAAACACATTTTACTCCATATATTTGCTTCTGAACATCCGATTAAAAAAATATTTTACGTTTCGATTCCATTTATGTTGAAGACCATTTTTGGTATAGTCACCTTTTCAAGTTACACATGGATTTTCCGCTAGGGGACATAAAAGTATGTTGCGTTTCTCTCCGATATCTCTGCTTCTAAAACTCCGATTTGAAAAACTCTTTCTGCAGCGGATACAGCTCCTGATGAGAAATTATTCGCATATAATTTCGAATTTTCGGTAAATAATGGTTTGACCACCAGGGGGCGTATGAGTTAATTTCTGCTTCGGATGTATTTGCACCAAACTCTGAGCTTCTAAAATCTCGATTGAAAAACTTCGTTCGTGGACCGATACCACTTACGCCCAATAAACATTTTCGGAATACTTTCTTCTTAAAATAATGCATGTTTTTTCCGCCAAGGGGCATAGATGTATGTCTTATTTCTGGCAAAATCTCTGCTTTTAATGGTCCTATTTGAAAAATTCCTTCTTTGTTGGATAGAGCTTCAGGTGCGAAATCTTTTTCAGATAATTTCAAAAATTTCACGTAATTCATAGACATTCCGATAGAGGGTGTAAAGGCAATTCGTTTTCCCCGATATCTCTGCTTCAAAAACTCCGATTTGAAAAATTCTTCCTGTATCGCATACAGCTCTTGATGGGAAATGTTTCACATATAATATCAAATATTTGAAAAGGAATGATTTGGCCACCAGGAGTCCAAATCATTCCTAGAGTTAATTTCTGCTTCTGGTGTATTTGCAGCAAAATCTGAGCTCCTGAAAACTCGATTGAAGAAATTCTTTTATGGACCGATGCCGTTCACATAAAAAAATCTTTGATAATACTTTCTTCTTAAAATAATGCATGGGTTTTCCGTCAGGTTGCGTAGATATACACTGAAGTGCCAGAAAAACTGGTACAGACGAGCTCATGCAAAATACATAGCAACGTCACCTATGCGCGTATTCGGTTGCGTCCGCCAGTGCGTATATAAAGCGATAGACATCCTTGTCAGCTGTCAGAGCTGTTTTCGGCATGAGAATGACAAGTAATAACGATTTAAGCGATTTTCAACGCGGAGTCATAGTTGGCCTTGTGAGATGGGCCATAGTATTTCGGAGGTAGAAACGAAGCTCGGATTTTCACGGACGACCATTGCAAGGGTGTACCGTGACTACAAGAATTCCGGCAAAACCTCCAACCTACGATACCAGTGTGGCCGTAAAAAGACATTAGGTGAACGTGACCATCGTCGGCTGTCAAGAATCGTTTCACGCGATAGGTGTGCAACACTCTCCCAGGTATCATCGGAATTCAATGCTGGAGCCTCAACAAGCATCAGCGTCCGGACTGTGCAACGTACCCTGTACGATATGGGCTTTGGGAGCCGACACCCAACTCGAGTCCCCTTGATGAGTGCACGACACTGAGCTATGCTCCTCGCTTGGGCACGGCAACACCGCCACTGGACACTTGATGACTGGAAACAAGTACCCTGGTCTGACGAGTAGCGTTTCCAACTGTATCGGGCAGATGGAAGGATTCGTGTGTGGCGCAAACCCCATGAATCCTGCCTGTCAACAAGGAACTGTACCGGCTGGGTGTGTGCAGGGGGGGGGTCCGTAATGGTATGGGGTGTGTTTAGCTGGACTTCACTGGGAACACTGGTACGTCTACAACCGTCTGTGACCGGCCAACGCTATGTGCCCATCCTTTCTGACGAGGTACACCCGCTCATGTCCTGCATTCATGCTGATGGTTGGGCCTTTTCCAACAGGACAATGCACTTTCACACGTGTCGGAAAGCCCCATTATGGTTAGAGGAGCGTTCATCTGAGTTTGGAGTGTTGCCATTCCCACCAAAGTCCCCAGATCTGAACGTGATAGAACACATTTGGATGCCATGCAACGCGCTATCGAACACAGGAATCCGAGACCTCGGAATACACCCGAATCGTGGAACGCTCTGCAGGAAGTATGGTGTGCATTGCCTACACCATATTTCTAGAAGCTAGTGGAGTCCATGCCTCGTCGTATTTCTAGTCCTGTGCTCCCGTGGGGGACCTACCAAGTATTAGACTGGTGTATCAGTTTTTCTGGCACTTCAGTGTATATCTTATTTTTGTCGATATCTCTACTTATAATAGTCTGATTTGAAAAATTCTTTCCTCATTAGAAAGCGTTTCGGCTGGGAAATGTTACTCATATAATTGAAAATTTTTCCTAATGCACAAGTCTGCCACCAGAGTGCGTAAGTTCACGTTTCCCCTTTACAGCAATATCTTTGGGACTAAAAACTTCTTTTTTCGGTAAGATACTGCTAACTATGCAAACTCCGTGTGTGTGTGTGTGTGTGTATTTTCTTCCCAAAATAGTGCACAATTTTTCCGCTAGGGGCCGCAAATGCTCATTCTGTTTTTATCAATATCTCTGCTTCTACATGTGCTATTTAAAATTTTTTTTTTTGATTGGAGGTTTAACGACCACCGTGAGCAACTCAATGGGCTATAAGCAGTCGCCCGTCCCCAATTTAGGGTCACTGGTTCCAGGGAAGGGAAAGAGCCAGTGCCGTAAGACAAACACAACATCCATGTCTCACCGGGATTAGAACCCGGACCCCTTTTGGACAAATGATCAGAGGCCATCGCTTAGACCACTGCGCCACCGGGCGGCAAAAATATTTCAACACCAGTACCATTTACCTTGTAGAACACTTTAGGCTGGCATATGAGGAATTTCGTAGTTCACAGTTTTGTTGGTAAGTGGTGTTTGTGTACTTCAGTTTGCAGTTTTATCGCAGTTTCTAAAAATACAATTGAGAAATTTCTTCTTTACTGTATGCCCTTCGCTACAATAGAGAACTGCAGCATTATCCTCTTTAAATAAAGCAAAGATTTCCCGCTAGGTGTGTTCAGGAAGGAATTTTTATTTTCGCCATCTCTGCTTCCGGGAGACGCATTTGAAAAGTTCTTTTTCCTTAGCATAGTTTTTTCTATGAAGAACATTTTTAGCTTATTTTCAACTTTTCCATTATGCAAAGTTCTTTCGTTAGCAGACGTAGACGTATATCATGTCTCCTTTTTTTTCTATATTTCTTCTTTCAACTGTTCGATTTCAAAATCTCTTTGTCTCTGGCAGCTTCTTTATGCTATGAGAAACTTCTTGCGCCCCATTTGTTAATTTTTGTAACATGCTTTTTAGCCGGTAGTTAAACTAAGTACATGTTTCGATTTCAGGATGTTTTATCGATTGTAGAAACCGTTTGTTTTCCTGACCGGTTCCATTGACTTTGAATAGCTTTGGTAAATTTCATTCGCGCCAGAACGGATTCAAAAGACGTGCTCATTTACAACTGAAAATTGGGTGTCATCTTACTTTAGTGAAAATAGAAATCAATCATACCAAATTTAAAGCGAAGGAAAGAGGGTCTCACATAGTGGCTGAGATACAGCACAAGTAGAAGTATGAAGTCTAATGTACATAGCAAATTATTCTTCAAGTGCTTAGTTTCTGGAAATAAAACATTTCGTGATTTTCTAGTAACGGAATGAAAAATTTAAGGCTCATAGACCTAAGAGCTTTAAACTGTTATAGCAATAAAGGTGACCCTTTTTTTTTTTTTTTTTTTTGATTGGAGGTTTAACGACCACCGTGAGCAACTCAATGGGCTATAAGCAGTCGCCCGTCCCTAATTTAGGGTCACTGGTTCCAGGGAAGGGAGAGAGCCAGTGCCGTAAGACAAACACAACATCCATGCCTCACCGGGATTCGAACCCGGACCCCTTACGGACGAACGATCAGAGGCCATCGCTTAGATCACTGCGCCACCGGGGCGGCAAAGGTGACCCTAAGAGCATATAGTTACCTTATGCTTTCACAGGACATGGCCACTGTAGAGCCTATTTCAGAGCAAGCAGGTGCTTTGAAATGCAGAAGGAAGCCATAAATTTGTCAGAGGCTATTGCATATAGCAGAATACTAAACATACGCAGTTGAAGGTTTAAAAAAATTCGCCATTATTATGTTCAAATGAGGTCAGAAATGTGAGTGGTCCTAAAAGTGGCGGTAACTATTCTTGAAATGTAATAGAATAGAATCAATAGATACCTGTCAGCTGCGAAGTTTCCGTTTCTGAAAAGCAGCAAACCGAACAACCAAGCTATTTAGTAAGCACACAGAATTGCCGTCATCAAGGGAGCTCAGTTCTGTAAATGAAATGGCATTTACGACGACAGAAATCAAAAGGAAGGACTCCAATGTTGTCTGACCAATTTCACGACCTCTTAAAAATCAAGTCAGGAACCAATAAATAAACAACTAGAGATGAATACAACATACCTTGAAACACATACCTCTTGATCCAGCAATAAGATTGGCCAGCAGCACAAACCACAGGAGAAAAAAACAAACAAACAGAATGTATCTATATATGTACATATTCTCTAAGAAACTTTGTCGCAGCAACTGCTATACAAACCGTTCGTTGTGAAAAGGTGCTCCGTCTTGCATAAAAATTGTTGTGTTAAGACTCAGTTATAATCACTGGATATATGTAAGCGTAGGTTACATGTTACATATAGGTATAAAGAGTGCCAATATGTGTTCATGTCTGTATCATTTCTAGAATAATACAGGGATACAAACACCGCATAGTAACAAGCTCTTTTTTCGAAACTTAAGTCTCTTTGAGCATGGAATGCTACCAGGAGATACCGATTACTAATTTAACAAGAAAAATGACACCGAATTTTCGGATGTAATAAGCACGTCTTCTGAATCTGTTCTGACGCAAATGAAATTTATCAAAGCTATTCAAAGTCAATGGAACCGGTATGGAAAACAATAGATCTGACGAAAGAAAGATTTTCAATCGGGTTTTTAATCCCTCAGATATTGCTGTAAACGGAATCGTGAGCTTACGAACTCTTAGAAACAGAGATATCGACAAAATAAGATGTGACTTTACGTCCCCTGGTGGGAAAACCATGCACTATTTTGGGAAGAAAGTATTCTCAAAAGGTTTATCCATATAAGCGGTATCGGTCCATGAAAAAAAATTAGTCGAGTTTTCAGGAGCCCAGATTTTGCAACAAATACTTCAGAAGCAGATATTAACACTTTTGACCCCTGGTGGCTAAACCATTCTTTACCAAACATTAGAAATCACGTGAAAAATATTTTTCGTCAGGTCTTGTATGCGATACAGGAAGAATTTTTCAAATCGGAGTTTTAGGAGCAGAAATATCGGAGAAATCGCAGTTTACCTTATCGCCCCTAGAGGAAAGTCAATGATTTATTTGAAAATTTTGAATTTATATGAAAAACATTTCACATTGGAAACACTATCCAACAATGAAGGGTTTGCTTAAATCGGACTCTTACAAGTAGAGATATTGACAAAAATAAGATATACATCTACTGGCATTTTTTTTATTGTAGGTTTAACGACCACCGTGAGCAACTCAATGGGCTATAAGAAGTCGCCCGTCCCTAATTTAGGGCCACTGGTTCCAGGAAAGGGAGAGAGCCAGTGCCGTAAGACAAACACAACATCCATACCTCACAGGATTCGAACCCGAACCCCTTTCGGACGAATGATCAGAGGCCATCGCTTATACCACTGCGCCACCGGGGCGGCCTCCTGGCATAGAAACCATGCATTATTTCAAGAAGAAAATGTTCTTAAAAGGTTTGTCAACACGAGTAGTATCGGTCAACAAACGACGTTTTATTCAATCGAGAATTTAGAACATCATATTTTGCTGCAAATACAACAGATGCGGAAATTAAGATTTACGCCCCCTGGTGGCCAAACTATTTTTTTTTACAAAAATAGAAATTATGTGCAAACGATTTTCCATCAGGAGCTGTATCCCGTGCAGAAAGAATTTTTCAAATCGGAGATTTAGAAGCAGAGATATAGGGGAAACACAATTTACATTTACGTCCCCTAGCGGAAGTATATGAATTACTAGAAAAATTTAAAATATATTAACCACATGTCACGCTAGAAACACTATCCAACAAAGAAGGAATTTTTCAAATCGGACTCCTAGAAGTAAAGATATTGACAAAAATAAGATATACATCTACGGCCCCTGGCGTAGAAACCATGCGCTATTTAAGAAGAAAATGTTTCTAAAAGACTTGTCGACATGACTAGTATCGGTCAACTAACGACGTTTTTTTTCAATTGAGAATTTAGAAACTCATATTTTGCTGCAAATACAACAGAAGCGGAAATTAAGATTTACGACCCCTGGTGGATAAACTATTTTTTTTTTAACAAAAATTAGAAATTATGTGCAAACGATTTCCCATCAGTAGCTGTATCCGGTGCAGAAAGAATTTTTCAAATCTGAGATTTAGAAGCAGAGATATAGGGGGAAACGCAATTTACCGCTACGCTCCCTAGTGGAAAGTCTATGAATTACTTGAAAATTTTGAAATTATATGAAAAACATGTCACACGGAAAACACTATCCAACAAAGAAGGAATTTTTCAAATCGGACACCTAGAAGTAGAGATATCTACGCCCCTAGCGTAGAAACCATGCACTATTTTAAGAAGAAAATGTTTTTAAAAGGTTTGTCGACATTAGTATCGGTCAACAAACGTTTTTTTCAATCGAGAATTTAGAAGCTCCGATTTTATGGCAAATACATCAGAAGCAAAAAATTAACACTTACGCCCCCTGGTGGCCAAAGTATTCTTTACCAAAAATTTGAAATTATATGCAAAAGATTTTCCATGAGGAGATGTATCCGCTGAAGAAAATTTTTTTCAAATCGGAGTTTTAGAAGAGGAGTTATCGGAAAAAATGTAATTTACTTTTACGCCCCCTAGCGGAAAATTTATGCGTAATTTGAAAAAGTAACTATATCTAAAATACTCTTCGACATAAATGGAATCGAAAGATAAATTTTTTTTTCAATCGGATGTTTAGAAGCAAATATGTGGAATAAGACGTATTTTTGAATTCGACATCATCTGCATTTACGCCCTCCACCGGCGAAATTGTACATCGTAAAAAAAAAAAAAACCGAAATGAAGGATCATTTGCATATTTCAAGCTTCCGAATGCAAAAAGAATTTTTCAAATCGGACTAATAGTTGCAGAGATATCGTGGGTACAGACTGACGGACAAACCGATAACAAAAGCACGATCTTTTTTTACAAAAGACGTGCTAAAAATTAGCGTCTAAATCCCACGGTCTCCATAAGGGGTGTATGAGGAGGATTTAACATGTCTTCATCATCGTGAGAATGTGATTCTATATTACTTAATATAGAATGGTGCACACATATCATTAAGGGTGCCACAACCAAGAGGCTTTGGACTGTATGCAGTTCAATTAAAATATCTGGAAGATGTTTTATCCCACCTCGGCATGCAGGCGTTATAAGAAAGACCTCAACTAGGTTCATGAAACATTTTCGGCGATTCACCACAGTGGGATATTTGCAATTCTGAATCATTGTAGTTTCTTACCCAACTCGAATCGTCTAGGGACTTAAACAATAATGATGTCTAATTTTCCGTAACTTCTACAAATTCCGCGCTCAGCCGCCCCTGTGGCCGAGTGAGTAGAGCGCCGGTTTTTGGCTAGTCGTCCAAGATGAGCCAGGGCTCGAGTTCAGATAAGCCATGGGTGGTGTGCTTGTTTTGCTGCGCTACCTCTCTACTCTCTCTGGAGAAACCGTCTCCGGAAGGTGACTGCTTAAGCTCTAAAAGTTATTAGTGGTTGTACCTCCCCCCCCTCAAATAATTACAGGCTCAAAGTTGAGATCATCATATTATGCGTTGTATTTCACCTCAGTCGTAGCGGGGATTCCGCCAGAATTTAAGTGCCGCAAGAGTTAAAATGTGGTCGGGCCATAGAACATACGCTACATACATAATATGCAAAAAATAAATAATGCAATTAGCTGTCTACATCCCATGAAAAAGCCTTTTGGTTGATGTGCAAAAGCTTGGAAACTGATTTCTATTTTACACCAATAAATTCGGATTACTAGTATAGTTTTACTGTTTTAAATAAATAATGGCGATGTAAAGGTTACATCAAACTTATGGGACCTCGTGGTAAGAGCGTTTTCAACTGGAACAAGGAAATTAGAAAGAGATAATTTTTGAGAGTGGAATGGTATACCGCAAAATTTTATTGCAAAGGTATTGTTTTATTACTCCGAACTGAGAGTTGTGACTGAATTCAATTATGGCTCCATCACAGTTAATGATCCGCGAAGCTGTGCAGTGCAAGTACTAACTCGGAAGAGAAGAGATAGGGTAAGTTTCTCATTTTCACATATACATTACTGTTTGTGAAAATTGCAACACCATGAAGGACTGCTGGTATTAGCTTGAAACTTACAGGATATGTATAACAGGCTAGGACATGCAGACTATTAAAATGTCAGTGTAAATGCGTATGCGGTTTCCAAGCAGCGCCCTCTGAACTGTCCGGTCTAGGGTATATAACCCAAGACTGGACAGTTTAGCGGGGACTTTCCTAAACAATTCCAATTATTACTAACACACATTTTAAGAAATTAGTGCTAAATATTTCAAACTTTTCTACATCCTTTCTATTACAGGGCTTGAAAAATATCTGAAAAGTTATATGCCCAGCCAGGCATGTGCAGAAATTATTTTACCTGTCCATGTAGTAAAAGCTGAATGCCCAGGAAAAATTATCTTTTAAGATAACAAATCAGAACTCCCATTTTTTTAAGTTAAAAAATACGAACTTTTTTACATATTTTGCATCTCTGTTTTAAGGTTCTGTATTCAAAATGTTTAATTTACGAATGTGTATCTTAACTTCTAAGATGATGATGAAATTGGTATGAAATGGTTTGATGATGAAATTGGTATTTGAGAAATTTAGTGTTTCTGCAATGTTCCTTTTGTTGAAGTTTCCAGTCTTTGTCATTAAACACAGGAGGCTAGTTCCATCAGATGCATGTATCTCGTCACTGACTATAAACAACATTTGGAGCAAAACACTGCAGAAAGTTCCAATTTCTGGACAAGCATAACATAATTAAAGAAGTGATATTCTTCTGCCATTGCCACTCCATTAACAATAATACAACTTCTGATGATTAGTAGTGAAATGAAACATGACTTACGATGACTGTCTTTTTTTTTTCTTGTAGTGGGAAATTCTATTCCAAACTTTATTTTTAAAATTTAGTTGCCCGGACCGGGCAACTAAATTAAAAATAAAGCCTGCCCAGGACAATAATTTACATTCCCTGGGCATCTCGGGCATGGTATTTTTCAAGCCCTGTATTACAAACTGAAAAATAATGGCTGACAAAATCCTTATTTATAAATGCTGCTATTAATATATGATTAGTTTTGAAACAAGGTTCTAACTTCAGAAACAGAATGTGACCTTTACTGAAAGAAGCTGAAATAGCATGAAATAATTCAACTGTGATAAGGTCTGAGGTATATACATTTTTATTTAGATTACAACACTTTAGCAGGCAGATCTTATGAATAAAACATACAATATTATTCTACCATTTCATCAGACAATTCATCCCCTGTACCATCCGATGAAACTGCGTATCTTACTACAATCTCAACATCATCAAAGTCATCATTTTGTGAGCCATCAGAGTCTTCTCTGTAATCCTGTTCTTTGTCTTTTGGGCGTGACATAAATCTGTTGCAATTTCGAAATACTATGCCATGTTCAGGTGCAAACAGACCAGGTGACAATTCTGATGCCACGCTTTCAGTTGACGAATGCAGCCCGTAATGCATGGAAGTCCCACTCGCACATGCTGTTGGAGAAATTCTGCCAAGTATGTAATTAGCAACCCTCCTCTTTGCATCTGTTTCAGAGTCACTTGGGTGCTGGGAGGTAGGGATCTCATCATCAGAGGAGCACTGCTCTTCTCCTAACAACCAACTGAGCTTATTAGCAAGATAAGCCTTTAAGCCTGGAGGAAGTGCAACAACATCTAAAACATTTTTCTCCAGTGGAATTATGCTTCGGAGACGCTGACAACAAAGAAACTGCAAGGAAGATGGGAAAGAACAACTTCGGATAATCCTCATAGCACTTCTAGCAGCTGTTGAAGACACCATGGCATACAGAGTTTTCCCTTTTAGTCCTGTGCAAGCCACACCTACAGATGTCAAATACAATATTAGATATGTAATTACAATAACTAAATACTATGTCAAACACAATGTTAGATATGCATTTACACACGCCGGCCAATGAATTAGAAACCTTTATGCAGATTTACATAAATGCCACACAACGTATATGCAAAATATTTGGTCATATGTGTCACCACGTGATTTAGGCAACTACATCCTTTCCAAAAAAAAAAAAAAAGAAAAGAAAAAGCACCCTGAGAAAGTTGTTTGATCCTGATGAAACTCGGCATGCACGCACCGCAGGGATAAATATGCAAATGATTAAAACATAATAATCAATGACCACATAGTGGCCCACAGTGTTTAAGCTGGAATTATTCCTTTTGTAGCAATTTGGCTATTTTGTCAGCAAAAGTTGTAGCAAAATGCTATACAAATTAGCCAAATTCACGGTTCTATTTTTTGCTGTATTTACATATGAAAATACAAGCACAATGCATTAGCTAAATGGAATTTTATACTTTAAATAGAATTCGAGAAAAAAAATAAGCTTTTACATTTCTAATTTTAATAAAAATACATTTGCTGTTTTATGTAGATTATGAAACTATATACAAAGACCAGGAATGAGCAAAACAAAAACCGACGACACACCGACCGACCGGTCGGTCGACTTGAACTGAAACGGCGTGTGCTGCTCCTGCGATTGCTGCTGCGGCAGCGAACAGCTAAAGAAACAAACAAACAAACGAAACCCTCTTTCCTTATCCATGGCAGCAAAGCCCTTGTGAAAGGTGCTGTCGAGGCTCACCGGCACTTTTCTGAAATAGCAGAAAAGGCAACGGGGAAGGAAACACAACAACAGGGCAAACAGCGATGATGGAACAAAAAAATGACTGAGATGGAAAAACAACACATGGGTGAAGCAGGGGATGGGCTGGATGACGAAAGAAATACTGAAGGGAAACATTCGCTTTTCAGTGGGGACTTCTTGTCGCAAAACTACCGTCATTATCGCGATTTGGCGAAAATGCGAGCTACAGCTTAAACACTGGTGGCCAACCACAGTGCATGGCAATCATGCATTGAGGAGGGTATATCAAGAGCAAAGCTTGCACACAGGGACAATTGTGACAGCAGATTACAATTGCATTAACCTTCATAGACTGTGAGGATGCCTCAAAGTCGGATCCACGCACACTATGAGCAGTTGAGTGAGTTTGAGACAGGACGTACAATTGGGCAGAGGGAGGCCAGCTGGTCAAGTTGCTGTATCGCCAGGCATTTAGGTAAGAGTGACACAGCAATCGGACAATGTTGGCACCAATGGATTGAGGAGGGCACAATCCAGCAGCACGTGGGCAGTGGACGGCCGAGGGCAATGAACTTGTAGCTCTCGACCACCCATGGCCATTTGTGTACAGGTATGGAAGTGGCCATCCCGACCATTGACGGACAACTTATGGCACGGGGACTACATTCGAGGAGGCCACTGCACTGCCCATCACTGACCAGCCCAGCAGTCTTCAAATCTGCACAATTATACAATATCTACCAACAAGTAATTGGACACCTGTGATAGCAAAGGAAAACAAAGTTTATTCACCTTCAATAGTTGGTGAAGCCTCCACGAACGGCGATTACAGCTGCGACCCTCCGGGGCATACTCTCAACCAGGTGTTGTACGACAGCTAGCAGTATTTTCTCCCACTCGGCTTGGAGAAGACAGGTCAGTTCCTTCACCGATTTCGGACAATGGGGGCACCCCTTAAGTCGATGCTCTAACTCGTCCCAGAGGTGCTCGATAGGGTTAAGGTCCGGGCTCTGCACAGGCCAGTCCATTCGATTAGCCCCACTGTCACCATACCAACCCATGGTAGACCTCGCAACATGACAGGTGGCATTGTCATCCTGAAAGTAACATGGGTCCACCCCGTAAAACTGCCACAATGTAGGAAGCGCATGGTCATCCAAAATGGTGCAGTAGGTCTTGGCGTTGAGTCTACCAGGAATTGCGACCAAAGGTACCGTGTCATATCAGGAGAAACACCCCATAGCATAATTCCAACGCCGCCTAACTTCACAGTTGGCACAATACATTCCGGCAGGAGGCGTTCTCCAGGCAGACGCCAAACCCACACCCTGCCATCCGAACGGTAGAGGGTGAACCTTGATTCGTCGCTCCAGAGAACCTGTTTTCACTGTTCAACGGTCCACTGTCGACGTTCTTTGCACCATGTTAGCTGAGCAGCGCTATTGGACTTTGTGATCAAAGGCATGTGGGCGGCAGCACGTCCATGATAACCAAGCAGATGGGCTTCCTTACGGATGGTATTCATCGAAAGAACACTCCCGGATGCCTGTTGAAACTCCTCGCGGATGTTGTCCATCGACTTGGTGCGGTTCTACCGAATTTCTCTGGCCAACACCCGTCGGTCTCCAACTCCCAGTTTTGTGGGTCTGCCGGGTAGGGGCACATTCCAACAGTCACCTCTCATCTTCCACTTGCCAATCACGTAGGTCACTGTCGATTTTGGGTACTCCAACTCGCTGGATATGTCACAGTATGGATCGGCCATTTCTGTGATACCCGACGATTATACCTTTCTCGAAATCAGAGAGCTCCGAACTGCGTGGCATCTTGCATGCAACTGGTTGCATTGTTTCCCACACGATATTTAACGGCGGCGGCTGTGACGTGTATCAGGACCGCAGATATCGTCGATTGCAGGGGTGTCCAATTACTTGTTGGTAGATAGTGTATGTGAAGAGCTAATTTGGAGAACAGGAAGGATTCAATCTCGTCTTCCGCTATGTGATTTACTGTTTGAAAATATTTGTTTAGGATTAATGAAATATGCTTTACCAGCCTTTTTCTTTCCCACACAGCACAGAATATTTCGTATATGTTACAGGTGCGTAACACTGAAACTTTTCAGATACGTTGCGCAATGTAACAGTAATGTTTCAGAAACCCTAAGATTACCTCAAAATGTCCACCAACGTTACACAACTTTGAAACATAACCGATACGTTACAGTGAAAGGTATTTGTAACTTCAAGATACCAACTTCATGTTACTGTTACGTGTTTGAAAGATATTTGTAACTTCGTTACATTACTGTTACGTGATAATCTGTAAAAAGGAACACATCCATGTGCTACCTCAAGGACGCACGTGGTCGATTCCTGTCAATCATGACGTCAGTCGTAGCCATTATTTTCCCACGTGATCTTCCTGACCATCTTTTGTCCACCATTTTCTCTTTGTGTTCAACCATAACATTTTGTGTGCCACGTGGTCCTACCGAACATGTTTTGCTCGCCAATTTCTTTTTTTTACCTCCCCACATGGTCTCAGCAATATTTTTTGTACGCATTTTTGTTTTTCCCCATCAGGAAATTTTACGGTGTGACATCACGACGCTAAGGAAATTTTCTTTCCAAGGAAATACAAATCCTCAAAGTCAGGCCAGGTTTGAACCCTTGTCCAACGGGTTTCTAGGCAGATGCAATATCCTACTCGACCATGGGATGCCTTGTGATTACAGCGTTCTGCAGGAACTAACGAGAAGGCCAGCGCTTGGTGAATACGTTGTTTAATAGAAATGCATTATGTTTGCCATAGATCATTTTATTTTTCTGTATGATGACTTAAATTTCTTCATGATTAATCGACGAAATATACGAAAAAATATTGCGAATACGTCATTTTTAAAATAGAAATACATTATTTCTTTTTCCATCGATCATTTTATTTTTCTGTAGGATGACTTAATTTTATTCATGATTAATTAACGAAATGTACCTTTTAATGCATATCTTACTCTATTTTTTTTCAAAACTTGCATAGTTATTAAACTTCTCAATATATCAATGTTATTTTCTTTTCTACCTTTACACACTAACAACTACTTTTATAGACTTTTTGTTCTGATCCAAAACCAACAAACGTACTAAGATATTATACACTAGCATGCAAAACTTAAGGACGGACACTAGTGTACACTAACTAGCCAACTCCTGGTACGGAGAAGTGGCCACAGGAGAACTGGACACATTGGAATTTCAGTGCCATTAAATTGTTCTGCATAAACACATTTCGTGTGGCTATATTCCCCGCTACTTGAGCAACTATTGTTCATAAAATATTTTTTTAATAATTTCATTTTCAGTAAGAAATTTAGACATTTCCATGATTTTTGGGCTAAAGACAAAGCGGAGAACTGGCCACCAAAGAACTGCCCACAAAAATTTTAAGTGGCCGTGTAAAAATTGCGTTCTGGACTGCTCCGTGGCTACATCTCCCGAGATTGGTTATCTGACCCACACATTACATTTCCGTAATTTCGTCTTTTCTTATTTACGATATTTGCCAAGGTTTATAAACTACAGCTAAACAAATTCTCCGCGGGTATGTGCAAACACAGGAAATTTATCAGGGGTGGGAGTGGGGTGCTTAAAACCTAAAATATGAAATATAAATATTTTCTGGTCCGATCGGGGTATTTTCAGCATTTACAAGCTACAACTCAACAAATTATCTAAAGGCATGTGCCTACCCAGGAAACCTATCGAGGGGGGGGGGGGTAACGGTTAATACCAAAAGTGTAGAATTTTTACAACCAGAAATACTTTATATAAAACTGAATACTGCCATTTCGGTGACCTGTACAGCTCTTTTCACAGCATTTCATTAATCAATGTTTGCTACATCAAGAAATAAAAGAAAACGGTTGCGCATCACCGTCCGTCACAGTATATAGTGATACACAACCGTTTTCTCTGCACAATGAGTAGGTAGTGTCGAATTTTAACTTTAATTTCGTTAAGAAAATAGCAAAATGCCTGCTCTGTGATTTGATGTAGCAAGAGATGACTAAGAAATGGCAAAACATACATTTTAAGTTAAATTAATTCCAAAAATAGTTAGTTAGTTAGTTGATTTTAGTGGCGCAAGGGCCAGGTTTGGCCAAAGAGCGCCAGACACAGAACTATCAGCTAAAGATTTTTAAAAGCGTGGAGAATGATTAAGAGCAGACGGGCTTAGTAAAAGTTAGAAAAGAGGATGATGAAAGATGTGAAGACTAGTTAGTTAATTAGGTTTATATATAACTTTATTAGTTTACTATTATATTTATTATATCACTTTTTTTTTTTTTTTTTTTTTTTTAAATAAGTTTTAAAAAGTTAATCTGTTTTAAAAGGAAAATACTGCGAAAGGGTCGCAGTGGTCGCCCAAAAGTTTTTGAAGCGTAGCTGCGTCCTCGTCCAGCAGATGAGACTGAAAATAGTGAAACCGATTATTACAAAACCGAACACAACTACATAAAACATGAGAGATGGTGAGTAAACAGTCGCACGCCTCACACATTGGGGCAGCGTCGCCACACAGCAAATAGCTATGCGTGAAGCGACAATGCCCAATGCGGAGACGCGCAAGAACAACTTCTTCCCTACGGTTCCGGCGACACGATGATTTCCAGATTCCAAGGTTAGGTTTTATACGGTGCAGTTTATTCTCCACCTGTTGGTCCCACAGACTTCGCCACGTTCGTCTGATATGATCGTGAACAAGAAAGCGAAAATCGCGGTGAAACAGTGGCAAGGGTGTGACGACCAAAGAAGAGGCAGATCTAGCAGCAGCATCGGCAGACTCGTTCCCTGGGATCCCAACATGCCCAGGAATCCAGCAGAACCGAATCTGGACATCAGCCTCGAGCAAAGAACGAAGAAGTCTCCGAACGGCAAAAAGAAGTGGGTGGCCAGTGAAATCCAAAGATGACAATGATTGCACAACACTCAACGAATCAGTGTACACAATAGCACGCTGATGAGAGCTCGACTGCACGTGAACAAGTGCAAGATACACAGCATGCATCTCCGCCGAAAAACCGTGGCCTCAGGAGGAATGCGGGCAACAGAAACTTCGTCAACGCAGACGGCGGCGGATCCAACAACACCAGCCGCCTTAGATCCATCGGTGAAAACAGGAATAAAGTCTGCATTGACGTAACGGTGTTCAGCGAAGAGCTGCTGGTACACTGACGCAGGGGTTGAGGACTTGTCAAAAGATGTAAAGCTGGTATCGACCAAGACACCAAGAAAATGCCATGGAGAATCCTCAAAGCCCCTGGTCTCTCCAACGAGTGACAAGTCGAGCCCCTGCATCACGAGCTACGGCCGCCATACGAAGACCGAAGGTTCGAATGCACGAGGGACGGATCTCGAACAAACGAGCACGCTGGGGATGAAAAACTGCACCGTATAAAGGATGGTCTGCGAGTGATTTAAGTTTCAGGTAAAATTGAAGAGACAGCTGCAGACGGCGTAAATGAAGCGACGGTTCGTTCGCGTCGGCATAAAGGCTGGGAATGGGTGACGGGCGAAATGCTCCCGTACAAAGACGCAGCGCTTGATGGTGGATGGTATCCAACGGCCGGAGAACGGTAGGACGCGCAGAGCCATACACCATACAGCCATAATCCAGCTTAGACCGAATGAGAGAATGGTAAATACGGAACAAAGAAGTCCTGTCTGCACCCCAGGAGACTGAGGCAAGGATCTTAAGGATTGACAAGGCTCTCAGACAGGAAGTCCTTAGCCGTCGAACGTGCGAGCGAAAGGTGAGAGCACGGTCAACGGTCAAACCAAGGAACTTGGTTTCCGGCAAAACTGGAATGGCTGCACGGTCCAAATAGAGCTCTGGATCAGGATGGAGGCCACGCCTCCGGCAGAAATGGACACAGGCTGTCTTGTCGGGAGAAAGAACAAACCCATTATTGTTAGCGGCTTTAACAATCTGGGTAATTGCAGACTGCAACTGCCTTTCAACGAAACGCATGCTGGATGATGAACAGAAGATGTGAAGGTCGTCAACATAAATGGTAGCCGAAACCGTAGGAGGAAGATTTTTGAGTAAACAATTAATGCGGAGGATGAACAGAGTCACCGAAAGAATGCTGCCTTGAGGAACGCCTTGTTCTTGATGGAAAAAGGCGGACAGCGTTGTACCCAGGCGCACCTGGAACACACGGTTACGAAGAAAGTTGGCAATGAAGGTTGGCAGGTTTCCCCGCAACCCACTCTCGTGGAGGTCACGGAGGATACCGTGACGCCACGCTCTATCGTAAGCTTTTTCGATGTCAAAAAATACAGACACCAGGTGCTGCCTACGTACGAACGCCTCACGAACAGACGTCTCAAGGAGCAGGAGATGGTCAGGAGCTGAACGATGACGACGGAAGCCGCTTTGTGATGGAGACAGTATTCGATGTTCTTCAAGAAAATAAATTAGCCGGGAATTAACCATTCGTTCAAGGATTTTGCACAGACAGCTAGTGAGGGCAATTGGCCGATAACTAGAGGGAGACTTGGGGTCTTTGCCAGGCTTGGGAAAAGGTAAAACAAAAGCTCTTCGCCAAGAGTCCGGGAAACTGTGCTCCAACCAAATACGGTTGAAAAGCACTAATAGATTCTCGAGAGACGACTGCGAGAGATGACGAACCATGTCATAGTGGATGCCGTCAGGGCCGACAGATGTTGCGCCAGACCGATGCAGAGCCACCCGTAGTTCAACCATGCTGAAGGGGGAGTTATACTCAGTGTTATAAAAAGGCGCAAAGGAGATTTTCTGGCGTTCCGCGGTTGTTTTAATCCTCTGAAAGGACGGGAGATACGCCTGAGAACTAGAAACTGAGGCAAACGCTTCGCCCAAGCAATCCACAATCTCCCCAACTTCAGCATACGTGCAGCCGTTATTCTCAAGAATTGAAATTTGGCGGGAACTATAGTTTCCCCGGATCTTACGAATTTTTTCCCAAACAGTTTTTGAACTGGCACGTGAATTGATAGATGAAACGTACTTCATCCAAGACTCTCCCTCTTGCTTCGTCGACGCACCAACCGAGCGTAAGATTTTGCTCTTTTAAATTTAACAAGATTAGCATCGGTCGGATAACGCCGAAAAGTACACCAGGCCTTATGTTGAACTCTCCTAGCCGCTGCGCAATCAGGGTTCCACCAAGGCTTCGGACGTCTTGGGAGCGTCGTTGATGTTTTTGGGATAGAGAGATCTGCTGCCTGAATGATACACGTTGTGACATCAGTAACAGCTGCGTCAATTGACCCCCGGGTCACCATGGCAAAAGATATCATTGCGGACGGTGTGAAGACCTCCCACTTGGCACGATCCATCCTCCAACGAGGAGGGCGGGAGGCAGAAGATGGTACGCTCACATTATACCTAAGTACAATTGGGAAGTGGTCGCTTCCATGGAGGTCGTCACACACCGTCCACGACCAGTCGGCCATAACCGATGGTTGACCCAAAGATAAATCGATTGCACTGAAACTTCGTGTAGGCTCGTGGAAGTAAGTGTCAGCACCGGTGTTAAACAGGCACAAAGAGGTCGAGGAAAGAAGAGATTCGATCCTACGGCCTCGTGTGTCTGTTCTGACACTACCCCACAATGGATTATGAGCATTGAAGTCACCCAGAAGAAGAGCAGGTGACGGCAGCTGCCCAACTAAGCTCTCAAGAACGGACACGCTCACGTCCTCATCCGGCGGCAGATAGACGCTGCAAACAGTTAGAGGCACAGGCATGGAGATACGCACCGCAACGGCTTGTAAAGATGTTGAGACCGCAACGGGAGAAACTGGAACACTGTGGGGGACAAGGATGGCAACTCCCCCGCAAGCTATATCTCCTGAAACATTATCTTTCCGAAATGCACTGTAGCCTCGAACTGAAAGGAGGTCTGATGGTTTAAGTTTTGTTTCCTGGAGGCAAAGGCACACCGGAGAGTATGACGAAAGCAGATGTTTCACGTCGTCATGTCTTGTTCGAAAGCCTCGACAGTTCCACTGAATGATTTTATCTATGGTTTGAATTGTGGTGAATGAGAAAAAGAAAAAACGAAAAACAAAACCCGAGAAAAACTGGGACAACTAAAAGTTGTCCGATTCCATCATTTCGTCTGCAATGTCCATTTGTGCTTGGGACTGTTTTGTCCGACGTCCTGTAGTCTCTGGTGGTAAAATGGGGCGGTATTTTGGTTCCTGTGTCGCAGATGATCTTGCCCGATCCTGGTTCTTATGATGGGAGTTTGGAGATTTCTTCTCCTTTTCTTTTTCCTTTCTCTTTCCTCCCGGGGTTGTTGAAGTCCCGGTGGTGCTGGTGTTAGTTGCAGCAGGTTTACGCACAGTGGTTGTTGGAGCTTTCGCGTCCCTAGCTCGGGATTGTAGTGCTGCCAGACCAGCAGCTATGATGTCGTCTAGCTTGTAGGGACAATTCACTGGGATTTGGCTATCAGTCTGGGTACCGACTGTAGTCCTTGCAACAACCGCTGATGCATATGATCGCCGATTTGATTGGTTTGGAGCGACCTTTCTTCTGGCCTCTGGGTAGGAGATTCCCTCAACGGTCTTAATGCGTTGGATCTCTTTTTCCTCTTTCCACTTTGGACAGTCTCTTGATGATGCAGCATGAGATCCCTTGCAGTTGAAGCACAGCTCGGCTTCGGCATGGCAATCTTGCAAAGTATGGTCGGTTGCAGTACAACGCCCACACCGAGCAGTGCTCCTGCAAGACTGCTGGGAGTGACCATATGCTTGGCATTTGAAGCATCGTAGAGGACTTGGTATGAAGGGCGCACTTCAAGGTGTAGATACCCTGCCTTGATTGAAGTTGGCAGGGATGGGGTGTTAAAGGTCAGTATGATGTTTCGAGATGGGACAGATTGGCCATTTCGCCGAAATAGGATGCGCCGGACTCCACTCACTTGTTGGTCTTTTCAGTTCCTCCAGAAGTTCTTGGTCACTGCACTCCAGAAGGTCTTGAGAAGAGATAACACCTCGTGAGGAATTGAGGTAGCCGTGAGGGGTAACTTTTACTGGACAATCTAAAAAAAGAGGTGGTGTTTAAAAGCACTGTAGCATATCTGGGACTCGACATCTCGACAAGAAGATCTCCAGATTGGAGCTTCTTAACGCTCTTAGGAGAGCTGGCAATTGATTGCAGTGCTTTATTTATCCAGAAGGGGCTTCTGGTGTTTAATGGGTTTGAAGCGTCCGAGGAGTGGATGCAAAAGAACCGAACATTGGCAGAATCAGGTGTAGGTTTCTTGTTGGGAGGGGGGTGACCCTTCCTCAATGAGCCGCTTTTGTTTGAAGTTCTTGGGAAATTTTTTGGTTAGCCATGAAGAGAAGTGAAAAGTTCGTCCGCCGATTTCCCCGCCCACAACCGAGCCCAACAGGGGAGAGCCGGAGGTCCGCAAGCCCAATTGGACGCAGGACACGACTCTAGGGTTAAGCAACGGATATAGCATGTTGATAGTGCAGACATGCGCTCAGCGAGTACCGAGACTTTCCCAGGTCTCGGTAACACCCCCCTTTGGCATGTCCGCACTATCCCCAAACTCACCCTGTTGTACGAAACAACAAGCCGATTGACTAGGAGTGGGTTAGTTCCTAGCCACCCGTTTAGGGTGAAGCAGGGGGCAAAGAGGAGTGTTGGCGACTGGCGACAACAACAACCTGGCCACCAGAAACCTCAGCCTCCAGCATCCCCTTTTCCACCTTACGGGTCACCGCACACGGCAAACGTGCAGGTAGGTCTAGCAAACCAGCCCGGAAAAACAAGAGAGGAACAGAAAATGGAGAAGCAAGTCGAGTAGAAAATGGAGTAGAAAAGAAGAACAGGTAGTGGAGAAGAAAGTAAAAACAGGAAAGGGAGAGGAAAGCCAAAGGAAAGGAAAGGGCTGGCGCATAATCACAACCTCAGCAACCAACAACTGAGGCGGGTGCTGTCAAGGTGGTGGCAACACAAAGTTGTAACGGGAAGAATCAAACATAACAAGTCGGCTAGGGCCGTGGGGTCGCTACTCCCCATCAGCTGGATGAACAGCTGTCCCTGCGGTAACGTATAAGCGCAAAAACAAAAAAAGCAAAAAACCGTCACAAGGTCAGCTCGGGCCGTGGGGGCGCCGCTCCCCAAATAACTGGAAAACCAGTTATCCCCGTGCGGGGTCCAAAAATAGGTACTGCGGTAGCTCACTCTGCCGTGAATACGATTTTACAGGTCACGAAGATAACACTGATTCTTTCACGGACACATCATGAACCGAGTTTGAAATATTTCGCTTACAAAAATTGGAGAGTAAAAATGCAAGCCCCACTGATTTATTTCAGAGCAGAGACTATGAAGTAGGAAAGCAAACATTTCGTTTAGAAAAATTCTTTAAAAATGCGAAGTCATTATTTTGCACGATTACGGAAAAATAAATGAAATCATTGGAAACAATAAAAAATGAGGAATAAATCCAGGAAGAGAAATAGTAATAATAAAAAGACCTTCAGAAAAATTCAAAACGTGGAAAATCACTGAACATTCTCATGTGCTCTAGACTGGGCATTTACGCCGAACTTCCAGAAAATGTGATGAACCCCCCAAAAACGCACTTTTCGACCGGAAGAGATTTGCAAAAATCTGGAAAATTTGGTAGGTGTGCAATTGCATCAAACTTTTTAGAACATTTTGATCACTTTTAAAACATTTGGTGCAACTCCACAATTTCAATGATTACAGAAATACACAACTTTCGGAGGGAAAATGAAAACAGAATTTTAAAATATTCTAACAATCAATTTAGGTGTTCAAAATCTTCAAAAGACAGAAATCCGTCCACAGGACGAAAGAATGTCAGCCATGATGGAAACGATTGTTTTCTCTTTCCACATGAACAAGCTCCCTGCCACACTGTGCAGCAGGGTGGATTCCTGACAATAAGGTGGAATTGTTAGACTAGCCTGCTTAGAGTTCTTATCTTAATCCCATAGGACACCTCTGGGATGAACTGGGGCAACAGATACAAAATCGACCACAACAATCATCTTCACTATCCACTCCAGCAGTAGCTTTGCAGGACGAATGGCAAGTCATTCCTGTATGGACCTGCCAGAAATTGATTGATAGTATGCCTCGACGTGCTGCCACTGTCATAAAAGCAAAAGGTGGACCAACTAGTAACTCATTGGAATAATAAAGCCATTTGTCCCAAAACATTGTGGTGTCTGAATACTTTTGATAATACAGTGTATGTTATTATTAGGAGTGATGTGACCGCAACTGGAATGTTTAAATATCCATTTTGGCGAATGCTGTTCTGCAGGGGCTGCAAACAGTGGCTGTAACTGGGGTATTTGTGAAAGAAAGAAAGAAAAAAAGAAAGAAAGAAAAAGGAAGGAAAAAGGAAGAAAGAAAGAAAGACATACATACATCATTCAGCTGTTCTCTGAGATTCAGAGGTTAGCTGATCAAAGAAAGACCATGTGCCAAGTACACATTTAACCAATAGAACTAGAATTTACAAAAAAATAAAATAAAAGAAAAGAACATGATCAGAAAAATATAAAAAATGAACATAATTAGGAAAGAAAAAAAAAAGGTAACTTTGTCCGAAAATTTTTAAATGTGGAAAAAAAAAATTTCATCCCTGTTAGAACAGTGAACTTTGGCTCATTTTGTGATCTTTCCATGAAACCCTAAAATGTTAAAGCCAAAAAAAAAAAAAAAAAAAAAAAAAATTTTTTTTTTTTGTAATCTAAAAACTCTCTGCAAACAACTTGGAAACTATTCCTGTAATTGTATATCTGCATTCTACAACACTTGGTTTCTTTTCACATGGTTCAAAACAAGAAATGGGGAAATATAGTTGAACAAAGAACAGGATCAGAGAAATGATACAGGAGTCTCATGAGTTAAGTGGAAAATGAGATGAATACTTCTGTGAGCTATTAGAACATGAAAGCAAAGGTGATTTTGAGGCACAAACAGATGATGCCACAGCGAGAGAAGAAAGCACAGCAAGGATCTCAAGGGAAAAGCTTTGGAAAGCTCTAAAATCTCTTCCAAGTGGTAGGGCTTCAGGAGTAGATGACATAACTGACGGGATTTAAAGTATAGTGGTGAGTGTCATTCACAGGTTAACTGAAATTTGCCTGATGTGCAGGGAGTTAGGAATGATCCCTCAAGATTGGAGGAATGCTATTGTTACTTTATACAAGGGCAAAGGTGATCAAACTGAATGCAAGAACTATCATGGTATCTATCACCTTGGTGAATGTACCAGGGAAAGTGTTTGGAGAGGTCATTGTTGATAAGGTATGAGGCCTTACATCACAGAAGATGTGGGTTGTACAGAGTGGTAAGGGAGGGGAATAGCTAGCAGGACACTCGAGGGGACTCAGCCACCTCGTGCAAGGCAAACAAGCCTCTCCGTGGAAAATGCAAGTAGTTATAAATTTTGAACTTTTATTTTGTACTCCATTAAAAGCATAATACTTTACCTTATCTTGCTGTGCATTACACATTTTAATAAAAAGTGATATAGTACAAACGATCAATAACTACAAAGAAATTACTTTTGGAGGTGAATCAGCAGATGCCTAAGATTCTTTGCCATATGGAGACAGGGTTTGTTGGTGTTATGGACCTGAGAAGATAGAAATACCCTTTTTTCTGGAGAAATGTAAAATTTTAAAGAATATTACAAAACATAACTAAAAAGATAGAAAGAATGGCAGAGATGGAGGTGTGCAGAAGGCTAAAACCCTGTTCATCATTTGGCAAGTGACTATGAGCTGCTGTTTAAAATCTTCCAGGTAGTTTGTTGTTTGTTGCTTAAAAAAGAAGTGCTGTTGTGGGAACCTTTTATAAAAACGTAAATCTCTGTGAGTGCACAAGAGAGAAAGAGCTTGCAACATTTCCTGTTCTTTTTTTTTTTTGTCTACTAGGAGTGGTTTTATGATGCTTGTGCTGGAGAATTTTTTTCGAGGGCGAGGGGGAGGGTCTTGTGCTCTTGGTTTTTGAGAGGGAAAGGAGTTTGGGTATTGACCATGGTAAGAAGTGGCTACCACCGACCAAAAAGAGGAGTAGAAAAAGTTGAAATATGACCTCAGTAAATCCTTGATTCCGTTGTGTGGATCCACGGAAAAGAAATAGAGAGACCAGAAAAGTTAGGCTAGTTGGGAATTATTTTGCATCCAGCAATAAAGAACATGCAACTTCAAAGAATGCGATTCATTTTTTATATTTAAAGAGAGTTAACATTGTCATACAGGACCCATTTCTCGTCATCTGTCACAATGCGGTCCCAAAATGGTTCAACTTGGTCACATGCAAACAAGGAAACGCATGCACTCATGCAATTTATTTTCTGCTCAACTGTGAGTTGATGAGGGTACCCAAACTACCCTCTTGTGCACCTTCCCAAGTTAACGCAGGTGCATGATAATGCCCATGTAAGTGGTCCCCAGCTGTTCGGTCAACTCAAGACAGACCCACATGTGACAATATGGGTCAGTCTCCTGCATGTCCATATCCACTGCTGCGGGTCTTCTGGCTTTGGAATGCTCTAACAGGTTAAAATTTCCCTTTCAAATCCATTCGAACCAGTGACTACACTGATGACGTGATATGGCATTGGGGTACATACTGGTAATGTTCCTTACAGAATTTGCTACCGTGGCAAAACTCATAAGTACGAAATGGCCAGTGCTTAGTGAAAATAATTAAGTCATAAGCAAAACAAAGGTGACTTAAATAATCTCTATTAATTTTTATCCCCTTGTCTTCTCAGTTCAATGACTAAAATACATTCTGCAATGTGACATTGAAGAGCTTGGGAGATATGGTGTGACCTTATCTCACTCTCTTCCCAATTTTTAGAAGTGCAATGTCCTCAAAAAGTCAAATTTTTGCCCTTGCATTTTCATAGACATTTTTTACACTTTCCAACCGTAAGTTGAAGAAGCGTATATGCTCCAGCTTTGTCCGTCTGTTCGCACGACAACTTGCGTAAAAATGGCTCGATTTCGATGAAATTTTAGTATGTGGTAGGGGACCACCTGGGAACGAACCCTATTGAAAATGGGACAAATGGGGTCAAAGGTCACGGCATAGGCACGGGATCCATTCAATCGCCCTTGTGCGTCATAACTTGCGTAAATATGGTTCGATTTCAATGAAATTTCAGTATGTGGTAGGGGACCACCTGGGGATGAACTATTGAAAATGGGACAAATGGGGTCAAAGGTCACGATATAGGAGTGGGATCCATTCAATCGCCCTTATGCATCATAACTTGCATAAATATGGTTCGATTTCAATGAAAGTTTAGTATGTGGTAGGGAACCACCTGGGGACGAACCCTATTGAAAAGGGGTGAAATGAGTCAAAGGTCAGGACATAGGAGCGGGATGCATTCCATCGCCCTTATGCGTTATAACTTATGTAAAAATGCTTCGATTGAGACAAAACTTTATCATGTTGTTCCGGAAGTATACTTTACCGGTTCTGTTGAATATAATTGAAATGGGGTCAAAGGTGAGGTCATAAGAGCAAGATTTATTCTACAGCCATTATCCTCATAACTTGGGTAATGATTTCTGGTATGTTGGAAAGCATACCATAATCAATGCATTGCATGATTTTACTAACTTGTTAATAATGCTAATGTATGTATCTTTAATACTGCACAATTCCAAAGGCATCATAAATGCTGATAGTTTCACAAAATCAAAGGCATTTTCATAATCAATAAAAGCCCTATATCATGGGAGTTCATACTCATTCACTCTTTCAGTTAGTTCTATTACTACATGGATATGATCTATAGTGCTACAACCACTATCCCTTGGATGAGCCATGTCCAGTGTTTCCATCAAGTGATGTGATAATATCTAAGTGAAGATTTTATAAACTGATAGGAAGCTGATGGGTTTGTGGTTTCTGCGATCCTCAAGGTCCTCTGTTTTATGTAGCAGAATCAGTGTAGCATTATTTTAATCAGGAATCTTTCCTTTGTTTAGACATCTAGAAAAAACTTGGGCAAGTGTAGTTTGTTTCTGCAATGGCTTCTTGTACAGTTATCCACTGCAAGCCCACCTTATTCTGGAGCTCTTCTCTTCATGCTCTTAATTGCATGTCATGTGCAACTTCTGCTAAGAGGACTTAAGGAACTTTGGTGCCAGTACATTTTTTTAGATCATTTAACTTTGCAAGTAAATTTATGTGTGAAATACACATATACTCACCCTACATTCATTGTAGGACTAACACTATTTTTATAGCAAGTTTCTTTTTGCCAATTCGTGATATGAACCACGTGTACCTCACCTTTGTTTGATATTAGGAAAATATATATTTAGGAAGATCGAATATTAATAATTTATTACACTGTAATCGACACGATATTTGGTTTAAGGAAATTACTGTTACTATTGATAAATTTAAATTTAACTTACCTTAAAACCACGTGGTTTGAGAATACTTACTTGGTTAGTTCTATTATTGATGCTCAAAGAGGTTTTTTTATACATATATACTTTTTAAGTTGCTTTTTTTTTACTAAATTTTAACCAAAAATATGGGTATATGAGGAACACAGTAAGTTCGATCATGAATGTGGCTTGATAACTCATAACCCAGGTTTTCGGTCCATCTTGTGGCACCATCATCAGCATTGTTCTTACGTGTTCCCACACACGTCAAGGAATTGCAAATGGTGAGTATTTGTCCTCATCTCAATTTTTAGGGGAAGTATCAATGTGTGGGTCCTAGGGTGGGTTGAACAAAAAACAAACTTTTTTAAATTGGAAAAGGTGCCATCTGGGCTGATTAGTAACCACTAAAAAAAAAAAAAAAAAAAATTAAATGTCAGTTAATATTTAGAGGATCACTGGAGTGTTGAAGTTTTGCAGTTTCAGAAAACAAAAAAAAAAATTAAATAGTCTGTAGCTTTTAATATTTTTATTTACTTAGAGATGGCCTAGTGCCAGAAAGGTGGCATACAAACATTATAAATTACAAAAAACAAAAATGTGATTGGTCAATATTTAGAGAACACACTGGGGCCCGAAAGTGATGATGAACTGTGTACGAATTTCACACTTTTTCCAAATGCCGCAGCAGCGCAGCGTGAAAAGCATATTAGCCTCAGTCATGAGTCATGGACGATTTGAATGGATTCATTGTTTAATTGTGTAAGTTTATATCTTTGGATTGGCAAGGCTGTTAGAATCTGTTATTCCCCCATGCTCCTCTCTCAAAAGGATAAATTGAGCGATGCATAGCAAGCAAGTTATTCATTAGTTGTCCCCGTCCACCAGACTGTAGTACTGGAATCTAACAACACAGGATTATGCTGTTCTGAACAGGACCGATCAGACACGTGGCTGGGGCCAGAGACTCGTGCCGGAGGTTACATAACCGTTTGAGAAATGGGAACATAGAATGATGGAGAACATTCCGCCCACTCGCCCATGATTTGTATGATGGCTACAGAAAATGCATCTCCATTAAAATGTTCGTCGTTGTCTCAGTTAGTAGCAAAGGGAACGCGCCTGAAATAGTATCAAATGAAAATCCAATTTGTGTTAGCCATTTAAAAATGGCGGATTCTTCTGAAGGGAATCTGCAGGTTCATCATGACAAGAGACCTGTTTGGGGAGAGAAGTTTCCAAAGTGCGAAATGTTTGGCACACCTAAGATCTTGCCGATGGATATGCTTCCACTTCAGTCAGAAGTTTTTAAATACTACCTCTCAGACATAGTCATTTGAAAAAAACCAGCAAAGAAATATCTTTAGGGATCTGTCACATTTAGTGGCATGAAAAGTTATGGTTCTTTGGGAGAAAGCTTCAATTCCTGCAGTTTCACAAAAAGAATTGTCGGCATAATGCAGTCTCATCATGATAATACAAAAATATAAAGACCAGGAAAAGTATAGTGTTCCTTGATGTTAAGAAATTCCAGACTGCTGCTAACAATAATCTTTTTGACATTTCTGCCTGTAAGTGTTCGGATTTCAATAAGTGTTATTGTCCAAAAAACAGTGAAGTTTTGGAGAGAGTGAGAGTTCATTTTGGATCCAAGGGGCACACAGACAGATAAGGATAGGAAACATGGACTAATGCATTTCAAAGAAACTACAGGCAATGGAAACAAGAAAGGTTTCCAGACATGTAGTAGATGCAGAGGCACATAAATCCTCGCAGACAGTTGACCCCTCTATGCCTTCAACAAGTGGTTTTCTGGGGCAGGGTCTAACAAAAGTAAACTCAATTAGCAGTCCATCAGAAGAAGAGGATGAGTATAGGCCATTTCATAAATACCAGTGACTGACACCGAAAAAGAATAAGGCCATGCAGATGTCACGCACCCAAATGAGAAGCAAACTGAGCTCACTAGCCATTGCTTGTGACAGGAATGGAGTTTCTGATAGAACAGTGGCAACGGTAGCTTACACTCTAATTAAAGATCTTCATTTGGGGACAGAAGAAGACATATCAAAAGTTATAAGAGAGAGGAAAAAGACAAGATCTACTCTTAGGCAGAAAAGTCACAGTAAGATACGTAATTTAAAAGCAATATTTTTCTATGGGAAGAAAGATAACACTGTGGTGCAAGTTAAGAAAGGAAGTAAGTTCTACAGGCAAACAAAACCAGAAGAGCACATTACAATGTTGGAAGAACCTGGTTCTGTGTACGTTGGTCATGCCGCTATAGATCACAGGCCTACTGCAGACAATACAAAGAAGAGCATGATTAAATATCTGCAGCGTAATGATGATTTACTAGCTTTCGAATGTGATGACACTGATTAATATCTGCAGCACAGATGATTTACTAGCTTTCGAATGTGATGACACTGAGATAAATACGGGAGTACACAGAGGAGTGATTCGATTGCTGGAGGAGAAGCTAGGACATCTTCTCCACTGGCTGGTTTGTATGCTACATGCAAATGAATTTCCCCTACGACATGTCTTGCATGAACTTGATGGTGGATCAACCACAGGGCTGTACAGCTACAGTGGACCAATTGGGAAGAAACTAGAGGACTGTGTGAAGCTGCCTGTCATTCCTTACGAAAAAGTAGAGGTGCAACTTCCTAAAGTGGATGAACACCAACCTCAGTGCAGACCAGAAGTACTTGTTAAACATTTGCAGAGCAATTTCTTTGGGTTACTGCTCTCCATATCTCACAGAACAGAGTCCGGCAAAGCTATCACATGCACGCTGGTTAACTACAGCGAACAGAGTGCTTCGGTTACAACTCGACAGTCTTATGCCATCACGGATTCTTTGCTATTTTGTCACCTTTATTATGAAAGTATACACTCCTATGTGTTTCCAAATCAAATGCCATCCTTTGTGCCAAGAAAGCTCTCGACATCTATGGCAAATGATTAGACTGACAAGGTACCTACCTACCTACCTTCCCACAAAGCTGAGGAATATTCTGAACAAGGTAATTAGGAGGGACCCCTACTTCGCTCATTCAGAGTCGATGCTATTGGCAATGCTCACAGATCACCATATGCATGCCCAACACCTTGTCGTGTGGTGAATTTTTCGTGCAAGAGAAGAAAAGAGTAGCAGTTGTGGTACTGAAATAAGACACTTCAAGACTCCCTCCATCAATTTTGATGCAACAGTTTACTTTGAAGTGATTGTCTGGCAGACATGCGAGTTCAGTGAATCTGCACTCATAAAACATATCTCAAATGGAGATATTTACTGTATGTTCAAATCTGAGAAACCAGTAAATATTAAAATACTTGAGCTACCTTGTCATACGCAGGCCATGGAAAGGGTAATCTGTCTAGTAAACGATGCTTCTGCGTCAGTGTGTGGTGAAGTGGCCAGAGATGGAGCAAGAATTGCATCGAGGAAAGCAATGCTGATTTTTTGCTTCAAATCCCAATTTTCTCCTATAACTGGCAAGTGGTAAACGTAACTGGTGTCGTGCAGTTGTAGGGTTGTGCTAGAGTCAGAGCCCGACAAGTCACCATGCAGCAACAATCCTGTAGTAAATTTTCCGTTTGTTTCAATTAATTATTTCACATAGAAACAAGTAAAGGACTAAAGAGTACAAACACTCACACAGGTTTCATTCAGATGCATTAAGATTAGCTGACTGACGTACCAGGAAATAGCAAATTACTGTTATGAAGTTACATTTTCAACAAAATTGAAACTTTTTGGGCCCCAGTAGGACTTCTAAGTGTTAACCGATCCCAAATGTTTTTCTGTGGGGTAACTCTTGAGCCTGCATAACATTACTTCCGCAACAGGCCTTGAGAATAAAAATAAAAAATTTGCAAAACATTGAAATTTCTTTGATCTTTTTTTATTGAAATTGAATACTTTGAAGACCCAGTTGGACCTCTAAATATTCATGGATCTCAAATTTTTTTGTGTGGCGCCTCATTAACCCGTGTAGGCCTTTTCTCACAATAGGCCTTCGGAATAAAAGAAATTAAAACATAAAAAAATACTGTAATTTCTTTATTGTTTATTGAAATTTCACACTTTGAGGCCCCAAAGGGACCTCTAAATATCGACCTATCTTTAAGTTTTTCTATGTGACAACTCTTGAGCCCAGTGGCACTTTTTCCGCACTAGGCTTTTCAAATTGAAAACAGATATTTAAAAAGTGCCTTTTCCAATCCACCCTAGCGGGCATGCATGCGTTGTTGTTAGTTTGTCTAAAAGAGAGATTCTCACATCAAACTCTTCTATTGGGTTCAATAATGTACAGAAAATTGATTTAATTAAAATTTAGTGGATTATTATTGCTAGATACCAGTTGGAAATTGATTTAATTTTAAAAGATTATTAGTAGCCAATAGCAGTCTGAAATTAATTAAACTTCAACATGTCTCATGATTTTTTCAATGTTACGATTATTACTGCTTTTTCTCCCATGCTTTTATTTATTTTATTATTATTTTTTAATCTCATATCTTATTAATATTCCCTTTCTTATGTTATTATTCTTCCATCTCATACATAGGCAGTACCAAAAACAAACTGAGGCAGAGACTGAATCAACACATAAAAAATTGAAACCAAAAAGAAGAAAAAACATACATACATACATATCATTAAGCTGTTCTCTGATATTCAGAGGTTAGCTCCTCAAAGAAAGACCATTTGGCAAATAAACATTTAACAGATAATACAAACCATCAGATAAATTTTTTACTTACTGTTGCTGTATCAAACTTCTGCATTTACAGCAATCTTGACACACAACACGAGCTTCAGTGAACATCCTTCACAAGACGTACACAAGACCTTCTATACTTCATACTCATAATCTTTTTGTCATTCAGGCACTCCTGAATTTGATCCTCCCACGACTTCCTTGGCCTTCCTTTCCTGCCACTTGGGCCAAAAAAAAAAAAAAATCTTAGTAAGCATCTCACCACTCATTCTTTCAACATGGCCAAACCACCTATGAATATTAGTCTCCACCTTGCTAACAATATTTTGCTTGACATTACACAACTGCTACACATCTTCATTCCTCACATGATCTGAACGTGTCTTCCCCCAAACCCCCTGTAAGTAACATTTCTCCGGCACACAAACAACTCCTATGTCTCTTCTGTATTACCCAGGTCTCACTGCCATACATCAGAGTAGGAACAATTACACTTTCATACACAGCCATGTAGGACTCCTTTGAGAATCCGTCATTCCTGTGAAAACCTCCTAAAGCAGCTATGACTTTCAATGAAGAATTCACTCGTCTACTAATTTCGCCATATAATCTGTTTTCTCTGTCAAACAAGCTTCCCAAATATACAAACTCATTCACCTGGTCAATCACGGTGCCATTTAGACTTATATTACATTCAGTAGTGCCAGTTCCTTGCTCAAAAACCATAACTTTGGTTTTTCTTTATTTATACTCAGTTTGAATTTCATACAAACTTCGTACATTCGGGACAACATGCTCTGCAACTCACTTTTACGCTCTGCCAACAGGACTGTGTCATCAGCAATCTGCACACATGGGTATTACCAAGACATAAATCAGTATTGTCCATCTTGGCATCACGCATGCATGCATCCATAAATATATTAAACAGCTGTGGTGCATTACACAACCTAGCCTGACTCCTGCACCAATGGAAAACCATTTTGATACAACACCATTTTCTTGTACACAACCTCTACTGCCAACATACATGGCTTTCACACTATTAAGTAGATTCCCGGTAACACCATATTCATTCAACACCTTCCACAGAAGTATGTAATTTACTCGATCATATGCTTTCTCTAAATCTATGAAGGCAGTAAAAACTTTCTTACCAACAGCCAGATACTTTTCAATTATCATGCGTAATGCAAAATTTTGATTAGTGCAGCCTTTACCAGGCATAAAACCACTCTGAACATCCCACACTTTCTCTGATGTAAGACCTCGTACCTTTTCAATAATGACCTTACCAAACACTTTTCCTGGCACACTCAGTAAGCTAATACCATGATAGTTTTTGCAGTCAGTCTGATCACCCTTTTCCTTATACAAGGGAACAATGATAGTATCTCTCCAGTCCCTAGGTACCATTCCTAACTCCCAGCATAACTGGCAGATTTCAGTTAACCAGTCAATTACAGAAGCACCACCATATTTCAACATCTCAGCAGTTATGCCATCAACTCCTAGAGCCTTACCATTCTGAAGAGATTTTAGAGCTTTACACACTTCTCTCGAGATCCCCCCTGTGCATCCATCTCTCACTATGACATCATCTGCTTCTGCCGCAGAATCATCCTTGTTTTCCTGACCTAATAATTCACAGAAATATTCACCCCATCTTACACTTAACTCATTGGGCTCCCATATCATTTCCCCGATCTTATTCTTTATAGAACTTGCAACTTTGTTTCCTCTATTTCTCCGGTGTCTCATATACTTTCAGAAAGTTTTTCTATCTTTCCAAAAATCCATTTCATGCCTTTCCACCGTTTTCTTACTATCTTTTGCTTTACTCTGGCAAACCAGCTTTGCTGCCTCACACTTCTTACAGCGATATTCATTCTCAGAAACTCTACCTTGCCACACCCCCAAATAAGCTTCCTTTTTCCCTTTACTGCCTCTTCAATCTCCCTATTCCACCAAACATCACCTCTAGTGCTACCCACTATTTTGGTGCCCCAGGCCTCTTCGGCAGCAGTGACAACACAGTTCTTAAAACAAGTCCACTTCTTTTCCACATCCCTCTCACATGACTTCAGCTCCTTCAGTCGCTCTCTGAATAAATTAGAGTAACTCTGATGGGCTTCAGGGAGCCTTTCAACCTTTATTCTTTCCATCCTAGGCCTCTTCCTATTTCTTTTCCTCCAACCAACATTCAGTTTCACTCATGACACCACCAAATAATGATCAGAACCAACTTCCGCACCTCTCGTCACACGGGTGTCAACAACTAAGTGTTTCAGACGCTGATCGTAAACAACAAAATCTATCACACTCTTTTGACCAAGAGTACGGTTTTCCCGAGTATATGTGTGGGTATACTTGTGGTTGAAAAATGTATTAGATACACACAAACCATTCTCAATGCAGAGTTCAATTAATCTTTCACTATTATCATTCACACAAGGGTCATTAAATTTACCCAGAACATTATCAGAAATCGCATTCTGCACACCTACTCTAGCATTGAAATCCTCTGCTATTTATAACTTTTTCTTTGGCACCAAACTGGCTCAAAACAGCTTTTAGCTCATTCCAGAAACCTTCCTTCCTATCAGAAGGTTCTGAGTCACAAGGATCATACACCACAACAATTACAATTCTCTGAAGTTTTACTTTTAAACAAATCCAAAGAATTCTCTCACTTATGCAGCTATAGTGAATCAAATTGTTCTTCATCTTTTCACTTAAAATCCCACCTACACCAGCCTGTCCCCTCACATTATCCAACACTCCAGACCACACACTCCCTGTTCCATTCACTTCTTCTATCCCAATTTCTTTCTTTTCAGTTTCACTCACACACAGAACATCCAATTTATACTTATTAATTTTTTCAATCACCTCATTCATCTTTCTATTTATTCCTCTAGTATTCCACACATCAATCTTACACTAACTCAGCCAGGATCTCTTTCTCAACTTCTTTTTTCCAGTTCCAGGTCGATACCGTGGTGGACCATCTTTCTCAAGTGTGGTAGATCCACCATATCTCACACAAGAGTCCGGAATAGTAATTCTTTGAGTTTTTTTAATTAGGAAAACACAACAGTGTGGGATATTAGCCCACAACTGATGGTTCCAGTTGGTTATTCAACCTAAGGATTCTGGAACAAAACCCAGTGAGTTGGGGTCTTTTCGCCAATGTCACACAGGACTAGCTGGCACCTCTCCAAGATTCACAGAGGCCCTTGTTGCTGTTCCGTGTGATTGTTACCATGGAGCGTCCCGAGGAGGCAAACCCGTCTCTCACTAAGACCGCCCGCAGAAGAAAAAACAGCCACGATTCAATATTGTATTAAAAATAAAAAAATTCCAAAATTTGATAAAATTGATTTCAACTCACAAATCTGAAAAAGAATTAAGATTTTCTGAATCTATATCTATTGAAAAACCAAAATATAAAGTTTGCAATATTCAAGACCTAACAACCCTTCCCGAAGTTTGGAAAAATAAAATTAAAAAAGTAAATAAAAATAAAAAATAATAATAAAAAAAGCATGGGAGAAAAAGCAATAATAATAGTAACATTGAAAAAATCATAATATGTTGAAGTTAAAGTAATACAAATAAACGAGAAACTCATAATCCTACATTAAAATTAAATTAATTTCCGACTGCTATCAGTTATTAATAATCTTTTAAAATTAAAGTTAAATCAATTTCTGACTGGTATCTAGCACTAATCCATTATATTTAAATTAAATCAATTTCCCAACCGTTATTTAACCCAATAGAAGACGTTTGATGTGAGATTCTCTCTTTTAGACAAACTAACAACAATGCATGTGCTCAAGCTAGGATGTGTCAAAAAAGACACTTTTTAAATATCTCTTTTTAATTTGAAAAGCCTAGTGCGGAAAAAGTGCCACTGGGCTCAAGAGTTGTCACATAGAAAAATTTTAACATCGGTCAATATTTAGGTCCCACTGTGGCTTCAAAGTGTAAAATTTCAATAAAAAATAAAGAAATTACAGTATTTATTTTACATTTTAATTTCTTTTTTATTTCAAAGGCCTAATGTGGAAAAAGGCCTAAATGGGTTAATGAGGCACCACACAAAAAAAGTTTGAGATTGATGAATATTTAGAGGTCCCACTGGGTTTTCAAAGAATTCAGTTTCAATAAAAATCGAAGAAATCTCAGAAGTTTGAGATTGATGAATATTTAGAGGTCCCACTGGGTCTTCAAAGAATTCAGTTTCAATAAAAAATCGAAGAAATTCCAAGATTTTGTTATTTTTATTCTCAAGCCTGTGGAAGAAGTGTTCTGCAGGCTCAAGAGTTACTCTACAGAAAAACATTTGAGATTGGTAAACATTTAGAGGTCCCACTGGGGCTCAAAGTCTCAATTTCGGTGAAAATGCAACTTCATAACAGTAATTTGTTATTTCTTGGTGACATGTCAATCCACAACTCTTACCACACAGCAGCGTATACTTTCATAATAAAAGTGACAAGATAGCAAACATTCTGTGATGGAGTAAGGCTGCCAACGTACAACTGAAGCACTCTGTTCGCTGTAGTTAACCAGCGTGCATGTGATAGCTTGCTTTCTCGGACTCTGTTCTGCAATATATGGAGGACAGTAACCCGAAAAAATTGCACGGCAAATGTTTAACAAGTACTTCTGGTCTGCACTGAGGTTGGTGCTATCCACTTTAGGAAGTCGCACCTCTACTTTTTCATAAGGAATGGCAGCCAGCTTCTCAGAGTCCTCTAGTTTCTTCCCAATTGGTCCGTTGTAGCTGTATGGCCCTTTGGTTGATCCACCAACAAATTCACGGAAGACATGTCAAAGGGTAAGTTTGTTTACATGTAGCATACAAACCAGCCAGTGGAGGGGATGTCCCAGCTTCTCCTCCAGCAATCGAATCCCTCCTCTGTGTACTCGCATATTTATCTCAGTGTAATCACATCTAGTAGCTAGTAAATCATCTGTGCTGAAGTTATTATGCTGCAGATATTCAATCATGATCTTTATATTGTCTACAGTAAGCCTTGTGATCTGTAGCGGCAAGACTAACATACACAGAACCAGGGTCTTCCAACATTGTAATGTGCTTTTCTGGTTTTGTTTACCTGTAGAGCATACTTC
This sequence comes from Macrothele yani, assembly GCA_039090855.1. Lineage (NCBI taxonomy): Eukaryota > Metazoa > Arthropoda > Arachnida > Araneae > Macrothelidae > Macrothele > Macrothele yani. The sequence continues at coordinate 135,170,684 of CM077010.1, read as the reverse complement.
CTTTCTTAACTTGCACTACAGTGTTATCTTTCTTTCCATCGAAAATATTGCTTTTAAATTACGCATCTCACTGTGACCTTTCCGCCTAAGAGTAGAACTTGTCTTTTCCCTCTCTCTTCTAACTTTATTCCTGTCTATTATTTTCTATGTGTCTTCTTCTGTCACCAAATGAAGATCTTCCATAAGAGCGCAAACTACCGTTGCTGCTGCTCTATCAGAAACTCTATTCCTCTCGCAAACAATCGTTAGTGAGCTCAGTATGCTTCCCATTTGGGTGCATGACATCTGCATGGCCTTATTCTTCTTCGCTGTCAGTCGCTGGTATTTATGAGATGGCTTATACCCATCCTCCTCTTCTGATGGACGGCTACTTGAGCTTACCTTTGTTAGACCCTGGCCCAGTAAACCACTGGTTGAAGGCATAGAGGGGTCAACTGTCTGCGAGGAATTACGTGCTTCTACATCTACTACATGTCTGGAAACCTTTCTTACTTCCATTGCCTGTAGTTTCATTGAAATGCAGAAGTCTATGTTTCCTATCCTCATTTGTCGGTGTGCCCTAAGATCCAAAATGAACTCTCTCTCTCTCTCCGAAACTTTACGGCTTTTTGGACAATAACACTTATTAAAATCCGAACACTTACAGGCAGAAATGTCAAAAAGAGTGTTGTTAACATCAGTCTGGAGTTTTTTTAACACTATCAAAGAACACTGTACTTTTTAATTTTGTATTATCATGATGGGGCAGCATTATGCTGACAATTCTTTTTTCGTGAAACTGCAAGAATTGAAGCTTTCTCCTAAAAAACCATAAGTTTTCAGCCACTAAATGTGACAGATCCCTAAAAGACATTTCTTAGCACATGCCTATCATAGAGTTGCTGAAGAGATATGAGGACAGTTCATTGGGTGCGTGAAGAAAGTCTTTGTAAGGCACCATCTCGAGTGTCATCATTCAAGTCGGAGGCCCCAAACGATCCTTTGCCGTCTGCTCCCATTTTAACCAGATGTAGGACTTGGATTGAAGTATGCAGCTATTACTGTGACAACTTCATAGTGGTGAAGAAGATCATCTACTTGTTTGACATGAAGCAGCCTGAATTTAAGTTTTGCAGAGACTACTTTCTGATCCTGAAATTGCCGGTAAATTTTCCTACATAAAGTCAAATTTTGGATTTCTGCCTGGTGCCATTATTTCCGTTAAGAAGTCAGCAGTGCTATTAGTGGATCAAATAGATTTGATGGAGAAAGTTGTGAATGACCTAAACATTGAGACTGAAAAAGTGGGAAAGGCTGTGCAAAAGAAAAGTGAGCAAGTTTTAAAAAATGTAGGATATGAACAACTCTGCTTAATTGCAGATGTGCTATCGGGGAGGAACTTTTCCCTTGGTGAAATTTCAGAGGACTTTAAACAAAGTGATGTATGCGATTTCAAGTATGCTCCGGTGGTGTCAGTAGAAGTAGAAATGAACTTTTCAATGTTTAAAGCTTTTTTGGCAGACAATAGAAAATCATTGTCTTTTGAAAATCTGCACATGGTTTTAGTTGTGCATTGCAATTCTGGACTGATGAAATAAAAACTGTTTCCCATGGCAAACTAAAAATATTCAAATAAGTTTTTTTTGTTTGTACAAGGCAATTCAAAAGTCCCCGAACTCTGAATTCAAATATTTCTACCACAAATATAGTGATGTATAACTATTTTGACATACTGTTATATTGACACTCATACTTACAGGTAATGAAAACCACTTTACAATAGATGCTGGAATTGTCCACCATTCTGTTGAAGACACAAATTCACCCGACAACACATGTTGGATGCTCTTTTCAGTGTGTTGGCTGGTATGTCCCTCACGGCTGTAATGATGTTGTCCCGCAGGTCCTGTACCGTCTTAGGATTGTTGTGGTAAACTGTGTCTTTAAGATAGTCCCACAAATAAAAGTCTGGTGAGCGAGGTGGCCAAATTTTTTTCGAGTTTAATCGACCGTGGAAAAACTCACGGAGCATCTCTATTGGGTTGTTTCATGTGTAGCACATTGCTCCATCTTGTTGAAACCAACAGTAATGCTCGTGTTCTTCCAGCATCGCTACAAATTGATGGATGATGTCTGCATACACAGCAGAATTTACAGTTGTGCCGAAAAAAAAAAAAAATGGCCCTACAATTCGCCGTCTAGACATGGCACACCAAACTCCAACTTTCTGACAGTGAAGTCCAACCTGATGCATGCGTGTAGATTCTCCTCAGCCCACATGAGAGTGTTTTGGCTATTGACATATCCATTCAAATGAAACCCTGCCTCGTCACTGAAAAAAGTGTTGTTTAGCTGGTTAGTCACATTGTTGCGCGTGAAACTCTTAAACCATTGACAGTAGGCAATGCGCTTTGCTGAGTCCAAAGGACGTAGTTCTTACACTACTCAAATTCTGTACGGCCGTAGCTTTAGACGTTTAGTAGTCCTCTGGCAGGCTGAATATGATGCCCCTAACTCTTGAGACAGCCGCTGAAGTGACTTCCGGGGAGAGTGCTGAAGAGAAACGTGGTAGTCACCACAGCCAGCCGGTCGCTGTTAGGCTTATCCTGAACACTGCCTGTCTCTCGAAACCGATTCACAAGGTCATACACAGTTGTTTTCCCTGGTATAGAAGCATCAGGAAACTTCCTTTGAAAGAGCTGGATGCAACGTTGGTAAGAATTTTCCGCAAAATAAACTTCTAACAAAGCAACTCTTTCTTGCACGAGACTCATGGCTGACTGAACGTCACTGCTTGCCAGCGCCCACGTAAGCGTAGTGTCACGTGGCACAGCTCGTTCCCAAAGGTCACACACAACAGCCACAAGCAGCAATACTCTGATATCTTTTATGGTTTTACAGTAAATATGTTTTAAAATATAGAGTTTGGGGACTTTTGAATCACCATGTAAAATTAAAACTTTAAATTTGCCACAGGAACTGTCAGAAAATGTAAGTTGCATTTTTGCCTTTTTCTTGTTTTCTTTTATAGGGCATATTTTTTGTTAATAAAAATAAATCAGTTTGCACCGAAACTAAAAAGTTAAATTGTACTTTTAAGTTTTTTTTTTTTTTTCTGTCTTACTAGGCATGTTTTTGAGCAATAATGTTTTAGTTTGGCACAGAAACTGTACAACAATTAAGTTGTATTTACTGTCTATTTGTTTTTATATAAGTCCCGTGTTGGCTAGTAAAATTAAGAATTTTACTTGATGCAGCAACAGTGAACAGATTAAATTTAAATTATGTTTTTTAGATTCATTTTGTTTTGTTTCATGCAACTCTTCATTTTTTATTAAATTAATTTTGCAAGGAAATAAATGTGCATTTATTGGTACTTTTTTTTGTTTTATAGGGCATGTTTTTTAGTGTTTTGGGTCATAAATGCATTTTTAAAGGGCATTTTCTAGCAATTTTAGGTCATAAAATAATAATAATAATAATAATAACAATAATAATAAAACACTAACATTGCTTTGATTAGAGACTTTGGCCTAAGTCAATTTTCTCCAACTCATGCAGCCAAATATCTTCCTGTTCCAGAGTCATATGCAGAGCACCTGGATTAATAATCACCAGTTATGATTCACACACAAAATAATCTATACTCCAATTCACCCTAAAAGTGTACTACTGGTAAAGGTGGGAGAGCCTTATCACATCTAGTCGTGGAACGCAAGAACGGTATCCATCCGTGTTAACATGCTCTTCTACGTTTTCTTTTCTGATCCCCCTCACACCCACACCCCACACCCACCCGCACATCTCACAAGCAGTGGGGATTGTGAGTGAGAGTTTGCTGGAGGCCGAACTGCTTCCCCTACTGCCTGTTTAAGTAACGCACCCTTCTAGTTTCCCCAATTGTCAATTTATTGCCTCTGTATTGTTAACAGTGATGGAAAGTTGCAAAATCATTTTTGGAGCAGCAAAAGGCGTTTTTGGAGCAGCAAACACATTTTTGGAGCAGGTAAAATACATTTTTGGAGCAGGTAAAATGCATTTTTGGAGCAGGTGAAACACATTTTTGGAGCAGATGAAATACATTTTTGGAGCAGGTAAAATGCATTTTTGGAGCAGGTGAAATACATTTTTGGTGTAAACAGGGCCGTAGCTAGAGGTATTGGCGCCCGGGGCAAGCAGTAAAATTGGCGCCCCCCTGCACCAGTCCAACTGGAACAGGCGATGGTGTCGGATTTTATTATATACCTGTTTGCAGATATAGTACAATACCTGTATAAAAAATATTGCGATTTTTATTGTTATTTGCAATTATTGTCCCGTATATAATTTGCTAATTGTATGAAATAGTAATAAAATGTATTTTTTTTTTGTATAAAATATTGCTCATAATATATAATATTAAAAAAAACCCAACTTATATTGGTAATCTTATTCAATATCCTGGGGTGACTATGTGAGCTTCAATAGGGATTGTTGAAGAAAGAAAAAACATTGAACATAGTTTGAATGAAGAATACTTTTTATTTATAATTAATTGCTACCTCAAGTGCTTATGAGCAACTGAAAAAATAAGTACAAGTAACATTAGTTTAAAATTATGCTTAAGCCTTAACAGAATGATTTTGTATTTACAAATGTACCTTTTGAGCTTTAACAGCAGCAAAATAATTTATTATTTGATCATAATTAATAGTTTTTGCAATATATTTTTCTATTGACAGAATTGCCAGGTGCGTTAACCTCTCTTGTCCCATTGACAGGGATCATAGCATACTTCTGGAAAATTTTAGGTTGGAATTTTAGGAATTTTAGGAATTTTTAGAAAAATTTTAGGAAAATTTTAGGAGTGTATTTCAATAAAAACTAGATGTATATTTGTATACATCTAGTAAAACAACTTTGTATACATTGTAAAGAGTTTGCTTCACACCCTTCAACCATATATACTGATAGACTGCGCATGACATCAAAATTTCTGGCTCCAACATAAAATCACATGACAACAGTCAAAAAGATGGGTTACACCTGCTGTGCTTATGGTTGCTCTGAGCGATATAGTAAAGAAAGTTCTATGATTTTTCATGGGTAAGAAACGAATTAAATACCTAAGTCAATAAAGTTCAATTACTTAACCAGAAACTTGCAGCTATTGATATAAAAATATAGTAACTTAAGAAAAAAATGGAATGCAGGTTCCAAATTCTTCGCAAATGTTCATCACATTATAAATCACAAAATGTAAACAACCCGTTCATGCATGTATATAGCTCATAAGTAAACTTACCTGAAGAGTTTTCATTATATATGAGGCGCATTCACATAATACACCGAAAACACTGAAGTTCTGCAATGTAAATTAGTAATCATAACAGCATTTTTACACGAAATTTGGAGTCTGATGATGACGTGCCCAATGTTTGAGCCATGGCGGCTTTGATGCAGCTATTGCCAATGCGCAGTCCATTAGTATATATGGTCGAAGTTCACACCCAAATTTTTTGCATAACGTCTAATGTCTAAAGTTTAAGTATGATTTACTTCTAATGTTCAGTTCTTATCTTTTCACGTGTTATTATCATATTCAAGTATATTTACCACATTCAAGTTTCACTTTGAACATTAATATGCTGTTTAACCAGAAGCAATTCACGATTTTCACAGAAAGTTTTCAGGTTTCACATTAAATTATAATATCCTAAAAAGGTAATTGAAAACCAAGAACTATGTACAATTGTTCACTGAATTACTTTTTTCATATTATTGTTTTAACCTTTTCCTGATACGCCTATCTTTTTCTGCTTCCACCACAACTAATTTACTTTGTTTTCTTTATTTCAGCTGAACCTTGTATGATCAAGTTAGAGGCAACTGCTATTTCAACAGTATTTTGTTTTTCTACAGCTTTTCGCATTCTTTCTGTTCCCTCTTGAATTACTGCTAGGGAGGCTTCTTTATCTTTTTTAAGCCTATTTATTTCTGCATCATTTTCTTTTATTTTGTCATCAAACTCAGCTTTTCTTTTTTTCTCTAGCTGCTTTTCCTTATTTTCCCTCTCTTTCTGCTTCCTTTCTTTTACCTTTTTTGATTGTTCTTCCTTCAGCTTATCAACATACTCTTTATAAAATTTATGTGAATCACGAACACTATTTAACAAATTTATTGTTATGGGAATTTCTTGTTATGGGAACTTTTTTTTCTTTATGATGCGCTTTTACTTGTGAAAAGCCACTATTAGAAATATTGAAAATTTCTGAACACAATATACACTTAGCAGAAAATATTGTTTCAGTTGCAGAACACCATTCTTTCAACTTCACTCCGTCCAATTCTTTGGCGAGCCACGCATCTTGAAATTTCGTTTTGGATTTAGGCATCTTAAACACTTGTATTACTAACCAGAAAATGAAAGGGAAGTACAAAAACACGTTCCAATATTGCAAAACCAGACAACTTCCCGAAATTTGGCTGCGAGGATGTCAGAAGATATGAAAAAAAAAAAAAAAAAAAAAAAGCAGGTCACCACTAGAGAACTGAACCTGCACAGAGAACACCATAAAAGACGTAAAACCAGAAACTATCATACGCATCTCACGCAAGTTCAGTCAAAGCGAGTCGGAGGCGAGATATATTGCACATCGAAGGTCGCTGTCGCCGACGCATGATCGAAGGTCAATGATCACGTGCTCTACTGCCTGCCAAGATAACTCAGCTACCATCCCATCGTCATTACCGGAGGTTACGGAAGAAGACCACATGTTTCCTCTTTGCTTCCACCCACCTGCGGTTTACAATAACAAAACATCAGCAGAAAGAGGAGGTTCCACAAGGCATGTACAAAAATAAAGTACGATCTTCTGCGTGCCACGGAGTTCGTCTGCAAAGCGCAAACCAGGGGTGAAAAATGACCCCTCCCCTTTTCCCTTAGATCTCTTGTTACTCTCGAAAACTGTTCGAAGGCAAAAAAATGGAACGCCCGCCCCGAAGCAAGTGCATCTTGATGGCGTCATTTTTCCCTCCCTTCAGCAGCACAGCATATAGGCTGTGTTTCTACAATAACAGGTCTTTTTACCTTACCGTAATGGTAAATTTATTGGCGTTAATAACGGTTGTTTTTAATAAAAATAAGCTTACGAAAATTTTAGGATGAATAGCAAATTTTAGGTCTAATTTTAGGAATTTAAGGAGGGTCACAAAATATTAGGAATTTTAGGACGAATGCGATCCCTGCATTGATGACCTTAAGTAATTTTTTATTATTTTCAGCTTACTAAAACCTCGTTCACTAGACGCATTAGTAATTGGTAATGTTAAGAATAATCTGAAAGCAATTACTAAGTTTGGATAAGATGTAGCAAGAGACATTTGGTGGATTAAATTTAATAGGTCAAGAGAGGTTGCTTTTGAAAAATCCTGATTTTTTTTAAATAAAGAAGTCGCCTGAAACTTAAAACTAGCCATTTCCCCCTCTATTTCAGTAGCATCCAGATCCTTATCATATTTATTTGCTAAGCGCATTGCACTAGCCTTTAACTCTTCTACGGTCATAGATTGCAAAGACTTGCCCGTTAAGAAATTAAAGTCATCTAACACTTCAATCAAACATTTATAATGCCATTCCATTTGTTCTAAGACTTTGTCCAAAACAGCATAAAAGTCCATACTGAACCTTTGTTTTCCTGTCAAAACAGTGTCCTCACTTTCTTCCAATGTCAGTCGTTTCCTCTTCCTTGCCCTTTTCTCCTCGAAGAAGCCATCAAGAGATGTTGCGGCACAGATGTCCGATGCTTCGCCCAGTATAACATCAATCCCTGTATCCCGGATGTCTCGTAAAGAAGCTTTCAATCCTGTCAAGTGACTAACTGCACAGTCCACGGTCACATCTTTGCGCTGTAGTTGTTCATTCACGCGGGAGATCTGATTTAGTATTTTGTCCCACATAACAAAGTAACAAACAAACTTATAATTAATTTACTTCAGAAGATTTTTAACCACTGATAAACAGTCATCATGGAATTGAGGGTTGTCAGAAATTTCCTCCAAGTCTTCGAGGACTTTATCAAGCTGTGAATAAAGTGCATGAACAGCAGAGTATTTGGATGCTGTATCACAGTGACGCTTGAGAGTGGTAGAAAGTTTGTTGGATAATATTTCCCACATTTTGACATTGTGAGCAAATATTTTGTACAGTTCTTGCACTGTGCCAAAAAATGTGATAATATCTGAAGAGACTCCAGCAGCGTGAACACCAACCAAGTTCAATGAATGAGCAGCACATGGCATAAAACGTGCATGGCTGCAAATTGCTTGTATACGGGCCTGGACTCCTGAATACTTCCCCGCCATGTTTGAACCATTATCGTATGCTTGCCCTCGGCAATTACGAATGTCAAGCCCATCGGCTTCAATTTTTTGTAGAATTTCTTCGGTTAAACCAGCCCCAGTTGTTTCAGTAGTTTTTATGAAATCGATGAAACTTTCTTCAATAGAGCAAACATCCTCTGAAACTTTCATGTACCTAATAATCTGGCACATTTGTTCCTGATGGGCTACATCTGGTGCTCAATCAAATGAAATTGAGAAATATTTTGCCTCTCTTATGTCTTTTAGTATTTCTTGGCGTACAGTGTCACTTATTAAATTGATGAACTCGTTTTGAATTGTTGGGGAAAGGTAATTTGGAATTCCTGGTTTTTCTTAGGCTATGGTAATATACTCTTTTAGTTGTTTATCATAATGAGAAACAAACTCTAGCAAATGTAAAAAAATCCACATTTGTCTTCACCTATCTTTGTACTTGAACCTCGAAAGGCCAAGTTGTTGACTGAACAGAACAAAATGCAATCGACAATGATTCTGAGAATGTGCCGTCATTTCTCTTTTTCTTTTGTAATCATTTGCTGTAGTTCAGTATCAATTGCACAGCCCTCTTTAATCCTTTTTTCAAAGCTTTTCCAGGAAACATAGCACTCACGGTGCTCTACGGAATTTTCATGCTCTGGAATTCGAGGGTGTAATTTTTTCCACTCAGAAAATCCCACTTTTGGATTTGCCAAACGTGATTTCAAATGCTTTCCAAATAGCATGCAAGGGAAACAAAAAATAACTTTTGTTGCTTCACTGTAAACTAACCAATCCTGCTCTACATTTTCTCCATTCAAAAGTTTTTTGTGGAACCAATTTCCCGTAAAATGCCTTTTTTCTGCATTAATTGATAAAAGAAAATTACCATTTTTATTTTGTTCTGGACCGTGTTCAACTAACAAACTTCTCACATGGTCATTCAAATCAGGCCATGTTGTGGGATCATTAAAATTAAGTTGAATTTTGGTTTGTTCATCTTCCAAATCCTGTTCCTGTACGCCTTCATAAGGACTCAATGTTGGAAACCACGGGTTAAAATAAGGTGTAGAATCATCTGAATGCACACTAGCACTACCAGTTATATTCTCAGTTACTTCAGTAACGTTTTCATTTTCTAAAAGTGTTGATGTAGATGGCTTACTTTCAATCACTTGCTGTAGTGGGAGCGCAGCGGTTGAGGGATCCACTTCCTTTACCCATCCCAGTTTTTGCCACTGCTTAGCTTGGACTGCGTTATCCGCCTCTTGTTGTTTTTTTCGTTTTCTGCCTTGTGCTCCAGACAACTTTGTAGGTCCCATTTCGACATAAACGTCACATGGCACAGTGCACTAATTCAGCGCGCTACTCAATCAATCAAGCTATACAGACAACGTTAAGCAAACAAATGTCGTCACAGTGTCACAGCAAATATTGCATTTAAACTGTCGCAACCTTAACTGCGTAATGTTTGTTCCGCGCATGCACACTATAGGCTTCCCTGTCGACGAATCGTCGCCATCCATCATTCGTTCTCAATACACGTAAGGAGTGATGGATCATGGACAGAGGAGGCCGTGAAAGTCACAGCACCCGTCGCCTACATTTCACCCCCTGAGACATGCAGCCGTGGTCAATGACGTACCTGCACTGGCCAAAAGCCTGGGAGCTTTCTGTCAGAGCACCACATGAAAGGCATTTTCAGTCAAAGTTACTACCGTATTTACCCGATTACAGTGTGCTATCTACTGCAAGGCGCACTCAAATATCAAAAATTATCTTTTTGGAAAACAAAAGTTCATGATTTTTGGGGGCCTAAAAATCGGAAAACATTGATGTTATAGTACAAATTGGATAATTTTAAATGAACATTTTCTGTTATGCGTGCTCTTTCTTTAAAAAGTATTTTGCTTAATATAGCAAATATACTTTTCTGATCTCAAAATCAAAAAGCATATGATTTGAGGTAAAGTGCTGGAATTACAATGCATCTTGATATGTCTTCTGGTGTCCATTTTAAAATCTGTTTCTTCTCGCTAAGAGCATCAGTTTGGGTTTTCAGTGTACAACTTAAATAAAATACAATGTGAAACAAATATGATACACCAAGAAAAAGTGCTGGCATAAAACACCGTCATAACAGAGGGAAGTTCTGTCCTGGAGGGAACTGAGCTGAGCCAGAAGGCCAGCGTGATGACGTAGAAACAAGTACACTACCCATTTTTTACCCAACCTTTCAGACACGGGTCGGTGTTCAGCAGTTCAAAGGGGCGTACTAGCCCTTCCCCTCTAAAGTCCTGGCCTACACTAGCCGCTGCGCGCACGTCTCAAATGTTTCATAAACATAGCAACTAAAAAGTACTGTCACACCCAAGCCAAATCGATCCGAATATTTGGCATTCGGACGATTGGAGTTCTCCTTTAATTTAGGTTTCATCTGGTCGCCATTTTATTCTTAAAGCATAAAGAAGTTTAAATTTTATACATTTTTTTAATTACGCGTATAAATTAATTTCACATTTTTTACATTTATATAAAAAAAATCTACGTCTCGATGGCGCCCCACTCCAGCTCGGCGCCCAGGGCGACCGCACCTGCTGCCCCCCCCCCCCCCGCTACGGCTCTGGTGTAAGAAAACATTTTTTTGGAGCAGGTAAAATATCAGTAGATACAACAAACTCTTAAGCAAAAAGTGTTTTGGAACTAGATGCACCCTACTCAAATTTAAAACATCTTGCATTGAAATACACACACATATGCAAAGATTTTAGTTTTCAAATAGATAAAAAAATTTGTAACACCATAGAAGGATTCTATTATTAATTTATTTTACATAAAATGTTTAATTTTTTGCTGCTTTTCTCAATATTTAATTGAATATTCACTTCTATTTTTTCTAATTTTTTAAGATAGCAATGTTTTGTTTTGCATCTTTTAATAGTACCTGTCCACTTTCTATTGCACTCATATCTTTTTTTTTTATGCCACGTTCAATGTTCATCTCATCATTGTTTAACATTTTATGAGAGGAATCCAACTGCTGCAAAAGTTCAGCTTCTTCCCGTTTCAAATCCCCTTGGGAACATTCAATTTCTTCTCTTTTTCGCTTATTTGGCTGCATTTTTCCATCACTAATCTGCTCTTGATATTTTTTCCATGATTCTTTATAAGCTGTCAGAAGTTTTTTTGTTGCATTAATTTTACTCATATCTATATTTAGTCTCTTGATATGATCTTTGTGCTTCTTGCTCTCCTCATGACGCCTACAATCATTGCAGCCGCTAGGCTAAAATCGCAGCCACATGGCTTACTAAACGTGATTCAGCAAAACTTTAGAAGCTTTATAAAAAGGCCATTCTTTACTACATATATCATAATACACTTGACAATAAGTTTTATCTGACTTTTTTTTTTTTGTTGTTGTCATAGCTGTTTCACTGCCATGTTTCATTTTGCTTTAACTTAAATTAACCCTTTCCACTCGAATAACTTATTACCCATACTCACCCAGCACACTATTTTTTTTTTTTTTTCTGCGGTAGAGGCCACAACTTAGCAGTGAAAGCTCAGCTTTGGCTCGCCAGCCCTGACATACGAGCTATAGATGCATTATCTGCGTGGCAGGTGACACCCGACATGCAAGCTATTCGGCGAAAAGCAAATGTCTCAAGAGCGTCGGCATATGAGCTATGGAGGCATCATCGGCAAGGAGGGTAACACCTGGGACGCACGATATTCAGCGAAAAAGAAATGTCCCGCAAGTCCCGACACACAAGCTATAGAGGCGTGATGGGAGTGGCGGATGACAACCAACATGCAAGCTATATGGCGAAAAAGAAATGTCTTGTGAGTGCCGACATGCATGCTATAGAGGCCTCATCGGCATGGAAGGTGACACCCGAGATATTCAGCGAAAAAGAAATGTCTCACGAGCACCGACATGCAAGCTATAGAGGTGTCATCGTCATGACAAGTGACAACCGACGACGTTTCTTTTTCTCTATTCGGAGAAAAAGAAATATCTCGCAAGCCCGACATGCAAGCTATAAGGGAATGGAGAGTGACACACGACCTATTTGACGAAAAAGAAACGTCTCACGAGCGCCAATATGCAAGCTAGAGGTATCATCGGCGTGGCGGGTGAGCTTTTCTGCTATTTCGTAATGTCGGGTGTCACCCAACAGTCGAATGGAAAAGGTTTGCACCAAAATTTTCACAAGCACAAATCCACACGTAATCAATGTAGAGTTTGCAAAAGGCGCTGAGCTGAGCTGAGCTTCCTTTTGGCTTTTGCACATGGCACTATCAAATGGCTCTACGGGGAATCACATGACAAAACTTCGTCTCTGTTGGCAGGGAGGAAGTCAGAACATCTAAGGTGTATAGGGACTATCTGTAAAGTGCATTTCTTTGACCAAAAGATGATCAAAAATAGAAAATTGCATGGGCTTTTCCGTAGTGTTTTTGGGCGGCTTCCGTAAAATCGTAAGATGGAATGAAAATCTGTACAAGCTACGGAAAATCCATAAAAGTTGGCATCTCTGAATACCTATGAATTCTTTAGAAACAGAACCATCGTATTCTGTGATGGGAGAGCCATTTTCAGTCGTCCTCTGTGTTAACGAAATAGCTGACGACTGACCTTACGCTGTATTTACGTAATCGCGCACCTCTCCCGGAACGAAATAACCACGCCATCCCAAAGAGCATGGAACTATATATAAACGATCTCAATTGTACAACACTCCAAAAGACCACCAAACTATCTGTAAACAATCTTCATCAGGATTTCATGACGTACAGCATCGTTTCTCCTACATATCACGTGATTACAACAATACTCCTCCTCCATAAGCTTCAAATACATCGTGAAACCTATTTGTCACTTATGCCAAAAAAACAACAAATCAGAAGTTAAGTGAAAAACATTCCGAAATGTTGGGATTCGCCTTACATGTTGATTAAGCGTTGTTATACGTTTAACCAAACTACGCGTAGACCTTAAAAACGCGTCTTTCGATTCGCCGTTTGAACTGATATTTTGTGCTGTGAAAACATTTTCATCGCTCGGCAGTAATTTTTTTTTTTTTTTTGTGGATCGCCTCGCCATTTTGGCGCTGTTGGGCACAAATATTAAATTTTTTCATAATTTGTAGCAGTTTGGCGCAAGATAATGAAATTGGCGCAGTTCGGCGCAAACTTTCCATCACTGTGTTAATGTATGTTGGGAGAGGTCTTCCACCCCTTCCACCTGTCCGAGTTGTATCCCAAGTGGGCAGAAATAGCCAAAAGTGCGATGCTCTTGATTCAGCAACTTCTCACAACAAATTTATTTCTAAAAGTGCTCTAACTTCTGGAATTTTTTTTTTAGATAGCAATTTGTCTGATAAACTGTTGAGCAAACAAAAATGGATTCTAAGCAATTATTCCGATGCTTTTCGTTCTAAACGCTAGGGACTACTTTTCGTAGCGGAGGTAGCTGTTTTGTACCCTTCATAGTGGTTCACTCTTAGGTTGACTCAGAGTATAGATTACCGTTATCACAATCAAATCTCAACACAAAGCAATTCACCCCTCCATCTCTTCTGTCCTGTCATCAATGGATGCAGCACAGAGTGCAAGTATACTTTTTTTTTTTTTCAGATCTTCGATAACAATTGAATGCACTGTATTCTTGCTGGGCTCATTTGCAATTTTTTGGAGGGGCAAGGCGACGATTTTCTACCAACAGCTGCTGAACTTTATTGATGTTGGAGTCTGTATGAGATCGGGAGAGCCAACTGTTCCACACACCATCCTATACATCTTCCTACACTTAACAGAATCACCCACATCACTAAATAATGTCAGTTCTTGATACTGTTTCATCTCCATAAGCTGCATACACCATTGAAACTATCTCATTTGCATTTCTTCTGGCTTTAAAATAAAATCTGAATGCCACTCTTTGCTTGATACTTGAATCTACGACAAGATTATTTCACTGCAGCAATTGAAACACAATTGACATTGTGCTGAATGAAGAAGATGAAATGAAACTGGATCAAATGGTACAAGAACAGAATAGAGAAGGTAAAAGATATGGACTAAAGATAAACATAGAAAAGACAAAAACAATGATATTTGGCACAAAAGAGATCAGGAAAAAGATCATTCTGGAAGGCAAAGATCTTGAAAATGTGGAAAAATTCACTCATCTTGGAAGCTGTATAACATATGACTTAAACAGGAAAAAATAAATTTTAATTAGATTTGCAAAGGCTATAACACTATTAAAAGCCATGGATAAAATTTGGAGGAGCACAGATATTAGTCTCAAAACTAAGTTAAGCATTCTCAAGACATGCATCTTCAGCAGCAAGCTATATGGAAACGAGACTTGGACACTGACAAAGGAATCTGAGAGAAGGATACTTGCTTTTGAAGGAAAGTGCTATCATAAAATCTTACGAATCGGATGGACCCAGAGGATAAGAAATGATGTAAGTGTACAGAAGAATACAGCTAAAAGAGACTCTGTTCCAAAAAATCATACAGAGAAAACTACGGCTTTTTGGACACATCTGCAGAATGAAAAATGACAGAAAGATAAAGGCATTGGTGTTTGGCTTAATGAACGGAAGAAACGCAAGAGGACGCCCTCACCATGTGGGAACTGACGATATTAAAGACTGGTGCAGTGGAACTCTTCAAAAACTGAGCCACTCTGCAATGAACAGACTAAAATGGGACAATATATTTAAAATGGCAAAAGACACCTACAGGAATTGTACCCATGGTTGATGATGATGAAAATATATAGCCAGTGCCCACCAGATGGATACGCCTCAGTAGCTGAGCCCATCTTGGGGATTTATGATGTCTGAAGCTGACAGAAAAACACACATAGCACTGTTGATTGTTGGCCATCACAGCGTAAGGCTAACGTGCTTAGCTAGATATCGAAAAATCTGGGATTTGGATCCCCAGTGGTGACCGGATAACAGTTTTTCGGTTGCTGTGTTGATAAGACATGGAAAGAGGGATGTCTTTGTTTATTTATGATGATGATGAACTGAAACACAACTTTCTGGTAGAATCACTTTGTGCCTACTGCTGAAACTTGGCACCACACTAGTTCAGATTTTTTAGTGGCTTATTTCTTCAAAAGTGGCTGATAGATGGCACTAGTGTTATCATTTAAACAAAACCAGTCCTAAAATTTTTCAGACACATCTTGAACATGTGTGTACCCACAATCTTCAAGTAACTACCGGAATTTAAAATTTAAATTAAGTTAAGGCTACTATACCTAATGGCTGGCGATTTTTGTAGAAAGATAATCTACCATCCCACATGTTGAGATGAACGCCAATGATGCTTCCACGGCCAAAGCGTGGTGCAAAACTATGGCATTCACCTCTGTGATGGAACAAGCCTGTGTAAGACAAGCCCCAGGTTTCATTGTCTGATCCTAGGATACTGCAAAATTTGTGACTTAACCTGTGGATATCAGCTGCATCTGTTCCAACACCAACCATCTGCAACAAAATAAAATAATACATAGTCAGCATGATGACACTTTCAATCTACTACAGGTATAACTAAAAAACAATCTAAAAATATAAAAATAGCTGCACTTGTTTAATTATGTTTCCCAACAAAATATAAATTTTATGGATTACTAATGAATATGGAAAAGCCCATGCAACAGACAAGGTACTATAAAGTGATCTGTCTTCCCACATAGATTTTTTTTTTTTCGGAGTTTAATGACTACCACAAGCAACTCCTAGAACTATAAATATTGGTGTTTCCCTAATTTACTGAACGTGGGTGGCCTAGTGGGTAACGTTTGTGACTGCCACGGAAAGGACCTCAGGTTCGATCCCAGGCAGGTACGAACGCTTGATCCACTAAATATCTCGATCCACTAAATATCCGTCGTGCGTCGGATGGGCACATTAAGCCGTCGGACCCCGAGTACTGGCCCCCCAGTAACAAATAAGGGCATCTTCCTCCCCCTTTCTACTTCACTTCCGTGTCACTTTCCTATGGGGTGCTCTAGCCCAAATCTCCTAGTTTTCTATTTCTAAAGGTTGTTTAAGACCTGGGGTCAGACACTCCCTTCCTAAAATCCTCTACATATGATCATGATCATTTAGGGATACTGGTCAGTGGCGCACCGAGGAATTCTTGTTGGAAGGGGTTATATATATATATATAGTATGCGTACACAATGTGTGACGTACGTTGCTCTTAATCTCTTTGGGAAGAAGACACCATGTAATAGAAGACACTGTCAGACACTATGTAATTTTTTTAACATGTAAAATAATATTTTTTAATGTTTAATTTGTGATGTACGTCACTCTTAATCTCTTTGGGAAGAAGACACTATGTAATTTTTTAAACATGTAAAATAATATTTTTGAATCTTTAATTTGTGACATATGTTGCTCTTAATCTTCTTGGAGGGGGCTTAAGCCCCCAAAAACCCCTCCATGGGTACGCCAATGACACTGGTTCCAGGGAAGGAAAAGAGTCAGTGCCATCAGACAAACACTCTACCCATGCCTCATCCAGGTCTCAAACTGAAGCCCATTTTGGAAGAATGGTCAGAAGTCGGCAGCACCTCAGAATACAATGCCATCAGGGTGGAATTTATACAAATTAAAGTATAAAGTAAATCACTTTTATTCAAATCCAAGGAACTACACAGAAGCTTGAAATCAGAGCTTCAATAACATGAAGAAAATTTTAGAGCTCCATATCTATAATATAAGAACAACTTCCATGTTATAACCCCCTGTTACTCTCTACCATGAATTTACATCTACAACCAGAACACCTCTAACTGCAATTTTATTATCCAATGACTGTTATCCATGTGTAGTGCTGTCCAAATATACAGCACAGGAGCCATGGCAGGAAGTGAAAGAACAAAAGTATTTTATGTCAAATAAAACAATGAGTTTTCTGAAAAAGAACTCACACAGAACCAACTATAAATTTACAAATTCCAATGTGGAGTTATTACTCCTTTCAACTAAGCATCAAACAGAATGTAAATGTTTCTGCTCACTCAGGAAAAACAGTTAGGTAAAGCAGTAGTGCTGAAGTGATGTATTACTAGAAAATTATGGACAATGTAAAAATTGTTTTTAATTTTACTTATCAGCATAAGACACATGCATTCTAAAAATAAAGTTAAAAATAATTTGAAGTGTTACTTTTAGAATTTTTTTTTAATTTTTTGTATGTTTTATTTCAATGTTGTGACTTCATCAAAAGTTACAAATGATTAATTTTTCTTTAGCACTAACGATGGTTGGTGGTCATGTACATAGCTTTTATTAGGGTAAGTTTATCTAATCAAATACTTATTTGTACTATTAAGAGCTAGTCAATATAGTACTTAAGTGTTTCTCTTTCCTCTGCCAGCCTGTATCCTTTTACAGCCTATTACACAGCATGTGTGAAGTTTGTTACGTAATCACCAGTAAATTCCTACTTCCTTTTTTCTCATATTCTGAATCTGTATGTGGTGCCTTATCAATCTGAATACCCACTTCAGGGAATGATCTCTTATGATGCAATAACAAATGAATTAGCACAGGGTTTTTGCCACATGCAAGAAACTGTGTTAAAATTAAAATGGCAGAAAGAAGCAGATAAATTAGTGAATTAATCCTACAAGCCCTACTGGATGATCATTTATTGGCAGCAGAGCTGCCAACTATCACTGATTTTCCATAATTCCTTTGGATTTTAAGCTACCTTTTCTTCAGCATTGTGAAAAATTACTTGCTGGTTGATCCACTACATATGGCATTAGTTTCTAGCCTTTTGCTTTTGACCAACTGCTTTTTCTGCCAGATAGATGTCCAGATGTCCAAAGGTGCTGGAACTAACATTTTACCCCCCTCCCATGCATGATTGTATTCTCGTGCTCACTCCTTGTTTGACAAGAAGGTCACCATATTTGGAATATGCAGATCTTCAACTACAGCTGTTAGTGTACAGCTGTCAACCAGTGCCTGGTTAAGACACCCAGGTTCCTAGGACCAGGAAAATGTTGAGGCCCCAAAATAAATTCTCGCACCAATGTATAGCATTGGAGATGTCACATGATACACACACCACCAGGAGGTAGACAAATCCAAGATGCCAAGTAGCCATCGTGCCTGTGAGTTTATTTTTCAAATTTGGATTTCAATTATGAAACTTCCATCTCTTTTTTTATAGACCATTTAATGCAAGATGAAAATATATAAATTTTTGACACTATTGCCAACAGAGTTAGTTGTACATTTGCAGCGATACTGGTAGCAGTAATTCAGGGCGAAGTTCAGCGGTGCAACCCAACAGAAATACATGTGCGCATCAGAGATGTTCTTGGTCATGGGTGGTTAAGAGTGTATTTATTGAATGTGATACACCAGAAGACAAAACTAAAATTTCTGAAGTGTATAATATGTTCCCTAATTCTAGTTGTGGATTTTGTACTGAATTATTGAAATACATTTAAGATATATGCCTAATACATTAATTTGACTATTGAAAGTCACAATTCTTTATGTGTAGTCTTTGCTTAGATCATTCATGGTTTTTTCCTCGTATCTCTTTCAAAAATGTGTTGGCTCCTGAAAAATTTGGGGTTTTGTCTACCCTAGCACACTGTTACCCACAAAGTCATTCCCTCTGTATACAGAGATGGCAGTACCATTTTTGAACTTCACTTTAAACAAAAGAAAAAATGCTTACTATTTTCCTTGATACAGCAGCAAGGGGATAAGGAATGGAAAAGCACATATTTTAAGTGAAATTAAATTTAAAATTTTATGTGCAATCGAAATGCCGCCAATTCCATCACAGCCAAGTTAAGCACCAATTCTGAAATTTAATTTCACTTAAAAGAAGTGGGGAAAGGCAAAAATGCTTGCTCTGTTGCTTGAATTTGAAGGGATTTTTAGGAATGGGGAAACATGCATTTCTTTAAGAAGAGTTCTTTAAAAATATGACAATACTCTTTTGCGGTATTATAAAAAAAAATATAAAAAAGTAGGAGCCTGATCAGAAAAATATTAAATAGGAGTAATATGTTCAGTAAATGAAATGACACTGATTTTTCAGTAATGGTGACAAAGTAACAGTGATGTGATTTCTGACCCAACCCCAACATGAATCATACAAGTTAGATATTATTTGCAAGCTCTACAATGAAATGTAAACATAAATTATCACACAGAGTGGAAGAAATATTCTTCTCATAATATGTGGCTAATACCTCATGATAAATAATACAGCAATCAGACATTGCTGATTTCACAGTAAGGTACTAGTTTACTTACGTCCCTTCATACAATTTACCAGAATTTCTTTATGAAACTCATGTTTTCCTGTTACTTGTGGTCTGATATTATGAAATCTGTCTGCAGAGCATGCACTTTTGGCGTTTAAATTGGTCAAAATGAAATTTCAAAATCGGTACCTACCCGCTACAATGCTAGGGATGTAAGTAAACTAGTAGTGCAGCGGACCTTCCACGTTCAGGCCGTTCAATCCAGGTGATGGATGATGAAACAAGTGAAAAAGTGAATGACATTGTGTTACGAAATCGTTGAGCAACTGGGTGGTTCATTAGTGAGGAGACGACGGGCATAAGTACGGAACGTGTTCATCACATTATCACAGAGAAACTGGGATATCGGAAGGTTGCGGCCGCATGGGTTCTGAAGTGTTTATCAGAGGTGCAAAAGAACACACTCAGCTGACACCCTTTGCAGGACAATGCCAGGCCACATACCGCAGCTGACAACAACCCTACAGTCCCGACTTATCGCCCTGTAATTTTCATGTGTTCGGCCCAATGAAGAGTGCCCACAAGGGGAAGCACTTTGCGTTGGACGTTGAAGTGCAAAATGCATTTTCTTCATGGCTGCACAGTCAGTCCATCGAATTCTACAGAAATGGCATTGACAGGCTAGTATATCTGTGGGATCGTTGTCTCAACAAACATGGAGAATATGTCAAATAAAAACCACTTCTGGAATCCTAATGACTAAAGTCCACTTATTTCTCAAACGACTCTTTTTATATATATATATATATATATATATATATATATATATATATATATAATATATATAACAAACTTCAAAAGCGTGTACTACAAAGTTGTATAACTCACCAGGGAACTGCACCCAGCTGCAAGAACCACGGGTAGAGTATATAAGCTAAACCTTACTCACCACCAACCAAGAACTCCCCAAGGAAAACCCCGAACCTTCCATAAACAAACCTACATGAACTAAAACACAAACTCAAATCACAATAATAAGAAAAATAATAATAATAATAATAATAAACACAAAAGGTCGGGAACCGGGAGCCACTCATCAGGGAAAAAAGACACTCCCGGCCCCCGAACTTGGTTCAGGTTTCGTGCAGGTGTCAGATTAACAAGAAAATAATCTCCAAAATAAGGGTTAAGATTTTGCAAATTTTAGGTTTAGACACCTGGTCTTCCCATACTAGGCTACAATTCATAATATTTTCTTCTGAGTCGCCCCGGAACATTTAACTTGACATTAGCTGACATCCATTAGAACACAAGCACTTAGTTTTAGTTCCAGTCTTTTCTGGATTCCGACAGGGGTTGCCACAGGGTGTCATTTGGTTCCTTTTGGATTCTTGAATTGCTTTTGGGAATTGGTTTGGCATTTGTTCGCTTCCTTTTGCATGGTTTGGAGTCTGTGTGTGTTCGGGGAGTGGGTTGGGAATTGATTTCATTTGCCGTTTGTTGTGGTTAGGAAGTTCATGGTTGCTTTACTTAAAGTAAGTTTTTATATTAAATTTTGGTGCCTTTGTTTCGGGTAGGGAAGACCAGGTGTTTAAACCTAAAATTTGCAAAATCTTAACCCTTATTTTGAAGATTTTCTAGTTAATCTGATACCTGCACGAAACCTGAACCAAGTTCGGGGGCTGGGAATGTCTTTCCCTGATGAGTGGCTCCCGGTTCCCGACCTTATGTGTTTATTATCATTATTATTGTGAAAGTTTGTGTTTTAGTTCATGTATGTTTGTTTATGGAAGGTTCGGGGTTTCCTTGGGGAGTTCTTGGCTGGTGGTGAGTAAGGTTTAGCTTATATATATATACATATGCATGCTAAAAATCCTACGAGATCTTTTGGGCGGGCAGACCACCCATCATCAGGCAATACACTACTAACAGGAGCATGGAAGTGAAGCTTATATACAAGTTAAGTAAGTAGTGATGCATAAACATGTCATTCGCTGGCGGACGCGAGGCCAAGGTCAGTCTAGCATTAGCAACAGTCATGTGCAACTCACAGACGGGAGTGCTGCATTTTGTTTCCGTTGAAACATGAATTGGTACACAATTTAACTACGTGTTTTTCTGGTCCAGACCTATTAGACAACTAGGTCTATCAAGGCATGCCAAACCCAATTCCTGGAGAAATTTGGAGGTTGCAAACCACCAGCAAAGTTCTGCATTCGACATCTTGTGAGAAAACTGGAAACGACGAGAACGTTGCTGAATGTGCACAGTGGAGGTTGGCCAAAGATGTCCCAGGCAACAGTGGAGGACATTACACAAAGACTGCTGGCCTCTCCAACAAAGTCCTTGAAGAAACTGGGACAGGAAATGGGAACATCTAAAAGCACATGCCAAAGCCGGCAAGCTTCATCCATATCAGATCACAGTTGTGCAGGAATTGCAACCGGCCGATCATGTAAAGAGAGTCATGTACTGTCAGTGGTTTCAGGACTTTATCACTAGAAATTCAAACATACTCGACAAAACGTGATTTAGCGATGAAGTGTGGTTCCACCACAGAGGATATATCATTTCCCAAAACACTCATGTTTGGGCGGGTGCTAATCCGCACGCACTACACGAGGAACCTCTTCATGCAGAAAAACTGGGGGTCTGGTGTGCTGCCTCTCAATGTCGCATCATTGGACCAATCTTTTTCCACACAACAGTGAATACGGCTGTGTACATGGACATCTTGACTGCTTTTGTAGAGCAACTGGATGACAAGGAGCTCACTACCAGCTACTTCCAACAAGACAGGGCAACGTGTTACACCTCCAAAGTGAGCATGGCTTTCATCAAGTCTTTTTTTTCCCTGATCATGTCATCTTGAAGGGACGGTGACCACAGAGGTCGCCTGACCTTTCACCTCCTGAATTCTTCCTATGGAGGCATGTTGAAAGGTACAGTGTCTCGGAACAAGCCATGGACTCTCGCGGCACTAGAAGACGACATTCGCCAAGAAATGGAGCTTGTGACTGCCAAACAGCTGGTAAGAACCTTCAATAACGTGGAGCGTAGCGTTCAAAAGCATGTCTGCATGCCAGCGGCGGCCACTTCCAGCACTTCATTCGACAGCATCATTCATCCCATGGAACAAGGTTAAGTCCACCTTTAATTACATGTCCATCAGCTGGTTATTTCGCAAGTTATGTGGAAAATACCGGGGCCAATGCTAAGTGGGACATCCGGTACAAACTCGCAGCTCTGCACTTTAAGATACGACAAGCATATTCACATTCATCTACTGTGCGATCCCATCGACTAGAGCTGAAGATAATTTCGGACATTGCCTTAATGCGTGGATTCCCTGTGGACTGCGTCAGCAAATTAAATCACTTTCAACGTTTAGCATACACCACCATGCCACGTGAGCCCCACTTAACGAAATTTATTGGTTCTGTGACACACTTCCCTCCAGTAGTTTCAATATTGAGGTATGCATGTATAAAGCATAATATAGGTTTCAGCAAAACAACTACCAACTTCTATTTGTTGATTAAAAAAGATCGGGACCCTCTGTCTGAGGTCCACAAGAGTGGTGTCTACTGCATCCCTATAGAAAACCATGACCCTACCATTGAAAACAAGGTTTATATTGGCTCAACTCTTTGTTCTTTGGGTGTTAGACTTTCTGAACACAAATACAATATTAGACGTCGATCCTCTACCATGGCCCTAGCTAGGCTAGCAGGTTCTGAATCACACTACCCCATATGGGAGGATGCTCACGTACTGCTGACTTTAAAAACCAAACGACTAACTCACTTTGCTTATTTTGTTTATATGCAATTATGGTGATCATTGCTGTAATGATGATTTGTCATGTGCTGTTCCATCAGCCTGGAGGTCGCTCGTTCAATGACCGACCATTGGGACATCGGCTAACCCTAACAGACTTTCTAATTGACCATGGTAAGTACACCACTTAATGATGTGTATTGCCCAAATCCATGAGACAGCAGTGACATGTTTATGCATCACTACTTACTTAACTCAGTGTTAGAATTAGAAATAAATCTTCTACTGGCACAGTGGACCACTGGAATTTGTGAACCACTGGTCCACCAAACCTACCCACTAGTCCGTAAAAAAAAAAATAATAAAAAAAAATTAAAGACATTTACAATATATGTAGAAAATAATGTATCATTTCAATGGAATTATCTCTAATATTTGTTTTTAAACCTTACCTATCATTAGTTTGCAGTTTAAAAATAAAACCATACAGCAAGGTAAAAGAAACAAGATATTCATTTTTAACTTAGACAAATTAGAAAAAAAAACAAAAAAACTTACAGGCCATCCGAGCCAGTAAAATGAATAGTTCAGTGGAAGTTTTACTGGACAATGGCCAACGGACCACTGAGTAATTCAAACACTGTAACTAGTATATAAGCTTTGCGTCCATGCTCCTGTTAGTAGTGTATTACCTGATGAAGGGTGGGCCGGACGCCCGAAAGATCTCATAGGATTTTTAACATGTGTATATACAGGGTGTCTCCAAAATACACAGCAAAACTTCAGAAATGAGTTCCTCATAGGTAGATAAGAAAAATGTTTACATGAACATAGGTCCGGAAATGCTTGGTTTCCGAGTTATGAAGGTCTATTTATGACACTTAACTACTCATATTACCTTATAGTAATTGCTCAAAATTTCCACCTTCTGCCTTAATACAGGCCTCACATCGATGTCTCGCGAGCTTGCGAACAAGCTGCCAAATTTCTGGCATGTGTCGTATTGTTTCACAGCCTGCCACAATTCGATTGCAGAGAGTTTCCACATCTGCTATCAGAGTCTAATACACCAATGATTTTAAATGGCCCCACAAGAAGAAATCTACAGGGTTTAAATCTGGTATGCGTGGAGGCCAGGCAGTTAGTCCACCTCTACCTACCCACTGACTAAAAAACTTTCAATTCAAGTAATTGCGAGCTAGGTGATTAAAATGTGCGGGAGCGCTGTCGTGGGCAAAGTGTGCTTGTCGACAAATGATCAGTGACGTGTCGTCCAAGAAATCAGGCATGTTGTTTTCCAGAAAGGTGTGTTATGCCGGTCCCGTGAGTTTCTTGGGAAGTACATGGGGCCCAAATAACTTATCACCAAACACACCCGCCCAGGTGTTTAGGCTGAACAGCTGTTGGTGACGTGATGGAAGAATTGCATGTGGGTTTTTCTCAGCCCATACATGCTGATTGTGACAGTTTAGGATTCTGTCGCGTGTGAACTGTGCTTCATCAGTGAATATCACTAAGGCAGGAAAGTTAGGAGTTGCACCACACTGCTGCAAGAACCACTGGCAGAACAGAACTCGCGCAGGGTAATCTGCTGGTGACAAGGCCTGTACCCGTTGCAGATGGTACGTATACAGGTGTTGGGTGTTGTTCCCGCAACACTCTCCAAATAGTTGACCGTTGAATAAGCAGTTGCATTGCTGATTTGTGTGTTCCGATTCCAGGAGTTGCATGCACAGTATCCAAAATCTTTGCCTCTACTCCAGGAGTTGTAGATCTTGGTCATCCTCTGTTGGCAGCACAAGATGTAAAGGTCCCATGTTCACAAAGGCGGCTATGGATACTTTCAAACATTTTCTTGTCTGGATATCTTCATCATGGGAATCTTTCATGGTACAAACGACAAGACTCTAGAGCATTGCCATCCACCAAACCGTACATAAAGTGCATATCCACTTGCACCTGATTTGAGTACATGGTCGGAAAGGAAAACCACCATATTCTGTCGGTACTTTGCGATGCAGGAATTCACCGGCGGGAGATAAAACATTCCGGTGAATAACTGGGAAACCAAAACAGACCTAAGTCAGGTAATATGAACAGTTAAGTGTCATAGACAGACCTTCATAAATCTGAAATGAAGCTTTTCGGGACCTATGTTCATATAAACTTTTTTTCTTATCTACCTTTGAGGGAATCATTCCCGCAGTTTTGCCGTGTATTTTTGAGACACCCTGTATATATACATATATTTTTAACGTATTAAATATTTTAACCTGAAAGTTGGTTTTTCTTCACATGTTTTTTTGGATCGTGCAGTGACAGCTCCGCTTATTTGGATCACACCTTTCCTTTAGATTTTTGCTTCATCAGGTACCAGAATCATTGTAACAAATACAGCACAATGATTTCACAAAAATGCATTCCCCATTTACAAACAAAATAAAACTAGATACTTCATGTATATCTTCCGTATAAGGAAGTCACAAGTTATACGTGGTTAAAATACATAATATATAGAGATTCAGTACCTCTTTTAGAATTGCTATTACGCACATTAAAATACGGACATGTGATAATGGTGGTGTAGTTAATTATGATGTTTATTATTTAAAAAATAAAGACTAAAAGAAAGCCAGAGCAATACCTCACATATATTCGTCCACAGGTCGTTTTCGTTCGCATACCACTGTAGTTCCGCAAGTTGTTGGGTCTCAGGTGTTCAGCGGCTATGCATTGCAAAAAGTCCGATGGTGACTATAGTATAGTGTTTATCAATGTCAAAGTAGTAGTCGACCCACAGAACCTTGCTTTATATTGTATCATAAGCTCAAAAGAATAATACAACTGAGAATAAAAACCCTGTAATGACCTATGCCACAGGCAGGTTAAAAGGCTAACAATGAACAATCCAAGAAACTATAGCGAACAAATCTAAAAGGCTGAAAGCGAATGAATTTAAAAGAACAAAATAAAATATGAATGGCCAGAAGAAACGATGAATGAACAATTTAAATAATGCGTGCACCACCTCCTCATGTCCACCAGGGTCCTCACACATGTTTCGCCCAAGCCTCTTCCTAGGCGTTTTCAACGGGAAATGAAACGTCTGTTGGCAAGTGACAACGTTTCGTACCTCCAGAAGTCATGATGTACATTGCTCATGGGTCAGTTTTCCTCCTATATGGTGGTGCCATCTGGTGTCCTAGTTTGATTTTCCTGTATTTGTCGTCTTTTAATTTTATTTTTATGCTCCTCTTTTAATCATTTTTCGGTGTCCACAAAATTCCTCCAGGCATATGAAAGGTCATATGGTGAATTGTTATCGCAGTTTGATGATTTGGTCTTCTCTATTAAGATGGATTCAGCAATCTGTATGGTCCTCCAGTTTTTTTGCTGATTTATCAATTTTATTTTTTCCCATAGTGGTGTGCATTGATTATTTATACAGAAGTCGATAAGTGCAGTTTTATTTTCTTTCCTGAACCAATTGCCGATGTGTTCCGATAATCTTATCCTGTTATTTATTTTGGTGCTTCCTATATATTGGCTGATAATTTTGTTTTGGCTGTCCCCTATAGGAATTGAGTAAACACCCGCTTTCTGCAATATCGGCGTGTTTCCGGGACCAGAAGTTAATGCGTCCTCGATATTTCTGGTTTTTATACCAATGCCCAAGCTAAATATCTTGCATGCTTCTTTCAATATGCTATTAATTTCATGATTGTAAGATATTGGTTCACAATATTTCATTTCTTTTATCAGTTGGTGTTCTGAAATGATCATTTCTTGTCTTTTCTGTTATTCGCTTTATAAGATTATTTATTATTCTGATGTCATATCCAAAAGCAGAGGCCGTATTTCTGATCCAATTGAATTCTTTATTTAGCAATCGGTTATTGGAGGTATGGGTTATCGCTCTATTGATGTATGACTTGAAAGCTGAGTACTTACATGATATAGGATGGTGATAATTAGCTGGAACAACGCTGGCAATATAGTTAGGTTTACGGTATATCTGGAAGTCAATTCTATTATTTTGGTTTTTGTGAAATAAAATATCTAAGTAAGGTAATGTATCATTCTGTTCTTTTTCTATTGTCACGTTAATTGATGCATAATATGCGTTATATGCCTCAAGAAAGACCTGCAATTCTTGTTCACTGCGTTCCCAGATCATAAAGATGTAATCCATGTATCTACAAAAAATGCTGGTTGTGGAATATTATTACTTTGCATCACAGATTTTTCAATCTGCTGTAAGATTACTTCAGAGAGCAAACCTGAAATAGGAGAGCCCATAGGAGCACCTGCAATTTGCTTGTATATTGTACCTTCAAAATCAAAATAGTTATTTTGGTCAATAAAAAATCAATGCTTTTTTTTATGTCTTCAATTTGTACTATTGGGATATTGTTTCTATGTAATTCTATTTCAATAAGATTTATAGCTTTGAGCGTGGGAGTGTTTGAATATAATGATACATATCTAAACTGGTAAGTATTGCTTGGCTATTGTTCTTCATATTATTATTTCTATTTCGAATTAGTTTAATTACTTCAACAGAGATGTTAACAGAAAATTCATACTGTTTGAAATAAGGTGCCAGATATCTATATAGTGCTCTCTTAAGGTTTATTGTTGGTGCTGTATTTTTGCTACTATTGGTCTAAGAGCTGCTTTGTGGGTCTTTACTTTCCCGAAGATTTTGGGAATAGTTGTTCCTATTGGTGGGTATGCGTTCTTCTTAATTGAGTCTGGAAGGAAACTGTGGTTTTTGAAAACAGCAAGTTGACATTTTATTTTTTCAATTGGATCTTTCTGAATGACCTCAACCTTCAATTCTTGTATTGTCTTGATCATTTGTTAGCCTTTTAACCTGCCTGTTGCATAGGTCATTACAGGGTTTTTATTCTCAGTTGTATTATTCTTTTGAGCTTACGATACAATATATAGCAAGGTTCTTTGGGTCGACTACTACTTTGACATTGCTAAACACTATATTATAGTCACCATCGGACTTTTTGCAATGCATAGCCGCTGAACACCTGAGATCAAACAAATTGCTGAACTATGGTGGTATGCAAACAAAAACTACCTCTCTGGACGAATATATTTGAGTAATTGCTCTGGCTTTCTTTTAGTCTTTATTTTTAAAATAATAAACGTCATAATTAACTGCACCACCATAATAACATGTCCGTATTTTAACGTGCGTAATAGCAATTCTAAAAGAAGTACTGAATCTCTATATATTATGTATTTTAACGACGTATAACTTGTGACTTCCTTATACGGAAGATACACATGAAGTATCAATTTTACCTTCTAGTGATATTATATAACGCCAAAATATCGGCGGGAAGCATGATAACGTGCAATGCAAAATGGGATCATACAATAATGTGCAACTATGATGTAAAGAACTTAAAAAAAACAAGAATAGAACTTAGTAATCAAGTTGACCATCTGGATTTCCTGAAGCAATGTTGTGATAACAAAATTATACCGAATTACCTAAAATTCAAAACTACAGCTATCAACATTAAAGACAAGAAAATACTAAGTACTGCTGAAGTTAAAAGGCTCAAATGCGAAATACGAACAAAAAGACAAAGAATCTACCAGTTATCAAGGCATGCATACAACTTATGCTGTGATATCAGGAAGAATTACCACGAAGATGGCGCTGATACTGTATTAACAATAATATCCAACTCTCGAGAAGATACAAGGCTCAGATTATTCAAACTTATGCACCCACCACAAGTCATCCTGAAGAAGAAATTGAAGAATTTTATGAGGAAATTCGTCATCTAAATAATAAAGGTAAGCAGCACTTGAAAATAATTATGGGAGATTTCAATGCAAAAATAGGGCAACGGCAACAGAATGAAACTTTAGTAGGTAAATTCGGCCACGGCAACAGAAACCAGCGTGGAAATACTCTCGTTGAGTTTGCAGAGGCAGAAGGGTTTTTCATCATGAACTCCTTTTTCAAGAAAAAGCCACACAGGAAATGGACATGGAGACATCCAAATGGGGCGACAAGTGAAATTGATTTTATTATGTGTAACAAAAAATTCGTCATAGAAGACTGCAGTGTGCTAAACAAGTTCAACACAGGTAGTGACCATAGATTGGTGAGATGTAAGATGCACCTCAACACTAAACTCAAACGTGGCAAGCTCATAAGACAAACAACTTGTATTGACATAACCAACCTTAAAAAACACCATAATACCTTCAAGTTGGAACTGAAGAACAGATTCTCTGCGTTAGAAGGCCTAACATAGGAAGAAGTGGATATTTCTGAAGTTAACAGAAAAGTAACCAAAGCTCTTATGGAAACGGCAACAAAATTAGCTGGGTCTAAGAACAAGTTGCATGTGAACAAATTATCAGGAAAAACCAAAATGTTGATGCAAAAAAGAAGAGAGATGATGAGGACAACTGAAGAAGATGTGACTTCCAAAGTGGAATATATAGAGCTATGCAAGACAGTACAAAAAAGTATAACTGAAGACTTAAGGAAATTCAACTGTGAACTAGTGAGGAAAGCAATTGAAAACAACCAAAGCCTAAAGATAGCAAAGGGACATCTCAGTAAGGGAAGAAAACAGATTATGGCACTGAGAAAAGAAGATGGTTCTGTAACAAGAAATAGAGGCGAAATTTTGACAAGAGTGAAAGATTTCTATTCCAAATTATATGAAAGGGATGATACATGTACTCCAGACATCATGAAAGGTACCAGTACCAGAGTTCTTCCAGTCCTCCCAGCAGAAGTTGCACATGCAATCAAGAACATGAAGCGGGGAAAAGCACCAGGGGAAGATGGAATTACTGTAGACATCATACAAGAAGCAAGTGGAGAAATCAAAACAGTACTCGCCCAAATTTTCACTCGATGCCTTAATGAAGGGAAGATTCCTGAGGATTGGAACAACACTACAATGATCCTTCTACATAAAAAAGGTGACATTGAAGATCTCAGGAACTACAGACCTATCAGCCTCCTATCAGTGGTTTACAAAATCTTCACTAAAGTTCTTTCACACCGTTTGAAGGTAACACTGGACATGGCTCAACAGAGAGAACAAGCTGGATTCAGGAGTGGCTACAGCATAATAGATCATATCCACGTACTGAGAGAACTAATTTAAAGAGCGAGGGAATATGAACTTCCATTGTGCATGGCTTTTATCGATTATGAAAAAGCCTTTGATTCGGTGAAACCATCAGCAGTTACAACGGCTCTGAAATCCTGCGGTATTGAAGATGCATACATTAATATTATTAATAACATGTATGAAAATGCAAGTGCAAAGATTCGGCTGTTTAAAAATACAACACACATAAAAATTGGAAAGGAAGTGAGACAAGGTGACACCATATCTCTGAAGCTCTTTAATGCCACATTGGAAAATGTCTTTCAATCAGTAAACTGAGAAAACAAAGGGATAAAGATTAATGGAGATTATCTTACCCACCTTCGTTTTGCTGATGACATAGTCATTTTTGCAACTACCCCATCAGAGCTGCAGAGTATGATCCAGGAACTTGCTGACAAATGTAAAGAAGTGGGATTAAAAATGAACTTTCAGAAGACAAAAGTTATGTTCAATGCTTTTACAAGAAATGAAGATTTATCGATTGATGGAGAAAAGCTGGAGATAACAGACATGTACGTTTATCTTGGACAGCAGTCACATTTATGAAGAAATTAATCGGCATACAAAACTTGCCTGGAGAGCTTTTGGAAGAAACAGCATAATTTTCAAGAGCAATATGCCATTATGTCTTAAAAGAAAAGTGTTTGATCAGTGCATCCTTCCAGTGCTTACGTATGGTAAAGAGACATGGACCTTAACTAAAAGAGACATACAAAGGTTGCAGACAACTCAAACAAGCATGGAGAGGTGCATGCTTGGTGTAACCAGGAGAGATAAGAAGCGGAACTCGTGGATCCGGAAAATGACAAGAGTTAAATCCCTGAAATGGCAATGGGCTGGACATACTGCCAGAAGGACAGACCATCAATGGTCAGCCGAAATTTTAGATTGGATTCCAAGGGACAGGAAAAGACCCAGAAAGAAGACCTCATGGGAGATGGGTGGATGAAATTTGAAAGTATGTGGGAGTGACATGGAGGAGACTGGCACAAGACAGACCGTTGTGGAGGAAACTTGGAGAGACCTTCGTCCAGCAGTGGATTGATAATGGTTGACAATGATGATGATGATGATTGAAAAAACGGAAGAAATCAAATCAAAATTGCCATTGGCAAAAACTAAGTGCACTAATAGAAAAGAACCAGAAACATAGTCATCATGTGACTGGTGTACCAAATACATATATAAATCTATCGCAAGTGAAATTGAGCCAACTACAAATGAATGCACTCAATAGAGGAGGCAAGTATGCTTATAAACAGGACATAAGAAGTACAGAACAACTAACCCCAGAGATTGAGGAGATAATCACTGCGTTGCCTAGAACAGCTCAAGATCCCATACGTTTCAAAATAAATAAACAGCAACAAGAATCATGAAAGAAAAAATAAATGAAAACCCAAACTTAATAACATAAGAAAGACAATATTTGATGGATTTACGATGAAATCCGGCAATAAAAATAACGATGTATGACAAAACTAAACAACTCATTAAAATGGATAAAATGGACTATGAGGAAAAAATGATCAAGACAATACAAGAATTGAAGGTTGAGGTCATTCAGAAAAATCCAATTGAAAGAATAAAATGTCAACTTGCTGTTTTCAAAAACCACAGTTTCCTTCCAGACTCAATTATGAAGAATGCATACCCACCAATAGGAACAACCATTCCCAACAAAGCAGATAATCCTCCTAGACCAATAGTAGCAAAAAATACAGCACCAACAATAAACCTCGAGAGAGCACTATATAGATATCTGGCACCTTATTACAAACAGTATGGATTTTCTGTCAAGTTAGCTCTGATGAAGTAATTAAACTAATTCAAAATAGAAATAATAGTATGAAGAACAATAGCCAAGCAATACTTACCAGTTTAGATATGTATAATTATATCCAAATAATCCCACGCTCAAAGCTATAAATCTTACTGAAATAGAATTACATAGAAACAATATTCCAACAGTAAAAATTTTCGACATAAAACAGCATTGATTTTTATTGACCAAAATAACTATTTTGATTTTGAAGGTACAATATACAAGCAAATTGCAGGTGCTCCTATGGGCTCTCCTATTTCAGGTTTGCTCTCTGAAGTAATCTTACAGCAGATTGAAAAATCTGTGATGCAAAGTAATAATATTTCACAACCAGCATTTTTTGTAGATACATGGATTACATCTTTATGATCTGGGAACGCAGTAAACAAGAATTGCAGGTCTTTCTTGAGGCATATAACACATATTATGCATCAATTAACATGGCAATAGAAAAAGAACAAAATAATACATTACCTTACTTAGATATTTTATTTCACCAAAACCAAAATAATAGAATTGACTTCCAGATATACCGTAAACCTAACTATATTTTGCCAACGTTATTCCAGCTAATTATCACCATTCCTATATCATGTAAGTACTCAGCTTTCAAGTCATACATCAATAGAGCGATAACCTATACCTCCAATAACCGATTGCTAAATAAAGAATTCAATTGGATCAGAAATACGGCCTCTGCTTTTGGATATGACATCAGAATAATAAACAATCTTATAAAGCGAATAACAGAAAAGACAAGAAATGATCATTTCAGAACACCAACTGATAAAAAAGAAATGAAATATTGTGAACCAATAACTTACAATCATGAAATTAATAGCATATTGAAAGAAGCATGCAAGAAATTTAGCTTGGGCATTGGTATAAAAACCAGAAATATCGAGGATGCATTAACTTCTGGTCACGGAAACACGCCGATATTGCAGAAAGCGGGTGTTTACTCAATTCCAATAGGGGACAGCCAAAACAAAATTATCAGCCAATATATAGGAAGCACCAAAATAAATAACAGGATAAGATTATCGGAACACATCGGCAATTGGTTCAGGAAAGAAAATAAAACTGCACTTATTGACTTCTGTATAAATAATCAATGCACACCACTATGGGAAGAAATAAAATTGATAAATCAGCAAAAAAACTGGAGGACCATACAGATTGCTGAATCCATCTTAATAGAGAAGACCAAATCATCAAACTGCGATAACAATTCACCATATGACCTTTCATATGCCTGGAGGAATTTAGTGGACACCGAAAAAACATTAAAAGAGGAGCATAAAAATAAAATTAAAAGACGACAAATACAGGAAAATCAAACTAGGACACCAGATGGCACCACCATTTATGAGGAAAACTGACCCATGAGCAATGTACATCATGACTTCTGGAGGTACAAAACTTTGTCACTTGCCAACAGACGTTTCATTTCCCGTTGAAAACTCCTAGGAAGAGGCTTGGGCGAAGCACATCCGGGGATGCTGGTGGATGAGAGGAGGTGATGCACGCACTATTTAAATAGTTCATTCATCGTTTCTTCTGGCCATTCATATTTTATTTTGTTCTTTTAAATTCGTTCACTGTCAGCCTTTTAGATTCGTTCACTATAGTTTCTTGGATTGTTCACTGTCAGCCTTTTAACCTGCCTGTGGCATAGGTCATTACAGGGTTTTTATTCTCAGTTGTATTATTCTTTTGGGCTTATGATACAATATATAGCAAGGTTCTTTGGGTCGACTACTACTTTGACATTGCTAAACACGATATTATAGTCACCATCGGATTTTTTGTAATGCACAGCCGCAGAACACCTGAGACCAAACAACTTGCGGAACTACGAAGGTATGCGAACGAAAACTACCTCTGGACGAATATATTTGAGGTATTGCTCTGGCTTTCTTTTAGTTTTTAATTTTTAAATAATAAACGTCATAATTAACTGCACCACCATTATCACATGTCCGTATTTTAACGTGCGTAATAGCAATTCTAAAAGAGGTACTGAATCTCTTTCTATTATTATAAAATAAAAGTAGTTTAAATTTTTTTAACAAACAATGCTTGCAAGTTATCACATATTATTAACACTACACTGATGAAGGTGAAAAACTATAAACATACATACCATATCTGTGCCATATACTAAAGAAGTCATCTTAACTTCCCAGTAATGCTGATCAGCATTCATCGGTTTACTACCTCGGACAACAGCAGTGCCTCCACTGTAATTCACGTGGAAACGTACATCTCTGTCATGATTGTGAAGCTGAGTGCCACAAGTCTTGGTATTAGTATCCCACGCCCAATTGATAACTGAAAAGCACATTATACTATACTATACTAAATGTATGCAGAAATAAAATGTTTAGAATAAGACATTTATTGTTTAAAGATATGCTTCACCTAGAAAGACCAAAAATCTATTTAAGAATTTGTAAGGTATGAAATTTTATGGCAAAGTACAGGATGTCACACTCACTACCGAACCCAGCATTTCTTTATTAATATTAACACCAATGAAGATACTGCAACGAAATTTGAAGTGGACTTGCCTTATTTCGTGCGAAATGTGATGACATCACATGTGCTGGAAGTGGCCACCATTTGCATCCAGACAACATTGAACCCGGCGCACCATATTGTGGAAAGTCCTTGCCAGTACGTCCGCTGTCACTGCCTGAATTTCTTCGGTGATGTTTGCTTTCAAGGCATCTATGGTTCGTGGTTTCTTTTGGTAAACTCTGACTTTTAGATATCCCCATAAAAAGTAATCAGGAGGTGTCAGATTGGGCGAGAGCGGTTGCCAAAAACGGACTGAATTTTGGCCATACTGGTTACTGGTGTGTGATGTCGCTCCATCATGTTGGTAACATCCAATGGAGAGTTTTTCGTCGTCCAATTGATTTACAAAGGTGTTGAAGATTTTTCATAAAGGCACTGTTGTGATGGTTGTATCGAAGAAGATGGGACCAATGATGCGGTGCCGGGTCATCCCACACCAAACACCAATTTTCTGTGAATTAAGGGGTTCATGTATCTATCGCGTTGGGATTTTCACTTGCCCAAATACGGGAACTTTGAGAATTGACGTATCCGAACAGGTGAAGCCATGCCTCGTCCGAGAACCATGTGTAGTCCAGAATGCCCAGATTTCCCTGAAGAAATGTCTGAAACCATCGACAGTATGTCACTCATTTCACGTGGTCAGGCTCTTTCAGTTCGTGGACCACGGAGATACGGTGCGCATGAAGCTTCACTTTTTCACAGCACGTTGACAAGTACTTTTGGACAACCCTGTTTCCAGTGACAGTTGGCAAAATGACTTCCTGGGGCACGTAAGTAGTTGGCCCTTTACATTCTGGATCGTTTCCTTAGACATTTGTGGACGACCTACTTCATGGTCCATTGGTGTCCCCTTGGTTTCCAATTTCTTCGACAATGCCCAAATGGTGAACTTGCTTGGCAGATGTCTGCCTGCAAACCTCACCAGGAATTGCTGTTGAAAAGACTATCGATTCTGTTTTCCCATAAGGGCAAACAATAAACACTCGCTCTTCCAGAGTATATCGATACATTTTCACACGTACGCAAACAGCCACGAGCATGAGCACTCACTATCAACAACCTTATTTTGTAGACACGCTCAGTGAAATGGCATAACAAAGCAGCAGAGTGGCGCATCTGGCTGGTCGGCGGACTGATCCTCAGTGAGGTCACACTTAGGAATATGTCAGCCACTAAGGAATCAAGGTTCGTACTCTTCCAAGCAAAATAAATTCAAGCACTTTTCAAGGACTCATCTGCTGGTATGACACTTATTGTTTGCTTTAACTTTTTATTTTTGATGCATGACTTTGATACTTTCATGCATCTTTTGATGCAGCCAGGAGACTGGTTCCACGCGTGAAGCACAAGCAATTCCTGGAAGTTCCACCCTCCGCCAAGAATGTGTTCCTAACCCCAGTAAACAGAAGGCCCTCATAATTTGCGAATACATCATTCCACTTAATTTACTCACATGGCTGACGCTATACTCTGTAGTGGTATCATAGCCAAGGCACTAGCTTTCCACACACTCCCCTAGGTTGAATGCAAGTTCTGCACTATTTGATCAGCTTGGTGTTTTATCAGAACTACACAGAAATCTTCTATACATCTTTTTAGCACAATTATTTAACATATTCTCTAAATTACTACTTAAAAAACAAAACAAAAATTTCAAGTACTATTTACAGAGCCTCAAACTTTTTCAAGTACTTTCAAGGACTTGAAAATGAACTTTATTCATTCAAGGACTTGAAAATGAACTTTATTCATTCAAGGACTTGAAAATGAACTTTATTCATTCAAGGACTTTTCAAGATTTTCAAGGAGCATACAAACCATGGGAACACTCCGGCTAGCTGGCAGGCAGCGCCGGATTCAATGCTGTCTGGACACAAATGGTGGCCACTTCCAGCACATGTTGTGATGTCATCACATTTCGCATGAAATGAGGTAAGTCCACTTCAAATTTTGTTGCAATATCTTCATCGGTGTTAATATTAAAGAAATGCTGGGTTCGGTAGTGAGTGGGACATCCTGCACAATAATAGGTAGACTGACGATAACAGCAGATCACAAAATACGATGATAGGATGAAATCAATAAACACCAAACACAGATCACTAACACAGAGGATGTTCACTCATTTTTAGAACGTTCTTGATAAGAAATAACAGAAAATAAAAGAAGTTCAAAGAATTGAAACTGGCAACAGCATGCTAGATGAACATGAAAGAAACATCTGCTGCTGCTAAATATTGTCTGCTAAGAAAATGGCACACGTAAACAAGCTGTGAATAGAAGATTATGTTTTTGCTCTTTACGAAGAGAAATATTCACATTCTGTAATTAAAAAACGCTGTGAAAATAATGGAATTAGCACTTCTAAATGCAAAATAAGCAATATTACTAATAATAGAGGAGGAAATTGTCAAGCATTGCTTTTAACAGGAAAAAGAACGCCAAATGAATATCAAAAGAAGGTACGTACTTATAAGACTATTTCAAAAGTAAGCTCTCCAGTCTGAAAAGAAAATCCACCGACCCAAAGAGCAATCGCTAAGTCTCTGTATCAACTGTAAACAAGATTACAAGATTATATCAACTGTAAACAAGATTACAAGATTATAAAGATTTGATCTGAAAAAAAAAATGTGTATCGTCTTTTGCCTAGGCACGTCACTTTGCTGGAGACGGATGAAAATTTATTGTGACTATTGATGAAGCATGGATCTACCTAAATCACTGTAACAATGAAAGACCAATTTACTATTACAAAAGAGTGGAAAAATACTTAAACTTGGTTCCAAAAATCTAAAGAAAGTTTCAGTAAAGGATTTATAATTATTGCTGATTTCTCATTACAATGGGAAATTAAACTTCAGAAAAGTTGAAAAGAACGTTAAAATCAATTCTACATATTACCAAACTAATGTTTTAACTCCTATATTGAAAGAGGAAATACAATTTCTTTTATCCATAGAGCCCTTCAAAGAATAGGACTCCATGAGGATAAGACTATCATACATCCAAATGTACCACTCTATTTCTTGAAAAAATGAAAAAAGAGACTGGTATCAAGTCTATACATTTTGCTCATATTCCTTCAAAGTCACCAATGGAATATTTTGCATTTGAACTGTTAAAAAGAATGCTTTCTAAATGCAGTCCTAAAACCGGATTATGACAGACCTGGACTATGCAGACCTAAAACAGACCTATTGGACTACGGAAAGCAGTGGAACAAGAGTGGAATAAAGTATCACTATCAATTTTAAGAAATGCCCTGTTATCTTGGAAATGTAGATGTAGGTTCATAGTGCAGAGAAAGAGCTATCAGCTAGAACATTTAAGAAAGAAATAATTTTATTTTAAACATTAATCATATTGTTGGAATTGTTTTTGGTGTTCATTGGTTTCTACGTATTGCAGAAACCAATGAACACCAAAAACAAGAATGGCGAATGAATTAGGGCTTAGAAAACTGTCACTTGCTCTCCAGGAAACAGGTTTTGTAAAATGAATAGGAAAGTTTGCTTTTGAGGATAAATACACTCAAACTTTAAGAAACTACCACACCCACAGCCCATACTCCTCTAGAAAAATGACATTTCCCATTTCACATTCTCAGACCTGTAGTTATCAGACACCTTTGGTAGTCACCGTTTCAGCAGGGGCTACTTGTTGTGTGGGCTTTTTTCCATTCATCAGTTTTTGTTTATTTGAAAGCACCCTGAACAGAGCTTAAAATTCATATTTGAATTTTAAGCTCTGTTCAGGGCTTAAAATTCATATTTGAATTTTAAGCTCTGTTCAGGGCTTAAAATTCCTCCCCACTTATGCTTGTAAATGGAGGGGATTGAAAATTTTTGGTGGATAATTTTGAACATGAATACTATTAAAAAACTCTGGGAAACACAAGTAATTTTTCGAACAATATTAGCTGTATTCAGTTTAAAAACAACAACAAGTGAATTAGATAAAAAGAAAATACTGGTTTTCAATCTAATACAAATTAACATGATTCATTTTACAAAAACAAAATTGTTCATATTGAAGACAGAACACTATCATAAAATTGCACCTGAATTATATGTGTCTCAGTGGCGGCTCGTGGTAGGAAAAATAGGTGAAGAGCTACAAGAGCAATATGAAAAGATATCTACTGTCTTAAATGAAAATCAGTCAATGAGAACTTACCTATTTTTTTATATATTAGATCAATTTTTCTTCCCTTTAAAGCTGGAAATTTGTCGATTATGTCGTCAGAAAATGGGTGTTTCTTCGTGACATCAAGAAAATGTCTTTCTGAATAGAAATATTTGCCAAAGAAGCAAGTTTATCTGGACTGGGAAAATAGTGTTTCTAGAGTAAGTTTGTATTCTTTTAAGGCAAGAAAAACTTCTTTCCACTGAAACACTTGCAGATGCAATTGTTAAAATAAGGGAAACCAATTTATAAGCTTCTGTAAAAATGCCTTTATCTCCATGAAGCACTCGAAGAAGTTCATGAGTCGATATATTCCTTAATTTTTCATCAGCATATACAAGACTCAGTTCATCTTTAAGGCGCTGGTGTTTAGTAAAAAATTTTCCATAAAAATGTTGTAGATTTTCAAAAGCGTGAGAGGGAAAGCATGAATTAAATTGGTCGAATTTGGTTGTGTCAGCAAGCCAAGCAAATTGAAGTTTAAGTTTCTCACAGTCTTGAAATCTTATATCCATTTCCATAAGAATGTGGTACAAAATTTCAAAATACAATTGTTTATAATTTTGAAATTGTTTCTGGTGTAAGAGCAGCATATTCCCGTTTAGATCTGCTTACTTCTGTGATTTTGCTAGCTTTTCCAAACAGTGTTCCAAATACCTCTTCATTCCTTTTATGGCTCAAAATTTTATAAGTTGTTTTTAATTTGAGTAACACAGTAGTAGTTTATGTCTATTGATTTTTTCTGCAAAATTTCGAATAATAGATCGGTGAAGTCAAATATTTAATTAAATACTATTCCCAAAAATGTAAATTCAAAAGTGTTCATATCATTTAAAAACCCTTGGGCAAGTTGAATTGATTTTTTTTCTGATTGGTCACTATTTGTGAGAAATTCGAATACTTCCTTCAATTTATCCCAATCTTCAACTATTACACATACTAACTTCGAAGTGGAGGACTATCGAGTTTCCATTATGGTTGGCATGCATCTCGCGGTTGTTGATGTAAGTATATTGTTTTTTCACCACTCAGCGATCGCTTCTCTGAGTGGTGAAAAAACAAAGGAATTACACTGAGGCTTGCAAAAAATATTCGACGCTTAGAAATTTTAGAAAAACTCTGCTGTAATACAAGGTTCAAACGATGTATTAAGCAATAACAAAAACAGCTTGAGAAGCTTTATGCTTCATTTTTTTTCTGGAGTCCAGTCAAGTGTCCAGACATTACATTTGCCTCATCGTAACATTATCCTCTTTCTTTATGATTGTCCTATTGACTTGTGTTAATAATCACACTGTTCCAAAACTTTGTCTAGCATGTTGTATAAAGCTTCTGACGTTCTATCTTCACTCACACCATGGAAACCCAAAAATCGCTCAACCAATACACCTTCCGAATCAACAGATCTTATTATTAAAGAGCACTCGGAAGTCTGGCTATGTCTTCGGAAGTCTGGCTATATATTCAAGTATAAAAGCATTGAAGTTCAATGCTTTTATACTTGAATATAAAAGCATTGAACTTCAATTATTTCATTTTTGACGTGATTGTTTATATATTCAGAAATACATTCAATTAATTCGTTTTGAATAGTTTTTGAGTCACCTGTGAAGACATTTTTTATCGTTTCGTATTGATTTTGAATTTTTAAAGGAGTTCTTGATATCAACAGTGAAAGCAATTCCTTGAATTTCTACGATTTATCAAGTCAATGCCTTCGTCATGGTCACGGAATGCTAGTTCTTGTTTACTCAAATACAGTACTGCATCAATCATTGTCTGCAGGAAAAGTTTATTTAAACGAACGCTTTCGCTGAAATGCATTTTCAAAAGCCTAGCATTCTCCCTCGGGGCATCGGCAATGGCATTCTGATTCTTTCCAAAATTATTCAGCATTAATTCGCATTTCAGGTGTTTGCTAGAATCCCCACGTTTGTGAAGTGACAGTTTTATATTTAAGAAATCTGAAAATTGTCTTTATTCCACGCCAAATTTTATTACTAAAAAATAAGCAGGGCCAACAAAATAGTTTTTGTAACACAGAAGGGCTACAAAGCCATTTATATTCAGTAAACCAACAATTTTTAAAATTAATATTGTAAGATTTGCCGCTCTTCTTGATTTCTTTTTTGGCGACAATTGTCAGTGAATCCGTCGGTCGTTGTTGAAGTAAAATGTCTCTAATTTTCATCTTTCCACCGATTGAACGGAGTTTGCAATAAATTATAGACAATGCCGTTCACAGGATACATACTGAAAACTAAAACTATCACTGTCAGTTAAACTGTACACGAAACTAAAGTAATTAATGAAGTTTTTAACAAATAATCACAAAACACGAAAAAACAAATCTCTTTCGGAAAGTATGTACCGAAACACCGCAAAGCCCTAGCTAGTGGATTGCCAAGGATTCCCGTTCCACTGCGATCTCTTCCGAAGGTCATGACTTCAGGTGCAGAGGCTTGGCGTCTCAAGCTAAAATACTTCACTTGCCCGGCAGATAGGGGAGGGTGACATCACAGTTACCATGGCAACTCGGGCGAAAAGTGCAGACTTCCAAGCATTCTCATTTCAGCTCTTCACTTGAACTGTTTTACGTATAAGGACTTGTTTTCCGTATTGGACGCGCATTGTGAATTGATATCTAATCAAAATTTTGTGTATTTTAGCACGCAATAAAGGCAAAAAAAAAAAGAATATATTATACGAAATTATTAAATGAAACCGTATTTCAAATAAAATAGGTGAAGAGGCACTTCACCTACTTCACCTGAAAAGCCGCCACTGATGTGTCTGTCTTTCACTCCTTACCACAGTTAGCAAGCTTTGATCAGTTGCTTTTCTGAGAGTCTATTTGGCCCAATTTCAGAAATTCACATCAAGATATTTCTTGCTCAGTGAATTTCTAAATTTTGACTTAATTCTGTTTTGTGTGCTAAAGCTGTGTTCACAAGGTACACTTGTTAAAGAAAACACAAGACCTACTCGCAGAACCTTTGACAACAATAGAAATGTGTGCAGATGGTTGGCTATGAAACTCTTAGAACTTTGGAAATTGGCACATATAGTCTTCATTCTTTTCAGCTAAATGCTTGAATAATGAATTATCTGTAACTGCATCTTCATTAATTAAAGCTGGTCTGCGAGGCTTTTGAAAGACTCACGTACCAACACTGGTGCTACCTGTGTTTTGTATCATAGATTCAGGCTCCACGCACCCAAACTTTGAAAAGAGTCCATTAGAAAATCTGCGGTCAATCTCATTCACAAAAGATGAAATAAACCTAGACTTGACATTGTCATCTGCAATACAAGTTTTTGAGCATTGCAAGGGTCAACTAACTTATTATATTTGAACATGTTGCCCTTTGCTCTGAAAAAGGCATCTCCGTGAGTACCATGAGATGTTTGCAGTTCACATAATCAAGACATAGTTGATTCAATCATTCTTCTGATAATGAGAAATGTTGAGATTTTTAGATTGCAAATATTTACAGGGAGGATAATGTAACAACAAAACAGGACAGAGGGAATGTCGTGGTGGGTGGTGGTGGAGGTGGTGAGGGGGGGTTTATGATTATAAAAGAAATCTTTGCTCCATACGACTTCAGAATATTTCCCTCCATTGTTCAGTTTAAACACAAGTACATACTGAACAAGATCATATTTTACAACAATACTGATAGAGAGAAAATTGCGAGAGAGAGAGAGAGAAATTATGATTACGGGAGAAATCTTCACTCCACCTAACTTCCGTTTTTGGAAGTTTCGAAACATAGAATTTCATCCTCAGACGGGAAACGTCCACTACCCAAGCACCACCTGCACACCAATCCTCTCCACCTCCCACCACCAAATTTTCTTCAGTTTTACATCACTCTTGAGAACAATGCAAATGATGACAACAAAGGCAGAATTCCTCGCATTTGTGGAACAAACTCGTGCCTAAAAATTACAGGGAAATTTTCAGTGTCTGACTTCTGTTTTCCAAAACTGTTGCCTACAGTTTTAAGCTGAAATACGAATATTTAAACAATAAAATGATACTTAACAACCATACTTAATAGAGGCAACTTCTTGAGAAAAAGAAATTATGATTATGAGAAATTTTTTCACTCTGTTCGACTTCTGTTTTTGAATGTTATGAATGGAATATTGTCCCCAGATAGAAAATGACCACCACACACACACACACACACACACACACACACACACACACACATTAATCCCCCAAAATACAAAAATTCTCTTCAGTTTTGCATTGATCTCAAGTATAACCCAAATGATGGCAAAAAAAAAAAAAAAAAAAAAAAGAGGAATTACGAGAAGCAGCAAAATAATTTTATGCCTGATTTGTACTGTTTTAGCAACATACAAAATGAACTGCTCAAGCCACTATGTATGGAAGCCAAATCGTGCATGCATGAACTGATTATATTCCCGACATATGAAGCATTTGACTGAAATTTTCGGAACTCTGTGAAAGGTCTGCTTCCAACGCACACAATTTTATGAAGGATATTGCTCACATTTTGTGAGTGATTCAAAAACAGAGCCACACTACATATACCTTTTTTTTTTTCTTTTTAAAATTCTGTAATCAAATCTTGGTAATTCCTTCTAATAATGATATTTCAGCTAAATTTTAGGCCCTGCTGAAATGGATAAAGTTGGATGTTTATGAGAAAATTTTGATATATGTGAATTCAAAGATCATAATTCATGATCAATTTAAGCAATACATATAAATGGGTGGGATCTGAAAAACAACTGAACTCAGTCAAAAAAATTAAGTGGCATAACGTTAGAAATGAATAGCAAGTCACTGGTCCCAAGGACCAGTATGTACAAGATAATACTAGGCTGCAGTAGTCACGACTGGTCATTTTTCTAAGATTAAACTTTTCAAAATATACTCAGATAATAAATTCAATGACATTCTAAAGACTTATTTTATTTCTGCACTTATCACTTGTTTACACAGTAATGGAGAGTAATAATGAGTGAGAATTTATTGTACACATAAAAGCATTTGATTTCAATTTACGAGAAAAACAACGTTTAATTTTTCTAGCTGATTAAAAGTTTCTACTACATGTGAACATGGTGCACTGGGTGCAAGCACTTTGATAGAATATTTCTTGAAATTGTTTGATCCAACAACAAATATAGATTCATCATCTGCAAGTTTTGGAACTTTGTAAATTGAGCAAAACATTTGATCACTCTTAGAGTTGTACTTTAAGTAGTTGATAGTTTGTAATCACTGCTCTTGAAATACATGAGTTCAGTGTCAAACATTGTATTTATTACCTTACTCCCTGTTCGACATTTCAGATTCAGTCATGTTTTTTGCTAGAGGATCATCAATTCCTTACCACCATATTTCTAAGTTCAAACTTTTCAAAGTATCCAATTTGTTGAGCGGATAAATATGATGGCTCTGCAGAATGCGACAACAAAGAACTAGCGCTAGCAAGCACAT
This sequence comes from Macrothele yani, assembly GCA_039090855.1. Classification (NCBI taxonomy): domain Eukaryota; kingdom Metazoa; phylum Arthropoda; class Arachnida; order Araneae; family Macrothelidae; genus Macrothele; species Macrothele yani. Next base: position 135,126,048 of record CM077010.1, on the reverse strand, counting down.
GTGCTCAATGGAGGCATGCAGCACTCAATGAATGAGTGAAGCTATTGGCAGCTGGCCAAGAACAAGGTCAGGGGAGAATATTTGTCTTTTGAAACTACATGGTGCTGGTGCCAAGGGATCTTTGTTTTGTGATGAAAACGTGCACTCGCTTTCTCTTTTTGGCTACTGGTCCCGCAGACCACCCTGATTTTTATTCTCCTGGTCCAATCAGACTTAAGTGATCTTGAACCACAGGATCACCAACGATTTCACACACTGTGGCAAGCACGAAATTTAGAGAAAACTCCTCTTTTTCTATGGATTTGCCATATAAATGCTAGGCATGGAGTTATTACCAATGATGTTATTCTTGAAAAAGCGAGACAGTTTGGAAAAGAATATCAAATTCAAGAATTCAGCTATATTAATGGCTGGCTTCCAAGATTCCAAAATAGGCACAGGTTATCATTGAGAATATGGCAGAGTGAAACAGCTGAAACCTTCAAAAGTTCAGTGCATGACAAAGAAAAAAATATGTTAGAAATTTTAATTGGCTGTGAATTAAATGATGTGCATACAGGGCTCATTTTCGATCGGTAGTTAGTAGCAAATTGCTAGCAAGCAGGCGCATTTTGCTTGTGATAAAAAGTGGTTCTAGCAAAAGTTGCTAGTGGAAACATTTTGAATGTTTTAGTGTGAACTGTAAAGTGCACCACTGCATTGCGCATGTGGAATATTTAGACACATACAAAAAGGAACAACTGCTTTCTGAAAACTAATGTTTCTTGAAAAGTACAAACATTAAAAAAACATTTTAGCACTAGTAGAAATATCTAGCATACGTCCCTTATCTACTTCTGCATGTAAGGTTAGGTTCAGTTTCATGAAGAGAATCCAGGGTGATTGGAGGGGCAGTTTAAACTTACAAGCATTGAATGCTCTCATGAGTACTGAGGTCGAAGGTCCATCCAAAGACAAGTTTGACCCAAGGCCTGCAATTTTAAAGTGGTTTGATGAAAAGACCCAAAATCCACATTGTAAACCATGCTGAAAATAACTTAAGATTTTGAAGTGTTCTTGAATTTTGTGAATCAAGTTAAATAAAAAAAAATTAAATATTTGCATTTGAATTAAACTGTTAGAATTAATCTGTCAGGTCATGAAAAGGTGTTATATCTAAATATTTGTAATGTTTTCAGCATTACAATATGACAGTTATAAGGGTGAAATCAAAATTTGTCATGATTGACTAATGGAGGGGGACATGTTAAAGTTTCTTTTGTATAATATTAATTCACTTTTAGCTAGTAAATAATGCAATTTGCTAATAAAAATAAAGGCCACTAACAAGTGTTGCTAAAAAAAAAAAAAAAAAATCAAGGCCTGTGTGTATAACATGTATGAATCATGGTTTGTTTTATAAGATGATACCTGATGAATTGATTTCAAACAAAAAATGAAAAAGGTTGCAAAAAGATGAAAGATAGAATAGTAGCAGCTTACTGTGTAAATGCCAATGATGCTGATAAACACAATACAGTCGTCCCTCGGTATCCGTGAGACACTGGTTCCAGGAGCTCCTGCGGATACAAAAATCTGTGGATGCTCAAGTCCCTTATATAAAATTGGTGTAGTATTTGCATATAACCTACTATATCCTCCCGTATACTTTAAATCATCTCTAGATTACTTATAATACTTAATACAATGTAAATGCCATGTAAATAGTTCTTAAACTGTATTGTTTACGGAATAATTACAAAAATAAAAAAAAGTCTGTACACGTTCACAATACAGACTCAACCATCGTAGGCCTAACTACATAGTACACATCAGCAACAACGTAACATTTTCATATTGCTTTCGTTTAATGACCTGAAAGTGAAATACATAGAATAAAACACAGAATATTTAAAATACAAGTATGTACAGAACATACACTATACATATACTGTAACTATAAATACTGTAATTTTAAATTGAGATCTTCTCTCTTGATAACCTCGCCTGATGATGATGATTTTTGTATGGTGCCTACAATGCCAATGTGGCGAGGCGACGACAGTGCCGGATCTAGACAATTTTTAAAAGGGGGCAAAAGGAAGAAATGCCGCCCCCATATATATATATATATATATTTATTAACAAGAAATAGCATATTAAAGCTATAAGCACATACATTTTTGACAAAAATTAGCACAATAATATAAATATACATATGTATGTGCATATAAATTTGTATTAGCAAAAATTAATTAAATGATGCCTCATATATGTTTTCAGTTTTAAAAAATAGCATGATAACTGTAATGTTTGGAATGTTTTCAGGATCAGGAAAAGCTAATTATTATCCTGACATAAAAATTTTGCTTTCATAAAAATCTTTTTTGGCAATTTATTTTAAACTTATTAAAATTATAAACATTTAAAGGTGAAAAGTAACATTTGGTGGTTATATAGTGGTGGGTAAATAAGGTAAATAGAAACGTACTTACCATTAAAAATAAATAATCCAAATATATCAGCAGAAACAATTGTTCAAAAAACATCAGCAGGAAAACATTAAATTTGGTCTGTAAATGTGGATTTTGGTGGTAAGATATACAGGGTGATTCATAAAGAAGTATTCAGTTTCAACACACTATAAAACAAGAACAATGTAAGATATTTTATGATACCTGTAACAGAAATTGTAGGGGAATGTTTCAAGTTTTTTTAGAGACGGTCACAGATCTTCTATGTGTGCACCCTTAGTCACATGACACACATCGAGCCGGTAATCCATTTCCGCCCAAACACAAGGTAAGATATCTGAATCAAATGCAGTGATAGTGGCTGTGATACGTTGTTTCAGCTCCGCTAGATCAACAGGAAGGAGAGGCGCGAATACCTTGTGCTTTACATACCCCCACAGGAAAAAGTCACAAGGTGTTAAGTCAGGACCACAGCCACTATCACTGCACTTGATTCAGATATCTTACCTTGTGTTTGAGCGGAAATGTATTGCCGGCTCGATATGTGTCGTGTGACTAAGGGTGCACACATAGAACATCTGTGACAGTTTCTAAAAAAAAACTTGAAACAATTCCTTACAATTCTGTTACAAGTATCATAAAATATCTTACATTGTTCTTGTTTTATAGTGCTTTGAAACTGCATGCTTCTTTATGAATCACCCTGTATATGTAGATTTTGTTGATAAATATAAATTCACTTATCACTAAAAATAAATAATCCGAATGTATAGGCACTAAGCAGAAAGAAAAGTTTAAGAAAACAACCATAACATTTTTGCACGAAAACTTGAAACATATTTTACACTGGAATGGTGAGGCGAAACTAGATAGATTTCAAAATTTAACTTTCCTAGCCTTTTTTTCCCTGCAAAAGTTTTTAAGGCATCCTCATAACTGATTGTATTTGCTATGTCACTCTCTATAGATAATATCGCTAGGCTTGATAGGCGATCTTGGTGCATTGTTGATCTGAGATATGATTTTATAAGCTTCATTTTGCTAAACGTCATTTCACAGGTCGCCGACGTTGTTGGCAGAGTAGCATATATTCTTAATGCTATACATAAGTTAGGGAATACATTTTTTAACCCATTCGTATGAATCACAGATAGTAAATCAGCACAACTCAACTGATCTACATTTTTACAAAAATATTATGCTTGATTTTTAAATGATCCAAGTTCCAAAGAAAATTCTAGCCCATTTAAATCTTTGGAATAGTTTGTAGCCAGATGTATTGCACACATTTTTAAGTCTCCATTGTTCATTTTCTTATTTTCTCCCGCAAAGAAAAAAGAAATCTGTGTTTAGGGTTTTGGTGCTTTCAGTTCTAGCTTTCAATTCGGTTAGCATTCGGTCGAAAATAATATTTATGTCTTGCTTGAACAGTTCTTCTGAAGAAAATCCGCAGGATTCATTATTTCCAATTTTGCCGGCCGTCTTCTTCCTCTTAGATTTTCTTCTTTCTTAAAATGCTGCCTCAACAGACATTACAGTTGCAATATTTGTTGCTTCTTCAAGTCAATCTTTAAAGCCAGAATTTTGTATTCTCTGCAAAGTAGCGATTAAACCTTTCATTAAACAGATTGATCTGCTTAATATTATGCATAGGTGCCGACTATGGAGGGGGGCAGGGTGAATCTTACCCCTCCAATAATCTTACTAGAGGGCAGTGCCCACCTAATATTTTTCGTTCTGTTTAATTAAATAAACGCTTTAGCCTCATATGGTCGACCAAGTTCCACATTATGAGGCCAAAGCGATTTAATTTCAAAAAATTAATAAATACAAAATAAACTTTTTTCCCATATTCAGCATTGCTCATTCGACAAGAAACTGGATTGTCAGTGCCTTATTGTGTTTCACATGTTCTCGTGATATGTGGTAAATGTTTGAAATTACCAAAAATAAAATAAATAAAAACTCAAAACGTATAATCCCTAGCGCCTTTATTTATCTATTTTTTGCTCTTTAAGTAATCCAGCTAATTTCTATTTTTTTTTTAATAAAGTTTGGAAATAAAATCTATCTGGATATTTTTATAAGATTACAGGCTGAATTTTGTTTTTAAAAATATTAATATTTTTTTTAAGAAAAGATATTTCTGTTTCCTTGTTCATTTGCTGATGAGCAATTACAACAATTGCGTTTTAAAATATACGTCGAATCCCGTAATTTACTCCCCCTCTTTTTTTAGTTTTCCTCCTTACAATGGAAGAGACTAGTTCCCTCCCACGTCTGATTTATTCAGGCCTGCCCTTCCCCCCCCCCAATAATTTGGTGAAGTCGGCGCCCCTGATATTATGTCACTGTTTTGAATTTTGATATTTATAATATACGATTAACTTCTCTCAATATAGAATTCCATACAACAAGATTCAGGATGAAGCCTAAAATCTGCTATAGCGTTAAAAAGGCTTCCTGCATCAGACTTAACTTCTGGAGGAAAATCTCTGCTTTTTATTTCTTCAAGTCCTTGAGCCACTTTAGTCACTTTAGCCACATTCCTTTTCAGAGCATCCACAGATTCCCATTTGGTAGACCATCTTGTATGGCTGGTTCCTTTTACGATACTTCCAGTGTATTTCTTCATAATTTCCCATCGTGCAGTCGATGATGCAAAAAAGCAGAATGCTCTTTGCACAATGCCGAAAAGGACACGATGCTTCTCGGCAGCTGGAAGCAGCATGCACACTCACCAAATTGAGTGAAAGTGCTACACACGGCACAAACACCGAAATTTTTTTTTTCTTGTACCATCGCCTGGACTCCTTTGTAAATACCAGCCATGTTTGATCCGTTGTCATAAGATTGTCCTCGACAATCGGCTATCTTTAGGCGATCTTTCTCTAATTTACTTGGAATTGTATGAGATATATATTCTCCAGTTTTACCGTGTGAGTCAATGAAGTCAATAAAACTTTCTTTTATTTCACATTTTTCCACTTTCGTCGATTTTTAAGTACCGAATGACCTCACTCATCTGCTCACAGTGAGATACATCACGTGTAGCGTCAAACATAATAGTGAAGTATTTTGCAGATAATATCTCTTTTACTATTACTTCATGTACTTTTTCAGCCATGAGTTCTATGATTTCATTTTGAATGGTACTGGGCAAGTAACTCACTTGCCCCTTTTTCAAATTTTCCAATGAATTTTGTAATGTAGAGTTGTGCTTTGATAAAAGTTATATTGAAGGACAAGCTGTAGTTAATGTGTGCAAATTTTCGTGCAACCTGCTCCTTCTCACCTCTCGTTTCCCCGAGGGTAACTACTAGTTTCTTTAAGTTTTGAAGTTCCTGCTGTTTAATCCTATAATCTAGACCTAATTCTTAGTGACCTTGGTAGTTGTTTTTTTACCGGGATTTAGATGTAGAAGTTAATTTTTGCATGATAATGATAAATTTTGGCTTTTTTTTTTTATTCCACTCGGCGATTTGACATTGCAGAAATGTCTCCTGGTTAAAGTTATGATCGGCTCGAATTGCCGTGCCGCCCCTTCCAGACTGCCACCTGGGGCAGCTGCCCACCTTCGCCCCCTCTAGATCTGGCCCTGGGCGATGAGATGTGTGGCACTGTAGGTGAGTGGTACGACATCAGGCTAACTTAAACCTTCTGGCAGGACATCAGAAGGATCATCTATGTTGGAAGAACCAGATTCTGATTACAGACATTGATGCTTCGGAGGAGGCTCACTAATACTAATGATGTCAGGATCTGTAGATTTGAGGGCTAAGGATCTTCAAGCGCTGAAGGTCGAGGCTTCACAATTGCGGATGCTTTAGTTGGAAACACTGTTACAGGAAGCTATTTCTTCTTTTTCTTTGCATCATCAAACAAATTTCGCAGTGGTTGTAGGCATGTTGCTATCCCTTGGGTGACACAGAGGCTTTGTTCCATCGCAGGATCGGACTCGAGGATCATATCCTTTAACACTTGCGCCTGTTGAAAAACTGCTGAAAATGTTTGAAGTGTCCAAATTGATGGCTCTGCCACCAATTTGGACACTTGAAATTTTTTTTTTTAAAGCTTAAAAAGTCTTTATATGTTACTTTACTTCACAGGAATTATTCTGAGGAAAATTTAAGTTTTGCTTTTTGAAAATTTCTTGAATTTTTTCCCCCCGAATATTTTTGTTTAATCCGCGGATGTGGAGGGGCGACTGTATTGATATCATAGGAAAATGTAAAAAACTGTTGTTCTAAGAATTTTCATTATGAACTTTACATAAACACTGTGTTTTCAATCCCTACATTCTCAGAATTAGAGAGCCAATAAATAAAAACATTTCTAATACTGTCATTTAATTAACCTTACCCTTTTTTACGCAAACCTCTTACCACCAATTTAGCATCATAAGCAAAAGATATGGCAGTTTAATGAGGTTTAACTGAATCCGTTAATTGTGTTGCTTTGTGGAAGGATCAACAGGTAGGAAGAATTGTTCCAGGAGATAAGTATGTATCTTTAAACTTTGGTTGCAAAGTTGAAAGTCAATATTATTATGCTTAAAAAATGGGAATGTGTGTCATATTTTTGCTTTTTTTCTCAATCCTACACCATTACCCCCAAAAAATATTTGCCACTTGTGAAGAAGAGTGACATTATACTCTTAAACAAATTTCTCAACTAATATATATATACCCAGGTCAAGAAAACTTATACCTAAGGCAGGGCCGTAGCCAGGGGAGCGGCAGGTCGGGCTGAGCCCGACCTGTGTTTCCTTTTGCCCGTCCTAGCAACTCACAACAACAATAAAGTGCCCGACCTCTTTTGCATCTTTTGCCCAACCACTTTATATCCTTCGCCCGTTCTCAATCATCAGACGTCCCTCCCAACTTGCTTGTCTGGCTACGGGCCCCCTAAGGGCAGGATTCCCACCAAAAAATTTAAACCCTCGCCGAAATAAAGTTGTTAGGCGGGAGTCTCCTGTCTTATGAAATTTTAAGAAAAAATATATATTAAACTCTTGGGTCCGTTTTTGGACTACTCACAATATTCGTGCGTTGAAAACATATCCTTCGTAAAATTACGTGTGTTAGAAACGGACCATTCAGAGTTCCAAAAATTGGAATTGAATACATCGTTCATGTCAGAAAATGTGTGGAGGAAGAGGTAGTTTTCCGTGTGGGAATGGTATCAAAGTTCACCAGGGTATCCCAGTTTGAAAAAAAACCCACCGGGCTTTTTCGGGCTGGGCCCAGTTGAAAAAACCCACCAAAAAACCCACCCGGGTTTTTTCAAAATTAGATTCTACTTTTTCTTCTACAATATTTCAAATTTTAATCAGCACCCAATAAAATATTTTCTTTTTAAAATAAACAACAATAGGAATAATGACTAGATTCTCGAATTTCTTGCCTTTTCAAAGGTGATTGTTGACTGATTTTATTATTTAGCAACACAAAACAATCCTTTCAGATCAGCTGACAAAGCAACTGATCTGAAATAAGAAAAATTAAACAATAATCCCGAAAATAATAAATGGTTGTACATAAATAGCTTTCCACCTATGAAGAATAACTATAGAATAGACCAACATTATCTATTCATACTATAGAAAAAAAAATTAGAAAAACAGAATATAACATACTTAGATTCTAACTAAAATATTATCTTTAAATGAAATTTGCCTGAGATATTATTTATGTGCGGCATGTAAACTGCAATGGTTTTTGACTACAAAGATCACCTAAAAATTAAACAATGGTACAGATAATAAAGTATTTTTGCTTTGTGTTTTACTAGAACCTCAAAAGCAGTCTGAAATCACCATTGTTTGAATAAAGCTCATGTTGAGAACAGGTCGCAGACTAGAAACTCGTATAGCTGAGCATAAAGCAGCTATAAAAAATTGCTCCAACAAGACTGGATTAGATAGGCATGTTAGAGAAACTGGACACAGCATGGATTGGAATTCCCTTAAAGTCATCAGTTTCCAAAGCAGTTTTCTAAAAAGAAAGCTAAAAGAAGGAATAGAGATTGAGAAAAATCAAAATTCCATCATCAATGACTGCAAAGGATTTTCCTTGCCTAACATCTGGCAGGATTTGTTGAAAAATAACTTAAACCGTCAAGGTTAACCGTAACCGTGATAGTGACAGGAATAAGTGACAACAACAAGACAGCCTGAAGAAGTAGAAGAGTTTTCTCCGAAAATTTGCTATTTAAAAGAAAAAATTTCCTAGTAAAATTCCCATAATAGTTGCTTTAGATTAGTAATAAAATCATCATTGTTTCGTGATCCATACAATTTTCAAATATTTTCAAACCCCTGAGTTTTTCTGTGCATTTAAATAATTAATGTAATCTCAGGGTTTTTAGATAGAACCAAAACTACCAATCAACAGGATATTTTGATCCAAAAAGGTATGAACTGGACAAGTTTTGTGGCTTTCTCTATCCCAGGCCTATTTCATAACTTATTCCAAACTAGTTGAAACATAGAGAAAATTCTCTCAGTGGAGGCAGATGAAGCTGGTGCTGAATGTAGGCATACAAAAAAGTTACAAAATCCTGCAGGCAATTTTGAATTTGAACCCTTTTCAGACTTTTTTTTCCATGACTTGCCATCCTTTTATGGAAGAAAACTGGCTGATGACACTTTCTTTCATCATTGATGTAGGTAACAGTCTGTGCCAGTAATTTTGAAAGCCATTACACCAGGCAAATACATTGTTATGATGGAAAATTACAACCTACCCAATAATGGGATGACACCAGCAAAATGATGTGGTATGGACTCACTGAGGCTCTGGAAAGTTGCCCGAGGCACATGTGCCCATTCGGACTGCAGCAGAGCATGGAGGTCCTGGAGATGATGTGGTTGTGGGTCGGCACGCCGAACTTGTTGATCTAAATAGTCTCATAAGTGCTCTAGGGTATTGAGGTCGGGCGATTTCTCCGACCAAGAAAAAACGGAGGCATTGCTGTTGAAGTCCTGGAGATGATGAGGCATTGCTGTTGTGTTCGACGTGACAGGGTGCATTGTCCTTTAGATACCATCACCACCAGGATAAACGTCCAATGTGAAGGAATGCATATGGTCTGCAAGAACGGACAGGTAGCCATTGGCATTCAGGGACCCATCCAGTGGTACCAGCTGTCCCAGAGCATACAAGGAAAACATCCCCCAGACATGCACACTGCCACTGCTGGATTGTACTTGGCAGACAAGCATGTCCGGGTGTTGGTTCTCGTGTGTCTGACTGCGTGTTCACCACCACCCATCACTTCTGTGGAGCAGAAACCTCGATTTGTCGGTGAAGGCAACCTTTTTTCCACTGTCCAATGACGGTAGTCTTATGTGAACTACAGGCATCATTTGCCAATGGCCCTGGGTTAACATGGGTGCCTTGATGCTGCGTCGGCTCCGAAGACCCATGTGTAACAGGGTTTGCTCTACTGTTATCTGGGTACCCCAGCATTCATTTGTGTGATCAATTGCTGCGCTGTTAAGTGTAGATTGCCCTTTACAAGTTGACAGAGGTGACATTCTCCTCTGGGGTTGATGGCTTTTGGGGCTTCACAGTTATGATGTCGGGAGGTACTCGGTGTGCAGGTGGTCCAATCTTGGTACACCCTTACTACAGCACCTCGCCGAACAGCCCCCAAATTCTGCTATTTCTGAGATGATTCCACCCTTGGCGCGGTAACCGATGATCATTCTTTTTTTAACATCTATGAAATCACTACATCTGCCCATTGTGCTCATGTTATGCACTATGGCTCATCTGTCCCTGGCCAGCTGCTTATATCTCTCTGTGTAATCAGGGGGAAATTTGGATATCCACTATTTGCAATTCTCTCCTGTTCTTGGTTAAGTTTTTGACCTCTGTATTTCTACATGGTAGAGCTGCAGGATTTTTTCTTGTAATAAATCCGGCTACATTTCAATAACAACTGAAACAGACATTGTGTCTCTCTCTGAAGTGTGTCCAGTGTGCTAGTAGCAACGGATAACTGCTTTTCCAAATTCATAGCTTCACGGTAAATGCCCATTTTATCAAAGATTTTTTAAATAGATTGATCAAATTTCTCAATATGTTCTTAAGATATTTCTCTGTATTTGTGATAATTAGCCACAAATGTTTTAACACAATCAGGATGAAAGTTGCACCTTGTTTCGTTAGGTAGTTGTGGCATTAAGCCAGGCTTTTCTTTGAACCATCCATGTGGTTGATGTAGGCCTACGTTACGAAAATATTTTTGCACCGCCGCAATCTGCTTTAAAACAGTCTTTGGGGAAACATCTTTTTCTAACAAATTCAACAGATGTGATGAGAATCCATATGTTCATACATGAGACCGGCCGATGACAAAAAAAGCTGAACTTTTTAACTGGATGGAAAATTGGGACACGCGAGACGCGCAGTGAGCAAATTCAAATACAGCATATATACAATATTTAAGAGTACGCTAGCCATATGGAATTATTTTCTGTAAATTATGTAAGTAAATATTAAAGTGAAGCACATTATTATATTCACAATAGAAAAGTAGGGATTTAAGAACAAAATAAAATGAAATATTTAAAAAAATCAGATTTAAAACTTACATGTGAATCTTTACTAGCTAAATCCTGAGGTGAAAAGTATTTGTCTAGGAAAGTTTGTGCATTTTAGTCAAGCAATTAGAAACTTGCAAGAATTAGAAACATATATCCACAGCTTAGTTTTTAGTCATTGAAGAAGTCAATAAAGTATTTCTCAATGTAACCTTATAAAATGGCTTGCAAAATTTTTTGCTTGCATTGTGAATATGGTGACATTAATCTCCATCAACGTCAAGCAAGTGGGGAGATTTTCTCTGCTGAATTCTTGATTTTCACCCTGTTTTTGAGCCTCCCATGACACATTCTTTCCACTTAGCTTTCAAACAAGCAAAACAAATTCCTTCTTAGAAAGAAAGAATAAAATAAAATGCAAAAAAAAAAAAAAGGAAAGCTGCGTCACGAACTTTTTAGAGGCTTCGGCCCGACGTAATAATGGCCCGAAGCCGTGCCCCCCCCCACGACTTAGCTTTCAAACATGCAAAAAAACACATTCTTCCTTAGAAAAAAAAAGAAAGGTAAGAAACAGAGTTGCGTCACGAACTTTGTTCAGCGGCTTCGGGCCGACGTTATCCTAGCCGGGCGCCGTGCTTTCTTTCCACTAAGTTTTCAAACAAGCAGAACACATTCCTCCTCCTTAGAAAAAAAACAAAAAGGTTCGTCACGAACATGGTTCAGAGGCATCGGGCAGACGCAATTCTGGGCAACAGCGAAAGCACGTCCGAACCAACGTAATTCCGGATCACGGCAAAAGAAGCACGTCCGAACCAACGCAATTCCGGATCACGGCAAAAGAAGCCCGCCAGGCCTCATAATTCCGGCGTGGCGCAATTCTTCCTTTCCACTTAGCTTTCAAACAAGCAAAACAAATTCTTTCTCTTCGGGGAGGGTAGAATGAATTTAAGAAAAGAAAGCTGCGTCACGAACTTTATTCAGATGGTTCAGGTCGACGTAATCCCGGGCCACGGCGAAAGAAGCACGACGGGCATTTTTTTTTTTTTTTGTTCACACTTTGAAACAAGCAAAACAAATTCCACCACCTGAGAAGAAGAAGAAGAAAAAAAAAAGGACAAAGGGCTGTGTTACGAACTTTGTTCAGAGGCTTTTACGTCGATTATTTACAAAATCAGTAAAACTTTCTTAATAACAGCGAAAATCTGAATATCCATAATTTTTTTGTTAGTCACCCGTAATCCCGGGGAAAATCCGTAATAATTACGGAGATTCCGTATTTTTTGGCATACTCCGTAGGAAGAGATTCACGAGTGCTTCGATTCTCGAACGATCTCAGAAAAGCGGGAACGCATTCGGGTACATTTGCAAATTACAAGAGAGAGTTTCTGGCGATGACGTCACGGATAGAATTAAGCAGATAGTTTGGCCCTGATAGAATGCAGAGTGGCGATTTCCCGCAAGACACGGAAAGGGCTGCGGTAGTTTCCGTAACGCACGAAGTAGGCAGAGCTTCCACCCTTTGCGCTGCGATGCTCAAGTGACTGACATCCCATCCATTGTTGACAGCAGTAAACGAATTGAGCTCCTGACTCCACCCTCCAACATTTTTCTTGCCCCCCCCCCCCCCCGCGTCTGCTCCAAAAACAACGCTTTAAGCTAGAAAGCGCTTATTTCTTTTACTCCACAAAAAGCGGAATCGCGGAATTCCCGCTTTTTTTTATTTTCCTATAGAACGACGACCCCCCCCTAAAAAATCCTGAAAAATTTCTCTTCATTTTTGCAATGACCTCGAGAATGACCAAAATGATGCCGAAAAAGCGGAATTCCGCGAATTCGCGGAAGAATCTCATGTATGTATGTTATGAGAGTTGGATATCTTTCATTTAAAATTTCCACATTTTTATCCTTTTGTTTTTGCTCTCAGTTACAACAGCAAAAACAGGTTTTCCAAACTTTTCTTCACACTACTTATCACTAAGCTGTTCTCTAATATTCAAAGGTTAGCTCCACAAAGAAGTATAAACTACCAGATAATTTTTACTTACTGTTGCCGTATCAGATTTCTCCATTTACAGCAATCTTGACATACAACTCGGGCTTCACTGACATCCATCACACGTCGTACACAAGACCTTCTATACTTCATACTCTTTTTCTCATACAAACACTCCTGAATCTGATCCTCCCATGATGTGCTTGGCCTTACTCTGCCTTTCCTTCCTGCCACTTGGGCTAAAAAGATTTTCTTAGTAAGCATCTCATCACTCATTCTTTCAACATGGCCAAACCACCGAAGTATATTAGTCTCCACCTTGCTAACAAAATTTTGCTTCACATCACACAACTGCAACACATCTTCATTCCTCACACAATCAGAACGTATCTTGCCACAAACCTCCCACAGGTAATGCATTTCTCCAGCTCACAAACGACTACTATGTTTCTTCTGCAGTACCCAGGTTTCACTGCCATACATCAGAGTAGGAACAATTACACTTTCATATACAGCCATGAGGGACTCTCTTGAGAAACCATCATTCCTGTAAAACCCTCCCAAAGCAGCCATGACTTTCAGTTAAGAATTCACTCGCCTACTAATTTCACCATCCAATTTGTTCTCTCTGTCAAACATGCTTCCTAAATACAAAAACTCATTCACCTGGTCAATCACTGTGCCATTTAGACATATATTACATTCAGTACTACCAGTTCCTCTCTCAAAAACCATAACTTTGTTTGTTTTTTCCATTATTTATGCTCAGTTGAATTTTATGCAAACTTCGTACATCTGGGACAACATACTCTGCAACTCACTTTTGCTCTCTGCCAACAGGACAGTGTCATCAGCATACAGCAATCTGCACACACAGATATCACCAAGACATAAACCAGTATTATCTATTTTGGCATCACGCATGCACGCATCCATGAATATATTAAACAGCCATAGTGACATTACACAACCTTGTCTGACTCCTGCACCAAATAGAAAACCATTTTGATAAAACACCATTTACTCGTACACAAGCTCTACAGCCAGCATACATGGCTTTTACACTTAAGTAAATTCCCAGCAGTGGCGGCTTTTCAGGTGAAGTGGGTGAAGTGCCTCTTCACCTATTTCATTTAAAATAAAAATTTTATTCAGTAATTTTGTGTATATATTCTTCTTTGCCTTTATTGAGTACCAAAATGCTCAAAATTCTTATTAGATCAATTCACAATGGGCGTTCAATACGGAAACCAAGTCTCTATGCAAAACAGTTCAAGTGAAGAGCCAAAATGAGAATGCTTGGAAGTCTGCAGTTATCGGCCGAGTTACCATGGTAACCGTGACGTCACCCTCTCCTATCTGCCGGGCAAGTGAAGAGTTTTAGCTTGAGACACTCAGGCTCTGCACCTGGAGTCGTGACCTTCGGAAGAGATCGCGGAGGAACAGGACGGATTGCTTCCCGTTGCAGTACATGCTTTCCGAATGAGATTTGTTTTTTCGTGCTTTGTGATTGTTTATCAAAAACTTCACCTGATACTTAAATTTTGTGTACAGTTTAACTGATAGTTTTAGTTTTTAGTATGTATTCTGTGAACGACATTGTCTGTAATTTACTGCAAACTCCATTTGATCAATGGAAAGATGAAGATAAGAGACATTTTACTTCAAGGAAAAATGTCTCTTTTATCTTCATGAATTCACTGACAATTGTCGCCAAGAAAGAAATCAGGCAGGAAGAGTGGTAAATCTTACAATTTTAATTGTAAAAACTGTTGGTTTACTGAATATCTCTTCTTTCTCATGACAGAAAATGGCTTTGTAGCAAATAAAGGTAACTTGATCACGCTAGTTACGTTAACTGAAAACTTTTACAAAAAGTTCGTAAGTTGAAGCTTTCGACCTTATCTTAGGTCTTCATCACGGATTGGCGTGATTGGCGTGATGAAGACCTAAGATAAGGTCGAAAGCTTCCAACTTACGAACTTTTTGTAAAAGTTTTCAGTTAACGTAACTAGCGTGATCAAGTTACCTTTATTTGTTAATATTGTTACGTGTTTTGCCCATCATCGTCAGGCTTTGTAGCACTTTTGTGTTACAAAAATGATATTCTTGGCCGTGTTACTTTATAGTAAAAAACATTCGGCATAGAATAAAGACGGTTTCTCAGATTTATTAAATATAACACGGTCACTTCATAAACATTCGGTCATTTCATAAACATGGTGATTCTAGCGAACACCTGGAATGCGAATAAAAGTTAAGGAATTTTGAAAAAAATCAGAACATAAGGGAGAGTGCTAGGCTTTTAAAAAGGCATTTCAACGGAAACATTCATTTAAATAGACTTTTCCTGCAGACAGTGATTGATTCAGTACTGTATTTGAGCAAACAAGAACTAGCATTCCGTGACCATGACGAAAGCATCGACTCGATAAATCGTGGAAATTTCACGGAATTACTTTTATTGTTGATATCAAGAATTCCTTTAGAAATTCAAAATCAATACGAAAAGATAAAAAATGTCTTCACAGGTGACTCAAAAACTATTCAAAATGAATTAAGTGAATGTATTTCTGAATATATAAACGATCACGTTAAAAATGAAATAAATGAAGTTCAATGCTTTTCTATTCAAGTAGATGACATCACAGACATAAATTAGACTTCTCAGTACTCTTTAATAATAAGATTTGTTGTTCGGAAGGTGTATTTGGCTGAGCAATTTTTGGGTTTCCATGAAATTTTGGAACAGTTTGATTATCAACACAAATTAATAGGACAATGTAACAATGGGGCAAGTGTAATGTCTGGACACTTGAATGGACTCCAGAAAAAAATCAAGGATAAAGCTTCTCAAGCTGTTTTTGTTCATTAGCTTAGCGCATCGTTTGAACCTTGTATTACAGCAGAGTTTTTCTAAAATTTCAAAGTGTCGAATATTTTATGCAAGTCTCAGTGGAATTCCTTCATTTTTTTCACCACTCAGCGAAGCGATCTTATACACTCGCATCAACAACCACAAGATGCATACCAAATATAACAGAAACTCGATAGTCCTTCACTTCGAAGTTAGTAAGTGTAATTGTTGAAGACTGGCATAAATTGAAGGAAGCATTAAAATTTCTCACAGTGAACAATCAGACAAAAAATCAATTCAACTTGCTGACGGGTTTTTAAATGGTATGAACTCTTTTGAATTTACATTTTTGGCAATAGTATTTAATGAAATTTTTGGCTCCACCGATCTATAATTCAAAATTTTGCAAAAACATCACTAGACATAAAGTACTGATGTGTAACTCAAATTAAAACAACTCGTGAAATTTTGAGCCATAAAAGGAACGATGAGTAAAGCCACCCACTTAGTGCAAAAAAAATTTAAGAGGATTTAGTACTTAATATATATATTACTTATTCAAATTAAGTACTAAATCCTCTTAAATTTTATTTGCACAAAGTAATTGCCTTAACGATGAGGTATTTGAAACACTGTTTGGAAAAGCTAGCAAACTCACAGAAATAAACAGATCTATCTATACGGGAATATGCTGCTCTTACACCAGAAACAATTTTTCAAAATTATATTGTATTTTGAAATTTCGGACCACATTCTTATGGAAATGGATATAAGATTTGAAGACTGAGAAACTTCAATTTGTCTGTCTTGCGGACACAACCAAGTTCGACCAATTTAATTCATGTTTTCCCTCAGATGCTTTTGAAAATCTACAGCATTTTTACGGGAAAATATTTACTAAACTCCATCGCCTTAAAAATGAACTGAGTCTTGTATATGCCGATGAAAAATTAAGGAATATATCGACTAAAGAACTTCTTCGAGTGCTTCATGGAGATAAAGACATTTTTGCAGAAGCTTGTAAATTGGTTTCCCTCATTTTAACAATTTTATCTACAAATGTGTCAGTGGAAAGAAGTTTTTCTTGCCTTTAAAGAATACAAACTTACTCAAGAAACACTATTTCCCAAGATAGACTTGCTTCTTTGGCAAAATATTTCTATTCAGAAAGATATTTTATTGATGCTCACGAAGAAACAACCATTCTATGACGACATAATCGACAAATTTGCAGCTTTAAAAGAAAAAAGAATTGACCTAATATACATAAAATAGGTCAGTCCTCATATAGTGATTTTCATTGAAACAGTAGATAATCTTTTCATATTACTCTTGTAGCTCTTCACCTATTTTTCCAACCACGAGCCGCCACCGATTCCCAGTAACACCATATTCATTCAATACCTTCCAGAAAAGTGTCCTATTTACTCTGTCATAAGCTTCCTCTAAATCTATGAAGGCACCAAAAACTTTCTTACCAACAGCCAGATACTTTTCAATCATTATGCGTAATGCAAAAATTTGGTTAGTGCAGCCTTTACCAGGCATAAAACCACTCTGAATATCCCACACTTTCTCTGATGTAAGACCCCATACTTTTTCAATAACGACTTTACTAGGCACACTCAGTTGGCTAATACCACGATAGTTTTTGCAGTCAGTCTGATCACCTTTTTCCTTACACAAGGGAACAATGATAGCATCCTTCTAATCCCGAGGGACCATTCCTAACTCCCAGGACAACTGGCAAATTTCAATTAACCACTCAATTACAGGGTCACCACCATATTTCAACATCTCGGCAGTTATGCCATCAACTCCTGGAGCCTTACCATTCTGAAGAGATTTTAGGGCTTTACACACTTCTTCTCTTGAGATCCCTCCTGTGCTTTCATCCCTCATTGTGACATCATCTGCATCTGTCTCAGAATCATTTTTGCTCTCCTGACCAAATAACTCACAGAAGTATTCACCCCATATTTCACTTACCTCATTGGGCTCCCATATCATTTCCCCGATCCTATTCTTTACACAGCTTACAACTTTGTTTCCCTTCCCCTATTTTTCTTGATTCTCACGTACTTCCAGAAAGTCTTCCTATCTTTCTAAAAAGCCAATTCATGCCTTTCCTCCTCCTCCTTCCTATCTTTTGCCTTACTCTGGCAAACCGGCTTAGCGACTTCATGCTTCTTACAGCGATATTCATCCACAAAAACTACCATGCAGCATCCCCAAATAGGCTTCCTTCTTTCTCTTTAACTGCCTCTTCAATCTCACTATTCCACCAAGCATCACCTTTATTGTAACCCACTTTTGTGGTGCCACAGACCTCTTCAGCAGCAGTGACAACACAGTTCTTAAAATATTCCCACTTCTTTTCTACATTCCTCTCACAAGATTTCAGCTCCTTCAGTCGTTCTCTGAGTAAGTCAGAATAACGCTGATGATATTCAGGGAGCCTTTCAACCTTTATTCTTTCCAACCTGGGCCTCTTCCTATTCCTTTTCCTCCAACCAACATTCAGTTTCACTTGTGACACTACCCAGTAATGATCATCAGAACCAAAATCCGCACCTCTCATCACACGAGTGTCAACAACTAAGTGTTTCAGACGCTGATCATAGACAACAAAATCTATCACACTCTTTTGACCAAGAGTACGATTTTCCAAAGTATATGTGTGGATATACTTGTGGTTGAAAAACATATTAGATACACTCAAACCATTCTCAATGCAGAGTTTAATTAATCTTTCACCATTATCATTCACACAAAGATCATTAAATTTACCCAGAACATTGTCAGAAATCACATTCTGCACACCTACTCTAGCATTGAAGTCCCCTTTCTCTTTAGCACCAAACTGGCTCAAAACACGTTTTAGCTCATTCTAGAAATGTTCTGTCCTTATTAGAAGGTTCCAAGTCACAAGGAGCATACACCAGGGATGGAAAAATAAGCTCCAGATCTAGGAGCCAAGTGAAACGAAAGCAAATTTCAAAGTATCATGCACAAACGTAATGTAGTGTTCTCCCTAGAGCCTTTTTACTGGGCGGCCCACCCAGCTAATTTTCTCTGCCGCCCAGCTAAATTTCTTTAATGAATGTTTTCACAACATTTACAATAGTAAGAGTGGAAAACTTACTCCCACATACACCATAAATATGGGTGAAAACGACTGAAATCTGGGTTGAACATGATTTATCAGTAAGTATTTAATAAGTACAATCATGTTAAGCAAAGAAGCATCCTTTCTTTTCTTTTTTTTTCTTTGATGGAGGAAGGGGTCGTTTAAAGTGCCATCCAGCTAAAATTTCTTGCCACCCAGCTGTAAAAAAGCTCTAGGGAGAACACTATAATGCATGGTGATGATGTCAGAACAAAGAGTAATAATATAAGTGTATTAAGCACTGCCTATTGCCCAAACTACTTACTGCTAAATGAAATTCAAATTTGGTCTATAAATCTCAGGGTTCTATAGTTTTGATAAAAATCTAAACATAAAATAGAATGTGAAAAAAATAATAACAACTTTTAACCTCATTAATCTGAGATGAAACTATCTGGAAGAAAATAATAGCTAAAAAAAATTGCGACCACCAGCTTTTGGAGTACAGCGTAATACGGCTTTGGAAGCAAAGTAGGGGTGTTAAAAAATACATGAAAATGTGGCTTTAGAAAAAAAAATCTAGATAAAGCCATCTGGAAGTAAAAAAGATAAATAAAATAAAACAAAATGCGACTATCAACTTCTGAAATGCTGCATGACCGCAGAAACGGAAGGGAATGTTGCAAATGCTTAACAAATATGGATTTTGTAAAAAAAAACCTCAGCAACAATGTAACTGAAATGAAACTATCTGAAACCAAAAAAGCGCAAAAACTGCGATCAACTTCTGGAATGCCTCATAATGCGACCGTGAAAAACGGAAGACGGACGATAAAACTGTAAAAATATGGTTTAAAAAAATAACGAGGAATAAAAAACAAAAAAAAAAAACCCCACCTTATCAGTCTAACTGAACAAATACTGAAGTGAAGTTGTCTGGAAGTAAAAGGGAGAAAAAAGTTGCGACATCAACTTACGGAAAGCCGACGGCCACGGAAACAGAGAAAATGCTTTAAAAATAGGGCATGGCTCTCATAAAAGAAAACGCCTTATATTTAACTTTCAGTTAGATTAAAATTTAGGCTTCCACGCCAAAAAGAAGAAAAAAAAAAAAAAGGAAGAATTGCGACCATTAGCTTCCGAAATGTTTTTATGCACTTTTAATCCACGCACATCAAACGTGCGTGGTGCCATTTAAAAAAGCACAAAAATATTGCTTCCGAGATAGCTAAAGAAAAGCAATTATATCTCATCAAGCTGGAGTTATCTGTTTGGAAAACATGGAAGAATAAAACCTAAAATGAAATGAGGGAGGGCGATCTATCAATTATAGTTGTCTGTGTGATCTATTGATTACAGCTTTACATCTTAAACGGGAACCAACGTTAAAAATGCGTGTAAATTTACCTTACTTTGTTTTAAAATTTAAAGAAATCTTAAAAACAATGTTAAGAAAATAGAAAAACAGTCTGCAAACCTTTCAGAGAATCTGCGACGGGCGTCGCTGCATCTCGCTGTTTCTGCTCCAAGCTGGCAGCTTAAACGAAACAGTGTGATCTTCAATCAGTGATGTATTCAAGCATCCTTTTGGGGGTGCTTAGCCCCCCCCCAAACCAGTGAACGCCCCTCCGTAGGTTTTTGGGTGATCTCCCTTTATATTCAGTCTAATTATTTTTGTTTATATATGAATACTAAGAGAAATTAATTTTAAAAAATAAGAAAATGAGGGATATTATTATAATAAAAAATGCATCCACATAGACTCAGTAGCAGTAAGATTATACTAAGTTTTAAACTAATTTCTTTATTGTATGCACTAAAGCTGCCGTCGGCATGTATGCTTATGTTTTCTAAATCCGACGAGTCAGTGCAGCCAATAATGTACAGAGTACCTCGACAAAAAAAAAAAAAAAACAAAACAAAAAAAAAACAGAAATTTTCATTGTTAAAAAGAGCCATCAATGACTTCACACATAGTTTTAACTCTTTAAATAACATTTTTATTAAAAAACGTAGCTCAGAAATCATAGTAGTTATGAAAATATATATACTCTAGCAGGGGCATAGCAATTCAGAATTTTTGGGAGGGGCTCAAAAATATTAATTATATACATATTTATTTATTTATTCTTATTGCGCTTGAAGATGTTACTACAAGCGTTATATCTGGCTAGCATAACGATGATATTACGAAAATACAGCACAGAAGAAGAAAAATGTAATTATTTATCTAAATCTTTAATCTACTGAAAGCACATGATTTGGAACCAATGTTTTAAAAGTTATGTTGCAAAAGGAAACAGTCTAAAGATTAAATGAAAGAGAGTCAGCATACAAACACAAGTGCAACACATATACATACCCAATCGATTGCATCGGTTTGGTGGTCGGTGACTCAGTGGTGTAGTTCGGGAACATTTCTTATTGATAAAATGCAGTACTTGCAGCTTGAGGCCATTAAATTCAAAAAATTCAGAATCAATATTCACATTCCTGTGGATAGTTAATAGGGCAAGCCCAGTTAGGCTTGAATTGGACATAGTGCTTCACCGGTATGTTTTAAGCCGCCTCAGAGTTGAAAAACTTCTTTCTGGAGTAGACGTTGTAATTGTCAAAGCATACAGAATTTTTAAGAGTCTTTTCACATTTGGAAAAAAAGTACCATCACAGGATTGCAAAGCTTCAATTGCTGCTTTGGGCCGATCCGCTGCATTGCGTGACAACTATTTACTTATCCACATTTCTACTTCCCCACGAAAAAGATTGGGTAACACATTTATATCCTCAGAATAAAACTGGGCTGATTCTGTTATTTTTTCAATTGAACAGTTTTCAATTTTGCAAGGCAGTACATGGTTCAAGCTATCGAGTACATTTCTGTGATTCAAGAAACGATCATTCATATTTTGCAGAAGGTAATCCAAGAATGGGATGAATATCGCCTTACGATAGAAATCTTCCACGTTTTCACTTTGATAGTTACTTCGATGTATCTGTTTTTTAACAATTTTGGGTTTTTCCAACACAATACCTATTCTACTTCCTATGGCAGAAACCCTGTCGAAAATATTATTAAATACAGCATCTGAATTACATCGCATCTCTCTGAATTTTTCCGTTGCTTCGTCAATCATACCAAAAGATACTAAGTCGTTGTCTGGTCTCTGCAAAGCTTTTGACAGATTTAGAGTAAGAGAAAAACACTTTTCAGCAACAAAAATCGATATCAAAAATTCAATTTGGAATATTGAATAGTGATACAGCATTGCCAACTTCGATGTGTCAGAGTCATAGTGGCCATCTGATGAATATCCTGCAGTTTCTACAACTTGCTCCAATAATTCGCAAAACATGAGAAGTGCCTCGTGTTTCTCTACCCAACGGGCATCGCATAACCGTTTAAGTTGATGCATTGTTTTTCCTTCGGAACTTTTCTGAACCTTATTTTTAAGTAGGTTATTCCTTTTTGGTGCCAAAGGAAGAATTTCACAACATCTGTTAAAGTAGCCAAAGAATTCCTAATTCATGGCACAGCTTTTGAGAAAACAAGATTTAACGCATTACTACAATAGTGGACATAGAGAGCAGTGTGGTGAATCTCTAAAATTTTTGCCTGAACACCATTTATTTTCCCAGACATAGCAGCTGCGCTATCATATCCTTGACCCCCTTCAAATACTGAGTATCGATACAGAGTCACTTTAAACTTGAATTTACTACCTCTGCAATTCCGACGCCAGATAAATTTTCCACCTCGATAAATTCCAAAAAATCTTCTTTTAAAATACCAATTGGTTCCTCTACATAGCGCAGACATAAGGTAAGGTGTTCTTTTCCAGCTATATCAGTAGTTTCATCAGCAAGTACTGAGAAACACCTTGCTTTATTAATATTTTTTACAAGTTGGTCTTGAATAAAATGACCACATGCCTTAAGAATCTCGTTTTGTATCTCTGGACTGGTATATTTGCTAGAAATTGTTGTAGATTATGTTTAATCAAACAAATTGGTGTCACCAGATTCAGCCTGAAAACGTAGCAGAGCCCTAAAATTGCCTTCATTTTGTCTTTTCTTTGCACGATGAAATACTTCCTGAATCTCGGTGTCCACGCAATGCGAGAGACTGCCTAACACAAAAGACTACTGTTTTAATTACGGACTGCAATTTTTTTCAATTTTTTTCTATTTCTTTATTTCTGCTCGGGTGCAATTGAACAAACATTCAACTTATGTCCTTTCATCACTTTTCCGAATTCTTTCGAGGTTAAGCAGCTGTGTCTGTGATAATTGCACAACTGATGTGCAGTAAACGCTTCTATGGCATGTTTCCATTGCTTAAATGGAGATAAAAACTAATTTGCCCAATTTTTGGTTCCCCTGACGACCTGCTTCATTTTTTTTAAAACAGCACACAATTTTTGCAAAATGCACCATCAAATTTTGCTGAATAACACACCCATGGGAATCTTTCAAACCATTGGTACTGGAATTTTCTTTTCTTTTCATTACCGTTAACAGGAAAAGAACATGATGAATCTGGCTTCCAGCAATTGTCAAACAGCTTTAACTTTTTTTCATCACTTAGATAAACACCAATATACTGTCCTATATCGAGATCACTTACTTTCTTTTGATGTAGATTACTGGAAACTCCACCTACAGTTTCCATCATTTCTTTATTTGGATCAGCTGAAGATAATGATGCAGCTGCTGCGCTGTTTCTGTCATCATGATGAACATTATCCGACGGCAATTCTTGTTCTAGTAGGAATATTTTAGATTTACTATGTACATCTACGCAACTTTCATTTAATTTAGGGATTTTAGAAAAGAAAGCAAATAAATCATTTCTTGTTCTTTTGGAAGACATTCTATGATCTTGAACAAACAGATAAAAAAACTGGGCGATGCACAGCAGACCCAGACTGCACTAAGAATGAATGTTAGCTTGGAGCTTAGCTTGCATTATAGTTTTCCCGTCCGTCGATGAACATTGCAAGGGAAGCTGAGAGGGAAAGGAAGCTGGTGGGGACCGGTTTCCTCACCGCTGTGGTTATGCACATGGTTAAGCGATAGCTCTGTTCTTCAGGTCTAGAGCTATGCTGCATGGCAGGCATGCTTCACCCTCGTCAGATCACCCAACCTAAGTCTTTGAATCTCGCACCCCCACACACCCCCGCTCTAAAATTTGTGTGCTCGCCGCCTCCCCAGTAGATCGCTGGATGCACTCGGGGCCGGGGCCCGGGTGTATTACTGTATTTCATTCCAAAGGCTGTGACATTACGTACAATGTCCAGGCCAGTGGTGGGGAATAGAAGGGTTGCTTATTTCGTGCCGTCTCCCGTCAGCAAGCTAATGTATAGTTGAGTTCACACTCCTACCCAATCTCATGGCCGTCCAAGGAAAATTGAACACTGCAGCTGCGTTTGACCTTAATGGGACATTGTGATTTCAGACACTTGAAACAGTTGAAGCTCCACCCTCAGTCCCCACACACACTAACACACAAGGACACATGTTCTAGAATTACCATTCTAGAACAAGGACACATGTTCTCTATGTTCTAGAATTAACATTCATTTTCAAAACGAAAAAAAATTTAAATTTTAGTCTTCCTCTACTCTGGAGAAAAATTGTAAAAACAACCAAAGTAAACATTGAAAAACAAAACTTATATATAATATTGGGGAGGGGGCTTAGGCCTGTTGAGCCCCCTATTCTTCTGCCCCTGTACTCTAGTGTAGAATTTGTTGCTCTAGATGAGAATGCTTTTGTAATTTTGTTTATTAAATGGAGCAATTGTCCATATTAAAAATCTATTATGAAATCCTACCAAATTACTTACTACTTTTTCTGGATAAAAAGCAGGAGGGTAGAAAACTAGTTGATCTTGATGACATATATGCAAGAGGGAAAAATAAGGAAACCAGATATTGTTTCACAATTCTGTAAATTTTTGAAGCCCTTTTTTATTTGGCAGTTAAGTTTACTGTGGATTTGTAATCACCAACAGCATGCTGTTGGCACTGCAACACATTATATTTTGGAAGCTGGCATTCCGCTTAATTTCAGTCTCCTGGATACTAACTTCCCATGTATATGGTTAAGCTCAGTGTAGCTAATGTGATGTTAGGGCTTCCAATACAACAAAATAAGTGCTACCTAATTTTTAACAAAAGTAAATCATTAAAAATTTCCATAAAAAGTTGTTCATTCAAAGTTAGTTTCAAATGGTTAATAAGGTTTTTTTCATAAATGTTCATTAAAGTTAGTTTCAAATGGTTAATTCTTTTTCTTTTTTTTACTACTAAGTGCTAATCTAAATACTCTAAAGGGGCTGAAACCAAGTGGCAGTGGAATGATTTACACCATACATTTTCAGGTAACACTGTAATGATTCCCTAATAATCAGAAACACGCTTGTAGTAAGGCATGGATATTTTTGCCACTTCTGATGTTTTGGGGAGGGGGATTTTCTCCAGCACAGCGTTATCTTATTAGCATCCTCAACATTTTACACCAACGCATGGTGAAATCCATGGTGCATTACTGAATTAAAATAAAGGTTTTACATTTTTAATCACTGGCAGGTCCAGATTTCTTGGAATTTGCATTTGCGATATACGAGCACAAGACATTTTTTATACTCTATTTAAAATTTTGTTATATGTATTAATGTATTACTGTATAAATAAGAAAATTTGGATTATATATACTGTATATATAATCAGTCAACAAGTTTTAACCCCCTCAAAATTTGTAACTGCCCCCAGAAAGAACTCTATGAATGCAACGCTGTCTTCAATGCTTCTGCGTTCTGACAGGTTAGTCACATGACTCAGGTTTCATAGCTTTTTTTCTGCTTGAAACACACGATTCAGGATAAAAGCTGACAGAATTTATAAATGCGATCAAAGCAGAAAATTTCAGAGTCTGATTTTATTAAAATACAGTTTGTTAAAGTTACATTTTGCATCTATGAACTAATGACTGCAAATTACGCAATTTGAAGTAAAAAAGTTAGGCGCTCAGTAATTTTCCAGCACTGGCATACACTACAACCAGGGCACGAAATTTCCGGTCGCCAGCTCGCCATTGGCGAGTGAAGAATTGTCAGTGGCGAGTAAAACTTTTCTCATTGAATTACCGTAATTTCCTTGTTAACAGCCGTGGCTATTATGATAAGTTTTTTGGGGTTTTTTTTTCCAAATATGTGGCACATAATGAGGTGCTGCTGATATGCTGAATTTGTTTTCTGTAATGACTTTTTTCCCCCTCTGAAATTTCCACACAGATGAGTAAACCTTTTTAAAGCATTTTTTTTTTTTTTCTCTTTCATAAACTGCCGGGTTCTCGGTGCTCGTTTGAAGTCTGTAAAGATCACTCTGCAGGCTTGTTTATGTGCCACTACCGGGAACTGGCTTACTGAATTGAACTTCGAATGGGGGGGGGGGGTTAAATCCCATCAACAGATGCAGGCAGGCCACAGCAGAGACAATCCCTCAAACAAAGAAAGAAAAGCAAAAGATAAACAAGCTTCCCTCAGTTTATGACGCCCGCAATTGAGCTACTAGAACGAACTTTTAAGCAGGGCGCGAAAACACAAAACACTGGGTCTTCGGCACTGCATTTTTTTTTCTTAACTTTTGATAGCAAAGTTTACATAACAGAGAAACTTCGTTTATGTGGAAAAAATAAAAAATATGCACTATTTTAATCGTATTTTTAGAACTGGGAAGAGCCGTGTTTTTTTCTTTGCGAAAACAATTTTTATAAGTATTTTACTGTTAAAAAAAAAGTCTGAATCACTGTAGATACTAATTTTCTAAGAAAACTGCTCATTGTCAACGGTTGATCAGAGGATTTTCACAGTCATTGTTAAATTCATGAAATGTTTACCTAATAGAAAAAAATATTTGGAAGACGCGAATGAATAATAAAAAATTACGGTAGGATAAAAATGTGAATTTAAACACAGTATTTCTATCCTATGTAACCAAATGGTTTAACTTTAGGGATCGGCTCATAAAATGACTGTTTTCTACGCACCCCCAGTTTAATAGGGCTACAGCTGTTAACGCGTGTGTGACACATACGGCAACGTTTGCTCCCAAGATGACTAAATTAACACTTCGGTAAAACCTTAAAATTTTATTATAAATACTATATATACTCCGGTGAAAGCCGGAGTATATAAGTTTTTGGAAAAAATTCTTTTTTTAAAGTGAAAGTGTCGGCTTATATGCAGGTCCCGTTTTTTTGCCAATTTCTAGCTGTTGAACTAGGGGGCTTGGTTTATACGCGAGTATATAAGTAAGCTGACCAGAAGTCCCCAAATTCTTGAAGACAGTCCTTGAATTTAGTTTACTGTCCCCCAAAACATCTGATGCCTTTGGGGATGCAAACTGTCCTCAAATTTTGATGTTTGTCCTCAAATGTCTTTAAATTTACACTTCATTAGCTTGTTAGATTTCTAATGAAAAATGGTCTTAAAAGTAGTTTTCGTTGTACTAATTTTCCGACATACTTCTTGTGAAAAAAATTTTGACTTTTTTTTCTTCTTTTGAAGTTTAACGACCACCGCGAGCAGCAGTCCAAATTAGAGACAGCAGTCACCTGTCTCTAATTTGGAGACATTCGTTCTAGGGAAGGGAGGGAGCAAATGCTGTAAGACAAACACACCATCCATGTCTCAGTCGGGACTCGAACCCGCACCTACTTGTACGATGCTAGGACACTGAACTACTGGCGCAGCCAAATTTCGACTGTACTTGATCTAAGTTTCTCCAAAACTTTGGCAAAACGAAAAATTCACCATGCAATTAGTTTGGTGTGCAACTTGATTTTAATTCGGCACATATACAAAGTAAAGCATTTCACTTTTGCTAATATGTTCTGGCCATCATAATTCTACTTTGTTAATACAAATTACTAACATTCTACAAGATATATCATTTTAAGACATACATTTCCAAATGTAATATCACACTTATTGAAGCAATGCAGTTTTGTGACAAAAAGATTTGCATATTTATTTTGAGTATGTATATGTCCCCAAGTGAACTGCCGATTTGGGGACGCCACACCCTTTTGTCCTCAAATCAGTGTTCCAATATCTGGTCACCTTAATATAAGGTATGTAAAATGCTGTTGTTTTTCCCCCTAGCAGCATTCTGCTTTCATGTGACGTCATGATCTCTGCTTGGAGATCACAACCTTTGCAAAGCCTTCACACATTGTAAGCTATCAAAGTTCTTTCTGAATTGGTGTAATAAAATAAAATAGAAAGTGATGTATATTATTGGATTATTCTTATGAAACCATGCTTGTATAATTGCGTAAACCAATGCTATCTACCGTTTGGTGGACAAGGTAAACCTAGCATTTTTTGAAATGCTAAAATAACTGCCAGGTTTTATGATTTACCCGTAAAATTTACGGAAATGCAACTTGCTTTGCCAGCAGAGTGTTAATTTTATAGATTTGATTCTTCCAGATTTTTTTTCTGATGATTTTGCACCCAGCATTAAGACTTTTTATTTAACATAATCCATTTAAATTGAAGCACCGATGTAAGTTACAAATAAACTTCTCGGTTACTTGGGAACATTTGTTCGCAGTTTTCCCACATGTTGCTTTGGGTTGTTGTTTCAAACGCTTTAGAGCTTAACACTGAATGTAAATAAACACCTACAGCTGGGCTTGTTTATCTCTAGATGTCTTGACAGGCGGGCAGGCATCCTCCATTGGAACACGTCTTTATTACCCTAGTTCGAAATGCTATCTCGGAACGTAGTTATCGTAGAAAAATAATTCAAGCGGATTTTAAATCTGTGGAATTTTTGAGCCCAGATCGATAACCAACATAACGAAATAAAACAAAAGCTGCCAGTTTTGTGAAATTAAAAATCCCTTTGGGGCATGGTTTCGTAACTTCTCTGGCAATAACTAACAAAAGAATGCAGTATAGGAAGTTAAAAAAACAATCCAATGCTCATTCAATCCAGTGCTTCTCCAGCAATGATTTATTTAGCTGGTCCTCTTCAGTCAATAAGTTTCCTACGCTTTCCAACCATAGATTGAGGAGTTCAAAACATTCTTTATTGACAAAAAGTATTACAGAGTCAAATGACTTATTAAAACAACGAGAAAGAATCTGAGTAACGTACCATGCAATATTTACAAATGCCGGACCTCAATATAGGCCGGGAAATAAATATGCTAAAATACAGTATTTCTGTAACATGCACATGATCACAGGTGTAAAGAAGATACAACAAGTTCATAAACAAATAATTACAGAATGAATCATACATTGCGCACTTAAAACTAAAGATATTTACAAAAAGTGCCCTCCATCTGGATGGATAGTGCATTAAAAGAGATAAGGAATGGCACACAGATGCACTCATGATGAGCAAAAGAAAAAGCAGAGTAATAGATTCTATGAATGCAAAAATAATCAACAGGCCGCACAACACAAAAGAAAGAACACAATCTATGTACAAATACCATATCATAGTGAACGCAGGTTACCCTCAGGTACCGCGCTATAACCAATGCCAGAATTTGCAAAAGCATGAAACTGAAGAATGACAAAACAGATGATTCGTTCATGCACAAACAAAATGTAACAGTACATATTGTACTCATAAAACACTACAAAAGGTATCTACAAACGCATCAGCAGGGTATAATTCACCCAACCAAGAAGAGTCAGCACCACAACTGCCCGGCATCACAAGAGAGTACATCCTACCAGAGTAGGAAAAAGCACATAGATACAAAGTACACACAAAAAGACAAAAACAATCGCACAAAACAGAGACCGAAGAGCACTCATAATTCGAACATTTCTGGTTAGATTCGTAGCAATCACTAGTCATAAATACAGTATAGAGGCATGAGTTAATAAAGCATGAATCAGTAACTGTGTAATCATATCATGCAATATGTACAAATGCCAGAACTCAATGTAGTCCGGAAATGAACAAGGAGCTACAAGATTTCTGTAGCAAACACATTTCAACAATAGCAAATGAGATACAGCAAGGTTTTCATCAACGGTATATACAAAATAAAACAAAAAGGTGCACTTAAAGCCCAAAAGTTATTTACAAAAAAAAAACATCCTCCACCAGGAAGGATAGTGCTCCTAGTATGCGGGAGTATTTACACAGGCAGGCACAAAAGAAAATAAACCACCGAGTTATACATTCCATAAATCCGATAAAACCATCATACCATACAACACTAGGGGAAAAACCAAATCACAGTAGAACACAAGATGCAAACAGGTACCGCACAAACAAAACACATGCCATAAAACTACAAAGCGCAATGCAACAAGGCAGGCTTTCCGCCCACGTACAGACACTGTTTCTTTCAGGACTTTTTGGCGGGGGGGGGGGGGGGGGGGCAAGTTTTCCATTTGCTATATATACATATATATATATATAATTTAAACTACTATATTTATACATAGAAATAATTACTATATATATAGCACAGAGGAGCATTTAGAGAGGGCCTTGACCCCCCAGAAAATATCTGTTTTTTGTTGTTTTTTTTGGTTAAAATGTGACTTATATTAGAAAAAAATGCCTTCATTTAATAAAAATGTATCAACTTACATTGAAAAAAACAACTAAGTTTTCTTCAGTTTTTCATTAACTTTGATTTTGTTCCAGATGGTGGATTTCAAAAACTTCCTTTGCCTCCCCCCCCCAAGAAAATTTCAATATACATCTCTGATATAGTTATTACTTCTTCAAACATTTCAGGAATAACAAACTTTTTTCAGCTAAAGGAGGGGGGGTCCGCAGGCTTGAAATTTTTATTTATTAAAATACATTCAACGCACTCTTGATCCTGAATCACGATTCCCAGGCAATTAGGTATGATTAGTCTACTTATTATATTTTGAAGAATATCATGCGTCGTAATACACTTTTTAATAAAATAAACTATAACTAGTACCATTTGAACAAAGTTTAAAAAATATAATTGGAGAAATATTTGTAGCATAAAAAGAAACGAAACTTCCTTTTTCATCATACCCTGAATTTATTAAAATTTGGCTTGGTATCCTAAAATGTCTCCTGGGGGTAAGGGGGTGATGGTCGTTTCCGGGAGGGCTTCACCCCCCTGGATGTATGCCTGAAAGAACACTGCGTACAGAACAAAACATAACTGCACAGTGCGCACTGAATAAACACTACAGTAAGAGGAAATGCACATACATCGCTATAGCATAATTACGCAGACCCAATAGAATCAGTGCCACAAACAACGTAACACCACATGGAAGTACTTCCTACCCCAGTAGCAGGGGCGTGTGCCCAGATTCCCCCCCTAATGAGTGAAAAATTTGAAATTTTTATTCTTCATTTTAAAAAGTGTACGAAGTATACCTTTAAGAACATAATTTTCTGTTACCCTCAAATTTACAGTTTCTATAAAATACGAATGCCTCATATAAATATCTCACAAAAAAACCCCAAAAAAACTTCGAAATTCTGATTTAATAAACGCGACTGTAAAATCTTCCATTCTGTCAATTTACAGATGTTCGCTTTGCGGGTAAAAACTTCAGAACGTGTCAGATGATCTAAATATATTACAGCTGCCTCTACCGGAGAGGAGGGGGGAGAATTGTGACATACCAGTGGCATACTCAGCGGGGGTAGCCCATGAATATTTTCTGCCTGAGTAATATCGCAATATTAATAATCGAACATGAGCACGATGGAATAAAAAATACCCCCCCCCACACACACACACATATTTGTGCTACTTGTACGGCTTCATCTTGTTTTAAACTGTGTAAAACTCGCAAGCCGACCTCAGAAATTTCCCCCACCGCATCCTGCTAATTGTAAGACCATTTTTTTACAGTAAACCATGGTAAAACTCGAAATGCCGACCCTGGAAATCTCCCCAACCCTGTCATCCTGCTAATTGTAAGACCGTTTTTCACTAAAAACCGTGCTAACAGTCGAAATACTACTAACCCGGAAATTTCAACAGACTCCATCCAGCTACTTGTAAGACTGTTTTTTTTGTTGTTTTTTTACTATAAACTGCGTAAAAGTCAAAATGCCAAACTTGGAAATTTCCCCCACCCCATCCAGCTAATTGTTTTTGTTTGTTTGATTGGAGGCTTAACGACTACCATGAGCAACTCAATCGGCTATAAGCAGTCGCCCACCCCTAATTTAGGGTCACTGGTTCCAGGGAGGAGAGAGAGCCAGTGCCGTAAGACAAACACAATATCCATGCCTCACCGGGATTCGAACCCGGACAACTTTCGGACAATGACCAGAGGCCATCGCTTAGACCACTGCGCTACCGGGTCGGCCCAACTAATTGTAAGACTGATTTTTACTGTAAACAGCGGTAAAAGTTGAAATGACGACCACCGAAATTTCCCCCACATTTTTGTGCTCGTTGTACGGCTGCATGTTGTTTTAACGGATACGGAGAAGTGGCCACCGGAGAACTGGCCACATTGGAATTTCAGTGCCATAAAATTGTTCTGCATAAACAAATTTCGTGTGGCTATATATTCCCCACTACTTGAGCAACTGTTGTTTACAAATTTTTTTTTTTAATATTTCATTTTCAGTAAGAAATTTAGACATTTCCATAATTTTCGGGGCTAAGACTAAGCGGAAAACTGGCCACCCAGAGAAATGGCCACAAAAAGTTTAAGGGGTCGTATAAAAATTGCGTTCTGGGATGCTCCGGGTCTACGTCTTCTAAGATTGGTTATCTGACACACATAAAATTTCCGTAGTTTCATATTTTCTTATTTATGATATTTTTCAAGGTCTATAAACTACAGCTAAACAAATTTTCTGCGGGTATGTGCAAACCCAGGAAACTTGTCACAGGGGTGCTTAAAACCTATAATATGAAATATGTATAAAGAATTTCCGGTCCGATCGGGATATTTTCAGCCTTTACAAGCTAAAACTCGAAACATTATTTGAAGGCATGCGCCTACTCAGCAAACCTGTCGGGGGGTGGGGGTGGAGGGGTGTACCACAGGTGTAAAATATAAAGAATTTCTCGTCTGATCGGGAGATTTTCAGCATTTAAAAGCTACAACTCGACACATTATCTGAGTGCTTATGCCTACTCAGGTAACCTGTCATGGGGGGGGGGGGGCTTAATACCAAAAATATAAAACGTAAAGAATTTCTGGTCTGATCCGGAGATTTTCAGAGTTTACTATCTACAACTCTACAAAATTTCTGTGGGGATCTGCTACCGCAGGAAATTTGTGTATGGGAGGGCAGAACCGGAGCACAGGCGCTTAATGCCAAAAATATAAAATAAAAAGAATTGTAGCACAATCGGAATTAGATTTTTAGTGTTTACAAACTACAACTCTACAAATTCTCTGCAGGCATCTGCCACTGCAGGAAACCCGTCTCTCGGGGGCATAACCCACCCCCGACAGGTTTCCTGAGTTTGCACGTATCCGAGGAGAATTTAAGTTGTAGTTTGTAAACACTGAAAATCTCCCGATTGGCCCAGAAATTTTATATTTTATACTTTTGGCTTTCACCCCCCCTCCCACCCACCCACACACACACACAGGTTTGCTGCATTAGCACATGCCGGGAGAGAATTCGTCGAGCTGCAGTCTGTGAACGCTGAAAATCGCCCGATCGAACCAGGAATTATTTATATTTTATATTTTTGGCATTAACCCCCCCCCCTGCTTTCTCACAGATAGGTTTCCTGCAGTAGCAGATGCCCGCAGAAATTTTTGTTGAGTTGTAGATTGTAAACTCTTCGGATTGAACCAGAAATTCTTTTTTTTTTTTTTTTTTTTTTTTTGCTTGGGTATTATCCCCCTTTCCTCCGATAAGTTTCCTGAGTACCTCAGATAATTTGTTGAGATGTAGCTTGTAAATGCTGAAAATCTCCCCTCCCCCGCCCAACAGGTTTCCTGAGTAGGCACACCTCAGATAATTTGTTGAGTTATTGTAGCTGGTAAATGCTGAAAATCTCCGGATCGGACGAGAAATTCTTCATATTTTACACTTTTGGTATTTAACCCCCCCCCCCGACAGGTTTCCTGAGAAGGCACACGCCCTCAGATAAATGTCGAGTTGAACACAGCTTGTAAATGCTGAAAATCTCCCGATCAGAACAGAAATGCTTTATATTTTACACTTTTGTTATTATTACCCCCCCCTTTGACAGGTTTCCTGAGAAGGCACACGCCCATATTACACTTCATATTTTACACTTTTTGTATTTATCCCCCCCCTCCCTCGACAACAGGTTTCCTGAGAAGGCACACGCCCTCAGATAAATGTCGATTTGTATGCAGCTTGTAAATGCTGAAAATCTCCCGATCGGAACACAAATGCTTCATATTTTACACTTTTGTTATTATTACCCCCCCCCACACACACACCCTCGACAGGTTTCCTGGGTCAGCACATGCACTCAGATAATTTGCAGACTTGTAGTTTGAAAACCCTGAAATCTTTTGTTGAGATATAGATCATAAACATTTTTTATAAAGAATTACATTACTTATCGCAATGAAGAAAAGACGAAATTACGGAAACTTTATATGACTCAGATAACCAACCTCTGGGGGTCGTGGGCATGAAGCGGTCAAAAACGCAATTTTTATACGCCCTTAAATTTTTTATGGCCAGTTCTTCTACATCCTGTTTTAATGCGTGAAGATGGAAATGGTGACCCCAGAAATCTCCCTCACACTTGATATTTTGTGTAAACTGCAATTTGTGCACAGTCCCAGACTGAAAAGGGTGGAGGACTTTACCTGTTGGGGAGTTTTCTTATGGGAGACTTTTCTGAATGTGGGGGACTTTTCCGATTACCATCTGGACAACCTTTAAAATAGTGAGCTAAAGGGCACAGTGTTCCGATCATACTTTGTGACTGAATAAATATTCATACACCGTATGCCAGAAAAACTTTCAACTTTTTTTTTTTTAAATGTTGGACATTTTTCTTTATTAAGAACAGTTGTTTAGGCACAAACTTAAAATTTGTATAAAAATAACAGGGGAAGCTCGGATCTCATGCTCCCCTCCGTTTCTGCGCGTTTTTCCATTGGTACAAGAATACGTTGTTTATTTTGATGGAGTTCTCAGTTCATTTTTCATTGATGTTTGATGTTTGTCGCGCTTGCACAAGTCAGATTAAAAAAAAAAAAAAATGTTGCTTTCCTTGTGCAGGAGAAATGGCTATATGAAAATTGGCTAAGAATGTGCAGTGCAATTTTTACAGTACCTCCTGAAATATGTATGCTCAGTTTCCCTAAACGCTTGTACAGAAATCCCTCATTATATGATCAGTCGCTGTACAAAATTTTGGTTGTATAAAATGCTTATTTTATGATGTTTTTTTTTTTGCGTCAAACGAAAATAATTTTCACGTACGACAAATTTTCTAAGAATGTAATTTTTCTTTCCGAACAGTCATCAGCTAGGTGGTTGCATTAGTTGCTGATGCAAGGGCACAAAAACTGGAGGCTTTGCCCCCCCCATAAAAATGATGGGGCACTCTGGTCCGAGCAAAATCTCAAGAAAAGGAAAATATTGAAAAAAATTTGCCATTTCTCTTAGCAAAATAGTATTTGTTTCAACCTGTACATATCTTCTGTGACGCTTAAGTCGTGGGGAAGCAAAGAATCGAGCTACAATGGCTCGTACTGTGCTTGAGACTATCGAACAATACACAACAGAGTGCTTCTCGGGGAGCTGAATTAGCCAAATTATTAGGAGAGGGGAGCGCAGACTTACATATCAGATCTGGGAGGAAGCTAACACACTTCTGTTTATTCCGTTGTCAGGCGAAAAATTTAAAACAGTGCGAAAAAGGCAAAAAAACAGGATTCGACGCATGTTTTAAACTTGAAAACGCAATTATACTTGCTCATAATAGGCAAAGTAAAAAGAAGAAAAAAAAACCGACTATTCTTTTTAAATATGCACCTCTTGATTTCATAAAATATCCATTTCCAAATGCTTGTAGAATATGAAAAATTAGCACGTTTACTCAAATAAAAAAACTAACCAAAATGTAGAAAATTCAGAGAGAAATTTCGATCGGCTTCAGTTTGGGAAGTCGGCATGAATGTAACTGTAAACAACTAAGAGAGAAAATCCCACCATAACCTTTATTTCATAGGGGTCTATCCTTAATGAAAAATGGAAAAAATTAATAAAAAATTAACAAAAAAGCCAAAAACACAGAAGAAAATGAAGTTTTTAGTTTTCAGGAATATTTTAATTCATGTATTTCAAAAATGGCATGCACTCATACAAGAAATTATTTAATTAAACAGGACGTAAAATATTGGATAGACGACATTTGAAACTATTAAATGGACAAGATTCACCTACCGTTTTTCAGCGCCCCTGATGCTTTTTAATCATACTAATAAGGAAGTCTTATTTTTGGTCATACTAATAAGGAAGTCTTGTTTACATGGTCCTACTGTATAGTTTATTCATCACCTAATCAGAACAACTGACTAGGATTTTTTTTTACATGCTTTGTTACAGTTTCATATTACATTAAGGCAGATTTTAATGTTTGTGAAAATGCTATGGAAAACAT
Source organism: Macrothele yani (assembly GCA_039090855.1). NCBI lineage: Eukaryota > Metazoa > Arthropoda > Arachnida > Araneae > Macrothelidae > Macrothele > Macrothele yani. The sequence continues at coordinate 135,089,466 of CM077010.1, read as the reverse complement.
AAAAAAACTTTCTGAATATACATACCTTTATGGAGGGGCTATTTCCAGTCATTTTCTAATTAACTCTCGAAAATTGTGTTGAAAAACTGCATCTTAAAAAATCAGAAAGATTCACATGCCTAGTGACATCAGAGCACGATAAGGAAGAGCAGAACCCGACAGGTTCCATACCACTCAAACACTTGCAGTTGTAACCCCCAACCCCCGCCACCACATCACACCGTCAAAATCGCACTGGGTATCTTCTCTAATTGGCAGATGTTAGAAAACACGACCTTTTTTTGTCACCGCCAAAAGTTCACGAGTAAAACAACGGGATGGCGGAAAGGTGTGATAATAAGAAATTGGCTCACTGAGGGGAGGGGTTGTCGGCGTGATTGTATTGAAGGTAATAACGAATTAACCATCCGTGTGAAGAGGGTTGAAACGTCTGTTGCTCTAAAGCCACGTTGAATGCCCTTGGGATTTCATCCCCAATCGTTACATTGTAGACACAAAAAAACGTCCATCCTGAAGAACGAACATTATGGGTGGGCCAGAATAATCATCTTCCCTGAGGAAGAGAAGAAGTGAGGCAGAAGGTATGACAGTCTGCATCGCCGCCCGGTACTTCTCCGTAAAGAAGCTCTGAACGTGGGAGCAAATTAGCGATTAGTCTGTTATAACGGTGCCATCCGGCAGTCGAAGAAATTGAAGTAAAGAAGAGGCACGCTTCTTAGCTTCCATCCGAGCAAGATATTCATAGGATTTTGCTGTCGGGGAAATGTGACGAAGTCGCATCCGGCGAACTGCTTGTTGAGCCAGTGGTTTTAGCAAGGCGTGAAGGTCTCCTAGATAAACTGAGTACAGAGGATCCTCAACCGTCATAGTAGATAAGAGGCCTCGAAGATTATCAATCTCCCGCGCACGCTCAGTGCGCGTCAAAGAGGAGTAATTCCGAATCAGTAATTGAAGATCTCCTTTGACGGACAACCAAAGATGTATCGGAGTGGAGTCCAATAAAGGTCGGCGCTGTGCAAGAAACCTCTCAACTTCCGTGCAAAAAGCAGGGTCTTCCGGGAGCATATCATCGAACGTCCAAGTACGACGTACACGAGGAGGCGTTGTGGCCACACAAACAGTTCAACATACAGCACAGTGGTCAAAGGAGGCCGTGGGTAGATGAACAACATTCGTGATAGACGGAAGCATAGTTGCGGACACACAGACACGATCGAGTTGCACCATGGGAGATTCTCCCAACTCCGGACCGTGCCAGGTAAAGGAAACTTCAGCGGGGAAACAGGTGGCGAAAAGTATCAACTAGCTGAAACTCATGGACAATCTGAGAGAGCAAAGTAGTAAGATGTCTCCAGTATTCACCTCGAGCCGAGCACAGGTCGAGGGAAGGACGGAGTGCACAATTAAAATCCCCTCCCAGAATAACACATTCATGGGAGGGAATTGCATCAAGGGCTGCACGTAAACAATCGCGAAAAGCTGGCACCACTGAATCATCCTGAGGAAAATGAGCATTAATAACACGATAAGTATCATTGTTGAGACAAAACATGAACCATTGCATTTTATCAGTATGTGTGTGAACAGAATAGGAAGAAAATCGGTGGAACCGGCGGTGGTCAACACCGATGGTGACACCGCCGCACCAGTATTCATGAAAGAACGTGCAAGGCCACGTTCGCCATAAATAAAAAGGAGTCGTAGCATCACAGTTTGTTTCTTGAAGCAGGATGATGTCAGCCGAGGCAGACAGCAAGTCCTCAAAAACAAGAGTTCACCTCTGGGGTAGCAAAACCCCGACAGTTAAACGTTGTAACTCTGAATGTTCAAACCCTCCTGAGGAGCAAACACCGTAAAGCAAGCATTTTGGTAACTCAACACTTGATGCTGCATCACTGAAACAAGTTCAGTAAACTCGCCAGTTGCTTGGAGACAGGTTTGAAACATCGATTCAGCAGACATGATTTGATGAATGATTGCTGGCATGTCTGCACCAAACTGTTTAACATTAGCCTTAATTTAAGGTAACTTTTGGCTGAAGCAAAGAAATTCATACAGCTCCCGATATGATAACGGGTGTTCCGGTAATCCGTGGTGCCGAACCTCACTAGCAAAATCATCAAACAAAATGTAATCAGAAGGCCCTTTATCACCGGTGGACAGCTCAGTTAAGTAATGCTTGAGGAGGAGTACGCCGTCTTGTCGAAGCGCAGGGATACCAGCTAGGAGCTTTCCCAAGCTAGGCAGCACTACCATGAGTTTGCTGGGCCTAGCGTTTCTCAGATCGGGAGTGAGGATCCTTCACTGATCCATCACTCGGAGCTTGGTCACCAGTGCTGAGATAAGCGTCATCTGGATCGGCAGTAGAGGTCTCAGCATCCGAAGCAACATTTCCACCGTCCGAGAGACTAGAAACTTCAGGGGTGCGGAAAGGCTTGGTCAAGGGTAACGCAGGGTAGTGCACTTCAGATACAGGCGGTGGACGGAGAATCGTCGTTTCGTCATCCTGGCCGGGAGGACGCTCCACAGAAGAAGAATCATGGGAGTCATGCTCCACGCTTGTGGAGGGAGGTACTCATTCCTTTGGAAAGTTTCGAGGTGGGGGGGGGGGGCATGCTGACAAACTCGCAGCTGATGTCCAAAACCCTTGCACTTACTACAATGGTGTTCAGTTAGAACATCAATCCGCCGTAGATGGTCTCCACATTTAACAGTCAACTCTATCGGACAGGAAGCAATGAATTCTTGCATCGAGAAGATAACCCGGGCTATCCGTCTTGCACCATGAATGGTTCAAGTGACTGTTCGACTATCCGATTTAGCAGGGGCTGCAGAGAGTTTGTATCGGGCCTACAACTCGTCCAAGAGAAGAGGCAACAACAAATATCACAGAATCAGTTACCTCTGGAGGAACTGGATAGAAAGAAGTATTCACTGGGCGGTGTGCAACTGGATCAGGAATTAAGTAATGGTCCCCTACAGTGAGACCATTCCAAATCACTAGTTGAGCAAATTCTACCTTCGTGAAGTAAACAACAAGAGATGGGCGATGCACCATAAAATGAATAGCAGAAGGAGGGAACATACTTTTAAGGGCATCCTCATAGACTTAAGAGAGGTGTGTTCGGCAGGGCAGCAAAACACACACCACGATCAAGGATTGTCCGACAGGAGAGTCCTTAGGAATGTCCACTTGAATGGAGTTTCCATTGCATTGCAGATGAGGCTTCAAACACGCCTCATCACCATATAACTCCTGGATTGTAGGCCGGGGCTTAGAAGTCACTGCAAAGTAAGAAGTAGCCGCTTGCTGACCGGAAGAAGAAGATGCAAGATCCTCATCGGTAGAAACGTCCACAGCGTCATCATCCTTGTCACGGTGAAGAGATGCCCGGCAAGTCGCTGGATGGGCTCCAGGAGGGCATCTAGCGACTTGCCAGGCATCTCTTCACCGTTTCTCTGCCTTCCAGTTACCTCTAGAAGGCAGAGAAACACCGCCAGTTGGGGAAGACATCGTAGCATCGCCAGTGGTCGAAGAAGAAGAGGTAGAGACAATGGAAGTGGGGATGGAGTTCTGGTTACCCACTCCGGTCGACGCCAATACAAATGGCACCTATGTGACAGAGCTAACCGGTCCGGTCGAAACGTAAACAAAACTGAGAAATCAGGTAAAACAGCAACTCACCAACTTGGGAGGCAAACAAGAACAACAACCAGACCTTTAACTAAAGGCTGGTACAAATTAAAGAGCACAGAAGACTCAAATTCACGCACTAACCGATAAAAAATAGCAGAGCTCGTGACAGCACTTTCCGCCTGCCACGCAAGGCGCTACAGGAGTGTAATATGTTCCAGATTTGTCTGTCCGTACGATATTTTGCATGATGTCTTTGCTGGATTCAACAAAATTAGTATGTTGGGGTCCATACTAATTCGTCGTACTCCTATTGAAAATGGTCAAAGGTTAGGACATAGGAGTGGGGCTTATTCCGCCCTTTTGCGTGATGACTTGCATAAAATCAAAGCATGATTGCGATGAAATTTTGGTACGCTGTTCGGCACCCATAGATCAATCCTATTCAAATGGTTATTATCAGCACTCATGGGAACAATGTGATTTGTTAGTCAGAATTTTCGCACAATAACTTCCGTAGAAATTGACCAGTTTGGATGAAATTCTTAATTATAAAACAACGCATGTGTTTTTTTTTTTTTTTAGAATTTAACAGTCACAAAAAAAAATGTTCTATAATGAAGCAAGAACACGCAAAACATACTGCCTATCAATTAATTCATACTAAGGGATTCGTAAAGAAAACAACAAAGTATCATAGAGAACACTGTCTTTTGCAAACTCACACTTTTTATACGTATGAATTTTGGGCTTTTAGAAAAGAACTCTGAATTTTAAAATATCCGGATTTTAACAACATGAGTTAATCTAGGAAGGGAGTACTTTTTTTTTTTTACTTAATTGGTTTGAAAAACAAAACAAAAAACCATTGGTTTCATAACTTCTATCAAACAGAATTGCGCGATACTTACAGATTTTCATTTTCTAAAATAAAATACATGTATTCTAAATTTTATCATGTTCGGGGCGATTTTTTTTTTCGGAGATATAAGATTGGAATTAAAACTCCAGTTCCAACTTTTTGTGCCGTGGCTACGCCATAGAGGGAGCAGGGGACGAGATGGGGAAGAAATCGCCGATGAAGTGGCTACATAATTTCTCATGACGCCTGATGTAAAAGACAGCGTTGGTCTTGTTCCTGTGAAACACAATCTGTTAGTTTACTGCAGGAGAGAGGGAGGTTTTCCCAGATTGTTTTTGTAAAGGAATAACTAAAGAACCTCTATTCGGTAAGGTGAGGGCGGGCTGGGGGGCACAGGAAGGGAAGACAGAACTATAAAATCAGTGCCATTTGGAAGTATAAAGGATGCTGTTAAATGGGTCGGATTTAGTAAAACTTTTAACGCTGCTGCAAGGCATCGATTGGCCTATGAGAAATAGTGGGGAGGAAGAGGGAAGGAGGCCCAGAGGAGAGAGATGACGTTCGTAACTAAAATCTTTACCTTCATTTCTTGATGATATACTTTCAGTTGATCTCGGCTTTCCTAGCAGACCAGCTCGATCGATAACTCGGTAGTCGCTTTTTTTCCCTCTGCAAATTGCATCTCTTTAAGCTGTTGCTGTTTTACTATAGCAGTTTTAGTTGCATTTTTTTTTCAAGTGTCAATAAATTTAGTATTAGTGATTCGCTATGAGCAGCAATATAAGAAGAGGGGGGAGAGTACTATCAACTATCAAACATTCCGTGATGCGGATTATGCGGAATTCCAGTGTATTGCAAAATCTTCAAAAAATGGAAAATACGCATTTTGCACTAAGTGTCAATGTAATTTCAGCGTTTCGCGTGGTGGAAAGAATATTACTAATCATATTTCTAGTGCCAAACATAAATCTAATGTCGACTGCGTGGGTAAAAAGAAGTACGAAATTAGCTTCCTTTGTTAGAAGTTATTATGAACTGGATGCTAATCACGCAAAATGTTCACTTCATTTTTAGTTGAGCATAATTTACCAATTAGTGTCTCTCAGACCTCAGTCACTCATTTATTTCATTTGACTTTCTCATTGTCCGTCACTTCGTACGATATATCTAGTAAGAAAATGGTTCGTTTTTGAAAACATTTTAGGTTGTTCCGTGACGGCGTGGGATACAATCCTATTGGATTTGGGGGTCAAAGAGTGGAACTTCATAAAAATAAATTTTAATCTCTTTATAGATCAAAATGATAGCATAGTAATGAGAAATTATGTATATATTCTATTTTAATCAAAATAAACGTGCCGAATACAAACCACGGAGGTAGGAAATATAGGAGGTCCTTAACCACAGATTTCTGAAGTCGATCTGTTAACTGTTATGATATTCCTCAGCGTGCTTGGTTACCCTCTTGGTTGTGTCTGCCATAGGAAAGCATTGAAAATTTGTGATTTTTAGAAGCTCATATTTTTTGTTAAACTGGTTTGTCAGCATAGATTTTTTTTCTGTGTTTGACAGCATACTTTAACTTGTTCATATTTAGTTTCCATGGGATCCTGCATGGCATTCAGCTGTGCAAATAAATTAAAAAAAAAAATGCCAGGTCATTCCACCGGTTAGTATCACTATTTTCCGTTTACTGGGTTTAATTAAGTTATTTGGGATTCAATCGTCGATTATACAATTTACTGTGAATGGCAACTGTATATTTTGCTGTGATTTGCTTGCTTTTAGCATATTATGTAATGTTCTAAATCTGTAGCAAAATTAAAGAAGTCACTAGGTTTACATAGGCTATACAGAGCTCTTTACGAAAGTTGTAGCAAATTTTTCTGGAATAGTGTAGGTTATGTAATCGGAGGGGTATTCATAACTGAACCACGTTTAAAAGGATGTTCAATATAACTACATAAGATAATAGTCTTTGAATTATTAATAACCAACCTATAATTATGACAGTGTTCATATCCAAAAACTTTGCACTATAAACAACAACGATAGGGGTTAGGAATTAGCTACATATACCAAAAGTTCATCTATTTCTTTTTTTCCTGTTTTAGGGCTTGACAAGTATACCAAATTGCAGATTTGACCATAGCTAGTAAAATATTACTCATTTTAAACTAATAGACAAGGTGCTTTTGATAGTGTGCTACAAGATCAATTAATAGAATTGGAGCTCCTTTATTTAAAACTGAATTTCACAGTACAAATACAGATTCTCTGGATTAGCAGAGAACATTAAAACAGTAACTTTTGCATGTGAGACACTGCACTCACCGTTTCTTGAAATTATATGACAATGCAAAACATCACTGTTAGTATCTCCTGATTCACAACAAAACCACTTCATATGTGAAACATAAAATGGTGATACTAAACAAAGTAGATGAGAAAAGTGAAAGTTAAAACACAAAGGGTGCACAGACATTTAAAAGATTAAAAAAAAAAAAAAAAAAAAAAAAAAAGAGAGAAGTAAGAGACAAATGAACAAGGAAACATTTGAAAGTGACCAAACATGAGTATCTTACAGCGAAGATTTGCGCTTCTGGCTCCTCTCAAGCTTATATGACCCTGTAAACATATGTATGCATATTTTGATTTTTGAAGAAATTTTCTCATAATACATGGAAATACATTAGAATTATTAACACAACAACCATATATCTCTAAATTGCCTGTATTTCTTGTTCATTTCAAAAATAGATTTGATTCTCTTCGGCCACCCCATTTCTAGTCACTGCACATTTTTGATATTCTAAAACTTCATGTTTTCTTATTCATTTTACAGAGCAGTAAACATTTTAGGATGATCAGTTACTTTGATATTTTATAAATAAGCTATCAGTCAAGGGATAGCTTATCCCATGCCAAATCAACCAAAAAATTTCAATATTCAACCAAACCATCTCAGATTTCAATGAAACCTTCAGGGATCATTCTCCCTAATGATATAAATGAGAATATATTTTTAAACTTCTTTTATCTCATTAAGTTTTCATGTAAATTATTTTTTTAAATTTTGAAAAATCATCATTTTTTGGCTTGCATAAACTTTTTCAATCTTGAATTTCTCAAGTTCTATAAGGCCTAGAAGAGTTGTTTGACCCCTCATTTTAAAGAGAATTCAATAAGTTTTAATTTGATATGCAACTTGACTATGCTCGGTGAAAAAAAAAATTCAATTTAAAAAAAAATTGAGATAGTGTTTTTTAAAATTTTTGAAAAAAAAAATGTTTTTTGTATTATTATAAGGTTTAAATCCTGAAACTTTTAGAGTGGGATCGGGAGCTATGGCAAAACACTTAAAGTTACTGTACAAGTAATAATGGATTATAATTCTCATTTTAGTGTGTTTACATGATAACAGACACTGAGTTTTAAAATGTACGATACTAATACATAGTCAAACATAAAACAAGGGAAGGATAGTCCCAACAGGCTAAAAGTTTTACCTGGTAAAATTAATAAAAGTTTTTTTAGTTATCACTCAGACTTGTAGTTACACCAAAATAGCGACCTCTTAGTTCTTTAATTTAACAAATAATTTCTGGTTTGCCTTTTTGGTTTCAGAGTCTGTAAGTCGATAAACTCTTCCTGTAGATGTTGTAGGATCAACTTTTGTTAAAACCTCAACTAGTATGTCAAAATGCACAACTAGTATGTCAGTAAATTGTGGGTATATGAAAAATGGCAAAGGGCCATGTGGTTCCAAAAACTTATTTTTACTTCATCTCCTATTCCTAACACACAACCTAACCCCCACTTGTCTGAGTATTGGCATGTAACAAAGCCAACAATGTCAATGTTCAGATCATCATCAGTGTCATCAGCTGAAACTATTTCTACACTTGATTCCTCTGAAAATGAGTAGCTTTTCACTAAAACTCTAGTCTCATTCACAGGACTAACTGTGAAATTGTTGAGTACCCTTCATTGTTGTTGCTGCTTCAAACCTACTTTTCAAGGTCTTTTCCTCTGCCTCTGTATTCATCTGTAGTGGAATACAAAAAACTGATGTTGACAATATTGTCTTTAGCCCCATCATAAAGTTGGCGAGGGGTCATAATTTGATCATTGTAGACCATTCCTAGACTGGCCAATGCCACTAATCGTTTAACAGTTCCTCCGACACCATCACATGCATTTTTTCCATGTGACGATGCAAAGAAGTTCCATTTCGCCTTGATGCTAAAATTTTTCTCATGATGGCAGAGATTGAGAAAGTTTGATTTGTTTTTGTACTGTGATGATGCTCCATCTGAAAAGTAATTCAGCTTTTCGGGTTTATGGGGCAGATTCTGTTTAAGAAAATCAATCATGAGGCGCTGAAACAAATGAACAGCAACTGCATCATGCACAATACAATGACAACGAATAACTAAGCTCAGATGCGCCAACTTTTGGTTTCCTCATCAACGTAGTATATAACAAACGGGTGTATTGTTGCTTGAGCATTGTTCCAATGAAAGCCTTGTGCAGAATCTTGAAGCACAAATGCATTAATTTTCAGCAAAATCACAAAGTACAATGCATTAGTTTTGAGATAGATTTTCTTTCAAGTGTCGCAAATAGGAAGACTGTTGAGTAGCAATGAAAGAGTGTCTTAAAAGTTTTGGCAAACTCTGAAACACATAATCCAAAAACTCTTCCGTCGGTTTTATAATAGTTTCCAGGACACACTTGTTATCAATCTGCATCCATTGTTTGAAACTCACATTTTCAAAGCTATTAAACTCAAAAGCTTCTTCAAACCGAGCCTTCAAATCATCACTTCCTGGGCAATTAACACAATTTGCGAAGTAACATTTAGATGTTGGCGTTTTGCAAATTATATTGCTTGTTAAATCTTTGTATGTTTTAATCGGGAGTTCACCATTTGTCAATTCAGGTATTTTACACTGAGCCATCATTAATTTGGCATTCTGATGTATTGTGCAAAAGCACACAGAATGTGTCCCACTTGGACCCAGGAAGAACACAATGCTTGGGACGAAGCTCACAAAATTCAGAAATTCCAATTCTTTGATCAGGGTAACGCTCCTCAAATAGTACATATGATTCTTTTAAAGCACTTAGAAGTAAATACTTTTGAACATGTACACATTTCCCATCTTTTTTGACTGAAACAAAGTTTTTTTTTTTTTTTTTACCAGGCAAGACTAACCTCATCATTTTAATAGAATTCTTTGACCAGGGCTACCGTTGCAGGGTCCAATGTTCTTCCAGGCTTTGGGTCAGGGGATGACATCATACCTTTTTCATTTAACACTGTTTTTGCCTTTCCAGCAGTAAAATTAGACACACCAAATTCAGTTTCAATTTTTTTTAGAGTCCAGCTTTTGGGAAGTGTAGTTAGAACCTGCATTCTAACACTTTTGTCTGTAGTAGCATTGAACTTTTATTTCAATTGATTAATAATTTCATTATCATAATTTTTTGTAGCATCAGATTCAGTGGTACCTGGATTTAAATTAAGTACTTTCGTTCAAAAAGCTTGCATCACTTTTTTAATCTTTGCTTCTGGGTATTTTTTTTTAATCAAACATTTTCTTTTAATAGGTGTTTCTTCGATAGCAGTCAGACTTTTCTTCAAAGCTTCAATTGTCTCTTTTTTCTCTGGAGTTGACAATGTATTTTGAACTGGTACTTCAGGAACATTCCAATGGTCTTGTGATTCTGAGCAATCTTAATGCAAGCCTTCTTCTCAGCTAAAATCTCTGGAAGCTTTAGTAAAGCTTTACAACACCCATCACATATCTTGTCACCTTCATGTAAATTCGCATGTTTCACAAAATATTTTCATTTACAGATCTCAATTGTTTCTAATAATAATTACAGCCAGGTTTCTTAAATGGGCTACAACAATATACCAGAAAATGCTTTGATGTACTGAGTTCACCCATATTGTCACAGTCCTAATAATAGAATAGAGTTAAAATTGTAAATAATAGTACAAGTCAAATTGTCTGAAACAATAAATAAAAAATATCATATATAATAATAGGCCTTTAAGACTAAATAGAACTGACTGTACTTTTGAACTGGAGAGAGAGGCCTAGTTGTTCCAAACAACGATGTCAAAAATGGTTAAACTTATTACTTACTTAACAAACACATAACACTTATTTCACTTCCACTGAAAAAAACTATTAACTTCTAAAAATCTTATTTTTATGTGAAACACTTTAAGTAACACTGCCAACAACAAACTGTTCACTCACTGAGATCTTAGAGGAAACTAAGCAAAAGTTGAGCTAGAGTGGGCATAAGTCACACTCCTGAAAAAACATGAATCAGACATGTCTGTACAGGCTTGTGCCAGAACAAATGTGATTAGCAGGCTATTTACTCACATGCTATCCCTAATTTGTCTGTAGGTTTAGTAAATCATTATCTGTAATAGAACCTAATGTAAATTGGTTAACTTATAGCAAATGTATTTTTTTTTTATCTTACAAAAGTTAAAGGTAGCAATGTAGCCCTAGCCGGTATTTAAAACAATACAGTATACCATTGGTACCATAACTCCTGATCCCATTGAGATCCCACTTTAAAAGTTTCAGGATTTAAAGCTTATAATATTACAAAAAACATATTTTTTTCAAAATTAAAAAAAAACACTATCTTAAAAATATTTTAAATTTTTTTTTACCAAGCATAGTCAAGTTGCATATCAAATAAAAAAATTAAAAATATATTCTCATTTATATCACTAGGGAGAATGATCCCTGAAGGTTTCATTGAAATCTGAAATGGTCAGGTTGAGTGACTGGTTGATTTGGCATGGAATCACCCTCAAATGTATTTCATTCACTTCTGGTACTAAATGTTCTCTTTACCTGCTTTAGTTGCTATTCTGTAATGCATGTACGTTTCTGAGATTAAATATTGTTTTCATGCATTTTAACTCTCTCATGAACAATCTGCTTTTTCTGTCTAATATTAATTACAGCATATATGCTCTAATTAAACTTTCCCCTTTTGGTTCTCTGTTGATATTTAAAGTCCTTCTTGTTACCTTTTCTTCCTTTACATCATATCTTACTTTTTTTTTTTTTTTTTGGTAAAATCAGTGAGATGTAGCTAAAAGGTCATTCCTTGCACAGGGGATGTGGCATGTGTGTTTTGTCTATCGAGCTTTAACCTGTCTCTATTTTATCAACACATTGTAATTTCTTCAAAGCCAAGGTATTTGTGGTAGCTAAAACATTCAAATATTTATTGTTTTATTTGCTCACAGTTCATGTTCTGATTAGCTCAGTGTAATTAGCCTATACTGTTTTGCACATCAGTGTAAATCTCTTGTACACAATATTTTGATAGTTGTTACAGATTTCCTATATTGTATATATATTTTTTATATTCTTTGGTATTCTTGTTGTGTATCCATGCACCCCCCCCATCCTTCATTTTTTGTTTTCCCACGACGACTGAAGGACTAAGCTTTTTAAGAGAAAAGACACTCATACCTGGTGTGGCACTCATTGTATGTGAAGGAAAGCATTTTGCTGCTGCTAGTGAAAGTTACTGAAGATGAGATTTAACTATTTGAGATAAGTGTTTTGTATTGGATGTACATATAAATTTCCATACAAACATTTGTCTTTAATGGTCTGAATTGCAGCAGTAAGCTAAGTTCCAGCTACAAATACTGTTGGGTAAGCTTTTCTTTTCTTGCATATATAAAAATGACTTCAAGAAGTTTAATATGTATGTGGGCATCAACTCATAATATTTCTTCATGTTCTAACTAGCTCATTCTCTATTGTCTTGTGTAACTAGAGGTATATTGAACCCCCATTAGGAAATGACAGTACTAACATATTTTCTACAGCTTATAATGTACATAATGAGTGTGAAATGTAGCTCACAGCTAGGTTTTTTTATGACAGAAATGGGGAAATCTTGAATTCAGCTGAAGTAAAAATATAACAGTATAAAATTATAAAGATATTAATTGCAATATATGAAAATGTATAGTTATGGTAAACAAATAAATTACTTGAGTGAAAACTTCATTACTTAACTAATCAGATGAAATAGGCTGTCATAAGAAGTTCTAGCTTAAAGGTCAGCATTATTTTTAGAAATCAGATTTTGGTACTGGAGATGTTACATGGATAACAGTGAACTAAAGATGATTTAGTATCTGATGGCAGAAAATTTTCACTTCTATATTTCCCATGCACTTCTGATTAGTTATCCATTAATTTTTGTGGCCATAAAATGTAGGTTAAATGTACATTAGCATATCAGCTGCTGTTAACAATGCTCTCCATTAGAGCTAAAATTAATCACCTTGTTGTGTTGATTAACCACACCTTATGTGATCAGATTTTCCTATTCTTGAACATATGTTGTGCTAGCAACAAACTGCAGAATTTATCCTCAATGAATTCTTCATTAATAAATATAACCTTGCTCATAAATGGTATGCGTATATTTCAAAAACCAAATTAAAAGTCCTTATTATATACACACGTCTGTTTCATTTACTACTTAAAAGCTATTAATGTATTACATTATGAATGTGCCTGTTAATAGTGATGTGTATTAGAAGTATAATATTTTGAATGCAGTTGGATTTATTTTAAAAGAGATCTTACAGTAGGAATTATTTCTGCTGCTTATGTAGATCTGTTTTTATCAAGACATTTTATCAAGTCAGATTTCCTTTACTATCAGCAGGACTTGTAAATCCTATTTCCACAAACTAATAAATTTTATATTTTCTTGCTATAATTTGAAACTGCACCCTTTAAAAAGATAAAAAGATACCAACCCCCACCCCCAAAGAAGTTCCCTTCCTATTAAGGCCTGTAGTTTTAAAATTATTTACATTCATACCTTTGAAGCCCACCACAGTTCTAACCAAACCAGTTAGAATTTCCTACCTACATTAGATGAAACTAAAATCAGTCAAGTGCATAAAGCAATTATAAAAAATAAAATGAAGACACAGTAACGTCATATTTTTAGTCTGATTTTTTAAATTTCTTTGAACAAGCTCGCAGATTTCCCATTTTTTTTTTATTAAGACTTGGAAATAAAATCTAGATATTTCATGAATTTTTGTTTTTTTAAATAATAATGTTCAATGGGAATATCCTTCTCCCCTTCCCTTGTTTATTTGCTTAAGAACAATCATAATAGTTCTTCAAGTAAAACATACATAGAATGTCGTTGTTTACTTTAATTTTCCTCCTGACAAACATAGCAGAAGTGTTCCCTCCCTTTAAAGTGTGATCTTTTGAAAAATTCACTCGTAATACAAATTCTCTGAAGCTTGACCGTTACAAATTCTATGTTAAACAATATTTTATGATAATCTGCTAAGACAGAGAAAGATTTTAAATGCTTTATAAAATTATATTTAGTATAAACACATTTTAAATAGTCAGTTCATATACGTTTCAGTCGTTACGAAGACGCTTTTTTAAATCGTCAGTTCATATACATTTCAGTTGTTACGAAGACGCTTTTTTAAATCGTCAGTTCATATACATTTCAGTTGTTACGAAGACGCTTTTTCTCCCCTGCTACAACAATTACTATTCTCTTTTCCTCTATGAAAATCTAAGATTTTGTACTGAAATTCCTTTCATGTAAACCTAAGAGTTTTTTAAACCTATTCCACTGCTTTTCCATTTCGCTTATAATTTAAGACAATGTAAAATCTTAAGAAAATGAACAGGGTCTCAGTCACTAATGCTTTCCTACGGAAAATCGTCTGCTTTTGCATCTTGAGGGTAACCACGGCAAAGCTGGCGGTACTACTTTCCCCGCGGAAGCGTACGAACCCGGCTTCACTTTGCTAGCATGGGAAGAGTTGGCAACAGCGTCTCCTCTTATTCCTACCTCCATGATACAAACATCTGTAGTCATATCAATTAAAAGTTGATACTTGATTTAGGAAACATGTCGGTTTTTAATCGAGATGTTCGGTACATTTAATCAATAAGCACGACAAGTAATTTCATCGAATATATTGATTAATTTTTTTTATGGATTTCGGTTTCTGAAAGTTCGCAGGTATGTGCTAAGGAGTGGCAAGTGGGTTTTTTGGGTTTTTTTGGCGAGTGCATTTGATCTCGAAATTTCTCCCCCTGCTACAACAATAACTATTCTCTGAAGTTTCACTTTCAAACGAATCCAAAGAATTCTCTCACTTATGCAGCTATAGTGAATTAAGTTCTTCATCTTTTCACTTAAAATCACACCTACATCAGCCTGTCCTTTCACATTATCCAATACTCCAGACCACATACTCACCATTCCATTCAGTTCTTGAATTCTTCTATCCCAATTTCCTTCTTTTTGGTTTCACTTACACACAGCACATCCAGTATGTACTTATTCATCTCTTCAATCACCTCATTCATCTTGCCATTTATGCCTCTAGTATTCCATACACCAATCTTACACTAACTCAGCCGAGATCTCTTTCTCATAGGCCATTTAGAAAGTCCAGGTCGATTCCGTGGTGGACTGTCCTTCTCAAGTGTGGCAGGTCCGCAATATTCCACACTTGAGTCATTTTTAATATTTCTTTGTGTCTTTTTAATCAGGTAAGAACATCAGTGTGGGGGATTAGCCCACAGCTGATGGTTCCAGTTGGTCATTCAACCTAAGGATTCTGGAACAAAACCCAGTGAGTTGGGGTCTTTTCACCAATGTCACACATAACTAGCTGGCACCTCTTCAAATTCAGAGGCCCTTGTTGCTGTTATGTGTGTCAATGTTCCCATGGACCACCCAGAGGCGGCACACTACTTCATGGTCGCCTCTAATTTAGAAGCACAATATTTTGCTGTTTTCATTTCTGATTCAGTATCATCAGCATACAGCAAAAAACTTTCTGTTCCAGTACGGACACTAATAGCTTGGACTGGCTCATTTTTCACACTACACCAACCATCTATGGTGAGAGTTGAACTGTCTAATTTTATTTTTCTGAAAGCTGATATTCAGTTTCTTCTGCTGCAGTATTAAACAGTTTTCCACCAATGGCTTTTGCTGTGGGTGGTTGATGTTCAGGTCTCAATGTTTCAATCATAATTTTAAACTGATCCAATTCTGCTGCATTGAATGGTATGTTAGCAGCATAAAAAAAAATAGCCACTGTTTTATCAAGTTTCCTTTTGCCCTTTTAAGACAGAATTTACTCATTGATTGTTGCTTCTTTGTTTTTTTTACAACAGTACTTGAAAAAGCCCCATAAAACCCAAAAAGCCCAATAAAACCCGAAAAAGCCAAAGTGGGCTGGGTTTTTTTCAAACCCTGAATATTTCGTTTTTCAGAACTTCTGAAAATGAAAGTTAAACGAAGTGAAAATTTTCCTGCAATAGTAATTTCTATTTCTTGTGAAGTTTCCTCTATCCATTATTGTTACTAAATAACAAAATTTTTGCATAAATGTTTGCATTTCAGCTTGAAAGTGTAGCCAACAATTTACGATAATGGAAGGTCGATGGAGCAAAAATTTCCTTGTAAACTTTAGGTATGTTTCTTCTGCAGATTCGAAGAACTCTACCATTGTTGTCATCATTTGCGTTGTTCTTGAGAATGATGCAAAACTGAAGAGAATTTTGGAGGGAGGGGGAAATTAATGTGTGTATGGTGGTGGAAAGGGGGAAGGGACAAAATTCAGCTGGGGATGGAATTTCGTCTTTCAAAACTTTCCAAAACAGAAGTTAATGAACTGCAGATTTAATCCGTAACCATAATTTTTTTCTCGTGATATTCCCTTTGCTCAGTATTATTGTAAAATATAATTTTGTTCGATAACTGATTGTGTTTCAGCTTGAAAACGGAGGGAAAATTTCTGAAAACGGAAGTAGGACGGAGTGAAGATTTTTCCATAACCACATACATATATATATATATTTTTAATGATTTTCCCACTGTCCTGAACTATTGTTAAATGCATAAATGCAGGGGTAGAAAGAAAAATATTCTGAAATCTGGTGGCCAGCTAAATTTTTTAGTCCCCAGACATTGGACTAGCGGGGTGGGGGGGGTTATATATCAAAGTCATGTACACTTCTTTCCAAAAAAATTTCTACCATCAGCTATGTCTCCCTGGCAAATAATATTAAAAAAAAAAAAAAAAACGGTACTCACTCTTTTTTTTTTGCCTGGGGCTAGCAGATTCTTGAATTACCGTCATTTTCGTCGTTCATCCCCAGACCCTGGAATTCGCACAATTTTTTTTTTACCTTCGTGTAATCTGTGCCGTCATATAATTCGCAGATTTTGACATTTAGAAAAAAAAATTTGCTGTATAATCCGCACATCGCAAATGCTAATCCAAAAGCGGAATTATTGACAGAAAAGTCAGTCACGTAAAGACCCAGGAGTTCGACAAAAAACAAGAAAAAACAAGCTAGTAAAATCATGCAATACATTGATTATAATACGCTTTCCAACATACCAGAAATCATTACTCAAGTTATGGGAATAATGGCTGTGAAATAAATCTCGGTCCTGTGCCCTGACCTTTGATCCCATTTCGATTATATTCAACAGAACCGGTTTGGTATACCTCCGAAATAACATGATAAAGTTTTGTCGCAATCAAAGCATTTTTACGTAAGTTATGGTGCATAAGGGCTATGGAATAGATCCCGCTCCTGTGTCCTAACCTTTGACCCCATTTCGCCCATTTTCAATAGAATTCGTCCCCAGGCAAGACCCTACAACATACTAACATTGCATCCAAATTGAAGCATTTTTACGTAAGTTATGACGCATAATGGCGATGGAAGTGATTCCACTTCTATGTCTTGACCTTTGACCGCATTTCGCCCATTTTCAACGGTTTGTCGCCAGGTGGTTTTCTACCACATACTAAAATTTCATCGAAATCGAACCGTTTTTACATTAGTTATGACGCATAACAACAGTGGAATGGATCCCGCTCCTATGTACTGACCTTTGACCCCATTTCGTTCACTTTAAATAGGGTACCTTCCCAGGTGATCCCCTACCAGATACGAAAATTTCATCGAAATCGAACTATTGCTACGCGAGTTATTGTGCCGACGGACACAATCACATAACGCGTGACGTAATGAGGCAGATGGGAATCGCGACCATCTCTCGCCACAAAAGTGCGACGTCATAAAACTTTAATAGGATCCACACACAACACGTGACGTAATGAGACAGATGGCGTGACCGTGCGGCAACATTCGCAAACACGGCGAGATGGTGACGTCATAAGATTTCTAAGCATTGGTAACATTAATGGAATAATGGAACAACGCCATCACTAAAAACATAATTCGGGGTGGTTATTTAACCCACTGAACGAATTCTCCTAAAGTCGAGATCAAGCTAAATCGATTTCTAGTACCAGAAAACGGTAGGTTAATGACTTTCATCAAAATTCTTAGAGCTGTTTTCAAAATAAAATGTACATACATACATACAAGAATTGCTACTTTAAGGTGGACGTCAAGTAATTTTGCTTCCTATACTTCCAATGGAAAAACTTCTGTACACATTTTCTTCACAATTAATGCGTTTCCCAAGGATGAAAATTTGAACATCGATTAAAATATCTTCATTTTATAACTTGCAATACTTAATATTTTCTAAAACACAACCATAATTATGCAATTCAACATTTGTTTGTCTACTGAGTCATGAAAACACAGGTCGCACCATCTTTTTCTGGACAATTAATGCGTTCACAAGGATGAAAATTTGAACATTGATTAAAATAGCTTCATTTCATAACTTGGAATACTTAATATTTTCTAAACCATAACCATACTTATGAAATCCAACATTTTTTTGCCCACTGACGTCATCAAAGTACAGGTCGCGCCATCTTTTCTCTGGTTTCAACACAACCAAAGGAAAAGTTATTGATTTTTAATATGACTATGGTTATGTTTTAGAACATATTAAGTTTTCCAAGTTATAATATGAAGTTATTTTAATCGATGTTCAAATTTTCATCCTTGGGAACACATTAATTGTGAAGGAAATGTGTACAAAACTTTTTCCTTTGGAAGTGTAGGAAGCAAAATTACTTGACGTCCACCTTAATTATATGGGATAAGGGCAATGGAAAGGATCACAATCCTATGTCCTGACCTTTGACCACATTTTGTCCATTTTCAATAGGGTTCGTCCCCAGGTGGTCCCCTATTACATGCTGAAATTTCATCAAGATCGAACCATTTTTACACAAGTTATGACGCATAAGGGCAATGGAATGCATCCGGATCTTATGTCCTGACCTTTGACCCCACTTCACCCATTTTGAATAGGGTTTGTCCCCAGGCACTCTCCTACCACATAGTAAAGTTTCATTGAAATCAAACCATATTTACGCAAGTTATGGTGCATAAGGGCAATGGAATGATTCCGCTCCTACGTCGTGACCTTTGACCCCATTTGTCCCATTTTCAATAGGGTTCGTCCCTAGGTGGTCCCCTACCACATACTAAAATTTCATCGAAATCAAACCATTTTTACGCCAGTTATCGTGCGGACAGACAAAGCTGGAGCATATACGCTTCTTCAACCTACGGTTGGAAAGCGTAAAAAATGATCTTATTAAATGAAGAAATTCATTTTTAAAGGAAACTTTTTTTAATATATTTTTATCTTCGGACACAAAAGAAGTTTAGTGGTGTGGCATCCATAGAGCACAAAAATTAATCACGCCGATGCAGCAGCTCCAATTGCATTACACATTGACAATGATAAACGCTGTTGCAGAACAATTCATAGAAATACCGTATATACTCGTGTGTAAGTCAAAAGTTTTTGGAAGAAATCCTGCTTTAAAGTACAGGAGTCTGCTTACACATAGGTTTAAAAAAAAAAAAAAAAGAGGACTCGACTTCCGTGAATTCTGCCGCAGAGTTTACCGACGGGTTTGTTTAGGTTTTAGCCCATGGCTTTTCGCGTGTCACTGCGCCCTAGTTTTCTGATCTTTTGAAAACTATTGCGTAATGACACGATCATATCCTCAGCTGTGCCACCTCTTTAAGTTTAAATTCGCCAGTGTAACCGAAACTGTTTCTTTTCAAAGACATCATAAATAGCAATGAAGGAGAATGTCAGTAGTCAGTAGCAAAGACTTTGGTCCAAATGGCGAAGGACGAACTAAATTACAAGGCACAGCCCACACGAGATCCAGAACATGGAACTTTGAAATGAGGCATGCATGTGTAGGTTTGTGCAGAGAGTGCTGTGCGTACATTTTTATTTGCTAATTGATGAAGAGAGGGCACAAGCACAGTCAGCGTTTTGTCTTTCCCAACAACACGAAGACAAAATAACTCCTGCCGTCCCTCCCTAAAACTTACGTGGTCTTTCATTATGACACCCCTCACCCCTCCTCTCCCTTCCGTACAAACTCCTGAACTGAGGAGAATTTTTCCGAGGGAGTTCCTTTTCCAATTATATCCTTTCTCCTGCACAATTACCCTGCGGATTTTTTTTTTTTTTTAATCAAATGGCCGCAAAAACCTTTTTTTTTTTTCTTTTTAATCGGCGTTTATCCGCATATTATATGACAAAAATCACGGTGCATGTTTATCAGTGAAGTTTTCCATGGTGGCCCAGACAAATTCTTTGGTCGCGCTGGGCAACCGCATTTCTCAACCCTTGGCAGGGTTTGCACTGGCTTCTCTAAAGTTTTCGCCAATTTAGTTGCCAAATTCAACTTGTTTTTGCCAAAGTGTTATAACACTATGGAAAGGTAATCGCCAAATCTTTTTTCCCATTGCCAAAACTAGTTCTTTTTCGCAAATTGCGAAGATGGCGATCGGCAGTGCGACCCCTGACCCCTGGTTAAATGTTATTTTTTCTCCATAAATAGTTGCAAAATGAAACACTGGACATTCCTCATATCAGAAGATTGGTTGAATCAACTAAGTCTCAATTATGTGAACTGTAAACATTTCATAGTATTTAAGAAGAGATATTTTTTCGGAACTGAAGGAAAACATGTTCAAAAATAAGAAATTAGTTGACCCTCGTAATACTAAACTTGCATATGACAATGTCAAGTGAAGGTTTATTTTATCTTATGTGATTGAGATAGACTGCAGATTTCCTTCCTCCACGGAGGAATTCTTTTTGAAGTTTGAATGTGTAGAATCTGAATCTATGAAGCAACACACATACAAGTTTTGGTACAGTTTTACAAAAGCCTTGCAGACCAGATTTTTTTTTTTTTTTTTTTTCAAAAAGTTATGAAGATGCAGTTATGGAATATTCACTATTCAAACACAGCTGTAAAAAATGAAGAGTATATATGCCAATTTCTAAAGTTTTCTAAGAGCCAATTTCTAAACTTTTCTAAGAGCCAATTTCTAAAGTTTTCTATGCAACCATCTGAACACATTTTCATTAGTGCCAAAAGGTTCTTCTGCAAGCAGGTCTTGTGTAGTGTTTAACAAATGTACCTTGTGAATGTGGCTTTAGCACACAAAACAGAATTCAGTTAAAATTTAGAGATTCATTGAACAACAAAAATCTTAATGCATATTTCCGAAATTGGGCCAGATAAATCCTAAGAAAACCAGCTAGTCAAAGCTTGATAACTCTGGCAAGGAATGAAAGACAAACACCCATAATTTAGGCACAATTTTATGATATCAATGTACTGCAAAAACAAACAACTCTATTTTTGTAAAATGAATCATGGTAATTTGTATAAGATTGAATGTAGTAATTTTTTTTATCTAATTCACCTGTCCATTTTAAAACCCAATCATATCTTACATTGTTTTAAAAATTACTACTGTTTTCCCAGTTTTTTATTAAGTCACATATTCAAAACTCCTCACCCAAAATTTTCAATCCCCTCCATTTATAAACACAAGTGGAGAGACTCACCTTTCATTTCAAATTTGAATTTTAAGCCCTGTATACTGTACCATAGCATGACACCAACAGTTTCCATTAGTGTTAATTCCATAACAAGCACTTTTCTTAGTGGGAATTACTATAGTAAAATCAAACTGAGATCATACAACAGTTCAATGCAAAACTACATTTTCAATGTCTACATTAATGCACCTCCTAAATGCTGCTGCAGAGTGGTAACTTCTCACATAGAAACCAGGTAAGGGTAACAGGGTTCTCGCCAGGGTTCCAGAATCAGGGGTGAAAATGTCCCCCAGGCTTTTTTTCTGGGGGTGATTTTGAAAAATCAGGGGTAAATTTTAAACAATCGTAAACTTAGAGAAAAATACTACATTTATGGGGGAAAAAAACGAAAAAACACAAAAATAATATAAATATTTTATACATATCTTCTAATTTTGTTATTAAATATTTCAGCAGCTTTGTGAAATGGAAAGCTTTCTAGTGTTACATTTGCTGCTGCTATTCGAATCAAATTTTTTAAAGTTTATTCTTTTAGTCAGTCCATTGCGAAATTTATCTTTTACTCGATTTTGTGTGCTAAAAAAACACTCTACTGATGCAGAACTTATTGGCACAACCAAAGCAATTTCATACAACAACACCGTGCTTGGATACACATCTTTATACCTGCAGATAAAAAGTTCTGCAACATCTGCAAATTTAAAACTAGCATAGCTATTTTTTAGCAGAATAAATATATATGATATTCACTCAGGCATTTCAAATCTTCAAAATCTTTGAAAAGGTCTAACAAATTCAAAACAAATTTGCATGGCACCGATGAGGATATTTACTTCCCATCCCAAAAGCGTTCGAGCGAATTGGCTCCTTTCACAACAATGAATAATAAAATAAACATAGGGACCTTTACAATGTCGAAAACAAAAAATCAATTTAACACTGTATGAGCCGTTGCTTTTAGCCCAAAAATTAAGACAGGATAAAAAAAAAAATTCTCAGTGTCAATACAAGCATGAGCCAAATTTTAGGAAAGAGTTCTTCAGATCAGAAAAAACAGACCATTTATATATTGATATAATAATGAATGGCATTAACTTACCTTTTGCAAATAACGCTGGTTTTAATATACATACATAAATACATATCACTAAGCTGTTCTCTGACATTCAGAGGTTAGCTCCAAAAAGAAATATGAACTTCCAGATATTTTTACTTATTGTTGTCGTATCAAACTTCTCCATTTACAGCGATCTTGACATACAACCCGTGCTTCACTGATATCCATTACACGCCATACACAAGATCTTTTATACTTCATACTCATAATCTTTTTCTCATGCAGACACTCCTGAATCTGATCTACCCATGTCTTCCTTGGCCTTCCTCTGCCTTTCCTTCCTGCCACTTGGGCTGAAAAGATTTTCTTAGTAAGCATTTCATCACTCATTCTTTCAACATGGCCAAACCACAGAAGCATATTGGTCTCCACCTTGCTAACAACATTTTGCTTCACATCACACAACTGTAATACATCTTCATTTCTCACACAATCATATCGTGTCTTGCCACAAACCCCACGTAAGTAACGCATTTCTCCAGCACACAAACGACTCCTATGTTTCTTCTGCAGTACCCAGGTTTCACTGCCATACATCAGAGTAGGAACAATTACAGTTTCATACACAGCCATGTGGGACTCTTTAGAGAACCCATCATTCCTGTGAAAACCTCCCAGAGCAGCTATGACTTTTAAAGAAGAATTCACTCGCCTACTGATTTCACCATCCAACTTGTTCTCTCTGTCAAACATGCTTCCTAAATACACAAACTCACTCACCTGGTCAATCACAGTGCCATTTATACGTACATTATATTCAATGCTACCCGTTCCTCTCTTCAAACACCATAACTTTGGTTTTTCCCTTATTTATACTCAGTTTGAATTTCATGCAAACTTCGTGCATCTGAGTCAACATTCTCTGCAACTCACTTTTGCTCTCTGCCAACAGGACAGTGTCATCAGCATACAACAATCTGCACACACGGATATCACCAAGACATAAACCACTTATCTATTTTGGCATCACGCATGCATGTGTCCATAAATATATTAAACAGCCATGGTGACATTACACAACCTTGTCTAACTCCCGCACCAATAGAAAACCATTTTGATAAAACACCATTCACTTGTACACAAGCTCTACTACCCGCATACCTCACTTTTACACTATTAAGTAGATTCCCAGTAACACCATATTCATTCAATACCTTCCACAAAAGTGTCCTATTCACTCGGTAGTAAGCTTTCTCTAAATCTATGAAGGCAGTAAAAACTTTCTTCCCAACAGCCAGATACTTTTCAATCATCGTGCGTAA
The DNA here is from genome assembly GCA_039090855.1 of Macrothele yani. NCBI lineage: Eukaryota > Metazoa > Arthropoda > Arachnida > Araneae > Macrothelidae > Macrothele > Macrothele yani. Next base: position 135,065,674 of record CM077010.1, on the reverse strand, counting down.
TGCAAAAATCTGGTTAGTGCAGCCTTTACCAGGCATAAAACCGTTCTGAACATCCCACACTTTCTCTGATGTAAGACCCCGTACTTTTTCAATAACAACCTTACCAAACACTTTCCCTGGCGCACTCAGTAGGCTAATACCATGATAGTTCTTGCATTCAGTCAGGATCACCTTTTCCCTTATACAAGGGAACAATGATAGCATCCTTCCAATCCCGAGGGACCATTCCTAACTCCCAGCACAACTGGCAAATTTCAGTTAACCAGTCAATTACAGAGTCATATTTCAACATCTCTGCAGTTATGCCATCAACTCCCGGTGCCTTACCATTCTGAAGAGATTTTAGAGCTTTACAAACTTCTTCTCTAGAGATCCCTCCTGTGCTTTCATCCCTCATTGTGACATCTGCATCTGTCTCAGAATCATCCTTGCTTTCCTGATCTAATAACTCACAGAAGTATTCACCCCATCTGTCACTTAACTCATTGGGCTCCCATATCATTTCCCCAATCTCATTCTTCACACAACTTACAACTTTGTTTCCCCTATTTTCCCCCAAGTCTCATGTACTTCCAGAAGGACTTCCTATCTTTCCAAAAAGCCAGTTCATGCCTTTCCACTTTCTCTTTCCTATCTTTTGCCTTACTGTGGTGAACCAGCTTAGCAGCTTCACGCTGCTAAGCTAGTTAGCTTAGTCTCTGGTAGAGTCTCTGTGGATATTCATCCACAGAGACTCTACCTTGCAACATCCCCAAATAGGCTTCCTTCTTTCCCTTTACTGTCTCTTCAATCTCACTATTTCACCAAGCATAACCTCTATTGTTACCCACTATTGTGGTGCCACAGACCTCTTTAGCAGCAGTGACAACACAGTTCTTAAAACATTCCCACTTCTTTTCTACATCCATCTCACCAGACTTCAGATCCTTCAGTCGTTCTCTGAGTAAGTCAGAATACCACTGATGATCTTCAAGGAGCCTATCAACCTTTATTCTTTCTATCCTGGGTCTCTTCCTATTCCTTTTCCTCCAACCAACATTAAGTTTCACTCGTGACACTACCAAGTAATGATCAGAACCAACATCCGCACCTCTCATCACACGGGTGTCAACAACTAAGTATTTCAAACGCTGATCATAGACAACAAAATCTATCACACTCTTTTGACCAAGAGTACGATTTTCCCAAGTATATGTGTGGATATACTTGTGCTTGAAAAATGTATTAGGCACACACAAACCATTCTCAATGCAGAGTTCAATTAATCTTTCACCATTATCATTCACACAAGGATCATTAAACTTACCCAGACCATTGTCAGAAATGGCATTCTGCACACCTACTCTAGCATTGAAATCCCCTGTTATTATAACTTTTTCTTTAGCACCAAACTAGCTCAAAACAGCTTTTAGCTCATTCCAGAAATCTTCCTTCTTATCAGAAGGTTCCGAGTCACAAGGAGCATACACTACAACAATTACAATTCTCTGAAGTTTCACTTTCAAACGAATCCAGAGAATTCTCTCACTTACGCAACTATAGTGAATCAAGTTGTTCTTCATCTTTTCACTTAAAATCACACCTACACCAGCCTGTCCTCTCATATTATCCAATACTCCAGACCACACACACACCGTGCCATTCACTTCTTCTACCCCAATTTCCTTCTTTTTGGTTTCACTTACACACAGCACATCCAGTCTATACTTATTCATCTCCTCAATCACCTCACTCATCTTGCCATTTATACCTCTAGTATTCCATACACCAATCTTACATTCACTCAGCCGAGATCTCTTTCTCATACGCCGTTTAGAAAGTCCAGGTCGATTCCGTGGTGGACCGTCCTTCTCAAGTGTGGTAGGTCCACCATATCCCACAATTGAGTCATTCTTAATATTTCTTTTTGTCTTTTTAATCAGGTAAGTACATCAGTGTGGGGGATTAGCCCACAGCTGAGGGTTCCAGTTGATCATTCAACCTAAGGATTGTGGAACAAAACCCAGTGAGTTGGGGTCTTTTCGGCAATGTCACACAGAACTAGCTTGCACTTCTCCAAGATTCACAGAGGCCCTAGTTGCTGTTGTGTGTGCCATTGTTACCACGGAGCACCCCGAGGAGGCAAACCCATCGCTCACTACGCCTTGCAAAATTGAACAAAACATCAAAATTGTTTTATTTTCGTCGGTTTCGACTTCAAGCCAGTCGTACATTTTGAGCCATTTCTCTTGAAAGTTAAGATTTTTTTTTTATTTAGTTGGAGGTACAGCAGGAATAGCCTCACTACATTTCTCAAGCAATATTTCACTCTTTAAAATCGTAGCATTTGATGTCGAACTTGCAGAATCGTCAGTAGGACGCTTCCTGTTTCTAATGAGGAACTTTTCCATTGTGTTATAGTAAGAACAAATATCAGAGCTGCCAACTTTTTAAAATAAAAAACCGGCACATCAACGCTCGTTCAGCGGCGCGTATTTACACTTTATAAATAATAAAATTATATATTATAGGTTTCTCTATTTTTTATTACAGTTAATCATTTAATACAAATAAAGAAATATTTACAAAAAAAAATAGTATTTAAGTATAAAAGATTAACAAACCGTGTTAATGAGCTTCATTTTTAGAGAGAGAGAGAGACACTATTTTTTTCAGAGAGGCACCAATTTTTCTTCCCACCATAACAGGAGTCTTATCAAATAAGGCAAGACAGTGCATCCACGGAATACCAAGATACTGAAATTCGTCAGACACAAGTTTGGCAATATTTTCACCTGTTGAACTGGTTTCTAGGCATGGCAAAGAGAGCAGCATGCATATCACTCGCTTGCAATGATTATCAAAGTATGTTACCGCAATTGCCCCCCCCCCCCCCCCAAATAAAATGAAAAAAATTCCTAAATCAAGAAGATTGCTTGCAAAAATCAAGATTTACTATAAAATCAAGAAGATTTGAGACAGTACCAGAACTGTTAATTTATGATGATCTATTATTCGGGGAGAGCGGTAATGTATGAGATGTGCTAGCAGTATGTTTGACGATACTTGTATTCAATTATTTTTCTGTATCAGTCACTCATAGATAGAGTTCAGAAATTGTGATGATTTTCAAGGTTTTTATTTTTATTTTTTAAATTGAATGATGCAATTTTAGAAATAACTTGATTTCATTTAAGCAATGACAAGACAGTGACTTTTTTTTTCAATGCCCTTGGATGACAATTTTATCCATCACGAATGGTATGCTAGCGCTATTTTAGATAAAGGATGAATAGTATAACTTTGAGAACATGAATTACTTTTGAACACCATGCATCAATTCTTACAAATTTTCAGCTTCTTCACTTTCGTTTTCAGGAAAAAGAATTACGATTACGGGAAAAATCTTTATCCCCCCCCTCTCTTTGTCAAGCTGAAATGCAAACCTTATTTGGGGGGCAGGGGAAAATTTAAGAATACAGGATACATGTTCAAAACATCGTGGGGGGGGGGGATACAATTACGGGAGAAATGTTTGCTACGTCCAATTTTCGTTTTCAGACAGTTTCCCTCTATTTTCAATTACGATTAAGAGAGAAATCTTCACCGCGTCTGACTTCCGTTTTCGAAAGTTTCCAGCGAAAAACATTCTCCTTCGCTAACAATTGCCCTGAAATTTCTGTTCAGTTATGCATCGATCTTGAGGAAAACTCCAATTATGACGGAAAAGGAGAAATTTCTCGAAGCTGTTGCACGCTCATGCCTGAAGATTACAGGAAAATTTTTGCGCCGTCGAATTTCCGTTTTCGGAAATTTTCCCTCCATTTTCCAACTGAAATACTAATATTTTTGGAATAAAGTGATGTATAACAACAATACTGGACAGAGGCAATATCGCAAGAAAAATAAATTACGATTATGGAAATCTTTATTTCGTTTACTTCCGTTTTTGAAAGACGAAATACTGTCCCGATGCGTAAACACACACTTTTTGATGCGTACTAGACGTGTAATTACGCATTTTGGCGAACTCTGCATGGTGCAGAATTTAAAAAAAATTTGCACTTTGGCGCAATTAGCGCAGCTATTGCAACACTGAGGGAGAGCAAGTTTGGAAGGATTGGCGGGAGGGAGTGTGTGTGATCGCTCTCAGCTAGAAACATGAGATAACAAAGTTCAATCGCTATAAGATCATAATAAAACAAAAGCAGGAGTTTACACTAAGCGACAATAACAACGATATCAATTTCCATCAGTAAAAAAAAATTTACATGCCATTTTAGCGAAAATCCGGAAGAAACTATCTTCCGACCGTAAAACTACCCAAAACTCCGTAAAACTTTCTGGAAATGTGGAATACTTGGCAGGTATGCGGACGTCATTGCACCGATATCAGCTTTTCTGACATATTATGTAATATCACTTTGCTGTTCTTCACCTGATATCGGTTTTGCCAATGCATCCAATATCCTCTGGCTGTTCTTCACCCCATATCCGTCCGATATTGGCTTTGCCGATGTATCCAATATCTGAATTTCAAAGGCGCTTACTTAGAAACGTGACCAATTAATAGTTTTCGCATTTGTGCAAAAAAATTATAAATATATTCGCAAAATGCGATCGCAGCTTAAACCGCGATTTTAACAAAAAATGACACAAAATTCAGAACTTTTACGAAACAATTCGAAATCCACAATTCTTTCAACCTGTCTGCAATTCGGCCACTCTACGCGGATTATCCCGTAATCCGTTTATATACACGACCGGAAGGGAAATACTGGGATTGTACCGTGACGTCATGAAATCGGCACGTGACTGAACAATAGGATATAAAAGTTCAATCACTATGATATATATATATATACCGTGATGTCGTGAAATCGGCACACGTGATCTGAAACGGCATCGCCTTTGTAGATTTTCCATGCTAATAGCTCACGATTGAAATCTTTCTGCGCGCGCCCATTTCGCGCATCACTTTATTTTTCTTGCGCAAATTCACATTTCTTTGCGCGAAACGCGTGTCTGCGCACGCTATCGGGAACCCTGGGTAAGCTATGAAAATAACACCAAATATGTTCAGGCTAGGCAATAAGTTTAACATTCCTCACTATGGAATGAAAAAGAAATGCTTTGTGTGAATTATTCAGACTGTACAAAATGTATTGCAGATGTGAAGCAAACTGTTGTTAGTACAGTGAAGACAAATAAATATTCTTAGGTGGTTTGGCCATGCTGAAAGAATAAGTGGTGAGAGATTCTTACCAAGAGAATTTATTCAGCCCAAGAGCTAGGAAAGAAAGGTAGAGGAAGCCCAAGGAAAGACTAGATTGAAGAATGTCTGCTTTATAAATAGATAATCGGTATGATGTATAAAAAGTCTTGTGTGAGACTTGCAATGGATGTCAGTATAGTTTGAGTTGTGTACCAAGATTGCTGTAAATGGAAGCATTTGGTACATCAACAGTAAGTAAAATCTAGCACCTGTGTTATTAACACAGCAATCAGATATCTCTGAATTGCATGCATTTTACTACTTCTCACATAACAATACTCACATGAGAAAACTTGAAAATTACATCACCCTGTAGCGGGAATTGAACCCACAACTCCCGCTTTCTGTTCAAGCCATGTTATTTGTTACACCACTGAGGACAATCAAGTCCCAAGTATTTGAGTGTTAAGAACCAGAATAGTCTCTGATCGAAGCAAATTCCGCTTTATCACAGTGTAGTCAGAGTCGTACAAAAATTAAATATACCTGCGTACACAACCAAAGAAACAGAAAACTTGCTGCAAACCTGCAAAGCACGGACCATGATTATAATAGAATAAGATAATTTAGAGATCAATTAATAAAACAAATAATTATTAGAACATCACAGATTCCAATGAAGACAAAATATATAGTAATATCCAGTCGTCTATGCACGATAAACACAAATTAAGGTTGTATCACGAATTTAAAATATTTGTGTTTATCGTGCATAGACGGCTGAATATTTCTATATGTGACTCATATGGCACGAAATGTTGTGTATTGAGGACAAAATAAGCACATTACAATTGAATGTGCAACAATGTGTGTGAAATGGACCTTTGCCACCCTGGTGGCGCAGTGGTCTGAGCGATGGCATCTGGTCATTCATACGAACGGGGTCCGAGTTCGAATCCCGGTGAAGCATGGATGTTGTGTTTGTCTTACGGCACTGGCTCTCTCCCTTCCCTGGAACCAGTTACCCTAAATTAGGGATGGGCAACGGCTTATAGCCCATTGAGTTGCTCACAGTGGTCGTTAAACCTCCAATCAAAAAAAAAAAAAATGGACCTTTATTGCAAAATATTATAGTATTGGACTATGAACCTCATAAAAACAAGAGACTAATTAAAGAAAGCTTTTATATCAAGAAAAACAGTTCCACTAATGAACCTTAAAAATTTTTAAATTGCATTTTCAACAACTTAATTCACAAATAGTAAACTTACAAAACACACAAGGAAAAGGTTTTAATTTAATAACTGGTAAACTGCAAGGGGATGTAAGGTCAGGTGATGCGTAACATCACAGCCTCTCCTTGACAAATGTCAACCCCGCCTTCTCGTGGTGCATCCTGTTCCCACTAAAGGGGCTCTGACGACCGCAAATAGCGGTATAACTATACCATCGGGATCAGAGGAAATGCTATCCCACACTCACCAACCCGCTTGGCCAGCGTGGTGAGTTATGGCCAAACACCTCCAAAATGACTCTACAACTTAAATCTTGGCCCTCAGTCTCCGGCAGCTGGAATGTACCTGGCCAAGGCAGCGGCCAGTGCGACATGAAGGCAGAGGGTGCTAAGAATCCCCGGAGGACCGGACTAGGCTGCCATTTGATGCTGACCTTGGCTACCTACAACGGACGCTCCCTATCTTCTGATTCAAGGCTTCTTGAATTGGAAGAGGAACTACAAAGGATCAAGTGGGACATCGTCGGGCTGAGTGAGGTAAGGAGAAAAGGAGAAGATCTCATTGAACTGAAAAGTGGACATCTCTTCTATTATCGTGGGACAGATACTGGCAGAACGAGTGGTGTTGGATTTATAATAAACAAGAAACTGAAGGATAAAGTTGTAGAAGTTGAAAGTTCCTCTGACAGAGCTGCACGACTCGTTATCCAACTCTCGAGAAGATACCAGGCTCAGATTATTCAAACTTATGCACCCACCACAAGTCATCCTGAAGAAGAAATTGAAGAATATTTTATGAGGAAATTCGTCATCTAAATAATAAAGATAAGCAGCACTTGAAGATAATTATGGGAGATTTCAATGCAAAAATAGGACAACGGCAACGGAATGAAACTTCAGTAGGTAAATTCGGTCACGGCAACAGAAACCAGCGTGGAAATACTCTCGTTGAGTTTGCAGAGGCAGAAGGATTTTTCATCTTGAATTCCTTTTTCAAGAAAAAGCCACACAGGAAATGGACATGGAGACATCCAATTGGGACGACAAGTGAAATTGATTTTATTATGTGTAACAAAAAATTCGTCATCGAAGACTGCAGTGTGCTAAACAAGTTCAACACAGGTAGTGACCATAGATTGGTGAGATGTAAGATGCACCTCAACACTAAACTGGAACGTGGCAAGCTCATAAGACAAACAAAATGTATTGACATAACCAACCTTAAAAAACACCATAATACTTTCAAGTTGGAACTGAAGAACAGATTCTCTGCTTTAGAAGGCCTAACATCGGAAGAAGTGGATATTTCGGAAGTTAACAGAAAAGTAACCAAAAGCTCTTATGGAAACAGCAACAAAATTAGCTGGGTCTAAGAACAAGTTGCATGTAAACAAATTATCAGGAAAAACCAAAATGTTGATGCAAAAAAGAAGACAGATGAGGACAACTAAAGAAGATGTGACTTCCAAAGTGGAATATATAGAGCTATGCAAGACAGCACGAAAAAGTATCACTGAAGACGTAAGGAAATTCAACTGTGAACTAGTGAGGAAAGCAATTGAAAACAACCAAAGCCTAAAGATAGCAAAGGGACATCTCAGTAAGGGAAGAAAACAGATTATGGCTCTGAGAAAAGAAGATGGTTCTATAACAAGAAATAGAGGCGAAATTTTGACAAGAGTGAAAGATTTCTACTCCAAATTATATGAAAGGGATGATACATGTACTCCAGACATCATGAAAGGTACCAGAGTTCTTCTAGTCCTCCCAGCAGAAGTTGCTCATGCAATCAAGAACATGAAGCGGGGGAAAGCTCCAGGAGAAGATGGAATTACTATAGACATCATACAAGAAGCAAGTGGAGAAATCGAAACAGTACTCGCCCAAATTTTCACTCGATGCCTTAATGAAGGGAAGATTCCTGAGGATTGGAACAATGCTACAATGATCCTGCTACATAAAAAAGGTGACATTGAGGATCTCAGGAACTACAGACCTATCAGCCTCCTATCAGTGGTTTATAAAATCTTCACTAAAGTTCTTTCACACCGCTTGAAGGTAACACTGGACATGGCTCAACCGAGAGAACAAGCTGGATTCAGGAGTGGCTACAGCACAATAGATCATATCCATGTACTGAGAGAACTAATTGAAAGAGCGAGGGAATATGAACTTCCATTGTGCATGGCTTTTATCGATTATGAAAAAGCCTTTGATTCGGTGAAACCATCAGCAGTTACCACGGCTCTGAAATCCTGCGGTATTGAAGATGCATACATTAATATTATTAATAACATCTATGAAAATGCAAGTGCAAAGATTCGGCTGTTTGAAAATACAACACACATAAAAATTGGAAAGGGAGTGAGACAAGGTGACACCATATCTCCCAAGCTCTTTAATGCCACATTGGAAAATGTCTTTCAATCACTGAACTGGGAAAACAAAGGGATAAAGATTAATGGAGATTATCTAACCCACCTTCGTTTTGCTGATGACGTAGTCATTTTTACAACTACCCCATCAGAGCTGCAGAGTATGATCCAGGAACTTGCTGACAAGAGTAAAGAAGTGGGATTAAAAATGAACTTTCAGAAGACAAAAGTGATGTTCAATGCTTTTACAAGAAATGAAGATTTATCGATTGATGGAGAAAAACTGGAGATAACAGATACGTATGTTTATCTTGGACAGCAGATATCAAGTGAGGGTCACATTGATGAAGAAATTAATCGGCGTACAAAACTTGCCTGGAGAGCTTTTGGAAGAAACAGCATAATTTTCAAGAGCAATATGCCATTATGTCTTAAAAGAAAAGTGTTTGATCAATGCATCATTCCAGTGCTTACGTATGGTGCAGAGACGTGGACCTTAACTAAAAGAGACATACAAAGGCTGCAGACAACTCAAAGAAGCATGCAGAGGTGCATGCTTGGTATAACCAGGAGAGATAAGAAGAGGAACTCGTGGATCCGAAAAATGACGAGAGTGGAAGACATCATGATCAGAGTTAAATCCCTGAAATGGCAATGGGCTGGACATACTGCCAGAAGGACAGACCATAGATGGACAGCCGAAATTTTAGATTGGATTCCAAGGGACAGGAAAAGACCCAGAAAAAGACCACATGGGAGATGGGTGGATGAAATTCGTAAATATGCGGGAGTGACATGGAGGAGACTGGCACAAGACAGACCGTTGTGGAGGAAACTTGGGGAGACCTTCGTCCAGCAGTGGATTGATAATGGTTGACAATGATGATGATGATGAAACTGCAAGAGGAACCTGGCAATAACAAAATTTGAATTATTTTTTTGTAAACAAAATTTTGGATACAGTTCCTATACACTGAGAACAAACACATCTTGATAAAATCTAGAGGCCAAAAACGTCAGTAAAAACAAAGGAACTTTGAAGATGTGGAAAACAAGTGAAAGTTCTTCAAGTTAAAATATAATTAAGTATATTAATCTGAGTAAAGCCTTAAACTTTTAATTGCTGTAGATAAGAAACATTTCTAATTCTACAAGCAAAACTATCTGCAAAATCTGCTAATAAATTGGAAACTATCCGTGTACATCGTACGTGTGTATGTCTAAATTCTGCAACTCTGAGTGTAGTTAAGTAAATCTCCAGTCACTCAGGTAAATAGTATAGAAAAAACATTCTTCACATATGTGGAAATACATCTGTTAACACAGCAATCAGAAATCACTGAATTGCATGTATTTTACCGCTTCTCACGGATTAATCACATCAGAATTTTTTTTTTAGATCTAGCACCAGCAGTGTTCTTTTCATTGGAGGTTTAACGACCACCATGAGCAACTGAATGGACTATAAGCAGTCACCCGTCCCTAATTTAGGGTCACTGGTTCCAGGGAAAGGAGAGAGCCAGTGCCATAAGACAAACACAACACCCCTGCCTCACCGGGATTCGAACCCGGACCCCTTCTGGGCGAATGGTCATAAGCCATCGCTTAGACCACTGCACCCACCACCAGTTTTAAACTTTAATCTGGCAGACGAGCTTTCAGAAGCTAACCGCTGAATCTCAGAGAACAGCTTAGAAAATAATTTCAAAATCTACTCCACATCTTCCTGCATCCAATGTCATAACAAGCTAATCAGCTGTTTGTCTCAATATTCCTTACCATAAATTTAAATGGAATGATATTGGCATCAGTCACTTCCATCACGAATTTTAACACGCATAGAGAAATTTGAGAATGGGTAACTTGCTTTTCAAGGATATGAGGAAGGTACACTTTACTAGCTTATTACAATAGTTTTTTTTTTTTGTTTTTTTCCTTTCACTTCTGATCTGAAAGATGTTTTTTTGAAATTTGATATATTAGGTGCACAACTTAATTCTCGGCCACAGGCACGACACGTTGACAGCAAATCGAATACGTACCTAATCAGGGAAATAATCCCCGTCATGTTAGATACATTTCAGCCATCGGTTAGGGAACTGCCGAATGCCACTGTGGAAAAAAAAAAAAGGGCTGTTTCGAGTTGATAAAGTCATCAATACTTGTGTGGACCTCCTCGACAGAAGTGAAGTGCGCATCACTCCTGAAGGTGATGATGTTGCAGGGAACGAAAGAGATGATAATCCGATGGGGCAAAGTCTAGAAAATACACCGGGTGGGACAAAATCTCTTATCTCAGGTCGGTGATCATGTTTTAAGTCGTTTGCGCAGTATGAGGACCAGGGAAAAAAATAAGCGGTATCGCATAAAAAGTTTGTGCCATAAACTTAGATTTGAATTGCAAAACTACGATTCAAAGTTTAAAAATGAAATTTCCATTAAAATGTTCAATACGTAGAGCAACTCGTTTACCAAAAATACGATTTTGCTTATGCGTGAAAAATAAAATAAAATTCACGTATTCATAACTTTTACGAATACTTTATGTTTGCTGTCAGCTGGAAAAAGCTTCCTCTAACTGTGTAGTGATGAGGTAGTCATCGTCCTACCGCAGAGCATGTACGATTTTTGTAGTTCAAGGACAGATGCTCTTATCTTTGTTTTGGTTGGGCCACCACTTAATTTTAGGGGGATGTTAGTTTTGTTGTTTTACTCTTTGTTATTTGAAATCATGGCTACCAAAGTGAAAAATATCAACCATGAAAAGCAGGGTGGAGAAATGAGATCTAAAAGGCAGTTCGTTACGCTATGATGTTGACGCCAATAAAATCTCCATCCGGTTTGCCTATTGCAAACTTTGTCAGAAGAATGTTGACAGCATAAAAATTTTCGAAATTTCAATTCTTTTTTTATTGATGGAGTTTCTGAATTCATTATTAAAAAGGACAATGTGGATCATAAATGCACCCTGCCAGTGTCTCCAAGGCAGAACAAAAAGAAAAATCGCTCACTGATTTTTATCATAGAACATCTATTGGAAAGTCAATGATTGTTGCTTCCATGCATCTAAAGCTCGAATGGGAAAATTAATTGATACACCATATATGATTGCCAAAGAGGAAATTCCAGTTTCGAAATTTCCTAAAATTATTGAGTTAAAGAAGCGCTATGGTGTTGATGTAGGGAAAACTTACCATTTGCCTGTGAAGTGTGCTCAGTTCATGGAGTGCATTGCTAATGTTTTCGAAACTGATTTGTGCAATGGCTTAGAAAGACAGACTATTTTACCTTATTTATTCATAGCAGTACAGGTGTTAGTGTATCTGAAAATGAAATTATTTGTATCATGTATGTCAAATGAAGTAGGAGATACCAAATTCCCATTTCTGGCATTAAAAGAACTGAAAAATGCTGATGCTAATGGTATCAAAAATGTAATTGTGGAGTCCATTACAGAATTTGGAATACTCAATTTTAAAAATAAAAATTAATTGAATTTTTAGCTGACAGAGCAAATGTTAACATGGTTCAGAAAAAAAGGGTGTTGCAGCTCTTTTGAAGAAAAACTGCCCTTTAGTGTCAGTGCACTGTTTAAGTCGTCGCTTAGAGCTATCTCTAAAAGATTTTATGCTGTCAACATATTTTCAAGAGCTACTTAAGTTGATGGAAGGCATTTATAATTTTTTTGAAAAAAGTGCCAAACGAACTGGGGACTTTGTGAGTTCTGAACGATACTCGATGAAGATGTATGAGATACACCAGCTTTGCGAGTCTATGGCACCTGATGGGTTTCACATATGCACAGAGCCACTGACACACTGATTAAAAATTATTTTGTTATTGTACAACAACTAGAAAATATGGTTGCAGATCCATTAAGCAAAGGAGAAAAAGCCAGGATTACAGGCATTTTGAGAAAAATTAAGTCCATCAAATTTGTAACTTGGCTGTTGTTGCTTTGCAACATTTTATATTCTTTGTCATCTCTGTCTCTACAGTTGGATGATGTGGATGTACCTTGTGTTTTGAACACATTAGAAAAATTCTATGATTCTATTGAAATTATGAAGAAAACGTTTTCGGCCGACCTGGCCAAAATTTAACAAGACTTAGCAAACGTATCAGCTTGTGATTCCAGCGACTATGATTAAGTGAAAACTGTAAAATTTCGTGGCATTGAACTGAGCTGTAATTTGACTGTAGATGTATTCTAAGAAAATTGTGAATATCTTTTAAATCATATTCATCAGTGTGTGCATACCAACTTGGTGCCTTGCACGAAAATTACGTTTTTAATGCTGCCAAGCTGTTCGAACATAAGCTTTGGCCAACAGAAATCTACTCTTGCAAATTTTGGTGATGCTCAAATTACTGTATTAACTGAACATTTCAATGAGTTGTTGACTGCCAACAACATTGACACAATAAAATTCAAGAGGACTGGGATTATTTCAAATCCTTTTAAGAAATCTACAACATCTGTCAAAGCAACAGTTGTGGAAATGTTTGAAAGAAAAGTTTGCGAAATCATTCCCAAATCTAAACCACTTGATAAATATCATGAGATTATTGCCCGTATCCAATGCTACGGTCGAAAGCGCCTTTTCTGCGATAAAAGAATCAAGACAGATTTCCGTAATCGGGTGAATTCTGATGCTTTGAACCATCTATTGTGGATATCGCTGGAAGGACCAGAACTATGCGAGTTTCACCCTGAACAAGCAATGGCAGTATTTTTTTAAAAAAGAAGCCTGACGCTTAGAAGCCTGACGCACAAGTCTTCCGGAAAAAGAAAAAAAAAACAGACGTAGAATCTGCCCGGAATTCAGGAGTACTCTCACTATCAAGTGACAGTAAGAAGCTGCTGCAGTATGTGGCCAGGTAACATTTCACCATATATCCATAGAAAGAAAATTTGTACTTTTTACCTACCTAATAAAATATTTTTAAATTTTACTTTTTTCATTACTGATTAGAGTATTTTTGACAGATACTGAAAGGTGGTAGTAATAGTTTTATTTGATAATAAATTATTAGTCACTTAAATCAAAAGAAAAATAAGTTTCAAAAGTGCTCCACATAATTACTCAGTTGCTCCGCAATGCTAAATTTGAGAAGCAAAATTGCTCCCCAAAAAATTTCAGTTATTTTTCACCCTGGTGAGGACGCACGTTATCCTGAAGCAACAGGACCGACCTTCTTCCCTTGCCTGTGTATGGCCTTTTCGCCACCATTGCGTCACTCAAGTGAATGAGTTGCTGACAATAATGCTCAGCACTGACCGTTTCACCAGGTTTGAGCAACTCATAGTGTACGACACCACGCTGATCCCACCATATGCACAGCAACAACTTCCTGGCATGGATATTCGGTTTGGCGGTACTGGTGGTAGGCTGACCTGGATAAACCCATGATTTGCGCCGCTTAGGATTACCATAGAGGATCCTCTTCTCATCACAGGTCAAAATCTTGTGGAGAAAATCCGTCTTCTTGAATCTGGAGCACAAGGACACAGTAGCCTCACCCAAAGCAGCACAGATAATTTGCTGTGCTTCTGCAGCACCTTTTTTTAACTGACGTGCGAACACGAGGCAGTGCCTCTAATGTTGCTTCTCGAACGACATTGCTTTTACCGTCAACTTTCATCCCTTCTGTCACTACAGCTGCGAGTGATTATGGTTACCTGGAAAGCTGTTGGATGGCGCTACAATCAGACATTATCGCACACAGCTATTTGCATTTGCCGATGTTCTATGATCGCTTGCGGTTAGGGGCCGAGAATTAAGTTGCACACCTAATACATGCAAGTTTCTTTTTTTAACCTTGGAGTTCAGCGACTTTTTTTTTTCCGATAGGAGGTTTAACGACCACCGTGAGCAACTCAATGGTCTATAAGCAGTCGCCCGTCTCTAATTTAGGGTCACTGGTTCCAGGGAAGGGAGAGAGCCAGTGCCGTAAGACAAACACAACATCCATGCCTCACCGGGATTCGAACCCGGACCCCTTTCGGACAAATGATCAGAGGCCATCGCTTAGACCACTGTGCCACCGGGGTGGCCCAGTGACCTTCACAAGCAACTCTTGGGGTTATAAATAGTCTGATTTAAGGCCACTGTGACGTATGTTTGACAACTGGTCAGCAAGTTGCACTAAATCTAGCAATGTGCTGATGTGGTTACTCGTTTTTAGTTGTTAATTTATAATATTAAGCCCGCCACACAGCAATATCCAATAATTAATACTTATACACCAACACTTTTTGACCTAGCCTACGTTTATTTACGGAAATCATCAAATCTTCATCGTTCTGTTACTCACTACCTCAAAAATGAAAATTTCAATTATGTATATTAATGGAGCATCACACACAAAATATTTCCGTTGCACGAAATCACACTATTACATCACAAATAAACACCATTAAATAGAAAACACAAATGGTTATCACTAGAATTTCTAAGGGTTATAACTCTGCCCAAATGTAAATTAGCAAAACTTTTCGTATTATTACAACATCCCTATTTTGGATAGATTTGAAAGGTTTTATAATGTTGACAAATGACCCAACGGATTTTTGCTGAACAACCTTTCCGCCCCTCAATTTGTTATAGCTGGTATAACGTATTATTCTCACAGAGAAATAATATTATTTCCATTAAAATCGCCTATACTCACTCTGACCCAGCTCTCCACATGTACAGTCATCAACTTCAACTTTTTTCTGGTAACATCCACAAAATGAGTCCCCAAAATAAGATACGAAAGAATGCAGTGACAGCATACTTCTGGGCAAATGCGAAAGTGCAAGGCGATGAGCCATAGCCTCGTTGTCGCTCATAACATTAATTGGTACTCTGTTCATTTCGAAATGCACATTACCACTGACTCTTCTTTCAGGTATCTGAATCTCACCCCAGTGCCTCACAGGTGTATGATCCCTCACAGCTGATTCGGAAATATTTCTAGACATCTACAGTGCACTCAATCACCCAGACAACAAAATTAAGTCTCCTCTGGTTACAAACCTAGCATGTTGCCAACTTCAGTACAGAACATTTTTCATGTAACTTAGGCAAAGAATAGAAGTGTGAAGTTTCCAGATCATTCTGGAATTTTTTTTTGATTGGAGGTTTAACACGCAACTCAATGGACTATAAGCAGTCGCCGTACCTAATTTTGGGTCACTGGTTCCAGGTAAGGAAGAGAGCCAGTGCCGTAAGACAAACACAACATCCATGCCTCACCGGGATTCGAACCCGGACGCTTTATGGACGAATGATAAGAGGCCATCGCTTAGACCACTGCGCCACCGGGGCGGCGGACTTTTTGTGAGTGGATATGTTAGGGTCCTTTGGGGTCCTTCCGGATCCTTCTGCTCTAATAAATCGGACAGATGCTCTATAAGAGCCTTTGTACGTGACGTCACAAAACTATCTGCTAGACCTCCGGGTGGTTAGGAAAGGGCTGAGGCTATATTCACGCTATGCGTGAATTTAGCCCAGAGACTAGGTTCACGCTCCTTCTGTGATTGGTCACTGTGATCTTGCAGGCGTGGTCTGGGCGGTTCCTGCTTTGGCGCATTAACCAATACCGGTCCCGCTTGAATTCTGACATTTCCAATTTTTTTTTAAATTCACGTCGCTAGATGGCGCATTGAGCCTGTTTCTCTGCCCAAAACAAACTGTCGTAGTTCACTTATAGACTTGCTTATACTTTCGCGAGCGACGTTATTTGTTAATTAATTTGAACTCAATATTTTTGTGTATAAAATTGAGAAGGTGAATCTGAAGGTAAATTTTTGAAGCAACAGTTCTACGAAAAAACTGGAATGGAAAAAATTGAATGAGGAAGACCATTTGAATTAAACATACACATAATACGATCGGCGGTCGGTTCTGTTTTTATTAGGCGACAATGACAAACTGGTGATTCGATAGTACGCTATTCATCACTAGTTTGCATATTCACGTAATTTGTTTAAAAATGACAATAAATTTAATTAGCGTGAATATAGCTTCAGCCGTTAGAAAGTACCCGAGCTGGTCTCTCTCCATGCTTTTCAATGGCTGCTACTGCTGTAAATAGAGTTAAAAAAACTGTTCTTTCTGACATTAATGTGGTGGAAAAGCAACGTTACGAAGAAAAACTTAGAAATAATGGCATTGAAGATCCATATGACATACCTGAGATATTTTTATCGTCTGGAAGTTTGTGTTGCTATGGACCTCCCTGATCTGAACTATCACGATATTTATAACTATTTAATAGGCAGTTTTTCGTGTTATAACAGAAAAGCTCTAAAAGCTTAAAAGTAAAAGTCTCCTCTGATACATATAAATATTTACCAATGGGTGGATAGGAAGTTTTTCGTGTTATAACAGAAAAGCTCTAAAAGCTTAAAAGTAAAAGTCTCCTCTGATACATATAAATATTTACCAATGGGTGGGTTAGAAAAAGCCTTGATGCATATAAATATTTTACAAATATCTTTAAGATGCATAGACTGGAAGTTCTTGGGCAAACGATTGGCAGCAGCTGCCACTAGCGTCTGGGTACAGCAACAGAACAAACGCAGGAAGATCCACTCCGTTGTCTCATTGGTAGTAATAAAACACAAGCAACCAATTGGCGTGCGTGAAAGCAATAGCGCATTTTTGGCGGGTAGAATTCATACTGTTCTTACTTCTTACTGCGGATTTTTGGCGTGTAAAATTCTGCTCGTTTTGATTGATATTTAGCGGGCTGCATTTTCATATTTCGCTGTGACCATGCATACCGCGAGCAGATTCATCTGTTCAATTTGTGGTGGTTCATTCGGGCTGAAATATAACTTAAAGAAGCATGTTAAAAAATTTCATCCTAATGTTTCCATTATACCTGAACCACGAATTGCGCCGCCCCGGTGGCACAGTGGTCTAAGCGATGACCTCTGATCATTCGTCGGAAAGGGGTTCGAGTTCAAATCCCGTTGAGGCATGGATGTTGTGTTTGTCTTACGGCACTGGCTCTCTCCCTTCCCTGGAACCAGTGACCTTAAATTAGAGACGAGCGACTGCTTATAGCCTATTGAGTTACTCACGGTGGTCGTTAAACCTTCAATCAAAAAAACAAAAACAAAAAAACCACGAACACGAATTGCAACGAGATTGACATGCAGCTACTGTCAGGTAACATTTGGAGTTAAACAAAGTCTACACACACATCTCAGAAAGTTCCATTCTGATAAACTTGCCCTTGTTTCGGATGAAAAGTGTGGTGATTTGTTTGGCTCATCAATTGTTCAAAGTTTAAAAGCAGTCATTTGACAAAAACTAGGCACATCAGAAACAACTGAAAGTAAAACGGATGATTATGAAGACTTATAATCATTAATTTTACCATTTAAATATATTTTGTTGAATTTCTTCCTTGTGATAAAATGGATATTCATGTTCACGCATCAGTCCGCTCACCGTTAATCCTGATTGGCGGATTAATAACCTTACACAGTGTTTCTGTTCCAAAAATTATTCGCCGCCCCGGTAGCGCAGTGGTCTAAGCGAAGGCTTCTGATCATTCGCCTGACAGGGGTCCGGGTTCAAATCCCGGTGGGCTATAAGCAGTCGCCCGACCCTAAATTATGGACGGGCGACTGCTTATAGCCCATTAAGTTGCTCATGGTAGTCGCTAAACCCCAAATAAAAAAAAATAAAAAAGTAAAAACCACGGGTCTCTAGGTACACCCCCTTACTTTTTCAGACACTCTCCCTATGTTCCTGACCCCTCTCCGAACCACACACACACACTGAAAATCACATCCTTCCTCGATCATGTTCCAAATCCTGGGAAAATGTTTGTGCTTAGAGGCGCTGAAGTAAATCTTGCAGCCGCCCCGGTGGCGCAGTGGTCTAAGGCGTTGGCCTCTGATCATTCGTCCGTAAGGGGTCCGGGTTCGAATCCCGGTCAGGCATGGATGTTGTGTTTGTCTTACGGCACTGGCTCTCTCCCTTCCCTGGAACCAGTGACCCTAAATTAAGGACGGGCGACTGCTTATAGCCCATTGAGTTGCTCACGGTGGTCGTTAAACCTCCAGTCAAAAAAAAAATATATATATTGCGAGAGGGGGGGGGCACTTTGTGCTAGTGACGCTACTGGTGGTAATGCATACATAGGATAATGACACGTGCAAAGCCACAATCTCAAACGCGAACAAACACTACGATTAACTAGTCTGATTGAAAATAAAATCACTATATAGCGGCTAAAGATATCCGTGACACTGCAAAAATTGAGACGGCATTCTCGATGTGTGTAAAAAGTCACGCATGCATTTCAAACGTGCATATAAAGGGAATATCTGCACACAGAGTTGCTAGGACGAACATCACTAAAAATGAATATGTATTAAACTCATAGTAGTACCTGGTACTTCAATACAAACCTTTTTATATCCGTCAAACGTACACATCAGAATTTGCTAGGATAAACATCAAAAACGCGCTATTGCTCTGGCTGTCTGGCTGTGTTTCCACTCACATCACGCACGCCAATTGGTTGCTTGCGTTTTTATTCCTGCCAATGAAACAACTGAGTGGATCTTTCTACGTTTGTTCTGTTGCTGTACCCAGACGCTAGTGCACGGCGACATTTTGATCACAGAGCTTGTAAGTATAAAACGGCGTGTGTCATATGCAAGCAACGTTAATTAAGCTCTTTTACCCGCGTGAAAGAAGAAATTTTACGTTGTTTTAATACTGCGTATTAATTTTTTTTCAATGGGGTGTAAATTAGACATTGCGCCTTTTAACTTGCGATTAAAGAAAACATCATTATCGTAATGTTGGGGGATATGAAAAAACTGAAGGGAAACGTCGCTTGTCCTACGTGTAAAATATATTTCGGCTACAGTTGCGTGCAAACTGCGTGATCTAGTTGCATGAAATTCGTATTTCACACTTTAAGTAATGTCAAAAAACATTTTAATGTGGCCATTTGTTTATTCTTAAGAGAAGTTGCCGAGAACAAAACTTTTAATTTTGGAAGTTTTTTCCGTAGTATTATGAGGTCAAATATTTATTAATAACCACGTTCGACACGTTACAGAGTAAAATCAGGTAAACATATGAAAAACAATCATATACATGAGAATAAAATAGCCTGGAATCAATCCAGGGAGGCAGAAATACAATGTCTTACAGGAAAAGTCCGTATAGAGAAGAGTCCGTCAGCACAATCATCCCTGAGAGAGCAAACAGGTAGCTGGAAGTCAGACTGCATGAGTCCTGGAAGTAGAAACAGACAAAACATGAGTGTGCACTTAACAAGAAATATTGGCACAGCGTTCAAGGCAAGATTCAAAGTCAGGGTTGGTCTGGACAAAATGTCGAAGCATAGACATAAGTCCAAACAACTGGGAGTCAACATCACGTACTCTATATGTACATTGAGAGCAGTGGCGGCTTTTCAGGTGAAGTAGGTGAAACGCCACTTCACCTATTTTATTTGAAATAAGATTTTATTTAATAGTTTCGTATAATTTTTTTTTTTTTGCCTTTATTGAGTGCATAAATACCCAAAATTTTGATTAGATATCACTTCACAATGCGCGTTCAATACGGAAAACAAGTCTTCACACGCAAATCAGTTCAAGTGAAGAGCTGAAATGAGAATGCTTGAAAGTTTGCAGTTTTCGTCCGAGTTGCCATGGTAACTGTGACGTCACCCTCCCCTATCTGCCGGGCAAGTGAAGTGTTTTATCATGAGACATCAAATCTCTGCACCTGGAGTCGTGACCTTACGAAGAGACTGCAGTGGAACGGGACGGATTGCCAAGGGTTCTTTGCAATCCACCAGGGATTTTTTTCTTGCGGTGTTTTGGTACATACTTTCTGAAAGAGATGTTTTTTCGTGTTTTGTGATTGTTAGAAACCTCATTAGTTACTTTAGTTTCGTGTACAGTTTAACTGATAGTGATAGTTTTAGTTTTCAGTATGTACCCTGTGAACAACATTGTCTGTAATTTATTGCAAACTCCGTTCAATCGGTGGAAAGTTGAAAATGAAAGAGACATTTTACTTCAAGGACGACCGACGGATTCACTGACAATTGTCGCCAAGAAAGAAATCAAGAAGAGCGGTAAATCTTACAATATTAATTTAAAAAACTGTTGGTTTACTGAATATAAATGGCTTTGAGCCCTTCTGTGTTACAAAAATTATTTTGTTGGCCCTGCTTATATTTTAGTAATAAAATTCGGCGTGAAATAAAAACAATTTTCAGATTTCTTAAATATAAAACGGACACTTTACAAACGTGGTGATTCTAGCGAACACCTTTTGAAAAGAATCAAAACACCATTGCCGATGCCCTGAGGGAGAATGCTGGGCTTTTGAAAATGCATTTCAACGAAAGCGTTCGTTTAAATAGGCTTTTCCTGCAGACAATGATTGATGAAGTACTGTATTTGAGTAAACAAGAACTAGCATTCCGTGACCATGACGAAAGCATTGACTCGATAAATCGTAGAAATTCAAGGAACTGCTTTCACTGTTGATATCAAGAAGTCCTTTGAAATTCAAAACCAATACGAAACGATAAAAAATGTCTTCACAGGTGACTCAAAAACTATTCAAAATGAATTAATTGAATGTATTTCTGAATATATAAACGATCACGTCCAAAATGAAATAAATAAAGTTCAATGCTTTTATATTCAAGTAGATGGGAAGACATAACCAGATTCCCGAGTGCTCTTTAATAATAAGATCTGTTGATTCGGAAGGCGTATTCATTGAGCGATTTTTAGGTTTCCATGGTGTGAGTGAAGATAGAACGTCAGAAGCTTTATACAAAATGCTAAACAAAAGTTTGGAACAGTTTGATTATCAACACAAGTCAATAAGACAATGTTACGATGGGGCAAGCGTAATGTCTGGACACTGAACTGAGCTCCAGAAAAAATGAAGCAGAAAGCTTCTCAATCTGTTTTTCTTATTGCTTAGTACATCGTTTGAACCTTGTATTACAGCAGAGTTTTTCTAAAATTTCAAAGTGTCGTATATTTTATGCAAGCCTCACTGGAATTCCTTCGTTTTTTCACCACTCAGTGAAGCGATCTTATACACTCACATCAACAACCGCTAGAGGCATGCCACCCATACCAGAAACTCGATGGTCCTCTACGTCGAAGTCAGTAAGTGTAATAGTTGAAGATTGGGATAAATTGAAGGAGGTATTCGAATTTCTCACAAATAGTGACCAATCAGACAAAAAATAAATTCAACTTTCCCAAGGTTTTTAAATGAAATGAACACTTTTGAATTTACATTTTTGGGAATAGTATTTGATGAAATTTTTGGCCCCACCGATCTATTATTCAAATTTTTGCAGAAAAAATCACTAGTTTATGTCTAACTACTGTGTTACTCAAATTAAAAAAACTTATGAAATTTTGAGCCATAAAAGGAACGATGAGGTATTTGAAACACTGTTTGGAAAAGCTAGCAAAATCACAGAAATAAGCAGATCTGAAAAGGAATATGCTGCTCTTACACAAGAAACAATTTTTAAAAATTATAAACAATTGTATTTTGAAATTTTGTACCACATTCTTATGGAAATGGATATAATACACTGGCGGAAAGTGAAAAAAGAACACCAAGAAGGAGACGTCTGATACCAACGAAATTTATACAGCATAATAACGGAATACAGAGGATAACGTGATCAAAACATTATGGCAAAGTACAGCTGTATTTGCTGGTAAACTTAAAAATAACATTTCCATGTAACATGGTTAGTACGAGGTTGAACCGCCATGAACTGCGTCACACTGTGCAATTAGGGCATGGAGTCTGTCGTACAGATGTTGGATGTAAGTTTGGGGTATTGAGTTCCAAGCATCCTCAACCTGGACGCGTAAATCGGGGATGGTCGTGGCTGGCCGTGGAGACCGGAGAAGTTGTTGTCCCATAAAATCCTACACGTGCTCAATGGGTGACAAATTCGGTGAACGTGCAGGCCATGGAAGTTGTCACACACCCTGAAGTGCATGTTGCGTTGCACGTGCCGTGTGTGGGCATTGCTGGAAAACACCACGATGGACCGACCTTACAAATGGCATAACAACGGGCTGAATGATGTTGTTGATGTTGGAGGTGCTGTTTAACGTACCCGGTACAAACACTAGTTGTGTACGGGAGTGATAGCTGATCGCTCCCCACACCAGGAGACCAGGTGTAGGCACTGTGTGTCGTTGGCGGATGCAAAAAGGAAGGAGACGCTCCCCAGTGCGTCTGCGAACAGACATACGGCCATCGAAGGCTCCGAAGCAGAATCTGCTTTCATCGCTGAACCCGACAGATCGCCATTGCGTTCTCCAGTGCAGACGTTGGCGACACCACTGCAGCTATTCACGACGGCGGGCTGGAGTCAGAAGCACACGTGCACGTAGTCCTGCATCCAGTAGACGGTTGCGGATTGTTCGCACAGTCACTTCAGGTGCAACGGCAGCTCGGATTTGGGTCGCAGTGGATGTTCAGCTTGACAACGCCGCTCTCTTATATGTCAAACGGTCCGCTCATTAGTCCGTCTGTGACTCCCGGTTCCACGTCTTCTCGTGTGGGAATGTTCCTCTGACCATCTACGCCACCATCTTACCACCACCGTCCAATTCGCTCCGCAATACGACGATACGACCACCAGGCCTGGCGGAGTCCAACTAGACGACCTCGCTCAAAGTCCGATAACTGGTGAAATCGTACACGTCTTCCATGTCCAGGCATTGCAGCTTCTTCAGGCTCTTCGCACGTGTCCGTAAGCCGACGAGTGATTACATTCACTTCGCTGTACTCCTTAAATACCATCGACGATAATTTGCATATTATGCCGTGCTGGGGAGTAAGCGCTCACCAGTTGGTCCCGAAATTAACATCCCACCTACGTAAACTCGACCCCATTATTATATGTAAATTTCATGATCGCTTGCCAATTCCTTCTTGGTGTTCTTTTTTACTTTCCGCCAGTGTATTTCAAGACAGTGACAAACTTAAACTTCAATTTCTCTGTCTTGCTGACACAACCAAATTCGACCAATTTAATTCATGCTTTCCCTCTCACTCTTTTGAAAATCGTAAACATTTTTACGGAAAAATATTTACTAAACACCAGAGCCTTAAAAATGAACTGAGTCTTGTATATGCTGATGAAACATTAAGGAATATATCGACTCATGAACTTTTTCGAGTGCTTTATGGAGATAAAGGCATTTTTACAGAAGCTTACAAATTGGTTTCCCGGATTTTAACAATTGCATCTGCAAGTGTTTCAGTGGAAAGAAGTTTTTCTTGCCTTAAAAGAATGCAAACTTACTCAAGAAACACTATTTCTCCAGATAAACTTGCTTCTTTAGCAAATATTTCTATTCAGAAAGACATTTTCTTGATGTCACGAAGAAACAGCCATTGTATGACGACATAATCGACAAATTTCCAGCTTTAAAGTGAAAGAATTGATCTAGTATATAAAAAAATAGGTAAGTTCTCATTAACTGATTTTCATTAAAGACAGTAGATATCTTTTCATATTGCTCTTGTAGCTCTTCACCTATATTTCCTACCACGAGCCGCCACTGATTGAGAAAGATATGTAGGAAAGCAGAACGACTTATCGTGGGCTAACACAAAGAGACGACATAATTGTCTTTGGGATAGAGGCGTAGTGCGCACAGCAGCAGTTGTACAAAATTGCTCGAACTTGACCTGTAATGCAGCTTCAGCAAGTTCCACAGGTTTATCAGTGAGGCCGCACCCACGTGGTGATGGCGGAGGCGAACGAGTGCCGGAGGAGGAACGGGAGCGGTAGACCCGTGGGCGGCCACGTTTGGCCGGAGCACTAGGAGCCAGGAAAGCGATGCGTTTCTCACTCCGGGATCGAGGATCACTCGCGGAGTTATCATCAGGAGGCAGGTCAGTTCCACCCTGACCGACCACATTGGCAGGCACCGACGAGGAAGCTGAAGTTGGCGCACTAGACGTAAGAATTGAAGGTGGAGCAACGGGCGATGTCACAGGAACTTCCACAACCGAAGGAGTTTCAAACGAGGCATCAAAAGAGGATTCGGATTCAGAAGCAGATTCCGTGTCGTCTATGGATGCAGGCAAGTCAGTTGCAGCCGGATCCGAAGACACCGATGCAAAGAGAGAGGATCCAGAGGAAGAGGCAAAGGCGGTGAGGAAGGAACACCTTGTTCCACCCCAGAGGCAGCCGTCGACGATGGATCATCCGTTGTGGAAGGCACAGTAGTCCGTCTAGGAGATGACTGAGGAGCAGAAACAGGAGGAGGTCTGTCCGCCGTATGATGTCCGAAGGCCAGGCATTTATCACAGTGGTAGGAAGTAAGGAGTGTGATTCGACGAACGTGACCATCACACTTAACTGTAAGCTTGGTTGGGCAGCGAGCAATATCATCTTGAGAGGAAAACACCATCTGTACCGTGCGTCGAGCACTGAGGATGGAGCGATCATCTGCATCACGTGGTGCAGCGGAAAACGTGCTAATACGGCCGACTATTGTAAGGGCAGCATAGAGCATAAGATCGGTCACTTCAAGGGGGACCGGGTACAATGGCAGAGCAACAGTGCGCTGGGCAACGGGTTCGGGCATAAGAAGTCGATTTCGGATAAACAATCCAGTCTGTAGAACAGAATAAGCAATGGCTGCCTCCGTGAAATACACGATATAGAGGAGAACTGGCGTTTAAGAGCAGTAGCATAGGTTTTGAGAATCGTGTTAGGCAATGTCTCAAAGCTAAAATAGATGAGAAGGAGGTTCCGGGAGACGATTCCGCCGGGAGATCAAGAAGAAGCTCATCGCCCGCACGACTCAAAAAAGGTAGAAGAGTACTGGCATCCTTGTACAATGGAGGGGACGCACAAAATGCCGGGGCAGCTGCAACCGCAGAGTAGGATGGTTGTTGTCGAGGAAGAGCACTGTCCGACGTGCCATGACGTCATCAGTCATCACAGAGGATAAAGCAGTAGAGGAACACGAATGTTGAGAAGCTCCGGAAACACGTCGGGATGACGTACCCGAAGAGGGCAGCTGAGCAACGCCATTCGAGGAAGTCGACGTGGCAACGCTCTAGAGCAAGAGTCCAGGTACGGAAGAACCGAAAGTAGGCATAGTAATCTTAGCAACCCCACCGGATGACGACATTACTAATGGCGGCACCCAGCAGCTCTTCTGGCCAGCTTGATCAAAAGGTAAATAAAACTATTTCGAATAAAATATCGTACTTACGATTCGGGAAACGAAACAAAACGATGGTCCAAACCTTTAGACGCACGAAATACACAAAATAATAAGTCGTAGGGCACTAAAATCGGAACTTTGGGCACGAAATATCGGAGCTCAGAAAACGCAGTACTACGACGCAGTATTATGAATTTGTAATAGCTACTCAACGGGAGAAAAAATGAGTAAAATTAAATATGATAGAAAGAAATTCCCTCTTCACATAATTTAGAGTTTAGACAATTACAAATCTCGAGGATGAAAAGTCTCGGAAAAGAAACACGAGTTAGCAAACCATCTGTAGGTGACACAAAGTCCAGAAAACCAGAAACCTTCAATTCAGAGCCATACATACTCTGATGAATGACACAAGGATCTAGTAAAAACTAAGTCCCTCAATTTATTATTTAGATATCAGATAAGGGAACAAGGTTACTAGCTAACTATCTTGCACTTAAAATACTAAAACAACTCTATTATTTCTAGGGAAAGATTAGAAAAGATGGTGAGACACCTAGACGAGATGTGACAGATTCTTCACGTACAACACTGAACTTGCCGCCCCGGTGGCGCAGTGGTCTAAGCGATGGCCTCTGATCATTCGTCCAAAAAGGGTCCGGGTTCGAATCCCGGTGAGGCATGGATGTTGTGTTTGTCTTACGGCACTGGTTCTCTCCCTTCCCTGGAACCAGTGACCCTAAATTAGGGACGGGCGACTGCTTATAGCTCATTGAGTTGCTCACGGTGGTCGTTAAACCTGCAATAAAAAAAAACACTGAACTTCAAATGTCGCCCGGTTAACTTACGGTTTTCCAGTCCATGTATCTTAAAGGTCTTTGATATTTTACTAATGGGTGGGCTAGAAATGTAATAATTCTGAAGACTGAAAGCGAAAAATTTCTTACCGAGTGTAAGGTAAGTTGTTACATTTCTGACTGGTTCCAATGTGTATGGATGATTCCAGTGTGTACTGCACACTGGAATCATCCATACATTTTTTCACCAAAAGGGAAAGAAAATAAAAAGAAAACAGATCCGGGAAAACGGACGACACAATAATGTATGACAGCACCCTTTAATTCTATGTGGACGTATATCCTTAAATTTCGGTTCGGTAAAAAAGGCATCTGTTTCAGTATTTAGAAATCAGTAACAGTACAAAATTTTGAAAGTTCACGAAAGCTTAGCAATTTCCGATCCGACAGCAAAGTTGATCCGTCATGCATTCAGAGCATTTTAAACAGAATAACAAGGATTTAAGTAAAAACTTGAAAATAATACATGAGTGAGCAAGAAAATTTACCGATAAAAATTCGACTATTAACGTAGTAAA
This sequence comes from Macrothele yani, assembly GCA_039090855.1. Classification (NCBI taxonomy): domain Eukaryota; kingdom Metazoa; phylum Arthropoda; class Arachnida; order Araneae; family Macrothelidae; genus Macrothele; species Macrothele yani. Next base: position 135,038,266 of record CM077010.1, on the reverse strand, counting down.
ATATGCAGATTTATGATACCTGAAATGAAGTGTTTACTGCAGATCCTGTTGGCCTGGGTGACCATGCCTTCCGATTTACGGTTATTTTCCACATAATCAGGGGTTTTTCTGCCGTTGAAAAGCGATAAGAGGAAATTCCACTACCTTACTCACCCTTTGAAAAGCACCCATACGCCACACAATTTTTAACCATTTCTAAAACTTCAAACAAACAAGTGACACAAAGTCCAGAAATCGCTTCTCCACGTTAATCCTATGAGAATCTTAGCAGCCGAACTTTTCTTAACCACCCGAAAATAACCGTGACGTCAAAAATGACGTCGTGCAAAGGCTCTATAGACCAAGGAGGTTAGAATGCAACAGGAGACGCCCTGTTCCTTCTGCGCAACGTAAAGTTGATGAAGCCACTTCCTCCCCCCCCTCCATCAGCTGCCAGTCGGTGGCGGCCATTTGCATTGGTACAAGAACAGACTCTTTGCGGGGTCTACGACATAACATCGCAGGTCAAAACATCGCACGACATATGATCGCCGACATAACATCGCAGGTCAAAACATCGCGGCACCATAACATCGCAAGTCAAAACATCGCGCACCATAACATCGCAGGACAAAACATCGCGGCACCATAACATCGCAGGGCAAAACATCGTGGTACCATAACATCGCAGTAATCCCTAAATAAATTGCTTTAGATAGATTTTGATCAATTGCAAAAAAAAGTATATTTAAGGGGAAGGGAGACTTCAAGAAATTGATGTCCTGATTAAATTTTGGTAGAAATTGGAGTTACCAGTACCGCTTTTCCAACAGTGCCCAGGCCCGGGGTCAAGGGCCACTCAATCAAAAATATCGTAAAATCTAGTTTTCAATTTAAAACCTCCAGATTTGGTATACTTTCTCATGGTGCTTTAACTTAGACCGTAGACGGTTTTTGGAAGTGGTCGGAGCCCGCGGTCGAGGGGCTCCCATAGAATAATTTCGCCAAATCTACAGTTTTCAATTTAGAACCACCAAATTTGGTATATTACCTCATAGTGCTTTTATTTAGAACGTAGACGGGTTTTGGAAAGGTAGGGGGCCGGGGTCAAGGGGCCCCCATACGCAATATTCGTCAAATCTACAGTTCTCAATTTAAAACCACCAGATTTGGTATACTATCTCGTGGTGCTCTGACTTAGACCGTAGACGGTTTTTGGAAGTGATCGGAGGCCGGGTTCGAAGGGGCCCCCATAGAGTATTTTCGCCAAATCTACAGTTTTCAATTTAGAACCACCAAATTTGGTATACTACCTCATGGTGCTCTAACTTAGACCCTAGACGATTTTTGGAAAGATCCCGGGCCCCACGCGCAATATTCGTCAAATCTACAGTTTTCAATTTAAAACCACCAAATTTGGTATACCATCTCATGGTGCTCTGACTTAGACCGTAGACCGTTTTTGGAAGTGGTCGGAGGCCGGGGTCGAAGGGCCCCCCATAGAGTATTTTCGCCAAATCTACAGTTTTCAATTTAGAACCACCAAATTTGGTACACTACCTCATGGTGCACTAACTTAGACCGTAGACTGTTTTGGGAAAGATATGGGGCCCGGGGTCAAGGGGCCCCCATACGCAATATTCGTCAAATCTACAGTTTTCAATTTAAAACCACCAAATTTGGTATAGTATCTCATGGTGCTCTGACTTAGACCGTAGACGGTTTTTGGAAGTGATCGGAGGCCAGGTTCGAAGGGGCCCCCATAGAGTATTTTCGCCAAATCTACAGTTTTCAATTTAGAACCACCAAATACGGTATACTACCTCATGGTGCTCTAACTTAGACCGTAGACGGTTTTTGGAACGGATCGGGGCCCGCGGTCAAGGGGCCCCCGTACAAAATTTTTCGTGAAAAGTTCCAGTTTTTACTCTTAAGATCTGCAACACAGTTCAGCATAGCAATACCCGACCTACGGTCTAAGTGTCAGACCGTAGATAACAATCAAGTGCAAAAATATCCGGTTAATGGTGTATTAAAATCACAAATTAATAAACGTTAGCTTTCACCACCAACGGGCGGCTTATCAGGCAGAAATACAATGTAATGTAATAGAGAGTTCCAGATATTCAAAATTTAAAATGGTAAGAAAAAGATGATCAATGCTAATGTCAGCTGTTCTATAGGTGTCTCCTCGGAGATAAGAATTTCCATTCCCATTCCCATTCCTTTCTTTTTTGTTTCATAAAATTAAATCAACTAAATAAAAAAGATAAAGATAAGTTTGCTGGAAAATTACAGGAATATATTTTTCATTCATTAATGTTCACCCGCTGAACTTGGTGATTGCACAGCTATTTACCCGGGAAATACCACAATGCTAGTACAAATTACATTAATGATTTTTTTTTGAGTGGAGGTTTAACGACCACCGTAAGCAACTCAATGGGCTATAAGCAGTCGCCCGTCCCTAATTTAGAGTCACTGGTTCCAGGGAAGGGAGAGAGCCAGTGCCGTAAGACAAACACAACATCCATGCCTCACCGGGATTCGAACCCGGACCCCGTTCGGACGAATGATCAGAGGCCATCGCTTAGACCACTGCGCCACCGGGGCGGCGATTTCTTTGCATCCAGTTCCATTAGTATGTCCATAAGAGCGTTTAAGGCTGTATGAAAAATACATGGATGATTTCAACGTGAGCCGCTCCGGTGGCGCAGTGGCCTATGCGATGGCTTCTGATCACTAGTCCGAGAAAGGTCCGGGTTCGAATCCCGGTGAGTCATGGACGTTGTGTTTGACTTCTGGTGATGGCTCTCCCCTTCTCTGGAACTAGTGACCCAAAATTAGGAACTGCTGACTGCTTACAGCCCACTGAATTGATCACGGTGGTCGTTAAACCTCCCAACTAAAAAAAAAGATTGCGGCATGTCCATTGCTATCTGTTATGGAGCCGTGTGAAAAGTACGTTTTTGACATCATCGTGACCTCTTCCATGTGGGCTGGCCACAAAATTTTAAGGGACCGTACATAATCGCACTTTTGTTTCCCCGTGTCCGCGCTTCGGTATATGGTTGAAGTATACGTATATAGTTGAGCCATTTCAGCACGTAGTATGGTTTATATAGAAAATAAAGATAATGTTACACTTTTACTCTGCTACAACACATTAATCCCAAAGGAGATTTCTTGAAATTTTTAATCCGTCGTGCTCATATTCACAACGTTAACATAGCATGTCAAGTTATTAATGTTGCACTTTTACTCTGTCACAAAACCTTAATTGTAAGACCTTAGGCCTAGCCTTTTTTCAGGAATTTTTAGTCCTACGTATTCATAAGGTTGTTATAAACAAATATTTAAACCATCTTCACCATAGTTATATACTTTATGAAACAATTCACCATACATCTTCAAACGTTAATCGGTACCACCGTTACATTCTAATACGGAACACGTGTTAAAGTTATGAACAATGGCACACGTGTTGATGCTATTCACTGGAACACGTGTTACTGTCATCAATGTTAAATACAAGGTGTTAATTTTATAGTTATATTTATTATTATGAACAAATTACAGGTGCGTCAATTACAGATCATTTACCGATTAAATTTACTTTATCGTGCCTTTTTATAACTATGGGACTTTTGTTCTACAGTGATCGTATATGGACAAAAACGTGCCCCTTATATGTACTGGCATATAATAAAGCACGGCGTTGTGATTCACCTTTATCCCGTCACTGGAATGGTGGGGGAGTAAAGGTGCCGCTCGTGAAAGAAATCAGAAACATAAACACATATCTTAGTTTACACATACCTTAACTTATGTCTTGTGTGGTTATAAGGAAAACAAACAGGAATCTTATGTGGAAGTAATCAAAATGGTTGAATACGTGAGAATTAGGAACACTAAGGTACCACGTGCGTGGGTGCAGCCGTTAACAATACCTTACACATAAAATTTACTCTTATTACGATTTTTCTCTATAACGTCTCCGATCATTTCTGCATACATCTATCTATATATATAAGTGCAAAGCTTAGTGATTCATTTTACTTCTAGTTCCTTTTCTCCTATGCTTTACCTAAATGTTTTACCTAGCTAACTGGGTTTTCATTGTTTTATCATGACCCATACACACGCCACGTGCTCTAAATAGGGTTATGAATTAATTTAAGCAAGTACATGCAATAACAGGGAAAAGGAAAATAACTTATCTGGTGTCTCCATATGTCTTTCAGGTTTTCAACACTGGGCATATACACCTAATTGAGCTGACTGGCGCTATCCGAACTCGGCTCTCCGTTTGTCAACGCTGGGCATACTTCATCTCTCTCTGGTCATACTCGGCACTCACTACCCCCGTCTGTCCCTTGCCGCTATCCGCACTCTACTCCTCTTGACCAGTGAAGACCTCTGACCTTCTGAGCTTCACCTTGTCCTCGGATGCCAAGGTCACTTGACCAGTCTGGGATTCATCTAATCCGTCACTTCGCTCCCTTCTTGGGAACTGACCCTTCAACTTTTCCGACCCCCTATATCCCCTGGGGCCTAAGTATCGTCACAAGGCTTAAGATTGCCTCCCGCTATCCCCTGGGGCTATCTATGCAAGTGCATGTTGGACTAAATTTATTTTAAATAATTTTATTTCCAACATTCCTCCCTTACCAGATGTAATCTTTATGGGGGGCCAAAAGGAATGCTGGTGGGAAAGACTACACGCACGGATAGACTACTCCATCCTTACCTAGTAATCCTCTATCTTTTCCCTCATGTGCACTTATATATACATATAGCAATGAGATTATATAAAATATTCATAATCACACATATACACAATACACTTTTCAAACACAAAAATTAATTAACTGTTACGGTCCTGCACCCACAATACATATCTAAAAAATATCAATTCAGTGATACTGCTGGCATCTGAAGCTTACATGCACGTGTCGTTTAGTACACTTTGAGCTGTTGCTGACCAAGTATCAGTAACACATTTAACTGCCAAACGTTTTTCCGTTTGTTTGTTTGCTTTTATATTCAAATTTTTTTTTATTGTCATTGTCCACGTTCACCGATTCTTGAGTTTTATTGTTTGACTTATTTTTTTTCTGGTGGAAAGTAAGACAAGGTGAAATTGTTCGATTTACGTTCAGTTCTGCGATTCACACCCAATTCACACAAAAAGTTATCAGACATCAAACCAATATCACTGGCAGTTCGCAATATTTGGAGAACATTGTCACCTGATTTGTGCTTTTTATATGCTGGTAATAAAATTAGCTGTAGAACACTTAGCTCTGTACGTATATGTTTATCTAGTTATTATTCGTCCACAGTCACCTATAACATGGGTTATTCACCAAGGTCTCTTTGACCCTGGAACACAATAACAGCAAAATCATTTCACCTGTGTTTTATTCATCTCGGCATGCGCCCTCATGGACACTGTCCTTTGTGCTTTTAAACACCACACCGCTCATCGACCATACCGTTTTCACTACCTGTTGACCACACAGCACAACAAAGTCTTCGCTGTCAAAGTAGTACTTTATTTAGTCTGTAGGTCATCCACATGAAAAAAATGCGTTGCGTTCACAGTAATTACGACCGTCCTTGGATACACCAGCACGCTTACATTACGCATGCCACGTGCGATCCGTTCATTATTTTCAAAAGCTTGCATCATTACTTGAATATCCTCCTGTTGTTTGAGTTTGGGAAAAGAAAACGGTGTTTCAATCACTGTTGCACTTTAGTTCCCGTAGGAAGCATGGTTCTTTTCGTTCACCAACACGTGGTTCTTTTCGTTCACCAACACGTGGTTCTTTTCGTTCACCAACACGTGGTTCTTTTTGTTCACCAACACTTGGTTCTTTTTGTTCACCACCACATGGAACACACTGACTTTACTCACACTTTGATTTATTTATTTTTTCTTCTATAACCTTCTCTCTTCCCCTGATTACGCACTGTACCGCTCTGTCATTACCCAGACTAGACGCGGCAGTGTGATCCGTCAATCCAAACAAAGTCAACTACCCAGTGGTTTAATTTTCATTTACCCTTATCTACATTTATTATTATTATTTTCAGAATAGTGGTATATCTAATATCTTAGATTTACACTATTCTTTCCTTCCCAAGCAAAGATAGATCCGCTCAACCCAATTAATCAATACCTTCACGCTGCACCTAAACATTATTAACATTAATATTTAAAATTACACTTGCCAATATCACCATTAAATTTTATTTGACGAATTTTTCGTGCATACACCTCCACAAGAGATAACCAAGTGTTCCTGGGGGGAATATTCTGATAGAACATAACGTTAGTTAACCAGTTAAGAAATTTCTTTTTTTTTCTTTTTTTCACCTTTCTATGAACTAACCACACACAGACTTGAAACATACTTGAAATACGGAATGGAAAATAATAATACCCGAACTCGAGAAAATTTTATACATATATATTACACAAAATACTAGTGAATTTTCCACCTTTTGCTTTAATATTAAGAGATATGCTAATCAAATGTAAAAAAAATTCTGCCTCATCTAATAACTTCCGTTTAAAATGCTGGGTTATTCACTTGGATAAATGGATTTGTGGTTCGGATTTTTTTTTTTTTTTTAGTATCAGTTCATATTATTGATCTGATGCCTAGGATTTGGAATTTTTTCTCTTGGGCGTAATTCATACCTATGCGTGGGGTTTTCCTGGTGCCTGTCATCAGTTTCCTTATTGTGCATGTTGGGGAGTTCTTCGTTGATTCCTGGCTCAACCCACAACTGCTCCCAGTCGTACACTATGGTTTCGTCACGTTCTTCACCGGCGGACTGGTGTTCTCTAATCCGCTCAGGGCTGGTGTGCACTCCTGGAGTACTAGTGAGTGGGGTGCTGTTGTTTCGGTGTTCCTCCCTATACACATCAATATTTTGCGAGGCCCAAAAATTAACCGGATTAAATTCGTTGTCCGAATCGTCCGTGCTGTCGCTGAATGATTGAGTAGGGAATTCTTCGTCCGAACTTAGATTCTCTTCGGTTTCCTTGTGGAATTCTAACGATGGTTTCCTTGGCGGGAAGGTCGTAATTCGGTCTATGTGTACCGTTTGCTCCACGGTTCTCCCCGTAGTTGACCGAATTTTTACATTAACTGGGGTGGGGAATGATAATATTTCCCACGGCCCTGAATTGAATTTAGTCAATTTTCTGGATCTTCCGATTCGGGTTTTGGGCGTATACAGATATACTAGTTGTCCTTGTTGCAGATTCTTATTCTTGCAATGCTTTAATCTATATGCTCCTTGCTTTTCTGCTGCCGTATACAAATTCTGTTCTAATAAGTGATATGCTTGTCTTAACCTGGCTACTAGGTTTTCAGAATAGTCGTCATAGGAGAAATACTGTTGTCTTGGGGGTTGGTTGACTAAATCGATTGGGATAGAGATATCCCTGCCATATAGCAGATATGAAGGAGCAAATTTCGTCGCGCTATGAATGGATGTCCTGTATGCAAGCAAAAATGCCGGGATATGGACATCCCAATCACGTTGATTCTGGGCAACGAAATGTGATAAATAATTCTCAATGCTGAAATTTAATTTCTCGTTGATTCCGTTGGCATGCGAGCAATATGGCGTTACTGAAACAGACTTTACTCCCAATTTCTTCATTAATGATTTAAATATCTTTGTTTCAAAGTTTTGCGCTCTATCGTGAAGAAGGATGTTACAAATTCCATGACGCGCAAATACGTGCTCGAATATTGCATCGGCCACTGTAGTACTCTTAGCGTCTTTTAGCGGAGCTATCTCCGCATAGCGGGTATAATGATCTACAGCTACCATCAAGTACTGAAATCCATTCTCCGTAATTGGCAAAGGACCGATAAGATCCACACTGACTTTGTCGTAAGGGTGTTTTGGCAACTCCGGCCGCATTAACGGTGCTTTATGTTTTGGCTTGTAACCGCGCCTTTCTATGCATGACTTGCAAGAATCAACGTAGTTACGTACTTCGCTAAACATATTTTTCTCGCACTCGTGCAAATGTTTTAGTAAATCCAAAATGACCTGAGAAAGGGGCGTCATGGCAAAGAAATAAAACTTCTCCTTTTAATGCTTCAGGAACTACCAGTTGTTCAAAATATTGCTCTTGTGAGGAATTTCTATCTGGTGCCTGAAAATGGTATAACAGACCTTCTTCGGATAAGAAAAAATTATCCTTTATCTTAGCGTTGCCAACAGTATACTGTTTCTTCCGTAAATCTTCTATGCCGGTTCGTAAATTTGGATCTGCCCACTGTAATCCCTTTATACGCTGCACTTGAGATGCATCCGGGGTAAAGGTTAATGCGTTAATACCTATCTCATTATCAATATGATTTTGTTCTCCCGATGAAAAATTGTCTGGAATTCTGCTCAGATAATCGGCTACGTAGTTGGTCTTGCCAGCTTCATATCTTATGTCGATGTCATATTCTAATAAAGCCATGGCCCATTTTGCTAACCTGGCATTCTTATCACTAAATTTGTGTAAATATAGCAGAGGTTTATGGTCACTTTTGATGAATATCTTATTGCCTAACAAATAATGCCTATAATGTCGGACGGCATTTACTATAGCCAATAACTCTCGCTCTATTGTAGGATAATTCTGTTCTGCCGGGTTTAATTTCCTCGACATGAATGATATTGGCACTAAATCGCCTTTGTCATCCTCCTGGCTAAGAACCGCTCCTAACCCATGTTGACTTGCATCGGAATGAATCATAAATGGCTTGTCGAATGAAGGATAAAATAACGTAGGAAGCTTCAGAAGTTTTTCTTTAATTTCGTGGAATGATTTCTCCGCGTCCGGAGTCCACTTAAACCTCGTATTTGTCTTCTTCAGAAGATCTGTTAATGGCTTTGCCAAATCCGAATAATTTTCCAAGAATTTCCTGTAATAATCTGCCATGCCTAAGAACTGGCGTACATTTTTCACAGACCTGGGCTTGGGAAAATCTTTAACTTTATTAACATTATTCTCGTCCGGCTGAATGCCGTTTTTATCAATCACATATCCCAAATATGTTAAACTCTGTCGCGTAAACTTACATTTCTTGGGGGAAAATTTGACGTTATGATCTCTGAATCTCTTAAATACTGCTTCTAATTTTTGTAAATGGGACTCGGGATCCTTCGATGCCACTACGATGTCGTCAACATAACATAGGATTGAAAACTGATTTAATCCAATTAATAAGGCATCCATTAACCTTTGAAACGACGCTGCCGAATTTTTCAATCCCATTGGCGACCTTTTATATTGAAATAGTCCACGATGTGACGTAATAAATGCTGTCTTATGGCAATCTTGGGGGCAATCTCCTGTTGATGAAATCCCTTGGTTAAATCCAAAGTAGAAAATATGTTATTTCCCCTTAATTGATCTATTACTTCGTCGATTCTGGGCAGAGGATAAGAACATGGAATGGTAACTTTATTAATACCTCTCATGTCAATACACATCCTATAACTATTGTCTTTCTTTTTCACGAGGATAAGGGGGCTAGCGTATGGCGATGAACTTTCTTCGATAATGCCAGCCTCTAATAATTCATCCAGCTGTTGATCCAATTCCGCTTTTAATTTCTCGGGCACGCGGTACGGACGAGATCTTATGGGAACATCCGACGTGAGGTGTATTTCATGATAAATTAAATTTGTATGCCCCATTTCTTTTGTGGTTCGAGCAAAAACGTCGCTGTAGTTTAATAAAAGTTTAACTAAAGGCCTCCGGTAAGCTGGATCAACGCCGGCCAAATCGAAATCCTGTTCGGAAAGTGGAGGAGGAGACATTTTAGCCTGAGTCACAACTCAAACGTGGTGTTGTGCTTTGAATTGAATCGCGGGCTCCACCGTTACTGATTTTGTATTTTTATTAATGTGCTGCGGCTCTTCTGTAACATTTGCTACTAATACAGAAATAATACCTTTTGAAGTAAGCGTATCAACACTTCTTCCTATTCTTAAACGACCCTGGGCAAATGCATTTATGGGTTGAACAAGTATCAGGTGCATCAATTACAGATCATTTACCGATTAAATTTACTTTATCGTGCCTTTTTATAACTATGGGACTTTTTGTTCTACAGTGATCGTATATGGACAAAAACGTGCCCCTTATATGTACTGGCATATAATAAAGCACGGCGTTGTGATTCACCTTTATCCCGTCACTGGAATGGTGGGGGAGTAAAGGTGCCGCTCGTGAAAGAAATCAGAAACATAAACACATATCTTAGTTTACACATACCTTAACTTATGTCTTGTGTGGTTATAAGGAAAACAAACAGGAATCTTATGTGGAAGTAATCAAAATGGTTTAATACGTGAGAATTAGGAACACTAAGGTACCACGTGCGTGGGTGCAGCCGTTAACAATACCTTACACATAAAATTTACTCTTATTACGATTTTTCTCTATAACGTCTCCGATCATTTCTGCATACATCTATCTATATATATAAGTGCAAAGCTTAGTGATTCATTTTACTTCTAGTTCCTTTTCTCCTATGCTTTACCTAAATGTTTTACCTAGCTAACTGGGTTTTCATTGTTTTATCATGACCCATACACACGCCACGTGCTCTAAATAGGGTTATGAATTAATTTAAGCAAGTACATGCAATAACAGGGAAAAGGAAAATAACTTATCTGGTATCTCCATATGTCTTTTCAGGTTTTCAACACTGGGCATATACACCTAATTGAGCTGACTGGCGCTATCCGAACTCGGCTCTCCGTTTGTCAACGCTGGGCATACTTCATCTCTCTCTGGTCATACTCGGCACTCACTACCCACGTCTGTCCCTTGCCGCTATCCGCACTCTACTCCTCTTGACCAGTGAAGACCTCTGACCTTCTGAGCTTCACCTTGTCCTCGGATGCCAAGGTCACTTGACCAGTCTGGGATTCATCTAATCCGTCACTTCGCTCCCTTCTTGGGAACTGACCCTTCAACTTTTCCGACCCCCCTATATCCCCTGGGGCCTAAGTATCGTCACAAGGCTTGAGATTGCCTCCCGCTATCCCCTGGGGCTATCTATGCACGTGCATGTTGGACTAAATTTATTTTAAATAATTTTATTTCCAACAAGGTTTCGATAACATGCCAAGGTTATGGTACTGCGTTTTTACACAGGCACAAAAATTAATAAACAGGCTTTAAGCCTTTTTATCAGTTTTCAATCAACCCCAACCGTGCTCATATGCATAAAATGTTCACAGAAATGCAAGTTTATTGTGTTGCGCTTTTACTCGATTACAAAACTTTAAATAGCCCCTACTAGTGGCGGACCACCGCACAAGGGCAGGAAGCGTGCGCTTGGTGCCTCGGAATCGCAGGGACCTCAAAATACCAAAAAGAAAACTTAAATTTTATTTTTTTATTTCCGTTGTTTTGTTAATTGGTAAAAATATAAAAAAAAAAGGAATAACGATAATATAGGCACATTATCACATGTTCTGTGACGCTATTTTCATAGAGGGTGCCAGTTTCATACTACCAAAGGAACCGCGTTCAGCGTCTTGTTATTCCTGGCCGTGGCTGTCGTTTCTAGGCAGTGGTGTCGAAACTTTTTTGACAGCGGGGGCAAGATGTCTTAGAGCAAAATATTTCACCCTGGCATAAAATTTATCGTACTACTGTAAAAGAAGATGTGCTGACTTCATTACGAAAATTTGCTGAAAAACATTTTTTTTTATTAAACATTAATCTATAAAAGAAAAGCATTTTTCATATCCATATAGTTTCTCAATGCAAACTAACTGTACACATGAACGGCATTAAATTATAGATCTTGATACTTCCGGATTGGTATGAATTCCGCAGGAATTGGGGCCGTGGACGCTATAATTAAATATTGAAAGAACTTATATCTCATTCCTCATCCTACTTCCACTTCCCTATTTATTTTTACTCATTTTTTTAGAGAAAGACTAATTTTGCACTCCTAATGAGACAAAACATTGCTGGTCTTCAAACGGGAACCAGCCCTTTGGACTGTTTAATGAAACTAGCATTTCTTGGCGTCTCAGGAGTGAATGACATTAAGAAAAAATATTCAGATTTCTAGATAGTTCATGGTAAAAAATGAAGAGCAATACTCAATTCTTATCAAACTGAACTTCAAAAAAAAAAAAAAAAAAAACCCAAAAAAGCGAATGTTTGAGATCTCCAATCACGAACACATGTAATTTAAAAAGGAAGAAAACTGAGGGAGCAAATGTGATGTTTTGCCCCCACACTCATCTGCGTGCGGAGGAAACTTCCCCCTCTGCCCCCGCGGTTCCGACGCCGCTGTTTCTAGGTCCCGTGTTTTGTAAGTGAAATATCCGTTAGTAGAATCCAAGGTAGAATCTAAGAACATTCAAAACATCGGGGAGGTCAAAACTCGAATGTTAACTATTCCCAGGAGCAATGTTACAAGGTCACGCAGGATGTCCCCTGTGTCTAAACAATTGCGTCCCCCCGTAAGTTTTTGCTCTACGGAAAAGGAATATGGGGCTTATGAACAAAGAACCCTTGAACTGTTCCCGTCTGCTCTATCAGTCCTTCAGCAAAGCCTTAAATTAAATCCACAGTACAGAGCAAAGCCGACTAGACCTAGACCATAAGGGGAACTGGAGCTTTCGCCTTCAAGGGGCCCCGCAGTTTAGGAAAAAAATCATTTACGGTAGAATTTTTAACAATTTTTTGTGTGTGTGTGTGTGTGTAAGTTTTCGGGTGCGAAGCCCTTAAAAAGTTCTTTTTTAAAAGGGTTTTTTTTTTGCTTACAATCACTCCATTTTCGAATAGGTTATCGTCCTTCGCCGTACAAATACTGAAATTTGGTTATTTTAAGTGGTTATTGAAACTACGTTTCTATTTTCCGCATTGATAAATAGCAAATTAAATTTCATCATTTTGTGGCCCTTACTTTTATGTATTTAACAATTTGCGTGCAAACCAGATACTTAAATTTAAAGAAATAAAAAGAACAATATCAAAGTTGATTTCGGGTTACATATAGAGGTCATTTATTCAGTGACTTTAAAAACATTACTGAAAATTTAAAAAAAATCATATATCAGTGCGTATAAAAGTTTAAAAAGTGGCTAATTTGTCACTTGCTCTACTTTGCATTAAAAATCAATCACTAAAACCTTGTATCAGGGGAAAAACAACTATTTGTACGAATTTATTTTAGAGGAATACTTATTATTTCCTACACTAAAATATTCGCAATTCAAAAAATTTCGCTATGCAGGTATTTTTTTTTATCATTTTGTAAGGAAGTTTTTATAAGAGTCATAATACAATCTCAACCCCATCTCCCCGGAAAGGAAATTGTAGATTTCAAAACTTTTTACTCTCTCTCTCTCTCTCTCTCTTTCTTTATCTCTCTCTCCCTCCCTCTTTCTCTCTCTATCTCTGAACTTTTAATCATATTAGGGTCTTTTCTTAAGCTTAAAGCAAATATTTCTTTGACATAATCATTTCGTCTTTATGATAGTTTTCTTTATGAAATACTACATAGGTGAAGCACATGTCAGGACGGAGAAGTTGCAACAATAAATTCTTTTGGTGTAGCTTAATTGGTAAAGCATTCGGCTCTGGAGTAGAAGGATGAGGATTCGTTGTACCGTCAAAATTTGTGAGTTTCATATCGTGTGTGTTCTTTGAGAACATATTTTACGTAACGACTTTATTAAAATATGAGATTTATTTCCTAGTGCCAGCAATGAATTTTTGGTTCGGGCCCCGCAATAAAATTTCGCCCCGGGCCCTGTAAAAGCTTCCTCCATCCGGCTCTAGTTCAGAGGGAAGAGGTCGTGTGCAGAATATTTTCTTTTAATATCGGATCAAATATTCGATGTATTGCAGCTAGAATCAAATATTGATTATACCTATTACCGGCAAAGTAAGTCTGTTATTCTTTAGTTGAATTTTATATGTTTTAACAAACTTGATATAAAATTTCCCTATCAATCACAACCCTACAACGGGTACGGAGAACTGACCACCGGAGAAGTGGCCGCACGAAGAACTGGCCATAAAATTTTTAAGGGGCCGTATAAAAATTGCGTTGTAGACTACTCCGTGGCTACGTCTCCCGAGATATCTGACACACATAAAATTTCCAAAATTTCGTATATTCTTATCTACGATATTTTTCTAGGTCTATAGACTACAGCTAAACAAATTCTCTGCTGGTATGTGCAAACCCCGGTAACTTGTCGGAGGGGGGGAGGGATTGCTTAAAAATTAAAATATGAAATATCAAGAATTTCCGGTCCGATCGGGAGTTTTCAGTGTTTTACAAGATACAAGATTGTCTGAGTGCATGTGCCTACGCAGGAAACCTGTCGGGGAGGAGGGTAATACCAAAAGTGTAAAATGTAAAATATAAAGATTTCTCGTCCGATCGAGAGATTTTCACCATTTACAACCAGAAATACTTTGTTTTATATTTTAGGTATTAATTAAGCCCCGACAGGTTTCCTGAGTCAGCGCAAGCCCTCACAGAGTTTGTTGAGATGTAGGTTGTAAATGCTGAAAATCTCCCGACCGGATCAGAAGGTCTTTATATTTTATACTTTTAGTGTTACCCCCACCCCGACAGGCTTCCTGAGGCAGCACATGCCCTCAGATAATTTGTTGATTTGTAGGCTCTAAATGCTGAAAATCTCCTAATCGGACCAGAAGTGCTTCATATTTTACACTTTTGGAATCCCCCTCCCCCCGACAGGTTTGCTGAGTAGGCACATGCCCTCAGATAATGTGTCGAGTTGTAGCTTCTAATTACTGAAAATTTCCCAATCGGACCAAAAATTCCTTATATTTTACACTTTTGGTATCCCCCCCCAACAGGTTTCCTGAGTCAGCACTCAGCACATGCCCTCAGATAATTTGCAGACTTGTGCGTACTTTGTAAACCTATAACGAAGTGAATTTCTCCGTCAGTTTTGGTCTACGCCGGGATTCGAACCCGAGGCCGCTTATTCCGGAACAAGTCGCTCTACCAACTGAGCTACGCAGACATTTGTTCTGATTGCTATGTGCCTTTATGTCGTGTGCGTCCTGCTGGCAGGTACGCCACATTCCCCCCTCCGAAAGAGGGCCGGGGCATGGCCCACGGGTCAGCCGTGACCATGAATCGTTGCAGGCAGCCATCCACTGTAGAACGTGCACTTGAGAACTCCCAGTCAATCTGCTGTGTGGAATGCAACATCACACATTTGTATTTTTCGAAGCGCTGGAGAAGGAATTATCTGATTTTTCCTGTCTCGCGGTGTGGAAATAACATCACACCAATGCGAGATTTTGAACGGCCGGGTCATCCGGATAGTTCGGGCGCCATTATAACGAAGTAAATTTCTCCGTCATTTTTGGTCTACGCCGGGATTCGAACTCGAGGCCGCTTATTCCGGAACAAGTCGCTCTACCAACTGAGCTACGCAGACATTTGTTCTGATTGCTATATGTGCCTTTATGTCGTGTGCGTCCTGCTGGCAGGTACGTCACAAACCTTGAAATCTTTTGTTGAGTTGTAGATCATAAACATTTTTATAAAGAATTACATTAATTATCGCAATTAAGAAAAGACGAAATTACAGAAACTTTATATGACTCAGATAACCAACCTCTGGTGGTCGTGGCCACGAAGCGGTGAAAAAATGCAATTTTTATACTGCCCCTTAAAATTTTTGTGGCCAGTTCTCCGATGGGCTCTTCTCCGGGTGGCTAGTTCTCCGGTGGGCACTTCTCCGGGTATCCAGTTCTCCTACACCCCAATAACAACGGGCCTTGTAAACGCTTTGTTCCGACATATAAAAGTACTTTACCTGGGTCAATCACATGTTACCAAGAGCTCAGTGGCGCATTCCGGATTTCTTTATGGGGTATCCCAAAATTTTGAAGATGCAAATGAAAA
Source organism: Macrothele yani (assembly GCA_039090855.1). Lineage (NCBI taxonomy): Eukaryota > Metazoa > Arthropoda > Arachnida > Araneae > Macrothelidae > Macrothele > Macrothele yani. The sequence continues at coordinate 135,022,313 of CM077010.1, read as the reverse complement.
TACCCCGAAGAAAATATCTCCCAAACTAATACGAACAAATGAAAATATATTCGACATCATCATCATCATTGTCAACCATTATCAATCCACTGCTGGACGAAGGTCTCCCCAAGTTTCTTCCACAACGGTCTGTCTTGTGCCAGTCTCCTCCATGTTACTCCCACATACTTTCGAATTTCATCCATTCATCTCCCATGTGGTCTTCTTCTGGGGCTTTTCCTGTCCCTTGGAATCCAATCTAAAATTTGGGCTGTCCTTCGATGGTCTGTCCTGCTGGCAGTATGTCCAGCCCATTGCCATTTCAGGGATTTAACTCTGATCATGATGTCTTCCACTCTTGTCCTTTTTCAGATCAACGAGTTCCTCTTCTTATCTCACTTGGTTACACCAAGCATACACCGCTCCATGCCTCTTTGAGTTGTCTGAAGTCTCAGTATGTCTCTTTAAGTTAAGGTCCACGTCTCTGTACCATACGTAAGAACTGGAAGGATGCATTGATCAAACGCTTTTCTTTTAAGACAAAATAATGGCATATTGCTCTTGAAAATTATGCTGTTTCTTCCAAAAGCTCTCCAGGCAAGTTTTGTACGCCGATTAATTTCTTCATCAATGTGACCCTCACTTGATATCTGCTGTCCAAGGTAAACGTACGTGCCTGTTATCTCCAGCTTTTCTCCATCAATCGATAAATCTTTCTCGTAAAAGCATTGAATTTCTCGTAAAAGCATTGAACATCACTTTTGTCTTCTGAAAGTTCATTTTTAATCCCACTTCTTTACTCTTGTCAGCAAGTTCCTGGATCATACTCTGCAGCTTTGATGGGGTAGTTGAAAAAATGACTACGTCATCAGCAAAACGAAGATGAGTTAGATAATCTCCATTAATCTTTATCCCTTTCTTTTCCCAGGTCAGTGATTGAAAGACATTTTCCAATGTGGCATTAAAGAACTTGGGAGATATGGTGTCACCTTGTCTCACTCCCTTTCCAATTTTTATGTGTGTTGTATTTTATTCCCGAATCTTTGCACTTGCATTTTCATAGATGTTATTATTAATATTAATAAATGCATCTTCAATGCCGCAGGATTTCAGAACCATTGTAACTGCTGATGGCTGCACCGAATCAAAGGCTTTATCATAATCGATAAAAGCCATGCACAATGCGGCTTTTTCTTGAAAAAGGAGTTCAAGATGAAAAACCCTTCTTCCTCTGCAAACTCAACGAGAGTATTTCCACGCTGGTTTCTGTTACCGTGACCGAATTTACCTACTGAAGTTTCATTCCGTTGCCGTTGTCCTATTTTTGCATTGAAATCTCCCATAATTATCTTCAAGTGCTGCTTATCTTTATTATTTAGATGACGAATTTCCTCATAAAATATTCTTCAATTTCTTCTTCAGGATGACTTGTGGTGGGTGCATAAGTTTGAATAATCTGAGCCTGGTATCTTCTCGAGAGTTGGATAACGAGTCGTGCAGCTCTGTCAGAGGAACTTTCAACTTCTACAACTTTATCCTTCAGTTTCTTGTTTATTATAAATCCAACACCACTCGTTCTGCCAGTATCTATCCCACGATAGTAGAAGAGATGTCCACTTTTCAGTTCAATGAGATCTTCTCCTTTTCTCCTTACCTCACTTAGCCCGACGATGTCCCACTTGATCCTTTGTAGTTCCTCTTCCAATTCAAGAGGCCTTGAATCAGAAGACAGGGAGCGTCCATTATACATAGCCAAGGTCAGCATCAGATGGCAGCCTAGTCCGGTCCTCCGGGGATTCTTAGCACCCTCTGCCTTCATGTCGCACTGGCCGCTGCCTTGGCCAGGTACATTCCAGCTGCCGGAGACTGAGGGCCAAGAGTTAAGTTGTGGAGTCATTTTGGAGGGGTTTGGCCATAACTCACCACGCTGGCTAAGCGGGTTGGTGAGTGTGGGATAGCATTTCCTCTAATCCCGATGGTATAGTTATACCGCTATTGGCGGTCGTCAGAGCCCCTTTAGTGGGAACAGGATACACCACGAGAAGGCGGGGTTGACACTTATATATATGATGTTACGCATCACCTGACCTTACATCCCATATATATATATATATATATATATATATATATATAGTTACTGAAGAGCAAATTACTATTACTTAGCCCGACGATGTCCCACTTGATCCTTTGTAGTTCCTCTTCCAATTCAAGAAGCCTTGAATCAGAAGATAGGGAGCGTCCGTTATAGGTAGCCAAGGTCAGCATCAAATGGCAGCCTAGTCCGGTCCTCCGGGGATTCTTAGCACCCTCTGCCTTCATGTCGCACTGGCCGCTGCCTTGGCCAGGTACATTCCAGCTGCCGGAGACTGAGGGCCAAGATTTAAGTTGTAGAGTCATTTTGGAGGTGTTTGGCCATAACTCACCACGCTGGCCAAGCGGGTTGGTGAGTGTGGGATAGCATTTCCTCTGATCCCGATGGTATAGTTATACCGCTATTGGCGGTCGTCAGAGCCCCTTTAGTGGGAACAGGATGCACCACGAGAAGGCGGGGTTGACATTTGTCAAGGAGAGGCTGTGATGTTACGCATCACCTGACCTTACATCCCATATATATATATATATATATATATAGTTACTGAAGAGCAAAGCCGAAAACAAAAGAAAAACTTTTGAATTTAAAATGAAAGTTGTAAAATAACCTGAACATCAAAACGCGCAACGCAGCAGTTATGAAAATTCAGAATTCACATTCTCTTAAGAAGAGACCGCAGCAAAAATAATTTTTTGACTCATACCAAGTACAACATAGAAAAGTTATGTATTTACCGGTGTGAGTAAAAAGAGAAAAAATAAAACAACTGAATGTAGAAAGTGTCGAGAATATTGAGCCTTGGCTTTATCAAGGACCAGCAAAAACTCTGCATTTTCTCACTTCCACAAAGACCTAGTTGGAAATGGGTTTCTGCAAAGTCATAGATGCAAGAAATAAGCCCACCAAAATTTTTTTTAAAAATATATATATATGTCATGATCTCCGCAGAGTTGTATGACTTAGCTTTAGTTAACAATTTAGCTTACATCCATAACTTTCCTGGCCCGACCCATGCTCTTCATCTGTTACTATTAAACAGAAAGAAGAAGAATATAGAAAATTCGAGTTGTGAGAGTGACATGATAATTAGAAATAATGTTCAGCAATAACAAATTGCCAAGTTCGCCTGAGAGAGAATTTAAACCTGAATAGTAATACAAAAGTATTCAAAATTTTTTAACATTGCAATTAAAAAAGGAAATATTAATTTTTTAAAAAAACCCAGATTCCTGAAAGAAAACTGGATTATGATACTCCCCACTCCATAACTTCTGACAACACAAAAACGAGAACAAAACAAAGACAATAATTAATTAAAGAAATGCTTTGTGAAGGTTATATGACATAAACAATTAGTTGCAATATGTACAAAGTATTTCAGAAGTGCTTTAAGTGCATAATAAAGTAGTTATTAAGAACCTAACTACTTTGAAAACATAGCGCAAATTCAAGAACTATGAATAATGAATGGCCAGCTGCTTGGCCTAAGTGCCTAAAAAAACGCGCAAAGTCACCAAGAAAAGAAAGAGTTAAAATCCGCAAAAAAGTTAATAGACCTGCCAGTGCCTAAATGCTATTCATTATTCATAGTTCTTGAATTTGCGCTATGTTTTCAAAGTAGTTAGGTTCTTAATAACTTCTTTATTATGCACTTAAAGCACTTCTGAAATACTTTGTACATATTGCAACTAATTGTTTATGTCATATAACCTTCACAAAGCATTTCTTTAATTAATTATTGTCTTTGTTTTGATCTCGTTTTTGTGTTGTCAGAAGTTGTGGAGTGGGGAGTATCATAATCCAGTTTTCTTTCAGGAATCTAGGTTTTTTAAAAAAAATTAATATTTCCTTTTTTAATTGCAATGTTAAAAAATTTTGAATACTTTTGTATTACTATTCAGGTTTAAATTCTCTCTCAGGCGAACTTGGCAATTTGTTATTGCTGAACATTATTTCTAATTATCATGTCACTCTCACAACTCGAATTTTCTATATTCTTCTTCTTTCTGTTTAATAGTAACAGATGAAGAGCATGGGTCGGGCCAGGAAAGTTATGGATGTAAGCTAAATTGTTACCTAAAGCTAAGTCATACAACTCTGCGGAGATCATGACATATATATATATTTTTTAAAAATTTTTTGGTGGGCTTATTTCTTGCATCTATGACTTTGCAGAAACCCATTTCCAACTAGGTCTTTGTTTAAGTGAGAAAATGCAGAGTTTTTGCTGGTCCTTGATAAAGCCAAGGCTCAGTATTCTCGACACTTTCTACATTCAGTTGTTTTATTTTTTTCTTTTTACTTACACCGGTAAATACATAACTTTTCTATGTTGTACTTGGTATGAGTCAAAAAATTATTTTTGCTGCGGTCTCTTCTTAATAGAATATATATTAATTATGCACTTAAAGCACTGCTGAAATACTTTGTACATATTGCAACTAATTGTTTATGTCATATAACCTTCACAAAGCATTTCTTTAATTAATTATTGTCTTTGTTTTGATCTCGTTTTTGTGTTGTCAGAAGTTGTGGAGTGGGGAGTATCATAATCCAGTTTTCTTTCAGGAATCTAGGTTTTTTAAAAAAAATTAATATTTCCTTTTTTAATTGCAATGTTAAAAAATTTTGAATACTTTTGTATTACTATTCAGGTTTAAATTCTCTCTCAAACGAACTTGGAATTTCGTTATAGCTGAAAATCATTTCCATTTATTATGTCACTCTCACAGCTTGAGTTCTCTTTAATCTTCTTCTCTCTGTTTAATAATAACAGATGAAGAGCATGGGTCGGGCCATGAAGGTTAATGGATGCAAGCGAAATTGTTAACTAGTGCTAGGTCATGCTACTCTACGGAGGACATGACTTATATATATATATTTTTTAACTATTTTAGGTGGGAATGTTACTTGCATCTATGGCCTTGCAGAAACCCATTTCCAACTAGGTCTTTGTGGAAGTGAGAAAATGCAGAGTTTTTGCTGGTCCTTGATAAAGCCAAGGCTCAGTATTCTCGACACCTTCTACATTCAGTTGTTTTATTTTATTTTTTATCTTTTCTCCTTTTACTCACACAGGTAGATACATAACCTTTTCTATGTTGTATTAGGTGTGAGTCAAAATTATATATGTATTTTTTTGCTTAGGTATCTTCTTTATAGAATGTGTATTCTGAATTTTCAAAACTGCTGCGTTGCGCGTTTTGATTTTCAGGTTATTTTGCACCCTTCGTTTTAAATTCTAAAATTTTTTCCTTAGTCTTCAGTTTTGCTCTTAAGTAACTAATTTCAATTTATTATTTAGCAGCTCATGCGCAAATTCTAGTTGAAATGTTTTATTATTATTATTATTATTTTTTTTTATTACTATTTTTTCACTTGAGGTTTTTTTCATTTTCTAATTTTTCTTTTTAGTATGTTTTGGATGCAGCTTTTTGGAGTGTAGTTTATACTCGAGTTTGGTCTTTTCTTGGACTGCTTATTTCTAAAAAGTTTTTCCTAGTTGGTTTGCTCAGAATTTGTATGTTTTGGCCCAAGTGGAGTTCTAAGGACGATGAAAGGATTGGAGGTCAGCTCAGATATTTTAAGTCCTCCCGCTCGGTTAGGCTAGCACCCTTTCCCATAGTGTATGAACTCGCTGGCAAAGGTAATCTAAAGTTATGAAATGACAAACGTTGTTTGACATGTAAATCTGCAGATCCTAACCTGTATTCTTCTGTTGAGGATAATTGCTCCAACAAGTTTTGCAAAGCCTACAATACCATCTATAAGCTCACCTGTACTGTCTGCAACCTTAGCTATATTGGCCAAAGTAAAAATCCTCTTCATCTTAGGATTAATGGTCACAGGTCTCTAGTAAACAAGTTCTCTAATTCAGGAGTGAACCCCTCCACAAACGCCAACCAGTACTCTACCTTTGAATTAGAACATTTCCATACTCATGGTTTTGACAAAGTGAAAATAGAGGTACTACATATTATTCCTGACCTCTATGCTCGGCTAGAAACTGAATCCCTTGAAATTTTGCAGCATCAGTCTCTTTATCCCTATGGCCTTAATTCCACTCTATCTGACAATAAGCATAATCAGCATAAATTTTCAATTCGTGAACTCTTCTTTCTTGTTAATAATAAGAGCTGCTCTAGAGGTAATAGAGGACAGAGGTTATTTCGCACATCAAGCAAAGTTGATTTTGCTAACTTGCTAAAAACTCTGGAAAGCTTTAAAACTGGCACTAATTTTGTTAAAAATACTTACAAAATTCTCAAGTCCTTCAAGCACTCTGTCCTTAAATGTTTTTTCAAATTCTGGAATGAAACTGCTGACCATGTTGATAAGCATGTTTTTGCTTTGGTTCTGGACATTCTTAAACATATTCTTAAAGATAAAATTTCTCTTAAAGAATTTTCCAGTAATTTTGTTACCATCAGGTTCCTAAATAAAGCCTACGATAATCTCAATGTAAGGAAGCTGTTCTACAATAATGCAATTTTTTTCCCATCCACAGGCACCAGTCTATTGTAAGTTTTAAATATGTTAAGACCTTAGGGTCAATAGTTAAAAACTACAAACTTAACTCTTCGAGCTACATTCCTGTAATTACTTCTTGTTCTTGTGATGAACATAAAGAAACAGTTCACTATGATAAGAATTACAACCATATTATCACCGGAAACTTGAGTTATGTTGAAAATGAAAAGCTTAGGAATTTATTAGAGTATGGCTCTAAATTCAGACCTTCCTTCACAATTTCCAAAGAAAGGATTCTTGAGAGCTTCACTCAAGATGTAAATAAGTACATCGTAAAAACTAGTTTGACGTACAATCAGCCTATTGAGGCCTTCGCAGAATGGAAATATAATATAATCAATAGCTTCACCGGTGAGTTGGCAGGTCTGGACTTTTGTTTCGACAGAAATCTCTTTTCTCTGGAGAAGCTAAAAGGTCACTCTCCAAACTACAAGACCAATTTATTTTTACCACTACGGATAAAGCTAGCAATAATTTTGCAATTATCTGTAAGAAGTTCTATTTTGAATTGTTAACTATGGAACTCAATAATAGAGTAACATACGAGCCCGTAAGTTATTCTACCAAGCAGTTAGAAAATCGGTTTAAGGCATTCTTCAAGAAACTTAAAATTCCACAAACTAGAAGATATGGGCCTGAATTTCCATTTCTTTTTGCAACGGTTAAGTTTCATAAGGATCCTGTGAAGTTCAGGTTCATAGCTAGTGGAGTAAGGAGTCATAAAAGAAAATAGATCTTGCTTTTGAAGATGTCTTAAAGAAGGTTTTGAAACACATTAGAAACTGTTCTAACTTGATGTACAGAGATTTTTGGATAATTAATAATAATGCAGAAGTAATTTCTACTATACTCAAAGTTTGTCCCCTAGATATTAATAGTTATGATTTTGAAAACCTATATACTAATCTGCCTCTATCAGATATAATCACTACATTTAAGGAGCTGTATGCAGAATTTAAACTTAACCAATTTGTTGATGTAGGATCTTGGAACTCTTATCTCAATTGCTGCATAAAAAATAACCATATCTTATATAATAATACTCTCTATAAGCAAGTGAACGGTATTCCAATGGGAACATCAATGTCCACAAATATCGCTAATCTATTCCTGTTCTTTAAGGAATATAAATTCATTAAAAATCACCCCACCTGCTCAGATAACTACCTTTACACTTTTAGATATATTGATGATCTGCTGTGTATCAATAATTCAGAAGTTATAGAAAGTGATTTTGATAATATCTATCCTAGCTCTCTTAACTTATGTAAAACCAACCACAGTAATCAGGAACTTGAGTTCCTAGACTTAAGCATTAAGCTCAACAGAGGTAACCCATCTATTAGCCTCTTTGATAAAAGAGTTAATTTTCCTTTCAAAGTAATTAAATATCTACACTGGAATAATAACATTTCAACCAAAGTAATTGAGAATGTACTAATTTCTCAGGTCCTAAGAATTTCAAGAATTTGCAGCAACAATTTGGATTTCAATTACCACATTAATATACTATTAGAAAGTTTTCTAGAGAACGAAATTCCTTCTTCTTTCATCAAAAGAACTTTAAGAAAAATTATTCTGAATAATAGAGTAAGGTTGGCAGATCTGCTTTAATTTTCTACACAGTTAATAATATGATTCTGACCAATCAAAGCCGTAAGGAAGTTGGCTAGAGGATGCCTATTAACTAACTAAAGGAACCTTAGTGCTATGGATATGACGGTCCTATTAAAACAAAAAATTAAATAATATAAACAAAATCACAAAAAAAGCTTAAAAATCTGTTTATAAAAGAAAATAAAAACAAATAAAAAAGAAAACTAGTTATTCATCACTAGGATAGCTATACTAAAAATAGTAAAACCAACATTAAAATTAATAAGATTCTGATTAATCTATAGAAGCTCACTAAGGTGATTTAATACATGCAAAGATTATTAAATAAACTGCTCGTGTATTTTATAATATTTCTCATGTATTCTGGAGAGTTAATTCTGCTCATTCTGATCATACAGATCCACAGTCTTAAGTTTATATATTTTTTTTTCTCTGGTTAAAATCTCCGCGCGTTGGTTTCTTGCTGTATGAGGAGGCCATCAGCCCCACCCTCACTGCCCCCCAGCGTCTTGGGAGTGGCGGAAGGGGTCAGCCATGTTCTCCTCTTGTGTGGAGAAAGGTTTTGTCACACAAGAGGTAAGCTCTCTTCCTTGTTTTTGGGTTCTAGGTTTTATAAGTTCAATGTTTGTACTTTATGTACCTTTTCTCTGTCGTTTTTTAGCTTTTCAGCTTTTAAGCATTGGTTTGTCTGTTAACATTTTTGCGGGTTTTAACTCTTACTTTTCTTTGTAACTTTGAGCGTCTTTTGGGGTACCTAGGAACAGAAGAAGGCTAAGCCTGTTCCTTTTCTATGCGCTGTCTATGCGCTGTTTTTTCAAAGTAGTTAAGTTCTTAATAACTAATTAATTATGCACTTAAAGCACTGCTGAAATACTTTGTACATATTGCAACTAACTGTTTAAGGTATATAACTTTCACAAAGTTTTCTTTAGTTAATATTTATCTTTAACTTATTCTCGTTTTCGTGCTGTCATAAGTTGTAGAGTAGGGGGTTTTAGACTCAAGTTTTCTTTCAAAAATCTGTTCGTTATAAATTAACATTTCCTTTTTTAATTGCAATGTAAAATTTGGATTTCTTTTGCATTGTTTTTCAGGTTTAAATTCTCTCTCAAACGAACTTGGAATTTCGTTATAGCTGAAAATCATTTCCATTTATTATGTCACTCTCACAGCTTGAGTTCTCTTTAATCTTCTTCTCTCTGTTTAATAATAACAGATGAAGAGCATGGGTCGGGCCATGAAGGTTAATGGATGCAAGCGAAATTGTTAACTAGTGCTAGGTCATGCTACTCTACGGAGGACATGACTTATATATATATATTTTTTAACTATTTTAGGTGGGAATGTTACTTGCATCTATGGCCTTGCAGAAACCCATTTCCAACTAGGTCTTTGTGGAAGTGAGAAAATGCAGAGTTTTTGCTGGTCCTTGATAAAGCCAAGGCTCAGTATTCTCGACACCTTCTACATTCAGTTGTTTTATTTTATTTTTTATCTTTTCTCCTTTTACTCACACAGGTAGATACATAACCTTTTCTATGTTGTATTAGGTGTGAGTCAAAATTATATATGTATTTTTTTGCTTAGGTATCTTCTTTATAGAATGTGTATTCTGAATTTTCAAAACTGCTGCGTTGCGCGTTTTGATTTTCAGGTTATTTTGCACCCTTCGTTTTAAATTCTAAAATTTTTTCCTTAGTCTTCAGTTTTGCTCTTAAGTAACTAATTTCAATTTATTATTTAGCAGCTCATGCGCAAATTCTAGTTGAAATGTTTTATTATTATTATTATTTTTTTTTTTTATTACTATTTTTTCACTTGAGGTTTTTTTCATTTTCTAATTTTTCTTTTTAGTATGTTTTGGATGCAGCTTTTTGGAGTGTAGTTTATACTCGAGTTTGGTCTTTTCTTGGACTGCTTATTTCTAAAGTTTTTCCTAGTTGGTTTGCTCAGAATTTGTATGTTTTGGCCCAAGTGGAGTTCTAAGGACGATGAAAGGATTGGAGGTCAGCTCAGATATTTTAAGTCCTCCCGCTCGGTTAGGCTAGCACCCTTTCCCATAGTGTATGAACTCGCTGGCAAAGGTAATCTAAAGTTATGAAATGACAAACGTTGTTTGACATGTAAATCTGCAGATCCTAACCTGTATTCTTCTGTTGAGGATAATTGCTCCAACAAGTTTTGCAAAGCCTACAATACCATCTATAAGCTCACCTGTACTGTCTGCAACCTTAGCTATATTGGCCAAAGTAAAAATCCTCTTCATCTTAGGATTAATGGTCACAGGTCTCTAGTAAACAAGTTCTCTAATTCAGGAGTGAACCCCTCCACAAACGCCAACCAGTACTCTACCTTTGAATTAGAACATTTCCATACTCATGGTTTTGACAAAGTGAAAATAGAGGTACTACATATTATTCCTGACCTCTATGCTCGGCTAGAAACTGAATCCCTTGAAATTTTGCAGCATCAGTCTCTTTATCCCTATGGCCTTAATTCCACTCTATCTGACAATAAGCATAATCAGCATAAATTTTCAATTCGTGAACTCTTCTTTCTTGTTAATAATAAGAGCTGCTCTAGAGGTAATAGAGGACAGAGGTTATTTCGCACATCAAGCAAAGTTGATTTTGCTAACTTGCTAAAAACTCTGGAAAGCTTTAAAACTGGCACTAATTTTGTTAAAAATACTTACAAAATTCTCAAGTCCTTCAAGCACTCTGTCCTTAAATGTTTTTTCAAATTCTGGAATGAAACTGCTGACCATGTTGATAAGCATGTTTTTGCTTTGGTTCTGGACATTCTTAAACATATTCTTAAAGATAAAATTTCTCTTAAAGAATTTTCCAGTAATTTTGTTACCATCAGGTTCCTAAATAAAGCCTACGATAATCTCAATGTAAGGAAGCTGTTCTACAATAATGCAATTTTTTTCCCATCCACAGGCACCAGTCTATTGTAAGTTTTAAATATGTTAAGACCTTAGGGTCAATAGTTAAAAACTACAAACTTAACTCTTCGAGCTACATTCCTGTAATTACTTCTTGTTCTTGTGATGAACATAAAGAAACAGTTCACTATGATAAGAATTACAACCATATTATCACCGGAAACTTGAGTTATGTTGAAAATGAAAAGCTTAGGAATTTATTAGAGTATGGCTCTAAATTCAGACCTTCCTTCACAATTTCCAAAGAAAGGATTCTTGAGAGCTTCACTCAAGATGTAAATAAGTACATCGTAAAAACTAGTTTGACGTACAATCAGCCTATTGAGGCCTTCGCAGAATGGAAATATAATATAATCAATAGCTTCACCGGTGAGTTGGCAGGTCTGGACTTTTGTTTCGACAGAAATCTCTTTTTCTCTGGAGAAGCTAAAAGGTCACTCTCCAAACTACAAGACCAATTTATTTTTACCACTACGGATAAAGCTAGCAATAATTTTGCAATTATCTGTAAGAAGTTCTATTTTGAATTGTTAACTATGGAACTCAATAATAGAGTAACATACGAGCCCGTAAGTTATTCTACCAAGCAGTTAGAAAATCGGTTTAAGGCATTCTTCAAGAAACTTAAAATTCCACAAACTAGAAGATATGGGCCTGAATTTCCATTTCTTTTTGCAACGGTTAAGTTTCATAAGGATCCTGTGAAGTTCAGGTTCATAGCTAGTGGAGTAAGGAGTCATAAAAAGAAAATAGATCTTGCTTTTGAAGATGTCTTAAAGAAGGTTTTGAAACACATTAGAAACTGTTCTAACTTGATGTACAGAGATTTTTGGATAATTAATAATAATGCAGAAGTAATTTCTACTATACTCAAAGTTTGTCCCCTAGATATTAATAGTTATGATTTTGAAAACCTATATACTAATCTGCCTCTATCAGATATAATCACTACATTTAAGGAGCTGTATGCAGAATTTAAACTTAACCAATTTGTTGATGTAGGATCTTGGAACTCTTATCTCAATTGCTGCATAAAAAATAACCATATCTTATATAATAATACTCTCTATAAGCAAGTGAACGGTATTCCAATGGGAACATCAATGTCCACAAATATCGCTAATCTATTCCTGTTCTTTAAGGAATATAAATTCATTAAAAATCACCCCACCTGCTCAGATAACTACCTTTACACTTTTAGATATATTGATGATCTGCTGTGTATCAATAATTCAGAAGTTATAGAAAGTGATTTTGATAATATCTATCCTAGCTCTCTTAACTTATGTAAAACCAACCACAGTAATCAGGAACTTGAGTTCCTAGACTTAAGCATTAAGCTCAACAGAGGTAACCCATCTATTAGCCTCTTTGATAAAAGAGTTAATTTTCCTTTCAAAGTAATTAAATATCTACACTGGAATAATAACATTTCAACCAAAGTAATTGAGAATGTACTAATTTCTCAGGTCCTAAGAATTTCAAGAATTTGCAGCAACAATTTGGATTTCAATTACCACATTAATATACTATTAGAAAGTTTTCTAGAGAACGAAATTCCTTCTTCTTTCATCAAAAGAACTTTAAGAAAAATTATTCTGAATAATAGAGTAAGGTTGGCAGATCTGCTTTAATTTTCTACACAGTTAATAATATGATTCTGACCAATCAAAGCCGTAAGGAAGTTGGCTAGAGGATGCCTATTAACTAACTAAAGGAACCTTAGTGCTATGGATATGACGGTCCTATTAAAACAAAAAATTAAATAATATAAACAAAATCACAAAAAAAGCTTAAAAATCTGTTTATAAAAGAAAATAAAAACAAATAAAAAAGAAAACTAGTTATTCATCACTAGGATAGCTATACTAAAAATAGTAAAACCAACATTAAAATTAATAAGATTCTGATTAATCTATAGAAGCTCACTAAGGTGATTTAATACATGCAAAGATTATTAAATAAACTGCTCGTGTATTTTATAATATTTCTCATGTATTCTGGAGAGTTAATTCTGCTCATTCTGATCATACAGATCCACAGTCTTAAGTTTATATATTTTTTTTTCTCTGGTTAAAATCTCCGCGCGTTGGTTTCTTGCTGTATGAGGAGGCCATCAGCCCCACCCTCACTGCCCCCCAGCGTCTTGGGAGTGGCGGAAGGGGTCAGCCATGTTCTCCTCTTGTGTGGAGAAAGGTTTTGTCACACAAGAGGTAAGCTCTCTTCCTTGTTTTTGGGTTCTAGGTTTTATAAGTTCAATGTTTGTACTTTATGTACCTTTTCTCTGTCGTTTTTTAGCTTTTCAGCTTTTAAGCATTGGTTTGTCTGTTAACATTTTTGCGGGTTTTAACTCTTACTTTTCTTTGTAACTTTGAGCGTCTTTTGGGGTACCTAGGAACAGAAGAAGGCTAAGCCTGTTCCTTTTCTATGCGCTGTCTATGCGCTGTTTTTTCAAAGTAGTTAAGTTCTTAATAACTAATTAATTATGCACTTAAAGCACTGCTGAAATACTTTGTACATATTGCAACTAACTGTTTAAGGTATATAACTTTCACAAAGTTTTCTTTAGTTAATATTTATCTTTAACTTATTCTCGTTTTCGTGCTGTCATAAGTTGTAGAGTAGGGGGTTTTAGACTCAAGTTTTCTTTCAAAAATCTGTTCGTTATAAATTAACATTTCCTTTTTTAATTGCACTGTAAAATTTGGATTTCTTTTGCATTGTTTTTCAGGTTTAAATTCTCTCTCAAACGAACTTGGAATTTCGTTATAGCTGAAAATCATTTCCATTTATTATGTCACTCTCACAGCTTGAGTTCTCTTTAATCTTCTTCTCTCTGTTTAATAATAACAGATGAAGAGCATGGGTCGGGCCATGAAGGTTAATGGATGCAAGCGAAATTGTTAACTAGTGCTAGGTCATGCTACTCTACGGAGGACATGACTTATATATATATATTTTTTAACTATTTTAGGTGGGAATGTTACTTGCATCTATGGCCTTGCAGAAACCCATTTCCAACTAGGTCTTTGTGGAAGTGAGAAAATGCAGAGTTTTTGCTGGTCCTTGATAAAGCCAAGGCTCAGTATTCTCGACACCTTCTACATTCAGTTGTTTTATTTTATTTTTTATCTTTTCTCCTTTTACTCACACAGGTAGATACATAACCTTTTCTATGTTGTATTAGGTGTGAGTCAAAATTATATATGTATTTTTTTGCTTAGGTATCTTCTTTATAGAATGTGTATTCTGAATTTTCAAAACTGCTGCGTTGCGCGTTTTGATTTTCAGGTTATTTTGCACCCTTCGTTTTAAATTCTAAAATTTTTTCCTTAGTCTTCAGTTTTGCTCTTAAGTAACTAATTTCAATTTATTATTTAGCAGCTCATGCGCAAATTCTAGTTGAAATGTTTTATTATTATTATTATTATTTTTTTTTATTACTATTTTTTCACTTGAGGTTTTTTTCATTTTCTAATTTTTCTTTTTAGTATGTTTTGGATGCAGCTTTTTGGAGTGTAGTTTATACTCGAGTTTGGTCTTTTCTTGGACTGCTTATTTCTAAAAAGTTTTTCCTAGTTGGTTTGCTCAGAATTTGTATGTTTTGGCCCAAGTGGAGTTCTAAGGACGATGAAAGGATTGGAGGTCAGCTCAGATATTTTAAGTCCTCCCGCTCGGTTAGGCTAGCACCCTTTCCCATAGTGTATGAACTCGCTGGCAAAGGTAATCTAAAGTTATGAAATGACAAACGTTGTTTGACATGTAAATCTGCAGATCCTAACCTGTATTCTTCTGTTGAGGATAATTGCTCCAACAAGTTTTGCAAAGCCTACAATACCATCTATAAGCTCACCTGTACTGTCTGCAACCTTAGCTATATTGGCCAAAGTAAAAATCCTCTTCATCTTAGGATTAATGGTCACAGGTCTCTAGTAAACAAGTTCTCTAATTCAGGAGTGAACCCCTCCACAAACGCCAACCAGTACTCTACCTTTGAATTAGAACATTTCCATACTCATGGTTTTGACAAAGTGAAAATAGAGGTACTACATATTATTCCTGACCTCTATGCTCGGCTAGAAACTGAATCCCTTGAAATTTTGCAGCATCAGTCTCTTTATCCCTATGGCCTTAATTCCACTCTATCTGACAATAAGCATAATCAGCATAAATTTTCAATTCGTGAACTCTTCTTTCTTGTTAATAATAAGAGCTGCTCTAGAGGTAATAGAGGACAGAGGTTATTTCGCACATCAAGCAAAGTTGATTTTGCTAACTTGCTAAAAACTCTGGAAAGCTTTAAAACTGGCACTAATTTTGTTAAAAATACTTACAAAATTCTCAAGTCCTTCAAGCACTCTGTCCTTAAATGTTTTTTCAAATTCTGGAATGAAACTGCTGACCATGTTGATAAGCATGTTTTTGCTTTGGTTCTGGACATTCTTAAACATATTCTTAAAGATAAAATTTCTCTTAAAGAATTTTCCAGTAATTTTGTTACCATCAGGTTCCTAAATAAAGCCTACGATAATCTCAATGTAAGGAAGCTGTTCTACAATAATGCAATTTTTTTTCCCATCCACAGGCACCAGTCTATTGTAAGTTTTAAATATGTTAAGACCTTAGGGTCAATAGTTAAAAACTACAAACTTAACTCTTCGAGCTACATTCCTGTAATTACTTCTTGTTCTTGTGATGAACATAAAGAAACAGTTCACTATGATAAGAATTACAACCATATTATCACCGGAAACTTGAGTTATGTTGAAAATGAAAAGCTTAGGAATTTATTAGAGTATGGCTCTAAATTCAGACCTTCCTTCACAATTTCCAAAGAAAGGATTCTTGAGAGCTTCACTCAAGATGTAAATAAGTACATCGTAAAAACTAGTTTGACGTACAATCAGCCTATTGAGGCCTTCGCAGAATGGAAATATAATATAATCAATAGCTTCACCGGTGAGTTGGCAGGTCTGGACTTTTGTTTCGACAGAAATCTCTTTTTCTCTGGAGAAGCTAAAAGGTCACTCTCCAAACTACAAGACCAATTTATTTTTACCACTACGGATAAAGCTAGCAATAATTTTGCAATTATCTGTAAGAAGTTCTATTTTGAATTGTTAACTATGGAACTCAATAATAGAGTAACATACGAGCCCGTAAGTTATTCTACCAAGCAGTTAGAAAATCGGTTTAAGGCATTCTTCAAGAAACTTAAAATTCCACAAACTAGAAGATATGGGCCTGAATTTCCATTTCTTTTTGCAACGGTTAAGTTTCATAAGGATCCTGTGAAGTTCAGGTTCATAGCTAGTGGAGTAAGGAGTCATAAAAAGAAAATAGATCTTGCTTTTGAAGATGTCTTAAAGAAGGTTTTGAAACACATTAGAAACTGTTCTAACTTGATGTACAGAGATTTTTGGATAATTAATAATAATGCAGAAGTAATTTCTACTATACTCAAAGTTTGTCCCCTAGATATTAATAGTTATGATTTTGAAAACCTATATACTAATCTGCCTCTATCAGATATAATCACTACATTTAAGGAGCTGTATGCAGAATTTAAACTTAACCAATTTGTTGATGTAGGATCTTGGAACTCTTATCTCAATTGCTGCATAAAAAATAACCATATCTTATATAATAATACTCTCTATAAGCAAGTGAACGGTATTCCAATGGGAACATCAATGTCCACAAATATCGCTAATCTATTCCTGTTCTTTAAGGAATATAAATTCATTAAAAATCACCCCACCTGCTCAGATAACTACCTTTACACTTTTAGATATATTGATGATCTGCTGTGTATCAATAATTCAGAAGTTATAGAAAGTGATTTTGATAATATCTATCCTAGCTCTCTTAACTTATGTAAAACCAACCACAGTAATCAGGAACTTGAGTTCCTAGACTTAAGCATTAAGCTCAACAGAGGTAACCCATCTATTAGCCTCTTTGATAAAAGAGTTAATTTTCCTTTCAAAGTAATTAAATATCTACACTGGAATAATAACATTTCAACCAAAGTAATTGAGAATGTACTAATTTCTCAGGTCCTAAGAATTTCAAGAATTTGCAGCAACAATTTGGATTTCAATTACCACATTAATATACTATTAGAAAGTTTTCTAGAGAACGAAATTCCTTCTTCTTTCATCAAAAGAACTTTAAGAAAAATTATTCTGAATAATAGAGTAAGGTTGGCAGATCTGCTTTAATTTTCTACACAGTTAATAATATGATTCTGACCAATCAAAGCCGTAAGGAAGTTGGCTAGAGGATGCCTATTAACTAACTAAAGGAACCTTAGTGCTATGGATATGACGGTCCTATTAAAACAAAAAATTAAATAATATAAACAAAATCACAAAAAAAGCTTAAAAATCTGTTTATAAAAGAAAATAAAAACAAATAAAAAAGAAAACTAGTTATTCATCACTAGGATAGCTATACTAAAAATAGTAAAACCAACATTAAAATTAATAAGATTCTGATTAATCTATAGAAGCTCACTAAGGTGATTTAATACATGCAAAGATTATTAAATAAACTGCTCGTGTATTTTATAATATTTCTCATGTATTCTGGAGAGTTAATTCTGCTCATTCTGATCATACAGATCCACAGTCTTAAGTTTATATATTTTTTTTTCTCTGGTTAAAATCTCCGCGCGTTGGTTTCTTGCTGTATGAGGAGGCCATCAGCCCCACCCTCACTGCCCCCCAGCGTCTTGGGAGTGGCGGAAGGGGTCAGCCATGTTCTCCTCTTGTGTGGAGAAAGGTTTTGTCACACAAGAGGTAAGCTCTCTTCCTTGTTTTTGGGTTCTAGGTTTTATAAGTTCAATGTTTGTACTTTATGTACCTTTTTCTCTGTCGTTTTTTAGCTTTTCAGCTTTTAAGCATTGGTTTGTCTGTTAACATTTTTGCGGGTTTTAACTCTTACTTTTCTTTGTAACTTTGAGCGTCTTTTGGGGTACCTAGGAACAGAAGAAGGCTAAGCCTGTTCCTTTTCTATGCGCTGTCTATGCGCTGTTTTTTCAAAGTAGTTAAGTTCTTAATAACTAATTAATTATGCACTTAAAGCACTGCTGAAATACTTTGTACATATTGCAACTAACTGTTTAAGGTATATAACTTTCACAAAGTTTTCTTTAGTTAATATTTATCTTTAACTTATTCTCGTTTTCGTGCTGTCATAAGTTGTAGAGTAGGGGTTTTAGACTCAAGTTTTCTTTCAAAAAATCTGTTCGTTATAAATTAACATTTCCTTTTTTAATTGCAATGTAAAATTTGGATTTCTTTTGCATTGTTTTTCAGGTTTAAATTCTCTCTCAAACGAACTTGGAATTTCGTTATAGCTGAAAATCATTTCCATTTATTATGTCACTCTCACAGCTTGAGTTCTCTTTAATCTTCTTCTCTCTGTTTAATAATAACAGATGAAGAGCATGGGTCGGGCCATGAAGGTTAATGGATGCAAGCGAAATTGTTAACTAGTGCTAGGTCATGCTACTCTACGGAGGACATGACTTATATATATATATTTTTTAACTATTTTAGGTGGGAATGTTACTTGCATCTATGGCCTTGCAGAAACCCATTTCCAACTAGGTCTTTGTGGAAGTGAGAAAATGCAGAGTTTTTGCTGGTCCTTGATAAAGCCAAGGCTCAGTATTCTCGACACCTTCTACATTCAGTTGTTTTATTTTATTTTTTATCTTTTCTCCTTTTACTCACACAGGTAGATACATAACCTTTTCTATGTTGTATTAGGTGTGAGTCAAAATTATATATGTATTTTTTTGCTTAGGTATCTTCTTTATAGAATGTGTATTCTGAATTTTCAAAACTGCTGCGTTGCGCGTTTTGATTTTCAGGTTATTTTGCACCCTTCGTTTTAAATTCTAAAATTTTTTCCTTAGTCTTCAGTTTTGCTCTTAAGTAACTAATTTCAATTTATTATTTAGCAGCTCATGCGCAAATTCTAGTTGAAATGTTTTATTATTATTATTATTTTTTTTTTTTATTACTATTTTTTCACTTGAGGTTTTTTTCATTTTCTAATTTTTCTTTTTAGTATGTTTTGGATGCAGCTTTTTGGAGTGTAGTTTATACTCGAGTTTGGTCTTTTCTTGGACTGCTTATTTCTAAAAGTTTTTCCTAGTTGGTTTGCTCAGAATTTGTATGTTTTGGCCCAAGTGGAGTTCTAAGGACGATGAAAGGATTGGAGGTCAGCTCAGATATTTTAAGTCCTCCCGCTCGGTTAGGCTAGCACCCTTTCCCATAGTGTATGAACTCGCTGGCAAAGGTAATCTAAAGTTATGAAATGACAAACGTTGTTTGACATGTAAATCTGCAGATCCTAACCTGTATTCTTCTGTTGAGGATAATTGCTCCAACAAGTTTTGCAAAGCCTACAATACCATCTATAAGCTCACCTGTACTGTCTGCAACCTTAGCTATATTGGCCAAAGTAAAAATCCTCTTCATCTTAGGATTAATGGTCACAGGTCTCTAGTAAACAAGTTCTCTAATTCAGGAGTGAACCCCTCCACAAACGCCAACCAGTACTCTACCTTTGAATTAGAACATTTCCATACTCATGGTTTTGACAAAGTGAAAATAGAGGTACTACATATTATTCCTGACCTCTATGCTCGGCTAGAAACTGAATCCCTTGAAATTTTGCAGCATCAGTCTCTTTATCCCTATGGCCTTAATTCCACTCTATCTGACAATAAGCATAATCAGCATAAATTTTCAATTCGTGAACTCTTCTTTCTTGTTAATAATAAGAGCTGCTCTAGAGGTAATAGAGGACAGAGGTTATTTCGCACATCAAGCAAAGTTGATTTTGCTAACTTGCTAAAAACTCTGGAAAGCTTTAAAACTGGCACTAATTTTGTTAAAAATACTTACAAAATTCTCAAGTCCTTCAAGCACTCTGTCCTTAAATGTTTTTTCAAATTCTGGAATGAAACTGCTGACCATGTTGATAAGCATGTTTTTGCTTTGGTTCTGGACATTCTTAAACATATTCTTAAAGATAAAATTTCTCTTAAAGAATTTTCCAGTAATTTTGTTACCATCAGGTTCCTAAATAAAGCCTACGATAATCTCAATGTAAGGAAGCTGTTCTACAATAATGCAATTTTTTTTCCCATCCACAGGCACCAGTCTATTGTAAGTTTTAAATATGTTAAGACCTTAGGGTCAATAGTTAAAAACTACAAACTTAACTCTTCGAGCTACATTCCTGTAATTACTTCTTGTTCTTGTGATGAACATAAAGAAACAGTTCACTATGATAAGAATTACAACCATATTATCACCGGAAACTTGAGTTATGTTGAAAATGAAAAGCTTAGGAATTTATTAGAGTATGGCTCTAAATTCAGACCTTCCTTCACAATTTCCAAAGAAAGGATTCTTGAGAGCTTCACTCAAGATGTAAATAAGTACATCGTAAAAACTAGTTTGACGTACAATCAGCCTATTGAGGCCTTCGCAGAATGGAAATATAATATAATCAATAGCTTCACCGGTGAGTTGGCAGGTCTGGACTTTTGTTTCGACAGAAATCTCTTTTTCTCTGGAGAAGCTAAAAGGTCACTCTCCAAACTACAAGACCAATTTATTTTTACCACTACGGATAAAGCTAGCAATAATTTTGCAATTATCTGTAAGAAGTTCTATTTTGAATTGTTAACTATGGAACTCAATAATAGAGTAACATACGAGCCCGTAAGTTATTCTACCAAGCAGTTAGAAAATCGGTTTAAGGCATTCTTCAAGAAACTTAAAATTCCACAAACTAGAAGATATGGGCCTGAATTTCCATTTCTTTTTGCAACGGTTAAGTTTCATAAGGATCCTGTGAAGTTCAGGTTCATAGCTAGTGGAGTAAGGAGTCATAAAAAGAAAATAGATCTTGCTTTTGAAGATGTCTTAAAGAAGGTTTTGAAACACATTAGAAACTGTTCTAACTTGATGTACAGAGATTTTTGGATAATTAATAATAATGCAGAAGTAATTTCTACTATACTCAAAGTTTGTCCCCTAGATATTAATAGTTATGATTTTGAAAACCTATATACTAATCTGCCTCTATCAGATATAATCACTACATTTAAGGAGCTGTATGCAGAATTTAAACTTAACCAATTTGTTGATGTAGGATCTTGGAACTCTTATCTCAATTGCTGCATAAAAAATAACCATATCTTATATAATAATACTCTCTATAAGCAAGTGAACGGTATTCCAATGGGAACATCAATGTCCACAAATATCGCTAATCTATTCCTGTTCTTTAAGGAATATAAATTCATTAAAAATCACCCCACCTGCTCAGATAACTACCTTTACACTTTTAGATATATTGATGATCTGCTGTGTATCAATAATTCAGAAGTTATAGAAAGTGATTTTGATAATATCTATCCTAGCTCTCTTAACTTATGTAAAACCAACCACAGTAATCAGGAACTTGAGTTCCTAGACTTAAGCATTAAGCTCAACAGAGGTAACCCATCTATTAGCCTCTTTGATAAAAGAGTTAATTTTCCTTTCAAAGTAATTAAATATCTACACTGGAATAATAACATTTCAACCAAAGTAATTGAGAATGTACTAATTTCTCAGGTCCTAAGAATTTCAAGAATTTGCAGCAACAATTTGGATTTCAATTACCACATTAATATACTATTAGAAAGTTTTCTAGAGAACAGAAATTCCTTCTTCTTTCATCAAAAGAACTTTAAGAAAAAATTATTCTGAATAATAGAGTAAGGTTGGCAGATCTGCTTTAATTTTCTACACAGTTAATAATATGATTCTGACCAATCAAAGCCGTAAGGAAGTTGGCTAGAGGATGCCTATTAACTAACTAAAGGAACCTTAGTGCTATGGATATGACGGTCCTATTAAAACAAAAAATTAAATAATATAAACAAAATCACAAAAAAGCTTAAAAATCTGTTTATAAAAGAAAATAAAAACAAATAAAAAAGAAAACTAGTTATTCATCACTAGGATAGCTATACTAAAAAATAGTAAAACCAACATTAAAATTAATAAGATTCTGATTAATCTATAGAAGCTCACTAAGGTGATTTAATACATGCAAAGATTATTAAATAAACTGCTCGTGTATTTTATAATATTTCTCATGTATTCTGGAGAGTTAATTCTGCTCATTCTGATCATACAGATCCACAGTCTTAAGTTTATATATTTTTTTTTTCTCTGGTTAAAATCTCCGCGCGTTGGTTTCTTGCTGTATGAGGAGGCCATCAGCCCCACCCTCACTGCCCCCCAGCGTCTTGGGAGTGGCGGAAGGGGTCAGCCATGTTCTCCTCTTGTGTGGAGAAAAGGTTTTGTCACACAAGAGGTAAGCTCTCTTCCTTGTTTTTGGGTTCTAGGTTTTATAAGTTCAATGTTTGTACTTTATGTACCTTTTCTCTGTCGTTTTTTAGCTTTTCAGCTTTTAAGCATTGGTTTGTCTGTTAACATTTTTGCGGGTTTTAACTCTTACTTTTCTTTGTAACTTTGAGCGTCTTTTGGGGTACCTAGGAACAGAAGAAGGCTAAGCCTGTTCCTTTTCTATGCGCTGTCTATGCGCTGTTTTTTCAAAGTAGTTAAGTTCTTAATAACTAATTAATTATGCACTTAAAGCACTGCTGAAATACTTTGTACATATTGCAACTAACTGTTTAAGGTATATAACTTTCACAAAGTTTTCTTTAGTTAATATTTATCTTTAACTTATTCTCGTTTTCGTGCTGTCATAAGTTGTAGAGTAGGGGGTTTTAGACTCAAGTTTTCTTTCAAAAATCTGTTCGTTATAAATTAACATTTCCTTTTTTAATTGCACTGTAAAATTTGGATTTCTTTTGCATTGTTTTTCAGGTTTAAATTCTCTCTCAAACGAACTTGGAATTTCGTTATAGCTGAAAATCATTTCCATTTATTATGTCACTCTCACAGCTTGAGTTCTCTTTAATCTTCTTCTCTCTGTTTAATAATAACAGATGAAGAGCATGGGTCGGGCCATGAAGGTTAATGGATGCAAGCGAAATTGTTAACTAGTGCTAGGTCATGCTACTCTACGGAGGACATGACTTATATATATATATTTTTTAACTATTTTAGGTGGGAATGTTACTTGCATCTATGGCCTTGCAGAAACCCATTTCCAACTAGGTCTTTGTGGAAGTGAGAAAATGCAGAGTTTTTGCTGGTCCTTGATAAAGCCAAGGCTCAGTATTCTCGACACCTTCTACATTCAGTTGTTTTATTTTATTTTTTATCTTTTCTCCTTTTACTCACACAGGTAGATACATAACCTTTTCTATGTTGTATTAGGTGTGAGTCAAAATTATATATGTATTTTTTTGCTTAGGTATCTTCTTTATAGAATGTGTATTCTGAATTTTCAAAACTGCTGCGTTGCGCGTTTTGATTTTCAGGTTATTTTGCACCCTTCGTTTTAAATTCTAAAATTTTTTCCTTAGTCTTCAGTTTTGCTCTTAAGTAACTAATTTCAATTTATTATTTAGCAGCTCATGCGCAAATTCTAGTTGAAATGTTTTATTATTATTATTATTTTTTTTTATTACTATTTTTTCACTTGAGGTTTTTTTCATTTTCTAATTTTTCTTTTTAGTATGTTTTGGATGCAGCTTTTTGGAGTGTAGTTTATACTCGAGTTTGGTCTTTTCTTGGACTGCTTATTTCTAAAAAGTTTTTCCTAGTTGGTTTGCTCAGAATTTGTATGTTTTGGCCCAAGTGGAGTTCTAAGGACGATGAAAGGATTGGAGGTCAGCTCAGATATTTTAAGTCCTCCCGCTCGGTTAGGCTAGCACCCTTTCCCATAGTGTATGAACTCGCTGGCAAAGGTAATCTAAAGTTATGAAATGACAAACGTTGTTTGACATGTAAATCTGCAGATCCTAACCTGTATTCTTCTGTTGAGGATAATTGCTCCAACAAGTTTTGCAAAGCCTACAATACCATCTATAAGCTCACCTGTACTGTCTGCAACCTTAGCTATATTGGCCAAAGTAAAAATCCTCTTCATCTTAGGATTAATGGTCACAGGTCTCTAGTAAACAAGTTCTCTAATTCAGGAGTGAACCCCTCCACAAACGCCAACCAGTACTCTACCTTTGAATTAGAACATTTCCATACTCATGGTTTTGACAAAGTGAAAATAGAGGTACTACATATTATTCCTGACCTCTATGCTCGGCTAGAAACTGAATCCCTTGAAATTTTGCAGCATCAGTCTCTTTATCCCTATGGCCTTAATTCCACTCTATCTGACAATAAGCATAATCAGCATAAATTTTCAATTCGTGAACTCTTCTTTCTTGTTAATAATAAGAGCTGCTCTAGAGGTAATAGAGGACAGAGGTTATTTCGCACATCAAGCAAAGTTGATTTTGCTAACTTGCTAAAAACTCTGGAAAGCTTTAAAACTGGCACTAATTTTGTTAAAAATACTTACAAAATTCTCAAGTCCTTCAAGCACTCTGTCCTTAAATGTTTTTTCAAATTCTGGAATGAAACTGCTGACCATGTTGATAAGCATGTTTTTGCTTTGGTTCTGGACATTCTTAAACATATTCTTAAAGATAAAATTTCTCTTAAAGAATTTTCCAGTAATTTTGTTACCATCAGGTTCCTAAATAAAGCCTACGATAATCTCAATGTAAGGAAGCTGTTCTACAATAATGCAATTTTTTTTCCCATCCACAGGCACCAGTCTATTGTAAGTTTTAAATATGTTAAGACCTTAGGGTCAATAGTTAAAAACTACAAACTTAACTCTTCGAGCTACATTCCTGTAATTACTTCTTGTTCTTGTGATGAACATAAAGAAACAGTTCACTATGATAAGAATTACAACCATATTATCACCGGAAACTTGAGTTATGTTGAAAATGAAAAGCTTAGGAATTTATTAGAGTATGGCTCTAAATTCAGACCTTCCTTCACAATTTCCAAAGAAAGGATTCTTGAGAGCTTCACTCAAGATGTAAATAAGTACATCGTAAAAACTAGTTTGACGTACAATCAGCCTATTGAGGCCTTCGCAGAATGGAAATATAATATAATCAATAGCTTCACCGGTGAGTTGGCAGGTCTGGACTTTTGTTTCGACAGAAATCTCTTTTTCTCTGGAGAAGCTAAAAGGTCACTCTCCAAACTACAAGACCAATTTATTTTTACCACTACGGATAAAGCTAGCAATAATTTTGCAATTATCTGTAAGAAGTTCTATTTTGAATTGTTAACTATGGAACTCAATAATAGAGTAACATACGAGCCCGTAAGTTATTCTACCAAGCAGTTAGAAAATCGGTTTAAGGCATTCTTCAAGAAACTTAAAATTCCACAAACTAGAAGATATGGGCCTGAATTTCCATTTCTTTTTGCAACGGTTAAGTTTCATAAGGATCCTGTGAAGTTCAGGTTCATAGCTAGTGGAGTAAGGAGTCATAAAAAGAAAATAGATCTTGCTTTTGAAGATGTCTTAAAGAAGGTTTTGAAACACATTAGAAACTGTTCTAACTTGATGTACAGAGATTTTTGGATAATTAATAATAATGCAGAAGTAATTTCTACTATACTCAAAGTTTGTCCCCTAGATATTAATAGTTATGATTTTGAAAACCTATATACTAATCTGCCTCTATCAGATATAATCACTACATTTAAGGAGCTGTATGCAGAATTTAAACTTAACCAATTTGTTGATGTAGGATCTTGGAACTCTTATCTCAATTGCTGCATAAAAAATAACCATATCTTATATAATAATACTCTCTATAAGCAAGTGAACGGTATTCCAATGGGAACATCAATGTCCACAAATATCGCTAATCTATTCCTGTTCTTTAAGGAATATAAATTCATTAAAAATCACCCCACCTGCTCAGATAACTACCTTTACACTTTTAGATATATTGATGATCTGCTGTGTATCAATAATTCAGAAGTTATAGAAAGTGATTTTGATAATATCTATCCTAGCTCTCTTAACTTATGTAAAACCAACCACAGTAATCAGGAACTTGAGTTCCTAGACTTAAGCATTAAGCTCAACAGAGGTAACCCATCTATTAGCCTCTTTGATAAAAGAGTTAATTTTCCTTTCAAAGTAATTAAATATCTACACTGGAATAATAACATTTCAACCAAAGTAATTGAGAATGTACTAATTTCTCAGGTCCTAAGAATTTCAAGAATTTGCAGCAACAATTTGGATTTCAATTACCACATTAATATACTATTAGAAAGTTTTCTAGAGAACGAAATTCCTTCTTCTTTCATCAAAAGAACTTTAAGAAAAATTATTCTGAATAATAGAGTAAGGTTGGCAGATCTGCTTTAATTTTCTACACAGTTAATAATATGATTCTGACCAATCAAAGCCGTAAGGAAGTTGGCTAGAGGATGCCTATTAACTAACTAAAGGAACCTTAGTGCTATGGATATGACGGTCCTATTAAAACAAAAAATTAAATAATATAAACAAAATCACAAAAAAAGCTTAAAAATCTGTTTATAAAAGAAAATAAAAACAAATAAAAAAGAAAACTAGTTATTCATCACTAGGATAGCTATACTAAAAATAGTAAAACCAACATTAAAATTAATAAGATTCTGATTAATCTATAGAAGCTCACTAAGGTGATTTAATACATGCAAAGATTATTAAATAAACTGCTCGTGTATTTTATAATATTTCTCATGTATTCTGGAGAGTTAATTCTGCTCATTCTGATCATACAGATCCACAGTCTTAAGTTTATATATTTTTTTTCTCTGGTTAAAATCTCCGCGCGTTGGTTTCTTGCTGTATGAGGAGGCCATCAGCCCCACCCTCACTGCCCCCCAGCGTCTTGGGAGTGGCGGAAGGGGTCAGCCATGTTCTCCTCTTGTGTGGAGAAAGGTTTTGTCACACAAGAGGTAAGCTCTCTTCCTTGTTTTTGGGTTCTAGGTTTTATAAGTTCAATGTTTGTACTTTATGTACCTTTTCTCTGTCGTTTTTTAGCTTTTCAGCTTTTAAGCATTGGTTTGTCTGTTAACATTTTTGCGGGTTTTAACTCTTACTTTTCTTTGTAACTTTGAGCGTCTTTTTGGGGTACCTAGGAACAGAAGAAGGCTAAGCCTGTTCCTTTTCTATGCGCTGTCTATGCGCTGTTTTTTCAAAGTAGTTAAGTTCTTAATAACTAATTAATTATGCACTTAAAGCACTGCTGAAATACTTTGTACATATTGCAACTAACTGTTTAAGGTATATAACTTTCACAAAGTTTTCTTTAGTTAATATTTATCTTTAACTTATTCTCGTTTTCGTGCTGTCATAAGTTGTAGAGTAGGGGGTTTTAGACTCAAGTTTTCTTTCAAAAATCTGTTCGTTATAAATTAACATTTCCTTTTTTAATTGCAATGTAAAATTTGGATTTCTTTTGCATTGTTTTTCAGGTTTAAATTCTCTCTCAAACGAACTTGGAATTTCGTTATAGCTGAAAATCATTTCCATTTATTATGTCACTCTCACAGCTTGAGTTCTCTTTAATCTTCTTCTCTCTGTTTAATAATAACAGATGAAGAGCATGGGTCGGGCCATGAAGGTTAATGGATGCAAGCGAAATTGTTAACTAGTGCTAGGTCATGCTACTCTACGGAGGACATGACTTATATATATATATTTTTTAACTATTTTAGGTGGGAATGTTACTTGCATCTATGGCCTTGCAGAAACCCATTTCCAACTAGGTCTTTGTGGAAGTGAGAAAATGCAGAGTTTTTGCTGGTCCTTGATAAAGCCAAGGCTCAGTATTCTCGACACCTTCTACATTCAGTTGTTTTATTTTATTTTTTATCTTTTCTCCTTTTACTCACACAGGTAGATACATAACCTTTTCTATGTTGTATTAGGTGTGAGTCAAAATTATATATGTATTTTTTTGCTTAGGTATCTTCTTTATAGAATATATATATATATATATATATATATATATATATATATATATATATATATATAATCTCTTTGGGAAGGAGACACTATGTAATTATTTGAACATGTAAAATAATATTTTTGCATGTTTAATTTGTGACATACGTCGCTCTTGATCTCTTTGGGGAGTAGCCCCCGGTGTCGCAGTGGTCTAAGCGATGGCTTCTGATCATTCGCCCAACGGAGGGGTCTGGGTTCGAATCCCGGTAAGGCATGGATGTCGTGGTTGTCCTACGGCCATCCCGGTGGCCCAGTGATTTAAGCTATGGCTTCTGGTCATTAGCCCAACGGAGGGGGTCTGCGTTAGAATCCCGAGCAATGGTTGTTTGCGTTTGTCTTTCGGAGGTTTATTTGCTGAGTTCCTAGTTCACCTATGTACATTCCTGTTGTTGAAACACAGGATTTCTATACTGCATGTAGCTGTCCACCAAGTTCAGTGTGTATGTCAATTTATCTTTGGAAAACTGCTACACATAATTCGGAAACTTGGAAAACTGCCACAAATTCGAAGTGCCCCTCGGAAGAACAGCAACTCGTTCCCGGCCCCTTAATGAAAAACATGTGGGAGTCTTCCTGTTTGGCGGTTTATAGTGAACCGGATCTTATACGCCATTTTCTGTAAGTAGGAATCTCCTATATTATAATTTTATGCCACTATAATAACTCCTACACTTTAACAAATTTAGTACGAAATGCAATTTGCGTATACATTCCCTTATACACTGAGTGCTGGCCACTTTATTATGACCACTCCCTCAGTACTTCGGTGGGCCACCTTTTGCCTTTAATACTGCGTCGATTCTTCGTGGCATGGACTCCACGAGATGTTGATAGGTGGTTTGTGGAATCTGAGACCATGCTTGATGAATAGCACTTTCCAGGAGTGTGAGATTACAGGGTTGTGGATCCAGCTGTCTGATGTCTCGTTCAACTTCATCCCACAAATTCTCATTGGGGTTGAGATCTGGAGATTGTGGGGGCCACCTAAGCAAAGTAAACTCACCGGCATGTTCCTGGAAACTAATCCTGTACAATACGAACACTATGGCAGGACGCATTATCTTGTTGAAAGTAGCCATCGCCATTGGGATAAACCATCCACATGGCAGGATGCACTTGGTCCGCAACGATGTTTAGGTATGATGTGGCAGTCAGACGTTGATCAACACGAATTAAAGGGCCCAAAGCATGCCAGGAAAACATTCCCCAAACCATAACGTTGCCTCCACCACTTTGAAGGGTTGTAGTAATGCATTTGGGGTCCATGCTTTCGTGCTGTTTCCGCCAAATTCTCACACGGCCATCGGCATGGTGCAACTGAAAACGTGATTCATCGGAACACATGATTTGTTTCCAATTATCGACTGTCCAATCCTTGTGCTCCTGTGCGAACTGGAGACGTTTTCTCTTGTTAACTGCAGACAGCAAAGGTGTTCAAACAGGGCTTCGGCTGCCATATTCCATCTGAAGCAGTGTACGGCCAAGAGTGCGTGCAGAGATCCTTTGAGGGGATCCTTGATTAAGATGGTCTGTAATTTGCTGCACTGCTGCTCTTCTGTTGTCTGTTGCCAGTCTGGACACTCTCCGTTCCGCCCGAGCAGCCACTAGTCGATGACGTCCACACGTTGCACGTAGAGACCCAGTTTTTTGGCTGACAGTCCAGTCTTTAAACACTTTAACAACAGCTGCTCTGGAACATTTCACGAATGCGGCGGTTTCGGTGATACTCGCTCCATGTCTCCGAGCTCCTACAATCATCCGACGTTGAAAGTCCGTCAAATCGCATTGTTTACCCATCTCGTCACCCAAAAATCCCTTCTACTACTCTCGCAAGCCCTAAGCTTTCCCTTTTTATACTAGTTTTTGCCCTAAGGCGGCAACAGAATGCAGCCATAGCTCATTTGCTTAAAACTGTCAAGTGGTCATAATGAAGTGAAGACTCAGTGTCTAAGGTGTACGAGTCTTATGCGGTGTGTTTTGCTAACGGTGGAAGAAAGAATAGGAGTTTTCCGCCAAGAGAACAGCTGTTCAACAACGACAATCACCAAAGAGGAAAGACCTTTCGTTAATGCAATTTGTATATGTCCCCGTAACGTCTCACTAACAGAAAAGTACCAATCTCCCGGGTACGAGTTTTCTAAAATTCAATTTTAGGAAAATGCCGTGATTGCTTCAATTTGTGAAACAATTTACGAATTTGAAGAGGGGAAAATGTATCGGAATAGTTAGAAGAGGTGAAGATGATGCCAAATCCTGAAAATCAGGCATTAAAACTGAACAAGAGGGAACGGAACTGCATGGGTACGAGTTTGCCGGGTACCAATCTCCCGTGTTCCATTATTGGATTATTCAACATTGTGTGTAAATATATTTATATTGTCTAGCATAGGCGCCGAATTCGTGGGTTCGAGACAGTTTTTGAACCCCCAATGATTTTGTTGAGGGTTCCTCGAACCCCTAATATTTTTGCGCGTATTTCGTGGAAAAAATACACGTACGCATATGTGCATAAATTTTGGTTTTCGTTATCAATTCTTCAAGGTTTTTATTATTCATTCCCCGTTTATTATAGTATATAAAAAGTGTGTACAGAAATTTACCCCTCGGACTGTTTATTGTCCTCAAAAAGGAATTAGTGTTTGTTCGTGCTCATAAAATTTGACGCGCCATACAATACATCAAGTACCGTTGTTTATGAGCATTTAAAACTTTAAATTTTAGAAAATTCTTCGGTTTGTCTGGGTTCCCACAAAAAAGAAAAGTCTAGCTCTACAATCGGAGACGAGAGCCTATTCGAGGTCATAGTGATAAAGGTGGAAATATGTTGCACAGTCAGTTGACCCGCCCTATCTTCGGGCAGTCAGGAAACAAGAAGGTTAGAAGAGAGAGAAGATGGCATCAGCAACCGCTGGTGAAGCCAAGTGTGATCATCTGGTTTCTTGGGCCCTCCGGTTGGGAGGTTCAGTGGCGTGACGTCTCTTACTGAAGACCACTTGCTGAAGACCTGTGCTAGAGCACAGGTTGATAGCGACTGTCTCTTACGCTCAGCAGCATTCCCTGAAGGTCAACAAAATTCCCACAGCTTTAGCAAGGCCGTGATTGGTTAATACGCAATATGCACTTCCGCTCGACAAAGCATAATTTTATTTAATTTTTTTAGAAAATAATAAACAGTATTTCTGTAACTTTTTGCAAATTTTTAGTTATGTGCATGTATATTTCGTTCTCATTTTCCCCTGATTGTACATGATGCACAAGTGCCTCTGAAACCTCTTCAAAGTCAACGATTCCCCATAGTATAAGTACAGAAGCTGCCCAAGTTGAGCATCCTGGGCATACACAGCTGGTACGAAGTAGAGCCCACGGAAAACGTAGGGCATGGGGCTGATGTCATGTCCTCTCCCTTCTAACCTCCTATTTAAACTCAGAAATCATTTGAAGAAAAAAATTTTGGAATTTTTAAAATTGGTAAAAAAAACCTTAAAATATGTTTTACATGTTTTAGTTACTTTTATAAGACAATTGAGTTGAATATTCACATAGTATCTGTGTATTGTATATGATAATGCCGCGCCTACAAAAGCAAAATAAATGAAATAAATAATTATCTAGAGAAAAAAATAATCTGTAATTAACTATAATTTGCTTCATTTTAGCATTTCAGGCGTCTTATTGTGCCAGATAATATCACTGAATGAAATTAAAATTTTTTAAATACTCTGAAAAATGAATTGGTAATTCGATTAAAAATTTCCGGAATCCCCAATAATTTTTCAAGTCGGAATAATTTTTCATCCAGTAGGGATTCAATTAAAGTATCAAGTTTATGTGGTTGTAGTTCCTTTAAGTCCTGACATACTGTTTTTAAGTTATTTTCAGCGAATGATAAGGACCTTTATTTTTCATTTATTAATTTCATTTTATTGACTGATCAATAGTTTGCTTCATGTATTGATTAATAAATGGTAAGATAATTGGAACAAAACATTTATTTTGTGGTAAATTGTTCTTCCGACTTTTGACTTAAAATTTGTTTTTCCACAAAACGGAAAAATGTGCCTCGTCACTGGATGACATGTGATCTGTAAGAATAGCTCACAATTCCCAAAGCCGTCTGGATTTGGGCCGTGCAACTAATGAAGAAGCATTGGTATAGTTAAGTTTTTCAACCCCCCCCCCCTCGTTCATGAGGGAAGCAATCTTAGTATGTGCCCGTCGCATTGTGATTCCTTTCCCACGAGACTACTTCCTTAAATGAGGACAATGGGTTTGGTCTTTAAAAGTAAACCGCAGCAAGTAAACATCTGGAGATGGAGTGGTTGTTTTGCCATTGTTCCACAGAACGGCGCAATGTGGAGGAGGTAAAAGAGCGTAAAAACTCAGGGCTATTAGTACAAAGGCTGGTTCTTTTAGCGAAGCACACTGTGCTTCACGAAGAGGGAGGCTGTGACATAGTTGCGGTGCCATCTCTCTTCGCAAGAGTAATCTAATCCCCTCCGATATCTAAGCGCACGAAGCAAGCGTGGGAAGGAATTAAATCTATGTTTATACCCCAGTAAATCCAACGAACATCACTGAAACACATTAAAACAGAAGGAATATTTGTTTTGAAATCATTAAGCAGAATGTTTCATATTCGAAGATCTAAAAGCTAACATTATCAGCAAATACCCATATTTTTAACCCCTGAAAAAAAGGATTATCGAAAAATGCCCTGTCCATAGAAATTTCAAGTTCTCTCCACAACGTATTGCATCATCCAAAGTCAGAAATAACTTTTAGTTCAACCCCAGTGGATTCCAAACCTTGATTTATCAAAAAAAAAAAAGCAATATATTTTTCATTTGTAAGTTAAAGAATATTGGCTGCTTCCATTGCGATAATAATCCTCAGATTAAGAAAAATTGGGCTTTCTTGAAAAGGCAAAGAATTTTGTCCATTCTGGTGTATAGCCTAGAGTCAATATGAATTCCGTCAAAGCTTAAAACATAAAGCTTTACAGAGCGATTTAAACTTTCATAGCTTCCCCCCCCATCAACAAAAAGACATCGTGTTGAATGCCTGGATTACAGGTAAATTTTGCGCACCATCTTTTTCAAAGTAATGGAATAATGCTTTTCCCCCTCCAGAAGTCATATATGATTTTTCTAAAGAGAGCTCTTATTACGATGCATTTCAATACATCTTCAGGTGCCCATTTTATCCATTGCTTCCTTTCGTAAGATCACTTGGGCGTCGTAAATATATCATGGATACCTTTACCTAATCTTTCCAACGTACTATAGTTTCTCTTAATTTCTTTTAATTGCTTCTTGAGTTGGATAATTTGTTTTGACCAGAACCTTGTAATGATGTATGAATTTCTGATTTGTGCAGAGATATTTAATAATCTCGCGTTTCTCATTCTTTAAAGAACCTAGTACACTTTCAAGATCAGATATTTTTTCCTGCAGTCTTTTACTCTCCTTCATCTTTTCACATTTCAAACATACATGAAGTTGCGGAATTACTATCTTGTTTCGTCCTAAATCGAATCTACCCCGCCGCTGATACGGGATTTTTTTGAATTTAAAGTTTTAATTCGATCCAAAGAACTTTCTAAAATTCTTGGTCTCCGATAAACCGTCACACACGAAAACTGCCACACATCTTTCAGCAACTTGGAAAACTGCCATATGTTTTCATTAAGGGACCGAGCACAAATTGCTGTTCCTCCGAGGAACACTTTGAATGTTGTCAGTTTTCCCAGTTTGCGCGAATTATGTGTGGCAGTTTTTCAAAGTTCCTAATGACGGGAAGGAGTTCTTTTGTTTATCGGAATTTTCATACCGGTTCATACGAGTTTACGGCAACTGGCCACAAAAAGTTCAACGAGGGGAGGGGGAGGGGGTATGAATAAAGATCGCCGTTTCTTGGTATATATATATATACATTTTTTTAAAAGTAGAATTGGGAACTCCAAACAATTTCGAGAAAACGTTCTACGTAAGGCAAGCGAGAACTGCACTTTAATTTGAAGGAACACTGTAAACTGCCGAAAATTTCATATGGGACCCCCTCGACCCCCCTTTCCCCCAAACCCTCTACGGTCTAAGTTAGAGTACCATGAGGTAGTACACCAACCAAATTTGGTGGTTCTAAATTGAAAACTGTAGATTTTACAAAAATTTTAGTAGGGGCCCCTTGACCCCGGGCCCCTTACCTTTCCAAAAACCGTTTACGGTCTAAGTTAGAGCACCATGAGGAAGTATACCAAATTTTGTGGTTCTAAATTGAAAACTGCAGATTTTACGAAAATTTTCTATGGGGGCCCATCGACCCCGGGCTCAGACCACTTTCAAACACTGTCTACGGTCTAAGTTAGAGCACCATTAAGTAGTGTACCAAATTTGGTGGTTTTAAATTGAAAACTGTAGATTTGACGAATATTGCGTATGGGACCCCCTTTATCCCCCCCCTACCCGTTCAGAAAACCCTCTACCGTCTAAATTAGAGCACCATGAGATATTATCCCAAAATTGGTGTTTCTAAATTGAAAACTGTAGATTTTACAAATATTGCTTATTAAGGCCCCTTGACCCCGGGCCCCTTACCTTTCCAAAAACCGTTTACGGTCTAAGTTAGAGCACCATGAGGAAGTATACCAAATTTTGTGGTTCCAAATTGAAAACTGTAGTTTTTACGAAAATTTTCTATGGGGGCCCATCGACCCCGGGCTCAGACCACTTCCAAAAACAAACTGTCTACGGTCTAAGTTAGAGCACCATGAGGAAGTATACCAAATTTTGTGGTTCTAAATTGAAAACTTTAGATTTTACGAAAATTTTCTATGGGGGCCCATCGACCCCGGGCTCAGACCACTTCCAAAAACTGTCTACGGTCCAAGTTAGAGCACCATGAGGCAGTGCACCAAATTTGGTGGTTTTAAATTGAAAACTGTAGATTTGACGAATATTGCGCATGGGCCCCCCCCTTGATCCCCCCGTCCCGAAAACCCTCTACCGTCTAAATTAGAGCACCATGAGATATTATCCCAAATTTGGTGTTTCTAAATTGAAAACTGTAGATTTTACGAACATTGCTTATTAAGGCCCCTTGACCCCGGGCCCCTTACCTTTCCAAAACCGTTTACGGTCTAAGTTAGAGCACCATGAGGAAGTATACCAAATTTTGTGGTTCCAAATTGAAAACTGTAGTTTTTACGAAAATTTTCTATGGGGGCCCATCGACCCCGGGCTCAGACCACTTCCAAAGACTGTCTACGGTCTAAGTTAGAGCACCATGAGGAAGTATACCAAATTTTGTGGTTCTAAATTGAAAACTTTACATTTTACGAAAATTTTCTATGGGGGCCCATTGACCCCGGGCTCAGACCACTTCCAAAAACTGTCTACGGTCTAAGTTAGAGCACCATGAGGTAGTATACCAAATTTGGTTGCTTTAAATTGAAAACTGTAGATTTTACGAATATTGCGTATGGGGGCCCCCTTGATCCTGGGCCCCCCACCCATTCCGAAAACTCTCTACCGTCTAAATTAGAGCACCATGAGATATTATCCCAAATTTGGTGTTTCTAAATTGAAAACTGTAGATTTTACGAATATTGCGTTTGGGGTCCCTTGACCCTGGGCCCCTTACCTTTCCAAAAACCGTTTACGGTCTAAATTAGAGCACCATGAGGAAGTATACCAAATTTTGTGGTTCTAAATTGAAAACGGTAGAGTTTACGAAAAATTTCTATGTGGGCCCATCGACCCCAGGCTCAGACCACTTCCAAAAACACCATGAGGCAGTATACTAAATTTGGTGGTTCTAAATTGAAAACTGTAGATTTTACGAAATTTTTGTATGAGATGAGGGATTAATTAGTGCCCCCTCCTGAAATATTTTGATAAGTGCCGCATAAAAATTAAATCTGCAAATTAAATCAGTGTCTGAACAAATTTTTCCTACCAAAGATCAAATGTTTAGAAACATACAAAAGAAAAAAAATGAAAAGAAAAAAAGCCGTGTAATTAATGCCCCATCCTGAAATGTTATGGCTCGCGATGTTATGGCTTGCGATGTTTTGTCACCGCGATGTTTTGACCTGCGATGTGTTGTGTCCGCGATGTTATGGCTTGCGATGTTTTGTGTCCGCGATGTTATGACTTGCGATGTTTTGTCACCGCGATGTTTTGACCTGCGATGTTATGTCCGCGATGTTATGTCCGCGATGTTATGTTGCGCGATGTTTTGACCTGCGATGTTTTGACGTGCTACGCGTCTCGGCACCGGAGCCTGTCTTTCTAGTTAGCCTTGAGACGGTACGCATTGACGTCATGAAACCGCGGTCGCGTCACTTTTTCGTCTGCTGCTTTCTTGCAGAACAACTGGTGTACAAGTGAGATCAAAGATGCGTTACATGGGTTACGTAAGTGGGTTATCTGTTGATCAAAAAGAGCTTTATTCTGATAAATTAAAGTTATTGGGCAATTGTGGTGACCCATACTCATTTTTCCTGAACAATATTGAAGTCTTGCCACGAATAGAACACGGCGATATTGTTGATTATTTCGTTTTTTGCACTAAGGCCTTCACTCTCGAGCAAATGAAATCGTGCAAGTCAGTCATAAAGAAAGGTTAATTCCAGTCTAAATATCTTCATAGAGTTTTTGTAGGTAACGCATCAGTAAATTTATGAACATACCTGTTACAAAATGTAAACTACACACTCTAATGTTCCTTCGTTTTCGATCATCAATGTCAACTCTGCTGATACGTGATAACCACAAATTTTAGCGCTGCTGAATAATTTTTATAATTTTGATCCCACTTCGTTCACTCAGATGGCAATCTATAATAGGACACATCATTTTCTCTCCCACTTCGGTTACTGCAGCCGAAAATAGCACACAACACGATCTTCCTTAACGCTCCACAATGCAAATCCAAGCAGTGTTTGTACACCAGTTGATCACCAGGTCGTCTGCTAGGATGGTTTATCTTGCTGTGACGTCATATGCATACGGTCTATAGAACCTTTGCACCGACGTCAGAAAGGGAAAAAAATACAGTCAACATTTGTTTTCACAAGAAGCATGTTGGAAAATTAGTACAACGGAAACTATTTATAAAAACATATTTCATTAGAAATCTAACGAGCTAATGAGGAAATGTAAATTCGAGGACGATTGAGAACAAATATCAAAATTTGAGAACAATTTGTGTTCCCAAAGGCATCAGACGTTTTTGGGGACAGTAAGCTGAATTCGAGGACTGTCCATAAGAATTTGGGACTTCTGGTCAACTTAGAATAGAGTGACCAAAAAATTGGGGAGGGGGAGGCATGAATGTGTGTAAACTGATATTTTCCTTTTGGGGGAGGGCATTTGTTTGCAAACAGTTTCTTCGTGAATTCTTCTTAAACAGTGGCGTAAGAATACTTTTAATTTATAGTTGGGTGAACCTTCCACCTCAAGAATTAAGCCATTTATGGATGACCCCTTCCGAATTTCTTTTAGGAGGAGGGGTACATTACAGTTTTTATAAAATCCGTACACTGATTAGAATTTCATTCACACAAATGAAAAATTTTCTCATCATCATATTAATTGTTACTATTACACTGGTGTGCAAAAGTTAAGGACGAAGAGGAGAAATTAGCATAACAGCGGAATGAGCAGGCAGAACGGACCGAAAGACCACTCAGGAGATAGACTAGGGTCCGGTACGGTAGGGCATACGCATATATGCAGCATGACGGGGGGAGTGTTGGAAGGGTATAAAGCACACGGGCGGTGTACGCTCAGCAATTCGGTGAAAGCTATTGCACGGTGTACATCGGTTTGAACGACGTCGAGTTGCTGCCACCGTGTGATATGGCAAACAGGCAATCCAGTAGACGACATCTGGATGACTTTACCCGAGGTCGCGTCATTGGGAAGTTGGAAGAAGGTCGAAGTGTGACTAGTGTGGCCGAGGAGTTCGCGGTCGCTCACAGCATCGTTTCACGAGCATGGAGAGCATTTCAAACGACAGGAATAGCTGTCCGAGAGTTTAGCAGTGGTCGTCCACGAGCAACCACGGCTGCGGACGACCGGCATATTGTCCTCCAGGCAAGAAGAGACTGACGGCAGACAGCGGGAGATATCGCAAGGCACATGCAACAGACAACTGGACGTCCGTTATCGCGTTTTACCATGGCCAGAAGGCTGCACAAAGGTGGCCTATTTGCACGACGACCAGTACGTTGTGTGCCATTAAGCCTGCTCATCGGAGACGGCGGTTTCTGTGGTGCCAGGAACACAAGAACTGGACACATCAGCAATGGGGTCGAGTTCTCTTTACGGATGAGAGCCGATTTAGTCTGACGACCGATTCTGGACGTATACACATCTAGAGAGAGCAGGGAACAGGCAATCACACCTCCAACATCATCGAAAGGGACCGGTTTGGAGGTGGCAGAGTTCTCGTTTGGGGCGGTATCATGCTTGGTAGCCGTACTGACCTCCACATCTTCCAAAGAGGTTCAGTCACTGGTGTCCGTTATTGTACCGAGGTTCTCCTGTCTCACCTGCGTCTGTTTAGAGGTGCTGTGGGTCCTGAGTTCCTTTTCATGGACGACAACGCTACACCTCATCGTACAGTGGCTGTCGCAGAGCTGTTGGAGAGTGAAGATATTCAACGCATGGATTGGCCCGCAAGGTGCCCGGACCAAAATCCAATCGAACACGTTTGGGACCTTCTCGGCAGACGCTTGGCAGCACGTCACCAGCCGCCAGCAACGATTCCGCAGCTGCGATTGGCGCTACAAGAGGAATGGGCCGCGATGCCTCAACAGCTCCTTGACAACCTCGTCTTCAGCATGCACCGACGTTGTAAATCCTGCAAAGCAGTCAGGGGTGATCATATCCCCTACTAAAGACAGGATTTTTCTTGGCAGCCGCCTGTCACATGGACGTTTCTGTCTTCTGTCCAGTTGTGCTCGAAGCTACCTTTTCCTTAAAGTGCCTTTGTATCCTTTGGATTCCTTCTTTGGACGGTTTTGCTCACTTGTCCCATATTCTGACATCTTGGGGATCTTGTGGTATGATTTGAGTCGACGTGGAGCAATTCTGCAGGACGTTACATTCAAAAAACCGTGTCGTCCTTAATTTTTGCACGCCAGTGTGTTATTATTATGGCTGATAAAAATTTGCACGTTATTGCTTAGCTATCAGAAAAATGAATGGCGTAGCAGTTTTTTCTGGTTATCTCTTGTTAATTGTGTGTGGGTGGTTTTTTTTTTTACTTGAGCAGGGTAAGTGAACATTATGAATAGTTAATTTCTGCCTGCAAGTTTTGGAAAAAGAGGATTCAAGCCCGAAAAAGACATGTTCATCAAGACGCATGAAATTTTAAGAGAAATGAGGCACTGATCAAGTATGTTATCAAGCTGTGCTATGTATATTGTTTAAAGTTATTAACAGAAACTTCGCACTTTACTTAGTAGTTAATGAATTTTGTTTTACACGATTACTAGCGTGCTCTAAAACAAAAACTGTCTGTGTCTGCGAGCAAGGGCATAATTTACCATACAAATATTTTAACTTTTTAGGAGAGTTAAAGGCGATATCTCACTCATCTTATAAATATTCGCATCAGTGGCGTACCGGAAAAACTCCACCCCTCCCCCCTTCCGTCCGCAAAAAAGTAATTTCTAGGCATTTTTGAGAAAACGTTTTAGCTCTTAATTACTGAAAATTTTAAATTCTATATTATCATTATGGGCGTTTTAATAATTCAAATTCTTTTGAACCTACAAGTGTTTTCGTAAACCCAAAATTATTGCGCTTTATTGTGTGTAACACAAATGTGCACTTTGTAATTAAAATGATTGCCCTAGCTTTATACCAATGCAAAGCACTACAAAACACTTATGCCAAAGTTAAACATATGTAAATTTTATTCTTTTAGGGAACAAAGGTCGTCGTCTTTAATGTCTCACTATCGACACATAAAACACATAACTGCTGTTAGTTGGTTGGCAGGAGTTTATTGGCGCAAGAGTCTCACTGGCCAAAGAACGCCATGCCAAACGGTTTGCATCAGAAACAAAAGCAAAATAAAAAGATAACAAAAGGTAAGGTACAAAACAGAAACACGACAAGAAACGACCTAAATAACCAACAGTCAGACAAGGAACTACACAATATTAAAAACACCACACGTAACTGCCTAGTGATAGTGTCTAAGAACCTTTTCCGATTTATACAAAAATATATATAAAACATAAATAAGCAAATACATAAGTAACTAACAGTTAAGACCTGCAGCACAAAAGTTCTAAAACTTCTTAAATTATTTTTTCTTGAATATGAAAAACGCATTTAACACCATGCCACAATATTTTGCCCGTAGTAAAAAAGTCCTCGCGAAGAAAATCTTTTAGTTCATTATATTCTGAACAATACATAGTTATATGCGAACGACTGCAAAACATAACTTCTTATCCTCATTGGTACCAAAATCTAATTCATTGAACTGATGTTTCTGTCACATTATCTTGTTAATATGCACGTATAGGAACTGTTGCTACGACTGCGGAAAGAGGCCTCAAACCATCTCAAGTTGCTGCTTACCTCTCAACCCGTTTTTATGAACTAAAACCGCAAACATATTTCCAAATAGTTTACTTATTTATTGAAAAAAAAGTTATTTTTCTTTTTAATGCTTCATTCAAAGCTGTCATGAAAATTTCTGGCTATTTCCTTAAGCAGCTTCATACGAAACTTTTTTTATTGGAGGTTGAACGATCACCGTGAGAAACTCAATGGACTATAAGCAGTCACCCCTCCCTAATTTAGGGCCACTAGTTCCAGGGAAGGGAGAGAGAGCTAGTGCCGTAAGACAAACACAACATCCATGCCTCACCGTGATTCGAACCCGGACCCCTTTCGGACAAATGATCAAAAGCCATCGTTTAGACCACTGCGCCACCGGGGGGCATATGAAACTTCTGCTAAACATTTTGCAAAATATTTTTGCTGAGGCTAGAGGCCCTCTTAGCCGTGAGGACACACGCAACGCAGGGGTTGCCGGGGCTATCAGTACACCCCTGATTCGCATCACTAATTCTCCGATGTCAATGCAAAACCTTTGATTTTTCCAAACTAAGAAAGATCACCTTGACTCAGCGCAATCAGTCATAAAACGTTTAAATTGAATATTATTTTTTTCTGTGTCATCCAAATTGTTAATCAAGTTTATAAAAATCTTGATTGGAGGACGGTAAACGTCAAACTATTGAATTTCTTGTAACATGAATAATAGAATTTGAAATATATCAAAAAATTGAAAGAAATAATTATGGCGGACGGTCACTTTTGGTTTCCTGATTTTACTGAAATCTAATTAGAAAATCCAGGTATGAGAAAACTCTTAAATATTAAATTTCGTCTTGAAAACTACAATGCTTTTTGAATTATGGCGGCAACAAACCACACACACTGATACCACCGTGAAAATAGTCAAATCATGTTCGGGGAAATCCAAAATGTGCATTTTTACGGATATCTGGAAGTCGAA
The DNA here is from genome assembly GCA_039090855.1 of Macrothele yani. Classification (NCBI taxonomy): domain Eukaryota; kingdom Metazoa; phylum Arthropoda; class Arachnida; order Araneae; family Macrothelidae; genus Macrothele; species Macrothele yani. The sequence goes on along the minus strand of CM077010.1, from coordinate 134,980,560 downwards.
TTTTCTGCGGTTACAATATTATCCCATACTAACGCAAGAAAAAAATGAAAGGGGCGTATATGCCAACAAACAAAAACAACGTTATTTTTTAAGGATGGCAGGCAAAGTGATTGGGCCTCCGAAAACCGATGCTCTGCGCAGGGCCGCGGTCGGTAACTGTAAATCCGCCACTGGCAACGTAACCATAACCAATATAAATGTGAGCCCCACAGAGGTGATCCCATTACAATAATTAACTAACACAGAAGGTGATAGATGAACGTCAGTAATTTATCAAAGTATCATGATATGAGACGTGTAGTGTGGAATATGGAAGACACGCATTGTCGGTCCACTGTTTATTGAAGGCAATTTGACTGGCGACAGGTACCGCCACTTGTTACAAAAGTCCATCCTCCCGTGTTTTTAAATGAAGACAGTGATTTTCCCTGCTTCTTCCAACAGGATGGTGCTCCTCTTTATTACGCTGCAGCTGTTCGTGCGTATCTGGATGAGCAATTCCCTAATTGTTGGATTGGGGGGTGTGGGCCTGTAGAGTGGCCAGCACACTCCCCCGATTTACGTCCGTTGGACTTCTTTCTGTGGGCATACGCGAAAGGTGTGGTGTATGCGCCCAACGTCAGAGATCTGCAACATTTACAACAGTTGAAGGAGAGCAGTACTGATGCGTGTGACAGCATTATACCAGACATGCTGAACCGTGTTCGTATGGAATGGTAACGATGTTTGCACATGTGTGTAGCTGGACAAGGACAGCATATTGAGCACCTGTTGTGAGGTTTGAACGTGTGATCGCAGGACAAGGACAGGATTTTTTGTGGTTCGGTACATACCTCAAGTGAACATGTAATATGCAATAACTTGACAACTAATAGAGATATGCAAAAAAATAATGGCACCGCTGTTTTTCTGAGAAAATTTCACATAAATTTGAGTGGTCACTGCTGTTGAGCTTCAGTCATCTGATCTCACAGGTATCACCTTTTCTGCTAAAAGGTTCAATTCTGCTCTATTTTTCTCTTCACTCTCTATAGCTTTCTTTTTCTAAGCTCTGACTTAGCCTCTTCAGCCAATTCGGAATCACCTCCTGCAATATATAGCCCTTCCTCCCCTCATCTTTCTGAGCAGATAAAAAAGCAAGATCTGGGATTTTGATGAGTTTCTCATATAGTCCTGGTGGGCAATATGAAACAACTGAGGTAATAGATTTGAAGTAAAATTAGTTTCTTTGGAAATTTGTTTCTCCGTTCTTCGAGTACGATGCTTTTGCAGTGCTTTCCATTCGAAGAACAAACCTTTTAACTTGGAAACACAACGTTGTTGTTGGCGAACTAGCAGGCGAGACTTCACCCAGAAAGGAAGAACTAAATCGATGACACTCCTTGAACATTCCCAAACAGTTTTACCAAACTTTTTGTGGAAGTAAAAGAATTTCGAAAGTACCGGGTGATCCAAAAGTCTTGCACATTTTGAAAACGTAATAACTCGCGGAGTTCTGAGAGTAGGGCAACGCCGTTTGCGTAGAAATGATCAGAATGACATCGGGTTTTTTATGAAATCACATAAATATTTACTCCTTTTACTAACATTTTTCATCGTCAGATGGCACAGCAACCACAGGTTGGAAATGTCGGGAAAAATAGACACCTGATTGTACCAGGTTAGACACCTCATTGTACCAGGTTAGACACCTCATTGTACCAGGTGTTCAATGTGATGGCCGTGCTGTTCCAGCACTGCCTGAAGACGAAAGAAAACACAATGGACGGCATTGAAGAGCATGTCCGGTGGTATAGCTGCCACATGGTGTCGAATGGTATCTTTCAGCATGACCAATGAAGAAGGGCGACATCTGTACACTTGTGATTTTAGGTAACCCCAGAGCCAGAAATCGCAGGGTGTTAGGACTGCTGACCGAGGAGGCCAGCCTTCGGAAAGTGTCGGCTCAACACACGCTACAGTTCATTGGCCATGCTGAAAGATGCCACCATTCGCCGCAGCGCAGCACTTTCCATCGGTTCTTTCCCACTGCGATCAACTTTCAGTGATCAATAGGCTCTCAAAGCAGCACTCGCACATTCAGCGTTGCAATAGAACAATTTTACCAACAGCGCTTTGTCCGGTAATGACAGCATACTGTCACGGACCGCTGTGACTTGTGGTCGCTTCCCAGCTGCTGCTTTTATCCCACCATCCCAGACCTGTTCGCCTATGAAACTATCTGGCAATGAAAAATGTAAGTAAAATGAGTAAAAATGTACGTGATTTCATAAAAAACCCGATGTCATTCTGATCATTCTGATCATTTGTACGCAAACCGCGTTGCCCTACTCACAAAACTCCGCGAGTTATTACGTTTTCAAAATATGCAAGACTTTTGAATCACCCGGTACATCCTTATTGCACTGCAATTTACAACCACTAATGGGCTCTGTCATAGGAGAACCAACTAAATAGACATTGTTATGGGACCTTGTTTCAGGTAAATCATGCCCACTTGGGGATGCCATCACCGTGTGAAAAAAACAACTTTTGTAGTATGTAATTATAATGAATATAATATTATATGTGAAACGTATGTGAAAACCCTTACAAAATTGATGACTTATGGGGCACCTGTAGAAGTTGAGCAAAACAGCTGAAATTTTACAGGGAATACTTTTCTCACAAACAACACAAAATAAGAGGGTGAGAGCAACTTTCTAACAAACTTCAATTTTGAGGACCAGATCAGATAAGATGCAGAGGATTTTAGGAAGGGAGTGTCTGCCCCAGGTCTTAAACAACCCTTAGAAATAGGAAGCTAGGAGATTTGGGCTGGAATGCCCGATAGGAAAGTGACGCGGAAGCGAAGTAGAAAGGGAGGGAAAGACGCCCTTATTTATTACCGGGGGCCAGTACCCGGGGTCAGACGGCTTAACGTGCCCATCCGACGCACGGCGGATATTTAGTGGATCGAGCTTTCGTACCTGCATGGGATCGAACCTGAGTCCTCTCTGTGGCAGTCACGAACGTTGCCAACTAGGCTACCCGTGGACCCAATATATATGTATACTATTACCAGAAGGGCCACCCAAGGCAGACAGGTTTCAGCTGTCTGCATTGGGTGGCCCTTAGGTCCCCTAACCTCCATCTTCCATGATGAGCACACCAAAACATATCCTCATACCGGATCAATCGCGGCTCGGGTCAACAACCACTGCGTTCGGCGCTGAGCAACCTGGGCGCCGGGCGATAAGTGGGCGACAGGAAGAGGCCCACCCAGCTGCCAAAACAAGCCTGGGAAATAGTTATAATAAGCGCAAAATTTGGACAATCGACGAAAATCGAAAGATTATTAACTGTTACTACAAATCAGACCCATCAGTACGTGGGTACCAGAAACGAATGATGAGTTTATGGATGGAACAACACCCCGACTGTGATATATCAGAAGCAAGAATAATGCAACAACGTTATTTTATAATGAGAACCAAATTGTTCTCAGAGCTAGAACTTGAAGAATTTCGAAAACAGGCCCAAGAACCTGATCAAACTGAGGGTACATCAGATTTGTCAATTTCAGGACAATTGGAAACTGCAACAAATGCGTCAAATTTACTAGAAGAATCGGTTGCTAATGATAATGGAATAACTGTCCAGGAACTAAGTGAACAACAGATCCTGCTAAGGGAACGCATAATCGAGCATTTGAGTGAAGAAATGTCCATCGGAGGCTACCCCCACTACGGCAAAACCGCAGTAAAGTTGTGAAAAGCCTCTTGGATGACATTCATAATATGATCAGCACTATCCCTAGAGATACACTGAAAGCAACAAACCAGCTGATTACAGTGCTGCGTACATTGTGACTTTAGAACTGGGGTATAAATTACCTAAACACCGTAAACCACCAGGACACGGTGTGTGATAGTCAGGTGATACGACTCTGGAAACAAAAATCGCCCGTTAATGTCACTTGTCACTAGATGGCGCGACGAACGTGTTGGCTGATGATTTAATACAACCTATGCTTTCGTATGGGAGGAAGCGGCAGAAACATTCCTATTTTACGAATGCTATTTTGCTTGGAATTAAAAAAACAATAACCTGGAACGTTTCGCAAACATGCACTTTTGTGCCTATCACATGGAATTCGTCAAATAAGCGTTATATATATATATATATATATATATATTTTTTTTGGCCACAGAGTGAATACTCTAACGTGAAGATTTCTGAGCAGACGGTGCTGAGTTTTTTACTGAGCCAATAGAGAATAGATCCTTTATCGTAAAAAAAAATTCTACTTCTTGTAAAATGAGATGGTTCTGTAATATGGAATATCAATTTCTGCGTAAGTCATTGGAGCATCGTTAACGGAAACTGCTAATCTTGAAAACTTACCGAAATTTTCTCAAAAAATAATTTTGATTAATCTTCCGCTCGAGAAATCATTCACTATTGATGTTTTCATTTAGTAATAAACAATATATCTTACACATTTGTTTTATTTTTGTACCTAATCATACTAATGAATAAGGCGCTCCCTCCATCTGTGTTGGCGATAACGGCAGAGAAAGTGCATCGTTGCAAAATGGCTGCTTCTTCTCGGCGGAGATTTCCCCGACCTGCGTGCATACAGTACGATGAACATATTTGATATGAAGGGATAACATTTCTGATTCTACATTTAAACAACGGTTAATGCTCTTAACGCAAAATTTTTTCCACATTGTAAGCTGTGGAAAAATGCATCACATCCTAATGCTTGCCGCCATTTTTCCAAATCTGTTGGTGTTACATATTAAGCCTTAATAAGAGACACAAACTTACTTTTAAGCAGTAACGAACTCCATTCGAGAACATAAACTTTTATTTCATAATAACAGTCATTCGTCCGCCTCATAACAACTCTGCCATTAACACACAAACCTCCTTGCCACAACCTCCAACGTCCCTAGTAATTCTTTATTAAGTTACAGTTGGGTCAATAAAGATTGATACAAGTTTTTGATATGCTGCATAATCTGTCCGATAACCTATAGTGCAGTACAAAAGACTTTTGCCCATACCTAAAACAGAACTGAACAGATTCTAGTCCGACATTTAGCTGCACTATAAATTTATCTCCCGTTAAGTAAAAACAGAGTTGACGTACTTTGCCTTCTGTATAGAAACTTCAAATTTTCTGGAACTCCATATAATATAATTACACAAAGTAAGAAATAAAAAATACTCAAGATAAATACCGATTTTGCACTGATGAAATCATAAACACCATATAATCCTATGATGGTTAGCGTGAACGATCGGCCCACAACTCCTGAGCGCCCCCTGGCAAGCTGTGACATTAACAGTCCGTTTTTCAAACTGTTGACAGCACGGGGAGTCGTATCGCCTGACTTATCATACACAGTGCACCAGGACCTCCGAAATGGAGGATAAGACTGGAGAATAAAGTGAGGAAAATGCGAGCAGACATTTCGTGTCTTAAGTCATTAAAGGAAGGAAAATTGAAGAATGAGCGAGTAAAAACTGGCCTTTTTAAGAGGCATGACCTCGAGCGTAAAACAATAGCCATTGTAATACAAGAACTGAAGCAACGAGTTATTGCAACTGCTGCTAAGATTCAGCGTTACAATGCTAAAATCCAAGAGTCTGTCCAGAACACACAATTCAGGACACATCAGCGAAATTTCTATAAATCGCTGCAACATACTGAACTTCAGTGCAGTGAAGGTCCAGAGAAAGAGGAGACTTTTGCTTTCTGGAAGGCCATCTGGGAGAACCCAGTAAACCACAACAAAGAGGCATCATGGATTCAAATAAGCAAAGCAAGAAAAACAAACAGATGGAAAACATCGTAATAACGGGAGAAATGGTTCAAAAGCATGCAAAGACTGTTAAGAATTGGAGTGCACCAGGGCCTGATGAGCTACATGGGTTCTGGCTAAAGTACTTGACAAGCCTACACCACTGCATAGTCATTCAATACAATGACATGCTCCAAAACTTTACGACTGAAGACTGGCTGACAAGAGGGCTTACATTCCTCTTTAAAAAGACTTAGACAAGGGCAATGAACCCAACAACTTCCGCCCAATAACCTGCCTCCCAACAACTTTCAAGGTATTTTCTAAAATCTTGGCTACGACAGTTTACAATCATCTAATACCAAATGCCCTTTACCCAGTCGAACAAAAAGGTAACTTTAAACAATCAAGGGGCACAAAAGATCAGCTCCTGGACGACAAAATGATACTGAAAAACTATAAGCGGCGCCAGACGAACTTAAATATGACCTGGATTGACTACAAAACAGCCTTCGACTCATTGCCACACTCATGGATCAACAACTGTCTAGAGGTGTATGGAATAAGCGATAATATCCGAAAATTTGTGAAAACCAATATGCGGCAATGGTCGACTACACTTACAACAAATGACACTGACCTTGGCCAGGTTCGAATACGACATGGTATATTCCAGGGTGGATCATCGTCTCCCTTGCTGCTCAATATCGCTCTAATACCACTGATCACAATTCAGTGGCGGCTCGTGGTTGAAAAAATAGGTGAAGAGCTATCTACAAGAACAATATGAAAAGATATCTGTCTTCAATGAAAATCACTATATGAGGACTGGCCTATTTTTGTATATTAGAGGCAATTCTTCTTTCTTTTAAAGCTGCAAATTTGTCGATTATGTCGTCATGGAATGGTTGTTTCTTCGTAAGCATCAATAACATATCTTTCTGAATAGAAATATTTGCCAAAGAAGCAAGTCTATCTTGAGAAATAGTGTTTCTTGAGTAAGTTTGTATTCTTTAAAGGCAAGAAAAACGTATTTCCACTGATACACTTGTAGATGGAATGGTTAAAATGAGGGCAACCATTTTATAAGCTTGTGTAAAAATGTCTTTATCTTCATGAAGCAATCGAAGAAGTTCTTCAGTTGATATATTCCTTAATTTTTCGTTGGCATATACAAGACTCGGTTCATTTTTAAGGGGCTGGAGTTTAGTAAATATTTTTCCGTAAAAATGTTGTAGATTTTCAAAAGCGTGAGAGCGAAGGCTTAAATTAAATTGTTCGAATTTGGTTGTGTCAGCAAGACAAACAAATTGAAGTTTTTCTCAGTCTTGAAATCTTATATCCATTTCCATAAGAATGTGGTCTAAAATTTCAAAATACAATTGTTTATAATTTTGAAAAATTGTTTCTTGTGTATGAGCAGCATATTACCGTTTAGATCTGCTTATTTCTGTGATTTTGCTAGCTTTTCCAAACAGTGTTTCAAATACTTCATCGTTCCTTTTATGACTCAAAATTTCACGAGTTTTTTTTAATTTGAGTTACACAGTAGTTAGACATAAACTAGTGATTTTTTCTGCAAAATTTCGAATAATAGATCGGTGGGGCCAAAAATTTCATTAAATACTATTGCTAAAAATGTAAATTCTAAAGTGTTCATATTGTTTAAAAACCCCTTGGCAAGTTGAATTGATTTTTTGTCTGATTGTTCACTACTTGTCAGGAATTCGAATACTTTCTTCAATTTATCCCAATCTTCAACAATTACACTTACTAACTTCGAAGTGGAGGACCATCGAGTTTCTGTTATGGTTGGCATGCCTCTTGCGGTTGTTGATGTGAGTGTATAAGATCGCTTCACTGAGTGGTGAAAAAACGAAAACATTCCAGTGAGGCTTGCATAAAATATACGACACTTTGAAATTTTATAAAAACTCTGCTGCAATACAAGGTTCAAACGATGTACTACGCAATAACAAAAACAGATTGAGAAGCTTTATGCTTGATTTTTCTGGAGCCCATTCAAGTGTCCAGACATTACACTTGCCCTATCGTAACGTTGTCCTATTAATTTGTGTTGATAATCGAATTGTTCCAAAATTTTGTCTAGCATTTTGTATAAAGCTTCTGACGTGGAAACACAAAAATCGCTCAGCCAATACACCTTCCGAATCAACAAATCTTATTATTAAAGAGCACTGAGAAGTCTGATTTATGTCTGTGGTGTCATCTACTTGAACAGAAAAGCATTGAACTTCATTTATTTCATTTTTAATGTGATCGTTTATATATTCAGAAATACATTCAATTAATCCCGAATCCCGTTTCTGCCTGCAACACCACGATGGTCGGATCCGCGTGTGGCGGCACCGCGGCGAGAGACTGTATGACGCCTGCATTATGCATCGGCATACCGGTCCGTCGCCTGGCGTTATGGTTTGGGGCGCAATTGGATATTACACCCTCACCCCTCTGATACGCATCGCCGGTACACTCAACAGCCACCGCTACATCTCCGACGTTTTGGAGCCTGTAGTCCTCCTTTACTTGCAGGAACTTCCAGCGGCCACGTTTCAACATTACAAAGCGCGCCAGCACGTGGCACGCATCGTGCAACAATTCTTCATGGCCCACCAGATGTCACTGCTGCCGTGGCCCGCCTGTTCTCCCGATATGTCGCCCATCGGAAACGTCAGGTCACTGATCGGCAACCGAGTGGCCCGGCAAGCACCACCCACGGCTACGCCTGGTGAACTGTGTCAACGTGTGGAAGCAGCCTGGACCGACATACCCCAAGCCCACATCCAAAGCCTCTTTCGTTTAATGCAGCGGCGTGTAGAGGCCGTTATTGCCAGCCATGGAGGGCCACACGAACTATTGATGTCTGCGTGTGGGGGTCCACACGAACTATTGTTGCACGATAAGTCGCACGGGCCTGTAAGCTCAACCGTTTCATCTTTGCATCTGTTGTTATGTGTCCAGTAAATCTGGCTTTGCTCTCTCGTGTCCTTCTTGGTGTTGTATTTTGGGTGGTCAGCAGTGTACATCTGGATTAAAACAAGTCGAAGAAAATCGCAAATGGTTACTTAAAATTATTGACACTGTAATTACACTGGGAAGGCAAAACATACCTTTCAGAGGCCACAGAGACGATGGCAGTTTATTAGATACATCTGAACGCAGTAGTATAACGAACGAAGGGAATTTTCGAGAAATTTTAAAATTTAGAGTACGGGGTGGAGATACATTTCTGGAAAACCATCTCAAAAGTGCCAAGGCTAATGCAACTTATATTTCAAAAACAACACAAAATTCCCTTATTGAATGTTACGGTGAAGAAATTCTGAAAAATATTAAAGAGTTTCTTTCCGAGGAAAAATATTATTCCATATTATTTGATGAAACTACTGACACATCTACCATATCACAAATGAGTATTATACTGAGATATGTTTACAAATCGAAAATCAGGGAAGATTTTATTGGATTTTTCGACTTGCATGAAGTAAATTATGCAACAGAATTCTCTTTAGAAACCGAACCCAAAATAGACAGCGTATCATTAGGAGATACTGTAATTAAAATTCTGCATCAAAATAATATCGACGTAAAATCATGCGTTGGAATTTGCACCAACAACTGCAATGTTATGATATTTAAGGTAAGAGGAGCAATAAGTGAAATTCAAAAATCAGCCCCGCTTGCTGTGAGAATACCATGTTATAATCATTCAGTGAACCTATCTTTGTCCAAATGCATGGAAGTGCAGGGTGTACGAAACTGTTTTGGAAAGGGCTGTCGGGTTTGATCGATTAATCGATCAATTTTTTTAGTCGCCGATTATTTTCTTCTTCACATTAATCGGTTACTTAAAAAATTAGTACAAAAATAAAATTCTTTAGTAACTTCCAAAAAACTGCATATATAGTTTTGAATTTGTTGAATACAACATTTGTGCTTGTGTCTTCACTTCTAGGAAAATAGCCTTTTCATGGCGATGGGAGTTTAAATCTAGCAGTCACCACTATCAGCAGGGATTCCATCGTTCATTGTGTGTCAGTATGCTAGTCTTCAAAGTCCAACGTCAATTCCGAACTTCCGCCTTTAACACTGTACTTGTCCAGCCAGCATTTCGTTGAGAGCTTCTTGACCTCGCGGTTCCCCCGTTCTTTTATTGGTGTGCGCTACGCTCGCTTCTCATCTGGTGGTCTGTCTGTGCTTCCCCTCCCTGCTGTCCACTTGTTGACTGTAGCAGTGTAGCTATTCAGGGAAAATGCAGCCCCGTCAGCCATTACGTGGTGCCACACCTCTTCTTCTCCTGTCTCAGCTGAATCGTCTGGGAAAAGTCAGTCGTTTCAATACGTAAGGTCGATATAACAGACGGCCGGCATTTTTCCGAGCTTGGATAGTGGTCCCCGAGGTTTTATTACATCGATGTAGATGAAAATACGCCGCTGGTCCTCACAATGAGATTCAGCTTTCAATAGAAAAGATGGGAGATTATTACACGTGTTTCTTGGAATCAATAGGGGTATGCAATTAGTCTTAATTACCCAGGGACCAAGTTGCGTACTGTGCCGAAGTATTGTATCCGTCAGCAGGGAGAATTTCCAGTGCAAGAGCAAAAGTCTGGAGCAAATTTTTACCCCCTCTCTCCTCACTGAAAAAGCAAATAGTGTTCCTTTATTGGTAGCGGAGCCAACTGGGATGAGCATGGGAGTGTCTGTCAGTGAAAGAAAGTTAGTTTGAACGCTGATTCATCTCTTGCTGTCACGTTTATTTGAGCTCCAAAAAATGAAGTTTCAGGGATTAAAAGGGAAATTATCCTCTTGTTTTGGATATAAATTAGAAGACAGTGGGGAAGTTATTGATCGCGGACATGTTTATTGTTTAAAATGTGAGAAAAAGTTTAAGTACAGTGGAAGTGTGACTAGCGTACGTTATCATTTACAATCGCAACATCCATTCATGGAAATTGTATCAAATACGCCACGGGATCAGCCTAGTTCAAATGCCACCGCTATGAAGCAAATGGGCATAAATTCCTTCCTCGAAAAGCCTGTTTCTGCATTAAAAGAACAGGAATTAACAAATAAATTAGCGTTGTGGATTGCATTTAGTTCGAGACCTGTCAGTATTGTTGAAGATCCTGGCCTGAAAGTGTTGTTGCAAACAGCTCTGAATTCTAAGTATTACAATTTACCTGCCAGAAGTACCATTATGAACAAAATTGTCCAAATTTAGGACATTCAGAAGTCAAGAGTGTTTAATGAATTAAAGAGAGCTTCCTATGTGAGTTTAACTGGCGATTTTTGGACCTCACTCGCCAACGACAGCTACTTAGCAATAACAGTACACTGGATTGACATCGAGTGGTATTATTGTGATGCAACTCTTCAAGTGAAACAGGTGATTGAGAAGCATACTGCAAATCAGTGTACACTTGAATTTAAGGAACCCGTTGAAAAATGGGAACTAACGGACAAGCTTGTTGCCATGTGAACTGATAATGTCAGAAATATTGTTCTTGGCGTTAACAGATCAATGTTTGACAGTGTAAGATGTTCAGCACATACTTTACAATTAAGTATGAATAAAACTCTTAAAGTCGCATCGATATAAAAGGTTCTAGCTAAATGCCGAAAAATTGTAGGACATTTTAAACACAGCTCACATTTAGAGGCAACACTCTCGTCTAAGCAAAAAGAACTTGGTCTTCCTGATACTAAGCTGCAACAGGACATAGTGACACGCTGGAATAGTACCTACATCATGGTGGAAAGTCTGGTCAAAGCTAAAACCGCAGTAGACACCATTCTGGTAGCCAACGCATCGAATACCCCTGTTCTGACAACAGTTGAGCGGGAAGTGCTTGAGAAGCTAATCAGCGTATTGAAACCTTGCTTGGAAATCACTGAAATACTAGGAGGTCACAAGTACGTAACTGCCAGTGTTGTAATTCCTGCTTTTACACGTCTCAAAAGCGCAATGAGATTGTCCGATACCGAACCAGCACATATTTGCAGATTTAAAGCTATGTTGCTCGATGATCTGACGGAAAGACTCAATCAATGGCCTTTATACGACAAGTACGAAGAAGCTACTGCCCTTGACCCTCGATTCAAGACACTTCGCTGTATACCAGAAAAAAACCAAGATCAAGTGTGGAACAGAATTTCATCCAGTAGCAGAAATCCACAGCTGCCCTTACACCAAGAACAAAGTAATGTGCAACAGAAACGAAGAAAACTATGTTTTGACAATTCGTTGATTCCAGAAACAGAAATAAAGGCATACACAAATGTCAGCACGCAGATAGAATTAGAGCTTCAAATTTATCAGAGCTTGCCTGAACTCGACGACGATTTTACAGATCCTCTTCAGTGGTGGAAAACTCATTCATTACAGTTGCCGTTGCTCGCTACTTTAGCAAAACGGTCGCTGTGCATTCCAGCAACGTCTGTGCCAAGTGAAAGAGTGTTTAGTGCCGCTGGTATTGTTGTAAACAAACTTCGTACTTCGCTTAAACCATCCAATGTTGACAAGCTCTTGTGCCTAAAATCTTGGCTAAAGCAATGACTGCAAACCAAATTCAAGGTAATTATTATTAATTTGTATTTCTGATTTTTTGATAAAGTAAAGCAATGAATACTACTAGATTAACAGGCTATGATGCATTCAACACTCTAACATTTCAGACAACGTATTTAGTATCCATATAATAATAGAATAATGCATAATGTAATTTACAGTCGTATATTTTTTGTGACAGTATTTTTTTCACTCGATCAAATTACCGATTAATCGATCAATGGTGAAATATTAACCGATTAAAAATATTGATCGGTCGACAGCCCTAGTTTTGGAGTAATGAAAGAAGTCGTTGCTTTTTTAAATGCATCGGCAAAAGGAAGTTTCGTTCTGAAAAGTATCTTGCAATCGAAGTTAAGTAGTCTATGTGACACTAGCTGGGTGGAGCGACACGACACTACCCTATACTTCGAAAGTAATATTGTCCATATCAAAGAAACATTAAAGAGCATTGCTGCATGGAATGACACAACTTCTGCAACTAAAGTTGCTATTTTATTAAAGATCCTGTTAACGAGCCAATTTTTAGTATCACTAAAATGCATAAACCCTATCTTCTCTTCTACTGCCGTACTCAGGAACTTGTTTAAAAAAATATCTCTAGATCTGTCTTCAGCAGGAGATTGTATTAAAGATTTTATCTATGTGCTGACTTCGTTAAAGAAAAACGCAGACACATAATTCAGTAAAATTTGGAGAAACTTGTCTAATTTTGCTAATGCGTTGGAAATAAACATCGAAAAACCTAGACTCGCAGTAAAACAAGCCACAAGAGCAAACTATGAGTCTAATACATCAGAAGAGTATTACCGGTTAAGTATATATATTCCAATACTTGATGTAATTATACTTGATTTGAAAACACGTTTCAGTGAGGACACACTAAATGCTTTCAAGTTGCATCTGAACTGTGGAAAAAATACTCCATGTTACTCAGTCAGTTTAGTCCCTTAAATTTGAATTTTTGCTTAAAATCTGAAGTAGCCATGTGGAAAGAAAAGTGGATTCGGGAATCCAACTGTAACGAAAACGTACCGATACATTACAAGACATTATTAATTCATGTGATGAAGATATTTATCCAAATTGCCATATTTTATTAAGAATATTATTAAGTTTACCGATAAGTGTCGCCACTGCAGAACTAAGTTTTTCTGCCCTCCCTTGGATGAAAGCCTGGCTAAGGAGCTGTATGAGTGAAGAGATAATTTTGAGGCTCGCTCTATTAAACATTCATCGAGATATGAATATTAATCCGGAAGAAGTGTTAAATCGATTTGCCTCATCATGTCAGCAAAGATTGGATTTTGTTATATAAAAAACGTGAAAACCTAATTTTATACCGTCCTTCTGACCTCGACAAGTTCGTTATATAATAAAATATAAGTATCAATCATTAGGGGGTTCCAACCTAATTGGTTTCCAACCTAATTTGGAAGCATTGGTTTCCAACCTAATTTGGAAGAACTGCAAAGCTACCAGAGGTGCTCTCCTTTTAGTTTCTGTATCCTTTTCAGAAATTATATTTTCATCTGGAACCATTTTATTTCTGATACTGACATTTAAGCCTTCATTTAGGTTTAATTTACGATCAATAACTGAATTCATAATTTTTACTCATTTCTCAGCATCGATGAACTTTAAATGGGCTACAAATAAAATGAATTTAGTGCTGAAAACACCCATTGAGTGGCTGTCTTTGGATAAGTCATAATTAAATTTGGTAGATTTTGAATATTTATTTAAACTTTTATGCTTAAACAAAATTATGTGAAGCATATTTGATTTCTAGGGAATTATGCAAACCTGAAATACTAGGTTCACATTCCGGCTCTGCCACTATTGAATATTCGCCGTGCTTCGGAAAGCAGGTTAAGCCATTGGTCAACCGTACATGATACACAAGTTTTAGTCCGTCTGTGGGTAGTTCCGTAATTAAAGGGAGGTCGAGTGAACTCAAGGAAGTTATATTACTGGAGACACCACTCCTATACACGCAGCATTAGCCGCCGTAAGTCACCGTTTGTGCTGCAAATGACGTCATGAACAGGCACGACGCAGCCGCAGAAGAGAAGCTGCTTTTTTTTTTTTTTTTTCAATCGGCTATAAGCAGTCGCCCGTCCCTAATTTAGGGTCACTAGTTCCAGGGAAGGGAGAGAGCCAGTGCCGTAAGACAAACACAACATCCATGCCTCACCGGGATTCGAACCCGGACCCCGTTCGGACGAATGATCGGAGGCCATCGCTTAGACCACTGCGCCACCGGGGTGGCGAAGCTGCTTGGAAACCAATGGAACAAAAGCTTCTAAGCGTAGAAACAGATAAAATGAGTAATTCAATAATCTTTATCAATGATACACAAGCTTACTGTTTCATCAACGGTACAATTTAGTTCATTTTTGTCTGCTTGTGACGTCACACCACAGATTAGCTGTGACCTATGGCGGCAGAGCCAGTGATGTCTCCAGTAATATAACCTCTTTGAGTGAACTGCACATACGTATTTCCATTAAACCGTGACTGATATATGCGAATGCGTTTTATGTATGCCTTTAAAAATTGCTCGTTTCAGATATATTTTGTTGCATCACCCTCCCCCGGGGGAAGGTGGGTGGTGAGAAGTTTTATGAATACAGTTGGGTCTAAAACTAAATTCATCCCAAAAAGTAACGAGGTGTTTTTTTGGGAATTAAATAGTTTTGGCTCATGGCCGCCCCCTTAGAAATTTTCTAGATCCGCCCCTGGCATTTACTCATTCACACGGGGGAAAAGCTTCACCAATGTGATTTATGCTCCAAACTAGGTGCTCGAAAAAGTGATCTTTCGAAGCATTTACTCATTCACACGGGGGAAAAACCTCACCAAATGTGATGTATGCTCCAAACAATTTGCTCGAAAAAGTGTTCTTTCGAAGTATTTACTCATTCACATGAGGAAAGCCTCACACATGCAATGTATGTTCCAAGCAAGTTGCTCGAAAAAGTGTTATTTCGAAACATTTACTCATTCACACGGGGGAAAAGCCTCACCAATGTGATGTATGCTCCAAACAATTTTCTTGGAAAAGTCTTCTTTCACAGCCCATTCTCCTTCACACAGGTAAAAAGCCTCATCAATGTGATGTGTACTCTAAGCAATTTGCTCAGAAAAGTCATCTTTTAAGGCACATGTTTGTTCATTCGGGTGAAAAGCCTTACCAATGTGATATATGTTCCAAGCAATTTCCTCGGAAAAGTAATCTTCCAAAGCATGTGCTTGTTCACAGGTGAAAAGGCAAAATCATAATATATCTAATATAAAGTAATATTGGGGTATTACAGCTCAACATTAATTTGCGTACACTATCATATTCTCTTACTGACGTCTTGGTGGGATTAGTCCCTGAGTCATGGCCTGGAGTCGCTGGGATAGAAATAACGTAAATGTAAAGTTAAGTTAATAGTGTTTATAATTTGAGAAAGTTTTTCTTATAAACAGGTAGAAATTTTAAATACTTTATTTAGAATAATTGTAGTCGCTCACGTGCTGAGGTCAGAAATTATGATTGTATAAATTGTTTAATATGTGTTATTTGTAAAAGAAATTGTTGTATATTTTATTTATATAATATTGGAATTTATTAAGTTGAGTTATGATGAAGGATTTGATGTGCGGAAAATTTTTATATGCAAAAATGTACCGGAGCTGACGCCCCTCGTTAGTGGAGTGGCTTGATTGGAGGTCAGGGTCCATTGGTGATTTTTATCTCTCGTTCGCTGGTTCTTTTTTTGGGATAGTTTGCACATTTGCTTTGCGTTCTGCCATGCTGTGAGAACTCGGAGTTTCTACCTGATTGTTTTTGGGTGTCGGAAGCAGTGAAGTTGCTTTGCGTTCTGCCATGCTGTGAGAACTCGGAGTTTTTACCTGATTGTTCTTGGGTGTCGGAAGCAGTGGAGTTGCTTTGCGTTCTGCCATGCTGTGAGAACTCGGAGTTTCTACCTGATTGTTCCTGGGTGTCGGAAGCAGTGAAAGTCGTCACGTCTTTTTTCATGCCGAGAGAGCATGGAGTTTGTGTGGGAACTTTTCTTCTCATTTAGCCTGTTGTGGGTGGGCCGGTCCCGTCAGAGGAATACAATTAAATCCTAGTACGTGAGTGCAAAAGTTTTTTCGTTGTATAATTAATAGTTGCTGGCAGAGTTTAAAGTAGTGTTGTAGAATAATTGAAAATCATTAGAAATTGGTTTATTTTCATGTGGTGTTTCTTGATGCATGTTGTATTATTGTGAGTTTCAAATTAATAGTGTTTACATACCCAGAGTTAATATTATTGTGCTTTGGGGTGCTCATGTGCTTTAATCTTGAATGTTGTCTCAAGAAATGACAGGCTAATGATTAATGGGGTTTAAATATCTGGTGTTATTGGAATTGTATTGCCTGTTTTGCGTGATAAAAAATTGATGAAGCAAACGGGGTGAAAATCTGCAGTATGTTGCAATTTAAATTCAATTTAATGTATTCTGAAGTAATTGACATGTATTTGTACTAAAACTATTGAATGATATAAACGGGTTTAGCAGAGTAATTTGTGCATCATTTGTTTATTTGTTATTGTAAATTTATTTCAATATCTGTTCACTGCACATTACGTCCTAGTCGTGGGTTCGTGCCCAGAGAGAGAGAGAGACAGATTACCGAGATAGTAGCTGGGCAAAGTAAATTCTGGTGGGGAAGTAATGCCTAGGAGCGTTGCATATATGGCGCACAACGTGGTGCTCGAAATCGTAAATTTTTGTTTGTTTGCTTTGTATCATAGTGAAATATTTTTTTTTGCTCTGCCAGTTGTTTATATGATGTATTACTGTGTAATTAGGTTTTTTTCTTGATTGACTCCTGGCTGTGACGCCTCGCTGAGCAGTAAAAATTTATGATAAATTTTTTTTTAATGGATAGAAAGAGAAAAAACCATGGTTGTCTTTACGTTATGGGAAATTCTCTTTTATATTTTGTTGGGACTAGTGTTGTGTGTGTGTGCTTGGCATTACCATTTCCAGGTTGTGCAGCAAGTTTGGGATCTTCAGTCTGAAATTCAGAATCTGAGAGGACATGAGATAGTCCAAGGCCAGAGGGGGGATTTCCTGCTTCAGAACTAAGAGAGAGGGGGTTTGGTCCCATTCGAGAAGGGGGTACGTCCTTCGGAATGGGTTCGGAGGGACGGTTTTCTCGTAGTACTGGCCGAATTTTCATTAAAGCAAGGTTTAGTGGTAAACCCACCGAGAATGTTCTTATGTTTCTTTAGGAGCTGATGGCATTGAGGCCTAGAGTAGTGGATAATTCAGTAATTGAATTTGATGACCTCCGGGAAGTGAGTGGTATGGATATGCGACAGGAGTTGAACCGATTACAGAAAAATGACAAAGAGGATACAGTAAGGGAAACAGAATTGGAGCAGACACATGTTAAAGTAGTACAGAGTCTACCCTCCAGGAGTTTACGAAGACAAACCAAGGTGGATTATAGGAAATTTTTTTTTTTTTTTTTTTTTTTTTTTTTTTTGTTTTGGTTGGAGGTTTAACGACCACCGTGAGCAACTCAACGGGCTATAAGCAGTCGCCCGTCCCTAATTTAGGGTCACTGGTTCCAGGGAAGGGAGAGAGCCAGTGCCGTAAGACAAACACAACATCCATGCCTCACCGGGATTCGAACCCGGACCCCTTACGGACGAATGATCAGAGGCCAACGCCTTAGACCACTGCGCCACCGGGGCGGCTATAGGAAATTGGCGAGGTTACATAAATAAAAAAAAATGCTGTTCCTCTCTGTCTTGGAGGTTCGGTGGATGCCCTTCGGATGCAGGTGGCGTAAATCTCGAGAAACAACCTGAGAAGGTACATTTATGGAGTGGCTCGGACGGGGAGGGTGACGGGATGGAAAGACAAAATAAGTGAATTTATTTTTTCTTTCAATTTTACATTAAGTAAAATCGTGCAGTAAGGAAGGGGGTGTGACGTCTTGGTGGGATTAGTCACGGAGTCATGGCCTGGAGTCGCTGGGATTGATTTCGTAAATGTAAAGTTAAGTGAATAGTGTTTATAATTTGAGAAAGTTTTTTTATAAACAGGTAGAAATTTTAAATACTCTATTTAGAATAAATGTAGTCGCTCACGTGCTGAGGTCAGAAATTATGATTGTATAAATTGTTTAATATGTGTTATTTGTAAGAGAAATTGTTGTATATTTTATTTATATAATATTGGAATTTATTAAGTTGAGTTATGATGAAGGATTTGATGTGTGGAAAATTCTTATATGCAAAAATGTACCGGAGCTGACGCCCCTCGTAGTGGAGTGACTTGATTGGAGCTCAGGGTCTTTGGTGATTTTTATCTCTCGTTCGCTGGTTCTTTTTTTGGGATCGTTTGCACATTTACTTTGCGTTCTGCCATGCTGTGAGAACTCGGAGTTTCTACCTGATTGTTCCTGGGTGTCGGAAGCAGTGAAAGTCGTCACGTTTTATGTTATGCCGAGAGAGAATGGAGTTTGTGTGGGAACTTTTCTTCTCATTTAGCCTGTTGTGTGTGGGCTGGTCCCGTCAGAGGAATACAATTAAATCCTAGTACGTGAGTGCAAAAGTTTTTTTCGTTGTATAATTAATAGTTGCTGGCAGAGTTTAAAGTTGGGTTGTAGAATAATTGAAAGTTATTTGAAATTGGTTTATTTTCATGTGGTGTTTCTTGATGTATGTTGTATTTTTGTGAGTTTCAAATTAATAGTGTTTACATACAGAGAGTTAATATTCTTGTGCTTTGGGGTGCTCATGTGCTTTAATCTTGAATGTTGTCAAGAAATGACAGGCTAATGATTAATGGGTTTAAATATCTGGTGTTATTGGAATTGTATTGCCTGTTTTGCGTGATAAAAAAATTGATGAAGCAAACGGGGTGAAAATCTGCATAATGTTGCAATTTAAATTCAGTTTAATGTTTTCTGAAGTAATTGACATGTCTTTGTACTAAAACTATTGAATGATATAAAAGGGTTTAGCAGAGTAATTTGTGTATGATTTGTTTATTTGTTATTGTAAATTTGTTTCAATATCTGTCTACTGCACATTACGTCCTAGTCGTGGGTTCGAGCCCAGAGAACAGTGGCGGCTCGTGGTAGGAAAAATAGGTGAAGAGCTACAAGAGCAATATGAAAAGATATCTACTGTATTCAAAGAAAATCAGTTAATTAGAATTTACCTATTTTTTTTATATTAGATTCTTCTTCCCTTTAAAGCTGGAAATTTGTCGATTATTTCGTCATAAAATGGCTGTTTTTTCGTAACATCAAGAAAATGTCTTTCTGAATAGAAATATTTGCCAAAGAAGCAAGTCTACCTGGAGAAATAGTGTTTCTTTTGAGTAAGTTTGTATTCTTTTAAGGCAAGAAAAACTTCTTTCCATTGAAACACTTGCAGATGCAATTATTAAAGTCCGGGAAACCAATTTATAAGCTTCTGTAAAAATGCCTTTATCTCCATGAAGCACTCGAAAATGTTCATGAGTCGATATATTCCTTAATTTTTCATCAACATATACAAGACTCAGTTCATTTTTAGGGCTCTGGTGTTTAGTAAATATTTTTCCGTAAAAATTTTGTAGATTTTCAAAAGCGTGAGAGGGAAAGCATGAATTAAATTGGTCGAATTTGGTTGTGTCAGAAAGACAGGGAAATTGAAGTTTAAGTTCCTCACTGACTTGAAATATTATTTCCATTTCCATAAGAATGTGGTACAAAATTTCAAAATACAATTGTTTATAATTTTTAAAAATTGTTTCTTGTGTAAGAGCAGCATATTCCCGTTTAGATCTGCTTATTTCTGTGATTTGGCTAGCTTTTCCAAACAGTGTTTCAAATACCTCATAGTTTCTTTTATTGCTCAAAATTTCATAATTTTCTTTTTATTTGGTAACACAGTAGTTTATGTCTAGTGATTTTTTCTACAAAATTTGGAATAATAGATCGGTGAAGTCAAATATTTCATTAAATACTATTCCCAAAAATGTAAATTCAAAAGTGTTCATATCATTTAAAAATCCTTGGGCAAGTTGAATTGATTTTTTTTTCTGATTGGTCACTATTTGTGAGAAATTCGAATACTTCCTTCAATTTGTCCCAATCTTCAACTGTTACACTTACTAACTTCGAAGTGGAGGACCATCGAGTTTCTGTTATGGTTGGCATGCCTCTTGCGGTTGCTGGTGCGAGTGTATTGTTTTTTCACAACTCAGTGAAGCGATCTCTTCGCTGAGTGGTGAAAAAAACAAAAGAAATAACACTGACGCTTGCAAAAAATATTCGACACTTTGAAATTTTATAAAAACTCTGCTGTAATACAAGGTTCAAACGATGTACTAAGCAATAACAAAAACAGATTGAGAAGCTTTATGCTTATCTGGAGCCCAGTCAAGTGTCCAGACAATACGCTTGCCCCATCGTAACATTGTCCTATTGACTTGTGTTGCTAATCAAACTGTTCCAAAATTTTGTCTAGCATTTTGTATAAAGCTTCTGACGTTCTAACTTCACTCACACCATGGAAACCCAAAAATCGCTCAGCCAATACATCTTCCGCCGAATCAACAGATTTTAGTATTAAAGAGCACTCGGAAGTCTGGTTATGTCTTCCCATCTACTTGAATATAAAAGCATTGAACTTCATTTATTTCATTTTTGACGTGATCGTTTATATATTCAGAAATACATTCAATTAATTCGTTTTGAATAGTTTTTGAGTCACCTGTGAAGACATTTTTTATCGTTTCGTATTAATTTTGAATTTTAAAGGACTTCTTGATATCAACAGTAAAAGCAATTCCTTGAATTTTTACGATTTATCGAGTCAATGCCTTCGTCATGGTCACGGAATGCTAGTTCTTGTTTACTCAAATACAGTACTTCATCAATCATTGTCTGCATGAAAAGTCTATTTAAACAAACGCTTTCGTTGAAATGCATTTTCAAAAGCCTAGCATTCTCCCTCAGGGCATCGGCAATGGTGTTCTGATTCTTTTCAAAATTATTTAGCATTAATTCGCATTTCAGGTGTTCGCTAGAATCGCCACGTTTGTAAAGTGACCGTTTTAATTTAAGAAATCTGAAAATTGTATTTATTCCACACCGAATTTTATTACTAAAATATAAGCATTGCCAACAAAATAATTTTGTAACACAGAAGGGCTACAAAACCATTTATATTCAGTAAACCAACAATTTTTTAAATTAATATTGTAAGATTTACCGCTCTTCTTGATTTCTTTCTTGGCGACAATTGTCAGTGAATCCGTCGGTCGTCCTTGAAGTAAAATGTTTCTTTTGTTTTCAACTTTCCACCGATTGAACGGAGTTTGCAATAAATTAGAGACAATGTTTTTTCACAGGATACATACTGAAAATAAAACTATCGCTATCAGTTAAACTGTACACGAAACTAAAGTAACTAATGAAGTTTTTAACAAACAATCACAAAACATGAAAAAACATATCTCTTTCAGAAAGTATGTACCAAAACAAAAAATCCCTAGTGGATTGCAAAGAACCCTTGGCAATCCGTCCCGTTCCACTGCGATCTCTTCGTAAGGTCACGACTCCAGATGCAGAGCCTTGACGTCTCATGATAAAACACTTCACTTGCCCGGCAGATAGGGGAGGGTGACGTCACAGTTACCATGGCAACTCGGACGAAAACTGCAGACTTCCAAGCATTCTCATTTCAGCTCTTCACTTGAACTGTTTTGCGTATAAGGATTTGTTTTCCGTATTGAACGCGCATTGTGAAGTGATATCTAATCAAAATTTTGGACATTTTGGCACTCAATAAAGGCAAAAAAAAGAATATTTTGTACGAAACTATTAAATAAAATCTTATTTCAAATAAAATAGGTGAAGAGGCGCTTCACCTACTTCACCTGAAAAGCCGCCACTGCCAGAGAGAGAGACAGATTACCGAGATAGTAGCTGGGCAAAGTAAATTCTGGTGGGGAAGTAATGGATAGGAGCGTTGCATATACGGCGCCCAACGTAGGGCTGGAAATTGTAAAAAAATATTTGTTTGTTTTATATCATAATGAAATTTTTTTTTTGCTCTGCCAGTTGTTTATATGATGTATTACTGTGCAATTAGTTTTTTTTTACTCCTGGCTGTGACGCCGAGGTGAGAAGCAGTAAAAATTTATGGTAACATTTTTTAAGGGATAGAAAAAGAAAACAAATTATGGTTGTCTTCACGTTATGGGAAATTCTCTTTTATATTTTGTTGGGACTAGTGTTGTGTGTGTGTGCTTGGCATTACCATTTCCAGGTTGTGCAGCAAGTTTCGAATCTTCAGTCTGAAATTCAGAATCTGAGAGGACATGGGATAGTCCAAGGCGTAAGGGGGATTTCCTGCTCCAGAACTAAGGGCGAGTGGGTTTGGTCCCACTCGAGATGGGGTACGTCCTTCGGAATGGGTTCGGAGGGACGGTTTTCTCGTAGTAGTGACCGTATTTTCATTAAAGCAAGGTTTAGTGGTAAACCCAACGAGAATGTTCACATGTTCCTTCAGGAATTGATGGCATCGAAACCTAGAGTAGTAGATAATTCAGTAATTGAATTTGATGACCACCGGGAAGTGAGTGGTATGGATATGCGACAGGAGTTGAACCGATTACAGATTAATGACAAAGAGGATACAGTAAGGGAAACAGAATTGGAGCAGACACATGTTAAAGTGGTACAGAGTCTACCCTCCAGGAGTTTACGAAGACAAACCAAGGTGGATAATATGAAATTGACGGGGTTACGTAAGTTAAAAAAAAAATGCTGTTCCTCTCTGTCTTGGAGGTTTGGCAGGTGGCGTAAATCTCGAGAATCAACCTGAGAAGGTGCATTTACGGAGCGGCCCGGACGGGGAGGATGACGGGATGGAAAGACAAAATTAGTGAATTTTTTTCTTTCGATTTTACCTTAAGTAAAATCGTGCAGTAAGAAAGGGGGTGTGAAGTTTTGGTGGGATTAGTCCTGGAGTCGCTGGGATAGAAATTACGTAAATGTAAAGTTAAGTTAATAGTGTTTATAATTTGAGAGTTTTTTTATAAACAGGTAGAAATTTTAAATACTTTATTTAGAATTATTGTAGTCGCTCACGTCATTAGAAAATTTGTGGTCGCTCACGTGCTGAGGTCAGAAATTATGATTGTATAAATTGTTTAATATGTGTTATTTGTAAAAAAATTGTTGTACATTTTATTTACATTATATTGGAATGTATTAAGTTGAGTTATGATGAAGGATTTGATGTGTGGAAAATTTTTATACGCAAAAATGTACCGGAGCTGACGCCCCTCGTAGTGGAGTGGCTTGATTGGAGCTCAGGGTCTTTGGTGATTTTTATTTTTCGTTCGCTGGTTCTTTTTTTTGGGATCGTTTGCACATTTGCTTTGCGTTCTGCCATGCTGTGAGAACTCGGAGTTTCTACCTGATTGTTCCTGGGTGTCGGAAGCAGTGAAAGTCGTCACGTCTTTTTCATGCCGAGAGAGCATGGAGTTTGTGTGGGAACTTTTCTTCTCATTTAGCCTGTTGTGGGTGGGCCGGTCCCGTCAGAGGAATACAATTAAATCCTAGTACGTGAGTGCAAAAGTTTTTTCGTTGTATAATTAATAGTTGCTGGCAGAGTTTAAAGTAGTGTTGTAGAATAATTGAAAATCATTAGAAATTGGTTTATTTTCATGTGGTGTTTCTTGATGCATGTTGTATTATTGTGAGTTTCAAATTAATAGTGTTTACATACCCAGAGTTAATATTATTGTGCTTTGGGGTGCTCATGTGCTTTAATCTTGAATGTTGTCTCAAGAAATGACAGGCTAATGATTAATGGGGTTTAAATATCTGGTGTTATTGGAATTGTATTGCCTGTTTTGCGTGATAAAAAATTGATGAAGCAAACGGGGTGAAAATCTGCAGTATGTTGCAATTTAAATTCAATTTAATGTATTCTGAAGTAATTGACATGTATTTGTACTAAAACTATTGAATGATATAAACGGGTTTAGCAGAGTAATTTGTGCATCATTTGTTTATTTGTTATTGTAAATTTATTTCAATATCTGTTCACTGCACATTACGTCCTAGTCGTGGGTTCGTGCCCAGAGAGAGAGAGAGACAGATTACCGAGATAGTAGCTGGGCAAAGTAAATTCTGGTGGGGAAGTAATGCCTAGGAGCGTTGCATATATGGCGCACAACGTGGTGCTCGAAATCGTAAATTTGTGTTTGTTTGCTTTGTATCATAGTGAAATATTTGTTTTTGCTCTGCCAGTTGTTTATATGATGTATTACTGTGTAATTAGGTTTTTTTTCTTGATTGACTCCTGGCTGTGACGCCTCGCTGAGCAGTAAAAATTTATGATAAATTTTTTTTAATGGATAGAAAGAGAAAAAACCATGGTTGTCTTTACGTTATGGGAAATTCTCTTTTATATTTTGTTGGGACTAGTGTTGTGTGTGTGTGCTTGGCATTACCATTTCCAGGTTGTGCAGCAAGTTTGGGATCTTCAGTCTGAAATTCAGAATCTGAGAGGACATGAGATAGTCCAAGGCCAGAGGGGGATTTCCTGCTTCAGAACTAAGAGAGAGGGGGTTTGGTCCCATTCGAGAAGGGGGTACGTCCTTCGGAATGGGTTCGGAGGGACGGTTTTCTCGTAGTACTGGCCGAATTTTCATTAAAGCAAGGTTTAGTGGTAAACCCACCGAGAATGTTCTTATGTTTCTTTAGGAGCTGATGGCATTGAGGCCTAGAGTAGTGGATAATTCAGTAATTGAATTTGATGACCTCCGGGAAGTGAGTGGTATGGATATGCGACAGGAGTTGAACCGATTACAGAAAAATGACAAAGAGGATACAGTAAGGGAAACAGAATTGGAGCAGACACATGTTAAAGTGGTACAGAGTCTACCCTCCAGGAGTTTACGAAGACAAACCAAGGTGGATTATAGGAAATTGGCGAGGTTACATAAATAAAAAAAAAATGCTGTTCCTCTCTGTCTTGGAGGTTCGGTGGATGCCCTTCGGATGCAGGTGGCGTAAATCTCGAGAAACAACCTGAGAAGGTACATTTATGGAGTGGCTCGGACGGGGAGGGTGACGGGATGGAAAGACAAAATAAGTGAATTTATTTTTTTCTTTCAATTTTACATTAAGTAAAATCGTGCAGTAAGGAAGGGGGTGTGACGTCTTGGTGGGATTAGTCACGGAGTCATGGCCTGGAGTCGCTGGGATTGATTTCGTAAATGTAAAGTTAAGTGAATAGTGTTTATAATTTGAGAAAGTTTTTTTATAAACAGGTAGAAATTTTAAATACTCTATTTAGAATAAATGTAGTCGCTCACGTGCTGAGGTCAGAAATTATGATTGTATAAATTGTTTAATATGTGTTATTTGTAAGAGAAATTGTTGTATATTTTATTTATATAATATTGGAATTTATTAAGTTGAGTTATGATGAAGGATTTGATGTGTGGAAAATTCTTATATGCAAAAATGTACCGGAGCTGACGCCCCTCGTAGTGGAGTGACTTGATTGGAGCTCAGGGTCTTTGGTGATTTTTATCTCTCGTTCGCTGGTTCTTTTTTTGGGATCGTTTGCACATTTACTTTGCGTTCTGCCATGCTGTGAGAACTCGGAGTTTCTACCTGATTGTTCCTGGGTGTCGGAAGCAGTGAAAGTCGTCACGTTTTATGTTATGCCGAGAGAGAATGGAGTTTGTGTGGGAACTTTTCTTCTCATTTAGCCTGTTGTGTGTGGGCTGGTCCCGTCAGAGGAATACAATTAAATCCTAGTACGTGAGTGCAAAAGTTTTTTTCGTTGTATAATTAATAGTTGCTGGCAGAGTTTAAAGTTGGGTTGTAGAATAATTGAAAGTTATTTGAAATTGGTTTATTTTCATGTGGTGTTTCTTGATGTATGTTGTATTTTTGTGAGTTTCAAATTAATAGTGTTTACATACAGAGAGTTAATATTCTTGTGCTTTGGGGTGCTCATGTGCTTTAATCTTGAATGTTGTCAAGAAATGACAGGCTAATGATTAATGGGTTTAAATATCTGGTGTTATTGGAATTGTATTGCCTGTTTTGCGTGATAAAAAAATTGATGAAGCAAACGGGGCGAAAATCTGCATAATGTTGCAATTTAAATTCAGTTTAATGTTTTCTGAAGTAATTGACATGTCTTTGTACTAAAACTATTGAATGATATAAAAGGGTTTAGCAGAGTAATTTGTGTATGATTTGTTTATTTGTTATTGTAAATTTGTTTCAATATCTGTCTACTGCACATTACGTCCTAGTCGTGGGTTCGAGCCCAGAGAACAGTGGCGGCTCGTGGTAGGAAAAATAGGTGAAGAGCTACAAGAGCAATATGAAAAGATATCTACTGTATTCAAAGAAAATCAGTTAATTAGAATTTACCTATTTTTTATATTAGATTCTTCTTCCCTTTAAAGCTGGAAATTTGTCGATTATTTCGTCATAAAATGGCTGTTTTTTCGTAACATCAAGAAAATGTCTTTCTGAATAGAAATATTTGCCAAAGAAGCAAGTCTACCTGGAGAAATAGTGTTTCTTTTGAGTAAGTTTGTATTCTTTTAAGGCAAGAAAAACTTCTTTCCATTGAAACACTTGCAGATGCAATTATTAAAGTCCGGGAAACCAATTTATAAGCTTCTGTAAAAATGCCTTTATCTCCATGAAGCACTCGAAAATGTTCATGAGTCGATATATTCCTTAATTTTTCATCAACATATACAAGACTCAGTTCATTTTTAGGGCTCTGGTGTTTAGTAAATATTTTTCCGTAAAAATTTTGTAGATTTTCAAAAGCGTGAGAGGGAAAGCATGAATTAAATTGGTCGAATTTGGTTGTGTCAGAAAGACAGGGAAATTGAAGTTTAAGTTCCTCACTGACTTGAAATATTATTTCCATTTCCATAAGAATGTGGTACAAAATTTCAAAATACAATTGTTTATAATTTTTAAAAATTGTTTCTTGTGTAAGAGCAGCATATTCCCGTTTAGATCTGCTTATTTCTGTGATTTGGCTAGCTTTTCCAAACAGTGTTTCAAATACCTCATAGTTTCTTTTATTGCTCAAAATTTCATAATTTTCTTTTTATTTGGTAACACAGTAGTTTATGTCTAGTGATTTTTTCTACAAAATTTGGAATAATAGATCGGTGAAGTCAAAGATTTCATTAAATACTATTCCCAAAAATGTAAATTCAAAAGTGTTCATATCATTTAAAAATCCTTGGGCAAGTTGAATTGATTTTTTTTCTGATTGGTCACTATTTGTGAGAAATTCGAATACTTCCTTCAATTTGTCCCAATCTTCAACTGTTACACTTACTAACTTCGAAGTGGAGGACCATCGAGTTTCTGTTATGGTTGGCATGCCTCTTGCGGTTGCTGGTGCGAGTGTATTGTTTTTTCACAACTCAGTGAAGCGATCTCTTCGCTGAGTGGTGAAAAAAACAAAAGAAATAACACTGACGCTTGCAAAAAATATTCGACACTTTGAAATTTTATAAAAACTCTGCTGTAATACAAGGTTCAAACGATGTACTAAGCAATAACAAAAACAGATTGAGAAGCTTTATGCTTATCTGGAGCCCAGTCAAGTGTCCAGACAATACGCTTGCCCCATCGTAACATTGTCCTATTGACTTGTGTTGCTAATCAAACTTCCAAAATTTTGTCTAGCATTTTGTATAAAGCTTTTGACGTTCTAACTTCACTCACACCATGGAAACCCAAAAATCGCTCAGCCAATACATCTTCCGCCGAATCAACAGATTTTAGTATTAAAGAGCACTCGGAAGTCTGGTTATGTCTTCCCATCTACTTGAATATAAAAGCATTGAACTTCATTTATTTCATTTTTGACGTGATCGTTTATATATTCAGAAATACATTCAATTAATTCTTTTTGAATAGTTTTTGAGTCACCTGTGAAGACATTTTTTATCGTTTCGTATTAATTTTGAATTTTAAAGGACTTCTTGATATCAACAGTAAAAGCAATTCCTTGAATTTTTACGATTTATCGAGTCAATGCCTTCGTCATGGTCACGGAATGCTAGTTCTTGTTTACTCAAATACAGTACTTCATCAATCATTGTCTGCATGAAAAGTCTATTTAAACAAACGCTTTCGTTGAAATGCATTTTCAAAAGCCTAGCATTCTCCCTCAGGGCATCGGCAATGGTGTTCTGATTCTTTTCAAAATTATTTAGCATTAATTCGCATTTCAGGTGTTCGCTAGAATCGCCACGTTTGTAAAGTGACCGTTTTAATTTAAGAAATCTGAAAATTGTATTTATTCCACACCGAATTTTATTACTAAAATATAAGCATTGCCAACAAAATAATTTTGTAACACAGAAGGGCTACAAAACCATTTATATTCAGTAAACCAACAATTTTTTAAATTAATATTGTAAGATTTACCGCTCTTCTTGATTTCTTTCTTGGCGACAATTGTCAGTGAATCCGTCGGTCGTCCTTGAAGTAAAATGTTTCTTTTGTTTTCAACTTTCCACCGATTGAACGGAGTTTGCAATAAATTAGAGACAATGTTTTTTCACAGGATACATACTGAAAATAAAACTATCGCTATCAGTTAAACTGTACACGAAACTAAAGTAACTAATGAAGTTTTTAACAAACAATCACAAAACATGAAAAAACATATCTCTTTCAGAAAGTATGTACCAAAACAAAAAATCCCTAGTGGATTGCAAAGAACCCTTGGCAATCCGTCCCGTTCCACTGCGATCTCTTCGTAAGGTCACGACTCCAGATGCAGAGCCTTGACGTCTCATGATAAAACACTTCACTTGCCCGGCAGATAGGGGAGGGTGACGTCACAGTTACCATGGCAACTCGGACGAAAACTGCAGACTTCCAAGCATTCTCATTTCAGCTCTTCACTTGAACTGTTTTGCGTATAAGGATTTGTTTTCCGTATTGAACGCGCATTGTGAAGTGATATCTAATCAAAATTTTGGACATTTTGGCACTCAATAAAGGCAAAAAAAGAATATTTTGTACGAAACTATTAAATAAAATCTTATTTCAAATAAAATAGGTGAAGAGGCGCTTCACCTACTTCACCTGAAAAGCCGCCACTGCCAGAGAGAGAGACAGATTACCGAGATAGTAGCTGGGCAAAGTAAATTCTGGTGGGGAAGTAATGGATAGGAGCGTTGCATATATGGCGCCCAACGTAGGGCTGGAAATTGTAAAAAAAAATATTTGTTTGTTTTATATCATAATGAAATTTTTTTTGCTCTGCCAGTTGTTTATATGATGTATTACTGTGCAATTAGTTTTTTTTTACTCCTGGCTGTGACGCCGAGGTGAGAAGCAGTAAAAATTTATGGTAACATTTTTTAAGGGATAGAAAAAGAAAACAAATTATGGTTGTCTTCACGTTATGGGAAATTCTCTTTTATATTTTGTTGGGACTAGTGTTGTGTGTGTGTGCTTGGCATTACCATTTCCAGGTTGTGCAGCAAGTTTCGAATCTTCAGTCTGAAATTCAGAATCTGAGAGGACATGGGATAGTCCAAGGCGTAAGGGGGGATTTCCTGCTCCAGAACTAAGGGCGAGTGGGTTTGGTCCCACTCGAGATGGGGTACGTCCTTCGGAATGGGTTCGGAGGGACGGTTTTCTCGTAGTAGTGACCGTATTTTCATTAAAGCAAGGTTTAGTGGTAAACCCACCGAGAATGTTCACATGTTCCTTCAGGAATTGATGGCATCGAAACCTAGAGTAGTAGATAATTCAGTAATTGAATTTGATGACCACCGGGAAGTGAGTGGTATGGATATGCGACAGGAGTTGAACCGATTACAGATTAATGACAAAGAGGATACAGTAAGGGAAACAGAATTGGAGCAGACACATGTTAAAGTGGTACAGAGTCTACCCTCCAGGAGTTTACGAAGACAAACCAAGGTGGATAATATGAAATTGACGGGGTTACGTAAGTTAAAAAAAAATGCTGTTCCTCTCTGTCTTGGAGGTTTGGCAGGTGGCGTAAATCTCGAGAATCAACCTGAGAAGGTGCATTTACGGAGCGGCCCGGACGGGGAGGATGACGGGATGGAAAGACAAAATTAGTGAATTTTTTTTCTTTCGATTTTACCTTAAGTAAAATCGTGCAGTAAGAAAGGGGGTGTGAAGTTTTGGTGGGATTAGTCCTGGAGTCGCTGGGATAGAAATTACGTAAATGTAAAGTTAAGTTAATAGTGTTTATAATTTGAGAGTTTTTTTATAAACAGGTAGAAATTTTAAATACTTTATTTAGAATTATTGTAGTCGCTCACGTCATTAGAAAATTTGTGGTCGCTCACGTGCTGAGGTCAGAAATTATGATTGTATAAATTGTTTAATATGTGTTATTTGTAAAAAAATTGTTGTACATTTTATTTACATTATATTGGAATGTATTAAGTTGAGTTATGATGAAGGATTTGATGTGTGGAAAATTTTTATACGCAAAAATGTACCGGAGCTGACGCCCCTCGTAGTGGAGTGGCTTGATTGGAGGTCAGGGTCCATTGGTGATTTTTATCTCTCGTTCGCTGGTTCTTTTTTGGGATAGTTTGCACATTTGCTTTGCGTTCTGCCATGCTGTGAGAACTCGGAGTTTCTACCTGATTGTTCTTGGGTGTCGGAAGCAGTGAAGTTGCTTTGCGTTCTGCCATGCTGTGAGAACTCGGAGTTTTTACCTGATTGTTCTTGGGTGTCGGAAGCAGTGGAGTTGCTTTGCGTTCTGCCATGCTGTGAGAACTCGGAGTTTCTACCTGATTGTTCCTGGGTGTCGGAAGCAGTGAAAGTCGTCACGTCTTTTTTCATGCCGAGAGAGCATGGAGTTTGTGTGGGAACTTTTCTTCTCATTTAGCCTGTTGTGGGTGGGCCGGTCCCGTCAGAGGAATACAATTAAATCCTAGTACGTGAGTGCAAAAGTTTTTTCGTTGTATAATTAATAGTTGCTGGCAGAGTTTAAAGTAGTGTTGTAGAATAATTGAAAATCATTAGAAATTGGTTTATTTTCATGTGGTGTTTCTTGATGCATGTTGTATTATTGTGAGTTTCAAATTAATAGTGTTTACATACCCAGAGTTAATATTATTGTGCTTTGGGGTGCTCATGTGCTTTAATCTTGAATGTTGTCTCAAGAAATGACAGGCTAATGATTAATGGGGTTTAAATATCTGGTGTTATTGGAATTGTATTGCCTGTTTTGCGTGATAAAAAATTGATGAAGCAAACGGGGTGAAAATCTGCAGTATGTTGCAATTTAAATTCAATTTAATGTATTCTGAAGTAATTGACATGTATTTGTACTAAAACTATTGAATGATATAAACGGGTTTAGCAGAGTAATTTGTGCATCATTTGTTTATTTGTTATTGTAAATTTATTTCAATATCTGTTCACTGCACATTACGTCCTAGTCGTGGGTTCGTGCCCAGAGAGAGAGAGAGACAGATTACCGAGATAGTAGCTGGGCAAAGTAAATTCTGGTGGGGAAGTAATGCCTAGGAGCGTTGCATATATGGCGCACAACGTGGTGCTCGAAATCGTAAATTTTTGTTTGTTTGCTTTGTATCATAGTGAAATATTTTTTTTTGCTCTGCCAGTTGTTTATATGATGTATTACTGTGTAATTAGGTTTTTTTTTCTTGATTGACTCCTGGCTGTGACGCCTCGCTGAGCAGTAAAAATTTATGATAAATTTATTTTAATGGATAGAAAGAGAAAAAACCATGGTTGTCTTTACGTTATGGGAAATTCTCTTTTATATTTTGTTGGGACTAGTGTTGTGTGTGTGTGCTTGGCATTACCATTTCCAGGTTGTGCAGCAAGTTTGGGATCTTCAGTCTGAAATTCAGAATCTGAGAGGACATGAGATAGTCCAAGGCCAGAGGGGGGATTTCCTGCTTCAGAACTAAGAGAGAGGGGGTTTGGTCCCATTCGAGAAGGGGGTACGTCCTTCGGAATGGGTTCGGAGGGACGGTTTTCTCGTAGTACTGGCCGAATTTTCATTAAAGCAAGGTTTAGTGGTAAACCCACCGAGAATGTTCTTATGTTTCTTTAGGAGCTGATGGCATTGAGGCCTAGAGTAGTGGATAATTCAGTAATTGAATTTGATGACCTCCGGGAAGTGAGTGGTATGGATATGCGACAGGAGTTGAACCGATTACAGAAAAATGACAAAGAGGATACAGTAAGGGAAACAGAATTGGAGCAGACACATGTTAAAGTGGTACAGAGTCTACCCTCCAGGAGTTTACGAAGACAAACCAAGGTGGATTATAGGAAATTGGCGAGGTTACATAAATAAAAAAAAATGCTGTTCCTCTCTGTCTTGGAGGTTCGGTGGATGCCCTTCGGATGCAGGTGGCGTAAATCTCGAGAAACAACCTGAGAAGGTACATTTATGGAGTGGCTCGGACGGGGAGGGTGACGGGATGGAAAGACAAAATAAGTGAATTTATTTTTTTCTTTCAATTTTACATTAAGTAAAATCGTGCAGTAAGGAAGGGGGTGTGACGTCTTGGTGGGATTAGTCACGGAGTCATGGCCTGGAGTCGCTGGGATTGATTTCGTAAATGTAAAGTTAAGTGAATAGTGTTTATAATTTGAGAAAGTTTTTTTATAAACAGGTAGAAATTTTAAATACTCTATTTAGAATAAATGTAGTCGCTCACGTGCTGAGGTCAGAAATTATGATTGTATAAATTGTTTAATATGTGTTATTTGTAAGAGAAATTGTTGTATATTTTATTTATATAATATTGGAATTTATTAAGTTGAGTTATGATGAAGGATTTGATGTGTGGAAAATTCTTATATGCAAAAATGTACCGGAGCTGACGCCCCTCGTAGTGGAGTGACTTGATTGGAGCTCAGGGTCTTTGGTGATTTTTATCTCTCGTTCGCTGGTTCTTTTTTTGGGATCGTTTGCACATTTACTTTGCGTTCTGCCATGCTGTGAGAACTCGGAGTTTCTACCTGATTGTTCCTGGGTGTCGGAAGCAGTGAAAGTCGTCACGTTTTATGTTATGCCGAGAGAGAATGGAGTTTGTGTGGGAACTTTTCTTCTCATTTAGCCTGTTGTGTGTGGGCTGGTCCCGTCAGAGGAATACAATTAAATCCTAGTACGTGAGTGCAAAAGTTTTTTTCGTTGTATAATTAATAGTTGCTGGCAGAGTTTAAAGTTGGGTTGTAGAATAATTGAAAGTTATTTGAAATTGGTTTATTTTCATGTGGTGTTTCTTGATGTATGTTGTATTTTTGTGAGTTTCAAATTAATAGTGTTTACATACAGAGAGTTAATATTCTTGTGCTTTGGGGTGCTCATGTGCTTTAATCTTGAATGTTGTCAAGAAATGACAGGCTAATGATTAATGGGTTTAAATATCTGGTGTTATTGGAATTGTATTGCCTGTTTTGCGTGATAAAAAAATTGATGAAGCAAACGGGGTGAAAATCTGCATAATGTTGCAATTTAAATTCAGTTTAATGTTTTCTGAAGTAATTGACATGTCTTTGTACTAAAACTATTGAATGATATAAAAGGGTTTAGCAGAGTAATTTGTGTATGATTTGTTTATTTGTTATTGTAAATTTGTTTCAATATCTGTCTACTGCACATTACGTCCTAGTCGTGGGTTCGAGCCCAGAGAACAGTGGCGGCTCGTGGTAGGAAAAATAGGTGAAGAGCTACAAGAGCAATATGAAAAGATATCTACTGTATTCAAAGAAAATCAGTTAATTAGAATTTACCTATTTTTTTTATATTAGATTCTTCTTCCCTTTAAAGCTGGAAATTTGTCGATTATTTCGTCATAAAATGGCTGTTTTTTCGTAACATCAAGAAAATGTCTTTCTGAATAGAAATATTTGCCAAAGAAGCAAGTCTACCTGGAGAAATAGTGTTTCTTTTGAGTAAGTTTGTATTCTTTTAAGGCAAGAAAAACTTCTTTCCATTGAAACACTTGCAGATGCAATTATTAAAGTCCGGGAAACCAATTTATAAGCTTCTGTAAAAATGCCTTTATCTCCATGAAGCACTCGAAAATGTTCATGAGTCGATATATTCCTTAATTTTTCATCAACATATACAAGACTCAGTTCATTTTTAGGGCTCTGGTGTTTAGTAAATATTTTTCCGTAAAAATTTTGTAGATTTTCAAAAGCGTGAGAGGGAAAGCATGAATTAAATTGGTCGAATTTGGTTGTGTCAGAAAGACAGGGAAATTGAAGTTTAAGTTCCTCACTGACTTGAAATATTATTTCCATTTCCATAAGAATGTGGTACAAAATTTCAAAATACAATTGTTTATAATTTTTAAAAATTGTTTCTTGTGTAAGAGCAGCATATTCCCGTTTAGATCTGCTTATTTCTGTGATTTGGCTAGCTTTTCCAAACAGTGTTTCAAATACCTCATAGTTTCTTTTATTGCTCAAAATTTCATAATTTTCTTTTTATTTGGTAACACAGTAGTTTATGTCTAGTGATTTTTTCTACAAAATTTGGAATAATAGATCGGTGAAGTCAAATATTTCATTAAATACTATTCCCAAAAATGTAAATTCAAAAGTGTTCATATCATTTAAAAATCCTTGGGCAAGTTGAATTGATTTTTTTTTCTGATTGGTCACTATTTGTGAGAAATTCGAATACTTCCTTCAATTTGTCCCAATCTTCAACTGTTACACTTACTAACTTCGAAGTGGAGGACCATCGAGTTTCTGTTATGGTTGGCATGCCTCTTGCGGTTGCTGGTGCGAGTGTATTGTTTTTTCACAACTCAGTGAAGCGATCTCTTCGCTGAGTGGTGAAAAAAACAAAAGAAATAACACTGACGCTTGCAAAAAATATTCGACACTTTGAAATTTTATAAAAACTCTGCTGTAATACAAGGTTCAAACGATGTACTAAGCAATAACAAAAACAGATTGAGAAGCTTTATGCTTATCTGGAGCCCAGTCAAGTGTCCAGACAATACGCTTGCCCCATCGTAACATTGTCCTATTGACTTGTGTTGCTAATCAAACTGTTCCAAAATTTTGTCTAGCATTTTGTATAAAGCTTCTGACGTTCTAACTTCACTCACACCATGGAAACCCAAAAATCGCTCAGCCAATACATCTTCCGCCGAATCAACAGATTTTAGTATTAAAGAGCACTCGGAAGTCTGGTTATGTCTTCCCATCTACTTGAATATAAAAGCATTGAACTTCATTTATTTCATTTTTGACGTGATCGTTTATATATTCAGAAATACATTCAATTAATTCGTTTTGAATAGTTTTTGAGTCACCTGTGAAGACATTTTTTATCGTTTCGTATTAATTTTGAATTTTAAAGGACTTCTTGATATCAACAGTAAAAGCAATTCCTTGAATTTTTACGATTTATCGAGTCAATGCCTTCGTCATGGTCACGGAATGCTAGTTCTTGTTTACTCAAATACAGTACTTCATCAATCATTGTCTGCATGAAAAGTCTATTTAAACAAACGCTTTCGTTGAAATGCATTTTCAAAAGCCTAGCATTCTCCCTCAGGGCATCGGCAATGGTGTTCTGATTCTTTTCAAAATTATTTAGCATTAATTCGCATTTCAGGTGTTCGCTAGAATCGCCACGTTTGTAAAGTGACCGTTTTAATTTAAGAAATCTGAAAATTGTATTTATTCCACACCGAATTTTATTACTAAAATATAAGCATTGCCAACAAAATAATTTTGTAACACAGAAGGGCTACAAAACCATTTATATTCAGTAAACCAACAATTTTTTAAATTAATATTGTAAGATTTACCGCTCTTCTTGATTTCTTTCTTGGCGACAATTGTCAGTGAATCCGTCGGTCGTCCTTGAAGTAAAATGTTTCTTTTGTTTTCAACTTTCCACCGATTGAACGGAGTTTGCAATAAATTAGAGACAATGTTTTTTCACAGGATACATACTGAAAATAAAACTATCGCTATCAGTTAAACTGTACACGAAACTAAAGTAACTAATGAAGTTTTTAACAAACAATCACAAAACATGAAAAAACATATCTCTTTCAGAAAGTATGTACCAAAACAAAAAATCCCTAGTGGATTGCAAAGAACCCTTGGCAATCCGTCCCGTTCCACTGCGATCTCTTCGTAAGGTCACGACTCCAGATGCAGAGCCTTGACGTCTCATGATAAAACACTTCACTTGCCCGGCAGATAGGGGAGGGTGACGTCACAGTTACCATGGCAACTCGGACGAAAACTGCAGACTTCCAAGCATTCTCATTTCAGCTCTTCACTTGAACTGTTTTGCGTATAAGGATTTGTTTTCCGTATTGAACGCGCATTGTGAAGTGATATCTAATCAAAATTTTGGACATTTTGGCACTCAATAAAGGCAAAAAAAGAATATTTTGTACGAAACTATTAAATAAAATCTTATTTCAAATAAAATAGGTGAAGAGGCGCTTCACCTACTTCACCTGAAAAGCCGCCACTGCCAGAGAGAGAGACAGATTACCGAGATAGTAGCTGGGCAAAGTAAATTCTGGTGGGGAAGTAATGGATAGGAGCGTTGCATATATGGCGCCCAACGTAGGGCTGGAAATTGTAAAAAAAAATATTTGTTTGTTTTATATCATAATGAAATTTTTTTTTGCTCTGCCAGTTGTTTATATGATGTATTACTGTGCAATTAGTTTTTTTTTACTCCTGGCTGTGACGCCGAGGTGAGAAGCAGTAAAAATTTATGGTAACATTTTTTAAGGGATAGAAAAAGAAAACAAATTATGGTTGTCTTCACGTTATGGGAAATTCTCTTTTATATTTTGTTGGGACTAGTGTTGTGTGTGTGTGCTTGGCATTACCATTTCCAGGTTGTGCAGCAAGTTTCGAATCTTCAGTCTGAAATTCAGAATCTGAGAGGACATGGGATAGTCCAAGGCGTAAGGGGGGATTTCCTGCTCCAGAACTAAGGGCGAGTGGGTTTGGTCCCACTCGAGATGGGGTACGTCCTTCGGAATGGGTTCGGAGGGACGGTTTTCTCGTAGTAGTGACCGTATTTTCATTAAAGCAAGGTTTAGTGGTAAACCCACCGAGAATGTTCACATGTTCCTTCAGGAATTGATGGCATCGAAACCTAGAGTAGTAGATAATTCAGTAATTGAATTTGATGACCACCGGGAAGTGAGTGGTATGGATATGCGACAGGAGTTGAACCGATTACAGATTAATGACAAAGAGGATACAGTAAGGGAAACAGAATTGGAGCAGACACATGTTAAAGTGGTACAGAGTCTACCCTCCAGGAGTTTACGAAGACAAACCAAGGTGGATAATATGAAATTGACGGGGTTACGTAAGTTAAAAAAAAAATGCTGTTCCTCTCTGTCTTGGAGGTTTGGCAGGTGGCGTAAATCTCGAGAATCAACCTGAGAAGGTGCATTTACGGAGCGGCCCGGACGGGGAGGATGACGGGATGGAAAGACAAAATTAGTGAATTTTTTTTCTTTCGATTTTACCTTAAGTAAAATCGTGCAGTAAGAAAGGGGGTGTGAAGTTTTGGTGGGATTAGTCCTGGAGTCGCTGGGATAGAAATTACGTAAATGTAAAGTTAAGTTAATAGTGTTTATAATTTGAGAGTTTTTTTATAAACAGGTAGAAATTTTAAATACTTTATTTAGAATTATTGTAGTCGCTCACGTCATTAGAAAATTTGTGGTCGCTCACGTGCTGAGGTCAGAAATTATGATTGTATAAATTGTTTAATATGTGTTATTTGTAAAAAAATTGTTGTACATTTTATTTACATTATATTGGAATGTATTAAGTTGAGTTATGATGAAGGATTTGATGTGTGGAAAATTTTTATACGCAAAAATGTACCGGAGCTGACGCCCCTCGTAGTGGAGTGGCTTGATTGGAGCTCAGGGTCTTTGGTGATTTTTATTTTTCGTTCGCTGGTTCTTTTTTTGGGATCGTTTGCACATTTGCTTTGCGTTCTGCCATGCTGTGAGAACTCGGAGTTTCTACCTGATTGTTCCTGGGTGTCGGAAGCAGTGAAAGTCGTCACGTCTTATGTTATGCCGAGAGAGAATGGAGTTTTTGTGGGAACTTTTCTTCTCATTTAGCCTGTTGTGTGTGGGCTGGTCCCGTCAGAGGAATACAATTAAATCCTAGTACGTGAGTGCAAAAGTTTTTTTCGTTGTATAATTAATAGTTGCTGGCAGAGTTTAAAGTTGGGTTGTAGAATAATTGAAAGTTATTTGAAATTGGTTTATTTTCATGTGGTGTTTCTTGATGCATGTTGTATTATTGTGAGTTTCAAATTAATAGTGTTTACATACCCAGAGTTAATATTCTTGTGCTTTGGGGTGCTCATGTGCTTTAATCTTGAATGTTGTCTCAAGAAATGACAGGCTAATGATTAATGGGGTTTAAATATCTGATGTTATTGGAATTGTATTGCCTGTTTTACGTGATAAAAAAATTGATGAAGCAAACGGGGTGAAAATCTGCATTATGTTGCAATTTAAATTCAGTTTAATGTGTTCTGAAGTACATAATTGACATGTCTTTGTACTAAAACTACTGAATGATACAAAAGGATTTAGCAGAGTAATTAGTGTATGATTTGTTTATTTGTTATAGTAAATTTATTTGAATATCTGTCTACTGCACATTACGTCCTAGTCGTGGGTTCGAGCATAGAGAGAGAGAGTGAGAGAGAGATTACCAAGATAGTAGTTGGGCAAAGTAAATTCTGGTGGGGAAGTAATGGCTAGGAGCGTTGCATATATGGCGCCCAACGTTGGGCTGGAAATTGTAAAAAAATTTTGTTTGTTTTATATCATAGTGAAATATTTTTTTTTTGCTCTGCCAGTTGTTTATATGATGTACTACTGTGCAATTAGTTTTTTTATTGACTCCTGGCTGTGACGCCGAGGTGAGAAGCAGTAAAAATTTATGGTAACATTTTTTTAAGTGATAGAAAAAGAAAAAAATCACGGTTGTCTTCACGTTATGGGGAATTCTCTTTTGTATTTTGTTGGGACTAGTGTTGTGTGTGTGTGCTTGGCATTACCATTTCCAGGTTGTGCAGCAAGTTTCGGATCTTCAGTCTGAAATTCAGAATCTGAGAGGACATGGGATAGTCCAAGGCGTGAGGGGGGATTTCCTGCTCCAGAACAAAGGGAGAGTGGGTTTGGTCCAACTCGGGATGGGGTACGTCCTTCGGAATGGGCTCGGAGGGACGGTTTTCTCGTAGTAGTGACCGAATTTTCATTAAAGCAAGGTTTAGTGGTAAACCCACCGAGAATGTTCACATGTTTCTTCAGGAGTTGATGGCATCGAGGCGTAGAGTAGTAGATAATTCAGTAATTGAATTTGATGACCACCGGGAAGTGAGTGGTATGGATATGCGACAGGAGTTGCACCGATTACAGACAAAGAGGATACAGTAAGGCAGTGGCGTATATTCAAGGGGATGTAGGTAATCGCTGATTGACCAACTATTTTTTAACTTTTTAACAATTTTTGGAATTTTTCGCAAATGTTTTCCTTAGAATAATTCACGCAGAGCGTAGTTTTGTATTCAAGAAAAAACATTATTCACAACGCGCTTTAATCAAAAAGGGAAGTCCTTCATTCAATATGCTGTCAGAAGCGTCAATACGCGGAGAGAAAGAAGCGTCAATGCGGACACGCTGCTGCAAAGGCCATCTCATTTCGGAGAGAGGGCGCAAGTGACCACGTGGCCCAGGAACAAAGACCTCTCGCTCCCGCTCAACGTGAAGTTTTTCTGCCCTGCAGAGAAAGAAGCGTTAATGCGCACGCGCTACTTCAAGGTTGAATCGCCGTACTAGTAAGGAAGTCCATCTCATTTCAGGGAGAGGGTGCAAGATTTCATCGTGTTGCAGAGTACACAGACTGTAGAGTGTTTGCTTGAGACTGTTTCGTTACTAATTCTGTTACTTTATTTATTCGTCTGTTTTTGTTTCATGACTGTTCTTTATCAAGACCTGTGTGGCGTGTCCGTGTGTTATAGATGAATTGTTGAAGACATCTTTTGGAAGCAAACCATTTCAAGAAAAAGTGGCATTAATAAGAAAAGGGCGACCAGTTCCTAAACTTCCAAATCTCTCTGCATTATACAAGGGCAAAAACCGT
This sequence comes from Macrothele yani, assembly GCA_039090855.1. Lineage (NCBI taxonomy): Eukaryota > Metazoa > Arthropoda > Arachnida > Araneae > Macrothelidae > Macrothele > Macrothele yani. Next base: position 134,939,929 of record CM077010.1, on the reverse strand, counting down.
TCTTACACGCGGCATTTTACCGAAGCAAATTATGAGAAAACATTGTGGTTAACAGACTGCTTAAATTTGAATAGATTATTTTGCTGGCCTTGCCTATTGTTTAGTACCGAGAAGTCTGTGTGGTCAAATGGCGCGGATTCTGTGACCTGAATAATTTGTGCAAAGCTGTGGGAAAACATGAAAAAGCCAGAGCTCACATAACTTGTTTTTCTAAGTTACAAACTTTTGGAGATTCAAGCAGCAGAATTGACCTTCAGTTGGATCATCAGAGAGCTCTAGAAGTCACCAGGCACAACGAACAGGTGAAGAAAAACAGGAACATTTTATCCTGCTTAATAAAAGCCGTTTGTTTTTTTAGCAAAACAAGAAGTGGCTTTCTGTGGACACAGTGAGGCAGATGATTCCTTAAATAAAGGAAATTACGTCGAACTTTTAAACTACACAGCCCAATATGACCCTCAGCTGGAAGAACATTTAAAAACATCAACTGTTTTTAGAGGTACATCTCCTCAAATAAAAAATGACCTAATTGCTGCAATCAGCAGTGTTTTGAAAGATGTTGTTCGGGGAAAGATTAATAAAACTGAGTTTGTTTCTATCCTTTTGGATGAAACATCTGATGTAGCAAACAAATCTCAATTATCGACTTGTTTCCGTTATGTTGTCGAGGACAAGAGAGATTTTTGAAGTTCAATGACGTGAGTGCTGATAAGACTGCTGGGACATTTTTCCAGCTTGTGGATCAAGATATTTGCGAATATGAAGTGTCAAATAAAATCATAGGACAAACTTATGATGGAGCTCTTATCATGTCGGGAGGGGTTGGAGGCTTACATGCCAAAATTAAAGAAAAATATCCAGAGGCTTTATTTGTCCACTGCTATAGTCATGTCTTGAATTTAGTTCTCCAAGAATAAGAATCTGTGCGCAATATTACAGAATGTAGTACATTTTTACCATACTATCTGGAATTAGCTCATTTTTCTCCAAATCACCTAAAAGCACAAATGCTCTGAGTCTTTTTATGAATAAAAAACTGCCCAAATTGGCCCCTACCAGGTGGAATTTTTAATCTCGCTTATTGAATAATGTGAGAGAAAACAGAGTCCACTTGGCAGATTTTTTTAAAGTATTGTAGATAGTTCAGATGGGTGGGATTCTGAAAGTATTCTACATGCTAGGGGATGTGCTTCGTTTTTGAATAGTTTCAAAGCATGTTTCTTGTTGGACGCGTTTTCCTCAATTTTTTCACATACAGATATTTTGTTTGATGTTCTGCAAAACAAAAGTTTGGATGTAGCATATTGCTGCAAAAAATTGAAGATGTGAAAAATGTAATAAAAGAAAAACGCCAAAATTCCTTTGATGATTTCTGGAAAAACGTTTTGGAAAATTCCACTGAACAGCCCAGGAAAAGAAGAAATGAAAACCCAGACGTATTTACAGAAGTTTGTTCCATGAAATCTTAGACAATCTAATTGTACAACTAACAGACCAATTTGGAAATTCCAAAAATCTTGAATTCAAAACGCTTTTGGAGACACACAGGTTTCCACAGATGAAAAAAAAATTCCTGAGACAGCATTTAGTTCCCTTTTACAGACTTATAACAGACATTTCGATTCAGTACGCCTACGAAATGAACTTATTGTGTTATACTCAGTCCCTGACAATGAAATGTGCAACAAACCCCTTCATCTCATGTTGAAGTATATGATTAAAGAAAAACTGAATCTAGTGATGCCTGAAACTTATAGGCTCTTATTACTTATTCTTACAATACCAGCAACAACTGCAAGAGTAGAACGTACATTTTCAACTTTGAAGAGCATCAAGACTTTCACTCGATCTACTCAGGGACAGGAAAAACTAACTGGACTTCCTCTGCTGTCAATAGAAAAGCACATTTTAGAAAGACTCAGACAGAATCACAAATACAATTTTACGGAAATGGTAATAGAAAAATTTTGTTTACAAACAAGACGAATGGACTTTATATTTAAATGAAGTAAGTTAAGCATTAGTAATTATATTTCTACTTTGAACGTAGTTTTAAAAACCATGAAATCATAAACAAGAAACTTTTCATTATGTAATAATTTTATTAACGAAATTAATATATATATATATATTTCTTGTTTGGGGGAGGTTGAAAAATGTGAGATTACCCACTGTCTGAAATCACCCTACGCCACTGCAGTAAGGGAAACAGAATTGGAGCAGACACAGGTTTTTTTTTTTTTTTTTTTTTTTCGATTGGAGATTTAACGACCACCGTGAGCAACTCAATGGGCTATAAGCAGTCGCCCGTCCCTAATTTAGGGTCACTGGTTCCAGGGAAGGGAGAGAGCCAGTGCCGTAAGACAAACACAACATCCATGCCTCACCGGGATTCGAAACCGGACCCCTCACGGACGAATGATCAGAGGCCAGCGCCTTAGACCACTGCGCCACCGGGGTGGCGCAGACACAGGTTAAAGTGGTACAGAGTCTACCCTCCAGGAGTTTACGAAGACAAACCAAGGTGGATATAGGAAATTGGCGGGGTTACGCCAAGGAGGTAATATTACTGGAGACACCACTGTCTATGCCGCCATAGGTCACAGCTAATCTGTGGTGTGACGTCACAAGCACGCAAAAAATGAACTAAATTATACTGTTGCAGTAAGCTTGTGTATCATTGATAAAGATCAATGAATTACTCATTTTATCTGTTTATACGCTTAGAAGCTTTTGTTCCATTGGTTTCCAAGCAGTTCTCTTCTGCGGCTGCGTCGTGCCTGCTGACGACGTCATTTGCAGCACAGACGGTGACTTATGGTGGCCAATGCTGCGTGGATAGGAGTGGTGTCTCCAGTAATATAACCTCCTTGGGTTACGCAAGTAAAAAAAAAATTCTGTTCCTCTCTGTCTTGGAGGTTTGGTGGGTGCCCTTCGTAAGCAGGTGGCGTAAATCTCGAGAATCAACCTGAGAAGGTGCATTTACGGAGCGGCCCGGACGGGGAGGGTGACGGGATGGAAAGACAAAATTAGTGAATTTTTTTTCTTTCGATTTTACCTTAAGTAAAATCGTGCAGTAAGAAAGGGGTGTGAAGTTTTGGTGCTATTAGGCCCGGAGTCACTGGGATAGAAATTACGTAAATGTAAAGTTAAGTTAATAGTGTTTATAATTTGAGAAAGTTTTTTTTTATAAACAGGTAGAAATTTTAAATACTTTATTTAGAATTATTGCAGTCGCTCACGTCATTAGAAAATTTGTAGTCGCTCACGTGCTGAGGTCAGAAATTATGATTGTATAAATTGTTTAATATGTGTTATTTGTAAAAGAAATTGTTGTACATTTTATTTATATTATATTGGAATTTATTAAGTTGAGTTATGATGAAAGATTTGATGTGTGGAAAATTCTTATATGCAAAAATTTACCGGAGCTGACGCCCCTCGTAGTGGAGTGGCTTGATTGGAGCTCAGGGTCTTTGGTGATTTTTGTCTCTCGTTCGCTGGTTCTTTTTTTGGGATCGCTTGCACATTTGCTTTGCGTTCTGCCATGCTGTGAGAACTCGGAGTTTCTACCTGATTGTTCCTGGGTGTCGGAAGCAGTGAAAGTCACGTCTTATGTTATGCCGAGAGAGAATGGAGTTTGAGTGGGAACCTTTCTTCTCATTTAGCCTGTTGTGTGTGGGCTGGTCCCGTCAGAGGAATACAATTAAATCCTAGTACGTGAGTGCAAAAGTTTTTTTTTGTATAATTAATAGTTGCTGGCAGAGTTTAAAGTAGGGTTGTAGAGTAATTGAAAGTAATTAGAAATTGGTTTATTTTCATGTGGTATTTATTGATGCATGTTGTATTTTTGGGAGTTTTAAATTAATAGTGTTTACATACCCAGAGTTAATATTCTTGTTCTTTGGGGTGCTCATGTGCTTTAATCTTGAATGTTGTCTCAAGAAATGACAGACTAATGATTAATGGGGTTTAAATATCTGGTGTTATTGGAATTGTATTGCCTGTTTTGCGTGATAAAAAAACTGATGATGCAAACGGGGTGAAAATCTGCATTATGTTGCAATTTAAATTCAGTTTAATGTGTTCTGAAGTAATTGACATGTATTTGTACTAAAACTATTGAATGATATAAAAGGTGTAGCAGAGTAATTTGTTCATAATTTGTTTATTTGTTATTGTAAATTTATTTCAATATCTGCTCACTGTACATTACGTCCTAGTCGTGGGTTCGAGCCCAGAGAGAGAGAGAGACAGATTACCGAGATAGTAGCTGGGCAAAGTAAATTCTGGTGGGGAAGTTAATGGCTAGGAGCGTTGCATCTTCATTTTAACAGAGCAGATCTCTGTAAAACGTCACTAAACTTAGATTCTTATACACACAGCTTTAAAAACTATGAAATTACACGGCGGTTTTACCTAGGGAATGAGAAAAGTACTTGTGCTTACCCTGACGCCCCAGAAGCCAACCGAAATGTTTCCTAAATTCTAAAGACCTGGAAGTAGCCGTAACGCCCTAAACACTGATAAATCAACTAATAGTATCATTGAGAACAGTATATCAACGATTAATATAATAAAGAAGGGAAAATTTATTAATATTAAAAGCAAATTGGCATCTTCATGCCAATTTGCTTTGCCTGCTCATGCCAGGCTTAAGATGGCGTCCGTGACGTCACAGACAAGACGTTTCGCTGGCTTCAATTGGATTACACTAAGCCAACGGAGAGTGCTTTTTTTCTTGCTTATTCCTACATACATGGGCTCAGCAACTGATGTGTCACCACCTGGTGGCTTTCAGCGGTGCAAGCAGCTTGTAAGGCGGTATTCAACGGTGCAAACAAGTTGTACCGTTGAATGCCACCAGGTGATGTCATCTTCTATTTGCATACGCAGTATATGAACTGTTTAAGCGATTCGAAGATGGTCAAGTCAGTTCATGATTATCCCCGTTCAGGGCGGATCGTCAACTGACGACACTAATGTGGCCAAAGTTCGCGAAATCTTATGTTCTAATCGTCAATTGACTGTTTAAGATATCACAGATAATTGCAGCATTTCAATTGGATTGTGACGTCACATTCTGACCAAAATATTGGAAATCCATCAAATTTTGTAAAGTTCGTTTCACGTCTCCTGCCTCGGGAGCAGAGAGATAATCACATTTGCAATCTGCCAGGAACTTTTGAATCGCACATTACTGTCTTTCACATTATCATAAAACACGCTTTCTTTGGGTTATAAAAAGTAAACAAAATCCACAAAAGTTCTTTTCGACATTATTAGGCAAGAACGAGAGCTTTAGACCAACTTCGAATTCAACTCAAAACTTAATACCAGTTAGTCCAGACTAGGTCTTCCAAGACGGGTTCGTTAGTTAAGCTACATATGAACAACGCTTATGTACAGAAGGAAACCTAAGTCATAAATGAAAGCAAATACTAATGTCGAGGGGTCAACGACAAATCACGAATTAGTAGAGAAAGATGCGCGAGTTCCCGAGGGATTTGCAACACTAAAAAATATACAAATGAGCTACGGCTTTTCTGTCGAAGGTACCGATGAAAGAAATCGCCGTCCGGTTGAATCAACCGATTCAACCCGTCGCAACTTCAGTATATATAGCTGTAGGTGTCATAATGTCGGCGCCTTTTTCTGCTCAAGCAAGAACCTGTCGTTTCCCTGGTGGACTAATTTCCTGGATCGGCTCCGCATTAATTCGGCATGGAAACATTGGCCAGTTTCCGGTGGATGAAAGCCTTCCGACTGTGATCTAATCTACTTTAGGGCCACTGGTTCCAGGGAGGGAAAGAGCCGGCGCCATAAGACAAACAACATACATGCTTCACCGGGATTCGAACCCGGACGAATGAATAGAAGCCATCACGTAGACCACTGCGCCTATTTTGAAGTTCATTATTTCTGAATGAGTGGTTTGTGTTTTCTCTTATCGAGGAGGGGAGTAGATCTGAATGCACCCATCCTCCCAATTTTTTCAATGAGCTATAAGCAATCGCTGGTCCCTATTTTAGGGCCACTGGTTCCAGGGAAAGGAGAGAGACAGTGTGGTAAGATAAACATAACATCCATGCCTCACGGGGATTCGAACCCGGGCGCAAATAGGCATTCTGTGTATTACTAGAACGATCGAGCGATTTAAGCTAATCACGACGACGATAGCGAATTGGTGACGATTTTCGGAGGATGGGGCTTCACCTCCTGCTAGGGCTGGGATAACCCAGATGTCCATCGCGCTGTTTGATGCCAATTGTTTCTAGGATTTTCCTCATGCGTTCCAAGTATGAAGCTAACGAAAACTTTCCGGAGAGATTTCACTATGAAATTGAGTGCATCAATGAAAAGCTAATAGGAAGAGTGGATTTGAAATCAATGGATTGTATAGCATGGCGATGAATAAAAACATTAACATGATTATCGAAGAGGCAGAAAATATTTACAAGGGGACATTTATTTATACCACACTCACCCACCACCAGTTTTCCAGTCAGATAATTTTTTCCGGGGGAAAGGGGGGGGGGCAATTACAAATTTTGAGGGCGGATGAAACTTGTTGACTGATTATATACATTGCATATAATCATAATTTTGATATTTATATATTCCTTAATATATATAAACATTTTAAATTGAGTTCAAACTTTTTCTTATGCTCGTATATCGAAAATGAAAATTCCAAGTAATCTACATGTACAAGTAATTAAAAACGTAGAAATGTTATACCTTTGCTTTAATTCTGTAATGCACCACGGATTTCTCCATGGAATAGTGTAAAATATTGAAGATGCTAGCAAGATGAAGCTGTGCCGGAGAAAATCCTTCTCCCCCTTAAAACATTAGGATTGGTAAAAATGTCTTCCCGCTACTATAAGCATCTTTTATCAAATGCTCGGGTTGTAGAGAAGTGTTATGGCTTCATTGCTTTTATGATAATTATCATCCGCAACTTTGTGTACCAATAAACGATAGCGAAAACTCCGATAGTGATACTTAACAACATATATGCTAGGTCTTCAAATAAAAGTACGTAATTATACTTTATTAGCTAAAATGTGATAATTCGATTCTCCTAACAATTCCTCTGTCCCCATATGTGCTATTTATTACTAAACTCTATTACGCAACGATTACTTCTACAAGTTCTTTATTATTTGTTAGTGAAACTACACCGAATTGCCATTGACAATGACACAATATAATGTTAAGTGTAAGGCCCTCATCACTACAAGGCCTGCAGCTCAAAACATAGCTAGATCATGCAAATATTACACAGAAATACATGTTTCATTCAGTATCTACTTATATCATACAATGTTGTTGTAACTTTTTACAGAATTCTGAAAAGTGAGAACGAGAGAGCCTTAGGGAGGATGGGAAAATGCAGGCATTCCGTTCTTTGCTGCAACTGATAGTTCACTGTTCATTCCCGCTTTTCGACATTAGCCACCATAACAGGAAATGTATGCTATAATGCACTGCTGCAGGGCCTAGTGACATTACAGTAAATAATCATTTACAGGAAATCATGAATTTCGTTGATATCCTCGGATCGTTATGATTTTTTATTGGAAAAATAAGAGGCATTAAATCAAGTGCCGGGACACATATATCCTCATTTTGCCTCTACTTTCATTAAAACAAAATTCACCGAAATCCGCGGGTGGTCAGCTGTAAGGTCCACTTGTTAGTAAAATAATTTATTTGAAAGTAGGTCTTCATTAACATTCTTAAAAGCTTTAAAAACAACAACTGTGAATTATACAAGGTGTCCCAAAAAGGTGTAACCAATTTCAAATGATGATAACTTTGAATACAAAACTAATACCATAATTCTGTTTGTTGCAGGTGGTAAGGGATATCCTCAAGTTTTCTAGAAGCATACCCAATGGATCCTGCGACGGAAGCACAGATTGTTGAGTGGTTTATTAAAACCCGATCCGAAACACAGGTTCAGCGGTATTTCAGAACAAAATGTGGGGGCAAACCTCCCACACCTAACAGCATCAGAAAGTGATACAAGTCATTAAGGAACTGTTAGCGTCCTTACAAAGAAAAGCCCTGGTTTCAGAAAAGGAGGAGGTTGTGAGACAAACATTCACTCGAAGCTCTGTAAAGTCATCAGATAAGCAGCACGACAGCTGGCCATCCCCAAGTCGTCAGTGCACAGTGTTACGTCAGAGATTTGAAATGCACCCGTATAAACAGCAGATAACCCATCACATAACCCCAAACGATCATGTGAAACTTAAACAGTTTGCTGAAGAGATGTTGAACATTACAAATGCTGAGTCTTTCCTGAGACAAATCTGTTTCTCGGATGAATGCACTTTCCATGTTTCTGGAAAGATAAATAAACAGAATGTGAGAATTTGGGGAACTGAACACCCGCATTGCATAATGGAACATGATAGCCCAAAAGCGAATGTTTGGTGTGGCATAATGGTCGACCATGTTATTGGGTTCTTTCGCCGGACTTAACACCCTGCGACTTTTTTTGTGGGGATTCATCAAAGGCGAGGTTTACAGCACCCCTGTTGCACACATTGCCGACCTAAAGAGGAGGATTACACACGCACTGCAGAAAGTCAATACGGACATTCTCGGATGACCATGGTTGGAACTGGAATACCGTTTAGACATTGTTTTGGTGACAAATGGTGACCATGTCGAATGTCCACAATACTTCATGATCTGCTCTGTCAATTAACACAAGTTGTGTATTGAGATCATTTATATTGAAACTGTTATGATTATTTGAAATTGGTTACACCTTTAGGGGACACTGTATATATTATCAACCAGTTTCAATCCACTGCCTCCCGGTCACGGTGTATGATAGTCAGGTGATACGACTCCCGGGGAAAAAATCGTCCGTTAATGTTACTTGTCACTAGATGGCGCAAGGAACGTGTGGGCCGATGATTTCAAACAACCTATGCTTTCTTATGGGAGGAAGCGACAAAAACAGTCGTTTTTTACGAATGCTATTTTGCTTGGAATAAAAAAAACCCGATCTAGAACGCTTTGCAGACATGTACTTTTCTCCTTATCACGTGGAAATATATCAAATAAGCCATATATACATATATATAATTTTTTAGCCACAAAATGAGTATTCGAACGTGTAGATTTCTGAACAGACGATGCTGAGTTTTTTTTCTCACGCAATAGGGAATAAACCTTTTATCATAAGAAAAACGTGTATTTCTTGTAAAATGAGATGGTACTGAATATTTGGAGGAGCAATTATTCACATGGAATGTTCATTTTTCTGTTATAAGTTTTGTTTTTGCTACACTCATTGGAGCATCATTAACGGAAACTATTCGTTTTGAAACACCGAATTTTTCGCAAAAAAAATAATTTTTATTACCCTTCCCCTCGAAAAATCATTCACTAATGTTTTCATTTACTAATATTCAAGATGTCTTTCGTATGTGTGCTATTTTTGCACCTAATCATATCAATGAATAAGGGTCTTCATCTGTGCTGGCGATGGCGGCAGAGAAAGTGCATCGCGGTGAAATGGTCGATTTTTCCCGGCGGAGCTTTCTCAGACCTGCGTGCATATATTGTAGTACGATCAGAGCCCATTTAAGAGAAAGGGGGCTAGAGGGTCTGCAGCTCCGGGCCCCTTTTTTTAAAAGGGCCGCAGAATTATGCAGGATGCTTGAAGAATTGGCAGAGTTCTAGTTTTTTCTTTTTTTTTTCTAGATAGCACAGCAAAATTTATAAGAAACTGCCATGTGAAAAAAAAATTCTATTTCTTTCTATTTTTTTTAGAAATGTGCAAAAAGTATAGTCGCCCCCTAGTCCATCCTCAAATTTTTTTAAAACATTACAGATTTTTCTTTTTTTACACATCTGCAGTTGGGGGAAATTTTCGTACATTAAGTATTCGTTTGAATGATATTTGGATCATATTATTTCGCCCACTACTTCAATATATTTTCTACAAGCTGAACACTGGTGCTGGGAGGGATTAAAGCAGAACTGAACTGGTATCTATTTTTCTACCATGTATCTTTACATTTTCTTGCTAACACCGATTCCTCCATGAATTATGGGAAACATTTTCAATTCCTCAATGAGATTTTCAAATTTAATATTTTCAGCTGCTGATACAGCAGAATTAGTCTCCAGCATTGGAACTTCCTCTACAATTGCGCTTTTCGACATTTCTTGCTCCCGGTGAGATGGGGCTTTTCTTGGGCTTTTGACAAATACGCTGGACAGCCTGGAAAAATGGATGGAACTGCCTTGGGTGACAATCTAATTCTTACTGACACATCGTACAAAATTTTCCCATTCGAAGTCTCCGTCTTACGAGTAATAATGTCTGAAGGCAAGAAGTGTTTTTGGCAAACACAATCACTGCTTTGCAGTTCTGGATCCTTACGTGGGATAGCTTGCCGCCATTTTTCCAACAACTTTTCATCTGTTGAGGCTTTAAAGGTTGATACACGTTCTTTACATGTAGCATAACCTGTCCGACAGTTCGGCACAAAACACTTTGTCCCCATATCAAAAACCTAAATATTGAACAGATTATAGTCTGGCATTTAGTTGCACTATAAATTTATCTTCCGCTTAGTTAAAAAAAAAAAAAAAAAGGTTGACGTACTCTACCTCTTGTGCAGAAACTTCGTTTCTGGAACTTCATACAATATAATTGCACAAAGTAATAAATTAAAAATACCTAAGATAAACACGAATTTAGCACTGATGAAATGTTAACTACCATGTAATCCTACGACGGTTAACATGAACTATCTGCCCACAACTCTTCAACGCCCTCTGGTGACCTATGACATTAACAGTCCGTTTTCAAATTGTTAGCAGTACGGAGAGTTGTATCACCTGACTTATCATACACCGTGCTCCCGGTTAAAGGTCTCCCTCCATAGCTCTATGTCATGAACCATTCTTTCCATGCCACGAATGCTTTCGAGTTTCACCCATCCATCTGATCTCCTTTTCCTGTCCCTTGGTATTCAGTCCAATATTTCAGTTTTCCAACAGTAAGTTCTTCAAGAATTATGTGTAACCCACCGCCACTTGAAGGTTTTCTTATTTCATCACGTCACCTTGACATTTTTCTGACATTAAGGTGTCTTATGACACTCAGGGGCCCTGGGTGCGATCATTTTGTGTGGGGCCCTTTTTCTACTGACCACTGTTTTTGTTTTTTTGCAGATTAGGAATTTTTTTAGGGATACGAGTGACAAAAAACAGCAACAAAAAAAAAAAAAAACAACAACAAAAAAAAAAAAACGTTGATAAACTCTTGAAAAGAAAATAAGAGGAGGAAGAAACTGAAATTTAAAACGGTAATTTAAATGTACACGCTACTCATTTATCAAATCGACAAAAAATTATTAATGATGAGGCTGTACTGTACGTTAAAACTTGAACATACAGGAATTTCGCATTTGTTCGCTTCTTAAAAACGTTTAACCGATTTCTGTCTTGTGTAAAATGGGTCATAGAGAGAAAACAGTTGTGCGTTTATTGTCAACATCCTCTGCACCGGGAGTAACTGGTGTTATTGTCCAGTATTGAAATAGAGCTTGGCAAAAACGCATTTTTGTGTAGTAACTCTGTATAAAATAAAGTGGTATAATTTTTTCTTGCAACCCGTTCTGTTTTCCCACTATTTCTTGATTTATAACCACAAATTCCAACCTCTAATAATAAAACAACTTCGCAGGTAAAAATAAAAAAGGATTTTATAAATGGGAGGGGTCCCGCTGAACCATCAGCTAAGACTACACTGTCCATGAGCAAATTTCCTACCTTGCTTGGTTATTTTTTTTATTGTAGGTTTAACGACCACCGTGAGCAACTGGGCTATAAGCAGTCACCCGTCCCTAATTTAGGGCCATTGGTTCCAGGGAAGGGAGAGAGCCAGTGCCGTAAAACCAAACACAACATCCATGCCTGACCGGGATTCGAACCCGGACCCCTTTCGGACGAATGATCAGAGGCCATCGCTTAGACCACTGCGCCCTTGCTTGGTTAAATACCATGCAAACATCTTTTTTGTGATTGGAGGTTTAATGACCAGCATGAGCAACTCAATGGGCTATAAGCAGTCGCCCGTCCCTAATTTAGGGTCACTGGTTCCAGGGAAGGGAGCCAGTGCCGTAAGACAAACACAAAATTCCTGCCACACCCGGACCCTTTTTTTGATTGGAGGTTTAACGACCACCGTGAGCAACTCAATGGGCTATAAGCAGTCGCCCGTCCCTAACTTAGGGTCACTGGTTCCAGTGCCGTAAGACAAACACAACATCCATGCCTCACCGGGATTCGAACCCGGACCCCGTTCGGACGAATGATCAGAGGCAATCGCTTAGACCACTGCGCCACCGGGGCGGCTACATGCATCTTTCCGTGAATGTTTGGTTATTCGCAAGGTCTGTTTTACATAGTTAAAAGTTCACGTCTATGACACATAAGAACTTGGTGTAGTATTTCACTTTAAAATGCAGTATTTTAAGTGCTTAATTATGTAGCCAGCTGTGTTCGTAGAAAAACGAAATTACAATGATGAGAAAATCTCCACTTCGTTCGAGTTTCCGAAAATCAGAAAACCGATCCCAGACGCTAAAACGATACCCAACACCCAAATGTCTCATTTTTGCATCTACCTGGAGAATGACAAAAAAAAAAAAAAGCGAAATTCGGTGTAAAAATGACGCCTGAACACAAGCAAGCTTCACTCCGTTGAAAATTATAACTTAACACAAACCCAAAGGATTCTGATGACACAGTGGTTGGCAAAAACAGCTGTGTTATACTTTCCGCCGCTAAAGAAAAGTACGTTTCGTAAAAAGCAAACGCCTTGTCCATTTGAGCCAAAGCGAGTACACATTTGTGCTACGTCTTAAGGTGGATCCACCTAAAATCTTTGCCTTGTATTTCCAATGGGCAAACTTCTGTAGCCATTTTCTTCACAATTAATGCGTTCTTATGGATGAAAATCGATAAAAAATAACTCCATATTATAGCCTAATATACTTATTTTCTGAAACTTAATCATAATTATATTAAAAATCAACAACTTTTCCTTTGGTGGTGTTAAGACCAGAAACTAAATGGCGCGAGCTGTACATTGATGACGTCAGTAGAAAATGTTGAATTGCTTAATTATGATTAAATTTTAGAAAAATATTAAATATACTACTCTATAATATCAAGATATTTCTATCGATGATCAAATTTTCATCCTTGAGAACGCATTAATTGCGAAGAAAATGGCTACAGAAGTTTGCAAATTGGAAACACAAGGCAAAGATTTTAGGTGGATCCAACTTAAAGAAATGAAGTGCAACATTTTGCACGACTTTACGATTTCCATGATCCGTTCCAAAGCTGAAGAACAGGCTATAACATTAACGTTGAAGACAATAGACTTTTGGTGATTGGCCAGTGGGCGTTAGGGACGATTGCAGCCGTTAGATGGCACTGCGTCCCAAGGTATAAACAACTACGTTGTTTGAATTGCTGGATTGTGTATGTTCGTCGTTTTTTCTTGTTTCTTTTAAAAAACCTTACAGTTTAAAAACCAAACTGTTGTTTTCACAACAAAATCCAACCCATTTTCAAAATGGTTTACTGCTGTGTGCAGATGTGCACATCTTCTAAGAAGAAAAACGTGGGATTTTCATTCCATGAGTTTCCCTCAGATCAGAACCTAAGCAACTGTTGCTGAAAGCAACATCTCGTCAGGATTTTGCTCCAAATCACAAGTCACCTTCAACTGTTGTTGTGGTAAGCATTTTCATTCTGATAATTACGTACCTAATTCAATATTAGAAAAAAAACCTCAGCTATATAAACTCATATTAAGTAAAATAGTAGGTAAATGTGTAGATTTGCGTTTAAAATTATTTCGTCGAAAAAATATTAACACCTGAGAAAAATGCAACGTACAGATTTTATATTCTGGAAATTAATTGCAAATGGTGCAGAAATTTCCTGTTTCAAATGTCTTAAAGATTTTTATCGTAACATTTACATGTAAGTTCGATGCGTTAGGCCTACGGCAGCGTCTCTTCACAGCATCGGACTTACAGGTAAATGTTATGATAAAAATCTTTAAAAGACATTTAAAATACGAAATTTCTGCACAATTTGCCATTAATTTTCATACTTTAAAATCTGTACGTCGCACTTTCTCCAAGTACTAACATTTTTCTGACAAAATAATTTAAGATCTATAATCTACACATTTACCAAAATCTCAGCCGTAGATCGTTGAAGAATAAAGGAGCCGCCCCGGTGGCGCAGTGGTCTAAGCGATGGCCTCTGATCATTCGTCCGAACGGGGTCCGGGTTCGAATCCCGGTGAGGCATGGATGTTGTGTTTGTCTTACGGCAATGGCCCTCTCCCTTCCCTGGAACCAGTGACCCTAAATTAGGGACGGGCGACTGCTTATAGCCCATTGAGTTGCTCACGGTGGTCGTTAAACCTCCAACCAAAAAAAAAAAAAAAAAAGAAGAATAAAGGAGGAATGAGATTTACACATAAATTACACCAGTTCCTACAAAAAAATTCTCTTGCACAAGTACTAAAAATTCAGAATGTAAATATCCATCTGTTCATGTGAATATAAAAAAATCTCAAATGTAAGTAATGATACGGAAACAGTTTGTTTATGCGAACTACGTCAATAGATAGCGCTGCGTCCCAACTGCATTTTCTGTCCTCGCTGTTTTTGCTTAATGTTACAGCCTGGTAGGATCCAGTTCAGCCTTCTCTCAGTTACGGGTTATGAATGAACACAAAAGATTCCATTCATGCAAAGTCAAGGAGGTTATATTACTGGAGACACCACTCCCATCCACGCAGCATTGGCCGCCATAAGTCACCGTTTGTGCTGAAAATGACGTCATGAGCAGGCACGACGCAGCCGCAGAAGAGAAGCTGCTTGGAAACCAATGGAACAAAAGCTTCTAAGCGTATAAACAGATAAAATGAGTAATTCAATAATCTTTATCAATGATACCCAAGCTTACTGTTTCATCAACGGTATAATTTAGTTATTTTTTGCCTGCTTGTGACGTCACACCACAGATTTTTTTTTTTGATTGCAGGTTTAACGACCACCGTGAGCAACTCAATGGGCTATAAGCAGTCGCCCGTTCCTAATTTTAGGTCGCTGGCTCCAGGGAAGGGTGAGAGCCAGTGCCGTAAGACAAACACAACATCCATGCCTCACCGGGATTCGAACCCGGACCCCTTTCGGACGAACGATCAGAGGCCATAGCTTAGACAACTGCGTCACACCACAGATTAGCAGTGACCTAAGGCGGCAGAGCCAGTGGTGTCTCCAGTAATATAATCTCCTTGTGCAAAGTATTCTGGAGATCCGCTCATGTGAAAAACAGTTTTGTTCTAGATTACCATTGCAACATTTGTAGTTTTCCCGCTTTTAAAAGAAAATGTGCTTTTTAAAAGGCACAAACAAATGCCTTGCTCACTTCAGTTCTGAAACAACTACAGTGCTAAACAAGACATGCGAATTGTGGGGTTCCAGGTCACTTGATGAAAAGGGATTAATGACCCAGTGCACCTGCCCCACAATAAAATTCAATTGCATAGTTTTTCAGTGATACGGGCATGTAAAGAAAAAAGACCTCTTATAAGTGTGCACATGCAATTTTTTTTTTTTTAGTTACAGTTTTACCGAAGTTCACGCATTCACCAGTTTCTTTAGCTTCATAGATACTTCCCTGGCATTTCCCCACATCAGATATTAAGATGGTTCCACCTGCTTATGTTTCCAATGGCAAAACTTCTTCACAATTAATGTATTCCCTAGGATGAAAATTTGCACATCGATAACACTTAAATGTTATAGCATGGCACACTTAATACTTGCTAAAACATAACCATAATTAAGCAGTCCAGCATTTGTTTGTTTACTGACGTCACCAAGGTACAGGTCGCGCCATCTATTTACAGGCCTGAACATTACTCAAAGAAAAATGATTGATTTTTCATATAATTATGGTTATGTTTTAGCAAGTATTAAGTACCCAATGCTATAACTTAAAGTTAGTTTTATCGATGTGCAAATTTTCATCATTGGGAATACCTTAATTGCGAAGAAAATATGTAAAGTTTTACCATTGGAAACATAAGGCAGAGATTTTAAGTGAAACTACCTTAAAGAGTATTATGTGCCCTACGAGAATGTTCTCCAATATTAAAAGTTGCCAACTTTTAAAAATTGAAATTTGTTTTTTTTTATTGGAGGTTTAACGACCACCGTGAGCAACTTAATGGGCTATAAGCAGTCGCCCGTCCCTAATTTAGGGTCACTGGTTCCAGGGAAGGGAGAGAGCCAGTGCCGTATAACAAACACAACATCCATGCCTCACCGGGATTCGAACCCGGACCCCGTTCGGACGAATGATCAGAGGCCATCGCTTAGACCACTGTGCCACCGGGGCGGCAATTGAAATTTGTAACAAACTTTCAGTTAACGTTTAATTCATATGTACGACTAATGTATTGTATGTCTTAATTAAATGTTTCGAACATAACGATTAGAAGCGGATGTATTATGCAAGTATGTTTTATAGATTTCATATGCTACCCGACTGGCTAATTGTGCATAAAAATGCAATAGATACATAATTATCTCGTATTACGCTCTATTATACCCACATATGATTAGAGACGACAGACCTAGTCAAATGGCAAACTGTAGCGTCTCATTATTTCAAATGCTTACGCACAAGCGTCTCATCAGGGGTCTATTTATTACCCACACAAACTCACGGCGGCCTAGATTAATTTTGCATTGCTGTTGTGTATTATTACGTGTGAATATCTCTGCAACTTAAAAATATAAATTCGTGATTTTTGTTTTTGCATCATCCGATGCTGTGTACTATTCTGTTTCACTCTCATGTGTTAAGTACTGTTATTCTACTAGTTACATATTTCATACCTTTCATTAATAACTAAATACAAGGTCTGTCCGGAAAGTAATGAGGCTCATTCAATAACAGACGTTTAATTAAAGTTATACTTACATAACATTAAAATTCCTCGAAATAACATCCTTGAACATCAATACACCGCTGCCACGCCGTGTAGCTTGCCTGGAACAGGGATCGCTTTCAAAGCACTCGTCGCAGCTGTTTGCAACAGTCCTAAAATGGTGTCCTTTCAGGCTGGATTTGAGCCGGGGAAACAAAAAAGAAGTCAGCCGGGGCCAAGTCCGGGCTGTTGGGAGGTTGGGGCAGAGTTGCCACATTGTGTTTCGTCAGAAACCCTCTCACTCTCAGCAACGCATGGCTCGGCACATTATTGTGGTGAAGAACCCAAGTGTTGGTGATCTCCGGGCGGATGCGCGCAACTCTGTTCAGCCGTTGAAGCACTTCTACGCAAAATGCAGCGTTGACCGTTTGTCCGGGTGGTACGAACTCCTTATGGGCAAAAATCTTTACAATCAAAGAAGACAATGAGCTTCGATTTCATCATCAATTTGCACATTCGAGCCTTCTTTGGTCGAGGAGACTCGGGAGTGTGCCACTCTGAGCTGTCTTTTCGTCTCCGGATCATACTCAAAGGCCTATGTTTCATCACCTGTTATCACCTCCAAAAAAAAAAAACAGGTTCACTCCTCACACGGTTCTTCCTCGGTCAGAATCTTAGGAACCAATTTGGCGCAAACTTTCAGCATCTGCAATTCTTGTGCGATTTCATGCACAATGGATTTCGTGAGTCATACGTGCTCTGCTACCAATCTAACACTCAGACGTTGGTTAGAGTCCAAAACAGCTTCCACCTTTACCACATTGTCTGAAGTGCGAGACGTTGAAGGCGCGGCTCATCCTAGACGCTCTCTTCCTTCTGTGTACGTTTTGTGCCACCAAAACACTTGTGCTTTCGATAAAGCATCCTTCCCGTAGGCTCTCTGTATCATAGCAAGCGTCTCGGTCGCAGATTTTTCAAGTTCAACACAAAACTTTACAGCGTATTGCTGTTCGACACTCTCCTGCATTTTAACCATTACGTGACGCTCACACAGCTGTCCACTTCGCAAGCGATCCTCACTCTGTAAGAGCTCAGAGCCAACTGACGAGACATCGATTATTTACCTAACATACCCCGCCACACCCGGAGACTCCGTCCTCCTGATTGGCCCAGAAAAAGTGGTCTCATTACTTTCCGGACAAACCTTGTACACTGCATTTACAGAGATACCAACCTGTTACAGATATTTTCAGTAGTACTCATACAAATTTTCAGTAGTCATACCAAAAAGAATAATTTTAACCGAGGAAAACCTGGTATTACTCATTTAATTTAATTAGTATTTTTTACTTACTTATTCATTTATATACATGAAAATTGTGTATCAAAATATTCCACATTTTTCACACAGAAAATAATATACACCATGACTGATACATTTTTTTACACAACAAAAAAATGATTAAACAGCTTTCTTTAGTAATTTGGCTGTACATTGTTTTGCAAATTTCAGTTCCTCAGGAGAAAATATTTTTTCATAATACACTTGCTCAGAGGAGAACATTCATTTTTGCAATAAGAAGTGCTTCTGCAGTTTCTAAACCTAAATTAGGCTGGAAACGGGCTTGATCTTTCGCACTAAACTAAAATCTCTCTCACTCGCAGCATTCGAGTGGGGAACTACAAGTATTGCAAACATTACTTTCGAGAGAACAGTATACTTAATAGCCCTATTGCAGCCTCTTAATTTTGAGATTTCTGACCAAGTAGCATCTATTCTATCTGTTTCTGCTAGGGTCTCTAATTTGTCAGCTTGACAACAAGCAATTCCGCTTCCAGTATATCCAGCTCATTTTCAGTTATAAATAGAAAGTGCTTGACTATGTATAATGCAGAAGTAAATTATGTTCTGGATCTAAGTGAAGGATCTGCTACTTCTGCATGTTTTAAGAATTCGTCATACAGCATTATCTTTTTTTGAATATAAGAACATTCTTCAATGTAAAATTTTCTGACAGATGTATAGAACTTAGAAAGTTCATTTTCGTTTAAAATGATTTCGCTTAAATACAATCTTGTTTTTACTCCAATTACCAGTTATGTCCTTTCTGATTTTTCTTTTTTGAAAAACTGTCATTTGAAAAATTAAGCTCAACATCACCCATCAGCTACGACAGCAGGCTTCACAAATCCCTTGGATGACAATTAAATTTTATCCATCATGCTGAAAGAACTTTCAGTTTGAGGACCATGAATGCATGATAGCTTCCACTATTTTAGATAAAAGATAGTGTAACTTGGAGAATATGAACGTTTTTGAATATCATGCATTAATTCTTACAAATGTTTCAGCTTCGTCACTTTTGTTTTCTCCCCCTTTATCAAGCTGAAATGCAAGCCTTTTTGGAAGAATAATCAAGAACACAGGATACACGTTCGGAACATCGTTGGGAAAAAAAAAAAAAAAAATACAGTTACAGGAGAAACCTTTGCTATGTCCGATTTCCCTTCTATTTTCAAGGTGAAATACAAATATTTAGGAAATAAAATTTAACAACAATACTACTAGGCAGAGGAAACATCGCGTGAAAAATAAAATTATGATTACGGGAGAAATCTTCACTGTTTCCGAAAGTTTCGAAAGACGAAATTTCCGTTTTTGAAAGTATCCTTCACAAGTACCAATTGCCTCAAAATTTCTGTTCATTTATGCATCAATCTCAAGGATAACCCAAATTATGACGAGAAAGCAAAAATTTTTCGAAGCCGTGGCATTCTCTTGCTTGAAAGATTACACGGGAATTTTTGCGCCGTCGAATTTCCGTTTTTGAAAATATTCCCTCCATTTTCAAAGTGAAATACAAAGTTTTATGGAATAAAATGATGTATAACAACAATACTGGACAGAAGCAACATCGGAGGAAAACTAAATTACGATTATGGAAAAAAAAATCTTCATTTCATTCACTTCCGTTTTTGAAAGACGAAATGCTGTCTCTATGCGTTTTTTTACGCATTGGTAATGTTTTTACGAATTTCTCGATGCATATTTTTACGTGTTGATGCGTACTTTATGTATTTCTCGACGTGCATTTCTAGGCATCCCGAAAAATTCCCGACGCATATTTTTATGCGTTGATAACATTTCGATGCGTAAACACACTTTTTGATGCGTACTAGATGCGCAATTACCCATTTTGGCGATCTCTGCAACAAAATCCAAGTATACTTTTCCGCAACGCAAGAAAAAAACTTAAAAATATTAATTACTGACATGAATGGCCGACATACGCTTTAAAAAACAACGACTCCGATGCCAGGCAATGACACTCACGTTCTGCACCAAACGATTTTCAAGAGCTTCAGGCCAAACTCCGCCTACGTACACCAAAGCGAGGTACGCTCGTAACGTCCCCAGAAAGAATGTTGCATGCTGAGGGTTTTCACGTAGAATGACTCAGCACAAGGCCACTCATCGAGTGCCGGTTGCTCGCGGTAAGATCCGAACAGCTTTGAGAAGTAGAACTGGAGGTGCAGGCACAGCATCGCAAGCAAAATAAAAATGAATAACTTCTGTTAATTTTTTGTAGAAAAATCACTGTTTTCCGTAGTAGTTGGCATATCTGCATTTATGTTCATACAGCATACTGTCCTATTACCTCTATTTTCTTTTTTTCACGAGTACAACTCTTCAAACTGACTGATATTTAGCTATTTATCTAAAATTCTACGCAATTTCCTTATTAAATACTTCAATATTGATACTAGACATCTGTAAATACGGAAAGTTGATAGACCGAACACTTCTGGGCATCCCAACAAGAATAAATATTTCCGCCATTCATACAATAAAAAGCGGTTAAAACGACGACGCTAACTTATTTCAATGAAAATATTACTTATGCATTACTTGGTGCAACATTTTGGACATCAGAAAGGTAAGTTTCAGCGGCAAATTCGAAACAAACCTCAATACGGGCAAGGGCATGATTTGTGCGTGTAATTTGAGCCACCATGCGGTCACTTCTGTCGTAACTCTAACAGGAAAACGGGACGCTATTTGAGCAGGTCGTACCTTTTGTCATACATATCATTAAGCTGTTCTTCGAGATTCAGAGGTTGCTCCTTGAAGAAAGACCATGTGTCAAGTGCACATTTAACTGACAGAACTAGTATTTACTTACTATTGGTGTACCAAATGTCTCCATTTACAACGATCACGACAGACAGCTTGAGCTTCATTAACATCCACCACATACAATACCTTTTGTACTTCATACTTATAATCTTTCTCTCATTCAGACATTCCTGAATCTGGCCCGCCCAGGATTTCCTTGGCTGTCCTTACTGTTTGAATATCATACAAACTTCGTACATCCGAGACAACATACTCTGCATTTCACTTTTGCTCCCTGTAAACAGGACTGTGTCATCAGCACAGATTCCAGAATCCTTAGGTGGAATGACCAACTGGAATCGTCAGTTGTGGGATAAACCCCCAACTGATCCCTGTTTACGCTTTTCTATTAGGCCACAAAAATTTCTACCAGCAAAATTGCAGTAACTTTTTCAGACTCTTTTTAAAGCAGTTATCCTAAATTCTGCAGCATTTTAACCAAGTCATTCTATCTATGCTGCGAACCAGGGGTGTATATAGAATGTTTTTTCAAGGAGGCAATGAAAAATGGAAGTTTTTGAAATCCACCAAAAGAGAATTAATAAAAAATAGAAGGAAATATTAAAACATTTTTTTTCTAATGTAATTCACCGGGGAAAAAAACGGGAGGGGGCTCACCCTCTAATATGCCCCTGCTGCAAACAGAGGGATGGCATGCAGCAGTGGGCAAAATTGGGGTCAGGTAAATCAGAATGTTGAGGAGCAACGGTTCATTGGGCTACTTTATCCCCTTTGAAGCACTTTACGTGATACCATGGCAGTAAACGAAAATTGTAAATTGCATTGTTCAGTCAACTGTACAGGAAAACAGTAAAACTTGGCAGGTATGAATATTGTATTAATCACACATTAACACACATTTTTTGTGACTTTGTTAACTCGACAATTCACGCACATGCTGTATGACATAAATCTATTTTGGTAACATGAAAGGCAAATTCCCTTAATGTATTTCTTTTATTCTGCTAACTGGAACAATTCTTCCAAGATGCCCCCCTCCAACTAACTGCTACTTCACCAGACGTGTGATTTTGAATGTGCTTCTATGTTGTTTTGCTCTGGGACCCCCCCCCCCCACTCATACCTCTTCATGTCATTTCTGCAGATCGCAGGCAAGAACTTGTTTCGCAATCGGTCCTTCAGCTTTCATGCTATTTTTGCAGAAGACAGAACTGTCTGTTTTGAAACCTTAACATAGCAGTGTTAAATATTTTTCGAATAGGGAATCACTCAAATTAATTACGATAAAAATAAATATATAAAAAAAATATAAAAGTTCACTTTTTCAATACTGCGAGAAAAGAGAACTTAAAAAAAAAAAAAAAAAAAAAAGAACTACCACTTGTGATTGTTAAATATACTAGACAACCATTTTTGGTACGCCCCCTCGTAATCCATCCCCTTCTAGCTTGTAAAATATGTGATGGCAAACCATGTGGTGAAACTTTACTTGCCTGACAGACTGTTGAATGTGTTAACATTTTCCGGGGATCGAAACTGCTGGGATTCTTTCTTTCTTTTTTATTTTCTTATTTCTGTCTCGTGTGTGTTTTCGCTTCCAGTACAGGGTGTCCACTGAATTATCAAACCTGATTTCCCTGACCAAATATATAAGAGATCCCTGACCGTACACAAATAGGTTTATTTGAGTTTTTCAATGTATGTGCCATGATAATAAATAAAATTGAATTGGATAATTATTTAAAAGTGTTTCCGTTTGACGTATAGTTTCCCAAATAACTGATTCATTTAATTATTATTATTTAATCGGCCTCCACCTTCCCCATAGCCATTCAACTCACACGTTTTTAATTTTAAGCTTAGTATTTTTTTCATGGTTTTACATTTATTCAAGAAACACTCAAACAAACCCATACACAATATTCATAACAGTTACTATAAAAATATTACAGTAGGAACACAGTCACTGTTTTTATATTACACACCACTTTTCCTCTTTTCCCAATCTGAAATCTTCGCCTGCAATGCTGCTTCTTCCAACTCTAGTTCCTTCCGTACTCTGTCTTTTTTCCTTCAGTTTACCTTCTTCGTTTTGAGGAACATTTTTTTTTCTCAAGATAATCCCGATATCTTCATCTGGAGAATCTTACAGAAAGAAGCCTTCTATTGATGGCAATGTGTTCTACTCCTCCTACATTTTTAATGGCATCAAAAACTGTTCTCTGACAAATCAGGGATTCTTCCAGGAGATTTTCCATGAGAAGAGACTTATTGACAGAAAATCCACCTTCCACTGAAGCATTCCCATGATACATAATGAGACATTTTTATTACATCCCAAAGTTCACCGAATTGTTTTTGGTTGTCAAGTAGAGCACTGTAAAATTTGTCTAATCCAATGGAATCATCATGACTATCTAAAAATTCATCAAACTGAGACTTTAAAGCAGATTGAGCTTCTACACACAATGAAACGTAATGTTTATTAGCTTTTTCAGCAGTCATCTGAAATCCTGTTTGCACTAAGTAAAACTTCAAGCACAATTTCCACTCTCTTCTTGCCTAGACTCGGCTGCTGCACTATAATATTTGGGTCCAAACAAGTTACCCCACGGACAACCTTAAATTTTAGTGGGCTTTTCTCACGAAGTTTTTCAATCATACTGGTCAATCATACTGGTCACAAGTTTCCTAAATTCAAGCTTAAACTCTAATTTCTCCCTTTCTGAGCACTTCACTTATTTTAATAGCTTTTTAGCACTAAATCCATTATCAACTTTCTCAATTGAGAAAAGATTTTCACTTTTTGATACATCTAAAGTTAACATTTTTGAGACACTATCAGCATCACTTAATTTGTCAGGCTTCAAGCTTCGTGCCATCAAATTTTTCATCAGATCCAGCAAGTCAGTGTGTAAGAAACGAATTAAAGGCTTTGGGCCCTGGAACCGTCTCAAAAAAGATTCACACTCTGAAACTATAGTCCTAAATTGCAGCCAATTTGCATTTCAACCAACAGTGGACTTTCCATGAATTCTGTAAGAAACATGTGCTGTTTGCTGGAAACCGATGATTCTTGAACATAATTCTTGATATGATCATAGACAAGCAATGCCCTAGTCAAACAATTAACATTTTCCAACCACCTTACATACAGTGCAAAATTTCAAAGGGAAATCTTTACATCCAGTAATCACAGTATAATTTGCATGGTGAGCAGGACTATCTTTAAAAAGGTAGTACAAGTCACGCAGAAAGTGATGTATATCCCATTTCACTGCTTCAAGTCCAGTTTTCATAGCTTCATTTGACCACTTGAAGACCACATACTCCAATGTCAACTAATAATTTACCATCTGGATTTTCAGTTCTAAGTTTATCTTTCAGCTTTTGAAGAAAGCTGAGATTAACGTTAGGTCCATCCATTGACACTTGTAGCATGTTATCCAAGGGAAGAGGTGCACCTTTAACGAATTTCTCCAAAAGGTCATTAGCTGTTGCCCGTCCTAAAAACACACTACTAAAGTATCTAGTGGAAACTTTTTGCAGATTGACGTCCCAATAACGAACAAACTGATCCATTTGCCCACGCTGAGCAGTTTTGTTTAGTGATTCATCAAAACAAATTACAAAGTCAGAGTGCACTGCTTCAGATTGTCTATTAAACACTTTGAAATGTGGTGCCAATCCATGGTTTATCACATAAGATGCTTTGCTTTTGCCTAAAGTAAATTTTGAAGCTATCATACTGTCAAGAAACATTAACTGAAATGTTTTGTTAATCTGTGTACAAGAGTTCAGAGACATTCGCTTGGACAACACTTCCATGGTCCATATTATTTCCGACTTTGTTACATCATCTTTCACTACATAAGCATTAAGGTCACTGGGCTTCACATCATCTTTCACAACATAAGTATTTGAGTTATTAGACTTAATTTTTTAGAAGTACTGATTCCACATTTCCTGAGCTTGTTGATGGCAAGAGTTAGTTATTACAAAGATAGTTCTTTTTCACACACAGGAAGTGAAAGAAGCAAGACTGCGCCGAGACATTTTAGCACGGATGTTTTTCAAATGATTAGGGCCATTTCCGTGGCTGGAGACTGCCCGACGCCCCATGTTGCTAAGCTTGAAAGTTTTAGAGCACACTTTACAAAATGCTGATTCATTGTCGCCGTTCACAGCAGCTATCCAACCAGAAAACTCAGGATTTAATTGTTCGTCCCACCATTGTTCATTAAACACACAACGCTTTGACATTGCTGCAGTATTAATTGCCTTTTAACAAGGTATAACTTATATCACAAATTTTCTTCTACTCCTTTGACCTAAAAACAAAAAGAAAAATGTTAACAAGTAATGTAACACAACTTACAATAATAGGTAGGAAATACAAGGTTACATTAGTAGGAAGGGGAAGTTAGTGACTGTCTGCAACACCAAGTGCAAGTGTGTTGGGCGATGAGGGCGTCATTCCCTGATGCCAGGTTTAAACTAGTTGTAGTCTAACTGTGATTGAAATTTCAGACGTTTTTTTTAAATATCACTGATTTTCCCTGACTTTTACCAACATTTCAGGCATTTCACTGACTTCCTTTCACTTTCCAGAATGTGGACACCCTGCAGTATCTTAAGGTGAAGAGCGTGCCCTTAGCAGCTGTTTATGCAACTATTTCCTGAGTTTCTTTCTCCAGCTGGGAAGCCATGGTTTCAGCAACAACTGAAATTAAAAACTGTTTCTTCTTCTTCTTCTTCTTCTGTAGTTATGCATACGCGTTGTCTCTGTCACGCGCGATGGAAAGTTTACACGCATTATTGTTTTGTTTCAATCAACCTAAATTGATTGATGTTTTAATCACCCTAAATGTTTAATGCTTCAATTGAACTTCTGCGTAGGAAATTTTATTTTAATTAGTTAGCAGCCATGCACAAAAACAAATATATGAAAATAATTGGAAGTTGGGAATTTTCGCTTAATTGATCACTTGCCAGGACATTGCTTTTTCTTGCTGCAATGCACAGTTCGCAGTTCAAATATGGTATTTTATCCCTGCAGTTAACTTGCAGCCATTTGTAAAGGGAACACCATTTTAGCACAAATTGCAGGGAAGGTTTTTTCAGTAGCAGTTTTACTTTTTTTTAAAAAAACTCACATTCCTTTTCAATTGTTTTTTTGGCACTGTCTTCTCAATCTTTGCGTTTCTTAATAATGAATTTATCCATTGTAACGCAGCACGTTGTATGATGGACGTCACCTTGGGTGGCGAGAGCAGTCTCTAGCTTGCACTTATCTTTCCTAATATGTGTTTCTTCTCTATAGAAGTTGGTAAGGTCACTCCAGTCACAAATGCAGGGGTTGTTTACGGCCTTGGGGGTGGGAATGAAGCCGTAGACATCGCAGTTGACTTGGATGGGGGAAGGGGTCTAATCTCTCTAGCCTCTATCTTACCCTGCCAGCCTACCTCACCCTTCATGGAGCGCTGTAAAGTGTACATAGCGGGTGGGGAGTGATTTAACAGGTGCTGTAAGAACACACTTTAAGGATTAAAAAAATAACAGCAGAGTGCAAATCGCTGTCAGAATTTCTGAAACTAGTTTCCACAAAAACAGAAAAGCTGGAGTAGAATCTGCTGATGGGTTAATATTCAAACGGTGGGCGCAATTTTGTGACATACAATTTTTTTTCTCGCATTTTAGATTAAAATCATCGCACTTCACGAAAATAGCAACCATAGCTTAAACATTGCCCCCCCAATCCATGCTTGATTAATGTTCTTAAAAAATAAAATTGTGAAACTACTTTTAAGATAGACACAAAAGCAGTCAGGAAGTTGCCACCAGATATGTAGTAACAAAAACGTTTATTTTCTGAATTTTATTCTTATTTACAATGCTTTCTTTCTTCTTCCCCCATCCAACAAAACAAGGACAATGGCTCTGATATGTCAGTTTCAAAAAATATGGTTTTGATGCAAACTGGAAGTTAGCATTTTCATTAGTTAGTTTAATCACAAGTTGACACACTTCCCTTATACTGTATACATTTTTATATTCTTTACAAAATCAGATGATAAAATTAACAAAAGCAACGTGCCTTTGATCTGAATGTGCATAAATAACAAAAGAAAAAGAAAAGTACATGAATGAAATGTTAAAAATAAAGAAAAATATATTTGCTTTTTCGTTTTATATACAGTGCATTAACATAAGTACACATATATGTACAAACACAGAGCCATAAAGACAAATAAATAAATTTCTAAACAAGACAGATGACACTCCGATGGAAATGATGAAAGGCTTCTTGTATAAAATCTGGCCTTATACTTTATACAACACGCGACTTCATGAGATGTGACTGGTTACTCCTCAGTACTATTTACAAATATTTACGCCATGCCATGTCATGCCAGAAGATAAATTTTGGCAGCAAGACTGGTAGAGCAGCATAACTTTTCACAATCATTTATCAGAAAAACCTGACAAATTTTAATTCCCGCTTCAGTCCTGGAGAGCACAACTTTCACTTGCTGTCTTCTTTGCGTAATGGTGAATTAAGTCCTTTTCTTGGAACAATTTGCACTAACAAACTTTCCCTTTGGCACACATTGCATCACCACAGCTTGCGAGTTGTAGACAATTTCCACTTCATGAAGTACAATACAGTCCCTATGCTTAGAATTCTTGATTCTTGCTTATTTTTGAAATTCTTCACACACATTATACATTTGCATATTTGGAGATTGGAATTCTGCTCTGCCTCCACATAAGGACAAAAATAGCAGAGCAAAAACTTAGTCCACTTTTTCTTTTTCTCTTCCACTTCTGACTTGGAGATGATGGGTAAAAATAACGATTAAATATGGCAAATGAAAACTGAAAAACTAGAATGAAAGTGAAAAGGAATGAATATGCACTCAACCATTACTTCCTCTGACATGACAGAACATGGAATTTTTTTTAATACCACTGCTTAAGAGGCCATGGCACTATTTACGGACTCTCGGCAATTTATGACTGCCTGATCATGGCCCTCAAAAACTACCCCAACCTGCCCTAGGAAAATTATGCACTCATCCTTCGTGGCAAATGCCAGTTCTGTCTGAACAAGTGTCACAGGGACTACGGGGCGAAATCTATAGAAAAATATATAAATTATTAATAACAATAATAAATATTGGCACAAGCAAAACCACAATATCCATCTTCTTACCTGTTAAAATGGTGGAAGACCAAAACATAAATGCATAATTTTCATTAACAGAGTAATAGTACATAAATATTATGGAAACTATATACATAAACACACAAAACTTCAAATAAAAAAAAAAAAAAAAAACCCACAGAAATACTCACCTACTTTAAAAGAATGAAGTGTATACACTGAGTGATCAGCAATGTTTTTCTTTAACCACGTGCCTTTTGTTAATGTTTTGCCAATTTTCAGCAAAGGTCCCAGCATGTTTTTTCCTACTTGGAAACCTTAATGGTGTACAAGTATGTGTGAAAAACAATTTTGTAATACCACAATGAGATAGCTGTGACCGGTATGAAACCAAGTAAGTATAAATGCAGTTGGGCTGGTTTAATTCATAGCTTTGTGTAATATGAATATACATAAACACATCAATCAGAACATAACTGATATTCATGTGTTCAGTACTGAAATATTCTGTAATCCACAGAAACCTAGGGACTTTAACATCAGCCATGTCTCATTTTTTTTTTTGTTTTAAGGGTAACCTCATCGCAATATTTTGCTTGAATAGTATTTTAATCATAAGAGGAGGAGAGGGGGGGGGGTTGGAAATTGAGGTTCATTTCTTCTAGCCATTACAATATGATGTATACTATGTAGACAAAAGGATCTTGAAACCTAGCTTGAATAGAAACAAGAGCATTTATTAGCCCAAATAGGTACATAGTCAGTCCACCTTGGGCAGTTATGCCTGCAGTGACCCTTCCAGACAGGCTTTCCATGAGATGCCGGTAGACCTGTACCGGAGCTTTTCTCCATTCTTCCTGCAAAGCGTCTTGCCAGCCGAGATTGGATTTGGCGTTTCAGCTTATCCCACATATATTCTATTGGATTTACAGTAGAGAACAAAAGTATTTGGCGAAACACTTTTTCGACCATAATTTTTTTCTGCTGGACCAAAATCGGGTCATTTTGGGATATGATATGCGTTGATTCGTGGGTTACAATGCCGCATAGTTTGTATTTCGCTCAGAGCGAATTTGTCGTTCGAAATGGGCCATATTCAAGAGTCGCCAATTATTACCCTTTTGTTTGCTGCCTGTATTAATGTTTTTCTTGCGATTTTTGTGGGTTTTGTGATGTGTAGTGTGAAAATAAGTCAATCTTAGGTTTTTAGAAATGGGTAAAAAGGCGGATACCCCTGTTGGAGCTTGCCAGGCGGCTGTGAACATGATGGAATCCGGAATGCGTCACCAACATTCCGAGGGCCCTGAAGATCCGACACCAGTCCATTTCAGGTATCCTGCAACGTTATAAGATGACTGGGACCGTCGAGAACAGTCCACGATGTGGTAGGCCTCGTTCCACTACGTTGCGTCAGGATAGACGCATACTCCGTCGATCTTGCGCTGATCACACCTTGACTGCTGTGGACATCGCCACCGACAACCTAAACGTCAGCTGAATGACCATCTCCCGTCGTCTCATTGCTGGTGGATTGAATGGAAGACGCCCCGGCAAGAATCGACATGCAAAATCACTTTCGCACGCCATCACTGACACTGGAGTAAGGGGCTTTTCACCGACGAGAGCAAATTCAACTTGTTCGGAAGTGATGGCATTCGATACGTATGACGTCCGTGTGGCCAGAGATTCAACCCCCAGTTCATTCAGCCGACTGTCAAACACGGAGGAGGATCGCTCATGGTTTACGGCACCTTCTCTCGCAATGGAATGGGCCCAATCATCAAGATTGGCGGAATAATGACTGGCCAGAGCTACAGGAACATGCTCATCAACGTCTTTCCATGGACAAACCAGAACATGCCACCCGGATGGATCATGCAGCAAGACAACGACCCGAAGCACACCTCCACAGTAGCGAAGGTAGCCTTCCAGCAGCAACAAGTCACACTTCTAGACTGGCCAAGCCAATCTCCAGACCTCAACCCCATCGAGCACATGTGGGAGGAGCTGGAGAGACGATGTGCGCAGAAAACCTGCTGGAATAGGGCCCAGAAGTTCGACCAGCTGTCTGCAGAATGGGCGCGAATTCCGCAGGTCACTGTCGAGAAGCTAGTGGACTCTATGCCGGCCCGTTGTGCAGCTGTTATTAAGCCTCGTGGTTATCCCACTAAGTATTAGTTATTGTTTTGTCATTTTCTCGTACTTGTTTTCTGTTATCGTTGCATTAAATGAATGTGATACACACCTACTTTGTTGGTCAATTTGTATGATCTTTGCGATTAAGCTTGGTACCTGATCTGTGTTAAGATTTCCGATCCATCTGCATATGGATCATGTTTACAACTGAATAACACACATCATATTCCAAAATGACCCGATTTGATCCAGCAGAAAAAAAAAATTATGGTCGAAAAAGTGTTTTGCCAAATACCTTTGTTCACTACTGTAGATCAGGATATTGGGCTGGTCGATCCAACCCTTGGACATCGTTGAGCTTTTCAACCCAAGCCTGGACAGACCTTGGAGTGTGGCAAGACTATTGCTCTTGCCGAAACAGGTAGGGATCTGTGCCAATAATAGGAAGTGAGGAATTGTTAAGCCTGTCTTTGTACCTGGCAACTGTTAAACCGAAGGGCATCACAACCAAAGAACCGAGTCTTTCCCAGCAGAAACAGTCCCACACCATCAGAGAGCCCATCCAAATTTGAGTGTAGGAACAATGCAGTCCACATGACAGAATTCCAAAGCAAATGACACACCCAAAGACATCCACTTGAATGAAAGAGTAGTGCGATTCATATCTTCTCCCATTCTTCTGCTCTCCTGGGACGGAAAGTGAGACACCAATGCATTAATTTGGCATTGCCTGGAATGAGATAGGGCTTAAGACTAGCTGACCTAGAATGGTAACTTTGAGAATGCAGCTTCCAACACACTGTTCTGGCATACTTGTTCCAGTGGCTTGTGCAACATCACCAGCCAGGTCTTGTGCAATCTCTCAGAGTGTGGCTTTATTGTAGCGACACCATCTGCTTTCCATCAATGAAGAACATCAGCAACAACAGATTTTGGGAATTTCAGAAGAGTGGCAATGCTATGCATTAATGCATACTCAGGTGGCATACAACACTATGCCCCTTTCGAAGTATGTCAGTTGAACTTTGTGCAGCTTAAATCATTTCCAACGTGGTCTGATAGGTGTGGCAACGCTCCATATATACAGCACTAAACACACCATTCGTATGCACACCTGTTTTTGCAAATGCACATGCATTTGCACAGATGGTACCCAAATACTTTTGCCTACACAATGTATAATCAGAAGTCGTATACAGCCCTGGAAACAGACCTTCAGTTTTCACAACTTTCATGCAGCATTTGATTCAACTTGCTGTGACATTGTAAGCATATATATATATATATATATATATATATATATATATATATATATATATATAGAGAGAGAGAGAGAGAGTTTTGTTTTTGTATTTTCAGTTTTCTTGATATTTGACATGGTAAACTCTGGTGCTGATAAATGGTTATTACAAGTTAGTTGAGCAAAAAGAGATTTTAATAATTTCTGAACAGAAAATAAATCAATACAAAAATTGAGTTTCCAGTGATGCAACATCATAACTAAATTCCAATCAAAAAATATTCACAACATAGCTTCCTTTTGTCACTCAACACGTATCCCACTTTTTTTGAGGGATTCTGATAAATCTTCCTCAGTTTTCACTACCTCATTTGAGGCACAGGGGTATCCCTGCATACCAGACATCCCATGTGAGTGGTTGGTTGAAGCGGAGTCTTGATGTACTTTGTTCGCAACCTCCTCTACCTTGTTGAGCAAAATTTTGTTTCATAAGACAACAGTGCAAGTGCTGACCTACTGTAAACCTCCACAACTACTAATGGTCGAATCACGCCCACCTGTATCCTAGCCAGGATGAATGCAACACCATTTATACCAACATGAATGAATTTCACCCACCTTAGGTGAGTTGCACACATGGACTGTAGATATCATCTAATGGATTTGTGATAGAATCGCTTACAGGTGGAATACCTGTTGAGTGATGAAAGGAAACAACATTGAACACTTGTAGTTTAGTTGCATCACTTGAAACTTGGTTTCTGCACACATCACTTTCTGTTCAGAAGTTATTAAAATCTCCTTTTGCTTAATTAGCTTGTAATAACATTGTGTAAGTCTTTTTCACATACAATCTTGCTTTAGCAGGTATAACTTCGCTTTCAACAAATATGCTGATACAAGTATCTATCTATAATTTGCCAATTAATACAGTATTAGCTGTATCCAGATATGCCAACTACTACTGATTATCAGTATTTTCTATGAATTTTTAGGTCTAACTACGGTAATGCGGGAAAAAAAACCCTACGGAATTTTTACCATTTTTTTTTTAATACATCTAAGTTTCATTGTTGCAGTATAGAAAGCCAATTACATTGGATATTTTTCTCAGTTTCGGAGTTTGTAGAGAGCCAAAGGGGGAGGGGGAGGTGTGTCTGAATAAAAGGTCCAGGATTTTTTTTTTTTTTGGGTGGGGATGGCAAGGATCGTGCGCATTGGTCGGTTCAGAAGCAGACTTGCTTCTGTACCCCAGAGCAAGAGAAAATCTCTCCATCTTTGGCAACCTGCCAATGAAAACATCCCACCAAAGTACCAGCATTGTTTGCCTCCTTTCAAAGTTAATTTTTCTATGCGACGTTGGTCTTCGCTCCTGTCATGTTTTTCTCGTTCCAATTTATTTGCAATCGCATCAGATAAACGGCCAGCTGCCTCTACTATATTCTTGGATCTAAAAAGCAAAAAAGTTGTCAAAAATTCAGAGTTACTCACAAAAATTTGTGTCTAAAATTGTTTTGGGTATCTGAAAACCATGGGTTTTGTTCCCTGTGTGGTGTTGATTTTTATATTGCACATGGAGAAAGAGACAATTGCTGTCGGTATGTTCACTCTAAAAAACACGAGGAATAATTTTGGAACAGACAGAAAAGTATTTTTTTTCATATCTTGTAAAAAATGATATACAGATAATTAAGGCAGAGTGCTATTTTCTCGTTTTTTTTTTTTCTGTTACACAGCACACAATAACTATCTATAACTTCCATTTTAAGGGTACTTAGTTATGTTTAAAAATTTATCCAAGTATTTCCCCCCATCCCGATTAAAATGTTCCTAAAACTGTAGGGGTATTCCTCAGGAAATAGGCATGCTACCCTGCAAATTTTAATGCTGGGACTTGTCTTCACTATGGAGAAACTATGGGCGTCAAACATACGGACTATTGAAGACTTCCCTCAGATGCTGGCATCTCTGTGTATTACATAATCAATTTCCTTTTCTAAAAACAAAACCACAGATCTGTTCGTCTATTGGTGTGTGTACATTTTGAATACCTTCCCAGTTTCAATGAGAGGCAGGCATGAGATGATATCAATTTATAGTTAGGCCTTTAGGTAAAGAAAAGAACATGGATAAGTGATTTTCATTGATTATGAGGGGCTACTCATTTTTCACACCTTCCTCTTTCCCCTCAAAAATGAAATATTTGTCACATTGTGACATAATAACCATTTCATTTTCAAGTCTGAAGATGGCATCAGGCATGAAAGTGGTCACGGCAGAAAAAGGCTGAACTTTTCCCACATAGGAATATGTAAAAATAATTAACCTTTCAGCATTTATTAACTACCCTAAGCAAGCACCATATATGCATATATAAAAAAGCAAATTTCTTTAGGAATGAATAAGAATTTTTATTTTAGTATATCTTTTTACGTCAAACCAATAATGTCAATCCAGTATCTATACTGATCTAGTTTGTTTTATAGCAATTATTGCATTTCTGCATCGATCTCAAGAACTCCACAGATGACTTCCAAAAAAGCAGAATCCTGCCTTTTGGCAGAACTCTCACCCCTGTGGCATCCTTTTAAATTGGAATCTACAGCAAAGGACAGCAATAATTAAGTTCCAATTAAAGATGAGAGAAATCGAGAACAAAATGTCAGGGGCATTATGTGATCAGCGTGCTTCCTAGTTCACAATCAAAATCTTGGTAGCAAAATTTTAACACAATATGTTTCAGCCCTAAGGATAACGACTACCGAGGTAGGCCTGCTGTGGTCACTGTTCCACAACACAATTTTTGGAATACCAAAGAATCACCGGAAAGAGAGCAGAGATTCTGAGGATGCTCTTTGATCAAATGTTGACCATGGATCAGAAGAGTCATAAAGTTGCAATAATTAAGGCAATGATGCACCGTTTTCAGCATGAGGCAGACAGTTGAAATGCTTCGGACAGCCAGGTGGGTCCACAATCTATGCACATTGCTCAATAGAATTAGCAGGAAGCTGCCACATGTAGGCAGAGAGCAAAAAAATTTTTTTTTTTTTTTCGTAAGGGTGCTCTATCTGGGGTCCACAATTCTTAAAGTAACCTTTCCTTCACCACAGAAATCCACTAAAGTGTGTCTTATGGCATTTGCTATCCAAACCCAGAATAAATAGCCCTTTCAAGTCCCCCCTCTTAACCCAGACCCAGCTGCAAAAAATTATCTTTACTAACCTCCCCCCCCCCCCCCGCCTCTCTCATACATACCACATTGAAAAAAAATATATCTATCTATCTCAGAGTTTGAATCACAATAAAATATCATGCAGCACAAGCCCAGTTTGGGTTAAACTTTGGGATCAGCTTGTCTAAGTACTGGTAACCATGTATGAAACATGGATATTTGCATGATCCAGAGTCTAAGGAATGGAAACATAGCAGTTTTCCTCGCCCCAAAAAATCTGAAGCACAGAAGTCTGCAGCAAAACTGATGGCATCTATGTTCTGGAACAAGATAGTGTGCTAATGAACAATATGAAAAAGGGTGCCACCACTACCACTGGAGCATATTTACATTTATTACATTCCTTCTGGAAAAAAATGAAGGCAAAACAACTGGGAGTGTGGGATGGGGGTGTACTGTCAAAAAGAACTGTTTTTATAAGACAGTACTTCTGCCAAACTGGCTGAAATGATTCAGACTAAGTTTCATGAAATCCACCATCTGATTATCACCTGTTCTCCCCCCCCTTTCAAACAACTGAAGGGGGAAAAGTTCTCAAACATTTTTGATGCTACATAATAAGCTGCCATATAGTTTCAGGCAGGCGCACACACACACACACACACACCATGATGACTTCACACACTGTATATATCCCTATCCAAAACAGCTGTACAAACACATATTAAACAGGAAACACTGCCCCCACTCTTTTTTCTATGAAAAAAGTGCCCCCTGTTAGCAACAAAAATCTGACTCATCATCGCTACACAATTTCATTACACCTTCCTTTACCATTTATACCTGAAAAATTTCCAGACATTATAAGCACACAACAATTTATGTGGGGAGGACACAAGAGCCTTTTTGACACAGATTGTCAGCAGCCTAACCCTGATCAGAAATTTTCAGAACACTAAAAAAAAAAATCAATGGTTTTTGGCTGTTTTTGTCACGAAAACATCAAAAATCCATAGTTTATGGCAGTTATGAATAAAATTGTATTACACACTTGATAAAAACCAAACCACAGTGTGAATTTAAAAAAAAAAAAAAAAAAAAAAAAAAAGAAAATTTGCCTACAGAATTGTCTATAAATTGAAGACATTTTTTGTGAGGAACACTAAATGGGCCCAATACCTTTTCCTTTAATGTGTCTCAAAAATCAATGCACGTTCCAATCAAATGAGAAAACCTTACAGTAAACGAAACTGCTTACACAGACTGGTAGTTGTTTATGATTGTCTTCCACCCCCCCCCCTAAAAAAACAACAACATACAAATTACTATGCTGTTCTGAGATTCAGGTTAGGCCCACAAAGAAATACAAACTACCAAATAAATTTTTAACTGATTATTTATTTACTGTTGCCACATCAAACTTCTCCATTTACAGCAATCTTGACACACAACTCGGGCTTCACTGACATCAGTCACATGACATCACATACACAAGACCTTCTATACTTCATACTCAATCTTTTTCTCAAGCAGACACTTCTGAATATGATCCTCCTATGACTTGCTTGGCCTTCCTCTGCCTTTCCTTCCTGACATTAGGGCTAAAAATTTTCTTTCTTAGTAAGGATCTCATCACTCATTCTTTCAACATGGCCAAACCACTAAAGGATATTAGTGTCAACATTGCTAACTACATTTTGCTTCACATTACACAACTGTAACACATCTTCATTCCTTGCCACAAACCTCCCATAAGTAATGCATTTCTCAAGCACACAAACGACTCCTATGTTTCTTCTGTAGTACCCATGTTTCACTGACATACATCAGAGTAGGAACAATTACACTTTCATACACAACTATTCCGGACTCTCTTGAGAACCCGTCATTCTTATGAAAACCTCCCAAAGCAGCTATTACTTTCAATGAGGAATTCACTGGCCTACTAATTTCACCATCCAATTTGTTCTATGTCATATATGCTTCCCAAATACACAAACTCATTCACCTGGTCAATCACTGTGCCATTTAGTCTTATATTACATTCAATACTACCAGTTCCTCACTTGAAAACCATAACTTAGGGTTTCCCATTATTTATACTCATTTTGAATTTCATGCAAACTTAGTATATCTAGGACAACATACTCTGCAACTCACTTTTGTTCTCTGCCAACAGGACTGTGTCATAAGCACACATTAATCTGTACACACGGATATTAGCAAAACATAATCCGTATTGTCCATCTTGACATCACACATCCATAAATATATTAAACAGCCAGGGTGACATTACACAACCTTGTCTGACTCCTGTACCAAAAGAAAACCAATTTGATAAAACACCATTCACTCATACACAAGCTCTACTGCCAGCATACATGACTTTTACAATATTGAGTAGATTCCCAGTAACACCATATTCATTCAAAACCTTCCACAAAAGTGTCCTATTCACTTGGTCGTAAGCTTTCTCTAAATCTATGAAGGCAGCAAACACTTTCTTACCAACAGCCAGATACTTTCCAATCATCACGGGTAATGCCAATATTCGGTTAGTGCAGCCTTTACCGCTCTGAACATCCCACACTTTCTCTGATGTAAGACCCCATACTTTTTCAATAACGAATTTACTAGGCACACTCAGTAGGCTAACACCACGATACTTCTTGCAGTCAGTCTGATCACCTTTTCCCTTATACAAGGTTACAATGATAGCATCCTTCCAATCCCGAGGGACCATTCCTAACTCCCAGGACAACTGGCAAATTTCAATTAACCACTCAATTACAGGGTCACCACCATATTTCAACATCTTGGCAGTTATGCCATCAACTCCTGGAGCTTTACCATTCCGATGAGACTTTAGAGCTTTACACACCTTTTTTCTTGATATCCCTCCTGTGCTTCCATCCTTCACTGTGACATCATCTGCTTCTGCCTCAGAATCACCTTAGCTTTCTTGATCTAATAACTCACAGAAGTATTCACCCCACCTTTAACATCATTTCACTATTCCTATTCTTCACACAACTTACAACTTTGTTTATCCCCCCCCGAGTCTCATGGACTTCCAGAAAGTTTTTCAATCTTTCCAAAAAGGTAATTCATGTCTTTTTGCCCTCTCCTTATCTTTTGCTTTACTCTGGTGAACCAACTCAGCTGCTTCACATTTCTTACAGTGATATTCATCCACAGAAACTTTACATTGCAACATCTCCAAATAGGCATCCATCTTTCTCTTTACTGCCTCTTTAACCTCACTATTCCACCAAGCATTGCCTCCATTATTACCCACTATTGCATATTTGCCAACATTGGGTAGAGCTTTGTCAGTAGTAAGTAGCATTATCGCGTAGCATACATACACTTTTTTGCGAAACGATCCATCTCTTTGTGAAAAAATAAATACACAATTAATACAGACATTTAACGTGGACCAGTAAATTCAAACCAAGGTCTTCGCTCTTTTCCCGTTCATAAGTGAGTCACAGAAAAATTCTCATTGGCCGCCACCAGGAGTCGAACCCAGGGTCTTCCAGTTATGCGCCGGATATGCTTCCGCTACACCACAGCGACCTCAAATTCCTCCAGACTCACACACGCTAACTGCCAAGTCAAGTTGGCAGGTTGCTTCTTGGAGCCTCGCACAATGCTGGGGATTCACCAAAGATGGTAAGCAGCAACTGAAGAAATAATTAGAAGGCGAATGAATAATAATATTAACACAGACATTTAATGTGGACCAGGAAATTCAAACAAAGGTCTTCGCTCTTTATATACAGACATTTAACGTGGACCAGGAAATTCAAACAAAGGTCTTCGCTCTTTCCATGTTCATAAGTGAGTCACAGAAAAATTCTCATTGGCCGCCACCGGGAGTCGAACCCAGGGTGTTCCAGTTACCGGCCGGATATGCTTCCGCTACACCACAGCGGCCTCGAATTCCTCCAGACTCACACACGCTAACTGCGTAACTGGAAGACCTGAGTTCGACTCACGGTGGCAGCCAATCAGAATTTTTCTGTGACTCACTTATGAAACGTGGAAAGAGCGAAGACCTATGTTTGAATGAATGAAATAAATACACAACAAACAAGGACAGCAATGAAACAAACTTAACATGTGGGAAGCACAAAGTTGATTCACCTGGTGAGGGCGTGATAGGTAACATTGTGAGATTCAATTTCAAAACTACCACCAGTAAAAATCCGTCAGATGCGTTCAGAATTTCACACTTGACAGATGGGAAATCCAAGCAAGTGATCGCGCAGTGCGCAAACCTCCACTTACCATATACTCATACTGCCTCTGACATTGCAATTTATGACAAGATGAGACCAAAGAAGGAAAAAAAAAGCTGAACATTTTAACTGGGTGAAAAATCAAAGTCAACAAAAGACAAACTGACAGTAGTAGAATGCAGACTACTGTCAGTTTGACTCTGTAGCTGCACAGCATCCATTGCTTAAATTTTCTTTCTGCTATCTTTCTCTCCCTATTTTTCCATTGTGGCTTTTCTTTCTTCCCTTTTTTCTTATGCCCTCCGATAATAATAATTTCATCCATCATGCTGAAAGAACTTTCAGCCTGAGGACCATGAATGAGTGCATGATATCAAAGCTTTAATTTAACTATTTTAGATAAACGGTGTAACTTTGAGAGTTTAATACTTTTGAACACCATGCATCAATTTTTACAAATATTCCAACTTCGTCACTTTCGTGTTGGGGAATTTCCACCTCCCTTATCAAGCTTAAATGCAAAAACTTATGGGACGGGGAATATTTAACAACACAGGAGAGCGGGAACATCGCACGGCGACCACAAGGTGGTGGTGGGTACGGAAGAACTCTTTGCTCTGTCCGACTTCCGGTCTTGAAAATTTCTCAATTTAAAGCTGAAATATAAATATTTATGAAATAAAATGTTATTTAACAATAATACTGGACAGAGGCAACATCGTGAGAAAAAAGAAATTACGATTACGAAAAAATCTGAACTCCGTCTACCTTCCGTTTCCGAAAGAAGTTTTGTAAAAATGAATTCCGTCCCCCGACGAACAACCCCTCCCCACAAAATTCTGTTCACTTGTACACCGATCTCGCAAATGCCCAAAATAATAATGAAAAAGGCGGAATTCCTCAAATTCGCGAAAGCAGATAACGAGGAAATTTTCGCGGTGTCTAACTAACTTCCATTTTCGCAAATTGTTGCCTACAGTTTCAAGATGAAATACAAACATCTATGCAATAAAATGACGTTTAACAAGACTACTGGACACAAAGACATCGGGAGAAAAAAAAATATATGATTACGGCAAATTTTTTTTTACTTCGTTTAAGTACCGTTTTCGGAAGTTATGAAACATGAAATATCGTCAGCTGACTGAAAACGATCTCTACCCCCAAATTCTTTTCAGTTTTACACCGATTTAAAATGACATTTAACAAGAATATTTATTGGACACAAACGCAACATCGGGGAAAAAAAAAAACAAAAAAAAAACTACGGTTACGGCAAAATATTTTACTCCGTCTAACTACGATTTTCGAAAATTTTGAAATACGAAATACTACGGTTAAAAAAAAAAAAAAAAAAAAAAAAAAAGGAAATTCGTAGAATCCGTAGTTTTGACAGCGAGTTCCGTAGTCAAACAACTGAATCCGTAGAAACTGCGGGCATTCCGTAGTATTTGGCAGGTATGCTATTGTGGTGCTACAACTCCCCCACACCCCCTTAAAAAATGCTTTTTTCCCCTGCAATGAATAACAATTTATTGCAGGAAAAAAATATATTACTAAAGGATTTCAAAAAAAAAACAAAAACAAAAACTGACTTTCCAAGCTTTGGTGATTTTTGATTTGCGCAGTATATCCGATGCTTTCTGTATTCCAGAGCGGATTGACGATTTCCGTAAAGACCACGGAGAATTCGTAGTAGTTGGAATCTCTGTGTTAAATGGAAATAACGTTTACGTTTCATGTGGTCAGCGCATGGAAAATTACTTGGTTGGAACACTGCCAGAGAAAAAAAAAAAAAACACGATTTTAAAGCAAAATTTGTGACTTTTTCATAACTCTTTTCTGAATCGGTGACTGACTTCCATTACTGGTACACACAATCGGGAATTCAGAAAAGAACATTAAAACCACTGCCCTAATTCCATTCTTAATATGAAAGCCAACGACTCTATAATCAGTACTTCATATCACACAGACATAAAATTTCTAGAAATACTGGAGCTCTTTGTTGCTCAATTTCCCAGAATTTGAAGCTATTTTTGTACTTAGCAGTTTCAGTGCACTTCAAATTATTACCATAGCATATGGAAAACAGATCAGCTGGAATGTTTTTATTAAATCAAACAGGCACAAAGAATAACTCAACAGTAAAATCTAACTAAGGGTCTAAAATCAAGTCTACAATTCACTACTTCAAAACTTACAGCTTGTCCTTTAATGGGTTAAGAGTTAAACTCACTGTTAGTGACACATGGGAAATGGGAAAGTTGGTTCCCATTGCATGAAGCACTTGAATTAGAAACATTTCTCTTAACAGTGTATACATACCAAAGGCTTAAAAAATCCAGCGATGTAAGGAAGTAATCTTCATACGGACTTCCTCATTGTTGCAAGAACTATTACAGAATTACTGTTCTAATGAAAAGGTCTTTTTAGGAATACCTTAAGCTCTTTCTTTGTATTACTTATAAAATGAATAAAGCCAAATAAAACCTATCCATCAGAAGCAGAGCTACAAACTCATGTGGTGAAACAATGCACACAGCTGACAGTTCGGAATGTGCCCCACATATAAAGGAAGATTGTGTTGATTCATTTGAAAGTAATGACAGAAATACTACACAATTAATGCCGGAAAAAGTATGTTTGAATACGTACCTTTCGCAACAAAAAAAAATTTAAAAAAAATGGCATATCTGCCCCCCCAAGGCACCAGTAACACTATACACACACATATATAAATGAAGTGTATTCTTATAGAATAATACAGCATTCAATGGTAGTACCATCTGAAATTCTTCAGTAACGATATTGATAATGAATTGATGGCACATGCTCCTGTTTTGTGTTAAGAAGTCAAAAGTTTGTACCACAAATGATTTAATGAACAAGGTTCATACCCTTTTAGGGAGAAACAATTCAAGGACTTTCCACGCCACATACAAAAAAATTCCAGGATAATTATTACGCTTTACAGTATCGGGGTCAAATTACTTTTTGAATCATGGTGGTGCAATTACCACAAGGCCTATCAGAAAATCGTTTCCCTCAATCTGAAAATGATTAATTAAATCAAGTCATTTTAGATGCATGACTATTCCACACTATCTTCCCACGTAATCAGTCTATTTTTATTGATAACAATTGAAAGTATTATAAAATAAAGCAAGGGCAGATCTAGAATTTAAGAATGGGGAAGGCATACATCTAATCAGTTAAAAGAAGAAATATAGAAGGAAACCTGATATAAAGTCCATGCCTGTTAGCAGAAGAATTGAGAATAATGGAAAAGTCAAAAATAGGCAAAAAATATTCTTCATGGAAGAAGCTATGCTAAGGAAAAATAATTTTTTAAATACTCTTCCCAGAAGCAGAGATAGCGAAAAAGTAGGTTTTTTGAGGTGAGCGGTATCAGTCTACAAAACAATTTCTTCAGTGAACTATTTCAGAAGCTCAGATTCTGCTGCAAATACATCAGAAGCAGAAATAAACCCTTTACCAAAATTTTAAAGTTATATGCCCCTGGTGGCCAAACCGTACTTTATCAAAATTTAGAAGTTATATGCAAAACATTTTTCATCGGGGGCAGTATCCGATTCAGAAAGAATTTTTCAAATCGGTGTTTTAGAAGCAGAGATATGGGGGAAAACACAATTTAACTTTACGCCCTCTAACGGAAACTTCAGAAATTACTTGAAAATACAAAGTGTCCGAGAATTATTGGACACATTACAAAATTATGTAAAAAAAAAACTATGAGTGTAGTCTGTTTTTCTATGTCACATTTTACTAACACAGTTTCTATATTTTTGTTTTGCAGAATTGTTATTCCCAGAATCCGATAGATGGCGCTAGGTGTGGCCTGATGAGGAATGTATGAGAAATGCGCAATCAGTAGTCATGTCATCCGTACAGGAGAAAGCGATGTGTGTGTTATGGCTTGCGGAATTAAAGTCTGTCATTAAAGTTAAAAGACGGTACCCATTTAGAGTATGGTTGTAATCCTCCATCAACGTATTCAATTAAGCGGTGGATGAAACAGTTTAAAGAAACTGGCAATGCGGAACATCGTGGAGGAGCCGGTAGGCCTAGCGTCAGCAGTGAGACGGTTGACCAAGTTAATGAAACTTTCCAACGAAGCCCCAGGAAATCTGTTCCTAAAGCAAGCAGAGAACTGTGCATTCCGAAATCGACAGTTCACGATATCTTGCACAAGAAATTAAAGTTTCATGCTTATAAAATTCAAATAGAGCAAAAGATGCATGTAAA
This sequence comes from Macrothele yani, assembly GCA_039090855.1. Taxonomy (NCBI): domain Eukaryota; kingdom Metazoa; phylum Arthropoda; class Arachnida; order Araneae; family Macrothelidae; genus Macrothele; species Macrothele yani. The sequence goes on along the minus strand of CM077010.1, from coordinate 134,896,542 downwards.
TGATCACACTCAGCAATACAATTTCGCTGTGGATATGCTGAATCCAGTGGAAAACGACGAAAACTTTCTCAGTAATGTAATTTTTAGTGATGAATCCACATTTCATGTATCAGGTATTGTGAATCGTCACAACTGTAAGATATGGGGCAGTGAACCGCCTCATGCTGCTATTGAACCTGAATGTTGATTCGCCAAAAGTTAATGTGTGGTGTGCCCTATCAAAAAGAGAAGTGACTGGCCCTTTCTTCTGCAAAAAACCCCTATAAATGGTGACATTTACTTGGATATGCTAGAAAATTTCGCTATACCCCAGATCAAAAGATATGACGTCGTTTTCCAACAAGACAGTGCGCCTCCGCATCGGTCGCGTGTACGTAAGTGCCTAAATGAGCATTTCCCCAACAGATGGATTGGGCAGGGTGGTCCCATTCCATGGCCTCCTTGCTCTCCAGATCTAACTCCATTGAATTATTTCATGTAGGGTTATGTGAAGGATCGTGTTTATCAGACGCCTTGTACTGATTTGCAGGAACTGAAGCAGCGTATCACATACATACATACATACATACATACATACATATCATAAGCTGTTCTCTGAGATTCAGAGATTAGCTCCAAAAATAAATACAAACTACCAGATATTTTTACTTACTGTTGTCATATCAAACTTCACTTACAGCGATCTTGACATACAACTTGGGCTTCACTGATATCTATTACACGCCGTACACAGGATCCTTTATACTTCATACTCATAAACTTTTTCTCATGCAGACACTCCTGAATCTGATCCACCCATGTCTTCCTTGGCCTTCCTCTGCCTTTCCTTCCTGCCACTTGGGCAAAAAAAAAAGATTTTCTTAGTAAGCATCTCCTCGCTCATTCTTTCAACATGGCCAAACCACCGAAGCATATTGGTCTCCACCTTACTAACAACATTTTGCTTCACATCACATAACTGCAACACATCTTCATTCCTCACACAATCAGACTGTGTCGTGTCTGATTGTGTGAGGAATGAAAATACACCGGAAACAGAAATTAACACTTACGGCCCTGGTGGCCAAACCATTCTTTACCAAAAAATTAGAAATTATAAGAAAAATGTTTCCTATCAGGAGCGGTATGTGATTCAGAAAGAATTTTTAAAATCAGGAATTTAGAAGCAGAGAGATATCGGGGAAAACACAATTTAATTTTATGCTCCCTAGTGAAAAATCTATGCGTAACTTTAAAAGTCACTATACCTAAAATAGTCTTCGACATAAAATGGAATATAAAGGTAAAATAATTTTTTCAATTTGATATTTGGGAGCAACTATATGGAATCAAGTTTATTTTGAATTAGATATCTTCTGCATTTATGCTTGCTAGCGGCAAAATTGTGGATAAACAACAACAAAAAAACAACAACCCCAAAACAAAACGGAATGCAAGGATCATCATTCGCACATTTCAAGTTTCCCAATGCAAAATGAATTTTTCAAATCTGACTAATAGTTGCAGAGATATGGTGTCCACAGACAGATGGACGAACATACCAGTAACATAAGCATGATCTTTTTTACACAAGACGTGCTAAAAGAGGTAACACTGATTTTCTAAGAGAAATTCAAATATAATTTTAACATTAATTTCAAAATTCAAGGCTTTTCAAAACAGCTTTGAAAAAAAAAAAAAAAAAAAAAAGACTTTTTCCAGGATAATCCAGGATTTGAAAATGTAATCATGATTTTCAAGGACCTGTGCACACCCTGAATGAATGATAATTTTCAGACCTTTTTGCATGGTTAACTTATTGCGAGACCCCTGTGAAATCTTTAATCCCCAATGTGAATGAATTTCTAAAGATGTTGGATAAATCACACAATTATGACCAACAAGCCATTTCATTAATGCCACTGATGAAGCACTACTTTCTACAACATAATCATCATTTTGTTTAAACTTAGTCTAACAAATGGGTCACCTTTTTCTTTATCTTGCTGGTCTTTTGCAATGTCAATTTTGAAAGCTTACACATTTCTTGCTACTACATTTAATATTTCTTTAAAATCTCTGGCCTAATTTTGTTGTTTTTGCATATACTGTTAATAAACATATTTAACAAACTAATTCATATTCTGATTGCGGCAGTGAATATACACAAGAGTTCACAAAATTAAATACATACTACCGGATGAGCATATTTTGCAGAAAACATTCAATGGCTGAAAAATTGGGGAAGCCCAGATGAAACATGTTTATACCTACATTATACCTACATTTGTGTAGTTCACATACCCAATTTTACAATCCACAAAATTTCCAACTGTGCTGCGGCTTGATTTGATCATTTCTCTGGCAGGTATTTTCTAAGAACTGATTGATTAAAGCTTATTTTTGTTATGCACAGAGTAAATTGTTCCTCCTAATGACTTCTCTGCTCCTCATATTCATACGTTAATTTTTTTTTCTCTCTCAAGAAACCCAGTCAAGCCAGCCATCACTGAAATATGGAAGACCAAAAAGATTGATGCAAGTATATGAGTAACAGTGTCACCTTAAAATAGCAAATATATGCTATCAATATCTCCCAAAACTACAATGGTGGACTAATTTTCAGCATATTAAATTTGATTATAGCATGTGAAAGTGAGGAATTAAACCAAATTGATAACTCCTTTGACATTATTTTTATATATAAAATAGCAAAATAATTTTTTTTAAACAAAATGAAAATTTGTAGAATCCGTAGCTTTGAAAGTGAGTTCCGTAGTCAGACAACTAAATCTGTAGAAACTACGGACATTCTGTAGTAATTGGCAGGTACGACAGTCACATAATCCGCACCTATCATGCGAATCGTAATTTCCGACAGAAAACTGTGATTCACATGACCGACTCAGAAAACCAAAAATGTAAGAAAGGAATGATAGTCTTACTGAAAAAGTAACTGTCATTTTGAAGTACTTCTGTGCTACTTTTAAGTAAATAAAGAACTAAAATTGCTAGCTGTAGCAGCATTACCGTAGTTCATTAGTTACACTAAAAATCTGTTGAAATTGCGGACAGTCCATAGCATTGTCTTATTTTTGAATATGTCTCAACTGAATACTAAAATAAAAAAAAATCCTTAACACAATTAACACACCAAAAATAGGCACTGCGATTGGCAGAATGGTTACATGCAATGGAATAGCTCTAGCTCTGTGGGATTCCCAAGAGCCACAGATTCTCACACCACGTGGGCTTCCACACGTGCAAATAGTAACACCTTCCTTCAGTCATATTTTCTGTCAAAATGCTTCTAAGTAAAAAAATAAAATAATATATATATATTCTTACAATCTCTTTGCGGTCTTCTATTTCGCTGTTACGTTACATTTTTTCTGTTACCGCATTTTCGGTACTTTCCAAATAACACCACCTGTCCTGACAATTACCTCGTGGACTTTTTAAAACCCTGCATCATTATTCGTTTCTTTACCAGTGTCTGCAGTACCTAAATTTATAACTTTTTAATAGGTAATCTATGGATTACACAACAGAAATTACGGTATTTACTGCAAATTACGAAACTTCAAGTAAGAAGAAAATTAGGCGCCTGGGCTACCGGAATTTGTCGAGTGTGTGTGTGTGTGTGTGTGTGTGTGTGTGTGTGTGTGTGTGTGTGTGTGTGTGTGTGTGCGTGCGTGCGTGCGTGCGTGGACAGAAATCATGAAATACCTACCCAGTAACACCCGAATAAGGGCAGTCACACAGTGAGTTTATTAGGTCACAAAAGCGCTCAAACAGGCATCTCCCCCATGCCTGCTGAACTGCTGTTAATGGTGGAGGATCTAAAGCTTGAACCAACATTTACACAGCATCCTAAAGGTTTTCCACGGGGTTCATTCATGCACCACGAACAGGAAGGCCATTCCAGGGTGGGAATTTCTGCGAAATACTTTTCTAGAAAATCCATGTTTTAAAAATCATCACAGCTATGTGGAGAGATCTGTTCTGCTGGAAGAGTCTACTGCCCTGTAGGTGCATGATTACAATGAATGAAGGATGGCTACATTGTGTGGACAACTCAGAGATGCATCTAGATGTACAACATCTCCCAACATGTGCCAGCAGAACGTGTCCAAGACCACAATCGAGCCTCCACCAGACTGAACAGCTCCTTGTTGTCATGGTAGGTCCACAGCTTTGCACAATTTTTGTTGCTTCCACACCCTCCTGTCTGCACGAAATAACTGAAAATGGAATTCACTGGAACAGGAGACCCATCTCCAAGCATCCAAGGTGCAATGCCAATGTTCTTTCACCCAGAAATGGTGAGCAATCTGGTGACAATAGAACTTTGGTGGGTCAGTGGCTCTCATAACCTATTGTGGCTAATTACCACCTGATGGTTTTGGTGGAGAAGTTTTCGGCGCCACCCGTTTTGAGGTTGATGGCAATTTGTACCATTGTCGCCCTCAGGTTGGCTGTAACTATGCGAGACTGGCCATGTTTATCTACCATCTTTCTCAGCCCACGGCACTTACCATGATGTGACGTTATTCCAGAAATGGTGCATTCCCAGTACACTCTTGATAACATCAAACAGCAATACTGCAATTCACACATCACCTCCACAATAGAGTGACCCATGCAATGGACACCCACTATCACCCCCCTTCTTTCAAACTCTTAACTTACAATGCTTATTCATACTGACATCGTCTATGTGAATGCTGTGACGTCCTCCTACTTATATACCTGTCAAGCACTGGGTTAGCCCACTTGAAGAGGGATTACAGAGTGCATTTACCAAAAACCTCATGATTTCTGCCTATTTATCTCTGAATTTCAAACAACTCCCAATGTGCCCATCTTTGGGGCTCCGAGTTCAGGAGTGGTCTTGTGCCTAGTTGAAGGCCTTAAGTCTGAATGTCCTTTATTGACAGTATCGTTGTACAGTATTTTGTTTTCTCATTGGTTGGTTACCTTGTTGATTGATGTTTCACATGTGTATGAAAAATATTTATGAAAATAAGAGCAGACCTCAAAACTTAAAGAAAAGAAAATATGTTATTTGCTGCTACAGGAAAGCTTAGAAAATAAGAAGCCACAATAAATAAATATATATATATATATATATATATATATAAAGGAGAGGAGGGACACTTCTCTTAGTGACTGTCCAGAAATTTCACAAATTTTCTCATCCACACCAACATTTCTTCATTATGTTTTGTGTGATCTACACTGCTGCTAGATTAAACAAAAATATTGCTGGATTTAATTTGGGGAAGCCCACTTATACATAGTGTGGTAATCAGAAAATGAGACTTATGAGTACTGGTGCTTCCATCTTCTACAAAAAAAAAAAAAAAAAAAAAAAACATGAAATGAAAGCGTAATTGCTCATTGAGCACTGCCGTCAATGTTAACAGAAATTGCCATCACAATGCAGTGTAGGCAGAACTGCACGTCTCTCTTGTGTCTATGCTGTGAAGGAACAATGGAACAAAGAGCACACATCCAGTTTCATGGTCAAATGGGGGGGGGGGGTACCCCAGGGATATTTCAGATGGTGAAGCAAGTGTATGGAGAATTGTCTCCTAATACACATGCTTTTGAGAGGCAAAAACATTTTTGTCATGGAAGAGAATTAGTGGAAGACAACAAACATCAGGGCCTACAAAAAATGATTTCAAACACCAGACTTGATCGAAAAGGCACGGGAAATCATTACCAATGACTAGGGCGGGGGAAAAATTTGCAGGGTAAATTATGAAATTTCGCGAAAAGTTCGTGGCCGATGATATACACTAACATTATCGAAAAAAAAAAAAAAAAAAGCCTACCAAGTTACGAAGCAGTAGTGCAAATTACTAGTACGTAACTAAGCATTATAACTTTATCAGTTTTTTAAATGATACTTACATTTATAAACCATTGAAATTCTGGCAATGTTATCAACGTCGTCACACAAGATCAAGATTTCCAATTAAGTGGACAGCATTTTGATACATTATATTGTACATATGGAGATTTTCTTCTTTAATGCTGCATCTGTTGTCCTGCAACACATTTTTAAATTTAGAAAAGGATCGTTCAGCATCGACTCTGTTTGTGGGTACTGACAGACAACAAATGGCGACCTTATGTTGCTTTGGAAAACTACCTTTTTTCGTATTCCAGAAGTCTAGCAAACCTTCGCTGACACGAAATTCTTTCACACTCGCTTTACATGAACGAAATTCACATTTTAGTTGATCCTCATTTTCGAACAGGAATGTGGCTGAAAACAAACAAATCGCCTTCGTTGTCCAAAAGGTCCAAGAACTTAAATTGATCGGGATCAAACACCCTACATGATTTTAAGAAATTTGTGGCTGGCTGACAAAACCTATGCTTTTTACCTTAAAAAACAAAACAAAACAATGCTTAATTTTTTCATAACAGGTGGATAGAGCTCTTTTTGCAGCGACGTGATCGCCATCTTGACTCTTGTTAAGAAGATCGTTGGCGATATCTGACATTTCATTATATATTTTGTGTGCAGAAATTCGCTGTTTTTCATATAAAGTGAGCTGTCCGAAAATATATGGTGCATGAACCTCAACCTGCTTCAGATTTTCTATTGAATCCCTATCTTGACAATATCCAATGATTTTATCCACAACACAACTGCTACTGTTGTCATTTTCTTTTTCAAAAAACTCTGCGTAGTCTTCTAAACGTTTGCAGTGATAAAGCACGGACTCAAACCAACTGTTTCACCTGGACAGGTACTGGTGGTAAGCAAGGTATTTCGCCCTTCTCTTGCAAAAATAGTGGGAAACGTCCTTTACGAGAGGGACAAGCTGTGAAGGCACGTTTAACAGCAACTACTATAGAGTTAACATTTTCAAATTCATTCTGCCAAATTTTGCCCAAAAGATTTAAAAGATGCACATTGCAGGTGACACGGAACCTTTAAAAAATACGGCTTTCAGGCTCTTTCCCCAAGCTTTGGACATGTAGAATGCATTGTCTGTCATAAAAGCGGTTATATTAGCAAAAGGTATTTTATACTTATTAATGCATTGAAGTATTGGCTCGCTGACTGCTTTACAATTTACGAATTCCAAAGTGATACACTCAAGGAGGTTTCATCATTGCAGCTTTCAACATTCGATTCAGCTGATGGAACAGCAAGAATATTCAGAATGTATCTATCTTCTGAATCGGTTGTTTCGTCTGCTACGATGTGTACACCAGATCCTGATTAAAAAAATAATAATCTTTCACTTGTTGCTTGTGAACATCATATATTTTCGGCAAATAACATTTCCGCATCCAATTTGTGTTTGGAATTACACCAATATCTTTCAATGAATTTTCCAAGTAATTTTTTAATGTAGGGTTATTCAGTTTGGAAGGTGGGATGTTTAGCTGCACAAAAGACACCACTTAATTTCGTAAGTTCCATTAAGCGGTGGTGTTCTTCTGCAGTTCTTTTCTCAATTAATTCATCAACACATTTCTGCATTATTTTCGGTTGACGGTTCAGACACTTTTTTCTTTATGCAGCTTGTTTGCTAAATGCTTTTTCACAACTGTCTTTCTTGAAAAATCCACTGATATGTTGCAACACTAGCAGAATAGATTTTTGTTCACATGAAACATTCCCTTGGTGGACTGCTTGCATCTTTCAGATTCACTCATTTTATTCACATGGCTCATTCTTAAAATTAAAAAAAAAAAACAATATCTAGAAACTTCATAAACTACTCACATGAAAGCACACATTTTCTAAGCTAAGCATCTACGAAACACCTTTCTGTGAGCTGCTTTCCCAGCTAAAATTACTAACACAACTGATGACACCCAGTTCACTAGTCCGGCAAGTTGCAAAGGTCATTCAACAGTAGCCTGGGGAAATTATGAAAGATCTCATGTGCTCTGTTCAGTAGAGTACATGTGACCTTGAATAACCCGTCAAGTTTATTCAAAAAGAGTATCTTCGTAAAGAACAATTTTGAGAGGTAATTCAAAGTTTATAGGTCTGGTTTGGACTTTCGAGCTGGATTACTTTGCGGTATATTTTCCGCGTAAATTCTAAAGAAGGCAGTGTTAAAATTATTTAATTATAAAAAATACAGTAATAAAAAAATAATAGAAATTAGGCAAAAAAATTTAAATTCGCAGATGTATTTGATATTCGCAAAATTACAGAAACCCCCCTATAATTCGTGAAAAAAAAAAAAAAATCTTGGAAATTCGTGTCGCGACAGAATTACTTACTGCCCTACCAATGACCTAAGCACAATGCTACAAAGAATTTCAGATTCACAACCCATATTAATAAAGAAATCATTCAGCAAATGGATAACCCAGGGCTTTAAGACAATTATCTTAGTTTTCTCAGTACAGTTTCTTCCACATAGCTTAACTGAAGGGCAATGGCAGTTACAAGTTGAACACTGTAGCAAACTTGCTGAGGCCTCTGAAGGTAAACCTAATTTTTTGAATTTGATTGTTACGCGTGATGAGGCAGGGCGTTTTCAATACAACACCAAAACGAAGTGCCAAATTGCAGAGTAGAACTAGGCAAACTCTCCCTAAGCAAAATGTTCACCAGTCAAAAATTGAAATGATGCTCATCATTTATGACAGCAAGAGGGACTGTGCACTAAGACTTCCAAGCCCACGGGCGGGGCAAAGCGTTACTATGCTTACACTACCTGCATGTTTTGAAGCATTTATTACAGAGAGTTTGTCACGTGTGGCCTCAGTATCACGAAGATAAGAGCCGGTTCATCTCGCATAATGCTTCAAGAGCCAAAGCTCTTACTTCTTGGGGAGTTTTTGACCAGCAGAAAGAAGTCTGTACATTGTCGCACCCCCACAGCAGTCATCGGACTTAGCTCCACTAGATTTCCTGTTCCTGCAGCTCCCTGAAAAGCTGTCAGTTTGATGTTGTGAACATCAAAAAGTACACCAGACACAGCTTGTACCAGCCATTTTGTGAACATTGCATGCAGCACATGGGAGGAAATTACTTTGAATACATATTGTATAATATATATATATTTTTTTCTAGTGCGAGTTTTCCTTCTTTGAAGCTCACACAACCTTAATGCTAAGCGGTTGAAATGAATATTTTATTTTACAATCTCTCTTTTACCGAAAAGATTTCTCATTTTATTTTTTTAAATTTTAAATTCTATAAAAATATGTACAGTGCATGAATTCCAATTTTGCTATTGTAAAATTTTTACTCTGTGGTAGATATAAGCACAACTGGAAAGAAAAGAAAGAGTAAAATACTGTTTTGCTGCCTTGAAATCTCTTGAGGTCTATAAAATTGTGGGAGGATGAGGACATTTTATATCAATAAGACACACTCATTAATTATAAGCTTCAAATTCTTGTGGGAATCTTTTAAGCAACACTAAGATTTCTTCGTGGATTTGGAAGTGTTTCTCTTTCTTCCTACTAATATCATCAAATCACCAATACATTACATGTGCAGACAAGAAAAAATTCTACATAACATACACAATTCTTTGGGGTGCATGTTGGTGCTTTTATATACCCCCCCTCTCTCTCTTTGAGTTTGCTTTCTAATTTGTAGTAAGTCCTTTATAGCATAGGTGCAAATTATTATTATATTTTTATATGATTTAATGATCACTACTGATCACCTAAGAAGTAATTTAACTGACAAATACCTGGAAAATCATAGAGAAATTCAAAGCTGTATAAAATCAATGCAGCAGATGCCACAAGCTTAAAACAGAAGCACAGAATAGTTACAAAGCATGTTTTGAAATCAAAATTTTTTAAGAAAGACATTATTTGCAATTGCCACCCAACTAGCCTATTGCAAGAAAGTCATGTTTTACCAAGATGGCACTCATCTCCACATGATGAGAACTGTCCAAAAAAAAAATAAAAAGTTTTGACTGGGGCCATCTACCACAGCCTGCTTCATTGGACAAATTGTTTATTCTCACAGCATGGCCACTTCTTGAAGGTGGAAAACCCTTAAATTAGGGTAACCATTATTTATTTATTTTAAATTTACTTGAGAGAGAGAGAGAGAGAGAGAGAGAGAGAGAGAGAGAGAGAGAGAGAGAGAGAGAGAGAGAGAGAGAGAGAGAGTGTGTGTGTGTGTGTGTGTGTGTGTGTGTGAGTGTGTGTGTGAGTGTGTGTGAGTGTGTTCTTTTGAAATATTACTTACCTGGATCCTTGTTAGTTTTAATTTTAAAATACTCATGAGAAAAATCAGCACAAACTGAAGGAAGAACTATATATGTGGATTTCAAACACATTTTCTCATCCTGACTGCATCAAAAGCTTGTGTTCCTTTTTTCTTTTTTGAAAATGAAAAAAAAACAACTTCCAAAGTTGCAAGAGGTGCCTTTGTGTGCCCCTCATCAAGGGTTTTGGTAAAGGAAAGAACACGAAACAGCACTGTCTTAGTCAGACGCTATTAAAAGTGAAATCTGCCAATTGTCATATCAGTAAGTAATTACTGACAAATGTAGGCATAACAGTAGTTTTGCTCCTTGTTATACTTACCCCATTCTCAGCTATTTCATTCACTTACGAATTAATTTGCTTTACAAAAAAGAGTGAAATGTCAGTCAGTGCTCATTCCTTTCTAGTAGCAGACCATCTCTCATGCAATTGATGTGCCACCATAAGAAAATGGGACACATGCACATACACCACAGAGGGGAGGGAGAGCGAGAGATGAAATAACGAAAAATTCTGGAACAATCAAGTTTAGGAATGTTAAAAAGAAATGAACCAGAATGAATATGAAGTTCAAAAAGTAATGATAATGAATAAAAAGTACAATAAATGCATGTTGAAAAAAAAAAAGAAAAAAAGAAGAGGGCCTAAACTCTACTCATAGAAGAAAATGCATTACAGCATCAGTGAAAATGAAGGTATTCTTTATGAGATATGACACGTTGACATACACACAGGCCATATTTTAGTACGAGGCACCATTAATGCATTTGAGATGCGATAACAAGAATGAAATATATTAAAAAAAATTTACTTCAAAAAGTGCAATTATAAGAATTCTTTTTAAAATTATGAGTTTTTATTAAAAAACACGCTTCTAGTGTTTTTTTGATAATTATGGCCCATTTCCTCCTCCATCCAAGAGCCCGAAATGTCTGTTTTCAATAAGAACTTGGGGTAAACACTATCTCTGAATAAAACTAAAACCCACAATACATATATACAGCACTTCAGTTCTACACCATGGAACTGATTTGAAACTCACATGTCAGACTATAAAATCTAAATTTTATATGTATCAAGCAGTTTTATGAAATGCCTCATATATGACATTTTGACCTCATATCCACTGCAATTCCTTTCTTTCAAACACTTCTAAACCTGATTGTCTCAGATTTCTCTTTACCTCTTTTTCTACCCAGTCACTTGTCCTGAAAGAATTTACGTAGTCAGCACCTCATCATTCATTCAACTTGCCTAAACAGTCACACAGTATTTAGTTTCATCCTAATTAACAATATTTAATTTTCCATTATGTATCGACACATCTTCATCACACTTTTGATCAGGAGGAATGTATTCATAAATGCCTCTACAGCAAACAAATGTATCTATTCTCTCTCTTTAGTACTCCATTTTTGCTACCATACAACATAGTAGATAAAAATATTTTTACACACAGCCAATTTTGGGCACTGACTCCTGCAGCATTAGACTTCCACAGCCGAATCGACTGATCTGCCAATTTCACCATCTAATCTGTTTCCACACACAGACTGGTACTGATTTTGGGGTACTCTAGCGTTATTGAAGACCCCCCCCCCACATATTAATTAACAGGGAATCATGACACATGCCCCCCTTCTATCACAAGAAAAAAAGTATTCAATAAATCCTGAATTTTGTAATGAATAAAAGTTCCATTTACTCTTAATGGTTACTCAACATCAACACATCTGTTCTGTTCAGCACTTATAAATCTAACTTTCCATACATGCATCAATTGTGTCACAAAATCTGCACACCCCAAACAACATGTCTGACAAAATAATAACAGGTATAAAAGTCAACCTCCTTCAGAAGACATATATACACAGCTAATATTTTTGGGGAGAATAAAACACAAAAACTTTTCATGTTTTATTCTCCTAAAATATAGTTTGTATGGAAATAGAAACTGGGATTATCACATGTCAGTAATCAACCAAGTTGACGTGAATTTTGAGTGCTCAAACTTCTACAGAAACATAATTAGTCATGGTGAGGAGGGCTGTGCTAAGTGAAACCTCATAGGATAACCTGCAGAATAAGAACTTCTGTAAATTCATTAGTTTGCTGGATGTGGCTTTTAAATTCTGCACAATTCTTACCCTCCCACCTGCTGAAATAGCAGCTTGGACCAACAGCCAGAGGTTAAGCGTTGCTGTCCTAGGCAGATTTGGTGGGGGGTGGGGGGCAAAAGTGTCACACATCAAACGTCTTTCCATCTACTTCATCATTTTCTGGTTTTCTGCCACACTGGCTTTGATATCACTTGGCCTGTTTTACAACTTCAATCCACCTTGTTCTGAGTCACCCCATAGCTTGCAACCTGCCACTATGGCATGTGACTAACACACCTGTCCAGGTTATCTTTGATTTTTGTCTCTCGTGGAACACATGGTCAAACAGCCCAATAGGTTCTAACTAACTTCTTTCTCCACATATGATACACTCAGCTCAGCTTGCAAAATTAATTCTGTTCTTCCATTCAGTCTGCTATGCTTTCATCGCAAAATCCAATTACTGAATTTTTTTAAATATCTACTTCTCATGCAGATAAAAAACACCTGAAATACATATGCAAAATTAAATAACAAAAGAACTTAAAAATAAAAATCATACATACACATATATATATACATAACAAGAAAACTTGACATCACAGAAATCAGCTGCAATAAATAATGGTTATAACTCAAACACATTCAACCAAGAAATCTCAGATGCAAAGACGAAGTTAACAGCTAAATGATATAATCAGTTACACTCTGAAATTACATTAAACACCAACACAGGTGTATTATAAGACCTATATATGCTGAGTGTAGAAAATTCTGCCACTTTTTCATTGCCACTGGAGACTGGATTTAAAAACACAACGACACTGAATGATTCACAAGCAGTTTTTACAGTTTTCCGGAGAGCAAACTCTTCAAGGATAAACAGCATTCAGTTCACATGAAGCTTGGAACGATGGGTGCTGAACACAAAGAAACTGGATCTAATCTTGATTCTGTCATCCACTTGATCTCTTCACAAATAGCATTATCAATCACACTGTTAAAACTGTGACACAATTGGAGCAATATTTTGCACTTACACATCATAGGTTGAAATTCAAGATGCTTGGAAATTCTGCAACACCATCAAACAATAAATACTGATCACTACAGTTGTTTTGTTCAAAGATGACTTTATATACCAGAGACCAAAACAGTGAAAAATCATTTACAGCTTCATTCGTGTGCTCTTATAAAAAATGTGTTTAATTATATTTCCTGGGCACCCATGCTCATGAGCTGTCGTGCAATCCATGGCCATTGCTTCTGAATTTTCCTTTTTCACAAGCAGATGTTTCCCAAGTTCATTTGGTAACAGTACTTCACAGAAAATCACATTAGTTAACCCAATGCAGGCGTCAACCGACCTTTTTTCGTCAAACCATATTGGACTGTAGAACACACTTGATATTCCACAACCATTGGATTTTCCTTATTGATTTAACACTTGTAGACTTGTATTACTTTGTACAACAACTCTTGCCATCATTGAAAACAACTTTGTGATGATGCACAGTACTTCTTCACAAAAGATGAAAGAAACACAGAGGAAACAGCAAAGTACATATTACACATAGGTATTACATTTTTAAATCCAACCAACAGCACACTGAATGAAGACAAAACTTACTACACTCTAACATATGATCAATGGTATAGCACACTGGTCCATTTTTACTGACATACACCAACAAATTATAACCTCTAATAGTAAATAATCAAACATATTGTTTACTTACCAATAAATAAGCTGAAAGTATAAAGAAAATTAAATAAGGATACATACGCTTTTAAGATTGCCCGAATTGCAGATTTCCGCTCCCTATCAATGAACCAGTCAATTATGCATCCAGACATTTTTGGTGAGTACAAGTACAGTTTGAAAAATCTGTAATAATTGTTAAGTGACCATGCTGATAGTACTTGTAATGCATGTGAAATTACATCATTTTTTCTCTCTTCAGGGTTCAAATTAGCCAAAAGGTTTTTAATTTCTGAAAAAGAGAAAAGATACCTCTCACTATAAAACCAAATCAAATTACTACAGAACATTAATGATACTTCATAAAAGTGAAGTTACAAATCATAAATATTTCAAATGAATCAGATGCCAATGCATTAAATTTAAGCCCCCCCCCCCAAAAAAAAAAAAAAAAAAAACACACACACACACTAATCGAAAACACATTTTTTACACCTACAGAAGTTCCACAACACATTTATTAATTACAAACTGTGCAGCAGTGACTGCAACCAGAAATCAAATGCTTGAAAAAGATCAAATGCTCGTTAAGAACTCTTAGTTTACTCACAAGAGGGTAGCAACTACTTTTCTACCTATCAGATACTTCCAAACCATTAAACTGTTACTGTAACTGTTTTTAAACAATCCAGTGGTTGCTTTGGTGCATTCAAATTCACTCTGCAGGCATATAGTTTGAGTCATGAAATTATGAAACTATAAAACAAAGTACTACACTACTTTTGTGTTCATGTTCACATATGAAGATATCAAAGGAGTTGCTTCCTTCTTTTGCATAAGTTATTGCACAGGTAGGCATGAGGAGTTTACTGAAACTTTCACATTTAAAAGGAAAGATCTTTGTTTTCCGGATTTATCTGACACATCGCTCTGAAATTTAAGAGCTATTTTCACCCCAGCGACGTAACTATTTAAGAATCTTGCAAAAACTTTCAAATTATGACAATGTTAAGAAAAAAAAAAGAAAAAAAAACAAAAAACAAAAAAAAGAAAAAAAAACAAAAAAAAAAAACAAAAAAACAATTGCAATGGAAGCCATTTATAACTAGCTTGCATTTAGTGAGATTTCAGATTTAATGAGGAAACAGGAACTTTTGTTTCGTGCAATGTTGATTCAAAGCTAATTTGAGTATTTTTTAGTCACAAAATTTAACGAAATACCCAGATTTACATGGGTGATAAAAGATCCCTCTTAACAGGTAAATTAAGAAAATTTAATGAATTTCATATTTAATAGGGCAGAGAACATCTGCTACGCACTGTACTGGAATGGAGGAATAAAAATGGTGGCATAAAATTGCAAAAACGCAGAAGAATTTTTGTGTGCGAGTGGAAGAATATCAATAAAAAAGCAATGGGGAGAGAGTACATAAAATCTTAACATGAGAGTTGTACAAGACTCGCTGCCAGTCACTCCAAGTATTGTGTCAACAGAGTTGAAAATGAGCCACCTACTGCTAAGCAAAAAGAGAATGTTTATGCATGCATAAAAAATGGCTTTCTGGGCAAAAGTTGCAGAGAGGGATAAGGGAAGTAATGGAATGGTAATGTCACCAGAGGGGGAACAGGAGACAATTCATCAACTTGTATCCATTGTTTCCTTTCACTTTCCAAGTTAGCTCTGCATTAGGAGGATGGGTGCAGCTTTTGCTTAATGTGTGTTATGTAGTTGAACAGCAGTTGGTCTTACGTGACCATCAGGTTGAATATACTTGAAAGATTTAATTAACTGTACTACCAGTGTTTAAGTTGTTACTTGCATTTTTGTCAAATCAGGATAAAGACTAATTTTGTGACAAAAAGTCCCCACCGAATGTTTCCTATAATTTTTTTAGTCATACTGTTCCCTCCTGCTTCATTGCGGTGGTGTTTTTCACCCCAGTCATATTTTTTTTGTTCTGCCACTGCTGCTTCGTCCCCACCAACCTGGTTTCCTTCTCTGTCATACAGCCCAGCCCTTATTTTAAAATCCCCCAACATCTTTTCATTATGTCAACCTGGTATCCTTCCCAGTCATTTTTTCTTTCCATCATCACTGTCGCAAGCTGCTTTGCCATGTTGTTGTTTTTCCATTCCAGCAATCTTTTCTCCTATTGCAGAAAGGCACCAGTGAGGCTCGTGAGTACCTTTAGCAAGGGCGCTGCAATAGATACGGAAAGGGAGAGTTTTTGTTTGTTTCTTTGGTGGCTTGCCAATGCCGCAGCAGCACGCATCATTTCAGTACGAGTCAACCGACCGGTTGGTTGTGGCTTTGCTCAGTCCTGATCTTTGTATATCTTAAAAAAAAAAAAAAAAAAAAAAACTGTGTGCATCAGCAAATGTAAGGTTTTTTGGGAAAAATTAATATTAGAAGTGTAAAAGCCTATTTGCCTTTATTCTTGAATTCTATTTAAACAACAAAATTTTATTTAGCCAATGCATTGCGCTTATGTTATATTTTCAGTAGTTTTGGCCATTTTTCAGTAGTCATACCAAAAAGAATAATTTTAACAGAGGAAAACATGGTATTACTCATTTAATTTAATTAGTATTTTTTACTTATTTATTCATTTATATACATAAAAATCTGTATCAAAATATTCCAAATTTTTCACATGGAAAATAAAATACACCATGACTGACATTTTTTTTACACAACAAAAAATTGATTAAACAGCTTTCTTTAGTAATCTGGCTGTACACTGTTTTGTTACAATAAGAAGTGCTTCTACAGTTTCTAAACCTAAATTAGGCTGGAAACGGGATTGATCTTTCGCACTAAACTAAAATCTCTCACTCGCAGTATTCGAGTGTGGAACTACAAGTACTGCAAACATTACTTTCAAAAGAATAGTATACTTAACAGCTCCATTGCAGCCTTTTAATTTTGAGATTTCTGACCAAGTGACATCTATCTATTTCTGATATGGTCTCTGAATTTGTCAGCTTGATAAACAAGCAATTACGCTTCCAGTATATCAAGTTCATTTTCAGTTATTATAAATAGAAAGCGCTTGACTATGTATAACGCAGAAGTAAATGATGTTCTGGCTCTAAGTGAAGATCTGCTACTTCTGCATGTTTTCAGAATTCATCATAGATCAGTATCTTTTCTTGAATATAAGAACATTCTTCAATGTAAAATTTTCTGACAGATGTATAGAACTTAGAAAGTTCATTTTCGTTTAAAATGATTTTGCTTAAATACATTCTTGTTTTTAGTCCAATTACCAGTTGTGTCTTTTCTGATTTTTCTTTTTTGAAAAACTGTTATTTGAAAAATTAAGCAACATCCCCTACGACAGTAGGCTTCACAAATCCCTTGGATGACAATTTTATCCACCATGCTGAAAGAACTTTCAGTTTGAGGACCATGAATGCATGGTAGCTTTCACTATTTTAGATAAAAGATAGTGCAACATGGAGAATATGAATGCTTTTGAATATCATGCATCAATTCTTACAACTTTTTCAGCTTGGTCACTTTCGTTTTCGGACTCTCCCCCCTTTATCAGGCTGAAATGCAAACCTTTCTTGAGAGAATATCTAAGAACACAGGATACACGTTCAAAACATCGTTGGAAAAAAAAATTACAGTTAAGGGAGAAACCTTTGCTACGCCCAATTTCCGACATCCCCCCACCCTCCATTTTCAAAATGAAATACAAACATTTATGAAATAAAATGAAATTTAACAACAATACTAGGCAGAGGAAACATCGCGTGAAAAATAAAATTATAATTACGGGCGAAATCTCCATTGTTTCCGAAAGTTTTGAAAGACGAAATTTCCATTTTCAAAAGTTTCAGGCGGAAAGTGTCCTTCGGCACTACCAATTGCCCCAAAATTTCTGTACAGTTAAGTTACGCATCGATCTCGAGGATAACCTAAATTATGACGAAAAAGGAGAAATTCCTTGAAGCCGTGGCACTCTCTTACCTGAAGATTACGTGAGAATTCGCCACTACCAATTGCCCCAAAATTTCTGTACAGTTATGCATCGATCTCGAGAATAATCTAAATTATGACAAAAAAGGAGAAATTCCTCGAAGCCGTGGCACTCTCTTGCCTGAAGATTACGTGATAATTTTTGCTCCATCGAATTTCGTTTCTCGGAAATTTTCTCTCGATTTTCAAAGTGAAGTACAAAGATTTATGGAATGAAATGACCAATAACAACAATACCGGACAGAGGCAGCATCGCAGGAAAACGAAATTACGATTGGGGGGGGATCTTTATTTTGTTCACTCTCGTTTTTGAAAGGCGAAATGCTGTTCTGATGCGTATTTTTATGTGTTGGTAAAATTCTTCGCCGCACAGTTTTATGCGTTTCTCGATGCATATTTTGACGTGTTGATGCGCACTTTATGCGCTTCTCGACATGTCAACACGTCGCAAAAAAATTCCCCGATGCATTTTTTGCGCATTGGCAAAATTTCGATGCGCACTAGACGCGTAATTACACATTTTGGCGAACTCTCACATAAGAACGAAATCCAAGCATACTTTTCTGCGACGCGTAATTACGCATTTTGGCGAACTCTCACATAAGAACAAAATCCAAGCATACTTTTCTGCGGCGCAAGGAAAAACTTCAAAATATTAATTACTGATATGAATGGCCGACGCACGCTTTAAAATATAAAAACTCCGATGCCAGGCAATGACATGCATGTTCTGCACCAAACGATTTTCAAGAGCTTGTTGCTGCACTGCATCAGGCTGAACTCCGCCCACGTCCACCAAAGTGAGCTACGCTCAACGTCCCCAGAATGCTGCATGCTGGGGAGGGAGGGTTTTCACTTAGAATGGCTCAGAGAAAAAACTACTCATCAAGTGCCAGTCGCTCACGCTAAGATCTGAGCAGCTTTGAGAGGCAGAACTAGAGGTGCAGACAGCATCGCAAGCAAGACTAATGACGGATTGTCAAGTGGCTGTTGTGTTGGGAAGGGGAACTAGCAAAATAAAAATTAATAACTTCTGTTATTTTTCTGTATTCCGTTGTACAAGAGCTATTTCCATAGGAACTATGGATATTCCGTAGTAGTTGGCATCTCTGCTCACAAAATTCCAGCTTAAACACTAACTAACGTAGTTGACTAAATCTTTCAAGTATATCAAATTGTTATGGATATGTAATATCGATATATATGCTTATTACATAGGCACATTTTTATGTGGTGGGAATTTTCACCCAAAAACGGATTTAGTAAGTGCCCGGATTTAATGGCGATTTCAATTGCTCCTGAGCTCCTCGCTTTAAGCAGGTTCTACAGTACGTTAAAAAACTTAAAAATAATTTTTTAATAAACAAAATGTTAAGTAAGATTCACATGAGAAACACATGGGTGTAACGCTGAGGAAACTCTTCAGGAAGGAAATTACTACAAAAAATTTGGCATAAATACTGTAATAAGTGTACAGTAACATCACAGAAGAGTTTTTTCACGATTTTAAGGACTAATATGTTTTTCTATTTCATACAGCCTTTTCTTGCTATATGAATTAACAGAGCAAGCAGTTTTCTATCTGTATAGAGAGAAAAGTTCAAAACTGGCATTAAAGAGAAAGTTCAAAACTGCATGACTCATCAAATTGTTTTCACTGGCAGTGCTATTTTTGAACTTTCATTTGATGCTAAACAAAATAACAATTGCTCTGTTCCTTGACAAGGAAAGAAGTAACTTGGGAAAGGGAAAACATGTGTTTTCAGTGAAATAAAATTTTAATTATCTGTACTGCTGTTGTTTATTCTGCCATAAAAATAAAGGATGATGCGCAAAAATGATGGCAGCTACTTAAAAGGCAGGGTTTAAACTTTATTTTTGCTGTGATAAAAATTCTTTATACACTGACTGATTCAGATCTTATGGTAAGAAATGAAAATTATTCATTTCATTAAGAAAATTCGTAATAAAATATGAAGGTTCTCTTTTGTATTATTATTATTCAGTATTTACATGCTTATTACAATATTTATGTGAAAATATTTAGAAGACATAAATCTGTTCTCAGGACAGAACTCTTGCAGTCATGGAAATAACATTTTCAGACCTTTAAAAATCTACTGATTTATAGAATCAAACTGGAAACTTGGTAGATGTAATTGAAGTCCAGATATTCCCACACAAGAAAAATGAAAATCATTACAACTTTATGGAATGACTTTTGACATATTAACACCAAAATAATAACCATTTAGATAAGTACTTTTAACTTGTACTTAAAAGCTTTCAGCAACATCAGAAGCACTGCATTGAAAAAAAGTAACAGCCACAAGCAACAGACAGCACAGAGTTTGGATTTAAACATGCAGACATTCTTTTGTTGAATTAGTGTTAAGGATTCATTAAACTGATAATTAAGGAAGTTCATCTCTTTTGCACTATTATCACATTTCCTGTCTTATTTCTGAAAGGTCCAAGTGAAGAAATCAAAGTGTTAAGTTCACTGCTATACGGATGTGGGTGTGGCACACATACTGGCTACGTACTGTTAAGATGGACATCAAGTGGCACGACTTTCAAAATGTGTAGTAGTGCTCCATGTTGGCTGCATACCTTGAGCACAACACACTATGCATGTACACAAATAAATGAAGGCCAAAGGATGTTACGATTCCATTTCCTGATAATAACTTTGTGTGTGTGTTTTGATTACTTTAACCACACACTCGGACATGATCTAGTGACTCTCTAAAATTACCTAAAGAAGATTCACCACATAAATGCTGCATAATAGAAAAGTGGTAGAAATTACTTTAAATCGGAAGACACATTCCTAAAGCTGGAGGACTAACAGGTTTGCTATACAATACGTTCCTTACTTTCCCCTTAAGGTTTGCCACAGACCAGATTTTAAGCAATGATTTGCCTATAGCGTAAAACCCTCAGACTTGTCAACCTTAAGAGAAAAATCCTGCAAACATACTTTTGTATGTTTGAAATACCAATGGACATAATTGGAAGCACTAATGTTAAATTAATGCATATAAAAAAGTAAAAAAAAATTCTGTTAAAAAATATTTAAATTTCTGTTCAGATATTCATCGATCTCAAGGATAACCCAAATTATGACGAAAAAGGAGAAATTCCTCGAAGCTATCGTACTCTCATGCCTAATGATTACAGCGAAATATTTTCGCCGTTGAATTTCCGTTTTTGGAAATTCCCTCCATTTTCAAACTGAAATACAAATATTTATGGAATAAAATGATATATAACAATAATGGGCAGAGGCTACATCATAGGAAAAAGAAATTACGATTATGGAAAAATCTTTATTTCGTTTAATTTCGCTTCTGAAAGACAAAGTACAGTACCGATGCATATTTTTATGAACTAGTAAAATTATTTGATGTGTAGTTTTACGCATGGATAAAAATTCCAGACACATTGTTATGCATCGAGAAAAATTCCCGATGCATATTTTTACGTGTTGGTAAAATTTCGATACCTACTAGACACGTAATTACGCATTTTGGCAAACTCTGGTCCCATAGAAAGAGAGCTACCGCACGACGATAGCGAGTCAAAGACGACATCATCGCGTGACACAGCACTCGCAACATCCGGTAGAAAATCTAAGTGGATGGTTGAGTCAGTACGCACCAACTCAAAGCCTGTTCGTTCCTGCAGCACCAGAGATCATTAGCGGACAGAAGAGTAAACATCGCTGCGAACGGCACACCAGAACTGCTGACTCACAGGGGAAAGGTCGCTTCTCCGCTAATGAACCGATGCCTCGGGAGAACTTCGAACTTTCCCCCCTCGTTACTTTTTAATTTACACTACCGTAATCATCGGAGAACTTCGAACTTTTCAATTTATGCTACGGAAATCACGATGGAATCCGGCAATATTAATTTATAATCAGGAATTCCGGGAAATGCAATGAAATCCGGCATTGCCGGCCTAAACCCGGAGGGTTAACAGGCCTAAACCTTGTACTTCATACCTATTTCCACACAAAAAAATTCATATCGTTTCATAGGCATTACATGATATCAACAGTGCTATACATTGCTGAAAAATTGTTTCAACGAGAGCCTCACCATCTGCCTGACAACAGAACTTGGGGTGTCTTAGTCTGAGTCCAAATCAATCAACGTTTGGACATTTTCACTCCAAATCTAATTTGATTCAGGTAATTTTTCACATCTACTTATGTCAAAATACACTTACAAGCCCTTACAGTAAACATTTAGCTTTTGTTATGCCACCACTGCAAACCATTATCAGACATGTGATTGGCCAAGCAAGAAATTAGCTGAAATGTTTTTTCCATTACAAAATGTGCACATACACTATATTGACAAAAATCACCGGACACCCAGAACAGAAACACAACATAGCATTTAAGGACAAACATTAGTACAGTGTCGGTCTACCTTTGGCCTTAATGCATGCACTAACCCTTCGAGACATACTTTTGACAAGGTTTTGGAACACAGCGGTAGGTATTGCGCTTCAATTCAGTACATAATGCTGCCGCTAACCGTTGCTTAGTAGTAGGCCTTGGTTCCAA
Source organism: Macrothele yani (assembly GCA_039090855.1). Lineage (NCBI taxonomy): Eukaryota > Metazoa > Arthropoda > Arachnida > Araneae > Macrothelidae > Macrothele > Macrothele yani. The sequence continues at coordinate 134,873,965 of CM077010.1, read as the reverse complement.
ACTTCTTATGCAGTGCTCTATGGAATTAAGATCAGGGCTCTGTGCTGGCCAGTCCACACCAGATATGGAATTATCGTCAAACCACGACGTCACAGTCCTTGCTTTATTGCCCGGTGCATTATCCTGCTGGTGCCGACAAGGCTCGGTTCCATAGTATTGCCACAGAGTTGGTAGGGCACAATTACACAGAATATCAAGGTAGACGTGCTGGTTAACAGGGTTGTCCATGATAACCAATGGGCCGGGACCATACCACGAAAAACACCCCCACACGAGGACACTGCCAGCTTCAGACTTGACTGTAGGAACAGTACACTGCGGTAAATAGCGCTCCCCTGACTGCCGCCATACCCACACATGGCCATCAGACTGATGGATCGTGTATCTGGATTCATCAGTCCATAGGACCCTGTTTCCATTTATTTATGGTCCACAATAAATTTTCTTTACACCATGCTAAACGATGAGTGGCATTTCGAGTGGAAATGAAAGGCTTATGAGAAGCCACATGACCACTGTATTTACTTGTCATCCATGAAGCAGCCATCAACTACTGGACAAAAAGTTAACATTGCAGGATGGACTCACTGGTTAGCAACAATGTTCAAATAATCCTTGGAGGACACTTTACCTTCAAGCAATATCAGAGGACCCACTGTGTGCCAAGAGAATGAGACCCACACCATCTCCAGAACTTTGACTTGGGTTTACAACGTAAGCTGGGTCCATTGCATCATGGGGCTTCTGCCAAACTCTCTGCCTACCGTCAGTATAGAGCAGGGTGTATCATGACTTGTCTGACCACATGACTTTTCCCCAGTCTTCTGGTGTCCAGTCACAATGTTTCTGACACCATGCAGAACTTTCTGGTTCTTTGCAGAAAGCAGTGGTTTCCGTATAGGTATGTGACAGCCAATACCAATCCTGTTCAATTCCCTGTGCATAGTTCGTGGTGTGAGATATGGGTCTGAAACAGCCTTCTTAGGTGACAGCAATCTCATTCCTGACAGGTTGCTGTCGCACCACAGTTAATGCCCCCTAGAAAAGTAACATGCGTTATTTTCCCACCGAGACCCAGGACAACTCACCTTTTGAGAAACCAGTCAGCTCTGCTGCTTACAAAATAGTCACATCAGCCAAACGGGCACCCACAATAAATCCTTTATCAAACTCCAAAATATCCTTTGTTTTCCCCATTGTGTTTAACACTAGCGATGATTACTGACTAGCAGCAGTCTTAAATAGTTGCCTAGTTCATGTGGCCACATATTTTGCATATGTACATCTGCATCAAGGTTTCTAATTTAGTGGCCAGTGTGTGAAATTTAACCTAAAATATATTACGAGAGTTACCTAATGTGTTTTTACAGAAAATGTAGTACAGTATTCTGTATCCAGTAAATTCCATTTTGTTCCCACAATGTGTTTCTGCATACAGAGACTTCAGTTGAGTCTGGCACTGGTTGAATTCTTCATGGTCACCCTATATTAAAAAAAGAAAAAGAGGAGATTGAAGTGGGCATGCAAATATCAAAAAGCACACACACATTTCACAATATAAATAATGGTGTATATATATATGTAAAACTATTTTTATTGGCAGTGGTTAACGGGTTTCCTACCTATAATGCAGGAACTAAGAGAATGTACATTAAAGTCACTATATACATAGCTTGTCCCAAAAACAAACGAGAATGTTTTCATAAAAAATGTGCAATACTACGTTCGACCTTGGCATGAATCTCGAAAAATGGTAGTTGTAGTAACCATAGCAACTGGCCACACCTGTTTATCACACACGCATCATTGGTAGTGCGAAGTTTCATAAGCATTGTTTCATGAACCCCTAACAAGTGTTTTCGCGCTGTGATTTTCCGAAAAAATGGATTCCTTCTTAGCCATTGTTTTGGAGGTCAGATGTTCTCATCTGTATCAAGCCAGTACGGAGAGTTTTCTTAAGATTTTCCAAGTGGACTTCATACACTGTGTGGAAAACATTGTTGTGAATTTCTTTTTGAAAGGCCATAGTTGTGGTCATTCAGTGTAATGATGATCACTTGTTTTGTACACATAATAATCATAGTTATCTGATATGAGGTATATCAAGAATCTCATTCGAATAGATGGACATTTGGAAATATTTCAAACTTGCCTTTTGTACAGCTATGACGATAAATATCAAACACTGTGAATGTGTTTAGTATGGAACAAAAACACAAAGCCTAGAACTAACAAAATGAAAACTTGCAGTTTATTATTATCAGGAATGGAATAGGTATAGTGTAATCTCCCTCTTCAATAATGGAAACTCTTTAACTCATAAGTAATAATAATAATAATAATGGTGCTTAACATGATTTTGAATTAAGTTGTAAAAGAGTACATTTTATTTTGATTCCCATATTTGAAAGGTAAACGTGAAAAACCTGTCTGAAATGTCTTCATTTCATAAAAAATACTATTCAAGCTCAAGTCTGTGTAGGTTAGGTATAATTGATATGAAGTATTAAACTCATATACACATGGGTGCCTGCGCCTGCAGAATTTTTTTCAAGAAGGGGGGTCAAGTGTAATTAAGGTTTGGCTAATATGTAGAAAACAGTAATTCGTGAAAATGAAAGATTAATACTATCACTAATACTTACTTACTACACTAGAACACTACTAGTACTATTATTAATTGATGCTGCTCTTGAAGAAAGTGTATGTTAGTAATAGTCATGTATTATCATGTACATTGGTAACTGTTTTCAAAATAATGAACAGTGTCGAGCAGGGTCACGTCAAGCCTTAAGTTAAGAACACACCACTCTGAGCGGAACTTGTTTGGGCGTACTACCTTACGGTTTGCTAGGTTTTCTTGCTTTCGTGTTATCATTTTCCAATTCCAAATTTCCTTAATATTGGGATATTAAATTAAACGCCCCAAACTTCATCTTTCCTTGTGGTCCAGTTCTGTGAGTGTATAAAAAAAAAGTAATAAATAAAATAAAAAAATAAAATAAAGGGGAAAATAATTCTAGGGGGTGGGTCCCCAAGTGACCCTTGTCTGCGCCCGTGGATATACACCTGCCTTGATAATGTTACAGTCATTCTTCAGTGTCCTTGATGCTTTTGAGACCAAATATAAAGAAATTACTTTATCCTATAAAATTATTCCAACTCATAATTACAGAAATAAGAAAATAAAAAACTTGACTTTCTTCTAATTTGGGTTACTTTTATAACAGCAGACAGTTAAAATCCCTAGATGTTAACCATGATCAATTTTCAAAGCTCTAACAACAGTAAAACTAAGATTATCCTTACACCCACTGATAACAATAATAAAACCAAAGCTCAATTTTTTTTTACATGATTATAACTTCTGAAAATTATTGTCATGGAACATAAAAAAATTTTATATGATGCCCCCCCCCCCCAATATGTATAAACAAACTCTTTATTATCATTTAGCAATGGGGGGGGGGTCTTCTTTAAAGTTTACATTATTCTTATACCATGGTAGCAATTTGGAAGAGTTATATGCAGTAAATTATTTAAAAAAATTGAGTGTGAATTTATACTACTGCCATCAGTGCATATAAGGGTAGGCTTAACAAAAACACTTCCTCATTAACCTTAGATTTATTCCTTTTTTGAGGTTATCTGCACAAATGCATCAATTAGGGAGGATTTTCTTTTATGAACTACCCTATTCATTTTTAATACTTCAAGTTCATGTCTTTCCTTTTGTCGGAGTTTCTCTGATCCTTCTAGAATGCCATGTGCAACTCGTATTGCAGGTATTAAGCACAGAGTTTGATGATTCTTGTATTTCTCTTTTTTCATGAACATTTTTTTTATCTTGTTTTCCATGTTTTCTATAAGTTTGCTTTCTGCTCTTCAAATCCTTTATTTAGCAATTTTTGTTTCAATCTCTTAGCACTTTCTTTCTCTGCTTACAGTTGCTGTTCCTTTAATCTCTGCTCCTCTTCCAAATGGTTGCTATATGACCTATGTGCATTAAGTAATAATTTTATTAGTTCTTTGGCTATTACAGGGATCATAGCATACTTCTGGAAAATTTTAGGTAGGAATTTTTAGAAAAATTTTAGGAGTGTGTTTCAATAAAAACTAAATGTATGTTCGTATACATCTAGTAAAACAACTTTACATTGTAAAGAGTTTGCTTCACACCCTTCAACCATATATACTGATAGACTGCGCATGGCATCAAAATTTCTGGCTCTAACATAAAATCACATGACATCAGCCAAAAAGATGGGCTACACCTGCTGTGCTTATGGTTGCTCTGAGCGATATAGTAAAGGAAGTTCTATGATTTCTCATGGGTAAGAAAAGAAATAAAAACATCTAAGTCAATAAAGTTCAATTACTTAACCAGAAAACTTGCAGCTATTGATATAAAAATATAGTAACTTAAGAAAAAAAAAAAAAAAATGGAATGCATGTTCTAAATTCTTCGCAAATGTTCATCACATTATAAATCATGAAATGTAAACAACCCGATCATGCATGTATATACCTCATAAGTAAACTTACCTGAAGAGTTTTCATTATATATGAGGTGCATTCACATAATACACCGAAACACTGAAGTTCTGCAGTGTAAATTAGTAATCATAAGAGCATTTTTACACGAAATTTCGAGTCTGATGATGACATGGCCATTGTTGGAGCCACAGCGGCTTTGATGCAGCTATTGTCAATGCGCAGTCCATTAACATATATGATCGAAGTTCACACCCAAATTTTTTGCATAACGTCTAATTGTCTAAAGTTTAAGTATGATTTACTTCTAATGTTCAGTTCTTATCTTTTCACGTGTTATCACACTGGTGTGCAAAAATTAAGGACGAAGATGAAAAATTAGCATAACAGCGGAACGAGCGGCAGAATGGACCAAAAGACCACTCAGGAGATAGACTAGGGTCCGGTACGGTAGGGCATGAGCATATATGCAGAATGACGTAGGGGGTGGGGGTGTAGGAAGAGTATAAAGCACACGGGGGTGGTGGTGGTGGGGTGTACGCTCAGCAATTCGGTGAAAGCTATTGCACGGTATACATCGGTTTGAACTACGTCAAGTTGCTGCCACCATGTGATATGGCCAACAGGCAATCCAGTAGACGACATCTGGATGACTTTACCCGAGGTCGCGTCATTGGGAAGTTGGAAGAAGGTCCAAGTGTGACTAGTGTGGCCGAGGAGTTCGGGATCACTCACAGCATTGTTTCACGAGCTTGGAGAGCATTTCAAACGACAGGAACAGTTGTCCGAGAGCTTAGCAGTGGTCGTCCACGAGCAACCACGGCGGCGGACTACCGGTATATTGTCTTACAGGCGAGAAGAGACAGACAGCAGATAGCGGGAGAAATCGCAAGGCACATGCAACAGACAACTGGACGTCCATTATCGCGTTTTTACCATGGCCAGGAGGCTGCACAAAGGTGGTCTATTTGCCCAACGACCAGTACGGTGTATGCGATTAACGGCTGCTCATCGGAGACGGCAGTTTCTTTGGTGCCAGGAACACAAGAACTGGACACATCAGCAATGGGGTAGAGTTCTCTTTACGGACGAGAGCCGATTTAGTCTGACGAGCCATTCTGGACGTATACACATCTGGAGAGAGCAGGGAACACGCAATCACACCTCCAACATAATCTAAAGAGACCGATTTGGAGGTGGCGGAGTTCTCGTTTGGGGCAGTATCATGCTTGGTAGCCGTACTGACCTCCACATCTTCCCCAAGGAGGTTCAGTCACTGGTGTCCACTATTGTACCAAGGTTCTCCTGCCTCACGTGCGTCTGTTTAGAGGTGTTGTGGGTCCCGAGTTCCTCTCCATGGACGACAATGCTACACCTCATCGTACAGTGGCTGTCGCAGAGCTGTTGGAGAGTGAAGATATTCAACGCATGGATTGGCCCGCAAGGTCCCCAGACCTAAATCCAATCAAACACGTGTGGGACCTTCTCGGGAGACGCTTGGCAGCATGTCACCAGCAATGATTCCGCAGCTGCGATTGGCGCTACAAGAGGAATGGGCCGCAATGCCTCAACAGCTCCTTGACAACCTCGTCCTCAGCATGGACAGACGTTGTAAATCCTACAACGCAGTCAGGGGTGATCATATCCTCTACTAAAGACTGAATTTTTCATGGCAGCCGCCTGCCACATGGACGTTTTTGTCCAGTTGTGCTCGAAGCTACCTTTTCAATAAAGTGCCTTTGTATCCTTTGGATTCATTGTTTGGACGGTTTTGCTCACTTGTCCCATATTCTTACATCTTGGGGATCTTATGGTATGATTTGAGTCGACGTGGAGCACTTCTGCACGTTACATTAAAAAAACCATCTTGTCCTTAATTTTTGCATGCCAGTGTATCATATTCAAGTATCTTTGCCACATTCAAGTTTCACTTTGAAAATTAATATGCTGTTGAACCAGAAGCAATTCACAATTTTCACAGTTAAGTTTTCAGGTTTCACATTAAATTATAATATCCTAAAAAGGTAATTGAAAACCAAGAACTATGTACAATTGTTCACTGAATTACTTTTTCATATTATTGTTTTAACCTTTTCCTGATAAGCCTATCTTTTTCTGCTTCCACCACAACTAATTTATTTTCAGTTTTCTTTATTTCAGCTGAACCTTGTATGATCAAGTTAGAGGCAACTGCTATTTCAACAGTATTTTGTTTTTCTACAGTTTTTCTCATCCTTTCTGTTCCCTCTTGAATTACTGCTAGGGAGGTTTCATCTTTTTTAAGTCTATTTATTTCTGCATCATTTTCTTTTATTTTGTCATCAAACTCAGCTTTTCTTTTTTTCTCTAGCTGCTTTTCGTTATTTTCTCCCTCTCTTTCTGCTTCCTTTCTTTTACCTTTTTTGATTCTTCTTCCTTCAGCTTATCAACACACTCTTTATAAAATTTATGTGAATCACTAACACTATTTAACAAATTTCTTGTTATGGGAACTTTACTTACACATCCATAGTATTTAATGACCCCTTTAACTATTCTTAATGATGTAATAGTTGAGTCTTTTAAGTTAGCCTTGTCCTTCCTCAACAGAGCCGTGTTAACAGAAAATCCCCTTCCTGCATCAGCATTACCACGAGGTAAAACTAAAATGGACTTGATGAGTTTAGCAAGATTTGAGTAATTTTCTTTTTCACTAGTCTTTAATACTAAATATATTATGCCAGTAATGATCAATCAGCACTGGAATATGCCCTTCCTCTGAAAATTTCAAGAGTTCATCTAGAGTTGGCTTATTACAATTTAAAAGTTCCCACTCTTCTCTTCATTTGTTCTTCAGAAAGATGCAAAACACTTGAAATTCTGGTTATTTCCAAAAGTCCTTCAGTGACTGAAAGTTGAGTTGACTCTTTCTTTGATTCTTTTACCATTAAAACTTCTATGTCTCTTAGCTTTTGACTGCAGAATGGCAAATTTGACTTTAAATATTTTGTGGCTGCAATTAGTGACGATCTTACATCTAAGAGAAATAATTTCTACCTGGTCTCCTGAACATTCCTGAGGAGATTTTTTTGTCTTCATACCAACTTCTAACCCCTAGTTTTTTCCATGAATTTTTGTTTTCAAAATCTATATTCTTTAGGTCTTCTCCAAATTTACCTGCAATAACATCATCTTGGATAAACTGAGCCATAACATTCCTCATTAAAGCATTTAAATCAGAATATAACTGGTGTATTTTTGGTTCTTCACTCTGATAACATAATGAAAACTTTTCAAAATTTTGGTGTGAAAATGAAATTAATGTTAAATAGCAAGGAGTTAGCTCATTTTTCAGGAACCAGTGAATTCTTTTATACCTTGCCAAATTGCTTAGTTGTTTTTCAAATATTTTTTGAGATGGCAAGAAGTTTAAAAAATATTCTGTAATATTTAGCCATTGATCCAAGAGCCTCTGGGCTACAGAACCAATGGATAACCAACCATCTGTTGCTGACATGCCACAAAAGAAATTTGGCTGTGACCAATGTTATATCCTCGACAGATTTATAATCTTCTCTTCTTGCAGCACTACTCTTTAAAAAGTACTGCATATCAGTAGCAAATTCGTCAAAATCTATATTTAAGCTTGTCAAAATTTTTTTAAATGCATTACTAACAACATGCAGGTTGCAAAAACCTAGTTCGAAAGATTTCTGGCCTGTTTCTTGTTTTACAGCTTCACTGAATTTGCGTAAAAAAGCACTTATGCATGACCCAGAAAAATGCTGTCCATGGATACACAAATAATTCTGTTTAACGAAATATTGAAGGATGATAACACATCAAGAATTTCTTTTAGCAAAATGTCTGCTGTTGCATGACCCAGAAAAATGCTTGTTAGGTATCGGCAAGAAACTGAATTTATTTCTGAAGACCAGTACCTGAGATACACATCCAACTGCTGTTTCACTTGTGTATTTGTAGTTTCATCAAATGCGATAGTAACCCTTCCTGGGCTACTAGATGCAATGTCTTTTCTCAAATCCTCTTCAAAATATTTTGGCAGTCCATGTGATATCACATAAGCAACTTTTTTCTTTAAGTTGCATTTTGGCTGCAATAGCAGAATCAGGAAACATTTCTTTGAAAAGTTCAACTGTTTCACAGTGCATGAAACAAAAGACATATTGTCCTTAGCAACTTTCATGGTCCATAATGCTTCGGCGTTAGCCAGCTGTAAATCATGACTCAGTACTTCACTAATATTTGTTTTGGGCTGAAGATCCCGTCCTCCAAAGGCTTTCAAGGATGGACTTATTTTGAAATTTACTTTGAAATTTCTGCAAATGTTTTTTTCCTTTATAATGCGCTTTTACTTGTGAAAAGCCACTATTAGAAATGTTGAAAATTTCTGAACACAATATACACTTAGCAGAAAATATTGTTTCAGTTGCAGAACACCATTCTTTAAACTTCACTCAGTCCAATTCTTTGGCGAGCCACGCATCTTGAAATTTCGTTTTGGATTTAGGCATCTTAAACACTTGTATTACTAAACAGAAAATGAAAGGGAAGTACAAAAACACGTTCCAATATAGCAAAACCAGAGAACTTCCCGAAATTTGGCTGCGAGGATGTCAGAAGATAGAAAAAAAAAAAAAAAAAAGCAAGTCACCACTAGAGAACTGAACCTCGACACACCACAGAGAACATAAAAGATGCAAAACCAGAAACTATCATATGCATCTCACGCAAGTTCAGTCAAAGCGAGTTGGAGCCGAGATATATTGTGCATCGAAGGTCGCCATCGCAGGTCAATGATCATGTGGCTCTACTGCTTGTCACGATAACACTCAGCTACCAACCCATCGTCATTACCGGAGGTTACGGAAGGAGATCACATGTTACCTCTTTGCTGCCACCCTCCTGCAGTTTACAATAACAAAACATCAGCAGAAAGAGGAGGGTCCACGGGGAATGTCTAAAAATAAAGTATGATCTTCTGCGTGCCACGGAGTTCGTCTGCAAAGCGCAAACCAGTGGTGAAAATACCCCCTCCCCATGTTTTTTTCTTTAGATCTCCGTTATGCTCGAAAACTGACTGAAGGCACAAAAGTGAAGCCCCCCCCCCATCCACTCGAAGCATGTGCATCTCGATGACATCATTTCCCCTCCCTTCATCAGCACAGCATATAGGCTGCGTTTCTACAATAACAGGTCTTTTTACCTTACTGTAATGGTAAATTTATTGGCATTAATATCGGTTGTATTTTTAATGAATAAAAGCTTACGAAAATTTTAGGTATAATTTTAGGAATTTAACGAGGGTTACAAAATATTAGGAATTTTAGGAGGAATGCGATCCCTGTTATTTGTACCTTTGCAACTTGGTTGTTATACATTTTAAGTGCATTGTGAATTGTTAGTCACTCATTCAACATCTTCTCAGACATAGATGCCTTCTCATCTGAAAGAACTCTTCGTAATACAGAAGAAGCTTTCTCTACATCGAAGTTGCCATGTGATAAAGCAAGGCATGTTTTCACAACTTTAGCCAAAGATGGATATTTCCAGTCTCCAAATGTCTTTTGATACAATGTCTCTGCAAAAATGATCAATCCTAATTTTGCTGTTTGGAATAAATTCTTATGCATACAAGTACATCTATACCTAGACCCACGTGACTAGAGGAACGACCTACTCAAATGACAAAAAGTACTGTGTCGTTATTTTTAACAGATATGAAGAAATGTCTCACCAGGTGTTTTCGCGATTACTACTTTATTTTTTGTTAGGAACAATTCCTAATTGATATTTAACAGTTTGTAGTTAATGTAAAGTGAGTTTAAATGTCTGTTGGTGAAAACATGCATTTTCCGTGTCATTCGGAAAATAAAGCTGTAAAAACAATCGCGTATCTATCATTCATTAAATTGTAGGTTCAAAATTTTTGACTTGAAATCGATACATTTAACTGCAAATAAACTTCAGTAAGCACAGAAAACAAGTCTTTAATATGGCGAAGGCAAGATACGTGCTCGCTGCTGGCTCTGCCGTATTCCAAACAGAAAAACGGGACACTTTTTCGGCGGAATATCTTAATTTGAGTAGGTCGTTCCTTTTATCACATATGGGTCTAGTCTATACCTGCCATTGACTTTCCTCCATCATATTTGCAATAAAGCAGAAAGCAAGAAACTGAACAAGACATATCGATAACAATTCGCATGGTTCATACGCTTTTTCAATCACAAAATTCCAGGACTTTTGGATTTTTTCCCAGGACCTATGATCCAAATGCTATTGCTCTTACTTAAAATATAGTGAAACCATATGTCTGTTCAATTTGTAACCTACAACAAACAACTTCCTACACGCTTGGGCAAACTTAATGCAGGATGTTAAAAATTATGTCTGCTGCAGTTAATCAGAAACTTAGAATCACAGATAAATACTGAAGTACCAAAACTGTCACTGAAAATGTGACCAGGTTTAATATCTACTAAACTTTTATATGCAGTATACTACACTGATTTTGAGAAAACTTTATTTTTCTACTTTGGCTTTTTATTGAAGCAAGTTACAGAATAAAAAAAACCCCATAAAACTCAAAAATGCATAAGTATGTGGCATTTCTTTTGAAATGCTTTCATATACCACAGAATCAATAAATAAAATACTATTTGTATTTAATTATTTTGAAATAATGCTTACATTGGAAATTTAAGGGTAAGGAAAGGTGAAATATCTAGAACTTTTTCAAAGGACCAAAGGGATTGTTATTTCTTAAACACATAATCATGGTAGCAAGTATTTGTGTTACATTTTATTTATGGAAGGAATTTTCAACATAATATCGATGCTGTAGCTATGTTTTAAATTTTTACTCACCAGCGAACAAAGTATGCACACAAATTTCCAACGTGAAATGAAAGAGAATGGGAAAACCTTATGTCTATGGGCTGTGTGCAATTATATTCATTAGTGATCATGGCAATTTAACTGGGCATGATTAAAACACTAATTATAGAAGTTCAGAAAATACTAAGAAACAACTAGATTTAAGTTCCTGATATTAGAAAGCAATCAGATTTTATGGCAAATTTTAATATAAAGTATTCAAGTATTCATTACAAAATTTCAGGAAAAGTAAAATATCCTCCCACCCCCACAAAAAAATTGGCTATTTACTTTCACTAGTGGCTGAAAAATATGTTATGGAAATTAACACATGGCACAAAAAATGTTTCCTATAGCAGAAGGAAGGTTAGAGACAAAAAGATTTTTAAATCGATCACTTAAAAGGAGAGATATAAAAGGAAACATGATATAACTATGCGTTTTAGCGGAAGGAAGAATTTTGCATAATGGAAACAGGAGAAAAGCATTCTTCATAAGAAAAGCTATGCTAAGGAAAAATAACTTTTTAAATGTGTCTGCTGGAAGCAGAGATAGCAAGAAAAACGTTTTGACCTTTACAACCCCTACGGGGAAAGTTGTACATTATTTGAAGAGGATCTTATTGTAGCAAAAATCTTATTCACTCTCCATCTTTATTATAGCAAATGGCATACAGTAAAAAAAGAAATTTCTCAATATAGTTTTTACAGGCAGAGAGATAGCCTGCAAACAGAAGTACACAAACACCACTTAGCGGCAGAATTGTAAACCACAAACCTAAAGTGTTCCATAAGGTAAATGGTATCTGGTGTTAAAAAGATTTTTTAAATCACACATTTACAAGTACAGATATTAAGAAAAATAGATTAAATATTTGCGTCCCCTAGCGGCAAAATTGTGCATTTTGTGAAGAAAATACAAATAAGGGGTTTTCATAGTTAGGTATCGGATCGAAAAAGAATATTTTTTCAGTCGGGTTTTTAGTCCGCAGATATTGCTGTAAACGGAAATGTGAGCTTACGCCCTCTAGTGGCACACTTGTGTGTTAAGAAATATTTTAAATTTTATGAGAAACATTTTGCACTGAAAATGTTCTCCAACAAAGAATTTTTCAAATCTAACTCCTAGAAACAGAGATATGGACAAAAATAAGATATATGTGTACACCGCCTGGTGGAAAAATTGTGCACTATTTAAAGCAGGAAGTATTTTTAAAAAGCTTTCCGAGTTGAGCAGTATCGGTTCACGGAAGAATATTTTCAATCGAGTTTCCAGCTCAGATTTTGTTGCAAATACGTCAGAAGCCAAAATAAACATTTATGCCCTCTGGTGGCCAAACCATTCTTTACCAGAAATGAGAATTTGTATGCAAAACATTTCAACCTCAAGAGCTGTATCAGACTTAGGAAGCATTTTTCAAATCGGACTTTTAGAAGCGGAGATATTGGGAAAATCGTGATTTATCTTTACGCCCCCTAGCAAAAAATTTATGCATTATTTGAAAAAGGGACTGTAACTAAAATAGTCTTTGCTATAAATGTCATTGAAAGGAAAGATAATTTTTTCAATTGGATATTTAGAAGCAATTATATAAAATGAACTGCATTTTAAATTCGATACGATCTCTATTTGTGCCCTCTTGTGGTGAAGTTGTGCATCGACCCCCCCCCCCAAAAAAAAACGGGACGAACGAATCACCATTCTCACATTTTAGGCTTCCCAATACAAAAAGAATTTTTCAAATCGAACTAATAATTGCGGAGATATTGTCTCCTCGGCGGGACAGACAAAGTGACAACATAAGCATGACACAAAAGATACTAATAATGCAGCTTCAGTCCTCCTAAACAAGAAAACTACTGATAGGCACCCCCCTCCCCCACATTTTGCAGGGGATGTGGAGGGAAATTTGTCAGACATAAGTTAAGTCAGTTGAAAAATGTTTAACTACAAAACATCGTGCAGGGACAAAAAGGCAGGAATGAATAAAATTCCAGGACATGTAACAGAATTTTAGGACATTTCCAGGACTTTTCTAGGACAAAATGGAATTCCAGGATGTGTATGAACCATGGATTCGACATATACATACCTATATCAAAGTTGATATTCACGTGTATCAATATTAAAACTGATGTTATACAAGCACATCGATATACGCAACACAAATTACGTTTTAAAAAAATAGTACCCGTACAATTAAAATAGTTCAAGTTTTTCTGAAAATAGTTGCTTTTGGATGTTTTTTGTAAGAAATAGTAGCCATAGTCACCTGTCATAAAAAATAGTAGCAATAGTCGCCACTGGCAGCCCTGCATCTAGTTCAGACTTGTCACCACGTGACTTCTGGTTGTTCCCCATTTTAAAAGAGACATTACGGGGCTGACAATTTGAGACCGATCAATAACTAATTGCAGCTGCGCAGGGGTGCTTCAACAGCATTTTAGAAGAATTCTATAAGGCATTCAAGAAGCGGGAGGAACATCGGAACACCTGTACTCAATGTAATGGACTGTATTTCGAAAAAGACGACCACTTCCTTGACATACATGAGACCGGCCGATGACAAAAAAAGCTGAACTTTTTAACTGGGTGGAAAATTGGGACACGCGAACGCGCGGTGTGAGCAAATTCAAATACAGCATATACAATATTTAAGATTGCACAAGCCATATGGAATTATTTTCTGTAAATTATGTAAGTAAATATTAAAGTGAAGCACATTATTATATTCACAATAGAAAAGTAGGGAATCAAGAACAAAATAAAATGAGATATTTTTAAAAATCAGATTTAAAACATACATGTAAATCTTTACTAGCTAAATCCTGAGGTGAAAAGTATTTGTCTAGGAAAGTTTGTGCATTTAGTCAAGCAATTAGAAGCATATCCACAGATTAGTTTTGGTCAAACATCATAGTACAAGAGATAAGTCAGTCTTGTTTGCTTAGTAGCACTCTAATGTACCAAATTTTTCAAAAATGAAATGTGTGTGGAAATAAGTTAAATTCACAGATTCTTACTAAATGATAATTGGAATATGTATTTGAATATGTACAAATTTAAAAAAAAACATGACTAGAAGTTATGGTTTTTAAACAGATTGCTTCAAAGATATTTTGCTCCCTTTTTTGTTGTACTTGCTTGCACAACAATTCGAATTTCCTCTTCTGAGCAAGCCTGGCTTTCTTCTCAGCAAGCTGCACGGCCATATTTATTTTACGTTGACTGCAGCTGAACAGCATCCATTGCTAACTTTTTTCTTTTGCTGATAATTCCTTTTCTTTTCCTCTCTATTTCTTTGGTATAACTTGTTTCTGATGTCCTAAGATTTTGGCAGAGGTTGGCATCAACTGCTTCTTGGAAAAAAATTTCTTTACTGAAGAAATTAACTGCAGACTTACCCTGTGCTTTAAGTTTATACTACACAGTTTGTATAGCTGAATAGGTTTCAATGTTCATTCTTCCTGATTTTATATCTATGGTTTCAGCCATCATGCTGAAAGAACTTTCAACCTGTGGACCATGAAAGCATGATATAAAGGCTTTTACTACTTTAGATAACATAGTGTACTTGTAGAGGTCAAACACTTTTGCCCACCACGCATCAATTTTTACAAAGTCAGGAGATGGAAGTCGTGATTCAAACTGATACTGGTGAATTTCTAGAGCATAGCTTTCCCATTTCCTCTGAATTCAATATATTTCAAAGAAACTGTGGAAGTTTTTCAGTCTTTTTAAAGTTAGATTATGTCCCCTTGTAGAAGGATCAATGATATGTACATTAAAAGATCACTACATAATGGTAGTGTCTTTTGCATGTATTTTGCATGCTGAATATAAGCTTCAGCAGCCTGGCTTAAAAAAAATTCCCCACAATGTCATTTGATTTGCTTTTCAAAATAATGTTCCTGATCCAAGAATCTTTCACAGGTTTGCCTTATCATATATTTCATAGGTTTGCCTTTCAGTATCTCTTGTTTTAAGAAACAAGCTAAGAAATCCAAGAATAGTTGCTTCTGCTCATCAAAAACTTTATGAATTAATGGCTCCTTTGTTTGAAATAAGCATACATATTTTTTCAAAAGAGGTAGAGCTGCAACATAAAAATTTAATAAGCAAGGTTTTTTTTTTTTTTTTTGAGCTTTCAAATAATTTTGCAACAATTCTAGATTTCCATTTTCTTCCATCTTCTGTTAGATTTTTTCCCCCCGTAATTTCTTCCAAAGCTCCTGGAATTTTAACTTTTTCTTTCTAATCTTTACATATTTTATTTATCACATCCATGTATATTGGTCTTTCATTGGGCTGCACAAATCCATAATACAGGAGCAAAAGGGCATCATGGATATGTAAACTGTTTAATGCCACATGATAGAATGACAACCACCTGCATTGCACCATGTTCTTAATTTCAGTGAATTTTAGCCCTATAATTTCACAAATTTCAGCAAGGGCTTCATGTTGATCTGCCGACCATTTAAAGTAATTGAAGAAGTCAATAAAGTATTTCTCAATGTAAGCTTAAAATGGCTTGCAAAAATTTTTACTTGCATTGTGAATATGGTGACATGAATCTCCATCAATGTCAAGCAAGTGGGGAGATTTTCTCTGCCGAATTCTTGTTTTTAACCATGTTTTTGGGCCACTCATGACACATTCTTTCCATTTAGCTTTCAAACAAGCAAAACAAATTCCTCCTCAGAAAGAAAAAAAAAACGGAAAGCTGCGCCACGAACTTTGTTTAGAGGGTTCGGGCCGACGTAATACTGGCCCGAAGCCGTGCTTTTTTTCCCACTTAGCTTTCATACATGCAAAACACATTTTTCCTTAGGAAAAAACGAAAGAAAGGAGAGAAACAGGGTTGCGTCACGAACTTTGTTCAGAGGCTACGGGCCGACGTTATCCTAGCCGGGCGCCGTGCTTTCTTTTCACTAAGTTTTCAAACAAGCAAAACACATTCCTCCTCCTCAGAAAAAAAAAACAAAACACAGAGGTGCGTCACGAACTTGTTTCAGAGGCATCGGGCTGACGTAAGTCCGGGCCACTGCGAAAGAAGCACGTCCGAGATAACGTAATTCCGGATCACGGCAAAAGAAGCACGCCATGCCTATACGTAATCCCGCGCGCCGCGCCGTGCTTCCATTCCACTTGGCTTTCAAACAAGCAAAATAAATTCCTTCTCTTCGGGATGGGGGGGGGGGGGGGAGAATTTAAGAAAAGAAAGCTGCGTCACGAACTTTATTCAGATGCTTCAGGCCGACGTATAATCTCGGGCCACAGCGAAAGAAGCACGTAATAGCGGGCCCATGCAGAAGAAGCACGCCGGATTTATGCAATCCTAGTGCCGTGCTTTTTTTTTTTTTTTTACACTTTCGAACAAGCAAAACAAATTCCGCCACCTCAGAAGAAGAAAAAAAGGATACAAAGGGCTGTGTTACGAACTTTATTCAGAGGCTTTTCATCGATTATTTACAAAACTATTAAAACTTTCTTAATAACAGCGAAAATCTGAATATCCATAATTTTTTGTTAGTCACCCGTAATCCCGGGGAAATCCGTAATAATTACGGAGATTCCATAATTTTTGGCAATTACGGAGATTCCGTAATTTATGTGCGTCCTTTGTAGAAAGAGATTTCACGAGAACTTCGATTCTCTAACGATCTCAGAAAAGTGGGAACGCATTCGGATACATCGCAAATTACAAGAGAGAGAGTTCCTGGCGATGACATCACGGATAGAATGCAGAGTGGCGATTTCCCGCAAGACACGGAATGGCTCGTGGGCTGCGGCAGTTTCCCTAAAGCACGAAGTAGGCGGAGCTTCCACCCTTCGTGCTGCGATGCTCAAGTGACTGACCCCATCCATTGTTGACAGCAGTAAACGAATTGAGCTCCTCCTGATTCCACCCTCCAACATTTCTTCTTGCCCCCAGCGCCTGCTCCAAAAACAACGCTCTCAGCTAGAAAGCGCTTAGTTCTTTTACACCACAAAAAAGCGAAATCGCGGAATTCCGCTTTTTCAAGGATTTTTCTATGGAACGACCCCCCCCCTAAAAATTCTGAAAATTTTCTCTTCATTTTTGCAATGACCTCGAGGATGACCAAAATTATGCCGAAAAAGCGGAATTCCGCGTATTCGCGGAAGAATCTCATGTATGCCTTGATCATTAAAGAATGCGCGCGCACACACACTATATTGACAAAAGTCACGGGGCACCCCTTCAAAAGCAAATGAACGGATCCAATGCATTGTTAAAATGCTGTGCAAATTAATAAAAACAAGCCTGCAGTTGACTGTGATCATATTGCACTCTGAGGTTGAGTGAAAATGTTGCAGTGGGAGAGAACTGACTTTGAGAAAGGAAAGATTGCTGGGTGTTATATCATGGTTCGTACTCTTCCAAGCAAACTAAATTCGAGCACTTTTTAAACTCTAATTATCATGTGTGTGTACTGTTCGTTAGTCAGTAGGTAGGTATTTTAGCAAGTTCAAACAATTAATCTTAGCTGGGGCTGGTACACCTTCAATGATCTGCCATCACCCCTTCCCCTTACCCACAGTTCGTTTATTTTATTAACTTTAAATTGCCCCTCTGTTTTGGTATTTTTCGAAATAATTTTATCTTGCGAAATATTTTGAAAGGGTACACTATTTTCATATTCATTTGCTGGTATAACACTTATTGTTTGCTTTAACCTTTTATTTTTGATGCATGACTTTGATGCTTTAATGGATGTTTTTGATGCAGTGAGGAGAAGAAAGGGTCCACGCATGAAGCACAAGCAATTCCTGGAAGTTCCACCCTCCGGCAAGAATGCGTCCCTAACCCCAGTAAACAGAAGCCCATCACAATTTGTGAATACATCATTCCACTTATTTTACTCAAATGGATGATGCTTTACTCTGTAGTGATATCATAGCCAAGGTACCAGCGTCCACACACTCCCCTGGGTTGAATGCAAGTTCTGTGCTATTTGATCAGCTTGGTGTTTTTATTGGAACTACACAGAAATCTCCTATACAACTTTTTATAGCACAAACAATTTTTTTCAAGTACTATTTACAGAGCCTTAAACTTTTTCAAGTACTTTCAATGACTTGAAAATGAACTTTTTCTTCTTCAAGGAATTTTCAAGGTTTTCAAGGAGCGTACGAACCATGATGAACACTGCTGGCCACCCAAAATGCAACACCAAGAAAGAAGCATTTGATTGGCCTGAAATTCACAGCATGCGTCGCCCGCTAGAGGACATGTGAACAATTAGCATTACAGGGCATCATGTGCGCCCGGCATGCCACCGAGAAGCACTATAAAAAGGGTGCGCAGAAGGCGGGGTGTAAGTAGTGGAAGTGTGTTGTGCTGCCGGACCTGTGCGTGGGAAGCTTCTTGATGCCTCGTCGCAGAATACGGTAGAAATTCCAGCATGTTTCAGAGTTCGACATAGGACGAATAGTGGCTTATCGCAACAGCGAGGCGAGTATGGATTCGGTGGGTGCAGGAGGGAGGGACGGACGGACGGACCGACCAACTTGAGCAATTGCCGCGGCCGTGACACACCACCAAACGAGAGGACCGGCATGCAATGACGGCTCGCACCGCCACATCACGAACGTTAGCGCAGGAATAAGGGTGTGTTGCGCAACAACCTGTGTCAGCACGTACCGTTCGGCGGCGTCTGCAGGAGCGGGGACTTGTCGCACGGCGCTCATTGCTCCGATTACCATTGATGTTACACCACCGGCGAGTGAGATGGCAGTGGGCCGTTGAACGCCACACCTAGACAACGGAATGGCACGACATTGTCTTCTCCGACGAATCCCACTTCTGCCTGCAACACCACGATGGTCGAATCCGCGTGTGGTGGCACCACGGCGAGACTGTATGACACCTACATTATGCATCGCTATACCGGTTTGTCGCCTGGCGTTATGGTTTGGGGGTGCAATTGGATATGACACCCGCACCCCTCTGGTATGCATCGCCCGTACACTCAACAGCCACTGCTACATCTCTGATGTTTTGGAGCCTGTAGTCCTCCCTTACCTGCAGGACCTGCCAGCGGCCACGTTTCAACATGACATGCGCGCCCGCACGTGGAACAATTCTTCACAGCCCACCAGGTGTCACCGCTGCTGTGGCTCGCCTGTTCTCCCGATATGTCGCCCATTGAACACGTCTAGTCACTGATCGGCAACCGAGTGGCCCGGCAAGCACCACCCGCGGCTACACCTGATGAACTGTGACAACGCGTAGAAGCAGCCTGGACCGACATACCCCAAGCCCACATCCAAAGCCTCTTTCGTTCGAAGCCGTGGCGTGTAGGGGCTGTTATTGCCAGCCATGGGGGCCACACAAACTATTGATGTTTGCATGTTCCACAAGTTGCACGGGCCTGTAAACTCAATCGTTTCATCTTTGCATCTGTTATGTGTCCAGTAAATCTGGCTTTGCTATCTCATGTTCTTCTTGGTGTTGCATTTTGGGTGGCCAGCAGTGTATATTAGTGGGTTGTCCATAAGAGAAACCGAGAGGATTTAAACATACCCAAGGCAACTGTTTGGGATGTACTGAATAAATAGAAGACACACGGCGTGCCTGAAGCAGCAAAACATACAGGCAGACCAAAGAAAATCAGTGATAGAAGACGTCGAAGCCTCAGGAGAGTCGTTACAGCTAATCAACGGAGTACTTACTGCACAAGACCTCAGTGAACAAGTGAGTAAAAATGCTGTAATCTCAGTATGTACATGCACCACTCGCAGATAACTTCATTCCACGTTGTGCGGCTGCTCATAAGCCTTTCATCTCCGCTCGAAATGCTACTCGTTCTATCGCATGGTGTAAAGAACATTTATTATGAACTGTAGATCAATGGAAACAGGTCCTATGAACTGATAAATCCAGATGCACGATCTATCAGTCCGATGGCCTATTACCACGCTATTTACCACAGTGTACTGTTTCTATGGTCAAGTTTGGAGCTGGCAGTGTACTCTTGTGGGAGTGTTTTTTGTTGTATGGTCCCGGCCCATTCGTTATTGTGGACAAACCAGTTAACCAGCACATCTACCTTGATATTTTGGACAATTATGCCCTACCAACTCTGTGGCAATACTATGGAAATGAGCCTTGTTGGTACAAGCAGGATAATGCACCGAGCCATAAAGCAAGGACTGTTACGGTGTGGTTTGATGATAATTCCGTGTTGTGTGTGGACTCACAGATCCCACGCTTTTCCCACCCAAAAAAATAAATAAATAAAAAAATCAAAGACTTTTCAAGGACTTGTAAAAATTTTCAAGACTATAAAGACTATATTCATGCCCAATAAGAACTCTCATGAAACAATAAAATAAGTTGAAACAAACAGTCAGGACATACTTTGGTGAGGCATCATTGTCCCACAAGATCTCTTGCACAGCGCTACAGGTATATATGGGAGATATAATGATAATCTCTGAAATGGCAATCGCGTGAACATATTGGCAGAAGGACAGACCACCGATGGTCAACCAAAATTTTAGACTGGTTTCCTGGGCTACAAGCATTCAGCAGATCGCAAACCCAGTTTGAGATGCTAGTACCTTACACTTACACCACCTTGCATTTGCTTATTGTAGTTCTTCAGAATCACAACCACGTGAAAACCAGAAATGTGACAGTTATGTACTCCTGATTCCAAGAGAACATTCAACAATACAGCGCAGCCACCTGTGACATTTTGGCAATAGCTTCTCTTCAATAAACTGTGGCTATTCTGAAATTTGGTGAACAGGGGAAAAAAATCAAGTACTTTTCAAGGACTCTTACAAAATTGAAGGACTTTCAAGGACCATGGAAACCCTGTGGACCAGCCAGCACAGAGCCCTGATCTTAATCCCATAGAGCACCTATGGGATAAATTAGAGCACAGCATAAAGAAGTTTGGAACGAAGGCCTACTACTAAGCAACAGTTAGTGGCAACATTATGTACTGAATGGAAGCGCATACCTATAGCTGTGTTCCAAAACCTTGTCGAAGGGTCATTGCGTTAAAACATATTCAATACATTAATGTACTTGAACAGCAAAACTGACGATTCAGACATTTCTGATTGCTATAATCATGAAAAAGCTGGATAAAACTGCACATACTTTACAGAACATTTCAATGCACATAACTCTCTATGAGCAGTTGACTGCTCGTTTTGAGGTATTTTATTGATTGCAATGGTAAACAGGAAAGATGGAAACATGCCACTGATAAATATGTGGACAGCAGGGCTTCCCAACAGTGCATCACAATTGACAAACACAGGTAAATCATACATGAGACCGATCAAGGAACAAAAAAGCTGAACTTTTTAACTGGGTGAAAAATCAGAACACATGCGAAGAGCAAGTGTGAACATAAAGCAGCAAGATGGAATTGTTCACTTTAATTAATTTATTTAAATATTAAACTGGAGCATATCATTGCATTCGCAATATAAAATTACAATTCAGAACAAAATAAAATTGTTTTAAAAGACATTGCTCCAAACACAATTTTTTTTTTTTTGGGTACTTGCTAGAACATCAGCTCAATTTTTCTCTTGTATTGCTTTCTTCTCAGCAAGTTCCAAAGCCACATTGCCTTTTGTTGACTCTGCAGCTGATACAATTTTTGCTTAGGTTTTTTTTTTCTTCATTCCCTTCCCATTTTTTCACCACTTTTTCTTCCCTTCTATTACTTCAGATGACAATAATTTATGCATCATACTGAAAGAACTTTCAGCCTGAGGACCATGAATGCATGATATCAAAGCTTTCACTACTTTAGATAAATGGTGTAACTTTCAGAATATGAATACTTTTCAACACCAAGCATCAATTTTAACAAATTTTCAAATCTCATCACTTCCGTTTTTGGAAAATGTCCCTTCCCATATTAAGATTAAGTGTAGACATTTATGTGGGGGGGGGGGGGGGGGTGACATTTAACAACAACACAGGATAGTAAGAACATCGCGGGAAGAGAAAAATATGATTACGGGAGAAATCTTCGCTTCAACCGACTACCATTTTTCAGAAACTTTTCCCGCTATCTTTAAGACGAAATGCAGTATTTGTGGAATAAAAGGATATTTAAGAACAATAGTGGGCAGAAGGAACATCGCGAGGGAAAAAACATATGATTACAGGAAAAAAATCTTCACCCTGTGTAACTTCCGTTTTTGGAAGTTTTGAAAGACGAAATACTGTCCTCAGACGGAAAACGATCCCTCCCGACCCCAGATCATGCATCAATCTCGAGAAACGACCCAAATGACGATGAAAAAAGCGGAATTTCGTGAATTAATCTCATGTATGGCAAATGTGTGGTGATCTGAGTGAATTTGATCATGGACACATTGTGGACACAAGGCACTGTTGCCCAAGTGGAAAGAATCCTATAGTTCCTGAAAACAACCATACAAGGGTGTTACGCGAGTATACCACTGACAGACGCGCATCAGCGCCCGGAGGTCAACTAGTGTTTGACAACATTCCACTTATGACAGAGCTTGTACAGACTGATCGCTTGGCGACGGCAGAGCAAATCACATCCAGGTTAAGTGTCGGAGGCCCACCCAAGCAGTGTCAGCAAATGAATGCTGCATACCCTGAACTATAGGATCCTACGTCCTACTTGTGTGCCACTGTTGACTGCTTGTCATAGGAAATTACGCCACCACCTGCGACTGGGAACATTAAAACTGGGGAGCTCTGCAGTGTGTGGTCAGATGAATCCTGTTTTCAGATGTACTGAGCTGACAGGAGGGTACGGTATCAAACTTATTGTGTCAGGACGGCTCTGTTCAAGGTGGCGATGGTTTGGGGAGCCTTCTCATGGGACACAATAGGTCCCTTACAGTGTCTGTAGAGGCCCTGAACCGCAGCGCACTACCACCATGTGTTGGCAGATCACCTACATGCTTTCACGGCCTTCGTTCATCCTGCAGCGGATGGTCCATTTCACCAGGACAATGTGCTGTCCCACCGTGCTGCAACCGCCCAGGTATGGCTCGATACTCAAAACAGGATTTTGTGGAAACAGACACATGAATTGAAGCATTATCCCGTTGGAAGATGGAGTTCCCAGATGTGCAGAGTGGTGCATCAAGCAAACACATGTTTGGCTAATATAATATGACAGGTTTCAGAATTTGCTCTTGGTGGCAGAAAAGCAAGTGGGGTGGTTCCTTTACCTGTGAAACTACCCCACACCATCACGGAACCACCACCGAATTGTCACTTTGAAAAGTAACTGATTGCCATCCGGAAAACACATCTTCCCACTTAATACCAAGAGTATTATTTTCTGCGTTTGGAAAATGCAACTCGACACTCCTTATGCTGTTTTGTTGAGGTGGATGCGTTTTTATTTTTGAATACTGACTGTTCGGATTTCTCAGAACACATTATGTACTGTTTGGCTGGAATAAGATAATCCTAAATCACTTCTAATTTGGGATGACAATTGGCTTTCAACAAGCCTGGTAGAAAATGGCTCTGTTTTGACAAGAGGTCAGATATGATGATGGCCTACATGTAGGTCATTCCGTGTCAAATCTTCCAATAAAACCTTTAGGTTCAAAAATGTTTTTTTTATTGGATGATTTGATTTTTTACTTATTCATTGTACCAATCAAGAGGACAAAAAATTTAGAATTTCAGATTTTTTGGGCTCTTAGTTTTTGAGCTATTTGACTTTGAAAAAAGCAAAAATCGCACAAATTTGACGTTTTGAAATCTTTAAGAAGCTGTAGATCAAAAACTATTTGATCTAGAGAGCTCAAATTGATGCCATTCTCTTCTGTTTTCAATCAGCTTTAATTTGATATGCAACATGGCTATGGTATTTGAATTTTGTAATTTTTAAAAACCTCAAAAACACAACTTTCGATTTTTTTGAAAAAAAAAATGTATGTCTGAAAGACATTGCCTATTTGTGTGCAAAATTTCATAATGGGACACCAATGGGTTCCTATAAAAATTAAATTTCTTGTATTTTAATGTACGTGAAATTCGCTAAATTTGTTGACTTCCATGTCAATACCGTAACTATAAAATGTGTGGTTGCGGTTTGAAAGTTACTAATAATCTATTTTATTATTCTGTACCACAAATAATATGAAAATGCCTAATATTTACCAATTTTAATATCAGGTAATAAGCAAAGTGAAGTCATGTTTGTTATCACATTTTTTTACTATAGAGTATATGTATACATGTATATACAAATACAAGGTCTATTTTGGAATTAGCCGAAACAATGAAGAGATTTGACACAGAGAACCTATAGTCTCTGTGAGAAATTAGTTTACCACAATCAACTTCAGGTTGTCCTCAGTGGAGATCAGGTGTTAGTAATGAGCAGTTCAGTAAAGTTGCTTGATATAAGATGTAAATGTTGTATTGGCTGGCTTCTATTTAATTTGAAGCTTCAGGCTGTAGTTGTCAAGAGAAAAAAACACTTATAACACCTGGATCCAATTTAAATTTTTTTTGTACATAATTCATGAACCAGTTGTTTCAAACATTCAGCACACATATGTTCTTTTTAATTTTAAATATTTGCTACACTTCTTCAGGAAGACGCTTTAACATCTGTAAGTTCTGTTTTACACGTTATGTAAAGTGGATACAGTCTGCGGTGGTGCATTAACTTAATTCAATCAAGATATAAATCGGTTTAAAGTCCTAAAAATGTTACTCACGGAAGTGCGTGTTCAGTCCAACGTCAGTAGTTATTGAGAGTTTCTTTGTCCAAAGTTAATATATCAAATATCATTATATATCATGTGATGATAGAATCACATGAGATAACGATATTTGCTACACATTTAATTTTTCACACGTCACTCAAAATTGAAATTTATTTAGTCATACTTTCAAAAACCTCACTTCAAGAACTTTTAAGATAAGTACTTTTTCAAACTAAGTGAAAACAATTTAATTTCTTCCTTGCTCAGAGTATAAACTCCCTCAGTTGCAGTAACAGGCTCTATTTTTTTCAAAAGGGTCTCACCTGGCACATTCAATATACCACTCGGTTGTGGATAAAAAAAAAAAAAAAAAAAAAAAGGAGCTGGTCCCTTGGTCCCTTAGAATGTAGGAAGTTTACTTTATACTAACTTGTAACATTATTCTTTGCAAGAATGCATGCAAGCCATCAAGAATCTTCATAGACATATAGTAACAAACCCAGATAAAATTTTTGCTAAGTCTGGTGGTGTCATAGTCTATTGCTGTCACACGTTCAGTAAACTGATGTTCACTAAAGTAATAATGCTTAATAAGAAGCTGTTTTTCAGAAATTGGACAAAAAGAATGTGCTAAGTCCATCACATGCACTCTTGCCATGTGAAGTAGCGAAGAACTGCCACTCTGCCTTAATTCCAAAATCTGTTTTGTGGAGACAAATTGTGGAAGTTTTTCCTATTCTTATATTGTGATGAGCTGCCATCAGAAAAGCATATAATTTTCTCAAGGTTGAAAGGTAAAGTTTGTTTTAGTGTTGAAATCAACTTTCTTTGGAAAACATAAAAGGCAACTGTATTCTCCAAACAGTCTGAGATGAAAACATATTGTTGATGTGTGATTTTTCCCTTCCACTTATAATATACAATAAAAGGGTGCAGTGTGGCTTGGTTTCTGATCCAGTGATATTCTGTTGTATTATGCATATATGAGACCGGCCGATGACAACAAAAAAAAAAAAGCAAAACTTTTTAACTGGGTGGAAAATTGGGACACACGAATGTGCGGTGTGAGCAAATTCAAATACAGCATATATACAATATTTAAAATTACACTAGCCATTTGGAATTATTTTCTGTAAATTATGTAAGTAAATATTAAAGTGAAGCACATTATTATATTCACAACAGAAAAGTAGGGATTTAAGAACAAAATAAAATGAAATATTTTAAAACATCGGATTTAAAATTTACATGTGAATCTTTACTAGCTAAATCCTGAGGTGAAAAGTATTTGTCTAGGAAAGTTTGTGCATTTTAGTCAAGCAATTAGAAACTTGAAAGAATTAGAAACATATATCCACAGATTAGTTTTTAGTCATTGAAGAAGTCAATAAAGTATTTCTCAATGTAACCTTATAAAATGGCTTGCATTGTGAATATGGTGACATGAATCTCCATCAATGTCAAGCAAGTGGAGAGATTTTCTCTGCCGAATTCTTGTTTTTAACCATGTTTTTGAGCCTCTCGTGTCACATTCTTTCCACTTAGCTTTCAAACAAGCAAAACAAATTCCTTAGAAAGAAACAACGAAAAAAAAATGGAAAGCTGCGTCACAAACTTTTGTTTAGAGGCTTCGGGCCGACGTAATACTGGCGCGAAGCCGTGCTTTTTTCCCCACTTAGCTTTCAAACATGCAAAACACATTCTTCCTTAGAAAAATATGAAAGGAAAGAAACAGTTGCACCACGAACTTTGTTCAGAGGTTTCGGGCCGACGTTATCCTAGCCGGGCGCCGTGCTTTCTTTCCACTAAGTTTCAAACAAGCAAAACACATTCCTCCTCCTTAGAAAAAAAAAAACCCAAAGAGGTATCGGGCCGACACAATTCCGGGCAACAGCGAAAGAAGCACGTCCGAGCCAACGTAATTCCGGATCACAGCAAAAGAAGCACGCCAGGCCTACATAATCCCGGTGCGGCACAGTGCTTCCTTTCCACTTAGCTTTCAAACCAGCAAAACAAATTCCTTCTCTTTGGGGGGAGGGGGAGAAAGAATTTAAGAAAAGAAAGCTGCGTCACCAACTTCATTCAGATGCTTCAGGTCGACGTAATCCCGGGCCACGGCGAAAGAAGCATGACGGGCATTTTTTTTCACACTTTGAAACAAGCAAAACAAATTCCACCACCTCAGAAAAAAAAAAAAAAAAAAAAAGAGACAAAGGGCTGTGTTATGAACTTTTTTCAGGGGCTTTTACATCGTTTATTTACAAAATCAGTAAAACTTTCTTAATAACAGCAAAAATCTGAATATCCATAATTTTTTTGTTAGTCACCCGTAATCCCGGGGAAATCCGTAATTTTTGGCATCCTCTGTAGGAAGAGGTTTCACGAGAGCTCGAATTCTCGAACGATCTCAGAAAAGCGGGAACGCATTCGGGTACATTTGCAAATTACAAGAGAGTTTCTGGCGATGACGTCACGGATAGAATGCAGAGTGGCGATTTTCCGCAAGACACGGAAAGGGCCGCGGGAGTTTCCATAAAGCACGAAATAGGCGGAGCTTCCACCCTTTGCGCTGTGATGCTCAAGTGACTGACATCCCATTCATTGTCGACAGCAGTAAACGAATTGAGCTCCTGACTCCACCCTCCAACATTTCTTCTTGCCCCCAGCGTCTGCTCCAAAAACAATGCTTTCAGCTAGAAAGCGCTTAATTCTTTTACTCCACAAAAAAGCGGAATCGCGGAATTCGCCTTTTCAAGGATTTTTCTTAGAACGACGACCTTTTCCCCTAAAAAAATTCTCTTCATTTTTGCAATGACCTTGAGAATGACCAAAATGATGCTGAAAAAGGCGGAATTCTGCGAATTCGCAGAAGAATCTCATGTATGATTATAAGGCATGATTTAAGTAATCATTTCATTATTCCTGAAATAATGTCAAAATACAAACAATTATACATTTATATATAAGATATTTATACAGTATGCCATAATACATTTCTTGTACAACCTATATTATTACTTTTATTATTAAAATTTATAAATATTAGGCATTTTTATATTATTTGTACTACAAAAATTATAAAATAGATTAGCAACTTTCAAACCTCAACCACTCAGATTATAGTTTGCAGTATTAACATGGAAGTCAACAAATTTAGCAAATTCCACGTACATTATAATACAAAAAAATTAATTTGGATGTGCTGTGTGTAAGTGAAACCAAAAAGAAGGAAATTGGGGTAGAAGAAGTGAATGGCACGGTGAGTGAGTGGTCTGGAGTATTGGATAATATGAGAGGACAGGCTGGTGTAGGTGTGATTTTAAGTGAAAAGATGAAGAACAACTTGATTCACTATAGTTGCGTAAGTGAGAGAATTCTCTGGATTCGTTTGAAAGTGAAACTTCAGAGAATTGTAATTGTTGTAGTGTATGCTCCTTGTGACTCTGAACCTTCTGATAAGAAGGAAGATTTCTGGAATGAGCTAAAAGCTGTTTTGAGCTAGTTTGGTGCTAAAGAAAAAGTTATAATAGCAGGGGATTTCAATGCTAGAGTAGGTGAGCAGAATGCAATTTCTGACAATGTTCTGGGTAAGTTTAATGATCCTTGTGTGAATGATAATGGTGAAAGATTAATTGAACTCTGCATTGAAAATGATTGGTGTGTATCTAATACATTTTTCAACTACTATATAAACACATATACTTGGGAAAATCGTACTCTTAGTCAAAAGAGTGTGATAGATTTTGTTGTCTACCATCAGCGTTTGAAACACTTAGTTGTTGACACCTGTGTGATGAGAGGTGCGGATGTTGGTTCTGATCATTACTTGGTAGTGTCACAAGTGAAACTTAATGTTGGTTGGAGGAAAAGGAATAGACCCAGGATAGACAGAATAAAGGTTGATAGGCTCCTTGAAGATCATCAGCAGTATTCTGACTTACTCAGAGAACGACTGAAGGAGCTGAAGTCTGGTGAGAGGGATGTAGAAAAGAAGTGGGAATGTTTTAAGAACTGTGTTGTCACTGCTGCTAAAGAGGTCTGTGGCACCACAATAGTGGGTAACAATAGTGAGATTGAAGAGGCAGTAAAGAGAAAGAAGGAAGCCTATTTGGGGATGTTGCAAGGTAGAGTCTCTGTGGATGAATATCGCTGTAAGAAGCGTGAAGCTGCAAAGCTGGTTCGCCACAGTAAGGCAAAAGATAGGAAGGAGAAAGCGGAAAGGCATGAACTGGTTTTTGGAAAGATAGGAAGTCCTTCTGGAAGTACATGAGACTCAGGAAAAATAGGGGAAACAAAGTTGTAAGTTGTATGAAGAATGAGATTGGGGAAATGATATGGGAGCCAATAAGTTAAGTGACAGATGGGGTGAATACTTCTGTGAGTTATTAGATCAGGAAAGCAAAGATGATTCTGAGACAGACGCAGATGATGTCACAATGAGGGATAAAAGCACAGGAGGGATCTTAAGAGAAGAAGTGTGTAAAGCTCTAAAATCTCTTTAGAATGGTAAGGCTCCGGGAGTTGATGGCATAACTGCCGAGATGTTGAAATATGGTGGCGACTCTATAACTGACTGGTTAACTGAAATTTGCCAGTTGTGCTAGGAGTTAGGAATGGTCCCTCGGGATTGGAAGGATGCTATCATTATTCCCTTGTATAAGGGAAGAGGTGTTTAGACTGAATGCAAGAACTATCGTGGTATTAGCCTACTGATTGTGCCAGGGAAAGTGTTTGGTAAGGTTGTTATTGAAAAAGTACGTGGTCTTACATCATTGAAAGTGTGGGATGTTCAGAATGGTTTTATGCCTGGTAAAGGCTGCACTAACCAGATTTTTGCATTACACACGATGATTGAAAAGTGTCTGGCTGTTGGGAAGAACGTTTTTACTGCCTTCATAGATTTAGAGAAAGCTTACGACCAAGTGAATAGGACACTTTTGTGGAAGGTATTGAATGAATATGGTGTTACTGGGAATCTACTTAATAGTGTAAAAGCCATGTTTGCTGGTAGTAGAGCTTGTGCACGAGTGAATGGTGTTTAATCAAAATGGTTTTCCATTGGTGCAGGAGTCAGACAAGGTTGTGTAATGTCACCATGGCTGTTTAATATATTTATGGATGCATGCATGCATGATGCCAAAATAGATAATAGTGGTTTATGTCTTGGTGATATCCGTGTGTGCAGATTGCTGTATGCTGATGACACTGTGCTGTTGGCAGAGAACAAAAGGGAGTTGCAGAGTATGTTGACTCGGATGCACGAAGTTTGCATGAAACTCAAACTGAGTATAAATAAGAGAAAAACCAAAGTTATGGTGTTTGAGAGAGGAACGGGTAGCACTGAATGTAATGTAAGTATAAATGGCACTGTGATTGACCAGGTGAGTGAGTTTGTGTATTTAGGAAGCATGTTTGACAGAGAGAACAAGTTGGATGGTGAAATCAGTAGGCGAGTGAATTCTTCTTTGAAAGTCATAGCTGCTCTGGGAGGTTTTCACAGGAATGATGGGTTCTCTAGAGAATCCCACATGGCTGTGTATGAAACTGTAATTGTTCCTACTCTGATGTATGGCAGTGAAACCTGGGTACTGCAGAAGAAACATAGGAGTCGTTTGTGTGCTGGAGAAATGCGTTACTTACGTGGGGTTTGTGGCAAGACACGATATGATTGTGTGAGAAATGAAGATGTATTGTAGTTGTGTGATGTGAAGCAAAATGTTGTTAGCAAGGTGGAGACCAATATACTTCGGTGGTTTGGCCATTTTGAAAGAATGAGCGATGAGATGCTTACTAAAAAATCTTTTCAGCCCAAGTGGCAGGAAGGAAAGGCAGAGGAAGGCCAAGGAAAACATGGGTGGATCAGATTCAGGAGTGTCTGCATGAGAAAAAGATTATGAGTATGTAGTATAAAAGATCTTGTGTACGGCGTGTAATGGATATTAGTGAAGCGCGAATTGTATGTCAAGATCGCTGTAAATGGAGAAGTTTGATACGACAACAATAAGTAAAAATATCAGGAAGTTTTTATTTCTTTTTGGAGCTAACCTCTGAATCTCAGAGAACAGCTTAGTGATATGTGTACGTGTGTGCTTTTTAAAAATTTCAAAACGTCAAATTTGTGCGATTTCTGCTTTTTTTTTAAAGTCAATAGCCAAAAACTAAGAGCCCAAAAAATCTGAAACTTCACAGTTTTTGTCAACTTTACTAGTACTACCACTACACCAAAAATGATCAATTTCTGAGATGTCAAGGTTCAGACCATTGGTTGATTTGACACGGAATGAATGACCCATGTGCATCGTTGTTTGCCATAATTTCTGGGATCTTGCAGAATTTACAGCAGACTTGGATCTATCCATTTGCAATGCAATTTCATGTCGACTCATTCCACAAGCTTTGAAAACAAGGATTTTGCCTTGTTTGATCTTTGATAACTGTTTGATTCACGGCATGGGACACTAGGACCCTAACACGAAAAATATGACGATTTAGGCTGTGATGTCAGAAAAAACATATGGCCTTATATAGTAAAACCTCAAAAATCTGGCATCGATGGAATCGGACGAGTGCAGGGTCTATGAAAATTCCGGATTCCTGAAGCCATCCGAAAATTGCGTAGTGGGCGTTACATAAAGCACGTAACAAGTAACTTTAACGAAAATTTGCCTTATAAATATTCCACGGGAGAGCTGCCAATCGCATTTTTCGCAGTTTGCGAAAATATTGGCACTTACCTTTTACTATTTATTATAAAACTCTATTGAAAAAAATTTAACTTGGCGAATGATTAGGCAAAAACTTGAAATAAGCCACAGCAACTGCTAGGACTGGGCGATGTATCAATACATTGTGAAAACCCGATGTGAAGTTTACATCGATGTTACAGTTTTTCGGCTGACGAAACTAGGATACACCGGGAAGGCGATCGCCGTGATGCGTTATGAGGCAGAAGTAGAGGTCATTACATGATCGAATCCACATACTGCCACCACCAAGCACAAATCATCATCACACATTTCAAACGCACACGCCGATTCGTCTTTTTGTTGGCCCGCGTCACTTCAGCGCAGCCCAAAGAGATGGCGAATTTTAGAAACCTCCCAATGTTACATGTAGGCGGCTATCGGCAATTCGCATGCTGAGATCACATTATCTCAAGATTTGTTGTTGAGACGGAACATCGGGAGATGTCCATGGTTATTGGTGAAACATCGCATGTTCTAATGATGTTCTCGCGAAAACGAAATCAGGAAAGTATTGGTTTTCTGCGTGCCGGATTTTCGAGGTTTTACTGTATTTGTTTCAAGCTGTATGCACAAATTTTAAATGTTTTAAAATGAATATCAGTGAGAAATATTTCTTTCTGCCTCATGTCATTTGCATAAGGTGCTGTTCTCTGGAGTTCAAGAAGTCATGATTTTTCAATCAGCCTTAAAAGTTTTTCTAGCACTGTATTTAGCTTTGAATGCCATACGTAAAAATGTACATATATGAAGATCATCTTTAGAATTTCCACTTTTAACAAAATGTAGCAGTAGCTAGTTACTTTTTCAAGAATGTAGTTGCAGCAGTAGCTAGTTACTTTTTCAAGAATGTAGTTGCAGCAGTAGCTAACTACTTTAAAAAAGTAGCTTTCCAATAGCTGCGAACATATCAGGCTTTTTTACATACCAAGCACCAATTTAATAAGACACAAATACCTGCAGAATGTTCTATACAAGTTTATAACTCCAGCACCACAAAACATACTAATGCAGCATTGAAAAGTAATAAAGAAGTCCACTAGCTCAAGCTATTTTTCTTCTTCTTCCTTTTAAATTGTGGTTCAATGACCATTACGAGCAACTCTAAGAGCTATTAAGCAGTTGCCATCCCTAATTTAGCACCAATGGTTCTACGGAAGGGACAGTGCCGTACGACCAGCACATCACCAACCCGGCATCATCTCAGATACCTACCTAGACAGAAACCAGCATCTCTGAATACTTTGCCAGCAGGGCAGAGTTTTAAAATCAATTTCCAAGTATTACAAATTAGTATTACTTAGCTTAAGAATTTTTCATTGGCACCGACAAGAATGCTCATAGAAACAACTAATGTACTGAAGTACGGGAGCACAGCACCTATTAATTGCTTTTATCTTAAATTCAATATATTAATTGCCCCACCCATGAATTTTTGTTATATGTCTAGGAACCCATGAATTTTGTTATATGTCTAAGATTTATAAATTACAAGTGATGATAAAAACAATTTAAAAAACAACAGTAGTTTGTATTGGGTTGTCTGGAAAGTTCTGAGCACTTTTGTTATGTGAAATGAAACAAATGCAATGAGTTTAAGAACACACCTTTATTCCTCAAAGTATTGTCCATTTTCCCCCATGACTTTAATCCATCTTTCAGGCAATTTTAGAATGCCATTCCTGTAGAAAGTGTTTGGCTTAGAGGCAAAAAAAGTAATCCACGTGTTTCTTGACACCGTTGAGATCATCGAATGATTTTCCATTTAAGGAATTCTGCAGAGACCAAAACAAATGGAAGTCTGAGGGCACAATGTCTGGGGAATAAGGTGGGTGGGTAAAATACACCCCAACCCCAGCCCATGGCATGAAACTTTCTGCAGGTGACCAAAGAAACATGAGGCTGCTCGTCGTCTTGCTGGAACACAACACCCTTTCTGTTCACAAGTCCCAGCCTCTTCTGTTGCAGGTTTTACTTCAGTTGTTCCAACTGGCTGCAGTACACATCCAAATTGATCATCCGATTGTGTTGGAGGAGTTCAAAGTAAATAATACCTTTGCAATCCCACCAAATAGAGAGCATAATCTTGCGTCCATGAATATTCAGCTTCGGCGTTTGTTTACGTGGTTTGGCAGCGTGACCTCAGGATCTCTTCTGCATTAGTGTCGTAGACTATCCATTTTTTTTTTATCTCCTGTCACTAATCGTTCCAAAAATGGGTCCCTGTTGTTGCATTTTAGGAGCATAGTGCACATGGAATACCAGTCCATGGAAGTTTTTTTCTGACAGTTTGTGTGGAACCCAAACATTATAACAAGAAGTGTATCCCAGCTTCACTAAATGTTCATGAACAGCACTTTTTGGCATTTTCAGGCCCTGCTAACTCCAGAGTAATTAATTTTGGGTTGCACTCAATTTCTACCTTTATGAAATCGTCATCCGCTGCTGAAAAGTCTTCCACATCGATCCCCGTCGTCTAAACGGAAATTGCCAGCTTTGAACTTCACAAACCACTTCTGAACTGTGGATTCACCAACAGAATTCTCGCTGTACACTTCACAAATGTTTCTACACATTTGTGCAGTGTCCCTCCCGCCTATTTATAGAGGAATAGCATAACATGCCGAAAATGCAACTTTTGATCATCCATGTTTAACACATAGTAAACAAACACAACAACTTCCCAAATGCCACCTTTCATTGTTGCCAATCTCGTGTGTTTTTAAAACGTATGACTGCATTCTTCACACTCAACCATACACCTGTCACAAACGCTCAGAACTTTCCAGACCACCCAATAGCTAACAGCAAATATGCTTACCTTTTCTAAAGCAATGCGAGCATGAGTTTCATAAACTTCGACAGTGAATTCATTTCTGATGCATTGCACCTAAAAGAATTATCATACAGATATTTTAAAATCATCTTGATTATAACATTTTTAATACACCACAATATGAATATTCAAGAAACGCATATAGCCTATTAAATCCTTTTACTTCTTATGGTGTAGTAATCACAGAGATTCGCCAAGCTTTCGCACTCCACTGGGAGGCTTTTTCAAGGCGACGGTAGACATAAAAACGAAGGGACCTGCAACAGATAAGGAACAAAGATGATTTTTGAAAGTAACGTGGGTGATATCACCAGCATATTTCATGAATTTCTTTTAGCACGTAATTACACGGTGCACGATGACGTGTTCCCGTTATTAAAAGACAGAAACTCTACTGAACTACCAATGGTTTGGCATGTATCATTAAAAGACGGGAACACGTCGCCGTGCATCGTGTACTTACGTGCTAAAAAAATTTCAGGAAATATGCTGGCAATATCACCCACGTTACTTTATAAAATCAGCTTTGTTTCTTATCTGTTGCAATTCCCTGCATTTTTATGTCTACCGTCGCCTTGAAAAAGCCTCCCAGTGAAATGCGAAAGCTTGGCGAATCTCTGTGATTACTACACCATAAGAAATAAACGGATTTAATACGCTATATGAGTTTCTTGAATATTCATCTTAATTATGTTTCCACAAAGTTGGTGGGTTAACTTAATACATTTCACACACATACAGTAAATGTACAAAACATAAGCACAAAATGCACCAATAAAAACATATTTTTCTTAAGTAGGGAATTCACGGATCCCGAAAGTAACAGTTTCTCCCATTGTAACTTTCCAACCATCACTACAAACAAATTTTTGCTGCAGACATAAAATTTAAACGGCCAAAAATATCAGCGATCGTACACACCTGAAGGGGAGAATTCAAAATTTTTCAAAAACAAAGAATAAACAAAACAAAACAGAAACATGGCATCCGTTAACCAAGCCCACACATTAAATTTGCATACATAGGTTTATTTGAAAAAAAGGTTACACATGCTATAAAAATAAATGCGGGATGTCATATGAGTGGCATAGATGACATGTACATTCAAGAGATGGCACTAGTGCTCCAGGCACCTCTGTGAACTCATGTGCCCAGCATGAGATGCACAGTCACAAGGTTTTTATGGGCTAAGAATGCGCCTGCAGCTGAAATTCGTTGGCAGCTTATCGAAGTTTATGGTGACAACATGTGGTGAAACGGTGCCATTTATTTCAATCCAGCAGTGATGACTGGGGAATCGACATCACGCAAACAGTGGACACCCAAGTTTGTCAACAACAGAGGTTAACGCTGCATGTGCAGATGAAATGATTTCAGAAAACCGAAGGGTAATTTCTCGCCATATGCGTCCAAGCTATGATTGAACTATGGCGATGTTCATTATCTTGTGTGGATGTTTTGCAGTACTCCAAGGTTTGTGTTAGGTGGGTGCCACGTTCATTATCTGTCAATCACAAAGCACCACAAATGATGGCACTTCTGACGTTCCTGTAGCATTATAACGAAGACTGACAGAGCTTTCTTGACCGTATTGCGACTGGGGACGAGATGTGCCTTCTCCAATTTGCTCCTACCAGCAAGAGAGCTTTCATGCAATGGAAACACACTGCTTCAGCGCCAAGGAGGAAGTTTAAAGCCACACAAGTCTGCAGGAAAAATAATGGCATCCGTTTCCTGAGATTCCTGGGGTGTGTTTTTGGTGGACTTCTCAGAGCATGGACGCACCCACCATCAACGTTAATCAGTACTGTGGCACACTGAAAAAAACTGCACAACAGCATCCGATGCAAACCATATTTGCTGAGTGATGGTGTCATACGACTTCATGATAACGTGAGGCCACACCCACCAACACTAAGCAGCACTTGCTCCACAACTTCTGGTGGGAGGTATGGAAGCAAACCCCCGGTCTACCCCCAGACTTGGCTCCTAGTTAATTTCACCTCTTTCCTTCCCAGAAAAAGCACCTATCTGCTACTTTCACACGTGACAATGACGTGAGAATAGTTGCAACAAACTGGCTATATCAGCAGGGATATGATTTTTTTTTTCAGTCCACGATGGACAAGCATGTCGTGTGGTCCAACAAATGTCAGAATTGTCACAGGGATTTCTTCAAGAAATAATGCTTCATATCTTATGTCCCATCGCACAAACACTTCTTGGTTGGCGAGCTTTCCTTTCTCCTATTCGAACGTGCAATGTTTTTTTCTGATCCACTCTCATAACTTGGCAAGTTTTGTTTCTTTTTCAATACTTTTACAGTCCGAGCTTGTTACCCAAACATGGGGCAGCTCTAAAAAAAAAAAAAAAAGTGACATTT
Organism: Macrothele yani; assembly: GCA_039090855.1. Lineage (NCBI taxonomy): Eukaryota > Metazoa > Arthropoda > Arachnida > Araneae > Macrothelidae > Macrothele > Macrothele yani. Next base: position 134,836,914 of record CM077010.1, on the reverse strand, counting down.
AATGAAATACCCGCACTTACAAATATCTTCATCAAAAAAAAAAAAAAATCACACAGAAACTAGTTCTCTGCCCCTAGCACAGAGACCTAGCCCACAAGGTACCATACAGACTATGAGTTACTACTCTTGAATTTAACAGTGTATGATTCTACAAAAGTCCCCTGAGGAAACATAGAACCATTACATGTATTGTGCAGTGGCATACAATAAATTTGTAATACTATGACAACCGATAAATAAACATAGTATTTCTGTTCACAGTGGCTGCTGAGCTGGATTAGCTTTTAAGTCCTTAATTATTTTTTTTTCATAAGGATTAAACAATTGGAAATTTGCAGAGACTGTCACTTTCAGTTATTTTTTTGAGTTTCATCAGAAAACAACAAAAATTCCTGAATATTCAAGGCCTTGAAACAAAGAGAGTGGTTTGTGTGTATCTAATACATATTTCACCTACAAGTATATCCACACACATACTTGGGAAATTGTTCTCTTGGTCAAAAGAGTGTGATAGGTTTTGTCTACGATCAGCGTCTGAAACACTTAGTTGTCGACACCCGTGTGATGAGAGGTGTGGATGTTGGTTCTGATCATTACTTGGTAGTATCACGAGTGAAACTTAATGTTGGTTGGAGAAAAAGGAATAGGAAGAGACCCAGGATAGAAAGAATAAAGGTTGATAGGCTCCTTGAAGATCATCAGCGTTATTCTGACTTACTCAGAGAACGACTGAAGGAGCTGAAGTCTGGTGAGAGGGATGTAGGAAAGAAGTGGGAATGTTTTAAGAACTGTGTTGTCACTGCTGCTAAAGAGGTCTGTGGTACCACAATAGTGGGTAACAATAGAGGTTATGCTTGGTGGAACAGTGAGATTGAAGAGGCAGTAAAGAGAAAGACGGAAGCTTATTTGGGGATGTTGCAAGGTAGAGTCTCTGTGGATGAATATCGCTCAAAGCGCGAAGCTGGTTCGCCAGAGTAAGGCAAAAGATAGGAAGGAGAAGGTGGAAAGGCATGAATTGGCTTTTTGGAAAGATAGGAAGTCTTTCTGAAAGTACACGAGAATCAAGAAAAATAGGGGAAACAAAGTTGTAAGCTTTGTAAAGAATAGGACCGGGGCAATGATATGGGAGCCCAAAGAGGTGAGTGAAAGATGGGGTGAATATTTCTGTGAGTTATTAGATCAGGAAAGCAAAGATGATTCTGAGACAGATGCAGATGATGTCACAATTAGGGATGGAAGCACAGGAGCGATCTCAAGAGAAGAAGTGTGTAAAGCTCTAAAAAAAATCTTTTCAGAATGGTAAGGCTCCGGGGAGTTGATGGCATAATTGCCGAGATGTTGAAATATGGTGGTGACTCTGTAATTGATTGGTTAACTGAAATTTCGTAGTTGTGCTGGGAGTTAGGAATGGTCTTTCGGGATTGGAAGGATGCCATTGTTGTTCCCTTGTATAAGGGAAAAGGTGATCAACTGAATGCCAGAACTATCGTGGTATTAGCCTACTAAGTGTGCCAGGAAAAGCGTTTGGTAAGGTTGTTATTGGAAAAGTATGGGGTCTTACATCAGAGAAAATGTGGGATGTTCAAAGTGGTTTTATGACTGGTAAAGGCTGCACTAACCAGATTTTGGCATTACGCACGATGATTGAAAAGTATCTGGCTGTTGGTAAGAAAGTTTTTGCTGCCTTCATAGATTTAAGATTTAGAGAAAGCTTATGACCGAGTAAATAGGACACTTTTGTGGAAGGTATTGAATGAATATGGTGTTACTGGGAATATAGTGTAAAAGCCATGTATGCTGGTAGTAGAGCTTGTGTATGAGTGAATGGTGTTTTATCAAAATGGTTTTCTATTGGTGCAGGAGTTAGACAAGGTTGTGTAATGACACCATGGCTGTTTAATATATTTATGGACGATTGCATGCGTGATGCCAAAATAGATGATTGTGGTTTATGTCTTGGCAGAGAGCAAAAGTGAGTTGCATAGTATGTTGTTTCGGATGTACGAAGTTTGCATGAAATTCAAACTGAGTATAAATAAGGGAAAAACCAAAGCTATGGTGTTTGAGAGAGGAACTGGTAGCACTGAATGTAATGTAAGTATAAATGGCACTGCGATTGACCAGGTGAGTGAGGTTGTGTATTTAGGAAGCACGTTTGACAAGGAGAACAAATTGGCTGGTGAAATTAGTAGGAGAGTGAATTTTTCATTGAAAGTCATAGCTGCTCTGGGAGGTTTTCACAGGAATTATGGTGGGTTCTTTAGAGAGTCCCGCATGGCTGTGTATGAAAGTGTAATTGTTCCTACTCTGATGTATGGCAGTGAAACCTGGGTACTGCAGAAGAAACACAGGAGTTGTTTGTGTGCTGGAGAAATGCGTTACTTATGGTGGTGGTGGTGGGGGGGGGGGGGGGGTTGTGGCAAGACACGATATGATTGTGTGAGAAATCATATCGTGATGTATTGCAGTTGTGTGATGTGAAGCAAAATGTTAGCAAGGTGGAGACCAATATACTTCGGTGGTTTGGCCATGTTGAAAGAATGAGTGATGAGATGCTTACTAAGAAAATCTTTTTAGCCTAAGTGGCAGGAAGGAAAGGCAGAGGAAAATAAAAAAAGACATGGGTGGATCAGATTCAGGAGTGTCTGAATGAGAAAAAGATTAGGAGTATGTAGTATAAAAGATCTTGTGTATGGCGTGTAATGGATATCAGTGAAGCTGGAGTTGTATGTCAAGATCGCTGTAAATGGAGAAGTTTGATATGACAACAGTAAGTAAAAATATCTGGTACTTTGTATTTCTTTTTGGAGCTAACCTCTGAATCTTAGAGAACAGCTTAGTGATATGTTTGTATGTATGTATTTATTGAAACAATTTTTTTTAATGGCTTTTCAAGACTGAGCAAGTACATTGATGTATATCAACTGAGAAGTCTTCAAACAACTGTTAAGATACACGAAACATCAGCACCAAAAATAATTTGAACATAATGCATTTTTTCTACTACATTTTTTTTTTTACTTTACAGTGTTTCTTTCTTACAGTAAGTTTATATGCAACCAAACATACTTCAAAATTTCTACTAATGCCTGCAACTTTACTTAGGATAAGTGTTGCTGTAAGTAGATCTGTAGATGCCTTAATTTCTTTTTCATGAATAAGATAAGTGTTCTACAATTTCAGAACACAATAGAGTAATAAAACCTAACCACACTGGGTGCCATAAATTAAGGAACAAACTGAAATTCGGAAATGCCTTTAAAACTATCGAGAGTTTTCATATGAAAATTTAAGAAAACATACTTTTATAGGCTCTTTCATATATGTACAAAAAAAGAAAATTATTAATTAAAGAACAAATATCAAGTTAGCACATCTGGTCACAAGGACTGCTAAAAATGGGATAGCCAAAGTGAGCCAATATGGAGTGTGGTCATCCCTCAAGATACTGGTTAACAATTGTGGCTCGGTGAAAAGGTGCATTAATGTCTGGAAGGGTAAAATGCTCACCAATTGCTACTCAACAAATAACGTAATAAAGCACAACAAAACATTCTAGGATTTCATCCTATGAATCTGAACATTCATAGAGCTGGTTTGAAGTACTGAGATCTGTGTGACTGGTCAAAGCCTGACCACACAGTGACGACACTATCATCACAAGTGTTTTTTTCTAAGACATTTAAAGGATGATAGTGTGTACCTGGTTCTTCCTAGAGAAGTCTTCATCTGGAGTCATCTGTAAAGAATTCAGATCAGAGCTCCACTGAACACCAGTCCAGATGACATGACTATGACATCAATTGATATGTTCTTTTTTATGACTAAAGGTGAGGGGATACACTATTGGTCTCCTACCATAGAGACCAAATTCACAGTCACCTGCACACTGTGGAAAAAGACAGCATATTTCCTGCTGCCGCCACAAGACCTGAATGCAGCTGTGTAAGTGTGGTAGTAGTCTTTCTCCTTCAAACACTTGCTGTAGCCCAAGGTATTGTAATACTAAACTTTCTACATTAGTCCAAAGCCAACGGACTATGAAATGACACATTGAGCCATCTGGCTACTTTAGAATGAGACTAGCCAAGTTCAAGCCTTCCCATGGCACTCTGTGTTAATTCTTAAAAAAGCGGTGTCAACAAATCATAATAACAGTGAAACGCAAACTTTCAAAACGTGTTCTGCTTGCAAACCAGAAGCAAAATGACAAGACACTCAACTGCCTCCTCTTACCCTAAAGCTGATTTGCATATCTAATGCACTTTATGTTAATTTGCTTATCATATTTGGAAACGTCAAGTTAAAATTACTATTGTGTTAAGTTCATGTTCATCCACTCTCACTGTGGAATTAAGACCCCCCCTCCAGATTAGGTTGTTCCCTTAATTTACGGAAACCGGTGCAAACACGAAAGAGTTAAACTCTCAATGTACAGTTCCTATAGATACACTTATATAAGACCCACAAACTTCCTTGTGCATAAAATTACCTTTAATATATTTCAATTAAATAAATAAATTAGGATATTTGGCATTACTTAACACTTACAGAGATTAAAATGCAATCAAGTAATTAGTATATTATTAGGCTACACACACAGCTAAAAAATTTCCTCAGTAACTGCAATATTGCAGTAACCTTTTTCTTTAATTGAGGTCTTGTTCTTAAACTTTTGTGTCAACATGCTAGATAGAATACCTTTAAAAATGCAATTTTAAGTTTTATACGGGAAGCTGATATTTTTAACCTCTGTTTTTTAGAAGTTGACATTCCTAATCTTACAGCATTTTTACTGTGTCTCTCCCTCTAGGCTGCGAGCAGAGGGTTGGGTGGGAGATGCAAAGTAGAAGGTAGTAAAGGTGATCAGGTAAATCAAAACATGCCAGGTGCTGTGGCCTTTCAGGACACTTAATTCTTCTTTCATAGAATTTTTGTAAATCTTATATGTTAGCTGCAAAACTTGGCAGGTATGCCATAATATCAGGTTATAAGCTCGGTCCCAAATTTAGGGTCACGATTCCAATGGAAGAAATTAAGCCAGTGATGCAGGATAAGTACATTCATTACACATGCCTCCAACCTGGAACCAAATGGGATAATTAACCAGACAATTGAACCCCTCAACCACGTGGCCACAGAGTTCACTTGCCAGTTACAGCTTTTATTCAAAACATATGAGTTATGCTTAATATTAATTTTAAAACATGTGCAACTCTTTTACCTGTATCTAAACTCTCGCAATTACATGAAGATAATTATTTCTATAATCACTTTTCACTTTGGTAATGAGCTTTAGTCAAAACCAGTTTCACAGTACTCCAAATTCTTTCCTTCTGCAAACAGATCTAACTAAATTTGCTTTCATGAAAGATAGAAACAATGATTAAAATTCAAATACAGCAGATACTCATTTTGTACATTTTTTTCAGTTGTACATAAAATGTCACCAAACCAAAAATTCTGAATTGTCTTTAATGTTAAACTTTTTCTGTTTCGTTTACACATTTTATTCAAACATACATTAATTTTACTTGGTCTCTTGAAAGATGTATAAAAGAGGTTTGGGGTCTTACATCAGAGAAAGTGTGAGACGTGCAGAGTAGCTTTATGCCTGGTAAAGGCTGTACTAACCAAATTTTCACATTACATTTGATGATTGAAAAGTATCTGTGTATTGGTAAGAAAGTTTTTGCTGCCTTCATCGACTTAGAGAAAGCTTACGATAGAGTAAATAAGACTTCTGTGGAAGGTACTGAATAAATATGGTATTACTGGAAATCTACTCAATAGTGTGAAAGCCATGTATGCGAGTAAATGGTGTATCAAAATGGATTTCTATTGGAGCAGGTGTCAGACAGGGTTGTGTAATGCCACCATGGCTGATATTTATGGATGCGTGCATGTGCGATGCCAAAATTGACAATACTGGTTTATGTCTTGGTAGTGTCTGTGTGTAGAGTTGCCAACATTTGATAACACCTGTCAGGAGCACCACTCGTATTCGACATTTAGTCCATGAAGCGCGAAAGAAAATTTTCAACATGTTGCAAATGTACATATATATGAAATATTAAAGAACTGCTTACCTCTAATTATATTAATACTTAAAAATAAAAAAAAGCCTTGGAGTGGTTAACCTGCATCAATTTATATGACGACATTTTTTATGAGATACAAACTATATAAATTATTTTTAAAATTCACATGAGAAATAGGGCTCTTAAACAGTTGTCATTATACACTTCTTTACATGGAAATATCTCATTTCTTATTTAATAACAAATATGTTACTTTCTTAAGTTCATTTTCTGTAAATTGCCACTGATAGCATGGAAGTCCCACAGTGGCCATTTTTGATTTTTTAATCATTAGTGCTTTCAAGCTTTGAAGATTCATGTTTACCCTGAATTCATTAAAAAAAAATTGCTCACTGTGCTGAAAATCCTTTCAGAAGTTAAGTAGCATTACTATGTGGCAAAACAACAACATCAAACATCAGCTGGGCCAAGTGTTTGTATTTTGGCTTTCCATTGTGATAACAAATTTGACCAATTAATTTCCAAGTTGTAACAACTCTATCACAGTTTAGCACATCGTCACTAAGTGTGTCCACCTGATATAAAGCAAACTCAATCTCAATGGTATTTCTTTCATCATCATCATATTGAAAGAGCTCCAGAAAAAAATCTACAGACTTAAATTTACTCTGAAATCTGAGACTGACATCAGCAACTTCGGCATGCTGCAAAACTTCATCTTCCAAAGGGAAGTTCTTTAGCATGAAATGGCATGCTTCTGTATAGTATGCACGTACAGATTTGTAAACACAATTTTTTTCTGCTTCTGTTAGAGTCTCCCATCAAATACTGGCGTGTTTTTGAACCTATAACCAGATCCTTAGATTTTTAAAGCTTATGCTCAGTAAATTTTATTGGAAAAAAAAAAAAAACATTTTCAGCTTCACTCACAGCTGATGGTTTCATAAACCTTGACACTATTTCTATAAATAATGATAGAAGCTCTCTTCGTAGTTTATGGATCTGTGGGTTGTCTTGTTGCATAAAAACATTTGTCTTGCAAAACAATGGCAGCACATGCTGGAGGAAAAGCAGATACTGTTTTGTAACAGGAGACTCAAAAGTTTCTTTAATTTGCCTAAATTTCTTTGAGTCTTTATCTTCATATTCATAGCAGAAGAACTTTTGCAAGGGCTCCCACTGATCAAGGAAACAATTTACCACATTCATCAGTGACAGCCACCTTGTTGACACATGTTTTATTTTCTGTGTTTCTTCCCCACATAAAGTCTGACGCAATTTAAAAGCATCACTTCTCTTCATACTTCTTGTTAAGTAAAAGTATACATCCACAAAAAAATCTTCAATGGATACATTTAGCTTCTTAGCAGCACTACGTGCTGTATTATGAATCCAATGACATGTACAGCCAATAAAAACAATGGACGGGTTTTTATCTTTTATAAATTTTGTAACACCATGGTGCTTTCCCACCATAACTGGTGCATTGTCTGAGCAAAACGCTATACAATTTTGCCATGAAATCGATCGTTTCGTGAGTTCTTTATTCAGCAAGTGAAATATGTTTTCCCCAGTTGCATTATCACATAGATTCAGTAATGATAGCAATACTGTGATTACTTTACTTAAGGTTTAGTCAAAATAACTGACTAAAATCGGAAATATTTTTTGATCCGAATGGGAATTACTACCATCTGTAGCCAATCAAAACTCCTTATACGGGCACTTCCATATTTTGCTGCAATTGCTGAATCTGGAAACATTTTTTTAAATAATGCACTTGCATGGTCAGGAATGGCAATTGGACAGTTGTGCTCTATTAAAAAAATTGCAAATAATGCTTCTGCTCTAATAATGAAGAGGTCATCAGATTACGCAAACATTTTTTTTAATGTTTGGTTTGATGCTTTTCTTTTTGCAGCCTTAATATGACGGCGACATTTCACATGACGTCTACAGTCGTCTTTTCCACCATGTGCAACAGAGAAGGAAATATCACAACAGGTACAGTAGGCATCAATTTCTGATTCTTTCTATCTTTTTAAAACAGGCCACATTTTCTCATAAGCATCTTTAAAAACTTGGTTATGTTTTCTCTTTCCTTCAGAGAGAGACATGATGAAAAACACCCCAGCAGACTAATTTTTTCAGGGGAAAAAAAAAAAAAAAAAAAAAAAGAGCAACCAGAACACGGAAATGAAAAAACGAACCACCACAAACGAATAACAAACTTTTTATTCTCCCGAAAGAGAAGAGCAGCTAAAAAGGACCAACAGGCGTGCGCCATTCGCATCCGAGACCCACGGGAGCATTGTGTGGGCAAGACTCACCACGTAATCTATTACTGGGGGTCACGTCTCCCCTTTCATTCACAATCCCGTTGGCAACCTGCTGAGTTACTCCTCCTTTCCTAACTAAGGATAAAAAAAAATAAAAAATATCCGAATTTTCATTTTAACAGAGCTGAATCTTTGACAGATGCCATAACTTGGTCTTATAAAGATCACCCTGCAAATTTCGCTTGAATCCAACGGAAACTTTTTAAATTACGCACTTTTCTTTTTTAATTATTAAGACGTTAACGGGAAAGTGCAGATGACCGAGAAATACGGGCTTGCACATTCATTTCCCCCCCCCTGTTACTCTGAGCCCTATTTGCCTCCTGCTGTTGTATTGATTTGAGTCTTTGCTTAACTGAAGATAAAAACGTGAAAAATTAATTCTCTGAATTTTCATTTTAAAAAGCTGATTTTTTTTATAGATGCCCTAATTTGATCAAACAAAGGTACCCGGAAAATTTCGCCTGAATCCGGTGAAAACTTTTTAAATTACACACACACACACACACACACACACACACACACACACACACACACACACACACACACACACACACACACACACACACACACACACACACACACACACACACACACACACACAAAAAAAAAAAAATTGGGACACTTAGAGAAAGAGATATTAATATTTAATAAAATAATTGCATTTCTAACCCCAAAAGTTTTTTTAAGTTATCAAGGTGAAATTTTCAGGGCCACTTTGTTTTAATAAATGATGGCATTTGTAAACAGTTCTGTACATTTAACTGAAAATTCGGTCGGGAAAAAAATAATCTGCAATTTTGCTCCCCAGTATGTAAAGACATCGTGCTGCCTGCACTGGGCGGGGATCCCCTCACTGCAGTACTTATCTTGAGGTCATTCATCTACCATGGACATTGCAACCTGCTTCCAACAGCTGCAAGCCGGCCAAGTGACACAACTTAAACAAAAACATCAAGAAGAATGGCAGCATGTAAAGTCCGATTTCCTTTTGGCTTTTTTTTTTTTTTTGCTGGTTTTAACAGTTTCGGAGAAAAATAATTGTGCCAACCCTTGAATTTTTTAACAATACGCAACAATGTTGAAATAAAATGCAGTAAACAAATATTTAAAATTTTATGTCTACTCCAAGATTGGCCATTTTGTCCGGAGTTTTCACAAAACTTCTGAGGTGGCCGGAGCAAGGTATCAATTCCAGTACAACTCTGGGCAAACCGGAGCACTCGGCAATTCTGCTGTGCGTGTAAGATTGCTATATGTGATGACACAGTCCTGTTAGCAGAAAGTGAAAATAAGCTGCAGAGTATGCTGGCCCAGATGTATGAAGTGTGTATGAATTTCAAACTAAGTATAAATAAGAGAAAAAAAACAAAGCCATTGTTTCTGAGCAAGAATCTGTTAGTAATGGAAGCAATATAAATCTAAATGACACTGTTATTGATCAGGTAAAAGTTTGTATATTTGGGAAGCATATTTTACAGAGAGAACAAATTATATGGCAAAATTAGTAAGTGAGTGAACTCTTCATTAAAAGCCATAGCTGCTTTAGGAGGATTTCAGAGGAATGATGGGTTCTCGAGAAAGTCCCGAATGTCTGTATATGAAAGAGTAATTGTTCCTACTTTGATGTATGGCAGTGAAACCTGGGTTCTGTAGAAAAGACACAGGAGTCGTTTGTGTGCTGGGGAGATGCATTACATACAGGGGGTTTGTGGTAAGACAAGCTCTGATCATGTGAGGAACGAAGATGTGTAATGTGAGACAAAATGTTGTTAGTAAGGTGGACACTAATATTCTTAGGTGGTTTGGCCATGTTGAAAGAATGAGTGAAGAGATGCTTACTAAGAGAATTTATTCAGCCCAAGTGGCAGGAAAGAAAGGTAGAGGAAGGACAAGGAAGTCATAGAAGGATCAGATTCAGGAATGTCTGCATGAGAAAAAGATAATGAGTATGAAGTACAAATGGTCTTCTGTGCAGTGTGTGATGGATGTCAATGAAGCTTATGCTGTGTACCGAGACCGCTGAAATTGGAGACTCCTGAGACAGCAACAGCGAGTTCTTTCTGTGAGGAGCTAACCTCTGCAGGGCTGCAGTTGCATTGTTATCAAGCTGGGTCCTAGGAACCCACATATTTTTAAAAAGTGGGTACTTTGCGAGATATTCTGGGTTATTTAAAAAATAAAAAGTATCGCGAGATAATGAATATTTAGACTTACATAAGCAAATGAAAAATAAATGTAATGTACATTGTTCGACACTTTAAATTTATGCTTTTCAAAAGCAATCTTATTAAAAAAAAAATCAAGTACTTACAATATTAAATTTTATCATTTTGAACTAAATTTTATCATAATGGAACTCCACAAAAACAATGCATTTTAAGTCAGTTCAGAACACCAGGGCTGTTTTTATTTTTCAAAACACAGGAACTGTGTGATGACTATTGAACAGTTTCTTTGACTGTTAACGAACGATCATTGAAGTAGAAGACATACAAGAGACTGACGAAGGAAAAAATAGCTGAACTTTTTAACCGCATGGGTGAAAAATAAGAATGTGCTGCGAAACAGAGTGAATATAATGCGCCGTGAACAAGACAAAATTGTTCACTGAAATTTGTTATGTAAATATTAAGGTTGAGCACATCACTGTATTCAAAAAATATATATTTTTTAATTTTTTATGTTTAACAGCAACACAGGATAAATGTAACATCGTGGAGAAATAAAATTACGACTAGCGACGAAATCTACGCTCTGTCCAACTTCCGTTTTAGGAAAGTTTTCCTCCATTATGAAGCTGCAAAACAAATATTTATGGAATAAAATTATATTTAACACTACCTTGTAGAAGAAACATTGGGAGTAAAAAGAATTACAATTACAGGAGAAACTTTCACTCTGTCTAACTTCTGTTTCTGAAAGTTTTGAAAGTTAGAATTCCGCCCACCGACGGAAAACAACCCCACCACCAATCTCTCCAAAATTTCTGTTCAGTTCTGCATCGATCTCGAGAACCATCGAAATGACGATGGAAATGGCGGAATTCTTCAAATCCACGGCAAAATCTCGTGCCTGAAGATAACAGGGACATTTTCGCTCCAACTTTTGTTTTAGGAACTTTCTTCTATTTTAAAGCTGAAATGCAAATACTTATAGAATAAAATTATATTTAACAATACTACTGTGCAGAAGAAACATCGTGAGACAAAGAAATCACGATTACAGGAAAATTTTTCACTCCGTTTTGAGAAACCAAATACCATCCCCAGATCAAAAAATGCCCCCCCCCACTAATCCTTCAAAATTTCTCTTCAGTTTTGCATCGATCTCGAGAATAACTAAAAAAAAAAAAAAAATCAGCGAATTTGCGGAAGAATTTCATGTATGCGTACAACTTTTAGTAGAGTATAATCGTTCACAGTGCTCTCATTAAATGTCAGTTTGTTTTTCAAATTTTAAATTTCAACTGTTCCAATATTGATTAAAAGAGCTGAGAAGTTTAATAAATTAATCAGGACATTTGTACATTTACATAATCTTGACTTACAGTAAGTACATTGCTGGCTGTTTTCATTCTTTCCCTCACGAATTCGACTTCTGCCAAATGGCACGTTAAAAAAATCTGAAATAAAATGTGGGTCCCAAAGAATGCACAGAATTTGTAACTATGGGGTAGTTTTTTTGGTTTTTGGGTAATTTACGCACTACAGTGTGTCAGTGGCAGCACTGATCAGAGAACAGCTTAGTGATATGTATGTATGTAACATACGTACAACTTTGATTTGAAAATTTTTTCTTGTACTGGAAACAGTTACTCGTGGGATATGTTTTAAATATAATTTCTAATTTTTCGCAAAGAATGGTTTGGCCATCAGGAGGCGTAGGTGTCTTTCTACTTCTGAGGTATTTGCAGTGAAATCTAAGCTCAGAAAAAAATCTTTTGTGGACCGATGACTCACCCCAGAAAACCTTTTTGAGAATACTTTGTTTTTAATAGTGCATAGTGTCTCACCTGGGGGCATAGAGATATATCTTATTTTTGTTGATATCTGTACTTCTAAGAATCCAATTGGAAAAATTCTTGGTTGGATATCGTTTCCAGTGGGAAATGTTTCTCGTATATTTTAAGTTTTTCAAGTAACACATAGATTTTCTGCTAGGAGGCGGAATGGTAAATTGCATTTTCCATACACGAGACTGACCTAGGAACAAAAAAGCTGAACTTTTTAATCCCGCGAAAAAAAATCAGAAATGCAACAAGAAATTGTGAATATAAAGTAGCACAAGCAAGATGGAATTGTTCACTGTATTTACAATATAAAATTACTGAATTCAAAACACAATAAAGTGATTTTAAAAGACACTGCTTCAAACACACATCTCTCTCTCTCTCTCTCTCTTATTTTTATTTTTTTTTTGTACTTGCTAGAACATCAGCTCAATTTTCTTCTTGTGTTGCTTTCTTCTCAGCAAGTTCCATGGCCATATTTGTCATTTGTTGACTCTGAAGCTACACAGCAATCTTTCCTTAGTTTTTCTTTCTGTTGATATAATTCCCTTCCTATTTCTTCACTACTTTTCTTTCCTCCACCCCTTTTATTCCCTCAGATGACAATAAATTATCCATCATGCCGAAAGAACTTTCACCCTGAGGACCACGAACACACAATATCAATACTTTTGAACACCATGCATCACTTCTAACAAATTTTCAAACTCCGCCATTTTAGTTCACTTATATACCATTAAAAACCAAGCACGTAAAAACATACACAAGGTAGAATACAAACCAAAAAGACAGCAGTTCTAGTTAAGAGTGCTGAAATCTAGACTTATTGTTATGGATGAATATAAATTGCATTAAGTAAAAAAAAAAAAAAAAAAAAATAAACAACTGGATTTTTAAAAGTTGTCTTACAGTCAAATCTTGCCTGATGGATTTCAGTTGATCACAGGCATAATGATAATCTTGTTTCATAGTATAGTGATCCTTTACCATGGCTAAGGCCTTAACTAGTACATCAACTGGTCGTACTGTGGATGGATCAGGAGCCTGCATGAAGACAAAAGATGAGTACTACATGCACTAAAAAACTAGTAGGTCAATATATTTATGTAGTAGTTCAAATTCACCAAAATTCAGTAACTTCAAAGGAGAAAATCAACATCTAAATTATCAAGTGAATTCAAACCCCAATTCATACATTAACTTTAACACATTTAAATTTGTACCACTGAAATTTATGGTACTCACAATTTTGCAAGTTTGGAACTAATGATAGTAACACATATTTACACTAAAATATCTCAATATGACTCAAGGGTATTATATTAAGAGTTATAAGGATAAGGTATTGTAGAAATCTACGCAACAAGATGACACTGCAGGTATTCACAGAGAAACATTAAGTTCATTTCTGTCATAATGGTAATACTTCTTCATGGATCTCTTTACTACAATATTAAAGAACCATCAAATGAAGATGTGAAACTGAAAAGCTGGATAAACAAACTAAAAAAACAGCTGATATCTTTACTGAACCATCAGTACCACACAGTAAACTCCCGAATTATGGGCATACCTCAAATTTCCAGGAAACCCTGTGGATAAACAGAATTAAGAGTAACTTAGATGATTTTTTTTATACAAGAGGGCAACAGAGAAGTTAAAGAGTTTTGCTCTTTAGTGCTAATGCTCATCGAACTAAACCTACAAAAACTTTTGCCTTATTTTTAAAGAATTATTCAATAACAACTAACATTCCAGAAGCACTATAGCTCATAATTTTTTTATTTTGCAAGGACATTATCTTTAAATGGCTCTAGCAACACAATCCAAACTGCATGCAATGCCAATGGGCTTTAAGAACAAATTCAAAACATTGATAACAGGTTCTGACAGTGAACAAAATGCCAGAAATGTCTACTAATAAACAAAACTCAGAAGGGAAGAATTAAGGGACCTCAACTAAATATAGCTGCTGTTCTGCCTTATTACTAGAAACTGGATTATATGCATTAAAAGGAAAAAAATCTACCAAAATATGCATTTAAAATACACACAATATGTACTCTAGAATGCAAATGCACAAGAACATAACATTTTGTACTAGTTATATGATCTTTGAGCACTACTCTACGATCACAGTATCAATATATCCTGTGCTGGATTGGATATATTGAAACTGCAATCATAATTCTCACATCACACTCTAAATATAAACAGTCAGTTTTGTACTATATCAGGAAACAAATTGAGTGAGCATTTTTCCTGCTGCTTAAAAAGAAATTTAAAGCTCAAAAAATGGAACTACAACTTTCTGCTGCCATCTATCATTCCCTGTAAAGTTATTCTTGCACAACAAAAAATGTATTAACACTTCTAAACTTTCATTTTGCTTAAACAAATGAAAATATGTTTGCTTTGTCCCTTGATTTTGCAAGAAGTGATAAATGAATGAGAAAACATGCATTTTATGCAAAAGTACGCCAAAATTAGGTACTGCGTTGCTCAATTTGCAGTAAAAATAATTCCACAGGCCTCGTGAAAAAGCAGGTTTTTTTTTTTTTCATGGACAGATTATGCACTGATTTTTAAATTTTATTTCACTTAAAAAAGAAGAGCAAAAACAACAACTTGGTTTTGATGAAGAAACTGTTAGAAATAAGGAACATCAATTTCATTATGAAAAATTCTTAAAAAATAAATAGCATACCTTTTCCCTATTACTGAAGACATCAAAAACTAGAAACATAATCAGAAAAATGTAAAAATTAAGAATATAATCAGGAAGGAAAACAAACAAAAAGATGGAACTTGGCCAGAAAAATTCAAAATGCAGAAATAGAAAACCCACAAAACAATATCATTGATGCAAGAACATTTCCAGTGGTTCCAAACATTTTGTGGCTATCAGACAGATATCCTGTGAGATTTCCTGCCCTTTTCCAGTTTTTCCCATTGCTAGCCACATTAGTCTAATTTTTCTATTCTTTTCTTAATTTTTTTCCCCTTATTGCAAGAAAGAATTCCAGTACTATACCAGAAACATTCATAAAATCACGATAAAGGACATGAAAAAACCCGAAATAAAATTTCAGGATTTTTTTCAGAATTTCATGGTTCATGTAAACTAACAATCATGTGACCAGATAGATTAAGACATTATATTAAAAAAAAAAAAAAAAAAAAAAAAAAAAAAAAAAACACAGAAGAAATGTCACAGTATTGAAAACACAAGAAAAACAATCCTAAAAATGTTTACTAAAGTTACAATCTTAAAAACACGAAAATAAACTTTAATAAACATTGCTTCACTGAGTTTTCTGACTTCTGTAGCATATTTGATGTTTTCTTTACACCATAGTGGACCGACAATTCCTTTAGTGACCTAGAGTGTCTGGGGACCAAAAGTGGGAATGGTTGAAGTTCCAGGACAAGCAACAGAATTTTTTTTACGACATTTCCATGATAACAAGAATTCACAGGACATTATGAAACATGCTATGAACAAAACACCACAAAATGAACGTTTTCCCACATCATATGCAGGCCACATAAATTGTCCTGATTGATGGATATGATAATTTGAATTTTTAACAACACATTTAGCAGTTAAAGACTTTAATAAATGAAATTCTTTTATTCTTCAGATTTTCTAGGTAATTAAATTGTTTATTACTTGTAAAAAAAATTCATAGTTGAATGAGCAACAAATAATTTCATAAATTACACAGAATAAAAACATAATGAATCTCTTAGTTGCAAAACACATTTCTAGAACAAAACTTTTCAGCAAGACCACATGTACCATATTTTTGGTGGTAGAATGCATCTTTTAGCTGTCAAATCAAAAACAAGTTAACTACACAGATGGAAATTGCCAAAGATTATGCACTACTTAAAAAGTTTGAAGAATAAGATCTTACCCGAGTTGGGACTATGCTGACAGAGGGCGAAGCGGAAGAGGCCAACGGCAGACGTGAGAAAATTGTGGACATGTGAAGACGCATGGGAACTGAGGGCTGAGCTGATATAAGAAATAATGTGAGGATGCGCGAGAACTGACGGCAGAGGCCGCAATGAGAGAACTGATGTGAAACCTTATGACGAAAGACAGAATAATGAATATTCAGTTTGTGTGTGTGTATTTTTATTTAATTCACATAAAATGATCTGCAATAAATTATGTTCATCAAGTTTTAGGATGTGTAATCCTAATTGGAATATGTGAATGCTATTGTGTATACGATCATGTGCAGCATACCCAATGAAGATGTTGGAATGCTGGAGAGCCCGTGCATGGACGAGGTAAGAAGTCAAATTATAATACCTCTAAGTACCTAAATTGAATTGAAATGCGAAAAGTAAGAACAACCCGCTCATCATCAAAGATGTGATCTACAAATTTAACATAAAGTAATGTGAGAACTCAGATAGTGTTGTTCTTAACACTAATGGATAAATATATCCATACAGAAGTCATTTCTCCTGCAACTTGCCATTTCAATGCTCAAGCTAATGAAGCCCATTTGAAAACAAAAATACCATTTTATGCCACTGTTACTAGAATGTCATTCATGAAACTCATGTTTGGACTTTCCTTATTTCACAACAGCAGTTGAACAAAAAAAAAAAAAAAGTAGAAGTTTATAACTGATAGTGAATTTGAGTACACAAGATATTTTTTGTGTATCCCCCTTACCTTAATGCAATATCCCAATGCTGAAAGTAAAATGAACGGACAAACTATTATATACACCCACGTAATAATATGTTGTACCACCTTTTGCCCTCGGAACAGCAGCCAGACATCTTGGTACGGACTCAATACGGTGTTGAAAATGTGGAGATGGTATTGTACCCCATGAAGCGAGGATCACATGTTGTACAGCATCCACAGTTGCAGGTGGGGGTTCGTGGGCTTGAACTTATCTTTTCAATTGTCTTAAATTTTCAATGGGATTGAGGTCTGGTGATCGAGGGGGCCATTTGAGTGATGTAAACTCACTTGAATACTCCTGGAGCCAATCGGTTGCCACTTGAGAAGTGTGTGATGTGGCGCTGTCCTATTAAAAAATGGTGTCAGGGTGCTGAAAGAAAATCATTATGAATGGATGTAGGTGGCCAGTGATGTTCATATATCCTGTGCTGGTTGTATCAACATGTACGAGCCAGCCCCCAAGGAAGGCCATGCAAATGCACCCCCAAACTATTACACTACCTCCCATATGCCTGACCCTCAAATTGACAAGTGCTTTACACGACATATGCACCCTTCCATTGGCACGATAGAGTTGAAACCATGACTCATTATACCAGACTGTGTGTTTCCACTTTTCTACACTTCAGGTGCAATGGAATATGCTTTTGTAAATTGCAGCCAAATCTTTTTGGTGCCTTGCTGTCAACAAAGGGGCACAATGTTGACATCGACTGCCATAGCGAATTTTTCCTGTGGTAAGATTTTCAAGACTATGGGTACCATATTTTTGGTATTGCCAAATTTTCAGCAAAGACCACATGTACCATACACATACATACATATTAGGGTGGGTCAGAAACACTGAAATGTTTTATTAGATTGAATTGCTGCAGTGCGAACAAGTTGCCCCCGGTATAGCTAAAAGATATGTAAAAAAATAAATGAAACAATATTTTCCATTCACGCATGATGATCAAAATTATAGGAATTTCCAAAATCCATGCAATTTGATTGATTTTTTTAAGTACCAAATAAATTACAATCAAATTGCTATAGTGGGGAAAAGTTACCTCTAGTATAGGTAAATGTAATGTAAAAAAAAAAATGTTTTGAATACAATATTTTTTGTTTGTGCATAACGATCGAAATTATAGAAGTTCCACAAATTTAGATAAAACTGATCTGAAAAGAACTCCAGAAAACCATCTATCTCAGTTTGAGGCGACGGGTATTCAGTGCACATAAGCAGGAGGTTAAAGACAACTTTTCTTCATGTCCTCGGGCTCAGTTGTAGTCTGTCCACTAGAAGGAACTCACAGCAGGTGGCAGTGATTGACATATAGTGGAGTTGGCATTCTTTTTATATATTTACTGGGCCAATCCTTCCTACCCTATGCTGTCTTTGGAGATCCAGGAACTTTCAGTTCAATAGAAGGAACTTCTTTCGATTTCTCACAGGTGCATGCGATTGGTAGTGGGCAAATACAAGAGTCATGTTTTTTTTTTGTAATGAACGCAATCCCGCACCACAGAATACTTGCATGCAGCAACAGCAAAAAGTGCCTTAGATACTTTAAAACTGTCCGGCTTGTTTTGCTTTCATCCTGGTTATAACACTTCCTCAGTTTGTAATATTTATTGTGAGGATGCATGCTTTATCAAATACAGATTTTATTTTGTTTGCCACTGTCACCAGTATACAACATAGTTGTCCAGGTCGAGAGGTCCCAGCCGCAAGTGAGTGGAGGGAGAAGGATTTGATACTTAGAAAGTCTATCTAGAAATGTCTAAATGTGTAGAATTTCTATAATTTTAATCGTCATGCACGAACAGAAAATACTATCTTAATTCAAAAAGCTTCTTCACATTATATTTAGCTATATACTAGAGGCAACTTTCTGCCTATATACTATAGCGATTGTACTTTATTTGGTACTTAAAAAAAAATCAATAAAATTGCATAAATTTCTATAATTTTGATTGTTATGCATGAACAGAAAGTATTCCTCGATTTAATTATTATTATTATTTTTAAATCTTTAGCTATACCAGGGGCAACTTTCACACACTGTAGTCATTTTGATCAAAAACATTTCGGTATTTTTGACCCAACCTAATACATATATACAGGGGTTGAGCTTTCAATCTCATTCTTTGCAATTTACAGGGTGGACGTTTTAGTGACAGATAAAAAAATTTGTGAGATTAGTTTTTGGTTGGACACCATGTCAAATTTTGCTTTGGCAATACCAAGGATATTTTAAAAATTAATCTAAAATATTTTAATTCATAAGATAAGAAATCCACAAATATATGAAAGTCCTGAAAATTCTGCAAGTAATTAAATGCAACTTTTCAACATCCATATTTTTACACTGACCCTTTTCGAACACCAAGCCAGAGAATAAATGTACTATCCAATTTTTCAATTAATTTGAATTTACAAATTTTGAAGATGTGAATCCATGAAATTTTTGGGGTAAATATGACACGGAGGGTAAAGTCAGATAATATCCAAAAAACTTGAAAATTTCGTCGTTCTGGTGCGGAAATCAAATGCGCGTCTCTCAGATAGCGCCCGAGTATGCTAAACACTACACCACCAATTAGCATACTCGGGCCCTATCCGGGAGACGCAGGTTTAATTTCCCCTACAGGATAACAAAATTTTCAAGTTTTCGGATATTATCCGACTTGTAATCCACGTCATATTTACACCAAAAAACGGACTTACACCTTCAAAATTTGTATTGTATGGGGTAATCCTGTGTTCCATTAATGATTATCATTCATTCATAATTTGAATTTATCCCGTCAATAATTCTTTGTTTAAAAAATTTATGTGTAGCAATAAATTCAACATTGAAAATAAGTGTATGTATTACTTTGCATTACGTTTCAGATCTACAACAATATTTTGCTGCATACTTGTAAAGGATCTACACTGAAGAGCAATTGAATTACAGATACCTGTCTAGTAACGTGTAGCACCACCTTTCGTTCTGATGACGGCGGCGATTTGTCTCGGCATGGACTCGACAAGACACTGGAAGCGTTGGGAAGCCATACGGATCCACGACCCCTGAACAAGCTCCCACAGTTCACAAAGATTTGATGGAGGGGAACAGAGCCTCGAACATCTCTCTCGGTGGCATCCCAGATGTGCTCGATGGAATTGAGGTCAGGTGACCTAGCTGGCCAAGGAAGCGAGGTCACGTCGGTGGAGTGTTCATCCAACCATTCGGATACAATTCGGGAGCGATGGCACGGTGTATTGTCTTGTTGCAGGATGAGGTCTACAGTGGGATGTTGAAGACGCACAAACGGGAGCAAATGGTCGTCCAGGATATACCGGTGACGTTGACCTGTGAGGGACGATATCATTTCAGTCCACGTCAACAGCCCCCAGACGAGAATGCCACCCCCCACCAGCTTGAAGATTACTCTGCTGGCAAGAAGGATCCATCGCTTCATGTGGTTTGCCCCATACTCGTATCCTGCCATCCGCATGTACCAATGCGAGTCTTGACACATCAGTCCAAGCAACATTTTCCCACATGTCTAGGGTCCAGTGGCGATGTTTCAGCACCCATGCTAATCTTTTGCAACCTGTGATGTGTGGTCAGCAGCGGTACCCTCGTGGGACGATGGCTTCTGTACCTCATAGTGAGGAGATGGTTCTGGATGGTGTGGCTGCTTACACATTTTTGTGCACCAGCATTAAATTGCTGAGTGATTTCTTGCTCTGTGGCCCGCTCATCCACAAGCTGTTGTCCACGGCAGTTGGCCCTTGCACGGATGGTTTTACCGGATTCAATGTACGCACGGTGCACCCGTGACACAGTGGCGCATGAAAACCCCAGTGCCTGTACGACTTCCGAGATAGGGTGACCCATTCGTCGGGCCCCGACAATTTACCCATGACCAAATGCGCTTAGACCCTTCGTCTTACTCATACTGCGTCCGACTCTTGCCGATTCCTGTTGCATCACTCCTTATATTGTCGGATCGCTGCATACGTCATGTCATTTCCGTTTACAGGGTTGCCCACAGCGCCACATTTGCATAACGCCAGCTGTCTCTAATTCAATTGCTCTTCAGTGTATAACTTATTGTCTTTGTACTACTATAACACTGTTTTTATTTTATGTTTTATATTGCTAGTGGAGAGCGAAAAAAACTTGGTGATTTCAGATTACATTTGGCAAAAACTTTAAGATAGAGCAACACCGTATGTGTATATATATATTGTGTGGGTTTGTGCATAAAAAGCTTGTGGATGCACCTCCATAAAATTCTGATGTTATCTGTTCTGCTGCGAGATTCCATGTCAAGATGTGGGACAGTCTGCACTCGCCTCTCAAGGCAATTGCATGTTTATGGCCACATTTTTCTAGTTGGGTGGAAGTTTAGCCATATTTTACATAGTCTTGGTATATGTGTGTGCAATAGCCTGACATGGAAATCAACTGTTCAGCAGGTGCTGGTTTTGGAACAACCGGCCTTCCTTACAACTACTATCTGACCACGGTTTCTCACATAAACGTTTGATTTCCAGTGCGTAGAGACCTGCTCTATTTATAGGCAGTGACAGTTTCAGCGTCCCATGTGACTGGACGTGGTACTTACTTCTGCTTTGCATATTGTTATGAAGGTGTACATAATAATTAGTCCATTTAGAATATACATGGATTGACAGCCTTGTCTAATCATCAGCTTCAACCTCAGATTTAAATAGTACTTTATGATTAAATGCTCAAGTAAAAAGCATTTTACAGTAAGTTGGGAAAATAACAGGAGCTCACACTGTACAATAAAATAAAATGAAATATGCAGATCTAATGAAAACTATAACCTGACAAATGAAATCTAGATAGTAGGTTTTGTTTGTGGTTACGAGACAATTTCTTGCACCCAACCACCTAAAAATCAATTCTCATGACTAAAAGTGCATTTAACTGTTAGCAATACAGTTCATTACAGTAAACTGCTAAGCCCTAAATGTTTACTGAAACTATATTTAAAGACTTCTCTCTGTACTGCATTATCCCTAACAAACACATCACCCCCCCTCCCTTCTGATTTTGCAGGAAGAAAACGTTGGTTGCAATTTCAATTCCCCCACTTCATCTTATAAGACGTTTAGCTTGTCAGCTGTGAAGTTATTTAGAAACTGTATCTTCATAGTTTGCAAAGGTCTATTTGTATTTACACAACACAACAGTTTTCAGATGATAGAAAGACACAATCATGAATGGGCACAACAGTCTAAAAAAATATTTCAGTTAGATTTCCTAAGTACTTACAGATGTCAGGCGCAAATATGGCTTTTCAAGGTCTTGAGATGTTCCAATTATGGTAAAGGATTCCCAATCAATGTCCAAGCCATCATCGACAACCTAAAACAAATAATAAAAAAATCCATACAACTGAATCAAATATAATTTTTATCTGATTGCTTAATAGAAGCAATGCCAATGGAACTGCAGGATGAACATACAGTGGAAATCAATAGAGCATGTTTTATTCCATTTTCCGATAGTTCTTGATTTAGCTGAATATCACTTTGTAACGACGTTGATCTAAACCATAAAAGCAAAAACAGATGTGTGTGCATATACCATGTCGCACAAGTGATCAAGCATGCTTTTGAAACAGCCCATTTCACACAGACACAACAGTATGTATATAAAAAAAGATCTTAACAATAAACTTTTCCTATTCATATATGTACTGGGTGTTTCATAAACATTGTAACTGAGGTTTATTTCCTCAGCAGGTGGTCATACTTCCAATTGGAAAAAAATATTAGAATGAAGCACAAGATTCTGCAGTGCCAATTGTACTACAGTGGGTACTAATGTAATCATTGGCACAGATGTGCCGAATTTTCACTGCCGTCCATGTAGCCACTCTTTCGGAAAACTTGAAAATTACATTGCCTTGGAGCAGGAATCGAACCCGCACCTCCTGATTACCGGTCGAGCATGCTATCTGTTACACCATCCAGGACAAGGAAGTTCCAAGCAACTGAAGCTAAGCAGATGTAACTCAGAAATCTGAGAACATTTCAGATTTGTGCTAGTCGAAGCAACTATAGGCTTCATTGTAGCGTCCCAGGGGTTGGATGTAGGTGTTTTAAGTACCAGTGCTTCATAGAACATCATATATAAAAGGAAACGAATTTCCCCGAAGAAATAATTCTTCTCAAGTACATGGAAGGCGATACAAATGTAATCATTGGCACAGATGTGCCGCATTTTCACTGCCAGCCACTCTTTCAGAAAACTGGAAAATTACATTGTCCTGGAGCGGGAATCGAACCCGCAACTCCCTATTACCGGTCAAGCAGGCTATCCCCCAGATGTGAGAAAAGGTTGTCGGGACACTACAAGGAAGCTTATAGTTGCTTCGACTAGCACAAATCTAAAATGTTCTCAGATTTCTAAGTTAAACCTACTTAGCTTCAGTTGGTTGGAACTTCCTTGTCCTGGAGGGCGCAACAGATAGCATGCTCGACCAGTAATCGGGAGGTGCGAATTCAATTTCTGCTCCAGGGCAATGTAATTTTCAAGTTTTCTGTAAGTGTGTCTGCATGGATGGTAGTGAAAATGTGGCACATCTGTGCTAATGATTACATTTGTATCGCCTTCCATATATTTGGGAAGAATTATTTCTTCGGGGAAATTTATTTCCCATTTATGTACGATGTTCTACGAATACAGTGGGTACTATTTACATAAAAATAAAAAACCTGGCTCTAACAGGGAACAATATCCATTTAGAAAAAAAAAAACTTGCACAGCATGCTAAGTTTTCTAAAGAAATCAGCTGTATTTTTCTAGCTGCAAAAGTCACTTAGATATTCACAATATAAAATATGAACACGTCACATGAAGCCCCATAATGAAATTATAGCATGTTTATCTGTTACATGTACAATGTTTGACAGTCACAACACCGCAAATAACTGCCATCTTTAAGCACTCAGTGGTACTGCATCAGGCCATTATCTCATCTCTCACAGTTTATATTGTGCCACAGGAAGGAAGTGAGTTTAAGAACTATTATAGTAAAGTTGTATGATGTTTTACAGATTTGTACGAGACAGTGTAAATCGCTAATCAAAATTTCCATTGACATCCAAGAACACACATTTAACAAGACTTCATTGGCTATTGAAATTAACATTGGTGCAAGTGCAATTGTAAAGATGTATCTACTGTCAAACATCATACAAAAAGGGATAAATGTGTTGGATACAGGGCTTCCCACAATGCATGTTTTTACGACTAAGTTAACGTAAAAAACATTATTTTAGGTTAGTTTTCGGGTGTGACCCTATGCATAATGAAATAAAATCGAATTTCAGTAAATATCACTCAATTCATAAATAATAGGACTACTCACAATGTTTCCGAATGTCAGGTATGCAGGAATGGCCCCTTAACTCCGGTGCAACAGTTCAACCCTTTGTTGTAATTCCGAAAAATCCACTGCAACATGCAATCCAAGAATGGACCTAAGTCAGAAATACAGACACCACGAACGACAAAGACCTCATAACAACACGAATCATGATAGTAAAACGGTATATAGGTGTAATGAAGTAAAAGAAGCAAATAATGCCAACTTCATGGTTGTATGGTTTCAAGGCATTGACCTTATTTGCTTCTTTTACTTCATTTCACCTATATACCGTTTTACTATCATGATTCGCGTTGTTATGAGGTCTTTTGTCGTTCGTGGTGTCTATACTTCTGGACTTTGGTCCATTCTTGGATTGCATGTTGAGTTACCTTTACGCTCTAAATGTTGAATTGCTAATGTTGCAGTGGATTTTTCGGAATTATGACGAAGGGTTGAACTGCTGCACCGGAGTTGAGGGGCCATTCCTGCATACCTCATGTATTCGGAAACATTGGGAGTAGTCCCATTATTTCATTCTTTATGAATTGAGTGATATTTTCTGAAATTCGATTTTATTTCATTATGCATAGCGTCAAGCCTGAAAACTATATATTAAAACTGAAATAACATGATGTACAGTAGTGTGTAACATTTTTTATGTTAACTTAGTGGTACTATGTGCCACGTAAATAAACACATGCAATATGGCATAGTTCATGCGCTATATGGCATAGTAAATGTTGAATACACATGTTTTTAATTCGTAATGCTATCTTGGTAACTTTTGAAGCTGAAAGACAGGGTTGCTTTCTTCAGATTAATTAGCATGCCATAAAAGTTTTTCTAAATGGTATTGTTTGCTGGGAAGGCCATATAAAAATTTAGGTTTTCTATTTTTATACAAAATACTGCCCACAGTAGTGAAGCTGCCACAACAGAATTATACTCTTATTTCTAATACTTTTTCCAATTGAAAGTACATGTCTATGACCAACCACTGAGGATATAAACCCATACGAAACACCCGGTATGTTGCACATTAAAGGAAACAGACAGAAATACCACGATAGAAGCACCAATTTTAACAAAGTTGGTGATAAGGTGAACAGTAATTATAGGTAGAAATGACTGAAATTTTCATATTGTCAAAATAAATTTTATTTGAGATACCAATGAAAAAGATTAAAAGTTTTGAAAATTAATCGGTACGACAGCGATAGTAAACCAATACAATCAGCACATTTACAGAAGTTTATGAAAAAGGGAAAATGTACATTTTAAAAACACAATACAAGTTATTTATGTTCACAGCAAGCACTAGACTGACTTTACACACTATGTAATAAAATAACATGTGCACATAAAAAAAAAAAAAAAAAAAAAGAGTTTACGTTATATTACGCTGTCCATCCTTCCTAAAAGACCTTTCTTTTCTACACGTGTCATCAGCAAAGTTTAGAAGTGAGTTAACATTATACCATAATTTTTCATAAGCACACGGGACAAAAAAAATTAGTTACCCCTGTCAGAACTTACCTAATAATGGGCGACGGCTCCTCTTGCCTTGATAACAGCATGAATCTGGTGCGGTACAGACGCCACGAGGTTGTGGATGTATTGAACATCGATTTGCAGCCACTCGTGCGGCAATTGGTCCTGAAGTTCAGCCAGAGTACGTGGGTGTCTATTCCAGCGTTTCACCTTCTGTTCCAAATTGATCCCACAGATTTTCAATAGGATTTAAATCTGGGGATTTGGTGGGCCAGTCGAAGTGAGACAGTGTTGCCGATTGTGCGCCGTGGCACTCAGTCACAGTTTTAGCCCTGTGCACACGGCAATTGTCATCTTGGACGACAGGAGTGGCAATGTGATGCTGCTCCTGGAGATGTAGGGCAAAGGGCAACACTTTAGGTACGCATGCTGGTTCAAATTCATTGTCACTGCAACGCGAGGGCCTATTTCGTGGTAGGAAAAACATTCCCGAAACATCACAGAATCCCCTCCAGCTTGAACAACACTTTAAAGAAAATCAGGATTAAAGGCTTCATTGGGCCTGCGATGCACTCGTTGCCTCCCATCATTGGAGTACAAACAAAAACGAGTCATCAGACCAAATTACTCATTTCCAATCCTCCGCAGTAAAGTTTTGGTGCCTCTGAGCTCATTGATAATGTGCAACTTTGTGACTTGTTTTAAAAGAGGCCTCTTCCATGGTACTCTGCTCCAGATGTCTACCGCATGCAGTTATTGTTGCAATGTTCTTTCAGAAATTGGTTGGAGTGGACTTTCATAAACTTTTTGGAGCAATTTTTGTCTGGTTTGAAACTGATTTGCAATTACTAGGTGTGAAACATGACGACAGTCACTGTTGGTGCAGGGCTGCCAGCCTATTACAACCAAGAAAATAGTTGGTTTAGTAGCCACTAATGGTAAAAATAGTAGCCTAAATAGTAGCCTTAACAATTTATGTTAATGACTAAAATAGTTGCCCAAAAAAGTGTGAGTTGTTTTAGAATGTAAGTGCTCCACACCAAAAATTTTTTGTTAATTTTTTTATTTATTTCAAACCACAGTGACAAAATTAGCACATGTTCACATTTTGGTGGGGGAACAAAAAATTATATATACATATATATATATAAACAGGGATGTAAGGTCAGGTGATGCGTAACGTCACAGCCTCTCCTTGACAAATGTCAACCCCGCCTTTTCGTGGTGCATCCTGTTCCCAATAAAGGAGCTCTGACAACCGCCAATAGCGGTATAACTATACCATCGGGATTAGAGGAAATGCTATCCCACACTCACCAACCTGCTTGGCCAGCATGGTGAGTTATGGCCAAACCTCTCCAAAATGACTCCACAACTTAAATCTTGGCCCTCAGTCTCCGGCAGCTGGAATGTACCTGGCCAAGGCAGCGGCCAGTGCGACACGAAGGCAGAGGGTGCTAAGAATCCCCGGAGGACCGGACTAGGCTGCCATCTGATGCTGACCTTGGCTACTTACAATGGACGCTTCCTATCTTCTGATTCAAGGCTTCTTGAATTGGAAGAGGGACTACAAAGGATCAAGTGGGACATCGTCGAGCTAAGTGAGGTAAGGAGAAAAGTAGATCTCATTGAACTGAAAAGTGGACATCTCTTCTACTATCGTGGGACAGATACTGGCAGAACTAGTGGTGTTGGATTTATGATAAACAAGAAACTGAAGGATAAAGTTGTAGAAGTTGAAAGTTTCTCTGACAGAGCTGCACGACTCGTTATCCAACTCCCGAGAAGATACAAGGCTCCGATTATTCAAACTTATGCACCCACCACAAGTCATCCTGAAGAAGAAATTGAAGAATTTTATGAGGAAATTCGTCATCTAAATAATAAAGATAAGCAACACTTGAAGATAATTATGGGAGATTTCAATGCAAAAATAGGGCAACTGCAACAGAATGAAACTTCAGTAGGTAAATTCGGTCACAGCAACAGAAACCAGCGTGGAAATACTCTCGTTGAGTTTGCAGAAGGGTTTTTCATCTTGAACTCCTTTTTCAAGAAAACGCCACACAGGATATGGACATGGAGACATCCAAATGGGATGACAAGTTAAATTGATTTTATTATGGGTAACAAAAAATCCGTCATAGAAGACTGCAGTGTGCTAAACAAGTTCAACACAGGTAGTGACCATAGATTGGTGAGATGTAAGATGCACCTTAACACTAAACTCGAATGCTGCAAGCTCATAAGACAAACAAAATGTATTGACATAACCAACCTTAAAAAACACCATAATACCTTCAAGTTGGAACTGAAGAACAGATTCTCTGCTTTAGAAGGCCTAACATTGGAATAAGTGGATATTTCTGAAGTTAACAGAAAAGTAACCAAAGCTCTTATGGAAACAACAACAAAATTAGCTGGGTCTAAGAACAAATTGCATGTGAACAAATTATCAGGAAAAACCAAAATGTTGATGCAAAAAAGAAGAGAGATGAGGACAACTAAAGAAGATGTGACTTCCAAAGTGGAATATATAGAGCTATGCAAGACAGTACGAAAAAGTATCACTGAAGACGTAAGGAAATTCAACTGTGAACTAGTGAGGAAAGCAATTGAAAACAACCAAAGCCGTCTCAGTAAGGGAAGAAAACAGATTATGGCACTGAGAAAAGGAGATGGTTCTGTAACAAGAAATAGAGGCGAAATTTTGACAAGAATGACAGATTTCTACTCCAAATTATATGAAAGGGGTGATACATGTACTCCAGACATCAGGAAAGGTACCAGTACCAGAGTTCTTCCAGTCCTCCCAGCAGAAGTTGCACATGCAATCAAGAACATGAAGCGGGTAAAAGCTCCAGGAGAAGATGAAATTACTGTAGACATCATACAAGAAGCAAGTGGAGAAATCGAAACAGTACTCGCCCAAATTTTCACTAGATGCCTTAATGAAGGAAAGGTTCCTGAAAATTGGAACAACGCTACAATGATCCTGCTACATAAAAAAGGTGACATTGAGGGATCTCAGAAACTACAGACCTATCAGCCTCCTATCAAAGGTTTATAAAATCTTCACCAAAGGCCTGCTCCACAAGAAATAGATCCTATGTACACATAATGAACAAGGTAAGTTTACTTAGATAAAACCTTGCCTACAATATTCTATCTCCTGATGTTGTCAGTACATGCCAGCATCCACGTACCCTTGAAAGCAGAGTCTTCAAGTGATGGCCAAGCCACCATAGAACATACACACAAATTGTCATAAATGTCAACTGCCATGTGTTCCTGAAGTTCTCCAGACACAAAGCTGCTAACCTTGAAATGTAAATCACGTCTAGACTCACTGCCGAATGGGATACTGTCACAATTCCTGCCCCAAATGGGTGTTATTGGGCCCACTTATCTTTCTTGAAGGGTTGCAGATAGTGGGATTTGGTACAATGGACATCGCAACAACCACAGACCTACCAATTGCAGTCGACTGTGGACTGTCTGATCACTTATTGAAATACTGCTGGTATTTATCAGAGCACCTCAAATATCGCAGACAGGTACTGTGAGTTTTTTACAATCCTTTATTGTGAGATATCAACCTTGTTGGGCCACAATTGCCTTCAGACGACCACCTCTCCTATCACTCCATAACACTGCCTTGCTAATGACAACGTGTGTGGAATCTACTTCACACTTTGGGATACATAAAGAGGTGCTGCGACATCTATCTGTCTAAGCCTGGGTAGCAGTACTCCAACAACACTGAATTCTGCAGCTGTCAAATTTCTCCTCTGCATTGTTTACAATCTGACAGCAACACACCATTAAGACACCTTAAGATGTTGCTTTGCTTTGAAGTCCAGTCATCTCTTGTACACATAGCTTGCATTTGCTTATATACAGCAATGTGAAACTTGAAATTTAAATAAACAAGCACCCAAGGTTCTAAACTGCAACCTTTCTACTGGGTAGAAACAGGGTCCATAAGAAGTGCACGTTGTTGTTACTTATTTATTGGAGAGAAAAAGGGAGATGTCTTGGATGGTGAGGTATTACATCACACTTCATTTACACTAAGAGGAATATCTGAATTCACTGAAGAATCAACCCATACAGTCATTGCTGCCCAGTTTTGTTCCTTAAAATGGATTCTACCCTCTGCATCATTGAAAATAATCTTTTATTTTCCACTGAGACAGGAAGCTAACCCAAGACTTTTAATAGTCACAGAACGATTGGGTACAATTCCTGTTTACAGTGGGACAAAATGTTGAGCATGAATGGTTGCTTGATCAAACATCTGCATTTCATCATCAATTGTTAATCTCATATTACGATATGCCACTATTATTGGAGATTATGTGGGTAAATGGTTTTTTTCTAACATGTATCAGAACTAATGTTTGTCTGATGCATTAAATTGTGTTGGGCGTGTGCATAAGTTCTACCTGTTTTTGTAGGCTACAAAAAAAGGACAACAAATGGTACCTAGGATTTCACATAATTGCCATCATTCTGTATGACCTCTTGCACAAAATGTTCAAGAGGTCATACAGAATTTTTTAATGGGACAAAATGTTGAGCATGAATGGTTGCTTGATCAAACACCTGCATTTCATCATCAATTGTTAATCTCATATTAAGATATGCCGCTATTATTGGAGATTATGTGGGTAAATGTTTTTTTCTAACATGTATCAGAACTAATGTTTGTCTAATGCATTAAATTGTGTTGGGCGTGTGCTTAAGTTCTACCTGTTTCTGTAGACTACAAAAAAAAAAAAAAAAAAAGAACAACAAATGGTACCCAGGATTTCACATAATTGCCATAATTCTGTATGACCTCTTGCCATTTGTCTATGAGTATAGGTGAATCCCACGCCAGAAAAACTCCTGTGCTTTAAAGTCAAAACAGTCATGTAATGCCATTTTCACATCGTCCACATCATCGAAGGTGTTCTATAATGATCGAAAAAGGTGGTAGTCCGAAGGTGCCAGGTCAGGGGAATATGCTGGGTAAGGTAACACTTCCCAACCAAAGTCCAGTAATTTTTGCCGAGTGATTAAAGTAGCATGAGGTCTGGCCGCTTCGATGTCAGTTGTTTTCACAATCTGTCCAACTGTTGGTAGTACAGGCCAGCATTTATTGTACGGTTAGGTGCCAACACCTCCCAGTGGATTATTCCCTAGACATCCCACCAAACACTCAAGAAAACCTTTTGGGATGCAGTCCTTCTTTTGAAGTCGATGGAGCAGGCTCTGCACCTTGGCACACAGTCTGTTGATGCTTTACATTATGGTACAGTACCTATTTCTCATCAACTGTTACAATTCGTCCCAAAAACAGTTCATTTCTGTGACGAGAAAGCAAAGAAACACAGGTACGGATTCTCTCCTCTTGTTGCTTTGCAGAAAGCTGGTGAGGAACCCAGTTATCGAACTTGGTGATGAACTCAAGGGCATGCATCCGTCTTTCAACTGTTGTTTTGTGTACCGACAACGTTTCCACCAATTCCTGAGAAGTTGGATGTGGGTCATTTGTTATGGCTTCGTCCACATCCTCGCCAGAAACCATGGATGGACGTCCAGGATGTGGTTGATTTTTACAGCTTCTGTCTCCGTCTTGGAATTTCTGAAACCAACGGCAACATGTGCTATCACCAACTGCATCCTTCCCATACACTTGACTGATGTTGCGGCTTAAGTACTGCCTTTATCGAACTCGTACAGTGAACAATGTCTAATGTGCTCCTTATCGCATGACATGTTACATCATCCATGATTTCTCTGTTAAGAATGACTTACTCGTACAAACCTAGTGCCTCTATATGCTGTACTCCTCCATACTTTATTGGCCGAAAATTTAGCACCACAGTGTCATCTGTAATGTAACTACTCTGATCACAATTTGTATCTATTACAGAAATGGGTAGAACTTTTGCACACACCCAACAAATAAAACCAAATTTGCTTCATGAATGTAACATTTTGATTGGTCCTTGTATGCAAACTAAAATTTACACAAGAAACATTAGTTAACAACAACAAAAAACTGTTCTAAGATCATGATAACTTACTATGGAATTATTGATAGTGAGAACAATGGACTGATTTCTTCCTCTCTTTGAATCTGCAGTCTGAAATCTTGCTGCTCTTTTCTGAAGTCTATCATTGCTGCTAAGCTCCTCATCCACAGTGAATGTACTAGAAAATAAATTACTTCAAATGGAGTTCACAAAAGGAAGTGCATGACATTTCAAAACAATATTAAAATATTCATGAATTATGTTATGGGACTTTGCTGTAATTTTTTCATTAATACCTACAGTCAAAGAAGTTTACCACTGGAACAAAAAAGATGCACTAGCAATTTTTTTTTTAAACTATGCTGTTTGTTTTGGGGTTTAACAACCATTGTAAGCACCTTGTGACCCGTTTCTAATTTAGAGCCACACTGTATGAGAAGTCGACCACCCACGCCTCATATGGAATTCAACCTGAACACAGGACCAATTCTAACAATTAGCCAAAGGCCCACACCTCTGTTCTAGTTATTTCATCACTACTGAGTATGTACAGTCGAACTTGGTTAAGATGAGCTCAGGTATAACGAGGTCCCGGCTATAGGGAGTAAATGCCAGAAGAAGTTTGGTTTCGTATGCAATTAGTGTTAAATTATCCCGCTTGTTACGAGTATCAACTCTGTTATAACGAGCAAATTTGCAAGACTTTCAGATTTTTTTTATTTTTTTTTTTTTACACCCAGTAAAGGTGGCTGTGTGTCCCCTGCTTCGAGGGAAAAGCGGGGAGTGTTTTATGACGTCTTGCATTTCAGCCCAAGGGTAAGTGGGGGCAGCATTTTGTGGGGGAAAGCTTCCCACCCTTTCCTTTGCCACTGTTTACGAGAGGGTTCTGGGAATTCGCTTTCTCTCATTGGCTGCAATGGTCTAACCCCACGCATGTTTTCTTAGTGCATTCAGTATTTCAACTTCGCACGGGACA
Source organism: Macrothele yani (assembly GCA_039090855.1). NCBI lineage: Eukaryota > Metazoa > Arthropoda > Arachnida > Araneae > Macrothelidae > Macrothele > Macrothele yani. The sequence goes on along the minus strand of CM077010.1, from coordinate 134,803,923 downwards.
TATCATAACCTTTTTTAATCAGAAAGTCGCACGCAGCCCTACTCTTGCGACATCACTTATGCTTTTCCTCCCCCTTTTTTATTAGGACTGATATTGTGAGCAAAATGGTTGGTGTTAAAAGAAAGGCTCTCTCCATCAGGGAGAAAATGGATATTATTCAGGAACTGCATGAAAAATTCAGCTGTTTGCAAAAAGTATGGGCTTTCTTCATCTACCGTATCTAAATTGTGGAAGAACAAAGATGCAGTTTTGTCAGCATTTGAAAACAATCTTACAGATTGCAAAAAAAAAAAAAATGAAAAAGTGTGAAAAAAAAATGATATTGATGAAGCTTTACTTTGTTGGTTTAAAGTTCAACGTGATGCTGGTTTTCCTATCAATGGACCATTTTTAAAAGTGCAAACGGAAAAATTTGCAGTACAATTCGGTCATGAGAATTTTATATGCAGTAATGGGTGGCTTGATCGCTTCAAGAACAGACACAATATTGTTTACGCAAAAATGTCAGGGGAATCAATGCCTGCGGATACGGAATCTGTAAGTCAATGGCTAAAAAGCGTTTGGCCCAGCTTCATTTCTGAATTCAGTGAGCAGAACATATTCAATGCTGATGAAACGGGCATTTTTTACAAGGTAACCCCTGACATGACTAACCTTTAAAGGCGAGAAATGCATTGAAGGTAAATTGGCAAAGGATCGGCTAACCGTTCTAATTTGTGCGAACATGGCAGGAAATGAAAAAAGAAGAAAATTATTGGAGATTGGCAAATCGTAAAAGCCTTGATGTTTTAATAATGTTCAGCATCTCCCGGTTGATTATAAAGCAAACAGAAAGGCGTGGATGACATCAGATATCTTTACGGGAGAACTTCATAAATGGGATCGTGAACTACGAAAGAAAAACAGAAACATTTTGCTGTTAATAGACAACTGCCCAGCACATCCCAAAGTAGAAAACTTGACAAATCTCAAACTTGTGTTCCTACCACCAAACACAACATCAATTCTACAGCCTATGGACCAAGGGATTATTAGGAGCTTTAAGTGCCATTTTCGGCGATTTCTAACCGTACAATTAATCCACAAAATGGAGAAACTAGAAATTAAGATTTCCGTATTGGATGCTGTTCGTCTTATGAGAGAAGCTTGGGATAGTGTCACTCCGACAACCATTAAAAATTGTTATAGGAAGGCTGGTCTTCTAAAGTAGACTTCAGTAGAAAGCACTGAAGTGATTGATGATGATCTCCCCTTATCAGAATGGTTAAAAAGTAGTGATTTAAGCACCTTTAACTATTGCAATTCTCTTGATGATTGTAACGACATTGACGCTGCGGTCCTAACAACTGGAATTTTAACAGAGGAACAAATTGTGCACGAAGTCATTGCGGTGAATGAAGAAACTGAAACCGAAAGAAGGCGAAAACATTACAGAAACACAAGAAGTTGTGACTTACAATCAAGCACAAAATGCTTTGGATGTTTTGACTAGATTTTATGAAATTAATTCTGGCAATGAGTGTGTGTTCAGTGCATTATCAGTTGTTAAGCATAATCTGATGGATTTTTGGTTGAAGTCAAGGACAACGCAGCTAAAATTAAACAATTGTTTTCATACGAAATAAAAAGGATATGTGCTTTGGGCAGATAGTACTGTATGGTACAAAAATTACAATACTGTATAGTACATATTGTATTTCATAAAGTACGTATGTAGTTTAGCCATACGTACTTATGAAATACAATTTCAAAGCGCAGCACAGCTAGTGAGGTAGCAAATCAGTTTATGGCTGCTACTGGCAAGCGGATCTCCCGAAAAACTGTCGCCAGACGTTTGCATGAAGGAGGACTATACGCCCGCCGTCCTGTTGTGTGCATCCCATTGTCCAGACGTCACCGTATCGCCCGTTTGCAATGGTGCCATCAACATCGAAATTGGACTGATAACGACTGGTCTGCTGTCCTCTTCTCAGATGAGAGTAGATACAGTCTATCGTCTGATTGTCGACAACAACTGATCTGGCGTGATAGTGGTACTGCATATTGTCCAGCAAACATACAGGAAAGGGACCGATATCCGACATGTAGTGCCGTGGTATGGGCTGGCATCATGATCAATGGCCGTACGTCCCTCTATGTGCTTCCTAATTGGGATTATGACTGGCCAACGATACATTAATGATGTTCTGCTACCTCATGTTCGCATGTTCCGTGGTGCTGTCGGTGATAGATTCATTTTCATGGACGACAACGCAACATGTCATCGAACAGTCGCTGTCCAGGAGTGTCTTGAGAGCGAGGATATTCAATGCCTCGTATGGCCAGCACGTTCTCCAGATCTGAATCCCATTGAAAATGTGTGGGATACTTTGGGGAGGAGTCTTGCTGGTCGCCAATGCCCTCCAATAAACAAGGACACCCTCATCCGTGCACTGACAGAGGAATGGGATAAATTACCCCAACAGCTGCTTGATAATGTTGTGCAAAGCATGACACGACGTGTGGAATCTTGCATCGCCCCTCCATGGTGGCCATATCCCGTATTGACATCTTACGCCGGAACACCTGCGGACGGTAATTGCATTTTTTTCACGTTTACGTATTCTGCACAAAATGGCCTATTTGTCCCTTGAACACGTTCCAAAGCCTTCTGGATTTCAGAGCACAATAAATTGTCTTTCTTGTAGTGTCCTGGCAATCTGACATTTTATTTCACTTGGCATCCAACCACACTTACTTTTTTATGCGCTATATAGCCGTTTATGATCAGTCCTTAGCAATTGTCCAGCAGTGTATAATGGTATGTATAGTTCTGTGTGTGTGTAGTACTGTACGTACGCATTTTTCAAGAATTGTACAACTAACCGAAATATTGTATGGTAATTTCAACTAAACGTAAGTACTATGTATTTCCAAACATTAAACATTGTATGTACTATATTTGATAACAAAATTTATTTTTTGAATGATTTCCTTGATATTTTGGGTCTTTCCCGGATTATACGAGTAACTGATATAACGAGCAATTTGTTCGATCCCGAAGAGCTCGTCTTAACAGAGTTTGACTGTACTTATTACTGTATATACTTGTGTGTAAACCTACCTCCCTACTTCAATAGTTAAAAAATGGTGAAAAACCTTATCACATAAGCCAACCTTAAATTTAAAAACCTTGGAAAACATTTATTGAAACAAATTATACAAATTTCTGAGATTACCTTCTTAAAAACCTTCAAAGTACGAATCAATATAGGAGTTTACAAATAACTCCTGTAGCATTCATAGAATTACTTATGCAGCATTTTTGAAAAAGGTTTATAACCAGTTTTGGCCAAACTGTATCCCATACCAAATTCCACAATCTCAATTTGAAACAGGATAAGGTTTTCGCACTTATATTAGCCGTACTCTATTCCCGTAGGAATCCTACCCTGGGTGGAAGAAAAAAAAAAAAAAAAAAAAACATTGTTCGTAATTTTTTTAGTTCTTGGAAGTACTTCTGAAAGGTTAAGTGAATCCTCTTCCTGCAATTGCTGGTGATTTTATTTAGTTTTAGATCGCAGCTTTCCACACACCATGTGATATAGTGAAATGCAAAAATAGGGTTCAATTTTTTAAACAATACACACACATTTTTTTAATGACCATAAGTAAAATATATACATACTAGGGTACCAAAAGAAAAAACAACTGGGAAGAGCGCTACCTTTTCTATCACATACCAATACACCCATGCAGTAAATGGTATCATCCACAAACGAAGTATATATAGAGGCAGACGTCTTTGCAAGCTCATGTAGTGGCATTCGCAATTCAGATGGCAGTTTATCAGGATTTAAGTAATTTCAAATGTTTTATGACAGTCGGTGCCTAGGAGATGGGTCACTCAATCTTGTAAACTACCACAAAATGTTGATTTACACAGAGGTGCCAACCTCTAGCAGAACATATCAGTAATCAATAGGGGATTTTTCAGTAATAGAACACAAACTTTCAGCAATATTTTCAGTAATGTAACACACCATTTTTTTCACAGTGAAGGACAATATTTATAGTATTACTGTGTAACCTGTATGAGGTGCCAACCTCCCGAGGAGCCTATCAGCAATCACCATACGAAGCCTAATCGTTAACACTCGGAAAAAGTATTTCATGAGAAATTAACGCGTGAAATGTGTAATAACCTTATATGTTTACACAATCCTGACAAAAAATTATGAAATTAAATTATCAATAATGTACTTACCTCATGTCATTGCTGACGTAAAAAGGCACCCTTGTTGCTTGTTTTGCAGTGATATATTCTTTTTCAGAAAACTTCTTTTTATAACACGGCTTCACCTGAGGAAAATGCTTTACTTTTCTGTACAAGAAGGGCACTTAATATTTTGGTGCTCATTGTTGGGCGGAAGTATATATATGTGAGGTTTTTCCTCACTATACTTAATATTCTCTCTATAGAGGAATTGCTGTGATGGATAGTCAATATTGCCAACATTAGTTTAGGCAATGCAGAATACTTAGGAAGGCCAGATGAATCCTTCATCTTAGATATTTCATTCCATGCCACATCTGCTCTAGGATATCCAGCTTCATCAATATCAGAGTCTGAGAATATAGCATGAAACAAGGGACCAGCATGATCACAGCTTGCTATAGGTAGGTTATGCTCCACAACGAATGTAGTAAACAGCAATTCAGCATTTATCATGCTATTTTCATTCTTTTTTGCAAAAAAAAAAAAAAATTATCCAAAGGCTTTGATTGAGTCTTTAAATTTTACACAATCCTCGTGGTTTTTTTACTGGATATGCCTTCGGCACTGATCTCGTCCTGCATGGGCTACTGATTACGCCCATATTAGAAGACACGCAAGGAAACCTTTATTTCAGCATTTGTAACATTTTTCCATTTCCTAGCTCAAGATTTGGATGATCCTGGAGAAACCTCTCTGCATACTTATTTGTTTCAGAAACGATAATTCCAAGGATGAAATTGGTAAAAAAACAAGTCAAAATATGCAAGAGATGCTGCATCAGTTGCATGTTTGGGCTCCTGCATTTCATGATAATCAAAAGGATGCTGAGGCTGTTTATCACTTTCTTCCCTCTATTACATCCTCCAATTCACTTTCATGATCTGAAGATTCACTATCAAGATCTTGACTTTCGGAAGAAGATATTGTGTGCATGGCACGGTGGCTAGTTTTCTGGCTTGATGTTGCTCGGCCAATATCACTCTCAGATGATTTAAAATCATCACTATCACTTGGCAAACTTTCACTCTCACTACATACAACAAGCCATTTCAAATAACCTAACAAAAAAATTTACGCAGTAGGAAAACGCACATCTGCTAGTCTGAGGAACAAGCTGTCAATAAAGTCATCCTCTGCTAACACTAGTTTGGAAAAAGAGGGGGATTCGTAATTCACTGAGTTTCTGTGATTTTGTGCGTGCATTTGTTTTGGGGGAAAAGAAATGAATAATGCGAAGAGCTTCTAGTAATAAAACATTGCACTTCGTTCTCCCGTGCGGCAAAAGTCTGCAAGAAATATAAACACTTCGTAACCGCGGGACGAGTTGCGCGTTAATGCACTTCGAACGGGGCTCGAAAAAGTTTATTTCCAAAAGTACGTCTTATAATTCACTAACAATGCATACCTGCCAACCTGAGAAAATTGAAATGTGTAAAATTGCACGCGAATGACATTTCTAATGATTTTTTTAAACTATGCGCAAACAACATTTATAATATTTTTTTTATTTATGTCCTAACATTTTTAATGAATTTCATAATTTTTAGATGTTTACAATATAAACAAATTATATCACATTTTGATACCATATTCAACGTTTTTCGTCGTCCGTAGTGGACCGACGATTTCCATAGCATACTCAAAGTTTTCCGTCGCCCGCAGTGTACCAACGATTTCCATAGCATACTCGATGTTTTCCGTCGTCCATAGTGGACCTACGATTATCATAGCATACTTAACGTTTTCTGTCACCCGCAGTGTACAGACGATTTCCATAGCATACTTGGCGTTTTCCGTCGTCCGTAGAGGGCCGACTATTTCCACAGTAACTACGTAAAATCCGCAGTAGTTAGAGTCTGAATCTTTCTTCCCACCGCATGATCTTTATTCAGCATCAAGCATAACAGTGTGCACAGAGAATTTACTGTGCCGAAGTCCCAACGGGTCACGGGTGTTCCAAGCGCACAATGGCGCAAAATTCCCATCTCTGTCATATATTTTACTTAAAAGGATATTTTTAACAAAAAATACAGAAAATTTTTAAATCCGGAAGAAGTTCTTTCGGCTGGAAAACCGGAAGACTATAAAAAAAAAAAAAAAAAAAATCGGAAAACTTTCGCAAATTACAGAATAGTTGGCAGGCATGATTTAACTGAAACATAAACAAATATTTCTCAAGGAAGATTAATTTTTTTTTTTTATATATATATATATACGGAAATGTGTAAAAAAAAAGCAATCTATGCGTAACATCCTAAAGAACAATTAAAATGCGTAAAAGTTGGCAGGTATGACAATGCCAAGTAAACAGCCCTGCCTCAACTGCAGTAGGAAAAGTTTTGGCTAAAGTAGCCTTTCTCCTGTCACATGGAGAAAGTGCACAGGAAACCAATAGCAAGCGCAGATTCTTTCACAATGCAACACTTACGGCATATTACCATTCTTTCGATAATATCGCTGTTTGACGATATGATTCACGGAGATTCCATTTCAAAATGATATGATTGATAAATGATATGATCGACACCGATATCTGCTGTCTGATTCGGGAAATACGCGGATCAAAATCAAAGGCCGACGAATCGGCCACGTTGCACTAGAAGGGTTAACAAAAAAGGATACAAAATTGAAATTCTTCAAAACACACTGAAATCCGTAATTCTGTAATCTGACAGTCAAAACCGTAATAGTTACAGACAATCCGTAATAGTTGCCACCTCTATTTACATCATCAACAATTTTAAGGGTGTACCTGCTCTACACAAACTCAAGAGGGAAAATGCAGAGTGTGAGACCAGTGTGGCTATAGAAAAGTCCTGGACGATTGTGAACAGTATTGTCTGCCATGCATTGTAACTTCCTCCTGACGCACAACAATTCCGCAAATAACAGCGTAATTCAATGCTGAGGCCAGGAGTAGCATTAGCGTTCGGACAGTGCACAGTTCCCAGTGTTCTATTGTAGCTGACTGCACACCCATGTGCCATTGCTAACCTGACGACACAAGACTGTGCACCTTACCTGGGCTTAAAAACACAGCCACTGGACGCAAGATGGCCGGAAATGTGTAGCACTGGTTTGACGAATCATGGTACCAACTGTTTCAGGCAGATCATCAACTTCAGATGGGGTTACAACCCCACAAGGCAATGGATCTTGCACGCAGGGCTGCCAGCCTATCACACCCAAGAAAATAGTTGCTTTAGTAGCCACTAATGGTAAAAATAGTAGCCTAAACAACTTATGTTAATGACTAAAATAGTGTCCCAAAAAGGGTGTGAATTTCAGAATGTAAGTACTCCAAACTAAAAAAAAAAAATTTTGGTTATTTTTTTTATTTATTTATTTATTTCAAATCACGGTGACAGAATGAGCACATGTGCAAGTTTTGGTTTAAAAAAAAAAGAAAGAAATATATATATATATATCATCATCATCATTGTCAACCATTATCAATCCACTGCTGGACGAAGGTCTCCCCAAGTTTCCTCCACAACGGTCTGTCTTGTGCCAGTCTCCTCCATGTCACCCCTGCATACTTTCGAATTTCATCCACCCATCTCCCATGTGGTCTTCTTCTGGGTCTTTTCCTGTCCCTTGGAATCCAATCTAAAATTTCGGCTGTCCATCGATGATCTGTCCTTCTGGCAGTATGTCCAGCCCATTGCCATTTCAGGGATTTAACTCTGATCATGATGTCTTCCACTCTTGTCATTTTTCGGATCCACGAGTTTCTCTTCTTATCTCTCCTGGTTACACGAAGCATGCACCTCTCCATGCTTTTTTGAGTTGTCTGCAGTCTTTGTATATCTCTTTTAGTTAAGGTCCACGTCTCTGCACCATACGTAAGCACTGGAAGGATGCATTGATCAAACACTTTTCTTTAAAGACATAATGGCAGATTGCTCTTGAAAATTATGCTGTTTCTTCCAAAAGCTCTCCAGGCAAGTTTTGTACGCCGATTAATTTCTTCATCAATGTGACCCTCACTTGATATCTGCTGTCCAAGATAAACGTACGTGTCTGTTATCTCCAGCTTTTCTCCATCAATCAATAAATCTTCATTTCTTGTAAAAGCATTGAACATCACTTTTGTCTTCTGAAAGTTCATTTTTAATCCCACTTCTTTACTCTTGTCAGCAAGTTCCTGGATCATACTCTGCAGCTCTGATGGGGTAGTTGCAAAAATGACTACGTCATCAGCAAAACGAAGGTGGGTTAGATGATCTCCATTAATCTTTATCCCTTTGTTTTCCCAGCTCAGCGACTGAAAAACACCCTCCAATGTGGCATTGGAGGTTATATATATATATATATATATATATATATATATTCGGTTATATATATATAACCGAATCTGATACAAACTTTGGAATGAGAGAACACTTCCTTTTTTGTCATTGTTCTGGAGGTCAGATGTTCTCATCTGTATCAAGCCAGTACAGAGAGCTAGCTTTCTTCTGCTTTTGTGGTTGGTAAAAAAATAAAAATAAAAAGATTTCCTAAGTGGGCTTCATACACTGTGTTGAAAAAAATGTGTATTTCTTAGTTGTGTTCATTCAGTGTTATGATGATCACTAGTTTTGTTCTGAAGACATGATCGTAGTTAACTGATATGAAACTATACAAAGAATTTCATTTAAATAGATAATCTCTGCCGTATTCCAAACAGAAAAAGGGACACCTTTTTGGTGGAATATCTTGATTTGTGTAGATCGTTCCTCTAATCACACGTAGGTCTAGTCTATACTTGTCATTGACTTTCCCCCATGATACTTGCAGTAAAGACAATAAACTGAACAAGACATATCGATATCAAAGCTGATATCCACGTGCATCGATATTAAAACTGATGTTATACAAGCACATCGATATATGCAACACAAATGTTTTATCAAAAAATAGTAGCCTTACAATTAAAATAGTTCAGGGGTTTTCTGAAAATAGTTGCTTTTGGCTGTTTTTTGTAGAAAATAGTAGCCATAGTTGCCACTGGCAGCCCTGGCATGCCTACAAGGGACAGTGCAGGCCAGTGGCGGCTCTGTTACGGTGTGGGGTGTTTGCAGCTGGCATGCATCACGACCCCTCAGAAGTCTGCACACTGCTCACAGGTGGAGGCCATGAAAAGCTATCCTTGGGGATCATTCACACCCATTCATGCTATGCAACCACTTTGACGGGTGCGATCTCTTTTACCACGACAAAATGCGCCAGCACTACACGTGTCCACAGTTGCCTGATTATGGCTGGAGCAACTTTCAACAAGTTCGGCATCCTGACCTGGCTCCCATGTTTGCCACATTTAAATGCCATCGAACACATTTGGGATGCTTCCCCCACTGGCAAATATTATGGAATTGGGGGATGCTCTTCAGGAGAAGCATGGTGTGCACTGTCTCCACAAAACTAAAGAGCTGAGGGAGTCCATGCTTTGTCTCACGGCTGCTGTTATCTAATCACAAGGGGGACCAAAGCGGTAAGAAAGGTACCCTAGTTTTTTCTTGGCACTTCAGTGTAGAATGGAATGTGAAAAATCTGTGTGACCCTAATTTTTTCGTACTTCAGGGTGAAATTAATCTCTCTTTTTGTGGCTCACATGTACCATTTGCCGATAAAATTCACAGAAGCAATCTGGTGGACGAGATTTTCAAACCCCTCTCCTCGCAAAATTTCTCATCAATTTTGCATCTACCTTAAAAAATCTAAATGATAAAAAAAGTGGAATTCCACAAATCCATGGAAAAATCTGCCTGCCTGCACTTCCATGAAGCATAAAAGGTACGAAAGAATTTCATGACTTCAAAATAGGAAATTGTTATTTAGAGACATAATTGGTTCTGCACAGCATAATGCATTAAAATATATTATTTCTGTGAAACTGATTCCAAGTGAATCTCATTTGCCCAACTACATTTAGGACCATGGACAAAAAAATCATAACGGGATTGTTTCCATGACACTTTAAAAAAACAACAACACAGGTTGAATTATTGGTTCTCCTAATATCCTATAAAACTTGGATATATATTACAAACACATTAAAACAAATCACAGTTCTGTAGGTGGTGGTGTACTAAAGTTTTTAAAAATCTTTTTTGTAGCTATAATGTCACAACTGAGAAAAGGAATTGGTTCTTTTAAATCCTTTGCAAAAATGCTGAAAAGCAATAGCAAACACGAAAACTAAAATAATATGCAACTTACGGCGGCTTATATTTCTTCTTGTTTTTCTTTGAGGCTGACTGAGTAGACCACTCTTTTGAAGGAGATTCAACCGGTCCTACAATACTTGAACTAAGTACTTGCTTTTTAGAATAGTAAGAATCACTAGAATTGGAAGAACTGGAGCTGCTCCTTCAGGAAGGGAAAAAAAATAAATAAATAAATATATATATATATATATATATATATATATATCATCAACCATTATCAATCCACTGCTAGATGAAGGTATATATACACTGAAGAGCAATTGCATTAGAGAAGCTGGCGTTATGCAAATGTGGCGCTGTGGGCGGCCCTGTAAACAGAAACGACATGATGTATGCAGCAATCCAACAATATAAGGAGTGATGCAACAGGAATCAGTAAGAGTCGGACGCAGTATGTTTAAGATGAAGGACCTAAGCGCATTTGAGCGTGGGCAAATTGTCAGGGCCCGACGAATGGGTCACTCCATCTCGGAAGTCGTGCAGGCACTGGGATTTTCATGAGCCACTGTGTCACGGGTGCACAGTGCGTACATCGAATCCGGCAAAACCATCCCTGCAAGGGCCAACAGCCGTGGACAACAGCGTGTGGATGAGTGGGGTCATCGTCGGCTAGCTCGCCTTGTAACAGCGGATAGACGGGCCACAGTGCAAGAAATCACTCAGCAATTTAACACTGGTGCACAAAAACGTGTAAGCAGTCACACCATCCAGAACCATCTCCTTGCTATGGGGTACAGAAGCCATCGTCCCACGAGGGTACCGCTGCTGACCGCACATCACAGGGTGCAAAGATTAGCATGGGCACGGGAACATCGCCACTGGACCCTAGACATGTGGAAAAATGTTGCCTGGACTGATGAGTCGAAATTCACGTTGGTACATGCGGATGGCAGGATACGAGTACGGCACAAACCACATAAAGCGATGGATCCTACTTGCCAGCAGAGTACTCTTCAAGCTGATGGGAGTGGTATTCTCGTCTGGGGACTGTTTATGTGAATTGAAATGAGACCCCTGGTACGTGTGACATCGTCCCTCACAGGTCAACGTTACCGGGATATCCTGGACGACCATTTGCTCCCGTTTGTGTGTCTTCAACACCCCATTGTGGACCTCATCCTGCAACAAGACAATGCACTGTGCCATCGCTCCCGAATGGTTGGATGAACACTTCACTGACGGGACCTCGCTTCCTTCGCCAGCTAGGTCACCTGACCTCAACCCCATCGAGCACATATGGGATGCCACTGAGAGAGATGTTCGAGGCTCTGAACCCTCTCCAGCAGATCTTCGTGAACTGTAGGAGCTTGTTCAGGGGTCGTGGATCTGTATGGCTTCCCAACGCTTTCGGTGTCTTGTAGAGTCCGTGCCGAGACAAATCCCCGCTGTCATCAGGGCGAAAAGTGGTGCTACACGTTACTAGACAGGTATCTCTAATTCAATTGCTCTTCAGTGTGTGTGTGTGTGTGCATCATATGAGCTTCAGAAAACACAAGGTAGACCACTCGATATATTCACTTTTTTAACATACAACTTTTTTACTGTATAATTATTTCAAAATTTGAAATTATACAGTAAAAAAGTTGTATGATTTCAGATGCATAAAACTATTCATTTCCTAATGACATGAAATTAAAAATTAAAATATTTCTAAAATAGTTTTAATCAACTCTGGTTATTTAGAAACTTATCACAAAAACGTACACAAGTCACTAAAAGCACAGGCTTATTTATCACCGATTTAAACTACCGTATATACTCGCGTATAAGTCGACCCCCCACTTTCAGAGGAAAAAATCGTAAGAAATCGGAAACTCGCGTATAAGTCGATCCCCCCACTTTCAGAGGAAAAAATCGCAAGAAATCGGAAACTCGCGTATAAGTTGATCCCGGAATGAGAAAAAAATGTCAATTAATTTATTCAAAAACATTTGAAAACAAAAAAAATTATATATATAATACTAAATTTAATTTGCATACCCAAAAACTTCATTGGAACCCTTCAAAATCCGATTCCGAGTCAGACTCGCCAAACAGTTCAAAAAGTCTTTCTTCGTCATCGGCGCGTCATCATAAACATCAGTATTCCCATCTATGCCTGTGTCATCAGAATCACTGTCATCATCACTCGTAAAAATCTCATCATCCTCTGTGCCATCAAGTTTGTTACTAATGCAACATTTCTTGAATGATTTCACGACCATTTCCGCAGGTATCGCATCCCAAGCATCCTTGACCCATCGCGCAATCAAAACGATATCCGGCTTCTTTAGTTTTCCGCCCTTGGTTTCAGTCGGCAAATCGGAACTTATCCAATCTGCCCAATACCTCCGCACATTGTTCTTGAAGGGCTTATTAAGGCAGACATCTAGTGGTTGAAGAACAGATGTCAACCCATCTGGGATGACAGCAAGAGTTGTTTTTGAATTTTCTGCAGTTTTTTTCACTTCTGCACAACGGTGTGCAACAAACATATCCCACACCAAAAGAGAAGGTTTCCTCAAAAGTGCACCTGGCCCTTTTGTTCCACACATTCTTTAACCTGTCAATTGTTCCGGATTCGTTCATCCATCCTTTTTCATGGGCACGAACAAGCACACCAGACAGAAAGACAACGTCTTTCGGCAGAGTTTTGCGTTTGAAAATAATTACCGGAGGTAGCTTACTGCCGTCAGCCAAACAGGAAAGAACAACTGTGAAACTGGATTTTTCATGGCCAGTCGTTTTGATCAAGATATTTTTTTCACGCTTTTGGTTCACCGTCTTTTTTCCAGGAAGGTCGAAACACATGGCGGTTTCATCCATGTTCCCTATTTGGGAAAATTCAAAAGCAGTCTCTTTTCTCTTTTGAATTACGTACTTTTGAAATTCCATTATCTTTGCTTCGAGGTCACGAGGTAACTTTTGTGCAATTTTGGTGCGCTGGCGTAGACACAACCCATAGCGGTTCATGAACCTTGTGCACCAACCTGGTGAGGCACGAAAAGTGTTATCTGCGGCTGCAAACTTTTCATCTTTTGCGAGCTTCATTGCTCGCAAACGTATACCAGTTCGCATTACAATGTAACCATTTTGTCTGCAGCCCACAATCCAATCATTCAAGATACTTTCCAGCTCTGGGAAAGATGTCGTTCCACGGCGCAGCGCCTTTTGTGATTTTCACCAAGTCCGTTTTTTTTTTTTTTTACGCCAATCTCGAATCAGTTTTTCGTTAATGCCAAATTGACGTGAAGCAGCACAGTTGTTAGTATTTTCTGCTAAAGAAACCACTTTCAACTTGAATCCTGCGTTATAGGACATCTGTTTCTTTACACAATCTGTGTCACCCATAATAGGTGAAGTGAGACACGTGCGATTAAGAACAAGCAACACCTAACACTGGCTGTCGCATGGCTCCGTTACCAAAGAAAAACGCTTCGCGTGATATTCTTTGCCGTTACGTCGAAGATGAGTGCAATCAACTGGTAGTCGGAAGGGCGGGGCTTTCTATGCGCGGCTGTGACTGCGCAAAGCCAGGAGAGAGGAGACTTCTCAAAGCGCGGAGATCCTTCCGGAAACTTCGGACTCAAGTCACTAATTCTCTTTGCAGCCTTCGTTTTCTTGTTTCCTGCAAGACTTCTGGCATTCTTCCTCAAGCTTTTCAGATCTGCAAACCCATCTTCAAAGGACAGTGCCGTGCGTTACTACAGCAAACCAGCCATAACCTCCTATCTGCCGCTATCCGTGACCTGCGTTCCTCCATTGCTAAAACTGAACTTTCCTGCTACATTAGCTACCAATCACTGGCTGCTACCACTCATCCTGCTTTGCTTGATATTTTCATGGTTCGCATCAACCAAACCCTCTCAACAATTGAAGTAAATGAATATGCTCGCCATACAAAGAAATTCAATTTTCTACTCTCCAAGCAAAAAAGTCAAGCAACATCTCCGTCATCAGCCTCTACTGACAAGCCAAAGTATGTAAATCTTTCTTCTGTCACTATTCCTCCTAGCTTGGATAAATTCTTATCATTAGGCCCAAAATTTTCACCTGCTCTTCCTATCAATCTTCCACAAACTGTTTCTGTTATAGAATCAGCCATCCACAGAACTGAGACTGTTCAGCAGCCTATCCTTCGTGCCAACGCTGCTGTTATCTTATCCAAGCAAAATTCTGTGCCAATCAAGTACTCTTCTTCTTGTTTAAAAGAATTCAGGTCATTTATTCAAGAAAATGACCTAGCCGTATGCAAAGCAGATAAAGTTGGTTGCCCAGTCATCATTGGTAAAGAAACTCTAAACCAAAAAGTGCTTTCTTTTCTTACATCTGCCAACTGCATCCCTTTACAGTCAGACACCACCAACTCACTCAAAAACTCAGTTGACAGATTAGCTAAGAAAGAAACTCTTCAATCCTTCCTTGGTGATATATCACCCCCTCCTTACTTTAGAACTCCCAGGCTCTTCCTGCAAGTGAAACTGCATAAAGCTGGTAACCCCATCAGACCTTTAGTGGAATATTCTTTTTCTCCAGCAGTAAACCTTGAAAAGAGATTGGTCCTCAAATGCAAATCCCTGGCAGCCAACCATCCTCATACAGTTGTCTCTACTTCAAACTTCATCCACAACCTTCCTAATTCCTTTCCTCCTTGTGATAATCTGTATACTCTTGATGTAGAATCTTTGTTTCCCTCTGTACCATATTTTGATTCCTACATGCTCCTCATGAAGAAATTGATTCTTCATTTTGAACCCCCGGTCCTCTTATCAAAGATCTTTATGATTGTTTCCACACTATTCATCAACATAGTTGTTTTGTTTTCAACAAAATTGTGTATAGGCAACAATCTGGTCTCCCCATGGGCTCACCTCTTTCCCCTCTGCTTGCTGAAATCTACATGCAACATATTGAAGTTTCCATAATTCCTCTACACCCTTTTCAACCTTCCCTATGGTTAAGATATGTAGACGACGTTTTCATTAGCTGGCCACATTCCGAGTCTGAGCTACAGATACTGATCAACTCCATTACAGAAAAATTTCCTTCCATTAAGCTCACTATATCTAAGGAAGTAAATCACAAAATTGATTTCCTGGATGTATCTATCTGCAGAAACGCTGATCTCTCCATTACTCGTTCCGTCTATCGAAAACCTTCTGCAGCCACTAACATCATTCCCTACAAATCTTGCACCCTGCATCTCTACAAGCTTGCAGCATTGAAGTCCTACATCCACAGGGCTCATATCATTTGCAACAGCCAACTCTCTCTTCAAGAAGAACTCTCCAAAATTTCTACAATAGCCCTCTCTCATGGTTTCCCTGCTGTTACAGTCAACTCCCTCGTAAAGAAATATGAAAACCATTCGAAAATCGAATGCCTCCTTCCTCACAAGAAAGAAGACCTGAAATTCTGTGGTTCTGTTCCTTACCATCCTTCCTATGCTTATAAGTTACAGATTCTTTTTAGAAGTTTTGGTTACCATCTTGCCATTAAATCTACCCCAAACATCTTGAAACTTCTACAAAGGGATAGGGACAAAGTTGAAAGCCTGAACCTCCCAGGAGTTTACTGCATCCCTATCTCTTCTTCTACTGGGGATAACTTATACATCGGAAGCACATACAGGAGCATAAGCCATAGAATTTTAGAACATAGAAAAGATGTTTCGAAAGGCAATCCCAACACTGCCTTGTCTATTTTGACAATGGAAGACACATCTGCAGTTACCCACTGGAACGAAGCAAAACGAATTGCTTCGTTTGACAATCGTTTTGCCCTCCGTTACCGTGAAAGCATAGAAATTATTTTCAACTCAATGACTTGCAACTCCGAATCTCCTCTCTACATTCCGTTAATCTGGAGATCAATTCTAAGTTTTGGCAACAAAAATAGGAAAAATTCAAATGTAGAATCTGGCAACAATCTTAGTCCTCCATTGGCGTGATGAAGACCTAAGATAAGGTCGAAAGCTTCCAACTTACGAACTTTTTGTAAAAGTTTTAGTTAACGTAACTAGCGTGATCAAGTCACCTTTCTTTGTTAATATTGTTACGTGTTTTGCCCATAATCGTCATGCGCGGAGAAATTCTTAGGTTTGCGATTTCGTAATTCTACCACATTGGCGTTTTTTCTTTCTTTTTTGGAGGGTTGCGATTTCGTAATTAATAGTGCATCGGCATTTTTTTTTTTTTTTTTTTTTTTTTTGGGATGGATTGCCTTTTTCCTCATGGGAAGAACTTTTGGACTTACGATTTTTTAGACCCCACGTATAAGTCGACCCCATTACTTTGAAGCTCTCATTTTGTCCCAAATTTCTCGACTTATATGCGAGTATATACAGTACCTACTACGAATGGCTTGCATACTTCAGGATCTCAAATGTGCATGGCTTGGAGTATAACAGCAACCCCCTCCCCCCACAAACAGGAGAATACAAATTTTCAAGTTTCCAAAAAACATCACCTTTTCACATTTCTCAATTTTCACTGCATAATTTCAAAACCCACTATAAATGTGAATGACTTCTGCTAAAATCACATTCCAAAAATTGTGACACACAGACTGATGTACATACATACATATCACTAAGCTGTTCTCTGATATTCAGAGGTTAGCTCCTCACAGAAAGAACTCACTGTTGCTGTATCAGACGCGGCACACAACTTTTTTTTTTTTTTTTTTGATTGGAGGTTTAACGACCACTGTGAGCAACTCAATGGGCTTTAAGTAGTCACCCATCCCTAATTTAGGGTCACTGGTTCCAAGGAAGAGAGAGAGAGAGAGAGAGAGCCAGTGCCGTAAGACAAACACAACACCCAAGCCTCACCGGGATTCGAACCCGTACCCCTTTCGGACGAATGATCAGAAGTAATCGCGCCACCGGGGCGGCCAAGACCTTTTGTACTTTATGCCCATTATCTTTTTCTCATTCAAACATTCCTGAATATGGTCATCCCACGATTTCCTTGGCCTTCCTCTACCTTTCTTTCCTGCCACTTAGGCTGAATAAATTCTCACAGTATGAATCTAAACACTCATTTTTTCAACATGGCCAAATCACCGAAGCACATTAGTCTCCACCTTGCAAACAATATTTTGCTTCATATTACACAACTGCAACACATCTTCTTTCCTTACACGATCCAAACGTGTATCTTGCCACAATCTCCCTGTAAGTAATTTATTCTTCCAGCACACAAACGACTCCTATGTTTCTTCTGTAGTAATATGGCTTCACTGCCATACATCAGAGTAGGAACAATTACACTTTCATACACAGCCATGCGGGACTTTCTTGAGAACCCATCATTCCTGGGAAATCCTCCTAAAGCAGCTATGACTTTCAATGAAGAGTTCACTCGCCTACTAATTTTACCATCTAATTTGTTCTCTGTCAAACATGCTACTAAAATATGCAAACTCGTTTACTGATCAATAACGGTGCTATTTAGACTTAGTTATCCTGGATACAGTACTAACAGTTCCTCGCTCAAAACCCATAACTTTGGTTTCCCCTTTATTTATACTCAGTTTGTAATTCATACAAACTTCGTACATCCAGACCAGCGTACTCTGCAACTCACTTTCACTCTCTGCTAACAGGACTGTATCATCAGCATATAGCAATCTACACACACTGACATTACCAAGACATAAACCAGTATTGTCCATTTTGGCATCATGTATCCATAAATATGTTAAACAGCCAGGGTGACATTACACAACCCTGCCCGACTCCTGCTCCAATAGAAAACCATTTCGATACAACACCATTTACTTGCACACATGCTCTACTGCCAGCATACATGGCTTTCACTCTATTGAGCAGATTCCCAGTGATACCATATTTATTCAGTACCTTCCACAAAAGAGTCCCATTTACTCTTCTCTAAATCTATGAAAGCCGCAAAAACTTTCTTACCAGCACACAGATACTTTTCAATTATCAAACGTAATGTGAAAATTTGGTTAGTGCAGCTCTTACCAAGCATAAAGCTACTTTGCACATCCCACACTTTCTTTGATGTAAGACCCTGTACTTTATCAATAACAACCTTTCCAAACATTTTCCCTGGCACACTCAGCAAACTGATACCATGAAAGTTCTTGCATTCAGTCTGATCACCCTTCCCCTTATACAAGGGAACAATGATAGCAGATAGCATTCTTCCAATCCTGAGGGACCATTACTAACTCTCAGCGCAACTGGCAAATGTCAGTTAACCAGTAAATTACAGAGTCATCACCATATTTTAGCATCTTGGCAGTTATGCCATCTACTCCCGGAGCCTTACCATTCCGAAGAGAAGAGTTTTACACATCTCTTCTCTTGAGATCTGTCCTGTATACTGTGACATCATCTGCATCTGTCTCAGAATCACCTTAGCTTTCATGCTCTGATAACTCACAGAATTCATCCCATCTTTTACTCAACTCATTGAACTCCCATATCGTTTCTCCTATCCTATTCTTCACACAACTTAGAATTTTATTTCCTCAATGTTTCGTATGTCTTATGCACTTTCAGAAAGATTTCCTATCTTTTCAAAAAGCCGATTCATGCCTTTCCACTTTTTCCTACCTATCTTCTGCCTTACACTGGTGAACCAGCTTGGCTGCCTCACGCTTTTTACAGCGATATTCATCCTCAGAAACTCTACCTTGCAACATCCCGGGATATGCTTCCTTCTTTCCCATAACTGCTTCTTCAATCTCTTTGTTCTACTAAGCATTACTTCTGTGACCCACTATTGCAGTAACACATACCTCATAGGCAGAAGTGACACAGTTCTTAAAATATGCCCACTTTTTTCTACATCCCTCTCATAAGACATCAACTAATTCAATCATTTTCTGGGTAATTTAGAGTAATGCTGATGATCTTCATGGACCCTTTCAAGTTTATTCTTTTCATCACAGACATCTGCCTATTCCTCCAGTCAATATTCAGTTTCACTCGTGACACGAACAAGTAATGATCAGAGCCAACATCCGCACCTCTCATCACGAGTGTCAACAACTAAGTGTTTCAAATGTTCATCATAGACAGCAAAATCTATTACACTTTTTTTGTCCCAGTATGATTTTCCCAAGTGCATGTGTGGATATACTTGTGGTTGAAAAATGTAACCCAAAAGATTTCTATTGTGTTCAAGTATAATTACACTGAACAACTAACAATTTTGACGAAAGTCTATCTGTTCAATATCCTAGTATTAAATTCACAGTTGAATTTGAAGAAAATCTGACACTGCCATTTTTAAATTTTCTCTTACAATGTGCTCCTGATTTGTCAGAAATTACATATTCTGTTTATAGGAAAACTACAACTCTAATACCATATAATACCAGCTGCCGAGGTACGTCCTTTGAATCATAAACTTTCATCCATTTACTCTCATGTTTGAAGAGCCTTTACCTATTCTTAAAGCCTAAAACTATGCAAAGCAGAACTTGAACGAATAAAGAACAAAGCTAAAACCTATGGATAATCCCTATCAACTGCTGTTGACAACATCGTTAAAAATGTGAAGAGATTGACATCCATTACTTTATCAAGAGACCATACCTTCTGCCAGATTTGTGGGCTCCATGGACGTCACCTCCATACTATCTTGTCCTCTTAACAACATTTGTCAACGTCACCTGAACTTTGGACTAAAGACAAATAACATTCTCGCCATTATTAAAAAAACTGATCGTGTGGAGGACCACAATAAACATGGAATTTACAGCATTCACCTAAAAGCAGTACACCCGGAGCATACAAACTTAGGTTATACTGGTTCAACTGCTCGGACATTAAAAACTAGACTGACAGAACATAAATATAATGTTAAAATTAGTGCTATGACTACAGCTTTGTCTCACCTGGTTCACGGAGGTACCCACGTCCCTATTCTTGCTTCTTCTCCTTCAAAATCATGAATGTTATTATCTGAAAGTATTTTTACCCACAAATTTGCACATACATGCTGTAATGAGGACAGTCCATTAATTATTCCCCATCCTTGGAAGTTATTGCTTAATAATGACTAATCCATATGATGAATTCAAACCAACTTCACTATTTGTTGTTCATCCAAAACCTTTCACCCAATACTGAAGAACACTTTAGATTCCATTATGAAAAAGGCGAGAACGTGCATTAACATGTATATCATTACTGTTATGATGTTATATTTAAATTGTAACACTTTCTATTCACAGTCAATGTTTTTCTGAAGATGGGCTGGTTCATTGTGAACCAGGAAGACAAAGTTTTATTTACTTTTAACTTATTTGTTTTTCTTGATCTGGAGATATTTTATTGCAAGTTTAAATCGTGCAAAGACGGTTCAATATCAACGTAATCAATTAGTTGAAAAATGTATTGGATATCCACGATCCATTTTCAATGCAGAGCTCAACTAACCTTTCACATTATCATTCACACCAGTATCATTAAATTTACCCAGAACATTATCAGAAATCCCATTTTGAACACCAACTCTGGCATTAAAATTCCCTGCTATAATAACTTTCTCTTTAACACCAAACTGGCTCAAAACAGCCTTTAGCTCATTCCATAAATCTTCCTTCCTATCAGCAGTTTCTGAATCACACGGAGCATACACTACAACAACTACTATTCTCTGAAGTTTCACTTTCAGAAGCATCTAAAGAATTCTTTCACTAATGCAGCTGTAATGAATCAAGTTGTTCATCTTTTCACTTAAAATCACACCTATACCAGCCTGTCCTCTCACATTTTCCAACAATCCAGACCATACACTCAATGTTCCATTCATTTCTTCTATAGTCATCAAATATCAGTAAAGAGAATACCACACTGTGCAAGTTCAAAATGCTTATAGCGCATGGTAAAAATAGGTTTATTTAGTAGCATAATACAGAATATACAAATAGCTAAGCTTTTGCTCTCCATTAATGGAGGCATTTTTAGGGCAGCAGTAAAACATAAAAACAATTAAAAAAAGTTAGTGGGTACTGTGTTACATCACTAAATAAACCGATTTATGCCACACTATAAGCATTTTGAACTTAAATATACCAGTTACATGGAAAAACATTGTCCTGGATAAATTTATTAGATTTTCATACGGAGATGTATAGTTATCTATGAACCAAGCAGTTAACTCTTCAGGATACTCTACAACTGTATTATCCTGGAGCAGGAATTAAACCAGCATTGTCCCACTTGAGGACACAATTACAGTTATATAACAAGGTAAATGCACTTTCCTGAATAAACACCCTTACCGCACTAGATGACTTCCCTGGATGTATCATTAAGGATGGTCTTCTTAGCAGCAACCCATCCTTATTGATACCAAGATCCAGACCAGAAATACCAGTTCTCCACAGATATATCATACAAATAAAACAATTTCAATCTTACCATATATGCTTTGAAGACTTAATTCTCCCAAGATTATTTTTTTAACCCAAAGAAACACTTATTTCTGATGCAAACCCTGCTATCAATCATTCAATAAGGCTCCCACAATTTAGGGGTAATGTGAGGGATGGATGTGCAGCATTTTTCCAAGGATAGGTGCTATTTCCATAGATGCCAACCTCTAAAAGTAGTTTTCAGTAACCAACATGTCATTCTTCAGTAATTTTCAGTAATCCAGTCTACAGTGGCAAATTTGAGTATTTACACTGCAACAAATTTTAATCTGTCAGAACTATTAACAAAATAATTATAATAATACAATAAAAAATAATTTGCTAGTGGGAAAATTTAAAATACTGTCTACCAGAAAAATATAATAAATTACCTCCAGACACGAAGAAAAATTATTCCTTGGAATGTTGGCCAAATTACACTGCTGGACAATTGCTAAGGACGGATGATAAACGGCTATATAGCGCATAAAAAAGTAAGTGTGGTTGGATGCCAAGTGAAATAAAATAATGTCAGAATGCCAGGACATTACAAGAAAGACAATTTATTGTGCTCTGAAATCCAGAAAACTTTGGAACGTTTTCAAGGGACAAACAGGCCATTTTGTGCAGAATACGTAAACGTGAAAAAAATGCAATTACCGTACGCAGGCGTTCCGGCGTAAGATGTCAATATAGGATATGGCCACCATGGAGGGCGATGCAAGATTCCACACGTCGTGTCATGCTTTGCACAACATTATCAATCAGCTGTTGGGGTAATTTATCCCATTCCTCTGTCAGTGCACGGATGAGGGCGTCCTTGTTTATTGGAGGGCATTGGCGTCAAGCAAGACTCCTCCCCAAAGCATCCCACACATTTTCATTGGGATTCAGATCTGGAGAACGTGCTGGCCATACGAAGCGTTGAATATCCTCGCTCTCAAGACACTCCTGGACAGCGACTGTTCGATGACATGTTGCGGTGTCGTCCATGAAAATGAATCTATCACCGACAGCACCACGGAACATGCAAACATGAAGTAGCAGAACATCATTAATGTATCGTTGGCCAGTCATAGTCCCAGTTGGAAGCACATAGAGGGACGTACGGCCATTGATCATGATGCCAGCCCATACCATGACACTACATGTCGGATATCGGTCCCTTTCCTGTATGTTTGCTGGACAATATGCAGTACCACTATCACACCAGATCAGTTGTCGTCGACAATCAGACGATAGACTGTATCTACTCTCATCTGAGAAGAGGACAGCAGACCAGTCGTTATCAGTCCAATTGCGATGTTGATGGCACCATTGCCATCAACATGCCCCATTGCCATCAACATCGCAATTGGACTGATGCACACAACAGGACGGCGGGCGTATAGTCCTCCTTCATGCAAACGTCTGGCGACAGTATTTCGGGAGATCCGCTTGCCAGTAGCAGCCATAAACTGATTTGCTACCTCACTAGCTGTGCTGCGCTGGTGTCTTTTTGTTGATAGCACTATGTACCGATCTTTTGCAGGTGTCGTACTGCGAACACGACCTCCCCCGTGACGTTTGCTACACTTTCCATTTGTTTGAAATGATTTCCAAAGCCTTGAAACAACACTGTGGCTGACGTCGAACTCCCTGGCAACATGTTATTTTTCGCCCTTCTTCAATCTTGCCAATAATACGGCCACACGTAAAATCATATAGGTGATGTTGGGAAGACATACTGAAAATTGCAAGTTCGTCAATTGATTCTTTCCCTTTGAACTTTGCGTTTTTTTTTTTTTTTTTTTTTTGATTGGAGGTTTAACGACCACCGTGAGCAACTCAATGGGCTATAAGCAGTCGCCCGTCCCTAATTTAGGGTCACTGGTTCCAGGGAAGGGAGAGAGCCAGTGCCGTAAGACAAACACAACATCCATGCCTGACCGGGATTTGAACCCGGACCCCTTACGGACGAATGATCAGAGGCCAACGCCTTAGACCACTGCGCCACCGGGGCGGCACTTTGCGTTTGAACAACAACGGTCAATACACGTCAAATCCTTTATATCTCTTATCAGCGCTATGACATTACGAACAAGTCCGGCAACCCAAAATTTGCATACGCACAACACGTCTTACTGTATCCCGCACTTATGCTAATTTCCACATTTTCCTGCCTTCCATTTTATGGTTGCTATCGTTGCTATTGTCATCCGTCCTTAGCAATTGTCCGGCAGTGTATATGATAAACTGGCTGTAGTTGCCATTTTGGCCTTCCTTAGTTCAATTTGCAAAAACTTCTTCTGATAGCATAGTTCACTGTGTGCAATGCTGTTTATTTTTTCTACTAATAAAGAAGACAGCACATGAGTACTTAAATTGGGTCTGAATTCATTCATGCTTTTTTTTTAACAATACTGAAAATTTTTTCTGTACTTGCATTGCTCTGAGGGACTATTAAAATCATTTTCATAATTTTGCTTAATGATTCATACTTCAACTGGCCACTTTCATTTTTCATTAAAGAAATTCTGTGCCACACTTCATCCATTCTTCCAGAAGCATAGATGCCAACCTCTAAAAGTAGTTTTCAGTAACCAACATGTTTATTTTTCAGTAACAATTTTTTTTTCAGTAATTTTCAGTAATCCAGTCTACAGTAGCAAATTTGGGTATTTAACACTGCAACAAATTTTAATCTGTCAGAACTATTAACAAAATAATAGTAATAATAATAATAATACAATAAAAATAATTTGCTAGTGGAAAAATTTAAAATACTGTCTACCAGAAAAATATAATAAATTACCTCCAGACATGAAGAAAAATTATTCCTTGGAATGTTGCCAAATTATTATGATAAACTGGCTGTAGTTGCCATTTTGGCCTTCCTTAGTTCAATTTGCGAAAACTTCTTCTGATAGCATAGTTCACTGTGTGCAATGCTGTTTATTTTTTCTACTAATAAAGAAGGCAGCACATGACTACTTAAATTAGGTCTGAATCATTCATGTTTTTTTTTTCACAATACTGAAAATTCTTTCTGAACTTGCATTGCTATGAGGGACTATTAAAATCATTTTCATAATTTTGCTTAATGATTCATACTTTAACTGGCCACTTTCATTTTTCATTAAAGAAATTCTGTGCCACACTTCATCCATTCTCCCAGAAGTAACAGCGCAGTTAAAATTTTCAAACTGGTATTGAGTAAATTCAGATTCCACCTTGTCAGATTCTTCTGGTTACAAAACTGGAAACAGGGAACACATATATTGGACTGATGCAAAAGAAACACTTTGCCTTAATGCTACATCTGCAATTTCAGCATGACTCAGAAATTCATCATTAAGTGGAAATTTTCTTAAAATGTAATTGCAGCCTGCCTTGTAAAATTCCCTTACCTCAGAATAAAAAGTAGCCACTGTGTCTTCACTCAGATCTGCAGTTGTGCCTATATAAGATCTCGCTTTTGACCCAATTACGAGATCACAGTTTGATTTCTCCTTCTTTCAAAATTTCCATCTGCAAGAGATGTTGCTGTCACATCAAATGCTGATGGCTTGATGAATCGTACAAGCAATTCAGATAATAGATTATTAAGTTTTCTGTCTAATACATGCACAAGCAGAGCTTCCTGCTGCAAGAACACGTTAACAGATGTAAACAAAGGAAGAGTAGCAGATAAAATAAAGTTTAGATGAAGGATTTCCAATCATACTTGCAAGGTTCTTATACTGTGAATTAGCTTCTTCATTGTCACTAAAATAATGTTCTAGAGCCTCTCACTGTTCTAAAATTCTGTCAGTGGATTCCAAAAGTGATAACCAGCAAGTACTGACATGCTTTAGAATTTTGTGTGGTTTAGTACCACAAACAGCTTGACTCAGTTTTAGATTGTGTTTCCTTTGAACTTTTCTCCAAAAAAAAAAAGTACAACTGCATCAGAAACTGCTCAACATTAAATCCTTTCAGTTGAGTAGCAGATTTCTGTGCAGCTAAATTTACTAAATGGCATGAACATTGCTGCACTATGATTGCAGGCTGAACCTTCTTTATGTGAGAAACAACACCCTTTACTTGACCTATGATAGTGTTAGCATTGTCACAGGAAAATGACACACAGTTGCTCCACGAGATATTTTTTTAAGAAACTCATTATTCGAAACATTGAATATTCTTTCACCTGTATTATTACTTGATTCAACCAATGATAACAAAACAGTTGAATTTTTCCCTATTTTTTCGTCAAAATATGTTATTGTAATGGGATACATTTTATTTGCTTGAGCATCATTACTTCCGTCCGTAGATAGAGAAAAAGGATTTTTTTTAACTTCAGATACGATGTTACTTGTAGAAACACTGGCCATGTGCTGAATTAGTGCAGTAGCCTTGGTTCTTCCACACAAATATTTTTTTGCGATTGCTGAATCAGGAAACATGGCTTGAAGTAACGGTTTTTCAAGCCTTCAGTTTTCGGAAATTTATCCAACATTTTCAAGCTGAAATACAAATATTTATGGAATAAAATGATATCTAACAATACTGGGTAGAGGAAACATCGCGAAAAAAAAAAAAAATTATGATTACCAGAGAAATCTTACCTCCGTCTACTTTCCGTTTTCGAAGGATGAAATTCTGTCCTCTGACGTAGAAAACGCCCCCCCCCGCCGCCACCAATCCTCCCAAAATTTAAGTTCAGTCATGCATCGAATTCGTACATGGTCCAAATGATAACAAAAAAGTACGGAATTCCTTGAATCAGCGTGAGAATCTCGCCGCCGAAGATTACGGGGAAATTTTTGGGCGGCCTAACTTCCGTTTTCGGAAATCGTAGCCTACAATTTCAAGCTGAAATTATGCAATGAAATTATATTTAACAATACTGAACAGAAGCAACATCGCGCGAGAAAAAAAAATATGATTACGGGAAAAATCTGCAGTTCGTTCAACTTCCGTTTCCGAACGTTTAAAAAGACAAAACGTCCCCAGACGGAATATGAACCCCCCCCCCCACCTAATATCCCGAAAATTTCTTCACTTTTGCATTGATCTCGACGAAAATGGCAAAAAAAAAAAAAAAAAAAAAGGAGGGGGACTCCGCGAATCAGCGGAAGAATCTGACGTACGAATTAACCGCTGAATTGATTTCGAATGTCATAAGATAACGCTAAAATATCGATGACCGGTAAATTTAAACTTTTGGCGCAGATTTCATCGAAATGGCGATTTGTTAGCAGAACGGCGCAGTTCTGGCAGCCCTGAATTAGCATTTAATTTTTCTCCCCCAGAAAAACTTGGAAGAACCAACAAAAATTCCTAAGTTGATGAAAATTTGCTTTCTATCTCAGAAAATTAAATCAAATGGCGATTTTCCGTAATTTCAGCGATGTTTCCTTACTTCCGTAACAGCAACCAAAAATCCGCAAAATTACGGAAAATCCGTACTAGTTGGCATCTATGTATTTCCCATACAGCATTTTCAGTGAGATGAGAATGCAGGGTGTGGAAATACCTTAGGAAGGAGGGTCGTTAAACTTAGGATGACTGCACTTGGTGAAGTAAATAGAGGACAAAAGAGTTTTCTTTGTGAGTTAAGTATGAAAGCAGCATTGTGATTCTCCTAGATGCTACTTTTTTATGTTTAATGCCCATATTAAATAATCTCATATTTAAAAATACTTAAAATCTATTAGATTTAAAAGTTTTACAATGCAATACATGGTATTTACAAAAATACCATATTTTCTAGCCTTAAAAAAGTTTACAACTCAAATATAATTTATCAAATTCTGAACAAAATATTTTTTTTATTTCAACTTTTTGAATGCAAGTGCAATTTAATTTCAGAATTTATTATGCCAAACATGCTTTTATAGTATCACTACCTGAATCTGTGGACCCATCTATGCATCTGTTTGTCCAATCTGAAAAATTCTCTTGACATTGGAAAGCCTGAACTGTGAAAATGACAATCTACATTTTTCTTCCCCTTTTGATGCACAACTTCATTGCCAGGAGGCGCAAATGCCACTGAATTGAAAATATATTTTCTTTTTTATCATTGCTTTTATATACCTATAAAAACGCCACCACCCCCTCCTCCGACACGTTTACCAAACATTATTTTGCATGCAGTTTCACTTCCAACAATGCACAGCTTTCCAGCTAGGTGTAAATGAACATAATACTTTTCTTAATATTTCTGTTTCAGAGTCTGATTTGAAAAATTATTGCCACAAGTTTTGCAATTACGGGCACATTTGTTTTTATTTAACAATCCAGCAGCATTTTCTTTTTCCCTGGTCTGATATCACTTGTTACAGAAATCATCTTATGCATATTTCCTTTCCCAAAATAACTCACAATTTTCCTACTAAGTGGCATAAACATACATCTCTTCATTATGAACAATTCTGACATGAGGCAGTGGTCAATCACGCATTTCTGTTCCTGAAAACCTAACTGAACAAATTCTTGTACCATATGCCATTCACTGTTGTAAAGATTTCAAATGCTATCCACTTTAAAACATGAATAGTTTTCTCACTAGAGTGAGTATATATATACTATTTTTCTTGATACCTGATTCTACAAAGTATCTGAAAAACTCCTTTTCCATTGCATAGCTCTCCCTAAGAATATTTTTTGCACATTTTCCAAGTTTTTATGATGAACAGTCTTGTTGCTAGCTGGAGTCAGCATATTTCTGTTTGCAAGAGTATCACTGATTCTAATATTTCAGTTTGAAGAATAACTTTTGCTTTGGATATTTTCCATTACAAGGAAGACTTGTACAACTTTTGATCTTTCATATCACATGTTTCTGCCACTAATGGGCAAAAGAAGCTATTTATTATGCTAGCAGATGTTAACCATTTTAGAATTTGGATGAAAAATATAAATTTTGTAACTGGCTTCAACACTGAGCAGCACCTTATGCATCTTTTATGCTAAGGAGTACAAATTCATTTGCATTTCCCCCGATTTCCTGCTTCTAAAAATCTCCTTATATGTAGCGCATTACACCTGAAATTTTGGCATCATCTTTCCTGTTCCACGATTGTTTGCAGCTTACCTTGACTGTTTTCTTCGCCTAATGACTTTTCTTGGAAAAGGTGAGCGTGACCTAGACCTAGATCGTGACCTGGACCGGGATCTAAAAAAGAGCAGTAGAATTAGAATCAAAACTCTTCTAATAAAATACTTTAAATAGAATAAAAAAATTCTTTATAAAAGTTTACCAAGAACATTACAAACCTGGATTCACGCCTCTGGCTTGAAGAACGAGAATTCCTACCCCTGCTGTAAAAAGAACTTTTAACATTTGCAATGGGAGATGAGGTTGGTGTATGGCTGGGCTGCTTCATTTGTTCTTGTTCAATGCGCTCACTGTGAATACTAAATATAAAATAAGACTAATTAATTACAGATGTGATTTAATGTGTCCACAAATAAAAAAATGCAGATACATATTTTTAACCAATTCTCAAAATATCAGATTTGCTTACATGCATGAAATAATTATGGAAGGTCAGCTGCAAAGAATAGTGACAAATGAAAATCACTAAGCTAGTTTACTACAGTACTTTCTTCTGCCGCAAAAGAAAGTACTGCATCAAACTTGTTTTGCAACACCTTCAATACTAAGGAACATGAAAATCATGTGCATGTGAAATTGAAGCAGGATAAAAATAACTAAATGAAGTGTCTACAGGATTACTAGAAAAATAATTCTACATTTTTTTCATGGCCTAACAAAGACTTGCTGTCGCACAACCGGACTCAACTATTTTTAGCATCTCTTTTGTAAAAAAAAAAAAGATCGGGCTAATGCTATCGGTTTTGTCCGTCCATACACACCATATCTCTGCAGCTAATAATCCGATTTGAAAACTTCTTTTTGCATTAGGAAGCTTGAAATGTACGAATGATGTTCCCTCATTTTTTTTAACAATGCACAACTTTGTCGCTAAAGGGCATAAATACAGATGATATCGAATTCAAAATACATTTTATTCCTTATGTTTGCTTTTAAACATCCCATTAAAAAAATTCTTTTACCTTTCAATTCCATTCATCGAAGATTATTTTGGATATAGTCACTTTTTCAAGTTATGCATACATTCTCCGCTAGGGGGTGTAAAAGTAAATTGTGTTCCCCCGACATTTCTGCTAAAACTCCGATTTGAAAAATTATTTCTGTAGCGGATATAGCTCTTGATGGGAAATATTTGCATATAATTTCTGATTTTTGGTATAAAATGGTTTGGCTATCAGGGGGCATAAGGGTTAATTTCTGCTTCTGATGGGAAATGCATTGTATATAATTTCTAATACTTGATCAAGAATGGTTTGGCCACCAGAGGGCATAAGGGTTAATTTCTGCAACTGATGTATTTGCAGCAAAATCTGAGCTCTCGAAAACTATTGAAAACTTTCGTGGACCGATACTAGTCACGTCAATAAACCTTTCTGGAATATTTTCTTCTTAAAATAATGCATGGCAGGGGTAAGAGCGAAAGGAAAAAAAAAAAAAAAAAAAAATTCAGGACACAGTTTTTCTTAAAATTTCAGGACATATTTTGTCGGAGCTGGGAAGTAAATTAAATAAAATATTGGTAATAATGCAGTAATTGTTCTTTTACCAAAAAACTACCTAAATTATGGTCCGATTGTTAGCAGGAAACTTTTCACGACAGCTTTCTTTTTTCAGGATGGGAAACGGCTCCTGCTCTCATTGAAACTTCCTCCTAACAATCAGCCTTATTTCTACAAAATCATAGTAAGAGTGCTTCACTAAAATAAAATTTTTTGATACTTACAACTTAGAAAACTTTATTAACATTTTGAAATTTTGCCTTCAAGTTCTACTATTGATTTATGTATTTCTTTCAATTCGTTGGCTGTTTTTTCTAGTTCTATATTTTCTGTTGATAACATCATTTGGGCAACCTTTTATGTTTCTTTTATCGCACTGTCCAATTTTTTGGAAGCTTCAGCCAAGAGCTTATGAGCAGTTTTCTGGTCGTTCATTAAGAAATTTTCTTCTGTCTCAAGTTTGGACAGCTGATCAAGCCTCACACGCTTATTTTGCTTTTCCAAAGTTTGCTCTTCAACCTTTCTTTGCATCCTTTCCTCTTCTTTCTGCTGTTCCAAGTAGGTTGCATATTGTGCATAAGCCTGCTTTACACTATTTATGAGGTCTTTAGTTATGGGTATTGAAAGTATGGAGTTATTGTGCAATCGAATTGCTTTTTTGCAGATACGTAATGATCTGATAGATATCTCTGAAAGTGACACTCTTTCTTTTGTGACAATGCTGTTGTTCTTGGAAAACCCTCTTTCAGGAGGAGCATTTTCATGTGACAATGTCAAACATGTCTTCACCAGAGCTGATAATGAACTGTATTTTAGTAAACCCGCAGAATCTTTAATGCTAGCCACTGCTGACCAATACTTACAAATATCATTATCTTCCTCGTAACTTTTACGATTAACTGCCATGTCCTCATACATGTACAGTGACCACTCTGTATTTATCTTATCACACACACTGTCAGTTTTGGTGACTTTAAATATATTATGACTCAGGCATTTCACAGCATCTTTTGTGCTTTCCTTCTTCTGAAACAAAGGATGAATAGATTGAATGTCTTGTAGAAGAAAGTTATTCAGGGGTAGTTTTTTTAACAAATATTCTGTTGCAGCAATGAAACAGCTGCATATCCTCAGTAACACTTTCTTCTCATTTATGTTTTTGTTCTGTGCCAGAATATGGCTGGCACTATTACCAACATCAATTTTATCCAAAGGCAACCAATAGTCACTTTTCTGAAAGTTAACTTTTAAAAGTTTAGATACTTCTTTAGTACCAGCTGCATCCGGTTTTAAAAAATTTAACATTATACTGTGCACCAGTTCATTTAGTTTGCTGTATAACACGTGAATCATGGGTTCTTCATTCTGTAAAACCTTGAGGTATGGCACAAATATTTCTGTAAAAAAAAAAAAAAGCACAAAATGCAAGTAAATATAGTATGGGGATGTTTCAATTGGGAAAGTATCTGATCATACCTAGAACCAAGTTTCACATTTTTTTGCTTTGGAAGGTATGTACAAAAATACTAAATTAATGCACAATACTGTTCAATAATTCTCTCACAAACAGAACCTAGGGTTAACCACCTGCTCTCAACATGACGAGAGAAAACATTTCTAGCTGCACAACCCATTAGGTTTTCTTCCAATTGTATATTGTGATAATCTTCCCTTCGACAAGCAGACATTTTGAACCACTGATAAATATCAGTAGCAAGAGTATCAATATCAATGTGAAGTTTATCTAGTCCTTTCTTCAGAGCACCATGCACCACATGAAAACAGCAGGTCCCAAAATCAATCAAGTCAGGAACTGACTGCAAGTTCACTTCAGCATTCAATTTCTTGAGAACGGACAGGTTTACATTCGGACCATTCATAGAGCATTGCAACATCTTTTCTAAACTTAGCCCATGTGAAGATATGAAATCTAGAATTAATTTTACAATTTTATCTGCTTCTGCATGTCCCAAGAACTTAGAGTCACAGTATGAAGTTACAATTTCTGTACGACTTTCTGACCAATATGATATGTGAATGTCAAATTGTTTTTTTACCTGTACTGTAGTTGTTTCATAAAAATAAATGGTATAAAAGGAAGTCCCAATATCATGAAAAAAATCGGCTTTGAAGTATAGAGCTAAGCCAAAGTTCACCACATAACGGATTTTTTTATCGGACAACTTCAGACATTTTGCAATGGCGGAATCATCAAAAATAAAAGAATATACTTCGGCTAAATCACCAAACGACTGAAATGAATAATTGTTCTTAACAGCTAGTAGTATCAGTAGAGCTTCTGCTTTCAAAACTTTATCACTTATTGCAGTTGGTTGCCAGTGTTGGACACTTTTACTGATTACCTGTAAAACATTATTTGCTGATTGGACACTTTTACTGGTTAACTGCGAAACATTATTTGATGTTTCGAAAATGAGCTGTCTAGACATACTTCCGGCAGCTGCTTTATGTTTCTTCCCATCTGCATTGTAAAAGCACTTGCAAAAACCCCATATTGGCAATGATAAAGCCCTTGTTGCACAGAACGCACGTGGCTGAAAAGATATCATCATTAGCACGGCACTAATTTTTCACTAAGTCCCCATTTCGGTCTTTGTTATTTTGAAACCAAGCTGATGAAAACTTCGTTTTCCGTGGCATTTCAATAAGAACTTAAACAAGATGGGTAATGGAATATGCTGTTTGTTATCAAATTTGACACTGTACCACAAGAACAGCATAGCAGAAAAAATTTGGTACAAAAAAGACGACACTCATATACATCAAAGACCATGAAAAACATCCTTGTGGCACGTCTTCTGTTTAGAACTCTATCGTTTCAGTTATGGTTTCAGGGCACAGGAACAAGCAAAAGCCACAACTACACATAAATCAAGGTCATCAGCGCTTTAAACCTTGCCTCTTCCTATGGAGGGCAATGGTCAACAAGTGTCTCGGCGCAACAAATTAGGGTGAAATCCAAGCAAAATGCCGAGATCACAATTTTTCTAATGCAGAGATGCCAACATCTGAAGGAAGTTATTAGTGCGTAGTTTTTCTGTAGTGAAGTAAAGTCAAGTTTCCACACTAAAATTTGCAGGGTAGCATACATATTTCCCAGAGTGCACTACTACATTTTAATCTGGATGGAGGACAATACTTGGATAAATTTTGCAACATACCTAAGTACCGTTAAAAGACAGAAATTCTTGTGAATAACTCTCCTTGAATTTTTGACAACTTTTTTGCTTTTAGATCCGGGAATATTAGTAGAGGCAAGTGGCCATTTACTCGACGCTATCGCAAGTAAATTCGAGTACGACAAACACGACAGGTGGAGCAAAGACCAACAACGCACAGAACAATTAACTTCGAAAGGTTTCATAGCTTCATTATGCAGATAAATTGAAAATTAGTATTAAATGCTTATGATATGAAATAACTAATCAAAAAGGTATTTTAAATTGCATAAATGAATTAATGCTGAAAAAAAAGGATAAAATAAAAACACAATGCAAATAAGAACAAATTACAACAAAAATCCATGCAACATTTGATTAACACAATAGAAGTTTTCTGCTAAGAAGTGGGGGAAATAAAATGTCAACTTAATACGCAAGTGAGTAATGAAAATAAATCATCAAATAAAAAACAAAAGAAATTAAAACTGAAATTAAAAGATTCCCAACAAAGAATGATCTGGGGAAAACAATCTTTAAAACAAGCTATTATAAGGACGGAAGTTCTTGTGAATCTGACAAGATAAAATAAAACACCCCTTTGTTTAGCAGAACATTTTTACGAGAGAGAAAAAAAAAAAGTGCTCTTTGCAAATCTGTCAGAGCAACATAAACAAAAGCCCACTGCTGACAGCAAAGGGTGAGAAAATATGTCACATCAGGCAGGCAGGCACGCACGCACAGTAGTAACAGTCAGGAGGAAGAAAGGGAAAACAAGCAGGTGTTTCGTAATGGGGTTCGCTTCAAAGTGTCAGAAAAACCATTATGTTAAACATTTGACAAATAGAAATATATACATCGAAAGCAAAATAAAGCTGTTTAGAACAACTGCACGATTAAGGTGTAAACATAAAACACATTTCTTAAAGGTTCATGACATAAAAGTTGAAGGAATACACAACACTTTTACAACATTAAATAAAATATAATTTAAAAAGAATCAATATTAATGAATTACAATATTTAATTTTGAAGACGAATATGATAAGGATAAAGAAGGGAATACATGCAGCTGCTGCTGTTGTGGTGAGATGTTTTCTTTGGCTGTTTGCGAAAGACAGAGGGAGATTTTCTCTTGCTCTGGGCAAAGAACAGCTGCGCATGAAGAACATCAACTCCCGTTGAGCAAACAAGCTTGCAGTGTGACAGCTTTGTGATGTTACCACAAAAATCACTACACTTGACTAGGCTAGAGATTTTTTTTTTTTTTTTTTTTAAATAAAATTTTCCGGAAATATACGAGATTTTGGGGAAAATATGCAGTTTTTCACACCTTCTTCGTAAGTTCGTAGTTTGAACGTGATATCCGTAAAAAATCCATAGTACATAGATTTCACAGTAGATATATTAGATATTTCGGAGGAGATCCATAGTACATAGTGCTTGGTATCTCGGACCTTTCCTGTTATCTGCCCGCCACTGTTTGCTTTTGTTCATTGTTATGTAAAATGATACTATTTGACTTCCGAATAAGAACGCTTTCAAGATGTTCGCGATTTTGAGTAAATCCTTCCGCTTTGTAAACATGAAACCTGATCACACCCAACATGAGAGAAAGTAGTTCACGATAAAATGTTATGGGAATTTTTTTTTTATTGGCATATAAATGACACTCTAAATAGCAAAAACCTACTTATTCACTTTTTAATAAAGTTTTAACCGTTTAAGAAATATATAAAAGAAAAAATTATACAGTATGAGAAAACAAATAAAAACCAGTAGGTACAAATTAGGTACCAATATCACTCGGGGGTGGGGTGGGGGATACATTATGATATATTTCATAATTTCTAAAAATGAAGTCATTAGTTTTCAGTCTTTTTCGCTACATAAATTCACATAATTCCAGAGCGCAAACAAACGGTTAAAAAAACTTTCCTTCTGAATGATCACACATAATTCCAGAGCGCAGGCAAATGGTAAAAAAAATGTGATCACTGCACATAGGTAGTATGCATAGAGAAGCATGTGATAACTGCGCATCTGCTGCCAAAGGCTCCGTGTTCTTTTTCGAAATCGGGAACTACTTGAATGTGTTCTTATTCGGAAGTCAAATAGTGACGGGCAGATAACAGGAAACAGGAAAGGTCCAGCATCTTTACTAAGGGTGTTACTATTTCAAAGAATCGGATGTGCAGACCACCTCCGAAGGGTCACGCAAAGACAGCAAAGCGAGGTTTCAATGTCAGGATAAGAATCATGTGACTTCCGTTTGATCCTCGGGAACGGAACCCTGTTGCGCCGAGACCAGTTCACGGCAGATCCTCGGACAATCTCACAAAAGCGGAAATGCTTTCACATGGCGCTGCAGCCGACAGTTCTTGGAGATGACATCACTCAAGAGCTCCCCTCATTCTCGTTTTTTTTAAATTTATTTAAGGTTTAATGACCACCGTGAGCAACTCATCGCACTCTCGTTCCAGTTTTTTTTTATTTATGTGGTATTTGTAAACGCTGCATGATGAATCACTATACAAAAGGTTTACAGTTTATTCTTAAAATTTCAGGATTACATTCAAATTTTCAGGACATAGAACAAAAATAAGGACATTTCACGACAACTCCGACCCCTGTGCGTGGTTTCTACGCCGGGGGTGTAGATATATATCTTATTTTTGTCGATATCTCTACTTCTAAGAGTCCAATTTGAAAAAATTCTTTCTCTGTTGGACAGCGTTTTCGCTGCGAAATGTTTCTCGTATAATTAGAAATCTTTCTAAGCAAGCCTGCCACCAGAGGGCGTAAGTTCAAGTTTCCACTTACAGCAATATCTGTGGAACAAAAAACCCCGATTGAAAAACTTCCTTCTTCGGTCAGATACTACTACACTGGCGTGCAAAAATTAAGGATGAGACAGTTTTTTGAATGTAACATTGTGCAGAAGTGCTCCACATCGACTCAAATCATACCATAAGATCCCTAAGATGTAATAATATGGGACGAGTGAGCAAAACCATCCAAACAAGGAATCCAAAGGCACTTTATTGAAAAGGTAGCTTCGAGCACAACTGGACAGAAGACAAACGTCCAAGTGACAGGCGGCTGCCAAGAAAAATTCAGTCTTTAGAAGGGGATATGATCACCCCTGACTGCGTTGCAGGATTTACAACGTCTGTCCATGCTGAGGACGAGGTTTTCAAGGAGCTGTTGAGGCATCACGGCCCATTCCTCTTGTAGCGCCAATCGCAGCTGCGGAATCGTTGCTGGCGGCTGGTGACGTGCTGCCAAGCATCTCACGAGAAGGTCCCACACACGTGTTCGATTGGTTTTAGGTCCGGGGACCTTGCGGGCCAATCCATGCATTGAATATCCCACAGCACCTCTAAACAGACGCATGCTAGGGAGGAGAACCTCGGTACAATAGCGGACACCAGTGACTGAACCTCCTTGGAAGATGTGGAGGTCAGTACGGCTACCAAGCATGATACCGCCCCAAACGAGAACTCCGCCACTTCCAAACCGGTCTCTTTCGATGATGTTGGAGGTGTGATTGCGTGTTCCCTGCTCTATCCAGATGTGTATACGTCCAGAATCGCTCAACAGACTAAATCTGCTTTCATCTGTAAAGAGAACTCGACCCGATTGCTGATGTGTCCAGTTCTTGTGTTCCTGGCACCACAGAAACCGCCGTCTCCGATGAGCAGGCGTTAATGGCACACACTGTACTGGTCATCATGCAAATAGACCACCTTTGTGCAGCCTCCTGGCCACAGTAAAACGCGATAATGGACGTCCAATTGTCTGTTGCATGTGCCTTGCGAATTCTCCCGCTGTCTGCCATCTGTCTCTTCTCGTCTGTAGGGCAATATACCAGTCATCCGCCGCCGTGGGACAGCTGTTCCTGTCGTTTGAAATGCTCTCCAAGCTCGTGAAACGATGCTGTGAGCGATACCGAACTCCTTGGTCACACTAGTCACACTTCGACCTTCTTCCAACTACCCAATGATGCGACCTCGGGTAAAGTCATCCAGATGTCGTCCACTGGATTGCCTGTTGGCCATATGACATGGTGGCAGCAACTCGACATCGTTCAAACCGATGTACACAGTGCAATAGCTTTTACCGAATTGCTGAGCGTACACCGCCAGTGTGCTTTATACCCATCGACACCCCCCCGTCATGCTGCATATATGCGCATGCCCTACCGTATCGGACCCTAGTCTATCTCCTGAGTTGTCTTTCGGCCCGTTCTGCCTGCTCGTTCCGCTGTTATGCTAATTTCTCCTCTTCGTCCTTAATTTTTGCACACCAGTGTACTAACTATGCAAACTCTGTGTGCATATTTTCTTTTCAAAATAGTGCAAACAAATGCAATTTACCTTGTAGAATACTTTAGGCTAGTATAAAAGCAATTTTGTAGTTCACATTTCTGTCGGTAGGTGGTGTTTGTGTACTTCAGTTTGTCGCTGTATCACCGCTTCTAAAAAAATTTTTCTTTACTGTATGCCATTCTGTACAACAGAGGCATGGAGTATTATTATCATTCAAATAACGCAAAGATTTCTCGCTAGTTGCGTTAAAGTCGAAACTTTTTTCTTTTGCTATCTCTGCTCCCAGGAGACGTATTTGAAAAGTTTTTTCCCTTAGCACAGCTTTTACCATGAATGATAATTTTTGCCTATTTTCAACTTTTCCGTTACACAAAATTTTTGCACTAGCAGACTTAGACTTGGCATTATGTTTCCTTCTATATTTCTCCTTTTAACCATTCAAGTTTAATGTCTGCTCTGGTACCTTCTTTGTACTAGGAGAAACTTTTTGTTCGCCATTTTTTAATTTTCGTAACATGCTTTTTAACCGCTGGCGCAATTAAGTAGATGTTTTTATTTCTGGATGATTTATCGATTAACATAACCGGTTGATTGTTTTCCCAACTGGTTTCACCGACTTTGAATAGTTTTGATAAATTTAATTCGTGTCAGAACAGATTCAAAAGACGTGCTTATTACATAAAAAAATCGGTGTCATCTTCCTGGTCTATAATGCGTATCAGTATACAGTGTTTAAACTGGAATTTTTTCCACTGTAGCAATTTGGTTACTTTGTCATCAAATGTTGTAACAAAATGCTTCATTAAGATAACCAAAATGTATGGCTTTATCACTTTTTTTCTAAGTATTCAGTAGTTTATTTACACCCTGGCAGTGTCCATAGTATCTCATAGAAATGGAACAGGACATCAGTAGTCACAGTAGCAATTAGATCACTTATTCCTTTTAGGGGCTTTACACAATGGATTCCAGTTTCATTAAAACAATCTTGCCTGTGCATGGAAGTCAACTAAGGACAGTCATTTGCATATTATCACCAGAGGTGAATTTCTTGTCCCTTGAGAGTGCTGAAGACATGAAAGTTCCCTATACAAAACATGCTGTAGCACCCCCTTTCCAAATTTCTCAAATTCTTCCTTCACAATCTGTGTGCAATGAGGCTATGCCAGAAGAAACTGAGCACTTTATCAAGTCACACAGTTTATGTTTGCATTAGTTGTTCGCAGAGTTTGTACACTTTCGGAGAAAAAAAAGGGGGGGGGGACTTTCCACGCCTTTTCCAGGACATACACATAAATCCAGGATGATTATTACGCTTTACAGTATTATGGTCAAATTACTTTTTAAAAACAATTTTTGTTTTAAGTAATAAAAATGATGAAAGATGTAAATGTATTGGTGTGCTTTTTTACTCATTACATTTCTTTTAAATGTTTTTAAACTGCAGAATTACCCAATAATGCAAATGTGAATCATGGTGGTGCAATTACCACAAGGCCTATATCAGAAAATCCTATGCCTCAATCTGAAAATGATTAATTCATCACTATCTTCTTATGTAATCAAGTCTATTATCGATAAAAGTTAAAATTCTCATAAAACAAAGCAAGGGCAGATCCAGAATTTAAGAATGGGGAAGGCACATGTCTAATCAGTTAAAATAAGAAATATAGAAGGAAACATAATATAAGTCTATGCTGGCGGAAGAATTCAGAATGGAGAAAATTGAATATACACCAAAAATATTCTTCATGGAAAAAGCTATGCTAAGAAAAATAATTTTTCAAAATCTCCTAAAAGCAGAGATAGCAGGGGGGTCAACCTTTACGCCCCTAATGAGAAATATTGGCATTATTTAAAGAAGATAATGCTCCACATCTCTATTGTAGCAAATGGCATACAATCTGGTGTTGAAATAATTTTTTAAATCGCACATGTAGAAAAAGAGATATTGCGACCCCTAGCTGCAAAATTGTGCATTATTTTGGGAAGAAAATATGCACAGAGTTTGCATAGTTAGTAGTATCAGACCGAAGAAAGAAGTTTTTCAATCGGATTTTTAGCCCTGTAGATATTCCTGTAAACGGAACGGAAGTGTGAACTTAAGCCCTCTGGTGGCAGATTTGTGGGTTAAGAAAAATTTGAAATTATATGAGAAACATTTCACAGCAGAAACGCTCTCCAGGAAAACAATTTTTCAAATCGGACTCTTAAAAGTAGGGATATCGACAAAAATAAGATCTGCATCTACATTCCCTGGTGGAAAAACTATGCATTATTTTAAGAAGAAAGTATTTTCAAAAGGTTGTTTCGATGCGAGTGGTATCGGTCTACTAAAAAAAGTTTCAATAGAGTTTTCAAGGGATCAGATTTTGCTGCAAATATATTAATGCAGCAAAACTATTCTTTACCAACCATAAAAAATTATATGCAAAACATTTCCCATTGAGAGCTGTATCCACTATAGAAAGAATTTTTCAAACCAGAGTTTTAGAACTAGATATCAGGGAAAACGCGATCTGCCTTTATGGCCCCAGTGGAAAGTCAATGAATTACTTGAAAATTTTGAAGATATATGAGAAACATTTCACACCCGAAACACTATCCAATGATGAAGGAATTTTTCAAAATCAGACTCTTAGAAGCAGAGATATAAACAAAAATACGATATACATCTATGCCCCCTGGCAGAGAAACCATGCATTATTTTAAGAAGAAAATATTCCGAAAAGGTTAATTGACGCGAGTGGTATTGGTCCACAAAGGATTTTTTTCAATTGAGAT
This sequence comes from Macrothele yani, assembly GCA_039090855.1. NCBI lineage: Eukaryota > Metazoa > Arthropoda > Arachnida > Araneae > Macrothelidae > Macrothele > Macrothele yani. Next base: position 134,763,191 of record CM077010.1, on the reverse strand, counting down.
TTTAGAAGCTCAGACTTTGCTGCAAATACATCAGCAGCAAAAATTAACATTTATGTTCCCTGGTGGCCAAACCATTCTTTACTAAAATTAGAATTTTTTTGCAAACATTCCTTATTAGGAGCTGTATTCGATTCAGAATTTTTCAAATCTGAGTTTTAGAAGCAGAGAAATCGTGGAAAACATGGATTTACTTTTACGCCCCCTAGCGGAAAATCTTTGCGTAACTTGAAAAAGTGACTATACCTAAAATAGTCTTTGACATAAATGGAATTGAAGGGTAAAATAATTTTTCCAATTGGATGTTTAGAAGCAAATATATGGAATAAAATATATTTTGAATTCAATATCTTTTGCATTTACGCCCTCTAGCGGTGAAATCGCGCACCATAAAAAAAAAAAACTGAGTGCAAGGATCACATCATTTGCACATTTTAAGCTTCTCAACGGAGCATTTTTTTTCAAATCAGACTAATATAGTTGCAGAGATATTGTGTCCACAGACGGATGGACAAACCAATAACATAAGCACAATCTTTTTTTTTTTTTTTTTGCAAAAGATGTGCTAAAAAAAGCTGTAACACTGATTTTCTGAAAGAAATTCAAACATTTTTTAAGCACTAATTTCAAATTTCAAGGCTTTCCAAGACAGCTTTAAAAAAAAAAACACCATTATTCCAGGCCTTGAAAACATGATTCAAGGACTTTCCAGGTTTGATTTGAGCACCAGGGCGCACCCTGTTCTAGGGAGCCAATGAGGAGAGATCCACGATGGTCAAAGAAAAAGGTGCACATCACTCTGTGTGCTTCTGGGGTCAGACCCTGAACTTCTTTAGAGGTGGTGATGAGGTGTGCTTCCTATGCAAGCTGGTATGCTTGCTTTCAGGCAGAAAACAATGGCATCACATCACCAGGAACTATGCAACTGAGAAACCCACTCTCCTGCCTGGAACATAACTGCAAATGCATCAAAAATAGGACATCATGCATTCCTCCTTTTTGCACAGTGCTGACACATTTTGGCACCTGCCATGCACAAACTTTCTGGTAGTGAAAATGGTTGTGCAATATGTCATGAAAAGTTTCATGACTGCAGCAATTTTATCCTGGGCCAAGTGTCTGTTGATCTGCACATGCACATTTCCATTCAACACATTTGTGTTGGTAAGACTATGTTTGTCTGTCCATGGCATGGATTACTACTTTCAATGGGGGTTCATCCATTTCAAACATGTCCCTCCAGTGATATCCCAAGACTATGGTCCACATAAACAGCATTCACTTGTGGATTTTAACTGGCAACACCTCCGCCCCCATGAGGTAAAGAAATGAATTACCACTCTTTGGTCCCTCTTTCAGGGTGTCTAACAAATTTTGTAAATGCAATTTCATGATGAATTAGCAATTTTCATGACTTTTTTTTCAAAAGTCTTTTAAAAGACCTGTGTGTGTCTAGATACATGTAAGGACATTCTACACAACCTCTCTCTTTGTAAGTAGAGTAGTTTGTTCCAACACAAACCACAGATGCTCAATTGGATTGATGACTGGGGAATTTGGAAGCCAGGGCAATATCTTAAAATCTTCATGTTTTGCAAACCATTCTCGAACGATCTCTGCAGTGTGGCATGGTGCATTATCCTGCTGAAAGAAGGTACTATTACAGGAGAAAATCGATGCCACAAAAGGACGTACCTGGTCTGCAATGACGCTTAGGCAGGTGGTAGACATCACAGAACATTACGCAAAGCATTACACTTCCTCCACCAGCTTGCATTTGCCCCACTGTGCATCCTGGTATCAACACCTCCACACGTAAATGATGCATACATACCCGGCCATCCACATGGTGCAGCAGGAAATGAGATTCATCTGACAAAACGACTTTTTTTCCAATCATTCAAGGTTCAGTTTTGATGCTTGCGTGCCCATTGAAGGAGCTTTCGACGGTAAACTGCAGTTAGCATAGGCACTCGCAGTCCATTTCCACCAGGGTTTGATGTACTGTGTGTTGTGACACACTACTCCCATCATCAACATTCAAACTACTGGTGAACTGCACCACAGTATCCCTTTTGTTGGCTCGTACCATAAGCAGTTTGTCTTCGCTCATCTGTATCATCGACAACTCACTACACCTGGGGGGGGGTGTCATGATTTTCCAGTCCTTTGACCACTTTTTGAAGGTATGAACCACGGCTGACCATAAGCACTCCACAAGTCTTGCCATTACAATTTGGCCTTCATCAAATTCCCTACATCTGCTGCTTTTCCCATCTGAAGAACAAGAATGCTGAGTAACAAAGCTTAGTACCACGTGCTATTTAGACCATTTCATGAACTGCACACGCGCTGTCATTTACCTAGATTACTAGTATAAGCAGGTTGGTTTCTGCTACTAAAAGCATGCCTACTGTCCATTAAAACATTTACAGTATTTCATGGATTAATTATCATGAACTGAAAAATAGAAGATAGCACACAAGTATGTAACATGTTGGTAAATAAAGTAATTTCATACTTGCCAACTTTGGAAAATGTGCATTAGTAAAACTTTTCCGCGAACGCCATTTACAACAAAACATAATTATATTAATAAGTATGCAGTAAAAATATCTGCATATGCCACAATAACTAAACTAGTATTATCTGTGTTTAAAATAATAATTTAAAAACCATTAAGTAAAATCTTAATTTTGTTCAATGTTAGCCTCACAAACCTGCGGTGTTTCAATATCAAACTAAACATTTCCTGTAAAAAGGAAATATTCACTGTAAGAGTACCTACACATTGCATTCAAAACTGTATGTTACATACCTCCTTATCTTCATCTTGTATATCAGGATTATATAATATTGCAATCACTTTCATGACTTTCATCACATGCGGCAGAAAATGGCTTTTCTTGTAAAAGTTTCACAGCAGCGGAAGTTCGATCTAAAGACATTTCGTGGACAATCGCCGTCGTTTTGGTCTTCCCACAGCCATAACGTTTAGCAGTTTCATCTTTTGGAAACATCTGCCGAAAAAGTGGACCAGCCTGGCTGGCAGCACTGAATGGCATGTTGTGTTCTATAAAAAATGGCGTAAACAACAATTCGGCACGAGTTACATTTCCTTGACGATTATCCGATGTTTTAAAAAAATGTAGTCAGTTTGGAGTTACTATCAGTACACTGCACATTACCTTTGTGTTAGAGACCATTTACATGACAAAAAAATATTGTTTTTGCCCCCATGTGCTATGTTAAAATCATTTTGGCAAATGTCGCAAAATGCAAATTTTACACCTTTATTAGATTTCCTGATACACTGGAACTTTGCGGTGTATGATTCCTTAAAAGTTTGAAAATAACTTTGAGATGGTATAACTTAGTACTCATCTTTATAGATTTGCATAAAAGCTAAACTAACAACTCACTTCTCCCAGTAATTCAACTCTGCAACAAAGAAACAACACCACACACTAAAAACAACACACATAAAAAAGTATTCTTTTGCTGCTACAACAACATTGGGTCATTCCATGTCAAATCAACAAGGATCACAACCTGACATTTTTTTATTTTTATGAAACTTGGTATAATTGTAGTATTCATCAATATAAACAAACATGTTTTTTCAGAATTTTTAATGCATCCGTTTTTGAGTTATTGATTTTTTAAATTTCAAAAAAAAAAAAAAAAAAAAAAACCCTGAAATTTCATCATCTGAGCAAACTTTAACTGCCAATTACTCAGGTTCTAGTAGAGCTAGGGTCACAAATTATGGCTCATTTTAAAGATCTTGAATTGGGCTTTCATTTGATATGCCACATGACACTACTAAAAAAATTTTAATGTCGATTTTAAAATGAAATATTAAAAAACATGTGTTTTTTAAAAAATCTGAAAAAATATATGTTTAACAAACATTTTCCTACATATCCTGAAAGTTTCATAATGGGATCATATGGGATCACTATAAAAAAAAAATAATAACGTAGAACAATGCAACTGAAATGTGACATGTACTTACCGGTTCCACCCATGACTGGAAGGGTATTCTTTATGTGGTTTGTGTAAAATGTCAGACTTGATCTTTTAAACATTGTGAATGTTAAAGAATGAAAATAAACATCTAAGTAATTTGAAACTGTGTCCCAAAGTAATTCATTTCATAATTCAGTATAAGGTTCTGGTTCTGTGTGCATATTTACACTTACAAAATTATTTTATCTTCTATATGTATCCTGCTTTTTTCTTTCTTTTAAATTTTGCCACACTTTTATGCCAGTGCTTGATTTGCCTTCTTTGTCTCAGTCATTGCTAAATTATATACTCTTCCAGTAGCTGCTGTCAGGTCAACTTTTAACAAAACATTAGATTTATGAACCAACAGTATATCCGGTGATTGAGGATACTTGTATGATGGAGATGGACCATGCAGCTCCAGGAAGTTCAGTTTTACCTCTTCTGTGTCCTCATTCACACCAAGTACACATCCCAACCACCAGTGCTCTGAGTACTTACTAATCACAAAACCTACCATATTTTCAAAACTAATGTTCTCTTCCCCTTCATCTGTTGCACATATCTCTTCTTTAAAATGCTCAGAAAGTGAGTAAGTTTTGACTAGTAATTTGTGTTTTCCTGCAGGAATGAAACAATGGAGTTTCTGAGTACCACTTATTGTCTTAGCAGAAGCTATTCTAGTTTTAAGGATAATTTTCTCCTCTTTGTAATTTTCTGTTGTTGCAAACCGAAAGTGAATGGAGGCAATATTAGCAGTGGCCCATTCAAAGAGTTGGCGTGCGGTCACAATTTGATTATTATAAACAAGTTGCAAACTTGCCTTTGCAGCTAATCACTTCACAGTACCCCCTATTTCATCACATGCATTTTTGCCATGTGCGGTTGCAAAAAAATTCCATTCTGCTTTTATATTAAAGTCAGTCTCGTGGTAGCACAAGCTGAGAAAGTTTGACTAGTTTTTGTATTGTGAAGCTGCTCCATCCAAAAAACAAAATATCTTTTCAGGTTTTTGAGAAAAATGTGACTGCATGAAATTAATTAGGTAACGCTGAAACAGATGGACAGCTATACTGTCGCGAATTAGGCAGTTGGATATAATCACAAAACTTACATGTCCTAGGTTCTGAGTTTTCTCATCTCGATAGTATATAACTATAGGATGCAAGGTTGCCTGGGCATTGTTCCAGTGAAAACCCTGAGCTACATCTTGCAATACAAAATAATAATTTTCAGCAAAGTCACAAATTACTATGTATTGATTTTCTGTTATTGTGTCTTTAAGATGTCTTAAGTAACTTGACTGTTGAGTTGCTATAAAAGAATGGTGAAGCAGGGCTGGAAGTTTTCCAAACAGCAGGTCCAAAAACTCCTGTGTGGATTTTGATGTTTCAAGTACTGTCTTCTTCTCTAATTGCATCCATTGCTTGAATGTCACATTTTCTATACTATTTATATCAAAACAATCTTCAAATCGTTGCTTGAGCTGTTCTAATCCTGGACAGTTGTTGCACTGACTGAAGAAACATGCAGGTGTAGGGTTTCCACAAATTATGTTTGCAAGGACATCTTTATAGGAGTTTATTGGCTGAACAGTGTCTCCTGTTAATTCAGGTAACTTGCATTGTGTCATCATCAGTGTAACATTCTCATGCATTGTACAAACACAAACAGAATGCATGCCACTTGCTCCTGCAAGAACGCAGTGCTTAGGGCAAAGTTCAAAGAACTTGGAGAACCCTACCTTTTTCTCTTGAAATCTCTCTTTAAAAAGAGTATACAATTCACGCAAATTACACATAAGCAATTTTTTTGTGTACCTGTTGACGCTTATTATCTATTTTAATGGAAACAAAGTATTTTTTTCCTGGCATTTGGCGGCTTACATCGTCAGTCTCATAAAATTCTTGTATACAATTTGCTGTGTCTTTGTCTAAAGTCTTTCCTGGCTTTGGATCAGGAGAAGACATACCTTTCTTTCTTACTAGCTTTTTAGCCTTTCTGGCCATAAAATTTGAAACTCTAAATTCTGTTTCAATTCGTTTCAGTGACCAAGATTTAGGCAGTGTACTCAATATCTGCATTCTTATGCTTTTATTTTCTGTGGAATGAAATTTTTCTTTCAATTGTCTTATAATTTCTGGTTCAGGAGATGAAATATCCTTTGGTTCCGATGCAGGACTTAACTTTAATAATTTTGCTCGAAATGCTTCTTGGGCTTTTTTATATTTCTCTTCAGGGTATGTTTTTTATTCTTGCAGGCATTTTTTCTTGATTGGTGTTTCATCCAGACATTGTAAACTTCTGTTAAATGCTTCTATAGCATGCTCTTTTTCAGGAGTTGATACTTCAATGTTTTCAGACGGAGCAGCATCGCCTTCGGCTTCTTGTTCATTATAGCTGTCAGAAGGTAAAGAGGAATGTTCAGCAGCTTCAGAGTGAAATTTCTGGATTGCTTTACAACAACTGTCACAGATCTTGTCTCCAGTTTTGAGCAACTTGTTCTGTAGCAATAGATTCTTGGAAACTGGTCGCAGATTTTTTTTTGTTATATTTATGGTTTGGTTTCCCAAGGGGGTTGCAACTGTAAACCACACTTGAAACTTTTAATGTGGATGTTCTGCTGGCATCCATCTCTTACTTTGCTTTTACTTTAAAACCTAGGAAAGAAACACAATGTTACCCTTATGGATATATATTAATTTTTAACTAATTATAATTAATTCATTAACATTTGCAGTGTTTGTAAGACCAGGGATAACATTTTAGACAGACAAAATAAACAATTCCTGAGTCACTGATGGTGCGTTTAGTAACGTCCTTCTATGTTATTTATTTTTTTATAGTGATCCCATAGCAATCCCATTATGAAACTTTCAGGATATGTAGAAAAACAATGTTTGTTAAACATATATTTTTTTCAGATTAAAAACAACACGTTTTTTAATATTTCGATTTCAAAATTTTAAAATTGACATCAATTTTTTTAATAGTGTCATGTGGCATATCAAATGAAAGCCCTATTCAAGATCTTTAAAATGAGCCATAATTCATGACCCTAGCTCTACTAGAACAAAGTAATTGGCAGTTAAAGTTTGCTCAGATGATGAAATTTCAGGTTTTTTTTTGAAATTTCAAAAATCAATAACTCAAAAATGCATGCATTAAAAATTCTGAAAAAAAAATCATATGTTTATATTGATGAATTCTACAAATATACCAAGTTTCATAAAAATCAAAAATGGTCAAGTTGAAAAAGCTATTTTTTGCTGGTTCATTTCACATGGAATGACCACATTGCTTAACACTGTGCATGCAGATTTTACCCTTCTCTTTCATTGGCTGTGATTTCCCTCCCAAAAAGAGACCAATTAACTGCTACAATGAACTAGCGTCTACATGGACTGAAAAACCACAGCGGTTCAATCAGCTTTACCACTCCCCTCGATCAAGTCGAGCCATGAAAGTACAAAATGTGACGGCCACCATTGCAGACTCTGCGCATTCGTCGGCACCAGAGTTTGCCAAAAAAATTTTAAAGAAGTATTTTCACTCCTTTGAAAAAATTTAGGGAGTAATTTTCAAAAGTTGGGAGTATTTTAGAAAAATTCACAGAAGAAATAAAATACTTAAGAAAATGCCAGACAACTATGAAAAATCAATCCAGATTTTTTTTCATATAAAAAATATTTCCCTACTGCTCAATGTATTTAGAATTTGGATCCATTTTGTTTCTTTTAGAAATAAATATAATATTCATATTTTAAAACAAAACATTAAATTTATCATATTTTGTAATGACCACATGGAACAGCAATGTGTTCAAGAAGTGAAAGCATTGCACTTTTGAGGTTCTTATAGGCATCTAAAAATATCTAATGAACTTCTCAGCAAGTTCCACAGCCACATTTGTTTTTCTGCAGCTGCACAGCATCCAGTGCTTAAATTTTCATTTTGCTGATATCTTTGTCCTCCCCATTTCTTTATTATCATTTTTTAATGCCCTTGGATGACATTTTATCCATCATGAATGCATGATAGCTTTCACTACTTTAGATAAAAGATGAAGTGTAACTTTGAAAATATAAATACTTCTGACCACCATGCATCAATTTTTACAAAATTTTCAGCTTCGTAACTTTCGCCCCCCCTCTTTATCAAGCAGAAATGCAAAACTTTTTTGGGGGGAATATTTCAGAATATAGGATGCATGTTCTGTTCACTGTTGGGGAAAAAAAAATTACAGTTACAATGGGGGAGGGGTCTTTGCTATGTCCGATTTTGGACATTTTCAAGTTGAAATACAAATATTTATGAAATAAAATGATATTTAATAACAATACTAGACAGAGGAAACATCACATGAAAAATAAAATTATGATTACGGGAGAAATCTTCACTGCGTCTAACTTCAGTTTTTGAAAGTTTTGGGCGGAAAACATCCTCCCACCACTACTAATTGCCCCAAAATTTCTGTTAAGTTAGGCATCGATCGAGGATAACCCACATTATGATGAAACAGGTGAAATTTCTAGAAGCCATCGCACTCTCATGCCTAAAGATTACTCCGATTTTTTTTCGCCATCGAATTTCTGTTTTCTGAAATTTTCCCTCCATTTTTAAACTGAAATACTTATGGAATAAAATGATATATAACAACAATACTGGACAGAGGCAACATCACAGGAAAAAGAAATTACCATTACAGGAAAAATCTTTATTTCATTTACTACAGTCTCTGAAAAACGAAATACCATCCCGGTGCGTATTTTTACTAATTGGTAAAATTCTTTGACACGTAGTTTCACGCGCCAAGAAAAAAAAAATTCTTGATGCATATTTTTACACACCGAGAAAAATTCTTGATGCATATTTTTACACGCTGGTAAAATTTCGATGCGTAATTATGCATTTTGGCGAACTCTGGTCAGCACGTCACTTGAGCACTCCTGTGGAGAGAGAGCTACTGCACATCGTCACGAACTCAGTGAGTCAAAGATGATACCATCGCGTGACACAGCGCTCGTAAAGTCCGGAAGAAAATCTAAGTGGATGGTTGCAGGGGATTGAAATATTTCGATTTAGCAATCGAAACATTAAAAGATCCGTAAAAAAATACCTCTATTCGTAAATCAGTAAAATTAAGCAGACATCCGTAAAAGTTGGCAAGTATGCAACTTTAACAAAGAATAATGAGAATAAGAAAGGCACCGGGAAAATGAGAGACACAGAGGTGGACACGATGCAGCAATTTTGGTGGAAATGTGCTGAAATAAGATCACGCATTCATTTTTATATTACATCTATAGGCTCAAAAGTCGGTGTTCAGGATGGTGATGTATAACACAATTTTTGTAATGAGTCATTATGATAAAACAAGATCTTCCCACCCCAGTCATCTGGCACACAAGCTGATCGCACGTAATTTTGGAGATCAATGGTGTCAACAAACCATCAGTAGTTAAGCAGTTTGTCGAATGAAAGAAATGCATTTAAAGCACTGATTTAGAAGCAAAGCAATTTATTGTTTTAAAAATTTTTTCCACGAACTACAATTTTTGAAGGGCATGCAGAAGTAACACAATTATTAATACAAATATCACAAAAAGAGGAAATTATCATAATTTTCAGGTAAAGACCACATTTTAAAAAAAGTTCATATTTTTGACCATGACTTCTGAGCCAATGTCTCATGCATTTGCTTTTTCTGAAAACAGCTTCTCTCATTACAAACAACACTTGCCGTTTTTACACAATATTATAAAAGTCGATGATGATGACTTTAAAACTTTAATCCCACAAATACCCCCTTCTCCCACAAGACGTTGACTCTCGTGCACAGGTTTTGTGATTGACTATGTCCCATGTGTGTTTTGTTTCTCAAATTTTAATTTGTAATCTGGCATTCTTGATATATAACCATATGTAATCTCAGAGTTTGATTATTTCAAATCTGAAGATGGGTCTATAGTAGACCCAAAAGTGCTAATGTACACTGAAATGCCAGAAAAACTGGTACAGACAAACTTATGCAAAATACACAGCAACATCACTTATGCGCATACTCTGTTGCGTCCGCCAGTGCGTATATAAAGTGATAGACATCCTTGCCAGCTGTCAGAGCTGTTTTTGGCATGAGAATGACAAGTAATAACGATTTAAGCAATTTTCAACGTGGTTGCATAGTTGGCGCTTGTGAGATGGGCCATAGTATTTCGGAGGTAGAACTGAAGTTCGGATTTTCACTGACAACCATGACTACAAAAATTCCGGCAAAACCTCCAACCTACGATACCAGTGTGGCCGTAAAAAGACATTGGGTGAAACGTGACCATCGTCGGCAGTCAAAAATCGTTTCATGCGACACTCTCGCAGGTATCATCGGAATTCAATGCTGGAGCCTCAGCAATCATCAGCGTCCGGACTGTGCAACGTACCCTGCACGATATGGGCTTTCGGAGCCGACGCCCAACGAGTCCCCTTGAAGGGTGCATGACACAGAGCTATGTACCTCGCTTGGGCATGGCGACACCACCATTGGACACTTGATGACTGGAAACAAGTAGCCTGGTCTGACGAGTCGCGTTTCCAACTGTATCGGGCAGATGGAAGGATTCATGTGTGGCACAAACCCCATGAAGCCACGGATCCCGTCTGTCAACAGGGAACTTGACCGGCTGGTGGGGGTCCGTAATGGTATGGGGCGTGTTTAGCTGGACTTCACTGGGACCCTTGGTACATCTACAAACATCTATGACCGGCCAACGCTATGTGCGTATCCTTTTTGACGAGGTACACCCGTTCATGTCCTGCATTCATGCTGATGGGTTGGGCCTGTTTCAAAAGGACAATGCACCTCCACACAAGTGTCGGGACACACATTATGGTTAGAGGAGCATTCAACTGAGTTTGGGGTGTTGCCATTCCCACCCAAGTCCCCAGATCTGAACGTGATAGAACACATTTGGGATATCATGCAACGCGCTATCAAACACAGGAATCAGAGACCTCGGAATACACCCAAATTGTGGAACGCTCTGCAGGAAGTATGGTGCGCATTGCCTACAGCATATTTCAAGAAGCTAGTGGAGTCCATGCCCTGTCGTATTTCTGCCGTCCTGCACTCCCGTGGGGGACCTACCAAGTATTAGACTGGTGTACCAGTTTTTCTGGCACTTCAGCGTATTTCAACCTTTTGATTAAAGTTTTAAAGTCACCATCATGGACTTTTATAATATCGTGTAAAAATGGCAAGTGTTGTTTATATTGACTCATACACGAATTAAGCTCCTTTAAAAGCCTTTCTCATCTTGTAAACATAAACAACTTTTTTCTAAAGCTTAACTGAATATTCTACAGGACTTGTTAACCCCCTCTTTTTAGGCAGTTTTAGATTCCTTTTCCATATGTGTAGTAGCCTATGGTCAGGTACAAACGCCGCCTGACATTTATGCCAGAACTGGGAGAGGTGCATGGTAAATTTCAACTAACTACAGTAACAGATTTATCAGAACTCTGGATGATGAAAAATATTATCCATAATTCTATGTATTATGCTGTTTAATATGTTGTCAAAAGTTCTTTTTGCAAAATGTGGGAAAATAAAAAAATGTTCCAAAAGTAAAACACTTCCCCACATCATAAAACTGTAATAGCTTAATGCTGACATTTAAAAGGGAATGCTACATTTCAGCTTGAAACTTTTATGCTAATGTTGATCTACTTCACTCTTACGCAAAACAGCAAAAAAGAAATGAAAATAATGTACGTTTTGTTTTCTACACACAGGTTAAGACAAGAGGTTTCGTATGTACATAAAAATTAGATAACTATTTCCTCTTTATCTTTGGTCTAAGAAAAAAGTAAAAAACAAACAAACTTTTCCTTTGCATTATGAAAACTATACTTAAACTTAAAACTGACAAAAATGACTGCACTTACAGAAAATGAGAAAAAATTCCTCAACAATATTTCCTGCATTTTCAATGTTACTTTTTAGTAACACTGGAAATTACTGTGTAACATGCACTGAAAAGCAATCGAAAAGCAATTAACATACACTGAAAAGCAATTGAGACAGCTGGCGTTATGCAAATGCGGCGCTGTGGGCGGCCCTGTAAACGGAAACGACATGACGTATGCAGCGATCCGACAATATAAGGAGTGATGGGACCGGAATCGATAAGAGTCGGACGCAATATGGGTAAGACGAAGGATCTAAGCGCATTTGATCATGGGCAAATTGTCGGGGCCTGACGAATGGGTCATTTCATCTCGGAAGTCGTGCAGGCACTGGGATTTTCACGAGCCACAGTGTCACGGGTGCATTGTGAGTACATCGAATCCTGTAAAACCATCCCTGCAAGGGCCAACTGCATGTGGGTGAGCAGGGTCATCAGTGGCTAGCTCGCATTGTAACAGCGGATAGACGGGCCACAATACAAGAAATCACTCGGCAATTTAACACGGGTGCACAAAAACGTGTAAGCAGCCACACCATTTAGAACCATCTCCTCGCTATGGGGTACAGAAGCCATCGTCCCACGAGAGTATCGCTGCAGACCGCACATCACAGGATGCAAAGATAAGCATGGGCGCAGGAACATCGCCACTGGACCCTAGACATGTGGAAAAATGTTGCCTGGACTGATGAGTCGAGATTCACGTTGGTACATGCGGATGGCAGGATACGAGTACGGCGCAAACCACATGAAGCGACAGATTCTTCTTGCCAGCAGGGTACTCTTCAAGCTGGTGGGGGTGGCATTCTCTCTGGGGACTGTTTACGTGGACTGAAACGGGACCCCTGGTAAGTGTGACATCGTCCCTCACAGGTCAACGTTACCAGGATATCCTTGACGACCATTTGCTCCCGTTTGTGCGTCTTCAACATCCCACTGTAGACCTCATCCTGCAACAAGACAATGCACCGTGCCATCGCTCCCAAATTGTATCCGAATGGTTGGATGAACACTCCACCGACGTGACCTCGCTTTCTTGGCCAGCTAGGTCACCTGACCTCAATCCCATCAAGCACATCTGGGATGCCATCGAGAGAGATGTTCAAGGCTCTGTTCCCCTCCATGAAATCTTTGTGAACTGTGGGAGCTTGTTCAGGGGTCGTGGATCCGTATGGCTTCCCAACGCTTCCGGTGTGAGTCCATGCCGAGACGAATTGCCGCCGTCATCAGGGCGAAAGGTGGTACTACATGTTACTAGACAGGTATCTCTAATTCAATTGCTCTTCAGTGTATATTCTATTTTAACTTTCCTTTTGAGTTTCTTTTCTATGTAAATTCGAGTTCGTTCTCTTAGACATTTTCAAGCCTTAACGTTATGTGTTTTCCCTTAAACGAGAATGATGTTGGCAACACACTGAGGTCGGAACAAGTCAGGGGTCGCGCTGCCAATCACCATCTCCGCAATTTGCGAAAAAGAAATAGTTTTGGCGATGGAAAAAAAGCTTTGGCGATCACCTTTTTATAGTGTTATAACACTTTGGCGACTAAATTGGCAAAAACTTTAAAAGTCGGCGCAACCCCTGCAAGTGACGTATGTGTGGTGTGGCCGCATAAGAATGATAGATAAAAAGGCAATGCAGCGGTTGTTTAAGGGGATTGATGTTATTGGTGATAGATGTGCTGTTATACTGCAATTGGATGTCAAATCACTGATACTGTATTGAGTGCACCAATAAACCGGATGCGAGTGTGGAGTACAAACCATGCAAGCAAAATAAACCTGTTTGTAAGTACTACAAGTGACCTCTTTCTTGTAATGCGTATTGATACTTTCTAATATTACATTGACTTTAGCATACATAACGTAATTACTGATGTTAAGACTAAGTTACAGCAGAAACACAATTACGTTATAACTGTTCTTCAATGTATTTCCACCACTACTATTTTGATTCTACTTAAACTAAAATTACCCTATAAATTAACAGAACTTACAGCAGATATTGTTAAAAGGCACAACGTTTGAAACTGCACATGTTTCTACAATGGTACAGAGCTGGAACAGAATCACTTAATGGAGCACAATTATTTGAATTGTTGCTCTTCACTGATGTGGTCTGGGATCCCTGATAAATTATCACAAGTCCCAAAGCATAGAGAAGAGTGAATTTGAGTCACACAAATATTTTTCAAGAATTTTACACACCTTGGTAAAGGCTCAGTATCCCAATCATTGGTCCAAATTGAACCATTGTTGTAAGCCTTTGTCAGTTTTCCTTTAAGTATTATTTCGACTTGATCTTTATCCAGGTGAGTTTTGCACTTATCAAAACATCGTTTCACATAAATTCTAAAAGAAAAAAATTCTAATAAAAATAGTGGGAATAATTCCATTTGTTTCTCAATAAAGCAAATGCAACACTTAAAAACGAACATGAGTGAGAGAGAGAGAACTATACAACTATGAAGTTACTGAATTTTAGAGCACTCTTGAAAAATATGCTTCCACTGAGATAGTAAGCCAATGGAATTCACATTAACAAAATGCCAATGGAAAATATATGACAATTAGGTATTCAAAACTAAACATTAAAGTACTCAGATTACCTCATATATTGGACACCTGTCCAATATTGAAATAACAGATTTTGGGCAACTTTACCATTCTCTGGTTTTTGCTCCATAGTTCACACTTCCAGCACGTGAGACAGCCGTGGTCATAATGTCGCATGTTTCGTAGAGGTAGCATGGGGGCTCTAACTTTTCTCAGCTGAAGTTATTTACCTTTGTTACACTCTATTATAGAGGCTTCATGTAGTAATCCACATATATTTTTTCATTTATAACAAAAAGGTGGTCACGTCAAATATACCAACACAAAATATTTGCGGTCCTATTGTACATATCGACATTCATAAAACTATCAGGTTATTTTTCTCCCTTGTGATACATACATACCTTACATTCATACATTTCTTTATACACTATATACAATCTGCAAATTTTCAAACAACTCACTACATACATATTACGCTTCCACCTCATGTATATATGTACACTGAAGAGCAATTGAATCAGAGAAAACTGTCTAGTAATGTGTAGCCCCACCTTTCGCTCTGATGACGGCGGCGATTCGTCTCAGCATGGACTCTACAAAACACCGGAAGCGTTGGGAAGCCATACGGATCCACGACCCCTGAACAAGCCCCCACAGTTCATGAAGATTTGATGAGGGGGGGGGGTGTCAGAGCCTCGAACATCTCTCTCGATGGCATCCTAGATGTGCTCGATGGGATTGAGGTCAGGTGACCTAGCTGGCCAAGGAAGCGAGGTCACGTCAGTGGAGTGTTCATCCAACCATTCGGGAGCGATGGCACGGTGCATTGTCTTGTTGCAGGATGAGGTCCCCAGTGGGACGTTGAAGACGCACAAACGGGAGCAAATGGTCGTCCAGGTTATCCCGGTAACGTTGACCTGTGAGGGACGATGTCACACGTACCAGGGGTCCCATTTCAGTCCATGTGGACATTCCCCTGATGAGAATGCTACCCCCACCAGCTTGAAAAGTTTCCTGCTGGCAAGAAGAATCCATAATTTAATGTGGTTTGCGTCGTATTCGTATCCTGCCATCCGCATGTATTAACGTGAATCTCTACCCATCAGTCCAGATGACATTTTCCCACATGTCTAGGGTCCAGTGGCGATGTTCCTGCACCCATGGTAATCTTTGCACCCTGTGATGTGCAGTCAGCAGCGGTACTCTCGTGGGACGATGGCTTCTGTACCCCATAGCGAGGAGATGGTTCTGGATGGTGTGGCTACTTACACGTTTTTGTGCACCAGCGTTAAATTGCCGAGTGATTTCTTGCACTGTGGCTCGTCTATCCGCTGTTACAATGCGAGCTAGCCGATGATGACCCCGATCATCCACACGCTGTTGTCCACGGCAGTTGGCTCTTGCAGGGATGGTTTTACCGGATTCAATGTACTCACGGTGCACCCGTGACACAGTGGCTTGTGAAAATTCCAGTGCCTGCACGACTTCCGAGATGGAGTGACCCATTTGTCGGGCCCCGACAATTTGCCCACGATCAAATGCGCTTAGAACCTTTTTCTTACCCATACTGCGTCCGACTCTTACCGATTCCTGTCGCATCACTCCTTATATTGTCGAATCGCTGCATACGTGATGTCGTTTCTGTTTACAGGGCCGCCCACAGCGCCATATTTGCATAACGCCAGCTGCCTCTAATTCAATTGCTCTTCAGTGTATATAGTGAGTTGTTTGAATATTTGCAGATTGTATATAGTGTATAAAGAAATGTATGAATTAAAGGTATGTATGTATGACAAGGGAGAAAAAAACCAGATAGTTTATGAATGTTGATATGTACAATGGGACCGCAACTATGTTGTGACCACCTTTTTGTTATAAATGAAGAAATATATGTGGGTATTACTACATGAAGGTAACACTGGACATGGCTCAACCGAGAGAACAAGCTGGATTCAGGAGTGGCTACAGCACAATAGATCATATACATGTGCTGAGAGAACTAATTGAAAGAGCGAGGGAATATGAACTTCCATTGTGCATGGCTTTTATCGATTATGAAAAAGCCTTTGATTCGGTGAAACCATCAGCAGTTACAATGGCTCTGAAAACCTGCGGTATTGAAGATGCATACATTAATATTATTAATAACATCTATGAAAATGCAAGTGCAAAGATTAGGCTGTTTGAAAATACAACACACATAAAAATTGGAAAGGGAGTGAGACAAGGTGACACCATATCTCCGAAGCTCTTTAATGCCACATTGGAGGGTGTTTTTCAGTCACTGAGCTGGGAAAACAAGGGGATAAAGATTAATGGAGATTATCTAACCCACCTTCGTTTTGCTGATGACGTAGTCATTTTTGCAACTAGCCCATCAGAGCTGCAGAGTATGATCCAGGAACTTGCTGACAAGAGTAAAGAAGTGGGATTTAAAATGAACTTTCAGAAGACAAAAGTGATGTTCAATGCTTTTACAAGAAATGAAGATTTATCGATTGATGGAGAAAAGCTGGAGATAACAGACACGTACGTTTATCTTGGACAGCAGATATCAAGTGAGGGTCACATTGATGAAGAAATTAATCGGCGTACAAAACTTGCCTGGAGAGCTTTTGGAAGAAACAGCATAATTTTCAAGAGCAATATGCCATTATGTCTTAAAAGAAAAGTGTTTGATCAATGCATCCTTCCAGTGCTTACGTATGGTGCAGAGACGTGGACCTTAACTAAAAGAGACATACAAACACTGCAGACAACTCAAAAAAGCATGGAGAGGTGCATACTTGGTGTAACCAGGAGAGATAAGAAGAGGAACTCGTGGATCCGAAAAATGACAAGAGTGGAAGACATCATGATCAGAGTTAAATCCCTGAAATGGCAATGGGCTGGACATACTGCCAGAAGGACAGATCATCGATGGACAGCCGAAATTTTAGATTGGATTCCAAGGGACAGGAAAAGACCCAGAAGAAGACCACATGGGAGATGGGTGGATGAAATTCGAAAGTATGCAGGGGTGACTTGGAGGAGACTGGCACAAGACAGACCGTTGTGGAGGAAACTTGGGGAGACCTTTGTCCAGCAGTGGATTGATAATGGTTGACAATGATGATGATTACTACATGAAGCCTCCAGAATAACCAAGAATAGAGTGTAACAATTGTGAATGACTTCAGCTGAAAAGTTAAAGAGCCCCCATGCTACCTCTACGAAACATGCGACACTATGACAATGGCTGTCTCACGTGCTGGAAATGTGAAATATGGAGCAAAAACCAGAGAATGGTAAGTTGCCCAAAATCTTATTAAAATACTGTTGTCCCTTATACACCGTGATTTGTCACCTGCCCTGAAACATTACATTATGAGGAAATAAAAGCATTTTTAGCTTTACCTAATTAGAAAGATCATGTTTCAATTCATTGCTTTATTATATACATACTTTCCAGATTTACCAAGATAATGTACAAGTATACTGTACATTATTTTCAGCAATCCAAATTGCTTTCAGTTCCCTGTTCATCATGCAATTTTCAAGTTTTCTGAAGAGATATTACATGGTGCACAGTGGAGTAAAACCAATTCAGTACAGTCTGAATGCTGAAAATAATGTACAATATACTTGTATTGAACAACATAGCTGGGGAACACAAGACATGACCAGAAATTAATTTCTGATTGGTCGCGAGATAAATAATTTTTTTCAATAATTACTTTATTTACACTCATTTATATATACCTTAAGCCACTTTTCAACATAACTACACGCCACATTGATGCATTTGTAGCATTGGTGCACAAGTTTCTGTATCCTTTCAACAAAAAAGTCTGCTGCCAATACGATGAAATAATCCTGCATGGTTGTTGTCTTCACCCTAGCATTGCTGTTCAATTGCTCTGCCACTAAAAATACTCAAGTGAAGAAACACTGATGGTAAATTATTTTTCGATGAGGCGATACAAAAACCTGTACTCCAATAAGGTAAAACTGTCAATGTAGGGGGGTTAGAAAAGTAGCTTAAGATATGAATAAACTTGCACAAATATGTTAATATTACTAACACAAAAATTCTTTCATTTGCAGCTAAATGGAACTTATTTTCTGGCCATGCCTTGTACTTCCAATAAAAGGAAACTATTAAAGTAGTTTGCAATGTATTTGAACACCTATATTCTAAATTTACACCAACATTTAGTGCTCTTTTGTAAGACTGCACAAAATCTAAGCAAATTCTAAAATTGTTGTTCGTTATGCATGTACATATGCACATTCAACTGCATCCTTAGTGGTCACTGCCTCCAGCATTGTGATCCATTTCTACAATGCCAAATATCCTTTTTCCCCTGTACATGTAATATCCACATTTTTTAAAACAATGTTTCTTCAAACTCTCCAATAATATTCACACACAATATAATGGCAACTCTTTGGAAATCCCCTCCCCCTTTCATCTTTTGCCTTACAGACTCAAAAGTTTTATCCAACGGAGCTCGAGAGAAGAGGCTTGTACCAACACAACTGACCCCTCCCCCCAATATTCTTACATATATTTGTCAGTCTGAGTTTCCTATCACAGATAACACATTATTTTGCACTGAAGAACTTTCATAACAAACATTATTTTAAATGATACATTGAGCTCGAAACTTATCCAGGAACCCGTTAAGAGGCCACAGATTTCATAAATCCTCATTCTTTTGTGATTTTCAAGTGCTCTCTCATGAACCAAAGTTCCAGACAAAGAAATATCATAACTCTAATGTGACAAAACCACTTGTATGTGTCCAAGGCTAAACCTGAAGATTAAAAAAAAATCTTTTATTAGTTATCATTCTATGCAAACAAATTAAAAAAATCAGGCTTAATTTCTTAGAATTTCACTCACTTGACAGTTTCCAATTCCTAACTTTGCGACTGAATATTTCTTTTTTCTTAGTGTCACACATTTATGTTTACTTTTGGGGAGGGCATTATTTATTATTATAACACAAAGCTAATGGATATTAGTAGAAGAAAACTTTGTTACAGAAATGGTAGAAATTCTGAACAGCCTGCATATGGGAAAAGCAAGTGTTTATCCAGGGATGCCACCCTGTAACAGCATTCATGTGTAGTCCAAGCCATAAAAATGTGCAGTTTTGAGCTTTCATGTGTAGACACAAGAAATGGATACACATTTATCTTCTTAGCAGCACTATGTGTTGTATTATGAATCCAATGACATGTACAGCCAATAAAAACAATGGAAGAGATTTTATCTTTTATAAATTTTGTAACACCAAGGTGCTTTCCCACCATAGCTGGTGCACTTTCTAGGCAAAACACTATACAATTTTGCCATGGAATCGATCGTTTCGCGAGTTCTTGACCCAGCAAGTGAAATATATTTTCCCTAGTTGCATTACCACACAGATTCGGTAATGATAGCAATAATGTGATTACTTCACTTAAGGTTTGGTCAAAATAACTGACTAAAATCAGAAATATTTTTTGATCTGAATGGGAATTACTACCATCTGTAGCCAAGCAAAACTTGGATATTTTCAGAACTTTCGTCAGTTGCTGCACCAAAGTGTCAGCAAAACTCCTTATAATTGCAGAGGTTTTTGTGCGGGCACTTCCATATTTTGTGGCAATTGCTGAATCTGGAAACATTTTTTTAAATAATGCACTTGCATGGTCAGAAATGGCAATTGGACAGTTGTGCTCTATTAAAAAATTTGCAAATAATGCTTCAGCTCAATATGACGGCAACATTCTACATGATGTCTACAGTAGTCTTTTCCACCATGTGCAATAGTTTAAAAACTTATTTTTTCTCTTTTCCTTAGAGAGAGACACAATAAAAAAAAAAAACAAGCCAGCAGACTAATTTTTTTAAGGAAAAAAACAGCAACCAAAATATACGGAAATGAACAACACACAAACGAATAACATCAACTTTTTATTCTCATGAAAGAGAAGAGCAGCGTAAAAAGGACCAACAGGCATGCACCATTTGACCCACGGGGCGTTGCACGGGTGAGACTAACATAATCGATTATGTGGGTCTCGGCAGTGTGTCCCCTTTCATTCAACAATCCCGTTGGCAACCTGCTGAGTTACTTCTCCTTTCCTAACTAAGGATAAAAAAAAAATAAATAATAATAATTCGAATTTTCATTTAATAGAGCTGAATTTTTGACAGATGCCAAAACTTGGTCTTATAAGATTTCCTTGCAAATTTCGCTTGAATCCAATGGAAACTTTTAAAATTACGCACTTTTCTTTTTATTATTAAGACGTTCAGAGAAAGAAAGATCAACTTCACGGGAAAGCGCAGATGACCAAGAACTACGGGCTTGCAACATTCATTACCCTCCCCCTTTTACTCTGAGCCCCATTTGCCACCACCTACTGTTGTATTGCGTCTTTGCTTAACTGAGGATTAAAATGTGAAAAATTCTCAGAATTTTCATTAAAAAAACTGATTTTTTTTTATAGATGTCCTAACTTGGTCAAACAAAGTTACCCTGAAAATTTCGCCTAAATCCGGTGTAAACTTTTTAAATTACACACACAAAATTGGACACTTAGAGAAAGAGGTATTAATAAAAAAATTGCATTTCTAACTCAAAAAGTTTTTAAAGTTATCAAGGTGAAATTTTCAGGGCAACTTTGTTTTAATAAATGATGGCATCTGTAAACAGTTCTGTACAGTTAACTGAAAATTCGGGAAAAAGATAATCGGCAATTTTGTTTCCCAGTATGTAAAAACCTCACGCTGCCTGCACTGGGCAGGGATCCCTCACTTCAGTACTTATCTTGAGGCCATTCATCTACTATAGACATTACAACGTGCTTCCAACAGCTGTAAGCCGGCCGAGTGACACAACTCAAACAAAAACATTAGGAAGAATGCCTGTATGTAAAGCGCGATTTTTTTTTTTTTTCCCTTCTGGCCTTTATTTTTTTTTTTTTGCCAGATTTTAACAGTTTTGGAGAAAAATGATTGTGCCAACCCTTGAATTTTTTAACAATATGCAGCAATTATGAAATAAAATGCAGTAAACAAACATTTTAAATTTTATCATATCTACACCAAGATTGGTCAATTTGTCTGGAGATTTCACAAAACTTCCAGGGTGGCCGGAGCAGGGTATCAATTCCAGAGCACTTGCAACTCTGCACACGGAAGCAAGCAGACTCACGTGGTCACAAAGAAAGAAAAGCACTATAAAATCCAATCCGAAGCTGTACTATTAAGGGAGCGACACGTTCCCACGTTGTCCAATTAGAAGAACGTGAAACGCTAAGGGGGTCTCCTGCGAATATTACAAAAAAATTATGCTGAATAAAGTTAGTGTTGTGTGTGTGTGTGTGGGGGGGGGGGATACGGCGTCACAGCAACAAAAGCGTAGTATTAGGCATATGATGCATAGTGCGTAGTAAAGCTAAAGAAATGCGTAGGGGTTGGCATCCCTGTTTATCATATGTTTGATATAGCTCACCTTACTTTTCCTGGTGGCCACAACTGACAAATGAGGGGATTACACTAATCGCAAAAGGAAAGGAACATAAGATTAATAGCCTAGAAATCAAATGCCTGAATTGCTGTTTTACCGTTCTTTATAAGCAACAATATCACACCCGAAAACTTAATATTATGTCGCCCTGGAGCAGGAATTGAACCTGCACATCTCGCTTTCTGTTCAAGCATGCTATCCGCTACACCACCTGGGACAATGAAATATTAAGTATTATGTCAGATGGCTAGGTAAATAATCCTATCACTGTTCCATGTAGTCAGTGAAGAATAGTTTTCCCACAGATCTCATATATTAGGTGTACAAATAAGTTTTAAAGCGCTTTAAGACAACGCAACATGTAACTTGAGAGAAAACAAAAATACCTTTCCAAATCAAAATACACGCCATCATTATCCATCACCTTCCACCATCGGTCGGGCAACTGATGGATTCCAGCCACAAAGTATACTTCGTCGTGGGAAGTGATGAAGTCGTCGACCCATTTTTGCGCTTCCTCACATGTCCGGAACCATACAGCAGACAAACCAGGTTGCATCGATCGAAAAATATTAGTCTGAAGGGGCTATGTCGGGACTATACGCCGGGTGCTCCAAAACTTTTTAGCGGGGCGTCAATAATGTTTCCTTGACCGATTTCACGACATGCGGCCTAGGGTTGTCATGCAGTGATTTCACAGGACACAATCCTTTGCCTGTAAATGGACATTTCCGACAGATTTCCTGGTTCAATCGCAGCAATTGTTGCTTGTAGTGAGTGATCAGCAGTAATAGTTCATAATAGAGCACACCCTTCATATCCCACCAGACGCACAGCAGAACTTCCTTACAGTGAATATTGCGCTTCGGTGTCGAAGTCGTTGCTTCACCGTGGTCTACCCAGTGTTTGTGTTTGGGATTGTCATACCATATCCACTTTTCATCACCCGTAATGATTTTTCACAGGAAACACTTTGCGTTGTTTATTCAACAGATTCAAACACTTCACGACATGCTCACCCTTGTTCCTCTGGCTCAGGTCACGTGGCACCCATTTTCCTTCCTTCTGAATCTTTCCCATTGCACATAAACGACTGGAAATGGTTCGTTGAGTTACCCCCAGTTGCTCAGCTAGTTCTTTTTGTGTTTCAGAAGAATCTTCATCCAGCAATGCAGGCAGTTTCTTATGTGCAACCTTCTGAGAGGCACCACTACGTTCTGGATCGCTAACATCAAAATCACCTGGTTTAAACAGTCTAAATCAAAGCACACAGGTGCTTTTTGATACAACATTCTTCCACAGAACATTTCGATGCACATGCTTTTACAGCACTTTTTCCTTGATGAAATTCGGAACAAATGCAGTATCACTTAGTATCTTTCACCTACCAATGTGCAAGTGTGTTTGACTGTTGGGCAAACTTCTGTCACATTTTATACACTAGACCAGTTACGTTACGCTCACATGGCAACGATGAAGGGGAATGTCTGATATGTAAATTAGCGATATACGTCAAACAATAACGGTTTAAAACTTTGTACACCTAATAGAAAAGGAAGATGCTCCAATACGGGGGCAAATAAACAGAACAAAACTTTATAAGAACCCTACTAGCACCTCCTCTACCTATCTTCCAGGCACACACTGCAGGTCCCTGGTTTAGAAAAATTGATTTGTGCTATGCAAATGAGTCATGGAGACTTTAGAACATGAATGTTTCCTGATTTTAAATGGAGATTGTTAGCTGAAGTTCTAAGATGTGCGTTTGTTATTTAAAAGTCCACTACGAAGAAGTAAAAATCTCGTAAGATCAAAAAGCACAATGTCTGCAAAAGTGTCTGTTAAGCAAAGTTCCCCAATATAACACAAATACACACACACATGGGAAGGAAGACCACAACAATACCAACTTCCCTACCTCAGTTGCCACAATCTATAAGGTGTGCAACTTAATTCTCGGCCCCTAACCGCAAGCGATCATAGAACGTCAGCAAATACAAATAGCTGTGTGCGATAATAGCCGATTGCAGCGCCATCCAACAGCTTTCCAGGCAACCATAACTGCTCACAGCTGTAGAGAAAGAAGGGACGAAAGTCGACGGTGAAAGCAATGTCGTTCGAGAAGCAACATTTGAAGCAATGCCTCCTGTTCGCGTTGCAGCTGAAAAAAAGTGCCGTGGAAGTCCAGCAAATGATCTGTGCTGCTTTGGGTGAGGCTGCTGTGTCCTACAGTACGTGTAAGAAGTGGTTCCAGCGGTTTAGCAGGGAAATTTCTATCTCCGCTATGCAGAACGTCCGGGACAGCCACAGAAAGGTGACGATGAGGAACTGGAACAACTGTTGGACGCAGATCCCTGTCGCACACAGTCAGAGCTCGCCCAGGAACTTGGAGTAACACGGCAAGCCATTGCAAAGCGCCTGCACAAGCTTGGACGGATTCACAAGGAGGGCCGTTGGGTGCCCCACCAACTCACAGCTGCGAACAAGTCTAGGCGCTATGATGTTGCTGTGTGCTTGCTCTCCAGATTCAAGAAGAAGGATTTCCTCTACAAGATTTTGACCTGTGATGAGAAGTGGATGCTCTACGATAATCGTAAGCGACGCAAACCGTAGGTTTATTCAGGTCAGCCTACCACCAGTATCGCCAAACCGAATATCCACTCCAGGAAGTTGTTGCTGTGCCTATGGTGTGATCAGCGCAGCGTGGTACACTATGAGTCGCTCAAACCTGATGAAACGGTCAATGCTGAGCATTATTGTCAGCAACTCATTCGTGTGAGTGACGCAATGGAGGCGAAAAAGGCCATACACCGACAAGGGCAGAGTGCCGGTCCTGTTGCTTCAGGATAATGCGCGTCCTCACACTGCGAAAACGTCTTTAAACACGATCACCGGCCTGGGATGAGAGATTTTGTCCCACCCGGCGTATTCTCCAGACTTCGCCCCATCAGATTATCACCTCTTTCGCTCCCTGCAACATCACCTGAGTGATATGCACTTCATTTCTGCCGAGGAGGTCCACACAAGTATTGATGACTTTATCAAATCGAAACAGCCCTCTTTTTTCCGCAGTGGTATTCGGCAGCTTTCTGACCGAAGAAGGCTCAAATGTATCCAACACGACAGGGATTATTTCCCTGATTAGGTACATATTCGATTTGCTATAATTTGCTGTCAACGTGTTGTGCCTATGGCCGAGAATTAAGTTGCACACCCAATAGTTTTTCATGTACACTGTAAGTATTGACACAGAAAGGTGCTTTATGTTTTAAGAAAAATATTTCTTCTCAAAACTTTGGGTAGCAAGAAAAATCACACACGCATTTAAAAGAGAATGAGAGATGGCATTACATACCTCAAGCTCTCTGGCCAATGGGCATCATTCATAATGCTATAAAAAATATATGCACTTAGGATTCTTCACTCACTTTACATAAATGCACAATAGATGCCATAATCAAAGAACAAATAAGATGCAAAGCTTTACAAAAATGATAGAACATTATTTTGGTTTTAAAGTGCACACACACTTCTTTTTTTTTTTTTTTAATCACTGTCAACGTTCTAATTTAAATTTGTTTCTATACAAAATATTTTATACAAATTCCTGAAAAAGGATAATGGCTCATTTATTACATGTCAAATCTACCAGCCCAAAATTTATTTCGAACTTTGGTTCACTCCGAAAATCAAGAGACATATAGAAATTTTTTTTAGATTTTTTGATTTAGTAGTTTTTTTATAAATAATTGAAAATTGTAAACAACCTGTAAAAAAAAAGCGTAGCTTAATTAAAAAAAAAAAAAAGCACCCATAATTTTCTAACCTTTAGCCATAAAGAGTTTATCCTGGGCTCACTTTAATGAGATTTAACATTTAATTTGATACACATACATATCATTAAGCTCACTGTCAAGTAAACATTTAACTGATAGAACTAGAATTTACTTACTGTTGGAGTATCAAATGTTTCCATTTGCAACGATCTCAGCACACAGTTCGAGCTTTATTAACAGTCATCGCACGCAGCACACAAGACCTTTTGTACTTCACAAATCATAATCTTTTTCACATGCGGACATTCCTGAATCTGGTCATCTCATGATTTCCCTGGCCTTCCTCTACCTTCCTTTCCTGCCACTTGGGCTGAAAAAATCCTTTTAGCACCTCATCACTCATTCTTTAACATGGCCAAACCACCTAAGAATATTAGTCACCACCACACTAACAACATTTTCTCCCACTTAACACATCTTCATTCCTCACATGATCAGAGCGTGTCTTACCACAAACCCTCCATAAGTAATGCATCTCATCAGCACACAAATGACTCATGTTTCTTCTGCAGTACCCAGGTTTCACTGCCGTACATTAAAGCAGGAACAACTACACTTTCGTACACAGCCCCTGTGAAATCCTCCAAAGGCAGCAGTGACTTTCAATGGAGAACACTCGTCTACTAATTTCGCCATCTAATTTGTTTTCTGTCATAAACATGCTTCTTAAATATACAAACACATTCACCTCGTCAATTTCTGTGCTTTTAAGATTTATCTTGCATTCAGTATTAAGTTCCTCACCCCAAAACCATTAACTTTGGTCTTCCCATATTTATACTCAATTTGAAGTTCATACAAACTTCGCACGTCCAGAACAACATACTCTGCAACTCACTTTTATTCTCTGCCAACAGGACTGTGTCATCAGCATGGAGCAATCTACATGCACAGATATTACCAAGACATAAACCAGTGTTATCCATTTTGGCATCATGCATGCATCCATAAATATATTAAACAGCCAGGGTGACATTTACACAATCTTGTCCGACTCCTGCACTAAAAGAAAACCATTTAGTTAGAGCACCATTCACTCTTACACATGCTCTACTGCCAACATACATGGCTTTCACACTATTAAATACATAGATTCCCAGTAATACCATATTTATTCAGTACCTGCCACAGAAGAGTTTTATTTACTTTGTCATTAGCCTTTTCTAAATATACACTATATTGGCAAAAGTAACCGGACACCCCTTCAAAAGCAAATGAACGGATCCGCTACGTTGCTAAGATGAGCGATACAGCTGCAAACAACATGAAAACAAGCACTGTGAGGTTCAGTGAAAATGTCGTGGCAGGAGAGAACTGACTTTGAGAAAGGAAAGATTCTTGGGCGTTATATTAATGGGTTGTTCATAAGAGAAACTGAGAGGCGTTGAAACATACTGAAGTCAACTGTTTCGGATGTACTGAATAAGTGGAGGACATATGGTGTGCCTGAAGCAGCAAAATGTACCGGTAGACAAAAAATCAGTCATAGAGGACGTCGAAACCTCAGGAGTCATTACAGCTAATCGACAGAGTACTGCACAAGTCCGTACTGCACAAGACCTAAGTATACAGGTGAGTAAAAATGCTAGAACCTCGGTATGTACACGTACCATTCGCAGAGAACTTCATTCTATGGGTTACTGTGGTCGTGCGGCTACTCATAAGCCTTTTATCTCCACTCGGAATGCTACTCATCGTTTAGCATGGTGTAAAGAACATTTATCGTGGACTGTAGATCTATAAACGGATCCTACGGACGGATGAATCCAGATACATGATCCATCAGTCTGATGGATGTGTGTGGGTATGGCGGCAGCCAGGGGAACACTATTTAGCACAGTGTACTGTTCTTACAGTCACGTTTGGAGCTGGCAGTGTACTCGTGTGGGGGTGTTTCTCGTGGTATGATCCTGGTCTATTGGTTATTGTGGACAAACCTGTTAACCAGCATATCGACCTCGATATTCTGGACAATTATGCCCTACCAACTCTGTGGCAATACTATGGAACCGAGTCTTGTTGGTACCAGCAGGATAATGCACCGAGCCATAAAGCAAGGACTGTTACAGCGTGGTTTGACGATAATTCCGTATCGTGTGTGGACTGGTCAGCACAGAGCCTAGTCTTAAACCTATAGAGTACCTACAGGATGAACTAGAGCGCCGCATAAGAAGTTTGGAACCACTAAGCAACAGTTAGCGGCAGAATTATGTACTGAATGGAAGCGCGTACCTATTGCTGTGTCCCAAAACCTTGTCGAAAGCATGTCTCGAAGGGTCAGTGCATGCATTAAGGCTCTACGAGACCCACCATCTTGTATTGCTGCCTTCTCTTATTAACCAACGGGCAAGCGTATTTCACGAATTGCTAGGGCAATTTTGCACATTTTGGAACACCGTTTGTGGCTAATGCAAGATATATGATAAATAAAGAGTTCCCTGGTTTCAGAATTTTTATTGACCTTTCCCTTCATTTTTTATCTGCAGCGAAAGTTGTACCCCAAGGTGTCTTCCATAGTTTTATTAATTAATAAAAAATACTTAAAGGGTCCAAAATGAAAATCCGAAACCAGGGAACTCTTTATTTATGATATATCTTGCGTTAGCCACAAACGGTGTTCCAAAATGTGCAAAATTGCCCGAGCAATTTGTGAAATACGCTTGCCCGTTGGTTAATAAAAGAAGGCAGCAAAACAAGATGGCGGGTCTCGTAGAGCCTTAAGGCCAAAGAAGGACCGACACTGTACTAATGTATGTCACTAAATGCTATGTTGTGTTTCTCTTCTAGGTATCAGGTGACTTTTGTCAATATAATATATATGAAGGTTGCAAACACTTTTTTACCAACAGACAGATACTTTTCGATCATTATGAATAACGCAAAAATTGGATTAGTGCAGCCCTTACCAGGCACAGAACCACTCTGTACATCCCACACTTTCTCTGATGTAAGACCTCATATGAACCTTATCAATTATGACCTTCCCAAACACTTTTCCTGGTACACTCGGCAAGCTGATGCCACTATAGTTCTTGCATTCAGTCCTCATCACCTTTTCTCTTGTACAAGGAAACTATGATAGCATCTTCTAATCCTGAGGGATCATTCCTAACTCCCAACATAACCGGAAAATTTCAGTAAACCAGTCAATCACAGACTCACTGCCATATTTTAGCATCTCAGCAGTTATGCGATCTACTCCCGGCTTATCATTATGAAAAGATTTTAGACCTTTACACACCTTCCATCTCTCACTACGACATCATCTGCTTCTGCCTCAGAATCACCTTTGCTTTCATGATCTAATAAATCACAGAAGTACTCACCCCATCTTTCACTTAGCTAATTGGGCTCCCATATCATTTCTCTGACCCTATCCTTTACACAACTTAACATTTTATTTCCCTTCTTTTTCCTATATCTTATCTACTTCCAGAATGTTTTTCTATCCTTCCAAAAAGCCACATTGTGCCCTTCTTTCTTTTTCTGCCTATTTTTTGCCTTACCCTGACAAACCAGCTTTGCTGTCCCATGCTTCTTACAGTGATATTCATCCTCAGAAACTCTACCTTGCAACAACCTCAAGCAGGCTTTCTTCTTTCTCTTTACTGCTTCTTTAACCTCACTGTTCCACCAAGCATCATCTTTAAAGTTACCCACTGTTGCAGTACCACAGACCTCTTCAGCGGCAGTGACAACGTAGATCTTAAAACATGTACACTTATTTCCTACATCCCTCTTGCACACCTTCAATTCATTCAGATGTTCACGGAGTAAATCAGAGTAAAGCTGATGTTCTTCAGACAGCTTTTCAGCCGCTGTTCTTTTTATCACAGGCATTTTGCTATACCTAATCCTCCAACCAACATTCAGTTTCACCATGACACTAACAGTGATGATCAGAGCCAACATCTGCACATCTCATCACACAAGTATCAACAAGTAAGTGTTTCAGATGCTGATCAACAACAACAAAATCTATTACACTCTTTAATGCCAGAGTACGATTTTCCCAAGTGTATATGTGGATATACTTGTGGTTGAAAAACATAGTAGATACCCACAATCCATTTTCAATGCAGAGTTTAATTAATCTTTCACCATTATCATTCACACTAAGATTACTAAACTTATGCAGAACATTATCAGAAATCCCATTCTGAACACCTACTCTAGCACTGAAATCCCATGCTATAAGAACTTTGCCTTCACAGGGTTCGTACTCTTTTTGGGGGAAAAATTCAAGGACTTTCCAGGCCTTTTCCAGGCCATATACAAAAAATTCCAGGATGATTACTACGCTTTACAGTATTAGTCCAATAAGAAGCCAAATTGTGGAAGTTAGTTGCAGAAAGTTATAAGTTTTTGGAACAGAAGAGTTCATTAGTCTATTTACATGAACTTCATATGAAAAACACTAAATAATCATGAAGATAAAAGATCAAAACTGGTTTGAAGTTCAACATGCTTCAAAGAAAGAAAAAAAAGTTCATTTCTATTGTAAATTGTACAAATATAAAATTTTTATGTTTTAGTATTAATTCTCTATATGCTTGGAAGATACCACAAAATATGGAGTATCAATGGATGGTTATACAGATTTAAGATTGCTGACTTTGGTTTCAAGTTCCATATCCATTTTTTTAAGTACTGCTCTTTTCTCATGAGCAGTTTTTCTAAAGCTATTAGATTTTACAATGTATGTATTGTTATTTGTAGTTTCAGCTTTTAAAGCTAAATCATCAGCAGAGTTAAGTAATTCTTTGACTTCTCCTTCAATGAGTTTCCTTTTTCTTTTTATGCTATCAATTTCATCTAAAATAGCTTTCCTTTTTCCACATATGGCTGCTTTTTCCTTTTCTTTGGACTTATCATCCAAATAATGTATGTATTTTTGCCTTGCAGCTCCAACGGATAACAGAAGGGATTTTGAGATATTTACCTTATCAATACCACCTACATAGGATATATGATCATAAATAATTCTCTGTGCTACAATTGACTCCTCTCATGTTTTCTACAATGAGCTCCTTATTGACTGAAAAACCCCTCTCAACAGAAGCTTGCCCATGTGACAACAGTAAAAGAAGTTTCACAACTTTCCACAGTTCACTAAAAGCTTTAGTAGAAGACATGTACTCATACAATAATGTGTCTACTCTTTGTTGTTTATCTTCTGGATCAAAGTTTATGAATGAAGATTTTACTGCTGCAACACTGGTCACAAATTCCTTAAACTGCCATATTACACCATCACATAATTCTGGTTGTATTCTATGAGCATCAACAAGAAGTGTGAGAATGAATGTTAGATTCTTAATACAAGTCTCACTATTTTTTGACATCAACCGAGGATCTAAACACTTCATGTGGCGAACAAGGGAGTACTTAAGTGGATTTTTTTCCAATAGCTTCACAACTAGCTTTTGCAAAAATATTCGGCATTCCATTCTAAACTCCATAAGTTTGCGTTCACTAATGTCCTTAGCACTTAATTCTTTCAATACCTTCTCTGTTTGAAACCCAACATCAATTTCTTTATAGTGACAACACTGAGATGCATCTGTAAGGTCTACTTGTAACAGCTTTAAGGCAGAGTTAGCTTCTGCCATTACGGTTCTTTTAACAAAGCGATTCATCATATTTCTTAGCATCTTTTCAAGATCTGTGGCCATAAAAGGCATCATTGGCTTATCTGACTGATATGCCTTGAGAAATGGTACCAGCTGTTTTGAAACTGAATTGAAGAAATGCAGTTTAGCCAAAACAAAAGGATCTTTAGTGAAAGTTTTGATAGCATCAAATGATACAGTGTGGGGATTCTTGATGCACTTCTTTTCAACTTGGTTAACATAATTTTCAATGTCTGCCCAAATTTCTAATGCTCGCTCGCAGGCAGGAGTATTTTCTAGCCACCTGTGTGGGCAGAATTTTAATGGCATCTTACTGGCTAAAATTATTTTAGAAAAATCTTCCCTCCTTGCAGGTGAATCTTTAAAAAGCCTAAATAATGATGAAAGCAACTTTTGAATTTCCCACCCTGTTTGCTGAGGCTCCATGTCGAAAGGCATTGTTTACAATGTAGAAGTCCACAGCTCCCTGTGTTTAGGAGTTGGACATTTGAGTCAGCACTAAGTGTTGATTGCAGCATATCAAAAAACTTCCAATTAACATTGGGTCCATCCATTGATAACTGCACAATGTTACACAGTGGGAGGCACGCCATGCATTCAAGAAATTTTTCCATCATTATGTCTGCACTAGCATGACCCAAAAAAACTGATGACAAATATCTGGTTGAAACTGTTCCTTTTTCCCATAAACGAACATGTATATCTATTTGTTTTGACTGACTAAACTTGTTTAAACTTTCGTCAAACAAAATCACAAAATTTTCATTTTCGACTTCCTGAACCAACACTGATTTAAAGTGAGGTGCCAAACCAAAGCAACAAATGTAGGAAAAAATTTTTTCGCCACAGCTGAAGTTTCAGCAATTCTGCTGTCAGAAAACATTAGGCTGAATAAAACATCATTACCTGCACAAGACCTGTAAGAGTAATGGGATTTAACCACTTTTAAACACCACAATGCTTCTGCTTTAATGGTTGCATTTTTTTCAAGAGGAATATGCAGAGGATTAGATGTGGATGCAATAGGCTGTACTTGTTTATCACTTGATACACATAGCAATTTATCAACAGTTAGTAGAACATTTTTACAGCTTTCTGTCAACATACTATGTTTTTTTCCTTTCATGTGGCTTCTTAAAGCAGATTCCCCCATATTCGAAACATCTATTATTTTAATGGATAAAAATGCATTTTGCAACATGGCAATTGCTTTCATCTTTTTTAATCCATCCAGCATATTTAGGATTTATTAGCCAAAGATCACTAAAAGTACACTTACCCATATTTAATGGGGGTGAAAAAAATGGGTAAATCAACTGAAACAGTAAATGAAAACCAAAAAAATATCTAAGATCAGGAACCACACAACTAAAAATTGAGAATTTCCCCTGAGTAAGGGGCTACACATGTGACCAATTACTATAGGCCAGATTTTAAGTAATTAAAGAAAAATGGGTCTTACTGCTATGTTCTTTCCTGCTCCCCCAGCTTTGTCCTTTAGGCAGCCTGGGTTGCAAATGCTTTGGCATTGATTTAGTCTTCATTCAAAACAAGGAAACAACACTTAGTGAAGTTACTGTTTTATGACCTGTATGCCAATCAGCAGACAGAGTGTTGTGCTAAAAGACTGTTACAAAGCATCACCTCTTACAGCTGGGCTCCAAACCAGAGGAAAGGAAATGTTAACAAACACTTAGTGCCTGAGGGAAGCAAAACTTTGTACTGGGTCTCCTCCAAGTCTCAAATCTTTCATACTTACCCAGCTGGAGTGGACGTAGGGCTTCAAGCTTGGAGAATGAATACTGCTCTTATATCTATGCCTTTGAATTTAATTTCGACCATTTTCAACAGGGTAGGTTCCTAGGTTGTACCTAACAGCATACTAAAATTTCGCCAAAATCCAACCCCTTTTTACGTGAATTATCGTACGGACAAATGGAAAAAACCAAAGCATAAACGTTTCTGCAACCTACAGTTCGAAAGGGTTAGTAATTTCTAAAATAAAAACATAACGAACAGCGTGAAAACTAGCTCATACACAGAATATTTGAAACTACAGTATGCGCTCTCAATTATTAGGGATGATAGGGGGAAGGGAATAGAACTGTCCATAATTAGCATGTTCTCGTTGCGCTAGGCGCTTAAGCACTGCTGAATTCCGTCAGACCCCCAATGGTCAAATGATTGAAATGTGCTGATGTTCATGGAATGAAATGGTTGATCAGCTATGATAACCGCATAAAAGTTCGAAGGGGGAGGAGGGGGGCGATTTTTTTTTACTTTATGCAACATTCTACATTACTCCAGTATTTATCTTGTCATCATCAACAATAGCAATGTAACTACCACTTACGATCGCGGATATCGGCCAACTGAAAATCTGCCATACAACTAAGGGATACAACACACAGGTATCCTGTTACAATGTATTGTAATTGAAAAAAAAAAAAAAAAGATTTCAGAAATTAAAATCGAAAAAAAAAAAAAAAGATTTCAGAAATTAAAATCGAAAAAAAAAACTTTCAGAAATTAATATCATCAAGTCATGGTGTTTCAAAAATCCGTTTTCCTTTATAATGTTTAAAAACATGTAATGTTTTTTCTTTTTTACCTGTCGTGTATAATAAAATGGGTTGATTTTTTTATGGAATCAGACGTCCATATGTCTGATTGTCTTCGTCTGAGTTCACACGTTAGCTACTGTGTACAAGTAGACATATTTTTCAGCTCAAAAATATGTAGTTTGTATGTATTCACAGTATAACTCATTCCGTATTCCCACAGAACAAAATTCAGCAGATACAAATGAAGAACATCAAGACCCACCCAACACCATGTTTCCGATTGTCTGCTGTTTATATTCAAGAAATGCGAATATGGATCAATGGTGAATGCAGCAACTATGGTTTTTATTTATTACCAAGAAAAAAAAAAAGGAGCCTGAAAGCTGTAAAGCTGAAACGGATATTTCTCCCCCTCCCGAAAACATTCCGATTAAGTTCAAACAGCAGGAGCACGCGTCCACGCACACTCAACCTCTGGAATGTCCTGATGGAACGGCTTCTTTTCATTTGGCACATCGCCATAAATCACCACCTGCAGCTCACTGAAGTGTCTTCCTCCTTCACCCTAACTATAGGAGAAAACGTAAAAAAAAAAAAAAATGCTGCCCAATTTTTCGACAAAATGACCAAATTTACATCATAACGTTGCAATTTACTAAAATACGTTTATCTGCTGAATTTCGCCTAAATCCATTGAAAACTTTTTTAATTATAGATTTTTTTATTAAAACAGTAACTCAGACATATGAATAAAAATGTATGTTTGTAATTAAAATAGAGTCCATATCATCACAGAAACAAAATGTAAGGATCACTCTGTTTAAATAAACCATGGCATCTAAAAAAAAAATAATTTGCTTGCTTTTCCCGTAATTTATAATTGCCGTTTCTTTTTTTTGAATCCGATTTTGCAACGGAAGATTTTTTTTTTTTTTTTTTTTGCATCTGCTAAAGTTTCAAACGGAATTCGGCGAAATTTGCACTAGAACTTTATTGTGATGTATTTCAACCACTGTAAAAATTTTACTGTGTTATTTTCAAAATTCCGGAAAATGGATTTCTGAAAATATCTCTTAGTCCTTTTGAGCCGTGGAAGTGATAAACAGGTGTTTGCTTTCTTCCCAACCAAGGGCTTCGGATCAGCGCTCCCAGCTGTCAATCAACCGTTGCTTTGGTAACACACTTTCTGCTCAAGGCTCACTGTCTAAGAGGCACACATAATAAAAATTTCCAATGCTAACTTTTTAAGTTTTAAACCGATTCAAATGGAATTTTGGGAGTGAGCTTCTGTAATCCAATTATAGTAAATGTAAAAATTTCAGTCACTTTTTGTGAAAAATTCGCAAAGATAGTTTTCTTATTTTTTATCATAAGTAGCCGAAGTCTCTTGAGGGGTGGGCCGGAAGCAAGCGTCTTAATGCAATAAACAAGGAGCAGATGAATGTGTTGTTCAGGCATACTCTTCACTGGTGGATGCCAGCTGACTTGGTAAACACGCGACCCCCCTTCCAAATGCTAAATGTCTCTTCTTTCCCCTTCTGTTGTTCTCAGTAGTTGTCGGACGGACATCAAGCTCAGGGCTAGAGAATGCATCAAGCTCCCCTTCCCTAACAGACCTGCTAGTAATCATCCAATTTTATTGCACTGGAAGTAGTGCTACCCCCCAGCCAAATTAGGATTTGGGCACATCCGATGATCCGAAACACCACTGTAGCCGGCGGTTTCTTTGAGAACAGAGGAGAGGAACTTAAAAAAATTAAGGGGTAACAGTCAGTAACACGATTTCCTAAAAGGGCATTTTTTTTAAGCACTAATTTCAAATTTCAAGGCTTTTCAAGACAGCATTAAAAAAATACCGTTTTTCCAGGATATTCCAGGCCTTGGAAAACGTAATCATGATTTTCCAGGACTTTCCAGGTTTTCAAGCACGCGTGCGCACCCTGCCTTCAGCACAAAACTGGTTCAAAACCAGGGTTTGAAAAAATCTGGGCTTTTTTGAAAAAACCGAGTACACTTGGGTTTTATTGGGCTTTTTTGAGTACTGCTGTAAAAAAAAAAAAAATGAAGCAAAATCAATGAGTAAATTCTGTCTTAAAAGCACAAAAGGGCCTTTAAAAGGAATCTCTTGATAAAACAGTGGCTATTTTTTTTTTAATGCTGCTAACATACCATTCAATGCAGCACAATTCGACCAGTTTAAAATTATGATTGAAACACCGAGACCTGGACATCAACCACCCTCAGCAAAAGCAATTGGTGAAAAACTGTTTGATACTGCAGCAGAAGAAACTGAATCTCAGCTTTCAGAAAAATAAAATTAGGCAGTTTGACTCTCACCATAGATGGTTGGTGCAGTGTGAAGAATGAGCCAGTCAAAGCTATTAGTGTCCATACCAGAACAGAAAGTTTTTTGGTGTATGCTGATGATACCGGATGAGAAAAGAAAACAGCAAAACATTGTGAAGAAAAATTTGGAAAACCTGTTTTTGCTGTTGTAACTGAGAGCAAAAACAAAATGATAAAAATGTGGAAAATTTTGAATGAAAGATATCCAACTCTCATA
This sequence comes from Macrothele yani, assembly GCA_039090855.1. Lineage (NCBI taxonomy): Eukaryota > Metazoa > Arthropoda > Arachnida > Araneae > Macrothelidae > Macrothele > Macrothele yani. Next base: position 134,726,561 of record CM077010.1, on the reverse strand, counting down.
ACATATGGACGCTCAGCACATCTGTTGCATTTGTTAGAAAAAGATGTTTCCCTAAAGACTGTTTTAAAGCAGATTGAGGTGGTGCAACAATATTTTCGTAATGAAGGCCTACATCAACCACATGGATGTTTCAAAGAAAAGCTTGGCTTAATGCCACAACTACCTAACGAAACAAGGTGCAACTTTCATCCCAATTGTGTTAAAAAACATTTGTGGCCAATTATGAGAAATACAGAGAAATATCTTAAGAGCATATTGAGGAATCTGATCAATCTATTTAAAAAATCTTGGATAAAATGGGCATTTATCATGAAGCTATAAATCGGGAAAAGCAGTTATCTGTTGTTGCTAGCACACTGGACACACTTCAGAGAGAAACGTTTTTTCCCAATTGTGTTAAAAAAACATTTGTGGCCAATTATGAGAAATACAGAGAAATATCTTAAGAGCATATTGAGGAATTTGATCAATCTATTTAAAAAATCTTGGATAAAATGGGCATTTATCATGAAGCTATAAATCGGGAAAAGCAGTTATCTGTTGTTGCTAGCACACTGGACACACTTCAGAGAGAAACAGAACGTCTGTTACAGTAGCTGTTGAAATATAGCCAGATTTATTGCAAGAAGAAATCCTGCAGCCCTACCATCTAGATTTTAAAAAAGGTTTGAACAAGCAATTATTGCACCACATTTTCTAGCAAACCTCATGGATCCAAAATACAGAGGTCAGAAACTTAACCAAGAACAGGAGAGTACTGCAGAAGAGTGGATATCCAAATTTCTCCTGATTACACAGTCGAATAATATGACCACCCCCAGAATCACTGTGTACTCACCCAGGGGTGTCAAAGCGTGCACATGACAAGGTCAACCACACGGAGATAAGCAGCTGGACAGGACAGATGAGCCATAGTGTGTGTAATGTGAGCACAATGGGCAGATGTAGTGAATAATGGATGTTAAAAAAAAAAAAATTATCATTGGTTACCGCACCAAGGGTGGAAGCATCTCAGAAACAGCAGACTTTGGGCGCTGTTTACGACGTGCTGTTGTAAGGGTGTACTGAGAATGGACCTCCAGCACATCGAGTACCTCTCGACATCATAACTGTGGAGCCCCAAAGGCCATCCACCCCAGAGGAGAATGTTAACTCAGTCAACTTGTAAAGGGCAATATACACGCAACGCAGCAGCAATTGACCACACAAATGAATGCTGGGGTACCCAAGTGCGTGTCCCAGATAACAGTAGAGCAAACCCTGTTATGCATGGGTCTCAGGAGCCGACACTGTGCCAAGGCATCCATGTTAACCCGGGCCATTGGCAATGATGTCCGCAATTCGCATAGGACTACCGTCATTGGACAGCGGAGAAAAGGTTGCCTTCACCGACGAATCGAGGTTTCTACTTCACAGAAGTGACGGGCGGAGGTGGAAACGGCATTAAACACACAAGAACCAACACCCGGACATGCTTGTTGGTCAAGTACAGGTCAGCGGCGGCAGTGTGCATGTCTGGGGAATGTTTCCCTTGTATGCACAGTGGGACCGTTGGTACCACTGGATGGGTCCCTGAACGCCAATGGCTACCTGTCCGTTCTTACAGACCACATGCATTCCTTCACATTGGACGATTACCCTGGTGGTGATGGTATCTAAAGCACAATGCACCCTGTCATGTCACTAAGGCAGTGCAGGACTGGTTCCAGGAACACGACAGCTATGTCTGTTTCCCCTAGGCTGGCGAAATCGCCCAACCTCAATCCCCTAGAGCACTTATGAGACTATTTAGATCGACAAGTACAGCGTGCCGACCCACAACCACGTCATCTTCAGGACCTCCCTGCTCTGCTGCAGTCCGAATGGGCAGATGTGCCTCGGGCAACCTTCCGGGGCCTCAGCGAGTCCATACCACGCCATCTCCCTGCTATTACCCCATTATTAGGTAGGTGGTCATATTATTCTGATACGACCATGTATTTGCCTGGTGTAATGGCTTTCAAAATTAATGATACAGACTGTTACCTAACATCAATGATGAAAGAAAGTGTCATAAGCCAGTTTTCTTCCATAAAAGGATGGCAAGTCATGGCAAAAAAGTCTGAAAAGGGTTCAAATTCAAAATTACCTGCAGGATTTTCTAACTTTGTGTGCCTACATTCAGCACCAGCTTCACCTGCCTCAATAGAAAGAAGTTTCTCTATGTTTCAACTAGTTTGGAATAAGTTACGAAATAGGCTTGAGATAAATAAAGGCACAAAAACTTGTTTAGTTTATACCTTTTTGGTTCAAAATTTCCTGTAGATTAGTAGAATTTCGTTTCTGACTTAAAACCACTGAGATTACATTAACTATTTAAATGTGGCTGTTTTGCAGAAAAACTCAGAGGTTTGAAAATATTTGAAAATTGTGGGAGTCACAAAACTGAGAATTTCAGACTGCTTTTGAGATTTTAGTAAAATACAAAGCAAAAATACTTTATCTGTACCATTGTTAAATTTTTAGGTGACCTTTGTAAATATTCAAAAATATTTACAAAGGTTGCCTAAGTTTACATGCCACACAAATAATATCTCAAGCAAGTTTTATTTATAGATAATATTTTAGTTAGAAGCTAAGTATGTTATATTCTGTTTCTCTTTTTTCCCTCTATAGTATGAATAGATAATGTTGGTTTATTCTATAGTTATTCTTTATAGGTGGAAAGCTATTTATATGCAACCATTTATTATTTTCAGGATTATTGTTTAATTTTCTTATTTCAGATCAGTTGCTTTGTCAGCTGATCTGAAAGGATTGTTTTGTGTTGCTAAAGAATAAAATCTGTCAACCATCACCTTTGAGAAGGCAAGAAAGAGAATCTAGTCTTTATTCCTATTGTCATTAATTGTAAAAGAAAATATTTTATTGGGTGCTGATTAAATTTGGAATATTGTAGAAGAAAAAATAGAATCTAATTTTGAAAAAACCCAGGTGGGTTTATTCAACTGGGCACAGCCAGAAAAAACACGGCAGGTTTTTCGAACTGGGCCCACCCTGGCGAACCCTGTTCAAAACAGCTTTTAGCTCATTCTAAAAAATTTCCTTTCCATCAGAGAGATCTGACTCAGAAGAAGCAAAGTATTTTTATGATTTCTGTGACCCAAAGAAAGAAAATTTTATACACATATGCTAATTGTGAAAAAATAAATAAATTGTTTTACCCATTCTTCTTTCAAAATTTCAGAATGGGATCTATTTTTTTCTTTCTTTTGTTTTAAAAATAAAAACAAGCAAGACATCTGGCAATTTTTAAAGTAGTTTATCAAGATTTAAATGTTCAATATTTTATGTATGCTCTTTTAAATTGAACTTATTTAAAATATAATACTTTCTGTTAATTTTAAATAAAAAATTCCTACTTCAGCCTTTTAACATATGTATTTTTTGAACCATGTATTTTCAGGGCTTGAAAAATACCATGCCCAAGGCATGCAAATTATTGGTCTGGGCAGATAAAGAAAACCCCTATCTAGTTGCCTGGTCCAGGCAACTAAATTTAAAAATAAATTTTGGAATAGAATTCCCTATTACAAGAAAAAGACTGTCGTCGCACGTCATGTTTCAGGTCACTGCTAATCACTGGAAGTTGTATTATTGTTAGAGTGACAAGGGCAGAATAATATTGCTTCATTAATTACATAATATGCTCTAGGTCTATGAATTGGAACCACATGTATGTAGTTTTACTCCAAGTGTTGCTTACAGCCAGTGATGGGATGCATACCTCTGATGGAACTAACTTCGGAGGGGGGGGTAGTGACAAAAGGCAAAAACTTCAATGAAAGGAGCATGGGAGAATTACTAAATTTCTCAGATACTAATTTCACGATCATATTATTTCAGCATCATATTAAAATTTGAGATAACACGCTTTTGTACACGGAAGATTATGAATACGAACCCTCAAAACAGAAATGCAAAACGTGAAAAAAATCCATATTTTTTAACTTAAAACAAGTATGAGGGCTCCGATTTGTTATTTTAAAAGATAAATTTTCCTGGGCATCCAGCTTTTGCTACCTGGGCAAGTAAATAATTTTTATGCATACCCAGCTGGTCATGTAACCTTTCAGATATTTTTCAAGCCCTGATGTTGATCCAGTAATTTTTTTCCAGAGTCAAAATATACTTACTATTTAAAACTCAGTGATATGACACAATTTTATGCAAGTTTTCTGGATCCCTTGGCAAAATTTCCAAAATAGACTGGATTAATAATATATTCTCAAATTCTTTGAACTGAGAATTGCTCTGAATAAGCAATATTGGACCTGTCTAAACTTCCAGTTTTGTGCTCATTATGTTTTTCAACTGTTCAGCTAAGTTGTTTGTGCATCTGGCAGTGACTTGTGTACACACAGTAGAGTATTAGTGGAGTGGGGAGGCCATAGCCTTCTTATTTCAGAGTGACATATTTAGTGTTTCCTACATTAAAATGCAAACTCCCTTCCAACATGACAGAAAAAAAGGTAATAACTGGTCAACTTATTCAGTGTTGACTAGTTATTACCATTTGAAAAGGTAATAAATATTTTCCAGAAGACAGATTAAACATTTTTATACAATGTTTAATACCTAATCCAAGTAATGATGAAAACTGTTGGTTTAATGATCCTGATACCTTGAATCTTTGAATGTACCACCACCGTTTACAAGCGATACACCCATAAACAAAGAGAAAATCAGTCATCATAATTATACTAGATCAAAACCGATGAAGTTAAGGTTAGTCTAGAAAACAAAATTCTAGTAGGATTAGCATTAAAAGAAGAAAGTTTAACAGATGAAAAATAGATTGTATCACAACTGAAGGAAAGTTTCCAGAAACAAAAAGTTCTAGTGAAAAAAACTTAAATCCTTTTAGTCAAGCCAAAAAAAGTTGGTCAGCTGCTAAAATCCAGGACAAGTTTGGTGTTAGTGATTATGTGGATAAGACTTGAAAAAACTAGTAGCTCAGAAAATTATTTTATCACCACCAGACACTTAATCAGGAAAATAATCTCTTGATAAAAAAACTGCATTCATAGTATTAAAAAAAATAATATATATATATATATAGCAGTAATTAGGTCTTGGGGAAAAGCATGTTCTTTCAGTTAAAGAAGGAAATACCTGCACCAACATCCAAAAAAGGTTAGTTTTAATTTACAAGAACTTTATCAGACATTCAAAAATCAGTATCAAGCAAACTAAATTGGGGTCCTGAAATTCTAACATTCTACGAAACACTGCATACTGTCTAAAAAAAAAAAAAACCAGACACACACACAGTATATACTATTCATTAAAATATGAAATTAATGATGAGTAGAGTGCATTTTTGAATACATATATCAAACAATGGAACAGATTCTACTAATTTGAAAACTAATAGAACTTGTTCGGCCACAATAATGAGCAATCCAGTTCATCCAGAATGCCATATCAATGAGTGTAGAGAATGCCCAAGACTTGATCCTCTTAAAAATGATTTGATTCAAAAGTTTGAGGACAAGTTTGTAGACCACTTTGCTATTAAACAGTGGATATCTATAAGTCGCTGCACACTGAAGACCATAGTAAAGGAGTTGTTAACTTAATTGAAGCTTTTTGTAACGGACCAATAAAACTTACGAGTTCATCGCGCAGCAGAAGAAATCATCTATAATTTCTTAAAAGACAGCATTACTTACGATGATACTCTTGTAACCTGATGTTGAAGAAAATTTCTCCTCCTTTCTACAGGATGAAGTACAATTTTATAATTGGACAAGCATACAGACAACATCCCACCTTTGCAATGTGTATTACCGAGATGAAATGTAATGCACATGAACTTTATGTTCATTTCTGACTGCTTGGTACACAACACTGCTGCTTTGTAAACATTTCAGAGCAAGCTTATTCCACTCCATAAAGATGTCATATCAAATTTTAACAAACAAACAAACAAACAAAAAAAAAAACCCTACTCAGATGGCAGTGTGCTGATATAAAATACAAAAACAGGAAGAAAAAAAAAAAGTCAAACTTGAGTCAACACAAAAATTATTTTGAACTGGATGCTGAATGGCACTTTGCCACCACACCTTATGGCAAGAGAGCATGCGACAACTTAAGTCATTCGGTAAAGCACCTCACTACCAAAGCGAGCCTCCTATACCCTTAAGTAATTAGATCATGACATATTTTTTTTTTTTTTTTTTGCGTTCTCAAAGCAGACGACTTTTGAATACTCAACAAGAGAAGACCACAACATTAGTTAGAAAAACGAAAAAGCTCAAGATTTCAAGATGCAACAGCTGTGCCTGGGACACAGGAAACTCACTGTATTGTGCCAAAGTGACAACTGGACCTCATTGCCAAGTTTTATTCATTCAGTGACAATGAAACAATCCATGTTGTACCTGAAAGTGATTCCATTATATAAGATCCTATTCAGCATTTTGTTATATTACTGCTGAATATGATGGAGGATAGTAGTTGGCCTGTGTTCTTGCCTGACATGCTGCCAAATTAAAAGACTGCTATCCACTAAACAGGAATATCACCAACCACCTCAAAGAGACTATTTCCACATAGGTTCCCACTGCAGTGGCGTATAGGGCAATATGCTTGATGCGTAAACATAAGAGGAAACTTACTAAGGGAGACAACAGTTTCTCTCTCACGGAGAGGTGTGCAACAATGTTGTATCGATAAATCTACCAAGTGCATGGATCGCTCAGTCGGGCTGAAACATGGCTGCACTTAAACAAGAAGCTACTATATCTGATGTACAACACAAGATATTAATCCAATGTTATCTCACAGTGACCTTTGTTTATTGCATTTAAATCACTTCTATTTATGCTTTCTAGTATTTAGTCCAGGTTTTTCTAGTTCCTTGAAAAAGCTGCCCATTGAAGAGTGAAAGCTTGGCAGGTCTCTTATGATCATTTTTACCTATAAAAACTGGATTATCTTTAGAAGGCTTGTACATATTTGTTTCTATTAATTCTGGTGCATCCACAGTATTTAATTTGACTTATAACATTTTGCAAACTAATGCACTAAATTCTCAGTCTATCAGGTTTACATGGTTCAGAATAGCCATTTAAAAATGAAATCTGGGAGTAATGAACATAATAAATTATCCCAAATATGTTTTCATACAAGCTTAAACAGTTGCTACATTTTTCATAATGTAGTCTTTTTTCTAAATCATTTAACTAACATCCTTTTCTTTAAATAACTGCCCATGAAAAACAAAAATCTGTACATGGTACCAATTAAAAATCAAACTGCACTTTCTTCGGAGGTAATAATACTATACTAGCACACTATAGTTACGAAAAGGAATTCTTTATGTAACTAGTGTGCTAGCATCTTATAAACCCACATTTACTTGCTGAATGTGAATTGCATTCACTGCATTTGTACTTTTTTTTTTTTAATTCATGGGGATAATGATCTTCAACAAACTCATTTGTCTGGCATGGAAAATCTAATTCTGATATGACAGGAATGCAACAAATTGACCCAGTGAGAGTGCAATGCTAAGTGAAATTCACACATATTTGGACAAAAGCTGACTATTTAGTGCAGTGTCAAACTGCAAATGGGGCAAATCTGATAGCTTGTCAAAATTTTATATTCAACATTTTTGCATTCACTGTTTACATTTCAAAATTTCTACATGGAATTACTGAAAAAAAAAAAAAATTACAAGTAGAAAATATTCCAAACATTGCTTTATGCATAAAATTTGCATGCCCATGAAATACAATTTTGCAGGAATTACTTGCAAAAGCTATTTGTAAAATTCCTTTGAAAAAGATGAATAATTCAATTTTCTTTAAGACAAAAATTAACATAGAAAAAAAAAATCTATGAGGTTTGATAAAAAAAATCTGACTGCACCGTCTTCTAAACTATGCAGAACACTCAAGGTTCATACTCTTTCAAGCGAAATAAATTCAAGCACGTTTTAAAACCATATTATGATACGTGTGTGCTGTCAGTGGTCAGTAAGTAGGTATTTTAGCAAGTCCAAACCGTTAAACTTAACTAGGACGAGCATACCTTTAATGACCTGTCTGTTACCTCCTGCTGGTTTTTTTTATTAACTTTGAACGGACCCTCTGTTTTGATGTTTTTTTAAAATCATATTATTTTGTGGAATATTTTGAAAGGGTACTTACATTCACGCTTCAGCAAGAACGCGTCTCTAACCCCAGTCAACAGAAGCCAATCATGATTTGCGAATATGTCATTCCACTTGTTATACCCCACAGTAATATCATAGCCAAGGTACCAGCTGTCTATGAGCTTCCCTGAGTTGAACGCAAGTTTTGCACTATTTGATCAGTTCGAAGTTTTTATCAGAACTACACAGAAAGCTCCAATACAACTTTATAGCACAAACAATTACTCATATTTTACACATGCTGTTTCATATTACTAAAAACACAAAGCATGTTTTTTTCAAGTACTATTTACAGAATCTTAAATTTCTTTCAAGTACTTTTAAGGACTTGAAAATGAACTTTTATTTTTCAGACTTTTCAGGGTTTTTAAGGAACATACAAACCACGGCATTGCGCCGAGACTCCTCAGACTTTAGTGTGCACGCATGAACTTTTGTCACGGTATCAGCTGGCTCATTTGGTGCCTGGCAACAAAGGCTTGGCTTTGTGAACTCTGTGCCTATTGCATTCATCTTGTGCTGCAATGACAGAGTGAGTTGAGCAAAGAATCTGCCAAGTTTGGCACAAATTCGGCTACACATCAGCTGAAACAATTCAGATGATTAGAAAAACTTTTGGCGATAAAGCTACGGGTGCAACAGAAATCAAGGAGTGATATCGCCATTTCAAAGACAGACAAACACCTTTTGACAGTAACTAGCATTCTGAAAGGCCTTTGATGAACAGCAACCGTGAAATGATCAAGAGCGTGTGTTGCAGTCATAGAAAACCATTGAATCATGCTTAGGAGTACCCAAGGAAGTTCTCTGTCGCCCACCAGATGCAGTACAGTGGAAGAGAGATATGCACTGTGGCAGCTGTGCCATGGCCCCACCTTGCCCTACCCATTCACCTCACCTATTTCAGGCCTTCGCCAAATACCTGATTTCACAAGAGAGGCAAGCTTAGTGCTCTCCAGACATGACTCCTTGTGACATTTGATTGTTCCCAAAGTTGAAAATGCCTTTGAAGGGGAGAAGATTTGAAGAGAGAGAGAGAGAGAGAGAGAGAGAGAGAGAGAAGATCAGGAAGAGCATTTATCATTGATACCTAAAAATGACTTTAAAAATGTTACGGTCAGTGGAGAAACCACTGGAACAAGTGTGTTATGTCTCAAAGTGCCAACTTTGAAGGGAACTAAGATGGTAACCTGTTGTTACTATCTTGGCTTTTATTTTTTGCTCCAAGGTCTGATACTATTTGATTACACCTCACACACTGTCCTTGGAGTAGAACATCAAAGATATTCTTTTTTAAATATAAATACATATAAAATATTCATTTTACTCAACATCCAGAGCATGCATAACCATATGCAATCTTAAAAAAAAACAAAAAACAAAAAAAACCCCCAAGAGGTAGAAAGAAATTACTTTTGGCTAGATGGCTTTGCAGGATCTTGGGAAGACTGTGCGGAATCTTTATTAGAACTTGATGAGAATGATCCGAATTTCTGGTTGTGCCCTGAATAGCTCCCACTTAACCTTCCATGTGTCTTTGACCTGGCAGAATAACTTGTTGACGCACTACTCCCTGAATGCTGGATACCTCTTTTTGGTAATGTAAATCGGATTCCACCGGATCCTGGTGCTTCTACAAGAAAAAAAAATACATTAGAACACACAAACATAAAATGCAAGAATTGCAACTTTTATGTATTAATTAAATTAGCAATATGACTGAAAATGAACATGTCTTTCACACAGATATTAATTTTGTTCACTTTTAATACAAATTGCATGCAGTGTTAGAATTAGAAATAAATCTTCTACTAGCACAGCAGACCACTAGAATTTGCAAACCACTGGTCCATAAAAAAAAAAAAAAACATTTAAAAGACATTTACAATATATGTAGAAAATAATGTATCATTTCAGTGAAATTATTTTCAATATTTGTTTTAAACCTAACATTAGTTTGCAGCCTAAAAAGAAAACCATACAGCAAGGTAAAAGAAACAGAAATTCATTTTTTAACTTGTGACAAATCAGAAAAAAAAACAAAAAAAAAAAAAAAAAAAAAAAACTTACTGGCCATAAGAGTTCAGTGGTCTGACGAAAGTTTTACTGGCCAATGGCCAGAGGACCACTGGGTAATTCGAACGCTGGCATGGGTGCACCAGGGGAGAGCAAAGAACTTTAGATTCAACACCCTGAACAATTCTCCTTATATACAACTATGCACAGAGTAAAAATTCTCCAAAATATGAGGCATCGTTGAATAAACAAAGACCACTCTTTCCACATTTTAGTAACACAATGCAACCGAAAAATTGTTATACGGTTACCGCTGGGGAAATGAACCACAGATCTCTCAATATTCAGCCGAACGCGCTCGGCTATATATTGAGAGATCCAGGCAGGGCAAGATTTCATCTTTTTTGCTCACTAGCAAATTTTGCTAGTGACCAAATAGTTTGCTAGCAAAACATTTGCATGACTAGCAAGTAAAACTAAATCACATCGTAACTTATTTTCTAATAAAGTTACACAGAAATTTAAATATGTGTATAAATATTTTGACTTACCTTTTTGAATAATGAATAGAATCTTAGATAAGTTAAGTGACTATCTTTATTATTAATTTCTAACAAATTCTCATACCACATGAATATATTTCACTGACATTCTAATTCAGATTTCTTCCCATATGGTTTACACTCAGGGTGTCTGACTTTGTCATCATACCACTTTATAACTGCTGACCATGGGTTAAAGATCTCTTCTTGTGGCCCTTCTATTTCAATTGTCATCAGAGCATTTAAAGTTTCAACAGACAAATTGTTCCTTCAATCCCCTTGTATTCTTTTTAAAAAACTGAATCCCACCTCACAACATGCAGTACTAAGTGGAAGTATCGCACAAATTTCTGCTAAACTTCTACACACTTCATATCTGCCAACTACCACACAATGCTGTAGTTTCTACGGAATTAGTTGTCTGACTACGGAACTCACTATCAAAACTACGGATTCTAAAAATTTTCATTTTGTTTCAAAATTTTCTTTTGCTATTATTTTTATGATATACACGAGATTCTTACAGGGATTCGCGGAATCCCGCTTTTTTTTTGTCATCAGTTAGATCATTCTAACTGATGACAAAAAAAGAAGGGGGGTCGTTTTCCATCTGGAGACGAAATTTCGTGCTTCAAAACTTTCTAACACAGTAGTTAAACGGAGTAAGAAAATTTTGCCGTAATCGCAAATTTTTCTCCCAATGTTGTCTTTGTGTCCGCTTTTCTTGTTAAATATCATTTTATTGCATAAATGTTTACATTTTAGCTTGAAACTGTGGAGAACAATTTGCAAAAACAGAAGTTGGCTGCTGCAAAATTTTTCTGTAATTTTCAGGCATGAGATTCTTCCGCGAATTCAAGGAATTCCGGCTTTTTCGTTATTATTGGAATTCCGTCTTTACGAAACTAGAAAACGAAAGGTCGACAGAATTCGGATTTTTTCCGTAATCATAATTTTTTTTTTTTTTCTCTTCTCACGATGTTGTCTCTGTCAAGTATTATTGCTCATTAACATTTTACTGGATAAATATTTGTATTTCAGCTTGAAAATACAAGGAAAATTTCCAAAACCAGAAGTCAGACGAAGCAAAAGTTTCTTCCGTAATCGTTTACCCCCTCCACGAACACATTTTGTAAAAAAGCGTCTATCTATGCCACGCAATAAGGCTAGTTACTATGGATAAGACTTTTGCCAGTGTTGGCAGGCTATTTTCCAGTAACATTTTGGTTTGCTTCTTTCGGTTTTGTCTACCATCCGAATAAGTGGAATTATTCTTGCTTATTCATCACTGATCATTAGAGCGCAGTATTTGATGTATGCACGACTATCAAGACTTGTGGAAGTAGGCGATCGCTTCGTTTAGGGTACGACAGGAGTTGAGGACAAAGTTCGTGGGGCAAAAGAAGGGAGGGTGGCAGAGCAGGTGGTCAAACAACCGATCCATCCCAGAGCTCTGGGTTGCCACAGCAACCATTGCCGACGTCATGTTTAGTTTCTGCAATAGACCAATAAGGGCACGATGGAGAGGAGTTTCAATGCGCTTCTACGACAGTTTGGAAGGGATGAAAGTTATGGGGAAGATGGGTATTAAGTGTCGAAAGGAAATTGGCGAAAGAGACTAGCTGATCGTCGCTGTTTTAACAAGCGATAATAGAAACTTATGTAAACTTCGTGGATTAATAATGATTTTTGGTTACTTTAAATAAAGAAATTACCTTACTAGCAATATTTGCTACTACGATTTTTTTTCACTAGCAAATTTGATTTTTCACTAGCTATTTGCTAGTTGCTAATCGGTGAAATTGCGCCCTGGATACGGGGTTCCCCGGCGGTGACCGAATAACAATTTTTCGGATGCTGTGTGTTGCTAAAAATGTGGAAAGAACAATGTCTTTGTTTATACAATGATACAGTTTTATTAATTAGAAAAATTCATAGAGGAATTCTGAATTTCCAAATGACTATGGATTATTTTTTTCATAGAGGAATTCTGAATTTCCAAATGACTATGGATATAGAATCACAAACTCTGGTTGACATTTCAAAATTTGATGGACTATTTTTCATTGCTGTCCAAATTGCAATAGGCTGGTTTCCAGTTGAGATTTCAAAATGTGGGTTTGCAAGAAGCAAAATTTCTATAGGAGCCAGAGAGATAGCTTTGACTCCAAGTATCTGACCATGAACATGCGCTTGAAAAGTTCTGATCACAGGAGCATCAAATCAACTTCCCATATTATTTCTTATTCTATCAATGGTACAAATTTTCCCTGACAACAAATGTGCTTCACTACCAGTTAAATTATTTTACCTATGGTTCATAAGGTTTGTGTATCATGCGGGCATTTTTGTTAAAATTGTTTTATGTTGAAATTATATAAGGAACACATTTTTTTAATTTTTTTTTTTAAATCTTTAAGTTCTACAGGTTTTGGCCTGTTTCCATTTCCAGGTTATTACGCAGTCTATGCTTAAGTAGCTTACATACTTTGTGTATGATGCAATTACAGTCGAGCTCTGTTAAGACAAGCTGTTCGGGATCGAACAAATTGCTCGTTATAGCCGTTACTCGTATAATCCGGAAAAGACCCAAAATATCAAGGAAATCATACAAAAAATAAATTTCGTTATTAAATATAGTACATACAATAATTAATGTTGAGAAATACATAGTACTTACGTTTAGTTGAAATTACCGTACACTATCTCGGTTATTTGTGGAATTCTTGAAAAATGCGTACGTACAGTACATACACACAGAACTATACGTACCATTATACATACTGTAGTACATACATATGTAAGTATGTACGATGTGATGCAGATTAAGTTGAAATTCTTGAATAACGGTAAACTACATACGCACTGTATGAAATTCAATATGTAACTATACAGTATTGTAATTTTTGTACCATACAGTACTTATTATATTTGCACTTTTAAGGTATTAATTACCTCCTGCAAAGTGCGCATAGTTTATGTGCAATTCATAAATGAAAAACTATTAGAAAGTACCAATCACTCACCCTAAAGATCATGGTAACCTCCATCGACAACACACTTCCAAGGTTTACAGACATCTTGCTTACGATTCTTACTTCCGGGTGTGAAATATCATTTTTTTTTTTTTAGCCTTTTGAGATGTTACAATAAAGCTTGTCAATTCCATAAAAAAACACACATACTACTCATTCATACAATTCAATTAAAAACTATGTACATAATTAACATAACCTTACATTCCGAGGTGGTTAAACCCTTGTCAACTGTAAGTATCAAACTGCTCCTTCTGTTTCACAACCCCTGCCACTCTCACTGCAAGTGTCACACCCATTCAGCCCTTCACACACAATCCTCTAGTACTTTCAACAGACCTCTGCCTCTGTCATCATCAGGAGGCAGGTGTGTCTCACCCGCGCACCACAGCTCAAGTGAGCAGAGCCATCGAGGCACGGGTCCCTGTCGCTATCTCTGAATCATTGTCTCTGGCGCCATCTATTGTCCCTGCTGCTCTTTTTTCCCATTTTTTTCTAAGCTGCTGTTCAATTTTTATTAGGGCTTTCCATTGTTCGTTTAAGTTACTAGGCTCATTAATGTTGCATAATCTTCATCTGTTTTTTTCAATTAACACTGATTCTGCAATTCTTAACTGCCTTTCGTTTTTACAGCTCTTAATAATTTTAATATCTTCAAACCCTTGGACATTGTTGATTTTCCATACAGTATTGGGTTAATGCTGTCTTAGCTTTTTATTCCAATTATTTATATGCTGGTTCAATCTATACTTTAATTTATTCTTGGTGCTGCTGGTTTATTGGGATTTCATAAATTCCTGCTCTATCTAATTGGCTGATTTTTTCATTTTTAATCACTAAATTTTTACAGTAAGTACCTGATTTCCTACCTGTATGTCATACTTGCCACAAACTTTATTAATTTCTGCTGAAACATTTTCTACATATGGTATTGCTCCTACATATTTTACAAGTTTTTTTATCAGTCTTGACCTTATTGTAACCTTGAGTTACTTCATAAATCCATTTTTTAATACCTGTTTAGGGTAACCAAAATCATATGCAATTTTTTCAATATATTCAATTTCCTCTTTTTTATACTGTTCCATTGATGAGTGTGTTAAACTTCTTTTAATTAGTGTTTTAACACTATTTCTTTTATGTGTTAATGGATGCGATGACTGAAATGGTGTACTGGGATATATGAAGATTTTCTATGCACTCTGAATTGCATATTATCATTTGTTTTAACAATCAAAATATCCAAAAATGCCAAAGTATTGTCATGTTTTTGTTCTACTGTCAGTTCAATAGATGGATAAATTTCACTATACTTTTTTGTCAAGTCCTCAAAAGTTCATCATTTTTTAGCCTGGACAACAGAAAAATGTCATCAACATATCTGCAGTATATCAGTGGTGGATCTTCGAGTTTACTTATTATTTTTTCCTCAATGTCACTCATTATAATTTCAGCAAATAAAGTTGACAGTGGTGACCCCATAGGTCCTCCATGATTTTGTTAGTACATCTTGTTGTTAAACTTAATAATGTTATTTTCATATATGTACAATACAATTTCTCTTAACTCTTCTATTTGTATTGCATTCATTGTCTGTAGCACATATAATTTTTCAATAATTATTTCTATTGCCTGAGGTACTGGTGTGCTAGAAAAAGAGCTCTCACACCCATACTAGCCATATGATATTCACTTAAATCTTGTTTAATTACTTTAATTTTCTCAAATTCGTATGTATTCTAATAAGACAAGGTTCACGGTGAAGAATACATACGAATGTATTGAGAAAATTAAAGTAATTAAACAAGATTTAAGTGAATATCATATGGCTAGTATGGATGTGAGAGCTCTTTTTTCTAGCACACCAGTACCTCAGGCAATAGAAATAATTATTGAAAAATTATATGTGCTACAGACAATGAATGCAATACAAATAGAGGAGTTAAGAGAAATTTTATTGTACATATATGAAAATAACATTTTTAAGTTTAACAACAAGATGTACAAACAAAATCATGGAGGACCTATGGGGTCACCACTGTCAACTTTATTTGCTGAAATTATAATGAGTGACATTGAGGAAAAATAATAAGTAAACTCGAAGATCCACCACTGATATACTGCAGATATGTTGATGACATTTTTCTGTTGTCCAGGCTAAAAAATGATGAACTTGAGGACTTGACAAAAAGTATAGTGAAATTTATCCATCTATTGAACTGACAGTAGAACAAAAACATGACAATACTTTGGCATTTTTGGATATTTTGATTGTTAAAACAAATGATAATATGCAATTCAGAGTGCATAGAAAATCTTCATATATCCCAGTACTTATACCATTTCAGTCATCGCATCCATTAACACATAAAAGAAATAGTGTTGAAACACTAATTAAAAGAAGTTTAACACACTCATCAATGGAACAGTATAAAAAAGAGGAAATTGAATATATTGAAAAAATTGCATATGATTTTGGTTACCCTAAACAGGTATTAAAAAATGGATTTATGAAGTAACTCAAGGTTACAATAAGGTCAAGACTGATAAAAAAACTTGTAAAATATGTAGGAGCAATACCATATGTAGAAAATGTTTCAGCAGAAATTAATAAAGTTTGTGGCAAGTATGACATACAGGTAGGAAATCAGGTACTTACTGTAAAAATTTAGTGATTAAAAATGAAAAATCAGCCAATTAGATAGAGCAGGAATTTATGAAATCCCAATAAACCAGCAGCACCAAGAATAAATTAAAGTATAGATTGAACCAGCATATAAATAATTGGAATAAAAGCTAAGACAGCATTAACCCAATACTGTATGGAAAATCAACAAGGTCCAAGGTTTGAAGATATTAAAATTATTAAGAGCTGTAAAAACGAAAGGCAGTTAAGAATTGCAGAATCAGTGTTTATTGAAAAAAACAGATGAAGATTATGCAACATTAATGAGCCTAGTAACTTAAACAAACAATGGAAAGCCCTAATAAAAATTGAACAGCAGCTTAGAAAAAAAAAGGGAAAAAGAGCAGCAGGGACAATAGATGGCGCCAGAGACAATGATTCAGAGATAGCGACTGGGGCCCGTGCCTCGATGGCTCTGCTCACTTCAGCTGTGGTGAGCGGGTGAGACACACCTGCCTCCTGATGATGACAGAGGTCTGTTGAAAGTACTAGAGGATTGTGTGTGAAGGGCTGAATGGGTGTGACACTTGCAGTGGGAGTGGCAGGGGTTGTGAAACAGAAGGAGCAGTTTGGTACTTACAGTTGGACAAGGGTTTAACCACCTCGGAATGTAAGGTTATGTAAATTATGTACATAGTTTTTAATTGAATTGTATGAATGAGTAGTATGTGTTTTTTTATGGAATTGACAAGCTTTATTGTAACATCTCATAAGGCTAAAAAAAAAAAAAAAAAACAATGTTTCACACCCAGAAGTAAGAATCTTAAGCAAGATGTCTGTAAACCTTGGAAGCCCAGAAACATTACGATGATCGACGTGTTGGAAGTGTGTTGTCGATGGAGGTTACCATGATCTTTAGGGTGAGTGATTGGTACTTTCTAATAGTTTTTCATACAGTACTTAGATAAAATTAAGCACAGGTACAGTATTATCTGCCCAAAGTACATATCCTTTTTATTTCGTACGAAAAATTTGGTTAATTTTAGCTGCGTTGTCCTTGACTTCAACCGAAAATCCATCAGATTACGCTTAACAACAGATAATGCACTGAACACAGACTTATTTGCCAGAATTAGTTTCATAAAATCTAGTCAAAACATCCAAGGCATCTGGTGCTTGATTATAAGTCATAACTTTTTGTGTTTCTGTAATGTTTTCGCCTTCACTGTCGGTTTCAGTTTCTTCATTCACCGCAATGACTTCTTGCACAATTTGTTCCTCCATTAAAATTCCAGTTGTTAGGACCACAGCGTCAATGTCGATAAAATCATCAAGAGAATTGCAATTGTTAAAGGTGCTTAAATCTCTACTTTTTAACCATTCTGGTAAGGGGAGATCATCGTCATCAATCACTTCAGTACTTTCTACTAAAGTCTACTTTAGAAGACCAGCCTTCCTAAGGCAATTTTTAATGGCTGTCGGAGTGACACTATCCCAAGCTTCTCTCATAAAACGAATAGCATCCAATACGGAAATCTTAATTTCTAGCTTCTTCTCCATTTTCTGGATTAATTGTACAGTTAGAAATTGCCGAAAATGGCACTTAAAGCTCCTAATAATCCCTTGGTTCATAGGCTGTAGAATTGATGTTGTGTTTGGTGGTAGGAACACAAGTTTGATGTTTGTCAAGTTTTCTACTTTGGGATGTGCTGGGCAGTTGTCTATTAACAGCAAAATGTTTCTGTTTTTCTTTCGTAGTTCACGATCCCATTTATGAAGTTCTCCCGTAAAGATATCTGATGTCATCCATGCCTTTCTGTTTGCTTTATAATCAACCGGGCAATGCTGAACACGATCCTTTGCCAATTTATCTCCAATGCATTTCTCGCCTTTAAAAATTAAAGTCATGTCAGGGGTTACCTTGTAAAAAATGCCCGTTTCATCAGCATTGAATATGTTCTGCTCACTGAATTCAGAAATGAAGCTGGGCCAAATGCTTTTTAGACAATGACTTACAAGATTCCATATCCGCAGACATTGATTCCCCTGACATTTTTGCGTAAACAATATTGTGTCTGTTCTTGAAGCGATCAAGCCACCCATTACTGCATACAAAATTCTCATGACCGAACTGTACTGCCAATTTTTCCACTTGCACTTTTAAAATTGGTCCATTGATAGGAAAACCAGCATCACGTTGAACTTTAAACCAACAAAGTAAGGCTTCATCAATATAATTTTTTTTCACACTTTTTCATTTTTTTCCAATCTATAAAATTGTTTTCAAATGCTGACAAAACTGCATCTTTGTTCTTCCACAATGTAGATATAGTAGATGATGAAAGCCCATACTTTTTGCAAACAGCTGATTTTTTCTCACCGTCTTGCAGTTCCTGAATAATATCCATTTTCTCCCTGATGGAGAGAGCCTTTCTTTTAACAGTTAACACCAACCATTTTGCTCACAATATCACACTTAATAAAAAAGGGGGAGGGAAAGCATAAGTGATGTCGCAAGGCTGCAAGCGACTTTCTGATTAAAATAAGGTTACGATATGTCCCGTGCGAAGTTGAAATACTGAATGCACTAAGAAAACATGCATGGGGTTAGACCATAGCAGCCAATGAGAGAAAGCGAATTCCCGGAACCTTCTCGTAAACAGTGGCAAAGGAAAGGCTGGGAAGCTTTCCCCCACAAAATGCCGCCCCACCTACCCTTGGGCTGAAATGCAAGACGTCATAAAACACTCCCCGCTTTTATCTCGGAGCAGGTGACACACAGACGTTTTTTTGGGTAGCAGGTGGCTAATTGACGCCACCTTTCAATGCTGTGCTATCTTTACTGGGTGTAAAAACAAAAAAACACAGAGTTGATACTCGTAACAAGCGGGATAATTTAACACTAATTGCATACGAAACCAAACTTCTTCTGGCATTTACTCGCTATAGCCGGGACCTCGTTATACTCGAGCTGGTCTTAACCAAGTTCGACTATATCACTTTTAGGCCTTTCTGTACAACTGTGATATTGCAGAAACCCACATTCACCAGGTCTGTGTGGAAATGAGGGAGTAATATGTGCTGGTCCTTGAAGAAGCCACAAATAACTGTTTACAATATTTTTTGCATTTCTTTCAGGTTTTTTTTTTTCCTTTTGTTCAAAATTTGCTTCAATCCTTTCCTTAAGGTTTGCTTTCATTAAGTCCAATTTTTTAAAGAAGGAAATTATGGCACAGTTTTGTTTTCTTCCTGCTTTTTTCAATTTGTCTTGAATATATAGATTAATACATATACACATATTCAGAGAGATACAAAAATGGAATATACTGACACTGACTACACATCTTTGAAGGAACCAAAATTAAATTATGTATAAGTATATTGTGTGTAAAAAAATTAAGAGTGTGCTTAATTACATCTGTCCCAGTCTTAGAAACCTACTACCGATTAAATTGTATGCTTAATTGGTATATAATCAAAACTTCACTGTACATTTGTGTATGTACGTGTGCAAATGTACAAAACTTGAGTGGGTGTTTGTCCCATTCACTTTCATTATTCTTTTTGAAAGAGGAATTTTTTTGGCTGCAGCCAGCTAGAACTACAGAAACAGAAAATACAAAAAGCGTAAGAAAAACATTTTAATACAGGATGGAAATAAAGTTCATGTACTTTACAGAGGTATTTGTTAAGCTTATAACAGATTTTTACATATTCGTGTATTCTAAAGATATTGCTACTGTATTGCTAACAATATTTGCACATGAAATGTGAATGAAAAAAAAAAAAGGGAGGGGGGGGGGTGTTTCTTGTGGTTAGGGAGGGTACAGGAGGTAGTACTCGTAACACAGTCATTCATTGCAGTAAAAATCAGAATGTACAGATTGCCAATTCAACTTCATACCTGGGTAGTGCTGGGTACAGTTTAGCTTAATAAAATTTGTTGTCCCACTGTGTGTCACTTCAAAATTTTTTGTGCTACAGGTAGCCAACACCTGGTATATACACATCTTTGCTCTCATATTTCAGGCTATTTCAGAGAAAATGAACTTTTCAAATTCAGCGCCACAGAACATGCATTTGTGGATACAAATCAGTATCAACAAACCACAAAGCTCCAAGTGCAAAGTAAAATATTTCAACTTACCTTTTATATCAAGCTGAAAACAAACATTTATGGAATAAACTGATATTTAACAACAAAAAGAGAACAGCGCAAGGATTTTTTTTTTTTTTTTTTTAATTGCTACTGGAGAAATTTTTATTTCGTCTAATTGTCGTTTTTAGAAATTTGCCAAAGACAGAAAACTTCCACCCAGCTGTTAATCTAGATTTTCTAACCACACATTTTATAAAAATGCTTCTACCTTAGGGTGGTTCAAAATTTGTTTGTTGGTAGGAACCAAAGACACCCTATTTTTATTTTTTTTTATTTTTACATTTATCCATAGTATCACTCTGCTGAAATTTCAGCTTTCTACTCCTACAGGGTTCCCACTCAAAAGTAGAAAAAAAATTCCCTGACTTTTCCAGGTTTTCCAGGTGGTTCTGAGAGTTTTTCCAGAGCAGCAAATCAAATAACATTGCGACAAATTGTTACATTTCCTTACATTCTTGCGTTCCTTATGAAAGCATACATTTGTTAATTCTTTAAATAACTGTTCTTTATACAATTACCTGCTTTTTATGAATAACAATTAAATGCATGAGGCATATTATTTTTGGTATTATAATTCCATGATCTTTTCTGAACCTAAGTGGTATACTGCCCATGTACAATTTGTTAATACATTCCCGTAGAAACAGTTCATATGTAAGAAAAAAATCTGTATGTTAAATAGTTTGTTTTCCTTTCTTCTATAGCACAGTGTAGATAAGCTTAATGACCGAATGGGCTCCTGCTCAGAGAAATGTTGAAAGAGAATCACCCAACAAAGGGCTTTGATCCATTGTTTAATTGGTTCTCTTGTGATGTGTTTCTCCAAGCAAGAGTGTACCAGGCCACTGTGCCTAGCTGTTCCACGTTACAAAATATGAAGCAAACTATCTGCAGAAATCGAATAAAACCGTAATGTCTACAGGCAATTTTTTAAATTCAGTTTTGATAATTTTTAGAGAACTAAGGAATAATGTGTATTGAAAGCAAGATTTATCAAATTCTAGACAGGCTGTAATTGCAAATAATTGCTTACCTGAAATTAATACTGATAATGTTATGTTCATCTCACATATGAGGGAGAATTAAAAAAGACACCACATAATGAACGTCCCGATTATACAGTCCATAAAGATAAACAGAAAATATGGAATATAAAGGATAAATAACTTTCATTTTCCCTAATTACTTTATAGTTACAAAAATTTGTGTATTTAGCATAAATTTTACATAATATTTAACAAAATCATGTCTTATTTTTTTGTTTCAGGTTTAACGACTACCATAAGCAACTTGTTGGGCTATATCCGTCCATCCCTAATTTAGGACCATTGGCTTCACGAAGAAGGAGAGCCAGTGCCGTAAGATAAACACACCACCCATACCTCATCTGGGACTTGAATCCAGGCTCACTTGGACGAATAGTCAGAAGCCAGAGCTTAGACCACTGCACCACCGAGGTGGCAAACCATGTATTTACATGTTTTCAAGAATATGTGAACAAAGACTTAATTTAAATTCTACATATAATGAAATATTTCAATCGATTAGGTGAAATTATATAACTGGTTTATCTGTATTTTAAGTACACACAAGTATATAAATAACATTTTAAACGACTCACAACATTTAGAGTTCTAGTTAGGTTTAAAAATGCAAGCTGGGAGAATGTGACTGAAGAGAATAAATTGCCGTTAAATGATACAATGCTGAAGCTTTAAATCCTTTAAGTGCTTATTTTACATAAATATTAAAGAACACGGAAACTTTTGCTGAAATTGAAGTCTAATGGGAATGACAAAATGGAGAGTGTCTGACAGAGTCTCTTAACATTTTGTTAGAGCGGTTCTATCAAATCGATCTAACAATTTGTATTTTCTATTGGAATTCACTTAGAATCTTTAAAGACAAAGCAAACTAAAACAGCTATTAAAAAATAAAAAAAAAGAAGAGAGAGAGAACGAAAATCATGACAGCATTTCTGCATCTGAGGAAAAACGTGTGCCAGTACCATCCCAACAATTCTAGCAATCAGGGAAAATACTGCTAACATTTAAAAATCAAAATTGTAATTATTTCAGCTAAAGTTAGTTCTTGCACTTGGGTATGAGAACATCGAATCTATGCTATTTCAGAGGTGCCAACCTCTAGCAGAACATATCAGTAATAAATAGGGGATTTTTCAGTAATGTTTCAATAATGTAACACAAACTTTCAGTAATGTAACACACCATTTTTTTATTAAAAAGTTAAGGACAATATTATTGTATTACTGTGTAACCTGTAATACTTGTATGAGGTGCCTATCGGTAATCACCATATGCCGTTAACGCGTGGAATGGGTATTTCATGAGAAATTAATGCATGAAATATGTAATAACTTTGCATGTTTACACTATCCTCACAAAAAAATATGAAATTAAATTATCAATATTGTACTTACCTCATGTCATTGCTGACATAAAAACTCCCTTGTTGCTTGTTTTGCAGTGGTATATTCTTTTTCAGAAAACTTTTTATAACATAGCTCACCTGAGGAAAATGCTTTACTTTTCTGTACAACAAGGGCACTTAATGTTTTGGTGCTCATTGTTGGGCAAAAGTACGTGAGGTATTTCCTTACTATACTAAATATTCTCTACGTAGAGGAATTGCTGTGAAGGATAGTCAATATTACCAACATTAGTTTAGGCAATGTGGAATACTTGGGAAGGCCAGATGAATCCTTTGTCTTAGATATTTCATTCCATGCCACATCTGCTCAAGGATATCCAGCTTCATCAATATCAGTCTGAGAACATGGCATGAAAGAAGCGACCAGCATGATCACAGCTTGCTATAGGTAGGTTATGCTCCACAACGATTGTAGTAAACAGCAATTCAGCGTTTATCACACTATTTTCATTCTTTTTTGCAAAAAAATTATCCAAAGGCTTTGATCGAGTCTTTAATTTTACACAATCCTGGTGTTTGTTTTGACTGGATATGCCTTTGGCAATCATCTCGTCCTACATGGGCTACTGATTACTCTCATATTAGAAGGCAAGCAAGGAAACCTTTATTTCAGCATTTGTAACATTTTCTATTTCCTTGCTCAAGATTTGGATGTTCCTGGAGAAACCTCTTTGCATATTTATTTGTTTCAGAAACGATAATTCCAAGGATGAAATTGGTAAAAAAACAAGTAAAAAATATGCAATAGGTGCCACATCAGTTGCGGGAGCATGTTTGGGCCTCTGCATTTCATGTTAATAAAAAAAAGATGCTGAGGTTGTTCATCACTTCTCTCTATTAACATCCTCCCATTCACTTTCAGAACTTTCATGATCTGAAGATATTCACTATGAAGATCTTCACATTCTGAAGAAGATAAGGTGTGCGTGGCACGGTGGCTAGTTTTTTTGGCTTGATGTTGCTAGGCCAATATCACTCTCAGATGATTCAAAATCATCACCATCACTTGGCAAACTTTCACTCTCACTACAAGCCACTTCAAATAACCTTAGAAAACAATTTAACGCAGTGGGAAAAAGCACGTCTCCTAGTCTGAGGAACAAGCTGTCAATAAAATCATCCTCTGCTAACACGAGTTTGGAAAAAGATGGGGATTCGTAATTCACGGAGTTTTGCGATTGTGTCTGTTTGTTTGGGAAAAAGAAATGAATAATGTGAAGAGCTTCTAGTAATAAAACACCGCACTTCGTTCTCCCGCGCGGCGAAAGTCCGCAAGAAATATAAACATCCGTCATCACGGGACCACGGGTTGCGACGAGTTGATCGTTATTGCACTTCGAACGGGGCTCGAAAAAGTGATTTCCGACAGTACGACGTCTTATAATTCACCAACAATGCAAAGTGAACAGCACTGCCTCAACTGCAGCTGGAAAAGTTTTGGCTAAAGTCACCTTTCTCCCGTCACACGGAAAAGTGCGTGGGGAACCGATAGCAAGCGCAAACTCTTTTACGATGACACTTACGGCATATTACCTGTAATTTTAGTCGTATTATCCGCAGACCACGAAATTCATATTAAAAAAAAAAAAATCCTTCGTATAATCCGCAGACTGTGACACTCAGGAAATAAAAATCGCCGTATAATCCGCACATCATAGATGTCGAACCAGAAGTGGAATTTCCGACAGAAAAGTCGGTCACATAAATAAATAAATACATTGCTCTTTCCACGTTCCAGAAACACATAGCAACCGAAAAATTGTTTTCAGCCGCCGCCGGGGAATTGAATCCACGGATCTCTCCATATATAGCCTAGCGCGTTAGCTTTACACCATGGTGGCCAACAATCCACGGTGCTATGTGTATTTTTAAATCAGCTTCTGACATCATAAATCCGTAAGATGGGCTCAGCTACTGAGACGTCTCCATCTGGTGGGTATTAACGGCACTGGCTATATATATTATAGCAGTTAAATCCAAAGAGCGATATCCAAAGTGAAAATCCTCCAAATACGTGGCGCCAGAAAATAAATAAATACATCGCTCTTTCCACGTTCCAGAAACACATAATGAGTCCGAAGAAGTAAGAGAGGAAAAAAAAAACGATTTTATTAAATGAAGAAATTCATTTTTAAAGGTAACTGTTTTATATCTCCGGACAGATAAAGGGTGTGGCATCCATAGATCACGCCGATGCAGCTCCAGAGTATTGCATTACACCTTGCCAATGACGAAAGGCTGATACAGAACAAGTCGTAGAAATACCGTATGTACTCGCGTATAAGTCGAAAGTTTTTGGAGGAATTCCTGCTTTCAGAGTTGAGAGATCGTCTTATACGCGGGCCAATAAAAAACCCGTGAATTCTCCCGCGGAATAAACCGACGGATTTGTTTACGTTTTAGATCGCGACACAGAGGCTTTCCGTATGTTGCTGCACGATTGTGTTCTGACCTCAAAACTATCGCGCAGTGACACGATTATATCCTCAATTCTGTCCACCACTTCAAGCTTAAATTCGGCAGTGTAACTAAAACGTTTCCTTTTCAGAGACATCATGATTAGCAATGAAGGAAAACAGCAGCAACGACGTTCGCCAAAACAACGAAAGCAAACTAGACACAAGGTCGCGCACATGAAATCCGAAAGGAGAAACGCATAGGTTCGTGCAGCAAGTGCTGTGCGTACTTCTTTAGCTTTTTGCCAAAAACAGAGCCGGCACGACAGTCAGAGCTCTCCTCAACGATATCAAAATGACCCCTGTCATAAATACATCGCTCTTTCCACGTTCCAGAAACACATAGCAACCGAAAAATTGTTTTCAGCCGCCGCCGGGGAATTGAATCCACGGATCTCTCCATATATAGCCTAGCGCGTTAGCTTTACACCATGGTGGCCAACAATCCACGGTGCTATGTGTATTTTTAAATCAGCTTCTGACATCATAAATCCGTAAGATGGGCTCAGCTACTGAGACGTCTCCATCTGGTGGGTATTAACGGCACTGGCTATATATATTATAGCAGTTAAATCCAAAGAGCGATATCCAAAGTGAAAATCCTCCAAATACGTGGCGCCAGAAAATAAATAAATACATCGCTCTTTCCACGTTCCAGAAACACATAATGAGTCCGAAGAAGTAAGAGAGGAAAAAAAAACGATTTTATTAAATGAAGAAATTCATTTTTAAAGGTAACTGTTTTATATCTCCGGACAGATAAAGGGTGTGGCATCCATAGATCACGCCGATGCAGCTCCAGAGTATTGCATTACACCTTGCCAATGACGAAAGGCTGATACAGAACAAGTCGTAGAAATACCGTATGTACTCGCGTATAAGTCGAAAGTTTTTGGAGGAATTCCTGCTTTCAGAGTTGAGAGATCGTCTTATACGCGGGCCAATAAAAAACCCGTGAATTCTCCCGCGGAATAAACCGACGGATTTGTTTACGTTTTAGATCGCGACACAGAGGCTTTCCGTATGTTGCTGCACGATTGTGTTCTGACCTCAAAACTATCGCGCAGTGACACGATTATATCCTCAATTCTGTCCACCACTTCAAGCTTAAATTCGGCAGTGTAACTAAAACGTTTCCTTTTCAGAGACATCATGATTAGCAATGAAGGAAAACAGCAGCAACGACGTTCGCCAAAACAACGAAAGCAAACTAGACACAAGGTCGCGCACATGAAATCCGAAAGGAGAAACGCATAGGTTCGTGCAGCAAGTGCTGTGCGTACTTCTTTAGCTTTTTGCCAAAAACAGAGCCGGCACGACAGTCAGAGCTCTCCTCAACGATATCAAAATGACCCCTGTCATCCCTCCCCACAACTTTCCCGATCTTTCGTTACGACATTCCTCCCCCTCCTCCCCGCTCCGTACAAAGTCCTGAACTGAGGAAAATTCTTCCGAGGGAGTTCCTTTTCCAATTATTACACCCTTCCCTGCACAATCACGCTGCATATTTTTTTTAAATCGGAAGGTTGTAATTTTTTTTTTTTTAAATCGGCGTACTAACCGCATCGGTGTATAATCCGCAAAACCTATAATTTTAACTTTTTTAACAGATAATCCGCGGATTATACGAAGAAAATTACGGTACCATTCTTCCGATAATTATCGCTGTTTGACGATATGATTCCTGGACATTCCTTTTTTTTTTTTTTTTTTTTTTTGATTAGAGGTTTAACGACCACCGTGAGCAACTCAATGGGCTATAAGCAGTCGCCAGTCCCTAATTTAGGGTCACTGGCTCCCGGGAAGGGAGAAAGCCAGTGCCTTAAGACAAACACAACATCCATGCCTCAACGGGATTCGAACCCCGACCCCTTACAGACGAATGATCAGAGCCCATCGCTTAGACCACTGCGGGACATTCCATTTCAAAACGATCTGATTGATAAATGATATGATCATTGAGACGCCGAAATCTGCAGTCTGATTCGGAAAATATGCGGATCAAAATCGAAGGCCGACAAATCGGCAGCGTCGCACTAAAAGGGTTTAACGAAAAAGGATACAAAATTGAGATTCTCCAAAACACACTGAAATCCGTAATTCTTCCAACCTGCCCCTAATTCCGTAATCTGACAGTCGAAACCGTAATAATTACGGGCAATTCGTAATAGTTGGCACCTCTGCTATTTGCTTCTAAATAACGCAGCATAGGATATTTAGACATTGTGCTGTTAAATTTCATAACCAATAAGCTGGCACACAGAGATCCTAATGCCATAACGGCAAACAAAAAAAAAAATTAAACCCTAGATAAAGAAAAAATAATGGAAGCAACAAGTGGAGAAAACTAACAGTTAATACGGAATACCATTTTGCCTGAGAGGCTACAATTCATACAAGTACTTCCAAAATGCGGAAGTCTTAAAATTGATTGGCTACGTTTGTGACACAAACATTAGTACTGAACTTTTCTCGCAGGTCACAGTTCATTTCCACGCTACGTCAAATTACTTGTACGGGAAACAATTAGAGGAAGTTTTGTGTGCATGTGTGCTCATAAAATCCTCCTAACACTTTTTTTTTCAACATAATTTTTCATCCTGTGGCGAGTGGCATGTTTATACTTAACAATATCTTTACGAAGGGCAAAACATTTTTGTGCGATGTTGATCAGGCAAAGTGCGAGAAAGGTCTGGAGCCCACTCAGGTCATTTGCAGTAACTCCCCACAAATAACGTCATCCAAAACGGAGACAGAAGCTTTAGCGCCTGCACTGACAAACTTGAAACCAATAGAGCAAGTACGGCAAACATTTAAATCAGTAGTAACTAGGTAGATTTTTTATTTTTTTTTCGGCAATGTGAGGGTAAAGATGTGAAATGAATAATTTATGCAACTCTTGTGAGGTGCAGCAACGCAAGAAAAAGAATTTACGATTACAAGAAAATTTCTACCCCGTCTAACTTTTGTTCTCGCAAAAATTTTTTCCCTATGTATAAGCTGAAACCTTAGGAAAAATTACGAGAGAATGATGAATTTTATATTTCTTATTCTAAATAACGGAGATATTTGCGTTTTTACGGAAAACGGTTCCATTATGCACAAAAATTCAAAAATAATATCTTCTAATCTATCAGAAACAAAAAAAAGTTTAAACTTTTAGGGGTTTTTTATAATTTGGAAGCAGCTACCTGTAAGAATCAGAGATGTGTTGGTGGAAAATTATTTCAATATCTGACGATTTTGCGTGGAATGACCCAGATGTGAAAATCTATGGTTCCGGGCGTCGGACTACCCTATTTTTCGCAACCAGCCAGCTCTTGCAGTAATCGGAATATCGCCAAAATAGCTATAAATTAATTTCTTCATGCATTATGAAATAGAAATAAGACAGAATCAAGAAAAAATCTCTTTCCGGCCGTAAAATAACGAATCTTATTAGGATAACCAACATCCGGCAAAATAAAATGTTTTTGTACGGTTTGATAAAACACAAGTGAAACATGCAAAAGGAAAGGGGAAAAAAAAAAAAAAGCGCAACTTCTAAAGTTTCCGATGAATTTCGGCGAAATTTAAAATGGAACGTTATTTTCATATATCTTGCTCACTGTAAAAATTTCAGTCGGTTATTTAAAAACTTGAGGAAATAGCTTTTTCATAATTTTTTCCCAGTCTACACAGAGAACCAGGACACCTACTTAGGAACAAGTGACTGCCTCTGCGCGAACGCAGCAGATAAGAGCCTGCGAAATGGGGGTGTGATTAATGGCTTTCTCTCACGCTTTGACGTGTCCGTTTGTTCGCTTGTAGTTTAGAGCATCTGGAGATGGGGAAACCGCGAAGAGACGCACTCCCCAGCACAGCTGCACTTTAATCGGTGGGTGGGTTGCCTCGAAGTATAAAACAACTCGGAATTATTTTAAAACTTAGCAATACAGAAATATATTCTACAAAAGTCTGAAAGAAAATATTTTTTTGCCAAAATAAAAAATTCCCTGACTTTTCAGTTCCCTGATAAGAAATTCCCTGATTTTTACGGAAAAACACGATTTCCCCTGAGTTTTCCCTGATTTTTGGAACAATTTTCAAATTCCCTGAGAATTCCCGGTTTTCCCGGTTTTCCAGGTGGCGTGGGAACCCTGTCCTACAGGAAGATGGTGCTCAATGACCTTTCATTTTTACACTTTTTGGTAATTACGCATAATTTTCTAGTTGTAGATTGATGAGAATCAATCTACAACTAGACACGTCTACAAAAAAAGAAGTTTTTAACAAAAGCTGACTTTCTTAGTTTATATTTCTTAATACATAAAGTTTAGTTAAAGTATTTGGCAATATTTTTTACTTACTGTGTAGATAAATTTTAGTTGAAATATATGGCAACACTTGAAGTATTGAAGTAATACTTCAAGTGCTAGCTGGACTTGACAACATGCTAGCTAGACTACATTGTAGTCACAAGTTCAGTGATTATTAAAAAATAGATTAAAGGTGAGAAAAATTATATTATATTTGTTTTTATAGCATTTCATTTGTTAAAAGATTATTGACTGAGTGTGTGACTTTTGTTTTCATTTTACAAACTTTGGCTTTCAATTGTTTTTACCCTATTGTTACACCATAGTTACACAGACACTTGTTTTTTTTTTTTTTGTGTAAAATTTAAAAGTATTTATTCATTTTAAAGTATTCTAAAGCTATTCATAAAATGTTTTGTACTATATGTTAACTTCTTGTTTAATTTGATATGTTATTTAAAAAGAAATTTTCAGTTAACTGATTCATTATATATTACGTGTTTTTGAGAAGGAAATAATATTACAGAAGTGTTCAGTTCCTTGAAATGGCTTCAGCAACACGTCTGAATCATGAAGTTTTTCTAATTGGTCCCATGGGTTTAGATTCATTGTCCACACTAAAACAGTTACCAACAACAAAACAAGTCCTGCAGGGGTTTCATCATCATCTGAGAGAATTTAGGCCAATTCAAAATGCCAGTCATATGACAGTCGAAGAGGTAGGACAGGTGTGGCTGAAAGCTGGCATTCCTACAATGCTTGTAACTCATGCAACTGAAAAATTGGAAAAAATTCATGGCCCATGACTTTTATTAAAGAAGAAGTTCCTCAGAATCCCAACGAAAACGAGAACTTGAGTTCATGGGTGCGTTAAACACCATTTTTGATCCTGCCCATGCTGATGCTATGAATAGAATAAAAATCAAAGAAGATTGCAATTTCCTAATAGATCAACAAAGTAAGCGTAAAATGTATTTTGAGTAATGAAGACATAGAACTTATAAAAAAGCAGGACAGAATCCTTGAAAGAAATAAAACGGAAGAACGAAATAGAAAAGCCACAGGGGTGGTTGCTTCAACATCAGCTGCTTATACAACCAGCGATTCAGAAACCTCAGTTTACCAATCAGATAGTGATGATGACTTCATAGCCAATGAAAAGAAGAGTCCAGGTCAGAATGTTGAAAAGAAAAATCTCTGTCTACAGCACAACTATTCACATCTCATGTTACTGGTGCTTTAGACCATAACAAAACATCTGATCGTGAAGCACTTCGTTTGATTGTTCCAGTTGTAGCAGCTTTGGGGCATGATCCTAGTACCCTTCCTCTTTCATGAAGTACCATTGAAAGATCAAGAAAAAGAGCTAGAAAAGAATATGTTGAGTCAGCAATGAGTGAATTCAAACCTGACTGTCCTCTTATCCTTCATTGGGATGGCAAACTTCTGCCTGAATGCTTTAGATTAGGAAAGGTTGATTGGTTGCCTGTTTATGTTTTGGGAGATGGTATTGAAAAACTTCTTGGTGTGCCAAAGTTGTGTGGTGGAGGTACAGCGCAAAATCTATTTTTACCCTATTAAAGCATTGGATGGCAGAGAAAAACATTCAAGCTTCAATATGACAAGTGTAAACACTGGTTGTGTAAAAAGGGGCATGCATTGAGTTGGAGAAAAAAATTGGCCATGAACTATTGTTGCTAGTTTGCCGTCCCATATCATGGAATTAATCTTGGCAAAGGTCTTTCCAGAAATTCCAATCTTCCACAGATTTAAAAATATTTGTCAAGGAATTGAACAAATAAACTATCGGGGATAGAACTGAAAACAGACACTAAAGAGTTTTAAGATTCAACCTTAGCCTTTCTTTTATCAGTAGATAAATCTATGATCATTAGAGATTATTATAGAGGTAATTGAGTTGACATTAGTCGTTTTGGGTAATCCACCTGAGAAAATCCATTGGAGAGCACCGGGTGCTATTCATCATGCTCGGTGGATGGCTAAACTGCTATATGCTTTCAAAATCTTTTTGTTCCGAGATCAGCAAGAGGTTTTTCGTATAACTAACAGGGAAGAAATGCAACTCCAACGATTTGTACAGTTCAGTGCTCTTTTGTACAGTAAAGCATGGATAGAAGCTTCACTTGCTGCTAAAGCTCCTGGAGTTGACCTAAACTTATGGAAAGACCTTAAAAAATATGAGATAATTGATTCCGAAATTGGAATAGCAGCAAAAAAGTTTTAGAAAATCACTTGTGGTATCTTTCAGATGAATTGGTTGATTTGGCCCTGTTTTCAGATAGTGTGCCAGCAAACGAACAAACAAAAATTATTGCAGGAATGAACAACGCAAAAGGTTCACGAAATGTAAGAGGCCAGGGCAATTAAAAATATTGAAAGATGATGCCTGCCTTGGAGACTTTGCAACAGAAAGAACTGTTGAGGTATTTCCTCGTGTGAATATTAGTGACTCTTTTCTGACATTTTCACCTGAAGAATGGAATGATAACATCAACTATAGGAATGGGAGAAAAAAGTGAAAGAACTAAGGGTGGTGAACGATACTGCTGAAAGAGGTGTTCAGCTGATTTAAGAATTCAACAACTTTTAACAAATTATGAGGACGATAAGCAGTTTCTTTTGCAAGTTGTAGATGCAAATCGAAAGATCATCCCTACAGAGACAACAAAAAAATCTCTTTTTGTGATAGTCTTTCAAAATAAGAAATAAAAAAAAGCTGAAAATATTTATTATTTTGTAAAACTTTTATGCTTTTATTTATACATTTACAATATTAGTAATGTGTTTAATTTGGTTTTATCTAAAACACTCAAAATGCCACCAAAGTCAAAATTTGACAGCTCATTGACCACCATCTTTTAGTTGGAGTAAAAGGTTGAAATTTTGCCAGAATAATAGTATGGGTAAATGTAAAAAAATGAGGGGGTGTCCTGGTCTGTACGTAAAAGTTTATTTCTTTCCACATGTTTGTGAATCACCCTATTCTACCTGCCATTTTTACATCACTCCTGATACAAAATATTTTGAAAACCTAGTTGGTATTAGTGATTAGTTCTGAACAAAAAATAAGGAACTGCAAAATTATTTGTTTAGCTGCTGGCATATTTCTTCACTAACCGGTAAATAGTTGCAGTAGAAAATTGAAGTTTTTTTTTTCTCCCCCCAAATCTATCAAATTGACTTTTCTAATTACTAACAGACCACATCCCAAAGGAAAAAAAAAAATGCAATTTTGATGTTCATTCAACAAAGAGGGGGAAAAAACTATCTACCAGTGGTAAATGTACAACAAGGGAATGAGTAAAAATGTGATAACACTGCTGAGTGTTTGAGGGCCAACTAGCTAAGAACAAGTCACCAATTCAAAATGTTCAACAACAGAAACTTACATCTCTTAGACATTTCCTTGCAGGTATGTGGCAACTGCCACATGTGATTTTGGTAATTAAACCTTTAACAGACACTTAAGGCATCTGTGCTTACTTTATGATTTAGGAATATCCAAAGTTTGGTACAATTCTCTACTTTCTTCCCAACTACATCCTATGTTCCTACATCATCACAAACTTCCTACTAATTCTACGTTTTGTCAGCATCATGAGTTGAGGTACAATGACCAATCTAGCATGGCTTGCCATTAAGAACACTCACAATGCTAGTTTTGAAGAAAATAAGTCTTTCACACACAAATAAATCTAAAAAAGCTGCTACACTGTTATTAGACTAATCAACTTTTCTTTCAAATCTGTTTATGCTTGTTATCAATTTTGATAATAAAATTAAACTGATTTAAAATCTTTTGAAATCAGCTGGATCAGTTTTTTTCCCTGTGTTCAACAGTTTTAAATATAGGGTTTTTTATACCAATGGAAAGAGAATACAATTGTTTATCTAAAGAAGAAATGCTGGTATCTATTCTTCCAGAAATGGTAGGGTCTTCCACAAAAAAAACAAATCCCACCTGATATGTTGATTGTCTATAGGCTTGCTGATGGGGCTGTTTATGACATTCTTATGTATTGTTCTCCCTAGTTGTTTTTTTACAGCCAGGTGGCAATTTTTTTTAGCTGAATGGTACTTTTAACGACCCCCCCCAAATTTTTTTCCTTAACATTTGTATACTTATCAAACATTTAGTGGTGTGGTAGGCATTAATGTAACATAAAATGATAAAGTTAGAAAATTTTACAAAAATTATGTAAAAATGAGTATTTACTAACAAATATTAGACAGATTTAAAAAAAAAAAAATAGATTGAAGGTTTAACGACAACCATGGGCAACTCAATAGGCTATGAGCAATTGCTTGTCCCTAATTTAGGGCGACTGGTTCCAGAAGGGAGAGTACCAGCACCATAAGACAAACACAACATCCATACTTCACCAGGATTTGAACCTGGACCCTTCTCAGAGGAATAGTCATAAGCCAGTGTTTAGACCACTGCATCACTAGAGCAGTGACAAAGATTTCAGCCAGTTTTCATCAACACTGATGGTGTATGTGGGGATAAGTTCTCCATTCTTACCATTATGTGCATTGTTAAAACATTCATTAAAGGAAATATAACCAGGCGGCAGACAAAATTAACCGCGAGGGCCGCCCAGTAAAGTCACTAGGGAGAACATTACTTGTATACAAAAGTATTTTAAACTGCCCCATCAGCAAGTCTAACAACTGACACCATTCTCACACCCCACACTTGGGCTGTTTCCTGTGGAACAACAGGGCTATCAGCTTCTGTTTTCAGTCCCTGATTAAAATCTTCCCTTTTGAACTCTCACCTCTTCATTGTTTTGTAGGCACCCCAAATCACATATAGTACACAAGAGTTGGAATCTCCTGATTTGAAGAGGGAAATCATAAGCATTTGATCTTATTTTACTATTGCACTCATATTTCACCTCTCTTCTTTGTCTCCCAGAATAAGGATTTGTCAACAAGTTTCCCCAGGATCTTCAGAAATTTGAGTTTTTTTACATTGGATCAGTTTTTTTATACATTTCTGCCCACAATGTTGAAAAAGAAACCAGGCTTTAGAAAAAATCACATTTTCATGAGCTGCACTTAAAATTTTCAAACACTTTTCAAGGACTAGAAACCCTGGAGAAGCTAATGTCTATACCCACAAGAATGACAGGGTCTATATAATTTGAAAAAAAAAATCACTTGATACACTCATTGTTTTTCTAATGCAAAAGAGCCGTAAGTATTACTTCTACCCAGTTGTATAAAAATAAAATGTATCTGCGTACACAACCATTGAAACAGAAAACTTGCTGCAAACCTGCGAATTACGATAACAATAAAATAACTTAAAGAAAAATTAATATAACAATAAATAATTATTAGAGCATTACAGATTTCAGAGAGGACACGACTGAGTGCACAGAAATGTGTGTAAAATGGACCTTAAGGCCAAAACTTTAAAATATTGGACTATGAACCTCATAAAAAAACAAGACTAATTAAAGAAAGTTTTTATATCTAGAAAAGCAGTTTCGTTAATGAACTTTCAAAAATTATAAACAGCATTTTCAACAACCTAATTCAAAAATAGTAGACTTATAAAATACACAAGGAAAATATTTTAATTTAATAACTTGCAACTGCAAGAGGAACTTGTCAATAGAATTTAAAGCCTTTCTGTATAAACAAAACTTTTGTTACAGTTCCTATACATTGAGAACAGGCCTTGATATAATCAAGAGGCCAGAAACATCTGTAAAAACGAAAGAACTCACTAACGAAAAATGTGAAAAATAGTTGAATATTGTCACGTTAAGATAGAACTAAATATATTAATCTGAGTAAAGCCTTCAGTAAGTGTTTTAATTGCTGTAAATAACATTTTTATATTTTTTAATTTACAAGCTAAAACTACCTGCAAAATCTGCTAATAATTTGGAAACTTATATTAATTTAACATTTGTCGAAATCATTACGTGGTTTCAGAAATTATTAACTATGTCAACAAAATCGTTTCCATATCATCTACTGTTTCGCACGTTACTAGAAATTCGAGCACGGGAAAACGTCAATATAATAATAAAAATATTTATTTCAACTTGTCACTAATATTCCTTTTCGATGTTCCTTATGATAGTTTAGAATTTTTTTATATGAATATTACAAATTTATATGAAAAAATGTCTTTATATGTACAGTCATATGCATCATAAGTTGTCAAAGTCCTCCAAAATGTAGAGACAATATGTATTAAATGATTAACATTATTCCACTTTTTTAACTCGTGATTCATGAAATAAATACAATAGAAAAGAACTTTCGAACCTCTTGATTATGATGCGTTGAATCAGCAATAAGCCATCTTGTTATCGAAGAAGGCCTGATTTTTCGTTTCCTGTGGTATCAGCTTCCAAGTTGAACTTCGATCTTATAAATTCTTATTATAGATGATGGTTGCATGTTCCCTTTTCCGTTGCTCGATATCCCAAGCTAGTTTCAATTCCTTCTTTTTGGAATCATCTTCAGTAGGTATTATGATCTACTTCTCATACACGTTGTATCTCGGCCACTTACATCGATTTTACTGGCGGCGTCCGACATTCCACGGCAGTTGTACTCTTGCGCATGCTATTTTGGTATTAATGCTCATTCTTAGTCATGTTTTAATATAATTGGATGATATGAATTTCTGATTCTAAATTATTTGGTGTTGCCATTCGTTTGTTAAAAACAATTAATAAGGTCTTTTATTATATTTTTTAGCGTTATTTTCTTTTTCGATAAAATATTTCCAAGCGTACGGTAGACTCATTGGATCATTATTATCACAATTTATTTCTTTTGTTTTTTCAATCATTACTGCTTCTGAGGTTAGTATTTCTTAGTCATGTTTTAATATAATTGGATGATATGAATTTCTGATTCTAAATTATTTGGTGTTGCCATTTGTTTGTTAAAAACAATTAATAAGGTCTTTTATTATATTTTTTAGCGTTATTTTCTTTTTCGATAAAATATTTCCAAGCGTACGGTAGACTCATTGGATCATTATTATCACAATTTATTTCTTTTGTTTTTTCAATCATTACTGCTTCTGAGGTTAGTATTTGATTTTTAGTTTTATGTGAGGTTATTAATTTTGCATCATACCAATCAGGATAAGCTTCATTTTCAATACAATGATTTATTAATGATGTTTTGTTTTCTTTTTTATTCCAATTGGATATATGTTCTTTTAATCTGGTTTCAAACCTTTTTGTACTTCCTATGTATACTTTATTTCTTTCTATTTCTGTATAATATTTTGTTGGTATAGAATATACTCCGGCTTTATCAAGCATTGATCTTCTTTCATTTCCTGTAGTTAATATAGTTTCGTTATCTATGACGGTTTCTGCTAATGTCATTTTTTCTTTAACGCATTCCTTCTTTAGGATATTTGTTATTGGAGGAATGTAGGGAATTTTTACCAGCAAATTTTATTTCATAGCAGTTCTTTTTATCCAGGTAATCTCTATCTTTTCTTTGTTTTTATTACAGCAATGGGTTAATGCTCTTCTTATGTAAAATTGAAGTGCTGTCCTTTTATATTTCCAAGGATGATTTGAATCAATCGGAATTATCATTGGAGTAAAAGTTGGTTTTCGATATACTTCGTATTCAATCATATTATTTCTCCTGAATAAAGAAATGTCTAAATAGTGTAGTTGTCTGTTAACTTCTTTTTCCATAGTAACTTGTATTGTTGGATAAAAACTATTTTATTTTTTTACAAATGTTTCAAGTTCCTTTTCAGATTGCTTCCAGAAGATAAGGATATCGTCAACGTATCTTACGTACATTATTAGTTGTTTTTGATTGAATGAATCCAAGAGTTTATTTTCTATGTCTTGTAATATTATTTCAGCAAGAAGTCCCAAAATTGGTGATCCCATTGGTGCACCTTGTTTTTGTCAGTATATGTTTTTATTATATGTGAAGTAGTTATTATCAGTTACTAGTTTCAATGCCTGGATAATACTAATTCTTTGTGCTTCAGGTATTTTTTCATCTTTTAACTTCTGATCTAATAATTGAATTGCTTCATAAACAGGAGTATTTGGATATAGGGAAACAATATCTAGACTGATCATCAGAAAATCGGTTGTTTTTAGTTCTTTAACTTTTTTAATCACTTCAATGGAGTTGTTAATTGTATAAATATGTTGAAAGTAATACTGTTTTAAATGTTTAAATAGTTCTTTTTCAAGGAGAATAGTTGGAGCCGTTGTTTTATTTACTATTGGTCTTAATAGTTCTTTTTTATGCGTTTTGATTTTGCTGAATATGCTTGGAAATAGATGCTCCAACGGGCGGAATGGCTTTGTTTTTAATATTATTAGGCTATCCATGGTTTTTTATATAAGCTATTTTTCTTAGAATTGTATCTGTTAGGTCAAGTGTAGTTTCTTCGATGTCCAATTCTTCTATAGCCTTTTTCATTTTTATATAATCATCTTTGTCTAATATAATAATTTGTTTGGCTTTATCAGCGCTTACGCATTTAATTGCTGGGTTGTTCTTGAGGTTCATTAGCTCTTGTCTCTCATATTTTATAGCTGGTATTTGTTCTTTTTCTTTGTTATTGATTGCTCTTATTATTTTAGATCTTGTTGGGTTTTGTCTTTTATTTAGTAGTTTCTTGATGAAGTCTTCTATATATGGGATTATTATCTCGGCTTTCGGAATTTTTTGTTTATATGCATATCTCATTCCTCTATTGAGTGCTTTAACTTGTAGATATGTCAATTCATTATTAGATTTATTAATGAACATTGGTTTGTCTTCTAATGTTGGTATTTTTTCTTTTGCTTCTTTGTTATTATATTTTTCTCTTATGAAGCTTTCTATTTTATGAAAATGTCCCCTATCTTTAAATTGTTGTCTTTCTATAATAGCAAATATTTTAATTAATGCTATTTTTGTTTCTTCTTTATCTTTCTCTTGCATACATTGATTATATAATCTGTAGTTTTTCTTACTCAATCTATCAATGTCTTTTCTTTTTTCTCTAATAGAGGCTCTTAAATCTTTTAATTTCACAGGTTTGTAAAATGGTTTTATCTTTATAATTCCATTGTTTTTACAAGTTGTCAAAAAGTTTAAATGTTCGACTTCTTTGCTCAACAGGATTCTATTCTTTTTAAAGTTTTTGATATTCATTTTGTTCAGTTTGTATATCTATTATGGTTTCATTCGTGAAATTTAGATTCTCTCCAATAAAATCAACATTATGAGCCTTTTAAATCTCCAGTTTTGCATAAATTATATTAATTCAACATTTGTCGAAATCATTACGTGGTTTCAGAAATTATTTTCCCGCGACGTTTTCCCGTGCTCGAATTTCTAGTAATGTGCGAAACAGTAGATGATATGGAAACTATTTTGTTGACATATAGTTAATAATTTCTGAAACCACGTAATGATTTCGATAAATGTTGAATTAATGCAATTTATGCAAAACTGGAGATTAAAAAAGGCTCATAATATTGATTTTATTGGAGAGAATCTAAATTTCACGGATGAAACCATAATAGATATACAAACTGAACAAAATGAATATCAAAAACTTTAAAAAGAATAGAATCCTGTTGAGCAAAGAAGTCGAACATTTAAAGCCAAACAAAATTATATTAGACAAAGATGATTATGATATAAAAATGAAAAAGGCTATAGAAGAATTGGACATCGAAGAAACTACACTTGACCTAACAGATACAATTCTAAGAAAAATGGCTTATATAAAAAACCATGGACATTTGCCTGATAATATTAAAAACAAAGCCATTCTGCGCCTGTTGGAGCATCTATTCCAAGCATATTCAGCATAATCAAAACGCATAAAAAAGAAGAACCATTAAGACCAATAGTAAATAAAACAACGGTTCCAACTATTCTCTTTGAAAAAGAACTATTTAAACATTTAAAACAGTATTACTTTCAACATATTTATACAATTAACAACTCCATTGAAGTGATTAAAAAAGTTAAAGAACTAAAAACAACCGATTTTCTGATGATCAGTCTAGATATTGTTTCCCTAATATCCAAATACTCCTGTTTATGAAGCAATTCAATTATTAGATTAGAAGTTAAAAGATGAAAAAATACCTGAAGCACAAAGAATTAGTATATCCATCCAGGCATTGAAACTAGTAACTGATAATAACTACTTCACATATAATAAAAAATATATACTGACAAAAACAAGGTGCACCAATGGGATCACCAATTTCGGGACTTCTTGCTGAAATAATATTACAAGACATAGAAAATAAACTCTTGGATTCATTCAATCAAAAACAACTAATAATATACGTAAGATACGTTGACGATATCCTTATCTTCTGGAAGCAATCTGAAAAAGAACTTGAAACATTTGTAAAAAAACACAAAAGTTTTTATCCAACAATACAAGTTACTATGGAAAAAGAAGTTAACAGACAACTACACTATTTAGACATTTCTTTATTCAGGAGAAATAATATGATTGAATACGAAGTATATCGAAAACCAACTTTTACTCCAACGATAATTCCGATTGATTCAAATCATCCTTGGAAATATAAAAGGGCAGCACTTCAATTTTACATAAGAAGAGCATTAACCCATTCCTGTAATAAAAACAAAGAAAAGATAGAGATTAACTGGATAAAAAGAACTGCTACGAAATTTGGATACAAGAAAAAAATCATAGATGATATACTTGAAAATGCAAAGAAATCTTTAAATGAAAGTAAAAATAAACAAAAAAATGAAATAAAATTTCCTGGTAAAATTCCCTACATTCCTCCAATAACAAATATCCTAAAGAAGGAATGCGTTAAAAAAAATGATATTAGCAGAAATCGTCATAGATAACGAAACTATATTAAACTACAGGAAATGAAAGATCACTTGATAAAGCTGGAGTATATTCTATACCGACAAAATATTATACAGAAATAGAAAGAAATAAAGTATACATAGGAAGTACAAAAAGAAGGTTTAAGACCAGAATAAAAGAACATATATCCAATTGGAATAAAAAAGAAAACAAAATATCATTAATAAATCATTGTATTGAAAATGAAGCTTATCCTGATTGGTATGATGCAAAATTAATAACCTCACATAAAACTAAAAATCAAATACTAACCCCAGAAGCAGTAATGATTGAAAAAACTAAAGAAATAAATTGTAATAATAATGATCCAATGAGTCTACCGTACGCTTGGAAATATTTTATCGAAAAAGAAAATAACACTAAAAAATATAATAAAAGACCTTATTAATTGTTTTCAACAAACGAAAGGAAACACCAAATAATTCAGAATCAGAAATTCATATCATTTAATTATATTAAAACACAACTAAGAATGAGCATTAATACCAAAATAGCACGCGCAAGAGTACAACTGCCGTGAAATGTCGGACGCCGCCAGTAAAATCGATGTAAGTGGCCGAGATACAATGTGTATGAGAAGTAGATCATAATACCCACTGAAGATGATTCCAAAAAGAAGGAATTGAAACTAGTTTGGGATATCGAGCAACGGAAAACGGAACATGCAACCATCATCTATAATAAGAATTTATAAGATCGAAGTTCAACTTGGAAGCTGATACCACAGGAAACGAAAAATCAGACCTTCTTCGATAACAAGATGGCTTATTGCTGATTCAACGCATCATAATCAAGAGGTTCGAAAGTTCTTTTCTATTTTATTTATTTCGTGAATCACGAGTTAAAAAAGTGGAAATATGTTAATCATTTAATACATATTGTCTCTACATATTGGAGGGCTTTGACAACTTATGATGCATATGACTACATATAAAAACATTTTTTCATATAAATTTGTAATCTTCATATAATAAAATTCTAAACTATCATAAGGAACATCAAAAAGGAATATTAGTGACAAGTTGAAATAATTTTTTTTTATTATATTGACGTTTTCCCGTGCTCGAATTTCTAGTAACGTGCGAAACAGTAGATGATATGGAAACTATTTTGTTGACATACAGTTAATAATTTGGAAACTATCTGTGTACGAGTGTACGTCTATATTCTGCGACTCTGCTTCTACCTAAATACAACAGGCCACATGAAAAATGTAATGGGGGGTGGGGGGGGGCTCGTTAGTGGAAAGTCGTGTATTTAAGTTCAACACACACACAGGTTAACATTTCTTTTACCAGAATGTCATACGATTTCACAGCAATAAAATGATGCAGTAACATCACACACAACACTAGACAGAACTTGGAAAAACATAATTAAGAGAAAGAAAAGGAAACAATACTAACGTATACTAGTTGATGTGGAATAGAGACTGATTTCTTCCTCCTCATCTTTTATCTCGGGTGGAGAGGATGAAGGTGGTGGAGGAGGCTGTGACGTTAGCAAACTGACAGTGGCAGCATCAGACTGGCTAGACTTACTGCTTTCACTAGCAGTCTCATTTTTAACTTCAGCAGGTGCTGCTGGTTCAGGAGGTTGTGGAGGTGCAGTTGGAGGTGGAGTGGGAAGCAGAGAAGTGGCAGGTGTATATAAAGAACTAGCAGCAGCAGCAGCAGCATTACCATACAGGGTGCTGCCATAAGAATCCTATTAAAGAAAATCAGCCCAATTAAAATTTAGCATTATACAGTGTATATATATATATATATATTATAGGGGATTTCAATGCAAAAATAGGGCAACGGCAACAGAATGGAACTTCAGTAGGTAAATTCGGTCACGGCAACAGAAACCAGTGTGGAAATACTCTCGCTGAGTTTGCAGAGGCAGAAGGGTTTTTCATCTTGAACTCCTTTTTCAAGAAAAAGCCACACAGGAAATGGACATGGAGACATCCAAATGAGACAAGTGAAATTGATTTTATTATGTGTAACAAAAAATTCGTCATAGAAGACTGCAGTGTGCTAAACAAGTTCAACACAGGTAGTGACCATAGATTGGCGAGATGCAAGATGCTCCTCAACACTAAACTCGAACGTGGCAAGCTCATAAGACAAACAAAATGTATTGACATAACCAACCTAAAAAAACACCATAATACCTTCAAGTTGGAACTGAAGAACAGATTCTCTGCTTTAGAAGGCCTAACATCGGAAGAAGTGGATATTTCTGAAGTTAACAGAAAAGTAACCAAAGCTCTTATGGAAACAACAACAAAATTAGCTGGGTCTAAGAACAAGTTGCATGTGAACAAATTATCAGGAAAAACCAAAATGTTGATGCATAAAAGAAGAGAGATGAGGACAACTAAAGAAGATGTGACTTCCAAAGTGGAATATATAGAGCTATGCAAGACAGTACGAAAAAGTATCACTGAAAACGTAAGGAAATTCAACTGTGAACTAGTGAGGAAAGCAATTGAAAACAACCAAAGCCGTCTCAGTAAGGGAAGAAAACAGATTATGGCACTGAGAAAAGAAGATGGTTCTGTAATAAGAAATAGAAGCGAAATTTTGACATGAGTGAAAGATTTCTACTCCAAATTATATGAAAGGGATGATACATGTACTCCAGACATCATGAAAGGTACCAGTACCAGAGTTCTTCCAGTCCTCCCAGCAGAAGTTGCACATGCCATCAAGAACATGAAGTGGGGAAAAGCTCCAGGAGAAGATGGAATTACTGTAGACATCATACAAGAAGCAAGTGGAGAAATCGAAACAGTACTCGCCCAAATTTTCACTTGATGCCTTAATGAAGGGAAGATTCCTGAGGATTGGAACAACGCTACAATGATCCTGCTACATAAAAAAGGTGACATTGAGGATCTCAGGAACTACAGATCTATCAGCCTCCTATCAGTAGTTCATAAATTCTTCACTAAAGTTCTTTCACGCCGCTTAAAGGTAACACTGGACATGGCTCAACTGAGAGAACAAGCTGGATTCAGGAGTGGCTACAACAGAATAGATCATATCCACGTACTGAGAGAACTAATTGAAAGAGCGAGGGAATATGAACTTCCATTGTGCATGGCTTTTATCGATTAAGAAAAAGCCTTTGATTCGGTGAAACCATCAGCAGTTACAATGGCTCTGAAATCCTGCGGTATTGAAGATGCATACATTAATATTATTAATATCATCTATGAAAATGCAAAGATTCGGCTGTTTGAAAATACAACACACATAAAAATTGGAAAGGGAGTGAGACAAGGTGACACCATATCTCCGAAGCTCTTTAACGCCACATTGGAGAATGTCTTTCAATCACTGAACTGGGAAAACAAAGGGATAAAGATTAATGGAGATTATCTAACCCACCTTCGTTTTGCTGATGACATAGCCATATTTGCAACTACCCCATCAGAGCTGCAGAGCATGATCCAGGAACTTGCTGACAAGAGTAAAGAAGTGGGATTAAAAATGAACTTTCAGAAGACAAAAGTGATGTTCAATGCTTTTACAAGAAATGAAAATTTATCGATTGATGGAGAAAAGCTGGAGATAACAGACACGTACGTTTATCTTGGACAGCAGATATCGAGTGAGGGTCACATTGGTGAAGAAATTAATCGGCGTACAAAACTTGCCTGGAGAGCTTTTGGAAGAAACAGCATAATTTTCAAGAGCAATATGCCATTATGTCTTAAAAGAAAAGTGTTTGATCAATGCATCCTTCCAGTGCTTACGTATGGTGCAGAGACGTGGACCTTAACTAAAAGAGACATACA
The DNA here is from genome assembly GCA_039090855.1 of Macrothele yani. NCBI lineage: Eukaryota > Metazoa > Arthropoda > Arachnida > Araneae > Macrothelidae > Macrothele > Macrothele yani. The sequence goes on along the minus strand of CM077010.1, from coordinate 134,682,064 downwards.
AAGGCTGCAGACAACTTAACGTAGCATGGAGAGGTGCATGCTTGGTGTAACCAGGAGAGATAAGAAGAGGAATTCGTGGATTCGAAATATGACAAGAGTGGAAGACATCATGATCAGAATTAAATCCCTGAAATGGCAATGGGCTGGACATACTGCCAGAAGGACAGACCATCGATGGACAGCTGAAATTTTAGATTGGATTCCAAGGAACAGGAAAAGACCCAGAAGAAGACCACATGGGAGATGGGTGGATGAAATTCGAAAGTATGCAGGAGTGACATGGAGGAGACTGGCACAAGACAGACCGTTGTGGAAGAAACTTGGGGCGACCTTCATCCAGCAGTGGATTGACAATGGTTGACGATGATGATATATATAATTTGTTTTTTCTGAATGTACTGTACATATACATCTACATGTTAAAAATAGTCTTACCTGGAGAAAAAACACAGGACTAATGAATGTTGTGAATCTTTTTTTAAACAATATAACTATTTAAAAAATGCTCAATGAAAGATCTAATGCAGACATGAAAATAATTTATACAGACGTGAAAATAATTTGTTACTTTTTAGGTTCCTTTGCAGCAATTGGTGAACATTAGATTCAGTGCTTGAAGGGGTACATTTTTACCTTAATTATAGTTTGAGGCACAATACATCCAAGAGATTTGTTCATTTCCTTATTACAGTTAATTTGCTTTTAGTTTTTTTTTTTTCCCCTTCTTTTTTTTGGACAGGAGGGGAGAATTTTCACGCAAGCCTCACTGGTTCCTTCAAGAGAACTTACTCCTCACTCAAGTACAGATTCGAGTGAATAAAGCGATTGTCAGTTGATGATCTTTTAAATTTAACTCCATGAAATGGAAAGTAAATTTAGAGGGTATACTATAACTTGCAGTGGCTCTTGGGACATTAAGTTACATCATGTTGATGTGAAACTGTTTGAAGCAGCCAAAAGCACACTGAAATTAAATGGGATGAAACATTCAACATCTCGATTTGCAAATGACAAGGATATCATTTATTAACTTTTCACATCTGATACTTTTCCATGGCCAGAGGGTAATAAATAAATTCAGAAGGTTTTGGAAATAAAACATATTTGCTCATAATTTTCCTGACCAAACTTTATACAGAATGGTATGAAATCAAGGTTTTAGGAGAAGAACTTGGCATAAATGAACTTCCAGAATGAGTAGTACACCAAGAATTCTGAGGTTTCCTGACTGTGATTGTTGAGCTACATATTTCAGCCCCTTTCTACACTGAGTGGCCACTTTATTGTGACCACCTGACAGTTTTAAGCAAATGAGCTATGACTGCACGCTGTTGCCACCAGAGGGCGAGGCTAGTATAAAAAAGGAAAGCTTAGGGCTTGCGACAGTAGTAGAAGTGATTTTTTGGTGACGAGATGGGTAAAAAATGCAATTTGATGGACTTTTACGTGGGATGATTGTAGGAGCTCGGAGCCATGGAGCGAGTATCACAGAAACCGCCGCATTCGTGAAATGTTCCAGAGCAGCTGTTGTTAAAGTGTTTAAAGACTGGACTGTCAGCCAAAAAAACTGGGTCTCTACGTGCAACGTGTGGTCGTCATCGACTAGTGACTGCTCGGGCAGAACGGAGAGTGTCCAGACTGGTAACAGACAACAGAACAGTTCAGCAAATTACAGACCATCTTAATCAAGGATCCCCTCAAATGATCTCTGCACACACTGTTTGCCGTACACTGCATCGGATGGGATATGGCAGTCGAAGGCCTGTTCGAACACCTTTGCTGCCTACAGGTAACAAGAGAAAACGTCTCCAGTTCGCACAGGAGCACAAGGATTGGACAGTCGATAATTGGAAACAAATTATGTGGTCCGACGAATCACACAGGGATCATAGCATACTTCTGGAAAATTTTAGGAGTGTATTTCAATAAAAACTAGATGTATATTTGTATACATCTAGTAAAACAACTTTGTATACATTGTAAAGAGTTTGCTTCACACCCTTCAACCATATATACTGATAGACTGCGCATGACATCAAAATTTCTGGCTCCAACATAAAATCACATGACAACAGTCAAAAAGATGGGTTACACCTGCTGTGCTTATGGTTGCTCTGAGCGATATAGTAAAGAAAGTTCTATGATTTTTCATGGGTAAGAAACGAATTAAATACCTAAGTCAATAAAGTTCAATTACTTAACCAGAAACTTGCAGCTATTGATATAAAAATATAGTAACTTAAGAAAAAAAAATGGAATGCATGTTCCAAATTCTTCGCAAATGTTCATCACATTATAAATCACAAAATGTAAACAACCCGATCATGCATGTATATAGCTCATAAGTAAACTTACCTGAAGAGTTTTCATTATATATGAGGCGCATTCACATAATACACCGAAAACACTGAAGTTCTGCAGCTTAAATTAGTAATCATAACAGCATTTTTACACGAAATTTGGAGTCTGATGATGACGTGCCCAATGTTTGAGCCATGGTGGCTTTGATGCAGCTATTGCCAATGCGCAGTCCATTAGTATATATGGTCGAAGTTCACACCCAAATTATTTGCATAACGTCTAAAGTTTAAGTATGATTTACTTCTAATGTTCAGTTCTTATCTTTTCACGTGTTATTATCATATTCAAGTATATTTACCACATTCAAGTTTCACTTTGAACATTAATATGCTGTTGAACCAGAAGCAATTCACGATTTTCACAGTAAAGTTTTCAGGTTTCACATTAAATTATAATATCCTAAAAAGGTAATTGAAAACCAAGAACTATGTACAATTGTTCACTGAATTACTTTTTTCATATTATTGTTTTAACCTTTTCCTGATTAGCCTATCTTTTTCTGCTTCCACCACAACTAATTTACTTTCAGTTTTCTTTATTTCAGCTGAACCTTGTATGATCAAGTTAGAGACAACTGCTATTTCAACAGTATTTTGTTTTTCTACAGCTTTTCTCATTCTTTCTGTTCCCTCTTGAATTACTGCTAGGGAGGCTTCTTTATCTTTTTTAAGCCTATTTATTTCTGCATCATTTTCTTTTATTTTGTCATCAAACTCAGCTTTTCTTTTTTTCTCTAGCTGCTTTTCCTTATTTTCCCTCTCTTTCTGCTTCCTTTCTTTTACCTTTTTTGATTCTTCTTCCTTCAGCTTATCAACATACTCTTTATAAAATTTATGTGAATCACGAACACTATTTAACAAATTTCTTGTTATGGGAACTTTACTTACACATCCATAGTGTTTAATGGCCCCTTTAACTATTCTTAATGATGTTATAGTTGAGTCTTTTAAGTTAGCCTTGTCCTTCCTTAACAGAGCAGTGTTAACCGAAAATCCCCTTTCTGCATCAGCATTACCATGAGGTAAAACTAAAATTGACTTGATGAGTTTAGTAAGATTTGAGTATTTTTCTTTTCCGCTAGTCTTTAATACTAAATATATTACGCCAGTAATGATCAATCCGCACTGGAATATGCCCTTCCTCTGAAAATTTCACTAGTTCATCTAGAGTTGGCTTATCGCAATTTAAAAGTTTCCACTCTTCTCTTACTCTATCAATTTGTTCCTCAGAAAGATGCAAAACACTTGAAATTCTGGTTATTTCCGAAAGTCCTTCAGTGACTGAAAGTTGAGTTGACTCTTTCTTTGGTTCTTTTACCTTTAAAACTTCTATGTCTCTTAGCTTTTGATTGCAGAATGGCAAATTTGACTTTAAATATTTTGTGGTTGCAATTAGTGATGATCTTACATCTAAGAGAAATAATTTCTGCCTGGTCTCCTGAACATTCCTGTAATGCATATCAGTAGCAAATTCGTCAAAATCTATATTTAAGCTTGTCAAAAAATTTTTAAATGCATTACTAACAACATGCAGGTTGCAAAAACCTAGTTCCAAAGATTTCTGGCCTGTTTCTTGTTTTACAACTTCATTGAATTTGCGTAAAAAGCACTTATTTACATTTGGGCTGTCCATGGATACACAAAAAATTCTGTTCAACGAAATATTGAAGGATGATAACACATCAAGAATTTCTTTTAGCAAAATCTGTTGCATGACCCAGAAAAACGCTTGTTAGGTATTGGCAAGAAACTGAATTTATTTCTGAAGACCAGTACCTGAGATACACATCCAACTGCCGTTTCACTTGTGTATTTGTAGTTTCATCAAATGCTATAGTAACCTTTCCTGGGCTACTAGATGCAATGTCTTTTTTCAAATCCTCTTGAAAATATTTTGACAATCCATGTGATATCACATAAGCAACTTTTTTTCTTTAAGTTGCATTTTGGCTGCAATAGCAGAATAAGGAAACATTTCTTTGAAAAGTTCAACTGTTTCAGTGCATGAAACAAAAGACATTGTCCTTAGCAACTTTCATGGCCCATAATGCTTCGGCTTTAGCCAACTGTAAATCATGACCCAGTACTTCACTAAATTTGTTTTGGGCTGAAGATCCCGTCCTCCAAAGGCTTTCAAGGATGGACTTATTTTGAAATTTACTTTGAAATTTCTGCAAATGTTTTTTTTTCCTTTATGATGCACTTTTACTTGTGAAAAGCCACTATTAGAAATGTTGAAAATTTCTGAACACAATATACACTTAGCAGAAAATATTGTTTCAGTTGCAGAACACCATTCTTTCAACTTCACTCCATCCAATTCTTTGGCGAGCCACGCATCTTGAAATTTTGTTTTGGATTTAGGCATCTTAAACACTTGTATTACTAACCAGAAAATGAAAGGGAAGTACAAAAACATGTTCCAATATTGCGAAACCAGACAACTTCCCGAAATTTGGCTGCGAGGATGTCAAAAAAAAAAAAAAAAAAAAAAAAGCAGGTCACCACTAGAGGAACTGAACCTGCACACAGCACAGAGAACCCCATAAAAGACGCAAAACCAGAAACTATCATACGCATCTCACGCAAGTTCAGTCAGAGCGAGTCGGAGCCGAGATATATTGCGCATCGAAGATCGCTGTCGCCGACGCATGATCGAAGGTCAATGATCACGTGCTCTACTGCCTGCCACGATAACACTCAGCTACCATCCCATCGTCGTTACCGGAGGTTACGGAAGGAGACCACATGTTTCCTCTTTGCTTCCACCCACCTGCGGTTAACAATAACAAAACATCAGCAGAAAGAGGAGGTTCCACAAGGCATGTACAAAAATAAAGTACGATCTTCTGCATGCCACGGAGTTCGTCTGCAAAGCGCAAACCAGGGGTGAAAATGACCCCTCCCCTTTTCCCTTAGATCTCTTGTTACTCTCGAAAACTGTCCGAAGGCAAAAAAGTGGAGCACCCGCCCCGAAGCAAGTGCATCTCGATGGCGTCATTTTCCTTCCCTTCAGCAGCATAGCATATAGGCTGTGTTTCTACAATAACAGGTCTTTTTACCTTACCGTAATGGTAAATTTATTGGCGTTAATAACGGTTGTATTTTTAATAAATAAGCTTACGAAAATTTTAGGAAGAATAGCAAATTTTAGGTATAATTTTAGGAATTTAAGGGTCACAAAATATTAGGAATTTTAGGAGGAATGCGATCCCTGATCACATTTTCAGTTGCACCATGCCGATTGCAGAGTGAGAATTTGGTGGAAACAGCACGAAAGCATGGACCCCAAATGCATTGCTACAACCCTTCAAGTTGGTGGAGGCAACGTTATGGTTTGGGGAATGTTTTCCCGGCATGCTTTGGGCCCTTTCATTCGTATTGATCAACGTCTGACTGGCACATCATATCTAAACATCGTTGCGAACCAAGTGCATCCTGTTCATGTGGATGGTTTATCCCAATGGCGATGGCTACTTTCAACAAGATGATGCGTCCTGCTACAGTGCTCGTATTGTACAGGATTGGTTTCAGAAACATGCCGGTGAGTTTACTTTGCTTAGGTGGCCCCCATAATCTCCAGATCTCAACCCCATTGAGAATTTGTGGAATGAAGTTGAACGAGCCATCAGACAACTGAATCCACAAATCTGCAATCTCACCCTCCTGGAAAGTGCTATTCATCAAGCATGGTCTCAGATTCCACAAACCACCTATCAACATCTCGTGGAGTCCATGCCACGAAGAATCGACGCAGTATTAAAGGCAAAAGGTGGCCCAACGAAGAACTGACGGGCTGGTCATAATCAGGGCTCCACAAATGCGGTCGCCAGGTCGCCATCGGCGGCCAAATTATTTTGGCTGGCGACTATGTTTTCAGCAGTTTTAATTAGTACAATTTTTATTTTATTTTTTTAATGTAATGAAGCAAATTTTGGAATGGTTGTATTTTTATCTTTTACGGAAATCAGCAAACAGCGGCGTGCGTGCGTGATGCCGCACAAACTGCAGTTTCTCTCTCTCCTATCTGCCTATCCTACAATACACATCACGTGACCGGTGGGAAAGGCTGGCTCCTCGTAGTGCTCTCTGTAGCGATTCAGGAAGAGTAGGGGCCCCAGAATCCTTTGCGCTGAACGAATCTTAACTGGGAAGCATGCTTGCTGCTATTCTGCATAACACAAAATATTTGTTATAAAGGAGCTTCTGTCCCAGTCGCACCTACTTAACAGATCAACAAAACAACTGCATTAAGAGAGTTCGATATGGAAATAAACCGTATAGATTTTCTTTTCTTCGTTTACTGTAAAGAAAAAAGTATTTTAGTGATTACGTAATTCTGCATAAAAACGTAATAGCTTTGCTTTTATCACTTCAATTTCTGAGCGCATGATATTTTTGTAAACAACTCCGTACTTTTTTTGTGCACTGTTAAAGTAAACCAAAGCTCTCCATCTTCCGAAGTGGGACATCATCAGAACTTGTGTCATCGCTTTTTCGAGTTAAGAGTTTCGGTTGTAACGACGTAGCCTTAGTCCACTACGCATAGCGCAGTTTACCATCGCGGAACCCATTGTTTTTTGTTGTTGTTTTTTATCTTACTTCATGCAACTATACATTTCTTGCATTACCTGACGCACCCTTAACGCTTCAAAGGGAGGACGAGCAACAAGGTTGTTTTTTTTTTTAAGTAAATTTATGACGGTAATATTACGTAAACAACTTGTGTTGATTTCCGGAACTCCTTTCCAGAGGTTGCCACGCCGTTATATAATTATACAGCTCTGTATAATTATATAACGATATCTGTGTGTGTGTTAATTATTTATTAGAAAAAGCTAAAAATGCTTTTCTTCGTAATTTATTGACTCGTAAATTGACTTTTGCACCATATTCTTCTCTTGATTTTTGAAATATCTTCTATATGTTTTAAGCAGTTTTCTAGATTTTCGCTAAAATTAGTTGGCAGGTATGCAATTAGGAAATTCACTTCCTTCATCAACTCTAATATTTTTAGCACCCAGACTTATGCTAAAGCAAGCAGATCTTTGAAGTTGAATGGTTGTTTCATTTTATTTTTTTGCGTAAAACGCCGTCGTAACACAGCAGAAGGAACAAGAGATTGAGAGTGTCACTTCCCTCCCCGTCACAGGTGTGCCATCTTTTGTCCCACAGGACTTCGGGTGCCAATACCCATGACTGTGAGGGTCACAAGTGTGCTATCTTTGTCCCACTGGACTTCGGGTTCCGTGCTGCTTAAGGAGAAGCACGTGTTACTTGGCTGTTCTGATGCTTTGGAAGGATTCCGACTGTGATAATAAAAATTTATAACCAGCTTCATGCGACTTAAATATTTGGTGCTATTTTCTTGAAATTAAAAGTGCTTGACTTCCTCAGCTCGCTTTGAGGCACGGTTCTTTTATGCTCAAGTTCTTTTATGATGGAACAAAAGAGTCTACTTTCATTTTTTCAGAAGCGACCGCCTTTTGGAACTCCGCAAAATGATGACAAAGGCCAAACTGAACAAGTGCCCCAGAAAAACAAACTTGGATTGCCTCAAAAGACAAGTGAAAATAAGAAAGATGGCAAGAGAAAATTTCAGAAAAAATGGTGCGAAGAATTTCCATGGTTAGTGTTTGAAAACGATAAAGCTTCATGCAAAATATGCTCAAAATATCCCAATATTTCAGATAAAAACACAAAATTTGTTCGTGGTTTCCAGTGGCCTTTTAAAATTGAGTCTTTCAAGATACACCAGCTATCAAATATGCACAGAAACTGCATTGAGCATGATCTTGCTGTAGAAAAACCAGAGTGTACACCATTAGCAGTGTGTCACAAAAAGATGGATGAAAAAATGTTTAACCATCTTGAAAAGCTTTTCAACACTGCATATTATGCGGCAAAATATAATAAGCCATTTACAGATTTTTCAAATCTGATTGTGTTATTAAATAAATTTGAAGTAAATGTGAGTCTTGAAAAATATCAGAATGATATGAGGTGTAAAGAGTTCATATCACATATTGCAGATGAGGTTAGGCAAGAACTAATTGCAGAAGTTAAACAGTGTAACCATGCAACTATCCTTCTTGATTATTCAACTGATAAGTCCACAGTAGAAGAGTTACTTCTTTATATTCGCTATGTCAAAGACAAGAAAGTGAAAGAAGTGTTCCTGTCGGTAGTACCTCTTCAGTCATCTACTGCTGAAGGGTACTACAAGGTCTTGGATGAAGAAATGAGAAATTTGGGAATTGGTTGGTTAGAAGGACAGTGGTTGGTCGGACTTGGCACAGATGGCGCGGCAAATATGATTGGGAAAGAAAATGGATTAACTACAAAAAATAAAGAGAAACATCCCAGATGTTGTTTCCCAACACTGTGTTGCTCATAAATTAAATTTGAGTGTTCTGAGCTCAATAAAAAATGTAAAATATCTAGATGAATTAGATACTGTTCTCAAAAGACTGTACAAGTTTTACCGGAACTCGCCTAAACGAATGAGACAGTTACACAGTGTTGCTAAAATTCTGGAGTCAAAGCTTCTGAAATTTCAGTATCTACACAAGGTTCGGTAAGTTTCAAGCAAAGTTGGTGCTCTTACTGCATTAGTAAGGAATTATAATGTAGTTATAGCTCATTTAGAAGATGTACCAAATGAGAAGGGGGATGATGCTGCTGTAGCCAGAGAAATTGCAAAAAAAAAAAAAAATGAAAAGTTTCAGATTTGTTACAATGCTGCACTTTTTACTGGATTTTTTGTTAATATTTAAAGAAGTTTCATTGATTTTTCAAAAAGAGCAGTTACTTTTAAGCCAAGTCGAGCTACACATTAAAAGATCACTAAATGAACTTAAGAACTTGGAATCTAGGCCTGCCTCATATGAAAGCCAATTCACAAATGTGACAACTATTAGTGGAACTACTTGGGCATTCAACTTACAAACATTGACAGTAAAAGTTTTGAGTCAGACAAGAACAAAATGATCAGCGATGGGATAAGGTACCTTCAGGAACGTTTTTAGAGTCTGAGACAACTTTACAAGAAGCTTGTTCAGTGTTCGACACCTTTGTCTGGCCAGAAGAAAACCTGGAAGATTTTGGAAAAAGTGAAATTGAAGTTCTTGCCAAGCACTTTCAAAGGCATCTTTCCTCCCGTAATGAAACCTCATGGGAAACTAAAATGAAGTCTCTAATGAGTGAGTGGTATGAATTTAAAGTTTTAGGGAAAGGTTTGCAGATTCCAGATTTACTCTAAAAAACATTATCTAATCAAGAGAGATTTCCAGTTCTTGGCCACTTACTGGAAATTGTTGCAGTTCTACCAACATGTACTGCATCATGTGAACGTGGTTTCAGTCACATGAATTTGATAAAAACAAACAGAACATCCATGGAAGCATCAACTTTGAATGATCTCATGATGATTCACTTGAATGGCCTTCCACTTAAAGACTATAAACCACAGAAAGCTATTGATAGGTAGTTTTTTGGATCCAAAAAATCTAGACACACACACAAGGACATATGCCAGTAGTTAAGAAGCAAAAATTAGGAAACACAGAATTTAAAGAACTACATTGAAAATAGAATGTTAAGAGAAATTATTTTTATTTTTCGTAGTGGGATGCCCTTTATAAGGCATGCTACTACTGCACAAACCTTTGAGAATGTGTTAATGTGATTTTCATTTAGTTTCTTGAACCCTGATGATGCGACATAAATTCTTGTTGATATTTTTTCAAAATCCCTATTAATTGTGAACATTTGAAGTTACCAAATGCAACATCTGAATTCACCGTCCATATTACTATATTAGCAATTACTCTTTCTCAGTTAACAAAATGTGTCCCACAAAATTCAAGATGAGACTAGACCACCACAGTTTTCCTTGCAAAATTGTATTCAGTATAAAGTACTTTTTTAGTTAATGTAGAATATGAAAAGTGCAACTTTGGACACAAACATTTCAACTTATGTATATTGTTGTACAATTCCTCATTAATATTTATTCAACATGTTGGAAACATTCTGTGATCTCTTACTGAAATAGTATAGTCTACTTCATATAATTTCTGATTTTCACTTAAATAAATGTATGTAATTTATGTAAAAGCATATACAGTAATTTATACTTGTAACTAGAAGTCCACCAATATGTTTGCCATTGGAAACTATGGTTTCAGCAGTTTTATTAATATATCTTTTCAGCCATGCAATAAGCTACAGCTAAAAAAATCTGTGCTATTGATCTATAACAAATCCTCAGTCTGTGAAAAAATAACCATGTTTATGCAATTTTTTTCCAACAGTTTTTTCAATAATGCTTTCGGGAATCAAGGGAAAATGCTGCAGGCGTTTCATGTCTGCACCCAAGACCTGTTCTTCTTTCGTATTTCACAAAAGGGACTGAAAATAAATTTTGTAAAATGATTTTTGTAAAACTTTTTTGGATATGTTTGTCACAGTCAAAAACAAAGGGGGGGGGGGGACTTTTGCTGGCCACTGAAAACTTTTGCTGGCTAGCAGATTTTTTTCAATTTGTGGAGGTCTGGTCATAATAAAGTGGCCACTCTGTGTAAAGGGAATTCAGTAAAATGATTCATGTAAAAACAATTTTGTTCATGAATGAAGGAATCAAGCCTCAATGATCTCATGTTGAACCAAGCACAGAAATTTCCCCAGAAACATCTACTGACTGCTTGGTATTTTTTCAAGTTGAAACATGCAGCAAAGCCTACCTATTGGCATGAAGTAATTTTCTTTATGAGGGAGGAGGGGACAATACCGAAGTGTGAGATGCCTTCTGCAAACAAAATTCTAAAAACTTTACAGCAGGCCTCGCGAATGTCGGTCGCCAGTTGCCAAATGGCGACCAGATATTTCATAGTGGCTACTAAATTTTTTAGTATAGTAGCCAATGACGGCGAGTAGACCCCCCCCCCCCCAGGTGAACAACTATTTTGTCCAACTTTTCCCTCACTAAGACTCAGCAATGTATCGATACATCGCGAAAAACCGGTGTAAATTTAACATCGAAGTCAGTGTTTCGACTGACGAAACTACAATTCATCACCGCCGTGATGTAATCACCATCGCGCACCACCAAGCCCTGTTGTTCAAACCGGTTTTCCCAGTCCGAGAACCTGAATATCGGCTGATCCTCATGCACATGCGCTTCTCCGATGTAGTTTCTTGTGGTGTCTCGTTCCAGATGCTACATCGTGGGAGTGCTCATCGGAAATTCCTCTGCCAGGCAAGTAATCGTGGATATCACAGCTTCGTGAGCGAGCCAATCCGGAGTTCCATCACGATGCAGACACAATGTTTAAACAGGTTTCTTATTGGGCCTCCATGCATCGATGATGCTATTAAGAGGCTGCGTGTTCTACGTGTTGAATCTCGGAAATTCACCACAGCTTAGGAACAATGGAAGTATGTGGCAGGTTTTTTTTTTTTAAGTTAATACGTCTTTAAAATCAGACCAGTACGGAAAGTTGAGCGTTATGAAAAAATGAGCATCGAATTCAGTCTAATAATTTCTATATTATCAACGCGAACCAAACCAACCTAGTGTCAGTGTCATTCGATAGCTAAGGGGGGGGGGAGACTTGTTAGTAACCTTGAGTTACTGCACAGCGATGAACTGAGGGGAGGGGGGCTTTGTGCTGCCCAAAGTTATAATCAGTATAACTCGGCACTGCAAAGCACTACAACGTCAAAATTGGTCTCAAACGAAAGCTAACGTTGAGATCTGTCGATTTAAAACATAAGTGAAATCAAATACAAGTATTGGTTGTAAAACTTTAGATCACAGTTGAAAATTTTTTAAAAATTTCACAATGTTGGCATATACTCGTCGAAAAGCCAAGCAGAAATACATCGATCGTAATCTACGCAGAAGAGCAACTCATCAGCTTTCGATAAACGCCGCTATGTCTACGGCAGGACACATGATAAAGTATCGGGAGCGAAAGAAAATTGCTGTGCTGCAGTGCACGAGCTCATTGACGTGGAGCATCAGCAATGAACCTCATAAAAAAACCAGTAATTGGGCATGTCTGAATAGTGACACTTTAAACAACTTAATGATGATTAGATGCAATGGCACTTCAACTGAAGATTTTGTTCCTCAAAATGCTATTCAATTGTGGTGGGCAGATACCTTTGATGGGAAAATCAGACACAGTATCAGTGGTAAACTGTATCAACATTATTAGTGCCAGTGCCACTTTATGTATGTATGTATGTATGTATGTATGTATGTATGTATGTATATATATATATATATATATATATATATATATATATATATATATATATACATACATACATACATACTTTTGTTGCTGTTTCCATAAGAGCTTTGGTTACTTTTCTGTTAACTTCAGAGATGTCCACTTCTTCCGATGTTAGGCCTTCTAAAGCAGAGAACCTGTTCTTCAGTTCCAACTTGAAGGTATTATGGTGTTTTTTAAGGTTGGTTATGTCAATAGATTTTGTTTGCCTTATGAGCTTGCCACGTTCAAGTTTAGTGTTGAGGTGCATCTTACATCTCACCAATCTAGTGACCATAGATTGGTGAGATGTAAGATGCACCTCAACACTAAACTTGAACGTGGCAAGCTCATAAGGCAAACAAAATCTATTGACATAACCAACCTTAAAAAACACCATAATACCTTAAAGTTGGAACTGAAGAACAGGTTCTCTGCTTTAGAAGGCCTAACATCGGAAGAAGTGGACATCTCTGAAGTTAACAGAAAAGTAACCAAAGCTCTTATGGAAACAGCAACAAAATTAGCTGGGTCTAAGAACAAGTTGCATGTAAATAAATTATCAGGGAAAACGAAAATGTTGATGCAAAAAAGAAGAGAGATGAGGACAACTAAAGAAGATGTGACTTCCAAAGTGGAATATATAGAGCTATGCAAGACAGTAAGAAAAAGTATCACTGAAGACGTAAGAAAATTCAACTGTGAACTAGTGAGGAAAGCAATTGAAAACAACCAAAGCCTAAAGATAGCAAAGGGACATCTCAGTAAGGGAAGAAAACAGATTATGGCACTGAGAAAAGGAGATGGTTCTGTAACAAGAAATAGAGGCGAAATTTTGACAAGAGTGAAAGATTTCTACTCCAAATTATATGAAAGGGATGATACATGCACTCCAGACATCATGAAAGATACCAGTACCAGAGTTCCTCCAGTCCTTCCAGCAGAAGTTGCACATGCAATCAAGAACATGAAGCGGGGAAAAGCTCCAGGAGAAGATGGAATTACTGTAGACATCATAAGAGAAGCAAGTGGAGAAATCGAAACAGTACTCGCCCAAATTTTCACTCGATGCCTTAATGAAGGAAAGATTCCTGAGGATTGGAACACCGCTACAATGATCCTGCTACATAAGAAAGGTGACATTGAGGATCTCGGAAACTACAGACCTATCAGCCTCCTATCAGTAGTTTATAAAATCTTCACTAAAGTTCTTTCACACCGATTGAAGGTAACACTGGACATGGCTCAACCGAGAGAACAAGCTGGATTCAGGAGTGGCTACAGCACAATAGATCATATCCACGTACTGAGAGAACTAATTGAAAGAGCGAGGGAATATGAACTTCCATTGTGCATGGCTTTTATCGATTATGAAAAAGCCTTTGATTCGGTGAAACCATCAGCAGTTACAATGGCTCTGAAAACCTGCGGTATTGAAGATGCATACATTAATATTATTAATAACATCTATGAAAATGCAAGTGCAAAGATTCGGCTGTTTGAAAATACAACACACGTAAAAATTGGAAAGGGAGTGAGACAAGGTGACACCATATCTCCGAAGCTCTTTAATGCCACATTGGAGGGTGTTTTTCAGTCACTGAGCTGGGAAAACAAGGGGATAAAGATTAATGGAGATTATCTAACCCACCTTCGTTTTGCTGATGACGTAGTCATTTTTGCAACTACCCCATCAGAGCTACAGAGTATGATCCAAGAACTTGCTGACAAGAGTAAAGAAGTGGGATTAAAAATGAACTTTCAGAAGACAAAAGTGATGTACAATGCTTTTACAAGAAATGAAGATTTATCGATTGATGGAGAAAAGCTGGAGATAACAGACACGTACATTTATCTTGGACAGCAGATATCAAGTGAGGGTCACATTGGTGAAGAAATTAATCGGCGTACAAAACTTGCCTGGAGAGCTTTTGGAAGAAACAGCATAATTTTCAAGAGCAATATGCCATTATGTCTTAAAAGAAAAGTGTTTGATCAATGCATCCTTCCAGTGCTTACGTATGGTGCAGAGACGTGGACCTTAACTAAAAGAGACATACAAAGGCTGCAGACAACTCAAAGAAGCATGGAGAGGTGCATACTTGGTGTAACCAGGAGAGATAAGAAGAGGAACTCGTGGATCCGAAAAATGACAAGAGTGGAAGACGTCATGATCAGAGTTAAATCCCTGAAATGGCAATGGGCTGGACATACTGCCAGAAGGACAGATCATCGATGGACAGCCGAAATTTTAGATTGGATTCCAAGGGACAGGAAAAGACCCAGAAGAAGACCACATGGGAGATGGGTGGATGAAATTCGAAAGTATGCAGGGGTGACATGGAGGAGACTGGCACAAGACAGACCGTTGTGGAGGAAACTTGGGGAGACCTTCGTCCAGCAGTGGATTGATAATGGTTGACAATGATGATGATGATATATATATATATATCCTAGCTCAAGGCTGGAAAATTAACGGGCACCTAGAAATTTGGTCCCAGCGCCCAACTTTTTTACTTCAAATTTCGTAATTTGCAGCCATTACTTTGAGTTCATAGATGCAAAATGCAACTGTAATTCAATAAAATCAAACTCTGGAATTTTCTGCTTTGGTCGTATTTATAAATTCTGTCAGCTTTTATCCTTAACTGTGTGTTTCAAGCAGAAAAACGCAACGAAACCCTTAGTCACGTGACTAACCTGTCAAATTGCAGAAGCATTGAAGATCACACTGTTTCGTTTAAGCTGCCAGCCTGGAGTAGAAACAGCGAGACGCAAGTCGCGGTTTCTTGGAAAGGTTTGCAGACTGTTTTTTTATTTTCTTAACATTAATTCTTTTTAAGATATCTTTAAATTTTAAAACAAAGGAAGGGAAATTTCCACGCATTTTTAATGTTGGCTCGTGTTTAAGATGTAATCGATAGATCACGCAGACAACTATAATCGATAGATGCCCCCCCCCCCCCCTATTTTATTTTAGCTTTCATTCTTCCATATTTTTCAAACAGATAACTTCAACTTGATGCAGTATAATTGCTTTTCTTGAGCTCTGAATCTCGGAAGCGATATTTTTATGCACTTTTGATGCACCAGGCACGTTTGATGTGCATGGTGGTTAAAAGGGTATAAAAACATTTCATAAGCTAATAGTCGCAATTCCTACTTTTTTTTTTTTTTTTTTTTTTTGGCATGGAAGCCTAAATTTTAATCTAACAAAGTTAAATTAAAGCAATTTTTTTCTTTTCTTTTTTTTTAGCGAAAGCCATACCATATTTTTACAGCCTTTTCTATGTTTCCCCGCCCGTCAGCTTTATGTAAGTTGATGTCGCCCCCCCTGCCTCCAGATAGTTTCACTTCAGTATTCAGTTAGATTGAAAAGGTGTCTTTTTTTGTTCCTCTTTACTTTTTTTTTTTTTTTCCACATTTTTATAGTCAGTCTTCCGTTTTTTTATGGCCTCATTATGAGACATTTCGGAAGTTGATCGCAGTTTTTGCATTTTTTGGCTTCAGATTGCTTCATTTCGGTTAGATTGTCACTGGGGTTTTTTTTTTATAAAATTCATATGTTAAGCGTTTGCAACATTTCCTTTTGTTTCCGAGGTCATGTGGCTTTCTGAAGTTGACTGTCACATTTTGTTTTATTTATCTTTTTACTTCCAGATGGCTTTATCTCAGATTTTTTATTCTAAAACCACATCTTTATGTATTTTTTAACGCCCTCTGCTTCGTCTCCAAAGACGTACTACGCGGTACTCCGGAAGCTGACGGCCGCAATTTTTTTTAGCTATTATTTTCTTCCAAATAGTTTCATCTCAGATTGATGAGGTTAAACATTTTTTTCACATTCTTTATGTTTAGATTTTTATCAAAACTATAGCACCCTGAGATGTATAGAAGGAATTTTAATTTCATTCAGCAGTAAGTATTTTGGGTAATAGGTTATGCTTAATGCACTTATATTATTACTCTCTGTTCCAACATCATCACTGTGCATTACGTTTGTGCATGACATTTGGAAATTTGCTTTCATTTCACCTGGCTCCTAGATCTGGAGCTTATTTTTCCAGCCCTGTCCTAGAGTTTGTCCCTTTGTTTTAAATATTATTAAAAGAAATCAGACATCTAAATTCAATGGCCTTTCAAAAATAAATGTTGTATGCGTAAATTAAGATAGTAAGAGTAATGATATTACAGCACTGAAAATAAATGATCAAAAAATCAATCATTTTAGAACAAAAGCATATGCAATATTTGCAGTCAATCTAATGATCCTATGCAGTAACTGCTTTGAATCTGCTTTTATGAAGTTAATGGGGAAGGGATCTCTCATTAGAACAAAAAAAAAAAAAAAAAAACACATGCACCCATTTAATTTCATAGAAACATAAGTTAAGTTACTAATTATTATTATTATTTAAACTTTGCATGGCCAGTACATTTTGTCATTTGGCTAGTAATTTTTTTATTTCACTAGCCACATTGGAAAGTAGAAATTTCAGCAGTTTCACAAGGGCTGCTTTAGAGACCCTAAGGACCACCACCATTCACAATCTCTTGAAGGATGGCGACAGAGAAAGAAAAAGAAACGGGTGTTTCATATCTTTAAAATCACAGCCTTTTCGTCATTTTTCTAGAACTTCTTAAACAAGATTTTACTGTACATTTCACATGTCAATGACCCCAAAATGCAGGTATATTCTCTTATGCATTACAAAAATGGCTGCCCATGGCATAGAAATAAGGTCTCCATGCATTGTTTCTATTGGTGATAACAACCACACCAATCAAAACTGCAGCTCTGGGAAATTACAGAATGTGAGCCACTGGCAACACAGGTTTTATTGTATTGTGCATACACGAGACTGACAATGAAAGAAAAAAGCTGAACTTTTTCACCGGGTAAAAAATCAGAACACACTGCGAAACAGTATAAATATAATGCAACATGGGAAAGACAGAATTGCTCACTGAAGTCTGTTTATGTAAATATTAAAGTGGAGTATATCAAAATACAAAATTACTGACATTTAACAATAAGAAAACAGGATAGAGGGACCATCGTGGGAGAAAAAAGTGATTACGGGTAAAATATTCACCCCTTCCAGGACTTACATTTTCAGAAATTTTTCCTCCATTTTCAAGCTGAAATACAAATATTTATACCTGTACAATAAAATGGCATTTAACAACAATACAGGGCAGAAGGAACATCGTGTGAGAAAAAATTTATGATTCTGGGTGAAATCCACTCCATCTAACTTCCGTTTTCGAAGGTTTTGAAAGCTGGAATTCAGTCTTCTGATGGAAAATGACACCCACCACCACCGCTGAACCCTCAAAAATTTATGTTCAGCATTTTATCTGGAGAACCACAGAGATGATGATGAAAATGGTGGAATTCCTCGAATTCTCACAAAATCACATGCCTGAAGATCACAGGGAAATTTTCACGCCGTCCAAATTCCATTTTCCTCCATTTTTCAAGCTGAAATGATATTTATGGAATAAAACGATATTTAACAACAACAACAACAATGGACAGGGAAACACCGATATTTAACAACACTGGACAGGGAAACGATATTTAACAACAACACTGGACAGGGAAAACGATGTTTAACAACAACACTGGACAGGGAAAACGAAATTTAACAACAACACTGGACAGGGAAAACAATATTTAACAACAACACTGGACAGGGAAACACCGCGAGAAAAAGAAATCACGATTATGGGGGAAAAATTCACTCCATTGAACTTCAGTTTTTTTAAGTTTTGAAAGATCAAAAACCATACAGAGCCGAAAAAAAACCCAGCATCCCCAACGAATAACCCTCCAAAATTTCTCTTCAGTTTTGCATCGATCTCGAGTATGACCCAAATGATGACAGAAAAAGCAAAATTCAGCGAATCCGCAGAAGAATCTCATGTAAGATTGTGTTTTTGTGTTCTGTACTGGCTGTTTTGTTGTCCTTTTAGGGGGTATTGTTTCTATCGGCAAAGTCATGTAAGCTTTGTGGGAAGGATACATTCTATATATTCTACAATGTTTAGACACATGAAAATTCAAAATGTTACTACCTTGACATGGTTTTAGCTACATTTCAACACCATGCGCTAGTTTTCAGCCAATCAGAGAGCTAAAAAGTGGTCACCTTTCCTTAATTTATGACTACTGGTTCCAGGGAAGAGGCAGAACCATCCATCACCACCAAACAAACACACCACCCATGCCATATCAGAGTTCGAACCTGGGCTCATCTCAGACAGAGGTGTACACAGAATTTTTTTTGGAGCAGGAAAACTGTACCTTTGGAGAAGTTTTAAAGATACCAAAAATGCATGTATATGACATTTTAAGACATCTCTATAAATTAGAATATTACCATTGTTTGTATTTCACAATTGGAAATAATGCAAGCCGACCCCCCCCAAAAAACCCCCAATCATTTCATGTCTGGTTCACACAGCATCAATTTTATATGTCCCCACACTAAGTTAAAACTGTACAGTATCTTGTTTTTGCAATAGTTACACACCAATTTTTATATGCACTTTAACAAAATAAAGAAGTCCATTATGTATAATTCAGCAGATTTCCAACACTCCATCCATATCAGTCAACAAAAAATTCTATCCTTTTAGATCCATAGACAGAATTTTACCCCCCCCCACTGCTTGTATTTTATTTTATTGCATACCAGGTAACGGACATTATTTTTTGTTTTCGATTCCTTGAGAAGTTTTTTTTTTTTTCCCACAATTTTTTTCTTTTTAAACGTGCACTAATGTTTTCTTCTGCTTTAAACATTATGTGGGACAGAGACCTGCTTCTTAAGTTAAAAAACACTAAGCAGAGCTAATATTTTTCTTTTTCTAGTTTTCCTTAAACACCAATAGAAATTCTGCAGTGAATGTAATAAGTGTCTACAAAGGTTGGAAGTAGCTCATGGTTGTCTTTAGACCAAACACAACAGAATGAATAATAATAATAAAAAAAATGTGGAACATTATCATAAAAAACAATAATGCAGAAAAGTGACTTTACATTTTCAGAAAAGTTTTCTGGTGAAGTGCACTTTTTTTTTTTTTATCCCTTACAGTACTTTCTTTCTAAAATCAATGGAGTTAGTATTTTTGCTTTTAAGTTATGTTCAAATTCAAACTGAAAGTCATTACTTACATTTGTCTTTAATGCAAAATTGCATCATTACTATGACATGTACATTTGTTTTCACAGAAAAGTGAAGAGCAACATTGTTTTTTTAAACTTTAATTTTGCTGAAAATGCATGGCTTTCCATCACTTCTTGCTATATCGAGAAACAAAACAAGAGTTTTCCCTTCTGTTTAAAAGGAATTCAAATTCGAAGTTGGAGCTTCAATTCTCTGTTGCCGTCTTTAGTTCCACATAATGTAATTTTCCTCTACACAATACGTGCATAGTAAGTGTTTTGAACTTTAATTTCGCATTAAACAAAACAATGAAATGCTTTCTGTGTCTCTAGATGTAGTAAAGCTTACACGAGACTGATGAAGAAAAAACAAAGCTGAACTTTTAAACAGGGTTAAGGAACAGAACGCGCAGCGAAATAGTGAATATAAGGGCAGCATGAGCAAGACAGAATTGTTCACTAAAATTCATTTATGTAAATATTGAACTGGAGCACATAACTGGATCCAAAGCATAAAATTACTGACATTTAACAACAATGCAGGATAGAGAGAATGCCATGCGAAGAATGTATTATGATTCCTGGCGAAATCTTTGTTCCATCCGATTTCCGTTTTCATATATTTTCCCTCCATTTTCAAGCTGAAATACAAATATTTATGGATTAAGAGAATATTGAACAATACTGGGCAGGAAAAAAATCGAGAAAAAAAATTACGATCATGAGAAAAATTTCTTCACTTTGTTTAACTCCCGTTTTTGAAAGTTTCGAAAGATGAAATACTGCCCCAGATGGAAAAGACCCCTTACCTTCAGTTTTGCGTCGATCTCGAAAATGATCCAAATGATGACAGAAAAAACGGAATTTTGCGAATCTACGAAAGAATCTCATGTATGAGTAACAAGTGACTGAAAAATGAAAAAACACAAATTTTATGGAAAATTGAAGTAAAAAATCAATATTGCGTGACTAACTAACTTCGTTGTGAAGCAATTTTATGGGCATGGAAAATGGCGCGGATTCCAAGTACAAATTAAATACCAATCTAGAAATTTTATTTCGTTTAATAAAAGGGAAAGGAGCAAAAACAATTGCTCTCTATTGATTAGTTTTGAAGATGTATTAGAAATAGGGAAACATGCATTTCATTAGAAAAATTCTTAAAAAGTATTAAGTCACTCCTCTTTGCTATTACTGAAGATATTAAAAACGAGAAACATGATCAGAAAACACCAAAAAAAAAAAAATTTAAATATAATCAGACAGAAATAAAAAAAGAAAGAAAAACAAACTTGGTTGAAAAAATTTAATATGCAGAAATGGAAAACGACGTGACATTCACATCGCTGCTACAGCAGTAATTTTTAGCATGATTACGAATATTTGCGAGTCAGACTTTTCCCCCGTTTTTTTTTCAATCGCTCTCTACGTCATTCCTAATTTTTTGAATTTTTTCTTTAAATTTTTCATTGCTGGAAAAGTGCAGTACTACTCCAGGACCCTTCACCAAAATGTGAAAAATTAAAGACCTTCTTCCAAAGCTTGGAAAAAAAAAAGTGAAATTAAATTTCAGAATTTTACCAGGATTCCAGGGGTCATGCAAACTCTGTCACATGACCAGAAGCTTATAACAATTATAACATCCAAAAAACAAAATAAACAACAAAAAAACATTGAAGAAATATCACTATATTGAAAACACCCAAGAACCTTGAAAACACGAAAATAAACGTTACACAGATGTTTAATTACGTTATTTCACTGACATGTTCTATTCCCATAGCATACTTGACGTTCCCATCGTCCGTAGCGGGCTGACGATTTCCATAGTAACTACGCAAAATCTGCAGTACTTGGGAGTTTTTGAATTTTTCTTTCCACCACATGATCTTATTCAGCATTAAGCGGAAGTATGCACAAAGAATTTACTGTGCTGAAGTCCTGACGATGACGATGATTCTGGCGCACCATAGCCCAAAATCGGCCTATTGTATCAAGATGGTGCAAGATTTTTGTTTTGGCATACATTGGTGCAGATTTCCCGTCCCTGCAAATATGCAAAATAGTAACTCTGCTCCTATTCCAACTAACATAAAGCACAACTTCAATTTTATTCTTTCTTCATGCAGATGTACACACTTCAACATCATTATGTCTACACACTAATTTAGATAAATATGCAAGTCAAATGTATGTACAGAACAAAAGTTATAAAAAGCAAAAATTCAGATAACTTGCATAGAAATTTTATGCATAACAAAATCTCTGGCAGATAAAAGAGACTAATAATTCCTATTTTCTTTCATTTTAAGTAATGCACTAGTCCTTCAAGTGCCTCTGTTAAATACACAAATATACCTACATGCTGTATCCACATGTATGCATATTTTAAAAACATATTCGGTATGAGGGAATTTACATTCCGTTTCACTCTGATTACAAAAATGAAGTCATAAAGAAAAAAAAAAAAAAGGAATAAAATTGAGAGAGTAAAAACTTATACTTACTGGGCTGTAATATCCATAATTATGGAGAGGGTAACCAGTGTAACTAGAAGGGAAAAAGTTTATTTACATATTATTTAAACATCAGAGAAACACTATTGTGAAAATCAAATTTTTTTTTCAAAGTCTGAGAACAAATACAGGTAAATACTTTTCTAGCCAAGTTAAGTGTTCATTCTACACTTTTCTAATCACATAAAAAGTCATTCTGATGAGCGTCATATAACTTTTATCACTTACATGGACATTTCTTAGCCCAGAGCTTTTACCATATTTTTCATACTATATAAAACAAAGTACTCGTGGACTACATAAGGTGACACAAGGAAAACATTCCAGGGAATATATAGTGTACAAATAAATACTAATTACCTCTTGTTATCTAGAAGTAACTGACTTCTACATTTACCTTGGACAACAGATATCAAACCAGGGCCGCATAGAAGAAATAAAGAAGCATATAAAACTTGGTTGGAGAGCATTCGGAGGAAACAGTACAATTTTCAAGAGCAATTTACCATTATGTCTTAAAAGAAATAACTAAGGAGACAATAAAATCATATAAATCCATGAATTGGTTATTTCAAAAAGGTATTTTAATAATGCAGAGCTTTCACATGCCAACTGAAGGCTTTGTCACGGCAAACTTTCACTAGACGAACAACAATCCATTTGGAGTTTAAAATAAAAAAATCCAAATAATAGTATGAGTATTAAAAACATAAATATAACACTACAAACACAAGAACTTGCGTTAGTCATTACATTGATCCAATGTTCACATAGTATAATAGACAAGATATCAAGTCACAGTTTATATTTGTCTCAAAGCTCAGAGCTTGCAGAAGATAGAGGTCCATGGTGACGACAGTTCAACGGATACACCATCATTGCATACTATACATCATCTCTTGTGATAAGCTCATTAGACTCACTCAACATGGTTTTAATCATGCATCCTTCCAGTTCTTACATATGGATCAGAGACATAGACCTTAATTAAAAAAAGATGCACAGAGGCTATGAACTACTGAATGAAGCATGGAGAGATACAGGATTGGTGTAGCCAGGAAAAGATAGGAAGAGGCACACATGGATTTGGAAAATGACATGAGTTGATGGCATCATGATCAGAGTGAAGACCCTCAGGTGGCAATAGGGTCTTCACTCTGATCATGATGTGAAGACCCCATTACCACCTGAAAAATTCAAAAGCATGCTGGAGTGACTTGGAAAAGACTGGCTCATGACAGATAATTGTGGAGACCTTCATCCAGCAGTGGATTGACAATAGTTTATGATGATCATGATCACGTGGGTGGGGGAAAGGCGACCTCAAAATTAATAGCAATAATCATTATTGGCTGACTAAAAGGCACTTCAGTTCATATGAGAATTATGCACAGTAAGATGGGAAAAAAAAAATGTTCTACATACCAAATCATATTAGCTTTTAGTACATCCTAATATTGATTTATCTTTGTTTCTTTGAAGAGCATGGAAAAAGGTTAACGAAATATTTTGGTGATATTAAGAGTATGTTTTTCCTAAGGACGTTATAAAAATATTAAACAGGGGTCATTCTGCATCAAACAAACGCTATTCATAATCTCAAATATATACTTGAATTTTGAAGAATATGGACTATTGCCAATACTACAAAAATGTCATTACATATAAATAATTTCAAAAATTAACTTTACATAGTTTTATAAATTACTAACAGAAGAAGAAAAAAACATTCACTCATAAATTTAGCAAAATAATTGGGGGTCAGCGAACAACAATAGGTCTATTAAACATTTAAAGATGCAAGTGTTTTTATCATAAATTGAAGTTTTAAAATAGTGCATTAATGTAACCGAACTCTTCAGAACAGGTGCCATTTTAAAAGAAAATTACCTTAAATTTTCCTTAAAAAAATCATTATATTCATCTGATATGGAGTCCAGTAAGGTGTCATGGGAAGAGAGAAATTTACAGCATCATACTGGTTGGGCACAAAAATATTTTGGCTGCACCTCAAATTTTATGTTCTATGCCTAAGTATGAATGGGGCTTCAGAAATATGGGGGAATTAAAAAAGGCTGAACTGTAAAACTGTTTCAGACTTCTATAATGATGATAATACTAGATATCCAGATATTGCACAATTTGACCAACTTCTGGCAGTGTCCCTATGGACAGAGTTGTATAAAAATAAAATGTATCTGCGTACACAACCACTGAAACAGAAAACTTGCTGCAAACCCACAAATCACATGATAAAAATAGCATAAAGAAAAATTAATTAAATAAATAATTATTAGAACATTACAGATTCCAGTGAGGACATAATAAGTACATTACAACTGAACCTTTATGGCAACATATTGGACTATGAACCTCATAAACACAAGAGACTAATTAAGGAAAGCTTTTATATATTTATAAATAGTATTTTCAACAACTTAATTCAAAAATAGTAGACTTACAAAATACATAAGGAAAACATTTTTATTTAATTAATGGAAAATGCAAGAGGAACCTGGCAAAGTTTAAATTATTTCTGTGTAAATGAAACTTTTGATACAGTTCCTATACATTGAGAACAGGCTTTGAAAAAATCTAGAGGCTAGAAATGTCTGTAGAAACAAAAGAACTCAAAAGATGTGAAAAAAATTGAAAGTTCAAGTTAAAATAGAATTAAATATATTAATCTGAGTAAAGATTAATATATTGAGAAAGTGCTTTTATTACTGTAAATAATTTATTTTTTAACCTACAAGTAAAAACTATCTGCAAAATCTACTAATAATTTGGAAACTATCCGTGTATGGAGTATGCGTGTACGTCTACATTCTGCTACTCTGCCTAAGGACCCAATCAGGTTAAAGGAAGGAAAAAAAAAGTTGCTACTAAACCTTACACCAAAATACTAGTTAAATGTAGCTTACATGTTCATTACCTGGCAAACAAATTGCAATCAATGCGAGCATATTTTGCAGTACTGTATTTGCACTATATCATTCAACAAATATGAAATTGAAGTTTCTGTTTCACGGTACCTCACCTTGAAGGAGGGCAATATAACTAGAACAGTCTTCATATTAAATGTATTAATAATACTGATGTCATTTTCAGACTAGTAAAATGGGTATGGAGCACCAACTTCTGCCATATGCTAGCCTGCAGAGGACAAGAAGTTTTTTTCTTTTAATTCTACCACTGCTAAAACTATGTGCCTATGCTTGGAGATGGAGAGCCCTTGGGATGTACAGATATTGGCTAATCTTCCAAAAGTGGCCCGCTCGGCCGAGACCTAGTTCCGAAAGTAATAATAGATGGCGCCATGGTAGCACTTCACCTGTCCTCCGGTCTTCTCGCACGTTCACGTGAAATGCATTATAATTACTTACGTAACTTAGTTCTCAGTCTCTGCTCCCGTGATATGTGGACTTGGAAACGGTTCTTTAATGAAGTTGGGAAGGATGAGGAAACCTCTATTCCTAAAACACGTGGAGCCAGGAACAACCATTATGACAGACCAATGGGCTGCATATCGTAATCTGCCAAGCTGTGGCTACGCTCATTTAACTGTCAACCATTCTATCAACTTCACTGATTCCATCACAGGGCGCATACACAAGGAGTCGAGAGCAATTGGTGTCCCCTGAAACATAAATTAACACAGGGTAACCAAAAAATGTACTTGGCAGACCATATTATGGAATATTTATTCCGACGGAATTGCAGTCTTTCCTCAGAACATTGCTTTGAAGTCCTGATTCGTGCGATCAGGCAGTTCTTCCCTGGCAGATAAAACTTTTATTCTGCTGGGTAGGCAGTTTCATTTCATGAGGAAAACTTATTCTTTCGTCATTATATATATTTTACACATATGGCACAATGTACATTCATAAAAGGTCCTTTTAAGAACCACCTTTCATCCATATTATCCACTTCTTTTGACACTTTCACAACGTAACGCCACGCTTCACAATTTAGCGATAACGTGTCGCCATCTATCATCGCTTTAGATAACTACTTTCCTGACCACTTTTGGAAGGTAAACCCAGATATTAACATCCCACTTATAAACGATGTTATATTAGACATACACGAAACTGTTGAAGTTCATACTAATCCCACCAGAAACCCACACACGGACAAGGATCTGCCTCAAGAATGCAGTATGATATCAACTCTTCTGTTTACCGTTTTAATCGAAGGACCTCTTTATACATGCACTGACAGTACGATTAATTATACACAGTACACTCGTTCACAAATCTGCCTATCTCACCAGAATACAGTAGATTCCATTTAACTGGGACATATCTGGGCTAGAACACTTCTCAATCAAGAAGCTGCCCCAACCATGTGAAGCTTTATTCCGAAAAGCTAATTTGGGATGTTCTTTATTAATTGCCCTAAATAAACGACTGCCCCCGATTAACCAGAATTTACCATATACATGTGGCCAGCCAAAACACTCAGCAGGAAATAAAACTGGTCAGATGCCTACATGCTCTACAGTACACAACTGTGATGAAATCTAAATATGGTGTCCTGAGTGAGTTCAGCTGTGGTCAGATAGTGTGATGATGATGGGAGTGCTCAATCTCCACAGCAGGTCTCAGATTTCCCTGAGTGACCATCAAATGCTACCAGGACTACACCAAAACCAGAAGCTGCCAGGAAGAATGTGGCTGTATAGGACACTGATGTTCAAGGTGAGTGCCACCACAACCAAATTATGATGTAAGGCTACAAGTGGAGAGAATAATGTCAGCATTCAACAGGGAACCTACGAAGGCTTATAAAAACCATTTAATGTATGACGGCACAACTGGGCAATGACAAGCTATGCCCACATTGAGTAGCCTTATTAACAACATGTCACCCAGATATGAGTCCACAGTGGGTGAAGGAACATTGCAACTGAACCATGGTAAACTGGAAACTGATAGCTTGGTCCAATGAATTGTAGTTCCAACTGTGACATGATGAAAGGGTGAGAGAGTGGCATAGACTACACAAGGTCATGGACGAGGTGTAATGTTTTGGAGCATGTTTACGTGAGCTATCTCAGGGAAATACTGAAACACATTACAGCACAAGGTTATGTTGACACACTTGCTTGCTGACCATCTACTCCCATTCACAGCTAATCAATTTCCCACACAGCAAGATTACTTCTTTCAACACAACACATGGTCCATCCCATTTCTCCTGCTTGGTGAGGGACTGGTTCAAGAAGCATTTTAGTGAGTTCACAATCCTCAATGGGCATGTCACTCTCCAAATTTAAACCTAATCGAACACCTGTGGAATGAAGTGGTGTGATGTATTCATCCCCTCAGCCACTTTTTTGCCAAATTTAAAAAAATCAACTAAAGGCTAAAACTTTTTTTTATTGTTAACTAATTGTTTGAAAAGGTGTACGCTGAGAAATTTTTCTTCATATTTTGTATGGTGCAAGGAATAATACATTTGATTGAAAATACCTACAAATATGAATAATAATTTTAAAAATTTAAATTTATAAAATCCTAGATTAAATTATATACATCTAGAAAATAATTTACAAACTGCAATAACTTTTTTTTTTTTGCCAAACATGATGGCTCTTAAAAATTATTGAACTGAGTCTAATTAACACAATATGAAATTTTTCATTTTTTTATTGAAGGTTTAAAATGACCACCGTGAGCAACTCAATGGGCTAAATATAAGCAGTTGCCCGTCCCTTATTTAGGGCCACTGGTTCCAGGGAAGGGAGAGAGCCAGTGCCGTAAGACAAACACAACATCCATGCCTAACTGGGATTCGAACCCAGACCAGACTCGGGCGAAGTCATGAGCAATCGCTTAGTTTCCATTCAAATTTTAATACCTTCCTATATAAAGCTTTTTCTTTTAATAAAATTACAGTGTGCTTTTTATAATCATACACCTTGGCATTAATATATGATTTATACATGGCACTTTATGAACAGGCTTTGAACAGTTAGCGTGCTTCAAACAAAAACTATGGATCAGGCCGAAGGCAAAATTTTTTTTTTTTTTTTTTTTTTTTGATGTGGCCAGTAGGAGAGAAAAGAGGTTGCCCACTCCTGATCTAGATCTGGTATATTTTTATAAACAGAAATTCAACAGAATAGTTTGTTTCTTCCTCTAATTTGAGCCTAACATTGGAATCTAATCCACCATAACATCTACAATAAATCAACATCTCTTTTACAAATTTGCAGTTGTATTTGGTTTTGGAAAAGGAACGTTAGGTCTTTTAATACAAAATTCTACTAAGCTGCGTGAAATAGCAGGAGCTACATAACCTATCCTTTTTTCACTCTAGACAATTTTCCTTGAAAGCTACATAAAATAAAACTGCAAAATACATTTAGAAGATACAAGAAGTTATCAGCTGAAATTCCAGACTTCATAATAAAAAATATTTTCCAAATACTATTTAAGAAACACTGGATTGAATAAATTTTGTTTCCTTCAGAATAAGAAACCAACAGAAAGATTCTACAATGCAAGTTAATTTTTTTCTCGGGCAAATCATGACACTTTTTTTTTTTTTTAATCGCACATTCACCACTCTTCACAACCAACATCAGTTTTTTGATGTTGCTAATATGCATTTTATCTGTAAAACAATAATTTAATTCTTTCTATCTTTTAAATTCCAAGTCCACATTCAGCTTAAAGTACACACAATTTATAAATACACCATGCAACAAATAATTTGAGAAGATATTAAAAATCAAGCAACTACAGTACAAATTGAACACCAAAGTGACAAAAATAACTCCCTACCTACATGCATCTCTACTTTATAATGTTACTATACATGCGACAACCAATAATTTATTAAAAAAAAAAAAAAAAGATGAGGCATCTTTACCCTGCATAGGAATACATTTGCTGTGGTGGCCAATAGGCATATGGATAGTTGCAAAATGTCGTTTCACTGTGAACAGCGGTTGAGGTTGATGATTTAGGCTGCTCTTCTCGTACTTCCTGTAAAGCTTTGTTTGCATTTTCCCATTCTTTTGGTATCCCTGGTGAGACAGGGATACCAGCCATGCTATTCATAAATTTGTGAGGCCTATGAAAATAAATTAATGGCAAAAATCATATATAAATTTGTTGAAGAAAGAAGTTTCACATAAAGCAAGGGAGAACTATAATCAGTTCTCAGTAGCACAACAAACATAGAGATTGTTAAAAAAATCCGGTAAAATGCAGAACATTAAGACAAACCTCTCAGAATTAATCATAAAAAATTTACAATTTCATTTAACTTTTCAAGATCGTCTTTCAGACTTGTGCAGATAAAATTAGTGTTTCCAGTAGCTTTTTAAATAATCCTCTCTCCTCACACATTTTGCTCTTACTTCTCATGGAGACATAGTTCCTTTTTTGGTTTAACTTCCTATATTTTAATATCTTGACTAGCTTCCAAACCACTTGATGTGTTGCTTTTTCTAACCAGAATTTACCCACTCCAGGGAATTATTTTTCTATAAGTTAGAAATACAAACTCGAAAAAATTCAATGGAATAAAAGATGCTCAATACCTACTGTGTCTTTCATATAGTCATGATGAATCACTACTGCATTTCTAACATATTTTGATACATCAGCCTGAAACTGCTTCTTAAATTCATAATTCATCTACTCCAATAGTCAAGCCTCTCTTCTCACTGTTATGCTCTTCATTATTTTAACTTCATACATCTGCTGCTGACTTTTCTTATTATTTCATCACTTCATAGCATCCCTTTTGCTTTTTATTATACAATTATGGAAAAAATGAGTTATATGCTTACACTTTTAATTTCACATCCAGACATTTTTCACTCATTCACGTGTTTACGCAATATTTTGCTTCTAGTTTGTTATATCAATTCCAGGAGTCGATCCAGGCAGCATTTAATACTGCTGGGCGGTATTTTCACAAAAATATTTTGAAATGTGGTGGTGTCTTCACTTTCAGTAAAATTTTAGTGAGAGAGGCATCTTGAATATTGTTGTATTTAACTGTGTTTTTTTTTTGTTTTTGTTTTTAAGAATTAAAAGGTTGCTTACCTCTTTTAACATTTCACTACATGTTTCATTCGTTCTGCCGTCATGCTTGGTTTAGGCTTCCGGTGCGGTGTTCTATTTTTGGTCTTCAGGTTCTTTCAAATGCTCTACCAACGCTTAAGTCCATGAAGTGCCTTGTTGTCCAGGTTGCAAAATTGTATCCTTCCCCATTCCCACCCTTCCCACCAGTTTGTAAAACCTAACTTTCGTTGCTAAAAACCAATTATTGAACACAAAATCTTTTGATATTATGGACAAACACAAACTGCCTATTTACAAACATACAAAATTCCGAACAAAAAAGTTAAAAATGTATATACAAATATTTACCCCCTTTTTTTTTGTAATTATGAACTTTTTTTTTTGTCATTATGAACTGTTTTTAGTAAAACTGCCTTTGACGGATGTGTATCATCATCACTAACGGCAACTGAGGCAAACCTCGCTGTAAAGAACCCCAAAGCATTATGGGAGCGTTTTCCCCCTGGATGCATTGTCTAGGGCTATTCACTCCTGAAACATTCACACATTGGTGGTATCAGTGGACATTTTTGATGCATCAGCGAAAACCTCGATGTTTCGCTAAAAAGCCGAAGAATTCGTATCTTTCACATTTGCAGCAGTTATGGGAACAGCAATTAATAAATTGCCACTTCATATATCAGTGATAGCAACTCACCAATTCAACATCGAGTAACCAATAATATTTGTTAAAATGCTTGATGTGTCTGCTCCTGTACCATCAAGGATAAAAATTATTTTCGGCAACAAAACATTGGGGGGGGCTAATTTGTGACATAGAAAGGTGATATTGCCTTTCTGTTTATATAAAAAACATACACACACTGAAATTCATTTACTTATTGCAGAAAAATTTCGAGTGGATTATGCTTTTCTAGTTTCAAATTAGTCATGCAATTTCGATATATTTTTAATTTTTTTGGGGACGTATCGGTTTCTGTAACATTGAGGAAAAGAACTAAAGAACTCAATTTTTGGCAATGACACATTGAAAAAAATAGCTAATTCATGACAAAAGATTATATATTCCCTTCCTCTTTAAAAGAATGCAGTAAAGAGAAATTCATTTACTTCACATAGAAATTATTTTTTTTTTTGCAGTTTCAAACATCTATTTTCACTTGCAAAAACATCGATGCTCAAAAACACCAATATTTTTTGCCCTTCCCTACTCCGATTAATTTTTGCTGTACCAGCCAGGATTCCGGGAAATGTATCTACATATGAGGAAAAGGAGCATGATGGAGGAGGTGCTGACCTTTCGCTGTATAGGTGATCGGGTTGCGACATGTGAGCCGACTTTTTTAAATGTAATTTTAGAGCTATTGTTTCATCATTTCATGTTATTTCTTTTCCTCCAGCACTTAAAAAATTTGACTCTTGATGACTTTCTTGGTTTAATACGACCTGGAGTGTTATTATTATTACTATTTTCCGAGATCACAGAGTATACAACAAAAAAACATTTTCCTGTATACAACAAAAAAACTATCTGCATATGCAATCATCAAAACAAAAAACTTGCTGCAAATTTAGAAAGTGTGACCCATGATTGGCAATAGAATAAGAAAAATTAAAATAAATAAAAAATAATAAAAAACAAAACAATATTTATTTTCAATAATAATTATAGCGAATTAAACTTACTCTAAACACAAAAATAGGCAGAATTTCACGAAAATGGGTATGATCATTAAAAACCTGGATCGACCCCTAAATTCCTCAAGTATGATGCTTAAAAGCACTTTAAAATGCCAAAATGTGAGGCCTTATTGTTAAAGACATGCATTCTGGTGAAAGCATTGCTAAGATCAGTTTGTCTAAGTTTACTCCATTTGCTACTTTTAGACAAAATCACACAGGAAGCATTTACCTGGAAATTGCTGCTGGGTGTATAAAAAGAAAAACAGAAAGTTGGCCATTCCAATAATATACACCGATGAGCCATTACATTATGACAACCCCCAGCCTAGAGAAATGAGTGCGCCTGGAGACCAAACGGTGGCACAGGTGAAGTTCACAAAGAAGTATATGTACAACCCAAAGACCTGCTTTCAGTTAGTAGAGTTGTTCGGAGTCAGAATGTGAAAAGCTGACGATTTATCAGAGCTTGATAAAGGACAAATTGTGATGGCCCGGCGCTTCGGAACTACGATCTTGAAAATGGCACAGCTTGTGTTTTGTTCACGTGCCGCTGTAGTGAGTATGGATCAAAAGTGGTGCACAGATGGCCAAACAACGAACTGTATGTAGTCCAGCCGTGTGTCATCCGCAATTCATTGATGCCTTAGGGGAGCGGAGACTGATGAGCATTGTTCACAGCGACCAAAGGGCCACAGTGCGATAAATCTCCCACAGCTACAACAGTGGTGATCAGGGCAATGTGCCACAGCACACAGTTCATTACAGTCATCTGCGCATGGGCCTGCATAGCTGAAGACCCAGCCGGGTCCCCATGCTCACTGCAAGTCATGCATGAAATGGACCCAAGATTATCGAGATTGGACCGTTTCCCAGTGTACAGGGTAGTCTGAATGTCTTGTTACCCCCTATGGTTATTACAGTGGAACTAATTAAATTTGTTCTCTGCTTTCAGATGGCTGACACAAGCAACTATAGTGGGGAAGAACTGTTAGTAGCAAGTGTACAGACACATGAACGTCCACAGACTGGTAAAACAATAAGGGAAGTGCATCATGACTTTACTGCAAGATTTAACAAAGAAGCCCCACCGAAACAGACATTA
Source organism: Macrothele yani (assembly GCA_039090855.1). Lineage (NCBI taxonomy): Eukaryota > Metazoa > Arthropoda > Arachnida > Araneae > Macrothelidae > Macrothele > Macrothele yani. Next base: position 134,648,901 of record CM077010.1, on the reverse strand, counting down.
TTGAGATGGGAACATAAGCTGTTCACAGCTGGATCAATACTGGATAAGAAGAGGGCTGGAAGACCACAATCAAGGCAAGAAAAATGTGCAGCCATGGTGGCTGCACATTTTTCTTAATTTTTTTTTTTTTTTCATTAAACTTTTTTCAAAAGTTTCTGAGGGAATGATCAGCAATACTTGGAATCTTTGGAATTCCAAGTATTGCTGATCATTCCCTCAGAAACTTTTAGGGAGATATCAGCACTGATGCCATGGCTGCACATTTTTCTTGCCTTGATTGGGATCTTCCAGTCCTCTTCTTATTCAGTATTGATCCAGTTATGAACAGCTTATGTTCCTATCTCAATAATGTCTGTTTCGGTGGGGCCTCTTTGTTAAATCTTGCAGTGAAGTCACGTTGCACTTTCCTTATTGTTTCACCAGTCTGTGGACGTTCAGACTAATGGGTCATTCCATGTGAAATCAACCAGCAAAAATAGCATTTTCAACCTGGCCATTTTTGATTTTTATGAAACTTGGTATATTTGTAGAATTCATCAATATAAACATATATGAATTTTTTCAGAATTTTTAATGCATGCATTTGAATTATTGAATTTTGAAATTAAAAAAACAACCTGAAATTTCATCACCTGAGCAAACTTTAACTGCCAATTACTCTGGTTCTGGTAGAGCTAGGGTCATGAATTATGGCTCATTTTAAAGATCTTGAATTGGGCTCTCATTTCATATGCCACATGACACTATTAAAAAAATTTAATGTCAATTTTAAAATTAAAATATTAAAAATAAAAAAACGTTTTTTAAAAAATCTGAAAAAAATATGTTTAACAAACATTATTTTTCTATATAACCTGAAAGTTCCATAATGGGATCGCTATAAAAAAAAAAAAAAAAAAAACCTAGAAGGATGTTACTAAACGCACCATCAGTGACAGAGGAATTGTTTATTTTGTCTGTCTAAAATGTTATCCCTGGTCTTACAAACACTGCAAATGTTAATGAATTAATTATAATTAGTTAAAAAATTAATATATATCCATAAGTGTAACAAATTGTGTTTCTTTCCTAGGTTTTAAAGTAAAAGCAAAGTAAAAGATGGATGCCAGCAGACCATCCACATCAAAAGTTTCAAGTGTGGTTTACTGTTGCAACCCCCTTGGGAAACCAAACCATAAATATAACAACAAAAAAAAAAAAAAATCTGCAACCAGTTTCGAAGAATCTATTGCTACAGAACAAGTTGCTCAAAACTGGAGACAAGATCTGCGACAGTTGTTGTAAAGCAATCCAGAAATTTCACTCTGAAGCTGCTGAACATTCCTCTTCACCTTCTGACAGCTATAATGAACAAGAAGCTGAAGGCCATGCTGTTCCATCTGAAACCATTGAAGTATCAACTCCTGAAAAAGAGCATGCTACAGAAGCATTTAACAAAAGTTTACAATGTCTGGATGAAACACCAATCAAGAAACAACGCCTGCAAGAAGAAGAAAAAAAAAAAAAAAAAATACCCTGAAGAGAAATATAAAAAAGCCCAAGAAGCATTTCGAGCAAAATTCTTAAAGTTAAGTCCTGCATCGGAACCAAAGGATATTTCATCTCCTGAACCAGAAATTATAACACAGTTGAAAGAAAAATTTCATTCCACAGAAAATAAAAGCATAAGAATGCAGATATTGAGTACACTGCCTAAATCTTGGTCACTGAAATGAATTGAAACAGAATTTAGAGTTTCAAATGTTATGGCCAGAAAGGCTAAAAAGCTAGTAAAAGAAAAATGTATCATGTCTTCTCCTGATACAAAGCCAGGAAAGACTTTAGACAAAGACACAGCAAATTGTATATACAAGAATTTTATGAAAGTGACGATATAAGCCGCCAAATGCCAGGGGGGAAAAAACTTTGTTTTGTTTCCATTAAAATAGATGATAAGCGTCAACAGGTAAAAAAAAAATTGCTTCCGAGTAATTTGCGTGAATTGTATACTCTTTTTAAAGAGAGATTTCAAGAGAAAAAGGTGGGGTTCTCAAAGTTCTGTGAACTTCGCCCTAAGCACTGCGTTCTTGCAGGAGCAAGTGGCACACATTCTGTTTGTGTTTGTACAATGCATGAGAATGTTACACTGATGATGACACAATGCAAGTTACCTGAATTAACAGGAGACACTGGGGGTTGCAACAGTAAACTACACTTGAAACTTTTGATGTGGATGGTCTGCTGGCATCCATCTTTTACTTTGCTTTTACTTTAAAACCTAGGAATGAAACTCAATTTGCTACCCTTATGGATATATATTAACTTTTTAACTAATTATAATTAATTCATTTACAGTGTTTGTAAGACCAGGGATAACATTTCAGACAGACAAAATAAACAAATCCTCAGTCACTGATGGTGCCTTTAGTATAACGTCCTATGTTATTTATTTTTTTAGCGATCCCATTATGAAAGTTTCAGGATATGTAGAAAAATAATGTTTGTTAAACATATATTTTTTCAGATTTTTTAAAAAACACAAGTTTTTTAATATTTCATTTTAAAATTGACATTAAGTTTTATTAGTAGTGTCGTGTGGCATATCAAATGAAAGCCCAATTCAAGATCTTTAAAATGAGCCATAATTCATGAACCCAGCTCTACTAGAAGCCGAGTAATTGGCAGTTAAAGTTTGCTCAGATGATGAAATTTCAGGGTTTTTTTGAAATTTCAAAAATCAATAACTCAAAAACGGATGCATTAAAAATTCTGAAAAAAATCATGTTTGTTTATATTGATGAATACTACAATTATACCAAGTTTCATAAAAATAAAATTATACCAAGTTTCATAAAAATAAAAAAGTCGGGTTGTGAGCCTTGTTGATTTGATATGGAATGACCCTAATAGTTCTTCCACACTATAGTTGCTTGTGTCAACCATCTGAAAGCAGAGAACAAATATAATTAATTCCACTGTAATAAACATTTGGACCACCCTGTACATTTTCCACTATAAAGAGGATCAAATTCTTATTTTCTATATCATATGAAAACAACAACACTTAATATACTACTATGAATATTATTAGGAGGTTTAGACTTTAACAGCTTCCCACCAATGAATGTTGCCGAAATATTCTTTTCTAAAATGTTCTGAAACTACTATATGGTTCATGTCCGATTAAAGACGCAGAAAACTACTAAAAATATACATGGCAAGACATTTACTGATTCTGAATAACATACTGTTTTAAATACAAATATAATTTCATTGCAACCAGATCATCATGACACACAGTTATGCATAGTAACTCTCTGCATTCTCACTTAATTCTATGTTGTTGTTTTTTGTGTGTGTGTGTGAAGCCAGCTGTTTTTAACCACAGATCATTATTTACTACTTGAAACTGAATTATTTATGCATTTATTAATTTAAAGGCATGGAAAGTTAAAAAAAACTGTATATAAATTTTAAAACCTAATTCTACAATTGAAAATTGGGAGACAAGTCCTAAAACTGTCTTTTAAAGACAGCTTGTATATTAGCTTGTGAAAACTTTTCTCAAAAAGTGATATGCAAAAAGTGGTAAAGGAAAAAAACAAGAAAAAAAAAACATTGCTACTAATGCTAACACCACAGAACAGGTCCAAATTCAAACTGTTATAGTTTTGCGGCCTTTTTCTAGTTACATTACGCGCTGCAGCTCCCAATAACTATTGCATACGATCATCAGTTGTCTATAATCATGCACAACTGGATGTTGACTTTCCTACCGATTATATTTTATTTATTTATTTATATATTAGAACTTTTTTCTGTACACAGGGTTCCCACTCAGTTAGTAAAATCAAATTCCCTGACTTTTCCAGGTTTTCCAGGTGGTTTTGAGTAAAATTCCAGGTGTTTGCAACGGCGTTTTGAAAATGTGCTTAACAACATATGAGAAAAAAATACTGGCTAATTAGATACTTCCCCAGATTTTCATGCAAGATATTAAAATATTGTTTTAGTTGCCTGAGCAGAAACTTGTGAATAAGCAATTCCATAACAGGATATTGAACTAGCTTTAACTCTTGTAATGCAGTGTTTTGACATGCAAGACAGTGAGTGATAGAGGCGCTGGTTTGATAACGAAGTATCCGACATGGGGTTCTTAGACTGCGATAAAAAATGTTAAAAATATGTTTTTGCAAATTTTTCGCAAAACTGACTGAACCTTTAATCAACTCCATAAATCACTAACAGGAACGGGCCCCTTAAATTTCAAGCAAATTGGATAAAAGCTTAAAAAAAGTAATTTTAAGTTGTCACCCTGCAGCACGTTTCTCGCGGAGAGTGAATTCATAACTTTATTATGCATTTATAATATCAAAATAAAAAAAACTGAAAAGGAATAGATGTAGTCATTGAAATATTTAGCATGCAAACTTAAAAGTCAAACATTGAAGCGAAATCTTTTCTTGCAGAGAAAAGAGGGGGAAAAATAGAATATGAACATTTCATCTTCTTTCTAAATAGCAGTAAAAAAATAAAGAATGAAAAGCATTCTGCAACATATTCAGCGAAACATAAACATTTACTCCGAAAAGTCTCTCGAAACGTTAAGAAGGCACTAACTCAGTTGGCTCCTGTTGGCACACGCAGTCATTGCGACCGCTCAAAGCCTGTTTAGTGACCCTTCACCAGTAAGCTCTTAGCTCTCCCAGCCTAAAACGCACTGAGGCACGGCAAAGCTCACCAGAAATCCTCAGTAAGAGCGCTACATTAAAGATTTATCCCATTAAAAATTTTAAAGGATAATTTCAAAAGTTCTTTACCGGTTCACGCGAAATTTCAGGTCAGCTTCTGTTAACCAATTATGGTGTATGTAAAAATTTAAGCCAGTTTCATGAAGAATAGAAAAAGTTTTCACCATTTTTATCCCCAGTCTGGCAGTCAAACAAAGGCATGAAGGGGGCAGGAAGTGCTTTGGTCACTTCATCGTAACCCCTCTACAGGCTCCACTCTCACTCCAACACTACGCACCCTTTTCATTTCCTAGTAGCCACCGTAGGGGTTTCCTCCCCACGTGGCTGCAATGAATTCCTTTTCTAGTGCTCAATGACGGAAAACTCTGCCAAATACGTTAGTTTCACTCCCCTTTAACCTACAGTTCGGTCCTTGGGAGTGAACTAAACGACATGTTAAATACGGAGAAAGATCAAACACAGAGGAAAAAGTATTTTATTTTAGAAATTCCCCAAATTCCCCGACTTATGAAATAAAATTTCAAAATTCCCTGATTTTTTTTACGAAAATGCATGTTTTCCCTAACTTTTTGAGCCAATATTTTTTCCCCTGACAATTCCCCGATTTCCAGGTTCTCCAGGTAGCGTGGGAACCCTGGTACAATATCACAATACAACACCCAAAAGAATGAACAATATGTCACATAATCTATGGTTAATAATAACAAGAATATATAATACACCGATGAAACCAATATAAGACAATTTTCCAGTTTTTAACAATATAATTCCCATGTTATGAAGATAAATACTTTACAATATAAAATACCGGAACAAATTCACACTCAAATGTTGTAAATATGACTAAAACACCTTCAATATCAATTTAAAATGTACAGCAAGGCGCCAGGGAAAAGGCTAAATTTTTAGCCTAACAAGCCCCTGATCTCCTTTAAAATTCTCAAAAAAAAAAAAAAAAACTACTTTTTTTTTTAAAAGTTTAGTTGAGACAATGAATATGATATTAAAGTATGCACTAAATAACATTCAGAAATTATATATAATTTGTGACTACCAAGCTTGCGGTGTTAAGATAGAATAATAATAACGTTTCGCACAATAAAATGTTTATAATACATCGACTATAGTTTCGTAGAGCGTTTGGCTCGGCAAAACTATAATCGATGTATAATAAACATTTTATTGTGCGAAACGTTATGTAACGTATATTCTATATTCACTTTCCTTTTGATTTTACTATCTCTGGTTATTTTATTTTTCTATGTAAATTATCTTCTTACTGAACGAGATGTTATTTTAACCGGCTGAATGAGATCTGGCAATGAGTGTAAGTCATGACGTGGTGGTAGCCAGTATAAATAGGCGCGTTCAACGATACCCAAGGAGAGCGTTTGTTGTTGTACGGAAAGCGTTTGTTGTTGTACGGAGAGTGTTGGTTTATGTGAAAGAGAGCGTTTGTTTATGAGTATAGAGCTCCGTTCATGTGCAAGGAGCTACGTGTTATTTGAGTAGCTGTGTGTGATGATACCAGTAGAAGTTCATAATAAAAGGTTTTACGCAAGTACGTCTTTCTCAGTTCACAGTACTGTCAGACCTCTGTCTGGCTGTTAGGTTTATTTCAATTAATATTACTAGTAACAACCAGCATAAGACTTTATTCATCTTAATTACTGCTACAACATTAATACGAGTTATAAGTTTGTTCATTACTATTACTACACTACTAGCAGGTGACTTTATTCATGATCTTAATTAACTAGTAACAACAACCATTTGAATTCACTATTTGAAGCTTAGTACAAGCATATAATTCAGTAGCAGAAGCATTATACTTAGCTTAGTTGAAAGCTTTATTCATTATAATTAGCTTAGCTGGTAGAAAGAGTTTATTCATTATAATTGGCGCCCGAACTTTTCTCGAACACGAGATCTTGACAATTATTACCCATGTCTTCACTACCTGAGACAACTTCAATTTTCCACCCTAAGACAAGTTTCGGTGGTGATGGGATTAATCTCGACCATCTGCAAGAAGCCTGTGGGGCTCACTTTGATATAAGTGATCTACACGTACCCAGGCATTCTTCACAATTTCGTAATGCACCAGCTTCCTATTACTCTGAGTCGCAGGTCGTACCTGAGGGAGTTCAATCCTCTCAGCGAAGTAGAATGCTTGCCCATTTCGTGCCGCATGCAGGAACAATTCTTTTCAATGGTTTGGAGGGATCTTTAAAATTCCTCGAAGATTTGGAAGATCATTTTGATCTCTATAATATTCCTCAAGATTGTAAAGTACAAATCGCAGGCACTTGCTTGTAGGATACCGCTAAGACCTGGTATCGGCAGTGGAGAGTGTCGAACCCGGATTCTCATTATGAGAATTTCCGTGCAGAATTTTTGGAGGTCTTTCCTTTCGGCCTCAGTCGAGCTAGCCTTGCACAACAGCTTTTTTCTCGTCAGCAAGGACCCAACGATAGCCCTGTTGCATTTGCGTTGGAAACAACACGCTTATATAACTTATGGGATCCACATGCCAGTCATGTTGACATGTTGGATACCCTATTGCAGCAGCTCGACCCATTTTTACAAGATTTTCTTGAGGTTCGACACCCTGCCACAATTCATGAATGCCTTCGCCTCATACGAACGTATGAAGAGCGACATGGCAAACATGGTTCCACTCACCATGCTCGGGCACCCCGCGAGGCTTATTTCGAAAACCCTCAGCGGCATAATAGGCATAATAACTTTCAGCGCGAGCATACACAAGTGCACACCCAAGCTTCATACATTCCATTACTACACAGAAGAGTGGCAAACCAACAGCGAGTTTCTGAACAATCTTCGGGATATCGTACAAATGCACAGTATGCTCAACCCCGTTCCAATCCGCAGCATTCGGAACGTTTTCATGCTCAGGGTAATGATGATTTTTCTGCCCGTGCTGAGGGAAGAAGTAATAGATATGAAAATGTCAACAGACACGCGGAGTTCCCGACGCAGGTTTCACGCAGTTTTTCTCATCGTGAAAATTTTCCCGATACCCGGCAGGGTCGAGGTTTCAGACCGCATGATAATCCAACCAGGAATCCTTTAAACTTCCAAAGGAAGTAGACCAAGGAGTCGGTCCTGTTTCCTGATACCAAGCATTCTGACCCTAAAACAGTATTAGTGACTGTTCAAACTCCTCAGTTGCCTGATGTATTCTTGACAATTGAAGATATTATTGTCGAGACAAAGTTAGACACTGGTTCTGAAATATCAGCCCTAAATACGAAGTTTTGCACTGACAATTTTCCTGCAGTCCTCGTTCAGCCTGGGACGCAGTATTTGCGAGGTGCAAATAACGAAATCTTCAGTATCACAGGAACTGTCACATTATCTTTAGGGCTGGGAAAGGCTCGTTTTACGCATTCTTTCCTGCTTATAGACGAACTACCTGTGAAATGTCTAATGGGAATGGACTTTATTCATACGTTTCAAATAACTTTGAATTTCGTACAACATGTGATTTCCTTTCCGGAACCTGTCTAAATGATTCCTACGGTCCATATGGATATAACGAGTTTGTTATTGAGTAACCAATTGAATGAGAGGCAACGAAACCAGCTTTCTCTCCTTTTACAGGAAAGCCCTGGTTTATTTTCTGATCAACCTGGTTTCACACAGGTGGTTTATCATGTCATTGACACTGATGATTCGAAACCGATTGCGACGAAACCTTACCCTTGTGCTCCACATAAAAAACAGGAAATGCAACGTCAAATTTCTGAAATGATTAAACAGGGCATAATCAGGGAATCAACAAGCGCCTGGGCTGCTCCTGCCTTTTTGGTTCCAAAGAAACAACCCAATGAATTTCGTTTCGTGACAGATTTCCGCAAGCTCAACCAAGTCACAAAAACGATCAATTATCCACTACCTGTCATGTCGCATATTTTAAATGACCTGTCGTCAACCAAATGGATGTCAACCTTGGATTTGGCGAGTGGATATTGGCAGGTGGCAGTACATCCGGACTCTGTCGATAAAACAGGCTTTGTGACTCCTTTTGGGGCTTATGAATACCTACGTATGCCCTTTGGACTAGCTTCTGCACCTGCTACTTTCCAAAAGCTTATGGATACGGTTCTCAGACCTGTCCTGGGTCCCCATGTGCATGTATATTTGGATGACATTATTATTACATCAGAGACTTTTGACGAGCACCTTTCTCTGCTCAAACAGGTGTTCCAACTCATATACAATGCTGGCTTGACGTTAAAACCTAGTAAATGCCAGATAGCGAGGGACGAGATTGTATATCTGGGGTTGAAAATCCCTCCCCACGGCTTATTTACTGATAATGAAAAAATTAGGCCTATTGTTGACTTTCCTCGGCCTAAAACAGCAAAAGAACTATCACGCTTTCTGGGAATGACCGGATGGTATCAGCAGTTCGTCCCCGCTTATGCTACAATATGTGAGCCATTGTATGCTTTGAAACGTAAATACAAGAAGTTTGTTTGGACACCTGAGGCTAACGCTGCTTTTGAAACACTGAAGTCTGCGTTTACTCAGCCTCCTGTGTTGGCTTTCCCGGATCATACTAAGAAATTTGATATATATACTGACGCATCCGGAGTTGGTCTTGGTTGCGTTTTGTCACAAGCTGGGCATCCAATAGCTTTTGCGTCTCGTACGTTAGCCAAAGCTGAACGCAATTATTCAGCTACGGAACGTGAATGTCTTGCTGTTGTGTATGCTCTTATTAAATTTCAATGTTATCTTAATGAATTGACAGTTAACATAATTACGGATCATTCTGCCCTTCAGTATTTGAATTCTGCTAAGCACCTATCTCAAAGACTTATGAAGTGGGCTCTGAAGTTACAAGAAAGCAATATCAAAATTTCCTATCAGCCAGGTCATAAGAATCAATTACCGGACGCATTGTCTCGCGTTCCGATTAGTGGGGTCCCCACAGAAACTACTCCTGGATGTCAGCCTTTACTTCTAATAGCTGATATAACATCCAGAGAGCAGATAATGGCAGAATTAATAAATGATCCAGATTTTGGGGATATCTATAATTTTTTGCTTGTGGGTTCGCCCCTACAAAGTGATCCTTCTCTGGCTGGGAGATCACAACATTTTGAAGTAATAGAGGGTCTTCTTTACTATACGAAATCTAGGACTACTAGGGCAGAGTTTCGCCCATGTATTCCGCGAACCCTTAGAATGGCCCTTTTAAACGAATTTCATGACAAACCTCTTGCAGGCCATTTAGGTATTCGCAAGACCCGTTGTAAATTGCGGGATGTTGCCTATTGGCCTGGCATGTACCAAAGTGTGCTCGCATATGTTCAATCATGTCACTTGTGTCAGATTAATAATTACCGTAATGTAAGACCGGCCGGTCACTTGAAATCTAGTTCAAGTTCTCATGTTTTTGATATTATTTCAATAGATTTATTGGGACCTTATCCTTTATCTGTTAAAAACAAAGCTCGTTACGTTTTAGTACTAACTGATAATTTTTCTAAATGGGTTGAAGTTTTTCCCATTAAAGCCGCTACGGCAGAAGTTATTTGTAATGTATTAGTTAATGAAGTATTCTCTAGATATGGTGCACCTAATAAAGTAGTTTCGGATAATGGTCCTAAATTTATTTCTGACATTTTTGAAAGAATGTGTGCGAGACTACACATTAAACATAAATTCATTTCTCCATATCATCCCCAGAGTAATCCTGCGGAACGCGTAAACCGCACGCTAGTGAAAATGATTGCTACATTTGTAATGGGTCATCATGAACGATGGGATGACCATTTGGAGCTTTTTTCGTTCGCCTTCCGCTCGTCTGTCGACGAATCTACTAAAATTACTCCTGCAGAACTTTTTCTGGGTCGCAAAATTAAAACCCCTTTTGAAAATTTAACGGGGATTATCGACGAACTAAACCAGCGACCAACTCCGCAATCAGTACGAATCATGGCAGAAAAAGCTCGTGTTGCAATGCTAGGAGCACAAGCGGCTCAAGCGAGATATTATAATACTAGGCGTAGGGAACCAGATCTTGTCGTTGGAGATCTCACTCTCGTGGAAACGCACTTCCAGTCTTCTGTTTCTCATACTTTAGTGAAGAAATTTGCACCCAGCTACGAAGGTCCATATCGGGTGGCAAATGTGTTTGAAAATAACATTGTTCTTGAAAAACCTGACAATCAATTTCAATACGCACACGTTGCTCAGTGTCGCAAGAATCATGAACGAAATATCGATTTCATAATCAACCCTACTCAACCTTCTGTTCCACAGACTCAAGAGTCTATATCTCACGATCAACCTCCAGAAATTTTGGACGAACCAACAAACATTTTTGAAGAATCTCCAATGATTTTTTCTTCACCCTCCCCTCCTCAAGACGGGTTTCCAAACACGCATCCTGATTCTCCCATGAGACCAAGGCTCGAATCAAGTTCTTCGAATACTAGTATCGTTCCTTTCCCTCCAACCATTGCCAAGACTATTGCTGCGCCGTTTCCTGATAACTCTGCACCAACACAGGCTCCTACTTCCTTGAATACCTCGTCAGAAAGTATTCCTATAGGCAAAAATAAACATCGCCCTGCACGACCCCTGAATTACAGCAGCGACTCAGAGGCTTCGGACATTTCTGATTTATCAGTTATGAACAATAATTTGAATATTACAAACCGTCCAGAACCACCAAAAGCTGGGCGAAAACGTAACTTGTCTCCCCAATCTGCTTCGCCGCAACAGCGGCGAAGGCAGAGATCCTTGCATCCGTCCGGGTTTCGCCCCTGGAACCTACGCTCAGGGCAAACAGGGGCGATGCCTGCTGCTACTCTCATGCCACGAGGGCGTAAGCGAAAGCAAACGATGTGGCCGGAGCCACGTCCGTCCAAAAGAATACTGGAAGGACACCACGGGCCCCAGCACAAAGGGACTCCATATCAAAAGCCTGGGGGAGCCCGTTCCTATCAGCCGCAAGGATTTCCGGACCGCCAGACTTCGGCCGTTCCTGATCGACGGACTTCAGCCGTTCCTATCAGCCGCAGGGATTTCCGGACCTCCAGACTTCAGCCGTTCCTGACCATTCTTATCAGCCGCAGGGATTTCTGGACCCACAGACTTCAGCCGTTCCGGACCGACGGATTTCAGCCATTCCTGACCGTTCCCGTCAGCCGCCGGAATTTCTTGACCGACAGCAGACCAATGTTCCAGATCCATTAAAGTCCTTGAAAAGATCTAAGCCACCTGAATTTACCAGTCCGATTAGGCCTGGAAAACGTTATCGTACTAGAGTTTTTATGCGTCCTCGAGATAAGTAAGTTCTCGTGGACAGGTTCTTTTCTCAGGTTGTTTTTCCTGCACGACCAGTTGGCGTGTCAGAATTTCTTTTTTCGTGTGGGCCTATGCATTCTTTTTTTGTGTATATATGTGTTTTTTTTTTTTTTATATTTCTTCTATGTCCATCTACTAATCCAAATTTTTTTATATATCTATGTGCTTAGGGGTAAAATAATAAAATTGTTACTGTTAGGCAGCTCCAGGCAATCTTCGCTGCTGATACAGTTGGTGTGTATTCAACGAATAATGCGAACGTAATTTGAAATTAAAATAATAAAATTGTTACTGTTAGGCAGCTCCAGGCAATCTTCGCTGCTGATACAGTTGGTGTGTATTCAACGAATAATGAGAACGTAATTTGAAATTAAAAAAGTGATTCCTGCTAGGCAGAATAAAAGGAAGGTATGCCGATGCAGGTTTGTTTTGTTCAAAAATACAAGTTTCACAGACTAATACAGATTTTTTGATTTTGTCATGCCAAGTTTGATATTGTAAATACTGCTGCCACCAAACAACAAAACAAAAAAGAGGTCGAGAAACGTCAATCAACGAAGTGTAAGACTTGCACTCCAAAATTGATAGGTTTTTCGGAAAAAAAAAAAAATTAAGGGGGAGATGATGTAACGTATATTCTATATTCACTTTCCTTTTGATTTTACTATCTCTGGTTATTTTATTTTTCTATGTAAATTATCTTCTTACTGAACGAGATGTTATTTCACCCGCTGAATGAGATCTGGCAATGAGTGTAAGTCATGACGTGGTGGTAGCCAGTATAAATAGGCGCGTTCAACGATACCCAAGGAGAGCGTTTGTTGTTGTACGGAGAGTGTTGGTTTATGTGAAAGAGAGCGTTTGTTTATGAGTATAGAGCTCCGTTCATGTGTAAGGAGCTACGTGTTATTTGAGTAGCTGTGTGTGATGATACCAGTAGAAGTTCATAAAAGGTTTTACGTAAGTACGTCTTTCTCAGTTCATAGTACTGTCAGACCTCTGTCTGGCTGTTAGGTTTATTTCAATTAATATTACTAGTAACAACCAGCATAAGACTTTATTCATCTTAATTACTGCTACAACATTACTACGAGTTATAAGTTTGTTCATTACTATTACTACACTACTAGCAGGTGACTTTATTCATGATCTTAATTAACTAGTAACAACAACCATTTGAATTCACTATTTGAAGCTTAGTACAAGCATATAATTCAGTAGCAGAAGCATTATACTTAGCTTAGTTGAAAGCTTTATTCATTATAATTAGCTTAGCTGGTAGAAAGAGTTTATTCATTATAGTTATTATTATTCTATCAACATTCAGAAAGCCTAAGACAAAAATATCTTTCCCTCCTCTTTTTATATACAATTTTCAATAAAAAAAAAAACAACCTCAACAGTCGCCTGAAAACAGGGTATCAGATCTCAGATCTAATGGTCAATGGAAGTCTATTCCATTCTCGCAGGGCCAATACACCAATGCTGTTAAACATCATGCCCGTGCGCTCCCAAGGGACAGCAAGCTCTGACCTGCGAGTATCATATGAATGAGTGGCTCTTGACAACACTATCAGATTTAAACATCTTCCTGTATTAATACATTTGTGAATCATTAACATTAGTCTATATCTGTGCAACTACTCTACAGTCAATATACGATAATATCGAAATAAAAATTCCGAATGAGCCGAAGAGTTCAACAATCGAACATACCTTCTCTGCAAAACAGACGAGTGATGCGTCCCACAAACGTATAACAAATCCATATTAAAAAAAGTATTTCTGCTATTTCAAATGGAAAGAAATTATTGCCTAACATCATTGAAAAGCATTCTATCACACACAAAAGTTGTGTAAAATAAACCCATCCAACTTGTAAACAATTTACCTATCAAAATTTTAATTACGTTTTGAGTGACCTCCACATTTCGACAGCTGTCATTGAGACAAACAGAAGTTTTTTTTGTATGGCAGTAAACAATCACTCCCTCCCTCCCCATTATATGCAATGTTCCACATGAGGTAACCCCCTTTCTCTCTATGATATGCAATGTTCCACATGAGGTAATGAAACATAGGCCTGTTTACTGTACAAATGAATCAGATGGTCTCCTGTACATCTTGAGGGTGGAAACCGTTCTGAAACAACTATCTGCAATACATAAAATTGTAGAATGAACAATGTTTTTTTTCTTGGCATTTTAACTTAGGTTTTCACATTTCACTGTGAATAAATACAATTTACAGAATTTATGTGCAAAACCTTGACCACAGTTTTTTTTTACCGTGAGCAATTTGAAGGGGTAATAGCAGTCACCCCTTCCTAATTTAGGGCAACTGGTTCCAAGGAATGGAGAGAGCCAATGCCCTAAAACAAACATAACATTCATGCCTCACTGGGATTCAAACCCATTTCGGACGAAATGGTCATAAGCCAGCGCTTGGACCACTGCACCACCAGGACAGCTCAAGCTCAGTTCAATTACGCTTTCCCATGCATTAAACTAACCACTGTTGTTAGTGTCATAACCACACCTTTAATTTAACATACTTTTAATTCCACAATATCCATTACTAATATTAGAAAATAAATGCATGTTCAGACTGTGAGGCAGCCTTGTTTAACTTCATGTTATTACGAACGAAAATGACGTGGTGCAGAAATCGTGAAAAGATCAGGCCTAATATAATCAAGAAACTATAAAATCAGAGTCATTTTTTTCAGGCGTTACTTTCCTTTAAATTTACATACATTTTCCTGCTGCACGACCAAAAAATTTCGATATCGTATTTTGAAATACAAACTGGTCCCATACCATTTCGTAAATACTCTATTCTTTTACACATCATTAGCTACTTTTAAATACGAGAAAAGCTTTCCGAAAATATAGCACGCTATACAAGCGTTTGGTTTCAGAAAATTATATACCCTTCACTGAATGATACGAACACAGTGCATAATAGTAAATGATCACACACACAAAAAAAAGTAAATACACACATAAAAAAAAGTAAATAATAATAATACATTTAAACTCACCATTGAGCCATTGCGTTTCCTTGAACTGAGAGCATATGTTGCGCTGAAAAACAAATAAAGAGAATTACAAACTACAAATTTAAAGTAATAGCAGACTACAAAACAACGATCTCAGTATCAAACAAATACACCAAAATGGTACTTAGTGAGAAGAAGCCACACATCGCCCAAAATTTACCAAACTTCTACTACTGCCACGTTGAAAGTAATCTTAGGGACGAAACATGCTCCAATCAGCAGCGCTTTTCCGCTATTTGCTGGCTAAAACCTGAACGATCACACGCTCTCTGACTGAGGAAGACAAATCCCACGAACGTCAGTCACACCTACCGGACTTTTTTTTTTTTTTATTGAAGGTTTAACGACCACCGCAACTCAAGCGGTTATAAGCAGTCGCCCGTCCTTAATTTAGGACCACTGGTTTTAGGGAAGGGTGAGAGCAAGTGCCGTGAGAAACAAAAAAAAACCATCCATGCCTTGCCAGGATTCGAACCAGGACGAATGGTCATAAGCCAGAGCGCAGACCACTGCGTGGCACACTTACGGATAAAATGGGAGATAACTTAGTTCTTCGGCAAGTTCTGATTTTTTGTATCTATCCATCTATAATCTCTCCATAAATTAATTACAACCCAAGAACTAGATGCTTCGCCAACAAAGCCAACGTGCGGCTAAAGCACAACTGGACTTTGGGGGGGGGGGTAACGATTGTTATGAAAAACGCTGTCTTCGATTTAGAGCCACCAGTTCCAGGGAAATGACAGACAAACCACCCATGCTCATCTCGGAAGCGTGGTTAAATCGCTAGCGCCTCAGCCCATTCGGATACCAGGTGGTGGGAGAAGTGTTTAGTTGTGTCTCAGCTGTACATTCAGCTGAGACAACTAAACACTTTTAAAGATTTCTAAGGACCATGGGAATTATACATGATGTTACCAGTTTTATGGCCGGTTTTCCTATTTTACATCTCACACTACGACTAAGCTATAGAACAGGTTTTACAAGTAACGTAACAAAATAGAACTGGAAATTACTGTTCGTAACTTACAAGTGGACTTGCCTGAATTCCAATAGGTGCTCCAGCTCTCGACAAAATGTCAGAGTTGAGACATTTCGCGAGAGCGCGCGACAGCAAAACTTGCATATCGCGCGTTACTAGTTGGTGCAAGTACACGTGCAGAAGAAACGATAGAATATACATACTTCTAAAGCACCTAAAATGATTTAAATATCAGCTTTTTTTAAAATAACGTACTTAGATATTGTCAGTGGCGGGTCCAGCGGGGTGGCTACCGACCCCCAGCCTAACGAAGTTTTTACGTTTTTTTTTTTTGTTTTTTTTTTATTGGAGGTTTAACGACCACCGTGAGCAACTCAATGGGCTATAAGCAGTCGCCCGTCCCTAATTTAGGGTCACTGGTTCCAGGGAATGGAGAGAGCAAGTGCCGTAAGACAAACACAACATCCATGCCTCACCGGGATTCGAACCCGGACCCCTTTCGGACGAATGATCAGAGGCCATCGCCTTAGACCACTGCGCCACCGGGGCAGCATTTACGTTTAAAGTAACGAAGATCGTAAATGGTTAACTTAGCATATTTTGTTTTCAGTTTTTCTAAAAAAAAAAAAAAAAAAAATTAACAATTAAACTTACTACGAAATTGGATTTAAAATACGCATTACATTGATTTAGCTTCAGTGAGAGAGAGAGAGAAAATGCAAAATGAAAGTGTCGAAAATGATTCTTGCCGCCCGGTGATTATGATACGCTTTCCAACATGCCAGAAATTATTACTCAAGTTATGTGGATTAATGGCTGTGGAATAAATCTCGCTCCTGTGTTCTGACCTTTGACCCCATTTCGATTATATTCAAAAGAACCGGTTCACTATACCTCCGGAACATGATAAAGTTTTGTTGCAATAGAAGCAGTTTTACGCAAGTTATGAGAATAATGGCTGTGGAATAAATCTGGCTTTTGTGCAATGACCTTTGACCCCATTTCGTTGATATTCAACAGAACCGGTTCACTATACCTCCGGAACAACATGATAAAGTTTTGTCGCAATCCAAGCATTTTAGGTAAGTTATGATGCACATGGGCAATGGAATGGATCGCACTCCAGTGTCCTGACATTTGACCCCATTTCGCCTATTTTCAATAGGGTTCCCTACGACATACTAATATTTCATCGAAATCGAACCATATTTACACATGTTATGACTCATAAAGGCAATGGAATGGATCCAGCTCCTATGTCCTGACCTTTAACCCAATTTCACCCATTTTCAATAGGGATCGTCCCCAGGTGGTTCCCTACCACATACTAAAATTTCATCGAAATCGAACAATTTTTACGCAAGTTATGACGCATAAGAGAAATGGAATGGATCCCGCTATGTCCTGACCTTTGACCCTGCTTCGCCCATTTTCAATAGGGTTCGTTCTCAGGTGGTCCCCTACCATATACTAAAATTTCGTCTAAATCGAACCATTTTCACGTGAGTTATATCGTGCTGACGGACGGACAAAGCTGGAGCATATACGCTTCTTCAACCTACGGTTGGAAAGCGTAAAAAAGCAAAAAGTTCATTTATTCGGGAAGCGCGCAATCAATCGCACTGAAACAATTGTGATTTTTCACCTATTGCTTGCTCTCGTTCGGGTATTTAACGATTTAACATTCCTGGAGAAAGTGAAAGTGCTTTAAAGACCTTGCAAAGGAACGGCATGTAGGAGCGGCATCGCTAATATGTATATCTAAAAACCACTTTCAAAATGTCTCTCCCTCCCCTTTTTATACCAGAAAAACCGCCCCCCTATAGTAAACTTCTGGATCCGCCCCTGGATAATGTAATAAATTTCATAGCAGTACATGTTACGTGAAAAGAAACACTAAAATGAAAATATCTTTTACTCTACACAGTTTCAAACATTCAACACGGTTATTTCTGAAAAAGGCAAGACTAAATTTATGCATGATTTTATTTACATACCATAAAACAAATGTTCTAAAAAAATAATCTTAAAAATAATTTTGCTACCTTAATAGAACACATTCCTCATAAAATGCGTCGGATCCACAGAAGTCCCATAAAGTTAAATCGTTCACATGTAAAACGAGAAAAGTGACACCGCATCCGATAGTACCGTGCCATTTTTAATGAGCTCGCCTTTTGAATCAAAAGAATGTGCGATTAAATTAAGGAAAAAAAAAAAAAACCCGCAATAACAGCCGAACGTACATCAAATTTTGTAACTAATGATTTATCTTAAGTATTCGTCAAAGAGCGCAGTCTTTAGAAACCCAAGATGCAGTTGTAAACAGAAATATCCAGTTTCACGCGAACCTGAAAACTATGTATAGTCTACTACCAGAGTTAGGCAAAACATCATTCACAAAGAAATCTACCGTTAGCAAGCATCTGATTTTCGGTGAAACTTTCTGAAATGGTTCCCAATGTAAATGAACACTTGCGCTCCCTAGTTAAACTGCCACAATGAATAGTCTACTATACAGAAATTCTTGAAAGGTATTTAAGCTTCTGATGTAAACACTCGTTTCCACTCCTTATCGGCAGGACTATGTATTATGGAGCGATAAGAAAGGTATACGTAACGTTTCTCAGAACAGACGCTTCCGAACACAAACCGATATTTTCAAATAGAATTCCAAAGAGCGGATAATCAGAGAGAAAAGAACGCATTCGCACTGTTTTAAAATGGGGGTTTAACGACTACCGCGAGGAGGGACAGTGTTAGCTCCAGAAGGAAGAGAGCTAGTGTCATAAGGGAAACACGACATTCATGTTCCACAGGGATTCGAACCCGGACCAATCTCGGACGGATGATCAGAAGCCAGCGCAAGGTTCTTCGTAAGGAATGTTAGCCCATACAAAAACAGTATTGTTTTTGGTCGAACTTTTAAAATACAGCCGCCATAAAAAGGAACACATAAGAATCCTAGCGAAAGAAACATGCCTTATGAAAAATCAGCAGTACACTCGAAATGTTCCCCGTGGTCAACAATAACCAGTTACAAACGAATGTACAGAAGCGGAGATACCGTTGCAAAAAGAATAGGTTGCACCTGGCGACAAATACAGGGACTATGAAAGCAAATAGTCGAATTTCCGTATAGCCAACTCCTATTTTGTAAAAAACTTTCGGGCACTACAACCACTCCCATATGGGTGTTGGTTAGTTTACCACGATATTCACGTCACAAGCAAGAGATGTGCTTCTCTAATCATTTCATGAAGTGGCGACTTCATATCTACAAGTTTTGTGTACAAGGAAACTAAAAGCGCCCGACAACGGTGCCTGAATATAATAATATCCAGCTCTTACAATCCCTGCAGGCTATTGTACCAAAATGTACAGTTAGTTTTTTTTTTTTTTTTTTTTTTTTTTGCTATATCAGTTAACGGGGCAAGTATTTCTGCTTTTATGTTACAGCAAAATCAAAGTTGAAAAACGTTACCGACAGTCTCAACTAGAAACGGCGCCTTTTCCGCCGTGACCGGTACAGTTGTTTTTACGGTAAAATGAGAAACGACGGCTTCGCACTTTTTAACTTAAATTTTGATGAAAATGCACGTTACCCACCAATCAGTCATTTTTGCTAAATCAAGAAACAAAATCCAAGTTTGTTTGTTTTCCCATTTTGTTTGAAATAACAGTTAAAAAATCGGACCTATCCGTCTTTCTTTACTCAAGTCGTTTTCTCTGAAAAGTGAAATCTATTTGAAAAGCGTTTTCGAACTTTAATTTCGCTTTAAGCAAAATGTAAAATGTTTGCTCTGTTATTTGATAGAAGACGTAGTTAAAGCAAAGGAAAACATGCATTTAAAGCGAAATTAAATTTCAAAAAACAGAACTGCGTTGTTTCATTTTGACACGAGAACGATTTTACGGGTCACGTACATTTTTGAAAACTTAATTGCACTAAAGCGGGGAGTGCGCGCTTTAGAATTATATTCAACATGCAATTGTTTCGAGATATACATATATATAAATCAGCCTTTTCTGAACAATTCGATTTGGTAATCTTGAGATGTCACACTTTCTGGGAAACGATGTGCTGCCATCTATCGGTAGTATCTGAGTCAATATTCCAACAAAGAATACCTAAAAATGACAAAAATTCGCGGCGTCTCAGGGGGAACTCCAAACTGCACACATACAGAGTTTATGCACCAAGCTTTGAACCTCAACGTTCAGTAGTTTTCTCCGTAGGTGACCCCCCCCCCCCCGAAAAAAACAAAAAACGAACACTGATTAGTCCATTTTATTTTTATAGGTTACTATAAATTCATATCCGTATATTTTAAATTTTGGAGTACTCTGAGAAATAACTTCTACTTTTCAAATTTAAAATAATGATTTACAAATTTCGTCACTCTATCCGAAGCATGATACGATGGTTGCCCACCTCAGATTTTGGCAGAAAGTGGTATAAATTATTGCGTGTGCAAGATATAAATTCTCTGTCAGTTTGATATCCAATTGCGTTGGCTCACCCTATCACCAATGCCCCTATCTCGTTAAAATAAAATTTTATCGGGCTGAGCAAAAAAAAAAAAAAAAAAAAAAAGTCATAACTCGACATAAATTAGTCCAGCCCCTTTAATATGAATCTATCAATTTATAAATTTAACAAAAAATGTTCTATAATGTTTTTGTTGCCAGGATATTATAATATTTTTAACTTCAAAAAATTCAACTAAAATACATGTCCAAGTACAGACCATGCGTTTTTTTTTGTTTTTTTTTAAAAAGAGCTTCCTCAAATTTGCTGAAAATATTTTTTCATGTGTATAATGAATCACAGTACCTTCAAAAGGTAAAACCAAACCAAACATGAGATCTTTCAAATGTTTGAAGAATAAATCTTTTTCTTCATAAAACTATAATCTTCATTAACAAATGTTTTTTTAAAAGATGCTCTTATCTTAAACATATACAAAATATTTTTGTTCGTGTATCAAGACATAAATTACTAATACTGGGGGGAACTTGATATTTGAAATTGCAGTGAAAAAAATTACCTGTTTTGATACATTAAAGATTCCTGTACAGAATGTTCAATGAATAATTTTTTTTTCATGCCATATCCACTTCATTTTTATGAGTGACTCATTCATCGTCTGGTTAAAACACAGGTTTTGGAATTTTTGCAGTTTTGAATCCCCACCCTCTTTCATCTTTACACAGAGGCTTTCCTCCCCCTTTTTAGTGCAGGCTTTTGGTGTGCAGTACTGATTATAACAGCACGTTTCAAACATAGGGGAAAACAATATTCATATTTTGCATAAACATGTGCTGTTACAAAGTGAATTAAATGATGAAAATGCATTTGTGGATGTTTCTGAGGATCACAGTTGTCCCCTGCCTTTTTTTCTGCTTGCATGAATCAAGGAGGCAGAAAACAAAAATCAGGGTTGACTCACTTATTCTTAAAATTAAGTGTATAACTCTTATTGGACACTACATCATTAATCATTATCCTTTACGATTGTGATAAAAGTGTTATCATTAATAATTTTTGACACATTTTTCAAACCTAGGGTACATTTTGCTGTGAAGTAAATAACCTAATCATTACAGGGAAAAACACTGCATATGACAAAGTTTTTTTGTAGAAGCAAGGGAGTTGGCAGTTGATGGAATCCACATAGATACTTTGAAGAATGTGGCAAGCTTTGACAGTTTTCTATGTTGAAAAATTTATATTGTTTAAGTGACAATAAGTTATTAAAATATTATTTCAATTTTATTCATATGATTAAAAATGATATTATTGATTTTAATAAAACAGAAAATTCTGATTGTTTGGATAGAGATGGTATGTTCTTATTTTACTGCATTTACTTCATCCTAACATAACACTTGGCAAAAGATGCATTATAGATACATACATGAGACTGATGAAGAAAACAAAAGCTGAACTTTATAACTTGGTGAAAAATCAGAGCATGCAGTGAAAAAGTGCAAATAAAAGGCAGCAAAAGCGAGACTGAACTGTTCACGGCAATTTATTTATTGGGTATATAAATAAGTTTTGAGGGATTTCCGTTAGGTGTCGTACTTATTACCGCTTGCATGTATTTTAAGTGGCAACACAGCGCTATCGCAGTACGAGACGCCAGCTGTCAGAGTCAGTATACAACGTTTGATTGAGGTGCGAAGACATATTTGTTTTACTCGATGGAAAATGGCAACTTTTGTCCCGACAAAACAGCATTTGCGGGAAGTGTTAGTGCATTACTTTATTGTCAAGAAAAGTGCTGCCAACAGCTATCGCTTAATGTCAGAAATCTATGGTGAACATTCCACATCCATAAAAACATGTGGGTATTGGTTTAGACGATTCAAAAGGAACGATTTCGATGCCAGTGATAAAGAACTTTCTGGACCACCCAAAAAAATTGCTGATGCCGAATTGCAAGCTTTACTCAACGAGGATCCGCGCCAGACCCCAAAAGAACTAGCAGCAACATTAAATGTTAGTCAACCATGCATTTCACAACGAGGATCCGCGCCAGACCCCAAAAGAACTAGCAGCAACATTAAATGTTAGTCAACCATGCATTTCACAACGTTTAGCTGCCATGGGAATGGTGCAAAAAGAAGGGAATTGGGCTCCACATGCTTTGCGGGAAAGAGACCTTGAACGTCGAAAAAACATTTGCAAATTGCTGCTTCAAAGGCAAAAAAGAAAGTTTTTTTTTTCATTGTAATATTACTGCTGACGAGAAATGGATATGGTATGATAACCCTAAACAGCAGAAAGCATGGGTGAAGCCGGGTGAACCAGGTCCTTCAACGTCAAAATGCAATATCCATAGTTCAAAGGTAATGCTGTGTATCTGGTGGGACCAGAAGGGTGTGATCCACTATGAACTGCTGAAACCATCAGAAACTATTACTGGTGTTCGGTATCGAACCCAATTAATGCGTTTAAAATAAGCTCTCATGCAAAGACGACCGGAATAAGAGAATAGACACAACAAAGTCATCTTACAGCATGACAATGCAAGACATGTTTCTTGACCTGTGAAAAAGTACTTAAAAGGATCCGACTGGAAAGTTCTACCCCACCCGCCATATTCGCCAGATATTGCACCATTGGATTACCATTTGTTCCGATTGATGCAGTCAGCACTTCCTGGAGAATGGTTTAGTTCTTATGAAGACATCAAAAATTGGCTGGACAACTAGATCTCTTCCAAGGAACCGGAATTTTTCCTTCGGGGCATATGTTCACTGCCCGAAAGATGGGGTAAAGTTGTAGTTTCAGAGGGAGCATACTTTGATTAATATAAAAATATTGTTTCTGTTCTCCAACAATGTGTTTTGTTCACCTCAAATCCCTCAAAACTTATTTATATACCCAATACAAAAACATTAAACTGCAGCAACATCACTTTATTCACAAGATCAAATTACTGAATTCAAAACAAAATAATATGATTTTAAAATACTGCTTCAAACAGTTTTTTCCTTCTTTTATTGTATTTGCTAGAACATCAGCTCAAGTTTATTCTGAGCAAGTTTCACAGGATTCATTGCTTAATTTTACTTTCAGCTGATATTTTCCCATTCCAATTTCTTTATATATATATTTTTTTCTTTCTGAGGACTATAATTTCACCCATTATGCTTTTAGCCTGAGTGCCATGAATGCATGATATCAAAGATTTCACTGTTTCAGATAAATGTTGTAACTTGGGGAATATTAACACTTTTGAACACCATGCTTCCATTCTTACAAATTTTCAAACTTTACTGCTTTTGTTTAGTGAAATCCCCCCTCCCCCTTCGTTATAAAGCTGAAATGCAAACAAAATTTGGGGAAAAATAACATTTACACAGAATAGTGGGAACTGGGGGAGTTATGCAAAAAAATCTTTAGCTTTGTCTGAACTCCATTTTCAAACTTAAATTCAAATATTTATGAAATAATATGATACTAGCAACAATACTGGGTAAAAAGAACACTGAACAGAATTTAAGATTACAGGGAAATTTTTACTCCATCTAATTTTTGTTTTGGGAAACCGTTGCCTACAGTTACAAAGCTAAAATACAATCACTTATGCAATAAAATGATATATCACAACAAAACAATATAGAGGAAAGGTACGTTGTGGGAAAAAGGAACTATGATTACGAAGGAAATTTTCACTCCATTTACCTTCCGTTTTTGAAAATTCTTTCACACCCAGATAAAAAAAACGACCCCCCCCCCCCCATTTTTCTTCAGGTTTGCATCGATCACAAGTATAGGTGCAAAGTGGAATTTCAGCTAAGTGGCCAGTAAGTTCAAAAATGTTAGCGGCCAAAAAAGCCTCCAGCATAATAAAAAAAATGAGGGAGTGGGGATTAATAAAAACTTTAACTGCTATTATTTTACATGGATGGCTTTATCTGAACATAAAAGGCACTCACTGTGCAAAATGAAAACGTTTTGTAAATCTTTTTTTTCCCCTCTGGGTTTACTTATTCCTAAAACATCGATAGTATTTGTAGAAATTTACCATGTACCAGTGAAAACCTTGGTGTTTCGATATTTCTGCTTAAGCCATGAACTAGTATTTTTCCATCTGCAGCAGTAAATGGGCACATCGGTGGGTAAAATCTCTGCTCAATATAATGGTGATTACTCACCTATTTAAATCGAGTAACCAATCATCATCATTGTCAACCATTATCAATCCACTGCTGGACGAAGGTCTCCCCAAGTTTCCTCCACAACGGTCTGTCTTGTGCCAGTCTCCTCCATGTCACCCCTGCATACTTTCGAATTTCATCCACCCATCTCCCATGTGGTCCTCTTCTGGGTCTTTTCCTGTCCCTTGGAATCCAATCTAAAATTTCGGCTGTCCATCGACGATCTGTCCTTCTGGCAGTATGTCCAGCCCATTGCCATTTCATGGATTTAACTCTGATCATGATGTCTTCCACTTTTGTCATTTTTCGGATCCACGAGTTCCTTTTCTTATCTCTCCTGGTTACACCAAGTATGAACCTCTCCATGCTTCTTTGAGTTGTCTGCAGCCTTTGTATGTCTCTTTTAGTTAAGGTCCACGTCTCTGCACCATACGTAAGCACTGGAAGGATGCATTGATCAAACACTTTTCTTTTAAGACATAATGGCATATTGCTCTTGAAAATTATGCTGTTTCTTCCAAAAGCTCTCCAGGCAAGTTTTGTACACCGATTAATTTCTTCATCAATGTGACCCTCACTTGATATCTGCTGTCCAAAATAAACGTACGTGTCTGTTATCTCCAGCTTTTCTCCATCAATCGATAAATCTTCATTTCTTGTAAAAGCATTGAACATCACTTTTGTCTTCTGAAAGTTCATTTTTAATCCCACTTCTTTACTCTTGTCAGCAAGTTCCTGGATCATACTCTGCAGCTCTGATGGGGTAGTTGCAAAAATGACTACGTCATCAGCAAAACGAAGGTGGGTTAGATAATCTCCATTAATCTTTATCCCTTTGTTTTCCCAGCTCAGCGACTGAAAAACACCCTCCAATGTAGCATTAAAGAGCTTCGGAGATATGGTGTCACCTTGTCTCACTCCCTTTCCAATTTTTACGTGTGTTGTATTTTCAAACAGCCTAATCTTTGCACTTGCATTTTCATAGATGTTATTAATAATATTAATGTATGCATCTTCAATACCGCAGGTTTTCAGAGTCATTGTAACTGCTGATGGTTTCACCGAATCAAAGGCTTTTTCATAATCGATAAAAGCCATGCACAATGGAAGTTCATATTCCCTCGCTCTTTCAATTAGTTCTCTCAGTACGTGGATATGATCTATTGTGCTGTAGCCACTCCTGAATCCAGCTTGTTCTCTCAGTTGAGCCATGTCCAGTGTTACTTTCAAGCGGTGTGAAAGAACTTTAGTGAAGATTTTATAAACTACTGATAGGAGGCTGATAGGTCTGTAGTTTCCGAGATCCTCAATGTCACCTTTCTTATGTAGCAGGATCATTGTAGTGGTGTTCCAATCCTCAGGAATCTTTCCTTCATTAAGGCATCGAGTGAAAATTTGGGCGAGTACTGTTTCGATTTCTCCACTTGCTTCTTGTATGATGTCTACAGTAATTCCATCTTCTCCTGGAGCTTTTCCCCGCTTCATGTTCTTGATTGCATGTGCAACTTCTGCTGGAAGGACTGGAGGAACTCTGGTACTGGTATCTTTCATGATGTCTGGAGTGCATGTATCATCCCTTTCATATAATTTGGAGTAGAAATCTTTCACTCTTGTCAAAATTTCGCCTCTATTTCTTGTTACAGAACCATCTTCTTTTCTCAGTGCCATAATCTGTTTTCTTCCCTTACTGAGATGTCCCTTTGCTATCTTTAGGCTTTGGTTGTTTTCAATTGCTTTCCTCACTAGTTCACAGTTGAATTTTCTTACGTCTTCAGTGATACTTTTCCTTACTGTCTTGCATAGCTCTATATATTCCACTTTGGAAGTCACATCTTCTCTAGTTGTCCTCATCTCTCTTCTTTTTTGCATCAACATTTTCGTTTTTCCTGATAATTTATTTACATGCAACTTGTTCTTAGACCCAGCTAATTTTGTTGCTGTTTCCATAAGAGCTTTGGTTACTTTTCTGTTAACTTCAGAGATGTCCACTTCTTCTGATGTCAGGCCTTCTAAAGCAGAGAACCTGTTCTTCAGTTCCAACTTGAAGGTATTATGGTGTTTTTTAAGGTTGGTTATGTCAATAGATTTTGTTTGTCTTATGAGCTTGCCACGTTCAAGTTTAGTGTTGAGGTGCATCTTACATCTCACCAATCTATGGTCACTACCTGTGTTGAACTTGTTTAGCACACTGCAGTCTTCTATGACGAATTTTTTGTTACACATAATAAAATCAATTTCACTTGTCGACCCATTTGGATGTCTCCAAGTCCATTTCCTGTGTGGCTTTTTCTTGAAGAAGGAGTTCAAGATGAAAAACCCTTCTGCCTCTGCAAACTCAACGAGAGTATTTCCATGCTGGTTTCTGTTGCCGTGACCAAATTTACCTACTGAAGTTTCATTCTGTTGCCGTTGCCCTATTTTTGCATTGAAATCTCCCATAATTATTTTCAAGTGCTGCTTACCTTTATTATTTAGATGACAAATTTCCTCATAAAATTCTTCAATTTCTTCTTCAGGATGACTTGTGGTGGGTGCATAAGTTTGAATAATCTGAGCCTGGTATCTTTTCGAGAGTTGGATAACAAGTCGTGCAGCTCTGTCAGAGGAACTTTCAACTTCTACAACTTTATCCTTCAGTTTCTTGTTTATTATAAATCCAACACCACTAGTTCTGCCAGTATCTGTCCCACGATAGTAGAAGAGATGTCCACTTTTCAGTTCAATGAGATCTTCTCCTTTTCTCCTTACCTCACTTAGCCCGACGATGTCCCACTTGATCCTTTGTAGTTCCTCTTCCAATTCAAGAAGCCTTGAATCAGAAGATAGGGAGCGTCCATTGTACGTAGCCAAGGTCAGCATCAGATGGCAGCCTAGTCCGGTCCTCCGGGGATTCTTAGCACTCTCTGCCTTCATGTCGCACTGGCCGCTGCCTTGGCCAGGTACATTCCAGCTGCCGGAGACTGAGGGCCAAGATTTAAGTTGTGGAATCATTTTGGAGGGGTTTGGCCATAACTCACCACGCTGGCCAAGCGGGTTGGTGAGTGTGGGATAGAATTTCCTCTAATCCCGATGGTATAGTTATACCGCTATTGGCGGTCGTCAGAGTCCCTTTAGTGGGAACAGGATGTACCACGAGAAGACGGGGTTGACATTTGTCAAGGAGAGGCTGTGATGTTACGCATCACCTGACCTTACATCCCGAGTAACCAATATTATCTGTTAAAACGCTTGATGGTTCGGAGGAAACCTCATTTTTTTTTAATTTTTTTTATGCATCGGTTCCTGTAGTGTCGAGAAAAAGAACTTGATTTCATTGATGAAACATCTACCAAAACAGCCAATTCATGACATAAAAATATGGCATTCCCTTCATCTTTAAAAGAATGCAATAAAAGGAAATTAATTTACTTTACGCTGAAAATATTCTTTACCAGTTTCAAACATCGGTAGTGAAATCTCTATGTTTTTTTCGATGCATAGGCTTCTGAAACATCGAGGTTTAAGCCCTTTTAGTGCTACATGTAATGTGTGTGTGTGTGTGAATGCCAGAAATGCTAAGCCATTTTCTTAGAAACTGAAAGCTTCAAGAAAGAAAGCTGTACTTTCCACAAATTTTAATATTTTGGGCGAAAATTTTCTTTGAACTCTATAAGATTTTTCTTAAAAATTTCTATAAATGTTATATATATATAATATTAAATTTTAGATGGCTGAATTTTGTTTAAAAAGAAACTTTACGTGAAATATTTTTTGGAAATAGATATTACAAATTCAAAACAAATTTTTAAACAGTTCTCTCTTCTGAAAAAAAAAAAAAAAAAAAAAATGAGGACATGTAATGATTACTCCCTTAATTTTGAATATACTCTTACATATTGATGTTATTCTAAACTGATTCAAAATCATCACTATCACTTGGCAAACTTTCACTCTCACTACAACTAACCATTTCAAGATTTCCTTACAGGCTGAGGTTATTAGTGCAGGAGGTTATTCTAAGGTAATTCAAAAGCAAATACTGAGCAGGGGAAGCTCGCAAGAATGCACCATTTCGGACGAAGAGCACACAATTTAGAAAATCCTACTTTTTCATTAGTATATCTTTTGCTTAAACTGTTGATATAACTCTTTCAAATCGTACAGAATAAGTCTTTTCTGAGCAAGAACATTTCTAGAGCCACTTACTTTGTCCTTCATTCCTGGCATTTGCCTAGAATAGTTATCATCTTCATTAAATCCTATAATCTGTTTTATGGTATCTTGTGAAAGTTTCTTACCATGGCTGAGTTCGGGAATAGATATAATGCCTTTATTTTTTGCTAATTTTCTTGCCTGATGTACTGTGTATTCTGAAACTGCAAACTGTTGTGCTACTTTTTTTTCTGGACCATGATGGGGGAGCCATTGTTAATACATGATTTTTTTTTTTTTTGACATCTAACAGTAGGTATCTTTTCTTTCATTAAAGCAACAAGTTTTTCCAAATCACGAGCTTTTAAAAGTTTTAATTCATCTATGGAGTGTTCATCATCACTGTCCCTAGTAGAAGACTGAGCTAGCTGTAAAGCCATACTCTAGAAAAGATATTTTACTCTGCATAGCTAACTTTGCTTGAAGTTTTCTTTTCCCATATGCTGGTTTATTATGGGATGGCAAGGAATGTAATTTTAACAGGGACAATCCTAAATCAGATAAACTTTCAACTTTTTTAGCAGCACATTCTTTAATAATAAAATCATCAGGGGCCATTCACTATCATCAGTCTCACTTAAAACTTCATCTTCTACAGGTTGTCCTAATTTAGATGCTTTTCCACAACACTGAGGACATAATTTTTGACCTGGGCATACACTGATATTTTTAGATTGCAGCTGTTGGGCTATTTGTATACTGACTTGATGCAGGGACCTCTTAACAGGTTTTTTCACATCATGGTCACCAAAAGGGTTGCAACAAGTTACTTGGTAGCTTTATTTTTTCTTCAGATAATAACATTTGTGATGTAAACATACTGAGATTATATCATTATGTGGAATATTAGGTCTTAAAGAAATAAGTTCCTTGTCAGCAACAGAAAGTTCTTCACTACTGAGAAACCCTTTTGTCTTCATATTGCATTCTGTATTAGCAAGTGATCCAACACTACACTGGTCCATTATTTTTTTCCATGATTGAGGTTGCCAAACTTGTTCCAAAGTCAGATTAACACAGAGCAGCCAATGCACAAAAAAGAAAATATTGGAAGCAATATATTTCACAGCAAGAGACTTCTGGATACCCTGTCCACAGTGAAATCAGCATGAGCATCTGAACCATTGCTTCCTTAACTGGGAATGAGGGACTGAAACCTTACTTCTCTTTAGCTGGAGGACATCCCTTAGGAGGGTGAGGTGAGGAAAGAGAAATCTTTTTGAGCTCCACCCTAATCTCAGCACTTGGGGAGTTTTACAATGTCATAAAACTTACCCCATTTGAACTTGAGGTCAGTTGAGCACAGGATCTGGAATGAAGTCAAAAATTCTCATGACCTTAGGAACCATGCTGTATCCTTTTGCTCCATGCGACATTTTCTTTTAAAAAAGTGCTCTCTGATAAGCTGCAATTGTTTCCTAGTGCCCATCCATTGCAAGCTTACTTTAGTGTATTAACTAGTCATTCACATATAAAACCTGCTTATATCTTTTGTGGAAATGTTTACATTTGGAGGGGGGGATAAATTTTCCAAAATTCTGTTTCAGGGAAATTTGTCAGAGTAATTTTTTTTTCAGGAATTTTTGCAATCTGCAATAAGAGAATAACATATTTTGAAATGACTGAAAAACTTTAAAACCACACCATACTTGTGGGGTGCAGCTGAACTAGCCATATCGTCAAACTTGTTAATATGGCATCTCTGAAACTATATGGTATAAGAAAACATATTTTTTTTATATTTTTGTGTCCTTGTTAGTTTTATCTCATTGTGAAATTTCTTGAATTTCAGAGATGAATTATAATTAATAAAAAAAGTGGTTGAATTGACGAAGTGGAACTCCGCACGCATTTCGGATATTTGCGCATATCTTCAAAAGCAAGCTGAAAGCCACTATTTTTTTTTTCTTGTTGTGTGACAGTATATATCAAAGACCAATATACATTAAAAAAGAGCTCCCTCATACCTCTGCTATTTGCTGTAGAGCCTAACATAGAATAGCAAGTTTTTTTCTTAAATTTTCACTTTACCACTATATTTAATTTATTTATTCAGTGTTTTCAATGAAATTTAAAATGATTTCTTATTCTGAAAGCTCTTTTGCATAAGGGTACAAAATTTCTTTCTTCTAAACTAAATAGCACTACAGTTATGCAGCATTTTCTAAAAAGTGGTACTCCATCACTCTACATGTGCAATTGGTATTCAGTGAAACTGGAGCACTGTATCTCAGAAACTATGTGATGTATTAAGTTAAAATCTGGTCATTTTCTATATCTTGGTGAAGTATACCTCCATGCCAAATTTCATCAAAATCTGAGATGGTGGGTTACATTTTCCTCCAAAATTGGATGAATTGATGTGGAATGACCCGGCAGTTTTACAAGGTGGACCCATGTTACTTTCAGGATGACAATGCCACCTGTCATGTTGCGAGGTCCACCATGGCTTGGTATGGTGACAATGGAGTTAATCGAATGGACTGGCCCGCGCAGAGCCCGGACCTTAACCCTATCGAGCACCTCTGGGACAAGTTGGAGCGTCGACTTAAGGGGTGCCCCCACCGTCCAAAATTGGTGAAGGAACTGACCTGTCTTCTCCAAGCCAAGTGGAAGAAAATACTGCTAGCCGTCATACAACGCCTAGTTGAGAGTATGCCCCGGAGGGTTGCAGCTGTAATCGTCGCTCGTGGAGGCTCCACCAACTATTGAAGGTGAATAAACTTTGTTTTCTTTTGATATCACAGGTGTCCAATTACTTGTTGGTAGATAGTGTATATATACATATACACAGAGATCGCAATAACGCCTCTACACGCCGAATACGCTTTAAAATTTAGAAATTGTTTTTCCATATGAAATTTCCTTTTATAATCGGTGATTACACCGGGATTTTGTCATAAAAATGACAATTTTTTTTATCCAGATATTATATGTTAACTTTTATGTCACAGTTTATGAAAAAATCATGAATTGGTTTGGCCATTGCAGAGCTAATCAGCTAGGGATCGGCTTTCGGCAATCATTCGGAAGAACCATCAGGGCGGAGAGCAGCTCAACCGATGGGCATGTGCATTACAGGGAAGCTCAACTTGTAGGGCATGCGCATTTCAGCCGTGTCGGGATTGAGACGCTAGTGTATCGGTGCAGTTAAACCTTGGCGTGGAGAAAGTGAAAAGCGACGTGTTTTGAAGTTCGTTTAATTGCCATTTCAGGGCGGGATTCCCGCCGAAAACAAAGCTGTTAAGCGGGAGTCTCCCACCTTATGAAATTTTAAGAAAAAATATATATAAATATAAAATCTTGGGTCAGTTTTTGGCAGTGACGTGCGGTGACCCAACAGACTACCCAAGCAGTCGCAAAGGCAATTACTTTTCACTTTTTTACAAGTGACATTAGCTTCAGAATTTTGAAATAATAAAAGTGGAAAAGGCTGTTGTAATAATTTACATAGACTGCAATAATTTATCCTGCAATGTGTGTGGTCAGCTGTAATGCCGTGAGGGATTACTTCTTACAGCTTAAAAACTACTATCAAATTTTGAAGATGACAATCCGATTTTTGGCGTAAATGTGACTAGGATGGTAAGTCAGATAATATCCGAAAACTTGAAAATTTTCATCGTCCTGGAGCGGGACTCGAACCCGCGTCTCCCAGAAAACGCCTAGGTATGCTACCCTACACCACCCAGAACGACCAAGTTTCAAGATTCTTTCATGAAAACTACTATCAGTTCATCATTTCCATTAAATTTATGGTTAACTAGAGGCTTTAAATTATATTTCTGGGAGGATAGTTATTTGCTTCGTAAATGATACTATAAAACAAAAATGGAATTCTAGAATAATTAATGTTACAGTTGTAAGCTCTGCGGGTGCGTGGAAGTACAAGTGATGTGGATGCTTGTCTATTACAAGCCACAGTGGATATACAGTGGACTAGCATGTGGGATGTGTTTTAATGTTTTACTACTAGAAAAATTGCTCGCAAAAAAATTAATATTTACCAGAAAATATTCTTTTCAACTGTTGACTGAAAATTTTAATCGAGAGGGCCCCAGACATAGGATGTGCACAGGGCCTCGACTGACCTAAGTCGGGCCCTGGTGTAGGGTAATTAAATTTTCAGTAAATAAGGCAGCAACATGTAGAACATTATATAATAACAAAAGGGTAGGCAGGAAACTGTCCTGAAAAAATATAGAGGTACTATTGAGAATGGGATGATCATTTTGCTGTAGGGGCCCATCCCGCAATGCTTACTGTGCCTAGGGCGCCATAAAACCTTAAGCGGGCCCTGTCTGTCACAGCTAAACCTAAACAGCAAACAGTTCCAACAAAACAGTTTGTTGGTCTTAACACTTCCGGCAAGCCATTCGCATCTTTAATAATTGGCATTCTGAATATGTCGAGTAATATTCTTTTGTTGCTGCGTTAAATTTGGCAATGCAGGCATCGGTCTTCCTTTTGAAATCACATTCCTCTTTTCTTCTAAAAATCGGCGAGGAAACGGAGTTTGTAACAAATCGGCTATAATGTCTTCGTTTAGGGAATCGGACATGGCTGTTTAGAATCTTTTTTAATACACATGCCCGATATATTCAGTCATTCCCAGTACACGATGTAAAAAGAACTTCGAACAATGCATCCAGCTCCCATAACCCAAGCAGTTGGTGGACTGCTTGATTTAGAGCTAAGACGGTCGTTTCTAGGGAGCATTTCTCATTGTTTAGCAGACTGGTGCTGTCAGGCTGTCAGAGCAACACCCCTTCAGCGGCGGTGACGCTTGGGTGACTGAAGCAGGTGTTGTATGTGCTCGGCAGCATCATTTGTTTCTCCTGTCTCGCCGTTGTTATTACTGGTGTGCGTGGATTATACACTTATGAAAACTTCAGAGGTATAAGAACGGATTTATAACTTTGTGGTGATTATTACCTGTGTCGAAAACAGAAATTTAAAGAATTAGAGATTTTTTATGTATCCTTCATTTCCTTTGCCCATTGCCCAAGCACTGCTTGGGTTGCTTGGGTGCAATGCACGTCACTGGTTTTTTGGATCGCTTGCAAAATTTGAGCGTTAAAAATGTATCCTTTGTAAAAATACGTGATTTAGAAACGGACTGTTCAGAGTTCCGAAAATTGCAATCGAATACATCGGGAACATAAACAGTTTATGGACCCGTGAATCGGCTTCCATGCGTAGCTGTATGAGCAGTTCATTTTGCATATCGCAGACTGTTACAAATCAAGCATGAGATTATTCTTCGGATTCGCGGAATTCCATATTTCGGTTATACTTGAGAAATAAAAGAAAACAACCAACTGAAGATAATGTTTTATTTTCGGAGGATTAGTGTGTGTGTGTGTGGGGGGGGGCTCGTTTTCCGCCTGGGGAACAGTATTCTGTTTTTCAGAATTTCCGACAACGAAAGCTAAACGAAGTGAAATTTTTTCCCGTGATCGTAATTTCTTTTTCTCACGAAGTTTCCTCTATCCAGTATTGTTATTAAACATCATTTTATTGCATAAATGTTTGCATTTCAGCTTGAAAGTGTAGACAATAGTTTCCAATAACGGAAGTTCGATGGAGCAAAAATTTCCTTGTAAACTTTGGGAACGAGTTTCTTTCGCGGATTCGAAAAGTAACTCTGTTGTCATCAAAACTGAAGATAATTTTTAGGGGGTGGGGGTGGGGTGTGCGTGCGCGGTGGCCGTGGAAGGGGGCGTTTTCCAGCTGGGGACGGAATTTTGTCTTTTAAAACTTTCGAAAACAGAAATTAGACGAACTGCAGATTTAATCTGTAATCGTAATTGTTTTTTTTTCCTCGCAATATTTCCTCTGCTCATTTTTATTGTAAAATATAATTTTGTTTCATAACTGATTGTGTTTCAGCTTGAAAACAGAGGAAAAATTTCCGAAAACGGAAGTTGGACAGAGCAAAGATTTTGCCTTAATCCTAATTTTTTTTCGCGATGTTTCCACTGTCCTGAATTATTGTTAAATGTTATTTTCCCTCTATAAATAGTTACAAAGGGAGAAACTGGACATTCCTCATATCAGAAGAATGGTTGAATCAACCAAGTCTCAATTATGTGGTAAGCATCTCATACATAGTATTCAAGAATATTTTTTTTTTCGGACCTGGAGGAAAACATGTTCAAAAATAATAAATTAGTTGAACTTTGTAACACTAAACTTGCTCATCACAATGTCCAATGAAGGTTTATTTTATCTTTTGTGATTGAGATAGACTGCAGATTTCCTTCCTCCATAATAGATACTCTTTTTGAAGTTTCAGTGTGTAGAATCTGAATCTGTGAAGCAACACACAGCTACCATTTATATGGCCCAGTTGTTAGTAGAAATGTTTTCACTTTTAAGGCTACAACACCCCTAAAGTTTCGGTGGCTAGGTTTGGCCTAAATTCTGTTTGATTCTTGCGGACAATGCTAAAAAAATTTCTGCAGTTGCATTACTGTGTGATACAACAAGAATAGCATGTATCAGGTTTGGTAAAACTTCATACTTTTTAGCACCAATTGCACCAGTCATTTTCAAAGTGTTTGACCATGCAGTTTCAATTGTAGGACTATTTGAAACACATTCTTCCATTTCATCTATTTGATATAAAGCAAACTCCAATTCCAACTTGTCCAGATCACTGTCACTAACAACAGCTGGGAAAATATTTGCCAAGCACATTACTGAAGAAAAGGATGCTTCTTCCACCCTAAATCCTATATCAGCAACTTCTGCATGCAGCAGAAATTTACTTTTCAGTCAGAATTTCTTCAAAATATAGTTACCTGTAACACTTAACAACAACAAAGGATAGTCAGAACATCGCGGGAAGAAAAAATTATGATTACAGGAGAAATCTTCGTTTCGAACGTCTTCCGTTTTGGGAAACTCTTTCCTCCCTTTTTAAGCTAAAAGGTAAGTATTTATGGAATAAATGGATATTTAAGAAAAATACTGGGCAGAAGAAACATTGCAAGAAAACATTTCGTTACGAGAGAGATCTTCACTCCAACTAACTTCCGTTTCCGGAAGATGGAATTCCGTCTTCAAACGGAAAACGACCACCTTCTCCCGCAAGATTTCTGCTCAGTTTGTGCATTGATCACGAGTAAGCCCCAAATGATAATGGCTGACCTAATCCCGGTGTCGGCGTCGTGCATTCTTCCCACTTAAATTTAAAACAAGCAAAACAAATTCCTCAGAAAGAAAGAAAGGAGAGAAGAAAAAAGTAAGAAAGAAACAGAAAGCTGTGTCACAAACTTTATTCAGAGGCTTCAGGCCAACGTAATACTGGCCTGAAGCTGTGCTTTCTTTCCACTTAGCTTTCAAACAAGCAAAACACATTCCTCCTCTTAAGAAATGAAAAAAAAAAAAAAAAAAAAAAAAAGAAACAAAGAGGGGAGTCACAAACTTGCTTCAGAGACATCAGGCCGACGCAATCCCAGGCCAACGTTATCTTGGGCCACTGCGAAAGAAGTCTACCTGGCATACGTAATCCAGGGCCGGCGCCATGCTTTCTTTCCACTTAGCTATCAAACAAGCAAAACAAATTCCTTCTCCTCGAGGGAAAAAAAAAAAGAAACAAAGAGCTGTGTTATGAACTTTGTTCAAAGGCTTTTACATTGATTAATTACAAAACCAGTAAAAATGTCTTAATAACAGCGAAAATCTGAATATCCATAATTTTTTTGTTAGTTATCCGTAATCCCCGGGGTGAAATCTGTAATAATTACGGAGATGCTGTAATGGTTGACATCTCTGTGTGTCGTCCGTAAGAAGCGGCTTCACGGCAGCTTGGATTCTCGAACGATCTCACAAAAACAGGAACGCATTCGCATACATCACAAATTACAAGGGTGAGAGTTCTTGCCGATGACGTCACAACGATAGAGCACTCTCTCTTTCTCTCGTCCCATTTTTTTTTTTATTTATGTGGTGCTTGTAAACCTTATAGATGAATCACTAACATAGTTTACCATTTATTCTTAAAATTTCAGGATTACACTCAAATTTTCAAGATACAGAACAAAAACAAGGGCATTTCAAAACAAAAAAATAAAAATCAGGAACTTCAGGTCAACTCCGACCCCTGCGACTTACTTATTTTATATAAAAGAAATTCAATTACATGCTAGTTCATGTTGACATATTTATATATAGATATAATTAGTGTTTATAATAAATATTATTTAGCTAAAAATTTAATGTGATAATTGTTCGTTCTCTAAAATTACTCCTTTGAAAAGGAAAATACTCCTTCAAAAAATGTGGAGTATTTTTACTCTTGAAAAAATCCTAGCATGATCTCTGCATATACAGTATATGTGTGTGTAAATTTAAGTTTTGCATATCTGACTCTGGCTTAAGTTCAGATTTATAAAGAAAAAAATCAGCCTTTTTCAAAAATTTGAAAGGATTATTACATTGATCCTTAGTACTGGCAAAAGCAAACACAATTTTTGGTATGAACTGGGTTGGACTACTTCCTCTAATAACATTCAGGCCAACAAGATCCTCCTAAAAAAACTCAGGCAATGTATGACATGTGCAATGCACACACACACACCCCTCTCTGTGGCCAGCACCCATAAAACACAATTTCCCCCTTTCTCTCTTTTGGCAATGTACTAAAGTTAATAAATAGCTACAGTAAAACTAAGGTAAGTATTCTTTTTACTTCAACGTTTCATTTTTTTTTTTTTTTTTTTGGCCTCTGCACCAACTGTTTGTTTTATACCAGTTTAGCAAAAAAAAAAAAAAAAAAAAAATGTTATTTTAGTTTCAGGCTACAAGACCCAAATGTGAAGTCATTTAGGACATTTGGACTACAAGCCAAAATGTGCTATTGGTGCCTGAAATTAAGTGCTTTTGATTTCAGCCACAGCAGAAGACTTTCACTGTATCCCTCCTAACTCTAAATACCTTGTGGAACAGGTTGGAAAGTAATGTTTATTTTAATTACGTGTGTTTAACTTCTTTCAGCAAAGTGTTTATTTGCAGCTCAACATCATCTAACTCTACTTTCTTTTCTTTCATTGTCTTTCTAAAGCTGTTAGAATACTTCATGGCTCCAGTGGATTCAGCTTTATCAGCAAGTTTCTCAGAAGATGCTTGTAAATCTTCAACTGCACTCTGAAGCCTGGCTTTTTTATTTTTTAGCTCTTGTAAAATTCATCAAAAAATGACTTTTGTTTTCTCCTTTCTACTTTATTTTCTTTTGCTTTCTGCTGTTCAGACAAATAGGAATGATACTTTTGCCTTGAACCAGCAGCAGCTATTCGAAGTTCTTTGGAAATGGAGACATTTTTCATCCCTATGTGATCCAAGATGATCCTTTGAGCAACGTAAGACTTTTCAGCCATATTTTCAATTTCAATGGCTTGAAGCTCCTTTCAATAGCTGCTTGTCTGTGTGACAAAATCAACAGCATTTTGACAATTCCCAATACCTTTTGCATTTGTCTTCAGAAAAGTGTTTATGTAGAAACCGATCAAGTCAGAAACCCTTATTTGCAGGGCTGAACTTTGACTGATTTTTCAATACAACTTCACTAAGGAAGTTGTTGAACTGTTGGAGTATTTGCTCACAGTCTGTCTCAAGAACACGACTGTCATCAACCAAAGCAGACAAAATCTGTTTCAGTTTGACATAGCAATCAAGAGTGTTTTTGCTACCATATGTCGGGGATCTAAGCATGACATGCACCTGACAATAGAATACTTTACTGGTGATTTATCAATTATCTTATACACCATTGCAAAAATGAAGTCTTGGCACTGTAATTTTAGCTCAATGACTGCCTTGTCAGTGACTTTTTTGTGGAACGTTAATTCTTGGATTATGCGATCTCCCACAAATCCTGCACTGATCCTTGCTGATGGATGAGCAAGTGTCTTTCACAGTAACATCAAATTTGGACAGTTTAAGAAGAGTGCTCATTTCCTCCACATGTTCTTTTTTCATAACACTAAAATTTGACAATCAATCAACCACAAGCTTTCGTAGTTCTTCAGCTAGAAATGGCAGTAGTGGTTTGTTATCCTGGAAGAGTGTCAAAAATGGC
The DNA here is from genome assembly GCA_039090855.1 of Macrothele yani. Classification (NCBI taxonomy): domain Eukaryota; kingdom Metazoa; phylum Arthropoda; class Arachnida; order Araneae; family Macrothelidae; genus Macrothele; species Macrothele yani. The sequence continues at coordinate 134,609,827 of CM077010.1, read as the reverse complement.
TGTAAAATTTTACAGGCAGACAAGAAAAAGTTCAGCTTTACAGGCATAAGTTCATCTTTAAAAGCCTTCTGTATCTCAACAAACGATTAAGATGTTGCTTTGGAAAACTTTCCCTCTTCAACACACCGAATGTACTTCTTTACATCAGTTCATATACCTAATGCTCTTTCACAAGCTGGGACATTTTCTAGCCACCTGTGTTTGCAGAATGGCTTTGGCATTTTCTGAGACTGCGACACTTTCAAAAAATCCTCTGTCCCTGCAGGTGAATCCTTGAAGAGATAATTCAAACTGGTTAATATGTTGTCAATGCCCCATTGTGACACACTTTCACCTTGCTTGAACACATTGTTTAAAGTGTGCAGTCCACAGCTGCCAGTGTTCAACATTTCACACTTGAAGTCTGATTTCACTTCCTGCTGCAGTAGGTCGAACAGCTTCCAATTAACTGCTGGGCTGTCCTTAGAGAGCTGCAGAACTTTCTGCAAAGTCAGATTCTCAATGGCTTCATGTAACATTTTTAATAAGTCTTCTGCTGTAGCATGTCCCATAAATAAAGAGGTTTTGGTACCTCATTTTCACTTCACTGTCAGAATTGCACCAATATCTAACATAGACATCCATTTGTTTACGCTGCAATGTTTTGTTCAGACTTTCATCAAACGACAAACTGTAATACTCTGCTGTTTTCAATGTACTGAATAACATAGATCTATAATATGGTGCTAATCCAAAGCACACAAGATAGGCACACTTCGTTGGACCACAAGAAAAGTGCTTTGTTATCACACTGTCTGGGAATATATCACAGAATAAGGAACCAATGTCAGCACAGGAGTTGTACGAGTAGTGACTACTCACACACTTGAGAGCCCATTTAATCTCGGCATCTAATGCATCTTTTTTTATAAAGCGAGTCAAAATTGTACCAGTAGTGGAGGATTCCTTTGCCAGGGTTTTTTTTTTGTGTAGAACTTGATATTTCAGATGATGATGAAGATGGGAATGGTCCCAGGGAAAAATTCTTGTATACTACCAGCAGCAGCAGTTTCCTTTGCACTCACAAGCCTGCGGTGTTTTTCCCTGAAAGAGTAATAAAATTAAATTCAGTTTATGCAATTTAAGATGCCATTAAATTATTTTTTATTTTATACAATACTGCATGACTAGAGAGAGTAAGCAAGGGAACACAGAAAAACATGCAAACAGACAGGGTCTATAACAAATCACAGCAATTTACCAAAACTCATTATTAGGACAGGGCAGGAGTGGGGCCAGATGCAAAAACTGTATAGAATGGGAAGAAAAATTGGAGGAAATCAAATTGAAGATGATTGAAGGGCAGAAATAAAGAACTGAATGGTGGGGGCTAGAATAATTTCTCATGCTAGTTTTTGGGAAGAAAATTTGTAAGAGTTCAATGAAGTAAAAATAGGGTAGAGCTTACAAGGTTGGTCAGTTTGACTAAAGATATGTGTATGAAAATGTAATTGTTCCTACTCTGATGTATGGCAGTGAAACCTGGGTACTGCAGAAAAGACATAGGAGTTGTTTGTGTGCTGGGGAGATGCGCTACTTACGGGGCAAGACATGCTCTGGTCATGTGAAGAATGAAGATGTGTTGCAGATGTGAAGCAAAATGTTGTTAGTAAGGCAGAAACTAATATTCTTAGGTGGTTTGGCCATGTTGAAAGAATAAGTGATGAGGTTCTTATGACTAAGAGAATTTTTTCAGCCCAAGTGGCAGAAAAGGAGGCCATGGGAGGACTAGATTCAGGAATGTCTGTTTGAGAAAAAGATTATGAGTTAAGTACAAAAGGTCGTGTTTGCAGCATGTGATGGATGTTAATGAAGTTCAAGCTGTGTGCCAAGATCATTGTAAATGGAGACATTTGATACACCAACAGCAAGTAATTTCTAGTTCTATCAGTTAAATGTGAACTTGGAAATTTGTCTTTCTTTGAGGAGCTAACCTCTGAATCTCAGGGAACAGCTTAATGATATGTATGTATATACAATATGGGAGGAGGGTTTAAGCATATTATCCAAAACTGCCAACTCTCAGAAACCGAAATAAAAAAAAAAAAAAAAAAAAATATATATATATATATTAAATTCTAAAATTTTTTTCCTTAGTCTTCAGTTTTGCTCTTAAGTATATATATATATATATTAATCGATATGTTCGATGAAAAATTTAATCGATATATTCAATGAAAAATCAAGGAGGTTATATTACTGGAGACACCACTCCTATCCACGCAGCATTGGCCGCCATAAGTCACCGCCTGTGCTGCAATGACGCCCTGAGCAGGCGGCACCACGCAGCCGCAGAAGAGAAGCTGCTTGGAAACCAATGGAACAAAAGCTTCTAAGCGTATAAACAGATAAAATGAGTAATTCAATAATCTTTATCAATGATACACAAGCTTACTGTTTCATCAACGGTATAATTTAGTTCATTTTGCCTGCTTGTGACGTCACACCACAGATTAGCTGTGACCTATGGCGGCAGAGCAAGTGGTGTCTCCAGTAATATAACCTTGTGAAAAATACTTGTCCAGCATAGTGATTAAATGTACTGAACATATCGATTAAAACGATATGTTACCTTTGAAACATGTATCAACTTTTAATTGATATGACTACAGATGTTTGAATTTATCGGCACGTTTATTTCGATTAAAATAGAATCTATACATAATTTCTCATTACTATGCTATAAACTATGCTATCATTATGATCTATAAAGAGATAAACATTTATTTTTATGGAGGTTTGCATCTCAAGGGAAGGATGTTTCACCCTTTGACCCCCAAATTCAATAGGATCGTATCCATGCCGTCACGGAACGAACTAAAATGTTTTTAAAAACGGATTATTTTCATGCTAGGATTATCTTACGGAGAGACGGACAATGAGACAGTCAAATGAAATAAATGAGTGACTGAGGGACACTAATTGGTAAATTATGCTGAACTAAAAACGAAGTGAATAAACACCTCGCACGAATTGCATCCAGTTCATTACAACTTTTAACAAGGGAAGTTAATTTCGTATTTTTTTTCCCCACGTAGTCAACATTAGATTTATGCTTGGCGCAATATAATTAGTAATATTATTCCTTTCACCACGCGAAACGCTGAAATTAAATCGACACATAAAGCAAAATGCATATTTTTCATTTTTTAAGATTTTGTAATACACAGGAAACTCCGCAGAATAAGCATCACAGAAAGTTTTATAGTACCCCCCTTCTTTTTATATATATTGCTGCTCATAGAGATTCACTAATACTAAATTTATTGACACTTGAAAAAAATGCAAGTAAAACTGCTATAGTAAAACAGCAACAGTTTAAAGAGATGCAATTTGCAGAGGAAAAAAGTGTAGCACAACATATTAATTTGGTTGAATCAAGCCAAGATATTTTTATGCACGTTATCGAGAGACGAACAAAGCACGGTTGGAAAGCGTACAAACTTTACTAACGGACGAGCAAAATAAATCATTGCTGGAGAAGCACTGGCTCGAATGAACATTGGACTCACTTTTTTTTTTTGACTTCCTGTTATAAGCAGCATTCTTTCGTTAGGTCAAATTTATTACCAGAGAAGAAGTTGCGAAACCATGACCCAATGCATTTTTAATTTCACAAAATTGATAGCTTTTGCTTAATTTCGTCATGTTGGGTATAGATTTGGGCTTAAAAATTACAGATTTAAAATCCGTTTGAATATTTTTTCTACGATAACTACGTTCTGAGATCGCATTTCGAACTGGGGCAAAGACACTTGCTCTCAAGTGCTTGCTCCAATGCAAGTCCAAGGAGGTCACACCCCATTTTGGCCTCAGAAGTTGCGGCCCGGGGGACAAAGAATGCATTAACTGAAAAGGAGAAGGGGGGGGGGGAGACAGCGAGAGGCCCAAGGTTAAACAAGCTCAGCTTGGTTGTTATCCTTATCAGTTTACGCGGGGCGCAAGTTTTAGTGTTTGAAACAACGCAAAACATAACACGTGGGAAAACTGCTGCAAATGTTCCCACAAACACATTACGAATAAGCTTATTATAATAACTGAAAAGTTGTTCATAACTTACATTGGCACTTTACTTTGAATGGATTAGGTTAAATAAAAAAAGTTTGAATAGCGGGTGCAAAATCATCAGAAAAAGGAAAATAAATCTCGGGAAATCACCAAATCCGTAAAATTAACATTTTGCCCGTAAACCAAGTCACGTTTCCGTAAATTTTACGGGAAAATCGTAAAACCTGGCAGGTATGTATCCACACAGGGATCAGAAAGTATATTTATAAATTTGAATAATAAAATTATTAGACCAGTGGAATTTTTTAAAACAAAATTACTAAATATGAGGGAAAGCCCGTCAATTTGAACAATCCCTCCCCACACGCAATTTTGCCCAAATCCTCCACTAGTAAAAAAAATTAACAAAAAACGCCGTATAATCTGCACATGACAGATGTTGATCCAGAAGCGGAATTTCCGACAGAAAAGTCAGTCATCCACAAGTCCGTGAAGTCGGGAAAAAAACGATCTTACTAAATAAAGAAACTCATTTTTAAATGTTCCTTTTTTTTATGTATTTTTATCTCCGGACAAATAAAGAAAGCTCAGCAGCGTTTAATCTGACAAATAAGACTAGCTTTTTAGATAAAATCTCTAAAAATATTTTAGCATTTTCAAATGTTCTTCAGAGCTCGCGGAGGGGTGTCAGATGGGCCAGGATTTCCACTAGACCTGGATAAAAGGGTAAAAACATATACTTGTGCAAATATTTTATGAAACTGACTGAAATTTTAATGAACACCATAAACCGTTAATAGGAAAATATGACAGTAGGAATACGACCTCCAAATTTTGCCTAAATCGGTTAAAAACTGTTTAAATTAGCCTTCAAAATTTTATTAACCATTTTTGTTTACTAATGATTAAAAATTTCCATGGCTAATTCAAAAAGTTTGTAACCGATTCCGGCGAAATTTGGAGGGTCTGTTCTTAATACCAATTCATGTTGTTGATCAAAATTTCAACCAGTTTCATGAAGATTTCGCAAAGTTAGTTTTTGCATTTTTTATGCATAGTTCTGAATCAATGGTGGGGGGAGTACGCCGCGAGTGCTTGTACGTACATTTCCATTGGCTGGTTGCCAAAAACGGAGAGCACAGGATAAATTCCAGAATGTAAAAACTTTTTCCAGGTTTTTACGAGAAAGTTAATATTTTCCCTGATTTCTCCCGGTTTTTAAACCAATTATAAAATTCCATGTTTTCCCGGTTTTGTGGCCACCCTGTTGTATCAACACACCGTTAAAACAAGAAATCTTAATATTTAGAAAAATGATTTTAATCCTTCAAATCACAGTAAAAAAAAAATAACTTCAAATTTTGAAATCCAAATTTCCGGGATTCCCAGGTTCTACAGACCCGGATTCCTGAGCTAACCCCAGAGTGAAAGCAAACACGACCCTGTTAAAAGCGCCTATTTTTATTTCATAATTTTCTTTCTTTTTTTTTTTTTTTTTTTGAGAGTTCAACGATTTTTGGTATAATTTCGGAATTTCCTCAAAATCCTTACAACCATGAAAAAGTATTAAAAAAAAACCAGCAATTATATCACCATTAAAAAAAAACAGCAATTATATCACCATTAAAAAAAAAAAAACTTACCTTTCATGTGTGCCTTTAAAGCAGCTTCTCCCATCTGTCAAATGTCCAATTCCTTCCTGCAGGGTCGGCAATATGCTTTGTGCCGATTATTTTCAATGGAAGATATCCACACTTTATAGAGCGGATGCTCACACCACGTGTCACTGAAGCAACACTTGCTTGGCATTTTCTTAATGCTCAACCTGAGCAGGCACTGACCCTACAAAGCTGTGATTAAACTTTTTTAGTATATTTATCTTTTTAGAACAGCAAACAGAAAAAAAAACCCAGCAGCTGTTTGAGATCACAAATAACAACAAGCCGAGAAACGTAACTGCGATATTCATTTTGTTGCCGTTGGTGATCAGCACAGCAGAGCCGAAGTACATTTGCTGTGTCATTACTGGTTAGGTAGGTTTACCACTGCCTTCAAGAACTAAAGGGGAAACACTGGCCAGTTATAATGCAGGGATCGCATGCTGCACCGCCACTCCCAAGTAATCCTAGTTGATGCCAGGGCTCCACGAAAACGACCGATCGAGAGTTTACGGGCAAATGTGTACAGCCACAATTTGCCACTTTTTATTTTTATTTTTGAAAAATTAAAAAAAAGAAAAGAAGTCCAAAAATAAGCACCTTTAAGCACTTTTTGGGAAAATATAAGGACTTTTAAGCACCCCAAAAAAATATAAGCACATTTTAAGGATTTATAAGCACTGTGGGAACCCTAACAGCAATATAAAAATTTCACCAGTTTTTGCCGATTTACTGATACATTACCCAGCCCTACCACAAAGAGATTATATGTGAAGTGCTTTGTAAAGATTCTCAAGGGAAAGATTATTCACGAAACTAGCAATTGCTTGTCAGTAGCTTTTTTTTTTTTCCGGACTATTGTCCATTCTAATTGATACAGACAAAATATCTCATTTTACGAAAAATTGAAGCATTTTTCCTGATGTTCTAAGTTTAACGCAAAAAGTTTTTTGAAGCTAGTATTGCTGTACACAAAGTCTGCATTAAAAAAATCATGCAATTCATGGAACAAGGACTTATTCAAAACTTTAAATTTTTGTTTTAAATGATGATGGATGAGTCACAAAATTAAAATATGCAATTGTGGCACCTTTTAAAAATAAAGTTATTTGTTGAACACTATAACACAAAAAGCTAATATGTAAAAACAAACAGCAGCATTTTTCCCCTTCAACATTTCAAAAATCTTCCAACTTTTGAAAAAAACATGGAAGAAACTAAAAATAAGATAATAACTGTAAGCTCTACAGAATAGATTTTTTTATTCAAAAATTTGAAAGATCCCAACAGTTTTTTTTTCTTTATACATATGTAAAAATATTTTTGGCTAAGTTGAGGAGGGGTGCATTTTTAAAAACAAAAATTGCGCACTGTGTAGTACAAACACAAACTCCTTTTTTTTTTTCAGTCTTTTATGTTGTAAAGTTTAAGATACTATAATGTTCTGTCAGCAAAAAATGGGGAACCATTTTTTTTACCAGATGTATACATCAGGTAGATCATTTTAAAGAAGAAAAAAAAGTCACAAAGTTGGTACTGAGTTATGGTTTTCTTTGACTGGCAGTGGTTCTGAAATCGCAATTTTTGGTGACAATCATGACTGGTGTTGCAAATTTTTGTTTGTAACTTGCACACATAATAATATATATAAATGTTCATCAAAATTAGAGATGAGTGGCGTCATTGTGTTAAAAAAGTTGGATGATTTGTCATGGAATGACTCAATTATTTTTCCCATAGCAGAGATACTTTATTCACACCAGTGGTTTTCTGCCCAACAGGCATGTCCTTTAATTCTTTAACAAATGAGCAACACATAAGTTCTGCAATCCAAGAATAATTTAGAAAATATAACTTACAGAGAGAGAGAGAGAGAGAGAGAGATGTACAGGTAACTTCCCTATTGCTTTCTATGAAACACAACATTTCACTGTTAAAGAACAATGCAATATTTATCATTCGTGCAATTCAGCCACAAATATTTTAACAGAAAATGCAGTCAATAATTAAGACTTCATTTAACTTATTAATTCATTTTACAGAGAAATCAACAAAAACATAAATTAGATTTCAGAGGTTGATAAGATACTTAAAAGTTATTCTTAACTTCAAAAAGTTAAGCCTAAGATGTTCTTTGGACCTATACTGTGGATAAACTGGAGGAAGCAGTTGTTTTGACACCACTTACAATGTTACTTTATAACACATACCTGTAATTGCCACTCTCTTGTCTGTCTAACACAAAACTAAAAGAAAATGTCCAAAAAACAGGATGAATTCAATTTTTACTTAATGTAAATTTATGATCGAGAGGGGCAACAAACAACAGTGCCATCAGTTTACTTGGGTGTAGGGCCAGCACTGCCACTAACGCGCTGCTGTAGCGTGTAAATTACTTAAAAAAAAGGGGGGGGCCCATAAAATTATAAAATTACAAAAATTCTACAGGTCCTTCCTTTAGGACCCACATCTTTTTTTTTTTTTGAATTTTTTAACATGCCGTTTGGCAAAAGTCAAATTCATGAGAATTAGGGAAATGATGAAAATAGCCAGCAATGCATCGTCCCTCAAGATTGTGTAAATATACAATATAAGATTACGCAAATTTACAAATGGGGTCATTCCATAAAATATCACATTGTGGTGGTTGCTGACACATTTTAGAAAAAAATTATATTTTTACTATTGAATAGCTGTTATAAGTAGATTTTAGAAATAGCCATTTCCATCTCAATTCAGGCAGGCATGACCAACATGTGTCAGTTGACCACCTCCAATTTTTTTGAAAAAATTATGGTAGCTAGCTACTCCTAACAGAGATTAAAGTACTGCAAAAGGATTTTTCATAAAAAAAATTTGTCGAGCTACAGCATTTTGAAAATAGGCAAAAAATACACTCGTGGCGAAAATCATGTGAAACGCCAAATTTTTAAGTGCACACTGCTCTTGAAACAGGTAGAGACTAGAATTTTTTTTTATTTTGAAGCTATTGAATTGGCCTTTCTTCAAATTCACAGAAATTGGTCAAACAAATGTTACCAAATGGCAAAAAAAAATTATATTTATTACAAAAAATTTTAATTTTCCACAAATTTAGGATTTTTTTTTTTTAAGAAAAAGACTTATCAGGTGGGTAAGTGTGCCAACCTGCACCCTACTAGGGTTGTCTTAGCAGTAATTTTATTTTTATCCTGTGATGCTTGTAACTCATAAAATTAATTTTTTAAATATACAAAATTTCAAAAAATCAACATTTTTGAATTGCAATATCTCAAAAAACTAAGTGAAAATGGTGGTGAATGATTTTATGAAAGTTGGGCAATTTTTGACTCATGGGTAAACTACAATTTGCAGTAATTTTTGGGCTAGACTGCAGCTGATATGATTTCAAAGTTTGATTTTCGAAAGCTGTGGAACTGAAAATGGTACTCCCCAGTGCACTTTTTATGGAGTACTGTGAAACACCTATTAAGGCTGCTTGAGAGTCATTGGGGGAGTCAATGAAAATAAGAACTACTGAAGATTCAACTTACAGAAAGAATCTTCACAAGCTATAAGAGATGCACCTTCATTTGTTGAAACTGTCTCCCCCTTGTTCCCAAAGACTAAACTTCTACTCCTCACAAACTTGTGAAGTTCAATCCTATCGAACCAGCAAAGTAGAAGAGTGGGATACAGTAAAATCTGTTGTTGAAATTCCTGGTTAGTACAAGGAAACAAACCAAAGTGAAACACCTATTAAGGCTGCTTGAGAGTCACTGAACAGTCTGGCACCCACATAAAGCAGTGCAATTTTCAAGCCAACAAAAAAAGAACCCTTTTTCCTGTTAATGATTTTCAAATAGGAGACTTTATAGGATGCATTTATGACGATAACTGGTGGATGGATGGGACAGATTACAAACATATCTAAAGAATTCGAGGACGTATCTTTCATGGATCAGCCAGAGGTTTTTGGTGGCCAGAAGAATGTGGCAAGTAAACAGGTCAAGTGCCTAGTGCTTATAAAAAATGTACTTCAAAAAGGTGAATGCCCCAAACTCCTATTGGATGTTCGGCACGACTTCATACCTTTGATGAGAAGGAAATCGATAAAATCCAGCAGCTTTTCTCAGTTTGAACAATTTGTAGTTATGATGATGGTGAGCTCATAATTTTGTTTTGTTTTTTTTGAGGCTTTTTTCTTATGTAAATAGAAATTGAATCTTAACTGCAACTGAGACAAAGCATTGTATGTGTAAAGACTATGGATTAAAAAAATAAACATGTACATAGGTGACAATTATTAAAAATCATAAAAATGACTTTAAAATATAGATTGACACTGCAATTTGGAATATATACTCAGGTAAACTTTTCAGAAAATCTTTTGAAGTAGTTGTTTTTTTAATAATAACCCAACCGTGAGGTTAGAGCAGGAGAAGTGCATTTTCAAGAATTTGTAGTAAAATTTCAAGGTAAAAATCCAGTAATCTGATTCCCCCAGTTAACTACCTACCATTAATTAGGACATTGTTTGGACAAAATTTCAGAATTAAAAAAATGGGGTTTTTGAGATATTGCAATTCAAAAATGTTGATTTTTTTGAAAATTTTGTATATTTTAAAAATTAATTTTATGAGTTACAAGTATCACAGGATAAAAATAAAATTACTGCTAAGACAACCCTAGTAGGGGTGCAGGTTGGCACACTTACCCACCTGATAAGTCTTTTTCTTAAAAAAAAAAAAAAAAATCCTAAATTTGTGGAAAAAAAAACTTTTTTTGTAATAAATATAATTTTTTTGCCATCTGGTAACATTTGTTTGACCAATTTCTGTGAATTTGAAGAAAGGTCAATTCAATAGCTTCCAAAAAAAAAAAAAAATAGTCTCTACCTGTTATAGTTCAGGAGCAGTGTGCACTTAAAAATTTGGTGTTACACATGATTTTCGTCACGAGTGTATTTTTTGCCTATTTTCAAAATGCTGTAGCTCGACCAAAAATTTTTTTTATGAAAAATCCTTTTGCAGTGCTTTATATCTCTATTAGGAGTAGCAACCATAATTTTTTCAAAAAAATTGGAGGTGGTCACCTGACACCCCTGACTGAATTGAGATGGAAAGGGTCAAATGCATTTATAAATTTTTCATAGGCCACCATGTTAAAGAAAAAAAAAAAAAAAAGAATCAAAATGGTACCCTCCGACAAGCAAAATTGAGTCCTGCAGTCATGTTTGTTTTTTATAATATCTCCCAAACTATTAAAGATAACAGTTTCAAATAAAATGCAGTAACTTAAACATAGTATGTTTGTTTTTTATAATATCTCCCAAACTATTAAAGATAAGTTTCAAATAAAATGCAGTAACTTAAACATAGTCTGAACTATAAAACGAAGTATTAACATTGCATTTAATATTTAATTTAGTAGCAGAAAATTTGACATGCATTTTCAGTGCAAAATTGAATATTTCACTAACTTTAAGATTTTTTAACTTATGAAGGAATTACGTACACTAAATGAAACTCTACAATTAAATAAAGTACACGTAGTTAGACAATTTTAAAATGTTAAACTCAATATTAACACCCTCCTCCTTATTAAAAAAATTGTTTAAAAAGTACATTTTGCAAATTTCAGCCATATTTGACAAGCTGTATTTAAAAAGGGAGTGGATGAAAAAAATCTGAAAATTTTATAGAATGTACTTCTAGCAGAGGTTAGCATTGTGTAAGTCTCGTATTGTGTTTTTGATAAATATGCATACCTGCCAACATTGGGTAGAGCCTTGTCAGTAGTAATCAGTATTATTGCACGGCATACATAGACTTTTTTATGAAATGATTCATCTCTTTGTGAAAAAGATGCACAACAACAAAACGTTACAACAAACAAGGACTCTAATGAAACAAACTTAACTCATGTGAAACGCAAAGTTGATTCCCCTGCTAGCAAGGGCATGATAGGTAACATTGCGAGATTTAAGTTCAAAACTTCCACCAATAAAAATCAGTCAGATGCGTTAAGAATTCCACAACACCTGACAGATAGGAAATCCAAGCAAATGAAAGTGCAGTGTGCAAACCTTCACTCACCATATGATCATACTGCCTCTAAAATTGCAGTTTATGACAAGATAAACCAAAGAAGGAAAAAAAAAAAAAGCTGGGTGCTTTAACTGGGTGAAAAATCAAAACACACAACATGACTGTGGACCACACTGTTAGTTTGTTTTTTATTGACCCTGCAGCTGCGCAGCATCCACTGCTTTTTTTTTTTCTGCTGATATCTTTCTCTCCCTATTTATTTATTGTTGATTTTCTTTCTTTTCCTTTTTTTATTCCTTCTAATAACAATAACTTCTTCTGGCATGCTAAAAAAAAAACTTTCAGCCTGAGGACCATGATATCAAAGCTTCAACTATTTTAGATAAATGATGTATCTTTGAGGATAACACTTTTGAACACTATGCATCAATTTTCACAAATTTTCCAACTTTGTCACTTCCGTTTTCCAGAATTTACCCACCCCTCCCTTATCAAGCTTAAATGCAAAACTTATGGGATAACAATGCAGAAGAGTGGAAACATCGCTGGGGGGGGGGGGTAAGCGATTACGACGAAAATCTTTGCTCTGTACGACTTCCAGTTTTGGAAATGTTCCATAATTTTTCAAGCTGAAACACAAATATTTACGCAGTAAAATGATCATAACTCAATGTGTAGTATGATGAACATGCTTCCTCTAACATAAGTATATATTATGATATTGCAATCTATTGGTGGGAACTGATCTTCATTTAGCAGGCCGTTTTTAATTCTTCAGGTAATGCTCCTAGTCGGTTGGTGGTGGTATTGTCAACTTCAGTACAAATTTTGAAGATGACAATCCATTTTTTGGGGTAAATATGACAAGGATGGTAAGTCAGATAATATCCGAAAACTTGAAAATTTCGTCGTCCCACATAGCGCCCGGGTATGCTAACCACTACACCACCCAGAACGACCAAGTCTCAAGTTTCCGATTAATTTGAATATAACCATCACAGGATTTGCTAGTCGAAGCAACCGACATTCATGTTTAGCGAATTTGGAGGTTAAGAATCCTATCCCATGCTTGCTCAGAGGAGCAGATAAATCACGAATGGAATACGGGATTACACCATACAATACAAATTTTGAAGATGACAATCCGTTTTTTGGTGTAAATATGACAAGGATGGTATGTCAGACTCAGATAATATCTGAAAACTTGAAAATCTTACCATCTGACTTACCATCCTTGTCATATTTACACCAAAAAACGGATTGTCATCTTCAAAATTTGTATTGTATGGTGTAATCCCGTATTCCATTCGTGATTTATCTGCTCCTCTGGGCAAGCATGGGATAGGATTCTTAACCTCCAGATTAACTAAACATGAATGCCGTTGCTTCGACTAGAGAATACTGTGATGGTTATATTCAAATTAATCATAAACTTGAGGCTTAGTTGTTCTGGGTGGTGTAGTGGTTAGCATACATGGACGCTATCTGGGAGACATGGGTTCGATTCTCGCCCCAGGACGACGAAATTTTCAAGTTTTCAGAAATTTTCTGACTTACCACCTTGTCATATTTACACCAAAAAACGGATTGTCATCTTCAAAATTTGTATTGTATGGTGTAATTCTGTATTCCATTCATGGTCAACTTCAGTTTCATTATTCATCTCTGCGTTTTGCGGAAATCCAGCTTTCTGAAAACATTTAACAATTGTCAAAATCTGTAAATTTGGCCAAAATGCATGCACCCAATGAATACAATCAAAAACAGTGACTGCTTTCGAAAATTCTATCACACGAAGGAAAATATTTTGATGACAGCCTGCAAGATTTCAGCTTTAAACGGAGTTTCTCAGAGGATGAAAGGATAAAATGTTATTGGTTTAGATGCCCTTCAGCTCATCTTCATTCATCATTGGGGATTAACACATTCGCAGACAGTAACAAAAATGCAGAGACATTTATGGAAAATTTTTGTTTTCAGCAGGACAGTAAACTTAAAGTAACTGGAACCTCCATACAGTTTTGTTGGCATTTGCAGCTTTATACTTAATATGTGTGAAGTAAAGTCAGACGGCATATAACGTCATGTCACTGGATGTGCAGTGGCATATGCTGCCTTGCCTGCGAATGTGCTAATTATGAGGCCTTCCTACAATTATAAGGGTAGGTATAGGAGTAGAGAAATAACTACATTCACATAGTTGTACTATGTATCTACATTCATATACAGGGTGTTTCACTTGCTACTTTACCCGGCAATTTTACAATAACTGGAAGAGGAATGAAGATATCGTAACGAAATTTGAACTGGACTTAGCCTTAGGCTGTGAGAAAGGAGATGGCATCATAACATATGTTGGAAATGGTCATCATTTGCGTCCAGGCAGAGCTGAACAGGACGCTTGATATTTTGGAAGGTTCGGGTCAGCATGTCCCCAGGAATTGCCTGAATTTCTTGAATGATGTTGGATTTGAATGCGGCGATGGATCATGGATTATTGCTGTAAACCCTACCTTTCAGACAGCCCCAGAGAAAGTAATCGAGCGACGTCAAATCTGGCGACAGCGGAGGCCAAAGTCCCTTCAAAATAACTAAATTTCAGCCATCGGAAGTTCATGGCATGTTGCTTCATCCTGTTGGAAATATCCAATGAATAATTCCTCATCGTCCAACTGATTCAGAAGGTCTGAAAAATTTCCACCCAAGCTGCTGTCGAGATGGTTGTTTCGAAGATCGGCCCAATAATTGCTGCTGTGACATCGCACACACCAAATACCGATCTTTGCTGGATATAGGGATTCTTTGTGTGTCACGTGGGGATTGTCAGTTGCCCAAAAACGGGAATTTTGGGCTAGCGCCACCACTGGGAATATTGGGCTAGTGGCGGCTCTAGCCCACCAATTTTGGGCTAGTGCTGCCACTTCTCTCTGACCACGGCCACGACGTCGGCACAACTACACATTGCTTCCGTTTGCTTTCTCACAGCCAAGGTAAGTCCAGTTCAAATTTCGTTACAATATCTTCATTCCTCTTACAGTTATTGCAAAAATGACGGGTAAAGTAGCGAGTGAAACACCCTGTAGTTGTAAGCATACTTACAATAATAATCTTTCAACTTCTAGCAACTTCTTTTGAAACTATATTGTTAAATTGTACATTTTCTCCCAATAATATGGTCAAAAAAGGTTTGAAAAGGTGATAAAAGCTGAAAAAGGTGACTAATTTTAAAAAAGGTTTGAAAAGGTGAGAAAGGTGACCAGCTCCTCATCTTGTAAATCCTACACATATGTCCTGACTTTGACTCCATTTTGACCATTTTCAATACATTTGTGCCCAGGTTGTTCCAAACAACATACTAAAATTTCATCGAAATCGTATGATCTTCATGCGAGCTATCGAGCAGACGGACAGCAGGGTAAAACTAAGCATATATGCTTCTTCAACCTATGGTTGGAACAAGCGTAAAAAAAATGCCTTGGCCTCTGTACAATAGTTTAAAAATTATACATTTAAAATTGGGAAACTGCAAACAAATATGGTTCCTTATATTCCGACAAAAATTTAATTATGGTCAGTTATATTTTGGCAAATAGCTGGAAATTATAACTGTAGCTCTCCACACACTATGGAGTATGGAAAAAAAAAATAACCTGTAATTTTTATGTAGGAATTGCGTGACTTTTGAAAGAGCAGTTTGCTAAATTTTAGTCAGAGAATTTGGGAGGGGGTATGAGCCCCCTCAATGGAACACCCTTGATCAAAGTAGCTCCCTGTGTTTCTAACAATAGAGAGTATTGCAAAGTTTTTGGAATTTCAAATTGCTGTTGACCCACTGCTACAACTAACTCATTCACCCTCCTTGTAATTTGTAGTGGTTGACAGTGCCAGACCAGATGCAGAAGACTGGCAGAGTACTTTTTTTTTTTTTTTTTTTTGTTCACACTAAAATCATACATGAGACCGACCAAGGAACAAAAAAGCTGAACTTTTTAACCAGGTGAAAAATCAGAACATGCAACGAAAAAGTGTGTACATAACACAACATGAGCAAGATGAAATTGTTCACTCTAATTTACTTATGTAAATATTTAGAGCACACCACTGTTGTTGTTTTTTACTTGCTAGAACATCAGCTGGATTTTTTTCTTGTGTTGCTTTCTTCTCAGCAAGTTACATAGCCATATTTGTCTTTTGTTGACTATGCAGCTGCACAGCAATCTTTGCTTAATTTTCCTTTCAATGTTGACATCATTCCTTCCCATTTCTTCATCACTTTTCTTCTTATTTTTTTCCTTTTATTCCCCCAGATGACAATATTTTACCATCATGCTGAAAATGCATGATATTACAGCTTTCACTACTTTAAATAAATAGTGTAACTTTCAGAATATGAATACTTTCGAACACCATGCATCAATTCTAACAAATTTTCAAACTTCATCACTTCCATTTTTGGAAAATTTCCGCTCCCTTATCAAGCTTAAAGTGCAAACATTTATGGGAGAAACTAGCACTTAACACAGGATAGTGAGAACACCAAGGGAAGAATAAAATATGATTATGGAGATAAATCTTTACTTCAATCGACTTCCGTTTTCGTTAAGTTTTCCCTTGATTTTTAAGCTGAAATGCAGTATTTTTGGAATAAAAGGATATATAAAAACAATACTGGACAGAAGAAACATCGGAAAAAAAAAAAAAATTACGGAAGAAATCTTCGTTCCGTTTAACTTTTGTCCTCAAAAGTTTTGAAGGGCGGAATTTCATTATCAAACGGAAAACGAATCCAACTCACCCACTATCCCCCCAAAAAATTTCCATTCAGTTGTGCATTGATCTCGAGAATGCCCAAAATGATAACAGAAATGGTGGCATTCTTCAAATCTACAGAAGAAACTCATGCCTGAAAAAACCAGAGAAATCTTCACGCCGTCCTTAACTTCCGTTTTCAGAAATCGTTGCCCACAATTTCATGATGAAATACAACATTTATGCGCTGAAATGATATTTAACAACAGCACTGGATAGAGGCAACACCGTGAGTGAAAAGAAATTACGATTACAGGAAAAATCTTCACTGCGTTTAACTTCTGTTTTTGAAAGTTTTGAAAGACCAAATACTGTCCCCAAAATGAAAACTACTCCTCCCCCCCCCCAAATTCTCTTCAGTTCTGTGTCAATCTCAAGAATTACCCAAATGATGAAGAAAAAGCGGAATTCCGCGAATTCGCGGAAGAATCTTACGTTTGCAAAATGTATATATTCGATTTCAAAGGTTTGTTGCACCTCCCTCACCCACACACCTGCTGGAATTAATAACACCCGGGCCAGTTTTCGTTTCGGAGTGCTAGGCCACTTCTTTTCAGGACTGCACCAGTGCTTACGACAGAGGAAAAAGAAGACATACATTTCTGGAAATCTGGAAAAAAAGAATTTCCACGAGGAACAAAAAATGTATTATAAATAATGCCTAGAAGTCCCTAACTTAGCCAGTAAAAAAAGTCCTTTGTTGAACTGAACTGGTGGAACTCCACAAGGTTTTCGTAAAGAAACTCTGCAAACACACGTCTGCAAGTGTCATAAAAAGTGCAAAAAAGCTGTTATTGCTAAAGCAAATCCAACAAAAATGATGATGGGTGTTGCCAGTGCTTTTTTTTCTGGGGGATGCAGGGGTACGCGTACCCCTAAACATTTTGTGAATCTAACGGGAGAAACAAAATTTTTTTAAATGTTTGAATTTCCTCTAAACCAACTCCAAACGTATTATCGATATTTATGTGATTTCGTAAGTTTTATGTTGCGTATGTTTATTATAATAACAACGTAACAAAGATGTTTCGTTATATTTAAGCTCTCTTGGGCTCTAGCACCATGATTCGTCAATCCTGTTGCTACCCCCGATGGCGGCCCTATTTCCTTTCACTGTGTTTCCCCGAGTCTCAGACAGAAGCGAGCGTTTAATGTGTGAAGTAGGAGTTGGAATCTTGATTCGTCAGTTCCATTGCTACCCCTGATGGAATTCGTCAGTTTCGTTGCTACCCTGGATGACGGCCTCATTTCCTTTCATGGTGTTTCCCGAGTCTCAGACGGAAGCGAACGTTTAATGTGTGAAGTAGGAGTTGGAATCTAGCATGGTGATTGGTAACTTTCGTTGCTACCTCCGATGGCGGCTTCATTTCCTTTAATGGTGTTTCCAGAGTCCCAGACGGAAGCGAGCGTTTAATGTGTGAAACAGTGCGGATGTGTGTTTTATTGATGAAAGTTTGGCCTCATTGAGTGGCAGTATTTCAATATGAGTAGGAAAATTAGTAACTATTTTACATCATCACAGCCAGCAAAGAAGTATAATAAAGTGAATGACGACACTGTAAAAACAAAAAATGGGACAACGGTGTTGTGTGATACAGCGTCGTCTGTTGACAACGTGGAGAGTGAGCACGCGACCCCGTCTTCTGAGGATCTTCCTGAATGTTGGGATTTTAATAAGAAAAATGAATTCTGCAATAAATACGACTGGTTAGTGGTTAAAAATAAAAAACTTGGCTGCAGAGCTTGCAAAGAAGTTGGTTCTTTGGGACCAGAGCGTAAAATGCAAGCCATGAACATTTCTCAACAATGGGCTTCAAAATCAATTAGTGCAACAGGTGAGAATAAATCAGATCAGATGCTTTCTCTCCGAAAGAAAATTTTCAAACATAAAGAAAGTTCAGCTCATCAGGCAGCTCTTTCAATACTGGAAAGAGCAAAAACTAAATCTTTGGAAAGTGTATGCACCAAAGCTTTCGACAATGAAAAGGAAGTAACCGCCAATATATTTAGAGCAACATACAAAGTAGTTAAAAAGAATCAAGCTTTTCATGATTTTGAGTCAGTCAGAAATGGCTGTGCAAGAGCTGAATGGAATCAATATCGGCCGTATTTTTCACTCGACTAATGCAGGCATTAATATTGTGAACCATATTGCAGTGGAAATGAAAAGCACTGTCATTAAGAACATAATAGAGTTGAATAATAAAATCGCCCTCCTTATAGACGAAAGCACTACAATAAGTCAGTTGTCCTCGCTCATTATTTACGTAAGAACCACATTTCCAGACAAGAATGAGCCTACCAACCTGCTCCTTGATATCATTGAACTTAATTAAAGATGTCACTGCTGAAAGAATATTCAAGTCGCTGATCAGCCGTTTAAGGGAACTTGGTTTTCATGATGATTTTCTAAAAGAAAATCCCTTGGCAATTGCAACTGATGGGGGCTGGCTGCAGTAATGCTTGGCCAAAAGAAAGGTGTAGTGACACTACTTAAACATCAGTTTTCCAAAATTTTATTTTGGCATTGTGCTAATCACAGATTAGAACTTTTTGTGTCAGATGTAATAAACAAAGACTTCACATCACAAGTAAACCACTTCAAATCTTTTATTGATAAACTGTACACATTGTATCACCAGTCCCCTAAAAATGCAAGGGAATTAAAATGTCATGCGGGACAGCTTGACGGTGAAATTTTAAGAATTCGGAGGATTTTAGATAGTAGATAGGTTTCTTCCAGTTTCAGAAGTGTTTCTGCTGTATGGCAAAATTTTGAGGCTTTGGCTACCAATTTCAAAAGTGCTAAAGTAGATGAGAATACAGACAGAACTGAGCGAAGCTTGCATGAAGAACTGTTATGAAAAATCACCAATATCGATTTCATTTTAGATCTTGCCTTGATGTGTGATATTCTTCAAGAATTAGCAGAACTTAGTACAGAATTGCAAGCATGTGATATCACACTGAATTCTGCTCACAAAAAAATAACCAATCAACTTAAATTGTTTGATGAAAGGAAGACAAACATGGGACCTTATTATCTGGAAGCCTTAAAAAGCAGAAAAAAATTTGGACTTAAAAGGAGTTTTACTGGAAATTGGGGCAAGAGCAAGACATAGCCAGGGAAATCGTATCGATCTAGTAAAACTCTATGACACTCTGAAAACGCGTATGGAAAGCCGACTTTCAGCAAGAGAAGATGCTGAAATTCCACAATGGGCCAAGGAGTTGGATTGTAAAACTTGGCCAGAGCATCCTCCTTTAACCTTTGGTGAAACAGAAATAATGAACTTGTGCAACAGATTTGGACTTCCCAATAGACAAATCCTAAGGGGTTTTCGAGAGTATCCTTCAGAAAAGAAAATTCCATCATCTTTTATGCCTCTTTTAAATGCAATCAAGAACATCCCAATTTCAACAAGTGAGTGTGAACATGGCTTCTCTCAGATGAATTTAATACTGACTCCAACAAGAGCTTCATTGCATTTAAACACTGTAGCCAACTTAATGTTTATAAAATTGGTAGACCCTCCTTTGAGTTTGTTTAAGCCTTCAGTGTATGTAAATTCATGGTTTTTGAAAGGATGACATCTGGCGACGGACACCAAAAGCAAGCAGGGGATTCGGGAAGAAGTTAGCAAACACAACCTCATGCCAGTGTGGAAGTTATTGTGAGCTGTGTAATATGAGGTAATGCATGTTCTTGGTAATTTTGTCCATTGACTGTAATTATTTTTCTCGACTTGAACTATAAAATGGTGATTTTCTCAAGTCAAACTGAGA
Organism: Macrothele yani; assembly: GCA_039090855.1. Taxonomy (NCBI): domain Eukaryota; kingdom Metazoa; phylum Arthropoda; class Arachnida; order Araneae; family Macrothelidae; genus Macrothele; species Macrothele yani. Next base: position 134,589,498 of record CM077010.1, on the reverse strand, counting down.
GTACCCCTAAACATTTTTTTAGAAAAAAAAAGCACTGGGTGTAGCTGTCAAAAAACTGAACGCTGCAAATTTTGAGAAAATGAAACATTTGTTTAATGCAGCGCAATGATTTGAAACAATTGAATTTTTTCTTGTCTTAGCTCGTGCTATCACGCCTGAAGCTTTTCCTGTAATAGCTGCTGCACCATCAGAACAAATTGTTACACACCAAGTCCATAATATCCCGTGTTCACTGAAAAAATTATCGATTATTGTGAATATTTCTTCCCCAGTCGTTCTGCCAGGTAGTGGGCGGCAAAATAATACATGTTCCAGTATATCGTCCGAATCAGGAACACGCACAAAGACAATTAATTGCACTTTACCAGCGATGTCAGTGCTTTCGTTCAATTGAAATGCAAATTTTTTTGCTGCTGTGATCTTTTCCACCACTTGTTGAATAACGTCTGTGGCCATATCTTGTATTTGTCTTTGGACGGTGTTGTCAGAACATGGAATATTACGAATAGCATCAGCCATTTTTTCATCAAAGAGAATTGAAGCAATTGCAACGGCAGAGGGAAACACGACTTCTTCAACGATTGTGTGAGACTTACTTCATTTAGCTGCTATCAAGGACAATTCATAAGATGCTTCCTGACATTTTTTCGTGATGGTTGTGGACTTACGAAAGCAGCACAATGTTTTATAAATTTGTTTTTCTTCTTCATGAAAAATGCTAGCTACTGGCATTTTGGTGTGCTCTTTATGTTTTGTTATTAAATGTCTCTGGAGCAAAGAAGGCTTCGTGGAATGCTTGAAGAGTACTTCATTGCAGATAACACAAACACGAAGCCACTGATTGTTGTCTTCTGCGAAGTAAAATCCAAACTTCAAATAATCTCCACTGTATTTTTGATTCGGTGGCGGTTCCTTTGCTGAATCACTATACCTTTGCACTGACGAACGTATGACGAATTTATCCATATTTATTAACATGCACCACTACCTTGGTGCATGTTAATAAATATATCACACACCATCACACACAGAGGTAGCAAATTGAATAACTGGAAAGGAGAGAAACCACAAACCAGACGGCGAGGAGGAACCCGGTGACATGTCATGATTGGTGAAGCGTAGGCAGATAGGGGTGGAGCCGACGTATCGGCCCAGAATAGACATTTTGACCTTGAAGTTTCCTGTCTCTTCTTATATGCATGGGTGCAAGTTCTGAGATGTGGCCAAGACTGAAAATATTTTGAATACCCCCCCCCCCATGCACACTCAGACATAAACACAATATACATTAAATATTATACACTGGCGGAAAGTGAAAAAAGAACACCAAGGAGACGCCTGATACCAACGAAATTTATACAACATAATAACGGAATACAGAGGATAACGTGATCAAAACATTATGGCAAAATACAGCTGTATTTGCTGGTAAACTGAAAAATAACATTTCCATGTAACATGGTTAGTACGAGGTTGAACCGTCATGAACTGCGTCACACTGTGCAATTCTGGCATGGAGTCTGTCGTACAGATGCTGGATGTAAGTTTGGGGTATTGAGTTCCAAGCATCCTCAACCTGGACGCGTAAATCGGGGATGGTCGTGGCTGGCCGTGCAGACCGGATAAGTCGTTGTCCCCTAAAATCCCACACGTGCTCAATGGGGGACAAATCCGGTGAACGTGCAGGCCATGGAAGGTGTCTCACACCCTGAAGTGCATCTTGCGTTGCACGTGCCGTTTGTGGGCGTGCGTTATCTTGCTGGAAAACACCACGATGGACTGACCTTATAAAAGGCACAACAACGGGCTGAATGATGTTGATGTAGGAGGTGCTGTTTAACGTACCCAGTACAAACACTAGTTGTGTACGGGAGTGATAGCTGATCGCTCCCCACACCAGGAGACCAGGTGTAGGCCCTGTGTGTCGCTGGCGGATGCAAGAAAGGTGGAGACGCTCCCCTGTGCGTCTACGAACACGCATACGGCCATCGGAGGCTCCCAAGCAGAATCTGCTTTAATCGCTGAACACAACAGATCGCCATTGCGTTCTCCAGTGCAGACGTTGGCGACACTACTGCAGCCGTTCCTGACGGTGGGCTGGAGTCAGAGGTACATATGGCAGACGCACACGTGCACATAGTCCTGCATACAGTCGATGGTTGCGGATTCTTAGGATTGTTCGCACAGTCACCTCAGGTGCAACGGCAGCTCGGATTTGCGTCGCAGTGGATGTTCTGCTTGACAACGCCGCTCTTCTTATGAGTCGATCGGTCCGCTCATCAGTCCGTCTGTGACTCCCGGTTCCACGTCTTCTCCTGTGGGAATGTTCCTCGGACCATCTACGCCACCATCGTACCGCCACCGATACTTCCCGTCCAATTCGCTCCGCAATACGACGATACGACCACCCGTCCTCGCGGAGTCCAACTAGACGACCTCGCTCAAAGTCTGATAACTGCTGAAATTGTACACGTCTTCTATGTCCAGGCATTGCAGCTTCTTCAGGGTCTTCGCACGTGTCCGTACGCCGACGACTGATTACATTCACTTCGCCGTACTCCTTAAATGCCACCATTGATAATTTGCATATTATGCCATGCTGTGGCGTAAGCGCTCACCGGTTGCTCCCGAAATTAACATCACTCCTACGTAAACTCGACCCTATTAACATATGTAAATTTCATGATCGTCCGCCAATTCCTTCTTGTTCTTTTTTCACTTTCCGCCAGTGTATGTGGTTAAAATTCATTATTAAATCAAAAGAGCATAAAACAACCGAACATTAATGCATATACATGTAAACAAAATTTGACGTCCATGCAAATTGTAATCAGAAAGTTAAATTTGATTGTTAGGTAGGAACTACCAGTTGAAATTTAACAAATCTCCAAAATTCCTTATCTTGCAAAAAAAAAAAAAAAAAAGGTCTTGCATAATATTCAGATCCAATCTACATATTTGCTGCTTATATAGCATTTTAAGCCCATAATAGAAATATGTTAACCAAATTATTGAAAATGTAATAATTAATACATAACATACCATGGAAGATGTTTCAAATAATCTTTAGAAAATTCTGTTGAATCAAATAAATGTTGCACACTTTTAAAAGTCATTTAAATTGTAAAATTACATAAGAATTAAAATAATTATAATCAAGATTATCCATGTCCAACTGTAGTTGTGTATACAGAGAGCTCGTTTCATTAATTCACTTCACCATGATCACAGTTTTATAGTAACCATTACAAATTTTCATAGGTGAATTATTTCTTTGAACAGGAGCGACTTCAGGCAATGTTTGTGTATGCTGCTGTGATCGTACACACTTTTGATGATCAGTATCCTTACTGTGTCTGAACAGCACTTTTTTACCATTGCTTCCATACTTTAACTTTCTGCTGCAGAAAACACAAAAGCTAAATCCTGGTTCCTTAATTTTCTGGCACCAAGAACCAAATTTGACGTCATGGCCCATGGGAATCAGTCTCATCTAATCATTCCCATCGCCACTTATTTTTAACACTGCTATCGTTCAAAGCCGACATATTTTTTGAATCTATGAATTTGATAGCTGACTGCCTGTTGAAAAAAATGAATCACAAATTAACCAATACTTGGTTAATTTCGCATACGTAAATTAATATTAAAATGCATACGCATACACGCGTAAAATACGGCAAGATCGACACACTCCAAAGATTAGCTGTGACCTATGGCGGGAGCAAGTGGTGTCTCCACCTAATACAAGCTCGACGGTGAACCGGTTATGGTGCGTGACGTACTCGTAGCGAAGAGAAAGCCAGGGACGGGCGAGGTTGGGTTGGGGGTTCTGACGTAGGTGAAGAACGGCGTAGAACCTCCAAGGGAACTGCTCCTTGATTCCCTCTTCAACCAGAATGCCCCTCTTACCCAGAATGCATCAGGCGCCGCTGCTACTCCGAGTTTACGATAAACAAGGTACTACGGTACAAGCGTGGTTGCCGATGGCGTACTTACTTTCCGGAGTAGAGCGAATGGATAGAAAGGGAAAAAGAAAAATAAATATTTGGAAATTTTATTTTTACTGATATTTTCTTCCGTCCCGCTTCCGTCTTCGGATATTTTCAAAAGACGAAATTCCGTCCTCTGGACGGAAAACTTGCACCCATGCTTATATGTTCTCCGGCTATTTTGAGCGCAACATGGGATGATGAGTCATGGGTTGAAAGCCTTTCAGCTCCTCCACGGAAAATGCATTATTTTGTCTAGGACAATGTCACGTACCACTGGTTGAAAAGCACAGCATTAAACTGTTGGTTGAGCTGTGGAAAAGGAAGCAGGCATGTTTATGGTCATAAAACTAAAAAGTTGGAGAGTAAATTTCTGCAAGTAGATTATCAACACAATTTTTAAATGATAAAATTTTTGCTGTTGTTTCTTTGGCTAAGAGGATTTTAAGCAACTTGCTGTAAAAATGGGTTAGGGAGAGACGTACTGATCGCGCCTGCATTGCGCGGGGGTGGGCTGAGAGGGCCTCTTCAGTAGAAAGATTTTACAAACTATTTAGCTGAAATTTCATATGAGACTGGCTAAAGAAATAGCCAGAAATTTTGATGGCAGCTTTGAATGATGTATTAAAAAGATTTTTTCAATAAATATGTAAAATATTTTGAAATAAATTTTCATGGCTTTAATTTATAAAAACTGGATGTGAAAACAGAGCTGGAAGGAACTTGATGCCCCTTTTTCCAGTCATAGCAATACAATCTGTACACATATAACAAGATAATACATGGGTGCCACTAAAGTGCTTACACCAAGACTGAAAAATCGAGACACAATGCAAAGATTTTTGCTATATTGATCAATGTGACAAGGGGGAAAAAAAAGGAATATATAATTAACTACCTCCCTCAACTTTATAAATTAATAAGACAAAAAACTGAATATTGCCGTTTCGGTGATCTGAACATCTCTTTTCACAGTATTTCCTTAATCAGTTTGCTATATCAAGAAAATAAAAGGTGCGAGTGTTTTTCCTTTTCTTTAACCAAGTTCAAAATCGGAACTTCAACTGTCCGTCGCCGTATATAGTGATACGCAACAGTTTTCTTTGCACAATGAGTAAGTAGTGGCATTTTTTAACTTTAATTTTGTTGAGAAAATGGAAAATGCCTGCTCTGTGATTTGATGTAGCCAGAGATGACTAAGGAAAGGCAAAACATGCATTTTAAGTTAAATTAATTCCAAAAATCAGTACTGCGGTAGTCACTCTGCTGTGAATACGATTTTACGGGTCACGGAGATAAAACCGATTCTTTCACGGACACATCCTGAACGGAGTTTGAAATATTTTGATTACAAAAATTGGAGCGTAAAAATGCAAGCCCCACTGATTTATTTTGAAGCAGAGACTATGAAGTAGGAAAGCAAGCATTTTGTTTAGAAAAATTCTTTAAAAATGCGAAGTCGTTATTTTGCACTGTTACGGAAAAATAAATGAACATCATTGGAAACAATAAAAACTGAGGAATACATACAGAAAGAGAAATAGTAATAATAAAGACTCTTTCAGAAAAATTCAAAACGTGGAAAATCACGGAACATTCTCATGTCTCTAAGACTGTGCATTTACGCCGAACTTCCAGATAATGTGATGAACCCCAAGAAATGCACTTTCCAACTGGAAGAGATTTGCCAAAATCCGGAAAATTTGGCAGGTGTGCAATCGCGATGAACTTTTTAGAACATTTTGATCACTTTTAAAAACATTTGGTGCAACTCCACAATTTCAATGATTACAGAAATACACAACTTTTGGAGGAAAAACGAAACCAGAATTTTAAAATATTCTAACAATCATAAAAGGTATCCAAAATCTTCAAAGGACGGAAATCCGTCCCCAGGACAGAAGAATGGCAACCATGATAATATGAAAGAAACATCACCTCAATGAATTTTGACTCAAATGAAAATAAGGAATTATGTATTACAGTTGTTTGCACATAATTATGCATCCTTCAGAATGTAATGAACTAAATGATATTCTTTGCGGGGGCATTTTATTATGTGCAAATCATTGTGGCACAATTTAAAAAAAACTATAATTGAGTTAATAACTAAGTTTTACAGAGCCCAGAGTTTTCTAGGTACATTACTGATTAGGGAATTCTTTTACATGTAACCAAATAGTTACTTATAACAACACCAAACACAATATTTATGGTGTAGTATACCATAAAGAATGTCTTGCTATTTTGAAGGAGTCTACCAATGCTAGGTATTCATGTGGAGTACTTTGGAATTATTTTACTAAGATTCTGATTTCCTAGAAATCATATATTACGGTTCCGCTAGTAAAATGTATTTATACTAAACTTTATTACTAGAAACAAGATATCACAGACCAAAATGTTTTTTTGAGAGTTGGCGGGAAATATCTAACCACCTGCTATACGGTGTGCATAGTTGTTGCTATGCGATCACTTGGTTCATAATTATCCAAAAACGTTCTCCTATGGAATAATACAATTACATATAAAATTTCTATGACAATACCAAATACGGCAGATGCATACCAATTTGGATCCTTTCTACATCTGCACAAATTCATATTGATGAAAAATGGCAAGTTGTCAGTGTCACAGAATTGAACCATAACTAAATCATTTGTACAATTTCATTGTTCACTTGACAATGGAAAGGGCAGATCGATCTGAGGATTGTGGCTGCCCTTACCGCAGTTTTTGAATCACATATTTATTATAAATCTTATCTTAAAGATTTCGGGACCTGTATAAAAAAAATCATTTACATAAATACTACATGTATACAAATCCCCTGGTAGCTTCTTTCGAGTCATCGTAAGATGGTGAATTAATATTATCGAATATTTACCTGTTACCCTATCAGGGTCCAGCTTTAATACTGCGACACATAATTCAAAAAGTGTCTGTTTCTGTAAATCCCAATCTGGAAGGTTTTTTCCATCCATACTGTCTTTGAACCAATTAAGAATACTACAACGCAACGTCTCCAACGGTAAACCGTGCACTCAAATGTAAAGTGAAACTGCGACATTGGCAGTGTTGCCAACCCAGTAATCAAAAATCAACTAACTCAAACAGGAAAATCAACTTCAAATCCGCTAACTCAAAAAGAAAATCAACTAAAAATGCAACTAAACGCAAGGTGTGTGAAGAGGAAAGGTAATATATTCAAACTCATTTTTGATATAAATAAAAACAAGCTGAGTTAAAAAAAAGTGTACATACCTTTGCAATTATTGGGAACCTCAACCAAAGAATATAAACGCTTCGCGTGAAGAAGCTCAACTCTCGTAGAGATAATGTAAAACAGGCGACAGCAGCGCCACCATGTAATGCGGCCGTAGATGCTCTGCGGGAAAGTTGACATTCAGGCGCAAAAAGCGTAAGAGACACGGGACGGGAAGCCTATTTCACGGAAAGGAAGCTAAGCTTTGATCTGCGACTGTTTCCTTCGGTCTCATTGGGTCTACTAAAGCATTTTCTTTTTTGTTCTTTTCTGAGTATCCCTCCTGTCCCTTCTTTTGGTGAAACAAATATATACATTAGCAATTAATATTATTTTAAGGAAATTTTAGCAGTTTTATTCTCACTTTAAGCACCGTAGTAATACCAGGTTGCTTGGCATGAATTTCACATTTACAATATACCTTAAATGTCAAAAATGCTGAGGCTGGTTTTGAATTTCCATGGGATTCGTGGTACTTCGTATTAAAAATTGTTTGCATGGAATTTTCAGTAGCAAAACAAAGGAATGGGTTCCCACAAAACGTAAACATTAGGTACCCAGCAAAAACAGTCTTGCTGGGCCAGCACTGTCCGCCAATTTCCCAGTAGTAGCCATAATAATAATAAAAAAAAAAAAAAAAAAAGCAAAGACAACCGCAGTTTCCCAAAGCTACAATTTTTTTCTACCCTTCCGAAGTTTGTAAATTAAACGCACTGCGCTGGGAAATTTTCTCAACAGATCTGAAAAACATTCGTTCGTATCTGAGTAGGTTCGAACCTGGGCCGTTGGCGTGATAGCTGAGCTCTCTACCGACCGGACTAATTCCTCACGTTCGAGTGCATCCTTAAAGCTGTCTCTTTGGTATGCAATGTGTAATCGAATGCTTCCCTCTTTCATTTTACAATATTACGAGGTATTTTTCATAAAAGTCAGTTTCATATAATTGATAAATTAATTTTTTCAACGTAACGATAGCTTTTTTTATTTAACCTTAAGGGAACTTCACTCATTTTCAAGGCGTGTACATACTTAGAGTCGCTTTCCGAAGTTTTGTACTGTCTTGCCGTCTTGAAAAGAGATTGTTGAATAAATATATATTTACACGGGTTCATGTCACATTCTGTTACATTTTTAACGTTGTGTCTTTCCTTTCCGTTGTCCGAAGCTACATTTGTTTTAAAGAGTAAAAGATATTTTATTTTACTTCTCGTTATTTTTAGAAGCGAATTCCTCCCAGTCTTGTGTATTCAACCCGTGGATGAGTACACCACATAGCGTTGCTTTTTTTCTTCTTTCTAATAATTAATGAATTTTGTACGCGTATAATTCTTTTTTTTTTTTCAGCAAACGTTGTTTTAATGGTTTTCCAGGATATTTGTTTCAAACGGTTTCAAATTTGTTCTTGTTATTCATCCACTCCATTCCATGAATTGTTATTCATCGGAATGGAGTGGGTGTATTTCATGGCTGTAATATAAACGCAGATCTAGATGAGAACAACAAAACCTTTGAACAAAACGCCAACACAAACAAGCGTTTATATTCTTTGAACACAAACACGCATGCTCAGTCTAACTCAGTCTGCTCGGCATCCTGCGGCATCAGCCTGTAATGTTGGCTTCTGTGTAGTAATTCTTTGCCGCATAATATAGTGGCGCTAGTTACGTCTCGCTGAGCCTTACCTTCTTATCAGTTAGATTACAGTGCCTAGAAGAATTAGTGTGACGTGCTCCATAAGATGTCCTTCACGGTTTTGTGACCAATCGTCATGAAATGACAGAGGGCGCTGTCATCGGAAGTTACGTTAGGAGCTTCATCGGCTTCATGCTTTTCAATGGTGGGAAGTTTGTTTGCCAAGGATTTGCTGCCTTACGAAACTTCACATTTTCACAAAACAAAGGTTAGTGGAGGGAAATCTTTTTGGCAGTATCTTTGCTAATTCGTTGTAGCTCGATCATAACAGTAATACACTAGGTAATTCAACAGTTGATCACTAAAACGCAATAGGCTTATTCGGGTGTTAGTGTGCTAGTTTTATTCAACTGTGGATTGTTTATAACGAAATTTATTTCCGAAATTAGTAACTTTTTATTGGTGAAGATGTAGAAGTTGATCAAGTATTGGCTGTCACGCGTTAAACCTACTGTATGGTTAAACTTAAGTGCAGTACTGAAATCGACTGCAACAGTTATAAGATCATAGGGAAATAATGTCAGCTATGAAAGGACTGGAAAATTCTGCATTAGCAAATAATAAGAAGCATAGAAAACGGAAAAGGCAAAGCAGCTGTTTTGTGCCAGGATGTAATACTGGCTATAAATCCTGCAAGAATAAAATATCACTCTTTGCTGTCCCCAAAATTCCTGATATGTTGAGCAAATGGGATAAGGCAATTCCCAGAGCTGATAAGAAACTTGATGAAAGTTGTGTTGTATGTGCCTTGCACTTTGAATCTAAATTCATGGAGATGCATTATCGTTCCACTATTCAAGGTAAGGAAGTTCTAACATGCGGAGACAAACCATTACTCAAGCCTGAAGCCATACCTACTATTTTCCAAAATTTAAAAGGCGAACGATCAATTAGTTTTTCCAATTTTTAAGGGAGGAGGGCATGCCCTACTGTGCCTTTCCCACGTTACGCCTGTGTGTATGCTACATTAATAATTTCCTTATTTATAAGGGTAAAAATAGTTACAGGAACTGCATAGAATTATCCCACTTAGACTCCATGAACACCCACTTCTTAATTTTTACCTTATTAAACTTTTTACTTAAGGTGCAAAAGAATTTTCCTCTCTTCACTGCAAACCCATTTGAATAGCAAATTTAATCACATAATTATTATAAGGTGAAGAAAAGTAAAGAAAAATGTTATAATTATTTTTTTAAAAGAATGTCATCATATACATTCAGTTTTTTTTTATATTTACTTCTGTCCGGTATGATTCATTTTGTTTATCGTATCACAGGCAAAGTTTTTTTAGGAATGATTTTTATAAATGGATTACAGTTAGTATATTATTAGAAAATAGACCAATTTTAAAAATAGTAATCGCATTTTTGTATTCTATTTTCAACTCATTAAAAGGCTTCTTTTCAAAGCCAACTAAATGGAAAGTTTCAATATTTATTTTGATCACATGTTCTTACCAAGACATTTAGTCACTCATTGCTGAACAATGAAGTATGTTATTAAATAATTTATAAAGTTTTTAGGTTACTGAATTTTAAGACATTATTGGAATGCACATTGTAAAGCCGATGTCTCATTGAGAAAATATTTCCCCCTTTTTTTTCCGGTAAGGTTTTGAGAGGCAAAACATTTTCTTTTTTTTTAATTTTTACTTTATACTGTAAGTTGATGTTTCAGTGATTGTAAACTGCATATTGGTCTCCAGTGTTTTTGCATAATGTAACCCATGTATGACTCTAAAACTTCCGAAATATCTAACATTAATGTTGACGTTAGCACAATGCAAAGCTTAACTTAAACTACGATACCCTTATTAATGAATCTTGAGCACCCCGTTCGTTCTTTTTTTCTTTTTTGGGAGGGGGGGGAGGGGTGAAAGAGTTGTATCCATTTTTTCGTATATACTTATCTGCTTATAAAATATCGTTCGAGGAGTACACATAATACTGACGAGCTAGGTGTGTGTCATAGAAAGATGTGCGTTTTCGTCGTCCTTCCTCCATGAAAAGCGACGTGACATCCGATGACAGCGCCATCTACCGCTTTCATGATTGTGGGCAGCAAGTTTTTCTGCGAGCACGACACACTAATTCTTCTAGGCACTGTAGTTAGATATTCTTTGCCTCAACGAACTATAGGGGGCGCTGCGCAAACGTAAACAAACTTCTCTAGTACGGGTAACGTCGCACGTGTTTCCATAAAGTCGAATGTTAGAATGGCTGGTTTGTCGCCTTCAGTCCTTGAAATAATGAAATTTGTGGACGCTTCCAAAAATTCAAGATGCATTAAAGAAGGGGCAGTGATTGTTAATGTAGGCCATATAATTTCTTGTGGAATTAAGAAGGAAGATGGAAGAGAAATTCTCATAGTTTCGCACTGCATTCAGTCCACGACAATAACGTCGTCGCCTCACTCCATCAACGGTGTTTTAGATACAAGTAACAGTGAAATTTCTATAAAGTCATTTGAGTGCTCTTGTAAAGCGGGCAGAAGTGGAACGTGTAAGCACTGTGTAGCAGTAATGCTTTACTGTAACAGGTAATTTTTATTTTTACATTTTCAGGCAAGTGATATAGTAATACCGACAGGGGTGTTCTAATCCGGATTACTATTAAAAGCTGACATTTAGTTTCACTTGACGTTTCCCAGGACCCAGTTTCAATACTGTCAACATTAACATTTGTAATTTTTGAACATTCTGTTCCTAAAAGTGTTTGTGAATTGGTAATTGTTGATCATCATTGGGTTCTGCGTTTTTGAACCATTGACTGTTGACAGAACATTGCAAATCTTGTTCCATAATGAAGTTTAAATTTATATGGATAACAGCAATTATTTGTTTTCAAGATTATGTAGAAATGCGGATTTTTTAATTACTACTATGCAATAAAAACATGCTGCCTTGTTTATTATTCATTCAAAGACGTTACTAGGTTAGTAGCATTTCACTGGAAGGATTTCAAACGCAAGGCACAAACGTTTATACTAACTTGTGAAAAACATAGCCGAAACCTTGGGAACGACATTGCGGGACACAACAATATGATTTGTTCTTCTTCACGGAATTCTCCATTATACAACTCTCTAATTCAAGAATGAAGTCAAAAATGCACCAAACTACGACAACTGAACGTAATGAGCGATCTACCAGCAGCCATGCATTGAGCCAAAAACGTTACCCGTACTACAGTAATTCTTCCTTTTGCCGCTAGAGGAGAGCGGACCGCTGAGATTGCCATGTGGTGCATATATAGATTAAGATAACACAACGTAGTTGTCACAAATGTTTATTTTTTCAAGCTGACCATGGTTTCGCTGGGTATTGACCTAGCTTTATCAGGACGAATGGCACGTAAATATTCAAATTGCATATGACATCATAAATGGTGTTTACAGTCACGTGTTTTGGCTAGATGCTTCCACGCGCTTGATAGAAATGGTGTGGATGCCATGTCATTAACAAGTTGCGAAGACTTCTGATATATATGGAAAGCTTCCAAAATATCAAGTTTGGTGGTTGAATATGGCTTTTCAATAAGTTTTGCTTCTTCAAAGAGAAATTTGTGGTGCTTTTCGTAACAGTGTTTAGCCATCGATGACTTCTTTAGGTCACAATTCCGAATGTAGGTCTTGTGCTCCTTCAATCGAAAACGCAAGGCTCTACGGGTCTGTCCTATGTACGAAGCGCCACATTCACATGGAATTTGATAAATTCCTTACGAGTTTTTGTCTTCAACATAGTCCTTTGATCCTAAAAATCTCATTTTGTTTATAGGCTTAAAAAACACCTTAAAATTAAAGGTTTTGCGAATTTTTGTAATTTTGAAGGCAATGTCACGGGAAAATGGAATAATGGCAAAATTCTCTCGCAATGGGCGCATCACAGGAGTCAATGTGGAGATGGGCTTTGGTTTCCGGAATTTTGTTAGAGCCTTATCTATAATGGAAGGGTTATATCCTCGCTGTACTGCAACACGTTTAAGGAAATGAAGTTCTTTTTCCAAACTGTCCTTATCTGAACATATATGTATCGGGCGATATACGCAACTGTAAAAGGCGCTGAGTTTTTATTCATAAGGTTGATTAGACTTGGCATGTGGAGGTAAAAAAATCGCGAAAGGCTTCCAATAAATTGTGGTTGCGAGATATAGACTCTTTTATGTTGTTTTTATAAAATTGAGGATTCAGGGTGTCCAGAAATTGTTGTATCTTTGAAAATAAATAGTAATTTGGGAGTCAGTATTTAGCATTCTGGTACTGCTGTTGATATGCATTCATTTGAGTGGCTGTTGGGACCAGAGAAAAAATGTGATAGGTGGACCAAATTTGATAGTTTAATTAGCCATTTAACTTCATATAAAGGAAACAACATGAGTTTTTCCCAAAAACTTTTGCAGCTACAAATTTATTGATAGAATGTTGTGATGAGACAGAGGATAATGATGCTTAAGATGACAAAGGTATTTAATTAAAACTGAAATTTTTAACAGAACAAGTTAAATTAATTACCTCAGCACAAGTGAGATATACACTTCAGATCTTCTGGTGTGGGCTTCTACACTTTATTTTTGCTATCCTGCATCATACACAATGATAAGAAACAGTGCTGTACTTACACTACCACATCCTATGTACTTGAAAAAACTAGGTACAGCCCTAAACCAAAAAGGTGCAAGTAACATTAACTGCCATAAAGCTCATTTTAAAAGAAAGTAGATCTTCTTGGAAATCATGATAAGATAGTTAATCTCCTAATAGATGAAATTTACATTACACCATCTGTTAGTTTCCAACAAGGCCATCTTGCTGGTTTTTCTGTAAATTCAAAGACAGCAGCTACCACAATTCAGACTTTCATGATTTCTTCATTGTTATCAAAGAATAAAGATGTTGTTGCCTTGGTTCCGGTAAAAAATGCTACAGCTGAAACCCTGCACACATACACCCTGCAAGTCCTAGACATTTTAGCAGACTGTGGTTATACAGTTTAATGCTTAATTTCAGACAACAGGATCAATCACAACATGTTTGAAATTATGTGTGGTGGCCAATTGAAACCATATATTCAACACCCTCACTGTGCTGAAAAAAAGTTTTTTTTTCTTTTTGACACTGTTCATTTAATAAAAGCCATTAGAAATAACTGGTTGAACCAAACTTCCACAAATTAAACCTTATATTATCCATGCCCTACTGACCATAGAGAATTGTGTTCTGTAAGCTTTCAACCTTTGAAACAGATTTATGAGAGTGAAAGGAATCATGTTGTAAAACAAGCCCCACGGCTTTCACAAAAAGTTTTGTTCCCAACGGCAACCGAACGACAGAATGTTGCTCATGCACTAAATCTCTTTCATGAAAGTAACAGTGCAGCTCTTGAGGTGCATAAAGAAGAAGTAAGTTGTGAAAGCACAGGTACAAAAGAATTTATTGATTTTATTCCAAGATGGTGGTGGATAATAAATGTTAAGCATCCACATCAAGGTATATATAGTCTGAATAAATTTTGCCAACCTATTAAAGATTTATCAGATGATAAAGTGGCATTTTGCATCATTTCAGCTCCTGGCTCAGTGTATGGGGCCGTTTAAGTGAACTAAGTGCTTCACAGAAATCTGCTTTAAAGCTTCCCACCAAGGGAGGCATGTTGTCTAAAGAAACTCATTTTGCTCTTAAATTCACTACCGATACTCTCATTGAAATCACTGATTATGTTTTCCATACATTTGGTGTGACATATGTGTTATTAGGCAAATTTCAAACTGACAACTTAGAATCCCGTTTTGGGCAATATCGCCAGATGAGTGGTGGGAATTATAACATTTCCTTCAGACAAGTCTTGCAGTCAGAACGCAAGCTCAAAATTCTGAGCCTAATTTATATGTTCTCTGAAAGAGTAGGGAAATTCACAATCAAAAGCCTAGACTTCAATGATGCCCCTGATACCACAAAACATTTTGAAATACCTTCATTGTTCTATGAAACTTTCAATGAACATGGTGAAGTAACAGATGCAGCATTTTTTACTTTAATCTATATTGCTGGTTATGTAGCGCATAAGGTAACCCCAGGGGCGGCTCCTGCTGGGGGCTGCAGGGCTGCAGCCCCCAGATATTACGAAGCACATGTTATAATTTTTTTCTCTCCTTCCTGCCGTTCATAGTTCCCTGACGGCCTAACCTTATTTAGTTTCCGTGTACATTGTACAACTGCAATATACGCAATGCGCGAGACTGCAAAATTCGCAGCTCTTTATCTAAAGAGCGTGGCGAGGGGCTGAAATTCCCGTATGTAACATCTGTGTATTTAAACTTACAAGGTGGGGATACAACTTCACCGGGACTGGTATCTCTGCAGCCCTCGCTTCGAAATATCTTTTCATTGGCTGCCGTTAAAACCAACTTCGTGGCTCGTGATGTCGATCGCCTAGGGGTGGGGATAACTTGTGCAGGGATCAGAAAATCTAATGAAGGGAAGCGTCCCTCTCTGAACCCCCACTGCAATTTCCGTTCCCCAAAAGCTTTGGAAGACTAAACGGTGTGTGTGTGTGGGGGGGGAGGAGCGGGAGGTCACTCGAATGCATTTCTTGTTTTTCATCGGAGACTGCAGTTCCTGCAGCCCTTAGTACTAAATCCGTTTTCACTTGCTGCCGTAAAAACAGTCCTCGTGGTGACGATCGCCTAGGGGTAAGCTGGACCGGTAGGGCGCATAGGGCGAGGGTGGTGAATAGAGATATTTCCAGCTCAGAACCCGTTCTGCTATTCGTTTTAAGCTTTGGGAACATGAAAGAGAAGGGAAGGGGGTCACTCCAATAAATTCCTTTCCGTGTTTCTCCGGAGAAGAAATGTTGGCCGCCTCGGTGGCGCAGTGGTCTAAGCGATGGCCTCTGATCATTCGTCCGAACGGGGTCCGGGTTCGAATCCCGGTGAGGCATGGATGTTGTGTTTGTCTTACGGCACTGGCTCTCTCCCTTCTCTGGAACCAGTGACCTTAAATTAGGGACGGGCGACTGCTTATAGCCCATTGAGTTGCTCACGGTGGTCGTTAAACCTCCAACCAAAAAAAAAAAAAAAAAAAGAAAGAAATGTTGATTATTTGACATTCGCATTAGCGGTCAGTTTGCTTTTGCTGTTCGAGAGTTCAGTTCGAAACGTTATTGTCCCTTTCGTGTCATCAAATTCTGTAGTTGGTATGGCGCAAACTGTGGAATATCTGAAGCGGATTCAGTTCAGCAATTTGACATTTCAAGAAAAATTAGACTTGAAAAACTTTGGTAGACCGATGCCTGATTTGAAAATAACGCAGATAGCACATAGCCGAAATAAAAGTTATCAGCGTAATTTTAACACTAAGATGTACATGGAAAATGACTGGATTTGTGGGTGCGAAGTCTCAAACTCCCTGTTTTGCTTTCCATGTCTGTTGTATGGTGGGGACTCTGTGTGGACCAAAACAGGTGTGAACGACTTAAAAAAACCGTGAAAAAATGAAAAAGCATGAAAATTCTACGAAGCACATAGAAAGTTCAGTGGATTTCGCGATGTTGGGGAGTGTCAATATTGCTACGCAAATGGATAGTGCGTACAAATTGAACACTGAACGCCACAATAAGGAAGTCGAGAAAAGCAGGTCAGTGTTTTCAAAAATTATTGATTGCATCAAATTTTGTGGAAATCACGAGCTTGTACTAAGGGGTCATGATGAAATATTGGAATCCTCTAATTCAGGAATATTTCGAGGTTTACTCGAATTTGCTAGTCAGTTAGACCCAACAGTCAGGGAACATTTGGAGAATTCAACAGTCTTCAAGGGCACATAAAAAACAATCCAAAATAAGCTCTTGGATTGTATGTTAGAATTTCCCCGCCAACAAATAAAACTGGAAATTGATTCTGCACAGTTTTTGTCCATTATGGCAGATGAAACCACAGATGTATCGGAAATAACACAAATAGCAATTGTATTCCGATATGAGTTAGAAGGTTGCACTGTTGAGTGTTTCTGGGGCTTTTATAATCCTTCTGGGCGGGATGCTGCTTCCATTTCAGGATGTCTTCTAAAAGTGTTGGAAGAAATAATCCCCAATGAACCTCAGAAATTAATAGCACAGAGCCATGATGGTGCAGCTGTGATGAGCGGTGCAACTTCAGGTGTCCAGGCCAGGGTGAGACAGATATATCCTAATGCTTTTTATATTCATTGCTATCCTCATCAGCTAAATTTAGTGATGGAGAAAGCCGCATCACAAAACACTATAGCCAGGATTTTTTTTCAAACTTATCTGGAATACCTACATTTTTTTCACGTTCACCACAAAGATTAGCAGCTCTTAACACTGTAGTTGGAAAGAAAATTCCACACTCGGTGACGACCCGTTGGAATTTTAATATTCGTACTGTGAATTCTGTTTTCGAACAACAAGTCAATCTATTGGAATTTTTCGATCACTCAAGGAAAATAGTACATCTCCATAGTACATTGAAAGATCCGTAATTTAAATTCTGGTTGACATTTTTTCATAATCTTATGCCTCACGTAGACATATTATACCACCAATTGCAGAATCGTCAAACGGATGCAGTGAAGACAAAACATTGTGTTTCATCTTTTATTAACGCTGTGCAGAACATAAGGGCTCATATGCCGACTGACAATACAGACTGTTCTGAGGACAAACTCCGGATCAGCCTCCCCTCCAAAACAGAGACGGGTCGAGCAGAACAACAATATTAAAATAGTTGCCGCAAAAGAAGTATGTGATCTAAATTACCACTCAAGCCACTGAACGGTTTCATTTCACAGATCATCTTGAAGCTGCCAAACTTTTTTTACCTGAAAATTTTGCCAGTTACGCTAAGCAGTTTCCAAACCATGAGATGGACATTGCAGTAAAACGTTTTGGAGTGCTAGAAAAGGAAAAGCTGTATTCGTAGCTCAGCGTGTTGTATAACCGAAGCGATTTCCACAATATTACAAGTGCGACTCAGCTGTTACAGTTCATGCTGAAAAATAATTTGGAAGCATCCTTTTCGGAAACTGTGAAACTTCTTCGCATCTTAGTTACTATCCCAAGGACCACATCAGAGCCAGAACGTTGTTTCTCGTCCCTCAAGAGAATCAATAATTTTTTAAGGAACAGTATGGAACAAGATCGACTGAAAGCACTTGCAATGTTGTCAATAGAAAAAAACATTATTGCTAGCATCAAGAAATTCAACGAACAAGTTATTGATATGTTTGCTACTCGTCGAGATCGGCGCATGGAATTTATTTACAAGTGACAGGTATGTGTGTCATCACTGCTAAAAAATCTTGCATGCTTTGCTAAAAACTGCTAACATTTTTATTTTGTGTGTATTTTTTTATCCTATGTGGTGCCCTGTTTGGTGTTGATCACTATAAAATATTTTTAATATCTTATATCTCAAACAGAATAACTTTTTTTTTCCAAAATTTAGAAACATTCTTTTGTGACCGATAACATTTAAAAATCGTAATGTTTAGGTGCAACTAAATTTGCAACATATTTCATAAAGGAAATTAGAAAATTTTTAAGTCACATTGAAACAGGCATTTTAGGTGAAGCCAAAATTATCGGTGTCATTGATCCTGAAGCACAATAACAGTTTGTTTCATACGGTAACATTTCAAGTAGTTCTTAAGCCCCTCCCCCTAGGAGTGATGAAAGTCCTGCATACTCGTATCTTTAAACTTACGTTTCTAAACAGTCTTCGTTGCTTTAAAAGTTCGTTAACATCTAACATGCACTTCGTAAAACATAAATTTACTAATTTAAGCAGTACTGAAGTTTTAATTACGGTGAAATTCCTTTGTATCATATTTACTAACCAATTTAAAAACAAATATTTTGATCTCCCTATCACTGCAAGTCATTTCTCAATTTTAACGCTAGGAAGTAAATTTTTTATTACTTTAATTAAAATTAAGAACCGTTTAAAAATTCTTAAAGCACTTGAAGGAAGTCAGAAACTGTTAAATTTGACATTACTGACATTTCCCGCTTGCACTGCAAATTTTCCGCGGCTTCCGCTAAATATCAGTAAATTACGCAAACCATGTGTTTTTGTTACAAAATGTATTCTTGATATTCCTTGAGCAGTGGAAAGTTGCATAACTGCCAGCATTCCAATACGGAGTGCGCTGGGCCAAGGTAGCTCAGTGGCAGCATGCTCGCCTCCCGACTTGAAGGGTTCGAGTCTCGTTGCCGCTGAAGACCCGTCGTGGTTCGGAAGTTATGTTAAGCCGGCGGTACCGGGGTAATGACTCCTCGTTATAAATAAACCTAACTCCCATCCTCCGATGTTTGGCCCGGGCCGTTTAGCCCTCAGTGTAGCATAAATAATCACCGGTGGGGGTCAGCTAATAATGTTTTATATATATATAATGGAAAATAAACCAGCAGGCAACCGGTGAAAGAAAACATCAAAGTGATTTACTTGCATTTGGAAAATAAGTGTATAAGTGCAAACTGGATATCTTTTGCTTGTTAAACTTTTAATTAATCATCTCTGTTAATGTAAGTATCGGGAGGGGAAAAAGCTGAAGTGTATCTGTGAAATTAAGCTCTAAGCATATAATATTTTTTATTCATTTCAACTGTATCCCACAAAAAATTTGGCTGTATGTGTACACAACACAGCAATAAATAACCCTTACCAAAGCACGAACAGACGCAAAAAAATTTATCTTTGAGAAAGATATCCATAAAATTCGGATGCAGCCCCCTTATCAAATAGGCACGAGCCGCCACTGGGTAACCCAAAATATAAAATGTTCTCAGTGCAAACTAATGTTAGCATGTGACAGAAATTTAGAACATGAAAGCTCAAATAAGGAGGTTTGTGAGTATTTGCATCTTATTGACAGAGGTGGACTGAAATAGCACCAGGAGTTCACTGTAAACATTGTTACACATTCCTTCAGAATTTTTCAGCAACTTATTAGCAAAAAATTTGAAGCAGACTTTCTTAGGCAAGGAAGTCAGAAGCAATTAGTTGTTCAGTTAGCTCTTGAAAAATTTGATTTAATTGATGTAATTCCAAGTGAAAAGTGTAGTTGTGGAACTGACTTTGCAGTATAAGTAAAAAAATGCTTCTCTGTGGTTGCCAATATTTTTCTGAATAACTCTAGTAAAGTATGGAATGACAGACACAAGCCAACAAGTAGCAAAAGGAAACTATCAACCTTGAATTCTTTGTAGATCGCCCAAATGTAAGCTAATCCTATAGTTAATGCATTATGACAGGTGAATTTCAGTTGCCTGAAAATTTGTTCTTCGGAGCGATATCAAATTTACACCTACCTGGATATATAAATGTGAAAGTCCTTAAATGAGCATTTCATATGCCGTATAGAAACTGTAATAAATGGCAATACAAATGTACAGTATATACTAATTCTTACAGTTTCCAAACACTTTGCTTTTATCTTCAGCAGCCATAACTTTTTTTGAGAGCTGCTAAAAATTAAAACCACATTGAAGATAACTACTTTAGTTTTCAGTCAGTGTACATGTCTTAAAATTTTCTTAGTGTAGTGAAAATATTATATGCAGGCAGTAATTATTTTCTAGAGATAGGAAAGGAGATACCAAAAATGTTTTGTGTTTTTACAAATGTATGTGCTAATATTTTGCAATTTATTACATGTCTGAATTTATATCAGCCATACTGTACTATAAGATTGTGGTACAGAATATGAAATATGTACATACTGTATTATTCGAAAAGTATATATATATATATAATAATGTATATAATTAATTAGCTATCATATTGATAATTGAATTCATATTTACTGACATTGCATTCATGTCTTGCTGATATACCTGTTATATATTTGAGTGCCAGTCTGAATACATTCAATATTGTGAATTTTATTTTATTTTATGTTAGACATATTTTCTGCATTTATTCTTATTTTGTATAATTTTTAACTAGTAAATTAACTGGTGCACAGTAGTTGTTCAGTACTTTATGAGCTGCTATTGTCTCTTTGTCTTATGACTTATGTTAAAATAAGTATTTGGCTGTATGCTGTGAAAGTAATAGCTAATGACAAGACAAGGAATTTGAAGGCTTTATAATGTCATTTGCACCAAACTTATGTATTATATAGCACATTTACTAATGCATATTATATTTCTGTGAGAAATTTTCAGATACTGTAAGAGATACTTAGGAAAGTTAGGTGTTCAGAATGTTATTATTTGCATCACTCAGTTTTGTTTAGTGTATATCTATTAATATGGTGCCATATGGTATAAATAATTATTAAATACAGGATATTATGATAAAATAATGTTTTACCAATATGATGCAGTGTTAGAATGTTTTACTAATATGATGCAGTGTTAAAATGTTTTACTAATATGATGCAGTGTTAGAATGTTTTACCAATATGATGCAGTGTTAGAATTAGAAATAAATCTACTGGTCCAGCGTACCACTAGAATTTGCAAACCACTGGTCCACCTTAATGCCCACTGATCCGTAAAAAACTAATAAAAACATTTGAAGACATTTACAATACATGTAGAAAATAATGTATGATTTTAATGTAACTATTTTCAATATTTTGTTTTAAACCTATCATTAGTTTGCAGACTAAAAAACAAAACCATATAGCAAGGTAAAAGAAATAGAAATTCATTTTTTAACTTGTGACAAATTAGAAAAACCCCCCAGAAAAAACTCACTTGTCATACGGGCCATTACAATCAATAATTCAGTGGCCCGACAAAAGTTTTACCACTGTTTTGGCCTGCCAAAAGGACCACTGGGTAATTCGAACGTAGTGATGCCGTATGATACAATATTTTAACATTATGTATACATAGATATCTTAATTGTTTTTAATGTTCTTAACATATCATATGAATGTTAGTTTCAAGTAGAGTTTAACATGTTGGTTGGCGATGGAAGAACTTGGTCTTAAAAAAAAAACCCATGTGTATTAAAAATGCCATCACCAAATCATATTGGGAATGAGCATAAAAACACATAAGTCTTTAACGTTTATACAGTATATTTCATATTTGAAAGATACTATGTATATTAATTAAAAACCTAGACGAACTAAAGTTTTTCAGGGGGTTTCAGCAATTTAAATATGGTGCAAATCTTGCAATATTAAAAGTTTTTTTTTCTTAAGTACATGTGCACTGATAATGATTTAAAATTACTTATACACACACATTACTCATTCTAATGTATATATAGTCACTGTGCAAATATACCAACATTATTAATGGCATATACACATCATAAAGGTCATGAATTCCATAAACGTCATATTAAACGTACTTTAAGGACAATTTTTCAAGTTTGAGGTAACATAGCAGAATGTGTTCCCACCCCGACAAAGGCCTAAATACGCATGGTTACTTACCTCTAAAATTTATATACTTACAAATTAAATAAAAAACTGTTGTAAACTATTAATTACTTGCCTAATTAATTCTAATGCAATACATTAAACAATCAAACATATGTAATAAATAGTTTATTTTAACTTGTAAGTATATAATTTTTAGAGATAAGTAACCCCGTGGGTTTAGGTCTCCGTCCGAGTGGGAGCATGTTCTGCAGAGCTTGAAACGTACAACATATGTTAAGGATTTGAAGGCAAAATTTGTTACCTCAAACATGAAAAATAATTATGAATGGCTTGTAGGTATTTCCTGTTTTAACATTACATTGTTAGTAATGTACCAATCATTATTTTTTACAATATTGACATATCTTAGTACATTGGTGAAGCTTCGTTCAATTTATACATTTAGGCAAAAGTAAGGATTCCATTTAAAACAAGTTTATTTTTGTTTGTTCTTCATAAATAAAGTAGTGGCTTGATTAATTCATTGCAGACAGTTATATGTCACAGGTGTGTGCAACAGCTGTTGAAATTTATATAAAAAAACATTCCTTGATTTTGGAGCGAGCGAGAAATGGTATTTCATTTATCAGCAATAAAACTGGGGTGGGGGCTAAAAAGTAACATTACACAAGGGATAAACAATATACAACTTTTTTTATTATTATTTTAGGTGTCATGGAAAATGATATTGGAAAAGCAAAAATGTGTGACTGCAACCATCAGATGTTCACAAATGAGAACTGAATTTCCATGAATAAATTTAATAGCATGCTAGTTTCATTTTTATTACTGTTACACAACCTTATAAAATGTGGAGCATGCATTTGAGCAATGGAAACAAAGCAAAGAAATCCTGATATTTGATTGTGATATTCATATTAATCTAACATAAATTTATTTAAGGCCTCTTTGTTTGAAATAAATACTATGTGTCTGACCAGGGTGTAAAAAATCTTCATTCAATATTTGCTGTTACATTATTTTTGGGGTGTTGGAATCCATGTAAAAAAGTTGTGAATGTTTGTGTTATTTTTGGCATCACTTAATTTCATATTTTTCTTTATATTCTGCTGTGTAATAAACAGTTGAAAACCATAGTGTGTCAGTTTATTTGTGTTAGATTTATTTTTAAGTCACAAAAATATGTGGTGAGTGGAACACAGATATTTTTTAATAGAAAAGAGATTTTACAGAATATAACTTAGTCAACTTGTCGTGTATGTGTTTTGTGTCAATTTGCCTTGTTACCATTTCATTAGAACAGTTTGAAGGACAGCCTTTCAAGAGATTAAACACATGTATTGAGGTATGGGTACAAGTATACATGTACTTCATAACCAGAAGTACAACAACATATGTACTTCTGGTTATATAGCCTTATAAGGTCACATGTACTTTTTCTGAATATATAACCTATAAGGTAAGCTAAACCAAATGTTCTTAGTGTAAACTAATGTTAACATGCAATAGCAGTTTAGAACATGAAAGCTCAAATCAGGGAGTTAGTCAGTACATAAAGCTTACTGACTGTGGTAGACTAAAATAGCTCCAAGAATGCACAGTAAACATTATAACACATTCCTTTAGAATTTTTCAGCAACTGATAAGCAATGAAGGAATTAGCTGCTCAGTCAGCTTTTGAAAAATCAGATTTTGTTGATGTACTCCCAAGGGAAAAGTATAGTTGTAGAACTGACTGTACAGTGTAAGTAAAAAAAGTGTCTTTCTGTTGTAACTACTTAATGTTTTCTGAATAACTACAGTAAGGTATGGAATAACAGACAGAAGCCAACAAGAAGCAAAAGGAAACTATCAACCTTAAATTCTTTGTAGATTGCCTAAATATAAGCTAATCATGTAGCTTCTGCATTCTGATGTGTTCATTTCAGTCATCTGAAAATTAATTTTTCAGTGTGATATGAAATTTACACCTGCTTAGGTGTAAATGTGATAGTCCTTAAATGAACATTCAATTTGCGGTGTAGAAATTTCAATAATTGTGGAAATTTTAATTGCAAAGTAAAAAAAAAACTGATAGATGGCAACACAAATGTATGGAAGCATTTTCGTGCTGTAGTATTTTTGGCATATTTATGGACCAAAACTACTGCAGCATGAAAGTGCTTCAGTAAAAATGTAAGATTTGCAAAGAAGCTGCTAAAATTGGTATTGTGGGAATTTTTATTTAACAATATATTCTGTGTATATATATATATTATAGTTTGTGTGCAGTTTGTTAACAGTATATGTTTACATCAAGTATGGTTTGGGGTAGTTTAAAAGCAACTGAATTTATAAGCCCAGTGATGTTTGCAAAAAATGAGTAGGCAAAACAAGAAAACTTATATTTGCCATATTCTGTCTCGTACATAAAACTTGAAGTTTCCAAACACTACGCTTTTATCTGCAGTGTGGTTGTAATGTTTTTAAGAGCTGCTGAAAACTTTTTACTGGCAATCTGTGAAAAAGTTAGTGCTCAACTGAAGTATGATAAATTTATTTTTTGGCATGCACAAAAAATTTCTCTGGAAAACTTCAAACACCAAAAATAAAAAAGAAGGGTAAAAGATAGCAATCTATTAGCTAATTGCAGAGCAAGAAAACTTAGACCATGATATTAAACGTAAACAAATAATTCGAAGGCATTAGAACTGCTTGCACCCAACTTCTGCATTACAGCATACTTAGTAATGCATATTATATTTGTGTGGGAAATTTTCAGCAAATGAAGGTTATTGAGAAAGTTAGGTATTTAGAAGGTTTTTATATGCATAACTTCTCCAGGTTTGCTTACTGTGTATATCTGTTATATGCTGCCATAGAGGTCTGCACGGAACTGGCTTTTTCCCAGGCACTTAGGACAGGGCCGGGCCATGACAACCCATTCTTTTTATCGCAATTGTAAAAAAAAAAAAAAGTTGTGTTCCCCGATTTTGTGGTTAGTTGAATTGTTTTGCTGGCTTTACTTACTTCGATGACATAGCCCAAGAAATTATCACAAAAGCAAGGAGAGGCACTTAGTGTTTTTACCATCGGTAGGTATTAAGATGGGGAAATCATTTTGGGGCTTATTGACAACAAAAAGATCCGACTCCGAGCGAGTGTGTGTGTTGTGTGGACTGGGGGACGGGGTGTGTCTCTGTGTGTGCGTTGGTATGAGAGAGTGGGAAGGGGAAGGCATCGATTGTTTCTCCTATCTAATCTGTATGGGGATTGATTTTTGTAGTGTTACCACTCGCTAGTTTAGAGAAAAAGAAATTTTGAACCCGCTTACCCCCCCTTTTTTTGTCTCTCTTTAAAGGTTATATTCTTCGATGATTGTTAAAGTTTAGTTAATATTTTAAGGCTTACATTTAACTAAATGTTTTCAATAATATCCCATTTCATTATTTAATTTTCACAATTTAATAAAATACAATAGAAAAACAAAATAATACCAAATGGCACATCACGAGCTGCAATTGAAGGGTCCGGGCCGGATAGGACCGAGTGTCTAATATTTGAAATGAGCAGGGCATTAAACGCATGGACTTGGGCTGGGCCGGGCTCACCAAATAATGCCCGTACAGACCTCTATGCTGCCATATGGTATAAATCCTGCAATATTAAAAGCTGATTTTTTTCTTAAATGCATGTGCACCTCTGATGATTTACATTTTACTTGCACACACATGTATATATATTGCCTGTACAATATATCAACATTATATTGTATATGGCTTGCAGGCATTTCAATACAGAAGCTACACGCAGTTTGTAATAAAAGAATGTTTTAGTTTTGCATTGCTTATAAGTACCAAGAATAATTTTTTACATTGCCAGATCTCCGCGTGTTGATTAAGCTTTGTTCAACTTATACATGAGGCAAAAGTAAGCATCCCATTTAAGATGAGTATTTTTCTTTTTCTTAAATAAAATAGTAGAAGCTTGATTAATTCATTGTGAGCTGCTATATGTCACAGGCTTGTGCAGCAGTTAAAATTTATATCAAAAACCATTCCACAATTGTACAGGACAGAGAAATTAGATCTCATCAGTTATCAGCAACAGAACTTGAGGCTAGAGTGGGGGCGGGGGTTAAAAAGTAAGATTCCATACATGAAAATAAACAACGCACAACCTGATTTTTAGGCATCTCAGAAAATGCAATTGGAAGAGTAAGAATTTGTGAATGCACCTGTTGGATGTTTTTCACACACAATTAAATTTCCATCAATAAATTTAATATCATTTTAGTTTCTTTTTTATTACTTTTACACCACCTTGAAAAATGTGCATCATGCATTTGAGTAAAAGAAGCAAAACAAAGAAAGTCGTGATATTTGGTTGTGATATTTATATTACCGTACTGATATAAAATTTACTTAAAGCCTCTTTATAATTTCTGCAAAGCTGAGATATTTGTGGAAGTCAAATCATTTGCTACTATATTTACCTTCGTTTAATTGCTAACAGTTCATATTCTAATTAGCTCATTTATTCTCATCTTGCGTAACTAGAGATACGACTGAATCTCAGTGAAGACGTGATGGCTGCCCCGGTGGCGCAGTGGTCTAAGCGATGGCTTTGTAAAGGTTGTGTTGACCTGTGCTCCGTGTTTGACCTGCGTTTATTAGTGTTCTTTTGTGTGTGTGCCGTCATTTTGTGTATCTCCTGTGTTGTGAACGTCTCCTGTGTCGATTGAGTCCGACTTTGACGTCCTGTAAGTAAAACTTTACTTGTACTAACTCTTTTTTCGTCCTGGCTTTGCCCAGGGTCGGGTTTAGCAAGCCAGCCATTGCAAATGGCGGCGACCGCATCTGATAGGCCAGGTCTGAAGCTTGATAGAAAAGCTCCGCCCCCACCTGGCCACGTTCGGTCATCGTCCCTACCACACGCAGCTGGTTTCCAAGCCGCGTTATCTGATGTTACTACCTCTTCTTACAACTTTATGCATGTTGATTTCCCGACATTTTCCACCACCGTGACGTCATTAACTTCTTCAGTATCCGTTGTCTCTGGTACTTCATCTGCTCCTGCGAGCACTGCGTCTCGACCTTCCCCATCTCCGCCCATTCCTACGGCAACTCTACCTTATGCTTCCGTTGTGAAGGGTACCAGTTCATCTTCCTCTACAGCGAAGAATCCATGTACAACGCCTCTTGATATGATTGTCACTAGAGACAACAAGAAATTACGCATCGAAATTCCGGAAACTTCAGCTGCTGGGCAGGAGGTTTTACGCACACAGAAACTTGGCATATGTATTGATGCCCTCCCGGACACCAGCCTTAAGAAATACTCCTTAGCTGTCCGCCAAATCCTCCCTAAGGGAGCGATCATCCATATGGCGAGGAAGCCTAGGACTGTTCTCATCTATTTTGCGAAGCCAGAGTTTGTGGAGCGCGTCTTATCTGACGGACTGCATGTTGGGGATCATACCTTACTGGGAGTCACGCTCACGCAGCGCCCCGTACTTGTTACGTGCTACCCCGTACCACCAGAAATCAAGGACCATTACTTAATGGCGGCCCTTTCCCGTTGTGGAAAAGTAGTTGGTTCCATTTCCACTCTGTCTTCCGCACCAACAGACCCAGATGACAGGAACATCTTAGGTCTGCGTCGCCAAGCAAAGGATCCTGTTTCCTACTGAAGATGCCATTGCTGATTGCCCTACTGACCTCACTGTGGTTGTAGGGAAGCAGATTTTCCGGATCGATATCGTTACTGCCTTGCATTGTTTTAAATGCAAGGCATATGGCCACATCCAATCACGTTGTCCACATGTATCTGCCAAGCCACCTATTTCCATACCACCCAAAGTCCACACCCCAGCCTCAACACCAGTTTCTCTGGCCACACCAAGTTCGGCTCCACAGACGTCCTTGAACCCTTCTACTGTTGTTCCAGATGCTTCTCCCCCAGCAAATGATGATTCATCATCAGTCTCCAAGTCTTCGATATCTACTACAGGAACTTTGGCCACCTCTCCATCGTTGGACCCACTTGCTGCTGTGGTACCTCTACGTTCTTCGGAGGGTATTATCTCAGAAAAGGAATGGCAACCCCTCCGCCGTGTTGCTTCATCTTCTTTCCTTGGATCCCCTAATGTGGAGTCAGATCTAACTGTCCTACACCCACCAGCTTCTCCCGGCGTTCCCACGTTGAAACGTACCAGACAGAGTTCCATCTCGCCAATGACGTCTTCTCCACGCTGCTCTCGTTCCCGTTCGCCAATTCGACAGTCTTTCTCTCCAACAGCAGTTCCTACATCTCTTAAGTCCCCAGCTGTTCCAAAATTGTTGGATCAAAATGCTTTCGCTGAATATCTGGAAACTTTCCCTGCATTAGACGGGCTGCTGGCGCCCTCTGATCTTGCTCTCATCATACTCAATCAACCGTCACGTCCTCTCAAGCAGCTAGACTGCGTTCAATCACGTAATGCTCAGCTTCCTACTATTATCACCCAACTTCAGAATCTACTTGCTCTTTTGCCAAAAATTGACACAGTCACTAATGCGCAGACATCGAACTTAAAGAAACGTGTAACCAGTCTTCACAGAAGTGCTGATAGTAATATTCAACCACTACAACCTCTTTCAAGTTAAAATTACTTTCTTTCAACTGTAAGGGATGCTCCGTCCCTCCTACCAATGCGTTAGTGTTTGAAGGCATTACACCGCATGATGCGGATATATTATTGCTACAGGAGACTAACTGCCATCCCAACACCCCATACCACCGGTGGCGAACCTGACCATTTCAATTCTACCATGCCCATCGACTTAGTCTTCACGCAGGACTTGCGGTGGCCATCCATTTTCGTCTTCGATCCTTCATTACTGATATCACGGTCAAACCGATTTATCGTGACCTCCTGCAGCTTCTGTCTTTCCAACTTCACAACTTCCGATCCCATATCTTCAACATCTATGTTTCCGGCAATCAACAGTATGCAGACTGTCTTTTTGAGCATTTTGTTTCCTGTGTTCAAGGTCTTCCGGCCACTGATATTGTCATCTTAGGTGGTGATTTTAACTGCACCCTTGACCCATCCCTCGACAGATCGGACGGTTCCGCGGATACCAGGTATTTTCTTACCAGAGCACTTTCTACAGCCATCAACCAGCAACAACTCCAAGATTATTTTCGACACCTGCACCCATTTCTTCGTTCGTACACCTGGCGCTCCTACTCCACTTCCTCCCCTACAACTGCCCGACTTGACCGGTTTTATGTTTCTTCAATTCTTCTTCCTTCAGTTATCTCCCTTTCTCACACACCGACAGTTTCTTCCGACCACAGGCTGTGTCGTAATGTGTCTTCACACCGGTCCATCTCCTCGGCAATACTACCGTACTTGGAACCTTGATGATGATCTTTTACTTGATTCAACTTACGTAAATTCCATCCAATCGCAGCTCCAACACGCCTTATATACGCTCCCTTTTGCTTCTTGTCCCTTGCAACACTGGTTAAATGTCAAATCCCAAATTCTTCTTTATACCAAACAATATTCCCACGAAAAACGTACTACCGCCTCTATGAAGATTGATGCTGCACGCTCGATTTCCCCCTAGATCTTGATTCTCCGCTGTTTTCTCATTACCAAGCTGAACTTCGTGCCTTGCTACTTCCTGTCTCCCAACAAGCTCTTCACCGCTTCAAGCTCCTTTATCTCCAGCCAAATGACTATCTATGTGAACAGGTTCAACAACTGGAATTCCACAAACGTTCTGCTCATCACCTCCGTAATCTGAAGTTACCCGATGGAACTGTTACTAATGACTCCACTCTCATTTGCTCCGGTGTTAGAACATATTTCCAGTCACGTTTTGCTCAGTTCCAGTCAAGTTCTCCGCATGCTGATTCGATTCTTCGTGCCTTACCACATATTCCATCGCATCTTGTTACATCTCTTTCTATGCCTATCACCCCAGCAGAAGTAGTACAGTCACTTGCCTTACTTAACTGTCACTCGTCACCTGGTCCTGACGGGTTGACAGTTAATTTCTTTCGTACGTTTTCCTCTTTCTTACACCCTCTCCTATTGCCTTGCTTTACAGCCGCTTTTTCCTTATCTGTTCTTACCCCCGCTTTTACTCTAGCTCACTTCATTCTTCTTCCAAAGAAGGGGTGTCTGCTGGAGTTGGATAACTGGCGTCCTATATCCATCCTTAATGTTGAATACAAGATTTATACTAAAATACTCTCTCTTCGATTGAACCCTGTCCTTCCCACCGCCATACATCCCGACCAAACGTACACCATCCCTGGCCGAAGCATTCATTCTAATATTAATCTCCTCCGTGACTCATATTACCTTGCCCACCTTTCCTCCGAACCTTTAGCCTTTCTCAATCTTGATCAGAGGCAGGCCTTTGATAACGTGAGTCATCAGTGGCTTGCCTCTGTGCTCTCTGCCTTCGGTTTTCCATCTGTCTTCATCACAGCCCTCCTTGCCCTGTACCAGGACTCAGTTGTCCATATCCGGACGGCCTCCTTCCTTACAGTCCCCATTCCGTTTCGTAAGGGCATCCGTCAAGGATGTCTTTTTTCCGGACAACTTTTCTCTCTAGTCTTTGAGCCTTTTCTTTGCTCTATCCGTTCTCTTCTACAACCTCCCTCCTCCACCATTCAGCATAGCACCAGGCACCATTCTATCGTTCTTACTACCTACGCCGATGATCTCACAGTTCTCATCCGAGAAGAATGGCAATTCACAATTGTTCTTGCATGGTATCAAGTGTATGCTGCGGCTTCCGGCGCTTCGTTAAACCTTTCAAAGTGTACAGGCTTGTGGTGTGGCTCCTGGAGACATCGCCCCGATACACCGTGGGGCACTCATTGGACTTCCACCAGTCAAAAGATACCTGGGGTGCACATTGGCAGCCGGGTCTCAGCAGCGGCTGCCACCTGGAGACCCCTCGTCAGGAAACTACGTCACACCGCTGCTTACTGGTCCAAGCTCAAGTGCTGTTTGACCTACCACAGTCGTGCACGGCTTTCTGGCACCCACATCCTCTCGTTAGTTTATCATTCCTGGATTGCACAACCGCCACTAGCCTACGTTCAAACTGCAACAACATCAGCAATGCTCAGCATTGTTTGGTCATCTACTCATTGGTTATCTTCCTCAGTATTGTCTCTACCTTCGACTTGTGGTGGCCTCAATATGCCAGAGATTACCATACGTTATAAAGCTGTAATAATTTTCAATTTCCTCCGTTTGACAATTCAATCAGACTCTTCCGCTTCCATTCTTCTGCTTAATGTTCTAACTTCCCCCTTAATCCCCACCTCACCGTCCATCTTCTTCTCAAGATGGATATTCACACTGTCATTCCCCCCGTTTTCCTCTGGTCTACCATGAAGCTGTTCAGTTCCTTCGTTCTTTACCGCTCATTCGTCAACCCCCTCTTCCACTCTTGATCTTCTTTCCGAGCCTTTTTTTTTTCTCCTCCGTCCTCCACCCCCTACTGCCAACTTTTTCTTTTTCCCCGCATGGCTACACGCTGGTGTAGTCTCCGTTTCCCAACTGGTCCTCCCCGATTTTTCATGGAAACCCGTTTCCGAACTTTTTCCCACCCTACCACCCTCACCCGAACTTTTTCCCACCCTACCACCCTCACCCGAACTCTCTGATAACTTCCTCCAACTTAAACATGCTCTTCAATCACTTTTTCCTTCCCTAGTCGATTCATCTGGCCTCCTTTCCGTTTCCTCTGCCTCTCTCCCTTTTCCGTTCTTCCTTGCTTTTTCCGGTGATCTCCTCCCTCTCTACAGTCTTCCCACCAGCACCCTGCACCGTTTTCTCCGTTCTTCTTGTGCGGTACCTTGCCCTATTCTCTCTGTTCCTTCTTTTGCACTAACCTCAGTCTGGTCTACTGCCCAACATTCACCGGCCCTCTTCTCAGAACTTAATGTGCACTGGAGGTTTTTGCACAATCGACTGCCTGTCCCTTCGACTTTGTTCCGGAGAAATATAGTATCATCAGATCTCTGTCCTTTTTGTAACGTCGTTGGAGACGTCTTACACATGTTTGTTTACTGTCCGACGCTGCTCCCACTATTTCACAGTATGTTCCAACTTGCACATTCTTCTTGTACCAGTGATCTCACCCTAGAAGATTATCGTTTCCTCGGGCACAGTTCTACAAGTTTCTCCTCTATTTTACCAGTTTGTTCGTATTTATTTATTCTAGCTAAATATATTATTTTCTCTCACCTGCTACAGTTACAAGATCCAGATCCTATCACATTTTCTACCTTCTTGGTTGCACACTACCGGAACAGGGTTAAAGCCAGACTCACCCTGGAATATTCCTTGGCGAAAGATACGGCACGGTTACCTGCCTTCTTCACAGCATGGTCGCCGTGTCGTCCCTGGTTTCAGTTTTCTAATGCCCAGACTGTTCATCTGCTGTTTTAATAAACCTACGTCGGAACTTTCAATTTTTTCTGTTCCCTCACCATATTTTCTGCTGGAACTGGATTGTGTTTGCTTCCTGCTGATGTCACCTTTTGTACACAGTTCTCTTCATCCGCACAGTGACTCTCTGCCACCAGTGATTCCCATGTCACTAGAACTGCGCGAATTTTTTCTGTAAATTGTTTCGCTCCAGTGATGTTCCAAGACTTCAATGAACAATTATCATAGAGCTACTGCTGTTTACAGCAAATAATGCAATGCCTGTCATTGCTCATTTGTATAATTATCATTTCATTGTAAATATCTACATTTTGTTTTATTTCTCCCCTTCTCTCACACTGCGTGTGAGGTTGGGGATGTTCTGTTGTAATTCTTTTAAGTGAATAAAAGCGAATATTGAAACTAAGCGATGGCCTCTGATCATTCGTCCGGAAGGGGTCCGGGTTCGAATCCAGGCGAGGCATGGATGTTGTGTTTGTCTTACGGCACTGGCTCTCTCCCTTCCCTTGAACCAGTGACCCTCAATTAGGGACGAGCGACTGCTTATAGCCAATTGAGTTGCTCACAGTAGTCGTTAAACCTCCAATCAAAAAAAATAAAAAAAATAAATAAAAGACG
Organism: Macrothele yani; assembly: GCA_039090855.1. Classification (NCBI taxonomy): domain Eukaryota; kingdom Metazoa; phylum Arthropoda; class Arachnida; order Araneae; family Macrothelidae; genus Macrothele; species Macrothele yani. The sequence continues at coordinate 134,556,119 of CM077010.1, read as the reverse complement.
TGATGGCTGTTTTGATGCATTTTTCTATATCTTACAATGTGATTAATTAGCATGTACCGTTTTGTACTTTAGTGTAAAATCTTGTACCTAATACTTTGGTAGTTTTTTTGTCTTTTCTACATGTCTGAATCCTGTGGTATTCTTGTTGTGTATCCATATATCACCTTCCCACTACTCCCCTTTCCTCCTTTTTTGTCTTCTCATTTAAACAGTTTAGAGGACAGCCTTTCAAGAGGATAAACACATGTGCTTGCTGTAGAACACATTGCATATAATGGAAAACGTTTTGCTGCAGCTAATGAAGAATGTCACTTGGAGAGAAGAACTGTTGACTATTTGAGATAAATGTTTTGTAGTGGACTTATATGAAAAAATTATTCTATGAATATTTGTTTTCAATAGTTTGAATTGCCGCAATAAGCAGGTCTGAAGTTCATGCAACAAATGCCGTGTGAGTAAGCTTCTTTTCCTTTTCTTACAAATATTTTTAATGACTGCAAGAAGTTTTACATTTGCGTAGCATCAATTTCTCAAAATATTTCTTCACATTCAGATTTGCTCATTTAGTCTCTTTGGTCTTGTGTGACTAAAGATGCAACCGAATACCCTTTAGGATGTGATAATTCAGATATATTTTTCCAAAATTTGCAATATAATTAGTATGAAAAAGAGCTTCCAGGATTTAAAAAAAAACAAAAAAAAACTAATTCAGTTGAGTTGAAAATACAAAATACATTTTATTTTTGAGTGAATATATGATATTAATTTCTATTACATAGAAACAGAATAAATTCATTTATGAATGAATATATTATGTTGATTACTATATGTAGACACAATAAATTTATGAGCGAATTATTATGTTAATTACCATATGTGGTAATCTATAGCTAAAGTAAACAAATAATTACTCTAGTGAAAACTTTGTTAGTTAACTAATAAGATGAATAGATTATCATAAGCAGTTGAACCTAAAAACAGCAACATTACTTTTGGTAATCAGATATTGGTACTGGAGATGTTACATGGAGAACAGTGAACCAGAGCTGATTCAGTACCGTAACCTGATAGCAGAAAATATGAACTATTTTTCTCGTGCACCAAGACTAGCTCTCCATTAATTTCTGTGACCATAAAAAGTAGGTTAAATGTGAATTAGCATAAAGGCTGCTGTTAGCAAATGTTCTCTGTCATTTGAGCTAAAATTGATCACCTTGATGTGTTGAATAACAACATGTGGTATGATTAGATTTCTCAGAAATGAGTACATCTTTTTGCCAATTCCAAATTGTTGAACATACGCTTTGTTAGCAATGACGTCCACAATTTGTCCTCGATGAATCCTCTGTCTAGTAATAAATAAATAAATCTTGCTTGTAAATTGGGTGTGAGTTGCTCACGGTGGTCGTTAAACCTCCAATACAAAAAAAAAAAAAATCCAAGTTGGGTGTATATATGTATATATGTATATGGTCTGCAATATATATATTTTAGAAACCCAGAAATCATTGTCATATATGCATGCTTATTTTATTTACTACTTAAAACCCATTAACTTATTACATGTGAAAATCTCCAAATATGTGGCATCAGTAAATAAACAAAAACATCTCTATTTCCATGTTTTAGCAACACATATTATATATTAACTTATTACATTATGTACGTATCTCCGTAATAGTGATGTGTATTAGAAGTATGTAAATTTTTTTATTGCAGTTGGATTTATTTTTAAAAACATATTCAAGTAGGTGTATTTTTTGCTCTTTTCGCAAATTTGATTTTACCAGGGCATTTCATCAACTCGCATTTTCTTATCGTCAAGAACTTGTAAATCGTATTTTCACAACTAAATAAAGTGTATATTTCTTTCCTATATTTGTTTTTGCATCGGTTAACTCCGAGTTTCCCAAAAGTTGCAGCCAAGATCGCCTGTTACCGATCATTTTGTCAACAAAACACAATGTAAACAAACGCTATGATCCTCGTGTTGTGTTATCTTAGCAAATTAAAAATGCTGTCCAATAAGTGCTTACTAGAGAATATTGGAGAAGAAACAACACAAATAAAATGCAACAACATTCGCGAAATTAAGAATACGTCATTAAACACGAAAACACAGCCTGAATCTTCTGTTCCGTAGAGAAGCAATCGCTGCGACAACGCTGGACTGAAAGGATCCTTTTCGTAACGTCACAAAACCTACACTTGGGCCCGGTGAGGAACGAAGTGACTGACGTGATCTCGACGGCCCCGGACAGACCCGTAGAGCCTTGCGTTTTCGATTGAAGGAGCACAAGACCTACATTCGGAATTGTGACCTAAAGAAGTCATCGATGGCTAAACACTGTTACGAAAAGGACCACAAATTCGGGCTAAGTAAGGTAAGGAGAAAAGGAGAAGATCTCATTGAACTGAAAAGTGGACATCTCTTCTACTATCGTGGGAAAGATACTGGCAGAACTAGTGGTGTTGGATTTATAATAAACAAGAAACTGAAGGATAAAGTTGTAGAAGTTGAAAGTTCCTCTGACAGAGCTGCACGACTCGTTATCCAACTCTCGAGAAGATACCAGGCTCAGATTATTCAAACTTATGCACCCACCACAAGTAATGCTGAAGAAGAAATTGAAGAATTTTATGAGGAAATTCGTGATCTAAATAATAAAGGTAAGCAGCACTTGAAGATAATTATGGGAGATTTCAATGCAAAAATAGGGCAACGGCAACAGAATGAAACTTCAGTAGGTAAATTCGGTCACGGCAACAGAAACCAGCGTGGAAATACTCTCGTAGAGTTTGCAGAGGCAGAAGGGTTTTTCATCTTGAACTCCTTTTTCAAGAAAAAGCCACACAGGAAATGGACATGGAGACATCCAAATGAGACGACAAGTGAAATTGATTTTATTATGTGTAACAAAAAATTCGTCATAGAAGACTGCAGTGTGCTAAACAAGTTCAACACAGGCAGTGACCATAGATTGGTGAGATGTAAGATGCACCTCAACACTAAACTCGAACGTAGCAAGCTCAGAAGACAAACAAAATGTATTGACATGACCAACCTTAAAAAACACCATAATACCTTCAAATTGGAACTGAAGAACAGATTCTCTGCTTTAGAAGGCCTAACAGCGGAAGAAGTGGATATTTCTGAAGTTAACAGAAAAGTAACCAAAGCTCTTATGGAAACAGCAACAAAATTAGCTGGGTCTAAGAACAAATTGCATGTGAACAAATTATCAGGAAAAACCAAAATGTTGATGCAAAAAAGAAGAGTGATGAGGACAACTAAAGAAGATGTGACTTCCAAAGTGGAATATATAGAGCTATGCAAGACAGTACGAAAAAGTATCACTGAAGACGTAAGGAAATTCAACTGTGAACTAGTAAGGAAAGCAATTGAAAACAACCAAAGCCTAAAGATAGCAAAGGGACATCTCAGTAAGGGGAAAAAACAGATTATGGCACTGAGAAAAGAAGATGGTTCTGTAACAAGAAATAGAGGCGAAATTTTGACAAGAGTGAAAGATTTCTACTCCAAATTATATGAAAGGGATGATACATGTACTCCAGACATCATGAAAGGTACCAGTACCAGAGTTCTTCCAGTCCTTCCAGCAGAAGTTGCACATGCAATCAAGAACATGAAGCGAGGAAAAGCTCCAGGAGAAGATGGAATTACTGTAGACATCATACAAGAAGCAAGTGGAGAAATCGAAACAGTACTCGCCCAAATTTTCACTCGATGCCTTAATGAAGGGAAAATTTCTGAGGATTGGAACAGCGCTACAATGATCTTGCTACATAAAAAAGGTGACTGAGGATCTCAGGAACTACAGACCTATCAGCCTCCTATCAGTAGTTTATAAAATCTTCACTAAAGTTCTTTCACACCGCTTGAAGGTGACACTGGACATGGCTCAACCGAGAGAACAAGCTGGATTCAGGAGTGGCTACAGCACAATAGATCATATCCACGTACTGAGAGAACTAATTGAAAGAGCGAGGGAATATGAACTTCCATTGTGCATTTCTTTTATCGATTATGAAAAAGCCTTTGATTCGGTGAAACCATCAGCAGTTGCAATGGCTCTGAAATCCTGCGGTATTGAAGATGCATACATTAATATTATTAATAACATCTATGAAAATGCAAGTGCAAAGATTCGGCTGTTTGAAAATACAACACACATAAAAATTGGAAAAGGAGTGAGACAAGGTGACACCATATCTCCGAAGCTCTTTAATGCCACATTGGAAAATGTCTTTCAATCACTGAACTGGGAAAACAAAGGGATAAAGATTAATGGAGATTATCTAACCCACCTTCGTTTTGCTGATGACATAGTCATTTTTGCAACTACCCCATCAGAACTACAGAGTATGATCCAGGAACTTGCTGACAAGAGTAAAGAAGTGGGATTAAAAATGAACTTTCAGAAGACAAAAGTGATGTACAATGCTTTTACAAGAAATGAAGATTTATCGATTGATGGAGAAAAGCTGGAGATAACAGACACGTACGTTTATCTTGGACAGCAGATATCAAGTGAGGGTCACATTGGTGAAGAAATTAATCGGCGTACAAAACTTGCCTGGAGAGCTTTTGGAAGAAACAGCATAATTTTCAAGAGCAATATGCCATTATGTCTTAAAAGAAAAGTGTTTGATCAATGCATCCTTCCAGTGCTTACGTATGGTGCAGAGACGTGGACCTTAGCTAAAAGAGACATACAAAGGCTGCAGACAACTCAAAGATTCACGGAGAGGTGCATGCTTGGTGTAACCAGGAGAGATAAGAAGAGGAACACGTGGATCCGAAAAATGACAAGAGTGGAAGACATCATGATCAGAGTTAAATCCCTGAAAGGGCAATGGGCTGGACATACTGCCAGAAGAACAGACCATCGATGGACAGCCGAAATTTTAGATTGGATTTCCAAGGGACAGGAAAAGACCCAGAAGAAGACCACGTGGAAGATGTGTGGATGAAATTCGAAAGTATGCGGGAGTGACATGGAGGAGACTGGCACAAGGCAGACCGTTGTGGAGGAAACTTGGGGAGACCTTCGTCCAGCAGTGGATTGATAATGGTTGACAATGATGATGATGATGATGATACAATTTCAATATTTACGTGCCATTCGTCCTGATGAAGCTAGGTCAATACCCAGCAAAACCATGGTCGGCTTGAAAAAATAGACATTTGTGACAACTACGTTGTGTTATCTTAATCTATATACAATCGTCACAAGACTGTAGTCTTTGAGATAAAGAACATATTGCATACTTTGATTATTTTCCTAGCGGACCATTAAGGTATTTCCACCTAAAATAAGCTGACCAGAAGTCCTCAATTCTTAAGGACAGTACTCGAATTTAGTTTACTGTCCCCAAAAACGTCTGATGCCTTTGGAGACGCAAAATATCCTCAAATTTTGATGTTTGTCCTCAAATGTCCTCGAATTTACACTTCCTTATTAGCTCGTTAGATTTCTCATGAAAAATGTTCTTAAAAGTAGTTTTCATTGTACTAATTTTCCGACATGCTTTTTGCGAAAAGAAATTTTGACTTTTTTTTTCTTCTTTCCGAGTTTAACGACCACCGCGAGCAACTCTAAGGACTATAAGCAGTCACTTGTCCCTAATTTGGAGACATTCGTTCTAGGGAAGAGAGAGAGAGAGCGCGCAAGTGCTGTAAAACAAACCATGGCTTTCTGCGATTAATTGTATAATACAAGGCTATGCCACTTTCGCCGATCCTATGGGGTTCCGTGTACGAACAAAAACGCCGTTTCAGTCACACGGGGGCCCCAAATCGTGACCCCAAAACAGCAATCTTCACTATTGATTTCAGCTGAGGTATATGGGTAAGTAAGCATTTATTTGGGTTGTTTTTGGAGATATTGTCATGTTAAAATAAATATTTTGAGATTTGCAGCAGTGTTTCGTTTTGTGCCATTTCGCTGTTGCAAAAAGGTGTAGTGACAGGAATAAATTACTATGCATTTTTCGACGATGAAAGTTAGTGAGTTACCTGGATTAAATGCCATATGTCGACATAAATTGAAGGTGGGGAGGAGTTTGGTGCTTATTGGCAACGGTTGGCTGGTGTGAAGTTGGCCCTCCTGTTTCTAATCGGTGAACCCCGTAGGATACCGTGTGTTTTGGGTGTGTCGTTGGCGAAAGCGTTCTTGTTTCGTTGCATTTTTGAGACAGCGGCTTGCTGTTTCCTCTTTTATTTTCGTTTATTTGTATGCTAAAGTTTTGCGGGCAGTTGGTTCTTCCCATATCCAAGGTAGGATATTTTTCTTTGCATGCTCGTGTCTGTTGCGGTCAGTTGATTCGGGGTGGGCCCTAGCTACCGCCGGTGGGTCCGGCGGGGATGGCGGGTGATGAGTTTCCTCAGCTGGGTGGTTTGCTAGTACCAGTTAATAATTTTGTTTGTTCGATTCAATGGTCTCCTCAGGAATTGCTGCGCAGGGCATTTGCGAGCGGAGTGACTCGTGGTGAAATACTTCTTTCCGCGACTTCTGGGAAGCTCCCCAGAATCCGTCCCATGTTGTTGAAGAGATTCTTCGTGGACAATATTTCAATGCATGACTCGGTTTCAGACGTTCAGTTTTTACGTTCGGATGACTTATTGGTGCGTTCCTCGAATCTCATTTGCTTGCTGGAAATTTGTCAACTTTCTAATTTTCTTCAGGTACCTGTCAAAACTCAGGTCCTCACATCGAAGTTTTTAGTTCGAGATGTGGACTTTGAAGCCCCTGTTGATGAGATTGCTACGGAATTGTTGGACTGTGGTGTGAACTGTCTTCGTGTTGTTCGGTTCCGACGTTCAATAAATTCCTCGAGGGTCCCTACTTCTTCGGTCCTAGTGGAGGAACTGGGCTTTACTAACCGTGACACTATCTATCTGTGGTATCCCAGATGTGCGGTCTGACCCTTCTTGGATTCGCCTAGGCAGTGTAAAAATTGTCAGCGTTATGGACATCTGCTGTCAACCTGTCGTAGTGCCACTCGCTGTTCTCGTTGTAGAGAAGGACATGACTCTTCGGTATGCTCGGCGTCGAGCTTCCAGTGCGTATTGTGCAAGGGCCCTCATCCTACTTCTGACACGAACTGCCCAATTTACCTCCAAGAAAAGCGGATCCTAGATATTATGGCTTCGAAGCATCTCAGCTATCCAGAAGCTTGGGACTCTGTGTGTCAAGTCCACCAGGCCTCATATTCGGCGGCGGCGGCTGCGACTCAGGCTCAACCTCCGTGTGCTTGCTCCTCTGCCTTCCCTCAGCTTCTGGACATCATCATCTCCAAACTCACCAGTAGATTGGACTCATTGACAAATTTTTTTACCTCCTTCCCTACATGCCGGTCCCACCTGAACCGATGCACAGGTGCTACATGCTGAAGTTTTGCAGAATCCTTCCACTACAGTTGCAGCGAGCCCAGCTTCTTCAGTTCCTGCTGAGCAACCTCCTGACACTGGCCAAAGCGCCGATGAATTCCTGTCATGCGAAGAATCTGGTTCCGCATGTGGAGTCTGCTGTGGAATCCGTCAAACTTTCTCACTCCAGAACCTTCTCGTGTCCTCCATGCGCCATGCCCTCCTCTTCTCGTCCAGCCTTGCTGTCTCACCTGAAAGCTGATCGTGACGACGGTAAGTTTCTTTGTAACCTCTGTTCCATGCAGTTCAAGACGGCATCTAGCCTAGCGGATCACTTTTCTCTTCATGAATAGTTAGTCGCTGGTCCAATGGAATGCGCAGTCCCTTCGCTCGAAAAGACCTTCTTTCACTGACGGTTCTACTTTTGCTACAGCCACGATCTTGACTATCAAGGAATCCTGGCTATCCCCTGGCATCTATTTTTCCCTCCCAGCCCGTACGGTGTATAGAAGTGATCGGAGGGAGGGTCGGGGTGTGGCCTCCTTACTGCAATCATGTCGGATATCTCTTCCAGATTGGTGGACATATTCAGCTCGGATTCGAACGAACAGCTCCTTGCTACGGATATCTTCTCTGGCGACACAACGATCAGGATTATTAATTTATACATTCCCTCTCGGCGCTCTTGCTTGGACGGATCGAACAACTGCTCGCTGATTGTTGTATGGTGGTTGGGGATTTCAATATTCATCACCCTAGCTGGGGTTCTGCTTCTCCGAGCCGGGGAGGTGCTGAGTTCGTGGACTGGCTTTGCAGGATCTTTGTCTCCTAAACTCGAGGGCCTCTACCTTTTGCAGGGGGTCAAGTTGCTCTGTCTTGGACCTCACCATATGCTCTTCTCAGCTGGTTCCGTACTGCTCCGGGTCAGTGGATAGTGACCTCTACGGTAGCACCCATCATCCTGTCATTACAACATTGGCGGCAGGGATGTTTGGATCCCCTCTCCCTCCTTCACTGGGTCTGCAGCCAGTTACTTGGTCAGTGGTTTGATCTTCCATCCAGAAGATTATCCGAGGTGAACTTCCTTCCAGTCCTGACGGTGCCGCTCTGGTCCTGGACCGGATTTCCCAGATTTTCCATGCTTCTCGTCGGCCCAGCGGTCAGCGTTGACGTTGGTCTCTCTGGTGGGACTTTGATTGTGCTCAGCGGCTTCGCAAAAACGCCGCCTCCTTCGCTATGCAAAGTCGTTCGGCTGCCTCTTCGCTTGGACGTTATATCGGCAGGAAGAACGGAATCTTCGCTACCTCCTCACACTTAAGAGACGTGCCTACTGGAAAGCACAATGCAACGACACCTTGAGGCCAGGCTTCGTTTTCTCCCTCTTGCGCCGTCTGAAATCTCATGTTGGATCGAGCCCGGATCACCTACTTCTTCGGATTGACGATTCCCTTGTTGCTGATCCGGTGGAGCAGGCTTCGGAGTTTGGTGATCTCTTTTCCACAGCTTCAGACTGTTCGGTGCACTCATTTTCTATTGACCATGATGACTCTTCACTAGTGATGGATGCGTTACTTACAGCCGGTGAAGTTGCCAGGGCTATTAATGGATCTCCCCGACGCTGTGCTCCCGGTCCTGATGGATGTACTTACGAACTGGTGAGACGTATATGGAGGTGAAATTCGTCATGACTGGTTGACCTCCTTAACCTCTTTTGGTCTGCCGGCGTTCATCCTTCATGCTGGAAGGAGTCCTGGGTGATCCCAATAAAGAAGCCGAACAAATCTGCTCTCGACTTATCATCGTACCGAATGATCACTCTCACATCGGTTTTTTCGAAGATCTTGGAGAAAGTCCTGGTTTTTCGCCTCACAGACTTCATTCTCTCTCATCAACGGATCAGCAAGCTGCAGTTCGCATTTTTGCCAGGACGTTCCACATCGGCGTGCCTTCTGTCGATCCAACGTCATCTTCTGGTGGCTCGAGCTACACATAATTATGTTTTTCTGTTGTCTTTGGACCTTCAGGCGGCATACGATTCGGTTTGTCATCCTGCTCTCCTGGGTAAATAGGCGTCTCTTGGTGTTCGTGGACGTCTTCTCCGTTGGCTGGCTGACCACCTTGCTCGGCGCAGATTTCGCGTTCGTTGGCGGGGAACGGTGTCATCCTGCTTTCCGCAGTGTCGAGGTGTTCCTCAGGGTAGCTCCATTTCGCCTATCCTTTTTAACTTATACATTGATGATGTGGTAGATTGCTGTCATCCGAATGCGCATATGTTCTTATTTGCAGACGACATTTTTATTGTTTCCTATAGTCCTAACCGGGCGGCGGCATCTTAGCTATATGCAATCCACTTTGGATTCCATTTTTCAGTGGGCATCTTCCTGTGATTTACGTCTCTCTCCTTCTAAAAGCTTCGTGGTTGACTTCTCTCGCAAGCGCCGGTCGCAGGCCCCTCCTTTCCGGTTGGGCTCCGCTCAGTGACCTGGCAGTCCTCCATCAAGATTTTAGGGGTCTGGTTTAACTCTTCCCTGACTTGGTCTTCCCACCTCACGCACGTCAAGAAGTTAGTCTTCCGAGCCTTGTCTGCTGTTAAAGTTGTTTGTAATCGCCGGTTGGGTCTTGGCTTCCCCAACGCTCTTGCCTTTGTCGTTGCTGAGATTCGGCCAATTCTGGAAAATACGGCTCCGGTCCTGTTCGCATCCCCCACCTATCTCTCCGATGCTCTAGAAGTTCTGCTCAACCATGCACTCCGTGCAGCCATTCACCTCCCGTCGACGCCTGTTGCGGTCTTGCGTGCTGAATGTGGAATCGCTAGCGTTCGTTCTCGAATCACCCTCCTGACAGTCCGATTTTTGTACCGCCACCTGTCGATGGGTCAGCGTTCGCCTATTGCTAATCTTCTTCTGGAAGAGGACGCCTTGTCATTCTACGCTTGGAGATCCCATGGCTTTCCCCTTGGAATCGTGCTCAGTCGCTTCCGACAGGAGCCGCTTTTCGTTAACAGCGATCTTCTTCAGGCTCTGTCGGCCCCTCCTGTTACGTCTGCACCCTGCTACTCGATTATCTGCTCGGGTCTCCCTTTTCAGCACCGATATCTTCATCTGATGCTTCTCAAACATCGCTTTGGGGTGTTCTTGGCCCAGTACTCAGCGTCGCACCACATCATTGCAACTGACGCTTCGAAGATTAACTCTTCGGTGGCGATCGGGCATTTTTTTCCACGGAACAATTCCAGCTGTTCGTTCTACTTCTCGACTATTTCCTCAGTGTTCTCGGCTGAAGCGTTCATAAAATTTTTAAACCTACGTAGTCTCAGATTTTAAACAAATCAATTAAAAATAAAAATTGTTTAAATAAATGGTTTTAAATAACAAAAATACTGTATCTATTGTTATTAATGAAACTTTTTAAAGATTTAGTTCAAATTTATTTTCAGTTTACATGTTTTTTTAATTATTTTTTCATTAAACTCTTGTGTTAGGCTAAATTTTAATATAGCTTTTTAGGTAAACCCATTATCATCCCAAGTTACAACTCACACAATCAAATACCAAACATATAAAGATTGCTTAAAAAAAAATCGATTTTTTGGAGCGTCGCATTTTGAAAAATTCAAAATTTAAATTTAAATTTTAAAATTTGAAAATTATTTTAAATTTAACCCCTATGGTGTTGTACATCAAATAAAAGAGCATATAAATACTACAAAAATATACCTTTCCCATCCCTCTATCTTAATTAGGGGAGCTGCAATCACAATTTAAAAACATATCAGTCTTCCGGTTTTGGGGTGTTTTTGGACATTTTATAATAGCTGTATTTTCAAAACCGGTGGATATATGACGATACAATTTGGTATTTTTCTTAATCTATATAGAGGCCACCTATGTACCAAATTTCATTAAAATCTGAGATGGTGAGGTAAAAAATGCCTTCAAATTGTGTTGAGTTGATACGGAATCACTCTGTACTGGAACATTTTTTGCAGAAATATTGAACATAGCTCATTACTGTACGCCATGAATGGTACCGCAGTTATCTAGTACTGTTGTCATAAAATTTTCTCATTCAATGTTTCTGGAATTTAAATTCTTTGAAGTCATAGCTTTCTTTACTTACGGGGTTATGTATATTCAGAAAATGATGAGCTCCTCTTGTTAGAAAATGCTAGCAGCATTTACCCTTGAACAATTCGGAAAACGATTATCGTTTCTTAAAATATTATGTTCGGCATGGAGACAGAGAAAAGTTACATAAACATGTTATAGTTTTAGTCAAACTTCGGAGTAAAATAACTAGATTTCCTGAAGCAATCCTGGGGAGCATGCACGAAAAACTTTCTCGTATTCACGTTTAGAAAATAATAAACATTATAAAATAAGAGCCATACATCAAGAATAATTAACAGATTGGTTACAAAATTTTAAATTGTGAAAGTGAGGTGAATTATTGGCAAAGGGCATATATAAAATACCCACAATTTTGCATTGCATTCAATGGTAAACACACATCCTAGGGGTCGCGAATCAGCGCCGATTCTGTGCAGCGGCAAGAATATGAACTTTTGCTTGTAAATTAGCGATAACGAACTGGCATAGCCTTGTATTATATGATGAATCGCAGAAAGTCGTGGACAAACTCACCATCCATATCTCAGTCGGGACTCGAACCCGTACCCACTTGTACGAATGGTCAGCGGCCAGCACTAAGACACTGAACTACTGGTGCGGTCAAATTTCGACTGTACTTGATGTAAGTCTCTCCAAAAACTTTGGCAAAATGAAAAATTCGCCATGCAATTAGTTTGGTGTGCAGCTTGATTTTACTTCGGCACATATACAAGGTAAAGCATTTCACTTTTACTAATATATGTTCTGGCCATCATAATTCTACTTTGTCAATACATATTACCAACATTCTACAAGATATATCCTTTTAAGACATAAATTTTCATATGTAATATCACACTTATTGAAGCAATGCAGTTTTGTGACAAAAAGATTTGAATATTTATTTTCAGTACGTATATGTCCCCAAATGAACTGCCGATTTAGGGACGCCACGCCCTTTTGTCCTCAAATCAGTGTCCCAATATCTGGTCACATTAACCTAAAATCTCTGCCTTACGTTTCCAATGGTAAAACTTTTGTACATATTTTCTTCGCAATTAGGGTATTCCCAAAGATGAAAACTTGCACATCGATAAAACAAACTCTAAGTTATAGCATGGGATAGATATTTAATGCTTGCTAAAACATAACAGTAATTAAGCAATCCAACCTTTGTTCGTCTACTGACGTCATCAATGTACAGGCCGCGCGGTCTATTAACAGGTCTGAACATTACTGAAAGAAAAAATATTGTTTTTTAATATAATTATGGTTATGTTTTAGCATGTATTAAGTATCCTATGCTATAACTTAGAGATAGTTTTATCGATGTGCAAATTTTTGTCCTTGGGAATACATTAATTGCGAAGAAAATATGTACAGAAATTTTACCATTGGAAACATAAGGCAGAGATTTTAGGTGGAACCACCTTAACCCAAAGTTCTTAGATGTTGTAGCACATTAAATTAAGTAATTTTTATACAATTTCGTATTTGATGTATTAAGAAAAACACGAGAACTGTGTTCTACTTTAGAAACACTTGTGCCCAGGTTTTTATCCAGAAATATCAAATGCGGGGTGAGGGTGAGGGTGCTGAAAAAGTTTGGGGGCTGGGTGTTGCATGAAAGCAAATTTTTCCGAGGCTAAAAATTTTTTTAGTGAAATCTTTGTTTTTTAATCTAAGATAAAAACTGGGGAACACTTCAAAAGTGAGTGCCGCCCATGTGGCGCAGTGGTCTAAGCGATGGCCTCTGATCATTCGTCCGAAAGGGGTCCGGGTTCGAATCCCGGTGAGGCATGGATGTTGTGTTTGTCTTATGGCACTGGCTCTCTCCCTTCCCTGGAACCAGTGACCCTAAATTAGGGACGGGAGATTGCTTATAGCCCACTGAGTTGCTCACGGTGGTCGTTAAACCTCCAATCAAAAAAAAAAAAAAAGAGAGTACTGTTGATGTTTTATAGTTAAGAATGGTTACAAATGAAAATAGTTTTTACAAAGCTTCATATGGGTATTTATTTATATTTTTTTTATTAACATGGGTTGCTAAAATAGTAGATACTAATATTTTCGAAAATCTTGTGCATGCTGATTGATCCAAAAGTATAATTGCAGAATTTGTAGCAGGCTAAAATGAAGGGATGCGTACATATGTTTTATGGTTGCAATGCAATGGCGTATCTTGGGTCCGAAACCTGGACTAACTCATCCCCCCAGTAATGTTTTTAAAAAAATTGCGAAGTTTATTTTTCTATTGTTAAATAAGAGAAGTGACATTTTTTTCTAAATTTTAGGTACATGCTATTGCTAACATAATACCAAATAATTATGATGATTAGGATTTGAACACTTACTTGAACATGAACTCAATTCTTCTTTCCGTTTGTGTGAACTTGAGTGTTACGTTTTCACAAAAATGTTTCTTTCGAGTACTTTTTCATATTTAAAAATAATGTTTTTCTCTATTAACAAACCAGTCAAGTTGCTCGAATGTGCATGTACTTGTGTGGCTCTAAGATATATCTTGATTCTTTTTAATACGGAAAAACGTTTTTCGGCAGTTGCAGTTGTTGATGAACAGTTTAATATTAGATCTGCTAATTTGTACACCTCAATAAACACTATGTCCAATTATTCAACTTTATGTGACAGGTAATGTTTCTTACTGATTTGTTTTGTATTCATCAAGGGAATAAAACACATTCAGTTCATTTTTTAATCGAGCTGTATCAAAATTTGAAGCATAGAGTTCTTTAAGCTCTGATAGTAGATGTTCAGGGAAGCTTTCACAAAATTTATCAAAACAGTTCGAATCTAACAAAGACACGAATTTAAGATATAATATCAGTGATTTTAATTAATTGACACTTCACACAAACTGAAACAACTCTCACGAAACACGCGCTGTTAAAGGCGGATGCATGGAGGGACTGAGGTAGTCCGAAGTTTTATTATTTTTCGCAGCGAACCTTTGCGCAAAGCAATGGTGCAGTCCCCTCCGTGCCGCCCCGGTGGCGCCGTGGTCTAAGCGATGGCCTCTGATCATTCGTCCGAACGGGGTCCGGGTTTGAATTCCGGTGAGGCATGGATGTTGTGTTTGTCTTACGGCACTGGCTCTCTCCCTTCCCTGGAACCAGTGACTCTAAATTAGGGACGGGCGACTGCTTACAGCCCATTGAGTTGCTTACGGGGGTCGTTAAACCTCCAATCAAAAAAAAAAAAAAAACCCTCCGTAGCTCATTCATGTTGCCATGGAAACGCTAGCCGGCTACAGTATTGAAGCTCTTTGCATCAGAACAGCGAAGACTCTCGAACACCTACTTGCGTTAATCGAAAGAAACGAATCAGCTCGTGTTTTTTCGCACAGAAAGCATCGACATATCTTAATACCGTTGATAATTGACTTTTATTTGCGCATTCTCTGGGCTTCGTAGTTAGCCTAGCTAGCCTCGAATATACGCCATTGTTGCAATGACTAACTTAAACAAGAAAGCTAAAAAAGAAACATTTGACTGCTAGATACATATATATATATATATATATATATTTTTTTTTTATTTAACTACCAGCTAATAAGGGGTACCACATTACATAGTGAGAGGAATTATATCCCCTGTCCAGAGGCGACTTTAAATCATTTGGGGCCCTAGGCGCTAAAAGATTCAAAGGATTCGCTAAAAGATTCCTTTTTTATCGTCTCAGAAATTTTCAACCGTCAGATTAATAAAAAAAAGATAAATAAAAAAAAAGCTTTTACGTTTTTTAAAATGCCATTCTATCTTTCTGTTTTTTGAACGCTTTATAAGAAACAGTACTAGTGTACACTGTTAAAAATTGGTACTTAGAAATAAGTAAAATGTACTCGCTTTTGAGTACATTCTGGGCTTATAACAGCTCCGAGTACTTGTGTCTCATTTTTGGAAAAGACACGTACTCATTTTTGAGTACATACAGGGAATCAAACGTGAGTATATCTGATATTTCAAATATATATACTCAAAAAATTCCATATATTTCAAATATATGTGCTCTAACTTCATTCAGTTTCTGTACCCTTTTGGGCAGGGCACAGAAAACTGAAAGAAGTTTTCTGTGCCAAGTTAGAGCGAATCTAGCAATTCTGACGGTATACTTTGCAAGTGAGAGGGAGCACACTAGATGGCAGCACCGTACAAACTTTACGGTTTTGCACATAAAAGGCAGAGAAAAATTACGGGGACTTTGGACAGGGGATTCCTACCTGGGCGCCGTCACTTGTTCGTCCGATGCACGGCGGATATTCAACGATTGTTAGAAATTCACTCCAAGACTACCAGGCTAGGTTTGTACCTGGGGCCCCTCCATCAGTAGCCTGAATCTCTAACCACTAAACCATCCGCGGCTCGATTTCAAATTTGAATACGTGTACTCCATACATACTCATAGAATCAACAGGAAGTATATTATTCGATGACACATCTGGGATAATATACTCGTTGTCACATGCTGGGTAAATGGATCGCACAACTTTATGACAAATATAGTGATAAAGCGACAATGTATTATTTATGAGATTGGCACAAATATAGTTAATGTAAAAACAAACACAAAGATACTTTATGCATAGTTAAATTATTTGTGATCAGTAAATAATATATATCAGTAAATTACTTGTGATCACTTAAATAATTAATTACTTTGTTGTACTAATTATTTATGTGTGTCACTTTACACATTTATTAAATAATTTCTCTTGAAATCTATAATATCTTAAATGAAGTAGTAAGAGATTATATTTATATTTATTGACGCAGTTATTTGTAAGTACGTATGGTTACTTATATTTGAGCATGTCGTACTCGTTTACGATTCGATTGTATTAAAAAAAGCTAGCAGGTTCAGGTTCTCATTTTTAAGTAGATTTTTTTAACAGTGTGATCACTTCGTCTGTCCGTGAACATCGAACTTTTTGTTTTTAGATATATTTCAAAAATTATTTTTGCGGCTAACGAGAAATCAAAGAATATTAAGTTTGCTACATTAAATATCCCATGTAATTCACGAATTTACCGCTACACTATTAAAATTTTTGTGGCAGGTTGAAACAAAGAGTGGTGCTACACAAGCTGCACCACTTTCTGAGAAAAGATACACCATCGTGATTTTTTTTTTTTTGATTGGAGGTTTAACGACCACCGTGAGCAACTCTATGGGCTATGAGCAGTCGCCCGTCCCTAATTTAGGGTCACTGGTTCCAGGGAAGGGAGAGAGCCAGTGCCGTAAGACAAACATAACATCCATGCCTGACCGGGATTCGAACCCGGACCCCTTGCGGACGAATGATCAGAGGCCAGCGCCTTCGACCACTGCGCCACCGGGGCGGCATCATCGTGATTTGCAAACAAAACCCAACAACATGGTGAAACCTTGCTCCATAATGTGGTACCATATTGTACCATAACATGGTGCACAGTTGCACCATGTTGTTGGGTTTTGTTTGCAAGACACAGTGGTGTATCTTTTTCAGAAAGTTGTGCTGCACCACTTTTTTGGTGCAACCTATAACAAAATTTTTAACAGTGTAAGGCCTATCAAAGTCGGAAATTCTAAAAGTTAAAGTTTGTGACGTGCCTGCCTCGCAGGAAGCACATGAGATAAAGGCAGATAGCAACGAGAGCAAATGTCCGCAATTTGGAGAGCGACTTACTCCGGGTTGAGGGAACCTGGATTTGATAACCGGCGTGCACAAGACAGTGTTTTCACAAGTTTTATTGCAAAGAAACTATTCAACTTACAAGAAAAAATTATTTTTCTTCCTCTTAGATTAGGCTTAGCTGTTCCTACTGAAATATTTAAAATTTTCAATTA
Organism: Macrothele yani; assembly: GCA_039090855.1. Lineage (NCBI taxonomy): Eukaryota > Metazoa > Arthropoda > Arachnida > Araneae > Macrothelidae > Macrothele > Macrothele yani. The sequence continues at coordinate 134,538,770 of CM077010.1, read as the reverse complement.
GTTCATTAATTTTCTGCTAGAGGCTCTAAGTCCAAAGAATTTAGTTTTCGCAGATTTTTCAAATAAAAATTTTGCGAATGATAGGACATGAACATTCATTAAATTTTGCTCACTTTAAATTTCCACTATTACTTCATATATTTCCCGCTAGGAGCTCTCAAAGCGGAAATTTAGTAAACTTTAGCTTTACGCTACGAAGAAACCATTTCGGTTACAGCAAAAATTCTTTTAGCGTTTTTCGTGTTAGGCAAAACTGATTACTTTAGCACCTTTCCAGTTGCAAGTTACTTGGCAAATTCAACGCTAAGGGCGTTGAAATTTCTCTGGATTTAAAAAAAAAAATGTGAAAAATTCATTGTATATTAAGAGATACATTTAATGTCAAAAAAAAAAAGAGCAATTCCATTTTTTATTCCCGCTAGGAATAATAAATGGATTCCTAGCGGGAATAAAAAATGGAATTTCTCTAAATTTATCTATACATTGCGTATAAAAATGTCTTTCAATTACAAAATGTGCTCTTTCCATTACTTCACCTTTGGAAAACCATCTTGTTTTTACGTTATGAGCAAATTAGTGGGCAACGAACATGGTGTCAAGCAAAAATGAAAAACCTGAAGACATTGGAACCCGGAAAAGTTCCCACACTAGAAAATTCGGGTAAAATGCAATTTGTGCTCAGTACTTCACTTGAAAAGGGTGGATGACTTTTTCGTGGAGGAGTTTTTCTGTGAGAAATAAGACCACTCATCGAACCGCGCAAGCAGGGGCGACTTAGCCTGTGAGGAATAACCGAGGCTGGACTGTGCCTGTTATACGGGGTGTCCATAAATGAAGTATACAACTTCAGTTTGATATAGAAAAAAACCCTACAATAAATAAAAACTTACTTTTGATGTCAAAACACATGGTAACTGCGAAAGTTTTTTTTAAATGTCTGTAGGTCTCCACGTGTGCTCCGTCGGTTGCTTGCATGATGTCTAAACGATAGCCCAGTTTTTTTTTTTTTGATTGGAGGTTTAACGACCACCGTAAGCAACTCAATGGGCTATAAGCAGTCGCCCGTCCCTAATTTAGGGTCACTGGTTCCAGGGAAGGGAGATGGCCAGTGCCGTAAGACAAACACAACATCCATGCCTCACCGGGATCCGAACCCGGACCCCTTTCGGACGAATGATCAGAGGCCATCGCTTAGACCACTGCGCCACCGGGGCGGCGAAGTCGTCCTCAATTTTAATATTAAGATAGATTTCGACTTGTATACATCTAAGAAACTGCAGTTATGCCTTATGATATCGTGTGCAAAATTACTTTACCTTAATAGTCAATATGATCATTTGTCACATATGTTAAGTAACCTCACAGTGAATTTCTTAGGAAGCAGAACTTCTCAAGATATAATTCAACATGTCTCCGTCCATGACTCTCCTCATAGACTCATAGGCCCCGCCTGCTCACAATCTCCAAAGTAGCTCTGAACCAATCGCTTGGCGAAAATGGCCTTAATCGCAATTCCGTACATTCACTTGTGAAATACGCCACCGGGCCGGCACCAAGCACTTCGATGCCTCAGTAAACACTATACCTGTGTTAACTGTTTTTTTTGTTTGCTAAGAAAAGATGACTATATAAACATCAAATTATCTTGTAAAAGATCAAAAAGGAGAACATAGCACAGGATAGGCACTGAAATAGTGGTAAACAAGCTTTGTTTTTCTTCCTACAAGTATGATTTAGTCAAATATTAGCTTTAATATGAACTGAATGTCAACAGACTTTCAGTAATCAAGTGATGTTTTGACCCACTCAGCACGGAATACGCCGATTCCCATGAGTGTAACTTTTACCGATAAGATTGTAGGATGATTCTCTCGCCGCCCCGGTGGCGCAGTGGTCTAAGGGGATGGCCTCTGATCATTCGTCCGAAAGGGGTCTGGGTTCGAATCCCGGTGAGGCATGGATGTTGTGTTTGTCTTACGGCACTGGCTCTTTCCCTTCCCTGGAACCAGTGACCCTAAATTAGGGACGGGCGACTGCTTATAGCCCATTGAGTTGCTCACGGTGGTCGTTAAACCTCCAATCAAAAAAAAAAAAAAAAAAAAATGATTCTCTCGATAGCCAATCTGAGAATGCGCTGAGTTATTTTCAATCGTACACCTTGTATGCAACGATTGTGTAGCAACATTTGACAAAATTCATTTCGCCAAGCTGTTACCCATTGGCACCTTCTATTCAACGATTGTATGTTGTACGCAAGCACAGAATAGCCGTGTTTATCACAACCACAGCAAACCGAATGGGTGAAAAGTACAGAAAATTCACATCACCCAGCTGTGGTCGAATAAAATGCGAATTACATGACCACCTGACCCTTTGACATGAGCACACCTTCCATTTGAAATTGTTCTGTTAACACATTTCCACTCATACACCTTCATATTGTGAATGGCTCAGCGTTACTTGATAACCATGTCACATGGGCTTACAAACCTGACAGACTGGGTTATTAAACCAAAGAATCTTGCACGTCACATAAGAATTAGCTTTCAGGGGTCACAAATGCTGTGTATTTCCAGCTTTCGATGGGAGACGAACTTTGAAATGTTCGATGAACGTTGTTCATACACTGTCCAGAGAGGCGGGGAAAGTTTCGGCATGTTTTTCGCCACGTTTCTGGCAATTTGATTCAAAATATGATTAATTTTTTTAAATCCATTATTCATATTAGTTTCCAACTGATGGGTTTCACCACATTAAAAAAAAAGTAGGATAATAATTTATATAATTTTTCCAAAATAGCTGGAGCGTACAAAAAATGTTTGCGCAGAGAGCCTCGGAGGCTTTTCATCATATTTTGGGCAATATTATTTAAAAAATGCGATTAAAAATTTAAATCCATAGGAGAAAATAGTTTTCAACTGGTGTTTTTCAGCAAATTAAAAAAAATGTAAGGCAATAATTTATATAATCTTTCCAAAAGAGCTGGAGTGTACAAAAGATGTTTACGCAGAGAGCCTTGGAGGCTTTTCATCATGTTTTAGGCAATTTTATCCAAAAATATGTGGTTACAAATTTAAATCCATAGAAGAAAATAGTTTCCAAATGGTGTTTTTCAGCAAATTAAAAAAAAAATGTTAGGCAATAAATATATTTCATCTTTCCACAGGGGAGGAACAGCGTGTCACTTTTCATAGGGGGTGATTGTTGAGGAACTGTATTTGCATTTCTAGTGCTTCCAGGCACAATTTGGAAATTCTGATGTCTCGAAACACGCAGTTTTTGATATTTTCAGTATCCCATGTTCGAAAACCTGAATTGCAAACAATCCTTGGGCCCCAAATTTGAGTATTTGAATGTCGAACATGTGTTTCGATGTTTGATTTTTTGAACGTGAAATATAAAAAAGTGATATGAGCAGGAGAGGATGTTCAAATTTTGTTAACCCTCTAGGCGGCGTAAGATTTGGAAGATTCAATTACAAATTCTGTCGGCGTCTATCACAAAAAAAGCTTTCTTGGACGTCCTATGTTTATAGCGTTTTACTCTCTGAAAGCGGCTGGCAATTCTGGGCTTGTGCTTTTCCCCCAGTAAGGGGCGTGGCTGATCCTACGGTCATCACATTAACGACAGCTTTCCACAAAGACACGAACGTTTGTGTTATACGCCTGAAGGTCCGTTCCAGGATGTGAGAACAGTAAATAACCTAAGTCCCTTAGAAGAGGGAGCTGCTTTGCTCTTTTTATCCTCGCCGCTGTTCTTCAGAAAACTGGTGCAGGAAACTTTATCGTCGGTATTACTCTTAAAGTTCAGTTTCTTTTGAATTAGCCCTGAACGGTCATGGAAACAAAAGAAAACCTAAGTTATAACAAGAATTTAATAAAATGAATACTCATGTAAATGCAATCCTTTTCTAACGCTCAGTAGAATTATATTCTATGAACAATTTTGAATTATAGATTTTTAAATTGTTGTCACTTTGAATGAGGTTTTTCGTGAAAATAATACGGACATGATATCTCCTCTACTGTTTCTCTTTCATAAACGAACGAATTATTGAGGAAAATTTTGAGCATATTTAAATAAAAATCATGTGGTTTTTGATATTACGTTACAGTCCGTAGGATTGAAATTATGTGCCTAAATTCTCGAACTTCCGACTTCAAGCAATGGATGGAATTTGAAACTACATATTTTCGGAAAAAAAAGAAAGGCAATTATTCGCCTGGTCGGAAAGTTTTTTTTAATTGATACGGCTAATGGAATAACCGCTAGATTGTGAAAATTTGTTATATTTAAAAAGAGTTCTACAGAAATATTAGACAGTAACATAAAAATTGAACTTCGAATTGCTCTGTGGCCTCCAACCCAAAATTTGGTTACCTGACTTATAGATAGTTTCAGCAATTCCATGTTTTAATGGTGGCGACATTTAATGTATAATAGCTGATATTTATTGTAAACGTATTTCTGTGACTTTGTGCAGGTTTACAGGCGAAACTTGATTCAATTATTATTCATTTTGTTCACCTCTTTGGCGTTAATGGTTAAATTTGTAATCGTATATTCGGCAGAGTATTAAGCCTAATATTTTGCGGAATATACGGCTTGATTAATCTGTCCCGACTTCAGTTGCCTAGAAAACATTATCAGATCTTGATCATCGTAGAAAATAGCCGAGAACAAAATCAAAGTTCTGTAAAAAAAGAACGAAAGTTTATTTATTTATTTATTTATTTACTCATTTATTTTTATTTTTATTTATTTACTTTTTTTTTTTTGAAAATAGATTTTCGTTCAGTTTCATATTTTTAATACGAAACTTTTTTACAGTGTGCTTCAATATACAATTCAGTCAATCACTCTTGCAACTTTTTTATTTGCGATTTTTAATGTACTTTGAAGAGCTTAAATATGAATTAATTATATATGAATTAACGAAATTACTCACACGTATTGCACAAGTAAAGAGTTTATGAAATGAAAAAAAAAAAAAAAAGGACGTAGATAATAATTGCACATGGATCAAGCTACAGTCAGCCCCTCTCAAAAAAAATCACGAATCGCCATGACTGTGCTCCTTCTCCCCACACAGCATCCCCCCGTATCCCTACGTCACGGGGGATGTGGGGATGGGTTGACAAGCAAAAATTACACTGGAGAAATATGAAATCAGCTTACCTAATGCAGAAAAATGAATTCCATTCTCCAGTTTTTCTTATTTGCAAATTTCTCTATTACCCTTGCATTGAAGTCCTTGATGGTTGTCCCCAGCCTCTTTTCGATGGATAAGAGCGCTTCAGGGGTAACATCGAGGATACACTAACCGACTCTAGCGGTCCAGAATATGAAATTACGGAAGTTAGGGGTAGAGCCATCCAAACCAAGCACCGCGTATCCCTTTTACAGACTTCATGAAATTTCTGGGGGAGGGGGAAGGGCATACATAGTCTGCCACTAAACACAACATGAAGCATAAAAATTGTGAGCAAATCCTTTACAATGAACACTTGTTTGCGCTCTTAGAAACTTGGGGGAAGGAGAATTCACTCCATCCTCCTGAAAATCCGTGGTCGTGTACAGAATCATTATATAAAGCATGGTTCTAATGTTTACAGCTCTACGCCCATTTTAACATTTTGAGGAAAAGCCCCCCCCACACAAAGCTCACGGACCTCGCGGACGTTTCAAGGGGAACATACTAGATACACTGACAGACCTCCAGCGGCCCAGAATATAATATTACGGAAGTTGGGGGTAGAGCCCCCCAAACCAAGTGTACCTCGAATCCTCGGCAATTTATTTCTTCAAATTAAAGTACAATTCTCGCTTGGCTTACATGGAATATTTTCACGAAATTCGTTTGGAGTTCCCAATTCAGTTCTCAATATAGGCAAAGAAACGGCAATCTTTATAGCCCCCCCCCTTGAACATTTGTGGCCAGTTGCCCTAAACTCGTATGAACCGACACGAAAATCCAGACAAACAAAAGAGCTCCGTCCCGTCGTTAGACACCTTGGAAAACTGCCACACATAATTCGGAAACTTGGAAAACTGCCACACATTCAGAGTGTTCCTCGGAAGAACAGCAATTTGTGGTCGGCCCCTTGATTAAAAGCATGTGACAGTTTTCCTATGTGGTAATCTTCCGGTGTGGCAGTTTTCCTGTGTGGGGGTTTACAGTGAATTAAATTTCCCCCACCCTGCCCAGCTAACTGTAAGACCGTTTTTACTATAAACGGCGATAAAAGTTGAAATGATGACCCCGGAAAATTCACCCACATATTTGTGCTCGTTGAACGGCTGCATCTTGTTTTAGACAGCGTGAAAATGAAAATGGTGACTCCTGAAATCTCCCAGACATTCGATATTTTGTGTAAACTGCAATTTGTGCACGGTCCCTGACATGAAAAAGGTAAAAGATAGGGGACTTTTCCTGTGGGGGAGTTTTCCTATGGGGAACTTTTCCAATGTGGGGGACTTTTCCAAATGCGGGGAGTTCTCCTGAGCGGGACTTTTCCGTCCAGCAATGCGCCCCCGTCTGTGCTTCTACTATATATATATATATATATAAGAGCAAAACTGAAGACTAAGGAAAAACTTTAGAATTTAAAACGAAGGTTGCAAAATAACCTGAAGATCAAAACGCGCAACGCAGCAGTTTAGAAAATTCAGAATTCACATTCTATAAAGAAGATACCTAAGCAAAAAAATACATATATAATTTTGACTCACACCTAGTACAACATAGAAAAGGTTATGTATCTACCTGTGTGAGTAGAAGGAGAAAAGATAAAAAAAATAAAATAAAACAACTGAATGTAGAAGGTGTCGAGAATACTGAGCCTTGGCTTTATCAAGGACCAGCAAAAACTCTGCATTTTCTCACTTCCACAAAGACCTAGTTGGAAATGGGTTTCTGCAAGGCCATAGATGCAAGTAACATTCCCACCTAAAATAGTTTAAAAAATATATATATGTCATGTCCTCCGTAGAGTTGCATGACCTAGCACTAGTTAACAATTTCGCTTGCATCCATTAACCTTCCTGGCCCGACCCATGCTCTTCATCTGTTACTATTAAACAGAGAGAAGAAGATTAAAGAGAACTCAAGCTGTGAGAGTGACATAATAATTAGAAATGATTTTCAGCCATAACGAAATGCCAAGTTCGTTTGAGAGAGAATTTAAACCTGAAAATCAATGCAAAAGAAATCCAAATTTTTACATTGCAATTAAAAAAGGAAATATTAATTTTTAACGAACAGATTTTTGAAAGAAAACTTGAGTCTAAAACCCCCTACTCTACAACTTATGACAGCACGAAAACGAGAATAAGTTAAGGATAATAATTAACTAAAGAAAACTTTGTGAAAGTTATATACCTTAAACAGTTAGTTGCAATATGTACAAAGTATTTCAGCAGTGCTTTAAGTGTATAATTAATTAGTTATTAAGAACTTAACTACTTTGAAAAAACAACGCATAGAAAAGGAACAAGCTTAGCCATCTTCTGTTCCTAGGTACCCCAAAAGACGCTCAAAGTTACAAAGAAAAGAAAGAGTTAAAACCCGCAAAAATGTTAACAGACAAACCAATGCCTAAAAGCTGAAAAGCTAAAAAACAACAGAGAAAAAGTACATGAAGTACAAACATTGAACTTATAAAACCTAGAACCCAAAAACAAGGAAGAGAGCTTACCTCTTGTGTGACAAAAACTTTTCTCCTCACAAGAGAAGAACAAGGCTGACCTCTTCCGCCACTCCCTAGTCGCTGGGGGGCAGTGAGGGTGGGGCTGATGGCCTCCTCATACAGCAAGAAACCAACGCGCTGAGATTTTAACCAGAGAAAAAAATATATAAACTTAAGACTGTGGATCTGTATGATCAGAAAGAGCAGAATTAACTCTCCAGAATACATGAGAAATATTATAAAATACACGAGCAGTGTATTTAATAATCTTTGCATGTATTAAATCACCTTAGTGAGCTTCTATAGATTAATCAGAATCTTATTAATTTTAATGTTGGTTTTACTATTTTTAGTATAGCTATCCTAGTGATGAATAACTAGTTTTCTTTTTTATTTGTTTTTATTTTCTTTTATAAACAGATTTTTAAGCTTTTTTTGTGATTTTGTTTATATTATTTAATTTTTTTGTTTTAATAGGACAGTCATATCCATAGCACTAAGGTTCCTTTAGGTAGTTAATAGGCATCCTCTAGCCAACTTCCTTACGGCTTTGATTGGTCAGAATCATATTATTAACTGTGTAGAAAATTAAAGCAGATCTGCCAACCTTACTCTATTATTCAGAATAATTTTTCTTAAAGTTCTTTTGATGAAAGAAGAAGGAATTTCGTTCTCTAGAAAACTTTCTAATAGTATATTAATGTGGTAATTGAAGTCCAAATTGTTGCTGCAAATTCTTGAAATTCTTAGGACCTGAGAAATTAGTACATTCTCAATTACTTTGGTTGAAATGTTATTATTCCAGTGTAGATATTTAATTACTTTGAAAGGAAAATTAACTCTTTTATCAAAGAGGCTAATAGATGGGTTACCTCTGTTGAGCTTAATGCTTAAGTCTAGGAACTCAAGTTCCTGATTACTGTGGTTGGTTTTACATAAGTTAAGAGAGCTAGGATAGATATTATCAAAATCACTCTCTATAACTTCTGAATTATTGATACACAGCAGATCATCAATATATCTAAAAGTGTAAAGGTAGTTATCTGAGCAGGTGGGGTGATTTTTAATGAATTTATATTCCTTAATGAACAGGAATAGATTAGCGATATTCGTGGACGTTGATGTTCCCATGGGAATACCGTTCACTTGCTTATAGAGAGTATTATTATATAAGATATGGTTATTTTTTATGCAGCAATTGAGATAAGAGTTCCAAGTTCCTACATTAACAAATTGGTTAAGTTTAAATTCTGCATACAGCTCTTTAAAGGTAGTGATTATATCTGATAGAGGCAGATTAGTATATAGGTTTTCAAAATCATAACTATTAATATCTAGGGGACAAACTTTGAGTATAGTAGAAATTACTTCCGCATTATTATTAATTATCCAAAAATCTCTGTACATTAAGTTAGAACAGTTTCTAATGTGTTTCAAAACCTTCTTTAAGACATCTTCAAAAGCAAGATCTATTTTCTTTTTATGACTCCTTACTCCACTAGCTATGAACCTGAACTTCACAGGATCCTTATGAAACTTAACCGTTGCAAAAAGAAATGGAAATTCAGGCTCATATCTTCTAGTTTGTGAAATTTTAAGTTTCTTGAAGAATGCCTTAAACCGATTTTCTAACTGCTTGGTAGAATAACTTACGGGCTCATATGTTACTCTATTATTGAGTTCCATAGTTAACAATTCAAAATAGAACTTCTTACAGATAATTGCAAAATTATTGCTAGCTTTATCCGTAGTGGTAAAAATAAATTGGTCTTGTAGTTTGGAGAGTGACCTTTTAGCTTCTCCAGAGAAAAAGAGATTTCTGTCGAAACAAAAGTCCAGACCTGCCAACTCACCGGTGAAGCTATTGATTATATTATATTTCCATTCTGCGAAGGCCTCAATAGGCTGATTGTACGTTAAACTGGTTTTTACGATGTACCTATTAACATCTTGAGTGAAGCTCTCAAGAATCCTTTCTTTGGAAATTGTGAAGGAAGGTCTGAATTTAGAGCCATACTCTAATAAATTCCTAAGCTTTTCATTTTCAACAAAACTCAAGTTTCCGGTGATAATATGGTTGTAATTCTTATCATAGTGAACTGTTTCTTTATGTTCATCACAAGAACATGTAGTAATTACAGGAATGTAGCTCGAAGAGTTAAGTTTGTAGTTTTTAACTATTGACCCTAAGGTCTTAACATATTTAAAACTTACAATAGACTGGTGCCTGTGGATGGGAAAAAAATTGCATTATTGTAGAACAGCTTCCTTACATTGAGATTATCGTAGGCTTTATTTAGAAACCTGATGGTAACAAAATTACTGGAAAATTCTTTAAGAGAAATTTTATCTTTAAGAATATGTTTAAGAATGTCCAGAACCAAAGCAAAAACATGCTTATCAACATGGTCAGCAGTTTCATTCCAGAATTTGAAAAACCTTTTAAGGACAGAGTGCTTGAAGGACTTGAGAATTTTGTAAGTATTTTTAACAAAATTAGTGCCAGTTTTAAAGCTTTCCAGAGTTTTTAGCAAGTTAGCAAAATCAACTTTGCTTGATGTGCGAAATAACCTCTGTCCTCTATTACCTCTAGAGCAGCTCTTATTATTAACAAGAAAGAAGAGTTCACGAATTGAAAATTTATGCTGATTATGCTTATTGTCAGATAGAGTGGAATTAAGGCCATAGGGATAAAGAGACTGATGCTGCAAAATTTCAAGGGATTCAGTTTCTAGCCGAGCATAGAGGTCAGGGATAATATGTAGTACCTCTATTTTCACTTTGTCAAAACCATGAGTATGGAAATGCTCTAATTCAAAGGTAGAGTACTGGTTGGCATTTGTGGAGGGGTTCACTCCTGAATTAGAGAACTTGTTAACTAGAGACCTGTGACCATTAATCCTAAGATGAAGAGGATTCTTGTCTCACTCCTTTTCCAGTTTTTATGTGTGTTGTATTTTCAAACAGCCGAATCTTTGCACTTGCATTTTCATAGATGTTATTAATAATATTAAAGTACGCATCTTCAATACCGCAGGATTTCAGAGCCATTGTAACTGCTGATGGTTTCACCGAATCAAAGGCTTTCTCATAATCGATAAAAGCCATGCACAATGGAAGTTCATATTCCCTCGCTCTTTCAATTAGTTCTCTCAGTACGTGGATATGATCTATTCTGCTGTAGCCACTCCTGAATCCAGCTTGTTCTCTCGGTTGAGCCATGTCCAGTGTCACCTTCAAGCGGTGTGAAAGAACCTTAGTGAAGATTTTATAAACCATTGAGAGGAGGCTGATAGGTCTGTAGTCCCTGAGATCCTCAATGTCACCTTTTTTATGTAGCAAGATCATTGTAGCGTTGTTCCAATCCTCAGGAATCTTCCCTTCATTAAGGCATCGAGTGAAAATTTGGGAGAGTGTAACGTACTAGGAGATGTGACGTACCTGCCAGAAGGACGCACACGACATAAAGGCAGATAGGAATCAGAATAAAACGTCCGCGTAGCTGAATTGGTAGAGTGACTTATTCCGGAATGAGGGGCCCGGGTTCGAATCCTGGCGCGGACAGAAATGACGGAGAAATTTACTTCGTTAGAAGAGTACTGTTTCGATTTCTCCACTTGCTTCTTGTATGATGTCTACAGTAATTCCATCTTCTCCTGGAGCTTTTCCCCGCTTCATGTTCTTAATTGCATGTGCAACTTCTGCTGGGAGGACTGGAAGAACGCTGGTACTGGGACCTTTCATGATGTCTGGAGTACATGTATCATCCCTTTCATATAATTTGGAGTAGAAATCTTTCACTCTTGTCAAAATTTCGGCTCTATTTCTTGCTACAGAACCATCTTCTTTTCTCAGTGCCATAATCTGTTTTCTTCCCTTACTGAGATGTTCCTTTGCTATCTTTAGACTTTGGCTGTTTTCAATTGCTTTCCTTACTAGTTCACAGTTGAATTTCCTTACGTCTTCAGTGATACTTTTTCGTACTGTCTTGCATAGCTCTATATATTCCACTTTGGAAGTCACATCTTCTTTAGTTGTCATATCCACGTACTGAGAGAACTAATTGAAAGAGCGAGGGAATAAGAACTTCCATTGTGCATGGCTTTTATCGATTATGAAAAAGCCTTTGATTCGGTGAAACCATCAGCAGTTACCACGGCTCTGAAATCCTGCGGTATTGAAGATGCATACATTAATATTATTAATAACATCTATGAAAATGCAAGTGCAAAGATTCGGCTGTTTGAAAATACAACACAAATAAAAATTGGAAAGGGAGTGAGACAAGGTGACACCATATCTCCGAAGCTTTTTAATGCCACATTGGAAAATGTCTTTCAATCACTGAACTGGGAAAACAAAGGGATAAAGATTAATAGAGATTATCTAACCCACCTTCATTTTGCTGATGACGTTGTCATTTTTGCAACTACCCCACAAGAGCTGCAGAGTATGATCCAGGAACTTGCTGACAAGAGTAAAGAAGTGGGATTAAAAATGAACTTTCAGAAGACAAAAGTGATGTTCAATGCTTTCACAAGAAATGAAGATTTATCGATTGATGGAGAAAAGCTGGAGATAACAGACACGTACGTTTATCTTGGACAGCAGATATCAAGTGAGGTTCACATTGATGAAGAAATTAATCGGCGTACAAAACTTGCCTGGAGAGCTTTTGGAAGAAACAGCATAATTTTCAAGAGCAATATGCCATTATGTCTTAAAAGAAAAGTGTTTGATCAATGCATCCTTCCAGTGCTTACGTATGGTGCAGAGACGTGGACCTTAACTAAAAGAGACATACAAAGGCTGCAGACAACTCAAAGCAGTATGCAGAGGTGCATGCTTGGTGTAACCAGGAGAGATAAGAAGAGGAACTCGTGGATCCGAAAAATGACAAGAGTGGAAGACATCATGATCAGAGTTAAATCCCTGAAATGGCAATGGGCTGGACATACTGCCAGAAGGACAGACCATCGATGGACAGCCAAAATTTTAGATTGGATTCCAAGGGACAGGAATGGAAGATGGGTGGATGAAATTCGAAAGTATGCGGGAGTGACATGGAGGAGACTGGCACAAGACAGACCATTGTGGAGGAAACTTGGGGAGACCTTCGTCCAGCAGTGGATTGATAATGGTTTACAATGATGATGATGATATTTATATACGTGTGCATATATAAATATATATTCCAGTTGAAATATATATATATCCATAGAGCGAACAAGACGATCGAGGTCGTCCTACAGATGCTCAATTGGGTTTAAGTCTGGGGAATTACGGGACAAGGAAGTACTTTGAAGTCTTCAACATGCTCTTTTAACCATTCTCGGACATTTCTAACTGTGTGACACGTCGCATTGTCGTTATGGAAGATCCCATCCGCCCCAGGGAAGAAAACCAGAATGTATGGGTGTACTTGGTCTGCAAGGATGGATTCACGACGAATTCGGTCCGTAGTGTCTTCCACACATATGAGTGGAACCAGAGAATGCCATTCCCCAGACCATAACGTTGCTCCCACCAGCTTGTGTTCTGCCAGCAATGATTGAAGTGTGTCTGTTTTCCGATGTTTCTCACCTTATACGCAAACGTCCATCCGTTCGATGAAGCAGAAAATGTGACTCATCGGAGAAGGCAATCCTTTGCCAATCAGCGGAGGTCCGGTTCCAATACTGCCGTGTGCAAATGTAAGCCTTTTCTGCCGATGCACCTTCGTTAACATAGGTGCAGTGACCATCCGTCTGAATCGTGATCCCATACGCCGCAGGGTTCGCTGAACTGTGTTTTTAGACACACTTCCTGTAGTCCCCTGGTTCATTCGGCCAGTGAGTTGCTCCACTGTAGCGTGTCGATCGGCCTACAAGCACTTTCGAAGCCGACGTTCACCTCTCACATCAATGGCATGTGGTGCTCCGTAGTTTTCACTTCGCTTATTCGCAACGGTGCATTTCTCCGATACACTTTAACCGCAGCAGCAAGCGAACAGTTCACAAACTGCGCTGTTTCACAAATACTGTCACCCTCGGTCCGAAAGCCGATAATCATCCCTTTCTGAAAAACTGAGAAATCGCTCCATTTATCCATGACAGCAACAAGTGATATGTTTTCAGTACGCCAACAGCGCACCTTATATACCCTGCAAGCCAGCTCACAACACGTGCGTTCATTCATTGGCTACGCGCTGTTGATGTCAAAAGTTGGAGATGGTCACAATAATGTGACTCGACTGTATGTATATATATATGTGTGTGTGTGTGTGTGTGTGTGTGTGTGTGTGTGTTTTAAAACCGGATGTTCTGTGTGGTAGCTAAATGGTTAGGAGGAAGGACTGACAGACGGAGTAATAGAACGTTAGAAGTGAAGAAAAGGAATGAAATGTAAAAAACAAAAGATTTTGCATAGAAGCCCTGCATGGTAGTACGAGTGTTGGTAAAAACAGCGATGGACTGACAGATGGTCGAAGAACCAATCGCCGAATAAAAAGTAGTGTGGGCGAATAACGACTGTCATATTCACTTTATCAATGCAGACCACGTTAACACTGTGACAAGAACTCGTCACCACTAAACATTTAGTTACCCTCTCATCTCTTTGAAGTACAAAACGATTCAGCCAGTATAAAAAAAAAAAATAGGCATTTTATATACAATAAAATTGATGGAGATACGTGTTACAAGTTAAAACCAAAATCATGCTGTCTGAACACGTTTAATATTAAAAATTATGAACCTCGCACTATAGGAGGACATAAATACATACAGTTAAAAAACGTTAAAAACACACAATTACTTTCGTGACCGCCATTGGTCACTTCCTCAGGTGTGACTACGAGTTCTAAGCAGCAACGATCAGCATATATGTACAACATGATGTGTCAGGTCAGACGGGTGCGCAGAGAGACATAAAAAGAACAGGTGGTCAGGAGTCAGTAATAATTATTACAATATTTAAATCACAGTAAGTCATGTACAAGGTATTTCCAAGCATCAGGAATATAGTTCGGAATATCGTCGCTGCAGCAACTTCTCCGGTGAGCCAGAATCTGAAGGGCTTCAGTAAATAGTAATAAATTCTTATCCTTAGGTATAGTCAGAATAGTAACCTCAGACAATATTGGTTCGAAAGGTTTGCTTAGAAGCAAACGTGACATAGCTGTGGAGCCATTACCGACTTTAATACTGTATTTGTGTTCCTGCAGTCTGAACTTTAGATTACGAGATGTGGGACCTATGTAGGAACTATTCCCTTCATCAGGGTCAGAGGACAGTAGAGGGATTCTGTAAATTCCATAATTATCTAATAAATCAGGTCTGTCACTATCGCTACGAACCAACGAAAATAATTTACAAGACTATCCAAAGTCAATACCAAGAGGTCTACAGATATTTTTTAGTAGATGTGAAAGTGGTGGCAAAAACGGGATAGAACCCACAAATTTTATGGTTCTAACTTCTCTGGTTAGTGTTGTGGAGTCAAAACGTTGGGATTTTTTTAATAAGTTTATTAACAATGTAATTAGAGTACCCAAAGGAATTAGCCAACTCGTAGATTTTCAGGATTTCCTGTTCATAAGTTTGCTTAGTAGAACAGTGAGAACGCGCTCTGCGTACCATAAAACGCAAGGAAGCAAGTTTTTGGCAATGCGGATGATTAGAAGTGGCAGGGATCATTAAAACCTGAGAGGTAGATTTCGAAAAACTGAAGTCGAAACCAAATTTGTGGTAGGATCACGGGTGAGCAGGATGTCTAAAAACTGCAAAGTAAAATCCAATTCAGTTTCAACTGAAAATTTTATAGAGACAAATTTTGACGAAAAACTATCAACCAAATCCGGTAAGTCCAACGATGACCACTGCCAAAAAATTAAAATATCATCAACGTATCGAATATAAAGGAGTGGTTTAATAGGGAAGGTGTTTAGCACCTCATTTTCCAATTGCTGTAGGAGAATATCAGCAAGCAGGGGCGATAGTGGAGAACCCATTGGGGCCCCTTCCAACTGCTTATAAATAACATCATTGAAACGAAAATACGTCCTATTATAAACAAGTTGTAGAGCATGAATTATAGCTTTAGCGTTAGGGGCAGAAAACGTGTTGGAAGCCAACAGTTTGGAAAGAATCAAATTATGAACAACGGGAACAGGAATATTGGGAAACAATGATATGACATCAAATGAGACCATCGTAAATGGAGCCAGAATAGGTTGAATAAAGTGAATAGAAGATAAAGCCTGGGTGGAACTGGAGATAGAGTAACGTGAATTGGCAGTCAGATGAATCAATAATTTGGCAAGAGTGCACTCAAGAGGGCCAGTGGGTGAACAAAAGCTGAGACCAGAGGACGAATTGGGTGGTCAGGTTTGTGTAAGTTTAGCTTTCCAAACAAAGCAGGGACGCGGGGCCCAGGAGGGGGGTGTAGACCTTTAATAATGTCAGGAGGTATGTCTGGAAAGGATTTTAGGTTATTAATTGCAGTGATCGTGGCAGAAGTTGGGTCTCGAGGTTCAATAGCCTCAAACATTTTTTGATTGTACACCTCCGTATCGATGATGATAATTTGTGAGCTTTTATCTGAAGAAATAATAGAAATGTCTTTATTGTTGCGAAGTTCTCGTAGACCTGTAACTTCTTCAAGGGATTGATGTGTGATCCTTTGTAGCTGAAACCTTTGTTTGCATATTACGGATGACATCAGCAACCTTAAAACGAGTAGGTTCTTGCACATTTTTAGGTAAGGCACGTATAATAGTTTCAATTTTAGGGATAAGGGTAAAGTTATCAATATGTGAAGTCTGAAAAGCATATTTTGGTTCCTCATCAAGTGCCGATTTTTGAGCTGTAGAGAGGGAAATCTTACTTAAATTTAGATATGTACAAGAAGGTTGTGATTTATGGCCGTAGAACTGGCTGCTCGTGGCTTTTCAAAATGCCTGTTTGAGAATACGACCTCTCCTGGACTGGTTACGATGGTAATTGATTTGAAATGGACTCCTCTAGCTGTTTGTGGTTTTTTCAACCCTGAGACTTCTACATACCTGTTTACCACATCTGGATTTTCAGCTAAATTGTAAGTTTTGTTCATTTCTAGTATTATCTATTTACCTGTAACAAAAATATTTTGAAACTCCTTCCTAGTGAGAGGTACATCTCACTGATGTCACCGACATTATGCACTACCTTATTAAAAATTTTGAATTTTGGAAGAAAAAATTAATCACTGAAGCTTCTCATCTAACCTCCCTTCAAAACTGTAAAGAACTAGGTGTTATCCCCAAATTTCTGCAAATTAGACATAAGCCTATTTCAAGAACTGATGCCAAGATTTTCCGTACCTGTGAACTTAAAAGGCTTACCTGTGTTATGCGTCAAAAACGTGGCTATCTTGATTACTTAAACAGACGCTCTTACAAATCCTATTTAGTTATGGCTGATACTATTCAGCCTATTCTTCTTCCTAGGGCTCTTATTATTATATCTGCTACTTGTCTGTCACTTGAAGGAAAACTTCAGGTTACATATGTGGCTAAACTACGTAACTTCGTGGCTGACAATACCTATTATAAGCCCAATTCTCCTGAACAGCTCTACGGCCATAAATCACAACCTTCTTGCACATATCTAAATTTAAGTAAGATTTCCCTCTCTACAGCTCAAAAATCGACACATGATAAGGGACCAAAATATGCTTTTCAGACTTCACATATTGATAACTTTACCCTTATATCTAAAATTGAAAATATTATACGTGCCTTACCTAAAAATGTGCAAGAACCTACTCGTTTTAAGGTTGCTGATGTCATCCGTAATATGCAAACAAAGGTTTCAGCTACAAAGATCACATATCAATCCTGCGAAGAAGTTACAGGTCTACGAGAACTTCGCAACAATAAAGACCTTTTTTATTATTTCCTCAGATAAAAGCTCACAAATTATCATCATCGATACTGAGGTGTACAATCAAAAAATGTTTAAGGCTATTGAACAAATCGCACACTCCATTTGCTCTCGAGACCCAACTTCTGCCAAGATCACTGCAATTAATAACCTAAAATCCTTTCCAGACATACCTCCTGACATTATTAAAGGTCTACACCCACCTCCTGGGCTCCGCGTCCCTGCTTTGTTTGGAAAGCTAAACTTACACAAACCTGACCACCCAATTCGTCCTCTGGTCTCAGCTTTTGTTCCCCCACTCGCCCTCTTGAGTGCACTCTTGCCAAATTATTGATTCATCTGACTGCCAATTCACGTTACTCTATCTCCAGTTTCATCCAGGCTTTATCTTCTATTCACTTTATTCAACCTATTCTGGTTCCATTTACGATGGTCTCATTTGATGTCATATCATTGTTTCCCAACATTCCTGTTCCCGTTGTTCATAATTTGATTCTTTCCAAACTGTTGGCTTCCAACACTTTTTCTGCCCCTAACGCTAAAGCTATAATTCATGCTGTACAACTTGTTTATAATAGGACTTATTTTCGTTTTAATGATGTTATTTATAAGCAGTTGAAAGAGGCCCCAATGGGTTCTCCACTATCGCCCCTCCTTGCTGAAATTCTCCTACAGCGATTGGAAAACGAGGTGCTTAACACCTTCTCTATTAAACCACTCCTTTATATTCGATACGTTGATGATATTTTAATTTTTTGGCAGTGGTCAGCGTTGGACTTACAGGATTTGGTTGATAGTTTTTCGTCAAAAATTTTCTCTATAAAATTTTGAGTTGAAACTGAATTGGATTTTACTTTGCCGTTTTTAGACATCCTGCTCACCCGTGATCCTACCACAAATTTGGTTTCGACTTCAGTTTTTCGGAAATCTACCTCTCAGGTTTTAATGATCCCTGCCACTTCTAATCATCCGCATTGCCAAAAACTTGCTTCCTTGCGTTTTATGGTACGCAGAGCGCGTTCTCACTGTGTTACTAAGCAAACTTATGAACATAAATCCTGAAAATCTACGAGTTGGCTAATTCCTTTGGGTACTCTAATTACATTGTTAATAAACTTATTGAAAAATCCCAACGTTTTGACTCGACAACACTAACCAGAGAAGTTAGAACCATAAAATTTGTGGGTTCTATCCCGTTTTTGCCACCACTTTCACATCTACTAAAAAATATCTGTAGACCTCTTGGTATTGACTTTGGATAGTCTTCTTGTAAATTATTTTCGTTGGTTCGTAGCGATCGTGACAGACCTGATTTATTAGATAATTATGGAATTTACAGAATCCCTCTACTGTCCTCTGACCCTGATGAAGGGAATAGTTCCTACATAGGTCCCACATCTCGTAATCTAAAGTTCAGACTGCAGGAACACAAATACAGTATTAAAGTCGGTAATGGCTCCACAGCTATGTCACATTTGCTTCTAAGCAAACCTTTCGAACCAATATTGTCTGAGGTTACTATTCTGACTATACCTAAGGATAATAATTTATTACTATTTACTGAAGCCCTTCAGATTCTGGCTCACCGGAGAAGTTGCTGCTGCGACGATATTCCTAACTATATTCCTGATGCTTGGAAATACCTTATGCATGACTTACTGTGATTTAAATATTGTAATAATTATTACTGACTCCTGACCACCTGTTCTTTTTATGTCTCTCTGCGCACCCGTCTGACCTGACACATCATGTTGCACATATATGCTGACCGTTGCTGCTTAGAACTGGTAGTCGCAGCTGAGGAAGTGACCGATAGCGGTCACGAAAGTACAAGTGTGTTTTTAACGTTTTTTATCTGTATGTATTTATGTCCTCCTATAGTGCGAGGTTCATAATTTTTAATAATAAACGTATTCAGACAGCATGATTTTGATTTTATATACATGTTCTGAATGCTTATGCGAACAATTTTTCTGTTCCCTACCTACCCAGGGTTCCAATGGTTCTCGATGCAGTCAGAAAATTTATTAAGCGGCCTTTCGTAAACCCGAAAATCTGCCCTCACGTGCAGTAAAAAATCATTATATCTCATATTTTTTGGATGAATATCCCCAAAGGATATTGAATTTAAAATAGACTCATGTGGGAATCGTTTCCTCTAGGATTCCTTATCAGTCGATTACTGTTTTCGTTTCAGCGAAACAAAATGTCTCTCCTCTCGGGGAAGTGTGTGGGAACATCCCTTGTGCGTAAGTTTCTCTCATTGCCTTACGGCATTTATGGTCCGGCTTTTCACGGACTGAGAAAGGATGTGGCTTTGTTCCTTTGAGCACTTTGAGCGTTCTGATCACTCCCTATTCTAAGCGCTAATCTAGGTCTCTTAGGCACTAAGAAATACAAAGCATAATTCCTGTTGTTCACAAAGATCGTACATATCTAATATAACAAGAATTTGTTTAAACATTTCTGCTGCGATACTAAATCAAAGAGATATGAATGGATGGGGAGCTAACAGTTGGTCTTTTTCTTATTACGGAGCGAAGAATGCCGAGTAGTTCCATACTCGAATTATTTCGTGTAAACTGAACACTTTTCTTTTCTTTTGAAAAACAAACAAACTTACACATGTCTGTTTCCTTTTTTCTTTACGTCTAAATAACCAAATCGCTAGAAAAGAATATTTAACTGCTTGTGCTAAAAAAACCCAATAAAAATGAAACTGAAACCTTATCAGCGCAAAAATGAAAAATATCAGTATTAAAGTGATTGGGGGAGAGGGGCACATTGGTACTGAAAGTTCTCACGATGTGGTTTTGGACGTTTGGTGGAAAATTCATGTACGGAAAAAACTCCATACAAGTAAACTAACTTATACACTTTCTCATATTAGGCATTTACGTATTTATTTGTTGTTGTTGTTGAGATTTTAACGACTACCGTGAGAAACTCAGTGGGCTGTAAGCAATCGTCCGTCACCTAGCATTTAAGGCCACTGGTTCCATGGAAGGGAGAGAGCCAGTTCGGTAAGACCAGGGGCGTCGACTTCATCAAATTATTGGGGAAAGGGGGTGGGGGTAGACATGAAGAGACCAAATGTGGGAGGGACACTCTTCTTCTATTCTCATTCTCAGGAGAACAATAAAAAAAAAGGCAAAAAGATAAACTACGACAACGACGTGTATTTTAAAACGTAATTGTAATTGTTCATCAGCAAATGCACAATGAAACAGAAATACTTTATTTAAAAATAAAACTCAGCCTGTGATTTTATTGAAATATCCAGTGATACTTTATTTCCAAACACTTGTAAAAAATGCAAGAAATTAGCGAGGTTACTGGAACAAAGAACGAGAAGCACAAATAATAAATAGACAAATAAAGGCGTTATAGGTTATACGTTTCTGTATTTTTATTTATTTTATTTATGATAATTGTTTTAAATGTTTCCACACATCGTGAGAACATATCAAACACAATACGGGGAAGGCAATCAAGTTTCCTATCAAATGAGCAATACTGAATATGTAAAAACGTTTTTACTTATTTTGCTTTTTATTATTTTTTTGGAAATAAAGAGCTTTGGCTTCAAAAGGTGGAGCTTGGTCTACCTTATGAGACCCAAGCGATTATTTAGTTGAACAGAATGAAAAATACTGCGTGGGCACTTCCCCTCTAGTAAAATTATTGAGGGTGCAAGATTCGCCTTGCTCCTCCATGGTCGGCGCTTATGTGTAAGACAAACACAACATCCATGACTCACTAAGATTCGAATCCGGACCCATCTTGGACGATTGGTCATAAGCCTGCGCCACCGGGGCGGCATAAAGGAATGGGATGAAAACAGATTGGTACTCGGCAAACCACGGAGTTTTATCTCTTTTTGTTCGAGTTTTCGTAATTATGCTTTATGTAATCAGGAAAACTCGTACGCTTTGACAAAGTCCCTGAACGAAATGCAATCTATGTACACTGTTTTACGTGAAAAGTTTTAAGACTTTTGCGTGGTGTATATTTAATCGTTTTCCTAGTGGTAAGTTAATGTAGGGGTTTATCAGTGGACTTTACTTCCAACCGTTTTGCTCACTGCTTCAGCTATCTAATGCGAAAGGATTTTCTTCCTTCTGGATATTTTAAATGAACATATAGTTCATATAAGAAATATTACGCCACCTAGCAGAAAAGCTGTGCACCACAGAAATTCGGAAGTACATGAATTCTCCTTCATGGTTTGCGCTACCAAGAGAAATATAAAATTATTTTTCGAGTTCTACTAATAAATACTGGGATAACATGCCATAAGTCGGATGGGTGATATACACGCAGTAGACAAAAAGGATAGAGGTAGGGGTGATGAGCAGTTGACGTGGGCATACCCCAACCAGAGTAGAACAGAACCAAACCAAACGCATGTGATAAATAGGCACGCAGCAGGGCTTCCCATAGTGCATCACAATCGACGAACATGGGTAAACGTGGTGATCTGAGCGACTTTGATCGTTGACCCATTGTCGGTGCAAGACAGATAAGTCATTCTATCGCCGAAGTGGTAAGAACGCTGATGTTTCCGAAGCCAACTGTATCAAGTGTGTACCGCGAGTATACCATCGACGAACGTACCAGCACCTGGAGAGCAAGCAGTGCCCGACCACGCGCCATTGATGACCTGGGACGACGTAGACTATCCAGGCTCGTACAGACCAAACGCTCGCCTACGGCGGTGAAAATCACATGCAGCTTAAATGATGGAGGCCCAAGCAGTGTCAGTGAGTGAACGATATGGAGCATGCCGCATACTCTTGGCTACGGGAGTCGACGCCCTGTTCGAGTGCCATTGTTGACTGCTCGTCATCAGAAATTAAAGCTCGCCAAGTGCCAAGAACTTCAAAACAGGAACCCTTCAGAGTGTCGCCACGTCGTGGGGTCAGATGAATCCCTTTTTCAGCTGTACCAAGCTGACGGGGTGTGTTGATGTGGCATAGAAAGCACGAGGCCATGGCCCCGTCGTGACAGATCGGCCCTGTTCAAGGAGGTGGTGGCTCTGCGTTGGTCTGGGAAGCATTCTTATGGGGCACATTAGGTTTCTTAGTGTGTCTGGAGAGGTCCTCAACCTCTGCGCGCTGCCAACATTTGCTGGCTGATCACCTACACGCTTTTATGGCCTTCCCGCATCCTGCTGCCGATGGTCTGTTTCAGAAGAACAATGAGCAGCCCCACTGGACCACAACCACCCAGGCATGTCTCGAGAACACTCATCTGAGTTTGGAGCCATCCAGCGGCCCCAAAGTGCTAGGATGAAGCGTCTCTGGGATGCTATGGAGGGAAACTTCAGATCCATGGATCTTGAATCGTCTCGGGCAGAGGAAGACAATGCTGCAACATACATGGCTGGCATTACCTCTTGAAACCCTCCGGCATCCGGTGGAGTCGATATCTCTGCGTCTACAGTCTGTTATTCGCAGTAGAGGAGGTCCAACATGCTATTAGGTAGGCATATCTTATGTTTTGTCCATTGAGTGTATATATATAGAGAGAGAGTGGAAAACATGATGATCAAAACTAAACTTCCTGAAATGGCAATGGGCTGGACATACTGCTAGAAGAATGGACTACCCACATGCAACTGAAATATTAGACTGGATACCAAGGGACAGAAGACAGAAAATGACTCAGAAGATCACATGGGAGATGGATGGAAGAAATCGGAAAGCTTGGTGGAGTGGCATGGAGGAAACTAGCTCAAGACAGACAGTTATGGAAGAGACTTGGAAACTTGCGACTTCGGGAGCCAGCTTTCGAATTTCACCCACCCATCTACCATGTGATCTTCTTCTGGGTCATTTCGTCCAGAAGTAGATTGATAATGATAATGGTTGACAATGGTGATATATATATATATATACTTACAAGAGTATATATATGCATTCTTCCCAGTCAAGTGTATGAAAAATGTAACGCATCTCTTTCTGTTTTGCATTATGAGTTATTTTAAGAGCGACAACCAAGAGAACTGTATTTTTACTAATTCACTAAAAGAATTTTTTCCTTGGACTAAAAAAAAAACAAAAACAAAAAAAAAAAAAAAACCAAAAAAAAATTTGTGATTTCACTAAATTATATATATCTTTTTTTTTTCTTAATTTTTGAAACTTTTCGTTTGCGCTTGTTATCCAGGTGAGTGAGAAAAACAATAGCTTCCGGCAATCAGAAAGGTTCATTTTCTTTCTCTTAATTGCGATCTAAACACTAGAAATTATTCGTTCTACTTCCGAAATGTATTGAAAACACTAAAATTCTGAACATGTTGCTGTAATCACTTAATTTAAAAGAACCTACAGACTCAGGCATTAAAAAAAAAAAAACACACACACACACAGTTTTTAGAGATTTTTTGCTCATGTCTGAAATAAGGAATGCACGGAATAAATAAAGCTAACGTACAAGGATGAACTGCCTAGATCTTCAAATCACTACTGTTTGACCCTGGGCATCTTCCTCATTCTAACAATGGGCCTTTGTAGGAAGACTTCGTTCCCTTTCATCCCCCGCAAGACCTTCCTTTCCCCCGGTTAATCTATCCCCAATTCATCCTAACGAGCGGGCGTGGGTTAGTTCCTAATGGAGGGGAGTGAAGATGCGTATATATGCGTTCTCGCCGCTTTTGAGCAGGTTTTTGATGGACGTAATACTGCGTGCTCGCCGTTTTTGAGCACGTTTTTGACGGACGTGCTCGCCGTTTTTGAGCACGTTTTTGACGGACGTACTCGCCGCGTTTGAGCAAATTTGGGTGAACGTATATAGGCGTCCTCGGCGCCTAGAGGGTTAACAGTCCTATATCAAACCAAAAAACATTGTTCTATATAGATAACATATAACGAAGTAAATTTCTCCGTCATTTTTGGTCTACGCCGGGATTCGAACCCGAGGCCGCTTTTTCCGGAACAAGTCGTTCTACCAACTGAGCTACGCAGACATTTGTTCTGATTGTTATGTGCCTTAATGTCGTTCCGGAACAAGTCGTTCTACCAACTGAGCTACGCAGACATTTGTTCTGATTGTTATGTGCCTTAATGTCGTGTGCGTCCTGCTGGCAGGTACATCACATCCCCCCCCCAGAAAGAGGGCCGGGGGCATGGCCCACGGGTCAGCCGTGACCATGAATCGTTGCAGGCAGCCATCCATTGTAGAACGTGCACTTGAGAATTCCCAGTCAATCTGCTGTGTGGAATGCAACATCACACATTTTTATTTTTCGAAGCGCTGGAGAAGGAATTCTCTGATTTTTCCTGTCTCGCGGTGTGGAAATAACATCACACCAATGCGAGATTTTGAACGGCCGGGTCATCCGGATAGTTCGGGCGCCATTATAACGAAGTAAATTTCTCCGTCATTTTTGGTCTACGCCGGGATTCGAACCCGAGGCCGCTTATTCCGGAACAAGTCGCTCTACCAACTGAGCTACGCAGACATTTGTTCTGATTGCTATGTGCCTTAATGTCGTGTGCGTCCTGCTGGCAGGTACGTCACAAACACTAATATGCAAGGTTTTGTTGTTTTGAAATTAATATGTGTATCTGAATGGATTTCTTGCGCAGATTCCGAAAATGACCTTCAAAATTCCGTATCACGTCAAGTTTTTTCACAAATGACGGAAATGTGAAAATTAAAAAAAAACGTTATTTTTTAATGACATTGTTATATGGCAACGTTTGTAGCGTGTGAAAATGTTCTCTGGAGGGGCGGAATGATTGTTTAAGGAATAGGTAAACATAAATATATAGCTGATAATGGAAATGCAACTATTTTATCTGTATGACGTCACGATTTGCGCCACTCACAAAGGCGGAACATGAGAGAATGTTATCTTGGCACGGCAGTATGACTCATACCTCACGCCAGTGCTCCCTTCTTTCTATTGGTCACATGTGGCGCCATTCGGGGCAGATCGTGTTACACTAGTCAGTGCAAAGAAGAGACTGGTCCCATTCGGTTGTTTCTTTGTGGCGTGTGCAATGACTTCACGTGGTTGTGTAAATCATCCAGACATATTTAGCTACATATGTATCTGTTATACGACAGGAAAAAAACAGAGGCAAAATATTACGCCTTTCGTGAAAAATGCTTATTTTCAATACTTCGGCATTACACTAGCAGATCAGGACAAAGTTTGGTCACCTCACAATGTGTGCCATGCATGTGTGGAGGGGTTGAGGAACTGGAAAAGTGGAAAAAGGGCATCAATGCCGTTCGGTGTACCCATGGTGTGGCGTGAGCCAAAAAATCACAGTGACGACTACTACTTCTGCACAGTGAATATCGTGGGCCATACCAGAACCAGTAAGCGTAACATTGTGTATCCCAATATCCCATCTGCCATAAGAGCAGTGACCCATAGTGAATCCATCCCTGTGCCATCCCCGTCCAATATCAAGCCCCCAACAGACACCGATTCAGACGGTTATACGAGTGATGAGATGTACCAACCGGACAGCATGGAGGATGAAACCCCAGTGCCATTTACCCAGCATGAACTGAATGATTTGGTTCGTGATCTGAATTTACCTAAAGACGCAACAGAGCTTTTATGATCACGACTTCAGGAAAATAATTTACTATGTCTTAAGACGAGATTCTCCTGGTACAGACACCGAGAAGCAGAATTGGTTCCGTTTTTTGCTGAGGAAGGCGGTTTGGTATGTTGTCGAGACATTCCAGCAGTCATGAAATACTTCAACATTACTTACAATTCAGGACAGTGGAGGTTGTTCATAGATGCCAGCAAATCCAGTTTAAAAGGTGTTTTATTACACAATACTAACATCCATCCATCCATTCCAGTAGCACATTCTGTAACTTTGAAAGAGACATACGAGAACCTTAAATTACTGCTGGAAAGTGTGCAGTACAAGTTTTATGAATGGTCTTTGTGCGGGGATTTCAAGGTGATTGGAATATTGCTCCGCCAACAAGCAGGCTACACCAAATTTCCTTGCTTTTTGTGTGAATGGGACTCCAGAGCAAGGACGGAACATTGGGTTCGGCAGCAGTGGCCAGTCAGAAGAACATTCACACCTGGCGAAAAAAAACATTGTTTCACTTCCACTGGTTGATCCCTCGAAAATACTGTTGCCACCTTTACACATCAAACTTGGCTTGATGAAGCAATTCGTGACAGCTTTAAGCAAGGACAGTAAATGCTTTCAGTAGCTTGGTGGTAAGTTTGCATCAATCACGTCTGAAAAAATTAAAGCTGGCATTTTCATAGGCCCTCAAATACTAAAATTAATGGCAGACAACATATTCGAGGAAACCATGAGTGAGTGCGAATTGCGAGCATGGACTGCATTCAGAAATGTGATACCCAACTTTTTGGGGAACACGAAGGCTTCAAATTACACCACTTTAGTCGAGGACATGCTGGAATCCTATGAACTGCTTGGTTGCAACATGAGCGTCAAAGTTCACTTTCTTCATGCTCATCTAAATTACTTTCCTAGCAATCTTTGTGATTTTTCGGAAGAACATGGCGAGCGCTTCCATCAGGATATTAAAGTGATGGAAAAGAGATACCAAGGAAAGTGGACTGTACATATGATGGCCGACTATTGTTGGATGTTGAACAGAGACTGTACGGACGCACACCGAAGACAATCCAAAAAGAGGAAGTTTGAAGGGGAGCCCAGTGGCAAATGTTAGGTATGTTTGCTTTTGAATATGTATTTATGTTTATCTATTCCTTAAACAATCATTCCGTCCCTCCATAGAACATTTTCACACGTTACAAACGTTGCCATATAGCAATGTCACTAAAAAATAACGGTTTTTTAAAGTTTCACATTTCCGTCATTTGTGAAAAAATCTAATGTGATACGGAATTTTGAAGGTCATTTTCGGAATCTGCGCAAAAGATCCATTCAGATACACCTATTCATTTGAAAACAACAGAAAAAAGTTGAAAAATTGCAGATCAGTGTAATTATTACATTTTGAATATGATGTAATGTCCATATATTCCTTCATACTTAAAACATATATTCCTTCATACTGTTAAAAATCATCCTCTATGCAATTATAGCCTAAGACATTATGAACAACAATGAGCAAACCATTTAGCTTACTTGTGAGAATATATCCGTTTTCGTAATATATCAGGTTATATCGTTTTTTACATCCATATCTAACACAGTACCTGACCCAAACCCAGTGACGTGCATTCCACGCAAGCAACCCAGGCAGTGCTTGGGCAATGGGCTAAGGAAATGAAGGTTACATAAAAAAATCTCTAATTCTTTAAATTTCTGTTTTCGACACAGATAATAATCACCACAAAGTTATAAATCCGTTCTTTTACCTCTGAAACTTTCATAAGTGTATAATCCACGCACACCGACGATAACAACGACAAGACAGGAGAAACAAATGATGCTGCACTCCGATTGGTCGCAGCAGCCGAGCGCAGGCAACACCTGCTTCCGTCACCCAAGCGTCACCGCCGCTGAAGGGGTGTTGCTATGACAACCTGACGGCACTAGTCTGCTAACCAATGAGAAATGCTTCCTAGAAATGACCGTCTTAGCGTGTAGCTTGGGCCAACCAAGCAGTCAGTGGACTGTTTGGGTTATGGGAGCTGAACTGTGGATGCGTTGTTCGAAGTTATTTTTACATCGTGTGTTGTGAATTACTGAATACATCATGCATGTGTATTAAAAAAGATTCTATATAGCCATGTCTGATTCCATAAACGAAGACATTATAGCTGAACTTTTGAAGAAAAGAAAAATGTGATTTCGAAAGGAAGACCGATGCCTGCATTGCCAAGTTTAACGCAGCAACAAAAGAATATTACTCGACATTTTTAAAACGCCAATTATGAAAGAATGGCTTGCCGGAAGTGTTAAGACCAACAAACTGTTTTGTTGGAATTGTTTGCTTGACAGAAGCTCCACTTAGACAACAGGATACAGCAAGCTAAGCAATTTAACTAAAGCAATACGGAATTATGATATTGCTGTTAAGCATATTCGTGCGTCCATTGCACTCGCAACTTTTGGAACTGTTCGCATTGAAACTGAGGTCAGTGACCAGATACGACAAAACATAAGTCAACACAATGAAAAGGTAAAACGCAATAGATATACATGTATTTTGAAACGGCTTATAAATGCCATTTGCTTCCTTGCAAAGCTAAAAATTTCATTTCGAGGAGGAGGAGATCAAAAACTTTCAACAACCGCGGAAAGTATTTGGAACTTTAGGACTACACTGCTTAGTATGATCATGTATTAAAAACCATTTGGAGTCTTCGACAGTATTCAAAGGAATATCAAATCGTATTCAAAATGATTTAATTGTTTCTGTCGCCAATGCACTGTAATGAAATTAAAAGTCAGTTAAAAAAGTCCGATTTTGTTGCTATATTAGCAGATGAAACTGCCGACGCCGCCCCGGTGGCGCAGTGGTCTAAGGCGTTGGCCTCTGATCATTCGTCCGTAAGGGGTCCGGGTTCGAATCCCGGTCAGGCATGGATGTTGTGTTTGTCTTACGGCACTGGCTCTCTCCCTTCCCTGGAACCAGTGACCCTAAATTAGGGACGGGCGACTGCTTATAGCCCATTGAGTTGCTCACGGTGGTCGTTAAACCTCCAAAAAAAAAAAAAAAAGAAACTGCCGACATCTCGAATAGGTCACAATTTTCTCTTGTTTATCGGTATGCAAATGAAGGGAGGGTGGTAGAAAGATTTGTGTGCTTCCAAGAAGTTAGTGAGGACAAAACAGCGGCAGCACTTTCTGGTCTTATTTTGTCCCATATTAAGGATTTTTCAGACTCTGGTGGAAAACTCATCGCGCAGAGCTACAACGGAACTGCAGTAATGGCCTCTTCCTTGCATGGTGTGCAGTCGAATATTAATGCATCATTTCCACAAGCCCTCTTTGTTCACTGCTATGCACACTGTTTGAATTTAGTACTTTCCCGAAGCGCTTCAAGTATTCCTGAATGTCGTATCTTTTTTGCTAGTGGGCTTGCAGCGTTTTTCTCGAGATCACCAAAGCGCTCAAAATTTCTTGATGCCTTTGTGGTACGCCGACTACCCAATGTTTGCCCAACAAGATGGAATTACTCATCACGACTCGTCAATACTGTCCACGAAAACAAAGAAGAGCTTCGTCATACTTTTGCTTCCATGTTGGAACATCAATCACAAGTAGAAAGGGATATTCTTGCGGGTGTTCAGGAACATTTGTCCAATTTAGAAAACTTTGAATTTTGCTTTCTTCTTGCGACCTTTCATAGTATTTTTTCTCTTACTGATGTTTTGTTCAGAATGCTTCATTAGACATTGTTTACTGCAGAAGTAAGATGACGGCAACACAAAATGCCGTGAAATCTCTGAGAAGTCGTTTTCAGGAAATGTACGAAGAAACCATTGCTGTGATGTTGGACTCCCAAAAAAAACGAAAACGAAACCTCACTGAAGACATTACGATTACCACTAAATACAGAAGATTATATTTTGAAATTTTCGATAATGTCGAACAATACATTAATACAAGATTTCAGGATTATGAAAAGCTTTCATTTTTGTGCTTACTGGATTCTTCGAAGTACAGCTCTTACGTTCAAACTTTTCCAACTGATAGTTTGAAAAGCTTACTTGAAAATTATGGTCGCTACTTGTACATTTGAAAAACGAATTAATCGTAGCATACAGTTCACACGAATTTTTTTACAAGTCACCTATACAGCTAATGAAGATGTTAGCGACTTCAGCACTTGGAAAATCCATGCCACAATTTTACCTATTGGCTTCACTTATAAGTGTGATACCTGTGTCCACTTCAACAGTTGAAAGATCGTTTTCTGCATTAAAGCGAAGTAAGACATACGCACGAAACAGAACAGGACAGAAACGACTCTCACATCTTGGACCGATATCAATTGAAAGTGATCTGTTAAATACTCTGAAAGAAAGAAATACTTTTTTCGATTCTGTAATAGAACATTTTGCTGCAAGTGATCAAAGAATGGAGTTTACTTTTAAATAGAAAGGTATGTTAAGTGACTTCAGTCTATTCGGAAAACAGAGGTCTTTTGTTTTAGATTTTGCTGTGTTGTGTAAAAGAATAGATATAAAAAAGTAGCTATGGTATCTATATCGTACGCCATGTTTTTACACTTTTATTATTTCAAAAATTTGAACCTAATGTCAATTGTAAAAAAGTGAAAAGTAATTGCCTTTGCGACTGCTTGGGTAGTCTGTTGGGTCACCGCACGTCACTGCCCAAACCTGACCATATTTACTATTTATAACAACTATTTAAAGCATGATTTGCAACACGCATGCAACCGGAGTATACTCATGAACAGCTTTCTGTCCTCGCTAATGGCGGAGCATTCGGTTTCAAACCCTGACAGAAGTAGCTAGGTATTTGCCAGTCTACTCTCTTCCAAGGTCTTTGGGTGAGATATAGATGTTGTGTTTGTTTTAAGGCACTAGTTTTCTCCCTTCCCTGGAGCCAGTGACCCTAAATTAGGGACGGGCGACTGCTTATAGCCCATTGAGTTGCGCACGGTGGTCGTCAAACCTTCAATAATAAAAAAGAAGATCAGAATGAGAAGCAAAAAAGTTCATAGAATAGGTGCATTACAGGCCTTTTTTAGCCGAACCTTGAATTTCGACATATATAAAGTTTTTCAACTGGTTTTATATAATTCGAAGGTGCTGATTACAAATCCGGTGAGTGCCACTCCCTAAATTGGGGAAATTTCAAAATCCATCATTTGTACCCACAGGGCCACCGGGCGCTGCCGCTTCTCGTGACTTCCCATTTCGGGCCGTTTAATGGTAAAACAGTTACTCCCACGGAAATGTTTGAAAAGTAAAAGGAATTAAATTTTCCCCAAAAATATGATGTCTAAGAAATTTCTGCAAGATGCAGCGGTTTTCGTATAAAATATTAATTAGTGATGCCTAATTGCCCATCAGATGTTAATCCACTGTATTTCTTTATTATTTGCAAGTTGTTAATGAGTGAATCTTATTAAAAATGGATGAGACAAAGACCTGTATATTCTGTGGTGGCGGAAGAAATATGAAGTCTGAAATTGTACAAAGTATAGCGCAAGAAAGTTTACGGCGGTGAGATAATCTTCATTTTTAACTAGGAGGGCTGTATTCTATTTGGTGTAACAAAAGCTGCTTGTCAACGTACTGCAGCAAACATCACATTGATCGTCATCTTAAGCGGCAGCCGTCGTTAGGAGACTCCAGAAGCCAATAGCAAGAGAAAAGATTAAGAAGAATTACTGACATTCATATTTAAAGAGCATTGCATCTTCTGTGGCATGCAGTATTCTACAAAACGTGATGATAGACACCCATCCAGGTGGAGAAAAGCAAAAGCTTATCTCTTTTTTTTTTTTTTTTTTTGATTGGAGGTTTAACGACCACCGTGAGCAACTCAATGGGCTAAAAGCAGTCGCCCGTCCCTAATTTAGGGTCACTGGTTCCAGGGAAGGGAGAGAGCCAGTGCCGTAAGACAAACACAACATCCATGCCTCACCGGGATTCGAACCTGGACCCCGTTCGGACGAATGATCAGAGGCCATCTCTTAGACCACTGCGCCACCGGGGCGGCAGCTTATCTCTGTCGTACCACTGATTGTGTTCGGAAAGTTACATTTAAAACCGCTATTCTTAACCATGCTATACAACGAAATGATCAGTGCCGCCCCGGTGGCGCAGTGGTCTAACCGATGGCCTCTGATCATTCGTCCGAATGGGGTCCGGGTTCGAATCCCGGTAAGGCATGGATGTTGTGTTTGTCTTACGGCACTGGCTCTCTCCCTTCCCTGGAACCAGTGACCCTAAATTAGGGACGGGCGACTGCTTATAGCCCATTGAGTTGCTCACGGTGGTCGTTAAATCTCCAATCCAAATGAACAGTGGGGCAGAGACGTCATGTTGCGTGTAAGCAGTGCTAACAATGACATCCACGCAGCCGACGGTCGTTACCATAAAGATTGCTATTTAAAGTTTTTCACCAACAATCCGTCAATTAATTCACGCGAAGACGACAGTGCCATACAAGTTTTAGTACATGAAATGGAAAAGGATAAGTCAGTTGTGTGGAGTAGCATCACATGTCATAAATGGTATATGAAGTTGGGAGGTACGTTAATACGACGGCACTTGATGCAAGTATTGTCTAACAAATTGACTGACATTCTCATTCTTTCATCTCCTGCAGTTGCATCAAGCCTGATTTTCCGTGAAACAGCTGCAACAGCTCTGACAGTTGACGATGATGACAATACTGACAATGATTTGGCAGCAGTCGTCAGAGTGGCATCCTTAATCCGGGATGAGGTGAAATCCATAAACCTCGATCTAGGGCATTATACAACTAGAGTGTCCGTGGACTATGTTATAGAATACGTTAGTCAGACTCTGTGCAGTCTACTTCAGATAGTATCGCCGAAGCCTGATTAAACAATGCCTGTAGCATTGTTACTTACGTAGGTTCGATACTAAGCCGCATAGTGAAAAAATCAACTACATTGTAGGTTGCCCTTTGTGCATAAAACTTTAGTTAATTTTTTTAATGATTTCGGTGTGGAATGCGCATACTACTTCCGCAGCTACTACAGCTGCAAGCATTCATCAAAGAAATGGAATTGTTGGACCTGCTACAAACGGGCTCATTCAAGTTGCAGCCGACAACTTTGATGCCAATACTTCCAGTCAGAATGGCCTCATGTTAACACATGGATTAACCATGATAGTAACACAAAAGGACGTCAATGTGCCGCCCCGGTGGCGCAGTGGTCTAAGACGCTGGCCTCTGATCATTCGACCGTAAGGGGTCCGGGTTCGAATCCCGGTCAGGATGTTGTGTTTGTCTTACGGCACTGGCTCTCTCCCTTCCCTGGAACCAGTGACCCTAAATTAGGGACGGGCGACTGCTTATAGCCCATTGAGTTGCTCACGGTGGTCGTTAAACCTCCAATAAAAAAAAAAAAAAAAAAAAAAAAAGGACGTCAATGTTAGTTGCGACAGAACACGGCAGCACAGCAAAATTTGACGTCTTAGATAAGAAGATGTACCGCGTATTAAGCTGCCAGATATTGAAGTACATCGTTTTAGAGGACAAAATATTGTCTACATGCCAATGGAAATGGAGGACATGTTGAAGGAGGATGACTTTCCCCGGCTGAAGGACCTGGCCGTGACAGTGGTTACTAAATTGAAATGTAAGAGAGCAGCAGCCTACTGCTCTTTTCAATGAAGAAGATGATATGAGGACAACTCCAAACAGTGTGTTTGAAGAAAAATTCGCTGTCATGAAAAGCTCTTGAACCTTCACATCGATTCCTCACACCATCATTCTTGATGGCTGCGCTATGCTTTGGTGTGTGGCGTGGCCAGCACAGCCGGCTAGCGCGAAGACTTATGTGTGCGCTTTCACAGCGACGGTAGAAAGGCAACTCAAATGAACTCCTGTCCTGTATGTAGTATTTGACAGATACTATGACAAAAATATCAAGGCTCCTATATGATGAAAACGGCATGGAGGAAATTCTATGCAATATCAATTTTCTTTGGCTTCTCCATTCCCAAATAGAGCATTCGTTTTGAATTCCACAAAAACGAAAGCACAGCTGATTACGCTGATCGTAACATCATTAATGGATGTTGATACAGACACAAACTGCAAACATATTATCACTGGTCCAGGACCTGCATCGGTAGAGGTTAAGACTGGCTTGTGGGGTCCACCAACAACACACGAAGAATCCGACTTAAATATGGTTTACATAGCCCTACTAGAGGCAGAACTACAACCAGAGTGCCCAATACGAGTAAGGTGTGAAGACACAGACGGCTTACTGCTTTTGGCATACTACGTTTGTATCCGACACATATGGAAACCAATTATCATGGAAGAATGTAGTGGGCACAGGACAATAATCGACATAAATGGTGTGACAACAGCACACAAGGCATATACACTAGCGTGCAAAAATTAGGGACGAGACCGTTTTTCGAATGTAACGTCGTGTAGAAGGGCTCCACATCGACTCAAATCATACCATAAGATCCCCAAGATGTAAGAATATGGGACAAGTGAGCAAAACTGTCCAAACAAGGAATCCAAAGGATACAAAGACACTTTATTGAAAAGGTAGCTTCGAGAACAACTGGACCGAAGACAGAAACGTCCATGTGGCAGGCTGCTGCCAAGAAAAATCCAGTCAGTCTTTAGTAGGGCATATGATCACCCCTGGCTGCGTTGCATGATTTACAACATCTGTCCATGCTGAGGACGAGGTTGTCAAGGCGCTGTTGAGGCATCGCGGCCCATTCCTCTTGTAGCGTCAATTGCAGCTGTGGAATCGTTGCTGGCAGCTGGTGACGTGCTGCCGAGCATCTCCCGAGAAGGTACCACACGTGTTAGATTGGATTTAGGTCCGGGGACCTTGCGGGCCAATCCATGCGTTGAATATCTTCACTCTCTAACAGCTCTGCGACAGCCACTATACGATGAGGTGTAGTGTTGTCGTCCATGAAGAGGAACTCAGGACCCACAGCACCTCTAAACAGACGCACGTGAGGCAGGAGGACCTCGGTACAATAGTGGACACCAGTGACTGAACCTTCTTGGAAGATGTGGAGGTGAGTACGGCTACCAAGCATGATACCGCCCCAAACGAGAACTCCGCCACCTCCAAACAGGTCTCTTTCGATGATGTTGGAGGTGTGATTGCGTGTTTCCTGCTCTCTCCAGATGTGTATACGTCCAGAATCGCTCGTCAGACTAAATCGGCTCTCATCCGTAAAGAGAACTCGACCACATAGCTGATGTGTCCAGTTCTTGTGTTCCTGGCACCACAGAAACCGCCGTCTCCGATGAGCAGGCGTTAATGGCACACAACGAACTGGTCGTCGTACAAATAGACCACCTTTGTGCAGCCTCCTGGCCACGGTAAAACGCGATAACTGACGTCCAGTTGTCCGTTGCATGTGTCTTGCGATTTCTCCCGCTGTATGCCGTCTGTCTCTTCTCGCCTGTAGGACAAAATACCGGTCGTCCACCGCCGTGGTTGCGCGTGGACGACCACTGCTGAACTTTCGGACAGCTGTTCCTGTCGTTTGACATGCTCTTCAAGCTCGTGAAACGATGCTGTGAGCGATCCCGAACTCCTCGGCCACACTAGTCTCACTTCGTCCTTCTTCCAACTTCCCAATGACGCGACCTCGGGTAAAGTCATCCAGATGTCGTCTACTGGAATTGCCTGTTGGCCATATCACACAGTGGCAGCAACTCGACGTCGTTCAAACCGATGTACACCGTGCAATAGCTTTCACCGCATTGCTGAGCGTACACCTCCCGTGTGCTTTATACCCTTCCGACACTCGCCCCCCTTACGTCATGCTGCATATATGCGCATGTCCTACCGTATCGGACCCTAGTCTAACTCCTGAGTGGTCTATCGGTCCGTTCTGCCTTCTCGTTCCGTTGTTATGCTAATTTCTCCTCTTCGTCCTTAATTTTTACACACCAGTGCATAACGGATATACTAGCAGCCTGTTAAACCCCTACGGTGGATTTTGAAACGACCCTCAAGAGGGCGCTGCGAGCGCTCATTTTGTACTTGTGTGTCAGTGCTGTGTTTATGCGTGCGTGTTCAGATATCAAGATCGCTGAGTGTGTTGTGTGTATCTCATGGTGACCAGAGGGTTCATCCTCATGGAGACTAGAGTGTTCATGGCGACCAGAGTGTTCGTACATCATCAGTGTGATTATAATAAATTTCTACAGTCTTTTTAAGTGTGTTAACCTAAGTGACAACTGTTCCTTTGCGTCATCCTACACAGCCCATGCTCTAACTGGTTGCGACACTACGGCATCTCTTTCTAGAATTGGTAAAGTTTGCATGCTGAACGCTCTCAAAATATTTACAGGGACACTAAGTCCTATTGCTAATCCGAAGTCAGAAGAAACAGTGGTACTAAAGAAGTGTGACAGATTTGTTGCTGCGCTTTATTGTTCAGGGGAAACCTCGACTGAAGGCATGCTTAGTCGTTTGTGGAAGACAAAAATGGCCAGTAAAAAGATAACATGCATGCCGACACTCTATAGATTGCTTCCACACAGTGTGCGCTACAGCAACACTATAAACGGGCGCACCTACAAACCGCATTGGAGATCGGTCCATCTAAGTAATCCACCTCCACTGGACCCATTGGAATTTGGCTGGCACATTTCGTCGACCATTTCGTTTATGCCATCACCGCATGTACACACCTGTCATGCTGCCACAAGGTATCCCTCTAGCACCTGACATAGTTCTGAATGTCATCAGTTCATGCACCAAAGGATGTAATCGTGGATGTCGTTGCACTAAAGTCACATTAAAGTGTACAACATTCTGTACTTGTCAAGATTAATGTAGCAACGGAATTGTGCGTGAAGAATTAGACGACAGTGATGACGATGTTGTTTCTGAATCTTAAATTCAATCACAGTGATTACATTTTGTGATTTAATCTTCAATTTTAGTGTTAAATTATACTGATTTATTATTTTACATGATGAGTTGTGTTAATGTAAAACAGTTCATCATATGTGTTTATTTTGTTCTGCTGAAATAAAGTTCTCTTGTTTCGTACGAAAACCGCTGCACCTAGCAGAAATTTCTTCGATATCATACTTTTCGGGAATTTAATTTCCTTTTTACTTTCGTTTAGAATAAATATTTCCGTGGGAGTAACGGTTTTACTATTAAATGGCCTCAAATGTGAATTCACGTGAAGCGGCAGCGCCCCATAGCCATATGGGTACTAATGATGAATTTTGAAATTTCCCCAAGGTTTGAGAGTGGCACTCACAAGATTTGGAATCAGCACCTAAAAATTATATAAAAACAGTTGAAAAATTTATATATGTCAAAATTCAAGGTTCGGCCTCCTCTCCCCCGGACTATAATAGTCAAACCTCGGTTAACCCATTGACTGTTGGTCGTTTTTACAGTTGTCAGGAGGTTAAATTCGTAGCATGTGCCTTGTCATAGGTGATTGTCAAGGCAAATGGCAAATGTAATCATAGATATGACACAGCATTTTGTATAATAAATGGCATTTTTCCATGATAAATGAGGTTAGCTTCTGCTCAATAATTTTACCGCATACAGTCACTTAATACTTTAAAAATAACAATTACAGTATTTCTTAAAAAGATAAACAAATTCCTTGGTTGTGTAGCATTTTTAACATTTTTATCTTTTAAATATTTCGTGGTCCCTTTTAAAGCCATTTGTAATAATCTTGTTCAATGCACTGATTGTACACTTTACCATCTTCATAGGTTGAGCTTCTATGATCGGGAATTTTCGGGCTTTCTATAGAAGTTTTCATTAAGGCGTCTACATGTGCTGAAAGCATGCGCTTCCTCTCAGATAACAGAATACGGTTCATCGTCGAAAATGTCCTTTTTACATACGCAGTTCCAACAGGAAGCAGTAAAAAGCGCATAGCTGCAGCTGAAAGCGAAGGGTACATGGTTTTTCTTTCTGCACCACATGTAAGCATCAGGGGCGGCTGGTGATCAAGTTGCAGGGTTGCGCAACAACCAGTTTCATTATAAAGAACAATAACATTTTGTTAATAAAACAATTTTTATTTTATGAGGAATTGGTTTATTTAGCTTGAAATCTGTCAAACGTAAGTAGTGCACTCAACCCAAACATTCCAATAAGGGATGCAATGTTTGGAGTAGCGTATGAACTAGACGCCGCCTGAATGGTTGTTGCAGGCGAGCTACAGCAACCGTGCAGCTTATTTTCAGGGGATGTCTTATTTTTTCATGTACTACCAACTTTTTCTTTTTTTTCATCTACATTTATTCATGTACAAAAATCTACATTTACTCATGTACAAAAATCTACATTTATTCATGTACACAAATCTACATTTATTCTTGTACAAAAATCCACATTTATTCAAATACAGTCATGTCATCTTCTGGAACATCGTCATAACTCTCGAAATCCCGAATTCCGGCCTGAATTTCTTGCGACTCCATTTCCTGTAGAACCATTGACCCCAATCTCTCATGTCCAGCAATGAAGCTGTCCTTAAATGAGCACTTCTTGTCCATGTAGCCTGCTCGTAGTGCATTGGCAACACAGCTGTCAGTGATTTTATCCCATGAATTCTTCACTCAAGTCATGACCTCTTGCACGCTAGGCTTCACAAAGTTTCCACGCTGATTTCTCTTCATTCTATTTTCATTGTAGTCATTGATTTCCATGCGCAAATGATCCTTGAATGGCTTGTTTAATGCAATATCAAGAGTCTGGAGATAAGCAGTCATTCCCGCGGGAATCACTGTTTGATCTATTCTTCTGTCTGCAAGGCAGTTCTTCATGTCTTTAGCGCGGTGAGTGCTGGCTGAATCCCAGACTAGCAGACCTCATTTGGCCACCTCGCAAACCAAGTGGCAGCATTAAATCGACCCATTTCCTTATAACTGCTTGTGTGCACCAGTCATTTTCGGTTTCAAGAACATAAATGCCTGAAACACGTTCAATGTTATCTTTCTTGCTCTTAGTGATGTTTAGAGGTGGGGCTTTCTTTCCGTCCAGACGAATTGCCAAAACACAGGTGACACGTGCACTTTCGTAACCAGTGGAGGGAATGTAGATTGACGAGGCACCCCTCTGATCAATTGTCGTTTGAGATCCTTGGCCCATAAATCACTGCAGTTTCATCCATAGCAATCATGTTGGAGAGTTGGTATTTAAGAAAAGTCGATGCCATCAACAAAGGACTTGAATGCAAGTGCACGTTTAATAACTTCAGTAGGCTTGAACAGTGTTGTCGATCTTCTTAGAGACAGATCATATCGCTGAAGGAAGCCATCCAGTCAGTGTTGTGATGCTTTGAATTCTTCTGGGGATATTTCTAATTGTGGTGCCATTGCAAGGGCAAATGCTTGAATATCAGCCCTGCGCACAACCAAAGCCTTTGCTCACCTGTCAGCAATCAATTCACAGATGATGTCTTCCAGCTCAGAAAATAATGGTTGCCGACCTGATCCACACTTGCGCTTCTTAGCATTTCCCTCTTTCACCAGTTGACTGAGATTATCGTACTCTGTTCGCCATTTTCGGACCATTCGGAGATCCAACTTCTTCTCTTTGCAGAAAGCCGTAAGATTCTTGCCCCGGGAGTCCTCCACGATTTCTTTCTTGAACTCGACGGAATAGCTCTTTCTTTTTGCACTCATCTTGTCTGGGGGTCAAAATATTATTTCCTTTAAAGCTACCATTAAATCAAGTGTTAATTGTTAATCGACACAGGAGTGGCAACAAAAATGATGACAGTTAAGAATGTACGTTCGGCTCCAAAATATTAACTCTCTGATTTTTAAAGAATTCTTTCCGTCACCGTTGCCAACACAATAACTTGGACAGGGACGAACCTCTTTCGTAATCCATTAAAGGCGGTTAGAACACTTCTTACTTTTTCTTTGTATTCGCACGTCCCCCCCCCCCCCTCCTCATTTCTAAAAAACACACACGGCCTCTTGATGAATAACTTTTCCGCCAAAGAGAGCGTTCACCGGTAAAGTTTCCCACGTCGGATTCCCTTTTCGGAACTGGATGTTACAGCTGCCGAACAAAGGACGGCTCCTTTTCATATCCCGCTAGCTCTCTGAACTAAACTGAATGCATGCGCCATAATTACAATAACCATATCCTCTGCTGAGTTCAAAGTCAATCGGCTTTCTTTTTTACTCTGGATATTCAAGGCAAATTAAACTCATGAACAGGGTATCCTCCAGTGATTTTGGCACTAGCTACAGTTTTTTTGAACAGTGATAGGCTGGTTGACTACGGTACTACGTATCGTAACTGTGGCTTATTTTCGGGGTAGGGCGTATATTACGAGCATCCGGAAAAATCATGTTAGGGCGTATTTTCCAGTTAGGTCTTACTTTCGGGGAAATACGATAAGACGAGAAATGCTAAACCCAGTCGTGGCATTCCTAATCAGTGAGATGCGTGGTTGTTACAAACGCTTTGCAACAACCACTACCAATGACCTCGTTTCGCTTTTCTCCTGCTAGAGCACGCGCAGTTACCCATTGCTCTCGTGATTCATCTGAAGTTTCTGGTAACCTGAAACTCGCAGATGAATTCAGCGTTCTTGTCTTGCTGATAGATATCCCAAGAATTGAAGTTTAGAAACTTTGAAGCGAAGCTTCAATAAATTTGAAAGCAGTCTTCGATTGCTGTTTCCTCTCAAAAGACCTAGTCACCACGTTTATGCTTAATATAGTCTGACATCAAACGATTGGATTGAGGAGAAGTTATGTGTGTACTGTGTCATCATCATCATCATTGTCAACCATTATCAATCCACTGCTGGACGAAGGTCTCCCCAAGTTTCCTCCACAACGGTCTGTCTTGTGCCAGTCTCCTCCAAGTCACCCCTGCATACTTTCGAATTTCATCCACCCATCTCCCATGTGGTCTTCTTCTGGGTCTTTTCCTGTCCCTTGGAATCCAATCTAAGATTTCGGCTGTCCATCGATGATCTGTCCTTCTGGCAGTATGTCCAGCCCATTGCCATTTCAGGGATTTAACTCTGATCATGATGTCTTCCACTCTTGTCATTTTTCGGATCCACGAGTTCCTCTTCTTATCTCTCCTGGTTACACCAAGCATGCACCTCTACATGCCCCTTTGAGTTGTCTGCAGCCTTTGTATGTCTCTTTTAGTTAAGGTCCACGTCTCTGCACCATACGTAAGCACTGGAAGGATGCATTGATCAAACACTTTTCTTTTAAGACATAATGGCATATTGCTCTTGAAAATTATGCTGTTTCTTCCAAAAGCTCTCCAGGCAAGTTTTGTACGCCGATTAATTTCTTCATCAATGTGACCCTCACTTGATATCTGCTGTCCAAGATAAACGTACGTGTCTGTTATCTCCAGCTTTTCTCCATCAATCGATAAATCTTCATTTCTTGTAAAAGCATTGAACATCACTTTTGTCTTCTGAAAGTTCATTTTAAATCCCACTTCTTTACTCTTGTCAGCAAGTTCCTGTATCATACTCTGCAGCTCTGATGGGGTAGTTGCAAAAATGACTACGTCATCAGCAAAACGAAGGTGGGTTAGATAATCTCCATTAATCTTTATCCCTTTGTCTTCCCAGCTCAGCGACTGAAAAACACCCTCCAATGTGGCATTAAAGAGCTTCGGAGATATGGTGTCACCTTGTCTCACTCCCTTTCCAATTTTTATGTGTGCTGTATTTTCAAACAGCTGAATCTTTGCACTTGCATTTTCATAGGTGTTATTAATAATATTAATGTATGCATCTTCAATACCGCAGGTTTTCAGAGCCATTGTAACTGCTGATGGTTTCACCGAATCAAAGGCTTTTTCATAATCGATAAAAGCCATGCACAATGGAAGTTCATATTCCCTCGCTCTTTCAATTAGTTCTCTCAGTACGTGGATATGATCTATTGTGCTGTAGCCACTCCTGAATCCAGCTTGTTCTCTCGGTTGAGCCATGTCCAGTGTTACTTTCAAGCGGTGTGAAAGAACTTTAGTGAAGATTTTATAAACTACTGATAGGAGGCTGATAGGTCTGTAGTTTCCGAGATCCTCAATGCCACCTTTCTTATGTAGCAGGATCATTGTAGCGGTGTTCCAATCCTCAGGAATCTTTCCTTCATTAAGGCATCGAGTGAAAATTTGGGCGAGTACTGTTTCGATTTCTCCACTTGCTTCTTGTATGATGTCTACAGTAATTCCATCTTCTCCTGGAGCTTTTCCCCGCTTCATGTTCTTGATTGCATGTGCAACTTCTGCTGGAAGGACTGGAGGAACTCTGGTACTGGTATCTTTCATGATGTCTGGAGTGCATGTATCATCCCTTTCATATAATTCGGAGTAGAAATCTTTTACTCTTGTCAAAATTTCGCCTCTATTTCTTGTTACAGAAATATCTTCTTTTCTCAGTGCCATAATCTGTTTTCTTCCCTTACTGAGATGTCCCTTTGCTATCTTTAGGCTTTGGTTGCTTTCAATTGCTTTCCTTACTAGTTCACAGTTGAATTTCCTTACGTCTTCAGTGATACTTTTTCGTACTGTCTTGCATAACTCTATATATTCCACTTTGGAAGTCACATCTTCTTTAGTTGTCCTCATCTCTCTTCTTTTTTGCATCAACATTTTCGGTTTTCCTGATAATTTGTTTACATGCAACTTGTTCTTAGACCCAGCTAATTTTGTTGCTGTTTCCATAAGAGCTTTGGTTACTTTTCTGTTAACTTCAGAGATGTCCACTTCTTCCGATGTTAGGCCTTCTAAAGCAGAGAATCTGTTCTTCAGTTCCAACTTGAAGGTATCATGGTGTTTTTTAAGGTTGGTTATGTCAATAGATTTTGTTTGTCTTATGAGCTTGCCACGTTCGAGTTTAGTGTTGAGGTGCATCTTACATGTACTGTGTAGTGATTGTTAATTTTATAATCTGTCATTCTTTTATTGTGCCAATGAGACAAGCATAATTAGCTTCGTTGTTATTGATAAATTAATGTATTTTTGTAAATTTAAAATGAATAGTGTTGAAAATCTTTCATCAAATCCTTTTTTGTCGACTTTAGTATGAAGAAAAGCAAAATAGAAGTAAACCTGGACGGCCAGTACCTCACTTGAATATTGTTCAGAACATAACCGGTAAGCGACAATTCAAAAGATTTTTTAAAAGAGAATTCTACGTAAATAATCAGTGATAGTGTAGGTGTGTTGAAAAAAATGCAGTATTTTGTTTCTCATGTTTATTGTTCGGAGCCGAGGATTCATGGACAAATTCGAGCATTACAGATGTCAATCATTTGACCACTCGCATTAAAAAAAAAAAAAACACGAGGCTTCAGAGACGGACATTAAAAACGTTTTAAAATTGGTACTTTTTGGCGTTGTTAGTTTAACTGAACAGTTAGACGAAAGGCAAAGAAGAAAATGTTTAGAGTACAATCAAAGAGTTAAGCATAACGGATATGTTTTAAATATTTTAATAAATTCTGTTAGGTTCTGCGGGGTTTTAGAGTTAGCGTTGAGAGGTCATGATGAAACAGAAACATCACTTACCCCTGGAATATTTAATGGTTTGATTTTAGTTCTGAACTAGATGCTGCATTACAAACTCATTTAGAAAAGGCCACTGTCTATAAAGGAACATAAAAAAACCAATTCAAAATTAGCCGCCCCGGTGGCGCAGTGTTCTAAGCGATGGCTTCTAATCATTCGTCCGAAAGGGGTCCCGGTTCGAGTCCCGGTGAGGCATGGATGTTGTGTTTGTCTTACGGCACTGGCTCTCTTCCTTCACTGGAACCAGTGGCCCTAAATCAGGG
Organism: Macrothele yani; assembly: GCA_039090855.1. Classification (NCBI taxonomy): domain Eukaryota; kingdom Metazoa; phylum Arthropoda; class Arachnida; order Araneae; family Macrothelidae; genus Macrothele; species Macrothele yani. Next base: position 134,494,748 of record CM077010.1, on the reverse strand, counting down.
ACGAGCTACTGCTTATAGCCCATCGAATTGCTCACGGTGGTCGTTAAACCTCCAATAAAAAAAAAAATAAATAAAAAAAAATAAATAAAAAAAAAATTTGCAAATGATGTTAGAAGTGTTTCATGACGAAATAACAAAACAAATGAAAGAAACACAGTTTTTAGCCACTACTGCGAATGAAACAAGTGACATTTAAAATATATTTCAAATGGCCATTATTTATCGGTACGTGGTAAACGGAAAACGAGTTTAAAGATTTTGGGATTTTATTTCTCCTTCACAACATGACGCACAAAACTTGGCTTCTTGTTTACTAGAAGAGCTGAAGGAACATAAAATTAATGAAAATCCCCCCCCCCAAAATAATCGCATAAACGTACGACAGAGCATCAGTTTTGTCCGGTTCTTCCCACGGCGTGCAAGCAGTTGTGAAGGAATCTCATCCAGCTGCTGAATACATACACTGAAGTGACAGAAAAACTGATATAGACGAGCTTATGCAAAATACATAGCAACGTCACCTATGCGCGTACTCGGTTGCGTCCGCCAGTGCGTATATAAAGCGATAGACATCCTTGCTTGCTGTCAGAGCTGTTTTCGGCATGACAATGACAAGTAATAACGATTTAAGCGATTTTCAACGCGGTGTTATAGTTGGCGCTCGTGAGATGGACCATAGTATTTCGGAGGTAGAAACGAAGTTCGGATTTTCCCGGATGACCATTGCAAGGGTGTACCGTGACTACAAGAATTCTGGCAAAACCTCCAACCTACGATACCAGTGTGGCCGTAAAAAGACATTGGGTGAACGTGACCGTCGTCGGCTGTCAAGAATCGTCTCGCGCGATAGGCGTGCAACACTCCCGCAGGTATAATCAGAATTCCATGCTGGAGCCTCATTAAGCATCAGCGTCCGGAATGTGCAACGTACCCTGCACCATATGGGCTTTGGGAGCCGACGCCCAACTCGAGTCCCCTTGATGGGTGCACGACACAGAGCTATGCACCTTGCTTGGGCACGGCAATACCGCCACTGGACACTTGATGACTGGAAACAAGTAGCCTGGTCTCGAGTCGCGTTTCCAACTGTATCGGCCAGATGGAAGGATTCGTGTGCGGCGCAAACCACATGAAGCCATGGATCCCGCTTGTCAACAGGGAATTGTACCGGCTGGTGGGGGTTCCGCAATGGTATGAGGTGTGTTTAGCTGGACTTCACTGGGACCCCTGGTGCGTCTACAAAAGTCTGTGACAGGCCAACGCTATGTGTGCATCCTTTCTGACGAGGTACACCCGTTCATGTCCAGCATTCATGCTGATGGGTTAAGCCTGCTCCATCAGAACAATGCACCTCCCCACAAGTGTCGGGACACCACATTATGGTTAGAGGCGCATTCATCTGAGTACGGGGTGTTGCCATTCCCACCCAAGTCCCCAGATCTGAACGTGATAGAACACATTTGGGATGCCATGCAACGCGCTGTCGAACACAGGAATCCGAGACCTCGGAATTCACCCGAAATGTGGAACGCTCTGCATAAAGTATGGTGTGCATTGCCTACAGCATATTTCCAGAAGCTAGTGGAGTCCATGTACCGTCGTATTTCTGCAGTCCTGCGCTCCAGTGGGGGACCTACCAAGTATTAGACTGGTGTACCAGTTTTTCTGGCACTTCAGTGTACATTGCTATACTAATCAAATAAGTTTAGTAATGATGAAAGCTGCTTCGAAAGCTGTACGTTTTTTACAAATATGTAAGTGGTCATATCATTCTGATACGACCGTATATATATTATATACACTGAAGTGCCAAAAGTCATGTGATAGTACTGTGCAAATTTTTAACTGGCGCTGCCGTCGTATAAAGGCTTCGATGCAGGCCACGATTTTTATCAGTTGCGAGGTGTAATCTCGTGAGTCAGGTTGAACAACCGCCAGTAGGATTATGGCAAGCTGACGGGAATTATCGGAGTTTGAACGAGGCTTGGTAGTGGGAGACAGAACGATGGGACATTCAATTTCCGAAGTTGTGCGAACATCCAACATTCCTCGATCTACGGTGTCACGTGTACAAAGAATACCTTATGGAAGGCATTACCACTCACCGTGGACAACGCAGTGGCCAACAACGGGTGCTGAATGACCGTGACAGCGACGTCTGACCAGGATTGTCCATGCAAACAGACAAGCCCCACTGGCTCAAATAACATCCACATTCAATGCAGGAGGTACCAGAGACATATCCATCAGGTCAGTGCAGCGTAATTTAGCGTCCATTGGGTATGAGAGCAGAAGACCCACCAGAGTGCCTTTGTTAACACCACGACATCGGACACAGCGCCTCACCTGAGCTCGTGAACACTATAATTGGACCTTGAAAGACTGGCATCATGTGGTGTGGTCCGATGAGTCACACTACCAGCTGTTACGAACTTATGGTAGGGTTCAGGTGTGGCGCAGCTCCATATGACAATGGACCCAAGCTGTCAACAAGTCACTGTGCAAACTGGTGGTGGTTCCATACATGTGTGGGGTGTCTTTACGTGGCACTGTTTGTGTCCTCTGGTCCTCATAAACACGTCGTTAATCGGTAATCGCTTTGTTGCCCTGCTGGGTGACCATTTGCAGCCCTTCATGTACCCCAACAACGATGGGATTTTGAAGGCTGACAATGCACGGTGTCATCGGACCCAAGTTGTCCAAAATTGGTTCGAGGAACATTCTTGACAGTTCCGACGGATGGTGTGGCCACCACGTTCACCCGACATGAAGCCAATAGAGCACTTATGGGACGTGGTGGAAAGGTCCATTCGCACCCAAAATCCTGCACCTACAAATACCAGGGAACTGTGGGCGGCTGTTCAGATGGCACAGCTCAAGATCTCTCCAGAAGTCTTCCGGCCACTTGTGGAATCAATGCCACGTCGAGTTGCTGTACTTAGCTGGGATAGATGTCCTACACAATACTAGGTACGTATCCCATGACTCTTGGCACTTCATTTTATGGGGTGTTCCAATTAGACGTGTAATAAAAAAGAAGTATCACAAATTCTGAACTTACCATTGTTTATTAGCGACACGTATTGTTATAGATACGCAAACTTAGAAATTCTTTTACATGTCTGATAAACTTCAACATGAGCTTCACTGGTGGCATGGCAACGTCCAACCGGCATTCTGCCTTAGTCCATGTGTTAAGCAGCATTCGTGGTGGCACGCTTTTGGTTGCAGTACAAATTCTGTCGCGTACGGTGTAGGGTCCTAAACCGTACACCTGGTCCTTAACAACCCCCACAGAAAAAAGTCAGGTGGAATTAGGTCTGGTGTTTCTGGGAGGGGGAGGGGCGTACAATGAACGTTGATTCTCTTCCAATCCATCCTGTAGGGAAGTGGTCAACCATGAATGTGCCGACATCATTAGCAAGGTGCGGGGGAGCCCCATCTTGTTGGAAAATTATTCCTTCAGGTAGCTGAAGCACACGTATTCATATAATGTGTATGTTCAGATATGTCAGTACAGTTGCCGTGGCCTCCATAAAAATAAAGAAACCGATGATTTTTTCCTTTATGATCCCACACCAAACAATGCATTTTGGAGAATCCCTGTTCGTGTTAATGAACAACGTAAGAATTTTCGGATTCCCAGACGTGTCCTATCTAGGAATGTGTCGTCGGCATCAATTTTGTCCAACATTGTTTACGCAAATTTTTTCCGTGCCGTCCTGTCATGCGGCTTAATTTGTTGATGCAGTTTAATCTTGCACGCATGTAAAAGCAAACTTTCATGGAATACCCGAGACACTGTTCTCGGTGGGATTTCCTCGGGCTTCTCTGAAATGACTTTCGAATCTGTTCAACGTTTTCCTCAGACACTGTGCGCTTAGCATGTTTACCAATCATCAAGAGCAAGCTTCCAGTTTCTCTGATTTGCTTGTCACACATGAGTCGGAATATCTGTCGTAGCTCCAGGGTTGTAATCACAGCAAAAACAGCGTTTTACTGGCGTCACGTACTTCAATCTGTGGGGTCTGCATGGTGACTGATGCAGAAGCTATCTACTTCTGCTTGCGCATGCGCTAAGCGTTCAAATTCGTCTGGTTTATAACTTTCACAGATGCTCTTTACAATGGCGCTCACCTTCTGTCATTCGAACTAGTACTTTGTAAGTTACGAATTTTTCTTTTATTATACGTCCAAGCGGGACACCCGATCTATCTATCTATCTATCCACACGTCTATTGTAAAAAAAGATCGTGATCATGTTATCGGGTTGTCCGTCCATCCGTCTGTAGACACCATATCTGTGCAACTATTAGTCCGATTTGAAAAATTCTTTTTTTCTTTGGAAAGCTTGAAATGTGTGTGTATGATGATCCTTTGTTTCGTTTGTTTTTACGAAATGCAATTTTGCCGCTAGAGGGCGTAAACGCACACGATATCGAATTCAAAATACATTTAATTCCATTTCTTTGCTTCTAAACATCCGATTGAAAAAATTCTTTTACCTTTCGATTCCATTTATGTCGAAGAGTATTTTCGCTAGTTTCTTTTTCAAGTTACGGATAGATTTTTCGCTAGGGGGTGTAAAAGTAAATTGCGTTTCCCCCCGATATCTTTACTTCTAAAACTCCAATTTGAAAATTTTTTTCTTCAGCGGATACAGCTCCTGATGATAAATCTTTTGCATATAGTTCTAATTTTTGGTAAAGAACGGTTTGGCCACCAGGGTGCGTAAGGGTTAATTTCTGCTTCTGATGTATTTGCCACAAAATCTGAGCTTTTGAAATCTCGATTGAAAAAATTCGTTTGTGTACCGATGCCACTTACGTCGATAAACCTTTTCGAAATATTTTCTTCTTAAAATATTACATGGTTTCTTCCGCCAGGAGGCGTAGATGTATATCTTAGTTTTGTCAATATCTGTGCTTCTAACTGTCCGACTTGAAAAATTCCTTCTTTATTGGATAGAGTTTCCGGTGCGACATATTTATCTTATAATTTCAAAATTTTCAAGTAATTTATAGACTTTCCGCTAGGGGACGTAAAGGTAAATTATGTTTCCCCCAGATATCTCTGCTTCTAAAATTCCGATTTGAAAAATTCTTTCAACACCGGAATTCTAGTTTTTGATAGAAAATGGTTTGGCTACCAGGAGGCGTAAGTCTTAACATCCGCTTCTGATGTATTTGCCACAAAATCTAAACTTCTAAAATCTCGATTGAAAAAAATTCGTTTGTGGACTGATACTGCTCACGTCTATAAACCTTTTCGGAATATTTTCTTCTTAAAATAATGTATGGTTTCTCCGACATAGAATGTAGACGTATATCTCATTTTTGCCATTATCTCTATTTCTATGTGTGAGATTTAAAAAAAACCCATCTTTGTTGGATAGAGTTTCCAGTGTGAAATGTTTTGCATATGCTTTCAAAATTTTCAAGTAACTCATAGACTTTCCGCTAGGGGGCGTTAAGGTAAATTGCCTCCCCTCCCCAATATTTCTGCGTCTAAAACTCCGATTTGAAAAATTCTTCCTGTATCTCATACAGCTCCTGACGGGAAATGTTTTTCGTATAATTTCTAATATTTGGTAAAGAACGGTTTGGCCACCAGGGGGCAGAAAGGTTAATTTCTGCTTGTGATGTATTTGCAGCAAAATCTGAGCTCCTGAAAACTCGACTGAAAAAATTCTATCCCGGACCGATACCTCTCACATCAAAAAACCTTTGAGAATACTTTCTTCTTAAAATAATGCATGTTTTTCCCACCAGGAGGCGTAGATGCATATCTTACATTTGTCGATATCTTTGCCTGTAAGAGTTCGATTTGAAAAAATTCTCTCATTGTTGGAGAACGTTTCCACTGCTAAATGTTTCTCACATAATTTCAAATTTTTGTTACCGCACAAGTCTGCCACCAGAGAGCGTAAGTTCTGATTCCGTTTACAGCAATATCTACGGGATTCAAAACTAGATTGAAAAACTTCTTTCTTCGGTCAGATACTACTGTTTCCGTACCGGTTCCTTTGACTTTAAATAGCTTTGATGAATTTAATTCGCGTCAGAACGGATTCAAAAGACGTGCATGACCCGAAAATTCGGTGTCATATTTCTTGTTCTTTTTCTTTTTTTTTTCAATTTGAACTGTATGTGCAAATGCGAAACCAAGATAAGAGTTTAAAGTTTTGAAACCTCTCCACATCGCTGAGATTTGTTTTCTTCTCTCTCCATTGCTTTCTTTTTGTTTTGTTTAAATTTTTCCTCTCACTCAGCACACGTAAGACAAAATTGTAAGCGTTTTGCTTCTCACACAGTCAGACTTTCTATCTGTAACCTGACTCTACAGCACATACGACACAAGTACTTTACTTTTTAGTACTCTCTATTCAGAAAAAAAGTGGGATAACATTTTTCTTGTCACGACGCCAAGAAGCGTCGGGGCTGGTATAACCCCTCGGGGTATAGGCTGTTCTTACACGGGCGAAATTCATGACTGCCACGGAAAAGTATCAGGATCGATCCCAGGCATGTACCAACGCTCGAACCACTAAACTTTCGACGTGCGTCGGATGGGCACGTTAAGTCGTCGAATCCCGGGTACTCGTCCCCCAGTTATTAGTAAAGGCGTCTTCCTTCCCTTTTCTACCTTGCTTCTGTGTGGATTTCCTGTCGGGCCCTCCAGGCAAAGTTTTGTTTCCTACTTCTAAGTGTGTGTATGTGTGCGGCGCCGTGTTGATGATAGTGTACTGGCTGAACATAGTGTGGGTTACAGCGGAACAGTGTGCAGCCTTGTTATACAACAGTTCACTAAGTGAACGGATTGTGAGGATGCCTCAACGTCGGATCCGTGCACACTACGAGCAGCTGAGCGAGTTTGAGACAGGACGTATAATTGGGCTGAGAGAGGTCTGTTAGTCAAGTCGCCGTATCGCCAGGCATTTGGGTCAGTGCGACGCGGAAAACGGGTGATGTTGGCACCAATGGGCACAACTACAGCGACACGCCGACAGTGTATGGACGAGGGCAACGACAGACCGCGAGGATCGAGCGATTGTGAGAGCTGCACGACCAGAACAGAATTCATCGCTCTCAACCATCCATGGCCATATTGCTTCGTCTACTGGTACGGAAGTGGACATCCGGACCGTTTCTAGACGACTTGCGGCACGGCAACTGTATTCGACGAGGCTATTTCCACCGCCTACCACCGACCAGCGAAGATCGCCGGGCGCCGGTTGCAGTGGTATCGGGCTCAATCAACATGGGATAGTGTCCTGTGGCGTTGTGTTTTCTTCAGTGATGAGTCACGGTTTTTACTTGGCGCCGATGACCAGCGCATACGTGTCTGGAGACAAACCGGCCAGCGACCAGCACACGGCTCTCACACCGGAAGTGACTATCCGGGGAATCATTTCCCAGATAGCCGGACACCTATGGTAGTCTCACGGCTCAACGGTTCGTCGACGGTATTCTACGGCCTCTTGTGTTGCCACAACCGTCACAGATTCACGGAGCATTTTTTTCAACAGGACAATGCCCGGCCACACACGGTACGGCTCTGCCAGGCCTTCCTACGTAATGTCAACGCCCTTCCATGTCCATCCCGATCACCCAACCTCCCACCGATCAAACATGTTTGGGAAATGATGGGACGCCACTTATACGTCCATCCCGGAACGTCGGCGAACTGGCCTGCAATTTGGACACCAATGGTATGATATACGTGCATCAGTGGCGTATATTCGAGGCTAGTTGGGAAGCCCAGAGAATGCACAAATAAAAGTAAATTGAATATACACAAATAAAAGTCAATTATCAACGGTATTAAGATATGTCGATGCTTTCCGTGCGAAAACACGAGCGGGTTCGCTTCTTTCGATTATGAGAATCAGACTGGCGAGCGATGATCAACGGCATCAACGTAACGCAAGTAGGTCTTCGAGAGACTTCGGTGTTCTGATGCGAAGAGCTTCAATACTATCTCCTGCTGGCGTTTCCATGACAACATGGATGAGCTACCGAGCTCGTGAGTGGCCATTGCTTTGGTCAAGGGTTCGTTCCGAAAAACAAGACTTCGGACTACCTCAGTCCCTCCATGCTTCTAGCGCGTGTTTCGTGATTGTTGTTTCAGTTTATGTGAAATGTCAATGAATTAAAATAAGTGATATTATATCTTAAATTCGTGGCTTTGTTGGATTCGAACTGTTTTGAAAAATTTTGTGAAAGCTTCCCTGAACATCTACTATCAGAGCTTAAAGAATTATATGCTTCTAATTTTGATACAGCTCGATTAAAAAATGAACTGAAGGTGTTTTATTCCCTTGATGAATACAAAACAAATCAGTAAGAAACATTACTTGTTACATAAAGTTGAATAATTGAACATAGTGTTTATTGAGGTGCACAAATTAGCAGATCAATATTAAACTGTTCATCAACAACTGCAACTGTCGAAAGAAATTTTTCCCTACTAAAAAGAATCAAGATATATCTTAGAGCCACACATGGACATGCATATTCGAGCAACTTGGCTGGTTTGTTAATAGAGAAAAAACATTATTTTTAAATATGAAAAAGTACTCGGAAGAAACATTTTTGTGAAAACGTAACACTCAAGTTCCCACAAGAGGAAAGAAAAATGGAGTTCGTGTAAAAATAAGAGTTGAAATCCTACTCCTCATAATTATTTGGTATCATGTTAGCAATGTAATGTACCTTAAATTTAGAAAAAAAAAAAAAATGTTACTTCTATTACTTAATAATTAAAAATCAAAAAAAGAAACTTCGCAATTTTAAAAAACCAGTACTGGGGGGGGGGGGGAGTTGAGATAGCCCAGGTCTCGGGTCGTGCATGGTATACGTTGGACACCAATGGCATGATGTACGTCAGAAAAGTATTCGTGTACTGTATGCGTTTGTTCCAAGCCGAGTAGCCGCTTGTACCCGAGCCAGAGGTGGCGCTAAAACCTACTGACTTGTTTCCCTCGTGTAGCTGATGTATCCAAATAAATGGCCCAACTACTTTGGAATGGCAATCATTTCCTTACCTATACATGTACATTGCACATACTAATTTTCATCTCGAATAGATGATTTCTTCTGGGTACTTCGTTTTTTTTTTTTTTTTTTTTTTTTTTTGGCAAATATTATACTATACCGTGCAAATTATTTGGGACAAGCTGATTTATTCTCATAATTGTAATGTTATCGCCAGTTGATGTCGGAAACCCACGTAAACCCACGTAAACCGGTTTTATCAGCTGTGAGGTGGTGTGACTGTTAGAACTTGATAGTAAGAATGTGGTTTGACCGGTTTTAAACAGGAAATAGGCACTTCAGCTTCAGTTGTGAGCTTTCGTGTGTGACAGGTGGATGTTAGGTTTTGCTCTCTGTGAGTACGTGTTGCTTTCGTGTATTGAAAAATGGATATTTCCCCAAGGAAGCGTGCAAAAATAATTGCTCTGAAGGATTACACTTCTATGACAGTGAGAGCTATCGCTTCTGCAGTTGGTGTAGGCAAATCAAGTTATCAAGACTGCTTACGCGATACATGCATCTGGATAATCGTCTCCAAAAAGGAGAGGTAAATGTGGAAGAAAACGAAAAACAACTCCACGAACCGATAAATATCTAATCAGAAATAGTAAAATGAATAAAAAAACAACAACAAGTACCGACCTTCAAAGAGATTTATTGGCTAGTGGTTGTGATGTTAGTGATTCAACTGTACGTCGTACGCTTCTGGAAGTTGGCCGGAAGGCAAGAAGACCAACAAAAAAACAATATTTGAATGCGAAAATGAAGATAAAACGTTTAGCATGGGGCCAAAAAATATAAATCATGGACTGCTGACGACTGGAAAAAGGTAATTTTTAGTGATGAAACTCATTTATTTGTGCAGGGTTGCCAGGAAAATGTTGTTAGACGAAGCAACTGTGAACCCTTAATACCTGAGCATGACAGCCAAACTGTAAAACACCCTCTTAAAGAGATATTTTGGGGTTTTTTCACATCAAATGGCACTGAAAGCTTAGTTCCTGTTCAAGGTATGATGAATTCAGCCAAGTACGTAGACATATTACAACGTAGGATTGTTCCATTCTTGCAAACTTTTGACGGGACATTTCAACATGACTTGGCCCGATGTCACAATTCGAAATTGCCCAAGAATTTCATGCTGGAAAATCAAATTCATTTGCTTGATTGGCCTGGAAATTCATCAGACTTAAACCCCATAGAAAACTTGTGGAATATTTTGAAGAGACGTTTTGGAAAAATGGACTGTACAACCAAAGAACGCATGATAACGAATGCTATAAAAGTGTGGTTCCACGATTATGAAGTCAAAAATATGTGCACTCAATTAGTGGAGTTAATGCCAAAACGAATTCAAGAGGTCATTTCTGCTAAAGGAGAACATACTTCATACTAATACAGGTATTTATCAATGTATATCAAGGCATACAATGATATAAATGCATTGTTTTGGAAAAAAGAGTGATTCTTTTACTTTGTCCCAATTAATTTGCACAGTATAGTATATCGATATTGCATGCAAGTTCAGTTCATATAGCGCTTTCATCGATATCATAATTCCTTCCAGAAACAAATTCTGGTTAAGCGCCTGTGGGTGTATATAGTAGTCTAATGTTTTTTGTTTTTTTTTTAGTTTTTTTAAAGCATATGTTTAAAGCCAGTCGTTGCAACCACAAAAGGTATACTTTAGTCGGCTTCTTACTTTGCAAATATACTTCTGGATGTCTTCGTCACACAAAACATTTGTGAAAATATCAATATCTACTGTTTCAGCAACCCATGCTATGTTGCCGTATTTTTCCGTGTATAAGACGATATTTTTTTCCAAAATTTTTAGACCAAAAATCGGGGGATCGTCTTATACACGGGGGATAACCAGTTGAGAGGATCCTGCGGTTACCGCGGTGAAACTATCAGTACCTCTTATCCCCTCTCCCCACTACGACTTACAAGCAGTTATTCCTGGTGGACTTACAGGACAGCTACAGCCTCTAGATGTTTCCATCAAAAAACCCTTCAAAGCCCTGATGAAAGAAGAATGGAATAAATGGATGCGAAAAGCAGGTAATAACTTGACACCGACAGGGAGAGTGAAAAAACCAACCATTACTGACGTCTGCAACTGGGTCCTAAATTCATGGAATGAGTCAAGCAAGAGGTGCTTGAGAAGTCCTACAAAAAATGTGAAATCAGCAACGACATAGAAGGAACTGAGGATAATCTAATATACTTATATAGACGACAGCAGCGTATAACGAAGTAAATTTCTCCGTCATTTTTGGTCTACGCCGGGATTCGAACCCGAGGCCGCTTATTCCGGAACAAGTAGCTCCACCAACTGAGCTACGCAGACATTTGTTCTGATTCCTATCTGCCTTTATGTCGTGTGCGTCCTGCTGGCAGGTACGTCACATCTCCCCCCGGAAAGAGGGCCGGGTGCATGGCCCACGGGTCAGCCGTGACCATGAATCGTTGCAGACAGCCATCCACTGTAGAACGTGCACTTGAGAACTCCCAGTCAATCTGCTGTGTGGAATGCAACATCACACATTTTTATTTTTCGAAGCGCTGGAGAAGGAATTCTCTGATTTTTCCTGTCTCGCGGTGTGGAAACAACATCACACCAATGCGAGATTTTGAACGGCCGGGTCATCCGGATAGTTCGGGCGCCATTATAACGAAGTAAATTTCTCCGTCATTTTTGGTCTACGCCGGGATTTGAACCCGAGGCCGCTTATTCCGGAACAAGTCGCTCTACCAACTGAGCTACGCAGACATTTGTTCTGATTCCTATCTGCCTTTATGTCGTGTGCGTCCTGCTGGCAGGTACGTCACAAGCGATGCAGTTGAAGTTAAAAAAAGTAATCTGTCTGGAACTAATAGTGCTGAAGAAAGTGATGCATAATTTCATAGTTTGTATCTTAAAAATATTACCTAATTTATAAATAATATAAATTTCCAAACTTCTTTTTTTTTATATATATATTACCACAGACTTTGTCGGTGATATTACCTAATTTCTAAATGCACTTCAATGATATTATATAATTTCTAAAAAATATCAAATGTGTCCTTTTTTGTAATAAAAATATTGTTTTCTTAATTTTCGGTTCGAAAAAGTAGGGGTCGTCTTATACATATCTTATACACCGAAAAATACATACGGTCCTTTGTTGCCTTTCCCTTGTTTAGGGAAGCATTTAGACATTAGAGATAACAAATTAAACAAGAAAGATGACACCGAATTTTCGGGTGTAATAAGCACGTCTTTTGAATCCGTTCTGCCGAAAATTAAATTTATCAAAGCTATTCAAAGTCAATGGAACCGGTATGGAAAACAATAGTATCTGACGGAAGAAAGAAGTTTTTCAATCGGGTCTTTAATCCCTCAGATATTGCTATAAACGGAATCGTAAGCTTACGAACTCTTAGAAACAGAGTTATCGACAAAAATAAGATGTGACTTCACGTCCCTTGGTGGGGAAACCATTCATTATTTTAGGAAGAAAGTATTCACAAAAGGTTCCATATGAGCGGTATCGGTCCAAGAAAAAAAAATTTAGTCGAGTTTTCAGGAGCCCAGATTTTGTTACAAATACATCAGAAGTAGAAATTAACACTTATGACCCCTGGTGGCCAAACCATTCTTTACCAAACATTAGAAATTACGTGAAAATATTTTCTGTCAGGTCTTGTATGCGATACAGGAAGAATTTTTCAAATCGGAGTTTTAGGAGCAGAAAACGCAATTTACCATTTTACGCCCTAGCGGAAAGTCTTGATTTACTTGAAAATTTTGAATTTATAGGAAAAACATTTCGCATCGGAAACACTATGCAACAAAGAAGGAATTTTTCAAATCGGACTTTTAGAAGTAGAGATATTGACAAAAATAAGTCATACATCTACTCCCCTGGCGTAAAAGCCATGCATTATTTCAAGAAGAAAATGTTCCCAAAATGCTTGTCGACATGAGTAGTATCGGTCCACAAAAGACTTTTTTTCAATCGAGATTTTAGAAGCTCATATTTTGCTGCAAATACATCAGAAGCGGAAATTAAGACTTACGCCACCTGGTGGCCAAACAACTTTTCACAAAAATTTGAAATTACATGCAAACGATTTCCCACCAGGAGCTGTATCCGGTGCAGAAAGAATTTTTCAGATCGGAGATTTAGAAGCAGAGATATAGGAGAAAACGCAATTTACCTTTACGCCCCCTAGCGAAAAGTCTATGGATTACTTAAAAATTTTGAATTTATAGGAAAAACATGTCACACTAAAAACACTATCCAACAAAAAAAGAGTTTTTAAATCGGACTCTTAGAAGTCGAGATATTGACAAAAATAAGATATACATCTACGCCCCCTGGCGTAGAAACCGTGCACTATTTTAAGAAGAAAATGTTTCTAAAAGGTTTGTCGGCATGAGTAGAATCGGTCTACAAACGATGTTATTTTCAATCGAGAATTTAGAAGCTCATATTTTGCTGCAAATACATCAGAAGCGGAAATTAAGGTTTACGCCCCCTGGTGGCCAAACCATTTTTTACAAAAATTAGAAATTATGTGCAAACGATTTCCCACCAGGAGCTGTATCCGGTGCAGAAAGAATTTTTCAGATCGGAGATTTAGAAGCAGAGATATAGGGGAAAACGCAATTTACCTTTACGCCCCCTAGCGGAAAGTCTAGGAATTACTTTGAAACTATATGGAAAACATGTCACACGGGAAACACTATCCAACAAAGAAGGAATTTTTCAAATCGGACTCCTAGAAGTCGAGATATTGACAAAAATAAGATATACGTAGATGTATATCTTATTTTTGTTGCCTTCTGACGGAGAAACTGTGCAATATTTTAGGAAGAAAATATTCCGAAAAGGTTTATCGATGTGAGTGGCATCAGTCCAAGAAAGAATTTTTTCAATCGGTATTTTAGAAGCTGAGATTTTATAGCAAATACATCAGAAGCGAAAATAAACACTTACGCCCCCTGGTGGCCAAAGTATTATTTACCAAAAATTCGAAATTATATGCAAAAGATTGTGCATCAGGAGATGTATCCGCTGCAAAAAAAAAAAAAAAAAAAAAAAAAAATCAAATCGGAGTTTTAGAAGAAGAGTTACCGAAAAAAATGCAATTTACTTTTACGCCCCCAAGCGGAAAATCTATGAGTAATTTGAAAAAGAAACTGTATCCAAAATACTCTTCGACATAAATGGAATCGAAAGATAAATATTTTTTTCAAATCGGATGTTTAGAAGCAAATATGTGGAATAAAACGTCTCTTTGAATTCGACATCATCTGCATTTACGCCCTCTAGCGGCGAAATTGTACATCCTAAGAAGAAACAACGTAAAGGATCATCATTCACATATTTCAAGCTTTCGAATGCAAAAAGAATTTTTCAAATCGTACTAATAGTTGCAGAGATACCGTGGGTACAGACGGACGGACAAACCGATAACATAAGCACGATTTTTTTTACAAAAGACATGCTAAAAAAAAAAAAATCCCAGCTTTAATCCATCTTAACTATAAAAAATTCAGCAGTTCTCCATTTCTTAGTTTCCGACATTTTTAGCACGTCTTGTGTAAAAAAGATCGTGCTTATGTTATCGGTTTGTCCGTGCGTCCGTCCGTCCGTCCGTCTGTGGACACCATATCTCTGCAACTAATAGTCCGATTTCGCAACTTCTTTTTGCATTGAGAAGCTTGAAATATGCGAATGATGATCCTTTATTCCTTTTTTTCATGATGGACAATTTTCCCGCTAGAGGGCGTAAATTCAGATGATATCGAATTCAAAATACATTTTATTCTACATATTTGCTTCTAAACGTCTGACTGAAAAAAATATTTTACCTTTCGATTCCATTTATGTCGAAGACTATTTTAGGTATAGTCACTTTTTCAAGTTACACATAGATATTCCCCCGAATGAGCGTAAAAGTAAACTTAGTTTTCCCCAATATCTCTGTTTCTAAAACTCCGATTTGAAAAATTCTTTCCGAAGCGAATACAGTTCCTGATGAGAAATATTTTGCTTATAATTTCTAATTTTTGGTAAAAAACGGTTTGGATACCCGGGGGCGTAAGTGTTAATTTCTGCTTCTGTTGCATTTGAAGCAAAATCTGAGCTTCTGAAATCTCGATTGAAAAATTCGTTCGTGGACCGATACCACTGACGTCGAAAAAGCTTTTCGGCATATTTTCTTCATAAAATAATGCAGGGTTTCTCCGCCAGGAGGCATAGACGTACATCATTTCTTTGTCGATATCTCTGCTTCTAAAAGAATGATTTGAAAAATTCCTTCTTTGTTGGATAGAGTTCCCAGGGCGAAATGTTTTTCGTATATTTTCAAAATTTTCAAGTAATTCATAGACTTTCCGCTAGGTGGCCTAAAGGCAAATTGCGTTTCTCCCGATATCTCTGCTTTTAAAGCACCGATTTGAAAAAATCTTTCAGCACCGGACACAGCTTCCGATGGAAAATGCTTTGCATAAAAATTCTAATATTTGGTAAAGAATGGTTTGTCTACCAGGGGGCGTAAGTGTTTATTTCTGCTTCTGATACATTTACAGCTAAATCTGAGCTCCTGAAAACTCGACTGAAAAATTCTTCTGTGGACCAATACCGCTCACATAGAAAAATCTTTTGAGAATACTTTCTTCTTAAAATAAGGAATGACTTTTCCTCAAGGGTGCGTAGACCCATATCTTATTTTTGTCAATATCTCTGCTTCTAAGAGTTCAATTTGAAAAATTCTTTCTTCCTTGGAGAGCGTTTCCGCTGCGTAATGTTTCTTATATGCTAATTTCAATTTTTTTAAAGCAAAAGTCCGCCACCAGAGGGCGTAAATTCACGTTTCCGTTTACGGCAATATCAGCGGGACTAAAAACCCGATTGAAAAACTTCTTTTTTCGATCAGGTACTACTAACTATGCAAATTCTGTGTACGTATTTTCTTCTAAAAATGTGCACAATTTCACCGCTAGTTGTCGCCAATTTTTAATGTGTTTTCTCAATATCTCTGCTTCTACATATGTTATTTAAAAACTTCTTTCAACACCGGATGCCATTTACCTTGTAGAGCACTTTAGGCTAGTTTATCAGGTATTTTGTAGTTCACAGTTCTGTCGGTAGGTGGTGTTTGTGTACTTCAGTTTGCAACAGTATCGCCGCTTCTAAACACACTATTGAGAAATTCCTTCTTTACTGCATGCTATTCGCTGCACTAGAGATGTGGAGCATTATCCTCTTTAAATAATGCAAAGATTTCCCGCCAGAGGGCGTAAATGTCGAAACCTTTTTTTCGCTATTTCTGCTTCCGGGAGACGTATTTGAAAAGTTCTTTTTCCTTAGAATAGCTTTTTCCATGCAGAATATCTTCCGCCTATTTTCAACTTTTCTATTATGCAAACTGCTTCCGCTAGAAGGCATAGAGTTATATTATGTTTCCTTCTTTCGTATATCTCTTCTTTTAACTGTTCGATTTGAAAATCTTTTTATCTCTGATACCTTCCTTTTCCTATGAGAAACTTTTTGTGCGCCATTTGTTAATCTTCGTAACATGCTTTTTAGCCGCTGGTGGAACTAAGCAGATATTTCTATTTCTGGATGTTTTATCGATTGTTGAAACCGATTGATTGTGTTCCTAACCGCTTCCATTGAGGTTGAATAGCTTTGATAGATTTGATTCGCTTTAGAACGAATTCAAAAGACGTGCTCATTACAACCGAAAGTTCGGTGTCATCTTTCTTGTTAATACTGCAGGTAAAAAGCTAAAATATTTCACTATGAAAAAATCCAGCATTCGAAAAATTTGCTTTCAGCCAACACATCCCGGACGATTTTCCTAATAACTCCTCAAATGTTTTCAACATCTCTCCGATTCGTAATTCCTGGATAAATCGATGCGATGTGGGTCTGGGTTCGAGTCCTTCATAAAGCGTGGGGAAATGGCTGTTTTTTCCCCTATTGCGATGTACCTGTCCCTCCTCCTGAAACCAATGCTCCTAAATTTGAGGTATGCGTCTCACCATAGTTTTAGTAGAAGTAGTAATTAAATGTTAAAACAAAAACACAAATTGAAACATGTAGCTGTGGGCGGCGGCAAGCTTTTCTAATAGCTGTTACTGCCGCCTACACTCAACATTAAATCCACTAAGCTGAGTTACTCTTTTTATCCATTTGAGCATTACAGTATGAATGATCCGTATCCTGAGGTTATACGAAGAAAATTAAATGCCGGTGTTTGTAAAACAGTTAAAAATGAAGTGGGAAAATCTACCGCGTGGAAACCTTTTTCTCTAAATTATTGATTGCACGACCAACACAAAATTGGATTATGCTCAGTGTGAGAAATGTGAATGCATTTTGAAATATAAACGCTCTTCAGGATCAAGCAGACTTTTGCGTCATGCCAAAACATGCGTGAAAACCATCTCCTCTCCATGCACAAAAAAGGTAGTTTCTTTTTCTTAGATAAGAAAAAAATATCACTACTGCAAAATTTTCTGTGAAACTATGAAATATAAATTTTCTTTCAAGGTGATATCCTTCCTAATGAGACGCATAAGTAATGAGCATCGTATTCCATGCTCCTTCCTGTTTCATATAAAAATCGGACGAAAGAGAGAAAAGGATCAGCGGGCTGCGGGTGGCCTAGTGGTCAGCGTTCGTGACTGCCATGGAGAAAACCTCAGGTTCGATCCTGGGAAGGTGAGAACGTTCGAACCACTAAATACCTGCCGTGCGTCAGATGGGCACGTTAAACTGTCGGATCCCGGGTACTGGCCACCCGGTAATAAATAAGGGCGTCTTCCTCAGCCTTTCTACCTCGCTTCCGCATCACTTTCCTATCGGGCACTCTAGCCCAAATCCCCTAGCTTCCTATTTCTAAGGGTTGTTTAAGACCTGGGGACAGGCACTCCCTTCCTAAAATCCTCTACATATGATCTGATCTGAAAAGGATCAGCATTGGGGAAAGTCGGGTTCGGCTGGGCTCGGACCCCATAGTACACGGACTTCATGGGGCTGAGTCAGGCTCGGGCCAAAACATTTCGGGCTTGGACGGATTCGGGCTTCGAAAACCGAACCCGAACTCATCTCTAGTAGAAATGTGGTTCCGTCTTTTTACAAAGTAGTACTGATGATGAGTTTAATATAACAGTAAACACCATAAAAACAATGATGGTGCAAGCCATGATGACATTACCTTAAAACGAGTCCAGTGGTACCTGGCTTATTCGTTTTCTTATCATGAATATTTATATACCTTGAACTCTTCATACTGAACGATCCCTAAATGCTTTCAAAGTAAATGGAAACATTCGAACATTCAGAAATAGATCATGAATCTAAATATCTAACTATAGATTTATTTATAATATTTTGGCTGTAACACCAATGCCGTGACTCAAACACAGCGATCATGCCTCACTAGAACTCGAAACCGAGTCCACTCGGACGAACAGTCAGAAACCAGAGACTACTACGTCACCGGAACGTATCAATCTCCGTTCCTTAATCACGTAGAATGTTCCCTCTTATAGTTAGCTCTTACGCCGTTTTCGGCATTCCAATACGCACTACTGAAATCTCTCATTCTCCTGGCATAAGATTTTGTCCACTTTCAACTCTCGAAAGTGCATATTCACTTTTACATGAAGATCCGAGTAATTTCCGGTAGGGTTTACACCCAGAAAGAAAGTTTAGACGCAGCTGCCTCTGTCGCATGGGACTTTTGTGCTGCGTGTCAGAAACGCAGTTACATTACATTGAACCTAGAGGCTGAGATACGACATAGGGTGGACATGTCAGAGAAGTAGAGTGCCTGATTGAATGTGTGGGTTGACACAATTACGACTATGACGTAACAACGAGCACTTCAAGGACAGAGAACAAGGAAGGGGAAAGGAACAGTTGATTTTATTTGCTACGGGGTCCGAACCCCGGCGCCGACGGCTCAACGTGTCTATCCGACGCACACCGAGTGTTTAGTGGTTCAGAACAGCTCAAGCTACTCGGATAGATCTCGCGACCATCTAGTCGGAAGACGGTTGCTCTAACCACTAGACTACACGCAACCACAGTGAGTTAAAAATTGCTTGGTAACATTGGCTTATTAATTATTTCTTGTACAGCTTTCATTTCTACTTTAATGTTTTAACTACATACACTATGTGGACAAAAGTAATTGGACACTATAAGTAAGTAAATAAAAAAAACAATATTGTATTTACATCAGTAACGGCTAAGCCCTCCATTTGCAGAGATTACATCAGCCACCCGTCGAGGTAAAACTGTCCATAAAAACCCATGGAGTACCAACAGCGGGATGTTCCTCCATTCGGTCTTGAATACATTGACCAACTCTGTCAGTGAAGGAGGTCGCGTTAGTCTAGACTTCACCCGTCGTTCAAGTTCATCCCGTAGGTGTTCAATGAGATTGAGGTTCGGGCTCTGAGCAGGCCAGTCCATCCGCGAAACCTTTTTTTACTCATACCACTCCATTGTAACCATGGAAACATGACAAGTGGCATTGTCGTCCTGGAAGAAACAATCGTCGTGTCCGTAGAACTGCCCCAACGTTAGGAGCATTGAGTTTTCCAGGATATCTCTATACAGCACAGAGTTTATGTTGCCATGAATAACAACCAGTGCTGTAGTCGTAAAATCAGCAGAGGGTGTACTATGTGCAAATCCTAAAAAAACAGAGGTTATACTACATAGATAAAAAAAAAAGGCACGGTACCCTCGTGGGGGTACTATGAGCTCACTTACCGATATGAATAAAGTATTTTCTCCTCTCTCCTGTCAATTATGACATGTTGAAGAGTATGCACAAGATTATTTTAATGTTTATTGAAATACATCCCGTAAACCCTGAGCCCGGTGGCACAGTGGTCTAAGCGATGGCCTCTGATCATTCGTCCGAAAGAAGTCCGGGTTCGAATCCCGGTGAGGCATGGATGTTGTGTTTGTCTTACGGCACTGGCTCTATCACTTCCCTGGAACCAGTGGCCCTAAGTTAGGGACGGGCGACTGCCCCATTCAGTTGCTCACAGTGTTCGTTAAACCTCCAATCAAAAAAAAAGAAAATAAAAAGAAAGCCTTACGAGATAAGTACTTACAGCACTGTTCTTCTCTAGAAGAAACTCTTGGTCTACAATCAGTTGCTGAACGATGATTCATCAACTAAGAACTTACATATTCTTTTGGATTAAATCGTTCAATGGGCGGTCCATTTGAATTTATGAACACCAGGGTTGATACATTGGAGATTAACAAAGATGATCTGAGATCGGTTATAATGTTGTTCGTTAAACTGAATACTCGTTCGCATTCAGCTGTCGAATAGGCAGAGTTGAAATCGTTCTAAAGAGGAATTTTAGGTTTTCTGGTACAACTTGGAAGTTTTCAGTATATTCTCTCAGTCTTTGAATAGCTTGCATTTCATCAACATAAAAACGTCTACAGATTCGCCTTGTTTCTAGTTCTCCATAGCGCACGTCGTCTGTTTTAATATTTATTCGCTCTAATGAAGAAATATCTTTAAGAAGTTGTACATTTTCACTGTTTGAATCTGAACACAGTCTTGATTTCATCCTGTCAACCGTGCTTTGAATAAACTGGTTTGGTTAATAGGTACAATTTTGTTGTTAGGAATTAATGGGATATTTTTAAATAATAATTCCTCGTCCGCTGCTAATGCTAAATGCGTTTGTTCCCCAGGATTTTCTCCGAAGCTCTCTATAATTCTCACGGTTCTTTTTATTAGATGTTCAGCTCTTGGCAGCGATGTTGTTCGAGATTGAAGTTCTGTTGATAACATAGATATTGAAGGTATACGCTATTGTGTGAAAAAAACCAGAGGGTATACGGCGTATACCGCTGTATACCCTCCACTACAACCCTGATAACAACCAATGAACTCACACCGTACCAACTGAAACAGCCCCATGTCACAATTCCACCGCCCCCGTGCTTCACAGTCGGCATTGTACATATCAGACGTTCTCCGTGTAACCGCCAAACCCAGACACGTCCATTCGATCGGAAAAATGTGAAGCGGGATTCGTCGCTCTATGACACCTGCCGCCATTGCTGTAATATTTAATTTTTGGCGCTGTTGACGCCATTATAGCCGTGTGGCTTTTTCGGTCTGTGATGAGGCGGTTGCTCTGCCATGATACCTGAGTGAATGGGCCACTCTTCGAAGTGTCTTGGTGGCGACAATATAATTTCATTTCGTTTCATTTATTGGTCTTGCTGTTACATATTAAAGTTAATAATTCTGAACAGTTGTGCGTAAACGTATAAATAACAGCAGGGAAGAACAAGGAAAAGGCATCGAAGAGACCTGACTTGGCCTTGATCTCCCTAGGTATAAGTCAAGACAAGAGCATTCATATAACAGCAAAAAAGTCAAAAAAGAAAACATAGAAATAAAAAGAGAACGAAGAAAGAAAAGAAAAACGAAAAAGTAAGATAGAGTAATGTATCTGAGATATAACATATTAACTAAATTAAATGTCTTGCATGTTATTTAGTTGACAGCATATCGAGGGAAATATAATGTTAAAGTAATGAAAATTATGAATTGCCCCCCCCCTACCCAATCCTTATTAAATAAATCCGCCTTCGCCTGGTCACCAAATCCTCCCCTTCCTTCCCTCCTCAGTCGAATAATCCCTTTATCAATCAACTTTCCACCTTGCATTTTTGAATGAGTATTAGTTATTACGTAGGTAGTGTTTTGATTTCTTTTTATAGACTTTGTTTAGTAGTTTGTGTTCTAGGTGTAGTAAGTCTCGGCAAAGCTTGGTTTCGAATATTATATCGGTACGTAGCAGTATTAATTTCTATGAGCTCCTGTTCAAAGTTCATTTTAATTCGTTTATACATAATTTTGCTTAAGTGAAACAGCTGCTGAATTGTCAGAATAATATATTTTTTCGAGTTGGCTCTGGAATATCTGAACATATTTTTTCCTGGTAAGTTGCCTCCATTTAAGTAATGTTTAAGTTTAATTAATCGAATTTATTTATTTTGGATAATTTGTAATTGATTGATGTTAGTAAGCATTGTTTGACCCCAGGATAGTAAACAGTAATCGAAATGAAGATGAATCAATGCATATTACAAGTATAATAATTTTAGTGTTTTAACAGATGGGTTTGTTAGAATATGACTAATTATTCCTATATTTCTGGATATTTTTTTTGATAAAATTTCTATATGTAGATTCCATTTTAAGTCATTGTGGAAAACAATATACAGATAGGTAAGATTATTAACTAACTCAATCTGAGTATTACTAAGAGAAAAGTTAAAATTAAGGTTTTGGTTAGTTTTTTGTCTGGGAAAAAGTAAAGCTTCAGATTTATTGTAGTTAATTACTAATTCATTAGAAGATAACCAGTCAGTGTACTTCAAAAGTTGAGTACTGGATAGGGATATTGTTTCACTAACAGTTGATCCTGAAAAGAGGAGTGGCCATTTAGAACACACGTGCTATGGCGTGCATTGGTCGTCACCTCGTTTTCTGGATCTCCCTTGCAGCACCTTCCGGTTTCTGGGTCGCAGTTACCCGGTTCTTCCAAAGCGAGGTGAATTCTTGCAATGTTCTGTCTTCTTTCACCTGTTGATGACAAAGGCCGCACAGTCGATTTAACGACTTGTCCGATATCAGCAATGCTTCTTATGCTCGTACCTCAAATTAAGCAGCCTCTTATAACGCCCATCTGGTGGCGCAGTGGTCTAAGCGATGGTTTCTGATTATTCGTCCAAGATGGGTCCGGGTTCGAATCCCCGGTCAGGCATGGATGTTGTGTTTGTCTTACGGCGCTGGCTTACTCCCTTCCCTGGAACCAGTGACCCTAAATTAGGGATGGGCGACTGCTTGTAGACCACTGTGTTCCTCACGGTGAGCGTTACACCTCCAATAATAAAAAGACAACACCAACAACAACAAAAAAACTCCCGCCCATTTTAAATTCGGAAATTTTCTTTTGCTAACCCTTTTATCTGCGATTGATCTCAGGTAAGGCCAATCGCTGATAAAAGTGCTAGCAGAAGAGAATTTCCGAGTCTAAAATGGGCGGTTTTTTTGTCTCATTGTTTTTTCTTTATGTAAGGAGCGTCTGACCCCAGGTCTTAAACAGCCCTTAGAAATAGGAATCTTTAGGCTAGAGTGCCCCACAGGAAAATGACACGGAAGCGAGATACAAAGGTTATATATATATCATATCATATGTAGAGGATTTTAGGAAGGTAGTGTCTGACCCCAGGTCTTAAACAACCCTTAGAAATAGAAAGCTAGGAGATTTGGGCTAGAGTGCCAGATAGGAAAGTGACATGGAAGCGAGGTAGAAGGGGGAGTAAGACGCCCTTATTTGTTACCGGGGGACCAGTACCCGGGTACGACGGCTTAACGTGCCCATCTGACGCACGGCGGGTATTTAGTGGTTCGAGCGTTCGTACCGGCTTGGAATCGAACCTGAGGTTACCTCCATCGCAGTCACGGACGTTGACCACTATGCCACCCGCGGCGAGGTACAAAGGGGTAGAAGACGCCTTTATTTGTAACCGAGGCAATTGATCTCAGTGATCATATGTAGAGGATTTTAGGAAGGGAGTGTCTGACCCTCAGGTCTTAAACAACCCTTAGAAATAGGAAACTAGGAGATTTGGGCTAGAGCACCCGATAGGAAAGTGACACGGAAGCGAAGTAGAAAGGGGAAGGAAGACGCCCTTACTTATTACCGGGGGGGGCAGTACTCGGGGTCCGACGGCTTAACGTGCCCATCTGACGCACGGCGGATATTTAGTGGATCGAGCTTTCGTACCTGCTTGGGATCGAACTTGAGGCCCTTTCCGTGGCAGTCACGAACGTTGCCCACTAGGCCACCCGCGGCCCAATTGATCTCAGTGTACTCCCGTTGCTGTTTTTATACCTTATAGATCACGTGTCTGCTGCGGGAGCACACCATTGTGTCTGCGTTGGGGTGTCCAATCACTTTTGTCCACATAGTGTATTTTTCTCGTTATTCACTCATTGTTTCAGTTACTCCACCTTTCTAATTAAGTAAATGGAACCTGTTGAGATGTGTAATGAATGTCTGACTGAATAAATGAATGAAATATTCTCTTTGCTTTGGAGGTGCTTCCCGGGCTTTTGGTGGCCTTGCGCAAGGGTTTCAGAATTCTCATTCTGCTGAACGTAGCTTTAAATCCCGCGTACATTTGGATTGTGTTCGTTCTAACCACTAACGTTCGTGCTCTTTAGTGGAACTGCATGTCCCTCAATTATTGATGGGTGGATGCTCGTGTCATGAGACATACCTGGAAGTTATGGCTAAACACAGGGACTTTGTCTCTAGGTGCTCGTTGGGGTGGTTACTAAGAGCAACAACTTTGCTATTAGCATGAAACAGAAGCGCTCTCCCAGAAATGTTTTAACAGACACCGACAAAAGGCAAAGGATTTCATTTCCTCTAAAGTCAACAAAGGCTTACATTAACATTTCGTGATAAGATGTTAGATGTTCCTCTGTAAAGGATGATGATGGCCTTTGTTACGGACACACGATTTCCTGATTTCCCGTACGCATTTTCCTGTAAGCAAATATATCTGTTGTTGCATTCAGAAGGGTTTCTCATTCGGACGTCATCATTCTTCAGTTTCCACGTTCCCGTCGACGAGCTATAAGTGTTTTGATTGTTATCATGAAACTCCAGTGTACTAGAAACATCGAGAAAAAGAAATTTCTTGAGGTGAGTTTTACACAGCTGTATCTTTTTCAGCTTAGCTTTTTTGTTTAACACTAAACATAATGTATCTTTTTCAGCTTAACTTCCGTTGTTTAATACTAAACATAATGTTATACAAAAGGTTTCATGTCTCGTATATTGGGCCTACAAAATAATTTATCAGGAACACAGATGTTTTTCAGAAATAGGTAATATTTAAAGTAATTCTTGCCACCAAGATTTTGATTGCGTCATTTAAGTGTCATTAAAACGTTCTAGATAACGATATGTGAAAAAATAAAAATAAAAGTGTTTTGACCAATATTATTTTATTGAACGAAATCATGATTGAGGATGTACAACAGGGTAGGCCGAAAAAAAAAAAAAATTCGAAATTGAATTTGGAAGAGGATAGAAAAGTTGTCTCTTACCTTCAAATGTATACCTATATTTTTTAAATATTTTTAATTGAAGGTCTTGAACCCTCTACCAAGCTTTAAATAATGACCTATATTATTAAAAATAAAATAAAGTCGTATTACCATTTTCGCATTTTTATTATACATGCACAAATATACTTACGTTTATCAGTTCAACCATTATTTTAATGTTTTATGTCTGAAACGTATATTTTATCAACTCTGTTAATAGGGGAAAGTGCGAACTACATCGCAATGGCGGAATCATACTGGTCTAGGCGTTGTACACATTATCAGGTCAAGTGTGCCCGGAGTGTAGAAATAACTTGACCTTGAAAGATGTGCGCGCCATATTTTCCTTATAGATCAGATCATATGTAGAGGATTTTAGGAAGGGAGTGTCTGACCCCAGGTCTTAAACAACCCTTAGAGAGACGAATCTAGGAGATTTGGGCTGGAGTGCCCGATAGGAAAGTGACACGGAAATGAGGTAGAAAGGGGGAGGGAGACGCCCTTATTTATTACCGGGGAGCAGTACCCTAGGTCCGACGTTTTAACGTGCCCTTCGAGCGTTCGTACCTCCCAGGGATCGAACCTGCGGTTTCTCCGGGGCAGTCACGAACGTTGACCACTAGGCCATCCGCGGCCATTTCCATTATAGTAAAGCCAGGTTCATCTTATATAAGGCACATTACTCCACCTTCCGGTACAGCTAAAAGTACTGCTAAAAGAATTCTGAATTTTTTAGCTAAAGAAAGTTAAATCTAGGCCACCTGGTGGCAATAGGTTGTGATGGCATAGCTTTCAATTCTGGAAGCAAAAACGGAGTTATAGTTTGTCTTGAAATTAAATTAAATCGTTTACTCCAATGGTTCATATGCCAACTGCATGGCAACGAATTGCTTCCGAGACACTTATTTCAATATTTAGATGGCGTCACAACAGATCCAAAAGAATATTCCGGAACAATCGGGAAATCATTAGATAAACGCAAAAAGCTTCTAGTTGCAAACTTTATGGCTATTTCTTGTGATTTACCCAAAGTACAGATTAAGTTCAAGTCAAAGATTTTGTATGACATTTGTAAGGCTATTTCTGTAGGACAATGCTGTATACGAATTTGGCTGATCGTCAACCTGGAACGCTGTTTCATGCTCGTTGGCTGACGACTGCAAAACGTGTTCTACGATACTACATCTAGTATGATAATCCGTCAGCGAATTTAAAAATTATTTCAGAATTTATTTTAGCAATTTATGCCCCAATGTGGTTCATGATAAAGTGTCATCCTTCCTACAAAGATGCATGTTTTCAAGACGATAAAGGCAACTCGTTATTTAAGTGACGAATTGAAAGCTGTAATTAAACCAAATTTTCAAAGGAATGCATACTTTATTTACTCCGAGAATATGCTCCTTGTGATGATCAGCGATGACCGCCGCCCCCGTTCGTGAACTGGAACAAAGGAGGATTCTGAGGGCTAGACAGAAAATGACTCACACAGAAAGAACATTCAAAATTCCAAACATTAACTTTGAAGCTATTGACTACATCGATCTGATCAACTAGAAAGAGTGTCATTTTGTATCTCCCACTATTTTGACAAACGCTACAAATGAAGACCTTGAATCTCTTATAAATTCTCTAATTACTCCTTCTTTAGAATTTCTTTGTTACCGTTGTCACACACAGGCTGTGGAAAGGAGCGTAAAATTGGTGTCAGAGGCACCAATGTCTGTCATTGGACCAGAAGCACGTGATGGCTTAATCCGTGCTAAAACCCAATCCCGACAAATTACATTAAATTTTGATCATAAAAATCAGTATAAATTAGCTAAATAATTATCAATAACCTTTTTATGTTTATTTATGTATTTATTTTTTATTGTTTAAAAATGCAATTCAATTGATATTTATTTTTCAATGTTTGTTTTATCAACACGTTTCATTCAATATATATATTAACGTTTCATTCATTTTTGAATTGAAACAAAATCTGCAAAATTTTGCCATATTTGAATTTTTCTTTTGTGTGTTAAAAAAACAACAACATTGTATTCTGAAAATGCATTTTCTTATATCAGTTAAGTTCTTTGAATATAGTTTTTAATAATTATTGAAGTAGTTTGTAAATTTTTTAACATTTAACTTTTTCTTGGAAAGGCTAGGTTTTAGGTTGAAAACACTAAAACACAAAGCCCGGTAGAGGGCTCAAGACTTTGAATAAAAAATCTAAAAAATATGGGCATTTATTTGAAGGTAAGAGGCAACTTTTCCCTATTCTTCCAGATTTAAATACAGAATTTTTTTTTCTCCTATTTAAACGGCCCATCCTAATTAATGTACAAGTGAAGCTGAATTCCTGGCAATAATCGGGCGCTTTTTAAACTTTACGTCACTCTCTAGAAATTATTGCATCACGCTGCAGCATATGTACATGTTTCGCAGAAAGAAATTGCAAACCGTCACAACAAAATCAATTGCAAGGACATATATATATATATAGCAGAAAAACCAAACTGAAGCACAAAATAAAAACCAACTTTGAAATTCTAAAGCACCCAAGGTTGCACTAAAGAAAGATCAAAACATATACGGATAAAATGCTTAAATCAAAACACAAATAAATAAAAGGAAAAAATACAACAATATTAAAAATAGAGAAAAAATAAATAAAAATAATAACTACCAAACTTCCAAACCAAAAACCAAAAAAGACATTTTTGGAAAAACTAGAAGAACACAGGGATTGCAGATCATATGGCAGAGTCTCTTATGGCTTTGTCAGAGGCAAGCATGGAGAAAATATCTCATATATTTACAAAGACCCGAAAAGCGTGGGTTTCTGCTTATTTAGTTTGCTACAAAGGACTAAATAAAAATTAAGGGTAAATTCAACAAATTCAAAAGGGACAAAGTACCCAGTACTAGCAAACTAAATAACATTTCCCAACGCACACTAACCCTATAACCAGTTTAAGATAATTCATGCAAACTACAATTCAAATGAAGACAAACACCCACTACAACACAAAACAAGATAAAGAAAATCATAAACTGATCAAAAGTGAAGAGCATTGCCTAAAGAAAAGGTTCACTTATTTGAAAGCATTTGTTCAAACAACTTTGAAAATTTTGAGAAAAATAAAAAAAAAAAATACTCACAAGCCAATGGAGAATGAGAATTAAAACACTGTGGTAATAGAAACCCTTCAGCTGATTTAATGGACAACCAGCACCGAAAAAACTCACGGACCAAGGTGCAAACCTCAAATAAATAAGAGAAAAGCCCAAAGACACAGAAAAAAATGTACTAAGATGTCAAGTATAGGGCATTACCAAGAAATGACGAATATGCATTTCACTTCTAAAATAGTAGAAACCAAAAATTCGTGCTGGCTGATAACACAAATGAGAAAACAGGCTGTCAAAGCACGATGCATATCACCAACAGGAACACCAAGATGTCGGTTACTAAAATATGACATTTATTTACAATTTAAAAGATACACACCACACCAAGAAGTTAAAAATCAGTGACAATATCTTTCGGGGCTTCTAATGCACCCGTCTTCAGATCGAGTGACACAGAATGAAACGCGCTTATGAACATTTATATATTTATATGCAAGTTGAAAGTAGACCATCATGCCCTGCCAGGGAGGTAGTAACGTGTTGTCAACGGATAATCTGTAATCATGTATAAAAATACCAAGCAAAAACACAAGTGCTGGGAAACTTCTGGCCACCAGCTGGCAATGATGGGTCACTGCTGGCTGAAATCTGCCGCTCACGGCCCGGTAGTGGTCCGTTGGTGACAGCGCTATCAGTTGGCGAGCCATTGATGGCCCTGCAGCATCGCCGTGAATTGTGGGCCTCCAAGCAAGTGCCACTAGTGGCCCGTTGCTGGCAACCAATGCAACCCCCAACAGCAGGTGGAAGCAACGGCACTGCGCATGCGCAGAAGCAACACTTGCTGTGTCTCTCATGGTACCAGTTAGTTGAAGACGACGCTATTGTCATCGTGTTATTTTAGTGGATGTTAAGAAAAAAATCCATATATGGAGAGGCGAATTAATTTCCTAATGAAATTTTACGTCGACGAAGATATCAGATTAAGCCGTGAAATACTAGATTACAGCCATGAAATACACCCACTCCATTCCCATGGATAACAATTCATGGAATGGAGTGGATGAATAACAAGAAAAAATTTGAAACCGCTTGAAACAAATATCGTGGAAAACCATTAAAACAACGTTTGTTGGAAAAAAAAAAAGAATTATACTCGTACAAAATTTATTAATTATTTGAAATAAAAGAAACTATGTGGTGTACACATCCATGTGTTGAATACACAAGACTGGGAGGAATTCGCTTCTAAAAATAATGAGAAGTAAAATAAAATATATTTTACTCTTTAAAACAAATGTAGCTTTGGACAACGGAAAGGAAAGACACAACGTTGAAAATGTAACAGAATGTGACATCATCATCATCATCATCGTCAACCATTATCACTCCACTGCTGGACGAAGGTCTCCCCAAGTTTCCTCCACAACGGTCTGTCTTGTGCCAGTCTCCTCCATGTCACTCCCGCATACTTTCGAATTTCATCCACCCATCTCCCATGTGGTCTTCTTCGGGGTCTTTTCCTGCCCCTTGGAATCCAATCTAAAATATCGGCTGTCCATCGATGATCTGTCCTGGCAGTATGTCCAGCCCATTCCATTGCCATTTCAGGGATTTAAATCTGATCATGATGTCTTCCACTCTTGTCATTTTTCTGATCCACGAGTTCCTCTTCTTATCTCTCCTGGTTACACCAAGCATGCACCTCTCCATGCTACGTTGAGTTGTCTGCAGCCTTTGTACGTCTCTTTTAGTTAAGGCCCACGTCTCTGCACCATATGTAAGCACTGGAAGGAGGCATTGATCAAACACTTTTCTTTTAAGACATAATGGCATATTGCTCTTGAAAATTATGCTGTTTCTTCCAAAAGCTCTTCAGGCAAGTTTTGTACGCCGATTAATTTCTTCATCAATGTGACACTCACTTGATATCTGCTGTACAAGATAAACGTATGTGTCTGTTATCTCCAGCTTTTCTCCATCAATCGATAAATCTTCATTTCTTGTAAAAGCATTGAACATAACTTTTGTCTTCTGAAAGTTCATTTTTAATCCCACTTCTTTACTCTTGTCAGCAAGTTCCTAGATCATACTCTGCAGCTCTGTTGGGGTAGTTGCAAAAATGACTACGTCATCAGCAAAACGAAGGCGGGTTAGATAATCTTCATTAGTCTTTATCCCCTTGTTTTCCCAGCTCAGCGACTGAAAGACATCCTCCAATGTGGCATTAAAGAGCTTCGGAGATATGGTGTTACCTTGTCTCACTCCCTTTCCAATTTTTATGTGTGTTGTATTTTCAAACAGCCGAATCTTTGCACTTGCATTTTCATAGATGTTATTAATAATATCAATGTATGCATCTTCAATACTGCAGGATTTCAGAGCCATTGTAACTGCTGATGGTTTCACTGAATCAAAGGCTTTTTCATAATCGATAAAAGCCATGCACAATGGAAGTTCATATTCCCTCGCTTTTTCAATTAGTTCTCTCAGTACGTGGATATGATCTATTGTGCTGTAGCCACTCCTGAATCCAGCTTGTTCTCTCGGTTGAGCCACGTGCAGTGTTACCTTCAAGCGGTGTGAAAGAACTTTAGTGAAGATTTTATAAACCACTGATATGATCCTGATAGGTCTGTAGTTCCTGAGATCCTCAATGTCACCTTTTTTATGCAGCAGGATCAATGTAGCGGTGTTCCAATCCTCAGGAATCTTTCCTTCATTAAGGCATCTAGTAAAAATTTGGGCGAGTACTGTTTCAATTTCTCCACTTGCTTCTTGTATGATGTCTACAGTAATTCCATCATTTCGTGGAGCTTTTCCCCGCTTCATGCTCTTGATTGCATGTGCAACTTCTGCTGGGAGGACTGGAAGAACTCTGGTACTGGTACCTTTCATGATGTCTGGAGTACATGTATCATCCCTTTCATATTATTTGGAGTAGAAATCTTTCACTCTTGTCAAAATTTCGCCTCTATTTCTTGTTACAGACCCATTTTCTTTTCTCAGTGCCATAATCTGTTTTCTTCCCTTACTGAGATGTCCCTTTGCTATCTTTAGGCTTTGGTTGTTTTCAATTGCTTTCCTCACTAATTCATAGTTGAATTTTCTTACGTCTTCAGTGATACTTTTTCTTACTGTATAACGAAGCGAATTTCTCCGTCATTTTATCCGCTCCGGGGTTCGAACCCGGGTCCACTCATTCCGGAATAAGTTGCTCTACCAATTAAGCTACGCGGACATTTTATTCTGATTTCTATCTGCCTTTATGTCGTGTGCGTCCTTCTGGCAGGTACGTCACATCTCCTGGTACGTTACAACTGTCTTGCATCGCTCTATATATTCCACTTTGGAAGTCACATCTTCTTTAGTTGTCCTCACCTCTCTTCTTTTTTGCATCAACATTTTGGTTTTTTCTGATAATTTGTTCACATGCAACGTGTTTTTAGACCCAGCTAATTTTGTTGCTGTTTCCATAAGAGCTTTGGTTACTTTTCTGTTAACTTCAGAAATATCCCCTTCTTCCGATGTTAGGCCTTCTAAAGCAGATCATCTGTTCTTCAGTTCCAACTTGAAAGTATTATGGTGTTTTTAAAGGTTGGTTATGTCAATAGATTTTGTTTGTCTTATGAGCTTGCCACGTTCAAGTTTAGTGTTGAGGTGCATCTTACATCTCACCAATCTATGGTCACTACCTGTGTTGAACTTGTTTAGCACACTGCAGTCTTCTATGCTGAATTTTTCGTTACACATAATAAAACCAATTTCACTTGTCTTCCCGTTTGGATGTCTCCATGTCCATTTCCTGTGTTGCTTTTTCTTGAAAAAAGAGTTCAAGATGAAAAACCCTTCTGCCTCTGCAAACTCAACGAGAGTATTTCCACGCTGGTTTCTGTTGCCGTGACCGAATTTACCTACTGAAGTTTCATTCTGTTGCCCTATTTTTGCATTGAAATCTCCCATAATTATCTTCAAGTGCTGCTTACCTTTATTATTTAGATGACAAATTCCCTCATAAAATTCTTCAATTTCTTCTTCAGGATGACTTGCGGTGGGTGCATAAGTTTGAATAATCTGAGCCTGGTATCTTTTCGAGAGTTGGATAATGAGTCGTGCAGCTCTGTCAGAGGAACTTTCAACTTCTACAACTTTATCCTTCAGTTTCTTGATTATTATAAATCCAACACCACTAGTTCTGCCAGTATCAGTCCCACGATAGTAGAAGAGATGTCCACTTTTCAGTTCAATGAGATCTTCTCCTTTTCTCCCTAATTCACTTAGCCCGACGATGTCCCACTTGATCCTTTGTAGTTCCTCTTCTAATTCAAGAAGCCTTGAATCAGAAGATGGGGAGCGTCCATTATACGTAACCAAGGCCAGCATCAGATGGCAGCCTAGTCCGGTGATCCTCCGGGGATTCTTAGCACCCTCTGCCTTCATGTTGCACTGGCCGCTGCCTTGGCCAGGTACATTCCAGCTGCCGGAGACTGAGGGCCAAGATTTAAGTTGTGGAATCATTTTGGAGGGGTTTGGCCATAACTCACCACGCTGGCCAAGCGGGTTGGTGAGTGTGGGATAGCGTTTCCTCTAATCCCGATGGTATAGTTATACTGCTATTGGCGGTCGTCAGAGCCCATTTAGTGGGAACAGGATGCACCACGAGAAGGCGGGGTTGACATTTGTCTAGGAGAGGCTGTGGTGTTACGCATCACCTGACCTTACATCCCGAATGTGACATGAACCCGGGTAAATATATATTTATTCAACAATCTCTTTTTAAGACGGCAAAGACAGTACAAAACTTTGGAAAGCGACTCTAAGTATGTACACGCCTTGAAAATGAGTGAAGTTCCCTTAAGGTAAAAAAAAAAAAAAAAAAACTATCGTTACGTTGAAAAAGTTAATATATCAATTATATGAAACTGACTTTTATGAAAAATACCTCGCAATATTGTGAAATGAAAGAGGGAAGCATTTGATTACACATTGCATACCAAACAGACATCTTTAAGCATATGCTCGAGCGTGGCTAAGCTCTCCGGTCGGTAGAGAGCTTAGCTGACACGCGAACGGACCTGGTTCAAATCCAATCGGATACAAACTGGTGTTTTTCGGCTCTGTTGAAAAAATTTCCTCAGCGCAGCGCGTTAATTCACACGCTTCGTAACGGTCGGAAAAAAAATGTAGCGTTGGGAAACTGCGGTTATCCTCGCTTTTTTTATTATTGTGTTTAATTCGGCAAGCCACCAGTTACGTCACGTGGTTGCTGGCTGCCACTAACGGCACACTATATATAGCGGACCACATTAGGCTAGCCATCATTTCTGACACGTGCTTGCAGGGCCACTAAAGGACCACTTGTGGCAGCTACTGCCTGTCATGGACCACTGATGGCCCTGTTGTGGCATATGACAACTGATGGGGTGCCAACTGTTGGCCAGCTGTTGGCCTGAACTGATGGCCCATCTGTTGGCCGCCCGGACATTTTATTGACGGTTCGGGAGCAGCAACATAGTGCTGGGCTGCCAGCAATGGCCCAGTGCTGGCCCAGCAAGACTGTTTTTGCTAGGTAATAATTGAATAATGTAAAACTTTAGTGTTTTATGCAACATCAGTAATGTGGTCGCACTCGTTCATTAAGTTCAGCTCGGGTTGGAGAACGAGCACAGGGAGATCATCATTACAGCAGATTGAGGAGAATTTGTAGATACATAAGCTTTCTGCAAACAGTTAGGCATATTTACTTGGGGCTGTCGCAATAATTGTTGTTTGTGCCCAATTATGGTTATATTCACCTTCAAGAACAGTCCTACTTAAAGCAGTTGGCAGTAATCCTCGGCGTACAGTGTATTAGTGTTCTGACATTCTCACCCCCAAATTACGGAGGGTAGAACCTATATAACATGAATCTGTAAGATCTGGAACATTTGAGGAAAGCGGTACGTTGTACACACCACATATCTTAAGCAGAGGTATTTGGTTACGATTTCTGCGCACAAGTTTAAAGTTATTGATTGTACGAACGCCAAATTCAAGGCCGTACTTTCTACATAAATTCTTAAATATATTTAAAGAGGAGGGAGAAAATCAATAGCACCAAGAAACTTAGGGGTGGAAACAAAACTTTGCAAAGCAGTGAAAGTCAAACGATTATAATCTTGTACCAGCTTAAATACGGTCTTAGCCGAATAGCCGAACATTTGAGCAATCTCAACAATTTATTAAGTTCTTTATGCCGTAGTTGATTGGAGGAAGAGTGTGAAAACGAGCGTCTTACCAAGAAACGTAAAGCAGCAAGCTTATGAGACCAAGGGTGTGCTGAATCAAATGGAATAAGTGCGGGACAAAAATTAGGTTTCCGATAAACTGAATAACTTAACCCACAGGGGCTAGATTTGTGGGTAAGTAAGAAATCAAGAAAAGGAAGCGATCCTTGTTCCTCTAGTTCCACCGTAAAGTTAATAGTAGGATATTGTGAAGAAATAAAATCTGTAAAATCTGTAAGCTGTTCGAAGGTAAAAGACCAGAACAATAAAATATCATCGACATAACGAATATAAAATTCGGGTTTCAACGGAGAAATGGAAATGGCATATTCTGCCAGAGCCTGCAACAAAAATTCGGCAAGAACGGGGAGAGTGAGGAACCCATGGGGGTCCGGCTTTTGTTGGTAAATGACTTCGTCAAGTACAAAATAAGTGCGTGAGGCTACTAGCTTTAAAGCTGACATAATAGCTTCAGATTCAAGATGGGTTAAGTTTGGAACAAGCAAAGGTTCAGACTGTATAATATTATGAACACTTGAAACCAAACTTAACCCCGCGAACGTTTAGACTGTATAACATTATGAACACTTGTTCCAAACTTGACCCCTCTTGAATCTGAGGCTATTATGTCAGCTTTAAAGCTTGTAGCCTCAGCACTTATTTTGTGTTTGACGAAGTCCTTTACCAACAAAAAGCCGGGACCGCCATGGGTTCCCCACTCTCCCCCGTTCTTGCCGAATTTTTGTTGCAGTCTCTGAAAGAATATGTCATTTCCATTTCACTGTTGAAACCCGCATTTTATATTCGTTATGTCGATCATATTTTATTGTGCTGGTCTTTTACCTTCGAACAACTTGCAAATTTTGCAGATCTTATGTCTTCACAACATCCTACTATTAACTGTACGGTGGAACTGGAGGTACAGGGATCGCTTCCTTTCTTGATTTCTTACATACCCACACATCTAGTCCTTGTGGGTTAAGTTATTCAGTTTATGGGAAACCTACTTTTTGTCCCGCACTTATTCCATTTGATTCAGCACACCCTTGGTCTCATAAGCTTGCTGCTTTACGTTTCTTGGTAAGACGCTCGTTTTCACACTCTTCCTCCAATCAACTACGGCACAAAG
Organism: Macrothele yani; assembly: GCA_039090855.1. NCBI lineage: Eukaryota > Metazoa > Arthropoda > Arachnida > Araneae > Macrothelidae > Macrothele > Macrothele yani. Next base: position 134,459,004 of record CM077010.1, on the reverse strand, counting down.
AATTTAATAAAATTGTTGAGATTGCACAAATGTTCGGCTATTCAGCTAAGACCGTATTTAAGCTGGTACAAGATTATAATCGTTTGACTTTCACTACTTTGCAAAGTTTTATTTCCACCCCTAAATTTATTGGTGCAAAATCAAGGTCGTACTTTCTACATACGCCGAGGATTTGTCATTTTCATGTAGGACTTCCGTCCACAGGGAGTAGAGTTTAGGTCCCAGCCACCTACAGCGAGATCGCCTTTTGGGAAGGACACAGAAACGGAAGGAATGAGAGCAAGTCCAGCGACTTTTGACAGAACAGTTTGTAGTGAGATATTTCAGATGATGTACAGTAGATGGCGCCACCGTACAAGTACGATATTGCACATAGATGGGTGAGAGAATTTCAGGGAGGACATAGGAAAGGATACCCATTTAACCAGTGGGTCCAGGCTGGGAGCCGTCGCTTTACGTGCTCGTCCGATATTCAGCGATTGTTAGTAAATCACACCATCTCTGAAAGATCAGTCCAGGCTAGAACCTGGGGACCCAGCATCGATAGTCTGAGACACTAACCACTAAGCCATTCGCGGTTTAATACGCCGAGGATTACTGTCAACTGCTTTAAGTAGGACTGTCCTTGAAGGTGAATATAACCCTAATTGGGCACAAACAACACTTACTGCGACAGCCCCAAATAAATATGACTTACTGTTTGCAGAAAGCTTGTGTTTCTACAAATTTCTCCTCAATCTGCTGTAATGATGATCTCCCTGTGCTCTTTCCCCAACCCTGGCTGAACTTAATGAACGAGTGCGACCACATTACTAATGTTGTATAAAACACTAAAGTTTTACATTATTCAATTATTATTTTTATACATGATTACAGATTATCCGTTGGCAACACGTTACTACCTCCCTGGTCCGCCCCGGTGGCGCAGTGGTCTAAGCGATGGCCTCTGATCATTCGTCCGAACGGGGTCTGGGTTCGAATCCCGGTGAGGCATGGATGTTGTGTTTGTCTTACGGCACTGGCTCTCTCCCTTCCTTGGAACCAGTGACCCTAAATTAGGGACAGGCGACTGCTTATAGCCCGTTGAGTTGCTAACGGTGGTCGTTAAACCTCAAATCAAAAAAAAAAAAAAAAAAAAACTACTTCCCTAGCAGGGCATTGATGGTCTACTTTCAACTTGTATATAAATGTTCATGTGAGCGTTTCATTCTGTGTCACTCGACCTGAAGACGGGTGCTTTAGATGTCCCGAAAGATCTTGTCACTGATTTTTAACCTCTTGGTGTGGTGTGTATCTTTTAAATTGTAAATAAATGTCATATTTTAGTAACCGACACCTTGGTGTTCCTGTTCGTGATATTAATCGTGCTTTGACAGCCGGTTTTTTCATTTGTCTTCTAAAATAGATTTAACTACCTTAAAAAATAAAAAAATAAGAAATAAAACATAGAGTATTGCTAGAAAACGACAAACTATTTACAAAATATTGTTCTAGTCAGTCAAATAACAGCAGAAAGGCCCTAAGCCTAAAAGGTAGTGCACTTGTAACAAAATGTGGTTACAGCGACAAAGGAACCCGAACGCGGACCAAAGAACCAGCGGAAAAAACTAAAAGTACCATCAAAACGAAAATCAAACTTCAAAAGAGGTAGAAATATAAAAAAATGATACAAAATGAAAAGTACAAACTTACCAAAACTGGGCAGCTTGTTGAGCTACCCAACTTGCTTCCTATTCAAACTCGTAGGAGTGAAATAGAATTCCCGTCGCAGTGCCACCTAGCGGACAACCTTCCAGGGAAGTTGAAAGGGAATGTGTTTTCTAAGGGGAGTTGGAAAGCCACTCCAGAAGCATTTTACTGAAAAAGCTGTTTCAAAGTTGCAAGTGCAATCCAGAATACTAGAAAGCACTTCCTGGGAATAGAGAAATTTACATCTCTGTTCCCAGAAGTTTTAAAACTATTTGAATAACCCAAATGACGGTATCCTTCCCAAACCTTTTACTATTTTTATCTGCATTTATTTTTATATAGCTTTATATGATATAAGGGTTTTATGTATTTTTTGTATATTTTTAATTATAAACTTTTTTTGAATCAAAGGAGAGGGAATAAACAGGGTATTATAGGTTCCAAAAAAAAAAGGAGATGACCACATCATCATCTAAACCTCTAAAAATAGGTTTAATTTAGACGATTCATTCGGTCACCAAGTATTTAAATTAAGTCTTCCATCCTAACTTTATAATTGGGAATTATTTTCCTTAATGCAGCTTTTAAGAAGTTTTTAGGCACTCATTTATCAATAAGCTTTAACATGTTTCTCTAATTCGGAATGTGAGCTACATATTCTAGTTAGCCTTAAGACTTGTGAAATAAATACGTTTTCAATTACTTTACAGGAAATATTACTCCACCACATACCATATTTTACTATTTTAAAATTAAAGTTATTTCTCTTATCATAAAGGCTAATAACAAGATTGCCTGAATTAAGATTAATAGCTAAATCTAAAAGAATCAAGAATTTGGTTATTGTCATTGGTTTTATTTAGCTTAAGGCATTTAGGATAATAGCTAAAAAATCTTTTTCGTGCCTTCCTGAATTATTTATGCAAAGAAGGTCATCAATGTATCTGTAAATATGTTGCACCTATCCTGATTTGAAGAATTTGACTTCATGAACTGATATTCTTTGAAGAGCAAGAATAAGTTACATACACTAATGAAATGCGAGCAGCCCATAGGGATTCCATTAACCAGTTTGTAGAGCTTATTGTTGAAGAGAAGAAAATTATTTTTAATGCAGCAATTTAAAAGTGTATGCCAAGCAATTTAAAAGTGTATGCCAAGAATTTTCTGAAATAATGCTAGAGATCTTAAATTCAACAAAGAGTAACTTGAGGGTACGGATAATGCCTTCTATTGTGAGGCTGGTGTGCAGATTTTCAAAATCATAGCCATTGGCCTCTGCAGGCTTAATATAAAAATATCAGAAATGACCTCGGTATTGCTTTTAATAATCCAGAAGTTCTTACATGTTAAATTTACATTGGATTTAATTAAAGTTAAAACCTTCTTCAAAACTGATTAAAAAAACAGGTCTATTACTTTTTTATGACTTTTGGTCCCATTAGCTATGAATCTGAATTTCACCGGTTCCTTATGAAATTTTGCAGCAGCAAAAAGATAAGGAAATTCAGTTTCATAACTGTGTACCAATCTAAGCCCTAGCTGCTTGTGAAATGCCTTGAGCTTATTAGCAAGTTCTTTACTTGAAACTGAAGTTTGTTGATAGGTAACTTTATTGTTCAGCTCTTGAGAGATTAATTCATAATAGAATTTTTTACAAATAATTGCAAAATTATTATTGGATTTATCTGTAGTGGTAAAAATATATTCTTCTTGCAACTTGGAAAGAGGTTTTTTCAACCCATGGGAAAGAGTTAGGCTTTTATTGTAGAAAATGTTTTGATCAGTTAAATTTGCCTTAAAATCTTGAATAATATTGCATTTCCATTCAGCAAAGGCCTCGACTGACAGATTGTAGGCTAAGCTAGTTTTGACAACATACTTATCTAAATTCTGAAAAAGTTCAAACTTAATTCTCTCTTTAGAGTTGAAAAGATGGCCTGAACTTAACACCATAACCTAAGATCCTTCTTAGATGAGGATTGTCAATAAAATCTAAATTAACAGTAATTATGTGTTTATGAAAGCTATCATAAAAAATAGTATCATGATAGTTACTACAATTACAGCTAAGAGCAGCCAAATTAGTAAGAGCAGATTTGTAATTCTGCAGATTTGTAATTCAACAATTACAGCTAAGAGTAACGAAATTGGTTAGAGCAAATTTGTAATTTTGATTTGCAATTTTTAACGTATGAACCCAGCGTTTTAACGTACCCCAGCGTGCAAAAATTAAGGACTAGACGGTTTTTCGAATGTAACGTCGTGCAGAAATGCTCCACATTGACTCAAATCATACCATAAGATCCCCAAGATGTAAGAATATGGGACAAGTGAGCAAAACCGTCCAAACAAGGAATCCAAAGGATACAAAGGCACTTTATTGAAAAGGTAGCTTTGAGCATAACCGGGCAGAAGACAGAAACATCCATGTGACAGGCGGCTGTCAAGAAAAATCCAGTGTTTAGTAAAGGATATGATCATCCCTGACTGTGATGCAGGATTTACAACGTCTGTCCATGCTGAGGACAAGGTTGTCAAGGAGCTATTGAGGCATCGCGGCCCGTTCCTCTTGTAGCGCCAATCGCAGCTGCGGAATCGTTGCTGGCGGCTGGTGACGTGCTACCAAGCGTCTCCCGAGAAGGTCCCACACGTGTTCGATTGAATTTAGGTCCGGGGACCTTGTGGGCCAATCCATGCGTTGAATATCTTTTCTCTCCAACAGCTCTGCGACAGCCACTGTACGATGCGGTGTAGTGTTGTCGTCCATGAAGAGGAACTCAGGACCCACAGCACCTCTAAACAGACGCACGTGAGGCAGGAGAACCTCGGTACAATAGCGGATACCAGTGACTGAACCTCCTTGGAAGATGTGGAATTCAGTACGGCCACCAAGCATGATACCGCCCCAAACGAGAACTCCGCCACCTCCAAACCGGTCCCTTTCGATGATGTTGGAGGTGTGATTACGTGTTTCCTGCTCTCTCCAGATGTGTATACGTCCAGAATCGCTCGTCAGACTAAATCGGCTCTCATCCGTAAAGAGAACTCGACCCCATTGCTGATGTGTCCAGTTCTTGTGTTACTGGCACAGCAGAAACTGCCGTCTCCGATGAGCAGGCGTTAATGGCACACGCCGTACTGGGTGACGTGCAAATAGACCACCTTTGTGCAGCATCCCGGCCACGGTAAAGCATCCAGTTGTCTGTTGCATGTGAATTGCGATTTCTCCCGCTGTCTGCCGCCTGTCTCTTCTCGCCTGTAGGACAATATACCGGTCGTCCGCCGCCGTGGTTGCTCGTGGACGACCATTGCTAAACTCTGGGACTGGTGTTCCTGTTGTTTGAAATGCTCTCCAAGCTCGTGAAACGATGCTGTGAGTGATCCCGAGCTCCTCGGCCACACTTCGACCTTCTTCCAACTTTCCAATGACGCGACCTCGGGTAAAGTCATTCAGATGTCGTCTACTGGATTGCCTGTTGGCCATATCACACGGTGGCAGCAACTCGACGTCGTTCAAACCGATGTACACCGTGAAATAGCTTTCACCGAATTGCTGAGCGTACACCGCCCGTGTGCTTCATACCCTTCCGACACTTCCCCACGTCATACTGCATATATGCGCATGCCCTACCGTACCGAACCCTAGTCTATCTCCTGAGTGGTCTTTCTGTCAGTTCTGCCTGCTCGTTCCACTGTTATGCTAATTTCTCCTCTTCGTCCTTAAGTTTTGCACAACAGTGTATTTGAAACTTACAACTGTTTGGTGATAAAGAATAGGGAAGCTGCCAGTACTATTGTAGAACAATTTTCTAATTTTGAGCGAGTCATAGCATTTATTGAGGAATCTAATAGTAATATAGTTTTTGGAAACTGATTTGGGTGTTATTTTATCCTTGAGAATGAATTTTAGAATATCTGAAACAAGAGAGAACACGTGTGAATCTATATTACAAGCTTGAGAATTCCAGGTTTTAAAAAAGGATTTAAGCACAGTGTGTTTAAAAGGGTTATTTTCGAACCTTAAAGTGGTTATTTTCAAACTTAAGAATAGTTTGAATTAATTAATTAAAATTAACTTCATTGCAGGATTTAACTAGCCTCCTCCCTCTATTGCCTCTGCTACAAGCCTGTTGGGGAAACAATGAGAAAAGTTCTCTAACGGTCACCTTAAACCGAGAGTGTTTATTATCAGCAAGGGTAGAATTCAATCCATAAGGGTACAAGGCCTGCCGTTTAAGAATTTCAGTTGATTCTGTTGCAAGCCTGTCTTCTAGATTTGGGTAATATGCAGCATCTGAATGTGCACATTATTAAAACCATGGCGATGGAAATGCTCAAGTTCTTGGGTGGAAAGTCCAAAGGAACTGTGTTGCCCACTGTCTCGGACAGGCTGAACCTTGCTAACGATAGACCTGCGCCCATTAATTCTAAAATACACAGGGTTCTTGGATTGCCCAATGTAAATGAGACCACACATGGTACAAGTAAGTTTATAGATGAAACTAAATACTTTTCAAAACTTATTGCCATGTGCTTGTTGTTTATGCCATATACATGTGTTTATGTGTACAGGGGTATAGGAAAGTCCTTAAACAGGGAAATAACTTTTGAACGCAAAATGCTAGAGTTGTGGAAGTAGTGTGTACATACAGTAAAGTGACTATGTTCTATTAGATGAGACCGATTGCAGCACCCCTAGCGGCGAATTTTGGAAGTTAGCGATCCTATCGCGAGAACCAAGAGAGATAGCGAAAAAACGTCAATAGCAAACGTGTAGAGCGTCACCGATTTAGTATGAAATGACGCCCTACATTCACCAAAAACTCCAATAGAATTCCGGAAATGCAGATATCTCGGTATACGATCACCGGCATAAATACGTCGCTCATCGCGTGCAGAAGCGTGACATTTTAAGGTGATGAAAATTTACTAATAAAACTAATACATGTACATGTCAGCAAAGAACAATTTATTATGTACTGTATAGTAAAGTAGTAAAAAATTCATACAGCAGTAGGACATTATGAAGAAGAAAAACACAAAGTAGTGTTCTAGAAATACAAAATGTCAGTACTAATACTTAAGCATTCGCGATATGTCCACCATCGGCAGCAATACAAATCTGTATTGGAGCTAGAACTTCTTGTTGGACGTTACGCAACATTTCAGGTGTTACGTTACTGCATGCTTGGAAAATACGGGGTTGTAGAAATTTACCATACACGACCAAATGTAAGGCCACACGTCGCACTGATGTCTCTCGTACCGCAGTGTGGGTGGGCTAGTGCATAGGCCAGGACGTCCACTGGCTGCACGTGCACACCTGCAAGTGTCGGCCTACCTGAACGGGAACGACTTGTAATGCTCCCGGTTTTCCCAGCCGGCGAACGACACTGATGATAGTAGCCGCAGTAGGATGAGAACGATTAAGGAAACGTAATGCATATTGGCGTGCTGCTTCTCTTGCCCGACGACCGCATTTCCCGTACAACAGAACCATCTCGCAATGCTCCTCGTTGGAATAATTAGCCATGTGTAGAGTCGAAGATCCAGTCCACGCACTGTCTGACAAACCTTCCCTGACCGCCAATTTATGCTTCCCGATGAGGTATGATGAAGCGTTTCCATTTGCATACTTTCATCCATTCTTCGCTGTTTTGCAGGCCAAATTCGTTTACAGATTTTAAGCTTTGCGATGATATTCGTAACGTATTTATGCTGGTGATCGGATACCTAGAGATCTGCATTTCTGGACTTCTATTGGAGTTATTGGTGAATGTAGGGCGTCATTTCATACTAAATCGGTGACGCTCTACACGTTTGCTGTTCCCTTTTTTTCGCTATCTCTCTTGGTTCTCGCGATAGGATAGCTAACTTCCAAAATTTGCCGCTAGGGGTGCTGCAATCGGTCTCATCTAATAGAACATAGCCACTTTACTATATGTACACACTACTTCCACAACTCTAGCATTTTGCGTTCAAAAGTTATTTCCCTGTTTAAGGACTTTCCTATACACCCTGAATATATAGCAATAGAGTCAACCACAGGCAATTTACATTCCCATTACAATACTATCGAAACAACACCCTAAAAATCCTGAAAAGTGAATTAAAATAGTGTTAAACACAAAAAGGTAGAAAGTAGAAAAATCCATACATTTTAAGGTTAAGGCACACAGGAACACTCATCAGGAAAAGACCCTTAGCCCCGGGGCCTGAATTTCAGGTTTCGTGAGAGTGCTGAATTTTCTGTAGCCAAAGGACAGACGTATTAACTAATTTTGTATCAAATACTTCCTTGGCACTCTGTCTTTCCTACCTGAAGCGATTTGTAAAACATAAATGGCATAATACATCTGGAACTTACATGTTACTCACAAATAAATTACACATAACCGTAATTAAAATTATGAAGCACCCAAGATCCAAACTTCAGCTCCCCAAGGTAGAAATGTAAACAATGCTTGGAAGTTGCGGTCAGAACTCACTTCTTAAGGTGAATGGTAAATCCATAAAGGTACTTTCCGAAATTAGTGAAATGTTTTAGATCACGTCATGAATGAAAGTTCGAGTTGTTAGAATTATCCGGGACGACTTTGAGGAAATGAAGTTTTATTATAGCCCTAAGAAATGGTTAAGATAGAAATTAGATTGGTGTAATTTTACATAATCTAAATGTAAAACTTGAATTGGAATCAAAAGACGACAATATATATATATCATCATCATCATCATTGTCAGCCATTATCAATCCACTGCTGGACGAAGGTCTCCCCAAGTTTCCTCCACAACGGTCTGTCTTGTGCCAGTCTCCTCCATGTCACTCCCGCATACTTTCGAATTTCATCCACCCATCTTCCATGTGGTCTTCTTCTGGGTCTTTTCCTGTCCCTTGGAATCCAATCTAAAATTTCGGCTGTCCATCGATGGTCTGTTCTTCTGGCAGTATGTCCAGCCCATTGCCATTTCAGGGATTTAACTCTGATCATGATGTCTTCCACTCTTGTCATTTTTCGGATCCACGTGTTCCTCTTCTTATCTCTCCTGGTTACACCAAGCATGCACCTCTGCATGCTTCTTTGAGTTGTCTGCAGCCTTTGTATGTCTCTTTTAGCTAAGGTCCACGTCTCTGCACCATACGTAAGCACTGGAAGGATGCATTGATCAAACACTTTTATTTTAAGACATAATGGCATATTGCTCTTGAAAATTATGCTGTTTCTTCCAAAAGCTCTCCAGGCAAGTTTTGTACGCCGATTAATTTCTTCACCAATGTGATCCTCACTTGATATCTGCTGTCCAAGATAAATGTACGTGTCTGTTATCTCCAGCTTTTCTCCATCAATCGATAAATCTTCATTTCTTGTAAAAGCATTGTACATCACTTTTGTCTTCTGAAAGTTCATTTTTAATCCCACTTCTTTACTCTTGTCAGCAAGTTCCTGGATCATACTCTGTAGCTCTGATGGGGTAGTTGCAAAAATGACTATGTCATCAGCAAAACGAAGGTGGGTTAGATAATCTCCATTAATCTTTATCCGTTTGTTTTCCCAGTTCAGCGATTGAAAGACATTTTCCAATGTGGCATTAAAGAGCTTCGGAGATATGGTGTCACCTTGTCTCACTCCTTTTCCAATTTTTATGTGTGTTGTATTTTCAAACAGCCGAATCTTTGCACTTGCATTTTCGTAGATGTTATTAATAATATTAATGTATGCATCTTCAATACCGCAGGATTTCAGAGCCATTGCAACTGCTGATGGTTTCACCAAATCAAAGGCTTTTTCATAATCGATAAAAGCCATGCACAATGGGAGCTCATATTCCCTCGCTCTTTCAATTAGTTCTCTCAGTACGTGGATATGATCTATTGTGCTGTAGCAACTCCTGAATCCAGCTTGTTCTCTCGGTTGAGCCATGTCCAGTGTCAGCTTCAAGCGGTGTGAAAGAACTTTAGTGAAGATTTTATAAACCACTGATAGGAGGCTGATAGGTCTGTAGTTCCTGAGATCCTCAATGTCACCTTTTTTATGTAGCAAGATCATTGTAGCGTTGTTCCAATCCTCAGGAATTTTCCCTTCATTAAGGCATCGAGTGAAAATTTGGGCGAGTACTGTTTCGATTTCTCCACCTGCTTCTTGTATGATGTCTACAGTAATTCCATCTTCTCCTGGAGCTTTTCCCCGGTTCATGTTCTTGATTGCATGTGCAACTTCTGCTGGAAGGACTGGAAGAACTCTGGTACTGGTACCTTTCATGATGTCTGGAGTACATGTATCATCCCTTTCATATAATTTGGAGTAGAAATCTTTCACTCTTGTCAAAATCTCGCCTCTATTTCTTGTTACAGAACCATCTTCTTTTCTCAGTGCCATAATCTGTTTTTTCCCCTTACTGAGATGTCCCTTTGCTATCTTTAGGCTTTGGCTGTTTTCAATTGCTTTCCTTACTAGTTCAGAGTTGAATTTCCTTACGTCTTCAGTGATACCTTTTCGTACTGTCTTGCATAGCTCTATATATTCCACTTTGGAAGTCACATCTTCTTTAGTTGTCTTATCCACGTACTGAGGGAACTAATTGAAAGAGCGAGGGAATATGAACTTCCATTGTTCATGGCTTTTATCGATTATGAAAAAGCCTTTGATTCGGTGAAACCATCAGCAGTTACAATGGCTCTGAAATCCTGCGGTATTGAAGATGCGTACATTGATATTATTAATAACATCTATGAAAATGCAAGTGCAAAGATTCGGCTGTTTGAAAATACAACACAAATAAAAATTGGAAAGGGAGTGAGACAAGGTGACACCATATCTCCGAAGCTTTTTAATGCCACATTGGAAAATGTCTTTCAATCACTGAACTGGGAAAACAAAGGGATAAAGATTAATGGAGATTATCTAACCCACCTTCGTTTTGCTGATGACATAGTCATTTTTGCAACTACCCCATCAGAGCTGCAGAGTATGATCCAGGAACTTGCTGACAAGAGTAAAGAAGTGGGATTAAAAATGAACTTTCAGAAGACAAAAGTGATGTTCAATGCTTTTACAAGAAATGAAGATTTATCGATTGATGGAGAAAAACTGGAGATAACAGACAGTCTGGCACGACACCATTGCAGTTTTTGGCGACGATGCACTGTTGTTAAGGCCAGCCGTCGTAATGGTCTGCGTGCGTGTAGTCCTACGTCGTGCAGCCGTCTGCCAATGGTGCTGGCAATAATCGGACGATGCATGGAGAGCACCACTGCTCGCTGAATATCCGCAATCGTTGTTGTTGGGCCACTCCGCGCATGCCGGACAACCCGTCGGTCTTCTCTCTCCATGGTTCATCAAGGTCTCCCAGACACTCCCTGTCGCTGCTGCCTACTTTATTCCACTGCCGCCAACAGCGTGCTATGGTGATACCTGCACGACTGGAATCGCGCACAATACCACAATTTGACCATCCCGTTTCCCGGAGCCCGACGATGCGGCCCCTCTCGAACTCTCCCAATTGCTCGAATTGCTTCCAAACTGTTCTTCTCCGAGGCATACTTCACTTTGCAAAGGATACAACCAACACAATGGCTAGAGTCAGAATGGCAAGCGCGCGCAACGGCACGACCCTTATATAGCCGGTCAGGCACAAGCTACGATCCCTCCTTGCTTGCGTCACATGCGTGGCCGAGCGGGATACTTTAATTATTTGCCTATCTCCTGATGTCAAACCTACCCACCAAGTTTCATTCCCGTCGGTTGCTTCCTTCTGGGCGCAACAATTTTTTTTGACGATGAGTGTATATTTAAAAGAAAAGTGCTTAACAAATGCATACTTTTAGTTCTTACTTATGGAGGATAGACATGGACCTTAACTGAAAAAGGCATACAAAGGTCGTAGGCAACGGATAGAAGCAGGGAGAAATGTATGATTGGTTTAACTAGGAAAGGTAAGAAGAGGAACTCATGGATAAGGAAAATGACAAGAGTGGATGACATTACGATCAGAACAAAATCCATGAAATGAAAATGGGCAGGACATATTATATTGCCAGGAGAACGGGACACCGATGACCAAACTAAATATATATACAGGGTAATCAGAATCGACGCACAATAAACCTACCGGACGATTCCTCGTGGAGAAAGAAGCCAAAAACCTTTGTCCGTTGTCCGATCGGACGTCACATTCAGTAGATATACGCACCGAAAGTTCGTGACGTCACATCCGGTAAGAATACAGACATTAGAAATAACTTACCCAATCACTTTGACAGAAAACATGTGATTTATTGATGTGTACCACCACAACACAAATGAAAAAAGACGTGGATTCATGTCAGATTACAACATGTGTTCAAATTGACCACCTTGTAGTGCGAAACAGGCGGTAGCCCGCCGAGGAATAGACATCTGCACGCGTTGCAGCATAGCAGGTGCTCCAGTTGTGAGGGCCGCGTGTAAGGTGGCCACTAGGTCGTGCAGTCTGTTGACAGGCCGTCGATATACCAGCTCCTTTAGAGGACCCCATAGGAAGAAGTTCAATGGGTTAAGATCCAGCGATCTAGCGGGCCATGTGACAGTTCTACCACGGCCAAGCCATCGACCGGAATATTCCGTATCCAGCCACTGGCGAACAATTGCAGCGTAATGCGCCGGTGCTCCATTATGCTGGAACCATAGATTGCTGATGGTACATTTTCTAGTAAGTAGTTGGCAGCTGTGACACGTTCGGGAAGAAGATATGGTCCCACTAGGATATCGCCCACAATATCACACCAGATATTAACACCCGACAGGACCTGGTGAGCGTGTTAACGTGTTGCGTGCGGATTGTCCAATGCCCAAACATGACCATTATGTGTATTGCAGATACCCTGCCGTCAGTGGCGTATATTCGAGGCTAGCTAGGCTAGCTGCGAAGCCCAGAGAATGCACAAATGAAAGTCAATTAAATGCACACAAATAAAAGCCAATTAATTCTACACAAATAAAAGTCAATTATCAACGGTATTAAGATCTGTCGAAGCTTTCGGTGCGAAAAAAGAAGACTTCGGACTACCTCAGTCCCTCCATGCTTCCAGCGCGTGTTTCGCGAGAGTTGTTTCAGTTTGTGTGAAGTGTCAATGAATTAAAATCAGTGATATTTTATATCTTAAATTCTTGGCTTTGTTGGATTCAAACTGTTTTGATAAATTTTGTGAAAGCTTTCCTAAACATCTACTATCAGAGCTTAAAGATTTAATTTCACATTTTCCAAAGATTTTCTATGCTTCAAATTTTGTTACAGCTCGATTAAAAAATGAACTGAGGGTATTTCATTCCCTTGATGAACACAAAACAGATCAGTAAGAGACTACTTGTTACATAAAGTTGAATAATTGGACATAGTGTTTATTGAGTTGAACAAATTAGCAGATCAATATTAAACTGTTCATCAACAACTGCAACTGCCGAAATAAGTTTTTCCGTATTAAAAAAATCAAGATATATCTTTGAGCCACGCAAGGACATGCACAATCGAGCAACTTGGCTGGTTTGTTAACAGAGAAAAACATTAATTATAAATATGAAAAAATACTCGAAAGAAACATTTTTGTGAAAACGTAACAGTCAAGTTCACACAAAAGGAAAGAAGAATGGCGTTCATGTACAAATAAGTGTTCAAATTTTAATCCTTATAATTATTTGGTATCATGTTAGCAAAACCATGTACCTAAAATTTAGATAAAAATGTTACTTCTATTAATATTACTTAACAATTAGAAAACAAACTTCGAAATTAAAAAAAAAACAGTACTGTGGGGGAGGGGTGGGGTGGGGGGTGATAGGCCAGGTCTCGGATCCAAGATACGCCACTGCCTGCCATGTAAATCTTCCTTCACGAGTCCACAAGATCCGGCGGATGAAACTATTATCGGCAGCATGTTGCTGTAGCAGCCACTCACATTATGCCTGTCTTCGAGGATAATCCTGTGGTAATAGGTCTTGCACCCGTATGATGTGATATGGATGCAGGTCTCCGTCGTGAAAAACGGCAAGTACGGTACTTTGGTGGACACCGAACTGTCGCGCGATCGCACGGCTGCTGGTCGTTAGCTCCTCCTCTATGAACTATAGTATGGCGTCTACGAGGGATGGTGTTCTCACAGAAGGTCCAGCGCCACTGTCTACACTTGGACGTGGTGTGACATGGTCTGTGTCACGCATTCGAGCGTCAAGCCGCCGTATGACATGGGCGTCAGGGTGCCGTCGTGCTGGGTATCGCTCGCTGTAGGCCCTTGCTGCACGCAATGCTGAACCATGGCATCCCCCCAATAGGAGATACAAGTCCCAATACTCTCTCAAACTGTACGACATATCGCTACCTACACTACTGTCAAATGTACCAACGCAGTATGAACTTACCAACCCTCTTAATCTCTACCTGCCGTATTGCGCAGGCTTACAACTGATGGTTTCACGCCACCACGTCCTTCAAATTTGCATACCCACCCCGTGCCACATTTTTAAATGTTGATTGCCTTTTATTTTTTTCTTTATTTCTTTTTTAATTGGAGATTTAACGAACACCGTGAGCAACTGAGTGGGCTTTAAGTAGTTGCACGTCCTGAATTTAGGACCAGTGGTTCCAGGGAAGGTTGAGAGCCAGTGCCGTAGGACAAACACAACATCCATGCTTCACCGGGATTCGAACCCGGACCTCTTTCGGACAAATGATCAGAAGCCATCGCCTTAGACCACTGCGCCACCGGGGCGGCTTGATTGCCTTGTGATACGTGCGTCTGTATAACTATCCACGTCGCTCTTCAACGAGCATGTACGTTACCGGATGTGACGAACTTTCGGCGCGTATGTGACCGGTATGCGACGTCCGATCGAACATCGGACAACGGTTTTCGGCTTCTTTCTCCACGAGGAATCGTCCGGTAGGTTTATTGTGCGGTCGATTTTGATCAAGCTGTATACATACAAAATTAGAATTCACTCAAGTCCCACAACTAAGTCACACTGACACAAAATAACAACAAAAGGAAACCCGAAACATTATTATGTGGCCAGCGGCTGAGGACCACTCATCAGGGAAAGACTTCCCCAACCATCTGGCACACTTAAAACCTCAGGTTCCACGTGGGTGTAAATTAGCCCAAATTGGCCAAAATAATCAGATGTCAATCCAAAATTTGAGGTGTTGCGACAGATAAAAAAATTGCTTTTAAACAAAAGAATAAGTTTGAAATAACATTTTCTTCGGGCTTCAAAAATTACGTTCACTTCTTCCGAGTTGCTCCAGAAAAATTAAATACATCACTAGCTGACATCCACTGCCAATTACGTTACTAGCTATCTTTCATATTTCTGAACACACCAGCGAATCCTGAGGGTAGCTGGGATGCCTTCGGTTTGAGTGGTGTAGGAAGTTTTGTTAACCGTGCCTTGCGTGCCAATGTTTACATTTGGCTGATGCGATCTGCACTGGGCTTATTAATTTCCATATTTGTTGTGAGTTATAATTTTTATCATTCATGCCCCGTTGTTTCAGGTGGGAGGGCGAGGGCTAGGCGTTTGTCTGAAATTTTTATAACTTTTTTTTTAAATAGACGTCTTATTTTGGCCAATTTGGGCTAATTTACACCTACGTGGAACCTGAGGTTTGAGGTGTGGTCGGTGGTTGGGGACGTCTTTCCCTGATGAGTGGTCCTCAACCGCTGGCTACATAATCGCTTGGGGTTTTCTTTCCATGTTGTGTTGTGTCAGTGTGACTGAGTGTGTGACTTGAGTTAATTCTAATTTTAGGTACTGTTTATTACCTGTCTAAGAGTCTTATTGGAAATCGTGGCAATGAGCTTGCTGATGACCTTGGTAAAAGTGGAATTAGGAAATAAATGGTGGACATGGAGATTCCGGAAAGTTTTAGAACTATTAGAACACGTGTTAATGATATGATGATACTGGAATGGCAAGAACGATGGACACATGGGGACACTAGTCGAGTGACTTACGGGTATCTTCCGGTGGTAAAAACCAAACGATGCCTTTCTGATAAACTCCTAAGTCAGTTTTTGACTGAGCATGGCAGAACTCCAGCCTATTTTAATCGTTTTAACATTAAGCACTGCACCTGTTTTTGTGGATCAGTAATTACATATATGTTTCATCTTGTGATGCAGTGTGAGGGATTAAGTGTCCATCGCGCACCAATGCTATTACCATATGTAAATCAGCCTTTTCATACATGGATGAAAAGACACCGTGCTGCAATTTCCTATATGATTAGGAAACTTGTGGAGGAGGATGGGACTCTGTTGAATAATTTTCGCAGAGATTCGTCTATTTTTCTTGATGCTGCAGAGGAGGCGGAGGAGGAATGAGAACCTTAATTTTGAGTTGCTTGTTTGTGTTATTTGAAATTCATTGTTTAAAATTATGTTGCAATTTTTAGTGAATTATATTGTAATTTTTTGTGAAATAAATTACTTAATATGATTCGGTACTTCAATGGTCTACATAAGCTTGGATTTAATGGTGTACATAAGTTTGGATTTAAATTATCATTGTTTTTATAATATTATTGATTATATAATATTTTGGGTTGACTTTTAACTTAATTTGTAACATTTGTTATTAATTATTTCTTTTTTTATGTAATGTCAGTTGATTTGGGAGTTGGGAAATGTTGATGTTCATTTATTGGTGTCATTTTGTGTTGTTGAATATTTTTGTTTTGTTTAACATCCTTCTTTTGGAGGATTGTATTAATATGTGTATTTGGATTAGCGGGGCAGTTTCATTCCCCACATGTAATTGGTTATGTTAATCCCTGTGAAGCCAATTGGCGGTACAGGTTATAAAATAAATTACTATATTACCTTAGGAAGTCGATTTATCGTGCTGAAGGATATTAAAAACACAGTTTTGCCGTCTTTACACGATTTAAAAAATTACGGTTAAAATGATAAATCGTGTAAAGACGGCAAAACTGTGTTTTTAATATTTTTACTATATTACCTGTCTTTAATTCTAGAAGCTAAGCGCACATTTCGGACAGTGTGAATTTAACATATTTTTTACGCATTCCTTTATTGTGATACACACTTTATTGACAAAAGTCACAGGACACCCCTTCAAAAGCAAATGAACGGATCCGCTGCGTTGTTAAGATGTGCGGTACAGCTGCAAACGGTATAAGAACAAGTCTGCAGCTGACCGCGATCATATCGCACTGTGAAGTTAAGTGAAAATGTCGCGGCGGGAGAGAACTGACTTTGAGAAAGGAAAAATTGTTGGGTGTTACATTAGTGGGTTGTCCATAAGAGAAACCGAGAGGCGTTTAAACATACCTAAATCAACTGTTTTGGATGTACTGAATAAGTGGAAGACACATGGCGTGTCTGAAGCAGCAAAACATACCTGCAGACCAAAGGATAGAAAACGTCGAAACCTCAGGAGAGTCGTTACAGCTAATCGACGGAGTACCGCACAAGACATCAGTGTACTGGTGAGCAAAAATGCTGGAACTTCGGTATGTACACGTACCATTCGTAGAGAACTTCATTCCATGGTTTACCGTGGTTGTGCGGCTGCTCATAAGCCTTTCATATCCACACGGAATGCTACTCGTCGTTTAGCATGGTATAAAGAACATTTATCGTGGATCGCAGATCAGTGGAAACGGGTCCTATTGTCTGATGAATCATATACACGATCAATCAGTCTGATGGCCGTGTGTGGGTATGGCGGCAGCCAAGGGAACGCTATTTACCGCAGTGTACTGTTCCTGCGGTCAAGTTTGGAGTTGGCAGTGTATTCGTATGGGGGTGTTTCTCGGGGTATGGTCCCGGCCCATTGGTTATCGTGGACAAAGCCTGTTAACCAGCACCTCTACCTAGTTATTCTGGACAATTATGTCCTACAAACTCTGAGGCAATACTATGGAACCAAGCCTTGTTGGTACCAGTAGGATAATGCACCGAGCCATAAAGCAAGGACTGTTACGGCGTGGTTTGACGATAATTCCATATCGTGTGTGGACTGTCCAGCACAGAGTCCTGATCTTAATCCCATAGAGCACCTATGGGATGAATTAAACGCCGCATAATAAGTCTGGAATCAAGGCCTACTACTAAGCAAAAGTTAGCGGTAGCGTTATGTACTAAATGGAAGCGCATACCTATCGCTGTGTTCCAAAACCTTGTCGAAAGCATGTCTCGAAGGATCATTGCATGCATTAATACCAAAGGACGACCGATAACGTACTTATGTATGTCAATAAATGCTATGTTGTGTTTCTCTTCTAGGTGTCCGGTGACTCGTCAATATAGTGTATATCATAATAATCATCATCATCATCATTATCAATTCATTGCTGGATGAAGGTCTCCCCAATTTTCTTAAACAGCAGTCTGTCTTGTGCTGGTTTCCTCCACGTTACTCCCGCAAACTTTCGAATTTCATCCACCCATCTCCCATGTGGCCTTCTTCTGGGCCGTTTCCGGTCACTTGGAATCCAGTCTAAAATTTCGGTTGTCCATCGATGGTCTGTCCTTCTGGCAATATGTTCAGCCTATTGCCATTTCAGGGATTTTACTCTGATCATGATGTCTTCCATTCTTGTCATTTTCCTGATCTACGACTTCCTATTCTTTTCTCTCCTGCTTACACCAAGCATGGACCTCTCCAGGCTTTATTCATGATGTGTTGATATTTTTCTATTAGTGGCTTTGGAGGTTAAGGCCCGATCTTTGGTTCCACTATGCGAAAAAATCACACATCCACGCATTCTTGTCTTCAAGAATGATTCCTTAATTTTTCCTCTCATTAATTTTTTTTGAATTTTCTTCTTTGAGGCTAACCGAGCGACAGGAAAAACCTTTTTTTTTCACTTTCTTAAACATTCGTTCAAAGAATTTCAATGGAAATTGTGTATTTATAGTTTTTTGTACGTATGCTGTATATGTGCCTTTGGAACGAGAGCTAGAAAGAATTTGAACATGTATAAATGGCTTAAAAAATATTTTTAGTCTATGTGTGGAACTAAAACATTTGTGAACTAAATTAATGACTTCATTTTAAAAACTAAATTTAATATTTATATAGAGTAATAATGAACATTGGAATCGTAAAGTGAACTCCACAATTAATGTAATTAAATTAAGCTTACATTATGGCTGAGATTAAATAGTATGTAATGAGAAGCATTTATTGGTACAAAAGTTTGTGACGTTCAGGTGTGTTAGCAAGACACAACAAAATTTGGTATACAATCGTGCATTATGTCAGTAGAATAACCTTTTTTTCTTTTTAGAAAATTAATTCTTTTTTTTTCTCACGAATCCTGAAATTTCTCCTTCAGCAATTTGTAACGAAAATGATGTGAAAATTATTGTATTTCTTAAGTTTAAAAAATGTTAATTTGTGTACCTGATGTGAATTTTATGTGAACATTAGGATCCCCGGAATCTGCACCATTTCGTTTTTTTTTTCACTAGACAGGGAGTCGCCAAAACCAGAGATAAGAATCCCGTTTCCTGTCAGCCAGAAATTCCTTAGTAAGTCACCTTGAAAACTTGAAGGCAACGATTAGTCCCTGGGGCATAGAAGGATGAATTTCAAAATTTTTGCAAAGTCATGGTCAAGAGAGACGCCATGGATGACCTAGCAGGTTCTTTCGTCCCCCACCACACCCCTCGTAAACACCTTCGCTCCAAGCTACGAAGCATGATTAAGGACTTTGACCCAATAGCGTGGCTGAAAGTAGAGCATCCATTCCAACGCATGCGCGCAAGAGTTTAGTAAAAGTTTGTGCAAAGAGGAGATTTTCCTCTTCACTACCTCACTCTCTCACTCCATCTTACCGGAATGGAAGCCCAAAATCCCAGCCGAAAGCAGCTCGCCTTTTGGACGCCTGCTCCTCTGCCGTCTTCCGAAGATGACTCCCTTCAACTACGCCCGGAGCAGAGAAACTGGAAAAAAAAACTCATCATGGACGTCCAGCGAAGATGCGGTGGGACCTCGTTAATCTAGACACCTCTAGGATGCTGTC
Source organism: Macrothele yani (assembly GCA_039090855.1). NCBI lineage: Eukaryota > Metazoa > Arthropoda > Arachnida > Araneae > Macrothelidae > Macrothele > Macrothele yani. The sequence goes on along the minus strand of CM077010.1, from coordinate 134,439,288 downwards.
AGACTGTCACCTGCAAACGTCAGTAACAAATTCGGCGATCCTCAAAACAATGGGAAATGGAAAATCAACCTCCTAAGAAGACCTTCTCGCGTTTCCCTGATACTGCAAATTAATGCGATGGCCTCTGATCATTCGTCCGAACGGGGTCCGGGTTCGAATCCCGGTGAGGCATGGATGTTGTGTTTTGTCTAACGGCACTGGCTCTCTCCCTTCCCTGGAACCAGTGACCCTAAATTAGGGACGGGCGACTCTGCTTATAGCCCATTGAGTTGCTCACGGTGGTCGTTAAACCTCCAATCAAAAAAAAAAAAAAAAAAAAGAGGCGAAGCAACCTTTTTGACCTCTTTTGAAGCCGAACCCTGCCCTATAGAAAAAGGAAAGAAAGGTGATTTTGTAACCATACTCCATTGCTTCTGAAATTCCAAACAAACGTTGCAGCCTTAAATAAAAAAACAGCGAGGGGGCCAACTCACGAAATTTGCTCAAGTGAACCTAATTTTTTACGCTTCTCAATTGTAGGTTGAAGAAGCGTATACGCTCCAACTTTTTCCGTCCGTCCGTCAGTCCATCCGTCTGTCTGTCGGCACGATAACTCACGTAAAAATGGTTCGATTTCGATGAAATTTTAGTATGTGGTAGGGGACCACAAGGGGACGAACTCTATTGAAAATAGGTGAAGTGGGGTCAAAGGTCACGCCATAACAGCGGGATCAATTCAATTGCCCTTATGCGTCATAACTTGCGTAAATATGGTTCGATTTCGATGAAATTTTAGTATGTGGTAGGGAACTACCTGGGCACGAACCCTATTGAAAATGGGCGAATGGCGTCAAAGGTCAGACAGGGCATAAAAGCGGTATTTATTCCATTGCCCTTATGCGTCATAACTTGCGTAAAAATGGTTCAATTTCGATTAAATTTTAGTATTTGGTAAGGAACCACCTGGGGACGAACCCTATTGAAAATGGGCGAAATGGGGTCAAAGGTCAGGGCATAAAAGTGGGATCCATTCCATTGCCTTTATGCGTCATAACATGCGTAAATACGGTTCGATTTCGATGAAATTTTAGTATGTGGTAGGGAACCACCTGGGCACAAACCCTATTGAAAATGGGCGAAATGGGGTCAAAGGTCAGGCTGGTTATAAGAGCGGGATTTGTTCCATTGCCCTTATGCGTCATAACTTGCGTAAAAATGGTTCGATTTCGATGAAATTTTAGTATGTGGTAGGGAGTCACTGGGGACGAACCCTATTGAAAATGGGCGAAATGGGGTCAAAGGTCAGGACACTGGAGTGGGATCGATTCCATTGCCCTTGTGCATCATAACTTACCAAAAAATGTTTCGATTGCGAAAAAACGTTATCATGTTGTTTCAGAGGTATAGTGAACCGGCTCTGTTGAATATCAACGAAATGGGGTCAAAGGTAATTGCACAAAAGCAAGATTTATTCCACAGGCATTATTCTCATAACTTGCGTAAAACTGCTTCTATTGCGACAAAACTTTAGTATGTTATTCTTGAGGTGTACTGAACCGGTTCTGTTGAATATCATCGAAATGGGGTCAAAGGCCAGGACACAGGAGCGAGATTTATTCCACAGCCATTATCCTCATAATTTGAGTAATAATTTCTGGTATGTTGGAAAGCGTATCATAATCAATGCATTGCATGATTTTACTAACTTGTTTTGTTCAGGAGTGCATCATTAAGCTTTAGCTACAAAGGGGCTTGAGACCCGGTCATAATCAAAATTTTATTATGTCCTTATTAATAGTTGAATTGTACTAATGTAATATGTAAAAAAAAGAAAGGGGGGGGGGGGGACATGCAAGTAAATTTAAGAGGGTAAGAAAAATAGGAAAGTAAAAATGGTTTGAGGTAAACCAACAAAAAAAACAAAAAAATTTCAGAGACAGGAAGTTTACTACATTACACGCTAAGAAACTTCAGTGCTCATTTTATTTTTGGCCAAAGTGTATTATTCGTTTGTATTGTGCGTAATGTTTTGTGATTTTTTTTTTTTGAAAGGAAGGAGATATCAAAAGTAAATCAAATTTTTTTGTTTAAAACGAATGGGAATTGAACCACGCTGGAATTCGGAGTAATAAGTGAAAATTTACAAATTGAAATGTTAAAACTTTGAATATCAGACCAAATCAGAAACTTGTTTAATCAATTTGAAATATACACCCAACAAAATTGAAATTGGACACTAAAACTCATTTTTGGCATTTGTGGGTGGTTTGTGCAAGAAACAAAAAAATCACTAAATTTCATCAAAATTTTGACCAGGCGAGAGCCCTGCTCAGCAATAAAGATAACTGATAACAGTTTTTACACCTAAAATTCTGAGTCGCTTTTATTACTTGTTTATGTGTGTTCAGTGAATCCAAGGTATTGATAAGTTAAATTTTGTGCTAATTTCTTTTGTTTGTCAAGACCATAAATCACCTCTGCACTTGACAGAGTTCAAGGATCTGAGCCTGGTAAAATTTAATTAATAGATACTTCGACAACGTAAATTTTACTGTTTGTGCATACAGTTTTTATTTTGTTCTACCACTACTTAATTTTTTTATTCATCACGTGCCATATTGTTTCACATTGTTTTATACAAGTGTGTTTTGACATTATAACACATGGTCATAGTGACCAGTTCAAATTAGAAACTTTTCAATATATCATTCAGTTGTCTGCAGTCTTGTATGTCTTTTTTACGCTTTCCAACCGTAGGTTGAAGAAGCATATATGCTCCAGCTTTTTCCGTCCGTCCGTCTGTAGGCACGATAACTCACGTAAAAATTGATCGATTTCGATGAAATTTTAGTATGTGGTAGGGGACCACCAGGGGACGAACCCTATTGAAAATGGGTGAAGTGGAGTCAAAGGTCAGGACATAGGAGCGGGATGCTTTCCATTGCCCTTATGCGTCATAAGGTGCGTAAAAATGGTTCGATTTCGACGAAATTTTAGTATGTGGTAGGGGACCACCTGGAGAGTAACCCTATTGAAAATGGGACAAATGGAGTCAAAGGTCAGGACATAGGATCGGGATCCATTCCATCGCCCTTATCCCACACTATTAAGGTGGACGTCAAGTAATTTTGCTTCCTATATTTCCAATGAAAAACCTTTTGTACACATTTCTTTCACAATTAGTGTGTTCCCAAGGATGAAAATTTGAACATCGATTAAAATAACTTTATACTATAACTTGGAATACTTAACATTTTCTAAAACATAAGCATAATTATATTAAAAAACAACAACGTTTCTTTTGGTGGTGTTGAAACCAGAAAAAAGATGGCGCGACCTGTACTTTGATGACGTCAGTGGACAAATAAATGTTGGATTGCATAATTACGGTTATGGTTTAGGAAATATAATTACGCTTATGGTTTAGAAAATATTAAGTATTCCAAGTTATGAAATGAAGCTATTTTAATCGATGTTCAAATTTTCATTCTTGGGAACGCATTAATTGCGAAGAAAATGTGTACAGAAGTTTTTCCATTGGAAGTATAGGAAGCGAAATTACTTGACGTCCACCTTAAAGTAGCAATTCGTGTTGTATGTATGTATGCACATTTTATTTTGAAAACGGCTCTAAGAATTTTGATGAAAGTTGTTAACCTACCGTTTCCTGGTACTAGAAATCGATTTAGCTTGATCTCGACTTTAGGAGAATTCGTTTAGTGGGTTAAATAACCACCCCGAATTATAACGTTTTTACTGTCATGGCGTCGTTCCATTAATGTTTCCAATGCTTAGAAATCTTATGACGTCACAATCTCGTGTTTGAGAATGTTGGCGCGCGGTTACGCCATCTGTCTCATTACGTCACGCGTTGTGTGTGGATCCTATTAAAGTTTTATGGCCGCCCCGGTGGCGCAGTGGTCTAAGGCGCTGGCCTGTGATCATTCGTCCGTCTGGGGTCCGGGTTCGAATCCCGGTGAGGCATGGATGTTGTGTTTGTCTTACGGCACTGGCTCTCTCCCTTTCCTGGAACCAGTGACCCTAAATTAGGGACGGGCGACTGCTTATAGCCCATTGAGTTGCTCACGGTGGTCGTTAAACCTCCAAACAAAAAAAAAAAAAGTTTTATGACGTCATGCTCTTGCGAGCAGTTGATCGCTATTCCCATCTGCTTCATTACGTCACGCGTTGTGTGCGTATGTCCGTCCCAAGGAGGTTATATTACTGGAGACACCACTGCCTCTGCCGCCATAGGTCACAGCTAATCTGTGGTGTGACGTCACAAGCAGGCGAAAACCGAACTAAATTATACCGTTGATGAAACAGTAAGCTTGTGTATCATTGGTAAAGTTATTGAATTACTCATTTTATCTGTTTATACGCTTAGAAGCTTTTGTTCCATTGGTTTCAAAGCAGCTTCTTTACTGCGGCTGCGTCGTGCCTGCTCATGACGTCATTTGCAGCACGGACGGTGACTTATGGCGGCTAATGCTGCGTGGATAGGAATGGTGTTTCCAGTAATATAACCTCCTTGGTCCGTCCGCACGATAACTCGCGTAACAATCGTTCGATTTCGATGAAATTTTAGTATCTGGTAGGGTATCACCTGGGAACGAACGTTATTTAAAGTGGACAAAATGGGGTGAAAGGTCAGTACATAGGAGCGGGATACATTCCACTGCTGTTATGCGTCATAACTAACGTAAAAAAGGTTCGATTTCGATGAAATTTTAGTATGTGGTAGGGGACCACCTGGCCACAAACCCTATTGAAAATGGGCGAAATGGGATCAAAGGTCAGGACATAGGAGCGGAATCACTTCAATCGCCATTATGCGTCATAACTTACGTAAAAATGCTTGGATTTGGATGAAATGTTAGTATGTTGTAAGGGTTTGCCTGGAGACGAATGCTGTTGAAAATGGGCGAAGTGGGGTCGAAGGTTAGACACAGGAGCGGGATCTATTCCATAGCCCTTATGCATCATAACTTACGTAAAAATGCTTCGATTGCGACAAAACTTAATCATGTTATTTCGGAGGTATACCGACCGGTTCTGTTGAATATCATCAATATGGGATCAAGGGTCAGGGCACAGGACCGAGATTTATTCCATAGCCATTATTCTCATAACTTGAGTAATGATTTCTAGTGTGTTGGAAAGCGTATTATAATCTATACATTGCATGATTTTACAAACTTGTTTAGTTAAGGTCCACGTCTCTGCACTGGAAGGATGCATTTACCTAACACTTTTCTTTTAAGACATAATGACCCATTGCTCTGTAAAATTGTACTCTTTCTCCCAAACGCTCTCCATCTAAGATTTATACGCCGATTAATTTCTTCATCAATGTGACCCTCACTTGGTATCTGCTGTCCAAGGTAAATGTAGGTATCGGTTATCTTCAGCTTTTCACCAACATTCGATAAATCTTCATTCCTAGTAAAAGCATTGAACATCACTTTTGTTTTCTGAAAGTTCGTTTTTAATCGCACTTCTTTACCCTCGTTAGCAAGTTCCTGGATCATACCTTGCAGCTCTCAGTTAGTTGTAAAAATGACTTCGTCATCAACAAAACGAAAGTGAATTAAATAATCTCCATTAATCTTTATCCCTTTGTTTTCCCCGTTCATTGATTGAAAGACATTTTGCAATGTGGCATTAAAGAGCTTGGGAGATATGGTGTCACTTTGTCTCAATCCATTTCCAATTTTTATTGGTGCTGTATTCTCAAATAGCCGAACCTTTGCATTTGAATTTTCATTGATATTATTAATAACACATCTTTAGTACCGCAAGGTTTCAAAGCCATTTTAATTGCTGATGGTTTCACGGAATCAAAGGCCTTTTCATAAGCGATAAAAGTCATGCATAATGAGAGTTCATATTCCTTCGCTCTTTCAGTCAGTTCTCTCAGTACATGGATATGATGTATAGTGCTGTAGCCACTCCTGAATCCAGCTTGTTCTCTCGGTTGTGCCATGTCCAGTGTCACCTTCAAGCGATGTGAAAGAACCTTAGTGAAGAGAGGCTGATGGGCCTGTTGTTCCTGGAATCCTCCATGCCACCTTTTTTTATGTAGCAGGATCATTGTAGCATTGTTCCAATCGTCAGGAATCTTCCCTTCATTAAGGCATCCAGTGAAAACTTGTGGAAGTATTGTTTCAGTTTCTCCACTTGCTTCTTGCACAGCGTCTATGGTAATTCCATCTTATTTTAGAACTTTTCCCCGTTTCATGATCTTGATTGGATGTGTAACTTCTGCTGGGAGGACTTGAAGAACTTTGGTACTGTTACCTTTGATAATGTCTGGAGTACATATACCATCCCTTTCTTATATTTTGAGTAGAAATCTTTCAGTCTTGCCAAACGTTCTCCTCTATTTCTTGTTACAGAAGATCTTTTCTCAGTGCTGTAATATGTTTCTTCCCTTACTGTGATGTCCCTTTTCTCTCTTCAGGCTTTGGTTGTTTTCAGTTGTTTTCCTCGCTAGTGCACAGTTGAATTTTCTTACGTATTCAGTGATACTTCTTCGTGCTGTCTTGTATAGCTCTGTATATTCCACTTTAGAAGTCACATATCTTTTATTTGTCCTCATCTCTCTTCTGTTTTTTTTGCATCAAAATTTTGTTTTTTTTCCTGATACAGTATTTTTTTTATATGCAAGCTGTTCTTAGTGCCAGCTATTTTCGTTGTTGTTTCAATAAGAGCCTTAGTTAGTTTTCTTTTAACTTCAGAGATGTCCACTTCTTCCGACGTTAGACCTTCCAGAGCAGAAAATCTGTTCCTCAGTTTCAGTTTGAAGGTACTATGATGTTTTTTAAAGTTGGTCATGCCAGTACATTTTGTTTGTTTTATTAGCTTGCCACGGCCGAGTTTAGCGTTGAGGTGCATTTTACATCTCGCCATCCTATGGTCACTACCTGTGTTGAACTTGTTCACCACACTGCAGTCTTCAATGACAAATTTCTTGATACACATAATAAAATCAATGGAAGTTGTCGAGATGCTTCCATGTCCATTTCTTTACTGGCTTTTTCTTGAAAAAGGAGTTCATGATGAAACACCTCTACAAACTTTACGGGAGTACTTCAACGCTGGGTTCTGTTGCCGTGACCGAATTTACCTACTGAAGTTTCATTCTGTTGGTGTTTTTCTATTTTTGCACTGAAATGTCCCATAATGATCTTCAAGTGCTGCTTGCCTTTGTTATTCAGATGACCAATTTTCTCGTAAAATTCTCCAATGTCTTTTTCAGGATGACTTGTCGTGGGTGCGTAAACTTGAATAATCTGAGTCTGGTATCTCTTTGAGAGTTTAATGACCAGTCGCTCTGTCAGAGGAACTATCAACTTCTAAAACCTTATCCTTCAGTTTCTTCTTTATTATAAATCTAACACCACTAGTTCTGCCATATCTGTCCCGCGATAGTAGAAGAGATGCCCACTGTTCAGTTCAATGAGAACTCCTTTTCTCCTTACCTCACTTAGCCCGACAATGTCCCACTTGATCTTTTGTAATTCCTCCTCCAATTCAAGGAGTCTTGAATCAGAAGATAGAGAGCGTCCATTGAAAGTAGACATGGACCGGTATCAGATGGCAACCTAGTCCGGTCCTCCGGTGATTCTTAGCACCCTCTACCTTCATGTCGGACTGGCCTCTGTCTTGGCCGGGTACATTCCAGCTGCAGGAGACAGGTCCAATATTCAAGTTGTAGAGTCATTGAGGGTGGGAAGGGTGTGTGTGTGTGTGTGGAGGGGGGGTATGTGGCCATAACCCACCACGCTGACCAAGCTGGTTGGTGAGTGTGGATAGCATGTCCTCTAATTCCATTGGTACAGTTATACCTTTATTGGCGGTCGTCAGAGCACCTTTAGTGAGAACAGAATGCACCAAGAGAAGACGGGGTTAACATTTGACAAGGAGAGGCTATGGTATGTTGTGCATCACCTGACCTTACATATGTGTGATATATATATCAGAAGTAATGATGTTCAAACCAAAAACCCACACGAACGATAAAACACAAGACCCAAACAAAACGAACCTGAACCACAAGGACCAAATGCCTTAACCCTATCTTAAATGCACAAACACTGGGAAAAAACAAAGCACAGGCTAAAATTCCAATTAAAAACAAGAATCTGAAGAAAGGTTTTAAAAAGGACATACACAGGACACAAAGTGCAGAATGCAAAACCCAGATACAGACAAACTATGCCATTCTCATCAGAGGAACACCGACTGATGAGCAGCTTTTCGAAGTCACGGCAAAGGTTGGCGTAAACCATAAACCTGCCGTCTTGTTCCCTAAGCTAGCTAGACAAGCATCGAGAGCGTCGACCTGTGGAATGTAAGGATCTGAGAATTAAGTGTTGGAAGCAAAGGTTCAACGAATACGGTTAGGTATTTTGCAAAAAAGTACAAGTGTGACGTGTGAAAGCAAAAGAGTAGTCTAGGTGTTAGAAGTCTTCGGCTGTAAGTGATCTTTCAAACAGCATTTTAAAGTTTGTCACGATTTAAATTGTCCGATTTTTTATTAGTGATGTGTGTAATATTCAGATTATATTTAATTAAACTGCTGCAACGGGATATTTGATTGAAAAGTCCCAATACAAAACGAAGAGGGTACTTATTAGATACTAGTGCAAAGAACAGCCAGCTTAAAGATTGGCATAGGGAGGACTTGGTGTTGTTGCAGGTACTAACAAAACGACGAAATTGCGAAATCATCAGATTTCTAAATACTGGATTTGAGATATTTGATTCCCAGTGTATATAATAATTGATATGGAAGTTGAAATATCTTTTTTTTGTAAACATCCGGAATATACTGCCAATATTTTTTGACGATTCTTATATCTAGAAAGTGAACCTTCTCTCGAGAAACGTTGGTCTGCTCCAAAGTTAGATCTTTCAGGTATAATGACGATTTCAATATCTAGGAAGTTAACCTCCTAACGAGAAACGTTGGTCTGCTCCAAAGTTAGATCTTTCGGGTAAAATGACGATTCTTATATATAGGAAGTGAACCTCCTCAGGAAACGTTGGTGTGCTCCAAAGTTAGATCTTCCGGGTTTTTGACTATTCTTATATCTAGGAAGGGAACATCTTCTCGGGAAACGTTGGTCTGCTAAGGGAACATCTTCTCGGAAAAGTTAGATCTTCCTTGTAAATTAACGATTCTTATATCTAGGAAGTGAACCTCCTCTCGAGAAACGTTTGTCTGCTTCAAAGTTAGATCTTCCGGGTAAATGTCATTAAACATATTATGAAAGTCCTCTACGCCAAATACGATGATATCATCAGTGTAACGCATGATGTTACCAATCTGAGTTTTACGTTGTGTAATGAAAATCTCTGTATTCTGCCGCGGCCGCTGCTTTTGAAATTTCACAATACTCGCGCTTTCCTAGCTCGCAGCGCACAAAGTATTTAACACAAAAATATGAAATTTACATCGCTTGTTGAGAATTGTTGGGAGAACACGCTGAAATAAACCGTTTTTTGATTCTGGTGGTACTTCAAGAGCTATTGTATTTCAAAATTAAGGTAAGCAAAAAATAGTGCTATCAGTTCGCTTTCCGGACACACTAACAGCAACAGAACCACGAAACTTTGTAGGCATGTAGGGCCATAGCCGAAGTTTTGCACCTCGTCGCCTTTTTTTGAACTTCACAAAATTCTATGTTTCGCGACCGGATGCATTTTAAAAAACGGATATATGGCAAACTATAAATCATAACGCATTGTAATTTTTACAGCATAAACTCACAACTATCATCCCTCCTTTACAAGCATTGTTTTTAAAGAAAAAGTCATTTTCTGATTTTTAAGCATTTTTTAAAGACGCAAAGGAAAGGAACGAACGGCTTCGTCTGTCATCAGCGATAAAAACACAAGAAAGTTCTGGTCCCGTGACCGGTTGCGATGGTGACGCAGAGAATTTGATATGCATATGTTTTGTTGGTAAAGCTATCTCAGTTGTTTAACGACTTAGCATTTCCGTAAGATGTATACATCTTGCGGAAATGTTTTTTGCACCGCTTTTGTTTCCCTTAGTGGTAGATTTACTAAGTAAGTGCAATAAGTTCAAACGACATAAGTCCGCCCTTCCAAAAAATAACGACAGTAAAAAAACCCCAGAAGATATGCTCAAGTTACAAGTCTTCTTCCTTGAGTAATCCATGAATAATTAACACACTGACACCGCACACCGCTAATGTTAACATTAAAGATATAGGCCAGAACCAAAAATACCGACGCCGAAAACACCGGAATGGCGGCGGAGCAAAGTCCTTCAATAAAAATAGAAGGAAATCGAAAAAAGTTCCTCAAAAGTCTAACAGGGGCAAAACAAAAATTTTAAACAAGCCGCCATCTTGGAATCGGTGCAGACATCCAATATGCCATCAAAAACATTAAAATATTCGCATTTCGTGCCACAACTTTTTAAGTAAATCGCACACCAGTAATGCTAACATTACGGATATAGGCCAGAACTAAAAATACCGAGGAATGGGAAAATTTCAAAATAGGAAATACTATCTTAAAATGCTATTACTTTAATGGAAATACTATCTTAAAATGCTATTACTTTACAAGGAAATACTATCTTAAAATGCTATTACAACTTTAATGTCATGTACATGTTTAAAATAAGTGTACATGTTTCTATCAGTTTTTCCATAATTATTTGCTTAGACATGCAATAAAAATTGAAATTTATATGAATTTTCCAATTTTTATTTCATGTGATATACTTGAAGATCGGGCTGCAGGGCCTGAGCGCTACTCTCGAAACAAGCCTAGAGGCGCAGCCCCTGATGTCTTCATAAAAATGTAGATACGCTTTGCTAAAACACTTGAATAAGAAGAGCCCATTGGAATGCCTTTAGACTGTAGAAAAAGTGAGGAACGAAGATGCGTTGCAGATGTGTAATGCAAAGCAAAATGTTGTTAAGTAAGGCGGAGACAGATATTCTTTGGTGGTTTGGCCATGTTGAAGGAATGAGTGGTGAGATGCTTACTAAGAGAATTTAATCAGATCAAGTGGCTGGAAAGAAAGGTACAAGGTCAACGAAATCATGGGAGAACAAGATTCAGGAACGTCCTCATGAGAAAAAGATAATCAGTATGAAGTAAAAATGGTCTTGCGTGAGACGTGTGGTGGATGTCGGTAAAGTTGGAATTGTGTGCCGAGATAGCTGTAAATGGAGACGTGTGATTCATCAACAGTATGGGTAGGATCTAGCTCCATCAGTTTTAAACTTTAATCTGGCATATGAACTTTCTAGAGATCAACTTAGGGATATCTATAAGTGTATGTATGTGCGAAGAAAGCAAAAAAAATACTCGTGATCATGAATCGCTTCCAAAATCCAGTTTTGAAATAATACAGGACGATTAAAAAGTCCCCGAACTCTACTTTCAAAACGTATTTGCTGTAAGACCATAAAGGATATCCGTGTATTGCTGCTTGTGGTTGTTGTGTGTGACCTTGGGGAACAAGCTGATCCACGTGATAGCACCACGTGACACTACGCTTACTCGGGCGCTGGCAAGCAGTAACGTTAAGTCAGCCATGAGTCTCACGCAAGTGCACAGAGTTGCTTTGTTAGAAGTTTATTTAGTGGAAAGTTTTCTGATGCTCCTATACCAGGGTAAACAAAGGAAGTTTCCTGATGCTCCTATACCAGGGTAAACAAAGGAAGCTTCCTGATGCTCCTGTACCAGGGTAAACAACTGTGTATGACCTTGTGAACCGGTTTTGCGTGAAAGGCAGTGTCCAGGATAAGCCTAAAAGCAGGCGGTCGTCCGCGGTGACGACCACGTTTCTGGAGAAAATTCAAGTTTCCCCTGCAGCACTCTGCCTGGAAGTCACTTCGGCGGCTGTCTCTAGAGTTAGGGTCATCGTATTCAGCCTGCCAAAGGGCTACTAAACGTCTAAAGCTACGGCCGTACATAATTCGAGTGTCCTTTGGACTCGGAAAAGCGCATCGACAATGGTTTAAGAGTTTCACTCGCAACAATGTGACTAACCAGCTAAACAACAGTTTTTTCAGTGACGAGGCATGGTTTCATTTGAATGGATATGTCAATAGCCAAAACACTCGCATATGGACTGCGGAGTATCCACACGCATTGCATGAGGTTGAACTTCACTGTCAGAAAGTTGGATTTTAGTGCGCCATGTCTAGACGGCAAATTGTAGGGCCATTTATTTTCGACACAACTGTAAATTCCGCTGTGCATGCAGACATAATCCATCAATTTGTAGCGATGTTGGAAGAACACGAACGTTACTGTTAGTTTCAACAAGATGGAGCAACGTGCCACACATCAAACGACACAACGAAGATGCTCCGTGAGTTTTCCACGATCGATTAATCTCGAAAAACTTTGGCCGCCTCGTTCACCAGACTTGAGTTCTCCAGACGTTTATTTGTGGGGCTATCTGAAAGACACAGTTCACCACAACAACCCTAAGACGGCACAGGAGGACCTGCGGAACAACATCTTTACAGCCGTGAGGGACATACCAGCCAACACGCTGAAAAGAGTGTCCGCCAACGTGTGTCGTCGGGTGAATTGTGTCTTCAACAGCATGGTGTAAAATTCCAGCATCTATTGTAAAGTGGTTTTCATTACCTGTAAGTATGAGTGTCAATATAACATTATGTAAAAATAGTTATACATCACTATATTTGTGCTATAAATATTTGAATTCAGAGTTCGGGGACTTTTGAATCACCCTTTATATTACGAGTGATGGGGGAAGAGGTGGAATTAACTTGATGAAAAAATTGCTTTTAGAGAACGTCCAATACATATACAATTCTAAGCAACTACAACAACAACAAAAAGTAGTATAACCTGGCACGTCGATTACACGTTCTTCAAGGAGTCGAAATTAAAACACGAATAACTGTAGAAGGTGCACGGGAAAATGAAGGACGATATTACTTGTGTACTTATGCGTATATCCGTCCCATTAGTAAAGATTTATCGCAAATCAAATCATATGCATAACTGGTATATACTCGACGTTCCACGTTCGATTTACGTATGTGTGCGCTCGCGTACATAAAAAGCTACACCACCCATTGGACTTCGTGCCCTCATATCCAGCATTGATTATCCACAGCTCGAACGTCTTTGGACACCTTGTTAAGAGCTTGAGCACCCATTGAACTTCATGAACAAAGCTCGAGCAACCGATGGACTTCCTCACCAAAGCTCGAGCAACCGATGGACTTCCTCACCAAAGCTCGAGCACCCATGACCAAAGCTCGAGCATCCATTGAACTTCATGACAAAAGTTCAAACACCCATTGGATAACCATAGGCTTCATAACCAAAGCTCGAGCATCCATTGAACTTCATGACAAAAGCTCGAACACCCATTGGATACCCATAGGCTTCATGACCAAAGCTCGAGCATCCATTGAACTTCATGACAAAAGCTCGAACACCCATTGGATTTCTGGAAAGTTGGCACCTATGGGTCATAGCACGATGAAATGACAACGTTGAATGTACATAGTAATATGTAGAGAGTAGTGATTGATAGAAAAAATATTGAAAGCAGATTGTAAAGGTACCTAGCAGTGGTGTATCTTGGGTCGGAAACCTGGGGTGTCTCACCCGCCCCCCCCACACCCCACAACAGTACTGTTTTTTTTTAAATTGCGAAGTTTAGTTTTTAATTGTTGAGTACAATGTTACAATGAAATCGAAAATTGTTGCATCACTTCATGAGACAGCATGCGGCATGATCAGGTTTCAACAACGGTTTTGACAACGCTGCACCGTTACCAGTTTTCGTTACCTCGAAATATTTTACTTGAGATTTACTTTACTACTGCTGGAAAAATGCATAGCATAAAAAAAGGATCTCTCCAGTAATTCCTTTGAACCGTTAAAACACAAATGGAAGGTACAGAGAATACGGTTTTGAGGTATTGTGTCTTGGAGGACCTTTTTTCACCCTTTCTTCCTCCTCGATTGATTACATTCAATTGAAATTTTATTGAACATAAGTGATAGTAGGAAAGCTAAAATCAATGTTAAGAGTTAAAACTATAATGGTAGACCGACTTTTGTAGAAAAAATATTATTGAGATTCATTGCAATAATTAGCGTTTTGTAATTTGCATTTCTGTAGCTTGATTGTGCCGCGAATCGTAGCTTTTTGCACATTCCGACAATCGGGTTTTTTAGAAACTGGATCGGATTTTACGATCTTTACAATCGTACTTCTTTCGCTCTCTCCGCACAAACACAAAATGTATGAATGTTATAGCTTTATTCTCCCTCGCAGACGCTGTTTGTCCACGTTTTGAGCTTGCGTCCGTAACTTTGGAAACTGTTCCTCTGAAGTAGTTTCCATTCTTAATGCATGTCTTTTATATCAGTGAAAGAATGGTGCCATACAGAATTTAATGGGTTGCGCACAAATACAAAATTTGGTGATCGGTGTAATCGAACGCATCTTCACACATTTACCCAGTTTTATATATATCACGTTAATACTTCTTAACACTTCATGTTATTTGAATTACGTAATGTAATTTTGAAACGAATTAACTTTGATTTTTCTTTTTTGGTGCGTGTTTGAAAACAGTTAACTTTCATTTTCAGATTCCAACAGACGCCAAAGGGAACCAGCGATGAAATACTAAGAGCAAAAGAAGAAATAGGAATACAAATCCAGGATTTCTGTAGAATCAAATACAGATCACCTTGTTAAGGATGTTTCTGATTGCTTCCCAGTTCTTCCAGGAATAATTGAATATTGGTACGCAAGCAAGTAATTGGACTTTTAAACGAAAGAGCAAAGTACAACAGTGCTGTCCTCCTGCACGCTCGTACCAGGAATCAAGCATTGTTCATGATAAAAGAAGGCTTCCTACAGTCTGAAACTGTTCTCTCAGCAAAAAATATGTAGTTGTGGCTTTTGTATTTGACACAGTTACATTGTTGTAATGATTACAGAGTAACAAAGCCGTTATAGAATGAAGCATGAATATAACTCACGTCTGCTGATAAAAACAAAAACAAAAACAAAAAATATGCCTTCCATAAAAGTATAGACTCAAGCAAACATCGAAATCTTCACAAAAATGATCCCCCCAAAAAAACAGAGTTAAGTAACGCTTATTAGCGATACAGCAGGAATTTAGTAGGGAACCGTCAGTTGAATAAATGCTCTAATTACTACATTGATTCTTCCAGAAATACACTCCGTATTTTTGGAGAAATTTTTGTGATATCTGCAAACTGGTATTCATTCATAGAGCTAGGTGTCAGTGTTCATTGTAATGCCTTTCCGTAAGTGCTAAAAATGATCTAGAACTTGCAAAAAAACTGTTTTGAAATGAAAGTAGAGAAGTATCAAATGATTTTAGGATCTTGTACGAAAAAACACCGAAAAGTACATTTTTTAGATTTTGTTAAAATGGCCAAATACATTGCATTCACTTTTGTTCTGGCTTCAAAATGTGGTTTTTCCCTGGAAGATAATTTTAATGCTAGAAATATCGGTACGAACTCAACATCTCAAGTTGAGGAACGATATGAAAATAATGTGAGTCCCACCAGTGTAGACACTGTGACTCAAGACGAATGGGAAGTTGAGTGCCACGCAACGAAACATCCGTCATTCTGTAACTGTAGCGCGCATGTTCTCCTTTTCCCTGGAGACTATACGAATGAAAGTGGCGTACTGCACGTCCGTGGAGTAAATAAAACTTACAAATTCGATGTTTCATACTATGACATATACGACGCCAGCAAAGGTGAAGTTCTCGTGTGCCTCTCATATGAGATTGATGATGACCACATATACAAAGTGCCCAAGTTTTTAATTTACATGAATCTTATTGGTTTAGGAGTTTCAATCACAGGGATGTTGATACATTTAGTAATGTTTTTATTGGTCCGTGAGCTCAGAAACATGCCCGGATGTAACCTAGCTTGCCATTGCCTTTGCTTGACATGTGGGTATGTATCGTTCCTGGTTGGAAATGTTGACGTAATCAGGGAGAGTTTAGCGGCATGTGTAGCAGGTGCCGCGGCAACACAGTTTTTCTTGCTCACCTCTTTTCTGTGGATGAATGTTATAGCTTTTGATATTCTCAGATCCCTGTGGAGTTCGGCTAAAAAGTTAATTTTTGTTTCGACAGAATTTAATTGCAGAAAGTTTCTTCGTTCCTCTCTGTTTTGTTGGGGAATATCTTTGGTTATTGTCGCCATTACTTTAATGGCAGACTGCGTTAACGGAATACCTAAGTCGTTCCGACCAACGTTTGGCAGACCTGAATGCTGGTTCAATGAGATGTACGCCAACTGGATATATTTCATCGTTCCTTTCTTCATCGCTATCGGAATCAACATCATTTTTTTGGATTGAGTGCTTATGTCATCTTCTCTAACCAAATGAAGACAGATGATCCTGATCAAGCACGAGGAACGAGGAAAAACTTCATGGTGTATTTTAAACTGGGTCTTATTACAGGTATGCTTTGGATAACAGGGTTTCTTGCTGCAGTCACTAATAATGAAGTCCTCTGGTCGTTCTTTGCAATATTCTCTACTCTACATGGTTTCTTCATTTTCTTGGCTTTTACTTTCACTCGAATACTTCGAATGCACCTGATTGAAAGATTGATTAACCCATTTAGGAAAGATTCATCTGTGACATTAACATCTAGTATAAAGGAATCTAATAGTAATGCTTGCGACTCAGAAAGTAAAGTATAAACAGCCCTTGGAGTTGCCATTACGGTGAATATAGCCATTAATATGAAGTGAAATGGACACATCCAGCGAATATCTCTGAAAGTACAAAATCCTAAGATACATTTTTAGCCTAACCTAATAAGCATTAACAAACTGCGATTTGCAATTGTTTAATCACAACTCAGAAAGTGTGTGACAAATTTAAAATAGTTCGTGTCAAAATGTGTACTATTACACTTTTCTAGCATATATGACCTAGTTCATTTAATTTTTCTGATATTTTTTATGTCCCAACTCACACAAAAAGTCTTACTTCTGTCGAGAGACCTTTGTATTAAGTTTGTGAGAGGCATTTCAGTAATGACATTAGTGCTAAAACTTAAGGGATAATTTCGAAATTCGCACATAATTCGAAGGTTTTATGAGAAAATTCAATGAAATTTGGTAAAAAGCATGAACCCTCAAGGGATTGAGGTCAGGGGATCTATGTGGGCACTTCATTTGGCGAATATATACGTGTTTGCGCCCTCCAAATCATCATAAAAATATTAAGATCATGACAACAGTCGGTAATGGAATGATCAGAATTGCCATCAATAATGAGGAGATTGAATGTGTTGGGGACTTCTGCTTCCTGGGATCCATGATTGACCGCACAGGAGATTGTGGCGTGAGATCAAACAGGCCGTTGCGCGATGCTGAACCTACACAAAGTTTGAAAGAGCAGTCTCACCATCAAATGTAAACTGGTTCATTCTATGGTGTTTCACAACATATGGGTATCAAAGCTGGACCTTGAAAAAGCTGACCAAAACAGGATTGATGGATTTGAGCTTTCGTGACGGAGAAGATTGTTAGGGACACAATGAATAGCAAGGAATACAAACAAAGAGGTTCTAGGGCACATCAAACCATAAATATCACTTCAGGGAAAGATTACCAGACTATAGCTCACTTACTTCGGTCGTGTGATGCAATCGGACTCACTGGAGGAAGAAATGATGCTTGGAATGGTGGAAGGAACACGAGAACACCAAAGACATGGTGGTTGGATACAATCAAAATAAACTCTGGTATGGACATGGAATAGCTGAGGGAGAGAGTCAAAGATCGTTAGTCATGGAGGGTCGCAATCTATAGAATCTCCAAGAGTCGGATTCGACTGAATGGATAACATCATCATCATTCTCCTTTGAGAAAATCGTCTAAAAATGAGTTAGATGAGGTTCAGCATTATCGTCTACAAGAATAAAATCTGGACAAATGGCTTACCTGAGTAGCGTGCGATCGGGAACTCTTCTCTACCATAGGGAGCAGTAATAGAGCTACTCTGAAAGATATATAGGTCAATACGCCTTTCGCTATGGTTTCTGCTCAGATCATGACCCGTCTGCTACCAGAGTAGCTCTTTTCTCTGATGTTTTAAGGACTGTTGCGGGTTTTTGATCCGCTTCACATGAGAATACGTCGCGAGTCGTACTTAAGCTGAAGAGCGATTCATCTGTGAAAATAACATTCGCTCACTAGTCTAGACACCAAGTATGCTGTTGACGACTCTACGTTAAACGAGCTCATCAGGCGGCGGTAGTTAGAGGGACACAAATAACTGGTCTTCTTAAATAAGCACATTTTTCATGGACTTTTTTGATTGAAGGTTTAACGACCATTGTGAGCAACCACAAGCAGCCGCCCGTCCCTTATTTAGGGCCACTGGTTCTAGGAAAGGAGAGAGCCAGTGCGTTAAGACAAACACAATATCCATGCCTCACCGGAATTCAAACCCGGACACTTCCAGAACGAATAGATATAAGCCAGCGCTTAGACCACTACACGAAGATTCTGCGAAGAGTATGCCTTGAAACCCGTTTCCTGCAGCTGCTGCAAACTCCAAAGTGAGTTGACTAGGTGACATCTCTTTGTTGCATCTGGAAGTGAGACTTATATAACGACCGTCTGCACTGTTTCCATGCAGCCAGCTCTTCAAAAAACTTGAATGTGACACATTTGTGTCAACAGTGACATTTGTATTGCCTTTCATGTACCGGGTGTTTCCCTGGGTAGTGACAAAGAAAAAGACCATAAAGTTAACTTACTTTATTGGAAGAGGAAAAAGACGTAAGCAAAAGGTAATCAAAGGATGACATGTTCCACATGATGACCATCCGCTGTCACGACGTGGCGAATACGTGCTTCGAGGTGCTGCAACACCGACGAGAACATGTTCGACGGGTATCCGTGCAATTTCCTGTTGGATGGCACGTTGGAGGTAAGGCAGTGTTCGCGGGTTGTCCTGGTACCCCCGATCTTTCAGGTAGCCCCACAAGAAGAAGTCGAGCTGCGTTAAGTCGGGGCTGTACGGAGGCCAAGAGAGACCGGCTGAAAAACATTAGGGGAATCGTCTGGCGATGACCTTTGGACCACACTGCTGGTGAAGAAAATCGAGAACATCATTTGTGGAGTGTGGCGGTGTTCCATCCTGATGAAACGTGCGGTTGTTAATCCAGTTTTTCTGAACTGCAATGGGGAAAAACGATTCTTCAAAAGGTCACTGTAGGTGTCAGCGGTAACTGTGGACTAGGAAAAATGGCCCACTGAAGCCATCACCACTTATTGCACAGCAAACGGTTAGCTTCAGCGGATGGAGAGCCTTCACAACACAGACCGCCGGCTTCTCGCTTCCCCAGATGCCGTAATTTTGCCGGTTAACGTAGCCATCCAACCAGAAGTGCGTCTCATCGCTGAAGACAATGAATGCTCTTCACGTCAAAGTTGTGTTCATCGATTAGTGAACACATGTCATTGGCAAACTCATAACGCTGCTGGACGGCTGTTGTGCTCAAAGGTTGATGCACCTGGATTTTGTAGGAAAACATGTGCAAATCCGACGTCACAATGTGCCATGCGGACGCTGGGCTAACGTCTAGTTGCTGCGCAAGTGTTCGTGTTGACTTACCGGCTTCTTCGTGCAGGTGATGACCCGTGGGCCTACTTGCCATACTCATACTTCGTGCAGGAGTTCTCGTGCGGCTGCGATGTCATCCGCCGTCCGCTCTGTTCTTCTCTTCGTCGCCATGCTTGCCACGTCATCTGTGACACTGCCGGTTCGTTCGAATTTCGCTACCAATTTCGTCAGGTACGCACGGGATGGCTTACGACGATTCTTAAACGCTGTACCCACTTTCGTAGCACCTCTGTGGAGTTTCCGCTCTCCGCATACCAATTTTTCACTAAGAAAACTCTTTCTTCCGTGGTATATCGCTGCATGTCCGAAATCCCCTGTCCACCGTCCCATTACTTCCTTACGAATACCTGTCGCCTGCAGATCGACGTCTTGGACTTACAGCGCCATCAACGATTTATTCCACAGGACAGTTGTCACTACCCAGTGAAATACCCGGTACTTCTTCATAGATTATCTTCTAATTTTGAGCACCAGTGGAATTGCCTTTTCAGTCGGGTTTCATATTCTGCTGGCATATTGTGGTTAAAACAAATACATTATATGATTAAAATAGTATTACCTCCACGCGAAAAATACATATATATGCCTACATATATATGCCACGAATCTATAATAGTATTAGAATGAACCGTAGTAATTTCTTTGAACGAGTGAAATTCAAAATGGAAACACATTATTTAAATCCAAAATGGAAACAAATAACTTACATCCAAAATGGAAACCATTATTTAAATCCAAAACGGAAACAAATTATTAAATCTAAAATGGAAAACAATTATTTAAATATATGTGATTGCGATTTTTAGAAACACAATACCTTAACTTATGTGACAGAAAAGGAAAAGAATGACGATAACAAAACAAAACAAAATAAACACAGCAAATAATTTACAAATTTTTCCAAAAATATGACCGTATTCCTCCCCAGGAAAACATAAAAGAAATAATATAACAAATAACGGAGAATTTATCATTTCAAATTATTCATTGTAACATGTTGACTCCATTGTGACAGAATTTTTCCAGACATATATCGTTGCACGAACAATGGTGAACTTCCCTTAAGTAACCTATCATTAATTTGAAAAGGTCTTTTCCATTTTGTATAGAGATTTCGAGAAAAAAGTTCTGCAATTGTACTTTGCTGTAAAATATTTTGTTGATGTAAAAGAAAAGTACCCAATATGTACCCTTTGCAGAATATTTCGATTTTTTTAGCTGTGTTTGGGTTTTTGACATTAAATGAGGCATTTTGATGAACAGAAAGTCTGTGATTTTTTGCATAAAGTATTTGATGTTCAAAATGAAACATTTTCATCAAAAAGTACATAAAAATTCCTTATTATATTGTCACTTATGCTGCATTCTCACATTTCCTTCCCAGTTCCGATGTTGTGTGACAACTCAATTTTCCATTCATGGTCATCAACGGCTCTCAGTCCAGTGCTGAATGAAGGTCCACACAAGTTCTTTCCACAACTCTCTGACTTGGGCAATTTTCTTCCATGACACTCTAACATGCTTTCGTATTTCTTCTAAAAACCGTCTACGTGGCCTTTTTCTGAGTCTTTTCCTGTCTCTTTGTGTCCAGTCTAGTATTTCATTTGCTAACGGTGCTTGGTCTATTCCTCTAGGAGTATGTCCAGCCCATTGCAACTTGAGGGTCTTGAATTTCAGCATGATGTTATGAACTCTTGTCATTTTTCTAATCCACGAGTTTGTATCTTTCTCAGTTATATAAGCATGATATACAGGCTTGGGATATCTAAGACAGATTTTAAACAAGTTAGTAAACTCATGCAAGGCATTGATTATGATACGCTTTCCAACATACCAGAAATCATTACTCAAGCTATTACTCAAGTTATGAGGATAATGGCTGTGGAATAAATCTCGCTCCTGTGATATGACTTTTGACCTCATTTCGATTATATTAAACAGAATTAGTTCAGTACACCACCGGAAATAATATACTAAAGTTTTGTCTCAATCGAAGCATTTTTAGTCAAGTAATGAGGATAATGGCTGTGGAATAAATCTCGGTCCTGTGCCCTGATCTTTGATGCCATTTCGATGATATTAAACAGAACGGGTTCAGTATGCCTCCGGAACAACATGATAAAGTTTTGTCGCAATCGAAGCATTTTTACGTAAGTTATAACGCATAAGGGCGATGGAATGGATCCCGCTCCTATGTCCTGACCTTTGACCCCATTTCTCCTATTTTAAATAGGGTTGTCCCCAGGTGGTCTCCTACCACATGCTAAAATTTCATCGAAATCGAACAATTTTTACGCGATTTATCGTGCGGACGGACGGACAGACATACAGACAGACAGACGCACAGCCAGCCAGACAGACGGACAAAGCTGGAGCATATACGCGTCTTTAACCTACGGTTGGAAAGCGTAAAAAAGGCATTCTATGCGCAACCCTTTTCATGCCTTTTTCAAAATCCATGTACCTGATTCATAAGTAAGGAGAGGAAGGACGCATTATTAAACTTCTTTGTTTTAAGACATAATGACAAATAGCTCATTTAGAAGAAAACAGCGCAGTGGTTCGACTGCGGTGAAGCGTCGGATCACACCCCGAAACCTGTACTCCATCTTAGGGAAATGACGGTTAGTGTATGGCGGTCAGCAGGTGGTGTGATCCATTCTGTCTTATAACCGGATCAAACCATCACAGTGGACAAATCTTGTTAAGAATTTGACATCATGCATGGAAAACTGTCCACCAAACAGATGACATTGGTCAGTCGTCAAGGGCCCACACTTCTTCATGATGACGGAAGATCCCACGTTGAACGCCCGACGGTCCAGAATTTGCACGAAACGTTACCTCATCTGCCTTATTCACTTGATCTGTCCCCTACATACTATCACTTATTCAAGCACTTGGACAGCTTTCTACACAGTTAAATCGTTTTTTACGCTTTCCAACCGTAGGTTGAAGAAGCGTATATGCTCCAGCTTTGTCTGTCTGTCCGTCCGTCCGCACGATAACTCGCGTAAAAATCGTTCGATTTCGATGAAATGTTAGTATGTGGTAGGAAAACACCTGGGGATGTATCCTGTTGAAAATGGGAGAAATGGGTTCAAAGGTCATGGCGCAGGAGCGAGATTTATTCCATAGTCATTATCCTCATAACTTCAGTAATTATTTCTGGTATGTTGGAAAGCTCATCATTATCAATGCATTGCATGATTTTACTAACATGTTCAATCTAATATCAGTCGAAACGGCATTCCGTGTGTTTGTTGCATGTCGAATCGGATCGATATTTTTTCACAACGACATACGGAAGTTTGTATCTTGTCGGCAAAAGTATGTTGCTGCTGGCGGTTTTTGATTTTTTGCTTAATTTTACACCGTACTTTGGGTGTTGTGATATACTTACTTCAGAGGTGACGTACATGCCAAGACGGCAAAATTACAGCGACAAACTTTGTAGATGTAATAGCTTAATTGGGAAAGCATTCTGCTCCGGAGCAGAAATATCCGCCCCCGGAAAATTTGTATTTCGTTTTAGTGTTTCAAGTTTCGTCTGCAGCAACGTAATATTAAGAGTTGCTGTTTTAAGTCTGAATTTTAGGATAAAAGGGAAATAAAATATAAATGAAACACATATATGCACATACAAAGTTCAGTAAGGAAAATAAGGTACCCTGCAAATTTCACCATCTTTTTTAACTGAGGACAAATATTTTAGCGGCGACTCTGCCTCTCTCCCAACGAGTAGCGATGACTGCGGATGAGTTGAAGCCTGCGTCATCAGCGGGGGATTTTATCGTCAACCGGGCTGAAGTCTTACCAGATCACAGACAAGTGGCGTCGTTTTTTGTTTACATTCATAAACTGTTTTTTCTCACCGCGAGAATTTCCCAATGGCCAAGACGATGCTTGGTGACCTCTGGAAATCCTGCACGCTTACACCGACCTCTGTGTAGTAGATGATCTGGCTGAACCTTTAGACTTCACCTGTAAGCCAGCACTTAGACCACTATTTTTTTTGACCTCTGGAGATCCTGCCCACTTGCACCGAACGCTGTGTAGCTGATGATATGGCTGAACCTTCAGACTTCATCTATAAGCCAGCACTCAGACCACTATTTTTTTTCGACCTCTGGAGACCATGCGCACTTGCACCGACCGCAGCGTAGCAAATGATCTGGCTGAACGTTTAGACTTCACCTATAAGCCAGCATTTAGACCACTATTTTTTTTTACTTATGGAGACCCTGTCCACTTGCACCGAACGCTGTGTAGCAGATGAACTGGCTGAACTTTTAGACTTCACCTATAAGCCAGCACTCAAACCACTATTTATTTTGACCTCTGGAGACCCTGTACATTTGCACTGAACGCTGTGTAGCAGATGATCTGGCTGAACTTTTAGGCTTCACCTATAAGCCAGCATTCAGACCACTATTTTTTTCGACCTCTGGAGACCCTGTACACTTGCACAGAACGCTGTGTAGCAGATGATCTGGCTGAACCTTCAGTCTTCACCTATAAGCCAGCACTCAGACCACTATTTATTTTGACCTCTGGAGACCTTGCCCATTTGCACCGAACGCTGTGTAGCAGATGATCCGGCTGAACTTTCAGAATTCACCTATAAGCTAGCACTCAGACCGCTATTTTTTGTCGTCCTCTGGAGACCCTGCACACTTACACCGACAGCTGTGTAGCAAATAATCTGGCTGAACCTTCAGACCTCACCTATAAGCCAGTACTTAGACCATTGTTTTTTTTTTACCTCTGGAAACCCTGCCAACTTGAAACGAAAGCTGTGTAGCAGATGATCTGCCTGAACCTTCAGACTTCTGACCTGGAGAGAGATTGGTTTTCATAACTTCGAATGCGAATTCCTCAGCTGCTTCGTGATTGCAGTGCCAACAGTAGAAGGGTTTAAGGACATTTTTCACCGTGTCCACACTGAGTAAACCATCAGTGGAAACGTCAGAGGAAAAAGTACAGCATATCAGCACTAGCTTCAAAAACTAGTGTCTACAGGTTCGACACTAATTTCGGAAACTTCTGAGACAGCAACAAGAAGCGTAACTTTTATCTTTGATACGTATTTATTTACGGAATATATCGGTAGCTGAGGTGCCGGTTACATCTACACCTACAGGTATGCTTATACGGATGAGGAAGTTACTCTTTCAGGCTCCTCATTACATGTAAGAATAACTTCCTCACCCATGCGGCTAGATGAGTCCTCCTCGGGGACAGGTTGATCAGCAAGCGGAACGTCCTTTTTCAGTGATGCAGAAATGAAGTCTTGAGGTTTTGTTAGCAGTGGCAACACCCCACACTGAATTAGAAACTTTATGCAGACATACGTAAATATCCCTTACGCAGCATATATGCAAAATACGTGGTCACGTGCGTTACCACGTGATCTTAAGACTGCTGCTCTTTGTAATATTCAATATTATTGATCACAATTTGAAAACCAAAGGATCTTTCGGATAAAGAGCTTATTGTGGGCGCCCGCCTCGCTGGAGCATCGATTTTCGAAACGTAGAGCTGACTGGTTTCTCAGAAGGTGAGATATCCTAGGTCTTTAATTTGTGGAAAAATAACTCACACTGCTTGTCTAAGAAACGTAACCAGGGCGTGAGGAGAATCTGTCAGGAACGAGCTCTCCTTAGCCTGAGAAGGCTTGCACAGAGAAACAGGATATTATGTGTGTAGTAGTTGACCGAAGCATTCAATGAAAGCCGTTCCAGGTCCATATGACAGCGAACTATCGGTATTGGCGGTCTGATGCCTACACGGAATTCACTGATTTCCACGAAGAACAGGGAAGTTCGCCTACATTGGTATCAGCAACACCGTGACTGGATACTGGAAGACTGGAAAAACGTCATACGGTCAGACAAGTCGCGGTACACCTTGTTATGTACGGACGGTAGGCAGATAGTTTGGAGGGAGTGCCATGAAGCAATGAACCCAGCTAGACATGTAAACACAACTCAAGGTTCTGGGGGTGGTGTCATGGTATGAGACACGTTCTGGTGGTACGGAACGGATCCCTTGGTAATGTCGGAAGGTCAGGTGTCCTCCGAGGATTGTCTGAACATTATTGCCGATCAAGTCAATCTGCAATGTTGACTTTTTATCCAGCAGGCGACCGCTGTTTCATGGACGACATGGCACAAGGCTCAAGATTTGTTCACTAGTGATTCAGTGATCATGACAACGATTTCATCCATCTTCTATGATCATCAAAAAGTCCGGATCGGAACCCCATTGTGAACGGATGTATGGTATATGTTGAAAAAACAAATCTGGGAGCAAAGTCCTCTTCCATCAAATCCGAGCCAATTAAAGGACTGTCTGGTGAAAACCTGGTATGTTATAGACGTAGATGAACTTCGATACCTTGTGGATTCTATGCCAAACTGCATATGTGCTGTAATTCGGGTTAAAAGGGATCCAACCTGGTATTAAATAAATGTCCAATTCAATGGCCGGCATCTGTAGCTGGGTGAAGCAGAGTGAGCAATATATCCGAACGATTGCCGAGGAGATTGAGAACTGCAAGAAGAATGAATAATAATACGAGCGAATGCCAACTTCTGACACCGACACTTGGTACGGTCTTTTGCACCTTGTCTTTGCACCTCATTGCACCTCGTCTTTGCACCGTCTTTTGCACCTCGTCCCTAAGCACAACATTTGAGGAAGAGTATGGCTAGGCACTGAAGAGCAGCATGTCCAGCTTGAACTTATCTGCGAAAGGTGTATGGCATCCCCTTAATAAGGGCCCCTACATGTAGAAAATTAGAGATATTCTTGGTAATCCTTATTCTTTTGATATGTGTACATATGCATACGTGTTCCAGTCCTTTGACGCAGCCTTTCGTTTTGGAACGGGGCCAAAGCGATCAGCGTCAACGAGAGATAGGACCAAAGGTGCTTGCACTACAGAACGTGGACGACTCAGACATGTGCGTACACTTGCGTTAGAACATCGTGTTCTGTACAGTGTACAATATAGCGGAGCTCAGAACTGTCCCAATAAAGACTAACTGCAGAAGTGTGCACACCAAATTTTAATGTATGGCGTATCTTTCATCAGGAAAAACTGTATGCTTATCATGTTCAACGGGTACAGAAAGTACCACCAGAGCATCCCCTAATGGGTGTTCAAACCCCGGTCCTTCCGGCCATCTAGTCTTCGGTTTTCCCGGGGTTTCCCGCAGACTCCCTGCGGGCTTGGGGATGCGAATGCGTAGTTGGTTTCCTCTGAAGTCGGCCCCGGACGCGCTTTGTCTCTGGACCCGCCTTCCCCAGGAGTCTGGGTTTACCAGATGAGTGTCGATGAGCTGGTAGTAAAACACTGTAAGACGAATGAAATCTTATGTCCCATGGCTTCAGGCACCTGCGGGAATACTGCCCATGGTTGTTGTTGTTGTTGTTGTTGTTGATGATGATGATGAGAGCATCCCCCTCTTGAGTCAGCTTTGCCTAATGGCTCGCAAAAATGTACCGAACTTGGTTTTCTCCATGCTGTGCTTTTTACGAATGAATTGCAATTCACTAAAAATGGTATGAAATTTCACGACATCCTTCACTAGGCACAGAACAATCCAGATGAAATCAGCCATTTTCGGGATTAATGAAGATACCATGTTAATGTTTGGTATAGTATCATCAAAAATACCTCATCTGTCCATTGTTCCTGCCACCGACGCCCAACGGCCACCGGTATTAGCACTACTTCGAGGAGGAACTACGAGCGTTATTTCACGACGTGCTATTAGCAACACGCATGCGCATATGATTCATGCATGATGCAGCGCCAACGCATTTTCGTCGAACTGTTAGAGAGTGTCTCGATTGTGCCCATTCTTCTAGCCTTTGGATAGGGACAAGTGGGCAAATTGCAAGGTCACCACAATCTACCGATGTGAACCCACTCGATTTTATGAGGACGACAGATGGTAATGCTTCATCAGTGTCTAAGAACAGGCTCTTAGTCAAAAATTCGCAGATGGCTGCAGGACAATGCGGAATAATCTGAGACGTTTGGAATCTGTACGGCAATCACTCTGCCGAAGCTGTGCCTGCATTGGTTCTCACGGAGCCCATTTCAATCGATGCAGAAAAATTTCTGAAATTCACGCACCACTTTGTGTAATTTCTTTCTTGAATTAACGAAGCATATTCCTGGTACAACCTGTTTCGTGAAATCACGGAAGAAAACCCTGAATTTCACGGATATTTTGTTCTCCAGGAAAATTCAGAATTTTCTCTCTCAGAAATGTTTCCGAAATTCGTTTCGTATGTTAAGGATAAATTAGCGTTTTTAAGAGGTGTTAATGAAATATTAACACCTCTTAACGGAAAACTTCTGTTCTCACTTTTCCGTATCCATACGACGGAACATTTCCTGTAATAGGAGTGATTCGCGGGAATACTTCAGGTTTGATTAAGAATTAAATTTCTGTAGTCTGATAGTCTGTCGAAGGATCTGATTTTAACACTTCTTGGAGGAGAAACCACGAGCGATATTGCACGAAGTGCCATTAGCAGCACGCATTCGCATATGGTTCATGCATGATGCAGTGCCAGCGTATTTTCGTCGAACTCTTGGAGAGAGTCTCGATTTAGCCTAGTCTAGCCATCAGACACGTACAGGTGGGCCAATTGCATGATCACCGCAATCTCCCGCTATGAATCCACTCGAAGTTTTGTGTGGGTTCTGTAGCGAGATCAGATACTGTGTATAGCCTTTCGCATGATATTTAGGTTACTGTGGCAACTGATATTCCTTTCCCTCTCTCCCCGTTTGCTGCACTAGCTATTGTACCTCGTATATTGTGTTACCGTAAGAAACCGGTTACTTAAAATTATTGTACAGGTGATGATCGTATGATGCATCAGTTTGTGTGCCCTTTAAAACAAAAGCTATTATAGCTATCAAGGGTAAATTTTATATATAGGCATTACGGATGCAGTAATCATGCTGGTGTTTGCACAGATCATGATATCTCGGGTGTGTAACATGTAAACATACGAGATGCGACATAATACTGTATAGTGAGACTAATTAATTACCTAACATATTTGAGCTTCAACGGCCAAGTGAATGTTGCTCCCTCTAAAGTGTTCGTCTTGAAAGGCACTACGTTATTCCAAAAAAAAAAAACATCCCTTTGCTCAAAAAGTTTCTAGATCTCATATTTTATCATTGGCTTTGGAGTCTGCATCTCACATTGTCTTTAATTTCCTGAAATTTGCGTCTTCTGAGGGTAAACTACGTGTTTTAAGAAGAGTCAAAAGTGATTCAGTGCTAAGTCTGACTTCAAATATGGATGATAAACTTGGGTAGCATCATTTTGCTCAAAACGAGATTCGCAGAAAACGCTTTAAGCGCCCTGTGATGCGATAAAAAAAGAATGCAGTTATGTCTATCCTAAATATTAGCGTATAACTGACTTTGCGACTTGGAAAGGAAGCTTGTTCAAGTTCTAAAATATTTCTGCACACACCCACCGCGATCACAAATTCTTTGCGTGTACAATCCACACACTAAAACCTTTTTCATAAACTTAGTACCACATTTCATATGTAGATATGTTATAGATTACAGGATCCATACGGTGGTACAGAAGTGGTTCTTCCAATTCCAGGTATGTCCAGTTTGTGAACAGTAGATAGCCTATTTGGCGTTATGATATACTGTATTCCACGGGTAATTCCATGTTTCTACACATCGAGATACCTGTTGTTTTATTCGAGTTTCAGCAGCAAATTTTCAAAGCTCGAAGCATTTGGGGCTCGTTTTGCTATTGTACCTCAGCACTGAGGTCAAATAACAAATCATAGTTTAAATCTTTCAGAATATTTTTTCAGTGATACAAGGGAAAACTTTAATCACAAATGATTGCTGAAAATGTGCATCTTACTCGCATTGGCATGAACTGCCATTCACCAGATGAATAACTTTTGAAAACTACCACGCGTACAGGTTTTTTATGTTTTCGGTTTGTTTTGTCACACAAATTCCATAAATGACAATTATAAAATGCATGTAAAGTTAAAGATATTGAGTACTGACTTAATGACTTCTTTTGGCGAGAAGTAATAATGACTTATTTTGGCGAGAAAATACTGGAGGACATTTATTGAGATCGGGGATATAGCAGCAGTGCTCTTTCCTTAACTGATCAGTATGTAGTTTGCACCCTAAAATGTTAGGAATGTACATTCCTCCATAGTCACTTCCTTCTGTACCACCATGGTAGTCTTCATATCCACGCTTTGTTACACCTGCTTCGCCACCAATTGTGTACCCGTAACCTACCCTATGTATTCCAGGTATCATTTTATTGTAGGGATGACACATCCCAAGTAGCACAACCTTGCAATTTAACGAAGGTCCAATGCTGAGCCACCGTCTTTTAGGAAAAGAATACAGTGGCTCAGTGTTGGGCCTACGTTAAATGCAAGGCTGTGCTACCTGGGATCAGTCCTTGGACCTCAGCCATATGATTACAGATAGCACAGTGAACATTTCTAAAATAATGAGAAGACTCCAGTGTAGTACCTTGTGATCTTATCGGTAGGAGCCAAAGAAGTGTCATATGCGACTCATATCTTTCTCTGACACTGTCATCTTCCCAGCCATATGCACAACTCCACTCAGTATCATCCTGGCACTGTTTCGCATCTAGGAAATCTTCCTTAATATTGTAACAGTCGATATTCACATTCACGGGAATGAAAACAGATCATTTACGTGATAATTCAGTCCAATATTCCTATTCTTCAATACCTTTCCCGTACACTAGTTCATGAGAAAAGCCTTTCTCTGCGAAAAGTACTAAAGACGACAGATATCGTTTGCTTTCGATATTGACATTCCACATGACGGCTTGTTGGTGATCATAATTGCAGACAGCACAAAATAGTTCAAATAAATGGAACCACTTTCACTACTGACGGCAGGAATCATCATGTAAAGATTTGACAACATGAAGACATCACCTTCACAAAGTTCTTTGACACTGGAGGAGCCATTCCAGCTCGGACTGCATTGCGTTACAAACCATAAACACTGACAGCTGCAGTACAAGTGACGAGTTAGTATATTTATGCAACTCTCTCACACACAAGAGAGTTGCATAAATGACAAGTGTCGCAGTCGGCGCAGCAGGTGTGCTCTTAAACACAGGACAAGTCACAGGCTGCAACTAATGTTATACCACGAGGCGATGCG
Organism: Macrothele yani; assembly: GCA_039090855.1. Classification (NCBI taxonomy): domain Eukaryota; kingdom Metazoa; phylum Arthropoda; class Arachnida; order Araneae; family Macrothelidae; genus Macrothele; species Macrothele yani. The sequence goes on along the minus strand of CM077010.1, from coordinate 134,408,356 downwards.
ACGACGGATGGAGTGGAATGTGTTTACCGGTGGGCAAGAAACTCCCAGCTGCTGAAGTTCCTCGCATTTCACACACGCAAAATGACAGTCGTCCAGAAATGAAGCAACACCCAAATCAGTTTTTGCAGCCAAGTTGACAGCCACATGCTGTAGTGTTGGTGCCTGTTACTAACAGCAGAGATTCCTGCAAAAGAAATTTAAATTAACATTCATGAAGAAGTAATTCATTAATTTTAGTTGTTATTCATGTATGATTTAATACTGTTACGAAAAATGGTTAATTCTGAAGAAAAAGATTAAATTAATACAGACGTTTTGTTCTTATTGACTGAGTGATCACTAAATTATAAGCATCCCTGAGCAAAGTGATTTACACAGGATACTGGCATAAGGAGGAGAAAGGAATACTATATAAAGGCTAGAAGTGTGTACATATATAAGAAGCTCGCGGTCCAATTGAGAGCGAAGTTACGGACATAATGAGTAAAACCTAGGATTTATCTGAGTTTACGAAAAGCCATATTGCGGGCACAAGAAGAGTTGGTGTTTTTATTTGGGAAACGGCGACATTTATGTATTGATGGAGGGCTTCAGTGGTTAAAGTGTTCCAGGAGTGGTGCCAAAATGGTGAAATAACTTACCGGAGACACAAATGTAAAGGAAGGCTGGGTTTCAGATGCAAAGGACGTGTTAGTCGCATTGTACAGGGCAATCGGCGCAGCATAGTTTCGCAGTTGACAGCCGAACATAATACACTCATTGTCATAAAAATCCACGCACCAAGAAGGAGGCTTCGGGTTGAAAGGAGATTTTAGTATTGAGATGGTACATACCAAGGACAGAAGTGATTACAATATCACAGCAGCAGAACGATTTCTCGCGGACATACGGTACACACCATCTGGTCCTACACGTGCTCGATGGGAGAGAGATCAGGAGATCTTTCAGGCCACAGAAACGTCGTAGCATGACGTAGATAGTCCTGGTAAACCCAAGCCGTGTACGGACGAGCGTTACCTTGATGGGGAAATGGCTCCGGGCCGCTCCGCCAGGAAAGGCAGCACATGGAGCCGCAGGATCTTCTGTGCATAGCGCTGGGATGTCAACGTCTCTCGGATCACAGCGAGGGAAGTCCATCTGTCATACGCGATGGCTCCCCAGACCATCACGCCTGCATTTCGGGACGTGTGCTGCTGTACAGTGAGGTTGGGATTGTAGCGTTCACCTGCGGTTCTCTACACTCTGACACGGTGGTCGTCCGTTCCCATACAGAAGCGGGATTCGTCGATGAACACTATACGTCGCCAGTCGGTAGAATTCCACGTTGCTCGCTGCTGACACCACTGCAATCGACGCAGACGATGGTGATGTGGTTCATTTTTGTTGTAATATAACTAAAGTACTATTTCACCTTTATTTACAAAACACTATTCTAGAACATAACAACTTCATTAAATAACAGAAAATGGAACATGATGAGCTCTTCGCTCACAATTTACATGACCTGTCTTTTCAGAGGAAAATCCCAGAATGTAACGCTATTACGTCATACACAGAGCGTCTGCATTGCGGAGCGCATCTGGCGCCATCTGTTATTCGAGAAAGGCATTGAGAATTGCAAAAATATATACAACAGATGGTCAGGTGTTAATGTCAGAAAACGTAAGGGCCGTCGAGAGTGCAGATTCACCTCTCTCAGGCGTATGGTTCTGTCGGACACAGGAGTCCTTTTTACAGCAACCACATGTCTCTGATATTGGACAAGGACGTCGTTGCATCTGTGCGTACGGCTCTCACGATCCCACTGTCTTCTCTGCTGGTGTGTGTCTGGATTGTCCAGAGCCAGTACGCCGTGTCTGAGTGCCTTCCCGTGTCCATTGCTCCCAACACGATTGCACCGTACTGTCCAACCGGCCCAAATGGCGGCCGATTCAGGGTGCCGGCCATCCTGCCTCTCTCATCCCGACGATACTGCCTCGTTCAAACTCCTTCAGTTGCCGGTACGCACATCTACGGCGGCTCGTCAGATGTCTATCACTCAGTGATATCACCTGACTTTTACCGTGCACTTCGGCACGAATGTGGCAGTCACCTGCGCGGCGCGTATAAGCAACCAAGGATTGCAATTGCAGCACCGGTTTCGGACGCGCGGGCATGCGGAATTGCACGAAACTTTAATCATTTGCATGTCTGCCCTCCCTGTAGCTATTCTTCGAGTTTCGAGTTAATCGCACGGTTTTTTCTTGGTGCGCGGGTTTTTATGAAAATGAGTGTACTCGTCAACCAAAAGCAATATTCCGCACGACTATGCGTCGTAAATTGCACGCTGTCAGGGATGAGGTGCATATCACACGCTGTCAGGGATGAGGTGCATATCACACGCTGTCAGGGATGAGGTGCATATCACACGTTGTCAGGGATGAGCTATTCATCACACGTTTTCCGGGATGAGGTTAATATCACACGCACTAAGGGATGAGGTACACGTTTCCCGCTGTCAGGGATGAGGTATATGTCGCACTCTGTCAGGGATAAACTACATGTCATACGCTGTCAGAGATGACCTACATATCATAAATTATCCGGTATGAGGCTAATATCGCACGCCGTCAGGGATGAGCTATATGTCATGGATGATCTATGTATCGCCCGCCGTCAGGGATAAGCTACGTGTCACACACTGTCAGAGATGAGGTACATGCCGCAAGCCGGCATGGATGAGGTACATGTCGCACGTTGTCAGGGATGAGCTAGATGTCATACGCTATCTGGGATGATGTTAATGCTCTAGTCCATCAGAGATGAGCTACACGTCTCACGCTCTCAGGGATGAACTACATGTCGCACGTTATCCGGGATGAACTACATGTCGCACGCTATCCGGGATGAACTACATGTCGCACGCTGTTAGGGATGAGGTACATATTGCACGCTTCAGGAATGACGTACATGTCGCACGCTGTCAGGGATGAAGTATATGTCACACGCTGTTAGGGATGAGGTACATGCCACACGCTGGCAGCATGCCGATTGGATCATAGAAGATTGAAAACAGGTACAGGTAAGCTAGTTCGACGAAGTCACGATAAGTACTCTATTCTGTCGATGGTCGAGTCGGTATTTTGCATTAACAGCGTGAATTTATGGGTCCCTTATGCTTGGCCTCAACTGACCGGTGTGGGCGGTTGTACGATATGTGGAGTGTTCAGAGGGGAAGAACTGAGACCTCTGCTGCGTGTGGATCAATCATGGACACCGACTACGGCACTGTGAGCGATGCAGTACACAACTTAAAAATATCTGTGGAGTGCGTAAACATAACAAAATAAAATATATTGTATATGATGCCTTACCTCATCAGAAGCAAACAGCATAAAACAAGTTGAAAATATACGCCTCCTGCTCCAAGGCACATTTTCATGCGGCAATTTACATCGGAGAACAACCGTTGTGGCATGTCACAGCAACTTGCTGTATCTCACATCTAATCTTGTCTCTCAGCTGTTCAGTTGTCCGAGGTTTGTTAGTTCGGAGGGATGAGTTGCAGCAATCTCGGTGGCCACAATTCTTTCGAAGTAGTCCTATCTTCAAAGAAATTTCAGATTTCCTTGATTCTCCTATTCTACGCCTGACACGTTGCATCATCTTGCTGTAAATATCCATGGGAAAGTTCATACCCGAACACGTTAAGGTACAGGTCTGTATCCACAGTCTCCTTGAAAAAGATTGGTCTGGTGATTCGATGGATGGATATCACGCAAGTGGCACATGTCCGTGTATTTTGGAAATTTATGTAACCGGATACATGGAATCAGGCATTGTCTGTGTACCACGTTATGTCCACCAGTAAGCATTAATCACAAAAATTGGCGGGACCAATGGACCATATTGCTCAGTTTCCTATAAAAATCTTCATCAAGATTTTGAAGGCGAGGTCAGCTGCAAATGCTGTTTTACTTCTTCCACGATTTTGTCAGATGTTGGTGGCTGCCCACCAGAGTGAAATTCACTCTTCAACTTGTCTCCAACTTTTTCACCAACAGGGACGTCGCTCGACTTCGAAATCAGGATGGCGATGGGTGGGCAAGTAGTATTTTTGCTGGGGATAGGTTTGATAGCAACTTTATTAACGCTAATATGTATCAAATACGTGGATATAATGTAAATGGACGATGTCATCGCTCTGTCCACGTTATTTTATAAACAACGCATAGCGACTGAAAAATTGTGTTCCGACACCGCTGGGATCGAACCCCAGATCCCTCGATAACTAGTCGAGTGCGTTCGCATTTACGCTACGGAGTCAACAATTCTCAGCGCCATGCGTGGTTTATCAGTCAGCATCTGACTATACGAATCCGTATTGATGGTCTCAGCAACTGAGATGTCGTCATCTGGTGGCATTTAACGGAACAGCTATTTAATTGTAGCTGATAAATTCAAAGGAGCGATAGAAATGGTTAATATGTATCAAATACGTGGAGATAATGTAAATGGATGATGTCATCGCTCTGTCCACGTTATTTCATAAACAACGCATAGCGACTGAAAAATTGTGTTCCGACACCGCTGGGATCGAACCTTAGATCTCTCGATAACTAGTCGAGTCGGAACACAATTTTTCAGTCGCTATGCGTTGTTTATAAAATAACGTGGACAGAGCGATGACATCGTCCATTTACTTTATTAACGCAACATCGAAAGAAAATTTTTAATACCTTTTTTACTACAGACTGCAAAGAATTCGTGCAATCCTACCTCCCTGGATGCTATTCATTAATTTTGGAACTGTCTTGAAGTTTTTGCTTTTTTGGAATACAAATAATCCAAAATTTGGGGTCTTTTTTTATTAATGTTCAGTCCATCCATTTCTAATAAGATTAGCAAAACGTGAAGACTTGCATAGCCGTATAGTAAACATGGCACACTGCGTCCAGCACCAGTATTTACTGATTAAAAGAAAATGTTCTGCCTAGGACAAGGGTCTGAAAGGAAATGTTTTCCTGGATTAGAGTTGAGAGAAAGAAAGGACACGCAAACACAATACCTCCTTAACTCCTCTTCATCGCGCCAGCGACATTGTCTTGCACTTATTTCTTATAAAGCAGTCGTCGGCCACGTCCTGCGCACACACTTCCAAGAACCAGACTTAAGAGCGCTGGTATAGCTTTAGACTCCACTTTCCGTGTTGAAATCTCTGACTTAGCAGCACAAACAAACAGCAGAGCAATTAATAATGACCTCCTCCTGTGAATTTCCCTACCCACCCTACTAATTTTTAGCACGTCTTTTGCAAAAAAAGATCGTGCTTATGTTATCGATTTGTCCGTCCGTCCGTCTGTACCCACGATATCTCTGCAACTATTAGTCCGATTTGAAAAATTCTTTTTGCATTGGGAAGCTTGAAATATGCGAATGATGATCCTTTATTTCGTTTTTTTTACGATGCTCAATTTCGCCGCTAGAGGGCGTAAATGCAAATGATATCGAATTCAAAAATACGTTTTAATCCACATATTTGCTTCTAAATATCCGATTGTAAAAATCTTTTATCTTTCGATTTCATTTACGTCGAAGCGTATTTTAGATATAGTTACTTTTTCAAATTACGCATAGGTTTTCAGCTAGGGGTCGTAAAAGTAAATTACATTTCCCCCAATAACTCTTCTTCTAAAACTCCGATTTGAAAATTTTTTCTTTAGCGGATACACCTCCTAATGGAAAATCTTTTGCATATAATTTCAAATGTTTGCTAAAAAATACTTTGGCCACCAGGGGCGTAAGGGTTAATTTTTGCTTCTGATATATTTACCATAAAATCTGAGCTTCCAAAATATCAATTGAAAAAATTCTTTCGTGGACTAATGCCACTCACATCGATAAACCTTTTCGGAATATTTTCTTCTTAAAATATTCCACAGTTTCTTCGCCAGGGGGCGTAGATGTATATCTTATTTTCGTAAATATCTCTACTTCTAGAAGTCCGATTTGAAAAAATTCTTCTTTGTTGGATAGTGTTTTCAGTGTGACATGTTTTTCATATAATTTCAAAATTTTCAAGTAATTCATAGACTTTCTGCAAGGGGCGTAGAGGCAAATTGCGTTTCCCCTATATCTCTGCTTCTAAATCTCCGATTTGAAAAATTTTTTCTGCACCGCATACAGTTTCTGATGGGAAATCGTTTGCACATAATTTCTATTTTTTGTGAAAAAATGGTTTGGCCACCAGGGGCGTAAATCTTAATTTCCGCTTCTGATGTATTTGCAGCAAAATATGAGCTTCTAAAATCTCGATTGAAAAAAAAGTCGTTTGTAGACCGATAGTACTCATGTCGACAAACCGTTTAGAAACATTTTCTTTTTAAAATAATGCATGGTTTCTACGCCAGGGGGCGTAGATATATATCTTATTTTTTCGTTGTCTTACTGATATGCAAAAAAAAAAAAAAAAAGCTTAAACTAAGAACTCAGAAGAGTGGAGAACAACTGAAGTTTCATGGACCATTGGATGCGATTTTAATAAACTTTCTACAGAGGAGTAAACAACGTACTTGCTAGGGGAAAATACTTTAGGCTACACGACGAAAACATGAGACCTATTCTGACTCGGCAAAGTCCAAGTTGTATTTTAAAGTTAAAAAATTATAAACTTGGTGGTCAAGAAAAGCCCACCCTCGCACCCGCTTGGCTACGTCCCTGTTCATCAAGCGATAAATAATGCTTCTGTTTGGCTGCTGGACTCAGAATCTTGCGAACCGTCTCTGAATTTCCTTGAAAGAACTCGACTCTAAGTATGCACGAACAATGAAAACTCGCTCAAGAATCGTACATCGCTCTACCTCTTTTTGCTGAACGACTGCAAATGAGGGACAAACAAGACGCACGTATCTTTCTGGAGCCATCTCGATCGCAGTGTTGCCATCTTCCAAAGCTTATTTATAATAACGTAAGAAATAACTGCAAACAGGTTCTGTTTTCACCTATGTCGAACCAACAAGCACATTTCACGGAAACAGGGTTGCGCAATGAGTGGATCACACTATACGAGGGCATGCTTGCGAATAGTGTACTCCCCACAAGGCTGCTCATAGATGAGGACGGGTTCTTTCAGGAACGATCATACTTCATGCCATCGAGCCCGCCTCGTGCAGGAATGGTTCGACCAACACAAAGTCGACATGGGATGTCACGAATGGCTCCCATAGTGGCCTGAATTCAACCCAATTGAACATCTATGGCATGTTCATAACGTAATTTCCTTTCCGCTATAATCCTTACCTCAATAAGTACGTTATGTGAGCTAAGTTAATGCAGTATTAGAAGGTACCCATACACCTTACAAGAGAGAGGTCAAGTAGTACTTACAAATACTTTTATTGTGCTTGCATGGGTTGTACTCCACACTCACATATGGTTTACTGGCTTACTCGATACAGTATCAGTGATTTAACATCCAAACACAATATAAAAGCACGTCTATCATCACTAACATCAATCTCCTTAAACAACCGCTGCATCGCCCTTTTATCTATCGTTCTTATCCCAACCACACATACGTCACACTTGTTCCGACCTCAGGGTGTTGCCAATAGTATTCTCGTTTGAGGGAAAAGACATAACGTTAAGATTTCAAAATGTCTAAGAGAACAAACTCAAATTTACAGAGAAAAAGAAACTCAAAAGGAAAGTTAAAATAGAATATACGTTGCATGTTGTAGAAATCCCAGGTGAGGCAATTGAATACACTGCCCTGCTCCGCACCGGAACTGTGGAGCTTAATACAAACCGTTAAGTTTTGGATCCTTACACAGTTAAGTTTTGGATCCTCACACAGTTAAGTTTTGGATCCTCACACAGTTAAGCTTTGGATCCTCACAGAGTTAAGTTTTGGATCCTTACACAGTTAAGTTTTGGATCCTCACAGAGTTAAGTTTTGGATCGTCACAGAATTAAGTTTTGGATCCTACAAACATCTCGTGGAGTCGATGTCACACCGCATGGAGGCCGCTTTCCCTGTGAAAGGCGGGCCAACGAAGTACTAAGTTTTTGGTTGAAAGTCAATGAATATTCAGTGCACATAGATACTATAGAATTCGTAGAAAACTGAACAACAAAAAAAACGTTTAATTAAAACCAATGTTTTGTTTTCACTGATTGGTAAAAAAGGAAAGGATTCATGTAAATAATAAATAAAATATTGGTCACGAACGATTTTCATACATTGTTACAAAAGAAAAGACCCATACAAAAAATCTAAACATGCATGATTTCTTTCGACATGTTGTTACGAAAATGGAGGAAATCTGCAAAAGAAAATTTAAATGAACATGAATTATTAGGGAATATTCTACACTATCTTTAAAACATAATACATGACTCACGAGATTCTAAAATCTCGTTTCATGGCTCAAATAAAAACACTCAATAATTGCCGAGCTTTCGCGCTCCATTAGGTGGCTTCGTCTGGGCAAGATTATCAGAGCCTTTAAACAATAATAGACAACGTTGAAACAATTCATGGTAATCATTCTGAAACAATTCAGTTCAGGGATAACACTTTTTTCTTACACATTTTTTCTCGTATAAAACAATTTATGCGAATGTTTCATCCTTGTCTGTTACTGTTCTAAGGCTTTGATAATATAGACCAGGCAAAGCCTCTCAGTGAAGCTCTTACACATTTTGTCACGTACAAAACAAGTAGTGGAAATTGTTTCAACGTTGTCTCTTACTGTTCTAAAGCTCTGATAATCTAGCCTAGACGTAGCCTCTCAGTGAAGCTCTTGTACATTTTGTCACGTATAAAACAATTCATGAAAATTGTTTCAGCGTTGTCTCTTACTGTTCTAAGGCTCTGACAATGTAGCCCAGACGAAGTCTCCCAGCGAAGCTCTTACACATTTTGCCACGTATAAGACATTTCATGGGAATGTTTCGGCGTTGTTTGTTAAAACGTGCGTACGTACGTCACAAGAAAATACGCTGCATCAAGAATTTAACAAGAAAGATGACACCGAATTTTTGGGTGTAATTTGTTTTTTTGATTGGAGGTTTAACGACCACCGTGAGCAACTTAATGGGCTATAAGCAGTCGAGTCCCTAATTTAGAAGGTCATATTTGGCTCCAAATACATCGGAAGGGAGAGAGCCAGTGCCGTAAGACAAACACAACATCCATGCAAACGATTCTCCCCGGGATCCGAACCCGGACCCCGTTCGGACGAATAGATCAGAGGCCATCGCTTAGACCACTGCGCCACCGGGGCGGCGGCTCGGGTGTAATTCGTAGCGCGTTTTTCAAAATGCATTTTTAAATTCTTCAATAGTGCTATTCTCCCCGTTACCACTCTTTTTAAAAAAGAACTTTGAAACTTTTCACTACACTTTTGAGCGTATTAAAAAGATTCATACCTCTTTCAACTGCATCCGATGCTTCCTCAATCAAATCATTTTCTTCCGATGTCTTCAAAGCAACGAACTCACGCACATTGTTCGTTATCTCTTCGATATACAGATCTCTATCAGTCGTAATAAAATCTTTGGGATTTCCTTCCCTGTTTAGGCACGTAATAATGAGTACGACGTGGCCGTAGACAGGGAAGTGTTTTGAGGGTTTAACATCCCCCCCGCCCGAAACGCATTACTTAAAAAATAGAGATAGGGTAGATAGATAGATCAATGTACATTCTCTGAACAAAAGTAAAGCAGTGAATCTTCTCTAGGACTTTCTCTTTCAGCTGGTAACCTACTACACTGACTGGTGGATTAAGATCAATCCGTCTAAGAGCAGTGAGCTGTTGTTCAATGCATCTCTCCAAGGAGTATCGAAACTTCACATGTTTCGGGAGATAATCTCCTGGGTTACTTCCACTAAGTACCTGGGGCTCCAAATACACTGGTGTTCAAAAATTAAGAACGAAGAGGAGAAATTAGCATAACAGCGGAACGAGCAGGCAGAACGGACCGAAATACCAACATGACGTAGGGGAGGGGGGTGGGGTGGGGAGTGTCGGAAGGGTATAAAGCACACGGGCGGTGTACGCTCAGCAATTCTGTGAAAGCTATTGCACGGTGTACATCGGTTTGAACGACGTCGAGTTGCTGCTATCGTGTGATATGGCCAACAGGCAATCCAGTAGATGACATCTGGATGACTTTACCCGAGGTCGCGTCATTGGGAAGTTGGAAGAAGGTCGAAGTGTGACTAGTGTGGCCGAGGAGTTCGGGATCGCTCACAGCATCGTTTCACGAGCTTGGAGAGCATTTCAAACGACAGGAACAGCTGTCCGAGAGTTTAGCAGTGGTCGTCCACAAGCAACCACTGCGGCGGACGACCGGTATATTGTCCTACAGGCGAGAAGAGACAGACGGCAGACAGCGGGAGAAATCGCAAGACACATGCAACAGACAACTGGACGTCCGTTATCGCGTTTTACCGTGGTCAGGAGGCTGCACAAAGGTGGTCTGTTTGCACGACGACCAGTACGGTGTGTGCCATTAACGCCTGCTCATCGGAGACGGTGGTTTCTGTGGTGCCAGGAACACAAGAACTGGACACATCAGCAACGGGGTCGAGTTCTCTTTACGGATGAAAGCCGGGTTAGTCTGACGAGCGATTCTGGACGTATACACATCTGAAGAGAGCAGGAAACACGCAATCACACCTCCAACATCATCGAAAGAGACCGCTTTGGAGATGGCGGAGTTTCCGTTTTGGGGCGGTATCATGCTTGGTAGCCGTACTGACCTCCACATCTTCCACGGATGTTCAGTCACTAGTGTCCGCTACTGTACCGAGGTTCTCCTGCCTCATGTGCGTCTGTTTAGAGGTGCTGTGGGTCCTGAGTTCCTCTTCATGGACGACAACGCTACACCTCATCGTACAGTGGCTGTCGCAGAGCTGTTGGAGAGTGAAGATATTTAACGCATGGATTGGCCCTCAAGCTCCCAGGACCTAAATCCAATCGAACACGTGTGGGACCTTCTCGGGAGACCCTTGGCAGCACGTCGCCAGCCGCCAGCAACGATTCCGCAGCTGCGATTGGCGCTGCAAGAGGAATGGGCCGCGATGCCTCAACAGCTCCTTGACAACCTCGTCCTCAGCATGGACAGACGTTGTAAATCCTGCAACGCAGTCAGGGATGATCATATCCCCTACTAAAGACTGGATTTTTCTTGGCAGCCACCTGTCACATGGACATTTCTGTCTTCTGTCCAGTTGTGCTCGAAGCTACCCTTTCAATAAAGTGCCTTTGCATTCTTTGGATTCCTTGTTTGGACGGTTTTGCTCACTTGTCCCATATTCTTACATTTTGGGGGTCTTAGGGTATGATTTGAGTTGATGTGGAGTACTTCCACTCGACGTAACATTCGATAAACCGTCTCGTCCTTAAGTTTGGCACGCCAGTGTAGACTGTCGACTTTCGTGGATAGCGAACACCTACTACCACACGAATAAAGCTATGAAAAAGACACCGTTAGCACCGTGAGACATCCGCCTAGTCAGATGATATCGAGTGCTCTGTCAGCATCCGGTATTGCTTCATTATCCTTTTCGCCGACAGGCACTACCATGACTGGTTCTTTTTATGTGGAAATGTTACTGAGAAGCTGGTAACTCATATGCAAGTGTACAGATGCACAATCTTTGTGCATGATGGTTCTCAATGCCACAGATCAAAGACAGTAAAGGACTACCTGCAGAGGAAAAACATAACTGTGCTTGACTGGCCTGGTAATAGTCCCGACCTTAACCCAACCGAAACAAGCTTTGATTGAGGAGACAAACTACGTGTTGTGCAAAGACATTTCAAGTGATTACTGCAAATACCTCATTGAGAGTATGCCACATCGTATTCTGTCCGTTATAAAAAACAAAGGTGGCCACACCAAGTACTGATTTCTGTCTCTTTGTGTTCTAAAGAATGTAAGTATTCATCTGTGGTGTCATCTTTTTCAAATATCTCTGACGACTAATTAGCTGTTTCTTTGAAAATCTTAATTTTCAATGAATGGAGAGGTGGTCTTAAACTTTTTGCAAATGACTGTATACGCCACTTCCCTGATAAATAACGAATTAACTCGAAGAAATACACGAAATTTTAAGAAAGCCAAACATTGCAGGAAAATGCAGGAAAGAGAAATAAAGAAAGGCAAGATTATTTCCTTTTCCAGTGGCTGCTGAGATTGTTTTCCATAACATTTTGAAAAATGTGATGGAAGGAAGTAAGGTAGTGCAAAATCAAAGATAATAATGGTGAAAAATAGTGGAGGACATACAGACAGTCAAGCCAAAAATAGAGGATGCACAGACCATTTGAATATCTCTTACTTTCCATCATACGCCCAGTAAACTCACCGATAATTACCAGTCGACTTTAGTAAATCATTCACCTTGAAAAACCCATTGTTCATGAACACAAGAGTACAGTGCCTAGAAGAATTAGTGTGACGTGCTCCATAAGATGTCCTTCACGGTTTTGTGACCAATCGTCATGAAATGACAGAGGGCGCTGTCATCGGAAGTTACGTTAGGAGCTTCATCGGCTTCATGCTTTTCAATGGTGGGAAGTTTGTTTGCCAAGGATTTGCTGCCTTACGAAACTTCACATTTTCACAAAACAAAGGTTAGTGGAGGAAATCTTTTTGGCAGTATCTTTGCTAATTCGTTGTAGCTCGATCATAACAGTAATACACTAGGTAATTCAACAGTTGATCACTAAAACGCAATAGGCTTATTCGGGTGTTAGTGTGCTAGTTTTATTCAACTGTGGATTGTTTATAACGAAATTTATTTCCGAAATTAGTAACTTTTTATTGGTGAAGATGTAGAAGTTGATCAAGTATTGGCTGTCACGCGTTAAACCTACTGTATGGTTAAACTTAAGTGCAGTACTGAAATCGACTGCAACAGTTATAAGATCATAGGGAAATAATGTCAGCTATGAAAGGACTGGAAAATTCTGCATTAGCAAATAATAAGAAGCATAGAAAACGGAAAAGGCAAAGCAGCTGTTTTGTGCCAGGATGTAATACTGGCTATAAATCCTGCAAGAATAAAATATCACTCTTTGCTGTCCCCAAAATTCCTGATATGTTGAGCAAATGGGATAAGGCAATTCCCAGAGCTGATAAGAAACTTGATGAAAGTTGTGTTGTATGTGCCTTGCACTTTGAATCTAAATTCATGGAGATGCATTATCGTTCCACTATTCAAGGTAAGGAAGTTCTAACATGCGGAGACAAACCATTACTCAAGCCTGAAGCCATACCTACTATTTTCCAAAATTTAAAAGGCGAACGATCAATTAGTTTTTCCAATTTTTAAGGGAGGAGGGCATGCCCTACTGTGCCTTTCCCACGTTACGCCTGTGTGTATGCTACATTAATAATTTCACTTATTTATAAGGGTAAAAATAGTTACAGGAACTGCATAGAATTATCCCACTTAGACTCCATGAACACCCACTTCTTAATTTTTACCTTATTAAACTTTTTACTTAAGGTGCAAAAGAATTTTCCTCTCTTCACTGCAAACCCATTTGAATAGCAAATTTAATCACATAATTATTATAAGGTGAAGAAAAGTAAAGAAAAATGTTATAATTATTTTTTTAAAAGAATGTCATCATATACATTCAGTTTTTTTTTATATTTACTTCTGTCCGGTATGATTCATTTTGTTTATCGTATCACAGGCAAAGTTTTTTTAGGAATGATTTTTATAAATGGATTACAGTTAGTATATTATTAGAAAATAGACCAATTTTAAAAATAGTAATCGCATTTTTGTATTCTATTTTCAACTCATTAAAAGGCTTCTTTTCAAAGCCAACTAAATGGAAAGTTTCAATATTTATTTTGATCACATGTTCTTACCAAGACATTTAGTCACTCATTGCTGAACAATGAAGTATGTTACTAAATAATTTATAAAGTTTTTAGGTTACTGAATTTTAAGACATTATTGGAATGCACATTGTAAAGCCGATGTCTCATTGAGAAAATATTTCCCCCTTTTTTTTCCGGTAAGGTTTTGAGAGGCAAAACATTTTCTTTTTTTTTTTTTAATTTTTACTTTATACTGTAAGTTGATGTTTCAGTGATTGTAAACTGCATATTGGTCTCCAGTGTTTTTGCATAATGTAACCCATGTATGACTCTAAAACTTCCGAAATATCTAACATTAATGTTGACGTTAGCACAATGCAAAGCTTAACTTAAACTACGATACCCTTATTAATGAATCTTGAGCACCCCGTTCGTTCTTTTTTCTTTTTTTGGGAGGGGGGAGAGGGGTGAAAGAGTTGTATCCATTTTTTCGTATATACTTATCTGCTTATAAAATATCGTTCGAGGAGTACACATAATACTGACGAGCTAGGTGTGTGTCATAGAAAGATGTGCGTTTTCGTCGTCCTTCCTCCATGAAAAGCGACGTGACATCCGATGACAGCGCCATCTACCGCTTTCATGATTGTGGGCAGCAAGTTTTTCTGCGAGCACGACACACTAATTCTTCTAGGCACTGTAACAAGAGTAATAATTTGATCCTCACCAAGGACTTATGACTTGCAACCAGAAATGTCATTAAATGAAGAAATAAAATGTTAAAAAAACAAGTGAAATAAAAGATTAGACATATTGATAATTATGAGTTAAGTGATCTATCATTCTTTTTGCTTCATCTTTTCTTAATGCATCTTCCCAAACTTCTTTTTTCATTAAATGTAAAATGCTAAACTATTCTAAAAAGAATATAAATAAAGAAAATCTAGCCAAAAAATTAAAGGAAAATAAATTCTAATCTTCATAATCAGCCGAGCGAGGCAGAAGTTTGCGTACTGTATGCTCAACTTGCAATCTTGCATTTACCTCGAGGAAATACTTAAATTCATTTTTAGTACACTAACTTGGTCTTTCAACATTGTTGAAACAGAAAACTGGGTTTTTTTTTGAGTAAATTTATTTCTCTCAACCTAAAAAAATCGAGGAATCTTTATCCAGTGATAGAACAGATGACTTTCTAGAACTAAAGCTGCCAAAAAGAAGAAGATTCTCTGGAACTAAACTTGCCAAGAAAAAGAAGATAAAGAAGAAACTTACCAGTGTAATGCAAAAATGAAAACCAATACCACTATATACACAAACCACGCATGATTAAAATAACTTAAAAAGTGTTTTGGAATAAAAGCTGACATTTATTTACGCGCTAAAATACAGATAAGTTAAAAACAACAGATGGCAATATCTTTCAGGGTTCACTGTGACCCCACCGTCAGTCCGAATGCACAAACGAAGACAAGCACAAAAACATAAAGATTCACATATCACCCATAATAGTACATTGCAAACCTGGGTGTTAAGGGTTGCCATTAATGAAAGAGAAACTCACTCACAGAATATAGTTACAAACCATTACCCAGTTGACACGTCATCACTATCCCTGCCGAACTGCTCCCTCATAAGTGAAAGCCACTGTGCCGGAATGAGCATTAGGCAGTCCTCCTTACAACAAATTGATGAATGTCTGAAAATACATAGGCTCTCCGCAAAGATCAAGGTAGCTAGCTTTATTTGGATCAGACATCATAACTTTGTACTGTTGCCAATTGGGTGTATGTTCACTGTTCACCCCTCTTCACAATTCGAGTCAATGAAGTTGAAGGCATGCCCAAACGCACAGCATACTTATGTTCCAACAGTCTCACTCCCAGAGTGCGCATAGTCGAACCAATGTACCATTTATCACACAGTCCCGGGGTATTGTTGTAACGAGGACTACTCAGTACTCATTCCAGCACCGTGGCGTTCATTTATGAGGGAGCAGTTCGGCAGGAATGGTGATGACGTGGCATCTGCGTAATGGTCTGTAACTATATTCTGTAAGTGAGTTTCTCTTTCATTGACAGCAACCCGTAACACCCAGGTTTGCAATCTATTATGGGTGATATGTGAATCTATATCTCTTCGTGCTTGTCTTCATTGTGCATTTGGCCTGATGATGGGGTCACAGTGAACCCTGAAAGGCCGCCCCGGTGGCGCAGTGGTCTAAGCGATGGCCCCTGATCATTCGTCCGAAAGGGGTCCGGGTTCGAATCCCGGTCAGGCATGGATGTTGTGCTTGTCTTAAGGCACTGGCTCTCTCCCTTCCCTGGAACCAGTGACCCTAAATTAGGGACGGGCGACTGCTTATAGCCCATTGAGTTGCTCACGGTGGTCGTAAAACCTCCAATAAAAAAAAAAAAAAAAAAAAAAAGAACCCTGAAAGATCTTGCCATCTGCTGTTTTTAACTTTACTGTATTTTTGATGTGTAAAAAAATGTCAGCTTTCGTTCCGCAACACTTTTAAGTTTTTTTAGTCGTGCTTAGATTAGAGTGTGGTTTGTGTATGTAGTGGTACATTCAGCACGAATTTTCATCTCATATTTGAAAATCAGTAGTCTTCATAAATTCAAAACACTGGAATGCCATACTGTATGCAGATAACTTGAATGCATGTATTTCGTGAGATTTGAGTATTTGGTTTTGGAAACGCAGTCATTGTGCGTGCGCGAGCTCGTATACGTATTACTCGAGCGTCAGATCCTTCAAAATAGCTTACGAATGGAAATAAGTGTAGGCCTACTTATTTCGTATATCATGTGATCTTCGAGTTGAAAAATGTTCCGTAGGTTTTCTGTGACGTCTTTCACAATCACACTATTTTGGTGTAACTTAAATATTCAGAAAGATGCAAAATTAATGACTTGGCGAAGAATGAACGACATTCGCGAATTTGTTAACTTTATTTGTACTGTTGTTTCTCAAGGCGCTGACATTTTCGAGAACGTTTATTTCATTGCTTTCCACAGAATGTTGAGATTGTGGGAATATGAAGCAATACATTAATCATGAGAAGAACATTATTTTTGGCACTGTTTCTACGAGTGGAACATATTTTTCTGTAGTAATTTTGCGGAAGAACAGGGATTTTGTGTACACTTCTCATAAGCTTCCTTTGTCGTCGGCAATCCAAACAATCTGTGAGCCATCATAAAAAAAATATCAGTATTCTAAAACAGTGACCAAACAGTAACATAAATATTAGTCCGTTTAATATAATTTTAAAACGGATAGATTCGATGTGTAATTTTAAAGGGATCTTTTTACATATCAGTTTCGTGTCTCTCAAATTACTATTATATTTTAATAATATTAATTATATTTTATTACTTCCATTGACGAGACAAGTCAATTTCTATATGGTTTGTTCATTGTGCCGGAAACGTAGTGCATTTTTCAGCTTATAGTAGAGCCGCTGAAGCTGAAATGTATTTCAGAAACTTTGCTATTGACGAAATCCGCGGGAATGAAAAATTTCTTACCTTAATGACACAGACAATTTTTGAGATTTCCATTTTTTATTCTTTTCACTCTGGTCACAGAAGCTTCGAGTCTGATGACCTCAAAAACCGAAATACGATCAGGTATTTGTAATTCTACCGTGCATTCAATCTCCTATTTCTGTCTCAAAGGCTTTCCATCACGAATTCACGGAGAACCGGGCACAACCATCAACTGGCGGATCACGTCTGCTCTATTTTACGTTATATTGTTTATTCTGTCTGAAGAACCTTGGAAGAAATTCCCTTTCAAGCCTCAATGCGTGGGTTTGATACCCGCAGTGGACCTCATACATATCAAGAACGTCCTTCAGATTTAATGGTCCATAAGGAAGAGATGTCATAATCAAGTTTAATGTCATTTTATGTTTTACCTAGAGAAATGCGCTTGTACCTGAAAAAATAAGTTTCAGATACAATTTTTTCTTTTCAAATCGAAACATGAAAATTTGATCATTTCGCTTTATTCTGTCCGCTGGCCTTGAGGAAAATTTATTCGTCTTATTAAATCTGAAGATATGTACGTGTTTTTGCGTGTTGAGAAAAGTGATAAAGATGTTGGTCACTTCTTTGGGGCTTTCACTAAAAATCTGTAGTTTTCTTTTTTCCGGGGCTGATGTACAATAAACAGATTTAACCCCAGTTATAGCAGAACACTTTGCCATTCCTCTGTCTTTGACACAGCCAAAACGTGATGACGTGTTTAAAATGTGTGCAACAGAAAGCCAAGTGTTGTTATTCATTATGTGTACAACATCCATTATTTGTTTATTCCTTTGAACATCAAACATATGGAACCACGAAAATTCGACATCTCGTTGTCCTCAGACTAAAGGAGTATATTAAACAATCAAACAGAAGTCATCACTCTTTCCACGTTTATAAGTGAGTCACGGAAAAATTCTCATATGCCGCCACCGGGAATCGAACCCAGTTTGGCAGTTAGTCGTATGTGAGTATAAAGAATTCGAGGCCGCTGTGGTGCAGTGGTAGCATGTCCGGCGCGTAACTGGAAGACCCTGGTTCGATTACCGCTGCCGGCCGATGAGAAGTTTTCCGTGACTCAAACGTGGAAAGAGCAATGACTTCTGTTTGATGTACCTAATCCACCTCAATTGTGTGTATTAATCTTAAACAATATTGTTGAGGATGGGCAAGAGTAGAAGGCACATTGCAATTATTTTTTTTTTGGGGGGGGGGAGTGGGGAGTGAGGGAGTTTGAAGATATTAATAAAAATAAATTGCATCAAATAAACGAACTACCTTAATTGCGCTGTTATGCATACGGTTATACCAATGTTGAAGATATCCGATTAATTCTACTGGTGCATATAACTTCATTCATAGTTAAAACAACATCGAAAAGATCGCGAAATTCATGTTGCTAAAACGAGTGTAGTGTAAAGTAATGAAAGTATTAAATCAGACTTATTGAAGAAATAAAGGACATGATGAGAGTGTTATTCCTTTTAGTTCTTCGTAAGTTTGAAATGCGGAATTGCTTAAGCAAAGTTCCCAGCGCACATTAGCTTTCTTCTTTCCTTTCTCTGATTGTTTCGTCACATCAACTTTAATTTACACATTTTCTTTTCCCACTTCCATCCATTCCATCTAATTTCTTAATCCGCATTTTAACTGATTTTTTACCCTCATTTTCCAGGAACGGAAGTTTTAATACTCAAAGATACTCGGTATTATATAAAATTGGCTGCTTGCACAGAGGACTGAACAAAATATCGAAAGCATTTCACCTCTGTTGGACCTTATACTTTCCGACCTGTAGCAATCGATCTGCAACTAATAACCCACCCTTGGAGTTATGCCCTTCTTTTTCTTTTCGCCCCCTTAATTTTTACCTAAGTGTCTCGTGAAAAGGTGCTCTTTTCTAGATGGTGATCTACTAGCGCAGTAAACATGCCTGAAAGAAAATATTTTGAATCTTCGCCTTTTCCGTTTTAAACGTTTTCGCTGCCTAAAAGCTATTTTGTTTTAGATTGGGGGTTTAACGACCCTCGTGAGCCACTCAATGGGCTATAAGCAGTCGGCTGCCCCTAATTTAGGGGCAACGGATCCAGAAAAGGGAGAGCGCCAGTGCAGTAAGACAAACACAACATCCATGACTCACCGGGATTCGAACCAGGACAATCCAACGCTAGACCACTGCACCACCAGGGCAAACACGAGCTCGTTCGATGAAAACAAATTAGGAAGAGAAGATGTCGTCATAAAACTATTCGGTTACTCCATAAATGTTTTTTTAACAGAGGAAGAAACGCAAGTGATTCGTGCAGCTTTAAGTAGTACCACACAATATTTGACGCTATACCCGAAACGTCGCTACAACCTATGTAGCTGTACCCAGGTTCGACTTCATATGCATCTAGACTGTTGTGTTTTTATGCCTAGCAACGCAATTTATGTGTACATATCATGCTATTTAGATATTACATCTCAAGTGTGTATGTAAATAAACTGTACAGAATTTGGCCCTTTTGGCCGGTGGTGAATTCGGATGCACGTCTTCCTGCTCCTGAGAAGGACATTATCCAAACCGAATTATGCAGGCAAAGCGTCTTGCTGCAGTATTCCGCTTTAACACTTGTGTCACTTCAGTGGCATGTCACTTATATTCCCCATTGAGAAAGGCGGGACACAAAATCGCAGGTTTCGGGTCTGCCGACAAACCCTGCTTGAAGGAGCTCACTATAGAAAAAGGAATTTTTTATTAATTGGAGACATGTGCGTCACAAGGTAGGACTCATAGCCCACTGGAAAGAAGAGGCCTTGAAGCGAACGGCTGTCACTGAGGTCATGTTACCAACGGAGTCCCAGCTACCGTGTGCGTGTCCTCTAAGCTATCAGCAATGTGCTGATGGGCTGAATCGGAAGGGTGACAGAGTAGCGGGAAAATTTCATAAAACGTGCGCTGATGGAAACTTCAAAGGTTATGTTGCAATGTGAATAAAATGTACTAATATTTAGTTCACAAATTATTTTGAAAATTTTACCCAAAATGAAGGAAATGAAGCAAATGCTTCATTTTACACAAAATGAAGCATTTGCGAAGTTTATGTCTGCATCGATTCAAGATGCTGGCTTGTTTACAATTTTTGTTTTGCTCCTGGTAAACTCCCTTTTGGATTTTTGCAGAACTTTTTCAATTTCCTTCTATTTTTATTGAAGCACTTTGCTCCGCCGTCATTCCGTAGTTCCGGCGCCGGTATTTTTGGTTCTGGCCTGTGCCAGTAATGTTAACATTACCTGAGTGCGGTGTGTGTTCCTTATTCACGTATTACTCAAGAAAGAAGACTTGCAAGTACTTTTCGCATTTCGTTTTCGTTGACTTCAACATATTGTCTGAGTTTTTTCTACTATCGTTATTTTTTGGAAGGGCGGACTTTTGTCGTTTGAACTTATGGCACTTAGTAACTCTACCACTATGGAAAATAAAAGCGGTATAGGAAACATTTCCGTAAGATGTATACATCTTACGGAAATGTTAAACCGTTAAACAACTGAGATAGTTTTACGAACAAAACATTTGCATAACAAATTCTTTTTTTTTCAATGTACACTATCTACCAACAAGTAATTGAACACCTGTGATAGCAAAGGAAAACGAAGTTTATTCACCTTCAATAGTTGGTGGAGCCTCCACAAGCGGCGATTACAGCTGCGACCCTCCGGAGCATACTCTCAACCAGCCGTTGTACGAGATGGCTGGCGGTATTTTCTTCCACTCGGCTTGGAGAAGACAGGTCAGTTCCTTCACCGATTTCGGACGGTGGGGGCACCCCTTAAGTCGACGCTCCAACTCGTCCCAGAGGTGCTCGATAGGGTTAAGGTCCAGGCTCTGCGCAGGCCAGTGCATTCGATTAACCCCATTGTCACCATACCAAGCTATGGTGGACCTCGCAACACGACAGGTGGCATTGTCATCCTGAAAGTAACATGGGTCCACAACGTAGGAAGCGCATGGTCATCCAAAATGGTGCAGTAGGTCTCGGCGTTGAATCTACCAGGAACTGAGACCAAGGGTCCTGTGCCATACCAGGAGAAACACCCCCATAGCATAATTCCACCGCCGTCGAACTTCACAGTTGGCACAATACATTCCGGCAGGAGGCGTTCTCCAGGCAGACGCCAAACACAGACCCTGCCATCCGAACGGTAGGGTGAACCTTGATTCGTCGCTCCAGAGAACCTGTTTCCACTGTTCAACGGTCCACTGTCGACGTTCTTTGCACTACGTTAGCCGAGCAGCGCTATTGGACTTGGTGAACAAAGGCTTGTGGGCGGCAGCGCGTCCATGATAACCGAGCAGATGGGCTTCCTTACGCATGGTATTCATCGAAAGAACACTCCCGGATGACTGTTGAAACTCCTCGCGTGTGTGGCCCATCGATTTGGTGCGGTTCTTCCGAATTTTTCTGGCCAGCACCCGTCGGTCTCTAACTCCCAGTTTTGTGGGTCTGCCGGGTCGGAGCACATTCCGACAGTCACCTCTCATCTTCCACTTGCGAATCACGTAGACCACTGTCGATTTTGGGTACTTCAACTCGCTGGATATGTCACGTATGGATCGGCCATTTCTGTGATACCCGACGATTAAACCTTTCTCGAAATCAGAGAGCTCCGAACTGCGTGGGATCTTGCATGCGACTGGTTGCGTTGTTGTTTTCCACACGATATTTAACGGCGGCGGCCGTGACGTGTATCAGGACCGCAGATATCGTCGATTGCAGGGGTTTCCAATTATTTGTTGGTAGATAGTGTATGTAGAATAAAACGTATTTTTGAATTCAACATCATCTGCATTTACGCCGCCTGGCGACGAAATTGTACATCGTAAAAAAAAAAAAATAAAATAAATGATCATCATTCGCATATTTCAAGCATCCCAATGCAAAAGAATTTTTAATTTTTCAAACCGGACTAATAGTTGCAGAGATATCGTGGGTAGAGACGGACGTACGGACGGACAAACCGGTAACATAAGCACGATCTTTTTTTAAAAAAGACGTGCTAAAAATTAAGATGGGTATGATGTGACGTACTACAGAGATAAAGCGCGTGACAAGGTGACAAATCTGCAGCGATGCATTCTCTCCGTAGTTGGGAGAGCAACTTATTCGTGAGTCAGGGTGCGTGCATTCGATACCCATCCTGGAAAAATTTGGGTTTTCACATTGGCGCCCGAACGTAAAATGGATGTTGGGTTCTTCGAAAAAAAGTGTGATGTTTGTTCGACACAGTCTCTGGAATTAATGAAAAAATTCCTACTTAGCTTCACATGATAAAAAATTTAAGAGGGAGATGACGTGACGTACTACAAAGATGACAATGATATATTGGAATTTTCTTCAAAATTATAAATCTCGGTCACTATGACCATGTTATATAGTGTAAATATGCTTTTATCGAATAATGTGGTACAATATGGCACGTAATGTATACAAAAATAACTAGTGGAAGAACAAAAGAAAAATGTATGTAAAAACAGTAAAATTTGCGTTGTCAAAGTATATGTGGATTAAAACTTACCCGGCTCAGATCCATGAGCTCTGCCAAGTGCAGAGGTAATTTATGAGCTTGACAAAAAACAATTTCACAAGATTTACCTATCAATACCTTGGATTCACTGAACACACATAAACAAGTAATAAAAGTGACTCAAAATTTTTAGTTGTAAAAACTGACTAGCAGTTATATTTAATGTTGATCAGGCCTCTCTCTCGTCTGATCAGAATTTTGTTGAGAAATTTTACAGATTTTTGTTTCTTTTGTTTTATTTTCACAAAAGCACCCAAGAATGCCAAAAATGAGTTTTAGAGTCCAATTTCAATTTTGGTCGGTGTATATTTCAGATCGATTATACAATTTTTTTGATTTGCCTGGTATTCAAAATCTTAACATTTCACTTTGTAATTTATTTATTATAGAAATTTCAGTGTGATTCAATTATCATTTGTTGAGTAAGAAAAACACGTGTTATACAATTGATATTTCCCTTTTTAGGTACTTTCACAAGACACCATACACAATACAAAAGAATAATACACTTTGGCCCAAAATAAAATGAGCACTGAGGTTTCTCAGCGTGTAATGCATTACGACTGCTTCTGACTTTCTTTGCTTTTATATTATTTGTGTTACTTCAAATGTTATTTCAAAAAAAAAAAAACGAAAAGCAAACTTAATTCTCCCTCCATTTTATAATACCCGATAAATTTCATTTTTCACAACTCTCACTCATGTTCTCCGCGTCATTACTCGATACATTAAGCTTTTCTGGTACTTCATAATAATTTCAAATAATCAAAGACTTCAACAATAATTATATCCTTTTGACAACCCTGTTATCCTCTAATAAAATATTTTTTTTTTGAGAAAAAAGAAAATCTGTTTAAACAGGAGGTCGAAAAAAATTTTTTTTTTTTTGATCAAAAGGGTTTACCTTTTCTTTTCAGCAATATTACTTCACAGGAGAGTAGTGGGCTTCATTTCTTGCCCCAGATACTTTTAGGCTGCCTTGGCTCCCTTCCTTTTTCTTGGGCGGAGTAGTGAAGCAGACAAATACAAAATGGCCGTCGAGGCTTCTTCCAGCCGTGGTTTAGTGTCGGTGAGAATGCTTGCAACGTGACTCTTGATTGGACTCCCTTGGTAGAAGCCGAGAGCGTTAGACGTCACGTTCCTCAATTAAGCTCAGTTTGTAGAAAACAGATAATTTTTTCAATTCGGACGTAGCAAAGAGTGGAGCAGCCGTCATCGGGTATCGTTCACTTGACCGAAAATCACTTCGCCGAAAATCACTTGATCGAAAGGTACATTTCACCGAAGGGTCACTTGACCGAAAAGTTCATTTCACCGAAAGATCACTTCACCTAAAAGTTCATTTCATCGAAAGGACACTTGATCGAAAAGTTCATTTCACCGAAAGATTACTTTACCTAAAAGTTCATTATATCGAAAGATCATTTCACCGAATGGTCAGTTTATCGAAAACTTAGAATTTTGTTGTTATAGATCTGTTGGAGTATGGTGCTGGTTTTTAAAAAACTGGTCACCTGAACATTATTGGATTGTATAAAAAATACACTTTTAATTTCTTTTAAACACCTCCCCATAAGTAGGTTTTTCGAAATATAACATTAATTATAAGTCATAGATAGACCTGTGCCTTTTTGCCAAATTTTAATCCCCCGAGCTCATATTCATGAAGTTTACATAACAACTCAAGTTAATGAGTTGTTATGTAAACACACTTATTCAGACAAAAAAAAAAAAAAAAAAATCAGTTTTAGGGCCCTTGGCCTCGGTTTAGGCCTTTTAGAACATTTTAATCGTGCGTGCTCATATTCATAAGGTTTACGTAAAATGTCCAGCTAATAATGTTGCACATTTATTCAGGCAAAAAAGAATCAATTTTTGGGCCCTAGGCCTCGGCTTAGGCCTTTTTAGAAAATATTAACCGTGCGTGCTCATGTTTATAAGGTTTACATAAAAACTAAAGTTAATGATGTTGTACTCTTATTCAGGCCAAAAGAATCAGTCTTAAAGCCCTTGGCCTCGTTTTAGGCCTTTTTAGAAAATTTTAATCCTGCGTGCTCATATTTATAAGGTTTACATAAAATGTCAAGTTAATAATGTCACACATTTATTGAGGCAAAAAAGAATCATAATTAGGGCCATAGGCCTCGCTTAGGCCTTTTTAGCAAATTTTAATCGTGCTTGCTCATGTTCATAAGCTTTACATAAATAGTAAAGTTAATAATGTTACACATTTTTTCAGGCAAAAAGAATCAATTTTAGGGCCCTAGGTCTCAGCTTAGGCCTTTTTAGAAAATTTTAATTGTGCTTGCTCATGTTCATAAGCTTTACATAAATAGTAAAGTTAATAATGTTACACAATTTTTCAGGCAAAAAATAATCAATTTTAGGGCCCTAGGTCTCAGCTTAGGCCTTTTTAGAACATTTTAATTGTGCTTGCTCATGTTCATAAGCTTTACATAAAAAGTCAAGTTAATAATGTTGCAATTTTTTTCAGGCAAAAAGAATCAATTTTAAGGTCCTAGGCCTCAGCTTAGGCCTTTTTAGAAAATAATAACGGTACGTGCTCATGTTCATAGGTTAATCTAAAAACTCAAGTTAATGATGTTGCACACTTTTCAGGCTAAAAGAATCAAGTTTAGGGCTCTAGGCCTCGGCTTAGGCCTTTTTAGCAGATTTTAATCGTGCGTGCTCATATTCATAAGGTTTACATAACAACTCAAGTTAATGATGTTGTACACTTATTCAGGCCAAAAGAATCAGTCTTAAAGCCCTAGGTCTCGGCTTAGGCCTTTTTAGAAAATTGTAATCGTGCGTGCTCATATTTATAAGGTTTACATAAAATGTCAAGTTAATAATGTCGCCCATTTATTCAGGCAAAAAAGAATCAATATTAGGGCCGTAGGCCTCGCTTAGGCCTTTTTAGCAAATTTTAATCGTACTTGCTCATGTTCATAAGCTTTACATAAAAAGTAAAGTTAATAATGTTAGACATTTTTCTGGCAAAAATAATCAATTTTAGGGCCCTAGACCTCGGCTTAGGCCTTTATCGCAAATTTTAATCGTGCGTGCTCATATTCATAAGGTTTACGTAAAAAGTCAAGTTAATAATGTTGCACATGTATTCAGGCAAAAAAGAATCAATTTTAGGGCCCAAGGTCAGCTTAGGCCTTTTTAGAACATTTTAATCGAGCGTGCTCATATTCATAAGGTTTACATAAAATGTCAAGTTAATAATGTTGCACATTTATTCAGGCAAAAAAGAATCAATTTTATTGCCCTTAGGCCTTTTTTTTTTTTTTTTTTTTTTAGCTTAGGCGTTTCTAGAAAATTATAATCTTGCTTGTTCATAAGTTTACATAAAATGTCAAGTTAAAAAAATCAAGAGGGGGGGGGTTACAGATTGCCGTTTCTGGGCATATAATGAGAACTGAATTGGGAACTCCAAACGCATTTCGCGAAAACGGTCCATGTAAGCCAAGCGAGGCGAGAATTGCACTTTAATTTGAAGAAAAAATTGCCGAGGATCCGAGGTACACCTAGTTTTGGGAGGGTGTACCCCAACTTCCGTAATATTATGTTCGGGGCCGCCGGAGTCTGTCAGTGTATCCAGGATGTTCCCCTTGAAGCGTCCGCGAGGTCCGTCATCTTGGGGGGGGGGTTGGCTTTTCCCCAAAATGTTAAAATGGACGTAGAGCTGTAAACATTAGACCCATGCTTTATATAATGATTCTGTACACGACCACGAATTTTCAGGAATGTGGAGTGAAACTGAACCCCCCCCCCGTTTCCAAGAGCTCTTCAGGGGTAACATCGAGGATACACTGATGACCGACTCCAGAGGTCCAGAATATAAAATTACGGAAGTTGGGGGTAGAGCCCTCAAAACCAAGCACCTCGTATCCCTTTTACAGACTTCACCAAATTTCTGGGGGAGGGGGAAGGGCATACATAGTTTGGCACTAAACACAACATGAAGCATAGAAATTGCGAGCAAATCCCTTACCTTGAACACCTGTCTGCGCTCTTAGAAACTTGGGGGAGGGTGAATTCGTCCCACCCTCCTGAAAATTCGTGATCGTGTACAGAATCATTACATAAAGCAAGGTTCTAATGTTTACAGCTCTACGTCCATTTTAACATTTTGGGGGAAAGCCCCTCCCAAAGCTCACGGACTTCGCAGACACTTCAAGGGGAACATCCTGGATACACTGACAGACTCCAGCGGCACAGAATATAATACTACGGAAGTTCGGGGTACAGTTCCCTCAAACCAAGTGTACCTCGGATCATCGGCAATTAATTTCTTCAAATTAAAGCACAATTCTCGCTTGGCTTACATGGAACGTTTTCGCGAAATTCGTTTAGAGTTCCTAAAAAGGCCTAAGCCGAGGCTTAGGGCCCTAAAATTGAATCTTTTTTGTCTCAATAAATGTGCAACATTATTAACTTGACTTTTTGCGTAAACCTTATAAATATGAGCACGCACGATTAAAATTTGCTAAAAAGGCCTATGCGGAGGCCTAGGGCCCTAAAATTTATTCTTTTTGCCTGAATAAATGTGCGACATTATTAAGTTGACATTTTATGTAAACCTTATAAATATGAGCAAGCAGGATTAAAATTTTCTAAAAAGGCCTAAGCCGAGGCCTAGGGCATTAAAGACTGATTCTTTTGGCCTGAATAAGTGTACAACATCATTAACTTGAGTTGTTATGTAAACGTTATGAACATGAGCACGCACGGTTAAAATTTGCTAAAAAGGCCTAAGCGAGGCCTTCGGCCCTAATATTGATTCTTTTTTGCCTGAATAAATGTGCAACATTTTTAACTTAACTTTTTGCGTAAACCTTATAAATATGAGCACGCACGATTAAAATTTGCTAAAAAGGCCTAAGCGGAGGCCTAGGGCTTTAAGACTGATTCTTTTTTGCCTGAATAAATGTGCAACATTATTAACTTGACTTTTTGCGTAAACCTTATAAATATGAGCACGCACGATTAAAATTTGCTAAAAAGGCCTAAGCGGAGGCCTAGGGCCCTAAAATTGATTCTTTTTGCCTGAAAAAATGTGTAACATCATTAACTTGATTTTTTATGTAAACCTTATGAACATGAGCACGCACGGTTAAAATTTGCTAAAAAGGCCTAAGCGAGGCATACGTCTTTTTGCCTGAAAAAATGTGTAACATCATTAACTTGATTTTTTATGTAAACCTTATGAACATGAGCACGCACCGTTAAAATTTGCTAAAAGGCCTAAGCGAGGCCTACGGCACTAATATTGATTCTTTTTGCCTGAATAAATGTGCGACATTATTAACTTGACATTTTATGTAAACCTTATAAATATGAGCATGCAGGATTAAAATTTTCTAAAAGGGCCTAAGCCGAGGCCGTGGGCTTTATGACTGATTCTTTTGGCCTAAATAAGTGCACAACATCATTAACTTGAGTTGTTATGTAAACCTTATGAACATGAGCACGCACGGTTAAAATTTGCTAAAAAGGCCTAAGCGAGGCCTACGGCCCTAATATTGATTCTTTTTTGCCTGAATAAATGTGCAACGTTATTAACTTGACTTTTCATGTAAACTATTTATGAACATGAGCACTGAACATGATTTTTATGAAAAACGTATGAACATGATAAAACTTGCTAAAAGGCCTAGGCCGAGTCATAGGGACTTAAAATTAATTATTTTTGCCTTAAAACTAAATCTTTGCGTTCTCTGTGACACGGAGAAATCAAAAGTGCAATTTGAGTATGATCCCCTAACGTTTCGGTGGTCTGTCTGTCAAACTTGCACCATGCTTCAACAGATCCTGTAATGAAATCTAGCGTTTTCGATAAACTGACCCTTCGGTGAAATGACCTTTCGATGAAATGAACTTTTAGGTAATGAGACCTTTCGGTGAAATGAACTTTTCGATCAAGTGACCCTTCGGTGAAATGTACCTTTCGATCAAGTGACCCTTCGGTGAAATGAACGCTTCGATCAAGTGATCTTTCGGTGAAACAATTTTTTCGGTGAAGTGATTTTCGGTCAAGTGACCCTTCGGTGAAGTAAACGTCGGGCAAATGAACCAGACCCGCCGTCATCATACGAGCGAGTTTGGAATGACGAATTTTTCCTCATAAAACAAGAGGCAAGCGGGCACGGGAGGTGAAATCTCACATCACGGTCAACTGCAGAGTGAGTTATAAGTTCGCCCCATGAACTTCTTTTTCGCCGGTGAGCAGTTGATGACCTCAGTTTCACACAAAGCAAGTGAGGTGTTACCCTCTGAAAAACTTAAGGAGCAAGTGTCTGAGTGTCAAGGGTCAAGAGAAAAATCTCTCCTTTAGCTCAAACTTTTACAAAGTTCTAGCGCGCCTGCGCCAAAAAGGACGCTATGGCTTTCAGCTACGCTATTGGCTGGAAGTAATCTTTTCATGCTCTCTGTAACTTGAGGGAAAGAGTGTTCAAGAGGGGGTAAGTTTGGGGGTGTGAAGAACCTGTTAGTCCCCCCATGGCCCTTGACGACGACTTTGCAGAAATTCTTGAAATTCCACCTGCTAGGCCCTGGGGATTGTATTGTATTCAAGTTTTGCAAGGTGACCTCTTCCAAAGGAATTTCTAGGCTTACAGGAAGGGATATTCTTGTCTGATTTTGGTGACTCCTGCCTAGTGGAGAAAAACGAAATGGTGCAAATCCCGGGGATCCCTAATATTCACAAGAAATTTTACATCATGAACAATTGATATTTCTCGAAACTCAATGCAAAAATTTTCACATCATTTCATTTACAAATTGCTGAATAAGAAATTTCAGAATTCGGGAAAAAAATAATTTCCAAAAAAAAATCATTCTACTGACATAGTGCACGATACTATAATAAATTTTTGTTGTGTCTTGCTAACACACCTGAACTTTTGTACCAAAAAATGCTTCTCACCACACACTATTTAATCTCAGTCATAATGTAAGCTTAATTTAATTTAATTAATTATGCACGAGTTCATATATATATATATATATCATCATCATCATCATTGTCAACCATTATCAATCCACTGCTGGACGAAGGTCTCCCCAAGTTTCCTCCACAACGGTCTGTCTTGTGCCAGTCTCCTCCATGTCACCCCTGCATACTTTCGAATTTCATCCACCCATCTCCCATGTGGTCTTCTTCTGGGTCTCTTCCTGTCCCTTGGAATCCAATCTAAAATTTCGGCTGTCCATCGATGATCTGTCCTTCTGGCAGTATGTCCAGCCCATTGCCATTTCAGGGATTTAACTCTGATCATGATGTCTTCCACTCTTGTCATTTTCCGGATCCACGAGTTCCTCTTCTTATCTCTCCTGGTTACACGAAGCATGCACCTCTCCATGCTCCTTTGAGTTGTCTGCAGTCTTTGTATATCTCTTTTAGTTAAGGTCCACGTCTCTGCACCATACGTAAGCACTGGAAGGATGCATTGATCAAACACTTTTCTTTTAAGACATAATGGCATATTGCTCTTGAAAATTATGCTGTTTCTTCCAAAAGCTCTCAAGGCAAGTTTTGTACGCCGATTAATTTCTTCATCAATGTGACCCTCACTTGATATCTGCTGTCCAAGATAAACGTACGTGTCTGTTATCTCCAGCTTTTCTCCATCAATCAATAAATCTTCATTTCTTGTAAAAGCATTGAACATCACTTTTGTCTTCTGAAAGTTCATTTTTAATCCCACTTCTTTACTCTTGTCAGCAAGTTCCTGGATCATACTCTGCAGCTCTGATGGTGTAGTTGCAAAAATGACTACGTCATCAGCAAAACGAAGGTGGGTTAGATAATCTCCATTAATCTTTATCCCTTTGTTTTCCCAGTTCAGTGATTGAAAGACATTTTCCAATGTGGCATTAAAGAGCTTCGGAGATATGGTGTCACCTTGTCTCACTCCCTTTCCAATTTTTATGTGTGTTGTATTTTCAAACAGCCGAATCTTTGCACTTGCATTTTCATAGATGTTATTAATAATATTAATGTATGCATCTTCAATACCGCAGGTTTTCAGAGCCATTGTAACTGCTGATGGTTTCACCGAATCAAAGGCTTTTTCATAATCGATAAAAGCCATGCACAATGGAAGTTCATATTCCCTCGCTCTTTCAATTAGTTCTCTCAGTACGTGGATATGATCTATTGTGCTGTAGCCACTCCTGAATCCAGCTTGTTCTCTCGGTTAAGCCATGTCCAGTGTTACCTTCAAGCGGTGTGAAAGAACTTTAGTGAAGATTTTATAAACTACTGATAGGAGGCTGATAGGTCTGTAGTTTCCGAGATCCTCAATGTCACCTTTCTTATGTAGCAGGATCATTGTAGCGGTGTTCCAATCCTCAGGAATCCTTCCTTCATTAAGGCATCGAGTGAAAATTTGGGCGAGTACTGTTTCGATTTCTCCACTTGCTTCTTGTATGATGTCTACAGTAATTCCATCTTCTCCTGGAGCTTTTCCCCGCTTCATGTTCTTGATTGCATGTGCAACTTCTGCTGGAAGGACTGGAGGAACTCTGGTACTGGTATCTTTCATGATGTCTGGAGTGCATGTATCACCCCTTTCATATAATTTGGAGTAGAAATCTTTCACTCTTGTCAAAATTTCGCCTCTATTTCTTGTTACAGAACCATCTTCTTTTCTCAGTGCCATAATCTGTTTTCTTCCCTTACTGAGATGTCCCTTTGCTATCTTTAGGCTTTGGTTGTTTTCAATTGCTTTCCTCACTAGTTCACAGTTGAATTTTCTTACGTCTTCAGTGATACTTTTTCTTACTGTCTTGCATAGCTCTATATATTCCACTTTGGAAGTCACATCTTCTTTAGTTGTCCTCATCTCTCTTCTTTTTTGCATCAACATTTTCGTTTTTCCTGATAATTTGTTTACATGCAACTTGTTCTTAGACCCAGCTAATTTTGTTGCTGTTTCCATAAGAGCTTTGGTTACTTTTCTGTTAACTTCAGAGATGTCCACTTCTTTCGATGTTAGGCCTTCTAAAGCAGAGAACCTGTTCTTCAGTTCCAACTTGAAGGTATTATGGTGTTTATTAAGGTTGGTTATGTCAATACATTTTGTTTGTCTTATGAGCTTGCCACGTTCAAGTTTGGTGTTGAGGTGCATCTTACATCTCACCAATCTATGGTCACTACCTGTGTTGAACTTGTTTAGCACACTGCAGTCTTCTATGACGAATTTTTTGTTACACATAATAAAATCAATTTCACTTGTCGTCCCATTTGGATGTCTCCATGTCCATTTCCTGTGTGGCTTTTTCTTGAAGAAGGAGTTCAAGATGAAAAACCCTTCTGCCTCTGCAAACTCAACGAGAGCATTTCCACTCTGGTTTCTGTTGCCGTGACCGAATTTGCCTACTGAAGTTTCATTCTGTTGCCGTTGCCCTATTTTTGCATTGAAATCTCCCATAATTATTTTCAAGTGCTGCTTACCTTTATTATTTAGATGACAAATTTCCTCATAAAATTCTTCAATTTCTTCTTCAGGATGACTTGTGGTGGGTGCATAAGTTTGAATAATCTGAGCCTGGTATCTTTTCGAGAGTTGGATAATCGTGCAGCTCTGTCAGAGGAACTTTCAACTTCTACAACTTTATCCTTCAGTTTCTTGTTTATTATAAATCCAACACCACTAGTTCTGCCAGTATCTGTCCCACGATAGTAGAAGAGATGTCCACTTTTCAGTTCGATGAGATCTTCTCCTTTTCTCCTTACCTCACTTAGCCCCACGATGTCCCACTTGATCCTTTGTAGTTCCTCTTCCAATTCAAGAAGCCTTGAATCAGAAGATAGGGAGCGTCCGTTATATGTAGCCAAGGTCAGCATCAGATGGCAGCCTAGTCCGGTCCTCCGGGGATTCTTAGCACCCTCTGCCTTCATGTCGCACTGGCCGCTGCCTTGGCCAGGTACATTCCAGCTGCCGGAGACTGAGGGCCAAGATTTAAGTTGTGGAATCATTTTGGAGGGGTTTGGCCATAACTCACCACGCTGGCCAAGCGGGTTGGTGAGTGTGGGATAGAATTTCCTCTAATCCCGATGGTATAGTTATACCGCTATTGGCGGTCGTCAGAGCCCCTTTAGTTGGAACAGGATGTACCACGAGAAGGCGGGGTTGACATTTGTCAAGGAGAGGCTGTGATGTTACGCATCACCTGACCTTACATCCCATATATATATATATATATATATATATATATATATATATAAATTTAAGTTTTAAAATGAAGTGAATAATTTAGTTCACACATGTTTTAGTTTCACTCAGACTAAAAGTAATTTTTAAGCCATTTATATATGTTAAAATTCTTTCTAGCTCTCGTTCCAAAGACACATACATATACAATACACGTACAAAACTATAACTACACAATTACCACTATAATCCGTGAACGAATGTTTAAGAAAGTGGGAAAAAAATGTTTTTCATGTCGCTCACTTCGCCTCAAAGAATGAAATTCAGAAAAAGATTAATGAGAGGAAAAATATTTTTTTTTTTTTTTTTGATTGGAGGTTTAACGACCACCGTGAGCAACTCAACGGTCTATAAGCAGTCGCCCGTCCCTAATTTAGGGTCACTGGTTCCAGGGAAGGGAGAGAGCCAGTGCAGTAAGACAAACAGAACATCCATGCCGGACCGGGATTCGAACCCGGACCCCTTACTGACGAATGATCAGAGGCCAGCGCCTTAGACCACTGCGCCACCGGGGCGGCGGAAAAATATTTAAAGAATCATTCTTGGAGACAAGAATGCGTGGATGTGCAATTTTCTTCGCATATTGGAACCGAAAACTGGGCCCTAGTCCTCAACACCACTAGTAGAAAAACATCAACACATCAACAAATTTGATGTGACGATGTGACGTACTACGTGTCAAGATGACAAATCTGCAGCGATACATCCTGTCGGTGTAGCTTAGTTGGGAGAGCAACTTAGTGCGGAGTGAGGGGGCGTGGCTTCGATATCAGTCACGGACAAATTTGTGTTTTCTTGTGATTCTGATTAAACGGTTTACACGATTGTAATTTGTGTTGGGAACATAACAACTTATCGGAATTCATTTACTGTATCATCCATTGATTTTCAGGGAGGTCTGCGTGTTGTTTTGTGCCTTAAGTACATAATTTGCTCACGGGAGACTTAATATTTTCTCAGTGAAAATATGTCATTATCTTTACTTTTCATGTTACTTTATGAAAACAAAATATTATTCATAATAAAGACATAACAAGATTTCATGTTTGAGAATAATCTTCAATTTACTTTCTGCATTTAACCCTCCTTGTGGCAGGAGGTTTGGAAGAGGCAATGCAAATTTTTGTCACATGTATAATAGGAGACTCCACTAAAAGCGTCCTGTATTTCGTTGTCGTTAAGACGCACATATATGCGTTCTCGCCACTATGAGCCTGAGACTTTTTTCGACGCAATATTGAGTTCTCGCGGCTTTTGAACAGGTAACAGAAGAACGTATTATTGCGTCATCGTCACTATGGGAACTGAATTTTTTTTTAATTTTTAATTGGAGGTTTAACGAACACCGTGAGCAACTCAATGGGCTATAAGCAGTCGCCCGTCCCTAATTTAGGGTCACTGGTTCCAGGGAAGGGAGAGAGCCAGTGCCGTAAGACAAACACAACATCCATTGATTGATTATAGGTTTAACGATCCCCGTGAGCAACTCAATGGGCTATGAGCAGTCGCCCGTCCCTAATTTAGAGTCACTGGCTCCAGGGAAGGGAGAGAGCCAGTGCCGTAAAACAAACACAACATCCATGCCTCACCGGGATTCAAACCCGGACCCCTTTCGGACAAATGATCAGAGGCCATCACTTAGACCACTGCGCCACCGGGGCGGCACAGAAATTTCCAAACGTGTATATGCGTGGTTGCCACTTTAAGGGTTAAATGTTAAGTACACTGGAAATAGCTTAAATTTTAAAACTGTGCGAGTGACGTTACTGAATGCCGGTCCCACAAAGTTAGGACAGATCGTGGCCAGAACAAATTTTATCCACGTACATTCTAGTTTGTGTACAGAAAAAGTGGTAAGCAAGAAAGATGACATCGAATTTGCGGTTGTAATGAGCACGTCTTTTGAATCATTTCTGATGTAAATTAAATTCATCAAAGTCAATACAACCGGTTAGAAAAATTCAACCGGATTTCTATGATCGATAAAACGTTCAGAAATAGAAACCAGTACATATTTCCACCAGCACATAAAAAGTATGTTGCGAAGATTAACAAATGACGCACAAAAAGCTTCTCATAGCAAAGGGAAGATAACGGAGACAAACAGATTTTCAAATCGAACATTTAAAAGAAGAAATATAGAAGGAAACATGATATAACTCTACGCCGTCTAGCGGAAAAAGTTTGCTTCAGGGGATTTTTGAAAACAGGAAAAAATATTCTTCCTGGAAAAAGCTATGCTAAGGAAAGATAACTTTTCAAATACGTCTCCCGGAAGTAGAGAGAGCGAGAGAAACTTATGGACCTTTACGTCCCCTAGCGGGAAACCTGTGCATTATTTAAAGAGGATAATGCCACACATCTCTGGTGATTATTGGAAAGAAATTGGTGATTATTTTGGTACGCCAACTAGTGGTAAACTTGTGCGTTAAGAAGAATTTGAAATTATGTCAGAAACCTTTCACAGCGGGAACGCTCTCCAACAAAGAAATAATTCTTCTAATCGGACTTTTACAAGCTGAGATATCGACAAAAATATGATATTCACTGTATTGACAAAAGTCACCTAGAAGAGAAACACAACATAGCATTTATTGACATACATTAGTACGGTGTCGGTCCACCTTTGGCCTACACGTCTCTTCACGAGCTCCGTGTTTGAGTGCGCTTCACGTACGTGTGTTATGTGTCCCATCATTGTTCTTCTGTGTGTGTGCCGAAGTCAAAAGTCTGTGCTTTCCTTTAAGATCCCTCACGAGTTGGTGAGGGCTTATTTTGTTTCATTATCAGTGTTTTAATTTCCACACCGAGCTGGTCGTTTTCTTCATTA
The DNA here is from genome assembly GCA_039090855.1 of Macrothele yani. Taxonomy (NCBI): domain Eukaryota; kingdom Metazoa; phylum Arthropoda; class Arachnida; order Araneae; family Macrothelidae; genus Macrothele; species Macrothele yani. Next base: position 134,372,360 of record CM077010.1, on the reverse strand, counting down.
ACCCTTGCCATTGATTATGGCATCTGCCCATGAGGGCGCTGTTCCCGCCCGCATCGCTGCAGCTCCTCGCGTCGCCTCTTCAACGACAGATGCAGCCGATCAATCATCTTCGCTTGCTAGTGGAGAGCCATTTAATTTTCCTTCTGTAATTTGCACGTCTTCTGCTCAGTTCTCCGACTCTGCCATTGAAAACGTGGATGTGACTTCTCTGGCCTCTGCTGATGATGACGAATTCATGGACGTCTCTGTTGCCGTCGCTAATCTGCCCTCTACAGTTTCGACTGTCTCTGCTTCCAGTACATTGTCTCATGCTGCGTCAATGCATTCCAGAGGAGGCGCTTCTGCACGCACGTTTTCTGCTGCTGCCTCTGGTATTCCACCGGCTTCCTCTTCCTCTCGTCTGCCTCTATAGATTCTTACGTTACTCTCAACGGTGACACCATCTTATTAGACATTCCCGAGAACTCTCCTGCTGGGCAACGTCTTCATTCGACCCTCGAGTTGGGGGTTTGTTTTGATGCGCTGCCCAACACTCCTTTGAAACATTACAGCTCCGCTCTCAAGAAGATGCCTCCTTCTGGTGCCATCACCCACCTCACCCGAAAGCCACGAACTATGATTTTTTATTTTTCGAAGAAAGAATATGCTGAGCTTGTCTTGTCTCGAGGCCTATCAATTGGCGATCCACAGCCGAATCAATCGCCCAGCGTCCTGGTCTGGTGTCTCTACATCCGGTACCCCCTGAGATATCTGATGATAGGCTGTGTGCTGCACTTAGTCGATGCGGCAGAGTAGTCGGTCCAGTGAAGACTCTCTCCTCTTCCCCCTCTGACCCCGATGATAAACATATCTGTGGCTTCCGTAGAACTGCTCGCATCATCTTCCAGTCGGAAGAACATCTCATAAAGTTTCCACGGTTCTTCGATGTTCGTTGTGGTAACGAGCTCCTCACCTCTGCTCATTGCTCACGCTGCAAAGCTTACGGCCATCAGCAAACTCATTGCCCCCATGCAGAGCCACTGACTCCTGCAACTCCAAGGCAGCATTCTACCTCTTCCTCCGTTTCTGCTGCCATGCCTCCTCCTGCGTCAGCACTTCCTGGACCCAGTTCTGCCGAAAATCTGATTAAAGCCTTCGATCAACACGCGTCTTCTTATGTTGCTTTCTCCACTCTGTCGGATTTTCCTCCGCTTGACTCCTCCTTGCCTTCCCGTGTTCTCTCTCCGTCAAAGGACATCACGGCTGATCTTCAAGCTTCCTTCACCGCCGGCACTTTTGGTCCCGGCGATGAGGTGGACCTTTCCTCTGATTCCACAGTTCGTATGTCATCGATCCATGGTAAACGTCGCTCTACCACCAGTACCGAGGCCCGGAGGGAAAAGAAGAAGTCACCTTCTCCGACCGGCCGCCCACATCGTTCCACCCGTCTAGCAGGCTCCAAGTCACACCTGTCACGTTCTAGCTCTTCCTCTTCAAAGTCCAAGGGTCCTCTGCCGATGTTTGAAGATTTCTCGACTTTGCTTACCAATGCCTCTTTTCCTTCAGAACTTGTCTCTTTTAAAGATCTTTACGAGTTTCTCATTCATAAAACAAATCGTGAGGCTTCTCTCATCATTTTACAGCAGTTTGAAGCAGTTCTTCCCGAGGTCTTCGACCAAGCAACCTCCATCCTCAAATTCCTCCGACATAATGCCAAGCAACCCGACTACGTCTTGTGGTGTGATATCATCAATCGCCTCGACACATTCCAGAAAGCTGCCATAGCTGCACTTCATCCGACGTCGGACTTACCCATTGAAGGTCGCCACTCTGAATTGTAGGTGGTTTCCCCTCGCTAACGCTCTCGTTCCGGAAGATCTCTCGCCTCTTGGGGCCGACTTAATCCTTCTGCAAGAGTCGAACTGCCACTCCTCGACACTTTTTCATAGATGGCGCATTTAGGACTTCATTTTTCTCCATGCTTTCCGTTACTCTGTGCACGGTGGTCCAGCAGGAGTATCAGTCTGCCATCTCCGCATGCCGTGAAAGCTCCTTCTATGCTACGTGGTCGCCAGTGACCCCGTGGTTCGCTGTTACACCAAGTCCGTTACATCTCACTGTGAGTTAAGACTCTGCATTAACTTTTTGTTGTTCTTTCGCACTGCGGTGCCCCGCCTGTGATCATTTTGTTCTTTCTCAAGCATTGCTCTGTTTGCATCACGTTGTAAATTTGTCATCACTCATTCAATATACATATCATCGCTTTTATCAGTTTGTATCATTCCTGTTCTTTTTTTCTTTGAGACGATTCCATGTTGCTCGTCTCCTCTGTTTTGTTACATTAAAGCGATTCTGAAACCACCTTGGGCCTTAATGCATACACTGATCCTTCGAGACATGCTTTCGACAAGGTTTTGGAACACATCGATAGGTATGAGCTTCCATTCAGTACATAATGCTTCCGCTAACTGGTGCTTAGTAGTAGGCCTTGGTTCCAAACTTCTTATGCGGCGCTCTAATTCATCCTATAGGTGCTCTATGTGATTAAGATCAGGGCTATGTGCTGGCCAGTCCACACACGATACGGAATTATCGTCAAACCACGCCGCAACCGTCCTTGCTTTAGGGGACGTAAGTCGTGTCTGTTTGATCTCTGTATTTAGCCGTCTACTGAGTGTGTTTTTTGTGCTCTGTCGTTATAATTTTGCACGTGCCTTCAAGACGAAGGTTGTATCTTTCATGTAAGACATCTCCCGAGTTGGTGAGTACTCTTTTCAGTTAGCTATCAGCATTTTATTTTCTCGACCAGTTGGTCGTTTTTACTAAGTTAGGCTTCGCCATCGGCGATGGCTACTGCTGATAAGAGCAGCGTTCCCGCTCTAGTCGCAGCTTCTCCTACTACGTCGATCCTTATCTCTGACGGAGCGAACCAATCAGCGTTCGTCCTTAATGATGAGGAATATCGTCCTCCTCCGGATGTCTATTGCTCTTCTTCTTCTACTCTTCGACTCTCTGACTCCACCTTTCCTGGTGGTGATGCTACGTCTCTCGCTTCTGATGCTGCCGATGACGTAATGAATATCTCTGAGGGCATTGCTTCTCTGCCCTAGGGAGCCTTGCCCAACGCTGTGTCAGCTCCTTCATCCAGCGCTGCACCTCTGCCTTCCAATGGAGGATCGCCTTCTCGCTCTTATTCAAGCGTTACCTCAGGTGCGTTCCTACCGACGCAAGCGACTCGTCTCCCCCTTGCGGATGCCCACGTCCAGATACATGGTGACTCACTTCAATTGGATCCACACTCCTAACCGGCTGCGCAGGAACTTCACTCCACCCGCGAGTTGGGAGTGTGCCTAGATGCTCTTCCGAATACATCGTTGAAGGTCTATTGTGATACGCTCTTTGCGTTTCTTCCCACCGGAGCCATTACTCACCTTACCCGCCGGCCGCGGACGGTGATTGTTTATTTCACATCCAAAGAGCATGCAGATACGATTTTAAACTTTGGACTTGACTTGGAAAATCACCACCTCGAAACTGAACCGATCGCCAGGCGCCCTGTTCAGGTCTCATTGCATCCGGTGCCCCCGAAATCTCGGATGTGATAATATGTACTGCGCTTAATAAGTGTGGTACGATTGTTGTTCCTGTTATCACACATGCCGCTGCGCCCAAGGATCCTGCAAATAAAAATGTTCGTAGTTTTCGCCGGAGTGTTCGACTCATCTTTCCATCAGAGGAGTATCTCCGTAAGTTCCCACGGATCCTGACCGTCCGATGTGGATAGCTTTCCTACAGGATTGACATACTGACATCAAAACAGTGCGCTAATTGCAAAGAACTTGGGCATCAGCGTGCTCGTTACCCCAACAACAAGTATACAGCTTCCACGGCTTCTAGAGCGACTCCCTCCTCTAACCAGCCTCCTGCCACACATCGCGCTCGACCTGCACCGTCTTCTAGTGTGCCAACTTCCCATGGGCCAGGTTTCCCAAAAAGTATATCTAAAGCTTCTCGTCAACGAGCGTCTTTTGATGCTGACCTCACATTCAACCTTCATTTTCCAGTGCTCGCCTCACCTATTTCTCCTCATCACGTGGTAACATCGGGAGACCTCGACGCTGGTTTTCCACCAGTCTTTACTGTTGGTGACTCCGAGTGTGACAGCGGTGCCGATTCCTCCTCTGTCTTTGCGTCTACTTTCCGAGTATTGTCGCTCCCTGGAAAACGCATTTCTGGAACTCGTACCGGTACCCGACGTAAGAAGAAGGAGAAGAAGAAGAAGAAGAAGAAGCATCCCCTGCGGATGGGCGACCATTCCGTGCTACCCAATCTTCTGGAGATCTTTCTCCCTCTCCTCCGCCATCAGAAATTGAAAAGGACACTGATGATGATGGGTCTCCGCCTTCGTTTGAGGTCTTTTCTAGTGTACTCTCCAAATGTGGTGCTCCGTCCGAAAACCTCTCAATCTTGGAGATTACTATCAGTTTTGCACCCACACCACGGATCTGGAGTTGACGAGTGACAATATCCGAGAGCGCGAAGATATTCTTTCCGCGCTGTTCCTGCAAGCCGAATGCATTGCTAAGTACCTTCGTGGATTTGTACATGACTCTCTGCACCACTCATGGATCCTTGGCTGCGTAAACCGATTACAACAACTCCCGAAAGTTGCTCCGAGACTCCTCCAATCAACGACTGACCAGTCCATACAAGGTCACGACTCTTAATTGCAGAGTGTTTGCTAGTCTCCTAGCGAATGCTCTTGTAATGGGAGATCTCTCGCCCCTCGGGGCCGATCTGTTGCTATTGCAAGAAACAAACTGCCATTCCTCCACTCTGTTTAACCGCTGGCGTGCTAGAGATTATGTGTTCCATCATGCATTTCGCTATTCCTCTCATGGTGGGCTTGCTATCGGAATATACCAACAGTTCCGATCCACCCTCACTGCACTAACAGTGTAGAACGTATGCCAGGATTTACTCCAGCGATTCTCCTTCACAGTTGGCGGAGCTCGATTTCACATCTTTAACGTATATATTCCGTGCACCTCTATTCGTTTATTCATCTTGCTTACCAAACTCCGTCAAGATCTCTCTGAACTCTCGCCATCTGATCGTGTGCTGTTGGGCGGAGACCTCAATTGTACCATTGACCCGGCACTAGATCGCTCTCCTTCGTCACGAGAGCGTTGTATGGATCTCGTCGCACTACTCCATCACCGTGTTGCTGATTTATCCCTCACCGATACATACAGGCGCCTACATCCACAAGAGACCTCACACACGTGGCACTCGTCTGGGAGTCAGCTTCCATCGACTGTACGCCTAGATCGGGTCTACGTTTCCACACCACTTCTTGCGTCTATTAACGAGTTGCGACATCAACCTACTGCTTCCTCAGACCACTGCACGGTCCCCCTCATAGTGTTTGCTGCGTCGTTACTCCCTCGGACAGTACATCCGTGGACGTTTGATTCCAATCTCCTCACCGATCCTGACTTTTGTGCCTCCGTCCATTCTTTCCTTGCTGCTCGTCGCGCAGGGTTGCATTCCGTACCCTGTGCCTTGACGTATTGGCTTCAAGTCAAGCATCATCTCTTCTTACATATCAAGCAACTTGCCTTCACCATGACGAATTCCAGTCACATGCGCTTCGATCACGCCAGGCAGATGTTCGCACTGATTGGGTTGTCGGGTCCGCTGTTTCCAGCATATCAGGCGGAGCTCCAGGCTTTGCTGAAACCTCCAGCGCAGCAGGCACTTTTACGTCTGCGTGTTAAACATCTCAATCAAGAGGAATACATCTATTATTTTCTAATATCAGTGGAATCTGCACGCAAGTCTTCTACCTCGCTTCGTCATCTTCGCCTCCCCTCTGGCGAAATCACACCCGATTCTGCAGTGATTTGCTCTCAAGTTCGTCAGTTCTATACCACCAAGTTCAGTAACCCCCTCCCCCTTCTGCCTCTGCTCTCTCCCATCTTCCCAATAACTTGCCTCAAGTTCCATCTCATCTTGCTCACACCCTGTCTCTCTCACCCACAACCACGGAGGTGTCCGACATCTTCTCTTCCCTTAACCCCCAAGCCGCTCTGGATCCGGACGGCCTCTCTTTTCCTTTTTATCGTGCGTTCTTGCCTCTGCTGTTGCCCTTTCTACTCTCTGCTGTTTCTGCTGCATTTAACTGCTTCCCCTCCCAAGGAGTTTCAGGGACGCGCATGTGGTTCTGTTTCCCAAGAAGGGTGACCCTCTTGACTTGGGAAATTGGCACCCCATTTTTCTTCTCAATCATGATTATAAACTCTTTATTTCTTTCCCGTCGATTAAATTCTGTCCTTCCTCACATCCTTGCTGACTCTTAAACCTATACTGTTCCTGGCAGTTCTCTTTCCTCCAAAGTTCAATTTCTTCGCGATCTCATTCATCTTGCCAAGACTCATTCTGAAACTTTTGCTCTCCTTTCCTTAGAATCCCGTTACGCTTTCGATAATATTTCACACGCCTATTTAACAAAAACCCTGCCGCACTTTGGCTTTCCTCCATATTTTGTCTCTGTTCTTCTCTCCTTCTACCGGAAAGCCATTTTCCATGTCAAGACGGCATCTGTTCTCACAGCACCTGTTCTATTCAAGCGGGGAGTTCGTCAGGGCTGCCGCTTTCTGGTCAATTGTTTAGGATTGCCGTCGAGCCCTTTCTACGCTCTCTGCAAACATCTCTCACGACACAACTTCCACCACCAGTTGCCAGCACACGACATCACTCAGTCATTTACTCTGCCTATACAGATGACATTACCGTCTGCATTCGTCGCGACTCACAGTTCCAACTGCTTCGTCGCTTGTTCTCCGCAAATGCTTTATGTTCTGCAGCTGAACTGAATACGTCTAAGAGCACCGAATTGTGGTGCGGGGCGTGGTCCAATCTCATGGATGCTCAAGGGGGGGGAGCACATGTTAATCCACTACCCAACGCTTCCTGGGTGTGCACTTAGGCGCACCACAAGCAACTCGCACGGAACTCCATCCTCGCCTCCTCCGCACATCTGCGTACTGGTGTCGTGCGCAGTTGTACGTCCTACTACCAGCGTGCAAATCTCACCAGGACATACCTTCTGTACATCTGCAAGCATTCTTGGATTGCATCTACGATCCCGCTTTTCTCTCTCCAGGAGGTTACACGCTGCCTTACTCGAGCAATGTGGGCGTGTCATCATTAGATTAACGTCAACAAGCTCTGTGCTCCCCACTTCTATGGCGGTGCTGGCATCCCGCTGATGTCCCGCTGTGCTACAAAGCAAGCCGAGTGATCAACTTCATTCACCTTTTCACGGCTCCAGTGGCTTCCGCAGTTCAGTTACGTGACGTTCTTGCCTCCTTGCGTAATCCACATTTTTCCTTTCTTTCTTTGTTTCTTATGGATTGCTGTCCTTTCCCCCTACAAACACCCACCTGCATATTCTGAAGCCCTCACTCACATTCTCTTTCTCCCCATCATTCGCTCCCCTCCCTTTAACTCTAGAGCTTTTTTCTGAACCTCTCATCTTCAATTCTCTTGTTCACCCCCACCTCCCCTGCTTTTCATTCCCCTCCTGGCTCCGAGCCGATGTAGTAACCGTACAAGACTTCACTAACACGGATCTATCCTGGCGCCTTTTCTCTGGTCTCACCCTTGCTATTCTCTCGTCCCGCTCCGCCCGTTTGGTTTATGAGACCCTGCTTGCTGCACTTCTTTCGCTTTTCCCTGATCTTGTCTACCCCTCCGGTCTCGTTTCTGTCTTTTCAGCTCCTCTTCCGCTATCGTTTTACCTCCGAGTCTCCGACTCGGTTCTTCCCTCTCTCCTCTCTCTCCTCTAAATCTCTTTATCATCTTCAAATGCACCTTGCCACCCCTTCACCGCTTTCTATTCTCGAGGTCCCCCCTGCTGCTCTTACTCTTGTCTGGGCCACTGCCCGCTCACCCTTATCCGCCCCTCTTGAAATTAATACCCACTGGCTCTTTCTGCATAATCGTCTTCCTGTTCCGTATTTTCTCTTTCGCACGCCCCTTCTCTCCTCCCCTCTCGGCCCTTTCTGCTTACAGGAGGCAGACGTTTTTCACGTCTACCTTTACTGTCCTATCCTGATGCCTCACCTCCACCAGGCTTTCCGGATTGCCAGCCGCTCTTGTTCTCAAGATCTTCAGTTCACTGCTTACAGACATCTTCTGCGGGCTAGACCACCTACGCCTCTTCGGTCAGTATGTGCCTATCTTTTCGTGCTGGTTAAACACGTTATTTACGTTTACCTTCAACAACTCCGCAGCGTCTCCTCGCCTGTATCTTTGCACCAGGCCAGCGCAGCACTTGTGTGCCATTTCCGAGATCGTTTGTTATCCCGACCACGCCTGGAGTACCAGTCGGCTTCGTCCAGCCATCGAGAAGCCACCTGGGCGCCGGTCGCTCCATGGTTTGCGGTTGACACTGGATTGCTACACCTATCAGTACCCTACGACATTCTACACGTCCTTTGCTGAGTTCCGTGGCACCCTGGTGCCCCTCCTCCACTCTACGACTCGTCTCCATGCATATCGTGTGATCATGCTATAGCCTGTGCTGTAATACCCCAGTTTTTTCTCGTTTTCAGTGTACAAGTCATTGTGATCTTGTCATTTGTATTGTTCTTCTTCGTGTCGTACTATGCTGTACCATATTTACATTGTTATCAGTGTGCCCTCTGATTCCGTGACCTCCCGTCACTTTTATGCACTCGGGGTTGTACACCTTGCGTATTACGCCGTGTTCTTGTAGTGTGTTTTACTTTGAAACGTCACGTGGTGTATGTCTCTATCCCCCATATGTTATATTTGCCATACTCAGACACTTTCTTAGTGTTTAGCCGTTTTTATTGCACCTGTTTGATTTTTGTACAGTACTATGCTTCCACATTGTGTACATGCTATTGTCATCCCAGTGTACTTTCATGTTTTTTTGTGCATCCTTTGCATCTCGTGCATTTCTTGTGCTGTACCGTGCTTTCACATTGTGTTAATGCTTTGACCGTGCACGTGCAAATTTATGGCAAATTCTGTCATCTGTCAGAACCCATGACCTGTACTGTGCTGTACTGTGTTTTCACTTCATGCATATACTCTCAACATCCCAGAGTGCACTCATGGTTTATAGTGTGCTTTTTACCATACCTGTAACATTTCTTGCGCTGTATCGTGTCTTCACATTGTGTACTTTCTTTGGCCATCCCTGTGTACAATATGGTTCATCATGTCTTGTTAATTACGTCGTACCGTGCTTTCATTTTGCGTTAATCCTCTTGTCATCTCAGTGTGCATTCCTAGCTTTGTCCTGTGATCTTACTGTACCTCCTGCATTTTTTTCGTGCAATACACGCTACCGTTTGAATTGTGAATACTAATGTCATCTCGTGTATTTTCATGTTTACTCGTGCAAATTAATCACCTTCACCCCGCCCGTATTATGTTGCTTTGGTGCCCTCGTCAAATAACTCGCGCAATTGTGCGCGCTGTGCTTTATCTCATGTATGTAATGGTTTCCTTTTCGCACCTTCACGGCGGTGTTCGAGCTGTTCTTTTTCTCATTTTGCACTATTGTTTCGCCTGTGTTATCCTGTATGTCGTGCCCAGCCGGTGTCATGTAACACGATGGGTTTCTCTCTGTCACTTCTCCTGCAATTGCTTTGCAATCAGCTTTGCTTGCAGCATTTGTTATTCATCCCCATTGTCATTGCAGTGTTTTTTTTTGTTTTTTTTTTATTGGAGGTTTAACGATCACCGTGAGCAACTCAATGGGCTATAAGCAGTCGCCCGTCCCTAATTTAGGGTCACTGGTTCCAGGGAAGGGAGAGAGCCAGTGCCGTAAGACAAACACAACATCCATGCCTGACCGGGATTCGAACCCGGACCCCTTACGGACGAATGATCAGAGGCCAGTGCTTTAGACCACTGCGCCACCGGGGCGGCGTCATTGCAGTGTATATACCATCATTTTTTTAACAGTTTGTATTATTTCCCAGTGAGACGCCCAACGCTGTACGTTTCCCTCTTATGTTTCTTATGATGAATAATAATAAAGCGATTTTGAAACTTTGCTTTATGGCTGGGTGCATTATCTTGCTGGTACCAACATGGCTCAGTTCCATAGTATTGCCACAGAGTTGACAGGGCGTAATTGTCCAGAATATCGAGGTAGACGCGGTATTTAACATGTTTGTCCACGGTAGCCAATGGGCCGGGACCGTACCACGAAAAACACCCCTCACGAGTACACTGCCAGCTACAAACTTGACCTTAGGAACAGTACACTGTGGTAAATGGCGTTCCCCGGCAGCCGCCATACCCACACATCAGACTGTATCTGGATTCATCAGTCCTTAGCACCTGTTTCCATTGACCTACGGTCCACAAAAAATGTTCTTTACACTATGCTAAACGACGAGTACCATTCCGAGTGGAGGGGGAAAGACTTTTGAGCAGCCGCACAACCACGGTAACCCATGGAATGAAGATCTCCGCAAATGGTACGCGTACATACAGGTTTCAGCATTTTTACTCACCTGCACACTGAGGCCTTGTGCAGTACTCCGTTGATTAGCTGTAACGACTCTCCTGAGGCTTCTACATCCTCTATCACTGATTTGTTTGATCTGCCGGTGCGTTTCACTGCTTCAGGCACGCCATGTGTTTACCACTTATTCAGTACATCCGAAACAATTGACTTGGGTATGTTTAAACGCCTCTCGGTTTCTCTTATGGACAACCCACTAATATAACACCCAGCAACCTTACCTTTCCCAAAGTCAGTTCTCTTCCGCCACGACATTTTCACTCAACCTCACAGTGCGGTATGATCGAGGTCAGCTACAAGCTTGTTTTTATACCGTTTGCAGCTGTACTGCGCATCTTAACATCGCAGCGGATCTGTTCATTTGATACTGAAGGGGGTCCAGTGACCTTTGTCAATATACAGTACTGTGCATGTGCACATCTCTGGAGGAAAAGCTATGCATTATGTAAGAAGAATGTATCCGGAAAAGATTTTTCGAGGGGAGAAATATCTGTCCATCGAAGATGTTTTTCAGTCGAATGTTCAGATGTTTAGATTGCCGAACCGGTGCCGTAGTGGTTTAAGCGACGGCCTCTGACCATTTGTCTGAAAGGGGGCTGGGTTTGAATCCCGGTGAGACATGGATGTTGTGTTTGTCTTACGCCACTGGCTCTCTCCCTTCCCTGGAACCAGTGACCCTAAATTAAGGACAGGCGACTGCTTATAGCCCACTGAGTTGCTCACTGTGGTCCTCAAACCTCCAATAAAAAATGCTTAGATTTTCCTGTAAATACATCAGAGGCAGAAATAAACTCTTGCTTCTTGGTGGCCAAACCATTTTTACAAAAAATTAGAAATTATGATCGAAACATGTTTGTCAGATATATAGGTACAAAGATATCACTGCATTCACGTAGACGGTAATTGGATGTCGGTATGGATAAACGTCGTGAATTAACAGAGTTTAAAAGAGGGATATGTCGCCCCGGTGGCGTAGTGGCGTAAGCAGTGGCTCATGATCATTCTTCCATGAAGGGTTCGGGTTCGGATCCCAGTGATGCATGGATGTTGTGTTTGTCTTACGGCACTGGATCCCTCCCTTCCCAGGAATCAGTGATCCTAATTTAGGGACGGGCGACTGCTTATAGCTCATTCAGTTGCACACGGTGGTCGTTAAACCTTCAATCAACAAAAAAAAAAAAAAAAAAAAAAAAGAAAGAAAAAGAAAGAGGAGTGATAGGAGTCCCTGACGCATCGGTCACTCTATTGCGGAGGTGGTACAGGATTTTCAGTTTCCTTGTTTGACAATATTATATTAGGAATGTGTCGAGAATAAGCTACTTCCGGAATAACATCGCATCGTGGATTGCGCTGTGGGCCGAAAGAAGTGGTGGAAGAACCAGGCCGTCGACGTTTGCCTCACATGGTTACAACCAACCAGAGAGCGATGGTGAATTAATCGCTGACATCAACGAGGCGAGTGCCAGAAATATCTCCACCAAAACCATCAGACCAAGACATACAATTTTTTGGTTGATGCATGTTAATTAAAAGAAAAACGTGGAAAGAGCGTTGCCTTTGCGTATTTACATTGTCTCCACGTATTTGGAAGATTTTCACCATTTCTTTCGCCCTTTGGATTTATTAGCTATAATTAAATAGCTTGTGCCGTTAAGCTCCACCAGATGGAAACGTCTCAGCTGATGAGCCCATCCCTACGGATTTGTGAAGTCAGTAGCTTACTGATAAGCACACATAGCGCCGTGGATTGTTGGCACCGTAGCGTAAGGCAAACGCACCCGGCAAGTTATTGAGAGATCTGGGGTTGTATCCCAGAGGTGTCGAAATACAATTTCTTGGTTTCTGTATGTTAATTAGAAGAAAAACGTGGAAAGAGCGATGACTTTATCTACACTGACGGAAAAAAATCCCAACACCACGAAAAAATAGTTGTAGAGGAAAGAAATGGCAGCAATACATTTGTTTAGGTAACATATTTAATCGATTAAGGTTTCAAGATCACAGCTTATTGTAAGCGCGAGAAGAGCCATTTTAAATGTGAATTGCTGGTACATTAATAACCGGTGTAACCGCCAGAATGTTGAATGCAAGCACGCAAACGTTTATGCATTGTGTCGTACAGGTGCTGGATGTCAGTTTGTGGGATGGAGTTCCATGCCTGTTGCACTTCGTCGGTCAATACAGGGACGGTTAATGCTGGTTGGGGGTGACGCTGGAGTTGTCGTCCAATGATGTCCCATACGTGCTCGATTGGTGAAAGATCTGGTGATCTAGCAGGCCACGGCAACATGTCGACACTCTGTAGAGCATCTTGGGTTACAACAGCGGTATGGGGGTGAGGTTTTCCTGTTGGAAAACACCCCCTGGAATGCTGTTCATGAATGGCAGCGCAACAGGTTGAAATACCAGACCGACGTACAACTGTGCCGTCAGGGTGCGTGGGATAACCACGAGAGTGCTCCTACTGTCATAGGAAATTGCTCCCCAGACCATAACTCCAGGTGTAGGTCCAGTGTGTCTAGGCCGCAGACAGGTTGGTTGCAGGCGCTCACCTGGCCTCCTTCTAACCAACACACGGCCATCACTGGCACCCAGGCAAAACCGGCTTTCATCAGAAAACACAACAGATCTCCACTCCGTCCTCCAATGAGCTCAAGCTTGACACCACTGACGTCGCAAACGGCAGTGGTTTGGCGTAAGTGGAATGCACGCTACAGGGCGTCTGGCTTGGAGCTGTCCTTCAAGTAACCGATTTGTAACAGTTCGTTGTGTCACTGTGGTGGCAACTGCAGCTCGAATTGCTGCCGCAGACGCGGTACGATGCGCCACGGCCATACGCCGTACACGGCGGTCTTCCCTCTCAGTAGTGCCACGTGGCCGGCCGGATCCCGGTCTTCTTGAGGTAGTACCTTCCCTTGACCACGCTGCCAACAATCATGCACAGTATCTACATTCCTGCCAAGTCGTTCTGCAATATTGCGGAACGAAAATCCACCTTCTCGTAGCCCTATTACACTCCAAACTCTGTGAGCTGTTGATAATGGCTTCTTCGTCTTCTTAAAGGCATTCTTGACTAACAGCAACACACTACGTCGAATTTCAACGATAACTAACGCTCACGAACGTTACAGCTCGTATTTACAGCAAACCTGCTTTGCATGTTCCGAGGGCGCTACTAGCGCCACACGTATGCGCCGAGCGCGAAATTTGCATAGACGTCATCTTACAGATGTACTCTCACCGCCTACCAACTGTCGTTTATCTAACACAACCCCTTCTTGGTGTTGGGATTTGTTTTCCGTCAGTGTATTTACATTGTCTCCACGTATTTGGAAGATTTTCACCATCAGGATCCTTAGCCACAATATGTTATGGGGGCCTCAAACGCACTAGAGTCCCACTGCTAACTCAACATTACCGGACTGTACGCCTTAACTGCGCAAAAGAACATCGGTACTGGACCCTACATGATTGGGAATGGGCCTACTGTTCCACTGAGTTTCGTTTCTAGTTATTTCGTGCGGATTGGAGTTTGCGGATCTGACGAAAACCGCAGAAAGTCTTGTCAATAAGGAACTGTTCAAGCTCTCGTGGTGGCTTGGTTATGGTCTGGTGTGTGTGCTCAACTGGTACACCTTGGGACCTCCGGTACGTCTAAATGCACTTCTGAACTATCCACGTTACGTGGCAATCTTTGTACACCATCTGCATCCGTACACGGTCATCATGCACTCACAGGGCAGTGGACTCTTCCAGAACGACAATGTGCTTTTCCAGAAAACCGTGATGAATAAAACACAGTTAGAGTAGCATTCCGTAGAAGTTTCCACCCTGAAATGGCTTCCACGTTCATCGGAAATGAACCCTGTGGGAAATCTTGGATGCTGTGGAAAGGTCAGTTCGAGCTTTGGATCTTCTACCCAGGAATGCCACGGAATTAGACATAGCGGTGCAACAAACATGGGTGGAGATACCTGTGGAATGCTTTCGTGACCTAGTGAAATCAATGCGTCTTCGTGTGATCGCCCTTATCCTGGCGAAAGGTGAACATATCCTTTACTATGTAGGTATCCCATGATTTCTGTCCATTCAGTGTGCTTCTCCAGAGAACCGTGATGATTAAAACATAGTTAGAGTAACATTCCGTAGAAGTTTTCACCCTGAAATGGCTTCCACGTTCATCGGAAATGAACCCTGTGGGAAATCTTAGATTCTGTGGAAAGGACGGCTCGAGCCTTGGATCTTCTACCCAGGAATGCGACGGAATAAGACATAGCGGTGCAACAAGCAAAGGTGGAGATACCTGTGGAATGCTCTCGTGACTTAGTGGATTCAATGCGTCTTCGTGGGACAGCCTTGATAATGGTAAAAGGTGAACTTACCAGCTAATGGGCAGCTATCCTACGATTTCTGTCCATTCAGTGTATTGAATGAATTGCTTTATTTATTCCAAGGTTTTAGTGAAGTTGCGTACTTATAGATAAATCAAATTCAGTTTCGCAAAATGTATAAGTTGCCGAAAATTTGCCACAGACTTGCTCTGCCGTATACCCAAATATATGACCGCCCGATTCATGACACCCAAACTTTATAATGATAAGGTGATGTCAACATATCAATTTTAGTGAACCCTTCACCAGTTGTATTCTGAAACCAAAAGATAACTACGAAGGTCCAATGAAGCAACGCAACACGTTGACTGGACACGAATTGAGCATTTTAAGTTTCAGAAATTCAGAGTGACTAAAGAAATGCCGTTGGCGACGTTATGGATTTGCTGAGGAAAGGCCTTTGTCTCCCCTTTCTCTTGTTATGGACCTATCTCTCCTTCACAATGAGAGTATCAGATATTAGCATGTGGTAAGGACACTGAGTGGCGATATCACAGGCTGAAATGTGGCATGAGATACAACCCACATAGAAACGAACATAAAGTAGTTATGAGTGCATGTGTGTGTTTGCACTATAGTGGAAGAAAAGGCAAAACGAACAATTTAAGCTACTTTGATTGTGGCGTAGTAGCTAGTATCACATGCGCCCTTATGAGCATGGCGAATAGAGCAATCGTGTTGGTGTCATGTGTTATTCTGGCTCGGGCATGAAACGTGTTGGTATTCAAGATGTGCGATAACGTAATGAGACTGATTCGTTATCTAACATGTCTCGTACCACAACTTGAACGTCCAATTACACGTTGCTCCTTCGAATGAAATCATTTTGAGATACTCCACATGTATTCCAACGAAGATGCTTTTACTTAAATCTTTTCAGAAATTATGATTTTAGAATTGTCTTCAAAGTCTGTATCGCTTATTTTCTTTTATTTCCCCAAACCGGCGTCCTCGGGTTTGGACCGGATCACGTTTTAAATTAGCTAAATCTAATTTAAAACGTGGGTAATCAAGTTGGATAACAAATTTTTCAAAAACAGTTTCGCAGAAAATGAGATAAGAGCTCACTGACGTCACAAAAACACATAAACATCGGCCTGCTACTGATCCTAGTGCATGATGGACTTGGTGACTTCGATCATATATAACTACCTGATGATATCTTCCCTAGCTGTACAACATATATATACATATGCAAGGTCAGGTGCTGTGCAAACATGTCATAGCCTTTTTTTCTCTCTTTGACAAATGTCAACCCAGCCTTCCCGAGGTGTATCCTGTTCCCACTAAAGGGGCTCGGACTACCGCCAATAGCGATCGTATAACTACACCTCCGGGATTAGAGGAAACAGTATAACATACCCACCATCCCGCGTGGCCATCGTTGTGAGCTATGGCCAACCCTCCATCCTCTCGAAACGACTCCACAACTTTAAACTTGTCCCTCAGTCTCCAGCAGCTGGAATGTACCTGGCAAAGGCAGCAGCCAGTGGCTACATGAAAGCAGATGATGCTAAGAATCACCGGAGGAACGGGCTAGCCTGCCATCTGATAATGACCTTGACTACGTTTAACAGACGATGTCTATCTTCTGATTCAAGGCTCCTTGAGTTGAAGGAGGAACTCCAAATAATCAAGTAGGCCATCGTCGGGCTAAGTGAGGTAAGCAGAAAAGGACATCTCATTGAACTAAAAAATGGACAACACTTCTACTACCGCGGGACAGATGATGGCAGAAATAGTGGTGTTGGTTTTAAAACAAACAAGAAACTGAAGCACAATGTTCTAAAAGTGGAAAATTCCGTGGACAGAGCTGCGCGACTCGTTATCCAACTTTCAAAAAGATACCTGACGCAGATTATTCATGCTTATGCACCCACCACAAGTCATCTTGAGGAAAAAAACTGAAGAACTTTATGAGGAAATTCGGCATACAAACAGCACTTGAAAATCATATGGCATACAAGTAGCACTTGAAGATCATTATGGGTGATTTCAATGCGAGAATAGGGCAACAGCAACAGAATGAAACTTTGGTAGGTAAATTCGGTCGCGGTAACAGAAACCAGCCCAGAAATATTGTCCTTCGTAGAGTATGCAGAGGCAGAAAGGTTTTCAATCATGAATTCATTTTTCAAGAAAAAGCCACAAAGGAAATGGACATGGAGGCATCCCAAAGCGATCACAAGTGAAATTGATTTTATTATGTGTAACAAGATGTTTTTCTTCAAAAACTGCAGTGTGCTGAACAGGTTTAATACAGGTAGTGACCATAGAATTGTGCGATGTAAGATGCATCTCAACACTAAACCCGAACGTGGCAAGCTCATAAAACAAACAAACGTATTGACATGGCCAACCTTAAAAAGCATCAAAATACCTTCAAGTTGGAACCGAGGAACACATTTTCTGCTCTAGAAGGTCTAACAGAGGAAGAAATGGACACCCCTGAAGTTAACAGGAAACTCACCAAGGATTTTACAGAAACAGCTACAAAAATAAGTGGTGCTAAGAGCAAGTTATATATGAAGAAAATATCCGGAAAAACAAAAATGCTGATGAAAAAGAGAAGGGAGATGAGCACAAATAAAGAAGATGTAACTTCCAAAGTGGAATATATAGAGCCATGCGAGACAGCACAAAAAGTATTACTGAAGTCATAAGGAAATTCAACTGTGAACTAGTGAAGCAAGCAATTGAAAACAAACAAAGCCTGAGGAGAGCACTCAGTAAGGGAAGAAAACAGACTATGTCACTGAGAAAACAAGATGGTAGTGTAACAAGAAATAGACGCGAAAATTTGACAAGAGTGAACGATTTCTACTCAAAACTGTACGAAAGAGATGATACAACTATTCCAGTCGACATTAAGAAAAGTGCCAGTACCAAAGTTCATCCAGTCCTCCGGCAGAAGTTGCACATGTGATTAAGAACATGAAATGGGGAAGAGCTCTAGGAGAAGATTAAATTACCATGGGCATTGTACAAGAAGCAAGTGGAAAAATTGAAACTCCACTCGCCCAAAATTTCACTATATGTCTCAATGAAGGGAAGATTCCTGATTATTGGAACAATGTTACAATGATTTTGCTACATAAAGAGGTGACATTGAGGATCTCAGGAACAACAGGTTCATCAGCCCCTTATCAGTGGATTATACAATCTTCACTCACATTGCGTCAAAGTAACACTGGACATGGCTCTATCCAGAAAACAAGCTAGATCAGGAGAGGCTATAGCACTATAGAACTGAGGGAACTAATTCAAAGAAGGAGTACTGAGAGAACTAATTGAAAAAACGAGTACTGAGAAAACTAATTGAAAGAACCAGGGAAATATGAATTCTTATTATGTATGGCTTTGGTTGATTATGAAAAAGCCTTTGTTTCTGTGAAAATACGGCAGAAACTTGACGCTTTGAAATCCTGCGGAATTGAAGATGCATACGTTAGAATTATTAATAACTTCTCTGAAAATGCAAGTGCAAAGGTTCGGTTATTTCAGGAAACAGCACCAATAAAAATTAGAAAGGGAGTGAGGCAAGGTGGCACCATATCTCCCAAACTCTTTAATGCCACATTGCAAAATGTCTTTCAATCATTGAACTGGGAAAACAAAGGGATACAATGCAATTGCTATCATTTACCTCAGCTTCGTTTTGCTGGTGACGTCGTCATTTTTGCAAGTGCCCCTTCAGAGCTGCAGAATATGATCCAGGAACTTGCTGACAAGACTAAGGAAGTGGAATTAAAAATGAACTTTCAGAACACAAAACTGATATACAATGCTCTTACAAGAAATAAAGGTTTCGCAATTAATGGGGAAAACTAAAGATAACCGATTCCTACATTTATCTTTAGCAGCAGATATATAGCGAAACTCATATTGATGAAGAAATTAATCGACACATGAAGCTTGGCTGGAGAGCTTTTGGAAAAAACAGTGTAATCTTAAGAGCAGTATGCCGTTATGTCTCAGAAGAAAGTATATAATCAATGTGTAATTCTACTGCTTGCGCACGGAGCATAGACGTGCACCTTAACTAAAAGATATACACAGATTGCAGGCAACTGAAAGCAGCATGGAGAGATGTATGCTCGGTGTAACCAAGAAAGATCAGAAGAGGAATTCATGGGTAAGGAAAATGACAAGAGTGTAAGGTATCACGAGCGGGATAAAATCCCTGAAATGGTAATGGGCTGGACATATTGGAAGGAGAACGAATCACCAATGGCTAACCGAAATTTTAGACTGATTTTTTTTATTGGAGGTTTAACGACCACCGTGAGCAACTCAATGGGCTATAAGCAGTCGCCCGTCCCTAATTTAGGGTCACTGGTTCCAGGGAAGGGAGAGAGTCAGTGCCGTAAGACAAACACAGCATCCATGTCTCACCGGGATTCGAACCAGGACCCCTTTCGGACGAATGATCAGAGGCCATCGCTCAGACCTCTGCGGCACCGGGGCAGCAATTAGACTGATTGCAAGAGACAGGAAAAGACCCAGAAGAAGATCATGTGGGGGATGTGTGGATGAAATTCCAAAGCACGCGGGAGTGACATGGGGGGAGACTGGCTCAAGACAGACCGTTGTGGAAGAAACTTGGGGAGACCTTCATCCATCAGTGGATTGATAATGGTTGACAATGATGAAGATGATGATGATATATCTATATACGTATATACTGTACATGGTTTAAAGGAAAGTCCTTATTCAGGACAATAACTACGGAAGGACGGGTTCGAGTGGTATACAAGTTAGGTCTATGTATAGGAAAGGGACAATGGCCCATCGAATGAAAGTGATTGGATCGTCCCTACTGGCAAAGGCAAGAAGTTAGGAAACCTAACTCGTCAACAACGCGAGATCGAAACGAAAGTCCATTTACAGAGTTGTAGTGCAGGGTTGAATTACTATGAAACGACATAGGGCGCGCACGAATTGCGTACATGGACGGCTAAAAATACTGTTAACTCGCAATCAGTAAAGCGTGTAGAAACAGGCAGATAGGTAATGACACGATATAGAAGCTATGCAGGCTTATTCATAACACTGAAAAATGGTAACAGGAGATATGCCGACCGGCTACTACGTTATTATTAACATTAACATACGCGTTTGGATCGATCTCCATCGTGGGCCGGTATTCTGCATTGCGTAAGAAAACAGGGACTGCGTTCACTTTATCAGTATTTCAAGCCGTGCATGTCCGCAAAGTGATTCGTGCGTTCCTATAATGTTTCCTACTAATTCGACGCTGCGCTACAACTTTGTAATTAGACTTTCGTTCCGATCTAGCGTGTTTAGCGAATTAAGTTTTTGAACTTCGTACCTTTGCCACCAGGGGCGCTCCAATCACTTTCATTCGATCGGCCATTGTCTCTTTCTTATACATAGACCTAACTTATGCATCACTCGGACCCTTTCCTCTGCAGTTATTGCCCTGAATAAGGACTTTTTACTTTGAGTCAAGCACATATACAGAGGGTGAGTCGAAAGTTTTGCAATATTTGCATAAACGCTTATGCTGCTACGGGTATCTCACGTGTTTAAACTAGTTCAAGTCGTGCATTGCAGTCAGTCAAAAGGGAGATACGGTTGTAGTCGTTGATGTGAACAACATTGCATGTTGTTCACATCAACGACTACCACTACTACAACGTCGTTTTGTCCGTGGTTGGCACGCCTAAAAGATGAACAGCCACAATCGGCTAGTTAGGGAACTTTTGCTTTACGAGTTTGAACTCGGCTATAACGCTGATCAAACAACAGGAAACATTTGTCCCGCTAAAGGGGAATGTTCCGTGGACCACAGTACCGCAACCAGATGGTTCAAGAAATTTCGCTCAGGTGACAGAAACCTTGACGATCAGCCAAGGTCAGGTAGCTGGCCGCGAACACTGGATTCGGAGGCCGTGCGCCAGGCCGTAGAGGAAAATCCGACAACCAGCACTACGAGATTATGAGGAGAGCTGAACATATCACAGAACACCGTGGTTCGTCACTCTCAGAACATCGGCAAGGTCTACAGGAGCTTCCGCATTGTCCCTCACGAACTGACGCTAGCTGAAGCAATCCGCAGAGTAGAAGTGTGCATGAAACTCCTACAAAACCAGCACGATGTACGTTTCGTTAAGAGAATTGTTACGTGCGATGAAAAGGGGGTCTATTTTCGTAATCCTAACACACAACGGCAGTGGTTGAGCCCCAGCAAGCTTCCAGAACCTGTTGCCAAACGTGAGCGCTTCGAGCACAAGGGGATACTCTGCGTCTTGTGGAATGTCGAGAGGATATAATCCATTACGAATTTGTCCCAGACCGTCGAACCATCAACGCCAACCTCTATTCCGAACAGCTGGAGCGGATGTATACTGTTTTGTAGGAGAAGTACTCGGCACTGGTGAACAGAAAGGGCGCTCTCCTACAGCAGGACAAAGCATGGCCTCATACCGCGTGAACGCCTCGGGCAAAAATCCAGGAACTTGAGGGCATCGAACTGATGACACATCCAACATAGAGTCCTGACCTTGCTCCGTCGGATAATTAACTGCTCCGGTCCATTACCTACCTCCTTCGCGGTTAGCACTTCAACTAACAGGAGTAGGTGGCAGATTGGGTGAAGGAGTTTTTCGGCTCGAAGAACAAGAAGTGGTACCGTAGCAGAATCGAAGAACTGGCAGGCAGATGGCTAAAGACGGTGCAACACGATGGCCTATATTTTGAAAGCTAGTCAGCTTTCGTCGTAAAGTTACGTATGAAGACATAAATTGATCCAAATATTGCAAAACTTTCGATTCACCTTCTATATATATCTACTTATTTATTTATTCGTGTGCCAGAGCAATGTTATGGAAATGGTTTTTCTAGTTTCTGTTATACTCGCTGTATGAAAAGGAGATATTTAATACTTATGCGCACTGCGCATTAAGCAAATAATTTCATAATCTTTCCCATCACGATGTCTGTTGTTTAATTTGCGTAATTCAAAGCATTTGGGGCTCACTTGCTGTACTCGTAATATGCCAGAATTACAGTCTAATGATGATTGCAGTCTTTCAAGTCTAATGATGATTGCAGTCTTTCAAACTTTTTTAAAATGATGACAAGAAATAGTCTAATTATAAATGATTGCTGAAATTTTGTGATTCGTTTGTAGTAGTACAAACTGCTATTCATCAGAGAACAATTTTTGAAAAATACCACAGCTTCCATATCTCCGGTTTGCATTATCATGTGAATTCCATAAAAGGCAGTTAAATGATGTTTGCAAAGTTCAAGTACTTGGGAACGTTAAGATTTCTTTTGGCGAGAAATTACAGGACGGCATATACCAATATCCGGAATATAGTGGCACTCCGTTTTTTTTAATTGATCAGTCTGCAATTTGTACCCTAAAAGGTTAGATATATATATTCCTGTACCACCTCCATATCCTCCATATCCACCTCCATATCCTCCATATCCACCTCCATATCCTCCATATCCTCCTGTTCCACCTCCGTAGGCTCCATATCTCGTTTGATTGAGCGGATGACACATCAGTTCTTGGAACTCAGTCACATGATTGCAGACTGCACAGTGAGCATTTCGATAGTACCCAAATGGTGTAGAACCTTGTGAACTTTCCGACGGTCGCCAAAGCAGTGCCATGTATGATTCACACTTTTCTCGGACGCTGTCATCTTCCCAGTCAGCTGCGCAACTCCACGTAATATCATTCCGGCATGCTTTTGCTTCTAAGAAATCCCGGTCAATATTATAACAGTTGATATTTACTTGAGCAGAAATAAAGACAGAGCCTTTAAGAGGCAACTGAGTCCAATAACCCCATTCCTCAATACCTTTCTCGTACACTAGTTCATGAGAAACGTCTTCCTCCTCGGAAAGTCCCAAAGATGACGGATATCGTTTGCTTTCGATATTGACATTCCACAGAACGGCTTCTTGGTGATCATTATTGCAGACAGCACAAAAATAGTTCAAATAAATGAAACCACTTACATTACTGACGACAGGAATCATCATATAAAAATTTGATAACATGACGGCATCACCCTCACAAAATTCTTTGACTCTAGAAGGGCCTAGCCAGCTTGAACTGCATTTGGTTACAAACCAATATTTTCGGGAGTTGCAGTTTATGGGAGATGGTGCATTCATGCAACTCTCCCTCGGGCTTAACAAGGCAAGATGAATGTACGGCGAATCTACGCAGCAGGTGTGTTCATGAACACAGTACTGATCACAGCTGCAAGTATTGATATACCATGAGTCAATACGAGGGTTAGAGCGGCACGAGTCTATAGGTGGGCAAGTGACTCCCAGTTGTTGCAGTTCCTCGTAGTTCACACACATAATAACTGTCATACAGGAATGGAGCAATGCGGAAATAAATTTTTGTCGCGGGGTAGCTAGCCACATGGTTGAGAGTTGATGCTTTTTACAAACAGGAGAGAATCCTGGAAAAGAAAATTTAAGTTATCCTTCACGAATAATTTATTAATTAATTTTAATTATCATTCATGAATAATTTAATACATAGTCACGAAAACAAGTAAATTCTGCAAAAAGAAATTAAACACCGGTCGATGGTTTATTTTATGCATAAATAAATTTAAATGAATGATTTGTTTTTACACATTGTTGCTAAAAAAAGGAAGGAAGGTGTCACAAGAAAGAAAATCTAAATGAGTGTAAATGATTATTCTTCAGACATTATTTGAGAATGGAGGAAGCTTACAATTTAAAATTTAAATGGACGTGAATGATTTTCTTTTATACACTCACGGAGAATGAAATTTTCGCTCCTAGAAGAAAGCATGCTACAACCGCAAAACTTTGCAAATAGCTAGAGTGCTTGCTGGTGTGCAAATGATCCATGTTTGGTGCGAGTGCGCATGACCGCACACCCTGTGGTGGCGCTGCAAGCATGAACCGGCAGCCCTATAAACCGGCGTGTAGTCAATGCCTCATGAAAGTGAAAAGGCGAGTGCTCATAACCCACTGATTTGCGCATGGTGGTTGTTACACCTTTATTGAAAAAACAACAACAAAAAACAAACAAACAAACAAACGAAAAGCACCGGCCGATGCAAGCAAGAGTACAGAGTGACCAGAATGCCGGGTAGAGGCCAAAGATTTCGATTTACGCAACGTAGGGACTTTGAGAGAGGCCTGATCATCGGGCTGAAAACCGCAGGGTGGTTGGCGCGCCGTGTACCCCGGCACGTGGATCGTTCTGACTATACCATCGGACTGTGTTAAGAGCAGTGGACACGTGACCGCACTGCCACACAGAGGAACGGCTCCGGTCTGCCCAGGAAGACCACCGGTAGAAAGGATCGACAGATCGTGCACCAGACACGAACGGATCCCACCGGAACCCGGATCACTATACTGGCATAAGTAACGGATCCTGTGTGCCTACGAGCCATTTCCCGACGCCTTACGGAAGCAAATCTGAGATTCCAGCGCCCCTTACGTGTGCTGCCATTAACACCGGAACATTGCCGGCTCTGTGTGCAGGGGTACCAGGCCAGAACGACGTGGAACGCCTCACACACTGCCGACGTGTGGTGTTTAGCAATGACTGACGTATCGTTTTGGGGACAGATGATCATCGTGTCCGGGTGTGGATGCCCCCGGTTCAACGGCACAATCCCAACCTCGCTACTGAGGGCCACACCTCCCCCACTGCAGGCATTATGGTCTGGGGAGCCATTACCCATTATAGCCGATCAGCTCTAGTAGTGGTATGTAGATAATTGATGGGCCAGCGGTATGTGGATGAGATCCTACTGCCCCATGTGCTCCCATTCCTGGCCGGGATTCCAGGTGCGCTATACCAGCCGGATAATGCCCGCCCGCACACGGCTCGGGTTGCTCAGGACTGTCTACGTCATGTCCAGACCCTTTCATGGCCTGCCCGCTCCCCGGATATGTCCCCGATCGAGCATGTGCAAGACCAGTTGAAACGCCGGCTGTCGCCGTGCCGCAGTATCTGGGATTTGGAGCACACCGTTCAACACGTGTGGGCCAGTCTACCACTGGACAACATCAGGCATCTGTTCGCCTCCAAGCTTGACCGTATTGCAGCATGTATCACCGCACGGAACGGTGTGACGCGCTATTGAAAATGCCGGGACTGCGTGTTACAGATCCCTTTGTAATTGTCCTGCAGCTCTGTTTTTGAAATCATGTGTATCATTCAACTGTATCATTACGTCCATAAAATTTCAGTTCAATCCGATGCTTCCTTCTTGGTGCGCAAATTTCATTGTCCGTGAGTGTATATTGTCACAAATAGGAAAGAATGTGTAAAAAATAACTGAATTAAGATGAAAAATTCCTCTTGTTATACAAGAGGAATCTTTTCTTTTTTTTCTTTGAATTAAATTAAGATGAAAGATTCTTTGTTACAAAAACGAATTGGTTTCAGGGAGAGAAAGTTTGAATGAACTCGAATAATTTATGAGAAAGGAAATCAAAGTAAAAGGGAATGTGTCATTTTCTTAAACTGTTACAAAAACAAAAAGGAATCCCGAAAAAAAAAATCACACGAACATAAATAATTTTCACTTTGGTACAAAAAAAAAAAAAAGATAGAATCCTGAAAAACGAAAATTTAAATGAACATGAATGACTTGCTTTTATACATCGCGTCTCGAACAAACACATACGTCCAATTTGTAAAACAGAGTTTTACAAATACGAACATCGTTTTCTAAAAACTCTGAAGATGAATTTTGAAGATCCATGAAGGTAAGTTTTATGATGCATAGTTTTATTGCTATCAAACGCAAACGAATTTGCATATTTTTGCAGGATATCTGCAATTTCAATTCTAAAGGTTAGACAGGTACTACATATCGTTTTTTGTGCAATGCACAATATTATCATTTGGTGGTACAGAGCACTTGCATCTTAAAATAGACAACCATGTTTTGGAATGAAGATGCGCAATTTTTATGTGGCGAGGGTTTGTTAACAACGAAAGC
Source organism: Macrothele yani (assembly GCA_039090855.1). Classification (NCBI taxonomy): domain Eukaryota; kingdom Metazoa; phylum Arthropoda; class Arachnida; order Araneae; family Macrothelidae; genus Macrothele; species Macrothele yani. Next base: position 134,346,417 of record CM077010.1, on the reverse strand, counting down.
AGATAAATGTGTTTTAACACTTTCAAATGCAAATGAACACACACCCACATACTTACGTGTGGGTGTGTGAGAATTTCTTAAAAAAAGTTTGATGCGCTTCAGGCATGAAAAACTTCGTTCTGCGGAAGCACTTGCAGCAGGGATGGCCACGATTAGACAGAATAACTTGAATGACAGAAGGAGGTCTCTCTAAGAATTTCATTCGTTTTCAATAATTTTTCCAATTAATTTGTCCAAACGCAAATCATGAAATGTTCCTTTGTGCAGTGGGGAGAAAACCGTTTCAAGTTCAGTGCGTAATGTTTTCTTTGTTAATAAAGAATGATCCATAATCTTCCATTAATGTAACCAAAGCATCCACAGGAAAATGTTCATTTGAAGTGGAGAACTGTCGTATTGCCTAATTTAAGAAATTTTAATTTCTCAAAGTGCAAAAAGCTTACTTCCAGTTGCATTAAAATGCTGTCCAAAATTTCATAATACACCTCTTTGTACTTGGAAGCGGCAACATGTTCGTCTCTTTGTTCATGGCATTTCAGAGAAGTTAATGACGTTGACCCAGTAGCACTTTCAGCAAAAACCATAAATTTATCGTACTCTTGTTCTTTACTCCTCAGGTTTCTCATGTATGAAATACATTCTGAAACTTCAAGGATGCAGAACCGAATATCATTTGTCTTTCTCTGAATCACATAGAAAAGTAAATCAGTTTTTTGTAAGAGTTTTTGAAAATCTACGAGTACAAATATAAAATGCGAGTCCAGAAGGCTGTTTTTAAAGCTTTGTGTCTCTCTGACGTTCGTAGCATTTGAATCTGGAGAATTCATAATTTCATTGAACACCTGGATTAATTTCAGCCTGTGTGTATGTACTGCAGTGATGATCTTGGCGTTAGAGTTCCACCTAACCTAACTGCTTGTAGGCATACGTTGCTCCACAATTCTGTCCAAGAAGTATGTCTTGAAGAGCGGTAAAAAAAATGCCATGCACTGAAGAGTAGCAAAAAAAAAATATTTTCACGGACTTTATCCTAGAGCAACTCTGTTGCAAAACTAAATTAACGGTGTGCAAAACAATGAGTAAAAAAGAGCTTGAGGGGCAAATCCATGAACTTTCGCTTTTAAGCAATTAAGTTCTCCTGCCATAACACTAGCGACATCATATGTTTGAGGAACCCGTTTATTTCGTACACTGTACTTTTCAAATATCCTGCACCAAATACTGCATAGACTTTCGGCGCTTGGGTTTTCCTAACATCATAAAATCCAGGAAAGTATTCTTGAATTTCACCAGCAGAGTCCACTAGCCTCCCAATTATCGAACACTGAGATTTTTCAGTCACATCGGGGATTTCATTTATAATGCAAGTATAAAAACGAGCTTCATTTATGCTATTTGCAATGAACTTCTGAATTTCTTCTTCAACGCTTTCCAAGAGTTCATTTTGAATAGTTCTGGATAAAACTCTAAAGTATCCGATTTTTCCCCTATGTTCTTTTAATTCTTCGTTCCTGCTTAATATAAGCTCGAATATAGCTGTTAAATTCCCAGGATTTAATGACTCCTTTGATTCGTCGTGGCCTCTGAAAGAAAGCTCCTGCGTGCATGAGCCACATGTAACATCAATTAAAATTTTAAATATTTCTGTACTCTTTTTCACCTTTTCATTGTGTTTAATTATTAGCAATTTATTTTGTTCGTCTAATAATTCTGAGATATTGTATACTTGCTTAGATAGGCCTTTGAATGACACATAAGAATTCATATGATCTTTAATAGATGCGTGTCTAACCACTGCCCTAGATAAGTTTTTTAAGTCGTCGCATCCATCAGAAGACCACACACTTTTACCGCGATTTAATAGAGTCCATACCATGACGAATTGAAGTAGCATTGAGGGCAAAAGATGGCCCAATAACGTACTAACCAGGTGGTCAAAATAATTCGGCCACTAAGTATATACACATTTCTGCTCCGTTTAGGAATCACTCTATCTCAATACAGATTTTCAATTACATTGAACTGCATAAAAATATTCTTGGACACTTTTGCCTTTTCAACGCACAGCGCAAATTAGCCTGTTGGCCCCATACTTTATCACAGATGCGTAACTAACGAAAGAAATTCTCCAACTATGTAGTGACATTTTTGCTGTATCATATTCTCGTAGCTCGTGAATTTGCACATAGGAGCTCCGAAGTAAAGATGATGGGATCGGCCCTCTGGGATTTGCACCAATACAATTAATTCCAGATTTTTATGAGCCTCCGTTCGCCTATAAAGCGGCTAAGGTGCGACTGTACTAGACCCTTTTTCTCTGTAGAAAAGCATTTCGGTCATATGTTTACATGACTTCATCAAAATCAGCGATAGATACAGAGCGGTTGTTTAACAACAAATCAATCAACACTAACATATCCCTTAGCAAAGCGCTAGGTAGTAATGTAGACAATGATTTTTGAAGAATATCTCAAAAGTCAGACTTCTAGTTTGTTAATATTACGTCGTAAAACAAAATGGTAGGTGCTACCTGTAGTGATTAAGATTTCATTTCCAGGCTTCCAGGATGTCATTTTCCACGTTTTTAAGGTCGAAGATTTCGAAATTGATATCAGTTTTGCATTTAGATCGACCCGAAATCCACTCAAAATCAATTTTTTGGGGGTAACTGGATTGTAGATTTTCATCAGTAAAATTTGCACTGATGAGTCATTTCATTATGACCACCTACCAAATAAGTTATAGGACATTCTTTAGCCCGCAAAACAGCAGCCACTCGGCGAGGCATCGATTCGATAAGGTTGCGATAGGTATCCTGGGGTATCTGGTATCATAATGTCAACAGCAGGTCCTCCAGTTCCCGTACATTTGGGGGGGGGGGGTGATTTAGAGCGAAACCGTTCGATTGGCTTCATGTCAGGTGAATTTGGAGGCCAGGACATTAACAGAAAGTCACCAGCATGTTCCTCGAACCATTCCTTGACGATTCTGGCAGTGTCGCATAGCGCATTATCGTGCTCGTAATTGGCCCTCACCGACAGTTGCCATGAATGGGGGAACTTGATCCACAACGAAGTTCAGATACCTTACTGCTGTCAGGGATTGTGCTATTGGGCGAATGGGGCCTAAAGTGGCCCTAGAAAACATTCCCACAGCGTAACAACGCTGCTGCTGGCCTGTTTCTACCCAACAGTGCATCCAGGTGCCATAGCCTCCTTTGGTTATTTGCGTTCCGCGCTCGGCCGTCTACGTGATGCACCAGGAACTTTGATTCGTCAGACCAGGCCACTTTCTTCGAATCATCGACGGTCCAATCTCGATATTGTTGGGCACATTTCATGCGTTGCTGGCAATGACGTGTAGTGAGCACGGGGACCCGTCTGGGTCTTCGGCTGCGCAGGCCCATGCGCAGAAGGCTGCGATGAAATGTGTACTGTTACACATTGCCTTAATCACCACTATTGTAGCTGAGGGTGATTCTTTGTACTGTGGCCCTGCGATCGCTGTGAACAATGCGCGACAGTTTTCACTCCCCTCTGGCACCAATGAGCCGCACGTGAAAAACCCACAAGTCGCGCCGTTTCCGAGATCATAGTTCCGAGGCGTCGTGCAATCACACTTTGCTTTTTATTGAACTCCCATAAATTGGTAGCTTTTCCCATTCTGACTCATAACACTCTACAAACCGAAAGCCGGTCCTCGGGTTGTATATAAAGTTTACTGTTCTGTGAACTTTACCTGCGCCACCGTTCGGTCTCCAGGCTCTCTCATTTCTCTAGGCTAGGGGTGGTCATAATGGTATACAGTGCGTATCAGTCTTTCTAAGATACTTTTATTGTCTGATACTTTCGCTACTGAGTAATAAAAAGGGAATACAATAATAATGATTGAATGTTCTTGATCAAGTAGACATCAGTCGAGATGTAATGAAGAGTTCAGATATCAGTCATCTGAAAACATTTCCTGAAGATAACGTAGTCCATCACAAACACATAGACTAGTACATGGAAGGCACAACATGTTTGCATTTACAAGCATGAGTACAGAATGTGTTGTAACCACACTTAAACAAGTTCTTTAGTGTTTTGAAGCATCAGACAAAAGTGGACACAGTGGTTCATAGCTGACTCTTTGTGGTACCATCGAGACAGAGCAGGATCGAGCACTTCAGGTGAGAGTTTCAATCAGTGAGACCAAGCATAACCTGCTTGTAAAACAACTCGCTTATTGGGCTGATAAAAAGAAAGCTTTGCTTTGTGGCAGATTTTCTACAGAACGATATTTTTTATCACTGATTCTACGGCACTCATTGATAGAGTCAGCCGAAATGCTTTTATCATACAATCTAATGAAAAATTTCTGGAGCTGCATGAAACTGTCGTTTGAAATTTCTAGTAGGCAATGAGAGATCTCATCGAAAGTTTCACTGGCAGTTTGATAGTTCTGCCAAATCTCCCAGCATGTTTCTTTGCCAGACCTGCAAATGCAGAGACAGTGTCGCAATCAGTAAATGCGTGCCGAATAGTATGGCCATCACAAAATGTTATTCCAAACTTTTGAGCATAATCATGAATTGGTAAGAACCTATGATGTTTGCCTACCCCAAACGCAACCCACAAATTTTAAAGCTATAAGCTCGAGTACGCGTAAAGTGCAAAGACTACCGCCGCTCCTGTGGCGCAGTGGTGTAAGCGATGGATTCTGATCATTCGTCCAAGTTGGGTCTGAGTTCGCATCCCGGTGAGGCAGGGATGACGTGTTTGTCTTGCGGCACTGGCTGTCTCCCTTTCCTGAAGCCAGTGGTCCTAAATTAAGGACAGGAGGCTGTTTATAGCCTATTGAATTGCTCACGGTGGTAATTAAACTCCCAATTAGAAAAAAAAATCAAGGACTACCACATCAGAAGCAATAGTTCGTATAATTAGCGACTGGTTGCCATTTTTAGTGGCATGTTTGTCATGAAGTAGCATTCTTGTATCGGCTTCTCCATGTGGACATGGTTTGAGTTCAGTTACATTAAAGTTTTCAGGAATGTGTCCCCCATTGTTGTCCTTTGTTAATACAACAGTTTAACCTTCTGGTACCTTAATACTAAAAAACTCACAAGCCAAGAACTGGAGCAAGGCATTTTTGTCTTCTTCCTTTCGTAAAAACGTGGCCTAGTTTGTTAGTACTTTTGTTGACTCTTTTACATAGAAGCGTCGATCATTACTTCGTGTGCTTCTTTTTCCTCTCTTGAGAGACCCGTGTACGTAACTGTCATATACAATGAAGTGCCAAAAGTCACGGGATGCGTATCTAGTATCGTGTAGGACTTCCTTTGCAGCAACTCGACGTGGCATCGATTGCACAAGTGACCGGAAGACTTCTAAAGAGATCTTGAGCCTTGCCTTATGAATAGCCGCCCACAGTTCCGTGGTATTTGTAGGTGCAGGATCTTAGGTGTGAATGGACCTTTCCGCCACGTCCCAGGAGTGCTTTATTGGGTTCGTATCGGGCGAACATGGTACCCACACCATCCGTCGGAACTGTCCAGAATGCTCCTCGAACCAATTTTGGACAACTTGGGCCTGTTGATATGGTGCATTGTCCGCCTGGAAAATCCCATCGTTGTTGTGGTACATGAAGTCTATGAAGGGCTGCAAATGGTCACCCAGCAGAGCAACAAATTGATTACCGGTTAATGACGTGATTACCAGCAACAAAGGATCCAAACCGTGCCACTTAAAGACATCATACACACGTATGGAACCATCACCAGCTTGCACAGTGCCTTGTTGACAGTTTAGGTTCAACGCCTCATGGGGTCTGCACCACATCCGAACCCTACCATCAGCTCGTAACCAACTGGTAGCGTGACTCATCGGACCACGCCACGTGTTGTAAGTCTTCCAGGGTCCAATTCACAATGTTCATAGGTGAAGCTCTGTGTCCGATGTCGTCATGTTAACAAAGGCCCTCTGGTGGGTCTTCTGCTCCCATACCTCATGGACACTAAATTACGCAACACTGACCTGAAGGATATATCTCTGGTACTTCCTGCATTTTATGTGGATGTTATTTGAGCCAGTGTCGCTTGTCTGCTAGCGTGGACGATTCTGATCAGACGCCGCTGCTCACGATCATTCAGCCCCTGTGGTCGGCCACTGAGCTATTCACGGTGGGTGGTAATGTACACAACCGCAGGAGTTTACGTAGAATTCCGTCGGGTTAGAGAAGTAAAAATGTTTTAAGTTAGAGGACGAGAATCCATTTATTGGCGTAAATATGACATGGATGTTAAGTCAGATAATATCCGAAAATTTGAAAATTTCACTGTCCTGGAGCGGAAATCGATCTCGCGTCTCCCGGATAGCGCCCGAGTATACTAACCACAACACCACCCAGAACGACCAAGTTTCAAGTTTCCGATTGATTTGAATATAACTATAATATAAATATGAACGATGACATTGTCTATATACATTATCACCACGCATTTGAAATATATTCATCATTTCTATCGCCCTTTGGATTTATCAGCTGTAATTAAACAGCTTACTCTGTTGAATGCCTCTTGAGGGTGATACATCAGTTGCTGAGCCCATCAATATGGATTGATTTGTGCAGTCAGATGCTGACTGATGAACCACACATAGCGCTGTAAATTGTTGGCACCCTAGCGTAGAGCGAACGCACTCAGCTAATTATCGAGAGATCTGGGGTTCGATCCCAGCGGTGTAGGAACAACAATTTTTCAGTTCTTATGCGTTGTTTATAAAATTACGTGGATAAAGCGATGACATCGTCTGTTTACATTATCACCACGTATTTGAAATATATTCACCATTTCTTTCACCCTTTGGTTTTATCAGCTGTAATTAAACATGCTTACTCTGTTGAATGCCACTAGATGGCGACACATTAGTTAATGAGCCCATCAATATGGATTTATGTAGTCAGATGCTGACTGATAAACCACATATAGCGCTGTGAATTGTTGGCACCGTAGCGTAAAGCGAACGCACTCGGCTAGTTATCGGGAAATCTGGAGTTCGATCCCAGCGGTGTCGGATAAACAATTTTTCAGTTGCTATGAGTTGTTTATAAAATAAAGTGGACAGAGCGATGACATCGGCTATTTGCTATTTGAATATAACCATAACAGGATTCACTAGTCGAACCCTGTGACATTTTTTTAAGTTGTTTAATTGTATATAGCATAACTACCTTGCTGATGTCTCAAACGGCTAATTTGTATGAAAGGTAATCTCTGTGATATCAAACACTCAGTAATAGGATCCAACGGAGGTAAAGGATGTAGATACGGTGGATATACGAATCCATTTGATTTTGAAAGTTTTGGCACTTTGTTATTTCTCAACGATTCTTGACAAGTTCTACACATTTAAAAATTTGCCATATCTTCATTTGGAAACTCCGCTTGTAATGTTTTTAACCAACTATATTGAATACATTTTAAATCGTATTAAAACCATAAATGATCGCAAACATCGCAAACATATCGAAGATTGTTAGTAAAGAATAGTTTTCGAAACTGAGTAGTTGTCGCACCATATATATATCTGCACATGTAACACTTACTAAGTTCTCCACTGTATTTTGGCTGACACGAAAATTCTTTTATCGTGTTGTACGCGTTTGAGTAATTGTTTTCCTCTTATTTTGAAAAATTTCTCCGCTTGTAGACAGTTGGGGCTTTGTAGCAGTGGAGATAGATGGCTGAGTACACTGCGCTTCCTCTTGGCCGCGCCCTCCTTCTTCCACTGTCTGTACAATTTCATCTTTTCCGATGGGGTCAAAGCAACTTTTTTCGGACTCCCTGACCTTCGCTCTTCCTCCGTAATACGTTTTCCATAGTTTCTTACATGTTCCGCAACAGTTTTTCTAGGCATCTTTAATTTCTGAAAACTTTTAAAAATAAAAAATTAATTTTGAAAATTTTTCAAAAATTGAAAAATGAATGTGGGCTTACAGATTTTGAAAGCTCTATCCGCAGATATTTTAGTTTTTATCGTACGATAAAGAGTTTTCGATATATTAACCTTTAATGCTGACACAACGCGAAAATCGATGTTCAAATTTTCAAGGTCATAACTTTTAATCTAATTAACGGATTTTAACAATTCAAGCATTTTTAGGGTCCGAAGTCTTTGAGTTTTTAAACACTTTTGATCCTATGTGAATCGGTTGAACGGTTGCGGCGTATTGAGTGCGAACCTGCGTTACAGCATTTGGTAACGCTCCCCTTGCTAGCATGACAGTCAGTTAAATGAGACATTAGACGTAATTCTACGTTAAAAGATAAAGATTGAGCACCTCAACTCCGCGTTACATACTTGCTGTCATTCGCAACAAAGACGGCTCTACCCGATTCAAAATAAAGATTCGTATCATTTCAGCCGATGATTTTATGAGGATGCATCTAATACAGTGGTTACTCAGTGTGCAAACATGTGTATTTATTAGGGGTATGCAAACATGTGTATTTATTAAGGGTATGCAAAAGTGTCCGCTTTTTTTAAGCAGAAAGGAGACAGGAACAATAAGGAAACCAGTACACATTTATTCAACGAAATATTGGCCGTTAGCATCATTGACCTCTTGCCATTTTTCAGGCAACAAATAAATAGTCCTGCGATTGAAAGACTCGGGTTTTGAACTGAAGAACGTAGTGACGAAATTTTCCACCTCTGGAACTGTGGTGAACCGCTGTTGGGCTAGGGCATGTTGCATAGAGCGAAACAGATGAAAGTCTGAGGGTGCAATGTCCGGAGAGTAAGCCGTGTGCGGTAAAACCTCCCAGTGTAACTGTTCAAAGGTTGATTTCGTAGTGGAACCGACATGTGGTCTGGCATTATCGTGTAACAGGATGACTGAGCGGCGTCCATTACCTATCCATGGGCGTTTGTGTTCGACTGCGGCGTTCAGTTTCATCAACTGATCGCTATACAGCTGTGCAGTGATTGTTTCGCCCGGTTTCAGCAGTTCGAAATGCAGCACTCCATACGTATCCCACCACACACAGCACTCTTTTCCCGTGGATATCCTGTTTTGCAGTGGATGTTGACGGCTGGCCTGGGTCGACCTAGGATCACTTGCGTACGGGTTTGTCGCAATAGACCCATTTTTCATCCCCGGTGACAAGCCTCCACAAAACATTCTTCCCTTGAAACTACTTCATCAACGACATGCAGATGCCCAATTGTTGGCGCTCGGTTAAAGTATGCGGAACTCACTCACCAATTTTCTGGATCTTCCCCAAGGCTTGTAGACGCCGTACCACATTCGATTGAGCCACTTTCAAACGTTTCGCCAGCTGCGTGACCGATTGTGTGGCATCCTCTTGCAACAGCGATTCAAGCTCCTCGTCTGCGAGTTCCTGCTGTCTACTGTAAGTGGCTTGCCTTTCAAGTTTAGATCACCTTTCTTAAACCTGTCAAACCATTCTCGACACGTTTGCTCGCCCATAACTGTTTCGTCATACGCCTGACATATTGAACCGTATGCTTCACTCACACTTTTTCCTAAATTAAACATGAATAACAAACAGTGCCGCAAATGAACTTTATCGACCGCCATGCTTGGCTTCATGTACGAACTGACAGCACGGGTCGCCGGCCGGTTAGACCCCTACAGCACCCACTAACGGGGGCGGCGGAAACGTTTGCATACCCCAAATATATATATCGCAATTTTTGAGCTGAAAGCCACGCGTTTATGATGAAAAAAAAGTGCGGTTTGCTCGACTTGCGGGTCTTACGTCGATGCCGTGTTTACCTCCAATTTTTTATCTAAACAGCTGCTGATCAAACAGTAATTGTAAGTTTGTGTGTGATATAATTCTCACACTAAACAAACATTGAATGTTTCCTATTTTTAAACCATACGTTTATTCCTGCTAGGATACTGAAAACAAGAGGAAGCTCCGTCACCACCATTTTATCCCAGTTACTCGCCTATTGCAGCTTTCTTAAAAACCGCACTTACCAAAAATTTTAAAACTTTTTAAACACAGCGAAAGTGCTGATCTCCGGGCGAATCACTCTCTTACCGTCCCTAGGTGAAATGTTAAAACCTAGGACAACGACTGCTATTCATGTTGGAATAGCGGGATATCTTTTTCATATTTGGGCAGCAGTAACTAAAAGTCAAATCCATATCTACCTATCGATCATCATCATTATTGTCAATAATTATCAATCCACTGCTGTATGAAGATCTTCTCAAGTTTCTTCCACAACGGTTTGCCTTGAGCCAGTCTCTTCCATATCACTCTCGCATGTTTTCGAATTTCATATACGCTTTTCCCACGGTTCTGGGTCTTTTTCTGTCCTTTGGAATTCAGTCTAAAATTTCGTTTGTCCATCGATGGTCCGTCATTCTGACAATATGTCCAGCCCACTGCTATTTCAGGGATTTTACGCTGATCATAATGTCTTCCACTCTTGTCATTCTCCTAATCCACGAGTTACACTGCTTATCTTTCCCGGTTACGCCCAGCATGCATCTTTCGGTTGTCTACAGCCTTTGGAAGTCTTTTTTATAGTTAAAGTCTAGGTCTTTGCTCTATATGTAAGCACTGGAAGTGCTTAAACACTTTTCGTTTAAGACATAATGGCATATTACTCTTAAAAATTGTACTATTTCTTCCAAAAGCTCTCCAACCCAGTTTTATAAGCCGATTAATTTCTTCATCAATGTGACCCTCACTTGATATTTGCTGTCCAAGGTAAATGTAGGTATCGGTTCTCTCCAGCTTTACTCCATCAATCGATAAATTTTCATTTCTGGTAAAAGCATTGTATATCAGTTTTGTTTTCTGAAAGTTCATTTTTAATCACACTTCTATATTCTTGTGAGCAAGTTCCTGGATCATACTCTGCAGCTTCGAAGGAGACGTTGCAAAAATGACAACGTCATCAGCAAAACGAGACGCAGGTGAGTCCAGTACTGGTGATTAATTTTTATCCCTTTGTTTTACCAGTTCAATGATTGAAAGACATTTTGCTATGTGAAATCGAGTAGATGATTTAGCTCAAAGAAATGTTGAGCTAAATTATCGACTCGACTTATCAATGTCGCCGCAGTGGCGCTGTGATCTAAGCGCTGGCTTCTGATCATTCCTCTGATATGGGTCCGGGTTTGAATCTCGGTGAGGCATGGATACTGTGTTTGCCATACAGCACTGGGTCTGTTCTTTTTCTGGAACCAGTTGTCCTAAATTAGGGATGGGAGATTGCTTATAGCCCATCCAATTACTCGCTGTTGTCGTTAAACCTCCAAACCAAACAACAGCAAAAAATTATCAAAGAGCTATTGCTAATGAGTAAAGACAATTGGGTTCGAATACGTCACTCTAAAGTAAATATAAACAAAAACTCAAAGATCAGTTATTAGGCGTAGAAACTTTATTTTTATTTTGAAAGCTTTCGCTTCCAACGGGAAGCTTCCTTAGGTAGCGGAAAAATAAAATGAAATTTTTCCATTTATTTTTACATTTTATTTTCCCGTTGGAAGCGAAAGTTTCCAAAATAAAAAAAGTTTCTACGCCTAATAACGGATCTCTGAGTTTTTGTTTATATTTACTATCAAAGAGCTATCCTAGTATTGGGCTTTAGTTCACAAGCTCAGCCTTTGTCTTAACACTGTTAAACGTTCCACTAAGCTTTCTACTAACCAACTGTTGAATCTGTGACACCGTTCTTCATGCAAATATGCACGACAATCCACACAACTGTTAGCATCCATTTGACGTGGTTTCTTTATCCCTGACGGAACAAATATTTCTGAAACAGAGCTTAGTTAGTGGTATACTTACTACCAGTTTGCTCTAGTTATAATTTACTGAAGCTGGGAATAAATCGAGAATTAAGCCAAAGGAACATATGAAAAATAAAGAAAGCCAAACATTGCAAGTGAAAGAAACCGAAGATTACCTCATCTCTCAGCGGCTTATAAGCTCTTTACCTTGACATTTTATAAATGGAAGTACAAGGAATTTATAAATGGAAGTACAAAAAGTACGAACAAGATAATGACAGCGGTAATTAGTAAAGGGCATAAAGTAAGGCAAGCCAAAAAAAAAAAAAAAAAAAGATGCAAAGCTCAGAAAAAAAATGGAGAAGGTTTGTTCAAACGGAAGAATCATAGACTAAAGTTAGAGAAAAGAAGAAAAAGTGAGCTTATCAGTATAGTGCAGAAATGGAAGCAAAAAGTAGTCTTCATAAATTAAAAATCTTGAATGCCATAGTGCATTCACATAACTTGAATCAACGACATGAGGCTAGAGTATTTGGTTTTGAAGAAGCATTTATTAACTGTGTGTATCTATGCGTAGAAATTTTGCGCGAGCGTTTGCTCTTTTATCAAACATCTCAAACTGAAATTAATATAATAATTGCAAATGTGATATGCGACTTTTGAGTTGGAAAAAGTTCAGAGGGTTCCGTTTGAGTTTTTTTAATTGCAGTATTTTATATTTTCAGAAAATAGGGAAATTAATGACCTCGCGAATAATGACATGACATTCCATAATTTTTCAATTTTATTTACCGCCGAGGAGAGTTCTTCATAGCGCTGACGTTTTAGAGAATATTTCCTTCATCCCTTTTCACACGATGTTGAAATTGGGGAAATATGAAACAAAACATTAGTTATAAGAAGAACATGATTTTATTGCTCTGTTTCTACTGATGGAACATAATTTTTGGTAGTGTTTCCATGAAAAAAGTTGACTTTGGTGAGTTTTCCAAGTCGTGGGTAGTAAGATTCCTCCGTGAGCCATTATGAAACAATATCAACATTATAAAGCACTGACCAAACTGAAGCATAAAGATTTGTTCGCAGAACAAAATTTTAAAAAAGAATAAATACAATGCTGGGTTTTAAAGGAACCTTTTTGCATTTACTGTGTCATGTGTCGCAAATTACGATTACATTTAAATCACACTAATTAACTAATAGAAAAATAATGCCGTCTTATACACGATTAAAATAGTTTTAATGTTAACACACTGGTTAAACACACTAAGACCTTTCGTGTTAGCTTCTAACTCATTTTCAGATGTAAGAACAATTCACATAAACCGGGCAAGAAAACGTTTTATCATACTCTGTTTATACGAAGCCTACATCTAAAACAACCTTGATACCTTATGAGTCATCTCATCCCTTAAGCCTAAAATATTCTTCCCTACACTTTCTGTTAAGCTGGGCGATCTCACATTCCTCTAGCTCAGAGATTCGTGACGCGAAAATCGTAAAAATTAAAAACCTAGCTGCTTCATTTGGATACCCTACATCATTGGTCACCAAACCTTTGGAGCGAAGGGCCAAATGGGAAATCGGGCAAAGCACCGCGGGCAGGCCTGATTAAAAAAAATGGTAAATCAAAGATGAATTAATGCAGATATTGTAAATTTTCAATGAACTAACTGCTAATACGTGTCAGTGTATAAGTAATTATATATGTTGTGTAATTTAACATGGAAGCTTTCAAAAAAAAAAAATCGAGATATTTATACACACCTTAAACAAATACAAAGCTAAATTTAATAAATGACTTCATGACATCTTAAACTAGAAAAAAATCAATGAGAAGAGTGGTATTGTTTCTGGAATGATTTAGCTAGATTTCCGATATTTGGTTTCTCAACGAAAAGATAATCCACTTCCCACTGCGCTTTAAATATGAGGAATTCAGTGTCAACTTTTTCCTTTTTCGGTAGGGACATATCAAAATTCAACAATCGAACTCAAATAACGAAAAAAATCAAGAAAAACACGTGCATCGGGTCAGGTAAAATTAGCACCGCCGCGCTTGATCTCTGTAAAATTAGCACCGCCGCGCTTGATGCCGTCCGACTCGAATACTGCTGGGAACATGAGCCTGTGTGGGAGTAGGTTTTTGAGTAAGTAGTTGAGTCCCTCAGTTCTAGTCTATTTTTAGAACAGGGCGGGGCTACTGGGGATATCCCGCGCACCAAAGAGAGAGAGAGAGAGAGAGAGAGAGAATGTGTGTGGGAGTCAGCAGATGCTGCTGCTATCCACGGGTGGGCTGTGAGTCATAGCACTGAAAATCATCCCTCACCCTTCTGAAAGGTACTTTAGTAGTAATGATAAACAGGTTTTAAAAGTGAAGCGTCAGTCAAATGTTGCTATGATATCCGGCCATGCTGTGATGCATAGAACTCTTTCTCAGTCAGAAAAAAATTAAAATACCTAAAATGAATTTTAAAATTGTAAAAATAGAAATTTCCTGGCTGGCCGGATCCCGGTTTCCCGCGGGCCGGATAGGAGCATAAATATAGCATCAAAACAGGCTCATGCTCAACTGATCTTTTAAGAACATGCCTACGAGGTACTCATCAACTACTCTGGACCGAGGCGACGCGACGATACTTAGCACTCGAAAATTACGATCTTCCCTGCTTTAAACTGAAAGTTTGTTAATATACAAAATAGATCAGAGATGTTATAACGAGGATTAACCATGTGTAATAATTCCTTTACCGTGGAGACTTCTAACCGATAAGGATAGACAAAATGAGACTGAACTTATTCCATCGTCACATTGACGATTTCCTGACTTTCATTGGACGCGCACTTTGTCATATAGTTACGTCACTTTATGACATCTAACATACACAAGTATATAACCTATGTTCTTGTCCGGTTTATGTACATTGTTCTTACATCTGAAGATGAGTTAGAAGCTAACTCGAAAGGTCTTATGTATTTTAACCACTGTGTTTTTAACTTTAAAACTATTTTAAATGTGTATAAGACGGCATTATTTTTACTATTAGATATTTTAGCACGACTATCTCTTTAACCTTCATACTAATTAAAATTCATTTCTGCAATTTGCGAAATAGGTAAATTTTTGTGTGGTTTACGTGAATGAGCTGAAAAAGTAAGTACTATATGTATTTAAAATCTTTGCTATTGGCAGAATTTCTCAGTTTAAGACACTGAAGCGAAAATGACATCTCTTTCAAAAACTTTGCTATTGAAAAATCTGTGAGAATGAAAAATTTCTTACCTTAACAACATAAACGATTTTCAAGATTTCCACTTCTTATTGTTTTCACTCTTGTCCAGCAAGCTTCGTCTCTGATGACCTCAATAACAGAAATGCGATCCGCTGCTTGGAACTCTGCTGCGCATTAAGTCAACTAGTTTTGCCTCAAGGGATTGGCATCCATAATTCACAGAGAACCGGTTGCAAACATTAACTGGCAGACCACGTCTACGCTAAAAGCGACTGATTTTTAAGCTGAAAGTTTTCTGAGTATTTTGTTTGAAGAGCCTTGGAAGAAATTCACTTTCAATCTTCAACGCGTATGTGTGACAAATATCATGCACTTCGTCCTTAAGGAAGTCATGTTATAACCAAATTTGATGTCGTTTTATGTTATACTGAGGGCAATACGCTTGTATTTGACGAAATAAATGATACAGATTTTTTCCAATATGAAAGTTGGATCATTTAGTGTTATTTTGTCCTGTGGCCTTGTGGGAAATATATTCATCTCATTAAAACAGAGATGTTCCTGTTGTTCTTGTTTTTGCGTGTTGAGCAAATCTATAAAGATTTTGATCGCTTCTTTGTGTCCTTCACTGAAAATCTGCAGTTTCTTTTCTTGAGCTGTGGAAAAACAAACTGATTTAATCGCAGTTATTGTAAAACACTTTGTCGTTCCTCTGTTTTGCACTCAGACGGAAGCCATATCGTGTTTAAAATGTCCGTAACAGAAAATGAAGTGTTGGATGTAATTATGATCGTATCTTCCATTGTTTATTTCGTTAAATATCAGGCATATTGAAGCACAAAAATTACAGATTTCGTTTTCCTCAAATGTTGGAAAGATCTTAGCCAACATTATCCAGGACGAGTAGAATGCATATGGCAATTATCTTTTATTTTATTGTGGAGGGGGGGAGTCGAAAATATTAAAAAAACAAAAAGGAAATGCCGCAAATAAACAAAAATTACAGCAAATTCGAAGTCATCCGATTAATGTTACTGAGATATATAAGTATTAATACATTCAAGCTTTGTTTTTACTGCACAAAAATAATGACCGCGAAACTTTTGACGGGATTAAGCCAGATATCAAAAAGAAAGGAAGAATAATAAATAATTAACATAGGCTCATTTTGTAGATAAATAAATGCCAAGTTTAATGTAAACAAATCTTTCTTTAAATGATAACTTTAAAGATATTACAGAACAATAAAATTTATCAAAACAGTTGGTTTTGAAGTACACCTTCATGTAACTAAATTCCAAATATTTGTTGGAGACTTAGATTAATTTATTTACTATTTTCTTTTGCTAAAGTTTTGTCTAATAATACTTACCTAAAGAGCTCTGGATTTTTACTAATTTAAAAAAAATTGAATGTACTCTGATACAGCTTTACAAAATTCGATTTAGAGTCCGAATGTCTTCAGGAGCCTCACTTAAAAGTAATAACTGGAGCTTCAACTCCTAGGTCTTTTCTGTCCAACTTCTGTAGAGCTGTATGCCAAGGTTATTAAAAGAACAAAATGTCAGCCCCCCTTTTTTTAAAAAACATGCATCAAATGACATAAAAATAAAAATGTCCCGACACTTTATTAAGTCTTAAGCCTTTTTTTATTCATATTGGAATAGTTGATATTTGAAATATGAAAAAGAAAAAAGTTTTGTGTCATCATCAACCATTATCAATCCCCTGCTGGATGAAGGTCTCCCCAAGTTTCTTCCACAACGGTCTCTTTTGCTCCAGTCTCCTCCATGTCACTCTTACATGCTTTCGAATTTCATTCACCTATCTTCCATGTAGACTTCTTCTGGGTCTCCTCCTGTCTCTTGGAATCCAGCCTAGAATTTCTGTTGTCCACCGGAGCTCCGTTCTTCTGGCAACATGTCCAGTTCATTGCTATTTCAGGGATTTTACTCTGATTATGATGTCTTCCACTCTTGCCATTTTCCTTACCCATGAGTTCCTCTTCTTATCTCTCCTGATTACACCAAGCATGCTTCTCTCTACGCTTCTTTCAGTCGCCTGCAGCCTTTGGATATCTTTTATACATGTAGTTAAGGTCTTCGTCTCTGCTCCGTACCTAAGCACTGGAAGGATGCACTAATTAAACACTTTTCTTTTAAGACATAATGGCATATTGCTCTTAAAAATTGTGCACTGCTTCTTCCAAAAGCTCTCCAACGAAGTTTTGTACGTTGATTAATTTCGTCATCAATGTGACATTTGCTTGATATTTGCTGTCCAAGGTAAATGCAGGTGTCGGTTATCTCCAGTTTTTCCCCATCGATCGATTAACCTTTGTTTCATGCAAAAGCATTGTACATTAGTTTTTTCTCCTGAAAGTTCATTTTTAATCCTACTTCTTTACTCTTGTCAGCAAGTTCTTGAATCATAGTCTGCAGTTCTGAAGGGGAAGTTTTCAAAAGTGCTACGTCATCAGCAAAACAAAGGTGAGTTCAATAATGTTCATTAATCTTTATCCCTTTGTTTTCCCAGTTCAATGATCGAAATACATTTTGCAATGTCGCATTAAAGAGTTTGGAAGATATGGTGACACTTTGTCTTATATGAACGATTAAACTCCACTAAAATTTGTTGCATGTTCACGTTGAAAGTAAAAATAATTAGATGACGATAAAAAATGAACTCCGTTTATTAGGTGTATAAATGATGAGAAACAAAGAGATGCTAGCTTTCGCTACCTCCGGATAGCTTCTTCTGAAATTTAGCAGGTAAGATAGCAGAATCAACGGGAAAAACACTTCTAAGGATATAAGTAAGTTCAAATTAAACGAGACACTTGCACGATGTCAGAAGTAGTTAGATCCCTGGGCCGGGTGCTCACGTGGAACATAAAGAAGCCGGTTCCATATCATAGGAAGGCTCGTGGTTACGTCCTTGTTGCACACATTCCGTCGCGTAATGATCTCAATGATTTCGCGGAGCGCAACCAGTGAAATCATTTATACGCCTAATAAACGGAGTTCTTTTGTTTTTTATTGGAGGTTTAACGACCACCGTGAGCAACTCAATGGGCTATAAGCAGTCGCCCGTCCCTAATTTAGGGTCACTGGTTCCAGGGAAGGGAGAGAGCCAGTGCCGTAAGACAAACACAACATCCATGCCTGAACGGGATTCGAACCCAGACCCCTTACGGACGAATGATCAGAGGCCAGCGCCTTAGACCACTGCGCCACCGGGGCGGCGTTCTTTTTTTTATCGTCTTCTCATTACTTCGGCGTACAGAAACCCGCTTTTTCATCGTTCGAATATATATATATATATATATATATATATATATATATATCAAACTAATTGTTCAAGTGTACAGAAATTCGTAGTGTTCCTGTGTTTTAACTTTATGTATTTTAGTCAGAAAACAGGCTCTTGGATATGTAAGTTCAGTGAAAAAAAAGTAAAAACAATTCTGATGTTGTCTCTGGCCGACTTTTAATAAATTTATCTGTCTGAAGTTCAAACAATTCCATTTGACAAATGGGGTTTGTACTTTTAGATCCAACCATGGATTTCTGAACAGACGTATGCTTGGTATGAGTTTATCACATTGTTTTTACCAGCCACATCAAAATTCTTAATAAGAGTATCTAGCTGCGGAACAAATACTACAAAATCTATGGTTTTAAAGTATTGTTATTTCGCAAAATAGCTCCTTGCAGGATTGGAATTGTTTCTTTATAGAACATGAAGCCGTTTCGTTTTAGATTTCATTTTAGCAAATGCAGCTTATTAGGAAAGCAACTTAAATGATTTAAATTTTGAAGATGACAATCCGATTTTTGGCGTAAATGTGACAAGGATGGTAAGTCAGATAATTTTTGAAAACTTGAAAATTTCCATCGTCCTGGAGCGGGACACGAACCCGCGTCTCCCAGAAAAACGCCTAGGTATGCTAACCACTACACCACCTATAACTTAAAGTCTACTATAGTTTCGCTGGAAGCTAGGGTCCATCTTCATCAGGACTAAACGTTTTTATTTCTTGCTTGTGACGATGTTACCAGTTTCACGTTTCAAACGTCTCATGCGGCCATCGGCTTTGATGACTGCTTCCCATGCGCTCGATAGTTATGAAGATGAAGATAAACTAGGGCAAGCCGACAACGGTAACCGATAACTTGTGTACAGTTGGCAAATTTTGAGCGAAGCTATTGCAAAATCTAAGTCCATTAAGGCGTCTATTATAACAAATTCTCAAAAACGAACGCGTAAAATTTATGATTTCCAGAACAAAAAGTACGAAACATTCTAAAAAAGAAATTCCTAAAATTTATCATGAACTACTTTCCTTCACGCCCTCACGTTGGTTGTGACAAGGTTGCATGTCAACAAAGTGGAAAGATACACTCGGATCGGGAACTACGTTTTTCATCAAGACTCACCGAACCGACAAGCGACGTCATTGACGCCATATTGCTGGCCTCGACCGCAACTTCAGCAGTTACAGTTAGAAAAGAAGCAAAAGTAAAAAAAAAAAAAAAAAAAAGAAAGAAAGCTTACCGGCGCTAATTCTAACGTTTTTCTCGTGTCCACAATGTGCTCCGCTGCCTTTTTTTATCAGTTTGAATAAAAATAATTTCATTGACGGCAAAAGAACTAAAAAACTCGAGCACATTGCGTCGTGAAAAATTGCAACTATCGAATGTAAATAAATAAATGTAATAGAATGCGCGTGCGTGTTTTTTTAATTGAAAAAAATAATGATTAGTGACATGGGGTTAGCATCATGGTGATTGGTTGTGTCCTGTAGGAATAATGACCATTAAAGAACGGACCAATTTTGATAATTTTAATTGAAATTTCTCAATGACACGGAATTTCGGGAATCGTAAGGCGTCAAAACCTGACCATGAACAATGTCCAATCGCATACAAAAAATCACGGTGATCGGATGTGTCATGTCGTAGCTATGCCCGAACAACTAAGCGTCGCGAGTCTCGTATAGAAAGCGGATTTTTTCAATTATCGTTGAAATTGGTCAGTTTTTTAAATGGTCATTATTTTTATAATACACGACCAATCATCATGATACTAACCCGATGTCACTCACCATGTCCCTCTCTTTCTCTGGGGCAAGTGTCACCACGATTGGCTGAAGATCTGTGGAGGAGATAGGTAACAAATGACCCCTTCTCAAATCTCGGGAAAACCCTGAAAATGCAGGCTTTTGGATGATTATTAATCAATGAAACGAAATTTCGGGAATCGGAAGTCGTCAAAACCTGACCATGGACGATATCCAATCTCATGCGAAAAATCACGGTGATTATGATCACATGTAGAGGATTTTAGGAAGGGAGTGTCTGACCCCAGGTATTAAACAACCCTTAGAAATAGGAAGCTAGGAGATTTGGGCTAGAGTGCCCGATAGGAAGTGACACGGAAGCGAAGTAGAAAGGGGAGGAAGACGCCCTTATTTATTACCGGGGAGCCAGTACCCGGGGTCCGACGGCTTAACGTGCCCATCCGACACACGGCGGATATTTAGTGGATTGAGCGTTCGTACTTGCCTGGGATCGAACCTGAGGTCATTTCTGTGGTAGTCACGAACGTTGCCCACTAGGCCACCCGCGGCCTAAATAACGGTGATCAGATGTGTCATCTTGTACATATGCCTGAACAACTAATTGTCTCGAGTCTCGTAAAGAGAGCTCCGCTCGGCCTTTGGCCTAGCTTCGCTCAATTATTTACCAGGGTATTACGGTTTTAAAAAATGTGGAATGCTTCTAAAACGTCAATGTAAAATATTGATTTAGGTCTATCTAATAGTTTTGCGTCATTAGATAGACCTAAATCAATGTTAGACATGGACTTTTCAGAAGTATTTCACATTTTTCAAAACCGTAAGAACCTGGTAAATTATTTATTTTCATCTTCATAACTATCGAGCGAATGGAAAGCACTCATCAAAACCGACGCCACAGAAAACGTTTGACACGTGAAACTGGCAACGTCGTCACAAGCAGGAAATAAAAATGTTTAGTTCTGATGAAGCTGGACCATAGTTTTCAGCAAAACTATAGTAGGCTTTAAGTTATAAATATTGAGTTCATAAACGGTGTTTTCTGAATTAAATGAAATTTAATTATGCAATGCCTGTAGTTCAAGTTATATTATTGTTAACACATTATGACGTAGTAAATTTCTCCACCATTTTTATGCCAGGGGCGGGATTCGAACCCACAACTCTCAGCTCCGTAGCTCCGAGTGCTTTCCACTATATTACACTGGCATGTTCTCTCACTGCTATCTACCTTTATCTCATGTGCGTCCTGCGGGGCAGGCACGTCACATCTCCCCATTCCCCTTCCGAAAGAGGACCGGGGGCATGGTCCACGGTTCAGCCGGGACCATGGGTCGCTGTAGGCAGTCACCCGATGAAGAACATGCGTTTGAGAGATCCCAGTCAATTTGGTGTGTGGAAAGTAACATCACACTGATTTATTTTTCGAAGCACTGAAGAACGGATTCTCATTTCTCCTGTCTCGCGGTGTGGAAAGAACATCACACCATTGCGAGAACTTTAACGGCCAGGTCATTCTTGAAGTTCGGGCGCCAATATGACGAAGTAAATTTCTCCATCATTTTTACGCCAGTGGCGAGATTCGAAACCCACAACTCTCGGCTCCGGAGCTCCGAGTGCTATCCACTATACTACACTGGCATGTGCTCTTGCTGCCTTTATCTCATGTGCGTCCCGCAGGGCAGGCACGTCATAACACGTTTTAGTCTTTCCCTTGCAGAGAAATAAAGCTATATGCTTGGAGATAAGTCCTTTTGAAGTTAGATTAACGCATCCAAATGCTACGTGATGTAAGTTTGGAAAACTTGTGATCTAAGAAAAGCGACATCACTGAGCCTGTTACTTTTTTCCATTAGAAGGAGAAACAATTCTTTTCTGAAGTTGGATAAATTTCCCTAAGTATTTTCCACCACTCAGCCGACGATTTCGATTGTTCGTAAGCAAATCACTACATTATGCATTAAGCTTTCAATTTTCTGCTCTCAAGAGTACGGTTGCAGCTACTTATTAAATTTGTTATTTTCACTACCTTGTCCATTGCACTTGATAGTCCAATATAATGCTTGTTGGAGTATAAAGCAATGCAAAATTTCAGACTTGACATAATTTTATTCAGAAATGAAATTTGGTGTATACTTCATTTGAAGGCCTCGCTGTTTCATTCGGTGGGCTCCAATTGGACAGAACTCTTTTGGACCAAAATGTTCTTTTTCGTTTCCTTTACGGATATCTTTGTTTCTTTTCACTTATATGCAATATTATCCTCTGTTTGTGCTTCGGCTGGAAATATATCATCGTCTGTACCCATCCAGGTCGTACAATAGACAACATTATGCACATATATATAAAGAGCTAGTCATCATCGTCAACAGCAGTTGCAGCAACCGTTTTTTCGTGGCATCCATTATTTGTGGTTTCGGCGTCTTCTTGTTCTGCTGTTACTCCTGCACGATGAAAGCTGTTTGGGAGGGTTTTTGAGTGGCACAACAAAGTTTTGTCTACACACCGAAGTGCATGCGACAGAGTTACTGTGCTATTGCTTCGTGTCCACATATTCATTCTCAGTAAAACGAATTTATGGAAACGTCATTTCAAACTCCGAAACACTCCTTTGTTCATACAGTGAAGAGCTAGAATATTACGACCAGCCTGTCTTTATGTAAGTAAAACCAACTGCAAGAAACGTGTAATAACACCGGACGCGGATCTCTGTTATTATTTTTCTTCAGATGGAAAAGACAACGGACTAACGTAAGTTTGGCAAAAACCAAATTGCAATGGCCAGACGATTGGCTTAGAGCATTTCCGAGTCGGCAATACTTGTGTGGTCATCACGGTCAGTCGTGGTTAACACCTTCAAAAAGTGGTCCGAGGATGGAAACCCACGACCCGTCGGCAAATTGGTGTGTTACGTATCGAAGCAACTACAGTTAAACAATGACGCGTGTGAAGGTAAACGACGACGCGGTATAAATAACACCTGATACTGAGCTCTATTAATAAGTGTTTTTCTTGTTGGAAAGGCAGCGGGCTCAAGCGAGTTTGCAAAATTGTAATGGCCAAACGACTGGGTCGCAACAATTCCAAGACGAAAAAGCTTGTGGTGTGCTCACGGTCTGCCGTGGTTTGTACCTTCAAAAAGTGGTCCGACAAGGGAAAAAACCCTGAATTGTCGGCACATTGTGGGGTGACCACGGCTCATCGATGCTATAGGTGAGGGAAGGCTATCCCTTATGGTCCGAGACAACAGAAGGTATACTCTGTCGCCACTTGCCGGTAATTTGAATGCTGGTGTCCGGAAAAAGGTGACACAACACACAGTATATCAAACCCTGCTGAAAATGGCCCTGAGTATCCGGAATTCGCTCCGAGTGACCATGCTACCCCATGGTTTTCCGTCGAGTGAGCCTTCGATGCGTAAGCGAGCATCAAAACTGAACCTCAAATGATTAGGAGAAGGCATTCGGTCTGAGGAATCTCGTTTCCTGTTGGACCATATGGGCAGCGGGATACCTATGCGTCGTTTACCTGGGGAAGTGTTGGCACCAGGATGCACAAAGGAATGAGAACAAGCCGTTTACCTGGGAAAGTTGGCACCAGAATGCACCAAGGAATGAGAACAAGCCGTTTACCTGGGGAAGTGTTGGCACCAGGATGCACCAAGGAATGAGAACAAGCAGTTCACCTGGGGAAATGTTGGCACCAGGAGGCA
The DNA here is from genome assembly GCA_039090855.1 of Macrothele yani. NCBI lineage: Eukaryota > Metazoa > Arthropoda > Arachnida > Araneae > Macrothelidae > Macrothele > Macrothele yani. Next base: position 134,322,629 of record CM077010.1, on the reverse strand, counting down.
CCAAGGAATGAGAACAATCAGTTCACCTGGGGAAGTGTTGGCACCAGGATGCACCAAGGAATGATAAAAAGCCGTTTACCTGGGGAGTGTTGGCACCAGGAAGCACCAAGGAATGAGAACAAGCCGGCGGAGGAAATGTAATACCTTGGAAAATGTTCTGCTGGAAAACCCTGAGTACAATCACGCCTGTGCAGCAAATTATGACGTCCAGCATCTATTTAAACGTCATTGCACACCAAGCACATCCTTTCATGGCAACGGTATTCTTTTGTAGCATTGCCGTTTGCTCCGCAGGATAAACGTCCAATTCTACGCTGACCGAATTGTTCCAGAATGGTTCACGGGGCATTAGGAAGAATTTCAAGCCCTGCACTGTCCTTCACATTCCCCAGAATCAATAATCTGTGGTTTGTGTTGGAACAGCAAATCCGATCTGCGACTGCTCAACCAAGTAACGTACAAGAGTTAAAGGATCTGCTGCGATTCTGTTGGCTCCAGATACCACAAGGCACCGTTGGAAATCTTGCGGCGTCCATTACACGTCGTGTAAGAACTGCTTTGGCGGTACGTTAAGGACCAACATTATATTAGAAAGGTGGTCATAATGTTTTAGCTCTTCAATGTAGAGTATAACACCGTATAACTTTACGCTCCCTAGCAGAAAAGCTGCACCTTACTTAAAGAAGAAAATGGGTGCAAAATACTCATCATAATGAAGAGTATTCTACCAAAAAATATTTTTCTAAGGGGTTTCTAGAATCGAATGAAACTTTTCACACTAATGTACACGGTCGAGTCACATTATTGTGACCACCAGCTAATATCCAGAGTAACCGCCGTGTGCAGCGCGAACAACAGCTGGATGGGCTGGGAGTGACTCAGTACGGTGCTGGAAGGTGTTCAGAGGTATGTGGAGCCATGCTGACTGCAGTGAATCTGACATCTGCTGGAGGGTGCGTGGTGGAGGAAGGAGGATCCCCATAGCGAACAACACGATCGAGGTGGTCCCACAGATGCTTAATTGGGTTTAAGTCTGGGGAATTAGTGGGCCAGGGAAGTGCTTTGAAGTCTTCATCGTACTCTTCCAACCACTCTCGGGCATTTCTAGCTGTGTGACACGGCGCATTGTCGTTCTGAAAGATCACATCCGCCCCAGGGAAGACAATCATGTACGTGGTCTGCCAGAATGGATTCATAACTACTTCGGTCCGTAGTGGCTTCCACAGGTATGCGTGGACACAGAGAATGCCACAAAACAGGCCCCAGAGCATAATGCTGTGCCACCACCAGCTTGTGTTCTTCCAGTAATGATTGAAGAGTGTTTGTTCTCCGATGTTTTTCGTCTTATACGCCAACGTCCATCCGTTTAATGAAGAAGGAAACGTGACTCATCGGAGAAGGCAATCCTTTGCCAATCAACGGAGGTCCAATTCCGATACTGTCGTGCAAATGCAAGCCTTTTCTACCGATGCACTTTTGTTAGCATAGGTGCAGTAACCAACCGTCTGCATCGGAGCCCTTTACGCAGCAGGGTTCGCTGAACTGTCGTTTTGGACACACTTCCGGTAGCCTCCTGGTTCATTCGGCCTGTGAGTTGCTCCAGTGTAGCGTGTGGATCGGCCCTAACACGCCTTTGAAGCTGACGTTCACCGCTCACAACAGCGGCACGCGGTGCTCCGCAGTTTCCACGTCGCGTATTCGCTGTGGTGCCATTTCTTTAATCACGATACACTTTAACCACAGCAGCATTCGAACAGTTCACAAACTGCGCTGTTTCAGAAATACTGCCAGCCTTGGCCCGAAAGCCGATAATCATCCCTTTTTGCAAATCTTATTAATCGCTCCTTTTATCCATGACAGCAACGAGTGATATGTTTTCAGAATGCCTATGGCACACCTTATATACTCTCCAGACCAGCTCACGACATGTGCTTTCTTTCATTGGCTACGCGCTGTTGACGTTAAAAGTAGGAGGTGGTCATAATTATGTGACTCGACTGAGTATAAATTGACGTCTATTGGCTCCAGCATTTTGAATAATGAAAAAGTAGAAAATTGTCGAAGATTAAAGTTTTGACACTTACACCCTCTAGCAAGAAAGTTGTGCACTGTTTAAAAAGGATAATATTTCCAATATTCACCGTAAGGAATGGTATGCATTGGAAAAAAATATTCGATATGATTCTTAGAAGCGGAGATACATTTCTAAACAGAAATATACACTAACACCACCTAGCGCCAGAACTGTGAACGACAAGAAAACCCACAATGACATGCAAAATGTTCCATAATATCCAGTGTTCAAAGAGCGTTTTAAATCGTTCTTTTAAAAACAGAGATATTTAGAAAAACTGATTAAATATTAGCCTTTCAAAATGACACTTTTTTAAAAATAAGAAAATCGTTTTCCTACCATATTTCTTTGGACTGTTGAGTCATCCCGTGAATCGCGACCATTCTGTACGAAATTATAGTTCGGGATAAACATCGCTGGGACGTATCGTAAGGAGATTTTGCCCCGTGAAGTTCAAGGCCTACACTTTATGTACCTCCACAGATTATACGAAGGAACTGTTTTTCCTTTCTTCAATCTACCGGTATGTGGATTATGAAAAGAGAAACACGGTAGTTCATTGCCTCATATTCTGTGGGAACAGTTACCACATATTACACAATAAAGGAAAGATTTTGATATATACCGAATGAGCTACTGCATTATGACCACCTACCTAATAAACTGTAGGACGCCCTTTAACCCCCAAAACAGCGACCACTCGGCGAGGCATTGATTCGATGAGGTGGCGATAGGTAATAGGTATCCTGGTGTATCTGGTACTATAATGTCAACAGCAGATCCTTCGGTTCTCGTACATTTCGCGGTGGTGGTGATTTAGAGCGAACCCGCTTTATCAAGTCGAACCACAAATGTTCGATTGGGTTCATGTCAGGTGAATTTGGAGGCCAGAGCGTTAGCAGAAATTCATCAGCATGTTCCTCGAACCAATCCTTGATGATTCTGGCAGTGTGGCACAGCGCATTATCTGTTGGTAATGGCCATCACCGACAGGGAACACAGTTGCCATGAATGAGTGAACTTGGTCCGCAACGATGTTCAGTTACCTGACAGCTGTCAGGGATTGTGCTGCTATTGGGATAATGGAACCTAAAGTGTCCCAAGAAAACATCTCCCACACCATAAAGAGCCACTGCCGGCTTGTTTTCGCCCAACAGTGCATCCAGATGCCATAGCCTCCGTTTGTAATCGGAGTATCCGCGCTCGGCTGTCTACATGATGCATCAGGACTTTTGATTAGTCAGACTAGATCACTTTCTTTGAATCGTGCACGGTCCAATCTCAATGATATGGAGCCCATTTCATGACGAGCAGTGAACATGGGTACCCAGCTGAGTCTTCGGCCAGGCACTTCCATGCGCAGAAGGCTGCGATGAACTGTGTGCTGTGGCACATTGCCATGACACTGTTGTAGCTGATAATGATTTGTCTCACTCTGACCCTGCGGTCGCTGTGAACAATGCGCGACAGTCTCCGCTACTCTCTGGCATCAGTGAGCTGAGGACGAAACGCGACTGGACGACGGTTCGTCGTTTGGCCATCTGTGCACCACTTTTTATACATACTCACTACAGCGGCACGTGAACAACCCACAAGCCGCCCCGTTTCCGAGACCGTAGTTCCGAGGTGCCATGCCATCACAATTTGTCCTTTATCAAACTCCGATAAATCGGCAACGTTTCCCATTCTGACTTTTTTTTTTATTGGAGGTTTAACGACCACCGTGAGCAACTCAATGGGCTATAAGCAGTCGCCCGTCCTAATTTAGGGTCACTGGCTCCAGGGAAGGGAGAGAGCCAGTGCCGTAAGACAAACACAACATCCATGCCCCACCGGGATTCGAACCCGGACCCCTTACGGACCAATGATCAGAGGCCAGCGCCTTAGACCACTACGCCACCGGGGCGGCCATTCTGACTTCGAACACTGTACTAACAGAAAGCCGGTCCTCGGGGTATATTTATGCTGATATGTGGAATTCACCAGCGTCACCGTATCCAGGCGCGCTCATTTCTCTGGGCAGGGGGTGGTGATAATAGAATGGCTTATAGGTGTACGGCGTTGTGTGCGCATGCGTTCTACGAAGTATGAATTAATGCTCAACTGATAATGATCAAACATTTATCACATTAAATATTGAAATCTTTGATGTTCTTTCTCAGCGAAATTTGATCTTTCTCTCCTTTTAAAAGCACTAAGCTATTTTTTTTAAGAACCAAATTATTCGTTGTGGTGCTGTATCAATAGAAATTCGAAGATTAATGCCAAAACTCAAGTATTTTGATAAAATGATTATTATTTTCCTCCAAACTTACGAAATTCCTAGTTAATTTAACCAGGACTTTCAGCTCGTTGCGTCGTATTTTGTACCATCCGTTGCAAAATCAGATTACACATTAAGGTGAACGTGTCTGAAAATTGGGAAAGTCAGTGTTCTTATATGATTCACGATTCTAAGTAAATACACGGTACATGAGATCGAAGCCAGAAGGGTGGAAACATTTTGATTCAAATCCAATTTGGCTTTCCCAGCAGTCGAGTTCTTCCTGAATTTAAAAACTGTCAAGAAAGCCAAGGTCTGAGGCGCTGGTTTGTGATCATTTGTCCGAGATGGGTTTGGGTTCGAATCCCTGGTGAAGAATGTGTGGTGCGTTTGTCCGTTTGTGTTCCCCTGGAACCAGTGTTCCCAAAATAAGGACTGGGATCATTAAAAATCCTTACAATTGTTTATGGTGGTAATAAACTCCGAAACAAACAACCAAAAAGTCGAGAGAGAACGCTGGTCTTTTTTTTGTAAATATATTATGTTAGTCATCTTTCTTATGCGAGCATTTTTGGGAGTGTAAAACAAAACGAGTGATTCGAGGGTATACATTTATTTACGTATTTACAACACACTGCATTCTTATTAAGTAAAGCAGATACAACTACTTCATGATAACTGAAGTATGATCTATCAAGTTGTGATTCTAGACTATCAAAGTGTCGCTGGAAAATATGATTGCAATGCTTAATTCCCTTTATCGAAGAAACCCTGAAATCTAGATCGGTTGTCATACCGAACTCCTCATTTAGAAAATCAACAAAGATTTTAGATTCTGGCTTATCAAAGTTAATATTGACATTTTTGGCTAAGAACATTGACATCAAGTGATCATTTTTGGAGCTTTTTACACTTATCGTCAAAAAACATAGTTGCACCCCTGAAGGACGTGTAGGATTGCAATGGTATTCAGGAGGAAGGTAAAGGTTACCAGGAATAATAAATGATTAAACATTGAGACTGATATGGACAATATTTACTGAACTACACGCTAATAAGTAGTGTCTCTCAGTATGGCGTTGAGCCACCATGTTTGCTCACACAGCATGCCATACGTCTCGGCTAGGAGTTGTACAGCTTCCTAATGGTGTCATGCGATAAGCCGTCCCATGCAGCTTGAATCTTCTCACGCAGTTTCTGCAGGTTGTGCGGTAGGGGTGGAGTGTGGATAGCGCACCGGAGTGAACGTTCAGAAAAGGTAGGGCCACGGGTTGCAGGACCTCATTAACGTAACGTTGGGTTGTCATAGTGCCTGTAATGAACACCAAAGGTGATCTGGCATCGTAGGCAATTGCACCCGCACCATGACACCAGGCCTTCTGAACGTGTGGACGCTCGACACCAAACTGTTCATCTTGGAGCTGACCACGGTGCCACCACACACGGATTCATCGGTTGTCTCTGCCAAGATGAAAGCGGTACTTGTCACTGAAGATCACCAGCTGCCATTCTGAGTGGCTACTTGACAGTCTGGCATGACACCATTGCAGTCTTTGGCGACAATGCAATGGTGTTAAGAGTAGTCGTCGTAACGGTCTGCGTGCGTGTAGTCCTACATCGTGCAGCCGTCTGTCTGTCAGTGGTGACTGATGTAACTGAATGCTGGTACTACAAAGTGATAACATAACAGACCGTGACCAAAATAAGTTTTATCTACATACGTTCCAGTTTTCCTCCTGTAAAAAGAGTAAAAGTATGTTCCTATGATATCTCATTTTCTAAGAGGCGAATTTGAAGAGGCAAATTCTTCTCAATGACGTTTGTCGCATTATCGCCGTTTCTTTAGAATTTTCCAGGAGGTTCTGATTTTGGAATATTTTGAGACCTTCTAAATTTCAATGTTCCTTCTAGGTACACATGCTCATTGCAGACAAAAGGCTAGTGATGCACGTTTTGTTTTTCACATGTATATGTGTGTGCCAAACTGCACACTATTCATACTGCTACGCCCCGGGGCGCCATACTATCGAATGAAATTAGCTTTAAGAATTTAGATGTCATGATGTCTAGCAATGGCTGACGATCCGTAGGTAAACATTAGAATTTCGAATAATTACTTTTGAGCTCTTTATCGCCGTGATCTTAGGTACTGGTGAAAAGAATTTAGCCTGTAATTTCGCCAATAAAAACCAAGAAATTCTGACACTCATAAATAATTCATGCAACTTCAGGACTGGCACGAGACATCAGACATTTAATCATTTCAAAATAAAACATAAAGATAATGATGAAGACGTCTATATACAGAGGATGAAGGAAGGGCGTCGAATAGACTTGCCCCTTTCGGGATAGCTCAGAATTTATCATTAAAATTCAATGATTACTCATTGGCCTATACAGTCCGGATTTAAACATTTCTCAGCCGACGGAAGTCTATTGGCTGAGCGGAGCCAATTTATTCCCAACTGGCATGCATAAATAATTTCAGTAATTACAGACAGCTTTTCCTCGAGTATCGGTATTTGGTGCACTCACTTATGTTTGATGCACTCACTAATATTTTATGTACTCGGTTATTTGTTTATGACCGATGGAGAGGGGAGTCGAACCCCGTCTCCACTTACTCTCGTGCACAGAATTAACCTGTATGAAGCAGGCACGCATCTATGAGCATCAATATCGAGGTGGAACGAGGCCACTGACATGATAGCAGGATCCGTCCGTCTCTCCATCCCAGCCATGCGGGGCTGCAATTCCATCACTTCATCTGACCTCCGGGATGCTGCTTGCTTTCTCGGTAGAAAATTATATCCAGGACTTACGTGCAATCTAGCAGCAGGAAAAGAGGTACCTTCCTCCCTCCTATTCCTTCGTGGTAACGTTAACCACCCAGCCACTCTTAGCTTAGCTGGCCGACATCTTCGGGAAGAATCTTTTCTACCCCCACAAAAATACTGCGCCGCCTGTTCTCCTCTGGTCCTACCATACGAGTCCAGTTGACGGATTTTCACCAGACTACTCTTCTTCGGTCATTCACATTTTGCCAAAGAGTTCTTTGCTCTGTTGCTAGGGGTCTGTTTTAAGCCACTTGTCAATTTGATTGCTTCTTGAAAGCATTCGGCACGATGAAGAGGTTAGAAATGCATGTCTCTGCATTCGGAATATGTGGTAGGTCAGCTCACTGAAAAGTAGGGAAACACATAACTTAACTAGACTTCTTTGTCCTGACAACATTCGGATTAGAAAACGCCATAACGTTCTGATCGGAATGACGCTAATTCCTTACCAAACATCGAACAATCTCACACCTACACGTCCACCCAACTTGACCGACTTGCGCTTAAGGGGTGAAGCATCACGTTCCTACCACCAGGCGGCCCAGGCTTCAAATTTCTCCCTTTCAAGAAAAGGCGCTCTTATCTCCTTTCTTTTTTCCCAATGGGGGAAACCACTAGCTGGTAATTTTCCAACCAACAATTAACGCTAATCCTGCCGCTCGCAAAACCAGCCAATCGAATCAATTACCATACCCCAAAGAGGTAACAATACTATTAAATTTCAGTGCATACTGAGTTTTCCAATATGAGCTCTTTTCGTAACTTGGGTTCCCCATGAATTTTCATCCTGATATATGCTTAACATTTAAAACGGTTTTCGCTTAGTTTATTATTGCATATATTACAGCACCAGAAACCAAGAACTGAACCTAATTCACTTGCTCGCTAAAACTCATGGATACAACAATCATGTAGTTAACAAGTTCGTCCGGAAGGTTGCACGATCTGATTTCAGTACATTAGAAAGGAAAACTAAGGTCATGAGATATATTGGACCTGTAGACTTTGTACCCGGGATCTCATATATCCTAAAGAATGCCTGCACTGAGCATTAATTGGCCTTTGGCGACAGTACAAGAAACATTCTCACATTCCTAAAAAGATGACCGAGATCCTGTTTCTGTGCTCAGTAGGCACGGTGTATACTGCATACCACTAAGACTGAGAATAATCAACATGAGGACACTGCTTACATTGGGTCCATCTCACGTCAGTTACGCACTAGAATTTATGAACACAAGTATGCTATAATGAACCATTCAGAAGCCACATCTTTGGCACGTCATCTTAATGACGGAGCACACGAACCGGAATGGACACAGGCAAAAATCTTAGGAACAGCACGTACGACAAAGACCTTCCTATTCACCGAAAGTCTCTTTATTCACTCATACGATTCTAAATGCTGCAACGAAGATACCTCTCTGAACATCCCTGTATCATGGACTACCTTACTTCGGTGCATATAGATCAACTTGCCACACGCACACGATTCTAAATGCTGCAACGAAGATACCTCTCTGAACATCCCTGCATCATGGACTACCTTACTTCGGTGCATATAGATCAACTTGCCACACGCACACCTAATTATCCACCAAATTAATTACGATAAACGCTAATAACATAAACCCCGTTATTATTTTGTTTTTGTTTATTTTTTGATATAACGTGCGGAACATGTATATAACACAATCCACCATAAGATATCACACCCGTACGCATGCTTATTGCATCAACAGTCTTGCAGCTCATGTATATCTATTTGTTTAAAGTTTAACTTCTAATTCCATAGTTAGAACGTTGTACCTGACGATGAAGTGCTTGGCACTTCGAAAGATCTTGTACCTTTAAGTATTGCTTGGAATTAAAATCAAATACTTTTAGTTTTAATCCGAGTTTGTATATTGAATATTCCGATCCTGTAATGACGGCGTTTATACACTACTAATAATCAATTTAACACGACAATGCAAGTTTAAATAGAATGTGTTAATTGCTTTCTTTATTCTTAAGTTTTAAGTGAAGTCGCGAACCAGATAGTCAAATGAAATTTAGTTTTGGGAAATGTAAAAGTTACGGAATGTCCTTATTTGCCACAGAGGACTTCAGACTTACACCCAGATATATTGCTGGCCTGTTCGTGACACCTAAATTTCTTGATGATAATGGGACGCTTTCTTTCAACTTTTAACAAGTTGTGGCACGAATCCACCATGATCATCTCTGCTTTATCTATAAAATCCACATAAGAAAATAGTTCTCATAGTTTTAGTGTCAACTCTTATATATAGATACACTATATTGACAAAAGTCACCGGACACCTAGAAGAGAAACACAACATAGCATTTATTGACATACATTAGTATGGTGTCGGTCCACCTCTGGCCTAAGTCACGTTTTTCTGAGCTCCGTGTTGTGTGCCTATTTAGTGTGTTTTATCGTGTGGTTCGTCATTTTCCTTTCGTGTTCCTTCAAGCTGAAGGTTCGTGCTTCGTTTTGATACATCTCCCAAGTTGGTGAGTAGTTTATTTTTTCTGTTATCATCATTTGAATTGTCGACCGAGCTGGTCGATTTCTCAGGTAGCCCTCATCATTAACAATGGCGGCGGCTGCTGCTGATAAGAGCGATGTCCACGCCCATATCAGCGAGGCATTTCCTGCCGCCTCCTCCTCCTCCTCGACACGAGACCAATCTCCTCCAATGCTTGTAGGTGACGTCACCCAACCACTAGAAGTGGAAAGTGACTCCTCAACTACAGCTCAAGCTTCTTGCCCTGCTTCGACCAGTGACGTCAGTGCAGCGCAACTCTCTGTTGCTTTAAGTGAAGACATGGATGTGTCTGACAGCGCTGCTAATTTACCTCTACTTCAACTCAGTTCAAACAGCCGGTTGCGTTGCAGCCCTCACGCTCGAGTCCTGCTCCTAGGGCATACTCTGCCGCTCTTACTGGAACAAAAGCTCCTTCCAAGTTTGTTGCAGAAGTCTTACCAGACTCGTACGTCATTGTTGATGGCCTTACTGCCACCATAGATATTCCCGAAGATTCCCCAGCGGGAAAACAATTATATTCTAGAATGGACTTCGGAGTGTGTTTTGATGCACTCCCAGACACAAAGTTGAAAGAATATAGTATGGCTCTCAAGCAGATACTTCCAGCTGGAGCCAGTATTACTCACATGGCTCGAAAACCTCGAGCTGTGTTGGTGTACTTTGCTCTTAAAGAGCATGCGGATCTTGTCTTGACAGAAGGTTTGTCCCTCAAAGACGTCCATCTTCTACCAGAACCTGTCTCTCAGCGTCCAATCCAGGTTACATTTTATCCGGTTCCACCTGAGGTGTCAGACGTTGCGCTGTGCACTGTACTCAGTAAGTTCGGCCGAGTTGTTGGGCCAGTTACTACTCTTTCAGCCGCGCCGAGAGATCCAGACGATAAATCCATAGGAGGATTTCGCCGAAGTGCAAGAGTGATCTTTCCATCTGATGAACATTTGCTCGCCTGCCCAAAGGTGCTCAACGTTCGTTGTGGACAGCAACGTAGGAGAATTGAAGTGACTACCTTCCTCCACTGCACTTTTTGCCACGGAGAGAATCATTTACGTGTGCATTGCCCACATCTAGCATCACAGGCTCCTAATAATTCTCCTACAACTTCTGGCCCTCTTCTGAGCCGAGCAACACCTTCTTCCACTGCACAGAAAGCTTCAGAATCGAAACAGTCACAAAAGTCGACTGCAGGAGTTGGTCAACGCGTGTCTACGGACCCTTTATCCTTCGACCAGCAACTGGATTTTCCCTCACTTAATTGTTCGCTTCCCATGCGTCGTCATTCTGTAGCGGAGTCCCCTTCAGGGGGTTTCTCCACTGCCCTTATCATCGATACTTCTAAATCTGCTGATGACGGATTTTCTGGCCACGAATCTCGAGTTGAGAGCACAACTGAGCCTTCGCTGAAACGTCGTGGTTCTTCTCGAAGACGCCCACCGAAGAAGCCGGCTGCCGCATCACCCCGCACCTCTCCCCGTTCTGGTAGTACCTCTCGAAAGAATTCACCATCAAAGGCTGCTACCTCTTCTGTCCAGGCCGACGAAGAGCCTCCTCTTAAATTTGAGGATCTTGTCGAATACATTAAGGATGGCTCGGTTCCTACTGGGCCGATTTCATTTGAAGATTTACATCAATACCTGTCACATAAGACAGACCACTCCACAACGCATGCTTTACTCTCAAAGTATGCATCGTTTCTCCCTCTAGTGCTTGATCAGATCCAAGTCCTTAATCAATGCATCTCCCGCCTTCGCAAGGAACATCCGTGGGCTAAAACCTATTTTAATCGACTCAAATCATTTCCTCCTGTTGTGAAGGCTCTTCAGCAAGCATTAATGGAAAAAAGTCTTCAAGATTGTATCTCTTAATTGCAGGGGATTTGCATCCCCATTTTCTAATGCCTTGGTACATGAAGACCTCACTCAGTTAGGAGCTGATCTTCTTACTACAAGAGACGAATTGCCAATCCACTACGATATTCTCACGATGGCGCCAGTGGAACTACACATTTCACCACGCCTACCAACTATCATCCCATAGTGGTCTAGCTATAGGTATCCGCCATACTTTCAACTCCATAATCACCTCTTTTCGGTTCAAAACTTATGTCGAGACCTATTACAGTGTGCATCATTCACCATAGCTTCCACATCTTATCATATATTTAATATTTATATTCCAAGCTCTTCAACCCACTTGACAATACTTTTTACTCGCCTTCGTCGTGCCTTGTCTCGCATTCCTCCCATAGATCATGTTTTAATTGGAGGGGATTTCAATTGCACTCTGAATCCTACCCTGGACCGATCTCCTTCCACCAGAGAACGCCGTGTTAACTTGGTGAATCTTCTTCAGTCAGTGGTCTCCGACAACTCATTCATTGATGTTCACCGTCACTTCCATCCTTCATCGACTGTACATACTTGGCGCTCGCAACATAATCAAAATCCGTACACAGCTCGCCTTGACAGATACTATGCCTCATCTACTCTGCTTACAGCTGTGACAGAATCTATTATCACTCCTACAGCTTCTTCTGACCATTGTGCCATCGTTTTTATTATTCAAGCAGTTCCAGCACAACCCCGTACAATTCGTCCATGGACTCTTGACGACACTCTTCTTACAGATCCAGACTTCTGTACTTCAGTACGCTCCTTCCTTGAGGACAAACGACCTCAACTTCAATCAGCTCCTTGTGGTCTGACTTTTTGGTTGGACATTAAACAGCAACTCGTTCTCCACGTTCGCAAACTTTCTTTTAAAGCAAAAACGCTTCAAAACATGCGTCTCAACCATGTCCGTTCCATGCTCTCCATCCTAAGTCTAAGTGATCCTCTCTTCTGCCACTATCAAGAAGAACTGCGATCAATCCTCCTTCCTCTGGCTCAACAAGCTCTACGACGTCTCCGGCTACAACATCTATCGCCAGACGCATCCAATTACGATTTCCTTACATCCATGGAAAACACACGAACAGCATCGAATTCACTTCGGCACCTTCGCCTCGCATCTGGAGAGGTGTCTGATGATCCACTCACTCTATGTTCCCAGGTCCGAAAGTTCTATACAGAGAAGTTCTGTGAATCTCCTCCGCCATCCTCTTCAGCTTTGGCATCACTTCTTTCTAACCTACCACAAGTTCCTCCCCATCTTGCCTCTTCCTCCTCCTTCCTCCCACGTTCTCTGAACTATCCTCTACGTTTTCTTCTTTAAACTCTAGGGCCGCACCGGGTCCGGACGGACTCACTTTCCTCTTCTATAAAACCTTTTCTACCTCTCCTTCTACCATTTCTCTTTTCTGCACTTTCTGCTGCTTTCAATCACTCCCTCTACCAAGGCGATTCACAGTAGCATATGTTGTACTATTCCCTAAGAAAGGTGATCTCCTTGACCTGGGGAATTGGCGCCCTATATCCCTCTTAAATCTAGATTATAAACTTTATACTAAACTTCTTTCCCAACGCCTTAACCCCATTCTCACTCACATTCTCTCCCCAAATCAAACTTACACAGTTCCCGGCCGTTCACTTTCTCATAACATCCATCTACTAAATGATCTAATCCATCTTGCCCGATCTCGCTCTGAACCCCTCGCCCTTCTCTCTCTTGACCAACAATCCGCTTTTGATAATATCTCACATCCCTATCTATCGGCTACACTCCTTCACTTCGGTTTTCCTCCTTCCTTCGTCTCTCTTCTTTTCTCACTCTATCAAGACGCCGTTCTCCAGGTCAAGCTGCCCACCTTTCTCACAGCGCCCATTCCCTTCCTCCGGGGAGTGCGGCAGGGTTGCCCACTCTCCGGACAACTCTTTGCAATCGCAATTGAACCCTTCCTCCGCTCTGTACACCAATCCTTTAAAGCAGTTCTGCCACCACTCTCTGCCTGCACAAGACATCATGCCACTACCTCTGTTGCATACGCAGATGATGTCACCATCTGCATCCGTCATGACTCACAGTTTCCGTGTCTCCAACGTCTATTCGCAGCTTATGCCTCATGCTCCGGTGCAGCACTCAACTCATCTAAAAGCACTGGTTTATGGTGCGGCTCATGGGCACATCGTGTAGACACCCCTTGGGGAGCAAGCTGGTCGTCCATCTCACAGCGCTTCCTTGGAGTTCATCTTGGTTCCTTGCAAGCTGCCCCCTCTACACGTGGAATGCTATTCACCCACGCTTGCTCAGGTCAACTGCCTCCTGGAGGAGAGCCCAGTTCTGCTCATCATTCTTCCAGAGAGCTCGCCTCTCTCGAACTTACCTGATTTCCTTGTGCACACACTCTTGGCTTGATGTCAAGTCTCTACAACTCCGCCTTCATGAAATTACCCGATGTCTTACTTCTCTGATATGGACCTGCCACCACTGGGTCAGTGTCACAAAGCTTTGCCTCCTCCGGATCACGGCGGCATCGGACTCCTTGATACACAGGAGTACTACAAGGCCGTCAGAATTACTACTTTTCTCCGTCTCTTCACGTCGCCAGTACCAGATGCCGTTTTAGCTAGGGACGTCATCGCCTCCCCGAGCAACCCTAACTTTTCTTTTCTCTCCTTACTACTCATAGACCACCGACCCCTCACCCTCATTCGACTTACCCCTGTTTACCGTGAAGCTCTAACTTTCCTTCGTTCCCTCCCTCTCTCTCGTTCTCCACCTGATTCCACAACTGAGCTCCTTGCTGAACCCCTCTTTTATTCTTCGATTATTCACCCCTTTCATCTTCCGTACTTTGCCTATCCTACCTGGCTCCGAGCAGGTGTAGTAACAGTTAAAGATCTCACTAACCCTGACCTTTCTTGGCGACCCTTCGCCAGCCTCCCTCCCTCTCTTCTCCTTTCCTCCTCCTCTCGTGACATCTACGACTCTATTCTTTCATCTATCATTTCTCAATTTCCTCATCTTGCTTCCCACTCAGGTCTTTCCTTTGTTCCTTCTGCTTCTCTCCCATTTCCTCTTTTCTTGCTTACTTCTGGCTCAGCTCATCCCATTTCTTCTCTCTCGGTGTCAGCTCTTTATCGGTTCCTCTCTATGTCCCATTCTTCTCCTCCTCTCCCCATTCCTGATGTTCCCCCTGCTGCCACTGCTACGGTGTGGTCAGCCGCCCTGTCTCCTCTTTCTGCTCCTCTAGAAATTAATACCCATTGGCTTTTCCTCCATCGCCGCCTTCCTGTTCCCTCCGTTCTTTTCCGAATGTCTCTTCTCGATTCCCCTCTTTGCCCTTTCTGTGCTCGGGAGGCTGATGTCTCCCATGTCTATCAACACTGTGTTATATTACTCCCAATGCTGAACTTGGCATTTACTATCGCCCAATGTTCCATTACAGCAGATCTTACATTTGATGCATATCGGACTCTTCTGCTACAGAACTATCCCCCAGTCAAGCTCGTATCAGTCTGTGCCTATATTTTTATTTTAGCGAAGCATGTAATCTACGTGTTTCATCAACGCTGCAGATATATGACTACTCCTCTGACTGTGCATGAAGCTTCTACGGCATTATTATGCCATTTCCGCGACCGTCTGACATCTCGACTTCGGCTAGAGTATTCTGTTGCAGTTACTCAGCGTCGGGAGAGCCAGTTCCTTGCCACCTGGTCACCGGCTGCCTCATGGTTTACCAGCTCGCCAGCGTCATTGTACCTGACGGTCGGCAGATTTGGTATTTGACCTTCTTGAATCAGAAATGCATATGTAAATCTCAACAATCTGTTTTCAAGATCTTTGCACAGCTTGGAAATTTACCGCATGGGTTTTTTTATAAAGGGCTGTACGTGTTTACACAGCAAATTGTTTTTTGTGACACTCATCTTGTATTTTTTTTTCCTTACATTGACGTTCAAGTTAGTTCGTCTTTAGTTTACATTTTGAGTATAAATATTGCAGTTAGTCATTAGCATAGTGCTGTATAAACATAGAAATTGTTTCTGCAGTGTAGTTTTTTGTAATTTTGTTCTATTTTGTTTCCCGAACATGTTTGCACTGTGCTGTATAATTGTACATAGTTTTAAAAATATTGCGGAGCAAGTAATCCATCTTATTTGCATCAGGATGTCCAAGTTTAGTTATTTCCTGTTATTAAACATTCCAATGATTTGTCTGATAATCAGTTTTTTCTTTTTTAAATTGCATAGTACTGTACATCCTTGTAAATATGTTGTGTTAAAACTCACTGTCATATCGTACCTTCTTTCAAGAGACATGTTGACTAATGATTCTTACTGTATTTATTTTTGCACAAGTTAGTCAATTGCATGGTGTTGTACTCATGAGTAATATATTTTGAAAAACATTTTACCTATTTTGTTCTTTTGTGTGAGGTGATGCTTGGTACTATCATTCTTCTATTACTACATATGGATAGTGAGAATATGTTAAAGCTTTATTCATCGTGTGTTTTCTTATTATACTTACATTTTCTATCTGGTCAACAGAATAGTGTTACATTTCTGTATATGGTCCGATTTTGATTTGTAACATGTTGACACTGTGCTGTATATCTGTACATTGTTTCTGAATATTGCCGAACAGGTAATATATTATATTTACACCAGGAAGTCCAAGTTTGTTCTTCTCCTGATATTCATCATTTCATTGATTTGTCTTATGATCAGTTTGTCAATTGCTTTGTACTGTACATTCTTGTAACTATGATGTGTTACAACTTACTGTCTTATTGTATTTTTTTTTTTTTTTTTGCAAGAGAAATGTTGTCTCCTGAAGCTCTCAATATTTTCTTGAACAAGTTTGTTAATCGCACAGCACTGCACTTATGAGCAATAAGTTTTTTTGTTAAAATCCTTCCTAAATGCCCAGACATGCTTGTCGCTGTTCATTTATCACGAGCTGTAATTTTGCTCCATTTTTCAACTTGTGCACTATGCTGTATATTTTTATATAGGTTTTAGTGGTTTAATGATCTTTGATCGTATTTTATTTGTATTTAGACGTCCTTATTAGTTCGTCTCCGGATTTCTACCTTGAATAAAGATATTTTGAAACCACCTTTGGCCTTAATGCATGCACTGACCCTTCGAGACATGCTTTCGACAAGGTTTTGGAACACATCTATGCTCTTCCATTCAGTACATAATGCTGCCGCTAACTGTTTCTTAGTAGTAGGCCTTGGTTCCAAACTTCTTATTCGGCGCTCTAATTCATCCCATAGGCGCTCTATGGGATTATGATCAGGGCCCTTAACAGTCCTTGCTTTATAATGCCATAAAGTCTTGCTTTTATGGCTCGGTGCATTATCCTGTCTTAACAATCCTTGCTTTATAACACCATAATAGTCCTTGCTTTATGGCTCGGTGCATTATCCTGCTGGTACCAACAGGGCTCGGCTCCATAGCATTGGCACAGAGTTGGTAGGGAATAATTGCCCAGAATATCGAGGTAGACGTGGTGATTAACAGGTTCGTTCAGGATAACCAATGGGCCGGGACCATACCACGAAAAAAAAAAAAGAAAAAAGAAAAACCCACACGAGTACATTGCCAGCTCCAAACTTGACCGTAGGAATAGTACACTGCGGTAAATAGCGTTCCGCCGGCTGCCTCCATACCCACACACGGCCATCAGACTGATGGATCATGTATCTCGATTCATCAGTCCATATGACCCGTTTCCATTGATCTACGGTCCACGATAAATGTTCTTTGCACCATGATAAACGAGAAGTAGCATTCCGAGTGGAGGTGAAAAGCTTAAAGCTTATGAGCAACCGCACGACCACGGTAACCCATGGAATGAAGTTCTCTGCGAATGGTAAGTGTACATACCGAGGTTCCAGCAATATTACTGACATGTACACTGAGGTCTTATGCAGTATTTCGTCGATTAGCTGTAACGACTTTCCTGTGGCTTCGACGTCCTTTATCACTGATTTATTTTGGTCTGCCAGTACGTTTTGTTGCTTCAGGCACGCCATATGTCTTCCACTTACTCAGTACATCCAAAACAGTTGACTTTTGTATGTTTAAAAGCCTCTCGGTTTCTTTTATAAACAACCCACTAATATAACATCCAACAGTCTTTCCTTTCTCAAAGTCAGTTTTCTCCCGTCGCGACATTTTCACTCAACCTCACAGTGCGATATGATCGTGGTCAGCTGGAGACTTGTTTCTATACCGTTTGCAGCTGTACAGCACATCTTAACAACTCAGCGGATCCGCTCATTTGCTTTTGAAGGGTGTCTAATGAATTTTGTGTATATAATGTATATCCTACAATAAAATATAGCTACGTGCATTATTAAGACGAGTTAATAATTTTCTCCTTTGTAACATTCCTACATGCACACGATTGCTAAATTCAGGTTCAATTTTAAAAGCTCGAGCCCGAAGTATGTCAACCCGAGCCTGAGACTGAACGAACCCGAAATCTATGACTAAGCTGTCTAAGCATTACGAAAAAACTCTCCTCTTCAAGACTTCCATTCACTCCTTCCTTTGCGATTAACCAATGCCTTTGTCAACTGGGGAGTGGGGAACAGACGTCCTTCTGTTTCTACGTAGAGTATAGTTGCACGATTTTCTTTGACCATTCGTTTCTTCCTGAAATATTTCCGGTTGACAGCATTCTGAGAGATCAGGAAGCTCCGCAATCTAAGTATACTTTGTTCAGTATAATAAGCAGGGCGCTGCTGCGTGGAGGTAGTCTTGTGGAGTCATCATGCCACCGTAGAGAGAAAGTTGTACTGGCGCATCTCCGCCCTGGCATTGCCGTTTCGCTCACCACTGTTTGCTGTTTGGCGACACTGCCCCTATGTGTCTGAGACCTAAAATGTTCCTCTGTCTGTTGTGCATGTTTTATGTTCGTGTCGGTGTTTTGTTTGTGGTAATGCTCGTTTTCTGCTTTTACTCACTCATTTAGACAAGTCAGAAACTCTGAATTACCTTTTAAACGATCATTGTGATGTTTTTCGTTTTGTGTAATACGATATTGTTTAATTGGCCTTTTACACCATTTTTTGTTCCTTTGTTCTGGCATCTCTTCCTATGTTTGATGCTGAATTCTCTACCTCTCTTAAACTTTGGAGTTGACGCTCTTTGGACCATTTAGGCATTTGTGTTAATAAACACACATCAACCAACCAACAACCCAGATGTCTAGAGATCGTTAGACAGACGGATCTTCCGTATCCAAAAGGCACACAAGTGGCCGGAAGACTAGACCTAAAGAACAAGACCGCGTGCTGTAAGGGGTATTGCATGGGAGAACACATCTTCTAGTGTGCATCCACTTACTGCTGATTTCAAACAAGACTAGGAACAGCCCGTTTTGACTTAAACTATTCATACGGCGTAAAAGAAATTGGGTCGGGGATGTCGTCTACCCATTCAGAATCTACTTGTCTCAACAAAAATCAGAAATACCCGCTTACTATTGTATAGGGAATGCTATGAATGGAAAATACAGCAATGAAAGAAAGTGATGTGGCTACCAGATGTATCAGGTTGTACATGTGCATAGCTTTTGCACTGATGGCCTGATGGCCATAGCTTTTGCACCTTAGGGAGCGATGGATCTAACATACATTGTGAAGTGAATTCAAACATCTGGCAGTGGCAGCATGCTACGGGTGATGCTCTTTTGGTACGGAGTGGGTCTAATGACACCAGTGGAAAGTAAGATGACATACAAGAAAAAACCACAGTGTTATAGTGAACCAAATGCAGCCTTCATGGTTGCACATCTTTCCAGCACATCATGACATCTGTACGGTGATAATGCAATAGCTCATTTCTCCAAAATCATAGGAGAACGGTTTGATGAGCGCGAGGAAATAGGATATTCATCATATCCCCTGGCCACCATAGTCCCCTAATCTCAGTTCTATTGAAAATGCGCGGGACATGCTAGAAAGCGTTGTTTGAAATCAATAAATCAGTGTCCTTCTACGTCAACACCGAAAGATTAATATTTTGATGCATACATGACGGTGTTTGAATCAAAATAAACTCAGGCACCTAGATGAATTCCCGCAGTGGTGCATACTTGCTGTTATTCGCAACAAAGGAGACCATACTCGATACTAAAAGTATTGTATGCAGCCGGAGTCAGGTTGAAAACAATACTATACCTTTAGTTTCACTCAGTGTATAAGCATGCAGTTTATAATCATGCATATAGTAACAGAAACCAGCGTGGAAATATTTTCCTTCGTAGATTATGCAGAGGCACAAAAGTTTTGATTCATGAATTCATTTTTCAAGAAAAAGCCACAAAGGAAATAGACATTGAGGCATCCTAAAGGCATTACAAATGAAATTGATTTTATTTTGTGTAACAAGAAATTTTTCATTGAAGACTGCAGTGTGTTGAACAGGTTTAACACAGGTAGTGACCATAGAATTGTGAGATGTAAGATACACCTCAACACTAAACCCGAACGTGGCAAGCGCATAAAACAAACAAACGTATTGGCATGACCAACTTTAAAAAGCATCATAATACCTTCAAGTTGGAACTGAGGAAAAACATTTCTGCTCTAGAAGGTTTAAAAGAAGTGGATATCTCTGAAGTTAACAGAAAACTATCCAAGGCTCTTATGGAAACAGCACCAAAAATAAGTGGTACTAAGAGCAAGTTACTTATGAAGAAAATATCAGGAAAAACAAAAATGCTGCTGAAAAAGAAGAGAGAGATGAGGACAAATAAAGAAGATGTAACTTCCAAAGTAGATAACATAGAGCTATGCAAGACAGTACGAAAAAGTATCACTGAAGACATAAGGAAATTTAACTGTGAACTAGTGAAGAAAGCAATTGAAAACAACCAAAGCCTAAGGAGAGCACTCAGTAAGGAAAGAAAACAGATTATGGCCCTGAGAAAACAAGATGGTACTGTAACAAGAAATAGAGGCGAAATGTTGACAAGAGTGAAAGATTTCTACATTTCTACTCAAACCTATACGAAAGAGATGATACATCTATTCCAGTCATTAAGAAAAGTACCAGTACCAAAGTTCCTCCTGTCCTCCCGGCATAAGTTGCACATGCAATTCAGAATATAAAACGGGGAGGGGGAGGGGTTGCTCCAGGAAAAGATGGAATTACCATGGACATTATACATACAAGAAGCAAGTGGAGAAATTGAAACTGTACTCGCCCAAGTTTTCACTAGATGTCTCAATGAAGGGAAGATTCCTGATAATTGGAACAATTTTACAATTATTTTGCTACATAGAAAGGTGGCATTGAGGATCTTAGGAACGACAGGTCCATCAGCCTTTTATCAGTGGTTTACAAAATCTTCACTAAGGTTCTTTCACATCACGTGATGGTTACACTGGACATGGCTCAACCGAGAAAACAAGCTAGATACAATAGAGGCTATAAGGCTTATAGAACTGAGAGAACTAATTGTAAGAACGGGGAAATATGAACTCCCATTATGTATGGCTTTTGTTGATTATGAAAAAGACCTTGATCCTGTGAAACCATCAGCAGTTTCAATGGCTTTGAAATCTTGCGGTATTGAAGATGCATACGTTAAGAGTATTAATAACATCTGTGAAAATGCAAATGCAGAGGTTCGGTTATTTCAGGATACAGCACCAATAAAAATTGGAAAGGGAGTGAGACAAGGCGACAGCATATCTATTAAACTCCTTAATGCCACATTGCAAAACGTCTTTCAATCATTGAACTGGGAAAACAAAGGGATAAAAATTATTCGATATTCTTTAACTCACCTTCGTTTCGCTGATGACGTCGTCATTTTTGCAAGTGCTCCTTCAGAGTTGCAGAATATGATCCAAGAACTTGCTGACACGAGTAAAGAAGAAGGATTAAAAACGAACTTCCAGAAGACAAATCTGAATGCTTTTACGAGAATTTTGTTTTCATTAGTTGATGGGAAAAACTAGAGATAACCGATTTCTACATTTACCTTTAGCAGCAGATATCAAGCAAAAGTCATTTTGATGAAGAAATTAATCGATGTATAAAGCTTGGTTGGAGATCTTTTGGAAGAAATAGTGCAATTTTAAGAGGAGTATGCCATTATGTCTTAAAAAGAAAGTGTTTAATTAATGTGTCATTCTAGTGCTTACGCACAGAGCATAGACGTGCACCTTAACTAAAAAAGACACAAAAAGACTGCAGACAACTGAAAGAAGCATAGAGATGCATACTTGGTGTAACAAAAAAAAAATCAGAAGAGAAACTCATGGGTAAGGAAAAGGACAAGAGAAGAAGGCATTATGAGCGTAATAAAATCCCTATAATAGCAATGGGTTGGGCAATTTGGCAGGAGAACGGATCACTAATGGAAAACCGAAATTTTAGACTGGATTGAAAGAGACAGGAAAAGACCCAGAAGAAGACCACGTGGGGGGATGTGTGGATGAAATTCCAAAGCACGCGGGAGTGACATGGAGGAGACTGGCTCAAGACAGACCGTTGTGGAAGAAACTTGGGGAGATCTTCATCCATCAGTTATAACGAAGTAAATTTCTCCGTCATTTTTATCCGCGCCGGGGTTCGAACCCGGGTCCACTCATTCCGGAATAAGTTGCTCTACCAATTAAGCTACGCGGACATTTTATTCTGATTCCTATCTGCCTTTATGTCGTGTGCGTCCTTCTGGCAGGTACGTCACATCTCCTGGTACGTTACATCATCTCCCCCTTATTTTTTTTTTTTTTTTTTCGAAGTGCTGGAGAAAGGATTCTCTTATTTTTCCTATCTCGCGGTGTGGAAATAACATCACACCAATGCGAGATTTTGAACGGTCGGGTCATCCGGATTGTTCGGGAGCCATTATAACGAAGTAAATTTCTCCGTCATTTTTATCCGCGCCAGGATTCGAACCCGGGTCCACTCATTCCGGAATAAGTTGCTCTACCAATTAAGCTACGCGGACATTGATTCTAATTGCTATCTGCCTTTATGTCGTGTGCGTCCTTCTGGCAGGTACGTCACATCTCCTGGTACGTTACACAGTGGATTGATAATGGTTGACAATGATGATGATGATGATGATGATGTATCTATATACGTATATACTGTACATGGTTCAAAGGAAAGTCCTTATTCAGGACAATAACTACGGAAGGACGGGTTCGAGCAGTATACAAGTTAGGTCTATGTATAGGAAAGGGACAATGGCCCATCGAATGAAAGTGATTGGATCGTCCCTAGTGGCAAAGGCAAGAAGTTAGGAAACCTAACTCACGAACAACGCGAGATCGAAACGAAAGTCCATTTAGAGAGTTGTAGTGCAGGGTTGAATTACTATGAAACGACATAGGGCACACACGAATTACGTACATGGACGGCTGAAAATGCTGTTAATTCGAAATCAGTAAAGCGTGTAGAAGCAGGCAGATAGGTAATGACACGAGATAGAAGCTATGCAGGCTGGCTAACACTGAAAAATAGTTACAGGAGATATGCCGACCGGCTACTACGTCACTATCAACATTTACATACGCAATTTTTTGAAGATGACAATACGTTTTTTGGTGTAAATATGACAAGGATGGTAAGTCAGAAAATATCCGTAGACTTTTCGTCGTTCTCGAGCGGGACTCGAAACCGCGTCTCCCAGATTACTTCCGGGTATGCTAACCACAACACCACCCAGAACGACCAAGTCTCAAGTTTCAAATTAATTTGATTTGAATATAACCATCACAGGATTCTCTAGTCCAAGCAACCTGCATTCATGTTTAACGAATCTGGAGGTTAAGAATCCAATCCCGTGATTGCCCGGAAAAGCAGATAAATCATGAATGAAATACGGGATTACACCATACAATACA
The DNA here is from genome assembly GCA_039090855.1 of Macrothele yani. Classification (NCBI taxonomy): domain Eukaryota; kingdom Metazoa; phylum Arthropoda; class Arachnida; order Araneae; family Macrothelidae; genus Macrothele; species Macrothele yani. Next base: position 134,299,132 of record CM077010.1, on the reverse strand, counting down.
AATTTTTGAAGATGACAGTTCGTTTTTTGGTGTAAATATGACAAGGATGGTAAGTCAGAAAATATCGAAAACTTGAAAATTTTGTCGTTCTGGAGCGGAAATCGAATCCGTATCTCTCAGATAGCGCCCGGGCATTTACCCGGGCGCTATTTGGCAGTTATTGCCCTGAATAAGGACTTTTTCCTTTGAACCAAGCATATACACACAGAAGGTGAGTCGAAAGTTTTGCAATATTTGCGTAAACGCGTGTGCTGGGGCGGGTATGTAACGTGTTTCGACTAGTTCAAGTCGTGCACAGCAGTCAGTCAAAAGAGAGATACAGTGGTAGTCGTTGCTGTGAACAACATTGTATGCCGTCGTTCTGTCAATGGTTGGAACGCCTAAAAGATGAACAGCCACAATCGGTTAGTTAGGGAACTTTTGCTTTACGAGTGATCAAGCAACAGGAAATATTTGTCATGCGAAAGGGGAAGGTTCCCTGGACCACAGCACCGCAACCAGATGGTTCAAGAAACTTCGCTCACGTGACAGAAACCTTGACGATCAGCCAAGGACACGTAAGGCAGCGAACCTCGGATTCAAAAGCCGTAGATGCAAATCCGACAACCAGCATTCGGAGGTTAACACGCGAGCTGGGTATATCACAGACCACCGTGGTTCATCACCTTCAGTAGCTCGGCAAGGTCTACAGGAGCTGCCGCATTGTCGCTCACGAACTGACGCCAGCTGAAGCCAACCGCCGAGTGGAAGTGTGCACGAAACTCCTAGAAAACCTGCACGATGTACGTGTCATCAAGAGAATTGTTACGTGCGATGAAAAGTGGGTCTATTTTCGTAATCCTAATGCACAATGGCAGTGGTTGAGCCCGGGCCAGCTTCCAGAACCTGTTGCCAAACGTGGTGCCTTCGAGCACAAGGTGATGATCTGCGTCTTGTGGAATTTCGAGAGGATATAATCCATTACGAATTTATCCCAGACGGTCGAACCATCGACGCCAACCTCTACTCTGAACAGCTGGAGCGGAAGTATGCCGTTTTGTAGGAGAAGTACCCGGCATTGGTGAACAGAAAGCGCGCTCTCCTAGGACAACGCTCGGCCTCATACCAAGCGAACGACCCGGGCAAAACTCCAGGAACTTAAGGGTATCGAACTGATGCCACACTCAGCATAGAGTCCGGACCATGCCCCGTCGGATTATTACCTGTTCCGGTTCATGGCCCACTTCCTTCGTCGAAGGCACTTCAACCGCCAGGAGGAGGTAGTAGCTGGGGTGAAGGAGTTCTTCGCCTCGCAGAACAGGAACTGGTGTCACCGTGGAATCGAAGAACTGCCAGACAGATGGCTAAAGACGGTGCAACACGATGGACTATATTTTGAATGCTAGTCAGCTTTCGTCGTAAAGGTACGTATGAAGATATAAAGTGATCCAAAATATTGCAAAACGTTCGATTCACCATCTATATATATCTACTTATTTATTTATTCGTATGCCAGAGCAATGTTATGGAAACGATTTTTCTAGTTTCTGTTATACTTGCTGTATGAACAGGAGATATTTAATACTTATACGCATTGCGCATTAAGAAAATAAATTCATAATCTTTCCCATTACGATGTCTGATGTTTAATTTGCGTAGTTCAACGGCAAAATTTCAAAGTCTCGAAGTATTTGGACTCACTTGCTGTACTCGTAATATGCCAGAACTGCAGTCTAATGATGATGTCTGAAACTACAGTCTTTCAGACTTTTTAAAATGATGCCAAGATATCGACTAATTATAAATGTTTGCTGAAATTTTGTGATTCGTTTGTAGTAGTACAAACTGCCATTCATCAGGGAATAATTTTTTAAAACTAGCACAGCTTTTCATATCTCCGTTTTGCATTATCATGTGAATTCCATAAAAGGCAGTTAAATGATGTTTGCAAAGTTCAAGTATTTGAGAATGTTAAGATTTGTTTTGAAGAAAAATGACAGGACGGCATTTATCAAGATCCGGAAAATAGTGGCACTCCGTTTTTCTTAAATGATCTGTCTGCAATTTGTACCCTAAAAGATTAGATACATATATTCCTGTACCATAACCTCCACCTCCGTAGACTCCAGACACCGTTTTATTAAACGGATGGCACATCAGTTCCTGGAACTCAGTCACATTATTGCAGACTGCACAGTGAACATTCGCAAACTGTGTGAAACCTTGTGAACTTATTTTCGGTCTCCAAAGCAGTGCCATGTATGATTCACACTTTTCTCGGACGCTGTCATCTTCCCAGTCATCTGCACAACTCCACGCAATATCATTCCGGCATGCTTTTGCTTCTAAGAAATCCCGGTCAATATTATAACAGTTGATATTTACTTGAACAGAAATAAAGACAGAGCCTTTAAGAGGCAACTGAGTCCAATAACCCCATTCCTCAATATCTTTCTCGTACACTAGTTCATGAGAAAAGTCTTCCTCCTCGGAAAGTCCTAAAGATGACGGATACCGTTTCTTTTCTATATTGACATTCCACAGAACGGCTTCTTGGTGATCATTGTTACAGACAGCACAAAAATAGTTTAAATAAATGGAACCACTTACATTACTGACGACAGGAATCCTCATGTAAAGATTTGATAACAAGAAGGCATCACCCTCACAAAATTCTTTGACTCTAGAAGGGCCATGCCAGCTTGAACTGCATTTGGTTACAAACCAATATTTTCGGGAGTTGCAGTTTATGGGAGATGGTGCATTCATGCAACTCTCCCTCGGGCTTGACAAGGCAAGATGAATGTACGGCGAATCTACGCAGCAGGTGTGTTCATAAACACAGTTCGGATCACAGCTGCAAGTATTGACATACCATGAGTCAATACGAGGGTTAGAGCGGCACGTGTCTATAGGTGGGCAAGTGACTCCCAGTTGTTGCAGTTCCTCGTAGTTCACACACATAATAACTGTCGTACAGGAATGGAGCAATGCGGAAATAAATTTTTGTCGCGGGGTAGCTAGCCACATGGTTGAGAGTTGATGCTTTTTACAAACAGGAGAGAATCCTGGAAAAGAAAATTTAAGTTATCCTTCACGAATAATTTATTAATTAATTTTAATTATCATTCATGAATAATTTAATACATAGTCCCTGAAACAAGTAAATTCTGGAAAAAGAAATTAAAGGAGGGTTGATGGTTTGTTTTATACATAAATAAATTTAAATGAATAATTTGTTTTTACACATTGTTGATAAAAAAAGGAAGAGATCCTCAGAAAGGAAATCTAAATGAATGCGAATGATTACTCTTCAGACATTATTTGAAAATGGAGAAAGTTTACAGTTTAAATGGACGTGAATGATTTTCTTTTGTGTATTGTTCCAAATAGGAAATAATGTGCAAAAAAAAAAAAAAATTAAATTAAGATGAAAGATTCCTCTTGTTATACAAGAAGAATCTTTCATTTTTCTTCTTTTGAATTAAATTAAGATGAAATATTCTTTGTTACAAAAACGAATTGATTTCAGCGAGAGAAAATTTGAATGAACTCTAATAATATTTGAGAAAGGAAATAAAATTAAAGCGGAATCTTTCACTTTCCTGAACTGTTACATAAAAAAAGGATCCCGAAAAACAAAATTCACACAAACATAAAGAGTGTTTACTTTGTTACAAAAAAAAAAAAAAAAAGAAAAAAAAAGAGAATTCTGAAAAACGAAAATTTAAATGAACATGAATGACTTTCTTTCATACATCGCTTCTCGAACAAATACATAGGTCGATTATGAAAACAATTTCTGAAATACGAACATCGTTTTTGAAAATATCTGAAGATGATTTTTGAAGATCCATGAAGATAATTTTTATGATGCAAAGTCTTATTGCAATCAAAGGCAAACGAATTTGCATATTTTTGAAGGATATCTGCAATTCCAATTCTAAAGGTTAGACAGGTACATGTCGTTTTTTGTGCAATGCACAATGTTATCATTTGGTGGTACACAGCATTTACATCTTAAAATAGACAACCATGTTTTGGAATAAAAATGCACAATTTCTATGTGGCAAGGATATGTTAACAACGGAAGCAGATAAATGTGTTTTACAGTTACACACAACACATTTACGTGTGTTTGTGTGTAACTGAACGTGCAGTTCTTATCAGAAGCGGGAGTTACACACACACACTTACGTGTTTGTGTGACTCCCACTTCTTGATAAGGACAACACGTACTTCTTGATAAAGAGTTACACACACACACACACACACACTTGCATGTGTGTATAGTCATAAAGCAAGAATCGAAGTTTTACGTTAAATGCTTGCCTGTCAGCGGCGGACGGTGAATTCAAACTATGGGGAGGCCAGAACGATGATAATAATAATATGTCTGTAGCCATGAAAAAAAAAAAAAAAAAGGGAATGTCCTTTACATAGATTTTTCATTCATAGGCACGACGTTCATTCATATACGTACGAATATATTCCGTTCATTTTCTCACAAAAGGTTTGTTCGACGCATTTCTGTTTCATAAAGCCCCAAAATATGGAATTTTATGCAGATCCACAGAATGCCTTTAAATATTGTTTTAAAAACAAAGTTTTTGTTCCTTGCAACCAAAATCCGTGGAACATATTGCTTTGATTCTAATGGATTCTATTTATACAGTAACTTAACTCGACGTTCTTTCTTTCTCGCAAATCGTTCTGTAACTTCATCCTGCCTCATACATCGTTTCTGAAGTTTGCTGAAGATTCCCTTTACAATTGACTCACAAGCTAATGCTGATAGACTATCTCACACAACACAATCACATCAAATAGACGTCCATTTGACGCCCACCATGTTACGTACACAACCTAAATGGACGTCCGTGTAATTCCAGATTACGTTTAATCTACGTAATCGGGATATCCAATGGCTGTCCGATGTCTTACCCGATAACGTGTAATTTACGTTTACTAAATGTCATAATCGTATGTACTGTCATACGTATATATATATATATGTATTCATGTACGTACGTTTTGTGATCTTCCGTGGAGTTGGTAGATTTCATTACACTTGCATATTACTCGTCGTTTATATTCTGTGCGAGTAGATTGGAGTTTGATTAATTGACTCCGGTATGGTAATTAGCTGTCACCAGACCAGGATATTTCTGTCCCATTCAACTTACGCTATTTTGCTGCTCCTCAGAGACATGGTGAAGGAAAAGATGAATTGTATAGACTTAGACTTAGAGCTGAGAAATATGTACAGGTTTATTTACAAGTTACCCTTCAGCAGGGTAGTGATTTCAGCTGATGGCACATAGACGATGATGCATTTGATATATAGTAGATGGTTCTTGATGTCGAACACGCCAATCTTACAGCACGGTCAGAGTTCAGTCACAGTTCAGTAATGCACAATAAGAGTGCACACAGCGTCGAGAAGTTATTATACATAGCAGTTATGCGCTTCACAAGTTGCTGGATTTCTCAGGTGACGGGATTTCCTTGGCAGACCGCAGTCTGTCATTTGATTAGTATTACTACCCATTTACCTGCAGGTAATGCAAATGTATATACCCTAGTGGCTTTAACCCGCAGGTAGGCTCCTAACTAACTATCTAGTCAGCCGCAGCCGACTAGCTCGCATACATCTCGAGGGCTCTGATCCCTTGAGCGACGACTACAAAACGACCATCCTATTTCCTTTTCTAGCAAGCAAGTGCCCCGCAAAAGTTCGTTACAACTGTTTCCTGCTCAAACCTTCGCAGTCCTGTTCAGCCCTGACCTCGCACAACCAATCACGCCTTCGGAGCAAGGGTCCATGTGGTAAACATCTTTCTCCTCCTCAGCTGTCTCTAGCTGCTTGACAGACACTTTCTGCGCTACGAAGACATCCACATGTTTTGTGAACTTCCGCCTCAGCTTGGAATTTACCATGGAAAGAATTTCCTTCCCCCTTCTCCTCCCCGTGAGACCCTGGGCACACAATTTGGCGACTTGAAGACATTTTTCTTCCTACAGGGAAAAAATGGCGTTTCACCTCCCTTTTCGGATTTTTTTCCATTTTCCCTGTCTTCAATATTTTTACATCATCACACTAGATATTACGTATAGAAGCTAAATGGGCGTGAGTCTAGGTACTTCTATCACACGTAACGTGTGCTACACTGTAATAAATAAATAAATAAATGGCGTGAATTCGTGCGAAATTCCTCCTTCCGCCGTACCAGTCTGACACAACGAAACCTACCTCATTAGCTCCTGCGGGATTTGAACCAGCGGCCTTTTGAAGCGGGTGTCTCACCACGGAGCCACAAATCCCTGTTACCAACCCCCGCGTGCAATGTACAACACTAATTGCGCGATGCTTATTTATTTATTTATTTATTTATTTGTTTGTTATCAATGTGCGTGAGTTAGTCACTTTATTTTCTGTTGGACATTAAGATTTTTCTGAATCTGTTTGTAATAATTTTATTTTTTCTGTACGAGTTTTTTTTTTACCAATTACGCATTTTTTTCACCGTGATTTTTTTATTTTTCGAAATAACAGAATGCTTTGGAAGTCGAGGTCTTTTTAAACTTCCATTATATTTAAGAAAAGGGCGAATGCACTGCTTTATAGTATTTCATAAAATTCCTAAGTATAAAATTTACTTCTGATAGCTGTAATAACTTTTGTTTTAAGGGACCTACAGACTGATACATAAACATCATGCTCTAATTTAGTAGTTAATCAAAGCTCAAGTATTCCCGCGAATCGTTCCTATTACTGGATTTTTTTACATCATGTGGATACGGAAAAAGTAATAACAGAATTTTCCGTTAATATACGAAAGGAATTGCTGAAAAATTTCTGAAATTTCAGAATTGTCCGTAAACACCTCTTAGAAACGGCAGTTTACCGTAAATATAAGAAAGGAATTACACAGAGTTTTCTGAAAATTCAGAATTTTCCTGACGTACAAAAAATTCCGTGAAATTTAGGTTTCCCCCCTCATTTCACGGAAAAGGTGGAATCAGAAATATGCGTTGTTAATTTAAGAAAGGAAAATCACAAAAAATGGTTCGTGAATTTCAGAAATTTTTTTACAGTGTACATACATGAGTATTAAAAAAACTTGACATTTATAGATTACACCACCAAGAGTGCAACGAACTGTATCACATTGATAATGTATGAAATTCTTATAAGATTTGAATTCGTTAGAAGCCGATAAATAATTAATTAGAGCACTTGGCAAGTTTTTCAGAACTGCTTCCTGCCAAATTTAAACACGACCACAAATCCACCTAGAAAAAAAAAAAAAAAAAAAAGATAACACCTGACTTAGTGCTAATAAGTGAACAACTTCAAACGATTATTAACTTCAAACTTCTATTCAGCTTAGCTCAATTGTCTCGTACTTTATTGATATTTAAGGTGCGCATGCGCGAATAGCTTCACAATTCATCTATGAAGGACATTCACTAGATGTCCTATGAATGACATGCGATGGACGTCCAGGTGTGGTAGCTCCAGAATTCGTCTATTATAAGGACGTCCACTGAACATCTATATGTGATGTCTAATGAATGCTTATACATAGACGTCCACTGGACATCTATATTTCATGCATGACGTCTACTGGGCCAGGTGGATGTAATATAGACTTGCGTTAGACCTCGCTGGTTGTGTGGGATCTTGAGTCGTAGAATTTCTTAGAAAAGATTTGATAAAATTTCTTAGAAAAGTTTTGATATTTCATGCATGACGTCCACTGGACCAGATAGATGTAATATAGACGTGAGTTAGACGTCGCTGGCTGTGTGGGATCTTGAGTCGTTGAATTTCTTAGAAAAGTTTTGATACGCTTCAGGTATGAAAAACTTCTTTCTGAGGAAGTACTTGTAGCAGGGATGGTGGTTATTAGACAGAATAACTTCAAGGTCTCTCTAAGAATTTCATTAGTCTCGTTTTCAATCATTTTTTCAATTAATTTGTTCAAATACAAATCATGAAAAGTTTCTTTGTGCAGTGGAGATAAAACCGTTTCAAGTTCAGTGCGTAATGTTTCTTTGTTGAAACATAATTTTCATTGTAAGAGGTTTTGAAAAAGTGCGAGTAAGAGGTTTTGAAAAACTGCGAGTAAAAATATAGAATTCGAGTCATTTTCATTGTAAGAGGTTTTGAAAAACTGCGAGTAAAAATATAGAAGTCGAGTCCAGAAGGCTGTTTTTAAAGCTTTGTGTCTCTCTGACTTTCGTAGCATTTTAAAATGCAGAATTCACAATTTCATTGAACACCTGGATTAATTTCAGCCTGTGTGTATGTACTGCAGTGATTATCTTGGCGTTAGAATTCCACCTAACCTCACTGTTTGTAGGTATACGTTGCTCCACAATTCTGTCAAGAACATAAGTACACGTCTTGAACAGCGATGAAATAAAGATGGCAAGCCTTGAAGAGTAGGAAAAAATATTTTCACGGACTTTTTTAGAACAACTCTGTTGCAAAACAAAATTAAAACGGTGGGCAAAGCAATGAGTAAAAAGAGCTTGAGTAGGAAATTCATGAACTTTCGCTTTTAAGCAGTTCAGTTCTCCTGCCATAACACTAGCGCTATCATATGTTTGAGGAACCAGTTTATTCCATACACTGTACTTTTCAAATACCCTGCGCAAAAATACTGCATAGACTTTCGGCGCTTGGGTTTTCCTAACATCATAAAATCCAAGAAAGTATTCTTGAATTTCACCAGCAGAGTCCACTAGCCTCACAATTATCGAACACTGAGATTTTTCAGTCACATCGGTGATTTCATTTACAATGCAAGTATAAAAACGAGCTTCATTTATGCTATTTGCAATGAACTTCTGAATATCTTCTTCAACGCTTTCCGAGAGTCCATTCTGAATAGTTTTGGATAAAACTATAAAGTATCCGATTTTTCTCCAATGTTCCTTTTAATTTGTCGTTGCTGCTTAATATAAGCTGGAATATAGCTTTTAAATTCCAAAGATTTAGTGACTCCTCTGATTCGTCGTGGCCTCTGAAAGCAAGCTCCTGCTTGCACGAGACACATGTAACATGAATTAAAATTTGAAATATTTCTCTACTCGTTTTCAAACGTCTTCACTGTATTTAATTTTTAGCAATTTATTTTATTTGTCTAATAATTCTGAGATACTGCATACTTGCTTGGATAGGCCCTTAAATGACACATAAGAATTCAAATGATCTTTACTAGATGCGTGTCTAACCACTGCCCTAGATAAGTTTTTTAAGTCGGCGCATCCTTCAGAAGACCATACACTTTTATTCGAGCTTAATAGCAACAAGTTACTAAAATCATGCAACGCATTGATTATAATACGCTTTCCAACATACCAAAAATCATTACTCAAGTTATAAGGATAATGGCTGTGGAAGAAATCTTGGTCCTGTGCTCTGACCTTTGAACCCATTTCGATGATATTCAACAGAACGAGTACAGTATACCTCCGAAATAACATGATAAAGTTTTGTCGCAATCGAAGCATTTTTACGTAAGTTATGATGCATAAGGGCTATGGAATAGATCCCGCTCCTGTGTCCTAACCTTTGACCCCATTTTGCCAATTTTCAATAGGATTCGTCCTCAGGCAGGCCCCCACAACATACTAACATTTCATCCAAATCGAAGCATTTTTACGTAAGTTATGACGTATAATGGCGATGGAAGTGATTCCGCTGTTATGTCCTGACCTTTGACCCCATTTCTCCCATTTCAATAGGGTTTGTTCCCAGGTAGTCCCCAACCACATACTAAAATTTCATCGAAATCGAACCTTTTTTACGTTAGTTATGACGCATAACAGCAGTGGAATGGATCGCGCTTCTATGTCCTGACCTTTTACCCCATTTCGTTCACTTTCATTAGGGTTCCTTCCCAGGTTTTCCCCTATCACATACTAAAATTTTATCAAAATCGATCGATTTTTACGCGAGTTATCTTGCGGACGAACATACGCACACAACGCATGTCGTAATGAGGCATATGGGAATTGCGACCATCTGCTCGCAAGAGTGTGACGTCATAAAACTTTAATAGGATCCACACACAACGCGTGACGTAATGAGACAGATGGCGTGACCGCGCGCCAACATTCTCAAACGCGAGATTGTGACGTCATAAGATTTCTAAGCATGGTAACATTAATGGAACGACGCCATGACACTAAAAACGTTATAATTCGGGGTGGTTATTTAACCCACTAAACGAATTCTCCTAAAGTCGAGATAAAGCTAAATCCATTTCTAGTACCAGAAAACGGTAGGTTAACGACTTTCATCAAAATCCTTAGAGCCGTTTTCAAAATAAAATTTACATACATACAAGAAGTGCTCCTTTAATAGTATGGGATAAGGGCGATGGAATGGATCCCGATCCTATGTACTGACCTTTGACCCCATTTCGTCCATTTTCAATACGGTTTGTCCCCAGGTTGTCCCCTACGACATACTACAATTTCATTGAAATCAAGCCATATTTATGCAAGTTGTGACGCATAAGAGCAATGGAATGCATCCTGCTCCTATGTCCTGACCTCTAACCCCACTTCACCCACTTTGAAGAGGGTTCCTTCCCAGGTGGTTCCCTACCACATATAAAAATTTCATCGACATCGAACCATATTTACGCAAGTTATGGTGCATAAGGGCAATGGAATGGGTCCCGCTCCTATGTCGTGACATTTGACCCCATTTTGTCCATATTCAATAGGGTTCGTCCCCAGGTAGGCCCCTACCACATACTAAAATTTCATCGAAATCGAACTATTTTTACGCGAGTTATCGTGCCGACAGACAAACGGACGGACAAAGCTGGAGCATATATGCTTCTTCAACCTACGGAAGGAAAGCGTAAAAAAGGGCAGCAGAATAACTTCGCTTTCCCTATGCTACCGCATAACCATTTATTTTGATTGCATCATGAAAATTGAAATGTTCTGTTTTTGCCTTTGTCTTTTTGCATAAGAGAAAACTTGGGAAGAGGTCTTCCTTGTTTTATAATCGCATGTCTTTCAATGTCATTTCTTCATGAGAAAGGAACTTCTAACAAAAAAATAATAATATCAGTATTACACGTTAATACACTTCAACTACTACTTTCCCCATCCATTATATTGATTTTGTACAGCTAAATCCAAAAGTCTACACCCAAAATTTATTGTTGTGACAGTAAAAGTAACAAAAAATCACCCACGCCGTGTGATGCAGCGTACTCTACGAAAACTTTTAAGAGACTGCTTTAGGAATTAGGCTCGCTTGCGGAAGGTTCCTATTATTAGCACGTCTTTTGTAAAACAAGTTAGTAAAATCATGCAATGCATTGATTATGATACGCTTTCCAACATATTATAAATCATTACTCAAGTTATTACTCAAGTTACGAGGAAAATGGCTGTGGAATAAATCTCACTCCTGTGCCCTGACCTTTGATCCCATTTCGATGATATTCAACAGATCTGATTCAGTATACCGCCGAAAAACCATGATAAAGGTTTGTCGCAATCGAAGCAATTTTACGTAAGTTATGATTCATAAGGGCTATTAAATAGATCCCGCTCCTGTGTCCTAACCTTTGACCCCATTTTCGCCCATTTTCAATAGGATTCGTCCCCAGGCAGGTCCCTACAACATACTAGCATTTCATCCAAATCGAAACATTTTTTTTCGCACCTCGTCGCTCCTTTTTAGCACGTCTTTTGTAAAACAAGTTAGTAAAATCATGCAATGCATTGATTATACAACATACCAGAAATCATTACTCAAGTTATTATTCAAGTTATGAGGATAATGGCTGCGGAATAAATCTCGCTCTTGTGCCCTGACCTTTGATCCCATTTCGATGATATTCAACAGAACAGGTTCAGTATACCTCCGAAATAACATGATAAAATTTTGTCGCAATCGAAGTATTTTTGCGAAAGTTCTGGTGCATAAGAGCTATGGAATAGATCCCGCTCCTGTGTCCTAACCTTTGACCACATTTCGCCCATTTTCAAAAAGTTTCGTCCCCAGGCAAGCCCCTACAACATATTAACATTTCGTCTAAATCGAAGCATTTTTACATAAGTTATGACGCATAATGGCGATGGAAGTTATTCCGCTCCTATGTCCTGACCTTTGACTCCCATTTCGCCAATTTTCAATAGGGTTTGTCCCCAGGTGGTCCCCTATCACATACTAAAATTTAATCGAAATCGAACTTTTTTACGTTAGTTATGACGCATAAGAGCAGTGGAATGGATCCTGCTCCTATGTCCTGACCTTTGACCCCATTTCATTCACTTTCAATAGGGTTCTTTCCCAGGTGTTCCCCTACCACATACTAAAATTTCATCGATATCGAACGATTTTTACGCGAGTTATCGTGCGGACGAACATACGCAAACAACGCGTGACGTAATTAGCCAGATGGGAATCGCGACCATCTGCTCGCAAGAGTGTGACGTCATAAAACTTTAATAGGATCCACACACAACGCGTGACGTAATGAGACAGATAGCGTAACCGCGCGCCAACATCTAATGGGACGACACCATGACACTACACTAAAAATGTGGTAATTCGGGGTGGTTATTTAACCCAGACTAAACGAATTTTCCTAAAGTCGAGATCAAGCTAAATCGATTTCTAGTACCTGAAAACGGTAGGTTAACGACTTTCATCAAAATCCTTAGAGCCGTTTTCAAAATAAAATGTACATACATACAAGAATTGCTCCTTTAAGGTGAACGTAAAGTAATTTTGCTTCCTGTACTTCCAATGGAAAAACTTCTGTACACATTTTCTTCACAATTAATGCGTTCCCAAGCATGAAAATTTGAACATCGATTAAAATATCTTCATTTTATAACTTGCAATACTTAATATTTTCTAAAACATAACCATAATTATACAATCGAACATTTGTTTGTCTGCTGACGTCATGAAAATACAGGTCGCGCCATCTTTTTTCTCGACAATTAATGCTTTCACAAGGATGAAAATTTGAACAACGATTAAAATAGCTTCATTTTATAACTTGGAATTCCTAATATTTTCTAAAACATAACCATAGTTATGCAATCCAACATTTGTTTGTCTACTGACGTCATCAAAGTAAAGGTCGCGCCATCCTTTTTCTGGTTTCAACACCACCAAAGGAAACACTGTTGATTTTTAATATAACTATGGTTATGTTTTAGAAAAAATTAAGTGTTCGAAGTTATAATATGAAATTATTTTAATCGATGTTAAAATTGTCATCTTTGGGAACACATTAATTGAGAAGGAAATGTGTACAAAAGTTTTTCCTATCGGAAGTATAGGAAGCAAAATTACTTGACGTCCACCTTAATTATATCTGATAAGGGCGATGGAATGGATCGGAATCCTATGTCCTGACCTTTGATCCCATTTCGTCCATTTTCAATAGGGTTCGTCCTCAGGTGGTCTCCTACCACATACTGAAATTTCATCGAAAGCGAACTGTTTTTACGCACGTTATGACGGAAAAGGGCAATGGAATGTATCCTGCTCTTATGTCCTGACCTTTGACCCCAATTCACCCATTTTGAACAGGTTTCGTCACCAGACGGTGCCCTACCACATAGTAAAACTTCATTGAAATCGAACTGTACTTACGTAAGTTATGACGCATAAGTGCAATAGAATGGATCCCGCTCCTACGTCGTGACCTTTGACCCCATTCGTCCCATTTTCAATAGGTTCGTCCCCAGTGGTCCCCTACCACATACTAAAATTTCATCGAAATCAAACCATTTTTACGCCAGTTATCGTGCGGACAGACGGACGGAAGGACAAAGCTGGAGCATAGACGCTTCTTCAACCCACGGTTGGAAAGCGTAAAAAAAATCGTGCTTATGTTATCGGTTTGTCCGTCCGTCCGGTGGTCTTTAGACACGATATCTCTGCAGCTAACAGTCCGATTTAAAAAATTCCTTTTGCATTAGGAATCTTGAAATATGCGATTGATGATTCCTGTTTTTACGATGAAAAATTTCGCCGCTGGAGGGCGTAAATGCAGATGATAGCGAATTCAAAACACATTCTAATCCATATATTTGCTTCTAAACATCCAATTAAAAAATTCTTTTACTTTTCGAGTCCATTTAAGTCGAAGATTATTTTAGGCATATTCACTTTTCCAAGTTACGCATATGTCCTCCGCTGGGGGGGGGACGTAAAATTAAATTGCTTTCCCCCAGATATCTCTGCTTCTAGAACTTCGATTTGAAAAATGTTTCCTTCAGCGGATACAACTCGTGATGGAAAAACTTTTGCACATAATTTCTAATTTTTGTAATAAAATGGTTTAGTCACCAGGGGGCGTAAGTGTTGATTTCTGCTTCTAATGTATTTGCAGCAAAATATGAGCTTTTAAAATCTCGATTGAAAAAATTCTTTCGTGGAGGAATACTACTCACGTAGACAAATCTTTCCGGAATATTTTCATCTCAAAATAATGCATGGTTTCTGCGCCAGGGCGGCGTAGATGTATATCTTGCTTTTATCAATATCTCTGCTTTAATGATCCAATTTGAAAAAAATATTCTTTGTTAGGCAGAATTTCCGATGCGACATGTTTCTAATATAATTTCAAAATTTTCAAATAATTCATTGACTTTCTGCTAGGGGGAATAAAGGTAAATTGCGCTTTCCTCGATATCTCTGCTTCTAAAACTCCGATTTGAAAAATTCTTCCAGCACTGCATACAGCTCCTTGCGGGATTTTTTTTTATTGTAATTTCCAATTTTTCATAAAATGCGGTTTGGCCACCAGGGGCCGTAAGCATTGAATTTCTGCTTCGTAGGTATTTGCAGTCAAATCTCAGCTTCTAAAAGCCCGATTGAAAAAAATTCTTTCGTGGAGTTATGCCGCACCTGTCGATAAACATTTGAGAACATTTTCATCTTAAAATAATGCATGTTTTTCCCACAAGAGGGCGGAGATGTGTATCTTATTTCTGTCAATATCTCTGCCTTTAAAAGTCGGATTTGAAAAATTCCTTCTTTGTTAGATAGCGTATCCTGTGTAAAATGTTTCTCATATAAGTTCAAAATTTTCAAGTAATGCATAGACTTTCTGCAAGGGGGCGTAAAGGTAAATTGGCCGCCCCGGTGGCGCAGTGGTCTAAGGCGATGGCCTCTGATCATTCGTCCGAAAGGGGTCCGGGTTCGAATCCTGGTGAGGCATGGATGTTGTGTTTGTCTTACGGCACTGGCTCCCTCCCTTCCCTGGAACCAGTGACCCTAAATTAGGGACGGGCGACTGCTTATAGCCCATTGAGTTGCTCACGGTGGTCGTTAAACCTCAAATCAAAAAAAAAAAAAAAAAAAAAAAAAAAAAAAAGGTAAATTGCGTTTTCCTCAATATCTCTGCTTCTGAAACTTCGATCAGAAAAATTCTTTCTGCACCGGATACAGCTCCTGATAAGAAATTCTCAGCATATAATTTCTAATATTTGATAAAGAATGGTTTGGCCACCAGAGGCGTAAGAGTTAATTTCTGCATCTGATGTATTTGCAGTAAAATCTGAGCTCCTGAAAACTCGATTGAAAAAATTCTTTCATGGACCGATACCGCTCACATCAAAAAACATTTTGAAAATATTTTCTTTTTAAAATAATGCATATTTTCTTTTTAAAATAATACGATTTGAAAAATTCTTTCTTCGAGTGCGTTTCCGCTGCGCAGTGTCTCTCATATAAATTCAAATTTTTCTTAACGCACAAATCTACCACCAGAAGGCGTAAGCTGACGTTTCGTTTACAGCAATATCTGCGAGATTAAAAACCGGATTGAAAAATGTTTTCTTTTCGGTCAGATACTACTGTTTTATATACTGTTTTTTTTTATACCGGTTTCATTAATTTTAAATAGCTTCGGTAAATTAAATTCGCATCAAAACAAAATCAAAAGACGTGCTCATTACACCCGAATATTCGGTGTCATCTTTCTTGTTTATTATTGTTATCAGCGGACTCACAGACTCATATCATTGCAATTGTTCAACTGGGCTGCCTGCGATCACCCTCTTTTTCACATCTTTCACCTCGTATTTATTTGTATTTTAAATGCCTGCGAGCGCTTTGTTCTCTCCTGTGATCTATTAATAGAAGCGGCAAGCTTCCGTTGGATGCAGTGCACTAATTGGCCCCCGCACTGTGACCATGGTAACGCCGGCGGTCGTGGAGAAACGGTCTTCTCGCTGAAGCTTTCTCGCGTGTAGTTAGCTATGAAAGTCCAAGATTGCGTGAACGGGCCCTGTGCGCAACTAAATAAAGCTGTATTTCATAGCACGCCATTTTTTTTCTGCTTACATGTTATGTATTCTTCTACAAATACTTTACTGAGAGAGTCATTGGGGAGGCTTGGCCTCCCTCGCCACCTCTGACCGGCCGCCCCTGTCGAAGTGGCTCGAAACTAATAGTTATGTGAATTAATCAGGAGTAAGATGTCCAGGTAGCAAATTGCTGCGAAGCATTTGCTTCTAATTATTCGTCCAAGATAGTATTTCGCGGGAGGTATGAAGGGTGTGCTGGTGTTACGGCACTAGCTTTCTCCTTTTCTTGAAAACAGTTTTCTGAAATTTGGGACGGGCGGCTGCTCTTAGCTCACTGAAATGCTCACGAAGGTCGTTAACCTCTTCCTCCCGAGAAAACAAAATATCTAAACTAATCCTTATTAATGATCAACCTAACTTCCAGAGAAGATTTTTGAAATTCAGAATGTTTATGAAGTCGGAGTAGAGGAAGTCACTTTTGCTCTCAGAGAGTTGGAACTCCTGGCAACTTCAGCCTAAGCACTAAATAACCTTCTTGAAGGGTGCATATTTCCAAAGTTTCCATTTAGGAAGGAATCTTCTTTCCAATGAGAAGTCGTTTTAATTTAGTTTTGGACTAACATTTTCATAGAGAACAGAGGAATTCAAATCGAGCTGACTTTTTGGAAATCATATGAGGGCTTGTATTGACAAACGTATGACGTTCCACTGATCTATGGGTTCTGTCGTGGACCTGCGCTAATGGCTGTGATGGGAGAGACCCAGGAGCTTAGGTTTTGCGATATTCTCCCTCTTGATTTTTGTTCTGTAGAGCTGTGCTGTAACGGGTATGACTGTTGTGGAATGTGCCCGATAAAGTCTACTGTCTTTGGGCCCAATGAATATGTTCGTTTTCCAAGAGGAGATCGCTCTCCGGGTTTTGTGATGTTTTTTTAATTCATGAATCTCGCTATTCAAATGAAATTTGTATAACAGGTTCCTCATGTTACGGGAGATAACTGATTACATTTACAGAGCTACACAAAAAAGTTTGGCTTCAAAACTCAGTATCACGTGAAGCCACTTCGAGCAAAAACAATGCGCGCTACACGGCGTGGCGCTGAATGGAAGAAATACTTGATATCGTTCTGGGGAAAAGGCTACCAAGCTACTTCTATGCAAGTCCATGGTTCATTTTTGATGACTGCAGGAGGCGCCTGACGGGCCAGTCGCTTAGTTACCATGTCTCAGACATGTTCGATCGGGGACATATCCAGCGAACCTGCAGCTAAGAGCAGAAGCGGTTTCTGCTACTCCGGGAAGAGGTCTTGGAAACTCCAGGCCACATGAGGCCGAGCACTGTCCTGCTGGAATATAGCGCCCTGAAAACTCTGAAGGAGTCCTCTGCTTCTGAAACTTCTCTGATGTACCGTTAGCTGCTCAGAGTTCCCTCAGTTTTATCAGGCAAAATCGCTAACTGAATCCAATGGCGCTCCCAAACCATGCTGCTTGAAGCTGAGTGGTACAATGCTGCAAAATGCACTCTGAGAGGTCATCACGATGTCTTCGAATACGTGTGCGACCATCATGGTGCATCAAGACGAATCATAACTCGTCAGAAAACATGACGTGTTCCCAATCAACGCGCCAATGTCTTTGTTCGAGACCCAATGGCAGCTTGAGGAGTCTCTGATTAAAGATCAAAGGAATGCTCAGAAATGAGCTGCTAGCGATTAGTTCATTGTTAAGCAGACGTCTTCGAACTGTGGTGGAGGAGAGAGCCTGATCTATGGCAGTGCTCCACTGTTGCGCTAACACCGTAGATGTCGATCGGTCACTGACATGCGTAGAGGTGTCTACCATCCCGTGTCGCCGTGCAATTTTGCTGGTTATTTCCCAGATTTCTGAGAGTCCGAACCTTATGTGTCCACTGACGCCATGTTTGCATTACTGTACTGACCTTTCGTCCTTACGAGTGAAAGTTTCGTAGTAGGAAAATCCAGCTTCACTCATCCCGACAATAATCCCTCGCTTAAAGCCCGTTACGTGTTAATAATACTACCTTCTTCGGCGACGGGTCATAGTGAGACACAAGGAACACCCTTTAGACTCAATGTCGGTTCTTCACTGATTGTAACATCTCGTTTGATTCATCTCTTTATATCCTAGACCGGAAACTTCAAAGGGTGCTGCTCCGAAAACCCCATGCTCATTTTCACTGACATTTTAATCATTTGCATGTCTCAACTTGTTGTACATATTCTGTAAGTTTCAAGCTAATATCAGCAGTCTTTCATGGTGTTGCAATTTTCACAAACAGTATTGTACTCGTTGTTAGCAATTGGGTTCGACGAATGGTAAACATGGTGAAACTCGATAGCTCAGTTTTCAATTTCCATTTCCATGCAGTCTGAAAACTCGGACTGAATGTACACACTTGAAAACTCAGCGAATTTTCGATTTTAATAGAAGAAAATCCGGCAAGTGCAAATTAGAAAAAAAAAACTTTTAACCTGTCTATCGAAAGGAACAGAAAACCCAAAATGAGTGATATTTTTATTTATTTATTTATAGGATTATACTAAAGACAGGAAACCCGGATGTTCCATCACAACATTTGAAGTCGACGTTATTGAGCAGTGTGTAAGAGATTGTTCTCTGTATGTCGGTGATGAAGTGTTAGTAGAAGAGGGGCGCTGTATTGCGGCACTGAACATAGAACAACACTGTTTCTCGTGGAAGGTTACTTTCATATAAGGTCATCTGCAGAAAGCAGAATAAACCGTCACACAAAATTCGGCGTACGGGTTGCATCAATGAATTCTGTGTAGGGAATTTTAGAAGCTAGTACTGCAGCAGATCAGTTGTATAGTAACAGGTGTTATGCTTTGACTGTCGATTGTTTAGCAGCCTTTGAGATTAGTCTAATTTTACAGTCCCAAGGAAACTCTAGGACACTTTTTCTCTCAGTTTAATCGGTGGTACGAATCATGTCAATAGACAGGAGCTCTAAACTGAGAAAAAGTAGATCATGACATTGAAATTGTCCCTCTGCGTTCGTATGAACATACCGGGTTGCTTCCGTCAGTTCCAATTCTATTCGGTCACATATCGTAATCACAGTTTCTTAAGAACGGGATAGGAACATTCTAGTGTCACGATGTGCACTGAGTGGCCACATTATTATGACTACAAGACCATGTTACGCAAAGTAGCTATACCATAGATGCTGATGACGCAAAGTAGCTATTCCATAGACGCTGATGACGCAAAGTAGCTATCGCATAGATGCTGATGACGCAAAGTAGCTATCCCATAGATGCTGATGACGTAAAGTGGCTGAATCGGTATAAAAAAGGAACGCTGAAGGCATGCAGAGACAAATGAAGTGCATTGCGCTAGAAATAAAAGGGAAAAGACGTGATTTGCCAGGCTTTGAACGTCAAATGATGGAAGCATTGGCGCGAGCATTTGCAAAATGGCTGCACTTGTTGTTAAAGTTTACGTAGAGTGGGCCACCATTAAAAGAACCGTGTGTGAGCGCAAAGCATGTTTTTGTCAACGGCTACTAGATGCTCGAGCTGAGCGGAGAGTAGACAGACTTGTTCAGTCCAACCGACGTGCAACACTTCGTCAAATTACAGATAATCTGAATCAGAGAAAAGTCCGATGGCCTCTCAACGTTCAGTTCGCAGCGCATTACATCTTATGGACTACAGAACCAGACTGCGTGACCTTAAGCTATTTCTACCTGCAGCGAACAAGAAGAAATGCCTCTAGTTCGCTTTGGGGCACAAGAATTGGACAGTAAATTAGTGGAAAAGGGTAATGTGGTCCGACGAATCACGTTTCACTACACCACGCAGATGGAAGAGTGAGGATACGGAGAAAGCAACACGAAAGCATAGACTCATCTTGCATCGCCACTACTCTTCAATCTGGTGGAGGCAACATTACGGTCTTGGGCATGTTTTTGTGTGAGTGTTTGGGCCCTTTGATTTGCATGGAACAACATCTGACCGTCCAAAGGTATTTAAAAATCATTGCCGACAACGTCCACTCAGTTAAGCTGATTGTTTATCCCAATGGAGATGGATACTTCCAGCAGAACAATGTTCCATGTCATAGTGTTCACACTGTACAGGAGCATTACGGAGACCCTTCCTTGCTACAGTTTGCTCCTCAATCAACGGATATCAATCCAATAGAGGTGTGCGGTATGAAGTCGAAAGCAGCATCACACAGACGGATCAGCTACCATCAAATATTCGAAAGCTGGAGGGTGCAATTCATCGTATTTGAGTAGACATATTTGAAGCCACTTACCTGCATTTAATTGTCTACACCAAGACGAATTCAAGCAGTATTAAGGGCAAAAGATGGCCCAACAACGTACTAACCAAGTGGTTAAAATAATTTGGCCACTAAGTTTATATATTTCTGCTCCGTTTAGGAGTCACTCTATATTCATACAAAAACCCAATTACAATGAATTGCATAGCAATATTCTTGGACACACTTTTGTCTCTTTAACGTACAGCGCAAATTAGCCTGTTGACCCTATACTTTATGACCGTTTCGTAGCAAAAGAAAGATGTTCTCCAAATATGTAGTAACATTTTTTCTGTATCATATGTTCGTAGCTTAGAGAGTCAAGTTCGAGAATTCGCAGCTCGGGGTTCTGAAGAAAAGATGATGGGATCGGCCTTTGGAACTTACAGTTAGTTCCAGATCTTTATGAGCTTCCGTTCGTCTATAAAGCGGCCAGGGTGCGACTGAACTACACCATGTATCTCTGCAGAAAAGCATTTCCGTCATATGTTTACATAACTTCATCAAAATCGGCGATAGATATAGAGCGGTTGTTAAACAACAAAATCTAGCCGAATCGTGTCAAATGCGACACCAACATGCCACTTAGGACAGTGCTAGGTGAAAATGTAGAGATTGATTTTTGACAAAGACCCCAAAAGTCAGACTTCTAGTTTGTTAATATTACGCCGTAAAACAAAATGGCAGGTACTAGTACCTGTAGTGATTGAGATTTTATTTCCAAGCTTCCAGGTTGTCATTTTCCACGTTTTTAAGGTCGAAGATTTCAAAATTGGTATCAGTTTTGCACTTTGATCGACCCGAAATCCACTCAAAATAAATTTGTTGGGGTGACCTGATTGTAAACTTTCATCCGTAAAATACACTGATGAGTCATTATATAATGACCACCTACCTAATAAGCTGTAGGACCCCTTTAGCCTGTAAAACAGCGGCCACTTGGCAAGGCATCGAATCAAAGGAGTGGCGATAGTATCATGAGGCATCTGGTACCATAATGTCAAAAGCAGGTCCTTCAGTTCCCGTAAATTTTGAGGAGATGATATTTTAGTGCGAACCCGCTTTTCCACGTCGAACCACAAATGTTCGATTGGGTTCATGTCAGGTGAATTTGTAGGCGAGAGAATTAGCAGAAAGTCACCAGCATGTTCCTCGAACCACTTCTTGATGATTCTGGCACTGTGGCATGACGAATTATCCTGCTGGTAATGGTCATCACCAGCAGGGAACACAGTTCCCATGAATGGGAGAACTTGGTCCACAACGATGTTCAGGTACCTGACAGATGTCAGGGATTGTGCTGTTGGGATAAAGGGGCATAAAGTGTCTCAAGAAAACATCGCCCACAGAATAACGCCGCCGACGCCGGCCTGTTTCTGCTTAAGAGTGCCTCCAGGTTCCAAAGCCTCCGTTGGTAATCGGCATATCCGAGCTCGGCTGTCTACGTGATGCACCAGGAACCTTGATTCGTCAGACAAGGCCACTTTCTTCCAATCATCGACGGTCCAATCTCGATGATCTTGAGTCCATTTCATGCGTTGCTGGCGATAACGTGAAGTGAGCATGGGGACTCTGCTGGGTATTCGGCTAAGCAGGCCCAATGCGTAGAACTCTGCGATGAACTGTTTGCTGTGACACATTGCCCTGATCACCACTGTTGTAGCTGAGGGTCATTTGTCGCAGTATGGCCCTCCGGTCATACGCGGCAGTCTCCGCTTTCCTCTGGCACCAATGAGCAGCACGTGAAAAAAACACAAGCCACACTGTTTCCGAGATCGTAGTTCCGAGACGTCATGAAATCACAATTTGTCCTTTATCAAACTCCGATAAATCATCAGCTTTTCCCATTCTGACTCCGAGCACTTTACTAACCGAAAACCGGTCCATGGGTTGTATATATACTGCTCTGTGAACTTCACCTGCGCTACCGTTCAGTCTCAAGGCGTGCTCATTTTTCAAGGATGGGGGTGGTCATAATGTAGTGGCTCATCAGTGTAGGGTATGTATAGGTGGGTGTTTGTAAGATACTTTAATTGTATAATACTTTCGCTACTGTGTAATAAAATGGGAATAAAATAATAATGATTGAAGCTGCTTCATCAAGTAGACACCAGTCGAGATGAAATGAAAAGTTCAGACATCAGTCATCTGAAAACATTTCCTCACGATAACATTGTCCATCGTAAACACAGAGACTAGTGCATGGAAGACACAACTGTTCGTATTTGCAAGCACGAGTACAGAATGTGTTATATCCACACTTTAACAAGTTCTTTAGTATTTTGAAGCATCAGACAAAAGTGGCCACAGTGGTTCATAGCTGTCTTTTTAAAGGCAAGATTTTTACTTGGTTGCAAATTTTCTACAGAGCAATGTTTTTTTAATACTTATTCTACAGCACTCATTGATATTTTTGGTTGAAATGCTTTTATCATACACTCTAATGGAAAATTTCTGTAGCTTCATGAAACTGCCGTTTGAAATTTCTCGTAGACTACGGGAGATCTCGTCAAAGGTTTCAGAGGCAGTCTTATAGTTCTGCCAAGTCTCCCAACATGTCTCTTTTCCAGTTCTACAAATACAGAGACAGTGCCGCAATCAATAAATGCGTGCCGAAAAGTAATGCCATCACAAAATATTATTCTAAGCTCTTGAACATAATCATGAATGGGTAGGAACTTATGATGTTTGCCTACCCGAAACTCAATCCACAAATTTGAAAGCTTTAAGCTCCAGTAAGCGTAAACTGCAAAGACTGCCGCCGCCCCGGCCCGGTGGCGCAGAAGTCTAAGCGCTGGCTTCTGTTCAGGGATGGGTCCGGGTACGGATCCCGGTGAGGCCGGCGTCGGGTCGCCCCGGTGGCACAGTGGTCGAAGCGCTGGCTTATAACCGTTCGTCCTCGTGGATTCGGGTTCAAATTCTGGTTTAGCACGTGTGTTATGTTTGTCTTATGTCAGTGGCTCTCGCCCTTCTTTAGGACCAGTGGCCCTAAGTTAGGAACGGGCGACTGCTTATAGCCGATTGAGTTGCTCACGTTGGCAGTTAAACCCTTAAGCAGAGAGTCTTACGACGCTGGCTCTCTCCCTTCCCTGGAACCAGTGGTCTAAGTTAGGGACGGGCGACTGCTCATAGTCCATTGAGTTGCTCATGGTGGCCGTTAAACCCCAATGAAAAACCATAAGAAATAAAAAAAGTCAAAGACTACCACATCAGAAGCAACAGTTCGTATGATTAGGGACTAATGGCCATTTTCAGCGGCATGTTTGGCATGCAGTAACATTCTTGTATCAGCTTCTTCATGTGCACATGGTTTGAGTTCAGTTATTAGGTGCTTGAATTAATTCCCGCTGTTTTTTTGCCACAGAAACACTTGTGTGTTGCCACAGAATGGCACACGATAGTCTATTCAAAGTAGTGTTCAGTTGACAGCTACGACCCTTTCCCACCGTTGGGGTAAAAAATGGATTCCGCGGTAGAAAAATGAAGGTTCTTTCGAGGCGAACCATTCGTCGAGCTATTTTTGGATATCCGCGACAGAAAGGAAGTGCTGCTCTGACCGGCCATGTTGTAGCGATCGGAACAAATGGAAGTCCGAGGGATCAATGTCCGGGGAATAAGGCGGGTGGGTAAGAAGTCCCAGCCAAGTGCCTCCAAGAGTTCCTTCACGGATTTGGCGACATGAGGTCCAGCGTTGTCGTGGAGAAGAATAACCTGGTCATGTGGGATCCAGTTCGAGCTTCTGGATCATCCCCATTGCCTTTAAACGTTTGATAACCGTTGACTCATCGACCCGTAGTGTTTCAGACAACTCGTGGAGCGTCGGACATGAATTCTTGTCCAATAAGGCCTCCAATGCGCCATTTTCGAACCTTTTCGGCTGCCCAGGGCACTCTTTTTCCTTCACGTCATATTTGTTGGCTTTGAAGCGTCGGAACCACTCTCTGCATGTTGCTTCCGATAGGGCATGTTTCCCATAGGCCTGCACTAACAAACGGCGACTTTCCGCTGCAGATTTCTTGAGATGAAAGCAGAAGAGTAATGTTTCCCGCAAATGCTCCTTTTTTGGTACGAAACTCGATATCGTGAATGCGATACAAACTCGTGTTCTGTGTCCTCCGATCGCGTGTCACACACTGCTTCGCCCAGACTACGGACGGTACGTGCGTGTGCAAGGGAGGTCACGTGTGGCTCGGGTCACAGCGCACCACTGCTGCGCTTTATTGGGCAACAGCGGGAATTAATTCAAGCACCTAATACATTCAAGTATTCAAGAATGTGCACCACATTGTCGTCCACAAGAGATACCTTCTGGTACCTTAACACAACATACAAGAGTTACCTTCTGGTACCTTAACACTAAAACAATCAGAACCCAAGAACTTGAACAAGTAATTTTTGTCTTCTTTATTTCGGAAAAACGTGGCCTAATCTGTTGGCGCTTTTGTTGACCCTTTTACATAGAAGAGTGTACCATTACCTCGTCTGCGTCTTTCCTCTCTTTTGTGAGATCCGTGTATTTAACTGTCAAATATTGCACCGATGACACATTCCTCTGTGACCATCTCCGGCCTAGAGAAATGAGCGCCCCTGGATACCGAACGGTGGCGCAGGTGCAGTTCACAGATCGGTATATATACAACCTGAGGACCGGCTTTTGGTTAGTAAAGTGTTAGAAGTCAGAATGGGAAAAGCTGCTGATTTATCGGAGTATAGTTATACCACTATTCGTAGGTCGTCAGTATTATTTATAAAGTCTTCTATTTATAACGTTTTTAGTGTGAACAGGGTGCACCGCGAGAAGGCGGAGTTTTCATTTGTCAAGGAGATGCTGTATGTTTGCGCATCACAAGTGATATATATGTATCATCTTGTTGCTGTTCAAAAGGGTGGTCGAATGAATTGTTGTCGTTGAGCTAAATCATCGACTCGAGTTATCAATGTCTCCCCGGTGTCTCAGTGGTCTAAACGCTGGCTTCCGATAATTCGTCCGATACGAGTCCGGGTTCGAATCCCGGTGAGTCATGGATGTTGTGTTTGCCGTACCACACGGGCTCTCTCCTTTCGCTGAAACCAGTTGTCCTAAATTAGGGATGGACTACTGCTTATAGCCCATAGAGTTGCTCACGGTAGTCGTTAAACCCCCAAACCAAACCAAACCAAACAAAACCAAACAAAACATTATCAAAGATCTATCATAGTGGGTCTTGGTTTACAAGTTCAGCATTTGTGTTAACAATGTTAAATGTTCCACCACGGTTTCTACTAACCAACTGTTAAATTTGTGTCACCGTTCTTTATGAAAAATGTGCATGACAATCGATACTCTTACCATCCATTTGATGTGACTTCTTTGTCTCTGACGGAATAAATATTTCTGGAAGAGAACTTTGTGAGTGACTTATTTACTGACAGTTTGCTCTAGTCATAGGTTAGTTAAGCTGAAGAAAAATCCACAATTAACCCAAAGAAACATATGAACAATAAAGAAAGTCAAACATCGTAGGTAAAGTAGAGAAAAGTAAAAGAAACCGAAGATTTATCTCCTCTCTCAGAGGCTTATAAAGTTTTTACCTTGACATTTTATAAATGGAAGTACAAGGAATATATAAATGGAAGTACAAGAAATGTATAAATAGAAGTACAAAATGTGTGACCAAGATAATGATGGCGGGAAAAAGCAAAGGGCATAAAGTAAAGCAATCCAAAAAAATAGATGTAAAACTCAGGAAAAATGGAGAAGGCTTGTGCAAACGGCAGAATCAAAGACTAAGGTTACAGAAAGGAAGAAAAAGAGTGGGCTTATCAGTAGAGTGCAGAAATGGAAGCACAAAAAGTAGTCTTTATAACTTCAAAATTTTGAATG
This sequence comes from Macrothele yani, assembly GCA_039090855.1. NCBI lineage: Eukaryota > Metazoa > Arthropoda > Arachnida > Araneae > Macrothelidae > Macrothele > Macrothele yani. The sequence goes on along the minus strand of CM077010.1, from coordinate 134,272,659 downwards.
CCGTAGTGCATGCACGTAACTTGAAGCAGTGACGTGAGATTTGAGTATTTAGTTTTGGAGATGCATTCATTAACTGCGTGTATCTATGCATAGAAATTTTGCGCGAGCGTTTGCTCTTTTATCAAACATTTCAAATTGAAATTAATATGCTAAAAGCATATTTGATATGCGACTTTTGAGTTTGGAAAAGTTCAGAGGGTTCTGTTTGATTTTTTTAAAAATTGCACTATTTTGGTGTTCTATAAATTTTCAGAAAGTAGAGAAAGTAATGACCTCGCGAATTATGAAAAGACATTAGAGAATTTTTCAATTTTATTTACCGCTGAGGAGCGTTCTTCATAGCGCTGACGTTTTAGGGAATATTTCCTTCATTCCTTTTCACACGTTGCTGAAATTATGGAAACACGAAAAAACACATTAATTATGAGAATATTATTTAATTGCACTGTTTCTACTGGTGGAACATAATTTTTGGTAGTGTTTCCACGGAAAAAGTTGATTTTGGTAAGTTTTCCAAGTCGTGGGTAGTAAGATCCCTCCGTGAGCCATTATGAATTCTAAAGCACTCACCAAGCTGAAGCATAAAGTTCGCAGAACATAGTTTTAAAAAGGATGAATACAATGCTGGATTTTTGAGGAACCTTGTTGCATTACTGTTCTATGTGTGTGAAAAATTGCGATTACATTTAAATTTATTTTTATTTATTTATTCTTATTTCAGCTGTTTTAATACAAATATATGTAAAATAATTGACATTATTATGTTTATTAATACAAAACAGCTAGGAAGAGCGGAGAAAAGGTCAAAGAAAGACCTGACATAGCTCCAGTCTTCCTACGTACAGATATCCAGTCAAGCACCATAGAGACAGCAATCCGAATTATTAGTGTAAGTTAGTAAATATGTTAATTTATTCAAAAGGAAAGAAAAGAGATAATAATTAAGAAAAAAAGGGAAAAGAGGAAATTAAAAAAAAAATAGAGATGTAAATGCAAAGATCTTTCTCTCCTAATCACACGATATGTTCACTTTCTCGCCCACATTTTCCCTACCTCCCTACCTTCTTATATTAGTTCCCCCTAACCTTTCCCTCATTTCTGAATTTTATGTAACACATGATGTTTTTATTTGCTATTAAAAATATTAAAGTTATTCAAATCAGTAATCTCATGTGGTAGTGAGTTCCACCAATATTGTGGTCGCATGTAACTTATACTTTGCATTATATAATTAGTTATGGGAAATACTGGTTTCAGTAAATCCTGATTCCTGGTATTGTAGCTGTGAACAGATTTAGAAATTAGTGTAAATATATTATTAATATTATTTTAAATCTTTTTATGCATTATCTTACCTAAATTGAAGCTATATAACTAGCTAATAATTAAAAAAACGTATTTCGCAGGGTGTACTCTGGCAAAAGGGATGTAAGGTCAGGTGATGCGTAACATCACAGCCTCTCCTTGACAAATGTTAACCCCGCCTTCTCGTGGTACATCCTGTTCCCACTAAAGGGGCTCTGACGACCGCCGATAGCGGTATAACTATACCATCGGGATTAGAGGAAATGCTATCCCACACTCACCAACCTGCTTGGCCAGCGTGGTGAGTTATGGCCAAACCCTCCAAAATGACTCCACAACTTAAATCTTGGCCCTCAGTCTCCGGCAGCTGGAATGTACCTGGCCAAGGCAGCGGCCAGTGCGACATGAAGGCAGAGGGTGCTAAGAATCCCCGGAGGACCGGACTAGGCTGCCATCTGATGCTGACCTTGGCTACATATAACGGACGCTCCCTATCTTCTGATTCAAGGCTTCTTGAATTGGAAGAGGAACTACGAAGGATCAAGTGGGACATCGTCGGGCTAAGTGAGGTAAGGAGAAAAGGAGAAGATCTCATTGAACTGAAAAGTGGACATCTCTTCTACTATCGTGGGACAGATACTGGCAGAACTAGTGGTGTTGGATTTATAATAAACAAGAAACTGAAGGATAAAGTTGTAGAAGTTGAAAGTTCCTCTGACAGAGCTGCACGACTCGTTATCCAACTCTCGAGAAGATACCAGGCTCAGATTATTCAAACTTATTCACCCACCACAAGTCATGCTGAAGAAGAAATTGAAGAATTTTATGAGGAAATTCGTGATCTAAATAATAAAGGTAAGCAGCACTTGTAGATAATTATGGGAGATTTCAATGCAAAAGTAGGGCAACGGCAACAGAATGAAACTTCAGTAGGTCAATTCGGTCACGGCAACAGAAACCAGCGTGGAAATACTCTCGTAGAGTTTGCAGAGGCAGAAGGGTTTTTCATCTTGAACTCCTTTTCAAGAAAAAGCCACACAGGAAATGGACATGGAGACATCCAAATGGGACGACAAGTGAAATTGATTTTATTATGTGTAATAAAAAAATTGTCATAGAAGACTGCAGTGTGCTAAACAAGTTCAACACAGGCAGTGACCATAGATTGGTGAGATGTAAGATGCACCTCAACACTAAACTCGAACGTAGCAAGCTCATAAGACAAACAATATGTATTGACATAACCAACTTTAAAAAACACCATAATACCTTCAAATTGGAACTGAAGAACAGGTTCTCTGCTTTAGAAGGCCTAACATCGGAAGAAGTGGATATTTCTGAAGTTAACAGAAAAGTAACCAAAGCTCTTATGGAAACAGCAAAATTAGCTGGGTCTAAGAACAAATTGGATGTGAACAAATTATCAGGAAAACCAAAATGTTGATGCAAAAAGAAGAGTGATGAGGACAACTAAAGAAGATGTGACTTCCAAAGTGGAATATATAGAGCTATGCAAGACAGTACGAAAAAGTATCACTGAAGACGTAAGGAAATTCAACTGTGAACTAGTAAGGAAAGCAATTGAAAACAACCAAAGCCTAAAGATAGCAAAGGGACATCTCAGTAAGGGAAAAAAACAGATTATGGCACTGAGAAAAGAAGATGGTTCTGTAACAAGAAATAGAGGCGAAATTTTGACAAGAGTGAAAGATTTCTACTCCAAATTATATGAAAGGGATGATACATGTACTCCAGACATCACGAAAGGTACCAGTACCAGAGTTCTTCCAGTCCTTCCAGCAGAAGTTGCACATGCAATCAAGAACATGAAGCGGGGAAAAGCTCCAGGAGAAGATGGAATTACTGTAGATATCATACAAGAAGCAAGTGGAGAAATCGAAACAGTACTCGCCCAAATTTTCACTCGATGCCTTAATGAAGGGAAAATTCCTGAGGATTGGAACAACGCTACAATGATCTTGCTACATAAAAAAGGTGACATTGAGGATCTCAGGAACTACAGACCTATCAGCCTCCTATCAGTGGTTTATAAAATCTTCACTAAAGTTCTTTCACACCGCTTGAAGGTGACACTGGACATGGCTCAACCGAGAGAACAAGCTGGATTCAGGAGTGGCTACAGCACAATAGATCATATCCACGTACTGAGAGAACTAATTGAAAGAGCGAGGGAATATGAACTTCCATTGTGCATGGCTTTTATCGATTATGAAAAAGCCTTTGATTCGGTGAAACCATCAGCAGTTGCAATGGCTCTGAAATCCTGCGGTATTGAAGATGCATACATTACTATTATTAATAACATCTATGAAAATGCAAGTGCAAAGATTCGGCTATTTGAAAATACAACACACATAAAAATTGGAAAAGGAGGAGACAGAGGTGACACCATATCTCCGAAGCTCTTTAATGCCACATTGGAAAATGTCTTTCAATCACTGAACTGGGAAAACAAAGGGATAAAGATTAATGGAGATTATCTAACCCACCTTCGTTTTGCTGATGACATAGTCATTTTCGCAACTACCCCATCAGAGCTACAGAGTATGATCCAGGAACTTGCTGACAAGAGTAAAGAAGTGGGATTAAAAAATGAACTTTCAGAAGACAAAAGTGATGTTCAATGCTTTTACAAGAAATGAAGATTTATCGATTGATGGAGAAAAGCTGGAGATAAAAGACACGTACGTTTATCTTGGACAGCAGATATCAAGTGAGGGTCACATTGATGAAACAATTAATCGGCGTACAAAACTTGCCTGGAGAGCTTTTGGAAGAAACAGCATAATTTTCAAGAGCAATATGCCATTATGTCTTAAAAGAAAAGTGTTTGATCAATGCATCCTTCCAGTGCTTACGTATGGCGCAGAGACGTGGACCTTAGCTAAAAGAGACATACAAAGGCTGCAGACAACTCAAAGTAGCATGGAGAGGTGCATGCTTGGTATAACCAGGAGAGATAAGAAGAGGAACACGTGGATCCGAAAAATGACAAGAGTGGAAGACATCATGATCAGGGTTAAATCCCTGAAATGGCAATGGGCTGGACATACTGCCAGAAGAACAGACCATCGATGGACAGCCGAAATTTTAGATTGGATTCCAAGGGACAGGAAAAGACCCAGAAGAAGACCACATGGAAGATGGGTGGATGAAATTCGAAAGTATGCGAGAGTGACATGGAGGAGACTGGCACAAGACAGACCATTGTGGAGGAAACTTGGGGAGACCTTCGTCCAGCAGTGGATTGATAATGGTTGACAATGATGATGATGATGATGATGACTCTGGCAAAATATCGAAAACTAAATTGTGCTTCATTTATAGATGTGTAAAATTATTTTTAATTCCAATAATCTGACAAATTTATTCTGTAATATCTGGAGTCTGGAAATATTCATTAATATAGTCTGCCCCCATGCCAGAATGCAATGGGGGCAGACTACAATGAATGCAATCATACTAATTAGAATTCATTTCTACCTTTTGCGAAATAGGTTACATTTTGTGTGGTTTACTGGAACGAGCTGAAAAATAAGTACTTCTATTTTAAATGAGCTGAAAAAATAATAACTTCATGTATTTCAGAAACTTCGCTATTGACAGACTTTCTCAGTTTGAGACACTGAAGCGGAAATGACGACATCTACTTCAAATACTTTGCTATTGAAAAATCTCTGAGAATGAAACATTTCTTACCTTAACAACACAGAAGATGTTAGATATTTCCACTTCTTATTCTTTTCACCCTTGTCCAGCAATATTCGTCTCTGATGATCTCACCAACAGAAATGCGATTCGCTGCTTGGAACTCTGCTGCGCATTAAGTCAACTAGTTTTGCCTCAAGGGATTGGCATCCATAATTTACACAGAACCGGTTACATTTTAACTGACAGACCACGACTACGCTAAAAGCGACTGAATTCTAAGCTTTTTTCTGAGTATTCCATCTGAAGAACCTTGGAATAAATTCACTTTCAATCCTCAACGTGTGCGTGTGATGCACTTCGTCTATAAGGAAGTCATGTTATAACCAAATTTAATGTTGTTTTATGTTATACTCTTGTATTTGAAGAAGTAAATGATACAGATTTTTTTCAACATGAAAGTTTGATCATTTCGTGTTATTTTATTCTGTGGCCTTGTGAGAAATTTATTCATCTCATTAAAACACAGATGTTCTTGATGTACTTGTTTTTGCATGTTGAGCAAATCTATAAAGATTTTGATCACTTTCTTATGTCCTTTACTGAAAATCTGCAGTTTCTTTTCTTGGGATGTGGAAAAATAAACTGATTTAACCGAAGTTATTGTTAAACACTTTGTCGTTCCTCTGGCTTGGACTCAGAAGGAAGCCATATCGTGTTTAAAATGTCCGTAAGAGAAAAAGAAGTGTTGCATGCAATTATGTTCGTATCTTCCATTGTTTGCCCCGTGGAATATCAGACATATTGAAATACAAAAATTACAGATCTCGTCTTCCTCAGATGTTGGGAAGATCTTAGCGAACATTATCCAGGATTGGCATGTGTAGAATGCATATGGTAATAATCTTTTATTTTGTTTGGAGGGGAGGGCGGGGGGATTAGAAGAGTTTCGAAAATGTAAAAAAAAAAATGGAAATGCTGCAAATAAAGGAAAGCCATCCGATTAATATTACTAGGATACATAAGTACATTCAAATTTAGTTATAGCTGCAGAAAAATGATCGCGAAGATTTTGTTGCTTCGAACATTTAGCGATTACATCAGATTTCAAAAAGAAATAAAGAATAATAAAATATAAACATAGGACTGTTTTGTAGAGAAATAAATTTCTCTTTTAATGTAACAAATCTTTCATTAAATGGTCTCTTTAAAGATAATAGAGAAAAATTAAATTTATCAAAATAACTGTTTTTGCTGGAGACTTAGATAGATGAATTTGTTACTTTCTTTTGCTTAAGTTTATTCTAATAATGCTTACCTAAAGCTCTCTGGATTTCCCCCAATTTTTTAAAAAATAACTTGAATGTATTCTTATACAGCTTTACAAAATTCGATTTACCGTCGAAATGTCTTCAAGAGCCCCACTGACCGGAACTTCAATTCCTAGACCGTTTCTGTCCAACTTCTGTAGAACTGTATGCCAAGGTTATTAAAAGAACTAAATGTCGGACCACATCTTTTTTAAAAATTCGTATAAAATGATATTTAAAGAAAAATATCATGCCACTTTATTAAGTCTTTGGCCTCTTTTACTGATATTGGAATAGTTGATATTTGAAATATGAAATAAAAAGTTTTATATCATCATCATCGTCAACCATTATCAACCCACTGCTGGATGAAGGTCTCCCTAACCTTCTTCCACAACAGTCCCTCTTGCGCCAATCTCCTCCATGTCACTCCCAAACGCTTTCGAATTTCATCCACTTTTCTCCCATGTGGTCTTCTTCTGGGTTTTTCTCTGTCTCTTGGAATCCAGTCTAGAATTTTGGTTGTCCATCATTGGTCAGTTTTTCTGGCAACATATTCAGTCCATTGCCATTTCAGGGAATTTACTCTGATCATGATGTCTTCCACTTTTCTCATTTTCCTTATCCACGAGTTCCTCTTTTTATCTTTCCTGGATATACCAAGCTTGCATGCATCTCACCATGCTTCTTTCAGTTCAGCATTTGTGTTTTAATATCTGTTTTCTTTCATTCAAGTTAGCTTATTCACGTATATTATTGCTATTGTACAATGGAAATAAGTTATTGCTTGTAAAAATGTCAAAGCTGCCAGATTCTCATCACAACAGCCGTGCAATGAGATTTTCCTGTGTTCTACTGCTACCACGGTTTGCATGTGTGTATGGATGACTTTTCAGCGCTGGATGGTTTCTTTTTTTGTTTAAGTGACTTGAGTGCTTCACCTACTTTCGCGCTCCTTACACGTGTTAAGAAGACCATTCGTTCACAGCTGCACAAAATGTTTATCTTTATTTTAAGTGGCAGATTAATGTTTTAACGGACTTAATTCCTCAGCTTATATAGGTCAAGATTTTATCTTTTCATGTCTTCATGTACTACCATTTATTTAATCTTTTAAGCTGCCAATGCTTTATGTATATTTTATCTCATTAGCATAATAAAGTATTATGGCTTCAGTTGTATGTAGTCTTTGTATGTCTTTTTTAGTTAAGGTCCACGTCTCTACTCCGTACGTAAGCACTGGAAGAGTGCACTGATTAAAAAACTTTTCTTTTAAGACATAATGGCATATTGCTCTTAAATTGTACTGTTTATTCTATAAAAGCTCTCCAACCAAGGTTTATACTTCGATTAATTTCTTCATCAATGTGATATTTGCTTGATATTTGCTATTCAAGGTAAATTTAGGTACCGGTTACCCCCAGCTTTTTCACATCAATCAACAAATCTTCATTTCTTGTAAAAGCATTGTACAGTCCGTCCCACAATTATTTGGAAGGGTGTAAAAACACAGTAAATGTACGATTATTGAAAATGTACGCAACCCATTAACACAGTGGTGAAAATAAACCACATATTCTTTGCAGACATTTTTTGCGGGAGAAAAACTAAAAATTTCGGATATGTATTAAACGTTTTAAACATGTAGTGTTCTGAAACTGTTCTTTAATTATATGGAATTTCACACAAACGCGCGAACACTAACACGCATTGCTATGCAAATTAGCCTGGCGTCAGAGCAGGATAAATGATCTGTAAGTGTGATAAGGTTGAATCAGTTTTAGCAATGCCACGTGGGATAGAGCTTTCAGCTGAGGAGATAATTTACGTTCGGGAGTTCCACGATCAAGGAATGAATGTAAGTGCGATATCAAATAAATGAAAACGACCCAAGTCTTCTATTTATAACGTTTTAAGTGGTAGCAAAAACTATCCAGCTGAGAAAAGAACTGAACGGCGTAGTAATGTTTCGTCTCGAATGAAACGACATATCCGGAAGCTCGCTGTGAATGACAATCTGTCTGTACGGAATATAAGACAACATGGAAATGTGAAAATGTCGAAAATTACGGTTCACAGAGATTACAGCCGACACCCGTCGTGAAATATGCAAGTCTGTTAAAGAAACCGCCTTCAACTGCACAGAACACAGAAGCTCGATTAAACTGAGCCAAAGACCATATGTCATGGAAAGACGAATGGCTCCAAGTATTATTTAGTGATGAAAAGAAATTTAATTTAGATAGCCCACACGATGCGAAATATTATTGGTAAGATATGAGAAAGGAAAAACGCCGAATATTCAGCCGACAATACGGAGGAAGTTCCGTGCTGGTATAGGCCTTTTCTGGATTTAATAGGCAAGGTAATATCTGTGTATTGTTAGGACGTCAAAATGCCGTAATACACCAGAAACTTTTAAAAGACAGTTTGCTCCCAGCTGCCGCTGAAATAGGTGGTCCTGATTGGGTTTTCCAGCAGGACAACGCGAGCATTCACAGAGCCTCTACGATGGCCTGGCAGAGATCGAACAATGTCAAATGACTGCCGTGGCCAGCTCGCAGCCCGGATCTCAACCCAACTGAAAATCTTTGGGGAATTTTGGTTCGAAGTGTTTATGTCAATCACCGGGAATTTTCAAGTGTTAAAGATCTGGTAACCGAAATCATGAAATTTTGGTATATCAGGTGAGCAACTTAATTCTCGGCCCCTAACCGCAAGCGATCATAGAACGTCGGCAAATGCAAATAGCTGTGTGCGATAATGGCTGATTGCAGCGCCATCCAACAGGTTTCCAGGCAACCGTAACCGCTCACAGCTGTAGTGACAGAACGGACGAAAGTTGACGGTGAAAGCAATGTCATTCGAGAAGCAACATTTGAAGCACTGCCTCCTGTTCACGTTTCCTCCGAAAAAAAAAGTGCCGCGGACGCCCAGCAAATGATCTGTGCTGCTTTGGGTGAGGCTGCTGTGTCCTACAGAACGTGTGAGAAGTGGTTCCAGCGGTTTAAGCAGGAAAAGTTTGATCTTCGTGATGCAGAACGTCCGGGACAGCCGCAAAACGTTGACGCTGAGGAACTTGAACAACTGTTGGACGCGGCTCTCTGTCGCACACAGTCAGAGCTCGCCCAGGAACTCGGAGTAACACGGCCAGACATTGCAAAGCGCCTGCACAAGCTTGGACGGATTCACAAGGAAGGCTATTGGGTGCTCCACCAACTCACAGCTGGGAACAAGTCGCTACGATGTTGCTGTGTCCTTGCTCTCTAGATTCAAGAAGAAGGATTTCCTCCACAAGATTTTGACCTGCGATGAGAAGTGGATCCTCTACGATAATCCTAAGCGGCGCAAATCGTGGGTTTATCCAGGTTAGCCTACCACCAGAACCGCCAAACCGAATATCCATGCCAGGAAGTTGTTCCTATGCATATGGTGGGATCAGCGCGGTGTCGTACACTATGAGTTGCTCAAACCTGGTGAAACCATCATTTCTGAGCGTTATTGTCAGCAACTCATTCGTGTGAGTGACACAATGTAGGCGAAAAGGCCATACACCGGCAAGGGCAGAAGGTTCGTCCTGTTGCTTCAGGATAACGCGCGTCCTCACACCGTGAAAACGACTTTAAACACGATCACCGACCTGGGATGGGAGATTTTGTCCCATCCGGCGTATTCTCCAGACTTCGCCCCGTCGGATTATCACCTCTTTTGCTCCCTGCAACATCACCTGAGTGATACGCACTTCACTTCCGTCGAGGAGGTTTACACAAGTATTGATGAATTTATCAACTCGAAACAGCCCTCTTTTTTCCGCAGTGGCATTCGGCAGCTCCCTGACCGATGGCGCAAATGTATCCAACATGACGGGGATTATTTCCCTCATTATGTATGTATTCGATTTGCTATAATTTACTGTCAACGTGTCGTGCCTGTGGCCGAGAATTAAGTTGCACACCAAATAATTTTGACGGTACAATAATGCATAATGTAATATATAGGATGACAGAATGCATAATTTAATATATAGGATGACAGAATGCATATTTCAACGTATTGCTCGTGGAGGAAACTCAATTAATTATTAATTGTGTTTGTCATTTAAATATTCTTCTGTTTTCTTTTGTTTCCATATAATTCAGGGACAATGTTAAATAGTTTGATTTCAGAAAGCCAGAATATTATGTTACGTATATGTTGTGAACAGCGTTTGACTTGTGTATATTATGTTGCTGGTCATAATACACAATGTTCCACTACAATTCTTTGTTATTTTTTGCATGCAACTCCTTTCGTTTAAAAAACTTTGTTTCCATATATATATGGGACGGAGTGCACATTAGTTTTGTTTTCTGAAAGTTCATTTTTAATCCTTCTTCTTTACTCCTGTCAGCAAGTTTCTGGATCATAGACTGCAGTAATGAAGGAGCAGTTGGAAAAAAGATCTACGTCATCACAAAACGAAGACGAGTTCAATAATCTCCATTATTCTTTATTCCTTTGTTTTTACCAGTTCAATGATGGAAAGACATTTTGCAGTATTAAAGAGTTTGGGAGATATGGTGTCACCTTGTCCCATACGGACCATTAAACTCTACTAAAATTTGTCACATGCTCACGTTGAAGGTCAAAATAATTGCTCAAGGGTACAGAAGTTAATAATGTACCTGTGTTTTGGTTTTATGCATTTTACCGCAGAAAATGCCCCCTCGCATATATCAGTTCAGTGAAAAAAGTAAAACAATTCTGCTTCAGTCTCTGGCCGAGTTTTAATAAACTTATCTGCCTGAAGTTCACTTAATTCTATTTGATTAATGGGGTTTGTGGTTTCAGTGGCCACCATGGATTGCTGAACAGACGTATGCTTGCTATGAGTTTATCAAATTTTTCATACCTGCCATCAAAATTCTTAACAAGAGTGTCTAGCTGAGGAACAAATACTATAAAATCTATGGTTCCACAAAGTATTGTCATTTCGCAAAAAAACTTCTTGCAGGATTCGAAGTGAGTTCAAGCTATTTCTTTCTAGATTTTATTTTAACCAAGGCAGCTTATTAGGATAACAAGTTACACCGATGTGCCATTAGATTATGACCACCCACCTAATAAACTATAGGACCCCATTTAGCTCGCAAAATAGCGGCCACTCGACAAGGCATCGATTCGATGAGGTGACGGTAGTTATCCAGGGGTATCTGGTACCATAATGTCAACAGCAGGTCCTCCAGTTCCCGTACATTTCGGGGAGGTGATGATTTAGCGCGAAGCCACTTTTCCAAGTCGAACCACAAATGTTCGATTGGCTTCATGTCAGGTGAAGCTGGAGGTCAGGACATTAACAGAAATTCACCAGCACGTTCCTCAAAAAACTCCTTGACTATTCTGACAGTGTGGCATGGCGCATTATCCTGTTAGAAATGACCATCACCATCAGGGAACACAGTTACCATGAATGGGTGAACTTGGTCCGCAACGATGTTCAGATACCTGACAGCTGTCAGGGATTGTGCTTTTGGGATAATGGGGTCTAAAGTGTCCCAAGAAAACATCGCCTGCAGAATAACACTGCCGCCGGCCTGTTTCCGACACACAGCTTATTCAGGTGCTATAGCAACCGTTAGTAATCTGCGCTCGGCCGTAAACGTAATGCACCAGGAATCTTGATTCGCCAGAACAAGCCACTTTCTTTCCATCATCCACGGTCTAATATCGATGATCTTGGGCTCATGTCAAACGTTGTTGGCGATGACGTGCAGTGAGCATGGGGACCCAGCTGTGTCTTCGGCTAAGTAGACTCATGCGCAGACGGCTGCGGTGAACTGTGTGCTGTGACACATTACCCTGATCACCCCCACTGTTGTACCCGCGGGTAATTTGCTTTATTTATTCCTAAATTTTAAGTGAAGTCGCAGACCGGATAGTGAAATGAAATTTAGTTTTGAGAAATATAAAAGTTACGGAATACCCGTATTTGCCACATAGGACTTCAGACTTACACCCAGATATATTGCTGGCATGTTCGTCACACCCAAATTCCATGATGACAATGGGACGTTTTCTTTTATTTTATAACAAGTTGTGGCACGGATCCACCATGGTCATCTCTGCCCTATCTTTAAAACCCACGTAAGAAAATCGTTGTCAGAGTTTTAGTGTCAAATCTCATATACAGTATAGATATGTTCTACGTATCTGTGCACGATGCACATGCCATACAGTGGTGTAGAAATGATTCTTCTAATTTCAGTTGTGCTCGTTATATGAACAGTAGACATTTACTGCTCATGCACTGAGTTAGCTTTGCATTAGGAACACCCCTCCGTTTTACACATTCGGAGCGATAACATGTCTTCAGGTTCATTAATTGTCTTCCCTTCAGTTTCGATTAACTTCAGTTAGTACTTCCGGAAGGGTGTTTTACATAAACGGAGGGGTGTTTGTTATCATACATAACATATGGTAACAAACACCCCTCCGTTTTACATATTCGGAGCAATAACATATGACAAGTATAACATTGTGTATACCTATCCTTTGTACGCAATCAGTAAACGTTTGACAGTAATGGGGAAACATGGCGTCTTAAGCCAATTTGACAGCGTCTAGATAGTTGATGCCCGGAGTGCAGGTGGCATTATTTCGGAAACAGCCTAAGTGGTTGGCTACTACAATATTACTGTATCAAGGGTGTAGCAGGATTGGATTAACCACGCACAGACATCCAGCACAAGGGGTTGCATTCGTCAGCCACGAGCGGTTGGTCCTAGAGGTGAGCATCAGGTGTCATGACTGTTATCTCAGCAAGACCGTGCAACAGTCACACAGTTCACCCACTAGTGCAACAGTGATGCAGTTTGACCTGTTTCCACATGCACCATGCGCCGTGCTTTGCTTCGTCTGGGGCTCCACAGCCGGAGACGAACTAGAATACCCATGATGACACGCAGTGATCTCAAAAAACGCCTCGCATGGGCCAAGGAACCACGGCAATGAACCCTCGACAAATGGAAGAAGGTCATCTGGAGTGATGAGTCCCGTTTCCTGCTGCACCATTCTGATGGCCAGGTTTTCATATGGCGTAAACACCTTGAAGTCCTATCCCCTGATTGCACAGTTGGGTTTGAAAAGGCCGGTGGAGGTGGTATTCTGGTCTGTGGAGCTTTTTCCTGGAAAGAACTAGGTGCGTTGATTATTGTCCTACAAACACTGAATGTTGGACGCTAGAGGGAGCTGTTAGCCAACCATCTCCAACCATACCTTCAGGAGGTCTACCCGGACCACAGTGCCATCTTTCAACAGGATAACGCACAGTGACATCGGTCTCGCATAATTAATGAGAGGTTGGAGGAACACGACAACGAATTTGCTACATTTTCTAAGCTCACAAACTCCTTTGTCTGTAATCCAATTGCACACTTGCGGGATATTCTAGAAAGGGGTGTGAGAAATACTGATCCTGCTCCCCAGAACGAGCATGAAATGACGGAGCTGGTGCAGTAGACCTGGGTCAAGTTATGCATGGGGAATGTACGACACCATATAGAATACGTTCTAGGCCTCTGCGAGCCGTGATTGTACAGAAATGTGGACCAACGCATTGTTAGGTAGGTGTATCTAATGCCAAGCTAAAACAGTGTACGTATGGTACATTTCGAAGATAACCGCATTTTTTTACCCATCAAGATATCTCTTGTTTAATTTGCATAATGCAACGTTAAATTTTCAAATCCGGTAAGAATTGTGGTTTACTTGCTGTAATACCCCAGAACTGCAGCTTAATGATAAATCACGGTTTAAACATTTCAGAGTTTTTTGAAAAGGATATCATTATAAATTATTGCTGAAAACTAGTGGTTCTTTTGTATTGGCACAAACTGCTATTCATCGATTAATAACTTTTCGAAACTACCACAACTTTTTACCTTTCCAGTTCACATTATCATGTGAATTTCATAAAGGGTAGTTAAATGATGTTTCCAAAGTTCAAGTATTTGGGAATGTTAAGATTTCTTTTGGCAAGAAATTACAGGACGGCATTTATCAATATCCGAAATATAATGACACTCCTTTTTTCTTAACTGATCAGTCTGCAGTTTGTACCCTAAAAGGAGGTTAAGTATATATACTGGCGTGCACAAATCAAGGACAAAGAGGAGAATTTAGCATAACAGCGGAACGAGCAATCAGAACGATCCGAAAAACCACTCAGGAGATAGACTAGGGTCCGGTACGGTAGGGCCTGCGCATGTATGCAGCATGCCGTAGGAAGGGTGGGGAAGGAAGGGTATAAATCACACGGGAGATGTACGTTCAGCAATTCGGTGAAAGCTATTGCACGGTGTACATCGGTTTAAACGACGTCGAGTTGCTGCCACCGTGTGATATGGCCAACAGGCAATCCAGTAGACGACATCTGGATGACTTTGCCCGAGATCGCGTCATTGGAAAGCTGGAAGAAGGTCGAAGTGTGACTAGTGTGGCCGAGGAGTTCCGGATCGCTCAGAGCGTCGTTTCACGAGCTTGGAGAGCATTTAAAACCACAGGAACAGCTGTCTGAGAGTTTAGCAGTGGTCGTCTACGAGCAACCACGGCGGCGGACGACCGGTATATTGTCCTATAGGCGAGAAGACACAGACGGCAGACAGCGGGAGAAATCGCAAGGCACATACAACAGACAACTGGACGTCCAATATCGCGTTTAACCGTGGCCAGGAGGTTGCACAAAAGTGGTCTATTTGCACGACCACCAGTACGGTGTGTGCTATTAACGCCTGCTCATCGGAGACAGCGGTTTCTGTGGTGCCAGGGACACAAGAACTGGACACATCAGCAATGGGGTCGAGTTCTCTTTACGGATGAGAGCCGAATTAGTGTGACGAGCGATTCTGGACGTATACACATCTGGAGGGAGCAGGGAACACGCAATCACACCTCCAACATCATCGAAAGGGACTGATTTGGAGGTGGTGGAGTTCTCGTTTGTGGCGGTATCATGCTTGGTAGCTGTACTGACCTCCACATATTTCAAGGAAGTACAGTCACTGGTGTCCACTATCGTACCGAGGTTCTCCTGCCTCACGTGCGTCTGTTTAGAGGTGTTGTGGGTCCTGAGTTCCTCTTCATGGATGACAACGCTACACCTCACCGTACAGTGGCTGTCTCAGAGCTGTTGGAGAGTGAAGATATTCAACGCATGGATTGGCCCGCAAGGTCCCCGGACCTAAATCCAATCTAACACGTGTGGGACCTTCTCGGGAGACGCTTGGCAGCACGTCACCAGCCACCAGCAACGATTCTGCAGCTGCGATAGGCGCTACAAGAGGAATGGGCCGCGATGCCTCAACAGCTCGTTGACAACCTCGTCCTCAGCATGGACAGACGTTGTAAATCCTGCAATGCAGTAAGAGGTGATCATATCCCCTATTAAAGACTGGATTTTTCTTGGCAGCTGCCTGTCACATGAACGTTTCTGTCTTATGTCCAGTTCTGCTCGAAGTTACCTTTTCAATAAAGTGCCTTTGTATCCTTTGGATTCTTTATTTTGACGATTTTGCTCACTTGTCCCATATTCTTACATCTTGGGGATCTTATGGTATGATTTGAGTCGATGTGGAGCACTTCTGCACGATGTTAAATTCGAAAAACCGTTTCGTCCTTAACAGTGTGTATTCCGTATCCTCCACCACCTCCATATGCTCCTCCGCCACTTCCGTATATCGTTTTATTGAACGGATGACACATCAGTTCCTGGATCTCAGTGACATGATTGCAGATGACACAGTGAGCATTTCTATAATAGTAAGCAAACTGTGAAAAACCTTCTGAAATTATCGCCAAGTGCCAAAGCAGAGCCACGTAGTATTGACACTTTTCTCCGACGCTGTTATCTTCCCAGCCATCTGCACAACTCCACACAATATCATCCCGGCACTGTTTCGAATCTAAGAAACCTCTCTTAATATTGTAACAGTCGATATTCACATTCACGGAAATGAAAACAGAGCCTTTACGAGATAATTCAGTCCAATGTCCCCATTGCTCAATACCTTTCTCGTACACTAGTTCATAAGAAAGGTCTTCCTCCTCGAAAAGTCCTAAAGATGATGGATATCGTTTGCTTTCTATCTTGACAATCCACAAGACGGCTTGTTGGGGATCATAATTGCAGGCGGCACAAAACTAGTTGAAATAAAGGAAACCACTTTCGCTACTGACAGCAGAAATCATCATGTACAGATTCGATAACGTGAAGGCATCCCCTTCACAAAGTTCTTTCATACTTGAGAAGCCATTCCAGCTTGGACTGCATTGTCTAACGAACCATAAATACCGAACATTGCAGAGGAAGCGGCGAGATAGTGTATTTACACAACTTTCTCTCGGGCGTGACAAAGTGAAATCGGCATAAACGGAGTCTGCGCAGCAGGTGTGCTCTTGAACACAGGACTGATCACAGCAGCAAATATTGGTATACCATCAGGCGATGCGACGATGGATGAAGCGGCACGTGTCTATCGATAGGCAAGAAACTCCCGGCTGCTGAAGTTTCTCGTATTTGATACACATAATGACAGTCGTCCAGGAATGAAAAAACAGCCAAATCAGTTTTTGCTACTGTATAGCAAGCCACATACTTAAGAGTTGATGTCTGTTACAAACACCAGAGATTCTTGTGCAAAAGAAGTTTAAATTATCATTTATCAATTACAAATTAATTAATTTTAATTATTACTCAGGTATGATTTAATACACCGTTTCAAAAAGTTGTTAATTGTGCCAAAAAGAAAAAGATTAAACGAAGATAAATGATACAAATTTGGAAGATGTGAATCCGTTTATTGGTGTAAATATGACATGGATGTTAAGTAAGATAATATCCGAAAACGTGAAAATTTTTGTCGTCATTGAGCGGGAATCAAACCCGTGTCTCCCGGATAGCGTTCGAGTATGCTAACCACTACACACCCAGAACGACCAAGTTTCAAGTTTCCGTTTTTTGTTTTTTGTCTTTTTTTGTTTGGAGGTTTAATGACCACCGTGAGCAACTCAATGTGCTATAAGCAGTCGCCCGTCCCTAATTTAGGGTCACTGGTTCCAGGGAAGGGAGAGCCAGTGCCGTAAGACAAACAAAACATCCATGCCTCACCGGGATTCGAACCCGGACCCCTTTTTGGACGAATGATCAGAGGCCATCGCTTAGACCACTGCGCCACCGGGGCGGCCCGTTTTATTTGAATGCAACCATCACAGGATTCTCTAGTCGAAGCAACAAGCATTCATATACAGCGAATCTGGAGGTTTAAAATTCATTCCCGTGACTGTCCGGAGACGCAGAATATCAACGAATGAAACACAATACTACACCATTTTATAATACAAATTTGAAAGATGTGATTCCGTTTATTGTACATATGACATGGATGTTAAGTCATATAATAACCAAAAACTTGAAAATTTCGTCTGCCGCCCCCGTGGCGCAGTGGTCTAAGCGATGGCTTCTGATCATTCGTCCGCGATGGGTCCGGGTTCGAATCCCGGTAAGGCATGGATGTTGTGTTTGTCCTACACCGTTGGCTCGCTCCCTTCCCTGGAGCCAGCGGCTCTAAATTAGGGACGGCGACTGCTTATAGCCCTTGTGTTGCTCATGGTGGTCGTTAAACCTCCAATAAAAAAACAAATTCGTCGGCCTGGAGCGGAAATCGAGACCGCGTCTCCCGGATGGCGTCCGAGTACGCTAACCACTATACCACCCAGAACGACCAAGTTTCAAGTTTCCGAATAATTTGATTATAACCATCACAGCAATTAAAACTTCCTGATTCGCAAAAATTGATGAATTAAAACCTCCAGTTTTGATATACTGTATATGAATCCCGGTTGCTTGGACTAGCGAATCCTGTAGTGGTTATATTCAAATTAATCGGAAACTTGAAACTTGGTCGTTCTGGGTGGTGTAGTGGTTAGCGTACTCGGCCACTATCCGGGAGACGCGGGGTCGAATCCCGCTCCAGGACGGTGAAATGTTCAAGTTTTCGGATATTATCTGACTTAACATCCATGTCATATTTACAATAAACGTATTCACGTCTTCTAAATTTGTATTGTACAATGATGTAATCCCGGATTTCATTCAAAGGTAAATGATTTACTTTTATAGAAATACGTTAGAATCAGCAAAAACTTATATTTAAATGAATGATTTCTTTTCACATATTGTTGCTAAAAAAGAAAGGAGTCCTGAGGTAGAAAATCTAAGTGAATGTGAGTGATTACTCTTCAGACGTTATTACGAAATTGAAAAAGCAGCCTACAAATAAAAGTTTAGATGGATGTGAATGGTATTACTTTATATAATGCTACAAATGTGAAAGATTTGTGCAAAAATTGAAATTTTTCAGTTTTTGTTAGCAATAAATGATTTATTTCACGTGTTGTTAATAAAATGGAGGGATTTCAGTGAGAGATACTGGAATAAACACAAACGACTTCCTTTCATACATCGCATTTCAACGAAGCACAGATAACTCCATTGGAAATTCAAACTGATTCGAATGACAATTAAAGAGAGAAAGAATTGCCAAAGACCAGTAAAACCCACGGATCTGAAAATCAAGATTTTCAATAAAAAAATTGCTGTAGTAATTCACGTAAATTAAATATTTTTATAACCGTAAGGTGTGAGGAATTTTCACTCCTCCAACGAAGCCCGCCATGTGATGCAGCAAATGATACAAGTGGGATACGTGCAGTACAGAGCCGATTCCTTATTTCCAAAAAAAGAAGGGGAAAATGTAACACCTAGTCTTAGTACTCATGTGTTTAGTAGTTCACACTTAAAGTGTGATTTCGTGCATCTGTCTCCGTAAGTCGGATTTCAACACACAGTTTTTCAAATACGAATATCATATTTTATGAGGACTGTGAGAGGTGATTTTTATGAGGAGAAGTTTTATTGTAATCAAAGGCAAACGAATTTGCATATTTTCACAGGATATCTTCAATTTTAAACGGCAGATGGGTGCAGTTCTGTGGCGTATATTCGAGGCAAGCTGGCTAGCTGCGAAGCCCAGAGAATGCACAATTGAAAGTCAATTATCATCGGTATTGAGATATGCCGATGGTTTCCCTGCGAAAAGAAATCACACGTGAGGATTCGCTTCTATAACAAAGTAAATTTCTCCATCATTTTTGTCCACGCCGGGGCTCCAACCCGGGTCCCCTCATTCCGGAATAAGTCACTCTTCCAATTGAGCTACGCGGACGTTCGTTCTGACTGCTATCTGCCTTTATGTCGTATGCGTCCTGCTGGGCAGGTACGTCACACTTCTTTTGACTAAGAGAGTCACTCTGGAGAGCGAAGACTAACGGGGCTCCAGGTGGAGGGGTAGTATCATCGTAACGCAACCAGCTCTACAAGTCTTCACTGTGTAGTTCGAAGACTTCCGATTCGATCGGCACCTAGCGTTTCCATGACAACATGAATGAACGGGTGAAGGGTGAATGGACCGTTGTTTTGGGCAACGGTTGGCTCAGAAAGAAGAAGACTTAGGAGGACTACATTAGTCACTCGCAGGCTCCCGCCGTAACAGCACGTGTTTCGCGAGAGTTGTTTCAGTTGTGTGAAGTGTCAATGAATTAAAATCAATTATATTATATCTTAAATTCGTGGTTTTGTTGGATTCGAACAGTTTTGATAAATTTTGCAAAAGCTTTCCTGCTAGAGCTTAAAGAGCCTATGCTTCAAATTTTGATACAGATCGACTAAAAATGAACTGAAGGTGTTTTATTCCCCTTGGTGGATACAAAAACGATCAGTACGAGATATTACTTGTTACGTGAAATTGAATGAATTGGATATTGTATTTAGTGAGGCATACAAATTAGCAGACCTAATAGTAAAGTTTTCATCAGCAACTGCCAAAAGAAGCTTTATTGCGTTAAAAGGAATCAAGATATATCTTAGAGCCACACAAAGACATGTACACTTGAGAAACTTAGTTGTTTTGTCAATAGAGAAAAGCATTCTTCTTAAATATGAAAAAGTACTCGGAAGAAACTTTTTATCAAAACGTTCACACAAAAGGAGAGAAGAATAGAATTCATGTACAAATAAAGTATTCAAAAGATAAATGGTTAAAATTCTGATCCTCATAATTATTTGGTATTATGTTAGCAATAGCATGTACCTAAAATTATAAAAAAAATACTTTTATTACTTAACAACTTTTAACGTAATTGTCTTTTTCGTTCAGAGGTATTGGTTCTATGTTATGTCTAAACCATTAGATAAAAATACGATGCAATAGTTCCTAATTAAATGTTTACGGCCAGACGAAACATAAAACAGAAGTCAACTTACGGTAATTGATTTATTCCACCACCATATCATCAGCACAACATCGCACTTCACATTTTACTTAACAAATCAACGTCTATACATATCCATCCACATATCCACCACACTAGCAACTCTTATCTCGTCTTTTTATCTATAGTTTTTATCTCATACATTCATACGTCACGTTCACTCAGACCTCAATTGTTGCCAACCTCATTCTCATTTGAGGGGAAAGATATAACGTTAAGGTTGGAAGTATGAGCACAGCAAACTCAAATTTACATAGGAAAAGAAACTAAAAATGAAAGTTAATCTGGAATATACGTCACAAACTAAAAACTGAACTTCACAATTTAAAAAAAAAAAGAGTACTGTGGGCTAGAAAGGGGGACGGGTGAGAGAGTCCAGGTCTCGGACCCTAGATACGCCACTGGTGCAGATCTATTTCTGCACGATGCACAATGTTATCATTTGGTAGTGCATAGATTTTACGGTTTGAAACAGACGACCAGGTTTTGAGAAGATGTAAAATTCTGTGTGGCAAGGGTGAGTAACTTGATGTGCTATAAGCAGTCGCCGGTCCCTAATTTAGGGCCAAGGGTTCCAGAGAAAGGCGAGAACCTGTGCTGTAAGACGAACACAACATCCATGCCTCACCAGGATTCAAACCCGGACCCATTTCGGACGAACTGTCAGAAGCCAGCCTTTAAAGCACTGCGCCATCCGGGACGGCCATGGATTACAATTCCGAGTAAAACAATGTCACGAAATAAATAATTCGTAAAACATGTTGTAGCTATCGTTATGTGGAATTTTGCTATCCATGAAGCAAGAATGAGAGGTCGCTCTAATTCTTGCTAACAGATGCTACTTGTATCAGCACAACGGTAAAGAAAACGAGGCTAATGAGCATACCATTAGAAATAGCGTCATCCATGCAGAAGAAGGCAATGGGTATTAAGTGGTTCATCGAGACCAAATCAATAACGGAGAACAGCGGAATTTTATTCGAACTTACGCAGTGCGTTGTCTACCACCATGACGTCACATAATAAACTGTTATGATCGCTTTATGGCAACCATTAGTGTTGAGAAGGATTTCTTCTCAGGAAGGCTACATAACGCTGAAGCAATGATAGAATCCGTTAGTGAAGCATTTCAATGCAGCCCAGGCAAATTGACAAAACGGGCATATTGGGAAATTCGAATACCACATTCAATTATCCTGAAAGTGTTCTGTAAAAAACTAAAATTGTTTACTTACAAAAGTGCAAATTTTGCAAGCTGTCCCAAGCACAGGAGAACCTAAACGGATGGAATTCACGGTACAGCTTTTGGATAAATTTGATAATGATCCCACGTTTCTTCAGCGTGTACTGTTTTCGGGCGAAACAATATTTCATGTGTTAGGCCATGCTAGCAGCCAAAATTTTCGAGTTCTGAACTCCCACATGATGTACGTGAGCATGAAAAAAGCAATGTAAAAAGCAGTGCTGGGTGTGATGTCATGCCTGACCGGATAATCCGGCCTTTCTTTTGCATTGAAAAGACATTGAGCGGGATTCTTTTTTATATTGGAAAAATTCATTTTGCTACAGCTTTAGGAACTGCGACATGAAATTTTGTTCGAACAAGATGGGGCTGCACCACACCCGTCTCGCTATGAGAGAGGGAGAGAGCTTCTTGATAAGACGTGTCCAGACATGGATTGGCCGAAGTGGACCAAATTCTTGGCAGCTTCGTTCTCCAGATTTAACTCCACTAAATTTTTCTTCCTTGGATATATGAAAGACATCGTGTAGTCCTCTACAGTGAAGGATCCTCTGCTACTTCGAGTCAGAATCATCCATGTCATAGCCACGATCATGCCTGATATTCTTGAACCCACTTGGAATGAACTGGAATGTTATTTAGATGTCGTTTGCGAAACTAATGGCGCTCACATTGAAATTTACACTCATCGTCAAAAAAATAGTTGCACCCAGAACCGACAGGAATGAAACTTGGTGGGAAGGTTTGGCGTCGTGAGACTTGCGAATGATTCAAGTATCACACTCGGCCGCACATGTGGCGCAAGCAAAGTAGGGGTCGTAGCGCTGTGCCTGACCGGCTATATAAGGTAGTCCCGTTGCGTGTGCTTTCCATTCTGACTCATGCTGTAGCGTTGGTTGCATCCTTTGTAAGAGAAGTATGCCTCAGAGAAAAGTTCAGAAGCAATTCAAGCAGTTGGAGGAGTTCGAGAGGGGCCGCATCGTCGAGCTCCTGGAAGCGAGATGATCTTATCGCCGTATTGCGCGCCATACCTGTCGTTTGGGTATCACGATAGCACGCTGTCGGCGGCAGCGGGTAGAACAAGGCACGCAGCAGCGTGAGGGAGAGTCTGGGAGACCTTGACGAACCACGGAGAGAAAGGACCGACGGGTTGTCCGACATGCGCAGAGTGACACATGTCGGACAACCCGTCGGAAGACTAGACCTAAAGAACAAGACCGCGTGCGGTAAGAGGTATTGCTCGGGAGAACACATCTTCCAGTGTGCATTACACTGTTAAAAATTTCACAGTTAGATTACGGGCAATGGCCGGCAACTGGGGGCCCTGCCGTTGCCCATAAAACTACGGCTTGGCCCATTTTTGTGAAAGCCCATGAAATTACGGTCTGAACCCTAAATACTAAGCCCATAATCTGAAGAGCAACGCCCATAAAAAAATAAGTTTGACCGTATTGAGCTACGCCATAATTTGAAGGGCATTGCCCATAAAAAATAACGCCATAATTTGAAGGGCTATACCCGAAAAAATAAGTTTGACCGTATTAACTTAAGCTGTAATTTGAAATGCAATCCCTGTAAATATGAAGTTTGGCCATATTCGGTTAAGCCTCACGGCAAGTAGTCACCGACTTTTACATAAATGCATTTTTTGTGGAAGAGTGTGCAAGTAAATGCATGTTTTTTGTGGAAGAGTGTGCAAGTAAATGCATGTTTTTTGTGGAAGAGTGTGTGAGTGTGAAATTGTTGGATACTTACATTATAACTGAATCAATTCAGTTCTAAATGTGAGTAATGATATTTTCATATCTTAAAATCAGGTTTATTACAATATGATAAATAATGACATCAGTTACACACAGATTTGTTTAACATTAGGCTTTACGAACTCTGTACACACAGTTGGTTGAACAATACTTACGTTTCTTTTAGACATGTTTTAATTGGAGAATTATTTCTAAAGCACAGTTGGTTGAACAATACTTAGTTTCTTTTAGACATTTTAATTTGCACATACGTACTTATGTAGTATTTGCATGAATGAATACAAAGGGCAGTTATGTAGTAAAGATATGTACAGGCATATTCTTGTATTTATATGTTATATCAATGACAAACAGAACTACGAACTGGCATCCGAGTACATTGCGTCTATAAGGGTATTCAATCCACAATGGTGTCAAAGTTGGTTTTTCATGTAGGTTTTGGCTAGTATTACATTTGACATAGGGTTGAATCATGCTTTTTTTGTTTTCACATTCACTGCCTTGTGTGCTGGTTCATTTTGCATTCTACTGAGCACTGTGTTGTCAGTGTTCCCAGAACTTTTACTGTCTTGTTTCCTATCTCTAATTTTTGGATATTTACCTACTTTTCACATGTTTAGTAAAATTATGTCAAAAACTGGAAGTACTGCTTTTGAAAGATCACATTGCTTCCCCATAATTAAGGTATCAGAAAGAAAAGAAAAAAAATACTTGAATGGAAATGAGAGCTTTTGAACTTGATAGGGCATAATTTCAAATCTCAGACCCCCCACCCAAAAGAAGAAACACTTGTTTAGACCCTGATTCTAACTGAGTCATTGTAGAACATTAATGCATATCAATATTTCTAAAATATTAAATTTTCCTGTTTGGAATGTTTTAGAAATGACTTCAGTGACTAAACCTGTTCTTTCATTGTTGTGTTGCCACAAGGAAACCATTTTGGAGCACAATTTTTTTGGAAAACTATTAAATAGTTGTATTTATAATATCTTGGCAATACCTGAAGATACTGAAACAATTTTTATTGATGTGCAAATCAGGTGTTTAGTGACAAAGGAAAAGAACACGGCAGAATCTTTAAATTTCTCAAAAAACAGTTTCATCACATCATTTTGTACCAATTTCAGCACTATCATCTTAAAATATGAAATACATGCTTTGCATATTGAACATTTTGAATAGACCTTTAAAATAGGAATTACAAAACGTGTAAAAAAATTTTCATATTTTTTAACTTAAAAAAAAAGTGACTTCTGATTTATCTTAAAATATAAATTTTCCTGGGCATCCAGGTTTTACTACCTGGGTAGGTAAATAATTTATGTATATACCCAGCTGCGCATGTAACATTTCAGATATTTTCCAAGCCCTGCTTAAAGTGACACAGGTGAAAGATTTCACTCGCAGAAATTTAGAATGAAATCAATTCTTTTTTACATTTAACTTTAATTACTACATTTGCAAAGCAAAGAAACTGTTCATGATATATTTTCACTGTCATTTTCTTGGCCAGCATTTACCAGATTCAGTAAAAAAAGAATAACCGTCGAAACTCGTTATAATGAAATTCAAGGGGGACAAAAAAAATTGTAGCAACGTATTGTTCTTAAAACATTACAAATTTTTCATTAAAAAGTTAGTATGTACTACAGAAATTTTCATTACGCATAAGATTGCAATGCTGTAAAAGTGAAATAGTGCCCACAGAGACAAGCAAAGGTAATTCTTTTGTAATGGGAAGTTTTTGCTAAAGTAGTAATAATGAAATATATAAGCTTTAATTAATATGTATGTATGAAATTATGTACTGTATATATTTTTACTTATACATATCAGGGTTTGAAAAATACCATGCCTGAGTCGTGTGAATCATTGACCTGGGCAGGTAAATAAATAATCTAGTTGCCCTAGGTGCCAGACTGGGCAATTAAATCTAAAAATGAAGTTCAGAATATAATTTTCTACTACAAGAAAAAAGACAGTCATCACATGTCATGTTGCTTTTCACTGCTAATCACTGGAAGTTGTATTATTGTTACGCAGTGCCAAGGACAGAAGAATACCACTTCTTTAATTATATTATGCTTTAGGTCCATAAATTGGAAGCATATGTAATTTTGCTCCAAATGTTTAAAGTCAGCGACTGAATGCATGCCTCTGATGGAACTAGCCTCTTGTGTTTATTGACAAAGGGTTAAAACTTCATATTTTTCATATTTTAATGTATTTCATATTTTTTCAGATATTTCATATTTTAAACGTGTTTTAAAGATTTTTATTGTAATATGGACCTGTGAGTCTGACACTGTGAAGAGAAGCTGCGATAGGAATAATGCATCGCTCCAGTGAAGATGTGAAGCTTTGGTCCGTTAAAAGGAAGGTTTGTTGCTGTGTGGAAATGACGGGTACAAGAGAAAGAGGACTTACGTTATTGGCAGAAGAGCAATAAATGTTGTAGTGATACGCTACAGAAAATAGGTCCACAGCAGCCACCCTTTCTTTTGTTGTATCCTGTACGCTGTTGGCAGGAAAAACCGGATAAAACCTCTTCGATTTGCAAAAGATACATATGAGTAAGATAGAAACTCGCGTGCGAACAAGCTATTAACAGAAGAACCAAAAGTGCAGAGACACAGCAAATCTGTTCAAACCAAAACCGAAATTTATAGTTCCCCAGTTTTCTGTACAACATAGAAAAGCATATTAGTACTTTCGGTAAATGTGTACTTCAGCGTCCTAAACTATTTCGTTGGAAAAATTTAACTGTGGGTGAAAAGTTCGATGCACACATTTTTTTAAGCATGCAAAATAATAGGGAAAGGTGAAAAATTATATTTTTAAATAAAAAGGAAATAATTTTTCTGAAGTATTAACCTGCGAGTACGATGGTTTGTAGAAGGTGGTGCGGGAGGCTGAAGCGATGCTAACGGCCACCACGTGAAGGTGCTGTGCGACGGAGCGAAGTACGAGTTGGTAGCAAATGCGTGGAAGAATACGACAGCAGTAGGGTATATTTTTCGGAAGAGTATCGTGTAATTGTGCGCAGAAGTAGTTCAAACCTGTTTTATTCATTTTTGAGAAAGATATGTGCAGAATGTCGTTATTAGTGGTTTCACAGTGTCTCCGAATGGAAAGAAATTAAGGAATGTAAAATAATTTATGTACGACAGAAGTTTTGAGGAAGACGTTTTGGTTCCGGTTGAACCCAAAGTTTTAGTTTTGGTTTGGAAGATGTGCACAGGTAGGTGATTTCTTCAAGCACTTCATTTGCAGTTCTGCTGTTATTCAGTACATCGTAGCTCACATTTTTTTCCTCGTGACATGGATATTTTTCAAAATAAGCAATTTTCTTCAATTCATATATCGCACTATGGCAGGGAGACAGCTTCTTGTATTGTGGCGGATAATGAAATTTTAAGCCCTGACGAAATCCGAAATGACTGACGATTTTGTACTTCCGCTTTCTCAAAATTACCCTTAAAAAAAAAACAAAAACTTACAATGCTGCACAAATTCAACCTCTTTCTTTCTGCGTATGCCTACAAGACTTTTCGATGACTACGTACTGCTAAACCGCTTCCTTCTTAATTCTTCCGCCCGTTACTTGCCCTTCTCAACGAAGCTTCCATTCACCGGACTCCACCTTGATGCCGTTGCCGCTCTCTCGTCCTATGCCTATACCGCACGTACTCTTCCAAACCATCACACTCTCAGGTAAATACTTTGGAAAACTTATTTCCTTTTATCTAAAAATACTATATTTTTGCACCTTTTCGCATTATTTTGCATGCTTAAAATATTGTATGTCACACTTTTCCCACACAGTTACATTTTTCCGACGAAATAATTTAGACGCTAAAGTACACATTTACCAAACTTTCTATTTCGGATCAGGGGATCATATGCGAAAGAATGAAAAATTTCACGTCTGCTTTAAAAACAATTACAAAACATGAACAAACTATATTGTGTAGCATATGAGTATAAAATGGTTCGCTCTCCTGGCAAGAAGGTACTTGCTTGGACTTGTAGTCATCCGCACGTGAATTGCACGGCGAAGCGAATCTTCCTTTCAACAAAGCAAATCTTCACATTGTTGCCGTAGTGATGTGTTAGGCCTACCACAGCGTCGCACTCGCAAGTCAATATTACAAGTTTCCGACAAAATAATTTAGGACGCTAATCTACACATTTACCGAATAATCTGCCAATGATGAAGATTGGAGTGCCATTTCAGGTGGATTCAGTAGTTTTAAAGAGTTTGTAGAAATAAATGAAAATGCATTATTGGGGAATTGAGGGATATTCAAGAAATAGCCAATGAAATTCAGGATGATGATGAAGAGACATAACGAAGAATTAACAACAGATCCCCAGACTGTCACGAAAGCAGTGTAGAAGCTTTGGAAACACTGTCACTACATACAACTCACCGATACATCTAATTGCCACACATTCCTGTTTAAACAAACTTGAAAAAGCTGTTTTCAATGAGAGGCAACAGCAGAAACAGTCTTCAATTTTACATAACTTTAAAAAGCCATAAATATAAAAAAGGAATGTAATTAAAATTTTGAGATCAAGTAATTTACATTTTTGAGTAATCTAAGCTTTAAAGTGTTAAATTTAACTAAGTAAATTCAATCATTGATATTTTTCTTATTTTGCATGTTATTCTCATGTTAATTACTTTTTAAACTTAATTTTGGCTGGAATTACACTAACTTTTACTTATGCTGCGCTCTTATTTATGCGTGCTTTGGTTTGCGCTGACATATATGTGAAATATTACTGTATACATGTGATGATGAGGTGATTATAGATATAATTAAAAAATATATATTTTTTGGCTCTTCTGGTTTCCAATTAAATTTATGTAATTTATGTGTTGAGTGGTAAAAAAGCTGTTTTCAATGAGAGGCATATGGGGTTTGTATATATGCAGATTTCCATTGTTTGCTTCTTCCTGCTGAAAACTAAGCTAGGGATGCCTATGAGTTAACTGAATATACCATAGTCACAAAATGATTGATAATTATATACTAAGGAATGTGAGTGAAATGGTATTCCTAAAAGCAATCAAAACCATGTAGCAGTCAGGGAGAATCACAAATGTGTTTCCTGAACGAAAATGTGACATTTCATCTCATGAAACTTTTTTCCCACCTCTAAATTGAGGCCATTGGTTCTAGGGAAGGAGAAAGCCAAAGCTGTTATGTTATGTAAAAAACAGGTTTCTTTTTTAAAGGTTTTAACGGCTAATGTGAGGAACTAAATGGGATATAAGCAGTCCCCTGCCCCTAATTTAAGAGTCACTGGTTCCAGGGAAGAGAGAACGCCAGTGCTGTAAGACAAACACAACATCCATGCCATACCGGGATTCAAACCCGGACTCACTTGGACAAACAATCATAAGATGGTGCTTAGACCACTGCACCACCAGGGTGGCAAAACTAATGCCTCATATGGGACTCAAACCATATGTTAAATTGTGACTGCTAGCCAAAAACTTTGATGTACAACCAACTCTGATACCAGAACGGCTTGAACATCCTCTAGACCAATAGTTCTCAAAGTGGGTTTCACTAAAATAATAGGGGGGGCATATGCGGATTTGTTAGCAACCATACCGAGTCACATGGTGAACCAATTTTCAAAACAAAATTAATCTGAATTTATGGCTAGTGCTGGTAGGATGTGTGGTGAAGTTTAGCATATTTAGCTGAAATTTCTGAAAAATGAACTAGTGGAACTTCTCATTACAATGTGAAAACAATCTGTTCAATGTTGAAAAAACAAAACACAAGCAATGACCAAAAAACTTTATGAGAAAACCAAATTACAGGGAACAGCTCTGACCAATTTTCATAACTGAATTCATTATCATCAGAAAATGAGCAAACAATTGGAAACTTGATGTTAAACAGCTAATAATCGTCCATCTCTGCACTCTCCAAACATTTACAAGGCAGTATTTCCCATTCCCACTGAATGAACTAGTTACTCATTCACATACAATGCAGAAATGTGTAATCTTCTATTGCCAAATAAAACTTATGAGACATCTTTTAACTCTGGTTGGTTTGAAAAGCATTTTGTTCTTTGAAATCACTGACTAGTTTTTTTTTTATTGGAGGTTTAACGACCACCGTGAGCAACTCAATGGGCTATAAGCAGTCGCCCGTCCCTAATTTAGGGTCACTGGTTCCAGGGAAGGAGAGAGCCAGTGCCGTAAGACAAACACAACATCCATGCCGGACCGGGATTCGAACCCCGACCCCTTACGAACGAATGATCAGAGGCCAGCGCCTTAGACCACTGCGCCACCGGGGCGGCGACTAGTTTTTGGATTCCAATGGAAAAATAATTTCCAAAATTGTCGAGCACTGCCTTAAGTATTTGTTGCCTTTTACAACTACATATTTATGTGAAACTAGTGTTTTATCCTTAACCACCATAAAAACTAAATATTGAAATAAGCTGGATGTTGAAGATAACTTGTTTGTACATAAGCAAGAAAACTCAAAATATTGATGAACTTTGCAAGAGTAAATGAGCTCATACATCTTACTGATACTAAACAAATGACTTTACCAGTTTTATTTGATTTTTTTTTAGCCATTTGTGCAATTTCTGTGACATCAGTGTATGTAATTTTAGCAAATATACGTGTGTATTTGTATTTTTTATATATTTTATTCCCACATAAACACACTGGAATAAACTTTTCATTAAAGAATATGCCTGTACATATCTGTACTCCATAGCTAATCTTTGTATTCATTGGTGCAAATATAATACTTCACAAGTTCTTAAGTACATGAGGAAATGAAAAGGAGTCTTAAAAAACCCAAAGTATTGTTCAGCCAGTTTGTGCTTTAGAAATAATTCTGTCTAAATTCAGGAGTTGAACACTATGCCGTGAAAAAAAAAAAAAAAAAAGCACAAAACGATAAGACAATATTTATGCGTGTTATATTGCAAAATGGAATTCATTTCAGACTACAAACATACGAAGAATGCTGCCCTACGTAATTCCCAAATCAGCATGTACAGATCGAATTTATTCGACATCCTAGTCAACGCTAGGTATAAACCTGGCGATAAAGACTTGCACAGAAAGTAAAGCACTGTATCATACTGATAGTAAAACATATATGGATGTGGGAGTTATGCCCCTACCCCAGTCAAATGAAATCTTAGCTACTACATAGATTTTCCTGTGTGACAATGCTTCAGCCACCCTAGTTTGGTGGTGAAACTTTTAAAATTATATATATATATATATATATACGTACACAGTTCGTGAGCTTAATATCAAACAAAAATGTGTGTAATTGATTTAGTTACTTTTACATATCATAATAAACTTAATTTTAAAAAGTGTCTACTCACATGTTTTCATGGCGTCTTTCCTGCACATGTTCGTGACTTCGTGTTCGTCAGTTAGGGATGGGCGATATTTATCAATATCTCGAAATATCGATATTTTTGTCCGATATTTCAATATATAGTATTGATATCCAAGTTACGATATATCAGAAAATCACTATATCGGTGCGATATTCAATATATCAGCCCATGGCTGATGTGATTTAACTTGTGAAATGAAATCTGTGGTCTTTCCTCTGGCATGTCACGAAAATTATGTTGCTTGAGGACTATCAAACTGCGATCTCATTATCGAGATTCACATGATATTATGTCACCTTTCCGATTTCTAGAATTTTACAAGGAAAAATATCTGCTGTGTTGAAAACCTTGATGGTTGAAAATTTTAACTATTAGTTGACAGTAGGCACCCAGAAAACAAATTTAAGGAACGGTTGATAGCAGATTGTTCTTTTGCCTATGAGTATTATGTTTGAAGTAAACTGGCACTTTGGCCAAAATTAAATACATACCAATGACACACAATTTGAAGTGAAGCATTTTTTTTGTTAGTGATAAAGTATGTAGATCTTAACAGCTGGGTAAGGAAATGCAAAACAGCTTTTCGAGAGTTTTCTTGATGTCTTACAAGTTATGTAGTATAAAGTTTGTTGTAATTCAGGCTATGTATATATCAGACGTAATTTTTTTTATCATCCTTTGACAATTATCTTGTTAATACATAGTGAAACTTCCTGAAGTAATTATATAATCTGGTAAAAATATGAGCATAACAACTTTCGTCTTGATCTGCTGATTTTCCCACACTTACAGCATGTTATTTCCTCTGATTGTCCATTCGTTTTTTTGTTATCTAGGAGAGACAGGCTTTCATACATTAATTAGTAAATATATACTTGATGAATTTGGATTATGATATTTTTTTTATGTTTTTCATACATTAATTAGTATGGCTTTCATTAATTAATTAGTAAATATATATACTTGATTAATTTGGATTACAATATTTTTAATGTTTTTATTTTTATAATCATATTTTAATGGAGGACTAATAATCGTTAGCATTTTTTTAAATATCTTTCTGGAAAAATAATTGCTTTCTATGAAAAGGCCATCACAAATTATTCGTACTCTAATTACTGTTTTTAACAAAAATGTCACTTGTAAACATATTATAAGCACTTTAATTTTTTTGCTTATGCCATGGCAACTATTTTTGCTTACACCATAGAAGTAATTATATCTGTATACTCTATTAACATTGTGTTCTGTCTTAAACGATAAAAAAAATAGCAAACATTGTTCACACCTTCTGAAAAATATAAATGTATACAAAATGCTCTAAAAATTACAATAACAAGGTTTTTTTAAATATTTTTTTCCATAACATTTCCTTGCAAGCTGATATAATGTTGTTAACTTTGACATTTGCATCCCAATAAAAATAGTTATTCTTTCTATAATTCAGTTATTCCCATGTTAATTGATGGTTAAGATTCCAGTCTGCTGGGATTAATAAGTACTTTTGTTTTTTTTTGTCATTTATGCCATACTGAAGCTTCAACTTACCTTTTCTCGAAATGTTGGAAATACATATTTCTCATAATCTCACATTGATGAAAAACTCATGAAAACATTCCTTTGCAACTGGGATTTTTTGGAAACTTCTTGGCAGAAACCATATCCCTGCTCGTCGAGCAATGCCCACACATGAAACAAGAAAATCACCTTTTGGGTTTTGGAAAGTATATTCAGCATTTCTGCAAGTTACAAGCTCACTTCTGTTGCATGATTTTTTTTATTTATTTTTGCATCAAAACTTTCTTCTATATATTTTTTTATTTTAGGATCTGAAAAACAATATTTTATGTGTTTTTCATATCACTAAAAATACAGCTTGAGAGCTGCAATCTTGCATAAAGATAGTTTTAAGCTATAAAATGTAATAATAAAGGACAAATAAAATTGCTCCCTTTTAGCAGGAGAAAGCAGCTCTTGAAAAAAAAAATTCAGCTGATGTTTCTAAGAAGTTATCTGAGAAAACTGGTAGGATATTTATTCCCCACATTCACTGCCAAGCGTGTGTATTATAATTAGTTATTACTTATTACCAAAACAATTTTTTAAGGTAAAGAATATTTTTATGTCTTAAGAGACACATATGGTTGAGTCGTCATTAGACTATGTAAATGCTATCTGTGGAGAGTAGTTACTCAATTATGTTTGCTCATGCTGATGAAACAATCCTGTTGGCAGAGAGCAAAAGTGAGTTGCAGCGTATGTTGTCCCACATGTATGAAGTTTGTATGAATTTCAAACTTAGTATATGAAAGGAAAAACCCAAAGTTATGTTTTTGACAGATGAATTGTTAGTATTAAATCAAACAGATCAGTCTAAATGGCAAAGAGATTGATCAGGTAAATCAATTTACATATTTAGGAAGCATGTTTGACAGAGAAAACAAATTAGGTTGTGAAATTAGTAGGCTAGTAAATTCATCTTTGAAAGTCACAGCTACTTCAGGAGGATTTTGAATAAATGATGAATGATAGGTTCTCAAAAAGGTCCCTAATAGTTGTGTGTGAAAAAATACAGTAATTGTTCCTACTCTGATGTGCAGCAGTGAAGGTGGAGTACTGCAGATGAAACATAGGAGTGATT
Organism: Macrothele yani; assembly: GCA_039090855.1. Classification (NCBI taxonomy): domain Eukaryota; kingdom Metazoa; phylum Arthropoda; class Arachnida; order Araneae; family Macrothelidae; genus Macrothele; species Macrothele yani. The sequence continues at coordinate 134,238,948 of CM077010.1, read as the reverse complement.
TGCGAGCTGTAGAGATGTGTTACTTATGGGGGTGGGGGCAAGATATGTTTTGATCATGTGAGGAATGAAGAGGTTTTGTAGATGAGTAGTGTGAAGCAAAATATTGTTTGTAAGGTGGGGACAAATATTCTTGGGTGGTTTGGAGAATGAGTGGTGAGATGATTACTAGGAGAATTTATTCTGCACAAGTGACAGGAAGAAAATGTAGAATATCAAGGGAGGACCAGATTCAGGAATTCCTGCATGAGAAAAAGAGAATAAATGTGAAGTACAAATGGTCTTGTGTGTGATGGATGTCAGTGAAGCTCAAGTTGTGAGCTGAGATCACTGTAAATGCAGATGTTTGATACATCAAGAGTAAATAAAATGTATGTCCATCAGTTTTAAACTTTAATCCAGCAGATAAGCTCTCATCAAGAAACTAACCTATGATCTTAGAGAACAGCTTAGTGATATATATGCATGTAAAGAGAAAATCCCTCATCTACAGCAAGTTGAATATAACTAGAGGTGAGGAATCAGTACTTATTTTTGTGTTGTTTTAGTGTTAATAAGTGAAACATTAAATGCTATATCCCATTTGAGTTCAAAACTTTAAAAATTTTTTTAAATCTGCTGACTTCCTTAATTTTAAGGATAGACTCCACCAATGAGCATTTAAAATGTAAAAAAAAAAAATGATATGATATCAAAGATAGCTCCTCAGGTGTTTTAGACTTGATAAAGAATACTTCAGATATTTATTGTGTACAAGTTTTTAATGGAGATGAGAAATCCAAAGAAATGGACTGAGAACTGGAAAAAAATGCTTGAAGTGAAGTGAAGTGGTGTGTGTGTGTGTGTGTGTGTGTGTGTGTTGATCTCCATGAGCATCTAAAGTTGTTCCCAAATGTGTAGAAGCTTGATTCACCATAAGCAGACACATGTCCCTAATTTAGGGCGAGTGGTTCCAGGAAAGACAAGACAGGAACAACTTCTTTATGTATTTTACCACTTGGTAGGAACATTTTCCATGATTATTTAGATACTGAATAGTTTCCATGACATTTAATGAACATTTCATGACTGAATAGATTTTATTCATGACATTTAATAAATAGATTTCTTGACTGAATAGATTTTATGACATTTAATTGCTAAAACCTGGAAAGAGCGACATCTTTGTATATTCACTGACGCCACATATTTGGAGGATTTTCACATTTAATGAACAGTGCTTCTTATTTTGAAAATTTGACTGTTTTCTAGCAGTTTCTGAGGAAGACGTAATCTTTTTGTATGAGAATTTTCCTGATATTGATGCTGAATCAGTTGTAGCAGGTATAAAATCATATACAATTTTTGCAAACTTGATCAGATGTAAAACCGATGGGCACAATGCAAGGTATTCATATAATCTGAGCATTGTTTCAGCTAATATATTAATATAGTCTTTAATGGTAGTCTAAGAATTCCCTTCCTACAGCTAGTGTCAAACATTTGGCACAATGTATTGCCTTTTAATCAAACCAAGAACCCATATTTATGAGTACAAATGCAATTTTTACATTGCACATTTATTAGATTTTTAGCAGGAAAAGAATTTTGAAAAAAGTAACCTTGTATACTGTAAAGAAACACTAGAGAAATCAAATGAGGAAGAGCACTGCACATTAAAACTTTTCTGGACAACAGAATTTTGTTAATGCCATTCCGTTTAAGAATAACAGTTTTCACAAAAAAAAAAAAAAAATATGTTCACAGTTTTTATCAAGAGAGAAATAGACATAATGACAAAATGGATAACACTGGGCAAATTAGGCCGAAACCTGTTAACAAGGTTTGTTGTATTTTCAGTTTTTTTTTTTTTGTTATTTTTTTACAAAAAAAAAAAAAAATTATATATGTATCTACAGTGTATATGCACACTAACTTTGAAATAATATATTTTCATGTATGTGTGCAAACTTCTTCAAAATTGCATTAAAAAAGCTCTAGCCATTTACCTCTCAACAATATTATGACTTTGCAGAACATTCTGCATTAGAAATTGCAATAATATGCTGTGATTACAGGCTAAGGGGGTAATGTTTCAGACAGAAGTAACCCAGTGATTTTGTTTTAGGCATTTTACTCCGCTTTTGTACTTAAATAAACATTTGAATAATGGAAAAACCTTAACATGTGTAGAATAATCAAATCAATGAGACTTATTTACCCAATTGCCTGTGGTTTACTGGTCTTCCATGTAGCAAAATATTTCTTCCACAAATTCCATTTCAAGTGTGTTTTTTTATTCATATATATTCTTTAAAAAGATGTTGAGTGTGCTTAACAGGAAAGTTGACATCTAATTTGTTTACTTTCAAATGATAACCAAAACCTTCAAATATCGTTGGTGACAGTTGATACTATCCACAGCCCCCCCCCCATTAGTGGAAGGGGAGTGCAGATGTTATATAAACACAAAAGTGCACAACACTTTTATGATTGCTTTTTTGACTAATTTTGTCTCACTGTATCAACAATCTTGCATAGGTAGCAATGTTAAGTACAGAGAATCATGATAACATGTTTTGTTAAAAAAAACAGTTTCCGCATTTATGTTCTGTAAATTTATGTGACAACTTCCTGCCCTTTGGCCACTTTCATCCCATCTGTGCTCTGCCCCTTCATTAAGAAATGCAACAAGGGGCATATATAGATTTTTTCTGATGGCGTGCCAATGAAATGAAAAAAATTAAATCCACCAGGACAAAATAAAACAATGAGAATAGAAAAAAAAAATTGTAACGTAAATTAATGAATTTTTTTATTAAATTAAGCATTTTTGTTTCCAATGTAAGGCACATTTTAACAATAAATAAAACACATTTAAACACTTTCGGGGGGGGGGGGCATAAATATATGCCACCTTACATTACATAAATGTATAAAATATATAATATAAATACGCCCTTACATTACCTTGGCTATGATGTAAACAACCCTGATGTTGGCTTTCCAGCTCAGCATACAAGATATATTTTTAGCGAATTTTTATGAATTATAAAAACGTAAAATGTTAATTCCGCTGTCGAAAATATTTATTTATGTAACAAAACAACGTAAAAGGGCAAAATAAAAGCACTAACCCATGGCGTCGGTCTTGTAAAAAAACGTTAAATATCAATTCCGCTATCAGAAATAATTATTTACACAACAAAACGACTGAAATGGCAAAATAAACGCACTACGTTTATTTCCAAGTACAGCGACCGTTTTGTAAAAGGTACAAAGTTAGTAATATACAGTACTTTTCTGAGATATCACTATTTTAATGGTATTAACAAAACTTGATTGCAGCTATATTTTCAAGCTGCAGGATAATTTAGTACTGGCTGAGATTTGTGCGAACAAGCCAACAGCCAATTAGTCCCAAGTTCCCAATAGCCAATACTTAGCACAACATTGGATCGGATTCAGTGATAACCCTGATGCAGTATGCAGTGAATAAACCGAAATATCAGTCTTATTGAGATCAGAAGTATTGAAAAATATCGAAAAATCAATCTGATATATTGATCTTTATATACAGATATTTTCGATTCAATATATCGGTCTCAGAAATATTAAAAGATATCATACTTTTGAAAATATCGCCCATCCCTTCGTATTGTTAAAAAAAACGAGCCATTCCCGAAAAATCACGTGACGACTCGCTGACCAATAGCAGAAAGTGGCGCATGCCGCATTCCTTTTCTGTCATTGTCGTTCATTGGCTAACCTGTGCCGCTTAGCAACGCCCGTAAAATTACGGTTAGACACCGTTTTCCTGCATATCCATGCCCGTTAAAATACGGGCATCGCCTTTAAACTGCAGAAACGAGCCTTGATCGTAAAAATACACGGGCAACAAGACTTTTTTTACGGGAATTTTTAACAGTGATAACTGGCTGCTGATTTCAACCAAGGCCAGGAACAGGAACAGCCCACTTTGACTTAAACTATACGTACGGAGTAAAAGAAGTTGGGTCGTGGATGTCGTCCTGCCCATTCAGAATCCACTTGTCTAAGCAAAAATCAGAAATACCAGATTACAATTGCTTCGGGAATGCCTTGAACGGACAGTGGAGCAACGGAAGAAAGTGATGTGGCTACCAGACTATCAGACTGTACAAAACGTTTGCACTGATGGTCGACAGAGAGTGTGCAGAGAACGTCACAGACCAATGGATCCGATATACCTTATGAACTGAATCCAAGCTTCTGGCAGTGGCACTGTGCTACGTGGGATGCTCTGTTGGTAGGGAGTGGGTCTGCTGATATCAGTGGAAAGTAATATGACATCAAGAGAAAACCATAGTGTCATAGTGAACTAAATGCAGCCTTCAAGATTGCAATTTTCCCCTGTACATCATGCATGACATCTGGGCGGTGATAATGCGGCAGCTCATTTGTCCACAATCCTACGAGAATGGTTTGATGAGCAAGAGGAACATAGGATTTCTATCATCTCCCCTGGCCACCATAGTCACATAATCTCAATTCTATTGAACATGCGCAAGACATGCTGGAAAGAGTCAATGCCTTTCGACGTCAACACCGAAAGAGTGATATTTTGCTGCAGAAATGACGGTGTTTGAATGAAAATTTACCCAATCACCTAACAGAATTCACGCCGCGGTGCATACTTGCTGTCATTCGCAACAAATGCGGCCCTGCTCGATACTAAATAAAAGTATTGTATTATTTAAGCGGTGTTTGTATGAAGATGTATCTAATACCGGGGCCACTCAGTGTATAAACATGTATGTTTATGTATACGTTAATTTTCCGCCGCTCTTATGTTAAAAAAGTGCGATTTGCTCCACCTGAGCCGCTGATGTTGCGTTTAATCCGAATAATTTCCCTAAACAACTGCTGAGCAAATGGCAATTGTAAGTTTGTGTGTGATGTCACTCTCACAGTGACCTGTGACAGTCACGGTCGCTGTGGCTATCAAGTTACGAATTTTCCCTGTTTTCAAAGCATACGTTTAGTGTTGCAATGTTATTGAGAATGAGACGATCCATCACCTCCATTTTTTCCCAGTGACCTGTCTTTTACACTTTGCTTAAAACACTTCATTGAGCAAACGTCTTAAAACGCAGCGGAGTAGCTGACCTTCGGGTTATTCTCTCCTTTGTCGCTTCCCTAGTACAAAGATTACTATTCATGATGGTGTTGGAAGCCAAGTACAGAGATTACTATTCGTGATGGTGTTGGGAGACATTTCTCTCATACATACGTAGTCAGCAGTAATTTAAAAGCCAAATATAAATACGCAACGGGAACTGGTATTAAGTTTCCAAATGTTCTGTCATGCCACTTGCTACAGCACTTTTGGGAGTATAGCGTTGTTCCACAAAACATTGTTAAAACTGTTACCAAAAATACTATTCGTGGTTTTCACTCAGGCAGTTAAAGTACTTGAAACTGAAAAAATAATTTATTTTTATTTTTTATTTTCAGTACGTTTCTGCTTCACTCATCCATTTATTAACACTCTTTTCATGAGCATTCTTCTATGAGAAATGACTATATTATACTTCTCAATTTATTTCCGTTATTTCTTATTAACAGCGCAAATCTTTTTTTTTCAAAAAAAAATGACACCAGTAATTTATGCCATTTAAACTATACTTACAAGATGAAATCATAATGAATATCACCCTGTAAAAACGATTATTAAGCCCAAAACGAAAAAAAATAAGATGATGAAGGAAAGGACATTTGGAGTTTTTAATGTCATCACCCATTTCATTTCATATTGTTTCATTAAATTACCGAAATTAATGGCAAAGATGTTATGGAGAAATGACTAAAACTATGCATATAGTAATCTAATCGTTTTACCATGTATAACGAAGTAAATTTCTCCCTCATTTTTCGCCTACGCTGGGGATCGAACCCGAGTCCACTTATTCCGGTGCAAGTCGTTCTACCAACTGAGCTACGCGGACGTTAGTTCTGGTTGCTATCTGCCTTTATGTCGTGTGCGTCCTGCGGGGCAGGCACGTCACACATGCTTTATCCAATAGTTTTACCTTTGAAACAACGAATTTATTTCCGCAGTTGCGAGTTTTGTCAGGTGCGGCTCATATCATTAAAATTGTGAACCATTATTATTAATCCCATGCTGAATGAAGATCTACCCAAGTTTCTTCCACAACAGTCTATCTTGAGCCAGTCTCCTCCATGCCACTCTGGCATGCTTTCGAATTTCATCCACCCATCTCCCACATGGTCTTCTTCTGAGTTTTTTCCTGTACCTTGGTATTTAGTTTAAAATTTCAGTCGCCCATCTGTGTTCCGTTCTTCTAGAAACATATCCAGCCCATTGTCATTTCAGGGATTTGACTCTGTCTGATAGTGATGTCTCAAACTCTTGTCATTTTCCTTATCTACGAATTTCTTTTCTTATCTTTCGTGGCCACACCAAGCACGCAACTCTGCATGCTTCTTTCAGTTGTCTACAGCCTTTGTATATCTTTTTTACGCTTTCCACCAACCGTAGGTTGAAGAAGCGTATATGCTCCAGCTTTGTCCGTCCGTCCGCACGATAACTGGCGTAAAAATGGTTCGATTTCGATGAAATTTTAGTATGTGGTAGGGGACCACTCGGGGACGAACCCTATTGAAAATGGAACAAATGGGGTCAAAGGTCACGACGTAGAAGTGGGATCATTCCATTGCCCTTATGCGTCATAACTTGCGTAAATATGGTTCGATTTCAATGAAATTTTACTATGTGGTAGGAAACTGCCTGGGGACGAACCCTATTCAAAATGGGTGAAGTGGGGTCAAAGGTCAGGACATAATATTGGGATGCATTCCATTGCCCTTATGCGTCATGACGTGCGTAAAAATGGTTCGATTTCGATGAAATTTCAATATGTAGTAGGGGACCTCCTGGGGACGAACCCTATTGAAAATGGAAGAAATGTGGTCAAAGGTCAGGACATAGGATTGCGATCCATTCCATCGCTCTTATCCCATACTATTAAGGTGGACGTCAAGTAATTTTGCTTCCTATACTTCCAATGGAGAAACGTTTGTACACATTTCCTTCCCAATTAATGTGTTTCCAAGGATGAAAATTTGAACATCGATTAAAATAACTTCATATTATAACTTCGAAAACTTAATATTTTCTAAAACATAATCATAATTATATTAAAAATCAATAACTTTTCCTTTGGTGGTGTTGAAACCAGAGAAAAGATGGCGTGACCTGTACTTTGATGACGTCAGTGGACAAATAAATGTTGGATTGTATAATTACGGTTATGGTTTAGAAAATATTAAGTATTCCAAGTTATGAAATGAAGCTATTTTAATCGATGTTCAAATTTCCATCCTTGGGAACGCATTAATTGTGAAGAAAATGTGTACAGAAGTTTTTCCATCGGAAGTATAGGAAGCAAAATTTCTTGACGTCCACCTTAAAGTAGCAATTCTTGTATGTATGTATGTATATACATTTTATTTTGAAAACGGCTCCAAGAATTTTGATGAATGGCTTTCCTACCGTTTTCTGGCACTAGAAATCGATTTAGCTTGATCTCGACTCTAGGAGAATTCGTTTAGTGGGTTAAATAACCACCCCGAATTATAACGTTTTCAGTGTCATGGCGTTGTTCCATTAATGTTACCAATGCTTAGAAATCTTATGACGTTACAATCTCGCGTTTGAGAATGTTGGCGCGCGGTCACACCATCTGTCTCATTACGTCACGCTTTGTGTGCGTATGTCCGTCCGCACGATAACTCGCGTAACAATCGTTCGATTTCGATGAAATTTTAGTATCTGGTAGGGGATCACCTGGGAAGAAACCCTATTTAAAGTGAACGAAATGGGGTCAAAGGTCAGTACATAGGAGCGGAATCCATTCCACTGCTGTTATGCGTCATAACTAACGTAAAAAAGGTTCGATTTCGATGAAATTTTAGTATGTGGTAGGGGACCACCTGGCGACAAACCCTATTGAAAATGGGCGAAATGGGGTCAAAGGTTAGGACACAGGAGCGGGATCTAATCCATAGACCTTATGCATCATAACTTACGTAAAAATGCTTCGATTACGACAAACCTTTATCATGTTATTTCGGACGTATACCGAACCGGTTCTGTTGAATATCATCGAAATGGGATCAAAGGTCAGGGCACTGGACCGAGATTTTTTCCACAGCCATTATTCTCATAACTTGAGTGATAACTTGAGTAATGATTTCTGGTATGTTGGAAAGCGTATTATAATCAATGCATTGCATGATTTTACAAACTTGTTTAGTTAAGGTCTATGTCTCTGCTCCGTACGTAAGAAGTGGAAGTTTGCATTGATTAAACATTTTTTTAAAAGCATAATGGTATATTGCTCTTGGAAATTGCATTGTGTCTGCCAAAAGCTCTCTAACCAAGTTCATACGCCGATTAATTTTTTCATCATAGTGATCCTTGCTTGATATCTGTTACCCAAGGTAAATGTAGGTATCTATTATTTCCAGATTTCCCCCATCAATCGATAAATCTTCATTTCTTGTAAAATCATTGTACATCAGTTTTTTTCTGAAAGTTCATTTTTAATCTCATTTCTTTACTTACTCTTGTCAGGAAGCTCCTGGATTATACTCTGCAGTTCTGAAAGGGTAATTGAGAAAATGACTATGCCATCAGCAAAACAAAGGTGACTTACATAATCTCCATTAACCTTTATCTCCTTCTTGTCCCGGTTCAATGAATGAAGGATATTTTGCAAAAATATCCTTCATTCATTGAAGAGTTTGGGAGATATGGTGTCACCCTGTTTCAGCCCCTTTCCAGTTTTATTGGTGTTGTATCCTCAAATAGCCAAATATTTGCACTTGAATTTTCAATACTTTTCTGATGGTTCACGGAATCAAAGGCCTTTTCGTAATCAATAAAAGCCATACATAATGGGAGTTCACATTCCCCCGTTCTTTCAATTAGTTCTCTCGATACATGAATGTGATCTTCGATGCTGTAGCCAGTCCTGAATCCATCTTGTTCCTTTGGTTGAGCCATGTCCAGTGTTACCTTCAACCGATGTGAAAAAATCTTAGTGAAGATTTCATAAACTACTGATAGGAGGCTGATGGCTCTGTACCTCCTGATGATCCTCAATATCTCCTTTTTCATGTAGCAGGGTCATTGTAACATTGTTTCAGTCATCAAGAAATTTACCTTCATTGAGACAACTAATGAAAACGTGGGCGAGTGTAGTTCCTATTTCTCCACTGGCTTCTTGTATAATCTTAGAAAAGCTGGCCGAATGAATTGTTGTCATTGAGCTAAATCATCATCTCTAATTATCAACCAGCTATCCTAGAGTTGAGTTTTAGTTTCTAAGTTGAGCTTTTTTGTTACTGTGTTAAACGCTTCACATTTTTTTTTTTTACTATCTACTAATCAACTGTTAAATCTGTGTCAGCGTTCGTCATGCAAGTCGACACAAATCTTATCATGTGATCTGGCTTCATTTTCGCTCACGAAATAAATATTTTTTGTAGAGAGCTAAGTTCATAAGTAACTTATTTACTACCAGTTTGCTGTAGTCATAGTTTACTGTAGTCATAGTTTACTGATCCCTGAGATAAATCTAGAATTAACGCGAAGAAACATATGAAAAGTAAAGAAAGCCAAACCTTGCAAGGAAGATAGAGAAAACAAATCCGAATATTATCTCTTCTCTCAGTGGCTAATAATTTTTTGCAGTGTGCCATTTAAAAATGGAAGTGCGAGGAAGTAAGATAGTACGCGTAACTATGTAGATAATGATGGGCAAGAAATGGAAGTGTGTAGAGGAAGTCAAGCTAAAAACAGACAGGCAGAGCTCAGAAAAAAATGGAGAAGGTTTGTTCAACTGGTAGAATTTAAGACGAAAGTTGCAGAAAAGAGGAAGTGAAAGAGGGCTTATCAGTACAATGCAAAAATGAAAACGAAAAGTAGTCTTCAGAAATTCGAAATCTTGAATACCATTGTTCATACAGATAATTTGGATACGTGTTGTGAGATTTGATTACTTGCTTTTTTTTGGTTTGGGGGTTTAACGACCACTGTGAGCAACTCGATGGGATATAAACAGTCGCCCGTCCTTAATTTAGGACCACTGGTTCCAGGAAAAGGAGAGAGCCACTGCCGTATGATAAATACAACATCCATGCCTCACCGCGATTCAATTCCGGACACACATCAGACGATTGGTCAGAAGCCAGCGCGTAGACCACTGCCCCCACGGTCAAATGGTCAGAAGCCAGGTTTTTTAGTTTTTGGAGACGCACTCATTGACTGTGTGGGATAATTCCTAGACGTTTTTGCACGAGCGCTTGATCTTTTAACATAGATTTCAAACTAAAATTAAATACTTATCTCATAGGTGATATACGATCTTTGAGTTTGAAAAAGTTCAGAAGGTTTTGCTTGATTTAAAAAAAATCACTGTTTTTGTGCTCTACAAATTTTCAGGAAGTAGAAAATTCTGTGGTCTAACGAAGAATGGCAAAACATTCGAGGCTTTGTCAATTTTATTTCCACTGAAGAACACTGCTCTTCACGTGCTGTTGTTTCAGAGAATGCTTTTTTCATTCCTCTTCATAGCATGTTCAGATGGTGAGGATATAAACCAACACATTAATTGTGAAAAGAACATTATTATTTTACTGTTTCTGCTGGTGGAACGTAATTTTTTTGGTAGTGTTAATTTTGAGAATAACATTATCATTTTTACTGTTTCTGCTGGTGGAACCTAATTTTTGCTAGCGTTCACTGCAAGAAGAACATTATTATTTTTACTGTTACTAAAGGTGGAGCGTAATTTTCGATAGTGTTAATTGGGAGAACATTATTATTGTTACTATTTTTATGGGTGGAACGTAATTTTTGGTAGTGTTAATTGCTAGAATAACATTATTATTTTTCCTGTTTCTACGGATGGAACGTAATTTTCGATAGTATTAATTGGGAGAACATTATTTTGCTGTTTGTACGGGTGGAACGTAATTTTTGGTAGTGCTAATTGTGAGGAGAATATTATTTGTATTGTTTCTACGGGTGGAACGTAATTTTTGGTAGTGTTAATTGTGAGAAGGACATCATTATTTTTACTATTTGTACGGGTAGGACATCGAAAGTGTTTCCTCTTCCGTTTACAGCATATAATTTTAAAAAGAATAAATACAATGTCGAATTTTAAAGGAACCTTTTATATCCAGTTTCATTTCTCACAAACTACCATTACATTTAAATCATATTAATCGGGATTTATTGCTTTGTAGTTAACTTCTATGTGGTTAACTGGACTGTGCAGGAAAATAAGTGCTTTTTTTTCAGTTTGCGACAAAGATGCTGAAGCCGAAATGTATTTTTGAAACTTTTCATTGACAAAAGTTGTGGGAATGATAAAATTACTTACCTTAATGACACAGACAAGTTTAGAATTTTCCACTTCTTATTCCTTTCACTCTTCTCTAAATAACTTCGTCTCTGATGACATGAAAAACAAAAATGCGATCCGCTGCTTGGAACTCTGCTGCGCATTCAGTCAATTAGTTTTGCCTCAAGGGATCTGAATTAATAATTCACCGAAAACCGGTTACAAATATTAACGGGCAGATCACGTCAACGCTAAAAGTAACTCTATTTTAAGCTTGTCTTGATGTATTCTATCTGAAGAACCTTGGAAGAAATTCACTTCCAATCCTCAATGAGTGGGTGTGACACACACAGCGCAATTTATCCATAAGGAAGTCATGTTATAACCAAATTTAATGTCGTTTTATGTTATACTCGGGAAATACGTTTGCATCTGAAGAAATAAATTTCAGATACAGTTTTTCTTTTCAACCGAAATATGAAAGTTTGATCATTTCGCGTTTTTCTGTCCTGTGGCCTTCTGGTAAATTCATTCATTTCATTAAAACAGAGATGTTGTTGATGTACGTACATAGTTCTGCGTGTTGAGCAAAGCTACGCAGATTTTGTTCACTACTTTTTGTCCTTCATTGAAAATCTGCAGTTTCTTTTCTTGGGCTGTGAAGAAATAAACCGGTTTAACATCAATTGTAGCTTTGTTCTACTACCTTGACCAGAAGGAAGCCATTCCATGTTTAAAATGTCGGTAGCAGAAAGGGAAGTGTTGGATGTATAATAATTATGATCGCAACTTCTGTTGTTTGTCTTTGAATATTAAACTTAAAATCACAAAAATTACAGATCTCGGTTTCCTCAGATGTTCGAAAGGTATCAGCCAACATTACCCAGGATAGGCACGAGTAGAATACATAGGCAATTATCTTATTTTCTAAGGGGAGAGGGAGGGGAAGTTTAAAGTATTAACAAAAATGAAATGCCTCAAATTCAAGACGTCTGATTAACATCACTGGGTTATATAAATACAACATTGGGTATGGCTCAACCGAGGGAGCAAGCTGGATTCAGGAGCGGCTACAGCACCATAAATCAAATCCATGTACTGAGAGAACTAATCTAAAGAACGAGGGAAAATAAACTTCCATTGTGTATGGCTTCTGTTGATTATGAAAAGGCCTTTGATTCCGTAAAAATATCAGCACTTACAATGTCTTTGAAATCTTGCAGTATTGAAGATGCTTAAAGTAGCATTATTAATAACATATATGAAAATGCAAGTGCAAAGGTTAGGCTATTTGAGGATACAGCACCAATAAAAATTGGAAAGGGAGGGAGACAAGGTGACACCATTTATCCCAAACTCTTCAATGCCACATTGCAAAGTGTCTTTCAATCATTGAAAGAGAAAAATAAGAGAATAAAGATTAATGGGAATTATTTAACTCACCTTCGTTTTGCGGATGACGTAATCGATTTTGCAAGTACCCCTTCAGAGCTTCAGAGTATGATTCAGGAACTTGCTGACAAGAGTAAAGAAGTGGGATTAAAAATGAACTTTCAGAAGACAAAACTGATGTACAATGATTTTACACGAAATGAAGATTTTGCAGTTAATGAGGCAAATCTCGTGGTAACCGATACCTATATTTATCTTGGATAACAGATATCAAGCAAGGGTCAGATTTGATTAAGAAATTAATGGGCGTAAAAAACTTGGCTGAAGAGCTTTTGGGAGAAACAGTACAATTTCCAAGAGCAATATACCATTATGTCTTAAAAGAAAAGTGTTTAATTAATATATCCTTCCATTTCTTACATATGGAGAACAGACATAGACCATAACTAAACAAGACATATAAAGGCTACAGACAGTGGAAAACAAGATGGAGAGATGCATGCTTGGTGTAGCCAGAAAAGATAAGAAGAGTAACTCATGGATAAGGAAAATCACAATAGTAAAAGTCATGATGATCAGTGTAAAATCACTCAAATGGTAATAGAATGGACATGTTGCCAGAAAAACGGACTAGCGATTGACAACCGAACATTTAAACTGGATACCAAAGGACAGAAAGTGACCACGTGGGAGATGGAGGATGAAATGCGAACGCATGCAGGAGGAACGTGGAGGAGACTGGCTCAAGACAGGCAGTTATGGAAGAAACTTAGAGAGACCTTCATCCAGTGATGGATTGATAATGGTTGACGAGTAGTTTTGTAGAGCTATAAATTTCATTTTTAATGTAAACTAAATCATTTCATTTTATTGACTTCTTGTGGTGAGTATTACCATATAATACATGAAATATAGTTTGTAAAACATAGCGCAGCAAGGAAGCCTAGGAAAAGGCCAACAAGGCCTGACAAACCTCCATAAAATGTCATTTTTAATGTAAACTAAATCATTTCATTTCAATGACTTGTGCTGAGTATTGCCATATAGTACATGAAATATAGTTTATAAAACATAGCGCAGCAAGGAAGCCAAGGGAAAAGACCAACAAGGCCTGACAGAGCCCCCAGCTCCCTATACAGCAGTGTTAAATAAAAAAGAAGAAAAGTACATTAAAAGAATACAGACAAGCCAAAATGTCAAGCATGATCAGTGGTGTGTATGGAAATACAAATAAAACAGGATTAGTGGGTTAAAGTGTAATTTATTTTAAAATTAGTCATTTGTTTTCTTTTTTTATTAATGGGTTAGCAACTGTGATTCATTATGTGACATTTTAATTTCTTTTTAAAAAGGTTAAAGTTATTTAGTATTGTTAGTTCCGTTGGTAGTGATTTCCGGTAATGAGGGCCAGTGTAGTTGAGACTTTGTTTCATAGTTTCCGTTTTTGGATGAATCAGTCGAATATGTGTTTTAGTTCCTGTGTCGTGTGGGTGTGCCTGTGGAATAATTTTTATTATATCAGTGTGTAGATTATTTTTGTTCTCCTGAATATGATTTTTCGATGTCAAAATAATAAAGTTGGTAGATTCTGAGAATATTATATTTCTTCGGGTAAGCTTTTGTGTTGGTGTATAATGATAACTGTGTACTTGTATTGAATTTAAGACCAATTAATCTAATATATTTATTTTGCAAAGTTTGAAGTTTTTAAAAATTACAGTATATTTTGTTGTCTGTCCCCATGTTGGTTTGGCATAGGTGATGTGTGTCTGGAATATAGGATAATATAAAAGAATAAGAGTTTTTGGGGAAAGGTTTGTTAGTACTGAACTAATAATTTCAATGTTCTTAGATAGTTTGTAAAGCAGGTTATTCACATGTTTTTTCCATTTAAGGAAGTTACCAATAGTAATCCCCAAGTATAGTATAGAAATAACCTCTTCGATGCTTTTGCTATTTATTGAAAATGTGTTATTTGTGGTAATATTTGTGTAAAATGTTTAGTAAAAATCAAAGATTTTGTTTTAATAATATTTAATAATAATTCATTACAGTTCAACCAATCTGGGCTTTTGTTGAGTTGAATATTCATTTTCTGTGAAATTTCAGTAGTATTATTATATGTTGTGAGAATAGGTATGTCATCGGCATAGAAAAGAAGATCCATATCAGTTATAGAACAGAAAATGTCATTAATACAAATAATAAAAAGCAGGAGACACAAGATTGAACCCTGAGGTTTCCTGTTTGTTTAAAATGAATTGACAATTGATATTGGTCGATTTGTGTGAATAGCTTATCTTCGTGATAAGTAACATTCTTTAGACTTCAACTTTAAACATATTACAGAAATATTAATTTTATTAAAATAACTGCTTTCGACATATACATTCATAAAACTAAAATGCAAACTTCTGTTGGAGATTTAGATGAATGAATGTTTTATTTTCTTTGGCTTAAGTTTCTCTAATAATGCTTCTCTAAATTGCTCTCGAGTTTCCCAATTTAAAGAACAACTTCTGTGTTCTCTGCAGGACTCTTCAAATTCCATTTACAGTTCAAATATCTTCAAGAACCTTACTTAAAGTAACAAAAGAGCTTGAATTCCAAGATCAGTTATGTTCAGTTTCTATGGAGCCGAACTCCAAGGTTTCTTTTTTTTTATTTTTGATTAGAGGTTTAACGACCACCGTGATTAACTCAATGGGCTATAAGCAGTCGCCCGTCAATAATTTAGGGCCACTGGTTCCAGGGGAAGAGAGAGAGAGAGCCAGTGCCGTAAGACAAACACAACATCCATTCCTCACCGGGATTCAAACACATCTCGGACGAATGATCAGAAGCAATCGCTTAGACCACTGCATCACCGGGGCGGCCTAAGGTTTCTACAAAAATTACATGTAGAGCCATATTTTAAAAACTAAATATGAGATGACACAAATATAAAAATATCCTGATAATTTATTAAGCCTTTAAATTTGTTTAATTCATATTAGAAAAGACGAAATTTGAAATCAAAAAATAATAATAAAAACTTACATGTAATGAAATAACTATACCTCCAATAAAATTTGTTGCATGCCCACTTAAGTGATTATCTTTGAAAATAGAAATAATTGTGTTAAAGGTGCAGGAATTCATAGTGCTCCTATGTTTGGACTGCATGCATTTTACGTCTGAAAATGCCCCCTCACATACATCGATGAGCCATTACATTAAGACCCCCTCCAGTCTAGAGAAATGAGCACGCATGGAGACCGAGCGGTGGCGCAGGTGAAGTTCACAGAGCAGTATATATACAATCCGAAGATCGGCTTTCGGTTGGTAGAGTGTTCGGAGTCAGAATGAGAAAAGCTGCCGATTTATCGGAGTTTCAAATTGTGATGGCACGGTGCCTTGGAACTACGATCTCAGAAACGGAGCAACGTGTATGTTGTTCACGTTCCGCTGTAGTGCGTACGTATCAAAAGTGGTGCACAAATGGTCAAACGACGAACCGTCGTCAAGCCGTGTGTCGTCCGCAGCTCGCTGATGCCAGAGGGGAGCGAAAACTGTCGAGCATTGTTTACAGCGACCGCAGGGTCACAGGGAGACAAATCATCACCAGCTACAACAGCAATGATCAGGGCAATGTGTCACAGCACACAGTTCATCGCAGCCTTATGCGCATGGGCCTGCGTAGCCGAAGACCCAGCCGTCGTTCCATGCACAATGCACGTCATCGACAACAGCGCATGAAATGGGCCCAAGATCATCGAGGTTAGACCGCGGATGAGTGAAAGAAAGTGGACCTGGTCTGTCGAATCAAGATTCTTGGTGCATCACGCAGACTGCCAAGCGCGGATACGTCGATTAACAACGGAGGCTATGGCAACTGGATGCACTGTTGGGCGAAAAACAGGCCGGTGGCAGCGGCGGCGGTGTTAAGCTGTGTGCGATGTCTTCTTGGGACACTTTAGGCCCCATTATCCGAATAGCACAATCCCTGATAACTGTCATGTATCTGAACATCGTTGCGGACCAAGTTCACCCATTAATGGCAACTGTACTCCCTGTTGGTGATGACCAATACTAGCAGGATAATGCGCCACTGCCAGATTCGTCAAGCAGTAATTCGAGGAACATGCTGGTGAGTTTCTGTTAATGACCTGGCCTCCGAATTTGCCTGGCATAAACGCCATCGAACATTTATAGTTCGACTTGGAAAAGCGGGTTCGCGTTAAACCACCATCACCCCGAAACGTACCGGAGCTGGAGGACCTGCTGTTGACATTATGGTACTATTATTTTTAATACACCTTAATGTGAATACTCAAGGCACGCATATTATGCATTAAATCCGTTTATTTTTATGCCGTAATAAGCACAAAGATTCGCCCAGCTTTCGCACTCCACTGGGAGGCTTTTTCAAGGCAATGGTAGACATAAAAATGCAGGGAATTGTCACACGTAAGGAACAAAGATGATTTTTGAAAATAACGTGGGTGTCATCACGGGCATATTACATGAAACTTTAGCACGTAATTACACGGAGCGCCGCGACGTATTCCCATCTTTTAATAATGCATGCCAAACCATTGGTAGTTTAGTACAGATCATAACATTGCATGCTATTTTGCTGAAAAGGATTTTGACAGTTTCCTTGAACGCAGTCTCTTTAAAGTTCGTGTAAGGGGAAATTCTTCTAATACTATTCCATACTGGAGCGGCCGATGAATGCATGACTTTCATGCATTCATACACAGCTATTTCGACGACAGCTACACAAATACATTGGTGTCCAAAACCTAAGGACGAATGCATGACTTTCATGCATTCATCGGCAACTCCAGTATGGAATAGTATTAGAAGATTGCCTCCTACACGAACTTTAAAGAGACTGCCTTCAGGGAAACTGTCGAAATCCTTTCCAGAAAAGTAGCATGTAATGATATGTGCTCTACTGAACTACCAATGGTTTGGGGCATGCGTTATTAAAAGACTGGAACACGTCGCGACGCGCCGTGTAATTACGTGCTAAAAGTTCGTGTAATATGCTCGTGATGTCACCCACGTTATTTTCAAAAATCATCTTTGTTCCTTCCGTGTTCCAATTACCTGCATTTTTATGTCCACCATTGAATTGAAAAAGCCTCCCAGTGGAGTGCGAAAGCTGGGCGAATCGTTGTGCTTATTTCGCACAAAGATTCGCTGGCAGACTTTTCAGTAAATGAAAAACGTTTGGTAAAAATCCAAAACGCAAACCCATTTTTTTTAGTATTATGGTACCAGATACAACAGGATACTCATCGCCACCTCATCGAATTGATGCCTCGCCGAGTGGCCGCTGTTTTGCTGATTAAAGGTGGCCCCCCCCCTTTTTTTTACTGAAGATTTAACGACTACCGTGAGCAACTCAGTGTGCTTATAGCAGTCGCCCGTCTCTAATTTAGGGCCACTGGTTCCAGAGAAAAGAGAGAACCAGTGCCGTAAGACAAACACGACATCCATGCCTCACCGTGATTCGAACCCGGACCTTAGACCACTGCGCCACCGGGGCGGCCTAAAGGTGGTCCTACAGCTTATTAGGTAGGTGGTCATAATGTTATGGCTCATCGATGTACGTAAGTTCAGTGAAAAACAGTTAAAACAATTCTGCTATAGTCTCTGACCGAGTTTTAATAAATCTATCTGTTTGAAGTTCACTTAATTCTACTTCATAAATAGGGGTTGTGCTTTCAGTGCCCACCATGGATTGTTAAACAGACGTGCACTTGGCTCGAGTTCATCAAATTGTTTACAGCTATCGTCGAAATTGTTAATAAGAATTCCACCTGAGGAACAAATACCCTGGTGTCCAAAACCTAAGGACGAACTATATTTGGAAATGTTACAATCACAAAATCAGACGCAACAGCTGGTGGCAATTTGCATACCTGGTGACGTTCAGTAGAAAGTCGGTGCACATGCAAAACGTCGAATCGTGCTCACAGGATTCATGTGGTATCATTTAAATGGATAAAGCGGGAAAATGCGCGGTAGGCGACATGTGTTTGAAGGAAAATCTGGTCGTGAATGCACAACGGTACGAACGTGTAATTTACGTTATGTCACAAAAACGTAATGTACAAAGGTTGCCTGGAAAGCTGTTGGATGGCGCTCCAATCAGCCATTATCGCACACAGCTATTTGCTTTTGCCGACGTTCTACGCAAGGAGGTAATATTACTGAAGACACCTATAATATTAATGGAGACACCTATTAGCTGTGACCTATGGCGGCAGAGCCATAGGTCACAGCTAATTTGTGGTGTGACAACACAAGCAGGCAAAAACGAACTAAGTTATACCGTTGATAACACAGTAAGCTTGTGTATCATTGATAAAGATTATTGAATTACTCATTTTTTCTGTTTATACGCTTAGAAGCTTTTGTTCCATTGGTTTCAAAACAGCTTCTTTTCTGCGGCTGCGTCGTGCTTGCTCATGACGTCATTTGCAGCACGGACGGTGACTTATGGCGGCCAATGCTGCGTGGATAGGAGTGGTGTCTCCAGTAATATAACCTCTTTGGTTCTACGATCGCTTGCTGTTAGGGGCCGAGAATTAAGTTGTACACCTAAGATATAATTTGCAATGCCAATGCAAAATTCTAACTCACCGTTTCTTTGCATGAATTTTCCGCTGGCTGCTTACTGCTCTTTTTAAATACGTTGGGACAAAAACCGTTTTATGAACCTATATTGGTAAAAACAGAATGAAATGAAAAGCATTTTAAAATTGGAATAAAATCGGAATAAAAAGGCAACAACGATTCGTTAAAATTTCAGAAAGCCTTTCTGTTTCTACTTGTCTTTGCTGTAAAATTCATTCACGCAAATTTTGTCCTTGTTATTTTCACAATATAAGCTGTGACTTACTTTCAATTCTGATTCGTATTCCCTTGTCATCTGTTTCGATATCTACGTTTTTGTCTTCGATATCTATTTCACGTTATTGTCATCTTTCCGACGCCCCTCTTGGCTTACATTGTGACAGGAGTTGAGGACAAATGATTCATACGTCGCAGATATGACCCGATCCTACAAAATAATCAATGGCCTTAAGGAATGAAATAATGTGGTACCCAACAGCATCAGGGATTCGCCTTCAGTCTTTACATTCGGAACCAGACATTTGGAGTGGTATGCGTCTGCAGGCTTTCGCCAGAAATACACTCTACCATTGGTGGGGAAATAATGTGAAGCACGTAACATCAGACCAGGTGACACGTTGCCAGTGTTTAGCATCCCAGTTTCTATGTGCTTCGTACTATCTTACACACGTTCTTGCATTCATGTTGTCAAGAAGTTTTTCGGTTGCAGCACAACAATAAATCAGCCCGCTGGTGTTGACATGACGGAAACGGGATCATTCTGACTAGTGTTCAACTCTGCTACTATTTGCGGTGCCGTGGTCTTGTGCTTCCGTTGAACAATTCGTACCAATACACCTATACCAATCTGGTATCATCGCACGACGTCCACAGTTTGCATATTTTGAGGCAAAGCCGTTTCCTTTTTCGATAGGTTCTCATAAACTTCGATAGAGTTTTTTGTGTTACGCTTACTATTTCTGACGTCCTAGTTCCTGAAGTTTCTGCATGACGCGTACTAATGATCATGCCTTTTAAGAAGTCCCTGAGATCTGGCATTGCCAACAATTACTCCACAACAACTGTTTCACCTGCGACTGTGACACTGCTCCTTGGTTCAACTCAGTACCTGTGACGGATGTTTTCCGGGTGAGTAAAATTCCACTCAATTTTTATCTAAGCACGGGAACCCTGTGAGCATTCTATCACTGCAACGATGCCACGCAAGATTACACTGTGCAATTTTGTAGGGAATTACTTCTGTAGCGTGATTATTCTGTGTGGTACCCACGTCGATAAATTGCTAATTAGGCCTAAACATTCCTTCTGCATGGTATAAAACTTTGTGTGAGGGTAACCTAGTTGTGTGAAAAGGTTATTGATACTCACCCAACACGATTGCTGAAATGACTCTTGGGTGCGTTGTTTGTCTTCTTGTACGGAAATTGAAATCGGTCTATTGAATCTTTGAGCATCTTGCATAATGTCTTATCCTTCTTACGTTTTTTCATTTAACTGTTCACCGCCGTCTTCTTGAGGGCAATTTCATCTACTGCTGTGCTCAGAAGACTGTGTATAGGCCGTCTGAATACTGTAATAAGAAAAAAGTAACAAAAGACACGCTATTATGCTACTTTCATTGATCGTCCCAGCTGATGTTCGTTATTATAGTTTCACTTGCCGATCGTTAAGCCGTAACTGAGCCCGAGGGAATGGTACTCAACCGCCAAACTCTGCCTACGTTGCCACTTCAGATTTTTCAAAATGTTCGCTAATGGAAGTATTTGCGTACTTTCCGAAAGACCTAATGTTTAGAGTGATTTATCACCTAACTCATCTTCGAGAAAACGTTTCTGGAACTGATACTTTAGAATTAGTTTAGAGTAATGTGTCCTAATACCAGAAACTTTAAAATCAAGCGGGAGACGTAAAAAAGTCAAGCGACATAGTTTGCAAGCAGAGCTGACATCTTTCTTTGCTGACAAGCGTTGACTCTGGGCCCTCTAAGGGGGGCCACCTGCTAATTGATTTTGAACCTGCAAATTGATTTTGAACCTGCAAATTGATTTTGAACCTGCAAATTGCGTTTGCCTTTAACCTAGGAAACACGGCCAAGATTGCCAAGGGACGGCATACAAATTCAAATCTGACTTTCAACATTGACAAAAAAGCATCTGCACTCTATTATAGTGCGATGACGTGTTCGTTCATACCGTTGTACCAAGTAATTGTGCAGCAAGAAACCAACTGAGAGCACAGATAAAAAAAAGCTAGGGGTTAGTGTAAGCAAGTGAGCTGACACCAAGGGCTATCACCGGAATTAAAGAAGATGCAGAATTGTAATGTCACTAGTATTAAAGCTTAAACAAACGTACCGCCCCAGTGGCGCAGTGGTTTAAGCGATGGCTTCTGATCATTCGTCCGAGATGGGTCCGGGTTTGAATCCTGGTGAGGCATGGATTATTTGTTTGTTTTACGGCGCTGGCTCTCGCCCTTCCCTGTAACCAGTGGCCTTAAATGAGGGATGACGACCACTGCCCTTATTGCCGCCTGAGTCGGTCACGCTGGTCGTTGAACCTCCAGTCAAGAAAAAAAGGAAACAAAAAGAAGAAGAAGCACTCTATGAGATACATGGCCAGAATGCACCTAGGGCCAATGCCAAAAAAGTTATTAAATGTTATTAGCCTGACGGCAGGTAAAACAGTGAGGCAACTAGTGAAAATTATGCTACTTTTAAACTTAAATCTTAATAATGTAATGATGGCACTTAGTAGAAAACTCAGAACATCTAACACACATGAAAGTCTAGTTGCGTGCACAAGAGACCATTTTAGAAATCTACATAATTACCATTTTTCTAATTTACATAAATAAATGAATCCGAATACTTAGGCTAAGAATTATGGGAACAGTCACTTAGGACTCTAGTGGAAGGGATGCCAAATACAATGCAACTGCATGTAAGGCATTAGCTCTTGTATATGCAGTAATGTAGGGTACAGTAGCAGAACAGCAGCCCAAAGCAATACCATGGAGGAAAAGTAGGGAAAGCGATTAAGGTGACCCTTCCAGTAGTAAAAACATCATATCTTGCTAAGAGAGCAACGTGTTAATATGAGAAAAGTGAAGTATATGTACAAGCGTATGGATGAATCACATCATCGCTCTACATGTACAATAACTTTCAGATGCTGTCTGTTAGCTTAGTTAGTCAGACTTGAATTTACATGCCTTACCTTCACAATTCTGGCTGTGTTTCCTAGGTTATTGTTATAAACGCAGTTTTTTCAGATGAGCCCCTTAGGGATCGTAGGATCGACAGTCGTCAGCGAAAAATGCAACCAACTAAGCTCATGCTATACGCTGGGAACATCGCTGCAACTGCCGGTGGATTCGAAAGTTGCTCGTACTAGGACATTACCTAGTTTCAGAGTTTCGGCCATGTTATATTTAGTTTTCTGATAAATGCGTCCTTTTAGATCAAATCGCTTTTTTCCGCCGCAGACAAAAGAAATTTCGAACCAAGACGTATTTATAACACAAGTGATCATGTTTCGTAAACATTGCCTTGTTCAAAAATCGTTTCGCGAAAAATGCGCTGAGAGCTCGGTAACATGGAAGGACGTGCACTTCAGGCTACCACAGCTTCTGAGGAACGTCTGACTTTACCACTTTGAAATAGAAACTCTTTAAAGAAATTATAGAATGCTTTCATCCAGATTACTTTTGCTCCGTCTGTATAATCTACATACGAAACACATTCGCGTAATTGTAGTGACACAAGTATGTTATAGACAGACAGACTTTATACTGTGGTATATAAGTGATTCTATATACTGTGGTATATAAGTGATTCTATATCTGCCTTAAGATAGCAAAGGGACATCTCAGTAAGGGAAGAAAACAGATTATGGCTCTGAGAAAAGAAGATGGTTCTATAACAAGAAATAGAGGTGAAATTTTGACAAGAGTGAAAGATTTCTCTCCAAATTATATGAAAGGGATGATACATGTACTCCAGGCATCATGAAAGGTACCAGAGTTCTTCCAGTCCTCCCAGCAGAAGTTGCTCATGCAATCAAGAACATGAAGCGAGGGAAAGCTCCAGGAGAAGATGGAATTACTATAGACATCATACAAGAAGCAAGTGGAGAAATTGAAACAGTACTCGCCCAAATTTTCACTCGATGCCTTAATGAAGGGAAGATTCCTGAGGATTGGAACAATGCTACAATGATCCTGCTACATAAAAAAGGTGACATTGAGGATCTCAGGAACTACAGACCTATCAGCCTCCTATCAGTGGTTTATAAAATCTTCACTAAAGTTCTTTCACACCGCTTGAAGGTAACACTGGACATGGCTCAACCGAGAGAACAAGCTGGATTCAGGAGTGGCTACAGCACAATAGATCATATCCACGTACTGAGAGAACTGATTGAAAGAGCGAGGAATATGAACTTCCATTGTGCATGGCTTTTATCGATTATGAAAAAGCCTTTGATTCGGTGAAACCATCAGCAGTTACCACGGCTCTGAAATCCTGCGGTATTGAAGATGCATACATTAATATTATTAATAACATCTATGAAAATGCAAGTGCAAAGATTCGGCTGTTTGAAAATACAACACACGCCATAAAAATTGGAAAGGGAGTGAGACAAGGTGACACCATATCTCCGAAGCTCTTTAATGCCACATTGGAAAATGTCTTTCAATCACTGAACTGGGAAAACAAAGGGATAAAGATTAATGGAGATTATCTAACCCACCTTCGTTTTGCTGATGACGTAGTCATTTTTGCAACTACCCCATCAGAGCTGCAGAGTATGATCCAGGAACTTGCTGACAAGAGTAAAAAGTGGGATTAAAAAAGAACTTTCAGAAGACAAAAGTGATGTTCAATGCTTTTACAAGAAATGAAGATTTATCGATTGATGGAGAAAAACTGGAGATAACAGATACGTATGTTTATCTTGGACAGCAGATATCAAGTGAGGGTCACATTGATGAAGAAATTAATCGGCGTACAAAACTTGCCTGGAGAGCTTTTGGAAGAAACAGCATAATTTTCAAGAGCAATATGCCATTATGTCTTAAAAGAAAAGTGTTTGATCAATGCATCCTTCCAGTGCTTACGTATGGTGCAGAGACGTGGACCTTAACTAAAGAGACATACAAAAGCTGCAGACAACTCAAAGTAGCATGGAGAGGTGCATGCTTGGTATAACCAGGAGAGATAAGAAGAGGAACTCGTGGATCCGAAAAATGACGAGAGTGGAAGACATCATGATCAGAGTTAAATCCCTGAAATGGCAATGGGCTGGACATACTGCCAGAAGGACAGACCATAGATGGACAGCCGAAATTTTAGATTGGATTCCAAGGGACAGGAAAAGACCCAGAAAAAGACCACATGGGAGATGGGTGGATGAAATTCGTAAATATGCGGGAGTGACATGGAGGAGACTGGCACAAGACAGACCGTTGTGGAGGAAACTTGGGGAGACCTTCGTCCAGCAGTGGATTGATAATGGTTGACAATGATGATGATGATGATAAGTGATTCTTCTAGTTTGAGAGTATGACCATTATATAAATAGTGGGTATTAACTAATATAACGGCACACTCCGCGGGTAATTACTTTTCTACTTTTTAAGATACTTGCTGTTTTATTTGTGTTATTCAGCAGCAAATTTGCACGATCGATTTTTTAAGCTTTCCAACCGTAGGTTGAAGAAGCGTTTATGCTCCAGCTTTGTCCGTCCGTCCGTCTGTCCGCACGATAACTGGCGTAAAAATGGTTTGATTTCGATGAAATTTTAGTATGTGGTAGGGGACCACCTGGGGACGAACCCTATTGAAAATGGGACAAATGAGGTCAAAGGTCATGACGTAGGAGCGGGATGCATTCCATTGCCCTTATGCGTCGTAACTTGCGTAAATATGGTTCGATTTCGATGAAATTTCAGTATGTGGTAGGGGTCCACCTGGAGACGAACCCTATTGAAAATGAACGAAATGGGGTCAAACGTCAGGAAATAGGATTGCGATCCATTCCATCGCCCTTATCCCGTATTATTAAGGTGGACGTCAAGTAATTTTGCTTCCTATACTTCCAATGGAAAAACTTTTGTACACATTTCCTTCACAATTAATGTGTACCCAAGGATTAAAATTTGAACATCGATTAAAATAACTTCATATTATAACTTGGAATACTTAATATTTTCTAAAACATAAACCATAATTATATTAAAAATCAATAACTTTTCCTTTGGTGGTGTTGAAACCAGAAAAAGGATGGCGCGACCTGTTCTTTAATAACGTCAGTAGACAAACAGATATTGGATTGCATTATTATAGTTATGTTTTAGAAGATATTAGGTATTCCAAGTTATAAAATGAAGATATTTTAATCGATGTTCAAATTTTCATTCTTGTGAATGCATTAATTATCCAGAAAAAAGATGGCGCGACCTGTATTTTCATGACGTCAGTAGACAAACAAATGTTGGATTGCATAATTATGGGTATGTTTTAGAAAATATTAAGTATTCCAAGTTATAAAATGAAGATATTTTAATCGATGTTCAAATTTTCATGCTTGGGAACGCATTAATTGGGTAGAAAATGTGTACAGAAATTTTTCCATTCGAAATATAGGAAGCAAAATTACTTGATGTTAACCTTATAGGAGCAATTCTTGTACGTATGTAAATTTTATTTTGAAAACGGCTCTAAGGATTTTGATGAAAGTCGTTAAATTACCAATTTCTGGTACTAGAAATCGAATTGGCTTGATCTCGACTTTAGGAAAATTCGTTTAGTGGGTTAAATAACCACCCCGAATCACCACGTTTTCAGTGTAGTGTCATGGCGTCGTCCCATTAGATGTCGGCGCGCGGTCACGCCATCTGTCTCATTACGTCCTGCGTTGTGTGTGGATCCTATTAAAGATTTATGACGTCACACTCTTGCGAGCAGATGGTCACGATTCCCATCTGCCTCAATTGGTCACGCGTTGTGTGCGTATGTTCGTCTGCACGATAGCTTGCAGACGAACATAAAAATCGTTCGATTTCGATGAAAATTCAGTATGTGGTAGGAGAACACCTGGGAAGAAACCCTGTTGAAAGTGAAAGAAATGGGGTCAAAGGTCAAGACATAGGAGCGGGATGCATTTCACTGCTCTTATGCGTCATAACTAACGTAAAAAAGGTTCGATTTTGATTAAATTTTAGTATGTGGTAGGAGATCACCTGGGGACAAACCCCTAATGAAAATTGGCGAAATGGGGATCAAATGTCAGGACATAGGAGCGGAATCACTTCCATCGCCATTATGCGTCATAACTTACGTAAAAATGTTTCGATTTGGATGAAATGTTAGTATGTTATAGGGGCCTGCCTGGGGACGAATCCTATTAAAAATGGGCGAAATGGGGTCAAAGGTTAGGACACAGGAGCGGGATTTATTCTATAGCTTTTATGCATCATAACTTACGTAAAATTGCTTCGATTGTGACAAAACTCTATCATATTATTTCAGAGGTACACTGAACCAGTTCTATTGAATATAATCGAAATGGGATCAAAGGTCACGGCACAGGAGTGAAATTTATTCCACAGCCATTTTCCTCATAACTTGAGTAATGATTTCTAGTGTGTTGTAAAGCGTATCATAATCAATACATTGCATGATTTTACTAACTTGTTTTAGTATGCCAGAAGAATGTGCTTATGAGAACCTGATTATGGTGTAAATCCTTCGAGCTATTTTTACAATAATACCGAGGAACTCTCTAATTATACATACATGATAGCTGAAATTGTGTAGTTTATTTACATTGGGGCAAACATTGCGATTCATCGATGAATAGCATTTTTGAAAACTATGATTAGCACTGCTTTGTTACATTACTGATGCGTGTTATCAGGTGAATTCCATAAAACGCTAATAAAAAAAATATGATAGCAAAGTTTACGTATTTGGACATGTTAAGATTTTTTTAAAGAAACAATTGGCCGGCACTTTTTATCCTTCGGGAAGTATAGGCAGTTCTCTGTTCTTAAAAGTTTAGTCTCTAGATTGTGTCCAAATTGATTAGGAATAGTTCCTCCATAACCGGAACCACCTCCTCCTCCTCCATAAGATCCTCCAAACCCTCCTCCTCCTCCTCCATACCCTACAGTTATCGTTGCATTGTAAGGAAGACACATGAGTTCCTGTAATTCAGTCACGTTATTACAAATTGCACAGTGAACATTTCGAAAGGAACTTTTAAGACTGCCGTAACTAGTCACTGGACGTGAAAGCAGCGCCATGTATGATTCACACTTTTCTCTGACGCTGTCATCTTCCCAGTCTTTAGCACAACTCCACGAAATATCATTCCGGCACACTTTCGCATCTAAGAAAGCTCTCCCAATATTGTTACAGTCGATATTTACATCAACAGGAAAGAAAACAGACCCTTTAACAGACAACTTTATCCAAACCCCCCATTCATTAATATCTTTTTCATATACCAGTTCATGAGAAACGTTTTCGTGTTCTTCAAGTCCTAAGGATGACATATATAGCTTCCTTTTGATATCGACATTCCACAAGACGGCTTGTTGGTGATCATTATTGCAGACAGCACAAAAGTAGTTCAGATACATTAAACCACTTACATTACTGATCGCAGGAATATATGTGTACAGATTTAATGATTCAAAACCATCAACCTCACAAAGTTCTTTGACGCTGGAGGAACCATTCCAGCTTGGACTGCATTTTGTAATAAACCAGTAACTTTGATAGCAGCCGAAAGAGCGAAATCTTGTGTTCATGCAACGCTCTTTTGGGCGTGATAAAGCAAGATGAGCGTACGGCGAGTCTGCGCAGCAGGTGTGTTCATGAACACATGACTGATCACAGCTACAGGTATTGATGTACCATGAATCAATGCGAGAGGTTGAGCCGCATGTGTCCACTGGTGGGCAAGAAACTCCCAGCTGTTGCAGTTCCTCGTAGTTTACACACATAACGACTGTTATCCAGAAATGGAACAACACCGAAATAAATTTTTGTCTCCGGGTGGCCAACCACATACTTGAGTGTTAATGCCGATTCCAAACAGCAGAGAGTCCTACAAAAGAAATTGAAATTATCATTAATGAATAATTAATTCATAAGTTCAAATTATCATTGATGAATAACTAACTAATAACTTTAAATTATCATTCGTGAATAATTAATTCATAAATTTATGATTCACGAACAATTAGTTTATAAATTAAAATTTATCATTCACGAATAATTAATTCATAAATTATTCATGCATGAAAAATTAATTTATAAATTTAAATTTATTATTCACGAATATTTAATACATAAATTTAAATTATCATTCACGAGTAATGAAATCACAAATTTGAATAATGATCCATGGATAATGAATTTGCAAATCCAAATCATCATTCATGAATATCTAGCTAATAAATTTAATTTAATTATCATTCATTAATCATTATTTGGCAAATTAAAATTATCATTCATGAATAACTAATTTATATACTTCATGATTAACTAATTCATAAATTTTAATGAACATTAATGAATTATTAATTCGCAAGTTTAAGTTATTATTTATGAATAACTAATTCATAAATTAAAATTATCGTTTATGAACAATTCTTCATAATTTTAAATTATCATTCATGAATAATTCTTTCATAAATTTAAATTATCATCCATGAATAATTAATTCATAAATTTAAATTATCATCCATGATCAATTTATTCATAAATTCAAACTACCATTCACGAATAATTAACACATTAATTTAAATTATCATTCCTGAATTATCATTTCATAAATTGTAATTATCATTCACTAACCATTATCTCATAAATTTAAACTACCATTCACGAATAATTAACACATAAATTTAAATTATCATTTCATAAATTGTAATTAACATTCACTAACCACTATCTCATAAATTTAAAATACCATTAATGAATAATTATTTCATAAATTCTAATTACCATTGATGAATATGCAATACATAGTTATATAAATCTGAAGAAACATCCATTAAACAAACATGGACTTTTTTTTTCATGCATTGTTACAAATGTACTGCTGTCCGAAACTTAAGGACGTGGTACATTTTGACCGGGCAAAATCGAAAAAAAAGTTTGACAGAATGGAAACAGTTTTCAATTCAGAACCACCAAATTTGGTATACTATCTCGTGGTATTCTAACTTAGACTGTAGACGGTTTTTGGAAGCGGTTGGAGGGGGGGGTAGAGTCCCCCTACAGAATTGCCGTAAAATATAGTTTTCAATTTAGAACTACCAAATTTGGTATAATATCTCATGGCACTTTAACTTAGACGGTAAACGGTTTTTGGAACGGGTCAAGGCCCGGGAATCAGAGCCCCCCCCCCCGATACATACAAAATTTTCGTAAAATCTAGTTTTCATTTCATAACCATCAAATTTGGTATCATGAAACCCTAACTTAGACGCTAGACGGTTTTTGGAAGGGGTTGGAGCCCGCGGGGTCGGAGCCCCCCCCTCATAGAAAATTTCGTAAAATCTACAGTTTTCATCTTAGAACCACCAAATTTGGTATACTATCTTATGGTACTCTAACTTAGACGGCAGACCGTTTTTGGAACGGGTCAAGGCCCGGGGGTCAGAGCCCCAGATACAAAATTATCTTAAAAACTACAGTTTTCAATTCAGAACCACCTAATCTGGTATAGTATCTCATGGTACTCTAACTTAGACGCTAGACGGTTTTTGGAAGGGGTTGGAGCCCCCCCCTCATAAAAAATTTCGTGAAATCTACAGTTTTCATCTTAGAACCACCAAATTTGGTATACTATCTGATGGTACTCTAACTTAGACGGCAGACCGTTTTTGGAACGGGTCAAGGCCCGGGGGATCAGAGCCCCCACATACAAAATTTTCTTAAAAACTACAGTTTTCAATTCAGAACCACCTAATCTGGTATACTATCTCATGGTACTCTAACTTAGACGCTAGACGGTTTTTGGAAAGGGTTGGAGCCTGGGGTGTCAGACACCCCCCCCGAATAATTTTTTTTTGTAAAATCTACAGTTTTCAATTTAGAACCACCAAATTTGGTATACTATCTCATGGTACTCTAACTTAGACGACAGAGAGTTTTGGGAACGGGTAAAGGCCCGGGGGTCAGAACCCCCACATACAAAATTCTCTTAAAAACTACAGTTTTCAATTCAGAACCACCAAATCTGGTATACTATCTCATGTTACTCTAACTTAGACGCTAGACGGTTTTTGGAAGGGGTTGGAGCCCTGGGGTAAGGGCCCCCCCATAAAAATGCCGCGTAAAATCTACAGTTTTCAATTTAGAACCACCAAATTTGGCATACTCTCTCATGGTACTCTAACTTAGACGGTAGACGGTTTTTGGAACGGGTCGGGCACGGGGTCAGAGACCCTTCCCATAAATTGTTTTCGTAAAAACTAAAGTTTTCAATTTAGAGCTACCAAATTTGGTATACTATATCATGGTACTCTGAATTAAACGATAGACGGTTTTTGGAATAAATCAAGGCGCTGGGGGTAAGAGCCCCCACATACAAAATTTTCGTAAAATCTATGGTTTTCACATTAGAACCACCAAATTTGGTATCATGAAATTGTAACTTAGCCGGGAGACGGTTTTTGGAACGGATCAGGGCCCGGGCGGTTAGACCACCCCCTTCCTCCCCCACAGAATTTTCGTAAAATATACCGTTTTCAACTTAGAACCACCAAATTTGGTATACTATCTTATGGTACTCTAACTTAGACGGTAGACGGTTTTTGGAGCTGGTCGGGCACGGGGTAAGAGCCCCCCCATAAAATTTTTTCGTAAAAACTAGAGTTTTCAATTTAGAACCACCAAATTTGGTATACTATCTCATGGTACTCTAACTTAGACGGTAGATGGATTTTTGGAAAGGGTCGGAGCCTGGGGTTCAGAGCCCCCCCCCCCCCGCCATAAGGAATTTCTTAAAATCTACAGTTTTCAATTTAGAACCACCAAATTTGGTATACTATCTCATGGTACTCTAACTTAGACGGTAGATGGATTTTTGGAAAGGGTCGGAGCCTGGGGTTCAGAGCCCCCCCCCCCATAAGGAATTTCTTAAAATCTACAGTTTTCAATTTAGAACCACCAAATTTGGTATACCATATCATGGTACTCTAACTTAGACGGTAGACGATTTTCGGAACGGGTCGGGTCCCGGGGGTTAGATCCTCCCCCCGCCTTACAAAATTTTCGTAAAATCTACAGTTTTCAATTTGGAACAACCAAATTTGGTATACTATCTCATGGTAACCTAACTTAGATGGTAGACGGTTTTAGGAACGGGTCAGGCACGGGGTCAGAGCCCTCCCTATAAAAAAAAATTCGTAAAATCTACAGTTTTCAATTTTAAAACCACCAAATTTGGTATACTATGTCATGGTACTCTAACTGAGAATGCAGACGGTTTTTGGAAACGTTTGGAGCCAGGGGTTCAGAGCCCCCCCCCCCATGCCAATTTTTGTAAAACCTGCAGTTTCGTATTTAGAACGACCAAATTTAGTACACTACCTCATTGTATTGTAACTTAGACCGCAGACGGAAAGGGTCGGTGCCCGGTGTGAAGGGGGCCCATTCAAAATTTTCGTAAAAATTACAATTTTTACCCTTAAGAACTTGCATCCCAATACAGCACTCCATTACCCCACCTACGGTCTAGGTTAGAGGCCGTAGATAACAATAAAATGAAAAAATATCCGGTTCATGGTGTATTAAAAACACAAACTAATAAACGTTAGCTTTCACCACCAACGGTTGCCTTATCAGGCAGAAATACAATGTAATGTAAATACTGTAAATTCTTTTTTGCTTCGTATAATTAAATTAACTAAATCAAAAGATTTAAAATAAGTTTCCTGGAAATTTACGGAAATAGCTTTTTTATTCATTAACTTTCACCCGCTGAACTTGGTGATTTTAGAAATAGTAATATTTACCTGAGAAATACCGGGTACCCCTGCTAGTAAGAACTAAAGATAATGTTGCACTTTTAGTCAGGTACAAAACAATAATTAGAAAGCCCTAGGACTGGGCCTGTTTAGCAATTTTCAGTCTGCCGTGCTAATTTTCATAAGGTTTTCATAGAAGTCCAAGATTTTAGCAATGCGTTTTTCTGAGGTTGGAACTATTAAGCATACCCTAGGCCTAGAGATTTTTGATAGTTTTCAGTCCTCCGAGCTGATATTTATGTAGTTTTCATAGAAAATAAAATGAATTCTGTTTAAATGTTACTCGAGCACAAAGCATTAATAGATACGCCCGAGACCTAGGCATATGCATTTATAGTAATTTTTATAATGCTGTGATCATATGAGGTTTGCATGACAAATCAATTTAAGAGTGTTACGCTTATCAAAATTTTTTAAAAGGCCTAGGCCTAGCAGCCAATAATTAGTATTTGGTGCCTAAGTGAAAGCGCAACATTATTAACTTGATTTGTTATGCAAACCTTATAAATACGACCACAGCGACTAAAAGTTACTGAAGAGTCCTTGTAAGTAATATTTTTGACCGAGTGCAAGTACAATTTACGAAATGTCAACAGGTCGAAATATCTAAAGTAACAATGAAATTTGGAATATTTCTTTTTTCTTTCTTTTTATTTCAGTTTTGACACTTGTATTAAGTTTTAAAAACATATATTTCTCCTATCGTTTACCTTCATTGTGCTTTCAACAGAATTTCTTACCATGTTTCGGGTATTTTGTTTTGTGTGGTTGCAGTTTTTTTAATGTTTTGAGCATTTCATTTTGTGTGGTTACTTCTTTTTATGTTTTGGGCATTTTACTTTGTATGGGTGTTTTTGTTATGTTTTTGTCATTTTCTTTTCTGTGGTGGTTGTAATGTCGACAGGATGAAAAGGGGAAACTGTGGACAGTCACGATGCCTACTTGCTTATCATTTTTTTTCAAATACAGCACATGATTTCGTATTGAGTTATACCACTTACTCATTAAGCGACTACAGGTTTCTTTAAATATGAACTTTTTCTTAGAGCCTTTTGTTTCCTCTACCTAGCTTTTTCGGCTCCGCAATTTCTTTTTTTGGTTTTAGAATATTTTCCTTATTATTAATCTATTTTCTCATGCAAACTCTTTATGTAAGGTATGTTTATTCTTTCGAAGTATTTTGCAATTATACGTGATGCCCTGTTGCTGAAGTAAAAAAAAATATTTCCAACTGAAACAACGCAGTTCAGATATTTTTCCGCTGTTAACTCAAAGAATGAAAACAAACACAACAAATCTGTGCAATGGTTGAGGCATGAGACAGTACTTACTAGTAACCAGGCAAAGTTTTAAGGAAGAATGAGCTTAAGAATTTCTAACTGCAACAAAAAAGAGCATCCGCACTGTATCCCTCCCCATCCCCTAGTTGCGGCCTTTGGACGTCTTGAAAGAGAAGTCTTAAGGACACATCTGTATCGTAATTGCCTGAGCATTCGCGACAATCTTCTGGTGTCGTAGTAGAAAAACACACTTCCTACTTCGCCTAAATTGCTTGGATGTGATGCCAACGAACAAAGTTTTGCTCTCGCATTGGTTTTCTGTTGCTCTTGATGGAATACTTTTCCCCTGGGGTTCACCGCTTTCACTATAGTCTTCAGGACAGACAGCAATACACCCCAACGTAAAACACCAATTTCACGGCAATTAACTGCAATTAGCGGAAGAGAGGGGTGGTACAGGAAATAAGTCGAACGAGACAGATCTGAACTTAGAAAGTCGGGGGAAGGTGTTGCATGAAAAACTGTGTTTGGCTTACAGATCATTTGGCACGTAGGGACTTAGGTTTCGTTTAATATGTTACGGGGTAAACAAATTGTCTTTTCAGTATAACAATTTTCTTTCATACGCATGGTGCAACACAGAAAAAATTTGAATTTATTTTTGAGAATTAGCATGACGCCTACCGGCCCAGAGTACAGCTGCCCAGTCCGCGCCTGCTGCCGCCTCCGGAACCTGGCTCCCCGGTTCTTCGCATCTGTTCATCCCCCACCTGGAGCGTCCCAGCTGTAAAATACATGTACCTCTGCGTTTTGGAAAAACAAAAGATAAGATGCCGATCCTTAAAATTAACCACTTCTTGTGACCGCAGGTACGAAAATCTTGAACTTCGCTTTAACCCTAACTGGAGGAACAAGCTTCACGTGATTGTCTGTATTCTGAGTGTTTTATTGAATGGTTGCTCATTAGTTCGTAGTTGACTGGAGAACAGAGAACGTGCTTGTTGAAACCTTTGTTGTGCGTTGTCAAGTGATAATAGTGGATATATGTCATTCTAAATATTTTGGAAAGAGAAAGTGCATTGTTTTCCGAAGGCACTATGCAGATGAAGAATGCAACCTAAATAGTTAACTCACAAAAAGAAAATGATTTGCTGAAATGGAAAGGGTATTTATTTTGCCATAACAGAATGCGAGGTGATTTACGGTATTGTCACTGTATTGAAAGAAATTATGGAAATTGTACTGGCTTTGCTAGTACTATTCTTATTGGAGATAAACACAGGATGCGCAATGAGAAACCACATAATCATGCTCCAAGACCGGAGAAAAGTGATGTTGCTGTTGCAAGAGCGCAAATAAAAGAACAAGCGAGAAATACGGACGAAGCCCCTGCACAAATTATTCAAACCGTGACAACGTCAATGGCTACAGTAAATGCAGCTTACATGCCTAATATGGATGCACTAAGGTAAGTTGTAGAACGAATACGAAGAGAAGACATGCCTGCGGAGCCTACGACTTCAGAACGGATCGATGCCCCAATAAATTTACAGGAGGAGATGGTGCAAAATTTCTTGGCAGAGATAGCGCATTTGGACATCAAAGAATTATTTTTATTTTTAACAGAGAATAATTTACGGAAGCTTAAAGAAGCACCCCTCTGGATTATGGATGGGGCATTTGAAACTTGTCCAACCCTTTTTAGGCAATTATGTTCCATTCATGCTATGGTTGAAACGAATCCAGAGATGCACAGACTTGTCCCACTAGTTTATGGGTTACTTTCCAGCAAGTATAAAGAATATAATACTATTATACAGTATTTTTGTAGGATTTACAAGACTATGCATCACACTATGATATTCAGCTTGCACCACAATATACGCATAATAATAGATTTTGAAATAGCTACCGTTATAATGCTGCTAAAAAGGAATTTGGAAGCAGCACACACAAATGTTGTTGGTTTCATCTCGGAAAAAAATGTGCTGAGGAATATCCATCCTCTGGCATAGCCTTGGAATATAGGGAAAACAGTGAGTTTGCTCTCAAAGTCAAACATTTGCAAGCACTCGCATTTTTTCATCTGATGAAATTCCAGCTGCTTTTGAAGAAGTGAAATCAATTTTACTAGAATATGCAGATTCTGTAGTTCAGTGGTTTGAGGAAAATTATGTTCTTGGAAAATTTCGTGGAAGCAGAAGAAACAATCCGAGCAGAAGCCCTCCGCTGTTCCCGCCAACAATTTGGTCAGTAAGTGAAAACAATTTATTTGGCTTTCCCAGAACACAAAACGAACTTGAAATATTAGACAGATGCTGGAATACAATTCTGGGAGGGAAAAAACTGTGACTGTACGAAATAATCAGTGAAATTGCGAAAGAGCAGAGAACAACTATGGCTAAAATCGAAAGAGTGATAGCACAGATTCCAACAAATCCACCCAGAAGAGAAACGCTGGCAAGATAAAAAGGAATTCGAACTTCTTTGGTGCACAGAGACAATGTAAACATGCTGGACTTTTTAAGAGGAATTTCATATAATTCTACCCTTTACTAAAATGTGCTGGTATTTCTCACTAGTTGAATTATACCTTTTACTAACTTGTATTTGAATTTTTCAAGAATGTAATTCCGCCGAAGGCGCAAGAATGTAAAACACAACGCAAAATTAAAAAAGTCAAAATTTTCAAAATAGCATGTCAAAAGCATAAAATGTCAAAAAGTAATCCAAAATATGAAACAAATAAAAATTCAAAATGCAATCACAAGTCACAAGCATTACAAAAATGCGAAACGCTATGTAACAAGTACAACACAAAATAAAACAAATGCCAAAAAAAATGCATACGCTTTGTAAAATGTACAAAATAAAATAAATGCCATATTCATAAGGATTTCATGACGAGTCAAGTTAAAAATGAGCTTTTACTTAGACTTCAAATAATAATTACTAGCCTCTACACCTTTTTAAGTCTTTAATAAGTGCAACATCATTAACCTGACTTGTCATCAAGCATTATCAATATGACTATAGCATACAATCACTTAAAAGACTTGTTAATGGATGAATTGAGGAATCACCAAGTTCAGCGGGTGAAAGTTAATGGATGTTTATAGTTTTGTACTCGAGTAAATGTGCAACACAGTAAACTTGACTTTCTCTGAAAATTTTATGTATATGAGCATGGTTTATTAATTTTTGTGCCTCAGTCAAAACGCAGTACCATAACCTTGGCATGTTATCGAAACCTTATGAATACGTCGGACTAAAAATTCCTAAAAAAGTTTACGCCTAAGGTCTTAATAACTTGACATGTTATGTTAACGTTGATAACTTGACATGTTATGTTAACGTTGTGAATATCAGCACGGCGGATTAAAGATTTCAACAAATAGCCTTTGGGATTAATGTGTTGTAGCTGAGTAAAAATGTAACATTATCTTTATTTTCTATATAAACCAAACTACGTGCTGAAATGGCCCAACTATATATACGTATACTTCAACCATATACCGAAGCGCTGACAAGGTGAAAACAAAAGTGTAATTTTGTACGGTCCCCTAACATTTTATGGCCCGGCTACATGGAAGTGGACACGTTGATATCAAAAACGTACTTTTGTACGGTCCACAACAAATAGCAATGAACACGTCGCAATCTTTGGGGGGTAACGACCACCGTGATCAATTCAGTGGGCTATAAGCAGTCGGACGTTGCCAATTTTGGGCCACTAGTTCCTGGGAAGGGGACAGCCAGTGCCAGAAGTCAAGCACAACGTCCATGATTCACCGGGATTTGAACCAGGATCTTTCTCCACAAGTGGTCGGAGGCCAGCGTCTAGATCACTCCGCCGCCGTAGCGGCACACGTTGAAATATATTTTTCATACGGCCCCAAACGCTCTTATGGACATACTAGATTGAACTGGACGCAAATAAATAATTAATATAATTTGTACTAGCAGGGATACCAGTTATTTGCCAGGTACATATTACTATTTGTGGAATCACCAAGTTCAGCGGGTGAAAGTTAATGAATGAAAAAGATATTCCTGCAATTTTCCAGTAAACTTATTTTAATTTTTTTGATTTAGTTAATTTAATTTTTTGCGAAACAAAAAAGAAGGAAAAAGGAATGGGAATACCTACCTTCTAGGAGACATCTATAGAACTGCCGTACATCTGGCGTGTGGTTCTGTGAATCCCGCGACACAGAAATGCAATGTACCTATGTGATGTCGCATGCGTACGACTTCACATTGGCATTGATCATCATTTTCTTACCGTTTTGAATTTTGAATATCTGGAACTCTCTATTTACATTACATTATTTTTTCTTTCTGATAAGCCGCTCGTTGGTAGTGAAAGCTAAACTATATAGATTTGTGTTTTTAATACACCATTAAACGCATATTTTTGCACTTTATTGTTATCTACAGTCCCTAACTTAGACCGTAAGTTGGTAAGTTGGTTGGTTGATGGTTTATGGTGCAAGGCCCTCAAAGGGCCAAAGAACGCCTTAGAACGTAGATAGGGTATTCTTAAGAGTAAAAAACGGAACTTTTTACGAAAATTTTGCATGGGGCTACCTTGACCCGGGCCCGGACCTCTTACAAAAACCGTCTACCGTCTAAGTTAGATAACCATAGTAGTATACCAAATCTGGTTGTCCTAAATTGAAAACTGTAGATTTTACGAAATTTTTATGAGGGGAGGGGCTCTCACCCCCCGGGTTAAAACCCCTTCCAAAAACCGTCTAGCGTCTAAGTTAGAGTACCATGAGATAGTATACCAGATTTGGTGGTTCTGAATTGAAAACTGTAGTTTTTAAGAGAATTTTGTATGTGGGGGGCTCTGACCCCCGGGCCTTTACCCGTTCCAAAAACCGTCTACCGTCTAATATTTTTAGTGCCAAAGAAAAACGTAATATTCCTATCCTGTCTGCGTGTCCAAACTTTATAAATTTGATCAGGGAGCAAGACGTTCGAAATCGTACGTTTTCCTGCATTCGTTTTGTATCTAACCAAAATCTGTAAACGCGACGAATTGACATAGTGGACGAATTTGTCCGCGACGAATTGACGCGCGACGAATCGTCGTGGTCGATGAATTGACGCGCGACGAATTGACGTAGTCGACGAATTGACGCGCGACGAATTGACGTAGTCGACGAATTTGTCCGCGACGAATCGTCGTGGTCGACGAATTGACGCGCGACGAATTGACGTAGGCGACGAATTGACGTAGGCGACGAATTGACGCGCGACGAATTCACGTAGTCGACGAATTTGTCCGCGACGAATTAACGCGCGACGAATTGACGCAGTCGACGAATTGACGCGCGACGAATTGACGTAGGCGACGAATCGTCGTGGTCGACGAATTGACGCGCGAAGAATTGACATAGGCGACGAATTGACGTAGGCGACGAATTGACGCGCGACGAATTGACGTAGGCGACGAATTGACGCGCGACGAATTCACGTAGTCGACGAATTGACGCAGTCGACGAATTGACGCGCGACGAATTGACGCACGCGACGAATTGACGTAGAACTGGGTGTTATGGCTATACATATTTTTAATATACTTGCTTATGGTAATTCGCTGCCACCAGACCAGGAAATTTTTGTCCCAGTCAAAAAACGCTGTTGTTCAGCTCCTCAGAGGCATGGTGAAGGAAAAGATGACTTGTAGAGTATAGAGCTGAGCAGGTGGTACACTATATACAGGTTTTGCTTTACAACTTGGTGACAAGTAGGTTGAAGTTACATGTCAAACGATAAAAACGGTTCTTGAACTTGAGCAATTCGACTTTCCAGCACGATCATAGTTCATTCATAGTCCAGTCTTTGCATGATACGTGAGCAGCATCAAGAAGGTATTTATACATAGCAATTATATGCTCTTCGCAGGTGGCTAGATTTCTCTCTCAGGTGGGTGGAGTATTTCCCTGGCAGACCGCAGTCTGGCATTTAGTAGTATTACACAGTTATAATCAATTACCCACAGGTAATGCAACGTATATACTCTAGTGGCCTTAACCCGCAGGTAGGCACCTAATTAACTCTCTAGTCAGCCGCAGCCAACTAGCGTACATACATCTCGAGCGACGACTACAAAACGAACGTCCTCTTCCTATTCGAGCAAAAAGAGAGAGTGTCCTAAAAGTTCGTTACAACTTGTTCCCGTTTAAACTCTCTGTACAGCACGGAGAGCGAACAGCCAATCCCGAACGCGCAATCTTCGGAGCAAGAGGCTATGTGGTAAATCTCTCTTCTCTCCTCAGCTGTCTCTCTAGCTGCTTCAAACTTCCTGCGCCAGTAAGACATCCCAGTGTTCTATAAACTTTTGCCTCAGCATGGAATTCACCAAGGAAAGAATTTCCTTCCCCTTCTCCTCTCCGTGGGTACCTGGGCACACAATATGGCCGACCTGAAGTCATTTTTCTTTCTACAAGGATAAAATGGCGTTCCACCTCCCATTTTGGAGTTTTTCCATTTTCCCTGTCTTCAATATTTTTTTACATCATCACAACAGTTCCCATGACCTGAAGACGATGGTTGATCGGTGGCTCAAAACACAAGCGACAGACTTCTATGAGGAGAGTAACCAGAATCTTGTGTCACGATATAACAAATGCCATAATATCCACGAGGAATATGTTGAAAAGTATATTAAGGTATGTAGAATTCATCGCACAGTAAAAATTAGTAATCAGTATTTTTTTCTTTTTGTCTTCAAATGGACTTAGTTTCTGGATGGCGTTCATTGTGTTCATTTTGTTGTTGGAAACAACAACAAAATGAACACACATCAAAAATCATGGGTAATATGTTGTAGAGATATCGAAACAGAACAATTTTTTTACACAGGACGTACAAGCCTCACCAGTCGTCCAGCGACATTTTTTCATCAGCGCTTCATAAACAGGTTACTGGGTGAAGTCTTGAGTAGGGGGATATATGCATGTTTGGAACCGTTGTGTTATGGAGCACGTGGTTCATGAGCTCTTAGGATAAACTGACCAGCTCCTTCTAGAGATCCTTGATAAGTGTTGGAATTGTGTCTGGTGGGAATTTCCTTTCCGCAACTCATCTCCCCAGAGCGACGGATATGTGTTCGATTTGGGTGAGATCAGCAAACTCCATCTGATGGATACCCTCATTATCGAGTACTATCGTCAGCTACACTGCAGTGAGGACTGGCATAATTGCTCATACAAATGAAACCTGGGCCCAGAGAGGACCACGGAATAAAGAATGTGGTGAAGAATCATATCACTACTACTGTAGGGATATGATGATTTTTTGCTGACAGATGATTTTTCCTTGATCAACCATTTGCATTTTAGTACGTTCATTGACCATGATACCAACCCACACCTTGACGCAGTGACAATCATATTTCTCGCGTTCCATGATGTCTCTGGCATCATATGCTGTTTCATTTCCCTTCAGATCATTGCTGAGACTAGAACGGCTTAAATCTGCCATCAATTAATTTGAAGACCATCTTGGCCCAATGATCTGAGGACCAGTGAGCGTGAAACATACACCACTCATGGTGGACTGTATGGTACGCTTGAGATAATGGTAGACCGCGTAAGGATTTCCGAGAATATAGTCCTGCTGCATTTAGTCGTCTTGACAAGCTTTGGCGCAAAATTCGCATATCATTAGCCAGCTGGCCTGCAGTACATGTTTTGAATCCGTGTTGCTCTTATGGTTAAGGAACGACTTATGGCTCGCTCGTACAGCTGAAACGACATTCACGAAACATTTCATAGCGGTTTTGTATCTCCCGAACGTTGACCAAAGCAGAAACCCTATGCCGTGCGCTACTCCAAACTCTCTGCCGATATTGGTTGCAGTCAGGACATCTTCGAGCTTACCGATAATTCGGCCTTGGATACAATCTCCCTATGACATTCGCGAGACATTCTTTCGTCACCTCAGACATGCAGCTTCTCTCTCTCTCTGTCGCTGAAACACATAAGAAACTGAAGGAACACATATCAGATACGACTCGATCTTATGCCTATATCACCTCAGGCAGTGGCAACGTGCTCTCAGCAAATTTGCATAAGCATCATGGAATGTCTTCATACGCTACACCGCACTTTAATGCATATGTTATCAAGTTCTATTGGTTCCACGACGCGCTGTTATCATTAGATTTAACGTTCATCTTTAAGTTTTGGATAGCAGCGAAGGATAGAGTACCGCCGCAAACAATTAAATTAACTTGAATAATTTCTCCCCCCCCGATGGTGCCCTCAATTTGTTGTGGTGGTGGTGGGCCGGGGGGGGGGGTGTCCTACGATGAACCTTGAAGCTATGCCGGCGGGAACATCTGTTCCGGGTAGGGCCACCCAAGCCGGTCAGGTTTAAAGGAGAGTGGTTAGAGTAAGAATGGCACCCTGGTCCTCCAGGATGGTGGTTGGCGCAACGGGCCAGCTCCTCGTTCTCCGTAAAAATTTTAAAAATGCTAAAAAACCAAATTGTAATAATGTCAGACCGAATTCACGGAAGCAATTTCGGAAACGGATACGCACAATGAATTTTGGATGCTCGAATGTACAAGAATTGACATCCAAGATAAACCTGCTCCCTGGCGAGTGACAGGTCTTTGGAATTGATATCGCAGTACTATCGGAGACAAAAAGGAAGGGTTGTGGAGAGCAGCGTGTTGGTGATTATTTACATCTTTGGAGTAGAGTTGAGAAGTGCCTACATGCTAGGGTTGGAGTTTCGGTGATGATAAAAAAGTACTCTCCTAAAAAGGGCAACATATTGGAATTTTATTAGTGAACAAATTCTAATAGTGGATATACGTAGTTCGTCCCAAAAGTAAGAAGAATGATTCGTTGACGCTCGTCACAAAGACCATGGGAGGTAGGTGGCGCTGCAGATTGTTGCGTGGGTATCTCAGGTAAACAGCTGGACTATCTTCAGTTGAGAGCGAGCCTTTCGAAGCCTCGGAACGTTAAAAAAGTGCACCATTGTTTTTTCACATTCGTTACGGACGAAAATGCAAAGGAGTGTCGAGCAGCGTTATGCAATCCAATTTTGCGTAGAACTGGGAAAAACAGCAGAAGAAACCTCAGAGATAATGAAGGTTTCTTCTGCAATGCTATGAGAACATAGCATTGTCATCAGCCCAAGTTTTCAGTTGGCACAAGGCCCTCAAGGATGGAAGAAAAGCCGGTGAGGATGAGCAGAGATCTGGACGACCTTGAACGTCAAGAACCGATGAAAATGTAGCTGTTATCAAGGCTGCTGTGGAGCGGGACCGACGTTTAAATGTCCGAATAATCGCAGATGAGTTCGGAGTACCAAAACCGGTGGTTCATGGAATCATTGCGGAAAATCTCAACATGAGGAAGATTTGCGCAGAACTCGTCCCAAAAAACTTGTCCGATGAGCAGAAGGACAATCGTCTGTTCATTCCCAAGAACTGTTGGATCGTGTGACAACTGAGCCCGTCTTTTTGCGTAGAGTGATTACTGGGGATGAAACTTGGATGTTTGAGTACAATCCCCAGACAAAAAAAGCAGCGTTCAGAATGGCACACTCCCTCTTCACTTTGACTGAAGAAACCGAGCATGAGCAAATCGAAAGTGAAATCAGTGCTCATCACTTTTGTTTGACTGTCGAGGAGTGGTGCACAAAGAATTTGACCACCAGGACAGATAGTCAATCAGACTTTTTACTTACAGGTCCTGGAGCGTTTGAGAAAAAGTGTTTTGCGCCTGCGTCGTGACACTGCGGAAACGTGGGTCTTCCACCATGACAATGCGCCCAGTCACACATCATTGGCTGTGAGGGAATTTCTGGAGCGGGAAAACATATCTACCCTACCTCACCCCCATACAGCCCTGACTTGGCACCATGTGACTTTTTTTGTTCCCGAAAATCAAAACGCACCTGAAAGGACACCATTTTGGTTTTCTTGCGAACGTCCAGTCAGCCACGACGAGGGCTCTGCACAGCATCTCACATTAATACTTACAGAAGTGCTACGACGAATTGCAGTTTGGTTAGAATAAGTGTGTTCAGTTCCACGGTACTTACTTCGAAGGTGATCGAGCTTAATAGTTTGCATTTTGATTAAACGCATTTATTTTGTAATCATTCTCATTACTTTTGGGATGGACCTCGTACAATTATTCCTAGAGAGATAACGATATGTGCAGCATATGCACCTGCAAATGACGTCACAGAGGAGGATCTCCGAGAGACTTTGGAAGATGTGCTGAGACGGAAAGACATTTTTTTGAT
The DNA here is from genome assembly GCA_039090855.1 of Macrothele yani. NCBI lineage: Eukaryota > Metazoa > Arthropoda > Arachnida > Araneae > Macrothelidae > Macrothele > Macrothele yani. Next base: position 134,194,916 of record CM077010.1, on the reverse strand, counting down.
GGGCGATTTGAATGCCAGAGTGGGAAGAAGATTGAATGATAAGGTTGTCGGTAGATATCGAGAGGCCACGCTCAACGATGATGTAACACGATTAATTGAAATCTATGGACAACTTGAACTCACTATTCGGAACACGTTTTTCCAGCATGGGGATATACACAAATACTTGGCATCAAGATACTAGGAAGCTGAGGTCTATCATTGATTTTATAATTATCAGGCAAGAAACCTCTGTTAAAGTCAGGGATGTGAGAGTGTATCATGGTGCTGAATGTGGTTCTGATCATTACCTAGTTCGGGCTACAATGGAGTGGCCACGGATACAGGTTCCTGCGTTATCTGAAAGCAATGTTGAAAGATTCCAATAAGAAGAAAATTTGCCACTTAAATGTGGATCTTTTACAGGATGATAGTATTAAAGAATTTTATTATAGAAGATTGAATACAGAATTTGATGAAGACTTTGAGGGAACTGCTATGGAGATATATACTTATCTTAAGGAAAGAATTAGTACCATTGCTTACAAAGCATCGTGAGAAAAATATTGTAATAAAGGTAAGAAAAAAGCTTGGAACACAGAGGAATTAATGGATGGTATTAGAGGCAAGAAAAAAGCTTATTTAGAATGGCTAAATAAAAATGATGATAGAAGTAAAGATATTTATAAGGAAAAGAAAAAAGAGATTAATAGACAAATAAGATGTGCGAAGAATGATGAGTGGGAACGGGCTTGTATAACAGTGAACGCCCAGTTGGGTTTTAAAAGTGCCTCTGAGGCATGGGGAATACTTAAGGGACTCAGAAAACAAGTTCATCAGAGGTTAAAACTTCAACTGATACAGATGAAAGAGAGGAAAACATATTTTGAAACCCTATTAACTGAATAACGGGAGAAATTTATGGAGGAGGTATTTACTTATCGGGCTTCTGGTTTGCAAGTGTCTTGAGAAGAAGTGGCTAGGGTACTGAAAGAAGGTAAAAATGGAAAAGCCCAAGGATTTGGTGGAATTAACCTTGAATTACTAAAATATGATGGTGAGAGAGTTGTAACACTCCTTACAAAATTATACGACAGAATCCCGGAGGGTGATGGTGTACCCCAGGCGATGACACTTAGTATTTTGACACCAATTTTCAAGAAGGGAAACAGAAAAGTATGTGGTAATTACAGAGGAATATGTGTAACAAACCCATTTATAAAAACATTTGGAAGAATTCTTCGAAGAAGAATTGAAGAACAGTATGAAGGCATTGAGGGCAGAGTGTAATCACGGCTGGTAGACCCTGTATAAATCATATATTTACAATGAGACAGATCCTGGAAAAACAAAGAGAGAAATTTATAGGCATGGAATTAATATTCATTGACTTGGAAAAGGCTTATGATAGTGTTCCTCGAAAACTACTTTGGAAGGCTTTGAGGATGGCAAATATTGGTGAAGAAATAATCAGTGTTATTCAAAAGATATATAGTGACAATGAATGTATTATCAAGTGTGTACAACAACTATCAGAGGTTTTTGTGAATAGTAAAATTCTTTTACAGATATGCTGTATGCTCCCTACATTATTTAAAATCGATATTGTGGTTTGTCTCAGAGTTAAATTCTCCAGGAAAATCTCAGGGAAGTGCAGAAATTTGGTATTACTGATTCAGAATGATTTCGTGTACCATTTGCACTTTGTGGATGATCAAGTTATCTTCAAGTACGTAACTTATATGTTTTGTAAATTGATCTCTGAATATGACCGTTGGGGACTTAAAAATAACGAAAATAAAAGTGAGCACTTGTCCTTTTATCCCAGAGACTTCATTGAAATAACCGATAATATTACATTGAGAACAGTTGAGGAATTTAAATATTTCGGATCCATAATACATCAGGATGGTACATGTCCTCATGACATTGATAGGAGGATTGCAAAGGGCAAGAAAGCTTTTTTCTGTTTTGAATCCTGTTCGTTGGAGCAGCAATGTCTATTCAAGAGTAAAAAAAGGCACATTTTTTTTTGCGATTGTACAGAGTATCATTTTATATGGTGCGGAGACGTGGACTATAATAGACACCAACAAAGATTACTGGCCACCGTGATGGACTTTTGGAGGCGTTCTCCAGGAAAATCCAGATAACAAAAAGTGCGTAATACAAATATTCGAGATATTATAAGTGTTAAAGTAGACATTCTTCAAACTATTGAGATGCGGAGATTGCAATGGTTCAGCCATGTAAGAAAAATTACATCAGAGAGATTTCCTAAAATTCTGATGGAGTGGGAGGCTCCAGGAAAGAGGGAAAGAAGAAGACCAAGGAGAAAGTGGACGGATGAGATTAAATCAAGTTTAAACAAGAAAGATAACACCGAATTTTTGGGTGTAATAAGCAAGTCTTTTGAATCCCTTCTGACGCAAATTAAATTTATCAAAGCTATTCAAAGTCAATGGAACCGGTATGGAAAACAATATATCTGACGAAAGAAAGATTTTCAATCGGGTTTTTAATTCCTCAGATATTGCTGTAATCAGAATCGTGAGCTTACGAACTCTTAGAAACAGAGATATCGACAAAAATAAGATGTGACTTTACGTCCCCTGGTGGGAAAACCATGTATTATTTTAGGAAGGTTTTTCAAAAGGTTTTTCCATATAAGCGGTATCGGCCCAAGAAAAAAAATTAGTCGAGTTTTCAGGAGCCCAGATTTTACTACAAATATATCAGAAGCAGAAATTAACACTTATGGCCCCTTGTTGCCAAACCATTCTTTACCAAACATTAGAAATTATGAGAAAATTTTTTTCTATCAGGTCTTGTTTGCGATACAGGAAGAATTTTTTAAATCGGAGATTTAGGAGCAGAAATAACTCAGACAACGCAATTTACCTTTGTGCCCCCTAGCGGAAAGTCTACGATTTACTTGTAAATTTTGAATTTATAGGAAAAACATTTCGCATCGGAAACACTATCCAACAAAGAAGGAATTTTTCAAATCGGACAATTAGAAAGAAGAGATATTGACAAAAATAAAATATACATCTACGCCCCCTGGCGTAGAAACCATGCATTATTTCAAGAAGAAAATTCTCCTAAAAGTTTTGTCGACATGAGTAGTATCGGTCAACAAACGACTTTTTTTTCAGTCGAGATTTTAGAAGTTCATATTTTGCTGCAAATACATCAGAAGCGAAAATTAAGATTTACGGCCCCTGGTGGCAAAACCTATTTTTTACAAAAAATAGAAATTATGTGCAAACGATTTCTCATCTAGAGCTGTATCCGGTGCAGAAAGAATTTTTTAAATTGTAGATTTACAAGCAGAGATGTAGGGTGGAAAGCAATTTATCTTTATGTCCCCTAGCGGAAAGTGTATGAATTACTTGAAAATTTTGAAACTATATGAAAATCATGTCACACGGAAAACACTATCCAACAAAGAAGGAATTTTTCAAATCGGACTCCTAGAAGTAGAGATATTGACAAAAATAAGATATACATCTACGCCCCCTGGCAAAGAAACTGGAATGTTTTAGAAAAAAAATATTCCAAAAAGGTTTATCGATGTGAGTGGCATCAGTCCACGAAATAATTTTTTCAATCGATATTTTAGAAGCTCAGATTTTCCGGCAAATACATCAGAAGCAAAAATTAGCCCTTACGCACCCTGGTGGTTAAAGTATTCTTTACCGAAAGTTTGAAATTATATGCAAACGATTTTCCATCAGAAGATGTATCCGCTGAAGAAAAAACTTTTCAAATCGGAGTTTTAGAAGAAGAGTTATCGGCAAAAATGTAATTTACTTTTACGCCGCCTAGCGGAAAATCTATGCGTGGTTTGAAAAAGTAACTATATCTAAAACACTTTTCGACATAAATGGAATCGAAAAATAGAAGAATTTTTTCAGTCGGATGTTTAGAAGCAAATATGTGGAATAAAACGCATTTTTGAATTCGACATCATCTCGTATTTTTGAATTCGACATCATCTGCAGAGAAAGCAAAAGAGAGAGAAGGACAGGGAGAAAGAGGGACAGGAGAGAAAGCAAAAGAGAGAGAGGGACAGGGATAGAGAGCAAAAGAGATTGGAGAGAGACAGGGAGAGAGAAAGTGGGAGCTAAAGAGAGATAAAAGAAGAGTGAAAAAAGAGAGATGTAGTGAGAGAGAAAGAGAGAGAGAGACAGGGAGAGAGAAAGAAAGAGAGAGACAGGGAGAGAGAAAGAAAGAGAGAGACAGGAAGAGAAAGAGGAAGAGAGAGATACAGAGGGAGACAGCAGGAAGAGAAAGAAAGAGAGTGAGGGACAGGGAGAGAGAGCTAAAAAGAGATACAACGAGAGTGAGAAAAGAGAGATGCAGTGAGAGAGAAAGAGAGAGAGAGAGAGAGTCGGTTCATTCTCATCAGGTTTATCAGATGAATAAGTAATAGTTAAGGATATTTTGAAACACGATTTAAATTAAATCTCGTTGCATTTCCATTTCTTCAAGGATGTTCTTTGTTTACAGGTGCAGAACACAAATATACACCCAATACTTTCTCTAAAATCTAGTGTGCTGGAATACTTATCGCTGTTGAAAAGAACTGATAGTATAATCTGAAAGATTTCATTGAAGATATTAAAACTGACTAAAGAAGTGGATACTGTACGTGCACATTTCAAGACGGAACTAATCATTATTAATTCCGCTTGTACGTGTACATCAGGCGGAAGTAGTAATGCTGTTCATTACTTTAATAGAAACACTGGATAGCGCAATTTTAGAAAACATTGATACACGATTCCAGGGGTCGGAAAATCGGCTAGTCCGACGTTCTGGACTGTCGGTTCTTACGTTCGTACTATTGTATTTATATTAAAGCAATAGTAACTTTTAAACGTGACTGCCGTTTAAAAGTTAGTTTTCTCAAAGCTGCAGCAATTGAACTGGTATATTGTCTCAGATGTTTTACCTGCTTTTTTATATATATTAGGTACACATACAGTTCGTGAACCTTACATGTTTTGATACCCTTAGTCTATAAAATCTGCATTTCCTAAACTTGAGCATTACTTTAACGTAATTTGCTTGGTACCAAATGAAAGTAAGTTGGGACAAGTGAATTCCCATTCCAGTTAGCTTCTGTCTGAATGGGAAAAACAAAATTATCGATCTTTTGGTTCTCATCATTTATAAATGGAACAGTGCCAAAATTGTCTTTAATGTTTCTGGTAATTAATTATTCATACAATGATGAAGTTTCAGCACTGACAGACCATTTCAGAACCCCTTTGGAAAATGCTGGTGTTGAGGTCTGTAAAGCTTATCGGGAACACCTAGTAATAACAAAAATGGCCTTTCAAATGGGTTCAGTCGCTTTTGAGAAGGGTTTTTCTAGAAAAGTACAAAGAGTATAAAAATGTGCTTGGTCCGGTGGAAATAAATTCGTTTTTTGCCTTTCCTACGTCATTATGTGAGGTGGGTTTCACTTTCATGAAGAGAAATCTGTGCGACTGACGAAAGAGTTTGAAACAAGATATTTTGAATGCTTTTATGAGTATTGAAACTGAAGGATCAAAGAAAGAAGATCTTGATCCGCGATATGCTGTGGTTAAATCGTTTCATCATGAGATCTGATATCTGGGAAAGACTGGAACAATATGAAAACAGAGAGAAGTTCACGTGAAGTACGGGCTCTTAGTAAGTAAACTTTTCTTTTGCAAAGTTTTTGGTGTTCATATTAGTATATGAAACACATGAAAGTTAAGTGCTCGTATTATGCGCTTCTTTCAATGACACTCTAAAAAATATTGCGTTTTTTTGTTTAAATTTCGTTGCTTCACATTTCAAGAGATTGGTTGGTTGGTTGGTTGGTTGGTTAGTTGATTTTTATGGCGCAAGAGCCATGTTTGGCCAAAGAGCGACAAACACAAGACCATTAAAGAAAGATATTTTTTAAGAAATTTGACAGGCACACTGAAATACACTATCTACCAACAAGTAATTGGACACCTGTGATAGCAAAGGAAAACGAAGTTTATTCACCTTGAATAGGTGGTGGAGCCTTTACGAGCGGCGATTGCAGCTGCGACCCTCCGGGGCATACTCTCAGCCAGGCGTTGTACGACGGCTAGCGGTATTTTCTTCCACTCGGCTTGGAGAAGACAGGTCCGGTCCTTCACCGATTTCGGACGCGGGGGGGGAGGGGGCACCCTAAGTCGACGCTCCAACTCGTCCCAGAGGTGCTCGGTAAGGTTCAGCTCCGGGCTCTGCGCAGGCCAGCCCATTCCATTAACCCCATTGTCACCATACCAAGCCATGGTGGACCTCGCAACATGACAAGCGGCATTGATATCCTGATAGTAACATGGGTCCACCCAGTAAAACTGCCACAACGTAGGAAGCGCATGGTCATCCAAAATGGTGCAGCAGGTCTCGGTGTTAAGTCTACCAGGAATTGCGACCAAGGGTCCCGGGCCATACCAGGAGAAACACCCCCATAGCATAATTCCACCGCCGCCGAACTTCACAGTTGGCACAATACATTCCGGCAGGAGGCGTTCTCCAGGCTGACGCCAAACCCAGACCCTGTCATCCGAACGGTAGAGCGTAAACCTTGATTCGTCGCTCCAGAGAACCTGTTTTCACTGTTCAACGGTCCACTGTCGACGTTCTTTGCACCACGTTAGCCGAGCAGCACTATTGGACTCTGTGATCAAAGGCTTGTGAGGGGCAGCACGTCCTTGACAACCAAGCAGATGGGCTTCCTTACGGATGGTATTCATCAGAAGAACACTCCTGGATGTCTGTTGAAACTCCTCGCGGATGTGGCCGCCTCGATTTGGTGCGGTTCTTCCGAATTTCTCTGGCCAGCACCCGTCGGTCTCTAACTCCCAGTTGCCGCCCCGGTGGCGCAGTGGTCTAAGGCGATGGCCTCTGATCATTCGTCCGAAAGGGGTCCGGGTTCGAATCCCGTGAGGCATGGATGTTGTGTTTGTATTACGGCACTGGCTCTCTCCCTTCCCTGGAACCAGTGACCCTAAATTAGGGACGGGCGACTGCTTATAGCCCATTGAGTTTCTCACGGTGGTTGTTAAACCTCCAATCAAAAAAAAAAAAAATAACTCCGAGTTTTGTGGGTCTGTCGGGTCGGGGCACATTCCGACAGTCACCTCTCATCTTCCACTTTCCAATCACGCAGGCCACTGCCGATTTTGGATACTTCAACTTGCTGGATATGTCATGTATGGATCGGCTATTTCTGTGATACCCGACGATTACACCTTTCTCGAAAACAGAGGGCTCCGAACTGCGTGGCGTCTTGCATGCGACTGGTTGCGTTGTTGTTTCCCAAACGATATTTAACGGCGGCGGCCATGACGTGTTTCAGAACCGCAGATATCGTCGATTGCAGGGGTATGCAATTACTTGTTGGTATATAGTGTATTATGACCACCTTCTACGTCTTGTGTAGGTTCTGTGTGAACCACCTGAACTGCGGTTGTCCTCGAGTCCGCGGAAGGTTTCTATTGGTATGCTGTCCCATATCCGAATAGGTGCTGTCCTCAGGAAGTCCAATGTCTGTGGTGCAGGCTTCATACGCTGTAACTGCTGATCTATGTGGTCCCACATGTGTATAATTGGGTTCAGATCTGGCCACGTGGGTAGCCACTGCAGATAATGGAAGTCATCCTCGTGATCCTCGATTCAGACTTAGATGATATGGGTGTACGCCATGGCACATTAACTTGTTCGATCATCCAATATTAGTCTGGAAACACTGTCGTCATATACATCCTAATATTTTATTTCGTGCCTCAATGTTTACACCTCAAGATAAAACTGTTTTTGCACGATTATAAAAACCTCCATCTAGTACATCACCATTCACAAGCCAAAATATTTATTATTTACACTTAAGAACAATATGTACAGATAAAAGCATCATAAAATTGACTAGGCGAAATCTTTCGGGTCCCCTAGGGATCCATTATCAAGCCTGAAAGCGCCACCCAAGTGCAGTGCACAATACTTCTTATATAAACACAAGACGACCGTCATGCATCTGTAACCATGGACACAACAATGCATACAAATGTTATTGTACCCGGAAATTGAACAACTCATTAATACATGTTATTTATAAAGTGGGAGGTTTTAGAGTCTTTATATATTGGCGCCAAGATAGTGGTATGGAGGTGGGTAATTCTTCGTTACAACACAAATCATCAAACCACATAATAAACATTGATTCAGTGAAAAAAGTGTCCCTTTTGTTTCTGGTAAAGGCCAAGTGGTGTATGTCCGCCTAACATGGGGTATATCGTCCACCAGACACCAATCGAGCAAGTGCTGTGGTTGTTGCTCCGGTTCTGACATCATATTCCTGTTCCGACGCTCGAACCCTTAACGTCCGTAGTGTATAACCGATATACACCATTGATTTACTGTCAGGGTAATCTGCTTGTAGAGGTATATAATATATACCATGTTTTTGTTCATTACACACTTGGTCCCGGCCCTGTCTTATCGTTGAAAAAATATTCGATGTCCGCATCCCGAAAGCCAGTTGATGTTTATTGCAAATTCGATTCAAAAAATAAATCACATTAGGGTAGTAATTCACTGAGCCAACAAATCGTTTACTAACGGTTTCACGTTGTAAGCTTGTAAAAGAAAGGCGTTGTATTTGCTGAGTCATTTTTTGAACGCAGTCCTCAGGGTATCCAAATTACGTAGCAATTGAGGTAATGTAAGTGATTTCAGCTTGCCTCGTGCGTACCGACGACGAGTGGGTAAACGCTCTTCTGATATAAGAACGCAAAGCAGCAAATTTAAATACAGTGGGTGGCAGGAAGGAAAAGGAATGAGGGTTGGAATGTGGGAAGGTTTCCGATAAACGGAATATGTGATATTATTGTCAACTGGGTTTCTAAAAAGCATAAAATCCAGAAAAGGTAACGAAAATTGTTCCTCATGTTCAACAGTAAATTTGATGGTTGGGTAAACTGAAGATAAGGCAAGGAAAAATTGTTGTAAGCGTTCGATAGACTGTTGCCAGAACACCAATACATCGTCAACATATCTGATGTACATTGCCGGTTTAGTCTGCAAGACCACCTCAGCCAAAATAGGGAATTTTCAACAGTCTGCAAGACAGACCACCTCAGCCAAAATAGGGGACAAAGGTGACCCCATAGGGTCCCCCTTTTTGGCGGTAAATAACTTCATTAAATTTAAAGAAAGTGCGTTGTGCAATGAGTTTCAATGCTTCCATAATTGCAAATGTCTCAGCAGAAGAAAGTACAGGAACGGATGCTAATCTTTATTCAATAATCTCATGAGCTTCTAAAATGGGAACGTTAGGAAATAATGAAGTAACATCTAACGAAGCCATAATAAATTTTTGATCACCAGAACTAAAAGCTTTAATATTCTCGAGAGCCTGTAGTGTTTCCTGTACAGAATACCTAGACTTCCAGAAAAATGGGCTTTCGGAATGCGGACATCGAATATTTTTTCAACGATAAGACAGGACCGCGACCAAGTGTGTAATGAACAAAAACATGGTATATATTATATACCTCTACAAGCAGATTTCCCTGACAATAAATCAATGGTGTATATAGGTTCCACACTACGGACATTAAGGGTTCGAGCGTCGGAACATGAATATGATGTCAGAACCGGAGCAACAACCACAGCACTTGCTCGATTGGTGTCTGGTGGAAGATGTACCCCATGTTGGGCGGACATACACCACTTGGCCTTTACCAGAAACAAAAGGGACCCTTTTTTCACTGAATCAATGTTCACTATGTGGTTTGATGATTTGTGTTGTAACGAAGAATTACCCACCTCCATACCACTATCTTGGCGCCAATATATAAAGACTCTAAAACCTCCCACTTTATAAATAATATGTATTAATGAGTTGTTCAATTTCCAGGTACATTAACATTTGTATACATTGTTGTGTCCATGGTTACAGATGCATGACGGTCGTCTTCTGTTTATATAAGAAGTCTTGTGCACTGCACTTGGGTGGCGCTTTCAGGCTTTATAATGGATCCCTAGGGGACCCGAAATATTTCGCCTAGTTAATTTTATGATGCTTTTATCTGTACATATTGTTCTTAAGTGTAAATAATAAATATTTTAGCTTGTGAATGGCGGTGTACTAGATGGAGGTTTTTATAATCGTGCAAAGACAGTTTTATCTTGAGGTGTCTTCATATACTGATGGATCTGGTCTTCAATGATGGACAGCTAAGCAGTGGTTCTCAAGGGGGTCGAACGTGCTCCAGAAAAACGTCTGCAAGAGTGCTACGCTCCTGCTCCCTGTCTGTACTGTGGGGTTACGGTATTTTGTACCATTTTCTCTGCAGCTGTTGGCATCCATCCACTCGATGCAATAGCAAACGTGATTCATCAGAGATGCAACTTTTTTCCACGTTTACTCCCGATGTTTTCTGGCAAACTCCAGCCGTTGTCACAGATGACGTGCTCTGGTCATACGTTCACACCGTAGGTCTACACGGGGTCGGAATATTTGAACTGTGGATATGGTTGACTCCTCTGTGCTGTCTGGTTGCAGACCATGGTCAGTTGTGCCAAAATGGCAAGCCTATTGTTTCATGCAGTACACCTGAGCCGTCTCTGTCCTCGACAATTAAGTAGGTGTGGTCATTCACCACTCTTCTACCTGTTATGCGTTACGCATCTGTCCCTCTACTCTCGATTCACCTTGACTACGGCATCCTGTGAATAGCTGACGGAATTCGCTGTTTACTGGATACTTTCACCCATTGGTCTGTATCCAATGCCCATGCCGTTTTCCTAGGGAGTCAAATCTCGTCCCTTACCCATTACAATCCCCGTTTCAGCTCTGACTGATACCGCACATGTCAGAGATAGTGCTGAATAAGCTGTTCACCTTTGCATGTTTGCACCGTTACGCTGTAAACGATCGAAATATCCGATAGTGGAAAGTTCATAATGCTTTGTTTTTATTGAGTATACGCCAATTGAGCTAATTGGTACAAAGATGCCAAATTTCTTAGTACGAATGTTTAGTACAAGCAATCACTGCCATTTAGCGAAAAATGAATTCCAGACCTTGACGTACCTATTACAGAGGGAACACATTGCACAAGGATGTATACGTGTATGCACATAATTTTTTTTTATTGTAGGTTTAACGACCACCATGAGCAACTCATTGGGCTATAAGAAGACCGCGGCCAAATTTAGGGCCACTAGTTCCAGGGAAGGGGAGAGCTAGTGCCGTAAGACAAACACAACGTCCATGCCCTACCGGGATTCGAACCCTGATCCATGTCGGACACTCAGTCAGACGCCATCGCTTAGACCTATGAGCCACCGGAGAGGCTCATAAATTTGGAGGAAATATGTCTATGAAACGTTAGAAATAATGCAAGCAACCAGAAATAGGTGAAACATGTGAAACAAATGCCATCTTATTTGTGCGAATCATTGATCTCTTCTTTTTTATGGTTCAATGACGGCACGTCGCATGGAAAAATCCCGAATTGATTTGAAGAAACATACGAAAAGTAAGAAAAGCAAAGAATATTACCTCTCGTCTCGCATGTGGCTTAGGAGGTCTTTACTGTATTTATTTGGAAATGGAAGTAAGGCCAGTGGGGTAATAAGAAGTCCAAGATATATCGATGGGGGAGTTGAATTGTAGAGAGCATGACACAAAAGTACAGCCAATGGTGTAAAACGGAGGCAGAGCATAAAAATCAACTGAGAATGCTTATTCGTGGTGCACAACGTAAGACCCTTTAGAAGTAAAGCTGCCGAAAAGAAGCAGAACAAAGAAAGACACCTACCGAATTTTCTTATGAATCCTTTTTGACAGGAAAAATGTATTTCAAAGCAGATTTTTAAAAAATCTAAAAATTTATCAAAAACGAAAATGCTCTTACACCAACCAAAAAACTGCAAATAATTTGAAATACGTGATGTGGATAAGGTTATTCATAACAAATGCAACCTGTTAAAAAAATCACCAGGATATCTACAATGGATAAGACATCCAGAAATAGAAATTGCTGCCTTCACCCACTAACGGCTGAAAAGTATGTTGCGAAAATTAACAAATTCTGCAAAAAAGCTTCTCATATCGGAAGAGATTCGTCAGAGACAAAGGGCTTTCCAGATCTTACATTTAGAAGAAAATGTATATAGGAAAACGTGATATAACTTTTTGCCCACTATAGCGGAAAAGCTCTGCGTTATTTAAAGAAGAAAATGTGCGTAAAATACTCTTCATAATGGAGAGTATTCCACCGAAAAAAAAAGATTTTTCTAAGGCATTTGTAAGTTCGAACCAACTCTTTCAATTGTAATAGAAATATACAATGATACCACATGGAGGCAGAAGTTAGAATAATGGAAAAGTAGACAACAGGCTAAAAGTATTCTTCAGCAAATGCTATGCTAAGGAAAATGAATTTTTCGCTTACGTTTCATAGAAGTAGATATAGCTAGAAAATTTTTTGTCATTTACACCCCTACACTGCAAAAAGTTTTCTAAAATCACGAACCACCTTCTGTCATTTCTTTCGTGAATTAACGAAACATATTTCTGATACAACATTTTCCGTGAAATGACGGAAGGAAACCTGAATTTTAGGGAGTTTTCGGACCATGGGAAAATTCTGAATTTTCAGAAACCTTTCCGCAGTTTCTTCCTTATATTGACGGCAAATTACCGCTTTAGATATGTGTTAACGCAAAATTTTGAATTTTCAGAAACATTTCTGCAATTCCTTTCGTATATTAACGGAAAAATTCCGTTCTCACTTTTTCCGTACCCGCATGACGAGAAATTAATATCTGAGGTTTGAATAACTTTTAAATTTCGATCGTCTGCCAAAGGATCTGATTTTGAAGTTCCGTACCAAGATCGGATGATAGATAGCATATCGCATGAAATTTGCTTATTGCGCCACAGGATATTTCTTCTCCTCTCCCTTATTTTGTGCACCAGCTGTTTATTATATATTGTGTTACTGTAAGAATCCGGGTACTTAACTTATTGTACATGTAATTATACGATGCCTATGTATCAGTCTTTCGACAACTTAAGACAAAAGCTATTATAGCTTTCAGGAGTAAATTTTATATTTAGGAGACCTTTTTTTTTTTTTTTTTTGATTGAGGTTTAACGACCACCGTGAGCAACTCAATGGGCTATAAGCAGTCGCCCGTCCCTAATTTAGGGTCACTGGTTCCAGGGAAGGGAGAGAGCCAGTGCCGTAAGACAAACACAACATCCATGCCTGACCGGGATTCGAACCCGGACCCCCTCACGGACGAATGATCAGAGGCCAGCGCCTTAGACCACTGCGCCACCGGGGCGGCCCCTTTTTTTTTTTTTTTTTTGTGAAAACATATTATAAAAATGTACACTTCACCTTTTTTAAAGATAACTGAAAGCCATTCTGAGTTTAAAAACTCGAGTTGCAAATCATTTTGTTGCTTCGAAAAATAGCGATGAAAAATGCTTAATTTGTAAAAAGTGCTCCTACAGAAAAAAAAAAAAAATTACAAACCTGTTCAGAAAAATAATAAGCTCCAACAGAAAATAAAATGACTAAATCACTCGCATTAATGACAAAAAACAAAAACAACAAAAAACTTCATCGCCGCGGAATTTTTTTACGATGTACGTCATACCGATTTCCGAGTGTTTGTGGCTCAGTAGCTAAAGGCGTACGTTACCAAGCTAAATGACGGCGGTTCGATTCTGACTGCAACGGATGGATAATCTGGGGTAAGGGCTGAAAAATTCAAGCTCGTCAGTTTTGCGGAATTTCAGTTTAAGTACAGAAAAACCTGAAGTGGATTTTTCTGAAATGAACGGATTTTCTGACTACGGAAAAATCTGTAAAAATACGGAAGTTAAAATAAACGGGCATTTTTAAAAACGGATATTTCTGAAAAAAACAAAAAACAACCGGACATCTTCCGGCAAATTTGCTGCACGTTTTCTTCAGAAATTTTCCGTGAATTCACACCTTTTATTTTTTAGAGTGTAGCGGGAAAACTATGATTATTAATGTAGAATAATGCTTCTGATATTTACTGAAGCGAAGAGGATACTGTGAAAAAATAAGTTTTTCAGTCGGAATTTTGGAAACGGAGATACGGTTCGAAACAGTTTTACACTGATATCCCCTAGCAGCAGAACTGTGATAACAAAAAAAAAAAAAAAAAAGATGTTGCTGTAAATATTTTCAATCGGATATTCAGAAGCAATGATATAGGATGATATGGATTTTAAATTCGATAACATCTCATTTATATCTTGCAGCGGTGAAGTTATGCATCGGAAAAATCGGAAAATAAAGATAATCATTCTCATCGTATTTCAAGCTTCTGAATGCAAAAACAAATTTTCAAATTGGACTGATAGTTGCAGAGGTATGGTGTCCACAGACGGACAGACAAAGTGATACAATAAGCACGTACTTTTTTTCTACAAAAGGTGTGCTAAAAAGGAACTTACCAGTAAGAAAAAAATAGCCTTCATAACTATAAAACCTTATTGCCACTGTGCGTACTAATAACCTCAATACGTATCGTAACATTTAAATCTTAAGATTTAGAAATGAATTTAGTATTTATCTGGCTGTGTTTTACCTTAGCGTTAAAAAGTAAAGAACGAAAAGCAAAAAAATAAAAAAATGGGATCATCTGGAAGAGAAAAACAATGGGACACTATTTCTTTTAAAAGACAATCGACAATTGCCTCAGACTCACACCTTTAACACATAGAATAAACTGATCGTTAAGAGCATCGGAATATTATTCAACCGCATTCTTAATCAACGAAAATATATTTCAGCTTTTCTCTCAGCCTTCCCAGTTGTTTACAGTGCAGGTCAGCATTTACTTTTTGGTTAGATGCAAGCAGCTCTCAATGGATTACTTTTTTGACATCACACCATGCACTTAACAATTTAGTAAAATCATGCAATGCATTGATTATGATACGCTTTCCAACATACCAGAAATCATTACTCAAGTTATTACTCAAGTTATGAGGATAATGGCTGTGGAATAAATCTCGCTCATGTGTCCTGACCTTTGACCCCATTTCGATGATATTTAACAGGACCGGCTCAGTATACGTCCGGAACAGCACACTAAAGTTTTATCGCAATAGAATCATTTTTAGTCAAGTTATGAGGGCAATGGCTGTGAAATAAATTTCGCTCCTACGCCCTGGTCTTTGACTTCATTTCGATGATATTCAACAGAACCGGTTTAGCATACCTCGGGAACAAGATGATAACGTTTTGTCGCAATCGAAGCATTTTTACGAAAGTTATGATGCATAAGGGTGATGGAATGGATCCCGCTCCTATGTCCTGACCTTTGACTCCATATCGCCCATTTTCAATAGGTTTCGTCCCCATGTGGTCCCGTACCACATACTACAATTTCATCGAAATCGAACCATTTTTACACGAGTTATCGTGCGGACAGGCAGACAGACAGACGGAGTGGCAAAGCTAGAGCATATACGCTTCTTCAACCAAGGGTTGGAAAGCATAAACAAAGCTTTTCTCGATTGCAGACCTCCCCCTTGAAGTCTAAGGAACAGGCTCTCTAACCCGGCATACAGTCCTCAGACGCTTTACATTTCTGTAAAATGCCCAATTTTCATCACCCGTAAATAATCGTTCCAAGAAAGTTTTATTTCCGTGACGCGCAACAAAGAAAGGCAGGTGGTCATTCTGTCTGATCGATTTCTTGCGCATAGGTCATGTGGTACCAAATGGCCGCACTTTATGATAATCCCATGCATTATTTTTTCTACTGTTATTCTGTGTACAGAAAACCTTTCTGACAGTTCTTCAGCGGTTCGATGTTAGTCATTTGACATGGCTTGGCTGAGATTCCCTTCAGAAAACTCTGATGGACGTCCAGAACGTGGTTGATCTCTGCAGCTTCTGTCTCCTTCACGGAACTTCATATTTCATTGCTTCTTTTCAGAGTATGTTCAGATTGTGGGAGTATGAATCAACACATTAATTAGGATTAGAATATTATTTTCTGTGATATTTCTACAGGAAGAAAAAATGTCCTGTCGTGTTTCCACGGAAGAACACACTTTTTGCTTGTATTTCTTGCAAGTTTCCCAGTAGGGGTTGATACGATATCCTTATGAACTACCACAGCAAAATTCTACTATTTTAAAGCAATTGATTGAACTGAAGTGTTAACATTTTCTTTACCTACCGAAATCGAAAATAAATTTTAGGAAGGATAAATAGAATTTTGATTTTTTTAGGAACCCCCTTTTCATTTTAATTTCGTGCCTGGCAAATCATGATTCGATTTAAATAATATAGATTAGAACATATTAGAGTCCCAACCCCCAAACACATGTATAGAAGGTGATTGGGAGGTGAGGGGGCAGGAGAGTTGGCCCTAACTCAGCACGCTGTCCAAACAGGTGGATGAGTGCGAGAAAGAATATGTCCCACACAACCAGCACGTCTATATTACATCCACCTGGTGCAGTAGACGTCATGGATAAAATAATGACGTCCAGTGGACGTCTATGTATAAACATCCATTAGACACCACGTATAGATGTCCAGTGGATGTCCTTATATTGGACGAATTCTGGAGTTACCACATTTGGTCATCCACTGGATGTCATTCATAGGACATCTAATGGACGTCCTTTATGGATGAATTTTGGAGCTCTTCGCGCATGCGCACGTTAAATATCAATAAAGTATGAGACAATTGAGCCAAGCAGAATAAAAGTTTGAAGTTATAATAGTTTGAAGTTGCTCACTGATTAGCACTAAGCCAGGTGTTATTTTTTGTTGTTGTTGTCATTGTTGTTTAGTTTTTGTTTTCCTAAGTGTATTTGTGGTCGTGTTTAAAGTTAGCAGGAAGCAGTTCTGTACAACCTGCAAAGTGCTCTGATTATAGACTTCTAACGAATTCATATCTTATAACAATTTCATACATTATTAAGGTGATACAGTTGGTAACAGCCTTGGTGGTTTAATCTATAAATATCAAGATATTTTAATATTCGGGTATATATAGGATAAAACATTTTCTGAAATTCACGAACCATTTTTTGTGATTCCTTTCTTAAATTAACGGAGCATATATCTGATTCAACTTTTTCCGTGAAATGTGGTGGGTGAATTTCACGCCAAGAAAATTCTGAATTTTCAGAAAACTTGGTGCAATTCCTTTCTTATATTTTTAAAGGTACACTGTCGTTACTAAGAGGTGTTTACGGACAATATTGAAATTTCAGAAACTTTTCAGTCATTCTTTTCATATATTAACGGACAATTCTGTTATCACTTTTTTCCGTATCCACATGATGTAAAAAATTCCGGTAACAGGATTGATTCTTTGGAATACTTGAGGTTTGATTAACTATTAAATTAGTTATATGATGTTTATGTATGTCTGAGGTCCCTTAAGACAAAAGTTATAGCTATCAAGAGAAAATTTCATATTTAGGAGTTTTATGAAGTACCATAAAGCAGTGCATTAGCCCTTTTCTTAAAGAAAATGGAAGTCATTGTCAGTTTAAAAAGATCTCGAATTCCAAAGCATTCTGTTATTTTGAAAAGAAAAAAGAACACGGTGAAAAAATACGTAATTTGTAATAAATCCTCCTACAGAAAAAAAAAATGATTACAAACGTATTCAGAAAACTAAGAAGGTCCAACAGAAAATAAAATGACTAACTCACCCGTATTAATAACAACTAAATAAATAAATAAGCATCGTGAAATTTGTGTTGTATCTTGCACGAGAGCGGTATTAACAGGAATTTGTGGCTCCCTGGTAAGACATCCGCAAGGTTCCTGGTTCAAGTCCCGCTGGAGCTAGTGAAGAAGGTTTCGTTATGTCAGACTGGTACGGCGGAATTTCCCGTGAGTTCACGGCACCTATGACTGTTATTTTTTTACAGTGTAGCATACATGACGTCTGATGGACGTATCTTGACTCACGTTCATTTAACGTCCATTTAGCGTCTATACGTAACATCCAGATTACGTAGATTAAACGCTATCTGGTAAGACATTGGAAAGCCATTGGTTCTCCCGATTACGTTTAATAGACGTAATCTGGACTTTCATGAATGTCCATGAAAGTTCCATATGTAATGTGGTGAACGTAAAATGGACGTCTATTAGATGTGATTGTGTTGTGTGAGTGTGACAGTCGATAGAGGAGCCCCTACAAATTAAAAATGAACCTTCAGAAAACAAAACTGATATATGCGTTTACAGGAACTGAAGCAATTGAATCGGAAATTCTAGAGGTAACCTATACCTACATTTTCCTTAGCAGCAGACATCGGGCCACACTGATGAAGAAATTAATCTGCATATAAAATTTGCTTGGAGGATATTCGGAAGAAGCAGCAAAATTTTCATGAGCAATTTACCATTGTGTTTTAAAATGAAAATGTTTAAATCATTGCATCCTTCCAGTTCTTACTTATGGATCAGAGACATGGACCTTAACTAAAAAAGACATAAAGATACTGCAGAAATCTGAAAGTGACATGGTGAGGTGCATGGCTAGTATAACCAGGTCAGACAAGAAGAGGAAATCTTAGGTCAGGAAAATGACAAGGGTGGAGATATCACGATCAAAGTAAAATCCCGGAAGTGGCAATGCACTGCACATATTGCTAGGAGAACTGACACTGATAGACAACTGAAATATACATATTTTTTTGATTGGAGGTTTAACGACCACTGTGAGCAACTCAATGGGCTATAAGCAGTCGCCCATCCCTAATTTAGGGTCACTGGTTCCAGGGAAGGGAGAGAACCAGTGCCGTAAGACAAAAACAACATCCATGCCTTAACGGGATTTGAACCCGGACCCCTTACGGACGAATGATCAGAGGCCATCGCTTAGACCACTGCGCCACCGGGGCGGCTGAAATATTTGGCAGAATACTAAGGAGTAGAGAAAGACTCACAAGAAGACCACGTGGCAGATGAGTGGAGGAAATTCGACAGCATGATGAAGTGGCATGGAGGAGATTCGCTCGTGGCAGACATTTGTGGAGGAAACTTGGGGAGACTTTCATCCAGCAGCGGATTAATAACGGTTGACGATGATAATGAATAAATAAATAAATCATTATAAGCCATTATCAATCCACTGCTGGATAAAGGTATCGCCAAGTTTTTTCCACAACGGTCCATCATGCGCCAGCATCATCCATGTCACTAACGCATATTTTCGAATTTCATCCACCCATCTCGTCTTCTTCAGAGTCTTTCCCTGTCCCTCGGAATCCAGTCCAAATTTCTGTTGTTCATGCTCCGTTCTCCTGGCAATATTTCCAGCCCATCGCCATTTCAGGAATTTTACTCTGATCGTGATGTTTTCCACTCTTGTCATTTTCCTTATCCATGAGTTTCTCTTCTTATCTCTCCTGGTTGCAAGCATGCATCTCTGCAGGCTTCTTTCAGTTTTTTTTATTGGAGGTTTAACGACCACCGTGAGCAACTCAATGGGCTATACGCAGTCACCCGTCCCTAATTTAGGGTCACTGGTTTCAGGGAAGGGAAAGAACCAGTACTGTAAGACAAACACAACATCCATGCCTCACCGGGATCCGAACCCAGACCCCTTTTGGACGAATGATCAGAGGCCATCGCTTAGAACCCTGCGCCCCCGGAGCGGCCTTCTTTCGGTTGTCTGCAGTCTTTGTATGTCTTTTTTAGTTGAGGTTTACGTCTCGGCTCCGTACGTAAGCACTGGAAAGATGCATTGATTAAACACTGTATTATACATATAATCTGAATGACGTTATTAATTTCAAAACTTTTGCTTGGCTATTACCAACATTTCTACGAAGTAAGAGTTCCTTACCTTAACAACAGCCGATTTTTAAGATTTCCACTTCTTATTCTTCTCACTCTTATCTAAAAGGCTTCGACTAGGATGACTACCAAAGCAGAAATGAAATACAGTTGGAACGTTACTGCGTGTTCTATCAACTAGCTTCGCCTCGGGCTATTATCATCTATAATTAATTGGCTGAGGCCTAGTTACGAACGTTGGCATGCGGACCACGTCTACGCTGAAAAGAAAATCCTTTTGCAATGTTTTTTTAATTGTATATATTGTTGCAGCAACCTTGGCAAAACTTTGCCGTTACACTTCAATGCGTAGGAGGAAACTCAATGAGGATTTCGCTCGTAAAGGAGTAATGTTAAAATCAAGTTTATAAAATACCGTTTAATGTTGCACTCAGCGAAATGCGCTTGTATCTGAAGAAATAATATTTAGATAATTTTTTTCTTTTCAAATCGTAACACGGAAATTTTGGAAATTGGGTTATTCTGTCCTGTAGCCCTGTGGAAAATGTATTGATTTATTTGAAATTGAAAGATGTTCTTGATGGACGGATTTTGACGCATTGAGCAAAGCTGTAAAAATGGTTATTTCTTTCGAACTCTTACTTGAAATTTGGAATCCTCTGTGCATTCTGTTGAGCATAAAACAGATCTGAATCAGGATAACAGTAAATCACTTTGTTGTTTCTTTGGTTTGGACGGTGGTAGAAGTGATACCGTGTTCAAAATGCAACAAAAAGGAAAGTGACGGAATTCACTACAAGTCAAACTTCAGCTACCTTTTGGGACTAACATGATTAGAGTGCATATAGCGTTTATCTTTTGCCTGGCAACTAGAAAATGTTCGTAAAAATAAAATATGTCAAATCAGCAAAATATTGTATGTAATAAATAAATATTGTTATGCATAAAAACAACAAAGTAAAAGCTACTCGATTAAATTTATTGGGATGTATAGCTAGAGTCAAACTCATTTAATAACAACATCAAAGGGACCCCAAACTTAGAGTCAAACTCAGTTAGCCGCCCCGGTGGCGCAGTGGTCTAAGGCGCTGGCCTATGATCATTCGTCCGTAAGGGGTCCGGTCAGGCATGGATGTTGTGTTTGTCTTACGGCACTGGCTCTCTCCCTTCCCTGGAACCAGTGACCCCAAATTAGGGACGGGCGACTGCTTATAGCCCATTGAGTTGCTCACGGTGGTCGTTAAACCTCTAATCAAAAAAAAAAAACTCAGTTAATAACAACATCAAAGGGACCCCCAGAACTAGAGTCAAATTCAATTAATAACAAGATAAAGGGACCCCCCAAAATTTATGTCACTGTAAGTGAGCGATATGCCTAGCGGTGAAGGGATGAAATCAAATTTCGTGGAAATATAGCTCACGGAAACATATAGTACAACACTGAAATTCCCTTTCAACGGCAATTTTAAAAAACATTTCTTATCAAAACAATTTATTTTGGAAAGTGCATGCTCATTCGCCGAAGATCCAAAATATTATGACTACCTGCTTACGTTGAACCTCGACGTGCAGCCTCAATTGCTCTTACTGAGCGAGGCATGGAACCACGCGTTTTCTAAATGTGTTGTGGTATTTGAAACCAATACGTTATCAGCAGAACCTTTAACTCTTGTAAGTTATGCAATTTAGTCGCCGCAGATCAGATTTTCTGTTGCAACACAAACCACAGATGCTCGATTGGATTGAGGTCTGGAGAATTTGGAGGTCAGGGCAATACATGGAATTCTTCCTCACGTTCCACGAACCATTCCGGCAGAGTGGCATGGCGCATATACAGTACTTCTGAAATAACGCACTACTAGAGAGGCATACCCTTGCCATGAAAGCATGTACCTAGTCTGAAATGACGTTTAAGTTTAAACAGGTGGTAGACGTTATAATTTCCGGCACACGAATGACCGGGCCCAGGGTTTCGCAGCAAAACATTGCTCAAAGCATTAAACTTTCTCCAGCAGCCTAACTTTCGCCTCATAGTGCACCCTGGTGCAAACACTTCCCCAGGTGAATGAAGCAAACTTACCGGCCGTCCACACAGTGCAAGAGGAAACGAGATTTATCGGACGTGAAGGCTTTCTTCCAATCCTTCAAGGTCCTGTTGAGATGCTCGCGTGCCTATTGTAGGCGCTTTCGACTGGGACCGAGGTTAACATTTGCACTCAGAATGGCCTGCGCTACGCAGTCCCATTTTCAATAGTGTTCGATTTCTTGTGTGTTGTGACACATTACTTCTGTCACAGCATTGGAATCACCTGCTAGTTGTGCCACAGTTTTCTATTGGCTCGTATCATTCCGGTTAGACTTCGCTCAACTCTATCATCCATAAGCCGTGGTACGCACACACCTTATCGGTGGTTCGTTGCCTTTCCCTCCTTGGACAACTTTAAAAAAGTAATAACCACGGCTCACCTTGGGCACACAAGAAGCTTTGCCGTCTCAGAAATGTTCTGACCCAGTCGTCTGACCATTATGATTTTGACTTTCGCCAAACTCACCAAAGTCCGCTTCCTTTCTCACTTTAGAACAAGAATAATACTGATTAACAGAGCTCAGTATCAGGTGTTATTTATACCGTTTCATGACCTTCGCTCGTAATATCATTTACCTGCGGTTACAGCAATTTAAAGACGGGCTGGCCATGATTTTTTGACTCTTCGATGTAATTAAAATCGAAAATGTCCTTCATTTAAGTGAAGAAATCTGTTATTTTCATCTGCTTTTGTTTTGTCTAAAATCGCTTTTTTAGCTCGTCTTCGGTTTTCCTAGTTCCAGAAAAATTTAACGTTCTCTCATCTGGCTTCATAAACTCGATTTATAGACTTAGTGGACTCAGAAGTCTCACTTAAAGTACGAGGGAGGACCGAAAAGTAGCGCACATAAATTTTTTCTCTTTGCAGGTTGCTGTTTTACAGACAACGAGTTTGAATATCACGCTACACGACGGTTTGGCTGAATCAGGTGTCGCCGTGGTGGAAGACACGACGGCACAAAAATGTCGCGTTTGTTAGCGTCGTCTATGAAAAAAAAGAAACACGGTGTAGTCCGTTTTTTGCGGGCGAAACGAAAAGCTGAGACAGAAATTCACAAAAAAAAAATGGTCGAAGTGTATAGTGGTCATTGTCTACACTGCAGCATCATATCCAGTTTCTTTGCGGAGGGTCGTGGCAACCTTACTGATTCTACACCTTCCGGTCGACCTTAAGCAAGCAATTCTGAGTGGCCAGCAAATCTACCTGCACACATTGCATTGACACTGAAGTTCAACATTTTGTACGGTATAGCATACGATATTTGGCAAGAAAAATTGCAATTTAGCAAGGTCAGTGCGCGATGGGTGCCCAAGAACTTGACAGACGACCAGAAGGGACAGAGAATTATGTCATCTTTGAACCACTTGATGCGTTACGCAGAAGAACATGAATTTCGGGCAGGTGTAGTCCTAGGCATACTACTACACTCCCGAAATAAAGAAGGCCAGTATGTTGTACAAACATCCTGACTCCTCGCCGCCAAAGAAATTCAGAGTAACCCAATCTGCACAAAAAATCCTCATGATTTTGTTCTAAAACATGCATGGCGTTCTCCTGGTGGCGTTTCATCCAACGGAGTACACTGTGAATGCCAAAACTTTCGCTTATACATTGACAAAGTTGCGTCGTGCCCTTCGTGACAAAAGACCCAACAGAGACGCTGCAAATGTCAGACTGCATCATGACAACGATCGTCCACATGTTGCACAACACGTTTGTGAAGAAATTGCGCAGTTTGGTTGGCAGATGCTTCAGCCCCCACCGTAAAGTCCTCTCCTAGCTCCTTCGGACTTTCATCTGTTTGGTCCCTTGAAAAGATTCCTGGGTGGCCAAAGCTTCGATTCGGCTGACGAAGTCAAATAGGTTTTCCGCGGGTGGTTATACGCCCAGAAAACGGTAGTTATACCTCAAAGGTATAATAAAACTAGTACCATGCTGGGATAAATGTCCCGAGCGTCTTGATTCATATGTTAAAAAATAGCTAAGAAATGTAGCTTCACTGTGTGTATGTATTGTTTTGTCTATCTATTAAACTGTTGCAAAAAAAATGTGTGTGTTATTTTCAAACCATCTTCGTATGGACTTCCTTTCCAGTTTGGGGATCACTCTTCTCTTCTTTTTCCCTTTCATTTTTTTTTATTTTCACTTACACGACAACGTCGTCCTTTTTTGGGGTTTCGGCTGTAACAACGTCCTATACCAACATGTGCATCTAGATCATAAAACACAGAAATATTGCGGCCAATTCTATGCACCTATTCAGAAAGATAGAGGCCATCGTCTTCATCAGCAGAAGGAGCAATGCTTTCTTCACTGAGCCCATTCCCTGTGGTAGGCGCCTTCTTGTTACACTATTATTTCTGCTTGACGAAAGCAGTTTCAAGTGGTTTTCTCAGTGATACGCTAAAGTTTGTTGACACATCGAACTGCATGTAGCAGAGTTAGTGTGTGCACTTGCTTCTTCTCCATGCATTTATTCCTATCAATTTGTGGAAATATTTTAAATTCAAAATACTCTTTAGTTCACGGACTGTGATACGCTTGTGGTGTTTGCTAGAAAACGAGCAATTTAATGCTTTGCAAGTTATAAAGCTTGGGGTAGTTGTCTACAAGCAACAAAATTTTCCTATTCTGGAATTGCAACTGTTGGTCCCAAAGCGGTACGCCACCCCGGTGATGCAGTGGTTAAAGCGATGGCCTCTGATCATTCGTCCAAAAGGGGTCTGGGTTCGAATCCCGGTGAGGCATGGATGTTGTATTTGCCTTAAGGTACTGGTTCTCTCCCTTCCCTGGAGCCAGTGACCCTAAATTAGGGACGGGAGACTGCTTATAGCCCATTGAGTTGGTCACGGTGGTCGTTAAACCTCCAATAAAAAAAAAGCTGTAGCTCACTTTAAAGGCTATCGAAAGGTCGTCTAAGTTTTTTCATGGGCGCTCTACTGAACTTCAAGCCATTTTTCATAGGATTTGAAAGATACGGGATTTCAGCTTTTTCATTTGTAAGAAATTTTCGCTTTTCTGTTCCATTGGAATTAGCATAAACATACACTTTAATTCGGTATTAAGACCCGTATTTCTTTAAGTTTCAGTGTTTTGAAAGCACCGATTTCAAAACTCAGCCCTAAAATACGTAGTCTTCATGGACTTTGGACCAATCCTTCATTGCCCATTCTGTTACCGTCTTATAATTCACAGCCCTTGCTACACCATTTACTTTTCCACCTAAAATGCTGTGACGTAATTTCTGTCGATTAAATCAATTGTACATACAAAATCTGTATAATTAAAGAGTTTGACAAGTTTCTTAGAATTGGTTGTGAGTACAGGACCGTGCTCTAGTGTATTTTCACTGTTGTTTTTTATGTTTAAATAAATACACTCAATGGACAAAACATTAGAGATACCTAAACACACCGGACAAAAAATTAGTCACCCCTAACAAAAATGACAGTAGGAAGTTACCGGTTGCACATAGGGCACCTTCATAGCATTGTTGGGAGATAAATAGCACTGACGTGGTCTACAGGATCATTTCTGTCTCGTGCAGTGGTGAAGAGCAACTTGTGTGTTGAGTTTAGTCTGCAATGTGGGTCGTAAGACAGACGTTACTGAGTGTCAAAAAGGAGCCATCGTATTTTGCCGTGCCCACGGACACGAAGTCAATGAAGTCGCCCAATTTGCTGGTGTATCGAAGCGTACTGTCTAGCGGGTCTACAAACAGTGGTGTAGTTCGCAGTCAACTGAAAATCGGCGACGTAACTGTGGCCGGAAAACGATTCTCACCAACAGGGACCACCGTCATGTTTCACAACCTTGTAGCTGCAAATCGATTTCAAGCCAGGTAACCTTGGCTCCAAACAGTTAACGAAAGTCCACTCCAACCAATATCCGAAAGGACATTCGAACGAGAACTGCATGATATGGGCATCCGGAGTAGAATACCACGGAAGAGGTCTCTTTTAACAGGAAGTCACAAAGTCGCACGTTACCAATGGGCTCAGAAGCACCAAAATGTTACCGTAGAGGATTGGAATCGAGTAATTTGGTCTGATGAGTCTCTACATCTCCAGGAGAAGCATCACATTGCCACTCATGTCTTCCAAGACAACAAGCGCCGTGTGCACAGGGCTAAAACTGTGTCCGAATGACACGACGAACAATCAGCAACACTGTCTCGCCTCGACTGGCCCGCCAAATTCCTAAATTTAAATCCTTTTGAAAACCTGTGGTATCATTTGGAACAGAAGGTGAAACGCCGGAATAGACACCCACGTATATTGACGTGCGTGTGACTGTAAATCGATGTTCAATACATCCACAATCTCGTGGAGTCTCTACACACTAGATCATGCTGTTATGAAGGCAAGAGGCGCCGTCATCCGTTATTAGGTAAGTTCTTCCAGGGATAACTAATGTTTGTCCGATGTGCTTACCTAATAGCGTGTTGACCCTCCTCTAGAACGATGCTGAGGCATCGACTCCACAGCCATGTGTGGGACAGCATTGTCCACAACTCCGCCCGAGACATTGGACCAGGGCCCATGCATCTGATGTTCCACTACACGGTATCACAGAGATCTTCATCAGGGTTTTAATCCGGGGACCTTGGAGGCCACTGGATAATTTCAAACTCAGATGAGTGTTTCTCGAGCCTTGCCAGGGTGGTGACTGACCGGTCAGGCAGCGCATTGTCCTTCTGAAACAAACCATCGCCCGCAGGATGCGCTAAGGCCATGAAAGCGTGTAGGGGATCAGCAGAACATGCTTGCAGCGCTTAAGGAGCTCTCTAGACGCATTAAGGAACCAATTGTGTCCCATGAGAAGGCTTCTCAAGCCATCGCAGAGCCACGACCGCTTTGAACAGAGCTGGCCTGGCATGACGGGCCCATGGCCTCGTGATCTCGAGGCCACACTCGCACCCTTGCATTAGCTCGGTACACCACAAAATGGGATACTTTTGACCAAACGACGTGGTACCGCTTTGCAGAAACCCAATTTTGATGTTCCCGGCACCAGGAGAGGCGTAGTTTTCGATGACGAACAGTCGAGAGTGGCTCACGAGTAGAGCGTGAGCTCCCGTAGTCTAGGGTATGAAGCGTACGCCTTACTGTTCGCTCGCTGATGATGCTTAGACCTCCGACATTTAACTTTGACGTGATTTAAGCTGCCGTTGCCAAGCGGCCGGTCTGTACGAGCATGGATAGTCCACGTCAATCCCGGGCCCCAATGGCGTGTGGTCGCCCACCGCTTGCTCTCCAGGCTCGGCTACGTACTTCGATGTACACCCTTGGTACGGTTGCCCTCGGAATTCTGGGGTTCTTACCCCTTAGGCGATAGAATGACTCATCTGTATTGGGCTGATAGTGCGTCCACGATCAAAATCGCTCAAACTACTACGTTCATCCATGTTCGTCGACTGCGATTCACTTTTGGGAAGCACTGCTGTCTACATATTTACGGCCTTCGTTTCGTTTGGGTCTGTTCCACTTTGTTCGGGGGATGCCCATATCAACTGCCCACCACTCTTCTCTGTAGTGCTTTGTCTACTGAGTGTACGAATGCAATTTCGCTTACAATATGTAGACGGGACATCCTGAAAGTAATGCCTCATCCTTAATAACGTTTGAAATTTTGAAGTGATTTTAATGAAACTGCACTGACATGTGCTATGGTATGTTACCAATGAGGGATCAACTTCTTTTCAGAATCGGAAATAAAGATCATGGATGACAGAAAAAAACAGCGAGTCGTAATTGAATTCCTGGAAAAAGAGGGACGTGAGGCTCCAGAAATCCACAGGAGACTTCTGGCGGTGTATGGAGCTGCTACAATCGATATCAGTAACGTCCAAAGTGGGATGAAGAGGTTTCGAGAGGGAGAAATGTCAGTGTCTGACAAACAATGGCGTGAAAGACCCGCAGCTGCAATGACAGATGCCACTAGGCAAAGAGTGAAAGACCTCATCTCAGCTGATCGTCGTGTCACCATACAGGAGTAGTATGATGCATTTTCTACGTTTTGATAATTCACAATTCTGCAGAGATTCAGGATATATTTCTGTTTGGAAGAGCGTCTTCGATTATTGTTCTTCTTCAGATAACGATTTCCCTCCAGGGGGCGTAAAGTTACACTACGCTTTCCTCCATACCTCTTTTTCTAATTGAATGGCTTGGAAAATTCTTTTTGCCTCGGATATCATCCGCTATGAGGAATTATTTATGTATAGTTTGGGGTTTTGAACGTACATTTCTGCCATTATTAAGCGTAAGTGGTTATTTGTGCTTGTGGATGCTGATATGAATCTAGGAATCTGGCTGAAAAAATTTTTTGTAACCGGTTGAATTCAAAATGAGGAACATTGCGCTCACTATGTATTTTGAACAGTGCGCTGAGGAAGCAATTATCCTCGATATTCAAAGAACAGGATTAACATCACCTTGCCTGTGGAAATGGTGGACCGTAATTTACTCTGCGGTGGCGATGATGCATGTTTCCACTGCATGCTCTGGCGTTTCCACTCTGGTTCAAAATGGTGACACCAGCTTTCGTCCCCAGCAATAATGCGTAACAGGAAATCTTCACTTTCTTCATGGTAGCGGAACAGGTGCTGTAACTATAGTCCCATTCGTTGACTCCTCTTTTCATCGGACAGATGTTTCGGTACCCACGTGGCGCAAACCTTATGATATTCAAGGTGCGAATGCATGATCGTATTGACAGTTCCGATGCTCACACCCACACTATTCTCCAGTTCATGCATCGTGTTTCTTCGGTTGGTCTTTACCGCAGCATCCACACGTGCAATTGTCGTTATTGAAACAGCACGAAGTGATGCTTCTGATCTTGGCTGGTCTTTATCATGTTGTTCCGGAGATATACTAAAAACTGTTCGATTTCGATGAAATTTTAGTATGTGGTAAGGGACCACCACGGGACAAATCCTGTTGAAAATCGGCGAAATGGGGTCAAAGGTCAAGACACAAGAGCGGGATCCATTCCATCTCCCTTATGCATCATAACTTGCGTACAAATAGTTCGATTTCGATGAAATTTTAGTATGTGGTACGGGTTCACTTGGGGACGAACCCTGTTGAAAATGGGCGAAATGAGATCAAAGGTCAGGACGTAGATGAGGGATTCATTCCATCGCCCTTATGCGTCATAACGTACGTAAAAATACTTCAATTGCGACAAAACTTTATCATGTTGTTCCGGAGATATACTGAACCGGTTCTTTTGAATATCATCAAAATGGGGTCAAAGGTCAGGACACAGAAGCGAGATTTATTCCATAGCCATTATCCTCATAACTTGACTGAAAATGCTTCTATTGCGACAAAACTTTAGTTTGTTGTTCTGGAGGTATACAGAACCAATTCTGTTTAATATAATCGAAATGGGTCAAAGGTAAGGGCACAGAAGCGAGATTTATTTCAAAGCCATTATCCTCATAACTTGAGTAATGATTTCTGGTATGTTGGAAAGCGTATCACAATAAATCCATTGCACGATTTTACTAACGTGTTTTAAGTTTGCTATAATTTTAGACATCTATGTAGATGAGGCAGCACGAGGTGTTATTGGCTCTGCACTTGTCTATAGTTACTAGGCAAAGTTGATGTTCCCATACTGTCTCTGTAAGCTCGCTGCGAATAGTGGAAGATGGATTGAATTTCTTCGACCTCTATGAACAGAGATCTCAGTATTATGTATCAGGATTTAACGGCTCATTAATGGTTGTCTTTAAGTCCCAAAAAAACTAGAAAAAATGCACTGATCGTCAGTACAGCAATCAGACATCTCTGAATTGACTGCATTTACAGTTTTTCAAGTAACATCAATCAGATCAGAAAACTTGAAAACTTGAACATGACATCTTCCTGGAGCGAAAACCGAACCCGCATCTCCCGATTTCCGCTCGAGCATGCTATCGATTACGCCACCTAGGACGACCAAGTCCCAAAAGACTGAGTTAACACTCAGGTATCGATTCCCGCTCCAGGAAGATGTAATTTTAAAGTTTTCTGATGTGATTAATGTTACGCGAAGAAGAGTAAATGCAAGCAGTTCAGAGATATCTGATTGATGCGTTAACAATTCTGGCATATCTCTTAAGTATTGTGAGAAATATATTTCTTACACGGATTTAAAAAAATGCACTTCTAATATTTCCTCTCTGCCCCCCCACAAGCTGCTATGCCTGTGGTATTAACATCTATGCCTCTGCGTATACACAGCTTAACATCACTTCTGAGTGCTCTCCTATTATAAATAGTTTGTTTCAAATTCTCTGATAATTTTTCTTCTAATATGTTCTTTAAGGTGGATCCACCTAAAATTTCTGCCATATGTTTCCAATGGTAAAACTTCTTTACATATTTTCTTCGCAATTAATGTATTCTCAAGGATGAAAATTTACACATCGATAAAACAAACTTTAAGTTATAGCATGGGATGCTTAATACTTGCTAAAACATAACGGTAATTAAGCATTTCAACATTTATTTGTCTACTGATGTCATAGTTGCGCCATCTATTAACAGGTCTGTACATTACTCAAAGGAAAATGATTGATTTTTAATATAATTGTGGTTATGTTTTAGCAAGTATTAAGTATCCCATGCTATAACTTAAAGTTGGTTTTATCGATGTGCAAATTTTCATCCTTGGGAATACATTAATTGCGAAGAAAATATGTAAAGAAGTTTTACCATTTGAAACATAAGGCAGAGATTTTAGGTGGAACCACTTTAAACCGAGAAGATCATTTTTAATTCTGTTAGGGTCTATGCATATGCATTTGTATGTACACGATATTCGTTTCTGAAAAGAAAATTCGTAAGCAACCTCGCTGGAACACATACAGATAATTGTTCATTTAGCATTACACTTTCTCCAGTGCAGTGAACTTGTATTACGCAGCGTAAATATGCACTGCTGTTAATTGAAACTACAACACCAAGAAAGAAGCAAGCAATCACAATGAAATGTATGGGAGTGATTAGTTATGGTACAAGCTGCAAACCACCACAATTACATGCTGGTTCGTGCTGAAGCAGGCCAAAGAAATAGTAATAAGTAAATCCACCATGGGTGGTGAAAACCAACCCCACACGCGGTGGAATCGAATGAGACAGGGTTTGGATGATCGTCTGCGGTATTCTGTTCCATTCTGCTTCTACACGTATCCACAATTCATTGGTTGTCACAGGCGACGAAGCAATGCGAGCCAGTCGTTGGGCGATGACACCCCAGACGTTCTCTATAGACGGCACATTTGGCGAGCAAGCAGGCCAGGATAGACGAGCGACTTGATGCGCACAGAGTATGTCTTGGACAGTACGAGCAACATGGGGTAAGGAATTTTCTTGTTGAAAGACGGCTCCCGGGATTGTCTGAAGGTCGGGTAGAAGTTCAGCTTCCAACACTTCCGTGATGTAGCGTTGGCTGTTTAATGTGCCTGTGATGCGTCGTAGGCGAGTGCGTGAATGAAACGCAATAGCGCCCCAGACCATCATGCTCGGCGTGGGACCGGTATGGCGCTGCACAATGCAGCCTTTCAGATGCCGATCATCACGGTATCTGCGAACAAGGATTTATATGTCGTGATGCATTAGATTGAATCTGTACTCGTCCTAAAACAAAATATGCTCCCATTCAGCGCTCCAGTTTCCACGTTCGGGGCGCCACAGCAATCGCTGGCGCCTATGGTTGAGAGTCAAGGAAAGTCGCATCAATGGACGGTGAGCAAGGAAGCCTCTCTCCCGCAATCGCTGACGAACAGTGCTTGCAGACATCGGACGATGTGTGACCATCCTCCATTACTGCGCAAGAGTCATGGTTGGTGTTTTGCGAGACGTCACTTCTATACGGTGCAAGTACTTGTCTGTAGTTGTCTGTAGTACTTGTCTGTAGTCTGTAGTACTTGACGGTAGTTGCGTTATGACTAACGCGTGTAGCAACATCACGTTATGATAAACCTCCTTCTCTGAGTCCAACAATTCTACCTCTTTCGAACTTTTTCAAGTGTTCGTATGGTTGCCTCGTCCTCCTACGCGGCATGTCTACATGTTAACAACAGTGTATGGTAGAGTTTAGTGATAGCATGTTCAAAAATCTGCTCTCTGTACGCTTTCTTTTATAACCCCTAGTGTGACGTTTCCGATGGCGTTGTGCGCCTTACATTTGCATGTGTGCTGCAATTGTAATCATTTGCATCTTCCATGGGGTCTTATCCACCCTGCAAATTTCGTGCAAACCCGAGCACTTCTTCATGGTGTTGCAATATCTATTAACAACAGTGCAGATAGGTATTGATTAAGTTAGGTTATCTTGGTTTCACAGTAACACAGTTCTAAAACATTATTTTGGTGTTAGGTAGAACTAAATATCACCACGATTTTCCAATTTCCGTTTTCATAAATTTCTGACATTTAAAGATAATAGCAAATAGCTTAAAAAAACTGAATCTGTGTATGTAGGATCATTGTGCCCCTTGCATTTTTTTTAAAAATTCATTTAAAGGTTTGGAGAAGACTGAAAAACATGATATTGTGAACCATTTTAAATTTAAATATTCTTTTTGATATTTATACTCAGCAACTCAAGCCACATAAAAGTTTTATTTGTCATTATTCTTGTATTCAGTTAGTGTTTTCAAGAGATGCAAACATTTGGATCTATTTATTTATTTGGCTTGTAACTGAATAATTTAAGTGTCTTCGAACATGCACAAATTTAATGTTGCTATTTTTGTTGTTTTGACCTGACACATCTACCTTTGGAGATCAGGGGCTCGTCAGGCTTAAATTTAAGCCTTTTCCCCTGGCTTCATGCTACAGTTCTACAGTACATTACGCTATCTTTTTTTTTTTTTTTTTTGATGAATTGTTTTGTATTGATTTTTTTGGTCAATTGTAAATGAGTTTTAGTGCTTGTATGTTTATGATTATTATACTAGATATATCTGAGGTGGTTTGAGCTCTTGTTTACTCTTGGAATAAATAGATACTACTAAATGTTATTAATTTATAATGAACTTTGTGATATTACTGTGATTCCATATTTTCATTCCATTGTGCTAACATTGTGTTAATATTTAATTTTAGATTAGTACATAAGACAATTTTGATGTTTGTATTTTGTTAAAGTTGATGTACTGTGTTGTGTGGCAGAATTGCCATTAAATTCAAATTCAAATTCAAACAGATATTATTAAGTAAAACACTTTAAAACAAAGGTCCATTTTCGCTTTGCCAAAAATGAGGTCGAAGAAACCCATAACCCACCTGAAGAATACAAAATAAAGAATGGATTGAGTTTGAAAATTCATTTAACTGAGAAATTATTTCCATGAGAAAGTACAAATAATCTTAAGGGTAGCTTTTGAATCACATTTTAAGCCTTCTGTTTCACTGAAGACGGATAAAGAATGCAAATTTGCTCAAAACTCAAAATTATGACATTGCTACTTTTAAAATTGTGCTAATGAAGAAGTCTTAAAGCAACATTTTAAAGACTTTGTTGTGTTCATCAAAAATTACTTTTGTTTGCTTTAAAGGTAGTAATTTACTATAATTTTGTGTTTCACGTTTGTTAACAAGTAACAAAAGAACTAAACGAAGGGTGAAAAGTACTAATTTTTATGCTGTTGGAAAAATACCACACCTCTAAGAAATGTTAAGGAAAGGTGGTACAACAAGTAATTTAGTTCTCAACCGACAAATACATAAGTGCACATTTCAGTAAACTTACACTTTATCGAATTGTGTTACTAGAAACATATAAATGAGTTTGTAATTCAATTCAATTTTATGGTACGAATTCGCGTTGACATAAATATAGAAATTTGTTGATCTTATCAAAACAAATCCTTTGTGAACTGAATTTGTTTTTTATTCCAAATGTATCAAATAAATCAACTTATTACATTTTCCCGTTATTTTGAGCAATGACACTGTTGCTTTTTTTCTACACTATTTACACCTCTCATCATGCTGATGAAAAATGTTTATTTCGTACTTCGTGAAGACATTCCTAGAATTGTAATGACACGTTGCTACTTCTAATACCAAGCAAGATGCAACCAATAATCACTTTTCCTTTAAAATTTGAAACCTTTACTCGCATTTAGTTCCATTTAATTTGATACAGTTGTAGGACATCTGTTAGTTTTTTAGTGCTTACTCAAGTCTTTTCCATTACGGTGATTATTCAAAGATGGGTTTGATAGTAAATAAATTGATGAAGAGGAATTAAATAAAAATGAGTCGTTTGAAGAATATTAAACATCAGGCTGATAACATGAATTCTCAATCAATCACTTTTCTGCGCTTGTACTGTTTGAGAGAAATTCAAGTGATGAATTCGTGTAAAAGGCAGTATCCGAAACTGGTGAGTTTCTCTTAGTAATTCTTATCTTATCTATAATATATTTTCTATGATTAGTGGTACAGGAGAAGCCTAAAAAGATGAAACAACCTTGAAGGGATTGAGATATGGCAAACAAGTACCATAAGACTATGCTATTAGTAAGTCGCGCACTGATCATCAGTAACCAGTGAATGCCCATGATAAGTGCCAGTTTAGAGTACGTTACAAGATACGTTTTAGACTCGTTTTGCTGGGCATCGGTCGTGATCATTCGGTTTCTGTAGATTGTGTAGACGCTCAAAGCGAACAAAACAGCATTAATCACTATTATGACGAATGCTGGGCCTATGAAGAAAATCCATAAAGCCCTCAAGTTACTAAACCAGCAGGTTCCTCGAGAGAAAGGTGGCAGGTATCCTGTCGGCAGTCCATAAACGTTTCCCCTGAGAAGTGCTATCACTACAAATACAAAAGAAACGCCCCAGCCGTAGACGCCGAATTTACAGAATTTTTTCAGCTTGAATTTAGTCGATGACCTGTGAAAATGCGAAGCTGACCGAAAGAGAGGTACATAGATGGTGAACGCTATGACGTTCGTCCACATGAGGGAAGATAGGATGAAGAGATGTGAGATTGACGCTACAGCGATGCAAGCCGCTCTTGATGATTTGACACTTTTTGCATTTCCGGCTAGAAAAATGGAGTGTCCGATAAAAATAGAAAGGCACAGACTTGCTAAGCAGTAACTTGGCATATTCTTTACATTTGGAACGATAATAAAAAGCACCAGATGGAGAAATATTGCAATCAGGGAGATTATAGCACCAATGGAGAATATGTAATACAATGCAGGATGATTGCTTTTTGGTCTGTTTGGTCCTTTGGAGGATTGATCGTCAAACTCATATAAGCAGGTGATGCAGTCGCCTTTATGAAATTCACTGAAGAAGTCATTGTTCGCCTTCATAATTCTCTTTATATATGCTGTATAGCTGATCATTGTGGAATCTGATATGTAGCTTAAAAGCGCTGAGCAGTTGCAATAGTTATCTTCCTTGAACATTCTAAAGTTTCTTTCCCACTCATAAACCATCTGCTCGAGTTCTGAGCTAGTAACGCTTGTTACACCTACTTGATGATTCCAACTCAAAAATTGGAAAGTCATATTCATTTTTGCAGTACTGGATATAAACATGAAAACAAATATCAAACAATGAAAAGTACCTTCCATCGCTGGCTTATTCCGATGAGCAGTAATTGCAGAAAATATCGTCTTTTCCAGACTTAAAATATAAAACAAAAAGTCAGGTAGTAGTATGGTGGTAT
Organism: Macrothele yani; assembly: GCA_039090855.1. Lineage (NCBI taxonomy): Eukaryota > Metazoa > Arthropoda > Arachnida > Araneae > Macrothelidae > Macrothele > Macrothele yani. The sequence continues at coordinate 134,159,287 of CM077010.1, read as the reverse complement.
CATGAAAGACATGCATATTGTTGTTTCGTATTTCTTTCATAAAACAGTGCTAAGTAAAATATGCATCTTCTTTTTTTGTATACATGTATCGCCATATTTTTATTTCAGTAAATGTCACCTCGTTCAGTGCAAGTCCTGAATCTTCGGAATGCTGCTCAGCTTTCTTATTTTATGACGTTCGTTCTCAGATTTTAAAGAATTTAAATGGTGAAACTAGTCAAATTGTGAAATAATATGTAGGCTATATATAATATCTACGTAGAGAGAAAAATTGGTGGAAAACCAATCAGGAAAAATCCAATGGTAAGCGTGGGTGATCGTTCATTCCGCATTGGAGGTGTAAAATTTCGACATCCGAGTTCTCAGAATGTTTCTCAGCTGTTAGTAGGACAATCAGATATTTGCTTATTATTTCTCCTTCTAAAAAGAATTCTGAAGGCCTTTATTTAGAGATAATAATAATAGATCAAGTAGAAAAAATTCGATCATATAGTCTGTTACTAGTTTGATCAACTTGCTTCTAAAAACCAAACTTAAAGCAACTTTTCGACAAGCTTAGAAATTCGCACGCAGGCTCGAAACGAAATATTTCGGTTGCTGCTTCCCCGGTGCATTTATTAGATCGCTTGTTTCTCAGCAGCAACTTGTAAACGATGGCGAAGTCTTGTGTCATCCACTAATATTCTGGCACGGAATACTTAAGTACCTGTGGAAGAAAGAAAGAGAATAATACAGTCATTGCTATATTTATATTGAGGAAATGTAAAAGTTTTGCACATGTTTCATTAATTTAATAATGAGGAATTGCACACGCTGCCCCGGTGGCGCAGTGGTCTAAGCAATGGCTTCTCATCATTCATCCGAGATGGGTCCGGGTTCGAATCCCGCTGAAGCATGGATGTTGTGTTTGTCTTATGACCCTGGCTGTCTTCCTTCCGTAGACCCAGTGGCCCTAAATTAGGCACGGGTGACTGCTTATAGCCCACTAAGTTGCTAACGGTGGTCGTTAAGCCTCCAATAAAAAACAACAACAAAGTGAAAGAGGCGGAATTACGCGTCCTTGTAAAGTCACGAGCATGGGTTATTTTTAGACCATTCGTTGCTCCCCAGGCAGCTCTTCATCTGTGCTGTGTTACAATTGTGCGTTTTGTTTACTGTGTATACACATACATACTGTACTTTACTGTATTGATAAGAAAAGATGGTTTTATTGATGTAACCGATTGTATTCTTTTACCATTATCATATGCTTGTGTCTTATTTATGTTTTTTAAATACATATGTACAGTTAACTTGTACCATTGAATTTAATGAAGAATTAAACTAAACTTTTATGAACTCTCAGTAATCCGGAACTCTCACTAATCTGGTACCCCTCTGTGCAGGAAATGGCCGGATAAGCAAAAGCCTAGTGTAACACTTCAATTTTAACACGGTGTCTTGACAGGGCAAAATACGAATAGATGCGAATGTAATTATTCATTCAAAGAGACGAGGTGTCATGCTGGATGGGCACCCGGTATCTTAGAAAAGAAAACAAAAGGAATTTTTGAAGAAGTGGTTCCAAATCTGTGGCAACTCTGGCTAGACGCTATCGTTGCAGGCCTTACTGTTTGTAATGATCTCTGAAGTTTCTCGAATGGCAATAGATTTAGGAGTGGAGTAAGAAGCTAATTTCTTTATATAATCCCACATAGGAGCAGCGGACTTGAATTTGACTTCTCTGGAGACCGCTGTGGTTATTTTCCCTACCTTTCTGTCTTTTTTATGTTCATTGACTCTACTTATAAACGAACGTTTGGTTACTCCATATCGCTTGGAAACGTCCGGATACTGTAAAAGTATGGCAGAAACACTTGCCTCGTTGGACAGAGGGGGCTTGTCAGTATTTCTCTTATGCATGGTATATAAAGATGTCGAAGACCTTATGCCGACACCGAGCCACGGATGGCTTAGTAGTTAGCAGTTCAGACTTTCGATGCAAGGTCCCCAGGTTCAAGCCTGGGCTGATCTTTGGAGATGGTGTGAGTTACTAAAAATCGCTGAATATCGGACGAGCACGTTAAGTGACGGCCCCCAGGCTGGACCCACTGGTTAAATGGGTGTCCTTTCCTATGCCCCCCCTGAAATTCTCTCACCCCTCTATGTGCAATATCGTACTTGTACGGTGGCGCCATCTACTGTACTCTAATCTCACTACAAACTGTTCTGTCAAAAGTCGATAGACTTGCTCTCATTCCTTCCGTTTTTGTGTCCTGCCGAAAAGGCGATCTCGCTGTAGGTGGCTGGGACCTAAACTCTACTCACTGTGGACGGAAGTCCTACAAGAAAATGACAAATTATGCCGACACCGATGTTCATCTTCCTGAGTGCGTTCTTGAGTTGATAAGAAACTTTTATTATGTAGGAAACTGAGCCCAGGTAGCATCGCTGCACTACACAAAGGTTAACACAAAGACCTTGGAGAGAATAGACTGGCAAATAGCTACTTCCGTGAGCTTTTGAATACCGTATGTTCCGCCATTAGCGAGGAGTGAAAGCTGTTCCTGAGCATGTGCTGGTTGCGTGCATGTTGCAAATCGTGCTTTAAATAGTTCTCATAAAAAAAAAATATTGTCAGGTTTGGGTCAGGTACCGGTTTAGGCATGTACACAACATAACGGCCGACATAAAAAACGAGTATTTTCACAAGTAAGTGAAATGTTTTGCTCATTGTTGTTCATAATATCTTCGGCTGTAATTACATAGATGATGCTTTTTCCCAGTATGAGCGAATATATGTTTTAAGTATGAAGGAATATATGGATATTACATCATGTTCAAAATATAATAATTATCTGTAGAAAAATGCTTTTTGGTTTGAATATAGGACTGTTAACAATTTTTGAACACCCTCTCTTGTTGATTTCAATTTTTTGTATTCAGCGTTCAAAAAATCAAACCACGAAACATATGTTCGACATCCAAATATTCACATTTGGGGCCTAGGAATTGATTGCAATTGAGGTTTTCGAACATGGGATACTAAACATTTCAAAAACTGCGCGTTTTGAGACATCTGAACTTCTAAATTGGGCCTGGGAGCACTAAAAATGCAAATACAGTTCCTCGACAATCACCCCTGTAAAAAGCGACTTGCTGTTCCTCCCCTGGGGAAAGAAGAAATACATTTATTGCCTCACATTTTTTAAATTTATTGAAAAACACCAGTTGGAAACAATTTCCTCCTATGAATATTATTTTTTGAGCACGTTTTTGAATAAGATTGCCCAAAACATGGTGAAAAGCCTCCAAGGCTCTTTGCGTAAAAAAGCTATGTATGTGTACTCCTCCCCTGTGGAAAGAAGAAATATATTTATTGCCTCACATTTTTTTAATTTGCTGAAAGACACCAGTTGGAAACTATTTCCTCCTATGAATTTAAATGTTTAATCACGTTTTTTGAATAAGATTGCCCAAAAACATGGTGAAAAGCCTCCAAGGTTCTCTGCGTAAAAAGCTATGTATGTGTGTTCCTACCCTGTGGAAAGATGAAGTATTTGCATTGCCTCACATGTTTTTAATTTGCTTTTTAATAAAATTACTTTTCAATAAAACAATTTGAGGAACAATAGTGGGTGATTAAGGGAAATATAAAGGAACGATAATTCGGTGTATTTAAATTCGCATTGCTACAACTTCACGTATCAGGTGTTCGCTGTATGTAGCGGCGTATTTTTTATTTCATAGCTGATTTTCATCGAAACTGAGAACTTGCTAATTAAATTTTGATCTAGGAATTTGTTGGTTCGCATTCGCACCCGAATATTCCTTCTGCTCTATGGTGCACACTTCGAACAATGTGTACGGTAGACTACTCGCCAGGTTAGTTGCACATGTACTACTCGAACTGTGTGTTGCATCTGTGTTGCTTTCTGTGTAATTTAAAGTTTACTACTTTAACATGTATTGTCTTTTCTGTAAGTGTTTCTGTTGAACCAAGTGTCGTTTTGTACTAATTAAACACCGCTCTATCATTTTGTAATTGGACTTTTTTGCGTATCTCTCTTGGTTTCTGAGTTAGTTTTGCTAAGTTCCGTATTTCGCCACGAGGGGCACTACAAGTATGTCCACTCGATTGAGCATGTCACTTTCCTATAGGTACACGTTACTTTCGTGGCGGTACGATACGCGGTATAAAAGTTAGAGGGGAGTAAACGGATTTTCCTAAGAACCCTGTATAACGGGGTGCATTACAATGTCGGCTATTATGTAGCAGTACAACAGTTGCAGGTGAACAGCTGTTGTAGAGTAATTGTCGACAATGTCAGGTTATAGTAACCTGAAAAAAAGACATGATCGTCGGTGCGCGCTTTGCAGGAGCTTCGTTAACTAGAACGGCAGAAATCGTAGGTGTAACACGAGGAACTATATCGAAGATCATGGCTACCTATCAAAAAGGACACTTTAAACATGCAAATTGGGAAAGATGCAAATCGCACAACGGAAGCATAAGACCATGGCACCGCAAATAACAGCAGATTTGAACACTAGTCGGAATGATCCTGCTTTCGTCATAACAGTTCGCCGAGAACACCATCGTGAAGGTACACTGGCGGAAAGTGAAAAAGGAACACAAAGAAGGAATATGCGTGTTCGCAGACGCACAGGGGAGCTCTCCACCCTTCTTGCAACCGCCAGCCACACACAGGGCCTACACCTGGTCTCCTGGTGTAGGGAGCGATCAGCTGTCACTCCCGTACACAACTAGTGTTTGTACCGGGTACGTCCTCCTACATCAACAACATCATTCAGCCCGTTGTTGTGCCATTTGTAAGGTCGGTCCATCGTAGTGTTTTCCAGCAAGATAACGCACGCCCACACACGGCACGTGCAACGCAACATGCACTTCAGGGTGTGAGACAACTTCCATGGCCTGCACGTTCACCGGATTTGTCCCCCATTGAGCACGTGTGGAATTTTATGGGACAACGACTTATCCGGTCTCCACGGTTAGCCACGGCCATCCCCGATTTACGCGTCCAGGTTGAGGATGCTTGGAACTCAATACCCCAAACTTACATCCACCAACATCTGTACGACAGACTTCATGCCAGAATTGCACAGTGTGACGCAGTTCATGGCGGTTCAACCTCGTATTAACCATGTTACATGGAAATGTTATTTTTCAGTTTACCAGCAAATACAGATGTATCTTGCCATAATGTTTTGGTCACGTTATCCTCTGTATTCCGTTATTATGCTGTATAAATTTCGTTGGTATCAGACGTCTCCTTCTCGGTGTTCTTTTTTTCACTTTCAGCCAGTGTATTTCTGGCCATTCTGCAATAAATTTCTAATTATAAACATTAATGTAATAAAACGTGTAAAGTGAAAGCCACATAAAAACTGCGATGCTAAAGACTGGAACGGGTCATTTGGTATGACGAATTGTAGTCCACATTGGTTTCCACCACTGGTATGTTGCACAACTGGCGAAAACTTACAGAAGGGCACCACCCTGAATTTTTGGTTCCGACTGTGAAGCATAGATGTGGATTGTGGGTCTCTAATGCTGTGGCCTGCCACATCGTGGCATTACTTTGGGCCATTGGCTATTCTGCAGGGTCATACCACATCTGTAACGTAGGAATGTATGAGGGTTATACCAAAAGTAATGCAAAAAGTAGACATAACTTTTATTAACTTACAGAGGTCGCTCAAATTGCACATGTTGGTAGAGTAACTCTTCTTCTATAGTAACCCATCTTCTTCATTGCAGGTAAATAATGGATTCCAAGCAGAAGCAACTTGCCGTCATTGAGTTCTTGACGAAGGAAGGGTGCAGGCTGTCCGACATCCACAGAAGTTCTACAAAATGCTTACGGGGGTAATACCATTGACAAGAGCAATGTGCAAAGATGGATGGAGAAATTTGTAGAAGAGGAAACTAGCATTGAAGACAAACCACGCAGTGAGAGACCATCATCTGCTTCGACTGACACGAATCGTCAGCGAGTGAATGAATTGATTCGCACGGAGAGACGAGTCACTATCCGTGAGCTTGTTGCACAACTGGAATGTCGTCACAATGCCATAAAGAAGATGATGGAAATCTTAGGGTATCGGAAAGTGTGTGCAAAGTGAGTACCCTGGCAGTTGACACCAGATTTGGAGGAAATAAATATGGAAGCCTACTCTGATCTGTTGGGAGCATTTGAAGCCAATAAAGACACGTTTTTTCGTTCAGGTGACAGGGGATGAAACTTGGGTGTAACTTTACGATCCGGAAATGAAGAATCAATTCATGGAATGGCGTCACACCTCTTCACCAAGGCCTAATAAGTTCAAGAGCCAGCGATCAGCGCATAAAGTCATGGTGACTTTTGTGGGATGACAGGGGTGTAATTCTACTTGATTTTCTGGAACGTGGCCATACCGTGACCAGGGAGCGGTACATTGAGACACTCAAGAAGCTTAGAGAAGCCATAAGGAGGAAGAGACCGAACATGAATCTGAAAAGGATCCACATTTACCATGACAATGCGAGACCACACATCTTTGGCAACATCTTTGACAACAAATCGGGTGATCAACAAATTAGGCTGGTCGGTGGTCCCCCACCCTCCGTACAGCCCAGATCTGGCACTCTCTGACTTCCAACTGTTCGGTCCAATGAAGGACAGTTTCCGGGGACAATGGTTTGATGATACAGACGAGGCGAAAGTGGCTGTGAAGAAGTGGTTACAACTGTTCACACCTGAAATTTTCGAAGAGGATTCGAGAGTTGTGTTCACCGAAAGCGCAAATGCGTCGCTTGTGATGAAGACTATGTTGAGTAGTACCATTGTATAGAAAAAGAGTTACTCCGCCGACATGTGCAATTTGAATGACCTCTGTAAGTTAGTTAAAAAGTTATGCCCACTTTTGCATTGCTATCTGTACAACCCTCACATTTTTTTTTATTGGAGGTTTAACGACCACCGTGAGCAACTCAATGGGCTATAAGCAGTCGCCCGTCACTAATTTAGGGCCACTGGTTCCAGGGAAGGGAGAGAGCCAGTGCCGTAAGACAAACACAACATCCATGCCTCACCGGGATTCGAACCCGGACCCCTTTCGGACGAACGATCAGAGGCCATCGCTTAGACCACTGCGCCACCGGGGCGGCCTCACATTTTTGAGAACCATCTGCACCCAATATTGTAGGTATTGTTCCCGAATGACCGTTCCTCGTTTCAAACAGATAATGCACCTGTGCTTTGTGCGAAATGTCTCACGTTGTGGTTTGCAGATTATGAGGGTTAGGTACAGCAGCTACGTGGGGCATCTCAATTTCTAGACCTCAATATTATTGAACATTTGTGGGAATATCTGGAGCCAAAGATCTGATCACATTTCCCACGTCCAACATAACTGGCACAGTTGGGACATATTTTACAAGAAGAATGGTCCCAAATTCCATTATTGTATGTACATGACTTATATGAGTCTATTCCAAGTCGAACTGCTTCTGCACTGAAAGCCCGAACTTGAACTTCAACTTATTAATAAAAGTTTTTCACAAATAGTAAGTGTTTCCATTACTTTGATAAAACCCCTGAAAGTGTTGGTCTATTATTTCCATTAAACCAATGTCCAAAAATAAAAGCATCTTCAAAACTCTGTCAAAAAGCCATTATCTGGATCCCGTTTAACTTTGATGCCTTTTCAGCTGCACATGTGGGGTTTGTTCATTTTTCATCGAAACAAATGCCGAATAAAAATAGTTGCAATTTTTTGCGAAAACCCTAAATTGGACCTGATTCACCCTATGATTTCTGAGCTATATTTGCGTGCTTGTCTATTAATCACTGAAACAAACCCAACAAGAATCGTCGAAACTAAGTGAAAGAGTCTCTATTGAGACGCGTTTGACTTGGTGACTTTTCAGCTATACACTGTTAAAAATGTTCTGGTAGTTTGTACCAAAAAGTGGTGCTACACCAGCTGCATCACTTTCTAAGAAAAGATACACCATTGAGTGGAGCAAACAAAACCCCCAAAACGTGGTGCAACCTTGCACCATAGTGTAGTGCAACTTTGTACCATACCGCTGTGCAAAGTCGCATCATGTTTTTGTGTTTTGTTTGCACCACACAGGGGTGTAAATTTTCTCAGAAAGTGGTACAGTTGGTGTAGCACCACTTTTTGGTGCAACATTTTTAACAGTGTACCTACATCGATGAGCCATTAGTTTATGACCACCCCCGCCAAGAGAAATGAGCGAGCCTGAAGACCGAACGGTGGCGCTGGTGAAGTTCACAGAACAGAGTATATACAGCCCGAGGACTGTCTTTCTGTTAGTAGAGTGTTCGAAGTCAGATTGGGAAAAGCTGCCGATTTATCGGAGTTTGATAAAGGACACATTTTGATGGTACGGCGCCTCGGAACTACGATCTCGGAAACGGCGCGGCTGTCGGTTGTTCACGTGCCGCTGTAGTGAGTACGTATGAAAAGTGGTATAAAGATGGCCAAACGACAAACCATCATCCAGCCGTATGTCGACCGCAGCTCATTGATGCCAGAGGGGCCCGGAGACTGTCGAGCATTGTTCACAGCGACCTCAAGGCCACAGTACGACAACTCACTTGCATCTATATCAGGGCAATGTGTCACAGCACACAGTTCATCGCAGCCTTCTGCACATGAGCCTGCGTAGCCGGAAACCCGGCCGGGTTCTCATGCACACAACAACGCATAAAACTGGCCCAAGATAATCGAGATTGGAACGTATATGATTGGAAGAAAGTGGCCTGGTCTGACGAATCAACATTCTTGGTGCATCACGTAGGCCAAGAGCAGATACGCCGATTACCATCGGAGGCAATGGCACCTGGATGCACTGTTGGGCGGAAACAGGCCGGCGGCGGCGGTGTTATGCTTTGTGCGATGTTTTCTTGGGACACTTTAAGCCCTATTATCACAATAGCACAATCCCTGACAGCTGTTAGCTATCTGAACATTGTTGCGGACCAAGTTCACCCATTTATGGCAACTGTGTTTGTTCCCTGCTCATGATGGCCGTTACCAACAGGATAATACGCCATACACACTGCCAGAATTGTCAAGGAGTGATTCGAGGAACATGCTGGTGAGTTTCTGTTAATGTCTTGGCCTCCAAATTCACCTGACATGAAGCCAATCGAACATTTTAGGTTCGACTTGAAAATGCGGGTTGGCGCTAAATCACCACCATCCCGAAATGTACGAGAACTATAAGACCTGCTATTGACATCATGGTACCAGATACCGCATGATACCTATCGCCATCTCATCGGATCGATGCGGCGCGAAATGGCCTATTTTTTGCGGACTAAAGAGGGTCCTGCAGCATATTAGATAGATAGTCATGACGTAATGGCTCCTGTTTTGCGGGCTAAAATGGGGTACTGCAGCTTATTACAGTCGCAACCAAAAGCCCTGCACCATTAAACCGAAAGTCAATTTTTGATGTTTGAAGTCAACTTATACTCTGAGTGGCCACTTTATTATGACCACCTCCTCAGTACTTGATTGGGCCACCGTTTGCCTTTAATACCTCGCCGATTCTTCGTGGCATGTACTCCACGAGATGTTGATAGGTGGTTTGTGAAATCTGAGACCATGCTTAATGAATATCACTTTCCAGGAGTGTGAGATTGCAGGGTTGTGGATCCAGCTGTCTAATGGCTCGTTCAACTTCATCCCACAAATTCTCAATGAGGTTGAGATCTGGAGATTGTGTGGCCACTTAAGCGAAATAAACTCACCGGAATATTCCTGAAACCAATCCTGTACAATACGAGCCCTATGGCAGGACGCATTATCTTGTTGAAAGTAGCCATCACCATTGGGATAAACTATCCACCTGACAGGATGCACTTGGTCCGCAACGATGTATAGATATGATGTGCCAGTCAGACGTTGATGAACACGAGTTAAAGGGTCCCCCAAAGCATGCCAGGAAAACATTGCCCAAACCTTAACGTTGCCTCCACCAGCTTGAAGGGTTGTAGCAATGCATTTGGGGTTCATGCTTTTGTGCTGTTTCCGCCAAATTCTCACTCGGCCATCGGCATGGTTCAACTGAAAACGTGATTCATCGGACCACATGATTTGTTTCCAATTATCGACTGTCCAATCCTTGTGGTCCTGTGCGAACTGGAGACGTTTTCTCTTGTTAACTGCAGTCAGCCAAGGTGTTCGAACAGACCTTCGGCTGCCATATTCCATCCGATGCAGTGTACGGCGAACAGTACGTGCAGAGATCATTTGAGGGGATCCTTGATTAAGATGGCCTGTAATTTGCTGCACTGTTGCCCTTCTGTTGTCCGTTACCAGTTTGGACACTCACCGTTCCGCCCGATTAGTCACTAGTCCATGACGACCACACGTTGCACGTAGAGACCCAGTTTTTTGGCTGAAAGTCCAGTCTTTAAACAATTTAACAACAGCTGCTATGGAACATTTCACGAATGCTGCGGTTCCGGTGATACTCGCTCCATGGCTCTAAACTCCTACAATCATTCCACGTCGAAAGTCCGTCAAATCGCATTTTTTACCCATATAGTCACCCAAAAACCACTTCTACGACTGTCGCAAGCACTAAGCTTTCCCTTTGTATTCTAGCCTCGCCCTCTGGCGGCAACAGCGTGCAGCCATATAGCTCATTTGCTTAAAACTGTCAGGTGGTCATAATAAAGTGGCCACTCAGTGTACAACGTAATGGTAAATACATATCATACATCATTTTAAACGAAATTGTATGCTGAATTCAAATATTTTTACAGAATGTTATTACCAGTAATAAATTACCAACAAGCAAAATACGCTTTAATACAAGCAAAAGTACAGCGTCTAGTCGTAAAAAGCAAAAAATAGTGGAATTTGTATAATTAATGCGTTTAAAGGACAATTACTGTGCAGTACATTATTGAAACTTGCAGGACACTTGAAATAAATTACTAACAAGCAAAATACGCTTTAATATTTAATTGGATAACCACAGTTTCTTAGTAACAAAGTGCACTCTCTTGTCATGGAACTAATGAGCTTCTCTAGCTGCCCATTGTTGATAACACGGTTCCATACTTGATGTTAAATGTGGCTGTGATCATTCCATTATCTTGCGCACTATTAAAAGAGTTGCTGAAATTGGATGTGGGAGAAACTGAAAAAGAACAGGTCGACCAAGGCCGTGTACTGATCGTGATGATCGCATGTTGATTCGTCGTTCCTTGAAATCAAGGTTTAAAACAGCCATTGATTTGAGAAACGAGTGGCAGAATGAAGTAGGCCTTATTGCATCTGCACGTGCAGTTCGTCGTAGGCTACAAGAAAATGGACTGACTGCACGAAAAGCTGCATGAAAACCTTTCCTTACTGAACAACAACGGCTTAAAAGAATTGCTTGGGCCAAGGCAGACAAGAATTGGACCGTTGATGAATGGAAAAATGTTTTTTTTTCAGTGATGAAACAACTGTTACTATTTCCACTAATGGAAATAGTTATGTACGTTGTCGGGCTGGTGAAAGATATAAAGCATGCTGCAGCCAGCCAACAATCAAGTAACCACGTTCGGTGATGTTATGGTCCTGTATTTCAGCTAGTGGTGTTGACCGTCTTCACATTGTTGATGGCACATTGAATGCATCGAAATATGTGAATATTTTGGAGACTAAACTTCTACCATTTTCACAAGACATGGGTTTGTGGAATTTTATCTTTCAGGACGATAAGCACCATGTCATCGGTTAAAGTTGGTTGACGAGTGGTTTAATCGAAAAGTTATAAGAAAACTACAGTGGCCGGCACAGTAACCGGATCTTAATCCCATAAAGAACGTGTGCGTGAAATTGAAGCAAAAGATCCGTCAACAAGGACCCACATCTAAAATAGCATTAATTGAGCCTGTACGGCCGTATGGCACGGTGTTATCACTAATGGTCAACTAGAGAAGTTCATTAGTTCCATACCAAGAAGGTGCACTTTGTACCAAAAACACCGTGGTTATCTTAATTAAATATATTAAAGCGTATTTTGCTTGTTGGTAAGTTATTTCAAGTGTCCTGCAAGCTTCAATAATGTACTATACAGTAATTTTAGGTTAAATGCATTGTACCTTAATTTCACAAATTCCACTATTTGTCGCTTTTTTACGCTTTCCAACCGTAGGTTGAAGAAGCGTTTATGCTCCAGCTTTGTCCGTCCGTCTGTCCGTCTGTCGGCACGATAACTCACGTAAAAATGGATTTCGATGAAATTTTAGTATGTGGTAGGGGACCATCTGGAGACGAACCCTATTGAAAATGGACGAAATGGGGTCAAAGAACAGGACATAGGAGCGGGATGCATTCCATTGCCCTTATGCGTCATAACTTGTGTAAATAAGGTTCGATGTCAATGAAATTTTAGTATATTGTAGGGGATCACCTGGGAATGAACCCCATTGAAAATGGGTGAAGTGGGGTCAAAGGTCAGGACATTGGAGCCGGATGCATTAAATTGCCCTTATGCGTCATACTTCTGTAAATAAGGTTCGATGTCGATGAAATTTTATTAAATTGTAGGGGACCACCTGAGAATGAACCCTATTGAAAATGGACGAAATGGGGTCAGAGGTCAGGACATAGGAGCGGGATGCATTCCATTGCCCTTATGCGTCATAACTTGTGTAAATAAGGTTCGATGTCGATGAAATTTTAGTATATTGTAGGGAACCACCTGAGAATGAACCCTATTGAAAATGGGTGAAGTGGGGTCAAAGGCCAGGACATTGGAGCCGGATGCTTTCCATTGCCCTTATGCGTCATAACTTCTGTAAATAAGGTTCGATGTCGATGAAATTTTAGTATATTGTAAGGGACCACCTGAGAATGAACCCTATTGAAAATGGGTGAAGTGGGGTCGAAGGTCAGGATATTGGAGCCGGATGCATTCCATTGCCCTTATGCGTCATACTTCTGTAAATAAGGTTCGATGTCGATGAAATTTTAGTATATTGTAAGGGACCACCTGAGAATGAACCCTATTGAAAATGGGTGAAGTGGGGTCGAAGGTCAGGATATTGGAGCCGGATGCTTTCCATTGCCCTTATGCGTCATAACTTCTGTAAATAAGGTTCGATGTCGATGAAATTTTAGTATATTGTAAGGGACCACCTGAGAATGAACCCTATTGAAAATGGGTGAAGTGGGGTCAAAGGCCAGGACATTGGAGCCGGATGCATTCCATTGCCCTTATGCGTCATAACTTGTGTAAATAAGATTCGATGTCGATGAAACTTTAGTATATTGTAGGGGACCACTTGGGAATGAACCCTATTGAAAATGGGTGAAGTGGGGTCGAAGGTCAGGATATTGGAGCCGGATGCATTCCATTGCCCTTATGCGTCATACTTCTGTAAATAAGGTTCGATGTCGATGAAATTTTAGTATATTGTAGGGGACCACCTGGGAATGAACCCTATTGAAAGTGGACGAAATGGGGTCAAAGATCAGGACATAGGAGCGGGATGCATTCCTTTGCCCTTATGCGTTATAACTTGTGTAAATAAGGTTCGATGTCGATGAAATTTTAGTATATTGTAGGGGACCACCTGGGAATGAACCCTATTGAAAATGGGTGAAGTGGGGTCAAAGACCAGCACATTGAAGCCGGATGCATTCCATTGCTCTTATGCGTCATAACGAGCGTAAAAATAGTTCGATTTCGATGAAATTTTAGTATGTGGTGGGGACCACCTGGGGACGAACCCTATTGAAAATGGGCGAAATGGGGTCAAAGGTCAGCACATAGGATCGGGATCCATTCCATCGCCCTTATCCCATATTGTTGAAGGAGCAATTCTTGTATGTATGTAAATTTCATTTTGAAAACGGCTCTAAGGATTTTGATGAAAGTTGTTAACCTATCGTTTTCTTGTACTAGAAATCGATTTAGCTTGTTTTCGACATTAGGAAAATTCGTTTAGTGCGTTAAATAACCATCCCGAATTACCATGTTTTAGTGTCATGGCGTCGTCCCATTAATGTTGCCCATGCTTAGAAATCTTATGACGTCACAATCTCGCGATTGCGATGTTGGCACGCGGTCACGCCATCTGTCTCATTACGTCACACGTTGTGTGTATCCTATCAAAGTTTTATGACGTCACACTCTTTCGAGAAGATGGTCGCGATTCCCACCTGCCTCTTTACATCACGCGTTATGTGCCTATGCCCGTCCGCACGATAACTCGCGTAAAAATTGTTCGATTTCGATGAAATTTTAGTATGTGGTAGGGCAACACCTGGGAAGGAACCCTATTGAAAGTGAACGAAATGGGGTCAAAGCTCAGGACATAGGAGCAGGATCCATTCCACTGCTCTTATGCGTCATAACTAACGTAAAGAAGGTTCGATTTCGACTTAAATTTTAGTATGGGGTAGGAGACCACCTGGGGACAAACCCTATTGAAAATGGGTGAAATGGTGTCAAAGGTAAGGACATAGGAGCGGAATCACTTCCATCACCATTATGCGTCATAACTTACGTAAACATTTTTCGATTTGGATGAAATGTTAGTGTCTTATAGGGGCCTGCCTGGGGACGAACCCTGTTGAAAATGGCCGAAATGGGGTCAAAGGTTAGGACAAAGGCGCGGGATCTATTCCATAGCCCTTATGCATCATAGCTTACGTAATAATGCTTCTATTGCGACAAAACTTCATCATGTTATTTCGGAGGTATACTGAACCTGTTTTGTTGAATATCATCGAAATGGGATCAAAGGTCAGGGAACAGTACAGAGATTTATTCCACAGCCATTATCCTCATAACTTGAGTGATAACTTTAGTAATGATTTCTGGTATGTTGGAAAGCGTATTATAATCAATGCATTGCATGATTTTACTAACTTGTTATGACTAGACGCTGAACCTTTGCTTGTAATTTCACTTCTATTACTGGTAATAACATTCTGTAAAATATTTGAATTCAACATGCAATTTCCTTCAAAATGATGTATAATATGTATTCCCGACTTTACCATTACGCTGCATAAGTTGACTTGAATCATCAAAAATTGACTTTCGGTTTACTTGTGCAGGACTTTTGGCCAAGACTGTAGGTTGGTGGCCATAATGTAATGACTCATAGGTATTTATCTTGGCCTACTGTCAACGAAACCTACGCGTGTTTTCTTGCTGAATGAAAATTAACCTTCATAGTTGCAATAATGCAGGCTTTATCCACCGCAACTTCAGGAAATGTCCAAATTTCCGTCATCGCAAGTAATTCTGATGAAGGGATTGTTCACCTCAGTCTTTATGACGCTCACTAAACATAGTCTGTATATCTGAAATTCCTGTCAATACATCTGTGCACTTAATAAAGATGACACGGACGTCTGTTTAAGGAAAAAAATTGCTACTTCCTTTCTGTTGCATGTCATACTGTAAGCGTGCGTGTCATGCACGTAACACTCACGCTCACAAACAAAATGTATATTATTCTTTCAGTTTCAGTTCTCAAATTATGTCCGTTCTCTAAGCACGGGAAAAAATGAACTAAAGTCAATAATTCTGTCTCGGAAATTTTGGTGCAATAGTAGCAATACGGAGAAGAATAAAAACTGCAGAGATTACGTAATGTTGAAGCAGTAAATACGCGTAAATTTTGTTTTTAAAAATTAGACGGGAGAAGTTAAACTTAAAAGTAAATCATTAGTTTCGTCCATATCTGGGTAACTGACCTTTATTTAAAAATTAAGTTTTGAACATTTTTTTTTTCGCTACATAGATGTTATAACTTTTAAAATTCTGGCCCTTCTCATGGAAACAAACTGCTGAGTATTTAAGAAATTTTAAGGGGAAGTATATTTTGATTTTTTTAAATTCGCAGTTCCGAATACTATTATTTAAACTAGAAAACTGAGATGTTTTTATTTAAAGGTAAAAGTTTTCTGATCATACACACGATTTCTATCACATAATACAGCAATATATTTAGCCAAACAATCTATATATTAATTCTATAAGGTTTTATACTGTGAGTCCTATTTTGAGAGAACGGATGAACGCTAAGATTTAATTGAGGTATCAAAAGAAAGGTCTTACCATGTAGATGTGCCAGTCGAAGAGAAAACTGAAATTGGGGCAACTGTTCGGGCGTTGTGGGGCGGCAAAGTTCTCATGTAAAGTCTAATGGAAAAGCGTGCGGTTGACATTCGATCGCCTGAGGTTGATTTTCTTTTTTTTTGATTGAAGGTTTAACGACCACCGTGAGCAACTCAATGGGCTATAAGCAGTCGCCCGTCCCTAACGTAGGGTCACTGGTTCCAGGGAAGGGAGAGAGCCAGTGCCGTAAGACAAAAACAACATCCATGCCTTACTGGATTCGAACCCGGACCCCATTCGGACGAATGATCAGAGGCCATCGCCTAGACCACTGCGCCACCGGGGTGGCTCGACTGAGGTTGCCTGACGCGCCGTTGAAGGCGGAAGCATGGAGGGACTGAGATAGTCCAAAGTCCAAAGTCTTCTCTTTTCTGAACGAACCGTTGAGCAAATCAACGATAGCAGGCATTCGTATCAGAGATCTCCTAATCGGAACAGTGAACACTCTCTAAGACCTGATTGTGGGTTGCCGTTGGACTGTGTGATGTATATGTACAATTTAATATTCATTCGATCCAGTTTATTCACGTAGGTAAGACGTTTCCCATTATGTAAAGATGCAAATAAACATTCCGTTGAACATTGTTAGTGAAGATATAAATATGGTTCAGGTATCAAAATAAAGGTCTTAGCATGTACATGTGCAAGAAAACTGAGATTGGGGCAGCGGTTCAGGCGGTGCGGCAAAGTTCCCTTATAAATTCTATGGGAGAAGCGTGAGGCCCTTATCTACATTAAGCGCTCAGTTTAGTGTCAGACTTGGTGTGTGCATGGTGTTCTATGATCAGTCCTAAAGCAAGTGATACTTTATTGCATACTTACCCATAACAAAATGTCTCTCCCGCAGAAAAAATAAAATAAAACGTAAGAGCCTTACTGGAAGTCGTGAGAGATCAATGGGTCTCAACTACATGTCTCAGATAAGAGATAATGAAGAGTGCTCGCAACGCGAATCTCATTCCAACAACATTTACAAACACAGTTGTGACTGAAGATGAGAGTGAAAGAGTGCGCTATCCAGTTGAATGTTTGCACACGATCAACATGAGCGGACTTCCGCCTCACATTCTACGACTGAAAAAAGGTGCAGTCGTGATGCTCATCACCAACCTGGCAGCTCCGGTTGCGCAGTGGTCTAAGCGCTGGCTTATGATCTTTCGTTCGTGAAGGGTCCGAGTTCGAATGTGAAGCATGGATGTTGCGTTTGTCTTACGGCACTGGCTCTCTCCCTTCCCTGGAAACAATGACCCAAAATTACGACGCCCATTGAGTTGCTCACGGTGGTCGTCAAACCTTCAGTCAAAAAAAAAAAATCACGAACCTGGATTATTGTCTTTACTGAAGTGGTTGATTGAATTTGTCAATCAAATAAAGTTTACATTTGTTGTTTCACATGAGTTTATTCTTTTCAAAAAAAAAGAACAAAAAAAAAGAACATTAACCGTCGATTCAAGACGGGTTTCGTCTAGTTACTTTTATTCGGTAAACGGACAGCAGACTCTAGGTCAAACACCTCAAATTTTACGGCCCCCTTGCCTCTTTCTGTACATTTATTAACGCAGTACAGTTTGTGAAAATTGGAAAACCATGAATGACTGCTGGCTTTAGCTTGAAACTAACAGGATATTTACAAGAGATTAGGACATGTAAATGATTAAAATGTCAGTGAAAAGCGTATGCGATTTCGCAGCAGCGCCCTTAGAGCTGTCCGTCTTGTGCGTAAAGTGTTCCCTCAAACAGGATGTTTCAATCAGTGAAGTGCCGACATTGAGTCGAATGGGTGTTTCCTGTGTCTCACTATGTCCTGTCGCCGAAGAAGGACGCGTTGTGGGCACCTGTCGGACTTTGAGACAGGAAGGATTTTTGGGATGAGAAAAACTGTATTTTCCTACTCCAAAATTGCTACTTCTACAGGACGAGACGCTAGTACAGGGATGCTGACGAGAAATTGCTACTTCTACGGGACGAGACGCTAGTACAGGGATGCTGACGAGGAATTGCTACTTCTACGGGACGAGAGCCTAGTACAGGGATGCTAACGAAAAATTGCTACTTCTACGGGACGAGACGCTAGTACAGGGATGCTAACGAGAAATTGCTACTTCTACGGGACGAGACGCTAGTACAAGGGTGCTAACGAGAAATTGCTACTTGCATACTTACGGAACGAAACACTAGTACAGGGATGCTGACGAGAAATTGCTACTTCTACGGGACGAGAGCCTAGTACAGGGATGCTAACGAAAAATTGCTACTTCTACGGGACGAGACGCTAGTACAGGGATGCTAACGAGAAATTGCTACTTCTACGGGACGAAACGCTAGCACAAGGATGCTAACGAAAAATTGCTACTTGCATACTTACGGAACAAAACACTAGTACAGGGATGCTGACGAGAAATTGCTACTTCTACGGGACGAGAGCCTATTACAGGGATGCTAACGAAAAATTGCTACTTCTACGGGACGAGACGCTAGTACAGGGATGCTAACGAGTCGTCAGTGGATAGAGGAGGCTCGGACACAGGACTGTTCGCCAACAGCACATTGTTAAGCATTCCCTTGACCCTTAACCAGAGACGTTTCAGGCTGCAATGGGGTCTCGAAGACAGACGTTGGCGCGCTGATTGGAAACAGGTCGTGCTTTCTGACGAGTCACGATTCAATTTGATGCACCATGACGGTCGCATATGGGTCCGAGCACATCGTGGTGAGCGGTAAATTGTAGTGTGCATTTTGAAGCGTCATACTGGCTCAACAACAAGCGTCATGCTTTGGGGAGCTATTAGGTTCAACTCGCGATCTCGCCTCATATGAATTGAGAGAATCCTTGACAGCCACAAATACATCGAGGTTTTAGTAGCAGACGTGATATCTTTCCTTCAGAGTTTTCCTGGAGCTATATTCCAGCAGGACAGTGCTGCGCCACATGTGGCCCGAAATGTCTAAGACTTCTTCTATGCACGGCAGATATCGCTCCTTCCCTGACGCTGCACGTTTGCTGGATATGTCCCCGATCGAGCATGTCTGGGACATGGTAGCTAAGCGACTGGCCCGTCAATCGCATTTTCTTGCCACCACAAATGAAGTCTGCTCTCGCTTAAAAGCACCCTGGCAGACTATTCACCAGGTCGATTTCAAAGACCTCTTACATTCAATGTCCTACCGTGAAGAGGCTGTTGTTGTTGCTCGAGGTGGCTTCACACGATACCGAGTTTTGAAGCGAAAAAATCTTGTATAGCTTTACAAATGTAATCAGTTATCTCCTGTAACATGAGAAATATGTTGTTATTGCTCGAGGTGGCTTCACACGATACCGAGTTTTGAAGCGAAAAAATCTTGTATAGCTCTACAAATGTAATCAGTTATCTTCTGTCACATGAGGAATCCATGACATAAATTTGATTTGAACAGAGCGTTTCCTTTTTGGCGTTGCAATTTTCAAGTAGTGTGCTTGCCCTCATACGGCCGAAATTTGTTGTATGTCTGCGTTGCGACAAATACACTAATAGAAAAAAGTGTTATTTGGACACTTTGGTCGAATGGGGGAAAGAGCATTTATGAGCCGAAATCAGTACACAGTCGACCGACCTTTGCATGTTATGACTGCAGTGAACCTTCTTCAAAGAATATGACTGCAATGACCCTTCTTCATTGCTCTGACTTCTGCAAAGAGGTCAGTGCAATGACCCTTCTTCATTGCTCTGACTTCTGCAAAGAGGTCAGAGCAATGACCCTTTTCATTGCTCTGACTTCTGCAAAGAGGTCAGAGCAATCATAAAGGAAAGTCTAAGTGCCCGAGATCGGATTTGGCGCATTCCAGCTTGTCCCACAGATTTGATTATTGGATTTATATCTGGACTTCGGGCCTGCCAATCCATCACTTGGACTTCCTGCTCCTCAATCAAGCCTGGAAAGATCTCACAGTCTAGCAACACACTTGATCTTGTTAAAACAGGCAGGTATTTGTCCCGATGTACTGCCACAGTGCCACAGTGCCACAGTGTGGGTAGTACGGAAATGTTGAGAATCTATTCATACCTGGCTGCCGTTAGGTTATGGGTATCACAGATAAAGGACCAAAGGAAACAACCCATAAAATCATAGACTCCCTCTAAACGTGACTGTAAGGACAATGTAGTCCACCTAACAACGTTTCCAGGGAAACTGCCACATCCAAAACCCCCAACCGAACTAAATAATGAGCAGCATGATTCATCGCTCAAAACAGCCCTCTTCGGTTGCCCACGAGCGCCAAGCGAGATACCACTGCAGTCGTCGTCTGGCATTGCTTGGAGTGATGTAGGGCTTATGCGCAGCCGACGTAGCATGGTAACCGCTGTCCGGCAGTTCCCAACGGACTGTTACGGTGAAAATAGCTGCTGCAGTAATTTGTGTTACGTGATGGCCAAGTTTGTCGCAGAGGACGTTCACATTCCGCAATAAGCTTCGTTTGGCACTATCACTCGGTTTGTGCTGCCTACCAGAGCGACGTTTCTCTGTAGTGGCACCATCTGCTTTCCATTGATGAAGAACATTGGCGAAAGTGGATTTTTAGATTCCCAGAAGAACAACAATGCTACGCGCTGATTACTTACTCAGGTGACATTCATACACTGGGCCCATTTCAAAGTCCCTCAGTTCAGCTCTTTGCAGCATAGTCGTTTCCAATGTAATCTTCCAATTAATGCGTAATGCATGACGTAGTTTTAGCAATCTAGTGTCTGACCCATATCTAAAACTGCATTTTTAGGAAAAGGAAGCTAAGAGTGTTGAGTAAGTGAACTCGATGAAAAAGAGAAGCAGAAATGTTTAGAGATTATAGGAGGGAGCATCTCTACTTCAACGCTCTCCTCTTGAGAAAGTTAAATAAAAAGGAGGTAAAGGTTCCAACATGGCCAGAACACGCAGGATCCACAACACCAACCAGTCACTGTGAGGAGGGAAATGAAACTACTGGGAGCTGGAGTAGTGATATGAGAGGTGTGGCAACGATCCCTTTTACATGCAGTCCTCAAAACAACCCCGTTTAAAAGCACTCTAATTTGCATATGTGTAGGTGCCGGAACACTTTTGTCTATATAGTGTAGAGACCGTAAGTTCAAGACCAGGGGGAATCTCACTTCTTATTGCAACTATCCTTCATACGTGTTTGGATCACTCAGATGACACATTCCCAGTACAGGGCTGCACGATGCTTTTTATACGAGTACATCTGTTCTTCGGTCAGAACAAAGTACTACAGTTGATACAAAGTACACGGATGAGTCATTACTTTATGACCACCCCCGCCTAGAGAAATGAGAGCGCCTGGAGACCGAACTTAAGCGCACGTGAAGTTCATAGAGTAGTATATATACAAACGTAGGACCGGCTTTCGGTTAGTTGAGTGTTCGGAGTCAGAATGGGAAAACCTGCCGATTTATCGGAGTTTGATAAAGGACAAATTATGATGGTACGGCGCCTCGGAACTACGATCTCTGAAACGGCGCGGTTTGTGAGTTGCTCATGTGCCGCTGTAGTGAGTACGTATCAAAAGTGGTGCACAGTTGGCCAAACGACGTACCGTCTTCCAGCCGTGTATCGTCCACAGCTCATTAATGCCAGAGAGGAGCGGAGACTGTCGCGAATTGTTTACAGCGACCGCAGGACCGTCAAATCATCCACAATTGCAACAGTGGTGCTCATGGCAATGTGTCACAGCACACAGTTCATCGCAGCCTTCTGCGCATGAGCTGCGTAGCCGAAGACCCAGCCGGGTCACCAGGCTCACTGCTCGTCATCGCCAACAACGCAAGAAATGGGGCCCAAGATTATCGAGTTTGAACCGTGGATGATTGGAAGAAAGTGGCCTGGCCTGACGAACCAAGATTCCTGCTGCATCACTTAGACGGCCGAGCCCTGATGCGCCGATTACCAACGGAGGCTATGGCACCTGTATGCACTGTTGGACGAAAACAGGCCGGCGCGGTGGTGGTGTGCTGTGGGCGATGTTTCCTTGGGATACTTTAGGTCCCATTATCCCAATATCACAATACCTGACTGCTGTCAGGTATCCGAACATCGTTGAGGACCAAGTTCCTTCATTCGTGGCAACTGTGTTCCCTGTTGATGATAGCCATTTTTCACAAGATAATGCGCAATGCTACACCGCCAGAATCGCCAAGGAGTGGAGTAGTAGTTTGAGGAACATGCTGGTGACTTTCTGTTAATGTCCTGGTATCCAAATTCTTCTGACATGAACCCAATCGAACATTTGTGTTTCGACTTGGAAAAACGGATTGCCGCTAAATCCCCACCATCCCGTAATGAATGGGAACTGGAAGACCTGCTGTTGACATTATGGTAGCAGATACATCAGGATACCTGTCGCCATCTCATCGAATCGATGCGCTGCCAAGTGGGCGCTGTTTTTCTGGCTAAAAAGGGTTCTACAGCTTATTAGGTAGGTGGCCATAATGTAATGGCTCATTTACACTGACAACGCTGAGTCAACGCTTTGGCCAGGAAGATCGAAGACAGTTCTTAGGCAACGCTCTCCACTTTGTTACCAATTTTCGTTAAGTTTGGAAATTCTTCTGCCTTCAACAATGTCTGGAAGAAGGAAAACGCGTGTAGTGAATCCCTTGCTCGCACAATAGCTGGGACATTAGAAGCTAAATATTGAAAATTGATTCATCTCGAGATGAAAATGAACTAAATTTTTTAAAATGCAGTTATTTGTGTTTTATTTCCTTTTTGTGACGTATACCCCTCTTTTAAACTTCCGTTTTCGTTGACTTTTTACTGCTGCAAATTTTTGGTTAGTTTCTTTATGCTTCCAATACTGAACGTTACGTCTGAACTCACACGAGTTTTAATCCTTATGGATTATGACTGGCAGGCAGCCAAGGCTTGCTAACTTATAGAAATACATGGATCGTGCAACTTAAAGTGACTAATTCCTCTCCTTTCTCACGTCAGTGATGACTACATCTACGAACGTATTCTATGCCGTCAAATCTTTGATAATGACATAGTTATTAAATGCTGTCAAGTCTTCGATTACGCGACTAGTTCTGTAGTGGTGCTAAGTCTTTAACTTGCATAACAAATAAACATTTACTTCAAGGATTTGGCCGTCAGTGCAATTATTTTGCACGTGTGCTCTTAGCATCTTAATGAAAACGGAAATATGATACTTTTTATTTTAATTTTTGTGCCATTTTTGCATCTTGTAGTGTTTCTGAAAATGGTACCCATTTTCAGAAACACTACGTATGAGCTACGTATGAGAAAATGGTACCCATTTTCAGAAACACCCGTATGAGCAATTGTATCATTGCTCATACGGGAAATGATCGTTCGGCTTGCTTAAAGTTCCTGATTGTTTATTTGGAGATTGAACGACCACGTGAGCAATTCAGTGGGATATAAACAGTTGCACGTACCTAATTTGGATCGACTGGTTCCAGAGCAGGAAGAGAGTCTGTTCCGTAAGACAAGCACACCATCTATGCCTCACCCGGGATTCGAACCCGGACCCATTTCAGACGAACAATATGTTCTTTGCCAGAAGATTCAGAAAACTACTTTCTACTGTAATATGAGCCGCCCCGGTAGCCGAGTGGTTCGAAACTCTGGGCTTCGAATCATTCATCCGATATGGGCATGGAGCAGAGTCCCGGATGCGTCACGGGTGGGTGCTTGTCCGATACGCACTCTCATTTATGTGGAACCAGCGGCCTCAAAGTAACGGCGGACGGCTACTTTTATTCCTCTGACTTGCTAAAGGTGTTCGTTGAATCCAAAAAACATAAGAAAAAAATACTGTGTTATGACATTGGAGAAGCTCCACGCTGAGTAATTAATTTTAAGTAAAAGAAAAGATTTTAATTTTAAACCAAACAGAGACCAGAGCCTAAACAGAGTATAATGCAGTAGAACAAAAAAGGAGACGGAGCATTAATCAAATATAAAAACAAGAAAAATGACACCGAATTTTCGGGTGTAATGAGCACGTATTTTGGATCCGTTCTGCCACGAATTAAATTTATCAAAGCTATTCAAAGTAAACCGGTCTGGAAAACAGTAGCATCTGACCGAAGAAAGAAGTTTGTCAATCGGGGTTTTAATACCGCAAGTGTTGCTGTAAGAGGAATGGTGAACTTAAGCCCTTTGGTTGCAGACTTGTGCGTGAAGAAAAATTCGAAATTATATGAGAAACATTTCGTACCGGAAACGCTCTCCAACAAGGAAATAATTTTTCAAATCGGGCTCTTAAAAGCAGAGATATCAACAAATCTAATATAGGCATCTACGACACCTGGCGGGGAAAATATGCATTATTTTAAGAAGAAAGTATTCTCAAAAGGTTTTTCGATGTGAGCGGTATCGGTCCACGAAATCATTTTTTCAGTCGAGTTTTCAGGAGCTCAGATCTAGCTGCAAATACATCAGAAGCAGAAATTGATTTATACCCTCTGGTAGCCAAACCATTCTTTACCAAATATTAGAAATGATATGGCAAACATTTCTCATCATCAGCTGTATGCCATACATGAAGAATTTTTCAAATCGGAGTTTTAGAAGCAGAAATATCGGGGGAAACGCTATTTACCTTAACGCAGCCTAGTGGAAAGTCTATGAATTACTTAAAAAATTTGAAATTATATGAAAACATTTTGCACCGGAAACACTATCCAACAAAGAAGGAACTTTTCAAATCGGACTCTTAGAAGTAAAGATACTGACAAAAATAAAATATACTGTATATCTACGCTTCCTGGTGGAAAAACCATGCATTATTTTAAGAAGAAAATATCCCAAAAAGGTTTATCGGCGTGAGTAGTACCGGGTCACAAACGATTTTTTTTCAATCGAGAATTTAGAAGCTCATATTTTACTGCAAATACAACAGAAGCGGAAATAAACCATTTTTTACCAAAAATTAGAAATTATATGCAAAAGATTTACCACCAGGAGCTGTTTCCGGTGCAGAACATTTTTTCAAATCGGAGTTTTTGAAGCAGAGACATTGGGTGGAAACACCTTTACGTTTCCTAATGAAAAGTCTATGAATTACTTGAAAATTTTGAAATTATGTAATAAACATGTCGCACCGGATACTCTATCCAATAAAGAAGGAATTCCTGAAATCGGACTATTAGAAGTAGAGATATTGACAAAAATAAGATATATATCTACGCCCCTGGCGGAGAAATCATTAAATATTTAAAGAAGAAGATATTACATAAAGGTTTATGGATGTGAGTGGCATCGTTCCGCGAACGAAGTTTTGCAATCGAGATTTTAGAAGCTCAGATCTTGTGATAAATACATCAGAAGCAGAAATTAACACTTACGCTCCCTGGTGGCAAAACCATTCTTTACCAAAAATGGGAAATTATATTCTAAAGATTTCCCATCAGAAGCTGTATCCGCTGGAAATTTTGTTTTCAAATCGGCGGTTTAGAGGTAAAGATATCGGGGAAAACGCAATTTAATTTTACGCCCCGTAGCGGAAAATCTATGCGTAACTTAAAAAAGTGACTGCACCTAATATACTCTTCGATATAAACGGAATTGAAAGGAAAATAATTTTTTCAATCGGATGTTTAAAAGAAAATGTACGGAATATAATGTATTTTAAATTCGATATCATCTGCATTTACGCCCTCCATCGGCGAAATTGTGCATCGGAAAGAAACTGGAGGACAAGGATCATCATTTGGACATTTCAAGCTTCCCAACGCAAGAAGAATTTTTCAAATCGGATTAACAGTTGCTGAGATACGGTGTTCACAGACGGACAAACCGATAACATAAGCACTATCTTTTTTTATTGGGGGGACAGGAAAATAATGTCGTTTTTTGGGGAGCTAAGTTTGGGAAGTAGTTGTGAATGTTTATGTACTTTTAACGTAAAGTAAGTGTATGTACAAGTGAATGAACTATTCGTCTTTAACATATGTAGATGTTTTTGTCTTCCAGATTTGCAGAACGAAAGGAGTGACATAAAACCCGAGGAGAGCCATGTTCGTCATTGTATGCTGTACGAATTTCACAAGGGAAACAATGCAACCGTGCCCACCAATAACATTTGCGCTGTTTATCCGAATGCGTTAAATGTCCGCATTCGGAAAAACAGCGGGAAAAAGCGGGGCCAGCGTTGGTTCGCCCAATTTCGATCGGGCAATTTTGACCTTTCTGATTCCCCTCGTGCAAGAAGGCCCATGGAGCTGGACAATGACCTGCTGCGTGCAGCAGTTGAGGCTGATCCTCGTCAAACCATTGATGAATTATTCCAATATCTTAATGCATCATGGCCTACTGTTCAAGAGCACCTGCAACTGATAGGGAAAGTCTCTAGACAAGGAGTTTGGATCCCACACCAACTTTCACCGGATAACAAGGCCCAGCGCTCCACCATCTGCAACTCTTTGCTCAGCTGGCAGGAAAAGGATTCATGTTTTCATCGCATTGTCACTGGAGATGAAAAATGGATTCTTTACGTGAACAACAAACGCAAAAACCAGTGGCTTTATTCAGGTCAGACACCAGTTCCTACGCCGAAACTAAGCCTGTACCCCAAAAAGGCTTTGCTCTGTGTTTGGTGAACTACCGCTGCCATAGCTCCCTTTGAGCTCTTGAAACCTGGACAGACCGCAACGGTAGACCCCTATTATCAACAACTGGACCGTTTGAAACAAGCTCTTACTGTAAAACATCCTGCACTGGCCAACAGAAAAGGTATCATCCTCCAGCATGACAATACGAGACCTCACATGGCGAGACGAATCCAGCAGGAGATCAGAGAATTTAGCTGGGAGGTTCTGCCCCATCCCCCTTATTCCCCTGACATTGACCCATCTGATTACCATTTGATTTACTCTTGAATTCATTTGCAACACAAAATTTTATTTACCCATTGCATTGTATCGCCAAGCGTAAGGCCAGTATTAATTAAAACTGTAAATTTTAATAATCTGTTGAGCAGTTTGCTAGCACTTTTGCTGACACAAAAGACGAATTTCTGCAAGAGCAAAATTCGTAGTTAAACATTGCGCATGCCTTTAAGTTTCCTCCATAATTGAGAGACCATACTTATAACTTCACACAAACATTCGAGATGTTTGATTTCATTAATTCTGTTCCGAACATGAAATTTCATTTTATGTTCACAAGAATAGTAAACATATCAGATCGCTATCATATCGCGAGTATCAGATAGCTTGAACACACACACAGCAGGAACGGGCATCATACTAAATAATTTTACATCGTACTTGCATAAAGAAGATTGGTAAATACATGAGTTACCTAAGATATGCAGGACTCAAGCTCCAGAGGAGGCATGAGTCGCGCAAGATGTGCCTGGTTCAAGCCCCAGAGGAGGCATGAGTCGTCCAAGTTCCGCAGAGGTTCAAGCAACAGAGGAGGCATGAGTCTTTCAAGTTGCGCATGGGATCAAGCACCAGAGGATGCGTGAGTCATCCCAGATGTGCCGGGGCTCAAGTCCCCAGATGAGGCATGAATCATCCAAGTTAAGGAGGGCTTCAAGCCCCAGAGGACGCATGAGGCGCGACAGATGTGACGAGGTTCGCTGACGAGTTATGTGACGAGTCGTGTGTTTGTTGTATGAAGCTGTCTCTCTCTCTCTCTCTCTCTTCCCTGTAACTAGGGTCCCCAAATTAAGGACGGGTGACAGCTTACATGCTCATAGTGTTCGGTTAACCGGAGAAAAAGAATGAAAAAAATACATTTACAGCTAAAAAATCTGATCCATTCATCCCATAGAAAATGTTTCATAAATGACAGTGCCAGAAACATTGTAGAATAACAGAACGCCAGGGGAAGAACTGTAGCATTCAGGACTGTAGTCAACAATAAATTTTTTAATCAGTTTCTAGAATTCTGAACAGATGTGCAACTGTGATACAAAACACCGTAGCCTATCTTACAGAGCATTCAACTAACGTATCATGAATATACTGTACATCAGTCGTTTGCCAACTCTTGAATCTGGTATACCCAAAAAACGTTGTGTATACCCCGTTTCCTAACGCGACCTCAATGTTTCGGTACATGCGGAACGTGTGCTGTGTTTCCACTTCTGTCTTAGGTGAAAATTTCCGTCGCCGCCGTCAAATTGCACCTAAGCTACTCGGGCTGCCGGGTTTAATATTAGGATGTTCAAATTTATCGTGTTTTCAAACAAAGAGGAACTTGTCTTTAATGATCTGTTTATGATGAAACGCAAAAAAAAAATCATTTTATAGTTAGTTCTTAGGACATAACAAGTGTATGAAGTATATACAAAAAGAAAATTACAATCCACCCAGAAATTGGTGTAAAAGCAGAATTTAAAAAATGAAACTGAGTTAGTATGCTTCTATTAGTATTTTTTAAATCTCTTTCTTACGCTATGACTTCAAAATCAGTTTTAATGACTGCACGCTCCATTGTGCCAGTGCTGCTAGAGGCATCAAGTTGCACAGTGTCCTGAATGGATACAAAATAACATCCAAACAAGTTTTATACGCCGATAAATTTATTCTTCGAAGTGTCGGCTTGGGATCTGTTGCTCAACAGTGCTGAGACGGACCGAGCACGAGTCCGAGCCCGAAGCCGATCCCCTTCCCGAATTGAGCTCAGGTTCTGAGAAACAAAACGATAAGTTTCTTTTTCTTTCTTTTCTTTTTTAATGGGATTTTGTATGATTTAGCATACGATATTTTGCTTACACTTTATAGTTGGGAAAATGAATTTTTCGGCGACTGTGTCTGGGTGGAAAGTGGGGATACGGGAGGGCTATTTTTTGCAGGTTTTGGTGGCAAATGCCATAGTCCATGCACTAGTAGGTTTTTGCGGAGAAAGAAATCATTCTGATTGTCTGACTTGATGTGTGTATGTGTTGTTTCATTTGTTTCTCTTTTTCGGGGAGTAGAGGGCTGTCAGGCCAGTTTTGGCCTTCTCTCTTATCTTCCCTGTTGTTTCTGTACAGGATCGATATTTCTCAATCGTCAAATTTGTTTTGTTTTACTCTCTTTTTTCCTTAGATCATGTAACAACAAAAACAAATAAAGAAATGAAATGAAATAAAAAGCTTCTTCAAGGATTAGAGATAACAGATAGTAGATAGCACGCAGACGAAATTTTGCCGGCTACCTCCACGCAGCAGCTCCGTGATGATTCTGTTGAACAAAGTACGTCACTGAGTAATCACTGAATCATGATCCCGTACCTAATATTCGTAGATCCTACTTTCGCCCTCAATACAGCTGCTATACAACGTGGTGTCGATTCAATGAGATACGGGAAGCGTTCTGACGTATGATCAACTAAGCTGTTCGCAATGCGGCCTTCAATACAGGTATGGGGGTGATTGGTGATTCCAGACGCCTGATATGCCATTCCATAGTGTCCCACAAATGCTCTGTGGGATTGATATCGCGGGAGTTCGTAGACCAATCGATATGCTAGAAATTTGAACTGTGTTCCTCAAACCATTCCTGCACAACATTGGACCTGTGGCTCGGCTCATTGTCGTCTTGGAAGACACCGCCACCATTTGGAAAAATGCTGGGTGAGAAGAGTCAGCAAGCAAATCCCGATAGTGGGTACCTGTCATACGTTGTTCCACATGCAGCAGGGTTCAAGTTCTTGCCATATAAACATGCCCTCATCATACAACCGCCTCCACCGGTTTGAACTGTGGAGACCATGCAGGATGGATCGAGCGGCTCATGCTGTTTGCGCCAAATACGTACATGACCATCCACGGAGTGAAGTAAAAAACACGATTCCCGACCAGCGCACTTTTCCCCACTCATCTGGAGTCCAACTTGCATGACTTTTGCACTAAGAGAGTCTTTCGCACCGGTTAACCGTAATTAGGAGAGGATGTCGTCGGGGTCGTCTGCTGTTACCCATACGTGCAAGCGTACAACGCATGGATATGACAGATACTATTCCGGATTGACCTCTGTTGTATTGGTCAACTGTTGAACACTGCTGCGTCTGTTGGCCTGTACGAGTCGTCAGACCCTGCGCTCACCTCTCACATCAAATTTCCGACGTCCTGTGCAATTTTGTCTCCGAGTCGTTGTTTGACGCCAGTCCTGATACACTTTATTCGGCGGCTCGAGAACAACCCACCAGTTAAGCCGTTTGGAAAATCTAGGCACCCGCTCTCCGAGATCTCACAGTTCGCCCCTTCTCAAAGTCTGATAAATCCTTATTTTACCCATTGCGCTCCAAATTTTACTGCCTACTGTTCCACTCACACTTTGTATTAGGTGTGCAAATAAGTTTTAAGGCGTTTTTCGTGTGACGTATACAACTAATTTACATATTCGGCATTCCCTCGTGATGTTGTCATGTGACCGTAACTCGTTCCGAGTATAAAATGTGCCACAGAAGTCCCAACAGCAAAACGCAATTGCACATCGTAGGTGAAAGATGGTAAACGATAATACTGCATTCGTTACGAAATCCATCGAGGAAAAAGTACTGGAAAAGCATGTGCATCGAACTGTTCTGTTCTGGGAGAGAACATTGTATCGAAAAGCACGTGTGAGTTTTGGTTTAGATGGTTTAAAGTAGATGATTTTGATGTTAGCGATCGATAACGCAGCGGAAGGTTGCACATGAGGAACTGCAAGCACTGCTGAATCAAGATTCTTCTCTCAAACGCAAAAAGAACTAGCTG
Source organism: Macrothele yani (assembly GCA_039090855.1). Classification (NCBI taxonomy): domain Eukaryota; kingdom Metazoa; phylum Arthropoda; class Arachnida; order Araneae; family Macrothelidae; genus Macrothele; species Macrothele yani. The sequence continues at coordinate 134,128,436 of CM077010.1, read as the reverse complement.
AACAACTGGGGGTAACTCAACAAACCATTTCCAATCGTTTACGCACAATGGGAAATATTCAGAAGGAAAGAAAATGGATGCCACATGACCTGAGCCAAAGGAACAAGGATGAGCGTGTCATAAAGTGGTCGAACCTGCTGAACAAACAACACAGAAAGTCTTTCCCGTGGGAAATCGTTACGGGTGATGAAAAATGGATGCGGTACGACAATCCCAAACGCGAAAAACACTGGGTAGACCCCGGTGAAGCATCGACGTCGACACCGAATGCAATATTCACTCCAAGAAAGTTGTGCTGTGCATCTGGTGGGATATGAAGGGTGTGCTGTATTATGAGCTATATTGGAACAGGGTAAAACTGTTACTGCTGATCGCTACAAGCAAACATTGCTGAGATTGAACCAGAAAATCTGTCGAAAACGTCCATTCACAGGCAAAGGATTACGTCCTGTGCAATTACTGAATGACAACGCTAGGCCGCATACCGCGAAATCGGTCAAGGAAACGTTATTGACGCTTGGGTGAAAAGTTTTGGAGCATCCGACGTATAGTCCCGACATAGCCCCTTCAGAATAGCATTTGTTCCGACCGGTGCAATATGGTTTGTCTGCTGTACGGTTTCGGACATGTGACGAAGTACAAAAATGGTTGACGAGTTCATCGCATCACACAACGAAGTATTCTTCATGGCTGGAATCCGTCATCTGCCCCAGACCGATGGCGGAATGTGATAGATTATAACAGCACATATTTTGATTCGTAAAGATATTGTTGGTTTCTTTGAAATTACATGTTGCGTTGTCTTAAAACGCTTCAAAACATATTTATACGCCAAATATATCCTGCGCTGGTAGACTAATCGCGCCGTCTCGGAAATCACGTAGTCAACTGACCGCATCGACTTTTGATAGGGACAAACATGTTTCAGTTATCACTCGTCGTAGATTGCAGTGTCCTTAATCTTCCCGTACTCCCGGCCACCCAAAGCATTTCAGGAAGAAACGAAGTGTGCGACCGTAAAGTAGAAACGGCATTCCCTTCCCCATTCCTTAGCTGAGAAAAACGTCAGTTGATTGTAGGGGGAGGAAAGAGTGGAATTTTAGAAGATTTATTTTTATCAATGCTTAATCAGATTAGTCACAGTTTTCGGGCTCGGGCTGACATACTTCGGGCTCGGACGGGTTTATAAAATTGAACCCGAACACAGTTCTCTTGTTCAAGGCAAATATCGGTTACGGTTTGTTTAAGGTACAGTAAAGTGGCGAAAATCCTAACTAATTTCGGACCACTGATAGTTCGGATTATCGGACATGTAAAGGAAATGCAAAAACGCGAACATTTCTACCATATATTATTCAATTGCATGTACCAAAAATAAGCAACTGTATACAAAAAAATTATGTAAGACAAATATCTTTTTGTTGTTGCTATGCAATACGAAACAAGTTTGCCATTTTAACTACTGCTCTGAAATTTTTAAACATAAAGTACCAAATTCCAAAACTTACCAATCATTACAAGCTGGTTCCGATTGCAGAGGGGTGTACTTTATGCTAAGTGTAACTTTCCTCCCAGCTCACAGTGAACAATGGGGTTGATGGATGAAACAAGGAGTGGTTTTACCGTGGTAGTGGGTCGTAAAATCTTAGCCCCGCAGGGAACAAGTGACTGGGGAAGGTTTTGCCTTTTGTCTCTGAATATCAGAAGTCCCCACCATCTTCGACACTTAGCCCCCAAAATACTTGCACCCTCAAAATTTGTCGATTCCATTATCATAAAGTGCCAAGTTGAAATGAACGGACTATACTCAAACTTTCCACCATCAAAAAATAAAAAAAAATAAAAAAATGGAGAGGAGCTTGTTCGGTTTTTTGACGTATCGGATTTTTGACGTTTGGATTTTCGACGCTCTATACTGTATATGTAATTATCTGTTCCCTAGATTTTCCGCATCAGTTGAAAAAAATTCTATTGTGCAAATATGTATGCCCGTGTTCTTAATCTGATATAGGAGCATAACAGATTACAAATATATTGAGAGTAACCTTCTTACTTGCATATTGAGACACACTTGCGAACTCTAATGTACATCAGAGTAATACATTGATCGTTATGCAGCATGGAGAACGTAATTATTTTGCATATACACATCCTGCCGAACCTTGAAAGAACGTTTCAAAAGCGTACTTTGTGCCACTAGCTGATTAGATTTACTTACATTCACAGCGTCTTGTCCACTCAGGTTTTAACTAATCCATGAGTTCTACATCATAATTTGTGGGCTAACACAACTTCTTTCTTCTTCAACTGAAAAACAGTGAAAAACAAACAAACTATAGAATATATTAGCATACAAATTTTTCCACCCCACAGATTCGGATTGCTATAGCGTTTAAATAAAAACTGCGCATCACCCTTCGAAATGCGAATCGTACGGATATAAAGTCAAAGGAAATCCTCAAACATTTCCTGAGTTTTACGAAGCATTACGCATGTTCCAGGTAAATGAATTTTATCCTATCGTGGGTTAATAGTGTGTTTCCTCATTGGCGCGGAATCTCTTTTGTATTTCATTTTCCTCTTACAAAGAATAAAATCTGAAATGCAGGTACGGGGTACCTACATTGTAAACAACATGCACGGCAGCTTGAAATTTTGAAAGTATAGAATTTGCTGTGAGACAAAGTCTAAGCACAAACGTTTATTTCCCCTTATAAATATTTTCCATGAATATGATTTCCCCAAAAGAAAAGTATTGTTTTAAAAAGATGGTATTTTAATCAAACAGATAATTTTATTTCAGCATCACTTCCTCAGTGGCTCTGTACTGGTTCTTCCTTTAGAGTTACGTAATAGAAAAATTAAAATCACCTTCAGAGCAAGCTGCAGTTTTCAACAATGCCTGAAGAGAACCAAAAACTCAAGATCTCTCTCTCTCTCTCTGTCGTTTGTGGAAGTATAATTCCATTACATTTTTATCAGATTCAATGATTAAATTTAATGCTCTGTAACGTATTACGTAACATGATGTAGATAACGGGCTGTTGTTGAGGTGACGCATGAGTTAAATCGACAACGAAGTAGCGATAAACCTACAGCGTAGTTTAGTTGGGAGAATAACCGCTTCGGAGCAGAATGACGTGAGTTCGAATGCCATCACCTTGAAAAGGATATATGTTATTGTTCGTAAGTCTTTTAAGAATTCAAAATCAGGAATATTTCCGATGTATCAAATATTTTGTACAGTAATATCCTGTCGCATTGATTCATCAGATTCAGTCATATTAAGGAAAACACAATATCTCCATTGCACAAAGGTTCTGGTGGTTGTGCTTACATTTCTGAACATGCATGGAATTTTAATTCTTTTGAATGAACGCAAATTACTAAATAATAACATATTCTGTGAAACTTACTTCACTATGCTTGTTGTTAAAGATTTGTAACATATTCTGTAGTTTTATTCATATTCTATTGTTTTTTTTTTTTTTTTTGGGAAATCAAGACTGGTCAGGACTCTCTGAGGCCTGTTCCCAGATTTCCCCTGCTGTTCTTTTGAAATATAAATTATTTATGTATATTTACAAAGCCTATAATGTAACAGCAAAAATAAAATTATTATTATTATTATTATGAAATGAAGTCTCAAAAAACATTTTCCTAAAATTAGACTACACATCGTAATATGGACGGTTCTTCCAATCATTAAGAGCGATAAGAACAGTGCCAATATTGGTCCTTTGTTTGGACAGAGAATGCTTCCTGCTGTTGCAAGGTCCAATCTATTTGGTGAACGTCGAACTGAGATCCGTTCATTTTCCTGTTAGAATTTTCCACGTGTTCAGTTCTTTGGTGCTCACGGGCATTTTATCGGTGAAGGAAAACAATATTTTAAAGCGGTTTTCATCATGAACTAAAATATTAACTGACTGCTTTATAGTCTTTTATGGTTCAAGTATTCTGTCTTTTTATGATATTACGCTGTGTATGAAAGTGAAATTGTTCCTACTCTGATGTATGGCTGTGAAACCTGGGTGCCACAGAAGAAACATAGGAGTCGTTTGTGTGCTGGAACAGTGCGTTACTTACAGGGGGGGGGGGGATGTATATGAGGAATGAAGATGTGTTACAGTTGTGTAATGTGCAGCAAAATGTTTTTAGCGAAATGGAAACTAATATGCTTTGGTTGTTTGGCCATGTTGAAAGAATGAGTTATTAGATGCTTACTAAGAAACCTTTTTTAGCCCAACTGGCAGGAAGAAAAGGCAGAGAAAGTCCAAGGAAGTCATAGGAGAATCAGATTCAGAAGTGTCTGCATGAGAAAAAAATTATGAGTATGAAGTATAGAAGGTCTTGTGTACGTAGTGTGATGGATGCCGGTGAAGCTCGAGTTGTGTGCTAAGATCACTGTAAATGGAGAAGTTTAATACTGCAATAGTAGGTAAATAATCAATTAAAAACTTATCTGGTAATTTGTATTTCTTTGTGGAGCTAACCTCTGAATCTCAGAGAACAGCTTAGTGGTATGTATGTATGTATGTATGTATGTATGTATGTATGTATGTATGTATGCATGTATGTACGTATGCATTTCCCTATTTTTTCGAAAACGCAAGCTATATAAATAGGTTGTGAAGCTATTAAGGTACTTAAATCATCAAAATAAAATATAGAAAACAACCAATTAATAAATAAATAGTCCGAATAAAAATTAGTAAGGTGAAAACATCAATAAGTGCATACTCCTCACAGTCAAAGACTGGGTGAATCTGTTACTCAAAACAATTGATCACAAGTTTAGGTCATCAAAAATTTTATTTTCGTGTGTAGAAAGAGTGAGAGCGACATCAAACATGCTATGTGTTTAACAATAACAGCAACAGTAGTTTCTTAAGATAACAGACGGTAGCCAATGTCACGGTATCACAAGGTACGGAACTAAATGACGCCAGTCTTAATAAACCTGTGACGACATTATTATTAATAAAATATTTCATTCACTAATGTGATCTCATCACAGTATTTATGCTGAATACATCATTATGTTCCGAAAAACTCAGAACCCTTAGGGAAGCCAGAGCAAGTACTTGGAGAACTCTGGTATATGTACTTTGGTGCCGTTAAACCATAATTATGTTACAGAAGAAAGTAGTTTCATGCAACTCAGGCTCTTTTTCTCGCAAATTGGATTTTTTTTATGTAGGACGTGAATGATACATCTATTCTGAGAACAGTGATAACCAGCAAAAAAATGGATCAAATTGAGGTTATTGTTTATGTAGAAATATGTTGTTTAGTATTGCTGGTCTGTTAAATACAACGTTCATTGATGTAACTAATAAAAATATTCAGTGGGATTTCAGAAGTTTTCCAGAACTGCTCTAAATTACTGCATATATCAGAAAAACTAAACTTATCACGTAGTGGAAGAGAAAACTATTTGACTCATTATTTCCATTTCAAATTTTTAGGTGAATTTTTGGTTTGCAAAACGAAGTAAAGAACTGGTTTCCTTTAAATACCCCCCCCTCCAGAACAGTTGCGTCAAACTTGAAGCCCATGATGTAGGAGAACTACTTTTAAACTTTTATAACAACGTCTAGGCCTAGGGCCTAATAACTACTGTTCTGGGCCTGAGCCGAAGTGCAGCATTATTAACTTTGTTGGTTATGTAAACCTTAAGAATATTTGCATGAAGGATTAAAATTTCAACATTATTAACGGAATAAAAGGAATATTAGAGGATTATTAAGGAGTAATGGATTATTAGAGGATTATTAAAGACTAAATGAATATTAAAGGATTAAATTTTCAACATTATTAAATTTAATAACTACTGTTCTGGGACTGAGAAGAAGTTCAACATTATTAACTTTGTTCTTTATGTAAGCCTTGGGAATATTTGCAGGAAGTATTAAAATTTAATAACTACTCTTCTGGGCCACAGCAAAAGTCCAACATTATTAACTTTGTTCGTTATGTAAACCCTACGAATATTTTCATGAAGGATTGAAATTTTCTAAAATGGCCTAAACATAAGCTTAAAGCCTTATAATTAATGCTCTGTGTGCCTGAGCAAAAGGGTATTACTGTATTATTACATTGACTTGTAATGTAAATCTTATGAATATGAGCACGGAACATTAAAATTTTTCTAAAACGGCCAGCACCTGGGTCTAGGATTTTAAAAAAATTGCTTTGTTGCTGAGTGAAGGTGCGACGTTATTAATTGACGTGCTACGTAAACTATGTTAATATGAGCACCGCGGTTTAAAATTTGCTAAAAATGTCTAGGTCTAGGGCCCTGTAATTAATGTTTTGTATCTGAGCTAAAGTGCTCCGTTGTTAATTCGACTGGTTATGTAAACCTTGTGTGTACGAGCACGCAGTATTAGTTTCTGGTAAAACGGCCCCAGCCTCGGGGCTTGATGATTAATGCTAGAGGTCAGAATATCTATTGAAGAAAAGTGGACCCCGAGGAATCCTAAGTGCAATTTTTATACTATCTCCTAACGTTTTGGTGGTCAGTTTTACGTACTCGCGCAGCACTTCAATAAATTCTGTAATAAAATACGACATTTTCGATAAACTGACCCTTCAGCGAAATGTACCTTTCTATCAAGTCACTTTCGGTGAACTGAATGTTTCGATGGAAGTGACTCTTCGTTGAAATGTACCTTCCGATCAAGTGACCCTTCGGTGAAACGAACGTTTCGGTCAAATGACCCTTCGACCAACTGATTTTCGGTTAACTGAATTTCGCTCCAGTGAGCGATACTTTTTATTTAACTTACTATTCAAATGAAGTTTTCATTCTCCTGAAATCTGACTTCAGGACTGAGTAAAGAAAATTCTATCGAATTTCATAGATATCACTTGTTAGCTGCGGTAAACTCTGTTTCTAAACATTCACCAGGTTTCACTACCACCTACGGTATTTATGTTAAAGGTTTTCTGTAGCTAACAGTATCAGATACTGCAGTGTAGTCATGTTAAATGTCTGATAAATGTACATGCGATGTAGAAAAGAAGAAAAAAGACATTTCAACGAGAAGTATGTGAAAGTGCTAATAAGGAGAATTCTTGGGGTTTTACAAAATTTCGAAAATTCACTTTTTAATATTGTAAGGACATGAAAATGCCAAGAAAATGAAAAATCCCTGAAAGGAATTCGATAAAGCAAAGATGAACCATAATACAAGGTTTCCAGTAATACGGGCAAGAATTCCTAATATCCAATGTATGCCCATAATTAACACCAGTTTTGAGTATGTTGCAGAAAACGATTTCTCCCCATTCCGTTGTAGATCTCCAACTTTCATTCGGTTTCTGCAAATTGCGTAAATGCTCAAAAGGAAAAAAATAACGTTTACAAAAATGATAACGATTACTGGACCTATAAAGAAAACCATTAATGCCCGAAAGTTACGAAACCAGCAAGTTCCTCGAGCATAAGGAGGCCTATATCCTTCTGGCATCCCGTGCACGTTACCTATAATAAAACCCACCTTAACTATTACGAAAGGAATACCCCACGCATACACCCCGAATTTACAGAATTTCCTGCAACTGAACTCTGCAGACGAATGCATGAGACTAGAAGTAGAACGAAACAGAACACTATAGATGTTGTACGCTATAACATTCATCCATAAGAGAGAGGACAGGATGAAGAAATGAGATAACAAGGAAGATGCAACGCAAGCTGCGTGAGACAGCTGCACATCTTCTGCGTATCCAACGAGAAAGGAGAAATGCCCGATCAGAAGGTTCACACACAATGTTGCCAAACAGTAACTCGGCATGTTCTTTACATTTGGAAAGGTAATAAAAGAAACTAAATGGAGAATGAGTCCTGTCAAAGATATAATTAAGCCCACGAAAGACACATAATACAATCCTTGGTATGCCAGACTTGTGCTTTCTGACATCAAAGGCTGATCAGTTTGGAGCAGAGAGTCACATAGTAACAGGCAGCATTTCTGAAGTTCTTGGGAAGAATTATTGTACATCAAGCTGCGAATGTGTTCTGTGACATTTCCTGGAATCAGGTTCTTGTTCGAACGGCAGGTGTTGCAAAAATTCTCGTGGTATTTTAACGAGCAATTTTGAACCCATTCACTCATGATCACGTTGTCAGTTCTAATTGCAGTGCATTTGCAGCGTCCTCAGGACGTAAGCTTTCATTAATCTCCAATTAAGAGATTCCTAAAATGATTACAATTTTTGATCTTTGGTCTGTTTCTCGCCAATGAATACGAGAATAAAAAGGCAAATTTGCTCTTCTGATCGGTTTTTAATATTCTTTTAGGCAAATCGATTTCCCTCATACATTCTGAAGTGTAGATCAACAGTGGCACAGTAACTTTTATAGCTCACTCTTGGCCTCATATTATTTTTGTACACTCTTGGCCTCATATTATTTTTGTTCACTCTTGGCCTCATATTGTTTTGAAATGTACATAGGCCTCAAACGTAACGCATGTGGGTTTTGAGTAGATATTCAGTAGATTTGAAGTTCAAATATTTCTTCATTTATATATTTGCTTTGAATAATTTTTGCAAACGTGAACGACATAATTCTAAAGCTGAAATGGGGTCTATATTCCTACATTCTTAGGCGCAGTTTTAGAACACCTGTGGGAGAAATAAAAACACAGTTTTTAGTCATTTCCAATATATCATTGCATTCATACAACTTTTGAGTGTCTAAGTATCAACCATTTCGTGTTGGTAGCAACAAGAATTAGAAATAACGCTTCAGCGTTTACATTTTGAAAGAAATAAAACAAAAGCTTGCCATATACTGTATATTGACCGGTGGACGATGTCATTTTGTTTATTACCCATGCTTCATCCACAGATAAAGAAGTTGAAACGAAAAGCAGTTTTCAAGTGATCTTAAGTACAGTGCTAATAACGACGCGGATGTAATCTGTAAGTTGTGACGTACTACAGATGTGAAGTCTGTGTCAAGACGACAAATCTGCAGCTATATATATTCCGTCGGTGTAGCTTAGTCAGCTGGAGCAACTCACTCCGGAGCGAGGAGACACGACTTCGATCTCCGGCAATTTCCTGTTTTCACAAAGTAACGCTGCGCCCTATCCTTTTCGGGAAAAATATCTTCAAACATTGAAATTAAATAATAAAAAAATATCAGTTGCCTTTTCGATAAGATGTAAAATTAATTTCAGTAATTTTCATTTATTTATTTCATTCAAAACAATACACCAGAGACAAGAAAGACCAGGGTGTCTTTACGAAAACCGTAGCAACTGCAAGTAAACGATGGTGCTTGTGAAGGTCTTGAAACAGTATGAATAACACCTGATGCTGAGGTCTGTTGATCAGTGTCATTCTTGTTCTTCAGATGGAAATGAGAGTGGACTTAAGCGAGTTTGACAAAGACCAAATTGTAATAGCCAGATGATTTTGTTTTTTGATTGGGGGTTTCACGACCACGGTGAGCAGTTCGTTGGGTCAAAAATAAATCACTGAAGGAAGAAATATTCCTCATAATACCTGGGAAATCGATAGGATATTCAAAGCAAACAGAATATAAATTCTGAATTGGCTTGTAACACTTACTGAACATCCACGTTACATCTCTCAGAAAATCTGAAAATTTCATCGCCATGGAGTGGTATTCGAACCCGCATCTCCCGATTACCGTTCGAGTATGCTAACCGTTACCCCACCCAGGACAGTGAAGTTCCAAGCAACTGAGACTAAGCAAACTTACTTTAGGAGTCTGAACATCCTCAGATTAATATTCTATCGATTTTCCATGTATTATGAGGAATATTTCTTCTTTCATTGATTTATCTGTGGTACTGGTGAATTCTGACCTACATCCATTCTGGATAGGAGATGGGTCAAAAACGCTAGAAGGAAGCACGGATGCTTCGACTGGCGAATATCTGAGTTTGTTCAGATCCTAAGCTAAGTTTGCTTTGTCTCAGTTGCTTGGAACTTCACTGTCCTGAGTGGTGCAACGGTTAGCATACTCGAACGGAAATCGGGAGACGCGGTTTCGATTCCCGCTCCAGGGTGATAAACTTTTTAGGTTTTTTGAGAGATGTTACATGGATGACCAGTATGTGGTACAAGCAAATTCAGAATTTATATTCTGTTTGCTTTGAATATTGCAACTCAGTGGGCTATAAGCAGTCGCCGTCCCTAATTTAGGGCATTCCAGGGAAGGGGGAGCGCCAGTGCCGTAAGACATACACAACATACATGCCTCACTGGGATTCGAACCTGGAACCATCTCGTACAAATGATCAGAAGCCATTGTTTAGAACACTGCGTCACCGGGGTGGCCAAGAAGATTGACTTAGAGCATTTCCAAGACGGCAAGGTTTGTGGTGTGCTCACGGTCATTCGTGATTAGTACCTTCAAAAAGCGATCTGAACCGCCGGCAAGAGAGCGCCAGTGTCGTAAGACATACACAACATACATGCCTCACCTGGATTTGAACCTGGACCCATCTTGTACAAATGTTCTGAAGCCATCGTTTAAACCACTGCACATCCGGGGCGGCCAAGACGATTAACTTAGAGCATTTCCAAGACGGCAAGACTTGTAGTGTGCTCACGGTCATCCGTGATTAGTACCTTCAAAAAGCGGTCTGAACCGCCGGCAACACAGCGCTGGGTATGGGAGAGCGCTAGTGCCGTAATACACATACAACATCCATGCCTCACCGGGATTCGAGGCTGGACCCATTTCGTACAAATGTTCAGAAACTATCGTTTAGACCACTGCGCCACCGGGGCGGCCAAGACGATTGACTTAGAGCATTTCCAAGACGGCAAGGTTTGTGATGTGCTCACGGTCATTCGTGATTAGTACCTTAAAAAAGCCGTCTGAACCGCAGGCAAGAGAGCGCCAGTGCCGTTAGACACACACAACATACATGCTTCACTGGGATTCGAAACTGGACCCATCTCGTACAAATGATCAGAAGCCATCGTTTAGACCACTGCGCCACTGGGGTGGCCAAGGAAGATTGACTTAGAACATTTCCGAGACGGCGAGGTCTGTAGTGTGCTCATTGGCCGCCGTGGTTAGTATCTTCAAAAAGTGGTCCGAGAAGAGAAACCACGAACTGCCGGCAATGTGCGGGCAAACCACGGCTAATCGATTCTAGGCGTGAGAGAAGGATATCCCGTATGGCACGACCCAACAGAAAGGATACCGTGGCGCATCTCATCGGAAATTTGAATTCTGGCGACGGGAGTAATGCGTCTTAACGCACAGTACATCGAACCCTGCTAAAAATAGGGCTGCGTAGCTGTAGGCCGTTCTTACTGTCCATGCTAATCTCAGTTCACCGTCCAAAACTCCCTCAATGGGCAATCGAGCATCGAAACTGGACGTCGAATGATTGGAAGAAGATCATCTGGTCCGATGAATCTCGTTTCCTGTTGCATCATATGACAGGGTACGTGCGTGTCCTTTATTTGGTGAAATTTTGGTATTAGGATGCGCCGTGGAATGAAAACAGGCCGGCGGAGGAAGTGTAATGCTTTGGGCAATGTTCTTCTGGAAACGGTGGCTCCAGTCAGTCGTGAGCAGGAAACTATGAAGTCTGCTACCTACTTAAATACCACTGCAGAATAGAGATGAGCGATATTTCACTACCTGTGATTTGATCACTGTTATCGAAAAATAACAGGTAGCGTCTGCTACCGAAAACCTTAAGTAACAGTGATTGTAACAGCCAGCAGCATACGTTCCTCACTCTCTCACTGCTACCCATTATGCTCTTCGTGATGTGTCACAGCTCCGTGTTAACTGTTACCTAGTGAATTCTGCTCCTGTTATCTTCGCTATCTGCTGTTGTGATTTGTACTCCTGCTACCAGCTGTTCGTGATATTTTTACAACCTAGCTTGTCAGCTGAATTTGTGAATTCGCTGTTACTTCATTCTTGGGCGAGTGCGCCTCGTCACAGATGATCGAAATGTCTCATCGTTAAGAAAAAAAAAGAATGTTGTTTCGAATTATCCGACGGCTAAACTAAAACTACCGATAGATTCACTAAAAAAACTATCGACGGATTAAACTAAAAGATCTTGGATTTCCAGAACAATGTTGTATTCAAATTTAGATTTTTCTTGGTTTTTTTTTAGAATGGGTGAGGGTTGGGGAGGAAAGCCTTACGAAACTGAATGAAATTTTAAAATTTGTCTCCGAATTATACTGGAAATCTCTAAAATAAACATATAGCCATGTACTGGATATCTAAAGATAAAATCTAAAAACAAATTTTTTTTTCTTTTTTTATTTTGACGTTCACTCTGCTGTAAGGCTCCTGGAATATGATTTACATTTTTTTTCTCAACTCGGCATTGAAGCGCGGTCCGCAATTTAAATGTTAATTATATACTGCCAGTTTGGACTTGTACCAATGTGGCAATACATCTATATAATGTACAAGCTATTAAGAGAACTTTCACAGAAATCCCGCCCATAAGGACGTAATGAGTTGCTCAAATTAAAGTCTTCCTTTCCTTACAAAATGTTTTACTTTATTTTAATAATTTCTTTACCCATAATTTTCCGAAATCGCTCCATCCCTATCACCTGCAAAAAATCATCCGGTATTAACCATTTTGCATAATCTGATTTTCTGACTTGTTACAAGGGGGTACATATAAAGACCAAAATTTCTGACATACAACTTCATGTGTGCTGTGTCCGTATCTTTTTCTAACTAACAAATTCATAATTTTGTAGTTTGTCTCAGTCAAGTGTATATATACGGCCGAGACACACGCATATGTATGCCCAATTATTGATATACACTGCTGGCCACCCAAAAGGCAACACCAAGAAGGAAGCATCTTGTAGCGTACTTGCCTCGTCGGGTGAGAACTGTTTTATCGGCACGTGGAAGACCAACATCATGTTAGGCAGACGGCCATAATGTTTTGGTTCTTCGGTGTATGAAAAGAAAAGTCGTATCAAAATGCTGAAGCTGATTTCGCTTCATGAGAAATATTGGCAAGATCATGCTTATGAAAATGTAAGGATGGATTGTGCTTCTTGTGTTTCATATATACATTGACGTGCAAAAATTAAGGACGAGATTGTTTTTCGAATGTAACGTCGTGCAGAAGTACTTCACATCGACTCAAATCATACCATAAGATCCCCAAGATGTAAGAATATGGGACAAGTGAGCCAAACCGTCCAAACAACGAATCCAAAGAATACAAAAGCACTTTATTGAAAAGGTAGCTTTGAGAACAACTGGACAGAAGACAGAAACGTCCATGTGACAGGCGGCTGCCAAAAAAATCCAGTCTTTAGTAACGGATATGATCACCCCTGACTGCGCTGCAGGATTTACAACGTCTGTGAATGATGAGGACGAGGTTGTCAAGGAGCTGTTGAGGCATCGCGGCTCATTCCTCTTGTAGCGCCAATCGCAGCTGCGGAATCGTTGCTGGCGGCTGGTGACGTGCTGCCAAGCGTCTCCCGAGAAGGTCACTCACGTGTGCGATTGGATTTAGGTCCGGGGTCCTTGCGGCCAATCCATGCGTTGAATATCTTCACTCTCCAACAGCTCTGCAACAACCACTGTACGATGAGGTGTAGCGTTGTAGTCCATGAAGAGGAACTCAGGACCCACAGCACCTCTAAACAGACGCACGTGAGGCAGGAGAACCTCGATACAATAGCGGGCACCAGTGACTGAACCTCTTTGGAAGATGTGGAGGTCAGTACGGCTACCAAGCATGATACCGCCCCAAACGAGAACTCCGCCACCTCCAAACCGGTCCCTTTCGATGATGTTGGAGGTGTGATTGCGTGTTCCCTGCTCTCTCCAGATGTGTATACGTCCAGAATCGCTCGTCAGACTAAATCGGCTCTCATCCGTAAAGAGAACTCGAACCCATTGCTTATGTGTCCAGTTCTTGTGTTCCTGGTACCACAGAAACCGCCATCTCCGATGAGCAGGCGTTAATGGCACACACCGTACTGGTCGTCGTGCAAATAGACCACCATTGTGCAGCCTCCTGCCACGGTAAAACGCGATAACGGACGTCCAGTTGTCTGTTGCATGTGCCTTGCGATTTCTCCCGCTGTCTGCCGTCTGTCTCTTCTCACCTGTAGGACAATATACCGGTCGTCCGCCGCCGTGGTTGCTCGTAGACGACCAGTGCTAAACTCTCGGACAGCTGTCCGTGTCGTTTGAAATGCTCTCCAAGCTCGTGAAACGATACTGTGAGCCACCCTTCGACCTTTTTCCAACTTCCCAATGTTGCGACCTCGAATAAAGTCATCCAGATGTCGTCTACTGGATTGTCTGTTGGCCATATCACACGGTGGCAGCAACTCGACGTCGTTCAAACCGATGTACACCGTGAAATAGCTTTCACCGATGTGCCGAGCGTACACCGCCCGTGTGTTTTATACTCTTCCGACACTCCCCTCACGTCATGCTGCATATGCGAGCATGCCCTACCGTACCGGACCCTAGTCTATCTCCTGAGTGGTCTTTCGGTGCGTTCTGCCTGCTGGTTCCGCTTTCATGCTAATTTCTTCTCTTCGTCTTCAATTTTTGCACACCAGTGTAGAATATACAGTATAATTACTACGATAAAATTTCAGGTTGCAGCATTCTTAGGTCAAGAAAATGTCATGGATGCTCGTCTTAGAATTTCATTCCCCAAAAAATGTGGTCGTGCATGTCAAGTAGATTCCGGTTAATTGGGAAACATCGGGGACAGGCCACTTTGGCCCAATTAAGCGGCTTCCAGAATCATGGGAAAGCTTTATCCCAAGAACTAATTTGGTATATTCCTTAATCAAGAATTGTCTCAAATAAACGGCAGTCCCGGCTTGCCAATGATCGAATGACCGGAATCTCCTAAATTGATAAACACTTTGCTCTGGGTTTTCCAGATATTTGTGGTTTTTGCTACATAACGCAGGGATTTGTCATTCGCAAGCCTGTACGACAACACTATGATGATGGTGCGTTTGAACCTTTTCCCCGACAACTGTATGATGATGTAACGTTTGAAGCTTTTCCACGAAACTGGAAGTTTCCACTTCTCAATCTTCATTTAAGAAAGTCACGTTCCTAAAAAACGAATGAACAAACAAATAAAAAACCGCTTTCCACTGTCACTCAACGTGTGCCATGTTTTAATCAGCCATCATTGGAGTTTTCTCAGCTGAAACCACTGTCACGTTCCCATGGGAACAAGGACGATATTGGAGAACAGCCATTGCGCATGCGTTGGTGAGGATCAGCTGAAAGAAGCGACAGACTATGGTGTTACGAGCTGGTTGCTTCTTCCATTTCGAGCAACCACGAGCTCTATTTTTTTAGAAGGCGGAGCTAACGATCACCGTGAGCAACTGTAAGGGATACAAATTTGGAAGATGTAAATCCGTTTACTGATGTAAATATGACGTGGATGTTAAGTCAAGTAATATCCGAAAATTTGAATATTTCGTCGTCCTGGAGCGGAAATATTCAAGTTTTCGGATATTATCTGATTTAACATCCATGTCATATTCATACCAGTACACGGATTCACGTCTTCAAAATTTATATTGTACAATGATGTAATCCTGTATTTCATTCATTGAACTCTAAGGGATATCAACAGCTACCCGTCCCTATCTTACCTCAACTGGCTCCATCGAACGCTTATATTTTGAGGGGTTTCGTTGAATTATATATGTAACGGTATTTGCGTGACGACAACGAATGACGTATCATCCAATTTCTACAAAATGGTGCACTGGTGCTATACTTTTCAATTAACCCTGTAACCTGCTGGAACGAATTAACTCGGGTTTGAAAAGTGGGCTGAAATCAGCTCGAACGAATATATTCGCTGTCTAACAAGTGGGCTTGGAAGGAGTGAACTTCCGAATCAGAAAGTGTTGCTTCGCCCTTCGCTTCGTCATTCAAAGTAGTCATTTTGGGGGGTGATTGATATCAATCCTTTTTGACTGATTTCTTGCTAAAAGGGCTATAGCTATGGCGACGTAACTAAGTTGAGTCACTCATTTCTATTCAGTAGCACGATGGCCATGTCAAGGGGACTAGCTCTCCCCCGTCATATTTTGCTGCCTAGTTTTACGAATAGCCACGGCAAAACAATTCCTCCACATCTCACATTTCTGAAGTACTGAACATAAGCCTCTAATTGGTAATAAGATCTCGTTTATAGCTCTTTATTAGGTGGGCAACTTAATTCTCGGCCCGTAACCGAAAGCGATCATAGAACGTCGGCAAATGCAAATAACTGTGTGCGATAATGGCTGATTGCAGCGCCATCCAATAGCTTTCCAGGACACTGTAACCGCTCACAGTTGTACTGACAGAAGGGATGAAAGTTGACGGGGAAAGCAATGTCGTTCGTGAAGCAAAATTCGAGGCACTGCCTCCTGTTCGCGCTTCAGCTGACAAAAAGTGCCGCGGAAGCCCAGCAAGTGATCTGTGCTGCTTTGGGCGAGGCAGCTGTGTCCACGTGTAAGAAGTGATTCCAGCGGTTTAAGCAGGGAAATTTCTATATTCGTGATGCAGAACGTCCGGGACAGCTACAGAAAGCTGACGATGAGGAACTGGACCAACTGTTGGACGCGGGTCCCTGTCGCACACAGTCAGAGTTCGCCCAGTAACTGGGAGTAACACGGCAAGCCATTGCAAAGCGCCTGCACAAGCTTGGACGGATTCACAAGGAAGTCCGTTGGGTGCCCCACCAACTCACAGCTGCGAACAAGTTTAGGCGCTACGATGTTAATGTGTCCTAGCACTCCATACTGAAGAAGGATTTCCTCCACAAGATTTTGACCTGTGATGAGAAGTGGATCCTCTACGATAATCTTAAGAGGCGCAAACCGTGGGCTTATCCAGGTCAGCCTGCCACCAGTACCGCCAAACCGAATATCCATGCCAGGAAGTTCTTGCTGTGCATATTGTGGGATCAGCGCGGTGTCGTACACTATGAGTTGCTCAAACCTGGTGAAACAGTCAATGCTGAGCGTTATTGTCAGCAACTCATTCGTGTGAGTGACACACTGGAGGCGAAAGGGCCATACACCGGCAAGGGCAGAAGGTCGGTCCTGTTGCTTCTGGATAACGCGCGTCCTTACACCGCGAAAACGACTTTACACACAATCACCGACCTGGGATGGGAGATTTTGTCCCACCCGGCGTATTCTTCAGACTTCACCTTGTCGGATTATCACCTCTTTCGCTCCCTGCAACATCATCTGAGTGATACGCACTTTACTTCTGTCGAGGAGGTCCACACAAGTATTGATGACATTATCAACTCGGAACAGCCCTCTCTTTTCCGCAGTGGCATTCAGCAGCTCCCTGACCAATGGCGCAAATGTATCCAACATGACGGGGATTATTTCTCTGATTAGGTATGCATTCGATTTGCTATAATTTGCTGTCAAAGTGTCGTGCCTGTGGCAGAGAATTAAGTTGCACACCTAATATTTCCAGCTCCATGACCGAAAGCCTAATAGTGAATGGCTAATCTCCTTGACAAGAACACCATGCCATTGAGCAGAAGCAAGTGACTCAAGCATCTTCACTTTCCTTTCTTAGATCCGACGCTATTGTCAAAGCCCTTTTAGCATACAATCAGTCAAAGTTAGTGTAAGTCATCCCCCTATGTGGCAACTTTGAACAACAAGGCTAAGACGAAAGGAACGCAGGTTAATTCGTTCCAGCAGCGTTCGACCAACTTTTTAGATAGCAAATACATTCGTCCAAGCTGATTTCAGGCGATTTTTAATTCCTTCTAGACGGTTAAAGTACAAAATTAGAAAATAAGAGTTATACACTGAGTGGCCGCTTTATTATGAGCACCCGACAGTTTTAAGCAAATGAGCTATGGCTGCACGCTGTTGCCACCAGAAGGCGAGGCTATTATAAAAAGGAAAAGCTTAGTGCTTGCGACAGTAGTAGAAGTGATTTTTCGGTGACGAGATGGGTAAAAAATGCGATTTGACGGACTTTCAACGTGGGATGATTATAGGAGGTCGGAGCCATGGAGCGAGTATCACCGGAACCGCGGCATTCGTGAAATGTTCCAGAGCAGCTGTTGTTAGAGTGTTTAAAGACTGGACTGTCAGCCAAAAACTGGGTCTGTACGTGCAACGTGTGGTAGTCATCGACTAGTGACTTCTCGGGCGGAACGCAGAGTGTCCAGACTGGTAACAGACAACAGAAGTGCAACAGTGCAGCAAATTACAGACCATCTTAATCAAGGATCCCCTCAAAGGATCTCTGCACGTACTGTTCGCCGTACACTGCATCGGATGGGATATGGCAGCCGAACGCCTGTTCGAATACTTTTTCTGTCTGCAGTTAACAAGAGAAAACGTCTCCAGTTCGCACAGGAACACAAGGATTGCACAGTCGATAATTGGAAACAAATTATGTGGTCCGATGAATCACGTTTTCAGTTGCACCATGCCGATGGCCGAGTGAGAATTTGGCGGAAACAGCACAAAAGCATGGACCCCAAATGCATTGCTACAACTCTTCAAGCTGGTGGAGGCAACGTTATGATTTGGGGAATGTTTTCCTGGCATGCTTTGGGCCTTTAATTCGTGTTGATCAATCCTGTCATGTGAATGGTTTATTCCAATGGCGATGGCTACTTTCAACAAGATAATTCATCCTGCCATAGTGCTCGTATGTACAGGATTGGTTTCAGGAATATGCCGGTGAGTTTACTTTGCTTAGGTGGCCCCCACAATCTCCAGAACTGAACCCCATTGAGAAGTTGTTGGATGAAGTTGAACGAGCCATCAGATAGCTGGATCCAGAACCCTGCAATCTCACATTCCTGGAAAGTGCTATTCATCAAACATGGTCTCAGATTCCACAAACCACCTATCAACATCTCGTGGAGTCCATGCCACGAAGAATCGACGCAGTATTAAAGACAAAAGGTGGCCCAACGAAGTACTGACGGGGTGGTCATAATAAAGTGGCCACTCAGTGCATATTGATTCGTTTTCATCAACTCAGAGATCTCGATTTTCTGATGAGTCAGTACACACTACTGTTTTTCTATGTGATGTGTTTTCGGAGTTTCGCTGCAGTCTTATTTCATAGCACGGGTCCGAAATTTCTTCTCCAATACAAGGGCCTGTGTTGCTACCAGGTCGAGATTTTGCCCAGTCCCTAAATTACTTCAAGTTAATGAGGATCTAGAAATTCAAAAATTAGAAAAATACATTCTGTCTGAACAGAAGAACATCAAGAATAAAGTTGAAAATGAAGTGATGAACTACAAATTTCTTTCTTAACTTCAATCCTATATGCGCTACTGTCATCATTTTTCAAAACGTATTATAGAAATCACTTATTATATCTACAGACGATAAGTTGCAAAGTTTGCCTACTTGGATGCATTTGGTGCCTGTCTCGGGGAGCTTTGCCTGCGTTATCGGTGTGTGCAGCTCATCCTTCATAAATTTTAAACTGCGTAAACGTTCTTTCTCTTGCCCAGTTCTAGATTACCCCTTTTACCGGCAGCAGCGAATAAATTCGGGATTAGAAAAATGGGCTGAAATCAGCTCGACCGAATGTATTCGCTGTCATGTTTCTCCCCAACTTTTGTTATTCAAACTGGTCACTTAAAGGGGTGAATGATACTTATGCGTTCTGGCAAATTACCTATTAAAAGAGGGCGACGAGCTTAGGAAAGGTGAGAGATGTTTGAGTCACTGATTTTTATCCAGTGGCACGAAGTACGTGTCAGGAGCCTTTCCCAATAATTCCATGGGCCATGATATCCGTGCCTTTTCTAATTATTCCATGGGCCATGGAGCAAAGAATAAGAAGGGAGCTCTTGTCACCAGTGACAGGTTTATGGTCGGTACTGCTGAGATGAGAGGGGAACAGGAATTATTTTGCCGTAGCTTTCATAAAACCTGGACGCTATGTGAACATTTACATTTGGGGAGCTGAGGGAATTTGAGGCGTAATTTGGTTCAAGTACTTCGGTTGCTTAAAAGGTTAAAATACATTATGTTGACCAAATTCACCGCTCACCTAGAAGAGGAACACAACATAGCCCTTATTTACAAATGTATTGACAATACAATGCATTTATTGTGTTATATGGTGTCGGTCCACTTTTGGCCTTAACGCATGCACTCACCCTTCGAGACATCAGTACATAATGCTGCCGCTAAGTGTTGCTTTGTAGAGGCCTTGGTTCCAAACTTCTTATGCGGCGCTCTAATTAGTCCCATAAGTGCTCTATTGGATTAAGATCAGGGCTCTGTGCTGGCCAGTCCCACACGATACGGAATTATCGTCAAACCACGTCGTGACAGTCTGTGCTTTATGGCTCGGTGCATTATCTTGCTGGTACCAACAACGCTCGGTTCCATATTATTGCCAGAGAGTTAGTAGGGCATAATTGTGCTGAATATCGAGGTAGACGTGCTGGATAACAGGCTTGTCCACGATAACCAATGGGCCAGGACTATACCAAGAAAAACACCCACACACGAGTACACTGTCAGCCACAAACTTGTCCATAGGAACAGTACACGGTGGTAAATAGCGTTCCCCGGCTGCCGCTATAACCACACACGGCCATCAAACTCATGGATCGTGTATCTGGATTCATCAGTCCATACACTGTTAAAAATTTCACAGTTAGATTACGGGCAATGGCCGGCAACTGGGGGCCCGGCCGTTGCCCATAAAACTACGGCTTGGCCCATTTTTGTGAAACCCCATGAAATTACGGTCTGAACCCTAAATACTAAGCCCATAATCTGAAGAGCAACGCCCACAAAAAAATAAGTTTGACCGTATTGAGCTACGCCATAATTTGAAGGGCATTGCCCATAAAAAAATAAGTTTGACCGTATTGAGCTACGCCATAATTTGAAGGGCATTGCCCATAAAAAAATAAGTTTGACCGTATTGAGCTACGCCATAATTTGAAGGGCTATACCCGAAAAAATAAGTTTGACCGTATTAACTTAAGCTGTAATTTGAAATGCAATCCCTGTAAATATGAAGTTTGGCCATATTCGGTTAAGCCTCACGGCAAGTAGTCACCGACTTTTACATAAATGCATTTTTTGTGGAAGAGTGTGCAAGTAAATGCATGTTTTTTGTGGAAGAGTGTGTGAGTGTGAAATTGTTGGATACTTACATTATAACTGAATCAATTCAGTTCTAAATGTGAGTAATGATATTTTCATATCTTAAAATCAGGTTTATTACAATATGATAAATAATGACATCAGTTACACACAGATTTGTTTAACATTAGGCTTTACGAACTCTGTACACACAGTTGGTTGAACAATACTTACGTTTCTTTTAGACATGTTTTAATTGGAGAATTATTTCTAAAGCACAGTTGGTTGAACAATACTTAGTTTCTTTTAGACATTTTAATTTGCACATACGTACTTATGTAGTATTTGCATGAATGAATACAAAGGGCAGTTATGTAGTAAAGATATGTACAGGCATATTCTTGTATTTATATGTTATATCAATGACAAACAGAACTACGAACTGGCATCCGAGTACATTGCGTCTATAAGGGTATTCAATCCACAATGGTGTCAAAGTTGGTTTTTCATGTAGGTTTTGGCTAGTATTACATTTGACATAGGGTTGAATCATGCTTTTTTTGTTTTCACATTCACTGCCTTGTGTGCTGGTTCATTTTACATTCTACTGAGCACTGTGTTGTCAGTGTTCCCAGAACTTTTACTGTCTTGTTTCCTATCTCTAATTTTTGGATATTTACCTACTTTTCACATGTTTAGTAAAATTATGTCAAAAACTGGAAGTACTGCTTTTGAAAGATCACATTGCTTCCCCATAATTAAGGTATCAGAAAGAAAAGAAAAAAATACTTGAATGGAAATGAGAGCTTTTGAACTTGATAGGGCATAATTTCAAATCTCAGACCCCCACCCAAAAGAAGAAACACTTGTTTAGACCCTGATTCTAACTGAGTCATTGTAGAACATTAATGCATATCAATATTTCTAAAATATTAAATTTTCCTGTTTGGAATGTTTTAGAAATGACTTCAGTGACTAAACCTGTTCTTTCATTGTTGTGTTGCCACAAGGAAACCATTTTGGAGCACAAATTTTTTTTTTGGAAAACTATTAAATAGTTGTATTTATAATATCTTGGCAATACCTGAAGATACTGAAACAATTTTTATTGATGTGCAAATCAGGTGTTTAGTGACAAAGGAAAAGAACACGGCAGAATCTTTAAATTTCTCAAAAAACAATTTCATCACATCATTTTGTACCAATTTCAGCACTATCATCTTAAAACATGAAATACATGCTTTGCATATTGAACATTTTGAATAGACCTTTAAAATAGGAATTACAAAATGTGTAAAAAAAAAATTTCATATTTTTTAACTTAAAAAAAAAAGTGGCTTCTGATTTATCTTAAAATATAAATTTTCCTGGGCATCCAGGTTTTACTACCTGGGTAGGTAAATAATTTATGTATATACCCAGCTGCGCATGTAACATTTCGGATATTTTCCAAGCCCTGCTTAAAGTGACACAGGTGAAAGATTTCACTCGCAGAAATTTAGAATGAAATCAATTCTTTTTTACATTTAACTTTAATTACTACATTTGCAAAGCAAAGAAACTGTTCATGATATATTTTCACTGTCATTTTCTTGGCCAGCATTTACCAGATTCAGTAAAAAAAGAATAACCGTCGAAACTCGTTATAATGAAATTCAAGGGGTACAAAAAAAAATTGTAGCAACGTATTGTTCTTAAAACATTACAAATTTTTCATTAAAAAGTTAGTATGTACTACAGAAATTTTCATTACGCATAAGATTGCAATGCTGTAAAAGTGAAATAGTGCCCACAGAGACAAGCAAAGGTAATTTTTTTTGTAATGGGAAGTTTTTGCTAAAGTAGTAATAATGAAATATATAAGCTTTAATTAATATGTATGTATGAAATTATGTACTGTATATATTTTTACTTATACATATCAGGGTTTGAAAAATACCATGCCTGAGTCGTGTGAATCATTGACCTGGGCAGGTAAATAAATAATCTAGTTGCCCTAGGTGCCAGACTGAGCAATTAAATCTAAAAATGAAGTTCAGAATATAATTTTCTACTACAAGAAAAAAGACAGTCATCGCATGTCATGTTGCTTTTCACTGCTAATCACTGGAAGTTGTATTATTGTTACGCAGTGCCAAGGACAGAAGAATATCACCTTCTTTAATTATTATGCTTTAGGTCCATAAATTGGAAGCATATGTAATTTTGCTCCAAATGTTTAAAGTCAGCGACTGAATGCATGCCTCTGATGGAACTAGCCTCTTGTGTTTATTGACAAAGGGTTAAAACTTCATATTTTTCATATTTTAATGTATTTCATATTTTTTCAGATATTTCATATTTTAAACGTGTTTTAAAGATTTTTATTGTAATATGGATCTGTGAGTCTGACACTGTGAAGAGAAGCTGCGATAGGAATAATGCATCGCTCCAGTGAAGATGTGAAGCTTTGGTCCGTTAAAAGGAAGGTTTGTTGCTGTGTGGAAATGACGGGTACAAGAGAAAGAGGACTTACGTTATTGGCAGAAGAGCAATAAATGTTGTAGTGATACGCTACAGAAAACAGGTCCACAGCAGCCACCCTTTCTTTTGTTGTATCCTGTACGTTGTTGGCAGGAAAAACCGGATAAAACCTTTTCGATTTGCAAAAGATACATATGAGTAAGATAGAAACTCGCGTGCGAACAAGCTATTAACAGAAGAACCAAAAGTGCAGAGACACAGCAAATCTGTTCAAACCAAAACCGAAATTTATAGTTCCCCAGTTTTCTGTACAACATAGAAAAGCATATTAGTACTTTCGGTAAATGTGTACTTCAGCGTCCTAAACTATTTCGTTGGAAAAATTTAACTGTGGGTGAAAAGTTCGATGCACACATTTTTATAAGCATGCAAAATAATAGGGAAAGGTGAAAAATTATATTTTTAAATAAAAAGGAAATAATTTTTCTGAAGTATTAACCTGCGAGTACGATGGTTTGTAGCAGGTGGTGCGGGAGGCTGAAGCGATGCTAACGGCCACCACGTGAAGGTGCTGTGCGACGGAGCGAAGTACGAGTTGGTAGCAAATGCGTGGAAGAATACGACAGCAGTAGGGTATATTTTTCGGAAGAGTATCGTGTAATTGTGCGCAGAAGTAGTTCAAACCTGTTTTATTCATTTTTGAGAAAGATATGTGCAGAATGTCGTTATTAGTGGTTTCACAGTGTCTCCGAATGGAAAGAAATTAAGGAATGTAAAATAATTTATGTACGACAGAAGTTTTGAGGAAGACGTTTTGGTTCCGGTTGAACCCAAAGTTTTAGTTTTGGTTTGGAAGATGTGCACAGGTAGGTGATTTCTTCAAGCACTTCATTTGCAGTTCTGCTGTTATTCAGTACATCGTAGCTCACATTTTTTCCTCGTGACATGGATATTTTTCAAAATAAGCAATTTTCTTCAATTCATATATCGCACTATGGCAGGGAGACAGCTTCTTGTATTGTGGCGGATAATGAAATTTTAAGCCCTGACGAAATCCGAAATGACTGACGATTTTGTACTTCCGCTTTCTCAAAATTACCCTTAAAAAAAAAAAAAACTTACAATGCTGCACAAATTCAACCTCTTTCTTTCTGCATATGCCTACAAGACTTTTCGATGACTACGTACTGCTAAACCGCTTCCTTCTTAATTCTTCCGCCCGTTACTTGCCCTTCTCAACGAAGCTTCCATTCACCGGACTCCACCTTGATGCCGTTGCCGCTCTCTCGTCCTATGCCTATACCGCACGTACTCTTCCAAACTATCGCACTCTCAGGTAAATACTTTGGAAAACTTATTTCCTTTTATCTAAAAATACTATATTTTTGCACCTTTTCGCATTATTTTGCATGCTTAAAATATTGTATGTCACACTTTTCCCACACAGTTACATTTTTCCGACGAAATAATTTAGACGCTAAAGTACACATTTACCAAACTTTCTATTTCGGATCAGGGAATCATATGCGAAAGAATGAAAAATTTCACGTCTGCTTTAAAAACAATTACAAAACATGAACAAACTATATTGTGTAGCATATGAGTATAAAATGGTTCGCTCTCCTGGCAAGAAGGTACTTGCTTGGACTTGTAGTCATCCGCACGTGAATTGCACGGCGAAGCGAATCTTCCTTTCAACAAAGCAAATCTTCACATCGTTGCCGTAGTGATGTGTTAGGCCTACCACAGCGTCGCACTCGCAAGTCAATATTACAAGTTTCCGACAAAATAATTTAGGACGCTAATCTACACATTTACCGAATAATCTGCCAATGATGAAGATTGGAGTGCCATTTCAGGTGGATTCAGTAGTTTTAAAGAGTTTGTAGAAATCAATGAAAATGCATTATTGGGGAATTGAGGGATATTCAAGAAATAGCCAATGAAATTCAGGATGATGATGAAGAGACATAACAAAGAATTAACAAAAGATCCCCAGACTGTCACGAAAGCAGTGTAGAAGCTTTGGAAACACTGTCACTACATACAACTCACCGATACATCTAATTGCCACACATTCCTGTTTAAACAAACTTGAAAAAGCTGTTTTCAATGAGAGGCAACAGCAGAAACAGTCTTCAATTTTCACATAACTTTAAAAAGCCATAAATATAAAAAAGGTATGTAATTAAAATTTTGAGATCAAGTAATTTACATTTTTGAGTAATCTAAGCTTTAAAGTGTTAAATTTAACTAAGTAAATTCAATCACTGATATTTTTCTTATTTTGCATGTTATTCTCATGTTAATTACTTTTTAAACTTAATTTTGGCTGGAATTACACTAACTTTTACTTATGCTGCGCTCTTATTTATGCGTGCTTTGGTTTGCGCTGACATATATGTGAAATATTACTGTATACATGTGATGATGAGGTGATTATAGATATAATTAAAAAATATATATTTTTTGGCTCTTCTGGTTTCCAATTAAATTTATGTAATTTATGTGTTGAGTGGTAAAAAAGCTGTTTTCAATGAGAGGCATATGGGGTTTGTATATATGCAGATTTCCATTGTTTGCTTCTTCCTGCTGAAAACTAAGCTAGGGATGCCTATGAGTTAACTGAATATACCATAGTCACAAAATGATTGATAATTATATACTAAGGAATGTGAGTGAAATGGTATTCCTAAAAGCAATCAAAACCATGTAGCAGTCAGGGAGAATCACAAATGTGTTTCCTGAACGAAAATGTGACATTTCATCACATGAAACTTTTTTCCCGCCTCTAAATTGAGGCCACTGGTTCTAGGGAAGGAGAAAGCCAAAGCTGTTATGTTATGTAAAAAACAGGTTTCTTTTTTAAAGGTTTTAACGGCTAATGTGAGGAACTAAATGGGATATAAGCAGTCCCCGTCCCTAATTTAAGAGTCACTGGTTCCAGGGAAGAGAAAACGCCAGTGCTGTAAGACAAACACAACATCCATGCCATACCGGGATTCAAAACCCGGACCCACTTGGACAGACAATCATAAGATGGTGCTTAGACCACTGCACCACCAGGGTGGCAAAACTAATGCCTCATATGGGACTCAAACCATATGTTAAATTGTGACTGCTAGCCAAAAACCTTGATGTACAACCAACTCTGATACCAGAACGGCTTGAACATCCTCTAGACCAATAGTTCTCAAAGTGGGTTTCACTAAAATAATAGGGGGGGGGCATATGCGGATTTGTTAGCAACCATACCGAGTCACATAGTGAACCAATTTTCAAAACAAAATTAATCTGAATTTATGGCTAGTGCTGGTAGGATGTGTGGTGAAGTTTAGCATATTTAGCTGAAATTTCTGAAAATGAACTAGTGGAACTTCTCATTACAGGGTGAAAACAATCTGTTCAATGTTGAAAAAACAAAACACAAGCAATGACCAAAAAACTTTATGAGAAAACCAAATTACAGGGAACAGCTCTGACCAATTTTCATAACTGAATTCATTATCATCAGAAAATGAGCAAACAATTGAAAACTTGATGTTAAACAGCTAATAATCGTCCATCTCTGCACTCTCCAAACATTTACAAGGCAGTATTTCCCATTCCCACTGAATGAACTAGTTACTCATTCACATACAATGCAGAAATGTGTAATCTTCTATTGCCAAATAAAAAACGTATGAGACATCTTTTAACTCTGGTTGGTTTGAAAAGCATTTGTTCTTTGAAATCACTGACTAGTTTTTTCTTTTTTTTTTTTTTATTGGAGGTTTAACGACCACCGTGAGCAACTCAATGGGCTATAAGCAGTCGCCCGTCCCTAATTTAGGGTCACTGGTTCCAGGGAAGGGAGAGAGCCAGTGCCGTAAGACAAACACAACATCCATGTCGGACCGGGATTCGAACCTGGACCCCTTACGAACGAATGATCAGAGGCCAGCGCCTTAGACCACTGTGCCACCGGGGCGGCGACTAGTTTTTGGATTCCAATGGAAAAAGAATTTCCAACATTGTCGAGCACTGCCTTAAGTATTTGTTGCCTTTTACAACTACATATTTATGTGAAACTAGTGTTTTATCCTTAACCACCATAAAAACTAAATATTGAAATAAGCTGGATGTTGAAGATAACTTGTTTGTACATAAGCAAGAAAACTCAAAATATTGATGAACTTTGCAAGAGTAAATGAGCTCATACATCTTACTGATACTAAACAAATGACTTGACCAGTTTTATTTGATTTTTTTTAGCCATTTGTGCAATTTCTGTGACATCAGTGTATGTAATTTTAGCAAATATACCTGTGTATTTGTATTTTTTATATATTTTATACCCACATAAACACACTGGAATAAACTTTTCATTAAAGAATATGCCTGTACATATCTGTACTCCATAGCTAATCTTTGTATTCATTGGTGCAAATATAATACTTCACAAGTTCTTAAGTACATGAGCAAATGAAAAGGAGTCTTAAAAAAAACCCAAAGTATTGTTCAGCCAGTTTGTGCTTTAGAAATAATTCTGTCTAAATTCAGGAGTTGAACACTATGCCGTAAAAAAAAAAAGCACAAAACGATAAGACAATATTTATGCGTGTTATATTGCAAAATGGAATTCATTTCAGACTACAAACATGCGAAGAATGCTGCCCTACGTAATTCCCAAATCAGCATGTACAGATCGAATTTATTCGACATCCTAGTCAACGCTAGGTATATACCTGGCGATAAAGACTTGCACAGAAAGTAAAGCACTGTATCATATTGATGTTAAAACATATATGGATGTGAGAGTTATGCCCCTACCCCAGTCAAATGAAATCTTAGCTACTACATAGATTTTCCTGTGTGACAATGCTTCAGCCACCCTCGTTTGGTGGTGAAACTTTTAAAATTATATGTATATATATATATATATATATATATACGTACACAGTTCGTGAGCTTAATATCAAACAAAAATGTGTGTAATTGATTTCGTTACTTTTACATATCATAATAAACTCAATTTTAAAAAATGTCTACTCACATGTTTTCATGGCGTCTTTCCTGCACATGTTCGTATCTTCGTGTTCGTCAGTTAGGGATGGCCGGATGGGCGATATTTATCAATATCTCGAAATATCGATATTTTTGTCCGATATTTCGATATATAGTATTGATATCCAAGTTACGATATATCAGAAAATCACTATATCGGTGCGATATTCAATATATCAGCCCATGGCTGATGTGATTTAATTTGTGGAATGAAATCTGTGTTCTTTCCTCTGGCATGTCACGAAAATTATGTTGCTTGAGGACTATCAAACTGCGATCTCATTATCGACATTCACATGATATTATGTCACCTTCCGATTTCTAGAACTTTACAAGGAAAAATATCTGCTGTGTTGAAAACCTCGATGGTTGAAAATTTTAACTATTAGTTGACAGTAGGCACCCAGAAAACAAATTTAACGAACGGTTGATAGCAGATTGTTCTTTTGCCTATGAGTATTATGTTTGAAGTAAACTGGCACTTTGACCAAAATTAAATACATACCAATGACACACAATTTGAAGTGAAGCATTTTTTTTGTTTTTTTTGTTAGTGATAAAGTATGTAGATCTTAACAGCTGGGTAAGGAAATGCAAAACAGCTTTTCGAGAGTTTTCTTGATGTCTTACAAGTTATGTAGTATAAAGTTTGTTGTAATTCAGGCTATGTATATATCAGACGTAATTTTTTTTATCATCCTTTGACAATTATCTTGTTAATACATAGTGAAACTTCCTGAAGTAATTATATAATCTGGTAAAAATATGAGCATAACAACTTTCGTCTTGATCTGCTGATTTTCCCACACTTACAGCATGTTATTTCCTCTGATTGTCCATTCGTTTTTTTGCTATCTAGGAGAGACAGGCTTTCATACATTAATTAGTAAATATATACTTGATGAATTTGGATTATGATATTTTTTTTATGTTTTTCATACATTAATTAGTATGGCTTTCATTAATTAATTAGTAAATATATATACTTGATTAATTTGGATTACGATATTTTTTATGTTTTTATTTTTATAATCATATTTTAATGGAGGACTAATAATCGTTAGCATTTTTTTAAATATCTTTCTGGAAAAATAATTGCTTTCTATGAAAAGGCCATCACAAATTATTCGTACTCTAATTACTGTTTTTAACAAAAATGTCACTTGTAAACATATTATAAGCACTTTAATTTTTTTGCTTATGCCATGGGAACTATTTTTGCTTACACCATAGAAGTAATTATATCTGTATACTCCATTAACATTGTGTTCTGTCTTAAACGATAAAAAAATAGCAAACATTGTTCACACCTTCTGAAAAATTTAAATGTATACAAAATGCTCTAAAAATTACAATAACAAAGTTTTTTTAAAGATTTTTTTCCATAACATTTCCTTGCAAGCTAATATAATGTTAACTTTGACATTTGCATCCCAACAAAAATAGTTATTCTTTCTATAATTCAGTTATTCCCACGTTAATTGATGGTTAAGATTCCAGTCTGCTGGGATTAATAAGTACTTTTGTTTTTTTGTCATTTATGCCATACTGAAGCTTCAACTTACCTTTTCTCGAAATGTTGGAAATATATATTTCTCGTAATCTCACATTGATGAAAAACTCATGAAAACATTCCTTTGCAACTGGGATTTTTGGAAACTTCTTAGCAGAAACCATATCCCTGCTCGTCGAGCAATGCCCACACATGAAACAAGAAAATCACCTTTTGGGTTTTGGAAAGTATATTCAGCATTTCTGCAGATTACAAGCTCACTTCTGTTGCATGATTTTTTTATTTATTTTTGCATCAAAACTTTCTGCTATATATTTTTTTTTGTTTTAGGATCTGAAAAACAATATTTTATGTGTTTCTCATATCACTAAAAATACAGCTTGAGAGCTGCAATCTTGCATAAAGATAGTTTTAAGCTATAAAATGTAATAATAAAGGACAAATAAAATTGCTCCCTTTTAGCAGGAGAAAGCAGCTCTTGAAAAAAAAATTTCAGCTGATGTTTCTAAGAAATTATCTGAGAAAACTGGTAGGATATTTATTCCCCACATTCACTGCCAAGCTTGTGTATTATAATTAGTTATTACTTATTACCAAAACAATTTTTTAAGGTAAAGAATATTTTTATGTCTTAAGAGACACATATGGTTGAGTCGTCATTATTCTATGTAAATGCTATCTGTGGAGAGTAGTTACTCAATTATGTTTGCTCATGCTGATGAAACAATCCTGTTGGCAGAGAGCAAAAGTGAGTTGCAGCGTATGTTGTCCCACATGTATGAAGTTTGTATGAATTTCAAACTTAGTATATGAAAGGAAAAACCTAAAGTTATGTTTTTGACAGATGAATTGTTAGTATTAAATCAAACAGATCAGTCTAAATGGCAAAGAGATTGACTAGGTAAATCAATTTACATATTTAGGAAGCATGTTTGACAGAGGAAACAAATTAGGTGGTGAAATTAGTAGGCTAGTAAATTCATCTTTGAAAGTCACAGCTGCTTCAGGAGGATTTTGAATAAATGATGAATGATAGGTTCTCAAAAAAGTCCCTAATAGTTGTGTGTGAAAAAGTACAGTAATTGTTCCTACTCTGATGTGCAGCAGTGAAGGTGGAGTACTGCAGATGAAACATAGGAGTGATTTGTGAGCTGTAGAGATGTGTTACTTATGGGGGTGGGGGCAAGATGTGTTTTGATCATGTGAGGAATGAAGATGTTTTGTAGATGAGTAGTGTGAAGCAAAATATTGTTCGTAAGGTGGGGACAAATATTCTTTGGTGGTTTGGAGAATGAGTGGTGAGATGATTACTAGGAGAATTTATTCTGTACAAGTGACAGGAAGAAAATGTAGAAGATCAAGGGAGGACCAGATTCAGGAATTCCTGCATGAGAAAAAGAGAATAAATGTGAAGTACAAATGGTCTTGTGTGTGATAGATGTCAGTGAAGCTCAAGTTGTGAGCTGAGATCACTGTAAATGCAGATGTTTGATACATCAAGAGTAAATAAAATGTATTGCCATCAGTTTTAAACTTTAATCCAGCAGATAAGCTCTCATCAAGAAACTAACCTATGATCTTAGAGAACAGCTTAGTGATATATATGCATGTAAAGAGAAAATCCCTCATCTACAGCAAGTTGAATATAACTAGAGGTGAGAAATCAGTACTTATTTTTGTGTTGTTTTGGTGTTAATAAGTGAAACATTAAATGTTATATCCCATTTGAGTTCAAAACTGTAAAAAAAATTTAAAATCTGCTGACTTCCTTAATTTTAAGGATAGACTCCACCAATGCGCATTTAAAATGTAAAAAAAAATGATATGATATCGAAGATAGCTCCTCAGGCGTTTTAGACTTGATAAAGAATATTTCAGATATTTATTGTGTACAAGTTTTTAATGGAGATGAGAAATCCAAAGAAATGGACTGAGAACTGGAAAAAAATGCGTGAAGTGGTGTGTGTGTGTGTTGATCTCCATGAGCATCTAAAGTTGTTCCCGAATGTGTAGAAGCTCGATTCACCATAAGCAGACACATGTCCCTAATTTAGGGCGAGTGGTTCCAGGAAAGACAAGACAGGAACAACTTCTTTATGTATTTTACCACTTGGTAGGCACATTTTCCATGATTATTTAGATACTGAATAGTTTCCATGACATTTAATGAACATTTCATGACTGAATAGATTTTATTCATGACATTTAATAAATAGATTTCTTGACTGAATAGATTTTATTCATGACATTTAATAAATAGATTTCTTGACTGAATAAATTTCATGACATTTAATTGCTAAAACCTGGAAAGAGCGACATCTTTGTTTATTCACTGACGCCACATATTTGGAGGATTTTCACATTTAATGAACAGTGCTTCTTATTTTGAAAATTTGACTGTTTTCTAGCAGTTTCTGAGGAAGAAGTAATCTTTTTGTATGAGAATTTTCCTGATATTGATGCTGAATCAGTTGTAGCAGGTATAAAATCACATACAATTTTTGCAAACTTGAACAAATGTAAAACCGATGGGTGCAATGCAAGGTATTCATATAATCTTTAATGGTAGTCTAAGAACTCCCTTCCTACAGCTAGTGTCAAACATTTGGCACAATGTATTGCCTTTTAATCAAACCAAGAACCCATATTTATGAGTACAAATGCAATTTTTACATTGCACATTTATTAGATTTTAGCAGCAAAAGAATTTTGAAAAAAGTAACTTTGTATACTGTAAAGAAACACTAGAGAAATCAAATGAGGAAGAGCACTGCACATTAAAACTTTTCTGGACAACAGAATTTTGTTAATGCCATTCCGTTTAAGAATAACAGTTTTCACAAAAAAAAAAAAATATGTTCACAGTTATTATCAAGAGAGAAATAGACATAATGACAAAATGGATAACACTGGGCAAATTAGGCAGAAACCTGTTAACAAGGTTTGTTGTATTTTCAGTTTTTTTTTTACAAAAAAAAAATTATATATGTATCTACAGTGTATATGCACACTAACTTTGAAATAATATATTTTCATGTATGTGTGCAAACTTCTTCAAAATTGCATTAAAAAGCTCTAGCCATTTACCTCTCAACAATATTATGACTTTGCAGAACATTCTGCATTAGAAATTGCAATTATATGCTGTGATTACAATCTAAGGGGGTAATGTTTCAGACAGAAGTAACCCAGTGATTTTGTTTTAGGCATTTTACTCCGCTTTTGTACTTAAATAAACATTTCGAATAATGGAAAAACCTTAACATGTGTAGAATAATCAAATCAATGAGACTTATTTACCCAATTGCCTGTGGTTTACTGGTCTTCTATGTAGCAAAATATTTCTGCCACAAATTCCATTTCAAGTGTGTTTTTTTATTCATGTATATTCTTTAAAAAGATGTTGAGTGTGCTTAACAGGAAAGTTGACATCTAATTTGTTTACTTTCAAATGATAACCAAAACCTTCAAATATCGTTGGTGACAGTTGATACTATCCACAGCCACAGCCCCCCCCCATTAGTGGAAGGGGAGTGCAGATGTTATATAAACACAAAAGTGCACAACACTTTTATGATTGCTTTTTTGACTAATTTTGTCTCGCTGTATCAACAATCTTGCATAGGTAGCAATGTTAAGTACAGAGAATCATGATAACATGTTTTGGTAAAAAAAAACAGTTTCCGCATTTATGTTCTGTAAATTTATGTGACAACTTCCTGCCCTTTGGCCACTTTCATCCCATCTGTGCTCTGCCCCTTCATTAAGAAATGCAACAAGGGGCATATATAGATTTTTTCTGAGGGCGTGCCGTGCCAATGAAATGAAAAAAATTAAATCCACCAGGACAAAATAAAAGAATGAGAATAGAAAAAAAAAAAAAATTTAACGTAAATTAATGAATTTTTTTATTAAATTAAGCATTTTTGTTTCCAATGTAAGGCACATTTTAACAATAAATAAAACACATTTAAACACTTTGGGGGGGGGGAGTGGGCATAAATATATGCCACCTTACATTACATAAATGTATAAAATATATAATATAAATACGCCCTTACATTACCATGGCTACGATGTAAACAACCCTGATGTTGGCTTTCCAGCTCAGCATACAAGATATATTTTTAGCGAATTTTTATGAATTATAAAAACGTAAAATGTTAATTCCGCTGTCGAAAATATTTATTTACGTAACAAAACAACGTAAAAGGGCGAAATAAAAGCACTAAGTTTTTAACGAGTTTTAAAGTCGTAAAACCCATGGCGTCGGTCTTGTAAAAAAACGTTAAATATCAATTCCGCTATCGGAAATAATTATTTACACAACAAAACGAATGAAATGGCAAAATAAACGCACTACGTTTATTTCCAAGTACAGCGACCGTCTTGTAAAAGGTACGAAGTTAGTAATATACATTACTTTTCTGAGATATCACTATTTTAATGGTATTAACAAAACTTGATTGCAGCTATATTTTCAAGCTGCAGGATAATTTAGTACTGGCTGAGATTTGTGCGAACAAGCCAACAGCCAATTAGTCCCAAGTTCCCAATAGCCAATACTTAACACAACATTGGATCGGATTCAGTAATAACCCAAATGCAGTATGCAGTGAATAAACCGAAATATCAGTCTTATTGAGATCAGAAGTATTGAAAAATATCGAAAAATCAATCCGATATATTGATCTTTAAATACAGATATTTTCGATTCAATATATCGGTCTCAGAAATATTTAAAGATATCATACTTTTGAAAATATCGTCCATCCCTTCGTCTTGGTAAAAAAACGAGCAGCCACCGTAAAATCACGTGACGACTCGCTGACCAATAGCAGAAAGCGACGCATGCCGCATTCCTTTTCTGTCATTATCGTTCATTGGCTAGCCCGTGCCTCTTAGCAACGCCCGTAAAATTACGGTTTGGAACAGTTGTCCTACATATCCATGCCCGTTAAAATACGGGCATCGCCTTGAAACTGCAGAAACGAGCCTTGATCGTAAAAATACACGGGCAACAAGACTTTTTTTACGGGAATTTTTAACAGTGTAGGACCCGTTTCCATTGTTCTTTGCACCATGCTAAACGACGAGTAGCATTCCGAGTGGAGATGAAAAGCTTATGAGCAGCCTCAGGACTACGGTAACCCATGGAATGAAGTTCTCTGAGAATGGTACGTGTACATACCGAGATTCCAGCATTTTTAGTCACCTGTACAATGAGGTCTAGTGCGGTACTCTGTAGATTAGCTGTAACGACTCTCCTGAGGTTTGAATGTCCTCTATCAATGATTTTCTTTGGTCTGCTGGAACGTTTTGCTACTTCAGGCACGCCATGTATCTTCCAATTTTTCAGTTCATCCAAAACAGTTGACTTGGGTCTGTTTAAACGCCTCTCGGTTTCTCTTATGGACAACCGACTAATATAATACCCAACAATCTTTCCTTTCTCAAAGCCAGTTCTCCCTCGCCGCGACATTTTCACTCAACCTCACGGTGCGATATGATCACGGTCAGCTGCAGGCTTGTTTTTATACCCTTTGCAGTTTTACCGCGCATCTTAACAACGCAGCGGATCCGTTCATTTGCTTTTGAAGGGGTGTCCGGTGACTTTTGTCAATATTGTATATATTAGCTCTTTAGTAGCGGGAAACATCGACAAACATTCATCCCCACAGTGGCTAAAAAATCGAAAGAGTACCCTGGCACTCTTTGTAGATAATTTGTGCAATGCATCTTCCGCATGCCAAGATCCACGTGGATGTGAAATAAAACGAGTGATTCGAGAATATGAATTTGTTTACGTACCGGACATTGCATTAATCTGCGGCACTGGCGACCACAATGAGTCATACTAAGTGGAATTAAATAATAACAAACAATGAGGTTTACTAATTCCTGACATTAAGAGGCACTTAGGTTGGTGAACTAATGAATGCTATTGTTGCAAAACCAATAAAAGGAGATATGTGAGTCATAAAAGAAAAAAATACTAAACTATGGAAGCAGCAATAGTACGCATTCCGATTGTTTAGTTTTTTAAAACCAATATTCATTATTATTTTTAATATTAATATTATATACGTATTACTCAGATTCAGACGAACGTGCGAAACGTCCCCGGACACTTATGAAATGTGATGTAGCTACGAAAGTCCATCTGTGCATGCACAAGCTAAAATCGGAATTCTAGATAGAAAGAAAAGTTGAATCGCAAGTGTGTTAGTGAGGGAGATTGGTGACTTTTGGTCTCGGATATCTACAGTTACTCCCGATCGTGTTATACACCATTACAAAGCTCTCGTCAATAAATGGAAATCTCCCATTGGAGGGATCGAGAGGTAGCCAAATTTCATTACAAACTGCATTTTTGTAATGGCTTTTTTTAGATGTAGCATCAAGTTCTCGTAATTTACGCAGATTGCAATGAGATATAGTTACGTTGATGTAAAAGGTCATGAAATAATTAATTATAAGGAACTATGCACCAACAATACTAAGAATAGTATAACTATACAAGGAATCCGAATTTTTTGGCGTAGAGTAGAAACCAAAGTTTCCAAGCTTTCGCACATCAACCAGATGGCTTTATCAAGGAAGACAGATAGCTAACTGCAAACGTTGTCTACATTTAGGCAGTTAGCTGTCTACCTTCCTTGAAAAAGATATCTGGTTGGTGAGCGAAAGCTTGGAAACTTTGATTTTTACTCTACGCCAAGAAATTCGGAGTCGTAATATAGTTATACTATTTTAATGATGAAATAATATTCAGCGATAGTTTAAAAAAATATATTGTTGAGTAACAATAAAATTAACTATTGTTGATTCACTTCATGGGGTAGCATGCAACACGATCAGATTTCAAAAATGGTTTCCACAAAGATGTACCATTACCAATTTTCGTTAAAATCGAAATTTTTTACTTGGGTTTTACTTTACTGTTGTGGGAAAAGTTGCATAGCATCAAGAGATCAGCCTATTTCGGAAACTCGGGAATTTTTTTATTGAAATTCAAGACAATAATTTGCCGCCCAGATATAGAGAAAACAATTAATGAAAGTTGTAGAAGGTGAAAACCATAGAAAGTGTGGTAAAGCCACTGAAACTATAAGATACAATTTAGCTGGTTGTCCTCTCCCCGTACTAAAAGTAGACCTAAACAGCTAGGGTCCTACATCAAAGGCATGACTTTAAATACGGACTAATCCAAAGCTATTCTCTACGTATTTCCAGTTCCAACCAGAGATCGTCCTTTCAAAATTCGAAATTTCGTCAAGCACGGGGGTAAATGTATCATCACAGAAGAGACAATTGTCTACAACATAGTTGATATTATAATCGCAAACAAAAACCTGAAAACACAATTAATATGTTTTGTGGTTCCTCTTTCAGAGCTTCCGAATAATAATATCTGAGAAAATTTCAAAATATAACTTACAAACGAAAATCTAAAGGATGTGGAAACAGATAACCCAAATCATGCCAGCTGTCATTTCGATAAGTGCAATTAGTGCTTAAAACTTTCCAAAAAACCTCGAAGAATAAGGATTGCCAAAGAACTGCTTCACCCAATCCTAAACAAAGGGCAATTTTTCTGCATGCCTGCCATATCGCTTGAAAATTACTCGATATCCAGGTCTATAATACCTGTGAATTTTGCTCACGGGATTTATCCGAGAAAATCAGGAATGGTAATAATAATAACAATAACAATAGATATTACAGGAGGTACTGCGTTCTTTGTGACGGATAGGTCAGCATAGCTACAAAAACACTAACAAATTGTATTTACTGACCTCTCACAAATATTTCCTTTTCGGAAAGTCCAATGGCTTTCAACTGCGTGAACGCCTTCAGCTTGAAAACACCGAAATCATTAGCAGAAAATTATTTTTAATTACTCTTTGTTCCATTTCATCAAATAAGAAAAATAATTACGTGTCAAGTGAAACAACCTTTCACAGACACAAAGCAATGTTCCAAGAGAATAACTGAGAAATGAAAATGACCCAGTTATGAGAAAAGTGGTATCAAAACAGGATGTGAGTCAGAGGAAATCCATTTTTAATATTTGAGCTTCAATCAATTCTTGCACGCTTTTCATCGAAAATTACAAAAAAGCGTAAAGGAAGTGTCAGAAACGGCGTTATTCCTTTAAATTCCAAAATTCTCACCTTCCTCTCTTCTCAAAATTATGTTTCGTTTTTATCCGTTTTGCATTGGAACGGGGTTTTTATTTTAAGGAGAAATCCAGAGATTTTAGAAGATACTCCTGTGGCTGAGTTAGGCCTAGATCTACCAGCGAATGCTGTGATGTGGTTGGTTGTTTGTGTCAATCATACCAAAGTGTGGTACTTGTTCTCTAGCTCTAGTCTTTTTCTCTCCTTGGAACTACAAATCTCACATCAGGAATAAGATAATGGGCCGAGAAGTCGATTATGATGAGACAAGTGACATTAAAATATATCGATCTATATGCAAAAGCAAAGAAAAAAAGATCACATACTGCAGGGGCAATTTAAAAAAAAACCCTTTGCAAAAACTACGAACAGCACGAGGAATTTACAAATACGACACTCAACACAGCAATTTCATTTGATCCACTAAATGTATTTAAGGAGAAATAAATGCCGTACTTCACTTTCTCACTATGCTCCACTTGACGATGTTTTGGTCTGGGATGAGTATTTCTCAAAGTTTTATTCCCAATGATATTTTCTATGGGATCTCAATACTACTTTACTAAATTTGCTTTCTTGAGATCTTATGCTGCTTAAGGATCGAGTGCTCTACTAAAATGAGCTCCGCTAATCCATCCAATCAACAAAAGTAAGTAAATAAATAAAAAAGAAAAACGTGAGAAAAACGATAGACCTGACGAAGGTTTATGGAAGCTTGGAGTTTCTGTAACACACCGATTAGCCCTTATATTATGAGCACTCCCAGCCTAAAAAACGAGCCTGTAGACTGAACAGTGGCGAAGGTGAAGATCACAGAGCAGTATATATACAACCTGAGGACCGGCTTTCGGTTAGTAGAGTGTTCTGAGTGAGAATGGGAAAAGCTCCCGATTTATCGGAGTTCAATAAAGGACAAATTGTGATGGCACGGCTCTGTTCACGTTCAGCTGTAGTAAGTACGTATCAAAAGTGGTGCACATATGGCCAAAACACGAACCGTCGTCCAGCCGGTTGTCGTCCGCAGCTCATTTACGCCATAGAGGAGCAGAGAATGTCGGGCATTGTTCACGCCGATCTCAGGTCAATGTGTAAGAGCACAAAGTTTTTCGCAGCCTTCCGCGCATTGGCGTGCGTAGTAGGATGACCCATCTGGGTCCTCATGCTTACTGCACGTCATCGCCAACAACGCATGAAATGGGCTCAAGATCATCGAGATTGGACGTGGATGATTGAAAGAAAGTGGCCTGGTCGGACGAATCAAGATTCCTGGTGGATCACGTAGACGGCCGAACGCGGATCCGTCGATTACCAACGGAAGCCATGGCACCAGGATGCACTGTTGGGCGGAAACAAGCCTGTCGCGGCGTTGTTATGCAGTGGGCGATGTCTTCTTGGGACACTTTAGGTCCCATTATCTCAATAGCACAATCCCTGACAGCTGTCACGTTTCTGAACATCGTTGCAGACAAAGTTCTCCCATTCATGGCAAGTGTGTTCCCTGCTGGTGATGGCCATTACCAACAAGAAAATGAGCCATGCCACACTGCCAGAATCGTCGAGGAGTGGTTCGAGGCACATGCTGGTGACTTTCTGGTAATGCCCTGGGTTCCACATTCACCTGACATGAACCCAATCGAATATTTGTGATTCGACTTGGAAAAGCGGGTTCGTACTAAATCATCACCACCCTGAAATGTACGGGAACTGGAGGACCTGCTGTTGACATTATGGTACCAGATAGCCCAGGATACCTATCGTCACCTCATTCAATCGATGCCTCCCATACACAGAAATTATTACAAGAAAGCAGGAAAAGGTGTAGCGACATGGTCGGGTGCATATCCTGCAGAACTAGAAAAGACATATTTGTCTGTAGTATATGGGAAAGCACGAGCAAATCCACTGAGTTTAAGCAGTTGATGAACATGAGTACTGAATAGTCCATTCCACCCATGTCCGAAGAATAACCATGATCAGAAACATATGAAATTTGGGAAAGTGCCAGTGTCGGAAAAGCCTTTTGTCTCTTCACGTGAGAGAGGTGTTGGGAAGGTGGCAAAGACAAAAAAACTGGATAGCAGGGAACTGAAAAAAGAGTTGTGTGTCGTTCGATGAATTTGACTATACATTTTAGGCAAGGAAGGGAGAAAAAGTGCACGGTTGATACCTCAGAATGGTTGTACCATCGTGTATACTGCGAAAAATTATATCTGTTTCTTTGGAATTTGTGTAAGTGGCAAGTATTTAGTTTTTGGTGCTGCTAATCTAAAATCTCAATTCCCGAAAGTTAACTCGATAACAGGTTCATCAAATTATGCAGAATTTGAATTCTACGTCGTTAGCACGTTACGACCATCTGCCGTTCTTCGTTTCCGGATCGTGATCACTAGGTTTGGAGAAAGTACTTGTGGTAATTTTCTTGACTTTTCCAAATGCCCAATCCCAGTTTAATAGATAGCCTCTTTTCCCAGACAGACCCCATTCGAGGCCAATCATCATGCCTGCTCATCTTGAAGAATGACGTAATAAACGAAGTGCGAAGTGAGAGTGTGCGGTACTCATTAAGGTTTGACCGGGGAACTCGACACACTACATTAACAATGATCTCTGTATGAGATTCACCAGAACAGTTAGAGCCACGTCAGACTATGCTTGTTTCAGTGGATTTTATTTAACACCTCTTAACGACCAACATATTTACAATACACAGTGCGTCAAAGAATTTTTAAGACTGGCGCTAGATTTCAGCCTACGGTGGCGCCACCAGTGTAATCGCGAATGTGGTATAAATCGTGACTATCTGCTTACTTTCTGCCAAAAGTACTGCGCAGTTGTTAAAGTAACTCAAACGAAACAGCAGTTCATTAGAGAAGTAAAATTTTTTTCATGTTGAATTATTAAGATGGAACAAAGGGATGTTATTAAATTTAACGCAAAACTTGGTAAAAGTGCCTCAGAATTGTACCGAATGATGCAACAAGTTTATGGTGAGTTTTGTTTAAGTAGATCAAATGGTTTCCTGTGGCACAAACGTTTTTTGGACGGAAGAGATACGCTAGAACATAATAAGCATACCGGAAGACCAAGTTCATCTAGGACACCTGAGGTTATTGAAAGAGTGCGTGATTTCGTGGCAAACAATCGATGTGCGTCACTAAGAATGATGAAAGAGTCGTTAAACATCAACAAAGAAACGATTTGAACCATCCTGCATGAAGATTTGGGCAAAACAAAAGTCTGTGCTAAATTTGTTCCACACATGTTAACCAATGAAAAAAAAATCAAGGAGAAGTGCACATTGCAGAGACATCATTTCAGCCGCTGAAAATGATCCAAACTTTTTAAAATCGATTGTTACAGGTGATGAAACATGGTGTTTTTAATATGATCCTAAAACAAAGCGACAAAGTGCGGAATGGAAGTCAAAAAACTCACCACAAGCCTATAACAAAACAAGAAAAGTTTCATCGAAAATCAAAACAATGCTCATTGCATTCTTCGATAGTAAGGGTATTATATACAAAGAATTTGTTCCAAGTGGACAAACGATTACTGTGAGTTTTATTTAAATGTTTTGAGGCGTTTGATGGGCAGAATTCGTCGCATTCGTCCAGAATATCGGGATGAAAACAGTTGGTGTTTGCTGCACGATAATGCACCCAGTCACACCTCACTTCTTGTTCGTAGATTTTTGGAAAAAAATAACGTCTGTGTGTAGAATCATTCACCGTATTCGCCTGATTTAGCACCCTGCGACTTTTCTTTATTCCCAAAACTTAAAATGACGTTAAAAGGGTGTTATTTTGATGATATTTTGACCATACAAACAGCTTTGACGCGTGCTTTGGAAGCAATTCCGCAAAGTGAACTGGAACAGGCATTCGAATCATTATTAAATCGCTGTAACAAGTGTATTGAAGCCGGAGGGACTTATTTTGAATAACAAATCAAAACAAATTATAATTTCTTGTTTTTATTTCATTTTACAGACCCAGTCTTAAAAGTTCTTTGCCACACTGTGTATGTAGGTAGGTACATTACCAATTAGAAGGAAAATTTATGACTCAGCTAAAACTATTTTTTGGCGTGTGTAGGCCTGTGAGCAGAAGCGAGTTGATTTCTCACGCCAAGTGTTTGCCGGGACAAATCACGTGACACGGTATTAGCACTTTACGCAGTTAGAAATAATAAACAACATTTTTTCCGCGCGTGGAAACAATGTTTGGCGACTGATGTGAGACGTACTTGTGGCTTATTTTTCCAACAAAAATAACACACGTCTGTAGCGCATGTCACATACGTAGGATAAAACGCACTACGAGCTGAAAATGGTAGATAGTAGACAGACTCTCAGACGAAAGAAAAATGAAGTAACAGGTTATGATTATACGTTCTATGATTATTTCAGAATTGCATTTGTGACTTGCCGAAATAATCAGGAGAAATGTTATCAGAACAGGCAACGGAGCCGAGAAAAATAATCAGATGATTTATTGTACGAAATGACTATGACGTCAAAAAAGTTCGTGCGCTGAGAGCGGCAACAGTACTTGAAATATATGCAATGAAATCTAGTGGTTATAAACACTGAATTAAGCTATGATCAATGTGAGGGCATTTGGTTTTAAAGAAGTGATGCGGAAAGAAAGAAAATAAGAATCAGTGCACTTTGAGGATTGCCGACGTATACATTAAGTTCCACAATGTTCTACAAAAAATTATATCATCGCTTTTCTGGAAAACTGAGATGAAACTTTCTATGACATGTAACGGGTCTAATAATTGGTACAAGAACACAACTTCATGCAAGTTTTAAATTAAGTACGCGACAAACCTACTTCAGAAGTGAAGCACGTATCAAGGCGGCAAAGTTGTAGCACCCAACTTAGTCGATTAAGAAAGCATTGGGCTCCAGAGAAGAAGGGTGAGGATTCAACTTCTGCCACTGGGAAAATGTTTTTTTCGCTGTATTGTCACCCGAACGTAAAATGAATCTCCTGGCCTTCGGGCTCTTCGAAAAATGTGTGAAGTTCTTTCCACAGATCGTCTGGAATTAGGCAAAATCCTTACTTCTACAGTGATCTCTCTTCAAAGCGGCGTGGTTTGCCGGCTGACCCGGAAACCTACGATTCTGTCTTAGCTCTTTCTCAAGGGGGAGGGGATAGACACAGTAATATGACTACCTTCCTAGTAATGGGAATAACCACATTTGGCCCGGATGACATAATTGAGAAGGAGTGGCATAGACGCAATGAAGCCCTGGAAGGTTGCCCGAGGCACACGTGCCCATGTGGACTGCAGAAGGTAATGGTGGTCCCGGAGATGATGTGGTTGTGGGTTGACACGTCGATCTTGTAGATCTAAATAGTCCCACAAGTGCTCTATGGGATTGAGGCCGGGCGATTTCGCCACCAAGGGAGAACCGAGACATCGCTGTCGTGTTCCTGGAACCAGTCACGCACCCCCTTAGCGACGTGGCAGAGAGCATTGTCCTGTTGGTAGACACCATTACCACCGGGAAAACGTCTAACATGAAGAGATGTATGTGGTCAGCAAGGATGGACAGGTAACCATTGGCGTTCAGGGACCCATCCAGTGGTACCAGCGGCTCCAGATCACACCAGGAAGATATCCCCCAGACATGCACACAGGCCTGTACTTGACTTACTAGCATAATCGGGTGTTAGTTCTCATGTATCACACGCCGTCTATCACTTCTGTGAAATAGAAACCTCGATTCGTCGGAGAAGGCAGCCTTTTCCCCTTCTTCCACTGTCCTATGACGGTAGTCACATGCGAACTGCAGGCGTCGTTGCCGATGGACCTGGGTAAACATGGGCGCCTTAACGCAGCGTCGACTCCGGCGACCCATGCGTAACAGCGTTCGCTCTACTGTTATCGGTGACATGTACCTGGGTGACCGAGCGTTCATTTGCGTGCTCAATTACTGTACTGTTACGCGTCGATTGCCGTTTACCAGTCGACGAAGGCGACGTTCACCTCTGGGGTCGATGGCCTTCGGGGCATCATAGGTATGACGTCGGGAGGTACTCGGTGTGCCAGCGGTCCATTCTTGGTACACCCTTACTACAGCACCTCGCGAACAGCCCACGAAAACTGTTGTTTCCGAGATGTTCCCACCCTTGGCACGGTAGACGCTGATCATTTCTTTCTGAACGTCCGTTAAATCACTACTTCTGTCCATGATGTTCACGTAACCCACTATGGCTCAACTGTCCTGGCCGGCCGCTCTATCTCCGTATGGTCGATCTTGTCACGTGCATTCTGTGAGGCGCCCCGGCTGGTACAC
The DNA here is from genome assembly GCA_039090855.1 of Macrothele yani. Lineage (NCBI taxonomy): Eukaryota > Metazoa > Arthropoda > Arachnida > Araneae > Macrothelidae > Macrothele > Macrothele yani. Next base: position 134,083,807 of record CM077010.1, on the reverse strand, counting down.
TGTGATTACGGGAGTGATCCTATTATTCTGATACGACCGTAGATGTTACGTACCTACCTCACAGGTGACGCACATGTCAAGACGACAAAGCTGTAGCGAAAAACTTCGACGATGTAGCTTAATTGGGAAAGCATTCGGCTCAGAAGCAGTGGGATTCGGATTCAATCCGTCCACCGGCAAACGGCTTCCACGCTATAAGTACCGTAATATGTTTCTTTCTGTAATACTGTATGTGGCTGTCATCTTCATGTATATCAGCAATTTCTAGTTCACTATGCGAATCTTTAGACCATGGTGATGAGAATCGAATCTGCTTTAAAGGGTTTCGCAGCCACCCACAAATACAGTTTCCGGAACTCTCTGTGAAGAACTTCGCGGCTTTGTTTGAAAAATGCAGGTAGGCGAATGGATGTTCTCTAACTAAGGTCAATTTCAAACGAACAACGAGTACGGGGGACATTAAATATTAATACGTAGGTCATTTCAAAAGTTTTGCACACAGCCCAGGCGCTGCCCGTAGGATGACGCAATCACTCTAATTGTTCAGCCAGTCGTGAGTCACACTTCATTAGACATTCACTGAAGGGCAGTTGAATTTGAGATACCTGTCTAGTAACGAGTAGCACCACCTTTCGCCCTGATGACGACGGCGATTCGTCTCGGCATGGACTCGACAAGACACCGGGAGCGTTTGGAAGCCAGACGGATTCACGAATCCTGAACAAGCTCCCACAGTTCACGAAGATTTGATGGAGGGAGGTCTGAGGCTCGAACATATCTCTCGATGGCATCCCAGATGTGCTCGATGGGATTAAGGTCAGGTGACCTAGCTGGCCAAGGAAGCGAGGTCACGTCTTTTCATCCAACCATTCGGATACAATTCGGGAGCTGCATTGTCTTGTTGCAGGATGAAGTCCCCAGTGGGATGTTGAAGACGCACAAACGAGAGCAAATGGTCGTCCAGGATATCCCGGTAACGTTGACCTGTAAGAGACGATGTCACACGTACCAGGGGTCCCATTTCAGTCCACGTAAGCAGTCCCCAGACGAGAATGCCACCCCCACCAGCTTGAAGAGTACCCTGCTGGCAAGAAGAATCCATCACTTCATGTGGTTTGCGCCGTACTCGTATCCTGCCATCTACATGTACCAACGTGAATCTCGACTCATCAGTCCAGGCAACATTTTTCCACATGTCTAGGGTCCAGTAGCGATGTTCCTGCGCGAAAGCTAATCTTTGCACCATGTGATGTGCGGTCAGCAGCGGTACCCTCGTGGGACGATGGCTTCTGTACTCCATAGCGAGGAGATGGTTCTGGATGGTGTGGCTGCTTACACGTTTTTGTGCACCAGCGTTAAATTACCGAGTGATTTCTTGCACTGTGATCCGTCTATCCGCTGTTACAATGCGAGCTAGTCGACGATGACCCCGCTCATCCAAACGCTGTTGCCCACGGCAGTTGGCCCTTGCAGGGATGGTTTTACCGGATTCGATGTTTTCACGGTGCACCTGTGACACAGTGGCTCGTAAAAATCTCAGTGCCTGCACGACTTCCGAGATGTAGTGATCCATTCGTCGGGCTCCGACAATTTTCTCACTGCCAAATGCGCTTAGATCCTTCGTCTTACTCATACTGCGTCCGACTCTTACTGATTCCCGTCGCATCACTCCTTATATTGTCGCATCACTGCACACGTCATGTCGTTTCCGTTTACAGGGCCGCCCACAGCACCACATTTGCATAACGCCATCTGTCTCTAATTCAATTGCTCTTCAGTACATAAAGTTGTGACTACGTTTGCTGGCTAATTTGTTCCTGTTCCGAAAAATTCTGCTTAGAAATGAAGGAAGAAAGTGAGTCAGGCCAGATCTCTCGTAGCGAGCAGAGATCCTAACTTAAAATTTAAACTTTGCGAGGAAAATCTCCTATCAGAATCCATAAAGCTTTTTTGTGAAGTTTGTGGGGTTAGTGTCGTAGCGCAGTATCACGGTGGGCTTCTCGTTTACGCCAAGATCGGGAAAGCATCGGAGACGACACAAGAAGCGGCCGGCCATCAGATGCAACGGACGACACTTCTATGGTCATCGTCAACAGCATTTTGGAAGAAGATGAACGTAAAACATGCGAAGAGATTGCATATGAAGCAAACATGTCAACCGGTTCGGTTTTCATAATCCTAACTGAAAAGTGCAAGAGAGAAAAGTGGCTAAAGAAGGCCCGACAAGCTCGAAGCTAGTGTCATAACTTTGCACGACAACGTGAGACCGCATGTTGGCCGTACAGTAAGTAAGAGACATTCTGGAAAAGCATGGATGGATGGGTATTGGCTTCCCCACGCGCCACGCAGTTCTGACATGAGCCCACTAGACTATGACTTGTTCCCAAAACTGAAGAAGCCGAACGACTCAATACGATTGAGGATGTTCTAATGAGGTGACCCGAGTAATCCAACGTCTCAACAATGGAGGTGTCGTGACTGGAATACAAGAGTTGCCCAAATGGTAGGCTGCTGTCATAAACATGGAGATTACTTCGAAGACCTGTAAAGGTATGTTGTGCAATAAATTCGTTCTTTGAGAGATAACTCACAGTGTGTAAAACTTTTGAAATGACCCTCGTGCAACAATTCGCAAGCATATTGCTTTGTCTCACATACGAGCATATTCACAAGTTATGAGGAATTTTGTCATGCTTAACAGTCCTTGTCTCACAGTTCCAGCCGATGACTTTTGCGTTCACAGAGAGCATCAAATTCATTTAATCGTCCCTGATGTTTCTAACGCACATGATGGTCACTACTTTGAACTGAGCGCAGGTGCGAGTTACATTAGGAAACTGTTTCTGTAAGAACAAATGCATTGGGACGGAAGAATAATTTTACAATCGGTATTCCATAGAAAATTCCGAAATGTTGTATTGAACGCACGTTTGGCAGCATGGAGATCACGTGATGCATGACCACTTCCCCCTGACTCATGCTAGAGATAACAGTAAACGGTAAAATACTCCTTTGTTCGAAGACCTTGTCTGACATCCTATGAAAGAACAACCGTATAAAAATTTTAGGAAGTTGATGTGTGAAAAAACCAGTTATCAAACAGTTATGGAACAATCGCTCGATTCCTGTGAATTAACACGAATGATGAAAATGTCTTCATGCCAATGATTATTTATTTACTTCGTATCAAAATTTTTTATTTACAAAGAAAAGACGAACTAAACTCAACTATTCGGTTCTCTGTGTTTTATAACTTTAAAATATTTTTTTAAATATTGAAGTTACAGAATTATTATAGAAATACATAAATATTAAGGCACATTAATCAATTAAACAACAAAGATAAAATAAAAGAATAAAATATAAAACCAGTTGAGAAGATATTATGGTTTCATTACATTCGTGTAAAATTTAACACACTATATATTTAAACAATACTTGAAATATCATCATTAAAAAAATTAACAATGCGTAAAGAGAGAAAAAAACAAGTTAGTAAGATCATGCAATGCATTGATTATGATACGCTTTCCAACATACCAGAAATTATTACGCAAGTTATGAGGATAATGGCTGTGGAATAAATCTCGCTCCTGTGTCCTGGCCTTTGACCCCATTTCGATTATATTCAACAGAACCGGTACAGTATACCTCAAGAACAACATACTAAAGTTTTGTCGCAATAGAAGCAGTTTTACGCAATTTATGAGAATAATGGCTGTGGAATAAATCTTGCTTTTGTGCAATGACCTTTGACCCCATTTCGTTGATATTCAACAGAACCGGTTCACTATACCTCAGGAACAACATGATAACGTTTTGTCGCAATCGAAACATTTTTAGGTAAATTATGATGCACAAGGGCAATGGAATGGTTCCCACTCCAGTGTCCTGACCTTTGACTCCATTTCGCCCATTTTCAATAGGGTTCGTCCCCAGTGGCTCCCTACCACATACTAAAATTTCATCGAAATCGAACCATTTTTACGCAAGTTATGACGCATAAGGGCAATGGAACAATTACCGCTCTTATGTCCTGACTGACCTTTGACCCCATTTCGCCCATTTTCAATAGGGTTCGTGCCCAGGTGGTTCCCTACCACATACTAAAATTTCATCGAAATCGAACCATATTTACGCATGTTATGACGCATAAAGCCAATGGAATGGATCCGGCTTTTATGTCCTGACCTTTGACCCCATTTCCGCCCATTTCCAATAGGTTTCGTTCCCAGGTGGTTCCTTACCACATACCAAAATTTCATCGAAATCGAACCATTTTTACGCAAGTTATGACTCATAAGGGCAACGGAACAAATCCCGCTCTTATGTCCTGCCTGACCTTTCACCCTGTTTTGCCCATTTTCAATAGGGTTCGTCCCCAGGTGGTCCCGTACCACATACTAAAATTTCGTCGAAATCGAACCATTTTCACGTGAGTTATCGTGCGGACGGACGGACAAAGCTGGAGCATATACACTTCTTCAACCTACGGTTGGAAAGCGTAAAAAACAGTTATGCCTGCAGAAAAAATACATATCTGTCAGGTCTAGAAAATATTCAAATATACCATCCATCTATTCATATTAACAGTCACAGCACAACAGAAAGATCTAATTTTAGAATATTATGAAATATGTATTCTTTCAACAATTGAAACAGTATGTGAAAACACACAGTTAAGTCTTGAAGTTTATAAACTATTGATTCATTTCCACAATAACACATCTTGAAAATCAAAGAGAGAACATCAGTCATTTAATGACTTTAACAGTACCATACCAAAAATAAATTAAAAAAGGCGAAAAAGGGGATAAGAAACGTTGTATAAATGTCAGAAAACACATCTCAATTTCATTTTTAGAGACTAAATTCTTCCTTTCTAAGAATTTTTAATTAATATGATGAAAAAATTAATTTAACCGAAACACGCGATAAATGGAAACATATTTGTGTTCATGTATTCTAAGCAACAGGTACAGAAAATACGATAGTTCCATTGGAGCCATTTATGAAAAATCTTGTGACGCTATATGCAAATACGCCAGTTTTAAATAATTAAAGACGAAATGCAAAGCTCGAAAACAGAGGGGAACAAAATGTGTTTTGGAAATCATACTGCCTCCACGTAAGTTACGGAATATGATCCATGATGTGCGAAAAAAGGTTTAACGTACAATCGTTATACAGTGCGCAAATTGGGAAGGCACGTAAAAACTGGGTGTCTACGGAAAGCGCATTGATTTGCATCTGGCTCTTGAAGGTGGATCCACCTAAACACTCTAATCCATGTTATCAATGGTAAAAACTTCTGCAGACATTTTCTTCGCAATTACAGAATTCCCAAGGAGGAAAATTTCCACATCAATAAAAATAACTCTAAATTATAGTCTGGGATACTTAATATTTGCTAAAACTTAACCATATTTATATTAAAAATAAATATTTTCCCTTGGGTAGTGTTTAAGATCGGCTAAGAGATAGCGCCATCTATTCACATTTCCTACTAATTGTAATCATATCACATTTTTTCTCGATAATTTTATTAGTTTTTGGAAGAGAATCAGCACTTGAATCTAACCGTGCGATAGTGTGGAATGTTTAGAATGCTTTGAGCCATTTAAATTAATTTTTTTAATAATAATTTAGTTGAAAATGTTAACAGAAATGTTGGTACTGTTGATTTTAAGATTACGAATTAAACCAGCAAGCTCGCTCTGCAACATTTTCAGCTGAATTACTGTCAGAAAATTTAATCTAAGTAGATCAAATCCTACTAAACATTCCAGACTATCACACGCGTAGACTCAAGTGTAAATACGACGCGATTGCATTTAGCAGGTACATGTACATGTAGTACCATCTATTTGCAGGTGTCAACAATACTAGAGGAAAATTTATTGGTTTCTATGTAATTATGCATAAGTTTTAACAAATATTTAGTGCACTATGCTATAATTTAAAGTTACTGTATTTTTATCGATGTGCAAATTTTCAACTTGAGGAATACATTAACTGCGAAGAAAATATCTACAGAAATTTTTACGATTGGAAACATACGGCAGAGTTTTTAGGTGGATCCACCTTAAACACGCAATTTGAGATATCTCCCAGCTATACACTGAAGAGCAATTGAATTAGAGATACCTGTCTAGTAACGTGTAGCACCACCTTTCGTCCTGATGACGGCGGCGATTCGTCTCGGCATGGACTCAACAAGACACCGGGAGCGTTCGGCAGCCATACGGATCCACGACCCCTGAACAAACTCCCACAGTTCACGAAGATTATCGTCAGAAAATGCCGGTATAAAAGAGTTTTCAAGGTCTAAGTGTCAAAAAATTTCTAAAGTGTACGCAGTGCTACAGGGCTGCTTAATCGATTTTTTCAGTGCCCAGTACGTGGGTTCGTCAGGCCTTCACTTGTAAAAAAATCAACAGCTGTGGTTTTTATCTATTTTCCCCCGATGATGAAGTGAAGTGAAAGAATCACTAGCTAAAGGAGAACTCTCTCTTCTGCAGTGTTGCTCCTTGTTCAGTGCAGTATATGGGGAAGGTCACATATTTGCTTATACCGTTTTCTATATTAATTTTTTTACTGTTCGTACTTTAATTTTGTTTCCTGCCTATTCTATCAAGCGTCTTCCTCGGTTAAATGGCTGCTACGTTCCTACGGTATTTCGGCAAGCCAAGCATGAAGTAGCTCCTGTAGGATGAAGGTATTGATGAGGTGAGCTCTGATAAAAAAAGATGGAGTACATTTGAAAAGACGAAAAGGAGTAAGACTGTGACTTATTCTTTACAGCACTGGGGTCCAAGTAGCTGTTGTAACGTCAGCATGGGGCCCGATGTAGACACGAAACAGCTTCACGAGAATGGACGACCGGCAGCCGGACCGAGGCCGTCTCCGGGGGCCCCCACGTCCTTGCCCACGGGTTGGAGCATTTGGTTGGGCGCAGAGCTTGAGAGAGCAGCGTATTCATTAGAGAGAGTAGAGAAAGAGTGAATTTATCACTCTTTTCGAAAAAAACATTAAGTCATCCGCATAAGCTGTAAGAAGTGTGCTATGATGTCTTTTACCGGCTATGAATCGAGGAATGGCAGGTCGCAAGCGAGTTCGGTTCAAATAATGATTAGCGGTTCAAAACTGATAGCGAAGAGTTGTCCAGACAGGGGCAACTCTGCCGAATCACGTTCTGAAATGGAATTGCAGATGTAAGAGAGTAGAAGGAAGTTCGTTTTCGGAACAAAGCGTCAGAGTAAAGATTGGATAAAGCAGAGGGAAAGCCGAAAGCGCGAAGAACAAAAAATATATAAGAATGATAAAATTGAATCGAATGTTTGGTGCTGGTCGAGGTTTTCGGAAAGTTGTGAAGCGATAGAACGGAGGTTACGAATGGTAGTGATATTAGTAGCAATAGAGCGAGACAGAACAGTATAAGTTTGATCAGGATGAGTAATGTAGGCAAGAACTGGATTAAGGTTATAGAAAGAATTTTAGCGTTAATTTTGTAGTCAATTTTAAGCAGAGAGATCGGCCGCAGGTTAATCTAAGGTTACAAGTTTTAGGAATGAGACAAAGTAGGGCAAAAGGAAAAACAGAAGAAGAGAAATTGGAGGAAGAAAGAACAGAGCTCAAGCATTTTCTCCCGATGATGAAGTGAAGTAATCACTGGCTAAAGGAGTTCTCTCTCTCTCTCTCTCTCTCTTCTGCAGTGTTACTGCTTATTCAGTGCAGTATAAGGGGAAGGTCAAAGATTTGCTTGTGCCAATTTCTATATTATTATTCTTTGTTTGCACTTTGATTTCTTCCTGCCTCTTCTATCACGCGTCTTCCTCGGTTACCTGGCTGCTACGTTCCCGTTTCTAACTAAATTTCCGACCTCGTCATTCCATCCCGTCAAATAAATCGTCCCCTCTTTTTCTCGGGAAGCCGAAAATTGTCTCCGTCGCGCAGAGAATCACCAAGCTTGTCTCCTCCCACCTTCATCCAACCCAGATGTCTTTCTTCCTTTCTGACAAGAAAAACTCAGGCTTGTTCCGAAGTTCACTTTGCGTGTCTCCTCCTGTGGCAATCAGTTCAGCCGCATGCCAATTTCACGCTTATCACACCCTTTGTTAGCAATTTAAGTTGTACATGTGCATTGATTACTTTGCACGAGCTATTGTTCCTTCCACACCTTCAGAAAAAGGAGGTGAAACTTGAAAACTCCAAACACAATGCTAAAGAACCATTTCCAGGGCAATAAAGTAACTGAATGAATAAATAACTTCCGTATTTAGGTGTAACTAATTATTTATTTTTCTATTTGCCGAGCTTCATTGGTATGGGTGTATAATATTTTTTTCAAAGTAACTGAACTTTATGAACAGCCGATGAAGAAAAAGGGATAGAAATTGTGTTTCCTCCGTACATCGGAAGCACAACAGCGCGTGATCATTTCTCCTACATCATCAACGACTGACTGAAAGTCAGTAAAGGGACCATCTCGAAACCTTCGCAAAGATATTAATGAAATGGGAAATAACGGAAGAATCGTTTAGACATACACCAGTAATTCTAAAAACGCTGAAATCCGTTTTATTGGTGTAGTATTAGAAACACTAGTACAAACACGCTAGCTTTCACCACCACGTGTGGCTTCTTCAGGCATAAGTATTCCAATGCAAAAACAAAAACAAACAAAGAACAGAGTTCCAGTAGTGAATTCAAAAATAGAAGTTTGCTATAGATATTATAGAACGTACGCGTCATATTCTAGATGTGTGATTAGGAGCGCGCGTATTAATGAGCGTGCGCCATACATGTGGGAGGTCCATTGACGTTTCCTCGTTACATATCCCGTGACTGGATAGGATTTCTATAGTTTCTCTGAGGAGGGGGCTCTGGCTGTTGTGTATCGTGCTATTTTCTTTATTTGTCCCCACAGAGGTGTTGTAGAGTTGTTGGCGACTTCACGCGCTAGTGCTGTAGTGAGAAGTCCTCTTTTGACATCTCTTTGATGTTCCTGGAGTCTTAGTCTCAGAGACCTTTTGGTCATGCCCACATAGTTCTTGTTTGTTCCGTCCGGGTACAAGAGGGCTATAGTGTATACTTCCGCATCTTCCAGGTCCACGCCGGCGTTTTTTGTTGATGCGAGACAAGATGCTATTGTCCTAGGTGCGGTAATCCCTATGCCGAAACCAATTTTTTTTAGGGAATTTTTTAAGAAATATGTGAAACCTGGTACATACTGTCATGAGCCTATATATTGTAGTTTTTGGGTGGGGCATATGGTGCCACGGGATGCGAGTTTAGACTTAGTCTGGTGTATGATCTGATCGACCATGCTGGGTGAGTGAGTGTCTGCAGAAAAGGCTAAAGATCTTACGGTGTCAAGTTCGGCGTGGAGTGCGGCGTTGTCTGATGAGTGGGTGAAAGCTCGCCTGGCCCTGTGTCGGAAAAGTGCTAGCTTTCTCTCCTTGGGGCACGATGAGGAAGGCAGTATGACATTAGGACCATAGGTAGGTTTGTAGTGGACACTAGTGCTGAGGTACCTGGATGGAGACTTCTTGAGCAAAACATCCAGGAACTCCATGATAGTTTCCTCACCGCAAACAAAAATAGGCACAATAACACAGTTTAAGAAGACTGCACAATAATGCAGTTGTTGATTCTCACTAGCCCCATATGAGACACCCAGAACATGTGTTGATGTCGGTATTATCATCAGCAATAATCATCATTCAAAAGAGAGTGTTTAGGGAACCAATACATGAGGTACGCTTGCACTAAACAGATGTAAATACGAACTTATTCTTTCAGCAGTTACACATATTCTACCCACCGAAAGGAAGATATAGTGCCAGTGGTACACATGAACACAACACAAAGATCACATAGTCTGACTGTAAGAACTTCATTGTTACAAGAGGTATTTTTTTGTTTATTACAAAACTCAGTGTAAAAACGTAACTTAAAACATTTAATGCGTTGTCAGCATTTCCAAGAAGGGGTATCCACTCCCAACATAGTGTGTCAGCAAGATTTTGTGGGATGAGACAACTTCCTCGTAGAGAAACGGGGAGCGTGGGAGATAGGCATAACGAAAAGAATTGAAGAACGAGGTCGCTTCCGAGAGCACCCGTAAGGAGAAGAGCGGCAGAGTACCTTGTGAAAATGAAGGACATGTTGCTAACTACTGGACAGTGCGTTTACCAAGCAAGCGTTACACATTTACGAATACATTGTGAGATTCACAAAAATCTTGCTTAATGATGACTGAGTTTTATTTGCTGGCACAGCGATTTCCAACTTCCCTGTAACATAATACCCAAACATTAGTGACACTTGGAGGGCAGAACACACACACGTACGCACCTAAAAAGGACCCGAGTAGCAGGTTCCTGCACTGAGGGCCGCGGGTAGCCTAGTGGGCAACGTTCGTGACTGCCACGGAAATGACCCCAGGTTCGATCCCAGGCAGCTACGAACGCTCGATCCACTAAATATCCGCCGTGCATCGGATGTGCACGTTAAGCCGTCGGACCACGGGTAAAAACCCCCGGTAATAAATGACGTTTTCCTCCCCTTTCTACTTCGCTTCCGTGTCACTTTCCTATCGGGCACTCTAGCCCAAATATCCTAGCTTCCTATTTCTAAGGGTTGTTTAAGACCTAGGGTCAGACACTCCCTTCCTAAAATCCTCTACATATGATCATTTGATCATTTGTTCCTGCACTGATTTCTCTTGAGAATCAACCTATGAATTTGGATATCCTTTTAAAAGAGGAGCTTATTTTAACGAAGGGTATTTCAATCTGGGTAATATCATTAGCAAGGAAGATAATTCTGACATTCTTGGTAGTGAGGAATATAGAGCAGACATTTTTGTCTTAATGGAACAATCCATCGCAAAGAAATTCAGGTCATCTTCATCAAAATCTCTCAATGGTGGCAAATAGTGTTCACCGAAAGAAAAGATTACGACATCAATACATTCACAAGACCAGAAACAACAATCTTGTAGCATCCAGTAGTAGCATATTTGTTAGAAAATAGTCACACCAGCCAAGTATATGCGACGGCTTATCTTTGAGCTAAGGCGATCTAAGCGATAGCTTCTGATCCTTCGCCCAACGGAGGGGTCTATGTTCGAATCCCGAGTAAGGCATGGATGTCTGCGTTTGTCTTTCTGCACTGGCTCTCTGCGTTATTTGCAAATCTGGCGTACTGTATTACATTTTCGATCTGTAACTTGACGATTTCAATGTATTGCATAATATTCGTACCCTGTGACGCACAATACTGTATTTGTCTGAATTCAAGATGTCTGTGTTAATCACAACTAACGTATCAATTCAAGTTGTATGTGTTATCTGGGACCGATGAATAATTAAAATCAAAAACAAAATCTCCCCCCCCCCCAAAAAAAAAAGTTATTGAACCGGAAATTCTTACCTACGATAAATGACGGGTTTTTTTATTTCTGGATTTAAGAACCACCATGAGAAATTCTAACCTGTTTTTTTTTATTGGAGGTTTAACGACCACCGTGAGCAACTCAATGGGCTATAAGCAGTCGCCCGTCCCTAATTTAGGGTCACTGGTTCCAGGGAATGGAGAGAGCCAGTGCCGTAAGACAAACACAACATCCATGCCTGACCGGGATTCGAACCCGGACCCCTTACGGACGAATGATCAGAGGCCAGCGCCTTAGACCACTGCGCCACCGGGGCGGCCCTAACCTGTTTTCCATCGCTAATTTGAGGCAACTGGTTCCAGGAAGACAGAGAGGGCCACTGATTCCAGGGAAGGGTTCCAGTAATCCGCATCATTTCAAGATTTGCACTGTACTAATTCGTGTTCCCAGAGCCGCCCTACACTAGACATAAAACGACCCCACCTGTCGCACACCCCTAAGGGCGTCTCTGTGTGTTCCTAAGTATACGGGTTATCGCATCATTTTCGAATTTGAACTTTCGGGTCACTTAAATTATTTTTTCAGGACAATCTGATTATTCAGAAATAAGATCAGTACCCCACAAGCAATGCTGTGCTTACCATTCTTATTAGATATTTGGAGGCCGTCCAAAAAATACGTGGTCCAGCTTAAAAACAACGAGCATTCATCAAATTGAAATTTCGACTATGCACTCTTGCTGCTTATTCAAAATAAACTCTATAACCAAGTGAGTGATTTAAACCTATCAAAAGATGTCCTACAGATTCTGGACATGAAATAGACATTAAGACTTTTTCATAAGAAGTGTTTTTTTCACAGTACAAGTAATGTTAATAAGAATCAGTTCTCTGTTTTGTTCGAACAAAGCTGAATTGCATGTTGAATATTTAACATTTATTTCCCAAATGCTAACCGAGCCACTTAATGGCCGTTGTGTTTGGGTCTTCGAATGTAAGCCTCAGAGAGTTCTGCTTCTTCACAAAGGGGGCGTGTGTGAATCAATACAATTGGATCAGCAGTGAACATGACTTTACCTAAAAGGAATTGGAAACAACGATGACGGCTGATACATGAACAAAGATATATTGTTTTGCGATTCTTCATTTTTGTTTTCTTCTTAGTCTGACTTCAGAAAACTCTGTGTGAGGCGTAGAACAGAAAAAAGACGTGAAAGAGTGAGCGACCGCATGAAAATATTCATATAGATGGCACGGTAATTGTAACTCCCAAGCCATTAAATAAGGTAGTGCTTTTATGTTGAGTAATTAGTCCCTTAATTGTGATCAATCGCATTTTAGTCACTTAATTATTATAATGAAGTATATTTATTTTTCTGAGTCACTAATTTATCAAAATGAGAAAAAAATGCTTCTTTGTGTCGTTGGTTGATCGTAATCAAGACCAATTCCTTGAGTTCCAGGTTGATCGTAATCAAGACCCATTCCTTGAGTTCCAGGTTGATCGTAATCAAGACCCATTCTTTGAATTCCTGGTTGATCGTAATCAAGACCCATTCCTTGAGTTCCTGGTTGATCGTAATCAAGACCCATTCCTTGAGTCCCTGGTTGATCGTAATCAAGACCCATTCCTTGAGTTCCTGGTTGATCGTAATCAAGACCCATTCCTTGAGTTCCTGGTTGATCGTAATCAAGACCCATTCCTTGAGTTCCTAGTTGATCGTAATCAAGACCCATTCCTTGAGTTCCTGGTTGATCGTAATCAAGACCCATTCCTTGAGTTCTTGATTGATCAGACGAATGTTCTGCCTTCATACAGTTTGAAGTGGCATGATAGAGTGCCATAGAGATGTCGAAAGCTATAACGTTCATCCAAAAGAAGGAAGCTAAGTTAAAGAGATGGGATATGAAAGAAACTGCGGAGCATGCTATCCGTGCTGTCCTAATACCCTTTGCATACTCTAATCCAATTGTAAAGCTCCCTATGAACATGGAAAGACATAAGCTTGCTAAGCAGCAATCAGGCATGCTTTTCGAACCTGGATTAACGACAAAACAGATCAAATGAAGAAGTAGTTCTAGTAGTGATATTGCTGTGGGAACGAAAGATACGTAATCCAACACATCCAAAACAAATCCAGCTCTCCCTTCAGATGCTCCTCTTGGAGTTTCATCTCCATCCGGTACACCTTTCGATTCAGATGCACACAGTCTCAAGGAACCATTAGGGAACTCATTATAAAAAGAGCCATTCAAGGTTTTGTTCAATTCCTTAATGTACAAAGTTCCATTGATAATAACGTAAAATTTATCAGGCAGGTTTGTATCCTGAGAACAGTTGCAATAATTCCCGTGTCTCGTCAATAGACAGATATGCTTCTGCTCTTTCTCAGTCTCAGTACCATCAATCACATTTGTGTTTCTGAAGGGTGATTCAGTATTTCCGATAAAAGTTTGGGAAAGATTATAGGTGTCTCCTATGGAGAAGGATTTAAAATTAATAATAGAAACGTAAGTAGTATATAGAGGGTACTATGGCACACCCCAAAATCACATAAAAACATCAAAATCAGGCGTTTTTTGATTTTTCAGACCTCAATAATCACGAACATTTTAAGGTTTTTTATGATCAAAAACACCATATTTTCATTAAAAATCATTGATTTTTGAGCATAAAATAGTCAAAAACATCAGATTTTTGAAAATTGAAGTTTTTACTCTGTTTTTTCATAAAAACAGACATCATAAAACACGCATTTTTGATGATATTTGAAGACTTTTTTGAACAATTGCAATCATTTTGAGCTTTGAATAGCTTTGATTTTAAAAGTGATGAAATGATGGATTTAGTGATGAAAATCAATAGAAAAGTTGTAAAACAAACTACTTTGAATTGATACTTTGCAAAGTCCTTTTTTAAAATGCATTAAAAAAAGGGGCACCCAACATGGATACCCCTAATAGGAAGATTAAAAATTGTTGAAGATTAAAGAAATTCAAGATTAATTAAAAATTAAAAATATTACAAAGATTTAAACGAATTCAATAATATAAGGTTTTGTTATGTAACACTTCATTTCTATGTTTCTCTTTAAAGATATGCCCTATTTTATTTTCTGTTTCAGTAATTCTTCTTTTGAACCTCTCTCGATCAACTGCATATGTTTCCAATACACCTTTTCGATTTTCATTTCCTACATATATGACAACAGCATTAGGATCGAAGTGAACTTTCATTTTAATAGAATTCTTGTTTTTAAGTTTTTACTAATTCATAATCATAATATAGATCATCAATTTTACCTCTGAATCTGAATATATAATTACCTTTATTAAGTTTTTTAATTGCACTGTCAGATAGTTTTCCGTGACATTTTCTAAGATAATATTCTCTTTCTTCATCATTGTCTTCTATTTTTGCAATAGTTGCATCTCCGAATTTCGTTTGGATTTTTTTCAGTGACATCAATTTATAATCTCCAGGATTCAAATATTTTAATTTCTGTGTTTCTGTAAATAATCTGATGCTATTGAACTCATCCATTTATAAGATTTTATTTTTTTAAAGGCTTTTGAATACATGTGATGAGAACTGTAAATTACAATAACTTACAAACTCATTTAAAATTTCTAATCCTTCGTTTCTAATTTCCTCGTTTTTTTCTTTTTTATCAATTATTCTTTTTATCTTTCTTAAATATTTATAAACTATAGTTATAATATCTGAAAACTTGTAATTATCTCTATACATATGAATCAAGTCATCACAAAAATGAGCGATTTGAGATATTTCGTTACTATATATTTTATCTGAAGAACAGTATAGAGCTCTAAGGTCACCCATTAAATCCATTGATAAGTTTTCATTTTTTGAAATATAATTCTTATAATGCATACATCTATACATAGAGCATCCGGGGCCTAAAACTCTTGGACATTTAGGTATATCTAAATCAACAGATGGAATATTTTCAAGCATCTCTTTTTCCATTACTCCTCCTTTATATGCAAATGTACCACCATAAATATGGTACAGGTTTTTAATATAGTTCTTTACCTCACAATTATTAATCCATAGTTCTTTGCTATTTGGATATCTTTTAAATCTCAGTCCATGCACATCTAAAACACACTTACGTACGATATTCAATTCCTTTTCATCTAATTTGCAGTCAGGTGTGAACACTGATATTGTTTCACCAATATTCAGTTTTGAGTGTACCCAACTTATCTCTCTTCCTATCTTACGATTTGGGAGGACAAATCCTTGAATATTTATAATCACAATTATATCATTCATTGTTTATATTTAATCACTTTTTTAAATACATATCCAAAAGGTACAGTATTCAAATCATCTAGAATTCTTCTTTTATCAAATCCAAACATGTATTTCTTGTTCAGTGTATCTACAGCTATATTTCTATCTTTTTGTATCTTAAACTGATTATTTGATATTTCTAAGTAATCTGTTTCACCTGTTATTACTTTCATTCTATCATTGAAATTCAAAATATTTTCATTCTCATAGCTCATTTTAAATCCTTTAACTTTACCTTTTACAGTTCCATCATTTAGTATGTATCCATAGTCTTTTGGTGCACCAGCTATCCAGGATTTCATATATTTATCCTCTCCCAATTCATCTGTCCATTCTCCTAACATGCACCCTGTTTTGATTTTATTAGTTCCATCATCTATATACACAACACTATCTGTGTCTTTATAAATCACTTTTTCACGTAATTTATCAAGCATTTTATATAATCTAATTCTAGCAGAACTAGTGGTGAAAGCTGCTATATAAACGTTAGTATTAAAGCTATTTTTAACATATTCATCTTTCGTTTTATAAGTCATTTCTACACAGTCCACATTCATAAATAACATATTTAATTCTTTGAGATTATCATTTAATATAATTTTATAAAATTCATCTAAATCCATTACGTGTTTAGTCTGTTTCATATTTTTTCTCTGTCCAAACTTACCCCATAATGAGTTCAAACATATCTTACTTATAAATCTCATTCCTGGATTTTTCTCTATTTTTTCTAATTTGATATCTAATTTCTTGTAAACTGTCTTCTTATATTCTTTTTCACTTTTAAAGTTTTCAGACCATTTATCATCTGTTTCTAATTTGATTTTCAAAAACATTTTAACGTAATCTCTAAATAGTTCGTCAGTTTTATTTTCAAAATTCTAAACCTCATATATCCTTAAAATTTTATATCTTTTTTTAATTGCTAAATTCATTTCATCAGTAGTCCATGTACTAGTGAAACATCTTTCATCTCTTTTATGATTACACTCCTTATTTCTAATTTCAAAGCATTCTTTACATTTCTTTTTATCTACAACAGTTTTAAAGTGATTACATTTGATAGTTTTAGAACATGATTTACAAAGAGCAAACATCAATTTTTCATCTTTAATTGGCAACACTGGATGATATAAATTTCTAGGTGGTAAGACCTTACATTTGATGAAACCATACCATTCTTTATCAAATTTTTCAGGATTAAATATCTTAACAGAATGACCAATTGGATAATTATCAAAGTAATTTACAGTTGGATATAGTGAACATACATCAATATATCTACCTTTTTCATTATTTTTAAATTCATATTTCAATTTAGTAGGCTCACACCTACCCCCATAAGATGCATCTCTAGGATTTAAAGGTTCCACGAAATCTCTATTCCATTCATTTTTTATATATTTTTTAATTTCTTTATTATTATTAAAATCACATTCCCATATAACAATTAATTCATATCCAGCTTCTAAAATTTTCTTTTGAATCCTCTTAGTTCTTTATTATAAGTTTTTCATACATATCTGATTCTGTTCATTTATAGTTGATTCTCTATAACATCTATTACATCCATGCCAGTGACATCCATGAAATTGAAACACTGTGTTTTCATAAAATCCATCTACTTTATAAATTTTCTTACCTAATTTTAATTTTTTCTCTCCACCATTTAATGCATGTTGAATATTGATATCATTCTTTTTAGACAGATAATCTAACCAAGCAATTGATTTTTTACTATATTTGTCTTTTTGAATTGTATCATCATCTATGGCAATTGTACCTTTTTTTAAGAATTTATCTCTATAAATACTCATGCATACACCTGCTAGAGTTACATATTTAAATGGATCGATATTTGCGATTTCTAAGAATAATCTTCTCAATTCTAAACATCCTCTTCTTAAAATACCTACACCTGATCTACAGTATTTAACAATTCTTTTTGAAAATCAAACGTATCGTGTTTAACAGTTTCATACCATTTTAAGAATTCATTACTCTCTTTAGATTTCATGGAATCACATCCATAGTAATGTTTTTCAGGGTATTTACCTATATAATTTTGATTACATTCTTTATCAAATAATGAGGAAAATAACCTTTTGCCATCTCTTCTAATCCAAATGTTTTTGGAAAATCTCTTAATGGAATCATAGTAAAATTGATTGAATCTACGAATCTTATATTATATCCAGATGCCTGCATATAATTGAGTTTATTTCCATTATATATAGTAAAAACTTCTATTTTGTTTTTAAAACAGTATTTAGCTAAGAATTGAAAATCAAAGCCTTTACCATAATGAGCTAGTACAGTATATCCAAAATGTTTTTGTTGAAATAACCAATTACAAAAATCATTTTCATTTTGAAATATCTTTTCACTACCATCATACATTTGACATACAACTAGATTAACTTCATGAGTTCCTGTTTCTTGTTTAGTTTCAACATCAAAGAATATATATTTCTCAGTATATTCATATCTACATTTTTCACACCAATCTTTTCGATTTCTTGTTAACTTAGGACAATCATTTTCACATTTACCACCTTTAGCATCTTTACGTTTCATATAGCATTTATGATCATGTAATACATATTTCCAACAATTTTTACATCTCTTTTCACCACATACATGCTCTTTGGGTTTTCTCTCATATCGATTAATAATTATTTTACATTTTAAACATTTCCATAGACATTTACATACACTAACACCTTTCTTATTTTTTCTTTTGCGGTTATCAAAACACTCCTCACCTTTAAATAATCGATTACATTTTTTACAAAATATCTCTTCACCATTACAGTTACTATCTGTTTTAAAACATCTATCACATTTGAGAAGACATCTGTGTTGATCTGATCTTTTATAGCTTATTTGACAATAATCACAGTAATTCTCTTTTCCTAAAAATCCTTTAACAGAAGTAATTACATCGAAATGATTTCTATTTTTCAATATGTAAATACATGTAGATTTATATTTACCACTATATATACGTTCATTAAAATTCTCTCTGCAAAATATATTTATCTGAATATCTAAGAATTCTTCAAATATTTTAACCTCTTCTAAGCAACATATTTCTAATGGAATATTGCATAGTTCATGTAATTTTACAGCTAATGATTTTTGTAAAACTCTACCCATTTTGATGTATCTAATATCATTTTTTGATAATTCATTATGATTCAATTTATCACATAATAGCTTAGGATTTTGAATAGATAGAGCAGTTACAATTGATCTAGCTAAACATATATTATCATCATTTTCTATCTGACAGATACTTCTTTTATTTTCTATTGTTTCATCACTAATTATCTTTATATGTTTACCTCCTGAAGGTAATTCAATTACATTAAAATCAAATATACAATCAGTTATTTCTAATTCCTTATATTCAATTTGATCAGATAATTTATAAATACACTGCCGGAAAATTGCTAAGGACGGATGACAATAGCAACGATAGCAACCATAAAATGGAAGGCAGGAAAATGTGGAAATTAGCATAGGTGCGGGATACAGTGAGACGTGTTGTGCGTATGCAAATTTTGGATTCCCGAACTTGTTCGTGACGTCATAGGGCTGATAAGAGATATAAAGGATTTGACGTGTATTGACCGTTGTTGTTCAAACGCAAAGTTGAAAGGGAAAGAATCAATTGACGAACTTGCAATTTTCAGTATGTCTTCCCGATATCACCTAGATGATATTACGCGTGGCCGTATTATTGGCAAGATTGAAGAAGGGCGAAAAATAAAAGATGTTGCCAGGGAGTTCGACGTCAGCCACAGTGTTGTTTCAAGGCTTTGGAAATCATTTCAAACAAATGGAGAGTGTGGCAAACGTCACGGGGGAGGTCGTGTTCGCAGTACGACACCTGCAGAAGATCGGTACATAGTGCTATCAACAAAAAGACACCGGCAAAGCACAGCTAGTGAGGTAGCAAATCAGTTTATGGCTGCTACTGGCAAGCGGATCTCCCGAAAAACTGTCGCCAGACGTTTGCATGAAGGAGGACTATACGCCCGCCGTCCTTTTGTGTGCATCCCATTGTCCAGACGTCACCGTACCGCCCGTTTGCAATGGTGCCATCAACACCGCAATTGGACTGATAACGACTGGTCTGCTGTCCTCTTCTCAGATGAGAGTAGATACAGTCTATCGTCTGATTGTCGACGACAACTGATCTGGCGTGATAGTGGTACTGCATATTGTCCAGCAAACATACAGGAAAGGGACCGATATCCGACATGTAGTAGCATGGTATGGGCTGGCATCATGATCAATGGCCGTACGTCCCTCTATGTGCTTCCAACTGGGACTATGACTGGCCAACGATACATTAATGATGCTCTGCTACCTCATGTTCGCATGTTCCGTGGTGCTGTCGGTGATAGATTCATTTTCATGGACGACAACGCAACATGTCATCGAACAGTCGCTGTCCAGGAGTGTCTTGAGAGCGAGGATATTCAACGCCTCGTATTGCCAGCACGTTCTCCAGATCTGAATCCCATTGAAAATGTGTAGGATGCTTTGTGGAGGAGTCTTTCTGGTCGCCAATGCCCTCCAATAAACAAGGACACCCTCATCCATGCACTGACAGAGGAATGGGATAAATTACCCCAACAGCTGCTTGATAATGTTGTGCAAAGCATGACACGACGTGTGGAATCTTGCATCGCCCTCGATGGTGGCCATATCCCGTATTGACATCTTACGCCAGAACGTCTGCGGACGGTAATTGCATTTTTTTCACGTTTACGTATTCTGCACAAAATGGCCTGTTTGTCGCTTAAACACGTTCCAAAGCCTTCTGAATTTCAGAGCACAATAAATTGTCTTTCTTGTAATGTCCTGGCATTCTGACATTATTTTATTTCACTTGGCATCCAACCACACTTACTTTTTTATGCGCTATATAGCCATTTAAGATCCGTCCTTAGCAATTGTCCAGCAGTGTATTTAGCTCATAGGCATCCTTAGTATACATCATTTTATCATGAAATGGTTTATTCAGTTTAGGATTATATACCATTATATCTACTTTACCTTGAATATTACCAATTGCTTTTCTAAATATATCTTGTAAAATATTGAAATATTGTTCAGGTTTAATGTTTACTCCAGCTACTCTATAATTCTTTCTATGTACCATATATTTTTTAATATATTTTCCTTTTGTTTCAATAATTTCATAATCAGGTTTAAATAATTTTTCAAGATTTACAGCTGTTTTAATTTTCTTTTCTTTTCTTGGTTTCAGTTTGTTATCTTTGAATTTTAAATTAAAAGAATCAAATAATTTTTTAATTCTATTTCTTCTCTCTGGATGATTAAAAATATTTTTCTTTTTCTATCTAAATATTCTGATGTATCTAATCCAAGGATATCTACTAAAACAGACCTGTCTTTCTAATATATTTTATCAACGATTTAATTAAATCATCTTTTTTACATTTCGTTTTTTGATATTTAATCTTTTTAAAGCATTTCTAAGTTTCTGAACACTAATAGCATTCAGAGCACTTTTAAGATGCACAATAACAGGCTTTCAGATTTTTTAACTCCATTTATTAGGATGCAAATTTATAAAGGGATTTTAAAAAACAGGTTGCACACGTTTATTATGATAATTACTTCTTAAATGTCTTTGATAATGAGTTACAGTGTATTCTCTTCCACAGTCACAAATTCTCTTTTGGTACTTTCTTTTGGAATCACAAGTCTTGCAATAGTGCTGTCTATAAACGTAACCTTTAAGACGTTGAATGTAAAATTCATCTATAGGTTTTGTTTGTTTACAACTTTTGCATATTTTGTTCTCCATTTATTAGGAAACAAATTTATAAATACTTTGCTTTAAAGTCTTCCCAGATCTTTTCATTTTTTGGATTTATATTAATTTTAATATCATTTGATATATTATAATAGTCACAAATTTTTTTAATAAAATATGCACATTTTAAATTTTTCTCATAGTACATAAAATCTTGTAATTTTAAAAATAAATCTTCTGCTTCCTTATTAAATTTAAGGTTATTTTTTCTTTTAAACTGATTAAAATATCTTATTCTACTAACATATCTACTTTTTAAACATTTATTATAATCTACATAATAACAGTCTTCCTCTTCATCATATTTCATTCTTTTTATTTGTTTCATTACTTTTTTAAATTTTTCAGGAATTTCTATTTGTTCTTCTTCTGAAGATGAATAAGAAAAGTAATCAGCTTCTTCAATATCATTAAAATTATCCATTTATTAGATATCATTTTATTAAAAACCTTTTAGTTATTGTTTTACAGTTTTTTCTTTCACATATAGATGGCAGCACAAGCAATTAAATATCTTTCTTGCTTATATGCAGTCATTATATAACACTGATAAGCTTCGAGCAAAATGTTTACATAAACTCCTTCAGGCAGAGTTGAACCGCTGCCAAAATCTTCAGAGAGCGAACACTTCCTGGTTACGTAACAACCTTTGGATCATCGCCAAGTTTCTCTTGCTTGAAACGTAAATATATGTTTCAAGCAAGAATTAATCAGCCAACAGTGGCCTAGTGGTACCGTGTTAAGTTTGCATGCAAAAGGTCGTTGGTTCGATTCTGAGTAGCTTTCTGTCCCACTTTGATTTAAAAACACGTTTGGGTTCATGGTAGAGCGTGTGCGTGAATAACATCTGATGGTAGAGCGTGTGTGTGAATAACAACCGGTGGAGGGTCTAAAGAGTTAACGCCTCATAAGTACATGGTTGGCCAGTTACAAATGAAATAAAATGAAACATAGACCCTCCACCTAAGGGGCGTTTTGCAAAAAAATTTCAAATTACATCGTCAGCCCAACTGTTAAATTCATCAGGATATCCCATCCATTTAACTAAGTATTTATTTCCTTTCTTTTTAATAATTTTTTCAATCTCATATACCTCATATTTCTTATCATATTTCACGAGTTCTTTTTCATAAAATGTTCCTGTAATTTCTTCATTATTTAAATCTTTTATTTTATATGTCGGAGGATCTGTGTTCAACATATCGGAAATTATAAATATTTCTTCTGTAAATGTTGGAAGATAACCTTTCTTAAATTCTCTTTTATATTTTGAAATTCTTATTTTATCTCCTTTTTGATATTTTGGTTTATTTTTCTTTTTCTTTATACAAATTATTATAAACTTTTATTTCATTTTCTTCCTTACTTGCTTCTATAGGTGTCATTTTAATGGATCTATGATAAGAATTATTATAGTTCTTAATTAATTTATCTAGTACATTTAACCACTTTCTAGTATTATTTGCTGTGAAATACTTCCACATTTTAGTCTTTAAAGTTCTATTGAATCTTTCAATAACAGCACATTTAATCTCAATATTCTCAGTTGTAAACCAGTGAATATTTTCATCCTTGAATAACTTTTGAGTTTGTTTATTTATAAACTCTGTACCCTTATCTGTTTGAAGTTTTTCTGGTTTTCTTTCTTTAAATATTTTTTTAAATGCTCTAGTTACCTCTTCGCCCGTTTTTCTTTTAATCGGAATTGTCCAAGCATATTTACTGAATATATCAATCACTGATAAAATATAATTTGTGTCATTATTAAAGGATTTACATTTTTGCATATCTATAAGGTCAGCTTGAAATTGGTCATTGACATGAGAAACATAAATTCTTCTTCTTTTAAATCTATGAATAAGTGGTTTATGTTTAGTATATACATCTTGTTGATGAAAAAACTCTTCTATATCTTTCCTGGGTAATTTAGTTTTTCTTTGTAATTCATTAATACCACAATAACCAGTTTCTGGTGTATAATAAATATTTTTAAGGTGTTTCACGACGTCTTTAAAAAACACTCTTTTTAGATCCACAGACTGCACATATTTCTTTTGCCATGGATCTTCCATTTTTAGCTACTGTTTCTTGAATATCTTTAGTTTCAGTTTTCTGTTTGCACTTTAAGCAATACATATTTATATAGGATGAAATTCCTAAACCAAATGTTTTCTTTTGCTTTTATAATTGGTTTTATAACAGCTCTAGCTTGTTTCTCTCCTAATGGATAGAATCCACTTGTAGTATTTTCAATTGAATCTAAATCGTTTAAGAGTTCTTGATCAGCAATATGTCTCTGTTTAGTATCTTTAGTTTTACTATAAGCTACATCATGTTTTTTACAAGCTTTATCAACTCTGTTAATTCCTGGATCACCTCTTTTTAATCTCTTTTCTAATTTTGTAAATGGACCACAATACTGGTACCCAGGTATATGCATTTCAGGTGGATTTAATTTATCTTGTAACCATCCTACTATATCACCTACTGTTATTACCCCTACATAACCAATACCATTAATTTCTTTGAATATATGAATATTCCGCACCATTTATTTATCTGTAAATCTATTTTTTAACTACATATCTATAACCATTTAGCTGTGTTTGTTTTACATATTTTTCTCAAGGAAAATACTTAATATTTTTTATAAAATCTTCTTCTCTAATGTAAGCATCCTGTTCTGAAATTGAATTAGCGTTTATTAAATTTAATATCTGTTTTTAAAATTTGTAAGCTTGTTTATATTCTTCTTTACTTTCTGAAATATTTAGAGTTTTATCAACAACTTCAATGACTCCTGCTCCTAAAGAAAGTACTGCTAAAGGAATAAATGCAAAAGCTGATAAACCTGAAGCACTAAATATAAATGTGCCTACTGATAATGATATACTAATTTTATTATAGTAATTAAAACTTTTTCTGTATACATACATTTTCTTTTCTAAATATTCTTCCATTTATATAGGATCAAAGTTATGTCTGTATCTCATATGAGGATTTTTCAAATCTAACATGAAGAAATCATAAGGTTTTTTAATACTTTTTTGATAAGGATCTATATTAAAATCACCATCAATTTCTCTAATAATTTGCTTAATTTCTCTGTGTTGAAGTTTAAAAAATATAAAGTAATCACAGTTTTTTCTTATACCAATAGGTGTTGAATAATAGGTCTGTGATAAATAAATAATGGATGCATTTTTCTTCCTACCTCTTATAAAAAAATTTCAATTTCGTTTTGATCTTTTTTTTACACAGTCATCAAAAATAACTAGATTTTTTAATGAAGCATCTAAGTCATGTACAGTAATAAATTCATTTATGTCTGAACTAAATAATGTTTCTCTCTTAAACTTTTTAAATAATTTTAATAACTTATTTTTATTCTTTCCTTTTATTTTTAAAATATCTTCCTCTTCTATATTATCAAACATTGAGTAATTTACTTGTAATTTAGAGTATTTAGGTTCTTTAATATCTTTTGCACATATGAATAATGCATCAAAATTTAAATGATCATATATTAAATTTAATAGTAAATTTGTTTTTCCACATCCTGAAGATCCTGTTATTAAAAGTTTAAAAGGATGAATAGGTAATATTGGATTTTGATTTGGATCTATAAATTCTTCTGGTTCTGAATAATATTTTAGTTTAATGCTGCAAGCTTTCTGCTTAATCATATTTATTTAATAGAAATTCCGCATTTTCAATAAACATTTCAGCTTCAAATAATAAGTCTTCAGCTGGTATTCCTTGAGATAAATAACATTCAGCTAAATCTAATGTCATTTCGGCAAAAGATAAATATTCTTCAAGTTGTTCAAAATCTTCCATTTATATAAGTAAAATAATTTGCTTGGAAGTAAAATAATTTGCTTGGGAGTAAATTTTCACTTAAATAAATGAGTAAAATGATACAAGATTTATTAAAATTAGCAAAAGTAAATGCTGAACTAAGGAAACGAAATAAGGAAAAGCAATTAGAAGATTTAGGATATGAAGAGGCAATCAAAAAATTTCATAAACCTATAGTTGAAAAATTAGAATATCAAGATGTATCTAGAAAAGAAAATTTAAAAGCTATTCAAGATGGAATTGAAGAACTTTCATTTCAACCAATTGCAGAATCTTCAAGAATTCCGGCCTTAGAAGATGCTGAAGAACCTATTTCAGATGCTAAAAAATGTATGAGAGAGAAGCAGGAATTCATTAAATTAACTTAAACAAAAACTTGAATATATCACTTATTAAAAAAAAGTTAGGATTTGATTTACCTTCAGAATTAGTTAATAAATCTGATGAAGAGATTGATGAAAAAATAAATCAAGCAAATGAAAAAAACAGTGAAATCGGACGTCAAAAAGGTCCTCAAATAAAAGCACTTAATAATATCAAACAAAGATCTTCGCTCTTTCCACGTTTGTAAGTGAGTCACCGAAAAATTCCCATTGGCCGCCACCGGGAGTCGAACCCAGGGTCTTCCAGTTACGCCCCGGATATGCTTCCGCTACACCATAACGGCCTCGAATTCCTCCGGACTCACACACGCTAACTACCAAGCCAATTTGGCAGGTTGCTTCTTGGAGTTCCGCACAATGCTGGGGATTCTTAATAATGCTAAAGATGAAGAAAAAAAGAAAAAAATTACAGAAAAAAACTGATCGTTTCGATTATAAAATGGCTGAGGTGCGAAAATATATTAGAGCATTAGAAGCTCTCAAAATGGGGAATTACTATATGGGTGAGGGTCTTAATATTTTAAATAAATTAACAGATAAAATATGTAAGGGAACTAAAAATAAGAAAGTATATAACCAAGTAGTTCAAATACTAGATATATTATTGAAAGAGGGTAAAATGACTAATGAGCAAGGAAAACAATATTATTCAAAGTTTCTATCTTAATAAATGAGTAATTATATTGTATCAAGAATTTATTTGAGTGAAGGTCAGAAAAATAAATTAAAATCAGCAGTTTAGAAAGGTGAAGAAATTACATTGCAAATTGATAAAACTAAAAGTGCTAATCATGATATGTATTTAACAAAAACTCAAATTAATCAAATTAAAAATGGTAAACGAATAACTATAAGTAAGACACAATTAAAGAAAAACGGAGATATTTTACCCTTTTTGATCCCTATCTTAGCAGTTCTTGGTACTGGTGCTCTATCTGGTGCTGCTAGTTTTGGTGTGAATAAAGCTTTAAGTAAAGTAACTGGATCAGGTTGTAAAAAAACATTATGGAAAGGGAGTTCCTCAGAATCACGAGGTATATCGAAGAAACCGATAGAACAAAATATGAAAGATGTAAAAGGATTCAGGGGTGTATTTACATCAGATTTATTACCTAAAAAGATTAAGAAATTTGAAAGTGGAATTATTAATTTAGATATATCTACAGGACCTGGGACTCATTGGGTCTGTTATTATAATGATCTTAAATATAATTTTGTGGAATATTTTGATCCATTTGGAGAATATAAATATAAAGACATTAAACTAAATAATATTTTCATACCTAAAAATATTGTAAAATATCTTGAAACAACTATAAAAGGAATTAAATATAATTCGAGTTTTTTACAAGAACCAACATCTGTTAAATGTGGTTTTTATTGTATGAAATACATAACTGAAAGGAATAAAGGTAAATCACCTGTTGAAGTTTTATATTCTTTTACCCAAGAACCAAGTGGTTATAATGAAGATTTTGTGCTTAGTAAATGTTAATTTTAGATTCAAAAAATTTTGAGAAATCAGAAGATTTTACAATTGAATATATCCCACCTATTCCTGTTAATGAAAATTCAAAAATATCTTTAAAATCTATGTCTATGTGGGTTTCATGGAACAATATTGATGAAGAATATGAAAATAATACATTTAAGTATTTGGATGGTAGTTTATGGCATGAAATAACTTTAGATAATGGAAATTACACATTAAGAGAATTAAATAACTTTTTAATAAAACGATTTGGAGATGAACCACCAATTAAATTTAAAGCTAATTTCGCTACACAGCGCTTTATAATTGAATTAAAAGATGAATATAAAATTGATCTTAGAGAAAGCAAATTACATGAAATTTTAGGATTTGAATCAGAAATATATGAAGATAATCATCAAGAAGGAAAATATATGGCAAACATTTCTAGAGGAGTTGATGACATACACATTCATTGTGATGTAATTACAGGAACTCTATATAATAATATTAATTCAGATATTTTATATTCTTTTACACCATCTAATCCCCTGGTAGTTTAATAAAAATTGATGAAACAAAACCTTTATTTTTACCTGTTAACAGAAGAAATTATATTCATAGAATTCGAATGTATATCACGAATCAAGATAATGAACTGATAAACTTGAATAATATTAGAGTTTTATATAGATTAATTTTAAACTAAGCGCAAGCTTTTCAGCTTAATAAATGAATTATAACAAACATAGATTATATGCAAAACGATATTGTGGTAATATCTTCACTGAAGGAATTAAAACTTTTGGAAAAAAAATGTTAGAAGTTTTAGGTAAATCAGCAAAAACAGCAATTGAAGATAAAGCTAAAAAAGTTATTCAAAATAAACTTGAAAATATATTATCTAAACCCCATGTAACTGTTAATGATATATTAGCTAAAAAGAAAATTCAGGATGGATCTGGTTTGAAATGGTATAAATTAGTTTTTTATCCTAATAAATGGAAAAACTTTGGGACTTAAAAGCTATTCCAGATTATTATAGTAATAAAATTGCTAAGTATGAATATGTAAAACATAATGAAGATAGTACTAATGTAAAAGAATCTGATCAATATAAGTTTACTATTAAAGATACAAATTCACCTATATTATCTAGTAACGGTTATATATGCTTAGAAAGTAAAATAGTAAAAAATAATAATGATACTATAGGAACTGATAATGTTACATTTGTAAATGGTAGAAATCTGTTTAGATCCGCTTCATTAACTATAGGAAAAGAACAAACTGATTCCAATATTGAATGTGCTTCATTAATTCATCAAATTAACGGACTTATAAATTTCACTAAAGATTATTCCACTTCAGAGGCTACAAATATGATGTATTATGTTGATACATCAGAATCAGCTGATAAAGATAAAATAGTAATAGGTGATCCTAATAAAGATGTAAAGAAAGAATCAGATATCAAATTAAAAGAAAATGCCTCTTATAATAAAGGATTTAGACAGAGATGGCTTTTAACAAAAAACAGCAATATAATAAAATTTTGGATTCCTTTAAGACAACTGTTTGGGTTTCTCAATGATTTTAGAAGATTAATTTCTGATATAAAAGTTGCATTTGAATTTCAAAGAAATAGTCATAATGATATGTTATACACAGATGTTACAAATCCTAATTATAAAGTTATTATATCTGATTTCCAATTATGGTTACCTTATGTAGAGTTGTACCCATCCATTGAGGCTGAATTTAAAAGTATAGCTTTGAATTCTACACCTATTGAAATTACTTAGTGTTCTGCTTCAATTGAGAAAAGTAATCAGCAAACAACATCAAGTGGTGCATGTCATATAAGAACTACATCTGATGAGGTGTTAAGTGTTCTTGTCATTCCACAGTATGTAGAAAAAGAAAACAATCAAACTCAGAATAATATGATTTTTGATAATTTAGATCTCATTGAATGCTGGATATTATGTAATAATAAAAAAGTTCCAGAAGAAATTTATAAAACTAATTTTAAAGATGGGCAGTTAGATTATAATAGAAGTTATTCTGAATTATTAGCAGCTGGATTAAATACTCATAATACTGAAAGTGGATATCTTATAAGTTATGTAAATTATGCGAGATTGTATCCAATCTTTTATTTTAATTTATCTAATCTTCCAGAGTATACTAATATTTTCGAATTTAAGACTAGAATTTAACTGGAGATTAAGGATCAAATCCAGGTAAACCATATAGATTTTATTTCATCGTGAATGAAAGAAAAAGAGGATCACTTAATATGGCTAATAAGGAATTTAAAACTTTAAAAACTTTAGATTAAATAAATGAATTGGTACCCCTTTGGTTCACCTTATGAAGAATTTGGAATTGGGCCACCTGGACCTCCTGGAAATGGATTTAAATTAACAGATGATGGTAATTATGATGTGGAAAAAAAATTTAAAAAATTGTAAAGAACCTGTAGATGAACATGATGTTACTACAAGAGAATATGTTTTAAAACAAATAAGAGAGAATAATCTGGAAGTTAAAAGTGAAATAGAAAAACATATTAATGGTAGTTTTTCAGATTTTGTTCAAGAAACTGCTGTAAGAATAAGAGATTTAGATGCTGTACTTAAAAGTGAATTAAGTAATTTGGATCAAAAATATTTACATATTCAAGATGGGAATGTAATTAATGCAAAAGGTAAAAGAATAGGAAATGTTGCTGATCCTACAGCAGATAAGAATGCAGTGAATAAGAGGTATTTAGAAAATAATGTTTTAATTTTAAAAGATGAAAAGTTTGATGTTCAAAATAAAAAACTAGTGATTATTCCATCACCTCAGGATACGTATGACGCAGTTAATAAAAATTATGTGGATAATCAAAAATTTTATGCAACAATTCAAGAAGATAAAAAAGCATATAATACTCTTGGTGCAATCTCCTTGACAGAAATATGAAACTGAGTGAAAATATGGATATGAAAATTACATTTTATTTACGTCTTAATTATACTAATGGGAAATCAGAAGTTTTAATTACACTTGGGGAGAATATATTATTTAATGGTGATGCGTACACAGATAAACCTTTAATACTCTTTGCATCAGGAAAAAGAATGATGAATTAAGCATACAAGTCATGTCTTATTTAGAATTAAACATTTTTAAACCTTACTTAGAAATTGAAAAAATAACATTCCTTTTATAAAAATACATTCTATATAAATGGATAGGTTAATTAGGAGTAATATTAATTGGGATTCATTTTTTAAAGATAATGAACTTTCAGAAGATATAATTAGAAGTGTGAAAGATGCAGTAAATTGGGATTTAATATCAGAATATCAAAAATTATCTGAAGATTTTATTTCAGAATTTCGTGATAAAGTGAACTGGGATAAAATTTCTCAATATCAGATTCTTTCTGAATATTTTATGAATAACAATTTTGATAAATTAAACTGGTCTTTGATTTCTCAATATCAAACACTTTCTGAGAGTTTTATGTTAATGAATAATGATAAATTAGATATGAGGAGAATTTCTATGTATCAAAAATTAAGTAATGATTTTATAAAAGAAAACTTTGGACTCTTAGACATGTACTTAAAGGTGAATATTCACTAGTTTTTTTATTTTGAACATCAAACTTTTCAATAATTCCAATAAAACAAAAATTAAGTGAAGAAATTGCAGATTTTCTTAGTGATTTTATTGACTGGAAAGAAGTTACAAGAAACCAAGAATTAACAGAAGATTTCATTATGAAGTATAAAGATAAAATTAACTGGTGTGATATTGTTATCAACAGAAAATTCTCTGACGATTTTATAAATGAAAACTATAAAAAACTTGTTGTGTATTTACTTGCAAAGATATGTCATAAAATTTAAATATTTTTTTAATCTTCAACAATTTTTAATCTTCCTATAAGGGGTATCCATTATGGGTGCCCCTTTTTTAATGCATTTTAAAAAAGGACTTTGCAAAGTACCAATTCAAAGTAGTTTGTTTTACAACTTTTCTATTGATTTTCATCACTAAATCCATCATTTCGTCACTTTTAAAATCAAAGCTATTCAAAACTCAAAATGATTGCAATTGTTCAAAAAAGTCTTCAAATATCATCAAAAATGCGTGTTTTTATGATGTCTGTTTTTATGAAAAAACAGAGTAAAAACTTCAATTTTCAAAAATCTGATGTTTTTGACTATTTTATGCTCAAAAATCAATGATTTTTAATGAAAATATGGTGTTTTTGATCATAAAAAACCTTAAAATGTTCGTGATTATTGAGGTCTGAAAAATAAAAAAAACGCCTGATTTTGAGGTTTTTATGTGATTTTGGGGTGTGCCATAGTACCCCCTACATACTACTAACGTAAATTACAGTTTGTGCCCACATGTCGTATTTGTCCACGTGCTCTCTCAACACACTCTACTGCCCTAAGAAACAATGAAAAGAAAATACTTTTGCAATATCTCAATATCTTATACTTCAGTTAGCTGTGCAATTTTATCTGCACTTTAGTGTAATTGTCTTGTATTTTGTACTCTTAAACAATGTTAAAAGTTTTGCCACTGTTTCTTTTCTGTGTTTCACTTTCTCTTTTTTAATTCACAAAAATGTCAATTCTTCAATGTAATCTTTCACACGGAATACGTAAAAGTCAATTTTTTGCAGTTTTCTTATTGGCGTATAAAATGACAAAAAAGCATGAAATTATTTTTTAGATGTTATTCCATTGCGACAATATGAAAAGCTTCTTGTTTTTCGTTCTTTTGGATAATATATCCTCAAAATCTCTAATAAATATTCGTTGTCTTTTATTGTTGCAAAGAAAATATTTAATTAACAGAACATATCTGGTATACCTGTTACAGAACGGTGAAAAACAGCTTCATGCAGCTTTCTTCTGAAGAAATGATTCAACAAGTAATTATTGTTTTGAACAATATGAAAATATGGACTAAGGGATCAGAGAAAAGGGCTTTTCTTTGCACCTTACAACACAACGTTTGACACTGTACATCCGTAATAAGAAACAATCCCGTTGCTTATGTAGTTGAACTAAGGAAGATGGAAAATGTAGCCTGTTTTGATACACCAGAATAAAATTTATTCATCCTTGTATACTCGAGAGACAGTGCAAACAGATTTGTATATGGCGACCAACGGATATACTCTTCTGTGAAACCTTCCAGTAGCTGTGAAAACTTCCAGGGATAGTTGTGAAACCTTCCAGTAGTTGTGAAACCTGAAATGCAGTCGACGTTTCTCCTCTGTTCAGGGTCCACTTATTTTGTACGGTGCAAAAAGACCTCACGTAACCTATGTGAGAAATCAAGGGAACAGTACTTAATATTTAATTGTGTTACATATGAGGAATACACAAGGTGTCAGTTAAGTAATGAGACAAAAATTATTGTATCAAAACAACAAACTTTATTTTGAGTTATCACTTACACAGATGCAAAATAATCTCCATCCAACTCCACACAACGGTGCGATCTTTCATATAGGTGTTTGAAGGTGATGTGGAAGTCCTAAACTGGAACCTCTGTCAGTATTTTGATCACACCTTGACAAATGTTCTCAAAGTCGCTGAAGCGCTCCCCTTTCAAGGCACACTTCACCTTTGGGAAGAGGAAATAGACTGAGGGAGGAAGATCTCGGGAGTAAGGTGGATCTCCGATCACACAGATCGACTTCGAAGCCAGAAACTGCTTCACAGGCGCAGGGCACAGTGTGCGAGCGCGTTGCCGTCAAACATAAACTAATTGTTTTTATGGAACAGTACTTTCCTGAAGCGGCAAATGCGGGTGTAAGAAAGTTGCATTACTCCTAAATAATACTAACGGTTCACTGCGGTGCTCTCAGGAACAAACTCGCGGTGGATAATTACAGTAGATTCTAAAAAATACAATGAACATTGTCTTGACATGTGAGTTTTGCAACTAGACTTTCTTCTGATGGGATGAAGTCGTTCCACTCCATTCCATGCTGTGGCAGGTGACAATTCTTCGCCGGTGACAATTCTTGGCAACAAATCACGATCTTGATCATCTGCATGGATGAAAGTTTTTTTTTGATAACATGCAACCTGGTGCTCTCTTGTTCGTGTGTCAACGTGCGCGGCACAAACCTCAAACAAATCTTCCTCTTGTGCAGATTACCCTGGCCATTTCCTTACTGACACCAAATTGTTCAGCAGGTAGTCTAGTGGTTATTCACCTGTCATGGGGAACAAATTTACTAGCCTTCACCACATTTCTATTTGCCCGTGAAGAAACTGGACGTTCTGTGCGTGGTTCATCCTCGAGGGATTGCTTCCCATTTTTACACGTTGAATACCAGATACCTGTGCACGGCTCAGACAGTCATCGCCGAAAACGTTTTTCAGGTCTTGGTACAAATCCGTGGCAGTTTTCCCTAATTTACAGTAAAATTTTATTACAGCTCTCTGCCCTATTACGCAACTTCTGACACGCTCCACTCACACAGTCCTACTTCAACGGTGACCACACCAAAACAGCTGCGTCACTGCACTAGAGAGTTTCTCCTGCGATTACAGCCCACTCTAGTGATCGAAACTGTAAACACCTCTATTACTTTTATTCAAAGGGCTGTCCCGTAAAAAATCTTTCTCATTACTTAACGGGTACACTGTATATATTGAAAAACATTTTATTAGGTAATACATTGTATTGTTTCTGTGGAAAGTAACACAGTGTAGCAAATTTATATATTATATTATTAATTTCTTGAGAACTAATCGTTTATATAGTCGTCTCTTGGGAAAGAATACATACACCGAATCAAGTTGAAGTAGACAGAATCAAAAAAATATATCTGCTAATCAACCTCATTGCACGAATATATAAGCACAAAGCGTTGAAGCCATTTTTTTCTCCCACAGAGGAATTCTTTCTCCAATATTGAACAAAACTTTGAGAAAAAAAATAACAATGCTGCTCTCATACGTTTTCACACAATTATTAATTTGAAACCAACGACTTTTCCGAATTCAAGAGTAATAATGGTCCTACATAATTTGGATGAACTGTTTCTAAAGAAGGAATAGATCTAGCTTTCTATGTAAAAATGAACACATTCATGAACTACCAAGGATTCCTGTTGGCTATCTCCTGGCGCAATTGTCGGGCGTGTATTATCCGTTTGTGATTAGTCACGATATTTCGAAATAAACACTCGCATTGGAAATTCCGCCAAACGCAAAGTTCGATCAGTTATCCGTTTTCTGACTGCTGAAAACATCAGGCTTATTGATATTCATTGGAGACTTATTCAAGTGTATAGGGAAGATAATATGAATGAATTCAGTGTCAGAAAATGGTGCATAATGTTCAAAAATGGAACAATAAGCGCTCATGACGAGGAGCGATCAGGGCGCCCCTCTCTCATCACGTACGAACTCCTACAAAATGTTGATGATATTATTCAAGAGAATCGACGCTTTACGATCAGCAAAGTGCATGAAAAATGTCCTGAAGTTTCTTGTACACTTGTGCACCAAATTGTGACTGTACATACAAACTTTAACAAAATCTATTTTAGATGGGTCCAACGGATGCTCGAAGATGAACACAGAACTCGGAGCAGAGGCGTAACCAGGGCGGGACAGGTGGGGCGGCTGCTCCGGGCGGTGCTCAAGAGATGGCGCAAAAATCACTGCCTACGATCTGATTAAAATCCGATTTGAGACTTTTGCATAAGTTTCTGGTGCAAAATTTACCTATAATTTCTTTCGCCAGTTGCGGTTGCTAGGCGGCTAAAGATTCATATTTCTTTCTCAAAATGTACAGGGGATGTAAGTTTTTCACAATCAGAAATGGCGGCGGCGCGTTTGTTTGTACGTTACAAGATAAGGATGTCGTTCATATTTTTGAAGATTCTGTGGGGACAGTTCGACCATTACGCCACTACTTCAAGCAGCATTCGGTCCGTTTAATGTATCACGAAAGGTTGGAACTCCGGAGCAGTTGGGAATCTCACCGCTCTCTTCATATTTTGTATTTTACAGCCCTAAACGTTCCGCGCTCAGTTCAGTTTCACTACCCAGAACATCCTTGATGACAGTAAGGGTACGAGATATGCATGAAACCCTTCTACCGAGTGCTATCCCCATTTCCTAAATTTTTCAGACGCAATTAATGAGAGTAAAACGCCGTTCCCGTTTGGGATAAGAAATTATATCTAGTTCCTTAATACCCAATTTTCAGTAACATAGCCTAATGAAAATGTTTAAAAGTCAGGTTACTATTAAACCACAAATAAAATAACAATAACTTTCCAAAGGTTCGCAGAAAAATATTAGCCCGTTCTTAAATGTATTGCACAACTGTTAGTGATTATTAGTTTTCAACTAACTGCAAGAGAATATCATGAAAAAGAAAGTATAAAATTCAGTGAGCAACGAAATACGAAATGTCAGAAGCAAATTCTGATGGCCAGTATCAGTTATTTATTTATTTATTTTTTTTGGATGTGGGCACTAAATAATGCAAATTCGGGAGTAATCAACACACAGCCAGTTTTACTCTCCTAAAAACTCATGCAACAAGCATGATTATAATATTTTAGGCAGTAAACTCATTTGTCTGAACGACTTCGGGGGGCGGGGGAGTTTGTTCCGGGGGGAAAATGGCTAGTCAATGTAGCTCCCAGTAAGCCTCTGTCTCGGTGACTGGGAGCTTCATTGACGTTCTAGGTGCGCTACCATCAAGATGGCAACGATTTTATAGACCAAATTGTTTTTGTGGACGAAACGTGGATTTAGCACTACACCCCAGAGAATAAAAGACAATCACTTGAGTGGCATCATACTCAATCACCAAAAAAATCGCGAATAGTACATTCAGAGTACTACGTGTATCCTTTCACCCCAGTTGCTTGAAGGTTTAGGTTTCAGGACACGGCTGTCCGTATGATCGTACTCACTATAAATAGTTTCAAGTTCTTTCTACGGGAAGATTTTGACTACGTTTCTTCAACTGTTGTTTCGAATTCGACATAGCGCACAGGACTTACTGTATAATTTCAAATTTGATCGTGCTGTTTACTCGGTTAGACTTCCAGAATATATAGGTTATCCGCAATTGTTAGCGCTTTGTTTACGTTTCAGACCGCGGCGCCCGATGTGTTAATACGCACTATATATAGTTCCAAGCTAGTTTTACGGTAAAATTTTGACAAGATCTCTTCAATCAGTTTTTCGAATTTGACATAACGCGCACGTTTTGCATACAATTTAAAATTCCATTATGTTGTTGTTCACTGCGTTAGACTTCCAAAACATCTCGTGCATCCTTCCGCCGCAGTTGCCGGCTGGTTTGCTTTCGTTTCACACCCCGGCTCGTTACGTGTTACTGCACGCTATGAATAGTTCTGCTATTTTTAAAAAAATAGCGGTTCCCCGTTTCTTTTAGAGAGGAAATACATTTTGAAGAGGTGTAAAAAATTGAATACGTGATATTAAATGACAGGAAGATGCGAATTTTTCGCATTTCATTTTTTAGAGCTTAATACGGCTATTCCTCCGTTCGCGCATTCTTCCACATCATGTTAAGGTTTTATTTATTTAATCGTGATGAAATCTACGTCACGCTGCCCTCTAAAATGGAACACGACTGACTCTCAAAAAACTAATGTTAATTTTCATCGTAGCTACTATCATGACAGACCATTCTGCAGGAAATCATCATACACTGCTCGACACAGAAATTGCTGCCACCCAGAAGGAGTGAGGATAGAGGGGTGAAATTCAGCATGTAAATAGGAATACCTAAGGGTTCACCTTGATGTTATTTTCAGCTACGTACAGTGTTTATCAGATTAGATAATACAGCACAATGGGTACGCTTCAGTAATTAGTTGCACCCCCGCGAACGGCAATACAGGCAGCAATACGGCGTGTCAATGAGTCATACAGTCGAAGGATATCGTCCTGAGAAATGAAAGACCAAGCACGTTTCGCTTGCTCTCATAATTCATTGAGATCGTGCACAGGTCTTTTCGGTTGCAGGTGACGCCCAATGTGGTCCCACACGTTCTCGATTGGAGATAAAGTAGGCGATCTCGCTGGCCATGGCAGTGTTTGAACATACTGCAAATATTGTCTGGAGAATCTAGCGGTGTGTACACGGGCGTTATCTTGCTGAAAAATGTGCTGCTCTACGCCATTCAGGAACGGTGTCAGAATGGGCTGTAGAACCTCGCTCATGTATCGTGCATAAAAATGTGCCCGTGATGCGGAGAAGGAGCGACCTGCTGTCTCGCGCAATAGCACCCCATACCATGACGCCTGTCTGACGAGTGGTGCGGCGGTCACAAACGAAACTGGGATCCATCCGCTAACGAGAGTACCACCAGACACGGATCCGTCGATCGTCAGCACTCAGACAGAAACGGGATTCATCACTGAAGACCGCAGTGGTCCATTCGTGACCCCAGTTCGCATGACTTCTGCAGTAAACCATACTGGCGCTGCGATGGCTGGCCGTCAATAGCAGTCGACGTAATGGTTGCCTACTGCGCAGGTTTGCCACACGTAACCTTGGATTTACAGTTCGGGTCGTTAACGCGACGTCCATGGCCGATGATCCAGCATGTCGAATGTCGGTTTCAGTACTTTCTGGTAGCGAACAAGGGTGTCGAACAATCCGCCGGTCCAAGCGTACTCACATCTGTCGGACTGCACCACGGTCGCTCCCACGTACGTATGAACCTTCCTGAAGCCACTGGTGCCAACAGCGTCCAACAGTTCGCGCATCCCGTTGAACATGACCATGATACGACGTGGTGACTAACCCACTTCATACAGGCCTACAATTCTTCCTCTCTGAAAAGCAACCAAATGGCGATGAACCTGCCGATGGCGTGTACCCGGCATTTTCGGTCTTCGCTGAACAGTTTTCCAGCAGAAACAACAAATCTGAAACGTTCATGACACTTACACCTGCAACCACACATTACCCTCCATGTTGCTGCTGGCACCTTTATTTTACGAACATGTGATGACATCGCCTCCGGTTTAACATCATTTGCATATCTCGAGTTGGTACATCCGCCCTGCGACTTGCATGTTTGTAGCATACCTCCTTCTGGGTGGGGCAATTTCTATGTCGAGCAGTGTATTATTTCGCACATTCCAATCATCTTATCTGACCTACTTTAGTTTAAACGCCTACAGTTACCTGTTGTTTTCAGTTTTTTCATGAGTGTCAACAAGATAAAGGTTCAATCATTAAAAGTTTTTGCTTTCAACCTGCAAAATTCATTCTTTTCCCAAGGCCAGTTATATGCAGATTGCTCCCGAGTTGGTAAAAATAAAAACTTCTCAGTTCAAAATAAGACAACACTCAACGTTATTGTTGACTCAGTGGCTCTTCAAGGAACAACTTACTTTCGCTTCGAATAAACTGTGCATTACTCTGGTCACAACGCAATACAAAAATGTAGATATTTAAAATTTCGTATATTCGTAGTCAACAAAAACTGCTGGTTTAATCATGTTGTGCCGTCATAAGTATATATTTTGTTCGTTTTTTAAAGTCCTTTTCTTTTCAGGAACACATTCCAGTTAAATGTTTCCGTGCAATATATATCCTATTCATAAATCCGTTGCCCCAGGAGCTGATACGCATATTTTTTGCTAAATCCGGGAAACGCCGGGTACTTTCCATAGAAATAAATAAATTCATGCATCTAACACCTAGTGACCACCAATCACCCTGTTTCAATGGTACATCAGATTCATCGAAAATCTCAGGAAAGCGATAAATATCGAAATTGCTGTTAATAGTAAACACGTCTTCATACTAAACAGTTCATTATACAAAGATGTCGCTCATAATTTGTCTCTCTGTATATAAAGAGCTGCTAAGCTTCACATTTTTCTAAGAAAAATTATTTTAAAGTTTGAGAAAATTAGTTTTAAAATTATTGTTTTATATACAGATAATAATCTTTATATTTAAAACGCAAGGCCGTTTCTTTCTACAATCCTCCAGCCCCATCCACTGGAGCGATTTTCATGATTTTTTTAAAAATGAAAGCTACTGACACACAGATTTGTCATGGCTAATTGCTATTGTCATAAGTAATGTTTTTTTACGCTTTCCAACCGTAGGTTGAAGAAGCGTATATGCTCCAGCTTTTTCCGTCCTTCTGTCGGCACGATAACTCACGTAACAATGGTTCGATTTCGATGAAATTTCAGTATGTAATAGGGGACCACCAGGGGACGAACCCTGTTGAAAATGGGTGAAGTGGGGTCAAAGGTCCCGCCATAAGAGCGGGATCCATTCAATTGCCCTTATGCGTCATAAATTGCGTAAATATGGTTCGATTTCAATGAAATTGTAGTATGTGGTAGGAGACCACCTGTGGACGAACCCGTTTGAAAATGGGTGAAGTGGAGTCAAAGGTCAGGACATAGGAGCGGGATGCATTCCATTGCCCTTATGCGTCATAAGGTGCGTAAAAATGGTTCGATTTCGATGAAATTTTAGTATCTCGTAGGGGACCACCTGGAGAGGAACCCTATTGAAAATGGGACAAATGGAGTCAAAGGTCAGGACATAGGATCGGGATCCATTCCATCGCCCTTATCCCACACTATTAAGGTGGACGTCAAGTAACTTTGCTTCCTATATTTCCAATCGAAAACCTTTTGTACACATTTCCTTCACAATTAATGTGTTCCCAAGGATGGAAATTTGAACATCGATTAAAATAACTTCATACTATAACTTGCAATACTTAACATTTTCTAAAACATAAGCATAATTATATTAAATAGCAATAACGTTTCCTTTGGTTGTGTTGAAACCAGAAAAAAGATGGCGCGACCTGTACTTTCATGACGTCAGTGAACAAATAAAGATTGGATTGCATAATTACGGTTATGGTTTAGAAAATATTATTACGGTTATGGTTTAGAAAATATTAAGTATTCCAAGTTATGAAATGAAGCTATTTTAATCGATGTTCAAATTTTTATCCTTAGGAACGCATTAATTGTGAAGAAAATATGTACAGAAGTTTTTCCATTGGAAGTATAGGAAGCAAAATTACTTGACGTCCACCTTACAGTAGCAATTCTTGAATGTATGTATGTACATTTTATTTTGAAAACGGCTCTAAGAATTTTGATGAAAGTCGTTAACCTACCGTTTTTTGGTACTAGAAATCGATTTAGCTAGATCTCAACTTTAGGAGAATTCGTTTAGTGGGTTAAATAACCACCCCGAATTATAACGTTTTTAGTGTCATGGCGTCGTTCCATTAATGTTTCCAATGCTTAGAAATCTTATGACGTCACAAGTTCGCGTTTGAGAATGTTGACGCGCGGTCACGCCATCTGTCTCATTACGTCACGCGTTGTGTGTGGATCCTATTAAAGTTTTATGACGTCATGCTCTTGCGAGCAGATGGTTGCGATTCACATCTGCTTCATTACGTCACGCGTTGTGTGCGTATGCCCGTCCGCACTATAACTCGCGTAACAATCGTTCTATTTCGATGAAATTTTAGTATCTGGTAGGGTATCACCTGGGAAGGAACCTTATTTAAAGTGAACGAAATGGGGTGAAAGGTCGA
Organism: Macrothele yani; assembly: GCA_039090855.1. Taxonomy (NCBI): domain Eukaryota; kingdom Metazoa; phylum Arthropoda; class Arachnida; order Araneae; family Macrothelidae; genus Macrothele; species Macrothele yani. The sequence goes on along the minus strand of CM077010.1, from coordinate 134,042,872 downwards.
GATCCATTCCACTGATCTTATGCGTCATAACTAATATAAAAAAGGTTCGATTTCGATGAAATATTAGTATGTGGTAGGGGACCACCTGGCCACAAACTCTATTGAAAATGGGCAAAATGGGGTCAAAGGTCAGGACATAGGAGCGGAATCACTTCCATCACCATTATGCGTCATAACGTACGTAAAAATGCTTCGATTTGGATGAAATGCTAGTATGTTGTAGGGGCCTGCCTGGGGACGAATTCTATTGAAAATGGGCGAAATGGGGTCAAAGGTTAGGACACAGGAGCGGGATCTATTCCATAGCCTTTATGCATCATAACTTACGTAAAAATACCAAATGTGATACTAAGGATATTAGCATCATTTGATCAAAACGTGTTATATATATATATATACAATATTAACATTACAAACTTAACAAGAAGTGTGCATGTTTGTGAAAAAACTCTTCACACGTTATTCTTGAGTATCTAAGGACATTCATGTACGTTGAAGCATACCACTTCCAATGTATGAGAGCAATAATATCTGCTACCATTAGCAATAGGCTGACTTATTACTGACATAGTAGTATCTGCGATCATCTGCTACAGGCAGACTTTTTTTTCTCCTTTCCCTTTCTTCCCTATACATATATAATGTAATCACTACGTAAATTCTAGTATATTAAATACTAACTAAAGAAAACAACTGTAACAAAAATGACCCAATAGAATTGCCTTTACCATGGAGAATGTTAGTCGAGGAGGAGAGAGTGCCGAAATTATTTTAAAGTATATGAAAAAATTGTAATTCAGGGAATGATAATGAATTGTTGTGGATAATCTGATTTATAGTTGATTAAAAAAAAGGGCATTTAGTAAACTACAGGAACATATCGATTAACATCGAATAATTCAGTTTCATCAACGCATTATAGTGGTCATATAGGTATATAAGGACCTCTCATAGGTACATTATGGTGGTCATCAACGCATTATAGTGGTCATATAGGTATATAAGGGCCTCTCACAAGGCTCTTGTGTCCTTCAAGTGATGGCAACTTTTTCCTGAAGATGGTGTTTATACACCGAAATGCATAGCAATTTGTGAAGATCGTCAACTACTACTTCAGGACGCTATGGACCATGACTTGAAGTTTTAGCCTTTCAGTTTCTTTCCTTGGTTATTTTTGATGTGTATCATCGTCATGAGGTATGTTTTTATAAATATTTTAAAGTTTTCATTAGAGGACATTTTCATTACGTGGAGTCATATGGTTGAGTACTAGAGAATGTGAATTGCCTGGAGTTGTGGCATGCCTACAGCTTGGTCATCTGTAACGGCAAGAAGGATTGTTTCGTATTTGTGATTTAACCTATTTAAATTTCACCTGACTTTTAATATCATATATATGGACTGAACATATTTGAATGCACTGGACTTTTGATGGCATTACCTCCAAGTGATTCGTTATGTCTGGTTAAATATACGTCAGAGAATAGTATTGTTATATAAGATATGGAAAATAAATATTTAATATGCTAGAATTTACGTAGTGATTACATTATATATATATATAGGGAAGAAAGGGAAAGGAGAAAAAAAAGTCTGCCTGTAGCAGATGATCGCAGATACTACTATGTCAGTAATAAGTCAGCCTATTGCAAATGGTCGCAGATATTATTGCTCTCGTACATTGGAAGTGGTATGCTTCAACGTACATGAATGTCCTTAGATACTCAAGAATAACGCGTGAAGAATTTTTCGCAAACATGCACACTTCTTGTTAAGTGTGTAATGTTAATATTGTTTACGTAACAATGCTTCGATTGCGACAAAACTTTATCATGTTATTTCGGAGGTATAGCGAACCGGTTCTGTTGAATATCATCGATATGGGATCAATAGTCAGGGCACATGCCCGAGATTTATTCCACAGCCATCATTCTCATAACTTGAGTGATAACTTGAGTAATGATTTCTGGTATGTTGGAAAGCGTGTTATAATCAATGCATTGCATGATTTTACACACTTGATTTATGTTACCATGGCTTTTTATTTCGTTATTCTGGCGTTTGCTCTCGCTTCAGTACATGCAGCGCCATCTGCCTTCTTGCGGTGGTCAGACTTGGAACTAAGCCTTCCGCTATCAACTACGTAGTTGTAATTATCCGAATCGGTTCAGTAGTTTTCGAGATTAGTGAAAAAAATTCCGTATGTTAACGTGAACTACTTTCTTTCACGTTGGGTGTGATCAGGTGTATTAAACAAAGCGGAACGATACACGGGAAATCCGGTACTACTTCAAAGCAATCTGATTCGGTAGTACAGCCAAAAATAATGAAAAAATAAATGAAATGGCATATAAAGCTATTTATTTTCTTTCCACATGAAAGAAATAAACCTCCCAACGGTGAAAGAATTATCCATATCGGTTCAGTAATTTTCCAGATTGCCTCAAACACACAAACAAACTTTCTCTTTTTATATATATAAGCATGGATTATACAGTATAATGATGCCAAAAAAAAAAAAACGTTATTAAAACCAAACTGGCAAAGTAAAACATTTTTAACACCGTTATGTAGTTATTAGACACGTTCTCATTTCGGGTCACTGAAAGAATACCTCAGTACTCCAATGTAATCCCGTCAACGACGGGTAACCACATGTTCATACAATAATGGGGAACGCCATCATTAAATTCATATAGGAGTAGTTGGAAAAATTAAAAATTAATGGAAATATTACGAAAATGTTGTTGTTGGTGACCCATCTTATGCACTGCCCATTGATAATTCAACTGCTAATTATATTAGGTGTACAAATAAGTTTTAAGGCGCTTTTGTGTGACGTACACCGCTAATTTACATAACCGACATTCCCCCGCATTGTTGTTATGTGACCGTAACTGCTCCAGAGTACAAAATGTGACACAGAAGTTTGCACAACAGTCAAACGCACTTGCACATCGGTAGGTGAAAGATGGCAAGCAATACTGCATTTATTCGACACTGTATTTCCTACAAATTTCGTCAAGTAAAAAGTTCGGCAAAAGCATGTACATCGATCGTTTCTGTTCTGGTGGAGAATATTGTATCGAAAAGCAGGTGTGAGTTTTGATTTAGACGACTTACAGCACGTGATTTTTATGTTAGCGATCGAGAACGTAGCAGTGCCCCGCAGAAGGTTGCACATGAGGAACTGCAAGCATTCCTGGATGAAGATTCGTCTCACACGCAAAAGAAACTAGATGAACAACTAGGGGTAACTCAACAAACCATTTCCAATCGTCTACGCGCAATGGGAAAGATTCAGAAGGAAGGAAAATGGGTGCCACATGACCTGAGCCAGAGAAACAACGATGAGCGTATCATGAGGTGTTTGAATCTACTGAATAAACAATACATAAAGTCTTTCCCGTGGAAAATCGTTACGGGTGATGAAAAGTGGATATGGTACGTCAATCTCAAACGCAAAAAAACACTGGGTAGACCCCGGTGAAGCAACGACTTCGACACCGAAACGCAATATTCACTCCAAGAAAGATCTGCTGTGCATCTGGTAGGATATGAAGGGTGTGCTCTATTATGAACGTACCATATCCACTTTTCATCAGGGTCAAAATGTTACTGCTGATTGCTACAAGCAATAATTGCTGCGAATGAGTCAGGAAATCTGTCGGAAATGTCCATTCACAGGCAAAGAATTGCGTCCCATGAAATTACTGCATGACAACGCTAAGCCGCATGTCGCGAAATCGGTCAAGAAAGCATTATTCACGCTTGGCTTGGAAGTTTTGGAGCACCCGGCGTATAGTCCCAACATAGCCCCTTCAGACTATCATTTGTTTCAATCGGCACAACATGGTTTGTCTGCTGTACCGTTCCGGACATGTAACGAAGTGCAAAAATGGGTAGACGATATTCATTGTGTCACACGACGAAGTATTCTTAATGGCTAGAATCCGTCATCTGTTCGACCGATGGCGGAAGGTGATAAATAATGACGGCGCATATTTTGATTCGTAAAGGTATTGTTGTTTTCTCTCAATTTACATGTTGCGTTGTCTTAAAACGCTTTAAAACTTATTTGTGCACTTAATAGTTATGCATTTTATTGCGATTCGGGTTATGTCATATAACACAAAATATAAAAATTTCAGTCACAGCTTTTTCAACCGTGCATGGCACGGGTTATGGACTTGAAGTCGAAAAGCCATGTTCATATTTAGTGTCCCTCCAAAATTAAACACATCCAGCAGATCACTCAAGACTATTATTCCACCTAACACTGCATTTATTGAAATACGTGCGACATAATTGTCTTAATGTGGAAATTGATAAAAAAATTAATTTATTCTCTCAATTTTGACAATCCTACAATAGTTCAATCTGCACCATTTTGTACTTTAAAAAGGTTACACGAATTAGAATCTAACTAACCTGTAAAATGGCTATGATCATACATTAAAAATTTAGCAACCAACAAACTGGAATGACAGCTTGTCTTGCATACTTCTAATGAACACTTTGAAGAAAGGTATGGACCTACTATTCTTGGAACTAAAAATTTTAAGAAAATAATTTTACCGGGAGGAAAATGAAAAATCTGAAAACAGCTTTTAAGGTGGATTCACCTAAAATCTTTGCCTTGTATTTCCATTGGGCAAACGTCTGTAGCCATTTTCTTCACAATTAATGCGTTCCTTATGATGAAAATTTGCGCATTGATAAAACTAACTTCATATTATAGCCTAGTGTGTTTAAAATATTCTAAAATTTAACCATAATTATATTTAAAATCAATAAATTTTCTTTTGGCCGTGTTGAAACCAGAAAATAGACCACATCTACATGTGACTTGCTAAATGCTATCACGTCAAATTTCTTTTCAAAAATGTTATTTATTTTCGAATGGAATCAAAATTTGAGTGTATCAGTGTATCCATGCGACAGTCTGGAATGTTTAGACTGATTTGAGCCACTTAGATTAAATGTTCTGATAATAATTTAGCTGAAAATGTTAACAGAATTGTAGATGCTGCTTATTTTTAATTTCGTCATAAACCAGCAGGCTCGCCTACAAGATTTTCTGCTAAATTAAATGTTAGAATATATATATTTTTTTTATTGGAGGTTTAACGACCACCGTGAGCAACTCAATGGGCTATAAGCAGTCGCCCGTTCGTAATTTAGGGTCGCTGGTTCCAGGGAAGGGAGAGAGCCAGTGCCGTAAGACAAACACAACATCTATGCCTCACCGGGATTCGAACCCGGACCCCTTTCGGTCGAATGACCAGAGGCCATTGCTTAGACCACTGCGTCACCTTAGACCACGGCTTAGAATATTTAATCTAAACGTCTTGAATCATTTTTTTTTTGATTGGAGGTTTAACGACCACCGTGAGCAACTCAATGGGCTATAAGCAGTCGCCCGTCCCTAATTTAGGGTCACTGGTTCCAGGGAAGGGAGAGAACCAGTGCCGTAAGACAAACACAACATCCATGCCTGACCGGGATTCGAACCCGGGCCCCTTACGGACGAACGATCAGAGGCCAACGCCTTAGACCACTGCGCCACCGGGGCGGCGTCTTGAATCATTCTAAACACTCCGAACTATCGGATGGATGGACACAAGTGTTGATTGCAGCCCAAAAATTAGTGAAATTATTGAAAATAATGTGACGAGATAGCATTTAGCAAGTCACATGTAGATGAGGCCCCATCTATTTTCTGGTCTCAACACCACCGGAAGAAAAGGTATAGTTTTTTAATATAATTATGGTTTAGTGTTAGAAAATATGAACTATAGTAGGCTATAATATGAAGTTATTTTTATCGATGTTCCAATTTTCATCCTTGGGAACGCATTAATTGTGAAGAAAATGGCTACAGAAGTTTGCTCATTGGAAATATAAGGCAAAGATTTTAGGTGGATTCACCTTAAAGTTGAACATATACCAGAGGAAACTGTTGAGAATAGCAAGATAGAGGTCTTTCAGAATTTACGTCTGCGAACATACACGGTTTATCTGTTGAAAATTTAACACCAAGTAATGTTTAAGCGAGATTTATATGGCACATTACTTATGATATCATACGTAAGTTATCCGAAGTACAGACCTGTAAACGATGTGGAACACACAGGCCCCGGTACCTTGCTTACCCCCTACGAACGGCGATAATGGCTCGTACACGGGGTGGCATCGACTAGAAGAGGTTCTGAATGCCGAACTGCGGAAGGTCATACCATGCTGCGACGACTCGTACCCAAAGTTGATCTAGGGTAACTGGAGGCGCAGACTAACGGGTCAGTCGTCGAGCGACCACATCCCACACTTGTTCCATGGGGGACAAATTAGTTGAACGCGCTAGCCAAAGAAGACGCGGCACATGTTGGGCATCCAGGAACTGTAAGACATTCCACGCCACATCTAGTTGGATATTATTCTGTTGAAAGGTGGCCCCAGGAACACCCTGCAGATATGGCCGCAGGCCGCACCATAGCCTCCACAACTTGTGCGATGTACAGCTGGCTGGTCATGGTGTCTGCAATGTATAGAAATGGAAACCAACAGCACTACACTCCAGAAGGTCAGGTAAGGGGAGGGTTTGTATGACGCTGCATAATGTACGCTTCCAGAAGCGCTATTCACCAAGGTGTCGTCGAACAAGGATACGTTCATGATGGATTATCATGTTTAACCACCTCTTATCGGAAAACACTACTCATTGCCATTTTTCATGGTACTATTTGTGCTCCTGGCCCCATTGCAACTACTGACGTCTATAGTTTAAAGTTAACGGAAGTGGAGGGAACGGACAGCGAGAGACTAGGACTCCTTGAAACGAACGGTTTTGGACAGAGCTTCCAGACAATCCTTGGTATGATGCAGATCTCCACTGGTGTGCGAACCATCGGTACGTAGATGTTCGGTCCGCCAACACTATGCGGTTAAGATGGCGGACTTCCCTCAGTTTATTCATTTCTGTGATTTAAACTCCTCAGATCGGTGCGTGAGACCTTCCTCTTCACACTGACACCAAATTCGTATCACCATACTAGCGTTTCGTCAAAAGAAAGTCCACCTTCCGACAGTCCAACACATCGGCCTCACTCCAAGTCCACCAGTTGTACTTACAGGTTTCGTCTGCTGCGCTGGGGCATACTCAGTTACTACCACTATGCGACTGGGGCAACTTGTCCTGTGCGTCCTGCGGTACAGCTACGAAGGCATGGCTGGTGCAGATCAGATATTTTGTACTCATTTGTACCTGCTCACGTGACCTGTCTATCTGTGAGTTCCAGTCGGATCCTATACGTTTTTCCTGACGTTGCATTTTCAACAAGCAGCAGTGCATAATGAGCCTAACAGATGGGCAGAAGAGAATTTGATGTGGCTAACTGACATTGGAGTCCAAGATGGTAACTGGATAAAAAAGAAAGATTATGAAAAGATCACGAATTATCAAGATCCGCAGTTGGAACTGGGAAGTTTTTGTAAAATGTTTGTCAGTGGTAATTGATACTTTAGGAGCAGTGCACAAAACGTTGATGAAACACTTGAACTCTCTAGGATTTGATAAGGTAATGCCGCCTTATTTCCAAATGATGACATTCTAAGAAACAGTTTGTTGGAAGCACACCGTGCCGGATGTGAATAGCGGCAGCTGTCAAGTAATGCATCATATTCTACCAAACTCGAGGACATGGAACTATACACGAACACGTGTGCGCGAAGAGATGACGTTAGTCTTCTTCCTTCCAACGAAGAGATAATGTGTTGTGTGTGTGCAGCGGAGAGTAATGGGAGATTAGATAAAGAATTGCCTGAATGAATTTGGGGGGGGGAGGGAATGACGACCCGATTAAATACTGTGAAACTGAACTCAAATAATTATTCCACATGGAAATTTAAAGTGTAGATGTTCCTAATTAAGGAAAGTTATTAGAAGAACCACCAGAAACTACAGGTGATATATGGACCAAACGGGAAAGTATTTGTAAAGGCAATGTATGCCTTTTATTAGGGGATGGTAAGTGAATATGAACGAACCATACATCTCTGAAGTAAGCTGCACTTACTCTAGAGATGTATGGTTCGAATTGAAAAGCTTGTATGAAAGAGAAAATTTGACAAGTAAACTTTATTTGTTACGCAGATTATACAGTTAACGTTTTATAGAAACTAGTAGCAGTATGCAAGAACATATTAAATGTTTTTAGGATGGTGTAACAAAGCTGAAGTCAATCGGTGAAACCATTGATGACTCGCATCTTGCAGCTAAGTTGTGTAACCTTCCCACTAAGCATGACACATTAGTTACTGCTTTATAAACAAGTCATGGCACAGATCAAACATTGGAATTTGTGAAGAATAAGTCAGTGGATGAATACAATAGAACACGAGAAAGTTCTAAGATACATGCACATGCTTCGAACACTGTACCTGCATTTAAATATGTGAATAAACTACTTTTTTATCATTACTAGCAATCATGCCCGTTCTCCGAACGGTGAATCTATAAAATCATTTTTTGAACATAAAATTAAAGAAAGGGAAAAGTAATTAAGGGAAAGAAAAGTAATTTAAAATACGTAACTGTTTTTAGAACAGTGTCGTGACGTCAATGCATACGGTTTGATGTAAAACGGAGCAGGCTTTGGCACCCTTAATTTTAAAACAAAATTTGAAAATTTGAAAGCATTTCAATGATTCTGACAAAATTATCTTTAAACCTACCAGCATTTTAAAACTATAAAGCAACGCCACCCTTTTGAATATTTTCGTTTTCAGACATTTTTCTTGGTGTAGAAATGGTAGAAAAACTCAGGCAGACAATGTTCCAAACCGCTATTTTTTTATGTTCTTGTTTTATTTTCGTGCATTTGCAGGTATCCGGACTTCTTACCTACCAGCATGGCAATTTTCAGATCTCTAGGTCATTCAGAAGTGGTCCAACAATTCGCGAAAAGTTCAAGCAGACAATGTTCCAAAGCCGACTTTTTTATTTTTTGGGTTTCGTACTTTTCTAGGTATACGAACCTTAAGACCAATCAGCATGGCAATTTTCAGATCTCCAGGTCATTTCGAAGTGGTCGAACAATTCGCGGACGAACGCACTCGCATTTTCCCTTTTTGCTTTTTATATACGAGGCGAAAGCCTATATTTATGTAGTTATTTTGCTTTTAAGGAATGAGGAAAACGGCGAACTTCAAAAGCTTCTCTACGCCATTAAGCATTGCGTCATTACCAGTTTCAATGCAGCCTATCCTTCGATCGAATGGAAGAGAGAGCTAAAAATAGCTGCATTACCATGGCAACAGGTCACGGGGCCAGAACATTCCTGTGTTGTTAACTCTGAAGATGGAGGCAGCCGCTCGTCCCTTTCGTTTGCGCCTTTAAAAAATGCTTAAGAATCAGAAAATGACTGGTTCTTAAATTTTTTTTGTAAAATAGGGATGATAGTTGTGAGTTTATGCTGTAAAAATTGAAATGCGTTATTATTTACAATTTGCCATATATCCGTTTTTTAAAATGGATCCCATCGGGAAATAGAGAATTTTGTGAAATTTAAAATTTACTTTCTCGTAAACTAAATCGAAATTCAAAATAAGAAAGATGGCACCGAATTTTCTGGTGTAATAAGCACGTCTTTTGAATCCGTTCTGACGCAAATTAAATTTATCAAAGCTATTCAAAGTGAATGGAGCCGGTAGGGAAAACAATAGTATCTGACGGAAAAAAGAAGTTTTTCAATCGGGTTTTCAATCCCTCAGATATTGCTGTAAACGGAATCGTGAACTTACGCCCTCTGGTTGCAGACTTGTGCGTTAAGAAAAATATGATTCTATATGAGAAATATGTCGCACCGGAAACGCTCTCTAACACAAATAATTTTTCAAATCGGACTCTTAGAAACAGAGATATCGACAAAAAATAAGATGTGACTTTACGTTCCCTGGTGGGAAAACCATGCATTATTTTAGGAAGAAAGTATTCTCAAAAGGATTTTACATAGGAGCGGTATCGGTTCAAGAAAAAAAATATTTAGTCGAGTTTTCAGGAGCCCAGATTTTGCTACGAATACATCAGAAGTAGAAATTAACACTTATGCCCCCTGGTGGCCAAACCATTCTTTACCGAACATTAGAAATTATGTGAAAAATATTTTCCATCAGATCTTGTATGCAATACAAAGAATTTTTCAAATCGAAGTTTTAGAAGCAGAAATAACGCAGAAAACGCAATTTACCTTTGTGTCCCCTAGCGGAAAATCTATGATTTACTTGAAAATTTTGAATTTTTAGGAAAAACATTTTGCATTGGAAACACTATCCAACAAAGAAGGACTTTTTCAAATCGGTCGCCTAGAAGTACAGATATTGACAAAAATAAAATATACATCTCCGCCCCGCCCCTGGCGTAGAAACCATGCATTATTTCAAGAAGAAAATGTTCCTAAAACGTTTGTCGATCTGAGTAGTATCGGTCAACAAACGACGTTTTTTCAATCGATATTTTGGAAGCTCATATTTTGCTGCAAATACTTCAGAAGCGGAAATTAAGACTTACGCCGCCTGGCGGCCAAACTATTTCTTAGAAAAATTATAAATTATATGCAAAGGATTTCCCATCAGAAGCTGTATCCGGTGCAAAAAGAACTTTTCAAATAGGAGATTTAGAAGCAGAGTGTAGGGGGGAAAGCAATTTACCTCTACGCCCCCTAGCGGAAAGTCTATGAATTACTTGAAAATTTTGAAATTATATGAAAAACATGTCACACGAGAAACATTATCCAACAAAGAAGGAATTTTTCATATCGGACTCCTAGAAGTAGAGATATTGACAAAAATAAGATATACATCTACGCCCCCTGGGGGAGAAACCATGCATTATTTTAAGAAGAAAATGTTTCTAAAAGGTTTGTCGACATGAGTACCATCGGTGTACAAACTACGTTTTTTTCAATCGAGAACTTAAAAGCTCATATTTTGCTGCAAATACATCAGAAGCGGAAATTAAGGTTTACGCCCCCTGGCGTCAAAGCCATTTTTTTTACAAAAATTAAAAACTATGTGCAAACGATTTCCCATCAGGTGCTGTATCCGGTGCAGAAAGAATTTTACAAATAGGAGATTTAGAAGCAGAGATGTAGGGGGAAAGCAATTTACCTTTACGCCCCTAGCGGAAAGTCTATGAGTTACTTGAAAATTTTGAAATTATATGAGAAACGTGTCACACTGAAAACACTATCTAACAAAGAAGGAATTTTTCAAATCGGACTCCTAGAAGTAGAAATATTGACAAAAATATTATATACATCTACGGCCTGGCGGAGAAACTGTGAAATATTTTAAAAAGAAAATATTCCAAAAACGTTTATCGATATGAGTGGCATAAGTCCAGAAAATAATTTTTTCAATCGATATTTTAGAAGCTCAGATTTTATGGCAAGTAGATCAGAAGCAAAAGTTAACACTTACGCCCCCTGGTGGCTAAAGTAATCTTTACCAAAAATTTGAAAATATATGCAAAAGATTTTCCATCGCGAGGTGTATCTGCTGAAGCAAAAGTGTTTCAAATCGGAGTTTTAGAAGCAGAGTTATCGGGGGAAATGTAATTTACTTTTACGCCCCCTAGCGGTAAATCTATGCGTAATTTGAATAAGTAACTATATCTAAATCAATCTTCGACATAAATGGAATCGAAAGATAAAATAATTTTTTCAATCGGATGTTTAGAAGCAAATATGTGGAATAAAACGTATTTTTGAATTTGACATCATCTGCGTTTAAAATGTGCATCGTAAAAAAAAAAAAAAAAAAACGAAATAAAGGATCATCATTCGCATATTTCAAGCTTCCCAATGCAAAAAGAAATTTTCAAATCGGACTAATAGTTGCAGAGATAGCGTGGGTACAGCCGGACGGACGGACAAACCGGTAACATTAGCACGATCTTTTTTACGCTTTCCAACCGTAGGTTGAAGAAGCGTATATGCTCCAGCTTTTTCCTTCCGTCTGCCTATCGGCACGATAACTCACGTACAAATGGTTCGATTTCGATGAAATTTTAGTATGTGGTAGGGGACAACCTGGGAACGAACCCTATTGAAAATGGTACAAATGGGGTTAAAGGTCACGACATAGGAGCGGGATCCATTCCATTGCCCTTATGCCTCATACTTGGGTACATATGGTTCTATTTCAATGAAATTTTAGTATGTGGTAGGGGACCACTGGGGACGAACTCTGTTGAAAATGGGCGAAGTGGGGTCAAAGGTCAGGACATAGGAGCGGGATGCATTCCATTCCCCTTATGCGTCATAACGTGCGTAAAAATGGATCGATTTCGATGAAATTTTAGTACGTGGTAGGGGACCACACGGAGAAGAACCCTATTGAAAATAGGACACATGGGGTCAAAGGTCTGGACATAGGATCGGGATCCATTCCATCGCCCTTATCCATACTATTAAGGTGGACGATCAAAGGTCAGGGCAAAAGAGCGACTATTAAGGTGGACGATCAAAGGTCAGGGCAAAAGAGCGAGATTTATTCCGCAGCCATCATCCTCATAACTTGAATAATAACTTGAGTAATGATTTCTGGTATGTTGTATAATCAATGCATTGCATGATTTTACTAACTTGTTTTACAAAAGACGTGCTAAAAAGGATAGACGAGGTGCGAAAATTCGGCCATGGCCCTACGTGCCAACAAAGTTTCGTGGTTCTGTTGCTGTTAGTGTGTCCGAAACGCGAACAGATAGCACCTTTTCGCTTACCTTAATTTTGAAATGCAATAGCTCTTGAAGTATTGCCAGGCCGCCCCGGTGGCGCAGTGGTGTAAGGCGTTGGCCTCTGATCATTCGTCCGTAAGGGGTCCGGGTTCGAATCCCGGTCAGGCATGGATGTTGTGTTTGTCTTACACGGCACTGGCTCTCTCCCTTCCCTGGAACCAGTGACCCTAAATTAGGGACGGGCGACTGCTTATAGCCCATTGAGTTGCTCACGGCGGTCGTTAAACCTCCAATCAAAAAAAAAAAAAGAAGTATTGCCAGAGTCGAACAAATTAGTAAAATTATGCAGTGCATTGATTACGATACGCTTTCCAACATACCAGAAATCATTACTGAAGTTATGAGAATAATGGCTGTGGAATAAATCTCGTTCCTGTGCCCTGACCTTTGACCCCATTTCGATTATATTAAACAGAATTGTTTCAGTGTATTTCCGGAACAAGGCACTAAAGTTTTGTCGCAATCGAAGCATTTTTCGTAAGTTATGACGCATAAAGGCCATGGAATGGATCCCGCTCCTATGTCCTGACCTTTGACCCCATTTCATCCATTTTCAATAGGGTTTGTCCCCAGGTTGTCCTCTACCATATACTGAAATTTCATCAAAATCGAACCATTTTTACGCGAGTTATCGTGCGGACAGGCAGACGGACAAAGCTGGAGCATATACGCTTCTTCAACCTACGGTTGGAAAACGTAAATAAGGTCAAAACTGAGAAAAATAAAAGCGGTGGTGGAAACACGTATAAAATCACAGAGCAAATATTTTCGTAACTAAAGAGAAAACCACAGAACGCAATCTAACGGAACGAAATCATAACTGTTCCGTATAGAGCGAAAAACGGAGTAAATAACACACTGCCGTGCACTAATTGGTCCTCAGATTCAGCAGTAACTACATACATGACAAACGACAAGAGCTTTTTCTGTCATATAGACCTTCATTCTAACGAGACTATTGCAACCGCAAGTGGGAGAAGAATAAAATAATTAGCTGCAGGCCAAGTGTATCTCAACAGCAAAACTGATACTAAAATCAAAAGAATTAAACGTGAAAATGTTCTCTATGGACCTGAGCTCGAATGTAGCTAGCTTACTATCAGCCAAAATAACTAAAGAGATTGACATCATTTTAAAGGAAACCGCTGTTTAATTGAACATGATAAAAGTGGTATTTCTGTGGGCATACTTGTATTAGATGACAATAATCTGTATAAGTTACAAAGCGCTGAAGGGGATCAATATGCACAAATAAAAAAATTGGTAAAATAGTGTGATAACGATTGCTTGAACCAATGGCATAGGAGACTAGTTCATGATCACATGCAGCCAATTAAAGAATTGAGGAGTAAAAATCTGACATGTGGCATAAAATTATCTGATTATACGAAAGATAAATTTTGTGAAAGTTGTATCAAAAGAAAAACAAGTTAGTTAAATCATGCAATGCATTGATTATGATACGATTGTGATAGTATACCTCCGGAATAACATACTGAAGTTTTGTCGTACTAGAAGCATTTTTAGCCAAATTATGAAGATAATGGCTGTGGAATAAATCTGGCTCCTGTGCCCTAACATTTGATCTCATTTCGATGATATTCAACAGAAACTGTTGAGTATACCTCAGGAACAACATACTAAAGTTTTGTTTGTCGCAATAGAAGCATGTTTACGTAAGTTATGACGCATAAGGGCGATGGAATGGATCCCGCTCCCATGTCCTGACGTTTGCCCCCAATCCATCGATTTTTAATAGGGTTTGTTTACAGGTGGTTCCCTACCACATATTAAAATTTCATTGAAATCGAAAAATATTTACGTGAGTTATCGTGCTAACAGACAGACAGGCCGGCGGATAAAGCTGGAGCATGTACGCTTCTTCAACCTACGGTTGGAAAGCGTAAATGACAAAGAAACCTTTTCTAATGTGAATCAAATCAGGACAAATAACATTTTAGAACTTGTGTACAGTGATATTAGTGGACCCACGTCATCAGTTACTCCCAGTGGTAAAAGTCTCTACATAACTTTTGTGGATGATTACAATAGGTTTACATTTTAATCATCCACAAATAAGAATAAAGTAATAAATAAATTCAAAGATAGCGTATCCAGTATAAACACCAAATTTGAGAAAAGACCTAAATAAAGCTTTAAGAATTAACAACAGTGGTAAATACACCAGCACAGATTTTGAAGACTATGTGAAACAGCAAGGGATTTGAACATCAAACAACTGTGGCATTCTTCTCTCAATCAAAGGATATAGGAGAAAAAAAGAAGAAGAGATCACTTCAAGAAATGACGAGAGCCATGTTACTGGATGCCAATCCAGGAGATAAATACACTCACGGAAAATGAACTTCGCGCACCTAGAAGAAAACATGCTACAATCGTAAAACTTTGAAAATAGCTAGAGTACGTGCTGGTATGCAAATGATGCACGTTAGTTGAGAGTGCGCATGAACGCACATTCTGTGGTGGCGCTTCAAGCACGAACTGGCAGCCTGAAAGCGAAAAGCACCGGCCGACACAAGAAAGAGTACAGAGTGACAAGTATTTCGGGAAGACGCCGGAGACGTCGATTTACGCCACTTCTAACTTTGAGAGAGGCCTAATCATCGGGCTGAAAACGCAGGGTGGTCGGAGCACCGTATGGTCCGCCACGTGAATCGTTCCGACCATACAGTCAGACTGTTTTGGGAGAAGTGGACACGTGACGGCAATACGACATGGCGGAGCGGCTCTGGACGGACCAGGAGGACCACCGGCAGATATGATCGACGGATTCGTTCGCCAGGCGCGAACGGATCCCGCGGGGAACCCAGTCCACTATACAGCAGATGTATTAGCTCTTGCGTAACCACGAACCATTTTCCGACGCTTCGCGAAAGCGAATCTGAGATCTCAGTGCCCTTTACATTTGCTGCCATTAACACCGGAACATCTCCGGCTCCGTGTGCAGTGGTGCCAGGCCAGAGCGACGTGGAACGACACAGACTGGCAACGTGTGGTGTTTAGTGATGAGTGCCGTTTCGTTTTGGGTGACAGATGATCGTCGTGTCCGGGTGTGCTGAGGTCCCCGAGTCAACGGCACAATTCCAACCTCGCTATCGAGCGCCACAGCTCCCCCACTGCAGGCATTATTGTCTGGGGAGCCGTAGCCTACGATAGCACGTGCCAGCGGTATGTGGGTGATATCCTACGGCCCCATGTGCTCCCATTCCTGGCCGGGATTCCAGGGGCGCTATGCCAGCAGGATAACGTCCGCCCGCACACGGCTCGGGTTGCTCAGGACTGCCTGCGTTATGTCCAGACATTTCCATGGCCTGCCCGTAACCCGGACATGTTCCCTATCTATCATGTGTGGGACCAGTTGGAGCGCCGACTGTCCCCGTGCCGCACTATCCGGGATTTAGAGCACACCGTCCAACACGCGTGGGCCAGTCTGCCACAGGACAACATCAGGCGTCTGTTCGCCTCCATGCCGGACCGTATTGCAGCATGTATCGACGCACGAAGAGGTGCAACGCGCTATTGAAGATAACCAGAGTATGTGTCACAGATCCCTCTGTAATTATCCTGCAGTTCTGTTTTTGTCATCATGTGTGTCATTAATCTCTATCATTACGTCCATAAAATTTCAGATCAATCCGATGCTTCCTTCTTGGGTGCGTAAATTTCACTGTCTGTGAGTGTATGGGGATGAGACAATAATCACTGCTACATACATTTAGAACTGAATTCGTTTAAAAAGCACAGGTAAATATCCCATGCCACTGTGGACTGGTAAGAAACATATTTCGGCCATACGAAAGTCTTCAGATCCAAAGCTCTACCTTACATACATTGACAAATGAGAAGAAAATTTGATGAGCATGCAAAGTCTGGTATATTCGTTGGATATGATGAGAGATCAAGGGCTTACAGAACGATATTTCCAGAAAATGACAGAATCGCAGTCAGTCGCAATGTGAATTTCAACGAAAAGCAAAATACTGTTGTAACATGCGAGCACCAGATAACCCTCAATGATTCTGAACCTAGTGTATCAACACAGGACGGCCGCCCCGGTGGCGCAGTGGTCTAAGGCGCTGGCCTCTGATCATTCGTCCGTAAGGGGTCCGGGTTCGAATCCCGGTCAGGCATGGATGTTGTGTTTGTCTTACGGCACTGGCTCTCTCCCTTCCCTGGAACCAGTGACCCTAAGTTAGGGACGGGCGATTGCTTATAGCCCATTGAGTTGCTCACGGTGGTCGTTAAACCTCCAACAAAAAAAACAACAACACAGGACGTGATCCTGAAAAGCACAAGTGTTTCACAACCAATAAGGTAAGAAAGTTTACGTTTAAAGCTTAATTCGTGTATTAGTCAATATAAACAACACTTGCCGTTTTTACACGATATTATAAAAGTCGATGGTGCTGACTATAAAACTTTAATCAAAAGGTTGTAATACATTAGTACTTTCGGGTCTACTGTAGACCCATCTTCAGATTTGAATTAATCGAACTCTGAGATTACATATGGTTATATCAAGAACAATGCCAGATTACAACTTAAAAGTTGAGAAGTAAAACGCATGTGACGTAGTCAATCAAAAGCCTGTGCACGAGTCAACGTCTTGTGGGAGGGGGCACTGTTTGTTCAAAATAAGGTTCTTCCAAACTCCCGGAATGTAATTAGGTAAATCATCATTGCAACAAGAGTCAAAGTTCTTAAGTATAAATAAACTTTCTGTAAATAACAAATTTGATTTACATAACGGAGATGTCAGAATTAACAAATTGTCCCAATCTGGAAAAAAACTTACCACTGTTAACTGCTCTTGCCAAGGCAGCCGTTTGTGATCCGTTCCGAAAATTGTATTTATGTTCAACAAGTCTAGTATGAACCTTCCTAGAAGTGGATCCGATATATAGAGAATCGTTAGTTCCTAGTTCGTTTGATCTCAATGTTCGGAACGGATCACAAACGACTGCCTTTGCAAGAGCAGTTAACAGTGGTAAGTTTTTTTCCAGATTGGGACAATTTGTCAATTCTGGCATCTCCGTTATGTAAATCAAATTTGTTATTTACAGAAAGTTTATTTATACTTTAGAACTTTGACTCTTGTTGCAATGATGATTTACCTAATTAAATTCCAGGAGTTTGGAAGAACCTTATTTTGAACAAACAGTGCCCCCCTCCCACAAGACGTTGACTCGTGCACAAACTTTTGATTGACTACGTCACATGCATTTTACTTCTCAACTTTTAAGTTGTAATCTGGCATTGTTCTTGATATAATTATATGTAATCTCAGAGTTCGATTAATTCAAATCTGAAGATGGGTCTATAGTAGACCCGAAAGTACTAATGTATTACAACCTTTTGATTAAAGTTTCATAGTCAGCATCATCGACTTTTATAATATCGTGTAAAAACGGCAGTGTTGTTTATATTATATTAAAGGTAGAAAGTGCATCTGACCCTGAATAGGACCCAGAGCAATTCAGATCTACATGTTCAAAAAAATGAGTAGCACCTGCTGGTACAGTTGCCATGCTAGAAAAAGTGATTCAGAACCCAAATATTCAAATGAAATGCGAAAGTTTGAGGAATCGAAATATTGCATTGGATGAAAGCAACAGAAGTGTAGATGAAATTTCTACAAAAAAGTGATACATGGAAATCAGTGCAGCTGCCACCTGGCACGAAAGTGAAAAAATTGCAAGTGAATCTTTAAAACCAAATTTAAGCTGATGACTGTACTTAGTACAAAGTACATTTAGTAGCTCAGGGAGATACTCAAAAACCTGGAATTGACTACGGATAAACTTCCTCTACCTGTAGTAACTCACACTATAATAAGATCTCTGTTAAAGGTTGTGACGTATATTCTAATTTAACTTTCATTTTTAGTTCCTTTCCTATGTAAATTTGAGTTTGTTCTGTTTTGCACTTTCCCAACTTAACGTGACATGTTTCTCTCACATGAATGACGTCGGCAACACTTTTGAGGTCAGAGAGAGGAGTGATGTATGAATATGATAGGAACGATAGATTAAAAGTACGATACAACAGTTGTTTAGTGTATGTGTGTGTGTGTGTGTGTGGTTATGTTCGATCGTTGTTAAGATAGAATATATGACAGATAATTAAGGCATTATATGTGAAGTGTAAAATTCGCAGTCTTATATTTTGGATTTCATCAAACATTGCTGGAACAACAAAAGGTTATCGTAAGTTTGACTTATGTATATGTTTCGTCTGGTTGTAAAACCTTAATTTGAGATATCACGTGCAGCTGTTGCATCGTATTCTCATTTAGTTTAACATTTCCTTGGTCATGGTTTTAGACGTAGCGTAACATCAATCTTGCACATGAAAAAGAGTTATGTTATAAGGTAGCAGCATATAAAAAATGTACATCAGGCACATACAGTAGGCATAAAAACTACTTATCTACACTGCTGGCTACCCGAAATGCAACACCAAGAAGAACACGAAATAGCAAAGCCAGATTTACTGGACATATAACAACAGCTACAAAGATGAAACGATTCAGTTTACAGGCCCGTGCGACTTGCGGAACACGCAGACATCAATAGTTCGTGTTGCCCCCATGGCTCGCAATAACGGCCGCTACACGCTGCGGCATCGAACGAAAGAGGCTTTGGACGTGGGCTTGGGGTATGTCGGTCCAAGTTGCTTCAACACGGTACCACAGTTCATCAAGCGCAGCCGCGAGTGGTGCTTGCCGGGCCACTCGGTGGCCAATCACCGACCAGACGTGTTCGATGCGCGACATATCGGGAGGATAAACGGGCCACTGCAGCCGTGACACCTGGTGGGCCGTGAAGAATTGTTGCACGATGCGTGCCACGTGCGGACGCGCATTCTCCTGTTGAAATGTGGCCGCTGGCAGGTCCTGCAGGTAAGGGAGGACTACAGGCTTCAAAACGTCGGAAATGCAGCGGTGGCTGTTGAGTGTACCGGCGATGCGTACCAGAGGGGTGCGGGTGTCTTATCCAATTGCGCCCCAAACCAAAACGCCAGGCGACGGACCGGTATGGCGATGCATAATGCAGGCGTCATACAGTCTCTCGCTGCGGTGCCTCCACACGCGGAACCGACCATCGTGGTGTTGCAGGCAGAAGCAGGATTCGTCGGAGAAGACAATGTTGTGCCATTCCGTACTCCAGGTGCGACGTTCAACGGCCCACTGCCGCCGCACTCGCCGGTGGTGTAACGTCAATGATAATCGGAGCAATGGGCGTCGTGCGACAAGTCCCCGCTCCTGCAGACGACGTCGAACGGTACGTGCTGACACAGGTTGTCGCGCAACGCACCCTAATTCCTGCGCTAACGTTCGTGATGTGGCTTTGCGAGCCGTCAATGCCCGCCGCACAACATGCCGGTCTCCTTGTTTGGTGATGTGCCGCGTCTGCGGCAATCGCTCACGTCGGTTCGTCCGTCTTTCCTGCACACAACGAATCCATACTCGCCTCACTGTGGCTGGATGTCGTCCGACACGGGCGCCGATGTCTCGGTATAATAAACCCCTGTCGTGTCATGCCACTATTCGTCCTCTGTCGAACTCCGAAACGTGCTGGAATGACTTCCGTATTCTGCGACGAGGTATCAGGAAGTTTTCCACGCACAGGTCCGGCAGCACAACATACTTCCACTACTTACACCCCGCCTTCTGTGCACCCTTCTTATAGTGCTTCTCGGTGGCGTGCCGGGCGCACATGATTTGCATATGCCCTGCAATGCTAGTCGTTTGCATGTCCTCTCGCGGGCGACGCATGCTGCGAATTTCAGGCCAATCGGATGCTTCCTTCTTGGTGTTGCATTTTGGGTGGCCAGCAGTGTATATGGTAATTAGGATGAAAATATTTACTTGAATTAACAACCTAGTTGAAAGGTTAAAGATGAAGAAAATAACGTGTGTAAATTAAAGAAAGCTATTTATGGTCTGAAACAGTCAGGAAATATCTGGAATCAGACACTAGTTAAATTTCTCGATGATCATAGCTATAAACAAGACATAACGGATCGATGTTTATTCAAACTCGTCAACTCAAAATCTACTACTTATATGATAGTTTACGTGGATGATATTTTGGTGTTCAACAGCAAGCCATGAAATATAGAAAAGGCTAAAGAAATGTTGCAACATTTCTTTGAGATCAAAAATCTGATAGATGTCAAATACTATCTAGGGATAGAAATAGAAAGAAAAGAAGATGGATGTTTTCTACTACATCAAAATATACAAATCCAAACACCCCAGAGAAATATAGGGAAAACAGAACTGTGAAATCTTACACACTCATGTCTACTGAATACTTAAAATTAATGATGGAAGTAGCACGCTACAAGAAGCGCTGTTACTGTAGCATGCTATTTTTAGAGTAGCGTTGCATGTAAAATCGCTACAAAGAGAAGAAAGTAGTTGTAGCAGTAGTACGTTACGAAATAAAGTAGTTCGTAGTGGAAAATTACACTGCCGAGTGGTTTAAGCGAAGGCTTCTGATCATTCGTCCAGAAGGGATCCGGGTTCGAATCCAGTGGCGCATGGGTGTTGTGTTTGTCTTACGGCACTGGCTCTCTCCCTTCCCTGGAACCAGTGTCCCTAAAGTAGGGACGAGCGACTGCTTATCGCCCATTGAGTTGCTCACGGTGGTCGTTAAACCTCTAATCTAGAACAAGAAAAAAAAAAAATTACGCTGCAAATTGTGTTACTTTTAAAAAGTGGTTAAAAATATATTCTTCAAATCACGTGACGTTTCACGTAATTGACTGTAAAAGGAGGATCTGAGTATACGCTGAATACAGTAACGTACCTGACTTAACTTACATTGCGAAAGCTCACCAAATTATTAAAATTTCGCCCCGGTGACGCAGTGGTCATAGCGCTGGTTTGTGATCATTCGTCCGTGAAGGGTCCGGGGCCGCCCCGGTGGCGCAGTGGTCTAAGGCGCTGGCCTCTGATCATTCGTCCGTAAGGGGTCCGGGTTCGAATCCCGGTCTGGCATGGATGTTGTGTTTGTCTTACGGCACTGGCTCTCTCCCTTCCTTGGAACCAGTGACCCTGAATTAGGGACGGGCGACTGCTTATAGCCCATTGAGTTTCTCACGGTGGTCGTTAAACCTCCAATCAAAAAAAAAAAAAAAAAAGAAGGGTCCGGGTTCAAATCCCAGCGATTAATGGATGTTGTGTTTGTCTAACGTCACTGGCTCTCTCCCTTCTCTGGATTCAGTGATCCTAAATTAGGGACGGGCAACTGCTTACAGCCCATTGAGTTCCTCACGGTGGTCGTTAAACCTCCAATTAAAAAAAAAGAAAAGACAGCCAGTAACAAGTAACAGGCTAACAGGTTTCTTTTTTGATTGGTTGGAGGTTAACCACCATAATGAGCCACTCGACTCGATGGGCTATAAGGGTCGTCCGTCCTTAATTTAGCCACTAGTTCCAGGAAAAGGAGCGAACCGGTAAGGCAAACACAACATCCATGTCTCAACGGGATTCGAACCCGGAACCATGTTGCACCAATGCTCAGAAATCACCGCTTAGACTACTGCCCACGGGGGATGCCATTAATGGTTTTATGGAATATCGTTCCTTGAATGCAAGATTCAATTCTTTTAGTCAAACAAAACGAATGCGCAGTATAGAACGATATATGGCTTTTGCTTGAATTACCTAAGCGTCTCAGTTAGTCTATCTAGCTTGAAATATGCACCACTGAATGTGTCGAAATGAGTTAATAGTTGATGATCAGAGCTAAGTAGAAAGATAAATTACTTGCATAATTTACATTGGTTTTAACTCTGAATACCATATGTTAATGTATGTAGATGTAAAAATGTCATACTCAGAATTCGCATTTTTAATTTAATTCGAAATGTGAAAAAGTAGCTGAAAAGCAGCGAAATTTGCTGCCTTTCTGAAAAAAGTAGTGCAGCTAGCTACTATCCAGAGAAAAGTAGTTGTAGCTGTAGCAAGCTATACTTTTTCAATAATGTAGTAGTATTTAGCTACTTTTACAAAATAGCTTTACAGTCACTTCCGCCGCCCCGGTGGCGCAGTGGTCTAAGGCGCTGGCCTCTGATCATTCGTCCGTAAGGGGTCCGGGTTCGAATCCCGGTCAGGCATGGATGTTGTGTTTGTCTTACGGCGCTGGCTCTCTCCCTTCCCTGGAACCAGTGACCCTAAATTAGGGACGGGCGACTGCTTATAGCCCATTGAGTTGCTCACGGTGGTCGTAAAACCTCCAATCAAAAAAAAAAAAAAAAACAGTCACTTCCTGAAATCATCGGAACAAGATGAATTGATTTCCAAAAACAAGAAAGTGCATCATGAAGCAATGGGGGTACATCTATGTATTGCCGATGTTTGCCGTCAGGATCTTGCAACAGCAGTAGGATTGCTATAGAAAGGAACAAAAACCTTCAGTCAAGGACTGGAAAGCTTTAGAAAGGGTAATCTATTACCTTGAAGTAACCTCAACCTACAAGCTGCACATCAGTTTCGAAAATTGCATTGAACTACCAGTTTATGTCGATGCGGGTCGCGGAGGTGATACTCAAGACACTTTATCAACTACCTCACGTGAAATTTAACTTTCGCTATTACAATACGTTTAGTTTTTGTTATTTAATTTCATGTTATTTGAAATCCTTTATCACTTGCATTTTTTTTTCTGACTATCGGCGACGAAGGTTATTACATGACTAGCACACACACGCAAATACTGTAAAATTACAAGACGACTAACTACTAATTATTTACATTATTGCAAATATTTAGGGCTGTTCCTAAAAATAGGTACATCTATTTATTTGCTTCCCGGCTCATATCAGGCGTATACGATCGTTTCAGTGACCATGATTTAGATTAATTCATTCCACAGATGGAGTAATAAAAGGAAATGTTTATGTTAAAATGTAGTGTAAACGAAGTGAAAAAAAAATGTAAGCATATACACTGGCGGAAAGTGAAAAAAGAACACCAAGAAGGAGAGGTCTGATACAAACGAAATTTATACAGCATAATAACGGAATACAGAGGATAACGAGATCAAAACATTATGTAAAATACAGCTGCATTTGCTGGTAAACTGAAAAATAACATTTCCATGTAACATGGTTAGTACGAGGTTGAATCGCCATGAACTGCGTCACACTGTGCAATTAGGGCATGGAGTCTGTCGTACAGATGTTGGCTGTAAATTTGGGGTATTCAGTTCCAAGCATTCTCAACCTGGAAGCGTAAATCGGGGATGGTCGTGGCTGGCCGTGGAGACCGGATAAGTCGTTGTCCCATAAAATCCCACACGTGCTCAATGGGGAAAAAATCCGGTGAACGTGCAGGCCATGGAAGTTGTCTCACACCCTGAAGTGCATGTTGCGTTGCACGTGCCGTGGGAGGGCTGGCGTTATCTTGCTGGAAAACACCACGATTTACCGACCTTACAAATGGCACAACAACGGGCTGAATGATGTTGCTGTTTTACGTAGGAGGTGCTGTTTAACGTACCCGGTACAAACACTAGTTGTGGACGGGAGTGATAGCTGATCGCTCCTTACACCAGGATACCAGGTGTAGGCCCTGTGTGTCTCTGGGAGATGCAAGAAGGGTGGAGACGCTCCCCTGTGCGTCTGCGAACACGCATACGACCATCGGAGTCTCCCGAGCAGAATCTGTTTTCATTGCTGAACACGGCAGATCGCCATTGCGTCTCCAGTGCAGACGTTGGCGACACCACTGCAGCCGTTCCTGACGGTGGGGTGGAGTCAGAGGTACACATGCCAGAGACACACGTGCACGTAGTCCTGCATCCAGTAGACGGTTGCGGATTGTTCGCACAGTCACCTCAGGTGCAACGAAAGCTCGGATTTGCGTCGCAGTGGATGTTCTGCTTGACAACGCCGCTCTTCTTATGCGTCGATCGGTCCGCTCATCAGTCCGTCTGTGACTCCCGGTTCCACGTCTTCTCGTGTGGGAATGTTCCTCAGACCATCTACGCCACCATTGTACCACCACCGATACTTCCCGTCCAATTCGCTCCGCCATACGACGATACGACTACCGGGCCTCGCGGAGTGCGAGTAGACGACCTCGCTCAAAGTCCGACAACTGCTGAAATCGTACACGTTTTCCATGTCCTGGCATTGCAGCTTCTTCAGGGTCTTCGCACGTGTCCGTACGCCGACGACTGATTACATTTCACTTCGCCGTACTCCTTAAATACCACCGACAATAATTTGCATATTATGCCGTGTTGTGGCGTAAGCGCTCACCGGTTGGTCCCGAAATTAACATCACACCTACGTAAACTCGACCCCATTAACATATGTAAATTTCATGATCGTCCGCCAATTCCTTCTTGTTCTTTTTTTTCACTTTCCGCCAGTGTGTTAAGAGAGAGAGAGAGGGGGGGAGGGGAAGAAATGTCATGGACGTTTCGCGGCTCATAACAAAATTAATGACATAATTAATTTTAGATAACTGAATTTCGGGGATAATAAACAAGAGAACTTGCGTAATACACTCCTATCCATCATTCCCAAAGGGAATGCATGGAATCTGTCGCGTTAATTTTCCAGTCATTTAGAAGTGGACCGATTTCCCCCAGACTCATAAAATGAGTGACAGATCAGCGGTTAGGTTCTTTGAAAATTGTGTGACGTTACTTTCACACATCGTAACGGATAGCACACTCCCCCGGTAATCGGGAGATGCGGGTTCGGTTCCCACTCCAGGTGTACGAAATTTTTAAGTTTTCTGATGTGACTGATATTACGTGGGAAAGAGTAATAACAGTCAATTCAGCGATGTCTGATTCCTGTGTTGATTATTTCATGTCGTCTTGAATGAATGATAATTCTTTCTTCTCCTTCAACCGTGGTTTTCCAGCTGACACGGAAACCTATGACTCCGTACCAGACACTTCTCAAGGAGAGATATAGGTGACGTACCTACATCAAGGGTGACGCACATGTTAAGACAGCAAAGTTGAAAAGACAAACTTCGTGGGTGTGGTTTAGTTAGGAAAGCGTTCGGCTCCGTAGCAGAAGGATGCAGGGTCGATTTCGGCTGCCAGAAAATTGCTTTTACGCTACAAGACCATCAGTTTCCGTTAGCCAAACTTGACTGTAGGATAGATAGTACATAAGTTTATTTTTTCCCTGCATCACTGATACCCAGGAACGAGCACTATACTATGTACGATGAAGCGTCGGTCCAAAATACAGTTTCCGATATTGGTCTTCATTCCAAAACTGCCATAGGCATGTGGTATTTGTGGAAGAGATCATCGGCTTGTTGATGACTGTGCAACCGTCGTAACTCCTGTCGTGCAGCATCCTGAGCACTGTGCTGGTTCTAGAATCAGTCCCACTAGTCTCACATATGATTTGCGTAATTTGAGACTGTTGAATTGTATTCTTACCGAACAGTACTGTCGTGCACTCACAGCTTTGGAGATTCAGCCCTAATCCTCTTTCATTTGCATATCACATTCCCAACCGCCGTCTTACGAATCTTCAGCGGGCTGAAAAGTCACGTACAGAGCGAATGCTTCTGCGGCACCCTATTATTATCAGACCGAATTCGAAATGAGCTGCCTATGTTGATCGAGTTATCTTGCATTCACAGTCGTGTTATTGTTTCAAAGCCCTTGGACTATATTTAGTGTTGGCTCTGTGATTTGGTGATTGCGTAGGACCTAATTAGTTATACTGGCCATCACATTTTACTTTTTTCTCAGCTGACTAAGATCTGACACTTGTTTTTATCTAATTTCAGTACGCTGATTTCAAATATGACACTCATTTTTTTTGTATCGCGTCAAACTTTTGAACTATCGCATCCCGTGTTTATCGCTATGATCTTGCATGACTCAAAATTTTCGTCACACAACTTACGCAAGATTTGCTGATAAAAATCTGAAAAAATTATAAGTAATGCACTACTTGATCCTTATATTAGGAAAATTGCTCTCATTCAAATAATTTGCACAGCGAGTGAAATAAATGAGATTATTATTATTGTTAAAAACTGTTTTTTAAAGCAACGGCTGTAACACGCTTCCTATTGGATTAAAACTTCTGTGGCTGCCAGGCAAACCGTCAAACATTTGTTCCATAGTTAGAGTAGTTTCACGATTGTTAGTATGTGACTAGTGGCCCGACATCCGGTTAGATGCCCGCCAACAGAGGGCGTGCCTCTTTCCCTTCAACTCTCCCCTCTTCTCCCGCACCCAGCAGCATCACACTCAAGTCATTGTTCGTCTAGAGCTCCACCTAGCACGTATGCTTACCTCTGTTTACGGATGGCATGTTATGTTATTGACCTGGCTGTCTAGAGGATTTTATTAAAGTATTACTATTTTATTTGTACAGTAATTGTGGATTGTGACTGTATTATATCGGATTACGACCCGGCATTGTTCTATCGGAGCAATGCATAACCTTCTGATGGTTGAACTCGGCATCATGTCTGACAGATGAAATTGTTTGAACAGCCCAGATTCTTTTTGCTATATATGTGGAAGCTTCACTGTCCTACCCAGTCAAAGAACAAGTATTAGTAACTTTGTGAAGAAAGCCTAATTTTCTTTCTTTCACGTATAGATTGGTGATCAAGACAAGTCTTCTGCTCCACACATAGTATGAAAGCTCTGTGTGGAAAATTTCAAACAATGGACAAAAGGGCTAAAGCGAAATAAACTAACATTTGGTATTCCAATGATATGGCGAGAGCCTAAAAACCATGTAGATGATTGTTATTTTCGCTTAGTCCAGACTTCGGGTTACAATAAAAAAACTAAAAAATAAAATTATATACCCAAGTCTTGAATCAGCAATCCGTCCAGTTTCTCATTTAGATGACACCTGTGCCTGTTTTTAAAGTATCACCTTCCCTTGAGGAAGAGGATGCTACGGCACAAGTTGTTAAACGTGATGTCGATTTTGAAGATGATGATGATACTGGTTCATATTCTAACTCAGGGCCGCAATATTTTAATCAGGAAGAACAGAATGACTTAGTAAGAGATTTGGGTCTTTCTAAAGAGTTGTCTGAACTGCTACCTTCAAGATTAAATGAAATAAAATTCGTAATACGAAAATAACATTTTATCGTATAAGGGAATATGACCTTTCACATTACTTCAGAATTGAAAGTGATTTACTTTATTGCCATGATGTGTCAGGTTTGTTAAACGCAATGGGCGTGACATGTTACGATTCAAATCAGGGGCGCCTGTTTTCGGATAGTTCTAAAAGTACTCTCAAGTGTGTATTGCTTCACAATGGGAATTTGTATGGGTCAATTCCCATAGGTCATTCAATCCATCTGTACGAAGAATGTGAAGATATTGAAAAAGTTTTAAAGTTACTCAAATATGGTGACCATAAGCGGATCATCTGTGTAGATCTTAAAATGATTAATGTTTTACTTGTCCAATAAGGAGGGTACACCAAATATCCCAGTTTCTTGCGTCTCTGGGATAATCGGGCCAGAGACAAGCATTGAACTCAGAAGAACTGGACAGTAAGGACATCTCTAAAAGTTGGAGAAAAAAATATCATAAACCAGCCTTTATTATATAGAGAAAAAATAATCTTTCCTCCTCTCCACATTAAACTTTGTATCATGAAGAAGTATGTAAAAGCTTTAGATGTAGAAGGTAACTGCTTTAAGTACATTTGTGAAAAATTTACCACGAATAAGTTATGAAAAAATAAAAGCTTCAGTTTAGCGTGCCTGAAATTAGAACTCTGATGAAAGATCCGCATTTCACTAGCTCTATGAATGATACTGAGAAAGTTGCAATGAATTCATTTGTTACTGTTGCTAATAGTTTCCTGGGGAACAAAAAAGCTGAAAATTACAAAGATATTGTCGAAACATTGCAGAAACATTTTCATTTCGTTTCATTTATTATTTCTGCTGTTACAGATTCTTTCTTGTTTTTTGTTTTCTGATTGAGGTTTTAACAACCACCGCGCGCAACTAATGGGCTATAAGCAGTCGCCCGTTCCTAATTTACGGTCACTGGTTCCAGGGAAGGGAGAGAGCCAGTGCCGTAAGCCAAATACAACATCCATGCCTCACCGGGATTCGAACCAGAACCCTTTTCGAACGAATGATCAGAAGCCATCGCTTAGACCACCGCGGCCCCGAGGCGGCTGTTACAGATTCCTGATTTATTGTTACATTATTATTTATCTGTTTTTATAACATCAGCAAAGAAGCTCCGGGAAAAGGCCTCACAGAGTCCTGACTTGGCCCCCAACTCCCTAAGTAAAGTCAGCAATTCAAGACAGCAACGAAATTAGTTTACTATTGGTATAACATGAAATCTCTGCGGCGTTACAATTAGAGATCACTCTTTCCTGTTACCCTCCCCTTCTCATCTCTTTTTTTTTCAGTTAGTTTAATATATATATATGCTTTAAGTTTTTTCATATTAGTTATAGTTATTGATTTCTGTTAGTTCTCTAGGTAATGAATTCCAAAAACTTGGTCCACAGTAATGTAGACTTTTTTATGGTTATAGTTCTATCTAAAACTGGTATTAGTATATGCTGATTTCTAGTATCATATTGATGTGTATAAGTAGTTATTTTTACTAGATCATGTTCTGTTATTTTTTCATTCTTTTATGCGTAATTTTCCCTAAGTTAAAATCGTATAGTTGCTTAACAGTTATTATATTGTATTATTAGGGAAAACCCTGGCAAATCCATGAATACCCAACCGCACGTAATTATTACTGTTGAAGTTGTATTTTAAATCTATTAGTCTAATAAATATATTTTGAAGAATTTGCAGTTTTTTAATATTGGATTGAGTTGTTTGACCCCATGTTAATATGCAATAATTAAGATGTGCATGAATTAATGTAAAATATAATAATTTTAATGCTTTAATCGCAAGATTTTTTAAGAGATGGCTTACAATTCCTATATTTTTTTATATTTTACTCAGAATATTTTCTATGTGTTCATTCCATTTTAAATAATTATTGAGTGTAATTCCATGGTAAGTAGAGTTATTTACTATTTCAATTGATTTGTTATCCAATAATAATGGTATATTTACATCTTGTTTTTGTTTCTGTCTAGAAAAAATTACAGCTTTAGTCTTATCTGTATTTAGTAACAGTTCATTTGCTCCCAACCACTCCGTATATTTCTGTAATTCTATATTGCCTTGTAAAATTATTCCATTTGGGTCAGTTCTACCGAATAACAAAGTGGTACCATCTGCATAAAGGATAATACACTGCCGGACAATTGCTAAGGACGGATGACAATAGCAACGATAGCAACCATAAAATGGAAGGCAGGAAAATGTGGAAATTAGCATAAGTGCGGGATACAGTAAGACGTGTTGTGCGTATGCAAATTTTGGATTGCCGAACTTGTTCGTGACGTCATAGCGCTGATAAGAGATATAAAGGATTTGACGCGTATTGACCGTTGTTGTTCAAACGCAAAGTTGAATGGGAAAAAAACAATTGACGAACTTGCAATTTTCAGTATGTCTTCCCGACATCACCTAGATGATTTTACGCGCTGCCGTATTATTGGCAAGATTGAAGAAGGGCGAAAAATAACACATGTTGCCCTGGAGTTCGACGTCAGCCACAGTGTTGTTTCAAGGCTTTCGAAATCATTTCAAACAAATGGAGAGTGTAGCAAACGTCACAGGGGAGGTCGTGTTCGCAGTACGACACCTGCAGAAGATCGGTACATAGTGCTATCAACAAAAAGACACCGGCGCAGCACAGCTAGTGAGGTAGCAAATCAGTTTATGGCTGCTACTGGCAAGCGGATCTCCCGAAAAACTGTCGCCAGACGTTTGCATGAAGGAGGACTATACGCCCGCCGTCCTGTTGTGTGCATCCCATTGTCCAGACGTCACCGTACCGCCCGTTTACAATGGTGCCATCAACATCGCAAATTGGACTGATAACGACTGGTCTGCTGTCCTCTTCTCAGATGAGAGTAGATACAGTCTATCGTCTGATTGTCAACGACAACTGATCTGGCGTGATAGTGGTACTGCATATTGTCCAGCAAACATACAGGAAAGGGACCGATATCCGACATGTAGTGTCATGGTATGGGCTGGCATCATGATCAATGGCCGTACGTCCCTCTATGTGCTTCCAACTGGGACTATGACTGGCCAACGATACATTAATGATGTTCTGCTACCTCATGTTCGCATGTTCCGTGGTGCTGTCGGTGATAGATTCATTTTCATGGACGACAACGCAACATGTCATCGAACAGTCGCTGACCAGGAGTGTCTTGAGAGCGAGGATATTCAACGCCTCGTATGGCCAGCTCGTTCTCCAGATCTGAATTTCATTGAAAATGTATGGGATGCTTTGGGGAGGAGTCTTGCTGGTCGCCAATGCCCTCCAATAAACAAGGAAACCCTCATCCGTGCACTGACAGAGGAATGGGATAAATTACCCAACAGATGCTTGATAATGTTGTGCAAAGCATGACACGACGGGTGGAATCTTGCATCGCCCTCCATGGTGGCCATATCCCGTATTGACATCTTAAGCCGGAACGCCTGCGGACGGTAATTGCATTTTTTTCACGTTTACGTATTCTGCACAAAATGACCTGTTTGTCCCTTGAACACGTTCCAAAGCATTCTGGCAATAAATTGTCTTTCTTGTAATGTCCTGGCATTCTGACATTATTTTATTTCACTTGGCATCCAACCACACTTACTTTTTATGCGCTATGTAGCCGTTTATGATCCGTCCTTAGCAATTGTCCAGCAGTGTATTAGATTTAGCGTCTATATTAAAAATATCATTTATATAGATATTAAACAGCAGTGGTCCAAGTATTAATTCCTGTGGCATCCGAATTTCTACTTTTTCCATTGGTGAACAATAATTCTCCAATTGAGTAAATTGATTTCTGTTTGATAAACAGTTTTTGAATAGCGTATGTGTATACCGCCTTGGCTGCAACATGAGCATAAAACTTCATTTTCTCGACAGCCATCTTGATGGATTTCCTAAGAATCTAGCTGATGTGAGTGGTGAACAAGGTGAAAGGTTTCACCAAGATTTAAAAATAATGGAAGAGCGATACCAAGGAAGGTGGAACACTGATATGATGGCTGATTACGGTTGGAGTATAAAAAGGGACTGTCAGAGTATGAAGCACTCAAAGAAATTTTCTAAGCGAAAATATCTTCCATGAAAACGAGAGTAATTTACTCATTGAAGGTTATGCTATTATATTTGTGTGCTAGCCAATTATATTTTAAAACATATTATATTACCATTCTCAATCATTAGGTTTCTTTACCTCACAAACCATTAGCCCAAATTATTCTCTTTTTGCCAATTGTTGGACATTCAAAGTTCCTTAGAGCAACATCTTGATGTGATAGATAAAAACCTATATGATATTTGGTTTCAGCATATAAAAATACGTTAAAACCAAGTCTCAGATGTAAATCAGCAAAAATGGTGTTGTGTTATCAATATAGAGGTGTTCACATATTAATTTCAGGCGAATGTAGTTTTACGTTACACTGCATAGCTAGCTGATTGTACCTGTTATACTATGTGCTTCTTATTCTTACTTCTCAGCCGGTACCTACTGACTGAGCTATTATTGTCAGGGCCCCTGGATTTTCAGCTGCATTAAAATACACATTAAAATGTACTTTTACTTTCCTTTTCACAATTCTTTGGCACAGTTCTAGCAGGAATGCGTTTGCTTGTCACTAATTTGTGTTTTAAAAATTCTGAGCTGGCAGACAACCGTACGGAAGTAGGAAAAGGGAAATCTTTTCTCGCGCTGTAGCTCCAATGAGAAATTCCTTTTCTACCGTGAAAAACATAGGGTAGTGTAAATAGAAATCTTCCTTTTCATGTAGTTCCAATTTCCTTTTATTGGAAAGGATTTTCAACTTAACAATGAAGAATTAAATTTCAGAACCTGACATCAATGAAATTTGAGCCAAAATATAAAATATTTCGCTTGGTTAAGAATCATCGAATAAAAATAAAATCCTCTAAGCAAGATTTTACTTTGTCAAAATGTTATGTCTTCGCTACGCACTTTCCTATGTTTTTTAAGTTTCTGAACTACCTAAAGCAACGTCGATTACTTTGCAGAATATCTTTGATGATTTGAGTTTCTGAACTACCTAAAGTAACATCGATTACTTTATAAGATATCTAAGTTGAGCAAGGAGTTAATGTACGAAGCTTGCCCAAAAAGTAATGCCGCTTTCCAAATCACTTCTCAATCAGTTGAGATATTTTAATTATACACTGCCTGGCATAGAAAATGCCACTCCACGAAGACCTGAACGCAGCGCCATGTAAATTGCAGGGCGGGTTCACACGTACAAGCTACGAAAATTAATGCATTTGCAGGCCAATCGTACAAACGGCGTGCGGGCCATCAGTCGAGAAGTCGTCACGGCCGCGAGAAGTGAGTGATTCTGCTGTAACCCTGTCTGGAGAACGAACAAGGGTTTCCAACGCCGTTATGACGTTGTCGTACGCGATTTCGTCAAACCGAGAGGTGTCATCGTAGGCCTTTGTACCGCCGGATGGTTCGTGCGTCGTATTGCGGAAAAAAACCCCAACGTGATGACACAACAGTCGTTCACATTTGGAGACAGTGGTCCCAGGAAGTATCTGTGCAACGTCGTACGGGAACCGGAGCACGGAGACCGACGTCCGAGCGCACCCATCGTCGCATCTGACGTCATGCCGTAGCGGACGCACAGGCCACAACAGGTGACATTTTGCGGAATATACGGAGAGGCTAGGATGCTCCGATATCGATGCGGACTCCAGCGGTCCGTTGCGAAGGCTACACTTGACAGCGAGCCATCGACGTCAGTGCTTGGCGTGGTGTCGCTCCAGAGCTGCGTTGGGTGTCGAATGAAACAGTGTGGTGTTCAGCGACGAATCGCTGTTCTGGCTCACCACGGATGATCGCAGTGTGAGAGTCTGGAGGTGACGTGGTTAACGGGAGGATTCCTCCGGCACGCCGTTATATTGACGAGGTGCTGCGGCCCGTGGAACTTCCGTACCTACAGGGCATCCCAAACGCCAGTTTTAATTGGATAAGGCCCGGCCGCATACCCCTCGGATCAGCCTGAATGCTTTACACGGTGTGCGGATGCTTCCGTGGCCAGCACGATCCCCCGACCTCTCGCTCATCGAGCATCTGTGGGGCACGATCGGACGTCGGTTGAGTACCCTCCCACCGCCGCAAAATGAAGAGGAACTGTGGACTCGGAGTAACACCACACGGTCCACGATACCCCAGGGCTCTATTATGACTCTCAGTGCTTCAATGCCACGTCGGATTCAACGCTGTATCGCCCAAAAGGGGGCCACACTCCTTATTGATCATCCACGATATTCAGCCACTGGAGCCTAGTCTGTATGTGATAATTAAATCATTTGTTCAGGACCTACTTAGGTATCTGTGTAGTTTGGTCTGTTTTCGAGCATTCCTTCATGGTGTGGCATTTTCTCTGTCAGGCAGTGTATTTGATATAAAAATACTTTGAAAGATCTGCTGAACATAATGGTGTTCTTTAATATAGTCCATCCAGGAAAATCAAGCATTTACTCCATCGTTTAACTCTCATATGAAACAACGCTGTTAAAAAATTTGAGGTCACAGTTCCGAAAGTAAGTCTTGTGCTCCTACAACCTACATTCATCTACATTTGGAACTGTGATCTAAAGAAGTCATCGATGGCTAAACACTGTTACGAAAAGGACCACAAATTTCTCTTTGAAGAAGAAAAACTAATCGACAAGCCAGATTCAACCACCAAACTTGATATTTTGGAACCTTTCCACATATATCAAAAGTCTTCGCAACTTGTTAATGAAATGGCATCAACCCCATTTCTATCAAGCGCGTGGAAGCAACTAACCAAACCCCGTGACTGTAAACACTATTTATGATATCATATACAATTTTAATATTTACGTGCCATTCGTCCTGATGAAGCTAGATCAATACCTAGCGAAACCATGGTCCACTTGAAAAGTAAATATTTGTGACAAACTACGTTGTATTAATATACTGTATATTAAGATATAGTAATACAAACTACGTTGTATTACTATATCTTAATATACTGTATATAATCGTCACAAGACTGTCGTCTTTGAGATCAAGGACAGAGTGCAGTGTAATCAATTCTGAATAAAGTTGCACTATATCTTTTAGAAGTGTCCTATGATATGAAAAGCATCCAACAATAATCAGCTAACACAGCGGAACTCTATTTACAGTTATCTATCTCTTCCTTCGCCGAAATGTCTTGATGAAAGCGCTCACCATGCTCGCCACAGTTTGGTAAGAAGAAATCGACGTGAGAATGCAAGAAGTGTATTTTCATGGACATGTTGCTCCACATTTCTTTATAAGAACTGCTTGCTTTAATCTTCTTTGTACTAAGTCTTGGAAATTTCTCACGCAAATATGTGAATACAGGATATTCATATACAAATCGTGACGCAGTTCTTCATTAGCCCCAGTTTTATGTTCAGTGGGGGTAGCAAAACTTTACTTGGTTCTACCAAGGTTTCAAATTCTGGGCGTTAATTGTCTTCGTTTAGGCCGATTTCTCTTTTTGTAATGAGTACCTTATGTTCGGCTATCCCACTCACAGTGAAAGCAAAGATACTTGGTGTAATCCTTTTGTAATCCTAACAATCACCTTTAAATCACCACTTTGGCACTCATACTTCTGATAATGTGTAACTAACAGGGTATTTTTCATGTTTGCATATATTTCTTTTGTGAGGATTACATATGCAGTAAGGATTGAACATCGAAAATATTTCTATGCTGTTTTCTCATTAGCCCCAGTTATATAAATGCCTCTATGGTGAGCCCTAAAGTTGTAAATTGTGCAATATATACAACTTTATGGCTCACCATAGAGGCATTTATAAATAGTCGCTACTCTTCAGGAATTTTTCTCACGTTAATTGCTGCCAGTAGTCCATCAACATCATTACATAAAGTTAATTCACATTTTGTTTCATAGAATTTCTCCAAATCTAGTACAAAAATATTGTTACTTTCACAGAAGGGTCCAGAAGACTTTGGCATCAACGTAACCTTGTTACAGCTCAGGCTTGTCCTTTGACAGTTCCAGATCTTTAGCGAGATCGTTAAGTTCAAATTGTGTTATCATACAATGACTCTAAGGAATCTGTTTTTGGAGAAAATTCTGGGTGCTCTGGTTCGTTGTGTATACGATGTTCATCAATGAGGTCTTCTTCATCAGGGTCTACGGGAAATATTCAGGCGGTTCAGGAATAGGCAGTCGTTTGCCATGAGCCACGGGACGAATCATTGTAGGTATATTTGGACATGAGAGTATCTTCCTCTTCTTTATAGTCATACCGTCTTTGAAAGAAGGAAGCATACACATATAACAACTGTCTGTGGTGTGGTTTTCTGGATCTTTCCAAATCATTGACATTGCGAAGGCCATAGAACGCTCCTTACCAATCACAGTCGCACTCCGTTTTGCAGTAGGTATGCAGCATACATATCTTGTCAAGACCGCCTGTTTTGCAACCGAAATATAAGAAATATTCGTTTTTTAATAGGTGCACATAATGCACACTTTCTTGAAGCAAATGTCATTTCTCCATATATTGGGTTGATGCAAAAGTTCACGCCATTTTATTTCATGAGTGTTTCCCAGGTCAGTAATGACGGTACAAATGGTCAGTTGTATATCAAAATGTAGCCAGTAATATCGTTTATCTAAATCATATTGCGTTTTCCGATTGTATCTAAATTTTTTGGTTTTCAGGTCCGGACGTATGGAGTGTCAAGTAGGGAGGAATGAACATTTTCCAATGTTTAACAAGGGATTCACAGCCGCCGAGACAACTCGACACACTTGTGCTGTGTATGGGGAGAATGCTATTGCTCCGAGGACAGCCCGCAAATGGGTTGAGCGATTCCGATGGGGCAATTTTGACCTCAACGACTCTTCACACTGCCGCCCCGGTTGGGCAGTGGTCTAAGCGATGGACTCTGATCATTCGTCCGAAAGGGATCCGGGTTCGAATCCCGGTGAAGCATGGATGTTGTGTTTGTGTTACGACACTGGCTCTATCCCTTCCCTGCGACCAGTGACCCTATTTTAGGGACGGGAGACTGCTTATAGCCGATTGAGTTGCTCACGGTGGTCGTTAAAACTCCAATAAAAAAAAAACTCTCCGCACTCAAGTCGTCCATCCCACTTTGATGAGGATCGTTTGAACCATCTCATCCACTTGGATCCGCGTCAAACCACACGGGAATTGGCCACTGAGATGGACTGTGATCAGGCCACCATGGTGCGACACCTTGAACGTATAGGAAAAGTCCAAAAATTGGAGTGTTGGGTGTCTCACACTCTCATCGAGGAAAACAGTAATCAGCGTGTTGCCATATGTGGTTCCTTGCTTGCCCGTTATCGCGAATGTTCTAAGCAACACAAACCCTTTCTGTCACGTTTTGTAACTGGAGATGAGAAATGGTGCCTGTACGTGAATTTCAGGCATCGTTGGGAATGGTTAATCCTAAAGAAGACGCCCACACCACGTCCAAAACATGACCTTCATCCTGCGAAGATCATGTTGTGTGTCTCGTGGGACATGGAAGGCATATTTCACTGGGAAATGCCGCTGAGGAATCGGACAATCAACGTTGCACTCTATTGTGAGCAACTCCGCCGTGTGGAGGGAGTAATTTAGCAGAAACGGCCACATCGGCGCCGTGGTGTCCTTCTCCAACATGATAATGCACTCCCTCACAGTGCAAATATGACCAAAATGGACATCCAGAAAATAAAATGGAAGGTCCTTCCGCACCCGGCCTATTCCTCAGATGTCGCCCCTTCAGACTATTACCTGTTCCGATCTCTGTCAAGTACACTCCGTGGCAGAACGTTCAACAATGATGTTGATCTCCAGAATTTCCTTGATGATTTCGTCGCAGCAAAACCTTCACGTTTTTTCAAGAATGGCCCTGCAGACCTTTCCAAACGTTGGGACACCATCGTAAACAATGGGGAGTACATAATTTATTAATTCCGTTTTCCCTTCTGATATAATACATTCCTTTAGTGCGGTGAAAAAACTACATGAACTTATGCATCAACCCAATGCATAACAGAAGTTATCTGGAATTTTGACACACCTACGTGACATTTTAAATGTTTTACGGCAGAAACTAAAGAAAAAGAAGTTGCCTGAAACTATTCAAGATGGAAGCAATTGAAGAACTGAAATTATGACTACTACAAAAACAAATGCAAATTTGTATCATGCGACACCTACCACTGAGAAGCGACGAATAGAAAGGATTACGTGTTCAGTATGAGCCGCCACTCTGACTATACACCTGGTGCAGAGAGAGCAAGCTGTAATATCAGATCATATGATAAGTCCTTGGTGCCACTAAAGCTGCAAGTTTTGCTTTACTTTTATCGAAAGGTGTAACCAATAATGTGAAACACACATAATTTGATACCATGGGTGTAATTTAAAAAACGAGAGCCAACTTGCAATCTTAAATGTTATTTTCGTATTCAGCACCTAAAATTAGCTAAGATTGGGTAGTTTTGATTTCGTAATATTTTTCATGTTGACCAGTGTTTTTCCAAATATTTTTCTTATAAGGAATAACAACGAGCCAAAGGTAAAATTTTCTTACTAGATCACACCTTTAAAGGCAATCTTAAAATTAAAAAGAGCTCTTTTCCAAGATGCCTTTCAAAAATGCTTCCTGATCCTTTGTTTTTACGTTACAGGAATTGATACCGCGAGATTATAATCAAGCCGGACACTATCAAACATATATTATTTTATATATATGAGAGCGACGTAAAACCGCTGTTTAGTACCTTTCGCTCTTGTGACGTACCTACCTCAGAGTGACGCACATATCAAGAAAGCAAAGTTGCAGCGGCAAACCTCGTCGGTTTAGCTTAATTGGGAAAGCATTTGGCTTCGGAGCAGAAGGACGCGTATTCAGTTCTCGGCAAATGGCTTTAACGCATACTCTGTACCCTTCTCATTTTTGAAACACACACAGAAATAAAGATAAGAACCTAGAATAAACGTGTGAATAGCAAAGAATCTCAAAAGAAACCGAGGCGATTTTAAACAGAAACAAGCATGACGTCTAAACTCGATTCGTTGTGGGATGGAGCGATGACATCGCCACCTACACAGTGCACGAGGGAACGTTACTGCCCATGCGCGGCAGTAGCGTTTTTAGCTTAGTTGTTGGCCACCCTGTAGCAGTCGACTATACATTCACCGTGTATTCAAAATCAAGTTCCCTCCAAACGATGCGGATCGGCTACTAGTTTTCGTTGAGAAGCAAATTCTAAAATTCTAATTCTGGCTTCTGTATTTATAATAATGGAAGCAAAGGAGTAATTATGCATTTCTGCTACAAAGGAGTATTATGCATTTCTGCTACTACAAAATACTGCACCCCTCACTTGTCTTTCTGTCTCACATATGTGTATATACAGTATACAGCAGAAATTGGTTTATACGTTTCTCACTTGTACTTTTTTCTCGTTTATACGTAAAATGTCGCCGATTAATCATTCTAAATTGCCTTTAATGTTAAACTTTCCCTGTTTTGTTTATACCTTTCTTTCAATTATGCGTTAATTTTACTTCCTTGGAAAATGTATAAACGAGGTTCTACTCGTTTACACGTTTTTAGTTGTTGAAAATTACGATGGTGTAGTTAGTTGTCGAAAACTACGAGCTGTTTGTATTAGTTCATCATCATCATCATCATCATCATTGTCAACCATTATCAATCCACTGCTGGACGAAGGTCTCCCCAAGTTTCCTCCACAACGGTCTGTCTTGTGCCAGTCTCCTCCATGTCACTCCCGCATATTTACGAATTTCATCCACCCATCTCCCATGTGGTCTTTTTCTGGGTCTTTTCCTGTCCCTTGGAATCCAATCTAAAATTTCGGCTGTCCATCTATGGTCTGTCCTTCTGGCAGTATGTCCAGCATATTGCCATTTCAGGGATTTAACTCTGATCATGATGTCTTCTACTCTCGTCATTTTTCGGATCCACGAGTTCCTCTTCTTATCTCTCCTGGTTATACCAAGCATGCACCTCTCCATGCTTCTTTGAGTTGTCTGCAGCCTTTGTATGTCTCTTTTAGTTAAGGTCCACGTCTCTGCACCATACGTAAGCACTGGAAGGATGCATTGATCAAACACTTTTCTTTTAAGACATAATGGCATATTGCTCTTGAAAATTATGCTGTTTCTTCCAAAAGCTCTCCAGGCAAGTTTTGTACGCCGGTTAATTTCTTCATCAATGTGACCCTCACTTGATATCTGCTGTCCAAGATAAACATACGTATCTGTTATCTCCAGTTTTTCTCCATCAATCGATAAATCTTCATTTCTTGTAAAAGCATTGAACATCACTTTTGTCTTCTGAAAGTTCATTTTTAATCCCACTTCTTTACTCTTGTCAGCAAGTTCCTGGATCATACTCTGCAGCTCTGATGGGGTAGTTGCAAAAATGACTACGTCATCAGCAAAACGAAGGTGGGTTAGATAATCTCCATTAATCTTTATCCCTTTGTTTTCCCAGTTCAGTGATTGAAAGACATTTTCCAATGTGGCATTAAAGAGCTTCGGAGATATGGTGTCATCTTGTCTCACTCCTTTTCCAGTTTTTATGTGTGTTGTATTTTCAAACAGCCGAATCTTTGCACTTGCATTTTCATAGATGTTATTAATAATATTAATGTATGCATCTTCAATACCGCAGGATTTCAGAGCCGTGGTAACTGCTGATGGTTTCACCGAATCAAAGGCTTTTTCATAATCGATAAAAGCCATGCACAATGGAAGTTCATATTCCCTCGCTCTTTCAATTAGTTCTCTCAGTACATGGATATGATCTATTGTGCTGTAACCACTACTGAATCCAGCTTGTTCTCTCGGTTGAGCCATGTCCAGTGTTACCTTCAAGCGGTGTGAAAGAACTTTAGTGAAGATTTTATAAACCACTGATAGGAGGCTGATAGGTCTGTAGTTCCTGAGATCCTCAATGTCACCTTTTTTATGTAGCAGGATCATTGTAGCATTGTTCCAATCCTCAGGAATCTTCCCTTCATTAAGGCATCGAGTGAAAATTTGGGCGAGTACTGTTTCAATTTCTCCACTTGCTTCTTGTGTGATGTCTATAGTAATTCCATCTTCTCCTGGAGCTTTCCCCCGCTTCATGTTCTTGATTGCATGAGCAACTTCTGCTGGGAGGACTGGAAGAACTCTGGTACCTTTCATGATGTCTGGAGTACATGTATCATCCCGTTCATATAATTTGGAGTAGAAATCTTTCACTCTTGTCAAAATTTCGCCTCTATTTCTTGTTACAGAACCATCTTCTTTTCTCAGTGCCATAATCTGTTTTCTTCCCTTACTGAGATGTCCCTTTGCTATCTTTAGGCTTTGGTTGTTTTCAATTGCTTTCCTCACTAGCTCACAGTTGAATTTCCTTACGTCTTCAGTGATACTTTTTCGTGCTGTCTTGCATAGCTCTATATATTCCACTTTGGATGTCACATCTTCTTTAGTTGTCCTCATCTCTCTTCTTTTTTGCATCAACATTTTGGTTTTTCCTGATAATTTGTTTACATGCAACTTGTTCTTAGACCCAGCTAATTTTGTTGCTGTTTCCATAAGAGCTTTGGTTACTTTTCTGTTAACTTCCGAAATATCCACTTCTTCCGATGTTAGGCCTTCTAAAGCAGATAATCTGTTCTTCAGTTCCAACTTGAAAGTATTATGGTGCTTTTTAAGGTTGGTTATGTCAATACATTTTGTTTGTCTTATGAGCTTGCCACGTTCCAGTTTAGTGTTGAGGTGCATCTTACATCTCACCAATCTATGGTCACTACCTGTGTTGAACTTGTTTAGCACACTGCAGTCTTCGATGACGAATTTTTTGTTACACATAATAAAATCAATTTCACTTGTCGTCCCAATTGGATGTCTCCATGTCCGTTTCCTGTGTGGCTTTTTCTTGAAAAAGGAATTCAAGATGAAAAATCCTTCTGCCTCTGCAAACTCAACGAGAGTATTTCCACGCTGGTTTCTGTTGCCGTGACCGAATTTACCTACTGAAGTTTCATTCTGTTGCCGGTGCCCTATTTTTGCATTGAAATCTCCCATAATTATCTTCAAGTACTGCTTACCTTTATTATTTAGATGACGAATTTCCTCATAAAATTCTTCAATTTCTTCTTCAGGATGACTTGTGGTGGGTGCATAAGTTTGAATAATCTGAGCC
Source organism: Macrothele yani (assembly GCA_039090855.1). NCBI lineage: Eukaryota > Metazoa > Arthropoda > Arachnida > Araneae > Macrothelidae > Macrothele > Macrothele yani. The sequence continues at coordinate 134,000,679 of CM077010.1, read as the reverse complement.
TGGTATCTTCTCGATAGTTGGATAACGAGTCGTGCAGCTCTGTCAGAGGAACTTTCAACTTCTACCACTTTATCCTTCAGTTTCTTGTTTATTATAAATCCAACACCACTAGTTCTGCCAGTATCTGTCCCACGATAATAGAAGAGATGTCCACTTTTCAGTTCAATGAGATCTTCTCCTTTTCTCCTTACCTCACTCAGCCCGACGATGTCCCACTTGATCCTTTGTAGTTCCTCTTCCAATTCAAGAAGCCTTGAATCAGAAGATAGGGAGCGTCCGTTGTAGGTAGCCAAGGTCAGCATCAAATGGCAGCCTAGTCCGGTCCTCCGGGGATTCTTAGCACCCTCTGCCTTCATGTCGCACTGGCCGCTGCCTTGGCCAGGTACATTCCAGCTGCCGGAGACTGAGGGCCAAGATTTAAGTTGTAGAGTCATTTTGGAGGTGTTTGGCCATAACTCACCACGCTGGCCAAGCGGGTTGGTGAGTGCGGGATAGCATTTCCTCTGATCCCGATGGTATAGTTATACCGCTATTTGCGGTCGTCAGAGCCCCTTTAGTGGGAACAGGATGCACCACGAGAAGGCGGGGGTTGACATTTGTCAAGGAGAGGCTGTGATGTTACGCATCACCTGACCTTACATCCCTTAGTTATTTGTTTGTATTATCTAGATATTTGTATTTTTTGTTTTTATTAGCTAGTTACTATTTTCGAGTTGTTGAAATTTACTATTGTGTTACAGTGATAACTCAAAGCCAAAATAATCATGGTTTTTAGAGATTGGGAGCTAAACCATCTACCTTCATCAAATGCGTTGTACATCGAAAAGCACAAACACCAGAAAGCGGGACAGCTGTATGAAAATCCAATAGTTCCTGTATACAGAAGATATACTGTAGCGATTATTTCAACAGAATTAAAGCACTATTATGTGATCATTTTCACTTACATTAGAAGCTTACATACATCTCAGAAGCTTACATACAAAGCACATCGCGAAAAATCAGATTACTCAAATGTACGATGTACATTGGCTCAAACTGATGTAAGAAAGCTTAAGAGCCCAAGAAATAGTTATTCGAGGAGCGTTTTTCTTTATAAAGTAATTATGCAAAATGTTAACTGCAAAATGAAGCATTCTGTGAGCATCATGTAATCAGAGCGCCATGATGTGAATAGTATCTTTCAATGGCTTACAGTTGTAATGTTTATTTATTTATTAGTCTTTACTTCGCGCAAACATTCGTACTATTATTGGTCAGTAGCACTGTAGCTTCTTATATTTAAGCACCGGATAGTTAGCACACAAACCCCTTAACTATACACTGATCTAAACTAGACGACCTAAAGATAAGAAAAGGGTTGCAGTCATTAAAACTTGCTTGCCGTCACTGTTGCGCAGTGGTCTGAGCGCTGGTTTATGATCATTAAAGCGCTGTGTTTGTCTTACGACCCTGGCTCTCTCCCTTTTCTGGAACCAGTGGCACCATTAAAGCGCTGTGTTTGTCTTATGGCCCTGGCTCTCTCCCTTTTCTGGAACCAGTGGCACCATTAAAGCGCTGTGTTTGTCTTACGGCCCTGGCTCTCTCCCTTTTCTGGAACCAGTGGCACCATTAAAGCGCTGTGTTTGTCTTACGGCCCTAGCTCTCTCCCTTTTCTGGAACCAGTGGCACCAAATTAGGGACGTTCGGCTACTTATAGATCACTGAGTTGCTCACGCTGGTTGTTAAATCTCCAATAAAGGAAAAAACAAATAAAGAAAAAACGTTCTCTGGCGAACGCGGTTGAAATGCTGATAGACTCTCAACATCCCTACCACCCTGTGCTTAATCCTTAACCACACACACACACACATGGAAAAAATGAACACTTAAAAATATCTGTCGTGAGGTTCGCTTGGAACCCACGTGTGCAGTTAAGGGTTAAAGGCAAACCACGTAGGCATACCGGCTAGCGGTGTTATCATGGTATCAAGAAAGGACATCAGCGACTTTGAAAGAGGTGCGATTAATAGGGGTACTTCGGTGGTGTCTCCTTTACCTGAACAACGTAACTCGCTTACGTTTCGAGAGGGACTGTCTTGAAGATCACGTCGGGTATGCCCCGGTGGCGCAGTGGTTTAAGCGATCGCCTCTGATCATTCGTCCGGGTTCGAATCCCGGTGATCCACGGATGTTGTGTATGTCTTACGGTACTGGCTCTCTCCCTTCCTTGGAACCAGTGATCCTAAATTAGGGACGGGCGACTGCTTATAGCCCATTGAGTTGCTCACGGTGGTCGTTATACCTCCAACTAAAAAAAAAAAAAAAAAAAAAAAAAGGTCACGTCGGCATGGAAGTCATCCGGCAAAACCTCGTCAGCGAAATGCAAAAGTAGACGTAAGCCCATTCTGTAGGAGAGGGGCGTTCTGGTATTAGTTCGCTGTATCAAGAAGAACAGGCGGCGACCGCAGATCAGTTATGTGCAATGTCCAACGAAGGACGTGGTACGTACGCCTATTTCGACCGAAACATTGCGTCACGAATTGCACAGAACTTTCGGTTTTCGGTTGGAGGTTTAACGACCACCGTGAGCAACTCAATGGGCTATAAGCAGCCGCCCGTCCCTAATTTAGGGTCACTGGTTCCAGGGAAGGGAAAGAGCCAGTGCCGTAAAACAAACACAACATCCATGCCTCACCGGGATTCGAACCTGGACCCCGTTCGGACGAATGATCAGAGGCCATCGCTTAGACCACTGCGCCACCGGGGCGGCCGCACAGAACTGGGTATCATAATCGTGTAGCATTGCACAAACTTTTGATTACTCTCGCCAACCCGCGTCCTGTGTTATAATGTGCACAAGCAGCGTACTCAGTAACTGTGGTGGAATGTGGTCTGGTCCGATGAATTATCGGGCTTAAAGCAATTCGCAGCAAATGGACGCGTGCACGTGTGGTGACATTCGAAGATATGTTGAACAAGCAGTGCTTGCTAAACAACTACGAAGGATTCTGCCGGTTTTTATCATGGTATAGGGTGGACTGTCGCGATAAAGTTTCGGTCGGATCATTGCCATATACGGAATTATCAATACTTCACGTCATGTCACAATCCTGAGTGAATATCTTCATTTGCTGCTGCAACATTTAGCAACACGGAAGCTGTTTGTTGGAACATGATAATGCTTCCATTCATCTAGAACATGGGTAACCAAACTACGGCCCGCGGGCCAAATCCGGTCCGCCCGGAAATTTCTATTTTTACAATTTTAAAATTCATTTTACATATTTTAATTTTTTTTTTTTCTGACTGAGAAAGAGATTTGCTGTGCATGGCCGGATATCATAGCAACGTTTGATTGACACTTTGCTTTTAAAATCTGTTTATGGTTACTACTAAAGTGCCTTTCAGAGGAGTGAGGGAGGATTTTCAGTGCTCTGACTCACATCCCACCCAGCGGCCAGCAGCAACACAAAACTTTTGCCAGGAAAATGATTTCAGGGTTTGGCAGTACATATTTTTGTGAACAAGCTTTCTGCAGAATGAAATATGTTAAATCAAAGCTTCTTTCACGATTGACCGACAACCACTTGTCAGACTTTTTAAAAATTGCGCTGTCCGATTTTAAACCAAATATCGGAAATGTAGCTAAATCATTCCAGATACAATACCATTCTTCTTATTGATTTTTTTTTCTAGCTTAAGATATGAAGTCATTTAGTAAGTTTGGCTTTGTATTTGTTCTAGATGTGTACAAATATCTTGAAATATTTATTTGAAAACTTTTATGTTAAATTACAGAATATATAAAATTACTTACACATTAGTAGTATAAAATAACCGATTCTGCGCCAAGGATGCATCCTTCTAAAGAAGGATGGGGGGGGCGTGGCCTGCTGCAGAAGGATGTGGGCGTCGCGTGTGACCGAAGGATGTGGGGGCGTGGCAGATGACGCTAGTGTGTTGGGTCGATGCTGCCCCCTAGCGGTGCTTCTTGGAACTTTATTATTATGTTAGATCTTTGTTTTTGAGTGATGGCAACGACCGAGTCGGGGAAAGGAGATGTGCTGCCCCTAGCGGTGCTTCTTGGAACTTTATTATTATGTTAGATCTTTGTTTTTGAGTGATGGCAACGACCGAGTCGGGCAAAGGAGATGTGCTGCCCCCCTAGCGGTGCTTCTTGGAACTTTTAATGGATCTTTGAGGGATGGGAACGACCAAGAGGGAAAGGGGGTGGATATAGGGGATGTCAACTCAATGTGCTTACCCCTAGCGGTGCTTCTTGGAACTTTATTATTATGTTAGATCTTTGTTTTTGAGTGATGGCAACGACCGAGTGGGAGAAAGGGGGTGGATATAGGGGGATGTCAACTCGATGTGCTGCCCCTAGCGGTGCTTTTTGGAACTTTTAATGGATCTTTGAGAGATGGCAACGACCGAGTGGGGGAAAGGGGGTGTACGTTGCCCCCTAGCAGTGCTTTTTCGAACTTTTCTAGGGAGATTTATTGGACGTTGACAAATTTTTAAGAAGTCTTTCCAATATTTATTTTTTAATTTTCTCGGGAGATTTACTGGACTTTGTCAAATTTTTGAAGGAAGTTTTTTTGTCGTTTCCAATTTTTTTTTACTCGTATTTTTTTTTTTGTCCTATTTTTTCTCTCTAATTTATTTTATTAAATTTATATTTTCAGGAATTCCCTGAGGTATTATAATTTTTATAGACGTTGCATTATTTTTTTAATTTTCTCGGGAGATTTATTAGACTTTGTCAAATTTTTGAAGGAAGTCTTTCCAATATGTTTTTTTATTAAATTTATATTTTCAGGACTTCCGTGAGGTGTTATAATTTTTATAGACGTTGCATTATTTTTTTAATTCGTATATTTGTCCTCCCTCCAATTTTAATTTAGGCGAGGAAAGGCTTTGTTTGAAAAGATTTCGTTCCCGTTGATTCATGTTCCGCCATTTTAGTTTCACCACGTTGTCATTTTGTGATCCATGTGTTTTGGGATGAGTCACAATTTTCTCTTTGACTAAGAAAATTTTGTATGACACGTGTTTTGGGATGAGTCATTATGATGAGTGACGCATTCGTGATAGCAGTCATGACATCAGCCAACGTCGTTTTCTCCTCAGCGGGGTCGGCTTTATTTATTTTTTTTATTTTCTCGGGAGATTTACTGGACTTTGTCAAATTTTTGAAGGAAGTGTTTTCAATCGAAGCATTTCCTCAAATTTGTTTTATTAAATTTATATTTTTAGAACTCCGTGAGGTGTTATAATTTTTATAGACGTTGCATTATTTTTTCATTCTTATATTTTTCTTCCCTACAATTTTAATTTAGACGAGGAAAGGCTTTGTTTGAAAAGATTTCGTTCCCGTTGATTCATGTTCCGCTATCTTTTGTGAGCCATGTGTTTTGGGATGAGTCATCATTTTCTTTTGACTCAGAAAATTTTGTATGACACGTGTTTTGGGATCAGTGACTATGCCGGATGACGCATGTCGTGATAGCAGACATGACATCAGCCAACGCCATTTCCTCCGCGGGGTCGGCGGTTGACGTCATTTGAGATTCTGTAGCCACATTAAGTTCCGACTGATTTTTTTCAATAACTTGTTGACTGATTTTTTTCAATAACTTGTTCATTTTGCAACGAATTTATTCCTTATTTTTTCCTCATAATTTCACATTTTATATTCATAATTTTTCAACGTAACGATTTTTTTATTTTCTTTGAGGAGACTTCACGCATTTTCAACGGACGTTCCAACATAAAAACGTTTTCCAAAGTTTTGTGCTGCAGACATAATCTTAAAACACGATTGTTCATTAACGTATTTACGTGTTTATGACATTTTCTGTTACATTTTTAACGTTGTACCGTTTTCCACCGTACAAAGCCACAATTTTTTATGCATAGTTGAAATGTTTTTTTTTTATTTCTTCATGAATATTCAGTGAAATGTACCCTTTAATGCATTATCTTAATCTTTTTTTTTTACTAAATGCTTGCATACTCGTTAAATTTCTCGATGTACCAACATTATTTTATTTTCAAACTAACAACTACTTTTATCGAGGCTTTATTTTTTCTATCTATGAAGAATTTTTTAGTTTATTCTCTCAAGATATGAAAATTAATTATAACGAAATCCTTTCACTTTTCTATCGCTAAGAATTTTCCTTAAAATAAGTCCTGAGCTATAGTTCGCTTTGTCTGGTTAGAGGTGATTCATCAGTAGCATGTTTGTGACCAGATAACGTCTCCGTGCAGTTACTGCCTGAAGCGATGACGCATGGTGACGGGTACGTCGTGATGTCATTCTTGTGAACTTGGAATGTCATCATACTGCTTGAAGCGATGACGCACGGTGACGGGTTTTTCGTGATGTCATCTTTGTGAACAGATCCCAGAAGAATTTCAGAAACTGTTTCAACTTCGAACCAATGACGTTTCTTCCAATGTCGGGGGGTCAAAAAGGCATCCTGTTTGCTATAATAAAATTTCATACTTTCACCAAAAATCATATTCTTAAACGCGCTTCTTTTTTCATGTATAACTAAATTTTTATTGATTACTCACCTCATCAAAGTCAATCTCATTCCTTTTCTTCATTTAGTTCGCTTTAAATTGAGATGTTTCAAAACTTCGCGTATATTTCATTCACTCAATGTCCGGTTCTCAAGTGTCTGTCCCTTCATTTTCAACTTCTGTGCATGCTGCATTTTTCTTTAGACGTTTAGTTTCATTGACCTTTTTTTCGTTTTAATTAGGTTTTCATTATCATATTTTTTTATTCATTGTCTCAGCAGAAAAAGCTTTCATTCTGGAGACATAGCAACTAAGTCCGTACTTCCTCTAAACATTTTTATTTCACGTTTTACTAATTCGTCAGAAAAGCAGGTGTTTCCAAACTCCCATAGTGAAAATATTGTATTCTCCTTATTTTACTTATTATATTTTTTCCTTCTATTCAGTGTTATATGATTTTTCAAAATTTGGTTTATTTTTATGAAACTTCTTTTTTCTGATTCAAACTTTCAATCTTTTCCTATCGATTTATTTACTCTTATTTTCCCATTCGACTTTACTTTTGAACAGAAATGTTTCTAAAATCTTCAGATGTATTTTAGTCTACAAGGCCGATTCTTCCCTGTTTCAAATAAAGTCATTGTAGGATTTTAGTGTAAATGCCCCTAAATCTTTAAAACTTACTTTTTATAGTTAGATACAAATTCCTCGAGGTTTACATTAAAACATGAAAGAAGAGTGTCTTTACGCTCTCTCCAGTGTGTGAGCTTTCCCCAAGAAATTAACTTTGAATTTCCACCTGTTTCTGTCGGAAACTGAAAATCTCCTGCGACTGTTTTCACGCGTCTCTTGCTTACAGGAAAACCTCATATGGCATGAAATCCCTTTGCTTGGGAGATTAAACTAAATTCTGGTTTTGAACTTTGAATGCAAATTCAAGCTCGCAAAAGCATAGTTTTCTAAGCAAACTTAAACTGTCTAAGATGACAAAAATCTAAAACCGCTGACTCAATGGGACAGAGCGTTTGAACTTTGCCGTTCATTCACCATTTAAGAGATCCGTCGTGAACCACTAGAAGGGAAGTAAGCAGACCCTGATTTAGTCCACTGTTTCCAAGGAAGGTAGAAAGCTAGTGTCGTAATTCAAAAGCTCTTAACTCAAGCCTCCCCAAGATTCAATTTCGGACGTACGAATACTCAGATGTCAATGCTTAGACATTGAAAAATTGCTTCAGACAAATATTTTCTTATTTAAAGTGCTTCAATTCAGAATTTGTACCATTCATTCTCAAGCATTCTTTCTTACGATAAAATTTATATTCTTTGGAATATATTTTCAGTATATTTTTCTAAATCAACAGAAAAAACATTCATTCTGGAGACATAGTGACCAAGTCCGTACTTCCACTAAACATCGTATTCTTAGCAAACTTTTTTCCTCTACATAGCAATTTCCTAAATCACCAGAAAAGCAGCTATTCTCAACATGTAGCTAAAATATCGAATTTCTCCAAACAAATGTAATAATTTTTTTTAAGAAAGACATAGTTCTTTTCTCTGTATAACGAATTAATCTATTTTTCGAAAAACTGTTCTACGTTTACGTATTTTGTTTAACTTTGCTTTACACTGTACTTCGATTTTTTTTTCTTTGTAGTACTTTTTTCCCGTTTCATTCCAACAAACTTGTTTCTTTTAGACTCGATCACTCTCACATTTCCATACAAACTTTCCTAATATCAGAAATGTAACAAAAACTTCAGATATATTTTTTAACTTTAGAATAAGTCTCACCGACAGATATTATCATGACATAAACTGAAATTTCATACTTTCCCCCAAAATAATTTTCTTAATGAGTTGTTTTTAAACTTTTTTCATGTATACCCAAATGCTAATTGCTAATTCACCTAGTCAAAGTCAGTATGAACACACCTAACCACATTCTTTTTTTCCCCAATTTATTTCGCTTTACATCGAAATGCTTCAAAACTTTGCGTTTACTTCATTCACTCAATGATCACTTTTAACTTACCAGACATTACATGCGAAACATCTGTGTTTGCGGCATTTCCCTTCATACGTTAACTTTTGTTTCCCCTTACATTCATTTTTAAATAGGTTATCTCCAAAGCATCTGTTTTTCTGATACCAAATCACACACCATTTATATAATTACTTCAAGAACATATTAATCTTGAACATAAAGAACAGCCGATCGTATTCTAAGTATGTTTTCTCTTGATTCTCATAAAGGAACAGACAGCAAGAAGTATCACACACTGAAACAAAAATCCCCAATTTGTTGCTTTCATTGAGAGGGCAATTTTTTTAATTTTAGTTTTTTATATAGTCGCAAAAATCCCATAGAATAACATGAGAAAATCATTAACCTTACAGGAGCGTTTTCAGACATGTTAGAAATATTAAAAGAGAAAAATATTTCACTTGAAAAGTTAAGGGGTACGTTTTTTAAAAGTTCATAATTGAGGAGGATTGCTTTTTTACAACTTCATTTTAGATAAGGTTTGTTTCGAGAAAGTTAAATTCCGTCTAGGTTAAAAATGTTTTATTTCATTTTACTTAGAGGATGGTTTTGGGAAAACATAGATTCGAAAAGCAGGACAAAATCCCATAGAATAACATGGAGAAATCACTTGCCTTAAAGGAGCGTTTTCAGACATGTTTGAAATCTTAAAAGAGCGAAATATTTTCATTTGAAAAGTGACAGGGTGCGTTTTCTAAAAAGTTCATAATTGACAAGGACTGCTTCTATTTTTATTTTTTTTTAAACTTCATTTTAGATGTCTAGTTTTGAGAAAGTTAAATTTCGTCTAGTGATAATCGAACGAAAGAAATATACATCAAGGAAAGAAAACTGAAATTCCACACATGCAAAGAATTTGCTACGGCTGAAAGTCCCCCGAGCGAGGAGTTGTTAAACCAATGCTCGTATTAGCCATTCAAAGATGGAGGTATCAGGACGACCAAATCCCTCGTTGTTGCCTTCTTGTAGCAAAAGAGGTGGTGAACTTCACCAATCATGGTTCCATAGTATTGGAGAAACACATTAAGGTTTACGGAGCAATTTGGCCCACGCCAGTGACCTTCTTCGTTCACATACACTCACATTCAAACAGAAAAAAAAATATATATAAATGAATGAAAAAATATTGAAATAAAATAGTCCTAAAATGGACTGTTTTGTAGTCTTGAAAAGGACTGTTTTGTAGTCCTAAAAGGACTTGGTTTTCTTTAAACCTCGAAATCATCATCACACTCCATATTTTGAACAGTCTTGAGAATTTCGCAAACATCAAGATCTTCAAGAATAAATCTGGGAACTGAAACTTTTGCAACTGAGCAGGCATTGGCGTAAGCAATCCCAAGTACTTTGGGTTCGATAAGTGCAAATGCCTTATCAAAGCATCTATACCACCGATCGCTTGCTGTGGAATTCATACAGTCATGACCTAGCTGATTATTTGGCATAAGAAGCACTGGAAGATGACACTCTCTACAGTAGAAAACTTTTTCTACATTTTCCATAATGGTAGCTCTTACCACTTCCACGAGAACGTCTTTCAGTTTTGGAATGTCTGCGGAAAAAGTAGCCAAAGTTCCTTGATGTTGTAACACGGCATTTTGGAAGGTGGATCCAAACTGTAATTTTTTTACACTGATCCAAAGCTTTTTGCATGCATCTTTCAGAGTTTCAAATTGGTCACATGTTAATGACACTGATGCTCGATTCAACATAAACGAATCATCAGTCAGAACGTGAAGTTGTTGAAAACGGTAAGCGATTTCACGAGGGGAAGGGAAACAGTTCATCATCAATTCCTTGTTGAAAACCGCGATTTCATTACTTCCATCATACATATAGCAGTTTTCCATAAATTCCTTAAATGTTTTAGCTGACATGGTGACTCCGTACTTGGAAGGAAACAGTTTTTCCTTTTTCACAACATAACTTCGAATGTGTACTCTCACAGTGCCTGTCAAATCAGACACTTTTGCTAACTTATTTCCATCCAAGGAAACATGATGTGGAGGAAGGCTTTCTAATGAGATGCCTGATTCAGCATGAGACTCAGGCTTTGTAGGAACACACACCTTCTTTGTAGCAGTAGCAGAGGAAACTTCGGCAGATCGCTTCATGTTCAAGGCAGTTCGATGAGTAACACAGTTCACGGTAGATTGGAGCGGTAGGTTGTAGCGATGATATTCCGTACGATAACACAACGTGTGAGCAGTTCGATGATTGAGAACAGAATAGTGAGCTGATTTGTCCTCAAGCAAAACTGATAAGAGATTTGCGCATGTGCGTCTGCTTGATGACGTCAGTCCTCCACGTGAAAAAATCATGACGTCAGATACACCCAACGTCTCCCTGACCGACGCCATCTTGAATCACCACGTGCTCCAGCACAGCAGAATGACGGGAATTAGCTGATTTGTCCTCAGGCGATAAGAGACTTGAGCATGAGTGTCTGCTTGATGACGTCAGTCCTCCACGTGGAAAAATCATGACGTCAGATACACCCAACGTCTCCCTGACCGACACCATCTTGGATCGCCACGTGCTCCAACATATATCAGCTCGCAAAACGCTTGGGGTGACGTCACGGAATATCTAAAGGTTAAGTTTAGACGAATATTGGGAGCATTCTTGCAGTGTGGTGATCCACTAAATGAGTAACGGACATGATTATCACCGTAGGCCACATGTTGTCTAGGAAGTTTATATGTTTTCCCATAAATCTTAATTTTGCTGAGATCTTCACGAAAATATTCAACTTCATTTTCAAGGCGGTTAAGGTAATCTGTAGCTTCAGAATCAGAAAATAATTTCTCATATGAAAAATGGAGGCCATCCTTGTGACACATCTTAGAAGAATGCATTTCTTCAGACGAAAGAAAATGTAGCAGTAATTGAAAAAAGCAGTATCTTCACACCGAGCAATGAAGCGAGAATGAAACAGACAGACTTGAGATAAGACGTACGACTAACGAATGCGTGAGTCATCGATGATGCAAGCACGAGCACATTACGGACAGGTGCAAATGATCAAGAATTAAGCACGTCGCTTTAAAACCAGTGTCAAATAAGCAGTCAAAAAGTACAATTTCCCGAAGGGGAGAAAATGAAATTGACTACGTGTGTGAGAAAAAAAATGGCGGTGATCGTGAAATGTCGAGCCCCTCCCCCACAAGAATTTAAATGGCGGCGACCTATTGTCATCCGTCCTTAGCAATTGTCCGGCAGTGTAGTATCAGATACCGCAGGATGCCTATCGCCACCTCATCGAATCGATGCTTCGCCGAGTGGCAGCTGTTTTGTGGTCTAAAGGGAGTCCTACAGTTTTATTAGGTAGGTGGTCATAATGTAATGGCTCATCAGTGGGATTTGCTATGCACTATAGTAAATAGGGTGTATTCGTACTATTGTGGAATTAATGAGGCAGGTTAAATGATGGATTTAATACTTATTATTTAGTATTAAAGTTTTTTAATGAAAGACAAGCTGTTAATTATGGGGGACGGAACTGCTTGTTCCCATATTCAAGAGTGGCGACATGTTGTTCGATGTTTCTGATTTTAAAACGAAAATGGGTCCCCACGTCAATAGACTGTTACGTTTTGCTTTGACGGCAGCCAGCGCATGGAATCTTAACTCGCACAAATATGAGGTGAAAATGTCAGAAAATACTTAGCAGATTTGTCCGATACATAGCAGTAAAAGGAAGTAAATTATACAAAGTGTCCGAGAATTATTGTACACATTACAAAATTATGTACAAAAAAAAAAAAAACTATGAGCATTGTCTGTTTTTCTATATCACGTATTGCTAACACAGTTTCGATATTTTTGTTTTGCAGAATTTTTATTCCCAGAATCCGATAGATGGCGCTAGGTGTGGCCTAATGAGGAATGTATGAGAAATGCGCAATCAGTAGTCATGTCATCCGTACAGCAGCAGGTGATGTGTGTGTTATGGCTTGCGGAATTAAAGTCTTTCATTAAAGTTAAAGGACGGAACCCGTTTAGAGTATGGTTTTAATCCTCCGTCAACGAATTCAATTAAGCGGTGGATGAAACAGTTAAAAGAAATTGGCAATGTGGAACATCGTGGAGGAGCCGGTAGGCCTATAGCTTCAGCGGTGAGACGGTTGACCAAGTTAAAAAAGTTTCCGACGAAGCCCCAGGAAATCCGTTCGAAAAGCAAACAGAGAATTGTGCATTCCTAAATCGACAGTTCACGATATCTTGCACAAAAAATTAAAGTTTCATGCTCATAAAATTCAAATAGTGCAAAAGATGCATGTAAATGATCTCACCCTGCGATGCGATTTCGCTGTGGAAATGCTGAATTGAGTGGTAAACGACGAAAAATGTCTCAGTACTGTAATTTTTAGTGCTGAATCCACATTTCATGTATCAGGTATTTTGAATCATCACAACTGTAGGGTATGGGGCAGTGAACCGCGTCATGCTGCTACTGAACTGGAACGTGATTTTCCAAAAGTTAATGTTTGGTGCGCCCTATCAACAAGAGAAGTGATTGGCCCTTTCTTCTTCTGCCAAAAAAAAAAACAAAAACATAAATGGTGACATTTACTTGGATATGTTAGAACATTTCGCTATACCCCAGATCAAAAGATATGACAACGTCGTTTTCCAACAAGACGGCGCGCCTCCACAGTGGTCAACGTGTGTACGTAAGTGCCTAAATGAGCATTTCCCCAACAGATGGATTGGGCGTGGTGGTCCTATTCTCTGGCCTCCTCGCTCTCCAGATCTAACTCTATTGGATTATTTCACATGGGGTTATGTGAAGGATCGTGTCTATCAGACGCCTTGTACTGATCTGCAGGAACTGAGGCAGTGTATCACAGCTGCTATTAATTCCATAAGTCCTCAGATGCTTGCCAATACATGGCATGAAATCGAGTATCGCTTGGACGTTCAATGAGCAACCAAGGGACCTCACATCGAAATTTATTAACTTGTGTAGTTACATTGTAAGTTAGTACAGTCAGTTTCTTTCTATCTGTTAAATGTTTTGTTCTATATAATTTTGTAATGTGTCCAATAATTCTCGGACACCCTGTATAATACCTATATTTTGAGTAGCCCCACATCATAAAAAACATCAGAAAAACCAACGCCCTTGTAATTATAACACGTTCTAATCAGAAATAGATCCGACCCCGTTGCGGATCATAGTGATTAGCATGTCTTTTGTAAAAAAAAAGTACGTGCCTATAGTATTACTTATTTCGTCTGCGGACACCATATCTCTGCATCTATTAATCCGATTCGAAAATTTCTTTTGCATTGGAAAATCTGAAATGTGTGAACGAAGATTCTTGCTTTTCCGTTATTTTCTGATGCATAACTTTGCTGTTACAGGGCGTAAATGCAGATTCTATCGAATTTAAATTTTTTTATTCCGTATATTCGCTTCTAGACATCCGATTCAAATACAATGTTCTTCCCTTCAATACCATTAATAACGAACACTATTTTGGGTGTAGTTTTTTTTTCAATTAATATATAGGTTTTCCGCTAGACGGTGTAAAGATAAATTGCGATTCCTTCGATATCTCTGTTCCCAAAACTCCGATTTGAAAATAAATTTTTCAAATTATACAGGGTGTCCGAGAATCGGATACAGCTGCTGGTTAAAAATGTTCTACAAATAATTTTTAATTTTTGGTAGAGAATAATTTGGTCACGTGGGGTAGTAAATGTTTTCATTTCTGTTCTGATGTATTTGCCTCAAAATTTGAGCCTCTGAAAAGTCGACTGAAAAAATTATTTCATAGGCCGATACCTCTCACCTCGTCAAACCTTTTGAGAATATTCTGCTCAAAATAGTACATACGTTTTCATCCAAGGGGCGTAGATATTAATCTTATTTTTGTCGATATCTCTGCTTCTAAGAATCCGATTCAAGAAATTCTTTCTTTATCGGAGAGAGTTTTCGGTGCAAAATGTTTCTTATATAAACTCAAATATTTCTTAACGCACAAGTGTGTCACCAGAGGGCGTAAACTCACATTTTCGTTTACCACGTGCTTCCAGCAATATCTGCGGAACTCGATACCCGACTGAAAAAAATCTTTTTCGGTCAGATGCTACTTACTATGAAAACATTTTATGTGTATTTTCATGAAGACCTCGTTCTTTTCGTGCGTGACACAGAGTGAAAATTTTAGGCAACTTACTTCGTTGCACGATACCTTAAAAACTTTAAAAACTTAAAGTAGTTAAAAACCCTGACAAGTCCAAAAGGATTTTATTTGATTATTAAAATATTAAAACATTAAAACATAAGACCTTTCGGGCTTCCACTAAGCCTGTCTTCAGATGAATAAAACAGTAGCACAAATGGGGAAGACATATAATATTACATGAATTGCAACATTTCGAAAGTTTAAAGTAACCCAGGGACATATAAACTCTTTTGTGGAAGTGACTATGAACTTTCCTTTCTTCTTAATATCACATGGACTTTAAATACTAAACAATTTAAACTGTTATATTTCTCTCATACATTAATATTATTTGGACTTCAAATACCGAACAATTTGAACTGTTATATCTTTTTTTTTGTATTAATTGAAACATTCCTCTTCAGTTGTGTACAGGACTAGTATAACTGAAACTTTGATATTTAATTTCCATCAAAATATCTTTTTATTATCAGACAACGATTTATTGGATGTGCATGCTTGCTACTGTGTCTACGACGCACCCAAAACCTTTCCGTTTTGAAACGTCATCAGTTTCACTGGCAAATGCATACTTACATACCTTCCCCATTTGTGCTACTGTTTTATTCATCTGAAGATGCGCTTAGTGGAAGCCCGAAAGGTCTCAAGTTTTAATGTTTTAATTTTTTAACAATCAAATAAAATCCTTTTTTGACTTGTGAGGGTTTTTTAACTCCTTTAGGTTTTTAAGGTATCGTGCAACGAAGGAAGCTGCTTGGAAATATTTTTTCTCTATGTGTATTTTCTTCTCAAAATAACGCATAATATCGCCGTCAGGGGAGCAAACTTTTATTATGCTTTTCTTGATATTTCTGCTTCTAAATGTCAGATTCAACAAATTCTTTTAACACCAGACACCATTTATCTTGTGAAATACTTTTACGTTTGCACTTGAGGAGTTTTTCTATAGTTCACAGTTCTGTCTCTAGGTGGTGCTTGTGTACTTCTGTTTTCAGCTGTATCTCCGCTTCTAAAAACCTTCTGAGAAATTTCTTTCCTTACTGTATGCCTATCGCTACATATAATAATACTTTACTACGATAAAGGTGGGGAACATTATCCTCTTTTAATAATGCACAGCTTTCCCGCTAGGAACGTATAGGTCATTACCTTTTTTTATCTATCTCTCATTCGGGAACACGTATTTGAAAAGTTATTTTTTCTTAGCATAGGTGTGATCAGGAATATCTTCGGGAAGACGTATTTGAGAAGATATTTTTCCTCAGTATAGCTTGCCATGGAGAATAATTTTAGCATACTTTCAACGCTTCCATCATGTAAAATTCTTCCACTAGGAGGCGTAAGTTTATATATCATGTTTCCTTCTACATTATATGATGGATCAGGCTGGTGCTTGTGCTGAAGCCTGTCCAAACTGATGGATTTTCATTTCACACACAAATACTGTTCAGTTTATTATGTAGACTCCGTTTATTTGTGTAGAGGTTTATCTAAGCACTGCCAACACGTTTGTGAGAGGCAAACTAGAGTTTTTATTTGCCTTCTTTTAAGTAAAATTTTGAATATACAGTTCTTGGTACACTGCTGGACAATTGCTAAGGACGGATCATAAACGGCTATATAGCGCTTAAAAAAGTAAGTGTGGTTGGATGCCAAGTGAAATAATATAATGTCAAAATGCCAGGACATTACAAGAAAGACAATTTATTGTGCTCTGAATTCCAGAAGGCTTTGGAATGTGTTCAAGGGACAAACAGGCCATTTTGTGCAGAATACGTAAACATGAAAAAAATGCAATTACCGTCCGCAGGCGTTCCGGCGTGAGATGTCAATACGGGATATGGCCACCATGGAGGGCGATGCAAGATTCCACACGTCGTGTCATGCTTTGCACAACATTACAAGCAGCTGTTGGGGTAATTTATCCCATTCCTCTGTCAGTGCACGGATGAGGGTGTCCTTGTTTATTGGAGGGCATTGGCGACCAACAAGACTCCTCCCCAAAGCATCCCACACATTTTCAATGGGATTCAGATCTGGAGAACGTGCTGGCCATACGAGGCGTTGAATATCCTCGCTCTCAAGACACTCCTGGAAAGCGACTGTTCGATGACATGTTGCGTTGTCGTCCATGAAAATGAATCTATCACCGACAGCACTACGGAACATGCAAACATGTGGTAGCAGAACATCATTAATGTATCGTTGGCCAGTCATAGTCCCAGTTGGAAGCACATAGAGGGACGTACGGCCATTGATCATGATGCCAGTCCATACCACGACACTACATGTCGGATATCGGTCCCTTTCCTGTATGTTTGCTGAACAATATGCAGTACCACTATCACGCCAGGTCAGTTGTCGTCGACAATCAGACGATAGACTGTATCTACTCTCATCTGAGAAGAGGACAGCAGACCAGTCGTTAGCAGTCCAATTGCGGTGCTGATGGCACCATTGCAAACGGGCGGTACGGTGACGTCTGGAAAATGGGATGCACACAACAGGACGGCGGGCGTATAGTCCTCCTTCATGCAAACGTCTGGCGACAGTTTTTCGGGAGATCCGCTTGCCAGTAGCAGCCATAAACTGATTTGCTACCTCACTAGCTGTGCTGCGCCGGTGTCTTTTTGTTGATGGCACTATGTACCGATCTTCTGCAGGTGTCGTACTGCGAAAACGACCTCCCCGTGACGTTTGCTACACTCTCCATTTGTTTGAAATGATTTCCAAAGCCTTGAAACAACACTGTGGCTGACGTCGAACTCCCTGTCAACATCTGTTATTTTTCGCCCTTCTTCAATCTTGCCAATAATACGGCCACGCGTAAAATCATCTAGGTGATGTCGGGAAGACATACTGAAAATTGCAAGTTCGTCAATTGATTCTTTCCCTTTCAACTTTGCGTTTGAACAACAACGGTCAATACGCGTCAAATTCTTTATATCTCTTATCAGCGCTATGACGTCACGAACACGTTCGGCAATCCAAAATTTGCATACGCACAACACGTCTTACTGTATCCCGCACTTATGCTAATTTCCACATTTTCCTGCCTTCCATTTTATGGTTGCTATCGTTGCTATTGTCATCCGTCCTTAGCAATTGGCCGGCAGTGTATAACAAAATAAAAAAGAAATCAGTTTTGAGCCTTGGGGTCCTTGGTTATATAATTTATTAGGCGTGCAACTTAATTCTCGGCCACAGGCACGACACGTTGACAGCAAATTATAGCAAATCGAATACATACCTAATCAGAGAAATAATCCCCGTCGTGTTGGATACATTTGAGCTATCGGCCAGGGAACTGCCGAATGCCCCTGCTGAAAAAAGAGGGCTGCTTCGAGTTGATAAAGTCATCAATACTTGTGTGGACCTCCTCGATAGAAGTGAAGTGCGTATCACTCAGGTGATGTTGCAGGGAGCGAAAGAGGTGATAATCCGATGGGGCGAAGTCTGGAGAATACGCCGGGTGTTACAAAATCTCCCATCCCAGGTCGGTGATCGTGTTTAAAGTCGTTTTCGCGGTGTGAGGACGCCGCGCGTTGTCCTGAAGCAACAGGACAGACCTGCCCTTACCGATGTATGGCCTTTTCGCTTCCATTGCGACACTCACACGAATTAGTTGCTGACAATAACGCTCAGCATTGACCGTTTCACCAGGTTTGAGCAACTCATAGTGTAAGACACTGCGCTGATCCCACCATACGCACAGCAACAACTTCCTGGCATGGATATTCATATTGGCGGTACTGGTGGTAGGCTGACCTGGATAAACCCACGATTTGCGCCGCTTAGGATTATCGTACGGGATCCACTTCTCATCACAGGTCAAAATCTTGGGGAGGATATCCTTCTTCTTGAATCTGGAGAGCAAGGACACAGCAACATCGTAGCGCCTAGACTTGTTCGCAGCTGTGAGTTGGTAGGGCACGCAACGGCCCTCCTCTGAATCCGTCCAAGCTTGTGCAGGCGCTTTGCAATGGTTTGCCAGGTTACTCCGAGTTCCTTGGCGAGCTCTGACTGTGTGCGACTGGGATTCGCGCCCAAAAATTGTTCCAGTTCCTCATCGTCAACTGTCCCGGACGTTCTGCATCACGGAGATCGAAATTTCCCTATTTAAACCGCTGGACCCACTTCTTAAACACACTGTAGGACACAACAGCCTCACCCAGAAAACCGCACAGATCATTTGCTGGGCTTCCGCGGTACGTTTTTTCAGCTAAAACAAGAACAGGAGGCAGTGCCTCAAATGTTGCTTCTCGAATGACATTGCTTTCACCGTCAACTTTCGTCAATTCTGTCACTTCAGCTGTGAGCGGTTACGGTTGCTTGGAAAGCTGTTGGATGGCGCTGCAATACGCAATTATCGCACACAGCTATTTGCACTTGCCGACGTTCTACACTGGTGTGCAAAAATTAAGGACGCAGAGGAGAAATTAGCATAACAGCGGAATGAGGAGGCAGAACGGACCGAAAGGCCACTCAGGAGATAGACTAGGGTCCGGTACGGTAAGGCATGCGCATATATGCAGCATGACGTAGGGGTGGGGGTGGGGGTCGGAAGGGTAGAAAGCACACGGGCGGTGTACGCTCAGCAATTCGGTGAAAGCTATTGCACGGTGTACATCGGTTTGAACGATGTCCAGTTGCTGCCACCGTGTGATATGGACAGCAGGCAATCCAGTAGACGACATCTGGATGACTTTACCCGAGGTCGCGTCATTAAGAAGTTGGAAGAAGGTCGAAGTGTGACTAGTGGGGCCGAGGAGTTCGGGATCGCTCACAGCATCGTTTCACGAGCTTGGAGAGCATTTCAAACGGCAGGAACAGCTGTCCGAGAGTTTAGCAGTTGTCGTCCACGAGCAACCACAGCGGCGGACGACCGGTATATTGTCCTACAGGCGAGAAGAGACAGACGGCAGACAGCGGGAGAAATCACAAGTCACATGCAATAGACAACTGGATGTCCGTTATCGCGTTTTACCGTTGTCAGGAGGCTGCACAAAGGTGGTGTATTTGCACGACGAACGGTATGGTGTGTGCCATTAACGCCTGCTCATCGGAGACTGCGGTTTCTGTGGTGCCAGGAACACAGGAACTGGACACAGCCGCAATAGGGTGGAGTTCTCTTTACGGATGAGAGCCGATTTAGTTTGATGAGCGATTCTGGACGTATACACATCTGGAGAAAGCAGGGAACACACAATCACACCTCCAACATCATCGAAAGGGACCGGTTTGGAGGTGGCGGAGTTCTCGTTTGGGGCGGTATCATGTTTGGTAGCCGTACTGACCTCCACATCTTCCAAGGAGGCTCAGTCACTGGTGTCTGCTATTGTACCGAGGTTCTCCTGCCTGACTTGGGTCTGTTTAGAGGTGCTGTGTGTCCTGAGTTCCTCTTCATGGACGACAACGCTACACCTCATCGTACAGTGGCTGTCGCAGAGCTGTTGGAGAATGGAGATATTCAGCGCGTGGATTGGCCCGCAAGGTCCCCGGACCTAAATCCAATCAAACACGTGTGGGACCTTCTCTGGAGGCGCTTGGCAGCACGTCACCAGCCGCCAGCAAGGATTCCGAAGCTGCGATTGGTGCTACAAGAAGAATAGGCCGCGATGCCTCAACAGCTCCTTGACAACATCGTCCTCAGCATGGAAAGACGTTGTAAATCCTGCAACGTAGTCAGGGGTGATTATATCCCCTACTAAAGACTGGATTTTTCTTGACAGCCGCCTGTCACATGGACATTTCTGTCTTCTGTCCAGTTGTGCTCAAAGCTACCTTTTCAATAAAGTGTCTTTGTATCCTTTGGATTCCTTGTTTGGATGGTTTTTCTCACTTGTCCCATATTCTTCCATCTTGGGGATCTAATGGTATGATTTGAGTCGATGTGGAGCACTTCTGCAGGCCGTTACATTAGAAAAACCGTCTTCTCCTTAATTTTTGCACGCCAGAGTATGATAGCTTGCGATTAGTGGCCGAGAATTAAGCTGCACACCTAATATTATTTCAAGAGATTTCTGAACAACATGCGCGAACTGAAAAGATAAAAGGAAACAATGTTCCCTTAGAAGTGGTATTCTTTTCTAATTATATCTGCTGTGACGATGGAGGGTGGCCCGGTTACCATTGTCGGGGGTGCTTTTGCGTTAAGGATCTATACGGACTGCTGATGACAAAATGCCCATTCCTTCTACAAGCGAATTCGTATATATCTTTTGATTCAATTTTTGATAAGTGTCAATGTCGGTGTTATGATTGCTGGTGTTATGATTTGTCGGTGTTTCGACCTGCTGGAGTTTTGAACTGCCAGTGTTTTGAACTATAACTCTCAGCGACGCGGCAGTCGGACGATGTTGGTGTCAATGCATCGAGACGTGCACAATCCAGTGACACGCGGGTAGTGGACGGCCAAGGGCAACGACAGAACACGAGGATCGGGCGACTGTGACAGCAGCATGAGTAGAACCGAATTAGTCGCTCTCAAGCATCAGTGGCCATGTTGCGACGGCTACATCTACAGAAGCGGCCATAGGGACTGCTACCAGACGACTTCCGTCATGGAGATTACATTCGTGGAGGCCATTCCTTCGTCAACTACTGACCAACAGGCATCGCCGGCACCGGTTTAGTGGTGTCGGACATCATCAGCATGGGATAGTGTCCAGTGGCGTTATGTTGTTTTAAGTTATGAGTCAGGATTTGCACATGGAGCCGATGACCAGCGCATATATGTCTGGAGACGTGCCGACCAGGGCACGGATCCTGCCTGAACCATGGAGCGGCACAGAGCTCGCACATCGGGAGTGACTGTCTGGGGATCAATTACCTACGATAACCGGACATCCTTGGAGTCCTCCGTACCATCCACATGGCTCAATTGTACGTCAATGATATTCTACGACCTGCTGTATTGCCATTCCTGTTGCAGCATCACTGCGTAATTCTACATCAGAATAATTCCCGGCCACCACACAAGACACGTTTCCCCCAGGCCTGTCTCTGTAATGCCGATACCCTTCCATGGCCAGCCTGATCGCCTGACTTTTCACTGATCGAATATGCTTGGGACATGATGGGACGCCACCTACGCCCATCCCGGAATGCCGGCGAACTGGTCTGCAATGTAGAAACCATCTGACATTCTTTGCGTCAGGACAGTATCCGTGAAATATATGCGTCCGGTGGCGGTCATAATGTCGACGGTCAAAATGTCGACAATCAAAATGTCGACAGATCAAAATGACGACACGGTCATTATCTCGACAGTCAAAATATTGACACGGTCATAATGTCGATAATCAAAATGTCAACACGGTCATAATGTCCACATTCAAAATGTCGACACGGTCATAATGTGGACAGTTTCCAGAAAATGTCCGCATGGTACTCTAACTTAGACCGTAGATGGTTTCTGGAAGGGGTCGGGGCCCAGGGTCAAGGGGCGCCATACATAAGTTTCCTAAAATCTACAGTTTTCAATTTAGAACCACCAAATTAGGTATACTATCTCATGGTGCTCTAACTTTGACAGATGGTTTTTGGAACGGGTCAGGGCCGGAGGTCAAGGGGCCCCGCATTCAAAATTTTCGTAAAATCTCCAGTTTTCCAATTTAGAACCATTAAATTTGGTATACTATCTCATGGTACTCTAACTTAGTCTGTAGACGGTTTTTGAAATGGGTCGGGGCCCGGGGTCAAGGTGGGCCCCATACAAAATGTTTGTAAAATCTACAGTTTCCAGTTTCGAGCCACCAAACAAATTTGGTATACTATCTCATGGAACTCTAATTTAGACGGTAGATGGTTTTTGGAACGGGTGGCGGCAGGGGGCAAGGGCCGTCCATACAAAATTTTCGTAAAATCTACAGTTTCCAATTTAGAACCACCCAAATCTGGTGTCCAATCCCATTGTAATCTAACTTATTCTGTGTACGGGTTTTTGGAAGGGGTTGGAGCCCGAAGTCAAGGGGGCCCCGCATACAAAATTTCCGTAAAATCTAAAGTTTTCAATTTAGAACAACGAGATTTGGTATACTGTCTTATGGTACCCTAACTTTGTCCGTAGACGGTATTTGGAAAGCGTCTGGACCCGGGGTTAAAAAGGCCGCATGCAACTGTTTTGTAAAATCCACAGTTTTCAATTTAGAACTACCAAATTTAGTATACTATCTCATGGTACTCTAATTTAAACTGTAGATAGTTTTTGAATGGGGTCGGGGCCCGTGGTCAAGGGCCCCCATACAAAATGTCCGTAAAATCTACAGTTTTCAATCTAGAACCAAGAGATTTGGTATACTATCTCATGGTACTCTAACTTAGACGGTAGATGGTTTTTGGATGGGGTCGGGGTCCGGGGTAAAGGACTCCCATTCAAAATATTCGTAAAATCTGCAGTTTTCAATTTCGAACCACCAAATTTGTTATACTATCTCACGGAACTCTAACTAACACCATATGCGGTTTTTGAAAGGGAGTCGGTGCCCGGGGTCAATGGGTCCCATACAAAAGTTTTGTAAAATCTACAGTTTTCAATTTAAAACCACCAACATTGGTATGCTATCTCATGGAACTCAAACTTACACAGTAGGAGGTCTCTGGAAGGGGTCATGACCCGTGGTCAAGGTGGCCCCACTAAAAATTTTGTGAACTCCACAGTTTTAAATTCAGATCAACCAAATTTGATATACTATGTCATGGTACTCTAACTTAGACTGTAGTCAATTTTTCAAAGGAGTCGGGGCCCGGTTCAAGGGGCGCCATTCAAAATTTTCGTAAAATCTGCAGTTTTCAATTTGGAACCACCAACTTTGGTATACTATCTCATGATACTCTAACTAATCGGGCCCCCATTCAAAATTTTCTCAAGGCTGCCAGAGCTGCGCATTTGCGCCCGCTTGCGCCAAAACGTTGTTCTTGCGCCATTCTGCTGATAAATCGCCATTTTGACGAATTCTGCGCTAATTTCACGCCAAAAGTTAAACCTTACCGGTCATTTATATTTTAACGTAATCTTACGAAATTCGAAATCGATTCAGCGGTTAATTCGTACGTGGGATTCTTCCGCAAATTGGCGGAGTCAAATCCCTCTTCTTTTTTTTTTTTTTTGTCAATTTCGAAATCGATGCAAAAGTGAAAAAATTTTCGGGGTATTAGTCTCGCGAAGTTGCTTCAGAGAGAGAGAGATTTCCTATCTGAGGTTGAGAGACCCGAACCCTCAGCGCTCTGCGCCTTTTGTCAGGTGAAAAAGAAGAAGATAAGATATTTGGGAACAGATTTCCCTGATAGAACAGCATGAAAGAAAAGTACAGAAATATTAGAGCAAAAGGAGTATACGGTTTCCCGTTAAGTATTGAAGTTGTAAGCTACCCTACATACTTACCTGCAACAAATCAGTCAAAGCAAGTCATCCCGCAGACAACGCCAGGCCGCAGGGAATCGGGGAAAGGACAGGGAAAAGGGGTGCCTAAAAAAAAGAAAAGATCCACACAGAAAAATCCTACAGATAAACACCCAGTTTTCTCACAAAACCCTGTGTTGCAAGGCACCTTAAACCACACAGTTGTCGTTTGCTCAGTTCCCGTGTAGCAGTCGGCTTTTCACTTCGCTTCTCAGATAATTTTTTTTCCACTGGCTGGAGGGGAGTTTGGTACTTTATTTTTTTTTAAACTGTAGTACCGTGTTTCTGGGCCAGTCTCATATATGTGGACTGCAATATTTCTCATTGCAAAGCAAGTTGGGCCCCTAAAAGAGCCCGCGAAGTTGCATCTGTTCAGTTTTGTTGTTAAATATAATTTCAGGTTGAAATTGTAGGCAACGATTTCCGAAAACGGATGTAAGGCCGCACGAAAATTTCCCCGTAATCTTCGGCAACGAGTTTCTTACTCTGATTCGAGGAATTCCGTCCCTTTTTGTTATCATTTGGACCATTCACGAGATTGATGCACAACTGAACTGAAATTTTGGGAGGATTGGTGGTGGTGGAGGAGGGGGATCGGTTTCTCCATCGGAGGACGGAATTTCATCATTCGAAAACGGAAAGTAGACGGAGGTAAGATTTTTCTCGTAATTGTAATTTTTTTCTCGCGAAGTTTCCTTTACTCAGTATTGTTAGATATCATTTTATTATATAAATATTTGTATTTCAGCTAGAAAATGTTGGATAAATTTCCGAAAACGAAGTCGGACGGAGCAAAGGTTTTTTCCATAATTTGTATCCCCCCCCCCTTCGCGATGTTCCCACTTCTATGTAGTTGTTAAATGTCATCCCCCTCATAAATGTGTGTGCATTTGAGCTTGATAATGGGGGGGGGGTTCCAAAAACAGAAGTGACGAAGTTTGGAAATTTGTAAGAATTGATGCATGGTGTTAAAAAAAAAGTATTCATTCTCTGAAAATTACACCATTTATCTAAAATAGTTGAGCTCTGATATCAGAATTTATGGTTCTCAGGCTGAAAGTTCTTTAAGCATGAGGGATAAAATTGTCATCTGAGGGAATAAAAAAAAAGGAAGAAAAGTAACAAAGAAAAATGATAAAGGGAAAACTATGAGCAGAAAAAAAATAAAATAAACAGTGGATGCTGTGCAGTAGCAGAGTCAACAAAAGACAAATATGGCCGTGGAACTTGCTGAGAAGAAAGTAGGGTTTGCTCACAAGAGAAAACCAGAGCTAATGTTCTACGAAGTACAAGAACAAAACTAGGAAAAAAAATGTTTGAAGCTATGCCTTTTAAAACCACCCTATTTTGTTTGGAATTCAGTAATTTTATAATTGTGAATACAGTGGTGTGATCTAGTTAAATATTTTCTTAAATAAATTACAGTGAATGATTCAGTTTTGTTCATGCTGCGTAATATTCACCCTTTCTGATCCCGCAGTCTGATTTTTCGCCAAATTAAAAAGTACAGCTTTGTTTTTTTTCTTCGTCAGTCTCATGTATGTTAATTAAAATCGCTCACGAGCGTTATGGATAAATTAAAGGATTGTTTATATCGCATGACTTGTAATTAATTATCAGGAATACCGATCTTTCGGTTATTACTTAAAGCCTGAATTTTGCATTTTGACGCGTACGTTCAGGAAGCAGAATTTTTAGGTTTTCTTTTTCTCATTTTGATCTACTTTGGGGAACATCTTCACACTTACACTTTTCTTTTTTCACATGGAAGGTGCGTTGAGCCACTTACTAACTCGCAATAGTCTGCTTAATGTCCATCCAGACAGGCAGTATCCCACGCATGCAAGAGCAGTGGCTCTTTCAGACAGCAACAACAAAAAAGTCATTAACTGATTCTACTACTACTACTGAAGAATGGGGGGGGGGAGATTTCGCGCCAAAATGTCACTGCGCAAGCGTTGGGCGATGGAAGCAGCTTTTATCTAACCAACTTTACTAAATCTCACTGTCATCTTATAGTTTTGGTTCCGGTTGTAATTGTTCACAGCAATAACGAAAGTTTCACATTGATAATTACTGGATCAAAAACATTGTATGAAGAGTATCATGGCGCAACTGCTGAAAGGTGATTTTACAATTTGATTATTAAATGTTACATTAGTTTTCCTTTTTATATCGAATGTACGCTTTCCTTCAGAAAACCTTAGGAGTTTGTGATGCACATGCAAACCACGTACGTGTGGCTTGCCAGTTGGTTGGTTTCAGAAATAATGTATTTTCATCTGAATGCCATGAAACTCGAATGACATGCTGCTAAAAACCAACCAAACAACAAACAGTAATTACAACATTATTTACTCTTCCTAAGTGTATATTCGCAAGCGTTCAGTAACAATAGCAACAGTTCTTGGACGCGGCAGCATCCGATTAGTGTTACAGCGAAACAAATGCATTCAGAAGAAAATCCCTGATATTAATGTGTTACGGTTAAAATATTGCAGGTCGTGTTGTTTTCAATAAATCGTGGGTAGTATTATTGTTTCCCATTTATCTCACTGTAGGAACGACAAAAATGCTAATTAACAGTCGTAAGAGGAGCAGTAAAATGTCCACAAACTTGAAATATAACATTTTTTTTATAGTTCATAAAATAATGGTAATTCAGTATATAAACATAACTTAAAGACAGCATGGACTTAAAACAATTAAAAATGCTATCATTAGCTGCTCCAAAACCTCAGTTCTGCTCCAAAATGCAAATTTTCTCGCTCCGAAACCCAACGTTTCAGCTCCAAATTGCATATTTTCCCGCTCCAAGAATTGCTCCAAAACATGGTAGGGGCACTAACACCCCTGTTTTCGTAAAATATACAGTTTTCAATTTAGGACCACCAAATTTGATATACTATTTTCTGGTACTCTAACGTAGACCGTAGACGGTTTTTTGGAAGAGGTCGGGGCAAAGGGCCCCTATACAAAATTTTCGTAAAATCTACCGTTTTCAATTTAGAACCACCAAATTCGGTATACTATCTTATGATACTCTAACTTAGACGGTACACGATTTTTGGAAGGGATCGGGGCCCGGGGTCGAGTGGCCCTATTCAAAATTTTCGTAAAAAATTCCATTTTTTACTTTTAAGAACCGCAACACATTTCAGCACTCCAATTCCCCACCCTAGTGTCTAAGTTAGACACCGTAGATAACAATAAAGAACACAAATATCCGGTTAATGGTATATTAAAAACACAAATTCATAAGTGTTAGCTTTCACCCTCAACAGGCGGCTTATCAGGCAGAAATACAATGTAATGTAAATAGAGAGTTCCAGATATAAAAATTCTAAATGGTAAGAAAAAGATGATCAGTGCCAATGACAAGTCACGTGCACGCGACATCACGTAGGTACGACCTCAAAAACAAAAACCCAAGCCCTACCCCCTTAACTTTGGAGACATTTGCCGCAGATAAACAAGTAAGGTACCGTTGGAAAGCACTAAAAAGGAAAATATCACGTAATGCGAAGATAAATGCTGATTATGCTAATTAACATGCTAATTAGCTCACTATCTCCGAATTTTTCCATATAAGGGGTATTTTGTTTTATACGCATTCTATTTAGCACATGGAAAAACCCCTAAATTTTAAATATCGTCCAAATCGGATGATTAATAGCGAAGATATTTGCAAATAAAGTTAGAGGGGGCATCCACATATCTACATCTAGGAGACACACCTGGAATGTTTCCTTTCCTGCAAGAAGAGTGATAATGCTGGAAAGTCTGCATCTTGCCCAAATCTCTGACAAATTAAATGCAGAGTACGGACGAGCAAAGGCCCTGACAGATACGATCTTTTTTTACAAAACAAACATTTTTTACAAAATACGTTCTAAAAAAACCCATACCTCGACCTACGATCATCCAATACCCAACCTACGGTCAAAGTTAAAGGTCATAGATAACAGTTTCCGTACGGGGGCCCCTTGACCCCGACTTCTACCAAAAACTGTGTACCGTCTAAGTTAGAATACCATGAGATAGTATACCAAATTTGGTGGTTTTAAATTGAAAACTGCAGATCTTACGAAAATTTTAAATGGGGGGGGGGGCTCCTATCCCCGGGCCCGACTCTTTCCAATAACCGTCTACGATCTAAATTAGAGCACCATGAGATAATATACTAAATTTATGGTTCTAAATTGAGAATTGTAGATTTTAGGAAAATTTTGTTTGGGGCCTTTGACCCCGGACCCCGACCTCTTCCGAAAACCGGTTACCTCGACCTACGGTCATCTAATACCCACCCTACGGTCCAAGTTAAAGGACATAGATAACAAATTCTGTACGGGGGCCCCTTGACCCCGACCTCTTCCAAAAAACTGTGTACCGTCTAAGTTAGAATACCATGAGATAGTATACCAAATTTGGTGGTTTTAAATTGAAAACTGCAGATCTTACGAAAATGTTAAATGGGGGGGGGGGATTCCTATCCCCGGGCCCGACTCTTTCCAATAACCGTCTGCGATCTAAATTAGAGTACCATGAGATAATATACTAAATTTATGGTTCTAAATTGAGAATTGTAGATTTTAGGAAAATTTTGTTAGGGGCCTCTTGACCCCGGGCTCCGACCTCTTCCGAAAACCGGTTACGAACTAAGTTAAAGTACCATGAGATAGTATACCAAATTTTGTGGTTCTAAGTTGGAAAAGGAAGATTTTACGAAAATTTTGTATTGGGGGGGGGGGGGCCTTGACCCCGACCCCTTCCCAAAACCGTGTACCATCTAAGTTAGAGTTTCATGAGACAATACCCCAAATGCGGTGGTTCTGAATTGAAAACTGTAGATATTACGAAAATTTTGTATGGGGTAAAAGGCGGGGGGCAGGCACTTTATTCTGCGCCTCGACCCCTTCCAATAACAGTCTACGATCTAAATTAGTGAGTAAACCAAATACTATGAGAGAGTAAACCAAATTTGGTGGTTCTAATTTTTTTTTTAAAATAGCAGATTTTAGGAAAATTTTGTATGGAGGCTCCTTGACCCGGGCCCAGACCCCTTCCCCAAACCGTCTACAGTCTAAGTTAGAATACCATGAAGTAGTATACCAAATTTGGTGGTTCTAAATGGAAAACTGTTGATTTTACCAACATTTTGTATGAGGGCCCTTTGACCCAGACTTTTTCTAAAAACTGTGTACCGTCTAAGTTATAGTACGATGAGATAGTATACCAAATTTGGTGGTTCTAAATTGAAAACCGTAGATTTTACGAAAATTTTGTATGGAGGATTTCTGATCCCCGGCGCTGACCCTTCCAATAACCGTCTACGGTCTAAGTTAGAGCACCATGAGATAGTATACCAAATTTGGTAGTTCTAAATTGGAAACTGTAGATTTTACGAAATTTTCTATGGGGGCACCTTGACCCGGACCCCTTCCGAAAACCGTATACCCTCTAAGTTAGAGTACCATGAGATAGTATACTAAATTTGGTGGTTCTGAATTCAAAAACTGTATATTTTAAGAAAATTTTGTTTGGGGGACTCCCGACCCTTGACCCTGACCCCTTCCAAAAACCGTGTACCGTCTAAGTTAGAGCAGCATGAGACAGTATACCAAATTTGTTGTTTCTAAATTGAAAACTGTAGATTTTACGAAGATTTTGTATGGGGGGAGGGGACTCCTGATCCCGCGCCTCTACCTCTTCCAATAATAGTTTATGGTATAAATTAGAGTACTATGAGTAAATTTGGTGGTTCTAAATGGAAAATTGTAGACTTTAGAAAAAATTTATGTGGGGGGCCTCTCGATCCCGGGCCCCGAACCCTTTCAAAAACCGTCTACAGAGTAAGTTAGAATACCAAATTTGATGGTTCCAAATTTAAAACTGCAGATTTTACGAAAATTTTGTATGGGGGCCCTATGACCTCTGGCTCCGACGCCTTCGAGAAACCGTCTACGGTCTGAGTTAGAGTGCACATTTTCTCGACCCTGAAAGATTTTGACTGAAGATTTTAGAGATTTTGGCCGAGAAAATGTGGACCATTTTTTCGACCCTGTCGAGATTTTGACTGTCGACGTTTTTGTTGTCGACATTTTAACTGACGACATTTTGATTGTCGACATTTTGACTATCGACATTTTGATTGTGGACATTTTGACCCTGTCGACGTTTTGATTGTCGATATTTTGAACTTGTCGGCATTTCGACCCTGTCGACATTTTGACCGTGGACATTTTGTACCACACCCTATGCGTCTATGCCACGCTGGGTAACTGCTTGTATACGAGCCAGAGGTGGCGCTACAACTTGTTTCACGCGTACAGCTGTTTTATTGGAATAAATGGCCCACTGCTCTGGAATTGCAATAATTTTCTTTCCTATACATTGAACATGCCAATTTTCATCTCTATTAGATGATTCTTTCTAGGTGCTTTTTTTTTCTTTTTCTTTTTTTTTGGCAAAGAGCGTATTATAGGGACATAAATATTTGTCTTTTCCGAATAATTCCTTCTCGTAACAGAGGTAACATGTTTCTGTACAGCATAAGAAAAATACCTTTATCTTGTTTATCAACTCACGTGCCCTTCACTCGATCAGAGATAACAAATAATCGAAATTCTGAGAGAAAAACATTTGGAGAACAACGTAAACAATCGGAGACCGAAATTGCGCCAGGATATCCACATCCTTTTTATTTTCCTGCTGCGGTTTTAGACAGCATACATGTGTTCCAAACCGGAACTGCTGTCTGTTGTCGGCAGAACCGTAGTCTAATGTCATACTGACAGAGTGATGATAGTCTGAAAAACAACGGATTACGTTATGAACGGTTCATGCTGCCACATTGTAGATTGACATCTCAGGAATCACAATTTAAGTTTCACAAAGTACTTGGATTTTGTTTAATTTTCAACCATGTGAGATTTCTTACCGTAGATGCATATTCTGTCTCATCCGCAGGCCGCAGTGTGAGTTTTTGATCTCACGTAAACCCTTTCGGTACGGTGTTTCTTCACACCATACCGGAAAAGTGTTTTGGACGGTTAAGTGCAATGGGAGAAGATTCCTTTTGCCCTCCAGACGTTTGCTGTGAATATTAATAGCGTCGTGAATTTTTCGTTTGTTTTTATAGACATGAAAAATTTGAAGTTACAAAAATTCCAATTTTAAGAAATTTCCACCAATCGTTTTTTAGAATTTGTTTTGGATCGATTCATAAGAGTTGAGTGCTTTTTTCATCGAAAATCCTAGCCCGAGAGGATGCTGGGACACTGTGCAAATGTTGCTGTGAGCTGAGAAGACTCGTTGCTTTGCAGGTAGAACCTTTTTTGATAGGAGGTATAGAAGAAGTCCTTATTATCTAGGTATTCACACACCAGGCCGGAGCTATAGGGGTGATGGGGCACTTTTTTTTTTTTTTTTTTTTTTTTTTGAAGATCCGACGATGATGTGCAGAACTTTCAAAGTTGGGCTGGAGAGTAGCTTGCAACACAGACGCTCTCGACAAGCACTACGTACCATGCATGCAATGTCTGTTGCCGCTGCTTGAATTTTTAAACGACGTGAATCTCTGTCTGTGTTCAAAAATCGCTGCCTCATTTCACTATGGATCAAGTCTCACAGAAATAATTACTAATTTCCTTATTAAATCTTACCGAATTCATTAAAATAGATTTCAACTTAAGTTGTTTGGTTATTCTCTTGAATGATCAACATAATAATAAGTCTACAGGAATCGAGAGCTACAGAGAGTGAGTCGAAAGTTTTGCAATATTTGCATAAATGCATGTGCTGCGGTGGGTATGTCACGTGTTTCAACTACTTCAAATCGCGCACTGCAGTCAGTTCAAAGGGATATAAAGTGGCAGTCATTACTGTGAACAGCATTGCATGTCGTCGTTCTGTCAGTGGTTAGGAAGCATGAAAGATGAACAGCCACAACCGGCTAATTAGGGAAATCTTGTTTTACGAGTTTGAACACGGCCATAATGCTATTCAAGCAAAACAAAACATTTGTCATGCGAAAGGGGAAGATTCTGTAGACCACAGCACCGCAACCAGATGGTTCAAGAAATCTTCCTCAAGTGACAGAGACCACTACGATCAGCCATGGTCAGGTAGCCCACCGCTAACCGTGGATTCGGAGGCCGTGCGTCAGGCTGTAGAAGCAAATCCGACAACTAGCACTCGGAGATCATCAGGCGAGCTGGGCATATCACAGATCACCGTGGTTCGTCACCTTCAGGACCTCGGCAAGGTCTACAGGAGCTGCCGCATTGTTCCTAACAAACTGACTCCAGCTGAAGTAAACAGTCGAATAGAAGTGTTCACGAAACTCCTAGAAAACTCGCACGATGTACGTTTCATCAAGAGAATTGTTGCGTGCGATGGAAAGTGGGTCTATTTTGGTAATCCTAACGTACAATGCCGTTCCGAAACATGGGCGCTTCGAGCACAAGGCGATGACGCTCTGTGTCTGGTGGAATTTCGAGGGAATAATCCATTACGACTTTGTTCCAGACGGTGGGTCCATCAACGCCCACCTACACTCCGAACAGCTGTAGCGGATGTATACCGTCTTGGAGGAGAAGTACCCGGCACTAGTGAACAGAAAACGCGCTCTCCTACAGCAGGACAAAGCTCGGCCTCATGCCGCGCAAACGACCCAGGCAAAACTCCAGGAACTTGAGGGCATCGAACTGATGTCACACCCAGCATATAGTCCGGACCATGCCCCGTCGGATTATTACCTGTTCCGGTTCATGGCCCACTTCCTTCGAGGGCGGCACTTCAACAACCAGGAAGAGGTGGCAGCTGGAGTGAAGGAATTCTTCACCTCCAAGGACAAGAACTAGTACCGCCGCGGAATCGAAGAACTGGCTGGCAGATGGCTAAAGACGGTGCAACACGATGTCATATACATTGAATGCTAATCAGCTTTCGTCGTAAAGGTACATATGAAGACATAAAGTGTTCCAAATACTGCAAACCTTTCGACTCACCCTCTGTATGAACAACGGATTTATCCGCGATTTGCAAATGCGGCTGTTTTAGAAATGGGTATCACGTATTTACAAGTACAGAAAATCGTGTACATCTTTATTGGAGTGAAGTGATTTTACAAATGGGTAACAATTTTCATTAACAAAGCAAATTACCAAATTGGATCCTACAATTCTCCAAGTAAATCCTAAATTTGAGAGCTTCAGCTAGCCTCTTACGATCTGCTCTTAAAAGTTCGATTTACCAAGAAAAATATTTTCCCTACCGTGTCAAAATGTGGATCTAGACCCCGTTGAAGACTCTGAATCGCCTGAGTAATATTCAGAACTGAAATCCAGAGCAGTTTTGTATAAAATCTAGCAAAGAAGTGAATCCGAAGGCACTTTGGTTTCAAACAAACATTATGGCTTAAGTACTCTTTGGTTTAAATGCTAGCCACACGAAAACTATGCTTTCTTTTGGTGAATAGATAACTACTTATGCATGGGGCTAATATTTTTTATGTGATTTCTCTAAATCTGAGCTCTGCTGGGCAAAACTTTAGAGTCACGTTTGCCCCTGTATCCTTTCTGAAAATGAATAACGTAAACAACACCATTGTGTATTAAAGTTAAGTTAACATTTGCATCAGGGGTGTAGTCGAGGCCTGGCGGGGCTTAGGCCCCACCAGGCTACATTTTACCTAATTGAATATGATGTTTTTGATTGATTTATTCAGTCTTCACCCATCAAAATCCTCCCACTGTTGGTTCGGAAAAGCATACTAAAATGTGGACGCAGTCGGTGCATTTTCCCGCAAGCACTCACACATATGATCGGGAAATAAAGCCGGATTCTGTGTCCTCATCTTAAACCCATTTAAGCCATTTTCAATGGGATTCGTTCCCAAGTGGTTTCAAACGACATACTTAAACTTCATGGAAATCCTACGATATTTACAAGAGTTATCGTGCAGACGGGCAGCCGGACAAAGCTCGAACATACGCTGCTCGACGTTGGAACTGCCCCACTCAGAAGGAGTGGTGATAGAGGGGCAAAATTGAGCATGCAAATAGGAACGCATAATAGTTTACCTGATGTTTTTTTCAGCGACGTACAGTGTTTATCAGATGAGATAATGCAGCACAATGGGTACGCCTCTGTTAGTGGTTGCAGCGCCGCGAACGGCAATACAGGCAGCAATAGGGCGTGGGAATGAGTCATACAGTCGACGGATATGGTCCTGAGGAATGGAAAACCAAGTACGATTGGCCTTGCTCCCATAATTTATCGCGATCGTGCGCGGGCCGATTCGATTGCAGATGACGTCCAATGTGGTCCTACAGGTTTTCGATTGAGGATAAATCAGGCGATCTTGCTATCTATGGCAGTATTTGAACATGTTACAAAATCGTCTGGAGACTCGAGCTGTGTGTACACGGGCGTTATCTTGCTAGAAAAAGGACGTGCTGTAGGCCATTTAGGAACGGTATCAAAATGGGATCCATTCATACATTCCTGGCATTCATACGCACTCTCACGTTCCCTCTAGGTCAGCTGTTCTCAAACTTCTGACACCCCGAAACCATCTTATCACCCAAAGAGGAAGCCGCAGAGCCCCAACATTTTTTCCTAAGCCCGTGTTTATATTTAGTTCATATATAGGCAAGGAGGATTTAAAAATTTCATTTCTGATAAATCTGAGAAGTGTTGGCTTCATTTCTGAGAACCATTGGTTTTATTTAGCTAACAGCATACGTAACGCATTTAGCGTCTCTGAAATTCTAGCATTCTTTCGTAATAAAACCAATAGAGATAAAAGAAGAAAGATGCTATTACAAATCACTCCTGATACAGTGAACCCGTCGCGTCGTGCCGGTTCACTGGTTCAAGATCCATACCGTTCTTATGAGAACTAACCCGTTTTGGGCACGTTCTATCGCAGCCTCGCAGCAATACATCCATTTCGATCGTCGGGTATAACAGCACGCAGGCGTGAGAGAACGATATGGGAGGGGCGAGGTTGCTGGGGCGACCTCACACTTTCAAAGGCAATGACGATAGGCTGTGATTTGTTTTGCCTGCCTGTTTCACAACTGCCGTTCAGGGCGTGCCGTGGAAAAAGGACAACTACATTAATCTTATAAGGAAATTGAGAAAGTACGTGGATTTTTACAGTGTATTTTTGTTGTCGAATATGGCGGTGTCGCGAAGAATTTTTCACGGAAAGCGTCGCCGAGCCCAAGGGTTCCGCGAAGCATACTTTACTTTGAGAAGCTGTGCTCTTAATCGAATGCCGCTTGGATTCCGACGAAATACTGAAGCCATATTAATCTGTGAACATTCCTTTGGCCCACTAATCTGAAGACCAGTCAACGCGAGGCTTACACCACCGATGGTGCGCTGCGCTCCGAGGCCTGGAAATGGTAAACATGTGTACGTGTTTCCGGGCATATAGTCCTGGTGAATTTATGTGTCTTGACACGGTTGGTGAAACAATGACACACCTTTACTTGCTTGAAGACGATTAGCAATTGTATCGCAGTACTTTTCCTACTCCGTTTTGTCATTACAACCAAGTTACTGTCATTCCGCTGCCTTGTACATCGGAAACGACCTTCAGCAATACCTCTGGCAGTGGTTCTGTGTCTCTTGAATGCTGACCAAAGCTGTGACATTAGGCTGTGTGCCACTTCAATGTCAAGTCAAGTCACGATGTTGACATACAACTATGCTCAAGCTAATGATATTTTGTTGGTTGAAGTGTTTTTCGATGTAGTATTTGGGTGTTTTTGAAGTTCATTGCGGATGTGCATCCATATGCAAGATAAGAGCTCCGGAAATTGTGGAAATTACTGGAGGCAGGTCACTCAGGTATATAGGCTGTGGATTCGCGGCTATCAGATGAAATTAGGGGAGCTAAAAAAATGTGTTGTTCTACGCCGTCTTGTCTTCAAGTGTTTGCTCTTGTTCGGGGTTGCTGTCTGCATTTTGTGTTTTTGTCTGCAAACTAATGGATATTAGGGTTTCGTGAGTTAAAGGTAAATTTTTACTTCTTCAACTTTGAAATTATTGACTAATTTTCTATGGACTTTTGTTGATTGTGAACCTAAATACCACATGACAGGGTTATTGAGTAAAAGAAAAGAAAAAAAGGGTGACAACTGAAACAAAAATATATTGAAAATTTTGATAAAAATAAATAAATAAAAAGAAATTTAGGTGATGAGATAGTGTGCTGCTGCCATCTGTTGCACAGCTGCAGAAACTGAGGACAAAATTAAGTGAAAATTACTGTTATTGAGTAAAAATTAATTGAAATTTACTGTCATGGGTCCCAAAAAAGACCAAGGTACCATAAACACAAGTAAAGCTAAAACTGACTCTAATGACTTTGATATGGATTTTATTAAGCAATCTTTAACAGATATCAGTTTAAAGCTTGACTCTATTGCTGAACTCAGGATGGAAATAAGTGAAATTAAACAAAACCATATTCCAGAACTCATGGAGGAATTAAGAGATATCAAACGTTCTGTTGGGTTTTTGAGTGAACAGTATGATAGTGTTCTTTCGAAATGTACTGTACTAGAAAACAGTAAAATGAAGATCTAAAATATAAATTAGAATTTCTTCAAATACAGGAAAGGAATAATTTTCAACAGAATAAATTATTAAATAAAGAATTAAAGGAACTGAATCAATATCAGAGACTGAGAAACATAGAAATACATGGAATTGATCTTTCAAATATTGCATCTCAGGAAGAGCTTAATAACCTTGTTGATCTCTTAACAACTAAATTACAAATAAATAAGGATCTATCAAAATATATTGATATTGTTCACCCTTTACCAACTAAGCATAAAAGGACTCAAGACTCAGTAGTGCTCATCCAGTTCAAATCAAGAACAACTAGGGACATTTGGATGTCCAAGAAAAAAACTCTTACCTATAATAATGATCTAATCCCTGGTTTAAGGGCAACAAGAATCTACTTAAACGAAAATCTTACCCCTTACAATAAACATCTGTACTGGGAAGCAAGGACACTGGTGCAGCAGTCAAGGCTTAAGTACGCATGGACATGGAATGGAAACTTATTCATAAAAAAAATATAGAAGCTCAAAAACGGAAAATACTCACTATTGAGGAACTACATGAATTTATGAACTCCTCTTAATGACTTGATTGTATTATAAATTATAAGGGCTAAAATGGGGGATGTGGGGTACAAAATGAATGACTATTATTCAGTTGAACAGTTGAGCCACTTAATAACAATTAACCTAAATAATTCATTAAAAATTATACATCTTAATGCAGGATCACTAACAAACAAAATTACACTTCTGGAGTCTTTATTACACTTAATTAAGTCAGTGATAGATATTGTATGTATAACTGAAACATCAATCATAAAAGTTACATGCTAAAAATATCAAGAAGAATAAAAAGGCAGCTGTCTAAGCATGTAGAAAACTACCCAAAACATACAATTAGAATTTTACTACTAAAAGGCATATTAGGTAAAAACAAGATCTTTCGCAACAGGCGCCCTGTGCGTCATCAGGTTAAAAGAACTGGCGCTAGGAGAACACACACACTTAATATATAGATAGTCCCGAAGACAAAAGCGATCCCGGTGAGTGACATGATATCCGCGTCACAACTCGGTCACAGCGAGAAACAAAGCAAAGAAAGAAAACACCAAATAGATTACAAATACATATTCACCGAAGTGAAAAATAAGCACAGGGTCCGTTATCAACACCTCCTCTTGAGTAATTTCTATTTAGGTTGAATATGGTATAATTAGTTAATTGTGTTGAATAATCTCCACTTGGAAACCATGTTTCAGTTAAGAAGAATAAAAAGGCAGCTGTCTAAGCATGTCGAAAACTACCCAAAACATACAAAAACATGCTGCCTTTTTACCAAAACATACTGCCTTTTTATTCTTCTTGATATTATTAGCATGTAACTTTTATGATTGACGACTGTGAAGCTGTGGAACGATATAATGGTACGTGCTTTTTGCCATTTTTTCCGTGAACCGTCTGGACTGCGACGCGCAATCGGCTTGTTCTTCGATACTCAAAGAAGACTGCGTGTGGAGGAGATGCACCTTAATTTTCTGAGGAATTGCAGAGAACTTTGGATTATTCCTAACTTCCTTTCATTGAGATGTGCTCCATCCTCGCATCAAGACAACTTGGTACTGAGAAATGCGGAAGTTAAGCGGTTAGTGAAGGCAATTCGCCTGAAATATTGCCTGTTGGATACATTGCATCGTCGTACATATTTGGCGTACCGTTTTCTAGGTCATTTGGCCCACCCCTATCTGTTTGAGAGACTTATGATTGTCCACAACTCTATGTTGAACACTGAGCTGCAATAATTCAAAGTAGACATATTCATAAGCTAAGAATACTTGTATCACGAGCCACTGATGGTACCACACGAGGTGGTGCCTCCCTCCCCCAGAATTTGTCTTCAGCACCTGGATTAAAATTTCACAATTTTAGTGATGCTTCGTTGAATCCAGTTCTGGTCCGGGCATTAAATAGGGGGTCGAAATTCAACTACCCCACCGATGGTGTTAATGCTTTCCGTGTTATTACAGAGACCGAGAACATTATTCATGCTTTTCCTTTGGAGGACCAGGATTCTGCTAGGCAAAAAATTGCGAAGATTTGCAGTCAAATTGGGCCTCAGGTGCCCTCGGCGATGACAGTGTATTACAGTGAAGAGAGGAAACAGTTGTGTGAATCGAGAAATAACCCTAACATTGTTATCACCGTTGCAGACAAGGCTCACGACATCGTTATTTTAAATCGGGAGTATTATATTCAGAAGATGAACAATGTGATTAATACTATTCCTCACTCAATTGTCCTTTCTGACCCAACTTCGGCCACTATCAGACAAATTTCAGCCCTTAAAAGAGAGGGTTTGTTGCCTAGTGAGATTCATTCTATGTTAAGGAGTGTTGTTGGCCCTGCCATTCCCAATATATTTGGCACCGTTAAGACTCACAAGCCTGGTTTGCCTCTTCGCCCGCTCGTTTCTAGTTGTAACAGTCTTTTAAGACCATTAGAGAGGGCGTTGGCACGTTACCTTCGGCCTTTTGTCCAATCCTCACCTTATTCCATCACCAGTTCCCTCCAGGCCATTGCCCGTATTCGAGAATTCAGAGGCTTGGGCTCCTCTTTCATTTTGGCATCATTGGATGTGGAATCGTTATATCCGAGTGTTCCATTGAACGTAGCTCACGATTTGATTATTTCTAAGTTGTCCGACTTGGGAACTATTCCCCTAATGCAAGTTCAGGCAATTTCCGATGCTTTAAATATTATTGCAAAAAGATCCTTTTTTCGCTTCAATGGGACCATTTACCGTCAGGGAGGTGGCACTCCTATGGGCTCGCCTCTCTCTGCTGTTTTGGCAGAGGTAATCATGCAAGATTTGGAGGACGATATTTTAGCCAGGGCAGAGAAGGTTCCAGCACTGTACTTGCGTTACATCGATGATGTTTTTGTCGTTTGGCCACATTCTGGTGATGCTTTGCTTTCTTTTAGAAGCCTTTTGTCGTCTAAATATCCTACTATTAACCTGACGATAGAATGGGAGGAAAATTTTAAGATCCCTTTCTTGGACCTTCTAATCACCAGACATGTTAATAAGGATTTTTTGACTTTTGAAGTGTATCGGAAGGCCGTTGGTTCTTTTGATATCATTCCACACGTCTCTTTCCACCCGGCTAGATATAAACTTGCAGCTATTCGGGCTTTGGTGAATAGAGCGTATAGCCATTCCTCGTGCATTGCTGCTCGGAATAAAGAACTTCTTTTATTAAAACCATTGTGATGGAACATGGGTATGGTGTTGGTATTGTGAAAAAGTTGTGTGCTCGGCATAGGAGAAGTAATTCGTCTTCGTTGTGTGTTGAGCGCGAGCAGATTACTTATGTGGGATCAATATCTTTCTTTCCACCGGTTACAAATGCATTACGGAGAGTTTGTAAAAATCACAAAAGATTTTGGTGATGTGGCCTCTAACCTTCGGAGCATGCTTAGGAAGGATCGTGAGCCCAAACCCATCCAAGAACAGTGGGGCGTGTACTGTGTGCCCTTGAAGACCGACGTTGCTGCTGCTCCTAATTCATGGTACATAGGATCCACTCTTCGTAATTTAGGAGGTAGAGTGACTGAACATCAGTACACTGTAAAGACTGGATCTACTACTACTGCCCTTGCACGCCTTGTTAAGTCTGGAACTCATCTGCCCTCTTGGTCTGAGACTTATTTATTACTTAGGACCAGAGGTAGGTATATGACTCTCTTCGCCGAAAGTTTGTATATTGACGTTTTTATGGACGTATGCTGTAACGATGACTTACCTGCACATGTACATGCACCGTGGATTCGCTTATTTAATTTTTTATGTCGTGCGAAGTACCCTACTGCGGGTGTTGATAACGGACCCTGTGCTTATTTTTCACTTCGGTGAATATGTATTTGTAATCTATTTGGTGTTTTCTTTTTTGTTTTGTTTCTCGCTTTAACCGAGTTGTGACGCGGATATCATGTCACTCACTGGGATCGCTTTTGTCTTCGGGACTATCTATATATTAAGTGTGTGTGTTCTCCTAACGCCAGTTCTTTTAACCTGATGACGCACAGGGCGCCTGTTGCGAAAGATCTTGTTTTTACCTAATATGCCTTTTAGTAGTAAAATTCTAATTGTATGTTTTGGGTAGTTTTCTACATGCTTAGACAGCTGCCTTTTTATTCTTCTTAACTGAAACATGGTTTCCAAGTGGAGATTATTCAACACAATTAACTAATTATACCATATTCAACCTAAATAGAAATTACTCAAGAGGAGGGGTCATTGAAATATATGTTAATAATCAATATAGGGACTTTTTAACTGTTAACAACTTTACTATAACAAACTCTAACATAGAAATATTAACTATTCAAAATGAATTTTACATAATCATGGCGTGTTATAGACAACCTAAATCTGATTATGTCTAAATATATTAAGTACATTTATAAACTATGCTAACCTATTAAAGAAAAAAGCTATTATCATGGGGGATTTAAATATTGATATTTCCCAGGATAATTCTATAACTAATCAATTAATTTATATTTTAAATTCATCAGGATTTGTAAATACCATCACATTGCCAACCAGAGTAACTACCCATCCTAAAACAATTTTGGATTTGTGTATTACTAACATTCAACAAGATCCAATTATTGCGGGAATATTGGAGTTTAATTTTAGTGATAATTTACCTATTTTTATTATTCATAAACACATATTTAAAAAGGCTAAAATACATGAAGTTTCTAAAATGAGACTTATAAACAAAAAAAATCTAGAAATCTTTAAAAATAAATTAAATAATTTAAACTGGAGCAAATTGGACACATATTCATCACCTAATTTAAAATATCAAATATTTTTTACAAAACTAAAAGATATCTATAACATGTTTTCCTATTTCAGTCATCATCATCATCATTGTCAACCATTATCAATCCACTGCTGGACGAAGGTCTCCCCAAGTTTTATCCACAACGGTCTGTCTTGTGCCAGTCTCCTCCATGTCACCCCTGCATACTTTCGAATTTCATCCACCCATCTCCCATGTGGTCTTCTTCTGGGTCTTTTCCTGTCCCTTGGAATCCAATCTAAAATTTCGGCTGTCCATCGATGATCTGTCCTTCTGGCAGTATGTCCAGCCCATTGCCATTTCAGGGATTTAACTCTGATCATGATGTCTTCCACTCCTGTCATTTTTCGGATCCACGTGTTCCTCTTCTTATCTCTCCTGGTTACACGAAGCATGCACCTCTCCATGCTACTTTGAGTTGTCTGCAGTCTTTGTATCTCTCTTTTAGTTAAGGTCCACGTTTCTGCACCATACGTAAGCACTAGAAGGATGCATTGATCAAACACTTTTCTTTTAAGACATAATGGCATATTGCTCTTGAAAATTATGCTGTTTCTTCCAAAAGCTCTCCAGGCAAGTTTTGTACGCCGATTAATTTCTTCATCAATGTGACCCTCACTTGATATCTGCTGTCCAAGATAAACGTACGTGTCTGTTATCTCCAGCTTTTCTTCATCAATCAATAAATCTTCATTTCTTGTAAAAGCATTGAACATCACTTTTGTCTTCTGAAAGTTCATTTTTAATCCCACTTCTTTACTCTTGTCAGCAAGTTCCTGGATCATACTCTGCAGCTCTGATGGGGTAGTTGCAAAAATGACTACGTCATCAGCAAAACGAAGGTGGGTTAGATAATCTCCATTAATCTTTATCCCTTTGTTTTCCCAGCTCAGCGACTGAAAAACACCCTCCAATGTGGCATTAAAGAGTTTCGGAGATATGGTGTCACCTTGTCTCACTCCCTTTCCAATTTTTATGTGTGTTGTATTTTCAAACAGCCGAATCTTTGCACTTGCATTTTCATAGATGTTATTAATAATATTAATGTATGCATCTTCAATACCGCAGGTTTTCAGAGCCATTGTAACTGCTGATGGTTTCACCGAATCAAAGGCTTTTTCATAATCGATAAAAGCCATGCACAATGGAATTTCATATTCCCTCGCTCTTTCAATTAGTTCTCTCAGTACGTGGATATGATCTATTGTGCTGTAGCCACTCCTGAATCCAGCTTGTTCTCTCGGTTGAGCCATGTCCAGTGTTACCTTCAAGCGGTGTGAAAGAACTTTAGTGAAGATTTTATAAACTACTGATAGGAGGCTGATAGGTCTGTAGTTTCCGAGATCCTCAATGTCACCTTTCTTATGTAGCAGGATCATTGTAGCGGTGTTCCAATCCTCAGGAATCTTTCCTTCATTAAGGCATCGAGTGAAAATTTGGGCGAGTACTGTTTCAATTTCTCCACTTGCTTCTTGTA
The DNA here is from genome assembly GCA_039090855.1 of Macrothele yani. Classification (NCBI taxonomy): domain Eukaryota; kingdom Metazoa; phylum Arthropoda; class Arachnida; order Araneae; family Macrothelidae; genus Macrothele; species Macrothele yani. The sequence goes on along the minus strand of CM077010.1, from coordinate 133,957,575 downwards.
TGATGTCTACAGTAATTCCATCTTCTCCTGGAGCTTTTCCCCGCTTCATGTTCTTGATTGCATGTGCAACTTCTGCTGGAAGGACTGGAGGAACTCTGGTACTTGTATCTTTCATGATGTCTGGAGTGCATGTATCATCCCTTTCATATAATTTGGAATAGAAATCTTTCACTCTTGTCAAAATTTCGCCTCTATTTCTTGTTACAGAACCATCTTCTTTTTCTCAGTGCCATAATCTGTTTTCTTCCCTTACTGAGATGTCCCTTTGCTATCTTTAGGCTTTGGTTGTTTTCAATTGCTTTCCTCACTAGTTCACAGTTGAATTTTCTTACGTCTTCAGTGATACTTTTTCTTACTGTTTTGCATAGCTCTATATATTCCGCTTCGGAAGTCGCATCTTCTTTAGTTGTCCTCATCTCTCTTCTTTTTTGCATCAACATTTTCGTTTTTCCTGATAATTTGTTTACATGCAACTTGTTCTTAGACCCAGCTAATTTTGTTGCTGTTTCCATAAGAGCTTTGGTTACTTTTCTGTTAACTTCAGAGATGTCCACTTCTTCCGATGTTAGGCCTTCTAAAGCAGAGAACCTGTTCTTCAGTTCCAACTTGAAGGTACTATGGTGTTTTTTAAGGTTGGTTATGTCAATAGAGTTTGTTTGTCTTATGAGCTTGCCACGTTCAAGTTTGGTGTTGAGGTGCATCTTACATCTCACCAATCTATGGTCACTACCTGTGTTGAACTTGTTTAGCACACTGCAGTCTTCTATGACGAATTTTTTGTTACACATAATAAAATCAATTTCACTTGTCGTCCCATTTGGATGTCTCCATGTCCATTTCCTGTGTGGCTTTTTCTTGAAGAAGGAGTTCAAGATGAAAAACCCTTCTGCCTCTGCAAACTCAACGAGAGTATTTCCACGCTGGTTTCTGTTGCCGTGACCGAATTTACCTACTGAAGTTTCATTCTGTTGCCGTTGCCCTATTTTTGCATTGAAATCTCCCATAATTATTTTCAAGTGCTGCTTACCGTTATTATTTAGATGACAAATTTCCTCATAAAATTCTTCAATTTCTTCTTCAGGATGACTTGTGGTGGGTGCATAAGTTTGAATAATCTGAGCCTGGTATCTTTCCGAGAGTTGGATAACAAGTCGTGCAGCTCTGTCAGAGGAACTTTCAACTTCTACAACTTTATCCTTCAGTTTCTTGTTTATTATAAATCCAACACCACTAGTTCTGCCAGTATCTGTCCCACGATAGTAGAAGAGATGTCCACTTTTCAGTTCGATGAGATCTTCTCCTTTTCTCCTTACCTCACTTAACCCCACGATGTCCCACTTGATCCTTTGTAGTTCCTCTTCCAATTCAAGAAGCCTTGAATCAGAAGATAGGGAGCGTCCGTTGTACGTAGCCAAGGTCAGCATCAGATGGCAGCCTAGTCCGGTCCTCCGGGGATTCTTAGCACCCTCTGCCTTCATGTCGCACTGGCCGCTGCCTTGGAAAGGTACATTCCAGCTGCCGGAGACTGAGGGCCAAGATTTAAGTTGTGGAATCATTTTGGAGGGTTTGGCCATAACTCACCACGCTGGCCAAGCGGGTTGGTGAGTGTGGGATAGAATTTCCTCTAATCCCGATGGTATAGTTATACCGCTATTGGCGGTCGTCAGAGCCCCTTTAGTGGGAACAGGATGTACCACGAGAAGGCGGGGTTGACATTTGTCAAGGAGAGGCTGTGATGTTACGCATCACCTGACCTTACATCCCCCTATTTCAGTACTAAGCAATAAATCTAGAAAAAGTTTTCGAAAGCCATGGATTACAGATACATTACTTAAGTGCATTAAAAAAAGGAATAAGTTATATTCTAAATTCCTTAAAACTAGACAACAATCAGATTTTCATTATTTTAAACAATATGGAAATAGGCTGAACTCTGAATTAAGAATTACTAAAAGGAATTATTATGCTAATATATTCTCACAAAATTAATCTAAACTAACATGGAAGCATCTTAGTCAATTACTTGGTAGGACACCTAAAACGATATTACCATCTCACCTAACTATAAATAATATGAAAATAAGCAATCAACAGGACATTGTTTCACAACTGAATCATCATTTTACAACTACCCCAGTTACAATAAAACAAAAGTTAAAAAGGGTTAATACACATTACTCTAGTTATTTACAAAAATCATATCTCCCTAATAATTTTCATTTTACAGATATTACAAAAACTGAATTGTTAGTGGAATTTCAGAACATAAGAATATCATCAGGTTCAGAATCTGATGAAATCAATTCGCGGGCAATTAAATATATTGCAGATGAGATATCTGATCCTTTACTTCAAATTTTTAATTCTGTTCTTGATACAGGAATTTTTCCTGATAAGCTGAAAATTACAAAAATTACCCCTAAATATAAAGCTGGATCACACATTGATGAAAACAATTATCGCCCAATATCTAAGACATCAATTTTTGCAAAATTACTTGAAAAACTAATTTACAATAAATTGTTATCCTGCTTACAGAAATATAAAGTTATTCACAAAAAACAATTTGGATTTCAATCAAATAAATCAACAGATCTTGCTCTTCTCCATATTCAAGATATAATTCAGAAAAAATTTGAGGAAAAAAACTTAACTGTTGCTATTTTTTTGGATTTAACAAAGGATTTTGACACATTAAACCATAACATATTACTATCAAAACTACATAATATAGGAATAAGGGGTACTGCTCATGCACTCTTTACAAATTACTTATCAAACAGAATTCAGTTTACTCAACTGGGGGATTATTACTCAACAAAGGAAAATATTAAACTGGGTGTACCCCAAGGTTCAATACTTGGACCATTATTATTTAATATCTACATTAATGACATTTTTAACATCGAATCTGAATCCAGCATTATCCTCTATGCAGATGACACTACATTGTTACTTAAGGGTACTAATCCAGAAGAAATAATTTTACTAAGTAATATTGAATTGCAAAAATACACTAATTGGTTGGCTGCTAATGAACTTGTATTAAATACAGATAAAACTAAAGCAGTTTTTTTTTTCAAGACAACAAGCAAGTCAACTTATTAATATACCTTTACTTCTCGACAAGAAATCAATTGAAATAGCAAATGAGTTTACTTACTTAGGTATTAAACTTAATAATGATTTAAAATGGAATAAACACATTGATAATCTCTTGAACAAATTATCAAAAAATATAGGAATTGTAAATCATGTTCTGACAAATCTTACTGTTAAAACATTAAAATTAATATATTCTACTTTTGTTCATACACACCTTAACTACTGTATATTAACATGGGGTCAAACAACTCAATCTAAATTAAAAAATTAAAAATACTTCAAAACAAGTATATTAGATTATTAGATTTAAAATATAGTTGTAATAATGTTATTTTTTCTCAATCATGTATACATACATATACAAGAGTTGACCCTAACAAATATAACATAATGACTATTAAACAACTATATAATTTTAACTTGGGTAAAATCATGTACAAAAGAATAAAAAATAACATGCAGCAGGAATTAATTAAAATATCTACATATACGCATCAATATAATACAAGAAATCAACAGTCACTTATACCAGTGCTCCCTAAAACTTTAACTATGAAACAAAGTTTAAATTATTGTGGGCCGGCGTTTTGGAATTCATTGCCCAAAGAAATGACATTGTTTAATAACTTTAACCTCTATAAGAAAAAATTAAAAGCATACCTATTAAGCTAACTATTTAAGGGAATAACAGGGGGGGGGAGAGAAAGAGTTATACTAATGGCTGGTGGTGTACATTTCTGTACTTGACTTGTAAATTTTCTTCAGGGAGCTCCGGGCTTAGACAGGACTCAATGAGGCCTTTTCCTGAGCTTCCTTGCAGTTATTTTATAACTGTCAATAATTGTTATCATTATTCAATAACTTGTAACAACAGAAATAATAAAGTGAAATGAAATGAAATGACTTCAAACTCTCTGGAGACATCGTTCACAGTCCTGTTCTCTTCAAGCTAGCCGATTACTCTGCGGTGGGTAAAATCATCCATAAAATATGTACGAGACATTCTTATGTTAATTCCAACACGCAGTTTCTTTTCTCTTCCGCTAAAACAAAGGACAAACAGAACGAACTTATGTGAGATATGCCTTGACATTCTGCCTATATCTCTGCCTCATCAGCTGTCAAGTACTCACAGCAAATTTGCATACGGGCTGCCCATCATGGAATGTTTTCATACGTCACACCGCACTTGAATTCTTATGTTAGCAGGCTCTTCTAGCTGTCAAGTACTTACAGCAAATTTGCATACGGGCTGTACATGATGGAATGTCTTCATACGTCACACCGTACTTGAATGCATATGTCAGCAAGTTTATTAACTGTTAAGTACTCACAGCAAATTTGCATACGGGCTGTCCATCATGGAATGTCTTTATACGTCACACTGTACTTGAATGCATATATTAGCAAGCCTTTTCAGCTGCCAAGTGCTCATAGCAAATTTGCATACGGGCTGTCCATCATGGAATATCTTCATACGTCACACATCACTTGAATGCATATGTTAGCAAGCTATTTTAGCTGTCAAGTACTCACAGAAAATTTGCATACGGGCTGCCCATCATGGAATGTCTTCATACGTCACACCGTACTTGAATGCATATGTTAGCACACCCTTTTACGAATGATCCTCTGTAGCAGTCAGATTTCACGTTCCTTTTTAAGTTTGAAAACCAGCGTATTTTAGGAGTTATGCAGTGGAGCCAGCAGTGTTTATTGAGGAGTCATGCATCAACCATCATCAGTACATGCGAACGGCACACAGCTCAAAAGTAGAAAAATATCAGTTTTAAAACTAATGTCATAGAAAGACAACGGCACATTTGAAACTAGGTTTAATTCTATGTTTATCATGAATCAAAATGCATTTTGAGGACTTCCTTTCTTGCAGAAAATTTTCTTCGGGCTTTGGTTCCTCCACTCTTGAAGGAAAAATTTTCTAGCATATACAAACAAGCACGTGATCAGTTTTTGGAATATTTACCATTGTCGGTTAACATGACCGAAGTTATCATGTGTGCGATGATGTGGAAAAATGCCAGTAATGTAAGATATCATGTGAAACGGTGAATCCCCCCCCCAAAAAAAAACATGGAACAAACTCTGAAAACGGATAGGAGGACGTCATTATTGTGTTAAAAAGAAGAGAGGAAGTAACACATGGCCATTTTGTGACAAGGTCTCAAAAACAGAGAGAGGCATCGAGTTTCTTAAAACTTTTAATTCATAGAGACCCTAACAGCAGTAAGGGTATGACATCTGACGAAATGATGCGAGAGGAATATAGGAAGCAGAGAGAGGGGGGGACGAGGGGTGTATAATGCAAGCCTCTCATTGGCTGTGCAAAGTCCAGGCGCAAAGAAAGTTGAGAGGACTCCAGAAAAGGGGATTTTTGGCTAGCACTTCTTGTCTATCGGATAACCAGTGCTTCATCATGGGATGGGAACACATGACCCATAACTAGCTCTCAACTGCTGCTTAGGAGCATATGTGAGGTGGTAGCTAGCTGAGGTTAATTTTCCACGCAAGTATGATTTGTAGTCAGGCTGCGATCTTGACTTGCGAGGGCATTCAGCACATAAAATCACACATCATCCTGTATCATGATGTATCATTTCTCGTGACTGAACCCTGTAATGAAAAAAAACTGTCACTACTGTAAAGGATTTGTGCAGCAAATTGTAAAGGAACTGTGCACTTGTTTAACAACTTGTACCGGAATTTATAATTCATCATCTAGCGCAATATATCCTGTATGGAATAAAAATGTTTTTGTTTATTAATAGTATCAGCTCTGTTCAACGATAGCGTGTATACTTCACCATGTCTGTGAAGAGGAGAATCTGAATAGGGTTGCTTCATTCTGGACTGATGGCAGCGATTATTGATTTCACAAAAATATGTTAAAAGAAATTCTAACCAAGTGCCTGTGCTAGCCAAAAATCAGTTAAAATATTCAACCTCTAACACGAAAACTAAAAAATAACAGTGGGTGATCACAACTCACAGCCCACCAATAAATAAAAGCACACAAAGTAATATGCCAATGTGTTTCCTAACATGTTATTGAAAGTTGCCAATTTAAATTTAAGTACCTCAGGTAGACTTCTTGAGATTCTACAACTTTCCCTAAGCACACTTAAATTTCTTTTACATGGAATCCTTTTTTTCTTTACGTAATGACATAAAAATTGCTATGTATCTTAATAAATTTGTGGAGTAACTTAATTTTGGACGTTATGACTTGTAACTACGACTAAACTGAGACAAAGCAAACCAACGGATATTCTTTATAGGCGAAAATCAGTATATGATCAATATCTGCATAATATAGTAAGAATATCAAAAGAGAAAAATCGCTTAATTTTTACCTGCGGAGAGAACCAATTTATTTACAATCTTGAATGTGATCAAACTTATGAGGATCTAGGAATATAGCAAAATAGAATGCTAGATTACAGGGCACTTAAAAGGAATTTGCCATAAAATACACCAGTCACCTAAAATATATTACAGGCGCTAAATTATACTCCAAAAATAAAACTGTTGCTGTCAATTCCTGGGCTGTATCCATTAAATGGTCCATATTTTGGAACTTCTAAGTTCCTTTTTGAATATACCCTCCTCTGATTTTTCGTTTGTATGAAAACTAAATGCGATAATATTAACACATGTGATGGAATGTCAAAAAACGAAGGGCCGGGCGGGAGTGCCCAAAGGTACGAAGATACTACTCGGTTTCGGAAATACGGGATTTTTCATATTTAAGATTACTATAGATGAAGAAACCTCTAGCAGAGAGGATGGCAAGCAAGGAGAAAAGTTCATTTGATACAAAACTATGTTTTCCTTCCCCAAAGCGTGATTCATTTGCTCCATATTCCTCCGCCTTTGACCAAAGTAACCTTGGAATAAAATCCGACTTGTTCTTAAGCGAGTCGTGGCTTAACGAAAATTCTTCCACCCTATGCAAACATTCTAAATGGATAACTTCCGTGTACCTCACATCAACGTCAAGAACTTCTTGAAGCAGCTTGCCTGAGAGTATATTTGGTCTGCTGTTATAGGCGGTCCTTACTCTCGATTTCGTAGTAAAATTTCCACTTAACTTTTGAATTCTATCATTACACACAGATTATATTCCCTGTATCTATACGTTTGTGACACATTCTTATTATGTGTGAAGAAATAAAACGACACAGCAGAAAATGTTCTTGTCGGTACACAGAAGAATCAAATTATAAACAGTAAATCACTTTCCAAAAGAGATGTTTTAAGAGTAATTTTTTTATAGTACGTGAATGATGAAATTAAATTTGCAAGACAACGTTTCAATTATTCAAAAAGTAGGAACTGTACACCAAATTATACTCAAAATAGTATAACTATACTAAAAATCCGAAAATTCTTGGCGTAGAATAGAAATAAAAGTTTCCAAGCTTTCGCACATCAACCAGATGGCTTTCCCAAGGAAGGTAGACAGCTAACTGCAAACTGGATAATAGAACGTTTCAACACTTTGAACGCGATGACTTGACTAGACAATAAATGATTAGGAGCAAACGTGATATTTCGAAGAAACGAGGTCACGTTGGTTGGGCACGCGGTACAATGGTAGAAAACTAAGCATTATTTGAAGAACTGATTCCAAATACGTGGCAACTCCAGAGAAACGCTATCATTGCAAGCCTCGCAGCTGGTCAAGATTTCCAAGGTTTCGCGAATGGCGGTAGATTTGGGTGTGGAGTATGAAGCTATTTCTTTACATCACTCCATATAGGATCGGCGGACTTTAACTTGACTTCTCTTGATAGGGGAGTGGTTATTTTCACGTCTCTTTTATCCCTTTTATGTTCGCTGATTCTAATTCCAAACGAACGTTTGGTCATTCCGATGTAGTATCGCCTGGAGCCGTCCGGGTATTTTAGTGGAATGGCATAAACATCCCACTAAAGTTTTCTTTGGAGTTGCCACGTATTTGTAATCAGTTCTTCAAATAATGCTGAGTTCTCTACCATTGTACCGCGTGCCCAACCAACGTGACCTCGTTTCTTCGAAATATCACGTTTGCTTCTAATCGTTTATTGTCTAGTCAAGTCACCACGTTCAAAGTGTTGAAACGTTCTATTATCCAGTTTGCAGTTAGCTGTCTACCTTCCTTGAGAAAGCCATCTGGTTGATGTGCGAAAGCTTGGAAACTTTTATTTCGATTCTACGGCAAGAATTTTCGGATTTTTAGTATAGTTATACTATTTTGAGTTTCAATTGTTGTTCATGAATGCATAATTTTTTTGAAAAAAAAGCACGAACATCGGTCTTAGGTCGTTGTAATTGTTTGAAACAGCTGAAAATATCGTATGAAGAGCTGCAAAACCTTGGAACAAGTAAAACAAGACTGACTGAACCAAAGAGAAAACGCAAACGTGAATTTTAAGAAAGTTTGGTTAAATATTTGATATCGCGCATGCAAATGCTTTAATTTGATCAAAATCAGCGAGGGAAAATAATTTTTATTGTTACGAGTTCAAAAGAAACAAGGGTGATCCCATGGCAGCGATAGGAAATTCGATGTTCCAGAAAAAATGAAACGTCACTTATGAAAAAAAAGGAAGCTCAAAGAAAAGCGCCTGGAGGATATGACACACTTTCATGTAGTACGAAAGACTCTGCAAGTGCAGATTAAAAAATGATGTAATAGAAACAAACAGCAAAAGTTCTGGAATTCCCGGCCCATCAGAAATCAAATAGCGACATGGGAAATCCCAGCACGTCGACTTTCGGCAGCTCAAGTGCCGGGGATGCTGCTAACTTGTTGACAGCTTGAGTGGAAGCAGCTTTTCTTAATCCCCAGGAATTCACTGTAAACCAAACTTCAATCAGAAGAGCTCGACAAAAGTTTCAGAAAGCAATTGCATCGAACATAAGCTTAGTTTTTTAATAATTTAGAATTGAAGATTATAATGGATTAGTAGAGCTCAAAATTACTTGCAGATTTAAGAGGTAAATTAAGAGTTAACCGCCTTCGTGTCATTGCAACCAAACAGAACGTTCGGAAACTTCCGGGAAGAAATTTTAGAAGAAACTGGTTATGATATATCATCTGCTGTATACGATATCTTAGAAGAATGATCACTATTACAGTAAGTCGAAGCCTGTGTTGCTGGCACTACTTCTAATACTGATCATTTAAATGGCGCTTATGTTCAATCAGAACAAAAAATACGCACGGATAATTTATATCTTGAGAACCAACCAATAGATATGGATCTATGAGATTATTCTTTAGGGGCTTCCATGGAAGCAAAGTTTCCTTCTTCGTTTGGGCCAGACATAGCGTTGTTTAAGAGATTTAACAGTGAATTGCCAAACATGGGAAAAAGCAAGTTCGCTTTGTGAACAACGGATTTATACGTCCATGAAATACTAAAAGATCAGAAAGAGGAAATATTAAGACTAGTAGAAGGCAAGCTGAAAGGTGCTTTTCCTAGAGATGGCTGAAATGAACTTTCAGAGCGTAGCGGAATATCTTTTAAGATGAAATTCCCATAAGTGGAATCCAATATCGGCATCCAGAAGCATATAATTTTGCCAGATGGAATACGAGAGGAATTTATTGCTTTAACATGTGGTCATTTAGGTAAAAAAAGATTATTTGTGAAAAAAAAAAACTAGCACTACGGAATACTTTCTATTTCAATATAATTCAATACAAGTAAAATCGTGGTTTTTCTCCTCAAACACAATTCAAGCTCAACAAAATGATGTCATTCTGTTTAAAAAACTAAATGCCCATAAAGTAACCGCACGAAGGTAACAACAATTGTTTCAAGAACATTTTTAAACGATTTATGATATTTAAAACTAAAGTGCGAATTTCTGTTATTTGACGACCAGTTAGACAATGAAAAAAATCGGAAAATGTCTAGAAAAATTTTGAAAAAAAGTTCCAGAAGGAAACGGAGAAGATGATGATTAAGAAAAATTATATCCCCGAAGAAAAAAATATCGATGAGAAGAAATGTCGCGATATGAAGAAATATAGTTAGAAGTAGCTCCAAATTTCATCTGCAAAACATCCTGACAAAATTAATATCACATAAGTATTTTTTCAGATTCGGCGTGTCTACTAAACGTCTGTTGTTGGACCCAATTTGCTGGATGGACCACCACCAAATACAGTCTTTTCAAAAAAAAAAAAAAAAAAAAAAAACCCGAGGCTCTCAGAAAAAGTCGTTTCAACCTGATGAAACTCCGCATGAAAGTACCTCAGAGACGAATATACAGATGATTAAAAAATAACGACCAATGAAGAAATAGTGGCCCGCCACAGCGCATGTGAGTCGTGCATCGAGGATGGTATATCAAGAGCAAAGCTCGCACGCAGGGACAATTGTTACAGCGGATTGCAGTTGCATTTACCTCCACGGACTGTGAAGGTGCGTCGATGTCAGATCCAAGCACACTACAAGCGGTTGAGATAGTTTGAGAGAGGTTGCATATTTGGGCTGAGAGATACCGGTTGGTCAAATCGCGTATTGCCAGGCATTTGGATCGTCAAGGAGGCCACAATCCAGCGGCACGCTGGCAGTTCACGCCCCAGGGCAACAATAAAACGTGAGGATTGAGCAATTGCGAGAGCTACATGAACAGAACTGAATTCGTTGCCCTCAACCATCCGTGGTTATGATCTGTCGTCTACAGGTACGGAAGTGGCCATCCGATCCTTTGCCAGACGACTTGCGACACGGAAATTGCATTATAAGGGGCTACTCTGCCGCCTACCACTAACCAGCGAGCATCGCCGGCACCGGTTGCACTGGTATCGGGCGAGAATCAATGTGGAATAGTGTCCAGTGGCGTCGTGCTGTCTTTAGGGATGAGACACGATTTGCAATTGCCGCCGATGATGAGCTCATACGTATCTGGAGACGTATTCACCGTGGAACAGCACACGGCTCACTCACCGAGAGCGACTGTGTCTGGGGATTCATTTCCTAGGATAGCTAGACCCCTTGATACATCGTCACGGCTCAACGGTACGTCAACGACATTATCCGACCTATTTTGTTACGATTCCTGTTGGAGCTTTACTGAGCAATTTTTCAGCAGGACAATTTCCGGCCACACATTACACGGCTCTCCCAGACCTGTGTCCGTAATGTCGACACCATTCATGGCCAACTCGATCCCCTACGTCTCATCGATTTAACATGTTCGGGACATAATAAGACACCACCTACGCCCATCCGGAAATTCAGCGAACTGGCCCCCAATTTAGACACCATCTGGCATGCTGTACCGAGATAGCATCTGTGAACTGTATACGTCTAGGTCGAGTGTCTTACCGAAAATCTCAGTTGAGAAGTTTATCTTGTTTTGAAAAGGCGCACTGCCGAAAACAAAAGCGGCTAGTAGGAGACACGACTTAAACCAACAGAATTAATGCTAGAGGTGGGAGACAATGCCCTCTCTTCTGTCTCGCACCTCTAGCGAGAGTAAGAAATCGAAGCTTTCTTTAGCGTGCGTGTGTATGAGTACATGAGCTTTCCACGCCAGAATTTCCCTAAAGCACATTTTTGTACTCTTGTTTCCATGAACTGTAAGTGCAGTTTTTTTATCTCTGCCGACAGGCTATTAGAAAAAGCGGCTGACTTGAGATCGCTCAGACATTTTTCTCATTCACACGGGAAATTAAAATGTCAAAGCTGTCCATGAACCTGCCATAGGTGATGTAGACTAGTGTACTAGCAGACACTCCAGTTCTCCGAAAGGTAAATCCACGAAATCCTTATTTGAGCATAAAATTAAAGAAAATTTAAGATCCGTAACTGTTTTACGATTTAGAACAGGGTCGTGATGTTAATGTACAGTGTAACGTATATTCTATTTTAACTTTCCTTTTGAGTTTCTTTTTCTATGTAAATTTGAGTTCGTTCTCTTAGACATTTTTAAACCTCAACGTTATGTCTTTTCCCTCAAACGAGAATGACGTTGGTAACAATCTGAAGTCGAAACGAGGGTGATGTATGTATGCCCTGATAAGAACGTTAGATAAAAAGGCGATGGAGCAGTTGCTTTGAGGGATGGGGCTGCGGGTGGCCTGGTGGTCAACGTTCCTGACTGCCACGGAGAAGACCTCTGGTTCGATCCCAGGCAGCTACGAACGCTTGAACTATCAAATATCTGTCGTGCTTCGGATGGGCACGTTAAGCCGTCTGACCCCTGGTACTGGCCCCAGGTTATAAATAAAGGCGTCTTCGTCCCCCTTTCTAACTCGTTTCCTTGTCACTTTCCTATCGGGCGCTCTAGCCCAAATCTTCTAGTTTCCTGTTTCTAATGGTTGTTTAAGACCTGTGGTCAGACATTCCCTTCCTATAATCCTCTACATATGATCTGATCTGGTCTGCTTTGGAGGAATTGATGTTATTGATGATAGACGTGCTGTTGATTACTGTTACACTGTGATTGGATGTTAAATCGCTGCTATTGTATTGAGTACGCTAATTAGCCGGATATGAGTGTGGGGTAAACAACATGCAAGCAGAATAAACTTATTAGTAAGTACAAATATTTACCTCTTTCTTGAATGCTTAAGGGTACCTTCTAATATTACATTGACTTTAGTACACATAACATAATCACTGACGTTAAGGACTAAGTTCTACAGTTACAGTGGAAAGGCAATTATGTTATAACACGGTTTGATGTAAAACGGAAGCAAACTTTAACGCCCTTAATTTTAAATCAAAATTTCATGAACGTTTTACAGCATTTCAACGTTTCTTGCATAATTAATTATCTTTAAACCTATCAGGAATTTTGAACAGTGAAGCTAAGCCAACCTTTTCAATTTTTTGTTTTTTAGACTTTTCTAGGTGTAGAAGTGGTAGAAAAGTTCAAGCAGATAATGTTCCAAAGCCGCCATTTTGATTTTTTTGGTTTTCGGGCTTTTCTAGTTATCCGGACCGTAAGATAAATCATCATGCCAATGTTCAGATCTCTAGGCCATTTAGAAGTGGTCAAACAATTTGCAAAAAGTTCAAGCAAACGATGTTTCTAACCTCCATTTTGAGTTTGATTTGTTTAGTTTTCGGATTTTTCTTTGTATATGGACTTTAAAACCTATCTGCATACCAATTTTCAGAATCTCCAGGCCATTTAGAAGAGGCCGAACAAATCGCGGACGGAAACACTCGCATTTTCTCACTTTGCTTTATGTATGTAGATAAACATGGCTAAATAGCTACCTGTTACACTGCGGTAGCTAGGTGATTGTCCCTGCTGCACTGTGTGCTTCTTTCTATTATTGACTAGCAGGTGCTTACGGAATGAACCATCAAATCCGTATCGGAAACTGAAGCCGCGAAGTTAACATGTGCTCCGGTACTCAGAAACCTTTTGCTACTTTAAAATATCATTCAACTTACCTTTCAAACAATCTTCCCAAACGTCTTGCAGAAATAAATTTGTTTATCATTGATTTACGTGTCACAAATTCTGGGCTGGCAGATATTCGCACGGAAACAGCAAAAAGGAAATCCTTTCCCAGATGAAAAAGAAAAAGAAATCCTTAACCGTGCTTTCTTTTCACGGAAAAAGATAAGATAACCTAAGTGGAATTATTTTTATCGTGTATTTGAAACTTCTTTTTTACATCTCGTTATTTTCTCTTATTGGGAAGGTAGTACCGTTCCTAGTTAAGAAAACTGGAACCTTGAATCTAAGAAATTTGCGCGAAAAGGTAATATAATTTGCACAATTAAATGAAACGACGAAAAAAAAAAAAAGCCATTACGCATGTTTTCGTTTAGTTTCAAGCGAGACCCATGTAATATACAGGGTGTCCCACGATTCATTGGACAGTGGAATATCTCGTGATCGGGCGAAGCTATTGAGGTGAAACAAAAAGCTATATAAATTAGTGAAGATGAGCTACCACGGAATGCAAAAGTTGACCCCCTTCCCCGGGGTTTGGTGGAATGGGAGGAAAATGAAAACGAAAATATGCGATAAAAAATTTCGTCAATGTATGTCCAAAGACTGCTCATTTGAAAGCCATGCCTATGAACAGATCATTAGCGAAAACACAATTGAATTTTACCGAAAGCGCGCGAAATGTGATGTTCCATGTCTCCAAAACCCCAGAAGTAACCCAGAAAGGAAACTGTTCGTTGCAAATGTAGATGCATGGGGGCATGAAACAACGTTGTACCAGACCCTTGTAGTCGTACACATCCACGTAATGTGTGTGCCGTGAAGAACCAGTACTGTTTGTTGTTTGGATGCACCGATGACATTACACATGCTAACTAAACAACAAAATGGATACAACACCGAAGAGTAACTGTTTCGAGACAGAAAAACCAATATTTATTTCCATATTGGAAAGTACAGGTCTTATGACTTATGACCTAAAATAAAGTGCCCAAATGTGTTCATGCCTGCATGCACAAGTTCGGGTCAGCGTTAATTCCAGAATGTGGAACTTGTTGGATGTCAGAGCAGTCCTCAGCCCAGACAACATATCATGTGTGCAGATTAGCTGTTCAACTGGATAACAGAACATAAAAGGAAGCAAACTGAGACCACATCACATTACGTGTTCAAAGTGACCACCATTGTTCTGGAGACACATTTCGAAAACTGGTCATCATAAGTGCTTTCTGTGTTGTTGATTGCGCAGTTCTGGGGGATATTCTTCCACATTCTGCATGAACGTATTCTTTGTTGCAGTTTGTCCAGTGTATGCACTTCATTTGAATAAACAACTGTTTTCAAATGACCCCATAGGAAATCATCTAGATGGTGTCAAATCAGGAGATCTCGGAGGCCACTTGATTGGTCCATGGGTACCAACCCATCGGTTAGGAAAGTGAACATTCAAATATTCTGTCACAGGGCGAAAAGTATGTGGTGGTGCACCATTGCGCTGAAACCACATGTCCTGCCGTTCACTTAGGTGGTATGTCCTCCAGTAACCCAGGTAAAATATTCCTCAGGAAATGAAGGTAGCGATTGCCTGTCAAAAAATACCTTCGTAAAAATAAGGACCTACGATGTGGTTATTCAGCATGCCACACTATACGTTTATACCCTAAACACGTTGAAACCGCGTTTGTCTCATCCAGTGAGGATTTATGTTATTCCAATAATGGCAATTGTGCCTATTTACAACTCCATTGTTGTGGAACCGTGCTTCGTCGTTCCATAGAATTTTCTCCTTAACGTTGATATTGTTCATGGGGACAGAGAAACAGGCCAAGAATTCTAACCTCCTTTCCGGATCATTGGCGTCCAATTCTTGTGTTAAGTGCAACTTGTAAGGGTGATATTTGTTATTGCGTAAAATACGGTGCACAGATGATTTCAAAATGCCTACTTCGCCGGATACTTGTCGCACTGAGGTACATGGATTCAAATGAAATGTACCCAGTACTGCAATAGCATGTGCCTCATCAGTTGCAGTTTTTGGATGGTATGCCTTTTTCCTGGATGGCAAAATGCCACTACTGCGCAGTTTGTGTTCCACTTGTCGAAATAAGTTTTTACTAGGCGGATGACGGTCTGGATATTCCTCTCTGTACATTTGGGCTGCTGAAAGACAATTTCGTTTACACTCTCCTTAAATCAGTAGCATATCTACATATTCATCATTGGAGAACAGCATCGTACCTTGTGGTCCCCGCAGGTTAAAGAAATTAAAGAAAACAAGCTGACCTGAAAAACTTGGTCGACAACGCTGTGCATTAATTACGAAATACCACTGAACGACACTACTGTCTACAACACGATTACAGCAGGAAATGCCAGCATTCAGTAAGAGTACTGGAACACCGTTCATACGTCGTCTGACATCTCACTTCAGGAAACGTAGTCTCATACGATATTTGCATAATCCCTCGCACTGCGATATGTATTCAGTTGGTTTAGGTGTTGCCGAACAAGGAACGTATGACCTCACACCTCTTGGTACGTAGCTTCGTACAAAATCTGCATAATCCCGTGAACGCTAACATGATGATATTCCCTATGACCACATCGAAAGCAGCTGTCTTTTGGTAGATATCTTTTACACCGCAAACTCATTTTCGCGATGTTTTTCGTCCACTTCTACCTTACACCCCCTCCCCTCCAACATGGGAGAACAGTTAATTGCACAAGCTGCTGTGTCTACTGGTCGGTATTTCATGTGGTTTTTTTACATCGCATAACACAGACCAATGGAATCGGCCAACGGCAGAATTGCGTTTATTCGCGGAATGTCGTACATTCACCCTCGATGAGCCGTAATCTGTTTCAATGAGTATGGGGATTACACTTATGGCGCAGCATGCGTTACCACCACAATGGTATTTGGCGATATTCTGTGTAGTTTGCTGAAGGACCTACACTAAGTGAATCGGAAAACATATGGTTTCAGCCAGATGGTGCGCCGCCTCTTCCTTATGACCCGATATGAGGATCGGGGAGGTGTCAATATCCTAGAGCACGTTTGTTTCACGCCTCCATTCATCTAAATTTGCAACGAACAGTTTCCTTTCTGGGTTATTTCTGGGGTTTTGGAGACGTGGAATATCAGATTTCGCACCCCCGCCATTTCGCGCGCTTTCGGTGAAATTCAATTGTGTTTTCGCTAATGATCTGTTCATAAGCATGGCTTTCAAATGAGCAGTCTTTGGACATACGTTGTACATTGACGAATTTTTTTATCTCAGATTTTCGTTTTCATTTTCCTCCCATTCCCCCAAACCCCGGGGAAGGGGGACAACTTTGCATTCCGTGGTAGCTCATCTTCACTAATTTACATTGCTTTTTGTTTCACCTCAATAGCTTGTTCCGATCACGAGATATTCCACTGTCCAATGAATCGTGGGACATCCTGTATATAACCTGCCCGTTAGGGAGATCTATACGAGAAAAAGTGTCCGTGCTGTTGAAAGTTTTGACTGCTAGGTGGCAGCACAGGCATTAACTAAAATTTAAACAATGGTTATTACAGATGTGGTTTCGCCAAAGAATACGTCGTTTAAAATTAAATAAACCCACACTTTAATCAAAAGCGAACTGATAAAAGTGACACACAATATAAAATAAATATGAAAAAGAGATAGCCATTTAATTTTATCTCATTGTTATCGTAATAAAGACCTTTCATTTTAGTGATCGTTGAAGTGCATAGATGTAAACATCTCGCTTCCGAAACACAAAATTTGGATTTTTGGTAGCTTTTCTACTGCCTTAATAATTGTGGTATGACTCGAGAGAGTTACAGACACGAAACGTTATATTTATTAGTTTACATTTTTTTGAAGGACTCTGGTCGTTGCACTAAGTATGTGTTACAAAACAACGAGGTTGTAAGACTTGCATAATGGAACACAGCAAGCCATTTCTTTTGTCGTTTTTTTCTTAAAATAAGTGATAAAAAAATTTTAAGTGAAAAACTCTAACAGCAGGGAAAGGAATCTACGTTGACACAAAGCTTTCCTATTGGTTGCCGCCGCAGAATTTGAATTTTCTATGCCCGGCCACCAACGCCACCTAGTGACAGTTTCACGCTGGATAGCAGACAAGCCGATCTGCCTCACGAGCAGGTCAATTCTATCACGTGGGTTCTCGATTTGAAGAGTGCATCTGAGCTCGGCGCTAAGTGTCAAGATGCATTTAGCCATGATTTCAGTTTTTTCCGTTATTCTAACGTGACATTGAATACTTTGTAGGACATCATCAACAAGAAGATAATTTACATAATTTTCAGAAAGACAAATCGGAATTAATATAGTCAGAAAAAACCCTTATTTCATTTTGCACTGCCATCGACCTTCGACGTGTCTCTTCCGATCACGTTATTGTTCTTCTATTGCTATTTTCGGCCAGATCTAAATTCATAATCGGGTATGGTACACTACCTCTAACTTCTACACAACAGCGGCAATAGGAGCAACAAATATTTTCTCTGCTGAAGTCCTCGCGACAATGTCCATTGGCATGAAAGTAATCTAATCATGCACTATGGCGCTTTATATCAATCATCTATGCGTTTTTGCTGTAATAGTTCTAGATAAACTTTCTCCTGTAGATCGTTCAACCATTCAACGTGCAGGACATAATATCGGTGAGGGACCACAGGTCTAGTTAAATTGTCCTTTAGAGATCTAAAATGTCTCTTCCAGTCCTCAAGATCTAAAATGCCTCTCCTTGTCCTCAAAATTTACAATGTCCTTTACAGATGTAAAGTATCCTCCGTGGTCCTCAAGATCTAAAATTTTCTTTACAGATCTAAAATGTTATCAGGGCCAGCCTTTGAGCTGGGCAAGCGGGGCACGCGCCCCAGGGCACCGAAGGCGTATAGGCGCCCAAAATAAAACTCGAAATATAGTAATAAAGAAACATATTTCGAGATGTGCACTAACAATTAAAAAAAATTGTCACTCTTCCAAAAATTATTGCGGAAACATATTTTATTCTAGAACATTTCCAGCCACTCAAGTACATGTCGTCCTTATCAAAGATACCGCTTACCAATCAGGTAGGAGTATTGATTGCCACGTGCTAATCTTGAGTACGCTTTTCTTCCATTGATTTCGGGAATATTTCATCTGCATTGGTTTTTGTTAGCTTTGTGACTTCTCCTGAACAAGGCATATTTTTCATACTTTGCATAGTTCAGCATGTCCAAAACGCTGGAGACCATAGGTGTTCGGTTGTGCACATTTTGCGTATTTTGCATGTTTTATAATAATTCTGCGCATATTGTGAAGGATATTTACTGTAAATAGCAAGAACAGAATGAAATAAGTATTGCGTTTATGTGTAGGTTTTGCAGAGTCTCGAATAAGAAGGATCTCTACAGTTTTTTCTCCAGCGAACTGCATTTAAGCTTCTACGCATGGAATAGATAAACAAGTTGTATATTATGTACCTCTTGTTTATATACCTCATTATTATTCCATATAGCAGCTGATATTGAATCAAAGCTAATATAGAATCAAAATGCAAAAATATTTGACCATTTGTAAGAATAGTGTTATATAGCAAATTTTTATCAACTTATTTAGGTCGCCCATCTGAATCCACAATCGCTTCGTTCATCTAAGATATTCCACGTGACCTTGCTAAACTCTAATATCTCTGCTCTTTGTAAAGCACTGGTATATAAACAAGAGGTACATAATATACAGCTTGTTTATCTATTCCATGCGTAGAAGTTTAAACGCAGTTCGCTGGAGAAAAGACTGTAGAGATCATTCTTATTCGAGACTCCGCAAAACGTACACATAAACGCAACACTTATTTCATTCTGTTCTTGCTATTTACAGTAAATATCCTCCACAATATGCTCAAAATTATTGTAAAACAAGCAAAATACGCAAAATATGCACAACCAAACACCTATGGTCCTCAGCGTTTTAGACATGCTGAACTATGCAAAGTATGAAAAATATACCTTGTTCAGGAGAAGTCACAAAGCTAACAAAAACCAATGCAGATGAAATATTCCCGAAATCAATGGAACAAAGGAGTACTCAAGATTAGCACGTGGCAATCAATACTGCCACATATATACACTGACGGAAAAAAATCCCAACACCAAGAAGATGTTGTGTTAGATAAACGACAGTTGGTAGGCGGTGAGAGTACATCTGTAAGATGACGACTATGCAAATTTCGCGCTCGGCGCATACGCGGGGCGTTAAAAGCACCCCTCGGAACATGCAAAGCAGGTTTGCTGTAAATACGCGCTGTAACGTTCGTGAGCTTTAGTTATAGTTAAGATTCGACGTAGTGTGTTGATGTTAGTCAAGAATGCCTTTAAGAATACGAAGAAGCCATTATCAACAGCTCACGGAGTTAGAACGAGGTCGTGTAATAGGGCTACGAGAAGGTGGATTTTCGTTCCGCAATATTGCAGAACGACTTGGCAGGAATGTAGCCACTGTGCATGATTGTTGGCAGCGGTGGTCAAGGGAAGGTACTGCCTCAAGAAGACCGAGTTCCGGCCGGCCACGTGGCACTACTGAGAGGGAAGACCGCCGTGTACGGCGTATGGCCGTGGCGCATCGTACCGCGTCTGCGGCTGCAATTCGAGCTGCAGTTGCCACCACAGTGACACAACGAACTGTTACAAATCGGTTACTTGAAGGACAGCTGCGAGCCAGACGCCCTGTAGCGTGCATTCCACTTACTCCAAACCACTGCCGTTTGCGACGTCAGTGGTGTCAAGCTAGAGCTCATTGGAGTACGGAGTGGAGATCTGTTGTGTTTTCTGATGAAAGACGGTTCTGCCTGGGTGCCAGTGATGGCCGTGTGTTGGTTAGAAGGAGGCCAGGTGAGCGCCTGCAACCAACCTGTCTGCGGCCGAGACACACTGTACCTACACCTGGAGTTATGGTCTGGGGAGCAATTTCCTATGAGAGCAGGAGAACTCTCGTGGTTATCCCACGCACCCTGACGGCACAGTTGTACGTCGGTCTGGTGATTCAACCTGTTATGCTGCCATTCATGAACAGCATTCCAGGGGTGTTTTCCAACAGGATAACGCTCGCCCACATGCCGCTGTTGTTACCGAACATTCTCTACAGAGTGTCGACATGTTGCCGTGGCCTGCTAGATCACCATATCTTTCACCAGTCGAGCACGTATGGGACATCATTGGACGACAACTCCAGCGTCACCCCCAACCAGCATTAACCGTTCCTGTATTGACCGACCAAGTGCAACAGGCATGGAACACCATCCCACAAACTGACATCCAGCACCTATACGACACAATGCATGAACGTTTGCGTGCTTGCATTCAACATTCTGGCGGTTACACCGGTTATTAATGTACCAGCATTTCACATTTAAAATGGCTCTTCTAGCGCTTACATTAAGCTGTGATCTTGAAACCTTAATCGATTAAATATGTTACCTATACAAATGTATTGCCGCCATTTCATTCCTCTACAACTCTTTTTTCGTGGTGTTGGGATTTTTTTCCGTCAGTGTATAAGCGCGAGACTTATTGTCTCGAAGAACAGTTATGCGATTTTAAATTCTTAGTTGGACTGGACTCCATGTGTAGCATGATCAACTGTACCAAGTGAATAACATCAGCAAACACATACAAAATGCTGACTGTGGCCTAATTATTGCTACAGCTATGACAGAGGGCGCAATTAACTTTACTAACGCTTTCAAAGACAATGGCTACCATAAAGCGAAACTGAAAGGTGCAAAAAGTGCAGAGAGCCTGAGCGCAGAGGCCGTTTTTCGAGAAAACAGGAGAAAACGTAAAAGGTTGTTTGACTACGATGCGGAAGATGAATTAGTGGGAACTGCAGAAGGAAAGTTTAAAAGAGATTTATTCTTTGCCACAGTTGACAAAGTTCGAAGTGCCTTAAATGAGCGTTTTGAGCAAATGCTGAGCTACACTAAGTTATGGGGCTTCCTATTTAACTCAAAATGCCTGCTGGAGAACTTGGAAGCTCATTGCATGGATTTACACCATGATTTAGAGTGACCAAGCCTCATCAGACATAAATGGTGCAGAATTAGCACAAGAGCTAACCACTTAAAGTTTATTATGCCATCTAAAACTAAATGTGCCAACCCTCAAGAAGCATTGTAGTTTCTTCATGAAATGAAAATGCAGAATAATTTCCCCAACATTTGGATTGCTTTGCGAATCCTTCTGTGGGGAGCGTAGTTTCTCTAAGCTGAAACTAATAAAAAATTATCTGAGGTCTACAATGACTGACAATAGACTGTCTTCATTAGCTGTGTTGTCAATAAAAAACGACATTGCTCAGAAAATTGACCTGTCAAAAGCAGTGACAACTTTCGCTGAAATGAAAGCAAAGAAAGTGAAATTATCTGAAATCTTTAATTAAAGGAGGTTTTGCAAAAGTGTTAAATACCAATGAAACGTTTAAACCTGTATCTCTTTAGTTGAATTGTTCCAAACCAAAGCCCTTCCCAGAATATTTATTTGGATGGATAGGGAGCTGGATCCTGATATCGGGCGTCAAAATTCATCTTCGCCCGGGGCGCCATATTACATAGGGCCGGCCCTGAATGCTATTTACAGATCTAAAGTGTCTCTCCTGGTCCTCAAGATCTAAAATGCCTGTCGTGGTTCTCAAACTCTGAAATACCTCTAGTGATCCTCAGGATCTAAAATTTCTCTCCTTGCCCTCAAGACATAAAATGTTCTTTACAGATCTAAAATGTTCTTTGCAGATCTAAAATGTCTCTCCTGGTCCTCAAAATCCAAAATGCCTTTCCTGGTCCTCAAGACCTAAAATGTTATTTACAGACCTAAAATGTCTCTGCTGGTCCTCAAGATCCAAAATGTCCTTTACAGATCTAAAATGTTTCTTCTTGTCCTCAAGATTTAAAATGTTCTTTACAGATCTGAAATATCTCTCCTGGCTCTCAGAATCTAAAATGCCTCTCGTGGTCCTCAAGATCTAAAATGTTCTTTACAGATCTAAAATGTCTCTCCTGGTCCTCAACATCTAAAATGTCCTTTACAAATCTAAAATGTTTCTTCTTGTCCTAAAGATCTAAAACGTTCTTTACAGATCTAAAATGTCTCTCCGGGTTTTCAAGATCTAAAATGTCTCTCCTGGTCTTCAATATCTAAAATGTTCTCTACAGATCTAAAGTGTCTCTCCTGGTCCTCAAGATCTAATATATCTCTCCTGGTCTTCAAAATCTAAAATGCCTCTCGTGGTACTCAATATCTAAAATGTTCTTTACAGATCTAAAATATCTCTCCTTGTCCTCAAGATCTAAAATGTTCTTTACAGATCTAAAATGTCTCTCCTGGTCATCATAATTTAAAATGTCCTTTACAGATATAAAATGTCTCTAGTGGTCCTCAAGATTTAAATGCCCTTTAAAGATCTGAAATATCTCTCCTGGTCCTCAAGATCTAAAATGTTCTTTACAGATCTAAAATGTCGCTCCTGGTCATCATAATTTAAAATGTCCTTTACAGATATAAAATGTCTCTCGTGGTCCTCAAGATTTAAATGCCCTTTAAAGATCTAAAATGTCTCTTCTGGTCCTCAAGATCTGAATCCTGATACCTGTGTTGATTCCTTCTAATGCCTCCGTAATGGACTCACTTCCCAAACGCTCAATTTATGTACATGCTTCACTGACGGATCTACTATTTCTCCAATGTCCAACCAGGTGTTCCTGAAATGTCCCAGTTATGAATCCACAGCATACAGAATGTCATAGCAATTGAGCTACTATACGTAGTTCATCCCACGAGTTGTTTTTCTTATATAGTTGACGGTTTCTATAACTCAGTATACCAATATGGAGACTTTGGGTATCTCTGTGACAGATTTTCACACATTTTGTGATTTCACAGTGAGTAGGACATTTCATTACGGACTATTTATCACAAATTCACTGAATCTGAGCTCTTGTGTTGTGGTCTGGATCACTTCGAAAGACAGTGAGAATCGGAAAATACCATGGATCAGATACGTACAACATTTCACTCTTTGCATACATTCTACAAAGAAAAACTTAATTCCCCGTGATGCATGAACACAATGGATATCGTGAACCATCTGATGTTCATCGTAATGCATAGAGCCAGAAACCAAGCGTGTTACTTATACGTGATGTGACTAGAAACATATAAGGAAATAATAATTTCTGTTAATAGGATATACGCTTTCATACAAAAGTATTTGGACTCCTAGGTCAAAAGAAACAACAGCAATTATTAGCTGTAATAAGTGCGTAGTAGGTAAACATTTGGCCCTTATGTTTGCAGCAATCCATCTTGTCATGCTTTCAACGAGATGCTGTCTGTACCAGATTTTCTACCCCGTTTCTTCTGCAAACCTTCTGCCATAGCTTCCGCGAAGGACGGTCTTAGCGGCCTACATCAGGAATTCTGGATTCCAGCTCGGTATACAAATATTCTATTGGTTTTAGTTCGATATTTTGGTTGGATAATCCAACACTTTGGTCATCCTACTCTTCAAACCAGGCCTGGACAAATCTTGTAATTTGTCACGGAGCTCGATATTGCTAAAAAAGGCGGGGATCTGTGCCACAGCGTAGGTAGTATGGAATTGTTAAAAACGACTTCGTACCTAGCAACTTTTACAATGGACAGCACCACAAACAAAGAACCAAGTCTTTCCCAGCAGAAACCGTTGTACAGCGCCACAGATACCCCCACAAACTCGGCTTTAAGGACACTACAGTCCTCCTAGTACCCCTGACAGCGTATCTTGGGCAAACTCCACATAAAGCGTATACACCAGAACAAAAGAGTTAATAGCATGATTCGTCACTTCGCACGACACGTCGCTCTTCCAATCTTCTGTTGTTCACAATCGGCAAGTGAGGCATCATTGCAGTCGTCGATTGACATTGTCTGGATTGATGTAGGACTTACTTGCAAATGATCTAGCATCACAACCGTGAGCATGCAGTTTCTGACAAACTGATTTGGTGGAAATAGCCATTACATTGGCTTTTGCAAAGTTGTTGAGAAGGTCTGTGGTAAAGTACATGCGTATCTTCTTCATATTCAGCTATAAGCTTCGTTTATCGTTGTCACTTAGTTTGTGCAGTCTCCCAGAGCGCCGTTTCATTGTAGTGCCACCAGTTGCTTTCCATTGATGAAGAGCATTAGCAGCAGTGGATTTTGGGAATTCCAGATGAGTGGCAAAGCTACGCATTGATTGCTCACTCTGGTGGCATCCAACCACCATGCTTAATTGCTCATTTCAAAACCCGCCAGCTCAGCTTCATGCTGCACAGTAACTCTCCGTGCAGTCTGATAGATGTACCACGGATTTGGTCCGTTTAACCGAAAACCACTTGACCGAAGGGTCACTTCACTGAATATCACTTCACCGAAAATCACTTCACCGAAAAGTTCATTTCACCGAAAAGTTCATTTCACCGAAAGGTCGTTAGTAGGAGAATAGGGAGAGTTCTACCACGCGGTATGCGGTATGGGGTAGGCTGCAGTATGCGGTATGCGATATTCTGCAGTATGCGGTATGCGATATTCTGCAGTATGCAATATGCGGTATGCGGTATGCGGTATGATGATGATGATGATGCGGTATGAGGGTGTGGTCATTGCGATATGATGATCTTGATGATGATTCCGTATGGGGTGTGTTTGTGACGCCGTTGGAGTATAATGCTGACGCTGCTGCTGATGATGACTGGGTGTGAACAGGGATGGTCAGGACGTGCGTGATATCTCTTTTATCGGATCTAATTCTTTTATCGAACCTATTTCTTCTATCAGATCTATATCTTGTTTTCTTCACTATTCATTTAATTACGGCGTGACGTCAAGATACTGGTGGGAAAATTTTATATAAAGCAAATAAAAAATGCTCTGATGGTTGCAGCAGGGTTTGAACTCACAATCAGTCATACAGAAAGCGAGCAGTACTCCAACCATAAGACCATCCGACCATTTGGGAAAGGTGTCTGATAGGGGGAGTATTGTTTTTCTACTTCAATTGTTTCGCTAATGAAAGGAATTTAAAAATGTCTTGTATCAGATCTACTTCTTGCATTCTTCGATATTCATTTAATCTAATCTATTTCTTATATCAGATCTAATTATTTTATTCAGTCCTATTATTCTTCTGTCTAACATATTTCATGTATCAGATCTCAATCTTTTTTTGGGGAGCTATTCTTTTAATCTAACATATTTCTTGCATCAGATCTAATTCTTTTAATGGGTAGGGGAGGGGGGAGTAGTTATTTTATCTAACATATTTCTTTTATCTATCATATTTCTTTTATCTGACCTACGTTGTTCTTTAATTTAGCATATTTTTATTTTTCTCTGCTTTGTGAATTAAAATTTATTGGAGGCTTACAATATCACAGTAAAAAACTTAGGGAAATAATTTGGTTAGGGGTTTGGTAGTAATTACTGTCAGCCATGCACGGGTTGGTGTCATCCTCACCTCCAGGGCACATGCAAGTAGCAAACGGGGTTACACATGTTTGTGCTTAAATCGACCCATGACAAAAATTTGGTTCCAATTGGTTGATGTTGGGAAAAGGGTAGTAGCCCTGAGGGTAGTCACCTGATTTATTTCTTTTATGTGATTGGTTGCTCCTCCTTTCTAACAAGATTTCTAATGTCAAACGTTTCATTTCAACTTTCGTCTTCATCCGATTGAGAGGTTTTTGCGCAACGTTTGAATTTCTGTTTTATGCAAGATTTTGGAGTCATGTCAGCCGTAAACTCTACAAGAAGTTCGTCAGTTATACTGTATATGAATAATTTACCAGAGAATAGTTTTCATATTGGGGGAAATATCTTTTCATATGTATCTTCATATACGGATCAAGCCTGCTTGCACATCAGATAATTTAATGTTATGGCGAGAAATGTTATCCCAGCAAATATGGCATTTGCATGTCTCCACTTCAATGGGATGAAATGATGGGTGAAAAAGTTCCGTATCACATCATCTAGCTTATGGCATATCTGGCCCAAATTTTTCATTCGAGAGGTTTCTGCAGCTGAAAGTTGTTGTAGGAACTCGTGAAATTGCTATCAGTGAAGAAATTTATAGTGTGAAGACGGCGAAAGTTTACAAGTCACGTATTTCTCTTTTTCTGAAGGACAATGGAATGAACTAGTTCGTATATCTTCTAGTATATCACATCAATTGGTTGTCGAATTTTACCGAAATAATTCTTTTCAGAACACTTTCAACGAAGTGATGAAGTCAAATGGTATAACATTGTCTGGCAATGCTTCATCTTCACTGATAAGTGAAAAGATATTTCGGAAACTCAAAACCGTTCTTCAAAATGCAATAGTTGTGTACTTAAAAGAAACAGCAAAATTGAAATCTTTAGAATTATCTGAAATGTTTTCCGGTGACAAATATTTCTACACAGCCTTTTTGGGAATAGAATTTAGTAAAATAGTAGAAGGTTATGTGGAATTTCTAGGAAGAAGAAACTTGATGTCGGCTGTAACCAATGATTTTCTACAAACACTAAATTTAGAAAACATTTTCAGCGTTATCAAGGATGAAATTCGTGAAAGTGATTCTAAATGAGAAAGCATATGTAAAGCAACATTTGCACAAAAGAAAGAAAGAAAGAAAAATCACAAACGCCCTTTTCAGGGCCACCCAATTTTTTCAAAAAGGAATACCATGATCGTACACGTTTTCTGTGAATATGTGTGTGTGTGTGTGTGTGTGTGTGTGTGTGTGTGTGTGTGTGTGTGTGTGTGTGTGTGTGTTGATATGAAGCTGTCTCATGTTCTCATTATTTAATTTAGTTTCCTTAGTTTTTACAGTCATGGTCTGATATTCTTTACCTTTATTTTCGATATCACAGAAATCATGCATTGTAACTTCTTTAAATGCATGACTCGATCCTATATTGATACGAAAAACATGCAAAATGTCTCTGCTCGGACTTAAAAGGTGTCCAAAAAGGGAATGCAGATACTAACATAAGTTCCTCACAAATCCCAACACGTGATTATCCCTCTTTGTTCTTAAACCTGTTGATATGTTCCTCACAAATCTCAACACGTGGCTGCACCTCTTTATTCTTAAACATGCTGATCTTTCGAATTCTCAAATGCCTATCTCCCTTCCCACACTTAAACGTTGCAATCATGGACTCCTAAAGCTGAACACATGATTCGTAGACACATTGTGGAAAATTCCAATATTGTTGATCTCGTGGACTAGATGCTTCGAAGCAAGGAATCTAAGTTACAAATTCCTCCTAAATTTGTAAAAGCATTAAAGGACATAAATTTGCCCACAAAGTACATTAAAAATAGACAAATGTTAAAAGTTCCTGTACAAGAAGGAAATTCTATTGTAACTTCTAAACGAAAGTCCAAAACTAAGAAAATATGTAAAAATCTCAACTCTGTTTCATGCCGTTGGATTCCTTATTAAAGTTAAATGGGATGAAAATGTCTCTTTCTTTGAGTTGAATCTTTTTTATGAAAGTATAATTAAGGTTATTTTCTGAAAAGTTTATTTGGTTAGTAGCTTAAATTTTGTTTGAAAGGCTTTCGTTAAGATCATTTTCAAAAAGGTCATTAAAAGAAATAGACGGTTTTTGGGGAAATACGTTTTAGAAAACCACAAAAATCCAATAAAGTAGCATGGAAAACACACGTCTGCTGAAAGTGAATTTCAGAAAATCTTCCGTTTCGCTAAAATCAATATTTGAATCAATCAGTTTTTATAATAAAATAAATCCGATTTCATGAATTTTCATCGAGTTAGTTTTTTTAATATTGTTTCTTAACTAAATGTACGTAAATTGGAAAGTAATCTTTATTCGTAAAACGAACACAAGTAAGAAAGAATGAGATGTTGTGAGTCATCAGTGAAGCAATAGACTTTTTATGAAAGTGTCTACCAGAGTCTACCTTTGACTAGATAGGCACTCAATACAATCTCCAGGTGGTTTCGACTCTTACGCTTCAGACCAACCCCCTCCCTCCTCCAAATTTAGAACAAAGAAAGTAATATCTTTCTCCACAGGTGTAAACTAACTTTATTCATTCAACACCCCCCTCAAGATTGTCAAAGAATTTATTTATCTTTAATGGCTGATTCTAGAAATTATTAATGAATTTTGTAATGTCCATAAGACAAGGTATCAATACCATTTGAGGTGATATAACGCTTATCGTCCAACAGGGATAATGCACGTTTTCTATGACATACAGTTTGCAGGTGATGTTTATCGCTTGCAATCTTAACCATAGTTTCTACTGATACTTCTTGATTAAACAGGCATAACTTGTAATCTTCATGGCGAACTTTGCACCACGTACGTTACACACCTTTTGCAGTCTTTTTTCATCGTTTTCCGTTTTCAAACTATACATTTCCGGTCTTAAGCCAACGAACTCTGCAGCAGCCACCCCACATAACTCGTCCTTCATTTTTCCAATAATGTTCTAATTTTTTTCACTCTGCAGCCTGTGATTTCGAATCGTACTCGGACGTATCATAAAGGTCTCTGTTTCCTAACATATCATCATAAACAGATTCAGTTTCGGTTTGATAGCACAATGAGTCTGTATCAG
The DNA here is from genome assembly GCA_039090855.1 of Macrothele yani. NCBI lineage: Eukaryota > Metazoa > Arthropoda > Arachnida > Araneae > Macrothelidae > Macrothele > Macrothele yani. The sequence continues at coordinate 133,928,378 of CM077010.1, read as the reverse complement.
TAAAAAGGAGCTTCATCTTTTCTGCATACAAAGATACCATCTGGTTGTAATGAAAATTATACATGAACACTTTACTTACATCAAGCATAGTGAATCGTGCATATACCGGTCTATTCAAGAAAAGCGATGTCTTCTTTCGTTGAACGGCAACAAGATTATCATAGAAAATTTTATAAGCGTGGAACGCAGGGGAGGCCACTAATTTCTTTGCTTGCTTTTCATGTTGAACTAATGTTACATCGACTCTTTTACGCATGTTTTCTATCGTTTTTCCAAAAATAGCGTTATTCATCAACTTAAAGAAGTTTTTCTCAAAGTCGTTTTCAGCTCGTTTACGACACTGTGTTAAATAGAATATAAGGACGAAGCCAGGAGGTTGCTTGAATTTTAACACTTTGTGTATGGTTTTTAGTTTCAATCCTAGTTTTAGATACATTTGTAAATTGCGATAATGAAGCACATACCCTCTTTTGTCATACAGATTATGAGTTAACTTGATTGTTTTAGCTGGGATTTATATATTCTTCTGAGTTGCAACCTTCATTACGAAAGGAGATAACATATCTCTGGAAATTATTATCTTTTCAGGTGCTAACGGATAATCGTTATGTGCATCATGCAATTCTTGAGGGTATTCTATAAGTCCACCTCCAAAATATAACCTTCATAATCATCTACCCCCACTGAAGAATGTCAGCTTCGGTGATACATTTTGGGTCAATCCATTTGAAACCACGTAATGGAATATTACAAACCATACTGGCGCCGTCAGGTTGTTCATATCATGGTACATGATATATTTATTAGGTAATGAAGGAGAGAAGTTAGAAAGATATTTGTTATTTGGTACACTATAACGATTTGAGATCATGCTGACTCCTCCACGTATACCCTTTTCGATAAAGGAATGCATTGTAGCATCAGTTAGAAGTTCCATCCTAACCTTCGTATATTTTAACATTGCGATCCATGAAAATCTAGGAAGGCTATACAGGTGACAAGGCTCAATCTCATATGCTCTCATACAGACCATCCTGAAATTCTCGAATACATCTGCTAAAAGTAGCACATCACTTTGCAGGTATAAGTCATGATAGTATCCAATGTGCTCATTTCGAAAACATTCCAGACAATGTGTGAATGATTATAATCGTCTTCTGTTACGTCTTCTTCCGTCAGTGAATGAAAAAAGCACTTTTTGGGGATAATGCAGTTTCACTGAATTTTTCAAAAGAGCTCATATAATCATATGGATAAACTCCCTTTCTTAGGAGCAATTCAAACTTTTCTTTAAGTGGAAAATGTTGCTTCAAAATTTTAAATTGTGTAGACTTCAAATTAAGGACCAGTTTTTCCAATGAAGTGTTTAGAAATTGAAAAGAATCCAGAAAGTGGAGATGCCCTAAAGAAAAGTAAATATATTGTTCCATATTCTGTGCAATACACTCTATTCTTCGATTTTTTATTTTTTCCTATTTTCTGCATGATGAGGTGGGTTTCATATTTTTTTGAGTTGTGTAGCAATACACGGATTTTTTTCGAGACCTGGAAATTCAAGTTGCAAGTAGAGTGGGCTGCAGTACGATATTCTCCCGTGATGTGATAGTGGTCTCTAACACGATTATCACCTAATGGTTTTTGACAAATGCCACAGTTGATTTGCGCTTTGAATGACATCTCATCCGCGAGTGTTATCTTCATGGGTGCGATTTTCGACAGCAATTTCAAAATTTCTTCTTCTTCGTGGAGTAGTTCTTCCAAGAAATGGTCAACTGCATTTTCACCCCGATAACATTTTATCGGTTTAGTCACCTACCCTTTAGGTCCAACTAGGACATAGGCATACCCACATGATAAGTGTTTTGATATGACTTCAATGTGAGACCTTAACGGGTTGTGCGCACATGACGAGATCTTTTCCAGAACACATTGAAAATTTGCGTAGATAACATAAGACACCCTTAATTGTTATGCATATTTATCGAAGGACAACCATTTTCTTCTTCCGTTGGAAATCGAATTCTCTGTACGCCATGCACTTGACAGTATGGAAGGTGATCAGTTAGTAGGGTTCTAATAGAAAACCCGATGTAAACGGTAATTGCAATAAAATGTCTCTCCGTTATTGTGTGTGAGGTCGCCTAAGAGACGACCCATGGATCTTATAAGACAATAATGGTTTGTGTCACCGTTTGATAGAAGCAATAAATTTACATGATGGATTGATCGTTTTTCAGTAATTCGTAGAGGGAAAACTTCATTATTCTCACACCCAAACACGTTAATTGAAATATCGGCATTATTTTCTTCAAATCTATTAATATTTTTTAGTGGAACTGGAAAACTATACCTTGTATATTGATCTCACTCGCATATTTCTCATAATGTGAAACTCGTTCTGGGTTGAATTCCCGTGATGCAGGATGTAAAGACGCAATCACTGACCATAAAAAGCCCTTGTCATCTTTATTTTGTGTATTTAACACCGCCTTTTCCCGGGCTATTTTGGTGGGATGGGGGAAATACGAAGGCGCAGCTAGAGGACTGTATTGCGCTGGTTTTACTTCTAGGAGAAGAACACTTTCTAAAGTCAACCCACTGTCTAGGTTCAGGAAATCCTCTAACGCTATAATTGTTTTTGCATATGCAGTATCTATATCACTCTCAATGTCATCAGTTGTCAAACTAGCAACACTCTTACTCCTGAAATAAGACGTAAATATTTCCTTCACGTTTTCTTTTGTTGTGCGTGAAAGTTCAACTTTTGCGTTGAGATACCATTTTATTCCTCTCTTAGAATTAATGTGGTTCTCCAGCAAAGCTCGAATGTTGTCTCTCGCGTTATTGAGGAACAGCTGTAAATCTCTTCTGTAGTTAGGTTCGGGGTGAATAACTACAGTTGAAAAGGTGTTTACAGCAGTATTACACTTATTTTACTTTTTCTGCTGAGGTAATGTTTTCATTTTCTTAGAAGGATTAGTTTCAGCAGAAACAGTAGCAACTTTTCTTTTTGTTAACTCATGATGTACTGTATGATTATGTCTTAGTAAGTCAGACTTGTTGTCAGTACGATAGCTATATCTATCGCACGAAAAACGCTTCTCTTCGGTGTGAGTTTTCACATGTCTGTTCAAAGTGAAGTGAATTTTTTTGCGAAATGTTTTTGAACAAACTGGACATGAATGAAGAATAGAAGCAGATGGTTCGACATTCTTGAAGTCGAAGGCTGATTTATGTCAACAGTTGTACGTTTATCATAATTAGCGTACGATGTAGATGCTGGGTTACCACCAGCTGTTGTCTGTCTTTCACTAACGGCACGATGAACACCTTCCATCGACTTGCTACATGTAAAACTTTCGATTGACAAACCATCAGTGTCGCTATTTGTGGGGAAAGTTCCCATAGCTTTATAAAATACTGCATGATGTACACTAGCGAATTTTCTTCTTGTTGACTCATGAACTTGCCGATGCACTCTACGGTTATGTCTTAATAAGTCACACATGTTGTTAGTATGATATCTGCATGTTTCGCAAGAAAACCGTTTCTCTCCCGAATGAGTTTTCCTATGTATTTTCAAAGTGATTTTTTTTTGCAAATGTTTTTGAACAAACTGCACATGACTGGACAATAGAAGCAGATGGTTCGATATTTTTCGAAGTCGAAGGCTGGTCTATGTCAATTGTTGTACGTTTATCATACTCAGCACGCGAGGTAGATGCTTGGTTACCGCTAATTGTTGTTTGTCTTTTATTATCAACACGAGACACATCTTCCGTTGACATGCTACATGTAAAACTTTCCTTAGGTAAATAATCAGTGTCAGCATCTGTGGGAAAAGTTCCGATAGCTCCATAAAATTCTGCCTGACCTGACATAATGCTCTCAGTAACTTGATCACTAAATAACGAAAGCATCTGTAAACAAGAAAGATGACACCGAATTTTCGTGAGTTATTTACAAGATTAAAAATCAATTAGAACTTTCGGGTCGACAATCGACCCGTCTTCAGATGGAGGAGAGCCGCTGCTGCACATGTGCTCCCATATATATGTCCGAGTATGATGACGTACAAGGTATGAAATAGCGTCGCAAGGGTGTCACTCTGTTGCCATCATTTCAATGCTAAATCACGAATCAGATGATGTCCATGTGGAAATATGATAAACAGGGTGCATATATATATATATATATATATATATATATATATATATATATATATATATATATATATATATCATCATCATCATCATCATCATTGTCAACCATTATCAATCCCCTGCTGGACGAAGGTCTCCCCAAGTTTCCTCCACAACGGTCTGTCTTGTGCCAGTCTCCTCCATGTCAATCCCGCAAACTTTCGAATTTCATCCACCCATCTTCCATGTGGTCTTCTTCTGGGTCTTTTCCTGTCCCTTGGAATCCAATCTAAAATTTCGGCTGTCCATCGATGGTCTGTTCTTCTGGCAGTATGTCCAGCCCATTGCCATTTCAGGGATTTAACTCTGATCATGATGTATTCCACTCTTGTCATTTTTCGGATATATATATATATATATATATATATATATTTGTTATAACTTACATATATAACAATGTTAAATATGTAAGTTATAAAATTGTTAAATATGTAAGTTATGACAAATATATATATTTTGCACCCTGTTTATCATATTTCACCATGGACATCATCTGATTCGATATTTTAAATTATACATATCGTGCAAAGACGGTGTAAGTTCTTTAATGAATAAGCACGTCTTTTGAATCCGTTCTGACGCAAATTAAATTTATCAAAGTTATTCAAAGTCAATTGAACCGGTATGGAAAACAATGGTATCTGACGGAAGAAAGAAGTTTTTCAATCGGGTTTTTAATCCCTCACATATTGCTGTAAACGGAATCGTGAGCTTACGCCCTCTGGTTGCCGACTTGTGCGTTAAGAAAAACATGAATTCATATGAGAAACATTTCGCACCGGAAACGCTCTCCAACATAGAAACAATTTTTCAAATCGGACTCTTAGAAACAGAGATATCGACAAAAATAAGATGTGACTTTACGTCACCTGGTGGGAAAACCATGCATTATTTTAGGAAGAAAATATTCTCAAAAGGTTTTTCCATATGAGCACTATCGGTCCAAGAAAAAACAATTTTGTCGAGTTTTCAGGAGCCCAGATTTTGCTACAAATACATCAGAAGCAGAAATTAACACTTATGCCCCTAATGGCCAAACCATTCTTTACCAAACATTAGAATTTAAGTGAAAAATATTTTCCGTCAGGTCTTGGATGCGATACAAGAAGAATTTTTCAAATCGGAGTTTTAGATGCAGAAATAACGCCGAAAACGCAATTTACCTCTGTGCCCCCTATCGGAAAGGCTATGATTTACTTGAACATTTTTATTTTATAGGGAAAACATTTTGCGTCGGAAGCACTATCGAACAAAGAAGGACTTTTTCAAATCGGACTCCTAGAAGTAGAGATACTGACAAAAAAATAAGATATACATCTACGCCCTCTGATGAAGAAACCATGCATTATTTCAAGAAGAAAATATTCCTAAAAGGTTTGTCAACATGAGTAGTATCGGTCAACAAACCACTTTTTTTTCAACCGAGATTTCAGAAACTCATATTTTGCTGCAAATACATCAGAAGCGGAAATGAAAACTTACGCCACCTGGTGGCCAAATCATTTTTACAAAAATTGGAAATTATGTGCAAAGGATATCCCATCACGAGCTGTATCCGGTGCAGAAAGAATTTTTCAAATCGGAGATTTAGAAGCAGAGATATAGGGGGGGGATATACCTTTACGCCCCCTAGCGGAAAGTCTATGATTTAATTGAAAATTTTGAAATTATATGAAAAACATATCATACTGGAAACACTATCCAACAAAGAAGGAATTTTTCAAATCGGACTCCTAGAAGTAGAGATATTGACCAAAATAAGATATACATCTACGCCCCCTGGCGTAGAAACCATGGAATAATTTCAGAAGAAAATGTTTCTAAAATGTTTGTCGACATGAGTACTATCGGTCTACAAACGACGAATTTTTCAATCGATAATTTAGAAGCTCATATTTTGCTGCAAATACATCGGAAGCGGAAATTAAGATTTACGCCCACTGGTAGCCAAACCATTTTTTTTTACAAAAATCAGAAATTATGTGCAAACGATTTCTCATCAGGAGCTGTATCCGGTGCAGAAAGAATTTTTCAAATCGGAGATTTAGAACCAGAGATATAAGCGGAAACGCAATTTACCTCTACTCCCCCTAGCGGAAAGTCTATGAATTATTTGAAAATGTTGAAATTATATGAAAAACATGTCACACTGGAAGCACTATCCAACAAAGAAGGAATTTTTCAAATTGGACTCTTAGAAGTAGAGTTATTGACAAAAATAAGATATACATATACGCCCCCTGGCGGAGAAACTGTGGAATATTTTAAGAAGAACATATTCCGAAATGTTTATCGATGTGACTGGCATCAGTACACGAAATAATTTTTTCAATCGATGTTTTAGGAGCGCAGATTTTATGGCAAATACATCAGAAGCAAAAATTAACACTTACGCCCCCTGGTGACTAAGGTATTTTTTACCAAAAATTTGAAATTATATGCAAAAGATTTTCCATCAGGCGGTGCATCCGCTCAATTTTGTTTTTTAAAATTGGAGTTTTAGAAGAAGAGTTATCCGGAAAAATGTAATTTACTTTTACGTTCCCTAGCGGAAAACTATGCATAATTTGAAAAAGTAACTATATCTAAAATACTGTTCGACATAAATGGAATCGAAAGATAAGAATATTTTTTCAATCGGATGTTTAGAAGCAAATATGTGGAATAAAACGTATTTTTGAATTCGACTTCATTTGCATTTACGCCCCCTAGCGGCGAAATTGTACATCGTAAAAAAAAACGAAATAAAGGATCATTATTTGCATATTTCAAGCTTTCCAATGCAAAAAGGATTTTTCCAATCTGACCAATAGTTGCAGAGATATCGTGGTTACAGACGGACAACCCGGTAACATAAGTACGATCTTTTTCTACAAAAAAGACGTGCTAAAAAAGGGGGAAACATTTATAAGCATATTTTCAGTTTAGTCACTTTTAAAATTTTGATATGCGTAAACGTGCGATGCATATGACCAAAAAGCTCGTAAAATAAACTCTAAGGAAATAAGCACTTCTTACCTCTCGATGAAAGGTGCTCTGATCAAAATCCTCAAATGATAAATCCATAATTACACAGTTTCAATATGAAGTGAAGCACACGAAATCAAAAAATGGCCTGGGTTGTATATAGGACTACAAACTTCTACTACAACTGATGAAGTAAGGTGTTTAACTGCAAAAGAGTGACCAAGATATCTGTTAATTTCCTAGGGTTGTTACCTCCGGCCAGTAGTCTTAATCTCTCGTGTCCTTGATACTTCTACCTGTTGGACAAAACAGGATATAACAAGAGGTAGCAAACAAAGACAGATAGTCTGTTGACCACGTGGATGTTATAATTTCCTGAAGTTATCTCCGGTCAGTAGTCTTACTCTCCCGTGTCCTTGATGCTTCCGCCTGTTGGAGAAAACAGGATATAACAAGAGATAACAAACAAAGACAGGTAGAGTCTGTTGACCTCGTGGATTGGGAAATTAATGCACTTCAAAATCAGCTTCTGAGAAATTATATTGTGACACACAAAGAGGAACAATCATCAGACATGTAACGTTTAAGTGTGAGAGAGGACGTAGGCATTTGAGAATTCCCAAGATCAGCATGTTTAAGAACAAAGAGGTGCAGCTACGTGTTGAGATTTGTGAGGAACATATCTATGCTTTTAAGAACAAAGAGGAGTAGCCACGTGTTGATATTTGTGAGAAACATATCAACACGTTGAAGAACAAAAAGGGATAGCCACGTGTTGAGATTTGTGAGGAATATATCAACACGTTTAAGAACAAAGAATGATAGCCACGTGTTAACATTTGTGAAGAACTTATGTCAGTATTTGCACCTACTTTTTGGATTCCTTTTAAGCTCGAGTAGAGACATTTTGCATGTTTTTCGTATCAATATAGGATCGGTTATATTTTTGTTTTTGTTTTATTGGAGGTTTAACGACCACCGCGAGCAACTCAATGGGCCATAAGCAGTCGCCGATGTAGGATCGAGTCATGCATTTAAAGAAGTTACAATGCATGATTTCTGTGATATCGAAAATAAAGGTAAAGAATATTAGACCACGACTGTAGAAACTAAATTAAAACATGAGAACATGAGATAGCTTCATATAAACACACAAACACACACACAGACACACACATGTATTCACAGAAAACGTGAACGATCATGGTATTCCTTTTTGAAAAAATTGGGTGGCCCTGAAAAGAGCGTTTGTGATTTTTTTTTCTTTCTTTTGTGCAAAGGTTGCTTTACATATGCTTTCTCATTCAAAGCCACTTTCACGAATTTCCTCCTTGATAACGCTGAAAATGTTTTATAAATTTATTGTTTGTAGAAAATCATCGGTTACAGACGACATCAAGTTTCTTCTTTCTAGAAATTCCACATAATTTTCTACTATTTTACAAAATTCTATTCCCAAAAATGCTGTGTAGAAATATTCGTCACCGGAAAACACTTCAGATAATTCTAAAGATTTCAATTTTGCTGTTTCTTTTAAGTACACAACTATTGCATTTTGGAGAACGGTTTTGAGTTTCCGAAATATCTTTTCATTTTTCAGTGGAGATGAAACATTGTCAGACAATGTTATACCATTTGACTTCATCACTTCGTTGAAAGTGTTCTGAAAATAATTATTTCGGTAAAATTCGACAAACAATTGATGCGATATACTAGAAGATATATGAACTAGTTCATTCCATTGTCCTTCAGAGAGAGAGAGAGAAATGCGTGACTTATAAACTTTTGTCGTCTTCTCACTAAAAATTTCTTTACCGAAAGCAATTTCACGAGTTCGTACAATAATTTTCAGCTGCAGAAACCTCTCGAATGAAAAATTTGGGCCAGATATGCCATAGACTAGATGACGTGATATGGATATCTTTTCACCCATCATTTCATCCCATTGAAGTGGAGACATGCAAATGCCATATTTGCTAGGATAACATTTCTCGCCATAACATTTAAATTCTCTGATGTGCACGCAGGCTTGATCAGTATATGAAGATACATATGCAAAGATATTTTATTTTCCCCAATATGGAAACTATTCTCTGGTAAAATATTCATATATAGTATAATTGACGAACTTCTTGTAGAGTTTACGTCTGACATGACTCCAAAATCTTGCACAAAACAGAAATTCAGACGTTGCGCAAAAACCTCTCAATCGGATGAAGACGAAAGTTGAAATGAAACATTTGATCGTAGAAATCTTGTTAGAAAGGAGGAGCAACCAATCACATAAAAGAAATAAATTAGGTGACTACCCTCAGGGCTACTACCCTTTTCTTAACATCAACGAATTGGAACAAAACATTTGTCATGAGTCGATTCAAGGACAAACATGTGTAACACCGTTTGTTACTTGCATGTGACCTGGAGGTGAGGATGACACCAACACGTGCATGGCTGACAGTAATTACTACCAAACCCCTAACCAAATTATTTCCCTAAGTTTTTTACTGTGATATTGTAAGCCTCCATTAAATTTTAATTCACAAAGCAGAGAAAAATAAAAATATGCTAAATTAAAGAACAACGTAGGTCAGATAAAAGAAATATGTTAGAAAAAATTACCCCCCCCCTCCTCCCCATTAAAATAATTAGATCTGATAGAAGAAATATGTTAGATTAAAAGAATAGCTTACCAAAAAAAGAATGTGATCTGATAGATGAAATATGTTAGCCAGAAGAATAATAGAACTGAATAAAATAATTAGATCTGATAGTAGAAATATGTTAGATTAAATGAATATCAAAGAATGCAAGAAGTAGATCTGATACAAGACATTTTTAAATTTCCTTCCATTAGCGAAACAATTGAAGTAGAAAAAGAAATACTCCCCTATCAGACACCTTTCCCAAATGGTCGGATGGTCTTGTGGTTGCAGTACTGCTCGCTTTCTGTATGACTGATTGTGTGTTCAAATCCTGCTGCGACCATCAGAGCATTTTTATTTCCTTTATACAAAATTTCCCGACCAGCATCTTGACGTCACGCCGTAATTAAATGAATAGTGAAGAAAGCAAGATATAGATCTGATACAAGAAATAGGTTCGATAAAAGAATTAGATCCGATAAAAGAGATATCACGCACGTCCTGACCATCCCCGTTCACACCCCGTCATCATGAGCAGCAGCATCAGCATCATACTCCAACGGCGTCACAAACACACCCCATATTGCATCATCATCAACATCATCATACCGCAATGACCACACCCTCATACCGCATCATCATCGTCATACTGTATACTGCAGCATACCGCATATCGCATACTGCAACATACCGCATACTGTAGCATAACGCATACCGTGTGGTAGTAGAACTCTCCCTATTCCCGTACTGTCGTTTCACCGAAACGTTCACTTCACCGAAACATCACTTTATCGAATGTTCACTTGATCGAAAGATCGTTTTAACCAGTTGCTAATTTCGATCGAAAGGTAATCAAACCCAAGGAAACTTTTCCGGGGTTTGACACAAAAGAGTATAATATATAAATAATTTCTGGCTCGATCCGGAGAGTTTCACAGTTTACAAATTACAACTCCACAAAATTTCTGCGAGGGCGGGGGTAACCCCAAAGATATGAAATACAGTATAAAGAATTTCAAGCAAATCGGCAGCAGATTTTCACCGTTTACAAACCACAATTCAGCAAATTCTCTGCGGGCATCCGCTACCTCGGCAAACTTGTGTGCAGGAGGGAGATGGGGGATATAAAATATAAAGAATTTCTTGCCCAATCGAAAACACTTTTTCAGCGTTTGCAAACTACAATTTCACAAAATTTCTGCTGCGAGCATCTTCTTCAAAAGTAACCCAGTGTGCAGGAGGGGGGGGGGATCGTAGCACCCAAAATATAAAACGTAATTATTTGTAGCCTATCGGGAGCAGATTTTCAGCGTTTACGAATTATAAATATACAAAATTTCTGAGGTCATCTGCTACCCCAAGAAAGCTGTCTGAGGGGGGGGGGGGAAGGGGATAACCGCCGACAGGTTTCCTGCGTTAGCACATGCCCGCAGATAATTTGTTGAGTTATAATTTATAAACGTTGATAATCTCCAGATCGGAAGAGAAATTCTTTGTATTTTATTTTTTTTGGTATTAATACCCCCCTGCCCACTCACACCAGGTTTGCTTCGTTAGCACATGCCCGCAGAGAATTTGTTGAGTTGCAGTTATAAACGCTGAAAAACTGCTTCGCATTCGGCTAGACATTCTTTATATTTTTGATATTAAGTCCCTTACACGCACGGGGTTCTTGCGGCAGTGGATGCCCACAGAAGAATATGTTATGCTGCAGTTTATAAACCATGAATTTCTTTTGTTGAGTTGTAGATTATAAACCTTTTTTTTTTATAAAGAATTACATTAAATATCGAAATTACGAAAATACGAAATGACGGAAACTTTGTGAGTCAGATAATCAGCCTCTGGGGACGTGCCCACGGAACAGACAAGAACGCAATTTTTACACGGCACCTTAAAATTTTTTATGGTCACTTCTCCTGTGGCCCGTACTCCGCTTTGTCTTTGGTCCGAAAATCATGGGAATGTCTAAATTTCTTATTGAAAACGAAATATTAAAAAATATTTTGTGAACAATGGTTGTTCAAGTAGTATAAAATATTGATCTTCACTAAATAAGTAAAATCTTTAGAAATCATTTCCGCTGTTTTAGAGTTTATAGAAACTGGCCCCGTCATCCAGTTTCAATAAACTCTAAAACTGCGAAAATGATTTCTAAAGATTTTACTTATTTACTGAACTAACAAAAATGGTACTTCTTTTTAATACTTCATTCAAAGCTGCCATCAAATATTCCTGGCTATTTCTTTAAACAGTTTCACATGAAGTTTCGCGAAAAAAAAAAAAGGAGTCTTTTTACTGAACCTTGAGTAGGATAGATGTCCTCTTAGCCGTGAGCCCCCCCCCCCCCCCCCCACCCCAACCTCCCACTCTATATCTTCTGGTCAGTAGACGGACAGGGATTTGGAAGGGGGTTGTTTTCTGTATCGGTGTTTAGGGCTGATGAAAATCATACACCTACTGAGTACCTGCCTAGAGCGTTTAACACAGAAGAGATAAAACAAGTGGGAAAAGCCTTTGTTAAGAAAGAGAGGTCGGAACCTTTTTTGAGGGTATGAGCTGAAAACAGATTTAACAGGTTTCATCCGGTTATTATATGGAACTGCTGAAAGTGCTCTTTCTAAATGCGATGTCGGGATCTGCTGTCAGATATCTTCAGATTCCACCCCACGGACAGTTCTCCAAAAGAGACTGAGGATGAATGACACCAGTTAACGTATCTCGCAAAACCAGCTTTCCGAATGCTCTTTTACGAGCATGGTAAGTCTCAGGGCTGGTAAATTGAAAAATAAATTTTCAGGTAAAGTCGGCGGGCTTGTAGATGCCATACTATGCGTTTGATGCTTCCAAAACCCAGAACAGTGAATTTACCTCCCACTCTATAACTTTTTTCTTTACAGAATTAAAAAAGAATAATCATTTTGGAGGCCCTCAACATCGTGAGGCACCGCGCCTGGGCCTCATTGGCATTCCTGCACATCTGCTCCCCATTGTGCCTGCGTGGTTGAGAATCATTGGCGCAACTATTTCTAGATTCACCTCCAGAAGTTTTTCTTTTTTTTTTTAGCGATTCATCGTTCGTACAATTTTGATTTCGCTTTTTCAAAAACAGTTCTGTACACTAATAGATAAGGCATTTATGCATAATGAAACAAAAGAATCATTTTTATAAACCGCTGAAAATAGGAATTCAGAGAATTTACAACAACGTCGGTCTTCCGGGGAAGGTGTGTGTGTGTGTGTGTGTGAGAGAGAAAGTAGGGGGGGGGCTTGCTTGTCTTTCTGGGAAGGCTGAGCTCCCTCCAGCTGCCTGCTAGCTGAATCTAGGAAATAAAGTCCGAGGAAAAAAGTCCAGGTGAAAAAGGTCGATGACAAAAAGTCCGAGACTGTTGATAAACGCGGAAAAAAAGTCCGGGAAAGAAGTCCAGGAAAAAGGTCCGAGATGGGCGTCTTGATTGTCATCATAGGTATGCTAATAATTCGATTTGACATACTGTTTGAATGTTGGGGTGGGGATGGGGATTGGGACTTACTTTCACACACGTTTTTCATTAAGGGGCCGGGCACAAAGTGCTGTTCCTTCGATGAACGCTTTGAATGTGTGGCAGTTTTCCAAGTTTCCTAATTATGTGTGGCAGTTTTCCAATTTTCCTAATTATGTGTGGCAGTTTTCGAAGGCGCCTAACGACGGTAAGGAGCTCCTTTGTTTGTCTGAATTTTCACGCCGGTTCATACCAGTTTAGGGTAACTGGCCACAAAAGTTCAACTGGAGGGGTGGGTGGAAGGAGGGTATAAAGATCGCCGATGCATGGCTTGTGTAGAGAATTGAATTGGAAACTCCAAACAAATTTAGAGAAACCATTCTATGTAAGCCAAGCGAGAATTTTACTTTACTTTGAAGAAATAAATTGTCATGACTTATAACTACATTTCTTAAAACTACAGTGTTCGACGAAACAACGGAATTACAGCGACTCATGCTGTGTTCAGAAAAGGACGATAAGGTGGGATTTTTTAATAACGCTGCACTTGTACTTAGGCACTAAATATTTACATAACATGTCAAGTTAGTAATATTTTTCGTTTACTTAATTAATTTATAGGCCCCTATACCTTGGCTTTTTTAACAGCTCTTAATCCGCCGACTTCATATTCATAACGTTTACGTATCAAATCAAGTCAATAGCATTACGCTTTTGCTTAGGCACTAAATATTAATTCATACACCCTAGGCCTAGGCCTTTTTAAAAAATTTTATTCTACCAATGCAATATTGACAGCGTTTACACGTCCAATCAAGTTAATAATAATGTGCTTTTACTTAGGCACGAAATATTAATTCAAGGGCCTAGGCCCTTTTACCAGTTTTTATTCAACCAATGTCATATTCACAGCGTTTACACAGAAAATCCAGTTAATAATATTGGGCATTTACTTGAGAACGAAGTATTAATTTATAGGCCCTAGGCCTAAGCCTTTTTTATTGTTTTTACTCTACCAATGTCATATTCAGAACGTTTACACATCAAATTAAGTTAATAGCATTACGCTTTCACATAAGCACGAAATAGTAATTCAGAGGCCTTAGGCCGAAGCCTTTTTAACAGTTTTATTCTATCTATGTCACATTCGCAATGTTTAGATATCAAGTCAAGTTAATAATACTGGCATAACTACGAAGGATAAGAAGAACTCTAGGATCAGGAAAATAACCAAATTTGAAGACATCGTGATCAAAGTAAAATTCCTGAAATGGCAATAGGGCGGACATACTGCCACCGATGGACTACTGATGTATTAGACTGGGTACCAAGGAACATAAAAAGACCCAGAAAAAGACCCCGTTGGAGATGGGCGGATGAAATTCGAAAGCATGCTGGAATGCCAAGGAGGAGATTAGCTCAGACAGATACTTGTGAAAGAAGCTTTGGGAGCTCTTCCAGCAGTGGCGAAGAAGAAAGTGTAAAAAAGGCCTAGGCGGGTGGCCTTTTAATTAATAGATGGTGCATAAGTAAAAGCGCAATATTATTATTGACATTACTTATTATGTAAATTTTATGAACATGGGAATGACGGAATGAACTCTTAGAAACGACCAGACGTTAGACTTAATAATTAATATTTTCCGGCCTGAATAATATCACAATATTAATAATTTGACGTGTTACGTAAACGTTACGAACATGAGCATGATGGAATAAAAAAAGCCGACACCGGAAATTTTCCTCACCGTGTCAGCCTGTTACTATAAACGACGGTAAAAATGAAAAACATGTGTAGGTTGCATTAAAAAAAAGGAAATGCCGATCCTGGAAGTTTTCCCCACATATTTGTGCTTGTTGTACGGCTGCATCTTGTTTTAAACAGCGTGAAAATGGAAATGATGACCCCGGAAATCTCCCCTACATTCGATATTTTTGTGCAAACTGCAGTTTGTGCTCGGTCCCTGACCGAAAAAGGTGGTGGGACTTTTCCTGTGGGGAGCTTTTTTGTCCACCGAAAGTAATGGGATTCAATTTACTATAAGAGGGACTGAAATCTCCGATATACATGCAGGTGACGAGCGAACTGCAATTGTGATAATTATATTTGCTTCCGTGCCCCAGCACTATTTAGAACATTTCTTAAAATGTTTTAGAGAAGCGGTAATGTCTACGTGAAGAAATTACTACCAGATCTGAGAAAGCGAAACAGATTGGTCAAAAGCGGGAGATATGTGTGTGATACCAGTAAAATGTCAGTTGACCAAATAGAAAAATAGCTGTTTACATCGATGCAATTGTTCGCATAGGACGCTATTGTTTTAAGGAACGCACTCGTTTCTCTCCCCACCACTAAATTATGCGCCGCAGGAAAAATGTATCTCCAGCATTCTTTTCACGGAGGAAAAGGTTGTTAATCTGGGGGGACGTGAAGGGGTGCGGTGTTTGCACAAAGTTTGAGTATCCAATTTTAAGACAAAAGAATTCGCACTTTGCAAACAAGCTGTTTCGTTCTTCACTCGGATTCAGAAAATAGACAAAAAAAACTTAAGGGGTTGTATAAGAGTCACACTTTTGCTTTGTTTACTCAAGCACCTAGATCGGGTACGCAAAAGTTGCTACCGGAAAAGTGATCACCGGAGAACTGGCCACATTACAATTTCACACAGCCGCCGGGTTAGCCTTCCCTCAGCCCCCGCCCATCCTCGAAGTTTCCCCCAAAAAACGTTCGGTTCGTTTGATCTTCGTTAGATCAGATTTGGTCAACTGCTATCTTCGTTCGGGTACGGAGAACTGGCCACCGGAGAATTGGCCACATCGCAATTTCACTGCCATAAAATTGTTCTGAATAAACAAATACCGTGTGGTTATATTTCCTACTACTTGAGCAACTATTGTTCACAAAACATGTTTTTTTAATGTTTCATTTTCAATAAGAAATTTAAACATTTCCATGATTTTTGAGGCCAAAGGAAAAGCGGAGAACTGGCCATAAAAATTATGAAGGGCCGTATGAAAATTATGTTTTTGGCCGTTTCGTGTGGCCACGTCCCCACAAGCTGGTTATCCGAGTCGGAGAACGGCAAATTGGTACCGTCATATGAAGTTTCCGTAATTTCGTATTTTCTTAATTGCGATATTTAACGTACTTCTTTATAAAAAAAAATATTATCTACAACTCAACAAAATAATTTCAGAGTTTATAAACTACAGATCCACAGATTCTCTAAGGACATGTCCGTAGGGGGGGGGGATTTATTACCAAAAATATAAAATATAAAGAATTTGTGGTCCGATTGGGATATTTCAGCGTTTACAAATACAACTCAACAAATCCTCTACAGACATGTGCTAACGTAGGAAACCGGGGGGGGGGGGCTTATTACCGAAAATATAAAGAGTTTCTGCATGGACCGTTATCGGGAGTTTTCAGCGTTTACAAACACGCTCAACAAATTCTCTGCGGGCATGTGCTAACTTAAGAAAGCTCTTCGGAGGGGGGGGGGTACTGTGGAAAAAATAAAATATAAAGCATTTCTGGTCCAATCCTGATATTTTCAATGTTTGCGAACTACAACTGAACGAAACTTCTGCCGGCATCTGCTACCGTAGGAAATCTGTCATTGGGAGGGAGGAGGGGAAGGGCTTTACGCAAAAAATATAGAATATAAAGAATTTGTAGAGCTGTAGTTTGTAAACGCAGGAATCTTCCAATCGGACCAGAAATTTTCTATATTTTATTCCCCACCCCCTTACCCTGATAGGCTTCCTGCGCCAGCTAATGCACTGAGATAATTTGTTGAGTTGTATTTGTAAACGTTGAAAATCCCTTGATCATACCAGAAATTCCTCATATTTTATATTTGGTCAATAAAATATCCGGGCGGCCAACAGAAGGGCCAGCAGTTCAGGCCAACAGCTGGCCATCAGTTATCCATCACAGGCAGTAGCTGCCACAAGTGGCCCTTCAGCGGCCCTGCAAGCACGTGCCGTAAATGATGGCTAGCCTAATGTGGTCCGGTAGTTTCCCGGCAGTGGCAGCCGGCAGTCACGTGACGTAACTTATGGCTTGCCGAATCTTGTTCGCCAATTTCCCAGTACTAGCCATAAAAAAAAAATTAAGGAGAACCGGAGTTTCCCAAAGCTACAACTTTTTTCTTCTCCCCTTACGAAACTTCTGAATTATGGCACTGCGCTGGGGGAATTTTATCTACAGACCGGAAAAACGCCCGTCTGCATCTGGGTGGAAAGAACCAGAGCTGTCGGAATGGGAGGCGAGCTCTCTACAGACGGGACTGATTTACCACGCACGAGCGTGTGCTTGAAGCTGAGTCTCTTTCCTGCGGAATGTGCAATCGAACGGTTCTCTCTTTAATTTTACAATATTGCAAGGTATTTTACATAAATGTCAGTTTCATATAATTCATAAATTTATTTTTTAAACTTAACGATAATTTTTTTCTTACCTTAAGAGAAGTTCACTCATTTTCAAGGAGTGTACCAACTTAAATGCGCTTTCCAAAGTTTTGTGCTGCCCTTGTCTCGATAGGCGCTTGTTGAATTAATATATTTATCTGTTCATGTCACATTCTGTTACATTTTTAACGTTGTATCTTTTCTTTCCGTTGTCCGAAGCTACATTTGTTTTAAAGAGGAAAGGTATTTTATTTTACTTCTCGTTATTTTTAGAAGCGAATAACTCCAGTCTTGTGTATTCAACCTATGGATGAATACATTATATCCACACAGAGTTACTTTTTTCTTTCAAATAATTGATAAATTTTGTACGCGTATAATTTTTTTTTTCCGACAAACGTTTTTTAAAGTTTTTCCAGGAATGTTGTTTCAAGCGGTTTCAAACTATTTCTTGTTATTCATGGGAATGGAGTGGGAGTATTTCACGACTGTAATCTAGTATTTCATGGCTTAATCTGATATCTTCGTCGACGTGGTTTTTCATTAGGAAATTAGTTCGCCTCTCTACATGTGACTTTTTTCTTAACATCCACTAAAATAACATGACAGCGATAGCTTTGTCTTCAACTAACTGGTACCACGAGATACACAGCACGGGTTGCTTCTGCGCATCCGTAGTCCCATTGCTTCCACCTGGTGTTGGGGTTGCATCGGTTGCCAGCTACGGGCCACTAGTGGCACTTGCTTGGAGGCTCGCAACTCACGGCGATGCTGCAGGGCCATCAATGGCTTGCCAAGTGATAGCGCTGCCACCAACGGACCGCTACCGGGCCATGAGCGGCAGATTTCAGCCAGCAGTGACACACCACTGCCAGCTGGTGGCCAGCAGTTATCTAACACTTGTGTTTTTGCTGGGCAGCTGGCAGTGATAGGTCACTGCTGGCTGAAATCTGCCGCTTACGGACCGGTAGCGGTGCGTTGGTGGCAGCCATTGATGGCCCTGCAGCATCGCCGTGAATTGCGGGCCTCCAAGCAAGTACCACTAGTGGCCAATAGCTGGCAACCGATGCAACCCCAACACCAGGTGGAAACAACGGGACTACGCATGCGCAGAAGCAACAAGTGCTGTGTGTCTTACGGTACCAGTTAGTTGAAGACGACGCTATCTGTGCTATTTAGTGGATGGTGAGAAAAAAAGCCATATGTAGAGAGGCGAATTAATTTCCTAATTAAATGCCATGTAGACGAAGATATCAGATTAAGCCATGAAATACACCCACTCCATTCCCATGAATAACAAGAAATAATTTATCTGTAATCTTTCGTTTTAACATACACTAAACCGCTTGAAACACATTCCTGGGAATACATTAAAAACACGTTTGTTGGAAAAAAAAAAGAACTATGTGCGTACAAAATTTATTAATTATTTGAAAAAAAAAAAAAAAAAAAAGCAACGCTATGTGGATATAATGCACTCATCCATGGGTTGAATACTCAAAACTGGAAGAATTATCTTCTAAAAATAACGAGAAGTAAAATAAAATATCTTTCTTCTGTAAAACAAATGTAGTTTCGGACAGCGGAAAGGAAAGATACAAATTAAAAATGTAACAGAATATGACATGAACGGGTAAATATATTAATTCAACGATCGGCTTACAAGATAAAGACAGCACAAAACTTTGGATAGCGCCTTTAAGTTGGCACACTCCTTGAAAATGAGTGAAGTTCCTTTAAGGAAAAAAACAACATTACGTTGAAAAAATAAATTTATGAATTATGTAAAACTGACATTTATGAAAAATACCTCGCAATATTGTAAAATTAAAAATAGAACCATTAGTCACATAATCCGCTGAAGAGAGGCTCAGCTTCAAGCTAATGCGCGTGCATGGCAGATTAGTCCAGTTGGTAGAGCGCGTGCTTCTCACGCAGACAGACAGTCCTTGGTTCAGATCCAAACGAGCGTTTTTTAGGACCTGTTGAGAAAATTTCCCCAGCGCAGAGCTATAATGCAGAAGTTTCGTAAGGCGAAAAAAAATAGTAGTTGTAGCTTTGGGAAACTGCGACTGTCCTTTATTTCATTCCATGGCTACTATTGAGAAATTTGTGGTACCCTCGTGGGGGTACCGTACCTCTTTAACAATTATGACTATGAGTTCACTTACCGATATGAATAACGTATCTTCTCCTCTCTCTCCTGTCAATGATGACATGTTGAACAGCTTGCAAAAGATTACTTTAAGTTTTACTGAAATATATTCCATAAATCCTGACGAGATAAGTCCTTACATCACTGTTCTTCTCTAGTAGAAACTCTTGATCTACTATCCGTTGCCAAACGGTGCTCTATCAGCCAAGATCTTACATATTTTTTTGGATTAAATCGTTCAATGGGAGGTCCATTTGAATTTATAAACATGAGGCTAGATACATTGGAGATTATTAAAGATACTCTGAGATCGGTTATAATGTTGTTCATTAAGCTGAATCCTCGTTCGCATTCAGCTGTCGAACAAGGCAGAGTTGAAATCGTTCTTAAGAGGGGTTTTTAAGTTTTCTGGCACAACTTGGACGTTTTCAGTATATTCTCTCAGTCCCTGAATAGCTTGTATTTCATCAACATTAAAACGCCTGCAGATTCGCCTTGTTTCTAGTTCTCCATAGCGCACGTCGTCTGTTTTAATATTTATTCGCTCTAATGAAGAAATGTCCTTAAGAAGTTGTACATTTTCACTGTTTGAATCTGAACACAGTCTGGATTTCATCCTGTCAACCGTGCTCTAAATAAACTGGTTTCGGTTAATAGGTACAATTTTGTTGTTACGAATCAATGGGATATTTTTAAATAATAATTCCTCGTTTGCTGCTAACGCTAAATGAGTTTTTTCCCAGGATTTCCTCCGGAGCTCTCTATAATTCGTATGGCTCTTTTTATCAGATGTTCAGCTCTTGGCAGCGGTGTTGTTCGAGATTGAAGTTCTGTTGATAATATGGACAATTCTTGAAGAATGTCATACATAAGTCCTAAATCCAAAACAAATTCGGGTCTTTCAAGCCTTTTCTTTAAGCCCATAAAAGTAGATTTCAAGTTTTGATCTTCAGAAGACATTGGGAAATGGCAGTGTAAAGCTTCATATGATTTCCATACGGCCTCCACTATTCTGAAAATACTTGAAACCGCGCATGTTCAAAGAATTCGTCCTACTTTTTAAAATTTCAATCCTAATTCACCGCAAGCGTTCTAAAGAGCACGATAATTTTTTGGGGATTGGCTTTACAAACTGTATAGCTTTTCCAAGAAGGATTTAAAATGGTTTATTCCTTGCACATCGATCCTTTATAACGTCGGATACAGACAGTTCTAATTTATTATTAAGACAGTGCCAGGTGAAAAGATTCGGATACCTTTGTCGAAGTCGATTTGCCACACGTGAATGTTTGCCTGTCATGACACTGGCTCCATCAGTGTCAATTGCGATCCAATTCTGTTTTAAATAATCTTTATCCAAAAAATTCATTGTTAGAATTTGTAAGAATTCGATCTCAATATATTCTGAATCTTGAAATTCAAATTCACACAGATCAAGGAAAATGTATTCGGGATTCCCCCCCTCCCGCCTAAACAAGTTTTTAGGTAAATTATTAGAGTAGGTTTGTTGCTTAAACTTGTTGATTCATCAATAAGCACATTTTACTTTGTGTTTAAAGAAATAATTCGTGAAATCTCATTTCCTTCGCTACGTGATTTATTATGTTTTTTTGCAGAATATCGATAATGAAGAATTGAACCAAGATCGAGGCCATTTATCTGCTGTAATCTGATGATGTGTTCATGACCAGAAACTGGTTTATTTTTCTTTGCTATGTAATAAGCAGTCCTGAAAATCTTGACTGTAGGTTCTTCTGCTGCAGTAGTAATTGTATTTACGCATTCTTCCATGCGCTTTTCCTGCAATTCTTTAACTATGTTTGCCGTTGATTTGTGACTTTCTGATTTAAACATGTTTCTTAATTTTGCTACGAAAATTAGCTAATTTGCTGGTACGATCCTTACCGGTTGCCTCAATTAAACAGCCACTCCATTCTTCAGAGATTCTCAATCTCTATCTTTTTAACACTCTCAAGATTTTGACTGTAGAACAAAGTGCACAGCCAAGTTTACCAAAGGAACGTTTGAGCCATGTGTATTCATCTTTAAATTCAGGATACTATATTTCAGGCCATGTTACCTTTGTAGTTCTGCTTGTGCCAGATTCTGTTGAAATGAACTCTTCCTCCTCCGGGTCTGGAACTTTTTTCAGTTTCCTTCTTTTTACTGATGTATGTCTTTCACCATTTTCTGTATTTTTCTTGCTAGATAAAGTTCCTGTATCTAGTCGCCGTTTCATACCGTGATAAAATACAAACCCAGCGATAGTCAATCACGACTTCTTGTGCTTTACCACACTATCTACAAAACACATAAATCCTCAAATATGGGGTCAATATGAGTCATGAGAATATAAACTACTGACAAAGAAGTTAGTAAGGTCAGGAAAGGCATTGATTATGATATGCTTTCCAACATACCAGAAACCATTACTCAAGTTATGAGGATAATGGCTGTAGAATGAATCTCGCTCCTATGACCTGACTTTTGATCCCATTTCGATGATATTAAACAGAACCGGCAAAGTATTATTAGAGGTAAAGTATTATTGCGGTAAAGTATTATTGCGGAACAACATGATAAAATTTTGTCTCAATCGAAGCATTTTTACGTAAGTTATAACGCAATATCAGGAACACCGAGCATCGCTCGGTTAAAGGGGATGAGGGCACAATTTTATTTTAATTTTGATATGTTATTTCCAAGTATTGTAATGCTAAGTCGTTCAGTTGCACGTTGTCTCAAGTGCTCCAGTCGCTGAACACGTTCATCCGCGGTTTCGGTTGCGATTCACTGTGATGAACGGCTTCGTAGTTCTTCCAAGCGCTGGTTACGTTAATTGTTCGGATGATTGAGCTGCGATTCGCTGTCTATTTATTCGCCGCATTTGTGCGAGGTTTTCTTCCGATATAGATTCATTGAGGGTTAAAACAACGTCGGACATTATTTCCATGCTCCTCTCCTTAGCTGCTCGGAATGGTCTTTTTGTAGGCTGATCTTATTCCAATGGAAGGTCATATGTTTCGAGACTGGATTGTGATCGGAAACAATCGGCTCTTGAATGTCCAAGCTGTTCCATATTTACTTCTTCCGCTTGTTCTTGTTCCAACAGTGCCGTATTCTATTTATTCTTCTTATTAAAGTTGAAACGTCCACGTTTCGTAGGGGTTGACCAGCCATATTTTTTTTATAATGTTTTACCATCCAGTGACACTCTGTTAATAGTAATTAATAACAAGAAAGATGACATCGAATTTTCGGGTGTAATAAGCACGTTTTTTGAATCCGTCTTGGTGCAAATTAAATTTATCAAAGCAATTCAAAGTCAATGGAACCGGTACGGTAAACAATAGTATCTGACGGAAGAAAAAAGTTTTTCAATCGGGTTTTTAATCCCTCACATATTGCTGTAAACGGAATCGTGAGCTTACGACCTCTGCTTGCAGACTTATGCGTTAAGAAAAACATGAATTTATATGAGAAACATCTCGCACCAGCAACGCTCTCCAACACAGAAAGAAGTTTTCAAATCGGACTCTTAGAAACAGAAATATCGACAAAAATAAGATGTGACTTTACGTCCCCTGATGGGAAAACCATGCATTATTTTAGGAAGAAAGTATTCTCAAAAGGTTTTTTCATATGAGCACTATCGGTGCAAGAAAAAAAAATTATCCGAGTTTTCAGGAGCCCAGATTTTACTACAAATACATCAGAAGCAGAAATTGACACTTATGCCCCCTAGTGGCCAAACCATTCGTTAACAAACATTAGAAATTATGTGAAAAATATTTTTCATCAGGTCTTGTATGTGATACAGGAAGAATTTTTCAAATCGGAGTTTTAGAAGCAGAAATAACGCAGAAAACGCAATTTACCTTTGTGCCCCCTAGCGGAAAGTCGATGATTTACTTGAAAATTTTTTATTTGTAGGAGAAGCATTTCGCTTCGGAAAACACTATCCAACAAAGAAGGAATTTTTGAAATCGGACTCCTAGAAGTAGAGATATTGACAAAAATAAGATATATACCATGCATTATTTCAAGAAGAAAATGTTCCTAACAGTCCTTTCGACATGAGTAGTATCGGTCAACAAAATACTTTTTTTGCAATCGAGATTTTAGAAGCTCATATTTTGCTGCAAATACATCAGAAGCGGAAATAAAGACTTACACCACCCGGTGGCCAAACCATTTTTTACAAAAATTAGATTTTATGTGCAAAGCATTTCCCATCAGGAGCTGTATCCGGTGCAGAAAGAATTTTTCAAATCCGAGATTTAGAAGCAGAGATATAGGGGGAAAGCAATTTACCTTTACGCCCCCTAGCGAAAAGTCTATGAATTAATTAAAAATTTTGAAATTATATGAAAAACATGTCACACTGGAAACACTATCCAACAAAGAAGGAATTTTTCAAATCGGACACCTAGAAGTAGAGATATTGACAAAAATAAGATATACATCTACGCCCCCTGGCGTAGAAACCATGGAATATTTTCAGAAGGAAATGTTTCTAAAAGGTTTGTCAACATGAGTACTATCGGTCTACAAACGACGAATTTTTTCAGTCGAGAATTTAGAAGCTCATATTTTGCTGCAATTACATCGGAAACGGAAATTAAGACTTAAACCTCCTGGCCAAACTATTTTTTTTACAAAAATTAGAAATTATGA
Organism: Macrothele yani; assembly: GCA_039090855.1. Classification (NCBI taxonomy): domain Eukaryota; kingdom Metazoa; phylum Arthropoda; class Arachnida; order Araneae; family Macrothelidae; genus Macrothele; species Macrothele yani. Next base: position 133,903,837 of record CM077010.1, on the reverse strand, counting down.
GCAAACGATTTCCCATCAAGATCTGTATGCGGTGCAGAAACAATTTTTCAAATCGGAAATTAAGAAGCAGATATATAAGGGGAAACGCAATTTACCTTTACGTCCCCTAGCGAAAAGTCTATGAACTACTTGAAAATTTTGAAATTATATGAAAAACATGTCACACTGGAAACACTATCCAACAAAAAGGAATTTTTCCAATTGGACGCCTAGACGTAGAGATATTGACAAAAATAGCAATATTTAAACAGTGAAACTGTGCAATATTTTAAGAAGAAAATGTTCCGAAAATGTTTATTGATGTGAGTGGCATCAGTCCACGGAAGAATTTTTTCAATCGATATTTTAGAAGCTTAGATTTTATGGCAAATACATCAGAAGCAAAAATTAACACTTACGCCCCCTGGTGGCTAAAATATTCCTTACCAAAAATTTATACTGATATGCAAAAGATTTTTCATCAGGAGGTGTATCCGCTGAAGAAAACATTTTTCTAATCGGAGATTTAGAAGAAGAGATATCAGGGAAAATATCATTTATTTTTACGCCCCCTAGCGGAAAATCTATGCGTAATTTGAAAAAGTAACTATATCTAAAACACTCTTTGACATAAATGGAATCGAAAGATAAAATAATTTTTTCAATCGGATGTTTAGAAGCAAACATGTGAAAACAAACGTATTTTTGAATTCGACAGCATCTGCATTTACGCCCCCTAGCGGCAAAATTGTTCATCGTAAAAAAAACGAGATATAGGATCATCATTCGCATATTTCAATCTTCCCAACGAAAAAATAATTTTTCAAATCGGACTAATAGTTGCAGAGATATCGTGGGTACAGACGGACGGACGGACAAACCGGTAACATAAGCACGATCTTTTTTTACAAAAGACGTGCTGAAAATGAACTAATCATATTTTAGCACAGCGGATGCGCTCGTCATTAAGTGACTGTTCAAAAATGTAACAAAACAAAATATGGTGTATTAACAGTTTACTTTTTAAAGGGAAAAACACACCAGCGTTCCGCTGCTTATACTGTACTACGCATCAACTCCAAGCAGCTGGCACCACTCACTTTTAGTTCTAGAAGAAAAGTGAAGCAAAGCGTAATACGCACACAACGCGTGATGTAATGAGACAAATTTTTGCGAGAGTGTGGCGTCATAAAACTTTAATAGGATACGCACACAACGCGTGAGTAATGAGGCAGATGGCGTGACCGAGCGCCAACATCTCAATCGCGAGAATGTGACATCATAAGATTTCTAAGCATGGGAAACATTAATAGGACGACGCCATGACACTAAAAACGTGGTAATTCGGGGTGGTTATTTAACCCACTAAACGAATTTTCCTAAAGTCGAGATCAAGCTAAATCGATTTCTAGTACCAGAAAACGGTAGGTTAACGACTTTAAGCAAAATCCTTAGAGCCGTTTTCAAAATAAAATTTACATACATACAAGAATTGCTCCTTTAATAGTATGTAATAAGGGCAATGGAATGGATCACGATCCTATGTCCTGACCTTTGACCCCATTTCGTCCATTTCCAATAGGGATCGTCCCCAGGTGGTAGTAAAATTTCATCGAAATTGAACAATTTTTACGCACGTTATGACGCATAGGGGCAATGGAATGCATCCCGTTCCTATGTCCTGACCTTTGACCCCACTTCATCCGTTTTCAATACGGTTCATTCCCATGTGGTCCCCTACGACATACTAAACTTTCATCGAAATCGAACCATATTTACGCAAGTTATGGCGCATAAGGGAAATGGAATGGATCCCGCTCCTATGTCGTGACCTTTGACCCCACTTCACCCATTTTCAATACGGTTCATTCCCATGTGGTCCCCTACGACATACTAAACTTTCATCGAAATCGAACCATATTTACGCAAGTTATGGCGCATAAGGGGAATGGAATGGATCCCGCTCCTATGTCGTGACCTTTGACCACACTTCACCCATTTTCAATAGGCTTCGTCCCCTACCACATACTAAAATTTCATCGAAATCGAACCATTTTACGCGAGTTATCGTGCGGACAGACAGACGGACAGACAGACAGACGTACGGACGAACAGACGGACAAAGCTGGAGCATATGCACTTCTTCAATTTACGGTTGGAAAGCGTAAAAAAAAGACTTGACGTCTTTCTTCTAAACAGACAAGACTGAATAAAAGACACAACACACAATAGTACAGAGGAGAGGTTTATTGAGGGAGGGCGCAGTGGCTGGAGGGGTAGGGCATACCGGTACATGTGGCAAAGGGAACAGCACCTGGGGAAAAAGTCCCTCTTCACAAGAGCGCAATGGGAACATCCCCCCCCCCTCTTGTGGAGAGGGACACATGTGGCGATGGGAACATCTGGTGGAAAAAGTCCCTCTTCACAAACGGGACTTTTCCCCCTAGGTGTTCCCATCATGACTCATCCCTTTCCCATTTTACTACCATTCCTCCAGCTATTAGCAGATCAGTTTCCTTTACATTTCTCTTTCGTGCTGGAGAGAGCAAATTGGTTTTGTCCCTCGGGCTGCAGAAAATCACCGTTCGTGTGAAAGCTCTGTAGAATCAATGCCGCCGTTCGTGTTTTTTTGCCGACAGTTATTCTAAAGTATAAATTTTTTTTATAGTAATATCAGTATTAAACAAAAGTATCACAAAGGACAAATTTTGAAGATATAAGATATTCTGTCAGAGAAAAGCACAGGGTATACGGCGTATACCGCCGTATACCCTGAGGGTAACTTATTCGTAGTGAGGGTATACGGCGTATACCGCCGTATACCCTCCACTACGAATAAGTTATTCGTAATAGTGCATTTCTTTAGTCACGATACACTTTAACAACATGAGCACGCGAACAGTTCACAAACTGCAGTGTTCCAGAAACAGTACCACCCTTAGCCCGAAAGCCGATAAACATCCCTTTTTGCAAATTTAATGAATCGCTCATTTTATCCATGACAGCAACGAGTGATACGTCTTCAGAATGCCTACAGCACATCTTATATACCCTCCAAGCCAGCTCACGACACGTGCCTTCTTTCACTGGCTACAGGCTGTTGATGTCAAAAGTAGGAAGTGGTCACAATAATGTGACTCGACTGTGTGTGTGTGCATACAGTATATATACACTGCTGGTCACCCAAAATGCAACACCAAGAAGGACACGAGATAGCAAAGCCAGATTTACTGGACACATAACAACAGATACAAAGTTGAAAGGATTGAGCTTACAGGCCCGTGCGACTTGCGGAACACGCAGACATCAATAGTCCGTGTTGCCCCCATGGCTGGCAATAACGGCCGCTACACGCCGCGGCATCGAACGAAGGAAGCTTTGGATGTGGGCTTGGGGTATGTCGGTCCAGGCTGCTTCCACACGTTGCCACAGTTCATCAGACGTAGCCGCGGGTGGTGCTTACCGTGCCACTCGATTGCCGATCAACGAGCAGACGTGTTCGATGGGCGAAATATCGGGAGAACAGGCTGGCCACGGCACCTGGTGGGCAGTGAAGAATCGTTGAACGATGTGTGCCACGTGCCGGCGCACGTTGTCCTGTTGAAACGTGGCCGCTGACAGGTCCTGCAGGTAAGGGAGGACTACAGGCTCCAAAACGTCGGAGATGTAGCGGTGGTTGTTGAGTGTACCGGCGATGCGTACCATAGTGGTGCGGGTGTCATATCCAATTGCGCCCCAAACCATAAAGCCAGGGGACGGACCGGTATGGCGATGCATAATGCAGGCTTCAGACAGTCTCTAGCCACGGTGCCGCCACACGCGGATCCAACAATCGTGGTGTTGCAGCAGAAGCGGGATTTCTCGGAGAAGACAATGTCGTGAGATTCCGTAGTCCAGGTGCGGCGTTCAACGGCCCACTGCCGCCGCACTCGCCGGTGGTGTAACGTCAATGGTAATTGGAGCAATAGGCGCAGTGCGACAAGTCCCCGCTCCTGCAGACGACGCCGAACGGTACGTGCTGACACAGGTTCTTGCGAAACACACCCTAATTCCTGCGCTAACGTTCGTGATGGGGCGGGGCGAGCCGTCAATGCCCGCCGCACAACATGCCGGTCCTCTCGTTCGGTGGTGTGCCGCGGCTGCGGCAATCGCTCACGGCGGATCCATACTCGCCTCACTGTGGCTGGATGTCGTACTTCACGGGCGCCGATGTCTCGGTACGATAACTCGCTGTCGCGATAAGGCACTATTCGTCCTCTGTCGAACTCCGAAACGTGCTGGAATGACTGCCGTATTCTGCGACGAGGCATCAGGAAGCTTCCCACGCACAAGTCCAGCAGCACAACACACTTTCACTACTTACACCCCGCCTTCAGTGCACCCTTCTTATAGTGCTTCTCGGTGGCGTGCCGGGAGCACATGATTTGCATATGCCCTGCAATGCTAATCGTTTGCATGTCCTCTCGCGGAAGACGTATGCTGCGAATTTCAGGCCAATCGGATGCTTCCTTCTCGGTGTTGCATTTTGGGTAGCCAGCAGTGTATATCGATGTAATCGCCTAATTTATTTAAACGTTAAAATTCTGTTACATTTTTAACGTTGTATCTTTCCTTTGTGTTGTCCGAAGCTACATTTGCTTTAAAGAGGAAAGCTATTTTATTTTACTTCTCGTTATTTTAGAAGCGAATTCCTCCAGTCTTGTGCATTCAACCCATGGATGAGTACATTATATCCACATAGCGTTGCTTTTTTTTTATTATTATTCTTTCAAATAATTGATAAATTTTGTACGCGTATAATTTTTTTTTCTTCCAACAAACGCTTTTTTAATGTTTTTCCAGGACTGTTGTTTCAAGCGGTTTCAAATTATTTCTTTTTATTCATGGGAATGGAGTGGGTGCATAGGTGCCGACTTCGTATGTTCGAGAAACTTTTTGATCCCCCAATGATTTTTGTTGTGGGTTCCTCGAACCCCTAATACTTTTGCGCGTATTTCACGGAAAAAATACACTTACGCGTATATGTATAAATTTTGTTTTTCGTTATCAATTCTTCAAGTGTTTTATTATTCATTCCCTGTTTACTACGTATAGAAAGTGTGTATAGAAATTTACCCCTCAGTCTGTTTATTGTGCGTAAAAAAAAATGAACATTTAAAACTGAATCCTTTATAAAAAAAAAAAAAAAAAAAAAAGAAAAAAATGCTTCGGTTTTCTGGGTTCCCACAAAATACAAAAGTCTAGCTTTACATTCCGGAGACGAGAACGCATTCGAGGTCATAGTGATAAAGGCGGAAATATGTTGTACAGTCAGTTAACCCACCCTATCTTCGGACAGTCGGGGACCAAGGATCGAGGTTAGAAGACAGAGGAGATGGCATGAGTAGCCGCTGGTAAAGCCAAATCTGATCATCTGGTTTCTTGCGCCTTCCTGGTGGGGAGGGTTTAGTGACGTGACGTCACTTCCTGAAGACCTGTGCTACAGCACAGGTTGACAGCGGCCGTCTCTTACTCTGCTCAGTAGTCGCTGAAGGTCAACAAGGCTCTCACAGCTTTATCAAGGCCGTGTTTGTTTAATGCGCAATATGCACTTCGGCTGTACGAAGCATAAATTTGTTTAATTTTGTTTAGGAAATACTAAACAGCGTTTATGTAATTTTTTGCAAATTTTTATTTATGTGCATGTATATTTCAGTCTCATTTTCCCCTGACTGTACATGCTGCACAAGTGCTTTTAAAACCTCTTCAAAGGCGACGATTTCTCCATAGAAAGTACAAATGCAGACAAGTTGGGTATATTGGGCATTCACACCTGATACGAAATGGAGCCCACGGAAAAAGCAGGGCGTGCGGCTGATGCCATGTCCTCTCCGTTCTAACCTCCTATTTTAACTCAGAAATCATTTGAAAAAAAAAATTGTTGGCATTTTTTAAAATTAGTAAAAAAACCTTAAAATAAATTTTACATGTTTTTGTTACTTTTATAAAGACAATTGAGTTGGAAATTCACAGTATCTGTGTATTGTATATAATAATATCGCGCCTACAAAAACAAAATAAATGAAATAAATAGTTATCTAGAAAAATAAATATTTTTCTGTAATTAACTATAAATTTGCTTCATTTTAGCACTTCAGTCGTCTTACTGTGCCAGATAATCTGACTGAATGAAATTTAACTTAGACTTAAATACTATGAAATATGCATGCATAATTTGATTAAAAATTTCCGGAACCCCCAATAATTTTCAAATCGGCGCCTGTGAGTGGGTGTATTTAACGGCTGCAATCTAGTATTTCATGGCTTAATCTGGTATCTTCGTCGACTTGGCATTTCATTAGGAAATTAATTCGCCTCTCTACATATGGCTTTATTTTCTTAACATCCACTAAAATAACACGATGGCGATAGCGTCGTCTTCAACTAACTGGTACCACGAGACACAGAGCACGTGTTGCTTCTGCGCTTGCGTAGTCCCGTTTGCTTCCACCTGGTGTTGGGGTTTCATCGGTTGCCAGCTACGGGACACTAGTGGCACTTGCGTGGTGTCACGCAATTCACGGCGATGCTGCAGGGCCATCAATGGCTCGGCAACTGATGGCGCTGCCACCAATGGACCGCTACCGGCAGATTTCAGCCAGCAGTTTTTCAACACTTGTGTTTTTGCTGGGATGTATTTGCAGCAAAATATGAGCTAAATTATCGATTGAAGAAATAGACGTTTGTAGACCGGCACTACTCATGTCGACAAACCAAAATTTTAGAAACATCTTCTTCTTAAAACAATTCATGGCTTCTACGTCAATGGGCGTAGATGTACATTTTATTTTTGTCAATATCTCTGCTTCTAAGACTCCGATTTGAAAAATTCTTTATTTGTTGGATAGTGTTTCCAGTGTGACATGCTTTTCATATAATATCAAAATTTTCAAATAAATCATAGGATTTTTTAACCTTTACTTTCATTAAAGGTAAATTGCGTTTCCACCTATATCTCTGCTTCTAAATCTCCGATTTGAAAAATTCTTTCTGCACCGGATACAGCTCCTAATGGGAAACCCTTTGCACATAATTTATAATTTTTGTAAAAAATGGTTTCGGCACCAGGGGGTTTAAGTCTTAATTTCCGCTTCTGATGTACTTGCAGCAAAACATGAGCTTCTAAAACCTCGATTACTACTCATGTCGACAAACCTTTCAGGAACATTTTCTTCTTAAAATAATGCATGGTTTCTACGCCAGAGGGCGTTGATCAATATCTTATTTTTGTCAATATCTGTACTTCTGGGACTCGGATTTGAAAAATTCCTTCTTTGTTGGATAGTATTTCCATTGGGAAATGTTTTTCATATAAATTAAAAAATTTCAAGTAAATCATAGACTTTCCGCTAGGGGGCGCAAAGGTAAGTTGCGCTTTCTGCGTTATTTCTGCTTCTAAAACTCCGATTTGTAAACTTCTTCCTGTATCGCATACAACACCTGATGGAAAATATTTTTCATATAATTTATAATGTTTGGTGAAGAATGGTTTGGCCTCCAGTGGGCGTAAGTGTTAATTTCTGCTTCTGATGTATTTGCAGCAATATCTGGGCTCCTGAAAACTCGACTAAATTTTTTTTCTTAGACCGATACTGCTCATATTGAAAAACCTTTTAAGAATACTTGCTTCCTAAAATAATGCATGGTTTTCCCACCAGGGGACGTTAAGTCACATTTTATTTTTGTCGATATCTCTGTTTCTAAGAGGACGATTTGAAGAATTATTTCTGTGTTGGAGAGCGTTTCTGGTACGAAATGTTTTTCATATAAATTCCAGTTTTTCTTAACGCACAAGTCTGCAACCAGAGGGCGTATGCTCACGATTCCGTTTACAGCAATATCTGAGGGTTTAAAAACCCGATTGAAAAACTTCTTTCTTCCATCAGCTGCTATTGTTTTCCACACCGCTTCCATTGACTTTGAACAGTTTTGATAAATTTAATTTGCGTCAGAACGGATCCAAAAGACGTGCTTATTACACCCGAAAATTCGGTGTCATCTTTCTTGTTTACGCTTTCCAACCGTAGGTTGAAGGAGCGTGTATGCCCCAGCTTTGTCTGTCTGTCTGTCTGTCTGTATCTCTGTCCGTCTGCCTTTCCGCACAATAACCAGCGTTAAAATTGTTAGATTTCGATCAAAATTTGGTATGTGGTAGGGTACCACCTGGGGACGAATCCTGTTGCAAATGGACGAAATGGGTTCAAAGTTCAAGACATGGATCCATTCTATTGCCCTTATGCGTCATAACTTGCGAAAAATGTTTCGATTTCGATGAAATTTTAGTATTTTGTAGGGGACCACCTGGGAACGAATCCTGTTGAAGATGGGCGAAATGAAGTCAAAGGTCAAGACATAGAAGCGGGATCCATTCCATCGCCTTTATGCGTTATACACTGCCGGACAATTGCTAAGGACGGATGACAATAGCAACGATAGCAACCATAAAATGGAAGGCAGGAAAATGTGGAAATTAGCATAAGTGCGGGATACATTAAGACCTGTTGTGCGTATGCAAATTTTGGATTGCCGAACTTGTTCGTGACGTCATAGCGCTGATAAGAGATATAAAGGATTTGACGCATATTGACCGTTGTTGTTCAAACGCAAAGTTGAAAGGGAAAGAATCAATTGACGAACTTGCAATTTTCAGTATGTCTTCCCGACATCACCTAGATGATTTTACGCGTGGCTGTATTATTGGCAAGATTGAAGAAGGGCGAAAAATAACAGATGTTGCCAGGGAGTTCAACGTCAGCCACAGTGTTGTTTCAAGGCTTTGGAAATCATTTCAAACAAATGGAGAGTGTAGCAAACGTCACGGGGGAGGTCGTGATCGCAGTACGACACCTGCAGAAGATCGGTACATAGTGCTATCAACAAAAAGAGACCTGCACAGCACAGCTAGTGAGGTAGCAAATCAGTTTATGGCTGCTACTGGCAAGCGGATCTCCCGAAAAACTGTCGCCAGACGTTTGCATGAAGGAGGACTATACGCCCGCCGTCCTGTTGTGTGCATTTCATTGTCCAGACGTCACCGTACCGCCCGTTTGCAATGCTGCCATCAACATCGCAATTGGACTGACAACGACTGGTCTGCTGTCCTCTTCTCAGATGAGAGTAGATACAGTCCATCGTCTGATTGTCGACGACAACTGATCTGACGTGATAGTGGTACTGCATATTGTCCAGCAAACATACAGGAAAGGGACCGATATCCGACATGTAGTGTCATGGTATGGGCTGGCATCATGATCAATGGTCTCTCTATGTGCTTCCAACTGGGACTATGACTGGCCAACGATACATTAATGATGTTCTGCTACCTCATGTTCGCATGTTTCGTGGTGCTGTCGGTGATAGATTCATTTTCATGGACGACAGCGCAACATGTCATCGAACAGTCGCTGTACAGGAGTGTCTTGAGAGCGAGGATATTCAACGCCTCGTAAGGCCAGCACGTTCTCCAGATCTCAATCCCATTGAAAATGTGTGGGATGCTTTGGGGAGAAGTCTTGCTGGTCGCCAATGCCCTCCAATAAACAAGGACACCCTCATCCGTGCACTGACAGAGGAATGGGATAAATTACCCCAACAGCTGCTTGATAATGTTGTGCAAAGCATGACACGACGTTTGGAATCTTGCATCGCCCTCCATGGTGGCCATATCCCGTATTGACATCTTACGCCGGAACGCCTGCGGACGGTAATTGCATTTTTTTCACGTTTACGTATTCTGCACAAAATGGCCTGTTTGTCCCTTGAACACGTTCGAAACCTTTCTGGATTTCAGAGCACAATAAATTGTCTTTCTTGTTATGTCCTGGCATTCAGACATTATTTTATTTCACTTGGCATCCAACCACACTTACTTTTTTATGCGCTATATAGCCGTTTATGATCCGTCCTTAGCAATTGTCCAGCAGTGTAAATAAAGTAAAAATGCTTCGATTGAGACAAAACTTTATCATGTTGTTCCGGAAGTACACTTAACCGGCTCTGTTGAATATCATCGAAATGGTGTCAAATGTCAAGGTATTGTAGTGGGATTTATTCTACAGCCATTATCCTCATAACTTGAGTAATAACTTGAGTAATGATTTCCGGTATTAGTCAGGGACCATAGGGCATGCCGTATGCAACTTCGTGAAGAAAGCAAGGGACCTCCTCTTTGGCACGTCTTTTGTAAAACAAGTTAGAAAAATCTGGCAATGCATTGATTATGATACGCTTTCCAACATAACAGAAATCATTACTCAAGTTATTACTCAAGTTATGAGGATAATGGCTGCAATCTCGCTCCTATGACCTGACCTTTGACCCATTTTAATGATATTTAACAGAAATGGTAAAGTATACTTCCGGAACAACATGATAAAGTTTCGTCTCAGTCGAACTATTTTTACGCAAGTTATGACGCATAACGGCAATTTAATGCATCCCGCTCCTATGTTCTGACCTTTGATTTCATTTCGCCGATTTTCAATAGGGTTCGTCCCCAGGTGGTTCCCTACCACATACTGAAATTTCATTGAATTCGAACCATATTTACGCAAGTTATGATGCATACGGGCTATGGAATGCATCCCGCTTCTATGTCCTGACCTTAGATCCCCTTTTGCCCATTTTCAATAGGGTTCGTTCCCAGGTGGTCACTTACCACATACTAAAATTTCATCGAAATCGAACCATTTTTACGCAAGTTATGACTCATAACGGCAATGTAATGCATCCCGCTCCTATGTTCTGACCTTTGATTTCATTTCGCCCATTTTCAATAGGGTTCGTTCCCATGTGGTCCCCTACCACATACTAAAATTTCATTGAAATCGAACCATATTTACGCAAGTTATGATGCATACGGGCAATGGAATGCATCCCGCACCTATGTCCTGACCTTTGACCCCCTTTCGCCCATTTTCAATAGGGTTCGTTCCCAGGTGGTCATTTACCACATACTAAAATTTCATCGAAACTGAACCATTTTTACGCGATTTATCATGCGGACAGACTGAGAAAGCTGGAGTATATACCCTTCTTCAAACTACGGTTGGAAAACGTAGCAAGAAAGATGACACCGAATTTTCGGATCTAATAAACACGTCTTTTGAATCCATTCTGACGCGAATTAAATTTATCAAAGCCATTCAAAATCAATGGAACCGGTTTGGTAAACAATCAACTGGTTCCAACAATCGATAAAACATCCAGAAATAGAAACATCTACTTAGTTCCACTAGCGGCTAAAAAGCATGTTACGAAGATTAACAAATGGCGAACAAAAAAGCTTCTCATACTACAAAGGAGGTACCAGAGACAAATATATTTTCAAATCGAACAGTTACAATAAAAAATATAAGAAAAGAAACATTATATAAATTTATGTTTGCTAGCGGAAGAATTTTGCATAGTGGCAAAATTGAAAATAGGCGAAAATAATTCTTTATGGGAAAAGCTTTCGACCTTTATACAGTTGTGAGAAATCTTGGCGTTACTTAAAGAGGATAATGCTCCACATCTCTGTTGTAGCGAATGGCTTACAGAGCTTTTAGAAGCGGCGATACAGCTGGAAACTGAAGACTGAAGTACACAAACACCACCTACCGGCAGAACCGTGAACTACAAAATTCCTCATATACTAGCCTTAAGTGTTCTACAAGGTAAATGGCATCCGGTGTTGAAAGAATTTTTTAAATCGCACATGTAAAAGCAGTGGTATTGAGTAAAACAGAATAAGTATATGAGCCCCTAGCGGCGAAATTGTGCACTATTTTGGAAAGAAAATACACGCACAGTTTGCATTGCTAATAGTATCGAAGAAAGAAGTTTTTCAGTGGGTTTTTAGTCACGCAGATATTATTGTAAACGGAAACGTGAACATACGCCCTCTGGTGGCTGACTTATGCGCTACGAAAAATTTGAAAATAAATGAGAAACATTTCCCCACGGAAACGCTCTCCAACAACGAAATAATTTTTCAAATCGAACGCTTAGAAACAGAGATATCGACAAAAACAAGATATGCCTTTGCGCACAATAGCGGAAAAACCATGCATTATTTAAAGAAGGAAGTATTCTCAAAAAGTCTTTCGATGTAAGCGGTATCGGTCAAAGAAAGAATTTTTTCAGTAGAGTTTTCAGGCGGTCAGATCTTTCTACAAATACATCAGACGCCGAAATTAACACTTACGCCCCCTGGTGGCTAAACCATGCTTTATCAAATATTAGAAATTATAGGCAAATAATTTCCTATCAGCAACTGTATCCGGTGCAGGAAGGAGTTTTCAAATGGGAGTTTTAGAAGCAGAGATATCGGGAAAGCGTAATTTACCTTTACTCCCCCTAGCGGCAAGTCAATGAATTACTTGAAATTTTTGAAATTATATGAAAACATGTCGCACCGGAAACTCTATCCAACAAACAAGAATTTTTTCAAATTGGGCCAGTAGAAGCACAGATATTGACAAAAATATGATATACATCACACCCACTGGCGGAGAAACCATGCATTATTTTAAGAAAGAAATATTTCGAAATGGTTTGTCGACGTGAGTAATATCGGTCCACGAAATAATTTTTCAATTTAAATTTTAGAAGCTCAGATTTTGTGGCAAATACATCAGAAGCAGAAATTAACACTTACGTACCCTGGTGGCCAAACCGTTTTATACCAAAAATTTCAAATTATATGCGAAAGATTTCCATCCGGAGCTGTATCCGCTGTTGAAATATTTTTTCAAATCGGAGTTTTAAAAGAAGAGATATCGGGGGAAACGCAATTTACTTTTATGCCTCCTAGCGGAGAATCTATGCGTAACTTGAGGAAGTGACTATATCTAAAATAATCTTGGCCATGAGTAGAATGGAAAGGCAAAATAATTTTTTGAATTGGATGTTTAGAAGCAAACGTACGGAATAAAATATATTTTGAATTCGATATCATCTGCATCTGCGCCCTCTAGCGGCGTGATTATGTATTGTAAAAAAACAAAACAAAATAAAGGGTCATCATTTGTACATTTCAAGCTTTCTAATGCAAAAGAATTTTCCAAATCGGACTATTAGTTGCAGAGATCTCGTGTCTACAGACGGACAAACGGATAACATAAGCACGATTTTTTTACTAAAGACGTGCTAAAAAAGATCGTGCTTATGTTATCGGTTTGTCCGTCCGTCCGTCCGCAGACACGATATCTCTGCAACTATTAGTCCGATTTGAAAAAATCTTTTTGTATTGGGAAGCTTGAAATATCCGAATGATGATCCTTCATTTCGTTTTTCTTTACGATGTATAATGCCGCCGCTAGAGGGCGCAAACGCAGATGATGTCGAATTCAAAAATACATTTTATTCCACATGTTTTGCTTCTAAACATCCGATTGAAAAAAATCTTTTATCTTTCGATTCCATTTATGTCAAAGAGTATTTTAGGTATAGTTACTTTTTCATATTAAACGTAGATTTTTCGCTAGGGGGCGTAAAAGTAAATTACGTTTTCGCCGATATCTCTTCTTTTGAAACTCAGATTTGAAAAATGTTTCATTTAGCGGATACAGCTCATGATGGAAAATCTCTTGCATATAATTTCTAATTTTTGGAAAAAATACTTTGACCATCAGCGGGCGTAAGTGTTAATTTTTGCTTCTGATGTATTTGCCATAAAATCTGAGCTTCTAAAATCCCGACTGAAAACATTCTTTCGTGGACCAATGCCACTCAAGTCGATAAACCTTTCCGAATATTTTCTTCTTAAAATATTCCATGGTTTCTGCGCAAGGGCTTAGATATATATCTTATTTTTGTCAATATCTCTACTTCTGGGAGTCTTATTTGAAAAATTCCTTCTTTGTTGGATAGAGTTTTCAATGTGACATGTTTTTCATATAATTTCAAAATTTTCAAATAATTCATAGACTTTCCGCTAGGGGGGGGGGTAAGGGTAAATTGCGTTTCCACCTATATCTCTGCTTCTAAATCTCCGATTTGAAAAATTCTTTCTGCACCGGATACAGCTCCTGATGGGAAATCCTTTGCACCTAATTTCCCAAATTTTGTAATAAATGGTTTGGACACCAGGGGCGTAAGTCTTAATTTCCGCTTCTGATGTATTTCCAGCAAAATATGAGCTTCTAAAATCTCGATTGAAAAAACAGCCGTTTGTAGACCGATACTACTCATGTCGACAAACCTCTTAGGAACATTTTCTTCTTAAAATAATGCATGGTTTCTACGCTAGGGGCGCAGATGTACATCTTATTTTTGTCAATATTTCCACTTCCAAAAGTCCGATTTGAAAAACTCCTTCTTTGTTGGATAGTGTTTCTGATGCAAAATGTTTTTCATATAAATTCAAAATTTTCAAATAAATCATAGAGTTACAGCTAAGGGACGCAAAGGTAAATTGCGTTTCCTGCGTTATTTCTGATTCTAAAACTCCGATTTGAAAACTTCTTCCTGTATCGCATGCAAGTTCTGATGGAAAATATTTTTCATATAATTTATAATGTTTGGTAAAGAATGATTTGGCCACCAGGGGGCATAAGTGTTAATTTCTGCTTGTGATGTATTTGTAGCAAAATCTGGGATCCTGAAAACTAGACTAATTTTTTTTTTTTTTTGGACCGATACCGCTCATATGAAAAAACCTTTTGAGAATACTTTCTTCCTAAAATAATGCATGGTTTTCCCACCAGGGGACGTAAAGTCACATCTTATTTTTGTCGATATTTCTGTTTCTAAGAGTCCGATTTGAAAAATTCTTTCTGTGTTGGAGAGCGTTGCTGGTGCGAAATGTTTCTCATATAAATTCATGTTTTTCTTAACGCACAAGTCTGCAAACAGAGAGCGTAAGCTCACGATTCCGTTTACAGCAATATGTGAGGGATTAAAAACTGGATTGAAAAACTTTTTCCTTCCGTTAGATACTATTGTTTACAATACCGGTTCCATTGACTTTGAATAGCTTTGATAAATTTAATTTGCGTCAGAACGGATTCAAAAGACGTGCTTATTACACCCGAAAATTCGGTGTCATCTTTCTTATTCCTGTTTCTTTATGAGTGGGGATAACGAAATGCCTTAGGGCCACTTTCAAAATGGCGGCTACTTGTATCCTGTAACATGTATTTATTCTTACCTCGGTTAATTATTATCCGATTTCAAACATTTTTTTTAAATGGAAGCTTGTTTTATGTTCTTTAATTTGTTTTATTACCATTTCCATGTATACCTAACTGTTTTACCGAAAAATCTAAAAAAAAAATATTTTAGTGAATTTTTGGTCCCAATTTTTTTTGTGAGTTATTTATATGCAGTTTTACATAGGATGGCCAGCAATGGTAATGTGTATATTCGTCCAACTATCATACTACGTAGTTCACTTTATTTTTTGCGCAACAGATAAAATTGACTTCCAGGCGGACACGCCAGATGGCAGAAGAACACTGCATGGAACCGCGACGGCAGTTTACCAAATAAAGAGAGATGACGACACAAGGCATACCTAGTACTAAGTGAACCGACACACGGAACTTTTCAGAAAAACCTTGTTTATAAATTACAACAGTTTCAGCCATTTAAGATTCCAAAGAACTTGAAACCCATGATGCCTACATTGGAATTTGAAACGACGTCTGAAACATGTCATCCCGGTCTCACATTAGCCAAATTACAGTTACATGACAGTCTACATGACAGCAGCCACTGTAATAATATGGAAGCAGCCACGTTAGGCATATATGCATGGTTGTTACTCCAGTTTTCCCAGTCTATTCCTGAAAAGGACGCAAATGTGACGAACAAAGAAATGGACAACAATACTTTCATGATATACCCTAAATTCATATGCATTTGGTCAGCGTACAATTTCTGAACCAGATGTACACAGCAAAGAACTAAAGTTTCTGCATTACCCCTCATTGCTGCATCTCCTACAGACATTGAAACACAAATGACCTTCATGAAGATGTTAGAGAATGTGAACTCTGAAGTGCAAGGTGATAAAAAAAAGTAGTTTTCACACTGGAGTTGGACATTTATAAGCCACTGAATCAACTAGAATTTGCGGAAGACAATCTGAACAAATGGATTCTTCGTCCAGGTGAAATTCATGTTATTACGGCAAATCTTAGAGCCATTGGCACATACATTGAAGGAACAGGTATCCCAGAATTGTGGATTGAGAGTGATTTGTACAGCTCAGCTATCGTCAAGCAAGTCCTGGAAGAAAAATATGTGCGTAGAGGATTATGTGCGTAGTAATAAAATATGACACTAATAAATATATAAACACTAATAAAATATGTGCGTAGAGAAGCACACAAAATCACACTTTTAGCGCTTTTTACTCTGTACATGGATGCATTTTATGAAGAATACCTTGCTACGAAATCACTTATAAATTTAAAGTTCACAGGCCTTATTAGTGCCTTCAGCACACAATGAACTAATTCCTAATTTGGCAAATGAGAAACTCCCAAAGAAATTTGAAGAATTTGATTCTTTTATGGAACTTACTAGTCCTAATTTTAAAGTCATAAGATAGTATATGAAAATGATAGATTCCAAGCTAACATTGTTCGCTCTGAGCGTACAGACAATTGGAAACTGCATCTGTGTTTATTGTACGACTTCACAAAATACTTCTTTGCCCTGGACCTATTGAACTTCTCAAGCATGACAGTTTGGTATTTGGCTGAGATGAAGAAAACTAAGGGCTACGGATCCAGAGACGTGGAACAACTTGAAAAGGGCAACTGGGATGTTAATAAGTCATAGGTCCCTTTTTGTAGTTTGGGCGCAGATGAAACTTTAGAGCATCAAAATAAAGTTATGAAAGTAATGGGAGGTCCTGTTGGTATAACACTGAATGAAAATGTAAGGAAGCGTTTTTTTCTATGCTCCCCTGAGCTTACAAGACTTGTTGAAGAAATGAAAAAAAGTGAGTAGTTTTAAACCAAAAGAAACACCATGCGCTGACTAAGGCGGCATCAGCAAGGCAAAGCAAAATGTATGTGCGCTTGTTGCATCACTTCGTACAGCTGGTAACCCATTCACATACGGTACTCTGTACAAGTGAGCTGGTAAACATGAATGCAAAGTGCGCAATGCAAAAAAAGGTGAAGGAAGATATGAGCAACATGGAAGCAATCGGGCAAAAACAGTTTACGTAGGTTACAAAGGAACGCATAGTGAATGGTCAAGTCAATCTGTGAGACCCAGTGAAGAACATTAATCTGCAGACCTATAAACAATATTTCAAGGAAGCTCGTCTAAAAGTCAAAGACACCATAGTAGAACTAAAACAGGATAAATAATGTTTTCCTGAATGCTTATTGTTGCCAGATCACGCTCCCAGGTTGATGTACAAGACATCATGAGCAATTACGAACTTTCAATTATACCGCCTTGAAAGCTCGAACCCCTCTTATAAACGGTAATCCTAATGCATTTTCCACCTCTAAGAAACGCACCTGCTCTTCTTCCCCACTCGGCACCACATCAGACTCAAAGACCCTTCTATTTAAATCTCCGCATTCATAAACCCAATACCACTGACTGCCCATTGTTTTCACAGTTAAATCAGGGTCATCCAGCTCTTCTACTAAATAAAGTAACCTTAATGAAGGCAAGCGCAAACGTATGGAACTCCTAGAGTCTCTATTTTGGAAACCTCAGGATCAAAACATATCTGCAGATGTGGGTGAAATCATGGAAACTGAATGGCCAATTAATAGTGTTGCTGTTATAGATGGTATGGTAGGAATACAATCTCTTGACAAGCCACCAACAATCAAGACTTGCGCAGACCTTGCTAACAACTTGTTCGACCGGATCAACAAGAAGTATGAAATGGACAGTTGCCTTCATTTGATTTTTGACTCATACATTGAGGATTCGCTTACGAAGTGCACTAAGGAACGACGTCAAGGCCACACTCACCCGACACACTACCGAATAGAACCTGAAACTGTTATCCACTTTATAACCAGATAGAAGCTTCTTTCTCATGAAAAAAACCAAGAATGAGTTGTCCAATTTTCTAGATGAAAGGTTCTTGGAAAATGCAAAAATAACATGCCGCAACACAGTTATTGCTCGGCGACAAGTTGCTGAAGGATCACATGAGGCTATGACATCACTGAGTAGCTCGCATGAAGAAGCTGACAGTAAAATAATACTATATGCAATAGAAGCTACAAAAAGAGGAGCAACTAGGTTGGACATACACTCCCCTGACACAGATGTGTTAGTCCTAGCTTTAAGCAAATGTCCTTATCTGCCACAAGATACCACCTTCATCACTGGAAGTGGAAGGAGAAACCGAAGTGTTCCCCTTACAACCATATACAGCAAATCATGAATACTCAAAGCAGAAGGCCTTATTGGCTTACATGCAATATCTGAGGCAGACGTAACAGGATCATACAATAAAAAAGATAAGTTAAGTTTTTGGAAGCCCTTCATTGCCGCTGATGACAACGTACTGCAAGCTTTGGCAAACCCCGGAAAAACAAGTGAAACATCGGAGGACACAATGCTTTCTATCGAAACATTTATTTGCAAAATATACATACCAAACACAAAGATTACTACTATTGGAGAACTTAGGTGATGGCTTTTCACGCAAAAGCAGATAGTAAGAGAAAATCTTCCTCCCACACGGCCGTCGCTAAAACTAGCTATATAAAGAGACCACCTTCAAGCCATGGAATGGTACAAATGTGACAAAACACATACCAACCTACAAGATCTAACTGAATTTGGGTGGAAGCATGAAAACAACCGTCTATCTAATACTTGTTGCTTGCTGTACTCCTCCAGAACCTCAGGCTATACTGTAACTCATTAATTGCGACTGTGCCAAAAGAAAATGTGGTAGTAAGTGTATCACTAATTTACATCCGTGTGCAGAAATGTGCAGTTGTTTTGGTGCTGAAGACTTGTGGAAATACTGTGGAAGCTTGTGAACCAGTTTTTGGCACTGATGATGAAATAGATTAAGATGTTTTCCTTGTTTAACCATGATACTTTTTTTCTCAAATGAAATATGCATATATTTTTGTTTAAATATTGTACTTACTGTATGTGTAGTTTTTGAATCGAATATAATCCTTATTTTCCTCATAAAATACAGGACTTTAACTTATATGATAACCGAGATACAAATGGGGTCAACTAACCGAGATACAATTGGGTCAAAAATTTGCTAAAAGTTTTCGTTTTTTAGATTTTACGGGAAAACAGTTAAATACACATGAAAATTGGTAATAACACAAAATAAAGAACATAAAACAGGCTTCCATTAAAAAAAATTATTTGAAATCAGATGATAATTAACCGAGTCAAGTGTAAATGCATGTTGCGAGATACAAATGGTTGCCATTTCAAAAGTGGCACCAAGGCATGTCGGCATCCCCAGACATATCGAAACGAAAAAAAAACAGTTGCCTTGGTTTCTTAACGAAGGATCACACGGGACCTAATTTTTGACCCTATGACCCCGGACTATGTGTTGGAAAGCGTATCATAATAATTGCATTGCATGATTTTACGAACTTGATTTACATGCGAGTGGAACTAACTTTTTGACTGCCCTACGAATTTTTTTTTTCTATTTTTATGTGAGAAATAAATTAGCTGTGAAATGCTGCGCAAAATTAATGAGAATTTATCAGAGTAGCGACAGAGAATTCAGAGTATGTAGTGTGTGTGTGCATGAAATACATTATGGTTGCTATAGAATAATAATAACAACGTTTCGCACAATAAAATGTTTATTATACATCGACTATAGTTTCGCAGAGCTTTTGGCTCGGCTTCCTCAGGACGAAAGGAGCGTAAACATTCAAATCATTGTGACATCATCAGAATTCTGACGGTCACGGGTTTTGGTGAGATGTTTCTACGCGCTTAAAAGAAATGGAGTCGACGTCATGTCGTTGACAAGATGTGACGAGTTCCGGTATATATGGAAAGCTTCTAATATATTAAGCTTGATAGTCGAGTCCGGTTTATTAATAAGCGTAGCGTTTCCAAACAAAAATTTATGGTTATTTTCGTGACAATGTTGAGCTATAGACGACTTCTTCAGTTCAAAGTTCCGTACATAGGTCTTGTGTTCCTTCACACGGAAACTTAAAGCCCTGCGGGTCTGTCCTATATATGAAAGTCCACATTCACAAGGTATCTGATAAATTCCTAAGGAGTTTAGGTCTTCGAGGTAGTCTTTTGATCCGTAAAAATTCATTTTGTTTATAGGTTTGAAAATAATTTTGAAATTAAAACTTTTAAGGATTTTTGAAATTCCGAAGCAAATCTGAGGAGCAAATGGGATAACTGCCCAATTCTTTCGTATTGGGAGATCTATAGGCATGAGCGTGCAGACAGGCTTTGTTTCCTAAATTTTTGGTCAGCTTTGTCTGTAGCGGAAGGGCTGTATCCTCTGTGTGCTGCAATTCGTTTAAGAAAATCAAGCTCTTTCTGTAAAGAATTCACCGTTGAGCAGATATGTATTGCACGATATTCGCATGTGAAGAAGGCAGAGATCTTTTGTTTCCACGGATGATTTGATTTTGCATGAAAGAATAAGGAAACAGCAAATGGTTTTCGATAAATTGTTGTACTGAAGGATTCTTGAGAGCGTGACACAAGGACATCAAGGAATGGTAAGTAGCCATTATTTTCAGTTTCATATGTGAACTGTATATGAAGATTGATTGAATTGATAAGTTCAACTAATGTAGGTATTTCCGAGTTCATGCCATTACAGAGAACAAAAGTATCATCTACATATCGAATCCACAGGTCAAATGTAAAAAGCTGAAATAGTTGGTCTTCAAAGTGGCGCATGTAGACTTCGAATAAAATAGGTGACAGTGGGCTACCCATTGCAAGGCCTTCTGTCTGTTGGAAAAATCTTCCACGAAAAAAGAAACTGTTTTGTCTTATACAAATTTCCACTAGCCTAAAAATTTCTTCTATCAATGATGTTCTTTGAGACTTTTTTCAATGCTTCGAGGGCTCCATTCACTGGGATATTTGTGAACATGGATTTCACATTGAAGGATAACATGAACTGATCGTTGAATGAATGCCACTTTAGCCGATTGACAAACTGAATGGAATGTTTTACAGATGTTGGGTTCGAAAAAGCCGTTAAAGTCGATAGTTTCAAAGATAGAAATTTGGCCAACTTATGTGTACCTGATTCTACACTGCTGGCCACCCAAAATGCTACACCAAGAAGGACACGAGATAGCAAAGCCAGATTTACTCGACACATAACAACAGATACAAAGATGAAACGATTGAGCTTGCAGGCCCGTGCGACTTGCGGAACATTCAATAGTTTGTGTGGCCTCCATGGCTGCCAATAACGGCGGCTACATGCTGCGGCATCGAATGAAAGACGCTTTGGATGTGAGCTTGGGGTATGTCGGTACAGGCTGCTTCCACACGTTGCCACAGTTCATCAGGCGTAGCCGCGGGTTGTGCTTGCCGTGCCACTCGGTTGCCGATCAGCAACCAGACGTGTTCTATGGGCGACATATCGGGAGAGCAGGCGGGCCACGGCAGCAGTGACACCTGGTGGGCCGTGAAGAATTGTGGCACGATGCGTGCCACGTGCGGGTGCGCATTGTCCTGTTGAAAGGTGGCCGCTGGCAGGTCCGGCAGGTAAGGGCTCCAAAACGTCGGAGATGTAGCGGTGGCTGTTGAGTGTACAGGTGATGCGTACCAGAGGGGTGCGGGTGTCATACCCAATTGCCCCCCCCCAAAAAGCCAGGCGACGGACCGGTACAGCGATGCATAATGCAGGTGTCATACAGTCTTTCGCCGCGGAGCCGCCACACGCGGATCTCACCATCGTGGTTTTGCAGCAGAAGCGGGATTCTTCGGAGAAGACAATGTCGTGCCATTCCGTAGTCCAAGTGCGGCGTTCAACGGCCCACTGCCGCCGCACTCGCCGGTGGTGTAACGTCAATGGTAATCGGAGCAATGCGCGCCGTGCGACAAGTCTCTGCTCCTGCAAAAGACGTCGAACGGTACGTGCTGACACAGGTTGTTGCGCAACACACCCTAATTTCTGGGCTAACGTTTGTGAAGTGGCGATGCGAGCCGTCAATGCCCGCCGCACAACATGCTGGTGCTCTCGTTTGGTCCGTCCATCCCTCCTGCACCCACCGAATCCATACTCGCCTCACTGTGGCTGGGTGTCTTTCCACACGGGCGCCGATGTCTTGGTACGATAATGCGCTGTCGCGATAAGCCACTTTTCGTCCTCTGTCGAACTCCGAAACGTGCTGAATGACTGCCGTATTCTGCGACGAGGCATTAGGAAGCTTCCCACGCACAGGTCCGGCAGCACAACACACTTCCACTACTTACCCCCCGCCGTCTGTGCACCCTTCTTATATTGCTTCTCGGTGGCATGCCGGGCGCACATGATTTGCGTATGCCCTGGAATGCTAATCGTTTGCATGTCATCTCGCGGGCGACGCTTGCTGCGAATTTCAGGCCAATCGGATGCTTCCTTCTTGGTGTCGCATTTTGGGTGGCCAGCAGTGTATATTGTTAGCTATGGGACGAAAGGGGACACCAGTCTTGTGTAACTTCGGAAGTGCATAGAAACGTGGACAACGAGAATATGAGGGCTTCAGATGATTTTTTGAGCTTTGGTCAAGGGTTACACAACTTGTTACCACTTTTCGAACCTCCTTTAATTGTTTCTCCAATGGGTCATTTTTTATTTGCATGCAGGGTCCCTGGGAAATAAGTTTTTCGACCTCTGCCTCGTAATGTTTTTTGTCCAGAATTACAACGTGTCCTCCTTTATTAGCTTTAGTGATGATAATATCGCGATTTGACCGCAATTATTTTAGAGCACTGTACTTCCTTGTTGAGATTCGGTTTAAATAGTGGAATGGACTTAGCCATTATTGTCTGGCTAACGCAATGTCTAACCGTTTCTCTTTGATCTGTATTTATATTGATTTTTATCACGGACTCCTTAACCGACGCAATGATATTGTATATTGGTACTTTTTCGAAATCGCAAAATTCGAATTGTAACGTAAAATCTGTTTTTGAATTTCGCTGGGGTTAAAACTAGAAAGGTTAGATATTACTTCATTATCCGGAAAGATATCCTCAAATTGTAAAGTAGAATTTTCTTAATGGTGGCCATTATTTGATAATTTTTTTAAATTTTCGTTCTAATGTCAATTTATAAGTAAATGACATGTTGGAACTCCTAGACCAAGTTTTGCAGTCCAGGTCAGGAAAATCTGGTAATTTTTTAGCCAGTAAAAGGTGCTGGTTGTACAGTTCGACCTCAACGTTTGCAATATTCTTTCTCGTATCTTTAATGATAGCTCTTAATAGTGCAAACGAAGCAATAGATATGGCTTTGTTGATGTTATGGGAAGGTTCCAGGTTGCGCATTTCACACAGATAAAATTTGGTAGTATCTGGTATCTCTTGCATCGAAGCAAGTAGTTCAGCGACCTGAACTTCTTTATCTTAACTTAAGTGGTTCAGCTATCTGAACTTCTTTATCCTCAGCCTAGAAAAACGGTTTATTGTCGCAGAGAGTGAGTTCTTCATGATCGAGATTAGAAACTGGGATTCAAGTTCCTATAGAAAGTCAATATCGGTATTAGGTAAGTCCAAAAACCGAAGCGAAGCAAGATGTTATATGATCGGCTCCCGGTGTAAGATATGTCAATATACTTACGCTCCAAATTGTCATTCATCATGCGGACGGACATGCGCACACAACGCGTGACGTAATGAAGCAGATGGGAATCGCGACCATCTGCTCGCAAGAGTATGACGTCATAAAACTGTAATAGGATCCACACACAACGCGTGACGTAATGAGACAGATGGCGTGACCGCGCGCCAACGTTCTCAAATGCGAGATTGTGACGTCATAAGATTTCTAAGCATTGGAAACATTAATGGAACGACGCCATGACACTAAAAACGTTACAATTCGGGGAGGTTATTTAACCCACTAAACGAATTCTCCTGAAGTCGAGATCAAGCTAAATCGATTTCTAGTACCAGGAAACGGTAGGTTAACGACTTTCATCAAAATTCTTAGAGCCGTTTTCAAAATAAAATGTACATACTACATACAAGAATTGTTACTTTAAGGTGGACGTCAAGTAATTTTGCTTCCTATACTTCCAATGGAAAAACTTCTGTACACATTTTCTTCACAATTAATGCGTTTCCAAGAATGAAAATTTGAACATCGATTTCATAACTTGGAATACTTAATATTTTCTAAACCATACCCGTAATAATATTTTCAAAACCATAACCGTAATTATGCAATCCAACATTTATTTGTCCACTGACGTCATCAAAGTACAGGTCGCGCCATCTTTTTTCTGGTTTCAACACCACCAAAGGAAACGTTATTGTTTTTTTAATATAATTATGCTTATGTTTTAGAAAATGTTAAGTATTCCAAGTTATAGTATGAAGTTATTTTAATCGATGTTCAAATTTCCATCTTTGGGAACACACTAATTGTGAAAGAAATGTGTACAAAAGGTTTTCCATTGGAAATATAGGAAGCAAAATTACTTGACATCCACCTTACTAGTGTGGGATAAGGGCGATGGAATGAATTACAATCCTATGTTCTGATCTTTAACTCCATTTGTCCAATTTTCAATAGGGTTCCTCTCCAGGTGGTCCCCTACCACATACTAAAATTTCATTGAAATCGAACCATTTTTACGCACCTTATGACGCATAAGGGCAATGGAATGCATCCCGCTCCTATGTCTTGACCTTTGACTCCACTTCACCCATTTTCAATAGAGTTCGTCCCCAGGTGGTCCCCTACCACATACTAAAACTTCATTGAAATCGAACCATATTTACGCAAGTTATGACGCATCGTGGATCCCACTCTTATGGCATGACCTTTGACCCCATTTCACCCATTTTATATAGGTGTCGTCCCCTGGTGGTCCCCTACCACATACTAAAATTTCATCGAAATCGAACCATTTTTACGTGAGTTATCGTGCCGACAGACGGACGGAAAAAGCTGGAGCATATACGCTTCCTCAACCTACGGTTGGAAAGCGTAAAAAACAAATGGTTAGACATTGCGTCAGCCAGACAATAATGGCTAAGTCCATTCCACCATTTAAACCGAATCTCAACTAGGAAGAATACAGTGCTCTAAAATAATTGCAGTCCAATCGCGATATTATCATCACTAAAGCTAATAGAGGAAGACAAGTTGTTATTCTGAACAAAAAACATTACGAGGCAGAGGTCGTAAAACTTATTTCCGAGGGACCCTATAAGGAAAAAAAAATGACCCATCGGAGAAACAATTAAAGGAAGTTCGGAAAGTGTTAACAACTTGTGTAACCCTTGACCAAAGCTCAAAAAATGATCTGAAGCCCTCATATTCCCGTTGTCCACGTTTCGATGTACTTCCGAAGATACACAAGATTGGTGTCCCCTTTCGTCCCATAGTTAGCAATATAGGATCAGATACACATAAGTTGGCCAAATTTCTATCTTTGAAACTATCGACTTTAACGGCTTCTTCGAACACAACATCTGCAAAAAATTCCATTGTGTTTGCCAATCGGCTAAAGAGACATCCATTCAACGATCAGTTCATGTTATCCTTCGATGTGAAATTCATGTTCACAAGTATCCCAGTGAACACTGGAGCCCTCGAAGCATTAAAAAAAGTCTCGAAGAACATCATTTCTGCCAACCGGAAATAAGAGAAATTTTATGACTAGTGGAAATTTGTATAAGACAAAACAGTTTCCTTATTCGTGGAAGATTTTTCCAACAGACAGAAGGCCTTGCAATGGGTAGCCCACTGTCACCTATTTTATTCGAAGTATACATGCGCCACTTTGAAGACCAACTATTTCAGCTTTTTACATTTGACCTGTGGATACGATACGTAGATGATACTTTTGTTCTCTGTAATGGCATGAACTCGGAAATACCTAAAATAGTTGAACTTATCAATTCAATTGATCCTCATATACAGTTTACATATGAAACTGAAAATAATGGCTGCTTACCATTCCTTGATGTCCTTGTGTCACGCTCTCAAGAATTCTTCAGTACAACAATTTATCGAAAATCATTTGCTGTTTCCTTTCCCCCTCATGCAAAATCAAATCATCCGTGGAAACAAATGATCTCTGCCTTCTTCACATACGTATATCGTGCAATACATATCTGCTCAACGGAGGATTCCTTACAGAAAGAGCTTGATTTTCTTAAACGAATTGCAGCACACAGAGGATACAGCCCTTCCGTTGTAGACAAAGTTGTCCAAAAACTTAGGAAACCAAAGCCTGTCTGCACGCTCATGCCTATAGATCTCCCAATACGAAAGAATTTGGTAGTTAACGCATTTGCTCCTCAGATTTGCTTCGGAATTTCAAAAATCCTTAAAAGTTTTAATTTCAAAATTATTTTCAAACCCATAAACAAAATGAATTTTTACGGATCAAATGACAACATTGAAGACTTAAACTCCCGTGGAATTTATCAGATACCTTGTGAATGTGGACTTTCATATATAGGACAGACCCGCAGGGTTTTAAGTTTCCGTGTGAAGGAACGCAAGACCTATGTATGGAATTGTGAACTGAAAAAGTAATTTATAGCTCAAAATTGTCACAAAGATAACCATACATTTTTGTTTGGGAACGCTACGCTTATTGATAAACAGGACTCGACTATCAAGCTGAATATATTAGAAGCTTTCCACATACACCGGAACTCTTCACGGCTTGTTAACGACATGACGTCGACTCCGTGACCATCAGAATTCTGATGATGTCACAATGATTTGAATGTTTACGCTTCATTCCTTCTGAAGAAGCCGAGCCAAACGCTCTGCGAAACTATAGTCAATGTATAATAAACATTTTATTGTGCGAACCGTTGTTATTATTATTCTATCTTAACACCGCAAGCTTTGTAGTCATGAATTATATTATGGTTGTTTTCCAATCATTATCGACATCAGCTGTTGGCTGTATTGAAGAAACTGAGCTCGAATTGTTCAATTTTTTTAAAAGTGTGCTCTTTATTCACAAGGATCAAATTACAAACATGAATATTTTGACATTTTAGAAGAAATATGCTTCATGTAAGTACAAACATGTTTCAAACATGCGTTTGCTAGGTCTTCATATGGAAAACGTTTTTCATCTTATATAACCATAAAATGTATCAGAATCAAGATTTGTTGTTTATTCAAAACAGTTAAGCACTTTGGAAAAGAGCGTAAGTGTTTATCACTTGTTTCGCATCTTTGATCAAGTATAAACGGAGTTTTAACAAGTCCAACATATCTTGTGCATTTATGACAGTTAAGCACTTTGTAAAAGAGCTAAAGTATTTTTCTCCTATTTTGCATCTTTCATTAATCAGATACGGAGTTTGCCGAAACATAACAGGCATCTTTGAAAGCCGAAATTTGAAATGTTTTCTTTCTGGAGCAGCGAAAACAATTGTCGCACATAGGAAGAGGAACACCATAATCCAATTTATTCTGTGGAAAGACATCGACATCTTTGCGCCTTCGTGAAGATAAAAATTACAAAGAAATACCTGCGGAAGAAAATTGTTACTTTGAGTTTTGCAACTGGTAAAATGTTTTAAAATACATATAATTCCGATACAAAAAATAAAATTTAAAAGATTCATTTATTGTAAGAGTTTGTCCGAATTTGGATACACAGAACGAAGAAACCTCTTCTGGTTGTCACGCCAGATTTTCATTGACGTACCACTTTGATTACCGGTTATATTTCTTACAGTCAGTATCTAGTTCTGGCATCACTTTCCTGCTTAGTTTGAATTCTTTTAAAGGTCAAGTTATGTAATTTACTAGATAATGTTTTTTAGAATAAACTCATCGCCCTTTGGTATATTGCATACTTGTAATTTGGGCCCTGGCATGGACAGAGCCGAAAGTTGCAACATAACGTGCATACTCAATTTCGTTTTCCCGCTTTGAATTTGTCCTGCGTTTAATAGTGAGTGGACCAATACGCCTGCAGAGTACTGAACCCAAGGAAAATTCAAAATGTCGTGTTTAGGACAAGGCTTTTCCAATGGACCTTAGCCCAGATGGGTAGATTTGTCACCAGAAGGAACGTCCCATTTGAGGCCACTCACTCTTTCAGAATTCAGTCTAAGGAACGGTAGTCATTATCTCTCTTTCTCTCTCTCTCTCTTTCTCTCTCTCTCTCTCTCTCTCTCTCTCTCTCTCAACGGGAGATTGCATGATTGAATCAAATGCAATCGTGACCTGATCAGAAGATATGTGGAAAGTCCACTATACCGATTCCGGGATGTGAATCCTAGCTTACTCCAACCATTAATTTATTATTTAGGATATAAATTGAATTACCTATACAGTGTACGAGATACATTACATACAGTGTATTTAATATATCAGTTTGCTAGATATGAAGATTTTAGATTTATATTACTAATTATTTTTAAAGAATTGTACGTCCTTTGAATTTGAATAACTGAAGGCCATGGTATGTAAAAACAGCTCTTGGTTCAGATAATAATGACATGAAATTTTCTACATTATTAGGTCTAAAACTGGTACTACGGGTGAGTGAATAGTGGATTTAGATTCCTCAAGAATATTGACTGGATTGCACAAAAATTAGGTACGTGATATCTCTTGGAAAAAAAAGTGTGGTGATTCACAGCAGCTCATGACTGCTGGGTTCCGATTACGATGTTGATAATAGCTCACCCTGGAATATCGTTACTTCGGCGGCTGACTTAAGAGGAAAGTTCGTGATTTCATTCCCTCAGCGTCGCCTGCGTACGAGTTGTTCTTTAGTACCTTTAGTTCTTGTCGTTCAATATGTGACCTTCACCTGAACTATTTGGTTCACGTAGTTCAATATGTGACCTTCAGCTGAACTATTTGAATCACGGTGAGTACGTGAGTTATATATATCTCCCAAAGTGCTAGTGTGTTCTTCTGAAATTCATGCAGATGACGGAATCCAGTGCTATGGCAGATGCAGGGGTACATATAACTTCACATGATCTTCACTTACGGAGACAGCTTATCGCAAAATGTTGAGAGAACGGCGATTGAAGTGGCAATGTGACAGCTGTCGACGTTACCTCACGCAGAGTTCTGATGCCTTGCATGGAGGAACTTCTGTTACAAATAGGTACAATCATTCTGGTACTGGAGCGATTACTAAGTGTTCCGGACACTGCGTTTCTCGGGAGCTTCTTGATACAGTGAATCTTAAACTGGATGTGATCAGTGATTTGAAGAAGGAGATATCTGGTCTAAAGAAATCTGTGGAATTCTTTCCACAAAAATATGATGAGATTCTAATGTCTTTGAATAAATCTAACACCATGTTTGAGGACTTCTGTAGAGAAGTGGTTGTGCTTAAACAGAGAATTTCTGTTCAAGACAGTGAAATTCAAAGAATGTCACAAAGCCTGAATAATCCTGATCAATATATAAGAAATAAAAACCTAGAAATACATGGCATCCCTGGCGGAAGTAGCAAAACAGGTGACGATCTAGCGGACATAGTCCTCAGAATTGCTGGTAAGTTGGATTATGGAGACTTGTTGAAAGATGACATTGAAGTTGTGCACAGGATGGCGTGTTCAAGGGGGACAGCCTGTTCCACCCATCATTGTACAGTTCAAAACGAGAAAGGTAAGAGACATTTTTTTTCAGAAGGGTCGGAAAACTCTGAAATTGACTGACGTTGATCATAACAGCCAGGAATGAACCACGGTATGTGCTAATGAAAACTTGACTGCTTATAATCGGGACCTGTTTTGGAATACTAGAAAGTTTTCTAGAAAAAACAACATTAGATTCTGTTGGTACAGTAATGGACGTGTGTTTTGCCGTAAAGTGGAAGGCAAGGACATGGTTATAATTAGGAGTAAAGATGACTTGGATTTGAGTCGCTTCTAATATTCACCTCTTATTTTTTTTTTTTATGTTATTAATTATCATGGATATTATTGTCATTTGCTATGTATTGTAACCAAGATTTTCTCACTGTCAATGCTTTTCATGAAATACTGGTCTCACATAACTATCGATTAAGACTACTACACATAAACGCACATAGTTTATACAGCAAATTTAACTTGTTTTTGGCGTTTCTGGGGTCTCTTGATTACCTTGTTGATATTGTTTGTGTCTCAAAGACATGGTTCGATGAGGGGATACCGCACATGTGCAATGTGCCGGGTTTTCAGACTATTTCTGCTTTTCGAACGCGTGCAGGGGGGGGGTTGCAATTTTTGTAAAACATCAATTGCAATTACACAGTGCGAGCGATTTTCTGTTATATTGTCACCTTGGAAACAGAAAGCACTATTATCAGTGCTGTTTATCGTCTGCTTGATGGAATTCAATCTGTTTTTTTTTTTTTTTAATATTTTTTCCAGTTATTTGAATGAAGTTCACGGGTGTGGGAAAATGTTATACTGCTTGGGTGATTTTAACATTGACATGACTCCAAAAAAAACATCTCATTCCCTTTTGATGATATAATTACCTCCTCAGGATTCATCAATGCTATTACTATCTGGACGAAAATTACTACTACCACCTCAAACCATACTTGATCTTTGTATAACAAATGCTTCTGACTGTTGTATGGGTGCGTTATCATATAGTGTAAGTGATCACCTACCTATCTTCTGTTTAACTGGAGTTATGTTGCATATTCAATCGCCTAACAATAGCTCTATACGTATTCGTACATATGGCCGTCGGAGTTTGATTTCATGTGGCGAGACCCTTGCGGCCATGGGCTGGTCTACTGTGCTTTGCCACGATGATCCAATACACGCATTTGATGCTTTTTGGGGATTATTTTGCCGACCTTACAATTATATTTTTCCGCTTAAGACTTCAACAAGATCATCGAGGTGCCGTAAGCCATGGTTCACTCCTGGTCACTTGAAGTGTCTTAATAAAAATAACAGTCTTGGACTGCTTCTGACACCTTGAAGTTCCGCAGATATAGAAACTGTTTCAACACCAAACTGAAAAGGGCTAAGAAAGATCATTACTTACTCCGGTTTACTGGCACCACGGATAGGAAAAAATATGGAAGTCAATTGGTGAACTTATTAATGTTTCCGGTATGAATCAACGACAGAACTTGAACATGGGAGACTTTGGGTTACTGATACAGATCATATTTCTGAGATATTTTACTCTTTCTTTGTTGAATTACCCGATAAGCTAAAAAGAAATATTCCACAGGTGCCTGGGGATTTTACAGTTCCATCAGAGCCCCTCCACATCTCTTTTTTCGACCCGGTTTCGATCGACCTATTGACTACTATCAATAAACTAGACTCCAATAAGAGTGCCGGCCCGGATTATGCTCATCCAAGGGTGATTAAGTCTGCTGTTCAGTACCTACTTGTTCCGCTGCAACATATCTTTAATCGCATTTTACAAACTGGACAGATACCTCATTCATTTACTATTGGTAGGGTATCCGTTTTCTTTAAAATAGGGTCCTAGATGCAATGTAAAATATTATCGTCAGATTACCAATGTTTCTATCTATGCAAAAATTCTAGAAAGATTACTTTTAAATACACTGCTGGCCACCGAAAATGCAACATCAAGAAGGACACGAGATAGCAAAGCCAGATTTACTGGACACATAACAACAGATACAAAGATGAAACGATTGAGCTTACAGGCCCGTGCGACTTGCGGAACACGCAGACATCAATTGTTCGTGTGGCCCCCATGGCTGGCAATAACGGCCGCTGCACGCCGCGGCATCGAACGAAAGAGGCTTTGGATGTGTGCTTGGGGTATGTCGGTCCAGGCTGCTTCCACGCGTTGCCACAGTTCATCAGGCGTAGCCGAGGGTGATACTTGCCGGGACACTCGGTTGCCGATCAGCGACCAGACGTGTTCGATGGGCGAAATATCGGGCGAACAGGCGGGCCCACGGCAGCAGTGACACCTGGTGGGCCGTGAAGAATTGTTGCACGATGCGTGCCACGTTTGGGCGCGCATTGCCCTGTTTAAATGTGGCCACTGGTAGGTCCTGCAGGTAAGGGAGGACTACAGGCTCCAAAACGTCGGAGATGTAGCGGTGGCTGTTGAGCGTACCGGACAAGCGTACCAGAGGGGTGCGGGTGTCATATCCAGTTGCGCCCCAAACCATAACACCAGGCAACGGACCGGTATGCCGATGCATAATGCAGGCATCATGCAGTCTCTCGCCGCGGTGCCACCACACGCGGATCCGACCATCGTGGAGTTGCAGGAAGAAGCGGGATTCGTCGGAGAAGACAATGTCGTGCCATTCCGTAGTCCAGGTGCGGCGTACAACGGCCCACTGCCGCCTCACTCGCCGGTGGTGTAATGTCAATGGTAATCGCTGCAATGGGCGCAGTGCGACAAGTCCCCGCTCCTGCAGACGACGTCGAGCGGTACGTGCAGACGCAGGTTGTTGCGCAACACACCCTAATTCCTGCGCTAACGTTCGTGATGTGGCGGTGCGAGCCGTCAATGCCCGCTGCACAACATGCCGTTCCTCTCGTTCGGTGGTGTGCCGCGGCTGCGGCAATCGCTCACGTCGGTCCATCCGTCTCTCCTGCACCCACTGAATCCATACTCGCCTCACTGTTGCTGGATGGCGTTCCACACGGGCGCCCATGTCTCGGTACGATAAACCGCTGTTGCGATAAGCCACTATTCGTTCTTTGCCGAACTCCGAAACGTACTGGAATGACTGCCGTATTCTGCCACGAGGCATCAGGAAGCTTCCCTCGCACAGATCCGGCAGCACAACACACTTCCACTACTTACACCCCGCCTTCTGTGCGCCCTTCTTATAGTGTTTCTCGGTGGCATGCCGGGCGCACATGATTAGCATACGCCCTGCAATGCTAATCGTTTTCATATCCTCTCGCGGACGACGCATGCTGCGAATTCCAGGCTAACCGGATGCTTCCTTCTTAATGTTGCATTTTGGGTGGCCAGCAGTGTAGATTGACCAAATACTTGGATAAACATAAAATTCTACATTCAGGGCAAAATAGTTTGCGTCATGGGTTTTCAACGGAAACAGCGGTCTTAGATGTTCTCAATTACATACAGACTAATATAGATCCGGGAAGATCTGTGTTGGTTTTTTTCTGCGATTTATTCCGAGCTTTTGACTGTGTTCAGCATGATATTCTTCTATTTAAATTATATCATATTGGGATCAGAGGATTTCCGTATCATTGTTTTGAAACCTATCTGACACAAAGTACACAGTACGTGCAGGTACGTGGAATTCGCTCGTCTGTGCGTAAAATTTGCTCTGGAGTTCCTCAAGGCTCGGTTCTGTGACCCGTTCATTTCCTTATTTATATTAACGATATTTAACATAACTTCGCGATCTCATCGTGTATTGTTGGCAGACGATACCAGTTTATTTTTTCTGGAGGCTCATTGCTTGAAATGACACCCACTGTTAATTGAGATCTTCATGAACTTTTTTGTTGGTTCTGTTGTAATGTTTTAACTATAAACCTAGATAAAACTACTGCAGTTCTTTTCTCTTGTCGTGATACACGGTTATCGACTCTGAATGAACTTTTTTTGAATGCTGTTCCTGTTGGTTTTAAGCCTTCAATTAAATTTCTGAGAGTTTTCTTGCATGAGTCCCTACGTTGGGATACTCACATTAATTATTTGGCAATTCAACTTAGAATGCGTATAGATGTCATTCACAGGATATCGGGGATGTTAACGATTCGAATTAAAATTGTTTTATACTATTATTTTATCTATTCTCTTCTCTCTTACTGTTTATTGGCCTGGAATCAGACCACGTTGCGCAATGTCTCTCGATTATTTGTACTACAAAAAAAAAAATACTTTCGTTTATTGGGTAAAGACCCTAGTGTTAGCCGAGTTTATAGTCTATACCATATTTTGCCATTTAATAAATTATACACTTTTCGTTTATTACTTTTCATGCATAATAGAATTCATTCTAATAAATACTTGGGCGTCATGTAGTTGATGCATTTTTCACATTTTTATGATACTAGGGCAGTCTGAACTTCCTGGTTCCTAGGGTACGCTCGAACATAGCATACTACGGTATTAATGCAGCTGGTCCTCGAAAAGAAGAGCAAATTGCCTTCGGACATTAAAGGGGTTGTAAACTACAGGGCATTCAGGAAAATATTATTTACTACCTTAATGGCTACTTGATTACTTATTATATTGTGGTCTGCACCTTTTAATCTGGTATTTTGATTCTAATTCACTACTGCCTTTTAAATTTCGTGCTACCCATGTTGTGGGCCTCATGGACTATGATACCATGCCTCTTAGACCTACATCCACTTACCTTCTTTTGACTTTCTGACTACATATTTCATCATTAACTCAGATCTTTTTAATGCATGACTCAATAGCCTGCATTGTTCTCATGGTTATATATAATGGTACTATGACTACATGCATATATAATAAGTTTTTATAAACTGATTATTGATTTACTGTATGTTGGTCATGCCATTCAGGGCGTAACTTATTGCTTAGTGTTTATTTAATGCGACATGAAGGCAGAGAGTGCTAAGAATCACCGGAGGGCCAGACTAGGCTGCCATTTGACGCTGACCTTGGCTACTTACAATGGACGCTCCCTATCTTCTGATTCAAGACTTCTTGAATTGGAAGAGGAACTACAAAGGATCAAGTGGGACATCGGCGGGCTAAGTGAAGTAAGGAGAAAAGGAGAAGATCTCATTGAACTGAAAAGTGGACATCTCTTCTACTATCGTGGGACAGATACTGACAGAACTAGTGGTGTTGGATTTATAATAAACAAGAAACTGAAGGATAAAGTTGTAGAAGTTGAAAGTTCCTCTGACAGAGCTGCACGACTCGTTATCCAACTCTCGAGAAGATACCAGGCTCAGATTATGATTATTCAAACTTATGCACCCACCACAAGTCATCCTGAAGAAGAAATTGAAGAATTTTATGAGGAAATTCGTCATCTAAATAATAAAGACAAGCAGCATTTGAAGATAATTATGGGAGATTTCAATGCAAAAATAGGGCAACGCCCACAGAATGAAACTTCAGTAGGTAAATTTGGTCACGGCATTAGAAGCCAGCGTGGCAATACTCTCGTAGAGTTTGCAGAAGCAGAGGGGTTTCTCATCATGAACTCCTTTTTCAAGAAAAAGCCGCAAAGGAAATGACAGGGAGGCATCCCAATGGATGGACGAGTGAAATTGATTTTATTATGTGTACCAAGAAATTTGTCAAAGACTGCAGTGTTCTGAACAACTTCAACACAGGTAGTGACCATAGATTGGTGAGATGTAAGATGCACCTCAATACTAGACTCGAGCGTGGCAAGCTCATAAAAGAAACAGAGAGTATTGACGTGACCAACCTTAAAAAACATCATAATACCTTCAAATTGGAACTGAGGAACAGATTCTATGCTCTAGAAGGTCTAACATAAGAAGAAGTGGACATCTGTGAAGTTAACAGAAAAGTAACCAAAGCTCTTATGGAAACAGCAACAAGAGTAGCTGGGTCTAAGAACAAGTTGCATGTGAACAAATTATCAGGAAAAACCAAAATGTTGATGCAAAAAAGAAGAGAGATGAGGAAAAACTAAAGAAGATGTGACTTCCAAAGTGGAATATATAGAGCTATGCAAGACAGTAGGAAAAAGTATCACTGAAAACGTAAGGAAATTGAACTCTGAACTAGTGAGGAAAGCAATTGAAAACAACCAAAGCCTAAAGATAGCAAAGGGACATCTCAGTAAGGAATAAAACAGATTATGGCACTGAGAAAAGAAGATGGTTCTGTAACAAAAAATAGAGGCGAAATTTTGACAAGAGTGAAAAATTTCTACTCCAAATGATATGAAAGGGATGATACATGTACTCCAGACATCATGAAAGGTACCAGTACCAGAGTTCTTCCAGTCCTCCCAGAAGAAGTTGCACATGCAATCAAGAACATGAAGCGGGGAAAAGCTCCAGGAGAAGATGAAATTACTGTTGACATCATACAAGAAGCAAGTGAAGAAATTGAAACAGCAATCGCCCAAATTTTCACTCGATGCTTTAATAAAGGGAAGATTCCGGAGGTTTGGAACAACGCTACAGTGACCCTGCTACATAAAAAGGTGACATTAAGGATCTCAGGAACTGCAGACCTGTCAGCCTCCTATCAGTGGTATATAAAATCTTCACTAAAATTCTTTCACACCGCTTGAAGGTAACACTGGACATGGCTCAACCGAGAGAACAAGCTGGATTCAGGAGTGGCTACAGCACTATAGATTATATCCACGTACTGAGAGAACTAATTGAAAGAGCGAGAGAATATGAACTTCCATTGTGCATGGCTTTTATCAATTATGAAAATGCCTTTGAGTTAGTGAAACCATCAGCAGTTATAATGGCTTTGAAATCCTGCTGTCTTGAAGATGCATACAGTAATATTATTAATAACATCTATGAAAATACAAGTGCAAAGATTCGGCTGTTAGAGAATACAGCACACATAAAAATTGGAAAGGGAGTGAGACAAGGTGACACCATATCTCCCAAGCTCTTTTATGCCACATTGGAAAATGTCTTTCAATCACTGAACTGGGAAAACAAAAGCATAAAGATTAATGGAGATTATCTAACTCACCTTCGTTTTGCTGATGACGTCGTCATTTTTGCAACTACCCCATCAGAGCTGCAGAGTATGATCCAGGAATTTGCTGACAAGAGTAAAGAAGTGGGATTAAAAATGAACTTTCAGAAGACAAAAGTGATGTACAATGTTCTTACAAGAAATGAAGATTTATCGATTGATGGGTAAAAGCTGGAGATAATCAATACCTACGTTTACCTTAGACAGCAGATATCAAGTGAGGGTCACATTGATGAAGAAATTAATCGGCGTATAAAACTTGCCTGGAGAGCTTTTGGAAGAAACAGCATAATTGTCAAGAGCAATATGCCATTATGTCTTAAAAGAAAAGTGTTTGATCAATGCATCTTTCCAGTGCTTACGTATGATGCAGAGACGTGGACCTTAACTAAAAGAGACATGCAAAGGCCGCAGACAAGTCAAAGAAGTATGGAGGGGTGCATGCTTGGTGTAACCATTAGAAATAAGAAGAAGAACCCGTGGATCAGAAAAATGACAAGAGAGGAAGACATCATGATCAGAATAAAATCCCTGAAATGGCAATGGTAATGGTAATGGTAACTGTGGGTACCAAAGTGGTACCCAGTTTATTGTTATAACGAAATACAAACATAGGAGATTCATTGAAAGTTGCAGTACAGAAAACAAAAGTGCGGCAATGTATGTATATCCACGATGCAGCACAAAGTTACACAGAAAGGAAATGAATATGCACACGAATAATGAATGGCATATCGGCATGTCAAACGATATGAATAACACATATGCACAAGTATATGAAATGTACTTGTGCATGAGTAACTCATCAACTTAAAAAAAATAACGAAGGTACAATATATACCACTATAGTAATCCGCGATCGAGGAAAACACTAACACAGCAAAAACTCACAAGTATAGGAAATTAACAAAACAAGGCACACATTCAGGAAACAACAGATAAGATAATGATAAAAAGATACTGGGGAGCTCACACAAGTAACGAGACCGATTATTTGTGAAAACACAGCAAAAACACACAATTATAGCAAATTGAAAATACATTACTTGTGAAATACAGTAAAAACACACAAATATAGCAAATTTAAAATACATGGAAAACATCAGAATCAACAGGCACTAAGTCTACAAAACCAGAGAATTTGCAAACGGGTTCGCAAATCTCCAGCATTGAGAGAGCAAAAAGTGATCGATATGGGGAAGTGAGCTAAAGGTCATCGGCAAGAGGAAATGAGGTATTACATATATGCTTCTCAGCAAGCTCCTTCAAGGAGGCGAGACGGCGCGTGTAACGTCTCAAAAACGCCTGATACAGAGGATCGGTGGCACCCAGAAATTAAAAAAATGACACATAAGCTTCGAATTGCGTTACCGCTACAAACAGGTTCAGATCAGGTGAGTGGAGGAATTCCTCAGAACAAACAATCGTACGTGCAGGTTGAAAAAAACGTAAACGTTGCTGTCTGGACTGGGGTCCAGGAACTGGAGGAAACGTTTCAATGGCCTGTAGAACCTCAGCATCAGAGAGAGGATTAACAGAACCAGAGCGGGGAAGCATACTGTTTGAAGAATCATCAGGTGGAGAAACACCGGAACCAGAAACACCGGGGTCACTAGATGAATCCTGAGGAAGAGGCACAGAAAGTTGTTTTAACTTTTTCTGTTTTACAACGCCTTTGGAAGTTCCAATACGCTTCGATGAAGATGCTGAGGCGGAGGTATCCATTAATGGATCAGGCTCACCTCCCGAGTCAGGAGACGAGGAAACCAACGTCGCCAAATAAGCAATACGTAGCAGATCAGCCTTAGTGAAGACTGGTACAACAGCCGAGGCTTCAAGAAGACTTGGCAACAAGGGTATGGTAGACAAGGTTGTAATTGGAGATCCGATATCCGAGAGGCTAGGAGAAGAGCCAGACGGCTGATCTGCCAAACCACCACTCAACACACCCGGATCGGAACACTCCGTTGTAGACACATCTGTAGTAGAAGACATCTCTGCCAATCTTGAAGGTGAATGCACAATCGTACGGGTCGGAAGAGGAGGAAAGGCAGTATTGTCCGTGACTGAAATGTTCGTCTGACGGAGAAACGAAGAGGTCGCGTCAGGCAAACTACCGGTAGTGGGGATAGTAGAAAGACCAATGTGGTCAGCAGTGGGTTGCGAACTTGATGAACGTCCACGTCGAAAGCGTTCACAGGAGTCAGTGGTATGATCCTTTGTTAAACAGTGTGTACAATAGTGAGTGGTAAAAACCTTAAAACTGTACGTTCGTGAGCCTATTTCAACAGTAACGTTTGTAGGGCAATCCGCCAAGGCTTTCTCAGTGGAAAAAACGAACAATAACTGACGGCGAGGTCCTGTAGCATGCGCAAATCGAGTTCCGCGGGGAGCGTCAGAGAGGCAACGAACCTTGCCAACAATTTTACATACATGACTGACAAGGAGAGGAACTGCAGTATCAGGCACTTCCTGTAGAACAGGATAGAGCGTGACGTTCACCGGTCGTTTGGAAAGAGGCGAAGGGATGGGATGTTTTGTTCCGATCGAAAGTCCGTGTGCAAGAAAAAAGTCATCATCCTCCTTGTGATTGAACTGAACCGAGATACCCCGAGGAGTACGCGAAATTCCCGCAATGGAGGCAGATGACATATGTCCAGAGAGGGCTTCCATATAGCGTGGCAATGGAGTATTTGGTAAGGCATGAAAGAGCACACCTCTATCCAGGAGGTTATGGAACTCACGGCCAATCTGCGAATTGTCATCTATCGTTACCGTCACCTTGTGGTTGGATACCTGAATAATAGGTGTTGATTGCAAAAGACCATCAGGTTGAGAGGAATCGGACGTAGAAGTAGCGCCTCGTTGCACTGTAGAGGAAAATGACATCCTCGGAAGAGAAGTCTGTTCGGATCCGTCAGGCACAGAAGGCTGTGAGGGAAGAGAAACACAGGCCGAAGGCAAGGCAGTAGAATCAGTAGTACCCAGGGAGAGCACCGAGGCAGATGCAGGAGCTGAAGAAGAAAGCACAGCCACGTCGACTGAAGGCACCGGAACAGGAGTACTAGAAAGCTGGGGATGCATCTTACCTGACACATCTGAGGACGAGAGTATGCTGAATTCCATGGACGTGGGAAGTGTGACGTGACGTGCATCCGCCACACCCAGAGATGATAAGGAAATACCGGAAGCCGCCATGTTGGCAGCTTCCAAACGTAAACAACCAAGCTAACGATAAGAAAACGGATGAATATGAACTAATACCAGGACGAGAACGTTAAAAAAGTAGCTCAAAACGTACACAGTACCTTTAGACAGCCTGGCCAAGCAACAGGTGAGTGAGAGACGAGGTATTCCACACTAAAATGTACAAAATATTGGAGCCACCAACACTACGTCTCTCACGAACGAGCAATGGGCTGGACATACTGCCAGAAGGACAGACCATCGATGGACAGTCGAAATTTTAAATTGGATTCCAAGGGACAGGAAAAGACCCAGAAGAAGACCACATGGAAGATGGGTGGATGAAATGCTAAAGTATGCGGGAGTAACATGGAGGAGACTGGCACAAGACAGACCGTTGAGAAAGAGGCTTGGAGAGACCTTCGTTCAGCAGTGGATTGATAATGGTTGACAATGATGATGATGATAGCCGGTATGGTGATTTGCTGTTAATATTAGTTATATCGTTTCTAATATCAGCATGGTTTGTGGAGCACAGTTAGTGTAGGGTTGGTTATATTCAGTTCCTTTCTGTTTACAGTTCCCACCTACTGTTACATGTATGATAAACTTTTCATATGTAGCTTCGAGATGTAAGTCTTCGGACTTTTCTAACATATTGTGTTACGCACGAGTGTACTTATCATATATTATACTTGACCTTTTTCATTAGTTTAACTTTCGGCATTTTGGCTTTTCAAGACTTTGTAATATTTAAATAACTTCACATTATGTATTTGATGGTTTGTTTGGTACTTGTTCATATATTGCTGCAAGCTGAATACACTTTATGATATTCTTGTTATGCTAGTTCCCATGAGTAACCTGTGTTATAGTACACAATTTATGTTTCATGCTCGCTGGCATGTCACTTATTAAACTGGGGATCAGGGACTTGTCAGGCTTCTTTAATAAAGCCTTTTTCCCTGGCTCCATGCCATTCACCGTGGTGATTCATGGCGCCTTAAATAAATAATTTATGTGTTTATAATACTAACTCTACATGTTTCGTTTGTTGAACAGTTTTTGAAATATTTAAAATGGTACTCATGTATATTGAATATTTTTGATTAATTATTTAATATTTCATACAGTCTTATTGTGGTTGAGTATATTGCATAATTAATGATTACTGTCATGTATTGAATTGCCAGTTGTGTGGCAGAATATTTCAGTTAATGAAATGAAATAAAGATAATGCCACCAATTAAACAACCCGAAATTTACATAACACAAGTGCGCAGCTCTGAACCCAAAATGTAACAATGACGAACAGTTTGAAAGAAGACCCCGCAAGCAAAATAATAATAATAATAATAAAGCCAGTCGCTCATTTCATTTTATTGCTGGCGAATATCGTGACATGCTGTAAGGACTGACATTTTGATTATTACGAATAATTAACACAAGTTTTACCATATAACGATAAAACGAATGTGAGATAGATTGGGAAAGTGGAACCGTTGTGGCAAGTGGCGCCGCTGTTCGCAGAAAGATAGGAGCAATGCGCCAAGGCAGGTAGTCAGTTGTCGTAATCAGCCAAAGAGTGCAACAGGCAGCTACTTGATGCTCAGTGCTCCACCGACACGTCCAAGAAAGCTTTACGTGCCACGATTGTGTTTCTCATAAAGTCGCTAGACGAGCCGATACTTTTCAGCATATGCAAGCAACTTAGCACGTAGTACGGCCAGTAGTTGTTTTGCACCTTCCGCGACCTGGACAATGTCACCGCTCCATTACGCATGAAACCATTGCAGTGGTGGACAATGCGGTGAAGGAAAACCGTAGATTGGCCTTTCAAAAACTAGCACAGGACCTACACATTAGATGGGATACTTCAGTAGCAGCATCCACAATCATCTGGTGCAGTGAAAGTTGTGTGTACAAAGGGTTACCGAAAAACCTATCACATAAACAGACGGCAGAGCGCATGGGTGTAGCGTTGGGACACCATACTTTTTACCAGGAAGGGTTTCTCTCCAGCAATACCACCGGCGACGAAACGCGCGCGCGTGCACATAGAAAGCACGTGCACGCGGGTCTGCTTCATTTGCCCGACGTTTACTTCACCGAAGGGTCACTTGACCGAAAATCACTTCACCGAAAAGATTGTTTCACCGAAAGATCACTTGATCGAAACGTTCATTTCACCGAAGGGTCACTTGATCGAAAAGTTCATTTGACCGAAAGGTCTCTTTACCTAAAAGTTCATTTCATCGAAAGGTCAGTTTATTGAAAACTTTGGATTTCCTTACAGGATCTGTTGAAGCATGGTGCAAGTTTGGCAGGCGCAGTGGTCTAAGCGATGGCCTCTGATCATTCGTCTGTAAGGGGTCCGGGTTCGAATCCCGTGAGGCATGGATGTTGTGTTTGTCTTACGGCACTGGCCCTCTCCCTTCCCTGGAACCAGTGACCCTAAATTAGGGACGGGCGACTGCTTATAGCCCATTGAGTTGCTCACGGTGGTCGTTAAACCTCCAATCAAAAAATTAAAAAAAAAAAAATGTTTGGCAGACAGACCACAGAAACGTTAGGGGATCATACTCAAATTGCACTTTTGATTTCTCCGTGTCACAGAGAACGCAAAGATTTAGTTTTAAGACAAAAATAATTAATTTTAAGTCCCTTGGCCTCGGCTTAGGCCTTTTTAGCAAATTTTAATTATGTTCATAAGGTTTACATAAAAAAGCAAAAAGAATCAATAAGGCAAAAGAATCAATTTTAGGGCCCTAGGTCTCGGCTTAGGCCTTTTTAGCAAATTTTACCCGTTCGTGCTCATGTTCATAAGGTTTGCGTAAAAAGTTACTTTACATTTTATGTAATGCTTATGAATATGAGTACGGTTAAAATCTGCTAAAATGGCCTGTACCTAGGCCTACGGTCAAAAAATTAATGTTTTGTGGTTGAATAAAAGTGGAACATTATTTACTATGCAACCCTTATGAATATGAGCTCAGAGGAGGATTAAAATTTGACAAATAAGCACAGATCTAGGCCTTATAATTAATATTATATTTCTAAAAACCTACTCATGGGGAGGTGTTTCATAAAAATTGAAAGTATATTTTTTATACAATCCGATAATGTTTAGGTGGCCAGTTTTTCAAAAACCAGCACCACACTCCAACACATCTCTAACAACGAAATTCTAAGGGTTCGATAAACTGACCATTCGGTGAAATGATCTTTTGATATAATGAACTTTTAGGTAAAATAATCCTTCGGTGAAATGATCTTTTGATATAATGAACTTTTAGGTAAAATAATAATTCGGTGAAATGATCTTTTGATATAATGAACTTTTAGGTAAAATAATCCTTCGGTGAAATGATCTTTTGATATAATGAACTTTTAGGTAAAATACTCCTTCGGTGAAATGATCTTTTGATATAATGAACTTCTACGTAAAATAATCCTTCGGTGAAATGAACTTTTCGATCAAATGTCCTTTCGATGAAATTAACTTTTAGGTGAAGTGACCTTTCGGTGAAATGAACTTTTCGGTCAAGTGACCCTTCGGTGAAATGTACCTTTCGATCAAGTGATTTTCGGCGAAGTGATTTTCGGTCAAGTGACCTTTCGATCAAGTGAGCGATACCCCGTGCACGCTGAATAACCGCTACCATAGAAAGCACGTGCCCACTCTAGCTCAAGCGTGGCCGTACTGACCATTTTCTTTGATTAAGACAGCCTACTGCTGACTGGTAACGCACCACATCGAGCAACCATTAATTTACAGAGGTACTGTGACGCACTGTTGAGACTCCTTCACGCTATGGTGAATAGAACGTCAGCACACGCAGTGACACGTGATATTGTGCTGCTGCGTGACAATTCCCTGTCTCACGCCCCTTATCCAAGCACAGAGACACTGTAGCGCTTCTGTCCAAAAGTCCCTGTCCGTCCTCCCCACAGTCTCGATCTGTCGCCATGCGGCCTAGAAACTCTTAAAAATGTTCATCATAGAACTCTTAAAAATGTTCATGCAAGGTTGACGATTCATGTCAAAAGATGACGTCCGAGCAACTGTCGGGGACAGTTCTTCCAGTATTATAAAACTTGTACAATAATAATAAGAAACATGTCTGAACGTACGAGACGGGTATGTGTACATAAT
The DNA here is from genome assembly GCA_039090855.1 of Macrothele yani. Classification (NCBI taxonomy): domain Eukaryota; kingdom Metazoa; phylum Arthropoda; class Arachnida; order Araneae; family Macrothelidae; genus Macrothele; species Macrothele yani. The sequence continues at coordinate 133,859,723 of CM077010.1, read as the reverse complement.
ACAGCAGCCTTGTTCTTTGTGTACTAAGTGAATCTCTCTGAGGTGAAGCCTAAATACCAACATCGAAGCGCAGTATTGTTCCGTTTGCATAACTTCTATACATTCACCGTTGTTAAGTGCTACGGAATACCTTACCTGTCTTCGCCAATCTTTCCCATTTCTTGCCTCGAAACAGCTGGCAACATAAGTGTGTTTGAGTTTAATCCCATATAAGAAATTTATTAAGTTAGACTTTTAAACATACTTTTTGTTTTCTTTGAGTCAATATATAGCACTGTGGAACAAATCTTCTCATATTTTCTGTTGCATGAGATTTTTCAACTGATTCTAAATATTTTTTCAACGCCGATTTCAAATCTGAAATCGGGTTTACTCTACATTTTCTAGTTTTCATGCAATTTGAAACTTGTGATTTTCGCAAAAAAAAAAAAAAAAAGAACACCCATTGCTATTTACACTAGGGATAGCTTGAGAACTAAGCTTACATCTACCCTAATCATATCCTAATTAGGCTAATTTTTTTACAAACATCAATATTCTTTATCTTTATTGTTCATTTTAGATTCTAGAGATTTATCTGATTTACACACACACAAAAAAAGAAACACCTGTTTTTTTTTCAGATCTGGTCATCGCTTCTTCAAGTAGACATAAATGTGTAAATAATCCTGCATTCTGTTATCTACACTGCTGGCCACCCAAAATGCAACACCAAGAAGGACACGAGATAGCAAAACCAGATTTTACTGGACACATAACAACAGATACAAAGATGAAACGATTGAGCTTACAATCCCATGCGACTTGCGGAACAGGCAGACATTAATAGTTCGTGTGGCCCCCATGGCTGGCAATAACGGCCGCTACACGCCGCGCCATCGAACGAAAGAGGCTTTGGATGTGGGCTTGGGGTATGCCGGTCCAGGCTGCTTCCACACTTTGCCGCAGTTCATCAGGCGTAGCCGCGGGTGGTGCTTGCCGGGACACTCGGTTGCCGATCAGTGACCAGACGTGCTCGATGGGAGACATATGGGGAGAACAGGCGGGCCACGGCAGTAGTGACACCTGGTGGGCAGTGAAGAATTGTTGCACGATGCGTGCCACGTGCGGGCGCACATTGTCCTGTTGAAACGTGGCCGCTGGCAGGTCCTGCAGGTAAAGGAGGACTACAGGCTCCAAAACGTCGGAGATGTAGCTGTGGCTGTTGAGTGTACCGGCGATGCGTACCAGAGGGGTGCGGGTGTTATATCCAATTGTGCCCCAAACCATAACACCAGGCGACGGACCGGTATGGCGATGTATAATGCAGGCATCAAACAGTCCGTGGTGCTGCCACACGCGGATCCGACCATCGTGGTGTTGCAAGCAGAAGCGGGATTCGTCAGAGAAAGCAATGTCGTGCCATTCCGTAGTCCAGGTGAGGCATTCAACGGCCCAATGCCGCCGCACTCGCCGGTGGTGTAACGTCAATGGTAATCGCAGCAATGGGCCCCGTGCAAAAAGTCCCCGCTCCTGCAGACGACGTCGAACGGTACGTGCAGCACAGGTTGTTGCGCAACACACCCAAATTCATGCGCTAACGTTCGTGATGTGGCGGTGCGAGCCGTCAATGCCTGCCGCACAACATGCCGGTCCTCTCGTTTGGTGGTGTGCCGTGGCCTCGGCAATCGGTCATGTCGGTCCGTCCGTCCGTCCGTCCCTCCGGCACCCACCGTATCCATACTCGCCTCACAGTGGCTGGATGTCGTCCCACACGGGCGTCAATGTCTCGGTACGATAAACAGCTGTCGCAATAAGCCACTATTTGTCCTCTGTCAAACTCCGAAATGTGCTAAAATGACAGTCGTATTCTACGACAAGGCATCAGGAAGCTTCCCACGCACAGGTCCGGCAGCACAACACACTTCCACTACTTCCACTCCGCCTTCTGTGCACACTTTTTATGGTGCTTCTCGGTGGCGTGCCGGGCGTGCATGATTAGCATATGCCCTGCAATGCTAATCGTTTTCATATCCTCTCGCGGGCGACGCATGCTGCGAATTTCAGGCCAATCGGATGCTTCCTTCTTAGTGTTGCATTTTGGGTGGCCAGCAGTGTACATGGCTGCTACACACTTCCTTGTCAAAGGCGCAATATAACTTCGTTTGTGAGGAGTGCATACAAAAGCTATTTTGAAGTTTCTCTTGGCAACCAAGACAAGCAATGGTCTCCTCATATTGTGTGTCATAATTGTGAGGAAATGCTTCGTGACTGGACAAAAGGAAACCGAAACAAATTGCCTTTTTGCAGTTCCCATGGTTTGGCGAGAACCGAAGGACCGCATAACTGACTGCTATTTTTGCCTACTCAACACGAAGGGTGTCGGCAAGAAAAACCGTCATAAGATCTATCCCAGTATTCCCTCAGCAATTCAACCTACTTCGCACTCTGAGAAAATTCCGATTCCAGTTTTTAATGGTTTTACCTCATCTGAAGATGAAGGCAGTGAACAGGAACAGGAAAACACGAGGGTTGTGATAACGAGCTTCAGGAAATATTTGCAGAATCCGATGACTCCTCATCTGATACCAAACAATCATCATCCGCTCAGCAGTCTAGCCAACCGGAATTGAATGACTTAGTGCGTGATCTGAGGCTCATCCAACAAGAAAGCAGCTGAGATATTAGCCTTAAGGCTGCAAGAAAAAAAAATCTACTTGACCGCTCTGCAAAAGTTTCTTATTTCCGAAAGCCGGACCAGAGTTTGGGGAACATTTTTCAGAAGACAAGCAATTTGTTTACTGCCAAGATATCCCAGGTCTTCTCAGGCAATTAGGTGTTACCTGTATAGTCCAACAGAAAGGCAATTATTTCTGAGCAGCTCAAACCGCAGTCTTAAGTGTCTTCTCTTGCACAATGGCATTGTTTATGGAGCGGTTTCAGTCGGTCACTCAGTGTATTTGCGAAAAGAACATAATGTCATAAAAATGGTCATTGACTTATTCGAATATTACGAGCACAACTGGATCATTTGTGTGGACCTGAAAATGGTCAACTTCCTCCTTGGTCAACAGAAAGGTTCACGAAGTTTCCATGCTATCTCTGCATGCGGGACAGCCGAGCTCGAGAGAAACACTGGACCCAGAAGGAGTGGCCCATCTGTGAAACTCCAGAAGCAGGCATGCCAAACGGTGTGAATGACCCAATCGTCATCCTAGAGAAAATTATTTCCACCCCACTCCATATCAAGCTCGGCTTCATGAAACAGTACGAGAAGACATTAAGTACTGATGCTGAATGTTTTCAACATACGTATATAGTTTCTGCTTTTCGTGCTTTGTCTTTCGAGATAAAAGCGCTGGCGTGCTCGAAGGACCTCAAATTCGTGCCCCTTGTACGTGATGATAAATTTGTCAGGAAGATTAATGACAAGGACGAGGCAGCATGGCTGTCTTTCGTGGCAGTTATGCGAACCGTTTTTGGTTACAAAAAGGCAGATAACTATGAGATTCTCGTTACAACTCTGGTGGCCGCCCCGGTGGCGCAGTGGTCTAAGGCGCTGGCCTCTGATCATTCGTCCGTAAGGGGTCCGGGTTCGAATCCCGGTGAGGCATGGATGGTGTATTTGTCTTACGGAACAGGCTCTCTCCCTTCCCTGGAACCAGTGACCCTAAATTAGGGACGGGCTACTGCTTATAGCCCATTGAGTTGCTCACGGTGGTCGTTAAACCTCCAATCAATCAAATCAAATCAACTCTGGTGTGCAAAAATTAAGAACGAAGAGGAGAAATTAGCATAACAGCGGAACGAGCAGGCAGAACGAACCGAAATACCACTCAGGACATAGACTAGGGTCCGGTACGGTAGGGCATGCGCATATATACAGCATGACGTGGGTGGTGGAGGTGTCGGAAGGGTATAAAGCACACGGGTGGTGTACGCTCAGCAATTCGGTGAAAGCTATTGCACGGTGTACATCGGTTTGAACGACGTCGAGTTGTTGCCACCGTGTGATATGGCCAACAGGCAATCCAGTAGACGACATCTGGATGACTTTACCCAAGGTCGCGTCATTAAGAAGTTGGAAGAAGCTCGAAGTGTGACTAGTGTGGCCGAGGAGATCGGGATTGCTCAGAGCATCGTTTCACGAGCTTGGAGAGCATTTCAAACGACAGGAACAGCTGTCCGAGAGTTTAGCAGTGGTCGTCCACGAGCAACCACGGCAGCGGACGACCGGTATATTGTCCTACATGTGAGAAGAGACAGACGACAGACAGTGGGAGAAATCGCAAGGCACATGCAACAGACAACTAGAAATCCGTTATCGCGTTTTACCGTGGCCAAGAGGCTGCACAAAGGTGGTATATTTGCACGACGACCACTACGGTGTGTGTCATTAACGCCTGCTCATCGGAGATGGCGGTTTCTGTGGTGCCAGGAACACAAAAACTGGAAACATCAGCAATGGGGTCGAGTTCTCTTTACGGATGAGAGCCGATTTAGTCTGACGAGCGATTCTGGACGTATACACATCTAGAGAGAGCAGGGAACACGCAGTCACACCTCCAACATCATCGAACGGGACCAGTTTGGAGGTGGCGGAGTTCTCGTTTGGAGCGGTATCATGCTTGGTAGCCGTACTGACCTCCACATCTTCCAAGGAGGTTCAGTCACTGGTGTCCGCTATTGTACCGAGGTTCTCCTGCCTCACGTGCGTCTGTTTAGAGGTGCTGTGGGTCCTGAGTTCCTCTTCGTGGACGACAACGCTACACCTCATCGTACAGTGGCTGCCACAGAGCTGTTGGAGAGTGAAGATATTCAACGCATGAATTGGCCCTTAAGGTCCCTGGACCTAAATTCAATCGCTCACGTGTGGGACCTTCTTGCGAGACGCTTGGCAGCACGTCACCAGCCGCCAGCAACGATTCGGCAGCTTTGATTGGCGCTACAAGAGAAATGGGCCGCGATGCCTCAACAGCTCCTTGACAACCTCGTGCTCAGCATGGACAGACGTTGTAAATCCTGCAACGAAGTCAGGGGTGATCATATCCACTACTAAAGACTGGAATTTTCTTGGCAGCCGCCTGTCACATGGACGTTTCTGTCTTCTGTCCAGTTGCGCTCGAATATGCCTTTTCAATAAAGTGCCTTTGTATCCTTTGGATTCCTTGTTTGGACGGTTTTGCTCACTTGTCCCATATTGTTACATCTTGGGGATCTTATGGTATGATTTGAGTCGATGTGGAGCACATCTGCACGACGTTAAATTCGAAAAACCGTCTCGTCTTTAATGTTTGCACGCCAGTGTAGAATGCTGTTGGCTTTTCGCGTACTTGGGTGGAACATGAGTGACAAGCTCCATTTCCTGAATAGTCAACAGTGGCGTGTCTTGGGTCCAAGATCTGGGCTATCTCCCCCCCCCCCCTTCTCACAAAACTGTTTTAAAAAAATTGCAAAGTTTATTTTTTAATTGTTAAGTAATAGAAGTAACATTTTTTCTAAATTTTGGGTACATGCTATTGCTAACATGATACCAAATAATTATGAGGATTAGCATTTGATGAAGACTTATTTGTACATGAACTCCATTCTTCTTCCCCTTTGTGTGAACTTGTGTGTTACGTTTTCACAAAAATGTTTCCTCCGCGTGCTCTTTCATATTTAAAAATATTTTTTTTTCTCTACTAACAGACCAGTGAAGTTGCTCGAATGTGATGTCCTTGTGTGGCTCTAAGATATATATTTTGATTATTTTTAATACGGAAAAACTTCTTTCGGCAGTTGCAGTTGTTGATGAAAAGTTTAATATTATATCTGCCAACTTGTACACCTTAATAAACACTATGTCCAATTAATCAGCTTTATGTAATGTCTCTTACTGATTTGTTTTGTATTCACCAAGGGAATAAAACTTCTTCAGTTCATTTTTTAATCGAGCTGTATCAAACTTTGAAGCATAGAGTTCTTTGAACTCCGATAGTAGATTTTCAGGGAAGCTTTCACAAAATTTATCAAAACAGTTTGAATCAAACAAAGCCACGAATTTCCGATATAATATCACTGATTTTAATTCATTGACACTTCACGTAAACTGAAAGAACTCCCGTGAAACACGCGCTGGAAGCATGGAGGACCAGAGGTAGTCCGAAGTCTTCGTTTTTTTTTGTGCGAACCCTTTCCACCAAGTAATGGGCCACTCACCTCCGTAGCTCATTCATGTTGTCATAGAAACGCTAGCAGGCGATAGTACGGAAGCTCTTCGCATGAGAACAGCGAAGTCTCTCGAAGACCAACTGCGTTATGCCGTTGATCATCGCTCGCCTGACTGATTCTCATAATCGAAAGAAGCGAATCCGCTCGAGTTTTTTTCGAACCGAAAGCATCGACATATCTTAATACCGCTGATAATTGACTTTTATTTGTGTATATTCAATTGACATTTATTTGCGCATTCTCTGGGCTTCACAGCTAGTCTAGCTAACCTTGAATATACGCACTGATAGTCACCTTGATCAATATCCCAAGAACCTGGGGCTGTTAATGATGAAGAGGGACATCGCTCCCATCAAGACTTCATGACAATGGAACAGCGTTGTCGAGCACGATGGAACAGTTTTCCTAGCCCATTTCATTACGTCTGTGGTGAATTTACTCCAACGAAAACGCAGAGAGAATTAATAGGATTAATAAAGGAAGCATACGAATTTAATTTTGGCTGTAAAATGAGTGACCAAGGTAAATGGTGGGCACCACTCGCAACGTTACGGAAGCTGATTGGTCAACCTTTGACCATAGACTAAAGAAGTAGGAAGCTGTATATCATTTGTTGTTCCAATGGTGTGGAGAAAACTAACGGACCAAAATACGGATTATTACTTTTTGATAGAAATGCTTTAGGACTTTCACATTGGAAAATAAGGAAATAAATGTCTACCCATCCCTTCCATCAGTTTTGCGACCAGCGACTCCTCCGACTGATCTACCAGTGACGAAACACCTGGCACCTGCAGAGATTGAGAGATGTAAGGAAGGTCCAGGAAAAATACCTTGCAGAGATTAAGATTTACAGCTGAAAGCTCATCAGATCTACACTTTATCTCTCAAGAAGAGTTGAGGGATCCTGTAAGAAACCTCAAACTTTCAAAACTTTGTTCCTAACCTTCAAGTGCATGAATCCTTGAAGGTTTGAAATCTTCAAGGTCATGAATATTGCCATAGAAACTAAAGCTGCGATGGATCTGAACACAGACCAGCTAAATGGAGACTTTTTGTCGATTTATCGAAGGTCAACCTGAAAGCCGCCTTTCTTTGCAATAGGCACTTACACCGAAGAGTATAAATATTTAGACCAGTGCGTCTTTTTGCAAATCGAAGCGATACCAATTAAACGACTGCGCATGTGAAGGTCATGAGATGGTATAAATAAAACCTGATGCTGAGATCTGTTAATCAGTGTTAATCTGGTTCTTCAGATGGGAAAAGCAGCAGACTTCAACGAGGTGGGAAAAGTCAACTTGTAATGGCCAGACAAATTGGTTAAAGTATATCTGAGACGACAAAGCTTGTAGGGTGCTCACGGTCAGCCGTGGGTTAGTATTTTATAAAAATTGGTCCGAGGAGAGACAACCACGATCGGCAGGCCAATTGTTAACCTAAACCAGCTCCTCTTTTTTTTTATTTTTTTTATTGGAGGTTTAACGACCACCGTGAGCAACTCAATGGGCTATAAGCAGTCGCCCGTCCCTAATTTAGGGTCACTGGTTCCAGGGAAGGGAGAGAGCCAGTGCCGTAAGACAAACACAACATCCATGCCTCACCGGGATTCGAACCCGGACCCCGTTCGGACGAATGATGAGATGCCATCGCTTAGACCACTGCGCCACCGGGGCGGCAAACCAGCTCTTCGATGGTAGAGGTGAGAAAAAGACCATTCCGTATGACACGATCCAGGAGAAGGGATACTGCGGTAAAATTCGGCGGTAATTTGAATGCTGGTGACAAGAGTAATGTGTCAAAACACACAGTACATCGATTCCAGCTTAAAAATGGGGCTGAGTAGCAGAAAGTCTCTCCGAGTCCCCATACCAACCGCGGTTCACACTCGAAAGCGTCTACAGTCAGCACGCAAGTGAAAAAACTGGACCTTCAGTTATTGGAAAAGGTCCTCTGATCAGACGAATATCGTTTCCTATTCCACCATGTGGACGGCCGGGTACATGTGCGCTGTTTACCTGAGAAAGGTTTGGCACCAAGATGCACCGTGGGACGAAAAGAAGCTGGTGTACCGGATTGTTAATATCCCAGGGTGCAATGGAAATTGCTGTGCATTGTTTGGAAACCATGGGTCCAGAACTATGACGTCTTTCACTTATCTATGCATTATTGTGTACCAGGTACATCCTTTCTTGGCAACAGTATTCCTCTCTGTTAGTGCCTTCTTTCATGTGGATAATGAGCCATGCCATACTGCCTGGTCTGTTCGAGAATGGTTCATAGAACACAAAGAAGACTTCCAGGTATTGCACTGGCCAACACAGTCCCCAGACATCAATCCAATCGTTCATCTGTGGTTTGTGTTGGAACAGCTGCAGATCAACCGCGTTACTTAAAGAGTAAAAGGATCTGCTGGTAATGTGTTGGTATCCGATACCGCAAGACACCTTTAGAAAATCTTGTAGCGTCAATGCCTCGCCGTGTAAGAGCTGTTTTGGAGGCAAGTGGAGGACCAATATCGTATTATGCAGGGGTCATAATGTTTTGGCTGTTCGGTGTATGTTTATTCCAATTCAGTTACTATGAAAAAAGGGCACAAAATATTAAACTTGTGTTCCAAAAAACTAATTGCGATGCCTAGAAATGGAACATATTTGGTAACCATAAGATTATAGCGATTTTGCTTGGAATACAAACTGGATACACTAAATACAGTTGCTTTTTGTGTAAATGTGATAACAAAATGAAAAAGAATGAATATATGAGGAAACAGTGGTCTTTGCGTAAAACATGAGCACTTGGTGAAAAAAATGTGAAAGAAGTACCATTGGTGGAGACGAAGAAATTGCGTTTGCCACCATTGCGCATAAAACTTGGAATAATGAAACACTGTCGAAGCAGCCTGGTTTTATATATTTTGCGACAGAAATTCCCCAAAATAAGTGGTGCTGAACTAAGAAGCGGAACTTTCGTTAGACCTACAATTAGACAGTCAGTCACTCCTTATTTGGAACAGCTCTCATCCCAGAAGCGATCGCTCCCAAGAAACAATTTAAACTGGTGACAGAAAATGTTTTATCGAATGAAGTTCTTAGATTACAAATAATGTGGTGCGCCTATGTCATTAACTATGTTGGAGGTGTATGACGAAATGGAGTGAAATACATTTCGAAGAAATTTTACTTCTTTGATTCATATCTACACTTTTTTCCAGAAAGAGTTTGGTCTATGAGCGACAAAAATAATAAATAGTTCCACCTAGTGATTTCGGTGATGCAAAAAGATATAAATGGAAATGGGGAAGTGGAGTTCAGCAACATTGCCGGACTACACTGAAAAATATCCAAAATGTACCTGAGACAAAACTAGCTATTTTCAATTAATTTGGGCATGCTGATCACGAATATGAACTTAAAAATCGCGAATGTGCTCTAGTTTTCAAAATACGGTGTGGGAGGTTCATTGGGAATGGATGATCTGCACTGGAAGTCCCATATGACAAGCGCGTGATTCCTCATGAGACGGATAATCCTGAGCGCCAATTGGATGACGTAATCTATAGCAGTCACTGCAACCATATTTTCTGTTTGTCGTCATTTGTGTTGTGGACTCCATGAGGGCAGACGTGTCGTTTAAAATGTCTCGTGAATGTATGAACAGTACGGATAATTTTTGTGATATTGGTGGTAAAATTACTTTGCTATCACAATGTGACCCATTACACCGATGATAAAAAAAGTTTACAGCCTTTATTTAAGTTGTGAGATTGGTGACCAGGACCGGCATTGGGTCATACACATGTTTTGTCAATCCTGTGCAACGAATCTGCGCTCCTGGTTGAACCGAAAAGGACGATCGGTGCGTTTTGTAGTTCCAGTAATGTAGAGAGAACCGACAAACTATCTTAATGATTGTTAGTTTTGCATGATTCCTTCAATTCATGGTATTTTAAAGAAGAAAATGCTGCTTTTGACCTATAAGAATATACCCTCTGCCATGCGTCCAGTGTTTCACTGGAAGGACTTATTCTTCCGGACCCACCAGATTCTTATACGCTGGATCATAAAGAAGAAAGTAAGGACAGTGAACATCCGTCACCTGTGAAAGCATCTACATCAAGATATCCTGATTTGGTACATACTGAAGAATCCGTACAACTACATAATATTATCCAAAGGGAATTAAATGATCTAGTTAGAGATCTGGAATAGCCAAAACGTAAAGCCCAGAGGTAAAAGTCCAGACTGCAGCAATGGAATCTTCTAGATGAGAATGTGCATGTGTCTGTGTTTAGTGCTGGGCAAAAGATCAGTTTCCATTTTTCAAAATGCCATATCAATTCATTACTTGCGCTGATATAGTAGGTCTGATGGCAGCGCTACAAAATGAATACAAAGGCGACGATTGGAGGCTGTTCATTGATTCGTACAAGCTGAGCTTAAAAGTTTTGCGGCTCCATAATGGTAACGTTTTACCATCTGCTATGCTCGGGTATGTAGTCAACATGAAAGAAACGTACAACAACATGAAACAACTATCACACGCCATCAAATATTACAAATAAAAGTGGCAGATTTGTGGTGACCTGAAGGTCATTGCCATCCTGATGAATGGAGGCTGCAGCAGGGTTACACAAAGCTTTGCTACTTCATCTGCCTCTGGGACAGCAGTTCCAGGATTTCCCACTACAAAAAAAAAAAAAAAAGAAAAAAAAAGCATTGGACCCCACGATAGTCACTTGAACCGTAGAAAAAGAATGAGATTAACGAAACACTTGCACAATTCAACAAGATCTTGCTCCCTCCTCTTGACATCAAACTTGGACAAATGAAAAATTTTGTAAAGGTCATGGATTGAAATGGGGCAGGATTTTTGTACCTTCATGATAAATTTCCAAGATTTAGTGAGGCCAAAATCAAGTAAGATGTATTTGTCGGTTCACAGATACGTCAGCTCTTCCGAGATACGCGTTTTGATGATATCCTCACAGGTGATGAAAAGTTAGCTTCAAATGTGCTTTCCAGCAAGCGGCCACAAACTTTCTAGAAAACAATAAGGCTGAAAATTACCAGGAGCTTGTAGAAATTCTCTTGCAGAGCTATGGGAGATAAGGGTGCAACATGTCATTCAAATTACCTTCTTTACACTCTCATCTGTATTTCTTCCCGGCTAACTGCGGTGTTGTCCGTAACGAGCACGGTCAATGGTTTCACATGGACATTACTACCCGCGAAAAAAGGTAACAAGGGAAATGGAATGCAGCAATGATAGCTGTATTCAGTTCCCTTGGTACATTGTTGGACCCTTGTGAGAGATGCTCCTGAAACTAATTACATGCAACAGGCAAAGCGGCGTTCTGTAAATCATTTCTTCCATGAGGATTATTATAGGATATGTATATTGTATATACAAATGTGTAAACCTTATTTTAAAGATATTTTAAAAACTGGAACTAATCTGGTGTTTCAACGGCCATTTTCATATTCAGCAAATAAAGGTAACTTGGTTTAGTTTCAGATACACACAAAAATTCAAAATTTGTTGTCCACTGTTGGAATCTGATAAAGGCAAAGTCATGAATATCGAACAAACGGAAAGGAGAACCATTTTAGGCAACGCAACGTAAATTGCGCCTAGATGGCTTTCTGAACTGTGTTTGTATGCTACTTATTCTTAGAACTGCTCAAAAACTTTGTGTTACACAAACAACAGGTTTGGAATAAGCCTGAAGTACTCATAGGAATCACACACTTCATTGAAGGAAAAAAAGTTTAACATCTGTTGAACTAGTGTATTATTGGATCTACCAATAAATTGCCATCGAGGTAATCCGACTTACCCCAAGTTTTCCTATTTCTGTTCAAACCGAAGCAGAGGAAAATTTTGCACTTTTTCACATTTGTTGCAATATAGCTATGCTCAATAGATGTTTGAAGAAAAATTTATTAAATTTAAAATATTGAGAGATTTCAGACAACTTCAATTATATTCACTCCCCCGAAATTTAACTAAAGCCGTCCTTCAAACTGATTAATATGATTTCTGCTTTGCGAGAAAAGATTTACTAGGCTGCTCAACCAAAAAAATCAACAGTGTCGCGGGCTTCAGGCAAATAGGTCCAATTTGAAGCCCCAGCCCATCTATCTAGGAAGATCATAAGATGAGAATAAATGGTATAATTTTTGTATGGCTCTTGTTATCGAACTTCGTTGACATCAGTAGCCTTCAATTAGAGGCAAACGACACCTTACAGACTTTGATGCGAGCAGGGTTCTGTAAGATTAAGAAAAAATATAAAAATCTGTCATTCCATTTGCTTCTGACATTTATTTCAAAATTCCAAGTTTTCTGAAAGCATTTAATTTTCAACTGATTCACAAAATGAGTTTCTCGAGACAAAAATGGCTCAATTGAAAATAGGAGTTCGTTGGGAATTTGCCAAATATCCTGTAAGGCCCCATCAGGGAAACAAATTTAATGTTAATTTCATTTCGCCTTACTTGTAGAAAAACTGTATACAGGGAAAGTAGCATGTTTCGGAAAATTTAATGAAACTCCTACACGACTGTAAATTTTTTTTCTACGTTAGTTAAAACATAGACACATACATTGGTTTAAACTATGAGTTAATTTTGCAGCGATATATTCCGACCGTGCAGCTTAGTTGGGAGAGCAATTTACACCGGAGTGAGAGGGCCTGGTTTCGATCGTCGTCACATGCAAATTTGTGTTTTCACAAACAATAAATAACAATTTGCTCTTAAAAACATACAAAACTCTTAAAAACAATATACAGGGTGCCCACTAAAGTCCTTTCTCAGCCCCGTAACTTTCGAACGCCGACAGCTATAGCCATAAAAACGGTGTCTAGGTATAGTAAAATGGCTATGCGCTATTCGATGAGACCGTTTACAGCGTCTTCTAGCGGCAAAGTCAGGAGTTAGCGTGCCGATCTCAAAAACTATACGAGATACGGGAAAATAGTCAACTACAAAGTTGTAGAGCAGCATTGATTTAGTACGAAAAGACACCTTGCGCACATGAACGCTAAGAATAGAACGCGTAGAGCACTCGTTTGTTTGTTCGCGATGTCGAACACTGTTACGTCACGAAACGCGTCAGAAAGGAGATAATATCGCCTTCCGCAAAGCACTAGCCCGACTCAACTGCGGAATGTTTGGTTTCAACATGACGGTGCCCCTCCGCAACAGCCAGGAAACGTAAAAAGGTACCTGGTCGAGGCATTCGAGCAACAAATCATCCGTTATGGTGGTTGCGTAGAGTTGCCTGCACACTCACCGGACCTCACCCCATTGGACTTCTTCCTGTGGGGCTACCTCAAAGAGCATGCGTATCAGACCCCTCCAACAACGTTGCAGGACCTTCGACGCCGTATAGCTGATGCTTGGTTCAGCGTATCGCCTGACATGCTGCAAAATGTGCAGCGTGAGATTCAAACTAGAGTTCAAATGTGTATTGTGGCGGACGAAGAGCACGTTGAGCACCGACGGTAAATGTGCCTAATGGCAACTAATTACTCCTTTCTGACGCGTTTCGTGGCGTAACAGTGTTCAACATCGCGAACAAACAACCGAGCGTTGTACGCATTCTATTCTTAGCATTCATGTGCGCAAGGTGTCTTTTCGTACTAAATCAATGCTGTTGTACAACTTTGTAATTGACAATTTTTCCGTATCTTGTATAGTTTTTGAGATCGGCACGCTAACTCCTGACTTTGTCGCTAGGAGGCGCTGTAAGCGGTCTCATCGATTAACGCATAGCCACTTTATTATACCTAGACACCGTTTTTATGGCTATAGCTGTCGGCGTTCGAAAGTTACGGGGCTGGGAAGTGACTTTAATGGGCACCCTGTGTAATAATATGTTCTTAACCCTTTAACCGGCTAGAACGAATTGACTAGGGGTTAACAAAATGAGCTGAACTCAAAAGAATATATTCGCTGTCTAAAACGTGGGCCGAATGCGATTGGAACGAATTAATTCAGGGTATATTTAGTGGTCCCAAAGCTGCTCGTATGAGTTACCTTCAAGATTAGAGCATCGAAAAAAGTTGCTTTCGCCCTTAGATTTGTTATTCAGACTAGTCATTCAGGAGTATGATTGACACTAATCCCTTCTGACAAATTAACTGATAAAGGACTATGGCAATGGTGCCAAGATTAAGGAAAGAGAGAGAAGACATTTCAGTAACTTTTTTTTTACCCAGTTGCATGATCTTCGTGTCAGCGAGACTAGTCCTTCCCTATTATGTTTTAGGTCATGAAACAGGGAATATAGGCCTAGAAGGGAGGGCTTGTCAACTATAATAGGTTTATCTTCGCTGCTGATGAGATGACAGGGGGTAAAGATTAATTATTTTGCCGTACCTTTCGTAAAACCCGTTCGCTATAGGAACATTTCTGTTTGGAGGGAGCAAAAGTTTTGGGTACCGTTTAGTTCGAACACAGTACATTGGACTCATAAAGGGTTAAAAACATATAAAACTCTTAAAACGAATATACACGAAAGTGCCAGAAAAACTGGTACACCAGTCTAATACTTGGTAGGTCCCCCACGGGAGCGCACGACTGCAGAAATACGACGGGGCATGGACTTCACTAGCTTCGAGAAATATGCTGCAGGCAATGCACACCATACTTTCTACAAAGAGTTCCACAATTCGGGTGTATTCCGAGGTCTCGGATTCCTGTGTTCGATAGCGTGTTGCATGGCATCCGAAATGTTTTCTATCACGTTCAGATCTGGGGAATTGGGTGGGAATGGCAAAACCCGAAACTCAGATCAATGCTTTTCTAACCATAATGTGGCGTCCCGACACTTATGTGGAGGTGCATTGTCCTTTTGGAACAGTCCCAACCCATCAGCATGAATGCAGGACATAGACGGGTGTACCAAGTCAGAAAGAATGCGCACTTAGCGTTGGCCGGTCTCAGACGTTTGTAGAAGTACCAGGGGTCCCAGTGAAGTCCAGCTAAACACACTTCATACCATTACGGACCCCCCACCAGCCGGTACAGTTCCCTGTTGACAGGCGGGATCCATGGCTTCATGGGGTTTGAACCACACACAATCCTTTCATCTGCCCGATACAGTTGGAAACGCGACTCGTCAGACCAGGCTACTTGTTTCCAGTCATCAAGTGTCCAGTGGCGGTGTTGCCGTGCCCAAACAAGGCGCATAGCTCTGTGTCGTGCACCCATCAAGGCGACTCAAGTTGGGCGTCGGCTCCCAAAGCCAATATCGTGCAGGGTACGTTGCACAGTCCAGACGCTGATGCAAGTTGAGGCTCCAGCAATGAATTTCGATTATACCTGTGAGAGTGTTGCACGCCTATCGCGTGAAACGATTCTTGACAGCAGACGATGGTCACGGTCGCCCAATGCCTTTTTACGGCCACGCTGGTATAGTAGGTTAGAGGTCTTACCGGAATTCTTGTAGTCACGGTATACCCTTGCAATGGTCGTCCGTGAAAATCCGAACTTTGTTTCTACCTCCGAAATACTATGGCCCATCTCACGAGCGCCGACTATGACACCGCGTTGAAAATCGCTTAAATCGTTATTACTTGTCATTCTCATGCCGAAAACAGCTCTGAGAGCTGGCAAGGATGTCTATCGTTTTATATACGCACTGGCGGACGCAACCGAGTACGCGCATAGGTGACGTTGCTATGTATTTTGCATAAGCTCGTCTGTACTAGATTTTCTGGCACTTCAGTGTATAATAATATGCTCTTAAAAACATACAGAGCTGTTAATCTATATATACAGTATATATGAATATATATATATGTTCATATATACAGGGTGATCAGAATCGACCGCCCAATAAACCTACCGGACGATTCCTCTTGGAGAAAAAAGCCGAAACCCGTTGTCCGATCGGACGTCGCATTCCGGAGATATACGCGCTGAAAATTTCGTGACGTTACATCCGGTGAGAATACAGACATTAGAAATAACTTGCCCAATCACTTTGACAGAAAACATGTAATTTATTGATGTGTACCACTACAACACAAATGATAAAACACGTGGATTCGTGTCAGATTACAAAATGTCTTCAAAATGACCACCTTGTAGTGCGCAACAGTCGCCAGCACCCCGATGAATAGACATCTGCACGCGTTGCAGCACAGCCGGGGTTACAGTTGTGAGGGCCGCGTGTAAGGTGGCCACCAGGTCGTGCAGGCTGATGACAGGCCGCCGATATACCAGTTCCTTTAGATGACCCCAGAGGAAGAAGTCCAATGGGTTAAGATCCGGCGATCTAGCGGGCCATGCAACAGGACCACCAAGGCCAAATCATCGACTGGGATATTCCGTATCCAGCCACTCGCGAACATTTGCAGCGTAATGCGCCGGTGCTCCATCATGCTGGAACCATAGATTGCCGAAAACTGCCAATGGTACGTTTTCCAGTAAGTCCGGCAGAACATCACGTAGGGACACAATGTAGTTGGCAGCTGTGACACGTTCGGGAAGAAGATATGGTCCCACTTGGATACCGCCCACAATACCAAACCAGATATTAGCACTGCACCGGACCTGGTGAGCGTGTTCACGTGTTGCGTGCGGATTGTCTAATGGCCAAACATGACTATTATGGGTATTGCAGATCCCCTGTCGTGTAAACCTTGCTTCATCAGTCCACAAGATCTGGCGGAGGAAACTATTATCGGCAGCATATTGCTGTAGCTGCCACTCACAGTATGCCTGTCTTCGAGGATAATCCTGTGGTAATAGTCCTTGCGCCCGTGTGATGTGATAAGGATCTAGGTCTCCGTTGTGTAGTACGGCAAGTATGGTACTTTGGTGCACACCGAACAGTCGCGCGATCGCACGGCTGCTGGTCGTTGGCTCCTCCTATATGAACACCAGTATGGCGTCCTCGAGGGATGGTGTTCTCACAGAGGGTCCAGCGCCACTGTTTACACTTGAACGTGGTGCGATATTGCTGTGTCGCGCATTCGAGCGTCAAGCCGCCGTATGACCTGGGCGTCTGAGTGCCGACGTGCTGGGTATCGTTCACTGTAGACCCTTGCTGTACGCAATGCTGAACCATGGCAATAAGAGATACATGTCCCAATACTCTCTCAAACTGTACACTGTTAAAAATTTCAGTTCAGCGTTTTACCATATTATGGTTTGATTGAAGGAGTTTTACCAAAAATCAGTTATTTCAAAATTAAGGAAGCAAACACTTGAACAAACATTTAGTCAAACCGTATTTGTTAGCGATTCAGACAAGCAAATTTGGTTACAACTCGCAACCAATAGCACTGCTGGAAATCATATGTAATGGCGGAGTTAGAGAACAGCTGCTCGCTCGCCAACGGTCGTGCCCTTTGGATCGTGCCGTTCGTCAAGTAAAGCATTGTGTTGAATAATGGGTATCAAACGGGCAGGAATGCCAGCAAACGGTGTGTAATTTATTAAGCATCATAGACAGAAAAGATGTGAGTAGATACTTTTTAAAATTAAGTTTAATTACAATTTGATAAAAATAACGACAACGGTTACACACGTTATATATTAAGCTTAGGAAACTGGGTACGTGTATGTTTTTCAAAATTTCACTCTTACAAATAAACATGGCTGAATCATTTGGATTTGACATAAAGCCTAGTTTTAATCGTTACGTTTTTGAACAGCTGTGATACAGTGCTTTACGTTTCTGTGCAGGTCTTTTTTATGGCCAGGTATACGTAAAAATCTACAGTTTTCAATTTAGAACGACCAAATTGGGTATACCGTCTCATGATGCTCTAACTTAGACGGTAGATGGATTTTGGAACAAGTAGGGGCCCGGGGTCAAGGGACCCCCATATACAAAATTTTCGTAAAATCTACAGTTTTCAATTTCGAACCTCCAAATTTGGTATACTATCTCACGGTACTCTAACTAAGATGGTAGATGGATTTTGGAACAAGTAGGGGCCCGGGGTCAAGTTGGGGCCCCATACAAAATTTTCGTAAAATCTACAAATTTCAATTTCGAACCTCCAAATTTGGTATACATCTCATGGAACCTTTCTTAGACGGTAGATGGTTTTCGGAACCGGTCGGGGTCCGGAGTCAAGGGGCCCCCAATACAAAATTTTCGTAAAATCTACAGTTTTCAATTTAGAAGCACGAAATTTGGTATAAAATCTCATGGGACTATAACTTAGACGGTAGATAGTTTTTGGTACGGGTTGGGGCCAAGGCCCCGGACCCCCATACCCAATTTTCTTAAAATGCACAGTTTTTAATTTGGAACCACCAAATTCGGTATACTATCTCTTGATGCTCTAACTTAGACGGTAGATGAATTTTGGAACAAGTAGGGGCCCGGGGTCAAGGGGCGCCCATACAAAATGTTCGTAAAATCTACAGTTTTCAATTTAGAACCTCCAAATTTGGTATACATCTCACGGAACTCTAACTTAGACGGTAGATGGTTTTTGGAGCCAGTCGGAGCCCGGGGTCAAGACTCCCCACACCCCCCAATACAAAAATTTCGTAAAATCTACAGTTTTCAATTTAGAACCACCAAATTTGGTATACTATCTCATGAGGCTTTAACTTCGACGGTAGATGGATTTGGGAACAAGTAGGGTCCCGGGGTCAAGGGGCCGACATACAAAATTTTCGTAAAATCTACAATTTTTAGTTTAGAACCACCAAATTTGGTATACAATCTCATACAATCTCATATACAATCTCATGGTACGTAGACGGTAGATAGTTTTTGGAACGGGTCGGGGTCAAAGGGTTCCGTACAAAATTTTCGTAAAATCTACAGTTTCCAATTTAGAACTACCAAATTTGGTATACTAACTAATGGTAGATGGTTTCTGACTTAGAAGGTAGATGGTTTTTGGAACAGGTCGGGACCAGGGGGCCCGCATACAACATTTTCGTAAAATCTACAGTTTTCAATTTGGAACCACCAAATTTGGTATACTATTTCATGGTACTCTAATATAGAGGGTAGACTGTTTTTGGAAGAGGTCGGCGCCCGTGGTCAAAGGGCCCTCACACAAAGTTTTCCTAAAATCTACCTTTCTCAATTTAGAACCACCAAATTTGGTACACTACCTCATGGTACTCTAACTTAGACGGTAGGCTTTTTTGGAAGGGGTCGGTGCTCGGGATCTATGTGCCCCCATACACATTTTCATATAATCTATAGTTTCCAATTTAGGACAACCAAATTTTGATATACTACCTCATTGTATTCTAAATTAGACCTTAGAAGGAAAGGGTTGGGTGTCGGGGTGACAATGAATCCAAAAATTAAATTTTTTACTCTTAAGAGCTGCAACCCAATTCAGCACTTCAATACCCCACCTACAGTCTAAGTTAGATTCCGTAGATAGCAATAAAGTGGAAACATATCCGGTAAATGGTGTATTAAAAACACAAATTAATAAACGTTAGCTTTCACCACCAACCGGTATCTTATCAGGCAGAAATACAATGTAATGTAAATAATGTAAATTATTTTTTGTTTCGTATAATTAAATTAACTAAATAAAAAACTTAAATGAGTTTACTGGAAATATACGGAAATATTTTTTTCATTCATTAACTTTCACCCGCTGAGCTTGGTGATTCTACAAATAGTAATATTTACCCGTGAAATACCGGGTACTCCTGCTAGTAGGAACTAAAGATAATGTTACACTTTTAGTCAGGTACAAAACAGTAATTATAACGCCTTAGGTCTGGGCCTTATTCGCAATTTTCAGTACGCCGTGCTAATTTTCATAAGGTTTGCATAGAAGTCCAAGATTTTAGCAATGCGCTTTACTGAGATTGAAACTACATGTATTAAGCAGACCCTAGGCTTAGAGGGCTTTTTGGTAGTTTTCAGTCCTCTGAGCTGATATTTTTATAGTTTTCATAGAAAATCAAATTAATTCTGTTGAAATTTTACTCGAGCACAAGACATTTATAGATACGCACGAGGCCTAGGCATATGCATCTTTAGAAATTTTTATAATGCCGTGATCATGTGAGCTTTTCATGACAAATCAATTTAAGAGTGTTACGCTTATTAAAAATTCTTTAAAAGGCTTAGGCTTAGCGGCCAATAATTAATATTTGGTGCCTAAGTGAAAGAACAACATTATTAACTTGATTTATTATGCACATCTTATAAATATGAGCACAGCGATTAAAAGTTACTAAAGAGTCCTTTTAAGTAATATTTTTGACCGAGTGCAAGTGCAGTTTACGAAATGTCGACAGGTCAAAATATCTAAAGTAACATGAAATTCGGAATATTTCTTTTTTCTTTCTTTTTATTTCAGTTTTGACACTTGTATTAAGTTCTTAAAACATATGTATTTTACCTAATTTTTATCTTCATTGTGCTTTTAACAGAATTTCTTACCAATGTTTTGGGCATTTCATTTTGTGTAGTTACTTGTTTTTATGGTTTGGGCATTTTACTTTGTATGGGTATTTTTTGTTATGTTTTGGCTATTTTATTTTCTGTGGTGGTTGTAATTTACACAAGAGGAAAAGGGGAAACTGTAGACACTAACGATGCCTAATTTCTTACAACTTTTTTAAATGCAGCACATGTTTTTGTATTGATTTATACCACTTACACCTTAAGCGACTACAGGTTTCCTTAAATATGATCTTTTTCTCAGAGCCTTCTGTTTCCTCTACCTAGCTTTTTCGGCTCCGCAATTTTTTTCTTGGTTTAGAACATTTTCCTTATTAATACTGTATTTTCTCATGTAAATTCTTTATGTAAGATATGTCTATAGTATCGAAAGATTTTGCAATTATATATGAAGCCCTGTTGCTGAAGTTAAACAATATTTCCAACTGAAACAGCGCAGTTCAGATATTTTCCCGCTGTTTACTCAAAGAATGAAAACAAAAACAACAAATATGGGCATTGGTTGAGGCATCAGACAGTACTTACTAGTAACCAGGCAAAGTTTTGAGGAAGAATTCGCTTAGGAATTTTCTCCCCATTCCCTAGCCTTTGGACGTCTTGAAAGAGAAGTCCTAAGGGCACATCTGTATCGTAATTGCCTGAGAATCCGTGACAATCTCCTGGTAACGTAGTAAAGAAACACACTTCCTACTTCGCTTAAATTGCTTGGATGGTAATGCCAAGGAACAAAGTTCTGCTCTGGCATTGGATTTCTGTTGCTTTTCATGGAATACCTTTCCTCTGGGGTTCACAGCTTTCAGTATAGTCTTCAGGACACACGGGAATACGCCCCACGTAAAACACCCCCACTTCAGGGCAATTAACAACAATTAGAGAAAGCCAGGTGCGGTACAGGAAATAAGTCGAACGAGACGAATCTGAACTTAGAAAGTCGGGGGAAGGTGTTGCATGAAAAATTGTGTTTGGTTTACAGACCATTTGGCACGTAGGGACGAAGGTCTTCTTTTTAATATGTTACGGGGAAAACAAATTGTCTTTTAAAAGTATAACAGTTTTCTTTCATACGCATGGTGCAGCGCAGAAAACAATTTGAATTTATTTTTGAGAATTAGCATGGCGGCTACCGGCCCAGTCCGTGCCTACTGCCGCCCCTGGTACCTGGCGCCCGGATGCTTCGCATCCGTTGATCCCCCGCTTGGAGCGTCCCTGCTCTAAAATACATGTACCTCTGCGTTTTGGAAAAACAAAAGATAAAATGCCGATCCCTAAACTTAAACTCTTCTTGTGACCGCAGGTAACAAAATCTTGAACTTCGCCTAAACCCTAACTGGAGAAACAAGCCTGTTTTCTGAGTGTTTTATTGAATGGTTGCTCATCAGTTCGTAGTTGACTGGCGAACAGATAACTTGCATGTTGAAACATTTGTTGTGCGTTGTCAACTGATATCATTGGAAATATGTCATTCTAAATATTTTGGAAAGATAAAGCATTGTTTTCCGAAGGCATTATGCAGGTGAAGTATGCAACATTGTTAACTCACAACAAGGAAATAATTTGCTGAAATCGAAAGGGTATTTATTTTGCCATAACAGAGTGCAGGGTGATTTATTTCATTGGCACTGTATTGAAAGAAATTATGGAAACTGTACTGGCTTTGCTAGTATTATTCTTATTAGAGATAAACACATGAGGCGCAAAGAGAAACCACATAATCATGCTCCAAGACCGGACAAACGTGATGTTGCTGTTGCAAGAGCGCAAGTAAAAGAACAAGCGAGAAATATGGACGAAGCCCCTGCACAAATTATTCAAACCGTGACAACGTCAATGGCTACAGTAAATGCAGCTTACGTACCTAATATTGATGCACTAAGGCAAGTTGCAAAACGAATACGAAGACAAGACATGCCTGCGGAGCCTACGATTTTAGAAGAGATCGATTCTCCAACAGATTTACAGGAAAGAGATGGTGCAAAATTTCTTGACAGAGACAGCACATTTGGAGATTAAATAATTATTTTATTTTTAACAGAAAATAACTTACGAAAACTTAAAGAAGCACCCCTCTGGATTTTTGAAACTTGTCCAACCCTATTTAGGCAATTATATACCATTCATGCTATGGTTGGAACGAATCCAGAGATGCAAAGATTTGTCCCACTAGTTTATGGGTTACTTTCCAACAAGAATGAAGAAAATTATACTATACAAGATTTTTGCAGGATTTACAAGATTATGCATCAGACTATGATATTCAGCTTGCACCACAATATACGTATAATGATAAATTTTGAAAAAGCTACCATTATAATCCTGCTAAAATGGAATTTAGAAGCAGCACACAAAAATGTTGTTGGTTTCATCTCGGAAAAAATGTGCGGGGGAATATCCGTCTTCTGGCATAGCCTCGAAATATGGGGACTATTGTGAGTTTGCTCTCAAAGTCAGACATTTGCAAGCAATCGCATTTCTTTCATTTGATGAAATTCCAGCTGCTGTTGAAGAAGTGAACTCAATTTCACTAGAATATGCAGATTCTGTAGTTCAGTGGTTTGGGGAAAATTTCGTGGAAGCAGAAGAAACAATCCGAGCAAAAGCCCTCCGCTTTTCCCTCCAACAATTTGGTCAGTAATGAAAACAATTTACTTGGCTTTCCCAGAACACAAAACAAACTTGAACGATGAGACAGATGCTGGAATACAATTCTTGGAGAGAAAAAACTTGGACTGTATAAAATAATCACTGAAATTTCGAAAGAGCAGAGAACAACTACGGCTAAAATCGAAAGAGATATCACAGATTCCAACAAATACGCCTAAAAGAGAAACGCTGGCAAGATAAAAAGGAATACAAACTTCTTTGGCGCACAGAGACACTGTTAATGTGCTAGACTTTTTAAGAGGAATTTTTTATAATTCTACCTTTTTCTAAAATGTGCTGGTATTTTTCACTAATTGAATTATACTTTTTTCTAACTTGTATTTAAATTTTCCAAGAATGTAATTCTGCCGAAGATGCAAGAATGTAAAACAGAACACAAAATTTAAAATGACAAAATTTTAAAAATAACATGTCAAAAAGTAATCCAAAATAGGCAACAAATAAAAATTCAAAATCCAATCACAAGTCACAAGCATAACAAAAATGCGAAACGCTATGTAACAAGCACAACACAAAATAAAACTAATGCCAAATCATAAAAAAAATGCACACATTATGTAAAATATACAAAATAAAATAAATGTCATATTCATAAGGATTGCATGACAAGTGAAGTTCATAATGAGCTTTTACTTATGCTTCAAACAATAATTATTAGCTTCTATCCCTTTTTAAAAATCTTTAATAAGCGCAACATTATTAACCTGACTTGTCATCACAGATAATCAATATGACCATGTCACACAATTACTTAAAAGACTTGTGCCTAAGCCTAATGGCTGTTTATAGTTTTGTACTCGAGTAAAAGCCAACACAATAAACTTGACTTTTTATGAAAATTTTATGTATATGAGCAGGTTTGACTGAAAACTGATCAAAACGCAGTACCATAACCTTGGCATGTTATCAAAACCTTATGAATACGTCGGACTAAAAATTCCTAAAAAGAGGTTATGCCTAAGGTCTTGTAATTAAGGTTTTGTGACAGAGTAAAACTGCAACATTAATAACTTGACATGTTGTGTTAACGTTGTGAATATGAGCACGGCTGATTAAATATTTCAAGAAATAGCCTTTGGGATTAATGAGTTGTAACTGAGTAAAAGTGTAACATTATGTTTATTTTCTATATAAACCAAACTACATGCTGAAATGGCCCAACTATGTATACGTATACTTAAACCATATACCGAAGCGCTGACAAGGTAAAAACAAAAGTGCAATTCTGTACGGTCCCCTAACATTTTATGGCCTGCCTACATGGAAGTGGACACGTTGATATCAAAAACATACTTTTTGTACGGTCCATAACAAATAGCAATGGACACGTCGCAATCTTTTTTTTTTTTTTGGGTTTAACGACCACCGTGATCAATTCAGTGGGCCATAAGCATACTATTTGGTAGTTCTAATAAGCAGTCGTCCGTTACTAATTTTGGGCCACTGATTCCTGGAAAGGGGGACAGCCAGTGTCAGAAGTCAATCACAAAGTCCATGAATCACAGGGATTCGAACCAGGATCCTTCTCGACGAATGGTCAGAAGCAAGCGCTTAGACCACTGCGCCACCGTAGCGGCTCACGTTGAAATGTATTCTTCAACGGCCCCAAACGCTCTTATGGACATACTAGATTGAACTGGACGCCAGGTACATATTACTATTTGTGGAATCACCAAGTTCAGCGGGCGAAATTTAATGAATGAAAAAGATATTCCTGTAATTTTCCTGTAAACTTATTTTAAATGTTTTGATTTAGTTAATTTAATTTTACGAAACAAAAAAGAAAGGAAGAGGAATGGGAATACTTACCTTCAAGAAGACATCTATAGAATTGCCGTACATCTTGCATGTGTTTCTGAGAATCCCGCCACACAGAAATGCAATGTACGTATGTGATGTTGCATGCATACGACTTGACATTGGCATTGATCATCTTTTTCTTACCGTTTTGAA
Source organism: Macrothele yani (assembly GCA_039090855.1). Classification (NCBI taxonomy): domain Eukaryota; kingdom Metazoa; phylum Arthropoda; class Arachnida; order Araneae; family Macrothelidae; genus Macrothele; species Macrothele yani. The sequence continues at coordinate 133,834,493 of CM077010.1, read as the reverse complement.
TTTTGAATATCTGGAACTCCCTATTTACACTACATTATGTTTCTGCCTGATAAGCCGCCCGTTGGTAGTGAAAGCTAAACTATATTAATTTGTGTTTTTAATACATCATTAACCACATATTTTTGCACATTATTGTTATCTACGGTCTCCAACTTAGACCGTAGGTTGGTTAGTTAGCTGGTTGGTTAGTTGGTGGTTTATGGCGTAAGGGCCTCAAAGGGCCAAAGAGCGCCTTAGACCGTAGATAGGGTATTGGAGTGCTGAATTGTGTTGCAGATCTTAACAGTAAAAAATGGAATTTTTCACGAAAATTTAGTATGGAGCCCACTTGACCCCGGGCCCCGACCTCTTCCAAAAACCATGTACCGTCTAAGTTAAAGTACCATAAGATAGTATACCAAATTTGGTAGTTCTAAATTGAAAACTGTAGATTTTACGAAACTTTTGTATGGGGGCCACTTGGCCCTGGGCACCGACTCCTTCCAAAAACCGCATAAGGTCTAAGTTAGGGTTTTATGAGATAGTATACCAAATTTGGTTGTTCTAAATTGAAAACTGTAGATTTTACGAAAATTTTGGATGAATGGGGGGGGGGGGGGGTGACTCTGACCACCCGGGTACCGACCCCTTCGCAAAACCGTCTACAGTCTAAGTTTCGTGAGCTAGTATACCAAAATTCGTGGTTCTAAATTGAAAACTTTAGATTTTACGAAAATTTTGTGTGGGGGACCCCTTGACCCCGACACCTTCCCAAAACCTTCTACGGATTAAGTCAGAGTACCATGAGATAGTATACCAATTTGGTGGTTCTAAATTGAAAGTTTCAGATTTTAAGAAAATTTTGTATGGGGTACCTTGACCCCGACCCCTTACAAAAAACACATATGGTCTAAGTTAGAATTCCGTGAAGTAGTATACTAAATTTGGCGGTTCTAAATTAAAAACTGTAAATTTTGCAAAAATGTTTGTGTGGTGGCCTCATGACCCCGGGCCCCGACCCTTTCCAAAAGCCGTCTACTGTCTACGTTAGAGTTTCATGAGATAGTGTACCAAATTTGGTGGTTCTGAATTGAAAACTGTAGAATTTACGAAAATTTTGTATAGGGGGCTCTCACCACCTGGGTCCGACCCCTTCCAATAACCGTCTACCGTCTAAGTTATCATACCATTATATAGTACACCAATTTTGGTTGTTCTAAATTGAAAACTGTAGATTTTACTAAAATTTTGTATGGGGGGCTCCGACCCATTCCAGAACCGTCTACAGTCTAAGTTAGTTTTATGAGATAGTATACCAAACTCTGTGGTTCTAAATTGAAAACTGTAGATTTTACGAAAATTTTGTATGGAAGGGGGGTGTGCTCTGACCCCTTCCCAAAACCGTCTATCGTCTAAGTTATCGTACCATGAGATAGTACACCAAATTTCGTTGTTCTTAATTGAAAACCACAGATTTTACGAAAATTTGGTAAGGGGGCCACTTGTCCCCGGACTCCGACCCCTTCCAAAAACCATCTACAGTCTAAGTTAGAGTACCATGCGATAGTATATCAAATTAGGTGGTTCGAAATTAAAAACTGTAGATGTTACGCAAATTTTGCATGGAGGCTCTTGCCCCCGGGCGCCGACCCCTTCCAATAGCCATCTACGGACTAAGTTAGAGTACCATGAGGTAGTATACCAAATTCCGTGGTTCTAAATTAAAAAACAGTAGATTTTACAAAAATATTGTATGGGAGCCCCTTGACCCTGGTGCCCGACCCCTTCCAATAGCCGTCTACTGTCTACGTTAGAGTACAATGAGATAGTGTACCAAATTTGGTGGTTCTAAATTCAAAACTGTAGATTTTACGAAAACTTTGTGTGTGAGGTCGCTTGATCCCGGATCCCGACTCCTTCCAAAAACCGTCTACGGACTAAGTTAGAGTTTCATGAGTTAGTATACCAAATTTGGTTGCTCCAAATTGAAAACTGTAGATTTTACGAAAATTTTGTATCAAGGCCACTTGACCCGATCCCCTTCCAAAATCCCTCTACAGTCTAAGTTAGAGTTTCATGAGATAGTATACCAAATTTGGTGGTTCTAAATTGAAAACCGTAGATTTTACGAATTTACGAAAATTGTGTATGTGTGGGGTGGAGCTCCGACCCCTTCCAAAAACCGTCTACGGTCTAAATGGGAGTATCATGAGGACATTTTCTGGACCATGTCGACATTATGACAGTGTCGACATTATGATCCTGTCGACATTATGACCGTGTCGACATTATGATCCTGTCGACATTGTGACCGTCGTCATTATGACCGCCACCGAACAAGCAAGGTTAATAGACAGAAATGTTTGCTCATCCCACCTACCTCGCAGCGGAAGTATCAGTCCCTTACGTAGTGACGTCACTGTAAAGGACGGGTAGACCGTCGATACTTGGTCGATACAATTGAAGCACTTGCGGGAGAAGTGTTGTGAACAATTTTAAATTCAAATTAGTTTTGAATTTGAAAACTTACAGCCAAGATGGAATGCAAAAAAATAAACAAAACAAAAAAAAACAAAAAAAAACAGCGTCAACAATACATGCAGGAAAAACTGACATCCATGTTAATATTTTATTTATTGTAAACCAAGATTTTAAAGAAAATATGTATAATTTTTTTTCAAATCTACATATTTAATCTAAGCAGGATATTTACTGGCTTAAGGAAAAGTGCAAGGATGGAGATCATAGCTTTTAAATTTAATTATATGCAACTGTAGCACTGTCTTCTTTAAATAAATTCGAGAGAAAGAAAAAAACACCAAAACATTATACGCGTAGCACCTCATAAAGAAATTCCTTAATGCCGAACAAATCAAAACTTCAGCAACATTAAAGGAACTCGCTTAATTAAAAAGCTGGAAATTAATTCTATTAAATGCTCAGTTGTTATTTGTAATTAATCGCTTAATAGAAAAGTTAAAATCATATATTTTCAAATTATTTTCCTTTCTTTTCTTCATATTTTAATCGCTACATTTTGAGAACTTTAAAAATCGGCACCTTATTTAATTCAAAGAAATGCTTCCCTCACTCACTTTGCCATGTTCCTTAAGTAACTACTTTAACCAATATTCTCTTTTTATGTTGGTAAGACATTTTTTCCTGAGAATTTGGAATTTAGTTCAATACTAAAGTGGAAAACAAACGTCTCAAGTGGAAAATAAATTCATTCTGCTTTTCGTTGCTATTAGAAGAAAAAAAACAGTTTTTCCAGATTTTAACTATGGGTTATTTTGACGTCGGGTTCTTTTTGCCCCGGGTTATTTTGCTAACGGGTTATTGACGTTGGGTTATTTTGACGCCGGGTTATTTTGACTGGGAGATTTTGACGCTGGTTATTTTTTCCTGGTTAATTTGATATGTAACCGATAAATACCATGTAGAAAAGGCTGCAAAAATAAAAAAATCCAACACAGAAATATCCACATGAATTCAGCGAAATATGAATCTGTTCCTCTTTGTTTTTTATTTCGACATTTGCATGAACTCCAACGTCTTTCAATATTCTGAGTATGAACTCCAGTTTCCAGATCAACGAAATGTTTTTTATGATTAACGGTCAGATGAATATAACCAGCATCATACAAATCGTGTGTTTCATATCCTTTCCATCAGTCGGTATATATAATTGAGCCAGGTAATATATTTTCTTGTATTACTGATGCTAAGCAATGTGTACTTTGATTTCCTACTTGCTTTACAAAGCGTTCTTTTATTTCATGGAATATTCCTCCAACCACCCATTGCTCGGGCAAAATACGTCCAGCTTGATTCTTACGTTTAGTAAACAAAGCTTCATCAACTTCTACAATTTTACCTTTACCTCTCCGATTTGTTTCCTTTGCATGTCGAAAGTTTCGACTATAACCTCTCGCATATAATTGCTCCAGTCAACAGTTGCATTTTTTGACATTGACAGATGTTTTTCACTAAACTTTTTAGAGCTCAAACGATCACACCAATCTCTATATATGTAAAAGTGAAAGTTTGTATGTTTGTTCCGCATACGTTCCTAAACGGTTTGATAGATTTGCACCAAAATTGGCATATATACTCTTCATCACCCAGATTAAAATACAGGCCGGACGATTTTTAGAAATTATATCCCTAAGGGGGTCAAATGTGTTTTTACGGGGCCCTCTATATACTGGGTGCAAGTCGGCTGCTGCGGTATTACTCAGCATGTCAGAGCAGCGGTCCTCATGTGACGCCTCACTCCTTGCAATCTTCCATGGTTCAGGTATACAAGGAAGAGTCCGATTTTTGAAACCACAAATCACCGGCGGAACATATTGTCATAAGTATTTTTTATGATACCATGGCATTTTCTTTGTAAGGATTAGGTTTCATTAGTCTCCCAACAATTGGCGCAGGAGTCTCAAATATGGGTGGAGCTACAGATTCCCACCAATAGGCGTGGTCCTCTCAAATAGCATCAAGGTTAAGTTGAAGTTAAAACAGACGGTCTTCTTCATACATGAAATTTAAATACACGATTAGTATTGGTATTAGTATAGATAAAAGAAATAGCCTGTGTCCACCGGAAAGAAGTAAGCTCCCCAACAGTGAAAGAATTATCCGAATCGGTTTAGTTTTCGTGATTAGAAAAAAAAATCCGTATATTATCGTGAACTACTTTCTTTCACGTTGGGTGTAATCAGGTTGTATATCTACATTCTAAAAGCTGAATGCGGAGTGCAGGAAGTGCATTATTGTGCATGTTTGCTATTTCGAGTTTTTAGGGCTCAGAACGGCCATTATAAATTGTGACTTTTATATTAAAATTTTCATCAAGTGTGGTGAAATGCCTCCAAAAAAAAAAAAAAAAAAAAAAGACGCAAACCCATCGGACAAGTTCAGCCAAAAGCAAAGAAAGTAAAATTACTTCGAGAAAGTAAGACAACCGAACAACGTGGTCGAAGACTTATGGATTAGCGGGAAACAGCCAGTGCATCTAGGGCGGCAGAGACATTGGAAAAGCTTGAGGCCCGACTTGAGCGTTGTTCATCATGGTAGGATTTTTTCATAGTGCGATTTACATTACTACTTGCAAACAAACTTTATGTTTATCCCGGGCAACGCCGGGTACCTCCGCTAGTTGAAAATAAATCTTATGCACGTTACGAATGGCATACGACTTCCTTCCATCCATGACCCTTTTCAAATTCCCACTTTTTTCACTCATGACAAACATTTCCAAAATAATTATTTTCTTCCAAAATACATTTTTGTAGAATGTCGTTTTTCACATTCTTTGAAAAGGTAAAATTCCCACTTCTTGCATAAAACTCACAGCTTGTTTTTCACTAGTTAGAAGATCCCACAACGTCTTGACCTTAGAAATCGCTATTTTGAAAACCCGTGTGTGTTCGAAAGTTGTCAACAAACCCTTGGAAACAGGTACAGTCGGTAGGTAACGTATTACGTGACGACATGTTGGTAAGTGACATAGTTTTTGGTAACACATCGCTACAATACGTAAATACATAATGGTCGAATAGATAGTCAGTATAATGGGAAAATACCTTTTGATCTGTTTATTGACATTTGGTAGCTTACACTTCATGAGATAAATACATTCAGCAGCTTCTGGTGCATAACTCACAGTGTTGGTTATTGTTGTAAAATATTAATTACTGTTGTCATTTGATACTGAAGCTGAAAGGCATATGCACATGGTAAGAGCCTTTCGTACTTTAGAAATCAGCTTATGCTTTGTGAACCAGGAGACCTCCAGTCATCAAAGGTCAAGTGCTGATGTTCTTTCTGCTTGTTCAGGCGTGCAGTCCAAAGATGTGGTTTTAGCAATGGAACTTTAGTGGATCAGCTGCTTTCATAACCTATTGCTGCTAATGATCACCTGTTGGTCTTGGTAAAGACTTTTGGCATTTCCCTCATTGAAGTTGGCGGTGATTTGTGCCATTACTGCTCTCTGGGTGATTGCAATTGTATGAGACAAGTGTCAATAGCCACATTTATCCACTGCCTTTGTCCACCTATCACGTTGTCCATGATGTGATGTTATTCTGGAAATGAGATATTCCCAATACTTTTGATACTATCAAATGGTAATATTGCAATTCTTGTACCATCTCTGGGATGATGACTCATGCATTGGGCACCCCATTATGAACCCTATTTTTCCTGATGTTTACCCATAGCGATATCATATTACCATCAATATGAGTGCACTGATGCCCTACCTATGTACCTACCAAGCGGTGGTTCGCTTACTAGCAAGAGGGGGACAGCATCGTGTTGCCTCAATCAGTGGCGTCTATTCGAGGCTAGCTGCGAAACCCAGAGAATGCACGCAAACAAAACTGAATTAAATATACACAAATAAAAGTCAGTTATCAACGGTATTAAAATATGTCGATGCTTTCGCTCCGAAAACAAGCGCGTGCGGATTCACTTCTTTGACTCAGTCTGGCGAGTGAAAACCAATGACATAACGAAAGCAGCTATTCCAGAGTCTTCGCAATTCTGATGCTAGGGTTTCACAATCACCTGCTAGGGTTTCCATGACAACATGAATCAGCTGGTAGAAGGAAATGGCTCATTGCTTTGGGAAATGGTTCGATGTGCAAAACAAAGGCTGACCATCTCAGTCACATGCACACTCCCTCCCATAAGAGTGTTTCGCGAGAGTTGTTTCAGTTTTTGTGAAGTTTAAATGAATTAAAATCGGAAATATTATATCCTAAATTGTGGCTCTGTTGGATTCGAACTGTTTTGAAATTTTGTGAAAACCTCCCTGAACATCTACTGAAAGAACTTAAAGAACCTATACTTCAAATTTTGATACAGCTCGAGTAAAAAATGAACTGAAAGTGTTTTATTCCTTGATGAATACAAAAACTAATCAGTAAGAGACATTACGTGTTACATAAAGTTGAATAAATTGGACATAGTGTTTAGTGAGGTGCACAAATTAGCAGACCTCACATAAACTTTCCGTCAACAACTGCTACAGCCGAAAGTTTTTCAGCGTTAAAAAGAATCAAGATATATCTTAGAGCCACACAAGGACACGCACATTCGAAAAACTTGGCTGTTTTGTCAATAAAGAAAAACATTCTTTTTAAATATGAAAAAGTACTGAGAAGAAACATTTTATGAAAATGTAACACCCAAGTTCACACAAAAGGAAAGATGAATGGAGTTCATATACAAATAAAGTATTCAGAAGAAGACTGGAGTTCATGTACAAATAAGTATTCAAATCCAAATCCTCCTAATTATTTGGTATCATGTTAGCAATGGCATGTACCTAAAATTTAGAAACAAAAGTGACTTCTATTACTTAACAATTAAAAATTAAACTTCCCAATTTAAAAAAAAAGAGTACCGGGAGAGGAGTGAGATAGCCCAGGTCTCGGACCCTAGATACGCCACTGGCCTCAATATATATACACACAATGTTAGATTTAAAATAACCATATATCACACTTTTTAAAATTACTATATAACCAAAAGGGGAAGATTAGTATGTAGATTCTCAAAGTCGTAGCTATTTATATCTATGGGACTAAGACTAAGCACTGCAGAAATCATTTAGGAATTATTAATAATCAGGTCTTGAAAAATACAGTGCCTGAGATGCCCAGGGCATGTCAGTTATTAAGTAAAGCTGGTTGTATGTGTGTGCCCAGGAAAATTTATCTTTAAAGATAACAAATCTGAACCCTCACTTTTTATACATATTTTGCATTTTCATTTTAAGGGTCTATACTCAAAATGTTCAGTGCATATATGCGTGATGATGCTGCTGAGATTAGTATTTGAGAAATGTAGTGATTCTGCCATGTTCCGTTTGTTGAAGTTTTCACCCTTTGTCAATAAACACAGGCGGATAGTTACATTAGAGGCATGCATTCAGACACTGGCTTTAAACAACATTAGGAGCAAAATTATATATGCTTCTGATTTCTGCACTTGGAGCATAATATAATTAAAGAAGTGATATTATTCTGTCCTTGGCACTCCGTAACAATAATACAACTTCCAGTGATTGGCAGGGAAAATCAGCATGACATGCAATGACTGTCCTTTTTCTTGTAGTAGAAAATTCTATTCTGAACTTCATTTCTAAATTGAGTTGCCCAGACTGGGCAACTAGATTTTTTATTTACCTGCTTAGGCCAAGGATTCACATGCCCTGGGCATCACGGGCATGGTACCCTGATACATATACGTAAAAATATATACAGTGCAAAATTTCATACGTATAGATTAATTAGAGCTTATATATTTCATTATTACTACTTTAGCAAAAACTTCCCATTACAAAAAAAAATTACCTTTGCTTGTCTCTATGGGCACTATTTCTCAATTACAGCGCTGCAATCTTATGCGTAACGAAAATTTCTGTTGCACATACTAACTTTTTAATGAAAATTTCGTAAAGTTTTAAGGAAACTACATCGCTACAGAATTTTTTCTGTCCCCCGTGAATTTCGTTATAACAAGCTTCGACTGTTACTCTTTTTTTTTTTACTGAATATGGTAAATGCTGGCTATGAAAATGACAGGAAACTATATCATTTACAGTTTCTTTTCTTTGTAAACGTAATTAATGTTAAATGAAAAAAAAACCCGAATACATTCTAAATTTCTGTGGTGAAATCTTTACCTGAGACATTTTAAGCAGGACTTGAAAAATATCTGAAATGTCACATGCCCAGCTGGGTATGTGCACAAATTATTTATGTACCCAGATAGTAAAACCTGAATGCCCAGGAAAATTTATATTTTAAGATAAATTAGAAGCCAATTTTTTTTAAGTTAAAAAATATAATTTTTTTTACGTTTTGCATTTCTGTTTTAAGATGATAGTGCTGAAATTGATACAAAATTATATGATGAAATTGTTTTTTGACAAATTTAGGGATTCTACCATGTTCCTTTCATTGAAGTTTTTTTTTTGCCCATTGTCACTAAACACCTGATTTGTACATCAATGAAAAGTTGTTTCACTATCTTCCGGATTTTCCCGAGATATTATAAATACAACTATCTAATTGCATTCCAAAAAGTTTTTGTGTTCCGAAATGGTTTCCTTGTAGCATCACAGTAAGGGAAGGACCACCTTAATCACTGAAGTCATTTCTAAAACATCACAAACAGGAAAATTTAATATTTTAGAAATATTAATGCTTTTTATTAATGTTCTATAATGACTCAGTCAGAATCAGGGTCTGAGCAAGCGTTTTTTCTCTGGGTGGTGGGGGTCTGAGATTTGAAATGATGCCCCATCAAGTTCAAGCTCCCACTTCCATTCAAGTATTTCTTTTTTTCTTTCTGATACCTTAATTATGGGGAAGCAATATGATCTTTCAAAAGCAGCACTTCCAGTTTTTGATACAAATTTACTAAAAATGCGAAAAGTAGGTAAATATCCAAAAATTAGAAACAAGAAACAAGACCGTAAAAGTTGTGGGAACACTAACAACATAGTGCTTAGTAGAATGTAAAATGAAATAGCACACAAGGTAGTGAATGTGAAAAAAAGAAAAGCATGACTCAACCCTATGTGAAATGTAGTATTAGCCAAAACCTTAATGAAAAACAAACTTGGGCACAACTGTGGATCCTATAGACGCAATGTACTCGACTGGGCACAACTGTGGACCTTATAGACGCAATGTACTCGGATACCAGTTCATGGTTCTGTTTGTCATTAATATAACGTGTAAATATAAGAATACGCCTGTATGTGGCTTTACTACATAACTGCCCTTTCTTTGTATTCATTTTTGCAAACACTATATTAGTAGATGTGCAAATTAAAATGTCTAAAAGAAACAAAGTAGAACCTGTAGAGTTCGTAAAGCCTAATGTCAAACAAATATGTGTGTAACTGATGTCATTATTTATCATATTGTAATAAACGTAATTTTAAGATATGAAAATACCATTACTCACATTTAAAACTGAATTGATTGGTAATAAACCAAGCATTAAATACTTTCACCCTCTTCCACAAAAAACGTGCGTTTATTTGCACACTCTTCCACAAAAAAATGTGCATTTACTGTAAAAGTCGGGTAACTACTCGCCGTGAAGCTTAACTGAATATGGTCAAACTTCATAAATACAGGGATTGCTCTGAAATTCAAGTGAGCAAGGTCAAACTTTTTATTTCAGATTAAGGCTTAGTTGAAAACTTTATTCTGTTAATTAATCCAGTGAAATTCAGTTAATTGTATACGGTCAAAATATATTTTTAAGGGATTGCTCTTCAAATTAAGGCTTAACTGGATACCGTCAAACTTTATTTTTACGGGCATTGACCTTCAAATTATGGGCTTGGTATTTACGGTTCAGATCTTAATTTTACGGGCTTTCACAGAAACGGGCCAAGATGTAATTTTACAGCCAATTGTTGGACCCCCAGTAGCCGGCCGCTGATCATAATCTAACGGCGAAATTTTTAGCAGTGTGTAAATGTAAGTTTTCTTGTTAAACTATTTGTTGTTTTTTAAGTGATCCATGTTTTAAAATGTGCTGTTTTAAGTTTATTTCAAGCATTTATGCAGAACGGTAGATCACAAACCCTAAGCCTTATTTGTTATTAGAAAAGGTATGGCCACTATTTAGTTTTTTTGTTCATTTTTTCAAATCTTATGATTGCCATAGTTATTTTACAGCCTAAACATATTACATAATTTTTTTAAACAATTTCCCAAATACCTGTATTCCATAATTTTTCGACTGACATCTAGCGAATCCCCATCCCCTCAAAAAAAGGCAAGCAATGACCTGTTGGCATTGTTAAAATTAGAAATAAATCTTCTACAGGCCCAGCGGACCACTCAAATTTCTAAATCACTGGTCCGCCAAAAATAAAAAAACAGTACACATTTACAGTACATGTAGAAAATAAGGTGTCATTGACATAAAGAAATTAGCTTCCTACTCCACCCAAAAATCTACTGCCATTCGCGAATCTTTGAAGATCATAACCAACAGTGAGTCGTGCAATGATAGCGTCTCAATGGAGTTGCTACGAGTTTTGAACCAGTTCTTCAAATAGTGATTACCTCTTGGTTTTCCTTCCATGATTCCGCCTGCTAAACGAGCATAACGCCTCGTGTCATAGAATACCTGATTACGTTCGCATCTATTCGTTACTGTCATGTCGCCACTTTCAAATTGTTGAATCGGTCTATTATCCAGTTTGCAGTTAGTTGTCTACCTTCCTTGAGAAAGCCATCTGGTTGATGTGCGAAAGCTTGGAAACTTTTATTTCTATTCTACGCCAAGAAATTTCGGATCACTAGTATAGTTATACTATTGAAATAAAAATGGCGTTTTCTAGTCCAATAAACGTAACAAACTTTTCCATCGCAAAACTGAATAATGAAAATTATACAGTTTGGAAATTTAAAATCCAAATGCTTCTCATTAAAGAAGATACTTGGAATGTTATTTCCCAAGACGAACCTACAGTTAAAACTAAGGACTGGATTAAGAAAAACGCACAAGCTAAAAAATCGGATTGTCATCTTCAAAATTTGTAATAAGTCTACCTTTGACTGATGAAAAAATAATAAACATAAATGAAACAACTGCACGAAATATGTGGTTCGCTTTGCAGAGAATTCATGAAAGAACAAATTTAAACAGTAAGCTCTATTTGTTTAGAAAACTATACAGTAAAAGGTACAATGACTATGAAAATATGCAAGAACACATCAATCAGATATTACAAATTGCAAATAAAGTAAAATCAATAGGTGAAGAAATTAAGGATTTACACCTAGCAGCTATAATGTTGTGTGGCCTGCCATCCACATATGACGCATTTGTAACAGCTCTTGAAGCAAACATGAGGATGAACTAACATTAGAATATGCTAAAAATAAACTCACCGACGAATATAATAGTCGAAAAGAGAGAGCACAAACAAACACAGATACCACAACAGCTTTTCAAACAAGAAACAAATCTAACAAACGCAAAAGAAGTAAAACATTGCACATATTGCAATGAGAAAGGTGACACTAAAAATGAAAGCTGGCATACTTATACCTAAACATATCTATTTATTTTAAATATAATAGTAGTTGATTTTATATTTGACAGTAGCTTACTTGCACTCTAATAAATCATTTACACCTATACATCATTCACACGAGGCGTTATTCACACGCAATCATATAAGAAAAACCAAGAGGCAATCGCTATTTGCAGAACTGGTTCAAAACTCGTAGCAACTCCAGTGAGACGCTATCATTGCACGACTCGCTGTTGGTTATGATCTCCAAACGCGAATGGCAGCAGATTTTGGGGTGGAATACGAAGCTAATTTCTTTACGTCAATGATACCTTATTTTCTACATGTGCTGTAAATGTGTACTGTTTTTTTTTTTTTTTTGCGGACCAGTGATTTAGAAATTCGAGTGGTCCGCTGTGCCTGTAGAAGATTTATTTCTAATTTTAACACCGCAAACAGGTCATTGCTTGCCATTTTTTGAGAGGATGGGGGTTCGCCAGATGTCACTCGAAAAATTATGGAATACAGGTATTTGGGAAATTGTTTAAAAAAATATGTAATAAGTTTAGGCTATAAAATAACTATTGCAATCATAAGATTTGAAAAAAATAAACAAAAAAAACTAAACAGTGGCCACACCTTTTCTAATAACAAATAAGGCTTAGGTTTGTGATCTACCGTTCTGTATAAATGCTTGAAATAAACTTAAAACATCACATTTTAAAACATGGATCACTTAAAAAATAACAAATAGTTTTAACAAGAAAACTTACACACTGCTAAAAATTTCGCCGTTAGATTAAGAGCAGCGTCTGACTACTGGGGGTTCAACAATTGCCTGTAAAATTACATCTTGGCCCGTTTCTGTGAAAGCCCGTAAAATTAAGTTCTGAACCGTAAATACCAAGCCCGTAATTTGAAGTGCTTGGTATTAACGTTTGAGAACTTGATGTAAATAAGGATCAATACATGTTGTGAGGTTGAACCAAAATTTGGTGTAATGTTGAACCGTAATTTGGTGTATTGCTGATCCATAATTTGCTGCAAAGGTTGAACCATAACTTGGTGTAAAAAGTTGAACCATAATTTGGTGCAAATGTTGAACCATAATTTGTTGTAAACTTTGAACCAAGTTATGGTCGCAGCAAATTTTTTCCCCTCGTTACTCTACATTTTGGTTCAACCTAGCACCAAATTTTTAACAGTGTACGATATATCGCTACCCATACTACTGTCAAATGTACCAACACAGTATGACCTTACATGCTACCCTCGCCAACTCTTTTTATCCCTACGTGCCGTATCGCGCAGGCGTACAACTGATGGTTTCACGCCACCACGTCCTTCGAATTTGCATACCCACCTCGTGCCGCATTTTTAAATATTGATTGCTCTTTTTTTTCTAATTGGAGGTTTAACAACCACCGTGAGCAACTCAGTGGGCTATAAGTAGTTGCCCGTCCTGAATTTAGTACCACTGGTTCCAGGGAAGGGAAAGAACCAGTGCCGTAGGACAAACACAACGTCCATGCTTCACTGGGATTCGAACCCGACCCCTTTTGGACAAATGATCGGAAGCCATCGCCTTAGACGACTGCGCCATCAGGGCTGCTTGATTGCCTTGTGATACGTGCGTCTGTATAACTATCCACGTTGCTCTCCAACAAGCATGTGCGATATCGGATGTGACGTCATGAAACTTTCTGCGCGTATATCTCCGGAATGCGACGTCCGATCGGACAACGGATTTCGGCTTCCTTCTCCACAAGGAATTTTCCGGTAGGTTTATTGTGCGGTCGATTCTGATCACCCTGTGTATGTATATATATATATAATGAAACAGTATACATGTTTATACACTGAAGAGCAATTGAATTAGAGACAGCTGGCGTTATGCAAATGTGGCGCGGTGGGCGGCCTTGTAAACGGAAACGACATGACAATATAAGGAGTGATGCGAGGGAAATCAGTAAGAGTCGGACGCAATGTGGGTAAGACGAAGGATCTAAGTGCATTTGATCTTGGGAAAATTGTCGGGGCCCGACGAATGGGTCACACCATCTCGGAAGTCGTGCAGGCACTGGGATTTTCACGAATCACTGTGCCATGGGTGCACCGTGAGTACAACAGCGTGTGAATGAGCGGGGTCATCGTCGGCTAGCTCGCATTGTAACAGCGGCTAGACGGGCCACAGTGCCAGAAATCACTCGGCAATTTAACGCTGGTGCACAAAAACGTGTAAGCAGCCACACCATCCAGAACCATCTCCTCGCTATGGGGTACAGAAGCCATCGTCCCGCGAAGGTACCGCTGTTTACCGCAAATCACAGGGTGCAAATATTAGCATGGGGGCGGGAACATCGCCACTGGACCCTAGACATGTGGAAAAATGTTGCCTGGACTCATGAGTCGAGATTCACGTTGGTACATGCGGATGGCAGGATACGAGTACGGCGCAAACCACATGACGCGATAGATCCTTCTTACCAGCAGGGAACTCTTCAAGCTGGTGGAGGTGCCATTCTCGTCTGGGGACTGTTTACGTGTACTGAAATGGGATCCCTGGTGTGTGTGACATCGTCCCTCACAGGTCAACGCTACCAGGATATCCTGGACGACCATTTGCTCCCGTTCGTGCGTCTTCAACATCCCACTGGGGACATCATCCTGCAACAAGACAATGCACCGTGTCATCGTTCCCGAATTGTATCCGAATGGTTGGATGAACACTCCACCGGCGTGACCTCGTTTCCTTGGACAGCTAGGTCACCTGACCCCAATCCCATCGAGCACATCTGGGATGCCATCGAGAGATATGTTAGAGGCTCTGACCCCCTCCCCTGCATCAAATCTTCGTGAACTGTGGGAGCTTGTTCTTGTTCAGGGGTCGTGGATCCGTATGGCTTCCCAACGCTTCCGGTGTCTTGTCGAGTCCATGCCGAGAAGAATCGCCGCCGTCATTAGGGCGAAAGGTGGTGCTACACTTTACTAGACAGGTATCTCTAATTCAATTGCTCTTTAGTGTATTGCGTCACGCACCTACAATTAGGTAAAACTTATTTCAGCAAAGATTTTGATCTGTTTCCATTAACAGTGGATTTAGTGATACGAGCTAGGATACTTTTTTCTTCTTTCAGTTTTCTAAATAAATATCATTCCCTTCCATTCCTCCCTAGACCTGCCATTCTTGCAACACACAAAGACAATGGCGGTCATTGGTAGCAAAGCAGCACAAAATTGCAAAATTTGAATCCTGGAAAAACAGAGAAATCATGTGATAAGCGCGAATTCTTTTCAGCATTGGGAAGAAGTGGAACGTTGGTGTTAATTGCAATTTGTAGATACTAAAAATTGCTGAGTTTTCTGGTTACCGGGAGCAGTGAATTTATGAACAATGGTATATCCCATTAGCCTTGCGTTTTTCGTGTTTCTGAGCCAGCCTCACTAAATTAGACACCCTTAACTTCTTACAACCTCGAAGCTTTTGGGAGAATTGAACACGCTTCTCCCAAGAAACTTTCACCACGAAGTTTGTGTAGCATATAGAATATTCATCAGTTAAATAAAAAAAAAATTCTGAGAAAAATTAATAATAGAAAGTTTATTTTAAACTGAAAACATATCTCTGTTCGAGGGACTCTGGTTTCAGCGAAGCTAAAAATAGCTTAATCAAGCTGTAGCTGATCGCTCCCCAGACCATGACACCAGAAATTCGAGGTAAGTTATGGCGAAAAATAACACGTGGATTGTTACATTTTCGGCTACGCTGCCACACGAACATGCGGCGATCATCTGATCCCCAAAAGAAGCGAAAAATGTCTTTAACAGACTGCACAGGAAAAAGGGCGGCACATAGGGTAGTTTGGTCGGAAAAGTTGGAGGAATCATTCAGGACTCTAAAGGAAAATTTGTGTAAGGCACCGGTATTAAACACCCCGGATTTCAGTAAGCATTTTATCTTACACACGGATGCGAGTTCCTTTGCGGTGGCATGTTGTTTGAGTCAGAGGGATGAGGGAAGCAACATTAGGCCAGTGGCCTATGCTAGCAAAAAATTAAATGGGTCGCAAGCCAGATGGGCGGTCAGCCATAAGGAGGCGTACGCCATAGTATGGGGTTTGAAGGGCGGATTTTCGGTAACCGGGTCGAAGTTATGTCTGATCACAACCCCCTTACTTTTCTCACCCGTTCCGCATCGCAAAGTTCAAAATTACAGCGTTGGAGTTTGGCTATTTCCCAATTTAATTTAACCGTATCTCATGTCGCCGGCAAACTAATCCCTCACGCCGATGCGTTGTCAAGACTCAGTTTTAAAGAGTAGTGCAGCGCCATAGTGAGAATGTATCACGGCACAGGTGGAGATCCACAGAAGGTCTCAGGGTGGTACCAGTGTATATGTTACATAACGTGCGACAGAACGAGCGAGAAGTGGTCAAGTGTATTATGTTGTGTCATCCAAGATCTGCAGGCAAGTGAAGAGACTGACTCGAGAATACGGCAAAGGACCGTATCTGTCGTTCATTTGGTGGGGGCCTGTAAGGGTCGCCCGCAATCAAACTGTCAATTATGAATATATTTAATTTTAATATTGTGATGAACACGTGCGGACGGACGATTCATTCGGCTATTTTGTTGTTTCACATAAAAACTGATATTCTTGACCACCCACGTGGTAAAATTTTAATCCTCTGAGGGATTAAGAGAGGAGTGCATGAACAACTGGGGCACCTGATCTTGAAGAGTCGGCTGCTCGAGTGCTTCTGTTAAATAAGTGGTCATACCGCTTTTGTATACGTGCAAGGTTGTAATCCCCTGCGGGTATCCGACGGCATTCCTGAGTTCAGGTATTTCACGTGCTGACCGGGGGAAACCAGTTTTTTCTTGCGCGTGCGTGGTAGAGGACAAAAGGGGCCAGGAGAATAGAGGGACAGTTGAGCTTCGGTCGTCAAGGAGAGAGGGTCCTGGTTTGGACTCCGGTTTTTGACAGAAGGGCTGCGGGTATCGCAGAAGTGCAGCGTGGTGAACGGGAACGAGGATTCCTTCGTCCACCGGGTATCGCGGAAAGAATTGTGGAAAGGTAGCACGTGGTTAGCACGGGAACCTGAGCGGATAGTCATCGGAAACCCGTGAAGCAAATGTTATCGGAATAATAGTCTTGCTGTTGTGTTTATTTCCGTGTACTGGACTGAGTTTTATCGAGGTAATTATTCTTCTACACAAGGATGCCTTCAGCCGCCTTGATAGCCAGATCGTATAGTAAAGGCGAGGCGGTAGCTCGCTATACGGCGGGAAACAAAAGGTATTATCTAAGAATTGATATGTCTGGCCCTACACCGATTTTGTTGCCATATCAGCAGATGAAATTACCGACGTCTCGAATAGGTCTCAATTTTCTCTTGTTTATCGGTATGCAAATGAAGGGAGGGTGGTAGAAAGATTTGTGTGCTTCCAAGAAGTTAGTAAGGACAAAACAGCGGCAGCACTTTCTAATCTTATTTTGTCCCATATTAAGGATTTTTCAGATTGTGGTGGAAAACTCGTCGCGCAGAGCTACGACGGAACTGCAGTAATGACCTCTTCCTTGCATGGTGTACAGCCGAATATTAAGGCATCCTTTCCACAAACCCTCTTTGTTCACTGCTATGCGCACTGTTTGAACTTAGTGCGCCGCCCCGGTGGCGCAGTGGTCTAAGGCGCTGTCCTCTGATCGTTCGTCCGTAAGGGGTCCGGGTTCGAATCCCGGTCAGGCATGGATGTTGTGTTTGTCTTACGGCGCTGGCTCTCTCCCTTCCCTGGAACCAGTGACCCTAAATTAGGGACGGGCGACTGCTTATAGTCCATTGAGTTGCTCACGGTGGTCGTTAAACCTCCAATAAAAAAAACGCTTCAAGTATTCCTGAATGTCGTATCTTTTTGCTACTCTTAGTGGGCTTGCAGCGTTTTTCTCGAGATCACCAAAGCGCTCAAAATTTCTTGATGCCTTTTTGGGACGCCGACTACCCAACGTTTGCCCAACAAGATGGAATTACTCATCACGACTCGTCAATACTGTCCACGAAAAAAAAGAAGTACTTCGCCAGACTTTTGCTGCCTTGTTGGAACATCAATCACAAGTAGAAAGGGATATTCTTGCGGGTGTTCAGGGACATTTGTCCAATTTAGAAAACTTTGAATTTTGCTTTCTTCTTGCGACCTTTCACAGTATTTTTCTCTTACTGATGTTTTGTTTAGCGTGCTTCATTAGACATTGTTTACTGCAGAAGTAATATAACGGAAACACAAAATGCTGCGAAATCTCTGAGAAGTCGTTTTCAGGAAGTGTACAAAGGAAACATTGCTGATATTGGACTCCCAAGAAAACGAACCCGAAACCTTTTGAAGACATTACGATTACCACTAAATACAGAAGATTATATTTTGAAATTTTCGATAATGTCGAACAATACATTAATACAAGATTTCAGGATTATGAAAAGCTTTCATTTTTGTGCTTACTGGATTCTTCGAAGTACAGCTCTTACGTTCAAACTTTTCCAACTGATGGTTTGAAAAGCTTACTTGAAAATTATGGTCGCTACTTGTACGTTTGAAAAACGAATTAATCGTAGCATACAGTTCACATGAATTTTTTGACAAGTCACCTATACAGCTAATGAAGATGTTAGCGACTTCAGCACTTGGAAAATCCACGCCACAATTTTACCTATTGGCTTCACTTATAAGTGTGATACCTGTGTCCACTTCAACAGTTGAAAGATCGTTTTCTGCATTAAAGCGAATTAAGACATACGCACGAAAGAGAACAGGACAGAAACGACTCTCACATCTTGGACTGATATCAATTGAAAGTGATCTATTAAATACTCTGAAAGAAAGAAATACTTTTGCGATTCTGTAATAGAACATTTTGCTGCAAGTGATCGAAGAATGGAGTTTACTTTTAAATAGAAAGGTATTGTTAAGTGACTTCAATCTATTCGGAAAACAGAAGTCTTTTGTTTTAGATTTTGATGTGTTGTGTAAAAGAATAGATCTAAAAAAAGTAGCCATGGTATTTATAACGTACGCCATGTTTTTCCACTTTTATTATTTCAAATATCGGAACCTAATGTCAATTGTAAAAAAGTGAAAAGTAATTGCCTTTGCGACTGCTTGGGTAGTCTGTTGGATCAGCGCACGTCACTGCCCAAGTGTAATAAGAGTTAACAACAAGATTATCTGCTTTAGAAGAGATTCTCTGCTTTAGAAGGCCTAACATCGGAAGAAGTGGACATTTCTGAAGTTAACAGAAAAGTAACCAAAGCTCTTATGGAAACAGCAACAAAATTAGCTGGGTCTAAGAACAAGTCGCATGTGAACAAATTATCAGGAAAAACCAAAATGTTGATGCAAAAAAGAAGAGAGATGAGGACAACAAAAGAAGATGTGACTTCCAAAGTGGAATACATAGAGGTATGAAAGACAGTATGAAAAAGTATCACTGAAGACGTAAGGAAATTCAATTGTGAACTAGTGAGGAAAGCAATTGAAAACAACCAAAGCCCAAAGATAGCAGAGGGACATCTCAGTAAGGGAAGAAAACAGATTATGGCACTGAGAAAAGAAGATGGTTCTGTAACAAGAAATAGAGGCGAAATTTTGACAAGAGTGAAAGATTTCTACTCCAAATTATATGAAAGGGATGATGCATGTACTCCAGACATCATGGAAGGTACCAGTACCAGAGTTCTTCCAGTCCTTCCAGCAGAAGTTGCATATGCAATCAAGAACATGAAGCGGGGAAAGCTCCAGGAGAAGATGGAATTACTGTAGACATCATACAAGAAGCAAGTGGAGAAATTGAAACAATACTCGCCCAAATTTTCACTCGATGCCTTAATGAAGGGGAGATTCCTGAGGATTAGAACACCGCTACAATGATCCTGCTACATAAGAAAGGTGACATTGAGGATCTCGGAAACTACAGACCTATCAGCCTCCTATCAGTGGTTTATAAAATCTTCACTAAAGTTCTTTCACACCGCTTGAAGGTGACACTGGACATGGCTCAACCGAGAGAACAAGCTGGATTCAGGAGTGGCTACAGCACAATAGATCATATCCACGTGCTGAGAGAGCTAATTGAAAGAGCGAGGGAATATGAACTTCCATTGTGCATGGCTTTTATCGATTATGAAAAAGCTTTTGATTCGGTGAAACCATCAGCAGTTACAATGGCTCTGAAATCCTGCGGTATTGAAGATGCATACATTAATATTATTAATAACATCTATGAAAATACCAGTGCAAAGATTCGGCTGTTTAAAAATACAACACACATAAAAATTGGAAAGGGAGTGAAACAAGGTGACACCATATCACCGAAGCTCTTTAACGCCACATTGGAAAATGTCTTTCAATCACTGAACTGGGAAAACAAAGGGATAAAAATTAATGGAGATTATCTAATCCACCTTCGTTTTGCTGATGACATAGCCATTTTTGCAACTACCCCATCAGAGCTGCAGAGTATGATCCAAGAACTTGCTGACAAGAGTAAAGAAGTGGGATTAAAAATGAACTCTCAGAAGACAAAAGTGATGTTCAATGCTTTTACACGAAATGAAGATTTATCGATTGATGGAGAAAAGTTGGAGATAAAAGGCACGTACGGTTATCTTGGACAGAAGATATCAAGTGAGGGTCACATTGATGAAGAAATTAATCGGCGTACAAAACTTGCCTGGAGAGCTTTAGGAATAAACAGCATAATTTTCAAGAGCAATATGCCATTATGTCTTAAAAGAAAAGTGTTTGATCAATGTATCCTTCCGGTGCTTACGTATGGTGCAGAGACGTGGACCTTAACTAAAATAGACATACAAATGCTGCAGACAACTCAAAGATTCATGGAGAGGTGCATGCTTGGTGTAACCAGGAGAGATAAGAAGAGGAACTCGTGGATCCGAAAAATGACAAGAGTGGAAAACATCATAATCAGAGTTTAATCCCTGAAATGGCAATGGGCTGGGCATACTGCCAGAAGGACAGACCATCGATGGACAGCCGAAATTTTAAATTGAATTCCAAGGGACAGGAAAAGACCCAGAAGAAGACCACATGGAAGATGGGTGGATGAAATTCGAAAGTATGCTGGAGTGACATGGAGGAGACTGGCACAAGACAGACCGTTGTGGAGGAAACTTGGGGAGACCTTCGTCCAGCAGTGGATTGATAATGGTTGACAATGATGATGATGTTAATTAAATCGTATTTTTGAATGCGACATCATCTGCATTTACGCCCTCTAGCGCCGAAAGTTTTCATCGTAAAAAACAAAATAAAATATCATCATTCTCATATTTCAAGCTTCCCAATGCAAAAATAATTTTTTAAATCAGATTAATATTTGCAGAGATATCGTGGGTACAGACGGACGGACGGACGGACGGACAAACCGATAACATAAGCACGATCTTTTTTTACAAAAGACGTGCTAAAAAAGTCAAAGTGAGGCAATGCTTTCTGATATGGCAGTAACGCTGTATTACGTGATGTTCAGATAACTTACGCCCTTGTTGGGCAAATCGCAGTAGAAATCAAACAGATGTGGAGAGGGAATGCAATTCGTGAAGAATTATTAGGCATTTGACTTGTCTAAAGAGTTTGGAAGCTGTCTTAACTGAACTTATGCCATGACCTTACGTAGCATAAGGTTTTCAAACCGTGAATAAATATAAGAGTGCTCCTCTTCCTGTCTTAAGTGGTAGATTGATTTTACTTTATAGATAAGGAATAAGGAATAGTGGCAAAAATAATAATGCCAAAATGTTTCTTTTTCTGCTTCACATGTATGCATAACTTCTCTGAAAGGAAACCAACACTTATAAGTCATATTTCTCATTTAACTTACCTTCCCAAAAGCTTGCAGAAGAGTTCTGTCACAAAAGCTTCCGTCTCCTTGATTTTAAAGTTTTTAGGCTAACAGATATTCGAACGGAAGCTAGTGAAAGGAAATTTATTTGCAAAACAACAGGTTCCGTTTGTTTTATCGAGATAAATTACAGTAACAAAGAATTAAATTGTACCCTGCTTTATCAATTTCCTCTGCTTCAGTCTGAGAGGATGTAAAACTTTCATCAAATCTCGCTTGTGTTTCCTTTTGGTAGGGAAACGGTAGTACCTTTTCGGGGAAAAGCAAAAAAATCGAGAACGATAACTCGCGTAAAAATGGTTCGATTTTGATACAATTTTGGCATGTGGTTAGGGACCACCTGGGGACGAACCCTATAGAAAATGGGACAAATGGGGGTCAAAGGTCACGACATGATCCATTCCATTGGATCCATTCCATTGCTCTTATGCGTCATAACTTGCGTAAATATAGTTCGATTTGAATGGAATTTTAATATGTAGTAGGGGACCAACTGGAGATGAACCCTGTTGATAAATGGATGAAGTGGGGTCAAAGGTCAGGACATAATAGCGGGATCCATTCCTATGCCCTTATGCGTCATAACTTGCGTAAATCGTATGCGTCATAACTTGCATTGGCGTATAAGGCGAGAAACATCGGAGAACAAACACTCTTCAACCATTGCTGGAAGAACACAAGCTGGTGAGATCAGCGTTATGGTCTGGGTAATGTTTTCGGGGCATTCCCTGGGTTCACTCATAGCTGTGGAAGGCACTGTGGACCGATTTGTTGTGAATTCGTCCTTGCAGACCACGTACACCCATACATGCTGATGGTCTTCCTTGGGGAGGATGGGATCTTCCAGCACGACAATGCGACGTGTCACAAAGCTAGAAATGTCCGAGAGTGGTTGGAAGGGCTAGATGAAGACTTCAAAGTACTTGCCTGGCCACCTAATTTTCCAGACAAATTGACCATCTGTGGGACCACATCGATCGTGTCGTTCGCTCTATGGATTCTCCAGCAGCTGTCAGATGCACTTCAGTCAGCACGGCTCCACATACCATGTGATCACCTTCCAGCACTTTATTGAGTCATTACCAGCCCGTCTAGCTGCTGTCCGCGCTGCACACGGCGGTTTCTCTGGATGTTAGCTGGTGGTCACAATAATGTGACTCGACCGTTTATATATACAGGGCTTGAAAAAATGTCTGAAATGTTGAAGATCTATTCAAAATGTTCAATGTACAAAGCATGTACAGACCCCCCCCCCAAAAAAAAAAAAAAAACCGAGCTACCCGACTTTACTTTGGAACCATTTGCCGCAGATCGACAAGTAAAGTACCGTTGGAAGGCACGCGAAGGGAACTATCACTGAGTTGCTCTCACGGTGGTCGTTCAACTCTCAATAAAATAAAAAAAAACAAAAAACTTGTGGTATGTCGGAAAGCGCATCATAATCAATGCATTGCGTGATTTTATTAACTTGTTTAGAACGCCTTTTGTAAAAAAAAGATGGTATTTGTGCTATCGGTTTGTTCGCACGTCCCTATGTGCACACCATATCTTTGCAACTATTAGTCCGATTTTAATGCTCTTTTTTTGCATTAGGAAGCTTGAAATGTGCGAATGATGATCCTTTATTTCGTTTCTTTTTTTGTTCAATGTGCAATTCCGCCGCTAGAGGGCGTGAACGCAGATGATATCGAATTCAAAACACATTTCATTACATATATATTTGCTTCTAGACATCCAATTGAAAAATTATTTTAGCTTTCGATCGCATTTATGTCGAAACGCATTTCAGATATAGTAACATTTTCTAGTTACGCATAGATTTTACGCTAGGGGGCGTAAAAGTAAATTGCGTTTTCCCCGATACCTTTACTTCTAAAACTCCGTTTGAGAAACTCTTTCTTCAGTGGATTCAACTCCTTATGGGCAAAATATTTCCCAAATGCTTGTGTTGCACAGAAAGGAATTCTTTCTTCAGTGAATACAGCTCCAATAGTTAAAGTGTATCAGGACTGGCGTGAAAATGGCCAAACAACGACCCGGGGGAAACTGCTAACGACTGCGAAAGGTTGATGAGAAAGGAGAGTGCCGGGACAGAGGACTCGTATAGGTCAACAGACGTAGCACTATTCAACCGTTGACTACCCAATAGAACACAAATCAACGCGGAATACTATGGGTCATGACCATGCGTTGCACGCTCGCACGTATAGACGACATCCTATCCTATACTTCGATTCACCCTAAGATGACACTAAAGGGGAAGGCACGTGAAACCTATCGCCGCGAGTAAAAGTAGTTCCCAGCATTTTCCGTGAAAACCAACGCATTTATTGTCCAGAATCATACTACATATCGTTTTAGTTGTTTACTTATAAGCACATATTTATTTTGGACAAACCTATAAATGATCTATTTTCAGAAATAAAGTTTTTAAACTAGACCAACACACGCATGCGTAGATATGCAGTGTTTGGTAGATACGGATGCGAATGAGTTGATGGGGGAACTGATTGACAGCTGATAACAGCAGGGCACAGTGGGGAGTGACGCGGAAGAACATAACTCTCGGCCGTCCCCGAAGGCTCAGTGAGTGCGTAGGCTCTTGTACCTTAAGTTGCAGTGTAATCTTAGAGTGAATCGAAGTACACTATCTACCAACAAGTAATTGGACACCCCTGCAATCGACGATATCTGCGGTCCTGATACACGTCACGGCCGCCACCGTTAAATATCGTGTGGGAAACAAAAACTCACCAATCGCATGCAAGATGCCACGCAGTTCGGAGTTCTCTGATTTCGAGAAAAGTGTAATCGTCGGGTATCACAGAAATGGCCGATCCATACGTGACATATCCAGCGAGTTGAAGTACCCAAAATCGACAGTGGCCTACGTGATTGGCAAGTGGAAGATGAGAGGTGACTGTCGGAATGTGCCCCGACCCGGCAGACCAACAAAACTGGGAGTTAGAGACCGACGGGTGCTGGCCAGAGAAATTCGGAAGAACCGAACCAAATCGATGGGCCACATCCGCGAGGAGCTTCAACAGGCATCCGGGAGTGTTGTTTCGATGAATACCATCCGTAAGGAAGCCCATCTGCTTGGTTATCATGGACGTGCTGCCGCCCACAAGCCTTTGATCACCAAGTCCAATATTGTTGCTCGGCTAACGTGGTGCAAAGAACGTCGACAGTGGACCGTTGAACAGTGGAAATAGGTTCTCTGGAGCAACGAATCAATGTTTACCCTCTATTGTTCGGATGGCGGGGTCTGGGTTTGGCGTCTGCCTAGAGAACGCCTCCTGCCGGAATGTATTGTGCCAACTGTGAAGTTCGGCGGCGGTGGAATTATGCTATGGGGGTGTTTCTCCTGGTATGGCACGAGACCCTTGGTCGCAATTCCTGGTAGACTCAACGCCGAGACCTACTGCACCATTTTGGATGACCATGCGCTTCCAACGTTGTGGAAGTTTTACGGGGTGGACCCATGTTACTTTCAGGATGACATTGCCACCTGTCATGTGGCGAGGTCCACCATGGCTTGGTATGGTGACGATGGGGTTAATCGAATGGACTGGCCTGCGCAGAACCGGACCTTAACCCTATCGAGTACCTCTGGGACGAGTTGGAGCGTCGACTTAAGGGGTGACTCACCGTCCGAAGCCGGTGAAGGAACTGACCTGTCTTCTCCAAGCCGAATGGAAGAAAATACCGCTAGCCGTCGTACAACGCCTGGTTGAGAGTATGCCCCTGAGGGTCGCAGCTTTAATCGCCGCTCGTGGAGTCTCCACCAACTATTGAAGGTGAATAAACTTCGTTTTCCTTCGCTATCACAGGTATCCAATTACTTGTTGGTAGATAGTGTATTTGATAAAGAATAATTTGGCCATCAGGGTGCGTAAGAGTTTATTTCTGCTTCTGATGTATTTGCATCTAAATCTGAGCTCCTGCAAACTCAATTGAAAAATTATTTCGTGGAACCATTTCGCTCTTTTTGGGAAACATTTTCAGAATACTCTCTTCTTACAATAATGAATAGTTTTTCCCACAGGAGGCGTAGATACATATCTTATTTTTGTCGATATCTCTGCTCTTAAAAACTCCTAAGTGTCCCATTTTTAAAAATTATTTCTTTGTTTGAAAGCATATCGGCTGCTAAATGTTTCTCATGTAATTTCAAATTTCTCTTAACGCAGAAGTCTGCCACGAGAGGGCATAAGTTCACATTTCCCTTTACAGCAATTTCTGAACGACTAAAACCAGATTGAAAAACTTCTTTCTTCGGTCAGATACTACAAAATGTGCAAACTCTATGAGCGTATTTTCTTATCAAATTAATCCAAACTTTCGCCGCTAGGGAGTGGCAATATTTTTCTTAATATCTCTGCTCCTAAATGTGCGAGCCGCCCCGGTGGCGCAGTGGTCTAAGGCGCTGGTATCTGATCATTCGTCCGTAAGGGGTCCGGGTTCGAATCCCGGTCAGGCATGGATGTTGTGTTTGTCTTACGGCACTGGCTTTCTCCCTTCCCTGGAACCAGTGACCCTAAATTAGGGACGGGCGACTGCTTATAGCCCATTGAGTTGCTCACGGTGGTCGTTAAACCTCCAATCAAAAAAAAAAAAAAAAAAAAAAAAAAAATGTGCGATTTAAAAACTTCGTTTAACATCGGGCGCCATTTATCTTGTGGAACACTTAAGACTAGTATTTGAAGAGTTTTATAGTTCACAGTTCTGTCGCTAGGTGGCGCTTGCGTACTTCTGTTTGCAGCTCTAAATTCGCTTCTAAAAATCCTATTGAAAAATTGCTTCTTTTACTGTATGCCATTCACGACAATACAGATGTGAAACATTATCCTTTTTAAATAATGCACATATTTCCCGCTAGGTGGTGCAAATGTCAATGTTTTTTTTTCGCTAACTCTGCTTGCGGGAGACGTATTTGAAAATTTGAACGTTCCAAATGTTCACTGGCAAGGACGTACCAGTTCCATTCCTGAAATTCCTTAAGTTAACGAGGCATCCATCGTACTGCAATTTTGCGGCAACAAAGCACGTCTTTCAACACGTGCAAAAACTGCTTCCGGCATATTCTTACCTTTACGGCTAAGTGTTTTACTGTCCATCGTCGATCCACCTCCATTAATGATTGCATTAACTCCACGTGATGGTCTTGGATTCCAGATCAACCTGAACGCGACGCATCCTCCACTCTATCGCACTTTCGTGACCTCGGCGGAACGCTGTCACTGTGCCACCGTTCGATATGGTAATTATTTCTTGGTTACCACATGTTTCCCGAAGACCTCGATAACATTCCATAGCGTTTCTTCCACGCGGCACCTGGAGTTTGATCCATGCACGTTGTTCTAACTTGGAAAACATCTTGTTATTATTGTTGTCAAGCAGGGGTGGTCCAGCTTGACAACAATACTTTAACATTGCGTACACTTCCCTCCCTAAGCATTGCACTGGCGATACTGCGGGAGTAGAACAGTAACGTCCTCACGCTACGAGTCCATTAAACAGCAACGTCCTCACGCTACGAGTCCATTAAACAGCAACGTCCTCACGTGTGCATCAATAACTTGGCCACAGTGTTGCTACTATTTTATATCCAACCCTCATATATTTATTTACTTCGTATTGGCAGATTTTATTTACAATTAAAAGAAAAACCAAACTCAGCATTCGATTCTTTGTGCGTTTTAATTTCAAAATAATTGTTAGATATGAAGCTACAGAATTTTATTACGGAGGTATATGGATACTAAGGCACATTGATCAAATAAAGAACAACAACAAAAAACACCTTAGAAATATACAAGCATTTGAAAACATCATTAGTTTCACTACATTTGCATGAAACACGAATAATATAACAAAATATATATTTAAGCAGTAAAATATTTGAAATACCATCATATTAATCAATTCAACAACAAAAATAAAATAGAAAAAAAAACCCTTAGAAATACACAAGAATTTGGAAACATTACTATTTTCACTATATTTGCATGAATTACGTATGATATAAAACGATGCATATTTAAGCAGTTAAATATTTGAAATATCATCACATGATCAATTAAACGACAAGGATAAAAACACGAGAAATATACAAGCATTTGAAGACATTAGTAGTTTCATTACATTTGCATTAAAATCACGTATGATATAACAAAATGCATATTTAAGCAGTTAAATATTTGAAATATCATCACATTAGTCAATTTAACAACAAAGATAAAACAACACCTTAGAAATGTACAAGCATTTGAAATTATTAGTAGTTTCACTGCAATTGCGTAAAACACGTATGATATAAAACATTAAACGTTTAACTCTCAACAGGCAGAGATACATCAGGGATGTTTTACAGGCAGAGAAGATTCCCTTTCTTCAGTTGTCCTAGCTCTACATTCCTGCAGGAACAATGCTCGGCCACAAGTGATCCGGAATATCCAAGACCTCTTAAATGCACGGTAAATACAGTTTCTGCCCTGGCCTGGACGTTCTCAGGATATGTCCCCGATCGAACATGTCTGGGACATGGTAGCTAAGCAACTGTCCTGTCAAGCATATCTCCCATTAACCACAAATGAAGTCTGCTCCATTCAGTGCCACGCCGTGTAGATGCGTGCACTTCACGACATGTAAAGGCGTGGCACTCTTGTAGAGTAATACAAGCTTACAGTCTCGGATGACCTGGGTCCAGTAGGAAGTAGAACTTTGTACTGGACACAGGTCATCTGCTCTTTCTGAAAGGAATTCGGAACACAGATAATGGCTGGAATGTCAACAAAATATTTTTACAGTTCGTTTTCTTTCTTCTCAGTGTGACTAAAGAAAATCTGAAGTATATTATGTAAAGTCATTACCAGGTATGAAATACATATCTCGTAATCAAATACATTTCTGCTCTGCGCAGTGCAGTCCAGAGAGAAATACTAATGAAAGAGCAGACGACCACCTGGAAGCGCTGTTACATTAATACATATAACTACGTATAATTGTAACTAACGAGCCATTGAATTAGATATTGTTTTTATTTTGAATAAGTAATGCATTAATGATCAATCTAATTTTAGCCGCTGATTGGTCTTAATGAAGTATATTAACATTGAGTCAAAAAAAGAATCGAATGCTGAGTTTGATTTTTCTTTTAATCGAATGCTGAGTTTAGTTTTTCTTTTAATCGAATGCTGAGTTTGGTATTTCTTTCATTTGCTTCCTCGAGTGACTCTTTGATCACTACCGGTTACAATTGTTTCTTAAGTCACCGTGAAATGAGTTTTTGTAAGTCCTTGAAATGTGTGAATGATGATCCTTTATTTGGTATTTTTTTACGATGCGCAATTTCGCCGTTAGAGGGCTAAATACACATGCTATCGAATTCAAAATGCGTTTTATTCCATATATTTGCTTCTAAACATCCAATTAAAAAATATATTTTTTCTTTCGATTCCATTTATGTCGAAGGCTATTCTAGGTATAGTCACTTTTTCAAGTTACACATAGACTTTTTGCTAGGGGGCGTAAAAGTAAATTCCGTTTTCCCCGATATCTCTGCTTCTAAAACTTGAAAAAGCTATTTCGTGGATCTGTACCGCACACCTCGAAAAACCTTTTGAAAATGCTTTCTTCTTAAAATAATGCATATTTTTTTCCTTTAGAGGGCGTGGATGCATATCTTATTTTGTTGATATCTCTGCTTCTAAGAGCCGATTTGAAAAATTCTTCCTTTGTTAGAGAGCGTTTCCATTGCAAAATGCTTTTCACATAATTTCCCATTTTTCTTCACGCACAAGTCTACCACCAGAGAGCGTAAGTTCACGTTTCCGTTTACAACAATATTTGCGGGTCCAAAAATCTGATTGAAAAACTACTTTCTTCGGTCAGATACTACCAACTATGCAAACTCTGTGTGCGCATTTTCTTTCCAAAATATTACAGAATTTCACCGTTATGGGCGCAAATGTTTAATCTGCATTTTTCAATATATCTGCTTCTATTAATACATGTGCGATTTAAGAAATTCTTTCAACAAAAGATGCCATTTACCTTGCAGAACACTTTAGGTTAGTATACGAGAGATCTTGTAGTTCACAGTTTTGTCGGTAGGTGGCGATTGTCTACCTTCAGTTTGCAGTTATTTCGCCGCTTCTAAAACCACTATTGAGAATCTTTTTTCTTTGTTTTAAAGGTCGAAACCCTTTTTTTTTCGTTATCTCTTCTTCCGGGAGACATATTTGAAAAGTTATTTTTCTTAGCATAGCTTTTTCTATGAAGAATCCTTTTTGGCCTACTTACAATTTTTCCATTATGTAAAATTCTTCCACTAGCATACGTAGATTTATATCACGTTTTTTTTTTTTTTGATTGGAGGTTTAAAGACCACCGTGAGCAACTCATTAGGCTATGAGCAGTCGTCCGTCCCTAATTTAGGGCCACTGGTTCCAGGGAAGAAAGAGAGAGTCAGTGCCGTAAGACAAACACAACATCCATGCATCACCAGGATTCGAACCCGGACCCCATCACAGACGAATGGTCACAAGCCAGCGCTTAGACCACTGCGCCATCGGGGTATATCATGTTTCTCTCTATATCTTTTGTTTTAACTGTTCGATTTGGAAATCTCTTTGTCTCGGATACCTTCCTTGTGATACGAGCAGCTTTTTGTGCGCCATTTATTAATTTTCATAACATACTTTTAGCCGCTGGGGGAACTAAGTAGCTGTTTCTATTTCTTGACTGTAGAAACCGGTTGATTGTTTTTCTAACCGGTTCCATTGATTTTGAAAAACCTTGATAAATTTAATTCGCCTTAGAACGGATTCAAAAGACGTGTTCATTACAACCGAAAATTCGGTGTCATCTTTCTTGTTTCTTTCTTAAGTCACCGATTGATCATGATGAGACATTAGTTTCGCCTTGAGTCAGCGATTAATTATTATGAGATATTAATTTTGCCTTGAATCATTAATTGATCATAACGAAACAACTTTGCCTTTAGTTACTGATTGATCATAATGAGAGGCAATATTTCTTGAGACACGATCTGGTAAACATGAAATTCACATGGAACTGACTTTAAAGAAGATGATTATAGAAGCATTGAAAAGATGATTGTTTGTACCACACTTGTGGAAGGTTACCATCACTAATACAAGGCTATTGGAAACCACATAACTTTGGACACAAACATAAAGGCCCAAAGGGAAATGCAAGCATGAGTTATCATGAAAATGTTAAGAACTTTTCAGAAAATATGTAGGTTTCCGATTACGAGATCATCAGGTAAGATACGATGGAGTCCTTGAAAAACTTCGTAGCAGTGTGGGCTTTAAACTTCACTTTTTAAACTTTTTATATTCTTACTTTCCATGACGGTACTGTATTCTTGTTTTGAATCAATGTTCACACATGAAATTAGTGAGAAGAACTATCACGAAGATGATTACTGGGGACCATCAGTTTGAGCAGCGGTGCTTTCGGTAAGTACATTAAGATTAATGTTCGTGGTATTCCCGGAGACCGAAGTTAGTTTAGAAGAGTTTTTGAGCAATTGCTGATTTCCTAAAAATGTGTCTTTTTAACTTGGGTATACCCGTAAAAGTCAAGAAAATTAAAAAACCTTGAAACCCACTGGTTAAGACAAAGATGTACCACATCACTATGTTGTTAACAATAGACGCAACGATCCCGAGTAACCAAGGTATGCCCATGATCACCGCCAACTTCAAGAATGTAATGACAAAATCTTTCCTCTTTCTTCTGTGATTATCATCTTCCTGCATTCGGTTGCTATAAATTGTATAAACACTAAAACCGTAGAGAATCATATTCACACTAATGATTGCAGAAACAGGTCCATTGAAAAAATCCATAATGGGTGAAACTGATGAAACCAGCATAACTGCTCACCAAAAAGAGGCCGGTACTTTATTGGCACTCCATCAACATTATCGGCAATAACAGCCGCTGCCGCAAACACGAAGGCAACACCCCAACAGTAAGCACCGAATTTGAAAAGTTCTTTAAAACGGAATGTCGTCACTATCTTTATAAAGTTTGAAGTGGCACGATAGAGTGATTTATAGATGTCAAAGGCTAAAACGTTCATCCAAAAGAAGGAAGATAATTTAAAGAGATGGGAGGTGAAAGCAACTACGGAGCACGCTACCCGTGATGACCTGATGCCTTCTGCAAACCCTACTTCAAATACAAAGGTACCTATGAACATGGACAGACAAAGGCTTGCTAAGTAACAATCAGGCATACTCTTCGTACCAGGATTAATGACAAAACAGATCAAATGGAGAAGTAGACCTAGTAGTGATATTCCCATGGGAACGAAAGATACGTAGTCCAACTCATCAAAAACAAATCTTGCTCTCCCTTTAGTTTTCTTTTCATCCGGTGCACCTTCCAATTGAGATTCGCACAATAACACGGAGTCATTAGAGATCTGATGATAAAAAGAATAATTCAAGGTTTTGTTCAAGGCACTAATGTAAACACTGCCATTTATAATAGAGTATAAATCATGAGTCAGGGAGGCATACCGAGAGCAGTTGCAAAAGCTCTCGTGTTTTATCAATAGGCAATTACGTTTCTGCTCTTTCTCAGCCTCATCAGGATCACTCTCGGCTGTGTTTCTCAGCGGAGCATCAGTATTTCTGACAAAGGATTGGGAAAGATCATATGTATGTCCTCTGCGCAAGTACTTAAAAATAACGACAGAAATGCAAAATACAGTGTGCACCCACATGCCGTTTTCGTTCTTCTTGGTATAACAATAAACTCTGCTTGTCTAGGAAACAATGAAATGATAAAAATTTTGCAGTATCTTATACTTGAATTAGCTGAGCTATCTTGTTTTGCAAAAATGACCTTTTTTATTAGGCAGTACTAAAACTTTCTTTCAATGTTCTTTTTTCTATGCTTTACCTTCTTCTTTTCAATTCAGGTAAATTTCAATTTTTCAAGTTAAACTTTCACTTTTAAAACACAAACTTCAGATTTTTGCTATTACAGTTTCCATATTGGGGTCATAAAGTGACATAAAGTGACAGGAGGCATAAAATGGTTTCTTAAAAGGTGTTACTCTATTAATGATTCATTTTATCTTCGCACATCCAAGAATCACTAAGGGTACGAACTGTAAAAAGCGTCTTGTGTTTTGCTCTTCAAGATGATATTCCTTTTAAATCTTTTAGTAATATTTCTTGTCTTTTATCGTTTCAAAGAAAACTCTTATTTCACACAACACATCTCTTACCCCTAGTATAAAACAGTGAATAGCAACTTCATGCAGTTTGTGTTTACGAATTGCTTGAACGAGTAGCAATTATTTTGAACACTATATGGATTTAAAGATCAGTGAAAAGAGTTTTGCCCTAGAGATTACCACACAACTTTAGTTGATGTTGCATCGAAAACAGGAAATAATGTTGCCTATGTAGCTCAAATAAGAAAATGGGAAAATATTTATTGTTTTGAGATACTAGAATAAGATGTGTTCATCCTTGTATCCCGGAGAGATTGCGAAAATATTCTTCTGGCAAGCAATGGATATATTCTTGAGAGAAACCTTTTAACAGATGCACAACTTTAAAGGCAGTCGGCGTTTTGTCTCGGTGCAGGATCCACTTGTGTTTTAGAGTGCAATAAGAACCATGTGATCTATGTGAGAAATCAAAGGCATAGCATTTAATATTGCATGGTGTTACATATGATTATACACTGAGTGGCCACTTTATTATGACCACCCCCTTAGTACTTCGTTGGGCCACCTTTTGTCTTTGATAATGCGTCGATTCTTCGTGGCATAGACTCCGCGAGATGTTGATAGGTGGTTTGTGGAATCTGAGACCATGCTTGATGAATAGCACTTTCCAGGAGTGTAAGATTGCAGGGTTGTAGATCCAGCTGTCTGATGGCTCGTTCAACTTCATCCCACAAATTCTCAATGGGGTTGAGATCTGGATATTGTGGGGGCCACCTGAGCAAAGTAAACTCACCGGCATGTTCCTGAAACCAATCCTCTTCAATACGAGCACTATGTCAGGACGCATTATCTTGTTGAAAGGTGCCATCGCCATTGGGATAAACCATCCACATGACAGGATGTACTTGGTCCGCAACGATATTTAGATATGATGTGCCAGTCAGACACGAATTAAAGGACACAAAGCATGCCAGGAAAATATTCCCCAAACAATAACGTTGCCTCCACCAGCTTGAAGGGTTGTAGCAATGCATTTGGGGTCCATGCTTTCGTGCTGTTTCCGCCACTCGGCCATCGGCATGATGCAACTGAAAACGTGATTCATTCGACCACATAATTTGTTTCCAATTATCGACTGTCAAAATCCTTCTGCTCCTGTGCGAACTGGAGACGTTTTCTCTTACTAGTTGCAGACAGCAAAGGTGTTCGAACAGGTCTTCTGCTGCCATATCCCATCGGATGCAGTATACGGCGATCAGTGTGTGCAGAGATCATTTGAGGGAATCCTTGATTAAGATGGTCTGTAATTTGCTGCACTGTTGCCCTTCTGTTGTCTGTTACCAGTCAGGACACTCTCCGTTCCGCCCGAGCAGTAACTAGTCGATTGCGACCACACGTTGCTCATAGAGACCCAGTTTTTTGGCTGACAGTCCAGTCTTTAAACACTTTAACAACAGCTGCTTTGGAACATTTCACGAATGCGGCGGTTCGGTGATACTCGCTCCATGGCTTCGAGCTCCTACAATCATCTCACGTTGAAAGTCCGTCAAATCGCATTTTTTACCCATCTCGTCACCCAAAAATTACTTTTACTACTGTCGCAAGCACTAAGCTTTCCCTTTTTATACTAGCCTCGCCCTCTGGCGGCAACAGCGTGCGGCCATAGCTCATTTGCTTAAAACTGTCAGGTGGTCATAATAAAGTGGCCACTCAGTGTATAGGTATACTGAATAAATATCTAATTAGATTTTGCCGTGTACAATTTCTAAGAAAGATATCAAAGCACAGAAAATTTATATAATCGTTTCTCGAGAAACAATACACTGAAGTAAGTTGGACTAGAAAGATTAAAGGGTATTGCAACATTTAATTAAATGCATTGCAAGAATATAAAAGCACAAAGCGTTGAAGCCAGTTTCTCTCAGAGAAGGATTCTTTCCACAATATTGGATGAAACTTTGATAAAAAAAATAACATGGGCGCCATCCATCTACGCTTCGCGCGTAATTTGATTTAACACTGAAAAATTCTTCAAATTCTACAGTAGCAATGGTCATACCTAATTAAAAGTAACTGGTTTTAAAAACGAGCACATCCAAAAATCACTAAGGGTTCGAACCCAAGCCTAGTAGTTTCCCTCCATCAGTTTCATCAGAGAAGAACAGCCACAGATAACTGACTTGGTACACTCTTAAAATACCATTAATACGTTATAAGAAACTAAATAAAAGCCCGTCATTAATGACGGGGGAAAATAAAATTTATGATACAGAAATTATTGACATTTATTTACTGACTTTTTGAGTTCCACGTCAATAGATGGCGACGTTGGCTCACAGCTTTCTGAAAATTTCCCGAGCAATAGGTTATGGAATTTGATACAACGGGCTGTCTGTTTGTTATGTGTTTTGTAAAACCTTTAGTCCCTATTTTGTCAACACACAACATTTTTCGTATACACTGACTGTGAACCCTGTATCAATTTCCCCTGTTCTCTTCCGTGAACTATTTTTATCTTGACGTAGTCAGTTCGCCGTACCCTTGACGTTGCGACATACAGATGCCAAAACACCGGTTCAGAGTGAACCAAAATTCCTGTCGTAAAGTTTTTCGTAGCCGCCGGTGGCGCAGTGGTCTAAGCGATGGCCTCTGATCATTTGTCCGAAAGGGTCCGGGTTCGAATACCGGTGAGTCACGGATGTTGTATTTGTCTTACGGTACAGGCTCTCCCCTTCCCTGGAACCAGTGACCCTAAATTAGGGACGGGCGACTGCTTATAGCCCACTGAGTTGCTTACGGTGGTAGTTAAACCTCCAACCAAAATAAAATAAAAATAAAAAAAGTTTTCGTATCTCTATAGTTGACCGTGTGACGTAATGCATCTCTGACGTCATGTGAGAATGATTTGGATTAGATGAAGTCACACCTGTAGCTGTGTTCTTTGTTGCTATGACAACAAAACAAAGTGGTCTACGCGTGGGTTTTGCACGTGTAGGGGATGACGTCACCTACACGAAAAGCTAAGCGTGACGTCACGAACATTTGTTTCTCGGTTGTTGCTATGACGACTTAAAAAGTGGCACGGAGGAGGAGGAGGGCTCTAGCAGAATATATATTTGAGTATTCCACATATATATCAGGGAGGAATATTCCGAGTGTACTAGGTGTGCGGCGCACACCCAACCAGAGTCGTC
Organism: Macrothele yani; assembly: GCA_039090855.1. Classification (NCBI taxonomy): domain Eukaryota; kingdom Metazoa; phylum Arthropoda; class Arachnida; order Araneae; family Macrothelidae; genus Macrothele; species Macrothele yani. The sequence continues at coordinate 133,798,119 of CM077010.1, read as the reverse complement.
GGAAATTATTACCAAACACAAATCGACATTACATTTCGGATTTATCGTATCGACATTACAATTTAGGATTTATTTCTAATAAAACTCGCCAGAATTTGTCCTAGTGTTTCGAGTGGGGTTAATTAACGACCACCTTGAGCAATGACAAGGGCCTTAAGTTATCACCCGTCTCTAATTTAGGTCCACTGGCTCCAGGTAAGGGAGAGAGCCAGCGCAGTAAAACAAACACACCACCCATGCCTTATCCGGGACTCGAACCCGAAGGTTCTCGAGCGAACAGTTTGCAGCCAGAGCACAGACTTCTACACCACCGCGCCAGATGGGTAATTGGGTATGCCTTTCTTGGTTCAATATTACTTAAACACGATTCGTTTAAGTAAATGTGCTTTCAGTTTCTATTATTCCACGGAGTGCACAGTTCCATATGAAAAACATAACGGTTGAAAAATCAAGTCGCTACTAGGTATATATATATATATATATGTATGTGCAGTATTAGTAAGATGAACAACTCAAGTCAGTGACATACACTGTCGTCCAAAATTAAAATCCGGAAGGCTGTAGAGGGCAAAAAATCCAAAGATCTCAAAGAAGCGTTACGATGTTCGCAGAACATATGCAAATGCACACGAGAAACAAATGTCAAAGTGAAATTTGAATAAAAATACTGTCCAATAGGGTGGAGCGAAAAAACTAAAATTGCATAAGCGGAAACGGATACCCATCAATAGTTGTGTATTAGGCCCACTAACATTTCTGCGAAAAATCTTTTTTTTTTTTAGAGTCGTCTTCAGTCTGCGCATCGGGCCTAAAGTTTGAAATTTTTGCTTAAATTTAAGATTTTTCAACATTTTTTTCCTGCAAGTTAAATTTGATAAACAGCTTTTGGGTAGTAATAACATGCTAGAGAAAGACCTTGAAAACAACATAAATTTTTCTCTACAGTTAGTTTTTACATCTTCAGATTGCGCATTTGGGTCAAAGTATCAGATGTTTTGCATATTTTCGTAATTTTTGGCAGGATTGTGTACTTTTCAAATTTATAATACTACCGTAGCTTAAAGCGTCGAAATAGGATTGAATTATTATTAAAACTTAAAAACAAACTAAAGTAAATTTCTTTCCACCTCTGATAATGCTCTGCGCACATTGGCGCCACTCGCTACTAGACGCCGCGGCGGCAGATTTGTTGTTAATCATTTGCCGCGTCGTCCACTAGTCCAGACTTGTGCGCTGCTTGTTTTTTTGCTTCGCCAGTCGTGCTACGGCAGTAGTGAGAGGAATACGTCTTGCGTATTTTATTATTTCAGTTCTTTTTCGGTGCCAGTTTTGTGGTTGTTTTGTTAGTTGGTGTTGCTTTGTTAAAACTGCAGCCATGGCAGTAACAAGAAATAGTGACAATCCCATTGTTGGCAGTAACCAAGAGATGGGGAGTCTTTTCTTCCTACTCGTTGTGATGTTTTAAGATATTTTAATTTAGTTTGGGAAGCACAAAAAATTAGTAATAATTATAAGAATTCTAGCTTTTCAGCAGTTTCGAGTATAGTTCTAGATAAAGTAGCATATGTTTGGAACAGAGCTTCAATTCCCACAGTATCTCGAAGAACTATGACAGATTTGTTGCGAAAAGCGATTGATTTACTACATAATCTTAATAGGTCGTATAAGCATGACCAAAAAAAGGAGAGTTATAAGAAGAAATTATCTGATTACATGAGTAGAACACATAAATTGTTCGATATGGCTGTCTGCAAGTGTGAAGATTTTAAATTTTGTAAGTGTGACTTAAACAAGAAAGTTCCGTTGCTAGAGCGTGACTTTTTGTTCGATCAAAGATTGGTTCGGCAAATGACTGTTGGTCATGTTGACAGTATAGTTACGTCACACATTAGAGAAAAAGAAACAAGAAAAATGGAGGAAACAGAGAGATTAAGTAAGAAACGTTGTGGTGGATTAGAAAGTAGTTTTGTCTATGACGCTGAGGATTCAAAAGACGAAAATTGTAACGAAAAAGGTTCAGATGAAGTTGCAATCGTTTCAGAGGACCCAGGACCAGGGCCTTCATCTGTAATTATTTCTGCCACACAGACTAGACTTAATATCCCCACATTTTCTAGAGTATGTGATAGATATGGGATCCCAGATCGTACTGCAGATGCTAAGGCCTCAGCTCTTTTACACGATGTTAATTACAGTAATTCATCTAACAGTATATTATTCCAAATAATAATGACATAGTAATAGACAGAAGTAAGGTAAGGCGGGAAAGGTCCAAAGTTCGACACGAAATTGAAAAGAGGGAACAGAGTGATATTGATGGTTTCAATGTGTAGGCTCTCAATTTTGACGGTAGAATTGATGAAACACTGTATATTGAAAAGACCAAAGATGGTAAAATGCACAGAAATGCAATGAAAGAAGACCACAGTTCACTAAAACAAGAGCCCAAATCAAGATTTATTGGCTACACAACTGCTAAGTCCGGAAGAGGTCCAGATATTGCCAATGCGATTGTACAATATACGTCTGAAAAAATACTACACTGTCAGAATTATTTGGTATTGGTTGCAACGGATGCCCCATAAACACTGAAAGTTATAATGGCATTATACGCGCTTTAGAAGATAAACTTGGGAGACCATTGCAATGGGCTATTTGCCAGTTGCATACAAATGAGCTACAATTTAGGCATTTATTTGAAAAACTTGATGGAGCAACAGTTGGACCAAGTGGATTTGTCGGGCCTATTGGCAAAAGTTTAGCGAAGTGTCATACTTTGAAATCTGTACAATTTGAGCGTGTTGAGTTCCGTATAGATGATATCATCCCTGAAAAAAAATTAAGTTCAGACCAACAATATCTTTATGATATTTGTAAGATAGTTTCAAATGGCGAATGCCCAAGTGATTTAGAAAATAAAAGCCATAGGATGCTCTCTCACTCTAGATGGGTGACAACATCAAACAGAATCGTGCGATTGCACATAGCTACTGAAAAGACCATCAGACACATTAAGAGAGTTAGCAAATTTTGTTGTTAGAGTTTACACTATTTGTTGGTTCACCATCAAATGCAACCCCGAAATAAAAAATGGTGCTCCAAACCTGTTGAAAACGATTGAATGTTCTTTGTACTTGAGCAATGATAATAAAAAAATTGTACGTAAATGCCTCCAGGATAATGGCTGCTTTGCTCACCCAGAAAATGTACTCATTGCAATGCTTTCAGATGACCGAAAACACATAAGACAACTTGCTGTAAGACGGATCATTTCAGCCAGCAAAAGCGAGAATATAAGTGAGAGAAGAATAAGAGAATAGGAAGATTTGAAATTCCCGTCATAAACTTTACTGCATCTGACTACATAGATCTGATTTCTTGGCAAGATCTGAATGTAGCTGAACCACCACTGACTATACACATCAAATAACGACTTAGAAAGGTTATTAAGAGCGGAAAGTTTTGATATTGCCTCTGAGTCGGTACTTATTGGATTACCAACTCATACTCAAGCCGTTGAAAGGGCGGTGAAAGAAGTGACCGCATCTTCACAAATTGTTTGTGACCATGTCAAAAGAGAAAGTTTAATAAAGACAAGAATGTTAGACCGGAGTGTATGCCCAGTTTTTGATACAAAAAAGCAGTTTAAAAGTTAAAAAACTACATGCCCTCGTGGTTGGGAGGTTGGGTAGGAAACGGGGGGGGACTAGACATGCACCCACCTCCCCGTGGTTAGTCGTGAGTAGTTCAATATGAACTAGCTATGATAGCTATAAAAGTTGTATTTGGTATATATTTGTAATATATTATCACACCCCGAAAGCAGTTTAGTCATTTTAGGTCACAGAGGAAAATGTTAACAAAAGCAAAAATTTCAAAAAATTACGAACGTATGCAAAAAATCTGATATTTTGACCCATATGTGCAAACTGAAGATGTAAAAAGTAACAGTGGGGAAAAATTTATGTTGTTTTCAAGGTCTTTCTCCAGCATTTTATCACTACCTAAAAACTGTTTATCAAATTTAATTCGTAAGAGAAAAAACTGAAAAATTACAAATTTAAGCAAAAATTTCAAACTTTAGGCCTGATGAGCAGACTGAAGACGACTTCCAAAAAAAAAAAAAAAAAAATTCACAGAAATGTTAGTGGGCCTAATACACAACTATTGAACTATTGATGGGTACCCGTTTCCGCTTACGCAATTCGCTCCACCCTACTGTTTAATATGTAAATTGAGTTACATACTTATAGCCAACGGACAACGGCAGCTGCATTTCTCTTTGATAGCGCGTGCAAGAAACGTGCCGGTGCACAGTGTGAAATTTCAGCAATCTAGGGGAACTTTATACCTATGGCTACGTATACGTGAGATTGTGGGTTTAGAAGGTAATGCAAGCAAAACTAACATGTACTTACGTATTTCTACATTTTATTTGGTATGATTTACATATTATATTTGGGATTAAGTACATATTTTGGCATTATTCACATTTACTTTTGTGTGGCATTATTGCATACTTCGACCTAAGTACGAGTCACAGGTCAACTTCGTGTAACAAAAAGGAGAACCGTACATGTTACGCATAAGATTGTAATATGTACGTATACATGTATTGTACATACAACGACCGCAACTGTATACGTAAGATTGTAATGGAAAATATACAAGACTCAGCCGGCAAAATTTATCACAATCACTGTTCGAATAATCTGTCGTCTGAGAATCATTAAAAGAAGAGTCTTTCAGTAAACGCAATACCTGGGGCATGATGTTTGCATGTTCCGTTTTAGGCGAAGCACACAGGCTATCGATAAAATAATTAGAGAGGATAAGCAATCGATGCAATAAGTCCGTGTTGGTGTCGATTCTAGAAGTCTTTCTAGCAAACAGTTCACGGTATTTTCTGCTGTTTTTATTTCTTACCTCTTGGGCTTCCTCGGAAAACTGATCGATTGGCGTTATGGCTGAACCTATAATATCTCCGCCATGGATAAGTACTTTATAAACGCTTACGGGCATAGAATACCACGGATACTCCTTCAAGTATCACAGTCTTTGAAAGACTTGTGGAGCTAGCCTCTTTACAGGAGTCCCTGTACGAACAAGTAGGCAGGGTTTGAATTTCAGTGTCTGCAAAACTGATGTTCTTTTGAAGCCACGATGCGTTGTCCGCGAGGAATCTTTCCCGGTGTCTTTGGGCTTTCAACCAATTCTGTTCGACTTCATAGCAAAATTTCTACGTGTTGCTTTTACGCTGTTTAAGGCGTCATTTAGCAGCCTTCCCCATTCGTCTTGGACATACGCCAATATTGCGTCTGTATGTTGTTTTGGAGGATGTTGATAAAATTCTTCAAAAATGGCAAGACGGGATATTCGAGGAGTCATTCTAACACAAATAACGACAGGGTGTAGATGCCCAAATTTGCGCAAGATTTATCTTTTCAGTTCAATAGTGTAGACGTCTAGCTTCAATCTGTTTGGGTGAATAACGCTGAACAACACGGAATATTATCTTAAAGGGTTCGCTACAATGTGTCACAATGTAAACACGCTTTCTTTAAAATACGATAGTTGCACTACTCTGTAGATATAAATAAATGTTCACGCACGTAATCTTACCTTGAAACATTGTCGAAGATATTCCCACACCGCACAAACCGCCAGGTATAACCAATGCTGCGCACTTATCCACTGAACTGGAAGCAATGATGCCCTTCCGTTCGTCTCGCTGTCTGGCTAACTCCACTGGCAGTAGTTTGAGCGGCATGTAATAACTGTTCGGCGCGATTATTGGTTAAAATGCTGTCGAGGTCACTTAAAGGCTGTCTTTAGCTATCGGAATTCCATGTGTTTTTAATGATATTGGTCATTCGCAATTCAGTTCCCCTAGATTGCTAACATTTCACACTGTGCGGCGGCCTGTTTTTTAAAGCAGCTACCAAGTTCCACACTTTAAAATGGTGTAAGCCCAGTGACTGGTATAGTCATCTCATCCTTCAAAACCATGCACCGAAGGTGTTACCAGATGTGTCACCAGCCTCTCTTCCTACCATACAGAAATCTGCTAACAATACACTGAACAAAAAAAGGAAAATAACCTACTTTAGATGTTCCTCCACAAACTATTGCCAACAAACTTACATTCTATAGCTTTAAGATCTATGACTCATTGATTTGCTTGTACTGTATTGTGACTGGAGATGTTTCACACATCTATCTCCATTGCAAGCTTCTTCACCCTCTGTTAAAGTTAATATTCAGCCATAACTGAATTTCCAGTAAATGCTCAGCCTCGCTTATTTGCAAGATTTTTTCACCTAACCACAGCCTCAGAAGCTATCAGTTCCTCTACTACGCAGCTCAATTTCTAACTCATATCCATTAACCCTGTTCCTTTATCGTTGCCTTCACTAAACATGTAATCCACAATTTCCATTAGTCAAATACAGGAACTAGACGTCACTTCACCTTCGCTAATGAAAATGGTGCCATCAAAGACAACTTCCTCAAGCGACTTCGGTCTAGCCTACAGTTGTAGTATTCTCAAGCACTCTTGTTAAATTTAGCCGAACAGTTGCTCGCTGTTTGGTCACCAAAAAGCATGTGGTTCACAATTTACAACGATCTCATATTGACTGAGATTAGATTACTGTAGATGTATTTCGCATTGAATATATGCACCAACGTGATTTCTGCTCCTTTGTAACCATTCCGTTTATTCTTTGTATTTCGCGTGATCTTTCAGAAGACCCTGTAGGTTGAAGCTCAGAGACACGGCCTTCCTGTGCGAATGGTATTGAATTTTTTAAAATAAGTTACTTATGTTATTTACTTTCCTTGAGTGTACGTAACTGAAATTTTTGGTTAAAAGTCTTTCGGGTTATTTTACACAATTTACAAGTAATAGTACCTGAATACTAAACAAAAAAATACCTGTTGGTAATGATATCCTGAAAGTGATCTTGATACCTCTTGCACTTTGAGCTCTAAAATTGATAATTTTCTGAGACGAACACAATTCGAAAGGAAGGGTAACGTTAAATGTACCATGCAGCTCATTCAATAAATCGATGAGTTGAAGTGCTAGAAAATATAATAGAGTTAACGACAACTTAGAAATATCGAAATTTTAAATGTTCTAAAATCTTTCAGAAACAAAAGATTGAGATTAAAATGTATTTTTACGAAAAATATTTAATTGCTACAAAGAGATTTAATTTTTCTTTTGCTTCATTTCTACTAATCTAAGTTATAAATCAGTGAATACTTTGCAGGGCTAAGATTTAAAGCTAGAAAGTCTTGTGATACGCTTGTATGATGCAAAGAATCGTCATTTCCAAAATGAAAAATTAGGACCCGATATCTTGTCAGACAAAGTTTCCTGGTGGAGAATGAGAAACTTCAAGGAAGTTCTGCGATACGCTAGTATAACTTCAAGAATCGTCATTTCCAAAATAAGAAATTTGGATCCGGTATCTTCTCAGACAATGTTTTCTGGTGGAACATGAGAGATTGCGAGAAGTTCTGCGATACGCTTGCATGGTGGTATTAGGAAGGAATCGTCATTCCGAAACCAAATACTTTGGACCTGATATATTGTCAAAGTTTTCTGGTGGAACTATAGCGTCATATTGCTATCTATCGATATCGGTGATATTAGAACTCCCGCATGGAATTATTCGGAACATAGAACTGTTGCTGTTTCACTGTCTCTTACATACAGTATCTCTAGGGCTCCTTAGTCTTGGATTTGATGGAAAGCAAGAGAGACCTAAGAAACGATAAAAGAGCATCAGCTCTATTGAAGGGGTAGCAAGGAACGAAGTGGTACCGATATGGAATGTGGTAATAAGTCTAGCACCGTACATACACTAGCCTGGCCGCAGGGACCAGCGATACGCGAAAGTGACAAATTTCTGAAACATATTCTCCTGTGCAATGTGAAGCTCTCTTTAGAATATTCAAATGCATTGCGTAATCTTGAAAACCAGAGATTCACTGTTAACACGAAGTAGTATCACAGTTACTTCAATGCTTTAGGATTACGCGTTCTTGCCGCCCCGGTGGCGCAGTGGTCTAAGGCGCTGGCCTATAATCATTCGTCCGTAAGGGGTCCGGGTTCGAATCCCGGTCAGGCATGGATGTTGTGTTTGTCTTACGGCACTGGCTCTCTCCCTTCTCTGGAACCAGTGACCCTAAATTAGGGACGGGCGACTGCTTATAGCCCATTGAGTTGCTCACGGTGGTCGTTAAACTTCAAAAAAAAAAAAAAAAAAAAATTACGCGTTCTTTGTCTCTCGCTGTGATCACGCCAACCGGCGAGATTTTCATTTTATGTTACTAGTTCTGCCTTGTGTTGTACTTATCAGAATAGCTCAGAAAAACTTTTCGTGAGGAGAGCAAAATCTCTGCACTTCTTGCGTATATTTTATACGACAAGTAAACGGATAATTTAAAATCACTGTTCATTGGAGTATATCTGACCTAACCCTAGTTTTACCTTACATTCGACGTTTTCAAAGGCTACAAAATTCTACGATTTTATCAATCTTCTACATTTCTTGTTTCATAATTGCTAACAATGTAAGAACGGGACTTTAATCGCAGGTAAGAGATTTACTAAATTATTAGCTGTAATTTCACAGTGCAGCAATTAAATAACGAGAATAGATTTTTTATAAATGGAAGAGCAGGAAAACTTACGTGAATATATCTTATTAGAAGTACATTCCACCTGCCTTTTTACAAAAAGTGGCACGATCAGCCAACGAAAGGAAGGACGTGCAGAGGTCATCTTTTGGTATGGTGTAAAGAACTGATATCACAGTTCTTTGCATGCCTTCAGTGTCTTAAAAACCTTTTCCTTTTTAAGGCCGCTTTAATTTAGGGAATAGAAAGTAGTCACACGGTGACAAATCTGGAGAATAGGGGAAATGGATGATTGAGTACACACATTTCTTTCCGCGCCAGAAATTGCTGTTCACTGTGTGCGTGTCCGTTATCGTGAAAAAGGAGCCATTGCCTGCTTTTGTACTCAGGCCTGGCACGAACAATCCTATTCCACAATTTCCAAAGGGATGTGTAAGCATTGCCAGTGACATCTGCACTTCAGGAATTGACCCATGAAGCAGAATTTCCTTGCTGTTGTAAAAGCACACAAGCATTGCCTTGACTTTGGACTTCTGTAATTGGATCTTCATTCCCATGGGCAACTTCAACCGAGCACACTGACACTTCGTTTCAGGATCATAACGACAGCACCATGTCTCGTCAGCTGCCACAATACTTTCGAGAAAATTTTGCGCTATTTCTGCGGTTTCCAGAATGTATTTTGCCTACTTCACTCGTGCATGCTTTTGGTCGTGTGACAAAGCTGGTGGGACAAAATTAGCACAACCCCCCCCAACCCAGCCCCCAAGTCTTGCACAAAAAATTGACGAATCGTCTCCTTATTATCATCGAACTCACATTCCAGCATATACTGAAGGTTATACAACGATCGTTTTTTATCCTTCCGCGAACTTTCTCAATGAATTTAGACGTGTGCACTGAAATCAGGCATCAAGTTCTTTCATCTATTTTCAAATCTTCCTACCCATCCTTGAAACGTACATACCATCGGAATATTTGTACACGAGTTAGGCAATTAGCCTCATACACATCACGGAGCAATTGAACTGCCTCAAATGCAGTTTTACCGATTTTCAAACGGAACTGGATGTTTGCTCTCTGCTGAGTGACAGAGATGTGACAGTGTTCCTCCACCGAATGACGCCATGCACGGCATAAAATAATCATCTGCGCAATTCTCAGATAAACGCTGTTGCCACCGCATAGCTGATAAATACCTTATCTAAAAACCATGCCTTCCCAAACCGTATGTTTTACTGGTGTTTTACTGGATGCAATATGTATAAAGTGCCATCTAGGTAATCCGACTTACCGTAAATTTTCTTTTCCCGTTTCATACAAAGCAACAGAAAATTTGCTTCTTTCACATTTCCTCATATTTTGAAGAACACATATACTCAAATAAGAATGGGCCACACCGGTGGCGCAGTGGTCTAAGCGCTGGCTTTTGATCATTCGTCCGAGATGGGTCCGGGTTCCAATCCCGTGAGGCATGGATGTTATGTTTATCTTACGGCACTGGTTCTTTCCCTTCCCTGGAGTCAGTGACCTTAAATTAGGGACGGGCGACTGCTTATAGCCCATTGAGTTGCTCACAGTGGTCGCTAAACCTTCAATAAAAAAATGAGAATGGTTACCGCGGTTGCTAAGTTGTCTGAGATGCTAGCTTATGACTAATGGTAGAGTCGGGTCAAACGTGGTGGTACGTTTGTTTAATGACACTGGCTCTTTTCCTACTCTAGACCCAGCGGCTCTAAATCAGAGACCGACTGCTGAGTTGATCACGGGAAGCAAAGAACCGAAACAGTAGTACGAAGACTAAAACTTAAACGACCAACAGAAGACAGAAAACGCACCAGAATGTCTTGTTTAGTGTCGTGCTGCGTATTTTGACTGCATGACCACTTTCCAAGACGAAAACTGATGACAACGGGATCGCGGTCTAACATCCTACAGACATCATATTAACGGTCTTAAAAACATCAGATTCCGTAATTTCTCACAGCAGGTGAATAACCAGTTCCGTCCGCGGGTCGCAGTTAACAGTTGGAGTATTTCCACTCACCGCAAGCAGAAAAATAAATATTTTTCGTAAGATGTTTTGTTCTACCGCACGGAAAAAGTCTGTCTTGGAAGCGGAAGTGCGGGGGATGATCACTTTTGCTTTCCAGACGATTTGTGTAAATATGATTTATCGTAGATTCGTTATTTGTTTCTATACTTATGCAAAAGTGGAGGTTACAAAAATGGGAATTTAAGGATTTCCGTCTGAGTTTTTCTAAAAATCTGCATCCAATTGACTCATCAGTGCCGACTTTTAATTGGTTATCGAGTATACTCTCACAAGAGGTTGCCTTAACACTGGGTAATTTTTTTTTTTTTTTGATTGGAGGTTTAACGACCACCGTGAGCATCTTAATGGGTTATAAGCAGTCGCCGGTTCCTCATTTAGGGTCACTAGTTCCAGGGAAGGGAGAGAGCCAGTGCAGTAAGACAGACACAATCCATGCCTCATCTTGATTCGAACTCGGACCTATTACGGACAAAAGATCAGAGGCCATCGCTTAGACCATTGCGCCACCGGGGGAGGGGGGGGCATAACATCGCGTGAAAACAGTTGTGTTTTTGAGCTGAAAAGACTAGTTTGTTAGCAAAAAACAGGTTTTTGAAATTAGATGAAGTAGTCTTCTTCATTAGCTAGGTATTACTAGACCAGGGATGATCCACTGGAGAATACTTAGTTTCTTGCAAGCTTTCAAGACGACGTGCAGTGGTTTCTAGGTTGGGGGTTGGGCTGAACAGCCGCTTGCATGTCTTACGGCACTGGTTCCCTCCCTACCCTGGAACCACTGGCCCTAAATTAGGGACGGGCGACTGCTTATAGCCCATTGAGTTGCTCACAGTGGTCGTTAAACCTCCAATAAAAAAAAACAACAAAAAAAACAGCCGCTTGCAATAGTCCCAAATCAAACACTGCGTACAATGCATGCGGTACCTGTCATCGCAACTTAAACTTTTCAAAACAAATAGAGGGTGTCCATAAAGTCTTTCCCACATTACAAAAATTAATATAAAAAAATCTAAGTTAAAATAAATTGGTTGGCAACAGAATATAGAAGCTCTCATGAAGGTTTTTTCTGTTCTTTAGATGAGCGCTACTCCTGAATAAGAGGAGCATTTTATCGATAAATAATGGCTTCCATACAAGAAAAAGCGGCGTGTGCATTGTGGTTCCATGAGCCCAATTCGATAATCGATTTTATCGATAATGGCTTCCATACAAGAAAAAGCGGCGTGTGCATCGTCCTTCCATGAGACCAAATCGGCGGTTAGTGTCCAACGTCATTTCAGAAAAGAGTACAGACGATCACCACCGGACCAAAAAAGCATAAAAACTTGGTATGAAAAGTTTAAAGCGACGGGTAGTGTTGGCGATCTCCCCCGAGCGGGCCGACCACCGGTTACACAAGAGACAGCTGCAGCTGTTCAGGAGATATTTCTGCGAAACCGCAGGAAGTCCGTTCGTCGTGCTTATCTGGAAACTGGGATTCCCTGTGCCACGGTTCACATAATTTTACACAAACTTTTTCATCTGTATGCTTATTAGGTACAGATCTTCAGCCTTATGACCGGCCTCGCCGTGCTGCTCTTGTGACAGAGATGTTGCAGCGCATGGTTCATGATAGTGATTATCTGCACCGTGTCTGTTTCTCAGATGAAGCCATATTCCACGTCTCTGGTACAGTAAACAGGCACAATCTGGGAATCTGGGGACCAGAAAATCCTCATTACGTCATCGAACAACAGAGGGCTAGCCCGAAAGTGAACGTAGGGGCTGCTTGATGCATGACAGAATCACCTCACCGTTCTTATTTACAGAGCCCACGGTAATATGTAACGTGTACCTGGACAAGCTGAAACTTTCTGAAGTACAACAGTTGCATGCACACCAACCTTCGATTATTTCCCAACAAAACTGTGCCCCACCCCATTGGTCAATAATGGTTCATGAGCTCCCGGATGCTACATTTCCGGACAGATGGAATGGCAGCGACGATCCCATGACATGACTACCTAGATCACCCGACATAATCCCTGTAGACTTTTTCCCGTAGGGTTATGTGAAACACCAAGTTTACTCTAGTAGTGTTTTGGATGTCGAGACGTTGAAGAGCAGAATAACGGACTTCATTGGCCCCGTCTCTGCTGAAATGTTAAACAAAACACCGCGTGAAATCGAATATCGCTTAGATGTCCTCCGGGCCACAAATGGCGCCATGTGGAGGTGTACTGCTACTGGAAAAAAATACTTGTGCACCATCCTTGTCGTGCAATCCCTTTCTTGTACCTAAAATACATTTTTCATATTACTTCTTGTACTGTGGGTAATACTTTATGGACACCCTGTATGTCTTTATCTCTGTCCAACGTTATGAATTTCGTTATAAGGTCACACTGCAAATTGTTACTGATTTCGTTATTAAATTTAGCTTTGATTGTTAAAAGCATTTTCCACTTGAGAAATAAGAGCCTTAATGATAATAATAATAAATAACGCCTTAATGATAATAATAATAAATAAGAGTCAGACTGCGCAACAGGGGTATTTTGCATTGCAAGCAGGGATAGGTCACGTCTTTAGAATAACTTCATAGGAGGGGGTTGTTAGGCCACGGAGATAACTTCATAGGAAGGAAGCAGTCATGCCATAGCGATACGGAAGTTCGCTGGTCAGATATGTTGGTAGATTCACGGGCTTGGTAGTCAACGCTAAGGTTATATCGTCGCAGATATGAATAGCTCATGGAAATACCCTAGAAAGCGGGGGACAGTGTGTTGTCTGTTGTAACACGTCAATAACCTCGAAATACCAGTTCAGGGGTTCCCGATGAAGCATTGTTTCGCGCAAGAGATTTTCCTGAACCGTGAGCAGAAATATTTGAAAGAACGCTATTTGAATCAGATTGAAAGTCATTAATGTAAAATTTAGTTTTCTCGGGTGGACTTTTCAAATTGTTCAACTCTCTACAAACACAGCAATCATTTCCTAATCATTGTATCTTGTTTTACCTGACAACATGCAAACTGTTGCGCTTTTTAAGTTTGTAGGGCAGCCCAATATTTAATGGATCTTAGTTCTGCGTGTAAATCAGCATCAATTTGGCTTATAAGAGCAACTGTATAATGCAGTTATAATAATGATAATAGTAATAATAATAATAATAATAATAATGAAAGACTACAGCTGAAAACAAAAAAGGAGGAAGGAGCTAATCAATATATTAGATTTTTGCAGAAAACAACTCACCCAGTACTTCTTAGAAAAAAATATCTCATCACTACAGTGATGACTGCAGCTGACGAAGACTTTACCCGCTGGTCCGACCTCAAACAGAAAACAAATCAAATTCACCGTAAAGTTGGAAAAGGAACATTCTGCACGGTAAATATTCAAACTCTTTAGATTTGGAAACATTGACAAAAACTCTTTGCTGCAATGGTTAAAAAAAGGTCAGTTTCTTCCATAGACTGAGGGAATCTTGATTTGGATACAAAACACTGTTATTGCAAGCCGGAACTACAAGAAACACACAATGAAACTTGTAGATGATGACACCTACAGAATGTGTGGGAAAGCCAATGAAACCGTAGAACACGTTTTAGCCGGCTGCTCTCTTCTTGCTTCGAAACAGTAACTTAACAGACAACCAGTCTGCCAAGATCTTACATCAAGAGCTTGGCGTTAAATAAATTATGCAGTGAAACCGTAGAACACATTTTTGCCGGCTTCTCTCTTCTTACTTCAAATTTGAAAGGCAGTCCTGTGACGTACCTGCCAGCAGGACGCACACGACATAAAGGCACATAGCAGTCAGAATGAACGTCTGCGTAGCTCAGTTGGTAGAGCGACTTGTTCCGGAATAAGCGGACTCGGGTTCGAATCCCGGCGTAGACCAAAAATGACGGAGAAACTTACTTCGTTATAATGGCGCCCGAACTATCCGGATGACCCGACCGTTCAAAATCTCGCAATGGTGTGATGTTCTTTCCACACCGCGAGATAGGAAAAATAAGAGAATCCCTTCTCCAGCGCTTCGAAAAATAAATGTGTGTGACGTTGCTTTCCACACACCAGATTGACTGGGAGTTCTCAAGTGCACGTTCTACAGTGGATGGCTGCCTGCAAAGATTCATGGTCACGGCTGACCCGTGGGCCATGCCCCCGGCCCTCTTTCGGGGTGGGGGGAGATGTGACGTACCTGCCAGCAGGACGCACACGACATAAAGGCACATAGCAGTCAGAATGAACGTCTGCGTAGCTCAGTTGGTAGAGCGACTTGTTCCGGAATAAGCGGACTCTGGTTCGAATCCCGGCGTAGACCAAAAATGATGGAGAAATTTACTTCGTTATAGTCCTTAACAGACATGACCAGGTAGCCAAGATCCTACATCAAGAGCTTGGCGTTAAATGTGGTCTTATCTGAGGCTATTCTGCATCTTACTGCAAGTACCAGCCACAACTTATTCTCGAAAATCAGAATTACATCATGTATTGAGATAAACCTATCATCCCAGAAAATACCACTGACCACAATCATTTTAATATTGTAATCGTAGAAAAAAACTGAAGAAGACACAATTGATAGATCTAGAAGTTCGTTTACAGCAAACATCCAAAGAACAATATCTGAGAAAATCTCAAAATATCAGAACCTGCGAATAGAAATCCAAAGAATCTGGAAACAAAGCTTAACACAGAACCTAGCAGTTGTCATTTCGGCAAATATAATGCCATCAAATAACTTTCTGAAAAATTTCAAGGAATTAGGATTGTTGGATTGCCCCAGCCTTTTTTACCCAATCTAAAAGGTAGTCATTCTACAAAGCTGCCGTATCACTAGAAAGTTTCTGAATTTCCAGACTTGAGATGAATATCTCCGCTGTTTTCTCACCGGCTGTGGCCGAGAAAGTGGACGTCAAGAGAAATAATAATAATAATAATATGAAGAAGAAGGTTTATCCTCTCCTTGTCCGAGAACTTCACTTTAAGCGTGCTGAAGAGCCACACCATTTTCGAGGTTGCACTGTCCAAGATAGTAGCAAAATATGTCGGATATAGAGGAGCAAACCTCAAAAAAAAATCCACTTGCCTAAGGTGTAAGCAGCTGTGCCGCGAGAGAGCATCAAAGGATGGAATTAGGAGTAAGAAATCATGAATATGTGCGCATCAGAAAGTGGGTCACACCGGACGAAAGAAAGCTTTTTAATAGTTTGAAGGGCCCTGCTAAGAATGACAAGATACATCTCTGATAACTGGTAGGACAACGATGAATAATGAAAGTAAAAAATCATATACACGAAAGAAGATAGCAAGGGAGGTTGGTGCCGCTCCTAACCTTGAGCATCCTCAAACAGGACCAAGAATAACTGTCAGCTCTTCTCAGTTCAATAGCATTACCATGAAAATGTGACCACAACACTTTGTCGTCACCGCTGACAGTGTTTCAACTGATTGTAATCAATCAAACACTATTACGGGTTTTGCGCGACAACGCGTCAAATGGACCACTGAAATGAACGAAGATGTGGTGTGTTGGTACATGAGATGTTCAAGTATAGAAACGAAGATGACAAAATATACATCGAGTGATCACTGAATTATGACCACCCACGTGAAATTTGGATGCGGCCCGTCGACAACGTGATTACCGAGAGGGTGCAATTAGTCGACCGACCTACCATGTGTAAGATGTGAGTGGAGGCGCAGAACGCAGCAAAAGTTCGGAGCGTGATGGGTAAAAGGAACAATTTATTGGACTTTGAGAAAGGACAGATCGTACGAACTCGGAGTGTCAGTGCCTCGATTTCCCAAACGGCTGAACTAGTGGGTTGTTCACGAGCCGCAATAGTTAAAGTGCATCAGGACTAGCGTGAAAATGGTCAAACAACGACCCGGGGTAAAATCTGCTAACGACTGCGAAAGGTTGATGAGAGAGGAGAGTGCCGGGACAGACGACTCGTATAGGTCAACAGACGTAGAACTGTTCAACAGTTGACTACCCAATAGAACACAAATAAACGCGGAATACTATGTGTCATGACCATGTGTCGCACGTTCGCACGTATAGACGACATCCTCTCCCATACTTCGATTCACCTTAAGATGACACTGAAGGGGAAGGTATGTGTAACCTATCGCCGCGATAAAAAGTAGTTCCCAGCATTTTCCGTGAAAACCAACGCATTTAGTGTCCAGAATCATAATACATATCGTCCTAGCTGTTTACTTATAAGCACATATTTATTTTAGACAAATCTAAAATTGATTTATTTTCAGAAATTAAGTTTTTAAATTAGACCAACACACGCATGCGTAGATATGCAGTGTTTGGAAGTGATTGACAGCTGCTAACAGCAGGGCACAGTGGGGAGTGACGCGGATGAACATAACTCTCGGCCGTCCCCGAAGGCTCAGTGAGTGCGTAGGCTCTTGTACCTTAAGCTGCAGTGTCATCTTAGAGTGAATCGAAGTATAAGCACGATTCATCAGTGCAAAAGACTCGCCTTGTGCAAAAATAATGCAAGCTGGACGTCGGATGACTGAATAAAATGTGTGGTCCGACGAGTCGCGTTTCTTACTTCACTTCGTGGATCATCGTGTGCGCAACTGGCTCAAAAAACGTAAAGCACTCGATCCATCCAGCCTGATCTCCACAGTGCAAGCCGGCGGAGGAAGTAGTGTGGTGTGGGGAATGTTTACCTGGCAGGAACTTGGAAATGTGTTGCATGTGGAACAACGTATGACTAGTGCCCACTGCCGTGAATTGATTGCTCACTCTGTACACTCAGCAATTGTCCACTTTTTCTCATTACATCCGAAAATTCGGTGTGATCTTTTTTGTTTTCATTGTGAGGGGCAATTACTAATCGAGTATGCTGAACATGGGAAGACTGTCAATGCTGATCGCTATTGTGCCATACTGCAACGGCTGCTCGCTCAGGGCAATCAAGAACAAACGCCGTGGTTTATGTTCGATGGGTATCATCTTGTTGCACGACAATGCGCTACCCCATACGGCCAATGTTACCACAGAAACGCTGCGGAAGTTTACGTGGGGAACTCTTGCTCACCTTCCCTACATCCCGGATCTTTCGCCTTGTGACTCACGTTTTCGGTGAGTTGGAGAAGAAGCTAAAGAGTCGCAGATTTACAACGGATTCTGAAGTGCTGGAGGTAGTTACACTACTTCTGACGCAGCAGCCAAGGGACTTCTTTAAGCGTGAAATCTTCAGGCCAGTTACGGTATAAATAGGACAAATGCGTCAATGCTCGTGGTGAATTTTTCGGACCTTAAGGTAATGCTTTCCGACATAATCGTCTTGCCTCAATGACATGGTTATTAGGTAGGGCCTAATTTATCATCAACAGAGAAATGTCCACATAACAATTGTAGGACAGTGTAGTTTCGTGTTGCTCTGCGTAATTGGGTGATTGCACCTGTTGTGTGTGCTCTGTGCTTCTTCCTCTTATTGCCTAGCCGGTACCTACAGATTCAGCTGTCGAATTCGCAATAAAGCAAAAGCCGATCAAGAGTTGTCTTGTCGGGGCCCAGAAGCCTCAGTTGATTTAAAATGTAATTCAACTTACCTTTCTATCAGCCTTCTGCATATTTCTTTCAGGAATGCGCTTGTTTGTCATAGACGTATACTTTTTAAATACTTAAATTCTGGGCTGAGAGATAACCGTAAGGAAACAGGAAAAACGAAATCTGGAAATCTACTCACGTCCGGAGTTCCAATGAAAACCTGCCTGTTTTTTCGCAGAAAAAAGGTAAGATAATGTAAATGAAAATTCAATCCTGTGCATGATATTCAATTTTTTCTGATTTTATGACACTGGAAACCCTTTTCCGCATATCCGAATTTCCTTTTATCGGAAAAGAAAGTTGCCCCAGTGGCGCAGTGGTCTTACCGCTTGCATTCGACCGGTCCTCCGAGTTATGTCCGGGTTCGAATACTGGTGAGGCATGTGTATTGTGTTTGTTTCACGGCACTAACTCTCTTCTTTCTCTAGAGCCAGTAACCTTAAATTAGGGACGGACGACTGCGTATAGCCTTGAGTTGCTCACGGTGGTTGTTAAAACCCCAAACATTAAAACAAAAAGGGAATTGCATTTCCCGGTGAAAAAAATAAAAATTGCGAACCTCAAATCTCAGAAACTTGTGCGAAAAGGTAAAATGGTTCGAGCGGCTATAAATCATTGTACAAAAAATTAAAGCCTTTAAGTATATTTTCACTTTGTCAAAAATCATAGTTTCAGCTCTGCACTCAGTGTCTGGATGTACTTTCCTAAGATTTGAGTTTCTGAATTACTTTATATAACAATGATATTTTGTATGCAGTGGTCTAAGCGCCTGGCTTTTGACCATTTGCCCGCGATGGGTCCCGGTTCGAATACCGCTGAGGCATGGATGTTGTGTTGGTCTTACCGCACTGGCTCTAACCCTTTCCTAAATTGGGGGCTGCCGACTGCATACAGCCCATCAAGATTCTCACCACCAAACCAAATAAAAAAAGTAAAGGAAATTCAATTTCCAAGTGAAAAAAATGAAATAATAAAAATTGCTGCAAAAAAACTAAAGTAATTTGTGCGGTTATGCATTTTTGAAGAACATTTTCACTTTGTCGAAGAACTTTCTTTCCGCTTGTCGCTGAAAGTCTGAATATACACTCTTTGCCAAAAAAAGACGAAGCACTCCGAAAAAGTTGTTGGAACCTGACGAAACTTGGCATACAACTACCGCAGGGCCGAATATGAAATAGTATTGCTTGTCATGAAATAGTATATAGTAAATGATAAAAATACATCATACTTTCACTGTAATTATATCAACGATTATAAAACACTCTTAGAATGGTCGGTAGTGCTATAATAACATCGATATGGATAACTGTGCGGTCTTCTTGTGACAGAATTGGACTTAAGAAATTTGGTGAGTTATTTATTACCATATGCAATTAATTATAATTAAATTCTGTGATTTGAAAATTCCGAAGACCAAACCATAAGGAATATAATTAACTCTTACATCTTATTTTACTGTGTTTGTTCGGGATGACAGCCTTAAGACATTAGAATTGAACTTATAGATTTCCACCTACATGTTGGTGTAGTGCTGCCATCTGTAATTCATATTATAATTTACATGTTGTATCGAGTTTGATATTGGTTTACATGGAATGCATTCTCGTAAAACTCGCACTCATTCAAATGTATCTAGGATGAGTACACCGTCCACTGGAGGTGTATCTAGTCTTAATATGGATGTGTTATTGAAAGCACTGAGTGACATTAATTTAAAAGTCCAGGAATCAAATGTTGAGGTTAGACAGGAATTGAGGAAATCACTGGATGAAGTAAATACTGAGCTCGAACTGATATCTGAGCTTAAGAAGGAATTGGAAGAGTATAAAAAAACTATTGAACTAGTATCTACTAAATATAATGAGATTGCTGGACAATGTGAATCACTCCATAATGAAAACAAAAATTTAAGAAGAACCCAGAATGATCTTATTCAACAAGTTGATATGGAACATCTCCAGATACAGAAATTAAAAAGTGATATTAACGAAATTAACCAGTATCATCGCAATAAAAATTTAGAACTGCATGGTCTGGATTTGACATTGATTCACAATGAGAATGAACTTAGAAACCATATGGATAAAATTGCAGACGCATTTGGGGATTTTAATTATCATCAAGATTATATGGATATTATTCATCCACTTAAAGTGAACTCATATCTGAAACCAAATGCAACGGTAATTATGCAATTTAAAACTAGAACAGCTAGAGATAGATGGTTACTGAGGAAAAAAATTACTGTTTTGAATTCAGATCTGAATGGAACTTTAACATCATCCAAAATATACATTAATGAAAACTTGATACCGGATTATAAACACTTATTCTGGCAGGCTTGAAGGCTATTACACCAGGAGAAAATTAAGTATGCATGGGAAAGTAATGGAAATGCTTTTGTGAAAAGGGGTGATTCTGACCAAGAAAGGAAAATACTCATACTTAAAGACCTATATGATTATGGCCTGAGTCTGTGATTTTGTCCCTCTTCCTGGGCCGACACATGACTATTAATCGTTTCTATAACATATTAATTTGTTCTGAATTGTGTATCTTTTGAGGTTTTTCACTCTTATTGGTGAGAGAGAAGGGGGTATATTATTAATATTATTACTTTTTTATTATTTTTTTAGCGATATTAGATTATTGGAAATTGAATACTTAGTTTGTTTACTGACTTAATACTATAGGATAAGATTGGAATTTAAGGGATGTTTACACTGTTGTGACCTGAATTTTTGTGTTTTAATAGTGATAATGTATGAATACAAATGCAATGGTTGTTAGTAATTACTTTGTGACTTGTGTATTACTTTGAAATTTTTCACTTACCCATGATTTGATTGATTAAATAATATGTTCTGTTAATTTACTTCTTTGGATTGTGATGGAGGGTGTAGAGATTAATTTATGTGTCAACTATACTTTGAATTTTTTTTTCTTTTCTTATGGGTGTTTTGGTTGTTGGTTTTATTTTTTACATTTTTTTTGTCATGCGTAATACTATACGCACCACTGTGATGTAATAGAAATTATACCTCTCTATTTATGATCTGATTGTTTAAACTATATGTTCTTTTAATTTTCTTTTTTGAGTATGAGGTGGTGGGGGTGCTGTTATCTAGGTTAGCTTTGGAGTGGTTAATGTAACCTGAATTTGGATTTCGGTCAGTTTTATTATTTATGATTCTATTTTATTGCATTATAAAAAAAAAGGAAAGAAGAGAAATAGGAGAAAGAGGGTAGGTAAAAAAGGGGGCAAAAAGATGGGAAGGGAAAAACGGGGGAGGGAAAGTGGAAGGATGGGAAAAAGGTGAATGCTCATATGAGTAGGTATTGTATAATAACATTTTATTATCCATAAGGCATGATTAATATGGTGATTACATTTTGGCAAATTTGCTGTTTATCTCGTGTCTAATAGGTATTTGTTGGTCATCAGTTTTTGCCTTCTGTATTTTTCAGCTTACCATGTTCAATGTCATGTGTTACCCATTGTGATTCGATTGCAAATATTTTTCTTCTACAGGGCTGGACAGTGATTGATATGTTTACCTTCTGTTTGTTATATTTCTAATGTTTGGTGATTTATCATTATGTAATTGCATGTTAACTTCTTGTCTGGCATAGTGAATGGGTGTCTAAGAAATGGTTTGGACACCCGTTCACTAAAAAGTGGTTTGTATTTTATGAGATGATACCTTGTTTCCTTGAATTACATAATCTTTCTCCATACATTTTTAATAATGATGAGATGGTGAGTAGTAGAATGGGGTTAGATACTGGGATGTATAATTTCAGTAAAATGTGGCAAGGGGTGGCATTTGGTATTTTGTTTTTTGTTTTTGAATTAGGTTAATTCAAATAAGTTTTGTAATTTTCTACATAGTATATTATAAATTATACTTTGGGGTTCTGTTTATTGCTGTTTAGTCTTGATGTATGGCCTGTGATTATCAATAATAATAAGTGACATACATACACTAAAGCAAGTTTCTAATCTGTTGTCTGGCGACTTTAATGATTCCTTGAAATTAATTCATACACTGACGGAAAAAAAAATCCCAACACCACGAAAAAATAGTTATAGAGGAATGAAATGGCGGCAATACATTTGTATAGGTAACATATTTAATCGATTAAGGTTTCAAGATCACAGCTTAATGTAAGCG
Source organism: Macrothele yani (assembly GCA_039090855.1). NCBI lineage: Eukaryota > Metazoa > Arthropoda > Arachnida > Araneae > Macrothelidae > Macrothele > Macrothele yani. The sequence goes on along the minus strand of CM077010.1, from coordinate 133,775,663 downwards.
CGAGAAGAGCTATTTTAAATGTGAATTGCTGGTACATTAATAACCGGTGTAACCGCCAGAATGTTGAATACAAGCACGCAAACGTTCATGCATTGTGTCGTACAGGTGCTGGATGTCAGTTTGTGGGATGGAGTTCCATGTCTGTTGCACGTGGTCGGTCAATACAAGGACGGTTAATGCTGGTTGGGGGTGACGCTGGAGTTGTCGTCCAATGATGTACCATACGTGCTCGATTGGTGAAAGATCTGGTGATCTAGCAGGCCCCGGCAACATGTCGACACTCTGTAGAGCATGTTGGGTTACAACAGCGGTATGCGGGCGAGGTTATCCTGTTGGAAAACACCGCCTGGAATGCTGTTCATGAATGGCAGCACAACAGGTTGAATCACCAGACCGTTGTACAACTGTGCCGTCAGGGTGCGTGGGATAACCACGAAATGGGTCCTGCTGTCATAGGAAATTGCTCCCCAGACCACAACTCTAGGCGTAGGTCCAGTGTGTCTCGGCCGCAGACAGGTTGGTTGTAGGCGCTCACCTGGCCTCCTTCTAATCAACACATGGCCATCACTGGCACCCAGGCAGAACCGGCTTTCATCAGAAAACACAACAGATCTCCACTCCGTCCTCCAATGAACTCTAGCTTGACACCACTGACGTCGCAAACGGCAGTGGTTTGGAGTAAGTGGAATGCACGCTACAGGGCGTCTGGCTCGGAGCTATCCTTCAAGCAACCGATTTGTAACAGTTCGTTGTGTCACTGTGGTGGCAACTGCAACTCGAATTGCTGCAGCAGACGCAGTACGATGCACCACGGCCATACGCCGTACACGGCGGTCTTCCCTCTCAGTAGTGCCACGTGGCCGGCCGGAACCCGGTCTTCTTGAGGCAGTACCTTCCCTTGACCACCGCTGCCAACAATCATGCACAGTGGCAACATTCCTGCCAAGTCGTTCTGCAATATTGCGGAAAGAAAATCCACCTTCTCGTAGCCCTATTACACGACCTCGTTCAAACTCCGTGAGCTGTTGATAATGTCTTCTTCGTCTTCTTAAAAGCATTCTTGACTAACATCAACACACTACGTCGAATCTCAACGATAACTAACGCTCACGAACGTTACAGCGCGTATTTACAGCAAACCTGCTTTACATGTTCCGAGGGGCGCTACTAGCGCCACACGTATGCGCCGAGCGCGAAATTTGCATAGACGTCATCTTACAGATGTACTCTCACCGCCTACCAACTGTCGTTTATCTAACACAACCCCTTCTTGGTGTTGGGATTTTTTCCGTCAGTGTATAATGCCAGATCTCCTATGTCTAAGGTTACTCTTGTTGAGGCATTGATTCAGGCGACCGGATCGGGGATTGACATACTCTTCTTGATTGAAACATGGTTTCCAACCCAAAATTATAGTATTGATATGCCTGGTTATAAAATATTTTTCCAGAACAGAATTAAAACAAAGGGTGGTGGAGTGGCAATTTATTTAAATACTGTTCACCAAAATTATTCTTTGATAACAGACTTAACTGTTATTGACCCTTATATTGAAATTTTGAGAATTGAAAACGAATATTATTTAATAATGGTTTGTTATCGCCCTCCGAGTTCTAACTCGTCCTTATTTATTAATAAAGTTTTTAAAATTCTTAATTATGTCAACTTGACAGGCAAAAGGGGTTTCTTATCGGGAGACCTAAATATTGATATTGCCCAAAATAACTTACAAACTCAACAATTCATTCAAATGCTAAATGATGTCGGATTTAGCCATACAATTACATCTCCAACGAGATTAACACCAGAAACTGAATCTACCATTGACTTATCTCTTACGAATGCTCTTTTGGAGTTGACTCTTTCGGGAGTTATAATTTATGATATTAGTGACCATCTACCAATTTTTACATTTTACAAACATACACATGCTGTAAATAAAAAAATAATTAATAAGGCAACTCGATTCATAAACAATAATACGTTAAATAAATTTTATAATCTATTACAACATATAAATTGGAAAAATGTTTTACAGGTGACTGATCCAAATATTTTATATGACAGCTTTGCAACAGTGCTAAATGAATTATACATCCAAGCCTTTCCAATTTTACTTAACAAGAACAAAGCTAAAAAGCAGCGAAAATCATGGCTCACTAGACATCTTTTAAACCGAATAAATAAAAAAATCGATTATACTCGAAATTTATAAAAAGTAAACTACAAACTGATTTTAAAATTTTTAAAACATATAGAAATAAATTAAATTCTGATATTAGGAAATTTAAAAGAGAATATTATACTAATATCTTTTCTCAAAACGATTCTAAATTAACTTGGAAGCATTTAAACAGATTACTGGGTAAATCTTCTGGTTCAATTACACCACAATACCTAACTAATTTAACCCAAAAATTACATCCAAACAAGATATAGTTAATGAAATCAATAATCACTTTATATTAGCTCAGCAAATTCTTAAACAGCAGGTTTTGCTTACAAATACTCAATATCATCAGTACTTTCAGAATTCACACCAATCAAACACGTTTCACTTACGTAAAATTACACAATCTGAACTTTTACACTTGTTGTTGCAAATTAATGTCAATAATGGACCTGGATATGATGAAATTTCACCATTAGTTATTAAACATGTGGCTCATATTATTGTAGAGCCACTTTGTTTATCTACAATTCAATATTTACTACAGACATTTTCACAGATGCTCTAAAAATAACTAAAATCACTCCCAAATACAAGAAAGGTTCGGTAAACGAAGCAAATAACTATCGGCCAATTGCAAATTTGACTATATTTGCTAAATTGCTAAAAAATTAATTTACATTAGATTACTTTCCTTTTTACAAAAATACAACATATTTAACAAAAATCAATTTGGCTTTTTGCCAAATAAATCAACAGAGCTTGCAATTTCATTTACACATAACTTAATCCAACAAAATGTTATAAAAAATCAATCAACAATTGCAATTTTCTTAGATTTATCTAAGGCTTTTGATACGCTAAGCCATGATATTTTACTAACCAAATTGTTTGCTGTTGGAATTAGGGGTTCTACATATAGCTTATTTAAAAGTTATTTATCATCTAGGAAGCAATATACTATGATTGATATGACACAATCCACAATGGGAAATATAACTTCTGGAGTGCCTCAAGGTTCAGGTCTTGGTCCTATATTATTTAATTTGTATATTAATGATCTCTTTACAGTGGTAAAAGATAATGACTTAATTTTATTTGCTGATGATACAACAATCTTATTCAAGGGTAATAATACTTTAGATCTTACATCTAGAATAAATGCACAACTTGTGTTAGTGACAAATTGGTTAAATAGCAATGAATTGATTATTAATGTAAACAAGACCAAGGCTATGATCTTTTCGAAACTACAAATACTACAATCTATGAGTGACTTGGTGGTCTTGAATGGAGCTAAAATTGATTTTGTGAATAGTCATTCTTACTTGGAAGTATTGATTCGAAGTGATTTGAAATGGAATATGCATATTGACAACCTGACTAATACATTATCTAGAAACATTGGGATAGTTAGTAAGAGTATGATAAATTTGTCACCTAAAATAATGATATTGTTATACTACAAACTAATACAAACGCACATAAATTACTGTATACTGACATGGGAACAAACAACACAATATAACTTAAAAAATACAGGTATTACAGAATAGATACATAAGATTAATAGACCTAAAAACTCTTAATAATTCTATACCTAATCGTATCTTTAGGTCAGAAGTAAATTCCAATAAATATAATATACTTACAGTAAAACAATTATTTTATTATAATCTTGGTAAAATAATGTCCAGAAAAATTAAAAATTATTTATACCATGACTTAATATCATTAAATATTCGTACTCATAGTTATGAAACTAGGAATCGATCAACCCTGATACCTAATTTCCCTCGGACAGAAACAATTAAAATGAATATAAATTATTCGGGTCCAAAACTTTGGAACTCTTTGCCTTGTGACATAACATCTATTAACAATTTTGACCTATTTAAAAAAACATTCAAACACCACCTTATGAACAAGTCTCTCAATTAGTGTGAAATTGACCTCATCTGGTCGCTGAATGGTGGAGGCCACTTCTCCGCCCACCACTGACTAGTGAGAATCGCCTGCAACGGTTGCAGTTGTGTCAGGCCCGATCAAAGTGGAAGAGTGTCGTCTAATGGCGTGGTGTTGTTTTCAGTGATTAGCAACGGTTTGCACTTTGCGCCGATGACCAGCACATACGAGTCTGCAGAGGAGCTGGCCAGCGAACGGATCCTGCCTTTACCGTAGAACAGCGCACTGTTCGCACACCGAGAGTAACAGTCAGGGGAGCCATTTCCTACGATAGTCTCCGTACACCCACACAGCTCAACGGTACGTCGACAACAGTCTGCGACCTGTTGTGCTATCATTTCTGTCGCAACATCACCGAGCAATTTTTCAACAGGATGCTCTTCCATTCCTGCCTCCTTTATCTCGACAGCCTTCAATAGCCAGACCGATCTTACGACCTCTCACCAATTGAACATTTTTGGGGCATGCTGGGATGCCACCTACGCCCATTCCGGAACGTCGGCAAACTGTCCCGCAATTTGGACACCATTTGGCATGCTATACGTCAGTGCGGCATCCGTGAACTGTATGAGTCTATGCTAAGCTCGGTAATCCTTTGTGTCAGAGGTGGCGACTTGTTCCACTCGTGTAGCTGTTTTATCCGAATAAATTAAATGGCCCAACTGCTGTGAAATTTCGATCATTTCCTTTCCTATAGATGTGCATTGCACAGAATAATTTTATCACCATTGGAAGAATTTTTGTGGTTGCTTTTTTTATTTGAAAAGAGTGTATTCGCGAATTGCTCTCGATTCTTGTTCGGGGTGAGAAAGTTGTGTTTTGCCTGAAATGACACTTTGAGATACATAAAAAGTATCACAACGGAGTGATATGTAGAAAAGTCATGGGGGTGAAATAAAAAGGAAATGTACCGAGCTGATAGGTATGGCAGAACGGATTGAGAAAAATATACCCAGATCCTGGGCATAAGGCACCAAAATGATATGTAGATAAAATTCTGCACCAAATGATATGTGTAAAATATGTGGTATTAAATGTCAATGAAATTATTGTAGCCGTCCCGGTTGCGCAGTTGTCTAAGCGATGGCCTCTGATCTTTCGTCCGAAAATGATCATGGTTCGAATCCCGGTGAGGCATGGATGTTGTGTTTGTCTTACGTCACTGGCTCTCTCCCTTTCCTGGAATCAGTGACCCTAAATTAGGGACGGGCGACTGCTTATAGTCCATTGAGTTGCGCACGGTGGTGGTTAAACCTCCAATAAAAAATATATTGAAAAATGTTACATAGACGGTCATAAACACTCTAAGTTTACTGATTTACATCTGCTTGCTCCTTCCAAACCCAGACTCTGCAAGGATAGATGGAACTCACTAGGCACGTTTACTGTCCGTAAACGTTACGGTACCAATCCCGATCCCGATCCAATGACCACAGATTCGGATACACCGACATGTGCTGCGAACTGGGAAACTCGTACTCGATGGACCGTGTAAGCACCAAGACTTCCCTGGGATATCCGTTCGCAACGCGAACCATTCCTTTTAAGCACAAGGCCTTTATAACAATTTTGCATTCACAAGCCAACACAGACAAGCACATAGACGCATTAAGACATTGACACCTTTTTATCAGCACGGTACAAACACAGAGGAACACACATTCTGCGTTAAACATTCATTTGGGATCGCTGTACCGATGCAGTTCAGCTGTAGGAGCTATCCGTAATCAATGCGGTTGTGCAGTTGTTACAGTTCTCGCTTTAGACCAGGGTAGTCCTGGTCAAAGTTGGAGTGAGATGTATCAAGTTTAAGGTGGAATTTCTCATTTGCTCGCTGGCAGTTGGAGAGGCTCCAGTGTTTACAGCCCGCTTGGCTGTAGCGGCTACAGATCACGAAAATGGCCGGGCACTTGGCCTTGTGGTGCCCGAACACGCCTCATTTACAGCAACGGGTACCTCTTAGAAATTCCCGACAAGGAAGATTCCGCCAGAACAGATTGATTCTACCTTTTTTCACGAGGGCTGTAAAGTCCACTGGGGCAAGATTAATCACCCAGTGAGATTTAGATATGTCTTTACTTAGGGCGGGAAAGAGCACTCTACACCTCTCTCAGGAATATCACACTCTGCATGTATCGTAAACAGTTCATAAAGAAAAATTAAACAAACAGCGTGATCATAGGACAGTGCACTTGTACCGCAACTTAACCAGTAACGTTTGCACCCTCAGGCCAGGCTGAGGTGGAGACAAGTTCCAGATAAACACCTGAACAACAACCCTTAACTAAGTGATTTACTGCCACACAGAAATTAGTTCATCGAAGAACCCAGTGGATGTACCTTTATTTGATAAAAAAAGTTTTTTTCTTTAAATCAGCTTAAATTTGACTTGGCAATATGACAATTTTTAAGGCTCTGCGGTTGATAGTAAGTTATGTTAGAGTTCAAACAACAACACGTAAAAAAAATTATATCAGCTTTTGTTGGGTGAATCAACTCATGCCAGTGTTCAAAATTCAAATGTCAGGCCTTAGCCTCGCTTAAGCAAGACACAAGTCCTTGAGGACAGCTTACAATATTAGTAACCATACTCAATATTTTTATTTGAGAATTTTAAAACCCTCAGCTTAATAGGATTAAGATTTACTAGGCAAACAACACTAATAACTCTTTTCCAACTACTTTACCATGGTTTGCAAAAATGCACTACTACTAATAACAATATGTTAAATTGTACACATACACAAATGACAAAAGCAATATTATCAAAAATCACTAGATGTCATTAAAAATTATACATTTTCTGATCAAATTTCAGATGCAAGCAAAAGTCCGAATTTTCGTTATTGAGACTCATTAAACTCTATATGAAAATGTCATGAATAAAGACCAAATACTATTTCAGTATACCATGAACAGACCAGAACTCACGTGCAAAACCAAACACAAACTAAACGTTGATTAATCTTTCTGGACTATTACGGAAACTAACAAGAACAATAACAACAAAATGCACAAAACAGTGAACAATAGGAACATTTCTCTCAAACCAGTTTTCCCACTGGAAAATGATAAAAAGTTAATTTGGCCACTCTTGCAAAAAAACAAAACAAAAAAACCTCATCAAAACTGCTGCATAATTCTATATGGAAAAATCTCGCTGCAAATAAAACCGGCATTATGCGCTAGAATTTATTAAGTTAAAATAACAACCGCTAAAGGGTTTTAAAAACATTATTCGATTCAAATATCATAAGTTACTTTAAAATTACTTCAATTAAAACACTATGAACATTCACCAACAACTTAAGCACATAATTATCCATATTCACCCACTCCACAACACTTTAAGACCAGTGCGCTTGTAATAAAATAAACTTTATAAAACTGTACACCTACACTCCCAAATGAAATATTCGAAAATATCTTCTAAAACAACTGTTGAAGATAACTAAGTTCCCACTATCAATTAATATTATAATCACTCAATCACTTAGGTTTTTAAAATTTCCCGGGCAAAGTACAGGCATCCTTTAAAGTACTCTTAAAAGCAAAATAACTCACATGGCCCATCTCATATAATTAGACCAAGACACATAACAATGAAATTTCACACAACAAAAAAAAAACAAAAAAAAAAAACTAGTGTGACTCCTGAGAGAAAGGCTAAGAGAATCACAAAAATAAAAACCAATCACCGGCTTTTCTCGCCTATGCATTAACTGGGTGCATTTTTCTTATTTGACATATCTCCATGTACACTCAATTCAGTATTTACCACACCGGTCCGCTCCGAATAGATTTTTGTATCTATTCGGGTTATTTATTTAGAGGATAATTCCCCAATTACCTCCTGACATCCCTTTTGTACGCTTACTCCATTTTCTTCGGATACGTGACCTACCTAGTGGGCCAAAAATGCATTTTTTCACCGATTTTCAAAACCAATAACAGCCGAGTGTGGAAAAGTTGTCCCTTGAGTTGGTTAGTTTCGGTATAAAATTATTTTGAAATTGAACAATATCTTTCGGTGCCGCTGACGCTTTTAAATTCGGGATTTGGGCCACAGGAGCCATTTTTGTCCCCCGAAAATATAATTTTTCCAGATTTTCGTAATCGTAATCAGCCGAGTGCGGCAAAGTTACCCCTTGGGTTGTTTAGTAAACATGTAAATATTATTTTGAAATTGGACAATATCTTCAGATTCGGGGTCCCCACCCCCTCTATCTTATTTACATGGTACACTCTCAGAGTTAAAACTGCAAATCAAACCCCAGAAAGGGCTCTTAGTCTTACACATTTATTATCACCGTTGTAACTTTTCCCCTACCCTTAGTGACCAAATGAAACAACCATTATGGGTTGATCAGCGAACAGTCAGGCAAATGATTAATATTGCTGGCGTCGATTCAAAAACAAGTGGAAATCTATTCCGCAAAGGAAATAGGAAATCCAATATAATGTCAAGCGCTTTAGAAACAGCTGCTTCATTTTCTTTCACTAGTGAACAGGAATGCGAAGACACCAGGTCTATGTTCGAGTCACCTGGCCTCGAGGATTGTGGTAACCAAGCAGAATTTTACAGTGAAACGGCTAATGACAAGAATTACGTACATCCTAGATTCACAGAGTACCATCCGAAAAAATCCTTGGAGGAAAACAAAATGCCCAAGAAAGTCAGCCAGATGAGAATAAAACAGCAAACCATAGCGCTTTCATGTGGTAGTGTAGGGATTGAAGATAGGCCTGCAGCGAAAATGATTTCCGCAATCCTTCAAGGTGTCGGAATGATTACTGATGCTGATATTTCCAAAGTTGCAGACAATAATAAGATAAGAACAGAAAGAAAGAGAAAACGCATTGAGTTGCAAAGACATGAAGAAAAAAGTAGAGCTTGAAGCCCTCGTTTTTGATGGACGCACAGATATAACTTTGACAGATGAAATTAGAGAAGAGAAGAAGAACAGAACAACGGTTTCTGAAGAGCATGTGGTTTTAACACAAGAGCAAGGATCTCAATATCTCGGCCATGTTTCACCAGCAACTGGCTCAGCAGAATCCATTAAGACCAGCATTATTGAGTACCTTTCGCAGAAAGGAATTGACACAGGAGTCTTTATGTCAGTTGGAAGCGACAGGACAGCAGTTAACACTGGATACATAAATGTAGTTTCACGCTTACTAGAAAAAGAAATCGGGAGTCCTCCGCAATGGCTTGTATGTTTGCTGCACGCCAATGAGCTACCTTCACGGCACCTCCTAAAGATATTTGATAGCCGAACAAGTGGTCCTGGTACCTTCTTCGGTCCAATTGAAAAAGAGCTTGAAAGCTCAGAACTTAAACCGGTCGTTGATTTCGTAAAGGTTGAAGTGGATGAAACCTTTGCAATATCAGAAGAACTTCGCAAAGATCTGAGTACCGATCAGTAGTACATGCGGGAGATTTACGAAGCTGTCACAGCAGGTTATTTCTCACCTGCTTTGGCAGATAAAAAGCCAGAAAAGGTGTCTCACTCCAGTTGGCTGACGGCCGCATGTCGAGTTATACGTTTATACATTGCAAATACGTTGTACAAATGTGTCGGCAAATTTGAAAACCCTAGTTCAATTCATCATTAAAGTATATGTGTCGATGTGGTTTTCGATCAAATCAAAACCGCACTGTAAAGATGGTGCTAGACACTTGTGAAGATGATCAGTTTGTCCCCTTACCTCCCAGACGATTTAAAGAATCTTGTGGATCTTGTAATAAGCCGGAACAATTTTTATGCCCTTCCGGAGAACATCTTCTCTCAATGCTTACTTTCATGCACGACACAAATGTTTTCCTGGATGATTCTAAGTAGAACCTATTGCACTATGTTTTCCTATGTTTCATACAAAATACAATTGTTTTCCTGAATGATGCTAAGTTTCTCCCACTACACTATGTTTTTGTACGTTTCATTCAGGACACAATTAGTTTCCTGAATGATGCAAAATTGCACCTACTGCACCATCTTCTCATATGTTTTGTGCACGACACATTTGATTCCTGAACAATTCTAAGTTGCACCTATTGCACTATGTTTTTGTATGTTTCATGCAGGACACAATTGTTTTTCTCAATGATGTTAAGTTGTACCTACTGCGCTATGTTTTTTTACATTTCATGCAGGACACAATTGGTTTCCCGAATGATGCTAAGCTATACCCATTGCACTATGTTTTTCTATGTTTCATACAAGACACAATTGTTTTCCTGAATGTTGTTAAGTTACACTATGTTTATACACTATGTTTTTGTGCGTTTTATGCACGACACAATTGTTATCCTCAATGATGTTAAGTTACTCCCATTGCACCATATTTTGTATGTTTCATGCACGACACAATTGATTTCCTGGATGATTCTAAGTTGCAGCTATTGCACTATGGTTTTGTACGTTTCAAGCACGGCACAATTGTTTTCCCGAATGATGCTAAGTTGCACCTATTGTACTCTGTTTTGTATGGTTCATGCACGACACAATTGCTTCACCTGCATAATTCTAAGTTATCGCAACTATCTTTTTTTATGCTTCATGCACGACACAATTGTTTTCCTGAATGATGCTAAGTTGCACCTAATGCACTATGTTTTGTATGTTTCATGCACGACACAAATGTTTTCCTGAATGATTCTAAGTTACTCCTATTGGACTATGTTTTTGTATGTTTCATGCACGGCACAATTGGTTTTCTGTTGCACTATACTTTGCATATTTCATGCACTACACAATTGTTTTCATGAATAATCCTAAGTTGCACCTATTTCATTATGGTTTTATATGTTTCATGCACGACCCAATTGCTTTCCTGAATTATGCTAAGTTATACCCATTGCACTATGTTTTAGTAAGTTTTATGTATGACACAATTGTTTTCCTGGATGATGCTAATTGACAGCCATTGCACTATGTTTTTGAATGTTTTATGCACGACAAAATTGTTTTGCTGAATGATTCTAAGCCCCTAATGCACTATGTTTTTGTATGTTTCACGCACGACACAATTGTTTTCCTGAATGACGCTAAGTGGCACCTGTTGAACTTTTTTTTTTTTTTTTTTTGTTTCATGCTCGACACAATTGTTTTCACACAATTACCACATCTTCAAAAATTGAAAAAATTTCTTAACAAAGAAAAACTGTTATGAAATAACTTTTTTCTCTAGTGTAACTTTAGATCGATCGTACTGTGCTAGGGTCGAATACATACAGTATATTCTCAAGACATATATAGTCTGTCTGCCCTTGTTTAAAACCAATGCTGTTAAACATGCAGAATTAGATGACCGCAGATTACGAAGCTGTTGGTGATACACAGTATACTCCCGCAAGGCTTGTTCGGTCTGTCTGGTCTTGTTCAAAACCAACGGTGCTAAAATAAGGACCAGCCACTTGGAATATCGTAGATTACGAAGTTATTGGAGAAGGCTTTGTCAAAACACGAAATTATGCACTTCCTCAAAATGAAAAATGAAACTATTTAATACTTTTTCTTCTTCTAAATGAGAAGCATTTCTTACATAAAATAAAATGCGTGTAAAATCAATCAGAAAAAAAAATAGTTTGCGTACGATCTGGGACGAAAGTAGACAAGTTAGAAACGGTTCTGTGTGACAAAAAAATAGTTGTTCTGTCCAGTATGTTAAAGAAAGTGTACAATATAGATGATTTGCCCTCAGCAAAATTTTAAATTTGACCACCCACCTGTCAAATATAAAGTTTAGCCGGCCAGGGATCCGATAATAGCCTGTCTTTGCAGCGGTATGAATCTTGCTCCATCACTGAATGTATTCTTTCTTACCACGTTGCGTACAAAACATTCCCTAGTTGTGCAAAACGTGAAGGTTGCGCGTCACCTCCACAGAGATCCGGTTGGACATACACTCATTGTCACAAAAATTTGCATTCCCAGAAAAAAAACATACGATTAACGCGAAACTCGGCGAATAGTTACGGGTAGGAGAAGCATGCAAATGATTAAAGTTTCGTGCGATTCCGCATGCCGCGCGTCCACGACCGGCGCTGCAATCGCAATCCTTGGGCTCATAAGGCGTCGCGCAGTTGACTTCACATTCGTGCCGAACTGCACGGTAAGAGTCAGGGGAGATCCCTGAGCGATAGACATGCCGAGGAGCAACCGTAGGTGTGTGTACGGGCAACTGACGGAGTTTGAATGAGACCGTATCGTCGGGATTAGAGAGATAAGGTGGTGAGCGCGCCGAATCGGCCGCCATTTGGGCCAGTTGGACAGTACGGTGCGAACGTGTTGGGAAGCAATGGACAGGAAAGGCACGCAGACACGGCGGACTGCCTCTGAAAGACCCCAGACCCACCACCAGCAAGAGAGAGAGGACCATGGGATTCCTGTGAGCGGCACTCACAGAGGCAACAACGCTCCTGTCCAATATCCAGAGACATGTGGCCGCTCTACATGGGACTCCTGTATCCGCCAGAATCATTTTCAGACGCCTGGCAGAGGCGAATCTGCTCTCTCGACGGCAATTACGTGTTCTGCCATTAACACCTGACCATACTCGGCTTTGATTTCAGTGGTGTCAGCATCGAGCAACGTGGAATGCTGCGGACTGGCGATTTATAGTGTTCAGCAACGAATCCCGCTTCTGTATGGGAACAGAAGACCCCAATGTCAGAGTGTGGAGGTCTGCAGGTGAGCGCTACAATCCCAAACCTCACTGTACAGTGGCACACGTTGCGAACTGCAGGCGTGATGGTCTGGGGAGCCATCGCGTATGACAGCAGGACTTTCCTCTTAGTGATCCGAGGGACGTTGTCAGCCCAGCGTTACGTACAGGAAATCCTGCGGCCTCATGTGCTGCCTTTCTTGGCGGGGCGGCCCGGAGCCATTTTCCGACAAGATAACGCTCGACCGCACACGGCTCGTGTATCCCACAACTGTCTACATCATGCTTCGTAGCTTCCGTGGCCTGCCAGATCGCCTGATCTCTCACCCAACGAGCACGTGTGGGACCAGAGGGGACGCCATTTTCTCCGTGTCCCAGTGTTCGTGATTTAGAGTGTCAGTTGCAAGAAGAGTAGGACAATCTGTCCCAGGATAACATACGGCGTCTCTTTGACTTCATGCCGGACCGTATCACCGCATGCATCCGAGCACGAGGCTGTCTGACGAGGTAATAAACGATGACCGGAATGTGTATCGTATGCCCGCCGGAAATCATCCTGCTGCTGTGATATTGTAATCACTTCTGTCCTTGGTATTTACCATCTGACTACTAAAATATCATTTCAATCCGACGCTTCCTTTTTGGCGCGTGGATTTTTATGGCAATGAGTGTATAACCCCACATTCATGTTATGGGGTTTATATCTGGGGAATCAGGAGACCACTCAGTCAGGGATAATTCATCTGAATGCCGATAAATTATTCCCGTACAATTTGGGTTTAATTCCAGGGGGTTATGATTTTAATGGAAAAGACGTCAACGTTGAGCAAACTCAGAAACCTGGAAGTGTGATCGTAATTTTTGGCGCTAGTTCTCAGCCTTCAGTCCTTATGAGAGATTTAGTAATTTGAAACAAAGGACTTCCGAAACGACAACTGCTTTACCGAACTTAGGTATTTGCACTTTGCATGTCAAGTTTTCTACTTCGTGTTGTTTCGTTTACTGCACCACCGTAACTTTCATCGACGCAATTCCTATAGCCAAGAAACATTTCTCGAGTCATTTTCATTACAGTCTTCGTATACTTGAACCAGGGCTATCAAAAGCTTCTTGTTACATGTAGTTTGAAGAATGAGTTGAAATGAATTTTACTGTTATATCTTAGCGAATTGATATTGCTCTGCGTAACCTTGCTACACGATTTATTGTAAGTCATGAGTGCACTCTGAGGTAATGTGTTCCACCGAAACCTACGTACTGTAGCGCAAAGTATGCTCTGATCGTACCTTAACTGGAGCATTCACTTCGGAATATTAACCGCCTGTTTTTTATCTTTTTGCAAAAAGGTTGCTTTGCTTTCGTGTTACCAGTCCTGATACTTTTTCACTCACCGCAGCAGATATAGAACATTTCGCTTCGTACAAAGTTTAACGGTAACACGCACCTCGTTTTTCTAGCACCATATATTTTTGTTCCGACGGTAATCTTCGTGGACGTGGCATTTCATTTGGAAATTAATTCGCCTTTCTATACCCACGACTTTTTTCTTAACATCCACTAAAATGACACGATGGCGATAGCGTCGCCTTAAACTAACTGGTACTAAGAGAAACACACAGCACGTATTGCTTCTGCGCATGCGCAGTCCCGTTGCTTCCACCTCGTGTTGGAGTTGCATCGATTGCCAGCTACGGGCCACTAGTGGCACTTGCTTGGTGGCTCGCAATTTACCGCGATGCTGCAGGGTCATCAATGGCTGCCAACTGATGGCGTTGCCACAAAATGAGCGCTACCGTGCCATAAGCGGAAGATTTCAGCCAGCAGTGACCCATCAAAAACACACGTGTTGGGAAACTACTGACCACCAGCTGGTGGCCAGTAGTTTCCCAGCACTTGTGTTTTTGTTGGGCAGCAATTATTACAGGAATGGAAATTATTTAGTGAGAATCATACAGCATAGGAGACGGGAGTCTTCTGAGAGAATCTAAAGAATATCCTCTCTGTAATGTACTTTCCCGACATACGCCTGGGTAGAATGGTTGAATCCTCTATCGAACGGCATGGGCGCAATAGCAATGTAAACATACATCGTAGTTGGCAAGTGGTCAAAAGCCATGTTTATGAACATGGAGCAGCGTTGTTGGCTAAAAATAACAGTTGCTAGGGGTGGTACCGTGAAGGAATGTTGTGAACGACAACAACAAGCTTGTGGGGCATAGGGCATCTAGTTTACTCTACAGTAGGGTAGCAAGGTGAGTGGCAGCCTTCAAAAATGGACGGAGAAATGCGACTTGTGCTTTTGTGCGCGGACATTTTCAGGTGAGTGAAACTCAAGTGCTCGTTTTGTCTGCTTTGTTGGAGAATGATCCGCGGTAGACAACTTGTGAACTCGCCCATGAGAGTAACCTTTCCCATACCACGATGCTGCACATTATGAAAAAAAGGCTAAACATGCAAAAAATCGTATCACGTTGGGTGTCTCATGCTTTAAGTGATGTTGATAAATGGCAACGTTACGAGGCAGTTCGACTTCATTTGGAACGGTATGAGTGTGAAAGGGACACATTTCTACGACGTACCCTTACGTTGAATGAAACATGGGTGCTCTGTTATGAAGCAGAACTCAAACACTAGTCTAACAAATGGAGGTATTACTCGACGCGCCAAACAGTGATTTGACAGAACCCCAGTAGCGTTACGGTAATGATCATTGCCGTCTATGACTGGGATAGCGCCGTACTAACACATGCAGTACTTCCAGGACAGATAGTAAATGTTGCATTTTATGCGCATTTCCTCAAGTATAACATGTATCCAGCTCTCCGGAAGGAGCGGCGTCATTTGCTAGAGCATACTCTGATAATTGTGAATGAAACCGCTCGCTGCCATATTGACGGCGTTCTTACCAACCTGTTCCGTCGATGGGAACATGTTAGTAACAACGCCTGTCCCCATTGTTGGGAAGGTTTGTACAACCCACCCTATTCGCCTGACTTAAGTTCCTGTCACTTCGATTTTGCTTCCGAAGAGGAAAGCACAGTTTCGGAGTATTCGTTTCAAGACCACTGACGACAATGTATGAGCCGTAGACCGGTCCATGGCGAAGATCAACATGTCTCGCTTTGCTGACGGCATAGAGAGACTTTCACACAGTTCGCAGCGGGCTTTGGACAATGCTGGCAACAATATCGAAGGGATATTAGTAAACTAAAGTCGGATCCTATTGATATGTCGCAGAAATTCTGTAGACTCCTCATCATTGCCTCCGAACCTCCGGACGACATATCCACGCATTTTTATGAGAAATGTTCAGAAAAATTGCGATCAATTTGGGGAAGGGTGACGATTCTTGTTTGAAAGTCTTCTGTTTTTCAGAACTCAATATTCTCTCCCTAGGGTACACTTTAATGCTAGGTGTCAAGAAAAAGTAAAAAAAAATTCTCTCTGAATTTTTTCCCTTTCTCTTTTTAGTGTAACAGTTTTTTTCTTGTTCCCTTGTCGAAAGGTTTGACGAAAGCGGAATTTCTTCTTTTGTTTTTCTAGCTTGAGTTGGAGTAATAACGTGAACAACATACCCTTACGGACAATGAAATTTGCACACCTAGAAGAAACCATGTTACAACCGCGAAACTTTGCAAATAGCTAGAATGCGTGCTGGTACACAAATGATCCACGTTTGGTGCGATTCCGCATGACCGCACAACCCGGGATGGCGCTGCAAGCACGAACCGGCAGCCTTATAAATCGGCGTGTAGTCGATGCCCTATGAAAGCAAAAAGTACCGGCCAACGCAAGCAAGAGTACAGAGTGACAAAATGCCTGGTAGACGCCAGAGACCTCGAATTACGCAACTTACGGACTTTGAGAGAGGCCTGATCATCGAACTGAAAACAGCAGGATGGTCGGCGCGCCTTATAGCGTGTCACGTGGATCGTTCTGACCATACGGCCCGACTGTCTTGGAAGCAGTGGACACGTGACGGCACTGCCACATGGCGGAACGACTCCGAACAGACCAGGAGGACCACCGGTAAAGAGGATCGACGGATCGTGCACCAGGCAGGAACTGATCCCACGGGGACCCTGTCTAGTATACAGGCAGATCTAGCGGTTCCTGTGCGCCCACGAACCATTTCCCGACTGCTCGCGGAAGCGAATCTGCGATCCCAGTGTCCCTTACGCGTGCTGCCATCAACAGAGGAACGTCGCTGGTTCCGTTTGAAGTGGTGCCATGCCAGAGCTACGTGGAACGCCACAGACTGTTGACTTATGGTGTTTAACGAATAGTGCCGCTTCAGTTTGGGGACAGTTGATCATCGTGTCCTGGTGTTGAGGTCCACGGGTAAACGGCACAATCCCAACCTCGCTATCGAGCGCCACACCTCCCACACTTCAAACATTATGGTCTGGGTAGCCACTGTCTACGATAGCCGATCAACTCTAGCAGTGGTACGTGGATCACTGACGAGCCAGCGGTATTCGGATGAGATCCTACTGACCCATGTGCTTCCATTCCTGGCCGGAATTACATGTGCGCTATATCAGCAGGATAATGACCGCCCGCACACGACTCGGGTTGCCCTGGACTGTCTAAGTCACGACCAGACACTTCCATTGCCTGCCCGCTCCCCAGACATGTCCACTATCGAGTATGTGTGGGACCAGTTAAAACGCCAGCTTCCGCCGTGACGCACTATCCGAGATTTGGAGCACACCGTCCAATACGTGTTGGCCAGTCTGCCACATGACAACATCAGGCATCTGTTCGCCTCCATGCCGGACCGTATTGCAGCATGTATCGGCGCACGAGGCGGTGCTACGAGCTATTGAAGATAACCGGATTGCGTGCCACAGATCCCTCTGTAATTGCCCTGCAGCTGTGTTTTTGCCATCATGTGTATCATTAATCTGTATCATTACGTCCATAAAATTTCCATTCAATCAGGTGCTTCCTTCTTGGTGGGCAAATTTCATTGTCAGTGAGTGCATATAGTTTAGAAATTGTAGATGCAGTTTCTTCCTTCTTTCATTCCCAGCAGGAGGGCAAAAGGCGTGCAATGTATTTCATTTTAGTGCATTAAAGAAACAGTATACCTATTTTATTTTAATTTCTGGATACTTTTATTAGAATATTATTATGATTCACTATGTAAAAATATGTTATGTTTTGTAGAAAGTGTAGCAGTTAATTAACTAAAGAAGTGATTCACATAATTTTGACTTTGGAATGGCATTATTTTAAAACCTCCTGGGGTAAATATTAATGAGATATTACCCTTCTTTTTCTCTAATGTGTGCTATAATACGTTTTATGTCTTTGGGTTTTTTTCGAGTAGGGAAATGTGGAATCTGGTGTATATACATTTAAGAAACTTTGTTCGAAAATGATGTATTTTGTTTCGAAGGCTGTAATATACAATCTGAACAAAACAACTTCCGTTTTTGCACGATATTCAATGAGACATTATTTAAAACCACTGACTTACTAAAATCTTTAATTTACAACTAAAAGACATAATAATATCGTAGTTTAAAACCATAAGACCTTTCAAGCTCGCTACGAGCTCATCCTCAGATGGGGAACTACAAACTAATGGAACTGGTGTTTAAATATCAAATTCTCCGTCACATGATTGAAGGATGCGCGACAAATATGCGTGTTAACAATCAATGAAAACTGCAAAAATGTTCTAGTGTGAGTTGTAACTTGAGTTTGAATGGTCACTCCAGACAGCTGGTATCCACGAGTCTGGGATATAGCAAGGGGTTTCTTCATTACAACAGGACAGGCCATATCCACGGATAAATAAACTTTCCGCAAAGAGTGTGGTGAATTTCGTATTCGCAGTAGTGAGGACGCAGGAATCCTCCCAAATTGGTACATGAGTTCCTTTCGAAATCAGTCTGGATAGTGCCGTTGTTTGCACACCCATTTGGAAATTGTATCTACGTTCCCTAATCGTGGTTACCAATGTGCGTAATGTCGATCCTATGTAGACTTTGTCTTCTAGGGACGATTCTGTAGCCCTTAGATGTATACGGTATACCCCAAATTTATGGTCGTTATTCGTAGGACCTTTTTAATTTCTGACCATGGATAGGGTATTCCTTGTCCTGATTCCAAAGTATACGTTCTTGTGTCGGCAGTGGTTCTTTAAGATGTTAAAAAAATCGGGGACACAGTTCATGGAACCCCTATGAAGACGATCCTATGTACACTTTGTCTTCTAGAGACGAATCTGTAGCCCTTAGAGGTATACGGTATGCCTCAAATTTATGGTCGTTATTAGTAGGACCTTTTTCATTTCTGACCATGGATAGGGTATTCCTTGTCCTGATTCCAAAGGATACGTTCCTGTGTCGGCAGTGGTTCTTTAAGACGTTAAAAACATCGGGGACACAGTTCATGGAACCCCTATGTTGACAATCCTATGTAGACTTTGTCTTCTAGCGACGAATCTGTAGCCCTTATAGGTATACGGTACACCCCAAATTTATGGTCGTTATTCGTAGGATCTTTTTCATTTCTGACCATGGACAGGGTATTCCTTGTCCTGATTCCAAAGGATACGTTCTTGTGCCGGCAGTGGTTCTTTAAGACGTTAAAAACATCGGGGACACAGTTCATGGAACCCCTATGTGGATGATCCTATGTACACTTTGTCTTCTAGCGACGAATCTGTGGCCCTTAGAGGTATACGGTATACCCCAAATTTATGGTCGTTATTCGTAGGACCTTTTTCATTTCTGACCATGGATAGGGTATTCCTTGTCCTGATTCCAAAGAATACGTTCTTGTGTCGGCAGTGGTTCTTTAAGATGTTAAAAACATCGGGGACACAGTTCATGGAACCCCGATGTTATTAACGTCTTAAAGAACCAGTGCCGACGCAACAATGTATCCTTTGGAATTAGGACAAGGAATACCCTATCCATGGTCAGAAATGAAAAAGGTCCTACGAATAACGACCATAAATTTGGGGCATACCGTATACCTCTAAGGGCTACAGATTCGTCCCCAAACCCCTTGCTATATCCCAGACTCGTGGATAACTGTCTGGAGTGACCATTCGAACTCAAGTGAGAACTCACTCTAGAACGTTTTTGCCGTTTTCATTGATTGTTTACACGCATGTTTGTCGCGCATCCTTCAATCATGTGACGGGGCTTTTGATATTTAAACACCGTTTCCATTAATTTGTAGTTCCCCATCTCAGGATGAGCTCGTAGTGAGCTTGAAAGGTCTTATGGCTTTAAACTACGCTATTATTATGTCTTTTAATTGTAAATTAAATATTTTAGTAAATCAGTGGTTTCAAATAATGTCTTATTGAATATCGTGCAAAAACGGAAGTTGTTTTGTTCAGATTGTACAAATCGGCACGAAAAAATAGATTTTCCTGTAATATACTTTGGGACTTGGGTGACATGATATACAGTATATATTCCCTCTTTCTCGTTTTCACACTTTCTTTCCTATTCTCTCAGATTCATCTACCCTGTTGGGGTGAGGGAAGAATTCACTGTGACTAAACCGGATGCTATGGGAGCCGTCACTAACTGAGTGTCTAGACTTCATCATCCATGTCGAGGAAAATTCATAAATTTTGGCCTGTTGGTGGTTAATAAAAGGTCCTTTAGGGAATCAAATTGCACTTTGGAAGTGGAAGAGGCCGTGGATCAGAGAATTACAACCTCTGAAATCTTATTTCTTTCTTTGTTCCTGGGCATCCCGTTATGTCCACTGCTCGAAATTTTTGGTAAAAAGTACTCTTGTGATATCGGGTTGCATGCCCGCTCTTTTGTAGCGGGTGGTCAGCGAGAGAATTTTACGTTCGTTAGCAGGTGTTTGCAAAAAGAAAGGGAGAGGCTAAGCTGCTGCTAAGCATGGTGGTCAACCTCTTAACTCTCCCCTTCCCTTGATTTTCTCCACCAACTTGCACGTGAGAGAGAGAGAGAGAGAGAAGTCATGCCGTTGGCATCACACAGTGCAACTGGAAAGTCAGGGTGCTTATGGTCACGTAACTATCTTCGTATTGGCCCAGAAGTTCTTCAAGATGGCATCCTCTAGGAAGAAAATTTGGCGTTCTTTGTGTGAAGGAGCGCGCAGTATTCTGGGTTTAGAGGAGAAAGATGTGGTTGACACTCAGAAAGGTACAAAAGCTGCTGCTTGGCGGGTATCCTGCGCCCATGGAAAAACAAAATGGCATATTTTACTTCGCTAACAGAAAGTAGCTATCTCCTGTGCCAACATTCTCCGGGACCAGCAGCTTCCCGTCGATAACCTTTTCTGACCTCCTTTGAAGTTACCCCAGGAAAAAAAGGCTGGAATTTGGGAAATAAAAATAAATCTTCGTCGCTACCGCTGCAGTCAAATCAGTACCTTTCCTGCTGGGCAGACTTAGGTCCGGGTCGGATGCGGAAATGGAGAATATCGGCCTCTAAGTTAGCTGCTAGACCTATGAGATTCCCCTTGAACGACCTGAAAACAGCGGCAGGCCGTACTGTCCACCGCCTGTGGCAGTCATCTCCACCTTTGGAGGCAGCTGTGAACAGGCCATTAAAAAAAGAAGAAAAAGGAGGAAGCCAAGTGCCAGCATATTTCCAATTGAAAGCAAGTCTTCACATGGAGTCGGTAGAAGTAAAGAACTCTGTGCCATTTAGGACCGAAGATGCCGGGTAAGCCAATCGTTTCTTCTTGTCTGTTCTACCTTTCCAACTTTCCTTCCGCCAGCCAAAGCTGGAGAAAGTACCTTGGGAGTTGGTGACCAGCTTGCGGACATCTTTAAAATTTGATAAATAAAAAGGGTGACTTTCTTCTTCGTATATCTTCTCCATAGCCTAATGTATGTTACTTCACTCATAGACCAAGGGGCTGTTAACTCAATCTACTGCTTTTGCTGTTCAGGGTGGATAGTTTCCATTCATGTATTTGTAACTCAAAATTAGTGGCCAGCCAATCTATCCCTATTTAAATTTGCGGCTTTTGGGAAAATGAGTATTTCCAACAAAAGTCCCAAATTTAAATAGGTACTTCAGCCTGGTAGTACAAATCCATCATTTTTAGCACGTCTTTTGTAAAAAAGATCGTGCTTATGATCCCGGTTTGTCTGTCCGTCCGTCCGCCTGTGGACACCATATTTTTGCAATTATTAGTCCGATCTGAAATTTCTTTTTTGCATTAGCAATTTTGAAATGTGCGAATGATGACCCTTTATTTTGTTTTTTTTTCTTACGATGCACAATTTCGTCGCTAGAGGGCGTAAATTCAGATAATATCGAATTCAAAATGCATTTTATTTTATATATTTGCTTCTAAACATCCGATTGAAAAAATTATTTTACCTTTCGTTTCCATATATGTCGAGAACTAATTTAGGTATTGTCACTTTTTCAAGTGATGCACAGATTTTCTGTTAGGGGGCATAACGGTAAATTGCGTTTCCCCCAATATCTCTGTTTCTAAAACTCCGATTTAAAAAATTCTTTCATGGGAAATGATTTGCATATGATTTGTAATATTTGGTAAAGAATAGTTTGGCCACCAGGGTGCGTAAGAATTAATTTCTGCTCCTGATGCATTTGAGGCAAAATCTTAGCTCCTGAAATCTCGATGGAAAAACTTTTTTCGTGGACCGATACCACTCACATTGGTAAACCTTTCGGAATATTTTCTTCTTAAAATAATGCATGGTTTTTCCGCCATGGGGCGTATATGTATCTTTTATTTTTGACAGTATCTCTACTTCTTGGAATCCAATTTGAAAAATTCTTTCTTTGTTAGACAGCGTGTCCGTTGCGAAATGTTTTTCATATAATTTCAAAAATTTCAAGCAATTCTTAGACTTTCCGCTAGGGGGCGTAAAGGTAAATTGCCTTTCCCCCGATATCTCGGCTTCTAAATCTCCAACTTGGAAATGTTTCCTGTATCGCATACAGCTCCTGATGGAAAATATTTTGCCTATATATGGCTATAAAAAATTCGTGCTGAGTAATACCAATCAATGAAACACGCAGTCTAAGCAGGATATACTTATGAAAAAAACTCAAACTGTTACTAAATAAAAGATGACATTTATTTACAGAATAAAAAACACTAAATGGTTAAATTGCGACGACAAGATCTTTCAAGGCTTCCGAAGCCCCATCTTTAGGTCGAGGGCACAAAATAATCACGAACATGGGCACTAATACAATTAAAGGTAACCACAATACTTTACGGCCTCGGAGACTACCTATGGCGTGTGGCCACCAGAGACCGTATACTAAATAAAAAGAAAAAAGTTAAAAACACAAGAATATCTCACACAGGCGGTATGTCATCATCCCTAAGAAAAAAGTAATTTATTATCGTTAACTAAGGTTACGGGATGAATGCAGGAAATTCGTTATTACATTATGTTGGGAAGTATCTATTAATGCATAAAATGCATAAATATTGGGTGGGAACAATGCGTATTTATGCGTGTTTATTGTGAGAGGTAATGATTGAAGCTTGATCCCAATTGGGATTGTGTTCACTCTTAGCAATAGTTCGACTCAGGACAGTAGAGTTGAGTTCTTCGCGCATTGCATATTTGTGCTCCGATAATCCCAGTCCAAGGTTGCGCAAAGTAGAACACATATCAGCGACACCTTGATGTATCTAATACCCGCTTTGTGGGAGCAATCAGTTTTCTTCCACCAGTTGTGAACGTTCTAAAGAACGTTTGTGGAAAACATGGACTAGACTTTGGTGTGCGCACAGTAAATGTTTTTTTTTATTGGAGGTTTAACGACCACCGTGAGCAACTCAGTGGGCTATAAGCCCGTCCCTAATTTAGGGCCACCGGTACCAGGGAAGGGAGAGAGCCAGTGCCGTAAGGCAAACACAACGTCCATGCCTCACCGGGGTTCGAACCCGGACCCTTTCGGACGAATGATCAGAAGCCATCGCTTAGACCACTGCGCCACCGGGGTGGCATAAATAATTTTGCATTGGTTCGCAAAGATCGAGACAGTGTGACACAACATAGAAAATTCGGCGTTTACCGAATCCCTCTTTCCTCCAGTGTTCCAGGTGCTGCTCATATGTGTTACATTGGTTCTTCTTTGTACAATCTCGGACTGAGATTATCGGAGTACAAATATGTAATACACAAAGGATTGAACTCTACTGTCCTGAGTAGAACTATTGCTAAGGGTGAACACAATTCCGATTGGGACCAAGCTTTAATCATAACCACCGCACCTAATAAATACGCATTGTTATTTGCGGAAAGTTTATGCATTAATACAAGGTTTGTCAGGAAAGCAATGAGACCACTTTTTCTAGGCCAATCAGAAGAGCCGGAGGGTGGAGTCTCCGGGCTTGACGGGTGGCGGGGTATGTTAGGTAAACGATCGATGTCTCGTCAGTTGTCTCTGAGCTGTTACAGAGGATGGATGGCTTGCGAAGTGGACAGCTGTGTGACCGTCGCATAACGGTCAAAATGCAGAAGAGTGTCGAACAGTGATACGCGGTAAAGTTTTGAGTTAAACTTGAAAAATTCGAGACCGAGACGCTTGCTATGGTACAGAAAGCCTACGGGAAGGATGCTTTATCGAAAGCATAAGTGTTTCGGTGGTACAAAACGTTCACAGAGGTAAGATGGAGCGTCGAGGATGAGCCACGCCCAGGGCGTTTTTCAACGTCTCACACTTCGGACAATGTGGAAAAGGTGAAACCGATTTTGGACTCTGACCGACGTCTGAGTGTTAGATTGGTAGCAGAGCACGTGGGACTCGCGAAAACAAGTGTGCATGAAATCATCACGCAAGAATTGCAGATGCGGAAAGTTTGCATCAAAGTGGTTCCTAAGGTTTGAGAGAGTTTCTGACGAAACACAACGCGGCAACGTTGCCACAACCTCCCTACAGCCCAGACTTGGCCCCTGCTGACTTCTTTTTGTTTTCCCGGTTCAAATCCAGCCTGAAAGGACACCATTTTAGTACTTTGAAAGCGATCCCTGTTCCCGACTTCTAGGCAAGCTACGTGGTGTGGCAGAACCGCTGGCAGCGGTGTATTTATGTTCAAGAATGTTATCTCGAGGAATTTTAACGTTATGTAAGTACAACTTTAATTAAACGTCTGTTATTGAATGAGTCTGATTACTTTCCGGACAGACCTTGTAGATACTTCCCAACATGCTGTAACGACGAAATTCTTGCATTCATCCAGCAACCTTGGTTAACGCTAATAAATGACTTTTTTCACAGGGATGATGATATACCGCCTGTATGAGATGTTTTTGTATTTTTAACTTTTTTCTTTTTATTTCGTATGTGATTTTTGGTGGCGATAGGTAGTCTCCGAGGACGCAAAGTATTATGGCTACCTTTGACTGTGTACGTGCAAATGTTCGTGATCATTTTGTGCACTCGATCTGAAGATGGGGCTTTGGAAACCTTGAAAGATCTTGTCGTCGTAAAACTGTTTAGTGTGTTTTTAATCTGTAAATAATTTTCATCTTTTATTTAATATCACTGAGTTTTTTCATAAGTATCGTGCTTAGAGAGCGTGTTTCGTGGATTGGTGTTCTATGCATATTTTCTAATATTTTGTAAAGAATGGTTTGGCTACCAGGGGGCGTAAATGTTAATATCTGCTTCTGATGTACTTGCAGCAAAATCTGAGCTCCTGAAAGCTCGATTGAAAAAATTATTTGGTGGACCGATACTGCTCACGTGTAAAAACCTTTTTAAAATACTTTTTTTCTTAAAATAAAGCATGGCTTTTCCGCCAAGGGGCGTAGTCACATATCGTATGTTTGAAGATATCTCTGCTTCTAAGTGTCCGATTTGAAAAATTATTTTTTTGTTGTAGAGCATTTCCGCTGCGAAATGTTTTTTTATATAAATTCAAATATTTCTTAACGAACAAGTCTGCCACCAACGTGCGTACGTTCACGCCTCCGTTTACAGCAATATCTGTGGGACTAAAAATCCGATTGATAAACTTCGTACTTCGGTCTGATACTATTAACTTTGCAAACTCTGTGTGAGTAGTTTCTTCCCAAAATAATGCACAATGTTGCCGACAGGAAGCGCGAATTCTTTATTTGTTTTTCTCAATATCTCTGCTTCTACATGTGCGATTTAAAAAGTCTTTCAACACCGGATACCATTTGCCTTGTAGAACACTTAAGTCTAGTGCATGAGGAATTTTCTAGTGCACAGTTCTGTTGGTAGGGGTTGTTTGTGTACTTCAGCTTGCAGTTGTATCTTAGCTTCTAAAAAAATACTGAGAAATTTCTTCTTTAATGTATGCTTTTCGCTACAATAGAAATGTGGAACATTAACCTCTTCAAATAATGCGAAGATTTCCCGCTGGGTGCGTAAAGGTCGAAAACCTTTTTCCCGCTATCTCGGCTTCCGCGAGACGTATTTGAAAAGTTATTTTTATTTAGCACATGTTTTCCCATGCATAATATTTTTCTCTTATTTTCAACTTTTCCATTATGCAAAATTCTGTTAGCAGATGTGGACTTATAAAATGCTTTCTTCTGTATTTCTTCTTTTAACTGTTCGATTTGAAAATCTCTTTGGCTCTGATACCTTCCTTGCGCTATGAGAAACGTTTTAAGCGCCATTTGTTAATTTTCGTAACATACTTTTTTGGTCTCTGGTGGAACTAAATAGATGCTTCTATACGTATTTCTGGATAAAACAATTTTATCGATTGTAGAAACCGATCGATTGTTTTACAAATAGGTTCAATTGATTTTGAATAGCTTTGATAAATTTAATTCGAGTCAGAACGGATATTCAAAGGACGTGCTTAATACAACCGAAAATTCGGTGTTATCTTTCTTGTTTTATTTTATACAGATTGTCATGTTCTCATGTTGTAAATCTTGAATCACTTGAGCTTGCACTGTCATATTTCATGAAAGTTACATGAGCTGGCCAGTCTCAATTTAAATCTATTTTACATACACTATATTGACAAAAGTCACCGGACACCTAGAAGAGAAACACAACATAGCATTTATTGACATACATTAATTAGTACGGTGTAGGTCCACCTTTGGCCTTAGTGCATGCACTGACCTTTCGATACATGCCTTCGATAAGGTTTTGGCACACAGCGATAAGTATGCGCTTCCATTCAGTATATAACGCTGCCGCTAACTGTTGCTTAGTAGTAGGCCTTGGTTCAAAACTTCTTATGTGGCGCTCTAATTCCTTCCATAAGTGCTCTATGGGATTAAGATTAGGGCTCTGTGCAGGCCAGTACACACACGATACGGAACAGTCCTTGCTTTATGGTTCGGTGCATTATCGTGCTGGTACCAACAAGGCGCGGCTCCATAGTATTGCCACAGAGTTGGTAGGACATAATTGTCCAGATTATCAAGATAGACGTGCTGGTAAACAGGTTTGTCCACGATAACCAATGGGCTGAGACCATACCACTAAAAACACCCCCACACGAGTACACTGCCAGCTCTAAACTTGACCGTAAGAAAAGTGCACTGTTATAAATAGCGTTTCCTCGGCTGCTACCATACCCACACACGGCCATCAGACTGATGGAACGTGTATCTGGTCTGTACATTGGATTCGTTTCCATTGATCTACGGTCCACGATAAATGTTCGTTACACCATGCTAAAAGACGAGTAGCATTCCGAGTGTAGATGAAATGCTTATGAGCAGCAGCACAATCACCGTAACCCATAGAATAAAGTTCTCGGCGAATGGTATGTGTACATACAGAGGTTCCAACATTTTTGCTCACATGTACACTGAGGTCTTGTGCAGTACTCCGTCGATTACCTGTAACGACTCTCCTGAGGCTTCGACGTCCTCTATCACTGATTTTCTTTGGTCTGCCGGTACGTTTTGCTGCTTCAGGCACGCCATGTATTTTCCGGTGTTACGTCCATTCGTCGCCAGCGTCAATTCATCGCCTGCGCCAATTCGTCACGCGTCAATTCGTCGCATTTACAAATTTTGGTTACATACAAAACGAATGCAGGAAAACGTTCAATATCGAACGTCTTCCGCCCTGATCAAATTTATAAGGTTTGAACACTCAGACGGGATAGGAATATTACGCTTTTTCTTTGGGACTAAAATTATTAAACGGTAGACGGTTTTTGGAATGGGTCGGGGCCCGGGGGTTGGAGCCCACCCCACAAAATTTTCGTAAAATCTACAGTTTTCAATATAGAACCACCAAATTTGGTATATTATCTCATGGTACTCTAACTTAGACGGTCGACAGTTTTCGGAACGGTTTGGGGCACGGCTGGTCAGAGCCCCCATACAAGATGTTCGTAAAATCTACAGTTTTCAGTGTAGACTGAAGAGCAATTTTATTAGAGACAGCTGACGTTATGCAAATGTGGCGCTGTGGGCGGCCCGGTAAACGGAAACGACATAACGTATGCAACGATCTGACAATATAAGGAGTGCTGCAACGGGAATCAGTATGAGTCGGACGCAGTATGGGTAAGATGAAGGATCTAAGCGCATTTGATCGTGGGAAAATTGTCGGGGGCCGACGAATGGGTCACTCAATCTCGGAAGTCGTGCAGCCACTGGGATTTTCACGAGCCACTGTGTCACGGGTTCACCGTGTGTACATCTAATTCGGTAAAACCATCTCTTCAAGGGCTAACTGCCGTGAACAATAGCGTGTGGATCAGCGGGGTCATCGTCGGCTAGCTCGCATTGTAATAGCGGATAGACGGGCCGCAGTGGAAAAAATCACTTGGCAATTTAACGCTGGTGCACATAAACGTGTAAGCAGCCACACCATCCAGAACCATCTCCTCGCTATGGGGTACAGAAGCCATCGTCCCACGAGGGTACCGCTGCCGACCGCACATCACAGGGTGAAAAGATTAGCATGGGCTCGGGAACATCGCCACTGGAGCCTAGACATGTGGGAAAATGTTGCCTGGACTGATGAGTCAAGATCCACGTTGGCACATGCGGATGGCAGGATACGAATATGGCGCAAACCACATGAAGCGATGGATCCTCCTTGCCAGCAGGGTACTCTTCAAGCTTGTGGGGGTGGCATTCTCGTCTAGGGACTGTTTACGTGGACTGAAATTGGACCCCTGGTACGCGTCACATCGTCCCTCACATGTCAACGTTACCGGAATATCCTGGACGACCATTTGCTCCCGCTTGTGCGTCCTCAACATCCGACTGGGGACCTCATCCTGCAACAAGACAATGAACCGTGCCATCACTCCCGAACTGTATCCGAATTGCTGGATGAACACTCCACCGACGTGGCTTCGCTTCCTTGGCCAGCTTGGTCACTTGATTTCAGTCCCATCGAGCACATCTGGGATGCCATCGAGAGAGATGTTCGAGGCTCTTACCCCCTCCATCAAATCTTCTTGAACTGTAGGATCTTGTTCAGGGGTCGTGGATCCATATGGCTTCCCAACGCTTCCGGTGTCTTGTCGAGTCCATGACGAGACGAATCGCCGCCGTCATCAGGACGAAAGGTGGTGCTACACGTCACTAGAAAGGTATGTCTAATTCAATTGCTCTTCAGTGTAGAACCACCAAATTTGGTATACTATCTCATGGTACTCTAACTTAGACGGTTTTTGGAATGGGTCCGGCCCAGGGGTCAGAGCCCACCACATACAAAAATTTCGTAAAATCTACAGTTTTCAATTCAGAACCACCAAATTTGGTATCATGAAACTCTAACTTAGACGGCAGATGGTTTTTAGAAGGGATTGCAGCTCGGGGGTCAAAGCCCTTCCCCTCATAAAAATTCATAAAATCTACAGTTTTCAATTTTTTTTTGATTGGAGGTTTAACGACCACCGTGAGCAACTCAATGGGCTATAAGCAGTCGCCCGTCCCTAATTTAGGGTCACTGGTTCCAGGGAAGGGAAAGAGCCAGTGCCGTAGGACAAACACAACATCCATGCCTCGCTGGGATTCGAACCCGGACCCCTTCCGGACGAATGATCAGAGGCCATCGCTTAGACCACTGCGCCACCGGGGCGGCATTTTCAATTTAGAACCTCCAAATTTGGTATACTATCACATGGTACTATAAAGTAGACGGTTTTTAGAATGCGTCCGGCCCGGGGGTCAGAGCCCACCATAGGCAAAAATTTCGTAAAATCTACAGTTTTCAATTGAGAACCACCAAATTTGGTATACTATCTCATGGTTCTCTAACTTAGACTGTAGACGGTTTTTGGAAGGGGTTGGAGAACGGGGGAACAGTGCCGCCCATACAAAATTTTCGTAAAATCTACAGTTTTCAATTTAGAACCACCAAATTTGGTATACTATCTCACGAAACTCTAACTTAGACTGTAGATGGTTTTGG
This sequence comes from Macrothele yani, assembly GCA_039090855.1. NCBI lineage: Eukaryota > Metazoa > Arthropoda > Arachnida > Araneae > Macrothelidae > Macrothele > Macrothele yani. The sequence goes on along the minus strand of CM077010.1, from coordinate 133,745,519 downwards.
AAGCGGTTAGAGCCCCCATACAAAATTTTGTATGGGGGTAAGTGCCCCCATATAAAATTTTCGTTAAATCTACAGTTTCCAATTTAGAACGACCAAATTTGGTATACTACCTCATTGAATTCTAACTTAGACCGCAGACGGAAATGGTTGAAGACCGGTGTGAAGAGGCCCCATTCAAAATTTTCCTAAAAATTAAATTTTTTACTTTTAAGAACTGCATCCCAATGCAGCACTCCAATACCTCACCTACGGTCTAAGTTAGAGGCCGTAGATAATAATAAAGTGCAAAAATATCCGGTTAATGGTGTATTAAAAACACAAATTAATAAACGTTAGCTTTTACCACCAACGGGTGGGTGGCTTATCAGGCAGAAATACGATGTAATGTAACTAATGTAAATTATTTTTTGTTTAGTATAATTAAATTAACTAAATAAAAAAAAATTAAAATAAATTTACTGGAAATTTACGGAAATACCTTTTAGGAATCCCAACAACGGTCTTCCCACCATTTACAAAGAGTCCACAACGTAGCTCACGGCTTCTCGCAGCAGAATGTGGTATCAGCTAGTCAGCCATTGTACGGACTTTTCACACCGCTTATTGGCATCCTTTCAAGATGGCCCTAATAGACGTCGAGTTCTTCACCTGGGCTTTAGGCTAACATCAACGGGGTCCCTCATTCGCACACCGCCAGAACCACAAGAACTGGAGTGACAGGAACCCTCACTTAACGGAACCATTCAACGTCGTTGGTAATGCAAAGGTTAAGGTGAGGTTTGGAATATGGGGCACCCGTGTAATCGGGCGCATTGTAATCGACAGTAACGTAAATGCTCAGCGCTACCTGGAAATGCTACTGGACACAGTGTTCCCTTCCCTTCTGAATGAAGATGGCCGTTTCTCCTGTTATTTCCAACACGATGGGGCTCCACCATATTACGAACCAACTATTCGTGAATGGCTAGATGTTCAATTCCCTGGTCATTGGATTGGCCGTCGTGGTCCTGTGAAATGGACACCCTGATCTGTCGACCTCACACTACTCGACTTTTATCTGTGGAGTCATCTGAAACACCTGGTGCTTACTGAGAAAATCCACGACGAACACCACATTCAGCAACGCATCCTGGAGGCCTGTAACCGCATTTCCTCAGATATTATCGTTCGGGTGCATAAGGACTGGATCAATCGCCTTCAGCTCTCTGTGCAGCAACAGGGACAACACATTGAACACATCAAATAGTTGCTCATCACAGGGTACTTTAGAGGTTGTTATTTCAAATTATGGTGTCGATAACTTGTAAACCACTACGCATATGTCAAATCTGATTACGGTAATCAATTTCTGAGAAAGTTCTGATCTTGTTTGATATGCAACATGACCCCCTTACCTGAAAAATTTGACCTTGATCCAATATGGCGGATTTCAAGATTGCCGCCATGTTCCGGAAATAGCCTAAAAGACAGGCTTCTCACTGATTCTCTGCTGGGGTATTCAGATATTTAATTTTCCCTCCCGTTTCTGAAATACAAGGGTGCCCTGTGACTTTTGACTCACCCTGCATTTATGACCAGTAATGTAAGAGTCTGTAATTTCTGCCTGTAACTTGGAATAAGGAAAATTGGCAGTAGAGAGGTGTACCGGAATAGCATAACTTAATGTTTGTATCTTTCTCTTTGAGCCTAAAAGGCATTATAAGGCGAGGTGTGAGTAATAGGGATTTTTATTTGATATTTTCAGGAAAGTAATCTTTGTTTAGAGAACAGTAAATTTCCTTTTATTGCTAGCTATTTGAATGTAATTTAACAATTTCTTGAAGCTCTTAGGAGGGAAATAAATTGCTTAAATGGTAAAATACAGCCATTAAGGCCAAGTAGTAATTTTATCGCACGGCGGGAACTGAAGAAAGTTATGAATTTCAAAATTAGGTAGTGACTTAATTTAAATTTTGGCCTAACCGTGTACCTCTGGATCATTTGGAGAAGATTAACTACTTACCCAAAGAGCTGATTGGTCTATTGCTGTGCAGAAGTCTCCTGACTCTGGGATAAGCATACACTGTTAAAAATTTCAGTTCAACGTTTCCCCATAATATGGTTTAATTGAATGACTTTCGCCAAAAATTGGTTATTTCAAAATTAAGGAAGCAGCCACTTGAACCAATATTTGGTGCAACCCGCATCAACAGTATTTGTTAACGATTTGGTTCAACCTGTCAACCAATAGCACGGCCGGAAGACATATGCAATGGCGGAGATAGCCGGAGAATAGCAATTAGCAACGAACAGTGGCTTAGCCAGATGGGGGTTCGGGATTTGAATCCCTCTCTTGAGGGAAGACTGATCACGAATTTAAAAGCGATGTATAAGTGTATACGAGGCTTTCACCAATGAACCAAACCCACGGAACCCCCCTTAAGGAATTTCTGGCTATACGCCACTGGCAACAGCGTCCGTGGTTCGGTCGTTCCCAAAGCGAATTGGAATTGGTCGAATGGTCGTTCCAGTTCGTTCGTCTATCGTCTATGATGTTTGATCCTACACACACTATACGCCATGTGTGTGAAAAAAACGTTAGTTACTTTTTAAAATTGCGTTTATTATAATACTAAAAATAACGACATCGGTTACTCATGTTTGTTATTAGGCTGACGAACTGTGTACATGTATATTAGAGCCAACCAACGCCAAAAGCATGCGGTTTGAAATAAAGCCTAGTTTTAATCACGTTTGTGAACAGCGTTTGTTCGCTGTTTTGATAGGGTTATCTCATGACAAACCACTTAATGCTGGTCGAATAGCTTTGCCACGGGAAAATCAATGTAGTGGGTGGTATTGTTAAAGATTCCTTTGACTTTGGGTTGGGTATATTATTCTAAAATATGCATATGTTTTACTATCAAATGTGATACAGGCTTTACCTTTCTGTGCAAGCCAGGTATATACCTGCTTTACTTTTGTTCGTAGTGGAACTTTCCATTTTGCCATATAATAACACGCATGTACTGATTTATATTTTTGTAGGGGTTTTTGAGCAAATTCAGCAAAATCAATCTAGATATGTTGAGTGGGGAATTAACATGTAATTTTTTCTTTCAGTAGAAATATTCCCGTGTAGTTTAAAATCACTGCATAGTGCACCCAGGAATTCCTGTTGGAGGGGGCTGTATATATCATCATTATTGTCAACCATTATCACTCCACTGCTGGACGAAGGTCTCCCCAAGTTTCCTCCACAACTGCCTGTCTTGTGCCAGTCTCCTCCATGTCACTCCCGCATACTTTCGAATTTCATCCACCCATCTCCCATGTGGTCTTCTGCTGGGTCTTTTCCTGTCCCTTGGAATTCAATCTAAAGTTTCGGCTGTCCATCGATGGTCTGTCCTTCTGGCAGTATGTCCAGCCCATTGCCGTTTCAGGGATTTAACTCTGATCATGATGACTTCCACTCTCGTCATTTTTCGGATCCACGAGTTCCTCTTCTTATCTCTCCTGGTTACACCAAGCATGCACCTCTCCATGCTGCTTTGAGTTGTCTGCACCTTAACTAAAAGAGACATACAAAGGCTGCAGACAACTCAAAGCAGCATGGAGAGGTGCATGCTTGGTGTAACCAGGAGAGATAAGAAGAGGAACTCGTGGATCCGAAAATGACGAGAGTGGAAGTCATCATGATCAGAGTTAAATCTCTCCCCAAGTTTCCTCCACAACTGTCTGTCTTGTGTCAGTCTCCTCCATGTCACTCCCGCATACTTTCGAATTTCATCCACCCATCTTCCATGTGGTCTTCTTCTGGGTCTTTTCCTGTCCCTTGGAATTCAATCTATAGTTTCGGCTGTCCATCGATGGTCTGTCTTTCTGGCAGTATGTCCAGCCCATTGCCATTTCAGGCATTTAACTCTGATCATGATGACTTCCACTCTCGTCATTTTTTGGATCCACGAGTTCCTCTTCTTATCTCTCCTGGTAACACCAAGCATGCACCTCTCCATGCTGCTTTGAGTTGTCTGCAGCCTTTGTATGTCTCTTTTAGTTAAGGTCCTTGTCTCTGCACCATACGTAAGCACTGGAAGGATGCATTGATCAAACACTTTTCTTTTAAGACATAATGACATATTGCTCTTGAAAATAATGCTGTTTCTTCCAAAAGCTTTCCAGGCAAGTTTTGTACACCGATTAATTTCTTCATCAATGTGACCTTCACTTGATATTTGCTGTCCAAGATAAACGTACGTGTCTATTATCTCCAGTTTTTCTCCATCAATCGATAAATCTTCATTTCTTGTAAAAGCATTGAACATCACTTTTGTCTTCTGAAAGTTAATTTTTAATCAAACTTCTTTACTCTTGTCAGCAAGTTCCTGGATCATAATCTGCAGCTCTGATAGGGTAGTCCCAAAAATGACTACATCATCAGCAAAACGAAACTGGGTTAGATAATCTCCATTAAACTATATCCCTTTGTTTTCCCAGTTCAGTGATTGAAAGACATTTTCTAATGTGGTATTAAAGAGCTTCGGAGATATGGTGTCACCTTGTCTCACGCCCTTTCCAATTTTTATGTGTGTTGTATTTTCAAACAGCTTAATATTTGTACTTGCATTTTCATAGATGTTATTAATAATATTAATGTATGCATCTTCAATACCGCAGGATTTCAGAGCCATTGTAACTGCTGATGGTTTCACCGAATCAAAAGCTTTTTCATAATCGGTAAAAGCCATGCACAATGGAAGTTCATATTCGCTCGCTCTTTCAGTTAGTTCTCTCAGTACGTGGATATGATCTATTGTGCTGTAGCCACTCCTGAATCCAGCTTGTTCTCTCGGTTGAGCCATGTCCAGTGTTACCTTCAAACAGTGTGAAAGAACTTTAGTGAAGATTTTATAAACCACTGATAGGAGGCTGATAGGTCTGCAGTTCCTGAGATCCTCAACGTCACCTTCTTTTGTAGCAGGATCATTGTAGCATTGTTCCAATCCTCATGAATCTTCCCTTCATTAAGGCATCGAGTGAAAATTTGGGCGAGTACTGTTTCGATTTCTTCAATTGCTTCTTGTATGATGTCTACAGTAATTCCATTTTCTCCTGGAGCTTTTCCCCGCTTCATGTTCTTGATTGCATGTGCAACTTCTGCTGGGAGGACTGGAAGAACTCTGGTACTGGTACCTTTCATGATGTCTGGAGTACATGTATAATTCCTTTCATATAATTTGTAGTAGAAATCTTTCACTCTTGTCAAAATTTCGCCTCTATTTCTTGTTACAGAACCATCTTCTTTTCTCAGTGCCATAATCTGTTTTCTTCCCTTACTGAGATGTCCCTTTTGCTATCTTTAGGCTTTGGTTGTTTTCAATTGCTTTCCTTACTAGTTCACAGTTGAATTTCCTTACGTCTTCTTTTTTTTTTTTTTTTTTTTTTTTTTTTTAAATTGGAGGTTTAACGACCACCGTGAGCAACTCAATGGGCTATAAGCAGTCGCCCGTCCCTAATTTAGGGTCACTGGCTCCAGGGAAGGGAGAGAGCCAGTGCCGTAAGACAAACACAACATCCATGCCTCACGGGATTCGAACCCGGACCCGTTTCGGACGAATGATCAGAGGCCATCGCTTAGACCACTGCGACACCGGGGCGGCCCTTACATCTTCAGTGATACTTTTTCGTACTGTCTTGTATAGCTCTATGTATTCCACTTTGGAAGTCACATCATCTTTAGTTGTCCTCATCTCTCTTCTTTTTTGCATCACCATATATATATACTTAAGAGCATAGCCGAAAAACACAAGAAAAACTTAAGAATTTAAAACGAAAGTTGAAAAATAACCTGAAGATCAAAACGCGCAACGCAGCAGTTATGAAAATTCAGAATTCACATTCTATAAAGAAGAGACAGAAGCAAAAAAATTTTTTTGACTCATACTCTCGACACTTTCTACATTCAGTTGTTCTATTTTTTTCTCTTTTTACTCACACCGGTAAATACATAGCCTTTTCTATGTTGTACTTGGTATGAGTCAAAAAAATTTTTTTGCTTCAGTCTCTTCTTTATAGTATATATATATATATATATGTGTGTGTGTACATATATATGTAGTGTACGTCTATAGTTTATATACGGTTGTGGCGTACGTCGCTATTAGTCTCTCTGAGGCCTTGTGAAGAAGACACTATGTAATTTGTTGAACATTTTAAATAATATTTTAGAATGTTTCTTACATCAGAAAAAATGCTTTAAATTTTTTCATCAACTTTTACTTTGTTCTGGTGGATTACAAAAACTTCCATTTTTCGTCGAAGAACCTCCCCTTCCCCGGAAAAAAGATTCAATATATGCCCCTGTATTCAGCCCTGACTAAATCCTACATGCGCTTATCAACTTGTTATCACCTCTGCTTTATCGAACAGCAGCTAGATTTGACAGCTTTCTTTCTCTTTTCTTTTTTTTTTTTCGCATTCTGAATTTGTCTACGTAAATCAACTGCGCGAAGGCACCACAATTTGTGATGTACGTCGCTCTTAATTTCTTTGGGAAAATGACACTATGTAATTTTTTGAACATGTAAAATATAGGATGTTTCAGAAAATTTGATATCATTTGAGATGTAAATATCTGAGCAACTAAATAGTCTAGGCAAATGAAACTAAACAGGCTTAGTGTTGAGCAAAATAAGATTTATTCGTCAAAATTTGAATGAAAAATTCAAAGGTATGTGGATTTCATGAACGATTTCAGAAGTTTTCAATATGTGCACCGCACTTCTGCCAAACACGATGCAGCATGTCCCTCATGGGCTCAAATGCACCACCTGCAATGCAGATTTGGACATGGCACAAAAAGTTCAAAGAGGAAGTCTGTCTGTGTAGGGCAAAAGGATCTGGACGACCACCAGTAGCGGAAGAGACGGTCGTGCAGGTTCGGGAAACATTTCTGTGAAGCCCCAGGAAATCCATAAGAAGAGCAAGTCTGGAAATCCACATTCCTCCAACGACAGTTTGGCGTGTCGCAAGGGAACGCTTTCGAATTACGCCCTACACGCTACAGCTTGTTCAGGCCTTAAAGAGAGATGACAAGCAAAAGCGTAAGCAATTCTGTGTCGGAGAAACTTGAAAAAGACGAGTTTGAAAATCATCGTTTACAGTGATGAAACTACATTTCATACGGATGGAAAGGTCAACAAGCATATTGTTCTCATTTGGGACGAAGAAAATCCCCATGCCACATTTGAGCACATGAGGGACATGATGCATTGTGCTTTGCTGGAGTGTGACAGTTACATGCTGCAGTGTGCTTGCAGGAGTGTAGCAGTGTCACAGGCGGTGCGCATATTGAAAACTTGTGAAATCACTGTACATCTAACTCGTGCCGATAACTACATACATGAAAAACCACAGAAATGACACGATAACTATTTTAACTCCAATGTTAAAATATTTAATATATATATATATATTTAAAAAGATGATATAATAAAATATGTACACACATGAGATCTTTCGGACCCAAAGTGGGTACCATCTTCGGATGCTGTTAAAATTCACCAAACGAACGTGACAAGCACTGTGATATTTATATAAGACACGCAGTCGTAATGTAGTAACTTGTATGAAATGGGCTTAACCAATGAGAGTGGGACAACATTTGTTACTGGTCAAACATAATAGTAATAGGCTAAGTCTATTGATTTATTAATACCTAACCGGACAAACCCAAGTATGTTTTCCATGGTATAGGTATAAATTCTTGTAAATTATCACTACACACTGTATTTCCATATTTCATAATATACAAACTCTCAACAAATCTTAAAGTTGATCTAGATTTTGGTGTGTTGAGAATTTTAATCTCATACCAGGCAGGAAGGTAATTCTATACCAGGATTTATGGCACTACAGGAGGCTCCAGCAAAGTTGATGAGATAAGACAGTACAGTCTGAGGATTGCGGCATTTTTCAAATTGTCAGTCAATGGAAGCAAGCTAATATTTTCAGGGTTATGTAAACAAAGTCTGTTTTATTAAAGCGCTGAAATTAAAATTATGTACCAAAGCATAACCTTGGTTTTCAAGTCGTGCTAAAGCTGTGGTTGTATTTATTTTTAACATCATATTTTGGTTCTTTTAATCTAGCTGATATTGAACGAAAAGTGGAGCCTATGTACATTTTTTGTTGTTCATTTCTTTCTATGCTGTTAAGAGGGATAATATATACACCATGTTTCATATCAAAAGGCCCAGTGTCTCCTCTGTCTTTCAAAAGTAAGGACCTAATGTTGTTTGTGTTTATTAATATTATTCCAATATCAAAATCATATTTATGACATATCGCTTTCATTGAATAGCACAATTTCGGTACAAAGGGAAGAGAACCAATGTATCTTTTTTGTTTCGGTTCATGTATAGATGTTAATGTTGTAGTCCTGTTCCTTTTAATCTTGGCTACTATCCTATGTATGGTTTCATCTGGATATCCATGATTACGGGTGATATTATAAATGGTATCCATTTCTTGCTTTCGAAGAGTTGTGGTGGACGAATGAGTGAAAGCTCTTTCAAGAAAAGATACCGATGATTCTTTGTAGCTTCATGGGTGTGCTGATGCCTAAGGTATTAGCATCGTATTTGATTCTTGTTTTCTTTATACTGAATGATTAATAGTTGATTTAGATGGGTTTCTAGTGAGCATGATATCTAGAAATGGTAAATTACAATTACTTTCATATTCTGCAGTAAATTTTATAGTGTTAAATACATTTGATAACTCAGATACAAATGTTGATAGGTATTCCAAAGGATGGTTCCAGAGTACCAAAATATCATCTACATATCTGAGATATAATAAAGGTCTGTAACTAGTTGACTGAAGAACTTTGTTTTCCGATTCTTACAAGCAGATTTCTGCAATGGTTGGGAAAAGGGGAGATCCCAATGGTGCCCCTTCACATTTTTGATATATTATCTCATCGAACTTAAAGTAAGATATCTTGTAAACTGGAGATAGTGCTTGCAATACAGCTTCCACCTCAGGAGATTGGGTGCCCAATGTCAAAAGAGAGGACTTTATGATGTCGTGTACCTGTTGTACTGCAACACTCGGGAACAGAGATACAACATCTAAGGAAAGCATGGTAAAGGGTTGTGCGATTGGAGAAATTGATTTAATACGATCCACTTCTTGAGTGGAATTGGTAACAGAAAAAGTTGAGTTATTAATGAGAGGTCGCAAATATTGAGCTAAGGCTTTTTCCAGTGGGCGGGTAGGGCTATTTACTGCTGGAAGCTGGAGCAGCAACTAATAATCTAAGGGGGTGTCCAGTTATGTAACTTTAGTTTTCCAAATAATTCCGGGACTCTAGGTCCTGATGGGTTAAACAATTTTGAAGTAATGGAAGTGGGAAGTAGTGAATGGTTTTTTAATAAATAATAATGTTAACAGCTGTAATTGTAGCAGGATAGCGTACCTAAAGTTTGCGTACCCACAAGATAAATACAAAGACTTCAATATTATACTTCAACTAGAGAAAATTGTTAGAACCTTTCCACCTGCAATTCAACAACAGACCAGGTATGAACTTTTAAAAACTTTGAACTCTAAGAACTATGGTATTCATAATGAAGAAACTTTAAACAACAGAGAAGAAATCAAACAGTTACGACCATTACACAACCAGGTAGAACTTTCGATATTTTCTGCGGACCAGTTCCCACAAATAGTTATTATGAATAGAGGTGACTATGTTGACGAAATGAAACTTTCTATTGAATCCATACCGCACGGTGTTATCCCTAAAGACCCAGTTCTTGATACAATTACAGCTGTTAACAGATTAAACAAATCATTCACTACTTCCCACTTCCATTACTTCAAAATTGTTTAACCCATCAGGACCTAGAGTCCCAGAAATATTTGGAAAACTAAAGTTACATAAGACTGGACACGCCCTTAGATTATTAGTTGCTGCTCAAGCAGTAAATAGCCCTACCCGCGCACTGGAAAAAGCCTTAGCTCAATATTTGCGACCTCTCATTAATAACCCAACTTTTTCTGTTACCAATTCCATTCAAGTACTGGATCGAATTAAATCAATTTCTCCAATTACACTACCTTTTACCATGCTTTCCTTAGATGTTGTATCTCTGTTCCCGAGTGTTCCAGTACAACAGGTACATGACATCATAAAATCCTCTCTTTTGGTACCCACTTTGGGTACCGAAAGATCTCGTGTGTACATATTTTATAATATCATCTTTTTAAATGTATATATCAAATATTTTAGCATTATAGTTAAAATAGTTATTGTGTCATTTCGGTAGTTTTTCATGTATGTACTTATGAAATCGTTCATGAAATTCACATACCTTTGAATTTCTCATTCAAATTTTGATGAATAAATCTTATTTTCCTCAATACCAAGCCTGTTTAGTTTTATTTGCGTAGACTATTTAGTTACTCAGATATTTACATCTCAAATGATATCAAATTTTCTGAAACACACTGTAATATCTTTTAATGTTTAATTTGTGACGTATGTCGCTTTTAATCTCTTTGGGGCTTTGGGAAGAACACACTGTAATCTTTTGAACATGTAAAATAATTTTTTTTAATGTTTAATTTGTGACGTATGTCGCTCTTAATCTCTTTGGGGCTTTGGGAAGAAGACACCATGTCAGACACTATGTAATTTTTTGAACATGTAAAATAATAATTTTGAATGTTTAATTTGTGAAGTACATCGTTCTTAAGCTCCTTGGAGTGGGCTTAAGCCTCCTCCGTGGGTGCGCCAATGATTAGAACGGTTGAATACAAAGGTTAGCTATGGAGTACAGATATGTACAGACATATTCTTTTATTTATGTTATATTAATAACGAGGAAATAGTCAAACAGCTTTTGAACTGGCATCTGAGTACATTGCGTCTATAATAGTGGTTCTCAAACTGTTTATCTTAAAGTACCCCTTGGGAATATTTTAGCTGAAAAAACTGCCTCCGCTTGTGTATTATGGAGATACATTATTACTAAATGAAAAGTTTATTCCACTGCATTTATGTGTGTATGTATGTGGGTATAAAACATACAAATACACACATGCATATTTGCAAAAATTGCATACATTGATGTTACAGAAATTGCATGAATGGCTAGAAAAATCCAATAAAACTGATAAAGTCTCATTTAGTGTCAGTGAGATGTATGAGCTTTGCAAATTTCATCAATATTTGGAGTTACCTATAGAAACATGCGACTCAAAACATTTTCTATACTAGGTTCGTAGCCCTTTCAGCAGGCAATCAGTCAAAGAGGACTTGTCTATTATCCTCTTAATGAGCACTTTGAATAACAAGGCTAATAACAAATGCCTCCTAATCATCCCCCTAAATGATCGCTTAAGATAACAAACTCTTTCTGAGATGCAGGCCCAATCGTTTCAGCATTTTTTGGCCCACTTTTGAGACAGCGAACCAGGGTTGGGGTTTTAGTGATTTTAACATGAGCATTTAAAACTGGTTTAAACCATATAAAACATAAAACATGTTTTAAATAATTTGTAAGCATTAATAGATATATTAAATAGTAAGAAACTTGCCTTCAAGCAAACTGCAATATTCGTCTTTATTTTTATAATTATTATTTTATTACAATTATTAAGAGCGGAAAAGTGTCAAAAATTTTTATTCTTTAAGATTTTTGTTTTCTTACAGAATTGATTTCATTGATCTAAAATTATGCAACTGCCAATGAATTGCAGAACCAGTAGTCTGGTTCATTTCCCCCTCGTAGCATCCGATAGCACATTTGTTGACACCTAAATGACTCCTGAGCTTAGAGTATATAAATCCATAGAAAAACCTTTCAACTGAAGCTGAGCTGGCAGGACGTGGCAGCAAAAGCATTACTAGTTCAGAAGCAGGCTGAGTTGTAAAGCCATTAAATTTAGAAATTCCTTTCCACCAAATCATGGGATTCGTATTCCTTCCAGCAGCACTGCAATAAGAAGGGAGGGGGTGACTCAGTTTGTCAGCTTCATATGCAATCAGTACATTCAAACACCCAAATGGATGAATAAAGTCTGGGTAAATGTGTACTTTAGCGTCCTAAACTATTTCGTCGGAAAAATTTAACTGTGAGGGAAAAGTGCAACGTACAATTTTTTTAAGCATGCAAAGTAATGGAGAAAGTCGCAAAAATATAGTATTTGTAGAGAACAGAAAATAATTTCATTGAAGTATTTACCTGGGAGTGCGATGGTTTGGAAGAGTACGTGTGGTAGGCCTAGGACAACAGAGCGGCGATAGCGTCAAGGTATAAGCCAGTGAATGGAAGCTTCTTTGAGAAGGGCAAGTAACGGACGGAAGACTACAACAGGAAGTGGTTGAGCAGTACATAGTCGTACAAGCGTCTTGTAGGAATACACTGAAGGAAAGAGGTCCGCTTTACGCAGCATTGTAAGTGGTGTACGTTAGCAGCTTTTTCAACAGCGTTAGTGGGTCTTTCCAAAGTCATGTGTCTCCATACTTCATTTCGGATTTCGTTAGGGCTTAAAATTTAATTTTCCAGCACAATATGACAACAAGTTCTTGGGCTCCCTGCCACACTACGATTTTTAAATTAAAGAAACTCCTTCATTTTCAAAAATATCCGTTTAATGAGGGGAAAATGTGAGCTACGATGTACGAAATAAAAGCACAAATACAAATGAAATGCTTGAACAAATCTATTATCCTGTACATCTTCGAAACCATAATCAAAACTGGTGTCACGTCAATTCGTCGCCAGCGTCAATTCGTCGCCTGCATTAATTCGTCGCGTGTCAGTTCGTCGCCTGCGTCAATTCGTCGACCACGACGATTCGTTGAGCGTCAATTCGTCGCGTTTACAAATTTTGGTTACATACAAAACGAATGCAGGAAAGCCGCCCCGGTGGCGCAGTGGTCTAAGCGATGGCCTCTGATCATTCGTCCGAACGGGGTCCGGGTTCGAATCCCGGTGAGGCATGGATGTTGTGTTTGTCTTTCGGCACTGGTTTTCTCCCTTCCCTGGAACCAGTGACCCTAAATTAGGGACGGGCGACTGCTTATAGCCCATTGAGTTGCTCACGGTGGTCGTTAAACCTCCAACCAAAAAAAAAAAAAAAGAAAAAAAAATGCAGGAAAACGTACGATTTCGAACGTCTTCCTCCATGATCAAATTTATAAGGTTTGGACATTCAGACAGGATAGCAATATTACGCTATTTATTTAGCACTAAAAATATGAGACGGTAGACGGTTTTTGGAACGGGTCAGGGCCCGGTTTGTCAGAGCCCTCCCCCCTACAAAATTGCTGTAATATCTAGTTTTCAATTTAGAACCACCAAATTTGGTATACTATATCATGGTACTGTAACTTAGATGGTAGACGGTTTTCGGAACGAGTTGGGGCACAGGAGGGGGTTAGAGCCCCCATACAAAATTTTCGTAAAATCTACAGTTTTCAATTTAGAACCACCAAATTTGGTATACTATCTCATGGTAGTCTAACTTAGACAGCAGACGGATTTCGGAAGGGGACGGGCACGAGGTCAGAGCCCCCATAAGAAAAATTCGTCAAATTTTCTGTTTTTAATTAAGAACCACCAAATTTGGTATACTATCTCATGGTTCTCTAACTTAGACGGTAGACGGTTTTGGGAAAGGGTCAAGGCCCGGGGGATAAGAGCTTCCCACATACAAAATTTTCGTAAAATCTATAATTTTCTATTCAGAACCACCAAATTTGGTGTCATGAAACTCTAACTTAGCGGGAGACGGTTTTTGGAACGGGTCGGGGCCCGGGGATCAGAGCTGCTCCCCCCCCCCGTACAAAATTTTCGTATAGAACCACCAAATTTGATATACTATCTCATGGTATTCCAACTTAGAGTGTAGACGGTTTTCGGAAAGGGTAGGAGCCCGAGGTCCATACAAAATTTCGTAAAATCTAGTTTTCAATTTAGAATCACCAAATTTGGTATACTATATCATGGTACTCTAACTGAGATGATAGACGGTTTTCGGAACGGGTCGGGGCCCGGGGGTTAGAGCCCCAATTACAAAATTTTCGTAAAATCTACAGTTTTTAATTTAGAACCACCAAATTTGGTATCCTATATCATGGTACTCAACGTAGACGGTTTTTTGAACGGGACGGGGCCCTGGGGGTCAGAGCCCCCCATACAAAATTTTCGTAAAATTTACAGTTTTCTTCAATTTAGAAGCACCAAATTTGGTTTACTATCTCACGAAACTCTAATTTAGACTGTAGACTGTTTTTGGAAGCGATTAGAGCCAGGGAGGTCAGAGCCCTCCCCAATAAATTTTTTCGAAAAATCCACAGTTTTCAATTTAGAGCCACCAAATTTGGTATACTATCTCATGGTACTCTAACTTAGACGGTAGACCATTTTCGGAAAGGGTCGGGGACCGAGGGGTTATAGCCCCCATACTAAATTTTCGTAAAATCTACAGTTTTCAATTTAGAACCACCAAATTTGGTGTACTATCCCATAGTACTCTAACTCAGACGGTAGACGGTTTTTGGAACGGGTCGGGGTACGGGGTCAAAGCCCCGCTCCTGAAAAAATTTTCGTAAAATCTACAGTTTTCAATTTAGAAACACCAAATATGGTATACTATCTCACGAAACTCTAACTTGGATGGTAGACCGTTTTTGGAACGGTTCGGGGCCCTGGGATCAGAGCCCTTCACATACAAAAGTTTTGTAAAATCTATAGTTTTGAATTCAGAACCACCAAATTTGGTATCATGAAACTCTAACTTAAACGCTAAACGATTTTTGGAAGGATTTGGAGCCCGAGGGTTCAGAGCCCCTTAAAAAAATTCGTAAAAGCTAGAGTTTTCAATTTAGAACCACCAAATTTGGTGTACTATCTCATTGTACTCTAATTTAGACGGTAAACGGTTTTTAGAACGGGTCAGGTCACGGGGTAAGAGGCCCCCATACCAAGTTTTCGTAAAATCTACAGTTTCCAATTTAGGACGACCAAATTTGGTACACTACCTCATTGTATTCTAACTAAGGCCGCAGATGGAAAGGTTCGATGCCCGGTGTGAAGGGGGCCCATTCAAAATTTTCGTAAAAATTACATTTTTTACTTTTAAGAACTGCATCCATATACAGCATTCCATTACCCCACCTACGGTCTAAGTTAGAGGCCGTAGATAACAATACAATGTAATGTAAATTATTTTTTGTTTTGTATAATTAAATTAACTAAATCAAAAAATTTAAAATAAGTTTACTGGAAATTTACGGAAATACCTTTTTCATTCATTAACTTTCACCCGCTGAACTTGGTGATTTTACAAATAGTAATATTTACCCGGGAAATACCGGGTACCCCGCTAGTAAGAACTAAAGATAATGTTACACTTTTAATCAGGTACAAAACAATAATTATAAAGCCCTAGGCCTGGGCGTGTTTAGCAATTTTCAGTCCGCCATGCTAATTTTCATAAGGTTTGCATAGAAGTCCAAGATTTTAGCAATGCGCTTTACTGAGGTTGAAACTATTAAGCAGACCCTAGGCCTAGGGCTTTTTGATAGTTTTCAGTCCTCCGAGCTGATATTTATATAGTTTTCATAGAAAATCAAATGAATTCTGTTGAAATGTTACTCGAGCACAAAGCATTAATAGATACGCCCGAAGCCTAGACTAATGCATTTTTAGTAATTTTTATAATGAGGTCATTTTTAGTAATTTTTATCATATGAGGTTTGCATGACAAATCAATTTAAGGGTATTACGCTTATTAAAAATTATTTAAAAGTCCTAAGCATAGCGGCCAATAATTAGTATTTGGTGCCTAAGTGAAAGCGCAACATTATTAACTTGATTTGTTAGGCAAACCTTATAAATATGACCACAGCGATCGTCTTGTCCTTAATTTTTGCATGCCATTGTACTTCTTTCTACTTGCACACAATTACACGATGCATCACACTCCTCCGAAAAATATCCGCCATTGTTGTATTTTTCCGCGCATTCGCTACCAACTGTTACTCCCTTCCGACGCACGGAACCTTCTCGTCATGTCCTTTAGCATCGCTTCAACTTTCCCGCCCCCCTTCCGCACGAACTGCTGCCACACGAACTGCTCCCACATACAAGATTTCCGTAAAATTTACAGTTTTCAATTCAGACGCTTTGTCGGTTCCGTGGATTACCACTTAACCATTATTAATACTTTGAACCAATTCCGTAACAAATATCATATAAGTTTTGGAATAAGGACATAAAACATCTTCAAAATGATAAAAAATACCGTGATCGGTCCAAGTGATCACGGTCTAGTGCAGGATTAATTAGAATCACGGAAACTTAAGTTGACAGAGAAGTTCTCCCCTGCCAAATCTTTCTCATTCTACATCTTTAATAGATGCTTTTTCTGCCTTTCGTAAATTCTTTATTCCAACGAAGCACGTACACATGACACGAATTTGCCAGCCAAGGAAGGGGTTTCTTGTAGTATTTCGTTGTTCCTTTCCTCGATTTTGGGAGGCAAACGAAGTTTTATCGGGAAACGTTGTTTAGGAGTTAAATGCATGCTTCCGATGCGTAGGCCAAAGAAAACACTGTTAAAATCAAAGTACTATACCAGAGCTCTTCTCCTGTGAAGTGAAATACGACCAGACGTGTCTCAGAGCGTGGCTTTCAAGTCTACTTTCCAAGTCGACAAGTGACAGTTACTTAGGTTTTATCCCGCGTGAAAAATAAGTCGTTTTACTTTTTGATCTATCATCAGTACGATACTTCTGATGAACTGGACACAAGAGAAAGAGATGAAATATAACAATGTAAATCACAAAAGTAAAAAATCAGGTAAAGAAAATGTCATTCATATTTCTGAAAGGAAATTGAACATTGTGTAATTTTAATGAATATTCGGCAGCAGAACAGAAAGATGAAAGCAGTAGTACTTCAAAAGATTGCTCAATGTGGAGAATGAAAGATATGTAATGAAATAATCGAAAAACCAAATAACTCGAAATAACTTGTATCCTTACAGTATACTTGCACAGAAATACAGGGCCTCAGGGAAAGTACTGTCATCCTGTGTGACTCAACAAAGATGATTTGAGCTGTAAATTATTGTATTTTGTGAATGTGGCCTCTTCAAATAACCATTTAGAAGAAACAGAGGATGTTAAGGATTTCAACAACAGAGATGTAAAACTAATTCCTCATGCCATGAAAATAGGAAAGCAAATTGGGTAAAAAATCGACACAAGAGGTCAAAATAAGGGATAACAGTTTAGGATTTTGGAAGGCATGCAGTAGATACCACATTCACCTGGAGACAAGACACGGGCAAAGTGAGAGAAGCTAAGTTCCCTCCGCAGTTGAGATTTCTTGATCTGGAGAAGGCAAGCGAAAGAGTGTACACAAAAGAAATATTATAATTTCTGACGAAGAAAATAGTATTTGAAGAAAATGTGCAGTTTCAAAAGAAAATGTGCGGTTTCAAAAGAAAATGTACAGATATCTTGCTCATGCTTCTGGAGAAGCCTGGAGTAAACAAAGCAACTTGATTGAGTGATCAAGTATTAACACTGAGCATATTCTTATTTGGTATTGTTATAGGCATCATGTCAACGTCAGTGAACGAAGCAATAACACGATACATGCTGTTCATATAGATGAGATACAGATCTTCAATAAAAATAAAACAGAGGCAGAAAAAGAACTGTTTGAACAGAACTATAATACAGCCAGCTGAAGACAAACTGACCCAAAAAAGATTAAAGCACTGCAACGATGAAAAAGGAAAGGTTCATATCGGTGTGAAGATTTGAGAAGAAAAAAAGAGTGAAAATGAATAACGAGATAGTATCACCTAGGATTTGTGTTCAAGAAAGATGAAAGTGTAAAACAAAGAATCAAGAGGTACCGATGCGATAAAAGACCACCAGTGAGTTCAGGAGCGAAGATTTTAAGAACAAAAAGAAGGAATTAAGAAGCTCAGGTGGATGTGAAGTATCACTGGAAGAGATATTATTAGAAGTGTAAGGTTCACAAGCAGGTTTTGAACAACAGAGATATGGAAAAGGACGAAGAAACAATGTTGCGTCATGTATTGAGATATTTTAGGAAGGAATGAAAAACATGATTGATATTTTGCTATGAAGAGCCGGGTGCTAGGAGAATAGAGAAAAGAAACACATATGAGATGGTTGGGCTGTTTCAACAATGATACGATTAAAAAAAGTTTAAAAATTCCACAGTACACGGGTTCGGTAAAACAGGATCACTGTTGAGGACATCAGAACAGATGTCCTCAACAGCGATCCAGCTTTACTGTGAAATTGTGCTCCTGAAGGTGAAGCGTTTCTGACATAAAATTTCCAGTTTATATAAGTTGCGGTGATACAATTTCTTTCATGAGGACAGAAGTACTTATGAATATTAATATCATTTCTTTATGATATCGATATTATAAATTTGTCACAATAAAAACTACGTAGTAAATTCATTTTAATGAGCTCATGCAATTATAAGGGGAAGTTAATAAAGCATTTTCTGAAACAAAACTTCTGTATTAGCGTAAGTTATTAGACAACACAAACGTCTGATTGACATTAAAGGTATTTTATTAACCGCAACATAACGTCATGGGAAAGTTTACTAGCAAGAGTACGCTTTCTTTCGTGAAAAGAAAATGTAAAATATTTAAGAAAATTCTCTGACAAACATTGACCATTTTCCCGTTCTGCGCGCTGCTTCTTACATAAGAAAATGTATTTTAGCAAAGTCTGTTTCAACTTTTAGACAAAAATATGCAACTTTCTAAAATTAGCAAAAACATGGATAGTTTAAGAAAATGAGCAGAAATTAACGGATAAATATATTCTGCTGTTATAAATACTGTTTCTCATATAAGAAAAGAAAGATTATTAACATGAGCTCATCTATTTGATACAGCGCAGATATGTAGAAAAGAACATAGATTTTACTAGTTTTCTTGAATATTTATACAGAACTTGATAGCATCATCGTAAATGTTTCGACATCATCATACATTATTCAAAAACATATTCTCAATTTGTTTTAAAGAATACTTTTGCATTCGCAACTCTAAGCTCTTGAACATGAATTTTTATACTAGTAAAATATCCCAGTATCATCACAAACTTTTTATAAAGATAATCAATAACAATAGCTTAAATTTCTTGAAATGGACAGATAAGTTTTATTGCATCAGAATATGCATTTTGTGAGCTTTAATACAATTGTGTTAGATAACAAACTTAATACAATATAATGGCAACATTTTTGATAAGAGCAGTTTGTTAAAATGTGATAAAATTCTTTCAAATGAATATATATTTTATTTGTTGGTAATGAAATCTTAAATTATAACATGCATTTTTATCAGCATTGGTACAATTTCTTGCATTAGAAAAAAATTTCTTAACACCAGTAGAAATCTTGTGACAGAAGGAATCCATGAACACGATGTAAAATTCTTTGATAAATTACACATTTTATCATCATCGGCACTAATTTTAAGACCGCAAATTACATTTTTACCAGTATTAATACAATATCTTGCATGATAAATGCACTTGATGACACTAATTCAAATGCTTTGAAAAGAGTAGCCATATCACTATCATTCAATCGAGTCCAAACTAGAGATAAAATTTAATGACATCCTGATATAATAATGACAGTTTACTAGCTTTAACGTCGTTTTTCACGCGAAAAAAACAAATTTTCCTGGGTTAAATACGCACCCTGCGGGAAAATGCGTGAATGACGAGTACTTTGGGTGAAACTAATTAATGTGTAAGAACATTTCAATTCCAATGATACATCAAAACGATGAAGCCTTGCTGTGGAAACTAACGTACGCTGTGGGTGTCGTGAGATCAACGGCCATTTTTTTTTTTTTTTTTTTTTTTTGCTGCTGTCCGGGATCAAACGAAAACCTACAGCCATGTATTTTCATATTTCACTAGGATAATCGAAATGCTAAATCACAGTTTATTTCCCATATTTTTTTTGCATGCTAGACCAGGAGACGTCCATTAAAATATTCCTTCCAATTTTTCCTTCTTGAAAATTCTGGCTATAATATTTTTTTATGCAGTCTCAGTAGGCAGATAAAGGAAATTTCATGCAAAATAACGTGTAAAAAGTCCTGGGAATTAGTCAATCTGTAAACACCATTTGCTTAAATATAGAGCCTTAAAAGAAAATACTACTTTATTTTGCGCACGCTTGATTTCAAGATTTGAGACACAAGATTTTGAAATAACTGGAGGAAAAATAAATTACGGGTTACAATAAAAATGTCTCATTATTTGAAAAGCCTGATGTTTTTATCTGAGTCGCACTGAAATAGCGCTGACTGCTCATTTTTTATTTCGAATATCAGTGAGGGTTGGAAAAAATCACGAGGCAAGTGTTACGATAAAACAGTAACAACTAAATCATATATAATATTGTTACATGTTGTTAAAAACTGCAAATATTGTGTGGCTGTTTCTGTTTCCAAGTTAAATTGAGATGATCTTCTATTTTGAGCATTTTTAACTAGATTAGTTTTAAGAACACCAAATATTTTGAGCATTTTCAACTAGATTAGTTTTAAGAAGAACACCAAATATTCATGACTAGAAACAGATCAACTGGGACGTCTAATACAGATTTATGCGCGGATTTCAGCAAATAATTTGATAATCCATTGGAAAAAGAAAATTATATCATGGGGTCACAGAAAGATAATAAATGCATAGATCTTGTAATGTAGCCACAAAACAGATCACCCACGTTATACGACATACAATGCTTTCTGAGCATTGCTTCACACTGTACTATTTCTCAGATCTAAAAAAGAACTCCACATCTTTTCATTTTTTGAAACATAGCGAGATGCAATAATATAATATGCGACGTGGATTTAACGAAGAATTTTTTTAATTCTCATTTTACTCATTTTTTAGTTCTAAGGTGCGCGGAAAATTTGTTATGCAATAATGCGCACAATAGAAAGAATTATCAGGGTTCTGCCAGAAACTGCAAAGCATGTAGAAAGGGTACATTAAATTCTCATATGACGTTTGGATTCCATTTATTATCGACATTGCCTTTGCTCTTGAGTGGGAGCATGAATATTTTGACACTTTAAAGGAAATATTCTTCAAGTAGAAAGAAATATCAGTTCAAACCATTGATTCATTGCATCATATCTTTAAAACTAATGAAACCTAAGCATTTTCCAGCCCAATCGTAGAATCGATGACCTGGTGGACATTTCCAATTGACAGTAACATCTGGTTTCTTCTCAGGTATGGGTGGGTATGCTGAATTAATTTTGAACACGTAGATTATACTCCAAAGTTCATTACTTAATCGACGATTTGATCCCAAAGGTTTTCTTATTGGAGAAGCGGAAATAAGTGCCGAGCATAAAAGAAATAGCACTGAAACTGGACTTATTCGGTGGCAAGACATCGACATCTTTGCGAATTTGTGAAACTAAAGGTGACAAAAGAATACCTGGTGAAGAAAATTGTTACTTTTAGTTTGGCAATCAGCATAACAAATTGAAAGTACAGTTCTGACATGAAAAATAAATATTATGAGAATGCTTTGATTCAGCATCGACAAGATATGATAAGCAAATGTATGAATAGTAAAAGAAGTCAAGAGAAAATCAATAATGTTGTTTCAGTTGTTCAGGAACGTCCAAATCTGATTCATGTTTGTCGAATACAATATTTTTTATTAAAATACTTGAATTCTCCCGACTTTGAGTACAAATAAAGAAAAATCATCTTCTGGTTTTTTTTCCAGAATATCATTTCTGTACAACTTTGATTTTCCAATCTATTTCTTACAGTCAGTAGCTAGTTCTCGCCAGTTTCCCACACCTTTGGTCACTTTCCTATCGCAGTTTAAATTCCTCTAAAACTCAAAATATTTAGCTTTCCTAAATAGGAAAGTTCCAGAACAACCTAATTGTCCACTGGCATCTCAAAACTTTGCTTTTCAGCGTTTACAGGTTCATAATCGGAACCATCAGCATAACGGGCGTAATCAATTTCGTTTACCTACATTTAATCGAACCTCAGTTCAGTTCGCAGTGGATAAACACAACAACAAAGTGAAGAACTCAGGAAAATAGGTTCTGCACTGTGAAAGCACAAGTTTGTCGAATCAGTGTCCCTTCACCCCGGAGTAAGTAGCTCTCCCAACTGAGCTACGCGAACAGAACGTCTCTAGAGAGATTTGTCGTCTCGACGCATGTTTTCAGCGTTGCATTACGTCACATCATCGCCATCTTAATTTTTTTTTTTGAAGCGAGGTAGAAATTCTTCATTAATTCCAAACAATGTGTGGAACAAACATCACACATTTTTCGAAGAACCCAACGTCCAGTGGATCCATTTTCCACAATCGGGTGCCAATGTGAAAACACAAGTTTGTCTGCGCCGGACATCGGAGTCGGGTCCCCTTACTCCGGAGTATGTCGCTTTCCCAACTGAGCTACGCGGACAGAATGTCTCGCTACAGATTTGTCGTCTTGACACATGTTTTCACCTCTGTATTACGTCACAGCACTTTATTTTGGTTGTAAAGTCGTAATTTTTTTTATCACTCGAACTTTATTTTGGTCGTAAAGTCAACATAATGCAATACGAAACGTTATTCATTGTACTAGACGGCCTTCTTCCAAACATTCACGGCTGATATTTGATGCTCGGGTGCACAGTGCTGGCGCATTCGATGCTGAGCCGAGGTCAGTATGGGTACTCTGAGCAGCCTGCGGCGGCTACGCAGCCCCTTTTTGGAAAGAGTTCGGTGTATTGTGTGTGTTGTGACATGTTACTCCCGTCACCAACATTCAAATTACCAGCTAATTGCGCTATGGTATTCCTTCTATTGGCTCGTACCATACGGGATATCCATCACTCACCTCTAACATCGATGAACCGTGGTCGGCCTACACCTTGCCAGCAGTTCGTGATTTTTACCTTCTCGGACCACTTTTTCAAGGTACTTACCACGGCTGATCGTGAGCACACCACAAGCTTTGCCGTCTTGGAATTACTTTAACCCAGTCGTCTGGCCATTACAATTTGGCCATTATAAAACTCGCTTAATCCCACTGCTTTTCCAACGTGAAGAACAAGAATAACACTGATTAACAGAGCTCAGTATCAGGTGTTATTTATACCGCGTCGTCGTTTACCTTCACACGGGTTGTGGGTTGCCCTCATATGCGACATTGATTACCTTAACACGCTTCGTCGTTTAACTGTAGTTGCTTCGAAACGTAACCTAGATGCCAGTTTTGGTACTGCAGGGTGTAAAGTGACCCGTTTAAGAAAATTATTTGGTGTAGGCGTTGCATGGAAATTCAGCCACGATTCACTTGGTGCTTCTCCCTGGACCGGATTCGTCGTCGGAGCGAGCTGCCTCCCTCGGAACCACCACTATCCTTTCCAACTCAGAACCCGCCGATGAGACGTGCTAATGGGCTGCAGCTGTGATGCAGGCGACTAGGAGATTAATTCGCCAATGCTACTTTGTTTGGGTCTTTATTGACCTTTATTCATAACCACAGCTCAGGCTCAATTATTTCACTTTGCTACTGATTTTCTATGAAGAAAATTCCTTTTACTGCTTGACTATGAGTATTTTACGTCGATTGTTATAATTACACAGAAATCACAAATCACTAAATGATCTATACTATCTACACTATCCTTAGCGGTGGGCGGCTGCTAGTCTTTTGACTCTGGGGGTCGTCTTCTGCTTCGTCTCTATCTTCGGTCTCTGATCCAGATTTTTCTGCTTCTACTTATTAGTTCGACGTCTTGCTGTGCTGCTAGTTAAGTCATCATCTATGCCATGCCTTTCCTGGCATTTGGTACGCCTAGGAGTACGGCAATGTTCTTTGCCTTGCATGTGAAATCAGGACCTGTCTTCTGGCTGCAGCAGAAGTACATTCGAATATCATATGGTGAAGTACGCAGTTAGGGAGCCACAGCGAGAGTCGCAGTTCTTTACTCCAAACTTCGCAAAATACACGAGCGAGAAACTGTGGCCTGTTAGGACCTGGCTTAGGAACCCATTCGATTCGACCATTTCACCGAGATTTTTGGGAAGATAGTGTGGGTTCTCCTCCCCTTGTCTCCTACATCCCATCTAGCCTGTCATTCCTAAAGATAGATTTTTAAGGCTACTGCGTACACTCTGCAGTGGTGTTCCCAACCAACACCCACTTCTCTTTCTCTGGTAGTTTCCTCTGCCAGTTGGTCGGCAAGCTTGTTGTCACTGGTTCCTACACTGCTTGGGACCCAGTGGAAACTTACGTCCGCCATCCCGCTGCTTGCTAACAGCTCTTTAATTCCTATGACCAGATGATTCTTATTGCGGAACTCCCTTATGGCTTTTAGAGCCGCTTGAATATCCGAGTATAATTTTATTTCTTCTGTATTCTTACTTGGGTTTGATCAGAGCAGCGCCTCTCTGATTGCCAGAAACTCCGCCTAGAATATGGGCTTGTTCTCAGAGAGTTTGACGCATTTTGCGTGCGCCTCGTTGCCTTCCGAGTGGGCGCAAAACTCCGTACGTACTTGCTCCATTAATTTGGAGTCGTCCGTGAACAGCTCCCCGCCCATCCTGTTAGAGGATCTGTATCCCAAGAAGGGCAGATGTCCGACGCTGGGGTGGACTGATCAGTCCACCTTTGGTCTCTCGATCTCGGAGGCACGGTATGTGACTCCCAGAAAATCAGCATCCACTCCACTCTTGAGACGTTGCAGTGTCGCCTCTCTGGCAACCTCCAGGTCCGCCGGTTTGCACTCCGTTAACACCTGTAGCGCCAGCGTGGACGTCGTGCGGGAACACCTAGTGACACGTAGTAGAGCCCGTTTATGGATTTGATTCAAGTCTCTGTTCGTTTACACAGTATCGGGCGATCATGGGCCACACGCATAGGTCCAGATCCGTTCTATGCCTTGCTTGTACACGGCCCTTTTGGCTGGTCCAATCAGCCGCATGTCATTAATCCTGTTTAAAATTTGGGAGCATCTCTCCCTGATGGCCGTCAGGTGAGTCATTCCTGAGAATGTAGTATCAACGACTACTCCTAGTTATGTGATTTGTCTTACTGCTTTAATCGTCTTTCCTAGGAATCGAAAGCCGGAGTGATTGCTTTATTCCCTTTTTCGCAATTGTTAATAGCGTTTTCTTTTCCGGTGAAAAGCAAAGCTTGCACTCCATTCCACTCCTCTAATTCCAGCAGCGGCCGTGTTCATTTGCTCAATAATGTGTTTCCCTGACGCTGAGACCACCAGTACAAAATCATTCGCGTACGCCTGTATTTCCACATTCTCATCCAGGGTTATCTGCAGGACTGTGTCTGCGACTATGTACCATCACAAGGGACCCGAGTTGGATCCCTGCGGACAGCCTCTGCTGTAATTCCCATGGAAATGTCTTAGCACCGTATAAAATTCAACTTTTCTATCCGAAATATAGTTACTAACCAGATAGAAGAGGTTTTGAGGACATCCCATTTTCTTTAAACTGGTATCAAGAACTACTCGTAGGTATGAATTTGGATATGAATTTCTATCAGGGGCCACCAGACGTCGTTAAAAACCTCCTAAGAATGGATTTCTACCAGGAGCCACCAGACGCCGTTAAACGCTCCGTTGCCGGCGAGAGAGATGAATCACGTGTGTAATCCTCTTATTTTATTCTCTTCTACCTTCCCTTTTAAGTTCTGAATAGCATGGGGGTGCTTTTCTTTGGAAAAAATGCGGGCTGGCTGCTAGACAGTTTACCATTACCCAAGAAACTGAATTTCTCGAGATATTATCAGCCTGCCCAGCACCTTGCTCCAGGCGGTAAGATGGCAGATCGGTCTATAGGCCGATGGGTCTTCCTGATCTTTCCCCGTCTTGTTAAACAGTACTAAATTGCTGTCTTCCACGCTTTCGGGGAACATCTTTTCCGGCATTCGTTGAGAAGGCTCACAAAATAAGTACGCTTAGTTGGTATTATGCATTTCTTTTATAATGCTGAGATGCAACTACGTCTTTTCCCGGTGCCTTGCCGGTGTTCAGGTTTCACCCTGCATTCTGTTCTGATCTGACTTTGCTGCAGAGTGTCTTCGCTCTCATCATCCGCTGGGTAGTGGATGATGAGAGATTCTGAAGCAATTACCCGGATTTGGAAATAGCACAAAAGGTCTTCGACTGCCTCATCCATGGGGACTGGAGTTCATCATTGGCTTTTCTCGCCGCTGTCATATGGTAAATGGATCAGGAAACGAAACCTTCGCTGTCATATAGGGGACCGCGGAGGGATTACCCAGGGGCCAAGGGCTGAGATTAGCACAGCTTCCTCCAATAAGCGTTATTAGATGCTTGCATCGCCCACGTATACTCAGCTTGGGCCTTTGTTTGCTTTGGCTTAAGTACTTTGCGCTCCCGAGGCTCCTTTTTTGCTCTCTGCATCCTTCCTCTGCGGATACTTGCTCTGCGCCTGTAAATCCTGAGATTTTCCGACCACCACGGAAACCTGGGTTTCGGGCCAATCTCATGTCTCCTATTTTCTTCGTAAATGGATATTACCTGCTCAGTTAGTGAGCTGAAGTGCTCACTCATATCAGTGATGCTCTCGGGTTCATCACTTATCCTATCACCTAGTAATCTCCTTAGGTGGAATATTACTAGGTAATAGAACCACTCAATTGATGTTTTGGGCCGTGAATCTCTTGTTTCGTTTTCGACCTGCTTTATCCAATCCTATTACGAAGATGATCACCTGGTGGTTGCTTCAACATACGTCATCCAAGACTTGCTGTTCTTAGACTAAGGATTGGCTTGACACTCTGGCAGTGCCAGGTAGATCCAGAAAGACCACCTACCTCCCAAAGGTCGGATGACTCTTTAGGTCGTTTAGGATTCTAAGTTCCACAGAGCTAACAAAGTCTACGAATGATCTGCCCCTTTCGTCCTCACTCTGATTTTCCCAGATGGAGCTTTTCCCATTAAAATCACCCATTATTTTCTCATACATACATACATACATACATACATACATACATACATACATACATACATACATACACAGCCATTCGGGCCTCTCTTGAGAACCCATCATTCTGGTGAAGACCTCCTAAAGCAGCTGTAACTTTCAATGAAAAATTCACTCGCCTACTAATTTCACCATCTAATTTGTTCTCCCTGTCAAACATGCTTCCTAAATACACAAACTCATTTACCTGGTCAATCACTGTGCCATGCAGATTTATCTTGCATTCAGTACTAACAGTTCCTCTCTCAAAAACCATAACTTTGGTATTTTCCTTATTTTGCAACTCACATTTGCTCTGTGGCAACAGGACTGTGTCATCATCAAAGAGCGATCTGCAGACACGAATATTACCAAGACATAAACCAGTATTGCCCGCCTTAGCATCACGCATGCTCGAATCCATAAACACAAATTTGTATATTAAACAGCCATGGTGACATTACACAACTTTGTCGGACTCTTGTACCACTAGAAAAATATTTTGATACAACACCCGTCACTCGTGCACATGCTCAACTGCCAGAATACATGGCTTTTACGCTATTAGGTAGATTTCCAGTAACACCATATTTAATCAGCACCTTCCATAACAGTATCCTATTCACTCGGTCATAAGCTTTCTCTAAATCTATGAAGGCAGCAAGAACTTACTTACCAACAACCATATACATTTCGATCATCATGCGTAATACAAAAATTTTATTAGTGCAGCCCTTACCAGGCATATGACCACTGTGAACATCCCACACTTTCTCTGATGCAAGAACTCGTACTTTTCAATAAATATCTTTCCAAACACTACCACTGGCACACTCAGTAAGCTAATACCACGGTAATTCTTGCATTCGGTCTGATCACCGTTTCCCTTATATATACTGCATAGTGCAAGGGAACAACGATAGCATCATTTCAATCTCGATGGGCCATGTCTAACTCCCAGTGCAACTGGCAAATTTCAATTAACCAGTCAACTACAGTCATCATCATGTTTCAACATCTCAGCGGTTATGCCATCTACTCCCAGAGCCTTACGATTCTGGATATATTTTAGAGCTTTACACACCTCTTCTCTTGAGATCTCTCTTTTGGTTCCATCTCTCACTGTGATATCATCTGCTTCTGCCTCAAAATCCAGTTTGCTTTCTTGATCTAATAACTCACAAAAATATTCACCTCATCTTTCAGTTAACTCATTCTGCTCCCATATAATTTCTCCGATCCTATTCTTCACACAATTTGAAACTTGATTTCCCTTATTTTTCCTGTCTCTCGTGTACTTTGAGAAAGTTTTTCTATCTTTCCAGAAAGCCCATTTATGCCTTTGCACCTTTTCTTTCGTATCTTTTGCCTTGCCCCCTTACTTTGGCGAACCAGCTTAGTTGCCTCGCTTCTTACAGCGATATTCATCCTCTGAAATTCTACCTTGCAACATCCCCAAATAGGCTTCCTTCCTTTTCTTTACTACTTCTTCGATCTGACTATAACACCAAGCATCACCTTTAATGTTACCCACAATTGTTGTACTATAGACCTCTATCTCACGATCGCCGAATTTCTGGATCAGGAGTTGCAGTTCATCTAGCACTTTCAAGACGCTTCCCTAAGGAGAGCTGCCTAGATTTACTATGAGAAATTTACTTCCCTCACTTCCGATACCCAGGGCTACCACTTGGTGGGTGCATCCTAGTTCCAGGAACGTGAGGCCCGGTTACAGGATGACCGTGGCCACCATGGTTTTTATACTCACGGGTAGAACTGTAGATGGGAGTTTGGAAGTCCCACTATTCTGCCATTGTGATTGTACGGCTCTTGCAAGAGCAAAATCCTGATTTCATGCGCATCGGCCAGTACCTGTACCTCGGCAATAGTAGCTCTGCCATGGTGAACATCCAACTGAAACACTCTTGAACCTGTCGATCCCGACTCAACCATAGTTGGTACTGAAATTTTAACATTCTCACTTCCCTAATCACGCTCGGACATTTATTGTCCAATCTGGAATGCCCTACTTCCAGCTTGAGCTTAAATTTTCAATTTGCACTTTCACAGTTTGAAGTGTGAGGTGCTTTATCACACTTAAAGTGCTTGTGACCTGCTTCACGGCACTTCACACACTTGTCGAATACCTCTTGTCATTTGCTCTTCAAATGCCAGAAGCCGTTGCACTTGAATCACCGGACTTTTCTCAGGCACTCTCGATTGGAATGAATGGTCCACCTAAGACTGAGCTTTCCATTATCATAGCCCCTTTGAAGGCCGCTGGGTCTAGTCCTGCCCTCCATTGGCTTCTTCCACCTTTTACCTCGAGATGGCGATTTTGTCTCAGAGGGCCTCCTTCCTCATCTGAAGATGGATAGTGCTCCAGTAGTCTCTGCTCGGCTTCCGCATTGCAGAGATCACTGTCGACTCGGGAAACGGTGGCCTTATGGAGTCAGTCGTTTCTGGGGCTGCTTTGGTACCAGGCTGTCCTTGGTACCAGGATTGGTGTTCACCTGAGTCTCGAGCTTAACGAGTTCCTCCGAAGACGAACACTCTACCATCACACCCTTGTTCGTTTTGCGCAATTGCGCACTCGTATCTGCAGTTTTGCAGTGTTTATCGGCACCTGAAGCGCAGTCTTGATTTCCTCCAAAGTCACCCCTGGTTTCTTAGAGTAGACAAGAAGCACTTTCTTCCTCTTTTCCCTCTTTGATTTCACTGTCCCGGGCTGAGCGAGCACTGTGCCCAACTTGCCCTTCCTTTTTCTAGCTCATTTGCATATGACTGTTGAGGAGCTGAGACCTTCATCTCGCTCATCTCTTCCAGCCTACCACGAAGTGCGCTAATCTCGAAGCACTGGAAGGTGTAAAGCTCAAACACTTTACCATCAAGTGTTCTGAGTTTCTTTTCCTTTGCAGCTGTAAGGTTTTTGGAGGATTGGATCTCCTCCTCCAGCTTTAATACAAGTGCCGGAATCTCACTGGTGACATCCGGAGATTTCTCCTTATCAGCATCGGGTAGAGTCAGAGTTTTGGTACTCTGGTTCCCTCGTTTCTGGCATTTCACTGGCCGATGTGTTGGCCATTGTGCTAGTCGGCACCCTGGGGCTCTCCAACGTCGCCAATGATTTGACCCCGAACTTGGCTCCTCCTTTGATTGAGGGGTCCAGCGCGACGACGGCGCGTCGGGGTCGGATAGGTAAGGAGTTGCTCAGCTCTAAAAGAGCTTTTCCGTCCAATTGATTGACACTGAGGTAGAACAGGCATGCAATGAGCGGGAACCTGACCGCGCTAATACGCTTCCCCCTCAAAATCAAAATTATTTTCTCTCCTGATAGCTCCCAATCATCCCGGCTGGATATCCTATCCGCCGGTCCTTCAAAATGTAAGACAGATCCGGAAAGCGCAGTGGTTGCGGAAATTGACGACAATCTACACAGACAGACAACAGCAATGAGCAAAGACAGGAATCAGTTGTCATAACACAGCTGGAGAGTGCAACAAGTCGATACTTAACGCTCAGTGCGCCACGAATACGTTAAAACAGGCTTAACGCTCCGTAATCTATGTAGTTTGTGAGCAAGGAAGGCGCTAGGTCTTCCAAGAGTTTTATCGTATTCAGGAAGTGTACAGAGGAGACAGCATAGCTCGCAGCACGGTTCTTAAATTTTAGAAAGAGTTTTGAGAAGAACCTCAAAAGACAGCGGACCTTCTCCGATCTGGGCAATGTCACCGCGCAATATCCCAGGAAACCATCGCGGTTGTGGACAATGTATTGAGGGAAAACCGCCAAGTGATATTTCGACAACTAGCATAGGACTTACACATTAGCTTGGGAGGATCCCACAAGTGTCTTCCACAGTAATCTCGGGAATTGAAAGTTCTGTGCACAATCGGTTCCAAAACACCTATCTCTAGATCAGATTACAGAGCATATGGGTGTGGCGTTAGAACACCATACATGCTACTAGGAGAGGCAAAATAAGTTTATTTCCCAAATTATTGTTTGCGACGAAATTTAGGGTCACCGCTATGAGACAGAGACGAAACGCGTGAGAACGAAATGGAAGCACGCTGCATCACCTGCATAAAAAAAGACAACCTTGTCACGCTAATGCAAGCAAGAAAATACTCACCTTTTGCTTTCATCAGAAGGGTTCAATACTCATTACTAGGGCACTACATGATGCAACCATTAATTCTGAGAGGTACTGGGGCAACATGTATAGATTCCCCTACATCATCTGAAAACAAAAATGATCCAGGGGTGCTGACAGTTTGTATCATGCTCCTGCGATGCAGCTCACAGTCTCACGTCACCCGTCGGAGCACAGAGACATTGCAGAGCTTCTTCTTAGAATTCCCTACTCATACTACTTAGAGTCACTATCTGTTACCACGTGACTTTCACATCTTCGGACCGCTTAAAAGTTTCAAGAACCGAAGATTTCCGTCAGACGACGACTGGTTTACCCATGAGCTTCCTTCCTTCCTTGTCTGCGGAAGGTATCAAACTGTTGTGCAGAGATGAGATGCATGTTTCAACTCAAGATATGAGTATGTGTGGATAATGTAACAACCTAGTCTTTAATATTTTATCACCCTATGGTGAAACCTAATAAACCAATATTGAAGCACAGCCTCAGCTCACGTTTCATTTGAAAACCTTTATGCATTCGCCGTTGTCAGATGCCATGCAAAAGAATATCGTGGCTGTTTTTACCAATCCTTTACATTTCTTGTTTCAAAACTGCTAACAACATAAGTGTGTGAGTTAAGTCGCAAATGAGACATTTATAAAATTACACCTTTAGACATACATTTTGTTTACACTGATCCAATAGATGTTTCTTGTAGAGTTTTATACTCTGATTCCAAACCCGCTTTCAAAATTTTCGTAGAGTGTACCATTCACATGAAAATCGGTGCAAAAGATGCCTCAGGCTATGATGTAACCCTGCAGTTGCTATTGCATCATTTTTCATTTTGAATGGGTGGAACATGACGTAATATGCATTGCACAGTTGCAGAAAATGATGCAATCACTAGTGCATGTATTTGGTAGTAATTGCATCACCTCAATTTCTTCCCTTCTTACCTTGCATGTCAAACAGCGTTCATCAGTGGCAATCTTAGTGCGTGTTGTATTCCTTGCAGTTGAAAGATGTCTCGTAAATGCGTCAAGTTTAATAAAAATTTTGTTACGTGTGCTGTGAATTTACTTCAAAATTGGAGTAGAGACCATTTCCAAGATTAATAAAGAAATCACTCGAACTTTATTTTGGTTTTAAAGTCGATGACCAGAATAAATGCGAGGCGCCGCACGCATGACACAGAAGCTGTATGATAAATCTTTGATCATTGATTAAAGGAATATGACACTCTATGCTGCTTACTGTTACAATTATTTGGGGGGAGCCAACTGACTGGATCACAGATTGCTACTTTTGTCTTGCAAATGTATAAGAACTTTTATTTAAAAATAAAGAAAGCACTGGGTATTCAAATTCTCCATCAGTTTTGCGATCGTCTGATTTACCAGTGCTGAAATACCCAACGTCTGAAGAGATTGAGAGTATTGAAGAACCTTGAACAGATCAAGATTCTGCAGCTGAATACTCATCAAAATTGAGATCATGTGAGAGACTTCAATCTTTTGTAAGTTTATACAGAATGGTTAGAAGATGTTATAAAGTTAGCAGAGAATGGTTGTAGTGTACTACAGGGATGGAATAAAGTTCATACACACACAGAATGGTTGTAGTGTACTTCAGCCGGGATGGAATAATGTTCATACACACACAGCATGGTTACAGGTTACTCCAAGGATGGAATAAAGTTCATACACACTGTGACGTGTATTCTAAATTAACTTTCCTTTTAGTTTCTTTCCCTATGTAAATCTTGATTTTGTTCTCAGTTATACTTCACACTTAACGTGATATCTTTTCTCTCAAACGAATACTGTTGGCAACACAATTGAGGTTGAATGAACGTGACGTATGCCTGTTATTAGATAAGAACCAGAGATATAAACTACGTGACAACAGTTGCTCGTGTGTGGTGGAATGTGGAATGTGGTTGATACTGATTTGCTATGTGAAGTGCTATATCTGTGCTGGAGAAATAAAGCATCATTTCCGTAAGTTTGACTTCTGTTTTAAATGTTTCGTCTGGCCGTTAGGGTTTAATTTAGGAACTCTTGCATCATATGATTATGTTTTTAAAATAACGTATCAGTACGTAAAGACTTTTACGTAATAACACACAGAACGGTTAGAGTGTACTCCAAGGATGGAATAAAGTTCATACACGCACATAAAAATGGTTGGAGTGTACTCGAAGGATGAACTCCTCTTGCTAAAGGAACTGACGTTACATTTTTCAGATGCCATCATAATCAGCTCCATAGCAAAGTGTTCTTGGTCAGGCTGCCAAGGATATTGTGGCGCCACAAAATAATCTGGCAGGCGGTCACTTGGGCAACACGGCAACTTGGTGCGAAAAGCAAGAATTTGTACAGGTAGAAATAAAAAAAAAGAAAAGAGAAAGAGCCCGAAACTAAAAAAGGGAGTCTAAAAATTTCCGTTCAGCCTTCGCTTTCGGAAATTCTTGCCTGTATTTTCAAGCTGAAACACAAAGATTTATGGAATACAATTATATATACTTGTAAGAGGATTATCACGAGAAAAACGAATACCGTAAGAAGTCTTTGCTTCGTCAACTTCCGTTTAAATAGAAGGTTATCCCCTTCATTTTCAAACTTAAATGCAAACATTTATGTAACTAAATAACTAAATGATATTTAACAGCAAGGCAAGACAGGGAAAACACCTTGAAAAAATTCGATCGCACAGAAATATATCTACGCTGCCTTTAGCTTCCATTGTTGGGTATTTTTACCTTTATTTTTATTAATACACTGCCGGACAATTGCTAAGGACGGATGACAATAGCAACGATAGCAACCATAAAATGGAAGGCAGGAAAATGTGGAAATTAGCATAAGTGCGGGATACAGTAAGACGTGTTGTGCGTATGCAAATTTTGGATTGCCGAACTTGTTCGTGACGTCATAGCGTTGATAAGAGATGTAAAGGATTTGACGCGTATTGACCGTTGTTGTTCAAACGCAAAGTTGAAAGGGAAGGAATCAATTGACGAACTTGCAATTTTCAGTATGTCTTCCCGACATCACCTAGATGATTTTACGCGTGGTCGTATTATTGGCAAGATTAAAAAAGGGCGAAAAATAACAGATGTTGCCAGGGAGTTCGACGTCAGCCACAGTGTTGTTTCAAGGCTTTGGAAATCATTTCAAACAAATGGAGAGTGTAGCAAACGTCACGAGGGAGGTCGTGTTCGCAGTACGACAACTGCAGAAGATCGGTACATAGTGCTATCAACAAAAAGACACCGGCGCAGCACAGCTAGTGAGGTAGCAAATCAGTTTATGGCTGCTACTGGCAAGCGGATCTCCCGAAAAACTGTCGCCAGACGTTTGCATGAAGGAGGACTATACGCCCGCCGTCCTGTTGTGTGCATTCCATTGTCCAGACGTCACCGTACCGCCCGTTTGCAATGGTGCCATCAACATCGCAATTGGACTGATAACGACTGGTCTGCTGTCCTCTTCTCAGACGAGAGTAGATACAGTCTATCGTCTGATTGTCGATGACAACTGATCTGGCGTGATAGTGGTACTGCATATTGTCCAGCAAACATACAGGAAAGGGACCGATATCCGACATGTAGTGTCATGGTATGGGCTGGCATCATGATCAATGGCCGTACGTCCCTCTATGTGCTTCCAACTGGGACTATGACTGGCCAACGATACATTAATGATGTTCTGCTACCTCATGTTTGCATGTTCCGTTGTGCTGTCGGTGCTAGATTCATTTTCATGGACGACAATGCAACATGTCATCGAACAGTCGCTGTCCAGGAGTGTCTTGAGAGCGAGGATATTCAACGCCTCGTATGGCCAGCACATTCTCCAGATCTGAATCCCATTGAAAATGTGTGGGATGCTTTGGGGAGGAGTCTTGCTGGTCGCCAATGCCCTCCAATAAACAAGGACACCCTCATCCGTGCACTGACAGAGGAATGGGATAAATTACCCCAACAGCTGCTTGATAATGTTGTGCAAAGCATGACACGACGTGTGGAATCTTGCATCGCCCTCCATGGTGGCCATATCCCGTATTGACATCTTACGCCGGAACGCCTGCGGACGGTAATTGCATTTTTTTCACGTTTACGTATTCTGCACAAAATGGCCTGTTTGTCCCTTGAACACGTTGCAAAGCCTTCTGGATTTCAGAGCACAATAAATTGTCTTTCTTGTAATGTCCTGGCATTCTGACATTATTTTATTTCACTTGGCATCCAACCACACTTACTTTTTTATGCGCTATATAGCCGTTTATGATCCGTCCTTAGCAATTGTCCAGCAGTGTATAAAACCAATCGCTCCTACATTCTTGATGAATAACTATAAAGGACAGCGTTTCTGTACGAACAAATGATTAGGTAAATCAAAGAACCAATAAAATTAACAGCCGTAAAACTTTCAATTCATTAGTTTAATCTAAAGATACAAATTAGTACTTTCGGGCTACGTTGGTCCGGTCTTCAGATGTGAGGTGAACATTTGAACAGTGCAGCAATTTATACAAACCAGGGCAGTATTGGTAAAACATAGCATGTGTGTGTTACGCCAGCGACATTTAAGGTGGAGCCGACCCCCGTTTTGTCCAATATCCTCTGGGTTATTATATAATACTTTTCCATATAGGTAGTAAATCACATGGTATGTAATGATTACAACATTTGTTACGGGCTTTACAAATAAATAGTCTTTTAGTCAATAACAGCATTGAACGGGATCTTGGTGTTACTAGGGTTCTTGCAAGGTCCCAATCAGCGTAGAAAGCTCCATCGTTGAAAGTTTTCCATCTTTATTATTAAATCGAAACTTTTCTGCAACAAAATGATATTTAATAACAATATTTGAACAGAGGAAGCACGCGCAAACAAATTACGATTACGGAATTAATCTTTGTTCCGTTCAGCTTCCGTTTTAAGAAACATTTTCTCAATTTTCAAGCTTAAATGCAAATATTTATGCAATAAAACATTTAACAACAACACAGAGCAGAAGGGGCATCGTGAAAAAGGAAACATCATGCACATAATTTCATGTGTTTCCCTTGAAGTGCGTCGGACATCTGTGGGATACAAGGGAATGTAAACAGAATGCAGCGGTCCACGCCAGCTTATCCTTTCGTCGCAGAAATCCCCGAGATGCCGTACTGGCACAAAATATCCGAGGAAATCTTCCATGGTCTCGTGTGGTCGATGCCTTGCCAGGCGTAAGTATTTATATCGGAGTAACACACTTTTTTGAAAAAGTGTTCATAATGCTTTAGATCTTGAATAAATGTGATCCGTGTTTGTGTGTGATTTAAGCACCTCCATTCACCCACAAATACGTGGTAAAAAGTAATCTGAAATATATCATTTCCTTCACAGTTTATTTAAACTTTTACATACACTTAAGCATAAAGCTGCAAACGGTGAAAATGCTAGGCCTTTAATCAATTATCCCCTCAATCGCACGGACACAAACACAAGCACCACATAAGCACACAGGCCGCAAGAACGCACATTAAGAGTAAGCACTCCTCATCACTCATAAGTAAACGAAAGAACACCTGACAAATTATTTTTTATAGTTATCACATCCAAATGTTTCACGGCATATGGTCAATAGGGGTGATCGGAAAAGCATTTTTTAAAGTTGTGGTTCGATAACGCAGAAATAAAGGTGCGTTAGGGGATCTTTATAACATGTAAATACACTTTCACCACGAAGCCAGAAATAATCTAAAAGCCTCTAGAAGGGTTCTCTGTGGATACGTAGAAATTAGAATTTTGCTTACAGTTGCAAACCACTTACAGTGAGCAACTTTTTCACGTGCTCTCTGTGCTAGGCTGGGTGGGACGCCTCAGCTGGGATGAGAAGCGTAAATACCTATCAGGTTCTGTATATCGCTCTCATCCCACCTGAGGCGTCTTACTCAATTATAGGCCTTTCATCCCAACTGAGGCATCCTACTCAAGTATAGGCATCTCATCCCACCTGAGGCGCACTAATCAAGTAGACGCCTGTCATACCACCTGAGGCGTCCCACTCAAGTATAAGCCTCTCATCCCACCTGAGGCGTCCTACTCAAGTATAAGCCTCTCATCCCACCTGAGGCGTCCTACTCAAGTACACGCATCTCATCCCACCTGAGGCGTCCTACTCAAGTACACGCCTCTCATCCCACCTGAGGCGTCCTACTCAAGTACACGGTTCTCACCCCACCTGAGGCGTCCTACTCAAGTACACGCCTCTCACCCCACGCCACCCCGGTGGCGCAGTGGTCTAAGGCGCTGGTCTCTGATCATTCGTCCGTAAGGGGTCCGGGTTCGAATCCCGGTGAGGCATGGATGTTGTGTTTGTCTTAAGGCACTGGCTCTCTCCCTTCCCTGGAGCCAGTGACCCTAAATTAGGGACGGGCGACTGCTTATAGCCCATTGAGTTGCTCACGGTGGTCGTTAAACCTCCAAACAACCAACCAACCAACCTCTCACCCCACCTGAGGCGTCCTACTCAAGTATAGGTCTCTCATCCCACCTGAGGCGTCCTACTCAAGTGAAGGCCTCTCATCCCACCCGAGGCGCCCTATTCAAGTACACGATTCTCATCCCACCTAAGGCGTCCTAATCAAGTACACGCCTCTCATCCCTCCTGAGGCGTCCTACTCAAGTATAGGCCTCTCATCCTACCTGAGGCGTCATACTCAAGTATGGGCCTCTCATCCCACCTGAGGCGTCCTAATCCAGTACACGCCTCTCATCCCACCTGAAGCGTCCTAATCAAGTACATGCCTCTCATCCCACCTGAGGCGTCCTACTCAAGTATAGGCCTCTCATCCCACCTGAGGCGTCATACTCAAGTATGGGCCTCTCATCCCACCTGTGGCGTCCTAATCCAGTACATGCCTCTCATCCCACCTGAGGCGTCCTACTCAAGTGAAGGCCTCTCATCCCACCTGAGGCGCCCTAATCAAGTACACGCCTCTCATCCCACTTAAGGCGTCCTAATCAAGTACACACCTCTCATCTCACCTAAAGCGTCCTACTCAAGTGAAGGCCTCTCATCCCACCCGAGGCGCCCTAATCAAGTACACGCCTCTCATCCCACCTAAGGCGTCCTAATCAAGTACACGCCTCTCATCCCACCTGAGGCGTCCTACTCAACTATAGGCCTCTCATCCCACCTGAGGCGTCCTACTCAAGTACACGCTTCTCATCCCACCTGAGGCGTCCTACTCAAGTACACGCCTCTCATCCCACCTGAGGCGTCCTACTCAAGTACACGGCTCTCACCCCACCTGAGGCGTCCTACTCAAGTATAGGCCTCTCATCCCACCTGAGGCGTCCTACTCAAGTGAAGGCCTCTCATCCCACCCGAGGCGCCCTAATCAAGTACACGCCTCTCATCCCACCTAAGGCGTCCTAATCAAGTATAAGCCTCTCATCCCACCTGAGGCGTCCTACTCAAGTATAGGCCTCTCATCC
Source organism: Macrothele yani (assembly GCA_039090855.1). NCBI lineage: Eukaryota > Metazoa > Arthropoda > Arachnida > Araneae > Macrothelidae > Macrothele > Macrothele yani. Next base: position 133,706,806 of record CM077010.1, on the reverse strand, counting down.
CACCTGAGGCGTCCTACTCAAGTATAGGCCTCTCATCCCACCTGAGGCGCCCTAATCAAGTACACGCCTCTCATCCCACCTGAGGCGTCCTACTAGTACTCAAGCTATTTCTTTCAATGTCCGGAAGAGTTACCTGCATTTTGTTGAATTTCGGTATTAGAAGGTTTTCACAATTTGGTAATAGGGCCTTTTGGGTTAATGCTAATTCGCCAGTTGTGTGGAAACAAGTGACGGAAGGGCAGTTCTTTGCCATGGAACATGAACGCGAACTAGTGCAGTAATTTCTGCAAAGATTTTGAATGAGCCGTGTGACGCCTTACTTTGGCCCCGATATTCAATTTCAACTGAAGATTCGGTGATCGTCGTCTCCTTCTTCAAAACGTGTAGAACGATTTTTCTGCTCATTAGCCTTCAGGTGTCGTATATGTCTTGAATGTTCCGACCTGCGTTTCCCCCCCGAACTTATGCGCTCTTCTTTCAATCGCTTATTGTGTTTCTTGTCATAAACTAAGGGGTGATCTTTTCGCTCATCAAACTGTCATGTGAGTAATGTGTCCGCCTGTTTACGGTCCGTCTCCATCAGTTCATCATTTTTGTGTCTTCTAACTAGATTCCTATCAACTGCCTTGGAGGTATGAGTTGGATTAAGCATTCCCAAGTCATCCACGGTAGTGGTAGGGAACATAGCCCCGGCTTTTCTTGACACACCTGTGCGTATGGAGACATAACGAGAGCGCTGAACTTGGAAAGTTTTGCAGCATGATCTTTCAAGCGCTTTCTAGATTCAAATCCAGTGTCCGCTGCGCTGAACTTGGAAAGTTTTGCAGCATGATCTTTCAAGCGCTTTCTAAATTCAAATCCAGTGTCCGCTGCGCTGAACTTGGAAAGTTTTGCAGCATGATCTTTCAAGCGCTTTCTAGATTCAAATCCAGTGTCCGCTGCGCTGAACTTGGAAAGTTTTGCAGCATGATCTTTCAAGCGCTTTCTAGATTCAAATCCAGTGTCCGCTGCTTTATATGAGCTGTTTGTTTTTGTGAAGAACTTTGTAATTCTTTTTGGTCCACCGTATTCACACTTCCAGTGCACCGGATTCTTTTGATTTTCATAATCCTTCCATTTTCTTCTGCCTCTTCATAGTTTGGATATCAACACCTCCGCTTACCCTCTTCGGATTTGTTCGTTGATCATGTTGGAAGGGTCCCACAATTTCAGGAATTTCCGAGGCACCTCGCTCTTCCAGTTCTCCCCTGTCTTGCACTTTAAAAGTGCTGATGTCAAAGAGTGTATTTGTCGCATGATCTGTGAATTTCCTCAATTTCTGCATTTTTTTCACAGAAAGAAATTTATTTGCATTCTATGATCACCTCATTACAGACATTGACACACGCGTTCTTGTGTCAATGTCTGTAAAGAGGCACTATGTCACACTTACTCATATTACCAGGTACACCCCTAGCAACGTTCTTGACAGCACGGTGTATCAATGTTCTTCGAGTTTAGATGTTGCCGCTCAGACGGATATTATCTTATCCCTTCACTGTAACTAGGATGACGCCATTTCAGAATCTTACGCTCTGCACCATAATACCTGAATATCGGGCATTCCTCATACGCTATTTTCTTCTTGTCACGCTTTGAGGGAATTCTTAAATACACTGCCTGACAGAGAAAATGCCATTCCACGAAGAACTGAACGCAGCGCCATGCAAATTTCAGAGTGGGTGCGCACGTACAAGTTATGCAAATGATTGCATTTGCAGGCCAATCGAACGAACGACGCGCGGGATATAAGCGGGCAATCAGACTGTGAGGCTATTAGCCAAGACATCGTCACGGCCGGTAGAAGTGAGTGGTTCTGCTGTAACCGTGTCTGGAGAACGAACAAGGGATGTCAATGCCGTTAAGACGTCGTCGTACGTGATTTCTTCAAATTGATGGGTTCACGAGAGGTGTCATCATAGGCCTTGGTACCATCGGATGGTCCTTGCGTCGAATTGAGAAAGGAACGCAACGTGATGCCACAACCGACTGTCATATTTGGAGACAGTTGTTCAAAGCAGGATCTGTGCAATGTCGTAGGGGGACCGGAGCACCGAGACGGACGTCCGAGAGCACAGATCGTCGCATCCAACGTCATGCCGTAGCGGACCCACAGGACACAACGAGCGACATTTTGCGGAGTGTACAGGGAGGTTTGGATGTTCCAATATCGATGCGGACAGTGTCGCGCAAATTGGCTGCGTCTGGTTTGCTGTCCAGCTGTCTGTTGCGAAGGCTACTCTTAACAGCGAGCCATCGTCCTCACCACGTGGCGTGGTGTTGCTCCAGAGCTGCAATGGGTGCCGAATGGAACAGTGTGGTGTTCAGGGACGAATAGCTGTTCTGTCTCACCAGGGATGGTCGCCGTGTGAGAGTCTGGAGGCGACGTGACCAACAGGCGGATTGATCCGTCATTTTGGAGCTCCACACGGACCGGCAACGTGGAATCATGGTGTGGGGTGCTATCAGCGCCAACAGCCGCTCACCGTTGGTACGCATTATGTTCACATTGACAGCACGCCGCTATGCTGACGAGGTGTTACGGCCGTGGCACTACCATATCTGCAGGTCATCCCAAACGCCGTTTCTCAACAGGATAACGCCCGACCGCATACCGCTTGGATCAGCGTGAATACTTTACAGGGCATGCAGAATGCTTTCGTGGCCAGCACGACCCCCGACTTTTCGCCCATCGAGCATCTGTGGGACACTACTGGACGTCGGTTGAGAACCCTTCCACACCCGCAAAATGAAGAGGAACTATGGACTCGGATCAACACCACATGGTCTACTATACCCTAGAACTCTATTCGGACTGTCATTGGCACGATACCACGTCGGACTCAACGTTGTATCGACTAAAATGGAGGCCACACTACTTATTGATCATCCTTTATATTTGGCCACTGGAGCCTAGTCTGTATGTGACAATTAAATCATTTGTTCAGGACCTAGTTGACTATCTGTGTGTGCCGTTTGATCAGTTTTCGAGCATTCCTTCATACTGTGGCAATTTCTGCGTCAGGCAGAGGAATTTACATTCTAAAAACCATTTGAAGATAACTTGGAGATTACGGCGAATTCACTCCACACGTCGATAGGATGCATACCCTTGAAACCGTTTACATAGAAACTTACTACCTTGGTAGCCGACGCAGCAAAGGTGGTGACGGTATTGTTTGAGTCAAGTCAGCACGCATGGCTGCACACCGCCATTGAGGGTTATCTTGTCGTATCACTCTTCCACATCGCCCGAAATATAAACAACTCCTCTACCCATCGCACCTCAGAGTCGACATTCGAAACGACCTGTCTCGTACATGATGCACTCTCTTGGTAATTCGTTTTATCAGATAATCCTTTAAAGCTTATATCTCGTGAACTGCGCAGCACAATACCAAAAGTCATGTCTCTTAGTCCCCTAGGGGAGCCACAGGATATTGACTTACACAACCTAGTTTTTTCACACGTTATGAGGATTATCTTTTTCACGAGCGAAACACAACTTTTGGAAAAAACACTACTGTTTGTGAAAATCGCAACACCATGAAGGACTGCTGTATTAGCTTGAAACTTACAGGATATGTACAACAGGTTGAGACATGTAAATGATTAAAATCTCAGTGAAAATGTGCATGCGGTTTCGGAGCAGCGCCCTCTGAACTGTCCGGTCTTGGTTATCAAGAGCTGGTTCGAACAAAATGTTTCAATCAGTGAAGAGCCGACATTGAGTCGAAAGGGTGTTTCTTGTTTCTCACTATGTCCAGTCTCCAAAAAAAAGTCTCATTATAAACACCTGACGGACTTTGAGCAAGGAAAAATTATTGGGATGAGAGAAGCTGAAATTTCTTACCGCAGAAGTGCCGTTCGAACAGGACGAAAAACCAGTACAGTGATGGAAACGCGGCATCAGTGGACAGATGATGATCAGACGCACAGAAATCCGAGAAACGCACCTCAAAATCGCACTACTGCATGGGATGATAGACACCTCCATCACATAGCAGTCATCGATCGCACAACGACATCCACGGTGTTAGCGCAGCTGTGGAGCACTTTCAGGTTTTGCACTTCAGCAGAGTTCGACGTCGTCTGCTTAACAGAGGACTGGTCGCTAGAAGCCCTTTGCTGCGCGTTCCTTTCATCCTCAATCACACACGCTTCAATCTGCCATGAGGCCTCCAACATGGACACTTGATTGGCAACAGGTTGTGTTTTCTGACGAGTCACGATTCAACGTGATGCATCATGATGGTCGCATATCTGTTCGAAGACATCGTGGTAAATTGCACCTTGCAGCGTAATACTGCCCAACACCAAGTATCATAGTAGGGGCCGCTGTTGGGTTCAATGAGGGAAGTCTCAACACCCAACGACACATCAGGGATGTTTTAGACGTAGAAGTGATACCCTTCCTTTACAATTTTCCTGGCGGTAAATTTCAGCAGGATAATGCTCAGCCACATGTGCCCCGGGATGCCCAGGACCTTTTCCATGCATGGCAGATACCACTTCTTCCGTGGCCTAGACGTTCGCCAGGTATATCCCCGATCGAACATGTCTGGGATATGGAAGATAAGCGACTAGCACCTCAAACGGTTCTGCCATTCACAACAAATGAACTCTTGTCATATATAGCAGCATCCTGGTAGGCTATTCCTCAGGACGATATCAAAAATATCTTCCATTCAATTTCTGGCTGTGTAAAGGCCATTACTGCTGGAGGTGGCTTCACAGGATACTGAGTTTTGAAGTGAAAAAATCTTGTATAGCTGTACAAATGCAATCAGTTATCTCCTGTTACATGACGAATCTGTGATATAAATTTCGTTATATATAAATTTCATTAATAGATTTCGTTATATATAAATAGGACGATTCTTTCTTGGTGTTGAAATTTTTACAAACAGTAGTGTAAGTTTCTTCCATCATCCATAATGATCAAAGAGGAATATATTTGATAAACCTGTCTTGAAAAGAAATGGTAACAATGAAATAAATATGCGACGGAAAGAATAATGGGAGTTCGATTTGTATGGCCTTATACACTAAAGAGCAATTGAATTAGAGATACCTGTCTAGTAACGTGTAGAACCACCTTTCGCCCTGATGACGGCGGTGATTCGTCTCGGCATGGACTCGACAAGACACCGGAAACGTTGGGAAGCCATACGGATCCACGCCCCTTGAACAAGCTCCCACATTTCACGAAGATTTGATGGAGGGGAGTCAGAGCCTCGAACATCTCTCTCGATGGCATCCCAGATGTGCTCGATGAAATTGAGGTCAGGTGACCTAGCTGGCCAAGGAAGCGAGGTCACGTAGGTGGAGTGTTCATCCAACCATTCGGATACAATTCGGGAGCGATGGCACGGTGCATTGTCTTGTTGCAGGATGAGGTCCCCAGTGGAATGCTGAAGACGAACAAACGGGAGCAAACGGTCGTCCAGGATATCCCGGTAACGTTGACCTGCGAGGGACGATTTTGCACGTACCAGGGGTCCCATTTCAGTTAACGTAAACAGTCCCCAGACGAGAATGCCACCCCCACCAGCTTGAAGAGTACCCTGCTGGCAAGAAGGATCCATCTCATCATGTGGTTTGCGCCGCACTCGTATCCTGCCATCCTCAGGTACCAACGTGAATCTCGACTCATCAGTCCAGGCAACATTTTTCCACATGTCTAGGGTCCAGTGGCGATGTTCCGTCGCCCATGCTAATCTTTGCACACTGTAATGTGCGGTCAGCAGTCGTACCCTCGTTGGACGATGGCTTCTGTACCCCATAGCGAGGAGATGGTTCTGGATGGTGTGGCTGCTTACACGTTTATGAGTACCAGCGTTAAATTGCCGAGTGCTTTCTTGCACTGTGGTCCGTCTATCCGCTGTTACAATGCAAGCTAGCCGACGAAGACCCCGCTAATCCACACGCTGTTGTCCACGGCAGTTGGCCCTTGCAGGGATGGTTTTATCGGATTTGATGTACTCACGGTGCAACCGTGACACAGTGGCTCGTGAAAATCCCAGTGCCTGCACGACTTCCAAGATGGAGTGACCCATTCGTCGGGCCCCGACATTTTGCCCACGATCAAATGCGCTCAGATCCTTCGTCTTACCTATACTGCGTCCGACTCTTACTGATTCCCGTCCCATCACTCCTTATATTGTCGGATCGCTGTATACGTTATGTCATTTCCGTTTACAGCGCCGTCCTCAGCGCCACATTTGCATAACGCCAGCTTCTCTAATTCAATTGCTCTTCAGTGTATACATACCGCACATGGCTGTAGAATTTTTACAAAAGAAAGGAAAAGTGATAGACAGGTTTTTAGTAGCTTGTAGCCTCAAAGTATCGCTTACCAATTAATACACACTAGTAAAAAAGAAACGCTGCAAAGGAGGACTAAAAACAGCATGTACAACCCTGAAACTTCAAAAAAATTCTATCTGTGTTTTTACCTTAAAGTTATGCCTTCGTCTTCGTCGACGGAACGTTTTATTTTTACCTTGAATTAATGCTTTTTTTTTTGTTATATTAATGTCATAAAAAGCGTGGGCATTTTTTCTACATTCGCAGAGGTTTCCACCTGGTGTTTGCTTTTCCCACTCCTGAATGAAAAATGTGCACAATTTGTGTTTAGAAACTGGAGTAATTCATCGGAGAATTACTCTTCCGTTTATACTAAAAATCTTATGCTGATGCATATTTCAGTACTTTAATTAAGCGTTATTATCAATTCATTTGCGTCCGGTAGATTTTCTGAAAGCATACAACGATTCGTTTACAATTTTATATAAAACATGGATACAGTTATAAATTCCTGAGAAGGATACACATGGATATAGCTTTTACGTCTGAGGGAAATTACAGTTCCAAACACAAAACAGGAGTCAATAAGGATCAATTCAAAAGCTGTTTCGAAACAAGAACTGTTAGTTAACAATAATGATGATGAAATTATTAATAACATATTGGCCTTTACAGGGCTCATATTTTCTCATCATAGCAATACCGGGTGCGCCATATAAAAAAGGCCCCGGGGCCAGACGTTGTTAGGCGGTTTAAAGTTATTTGGCGGGTTTCCAGTTAAAACCGCTTTGTTCCACTTCTAACCGGTTTCTGCGTTTACAGCTGCAAAGGAATTCTCCGGAGTAGTTAGTCACAGCCAGAGCAGTGTAGGTACGCGGTCATAAGTGTAAGTGAAGTGAGAACAAAGACAACGGAAATGGTTTTAAGCCCGGAACAGCGGATTTTTATTGTGGAACAGTATTTCAGAAATAACTCATACAAGGTTTTAAATGAGTTCTTTAAAGAAAAATTTCCACATTGTGCAGTACCGGCGAAATCACTGGTACAGACGTTAGTGCGGAAATTTCGTGAAACCGGCAAGTTGTGCAACAAGAAAAGAAACAAACCCAAGACATTTCGTACTGAAGACAATATCAAGGATGTGTGCACAATGATGTTACGAAGCACTCGGAAGTCGATTCGCCGATCATCGTCTGCAACGGGAATATCTGCCACGTCATGCCGATGCATACTTAAGGTGAATTTGCATTTTCGGCAGTACAAAGGGCCGCGGGTGGCCAAGTGGGCAACGTTCGTGATTGCCGCGGAAAGGACCTCAGGTTCCACTAAATATCCGCCGTGCGTCGGATGGGCACGTTAAGACGTCAGACCCCGGGTACTGCACCCCCCCAGTAATAAATAAGGGCGTCATCCTCCCCCTTTTTACTTCGCTTCCGTGTCACTTTCCTGTCGGGCACTCTAGCCCAAATCTCCTAGCTTCCTATTTCTAAGGGTTGTTTAAGACCTGGTGTCAGACACTCCCTTCCTAAAAACCTCTACATATGATCATTTGATCGGCAGTACAAAGTTATGGCGCTCCAAGAACTTAAAACTCCTGATTAAGCAAAACGGATGCAGTATTGAAAGTGGTTTCAGGAGATCATTGTCAGCGGTGAAATGGACCCAACTATCACTAATATTTTTATTAACCCAACTATTACTAATTTATTACATGACAGATAAAGCATGGTTTCATCTGTCCGGGTATATCAATACGCAAAACAGCAGAATTTGGGCCGACACGAATCCCAGACGGACAATGGAGACTCCTCTGTGCGACCAAAAGATAGGCGTTTGGTGTGCTGTGTCTGCGAAGAGGATAGTCGGCCCATTCGTTTTCACTGACACCTTTAACTCGGAGCGCTATGTTCAGCAACTGTTCAACCCATTTGTTGCCGCACTTACAGAAGAAGAGCGAACATATGCTTTCTTTCAGCAGGATGGTGCAACGGCGCATACTGCGCGGAACAGTTTACGTGCTTTGCATGAAGTGTTTGGGGAGGACAGAACGGTATCTAAGGGACTATTGCCACTCAGATCGCCCGATGTCTTCCTACCTGTGACTTTTATCTGTGGGGAGCATTGAAAGAGAAAGTGTAGGGAACTAATCCGCACATCCTTGATGAATTAAAAGTGAACTGCAGATGAGTTGAGACGCATTACCAACAACATGTTCCGTCGTGTGCAGCTGTGTCTTGATGTCGGAGGACAGGACTTTCAACAATTGTTGTAAACGCCGGTACATTGCTACTATTTTCTCTCATTTCAACTATTCATTACCAGGTATAGTAACATTGCCTGCCTGTTGTCGTTCATTATACTCGGGACTCTTTTATACGGCACACCCTGTATTTTTCCTATAAAATATAACGATAATGGGATGCCCGACGCCACCTGTCCTGCGTAGGGAAAGAGCAGTCTCCTAATTTTAAGATGGCGATATACTGAAACACCGCCGGCATTGCGCAGTTGGTTAAATCGCTATGCATTGTGTGTGACTTGGACGTTTCTGACGGGTGTTAGAGCCCTAGTCTTGCCGAACATCTAGTCAGCGGTTTTCCGCAGACTTTTCATGTTGGGGACGCGAATGCGTAGATGGTTTCCTCTGAAGTCGGCCCGGCACGGGCTTTATCCCTGGACCCGCCTTTCTCCAGAATGCCTGTGTTTACCAGATGAGTGCCGATGCGCTGGTAGTAAAGCAATGTAAGACGAATGAAATCTAATCCATGGTAGCAGGCACCCGGGAATGTTACCCATGGTTGATGATGATACTGAAGCGGAAGATTCAGACATGGAAGGCAAAAGAGCTTTAAAAGTGGTCCGAATCAGTAACAGAAAAACTCACGAGTTGAGCAACATGGAAAGACCATTGAATTAAAAATGGCAAATTCAAGACTGTTATTTCAAACTGTTGTCACAAATTTTGAAAAGCAGAGCTACCACATGGAAGATATTGACGACGGGGACTTTCCAGTGAGTCTAAAATATGCCGTGAATGTATCTCTCTTGCCAGCATAAATTATACGCTGCTGTAAAACACTGGTTAGTCGACAAATGAGCAGCTTCTCAGTGCTACATGTTCTTCTTTACGAGAAGTGCCATATTACAATTGAAACCTAAAAAATATTTGGTAATGGGCAACAGAAATCGTTTTTTTGGTACCATGGGATCAGAAAAGAACCCCCAACCATCATACCGATTTGTAATTCGATGTAACACAAAACAGTGAGTTAATTATTGGTGAGATAACAGTACCGCTGCATCATAAATTTCAGATAGCTGATACCATTATTGTGCAATCATTGCACAAATTAAAGAGATGAAACGAAGCAGTTCGTGTTCAACTATATTAAGCATTTGATTTGTCCCAAGAGTAATTCGAAGATTGTTGTAACTCAACTTATGCTATGGGTCTACATAGCATGATGCTTTTTAACATGAATAAATATAATAATGCATCTATTCCAATTTCTACTGGTACAGTAACCATACTATAGATGAAGAAAATATAAATGGGGAGCAAATAAGAATACCAAAATAGTTTATGTTCTGACTAACATGTGTTCTCAATATCTATGAAATGAAAACAACACTTATAAATTAGCTGTATATTTCACTTAACTTACCTTCCCACCAACTTGCTGAAAATTTCGGTCAAAAATGCTTTCCTTCCTCTTTGGCTTTTAAAGTTATCGGTTTTAGGCTGACAGATAATCAAACGGAAAGAAATCGAAGGAAATCCTTTTGTAGCACATGAGATCGCTTTGTTCTTTTTATCAAAAGAGATAAATTAAAACAGGCAGAATTTAAATTCTGGGTTGCGTTATCAATTCCCTCTCTTCCGGTGAGGATGTTAAACTTCCATCATACTTCCCTTGCGTTTTCTTTTTTTTTTTTTAGGGAAAAGGCAGTTCCTTTTCGTTATAAAGAAGAAATTCGAAGAACCTGTAATCTGATTTATCGGGGAAAATTAGTATGCACTGCTGTACCATTGAAATCTGGAATTCCTTTTATTGACAGTGAATCAGGTCCTACGTAAGCACGATGCTACAGACGATTTTATAACAAGAGAGTTGACACCGAATTTTCGGGTGTAATAAGCACGTCTTTTGAATCCGTTCTGACGCAAATTAAATTTATCAAAGCCAATGGAACTGTTATGGAAAACAATAGATCTGACCAAAGAAAGAAGATTTTCAATCGGGTTTTTAATCCCCCAGATATTGCTGTAAACGGAATCGTGAGCTAACGGACTCTTAGAAAGAGGGATATCGACAAAAATAAGATGTGACTTTACGTCCCCTGGTGGGAAAACCATGCAATATTTTAGGAAGAAAGTATTCTCAAAAGGTTTATCCGTATAAGAGGTATCGGTTGTAGAAAAAAATTAGTCGAGTTTTCAGGAGCCCAGATTTTGCAACAAATACTTCATAAACAGAAATTAACACATATGACCCCTGGTGGCTAAACCATTATTTACCAAACATTAGAAATTATGTGAAAAATATTTTCCATCAGGTCTTGTATACGATGCAGGAAAAAATTTTCAAATCAGAGCTTTAGGAGCAGAAATAAAGCAGAAAACGCAATTTACCTTTGTGCCCCCTAGCTGAAAGTGCATGACTTACTTGAAAATTTTGAATTTATAGGAAACACTTTTCGCATCGGAAAGACTATCCAACAAAGAAGGAATTTTTCAAATCGTACACTTAGAAGTAGAGATATTGACAAAAATAAGATATACATCTACGCCCCCTGGCGTAGAAACCATGCATTTTTTCAAGAAGAAAATTTTCTTAAAAGGTTTGTCGACATGATTAGTATCGGTCAATAAACGACGTTTTTTTCAATCGAGAATTTAGAAGCTCATATTTTGCTGCAAATACAATTGAAGCGGAAATTAAGGTTTACGCCCCTTGGTGGCCAAACTATTCTTTACAAAAATTAGAAATTTTGTGCAAACGATTTCCCACCAGGAGCTATATCCGGTGCAGAAAGAATTTTTCAAATCGGAGATTTAAAAGCAGAGATATAGGGGGAAACGCAATTTACCGCTACGCCTCCTAACGGAAAGTTTATGAATGACTTGAAAATTTTGAAATTATATGAAAAACATGTCACATGGAAAACACTATCCAACAAAGAAGGAATTTTTAAAATCGGACTCCTGGAAGTAGAGATATTGACAAATATAAGATGTACATCTACGCCTCCTGGCGTAGAAACTATGCACTATTTTAAGAAGAAAATGTTTCTAAAAGGTTTGTCCACATGAGTAGTATCGGTCAACAAACGACGTTTTTTTCAATCGAGAATTTAGAAGCTGATATTTTGCTGCAAATACAACAGAAGCGGAAATTAAGATTTACGCCCCCTGGCGGCGAAACTACTTTTTTACAAAAATTAGAAATTATGTGCAAACAATTTCCCATCAGGAGCTGTATCCGGTGCAGAAAGAATTTTTTAAATCGGAGATTTAGAAGCAGAGATATAGGGGGAAACGCAATTTACCGCAACCCCCCTAGCGGAAAGTCTATGAATTACTGGAAAATTTTGAAATTATATGAAAAACATGTCACACGGAAAACAGTATCCAACAAAGAAGGAATATTTCAAATCGGACTCCTAGAAGTAGAGATATTGACAAAAATATGATGTACATCTACGCCCCCTGGCGGAGAAACTGTGGAATATTTTAAGAAGAAAATATTCCGAAAAGTTTTATCGATGTGAGTGGCATCAGTCCACGAAAGAATTTTTTAATCGATATTTTAGAAGCTACGATTTTATGGCAAATACATCAGAAGCAAAAATTAACACTTACGCCCCCTGGTGGTCAAAGTATTCTTTACCAAAATTTTTAAATTATATGCGAAAGATTTTCCATCAGAAGACGTATCCGCTGAAGAAAAAATTTTCAAATCGGAGTTTTAGAAGAAGAGTTCTCGGGGGAAATGTAATTTATATTTACGCCCCTAGCGGAAAATCTGTGCGTAATTTGAAGAAGTAATTATACCTAAAATAATCTTCGACATAAATGGAATCGAAAGGTATAATTTTTTTTCAATCGGATGTTTAGAAGCAATTATGCGGAATAAAACGTATTTTTGAATTCGACATCATTTGCGTTTATGCCCTCTAGCGGCGAAATTGTACATCGTAAAAAAAAAACATAATAAAGATCATCATTTGCATATTTCAAGCTTCCCAATGCAAAAAAAAAAAAAAAAAATTCAAATCGGACTAATAGTTGCTGAGATATCGTGGGTACAGACGGACGGACAAATCGATAACAGAAGCACGTTCTTTTTTTACAAAAGACGTGCTAATAATGCATTGAGGACTATGATGAGACAATAGCACGACTGCGAATGTAATATGCCCCGACTGGTGGAGCTACTTATTCCCTGTGCGGAATGCTGATAGGGCGTCACATATGCAATTGCTCCGTACGTGACATTTTTCGCAGCACTGAAGACTCCTAGGTCGACGATTGGAGATATGATATTCAAACAGAAGAAAGCTGGGGAAGAATCTGCCAAGAAACAACCCAGTAAACGTCCGAAGTAAACAGAACGTGACTGCAGAGCTCTACAAAGAACTGTTCACTCAGGAAGTAAATCACCGTTGTCGCAAATCACGCAAAATCTATGTGAGAATATTAAAATTAATGTTAGCACTAGTACAGTGCACACGACGCTGTACAGCATTGTGTTACCACTGTCCAGTAGTTATTCTAAACCGTACAGCGAAACACAAAATATCCGGTAGCTGATCTTGAAACCCACATCCTTCTGCTCCGGGGCCAAATGCTTCCTCAGTTAAGCAGCACTGACGGAATTTATCGCTGAAACTTTTGCCTTCTTGACATGTGCTTCACCTCTGTAGTACGTCACAACCGGTAATCACTTTGATTAACAGCGCACCCCAATTAACGTTTTGTAGGGAACGTCGATCTTGGACTGTTGACAAACAGAACATTTTAGTTTGAACTGACGATCTTGGACTGTAGACTAAGGGAAAACTACACTTTCGACTGTAGAATAATGTAAAATTATACTTTGGACTGACGATCTTGGACTGTAGACTCATGGAAAATTGTACTTTGTACTGATAATCTTGGACTGTAGAATAATGGAAAATTATACTTTGGACTGACGATCTTGGACTGTAGACTGCTGAAAAATTGTACTTTGTACTGATAATCTTGGACTGTGGACTGATGGAAAACTATATTTTGGACTGATGATGTTGGACTGTAGACTAATGGAAAATTATACTTTGGACTGACGGCCTTGGACTGTAGACTAATGGAAAACTATACTTTAAATTGACGATCTTGGGCTGTAGGCTAATGGATAACTATATCTACTTTGGACTAATGATCTTGGACTGTAGAGCAATGGAAAACTATACTTTGGACTAATGATCTTGGACTGTAGAACAATGAAAAACTATACTTTGGACTGATGATCTTAGACTGTAGAGTAATAGAAAACTATACATCGGACTGACGATTGACGGTACTATGTCAAGCTTTCTGATCGTCGTTCCTGCGTGGGGCGGATGCCTGGGAAATGGTAGCTTCTGGACTGTATTGTCCAGAAAATGATGTTTAGTGGAGGCCCCCTTCATGGTATGGAGCCATTTTTCGTTATTCGTCTTGGGCCATTAGTCGTTTTGTAGGAAACCATGATTTCTGAGCTTTACCTAGACGTCCTGAACCACTGTGTACTAACAAGGTTATGGCAGTCCTTTGGAGGAAGACCCATACTTCTATTGGCTGGTCTTCTCGCGTTGTTACTAACCGTTTCAGACCCAATAAAAGAAAGTCCTCTCAGGATGCAACGCATATCGTGGGGCCACAAAAAAATCTGCGGGCCCGTCAAAGAATCTGCGGGTCTGCGGGTCTTCCATGCACAGTAGATATCGCTTCTTTACGTTCGCAGGATATAACCCCGGTCGAACATGTCTAGGACATAGTAGCTAAGCGACTGGCTCGTCAAGCGCCTCCGCCAGCCACCACAAATGAACTTTGATCTCGTATAGCAGCAGCCACGAAGGTTATTCCTAAAGGCGATGTCTAAAACCTCTTCCATTCAATGTCACAGCGTGTCGAGACTGTTAACGTTGCTCGAGGCGGCTTCACACGCTAATGAGTTTTGATGCGAAATAATCTTTCACAGCTCTACAAATGCAATTAGTTATCTTCTGTAACATGAGAAAACTGTGATAGAAATTTCTTCTAAATAGCGCGATTCTTTCTTGGTATTGTAATTTTCACAAACAGTAGTGTAATTTGAACTTCAGACGGATCATGGAACAAGTTGTGATGATATGTACTGCTGTTTGTTGAAAACGCAACAACACGAAAAGTGTGTTTTATTGGAATCAAAGTAGCAGGTTGAGGAAGTCACGTGAATCGGTGCATATGATTACAACTCTAGCATCACATGCAGATGTGTAGTGCCGGCCACGCCTTCGTATTTCTGCCGTAGGATGTATAAAAGTAGGATGCACGGGGCGAGTTGCCATGGCCGTAATTTAGTGGTAGTAACTGAGTGTGCTCCGCAGTATCAGACGAGACCCGTAAGTACAACTCACTGACTTTAAACGACGCCGTTGTGCTGGACTGAGAGAAGGCGGACTTACCTTCTGAGACATCGACGCTCGTGTTGCACGCAGTGCAAGCACAGCGATGTGAATATGGCGTCTGTGCGAAGTGAAAGGTCTGACGCCCCGACATGAGAGGTCTGGACCCCAGCGACTGGCGACCCCAGATCTCTCTCTCTCTCTGTCTCTGACACACTCTCTCTCTCTGTCTGGAACGCTTGACGTCACAGCAAAGTTTGCATTGTTGCCCAATCACGTGTTGTTCAATTCATGTGTGCTCTCGAGATGTCAAAGTGATTGTCTGCTATATAATAGAACGCTATCACTTTTAGATGTGAAGGTGATTGTGTTCTAATTTAAAAACATTGGATTATCAGTGACACGAGCTGTAGTTTTCCGATCTACAAAGTTCGAAATGAATTCTTAACATCACAGCAAGTTGAGTTTCCACTCGATCAAATTGCGAAGTCAAGGTGATCACGTGCTAATTTAAAAAAAAAACATTGGATTATCAATGACTCGAGTTCTTTTTTACCGATCTACAAAATTCGAATTGAATTCTTAATACCACAGCAAGTTGAGTTTGCACTCAATCACACTGAGATGTCAAGGTGAACGCGTTCTAATTTGAAAACGCTGGTTTATCAATGACTCGATTTCTATTTATCCGATCTACAAAATTCGAATTGAATTCTCAATATCACAGCAAGTTGCGTTTGTATATACATTTAATTTAGCACAATTCGAGCAATAACTTGTACGCTTTAATTATTTTTTGCTTCTTTAATTCAACTAATTTTTCGAGTTTAGTGCTCATTATACTGTACAGTTTGCAAAATATCGATCTGTCTAAACGCTCTAACCTACAATAAAAACTGAAATCTTGAGATGACAAAGTGAGCAAAATTGCATCTAAAAGGAGATGTCGCCCCAATAACACAGTGTCGAGAATTTAGATAGTTCAGATTTGTAATGCCAGATGTGGCATTATTTCGTAGAAAAAGCTTCCGTATGAAGTTTCAAACTAACCGTCGAATATTACAGTCTAAAACAAAGAGTTGTTAGATAAGGCTTCGTCGAGCGCACGGAAGCCTCATCTAACAACTCTCCCATTCTCCTAACTAGCTTAGGAATCACCAGAATAGCCTTAATATGCCTTCCTTTTCTATCTGATTTCTTCTCTAAAGATGACATCGTAGAAAAGCCGTGAAAGGAACAAGTGTGTCGGAGAAAAAGTAATTTAACGCGAAAAATCAAAATAAAAGTTATTAAGGCAAGTTTACGCGAAAACAACTTTCCGAGTTTAGTGCTGATTATATTACACTTTTGCAAAATATCGATCTATCTAGACGCTGTAACCTACAATTGTTAAACAACAAATATTTTACACAAAATCTTATTTATCGCTAAGTCTTTTGAAAAACGGAAATAAGTAGCATAAAATTTTTAGTTCTAACATGAATGAGTTTTTACTAAATAAGTTCTTATTATATTTTTTTACAGAAATCCGGGTTCTATTTGATTTGTTTTCAATCTGCTTCAATTAAAAATTTCATTTCCTCATAGGACAGGCAACATCCCTATATATTAATAGTTATTAAAGCTTAAAAACAATCGTCCTATAAGACGGGCAGTCATCAAATAATATAATAGTGATAAAGTTCCTTTCGTGCTGTTAAATATCAATATCGAATAGTTATACCGTTTCGCACATGATAAAAAACTCGATCGAAGCACAATCCTTACGAGTTAAAAAACAACTTTACTAAAAAGCTTAAATAGATATACGTTAAAAACAGCGACATTAGGTTTTTCGAGCTCCACTTTGGGCTCATCTTCAGATTTTTAAATATCAAAATGTCTGTGCACGGGCTATAAAATATCACTATAGATCAATCATATCATTCTTAATCACGTGTCGAATCACATGACTGCACGTTGTACAATCCGTTAGGAGAATCGATTGCATGCAGGATGAGGTGTATGGTATCGTGGTTACGTGATGGCGTGGTCTTGTAAATTAGAACTCTGGTCCCTCTGAAATAGCATTTTCCAGGCTTGTGGGATGATATGTGGAATAGAGTCATTACAACATACATGTTCTTGAGCAAAGATACACAAACTTTCTGTAAATAAGAGTGATGATACGTTGGGCATCCTGTATGCTATCGATTCTCCTAACGGATTGTAAAACGTGCAGTCATGTGATTCGACACGTGATTTAGAATGATATGATTGACCTATAGTGATATTTTATAGCCCGTGCACAGACATTTTGATATTTAAAAATCTGAAGATGAGCCCAAAGTGGAGTTCGAAAGATCTAATGTCGTTGTTTTTAACGTATATCTATTTAAGCTTTTTAGTAAAGTTGTTTTTTAACTCGTAAGGATTGTACTTCTATCGAGTTTTTATCGTGTGCAAAGCAGCATAACCATTCGATATTGATAGTAGTGATAATTACAACAATATGACTACTGCTACTAAAATAAGAAGGTGTTGAAATACCGTGCATAAGATGAATTTCACTATCTTAAACTCTGGCGAAGTACGCACGCTTTCGTGATAAATGACAATGCATAGTGTTTTCTGAAGAGTCACGGTTCAACTTAATCACTCGTAATGGAAATATTCTTGTACGGCGACACCGTGGAAAATGGCTGCTGGAGCCAAACGCTATGCCGCATAGTACGGGCCCAACACTGGGCACTCTGGTGTGCAGTGCTGTTGGGTTCCATTTGCGTTCCCACTTCCTGCGCATTGCAGGAATCATGAACAGCCAGCTGCACATCGCGGAAGTTGGGGAGACATAAGTTCTTCCAAATCTGTATACAGTCACTGGTGCCATCTTTCAATAGGTCGATGCCCAACAACATGTTTCGCGGAATGTCTTACAGCTCCTGGATGCCCGACACGGGCCATGCTTTCCTTCACCTGCGCGTTCGCCTGATTTGTCTCCCATTTATCGAGTGAGGGTTATGATCGCTAGACGCCTAGCCCCTTAGGATACTTCGCCAGTTACCCAAGATGAACTTTCGGAACGAATCAAGACAACATTGAATGACCTTCTGCAGTGCGCCACCCGGAACCACTTCCAGTCGATGCCGTACAGTATACGAGCCGTTGTCGCTGCTCGTGTTGAGCACACAAGGTATACTCAGCATTGTGTGTTCCATATCACCTACAGTTCTGTACTTCTGATTACTTACGTCTTGTGTCACAAGTAATGTAATGTACCCTATATCTCACTTCAACATATCAGCCCTTTTTTGGCGTTGCGAGACATATCTAAGATACAAAAAGTGAAATTTTTAGATTACTTATCGGAATTCAAGGTTATTTGAACCGACGAGCAGGTTGAAGTAATCCTTCAGAAATTTCGGGAGGGATAAATGTTTGTTTCCGTCTGGGAGTTTCTAGTTGTTATAAAGCATCTTTCGAATGATGTGTCTCGTTATGTGGCTCACTGATGAAGTGATTCTGCGACCATATAAGTAACGAAGAAACACAGAGTATGATAGAAAGTAATCCACTACTCTTGGTCAGGTAGTGGATTTAGAAAAACAAAACGCAGCCGTTCACCTTGCCCCGCTAAAAAAAAAAGTTTCTTCGTGAGGACTTAAGAATTCATTCAGAACCAGATGGGAACACTAGAGCGTGTTCCAAATCTCGCTTTGCACTGGAAAAATTTCTAAATGCGGCTTCAAAGTGTATTTCTCCCGGCATCAAGAAGGGCTCCTTTTTTTATTAAGAAGAACTTAATAAAAAAATGTGGTATGTAATTGTGGCAGACCTTCTTTGTGACCCAGAACCTTCCACCGCACTGCAGAAACGTCAACAAATCCCTAGGATTTCCATTCTCTGAATGATACATGACATACCTCGCGGGCACGTTTTCCAACGAGGCAATTCTGCCACTCTTAAAAGTCGGCCTAGCCTCGTTGATGTACGATGTAAAGCTGAACGGCTTTTCAGAATCTCCTTAACGACTGTTCCATCCACTCTAATTTTTACCCAACTGATTATTTTGATAACCAATTCAGCTGTAAGAGAAGTTAGATTAGAGTCAATGTACCTCAAAATATTTGCGGTTGGTTAGGTGTTATTGAATTACCTTATTATTTTATCAAAAGATTAATTATGATGAACCACCTGCTTTCCAATGGTATGACCAGGTGCAGAAAGCCTCTCAGGTACTGCGTTGTCCCACATAGACGTTTTGCAAAGATTCTAGTAGATCTGGTTCCTTTCAGTTGTCTTCAAATAACAGCCAGTTTCAAAGCAACTGGTCGAAAAGTCTTTTCATCTTGGTAGTCGGAGCCGATGTTTTTGATTAACAGGATAGTTCCTCCAGACTTGTTAGACACCACAAATCCTTCCAGCGGTACATTGTTCTAGTATCATAGAGTGTCTTTGTAGTGCAATCATTACAATCACAATAAAGAAAAGTTGTTGGGGAATAAGTGAAATACGATTATCGTGTTAAAAAGAAAGTTAACACCACATTTTCGATTGTAATGACCACGCCTTTTGAACCTTTCCCGATGTGAATAAGAATTACCAAATTTATTCAAAGTCAATGTAACCGGTTAGAAAAAAGCAACCGGATTTCTGCATTTCATAAATAAACTTGGAGTAGAAACAGCTACTTACTTCCACCAGCGGCAAAAAAATATGTTACGAAAATTAACAAATGGTGCGCAAAAAGTTTCTCATAGCAGAAATACATATAACAGACAAAGGGATTTTCAAATCGAACAGTTTAAAGAAGAAATGTAGAAGCGAAACATGATTAACTTCATGCATCCAAGGGGAAGAATTTTGTATAATAGAAAATCTGAAAATATACCAAAAGTATTCATCATAGCAGAGACTATGCTAAGGAAAACAGGATTCTTCAAGTACGTCTCCTGGAAGTAGCGGTAGAGAGAAAAATATTTTGACCTTTGAACCCTTTAGCGGAAAGCTGTGAGTTATTTAAACAGGACAATGCTTTTCATCTTTATGGCAGCGAATGGCATCCATAAAATAATAATTTTTTCATTAGTGTTCTTAGAAGCAGAGATATAGCTTCAAACAACAGTATACAAACACAACCTTGCGACAGTGCACTACAAAAAACTCCGCAAGCACAAGACTAAAGTGTTCCACAAGATAAATGCTACTTGGTGTTAAAAGAGTTTTTAAATCGGGTATTTAGAAGCAGAGATATCGAGGTAACCAGATTAAAAGAAAATTCGCGCACAGAAATAATAACGACGGAAATTTTCGCATTATGTCAAACCTGGTAAAACTACGTAGCGCGCGGACATCTCATGCGCAAGACGCTGAAAATGGGATCTTCCATTATAAAAATGCAGAAGGTATAGCTACTACTTCGTTCTCTCTCTTCGTCGTTATGAACATACGTGACGTCATCTTAGCTAGTCGTCATGGCTTCAAAACCTCAACGACAGTTAGTCATTCTACACGGCCCTTACACCGTGCTTTCGCTACGCCCCCCCCCGTTTTTGTATCGTTTTTCTTTTTTGTCTGGGGGATTGACGACCCACCGTGAGCAACTCAGTGTTTTGTAATAATGGAGCACTAGTCAACTGCTTCGTAATGTCGTTCTCGCGCTATCGATTTTTGACGGGAGAGGAAGATCTAAGCTGCGTCTTTCTTACTTTGTTCTTTTTAGCACGTCTTTTGTAAAAAAAAAAGATCGTGCTTATGTTATCGGTTTGTCCGTCCGTCCGTCCGTCTGTAGACACGATATCTCTGCATCTATCAGCCAGATTTGAAAAATTATTTTCGCATTGGAAAGATTGAAATATCCGAATGATGATCCTTTATTTCGGTTTGTTTTTTACGATGTATAATTTCGCCGCTAGAGGGCGTAAATGCAGATGATGTCGAATTCAAAAATACGTTTTACTCCACATACTTGCTTCTAAACATCCGATTGAAAAAAATATTTTATCTTTCGATTCCATTTATGTTGAGGAGTATTTTAGGTATAGTTACTTTTTCAAATTACGCGTAGATTTTCCGCTAGGGGGCGTAAAAATAAATTACTTTTTCCCCGATATCTCTTCTTCTAACACACAGATTTGAAAAATGTTTTACTTTAGTAGACACAACTCATGGTGGAAAATATTTTGCATATGATTTTTAATTTTTGGTAAAGAATACTTTGACCACCAGGGGGCGTAAATGTTAATTTTTGCTTCTGATGTATTTGCCATAAAATCTGAGCTTCTAAAATCTCGATTGAAAAAATTCTTTCGTGGACTGATGCCACTCACGTCAATAAACATTTCCGAATATTTTCTTCCTAAAATATTCTATGGTTTCTCCGCCAGGGGGCGTAGATGTATATCTTATTTTGTCAATATATGTACTTCTAGATGTCCGACTTGAAAAATCCCCTCTTTGTTGGATAGAGTTTTCAGTGTGACATGTTTTTCATATAATTTTAAAATTTTCAAGAAATTAATAGATTTTCCGCTAGGGGCATAAAGGTAAATTGCGTTTCCACCTATATCTCTGCTTTTAATTCTCCAATTTGAAAAATTCTTTCTGCACCGGATACAGCTCCTGATGGGAAATCCTTTTCACATAATTCCAATTTTTGTAAAAAGTGGTTTGGCCACCAGGGGCGTAAATCTTAATTTCCGATTCTGATGCATTTGCAGCAAAATATGAGCTTCTAAAATCTCGATTGAAAAAAAAAGTCGGTTGTTTACCGATACTACTCATGTCGACAAACACTTTAGAAACATTTTCTTCTTAAAATAACGCATGGTTTCTACGCCAGTAGACGTAGATGTATATCTTATGTTTGTCAATATCTCTACTTCTAGGAGTCATATTTGAAGCATTCCTTCTTTGTTGGATAGTGTTTCTGATGCGAAATGTTTTTCATATAAACTCAAAATTTTCAAATAAATCATATACTTTCTGCTAGGGGGCGAAAAGGTAAATTGCGTTTTCCCCGTTATTTCGGCATACGGAAGCTTTTTCTACGCGAATCTCGGACGAATGATCAGAAGGCATCGCTTAGACAACTGCGTTACCGGGGCGACATATGAACAACTTAAAAAAAATTCTAAGCGTATTAAAAATTAAGAACTAAAATTTTCGGTACAAAACAACAACACACGAATCGTTCTTCTTAGCAAGAACATAATCTGTTACACGATAAAACAGACTGTGATAAAACTTATTCTTTATTATTAATTTTTTTATTGGAGTTTTAACGACAACCGTGAGCAATTCAACGGGGTATAAGCAGTGACCCGTTCCTAATTTAAAGTCACTGGTTCCAGTGAAGGGAGAGACAGCCAGTGCCGTAAGACGAGCTATCCATACCACACCGGGATTTGAACCCAGATCTACCTTGGACAAATGATCGGAAGCCATCGGTTAGATCACTGAGCCACCGGGGAGGCAAAAAAACTTATTTGTGTTCTTAAATACAAAGGCCGTTCCATAAAAACTGAGAGTAATATTTTTTTTGAGTTACCAAGAGTGTGTAGGGGAAAAATAACCACGCAAACAACTAACTGAATTAAGGAAGTATTTATGGTAATAGTTGTTAGCCGTGGCAGACGATTCTGGTTTTGTTATTGCGCAGTTGTTCAAGTTAAGTCTGCTTTTCGCAATACAGCTATGTAGGTGATTGATTCACAGTTAAGAAGTGAAATCCGTTATGCGATAAAATTTTGCTATCGTTTGGGTTAAACGGGCTCCAGAAACAATTGATTCAATGAAAACAGCTTACAAAGATAAATGTTTGGGTGAGTCAACGATTTTTGATGGCACCATGATTTCAAAAATGGGAGTTTATCGGCTAAAATAGCTCATGGGCCTGGTCGACCTGAAAGTGTTGTTATGGAGCGTATTGTTAACACTGTTTGGGCAATCCTACAAGAAGATCAACGAATGACGTGTGAAGACATAGCGGCGTCAACTAATAATTCTAAAGCTTTGTCATTCCGCATCTTACGCGACAAATTACTGCTGCATTGTGTGTGTTCCAGATAATTACCTCATCACAGGACGAGAGAACTATTGTTAGCCAGAGTTCAGGTGTATGAGTGGAAACAAATGACTGCAAGGGATCCAAACTTCCTAAACACAGTAATAACTGCCCACGAAACATGGGTCCACTATTTCGACCCCGTCACGGAACTGCCAACGAGTGTCTGGATATACACAGGCTCGCCTCCTCCGGAAAAGGTCCGCCAAACCAAATCTTCTGGAGAGGTGATGATGATAATTTTCTTTGATGACAAAGATGTAGTGTACCAGCGTGCTGTTCCTCCACAAATTACGGTCAATGTTGAGTATTACATTTCAGTCTTGAAGCTTCTGATACGACACATATCGATGAAGCGACAGGGATTGGTGGGCAAGTGGACCCCACACCATGATAGCGCCTGCCCCCATGTGGATGTTTGTGTACAACATTTTCTTACGAAATGTAGTGTTGAAATTATGCCACAACCTGCCTACAGTTCTGACCTCGAGCGAGCCGTGCGATTTCTAGTTGTTTCAAACAATGAAGGAGAAATTCCGTGGTGCAACATTCAACACAGATGCTGGCGTTATTCAATCCGTACAGGGGTTGCTAAAGCAGCTTCCACAAAGTGCCTTCGCCACATGTGGGACCGTATCATATCATCAGAGGCAAGTTACTTTGAGAAAGAATAACATATTTTTTACTGTACTTATATTTCTTCACTTTGTGGGATTTTACTCTAGGTTTTTGTGGAATGGCCGTTGTAATATTATAGTTCTTAATCTACAAGGCGGTTTGTTGAAATCTACGGCTCATTTCTACACACGGTAAAAAATGCGTGGTGTGAATTCTCGGAAAATTCCTGAAAATAGCGTGTGGCAAAGAAGCCGATATAGGTGTCCGTCTTTTAGCGAAATTTCCGTTTCTAAAAGGGCCCGTTTTTCTTAACTTCCGTATCTATACAGGGTTTTTCCGTAGTTAGTAATTCCGTTTATTACAGAAAAGTTCGTTTCGAGTTCTTCCCGTATTTATATAGAAATTTCACAGAATCAAAGTTTCTGAATTTCGGAGATCTTGCAACAGCGAATATTTTGCACCGGCAGGATTCGTTCGGAGGTCCCTTGGTTTGGCCCAACGGAAACGGCGTTTCATAACCATTGAGCTGGGAAACTCGGGATTCTCACACGCGTTCAACATAAAACTCGAATTATTCGATGATTCGTTCCGAGGTTGTTTGGAATAGCTCAACAACAAACGCGCATCCTAACCACTGAGCTGGAAAGACTCGGGATTCTCACACGCGTTCAACATAAAACTCGAATCACCCGATGAGTCATTCCGAGGTTGTTTGAGTTGGCTCAACAGAAACCGCACATCCTAACCACTGAGCTGGAAAGACTCGGAATTCTCACACGCGTTCAACATAAAACTCGAATCACTCGATGAGTCATTCCGATGTTGTTTGAGTTGGCTCAACAGACACCGCGCATCCTAACCACTGAACTGGAAAGACTTGGGATTCTCACACGCGTTCAACATAAAACTCGAATCACTCGATGAGTCATTCCAGGTTGTTTGAGTTAGCTCAATAGAAACCGCACATCCTAAACACTGAGCTGGAAAAACTTGGGATTCTCATACACGTTCAACATAAAACTCGAATTACTGAATGAGTCATTCCGAGGGTGTTTGGGTTGGCTCAACAGACACCGCGCATCCTAACACTGAACTGGAAAGACTTGGGATTCTCATACACGTTCAACATAAAACTCGAATTACTCGATGAGTCGTTCCGAAGTTGTTTGAGTTGGCTCAACAGAAACCGCGCATCCTAACCACTGAGCTGGAAAGACTTGGGATTCTCAAACACGTTTAACATGAAACTCGAATTACTGAAAGAGTCGTTCCGAGGTTGTTTGGGTTGGCGCAACAAACACCGCGTATCCTAACACTGAACTGGAAAGACTCGGGGTTCTCACACGCGTTCAACATAAAACTCGAATCACTCGATGAGTTATTCCGATGTCGTTTGAGTTGGCTCAACAGAAACCGTGCATCCTAAACACTGAGCTGGAAAAACTCGGGATTCTCACACGCGTTCAACATAAAACTCGAATCACTCGATGAGTTATTCCGATGTTGTTTGAGTTGGCTCAACAGAAACCGCGCATCCTAACCACTGAGCTGGAAAGACTCGGGATTCTCACACGCGTTCAACATAAAACTCGAATTATTCGATGAGTCATTCCGAGGTTGTTTGAGTTGGCTCAACAGAAACCGCACATCCTAACCACTGAGCTGGAAAGACTCGGGATTCTCACACGCGTTCAACATAAAACTCGAATTACTGAATGAGTCATTCCGAAGTTGTTTGGGTTGGCTCAACAGAAACCGCGCATCCTAACCACTGAGCTGGAAAGACTCGGGATTCTCACACGCGTTCAACATAAAACTCGAATTATTCGATGAGTCATTCCGAGGTTGTTTGAGTTGGCTCAACAGAAACCGCGCATCCTAACCACTGAGCTGGAAAGACTCGGGATTCTCACACGCGTTCAACATAAAACTCGAATTACTGAATGAGTCATTCCGAAGTTGTTTGGGTTGGCTCAACAGAAACCGCGCATCCTAACCACTGAGCTGGAAAGACTCGGGATTCTCACACGCGTTCAACATAAAACTCGAATTATTCGATGAGTCATTCCGAGGTTGTTTGAGTTGGCTCAACAGAAACCGCGCATCCTAACCACTGAGCTGGAAAGACTCGGGATTCTCACACGCGTTCAACATAAAACTCGAATTATTCGATGAGTCATTCCGAGGTTGTTTGAGTTGGCTCAACAGAAACCGCGCATCCTAACCACTGAGCTGGAAAGACTCGGGATTCTCACACGCGTTCAACATAAAACTCGAATTACTGAATGAGTCATTCCGCAGTTGTTTGGGTTGGCTCAACAGAAACCGCGCATCCTAACCACTGAGCTGGAAAGACTCGGGATTCTCACACGCGTTCAACATAAAACTCGAATTACTGAATGAGTCATTCCGAAGTTGTTTGGGTTGGCTCAACAGAAACCGCGCATCCTAACCACTGAGCTGGAAAGACTCGGGATTCTCACACGCGTTCAACATAAAACTCGAATTATTCGATGAGTCATTCCGAGGTTGTTTGAGTTGGCTCAACAGAAACCGCGCATCCTAACCACCGAGCTGGAAAGACTCGGGATTCTCACACGCGTTCAACATAAAACTCGAATTACTGAATGAGTCATTCCGAAGTTGTTTGGGTTGGCTCAACAGAAACCGCGCATCCTAACCACTGAGCTGGAAAGACTCGGGATTCTCACACGCGTTCAACATAAAACTCGAATTACTGAATGAGTCATTCCGAAGTTGTTTGGGTTGGCTCAACAGAAACCGCGCATCCTAACCACTGAGCTGGAAAGACTCGGGATTCTCACACGCGTTCAACATAAAACTCGAATTATTCGATGAGTCATTCCGAGGTTGTTTGAGTTGGCTCAACAGAAACCGCGCATCCTAACCACTGAGCTGGAAAGACTCGGGATTCTCACGCGCGTTCAACATAAAACTCGAATTACTGAATGAGTCATTCCGAAGTTGTTTGGGTTGGCTCAACAGAAACCACGCATCCTAACCACTGAGCTGGAAAGACTCGGGATTCTCACACGCGTTCAACATAAAACTCGAATTACTGAATGAGTCATTCCGAAGTTGTTTGGGTTGGCTCAACAGAAACCGCGCATCCTAACCACTGAGCTGGAAAGACTCGGGATTCTCACACGCGTTCAACATAAAACTCGAATTATTCGATGAGTCATTCCGAGGTTGTTTGAGTTGGCTCAACAGAAACCGCGCATCCTAACCACTGAGCTGGAAAGACTCGGGATTCTCACACGCGTTCAACATAAAACTCGAATTACTGAATGAGTCATTCCGAAGTTGTTTGGGTTGGCTCAACAGAAACCGCGCATCCTAACCACTGAGCTGGAAAGACTCGGGATTCTCACACGCGTTCAACATGAAACTCGAATTACTGAATGAGTCATTCCGAAGTTGTTTGGGTTGGCTCAACAGAAACCGCGCATCCTAACCACTGAGCTGGAAAGACTCGGGATTCTCACACGCGTTCAACATAAAACTCGAATTATTCGATGAGTCATTCCGAGGTTGTTTGAGTTGGCTCAACAGAAACCGCGCATCCTAACCACTGAGCTGGAAAGACTCGGGATTCTCACACGCGTTCAACATAAAACTCGAATTACTCGATGAGTCATTCCGAGGTTGTTTGAGTTGGCTCAACAGAAACCGTGCATCCTAAACACTGAGCTGGAAAGACTCGGGATTCTCACACGCGTTCAACATAAAACTCGAATTACTGAATGAGTCATTCCGAGGTTGTTTGGGTTGGCTCAACAGACACCGCGCATCCTAACACTGAACTGGAAAGACTTGGGATTCTCATACACGTTCAACATAAAACTCGAATTACTCGATGAGTCGTTCCGAAGTTGTTTGGGTTGGCTGAACTGAAACCGCACATCCTAACCACTGAGCTGGAAAGACTCGGGATTCTCCTACACGTTCAACGTAAAACTCGAACTGTGCGATGATAAAAACTTTTCTTGTCATTAATGCGAATGAATTAGTCATAATTTCTTCTGTTGGAGTTTATTTTTCTTTTTTTTTTTTTTGTTTAATAGTTTTGTAATAATTTCATTTTTTCCGTACGACTTTCACGAATCACTGTGGTTTTTGGAAGCTACAGAATGTCTTGAAACTTAAAATCTTCTTGAACTGATTATAAGAAAAAGCGAAACGTACTGCTTTGTGCACTGTTAAAAATTTGTTGTAGGTTGCACCATAAAGTGGTGCTACACCAGCTGCACCACCTTTGGAGAAAAGGTAAGCCATGGTATCATGCATGAAATACAGAAAACGTGATTCAATCATGCACCACGGTAGGGTAGTCATCCTGAATGGTGCATAAATTGCACCCATTGCATCATGCTTATACATGTTTCATGCACCACATCTTTGCCTCAAAAGTGCTGCTGCTAGTGTGTAGCACCACTTTTGGTGCAATGTAATACAAAATTTTTAACCGTGTAGTACTATTTCACAAACCTCCTAAATATACAATTTACTGTTGGTAGCTGTAATAGGACTCCACAGGCTGATAAATAGACATCCTACAAATCACTTGTACAATAATTTCAGTACCCGGTTTTTTTACGGTAGTACAATGTAGCATACCTGGAGCACAAAATGGTGGAGAAGAAAATGAATAGCTGGTGCCACAATAACCAGAATTTCATGCGATATGCTATCCACATTATCCAATCGCTGTAGAAAACTTTAAAATCAGATCTTTCGGCAGACGATTGAAACGCATAAAAAGAAGCAATCCGTTTATTTTGCGCAAGAGACGACAGAAACACTTAAAATAAAGTTTGCTAGCTTTCGTCACCACGGGTGCATTCTTCAGGTTAACGAACAGAAGACAAAAGCTTAAATTCTAAGAAAGAGAATTCAATTCAATTCAATTCTTTATTTTGCTGAGCAAAAAAACCAAAAGAAAAACCAGTGTTACAGAAATAATTGAATCAATGCTCAGCAAGCAAGGAAGCGGGGGGGGGGGAAAAGGCCAGCCAGGTCTGAGAGGGTCCCATGCTCCCTAGGATAGTTTTACATTGAGGTCAGAAGTTGTAATTACAAACAATAATATCATAGTAACAACAACAAAAAAAAGGTAATGATATATGAGCAGATAATAAGATGGTTCTGTAACAAGAAATAGAGGTGAAATTTTGACAAGAGTGAAAGATTTCTACTCAAAACTATATGAAAGGTATGATACATGTACTCTAGATATTACGAAAGGTTCCAGTACCAGAGTTCTTCCAGTCCTCCCAGCAAAAGTTGCACATGCAATCAAGAACATGAAACATGGGAAAGCTCCAGGAGAAGATGGGATTACCGTAGACATCATACAAGAAGCAAGTGGAGAAATTGAAACAGTACTCACCCAAGTTTCCACTCGACGCCTTAATGAAGGTGAAATTCCTGAAGATTGGAAGAACGTTACAATGATCCTGCTACATAAAAAAAGTGACATTGAGGATCTCAAGAACTACAGACCAATCAGCCTCCTATCAGCGGTTTATAAAATCTTCAGTAAAGTTCTTTCACACCGCTTGAAGGTAACACTGGACATGGCTCAACCGAGAGAACAAGCTAGATTCAGGAGTGGCTACAGCACAATAGATCATATCCACGTACTGAGAGTACTAACTGAAAGAGCGAGCTAATATGAACTTCCATTGTGCATGGCTTTTACCGATTATGAAAAAGCCTTTGATTCGGTGAAACCATCAGCAGTTACAATGGCCCTGAAATCCTGCGGTATTGAAGATGCATACATTAATACTATTAATAACATCTATGAAAATGCAAGTGAAAAGATTCGGCTGTTTGAAAATACAACACACATAAAAATTGGAAAAGGAGTGAGACAAGGTGACACCATATCTCCGAAGCTCTTTAATAGCACATTGGAAAATATCTTTCAATCACTGAACTGGGAAAACAAAGGGATAAAGTTTAATGGAGATTATTTAACTCATTTTTGTTTTGCTGATGACGTAGTCATTTTTGCAACTACCCCATCAGAGCTGCAGAGTATGATCCAAGAACTTGCTGACAAGAGTAAAGAACTGGGATTAAAAATGAACTTTCAGAAGAAGAAAGTGATGTTCAATGCTTTTACAAGAAATGAAGATTTATGGATTGATGGAGAAAAGCTGGAGAAAACAGACACGTACGTTTTTCTTGGACAGCAGATATCAAGTGAGGGTCACATTGATGAAGAAATTAATCGGCGTACAAGACTTACCTGGAGAACTTTTGGAAGAAACAGCATAATTTTCAAGAGCAATATGCCATTATGTCTTAAAAGAAAAGTGTTGATCAATGCATCCTTCCAGTGCTTACGTATGCTGCAGAGACGTGGACCTCAACTAAAAGAGACATACAAAGACTGCAGACAACTCAAAGAATCATGGAGAGGTGCATGCTTGGTGTAACCAGGAAGGATAAGAAGAGGAACTCGTGGATCTGAAAAATGACAAGAGTGGAAGACATCATGATCAGAGTAAAATCTCTGAAATGGCAATGGGCTGGACATATTACCAGAAGGACAGACCATCGATGGACAGCTGAAATTTTAGACTGGATTCCAAGGGACAGGAAAAGACCCAGAAAAAGACCACATGTGAGATGGGTGGACGAAATTAGAAAGTATGCGGGAGTAACATGGAGGAGACTGGCATAAAACAGACCGTTATGGAAGAAACTTGGGGAGACCTTTGTCCAGCAGTGGATTGATAATGGTTGACAATGATGATGATGATGATGATGCATAAACATTACAGATAATACCATTGAAAAAACAATTTACATCACGATATACAGGTCATAATATTAGTCATATTTCCCATCCTATGTAATCATTAATTTGAGGAGCTGCAATTCACTATAAAGTTTTTTAGGTTTTTCTAAAAAAGGTTAAAATTATTTAAATAAGTTAATTCCGTAGTTATGAGTTCCAGTAGTGTGGGCTATTGTAATTTAAACTTTGCTTCATGGTCTCCGTTTTCGGATGAATAGGCCGAATATGTGCGTGTGTCATGTGTGTGTGCATCTGGGGTATAATTGGTATGATGTCGGGGTGCAAATTATTCTTAATGCGTTTGAACCTAATTTTCCCAATATTAAAGTAATATAATTGGTTAATCGTAAGAATGTTATATTTGTTTGGGAAAAATATTGTGGTACTATACCGTGTTAGTTGTGTATTTCTATCAAACTTTAGGTAAATTTAGTCTTATATATTTGTTTTGAAGAATTTGAAGTTTTTTGAAATTATATTTAGTTGTCTGTCCCAATGATAAGATATCATAATTAATATCAGTCTGTAACCTGGTATAATATAAATGAATTGGTGTTTTACAGGTAAGGTTCGTAAATACTAAGCTGATAACTCCAATGTTTTCAGACAGTTTGAGAAGCAGAGAGTCCACATGTTGGTTCCATCTACGGTCCGTTTGTAAGGTAATCCCCAAAGGAAGTACGGAGTTAAACTCTTCTATGTTTGTACCATTAATAGACAATGTGATAGAAGGAGGTTGTGGAATATTTTGTTTTGAGAAAATTAAAGACTTTGTTTTGGTAGTGTTTATTATTAATTCATTGGAATTTAGCCAATTGGAGATGTTATTAAGTTGTGTATTAATATTCATAGTAGTGTCAGTCGTTAAATTAAATGAGGTGAGGATGGTTATGTCGTCTGCATAGAGGAGTAGGTCTATATCACTTATTGAAATAAAGATATCGTTAATAACAATCGATAAACAATTTAAACGTACAAGAAAAGCTTTAGTCTTCTGTTGATTAGCCTGATGAAGTCACCCGTATTGACGAAAGCTAGCGCACTTTGTTTTAAGTGTTTCTGTCATTTCTTGTACAAAACAAACGGATTGCATTTTTCTAAGTGTGTATTTACTTGTGCGAAAGCCCACCTTTTTTTATTTACAGACGACTGAAATTTAATATTTAATCAAACCTCAAGTATTCCCACGAATCGCTTCTCTTAGAGGAATATTTTCGTCATACGGATACGGAAAAAGTGAGAACGGAGCTTTCCCGTCAATATAGGAAAAAAATTGCGGAAAGGTTTCAGAAAATTAAGAATTTTCCTGGCATACGAAAACCCCGTGAAATTCAGATTCCTTTCCGTCATTTCACGGAAAAAGTTGTATCAGAATTATGCTTCGTTAATTTCCGAAAGGAATCATTGAAAATGACACGTGAATTTCAGAAAAGTTTTTACAATGAAGTAGTGCCTACTTCAGTGTATCAGATAATAATATCATTAACATTATATCTTGTATAACAGTAACAAATTTTAGAGAGACGAATTAGATTGACAAAGCGACAAAGCAAATTTTAATAAGAAAACAAAATATGTCCCACAAAGCACATTTTGGTGTTAACACAATTTTTAACACAAGACAATACGAATTTTCTCAAGAGAATGTGAAGCTTGATAGAACTGATATGCTTTCGTGAAAAATTTGAGAAAATTTAATATCAAAGCAAATTCTTGTGAACAGTTGTCAGAAACCACAGCGGAGTCTTGGAAGTCAGTACTTGGAGGTCGAGAATGCTGAATGATAGGAAGCCAAGCGATCATATGAACCTGTGAAAAAGCGTACATGATAGCAGTATTAATGCAATTTGCTTACAAAAAATACAATTAAATAACATCTGCATAAACTCATTCGAATTAATCTGATTTTTTTGCGTAAAACACACAATTAATGAGTACCATGTTTTAGATTAAGGAACACATTTCTTCGGCATCAGTGAAGATCTTCACATGCGTTGTACTAGTGTTAATGAAGTATTTCCTGTCTTCAGATACTGATGCCGCATTTTACAGACAGGAAATGTATCTGTGAATGAGATCTGTCGCATAAGGTATCCGAATTTTACGGTATATATTATTCAATGTTTAAGATGTGCACATTTATGGCATTAAATTTCTTTCCAGAAAAACAAAGATTTAATTAACATTAATTGAATCCCTCTTAAGCTGATTATTTTGCCATTATATGTTAAAAGCATGAAGCGAGAGCAAAAATAATTAATGTAACTTCATTATAAGGCATGATATTCAAGAGGTTCTTTGGATGAAGTCGGAAAAAGCTTGGTGACGCTTCCTCTGATCTGCGACTTGAACACTTTCATCCAACAAGTTCCAGTGGCAGAGTAGAACCCATTCAGACGGGTGAAGAAGTTGGAAAAAGCTTGGTGAAGCTTCCTCTGATCTGCGACTTGCAAACTTTAATCCAACAAGTTCCAGTGGCAGAAGTAGAACCTATTTAGACTGGTGAAGAAGTTGGGCAGCCCCGGTGGCGCAGTGGTCTAAGCGATGGCTTTGTAAAGGTTGTGTTGACCTGTGCTCCGTGTTTGACCTGCGTTTATTGGTGTTCTTTTGGGTGTGTGCCGTCATTTTGTGTATCTCCTGTGTTGTGAACGCCTCTTGTGTCGATTGAGTCCGACCTTGATGTCCTGTAAGTAAAACTTTACTTGTACTAATTCTTTTTCCGTCCTGGCTTTGCCCAGGATCTGGTTTAGCTGGTCAGCCATTGCAAATGGCGGCGACCGCATCTGATAGGCCAGGTTTGATAGCAAAGCTCCGCCCCCGCCTGGCCACGTTCGGTCATCGTCACTACCACACGCAGCTGGTTTCCAAGCCGCGTTATCTGATGTTACCACCTCTTCTTCCAACTTTATGGATGTTGATTTCCCGACATTTTCCACCACAGTGACGTCATTAACTTCTTCAATATCCGTTGCCTCTGGTACTTCATCTGCTCCTGCGAGCACTGCGTCTCGACCTTCTCTATCTCCGCCCATTCCTACGGCAACTCTACCTTATGCTTCCGTTGTGAAGGGTACCAGTTCATCTTCCTCTACAACGAAGAATCCATGTACAACGCCTCTTGATATGATTGTCACTAGAAACAACAAGAAATTACGCATCGAAATTCCGGAAACTTCAGCTGCTTGCAAGAGGTTTTATGCACACAGAAACTTGGCATATGTTTTGATGCCCTCCCGGACACCAGCCTTAAGAAATACTCCATAGCCGTCCGCCAAATCCTCCCTAAGGGAGCGATCACCCATATGGCGAGGAAACCTAGGACTGTTCTCATCTATTTTGCGAAGCCAGAGTTTGTGGAACGCGTCTTATCTGACGGACTGCATGTTGGGGATCATACCTTACTGGGAGTCCCGCTCACGCAGCGCCCCGTACTTGTTACGTGCTACCCCGTACCACCAGAAATCAAGGACCATTACTTAATGGCGGCCCTTTCCCGTTGTGGAAAAGTATTTGGTTCCATTTCCACTCTGTCTTCCGCACCAACAGACCCAGATGACAGGAACATCTTAGGTCTGCGTCATCAAGCAAGGATCCTGTTCCCTACTGAAGATGCCATTGCTGATTGCCCTACTAACCTTACTGTGGTTGTAGGGAAGCAGATTTTCCGGATCGATATCGTTACTGCCTTGCATTGTTTTAAATGCAAGGCAGTGACGATATCGATATAGATATATATAGCAAGGCAGTAATGTATCTGCCAAGCCACCTATTTCCATACCGCCCGAAGTCAACACCCCAGCTTCAACACCAGTTTCTCTTGCCCCACCAAGTTCGGCTACACAGACGTCCTTGATTCCTGCTACTGTTGTTCCAGAGGCTTCTCCCCAGCAAATGATGATTCATCAACAGTCTCCAAGTCTTCGATCTCTACTACGGGAACTTTGGCCACCTCTCCATCGTTGGACCCACTTGCTGCTGTGGTACCTCTACGTTCTTCGGAGGGTATTATCTCAGAAAAGGAATGGCAACGCCTCCGTCGTGTTGCTTCATCTTCTTCCCTTGGATCCCTTAATGTGGGAGTCAGATCTAACTGCCTTACACCCACCAGCTTCTCCCAGCGTTCCCACGTTGAAAAGTACCAGACAGAGTTCAATCTCGCCGGTGACGTCTTCTCCACGATGCTCTCGTTCCCGTTCGCCAATTCGACAGTCTTTCTCTCCAACAGCAGTTCCTACATCTTTTAAGTCCCCAGCTGTTCCGAAATTGTTGGATCGAAAAGCTTTCGCAGAATATCTGGAAACTTTCCCTGCATTAGACGGGCCGCTGGCGCGGTCTGATCTTGCTCTCATCATACTCAATCAACCGTAACGTCGTCTCAAGCAGCTAGACTGCGTTCAATCACGTAATGCTCAGCTTCCTACTATTATCACCCAACTTCAGAATCTACTTGCTCTTTTGCCGAAAATTGACACAGTCACTAATGCGCAGACATCTAACTTAAAGAACGTGTAACCAGTCTTCACGGAAGTGCTGATAGTAACATTCAACCACTACAACCTATTTCAAGTTAAAATTACTTTCTTTCAACTGTAAGGGATGCTCCGTCTCTCCTACCAATGCGTTAATGTTTGAAGACATTACACCGCATGATGCGGATATATTATTGCTACAGGAGACTAACTGTCACCCCAACACCCCATACCACCGGTGGCGAACCTGGCCATTTCAATTCTACCATGTCCATCGACTTAGTCTTCAAGCAGGACTCGCGGTGGCCATCCATTTTCGTCTTCGATCATTCATTACGGATATCACGGTCAAACTGATTTATCGTGACCTCCTGCAGCTTCTGTCCTTTCGAATTCACAACTTCCCATACCATATCTTCAACATCTATGTTTCCGGCAATCAACAGTACGCAGACTGTCTTTTTGAGCATTTTGTTTCCTGTGTTCAAGGTCTTCCGGCCACTGATATTGCCATCTTAGGTGGTGATTTTAACTGCACCCTTGACCCATCCCTCGACAGATCGGACGGTTCCACGGATACCAGGTATTTTCTTACCAGAGCACTTTCTACAGCCATCAACCAGCTACAACTCCAAGATTCTTTTCGACACCTGTACCCATTTCTTCGTTCGTACACCTGGAGATCTTACTCCACTTCCTCCCCTACAACTGCCCGACTTGACCGGTTTTATGTTTCTTCAATTCTTCTTCCTTCAGTTATCTCCCTTTCTCACACACCGACAGTTTCTTTTGACCACATCTGTGTTGTAATGTGTCTTCACACCGGTCCATCTAATCGGCAACACTACCGTACTTGGACCCTTGATGATGATCTTTTACTTGATTCAACTTACGTAAATTCCATCCAATCGCAGCTCCAACAAGCCTTATATACGCTCCCTTTTGCTTCTTGTCCCTTGCAACACTGGTTAAATGTCAAATCCCAAATTCTTCTTTATACCAAACAATATTCCCACGAAAAACGTACTACCGCCTCTATGAAGATTGATGCCGCACGCTCGATTTTCCCCTAGATATTGATTCTCCGTTGTTTTCTCATTAGCAAGCTATACTTCGTGCCTTGCTACTTCCTGTCTCCCAACAAGCTCTTCACCGACTCAAGTTCCTTTATCTCCAGCCAAATGACTATCTATGTGAACAGGTTCAACAACTGGAATTCCACAAACGTTCTGCTCATCACCTCCGTAATCTGAAGTTACCCGATGGGACTGTTACTAATGACCCCACTCTCATTTGCTCCGTCGTTAGAACATATTTCCAGTCACGTTTTGCCCAGTTCCGGTCAAGTTCTCCACATGCTGATTCGATTCTTCGTGCCTTACCACATATTCAATCGCATCTTGTTACATCTCTTTCTATGCCTGACTGACTACTTCTGTCCCAGCAGAAGTAGTACAGTCACTTGCCTTACTTAACTGTCACTCGTCACCTGGATATGACGGGTTGACAGTTAATTTCTTTCGTACGTTTTCCTCTTTCCTATACCCTCTCCTATTGCCTTGCTTTACAGCTGCTTTTTCCTCTTCTGTTCTTCCCCCCGCTTTTACTCTAGTTTACATCATTCTTCTTCCAAAGAAAGGGTGTCTGCTGGAGTTGGATAACTGGCGTCCTATATCCATCCTTAATGTTGACTACAAGATTTATACTAAAATACTCTCTCTTCGATTGAACCCTGTCCTTCCCACCGTCATACATCCCGATCAAACGTATACTATCCCTGGCCGAAGCATTCATACTAATATTAATCTCCTCCGTGACTCATATTGTCTTGCCCACCTTTCCTCCGAACCTTTAGCCTTCCTCAATCTTGATCAGAGGCAGGCCTTTGATAACGTGAGTCATCAGTGGCTTGCCTCTGTGCTCTCTGCCTTCAGTTTCCCATCTGTCTTCATCACAGCCCTTCTTGCCCTGTACCATGACTCAGTTGTCCATATCCGGACGGCTTCCTTCCTTACTGCCCCCATTCCGTTTCGTAAGGGCATCCGTCAAGGATGTCCTCTTTCCGAACAACTTTTCTCTCTAGTCTTTGAGCCTTTTCTTTGCTCTATCCGTTCTCTTCTACAACCTCCCCCTCCACTATTCAACATAGCACCAGGCACCATTCTATCGTTCTTACTGCCTACGCCGATGATATCACAGTTCTCATCCGAGAAGAATGGCAAATCACAATTGTTTTTGCATGGTATCAAGTGTATGCTGCGGCTTCCGGCGCTTCGTTAAATCTTTCAAAGTGTACAGGCTTGTGGTGTGGCTCCTGGAGACATCGCCCCGATGCACCGTGGGGCGCTCACTGGACTTCCACCAATCAAAAGATACTTGGGGTGCACATTGGCAGCTGGGTCTCGGCAGCAGCTGCCACCTGGAGACCCCTCGTCAGGAAACCACGTCACACCGCTGCTTACTAGTCCAAGCTCAAGTGTTGTTTGACCTACCACAGTCGTGCACGGCTTGCTTGTACCCACATCCTCTTGTTAGTTTATCATTCCTGGATTGCTCAACCGCCACCAGCCTACGTTCAAACTGCAACAACATCAGCAATACTCAGCATTGTTTGGTCATCCACTCATTGGTTATCTTCCGCAGTATTATCTCTACCTTCGACTTGTGGTGGCCTCAATATGCCAGAGATTACCATACGTTATAAAGCTTTAAGAATTTTCAATTTCCTCCGTTTGAAAGTTCAACCAGACTCTTCCGCTTCCATTTTTCTGCTTAGTGTTCTGACTTCCCCCTTAATCCCTGTCTCACCGTCCATCTTCTTCTCAAGATGGATATTCACAATGTCATTCCTCCCCGTTTTCCTCTAGTCTACCATGAAGCTGTTCAGTTCCTTCGTTCTTTACCGCTCATTCGTCAACCCCTCTTCCACTCTTGATCTTATTTCCGAGCCTCTTTTTTCTCCTCCGTCCTCCATCTCCCTACTGCCAACTTTTTCTTTTTCCCCGCATGGCTACACGCTGGTGTAGTCTCCGTTTTTCAATTGGTCCTCCCCGATGTTTCATGGAAACCCGTTTCCGACCTTTTTTCCACCCTCCCACCCTCGCCCGAACTCTCTGATAACTTCCTCCAACTTAAACATGCTTTTCAATCACTTTTCCTTCCCTAGTCAATTCCTCTGGCCTTCTTTCCGTTTCCTCTGCCTCTCTCCTTTTCCCGTTCTTCCTTCCCTTCTCCGGTGACCTCCTCCCTCTCCACAGTCTTTCCACCCGCACCCTGTACCGTTTTCTCCGTTCTTCATCTGCGGTACATTGCCCTATTCCCTCTGTTCCTTCTTTTGCACTTACCTTGGTCTGGTCTACTGCCCAACATTCACCGGCCCTCTCCTCAGAACCTAATGTGCACTGAAAGATTTTGCACAATCGACTGCCTGTCCCTTCGACTTTGTTCCGGAGAAATATAGTTTCATCAGATCTCTGTCCTTTTTGTAACGTCGTTGGAGACGTCTTACACATGTTTGTTTACTATCCGACGCTGCTCCCACTATTTCACAGTATGTTCCAACTTGCACATCCTTATTGTACCAGTGATCTCACCCTAGAAGATTATCGTTTCCTCGGCCACAGTTCTACAAGTCTCTCCTCTATTTTACCAGTTTGTTCGTATTTATTTGTCCTAGCTAAATATATTATTTTCTCTCACCTGCTACAGTTACAAGATCCAGATCCTATCACATTTTCTACCTTCTTGGTTGCACACTACCGCAACAGGGTTAAAGCCAGACTCACCCTGGAATACGCCTTGGCGAATGACACGGCACGGTTACCTGCCTTCTTCAAAATATGGTCGCCGTGTCGTCCCTGGTTTCGGTTTTCTAATGCCCAGACTGTTCATCTGCTGTTTTAATAAACCTACGTCGGAACTTTCAATTTTTACTGTTCCCTTACCATGTTTCCTCCTGGAACTGGATCGTGTTTGCTTCCTGCTGATGTCACCTTTTGTACACAGTTTTCTTCATCCTCACAGTGACTCTCTGCCACCAGTGATTCCCATGTCACTAGAACTGCGCGAATTTTTTTTCTGTAAATTGTTTTGCTCCAGTGATGTTCCAAGACTTCAATGAACAATTATCCCAGAGCTACTGCTGTTTACAGCAAATAATGCAATGCCTGTCATTGCTCATTTGTATAATTATCATTTCATTGTAAATATTTACATTTTGTTTTATTTCTCCTCTTCTCTCACACTGCGTGTGAGGTTGAGGATGTTCTGTTGTAATTTTTCTTTTAAGTGAATAAAAGCGAATATTGAAACTAAGCGATGGCCTCTGATCATTCGTCCAAAAGGGGTCCGGGTTCGAATCCCAGTGAGGCATGGATGTTGTGTTTGTCTTACGGCACTGGCTCTTTCCCTTCCCTGGAACCAGTGACCCTAAATTAGGGACGGGCGACTGCTTATAGCCCATTGAGTTGCTTTCGGTGGTCGTTAAACCTCTAATCAAAAAAAAAAAGAAGTTGGAAAAAGCTTAATGAAGCTTTCTCTGATCTGCGATTTGCACACTTTAATCCAAAAAGTTACAATGGCAGAAGTAGAACTCATTTTGACTGGTGAAAAAGCTGGAAAAAGCTTGGTGAAGCTTCCTCTGATCTGCGACTCACACACTTTCATCCAACAAGTTCCACTGCTTGAGCCTAGACGTCAAAATCTCGGCATTTGACTTGGTTAAGACCAAGGTCTCTAATCAAGTCATTGAGGATATTTTTGTTGCAGTAGTATGGGTTTCTCTCAGTTGTCCATCTTATATTACCTTTTAGAGTCTTGTAGCAGTGCTTTCAGAGTTTGTCTTGATCCCATATAGGCATGCCGAAATATGTCTTGTAGGCCTGCCTCACACATCTTAGCAGGTACTTCCAGCCAGTATGTTTTCGTTATTGTCTTGATAAGTTGGCCACAGATACAGCAAAATGCGTCTGCTGGATATTTGCACCCACGTAGAATCTAAATTGAACTGTTGAGGTTTAGGCCACTGTATTTATACCACTATTTAATACCTGGAAAGTTCTAGAAAGTTCTGGGAAGTTCCCGAGAATTCTACTGGCTGATTCGTTCGGGACTGAACACTTATTTTGTGAAATATATGACATGGGCAATATACGACGAGTGTGAAACTCGAACGGGGCTGTTCTTTATTCCCTGACGAAGCAGTTGACATGCATTACATGTGCATAAATTGTCTCCCCAGCAGCTGGGTGTCGCCGCACTGACGCGATATCTGTCTAGTAGTCGTGAGGGAATAGCGTGCCTCCTCAGTGAGTTTAAACGAGGAGATCGAATGAAGATAGTGTATTCAGTCGAAGAGCGTGTGTTCATTATGCTTTAGTACTGGGTAACCGGAACCTTCAAACAATGTCAGAAGATTTCTTGAAATCAGAGACTACAAGCTGGTGACGATTATTGAGTTAATACAACGTTTGTCACAAATATTTTACTTTTCAAGTCGACCAACGTTTTAATGGGTTCTGCCCTAACTTCATCAGGGCGAATGGCACGTATATATCAATATCAGAAGGAGTTTCTGAAGAAATCTGGTGGGCGTAAACCACCCACTAAGGCAATCATTTCGAAATTGGCGAAGAAGCTGGAGAGAACAGGAAGCTTAGTGGATCCGTATATGGGTGGATGACCCCAGATTGAGAAGGACACAATAGATGATGTGAAGCATGTGTTATTGGCACAATGAGTAAATGAGTTTGTGAACCAGCTGGATGATCAAGAACTTGCAGATAGTTACTTTCAACAGGACGGTGCAAACCACACCTTCAATAAGAGCACGGCAGAAATTCGCAGCTTTTTCCAAGGCAGGATTATCTCCAAAGACCTGTTACCGCCTAGGTCTCCTGACCTGACATCCCAGATTTCTTTCTCTAGGGACTTCTAAAAAGCAAATTTTATGTCAAGAAGCCAAGGTCGATTGAGAAACTGAAAGACAACATCACACGTGAAATTGCTGCCATCGACGTCGCTTCGCTACATTGCATATTCGCCAGTATGGAGCGTCGAGTGAATATGGGCCTGGACGCTGACGATGGGCACTTCCAGCATCTTCTATGAGGCATTCCTTTTTGTGATGGATCCAGGCATGTTTTACATTAATTTCATTCAATGTGCCTTTGAAATCGTGGGTTCGTTAAAAAAACAAGTATTCAGTCCCGAGTGAATCACCCTGTAGAAATTTCCAGAAGATACTTCAAGCTTATGTAGCACTGAAACCATTTGGGTGGTTCTGAAAGTAGGTTATTTTCAAAATACCACTGTTCTGATCACAAAAGCAAAACTTATGGAGAATAATAGCCATTTTTTACGCTTTCCAACCGTAGGTTGAAGAAGCGTATATGCTCCAACTTTTTCCGTCTGTCAGTCAGTCTGCACGATAACTCGCGTAAAAATGGTTCGATTTTGATGAAATTTTAGTATGTGGTAAGGGATCACCTGGGAACGAACCATATTGAAAATGGATGAAATGTGGGTCTGAGGTCAGGACATAGCAGCGGGATGCATTCCATTGCCCTTTTGCGTCATAGCGTGCGTAAAAATGGTTCGATTTCAATGAAATTATAGCATGTGGTAGGAGACAACTGGGAACGAACCCTGGTGAAAGGGAGCGAAATGGGGTCAAAAGTCAGGACATAGGAGCGGAGCGGGATCCATTCCATTGCTTTATGCGTCATAAAATGAGTAAAAATGGTTCGATTTGGATGACATTTTAGTATGTGGTAAGGAATCAAGTGAGGACGAACACTATTGAAAATAGGGAAAATGGGGTCAAAGGTCAGGACATAGGAGCGGGATCCATTCCATGCCCTTATGCGTCATAACTTAGGTAAAAATGCTTCGATTGAGGCAAAACTTTATCATGTTTTTCCGGAAGTATACTTTACCGGTTCTGTTGAATATAATCGAAACGGGGCTAAAGATCAGGGCACAGGAGCGAGATTTTTTCTACACCCATTATCCTCATAACTTGAGTAATAACGTGAGTAATGATTTCTGGTATGTTGGAAAGCGTATCATAATCAATGCATTGCATGATTTTACTAACTTGCCTATTTTTCTGAGGCATAAGTAATTAGGAAGTAACACTTATTACCGAGGAACAAATGAACAATAAAACTTTGTTACATAATATTATGAAGGTATCACTTACAGCAGGTGGTGTCGCATATCCCGTTCGTGTTGAAATTTCAGGAAACCCTAGAAGTTGTTTGACATTCTGTTCCGTTGCAATTACAGGAAGGGAATCAATGTTCAATTTAAATGTTAAAATTGCCAGAAAATCTGAGCCTGAGTAAACTTTATAGGTTTAGTTCTAAAATCAGAAAATTCTATTTAATTTTCAATTTCAAATCTGAAAATTTTGCTGTTGTATTCGATCCGAGAGCTTGGTGAGCTCATTTGGTTGAATTTCGATTTACAATGAATTCGTGTGAATTAAGGAAAGCTGCTTCCATGCATGAATTCAAGATGAAAACTGCATTCATGTTGTTTATTTTGCACTGTTCGAGCACTGCCCAAATTAGCGAAGTTAGGTTTACCGTTCTCGCTGTTTTGATTTTTGATTGGCCGAGAATCTCAGACCTTTTGCTGTTTGTTACCATTACAACACTTTT
This sequence comes from Macrothele yani, assembly GCA_039090855.1. NCBI lineage: Eukaryota > Metazoa > Arthropoda > Arachnida > Araneae > Macrothelidae > Macrothele > Macrothele yani. The sequence continues at coordinate 133,664,197 of CM077010.1, read as the reverse complement.
TGAATCTTCACTTTCAGAGTCTTCCGAATTACATTAAAGTTTTACAGGCATTGAACATATTCCAGGAGTTAGTAAACAGGGCTTCTTGTTATGTTTTCGAATCCTTCTCTTTCCGAGTAGTTTCTATTTTTTCAGCAACAGCTTACTTAATATATTTTCCAAGCATACAACCTGGACAACCTTTTTAGCATTTTAATGACAGGAACTCTTTACCATCGTTGGCTTTGATCACATTTAAAGGTTGGTTGGTTGGTTGGTTGTTAGGTTTTTGGCGCAAGGACCATGTTTAGCCAAAGAGCGCCAGACACACGACAATCAAAGAAATAGTTTCAAATACATGGCATGATGGTTAAAATCATGGTGATGCGGTAAAAGTGAAAATGCGATTGTTGAAAAGTGTAAAAGCTAGATAAGTTTAGAAAGTCAGTAATATTGTTTTTAAAAAGTCAATGGTTTAAAAATGAAAAAAATTCGAATGCATCGTAGTGTTCGTCGAAGAACTTCTGCGGCGTAGCCGCGCCGTCGTCAAACAAATGAGAATGAAAACAGTGAAAACGTGCAGCACGAAAATGAAAACAACAACATAGAATATGAGTGACAGTGAGTCGACATTTGCACGTCTCACACATCGGCACAGTTTTGCCACACAGGAAGAAGCGGTGCGTGAAACGACAATACCCAATGCGGAGACACGCAAGAACAACTTTCTCACGACGGTTTGATGCCAGGACGAAAATCTTTAAAAAAAAGCGGCAGTCGAATGATCGGCAAGGAGGCAAAGGACCTGGCAGAGACATCCGCTAGCTCGTTACTCCGAATCTAAACATGCCCAGGAACTCAACAGGATCGGACCAGGAGTCCAGCACCAGTCAAAATCCGGAGGAGGCGACGGACATCTCTGGTGACTAGAGAATCAATGCTCTCATGAGAAGATAAAACTTGGATGGCGTACTGGGAGTCAGTGCAAAGCATGGCGCGACGATGAGAGAAAGATTGCATGTGACGCAAGGCCAGATGATTTGCATGCATTCCCGCCGTAAAGGCGGTCACTGCGGGCGGAATCCTCTCAGCATACGTCCCATCAATACACAACATCACCGGATTTTGAGCCATCGGTGAAGACAGGCACGAAATCGTGATGGAGCGAGAGGTGCTCGGCAAAAAGCTGCTATTAAACGAGCGCAGGCGTGGATGACTTAGGCCACGCAGAAAGGGATAGATTGGCCATAACCTGAACCAACTGCCAAGAAGGATAATGAAAAGCTTTGGTCACACCAATCGTCGATAAGTCTAGGACAGCATCGCGCACCATGTGTGTCATCCGAATCCCGAAAGTTGGAGTTTTTTTTTTAATTGGAGGTTTAACGACCACCGTGAGCAACTCAATGGGCTATAAGCAGTCGCCCGTCCCTAATTTAGGGTCACTGGTTCCAGGGAAGGGAGAGAGCCAGTGCCGTAAGACAAACACAACATCCATGCCTCACCGGTATTCGAACCAGGACCCCTTTCGGACGAATGATCAGAGGCCATCGCTTAGACCACTGCGCCACCGGGGCGGCTTTTTTTTATTGGAGGTTTAACGAACACCGTGAGCAACTCAATGGGCTATAAGCAGTCGGCCGTCCCTAATTTAGGATCACTGGTTCCAGGGAAGGGAGAGAGCCAGTGCCGTAAGACAAACACAACATCCATGCCTCACCGGGATTTGAACCCGGACCCCGTTCGGACGAATGATCAGAGGCCATCGCTTAGACCACTGCGCCACCGGGGTGGCTTTTTTATTGGAATTTTAACGACCACCGTTAGCAACTCAATGGGCTATAAGCAGTCGGCCGTCCCTAATTTAGGATCACTGGTTCCAGGGAAGGGAGAGAGCCAGTGCCGTAAGACAAACACAATATCCATGCTTCACTGGGATTCGAACCCGGACCCCGTTCGGACGAATGATCAGAAGCCCCATCGTTTAGACCACTGCGCCACTGGGGCGGCAAAGTTGGAGTTCAAAAAGGGCGGCTGGAAAGCAGGCGGACACAATGGGGGGTGAAAGATGGAATCATGCAGTGGATAATCAGGTAGAGATTTCAGCTTGGTATAAAACTGGAGAGACAGTTGCTGACGACGGAGGCACAACGGCGATTCATGCGACATGGCACACAGGCTATGCACGGGTGAAGTACGAAAAGCGCCGGTGCAGAGACGTAATGCCTGGTGATGAATTAGATCAAGGAGTCCCAATACAGATTGCCTTACAGAACCGTACGTTACATATCCGTAGTCCAACCTTGACCGGACAAGAGAGTGATGAATGCGCAGCATTGAGAACCTGTCCCCCCCCCCACAGATGTTCGGGGGAGGGCCTTAGGGATACTCAAAGACTTCGTGAACTTCACCTTCAAGGACTGAATGTGAGAACGGAAGGTGAGTGCGCGGTCAACGGTAAATCCTAGGAACTTGACTTCTGACACCACAAGGATGGTAGAGGTCCCCAGACGGAGATGAGGGTCTGAGTGAAGACCCCGTTTGCGGCAAAAATGAACGCGAATGGTCTCCTGTGACGAGAAGCCAAAACCATTACGTAAAGCCCAGGAAGATATCTTCGTAATGGCCGACTGCAATTGTCTCTCAATTGTGCGCATGTTGACGGAAGTACACGAAATCTGAAGATGATCAACATACATCGATCCACGAACCACCGGAGGAAGTGATTAACACGAAGAATGAAAAGAGTGACTAATAAAATGGAGCCTTGAGAGACACCCTGCTCCTGTGGACACAACGCAGAGAGGCTCGACCCGACGCGCACATGGAACAACCGGTTCTAGAGGAAGCCGGCAATGAAAGTTGATAAGTTTCCCCTCAATCCGCAGTCGTGCAGATCACGGTGAATACAGTATCTCCACGTCCGATCGCAAGCTTTTTTCGTGTCGAAGAACACGGACGCCATGTTCTGACGCCGGACAAACGCATCCCTGATAGATTTTTCAAAGTGAAGATGATGATCAGTGGTGAAGCGAAATCTACGGAAACCATTCTGACGAGATGATAAAATGTGATGATTTTCCAAAATAAAACACCAAACGAATTGATGATGCGTTCTAGTACTTTGCAAAAGGCAGTTCCTCATAGTGATGGGACGGCAGTTCAACGAGTTTGTGGGATCTTTACCAGGTATGAGAACAGGTATGAAAATAGCTGTCCGCCAAGAATCGGGGATACGTGCTCTTGCCAAATTCTGTTAAAAAGAATTAGAAGCCAGTCTAGAGATGATGAAGAGAGGTGCTTCAGCATGTCGTAGTGGATGTTACCAGCCAAGTCCAATAGATATTCGGCCAGACCGATTCAAAGCAATCTTACCGCAGTCAGCTGGCTGTTATAGTCCTCCAAGGAAAACGGTCCGAAGGATATTCTTTTGCTGCTGGAACGAAGAAGGATAATAGTTGCTGCTGGACACCAAAGAAAATGCTGTGCCAAAACAGTCAGCAATATTTGGAGCATCAGTAACCGTTCGTCCATCACTCTTGAGAATGGAGATCTCCCCAGATGGATACTTTCCCCGAACCTTGCGAATCTTGTCCCAAACGATTTTAGAGCTGGAAGAGGTATTGATCCCGGAAACATACTGGATCCAGGATTCCCGTTTATGACAACGACGGACCAGGCGCCCACAATCCTGGGCTTTCTTTAAAGCTAGGAGGTTAGCGTTGGTGGGAGAGCGACGAAACCTACCCCGGCCTTATGCCGAGATTGACGTACTGCCTTGCAGTCGGAATTCCATTAAGGCTTCGGACAACGTGGGAGATTATTCGACGTCTGCGGAATGGAGAGTTCTGCCCTTGCCCATTATAATTCGTTACCACTGCAAGGGCATCATTGATCGTACCTAAGGTCCCCATTGTAGGAGTAACATTCGCCGAAGCAGTGAATACGTCCCACTTGGCTCGATCTGTGTCCCAAGCAGGACGGGTGGGATGGCGGCTCCCGTCACCTGCTAGCCGAAGGAAGATTGTAAAGTGATCACTGCCAAGGAGATCACCAGATACTCTCCAAGACCAGTCAGAATATAAGGATGGTTAACTAAGTAAGCGACAGATCAATGTCTGAGTACAAACGGGTAGGTTCATGGAAGCAGGTCGTTATTCCCGCGTTATGGAGACAGAGTAACGTGTTGGACCGGAGGCCTGTGTCTTTACTCTCGACTGTTGTCATCCCACAACGGATTGTGTGTATTAAAGTCACCTAACAAGAAAAAAGGAGATGGCAGATGGTCAATTAAATCCTCCTAGTTGGAAAGTCTTACAGCTTCATCTAGTGGTAAGTAGATGGAACAGACTGTGATCAGAATGTTCACAGCAAGTCTCGCTGCCACCGCTTGCAGAGGCGTATGCAAAGGGACTGCAGTGACAGGAACATCATGAGGAACAAGACTGGCCACATCGCTGCACGCGATAACCATGTCCTCAGAGTCTTTCCGAAAAAGAGAATGTCTGCGCAACGAAAGAGTGTTCGTGTTGCAGAGTTTTGCCTTTTGGAGACACGCGCACTCTGGTGTAGACAGCAAGCTCTTCAACTCGTCAGTTCGCTGTCGGAGGCCTTGGCAATTCCACTGGATGTTGGAAGCAATTATGAAAAAAAGGAAAAGAGAAAAGATGAGGAAAAGTGACAAAGACTGGGACGCCTAATAGGTTTCAGAGTCAATGAGTTCTTCTGGGAGATATTCAGCATCTAGACGTGGAGGTGCTTTGCCTGGTGGCAAAATGGGACGGTGTTTGATCCCCGGGTTCTTGGGTGGAATCGCCCGACCCTGATTTTTAGTTACAGATTTTGGAGAAGAGGTGCCGGGTCTCTTCTGGTGTCTTCTTTGCAGTGCCCGCAGACTGAGGGCCTGTGGTGCTTCTCGATTTTTTCGGATACGAGGTGGGTGTCGCTTTGGGAACTTTACGTCGAGATTTGAGAGCCTCTAGTCCAGCAGTAATGACGTCTTCGAAATCGTAGGGGCTCCGCACTGGAGCCTCAGTCTGGACTCCTACAGTTGCCTTCTGGACAACGACAGATGCATGTGATCGCCGATCTGGTGTGCCAGGGGCGATCCACAGTCTAGCCTCTGGATAAGAGAGATGCTCACTGGTCTTCAGAAGTTGAATAGCCTGCTCCTCCATCCACTGTGGGCATTGCTTAGAAGCAGCAGAGTGGAACTCTTTAAAATGGATGCAGCGTTTAGAAGCCGCCGAGCATTCCAGCAAAGGATGATCCTCAGAACCACAAAGACCACACATAGCCACGTTATGACACGACTGCTGGGATTTTAAGTAACGCTGGCACTTGAAGCACCTCAGAGGATTGGGTATACACGGGCGAACGTCAAGACGTAAGTACTCTACCTTGATGAAAGTCGGAAGGGCTGGGGTGTCAAAAGTCAAGATGATATTGCGATAGGGGACAATTTTCCATCTCGCTTAAAATGAATCCGTAGAACCCCAGTGACATGTTGGTCCCCTAGTTTCTTAAGCAGCTTCTCATCTCTGCATTCAATTAAGCCGCGGGAGGTGAGCACGCCGCGAGAGGAATTTAAGTAGCTGTGTGGTGTCACTTGTACCCGAATAACCGACAGTACAGTCGTGGTAGGCAAGGTGGCACTCTGTCCAGAATGAGATGTTTCGACAAGATGATCCTTGACATCGCTCGGAGATCCATCAACGACCTGGACATCGCTCGGAGATCCATCAACGGCCTGAAAAGCCTTATTGATCCAGAAAGAGCTCTTGGCACACAAAGGCAGTGAAGGATCGATATATTTTTGTTAAGGATCAATATATTTTTGTTAATGATCGATATATAGGTTGTTCAGGATCGATATATAGGTTGTTAAGGATCGATATATTTATTGATCCAGAAAGGGCTCTCGGCACTCAAAGGTTGTGAAGGATCGATATAATGTATCCAGAGAAACGGAGCATTACAAGTAGCAGTGAAATATTTCTTTGTGGAAGGGATGGTCCCGTCCTCCATTGGACCCTTCGTTGTCGCACTATGGGAAACAACCTTAGAAGCTATAACGAAAGAGAGAAGATTCATCCGCCGAATTCCCTGCCCACCACCGAGCCCAACGAGGGAAGTCCGGAGGTCCGCAAGCCCAGATAGACGTAGGACACGGCTCTAGGGTTAAGCAGCGGATATATTAAGTTTTCATTTCCTTTATTGATCTTGGTGTTACATACTAAAGTTAATAATTCTGAGCAGTTGAACGTAAACAGGTAAATAACAGTAGTCAAGGAAAACGCCTCGAAGAGACCTGACTCAGTCTTGATCTCCCTAAGACAGGGCGGACGTGCGCTCAGCGAGAACCGCGGCTTTCCGGTATCTTGGTAACACCCCTTTGGCATGCCCACACTATCCTAGACTCACTCTGTCGAACACAACGACAAGCCGTTAGAAGACAAGACTCTATCGGCCACTGACTTCATTGGCTAGGAGTGGATTAGTTCTCAGCCGCCCGTTTAGGGTGAAGCAAAGGGCAAAAAGGAGTGTCGGTAGCTGGCGACAACAACACCCGGCCTCCAGAAACCTCAGCCTCCAGCATTCCCTTTTCCACCGTATGGGTAAACACTTGCAGGTAGGTCTAGCTAACCAATGCGGAAAAACAAAAAGGGAAACATAAAATGGGGAATAAAGATCGCCTAAACCAAACTCCGGCGCTGGCGCATAGTCACGACCTCAGCAACCTACAACTGAGGCGGATGCGTGTCATGGTAACAGCAAAAGACTTAAAGTTTGGAAAAGATAATACATTATATGTTGACTCGGGCCGTGGGGTCGCCACTCCCCATCAGCTGGATGAACAGCTGCCCTTGCAGTGATTTTATCGTACCAAGACGAAATGACAAGATGATTCGTCACAAGGTCAGCTCGGGCCGTGAGGGCGCTACTCCCCAAATAACTGAAAAACCAGTTATCCCCGTGCGAGCCATATTTAAAGGAATGTGCACGTGCTGTACTGTGAAAATTATAAAACTTTTCAAATTCACGTCCGTAACACCTTCTCAAAAGTGCTAAAAAGGTCCTTTCGAAGACCTTTTTAGCACGTTTGTGACACTCCCACACCGTGATAAACTGGCTGTGAAATGGAAGAACATCTCTCAGAACTTCAAAATTAATGTGACACGTGTTAATTAATATTATCAGGTGGATGTGTCAAAATTTTGATTACTTTTGTTTTGTAATGTAAGGGAGCAAAATTCAGTGGACACAGGAAGAAATACTGACAAGCTTACGGCGCTTATTCCAGTCATCCGAATTTGTAGTTTCTGGATGGAGATCGTATGCTGAACGAGGACATGGAACACCTTCCTGTGCCGATTGCTGTCTATACAGGCCAATTGTTGGTGCACCAAAAACCAAATGCGCTGGGATTCGAAGTGAAGACCATCCGGATTCGAAGTGAAGACCATCCTGATTCACACAGAGCTCAGAGACGACTTCATATTTGTCATTTTCTTGTAGGACTTCCGTCCACAGTGAGTAGAGTTTAGGTCCCAGCCACCTACAGCGAGATCGCCTTTTGGGCAGGACACAGAAACGGAAGGAATGAGAGCAAGTCTAGCGACTTTGACAGAACAGTTTGTAGTGAGATTAGAGTACAGTAGATGGCGCCACTGTACAAGTACGATGTTGCACACAGAGGGGTGAGAGAAGTTCATGGGGGGGGCATAGGAAAGGATACCCATTTAACCAGTGGGTCCAGCCTGGGGGCCGTCACTTAACGTGCTCGTCCGATGCACGGCGGATATTCAGCGATTGTTAGTAAATCACACCATGTCTGAAAGATCAGCCCAGGTTCGACCCTGAGGACCTTGCATTGATAGTCTGACTCGCTAACCACTAAGCAATACGCGGCAGAGACGACTTCGTTCAAACTCTCTGAGTTATATATTCGTCTACGATATTCAGCGATATTTCTCTCTGGTGTACACACGATTTACCGGTCCGGTTCTGTTCCTGTTATCCACACTGCTCACTTTTTCCTTCCCTACACTGCAAACTGAATTTGTATAATCTGATAAAATTTACAGTAAATGCAGCCAGACCCGCGATTTTGTCTTTATTTTCGCTTATTTCTCTCTCGCACTCCTATAGGATTTTCGTTAAGGCTATCTTTGAATGTGTGTTAAAGCTCATCTTCTATCCTACATCTGCAATGTAAATTTTTCTGTACATATTTACCCAAGGACTTTTACTTTGTAGTGTTTGAAATTTTGCTCACTAATAAAAACGATCCATAGCTAATATATGTCACAAGTATTATTCAAAAAAAAATGCTTAGAATTGTTTTTAAAATTCAATTTGTATGACTCTTATGCATTCCAATATTGGCGCTAGATGGCGCAGTAAGTTAGCTGAGCAGTGTTTCTCTCTGGAAGAAACGAAATCTCTCATTTCTGTCTGTTTTTTCTAATTATCTGAGCCAAATAGAAATAAATGAATGGGGACAAAAGTGAGATTCGAATCTTTTGTTCCGTAAATCATCTTAAATCCTATTGTACGTTCAATTTTTGAAGAGAAAATGTGTACATTAGCAGAGAACCCCTGAATTTGAGCTATAGGAACTTCACCTATTTACTGAGCTCCCCCCCCTAAAAAAAACGGTAACAGCGCGTATTTTGTCTTTTCATCGTGGAGTCAACGAGAGACCGCTTCCATTCTGAATACAGCGAGGTCTGTAGTCATCCACTGACGCCAACTTTTGGGACAGACACTGAAGACGTAAAAGCCACGCCCAAGGGGTGATGTTTTGCTCCATCTGTCGCATAAGACGAACCCTAACAATCATTCAAAGACAGCCTTAAGGTAGCAGCAGCATTTTAGAGAATATGAATTATTTTGTTGAGGACTGTGCTGTTTCAGTTGTTATACAGCCTGTAAACGTAGCTCACTAAGCTGATGGTCCTAGTGAAACAGCGTGGCTGAGTCGCATGACAGATGATCTGGTTCTTTCCTTTCAGGTTACAATATGGGAAAATTTACACTTAAAGAATCTTGAAAAACTGCTTCATATCTGAAGCAGTTATAAAAATGAGTAATATTACCTTTTTATAAAGAATGTCCTGGAAGGTATCACAAAGAATATTCAAAATTCAGGGATTTTTCGATATTTTGTTATATAACGTAAAGAAACACTTATAAGAACCGTCATCTGACATTTTACAAGTGCATTTAGAACATTTAATTCGAAGAGGGCCCCATAATGGACTTGCCAAAGCAATCATCGCCCAGCAAAGGATCAACACCAAAATTACAGTTGTTCGACAAATCAGGCCCATATTTCCGGTTTCGTGCAAAATAAGAATTTTGTACAAATCCCTGCAAAAGAGATAAAAAAATTAATTAGCTGAAGTAATAGCTTGAAAAAAAGCTTTTCTGTTTGAAATCTGTAAAAAGGCATCTTATCAGGTGCAAAAGAGAAAAACTGTTAAGAGTTTGCGTAAACTGGAGATGAGAATTAAAGGCAACTGTGTACTAAAAGGTAAGTGAAGTTGGCATTTCTTTTTCATTATGCATATGGGAACTATCTGTACATATATTCACTTTTTCCTTTTTTCTTAAGTTTTGAATTTGTTTTGTAAGTTAGTATTCTGTGAGAACATATGACTTTCCGAACACAGGGCTCCAACAGAGTTTCGCCAAATGATTGTTTAATGGCGGACACGACAGTTTCTATATAAACATCAGGCTGTCGGTGTCGGTATGTACGTCCATTCGTCTTCAGAAATAACAATTTGTTCAAATATCGCACAGGGTTTCTTCGAACTGCGCGAATGCATGCCATACTTACTACTTTACCTCTGCTTTTCGACGTATACTGTCTGCTTAATTTTCCGTTTTTGTTGACCTTTCACTTATGTAAATCATTAATGCCTTCGTTGTGTTTTCCGTACTGATCGTAACGTCTGAACTCCCCCATATGTGTTTCTACTTATGTGAAATGACTGGCAGCTAGTAGTTTTCCAAAAGAGACCTAGCAGCTTGTTGGAGAACTGATTAGACTTCAAGCTACGCCTGCGATGTTCCCGTCATTACGTTTCCTATGTGACTGTTCAAGTTCGACAGTGTTATATTTATAAAAGCCTGTAGCCCTTTCTAGGACGGCTGCTTTTAAGCTTTATATAAATATTCATATATAGGGCATGTTGCCCGACATAGGACGGGGTGAGATATTTAATTGAAGCAGATTGAAAACATCATATAGACGCTTATCTGTCATGACGTCTTCACACGTTCCATTATTGAGTCAGTTTTTACCTTAAGCTGGTGCTATTCAGTATAATAGTGTAGATCAGTGCTATTCTGCTGGCAGTCCGTCCCATTGGCGCAGTGGTATTAACGCTGGCTTCTTACCATTCGTCTGAGATAGGTGTGTGTTCGAACCCCGATGTGGCATGGATGTTGAATTTGTCTCTTATGGACGTGGCTCTCTCCCTTTCCAGCGACTGCAAATAGCCTATGGAGTTGCTTAAGTTGGTCGTTCATCTCCCAAACAAATAAAAAGGAAAACGGCGAAAAGAAATTTTGTCACCCCAAACGAATAATAAACCAAATTTCATTTCTGACTGAAAAGAAATGAAATCAAATCTGAAATGTTACATTACATTTTACACCATCAAGCGTTATGTGGGGAATCCTTGCTGCCATCAAATACAATTGAAAAGCTAATGAATACAAAGTCCGTTCCATAAAAACCGAGAGTAATTTTTTTTAGTTGGCAACAGTGCGAAAGGGAAAAGTAATCTCGCAGAAGACTAATTGAATTTTTTTTTTTTTTAGTTGGCAACAGTGCGAAAGAGAAAGGTAATCTCGCAGAAGACTAATTGAATTGTTTTTTTAGTTGGCAACAGTGCGAAAGGGAAAAGTAATCTCGTAGAAAACTATGGCAACAGTTATTAGCCGTGGCAGACCATTCTGGTTTTGCTATTGCGCAGTTCTTTAAGGTATCTCTGAATTTCGCCATACAGCTATGGACGTGAGTGACAGAGTTAATAAGAGAAATGCGTTCTGCGATAAAACTTTGCTATCGTTTGGAAAAGAAACAGTTTATTTAATGAAGAAAGCTTACATAGATAAATATTTGGGTGAGTCAACGATTTTTAGATGACATCATAATTTCAAAAAAGGGCGTTTGTCGGCAGAACTCGCTCCTATGCTTAATTGAACTAAAAGTGTTGTTACGTAGGGTTTGTTAACAACGTTTGGGCAATCCTGCAAGAAGATCGACGAATATCATGTGAAGACATAGCGGCGTTTACTAATATTTTAAAAACGTCGGCATTCCACATTCGATGCAACAAATTACTGCAGCATTGTGTGTGGTGCAGATGGGTACCTCATCACCTGACGAGAGAACAATTGCTAGCCAGAGTTCAGGTATGTAATGAGTGGGAACAAATGATTTCAAGGGATTCAAACTTTCTAAACACAGTAATAACTGCCGATGAAACATGGGTTCACTATTTCGACTCCCTCACGGAGCGCGCAATCAGTGTCTGGAAGCACACAGAGTTGCCTCCGTCAAACAAATCATCTGGAAAGGTGATGATGATAATTTTCTGTGATCATTAAGGTGTAGTCTACCAGCATGCCGTTTCTCTACAAATTATTGTCAGTGCTGCTTATTACATTTCAGTCTTGAAGCGTCTGCGACGGCATATATCGATTAAGCGACCAGGACTGATGGACAAGCAGACCCTACGCCATGATAACCTCCGCCTACATGTGGCTGCTTGGGTTCAACAGATTCCTACGAAATGCAGTATTGAAATCATGCCACAGCCTGCCTACAGTCCTGACCTCGTCCCTTTCAATTTTTGTTGTTTCCACCAATGAAAGAAAAATTCCGTAGCGCAACATTCAACACAAGATGCTGACGTTATCCGAGCTTCACCGGGGTCGCTAAAGCAGCTTACATAAAATGCCTTCGCCACATGCTTTGAAAAGTGGACTGAACGACGCGACCGTTAGATATCATCCGATATTTTGAGAAATAATAATATATATTTTGTTGTATTTATATCTCTTCATTTTATGTTATGCTTTCAACCGTATGTTACGCTTCCAACCGTAGTTTGAAGAAGCGCATATGCTCCAGCTTTGTCCGTCTGTCTGTCTGTCCTCGCGATAACTAGCGCAAAAATGGCTCGATTTTAATGAAATTTTAGTATGTGGTAGAGGACAACCTGGGGACGAACCCTATTGAAAAATAGGCGGAATGGAGTCAAAGGTCAGGGCATATTAGTGGGATCCACCATTGCCCTTATGCCGCATAAATTACGTAAAAATGCTTTGATTGCGACAAAACTTTGTCATGTTGTTCCGCAGGTATACTGAACCTGTTCTGTTGAGTATAATCGAAATGGGGTTAAAGGTCGGGACACCGGAGCGAGATTTATTCCACAACCATTATCCTCACAACTTGACTAAAATGCTCCGATTGCGACGCAATACAACACGATGTTCCATAACGAATTTCGAAGCAGTTCCGCCAAAAATTAATTTTTGTCAGCAATTGTGGACAGTTCGCATGCGTGTGATTCGTTAGCCATTATTTTCGCACGATAACTTCCGTGAAAATAGATGGGATTTTTAATTATAAAACGGCTTATGTGGGGTAGCTCTTGATAATAGAAATAAGCAACACGGCACAAAGAGATTTAATTTTGATACATGTGAACCTCATACGTTATTAAATAGTCCAGTCCACTCAAAACCTAGGCATTCTCCTATGATTTCTGGTATGCTGGAAAGCGTATCATAATCAATGCATTGCATGAGTTTACTAACCTGTTTGATAAAACGATGTTACTTGGTGAAACTAAAGATTTTAAAATATTTCTTCCTCAGCTAGACACTCGTATTAAGAATTTCGATGGCAGGCATAAGCAAGTTGATGAAGTCAATCCAAGTATACATCTGTTCAGTAACTTAATGAATGCTGATACTGAAGGCACAAACTCCATTTATCAAATTGAATTATGTGAACTTAAAGTCAATGGATTTTTTAGCGCTCAAACAGAAACTAAAGCAGAATTGTTTAAACCCTTTTTCACTGAGAAGTACGTACGTCCAAACGTTAAAATCAATTTTAGCCGCGCCGGTGGCGTAGTGGCCTAAGCGATGGCTTCTGATCATTCGTCCGGAAGGAGTCCGGGTTCGGATCCCGGTGAGGCATGGATGCAATGTTTGTCTTACGGCACTGGCTCTCTCCCTTCCCTGGAACCAGTGATCCTAAATTAGAGATGGGCGACTGCTTACAGCCCATTGAGTTGCTCACAGTGGTCGTTAAAATCCAATTAAAAAATATCAATTTTAATCCCAAATCTCATATGTTTATATGAGAATTGGGATTAAAATTGATTTTAATGTTTGGATTTGCTTACACATCCGATATGGGCATTTTTTGACAAGAAATGCACTAATGTTCATAAGAATTGGAACTCCTGAAAGGAGTCCAGCTACGACTCTGATTTGTACAGGATAGGCTCACCAGGCAGTATCCAGAAATGATTAGCGTTTCAGCTTCGTATGTGCATGAGTCTGTCTACTCAGATCCCACAGTGCTACAAAGCGGAAACCGATCGTTTTTCTGTTATAAGCGTCGCGTGGCTGGGTCGGCATGTCAGTGCTTAGTCAACAATGGATAAGGACGCCTCGTCGATGTGTAAGACAGTCAGTCGTACAGTCACATCAGCGAGTTCGACAGCGGTCGCATTATTGGCATCAGAGATTAAAATGCTTCCCTCCGGAAGATGACCGGTCCTGTGGTGGGCAGTGCGTTCGTCGTGGCTAGGTTGTGTAGAAAATGCCACGAAGGAGGTTGTAAAACACGAAGAGAAGATTTTGAACGTCTTGCACCGATAACGCCACGGGACAACAGTCGTCTCATGAAGATATCTCTCAGAGACCGTTATGCATCGTCACAACGGCGTTGGCGCAGCAGTGGCGAACTGTGATACATTTTCTCATGTCAGCTGTAACAGTACGTCCCCAGTTATTACAGCTCAGACTGCAGGCTCACAGGTCCCTCCTCAGGCTAACTTTGATACCGCAGAAACGGATTGCGAGCTGCAATGATGCGTCGAACGCAATTAGTGGCAGGGCGATTGGCACAATATCGTGTTTTCGGACGAAACGCGCTACTGTTTAGCTGAAAATGATAACCGTATCCGTGTCCGCCGACAACAGCGGGAAAGGCATCGGGAAGAGTGTATTCCCGCCAGGCAAAACGAGACATTTTAGTCTAGGGTGCTGTAGGGTGTGAAAGCAGTTCTCCTCGTGATAGTCCGTATCACCATAAAGAGTGCCACTTACCTCAATGACATTCTACGGCCAATCGCTCTTCCGTACCTGCAGGACGTGCCTGCGCTGCAGGGCGCACATGAGATAAAGGCAGATAGCAGCGAGAGCATACGTCCGCGTTGCTCAGTTGGGATAGCGACTTACTCCAGAGTGAGGAGACCCGAATTTGATGCCAGGCGTGGACAAATATGATGGAGAAATTCACTTCTTCATATTGGCGCCCGAACTTCCCGGATGACCCGGCTGTTACGTTTCTCGCAATGATGTGATGTACGTTCCACACAGAGAGACAGGGAAAATGAGAATCTCCCTCTTCAGTGCTTCGAAAAAATAAATCAGTGTGATGTTACGTTCCACACACCAAATTTTCTGGGATTTTTCAAATGCACGTTCTTCGTGGGATGACTGCCTAAAGCGACACATGGTCCCGGCTGACCCGTGGGACATGCCCCGGACCTCTTTCAGGTGGGGTGGTGGATATGTGACGTCCATGCGCCGCAGGACGCACACTAGGTAAAGGCAGATAGCAGCGAGAGCCTAAGTCAGCTTAGCTCAGTTGGGAGAGCGACTTACTCCGGAGTGAGGGGACCCGAATTCGATGTCCGGCGTGGACACTGCATGTTGTAGCGATACCACGTCGATTTTTCAGGGATAACCTTCCAATTCTGCTTTGGCCGTCTATATCGTCGGATCTATCGCCCATAGAAAATTTCTGTGACATGCTCAAACGAGAAGAGTAGCCGTACGACCGTCTGCCAGCAACTCTTGATGAACTTTGGAAGCGGGTCAGTACAGCGTGGATGGCAGTTCCAAAATTATTAGATTCGAAGCATCAGGGCGTACAGCAAGTGATACAAGCTAGAGGTGGCCACATCGATATTCTTTTTTTATTTGCTACATCGACGCACCTGGTAGGTATGACACCGAGATGATAATCCTCTGTTGTATATTGCCTAATGAATATATCCTTTAAAATTCCAACTCGTAGCTCGACTCCTTTTAGGTGTTCTGTTCTTTTATGAACATGGGTGTACGTAAAGACAAATCACAGGAACAGTATGAATGACTAATCTTGAATAATTAGTTTGACTTCCAACGACAAGCATCAAAGTTGACATGAAGCAACTGTTAGTGGAGTGTGGTAGTCCAAAGTTGTCTCACTTTGGACTACCACACTGCACTAACAGTTGCTTCATGTAAGTGTTTCTTCCTTTTTTTTCTTTTTTTTTATGGAAGATTTAACGACCACCGTGAGCAACTCAATGGGCTATAAGCAGTTGCCCGTTCCTAATTTAGGGCCACTGACTCCCGGAAAGGGAGAGAGATACAGGGTCGTAAGACAAACACAACATCCATGCCTCACTGGGATTCGAATCTGGACCCTTCTCGGACGAATGATCAGAAGCCATCGCTTTGACCACTGCGGTACTGGGGGCGGCTTCATTTTTAAAATTTTAACTACTTTAAAAGAGCAGAAAGGATTAATAAAATAAAGAAAGCACCTTTATATTTACATCATCTTATATATACCATAGTCACAAAAGCTAGGGACATTGCAGTTTTGAAGGAAAACCGTAGTGATGTGCAATTTTAGCGACAACTGGAGATTAGTTATCAGCGTGAGCATCTACGCCATATGAAGATTAGCATCATGTCAGCACGTTCCGATTAAAGTATCCTGCGAGCAGTGGAAAACGAGTAATTTCACCACCTGGTCAAGAACTTTGCAGAATGTATTGCCTTGAGTGTAAGATTAATCTGAAGTAATGCCCAAACGACGTTTAAGCATTGACAAGGGAAATATGACTGTTTGCATGTTACAGACAGATAGGTGTACTGCAGATCGATGTGGCGGCTACTTTAGTAGTTTCGCAGAGTGTAGTAAACCGGCTACACACAAGATTTCACGGAATAGAAATGTTGGAGATTGACCCAGGAATGGTGGCCCGAGGATAACCACCTGCAGGCAAGATCACCTGCATGCAAGATCTACCTGACAGTAAGTGCTCGGAGAAGGCCTAGTATCACCACCCATACAGCACAAAACGTTTCAGATATGTATCAGTAATATTATAATCTCTCATTTTCGTTACACTTTTAGAGATATCTTACAATTACGTTTCAGCAACATCTATTTGGAAACATAACTCTTTGTACATTACGGTTACCTTAAAAATAGCATCCACCGATATTACTGCTTTATAGTTTCCATTGTACATAATTGCTACCTTGATGTTACATTCCGGCGATATTTAAGATTTTTGGTTTGCCAACGGCGTGGATGCGCATGCGCATTTAGGCCATTTCACCGAAGCACTCTCGTAGTCGTTCCATGTGCTACTGGGATATTCTTTGGTGATACCGTCGTACTCGAGTTAGCTAGTCAGTGTACACTAGTGTCCGTCCTTAAGATTTGCACGCTGGTGTAAATATCTTAGTACGTTTTTTGGTTTTGAATCAGAAAACAAAGTCTCAATAAAAGTAGTTGCTAACTTGTAAAGGTAGAAAAAAAAATAATGATATATTGGGAAGTTTAACGACTACGCAAGTTGAGAAAAATAAACAAGATATGCATCAAAAGGTACATTTCGTTGATTAATCATGAAGTAATTAAAGTCATCTTTCAGAAAAATAAAATGATCCGTGGAAAAAATAATACATTTCTGCTAAATAACGTATTCGCAAAGCATTGGCCTTCTCGTTAGTTCCTACAGAACGCTGCAAGAAAGAGGCGACCCGTGGTCGGGTGGAATAATGCATCTGCCTACAAACCCGCTGGACAGGAGTTCGAGCCTAGCGTGATCTTCGAGGATTTGTATTTCCTTGGAAAGAAAATTTCCCCAGCGTCGTGACGTCAAACGGTAAAATTTCCTTAGGGGGGGGGGAAAACAAACTGGCGTACAAAAGATATCGCTGAGACCATCTGGGGAGGTAAAAATAAAATTGGCGAACAAAAAATGTTCGGTAAGACCACGTGACACACAAAATGTTATGGTTGAACACAAAGAGAAAATGGCAGACAAAAGATGGTCGGAAAGATCGTGGTAAAAGAATGGCTGCGACTGACGTCATTATTGGCCAGGAATCGACCACATTCATCTTTGAGGCTGCTGGGAACGGTCGGGGACGCTTTTCTTTGTTACAGAAACCCCATATTATCATGTAACAGCAATATAATGATGTCACAGGTATCTTTAAAATACGTAACAGTAATGTGGCGAAGTTAAAAATATTTTTCAAATACGTAACATGAAGTTGGTATGTGCCGCCCCGGTGGCGCAGTGGTCTAAGGCGTTGGCCTCTGATCATTCGTCCGAAGGGGTCCGGGTTCGAATCCCGGTGAGGCATGGATGTTGTGTTTGTCTTACGGCACTGGCTCTCTCCCTTCCCTGGAACCAGTGACCCTAAATTAGGGACGGGCGACTGCTCATAGCCCATTGAGTTGCTCACGGTGGTCGTTAAACCTCCAATCAAAAAAAAAAAAGTTGGTATGTTGAAGTTACAAAGACCTTTTACTGTAACGTATCGGTTATGTTTCAAAGTTATGTAACGTTAGAGGACATTTTGACGTAACCATAAGGTTTCTGAAACATTACTGTTACATTCCGCAGCGTATCTGAAAGGTCTCAATGATTCATTGCTACGTATTTGTAACATATACGAAATATTCTGTGCTGTGTAGGCAGTAGCCAACACTGGGAATCATTTCGAGCTGCTTCTGGTGTCACAGTATGTAGTGAAACGGTACGAAATCGTCTTCACGAGACCCGACTCAGATCAAGGATGCAGCTGAGATGCATAGCATTGACATCAGCGCACCGTCGTCTAAGATGTACCTGAATCTAACAGCACACACATGTAACGCAGAGTGGTACTTTTCACAGAAGAATCCCGTTTCGCTCTTAATCCTGATGCTCGGAGAGCCCACATATGAAGGAGATCCAACATATGAATGCAATCACACTATGTTCAATCCGTCCATCCTCACCATAGAATGGACGGAGTGCAACAACTTACTTCACCCGGCCATTAAAACACACTCCTGCTTGGTCTAGGCAGGAGTATGTTTTAAAGTCCGTACTTTCTTGTTTGTTTGTCACGGAAACATGAATGCCTCAGTGTACCGAAACGAGATCATTGCGTCCATTGTAGCACTTTTTACGCTGCTATTAGATAAGCATTCCATTTTTACGTTGCTATTAGATAAGCATTCCATTTTTACGCTGCTATTAGATAAGCATTCCATTTTACGCTGCTATTAAATAAGCATTCCATTTTCTCGATGAAAATGCAACCAGTCACTATGCCTGGAGTTGGAAAATCGTGGGATTGAATCGCTATCCCTGCCAGCGAGGTCACCTGACCTTAGTCCTTAGTCCTATTATGAATAACCATGTTTCCTACCCAAGTACACTGGCAGAGCTCCGTAATGCGTTGCCTGTAATACGGGACGAGCTGCCCCAGACGATCATCAATCATGTCTTTACAAGTATGCCTTGTAGGTGTGAAGACGTACTGAAATCCAGAAGTATGAACATTCCCTGAATTTACAATTTTATCTATATTGGAGTGCTACGTTGTTGTGTGTGGAAATTGCACAATAAATTGTTTTTGTAAACGCCCACTTTATCGTTTGTGCTACGTAACCACAACGATGTTATTTCAATGCACGTTACTTGAGTCAGATACGTAAAGTTTTCATTTCATGCAATATCCATGTGTTTCTTTGATTGTCTTGTGTCTGGCGTTCTTTGGCAAATATGGCCCTTGCGCCATAAAACTCAACCAACCAACCAAACAACCATGCAATACTTCTAACTTCTTGAGACCAGTGTAATTAAAAACAACATGGCCGCCATTTGATACTTCTAAAAACCTTGGCCCGCGACTTTGTAGAAGTTGGACAGCACTGGTGTAGATGTGCATCTCATTGTGTTGTGATACATTAACGACCATTTCTGTTTTTATGTAATAGTTGAGGACTGTATCATCCGAGTGTCCGGAAACGGCCTGAGAGATGCGGAAAAGAAAGCGTACCGCTGGTGGCATGCTGTGAACACCGGTACTTCATATCAACCCTTCCCTGGAGTTTTTCTATAGGTTTTCACTAATTGGTTGACAAGAAAAAAATCCAAGGAACAGTTATTTTTTCGATAGCAAAGATTTAGCTTTGTCCCTTTTGCACAAGAAACATTCGTCTACTCTGGTTAGCTTTGCATTAGGCGCACCCATCCTTTTGCATACTCGGAGCGATAACAAAGTTCCAAATGATATGAAGTCACGTGCGACTACTATAAATTGTGTACACGTGTTCTCTGAACGCAATCAGTTAACATTTGCCAGTTATGGCGAAACGTGGCGACGTAAGCCAATTTGATCGCACCCAAATAGTTTGGGCCCGGAGGGCAGGTGACAGCATTTCGAAAACAGCCGTACTTGTTGGCTGCTCCAGTTCTACTGTATCAAAAATGTACTAGGACTGGATTAGCCATGCACAGACATCCAGCAGAAGGGCTCACATCTGTCAGATATTGCGCGGTTGAGAGTTGGTTGTCACGACTAGTATCTCAGCAATGACGTCACCCAGCGCCCTTTTCCAGTACAACAGCGGTACAGTTCGACATATTTCCACATGTACCATGCGCCGTACCTTGCTTTTCCTGGGGTTCATCAGCCAGAGACCAACGAGGATACCCATGATGATTCTCAGGCATCGCAAACAACACCTCGCGTATGTCAAGGAACGTCGGCAATGGATTTTCGACAGATGAAAGAATGTCGTTTGGAGTGATGAGTCCCGTTTCCTGTTGCACCGTGTTGATGACAGGTTTCGCATATGGCGTAAACAGCATGAAGCCTTTTACCCTGGCTGCAGATTTGAGGTTCAACAGGTCGGTGGAGGTGTTGTTCTGGTCTGGAGAGTTTCTCGCTGGCGAGTCCCAGGTCCGTTGGTTATCATCAAACAAACAATGAATGGTGAACGCTACAGGAACCTGTTTACCGACCTATCTCCATCCTTATTTGTAGGAGGTATACCCGGACCACAGTGCGTCGTCCCGGTGGTGCAGTGGTCTAAGCGCTGGCGACCATTCGTCCGAGAAAAGGGTCCGGTTTCAAATCACGGTGAGGCATGGATGTTGTGTTTGTCTTACGGCACTGGCTCTCTCCCTTCCCTGGAACCAGTGGTCCTAAATTAGGGACGGGAGACTGCTTATAGCCCATTGAGTTGCTCACGATGGTCGTTAAACCTTCAATCAAAAAACAAAAACAAAAACGCACTGTGACATCGGGCTCGTATATCTATTGAGTGGTTGGAAGAACGCGACAACGAATTCGTCACATTAGGCTGGCAGCCAAATTCTCCTGACTGTAACTCAATTGAATAATTGTGGGATATGCTAAAATGGGATATGAGGACTTATGATTCTCCTCTACGGAATGTGCGTGAACTGGCGCAGATGCTGCAACGGACATGGGCCAAGTTACGCATGGAAGATGTTCGACACCTTGTAGAATCTTTTCCTAGGTGTTTGCGAAATGTGATTTCACAGAAAGGTGGACCAATTGGTTATCAGATATATGTTCCTAATGTAAAGCTAAATCAGTGTATAGTCTGTGGGAACACTATACGCTTCTAATAACGAAATCTTATACATCCATCCTGCAGGATTGTCACGAAGTTAAACAACTACAGATGGTGTATAAGTGCCTCCTATTAATTCGTATGTATGAAGAATGCTAATGGTACTTCTGCAAGATCCTCTCCTTCCCCGAATATTTAAAGTCAACACTACGTGCGGCTACCTCATTGGAACTCCCCATCCTTGGCTCAACAAGATCACCAGCGCAGAGGTCCCAAATTATTCTCACGGGAAATTTCTGCACAATCGTTTAATGGACGTACTAGGTTTGGTCGGGACGTCCAACAACGGACGTTAAATTATTGTAATAATAACCTCAATCTTTGTGTCCTAATGAATAATAATGATATACCTAGAAATTATGCCAATAATGATTATCAGATTTCCATAAATAACTCGAATTTAAACTACCGACCTGGTAAGAATACCGTCACTTTCACCTCTCCCTTGCTCGACCTCTTTATTTTTTTATTTTTGATAGGGGTTTAACGACCACCGGGAGCAACTCAATGGGCTATATGTAAATAGTCCATTGAGTTGCATCCGGTAATTAGGACCACTAAATACCGGGAGCAACTCAATGCCAAATTACGACCACTAATTTGGCATTAAGTTTCTCCCAGTAATTACCTTTCCTAAGATTTAGGACCACTGGTTCCAGTGAAGGGAGAGAACCGGTGCCGTAAGACAAACACAACATCCATGCCTCACCGGGATACGATCAAAGACCCAACGCGAACGAATGATCAGTAGCCAGCGCTTAGACCACTCAAACCGGGATTCGATCCCAGACCCAACGTGAACGAATGATCAGTAGCCAGCGCTTAGGCCACTCCCACCAGGATTCTATCAAATACCAACTCGAACGAATTATCAGTAGCCAGCGCTTAAACCACTCCCACCGGGATTCGATCCCAGACCCAACTAGAACGAATGATCAGTAGCCAGCGCTTAGACCACTCCCACCGGGATTCTGTCAAAGACCAACTCGAACGAATTATCAGTAGCCAGCGTTTAGACCACTCCCACCGAGTATCGATCCCAGACCAACTCGAACGAATGATCAGTAGCCAGCGTTTAGACCACTCAAACCGGAATTCGATCCCAGAACGAACTTGAACGAATGATCAGTAGCCAGCGCTTAGACCACTACCACTGGGATTTGATTCCAGACCGAACTCAAACGAATGATCAGTAGCCAGCGCTTAGACCACTCCCACCGGGATTCTGTCAAAGACCAATTCGAACGAATTATCAGTAGCCAGCGCTTAGACCACTCCCACCGGGATTCTGTCAAAGACCAACTCGAACGAATTATCAGTAGCCAGCGCTTAGACCACTCCCACCGGGATTCGATCCCAGACCAACTCGAACGAATGATCAGTAGCCAGCGTTTAGACCACTCAAACCGGAGTTCGATCCCAGAACGAACTTGAACGAATGATCAGTAGCCAGCGCTTAGACCACTCAAACCGGGATTTGATTCCAGACCGAACTCAAACGAATGATCAGTAGCCAGCACTTAGACCACTGCTCCACCGAGACGATATTCTTGACCTCAATTCTCTTTTTATTACTATGAACACCCCATAACTTCCCGATGTGCTTGTCATACTGGGAAACACTATAATATATACCACGTGTGACAGCGGATTAGACTTTTCTGTAATCGGTGACATTATGTACCGAGATTCATTTTTCCATGTACCAGTAGAAAGTGTTCCGCACGGCTTTGTAGTCCCCGCATATACCGCTTTTGTCTGTTCTGGGCAAGTACTACTTCCCGTCAAGTTTTCTGTTTGAACTGGCGCATTCATTGTTGATAATCTGTCACGTGTCTGTTGAGGTTAGATGACATCAGAAAACCCATTACCTTAAATCTTGAAGAAAATGTGCATAACATGCACGAGACGGCGCGCCACCTTCATCTGATCACATGGATCTTGCCATTGTTAGGTGTGAAAAAAAGGTATACTATAAGCATTACTTCAGCATCCAAGACATTTCTCTAAAAGCATGTTTCACTAAAATTATTGGCTACGCTGATGACACAGGTACGTTCCCACCAGGGATTTTAAAGCATTTTCCTTGTGCAGATCAAGAAAACCCTGAGCTGCAACCACATACTAGCAAAATTTACAGCAGGATATTAATAAAGACATCCCTATTGCATGCACTGGTTGTGAACAAAAAGAATGGGGGTTTATTTACATTTGTTATTGGTTATAAGAAACTAAATCAAGTTACTAGATCCGTCATATCACGAGGTATGAAATTTTTCTTTCATACAAGAGAGATCTTAAAGATATCTTCAAAAGATACTAAATACACCGTAACAACAAAGGAGACAATAAAGTCATATAAATCCGTGATTGGTGTAGTAAGTAAAAGTATTTTTATCTGCCGAGCTTTCGTTTGTCAACGGGAGCCTTTGTCAAGTGAACTTACATTAGACAAACAATAATTCGTTTGGAGTTTAGAATTAAACACCGGGATAACAGAACGAGGTTTGAAAATATCCGACGTAAAAGTACAGAGGGTGAGTCGAAAGTTTTGCAATATTTGGATTACTTGATGTCTTCATTCGTACCTTTATGACGAAAGTTAAGTAGCATTCAAAGTACAGGCCATCGTGTTGCACCGTCTTAAAGAACTTTTGCTTTACGAGTTTAGACTCGGCCATAACGCTACTCAAACAACACAAAACATTTAACATGCGAAAGGTACAGGTTCCTTGGACCACAGCACCGCAACCAGATGGTCCAAGAAATTCGGTCAGGTGACAGAAACCTCGATGATCAGCCAAGGTCAGGAAGTCCGCGAACCGATGATTCGGAGGTTGTGCGCCAGGCATTAAAGGCAAATCCGACTACCAGCACTCGGAGATTATTAGGCGAGCTAAGCATCACGCACCATCGTGGTTCATCACCTTCAGGACCTCGGCAGGGTTTACAGGAGCTGCAGCATTGTCCCTCACGACATGACGCCAGCTGAAGCAAACCGCCGAGTGGAAGTGTGCACGAAAGTCGTAGAAAACCAGCGCGATGTACGTTTCATCAAGAGAATTGTTACGTGCGATAAAAAGTAGATCTGTATACGTAATCCTAACACGCAACGGCAGTGATTGAACCGGGGCCAGCTTCCTGAATCTGTTGCCAAACGTGGGCGTTTTGAGCACAAGGTGATACTCTGAGTCTGGTGGAATTTCGAGGGGATAATCCATCACGAATTTGTTGCAGACGGTCGAGCCATCAACGCCAAGCTCTACTCTGAAGCAGCTGCAGCGGATGTATGCCGTTTTGGAGGTGAAGTACCAGGCACTGGTGGACAGATAGCGCTCTCTCCTACACCATGACAAAGCTCGGCTTTATACCGCGCGAACAACCTGGGCAAAACTCAAGGAACTTGAGGGCATCAAACTGATGCCACCCTCATCATATAGTCCAGACCTTGCCCCGTCGTATTATTACTTGTTCCTGTCCATGGCCCATTTCCTTCGCGGATGGCATTTCAATAACCAGGAGGAGGTGGAAGCTGCGGTGAAGCAGTTCTTCGCCTCGAAGGACAAGAATTGGTACCGCCGCGGAATCGAAGAACTGGCAGACAGATGGCTAAAGACAGTGCAATACGATGACCTATAATTTGAATTCTGGTCATCTTTCGTCGTAAGGGTACGCATGAAGGCAATGTGATCCAAATATTGGAACTCTTTCGACTCACCTTCCGTATATATCTCTGATGCACAGTCTTCGTCTGTTTTTCCTTTCTTCTTTTTTTGCTGTTTGTAGTTAATATTTTGCCAATAGGGTTTGTTGGCGAACCACCCTGACTGTGAAGCATGTAAGGCATTTGCTGATGCCGTGGGGTACCATACTATGATATTCCTGAGGACCATTATTTATTATGCAGGTGGTGCCATATCTGTAACGTGCGAATCTATTCTTGGGGACCACCTGCGCTCAATCCTTCAGGCATTGTGCCTTAATGCCTTTCCCTGGTTTCTAGCAGATAATACACTCGTGTATTATGTGAAACGTGTCAAGTTGTAGTTTCCAGAGCATGACGATGTGGTATTTTGTTCCACCTGAATCTCGAGCTCACAATATTATTGAACATTTGTTGGAATATCTGGAGCAAAATGTCAGGTCACACTTTCCCCTTCAACATCACTGGCACAGTTAGAGCAGGTCACACTTTCCCTCCAACATCACTGGCACAGTTAGGATATACACAGTGGGGCACATAATTTTTAAGACTGGGTCTGTAAAATGAAATAGAAACAAGAAATTATAATTTGTTTTGGTTTGTTATTCAAAATAAGTCCCTGCGGCTTCAATACACTTGTTACAGCGATTTAATAATGATTCGAATGCCTGTTCCAATTCACTTTGCGGAATTGCCTTCAAAGCACGCGTCGAAGCTGTTTGTATGGTCGAAATATCATCAAAATAACACCCTTTTAACATCAACTTAAGTTTTGGGAATAAGTCGCAGGGTGCTAAATCAGGCAAATACGGTGGATGATTCAACACACAGACGTTATGTTTCGCCAAAAATCTACGAACAAGAAGTGAGGTGTGACTGGGTGCATTATCGTGCAACAAACACCAACTGTTTACATCCCGATATTCTGGACGAATTCTGCCCATCAAACGCCTCAAAACATTTAAATAAAACTCACCAGTAATTGTTTGTCCACTCGGAACAAATTTTCTGTGGATAATACCCTCACTATCGAAGAATGTAATGAGCATTGTTTTGATTTTCGATGGAACTTTTCTATTTCTTTTGGCTTGTGGTGAGTTTTTTGACTTCCATTACGCACTTTGTCACGTTGTTTTAGGATCATATTAAAAACACCATGTTTCATCACCTGTAACAATCGATTTTAGGAAGTTTGGATCATTTTCAGCGGCTGAAATGATGTCTCTGCAATGTGCAGTTCTCCTTGATTTTTGTTCATTGGTTAACGTGTGTGGACCAAATTTAGCACATATTTTTGTTTTGCCCAAATCTGCATGCAGGATGGTTGGAATTGTTTCTTTGTTGATGTTTAAAGACTCTTCCATCATTCTTAGTGACGCACATCGATTGTTTCCCGCTCCCACGAAATCACGCGCTTTTTCAATAATCTTAGGTGTCCTAGATGAACTTGGTCTTCCGGTATTTTTTTTATTGGAGGTTTGACGACCACCGTGAGCAACTCAATGGGCTATAAGCAGTCGCCCGTCCCTAATTTAGGATCACTGGTTCCAGGGAAGGGAGAGAGCCAGTGCTGTAAGACAAACACACAACCCATGCCTCACTGGGATTCGAACCCGGACCCCGTTCCGACGAATGATCAGAGGCCATCGCTTAGACCACTGCGCCACCGGGGCGGCCTTCCGGCATGCTTATCATCTTCTAGCGTATCTCTTCCGTCCAAAAAACGTTTGTGCCACAGGAAAACATTTGATCAACTTAAATAAAACTCACCGTAAACTTGTTTCATCATTTGGTACGTTTCCGAGGCACTTTTACCAAGTTTTCCGTAAAATTTAATAACAGCCCTTTGTAACATCTTAGTAATTCAACATGAAAAAAAATTTACTTCTCTAATGAACGGCTGTTTCGTTTCAGTTACTTTAACAACTACGCAGTACTTTTGGCAGAAAGCAAGCAGATGGTCACTGTTTATAACGCATTTGCGATTACACTGGTGGCGCCACCGTAGGCTGAAATCTAGCGCCAGTCTTAAAAATTCTTTGACGCACTGTGTATTTTACAGGAGAATGATTCCCGAGTTCCATTATCGTATGTGCATGACTTCTACAGTGTAAGTCTATTCCGAATCGCACTGCTTCTGTTCTGAAAGCCTGAGTTGGGTTTACAGCTTATTAGTAGAACGTTCTCTACAAACAGTGTTTCCGTTATTTTGATAAACCGCTGTATGAAACAAGCAGATTTTTCGCGGCTGACTTTCTGTTTGTCTTGCCACTAAACTCAATAAAATATGGTTCTACCCGTATCTGCATCTTCCAATCCATGGTCAATTATTCTTTGCTTTCAACAGGTACCTTCCCGTTCAACATGCGAAATTAAATAGTTAATAACAACTGGCTATGTATGAAAATTATTGGAAATTATGAAGTTCTTTTTTTGGAAAACGAAGCGATAAGATAAAGTGAAAATGCAGGTAAAATACAGTGTGCAGTGAAGCTTCAAAAGTAATGAGGTAAACTGCTTATAACATGATCGATTTCATAGCACAAACCAGTAATTTGGAAATGAGTATAATTCAGCTAACCTTCGCTTCAGATTTGAGAATATTGCTCCGTCCAAATGGGTTGCTCACGCTAACGGGTTGAACTTTGTAAATGCATGTCGTGTCACATAGGAAGGAGTCACATCAAGGGAGAGAGAAAATTAAACGGATGCTGGGAAAAGGAAATTCCGTACACTCCCATCTTTGTTTTTCATTGAAACATGTGCACGGACTTTTTTTTCATGGAAAATGATAAGATATTGCAAACGGAATGTTGATCGATATTTTCCAGATAAAGCACCACATTTGCGTGAAAAGTAAGCCTCCTGTTATATAACGTTTGCTTTTCCTTGCCCTTCTTCCTGAAAATATTTTTAACTTTAAAGTAACGGGACACCGAAACGTTTGGAGCATCATTAGATAAAGTTATGAAATTTGCTTACCGAAATCAAGCAGTTATGAAATATGCAAAAGAAATGATGATATGTTTATGCTTTCCGTATTTACCAACAGCAGTCTGTTTAGTAACGCATCATTTCTTTACTAAATATTAACAAGAGAGATGACACCGAATTTTTTGTGGGTGTAATGAACACGTCTTTTGAATCTGTTCTGACGCAAATGAAATATATCAAAGCTTTTCAAAATCAATGGAACCGGTACGGAAAATAATAGTATCTGACCGAAGAAAGAAGCTTTTCAATCGAGTTTTTTAATTTCGCAGATATTGTTGTAAACAGAATCGTGAACTTATGCTCTCTGGTTGCAGACTTGTCCGTTAAGAAAAATTTGAATTTATATGAGAAACATTTCGCAGCGGAAAAGCTTTCAAACAAAAAATTTTTTTTTCAAATCGGACTCTTCGAAGAAGAGATATGCACAAATATAATATATACATCTATGCAATCTGGTGGGAAAACCATGCATGATTTTAGGAAGAAAGTATTCTCAAAAGGTTTTTCGATGTGAGCGGTATACGTCCAAGAATAAAAAAATTTAGTCGAGTTTCAGAAGCTCAGATTTTGCTGTAGATACATCAGAAGTAGAAACTAACACTTATTCCCCCTGGTGGCCAAACCATTCTTTACCAAATATTATAAATTATGTGAAAAACATTTTCGATCAGGAGCTGTATGCGATACAGGATGAAGTTTTCAGATCGGAGTTTTAGATTCATAAATATCGGGGAAAACGCAAATTACCATTGCGCCACTTGGCGGAAAGTCTGTGATGTCCTTGAAAATTTTGAATCTACATGAAAAACATTTCGCATTGGAAACACTATCCGACAAAGAAGGAATTTTTCAAGTCGAACTCCTACAAGAAGAGATATTGACAAAAATAAGATATACATCTAAGCCCCCTGGCGTAGAAACCATGCATTATTTTATGAAGAAAATATTCCTAAAAGATTTGTCAACGTGAGTAGTACCAGTCCACAACAAGCGAATTTTTTTCGAATGAGATTTTAGAACCTTAGATTTTGCTGCAAATACATCAGAAGCGAAAATTAAGACTTACGCTCCCTAGTTGCCACACCACACATTTTTTACCAAAAATTCGGAATTATATTTAAAGGATTTTCCACCAGGAGCTGTGTCCCGTGCAGAAAGGATTTTTCAAATCGTAGTTTTAGAAGCAGAGATATCGGGGGAAACGCAATTTACCTTTACGCCCCCTAGCGCAAAGTCTATGAAATACTTGAAAATTTTGATATTATATGAAAAACATTTTGCACCGAAAACTTTTGAATAAAGAAAGAATTTTTTAAATAGGACCATTAGAAGCAGAGATGTTGACAAAAATAAGATATATCTAATACATCTACGCCCCCTGGCGGAGAAACCGTGCAATATTTTTAGAAGAAAATATTCCGAAAAGGTTTATCGACGTGAGTGGCATCGGTCCAAGAACGCATTTTTTCAATCGAGATTTGAGAAGCTCAGATTTTATGGTAAATACATCAGAAACGAAAATTAACACTTACGCCCCCTGGTGATCAAAGTATTCTTTACCAAAAATTAGTAATTGTATGCAAAAGATTTTCCACCAGCAGCTGCATCCGCTGAAGAAAAAAATTCAAATCGGAGTTTTAGAGGAAGAGATATCGGGGAAAACGTAATTCACTATTACGCCCCCTAGTGGAACATCTATGCGTAACATGAAAAAGTAACTATACCTAAAGTAGTCTTCGACATAAACGGAATCGATAGATGAAAGAATTTTTTCAATCGGTTGTTTAGAAGCAAATATATGGAGTAATATGTATTTTGAATTCGATATATTCTGCATTTACGCCCTCAAAAAAAAAAAAAAAAAAAAAACGAAATAAAGGATGATCATTCGCATATTTCAAACTTCCCAAAGCAAAAACAATTTTTCAAATTGGATTAATAGTTACAGAGGTATAGTGTCTACATTCGGACGGGCAAACCGATAGCATAAGCACCATCTTTTTTTTTACAAAA
The DNA here is from genome assembly GCA_039090855.1 of Macrothele yani. Lineage (NCBI taxonomy): Eukaryota > Metazoa > Arthropoda > Arachnida > Araneae > Macrothelidae > Macrothele > Macrothele yani. The sequence continues at coordinate 133,634,504 of CM077010.1, read as the reverse complement.
GACGTGGTACGTCGCCAAATTCTGGGAAAGTAGACACTTGTAGAGTTCGTGTATTATTTGAAACCTTGAGAACACTGCTTAAGACTTTTTTGCAGTAAAACAAAGTCATTAAAAAAAAAAAAGGTTTAGGAAGACTTAATTACTTTTACTGTTTATTCATCAATATCGTGTTCACATTTTTACTTGACGGTTTCCAAAATACGTGAAGAACTAATCACAATGGTAGTAGTACTTCAAACCTAATTAACAAACGTTAGTTAAGCAGAAAACTTTAACTCCAAACGCTAAATATATAACATCACACCACCGTACCTTCCCTTTTGCTACTGTTCAACATTACACAGCCATATCAGAATTATATGACCACTTACTTAATAATCGGTATAACCACCCTTGGCCCAGATGAAAGCTGCGAGACGGCGTGGCATGAATGCAAAGAGGCCCAGGTAAGTTGCTCGAGGCACACGCGCCCACTCACACTGAAGCAGAGCACAGAGGTCCCGAAGATGACATGGTTGCGGGTGAGCACGTCAAACCCGTTGATCCAGATAGTCCCACAAGTGCTCTATGGGATTGAGGTAGGGCGATGTCTCCGGTCAAGGGAGAACGGAGACATCGCTGTCCTGTTCCTGGAGCCAGTCACGCACCCCTTAGCGACGTGGCACCGCTCACTGTCCTGTTGGTAGACACCATCAAAAACGTCGAACATGAAGGGATTAATGTTGTTAGCGAAGAAGGACTGGTAGCCATTGGCGTTCAGAGACCCATCTAGTGGTACTAGGGGTCACAGGTCATACCAGGAAAACATCTCCCAAACATGCAGATTGCCACCGCCAGCCTGTATTTGACCGACAAGCGTGTCTTGGTGTTGGTTCTCGTGTGTATGACTCCGTATCCGCCAACGCCCGTTAATTCTGTGGAGTAGAAAACTCGATTCGTCGGAAAATGCAATATTTTCCCACTCTTCCACTGTCCAATGACGGTAGTCCCATGCGAACTGCAGGCATCGTTGCCGATGGACCTGGGTTAACATGGGCGCCTTAACGCAGCGTCAACTCCGGAGACCCATGGGTAACAGGGTTTGCACTATTGTTATCGGGGACACTACCTGGGTTCCCCAGCGTTCATTTGCGTGGTCAGTTGTTGCACTGTTGCGCGTCGATTTCTCTTTACCAATCGACGGAGGCGACGTTTTTTCTGGGGTCGATGGCCATTGGGGCCCCGCAGTTATGACGTCATGAGGTTCTCGGTGTGCCGGTGGTCCATTCTTGGTACACCCTTACTACAGCACTTCGCGAACAGCGCACGAAAATTTTTGTTTCCGAGATGTTCCCACCCTTGGCACGGTAGTCGCTGATTATTTCTTTCTGAACGTCCGTCAAATCACTACCTCTACCCATTGTGCTCGCGTAACGCACTATGGCTCATCTGCCCTTGCCGGTCGCTCATATCTCCGTGTGGTCGACCTTCTCACGTGCCCTCTGTGACGCGCCGGGGGGGGTACCTTGTGATTCCGGGGGTGGTCATATTATTCTGATACGACCGAGTATATCTCCGGTTCTCATCTGTCACATGCATACGTCATGCTCTCTGATCTGAGAAATGTTGGCAACCTCATTCCGCGAGAGAGAAGATATAATGCTAAGGATGAAAACGTTAAATGAGGACACACTCAAATTTACATAAAGACAGCAACTAAAAATGAAAATTAATTCAGTGTATACGTCTCACATGGGGAAAGTGCCAAAGTTCTCGAGCGCACACTATTTAGGATTGCCTAGAAGATTTGACTTAAGCTTTCAAAGCATAGAGCAGCTGGCAACAACGTGTTGTTAACCGGCTACAGCGTCTTTGCTAAAAAACAAACAGTAGGTTTGACAATCGTACCTCATTTAATGTGGTATTTGAGGTATATCATTAATTTCGATAAAGTGTACATTTATTACTGTTTGCTTTTGGGATTTGATTAAAAAATACGACTGCAGACGCATACAATGACGTATACGCCGGATACGAACGGACTATGTAAGTTAACGTATGATTTTTATACAGAACGGACGTTCTAAGTGAACATATGTTCTGTATACAGGACGGACGCTGTAAATAATCATACACTGACGGAAAAAAATCCCAATACCACGAAAAAATAGTTGTAGAGGAATGAAATGGCGGCAATACATTTGTATAGGTAACATATTTAATCGATTAAGGTTTCAAGATCACAGTTTATTGTAAGCGCGAGAAGAGCCATTTTAAATGTGAAATGCTGGTACATTAATAACCGGTGTAACCGCCAGAATGTTGAATGCAAGCGCGCAAACGTTCATGCATTGTGTCGTACAGGTGCTGGATGTCAGTTTGTGGGATGGAGTTCCATGCCTGCTGCACTTGGTCGGTCAATACAGGGACGGTTAATGCTGGTTGGGGGTGACGCTGGAGTTGTCGTCCAATGATGTCCTATACGTGCTCGATTGGTGAACGATCTGGTGATCTAGCAGGTCACGTCAACATGTCAACACTCTGTAGAGCATGTTGGGTTACAATAGCGGTATGCGGGCGAGCGTTATCCTGTTGGAAAATACCCCCTGGAATGCTGTTCATGAATGGCAGCACAACAGGTTGAATAACCAGACCGACGTACAACTGTGCCGTCAGGGTGCGTGGGACAACCACGAGAGTGCTCTTGCTGGCATAGGAAATTGCTCCCCAGACCATAACTCCAGGTGTAGGTCCAGTGTGTCTCGGCCGCAGACAGGTTGGTTGCAGGCGCTCACCAGGCCTCCTTCTAACCAACACACGGCTATCACTGGCACCCAGGCAGAACCGGCTTTCTTTAGAAAACACAACAGATCTCCACTCCGTCCTCCAATGAGCTCTAGCTTAACACCACTGACGTCGCAAACGGCAGTGGTTTGGAGTAAGTGGAATGCACGCTACATGGCGTCTGGTTCGGAGCTGTCCTTCAAATAACCGATTTGTAACAGTTCGTTGTGTCACTGTGGTGGCAACTGCAGCTCGAATTGCTGCCGCAGACGCGGTACGATGCGCCACGGCCATACGCCGTACACCGCCAGAATGTACAACTGCATACGGACGGACGCTGTCTTCCCTCTCCGGAGTGTCACGTGGCCGGCCGGAACCCGGTCTTCTTGAGGCAGTACCTTCCCTTGACCACCGCTACCAAAATCATGCACAGTGGCTACATTCCTGCCAAGTCGTCCTGCAATATTGCCGAAAGAAAATCCACCTTCTCGTAGCCCTATTACACGACCTCGTTCAAACGCCGTGAGCTGTTATTAATGGCTTCTTCGTCTTCTTAAAGGCATTCTTGACTAACATCAACACCCTACGTCGAATCTCAACGATAACTAACGCTCACGAACGTTACAGCGCGTATTTACAGCAAACCTGCTTTGCATGTTCCGAGGGGCGCTACTAGCGCCACACGTATGCGCCGAGCGCGAAATTTGCATAGACGTCATCTTACAGATGTACTCTCACCGCCTACCAACTGTCGTTTATCTAACACAACCCCTTCTTGGTGTTGGGATTTTTTTCCGTCAGTGTATTTGCTGTATATGGATGGACGCTGTAAATGAATGTATGCCAGTGTATGGGACGGACGATGTAAATGAACACATGGTCTATATACGAGACGGACACTGTAAATGAACATATGCGTTGTATACGGAACGGACGCTGTAAGTTAATGTATGCTTTGCATAAGGAACGGACGCTGTAAGTGAACATATGGTCTGCATACGGACGGACGCTGTAAATAAGCATGTGCGCTGTATATGGGACAGACGCTGAAAGTGAATATCTGTTCCATATACGGCACGGACGCTGAAAGTGAACATATGCGGTATATACGAGACGAAAGCTGTAAGTGAAAATATGCGTTGTATACGGGACGGACGCTGTAAGTGCATATATGTTTTTATACGGGACAGATACTGTAAGGAAACTTGTGCTGTATATAGGACGGACGCTGTAGGTGAACATATGCGTTGTATACAGGAAGTACCCTGCAAGTGGATGAATATTACGAGACTGACTCTTGAACTTTTGTTCAGGTCATAAAACGTTTGAAGATATGCACCGTCATTGACGCGATTCTGAAGTGGAGGATAAAAAAATATTTACAAATCTTTCCCTCATCAAATATACGAAGGCATTACGACAGAGTTTCAGTTTATTGAACGTCTGCCAAGAGGAGAATTTCGGTTATCGGAATGGCGGAAGTCTTTGTCAAAGAATTTCAGCTCAATTGTCGGCTAAGAATCGAATGCATAAAGCGACAATAGGTATATCTCTGCAAGCTCGGAACAAAACTAATTCGTTCTTAGATAAAATCGTGACTGGAGACGATAAATAAGTGTTATGTAAGAATACTAAACTCAGTGGATCATTTAGCAAGAAAAGCGGTAACTTCAGAAATCACTCCCAAAATTGATGTCCCTCCCCCTCCGAAGAAAAATTATCATATTATTCATTTGGTGGGGTTGCAAAGAAATTATCTGTAATAAACTGTTGCCAACGAACGAAACGATCACCGGGAATCTTTACCCTCAGCAAATTGACAGTGGATAACGGAAGAATCGGGTAGACATACACCAGTAATACTAAAAACGCTGAAATCCGTTTTATTGGTGTAGTATTAGAAACACTAGAACAAACACGCTAGCTTTCACCACCACGGGTGGCTTCTTCAGGCATAAGTATTCCAATGCAAAAAAAAAAAAAAAAAAAAACAGAGTTCCAGTTATAAATTCAAAAATAGAAGTTTGCTATAGATATTATAGAACGTGCGCGTCATATTCTAGATGTGTGATTAGGAGCGCGCGTATTAATGAGCGTGCGCCATACATGTGGGAGGTCCATTGACGTTTCCTTGTTACATATCCCGTGACTGGATAGGATTTCTATAGTTTCTCTGAGGAGGGTGGCTCTGGCGGTTGTGTATCGTGCTATTTTCTTTATTTGTCCCCACAGAGCTGTTGCAGAGTTGTTGGCGACTTTACGCGCTAGTGCCGTAGTGATAAGTCCTCTTTTGACATCTCTTTGATGTTCCTGGAGTCTTAGTCTCAGAGACCTCTTGGTCATGCCCACATAGTTCTTGTTTGTTCCGTCAGGGTACAAGAAAGGTATAGTGTATACTCCCGCATCTTCCAGGTCGACGCCGGCGTTTTTTGTTGATGCGAGACAAGGGAGTTTTGATAATATCTCACTGTACCCCTCAATTCCTGTTAAAGAAGCTACAAACACCCTAAAGCAAGCAATCGTCGATTCATCGCTTTACAATGAAAATACGCTGATGGAGATATCCAAAGTCATTGACCTAGTTACAGATGCTAACTATTTTAGTTTCCAGGACAATACCTACACGCAAATCAAAGGGGTCCCAATGGGCTCCGCCCTCTCTGCAGTACTGGCAGAAGCAATCCTACGACCCCTAGAAGACCGGATACTCAGCGCACCTGGACCAACCCCATGTACATGGCTACGATACGCAGATGATGTTTTCTTCATCTGGGAAAACACCGGGGAGGAACTAAATCGGTTTTTCACCACAATCAATTTGGAACACCCTGCCATAAAGTTCACTATGGAGCGAGAAAAGAATGCATCCCTACCGTTCCTGTATGTTTTGGTCAAGAAGTCTCCATCCAGGTGGGTCCGCACTAGTGTCCACTACAAACCTACCTATGTTCCTAGTGTCATACTGCCTTCCTCATCGTGCCCCAAGGAGAGAAATCTGCACTTTTCCGACACAGGGCCAGGCGAGCTTTCATCCACTCATCAGACAACGCTGCACTCCACGCCGAGATTGACACCGTAGAATCTTTAGCCTTTTCTGCAGGACACTCATCCAGCATGGTCGATCAGATCATACACCAGACGAAGTCTAAACTCGCATCCCGTGGCACCATATGCCCCACCCAAAAACTACAATACATAGGCTCATGCCAGTATGTACCAGGCTTGACATATTTCTTAAAAAATTCCCTAAAAAAATTTTGTTTCGGCATAGGGATTACCGCACCTAGGACAATAGCATCTTGTCTCGCATCAACAAAAAACGTCGACGTCGACCTGGAAGATGCGGGAGTATACACTATACCCCTCTTGTACCCGGACGGAACAAACAAGAACTATGTGGGCATGACCAAGAGGTCTCTGAGACTAAGACTCCAGGAACATCAAAGAAATGTCAAAAGAGGACTTCTCACTACGGCACTAGCGGGTTGAAGTCGCCAACAACTCTGCAACACCTCCGTGGGGACAAATAAAGAAAATAGCCCGATACACAACCGCCAGAGCCACCCTCCTCAGAGAAACTGTAGAAATCCTATCCAGTCACGGGATATGTAACGAGGAAACGTCAATGGACCTCCCACATGTATGGCGCACGCTCACTAATACGCGCGCTCCTAATCACATATCTAGAATATGACGCGCACGTTCTATAATATCAATAGAAAACTTCTATTTTTGAATTCACAACTGGAACTCTGTTTTTTGTTTGTTTTTGTTTTTGCATTGGAAAACTTATGCCTGAAGAAGCCACACGTAATGGTGAAAGCTAGCGTGTTTGTACTAGTGTTTGTGTTTCTAATACTACACCAATAAAACGGATTTCAGCGTTTTTAGTGACTGTGTATAGTTTAGTGTAAATCTCACAGCACGATAGCACGGACCGCATATGGATACTGTACCATATTGCAAACTACAGGAATTTGGTGGGAAACTTTTGCATTATGCACAGTATTCACCGAGCATAAGACTTCTTTCTGTCATTGCGGAATCACCTGGCAAGAATCACCACAAAAGATCGTATAGAGACAGAAACTGCGGTTCGAACGGTTTGTAACTACAAAGATGCTACTTTCTTTGCTTTGTTTGATAAGAGAATTAAACAATTAACTAAACAATGGATACGGTTCATCGCTAATAAGGAGACTTATTAGCGATGGCTGATACAAAACCTCGTGTAAGTGAAAAAAAAAACGCTTTGTGTTTCATGTATGGAAACGACGAAGACCTTTGCACTTTTGCGGTACATATCTTCTTAAGGAAATAGATAACCCATGGCAGGAAACTAAGCAAGTAAACTTTCTATGCTTCATCAGGACATTTTCATAGCCTTATCAAGATCGAGTACTATAACCTTTGACTTTACTGTGCTAAAATTGCCTCTGTCTGGAAAAGAATGTCATTTTTGGTAACTGTCGTATGGGGAACCATCGGTGTGTAAAGAAATTCTTTGGAATAACCAACGTGATTTAGTGTTTCGTGGCACTGAATTTGAAAACTCGCAATTTCGCCTCCACTCTTCAGAGTTCGTTATGTGATTCCAACTCTGTGAGTCTCTGTGGCTAAAATTTGAACATCATCACGTGTGACAAATACTCTAAAACACCCATCTTTTCATTAAAATGAACATTGGACCGCTGGTAGCCTAGTGGGCAACTTTCGTGACTGCCATGGAAAGGACCTTAGGTTCGATCCCAGGCAGGTACGAACGCTCGATTCGCTAATTATCTGCCGTGGGTCGGACGGGCACGTCAAGCCGTCGGACCCCGGTTACTGGAACTCCGGTAATAAATAAGGGCGTCTTCTCCTTCCCCTTTCTACTTCGCTTCCGTGTCACTTTCCTATCGGGCACTCTAGCCCAAATCTCATAGCTTCCTATTTCTAAGGGTTGTTTAAGACGTGGGGTCAGACACTCCCTTCCTAAAATCCTCTATACATATGATCATTAAAATGAACATCTTTTTTGACTGGTGATCCAGTCTCTGTAAACTTTAACAACTGCTGCCCTTGAACATTTCACAAGTGCAGCCGTTTCTTCGAGCACACCAATGCTTCGAGCACGCACGATTATTCCACGTTCAAAGTATGTCAGATCGTGTCGCTTACCTATTATTTCTTGTTCAGTGCACTTCATTAGTAATTGCATACCTTCAGCATTTCCTTTCCATACCGATTCAGCCATTTTACGTCAGTAACATCTGCTGGATAGCTACTTTGTACAAAATGGTCTGGTGGTCATAATAATCTGGCTACTCAGTGCATATGAAAGGAACTTTTCTGGTAAAACTGTTGAGCAGCTCATTATTTTCACGAATAGAAGGATTTTCATTTATCATAAAAGAAATACGGGATTACACCATATAATGCAAATTTTGAAGATGACAATCCGATTTTTGGTGTAAATGGGACAAGGATGGTAACTCAGATAATATCCGAAAACTTGAAACGTTCATCGTCCTGGAGCGGGACTCGAACCCGGTGTGTAGTGGTTAGCATACCCGGCCGCTATCTGGGAGACGCGGATTCGAGTCCCTCTCCAGAACGATGAAATTTTCAAGTTTTCGGATATTATCTGACTTACCACCCTTGTCACATGTACACCAGAAAACGGATTGTCATCTTCAAAATTTGGATTTTCATTTATTTCAACTGATAAAACCTTAATTTCGAAATTATGAGATTATTTCAACCACAGTAGATATTTTTCATGCGATTCTGCTCCAACCTATTTTTTGTCAAACGTACCATTATGATACGTACATGTTTTAAAATTAAATTATTGTCATAAGGGCTTACATTTATTCTTTCAAATCAGTGTTCCGAAATTTCTCGATATATTACTACCAGGGAATTTGATTATTTTCTCTGGCTACACTTTTCTGGCGGTGGCATCACTTTTTATGGGTGCATGCGTAAATGTCATCACAGGTCACTTAACTAAACATCTTTAATATTCCTAATCTAAATTGTTTGTCGGTGGCAAAAATTTCATAGGTTTTTTTAAGAACAAATTTTTCCCGTTGGCAAGTTTCCGACTGTGAAAATGATGATAATAACGTCGTTTTTCCCAGAGTATGTATATTAGTAAAACAGTACTGTACATGACTGTGATTGAAATGTTTTACCCCCCCCCCCACCTAACCCCTCATTCATTGTGTTTTAATACCCAGCTGTCTCTCTGAAGAACAACGCTGTTCGCTATTCTGTGCTCCCAAACCGTGCTGAAAATCCTTTGCTACAATTTATGTGCATTCATGTGTGAGCAATTTTTTTGCTGCTGATCACTGGTCACGAATTTGTTTACTCTGTTTGTATGGCTTCTTGAAGCTCCAGTGATAATCCACATCCTCTTTACAGATGCCTCACTTCCTGAGAGTACATACATTACCTGGGCAACTAGGTACTACTCTTGATGACGCAACATTTTCATTCTAGCGAAGATCTAATGCTCGAGACCAACAGCGCTACTGTTAGACGCTTCTAGATCGTGTGCAATGGATTTGGTGAATATGAGGCACACTTGTAGTAATTTACTGGACTTTTCAAAGTTTCCAGATCCTAGGATGATGTAGAGATGTAAAGTGTTTGGAACTTTACTCTACATTGAGACCATGTACTATGCCGACATTTCTGGGAGACATATACAGTACATCCCGCTTGGGGAATTTTTGAATAAAATGCAATCCAGGAGACATGGAATCATATTTAGGAATCATAACACGCCCTGACGGACTGGAATCGGCGAATGTCGTTTGTAATGTAACGCTGCAATGATCTAATGGATTAATATTCAGTGGAACAGATTTTGTCACATGAGTCCACGTGAGCTACAAAGGATATTCCGCTTCCTTCACGTCTTCCTCTTTTATTATTATTTTTTTAATTGAGGGTTTAACGAGCACCGCGAACAACTCAATGGGCTATAAGCAGTCGCCCATCCCTAATTTAAGGCCACTGGTTCGACGGTAGGAAGAAGGCCAGCGCCGTAAGACAAACACAACATCCTTACCTTACCGGGATTCGAACCCAGACCCATCTCGGACGAATGGTCATAAGCCAGCAGCGCTTAGACCACTGAGCCACCGGCGCGGCATCTTCCTCTTCATTTACGTATTACATTTGCCCTGAATTCGTGCCTCATTCGTTACCAGCCATTTCGTTTAGTACTTACTGTTCCAGCCAGAGGCGTAAATAGAATTTTAGAATTTTCGGAAGGAGGGGGAGGGGGATGGGACGAAAAATCGAAGTTTCTGAAATCCACCAGTACAAAATAAATGTTAATGAAAAATAGAAGAAAAAATTAAGGCATTCTTTTCTGATGTAAGTTGACGCATTTTTATTAAATTAAGACAGTTTTCTAATGTAAGTCACACTTTAACCCAAAATATTAAAAAATGAAAAATGTTCGGGGGGCTAAGCCCCCCTTGGCTCCCCTTCCAAATACGTCCCTGGTACCAACCGTCATGCTTATCGATCTTTCTTTTTTTGGTTGGGAGTTGAACGACCATCGTGAGCAACTTAGTGAGCTATAAAGCAGTCTGCCGTCCCTAATTTAGAGACACTGGTCCAAGGGAAGGGAGACAGCCCGCTCCGTAAAACAAACACAACTTCCATGTCTGCCTGGGATTCGAACCTGGACCCATCTAGGATGAATGATCAGAAGCCATCGCTTAGGCCACTGCGCCACCGGGGCGGCCTTACCGATCTTATATATGCAGGAAGTTTCTGCTAAAACTTCCTAATAGAAATATGTCCGTCGAAGTCCGTTGACATGCAGCCTAGAGGCTTTACCTTTAACTGAGTTGCAGACGGTAATGCCTCTCGCTGTTTACGTTTTGTTTACTGTTAGCCAGTGTTGCTTGGAAACCAAATTACTTCGAGATTTGAGTAGCATATAGATGGTGAGTATAAGTGTGTTTTCATTTGAGAGTAAGAAGATATATAATAATATGACGTTATGTTTCAAATCTAATAATATTTACTTTTATTGGTATTTGGTTAATTAAATGGTCTATTAAGCGGTAAGTTCGATTTCTGCGTTTCCCATTGCATACCGATTCACCGTGCAGCTAGTGGATAGCTAGCTACCTTCTACCGAAAAATAAACTTTGAATACAGATTCTATTTGTTTACATATTACCAACTGTTCCTTTGCCAAACAGCGAAACATCAGTTTGGAGAACTCAGATTTATTGATCAATGATGTCTATTATTACGCATTTGCTAACTTTGGCGTTAGTTTGTTTCGGTTTTTTTCTTCCCTTCATTTTAATACTACCTTAGCTAAGTGAAATACCCTGACTCCTGATTGATAAAGCTGTGATAAAAATCCGTCTTAGTTCTATACGGTTGCAGTTTGTTAAGTGTGGTTTTGTGTTTGTTGAATATGATTGAAAATACAACTCGCGTAGGGAACAGTTTTGTTTTGAAAATGAAAGTCCAATTTGCTAAAATGAGGTGCCTGTAATAAACACGTTATTCGGAATTGTTACATAGTTAACCTTAGCTTGGGTTGTGTGCGTGGGCATTTGAGAAACAATAAATCTCTTGCGATTCCATAGCTTTTCTCGTTTTAGCTTGCTCACTCTCTTCTTTACTGATAATTTGTTTCTTACTTTTACTGTCGGCTTTGCTTTATTTCTGAGCATGTAATTTATTAGCTTTAAATGGTTGGACTTTCTCCTCCGACGTCTGGTTTTCTTTCAGTTGCGTGTACAGTGGTAGCCAGAATTGTGGTCACTTTTCACAAATTTCATGTTTTGCAAATTTGCAGGCTTATAGGAAATGTTAGGCGTCACTAAATGCAAATGTTTACATAACAGTTTAAAGAGAATTTAACGCAGAATTCAATGCAAAAAACAAAATTCAAATACGTACCTGCAGTACAAAAAAAGTGATGCTGCAAATATTGCAATCGTGATAAATCTACACTGCAATCCGATAAAATAGCAGATACTTACGATTGCAATGCACTATCAGTATTTAATAGGGTAGCCTTTATTGTTTAAAACAGCAGCACAGCGACATCTCATTGAGTCAACAAGTGTTTGAAGCTCTGCCTTCGCTATTACGTGGTTCCAGGAAGCAATTATACGCTCAACTAATTGCCTGGTCAGGTCAACAGTGGAATGCCCTTTGCTGTGAACCACTGTTTGCATATTTGTGTTGTGTGGCAGCGAGTTGAATCTTGCTGAAAAGGAAATAGTGCATTGTTGGGAAAGAGGTCCTTGATGGAATCATGAAAGAAATACGGGATTACGCCATATCATACAAATTTTGAAGATGACAATCCGATTTTCGGCGTAAATGTGACAAGGATGGTAAGTCAGATAACATCCGAAAACCCGAAAATTCTCATCGTCCTGGAGTGGGACTCGAACCCGCGTCTCCCAGAAAACGCCCGGGTATGCTAACCACTACACCACCCAGAACGACCAAGTTTCAAGTTTCCGATCAATTTGAATATAACCATCACAATTTCTTTCATGATTTGTCTGCTTTTCCGGGCAAACACGGGATAAAATTCTTAACCTCCAGATTCGCTAAACATGAATGCCGGTTGCTTCGACTAGCGAATCCTGTGATGGTTATATTCAAATTGATCGGAAACTTGAAACTTGGTCGTTCTGGGTGGTGTAGTGGTTAGCATACCCGGGCGTTTTCTGGAAGACGCGGGTTCGAGTCCCGCTCCAGGACGATGAGAATTTTCTGGTTTTCGGATGTTATCTGACTTACCATCCTTGTCACATTTACGCCAAAAATCGGATTGTCATCTTCAAAATTTGTCTTGATGGAAGGTAGTAGTTTTTGGTTCCAGGATGGTGAAAACGTACTTTCTTGCGTTCTACCTATCGTGGATAACATAAAGATAGTCAATACTATCTGCTGCCATGCATGCCCAAATCATAAACCTTGTTTGTAGCATTACATTTGTCTCCCTGCAGTCAGGATGTACCTGTTTTCCCACTCGACGTCTCACGTATTTTCGCTCATCTCTACCAAATAAAGATAACTTAAGCTCGTGCCAAAAACTGAGAAAAGCGCTACCATTTCCATTTTGTTCCACTGCAGCCATACGATAAATAGGGTCCGCAAGCGACTTATGTATAGAGGCATAATCTCCGCAAGTTCAATAGTAGCATGCGCTGTTCAGATGACAGGTTATCAGGATTTAAGCGAGTTCGAACGTGGTATGATAGTCTGCGCCCAGGAGAGGGCTCACTTTGTTTCAGAAGTTACCACGAAATTTAGATTTACACGGTCTACAATTTGAAGGGTGTACCTAGACTGCGCAAACTCAGGAAAAACATCCTGAGTGCGAGACCGGTGTGGTCGTATAAAAGCCCTGGACGATCGCGGACAGCGTGGTCTGGCACGCTTCGTAACATCCGCCCAGCGTGCATCTTTGCAGCAAATCACAGCGCAATTTAATGCTGAGGGGCTATGTCAGGATGCCATTCCACGGATTTCGGCATCCTGACATAGCCCTTCCCCTTCCCCGTTCGCCGTTTTAAACGCCATGGAACATATTTCAGAAACATATCAAATAGACGCTGTATTCAATTTTGAAAACATATCAAATAGACGCCGGATTTCTGTAAGGAAATATAGTAAAAATTCATTCATGTAAAAGCTGAAAATGTTTTTAGATGCGATTCTGCTCACTTTGACCTCAAAATTTCAATTTTTTACGCCTTCCAACCGTAGGTTGAAGAAGCGAATATGCTCCAGTTTGGCCGTCTGTCCGTCCGTCTGCCTGTCAGCACGATAACTCGCGTAATAATGGTTCGCTTTCGATGAAATCTTAGTATGTGGTAGGGGACCCTCTGGGGACGAACCCTATTGGAAATGGGTGAAGTGGGGTCAAAGGTCACGACATAGGAGCGGGATCCATTCCATTCCCTTATGCGTCAAAACTTGCATACATATAGTTCGATTTAGATGAAAGTCTGATACGTCGTAGGGGACCACATGCAGATGAACCCTATTGAAAATGGGTGAAGTGGGGTCAAAGGTCAGGACATAGGAATGGAATGCGTTTCATTGCCCTTATGCGTATAATGTGCGTAAAAATGGTTCTATTTTGATGAAATTTTAGTATGTGGTAGAGGGTCACCTGGGAACGAACCCTATTGAAAATGGACGAAATGGGGTCAAAGGTAAGGACATAGGATCGGGATCCATTCCATGACCCTTATCCAATACTATTATAGAGCAATTCTTGTATGTATGTAACTTTTATTTTGAAAACGGCTCTAAGGATTTTGATGAAAGTCGTTAAACTACCGTTTTCTGGTACTAGAAATCGATTTAGCTTGATCTCGACTTTGGGAAAATTCGTTTAGTGGGTTAAATAACCACCCCGAATTACCACGTTTTTAGTCATGGCGTCGTTCCATTAGATGCTGGCGAGCGGTCAATCCATCTGTCTTATTACGTCACGCGTTGTGTGTGGATCCTATTGAAGTTTTATGACGTAACACTCTTACGAGCAGATGGTCGCGATTCCCATCTGCTTCCGTGACGTATATTCTAGATTAACTTTCCTTTTTTAGTTTCTTTCCCTATGTAATTCTTGAGTTTATTCTCAGTATTCTTCACGCTTAACGAAATATCTTTTCCTTCAAATGAATACGTTTGGCAACACAATTGAGGTTGAATGCACGTGACGTATGCATGTAATAAGATAAGAACAAGAGATAAAAAGCGACGGCTGATCTGTTGTAGGAGAGAGGTGTTGATATTATTATTGAGAGCGATTATTGAGGTGTGTTGATAAGAGCGATTATTGAGAGCTATTATTGTGAGCGATTATGATGAGCGTTGTTAAGAAAGTGCTATAGGAGAGAATTGAACAGTGTTGAGATAAATGTGTGGAGAGTGTTGTGATTCCATTCCGAATAAAGGACTGTTTCCGTAAGTTGACTTCTGGTTATATGTTTTGTCTGGCCGTTAAGGTTTGTTTCATTTAAGAACAATTTATTAGTATGTTGATATTTTAAGTTAGCGTAAAGGCACAAGACTTACTTTTACGCGACATTGGCACCCGAACCTTCCTTCGAACAAATCCATAGAAGTCACGAAAATGGCAAATTTAACGAATTCTATCGGTCTCTTTTATGACCGCTATAGCAATGATGAGGTTCATAACTCTACAGCTGACAATATATGTACTCAGCGTTATAGAGTTCCTCATAACTCACCAAGCGCTCTATACCAGGCCTGCGGTTCTGACTTACCAGATAGCGAGTACGCGAGGTACGAAGCCTATGTACCGCGTACGTCGACCGCAGTGCCTCAAGAAATATTTACTCCACCACCCACCATCCCACCATGAGAAGGAGCAAAATTCTTGCTCATTACGTACCCCATGCGGGTTCTATTATATTTAGGGGAAACGGCGGTTCGCTTAGGTTTTTGGAAG
Source organism: Macrothele yani (assembly GCA_039090855.1). Taxonomy (NCBI): domain Eukaryota; kingdom Metazoa; phylum Arthropoda; class Arachnida; order Araneae; family Macrothelidae; genus Macrothele; species Macrothele yani. The sequence continues at coordinate 133,619,263 of CM077010.1, read as the reverse complement.
ATCTGGACTATCATTTTGACCTTTATAATGTTCCTGAAAACTGTCAGATACCTATTGCTGGCACATGTTTGCAAGACACGGCAAAAATCTGGTACAGACAGTGGCGTCGAATGAACCCAGAGGGTTGCTATCAGCAATTTCGAGCTGACTTTTTGGATGTCTTTCCTTTTGGAACCAATAAGGCCGGCCTTGCACAACAAATGTTTTCCAGGCGACAGCGAGCGTCAGATAACCCAGTCTCGTTCGCCCTGGAAACAGTCCGACTTTACAAATTATGGGATCCCGCTGCAGCCGAGTCTGAGATTTGTGACACGTTGTTACAGCAGCTGGATCCCTTTCTGCAGGATTATCTTGAAGTTCGACGTCCTGTCTCCATTCACGAGTGCTTAAAATTCGTTCGAGTTTATGAAGACCGCCACAGCAAAGGTCAGTCTTCACAGGTTCACGAGTACCGCCAACCTACGCAGTACCGTGAACCTCATATTCAAAACAACAGGAATCAGCAGCCAAACCAGAACATTCATCAAAGACAATTTTTCAATCAGCCTAGAAACACCTATCAGCAGTCTAGGTACGTGCCGCCGCATCGTCGGGTACCAGAGGTGCGACATCCTGGCCATTATGGAAATCAGGACACCCAAGATTCTCGTCCCCGGGATAGTTACTACCCGGTGGACCAGACATATCCAAAACACCGTGCTGTGAGGCAAGGCCAGCCTAATGATAATAATGCTGTCTCTCTTGCACGTTACAATTCAGCACGTCCTGGTGGTTCGCCACATTTCCAAAAATCAATCTAGACATTCTAATAAGTTTCATGACAATTTAAACTTCAACAGGAGGTAGATGGGTCGAATCTATCTCCTCGCTTCTATGAAGACCTCAAATCTCTCTTGTTAACTATTCAAGCTCCGCTTTTGCCTGATATTCTTGTGACCTTGGGCAAAGTGGTGGTGTCTACTAAAATTGATTCTGGATCTGACATCTCGGCATTAAATTTTGATTTCTGTGCTGCTATCTTTCCAAATGCTTGTGTCGAGCCCTCCCAGCAATGTCTGCGAGGTGCCGACAATAATATTTTTGCAATCTCTGGATCAGTTAATTTACCTGTCAAGATTGGCAAAGTGCAAGTTACTTATACTTTCTTTTCAATCCAAGAGTTACCCGTGGATTGCCTTCTGGGGGTGGATTTCATTAAAATGTTTAAGCGCACACTTGATTTCGAACATGGCCTAATCTTAATGCCTGAGATTAGTTCTCCCACCTCAGAAGAGCCCATTGATTTTACTGCAGTTCTTGCAAGTGACAAATTATTGCCTGAACATAAAAGCGAACTTGGTCAGGTTTTACGCAGCAGACCAGGATTATTTTCAGATAAACCAGGGTTTACACAGGTGGTGTATCATACTATTGATACAGAAGGAGCTAAACCCATTGCATGTAAGCCTTATCCATGTCCGAACCAGAAGAAAGCTGAATTCCAAAGACAAATACAGGACATGCTCCATTCGGGGATAATTAAAGAATCACTTAGTCCTTGGGCAGCACCTGCTTTTCTTGTTCCAAAAAAACAATCTGGAGAGTATCGCTTCGTAAAAGATTACCGAAAACTCAATGCGGTAACCAAAGCTTTCAATTACCCATTGCCTATAATTAGTGATATTCTCCAGGTCTTTTCGTCAACAAACTGGCTATCAACATTGGATTTAGCTAGTGGCTATTGGCAGGTGGCTGTCCATCCAGATTCCGTTGAAAAAACTGGATTTATTACCCCGTTTGGAGCATATGAGTTTTTACACATGCCCTTTGGTTTGGCATATGCTCCTGCAATGTTTCAGCGCTTAATGGATTCAGTCTTACGTCCTGTACTTGGACCTAATGTCAATGTTTATCTGGACGATATTATCATCTCTTCTGAAACTTTTGAACAGCATCTGTCTCTGTTGGACCAAGTTTTCCAACTGCTACATAATGCAGGTTTGACGTTAAAGCCTGGCAAATGTCAAATTGGCCGGGACGAACTCGTATATCTCGAACTGAAAATTACCCCTAAAGGTCTTCTAACTGATGACTCAAAGGTAAAGCCAATTTCGGACTTTCCGAGGCCTAAGTCGGCGAAAGAATTGTCGCGATTTTTAGGCATGACCGGGTGGTACCAACAGTTCGTTCCGGGGTACGCTACTCTATGCGAACCTTTATTCGCTTTGAAACGAAAATATAGACACTTTGCTTGGTCCACAGAGGCAGAGACTGCCTTTAATACTCTTGCACATGCCTTGGTTTCGCCACCTGTGTTAGCCTTTACTAACCATGCCGAAGTATTTAATATCTTTACCGATACATCAGGTGTTGGTCTAGGAACTGTTCGATCTCAACGAGAGCATCCTATTGCATGTGCCTCTCGAATTCTTAATAAAGCAGAACGTAATTACTCTGCTACTGAGCGAGAATGCTTAGCTATTTTATTTGCTGTGACCAAATTTAAATGCTATCTCAATCATTTAACTGTCAATGTTATTACGGATCATTCGGCATTACAATATTTAACCACAGCAAAGAATCTGTCTCGAAGATTGTTAAAATGGACACCTCGACTTCAGAAATATAATGTTCAAATTCAGTATCGCCCTGGCAAGTCAAACCAACTGCCTGACGCACTGTCTTGCTGTCCTGTCAGTTCTGGTGCCCAGGCGGATACTGAACCTCCCTCCCTATTTCTTATTTCGGAAATAACTTCAAGGGAGCAAATAATTTCTGAACTGCCGAATGATCCAGATTTTGGGGAAATTTATAATTTCTTACTCGCTGGTTCTTCTGCTCCAAGTGAACCTTCTTTAGCGGGTCGTAGTCGAAATTATGAGATCATCGATGGTATTTTGTATTGTAAGAAATTTGTAAACTCGAGAGCTGAGTACCGCCCTGCGATACCTCAGTCTCTTCGCATGGCTTTATTATACGAATTTCATGATATTCCTCTTGCCGGCCACTTAGGCATACGGAAAACTCGTAGTAAGCTCCGAGACGTAGCCTACTGGCCGGGCATGTACAATAGTATACTCGCATACATTCGCTCATGTGAGTACTGTCAAAAGTACAATTATGATAATAAACGACCGGCCGGTCACCTTATTTGTAGTTCAAATAATTATGTTTTTGAAACTATCTCTATAGATGTATTAGGTCCTCATCCATTATCAACTAAAACTAAATCTCGTTATATTTTAGTTGTTACAGATAATTTTTCTAAATGGGTGGAAGCATTCTCCATTAAAGCAGCTACGGCTGATATAATATGTGATATTGTAATACATAATGTTTTCACTCGATTTGGCTGTCCCCGTACCGTAGTCTCGGACCACGGGGTTCAGTTCATTTCGGAGTTATTTGAGCGAATGTGTACGAGGCTTCAAATTAAACATAAATTCATAAGTCCATATCTTCCTCAAGCCAACCCGGCTGAGCGTGTGAATAGAACATTGCTAAAGATGATCTCAACTTTTATTAATAATAACCATGAGCGTTGGGATGAACATGTTGAAATGTTTTGTTTCGCCCTTCGCTCATCATTTCATGAATCAACGCGGCTTACGCCCGCGGAACTTTTTCTAGGGCGCAAAATCCGCACCCCTTTTGAGAATTTAACTGGCTTTATCGATGAGATCAACCAAAGACCAACACCTGATTCTGTAAAACTACTTGCGCAAAAGGCACGGACTGCTATCAGTCGAGCTCAATTAAGCCAAGCTAGGCACTATAATGTGAAACGGAGGGAACCATATCTCGCAGTTGGAGATCTGGTCTTATTGGAAACTCATTACCAATCCTCCGTTGCACACACATTCGTTAAAAAATTTGCACCTTTATATGAAGGCCCCTTTGAATTGGTAGAAGTGTACAATAATAATGTCATATTAAAGAAGCCAGATGATTCCCTACATTCTGCCCATGTGCAGCAATGTAGGAAATGGGTTATTCGAAGCACTGATGCAATTATTAACCCTAAATCTAGTAGGAATCCTCAGGCAGAGGGTGGGACTTCACAAGTATATATAAATGATGATGAAATTGTTGATCCCACCCCTGTCCTGTCCGATTCTCTACCTTCGTCTGAGCGGGTCTTTGCTTCTACTCTTAACGATTCACATTCTGACATTATTCCATTAACTCGGGGTGCTGCCATTATTTCAACTCCTCCGTCTCCTGCCTTTTCAAAAGAGGAGAGTTCTAGTGCTTCCAGTTCCTCTGGATATTCTTGTCGTGTGCAACGAGGTTCTTTTTCATCTGCTTCTCATACTCCAATCTCTCCATTTGCTTCTTCACGTATATAAGTGCCTTCCTTTGGTTTTTAATCAAAAAACTTAAAACGTACAAGAACTGACATTTCTTCATCAGGCAGTTCCATCTCTCCTATGCCTAAAAGAGTCGTACCTCTTGCTGCATCTGAATCATCAGACAATATTGTTGAGGTTCTTCAGTCTCCAAGAACTAAAATATTTCCTTCTGCTTCTGCTGAGCAGCTTCCTACTTCAAGAACATTTGATCCATCTGCCGTAGGGCAAAAACGTCCTCTTTCGCCATCTGTGCCATTTCAACCTACAAAGCGTCAGCCGCCTGAATTTTCCCCTCCTGCTCTCCTAGTGCTACTTCCAGTGTTGGGCTACAATCCAGACATAGAGTCCAGCATTTGCATCCACCAGGTTTTCGTCCTTGGAATCTTCGCTCGGGACGGACGGAGCCTATACCTTCCTCCAGCGTTCCTCGTGGTTCACGGAAGCGCCCTTCTAGTTACACACCGCTTCTTCGACCACCAAGGAAACGACCGGATCTTCATAATTCTCAGATTCCGGGTTTGTCTCCAAGCCAGCCTGGGACTTCTTCGTTCCGGCCTGAGACTACTTCGTTCCGGCCTGAGACTACTTCGTTCCGGCCTGAGACTTCTTCGTTCCGGCCTGAGACTTCTTTGTTCCGGCCTGAGACTACTTCGTTCCGGCCTGAGACTTCTTCGCTTCAGCCTGAGACCTCTTCGCTTCATCCTGAGACTTCCTTGCGACAGCCTGATGACCCTGCCTCTTCTGGTCAGCTTGCCTTGTCCGCGGGAATTCCTGACACATCTCTGCGATCCCGTGACTTGCAACCTCAGCCTGCGAAGCGTGAAGCTTCGAGAGTGCCGTTGTCGCCCCGACAACAACATAAGCGTGTCCGCACACGGGTATTCTTTGCGAGCAAAGGTACTGTTAAGTTGTTTTTTTTAAACTGACTTTCAAGCTCAAAAGAACTTTTTACACTATAGAGCTTTGCTCTGTGAAGATAATTTGAAATTTCTTGTATCACAGAACTTTGATACTTATGGAGACTATTTCTTTGAACTTTTGTTGTCCTCAAGACAAACCAAAATCACTGAACTTTTCTCACAAAATGTGACGACAAATAAATATCACAGAACTTTTTTGACAAACTTTGAAGACAAAATATCGCATGCATTATCTTGTCAGTATGTAATGTTTTTTTTCTTTTTTTTGGTGTGGCGCCACATTAATTTTTTTAATACAAACTGCTTGTCATTTCATTCTGTGCATGTTGTCTTTGCGGCATAACACGAAAATCAGCATTGCTTTTGTTGATAATTTTTAATGATTTCGCTTCCAGGATAGGGTTTTCCAGTGTTTCCCCTATCCCGTCTGACAATTCGATGTGCGAATGCATGGGAGTAGTTCGAAGTCGGCCCTGGTCGCCAAGCAATCAAAGGTTTTTTGTTTTGTTGTTCCATGTCTAAGCCTTTTTTGTGCTTGATACTTGTTGAGTTGGTGTTGAATTTTTTTCTGCAAGTGCAGTTTTTTTTTCACCTAACTAAATTTAGTTCAAAATATACTTTATTGGCAAAAACATAGGGAATACAGGCGTACCACATATGGCAAAATAAACAACAAAACAATGAGCGATACTGATGAAATATTACAGGTGAATGTGATACGGCAGTCAACTAAGGATGACAAAATGTTAAAATCGATAATAAGGAACAATATATGCTTGAGGAAGATGATGCACAAGCAAAAGTAATGATTAAATAATAAAGCATGTGATGACATGCAGAGTGAAAGCAGAGCACAAAACAACAGGTAAATATATTTACAAGAACATGGCTGTACAACGCAGTGCACAAAAAGTAGGGAACATATAAAACACAACAAAAGCATATACTACGATAAAGGTACAGAAGTTCCCACAATCCCAGAAGCAACACGATATGTGACAAAAACATGATAAGTATTACAGAACATAGTGGAAACTTGGGCAAACTCCCCAAGTGAAACACAAGGATACACAAAATACAAACAGGAAGCCGTGCAGTATTGCATCGGTCCAAAAAACAACGACATGGGACGAGCAAAAAAATACATGACGTCAAAGAATGTGAAAATGCAAGACAGAAATACAGTATAAATTAAAAGATACAACACAATGCAGCAAGAAAAAACAGAAAGAACAAAGTATCGCAGGGCAATACCTCTCGTATTGCTCCTAGAGAACAAATACACGGTGCGCAACTCAGTGAAGGTACAGGCAGCAAAAGCAGACACATGAGTGAAGAATAAGTATTAAGGACAGGTGCAACGAAGAAACAAATACAACACGGTACATGCACACGAATTACACAAAAATTGCAGAAAACCCCTACAATACAAATCATAAGCAGTTACATGACAAACACTTAGTAGACGCTGTGACGAAGCACCAGGAAGAGAGAACACAAAATCTCGACTGATGCATTCAGATCTTCGAAGCTGGAAAAAAACAAAAAAATCAGAAAGAAAGATGAATGGAAGATCCAGTGATTTCGAACCAACCGGTCCCCTGCGCCCAGGTAGACCGGAAAGAGGCTTGAGATTGAAGGGTGGAAGCAGCGAAGTTCTACACTGTATTACAATATTCACTTAACTTAGTTTGAATGTTTTGTCTTCCCTGAGAAGTTTTCAGGAGTGGACGAATGTGTAATTAACCACGTTACAAATGTTGTAGTTTTTTTCCTGCCATACGCAGTTTTTTGACTACTATGCTACTTTATATGTAAATTGATGAGTGTTCTCCACACGTATTGACAAAGTATTTATCACGTAGTATAAGATGACGATTTGAAGTCGTACAGAAAGTTTTCTAGGAATGTTTATTGAACTATTGATATCTACAGACTATATGTACTGAGAAGTCAGTTACAGCAACAGGTCGACGAATCTCTTCATCAATTTTTGTAAGTTCTTATCTGAAAGGTTGAATGAATGATCAGATTGTTTGAAAGGATACCTCTACAAAATTGATAGGTTTTCGGCAAAAAAAAAAAAAAAAAAAAAAAAAAAAATTACGAGGGAGATGATGTGACGTATATTCTAGATGAACTTTCCTTTTTTAGTTTCTTTCCCTATGTAATTCTTGAGTTTATTCTCAGTATTCTTCATGCTTAACGAAATATCTTTTCCTTCAAATAAATACGTTTGGCAACACAATTGAGGTTGAATGCACGTGACGTATGCATGTAATAAGATAAGAACAAGAGATAAAAAGCGACGACTGATCTGTTGTAGGAGAGAGGTGTTGATATTATTGAGAGCGATTATTGAGAGCTATTATTGTGAGCGATTATGATGAGCGTTGTTAAGAAAGTGATGTACGAGAGAATTGAACAGTGTTAAGATAAATGTGTGGAGAGTGTTGTGGTTCCATTCCGAATAAAGGACTGTTTCCGTAAGTTGACTTCTGGTTATATGTTTTGTCTGGCCGTTAAGGTTTGTTTCATTTAAGAACAATTTATTAGTATGTTGATATTTTAAGTTAGCGTAAAGGTACAAGACTTCCTTTATTACGCGACACCTCATTACGTCACGCGTTGTGTGTGTATGTCCGTCCGTAAGATAACTCGCGTAAAAATCGTTCGATTTCTGTGACGTTTAGTATGTGGTAGGGGAACACCTGTGAAGGAACCCTATTGAAAGTGAACGAAATGGGGTCAAAGGTCAGGACATAGGAGCGAGATCCATTCCACTGCTCTTATGCGTCATAACTAACGTAAAAAAAAGGTTCGATTTCGAAGAAATTTTAGTATGTGGTAGGAGATCACCTGGGGACAAACCCTATTGAAAATGGGAGAAATGGGTCAAAGGTCAGGACATAGGAGCGGAATCACTTGCATCGCCATTATGCGTCATAACTTACGTAAAAATGCTTCGATTTGGATGAAATGTTGTTAGGATGTTGTAGGGGCCTGCCTGGGGACGAATGCTATTGAAAATCGGCGAAATCAGGTCAAATGTTAGGACACAGGAGCGGGATCTATTCCACAGCCCTTATGCATCATAACGTGCGTAAAAATGCTTCGATTGCGACAAAACGTATCATGTTATTCCGGAGGTATACTGAACCGGTTCTGTTGAATATCATCGAAATGGGATCAAAGGTCGGGGCACAGGAGCGAGATTTATTCCACAGCCATTTTCCTCATAACTTGAGTAATAACTTGAGTAATGATTTCTGGTATGTTGGAAAGCGTATCATAATCAATGCATTGCATGATTTTACTAACTTGTTATTGTAGGTTAGAGCGTTTTAAATAGATCTGGGTAATTATATTAATAATAACAGTGATTCCTTTTTATGAAATTACTGTGCAATTTTATTCGTTTTTATCAAATTGTTCTGCAATGCGAAGAAAATGAAATAAAGCACGACATAGCACCTACGTATTAGAACAAACGTCGCAGACAGTTCGAGCACGTGCGTGTTGACACAGATGTAGTCGTTTGTCTTGCTAACTTTATTTTATTTCCCGGTATTTCTCCTTGATTTTACGTATCGTGCGACAGCGGTGAGCTTAATCCCGATTTTGGCCACCTTCATAAAAGCAGATGGCGCTGCAAGTACTGAATGACGTCAGAGCGTTAGGGACAGACGTAGCCCATCATATAAGTTTTATTATGGGACGCTCTTCAAGAAGCATGGTGTACTTGTCTGTACAGTTACTACTAAGAGCTTATGAAGTCCATGCCCAGTCACTTTCCTGCCGTTATCCGATCGCGAGGAGGACCAACACGGTATTAGAGCGGTACCCCATTTTTTTTTTTTTTTTTTTTTTTGGCATTCCGGTATAATATTGTTTACTTACTGAAATATTATGACTTTCTCAGCCAAATGTTTATTAACTGCTTAAAATTTGAATATAAATAGCAAATCACAGTACCAAACTCGTACTACGTTGCCTTAAAGCAAACCAGCTTTGGTTTAAGGAAGCACGATGACCCGCTCAAAATTGCGCCTACGTTGTCGCACCTGTCCGATCCAGCTTTTAGCATATGATATCTGTACGAGTGAAATCCCAAGTAGCACAGCCTTGAAATTTAACGTAAGCCCAACGTTTAGCGATTGAAGACGGTGGCTGAGTGTTGTGCCTACGTTAAATTCCAAGGCTGTGCCACATGGGATGGCTGTTCCATGTCCCGTGCTGTTATAAGCGATGCGACTTCTGCCAGTGAACAGAAATACGTGGCTTATATTGTTACAGAGAGTATGACGCACGACTTGCATCTCGTGAAGTCATACGTAATTTAACTGCTGCTACTTGCGTGAAATATGCCAATGAAAAATCTGAAAACGTTCTAAACATATAATATGCGTGCGTATTAGGATTTTTCTTTGGGAACAGGAAGATAAGACGATCAGGAAAAAATTAGTACCTATGGGCGCCCATATAGGAGGGCAAGAGGGGGCGTTTGCCCCCCTCCCTCCTTCCATGGAAATCCGACTGTGCCGTTTCAGTTATCGGAACGTACTACATAGATTTTTGTGATAACGTCAATTCTGATTGCTAGGATTTTTTTTTTGTTTTTTGTTTTTTTTTTTTGTTTTTCGTCAATTCTGATTTTGTGGAATTCGTGGATGCATGCTTATGCGATGAAAACAGGAACAAAGCTGGGATGAATTTCTAGTAGAAAAATTAAAATTTTACAGCAGAAAGTAATATAAAAACGAAATTTCCCGTTGCGTTTTGAAGAACTGTGCAAACAGAGGAGAAGAAATGCAAACTATATCATCCTCTGCAGCAGCTGCTGGACAAAGATCTGTCAAAATATTTTTCAGAAATTGGGGGGGGGGGTATTTTTGCATTCTTCATGACCAATTGCGTGATCATTTGTTGTTTTGTGGCGAATGTGACACGGGTGACCAAAAGGACGACAAATAAATTTCCTTATTGTTCTACAACATGCTATTTAATTTACAGTTATCCAACTTTTTTACGTAGTTTTTGGGTGTTCCGGTTTCCAATGTTTCTAGCCATGATAATTCATTTTGTAGAAAAAGTAGCCTGTCTGCGTGTTTTTGTCTGCAAACTATGATATAGTTTTATGACCTATTAAACGAGGACTGAGATTTGCATATACACTGCTGGCCACCCAAAATGCAACACCAAGAACGACACGAGATAGCAAAGCCAGATTTACTGGACACATAACAACAGATACAAAGATGAAACGATTGAGCTTATAGGCCCGTGTGACTTGCCGAACACGCAGACATCAATAGTTCGTGTGGCCCCCATGGCTGGCAATAACGGCCGCTACACGCCGAGGCATCGAACGAACTGCTTCCACACCTTGCCACAGTTCATCAGGCGTAGCGGCGGGTGGTGATTGCTGGGCCACTCGGTTGCCGATCAGCGACCAGACGTGTTCGATGGGCGACATATCCGGAGAACAGGCGGGCCACGGCAGCAGTGACACCTGGTGGGCTGTGAAGAATTGTTGCACAATGCGTGCCACGTGCGGGCGCGCATTATCCTGTTAAAACGTGGCCTCTGGCAGGTCCTGCAGGTAAGGGAAGACTACAGGCTCCAAAACGTCAGAGATGGTGCGGTGGCTGTTGAGTGTACCGGAGGTGCGTACCAGAGGGGTGCGGGTGTCATATCCAGTTGCGCCCTTAACCATAACGCCAGGCGTAGGACCGGTATGGCGATGCACAATGCTGGCATCATACAGTCTCTCGCCACGGTGCCGCCACACGCGGATCCGACCATCGTGGTGTTGCAGGCAGAAGCGGGATTCGTAGAAGAAGAAAATGTCGTGCCATTCCGTAGTCCAGGTGCGGCGTTCAACGGCCCACTGCCGCCGCATTGGCCGATGGTGTAACGTCAATGGTAATCGGAGCAATGTGCGCCGTGCGACAAGTCCCCGCTCCTGCAGACGACGTCGAACGGTACGTGCTGACACAGGTTGTTGCGCAACACACCCTAATTCCTGCGCTAACGTTCGTGATGTGGCGGTGCGAGCCGTCAATGCTCGCCGCAAAACATGCCAGTCCTCTCGTTCGGTGGGGTGCCGCGGCTACGGCAATCGCTCACGTCGGTCCGTCCGTCCCTCCTGCACCCACCGAATCCATACTCGCCTCATTGTGGCTGGATCTCGTCCTACACGGGCGCCGATGTCTCGGTACGATAAACCGCTGTCGCGATAAGCCACTTTTCGTCCTCCGTTGAACTCCGAAACGTGCTAGAATGACTGCCGTATTCGGCGAAGAGGCATCAGGAAGCTTTCCACGCACAGTTCCGGACGCACAACACACTTCCACTACTTACACCCCGCCTTCTGTGCACCCTTCGTATAGTGCTTCTCGGTGGCGCGCCGGTCGCACATGATTTGTATATGCCCTGCAATGCTAATCGTTTGCATGTGCTCTCGCGGGCGACGCATGCTGCGAATTTCAGGCCAATCGCATGCTTCCTTCTTGGTGTTGCATTTTGGGTGGCCAGCAGTGCAAATTAAATCATTTCATATAGAAAAAATTCCCCGCTGAAACGATACGTGTTCAGAATGTAAATAACATTCATCTGTTCGAATGGTGTAAATAATGATACAGGAACAACATGCTTGTTTTCCGAGTCACACATCAATAGATTGCCCTGCATCCCAACTCCTACCTTTTGTGTTTGCTGTTTTCACTTAATGTTACAGCCTGGTAATGGGATTCCCAAACTTTTTGAGACCGCGCTGCCCTTCACAAGTCACATTTTCCGTGTGACGCACCTGTACCAAAAAAAAAAAAATGCCCAAATTCGAGTTTGTGGTATTTTTTAAAAAGAAAATAGTTATTTATAAACAGTCGAGTTACATTATTGTGACCACCAGCAAATATCCGGAGTAACAGCCGTGTGCAGCAAGGACAGCAGCTAGACGGGCTGGGAGTGACTCAGTAAGGTGCTGGAAGGTGTTCACAGGTGTTCTCAATAAGGTGCTGCAAGGTGTTCACAGAATATGGCGGTTCACTGGGAATTCTCCCTGTATCCCAGCGAGCCTGTTCGCACCTGGTTTTATAAGACGTTCTGACTCCATCGTTTAGCTTTCTTGGGACAGCCTCTTCTTAAACTCTCAGGTGTGTTCCCAACGTACCTTCACACTTTCAGCGCACTTTCAAGTGCAACTGTTCTTTGCACTTACGCAAATATTATATTCGGTAGTGTCCAAATCCTTTTAGTGATATACACTATCTACCAACAAGTAATTGGACACCTGTGATAGCAAAGGAAAACGAAGTTTATTCACCTTCAGTAGTTGGTGGAGCCTCCACGAGCGGCGATTACAGCTGCGACCCTACGGGGCATACTCTCAACCAGGCGTTGTACGACGGCTAGCGGTATTTTCTTCCACTCGGCTTGGGGAAGACAGGTTAGTTCCTTCACCGATTTTGGACGGTGGGGGCACCCCTTAAGTCGACGCTCCAACTCGTCCCAGAGGTGCTCGATAGGGTTAAAGTCCGGGCTTTGCGCAGGCCACTCCATTCGATTAGCCCCATTGTCACCATACCAAGCCACGGTGGACCACGCAACATGACAGGTGGTATTGTCATCCTGAAAGTAACATGTGTCCACCCCGTAAAACTGCTACAATGTAGGAAGCGCATGGTAATCCTAAATGGTGCGGTAGGTCTCAGCGTTGAGTCTACCAGGAATTGCGACCAAGTGTCCCGTCCCATACCAGGAGAAACACACCCATAGCAAAATTCCACCGCCGCCGAACTTCACAGTTGGCACAATACATTCCGGCAGGAGGCGTTCTCCTGGCAGACGCCAAACCCAGACCCTGCCATCCAAACGGTAGAGGGTGAACCTTGATTCGTCGCTCCAGAGACTCTGTTTCCACTGTTCAACGGTCCAGTGTCGACGTTCTTTGCACCACGTTAGCCGAGCGGCGCTATTGGACTTGGTGATCAAAGACTGGTGGGCGGCAGCACGTCCATGATAACCGAGCAGATGGGCTTGCGTACGGATGGTATTCATCGAAAGAACACTCCCGGATGCCTGTTGAAACTCCTGGCGGATGTGGCCCATCGATTTGGTCCGGTTCTTCCGAATTTCTCTGGCCAGCACCCGTCGGTCTCTAACTCCCAGTTTTGTGGATCTGCCGGGTCGGGGCACATTCTGACCGTCACCTCTCATCTTCCACTTGCCAATCACGTAGGCCACTGTTGATTTTGGGTACTTCAACTTGCTGGATATGTCACGTATGAATCGGCCATTTCTGTGATACCCGACGATTACACCTTTCTCGAAATCAGAGAACTCCGAACTGCGTGGCATCTTGCATGCGACTGGTTGCGTTGCTGTTTCCCACACGATATTTATCGGCGGCGGCCGTGGCGTTTATCAGGACTGGAGATATCGTCGATTGCAGGATTGTCCAAGTACTTGTTGGTAGATAGTGTAGTTTACCTTACAAAATTGGGCTAAACAGCCACTTACTAAAGTGAATTCTCTTTCTCTGGTCTTCTAAAAGTTATTACATACCTTCAGGCAAACATCAATATTAAAAAAGTCAATCATAAAATCTTAAGGTAGCAATCTTAAAAGCACAATAATTAAAACACTACGCGCATGTTTCCGATGAAGTGAAGAATTTATTTAATATATAAGTTAAAAGATTAAAAATAAAGCCTTAAGAACTTTCGGTCTTCATAAAGACCGTCATGGAAGTACTGAAGCTTCAATACTTTCATCTGATGATGGTCTTTATGAAGACCGAAAGTTCTTAAGGCTTTATTTTTAATCTTTTAACTTATATATTAAATAAATTCTTCACTTCATCGGAAGCATGCGCGTAGTGTTTTAATTATCGTGCTTTTAAGATTGCTACCTAAAGTTTTTATGATTGACTCATTCCGCACGAGAACCTGATATATTGATATCTTGATTCAAAAAACTGTTGTGTTTTTTTGGTTTGTTTAACGACAACGATGAGCAACTCTGGGTTACAAGCTCTCTATCGTCCCAAAGTTGAGGCCACTGGTTCCCGGGAAGAAACAGAGCCAACGCTGATGAAGAGGCACATCACCGATGTCTGATCCGGGTCTCGAACTAGTTCCTCAGACCACAAGGATATTGGGACTGCAAACTTTTTGTAATCTTGCTCTTTGGGATTGTATTATAACATAAATCAATTATTAAAGTCCATGTGAGGTTAAGATATCAGTGAGTTATCAAAATAACATAACTCACTATGATATTTTTAGGATCAAAGGACTATGTTGATGACAAAAACTCGTGGGGAATTTATCAAATTCCAGGTGAATGTGGCGCTTCGTTCATAGGACAGACCCGTAGAGCCTTGCATTTTCGATTGAAGAAGCACAAGACCTACATTCACAATTGTGACTTAAAGAAGTAAACAATGGCTAAACACTTTTACAAAAAGGACCACAAATTTCTCTTTGAAGAAGCAAAACTTATTGACAAGCCAGATTCAGCCACCAAACTTATTATTTTGGAAGCTTTCCATATATATCGTAAGTCTTCGGAACTTGCTAATGACATGGCATCGACGCCATTTCTATCAAACGCTTGGAAACATCTAACCAAAACACGTGAGTGTAAACACCATTTGTGATGTCATATACAATTTGAATATTTACGTGCCATTCGTCCTGATGAAGCTAGGTCAATACCCAGCGAAAACATGGTCGGCTTGAAAAAATAAACATTTGTGACAACTACATCTATATAGCTCACTAATTTCTAAATGTCTGCGTCGCCTACGTAACATCACGTAGATGACGCAGAAGTACGTCACCTACTTGATGTTACGTAGTGCGTCACAAGTTTCTCATTGCGGTCGTTAAACTCTAAAAAACAACAAAATACACTCTTTGCAAAAAAAAAAAAAACAATAAAAAAAACGAAGCTCTCAGAAGGAGTCATCCAATCGAGATGAAAATTAGTATGTGAAATGTGCATGTATAGGAGAGGAAATGAATGTTATTCCGCAGCAGTTGAGCCAATTATTAGGATAAAACGGCTACACGAGTGGAACAAATCAGTACGATGTGGCGCGACCTCTGGCTCGGAAACAAAAAGTTACCCGGTGTGGCATAGACGCATACACTTCAGGAATACTATCCTCAGGTACATCATGCATGATAGTGTCCGAATTCCGGGCCAGTTCGTCGACATTCCGAGATAGGCGTTGATGGCGTCCCATTATGTCCCAAATGTGTTCGATCGGTGAGAGGTCGGGTGATCGGGATGGCCATGGAATGGTGTCGACATGACGGAGGCTAGCCTAGAAAAGCCGTGTCGTGAGTGGCTGGGCATTATCTTGTTCAAAAATTGATGCTGTGACAGGAATGGCAACACAACAGGGCGTAGAACGTCGTCAACCGACCGTTGATCCGTGAAGTTGGTACGAATTATTACCAAGGGTGTCCGGCTATCGTACAAAATGGCTTCCTAGACAGTTACTCCCGGTGTGCAAACTGTGGGCAGTTCCGCGGTAAAGGCAGGATCCATGCGCTGGCCAGCTCGTCACCAGACATGCATGCGCTGGTCATCAGCTCCAAGTGCAAACTGTGACTCATCACTGAAGACAACACGACGCCACGGGACACTATCCCACGTTGATCGGCCCCGACACCATTGCAACCGGTGCCAACGATGCTCGCTGATCAGTGAAAGGCGGTGGAGTGGCCTCCTCGAATATAGTCTCCTTGCCGGAAGTCGTCTGGTAAAGGTGCGGATGGCCACTTCCGTAGCTGCACCTGAGTAGATGACGCAACATCGCCATGGATGGTTGAGAACATCGAAATCGGTGCTGTTCCTGTAGCTCTCCCAATTGCTCGATCCTCGAGTTCTGTCGTTGCCCTTGGCCTTCTACTGCCCGCCCACCGCTGGTTTGTACCCTCCTCGACCCACTGGTACCAACATCGCCCGACTGCCGCATTGCCGCATCACTCGGATCTAAATGCCTTGCGATACGGCGACATGATCAACTGGCCTCTCTTAGCCCAATTATACGTTGTCTCTCAAACTCGCTCGACTGCTCGTATTTTGCACGGATCCGACGTCGAGGCATCCTCACAGCCCATGGAGGATAATGCAACCTCAATCCGCTGTCGCAATTATCCCTGCGTGCAAGCTTTGCTCTTGATATATCCTACTCGATTCGTGGTTCCCATGCACCGAGGGGGGGGGGGATCACTATTTTGTCATTGGTCGTTGTTTTTTAATCATTTGCATATTTGCTCTGAGAAACTTACATGCGGAGTTTATCAAGACCGAACGACGTTCTCGGGGCACTTAATTATTATTATTATTGCAAAGTGTGTAATTAGCGATCAGGAATTAATAAATTGGATATCACAGTTTGTTATTGTAACTAAAGAAGATTCATGTAAAACTCCTAAGAGCTGGATCATGATCATTCGTCCGAGAAAGGGTTCGGGTTCGAATCCCGGTGAGGCATCGATGTTGTGTTTGTCTTACGTCACTGGCTCTCTCCCTTCCCTGTAACCAGTGGCCCTAAATTAGGGACGGGCGACTGCTTATAGCCCATTGAGTTGCTCACGGTGGTCGTTAAACCTCCAATCAAAAAATAATAATAATAAGACTCCTAGTGGTGGTGGCGAAGTTTGTCGTAATGCCGTCATGGTGGAGCAGTGATCTAAGCGATGGCCTTTGATCATTCTTCCGAAAGGGGTCCGAGTTCGAATCCCGGTGAGGCATGGATGTTGTCTTTGTTTTACAGCACTGGTTTTCTCCCTTACCTGGAACTAGTGACGCTAAATTAGGGATGGACGACTGCTGAGTTGCTCAAGGTTGTCGTTAAACCTCCAATATAAAAAAAAAAATTGTCGTAAACGGTGTATTTGTTTAGCAAACTCCAATGGAAGAAACAAACTGTTTTTCCTCAGCATGAAATAAGTTTGTTTTTGCCATTGGGGATTTAATGACAACCATGAGCAACTCGAAGGGTTTTAAGTTGTCGCCTGTGTCTACATTAGGCACGGGCGACTACTTATGACAGAGCCAGTGCCGTAAGACAAACGCAACATTCGTGCCTCACCGGGATTCAACCCCGGACCCATCTCGGACGAATAGTAAGAAGCCAGCGTTGCACGCTTCTTTGGTGAAAACCATGTGTTACGAAATAAAAAGTAATAATTTTCATCAAAAGAATGCCTACCCGCACACGCTGCAGGACTAGCCCGAAGGAATTCATACACCCCTGTCCCCTGTGCGATCTATGTTTTAAATGAAAAGAATGTTCATTTATGTCATGAAGTTAACACAAGAAAACTGCCAGACAATAAAAATGCTTTCAAAACGTGCACCGTGTAAAAATAGAGGGACTGACAAAATACTGAACGCACACAAACTTATTAAGGAAAAAATACTTTATAAAAACTCCCATCAGAAACGAAACACGAAAAACATTTAGGAGCACAAAAATTAACAATTTTTGCTATTGCATTTTCAGTTTAAACAAGATTCTTTTTCATGACAAAATAGGCTTTCATAGAATTAATATGATTCTTTATAGTATACAAAAGTCTCAAGACGACTTTTTGCCAATAAATAGTGACATTTTCTTCAGTTACGCCATATCTTACATCAGAATACAAATCTTTACGACAGCTATCAGATTACTTGAACATGAATGCAATAAACATTGTGTTGGCGGGTACAGAATTTTACAAAGTGAGTAGAAATTTTTCCGTATGATGGTACATTAGTATCCTTCATTTAATTTCTTGTACTAGAAAAATCCAACCCAGTACTTATTCAAAAACAAAACGTGCTTTCAGAAATTTAAGCAGAAAGACCATAAAATGCAACTCAAATTTATTTCGTAACATCTGCACAAATTCTTGCATAAGAATTCACAACTTGAAGGACTAATTGAATTTATTGTACAAAAGAATGGCATTTAATAACATCAGTAGAAGCACCTGCATAAGAATGTACTTTCTTAAAAAAGAAGAATTTGTTTGGCTTGTACTGTATTAATAGGATCTTTTAAAATTAGAAAACGAAATTTCACTTGAACACTCTTAATGGACTTGACCGGCATTAGTGTAATGCTGTTACAAAAATAATGTAATTCAACTCAGATGGTATCAATGGGATTTATTTTGAAAGAAAATAAAATTCTACTCGATTAGCAGAAATAGGATTCGTTACGAAAAAAAATGCAATTTGACTAGAATTATTGGAATTTCTTCCCTAAAAAAAAAGCAAAAATTAAACAAAGCAGAAGTAAAAACAATTTACTAGCACTAATAAAATATTTTAAACAAACATGAACAAAATATTTGGGTATGCTATACGAATATCTTCATCCCATTCCGCTGGCTTGAATACACCACTTTTTCAGACATTTCGCATGGTAATTGAAATCGTGCTTGTGAACTAAGACTTTGAAGGGACGGAAAAACTTCATGACAGAATCTTTCTTTTTTTAATGAATGAATGAAATTCGTTAATTTTTTTCTTTTTTTTTTTAGCTGAATGAAGTTAATGGCGTTCACATGTGCATATTGGGATATATGGCTCCGTTCAGCCAAATATTTGGGCTACTTGTTCCAGTGTAGGATAAGACCGATTTTGTACAAGTTGCTCACTAATTTCTCATTCCGACCCGGAGCGCCACCAAGCCCGAAGAAGGCACGCTTCTGACCACTCGACCTCTGGGTCAGCAAGACGTAATCTTTAAAACCATGCAAAATGTTTTGGTTTGAGTAAAAACGTGTTTATAAACCTTGAATGTGTCACTTGGTAAATAGGGCCCTTTCACAAAATTGAGCAGGAAAGTCTTCAAAAAGTTCCCGAATAAAGCTAAAGCAAAAACATATAGCATGCAGTATAATCAATGTCACAAAGATGGTTACTCTAAGCATTATTTCCATTTAGATACCTTTAAAAGTATTATTTGATTCTAGTTGATAGGTCTCTGTCATTTGTTGACATGTGCAAAGTTCAGTTTTCATCTGTCTAATATGAGGGCTAGTTTTTCTTCAATTTCTTACAGACATTGCAACTTTGCAGTTTCTTCTATTTTCTTCGCTTTCTTATTGAATTCCTAGTCTTACTTTCTACGTATTAGTTTATACGCACAGTTCTTTTCTTTCTCTAGCATTTCTCTACTCGACTACTACGTTCCCTTATCTTTTTAGTGTTTATTAAAAAAACATTCCCAGAAACCTTGCTCCCCACCACCGTACTCATTCGACATTTCGTTAAGATTTCTGACTCAATCATTCTGCTTTTTGGGATATCCTCTACTTAAAATCTTGCCTGGGTTCTTTTTCTTTAAGACCACCATTTTCTTTTATTTTCCTCTGATTAAAATATATTTTTTCTGAGTTTCCTTTATGATTTTCCAAGTCCATAGCATCTTTTTACCATTTGCATCTCGTGAGCAAAGCATAGTTTTATCAATACTGTTGTAAAACGCCAAAGCCGAAGTAATGGGTGATTCTGCTTTTGTGTCGCCATTCTGATTCCTTTTTCCAAAGTCTTTTACTCCATAATTTCGGTGTATCTTCATTACTTTTTCTTTTACATTGAATTTGTGTTGCCTCCAAAGACCAAAATATTACCCTTTCCTTTCGAGGACTTACATTTACAATTCCGTTCCTTTAACTTCCAGAAATACCTCCACAACACCTTTGGTATTTCTCTGTACATAAGTAGAAAAAATAACGTTTAGCAGTATTTTTGAGATCACTTGGGGTATCGCTACAGTAAGAAAACCTTCGTGCTGTAAAATATTCAAGGAATCTTCAAGAGCAAAACCATCTGAATTTCATCCTTGAGATCTGAACACAAGAAGTTTTAACCAGATGCTAGTTCCCAAGGCGTATTCCATTTCTGATTTGCTTCACAATTTGTGTCTAACATGTTTTCCTTGAAATGGTCTAATCTTGGAGTCATTCTTCGGAAAGTCAATGTTATCATTTTAGGCTTCTAAAGGTCTACAAGCTCATTAAACCTTTAATTTCAATCGATGTCGAGGAGATAGAACTTTTGGAACAGTAGAGTGATATACCGGGGTTTCACTTACAAGATATATCTAAACTCTATAAGAAACGCTGTATGTTATATACATATAAGAGTTTTGTTTATTAAGTAAATTTTAGTTACAGCTGTCGAAAAGGCGGAGCAATATATCGTAGCTTCTCTTATGTGGTGCACCTCACTTTACTTTGTCGGTTACGTAGAGACAAATATTGAGGAACTGCTTACTAGGTGCATCATAGTCCTGTCCGAAATGCAGAGCAACATATTCGCTTACGACATACATCACAATTTGTGTTTTTTTTTATGGGCGCTCACTTAGTAATTTCTAATTTGGAAGTTGTCTAAATATATAATCTTCGCAAATTTAAAGCTTGGAAATTCGGTACAGCTGGAAACGTGAATTTACAATATTTCACCATTTTGAACACAAATATTTAAGCAGTGCACAAAATCGGGTACTTCGCTGTTCTTGAAAGAATCACAAGATATTTGGCAAAAATGTTGTTCGTTCTTTGCTTATTTTACAGCAAAAAGGTTGCCTTCCGATAGTTGTACTGTATGTAGAGGTTTCTTATCTTTTTCTTCTTCTTAGCTTGTTGGCGCCCACTGCAGGGCATAGGTTTCTCCTAGTCTTTTCTATGTTCCTCGATCCTCAACCTCAGTCGACCATTTAGCACCTCTAAATTTTTGAGCGCCATCTCTTTATCTTGTTCTCTGGTGCCCCCTTCGTCTCTTTCCATCTCTCGGTTGCCATTCTGTTATTAATCATGTCCATCTTTCAGTCTTCCAACATGTTCAGCCCATCCCACTCCACTTCGATTTTTTCATTGTTTTTAAAATAGCTATTATTTCTGTTCTTTCTGTTATAAGTACATTTCTAACATTGTCACTTATTTTTATCCCCGAAATTCTTCTCTCTAAAATTCTTACTGATATATTGCACTCTACAGCTGTGTGTATACTATTGGTTTTTGCTGTTCCGGTTTTCTATCTTCGCTGGAGCCTGTAATATGGCATTTGAAGTGTGAAACTACTCTATTTTCTCCTGCGACCATACCAAAAGGCATTGCTAAAGTAGAAAATGGTCTTTGAACCTACAAATCATAATATTAATAAAATAAAAATATAAATTTCATGTCAAAAGAAGCAGGGATTTTGAATTTTCATAATAATCTATTGGAGAATCTGATGAAATCATTTCAGCGCTGCAATCCAGAATTGCTAAAATAAAAACAAATATATTGCCTTTAATCACAAAAGTCGTTTCAATCTATGTGTTATTAACCTTAACACAAAAAGCCACTTGGGTATCTGAAAGAATAATTACAGAGATGCAATCTAGAACAATAATAACGAGACATACATTCTGCTGCCATGGACACATAATGATATTGTTATTTTAGACCACAAAAATCCGCTGAATATTACACACAAAGTAATTGCTTTAGTCTGTTTTCCATCAAAAATATCAGGTATGAAATTTTATAATTGCCAATATGAGCAAAATAAAGGCATTTAACACGTATGCTTACAGAAGAGCACTTTAAGTATTTTTTTTAGCAAAAGGATGGAAGGTTAATGTCGCATCAAAGAAGAACTGTTAAAAGATTTGTTATCAGAAAGAAAAAGAGTTAGGACACATTTCTGTGAGGAATTGCAGGCCAAAAATATTTGCGCAGTAAAATGAAATCCAGAGGAAAAGTGGACAGGAAATGACATCAGAATAATATAAACGACGACGAAGACAGATGAACAGGAGTGTTTGTGTAATCAGATGAAACCACAAACAGGACAAAGGGGAAAGGTGAAATACGGTTGTCAACTTATAAATCGCGGAAAACCTGTGAAAATAATACCTATATGTGACAATGTATTCCAAGACCCGTGAAAAGAATACCTATATGTGACATTGTATTATACCAAGACTCGTGAAAAGAACACCTATATGTGACAATGTATTCCAAAACCCGTGAAAAGAATATTTATATGTGAAAATGTATTAGTCCTTGAAAATAGCTTTATTTACCATTAAAGTAGAACTCATTTTAATTGTGGTTGGTAAATGCTGGAATTTGAAATTTTAACTTTCAGGACAAATTACTTCCAGCGCATGTTTCTATGGCGATGTTAGTGCTTTTGCGGGAAGGACTTGTGCAAGTACCCCTCACCAAAATTTTCAACTTGCCAAATCTGCATTTCTTTAAATTGGAAAAGCGCGTAAAAGCCAAGAAGATAAAAATCCCTTGCAGGCCGTTTAACAAATAAGATATATACCATATAAGACAGTTATTAATTACAAGAGAAAGAAATACGATTAACCACGGCAAGCCCATGATCAGCGCTAGCTTACAGTATGTTAGAAGGAATTTTTTTTTTCTGGTTCCTTGGATCAGCGTAAAATTTCCTTCTGAATTTACGAATTGCATAAACGCTCAAACCAAAGAAAATAGCATTTACAGTAATGACTGCACTGATTGGACCTGCGAAGAAAATCCATATTGGTTTCAACTTATTAAACCAACAATTACTCTTACCAAAATGTGGCTTGTACTCCTCTGGAACTTCGTCAATATTGTCAACAATCTAAGCTGCTGCGGCAAACACGAAAGAAATACCCCAAGAATATGCGCCGAATAGGCAATAATCTCTACAATTAAACTCTCTTAGTAGTTGCTCCCATCTTGAAACAACGTGAAACAGACTCAAGTAGATACCGAAAGATATGACGTTCATCCACAAGAAGGAAGACAGCAAGAAGAAATGAGAGATTGACGCGGCCATGGTGCAAGCCATTCTTCGTGACTTGATACCATCTGCGTATCCGACTAGGTATGTAAGGTTCCCGATAAGCATGGAAGCACAAAGACCTGCTATGCAGTAAGATGGCATGCTCCTCACCTGTGGAATGACAGCAAAAAAAATTAGATGGAGAAGTAGTCCTATTGCTGATATTCCGACGCAGCCGAATGATATATAATCCGAGGCAGTCCAACCACCTTCTTCGTAGCTTCCGAATTCAGATGAGCACATCCATACATTACCGTTGTGAAATTTAGAAAAGGAATCATTGAACGTTTTGTTCAGGACCTCTATATGTATAGCGTCATTGTTCATTGTGTAACAATCCACAGCGAAATCAACAAAATCACTGCAATTGCAGAAGCTTTCTTGTTTTGTCAGCGTGCAATCATCTTCCGGTCTTTAAGCAGCCTCCGAATTTTGGATCTCCATCGATTCGGCTCTCTAAATTTACTTACCAAGTAACATAAGAGCATAAAGAGAACTTCGAAAAGCCATTTCTTTTAATTTTTACAGAGATGAATTCATATAAGTCACTTCTTGTAATTCTATGATGTAGCAACCAAACAATACTACGACAAAACAATATTGTGCTGTTCAGAAAGCCCTTCCTCTATTTTTTAATGACCACGAGTCTTTTAATTGCACTCATTTTTCTCTTTTTGAACAGCACGTTATTTTAAAGTGATGATGATTTTCAAGGAAATTCCTTGCGTAGTTTATACTACCCAAGGAGTTTTTTGTATGTTTAAATTTAAGGCGTCAAAAGTCAAACGGAAACTCTGATCCAATTTTTTTAGTTGAATTCGAAGAGTTGCCACCTGCTTGATTTTAAATTATAAATTATTCTCTTGATGATATGGAATATTTATTGTTTTAGACTATTTATTGTTGCAGAAAGGACTTGAAATAAAAGATAATTTCTGTTATGCCACACTAAAGACAAAATTCCTTTGAATTTTGGTCAGCGTATTACACCATTTACGATACTCTTGTTTATTTAGGCAATTGATTTTAAGTAGCTCTATATTTGTTATTGGCGAAAAACAATTAATATAGAAAAACCGCAACCGTTTTCTCTCTCACTTTGCATTTAACCTTCGACGTCAGATTAGGGAATTTCCGCTATTCGTAAAGTTTAGTACTTCAAACTCCAAAGAGTTGACAATCTAAAAGAAACAGCTTCACTTCCAAAATGGTATGATGGGCTTCAGTTCTGGCAATTCATTTCACACAGAAGGAGCCTTATGCTTCTAAAATCCTTTTCTTAGAGCTTCCTCTGAACAGTTGGGAGTCTAAGAAATACTTTCTGTCTAAATGGGAGTTCAAGACACAAATACGCAATATGATGAAATCTATGGAAGAAATAAAGGTACAGCATTTAATAACATTATTACTTGTAGCACATGTACAGTGAATCTAAAAAGTTATTGGACAATGAAAATAAAGAAACTACGTACTAGAGAAGTTTTACCTATTTATTGTTGGACATTCTACCCTTTAAGTCCAACGCAGGTTTAACTGCGCTCGAACGATGGACGGAATCTTTCGCTGTACGCGTTAATCTCTCCACCACATTTTCTGGAATCGTTGGAATGTCTTCAAAGCGCTTCCATTTCAGCAGAGGTTTAATTTTTTGGAGTAAGAAGAAATCTGCTGGTGTCATATCTGGCGAATAGGGTGCATAGTCTAGCTTATATTCTTGCATTTCTACTTTTAACGCGTAAAAACACCAGCGGGATGACACGGACTGTTTTCGCAAAGAGGAAACCGATCTTTAGTTATGTGGAATTCCGGAAGAATGCATTGAATTGGGTTCAAGCTCCTTTGCACCGGAATAATCCTTTATTTCTTCCATAAGCTCCGTTGCACTGGAATAATCCTGGCTATTGCTTCTTTGTCCTAGGACAAATTTGTGTTGAATCATATTTTTAACATAATAAAAAATGAATTGCGTATTTTCGAAGGTGTTTTTTTCATGATAATTTTGCTCGGCTTGGGCTTTTTGTGGCTCAACCCCGCAGAGCTTTTCCTTTTTTTGTCTCGAGACTTTAAACAATACATTACGCTTCTTCGGTGACAATTTTATTCAGCACGGTTTCGTCTTCACCAAAAAGTTCAACGAAATTCAGGCAGGAATCAACGTGTATCATATTTTGTCGATGTCTTAGGAAATGCTGAAAAACTTTGACTGGCACTTTTTTTCTTCTCCCCAAATCGTCGTGCAAAATTGTCCTGTTCTTTGCTAATGTTCAGCTCTGCCTTCAACATTCTTGAAGTGATAGAACATTCACGTACCGCCACTCGCTGAACTTCTTCCAGTTGATGGATGCCTGCTCCATACATAGTTTGGTTCATTCTCGCAATGCCTTCTCCCCTTTTGCTTTTTCCCACTCTGTCTTATTTTGGGGTCATTAGCGGTTATAAAATGGGGAAAATAGGGAACCGTGGGAGACGCAAATGATCGCAATTGAAGCGCACATGCAAATGTGACGCGCGCGCAACGTCATCATCAGAAACGTTACACCAGGGGGTATAAAAGGCGTACAGACAGCAAACTTTTTAAACTTGATATCGCTAAACTTGACCGCACGACGTTATTAACATGTAAACATGCCGCGGAGGAGGACGAGACAACCATACGAACCCTTGAAGGAGTTTGAAAGAGATAGAATCGTTGGACTCAGAGAAGGTGATTTCTCATACCGTGATATTACTGCACGCGTTTGGCGTAACGTATAACCACCGTTATGCGTACATCGCGTCAATGGGCAGCAGAAGGTTCTACGTATCGTCGTCGTGCAGGGTCTGGACATGTTTAGTTCCCCATCGGTAAGAGCTTGAAACATACCACAACGCTAGCCAAGCGCGAAGACAGGAACTTGCACCGTATGGCAATAAAGTCGCGCAAAACTCCATCCACGACACTTGCGCAGCAATGGAGGATGGTCACACATCGTCCGATGTCTGCAAGCATTGTTCGTCACCCATTGCTGCAGAGAAGCCTCGTTGTTCGCCGTCTATTGTTGAGACTTCCCTTGACGCTGAATCATTGACGCCAGCGATTGCGGTAGTGCCGCAAACGTCGAAACTGGAGTGCTGAATGGAAGCACAATGTGTTTTCGGACTAGTCTAGATTCAATCAAATGCATCACGACGAGTGTATTCTTGTTCACAGATACCGTGGTGAACGGCATCCGGAAGGCTTCATTGGGCAGCTCCATACCGGTCCCATGCCAAGCGGGATGTGCTGGTGCGCTATTGCGTTTCATTCACGCACTCGCCTATTACACATCACAGGCACATTGAACAGCCAATGCTACATCACGGAAGTGTTGGAAGCTCAACTTCTACCCATCCTTCAGACGATCCCATGAGCCGTCTTCCAAAAGACAATGCCCGACCCCATGTTGCACGTACTGTCCAAGCCGTTTTCTGCTCACATGAAGTCGCTCGTCTTCCCTGGCTTGCTCGCTGTCCAGATTTGTCGCCTACAGAGAACGTCGGGGGAGTCATCGCTGGAGGCATGTATTATGCATCGTCATACGGGCTCGACAGATGGCGTTCCAGTGTGGGGGCATTTGGGTTCCATTCATGTTTCCGCCTCCTGCACATTGCAGAAGCCCTGGACAGCCAGTGGTTCATCGCGGAAGTTGTGGATGCTGAAGTGCTGCCATATCTGCAGCTTAGTTCCTGGTGCCATTTTCAATGTAAGACAATGCCCGACCACATGTGGCATATCTTTCAGCCCCTAGATGCCCTACATGTGGCACGTCTTCCTTGGCAAGCGCTTTCTTCTAATTTCTTGACCACTGAATAAAAGTCAGATATGGTCTTCCGACGCCTGGCCCATCTGGCTCGGCCGCCAGTTACGAATTGAAACAGCATGGAATGCCTAACCGCAGTACGACATCTACAACCTTTTTCAGTATCATGCACGAGACTATGGCTGATCGTGGTCTGTACGTAAAGCACTGAATATTGTGTGTTCCTCATCATATCATCAACATCATCATCATCATCATCAACAACAACAACCATTATCAATCCACTGCTGGATGAAGGTCTCCCCAAACTTCTTCCACAATTGTCCGCCTTGGGCCTGTCTCCTCCCCGTCACTCCAGCATACTTTCGAATTTCATCCTTCCATCTCCCATGGGGTCTTCATCTGGGTCTTTTCCTGTCTCTCGGAAGCCAGTCTAAAATTTCGATTGTCCATCGGTGGTCCGTTCTTCTCGCAACATGTCCAGCCCATTTCCATTTCAGTGATTTCACTCTGGTCATGATATCGTCCAACTCCTGTCATTTTCCTTATCCACATGTTCCTCTTCTTATCTTTCCTGGTTACACCAAGCATGCATCTCTCCATGCCTTTTGAGTTGTCAGCAGTCTTTGCATGTCTTTTTTACGCTTTCCAACCGTAGGTTGAAGAAGCGTATATGCTCCAGCTTTGTCCGTCCTTCCGCACGATAACTGGCGTAAAAATGGTTCGATTTCGATGAAATTTTAGTATGTGGTAGGGGACCAATTGTGGACGAACCGTATTGAAAATGGAACAAATGGGGTCAAAGGTCACGACGTAGGAGCGGGATCCACTCCATTGCACTTATGCGTCATAACTTGAGTAAATATGGTTCGATTCCAATGAAATTTTACTATGTGGTAGGGGACCGTCTGGGGACGAACCCTGTTCAAAATGGGTGAATTGAGGTCAAAGGTCAGGACATAAGAGCTGGATGCATTCCATTGCCCTTATGTGTCATAACGTGCGTAAAAATGGTTTGATTTCGATGAAATCTCAGTATGTGGTTGGGTACCACTGGGAACGAACCCTATTGAAAATGGATGAAATTTGGTCAAAGGTCAGGACATAGGATTGCGATCCATTCCATCGCCCTTGTCCCATATTATTAAGGTGGACGTCAAGTAATTTTGCTTCCCATACTTCCAATGGAAAAAACTTTTGTACACATTTCCTTCACAATTAATGTGTTCTTAAGGATGAAAATTTGAACATCGATTAAAATAACTTCATATTATAACTTGGAATACTTATAATTTTCTAAAACATAACCATCATTTTATTAAAAATCAGTAACTTTTCCTTTGGTGGTGTTGAAACCAGAAAAAGCATGGCGCGACCTGTACTTTGATGACGTCAGTAGACAAACAAATATTGGATTGCATAATTATGGTTATGTTTTAGAAAATATCAGATATTCCAGGTTATACAATGAAGCTATTTTAATCGATGTTCAAATTTTCATCGTTGTGAACGTATTAATTCTGCTGAATAAAGATGGCGCGACCTGTATTTTCATCACGTCAGTAGACAAACAAATGTTGGATTGCATAATTATGGTTATGTTTTAGAATATATTAAGTATTGCAAGTTATAAAATGATGATATTTTAATCGATGTTAAAATTTTCATCCTTGGGAACGTATTAATTGGGAAGAAAATGTGTACAGGAATTTTTCCATTCGAAGTAGAGGAAGCAAAATTACTTGACGTTCACCTTAAAGGAGCAATTCTTGTATGTATGTAAATTTTATTTTGAAAACGACTCTAAGGATTTTGATGAAAGTCGTTAACCTACCGTTTTCTGGTACTAGAAATCGATTCAGCTTGATCTCGACTTTAGGAAAATTCGTTTAGTGAGTTAAATAACCACCCGAATTACCACGTTTTTAGTGTAGTGTCATGGTGTCGAGCCATTAGATGTTGGCGCACGGTCACGCCATCTGTCTCATTACGTTACGCGTTGTGCGTGGATCCTATTAAAGTTTTATGACGTCACACTCCTGCGAGCAGATGGTCGCAATTCCCATCTACCGCATTACGCTACGCGTTTTGTGCGTATGTTCGTCCGCACGATAACTCGCGTAAAAATCGTTCGATATCGATGAAATTTTAGTATGTGGTAGGGGAACACCTGGGAAGGAACCCTATTGAAAGTGGACGAAATGGGGTCAAAGGTCAGGACATAGGAGCGGAATCTATTCAACTGTTCTTATGCGTCATAACTAACGTAAAAAAGGTGCGATTTCGATGAAGTTTTAGTATGTGGTAGGGGACCACCTGGGAACAAACCCTATTGAAAATTGGCGAAATGTGGGTCAAAGGTCAGGACATTGGAGCGGAATCACTTCCATCGCCATTATGCATCATAACTTACGGAAAAATGTTTCGATTTAGATGAAATGTTAGTATGTTGTAGGGACCTGCCTGTGGACAAATCCTATTGAGAATAGGCGAAATGGGGTCAAAGGTTAGGACACAAAAGCGGGATCTATTCCATAGCCCTTATGCATCATAACTTATGTAAATTTGCTTCGATTGCGACGAAACTTTATCAATGTTATTTCGGAGGTATACTGAACCAGTCCTGTTGAATATTATCGAAATGGGATCAAAGGTCAGGGCACAGGAGTGAGATTCATTCCATAGCCATTTTCCTCATAACTTGAGTAATAACTTGAGTAATGGTTTCTAGTAGGTGGGAAAGCATATCATAATCAATCCATTGCAGGATTTTACCAACTTGTTTAGTTAAGGTCCCTGTTTCGGCTCCATACGTAAGCACTGGCAGGATGCATTGGTTAAACACTTTTCTTTTGAGACATACTGGCAAACTGCTCATAAAAATTGTACTGTTTCTTCCAAAAGCTCTCCATCCAAGTTTCATACGCCGATTAATTTCTTCATCAATGTGACCCTCACTCAATATCTCCTGCCCAAGATAAATGTAGGAATCGGTTGTCTGAAGCTTTCTCCATCAATCGATTAATCTTCCGTTTCTTGTAAAAGCATTCATTGTACACCGCTTTTGTCTTCTGAAAGTTCATTTTTAATCCCACTTCTTTACTCTTGTCAGCAAGTTCTTGGATCATACTCTGCAGCTCTGAAGGGGTAGTTGCAAAGATGACGACGTCATCAGCAAAACGAAGATGAGTTAAGTAATCTTCACTCATATACACGTCTGTATTTCAGATCACTTACTTCTTGTATTGTAAATAATGTTCCCTATAAATCTCACTTCAATATCTCAGGCTAAACTCTGGCTTATGGCCATTCGTCCGATAAGGGTCCGGGTTCGAATCCCGGCGATGCATGAATGTTGAATTTGGCTTATGGCACTAGTTCTCTCCCTTACTTTGAAGCAGTGGTACTGAATTTGAAAAGGGAGACTGCTTGTATCCCATTGATTTGCTCATGGTGGTCGTTATAACCTTCAATCAAACAAAAAGAAAAATATATCAGGTTTTCCTTGGTGTTGCATTTTCAACAAACAGCAGTGTATAATAACTTCGACTTTGGATTAGTAAGTGCTGCCTTATAATTTAACCTGGACTTAATAATCGAAATTCTCTAAATTAGGGATTTGTCAATTTTTAATTAAGTGTGCAGTTAAATACTACGAACAATTTAGAATAATCAGGATTCATCAAATTTTGTTTCAGATAACTGAAGTTTAAATTAATTGAAGTTAAACCGATACATTTCTACGATAATTTAGACTCTGTTACTCCACAGCGCTTGCCGCTTTTCACACCATTTCACACAAAATTATAGCGGACTCCTATCTATGGCACGAACATTCTGAACGATTTGTTACCCATTTCCTCTATATCTTAATATTATTAAAAAATCCTACAAAGACTTCTTTATAGAGATAAGTAGCACGAAAAAAAAATGTTTGAGGCATTAATAACTACTATGAATAAATCTAAGAGATATCAGTACCCCTGTTTAGGGCGGTTGGTTCCAGTAAAGGCCGAGAGCCAGTATTGTAAGACAAACACAACACGCATGTCTCTTCCTAGACTCGAACCACTGTCCGACTGGGCTAACGGTCAGAAGTAAGCGCTTAGAGCATTTCCCGTCCTCAATTTAGGGCCACTGGTTCCAGGGAGAAGAGAGAGAGATCCAGTGTCGCAAGACAAACACAACATCCATGCCTCAGCGTGATTCGAACCCGGACCCATCTCGATCGAATGGTCAGAAGCCAACGCTTAGATAACTACGCGAATAGAGCGGAACACATCTGAATTAAATTTTTTTCTGTTGCAGCTCATTATTTGTTTGAGTAGATTTGTAATGCTTTTGTTTTTTCTGTAAGAGAATTTGTCACATATTAAGTATTTTTTCCATCGTGTTTTTTTGAAGTAGCATTGGAACTTGAGATCTTTTAAAACAACATTGCAGTGCATATTTTAACATAGTAACTGATGGGCCAGTTGGCCCGCCAGTGAACAAATCTGGCCAACCAGTTGTGAAAATCGGGCCCACCAATAAAATAATAAATTGGGTAAACTTTAAAATTCCATAAAAATAAAAATCCTGTATATTCCGAGATATTTTTAAATTAATTTTTAATTATCTAATAAATTGGCCGTATGAAAATTTTCCTTCCCTGTTTTTTAATAGCGTTCTGGCTGTTATGTAAAAGATAAACCTCTTCTGTAAGTTCACACCATCATTCATAGATGGTGCTGGCTGTAATCAAAGTATCAAAAAACCATCACAGCAGGTGTCTACAGATCATGGCTGATATTCTTTGGCTCATGCTCAAATCAACAGTCGAGCGAGTCAGCCAGGTGAGCAGAGCAGTTTTACTGTTGTAAATAAACAACAAACACCTAAGTTATAAAAGAATGTGAAGCGTGAAGGTTATCATTTAAATAACACTGGCTTCTGGCTAACTTATTGGCGATCTTTATCGTTACGTTTTCCTCGCTCACAGCTTCTTTTGCATAGAGAACTTTGCATTAGATTTGCCAATTGGCGAATGGTGTGGTGCAGTGGCGGCGGAACCATCCGGGCCGCCAGGACCCGGGCCCGGTCAATAATTTCAATAATTTTAGCCAAGATTTTTTATTCTTATTTTTATTTATTTTTTATTTGGCATATGTGCGATTTTTTGTTGTGATGTGCCTTAGAAAGTTTCTCTAGGTAAGTGGTCCCTAATCCCTATAAAACATCGTTAGGCATTGTTTTTCTTCTGTTTCTTCCGGGAAGCCGGAAGTGAGAGGTGCATCACGATTCGAAATTTCGGGCCCGGTCAAGGAACTTCACTTTCCGCCTCCCATGTTGTGGTGTGGCGACTAGTGACTACCGCGACTTTGTTGTCTACCCTTTTTGTTTCGTTTACGTGTTTACGAAACGAAATACATATTCGAGTTATGTATATACATATCTATCATGATGAAAACGTCCACCGTATAATGCTACATGCTCATGCCAGCCTAAATCAGTTTTCTTCGTTCTTTACATCTCATACGATGATTAGAAATATCCGAACTTTGAGAAATAACTCGGTTTCCATAATTTTCTGTATCAGTAAGTACACTTTTTTACCATATCGCAAGTAAAAATTACATAAACATATAAGGAATATAATAAAAATATAATAGTATAAATATAATAGTAGGTGTTGACGGGCAAATCCGGAGGAGTATTTCAACATCAATAATGCTTCAGTTTCTAGGGAGCATAGCCCTCCACACCCTAGGAAGCTTTCTTTCATCAGACAATGGGCCCACCAGCGATTTTTCCTTAAAATCTGGCTTGCTACATTGTCTTTCAAGTATCTTTAAGAAAAAATCAAATGTACCGTTTTATAGTACAGTCAAACCCCTATTTAACAGACTGCGATTTAACGAATTCCGCGATTTTACGTACATATTTTATGGTTCCGACGGGATCATATTGAAATTAATGCTTGTCGTTTCCCGGTATAACGAGCACATCACCTCAAATTAGCGAACATTTTTTTATTTTTTAAACCCCAAAACTATGTTAACCAGCATTTTCACGTTCTTTTTGTCGTACATGGCTTTTAGTATGTGGTCCATTTTTAAGGTATTCTTTCATATTTCATAATGAACAGTTGTGCCTCAACGTGTCATATGCATGTATTTATATTTGAAATCGTATTTCTGCTTCGAAAAATGTGATTAATTTTTTTTTGCGTGGGATTATGACGTATACTCTAAATTCCCTTTCATTTTTATTTGCTCTCTCTATGTAAATTTGAGTTCATTCTCTCTTAGCGTTTTTACCTCAACGTTACATCTTCTTGCTCACGGAATGATGTTGGCAACGATCTTGGGGAAACTACATTAGGGATGATGTTGGCAACAACCTTGGTGGAAGCTGTATTAGGCTGAAACTGGGTTTATTTGAAGCCTTGTGAAAACACAAATTTGTCCGTGACAGAGTTAAAATTCGCGGCCCTCTCCCTAGAGTAAGTTGCTCTCCCAACTGAGCTACACTGACGGAATGTATCGCTATAGATTTGTCGTCTTGACACGTGCTTTACCCAGTATTGCATTCAGATAGTTTTTTCCGGGGGGGGGGGGGGGCAATTACGAATTTCGAGGGGGCTTAAATTTGTTGACTGATTATATACATATAATCACAATATTATTATTTATATATATATAAACACATATAAAAATTTGAAATAAAGTACAAAAATTTTCTTATGCTCTTATATCGCAAATTCAGATTCCGAGAAATCTACACATACAAGTGATTAAAAATGTAAAGATGTTATACCTTTGCTTTAATTCAGTAATGAACTACAGATTTCACCATGGGATGGTGTAAAATATTGAGGGCGCTAGTAAAGTTAAGGCTGTGGTGGAGAAAATCTCCTCAAGACATTAGGAGTGGTAAAAATGTCCTCGCCTTACTACAAGTGTGTTTCTGATTACTAAGGAATAGTTACCGTGTTACCTGAAAACGTATGGTATTAACAATTCCCCTGCCATTTGGTTTCAGCCCCATTAGATTATTTGGATTAGCAAATAGTAGTAAAAAAAACAAAAGTTAACTACCTGTTTCTATGCTAGTTTGAGATGCCTCGATTTTTTTTTGTTACAGATTGTAAACCACCACCGCCAGAAAAAAAGAAAGATGACACCAAATTTTCGGGTGTAATAAGTACGTCTTTTGAATCCGTTCTGACGCAAATTAAATTTATCAAAGCTATTCAAAGTCAATGGAACCGGTATGGAAAACAATAGTATCTGACGGAAGAAAGACGTTTTTTAATCGGGTCTTTAATCCCTCAGATTTGGTGTAAACGGAATCGTGAGCTTACGAACTCTTAGAAACAGAGTTATCGACAAAAATAAGATGTGACTTTACGTCCCTTGGTGGGGAAACCATGCATTATTTTATGAAGAAAGTATTTATAAAAGGTTGATCCATATAAGCGGTATCGGTCCAAGAAAAAAAAAGAAATTAGTCGGGTTTTCAGGAGGCCAGATTTTGCTACAAATACATCAGAAGTAGAAATTAACCCTTATGACCCCTGGTGGCCAAACCATTCTTTACCAAACATTAGAAATTACGTGAAAAATATTTTCCGTCAGGTTTTGTATGCATTACAGGAAGAATTTTTCAAATCGGAGTTTTAGGAGCAGAAAACGCAATTTACCATTGTGCGCCCTAGCGGAAAGTCTATGATTTACTTGAAAATTTTGAATTTATAGGAAAAACATTTTGCAGAGGAAACAATATCCAACAAAGAAGGAATTTTTCAAATCGGACTTTTAGAAGTAGAGATATTGACAAAAATAAGATATACATCTACGCCTCCGGCGTAGAAACCATGCAGTATTTCAAGAAGAAAATGTTCCTAAAATGTTTGTCGAAGTGAGTAGTATCGGTCCACAAAATACTTTTTTTCAATCGAGATTTTAGAAGCTCATATTTTGCTGCAAATACATCAGAAGCGGAAATTAAGACTTACGCTACCTAATGGCCAAACAATTTTTTACAGAAATTTGGAATTACGTGCAAACGATTTCCCACCAGGAGCTGAATCCGGTGCAGAAAGAATTTTTCAGATCGGAGATTTATAAACAGAGATATAGGGGAAAACGCAATTTACATTTACGCCCCTAGCGGAAAGTCTATGAATTATTTGAAAATTTTGAATTTATAGGAAAAATATGTCACACTAGAAACACTATCCAACAATGAAGGAATTTTTTAAATCGGACTCTTAGAAGCAGAGATATTGACAAAAATAAGATATACATCTACGCCCCCTGGCGTAGAAACCGTGAAGTATTTTAAGAAGAAAATGTTTCTAAAAGGTTTGTCGACATGAGTAGTATCGGTCTACAAACGATGTTATATTCAATCGAGAATTTAGAAGCTCATATTTTGCTGCAAAGACATCAGAAGCGGAAATTAAGGTTTACGCCCCCTGGTGGAGAAACTATTTTTTACAAAAATTAGAAATTATGTGCAAACGATTTCCAATCAGTAGCTGTAACCGGTGCAGAAATAATTTTTCAGATCGGAGATTTAGAAGCAGAGATATAGGGGAAAACGAATTTACATTTACGCCCCCTAGCGGAAAGTCTATGAATTACTTGAAAATTTTGAAATTATATGAAAAACATGTCACACGGGAAACGCTATCCAACAAAGAAGGAATTTTTCAAATCGGACTCCTAGAAGTCGATATATTGACCAAAATAGGATATACATCTACGCCCCTGGCGGAGAAACTGTGGAATATTTTAGGATGAAAATATTCCAAAAAGGTCTATCGATGTGAGTGGCATCAGTCCACGAAAGAATATTTTCAATCGATATTTTAGAAGCTCAGAATTTATGGCAAATACATCAGAAGCGAAAATTAACACTTACACCCCCTGGTGGCCAAAGTGTTCTTTACCAAAAATTCGCAATTATATGTAAAAGATTGTGCATCAAGATTTGTATCGGCTGAAAAAAAATTTTTCAAATTGGAGTCTTAGAAGAAGAGTTATCGAAAAAAATGCAATTTACTTTTTACGCCTCCTAGCGGAAAATCTATGCGTAATTTGAAAAAGAAACTATATGCAAAATACTCTTCGACATAAATGGAATCGAAAGATAAAATATTTTTTTTAATCGGATGTTTAGAAGCAAATATGTGGAATAAAACGTATTTTTGAATTCGACATCTTCTGCATTTACGGCCTCTAGCGGCGAAATTGTACATTGTAAAAAAAAAACGAAATAAAGGATCACCATTCGCATATTTCAAGCTTTCGAATGCAAAAAGAATTTTTCAAATCGGACTAATAGTTGCAGAGATACCGTGGGTACAGGCGGACGGACGGACAAAACGATAACATAAGCACGATCTTTTTTTACAAAAGACGTGCTAAAAAACCCGTGTTATTGGAACAATGTCTAATAATATGCTATTGTTAAAACTTAGCAAATATTTTGTTGCATTGGAAGCACTATAGCTATACTGAAGCTTAACCATGTACATGGAAAGTCGGCATCCAGAAGACTGAAATAAAACTGAATGCCAGCTTCCAAAATATGATGATGTATTGCAGTGAAAACATCTCTACTGTGTGGAATTAGGTTTTTATTGCGGAAGTAGTCTTAGTTGTCAGTGTTTGAAAAATTTGCCCTTCAGCGAGAACTGTTTAATGTTTTGTTGAAAGATGCTAGAAATTTCAGATTAAAGTTCATGTGGATGTTTGTTTTTTTTTTTATTATTATAATATTTTCCCTCATTTTATTAATTTTTTTAATTGATTTTTCTAAAAATTCAGTTACAAACGAACACAATTAGACAAAATATAAGGGCAGATCGTCCAAAAATCTACGGGGGGGCATTAATAGATTTTCGGGGGGGGGGGCATTAATAGATTTTCGGGGGGGGGGCTAAGCACACCCGAGAAGATGCCGGAATACATCATTGGCTTTGCCTCTGTAGTACGTCACAGTATGCGTATTTGAGTTGGGATGTTATTTTTAGTGTTTGGAGTTAATCAAGTTTTTTGCTTACTAATCATACGTTAATCAGTTTTGAAATATTATTACTGTTATGATTAGTTCTTCACGAATTTCGGAACATTCGGGGTAAAGTGCTCATACGATAATTCGGGGTAAGTGCTCATACGATAATTCGGGGTAAGTGCTCATACGATAATTCGGGGTAAGTGCTCAAACGATAATTCGGGATAAGTGCTCATACGATAATTCGGGGTAAGTGCTCATGCGATAATTCGGGATAAGTGCTCATACGATAATTCGGGGTAAGTGCTCATGCGATAATTCGGGGATAAGTGTTCATACGATAATTCGGGATAAGTGCTCATACGATAATTCGGGGTAAGTGTTCATACGATAATTTGGGGTAAGTGCTCATTTGAAATGGATGGAATAAAAAGTTGCCGCTCCCGTGGCTCAGTGGTCTAAGCGACAGCTTCTGATCAATCGTCCGAGATGTATCTGGGTTCGAATCCCGGTGAGGCTTGGATGTTGTGTTTGTCATACGGCGCTAACTCTCTCTATTCCCTGGGGTCCTAACTGAATTACGGGAGACTACTTATAGCCCACCCACTGAGTTCCTCACTGTGGTCATTAACCATCCAATCGAAAAAAAAAAAAAGATATCTTAGAGAAACATGAGAACATAATTTCTTGTACATAATTTATTGGCTTCAGGAAGTCTTTTGACGGAAAATGCGACGCAACGAAATAGTTATTATTTGCTCTTGCGGACGATCGCGTCCGTGGGTGCCGTTGGTTGAATTACGGAACTGCATACTACCGAAGCTGTATACGGAACTGTTTGGTCATATTACGGAACTGTTTGGTCATATTACGGAACTTGGTAATTGCTGAAACCCCTCGTGATTTCCCCTCTTTATTGACATGAAAGTGACACAAAAGCACTTAAAAATGAGTCCTTTTTAACACGATAGTACTCACACCTTTCTTCTGCCGGAAATTTTGGTTCGGGATCAACAAAGCAGGTGCGGATTATACGTCTGCCTTTTTATTCTGAATTTCTCGATCTGCGGATAATACGAAGAAAAATATGGTCATTTGAACTTGACGTTTATGCTTCGTTTTAGTACTTCTTGGAGAAGGGCAATAAGACTAATACAGTGTGCATATTATTTGTGTCATTTGCGGGCCAGCCACTAACTCCGAGTACTTAATGGTCCACAGGACCAGCGACAGTTGTTGTCAAAGTTCTACTACTGGTGATAGGTATGAGAAGAATATATAAAATTAAGTTACGTTGAATTAGTCCCATGTCGCACATTATCCGTTCCTTGATTTGATTAAAACGGCAAAAAGGGGGTTGAATTATGGCATGAGTGAATTCAATATTCCATGTGCGCACGTAGAAATCCTTTTCTTCTTTTAGATTGTGAACATTCAAGGGAGGAGAAATGCTAGCGTAGAACTGAGTTTCAAGATTTGGGGGCTCACGTTTTCTATGTACAGTTTGTC
Source organism: Macrothele yani (assembly GCA_039090855.1). Classification (NCBI taxonomy): domain Eukaryota; kingdom Metazoa; phylum Arthropoda; class Arachnida; order Araneae; family Macrothelidae; genus Macrothele; species Macrothele yani. The sequence continues at coordinate 133,580,860 of CM077010.1, read as the reverse complement.
ACGTTTAAATTTCCTTCCTCCTTTCGTTCTTCCCATTCTTCTTAATTTTTAATTTTAGTTTCAGTGTTTAACGATTCTCATAGATATCTAAAGCCAAAAAAGAAGTAGCCAGTCCCTAGATTCGAGCTACTTGTTTTGAGGAAGGAACATCACCATTGCCGTGGCAGAAATACAAAGCCGGAATTTGAACGTTTCTTTGTTGTCTTCTTCTTCTTTTTTTATCTAAGTTTTATTCAAACTTTCGGTGAGGCTGGGGATCAATAATACTTTTGAAGAATTTGGTCTCCAAAATTTAGCCAGAATAATTTATGTAGATTGCACCACTTAAACTTGTCTCCTTTTTCTTCTTGTTCTACTTTTGAAGTTTCCTCGTGAGCTTCTAGGGCTCCATTGGTAAACCCAGAACGGAGTCACCCATACCCAATTTAGAGCCAGGCAGCGTACCAAACCAAAGCTGAACCGCAGTGGATTCGAGAACCCTTTTTTAGTGAAAGCCAAACGAAACAAAAAAAATCTGAGAAAAATTAATAATTTGGAAAAACACAACATATCCCAGCAAAACCACAAATGTTGAGAAACTACTGGTCACCAGCTGGCAGTGACTGCTCACTGCTGGCTGAAATCTGCCACTCGCGGGGTAGCGATCCGTTGGTGGCAGCGCCATCAGTTGGCAGTCATCGATGGCCCTGCAGCATCGCCGTGAACTACGGACCACTATGCAAATGCCTCAAGGGGCCTGTAGCTCGCAACCGAAGCACCTCCAACAGGAGGTAGAAGCAGCGAGACTGCGCATGCGCAAAAGTAACATGTGCGCAGTCTCACGTGGCACCAGTTAGTTGAAGAAGACGTCATCGCCATCGTGTTGCTTTAGTCGATGTTAAAAAAAGCCATATGTAGAAAGACGGATTAATTTCCCAATGAAATGCCACGTCCACGAAGATTACCGTCGGTGGAAAATTATATAAATAATGAATTAACTGTAAGGAACAGTTAATTAATCTCATGTATTTATGGAAACTCATTTCGTAGCAAAATGTCTGAACTAATGCACTAAGAATTGATAATATAAACAGCCATGAAACACACTCACTCATTCCCATGAATAACAAGAAATAATTTCTGTATAATCTTCACACATTAGCCCGCTTCAAACAAAAGTCCCGGAAGACATTAAAAAATAGTTGCTTTGAAAAAAATAAGAATTATACGAGTACAAAATGAATATTTTTGTTACAAAATTATCTAGTATTTGAAAAAAAAAAAAAGCAACGCTGTGTGTGTGAACACAATGCACTCATCCATGCGTTGAATACACAAGATTGGAGGAATTCGCTGCTAAAAATAACCTGGAAGTAAAACGAAATATCATTCCTGTTTAGAACAAATGTAGTTTTGGACGGCGGAGAAAAAGATACAACGTTAAAAATGTAACAGAATGTGACACGAATGTGTAAATATATTATAAATGTTAAACAATCGCCTTTCAAGATCAGAAGGACAGCACTAAACTTTGGAAGACGTCTTTAAGTTGGTACACTCGTTGAAAGTTAGTGATGTTCCCTTAAAGTACATAAAAAAAATCGTTACGTTGAAAAAATTAAATTGATAAAATATATGAAACGTACATTTACGAAAACGAACTCGCAATATTGCGAAATTAAAAACGAGAACCTTTAGTTTCACATCGTGCAGGAGAGAGGCTCACGTCAGAGCAGGAGGTCGCCCGTGGCAAACGAGTGTAGTGTTTGCATCAAACCAAAGACTACTTGTTCGCTTGGCAAACAAGTAGTCTTTGGTTCGATGCCAGTGAGATTCATCGGGCGGTCTTTGAAACTTTCTCAGCGCGTGGCATCACGTAGTTGTTTCATTGGAAAAAAAACAGTTGTGTGTGTGCCTTTGGTTAACTGTGATTATCTATTTTTTTTTCACTACTAATGTGAGATTGACGGGCAAGATTCGGCAAGCCATCAGTTACATCACGTGATTGCCGCTTTCCACTACCGGGAAACTGACGGACCACATTAAGCTAGCCATCATTTATGGCACGTACTTACAGGGCCTCTTAAGAGCCGCTTGTGACAGCCACCACCTCTGACGGAAAACTGATGACCCTGTTCTGGCATATGACAACTGATGGGGTTCCAACTGTTGGCCAACAGCTAGCCTGAACTGCTGGTCCATCTGGTTGCCTCCGAGGCATTTTATTGGCGGTTCATGTAACGGCAACGTAGTGCTGCGCCAGTGCTGGCACTGCTGGCAGCTGTTACTGAAAAGAAGGAAAATCAGTGGTACTTTGATTTGCAATCAGAATGAAATGGAAGCATGCTTGTTAGTTGGGAGGAGCTGTTAACTCTTCGATAATTGATAGTTACTTTTGGAGAGCTTAACGAGCAGTTTGATTTCCACTCAAACATGAGAATTAGAAGTGGGGTCTCGTTTCTCTTTCACGTTAAAAAAGAAAATTAAGAATTTTGAGGGCCAAAATATATGCAAATTTAACGGGTTTGGCATTTGAAAATCATGAACAAAAAGCAACAATCATTTGATTTTTAATGTTTCTTTTTATTAAATAAGCTTTTTTCATAATCGTTATACTGTATATTACATATATTCAAACTAAGCCAACCAGTGCTGAATTTTACTTCGGGTGTTTTACAAAGAAATGTAAGGCTTACATTTCATATTCAAACTAAGCCAACCAGTGCTGAATTTAACTTCGGGTGTTTTTCAAAGAAATGTAAGGCTTACGAGGCATTTTTAATTGCCACTATTTTTTACGATTCCTCATCGTGAGGAGAAATGTCATGTGCTACTCCCTCAAACACCTTTAAATTTTTGCATATGTTATTTTTATCATAAAATATATATTAAAATAAGGTTTTTTTTTTCCTTTTTTAAAATTTACACGACGGAAGAAAGGAACTTAAAATTGATTTTGCACATTTTTTTCTAAAGTGATCATGTTTTATGTAAAACATTGTACAAATTTCAACTTCACAGTATATATAAAGGTACTAACAAAATCATTTAATGCTTTTATTGTGCTAAATTTAATAAATGGAGAAAACGTACTTTCAGATTCAGTGAGTAACGAATTACGGTGAGATTGGAATTCATTGAGATACGAATTAATTATTGACTGGCAATATTGGATATTTTTCACTTTGATTAATTTTTTTGAAAACTTATAAATTAATCTCGTGTAAGACAATTATTAATATGACAACTTTTTGTAAGAAAAATAAGCGCATCCTGTTTTCGTGCACGAAGCAGACGATTTCCGGAATGCAGGATAAACACAAGACCGGATATCCATCCAGGCTTCCAGCCACCGAGATAAAGCTTCCCTTATTTTCAATGTGATTTTACAAGTTTAATATTGAAAGTGCTATCCTGATTCATCCTTTCCGAAAACATGTGAAGACAACAATCCATGCAGCATATGTCTTGACAATCGTTCTGTCGAATAAATTCGCTGTATTCATCAAAATAATATTAAATTTTTTTAATAATATCTTATTCGCTTACCTTCTGAAAACATTGCACAATATTTCATCGTCAGAAGTCTTCGTCCCTTTATCGTTCACGCTGAGTAAATTATGCGTTCTGAAGAACGTAAAATACCTGTCGAATACGATTTTCGCTTACATGTATTTCACTACAGCACACAATACCAGCATATATATAATCTTCATACTCTCGGTATTTAAGTTTTTAGCACTGTAGACACTGAAAGCATTTGAAAATTGTTTCAATTAATTTCTGTTCAGTTCATGTCCTTGTGGAATGTAACAGAAGTCATTTGGTCTGGGAACCTGAAAAGCATTGGCTGCTTTTCACTGGTAACTAGGGCAAACGGAAACGGAAACCAAATTTCATCCTCTTGCGACATCTATCTTGAGGCTGGCTTACTCTTTGCTTTAATGCCAGATTTCTACCGCTTGCGACATCTTGAGAATATCTTATTCCTTGCTTTAATGTAAAAGTATTTCAACTCTTCGACTCCCCGTGTTGTTGTTTTTTTTTCTTATGCAAAGACTGAAGGAATCCGATAGAACAGTGTGGCGAAATTCTGTTAGTACCCGTGGAAAAACAAAAGCAGCGTAAGTGAATAAATACAAGCAAGAAAGAAAATAAGGGAAATCAAAAACGAAAAAGATGACACAGAATTCTTGGATGCAATCAACATTTTTTTTGAATAATTTTTGACACAAAAAAAAATATTTTAAATCGTAATTTTGTAAAAGATAAAATTCAGCAAAAAAACAAACAGCGCATTTATTCCTCCTAGAAAAATAATTGCGCATATTTAATATAGGCGATGCGGTTGTTGACCACGAAGGGAACCAGAAACGTTAAACACACAAAAAACAACTGAATTTCTACAATCGGTAAAGCATCCACAGAGAAATAGCTACTTTCCGTATTTAGCAGTTGAAAAATCGAAAATTATATGCAAAATGTTTCTCGGTGCGAAAGATACCTAAGGCAAAAGATATATTTTTTAATCGAACAATCAGAACAAAAGACAAATAAATATGAAGAATAATTTTACATCTTCTAATGAAAACAGCTGGAAAATAGTTTTGATAAAAAAAGAGTATCCTACCAAGACAGGATTTTTTCAAGAAATCTTCAAGTCGGGGATATTGTTTTCAAAAAGGAGTATATGCTGATATTTTCCTGATCTTGTTCGTAAAAGAAAGCAGCGCACGCACAATTCGAATAATCTAGGAGTACACGACAGAAATAAAGGTCGACACATTTAATTTCTCAAATGCGACAAACTAGTCATAAAAAGAAATCTGCCGGTGGCGCAGTGGTCTAAGCGATGGCCTCTGTTCATTCGTCGGAAAGGAGTCCGGGTTGGCATCCCGGTGAGGCATGGATGTTGTGTTTGTCTTACGGCACTGGCTCTCTCCCTTCCCTGGAACCAGTGACCTTAAATTAGGGACGGGCGACTGCTTATAGCCGATTTGAGTTGCTCACGGTGGTCATTAAACCTCCAATCAAAAAAAAAAAAAAAATCTGTTTACAATATTACAGTGCGTCCAATAGTAATGTTTACAATTTACCAAGGTTCTTAGATATCTATTTAAGTTGAAGCTCAACCTTCAGACATTTCGGATACGACCTGCTATTGGATAGCGAAATGACGTCACACAAGAAGCAAAGCAGGGAGCTTCGAGAGCTTGGAGGAAAGAATAGTGCGAGAGTCATTACTCGTACGAGTTATACAGAACTAAGGAATATAAACAACAAATGCAATGGAAGATTTTTTCAAACGCTTTGCATTTCAAACTTCAAATATTAGCATATTAATCAGCGATGTCTTATTTCCTGTTTCATGAATAAATTAACTTTGTAAATAAATAAATTAACAAAGGAGACAGGAACAATCAGGAAACCAGTACATATTTATTGAACGAAATATTGGCCGTTAGCATCAATGACCTTTTGCCATTTTTCATGCAACAAATGAATGATCCTGTGATAGAAGGACTCGGGTTTTGAGCTGAAGAACGCAGTTACAAAATTTTCCACCTCAGGAACGTTTTTTTTTTTTTTTGATTGAAGGTTTAATGACTGCCGTGAGCAACTCAATGGGCTATAAGCAGTCGCCCGTCCCTAATTTAGGGTCACTGGTTCCAGGGAAGGGAGAGAGCCAGTGCTGTAAGACAAACACAACATCCATGCCTCACCGGGATTTGAACTCGCACCCTTTTCGGACGAATGATCATCAGCCATCGCTTAGACCACTGCGCCGCCGGGGCGTCCTCGGAATGTGGTGAACCGCTGTTGGGCTAGGGAATGTTGCGTAGAGCGAAACAGATGAACGTCTTAGGGGGCAATGTCCGGGAAGTAAGCCGTGTGCCGTAAAAACTCCCAGTGTAACTGTTCAACGGTTGATTTTCTGGCGGCACCGACGTGTAGTGTAGCATTATTGTGTAACAGGATGACTGGACGGCGTTTTTTACCTGCCCATGGGCGTTTTTGCTCGATTGTGGCGTTCAGTTTCATAAACTGATCGCTATATAGCTGTGCAGTGATTGTTTCACCCGGTTTCAACAGTTCGAAGTACAGCACTCCATACATATCCCACCACACACACACAACAGCACCTTTTCACTGTAGAAATCCTGTTTTGCAGTGGATGTTGATGGCTGGCCTCGGTTGACCCAGGATCGCGTACGTACCGGGTTGTCGCACTAGAACCATTTTTCATCCCCGGTGACAACCTTCCACAAGAAATTCTTCCCTTGAAACCTCTTCAGCAACGACATACAGATGCCCAATCGTTGACCAATATCACGCTCCATTAAAGCATGCAGAACTTACTTACCAATCTTCTGGATCTTCCCAAGGTCTGTAGACGCCGTATACCACCGTCGATTGAGCCACTTTCAAACGTTTCGCCAGTTGCGTGGTCGATTGTGTGGTATCCTCTTGCAACAGTGATTCCAGCTCCTCGTCCGTGAGTTGCTGCAGTCTACCTGCACGTGGCTTATCTTCCAAGCTTAGAACATCTTTCTTAAACCTGGCAAACCATTATCGACACGTCCGCTCACCCATAACTGTTTCGCCATACGCCTGACATATTGAACCGAATGCTTCACTCGCACTTTTCCTTAAATTAAACATGAATAACAAACACTGCCGTAAGTGAACTTTATCGACCACCATGCTTGGCTTCATGTACGAACTGAAAGCACAGGTCAGACAGCGCCCTCTAGCGGGAGCGGCGAAAACTTTTGCATACCCCTAATAAATACTTCAAAATCCAAAGTATTTAAAGGCTAGTCTTTCGATTTTATCCACGCATCAAGTAGATCCGTTAACTGCCTGCACAAATAAGAAGTAGATAATATGTAATTTATTATTCAATTTTTCATTTCTACAAAACAAATCGTATTATCCTTTACAGTATTCCACTTCTTAGCATTCTATTTCAAACAAAATGTTTTGGTGTTGAAAAGTGACGAATTGTGAAGAAATAGTAATTGCGAAATAAATATCTATATAGGCATATTCACCGAAGCGAAATGCTTTGGTATATGCATGTGAACCAGCTTGTAGCCTCGTTGTTCCCAGTGGTGCACTCACGGGGAGGGCCGTTGGGTCCCCCTCCCCCTTGGGCTGGCAGAGCGGAAAATTATTGCGTCGCATTTGAAACAATACATCACGATATGCTGTCTACATATACACTGGTGTGCAAAAATTAAGGACGAAGAGGAGAAATTAGCATAACAGCGGAACGAGCAGGCAGAACGGACAGAAAGACCACTCAGGAGACAGACTAGGGTCCGGTACGGTAGAGCATGGGCATATATGCAGCATGACGTGAGGGAAAGTGTCGGAAGGGTATAAAGCACACGGGCTGTGTACGCTCAGCAATTCGGTGAAAGCTATTGCACGTTGTACATCGGTTTGAACGACGTCGAGTTGCCGCCACCGTGTGATATGGCCAACAGGCAATCCAGTAGACGACATCTGGATGACGTTACCCGAGGTCGCGCCATTGGGAAGTTGGAAGAAGATCGAAGTGTGACTAGTGTGGCCGAGGAGTTCGGGATCGCTCACAGCATCGTTTCACGAGCTTGGAGAGCATTTCAAACGACAGGAACACCATCCCAGAGTTTAGCAGTGGTCGTCCACGAGCAACCACGGCGGCGGACGACCGGTATATTGTCCTACCGGCGAGAAGAGACAGACGGCAAACAGCGGGAGAAATCGCAAGGCACATTCAACAGACAACCGGACGTCCGTTATCGCGTTTTGCCGTGACCAGGAGGCTGCACAAAGGTGGTCTATTTGCACGACCACTACGGTGTGTGCCACTAACGCCTGCTCATCGGAGACGGTGGCTTCTGTGATTCCAGGAACACAAGAACTGGACACATCAGCAATGGGGTCGAGTTCTCTTTACGGATGAGAGCCGATTTAGTCTGACGAGTGATTCTGGACGTATACACATCTGGAGAGAGCAGGGAACACGCAATCACACCTCCAACATCATGGAAAGAGACCGGTTTGGAGGTGACGGAGTTCTTGTTTGGGGCGGTATCATGCTTGGTAGCCGTACTGACCTCCACATCTTCCAAGAAGGTTCAGTCACCGGTTTCCGATATTGTACCGAGGTTCTCCTGCCTCACGTGCGTCTGTTTAGAGGTGCTGTGGGTCCTGAGTCCCTCTTCATGGACGACAACGCTACACCTCATCGTACAGTGGCTGTCGCAGAGCTGTTGGAGAGTGAATATATTCAACGCATGGATTGACCCGCAAGGTCCTCGGACCTGAATCCAATCGAACACGTGTGGGACCTTCTCGGGAGACACTTGGCAGCACGTCACCAGCAGCCAGCAACGATTTCTCAGCTGTGATTCGCGCTACAAGAGGAATGGGCCACGATGCCTCAACAGCTCCTTGACAACCTCGTCCTCAGCATGGACAGACGTTGTAAATCCTGCAACGCAGTCAGGAGTGATCTTATCCCCTACTAAAGACTGGATTTTTCTTGGAAGCCGCCTGTCACATGGACGTTTCTGTCTTCTGTCCAGTTGTGCTCGAAGCCACCTTTTCAATAAAGTGCCTTCGTATCCTTTCGATTCCTTGTTTGGGCGGTTTTGCTCACTTGTCCCATATTCTTACATCTTGGGGATCTTATGGTATGATTTGAGTCGATGTGGAGTTACTTCTGCACGACGTTACATTCGAAAAACCGTCTTGTCCATAATTTTTGCAAGCCAGTGTAGAATCATTCATTAAATACTAAACAATCTCAAATGAAGGAGCATCGACTTTGTCCATTTCATCAACAACAACAGATCCACTTTCAAAATAATGGCGTCATCATCATTATTGTCAACCATTATCAATCCACTGCTGGATAAAGGTCTCCCATTTTCTTTTCACAACGGTCCGTTTTGCGCCAGTGCTTTCGAATTTCATCAACCCATCTCCCATGTTTCGTTCACAACGGTCTGTCTTGCAAATTTCATCAACCCATCCAAAGTTTCTTTCACAAAGATCTGTCTTGCGCCAGTGCTTTCGAATTTCATCAACCCATCTTCCATGTTGTCTTTTTCTTGGTCTTTTGTTGTCTTCTTCTTGGTCTTTTGTTGTCTTCTTCTTGGCCTTTTGTTGTCCCTTGGAAAGCAGTCTAGAATTTTTGTCTCCTGTCGTAGGTACGTTCTTCTGGCAGCATGTCCAGTCCATTTCCATTTCAGGGATTTAATTCTGATCATGTCGCTTTCACTCTTGTAATTTTCCATATCCATGTGTCAGTGTGTGTGTGTGTGTGTGTGTGTGTGTGTGTGTGTGTGTGAGTGAGTGTATTCATCTTCCTATCTCTCCTAGTTACAGCAAGCATGCATCTCTCCATGCTTCTTTCAGTTGTTTGTAGTCTTTGTATGTCTTTTTTTAGTTAAGTTTAAAGAGGTGGGATTAAAAATGAGCGAAAAAAATCTTTAAAAAAATTACTTAGTGTGAAAGCACTGGAAGGATGAATTAATTAAATACTTTTGTTTTAAGACATAATGATATATTGCTCTCAAAATTGTACTGTTTCTTCTAAAAGCTCTCCAACCGAGATTTACATGGCAATTAATTTCCTCATCAACGTGGCCCTTGCTTTATATCTGTTGTCCAAGGTAAATGTAGGTATCGGGTATTCCCGCTTTCCCCCATCAATCGATAAATCTTCATTTCTTGTAAAATCATTTTACATCAGTTTCGTCTTCTGAAAGCTTATTTATAATCCCACTTCTTTCATCTTATCAGCAAGTTCCTGGATCATACTCTGCAGCTCTGAAGGGGAAGTTGCAAAAATAACTACATCATCACCAAAACTAAGGTGAGTTAAATAACCTTTATTAAACTTTATTCATTTGTTTTCCCAGTTCAGTGATTGAAAGACATTTTGCAATGTTGCATTAAAGAGTTTGGGAGATATACTGTCACCTTGACTCTCTCACGTTTTCATTTTTTTCTTTTTTTGGTGCAGTATCTTAAAAAAGCCGAGCCTTTGCACATGCATTTTTATAGATGTTACTAATAATATTAATGTCCGCATCCCCGGAATTCAGCCAAGTACCCCAGAGCGCGACTATGGGTTAGACAGCAATGAGAGATCAGGATCCTTCGTTTAGAAAAGATCGATCCCTGCTGAAGATTTAACAAACACCTCTTTCCCGTTCGATGCTAAATTTTTGACGATAGGATAAAGAGCTTAGTTATTTTTATAAAACCTTACAATACTGCTCTTTTTATTTTGTTTTCGCTGAATATTTACTTCGGGTTTATTTGCACTAAAAATAAAAAAAAAGGGAGGATTCATGCAAGTTTATGAATTCATTGCGGAATCTTGGAAAATATGTATTTACATGCACCGATGTGCCATTATCTTATGACCACTCCCAGCCCAGAAGAACGAGCGCGCCTGGAGACCGAACGGTGGGGCAAGTGAAGTTCGCAGAGCAGTATATATACAACCCGAAAACCGGCTTTCGGTTAGTAGAGTGTTCGGAGTCAGAATGGGAAAAGCTGCCGATTTGTCGGAGTTTGATAAAGGACAAATTGTGATGGCACGACAACTCGGAACTACGATCTCGGAAACAGCGCGGCTTGTGAGTTGTTCACGTGCCGTTGTAGTGAGTACGTGTCAAAAGTGGTGCACAGATGGCCAAACGACGTACCGTCGTCCGCAACTCATTGATGCTAGAGGGGAGAGGAGACTGTCGCGCAGTGTTCACAGCGACCGCACAGCCTCAGTGTGAAAAATCACCCACAGCTACAACACTGGTGATCAGACAATGTGTCACAGCACACAGTTCATCGCAGCCTTCTGCGCGTGGGTCTGCGTAACCGAAGACCAAGCCGGGTTTCCGTGCTCACTGCACGTTTCGTCGTCCTGGAGCGGGTATCGAATCCTCCGCGTCTCCCGGATTGCGCCGGATTATGCTAACCACTATAGCAACCAGCAAGACCAAGTCTTAAGTTTCCGATTAATTTGAATAAAACCATCACAGGATTCACTAGTCGAAGCTGCCGGCATTCATGTTGGGCCATGTCATATTTACACCAAGAAACGGATTCACATCTTCAAAAGTTGTATAAAATATTGATTTGTCAGTATTTATTTCCTTACGCGAGAAAATAGCTTTCTTTGAATTAATGCGCCTCCTTACATAAAATTGCATCAAAGGGGCATTTAACTGAAAAAGTATTTTCTTTAGCAAATAAGTTTCTTACATCGGAATACACACAAAGTACATGCACTTCTATCAGATTACTTGAACAGGAACATAAATTTATTCAGTAGAAAGAAGCAGAGTTTTATAAAGTGAGTACAATTTTTTTCATGAGAGTGTACATTAACGTCTGTGATTTTATTTCTTTCCCAAGAAAAAAAAGAAATCTCAGTAAATATTTTTTAAATAGAAAGTGTTTTTAGAAATTTTGCGATTTCATGAATAAGTAAAGATAATTTAAAATTCAATAGAATATGATTTCATGACATCTGTACATGTTATGAAATGTTAATAAAATCAACCTAATATCAGCCTATCAATGTATCATATCATTACAACAACAATGGCACTTCTTACGTAAGAAAAACTAAATAAATTGGATTGCATTTAATCGAAGCTTTTATCCTCCGCGGTAAGACAAAAAAGAATTTTCTTGAGCAACATTAATGGATAAATCAAAGGAACAAACTTTATCCCCAATACGTTTTTCAAGGTTTATTATAGTTTCGTTTAAATCGGGACAAATGGAGCGTAGATATCTTACACTAGATTCCGGTTTATTGAACCATCTGCCAGTCGAAACAGCCGTTTATTGGGGAAAATTCTTGAAGAACATCAGAAATTAGCCCTTTGGGATGTAGCCCTTTTGGATGTAGCTCTTTTTGTGCCAAATGTTCTAGTACCTAACCAGACCCTTCACCGGGTCTGGTTCACTTCGTCGACAACTCATTTCGTCGCAGGTACATTTCGTCGACAGGTACATTTCGACGACAACTCATTTCGTCGCAGGTACATTTCGACGACAACTCATTTCGTCGCAGGTACATTTCGTCAACACTCACTTCGTCGAAAACTTATTCGTCGACGCCACTCCGTCGACAACTCATTTTGTCGAAAACATATTTCGTCGACGCCACTTCGTCGACAGGTAAATTTCGTCGACGCCACTTCGTCGACAACTCATTTCGTCGACATGTACATTTCGTCGACACTCACTTCGTCGACACTATACAGTATATGCAAACAGTCAATTCCTAAAAAACCGAAAATAAGTTCAGAACCACCAAATTTGGTATACTATTTCATGGTACTGTAACTCAGATCGTAGACGGTTTTTGGAACAGGTCGGGGCCCGGTTTCAAGGGGACCCCATGCAATATTTTCGTAAAATCTACAGTTTTAAATTTAGAACCACCAAATTTTTTATACTGTCTCATTGTACTATTACGCCAACTTAGTCCATAGACGGAAGGAATTGGGCCCCGGCGTCAAGGGGCCCCCTCACAAAACTTTCGTAAAAGCTACAGTTTTCAATTCAGAACCACCAAATTTGGTATACTATCTCATGATACTCTAACTTAGCTCGCAGATAGGGTATCAGAGTGCAGAATTGTGTTGCAGTTCTTAAGTAAGAAATGGAAATTTTTGAGAACATTTTGTATCGGGCTCCCTTTACCCCGGGCCCCGACCCTTCCAAAAACCGTGTACGGTCTAAGTACAATGAGATAGTATACCAAATTTGGTGGTTCTAAACTGAAAACTGTAGATTTTACGAAAATGTTGTATGGGGTCCCCTTGACCCAGGGCCCCGACCTCTTCCGTCTGTGGTCTAAGTTTGTGTAAGAGTACAATGAAGTAGTATACCAAATTTGGTGGTTCTAAATTGGAACCTGTAGATTTTACGAAAATATTGTATGGGGCTTCCTTGACACCGGGCCCCGACCTCTTCCGTCCATGGTCTAAGTTTGTGTAAGAGTACAATGAGATAGTATACCAAATTTGGTGGTTCTAAATTGAAAACTGTAGATTTTACGAAAATGTTGTATGGTGCCCATTGTCCCCGGGCCCGACCTCTTCCAAAAACCGTCTACGATTTAAGTTACAGTACCCTGAAATAGTATACCAAATTTGGTGGTTCTGAATTTTTTTCGGTTTTTTAGGAATCGATTGTTTGCATATACTGTATATTGTCGGCGAAGTGAACCAGACCGAATTCACCAGAATGTACTTAAAATCATTGCGACAACATTAGGGTTTTGACGTTCGCGGATTCGAGTGAGATGTTCCACGCACTTGAAAGAAATGCAATCGACGTAATGTCGTTGATATAATGATAAATAATAAATACTCGGCACCATTTGATGTGAAGATAAAAAAACAATTTTGTGAAAATAATCCAAAATTTGTAAGCTTTTTTTTTTGGCACACCAGAAATAAAAAAAAATAATGTTCTAACTAAACTTCTTAAATTTGGCACATGATCAGAATAGTGGAAGTACACTGGCGAAGTTGACAGACAAAATACTTACCCAGTGAACGTTTCCTATGGAAAGCCCTGCCAGTTTCAGGGGGATTTTGATCGCTTGGCAGTGTCAAAGAACAGGCAATTCAAGACAAAACATGTACTGACTCATGTGTGTAAGTTTGAAAAGCCGACTTCGGCTGCATTTATTTAAAAAAACAGCACCTTTTATGCAAATATGATTTAAAGCTTAATTTTGCTTTCCTGACAATATCAACTAATCATAGCAGTAATTTTCTTACAGTTTCCCAAAAATTTCCAAAAGGTACTTAGAGTCCAAAATAAATTTTGATTTGGGTATAATGAAGAACTATTTCAAAAGGTTTATGCCTTGGATACAATTTTACTTGTTTTCACGTTTTGTGCTATCGTTAACAAAATGAGCACACTGTAATATTTCACCAACGTAAATAAATTGGTGTACATTTTGCTATCTCATATTACAAAAAAAACAACACCTTTCATGTAAATTTTGAAAACAGCCAACCTTAATGAAAACTGTCGGTTTTCAAACCATTTTCTTTTCTTTACTGACACATACAATATACACATACACAATGCTTACACACTCATTATTTAATCATGATTAGTTTTCAGGCTCAAAAAAAAAAAACCCCACAGTGCCCTTTTAGCTATTCACATTGAATTTTTATTTTGTTTGCTTTTTCTTTTACTTTTCCTGCTTGCCAATATTTTTGTTTTAACCTTTTTCTCAAAATTTACAAATATATATATTCCTTGCATTCACTACAAATCTAAACTTTCACTTTTAACCACTATGAATAAATACACTTTTGTTTTACGTAATTTGGCAGGTATGGTGTTTTTCAAAAACATTCTTCTTTCAACCTTTTATGGCCTCAGCCTTAATATAAACATTAACATTCACCAAAATGAGAAAAAAAAATTGACTGTTTCCCTAGCCTTTTCTAAAATGAATTATCAACTCTAATATGACAGGGTATTGCATACCAGCTTAGATTTTACTTAGTGATTTCTTTTACTCCTGGAAGGGTTCACGCCATTTGCTATCGGCGGCACCAATGCAAAGGAAAATTTTGCTTTACCTTGCCTTCAGGGTCCTGGTGGAAGCGAAAGGGGTGCCTATAGTAAGGCTACAATTTCATGTATCACCTGTATGAAAACCACTAAGGTAGCATCTGAATTCTTTTCGGTTTTTCCGTGGAAGTAGGCGCCGGAACTTTCTGCAGGGAAGGTGGTGTCACTGGCTGGAGGTCATCCTCATCAAACTATGGCCGGAGGGTGCTTCAGGCTTCTTTTGGGGTGGCTCTATGTTTGACGACCGCCATGTTGATGTCATGTTACGTTGGAGAGGCTACTCTGCCTTAGGAAGAACTTCAGAACAGCATTTGGCAGTATATTAATGTCGAAGCTGGCTTTAGTCAAAGGCCATGCAGAAAGTTTTGTTGTCCCTTTCGGACGACATCACGCAGACCCAGAGTCCACACATTCCAGAAAATCAGTCGAAAAAAAAAAATATGCTCTGCACATCCATCAGCAAAGTTGTAGCGAGAGCGAGGGAGTGAGTGAGAGAGAGTCAGAGCCACAGCGTCCCTTAATATCTGCCAACTTGGGGTGCTGGCGAGTCCTCATTGGCTGAAAAGTTCCCTCTCGCCTACCCAGCATGAAATCAAAGTAGGGGGAAAAGAAGCACGAGAACATTCTTTTGCACTGGGCAATGGCCAACAGCAGACTAACCTATACCTAGCAACCACATAAAGGGGGGGGGTAAAACCTGCTTCGCCCGATTTCGACAGCGGAGGTGCAAGGGTTAAACTGGCTGACCTCTGGTCAGTTCTGGGAATTCTTGAAGTTTAACAAGAAAGGGCAAAATTTAAAACAAGGTTACCCTCGAATTTCCACGAAACGCTTACTTCTTGGCGACCCAAAGGAACAATGAAAAGAAATAAACGGCAGAAAAGAATTCATGACTTTCTCAATTTTAAAAATAAGAAATGCACTGAAATCACTCGATAAATACAGTATTACATCTCATATACATATACAATTTTAACCTTAGTTTCCTGGCAGGGTAAAATTGAAGAAAAACGAGAGAGAGCTGTAAAACGAACTCCTTTTTTTCTCTTATTGAATTTTACAACATTACACAAGAAACAAAAATGCAGAAGAACAATATTTGTTTCCAAGTGTACAGATATCCCTGCTATATGCAAACATTTTAAAATACATTATGATAGTTCCTACTGCAATATTAATTTTCTTATTTGTTAAAATAATGAATGTAATTAATCACTATGCTTCAAAAGATTAATACGATACATTAAAGCATTAGTACAAAAAATCCCTTTTCTACAATTATCCAAGCACTATCATTATTTTACTTCACTATGATTGTTACTGTAATATTAAATGCACTTACACAAAACACAAAATTTACTCAATTTGTCACGAAAAAAAATTTGAATTCATGACGACATACACACGTTGTATTTCCACGGAATAATAAAAAGAAAAGGCACGAAGCTAAATGATGGAAAACGAAGGTAATCACAAGCCTAGATTTTGACAAGAATAAACGAATGAAGAATAATGCAATTTTAATTAACATGACTTATTCTGGACCACATTTTTTTCTTTTTCATGGGTGTTTGTCCATCCGTGTATACCTAAAAAAAACGAGACAATTTTGGAAGGAACCAAAAAAGTAAATATGTGAAAGTACATTCTTGAAATAAGAATGCGTAGATATTTGATGGTTTCGACAGGCGAAACTTAGGGACAGCTGGGCCCTAGCCTTCCGAAAATCCGCCTGGAGAAAACAGCAACATATCATCGTTGACAAGTCGTGAAGAGTTGTGACGTTTGAAGAACGCTTCCAAAAAATCAAGGTTGCTAGTTGAAATAGGACTATCAATAACTTTAGCGCTTCCAAACAGAAATTTATGGTTATTTTTACGATATGTTTGAGTTATAGATTACTTCTACAGTTCAAAGCTTTTGTCCGAAATTTTGTACTCGTTCAGATCGAAACGTAAGATCCAGCGGGTCCGTCCTACTGTTTTTGACATTAATGGAGTCTGTCATGGAAAGAAAAACAAATTCGCATTGCAATAATACAGGGTGTCCACAAAGTCTCTTTACAGCTTTGCACATTTATTACGGACACCCTGTACTATGTAAGTTCATGGTATTTATTATATAATATACAGTAAATATCGAAGTTTTAATTGACATTATCGTTTTTTGTTATAGGTCCCTTCCTGAAGTAGCAGGTTCTATAACAATGTGGACACCACACAAGAGAGCGCAGTGCGTCGCTTGATTCATGGAAACAAAATCTGATACACAAACGCAAGTATGGGAAAACCCGACATCTCGTCCTATTATCCGCCAATGGCCCCAGAAATTCATGGAGACTGGGTCTGTGTTGGATCAAGATCGTAGTGGCCGCCCACGAACATTGAATGAAGAAATCGAATGTGACGTTCGTGACTCATTTTCACGAAGCCCGAAGAAGTCCATTCGTTCCACTGCCAGAGAACGAAGCCCGAAAAAATCCATTCATTCCACTGCCAGAAAACGAAGCCCGAAGAAGTCCATTCGTTCCAGTGCCAGAGGACGAAGTCCGAAGAAGTCCATTCGTTCCACTGCCAGAAAACGAAGCCCGAAGAAGTCCATTCGTTCCACTGCCAGAGGACTTCTTCGAGAACGAAGCCCGAAGAAGTCCATTTGTTCCACTGCCAGAGGACTTCTTCGAGAACGAAGTCCGAAGAAGTCCATTCGTTCCACTGCCAGAGAACGAAGCCCGAAGAAGTCCATTCGTTCCACTGCCAGAGGACGAAGCCCGAAGAAGTCCATTCGTTCTACTGCTAGAGAACGAAACCCAAAGAATTCCATTCATTCCACTGTCATGTATCGTGATTCATTTTGACGAAGCCCAAAGAAGAAGTCCATTCGTTCCCCTACCAGGGAACTACAAATGTCCAGGTCCACGGTACACAGGGTGCTACATAGACATCTACGCTTATATGCATACAAAGGGCAACCGTTACAAGCACTTGAGGCGAACGATAGACCACAACGAAAAGAATTCGCAGTGACGATACTGGATAAACTGAGTGAAGATCCCGAGGATCTTACACATGTTTACTTTACGGATGAGGCAACTTTTCATGTTTCTGGGCAGTTAAAAAGACACAATGTCAGTATTTGGGGGTCTGAAAATCCTCATGCGTTTATGGAACTTGCGAGAGACAGTCCTAAAGTGAACATGTTGTGCGGTGCCATGCATAACCGAGTTCTTGGACCATTTTTCTTCAGTGAGAAAACAGTGACGGCAGATGTTTACCTGGACGTTTTGCGTGAATATGTTGTGCCACAGTTGGAGAACCTTCAACCAAGCGTGATGTTCGAACAGGACAGTGCGCCACCACACTGGGACGGTACGTTTGCGACCTTTTAAACACAGCATTCCCTGGGAGGTGGATTGGACGGGATGGTCCAATTGCATGGCAACCCGTTCCCCCGACGTCACACCTCTGGGCTTTTTTGTATGGGGATATGTGAAAGATATCGTGTATCGGACAAAGATGCAGGACATCGATGACCTGAAATCGAGAATCAACAATGCCATTTCGACCATTACTGAGGACATGATGCAGCGCACATGGTTGGAACTGGAGTTTCGGCTAGATGTTCTACGCGCAACAAATGGTGTGCATATTGAGCTTTTGTAATGAGTTGGAAGAAACTTTAGTCTTTGCTCAAACTTATGTGCTCAACCACATTTGTCTATCTCATACAGTGTATCCGTAATAAGTGTGCAGAGATGTAAATAGACTTTGTGGACACCCTGTATTTAAAGTTAGCTAGTTGAAAAAAATAAAAACCGGACGTTATCAGAGGAATTCACTGCGAAAGTACACAAAATTCGATTTGAACAACAATACTAAAACTCGTTACGTAAAATGATAAAATTTAATTTGACTAGAATTAAGGAAAAAATTCTTCCTTTACAAAGCGTAAGTTTCACAAATGCCAATTCATGCAAGAGTAAGAACATTAACTAGCACTGATAAAATATTTTACAGGAGCATTAACACAAAATTTTTATATATTTTACAAATAATCAGCACCACATTTTGCTGGCACGAAAGCGTATTTTTAGCACGTCTTTTGTAAAAAAAGATCGTGCTCATGTTATCGGTTTGTCCTTCTGTCTGTATACACGATATCTCTACAACTAATTGTCCGATTTGAAAAATTCTGTTTTGCATTAGGAAGCTTGAAATGTGCGAATGATGACCCTTTATTTTGTTTCTTTTGTACGATGCATAATTTAGCGGCTAGAGGTCATAAATACCGATGATATCGAAATCAAAATATATTTTATTTCATACACTTGCTTCTAAGCATCCAATTTAACAAATTATTTTGCTTTTCGATTCCACTCATGGCTAAAATTATTTTAGGTATAGTCACTTTTTCAAGTTACGCATAGATTCTCCCCTAGGGGGCGTAATAGTAAATTGCGTTTCCCCATATATCTGTGCTTCTAAAACCTCGATTTGAAAAATTATTTCTGCAGGAGATACAGCTCCCAGTGGGAAATACTTTGCATATAATTTCTGAGTTTTGGTATAAAACTTGGCCACCAGGAGGCGTAACTGTTAATTTTCGCTTCTAATATATTTGCAGCAAAAGATGAGCTTCTGAAATCTCGATTGAAAAAAATCTCTCTTGGACCGATACTACTCATGTCGATAAACCTTTTCGGAATATTTTCTTTTTAAAATATTGCATGGTTTCTCCGCCAGGGGGAAGTAGATTAATATAGTATTTCTGCCAATATCTCTGCTTCTAAGAGTCGGATTTGAAAAATTTCTTCTTTATTGGATAGAGTTTCCGGTGGTGCGACAAGTTTTTCGTATAATTTCAAAATTTTCAATTAATTCATTGACTGTCCGCTAGGAGGAGTAAAGGAAAATTGCGCTCCCCCGATATCTCTGCTTCTAAAACACCAATTTGTAAAATTCTCCGCCAGGGGGAGTAGATTAATATAGTATTTCTGCCAATATCTCTGCTTCTAAGAGTAGGATTTGAAAAATTTCTTCTTTGTTAGATAGAGTTTCCGGTGGTGCGACAAGTTTTTCGTATAATTTCAAAATTTTCAATAAATTCATTGACTTTCCGCTAGGAGGAGTAAAGGAAAATTGCGCTTCCCCGATATCTCTGCTTCTAAAACACCAATTTGTAAAATTCTTCCTGCACAAGATCTCCCGGTGGGAAATATTTTGATTGTAATTTCTATTTTTTTATAAAATATGGTTTGGCCACCAGGAGGCGCAAGCGTTAATTTCTACTTCGCAGGTATTTCCAGCAAAATCTGAGCTTCTAAAAGCGCCATTGAAAAAATCTTAGGTGGGCCGATACCGCTCATGTCGATAAACAGTTGAAAATATGTTCTTTCTTAAAATAATGCATGCTTTCTCCGCCAGGGGTCATAGATGTATATCCTTTTTCTATTAATATATCTACTCATGAGAGTCGGATTTGAAAAATTCCTTCTTTGTTGGATAGCGTTTCCGGTGTAAAATGCTCTCATATAATTTCAAACTTTTCAAGTAAAACATAGACTTTCCGCTCGGGGGCGTTAAGGTGAATTGCGTTTTCCCAGATATCTCTGCTTCTGAAATTCCGATTAAAAAAATTCTTTCTGCACCGGATACAGCTGCTGACAGGAAGAATTTCTAATATTTGATAAAGGATGGTTTGGCGACCAGGTGCGTAAGAGTTCATTTCTGCGTCTCATGTGTATGTAGCAAAATCTGAGCTCCTGAAAACTCGATTGAAAAAATTCTTTCGTTGACCGATACCACTCACACCGAAAACGTTTTTGAAAATATTTTCTTCTTGAAATAATGCATGATTTTTACGCTAGGTGGCGTAAGCGCATATTTTATTTTTGTCGATATCTCTGCTTCTAAGAGTCCGATCCGAAAATTTATTTCCTTGTTGGAGAGCGTTTCCGTGGGGAAATGTTTCTCATATAATTTCAAGTTTTTCTTACCGCACAAGTCTGCCACCAGAGGGCGTAAATTCACGTTTCCTTTTGCAACAATATCTACGGGATTAAAAACCCGATTGAAAAACTTTTTTTTCGGTCAGATACTAATAACTATGCAAACTGTATATGTATTTTCTTTCCAAAATAGTGCACACTGTCGCCGCTAGGAGCGCGTGTGCTTAATATGTTTTCCTCAAAATCATTGCTTTTGCTTGTGCGATTTAAAAAAAAAATTCATCACCGAATGCCATTTACCTTCTAGAATACTTAAGGTTAATATATGAATAATTTTATAGTACACAGTCCTGTCGGTAGGTGGTGTTTGTGTATAACACCACCTACCGCCAGTATCACCGTTTCTAAAAACGCTTTTGAGAAATTTCATGTGCACTGTATGCTATTCGCTACAACAGAGATGTGTAGCAGTATCCTCTTTAAGTAACGCAAAGATTTACCATTAGCTGCGTAAAAGTCAAACACTTTTTCCATTAAGAATAATTTTCACCTATTTTCAACTTTTTCGATATGCAAACTTTTTTCGCTGGCAGATGTAGAATTATGTCACGTTTCCTTCTTTATTTCTCCATTTAACTGTATGATTTGAAAATCTCTTTGTCTCTGGTACCTTCTTTGTAGTACGAAAAAACTTTTTGTTCGTCATTTGTTAATTTTCGCAACACAGTTTTTAGCCGCTGGTGGAACTAAGTAGATGTTTCCATTTCTGGATGTTTTACTGATTGTTGGACCCAGCTGATTGTTTTCCAAACTGGATCCATTGACTTTGAATAGCTTTGATAAATTTAATTCGCGTTAGTACGGATTCAAAAGACATGCTTACTACATCTTTCTTGTTTTATTCTAGAAAGCGCTTGACGCTTTCTCTTGAAAATGGCCTAACACATGGCCCTTTCAGATCCTACTAGGTAAATGTTTTATATCATCATCATCATCATTGTCAACCATTATCAATCCACTGCTGGACGAAGGTCTCCCCAAGTTTCCTCCACAACGGTCTGTCTTGTGCCAGTCTCCTCCATGTCACTCCCGCATACTTTCGAATTTCATCCAACCATCTTCCATGTGGTCTTCTTCTGGGTCTTTTATTGTCCCTTGGAATCCAATCTAAAATTTCGGCTGTCCATCGATGGTCTGTTCTTCTGGCAGTATGTCCAGCCCATTGCCATTTCAGGGATTTAACTCTGATCATGATGTCTTCCACTCTTGTCATTTTTCGGATCCACGTGTTCCTCTTCTTATCTCTCCTGGTTACACCAAGCATGCACCTCTCCATGATTCTTTGAGTTGTCTGCAGCCTTTGTATGTCTCTTTTAGCTAAGGTCCACGTCTCTGCACCATACGTAAGCACTGGAAGGATGCATTGATCAAACACTTTTCTTTTAAGACATAATGGCATATTGCTCTTGAAAATTATGCTGTTTCTTCCAAAAGCTCTCCAGGCAAGTTTTGTACGCCGATTAATTTCTTCACTAATGTGACCCTCACTTGATATCTGCTGTCCAAGATAAACGTACGTGTCTGTTATCTCCAGCTTTTCTCCATCAATCGATAAATCTTCATTTCTTGTAAAAGCATTGAACATCACTTTTGTCTTCTGAAAGTTCATTTTTAATCCCATTTCTTTACTCTTGTCAGCAAGTTCCTACATCATACTCTGTAGTTCCGATGGGGTAGTTGCAAAAATGACTATGTCATCAACAAAACGAAGGTGGGTTAGATAATATCCATTAATCTTTATCCCTTTGTTTTCCCAGTTCAGTGATTGAAAGACATTTTCCAATGTGGCATTAAAGAGCTTCGGAGATATGGTGTCACCTTGTCTCACTCCTTTTCCAATTTTTATGTGTGTTGTATTTTCAAATAGCAGAATCTTTGCACTTGCATTTTCATAGATGTTATTAATAATATTAATGTATGCATCTTCAATACCGCAGGATTTCAGAGCCATTGCAACTGCTGTTGGTTTCACCGAATCAAAGGCTTTTTCATAATCGATAAAAGCCATGCACAATGGAAGTTCATATTCCCTCGCTCTTTCAATTAGTTCTCTCAGTACGTGGATATGATCTATTGTGCTGTAGCCACTCCTGAATCCAGCTTGTTCTCTCGGTTGAGCCATGTCCTGTGTTACCTTCAAGCGGTGTGAAAGAACTTTAGTGAAGATTTTATGAACCACTGATAGGAGGCTGATAGGTCTGTAGTTCCTGAGATCCTCAATGTCACCTTTTTTATGTAGCAAGATCATTGTAGCGTTGTTCCAATCCTCAGGAATTTTCCCTTCATTAAGGCATCGAGTGAAAATTTGGGCGAGTACTGTTTCGATTTCTTCAATTGCTTCTTGTATGATGTCTACAGTAATTCCATCTTCTCCTGGAGCTTTTCCCCGCTTCATGTTCTTGATTGCATGTGCAACTTCTGCTGGAAGGACTGGAAGAACTCTGGTACCTTTCATAATGCCTGGAGTACATGTATCATCCCTTTCATATAATTTGGAGTAGAAATCTTTCACTCTTGTCAAAATTTCGCCTCTATTTCTTGTTACAGAATCATCTTCTTTTCTCAGTGCCATAATCTGTTTATTTTCCCTTACTGAGATGTCCCTTTGCTATCTTTAGGCTTTGGTTGTTTTCAATTGCTTTCCTTACTAGTTCACAGTTGAATTTCCTTACGTCTTCAGTGATACTTTTTCGTACTGTCTTGCATAGCTCTATATATTCCACTTTGGAAGTCACATCTTCTTTAGTTGTCCTCATCTCTCTTCTTCTTTGCATCAACATTTTGGTTTTTCCTGATAATTTGTTCACATGCAATTTGTTCTTAGACCCAGCTAATTTTTTTGCTGTTTCCATAAGAGCTTTGGTTACTTTTCTGTTAACTTCAGAAATATCCACTTCTTCCGATGTTAGGATTTCTAAAGCGGAGAATCTGTTCTTCAGTTCCAATTTGAAGGTATTATGGTGTTTTTTAAGGTTGGTTATGTCAATACATTTTGTTTGTCTTATGAGCTTGCTACGTTCGAGTTTAGTGTTGAGGTGCATCTTACATCTCACCAATCTATGGTCACTGCCTGTGTTGAACTTGTTTAGCACACTGCAGTCTTCTATGACGAATTTTTTGTTACACATAATAAAATCAATTTCACTTGTCGTTCCATTTGGATGTCTCCATGTCCATTTCCTGTGTGGCTTTTTCTTGAAAAAGGAGTTCAAGATGAAAAACCCTTCTGCCTCTGCAAACTCTACGAGAGTATTTCCACGCTGGTTTCTGTTGCCGTGACCGAATTTAATTACTGAAGTTTCATTCTGTTGCCGTTGCCCTATTTTTGCATTGAAATCTCCCATAATTATCTTCAAGTGCATAATTATCTTCATTATTTAGATCACGAATTTCCTCATAAAATTCTTCAATTTCTTCTTCAGCATGACTTGTGGTGGGTGCATAAGTTTGAATAATCTGAGCCTGGTATCTTCTCGAGAGTTGGATAACGAGTCGTGCAGCTCTGTCAGAGGAACTTTCATCTTCTACAACTTTATCCTTCAGTTTCTTGTTTATTATAAATCCAACACCACTAGTTCTGCCAGTATCTGTCGCACGATATTAGAAGAGATATCCACTTTTCAGTTCAATGAGATCTTCTTCTTTTCTCCTTACCTCACTTAGCCCGACGATGTCCCACTTGATCCTTTGTAGTTCCTCTTCCAATTCAAGAAGCCTTGAATCATAAGATAGCAAGCGTCCGTTATACGTAGCCAAGATCAGCATCAGATGGCAGCCTAGTCCGTTCCTCCGGGGATTCTTAGCACCCTCTGCCTTCATGTCGCACTGGCCGCTGCCTTGGCCAGGTACATTCCAGCTGCCGGAGACTGAGGGCCAAGATTTAAGTTGTGGAGTCATTTTGGATGGGTTTGGCCATAACTCACCACGCTGGCCAAGCGGGTTGGTGAGCGTGGGATAGCATTTCCTCTAATCCCGATGGTATAGTTATACCGCTATTGGCGGTCGTCAGAGCCCCTTTAGTGGGAACAGGATGTACCACGAGAAGGCGGGGTTAACATTTGTCAAGGAGAGGCTGTGATGTTACGCATCACCTGACCTTACATACGGTAAGTTATTCCAGAAAGCACTTGACTTTTTCACTTGAACATTGCCTAAGACGTATCCTTTTGAAATCCTACTAGGTAAATGTTTTATATCCGATGAGTTAATCCAGAAAGCGCTTTACTCTATCTCTTGAACATTGCCTAACACCTCGCCTTTTCAGATCCTACTAGGTAAATGTTTTACATCCGGTGAGTTAATCCAGAAAGCGCTTGACTCTTTTTTTAAACATTGCTTAAGACCTCGACCTTTCAGATTTTACTAAGTAAATGTTTTATATTCGGTGAGTTAATCCAGAAAGCGAATCAATCTTTCACTTGAACATCGCCTGAGACCTCGCCTTTTTAGGTCCTACTAGGTAAATGTTTCATATCCGGTGAGTTGATCCAGAAAGCGCTTGACCCCTTTTCTTGAACATTACCTAAGACATCGCCTTTTCAGATCCTACTAGGTAAATGTTCTATATCCGGTGAGTTCATCCAGAAAGCTCTTGACTCTTTTCCTTGAACATTGCCTAAGACCTCGCCTCTTCAAATCCTACTACAGTAGGTAAATATTTTATATTCAATGAGTTAATCCATAAAGCGCTTTACTCTTTCTCTTGAACATTGCCTAAGACCTCGCTTTTCAGATCCTACTAGGTAAATGTTTTATATCCGGTGAGATAATCCAGAAAGCGCTTAACTCTTTCACTTGAACATTGCCTAAGACCTCGTCTCTTCAAATCCTACTAGGTAAATGTTTTATATCCGGTTAGTTAATCCAGAAAGCGCTTGACTCTTTCACTTGAACATTGCCTAAGACCTCGCCTTTTCAAATCCTACTACAGTAGGTAAATGTTTGATATCCGATGAGTTAATTTAGAAAGCGCTTTACTCTTTCTCTTGAACATTTCTTAAGACCTCTCCCTTTCAGATCCGACTAGGTTTTATATCAGATTCTACTAAGTTTTATATCCGATGAGTTAATCCAGAAAGCGCTTAACCTTTTCTCTTTAACAGTGCCTAAAACCTCGCCTTTTCAGATTCTACTAAGTAAATGTTTTATATTCGGTGAGTTAATTCAGAAAGCGCTTTACTCTTTCTCTTGAACATTGCCTAAGACCTCTCCCTTTGAGATTCTACTAGGTAAATGTTTTATATCCGGTGAGTTAATCCAGAAAGCGCTTTACTCTATCTCTTGAACATTGTCTAAGACCTCTCTCTTTCAGATCCTACTAAGTAAATGTTTCATATTCGGTGAGTTAATCCATAAGGAACTTGAATCTTTCACTTGAACATTGCCTGAGACCTCGCCTTTTCAGGTGCTACTAGGTAAATGTTTCATATCCTGTGAGGTAATCCAGAAAGCGCTTGACCCTTTCTCTTGAAAATTACCTAAGACATCGCCTTTTCAGATCCTACTACGTAAATGCTCTATATCCGGTGAGTTCATCCAGAAAGCTCTTGTCTCTTTCACTTGAACTTTTCCTAAGACCTCGCCTTTTCAGATTCTACTAAGTAAATGTTTTATATCCGGTGAGTTAATCCAGAAAGCGCTTTACTCTTTCTCTTGAACATTGCCTAAGACCTCGCCTTTTCAGATCCTACTAAGTAAATGTTCTATATCAGGTGAGTTAATCCAGAAAGCGTTTGACTCTTTCGCTTGAACATTGCCTAAGACCTCGCCTCTTCAAATCCTACTGCAGTAGGTAAATGTTTTATATCCGATGAGTTAATTCAGAAAGCGCTTTACTCTTTCTCTTGAACATTGCCTACGACCCTTTCAGATCCTACGAGGTAAATGTTTCATATCCGGTGAGTTAATCCAGAAAGCGCTTGACCCTTTCTCTTGAACATTGCCTAAGACCTCGTTTTTTCAGATCCTACTAAGTAAATGTTGTATATCCGGTGAGTTCATCCAGAAAGCGCTTGAGTCTTTCACTTGAACATTGCCTAAGAACTCGCCTTTTTAGATTCTACTAAGTAAATGTTTTATATCCGGTGAGTTAATCCAGAAAGCGCTTGACTCTTTCACTTCAACATTGCGTAAGACCTCGCCTTTTCAGATCCTACGAGGTAAATGTTTTATATCCGATGAGTTAATTAAGAAAGCGCTTGACGCTTTCTTTTAAACATTGCCTAAGACCTCGTCCTTTCAGATCCTACTAGGTAAATGTTTTATATACGGTGAGTTAATCCAGAAAGCGCTTGACTCTTTCACTTGAACATTGCATAAGACCTCCCTTTTTCAACCTTGACCTCTTGTTGGACAAATATTTTAAATATTCACCTCTCACTGCGTTTTGAAACCTAAAATTGTGAAATAGATTGCTGTTAAAGGAGCTTGGGAAGTGAGTTCGTGTGTACACGACTGCATGTCCTGATTTTCCGTTTCTCATCATTTTCTCTTTTGAAAGCTAATGTAAAGATATTGGAAGGTCATGCGTGCAAATGCCTGCGGGAATAATTTTGTCACACATATTTATGAAAAAGGAAATTTTTTTAGCCCATGTGGCAGGAATGAAAGGCAGAGGAAGGCCAAGGAATTCATGGGAGAATCAGATTCAGGAGTGTCTGCATCAGAAAAAGATTATGAGTATGAAGTACAGAAGATCTTGTGTGCGGCGTGTAATATATGTACGTGAAGCCCGAGTTATATGTCAAGTTCGCTGTAAATGGAGAAGTTTGATACGGCAACAGTAAGTAACAATTATCTGGTAGTTTGTATTTCTTTTTGGAGCTAACCTCTGAATCTCAGAGTACAGCTTAGTGATATGTATATGTATGTATGTATGTATGTATGAATGTCAATTATCAGTCATTTGACTTGACTTAATTTCATGTTTGAAATGTGACAGCAGCGCCACTACAACCCATAAATTTTGCTATCTTCAGCTTCTTTTGTTTTACATCCAGTTTCAGACGCCCTTTGAGGAGACCTTTCGTTTGGAGGACATTTTAAAATGCTATTTATATCAGCTTCCAGAAACGCACTTCCCGTGGTATTTTGTCGTGCGTACGCAGAAAACCTAAGCCTTGGTATTCAAGTCATTTCAAAACACTTCGCCGTAACTCGTAATTTTCCAGCTAGCTTGAGTATTCGTTACCTTTGTGTTGTAGAAAAAATGCAAGATCAACAGATTGTTAAAAATCACCAAGGTGATTATCGAACTTTTTGTTTGTTTTGTTCTTTGGAATCACTAAATCTCAGTGTAATTTAGGCTCCCTTTTTAAATAAAAATAAGTGATTGAAAACGAAAAAAATTCTGAAAGAAACTGACATTGAAAATGATATATGACTTGGTTGCCTGCTTACATCTGACAACTTGAGGGCGGCTCGACATTTACGATCAACTTCTATACCAAATTGGTTCGATATCTAAGACCTCGAGTTGACAGATGTAAGGACATAACCAAGTATATTCAGTTTCTTCAAGAAATTAGCTTCTATTTTCAATCTATTATTCTCATTTATAAAGGTCAGCCTAAATGACACTGAGATTTATTGATATCAAAAAACAAAACATGCAAAAAGTTCAAAAAAATTTATAATGTCCTTGGTGACTTCGACAACCTACTAATCTTTACGTTCGTGTGTTATCAGCTCACATTTTTGAGCAAATCAAATCTAAAAAATTGCAAAGCATCACCAACAGTTAACCCATGTGCATTTGTTTCTTGAGAGCTAAATGCAAAGAGCTTTCAACCAGAAGCAAATTTTTGTCCCATTTCCGATTTGTTTCAGAATTAATATCCACCGTCGTTTCCTTGAAATTGTCTACTTCTATACGTTTAGTAGACATTCTTCGAAAAGTCAATGTCATTATTTCAAGGCTTCTCAAAGTTCTCACTTAATCTTTAACTTTAGCAGACCTCAGTGAGAGTCCTTTAGCGAAGCTAGGATGATATACTGCAGCTCTGCGTACCAGGTACATCGCAGCCCTACAAGAAACGCAAAATAATAAACCGAAGCTTCTTTTATGACGAAAATCTTAGTCGCGGCTGTCTGAAAAGCAAAGTGGTATATCGGTGCTTAACTCTAACCTCCAAAATACGGCAAATTTTATTTGGTACAGAACAGAACCGCTTAGTTCAACGTGTGGCAGTCACTTTCTGGGACAAACTGTTCCCGTTTTCTCCCGCGCTGCAGCTTAACTATGCAGTTTCACATCAGGTTCTCTAAAATTGTTATGTATTTTCTTTCCTACAGGGTGCCCTAATCTTAATCTCCAAGATTTCTACTTCCAAGGGCTGTTTAAGAAAAGAGATCGGACAGTGCTATCCCAACATCCTAACCCTAATCTCCCAGTTTGCTACATCTAAAGGCTGTTTAAGACAAAGGATCGGACCCTGCCATTCAAAAATTCTAATTCTGATCTCCCATTGGTAAATTTGTAAGGTCTGTTTAAGACAAAGGAACAGACACTGCCATTCCTAAAATCCCAGCGCCGCCCCAGTGGCACAGTGGTCTAAGTGATGGCTTATGACCATTCGTTCGAGAAAGGTTCGGGTTCAAATCCCGTGAGTCATGAATGTAGTATGGCGCTGGCTCTCTCCTTTCCCTGCAATCACTGACTCTAAATTAGAGACGGGCGACTGCTTTTAGTTATCAGATTCCTTACGGCAGTTGTTAAACTTTCAAAAAAAAGAAATCTCCCGGCTTGCTATTTCTGAGGGCTGTCTAAAACAAAGGATCGGACACTGCCATCCCAAAGTACTAATATTAATCTCCTAGCTTGCTGTTTCTAAGGACTGTTTAAGATCGACTGTTTAATTGGAAACTAAGGACTGTTTAATCGGAAACTGCCTTCCTGAAGTTTTAACCCTAATCTCCCAACGTTGTATTTGTAAAGGCTGTTTTAAGACAAAAGGTCGGACTCGACTTTCCCAAAATTCTAACCATAATATTCCTTTTTGCTTTTTAAGGGTTTTTTAAGACAAGGGGTCGCACAACGCTTTCCCAAAATTCCCTGCGAAATGATTAATTGTTAAAGTTCAGTTGTAGGTCATCGAATTCTAGTGATCAATAGATGGAGATAAAGAGGAAAACTCTTGCATTTAAAACATTATTTCCGGCTCAAACATTGAGCTGTAAACGATCAGTAGTTTTATTGCTCTGAATCTGGACATTTTCACTTTTGAACTTAGCTCAGGTTTCAATAGGCTAACAATTATGCTGAATTCATTCTTACCTTCGCTCACTGCTACAGTCCCTGAACACATCTGTGCCTAATTTCGCATTGACTCCAGGATTTGCTCAGCTCAAACAAAACTGAGAATTTAAATTAAGCCTAACCTGCGACCAACGGCCTTCTCCCAAAAATTGTCACTTTTTTCTGGTCCGAGTGGTGAACGTTATCGTTATGAAGTGCATCATTGTTTTCGCTCGCTTTTAAGGGTCCTCACCTTAAGAAGTACTTCGGAAATTTATTAAATTATCACCTATATGAAGCTTCGAATTTCTTTTTGTAGTTTGGCGTTTAAGTACTAAAGACAAACACCGTGAGAAACTCGATGGACTATAAGCAGTCGCCCGTCCCTAATTTAGTAGTTAAGACAAACACAACATCCATGTCTCACCGGGATTCGAGCTTAGACCCATCTCAGACGAATGATCATAAGCTAGCATTTAGACCACTGCGCCATCGGGACGTCACCAAGCTTGGAAATCCCGTACACCTGGAAATGTATAAGACAATATAAATGCTTAGACAGTGTACGGAATGGTGTTCTGCTCTATTATTAAATGCACTGCAAAATATTTGGCATGGATGTTTAATGGTTATTTGCATTATTTGTCACACCAAAACTTGCTTTCGGTTGTTCAGTGGTTAGGACTTTAGTCATTATAAAAGCTATATTGAAGGCTACGTCTGTCCCTAAAGCTCTGACGTTAGCGAGTACTTTTCAGCGCCATCTGCTTTTATCCGGTGGCCTAAATCGGAACTAAACTCACCGCTATCGCACGATACGTAAAATCAAGGAGAAATACCGAAAAATAAAATGAAGTGAGTGAAACAAACGACTTCATTTCGACCCCGATTGGTATGGCCTCCAGTGGTGAGTGACAATAATAACTTGAAATTCCATTGTTAGCGTGAAGATCTAGGAGCAAAATGCTATACCTTGAACTACAGGCTCGGCACTTTTTCGGACCAGGCCAGGTTTGTGCAGACATCTAACATGCATTTGGATCAAGTTTCAGACTAAGAATATTCAAATCAATAAAATGATGCGGTGAATTTTCTGGATCTTTTGGATATACTGGGATGTCCAGCTCAAAAATAAGGCTCACCATCAATGTACTACGTTACTACCCCTAAGTACTACGTTGGGCCACCTTTTGCCTTTAATACTGCGTTGATTCTTTGTGGCATGGACTCCACGAGATGTTGACAGGCTGTTTGTGCAATCTGAGACCATGCTTGATGAATAGCACTTTCCAGGAGTGTGAGATTGCAGGGTCGTGGATCCTGCTGTCTGATGGCTCGTTCAACTTCATCCCCCAAATAATAAATAGGGTTGAGATCTGGAGATTGTGGGGGTCACCTAAGCAAAATAAACACACCGGCATGTTCCTGAAACCAATCCTGTACAATACGAGCACTATGACAGGGCGCATTATCTTGTTGAAAGTAGCCATCGCCATTGAGATGAACCATCCACATGACAGGATGCACTTGGCCAGCAACGATGTTTAGATATTATGTGCCAGCCAGACGTTGATCAACACGAATTAAACGGCCCAAAGCATGCCAGGAAAACATTCCCCAAACCATAACGTTGCCTTCACCAGCTTGAAGCGTTATAGCAATGCATGTGGGGTCCATGCTTTCGTGCTGCTTCCGCCAAATTCTCACTCGGCCATCGGCATGGTGCAAATGAAAACGTGATTCATCGGACCTCATAATTTGTTTCCAATTATCGACTGTCCAATCCTTGTGCTCCTGTGCGAAATGGAGACGTTTTCTCTTGTTAACTGCAGACAGCAAAAGTGTTCGAACAGGCTTTCGGCTGCCATATCCCATCCGATGCAGTGTACGGCGAACAGTGCGTGCAGAGATCATTTGAGGGATCCTTGATTAAAATGGTCTGTAATTTGACAAAAACAGATGAACAGAAAAGCATTTGTATCATAAAATTAAATGGCAGACACAGGACAGAGAGAAAAGATGAAATACGGTTGACGACGTGCAAATCGCAGAAGACATCTAAAAGAAAGATGTGCAATAACGTATCAACATTTGAAAATAACTTTATTTAGCATTAGAGTAGAATTAAAGTTAATTGTGGTCGATAAAATATTGCACTTTGCAGTTTTAATGTTTCACACAGGCTTCTTAAACATGCGTTTCCAGTGGGAAGCCAGTGGTTTCACATGCAGGTCTTCTGGAAGCATTCATCTGGAAAGTTTTCCATTTTTCAAAAA
Source organism: Macrothele yani (assembly GCA_039090855.1). Classification (NCBI taxonomy): domain Eukaryota; kingdom Metazoa; phylum Arthropoda; class Arachnida; order Araneae; family Macrothelidae; genus Macrothele; species Macrothele yani. The sequence goes on along the minus strand of CM077010.1, from coordinate 133,548,735 downwards.
TGATTTTCTTTAAAAGCGAAAAGCGCGTAAAAGCCAAAAAGATAAAAAGCCCTTGCAAACTGTTTAACAATTCAGAGATATACCACATAGCAACGCTGTCAACTACAGGAGCCAAAATTCCGAATAACCACGACATGCCCATAATCAGCGCCAACTTAGTGTATGTTACAAGATACATTTTCGTAACGTTCCGTGAATCATCGTCAGGTGTCATTCGGTTCCTGAAAATCACGTAAAGGCTAAATCCGAAAAGAAACATGTTTACAACAATAACTGCAGTCATTGGACCTATAAGAAAAACCCATGTGGGCTTTAACTGATTAAACCAGCACATATCTGCGTGAAAATGGGGTTTGTACTCCTCAGAGACACCGTCAACATTGTCAGCTATCAGAGCGGCTACAGCAAACACAAGCGAAATGCCCCAAGAGTATGCGGCAAATAGGCAGTAATCTCCACAATTAAACTTTGTTATTGGATTCCTAAATCTTGAAACAGCGCGAAACAGACTCGTGCAGATTCTGAAGGAGATAACGTTGATCCATAAGAACGAAGACAGCAAGAAGAAATGGGAGATTGAAGCGACTGTGACACATGCCATTCGGCGTGACTTGATACTTTCTGCGTGTCCTACCAAGTATGTGAGGTTCCCTATGAGTATGGATGCAGAAAGACTTGCTAAGCAGTACGACGCCATATTCCTCACATCTGGAATAACGGCAAAATGAATCAGATACAAAAATGATCCTATTATTGATAATATCATTGTAACTAAAGATACATTATCCAAGGGAGTCATATCGACTCGGAGATATTCTCCGAGTTCAGAAGAACAAATCCACAAGTAACCGTCGTGCAATTCATAAAAGGAGTCATTGTACGCTTTTTCTAGGGTCTTAATATATACACTGCCATTCTTCATTGTGTAACCAACTGAAGCGAATCCAGCCAATTCAGAGCAATTGCAAAAGCTCTCGTGTTTCGTGAGCTTGCAGTCATTTCTCATCGCTTCAGCGATATCGGAACTTGTATAGTTGGTGATTTCTGGTTCAGAATTTCCATCAAAGAATCTTGAAGGAAAGTTATTTTCGGTGTTGACTCTGCTAATGTGCTTGACAAGCAATAGAAAAAAGTAAAGAGAAGTTCGTAGAGCCATTTTTAATTTTCTTTTTCTTACAGTACGGTATTCATACCAACCATTCCTTTTGAAATATTTTTTGTTTCTATGGTGTGGCTACGCAATAGAATTGCGACAAAACAATACGGTACTTGTTTTTATTTTACACTTATCGCACATGCGCACTTCGTTAAGTAATACTACTCTTTATTCTTTGAACAGCACACTACAACTGAATATTATTTTATCTTCAGGAAAACAATTTGCGCACTTTAGTGTACCTGCGGATTTTCTTCTAATTTTTGCAGACGATTTCAGGAGCTCTTGCTTAAGAGCTGCTGCTATTCTTTTAGTTAAATCCAGAGTGTTGGCATATATTTAAACGCTTGATTTTTCTCTTGAAAAAAAAGATGAGGAATTTTATCTATTGCTATCGAAAGGTGGTCAAGTAAGCAAAAATTCCCTTCTGCAACAAAATACAAAATGTCTTCGAACGTTCTTCATCATCGGTCATGTTAAATGTGTGCAGATAATATTTAAGTATTTTAAATTCCGAGATAAGATTCTCGATCAGAGAAAAAACAACGTCTGCAGCCAATACTATTTACGACGCTCACAGGAGTTTAAAGAGTAGATTTTAAGCAGACTTTCACTCTCACTGTTGACACAAACTGCTTAATATTAAAAAAAAAAAAGTGGAGATTTTCCTCATTCAATCAACACCAAATTTTCGATGTCAAAGAAGGCAAATTTTCACCGTTTCATTTGATAAGTACTACAAAACAAAATACACTGATAATCTTGAGGAAAAGACTTCACTTCCGAAATAGTCTTGATATGCTTCAGTTCCAGTGATCCAGGCCAAACAGAACGAGTCTTATGTTTAACGAATACTTTTCTTCAACCTTATCTGAGCAGCTATGAACTTAAATAAATCTTCCTCTCTGATTTTGCGCTCAAGAACCGAAGCAGCATCTGGAATGGATCTATGAAAGAGATAAAAAATATAATATTTAATTATTTATTAATATTACAACTATTGGCATATGCAAAGTGAGTCCAAAATATTATCGGACTATTTTTTAAAAAAATATATCGATGTAGTAATTCTTACCAATTTAATATCCAGCACTTCCCTATTCATCTTCTAGGCAAGTTTTACTGCGCTTGTACAAAACTCCGTACATTTTTTTGGAATGCTTCGAAAAAACAAACAAATCTTAATTTCTACCGTCACATTAGTCTGAATTTCTTCCCTTTCAGCTGACATTTTCACTTTTTTTTTCTTTTGGAAATAGAAGTTTATTTGCGCCTAATCTGGAGAATAACGTGAATGGTGTATTGTTGATATTGTGAAGGAGGAACCAATAATTTATACAGTAAAATGTCACCTCTGTAATGTTGGTTGTTTAGAAAAAATTCACGCTGAATCAGTTCTTTTAGAAAAAATTCACGCTGAATCACACCCTTACAATGGAAACAAGAAAAATGACACCAAACTATGTGTTGTAAATTAGCACGTCTTTCGAATCTGTTCTGATGCGAATAAAATTTATCAAAGCTATTTAAAGTCAATAGAACCGGTTAGGAAAACAATCACCCGGTCTCTACAATCCATAAAACATCCAGAAAAACAGATACTTAGTTCCACCAGCGGCTGAAAAGCATGTTACGAAAATTAACACATGGCGCAGAAAAAGTTTCTCCTAACACAAGAAAGGTATCAGAGAAAAATAGATTTTCAAATTGAATAGGTAAAAGAAGAAATATAGAAGGAAACTACGTAAGTCTACGCCTGATAGCGGAATAATTTTGCATAACGGAAAAAGTTAACAATAGGCAAAAAAATTCTTCATGGAAAAATCTATGCTAAGGAAAAATAACTTTCCCAATAGGTCACCGGGAAACAGAAGTTGCGAAAAAAAAAAAAAAGGTTTCGACCTTTACGCCTCTAGCGGGAAATCTTTGCATTAATTACAGAGGATAATTCTCCACATCTCTGTTGTGTTGAATCGTGTACAGTAAAAATAAAATTTCTCAGCGGTAATTTTAGGAGCGAAGATGCAGCTGCAAACTGAAGCACACAAACACCACCTATCGACAGAACTGCGAACTTCAAAATTATTCGTATACTAGTCTAAAATGTTGTATAAAGTAAATGGCATCAGGTGTTGAAAGAATTTTCTAAATTGCACATGTAGAAGCAGAGATATTGAGAAAAACTGAGTAAACATTTACAACTCTCAGCGGCGAAATTGTACGTTGTTTTGGGAAGAAATACGCGCACAGAGTTTGCGTAGTTAGTAGCATCTGACCGATGAAAGAAGTTTTTCAATCGGGTTTTTAGTCCCGCAGATATTACGGGACTAAAAATCCGATTTTTCAAACGGAAGTGTGAACTCACGCTCTCTGGTGGCTGACATGTGCTTTAAGAAAAAAATGAAATTATATGAGAAACATTTTGCAGCTAAAACGCTCTCCAACAAAGAAAGAATTTTTCAAATCGGACTCGTAGAAGCAGAGATATTGAAAAAAATAAGATATAAATCTACGCTCCTTGGGGGAGAAACCATGAATTATTTTAAGAAGAAAATATTCCGAAAAGGTTTGTCGACGTGATTTGTATCGGTCCACGAAAGAATATTTTCAGTCGAGTTCAGAAGCTCAGATTTTACTACAAATACATCTGAAGCAGAGATTAAAACTTGCGCGCCCTGGTGGCCAAACCATTTTTACCAAAAATTAGGAATTAATTACATGCAGCCGATTTTTCATCAGGAGCTGTATCCGCTGCACAAAGAAATTTTCAAATCGGAATGGTAGAAGCAGATATATCTGGGAAAATGCAGTTTATTTTTACGCCCTCTAGCGGAAAATTTGTGCGTAACTTGAAAAAGAGACTACACCTAGGTTAGTCTTCCACAGAATTGGAATCGAAAGGTAAAAGAATTTTTCAATCGGATGTATAGAAGCAAATATATGGAACAAAATGTATCTGGAATTCGATATCATCTGCATTCGCGCCCTCTAGTGGCAACATTGTGCATCGTAAAATTCAAAAACGAAATAAAGGATCATCATTCGTACATTTCAAGCTTCCCAATGAAAAAAGAATTTATCAAATCGAACAAATAGTAGCAGAGATATCGTGTCCATAGACGGACAGACAAACAGACGGATGAACGACGGACGGACAAACCGCTAATATACAGTGGTGTGCAAAATTATTGCACCACCTGCAAAAACCGTGAATTTTTAAGCTTAACTCTTTTTTTAACTGACTAATTTTCATAGTTATTTCATCGTTTATGTCATTAGATGCGAAATTTAATGGAGATTTCAAAGATGTCTTAGTTTTTCTTGTAGCTACTTCTGTTCTTAAGGTATGACATAAAATATGGGGTTTGACAAACACACTGAAATTCACATTAACTGCGTGTCAGTTATTATCCTTTTGCCTAATTGGCTGCTTTCTAATGCTATCTTAATCATGCTACAGCCTTTATAAGGGTTGAGGCAGAGCTACTAGAGCATTGTAATGGTCGCTTCTTGTTGTTATTCGGGATAATTTGTGTACATTCTCAATAATGGTTAAAACTGCTGAATTATCCACAGCGGACAGAGTAAAAATAGTTGTTCTGTATGAAGAGGGATATTCTCCAAAGCAAATCGCTGGAAAAGTGGGCTGTAATCAATCTAGAGTTACTAGGTTATTGAAGAAGATAAAAGACTGGTGATATTAGAAATATGCGTCGCAGTGGGAGACCCAGATCCACTACAGCCAAGTTTAGGGAAAGTGCTCAGAAAGCTGAGCTTTTCAGACAGAAGGCTCAGTTCATCTGAATTGCTTCAAAGACGGTCTAAAGTGACTGAAATTACTGTTAGTGCATCTACTATTTGGGGGAGGCTGCTTCACTATGACTTGTGGGGCTGCAAAAGCAAGCGTAAACCACTGATAACTGCAAATCAAAGACAGCGTAGACTTCAGAGGGCGAATCAGCATGTCTCATGGACAACAAAGCAATAGGAAAATGTTCTTTGCAGTGATGAATCAGAATTTAGCCTTAATGGGAATCAGAGCAGTTCCTATGTAAGGAAATTCAAGCTTGAAGAATTCCATCCAAGTTGCTTTGTGACTAGTGTTAAGCATCCGGTGAAGGTCATGGTTTGGAGCTGCATGTGTGCGGTGAAGGTCATGGTTTGGAGCTGCGTTGGGAACCTCCATATTGACGATGGTACGGTAAATGTTCAGAAATGCATCTGGATATTAGAAAACAAGATGCTACTATCATCTAGGAGTTTTTATGAGGGCAATTTTATTTTTCAAGATGACAATGCTCCATCTCATCATGCTAAAGTAGTAAGAAAAAGTGGTTTCAGGAAAAATATGTTCAGCATCTGGATTGGCCATCACAGTCACTGGACTTAAACGCGATCAAACATTTGTGGTTCGAAGTGTCGTATGAACTATCAAAAATGAAGCCAACAACCAAAATTCAATTTATTGAAGATGTAATTCAAATTTGGAATTGTATTGTCCAACCTAATCTTTTACAAAACCTTATTCACAGTATGCCACCAAGAAGCAAAGCTGTGATTAAAGCTAACGGCTGGGCAACAAAATATTTAGGTACATTTTATAATTTTGCTTTATTATATTTCTGTATTTAAATGTTGTTTCATCCCTTATGAATTACAAAGACGATTTATTGTTGTAAACCTAAGCACTGGATAAATGAACCTTTTCATAATAATTTCAACTTGATCATGATTTTTTTAATGAATCTTAGCCCTTTAACCGACTGGAACGAATTAACTAGGAGTTAAAAAAATAAACTGAATTCAGCTCGAACGAATGCATTTGCTGTCTGAGAAGTGGGCCGAATGCAACAGGAACGAGCGAATCTGCACATCAGAAATCGTTGCTTTTACCTACCTTTGTCATTCTAAGCGGTAATTTGGGGTGTATGATTTTCATTAATCCTTCCACTCTGATTAACTTTTCTGCTAAGAATGGTAAGAAAAGGGAGACGAACCTAAGAAAGAAGAAAACAAAATGTATGAGTACATTGTTCCTACCCAGTTGCATGATGTCCGTGTTCGAGGTACTACTGCTTCCGAATCATTCCTTGGGTAACGGAACTGAAAATAAAGGACTACGAGGGAATCAAACTACATACTCTAAGACTAAGGACTGTAAGGAAGCACTTATAACCAGCGACAGATTTATAGTCGATACTCCTTTGATGAAAGAAGGAAAGGAATTGTTTTGCCGCAGCTTTTGGTATCACCCGGTCACTATGGGAAAATTTCGGCAACTTTTAGTTTAGGTTTCTAGGCCGCTTAAAGGGTTAATAACTAAAGCAGCTACAGGAAAACTAAGTTATTTTTCAAATCTTCATTAAATTTCGCATCTAATGGCATATAAATGATGAAGTAAATATCTTATATGAACCCAAAAATTTGTATTTCCGGGACATACATTGATTAATTACACCGAAAATTCTATAGTTACAAATAAATATATACTTATGGATCCAAATACCATTACGTATCTTATAATCCATAGCCGATACGAAGCATATTGTTGGTGTGTCAATACACTTTCTTTGTGGACACGCTGAAGAGTCCCAACCATGTCGCGATTCTTCCAACTATAACTCCATTGGTAGGTGAAACATCTGGCTTTATTTTCTCATTCATGTACATTATTGCACTTTGGTTCCAACACTCTAAATGTTAAAATCACTATGTACGTGCCGATAAAATTTCTTATTCCATCGATGTTCACTTGCACTTGTTGCACAACCAGTTAAATTTGAAGTTTAAAAACATTTCACCATTAAAATCCAATATAAAATTTTTAAAATAACTCCATGCTCAAGATCACCACTGTTCCACCATCGAATTCCCACTAAACTCTCGTTAAAGCTTTTCAACTTTTCTAAAGCCGTTCTCAGAACTATCATCTGGTACACGATGTTGTAGACTGACTATGTGCGTTAGGTGATTCCACCACGGGGTCCAACTATGTGTGCAAAAGGGCTAAACGATCATGTGCCTCTCCCTACATTCCTGAGTTTCTCGCTTTTGATACTGTACTGCATCTACATTTTGGATTTTAATGGTGAAATGGTTTCAAACTTCAAATTTAACTGGTTGTGCAACAAGTGCAAGTGAACATCGACGGAATAAGAAATTTTATCGGCATGTACAAAGTGATTTTAACATTTATAGTGTTGGAACCAAAGTGCAATAATGTGTGTGCAACAATGCACATGAATAAGAGAATAAAGCCAGATGTTTCACCTACCAATTGGGTTATAGTTGGAAGAATCGCGACATGGTTGCGATTCGTCTGTGTGTCCACAAAGGATGTGAATTGACACACCAACAATGTGCTTCGTATTGGCTATGGATTATAAGGTACGTAATGGTATTTAGATCCATAAGTAGATATGTATTGGTAACTATAACTGATGAAATAACTATGAATATTAGTTACTTAAAAAAGGAATTAAAAATTCCCGGTAAGCACCATGATGCTTAAAGTATCGAAGATGGTGCTTATTCTGAATTTTTTTACTACCTTAAAAAATTCAGAATAAGCACCGTCTTCGATACTTTAAGCATCATCGTTTTTACAAAAGACGTGCTAAAAACATGATCAAAATGGTCTTCACGCAAGACTTTTCCATGCGAACTTGACTCAGCTTGGGCTTTCTTGAAACTAAACCACACAGATATTTTGGTATTGAGAGGGTAAACAAAACATTACATTTCCTATTCGGTGACAATTTCATTCAGGAAAGTTGTGTCTTCATTATCGAATTCAGCGCAACTGAGGCAGGAATCAAAAGGCACCATTTTTTACTTCGGTGTTAGGAAATGCCGAACCAACTTCGCACATAATCTTTCTTACCATTGTTCCGATAGCGCATTTTATAATGTTCAGCTGCATACGTGGGCGCCTGCAGGAAATTTTTCAAGGGGGGTCAAGTGTGATTAATTAAGGTTTGGCTAAAATGTAGAAAACAGTAATTCGTTAAAATGAAAGATTAATACTATTACTACTACTTACTTACTTACTATATTAGAACACTATTATTATTATTATTAATTGATGCTGCTCTTGAAGAAAGTGTACGTTAGTAATAGTCATGTATTACCATGTACATTGGTAACTCTTTTCAAAATAATGAACAGTGTCGAGCAGGGCAACGCCAAGCCTTTTAAGTTCAGCACCACCACCCTGACCGGAACTTGTTTTGGCGTTACTACCTTACGGTTTGCTAGGTTTTTCGCTTTCATGTTATCGTTTTCCAATTCCAAATTTCCTACAAAATTGGGATATTAAATTGAACCCCCAAACTCCATCTTTCCTTGTGGTCCAGTTCTGTGAGTGTAAAAAAAAGTAATACATAAAATAAAATAAAATAAAATAAAATAAAGGAAAAAAATAATTCGTCAGGAAGGGTCAAGTAATCCCTGTGACTCTCTCTGTTGGGGCCCATGGCTACATACTCAGCATTTTAAAACCTTGCCAGAAATCACTTCGTAACGGAAACGAAATGTTGGAACAGAACTACCGGGAAGGAAATTGGTAACCATAATTCCCTATGAAAGTCGGAAATGCATCGGAATTGTTGCTTCGGAAACGAACAATCGGAATTCTGCAAATCAGTAGTGCGTATATTTCTTCCGAAGCTAGCAGACTATATTTCTTCCTAAGTATATTTTTTTTCCGAATCATACATTATGACAAGAGTATCTGCCGCAGATATTTATTTTATTGAACAGGAAGACTGCAAGCTCTTTCCGCAACCTGAATTTGTGTTCATTTACTGGTTCCGCCTTTTTGGAAGTTATTTCATTTTTGTTTGATAATTCTTTCAGAAATGTCTTTTGACGAAGAATTAATCAACACTGCTTAAAAAAAGTCCAATTTTGTGAGACATTGGTCATGAACATTATAAAAATCAGGTGATGAACCAAACGCGTGGGACGATATAACACAAAATTTCACTAAGTCTGCGAAATGAAGTACACTGCTGTTAATGGAAATTGCAACACCAAGAAAGAAACAAGCAATTACAATGGAATTTATAGGAGTGATTAGTTATGGTACAAGCTGAAAACGATCATAATTACATACCGGTTCGTGAGTAAAAAGGCCAAAAGGTTAGTACTAAGCAAATCCACACTGGGAGGTGATAACCGAACTCACACGCCGTGGGATCGAATGAAACAGAGTTTGGATGGTAGTCTGCGATATTGCATTCCATTCGGCTTCTATATGCATCCACAATTCGGTGGTCGTGACACGCGGTGAAGCCATGCGAGCCAGTCGTTGCGCGATGACACTACAAACGTTCTCTATAGGCGGCAAATCTGACCAGCAAGCAGACCAGGAAAACGAACGGTTTGATGCGCACACAGTACGTCTTGGAAAGTGCGAGCAACATGGGGTTGGGCATTGTCTTGTTGGAAGACAGCTCCCGGAACACCACGGAAATGCTACACTTCCGTGATGTAGCATTGTAGCGTTGTTCAATGTGCCTGTGATGCGTAGTAGGCGAGTTCATGAATGAAACGCATTAGCCCCACATGCCATCACGCTCAACGTGGTACCGGTATGGCGCTGCACAATGCAACCGGCCATATGCCATTCACCACTGTATCTGCGAACAAGGATTCACCCGTCGTGCTGCATTAGATGGAGCCTGGACTTCTACGAAAACACAATATGCTCCCATCCAGCACTCCAGTTTCGACGTACGCGGCACCACGGCAATCACTGTCGTCTATGGTTCAGAGTCAAGGGAAGTAGCAACAGTGGACGGCGAGCACAATGGCCACTTTGCAGCAATGGGTGACGAACAGTGCTTGCAGACATTGGACGATATGTGACCATCTTCCATTGCTGCGCAAGTGTCGTGGATGGTGTTCTGCGCGTCGTCACTGCCATACGGTCCAAGTGCCTGTCTTCCGGCTCGGTCGTGCGATTTCGAGCTCCAAACCCTGCACGACGATACTTAGAACCTTCTGTTATCCATTGACGGAACGTAAGCATAACGGTAATTGCGTTACGCCTAACGCGTGCAGCAATATCACGGTAGGATAAACCACCTTCTCTGAGTCAAACGATTCTACCTCTTTCAAACTCCTTCAAGTGTTCGTATGGTTGTCTCGTCCTCCTACGTGGCATGTTTACTTGTTAACTACTGCATACGGTCGAGTTTGAGCGATAGCAAGTTTAAAAACCTGCTCTGTGTATGTCTTCTTTTATAGCCCCTGGTGTGACGTCTCCGATGGCGTTGCACGCGCCTCACGTTTGCATGTGCGCTGAAGTTGTAATCATTTGCATCTATCACGTTGCCCTATCCACTCTGCTAATTTTGTGTAAATCCGAGAATTTCTTCATGGTGTTGCAAATTCTTTTAAAAACAGTGTATTATTCTTTTCTCATTTAATAAAGTATATCTACTTTTAAAAAATACACACACTGTAAAAAATTGCAAGGCCAAATTACGGTAGATACACCGGCAGCTGAGGGACCAGTCAATAAACCGTAATTTTATAATACTATACCGTAATGTTTATTAACAGTCTAATGACCGGGAAATAATGACGTGCTGCCCACAGACGTGTTGCTAGTTGACTGATGGCACGTGAAAATACAGGTATACAATCGCTGCTGTAGGATCATCTCATATTATGCCTTGTTTTGTTTTGTTTGTTCTTTTATGCAGAATTTAATTAACAAGGACATTTTATTTTGCGTTCATTTGGGTATAATGCTATTATTTTACGAACACAGTTTTCTTTCCCTTTTTTTTTTTTTTTTTTTGGGCAACAAAGGAAAGTGATACCAATTTCAGAAGATGACAATCCGTTTTTTGGTGTAAATGTGACAAGAATGGTAAGTCAGATAATATCCGAAAACTTAAAAACTTTCATCGTCCTGGAGCGGGACTCGAACCCGCGTTTCCCAGAGAGAGCGCAGGTATGCTAACCACTACACCACCCAAAGCGACTAAGTCTCAAGTTTCCCATTAATTTGAATATAACCATCACAGGATTCGCTAGTCGAAGCAAGCGGCATTCATGTTTAGCGAATCTGGAGGTCAAGAATCCTATCCCGTGATTGCCCGGAGGAGCAGATAAATCATGAAAAAAATACGGGATTGCACCATATAATACAAATTTTGAAGATGACAATCCGATTTTTGATGTAAATGTGACAAGGATAGTAAGTCAGATAATACCCGAAAACTTTAAAAAGTGTTTTCATCGTCCTGGAGTGAGACTCGAATCCGCGTCTCCCAGATAGCGCCCGGGTATGCTAACCACTACACCACCCATAGCGACCAAGTCTCAAGTTTCCGATTAATTTGATTATAACTGGGTGGTGTAGTGGTTAACATACCCGGGCGCTATCTGGGAGACGCAGGTTCGAGTCACGCTCCAGGACGATGAAAATTTTAAAGTTTTCGGATATTATCTGACTTACCATCCTTGTCACATTTACACCAAAAATCGAATTGTCATCTTCAAAATTTGTATTATATGGCGTAATCCCGTATTTCTTTCAAAGAAAAGTGATGTTTCTTCATTATTTGCCTACATATTTTCCCTTAATTCTGTTTATCGCTTCCTCTGTTTAACATCTCATCTTGTCATACTGTCAACCCGGTGGCTGAGTGGTACGTATGTACTGGCTTCTAAACATTCGTCAGAAATGGTTCCGGGCACGAATACCCAGTCAAGCACATATGGTAGGTTTGTCTTACGGCAGTGGCTCTTTCCAATGCCAGGAACTAGTTGCCGCCAAATTCGAGACGGGTGCCTACATTTATAACTCTTTCAGATGCTCACGGTAATCGTGAACCCCCCCCCCCCTCAAAAAGTTTTGCCTGATTACTCTATCATGGCATGAATTGGAGAAAGCTTTAAAATTTTCGTTTATGTTAAAATCTTCAAGTGCAGCATGACCACCTAGACTTGGCAGGCAATTGAGAGTGGCTCTGGACGCCTGGTCCGTCAAGATCCGCCGCCAGTTACCTAAGATGAACTTTAAGGGCCGCCCCGGTGGGGCAGTGGTCTAAGGCGCTGGCCTCTGATCATTCGTCCGTAAGGGGTCCGGGTTCGAATCCCGGTCAGGCATGGATGTTGTGTTTGTCTTACAGCACTGGCTCTCTCCCTTCCCTGGAACCAGTGGCCCTAAATTAGGGACGGGCGACTGCTTATAGCCCGTTGAGTTGCTCACGGTGGTCGTTAAACCTCCAATCAAAAAAAAAATAAATAAATAAAAAGAATTTTAAGTACGAATCGAGACAGCACCAATGTTGATGTTCTACTGATTTACTATACGTGCAAATTAATTGGGACAAAGTAAAAAATCACTTTTTTCCAAACCTATGCCTTTATATCATTCTATGCTTTGATATACACTGATAAATACCTGTATTAGTATGTCTTCCTTTAGCAGAAATGACCTCTTGAATTCGTTTTGGCATTGACTCCACTAATTGAGTGCACATATTTTTGACTTCATAATCGTGGAACCACACTTTTATAGCATTCGTTATCATGCGTTCATTGGTTGTACAGTCCATTTTACCTAAACGTCTCTTCAAAATATTCCACAAGTTTTCTATGGGATTTAAATCTGGTGAATTTCCAGGCCAATCAAGCAAATGAATTCGATTTTCCAGAATGAAATTCTTGACCAATTTGGAATTGTGGCATGGGGCCAAGTCGTGTTGAAATGTCCCGTCAAACGTTTGCGAGAATGGAACAATTCTACGTTGTAATATTTCTACCTATTTGGCTGAATTCATCATACCTTGAACAGAAACTAAGCTTCCAGTGCCATTTGATGTGAAAAACCCCAAAACATCTGTTTCAGAGGGAGTTTTACAGTTTGTTTGACTAGATCAGGTCTTAAGGGTTCACAGTTGCTTCGCCTAACGACATTTGCTTGGTAATCCTGCACAAATAAATGAGTTTCATCACTGAAAATTATCTTTTCCCACTCGTCAGCAGTCCATGATTTATATTTTTTGGCCCATGCTAAACGTTTTGTCTTCATTTTCGCATTCAAATATTGTTTTTTCGTTGGTGTTCTTGCCATCCGGCCAACTTCCAGAAGCATACGGCGTACAGTTGAATCACTCACATCACAACCACTAGCCAATAAATCTCTTTGAAGGTCGGTGCTTGTTTTATTTTTTTTGTTATTCATTTCACTATTTCTGATTAGATATTTATCGGTTCGTGGAGTTGTTTTTCGTTTTCTTCCACATTTACCTCTCCTTTTTGGAGACGATGATCCAGATGCATTGTATCGCGTAAGCAGTCTTGATACACTTCATTTGCCTACACCAACTGCAGAAGCAATATATCTCACTGTCATAGAAGTGTGATCCTTCAGAGCAATTATTTTTGCACGCTTCCTTGGGGAAATATCCATTTTTCAATACACGAAAGCAACACCTACTCACAGAGAGCAAAAACTAACATCCACCTGTCACACACGAAAGCTCACAACTGAAGCTGAAGTGCCTATTTCCTGTCTAAAACCGGTCAAACCACATTCTTACAATGAAGTTCTAACAGTCACACCACCTCACGTCTGATAAAACCAGTTTACGTGGGTTTCCGAAATCAACTGGCGATCACATTACAATTCTGAGAATAAAATAGCTTGTCCCAATTAATTTGCACGGTATAGTATGAGTGGATCTACTGATTCTGACTCCAATCTACTGATAGAATTTCTCAATCTACTGATTTTTGACTCCAACCTACTGATAGCTTTCCTTAATCTACTGATTTTGACTCCAATCTATTGATAGCTTTTCGTAATCTACTGATCTGATTTTTCTCTGTTTTAAGACCACCTACCCAATCAGGGAGTTACTGTCAAAGAATATCTGCATTCTTTCAGCACTCACTATCTACTGATCGAATAGATAGGACTCACCTCAGAACTGGTCTGCATTGAAAATTCTGTCGACGACTATAATATCATATCAGATCTTATAAAGAGGATTTTAGGAAGAGAGTGTCTGACCCCAGGTCATAAACAACCCTCAGAAATGGGAAGCTAGGAGACTTGTGCTACAGTGCCTGATAGGAAAGTGACACGGAAGCGAGGTAGAAAGGGGGAGGAAGACGCCCTTATTTATTACCAGGAGGACAGTACCTGGGGTACGACGGCTTAACGTGCCCATCCGACGCACGGCTGATATTTAGTGGTTCGATCGTTCGTACCTACCTGAGATCGAACCTGAGGTTCCTCCGTTGCAGTCACGAACGCTGACCACTAGGCCATCTGCGACCCGCCGATGACAATAACTATTCAGCACCTGCTACCTATAATTTTTTTCAATTCATACTTTTTGTCATGGAATATTTTTTTATTCTAGATAACTGATTACTCTTCTATACAAAATTTTTTCCTAGTTTTGTTAAAACGTTGAATATTAGGAAAATGGATATAGTACGATATTTGTGTTTATTACGCTATTTTTTAGTATAGCATTTGGTTACGTACTTTGGAAACCTCTGGGTATCGTTTAGTAAGAAGCGTAAGTATTTGTGTATAACTCTGTGTTTTAGGAACACAACAAGTGGGACCAATCGAAATGGGATTACACTAAAAATCAAATGCCATGATTGTTTACGTAAATATTAATTTTTATGATGATCATTACTTTATAAAGCTGATCATCAGGAATATTTTATAGAATAGCGACTCAGGATTGTATTGGTTTGAATTTTATTCCGGTGTTAAATAGCAGTTTATTTAGTACTGCTATTATTTGAATTACCCATAGATTTAAGTTTTCCTTCGTGTTGAGATTACATGAAATACTGCACTGGCGTGCAAAACTTAAGGACCGTTCGTTTTTTTCGCCGTAGCTTCGCAATAAAGCAGCCTGTATAGATGAATGTCATACCACAGAGACCTCAGTATGTACCAAACGGGGGAATGAACAAGCACATGTGCAAAAATGAATACAAAAATGTACACTGGGACTATACTAAGAAACGACCGTAAAACAGTACACACCATGGTAGTGAGCCATCGTTTCTACAGATGGATTACAGCAAAGAGGTGTTTGTCAGTAAAGAATATGATATTCCCTAAAATCAAAGGCTACGTTACCGCGTTTGGCCATACTTATCACGAGGCTTTCGATGAGTTCTCGGGGCAGCTTTTTCCATTCCTCTCGTACTGCACGTTTCGAGTGATGGACATTTTCCAGCGGATCTGAGCGTGCCGCAAGATGTCTCACTAGAGCGTCGCACACATGTCCCATGGAATTTAGATCCGGGGAGTACGCAGGTCAATACATACGAGTGATATCCTTACTTTCCAACAGGTCATTTACTTCACGTATATGATGGGGTTTCGCGTTATCGTCCATAAACACGAACTCGGAACCAATGGCACCTCGGAACAGACGTACATGGGGAAAGAGCACCTCATCGCAGTAGCGGTTTGCGGTTGCGGAACCTCCTTCGGAAATGTGGAGCTCAGTACAGACATTCAGCGTAAAGCCTTCCCAGACGAGACACCAACACCGCCATACCGATCTCTTTCAGAAATGTCAGCCGGTCGATAACGTTTTTCCACCTCTCTCCAGATCAGCTGACGTCCAGAATCGCTCGTGGTACTGAAACGACTCTCATCCGTGAAGAGTTCCGTACCCATTGCTCTATGGTCCAATCCTTGTGGTATTTACATCATTGTAATCGATATTTCCGATGGGTAGACTTTAATGGGGTGCAACCTTCAGGTCATCGGGCAAATAGTCCACCTTTATGTAGACGTCTGGCAACGGTGAATCGCGATAAGGCGCGTCCTGTAGTCATCTGCAGTTGTTTCGCGATATTACCCGCTGTCTGGCGTTTATCACGTTTGGTCTGTAAGACCATATATCAGTCGTCTCTTGCTGTTGTTTCCCGTGGCCGACCACCACCAACCTTTCTAACAGCTGTTCCTATCGTTTGGAAGGTCTTCCACGCACGTGAAACAATGCTATGGGTCACGCGGAACTCGTCGGCGACACTCGTTACGGTTCGCCCGTCCTCCAACTTTCCGATTATTTGACCACGTGTAATGCCATCTAAATGTCTCCGCGTGGACAATTTTCTCGTATGTGACATACTAACAAACCACTCGGACCTCTTAAAACGCCGCAAAACTTTCGCTTTCCGTTTCCTGCCTTGCTGCGAGATGCTTCTCATATCCATTTTAGTGCTGTCATGTGACCTGCGACATCACATTTCGGAAATTTGCATGCGCATCGTCTTTCTACTGATTCTTTTGCCTTATGCAAATCGCCTCAAGTTTGTGTGTTTCACTGTGCGGCTATAATCTGCGACACTAGTGCCCATCTTTAAGTTTTGCACGCCAGTGTACATTGCATAAAAAAATATGTTCTACTGAGTTCTACAGATTTTTGGAGCTCTAGTCTACTGATTTCAGGTAAAATTCTCTGGCAACACTTGCATGGAATCATCATTCGCAGTGGGGACATCCAAAATCTCTTCTAGTTGATTTCAGGCCGTTTATGAGCTTTTTCGCCGCTCGTGGTGGATATACAATGTACTGAGTATTGTGTATTGGACATCACTTGCAGGTCTAATGGTCTATACCCAAGGCTGGCTGAAGGGCCCGTAACTTCACGGGTCACCACATGTTAGGAAATAAAAACAAAATCATTTTAGATAGCTTTTATCATCATCAACCATTATCAATCCACTGCTGGATGAAGATCTCCCCAAATTTCTTCCACAACTGTCTGTCTTGGGACTGTCTCCTCCACGTCACTGCAGCATACTTTCGAATTTCATACTTCCATTTCCCATGGAGTCTTCTTCTGGGTCTTTTCCTGTCCCTCGGAAACCAGTCTAAAATTTCGGTTGTCCATCGGTGGTCCGTTCTTCTGGCAACATGTCCAGCTCATGGCC
This sequence comes from Macrothele yani, assembly GCA_039090855.1. NCBI lineage: Eukaryota > Metazoa > Arthropoda > Arachnida > Araneae > Macrothelidae > Macrothele > Macrothele yani. The sequence continues at coordinate 133,531,631 of CM077010.1, read as the reverse complement.
ATTTCAGTGATTTCACTGTGGTCATGATGTCGTCCACTTTTGTCATTTTCCTTATCCACAAGTTCCTCTTCTTATCTTTCCTGGTTACACCAACCATGCATCCCTCCATGCTTCTTTGAGTTATCTGCAGTCTTTGTATGTATTTTTTAGTTAAGGTCCATGTCTCGGCTCCATACGTAAGCACTGGCAGGATGCATTGATTAATCACTTTTCTTTTGAGACATACTGGCGTACTGCTTTCAGAAAGGTGTACTGTTTCTTCCAAAAGCTTTCCATCCAAGTTTTATACGCCGATTAATTTCTTCATCAATGTGACCCTCACTCGATATCTGCTGCCCAAATAAATGTAGGAATCGGTTGCCTCAAGCTTTTCTCCATCAATCGATAAATCTTCGTTTCTTGTAAAAGCATTGTACATCACTTTTGTCTTCTGAAAGTTCATTTTTAATCCCACTTCTTTACTCTTGTCAGCAAGTTTTTGGATCATACTCTGCAGCTATTAACGGGTAGTTGCAAAGATGACTACGTCATCAGCAAAACGAAGGTGAGTTAAGTGATCTCTATATAATCGTTATCCCTTTGTTTTCCCAGTTCAGTGATTGAAATACATCTTGCAATGTGGCGTTAAAGAGCTTTGGAGATATGGTGTCACCTTGTCTCACTCCCTTTTCAATTCTTATTTGTGTTGTATCCTCAAATATCCGAACCTTTGCACTTGCATTTTCATAGATGTTATTAATAATGCTAATGTATGTATCTTCAATACCGCAGGATTTCAAAGTCACTGTGACTGCTGATGGTTTCACGGAATCGAAGGCTTTTTCATAGTCAATAAAAGCCATGCATAATGGGAGTTCATATTCTCTTGTTCTTTCAATTAGTTCTCATAGTACATAAATATGATCTATAGTGCTGTACCCACTCCTGAATCCAGCTTGTTCTCTTGGTTGGGCCATGTCTCGTGTTACTTCCGAGCGATGTGAAAGAACCTTAGTGAAGATTTTAAAAACCACTGAACGGAGGTTGGTGAGCCTGTAGTTCCTGAGATCCTCAATGTCACCTTTTTTATGGAGCAATATCATTGTAGCATTGTTCCAATCCTCAGGAATCTTCCCTTCATTAAGACATCTGGTGAAAACTTGGGCGAGTGTAGTTTCAATTTTTCCACTTGCTTCTTGTATAATGTCCACGGTAACTCCACACACACACACACACACACACATGTATATATAAGTCAAATTCCAAATTCTCTACACCTTCAACCAAGAACTTCCCATAGAAATCCTGAATCCCACTAAATTAACACACCTAAACTAAAACTAAAACTCCCCCAATTCACATACAACAACAATAAAATTAGTTGTTGTATTAACAATAAAAATAGTCGGTCCCCGACCCCAAGTGGTAAACACTTGGGGTCGGGGACCGGGAACCTCTCATCAGGGAAAGACATCCCGGTCCCCAAACACTCGTTCAGGTTTCGTGCAGGTGTCTATAAAATATGTTACCTCCAAAACAAGGATTATTTTTTTCCTTTGTAGTGTTATACACCTGGTCTTCCCTACCTGAACCAACAACACAGAACTTAAATACAAAAACTTACCTAAAATGAAGGAACTGTAGACTTTATAATTCCAATAAACTCAAATAAATCTGAACTTCAATTCCAACACATCCCCTACACATTATGCAAGAGCGTACACAGACGTATCTTGCATTTTCGAAAGTAACCAGTAGTACACGTTTAAGAAGTTTTTATATATATTTGTGGAAGTGAGAAAACAATGCAAAAGTATTCCAAATTCTTACACTGAAGAGCAAAGCTGAAAACTAAGGAAAAACTTTTGAATTTAAAACGAAAGTTGCAAAATAACCTGAAGATCAAAACGCGCAACGCAGCAGTTATGAAAATTCAGAATTCACATTCTATTAAGAAGAGACCTAAGCAAAAAAAAATATATATTTTTGACTCATACCAAGTACAACATAGAAAAGGTTATGTATCTACCGGTGTGAGTAAAAAGAGAAAAATAAAAAATAAAATAAAACAACTGAATGTAGAAAGTGTCGAGAGTACTGAGCCTTGGCTTTATCAAGGACCAGCAAAAACTCTGCATTTTCTCACTTCCACAAAGACCTAGTTTGAAGTGGGTTTCTGCAAAGCCATAGATGCAAGTAATATGCCCACAAAATTTTTTTTTTAAATATATATATGTCATGACCTCCGCAGAGTTGTATGACCTAGCTTTAGTTAACAATTTAGCTTGCATCCATAACTTTCATGGCCCGACCCATGCTCTTCATCTGTTACTATTAAACAGAAAGAAGAAGATTAAAGAAAACTCAAGTAGTGAGAGTGACATAATAATTAGAAATAATGTTCAGCAATAACGAAATGCCAAGTTCGCCTGAGAGAGAATTTAAACCTGAATAGCAATGCAAAAGTATTCCAAATTCTTACATTGCAATTAAAAAAGGAAATATTAATTATTTAAAACTCAGATTCTTGAAAGAAAACATATTGCAACTAATTGTTTATGTCATATAACCTTCACAAAGCATTTCTTTAGTTAATTATTGTCTTTAATTTATTCCCGTTTTTGTGTTGTCAGAAGTTGTGGAGTAGGGGGTTTTAGAATCAAGTTTTCTTTCAAGAATCTGAGTTTTAAATAATTAATATTTCCTTTTTTAATTGCAATGTAAGAATTTGGAATACTTTTGCATTGCTATTCAGGTTTAAATTCTCTCTCAGGCGAACTTGGCATTTCGTTATTGCTGAACATTATTTCTAATTATTATGTCACTCTCACAACTTGAGTTTCCTTTAATCTTCTTCTTTCTGTTTAATAGTAACAGATGAAGAGCATGGGTCGGGCCATGAAAGTTATGGATGCAAGCTAAATTGTTAACTAAAGCTAGGTCATACATACAACTCTGCGGAGGTCATGACATATATATATTTAAAAAAAAAATTTTGGTGGGCTTATTACTTGCATCTATGGCTTTGCAGAAACTCATTTCCAACTAGGTCTTTGTGGAAGTGAGAAAATGCAGAGTTTTTGCTGGTCCTTGATAAAGCCAAGGCTCAGTATTCTCGACACTTTCTACCTTCAGTTGTTTTATTTTATTTTTTATTTTTTCTCTTTTTACTCACACCGGTAGATACAAAACCTTTTCTATGTTGTACTTGGTATGAGTCAAAAATATGTTTGTTTTTTTTGCTTAGGTCTCTTCTTAATAGAATATATATCATCATCATCATCATTGTCAACCATTATCAATCCACTGCTGGACGAAGGTCTCCCCAAGTTTCCTCCACAACAGTCTGTCTTGTGCCAGTCTCCTCCATGTCACTCCCGCATACTTTCGAATTTCATCCACCCATCTTCCATGTGGTCTTCTTCTGGGTCTTTTCCTGTCCCTTGGAATCCAATCTAAAATTTCGGCTGTCCATCGATGGTCTGTTCTTCTGGCAGTATGTCCAGCCCATTGCCATTTCAGGGATTTAACTCTGATCATGATGTCTTCCACTCTTTTCATTTTTCGGATCCACGTGTTCCTCTTCTTATCTCTCCTGGTTACACCAAGCATGCACCTCTCCATGCATCTTTGAGTTGTCTGCAGCCTTTGTATGTCTCTTTTAGCTAAGGTCCACGTCTCTGCACCATACTTAAGCACTGGAAGGATGCATTGATCAAACACTTTTCTTTTAAGACATAATGGCATATTGCTCTTGAAAATTATGCTGTTTCTTCCAAAAGCTCTCCAGGGAAGTTTTGTACGCCGATTAATTTCTTCACCAATGTGACCCTCACTTGATATCTGCTGTCCAAGATAAACGTACGTGTCTGTTATCTCCAGCTTTTCTCTATCAATCGATAAATCTTCATTTCTGGTAAAAGCATTGTACATTTCACTTTTTGTCTTCTGAAAGTTCATTTTTAATCCCACTTCTTTACTCTTGTCAGCAAGTTCCTGGATCATACTCTGTAGCTCTGATGGGGTAGTTGCAAAAATGACTATGTCATCAGCAAAACGAAGGTGAGTTAGATAATCTCCATTAATCTTTATCCCTTTGTTTTCCCAGTTCAGTGATTGAAAGACATTTTCCAATGTGGCATTAAAGAGCTTCGGAGATATGGTGTCACCTTGTCTCACTCCTTTTCCAATTTTTATGTGTGTTGTATTTTCAAACAGCCGAACCTTTGCACTTGCATTTCCATAGATATTATTAATAATATTAATGTATGCATCTTCAATACCGCAGGATTTCAGAGCTATTGCAACTGCTGATTGTTTCACCGAATCAAAGGCTTTTTCATAATCGATAAAAGCCATGCACAATGGAAGTTCATGTTCCCTCGCTCTTTCAATTAGTTCTCTCAGTACGTGGATATGATTTATTGTGCTGTAGCCACTCCTGAATCCAGCTTGTTCTCTCGGTTGAGCCATGTCCAGTGTCACCTTCAAGCGGTGTGAAAGAACTTTAGTGAAGATTTTATAAACCACTGATAGGAGGCTGGTAGGTCTGTAGTTCCTGAGATCCTCAATGTCACCTTTTTTATGTAGCAAGATCATTGTAGCGTTGTTCCAATCCTCAGGAATTTTCCCTTCATTAAGGCATCGAGTGAAAATTTGGGCGAGTACTGTTTCGATTTCTCCACTTGCTTCTTGTATGATGTCTACAGTAATTCCATCTTCTCCTGGAGCTTTTCCCCGCTTCATGTTCTTGATTGCATGTGCAACTTCTGCTGGAAGGACTGGAAGAACTCTGGTACTGGTACCTTTCATGATGTCTGGAGTACATGTATCATCCCTTTCATATAATTTGGAGTAGAAATCTTTCACTCTTGTCAAAATTTCGCATCTATTTCTTGTTACAGAACCATCTTCTTTTCTCAGTACCATAATCTGTTTTTTCCCCTTACTGAGATGTCCCTTTGCTATCTTTAGGCTTTGGTTGTTTTCAATTGCTTTCCTTACTAGTTCACAGTTGAATTTCCTTACTTCTTCAGTGATACTTTTTCGTACTGTCTTGCATAGCTCTATATATTCCACTTTGGAAGTCACATCTTCTTTAGTTGTCCTCATCACTCTTCTTTTTTGCATCAACATTTTGGTTTTTCCTGATAATTTGTTCACATGCAATTTGTTCTTAGACCCAGCTAATTTTGTTGCTGTTTCCATAAGAGCTTTGGTTACTTTTCTGTTAACTTCAGAAATATCCACTTCTTCCGATGTTAGGCCTTCTAAAGCAGAGAATCTGTTCTTCAGTTCCAATTTGAAGGTATTATAGTGTTTTTTAAGGTTGGTTGTGTCAATACATTTTGTTTGTCTTATGAGCTTGCTACGTTCGAGTTTAGTGTTGAGGTGCATCTTACATCTCACCAATCTATGGTCACTGCCTGTGTTGAACTTGTTTAGCACACTGCAGTCTTCTATGACTAATTTTTTGTTACACATAATAAAATCAGTTTCACTTGTCGTCCCATTTGGATGTCTCCATGTCCATTTCCTGTGTGGCTTTTTCTTGAAAAAGGAGTTCAAGATGAAAAACCCTTCTGCCTCTGCAAACTCTACGAGAGTATTTCCAAGCTGGTTTCTGTTGCCGTGACCGAATTTACCTACTGAAGTTTCATTCTGTTGTCGTTGCCCTATTTTTGCTATGAAATCTCCCATAATTATCTTCAAGTGCTACTTACCTTTATTATTTAGATCACAAATTTCCTCATAAAATTTTTCAATTTCTTCTTCAGCATGACTTGTGGTGGGTGCATAAGCTTGAATAATCTGAGCCTGGTATCTTCTCGAGAGCTGGATAACGAGTCGTGCAGCTCTGTCAGAGGAACTTTCAACTTCTACAACTTTATCCTTCAGTTTCTTGTTTATTATAAATCCAACACCACTAGTTCTGCCAGTATCTGTCCCACGATAGTAGAAGAGATGTCCGCTTTTCAGTTCAATGAGATCTTCTCCTTTTCTCCTTACCTCACTTAGCCCGACGATGTAACACTTGATCCTTTGTAGTTCCTCTTCCAATTCAAGAAGCCTTGAATCAGAAGATAGGGAGCGTCCGTTATACGTAGCCAAGGTCAGCATCAGATGGCAGCCTAGTCCGGTCCTCCGGGGATTCTTAGCACCCTCTGCCTTCATGTCGCACTGGCCGCTGCCTTGGCCAGGTACATTCCAGCTGCCGGAGACTGAGGGCCAAGATTTAAGTTGTGGAGTCATTTTGGAGGGGTTTGGCCATAACTCACCACGCTGGCCAAGCGGGTTGGTGAGTGTGGGATAGCATTTCCTCTAATCCCGATGGTATAGTTATACCGCTATTGGCGGTCGTCAGAGCCCCTTTAGTGGGAACAGGATGTACCACGAGAAGGCGGGGTTGACATTTTTCAAGGAGAGGCTGTGATGTTACGCATCACCTGACCTTACATCCCAGAATATATATCATCATCATCATCATTGTCAACCATTATCAATCCACTGCTGGACGAAGGTCTCGCCAAGTTTCCTCCACAACGGTCTGTCTTGTGCCAGTCTCCTCCATGTCACTCCCGCATACTTTCGAATTTCATCCACCCATCTTCCATGTGGTCTTCTTCTGGGTCTTTTCCTGTCCCTTGGAATCCAATCTAAAATTTCGGCTGTCCATCGATGGTCTGTTCTTCTGGCAGTATGTCCAGCCCATTGCCATTTCAGGGATTTAACTCTGATCATGATGTCTTCCACTCTTGTCATTTTTCGGATCCACGTGTTCCTCTTCTTATCTCTCCTGGTTACACCAAGCATGCACCTCTCCATGCTTCTTTGAGTTGTCTGCAGCCTTTGTATGTCTCTTTTAGTTAAGGTCCACGTCTCTGCCCCATACGTAAGCACTGGAAGGATGCATTGATCAAACACTTTTCTTTTAAGACATAATGGCATATTGCTCTTGAAAATTATGCTGTTTCTTCCAAAAGCTCTCCAGGCAAGTTTTGTACGCTGATTAATTTCTTCACCAATGTGACCCTCACTTGATATCTGCTGTCCAAGATAAACGTATGTGTCTGTTATCTCCAGCTTTTCTCCATCAATCGATAAATCTTCATTTCTTGTAAAAGCATTGAACATCACTTTTGTCTTCTGAAAGTTCATTTTTAATCCCACTTCTTTACTCTTGTCAGCAAGTTCCTGGATCATACTCTGCAGCTCAGATGGGGTAGTTGCAAAAATGACTACGTCATCAGCAAAACGAAGGTGGGTTAGATAATCTCCATTAATCTTTATCCCTTTGTTTTCCCAGCTCAGCAACTGAAAACACCCTCCAATGTGGCATTAAAGAGCTTCGGAGATATGGTGTCACCTTGTCTCACTCCCTTCCAATTTTTACGTGTGTTGTATTTTCAAACAGCCTAATCTTTGCACTTGCATTTTCATAGATGTTATTAATAATATTAATGTATGCATCTTCAATACCACAGGTTTTCAGAGCCATTGTAACTGCTGATGGTTTCACCGAATCAAAGGCTTTTTCATAATCGATAAAAGCCATGCACAATGGAAGTTCATATTCCCTTGCTCTTTCAATTAGTTCTCTCAGCACGTGGATATGATCTATTGTGCTGTAGCCACTCCTGAATCCAGCTTGTTCTCTCGGTTGAGCCATGTCCAGTGTTACCTTCAAGCGGTGTGAAAGAACTTTAGTGAAGATTTTATAAACTACTGATAGGAGGCTGATAGGTCTGTAGTTTCCAAGATCCTCAATGTCACCTTTCTTATGTAGCAGGATCATTGTAGCGGTGTTCCAATCCTCAGGAATCTTTCCTTCATTAAGGCATCGAGTGAAAATTTGGGCGAGTACTGTTTCGATTTCTCCACTTGCTTCTTGTATGATGTCTACAGTAATTCCATCTTCTCCTGGAGCTTTTCCTCGCTTCATGTTCTTGATTGCATGTGCAACTTCTGCTGGAAGGACTGGAGGAACTCTGGTACTGGTATCTTTCATGATGTCTGGAGTGCATATATCATCCCTTTCATATAATTTGGAGTAGAAATCTTTCACTCCTGTCAAAATTTCGCCTCTATTTCTTGTTACAGAACCATCTTCTTTTCTCAAGTGCCATAATCTGTTTTCTTCCCTTACTGAGATGTCCCTTTGCTATCTTTAGGCTTTGGTTGTTTTCAATTGCTTTCCTCACTAGTTCACAGTTGAATTTTCTTACGTCTTCAGTGATACTTTTTCTTACTGTCTTGCATAGCTCTATATATTCCACTTTGGAAGTCACATCTTCTTTAGTTGTCCTCATCTCTCTTCTTTTTTGCATCAACATTTTGGTTTTTCCTGATAATTTGTTTACATGCAACTTGTTCTTAGACCCAGCTAATTTTGTTGCTGTTTCCATAAGAGCTTTGGTTACTTTTCTGTTAACTTCAGAGATGTCCACTTCTTCCGATGTTAGGCCTTCTAAAGCAGAGAACCTGTTCTTCAGTTCCAACTTGAAGGTATTATGGTGTTTTTTAAAGTTGGTTATGTCAATAGATTTTGTTTGTCTTATGAGCTTGCCACGTTCAAGTTTAGTGTTGAGGTGCATCTTACATCTCACCAATCTATGGTCACTACCTGTGTTGAACTTGTTTAGCACACTGCAGTCTTCTATGACGAATTTTTTGTTACACATAATAAAATCAATTTCACTTGTCGTCCCATTTGGATGTCTCCATGTCCATTTCCTGTGTGGCTTTTTCTTGAAGAAGGAGTTCAAGATGAAAAACCCTTCTGCCTCTGCAAACTCAACGAGAGTATTTCCACGCTGGTTTCTGTTGCCGTGACCGAATTTACCTACTGAAGTTTCATTCTGTTGCAGTTGCCCTATTTTTGCATTGAAATCTCCCATAATTATTTTCAAGTGCTGCTTACCTTTATTATTTAGATGACAAATTTCCTCATAAAATTCTTCAATTTCTTCTTCAGGATGACTTGTGGTGGGTGAATATATATATATATATGTGACTTCCAAAGTGGAATATATAGAGCTATGCAAGACAGTACGAAAAAGTATCACTGAAGACGTAAGAAAATTCAACTGTGAACTAGTGAGGAAAGCAATTGAAAACAACCAAAGCCTAAAGATAGCAAAGGGACATCTCAGTAAGGGAAGAAAACAGATTATGGCACTCAGAAAAGGAGATGGTTCTGTAACAAGAAATAGAGGCGAAATTTTGACAAGAGTGAAAGATTTCTACTCCAAATTATATGAAAGGGATGATACATGTACTCCAGACACCATGAAAGATACCAGTACCAGAGTTCCTCCAGTCCTTCCAGCAGAAGTTGCACATGCAATCAAGAACATGAAGCGGGGAAAAGCTCCAGGAGAAGATGGAATTACTGTAGACATCATGCAAGAAGCAAGTGGAGAAATCGAAACAGTACTCGCCCAAATTTTCACTCGATGCCTTAATGAAGGAAAGATTCCTGAGGATTGGAACACCGCTACAATGATCCTGCTACATAAGAAAGGTGACATTGAGGATCTCGGAAACTACAGACCTATCAGCCTCCTATCAGTAGTTTATAAAATCTTCACTAAAGTTCTTTCACACCGCTTGAAGGTGACACTGGACATGGCTCAACCGAGAGAACAAGCTGGATTCAGGAGTGGCTACAGCACAATAGATCATATCCACGTACTGAGAGAACTAATTGAAAGAGCGAGGGAATACGAACTTCCATTGTGCATGGCTTTTATCGATTATGAAAAAGCCTTTGATTCGGTGAAACCATCAGCAGTTACAATGGCTCTGAAAACCTGCGGTATTGAAGATGCATACATTAATATTATTAATAACATCTATGAAAATGCAAGTGCAAAGATTAGGCTGTTTGAAAATACAACACACATAAAAATTGTAAAAGGGGTGAGACAAGGTGACACCATATCTCCGAAGCTCTTTAATGCCACATTGGAGGGTGTTTTTCAGTCACTGAGCTGGGAAACCAAGGGGATAAAGATTAATGGAGATTATCTAACCCACCTTCGTTTTGCTGATGACGTAGTCATTTTTGCAACTACCCCATCAGAGCTACAGAGTATGATCCAGGAACTTGCTGACAAGAGTAAAGAAGTGGGATTAAAAATGAACTTTCAGAAGACAAAAGTGATGTTCAATGCTTTTACAAGAAATGAAGATTTATCGATTGATGGAGAAAAGCTGGAGATAACAGACACGTACGTTTATCTTGGACAGCAGATATCAAGTGAGGGTCACATTGGTGAAGAAATTAATCGGCGTACAAAACTTGCCTGGAGAGCTTTTGGAAGAAACAGCATAATTTTCAAGAGCAATATGCCATTATGTCTTAAAAGAAAAGTGTTTGATCAATGCATCCTTCCAGTGCTTACGTATGGTGCAGAGACGTGGACCTTAGCTAAAAGAGACATACAAAGGCTGCAGACAACTCAAAGAAGCATGGAGAGGTGCATGCTTGGTGTAACCAGGATAGATAAGAAGAGGAACACGTGGATCCGAAAAATGACAAGAGTGGAAGACATCATGATCAGAGTTAAATCCCTGAAATGGCAATGGGCTGGACATACTGCCAGAAGGACAGACCATCGATGGACAGCCGAAATTTTAGATTGGATTCCAAGGGACAGGAAAAGACCCAGAAGAAGACCACATGGGAGATGGGTGGATGAAATTCGAAAGTATGCGGGAGTGACATGGAGGAGACTGGCACAAGACAGACCGTTGTGGAGGAAACTTGGGGAGACCTTCGTCCAGCAGTGGATTGATAATGGTTGACAATGATGATGATGATGATATATATATATATATATATATATATATGTAACACTATTTGCCTTTGCAACTTGATATTATATGTGACAACGACTTCATTGCTATAAATATGTTGTATTTCCGTATTAAGTTCTTTATCCAATATGTAAAGCCTGGGACATATTGTAACGTACCAGGAGATGTGACGTACCTGCCACAAGGACGCACACGACATAAAGGCAGATAGGAATCAGAATAAAAATGTCCGCGTAGCTCAACTGGTAGAGCAACTTATTCCGGAATGAGGGGACCCGGGTTCGAATCCTGGCGCGGATAAAAATGACGGAGAAATTTACTTCGTTATAATGGCGCCCGAACTATCCGGATGACCCGACCGTTCACAATCTCGCAATGGTGTGATGTTATTTCCACACCGCGAGATAGGAAAAATAAGAGCAGCACTTCGAAAAAAAATAAACAAATAAGGGGGAGATGATGTAACGTACCAGGAGATGTGACGTACCTACCAGAAGGACGCACACGACATAAAGGCAGATAGGAATCAGAATAAAATGTCCGCGTAGCTCAACTGGTAGAGCAACTTATTCCGGAATGAGGGGACCCGGGTTCGAATCCTGGCGCAGATAAAAATGACGGAGAAATTCACTTCGTTATAATATGTGATGTATCCTGCGTATCTCGTCGTCTTATTAGGTGAATTTTTTATACACTGACGGAAAAAAAATCCCAACACCACGAAAAAATAGTTGTAGAGGAATGAAATGGCGGCAATACATTTGTATAGGTAACATATTTTATCGATTAAAGTTTCAAGATCACAGCTTATTGTAAGCGCAAGAAGAGCCATTTTAAATGGGAAATGCTGGTACATTAATAACCGTTGTAACCGCCAGAATGTTGAATGCAAGCTCGCAAACGTTCATGCATTGTGTCATACAGGTGCAGGATGTCAGTTTGTGGGATGGAGTTCCATGCCTGTTGCACTTGGTCGGTCAATACAGGGACGGTTAATGCTGGTTGGGGGTGACGCTGGAGTTGTCGTCCAATGATGTCCCATACGTGCTCGATTGGTGAAAGATCTTGTGATCTAGCAGGCCACGGCAACATGTCGATACTCTGTAGATCATGTTGGGTTACAACAGCGGTATGCGGGCGAGCGTTATCCTGTTGGGTTACAACAGCGGTATGCGGGCGAGCGTTATCCTGTTGGAAAACACCCCTGGAATGCTGTTCATGAATGGCAGCACAACAGGTTGAATCACCAGACCGACGTACAACTGTGCCGTCAGGGTGCGTGGGATAACCACGAGAGTGCTCCTGCTGTCATAGGAAATTGTTCCCTAGACCATAACTCCAGGTGTAGGTCCAGTGTGTCTCGGCCGCAGACAGGTTGGTTGCAGGTGCTCACCTGGCCTTCTTCTAACCAACACACGCCCATCACTGGCACCCAGGAAGAACCGGCTTTCATCAGAAAACACAACAGTTCTCCACTCCGTCCTCCAATGAGCTCTAGCTTGACACTACTGACGTCGCAAACGGCAGTGGTTTGGAGTAAGTGGAATGCACGCTACAGGGTGTCTGGCTCAGAGCTGTCCTTCAAGTAACCGATTTGTAACAGTTCGTTGTGTCACTGTGGTGGCAACTGCAGTTCGAACCGCTGCCGTAGACGCGGTACGATGAGCCACGGCCATACGCCGTACACGTTGGTCTTCCGTCTCAGTAGTGCCACGTGGCCGGCCCGAAGCCGGTCTTCTTGAGGCAGTACCTTCCTTTGACCACCGCTGCCAACAATCATGCACAGTGGCTACATTCCTGTCAAGTCATTCAGCAATATTTGCGGAAAGAAAATCCACCTTCTCGTAGCCCTATTACACGACCTCGTTCAAACTCCGTGAGCTGTTGATAATGGCTTCTTCGTCTTCTTAAAGGCATTCTTGACTAACATCAACATCCTACGTCGAATCTCAACGATAACTAACGCTCATGAACGTTACAGTGCGTATTTACAGCAAACCTGCTTTGCAAGTTCCGAGGGGCGCTACTAGCGTAACACGTATGCGCCGAGCGTGAAATGTGCATAAACGTCATCTTACAGATGTACTCTCACTGCCTACCAACTGTCGTGTATCTAACACACAACCCCTTCTTGGTGTTGGGATTTTTTTCCGTCAGTGTATATATATAAATAGGAATGACCAAGCGATCGTTGGACAATAGATGTAAAGAACACGTGCGAAGTGTCAACCAGGAGATACAAAATACAGCCCTTTCCAGAGAGTTCATGCATTCATCGGCCACTCCTTATGGAACAACATTACAAGAATTGCCCCTTACACGAACTTTAAATAGACTACCATCAGGAAAACAATCGAAATCCAATCCAGCAAACTACCGTGCTTGGCTATAGTTTCTATTAAACTACCAAAGCATGTGCTATTAAAAGATGGAAACACATCGCGACGCACCGTATAATTACATGATAAACTTTGATAAACATGATAAACTGATAAACATGATAACATGATAAACAACATATGATAAACACGGGGCGATCTTGTGGTCTTCAAGGGCTACTGGACGCTCGAGCTGAGTGGAGAGTAGGCAGATTTGTTCAATCCAACAGACGGGCAACACTTCGTCAGATTACAGATAATCTGAATTAAATACCAAGTCCGATGACCTCTGAACGTACAGTTTATCGCACATTAGGTCGTATATGATACAGAAGCAGACGGCCTGCCAGTAAGCCATTGCTGTCTGCAGCGAGCAAAAAGAAACGCCTCCAGTTCGCCGAGGAACACAAGATTTAGACACTAATTAGTGTAAATGGCTGATGGGGTCGGACGAATCACGTTTTCAACTACGCCATACAGATGGTAGGTTGAGGATATGGGGACAGCATCACGAAAGCATGGACCCATCTTGCATCGTCAATACTCATTAATCTGTTGGAGACAACGACATGATCTGTGGCATGTTTTCGTCAGAATGTTTGGGCCCTTTAATTGGTGTGGAGCAACGTTGTGAAAACACAAATTTGTCCGTGACGACAATTGAAATTGCGCCTCCTCACTCTGCAGTAAGTTGCTCTCCCAACTAATCAACACGAACGGAATGTATCGCTGCAGATTTGTCATCTTGACACGTGCTTTATTTCTATAGTACGTCACAACGTCTGATCGCCAAAAGGAGTCTAAATATCTTTGGGCACCGAGTCCACTCCGTTATGTTGATGATTTGTCTCAATGGGGATAGATACCTTCAGAAGAACAATGCTTTATGTTATAATGTTTACAATGTACGCGAATGGTTTGAGGAGCATCACGGATTCTTTTCTCGAATACTTAGGCCTCCTCAATCACCGGAACTCAATGCAGCATTTGTGGGATGAAGTCGAAAGAGGCATCAGACAACTGGATCTACTACCATCAAATCTTCAAGAGCTGGAGGATACAATTCATCGCATTTGGGCTATTATACCCCAACCACTTACTGATGTTTAATAGAATCCATACCATGACGAAGTCAAGCAGTTACAACCAAAGGTAGCCCAAATTTTCCTGTGCTCCTCAAACAGAAATGTTCTCAAAGTGACCGGGTTATACCGAAAGCTACAGTAAAACAATTACTTCCTTCTTTCATTTCAGGAGTATCGTCTATAAATCTGTCGCTGGTTGTACCTACTCCCTTGCAGTCCTTAGACTTACAGTATGTAGTCTGATTCTCTTATAGTCCTTTATTCTCTGTTCCATTGCCCAAGGAATGATTCGAAAGCAGTAGTCCTCCGAACTCGGACATCATGCCACTGGGCATGAACAAATTACTCAAACATATTTTCTCTCCTTTCTTAGGTTCATTGCCCTTTACATAGCATTCTTAGAGAAAAAGGTAGTCAGACAGGAAGGATAATCACACGTCTCAAAGAATGACCAAGATAAGGTAAAGGTAATCAGACAGGAAGGATAATCATACGTCTCAAAGAATGACCAAGATAAGGTAAAGCTAGTCAGACAGGAAGGATAATCATACGTCTCAAATAATGACCAAGATAAGGTAAAAGTAGTCAGACAGGAAGGATAATCATACGTCACAAAGAATGACCAAGATAAGGTAAAGGTAGTCAGACAGGAAGGATAATCATACGTCTCAAATAATGACCAAGATAAGGTAAAAGTAGTCAGACAGGAAGGATAATCATACGTCTCAAAGAATGACCAAGATAAGGTAAAAGTAGTCAGACAGGAAGGATAATCATACGTCTCAAAGAATGACCAAGATAAGGTAAAGGTAGTCAGACAGGAAGGATAATCATACGTCTCAAATAATGACCAAGATAAGGTAAAGGTAGTCAGACAGGAAGGATAATCATACGTCTCAAAGAATGACCAATATAAGGTGAAGGTAGTCAGACAGGAAGGATAATCATACGTCTCAAAGAATGACCAAGATAAGGTAAAAGTAGTCAGACAGGAAGGATAATCATACGTCTCAAAGAATGACCAAGATAAGGTAAAGGTAGTCAGACAGGAAGGATAATCATACGTCTCAAAGAATGACCAAGATAAGGTGAAAGCAACACTTTTTGATGCGCAGGCTCATTCGTTCTTGTCGCATTCGGCTCATTTCTTAGACAGTGAATACATTCGTTTGAGCTGTTTTCAGACTATTTTGTTAACCTCGAGTTAATTCGTTCCAGCCGGTTAAAGGGTAAAATGTGGCACAACAATGTATTAACCAACTGGCCATAATAATTTGGCCACTAGTGTATATTATTTATGTTGTAGCTAAGCTAACTAGTGTTGGGTTTACTTTTGGGTATTTTACCAGTTACTCAAAAAAGTAAGGCTTACGAGGAATTTTTAAATGCCACTGTTTTCCATCTTGCCTCATTTTGAAAGGAAAGGTCATGAGCTACTTCCGCAAACATCTTTAAACTTTTGCATATGTTATTTTTATCTTAAAGAATATATCGAAATAAAATTTTTGTTTTAATTTTAAAAATCTACATGACAGAAGAAAAGAATGTCCAATTGATTTTGAACACTTTTCCTAAATTAATCCTGTTTTATGAAGCACTCAAAGAAGAACGTTGTAAGAATTTCATCTTAACAGTACATATAAACGTGCAAACAAATCCATTTAATGCTTTTATTGTGCTGAATTTAGTAGATGGAGAAAACATACCTTCAAATTCTGTGAGTTACGAATTACTGAGAGATAGGAATTCATTCTGGTACAAATTAACTATTAGATAATTTTTGAGCTCTTTCACTTTAATTAAGTTTTATATGAAAAGTTATTAATCGAAAAATTTCTAATGGGATCAATATTCCTAAGAAAAATTACTGCTCCCTTTTTTCATTCACAAAGTCGACGATTCAAAAGTTGTAGGTCAAGCACAAGGGCGTATATTGAAACATTCAGGAATCGAACTCGTGTTAACATGTGGCCAATAATCGGGAGTCTGGGCTTCTGGCCACATAACCACCGGAATAACACTTCCCTTATCTTCAATTTATTTTTTCAAATTTAAATATTGAAGACGCTAAACTGATTCTTTCTTTCCGAAAATGTAACAAGAGAATTATCCTAGGGGAGATGCCACACAGTATACATCCTAACCATCATTCTGTCGAAACAATTCGCTACATTCATCAAAATAAAATTAGCATTTCTGAATAACATTTTGCTTGCTTACCTACTGAAAAAATTGCATGATATTTTTCCTTCGGAAGACCTTTCCCTTTGTCGTTGTCACTGAGTAAATTATGTATTCAGAAGTACATAAAATGTCTGTCGAATCTGACTTTCGCTTACATTTATTTCATTGCAGCACACAATGTCGGCATACATAATATTTATAATTGCGGTAAATACGTTTTCAACGCTGTAGACACGAAAGGCATTTGAAAACTCTTTCCCGTTTTAAATGGTTGCGGAACGTAACACGTCATTTGGTCTGGTATTCTGAAAACCTTTGCCGTCTTATCGGTGACGACCACAGCGGAAATGCTGGCCGCACTGCTTCCTCTTATGGAGATCATAAGAATGTGTTATTCTTTGCTTCTCTAAAAAACTGTTTCAACCACTTGACTCCATGTGATGTTTTAATTTCTTCTTTTTTTATGGAATTGATGCTTAAAGATTGAAGGAATCTGAAAGGACAGTGTAACAAAATTCTGTTATTATCCATGCAAAAACAAAATCAGGAGTAAGTGAATAAATACAAACAAGAGAGAAGGTAAGGAAAATGAAAACGAGGAAGATGACACGAAATCTTTGGGTGTAATCCGCACTTCATTTGGATCCTTTTACGAGACGAAAAAAAATCAAGCATATTTTCCTAAAAAAAATAAAACTTAGAGAACAACGGACAATGCATTTATACCTCCTAAAAATTATTGCGCATATTAAAGATAGGTAATATGAGCACCGTCGTTGAACACGAAGGGAACCGGTTACGGGGAAAAAATCAACTGCATTTGTGCAACCCATGAAACATCCACAAAAAGAAATTACTAATTCTTCTGGCCTTCTTCCGTTCTCGAATTACACTGCTGGCCACCCAAAATGCAACACCAAGAAGGAAGCATCCGTTTGGCCTGAAATTAGCAGCATGCGTCGCCCACGAGAGTACATGCAAATGATTAGCATTGCAGGGTATAGCACCGACAAGCACTATAAGAAGAGTACACAGAAGGCGGGGTGTAAGTAGTGGAAGTGCGTTGTGCTGCCGGACCTGTTCGTGGGAAGCTTCCTGATGCCTCGTCGCAGAATACGGGAGTCATTCCACAGCGTTTCGGAGTTCGACAGAGGACGAATAGTGGCTTATCGCGACAGCGGTTTATCGTACCGAGACATTGGCGCCCGTGTAGGACGACATCCAGCCACAGTGAGGCGAGTATGGATTCGGTGGGTGCAGGAGGGACTTACGGACCGACGTGACCGATTGCCGAGGCCACGGCACACCACCGAACGACAGGACCGGCATGTTGTGCGGCGGGCATTGACATCTCGCACCGCCACATCACGAACGTTAGCGCAGGGATTAGGGTGTGTTGCGCAATAACCTGAGTCAGCACGTACCGTTCGACGTCGTCTGCAGGAGCGGGGACTTGTCGCACGGCACCCATTGCTCCGATTACCACTGACGTTACACCACCGGCGAGTGCGGCGGCAGTTGGCCGTTGAACGCCGCACCTGGACTATGGAATGCCACGACATTGTATTCTCCGACGAATCCCGCCTCTGCCTGCAAAACCACGATGGTCGGAACGGCGTGTAGTGGCACCGCGGCGAGAGACTGTATGACGCCTGCATTATGCATCGACATACCGGTCCGTCGCCTGGCGTTATGGTTTGGGGCACCATTGGATATGACACCCGCACCCCTATGGTACGCATCGCCGGTACATTCAACAGCCACCGCTACATCTCTGACGTTTTGGAGCCTGTAGTCCTCCCTTACCTGCAGGACCTGTCAGCGGCCACGTTTCAACTGGACAATACGCGACCGGACGTCGCACGCGTCGTGCAACAATTTTTCACGGCCCACTAGGTATCACTGCTGCCGTGGCCCGCCTGTTCTCCCGATATGTCGCCCATCGAATACGTCTGGTAGCTGATCGGCAACCGAGTGGCCCGACAAGTACCACCCGCGGCTACGCCTGATGAACTGTGGCAACGTGTGGAAGCAGCCTGGACCGACATACCCCAAGCCGACATCCAAAACCTCATTCGTTCGATGCCGCAGCGTGTAGCGGCAGTTATTGCCAGCCATGGGGGCCACACGAACTATTGATGTCTGCGTATTCAGCAAGTCGTACTGGTCTGTAAGCTCAATCGTTTCATTTTTGTATCTGTTGTTATGTGTCCAGTAAATCTGGCATTGCAATCTCGTGTCCTTCTTGGTATTACATTTTGGGTGGCCAGCAGTATGGAAGAGCCTTCGCCGTTTCCACTGATGTTAGTTCTAGACAATCCGAACTAAAAAAACATTGTCGAATTGGCCACTGAGGCAGGATATACGTCGAACCAGATCCATAACTTTATCGAAAAAGCCAGAACCAGCCGTGTCGGTCTTTCTGTGCCGCAACTTCTCTGCCTGGGCTCTATTCCCTGTATACCAAAAGTTTCCTATCAACTCAAAAACGCACTCAGGAGGATGAACGTCGGTGTCGGCATAAGGTCTCCGGCATCTTTATATAATATGCTTAAGAAAAATATTGAGAAGCCGCCTCTTCTCAATAAGGCAGGTGTTTATGCAATCTCACTACAATATCAGGATGGCTCCAGGCGATATTATATCGGAATGACCAAGCGTTCGTTTGGAATTAGAATCAACGAACATAAAAGGGATACAAAGACGGTGAAGCAACCACTGCCCTATCAAGAGAGGTCAAGATCAAGTTAGCTGATGTTATGTGGCATGACATAAAGAAGTTAGCTTCATACTCCACACTTAAATCTACTGTCATTCGCGAAACCTCAGAATTCTTGACCAGCAGCAAAGCTTTCAATGATAGTCTCTCTCTCGAGTTGCCACGCATTTGGAATCGATTCTTCAAATAATGCTTTTTTTCTACCACTGTGTAGCGTGCCCAACCAACGGGACCTCGTTTCTTCGAATGACCGATCACTTTGCGCTTATTCATTTATTGTCTACTCTCGTCACCGTCTTCAAATTGTTAAAGTGTTCTATTATCCAGTTTGCAGTTAGCTATCTACCTTAAGTTGATGTACGAAATCTTGGAAACTTATTTATCATTCTACGCCAAAAAATTCGGATTACTAGTACAGTTATACTATTTTAACAGAAACCATAGACGAAATCCGTCGAAATCGACGGTTAGTTTTTTTCTTTTTAAAGAATAAACTCATATGAAGCAGCAAATATAAACTTTTTTTGATTGACAAAAAAACGTTACAAATTCATTCAAACACTTCAGTAAAGACAATATTTTGAGTCCGTCCATTTGCGACAGGTAATCCAGGTGCATCTTTGTGAGGGATCTTTACTGCAACAGAATTTTTTTATCTTGCTCGAGATAGGGCAACGCAGAGCTTACCATGTGAGGAGACTGGTTATTGCAGATATATTTCGATTTTAGCAAGTGTCTGTCCTTGACTCTTATTCTCAGCGCAAAGAACAATACGATCGGAAATTGAATCCGTTTGATCGTAAAAGGGAAAGTGCTTTCGCTTGGAGTCAGCGAAATGCGTGGCAAGGTGTGCAACGACCCCTTGTGTTCTCCGCCCAAAATTTCCACATTTGGAAAAGCGACTTTACAATCATACGTGCGCCATCGACTAAACATTTCCTTGTGACCAGGCTCGTGATCTTTCTTTTTTTTTTTTTTTTGACTGAAGGTTTAACGACCACCGTGATCAACTCAATAGGCTATGAGCAGTCGCCCGTCCCTAATTTATTGTCACTAGTTCCAGGGAAGGGATAGAGTCAGTTCCGTAAGACAAGCACAACATCCATGCCTCACCGACCCTTCGAGAACGAATGAACCCGGACCCTTCGCGAACGAATGATCATAAGCCAGCGCTTAGACCACTGCGCCACCGGGACGGCCAGGTTCGTGATGAGCATCACGACGGCACCCTTTGCAGTCGTGGAATGTGAGGCGGAAGTCCACTCATCTCGATCGTGTGCGAAAATTCAACTGGATAGCGCACTTTTTCACTCTTATCTTCAGTCACAACTGTGCTTGTAAATGTTCTTGGAATGAGATTCGCGTTGTGAATACTCTTCATTCTCTCTTGTCTGAAACATAGTTGCGACCCATTGATCGCTCACGCCTTGCAGTAAGGGTCTTACGTTTTCTTTTTTTATACGGGAGGGACATTCTGTTAAGGGTAAGTATGCAGTAAAGTATTTACTTACTTTAGGACTGATCATAGAACACCATGCGCACACCAAGTCTGATACTGAACTGAGCGTTTAATGTAGATAAGGGCCACACGCTCCTCCCATAGACTTCACATGGACATTTGCCACTCCGCCACGCCCGAACCGTTGTTCCAATCTCAGTTTTCTCTTCTACTAGCTTATCTACATGGTAAGACCTTTATTTTGATATCTCAACCATATTTTTACGTTCAGCCGCTCTCTCAAAATGAGTCTCACAGTTAAAAACTCAATATGTACATTCTAAATATTTTCACTAACAATGGTCAACGGAATGTTTATTTACATCTTTACGTAATAGGAAACGTCCTACCTACGTCAGTAAACTCGGTCAAAGAAATATTAAATTGTATATCCAACGGCATAACGCAAGCAGGTCTTCGAAAGTCTTCGCTGTTCTGATGCGAAGAACTTCGATACGATCGCCTGCTAGCGTTTCCATGACAACATGAATCAGTGCATGGAGGTGAATGGACCATTGCTTTGCGCAACTGTTCGTTCAGAAAAGAGAAGACTTTGGACTTAAGACAAACTCAGTCCCTCCATGCTTCCGCCTTTAACAGCGCGTGTTTCTCATAAGTTGTTTCAGTCAACCGCACGCGATCGAATGACAACCGCACGCTTCTCCCGTAGACTTTATATGGGAAATTTGACGCCCCACAACGCCCGAACCGTTCTCAAAGTAGGTCTCACAGTAAAAAACTTTATAGAATTAATACAGATAACTACTTTCGACTATATATCGAAGTAAATTTCTCCGCCATTTTTATCCACGCCGGGGCTCGAACCCGGGTCCCCTCATTCCGGAATAAGTCGAATTGGTAGTCGCTGTACCAATTGAGATACGCGGACGTTCGTTATCGCTGCTATCTGCCTTTATGTCGTGTGCGTGCTGCGGGGCAGGCACGTCACAACTACTAGGGGTCCAAATGTATGCTACAAAAAATTTCAGATTGTACACAAAACGTTGCTCAGAGCGGAAGATATCTGAGGCAAAACGGATTTTTTAAATTCGAACAATAAGAAGAAAGGATATGGAGGAAAGTGATACAGTAAAACCTCCGTTAACGTACACCTCCTAGCAACGGCTAGTTTTGGTCCGTCACGAACAGCTGCGGTAGGATCAACACTACCAATAACCGCCAAACAACGGGACAACTTAGCAACGGTCAACAGAAACCTTTGAAGGAGGTCTAACGGGCACTTTGCCCTTAAGGATTACGCAGTTGCTTCTGTACTTCGGCTGGAGGAATAAGAGGGCTACAAAGAATATGGCTACACACCAGGACCGTAGCAAGCTTTTCTTATCTGGGAGGGCGAGACTTGAAGTTATGCCCCTTCGAGTTCCGCTCAAATAATACGTGGTTTCTACTTTCTCACACACCGCCGTTATAGGAAAGTATTATAATCATTCAAAAATCATATTTCAAGTTTTTAACATAATTTTATTAAAAATGTAAAAAAGCTAGGTTAATACCCAAGAACCACAGGTTGTATATACAAAGTAAAGCTTAAACTTTATGTGAACGCCGGAAGCACTACACTCTACAGCTGAATAAAAACAACAACTAGATGATTAATTAGCTCTTCATCCCAAAGGCATGTTCCATATGTTTAAATTCCATGACCTTTTCGAAATGCAGAACGAAAAACAAACCAGCGTAGAACGAAAGAGTATCGGACTGTGAACAGAACAATAGGAAGAAATTTCAGGGATAGGGC
The DNA here is from genome assembly GCA_039090855.1 of Macrothele yani. Classification (NCBI taxonomy): domain Eukaryota; kingdom Metazoa; phylum Arthropoda; class Arachnida; order Araneae; family Macrothelidae; genus Macrothele; species Macrothele yani. Next base: position 133,509,208 of record CM077010.1, on the reverse strand, counting down.
TTGAAAAAATTCTGTTCAAGGTCAAACGCTGAGAGAACTTTCTGCGACAGAGCACAGATGATTAATTAGTTCTTCATCAAAACGACATGTTCCGGAAGGTCATGGAGATTAGACATATCAGCATATGGTTTTCTATGCCTCCATTCAATGTTTTGGAATATTGCCTTCAAGGATATGAGATGTTCACACCCATAGTATATGTTACTCTGTAACCTGGCTAACTCTATGGAATACTGCATGAGACTAACCTAAGTCTTTAAAAAGTAAATACTGAAGGGTGTAACTTACTTTTTATTTAAAATTTCAATTTTTACTTACTCCAGAGCATGAATTTACGCCTCTGGAATGACCATTCTAGAAGGGCAACCGCACTCCCTGCTATACACGCATTACGGCGGGTACAATGGAATGCTTAAGCACAAATAAAGGAGTTAGTAGTTTAATTCGACGTGCGGCAGTAATTACTTAAAGGCGAACTCCATATAATGTGTATGTGGTCTATATATCAGCATCCTTGCGTTAGGTGGGGTGGATGGTACCTTAAATGTTGTTTGATGGAGGCGGTGCCATTTATTTTTGTCAATGCTGGCCCTGTTTCTGCTTTGCGCTTGGGCCAGCAAACTCTGCAGTTACACTGGCGGAGTGTGAAAAAAGAACACCAAGAAGGAGACGTCTGATACCAACGAAATTTATACAGCATAATAACGGAATACAGAGGATAACGTGATCAAAACATTATGGCAAAATACAGCTGTATTTGCTGGTAAACTAAAAAATAACATTTTCATGTAACATGGTTAGTACGAGGTTGAACTGCCATGAACTGCGTCACCCCTGTGCAATTCTGGCATGGAGTTTGTCGTACAGATGTTGGATGTAAGTTTGGGGTATTGAGTTCCAAGCATCCTCAACCTGGACGCGTAATGCGGGGGTGGTCGTGGCTGGCCGTGGAGACCGTATAAGTCGTTGTCCCATAAAATCCCACACGTGCTCAGTGGGGGACAAATCCGTTGAACGTTGAGGCCATGGAAGTTGTCTCACACCCTGAAGTGCATTATGCGTTGTACGTGCCGTGTCTGGGCGTACGTTATCTTGCTGGAAAACACCGCGATGGACCGACCTTACAAACGGCACAACAACGGGCTAAATAATGTTGATGTAGGAGGTGCTGTTTAACGTACCCGGTACAAACACTAGTTGTGTACAGGAGTGATAGCTGATCGCTCCCCACAACAGGAGACCAGGTGTAGGCCCTGTGTGTCGCTAGCGGACGCAAGAAGGGTGGAGACGCTCCCCTGTGCGTCTGCGAACACGCATACGGCCATCGGAGGCTCCCAAGCAGAATCTGCTTTCATCGCTGAACACGACAGATCGCCATTGCGTTCTCCAGTGCAGACGTTGGCGACACCACTGCAGCCGTTCCTGACGGTGGGCTGGAGTCAGAAGTACACATTCCAGAGGCACACGTGCATGTAGTCCTGCATCCAGTACACGGTTGCGGATTGTTCGCACAGTCACCTCAGGTGCAACGGCAGCTCGGATTAAGGTCGCTGTGAATGTTCTGTTTGACAACGGTGCTCTTCTTATGCGTCGATCGGTCCGCTCATCAGTCCGTCTGTGACTCCCGGTTCCACGTCTTCTCGTGTGGGAATGTTCCTCGGACCATCTAAGCCACCATCGTACCACCACCGATACTTCCCGTCCAATTCGCTCCGCAATACGACGATACGACCAATCGGCCTCGCGGAGTCCGACTAGACGACCTCGCTCAAAGTCCGATAACTGCTGAAATCTTACACGTCTTCCATGTCCAGGCATTGCAGCTTCTTCAGGGTCTTCGCACTTGTCCGTACGCTGACGACTGATTACATTCACTTCGCCGTACTCCTTAAATACCACCGACGATAATTTGCATATTATGCCGTGCTGTGGCGTAAACGCTCACCGGTTCGTCCCAAAATTAACATCACACCTACGTAAACTCGACTCCATTAACATATGTAAATTTCATGATCGTCTGCCAATTCCTTCTTGGTGTTCTTTTTTCACTTTCCGCCTGTGTATAAAATCAGGGTCAGTGACTACTGCTTTAGCCAGGACTACGCAGAATGGGACCCATTTTCTCAATTGGAATGAATCACGGGTTATTTCAACACCAAAGAATTTGTAGTTACTACTCTTTATCGAGAGATTGTTCATTTTTGCTAACGAACTCACATCCATGTGATATACTGTTTCCATGGAAAACATTGTTTGGCTATGAAATACGTCGAGGGCAACCGAACAGTCAAGAATCTGTTTAATCTGTGGTATATAATCATCACCCAAGTTTTTAGATTTCAAATCTTTCCTGTGGGCAACAATAGTGAAAGTACCGCAATGTATTTATTGGTTAGAAATAGAAACTCTTCAACCAATTGGTCTGAAGGTTGCCTCAATATTAGGCCGAAAGTTCTTACCTGTATATATGTTTTAGTAAATGTTTTTAACTCGTATGTGTTTTAGATCCTTTTGAGTGTGAATCGGGTTTCGAAAGTAAACAATTATCAACTGGTGTAATATGCCAACTGATGAAGAAATGGAAGTGTTTCCCGAGGAAACTCGACTTCTGAATGATAAACTGCCCTTGAAAATCGTCATGGATAATTTCAGTTCGAATATAAGGCAATAGCAACAAATAAAATGAAATCTGTGTCGGAAATTTGGTCACAGCAACAGAAACAACCATGGAAATTTTCCTGAAGGTGTTTCGTCAGGAACTTGCTTTTTAGGAAAAAAACGCATAATAAATGCACATAATAAAGCACCCAGAGGGCGTGACAGGTTACATTGGTATTATTTTGCGCAACAAATAATTTGTCATGCGTAAAAGACTACGGTGTGCTTAAGAGGCTCAACAAAGGAAGTGGATACCGAATGGTGAGATTGAAAGTGCGACTTAACTTGACCAACGCAAGCTCATGAAGCAAACGGAAAGTATTGACGTCACAGATCTTAAAAAAAGGAAAGACCATAAGGTTTTGATATTGAAATTGAGAAACTTTCTCTGCACTAAGGGTCTAATAACAAAAAAGAGGTAGATATTTCCGAAGTTAAAAAGTAAATCATGGAAGCCCATATGGGAACAGCTAAAAAAGATAGGCAGCACTATAAATAAAGTCCGCGTGTAGAACATATTAAAACAAACAAAGTTGCTGAATGCGAAAACGTAAGGAACACGAAAACAAATAAACAAACTGTAACCTCCTAAGCAGAATGCAAGAAAATATGTAAGATGGTAGGAAATAGTATCACCGAACACACACTGCTGGTCACCCAAAATGCAACACCAAGAAGGACACGAGACAGCAAAGCCAGAATTACTGGACACATAACAACAGATACAAAGATGAAGCGATTGAGCTTACAGGCCAGTGCGACTTGCGGAACAAGCAGACATCAATAGTTCGTGTGGCCCACATGGCTGGAAATACCGGCCGCTACACGCCGCGGCATCGAACGTAAGAGGCTTTGGATGTGGGCTTGGGGTATGTCAGTCCAGGATGCTTCCGCACGTTGCCACAGTTCATCAGGCGTATCCGCGGGTGGTGCTTGCCGGGCCACTGTGTTGCCGATCAGCGACCAGACGTGTTCGATGGGCGACATATCGGGAGAACAGGCGGGCCGCGGCAGCAGTGACACCTGGTGGGCCGTGAAGAATTGTTGTACGATGCGTGCCCCGTGCGGGCGCGCATTATCCTGTTGAAACGTGGCCGCTGGCAGGTCCTGCAGGAAAGGCAGGACTACAGGCTCCAAAACGTCGGAGATGTAGCGGTGGCTGTTGAGTGTACCGGCGATGCGTACCAGAGGGGTGCGGGTGTCATATCCTATTGCGCCCCAAACCATAACGCCAGGCGACGGACGGGTATGGCAATGCATAATACAGGAATCATACAGTCTCTCACAGCGGTGCCGGCACACGCGGATCCGACCATCGTGGTGTTGCAGGCAGAAGCGGGATTCGTCGGAAAAGACAATGTCGAGCCATTCCGTAGTCCAGGTGCGGCGTTCAACGGCCCACTGCCGCCGCACTCGCCGGTGGTGTAACGTCAATGGTAATCGGAGCAATGGGCGCCGGGCGACAAGTCACCACTCCTGCAGACGACGTCGAACGCTACGTGCTGACACAGGATGTTGCGAAACACACCCTAATTCCTGCGCTACCGTTCGTGTTGTGGCGATGCGAGCCGTCAATGCCCGCCACACAACATGCCGGTCCTCTCATTCGGTGGTGTACCGCTGATGCGGCAATCGCTCACGTCGGTCCGTCCATCCCTCCTGCACCCACCGAATCCATACTCGCCTCACTGTGGCTGGATGTCGTTCCACACGGGTGCCGATGTCTCTGTACGGTAAACCGCTGTCGCGATAAGCCACTATTCGTCCTCGGTGGAACTCCGAAACGTGCTGGAATGACTGCCGTATTCTGCGACGAATCATCAGGAAGCTTCCCGCGCACAGGTCCGGCAGCACAACACACTTCCACTACTTCCACCCCGCCATCTGTGCACCCTTCTTATAGTGCTTCTCGGTGGCGTGCCGGGTGCACATGATTTGCATATGCTCTGCAATGCCAATCGCTTGCATGTCCTCTTGCGGGCGACGCATGCTGCGAATTTCAGGTCAATCGGATGCTTCCCTCTTGGTGTTGCATTTTGGGTAGCGAACAGTGTAATAATGAAATTCAATGGCAAGCCAGGGACGTAAAACAATTGAAAACAAACAAAGCCTGAAAAAAATAGGGCATTTCATTAATTGAAGAAATTATAGAGATCAGAAAAATACTGTAATAGGAAATAGAGGCGATTTTTTTGTTTGGGGGTTTAACGAGTACTTTGAAAAACTGAAGGGCTATGAGCAGTCACCAGCATCTAATTTAGGGTCACTGGTTCCAGGGAAGGGGGACTGCCAGTGTCGTAACACAAACGCAACATCCATGCCTAAGCACGATTTGAATGTGAACACATTTCGGACGAATGATCAGAGACCATTTCGTCCCCACCACAGCGGCGAAATTTTAAAGAAAGTTGAGTTTGCACATAAAACTATGTGAGTGGGGTGATACATCTATTTAAGACATAAACATACCGTTATTAAACGGTCCCTCAGTCCTTCCAACAGGAACTTCCAGTGACATTAAGATCAAGAAACGGGGAGAGACTGCAGGGGAAAAGAGGGAATTATCGGGAAATTGTTCAGGAAACTGGTTAAGAATTCGAAACTGCACTGGAACACTAGTTTCACTAGGTGATCAGTGAAGCAAAAACGCTTGAGCACAGGAACAATGTTATAGTGATCCTCAATACATTCATAGAAGAGGGGACTTCGAAGATTTCAAGAAGTACAAACCAATCAGTTGTTTGCAAAATATTTCCTAAGGCAGTGTCTCTTTGCGGAAAAGAAGTACTGGACATGATTGACAAGAGAACAAGCTGTGTTCAAGAGCGACTACAATACTCTCGATGATTTCCATTCATTGATATAACTATTGGGTTGATGCAAAGGTTCATGCCGTTTTTTTCACCGCACTACAAGAATGTATTACATCAGAAGGGAAAACGGAATCAGTCAACTATATATCCCCCCTCCCCCATTGTTTACGATGGTGTCTCAACGTCTGGATAGGTCTGCAGTGCCATTCTTGAAAAAACGTGCAGGTTTTGCTGCGAAGAAATCATCATGGAAATTCTGGTGATCAACACCGTCGTTGAACGTTCTGCCAAGGGGTGCATTCGACAGAGTTTGAAACAGGTGATAGTCTGGAGGGGCGACATCAATAGAACAGGCCTGATGTGGAAGGATCTCCCATTTGATGTCTTGAATGGCCATTTTGATCATGTTCGCATTGTGAGGGCGTGAGTTATCATGTTGAAGAAGGAAACCGTGGCGCCGATGTGGCCGTTTCTACTAAATCGCTACCTCCACCCGGCGGAGTTGCTCACAATAGAGCGCAGCTTTGATGGTCCGAAACCTCCGCAGCATTTCCCAGTGGATATTGCCTACCATGTCCAATCAGACACACAACATGATCTTCGCAGGATGAAGGTCATGCTTTAGATGTAGTGTGGGCGTCTTGTTTGGGTTTCCCCTTCCTCTCCGATGCCTGAAGTTCACGTACAGGCATCATTTTTCTTCTCCAGTAACAATACGTGACAGAAAGGGTTTGTGCTGCTGAGAGCATTAGCGATAACGGACGAGCAAGAACCCACATCTGGCACCACCCTTATTCCTGTTGTCCTCGGTGAGATTGTGAGGCACCCAAGATCACAATTTCTGGACCTTCCCCATACGTTCCAGGTGTCGCACCACAGTGGCCTGATCACAGTCCATCTCAGTGGCCAATTTGCGCGTGTTTTGACGCGGATTCAAGTGGATGAGATGTCCAAACGATCCTCATCAAAGTCAGATGGATGACCTGAGCGTGGAGTGTCGCTGAGGTCGAAATTGCCACCTCAAAACCGCTCGAACCATTTGCTGCCTGTCGTCGGAGCAATAGCATCATCCTCATACACAGCACAAATTTGTTGAGTAGCCTCGGCGGCTGTGGAGCCCGTGTAAAACTCGTAGAGAAGCAGATGTCCGAAACGTCCATTCCTCTCTACTTGACAATCCATACTTTCGGACCTGAAAACCAAAAAACCATTAGCCACACAAACACAACGCAATATGATTTAGATACATGATATTACCGACTACATTTTGATATGCAACTGGCCGTATGCACCGTCACAACTGACCTAGGAAACACTCGTGAAATAAAATGGCATGAGCTTAAGCATCAACCCAGTAATTACAGGGTGAAGGAATTTAAACTTCCACCATGCGTGAGTTTTATGTATTACAAAATGGATACTGATTTCATGAAATCATCAGGGGTTCTAGTGCCCTTCCGTAAAATATCGCGAGAGATCTGTTTTCCAGAGATCACATACTCACCTATAATCGCCTCCTGTTAAATCCATCGGTGGTCTTCCCTCTCAAGAAGGCTGTGTAGTATGTTGGTCTGTTTTAAGATCATTCCGTTACACTTTTACTACGGGGAGCTCGAATATCCAACCATACTTGCATTTGTTGAGATGTTAAGGCCTGTCTCCCTCCCATTGATGGTCATTCCCCTTTGAAATTCCGAAATGGCCTTACTGTTCCTCACTCTAAAGGCTTCATACTGGTGAACTGACAAAATCTGTTTTTCCACGCAAAATTCAGCAAAATCTGTTTAAAAATCCTTCAAGACATAAAAACTGCATTTTGCTGAAAAGCCATGTTTTCCTCAGCTATTCAGTTCCTTACATCATAACATATATCTGAGAGATACCTATCAGATTATACGACATGCAATAAATTTCAAGAAATGAACAGTAAAGCAACAGAATATTAGAGAATAGACGTTTTTAATAGTACATATTAGTTCACGTAGTACCTTTTATTTCTTGCACAAGAAAAAAGAAACACAGTACAGAGTCTCATAAAAGAAAAGAAATACATTTTTAAAAATTTTGTAACTTCACGAATAAGGAAAGAATATTTATTTCAAATGGAGCAGAAATTTGTCTCACAGCAAACTTACAGATTTTTGCACAGTATGTCATCCTCCAAAAGCAGTAAATGAGATTTCTGATGCAACATAATGGAGTTCAATAATATCATAAATATCTGAATAGGAATTGCGTTTGATGAAAGTAATGACATTCTCTATTCAAGAAAAACAATTAACGTGCCTAGAATTAATGGGATTTTCTAACATAAGAACATAAAATTTCATTTAAAAATCTATTATGGAATCCATTGTGGAGGATAATAAAATTCACCTTGGCCAGCTCACTTGGAATATTATCTCATCTCAAAGAAAATACATTTAAACTAATAACTGTTGTCGCAGAAATGGAAAATTTTAGTAGCACAGACAGAAAATGTTCTCCAACAATACTTACATAATTTTTTCAATATCAATAATCTGTGGGATAGAACGCACAATTATTCACTCATTTTCTCTAATAAATAATATCATTTAAAAAAAAGTGACTTTAATAACTGATTGGAAATATATTAGTACATATGATAAAATGCATTTAAAACACATCTGTTATAAAACTTATGGGAAAAAACGTTTAAGAATTCGCCTGCCAGATAAGTTCCTTTTTCAAGACCAAGCAGAAAAGTTAAGAAAGAAATTATGTCCGAGCAATGTCAAAAATACGATGTTTCAAAATATTATGTGCATCAACTTATTTTTCGATGTATTGTTTCTAATTTTCTGTCAGTACACAATTCATCTGTAGTATATACCTTGGTTGTATTTGTAAACATTGTGCCATATTCAGTTTTTTATAAATCTACTTTCAGTGGACACTTATTCGTAAATTCGTCACAGACAGTGCGTCGTTGCAGTCTTTTGTTTCCTTCGTTATTCTGATGAATTTTTGCTCCTGGAGTTACGAGTTTCATTTCATAAATAGAGTCCTTATTTTCTTTCTGCCGCAGTTTTTATGCAAATACTGTATTGAGTGTTTCCCTGGGATCTACAAAAGTCATTTCCAGAAATTCTGTCCCGTAGCAGCACTTTCTTTTGATATTTCGTCTGCACTTTTCGACTCCATCGTTCTTGTTTTTGGAGATTCCCTCCTCAAAATCTTATCTCTGTTCTTGTCTTTGAGACTAATGTTTGCTTTTATTTTTCTGATTATGTTATATTTTTCACATAATGCGGCTGTTATGAGCTTCCATAAATACTCCAGCGTTCCTGTGGTATTTTGCTGCACATAAACACAAAATATAACTTTTAATAATATTTTTTATTTCAAATGGCTTTTCCGTTATTCAGTATCTTTGAGATCTCATAAATGCTTGCTAGCGTAAAAAAACCATCAAGCGGTAAAAAATGCACATATCCATTAAAAACTGTACCATCTCAATTACTTCCTTAAATTTTTATTCTGCTGGGACCAATTAACTTGGTTTTAACAAAATGAGCTGAAATCAGATTATACGAATGAGAAAGGGACTGAACGCGGATGCAATAAGTTAATCTGCGCATCAGAAAGCGTTGCTTTCCCTTTTGCTTTGTTATTCAAAATGATCATTTAGAGGGGTGATTGACACAACTAATCTTTTATGCCTGATCACGTACTAAAACGGCTAAAATAATGTCTTGAAAGCTAAGAAAGGCGAGAGACGATGTTTGAGTTCCTTGTTTTTTCTTCAGTGGCATGATATTCGTACCAGAGGGACCAGCCATTCCCCATTCAGGCCTTTGATCATGGAGCAAAGAATAGAAGACTAGAAATTAGTGCTTATCACCAGTGACAAGTTATCGTTGATGCTGCTCATATTAGTCGGGTGGAAATAATTCGATTTATGTTGCTTTCGTAACACATCCTCCATACGAACAATTCTGTTTGGGGAGCGTAGAAATTTTTGGGGTTCAGGTACATGGGGGCGCTTAAAGGGTTGAGAGTTACACACAAGAACTTGGGACAAGAAAATAAATTACTGTACTTCATTACTTTTCTATTTGCGTGTTTTCATTCTGTGAAATGAACTATCTCTATTCTTCTTGGAGTCATTCATCCAAAACAGTACTGCCATTTTAAGGCATCCCCAATGTCTTTACGAGATCGCTTCCTCTTTAATCTCAGTCGATATTAGTGAGATACATCTTTCGGATATAATGTGATGTATCTCAGCTTCTCTTACGTAGTGCATATTGGTCCTCTCGGAAAAGTGGTAAAATATATCTAATATTCTCTTATGAGGAACACCACAATTTGCCGTACAAGAAAGACAGACATATATATATATATATATATACCGAAGCTTCTCTTACGAATTTCATGTGAATCCTATCGAAAAATGTAGAGCGATATACACTGAAGTTCCAGAAAAAATGGTACAGACGAGCTTATGCAAAATACGTAGCAACGTCAGCTGTGCGCGTACTCGGTTGCGTCCGCCAGCGCTTATATAAAGTGATAGAAATCCTTGCCAGCTGTCAGAGCTGTTTTCGGCATAAGAATGAAAAGTAATAACGATTTAAGCCATTTTCAAAGTGGTATCATAGTTGGCGCTCGTGAGATGAGCCATAGTATTTCAGAGGTAGAAACGAAGTTCGGATTTTCACGGACGACCATTGCAAGGGGGTACCGTGACTAAAAGAATTCCAGCAAAACCTCTAACCTTCGATACCAGTGTGGCCGTAAAAAGACATTGGTTGAGCGTGTACATCGTCGGCTGTCAAGAATCGTTTCACGCGATAGGCGTGCAACACTCTCGCAGGTTTCATCGGAATTCAATGCTGGAGCCTCAACAAACATCAGCGTCCGGACTGTGCAACTTACCCTGCACGATATGGGCTTTTGGGAGCCGACGCCCAACTCGAGTCCCCATGATGGGTGCACGACACAGAGCTATGCGCCTCGCTTGGGCACGGCAACACCGCCACTGGACACTTGATGACTGGAAACCACTAGCCTGGTCTGACGAGCCGCGTTTCCAACTGTATCGGGCAGATGAAAGGATTCGAGTGAGTCGCAAACCCCACGAAGCAACTGATCCCACCTGTCAAGAGGGAACTGTGCCGGCTGGTGGTGATGCGGTGGGGGGGTCCGTAATGGTATGGGGTGTGTTTACCTGGACTTCACTGGGACCCCTGGTACGTCTACAAACGTCTGTGACCGGCCAACGCTATATGCGAATCCTTTTTGACGAGGTACACCCGTTCATATCCTGCATTCATGCTGATGGGTTGGGCCTATTCCAACAGGACAATGCACCTCCACGCAAGTGTAGGGACGCCACACTATGGTTAGAGGTGCATTTATCTGAGTTTGGGGTGTTGCCGTTCCCACCCAAGTCCCCAGATCTGAACGTGATAGAACACATTTTCGATGCCATGCAACGAGCTGTCGAACACAGGAATCCGAAACCTCGGAATACACCCGAATTGTGGAACGCTCTGCAGGAATTATGGTGTGCATTCCCATATTTCCAGAAGCTAGTGGAGTCCATGCACCGTTGTATTTCTGCAGTCCTGCGCTCCCGTGGGGTACCTACCAAGTATTCGACTAGTGTACCAGTTTTTCTGGGACTTAAGTGTATATGAGCTTCTCTTTGAGGAACACTTTAGTTTGTCCTGTCGGAAAGGTAACGCTATAAATTTATAATCATTGCTTAATGGTTTTTTTATAGTTCTTGATTTTATTTCTACAGACCTAAGTCTTAAAATGTACTCTAAGGGTAATCTTAGATATCTTCGAGGACTTGAATTGAAGTCTTGGAGATTACTTGCAGCTGGAAAGTTAAACCTAGAGCATTTCATTAAGGACAAATAATTATGCAGTTAACAGAGTTTTCCATTATTCTGAAAAGACTTACAAAAATTCAGTTTACATTTCTTTACATATCTAAAACAAGGGTTCTTCTGGCATTTGTATGATTAAGGTTTTAGTTTATCTATTTTAATGGATGTGTGAGGAAATTGCATTCTTTTTCCTGGTTGCAGTTCTCCATGGACTGTAACCTGAAATATGAATTTATTTTATTTGGGGGTTTAACGACCACCGTGAGCAACGCAGTGAGCTATAAGCAGTCGCATGTCCCTAATTTAGAGCTACTGGTTCCAGGAAAGGTAAAACACAAGCCAAACATAACATTCATGCCATACCGGTATTTGAGCTCGGACCCATCTCTGGCTAATGCTCCAGAAACCGGCGTTTATGCCAATGTGCAACCGGGGTGGCCCAAATCTTTAATTGCAGGCTGTTCCCGTTTTTCGGTGCTTTTAATCGGCATTGCTCAGCCGTGAAACGGAGAAGAGCATATACACTGACGGAAAAAAATCCCAACACCACCAAAAAACAGTTGTAGAGGAATGAAATGGCGGCAATACATTTGTATAAGTAACATATTTAATCGATTAAAATTTCAAGATCACAGCTTAATGTAAGCGCGAGAAGAGCCATTTTAAATGTGAAATGCTGGTACATTAATAACCGGTGTAACCGCCAGAATGTTGAATGCAAGCATACAAACGTTCATGCATTGTGTCGTACAGGTGCTGGATGTCAGTTTGTGGGATGGAGTTCCATGCCTGTTGCACTTGGTCGGTCAATACAGGGACGGTTAATGCTGGTTGAGGGTGGCGCTGGAAATGTCGTCCAATGATGTCCCATACGTGCTCGATTGGTGAAAGATCTGGTGATCTAGCAGGCCACGGCAACATGTCGACACTCTGTAGAGCATGTTAGGTTACAATAGCGGAATGCGGGCGAGCGTTATCCTGTTGTAAAACACCCCCTGGAATGCTGTTCATGAATGGCAGCACAACAGGTTGAATCACCAGACCGACGTACAACTGTGCCGTCAGGGTGCGTGGGATAACCACGAGAGTGCTCCTGCTGTCATAGGAAATTGCTCCCCAGACCATAACTCCAGGTGTAGGTCCAGTGTGTCTCGGCCGCAGATAGGTTGGTTGCAGGCGCTCACCTGGCCTCCTTCTAACCAACACACGGCCATCACTGGCACCCAGGCAGAACTGGCTTTCATCAGAAAACACAACAGATCTCCACTCCGTCCTCCAATGAGCTCTAGCTTGACACCACTGACGTCGCAAACGGCAGTGGTTTGGAGAACGTGGAATGCACGCTACAGGGCGTCTGCCTTGGAGCTGTTCTTCAAGTAACCGATTTGTAACAGTTCGTTGTGTCACTGTGGTGGCAACTGCAGCTCGAATTGCTGCCTCAGACGCAGTACGATGCGCCACGGCTATACGCCGTACACGGCGGTCTTCCCTCTCAGTAGTGCCACGTGGCCGGCCGGAACCCGGTCTTCTTGAGGCAGTATCTTCCTTTGACCACCGCTGCCAAAACAATCATGCACAGTGGCTACATTCCTGCCAAGTCGTTCCGCAATATTGCGGAAAGAAAACCCACCTTCTCGTAGCCCTATTACACGACCTCGTTCAAACTCCTTGAGCTGTTGATAATGGCTTCTTCGTCTTCTTAAAGACATTCTTGACTAACATCAACACACTACGTCGAATCTCAACGATAATTAACGCTCACAAACGTTGCAGCACGTATTTAGAGCAAACTTGCTTTGCATGTTCCGAGGGGCGCTACTAGCGCCACACGTATGCGCCGAGCGCGAAATTTGCATAGACGTCTTCTTACAGTTGTACTCTCACCGCCTACCAACTGTTGTTTATCTCACACAACCCCTTCTTGGTGTTGGGATTTTTTCTGTCAGTGTATGTGAAGGAAGTGTAGGCTTTGAACTCTTTTTTATTATCTGTTAGAGATTCTAAAATAATGACTGCAGAGGTTAAATATCAAATCGTGAGCAGAGTTGGAAACGGTTCTAAAATTTTAGACCCGGATCCATACTGACCCGAATCCGACCCGGACAAATCTGCTTTAAACTTATAACATCAAATCTGCTTAAACTTATAACATCCTAAGATACGCACTGGAGTTTCTCTCCAGTGCGTATCTTAGGTTATATGGAAATCAAACAGATGTTTTGTGTGCACGTATAATTTACTCACTTTCTCACAAATAGTATGGAAACTGTTGTCCTTTATTTGCAAGAACTGATTTACCCATGTTTTCAAACACATCTGCGAGAGTCAAAAAGTCCCTCAGCAGTAATGTTAAGGCTGTTCCACCTAATTTTGATGGTGCTACAGCCAAACATTTTGAATTAAGTAACTTGTTGTATGTTTCATTTTAGTTTTTGCTGTTTTCTTAACAACTTAACAACATATCAAGCTTCAGAATATGTTTCACAGCAATACTAATTTTTACAAGCTTATGATGAGTTGAAAGTTTCCAAAATGTGGGTGTTATTTTCATCATTCTCCCACAGAAGGAAGTTACACTCTTCCTTCAAATTGCATGACAAATCATTTTTCAGACCGCGGGCACCACTATCGAGCACAAAATTTCACCACAGTTCGCTTTTTTCTTTTGAAATTATTTTTTTATTTCTTTTTCTTTTCAAAAATAAAGCGATAAAAAAACCCGGGTCGAAATTGGGTCAGGAACACCTTGACCCGATCCGTTTGACACGCTAGTTATTGTCGACTTTTTGACCCGTGACCTTTTTCCATCTCTGAGCGTGAGAATGAAATTTCTTTGTTATGTATATGTAATGTGTGATGCGTGCCATCAATCTTAACACAATACATGGTTCAAAATGAATGAAATTCTGTTTTGGTAGTACCAGAACACAGACATGGAAGATTAATCCCAAAAACGCATATGTGGACAAAATGCACCCACTTGACGCGTGATAAAAGGACACTTGAAATAATCTGATAAAAGGACACTTGAAATAATCTGATAAAAGGACACTTGAAATAATCTGATAAAAGGACACTTGAAATAATCTGATAAAAAGACACTTGAAATAATCTGATAAAAGGACACTTGAAATAATCTGATAAAAGGACACTTGAAATAATCTGATAAAAGGACACTTGAAATAATCTGATAAAAGGACACTTGAAATAATATAGCAGGAAATAATTGGATACGATGAGGTCATGAAAAGGATGTACACCCAAGTTTAACTTCCAAAAAGACTGAAAAATAACGGTAAGGCACGAACGCCATATTTTATGCGCAACTCTTACTAACAAAAATGTGTGGTTTAAAGGTAATTCGAGGAATAAAGGACAAAAAAATATCGAATATCGGAATAATGATATGGACAATGACAAAAATAAATGATAAGGTATATATATGTATACACTATATTGACAAAAGTCACCGGACACCTAGAAGACAAACGCGACATAGCATTTATTGACATACATTAGTACGGTGTCGGTCCACCTTTGGCCTTAATGCATGCACTGACCATTCGAGACAGACTTTCGACAAGGTTTTGGAACACAGCGATAGGTATGCGCTTCCATTCAGTACATAATGCTGCCACTAACTGTTCCTTTGTAGTAGGCCTCGGTTCTAAACTTCTTATGTGGCGCTCTAATTCATCCCATAGGTGCTCTGTGGGATTAAGATCAGGGCTCTGTGCTGGCCAGTCCACATACAATACCGCATTATCGTCAAACCACGCCGTAACAGTCCTTGCTTTATGGCTCGGTGCATTTTCCTGATGGTACCAACAAGGTTCGGTTCCATAGGATTGCCACAGAGTTGGTAAGGTAGAATTGTCCAGAATATCGAGGTAGACGTGCTGGTTAACAGGTTTGTCCACGATAACCAATGATCCGGTACCATACCACGAAAAACACCCCCACATGAGGACACTGCCAGCTTCAAACTCGACCGTAAGAACAGTACACTGTGGTAAATAGCGTTCCCCCGGCTGCCGCCATACACACACACGGCCATCAGACTGATGAATCGTGTATCTGGATTCATTAGTCCATAAGACCTGTTTCCATTGATCTACGGTCCACGATAAATCTTCTTTACACCATGCTAAACGACGAGTAGCATTCCAAGTGAAAATGAAAGGCTTATGAGCAGCAACACGACTACGGTAACCCATGGAATGAAGTGCTCGGCGAATGTTACGTGTACTACCGAGGTTCCAGCATTTTTACTCACCTGTACACTGAGGTATAATGAATATATCGCTTCTGATACTGAATTATAATGAATTCAGCTTCTTCTAAGCTAATGCTTCTTCTAATGCGTGTTGTTTGTTAATTATATCATGAATAAACTTTCCTGCTAGTAGTGTAGTATTAATAATGAACAAGCTTTTAACTGCTAGTAATGTTGTAGTAGAAATTAAGATGAATAAAGGCTTATGCTGGTTGTTAATAATAATCAACTAATGAAATTAACCTAACAGCCAGACAGAGATCTGACAAAACTATGAACTGAGAAAGACGTACTTACTAAGACAATCTTTTATTTGGTAAACTTCTGGCTCTCACATAAACGAAGATCTCTTTACACACGAAACAAAGCTCTCATGCACATAAACAACCGCCCTCTCTATACAACAACAGCTCTCTGACACATAAACAACAGCTCTCTGACACATAAACAACAGCTCTCTGACACATAAACAACAGCTCACTTCGTACAACAACAGCTCTCTCTACGTATCGTTGAACGCGCCTATTTATACTGGCTACCACCACGTCATGACTTACACTCATTGCCAGATCTCATTCAGCGGGTGAAATAACATCTCGTTCAGTAAGAAGATAATTTACATAGTAAAATAAAATAACCAGAGATAGTAAAAATCAAAAGGAAAGTGAATCTAGAGTATACGTTACAGAGGTCTTGTGCAATACTTCGTTGATTAGCTGTAACGACTCTCCTGAGGATTCGACGTCTTCTATCACTGATTTCCTTTGTTCTGCGGGTACGGTACACCGTGTGCAGAACAAAAAACGGTGTTCTTCAGGTACACCGTGTGTCTTCCACTTATTCAGCACATCCAAAAACAGTTGACTTTGATATGTTTAAACGCCTGTCGGTTCCTCTTATGGACAACCCACCCAACAATCTTTCCTTTCTCAAAGTCAGTTCCCTCCCGCCGCGATATTTTCTCTGAACCTCCCAGTGCGACATGATTGCGGTCAGCTGCTGGCTTGTTTTTATACCGTTTGCAGCTGTACCGTGCATCTTAACAACGCAGCGGATCCGTTCATTTGCTTTTGAAGGGGTGTCCGGTGACTTTTGTCAATATACATAGTGTATATTAAAAAGCTTTATGCACGGTCAAATCACATTATTGTGACCACCAGCTAATATTCAGAGTAACCGCCGTGTGCAGCGCGGACAGCAGCTAGACGGACTGGGAGTGACTCAGTAAGGTGCTAGAAGGTGTTCATAGGTATGTGGAGTCATACTGACTGCAGTACATCTGAAAGCTGCTGGAGGGTGCGTGGTGGAGGATCCATACAGCAAACAACACGATCGAAGTGGTCCCTCAGATGCTTAATTGGGTTTATGTCTTCAGAATTAGGGAGCAAGAGAAGTTCTTTGAAGTCTTCATCGTGCTCCTCCAACAACTCTCGGACATTTCTCTCTGTGTGACACGTCGCATTGCTGTACTGAAAGATCCCATCCTCCCAGGGGAAGGCAATCAACATGTATGGGTGTACATGGTCTGCAAGGATGGATTCATAGCGAATTCGGTTCATAGTGCCTTACACAGGCATTAGTGGACCCACAGTATGCCACAAAAAACATTGCCCAGATCTTAACGCTGCCCCCACCAGCTTATATTCTGCCAGCAATGGGTGAAAAGTGTTTGTTCTCCGATGTTTATCGCCTTATACGCCAACGTCCATTCGTTCGATGAAGCAGAAAACGTGACTCATCGGAGAAGGCAATCCTTTGCCAATCAGCGGAGGTTCAATTCCGATACTGCCGTGCAAATGTAAGACTTTTATGTCGATGCACCTTTGTTAACATAGGTGCAGTGACCATCCGTCTACATCGGAGCCCCACACGCAGCAGGGTTCGCTGAACGAGCGTTTTAGACACATTGCTGGTCGCCCTCCGGTTCATTCGGCCAGTGAGTTGCTCCACTGTAGCGTGTCGATCGGCCCTCACGCATATGTGCAGCCGACGTTCACTTCTCACATCAATGGCACGTGGTGCTCCGCAGTTTCCACGTCGGTTATTCGCAATGGTGCCATTTCTGCAATCACGATACACTTTAACCACAGCAGCACGCGAACATTTCAAAAACGGCGCTGTTTCGGAAATACTGCCACGTTTGGCCCGAAAGCCGATACTCATCCCTTTTTGCAAATCTGATAAACCACTCCTTTTATCCATGACAGCAACGAGTGATATGTTTTCAGAATGCCTACAGTACACCTTATATACCCTCCAAGCCAACTCCTGACACGTACCTTCTTTCATTGGCTACGAGCTGTTGACGTCAAAATTAGGAGGTGGTCATAATAATGTGGCTCGGCTGTGTATAACATTCGAGTAGAATTTAGTTAAACTGTAGTCGAGGGAATATTAAATTTTTTAGATTTGATTTTCAGCATATGTCTTTTCCGAAAATTCTTCCAGTGACAAATTTGTGGTGTTTCTTTTATAATGAGATTTGAAAGAAATAATCGGAAATGTTTTGATATTTCCAAATCCAATTTTCTTTAAATTCGAGAAGTTCGTAAAAGCCAAGAATATGAAAAAGCCTTGCGAGCCATTTAAAATATTAGAAATATACCACATAACATTGTTTTCAACTGCACGAGCAAGAATTCCGGATAACCACGGCATTCCCATGATGATCGCTAACTTACAGTACATTAAAGCATATCTTTTTGTCTCATGTTTCTCAGCATCATCATATTTCATTTTCATTGTGTAAATTGTGAAACAGCTCAAAATGAAAAGTACGACATTTACAATAATGGCTGCAGTCATCGGACCTGCGAAGAAAACCCATATTGGTTTCAACTGATTAAACCAACACGTGTTCGTATCAAAAAGTGGTTTGTATTCCACTGGGACTCCGTCAACATTGTCAGCTATCTGAGCTGCTGCAGCAAAGACGAGGGAAATTCCCCAAGAATATGCGGCGAATAGGCAGTAATCTCTAGAGTTGAAATTTGTTCGTGATTGTATGTGTTTTGAAACAAAGCGAGGCAGTCTCTCATAAATGCTGAAAGATACGACATTCATCCATAAGAAGGAAGACAGTAAAAAGAAATGAGAGATTGAAGCAACCATGACGCACGCTAATCGTCGTGAACTGATGCCTTCTGCGTGTCCTATTAGGAACGTAAGGTTACCGATGAACATGGATGCACACAGACTTGCTATACAGTAATGTATCATGTTCTTCACATTCAAAATTACAGCAAAATATGTCAAATGCAGCAATAATCCGATTGTTGATATTCCCATTATAACGAAAGATATATAGTCCAAGGTAGTCCAACCGCCTATTCCATGGATTTCGAATTCAGATGAACACATCCACGCATAACCGTCGTGAAATTCATAAAAGGATTCATTGTACGTTTTATTCAGGACCTCAATATATATAGTACCATTCTGCGTTACGTAATCACCTGGAGTCCATCCAACCAAAGCAGAGCAATTGCAAAAACTTTCGTGTTTCGTCAGTAAGCAGTTATTTTCTTCCTCATGAGACTTCTCAGTGCTTGAACTTGTATGATTGGTGATTTCTATAACAAAATGTCCATCCAATAATTCTGAAAGAACGCTATTTTCTGTATCAGCTGTATTCACATGCTTCATAAGAAATACAAAAATGCAAACAGCAATTGGTGTAGCCATTGTTTAATTTTCTGGGATGGACTACACAACAGTTTTGCTGTAACCCCGCTTTTCTTTTATTATACGCCTGCTGTAGCCGTTGTTAGTTCTGTATACTATCTGTACAATGCTCTATGTTTAGATGCTCATTTCTCTCAGGAAAGCTGCTTGTGTACTTGCGATTCTTTGGATTTCTGTTGGAGATTGTGTCAAAAGTCTAGAAGAATGCTTCCTGTACTCTTGTTGGTGAATACAAACTGTTGCCATCGATTTGCATTTAAATTATCTGCTTTTCTGTAGAAGAGACGGAAATATTTTTTGTTGGTTTTGAAAGGAAGGAAAGACTGATTTCCTTGTGCGAAGGTAAGAGCAAAATAGTTTCAAGTTTTTTCAGAAATACATAATCTCGTTTAATTTGTTTCAATGACTAATTTCAAAATCGAACGGAAAGTCGTCGGCATCTTACGCTATTTACGTCACTCTTCTGCGTTTTTGTTAAAGGATTTTTAGTTGCTCTAAATTTCCTATTGACGAAAACTGTTTAACAAGAAAAAAAAATCGTAAATTTTCTCCCTCTGACTCTGCCGCAAAACATAAACATCAAATATGGAATTTTTTGCTATTTTCTCAGCTCTGTAGTTGAAACCTTGTAGTTGATAATTTTAGGGAAATGGCTCCGCTTCAATGTTATCGGTTCAATTGAAACGGAAGGATCCTTGTACTTAATGGATACTTCCTTTCAAGCGTCTTCTGAGCAGCTTGTAGACGGCAATTTGAACTTCTGTCTGACTCGAAAATCAGGACACAAAGCGGTAATGCAAAGAGATCTGCGGAAGAGATTAAAAAAGTATTTTATTTAAAAAGTTTAATATTATTATTACTAGCGGCACATGCACTGAAATTCCACTTCATTAGAGATACACCTGACCTCATCACATAAAGAGCTGATGCCAACACATAAGATGTTAACTGACTTCCAAGTGCGGTGTACATGGAACTCAATTAACGTCTTCCACGAAACCTGTGATTACGTGTCCCCTCATTGAGAAAGGAGGGAACACGTAATCGCAGGTTTCAAGTCCGCCAACAAACCATGCTTGAAGAAGTTCAGTGTGCAAGAAAGAGATTTTATTCATTCCAAACGATGTGTGGAAGAAGCATCACACATTTTTCTCGTAGCTCATGGCCAGGAGCTTCGTTGTTACTGGCGCTAATATAGGAAACGAGCTCTTTTCTGCCGGTGGTTGATTGGAATCCACGTGTCTCTTCTCCGTAGTAGAATATTCTACCAACAGAACTACTCCGGCAAAGCCAATTGCTGCAAATTACCGTGTTCATTCGTATGCCACCTCAGTCGTACATCATGTATGTCACGAGTACGCTACAAACCTCCAGCTCCCGGCAGTTCTGTTTTTGAAAATGGGTGGTGGAACATATGGGTGAAACAAAACTCAAAATATGATTGTCGGCTCTTGGATTTCATTCGCGACATAATACAATATGTAATGCTTTTGAAGAGAAGCACCCTTGGTGAATTTTTCTTTTATTTATTTATTTTATTTTATAAAATTTCTGCTGTACAATATTATAGAAAAGTAATATAATACTCAGTAACAATACAATATGTGCCACAATCATAAACTAACTGTACAAATAGAGTAAACAAATTCACCAATGAAACTCACAAAATACGACAAATCACCAAAACTTTCACAATAAATACAAATTCTGCACAACAACGAAACTCATTCCATTGAAAATTAATATCAATTGTTAATATGAATCAAATATTGTATGTTAGTAATAATTAAATGTACAGCAAGGCGCCAGGGGAAAAGGCTGAAATACTTCCTGACAAGCCCCTGATCCCCTCTAAATAAAAACAAAATTTTCCAGTCCAGTCAAGACAACGAAAGCAATTTTACAATACGTTTTTTTTTACAAATCATAAAGCAATAAATTCCAATATTCAATTTCCCGTCAAAAAACTCCTTAGCACTCGCTTAAATACCGGATAACGTGCCTCTGATCTAATAATCAACGGTAATCCATTCCACTCACTCAATCCCAACAGGCCGCCCCTGGTGGCGCAGTGATCTAAGGCGTTGGCCTATGATCATTCGTCCGAAGGGGTCCGGGTTCGAATCCCGGTGAGGCATGGATGTTGTGTTTGTCTTACGGCACTGGCTCTCTCCCTTCCCTGAAACCAGTGACCCTAAATTAGGGACGGGCGACTGCTTATAGCCCGTTGAGTTGCTCACGGTGGTCGTTAAATCTCCAATAAAAAAAAAAAAAAAAATCCCAACACTTTGATATTATTCAAGATTTCCCGTCAAAAAACTCCTTAGCACTCGCTTAAATACCGGATAACGTGCCTCTGATCTAATAATCAACGGTAATCCATTCCACTCACTCAATCCCAACAGGCCGCCCCGGTGGCGCAGTGATCTAAGGCGTTGGCCTATGATCATTCGTCCGAAGGGGTCCGGGTTCGAATCCCGGTGAGGCATGGATGTTGTGTTTGTCTTACGGCACTGGCTCTCTCCCTTCCCTGGAACCAGTGACCCTAAATTAGGGACGGGCGACTGCTTATTTTATTTTATTTTTTTGATTGGAGGTTTAATGACCACCGTGAGCAACTCAATGGGCTATAAGCAGTCGCCCGTCCGTAATTTAGGGCCACTGGTTCCAGGGAAGGGAGAGAGCCAGTGCCGAAAGACAAACACAACATCCATGCCTCACCGGGATTCGAACCCGGACCCCTTTGGGACGAATGATCAAAGGCCATCGCTTAGACCACTGCGCCACCGGGGCGGCGGCGACTGCTTATAGCCCGTTGAGTTGCTCACGGTGGTCGTTAAATCTCCAATAAAAAAAATAAAATCCCAACACATTGATATCATTAAACCGCCGCCCCGGTGGCGCAGTGGTCTAAGGCGTTGGCCTCTGATCATTCGTCCGAACGGGGTCCGGGTTCGAATCCCGGTGAGGCATGGATGTTGTGTTTGTCTTACGGCACTGGCTCTCTCCCTTCCCTGGAACCAGTGACCCTAAATTAGGGACGGGCGACTGCTTATAGCCCATTGAGTTGCTCACGGTGGTCGTTAAACCTCCAATAAAAAAACAACAACATTAAACCTGTACGAGCCCACGGAACAGAAAAACCCGACCCACCACGAGTATCATAGGAGTGAGTAGTACGCCGTAATGCAACCAAGTTGGACTATCTTCCTGTAAAAATACGTTGATGGACCATCAGCAGCAATCTGTGTTTATGTAGTTGCTCAATAGTTAATATCTGAAAATGACGAAAAAGAACCTCCGATCCAACCGAATAATTTAACAATCGGACAAACTTCCTCTGCAACACAGGTAAACGAACTATGCTACACCTTGTAGTCGCACCCCATATTAAAATGCAGTACGACAATGCAGGAAAAGTAAAAGCATCTTACAAAAAAACAGAATTTTAACTGACCAAAA
This sequence comes from Macrothele yani, assembly GCA_039090855.1. Lineage (NCBI taxonomy): Eukaryota > Metazoa > Arthropoda > Arachnida > Araneae > Macrothelidae > Macrothele > Macrothele yani. The sequence goes on along the minus strand of CM077010.1, from coordinate 133,486,451 downwards.
GTTATATAGTGACCTGCCTGGTTGTGGCCAATCTATTCACATACACGATCTCCACTAGTCTCTTTTCCCCGCTCTGATCCAGAGGCCGTTTTGTTTCAGAGGATAGCCAACTGCAGAAAGTTTTATGCGTGTTGAGCAATGCACGGTAAACCTTTGATATACGTGCGTGAAAAGCCTAGCAGGACGGCCGTTTGGTTGAAAACTCTCGAACCAGTACGTCTGGCTCCAATTACCGTGCTATGCTCAGATCCCTTGTTTTTTCGATTTCCGATCTTCTGTAGAACGCAAACTTATGTTCGGCAAATTGGTGCATGTCTTACCCGTCACACTGCGCTCTCCTACCGTAGTATGTGTTGGATTGGGCCTTGTGGCTTACCGGAAAAACTTGGGGCCGCTAAAAAATACATTCGAGGCCCTTTAGCGAAAACCTAATAGATTTCAATTACTGAAATTTTTAAATTCTGTAATATTAACTAGGTAACTAATTAATAACAGGGCATTATACATCAACCTTCTAGACAATGCGAATCAAAAAACGTTGTCGAATGTCCACTGAGGCAGGATACACCCCGAATCTAGTAAATATAGCTATATCGAAAAAATCAGAACCAGTCATGATAATCTCTCTATGCCATAGCTCTACCTGGGCTCAATTCCCTACGTAGCAAAAGTCTTCTATGAACTCAAAAACGCACTCAAGAAGATGAACCTCGGTGTCAGCCTAAGGTCTCCGACATCTTTATAAGTCATGCTTAAAAGAAATACTTACAAGTCCCCTCTTTGCAATGAGGCAGGTGTTTATGCCATTCCTCTAGAATATCCGGCCTTCTCCAAGCGATACATCATTGGAATCGCCCAGCGTTCATTTAGAATTAGAGGCAACGAACATAAAAGGGACACAAAAAACGTTCAAGTTACCACGGCCCTGCCCAGAGAAGTCAAGTTCATGTCCGCTACTACTACGTGGGATGACATAAAGAAATTAGCTTCTTAATCCACCCCTAAACCTACTGCCATTCGCGAAACTTTTGAGATCTTTACCAACAGTGAGTCATGCAATGATAGCGTCTTGCTGGAGTTGCCACAAATTTGGAACCAGTTCTTCAAATAGTGAATGCCTTTGTTTTGCTACCAGGATTCCCCGTTTCTAAACAAACATGGCGCCTCGTGTCTTTGAATGAATACATAAAACCGCATCTGTTCGTTCATTGTCAAGTCATATCACCGCGCTCAAATTGTTGAAGCGTTCTATTATTCAGTTTGCAGTCCACCTTCCTTGAAAAAGCCATTGATGTGCGAAAGCTTGTAAACTAGGTTTTATGGTTAACTAGGTTTTATGGTCGTTTTGATAACGATTCTTTGGAACCTACAGGTATTTTTCGTAAAACCAAAATTGTTGCACTTTATTGCGAGTAACACAAATGTGCATGTTATAGTTGAAATGACTACCATAGCTTTATACACCGATCAGCCATTACATTATGACCACTTACATAATAAGCTTTTGGACCCATGTTAGCCCGCAAAACAGCAACAACTCCGCGAAGCATCGATTCGATGAGGTGGTGATAGGTATTCTGGAGTATCTGGAACCATAATGTCAACAGCAGGTCCAATAGTTCTTGTTCATTTCGGGGTGGTGGTGATTTAGCGCAAACACGCTTTTCCAAGTCGAACCAGAAATGTTAGATTGGGTCCATGTCAGGTGAATTTGGAGGCCAGAGCATTAACAGAAAATCACCAGCATGTTCCTCGAACCACTCCTTGACAATTCTGGTAGTGTGGCATGGCGCATTATCCTGTTGGTAATGGCCATCGCCAGCAGGGAACACAGTTGCCATGAGTGGGTGAACGTGTTCCGCCACGATGTTCAGGTACCTGACAGCTGTCAGGGATTGGGCTAATGGGGCCTAAAGTGTCCTAAGAAAACATTGCCCATTGCAAAACACTGCTGCCGCCACAGCCGGCCTGTTTCCACCCAGCAATGCATTCAGGTGCCATAGCCTCCGTTGCTAATCGGAGTATCCGCGTTCGGCCTTCTACGTGATGAACCAGGAATCTCGGTACGATAGACCAGGCCACTTTCTTCCAATTATCCACGGTCCAATCACGATAATCTTGGTCCCATTTCATGCGCTGTTGACGATGATATGCACCGAGCATAGGGACCCGGCTTGGTCTTCGGTTAGGCAGGCCCATGTGCAGAAGGCTGCGATGAACTGTGTGCTGTAACACATTGCCCTGATCACCACTGTTGTAACTGAGAGTGATTTATCGCGCTGTGGCCCTGCGGTCGCTGTGAACAATGCGCGACAGTCTCCGCTCCCTTCTGGCATCAATGAGCTGCGGACGACACACGACTCGACGATGGTTCGTCGTTTGGCCATCTGTGCACCACTTCTAATACGTACCTACTCACTACAGCGGCACGTGAACAACCACAAGCTGCGCCGTTTCCGAGATCGTAGTTCCAAACGCCGTGCCTTCACAATTTTTCTTTTGTCAAACTCCGATAAATCGGCAGCTTTTCATATTCTGATTCCGAACATTCTACTAACCGAAAGCCGGTACTCAGGTTGTATATATGCTGCCCTGTGAACTTCATCTTCGCCACCATTCGGTCTCCAGGCGCGCTCATTTCTCTAGGCTGGGGGTAGACATAATGTAATGGCTCATCTTTGTATACAGTAAATGCAAAGTGCTAAAAAACACTTTCCGCAGAGTTTTTCATATCATGCAAAATTTATTGTTTTAAAGAACTAAGGTCAGCCTCTTTGAAATGCGTCACGTTCCCAAAACTACGTAACTACCGTGTGATAGTGTCTGTGAAGTTTTCCAATTTTCACAAAAATACAGAATATAAGTAAGCAAATAAATAAGTAACAATTAAGAATTTTCAAAATCCCTCCACGTCACCACATATACACTGGTGTGCAAAAATTAAGGACGAAGAGGAGAAACTAGCATAACAGCGGAACGAGCAGGCAGAACATACCGAAAGACCACTAAGGAGATAGACTAGGGTCCGGTACGGTAGGGCATGTGCATACATGCAGCATGACGGTGGTGGGGGGGTAGAGTGTCGGAAAGGGATAAAGCACACGGGCGGTGTACGCTCAGCAATTCGGTGAAAGCTATTGCACGGTGTACATCGGTTTGAACGACGTCTAGTTGCTGCCACCGCCGTGTGACATGGCCAACAGGCAATCCAGTAGACGACATCTAGATGACTTTACCCAAGGTGGCGTCATTGGGAAGTTGGAAGAAGGTCGAAGTGTGACTAGTGTGGTCGAGAAGTTCGGGATCGCTCATAGCATCGTTTCCCGAGCTTGAAGAGCATTTCAAACGACAGGAACAGCTGTCCGAGAGTTTGGCATTGGTCATCCACGAGCAACCACGGCTACGGCCGACCGGTATATTGTCCTACAGGCGAGAAGAAACAGACGGCAGACAGCGGGAGAAATCGTAAGGCACATGAAAAAGACAACTGGATGTCCATTATCGCGTTTTACCGAGGACAGGAGGCTGCACAAAGGTGGTCTATTTGCACGACGACTAGTACGGTGTGTGCCATTAACTCCTGCTCATCGGATACGACGGTTTCTGTGGTGCAAGGAACACAAGAACTGGAAACATCAGCAATGTCGTCGAGTTCTCTTTACGAATGAGAGCCGATTTAGTCTGACGAGCGATTCTGGACATATACACATCTGGAGAGAGCAGGGAACACGCAATCACACATCTAACATCATCTAAAAGGACCGGTTTGGAGGTGGCGGAGTTTTCGTTTGGGGTGGTGTCATGCTTGGTAGCCGTACTCACCTTCACATCTTCCAAGGAAGTTCAGTCACTGGTGTCCGCTATTGTACCGATGTTCTCCTGCCTCACGTGCGTCTGTTTAGAGGTGCTGTGGGTCCTGAGTTCCTCTTCGTGGACAATAACGCTACACCTCATCGTACAGTGGCTGTCACAGAGCTGTTGGAGAGTGAAGATATTCAACGCATGGATTGGCCCGCAAGGTCTCCGGACCTAAATCCAATCGAACACGTGTGGGACCTTCTCGGGAGACGCTTGGCAGCACGTCACCAGCCACCAGCAACGATTTCGCAGCTGCGATTGGCGCTACAAGAGGAATGTGCCGCGATGCCTCAACAGCTCATTGATAACTTCGTCCTCAGCATGGAGAGACGTTGTCAATCCTGCAACGCAGTCAGAGGTGATCATATCCCCTACTAAAGACTGGAGTTTTCTTGGCAGCCGCCTGTCACATGGACGTTTCTGTCTTCTCTTCAGTTGTGGTCGAAGTTACCTTTTCAATAAAGTGCCTTTGTATCCTTTGGATTCCTTGTTTGGACGGTTTTGCTCACTTGTCCCATATTCTTACATCTTGGGGATCTTATCGTATGATTTGAGTCGATGTGGAGCACTTCTGCACGACATTACATTCGAAAAACCGTCTGGTCCTTAATTTCTGCACGCCAGTTTATTTATAGTGAATTTATATATCATTAATAAAAAAAAAACAGGTTTTGGCTTTCACACTTCCGGCGGGGGTGGACCCCACTATACCCTTGGTAGGAGACGACACAGTGCAAAACATTCTGCACAAGAAACATTGTCCAACAAAGAAAGAGTTCCTTTAATCGGACTGTTAGAAGCAGATATATCGTAAAAAATATAATATATATCTACGTTCCATGGCGGAAAAAAAGGACGTTATTCTATAAGTAGAAAATATGCGCAAAATATTTTCCTTGGTGAGTGGTATCTCCCCACAGAAAAATATTTTTACTCGAGATTTCAAAAACGCAGGTATTACTGCAAATGCATCGGAAACAAAAAAATGTGCACTTACGCCTCCTAGTGGCAAAATACTTATTTCCCAAAAATTAGACATTATATGTGAAAAACATTTTTAACCAGGATCTCGTCTATCCGAAGCAAAAAGATTTTTCAAATCGGGCATTTACAGCCGTATCATGAATATCGCAATTTGCCTTTAGGCGCCCTAGTGGGAAAACTGTGTGCAATACTTTAGAAAATAACTCAACCCGAAGTAAACTTCCTTATAAATTGTATTGAATCGAAGAAAGATTTCTTTCAATTGGATAATTTGGAGCAATGATATGGAATAAAATGTATTTTAAGTTCGAAAGCACTTGCATTTACGCCCTCCGGGGGTGAAGTCGGCATCCGTAAAGGGCCAGCCAGAGCGCAAAGATCATCGTTTTCATTTTTCGGGCTTCCTAATGAGAAAAAAAAAATCGAATCTGAATAGTAATTGTAGAGACATGTTGTTCAAATACTGCTGGACAGAATGGTGCTATATATATGTACATACACTTTTCTATCAAAAGACGTGATAATAAAATAAATTAGATTTCTAGAACCGGTACCACATCTACAAATATAAATATCTACTTGTGACCACCAGTGGAAGAAATGTGTTACAAAAAATTAACAAGAAAGATGACACCGAAGTTTCGGGTGTAATAAGCACGTCTTTTGAATCCGTTCTGACGCAAATTAAATTTATCAAAGCTATTCAAAGTCAATGAAACCGGTATGGAAAACAATAGATCTGACGAAATAAAGAAGATTTTCAATCGGGTTTTTAATCCCTCAGATATTGCTGTAAATGGAATCGTGAGCTTACGAATTCTTAAAAACAGAGATATCGACAAGTTTACGTCCCCTAATGGGAAAACTATGCATTAATTTAGGAAGAAAGTATTCTCAAAAGGTTTATCCATATGAGCGGTATCGGTCCAAGAAAAAAAAATTAGTCGAGTTTTCAGGAGCCCAGATTCTGAAACAAATACTTCAGAAGCAGAAATTAACACTTATGACACTTGGTGGCTAAACCATTCTTTACCAAACATTAGAAAATATGTGAAAAATATTTTCCGTCATGTCTTGTATGCGATATAGGAAGAATATTTCAAATCAGAGATTTAGGAGCAGAAATAACGCAGAAAACGCAATTTACCTTTGGTCCCAGTAGCGGAAAGTCTATGATTTATTTGAAAATTTTGAATTTATAGGAAAAACATTTCGCATCAGAAACACTATCCAACAAAGAAGGAATTTTTCAAATCGTTATCTTAGAAGTAGAGATATTGACAAAAATAAGATATATATCTAAACCCCCTGGCGTCGAAACCATGCATTATTTCAAGAAGAAAATTTTCCTAAAAAGTTTGTCGACATGAATAGCATCGGTCAACAAACGACTTTTTTTTCAATCGAGATTTTAGAAGCTCATATTTTGCTACAAATACAACAGAAGCGGAAATTAAGACTTACGCCACCTGGTGGTCAAACCATTTCTTACAAAAATTGGAAATTATGTGCAAACGATTTCCCATCAGGAGCTGTATCCGATGCAGAAAGAATTTTTCGGATCGGAGATTTAGAAGCAGAGATATAGGGATAAATGCAATTTACCTTTACGCCCTCTAGCGGAAAGTCTATGAACTACTTGAAAGTTTTGAAATTATAAGAACCACATGTCACACTAGAAACACTACCCAAGAAAGAAGGAATTTTTCAAATCGGACTCCTAGAAGTAGAGATATTGACAAAAATAAGATATACATCTACGCCTTCTGGCGTAGAAAGCATGCACTATTTTAAGGAGAAAATGTTTCTTAAAGGTTTGTCGACATGAGCAGTATCGTTCAATAAACAACGGTTTTTTCAATCGAGAATTTAGAAGCTCATATTGTGCTGCAAATACAACAGAAGCGGAAATTAAGATTTACGCCCCCTGGTGGCCAAACTATTTTTTTACAAAAATTAGAAATTATGTGCAAACGATTTTTCATCAGGAGCTGTATCGGGTGCAGAAATAATTTTTCAAATCGGAGATTTAGAAGCAGAGATATAGGGAGACACGCAAATTTACCGCTACGTCCCCTAGCGGAAAGTCTATGAGTTACTTGAAAATTTTGGAATTAAATGAAAAACATGACACACGGAAAACACTATTCAACAAAGAAGGAATTTTTCCAATCGGGCTCCTAGAAGTAGAGATATTAACAAAAATAAGATGTACATCTACGCCGCCTGGCGGAGAAACTGTGTAATATTTTAAGAAGAAAGTATTTCGAAAAGGTTTATCGATGTGAGTGGCATCAGTCCACGAAATAATTTTTTCAATCGATATTTTAGAAGCCCCGATTTTATGGCAAATACATCAGAAGCGAAATTTAACTCTTACGTCCCCTGGTGGCCAAAGTATTCTTTACCAAAAATTTGAAATTATATGCAAATGATTTTCCATCAGGAGATGTATCCGCTGAAGAAATTTTTTCAAATCGGTGTTTTAGAAGAAGAGTTATCGGGAAAAATGTAATTTACTTTTACGCCCCCTAGCGTAAAATCTATGCGTAATTTGAAAAAGTAACTATATCTAAAATACTCTTCTACATAAATGGAATCGTAAGATAAAAAAATTTAATCGGATGATTAGAAGCAAATATGTGGAATAAAACGTATTTTTGAATTCAACGTCATCTGCGTTTACGCCCTCTACTGGCGAAATTGTACATCGTAAAAAAACGAAATAAAGAATCATCATTTGCATATTTCAAGCTTCCCAATGCAAAAAGAATTTTTGAAATCGGACTGATAAGTGCAGAGATATCGTGGGTACAGACGGACGGGCGGACGGACTGACGGGCAAACCGATAACATAAGCACGATCTTTTTTTACAAAAGACGTGCTAAAAATTGTGCAGAAATATTTCTACTCCAGACGACATCCGAATCTGAAAAGAAATTTAATGAAAGAATTAGAAGAAGAGAAATGCAGGAAACGTGAAATAAATATAGGACTTTGGTGGGAAAGCTGTGTGTTTTTAGCACGTCTTTTGTAAAAAAAGATCGTGCTTATGTTGTCGGTTTGCCCATCAGTCCGTCCGTCCGTCCGTCCGTCCGTCTGTACCCACGGTATCTCTACAACTATTAGTACGATTTGAAAAATTCTTTTTGCATTCGGAAGCTTGAAATATGCGAATGATGATCATTTCGTTTTTTTTCTACGATGTACAATTTCGCCGCTAGAGGGCGTAAATGCCGGTTATGTCGAATTCAAAATTACGTTTTATTCCACATATTTGCTTCTAAACATCCGATTGAAAAAAATTTTTTATCTTTCGATTCCATTTATGTCGAAGACTATTTTAGATAGTTTCTTTTTCAAATTACGCATAGATTTTTCCGCTAGGGGGCGTAACAGTAAATTACGTTTTTACCGATAACTCCTCTCCTAAAACTCCGATTTGAAATTTTTTTTTTCAGCGGATACATCTCCTGATGGAAAATATTTTACATATAATTTTGAATTTTTGGTAAATAATACTTTGGCCACCAGGGGGCGTAAGTGTAAATTTTCGCTTCTGAAGTATTTTCCATACAATCTGAGCTTCTAAAACATCGATTGAAAAAACTCTTTCGTGGACTGATGCCACTCACATCGATAAACCCTTTCGGAATATTTTCTTCCTAAAATATTCCACAGTTTCTCCGCCAAGGGGCGTTGACATATATCTTATTTCTGTCAATATCTCTAAGTCTATGAGTTCGATTTGAAAAATTCCTTCTTTGTTGGATAGTGTTTTCCGTGTGGCATGTTTTTCATATAATTTCAAAATTTTCAAGTAATTTATAGACTTTCCGCTAGGGGGCGTAAAGGTAAATTGCGTTTCCCACTATATCTCTGCTTCTAAATCTCCGATTTGAAAAATTCTGTCTGCCCCGGATACAGCTCCCGGTGGGAAATCGTTTGCACATAATTTCTAATTTTTGTAAAAATGCTTTGGCACCAGGAGGCGTAAGTCTTAATTTCCGCTTCTGATGTATTTGCAGCAAAATATGAGCTTCTAAAATCTCGATTGAAAAAAAAATCTTTTGTTGACCGATACTACTCATGTCGACAAACCTTTTAGGAACATTTTCTTCTTGAAATAATGCAAGGTTTCTGCGCCAGGGGGCGTAGACTTATATTTTATTTTTGTCAATACCTCTACTTCTAAAAGTCCGATTTGAAAAATTCCTTCTTTGTTGGATAGTGTTTCCGATGCGAAATGTTCTTCCTATAAATTCAAAACTTTCACGTAAATCATAGACTTTCCGCTAGGGCGCATAAAGGTAAATTGTGTTTTCTGTTCCTAAAACTCCGATTTGAAATATTCTTCCTGTATCGCATACAAGACCTGACGGAAAATATTTTTCACATAATTTCTAATGTTTGGTAAAGAATGGTTTGGCCACCAGGGATCAAAAGTGTTAATTTCTGGTTTTGATGTATTTGTAGCAACATCTGGGCTCCCGAAAACTCGACTAAATTTTTTTTTCTTGGACCGATACCGCTCATATGGATAAACCTTTTGAGAATACTTTCTTCCTAAATAATGCATGGTTTTCCCACCAGGGGACGTAAAGTCACACCTTATTTTTTTCGATAACTCTGTTTCTAAGAGTTCGTAAGCTCGCGATTCCGTTTACAGCAATATCTGAGGGATTAAAGACCCGATTGAAAAACTTCTTTCTTCCGTCAGATACTATTGTTTTCCATACCGGTTCCATTGACTTTGAATATATTTGGTAAATTTAATTTGCGTCAGAACGGATTAAAAAGATGTGCTTATTACACCCGAAAATTCGGTGTCATCTTTCTTGTTTATGTTTTCCAACCGTAGGTTGAAGAACCGTATATGCTCCAGCTTTGTCCGTCTGTCCGCTCGATAACTCGCGTAAAAATGGTTCGATTTCGATGAAATTTTAGTATCTGGTAGGGGACAACCTTGGGACGAATCCTATTGAAAATGGGCGAAATGGGGTCAAAGGTCAGGACATAGGAATGGGATCCATTCCTTCGCCCTTATGCATCATAACTTGCGTAAAAATGCTTCGATTGCGACAAACCTTTATCACTTTGTTCCGGAGGTATACTAAACCAGTTCTGTTGAATATAATCAAAATGTGGCCAAAGTTCAGGGCACAGGATTGAGATTTATTTTACAGCCATTATCCTCATAACTTGAGTAATAACTTGAGTAAAAAAATGCTTCGATTTCGACGAAACACAATACATTGTTCTGTAACGACTTTGGAAGCAGTTCCGCCAAAAATGTTTTTTGTCAGCAATTGCGGGCAGTGCGCATGCGTGCGATTCATTAGCCATGATTTTCGCACGATAACTTCCGTGAAAATTCCCCGATTTAAATGGGAATTTTAATTATAAAACAGCTTATGTGTGGTAGCTCTTGATAATAGAAATGTGTAAAACGGGCACGAAGAGATTTAATTTTGATACATGTGAACCTCAAACGTTTAGTCCCCTCAAACACAAAGCATTCTCCTTATGATTTCTGGTATGTTGGAAAGCATATCATAATCAATGCATTGCATGATTTTACTAACTTGTTTGAAGAAGCAAAGGGGCACAAAATGTTCTTCCTGGTGTGTCTTACTAAGAAAAGATTTTTCCAGTGTATATTTAGAATGAGAAATATTCTATCAAGTGGAAATATACGCTGACGCTTCCCGGCTGCAGTATTATTAATTATGAAAGTGTAGAAAATATGCTCAAGGGATTCTTTATCGCAGAAGCTATGCGATCATAAAAAGAAGTAGATATAGCAGAAGTAGATAAATCGAGAAATAAATGTTTATACTTATACTGTACGTCCACAGAGTGTGAAAACTGTGCATTATGCAGGGTGGTTCACTCGCTCTCGGCCCTCGATTTCCCCTTATAACTTGCAAATTTATGGACGCAGTTCAGTGAAATTTGACATGGACCAATATTTGTGTATGAGAAGCATGGTCAGAGACCTGCCAAGGACAGCGAACACGCAATCGGCCTTCACATCGCGCAGGGGACACTCGGGCAAGAGAGTAGCGATTGGTAAAGCTACATATAGCCCGTGTGTCGCGCCTGCGCGAAGTGAAGGTCAATTGCGTGTTCGCTGATGTCATCAGTTGGTGTGACGCATCTGCCTGGGCTGTTGTTACGGGATCGTCAACAGTCATCGTGCCTTTGTGTAACGAACAATTACAGTACGAACCGGTATATAGTGGAAGAGCGCGCGCTTATTGTCCGTACGTAAGTGAAAACTGCGCCGATAAAGGACTGTCAAAGGCAATTCATTGCGAAGTTTGGGGTTCGGAAACCACCGGCAAAATCCTCCATTCAATATCTGGTGAAGAAACTAGAAACCACGGGAACATTGTTGGATGTCCACGAAGGAGGACGTTCGAAACTGCCCGAAGCCACGGTTCAGGAAGTGAAAAAGAGACTGATGGCCTCCTCATAGATGTCCTTGAGTAAACTGTCACATGAGATGGGGGTTTCCACAAGCACATATCAATGAGCTCCAAAAACAAAAAGCAAAGGCGCGCGCATATCGAGTTACTGCTGTGCAAGAATTGCAACCTTCTGACGAACAGAAGAGACTGAATTACTGTCAATGGTTCCAGCAGTTTGTCAATGCACATCCGAGAATACTGGACTACAAGTGGTTCTCCGACGAGGTGTGGTTCCACCTAAGTAGGCACGTCAATTCCCAGAATAGGCATAGTTGGGCTAGTGAGAATCCTAACACCGTGCATGAGATAATGAAAAAAAATGATGAATGAATTGGGGTGTTGTGTGCTCTGTCGCGGCGCCGCATTATTGGCCCAATCTTTTTCCATACAACGGTGGACACCACAGTCTACATGGAAATCTTCCCTGAGTTTGTGAATCAGTTGGACAACGTGAAACTCAGTACTCGCTATTTTCAGCAGGATGGTGCCACCTGCCACAACTCCAATGTCAGCACGGCTGAAACTGTTTCCTTTTTTGAAGATCGTATCCTTTCTAACGGACTTTGGCCACAAAGATCGCCGGATTTTCCCCCGCCGGATTTCTTTCTCTGCGGCATGTTCAAAGGGAAAGTGTATCGCCACAAGCCATGGCCTCTCATGGAACTGCAGGGAAATATTCGGCGGGAAATTGAGGCTGTGACTCCCGATGTGTTGGTGAATACCTTCCGTAACATGAAGAGGCGTGTGCAGGCATGTCTTGATGCTAATGGTGACCACTTTCAACACTTGCTCTGAGATCATCATGCTTCTCATACACCAAGGAAGGTCCGTCTCAGGTTTCACTGAATTACGTCCATTAGTAGTTATAAGGGAAATTCACGGGCCGACAGCGAGTGAAACACACTGTATAAAGAGAATAATGTCCAGGTGCTTGTTCGTAGCGAATGATAGTGATGGCATAGATCATTCCTTCTTAGGAGTACATTCATCATTCACGCAAGAGATTCTCTATGATCGTAGAATTTCCAGATTGTCACAACGTTCACTGAACAAATCATTAGCACAGGGATCCCGTGTTTCTATCCAAAGAGCTTTCAAGCCGACACAACTCTCACTGAATTCAAATGAATGACATTCGCTCATCATTCCCGTTCTTAAGTTTCACCATTATTTTCCAGCTGAATGTTAAATGATCACTCCTAACGGCTGACGCTTAGTAATTCTCAACATTACTTTTCCTATTGAGAATTTGTTTCCAAACTTCTGGGAGCATAAGAAAGTTAAACCTGCTGCCACTCCAGTGTGTGTCTCATTAACCCTTTAACGACCATGACCCAGAACTCTTGTATCACCCTAAATATATCATAAGTTACGAAACTGTCTGTTGGTTAACTTGTTCATTTAATAGCAACAATATTGACTGATGTTGACTTCTGCTGGTCCCTCATCGGTCAAAAAATTTGAAGAACAAGCAAGGTTAGGAAATCTGACTCACTCTAGACAGGCGTTTCAGGTGGCTATGGCCGTTTGAACGTACGGGCGATCTGGGCGTTATAGTCGTTAAAGGGTTAAAGGCAGATGGAATGATCATTCACTACTCACGGTAAAAATTCATTCGTTGTCAATATATCACTTACCATCACTAAAATGGTATGAATTAAAAAAATTATGTTTGCAATTTTTTTTTAGAGTGAAGGTACAGCTGCATACAGAAATACGCTTTAACGTCTGCTTGCCTCAGAAGTGTGCACCATGAAAACCCAAGATTACACGAAGTAAATAGTTTCGTTTAGTAGAAAGAATTTTAAATTATTGAAAACAGTAAATTTTACATTTGCCAGCTAGCGAGTAGATTTTATATTATTTTGAAATCAAAAATCCGCACAGCATCGTTTCGTAGTTAGCGGAACCTGACCGAAAAGGAATATTTCAAGCGGGTTCTTAGAGATGCAAATACAGCTGGAAGTACACAGTGGCCGTTCCAAAAAAAATGAAAGTAAAATCACACAAAATGAGGAAATATAGGTACAGCAAAATATATGTTATTCTTTCTCATAAGCATCTTCCCTCGGACGATGTGCAACGGTGCTATCGTTCAGTTCACTTTTCAAAGCATGTGGCGATTTGTGGAAGCTGCTTTAGCGACCCTTGTATACAGCTTGAATAACGTCAGCATCTGTGTTGAATGTTGCGCCACGGAATTTCTTCTTCATTATTGGAAACAACCAGAAATCGCACGGGGCGAGATCAGGACTGTAGGCATGCTGTCGCATGATCGCAAAACTGCATTCCGTGAGAAACTGTTGAACAAAAGTAGCAACATGTGCGCGGGCGTTATCATGGTGTAGGATCCACATGCCCATCAGTTCAGGTCGCTTATTCGATATGTGTCGTTGCAGGCGCTTTAAGACTGAAATGTAATACTCGACATTGACAGTAGTTTGTGGAGGAACGGCATGACAGACTTACACCTTTATGATCAACGAAAATTATCATCAGCTTCCCAGCTGATTTGGTTTGGCAAACTTTTATCGGAGGAGGCGAGCCGGTTTGTTTCCAGACACTCGTTGCGCGCTTCGTCAGGGGGTCGAAATAGTGGACCCATGTTTCATCAGTAGTTATTACTGTGTTTAGAAAGTTTGGATCCTTTGAAATAATTTATTTCTACTACACACCAACTTCTGTCACACCTGAATTGTGGCCAATAATTGTTCTCTCGTCAGGTGATGAGGTACCTATCTGGAACACACACGGTGTAGCACTAATTTGTCGCGTAGAATGCGGAATGCCGACATTTTTGGAATATTAGTTGACGCCGCTATGTCTTCACACGTCATTCGTCAATCTTCTTGCAGGATTGCTTTAACAGTGCTAACAATATGCTTCGTAACGACACTTTCAGCTCGACCAGGCCTAGCAGTGAGTTCTGCGGACAAATGCCCGTTTCTGAAATCATTTATGCCATATAAAAATCGTTGACTCACCCCAAAAATTTATTTTGTAAGCTTTTTCATTAAATAAACTGTTTCTGAAGCCGCTTTACCCAAACGATAGCAAAATTTTATCGCACAAAGCATTTCACTTCTTAACTCTGAATCACTCGCCTCCATAGCTGTATGGCGAAACGCAAACGTACCTTAAGCAACTGCACAATAACAAAACCAGAATCGTCTGCTGAGACTAATAACTGCCATAGACACTTCCTTAATTCAGTTAGTCGTCTGCGTGGTTATTTTTTCCTTTCGCACTGTTGCCAACCCCCCAAAATTACTCTCAATTTTTATGGAACGGCCTTTGTATATTGTTAATATAAATTTTCATTTACGTCTTCTAGTGAAAAATCGATGCTTTAAGGAAAATCATAAATTATTGGGTGTGTGCAAAAGTTCTATCCGTTTTTTTTGTTTTGTTTTTTATTGAAGGTTTAAAGACTACCGTGAGCAAATCAGTGGGCTATAAGCAGCCGCCCATCCCTAATTTAGGGCCACTGGTTCCATGGAAGGGAGGAAGCCTGTGCCGTAAGACAAACACAACATCAATGCCTCACCGGGATTCGAACCCAGACCTTCACGAACGAATGATTATAAGTCAGCGCTTAGACCACGGCGCCACTGGGGCGACTACCCGTTTTTGTAATAAATGTAAATTACGATCGGAATAGTTACGTCAGAGTGGAAGCTGCGAAGACGAATTTTTGGCCCATAAAGCATGGAGCAGTAGAGCATATAGAGGCACTAGGTTTGTCCGAGTAAGTCATGCGTAACGGAAATCACGCACGGTGTAACATGACATGCGATAAGGAACACATTAGACATTGTTTACTCTATGAGTTCGATAAAGGCAGTACTGCAGCCTGGACCTACCGCAACATCTGTCATGTGTACGGGCAGGATGCAGTTGATGATAGCTCATGTCGCCGTAGGTTTTGGAAATTCCGGGATGGAGACAGAGGCTGTAAAGGTCAACCACGTCCTGGACGTCCATTCGTAATTTCTGACGAGGATGTGGACCAAGTCGTAACAAATGACCTACATTCAACAGTTCAGGAATTAACGGAAACATTGTCGGTACACAGAACAACAGTCGAAAAACGGATGAGGCGCTTGAGTTCATCACCAAGTTCGATAACTGGGTTACGTACCAGCTTTCTGCAAAGCAACGAGGGGAGAAAATACTTACCTGTGCTTCTCTGCTTTCTCGTCACAGAAATAAACCGCTTTTGGGACGAATTGTAACGGGTGATGAGAAATGGGTACTGTACCGCAATATAAAGCGTCGGCGGACTGTGTGCCAAGGTGCGCAGCCTGCTCCATTGAAGCCAAAAGGAGGACTGCATGCCAAAAAGGTTTTGTTGAGTGTTCGGTGGGATGTCCAATGGAATAGTCCACTGGGAGATGATGGCACCTAACCGAACGATAAATGCTGACCTCTACTGCCAACCGGTGGACAGATTGTGAGAACAACTGACATCGAAGCGGCCAGCACTCGTCAATAGCAAAGGCATGATCCTTCATCAAGATAACGTCAGACCTCAATCTTCTTTGGGAAGTGTTACCTCACCCGGCGTAATTCCTTGACCTGGCACCTACGGACTACCACCCTTTTCGATCGTTACAGAACGCCTTCGCTTTCCAAATTTGCGATTATATGGACGATGTGAAAACGGCAATACATGACTTTTTTGAGTCTAAAACACAGGAGTTTATCCGGCGTGGGATTCACCTACTCATAGACAGATGGCAAGAGGTCATACAGAATGATGACAATTATGTGAAATCCTAGGCACGTTCTCATCCTTTTTTTGTAGCATACAAAAACGGGTAGAACTTATGCACACACCCAATATAAGCATAGTATTCGTGTCTAGAAATGCTGACCCCAAAAAGAAAATTCTTTCAAATCAGACTAGACTATCAAATGTATACCATCTCCAATGGATTGTCTACTGAGTTGTGACGTGCCTGCCACGCAGGACGCACACGACATAAAGGCAGATAGCAGCGAGAACGAACGACTGCGGTTGGTAGAGCTTCTTGTTCCGGAATAAGTGGACTCGGGTTCGATCCCCAGCGTGGACCAAAAATGTCGGAGAAATTTACTTCGTTATAATGGCGCCAGAACTTCCCGCATGACCCGGCCTTTCAAGAACTCGCAATGGTGTGATTTTCTTTCCACACTGCAAGCCACGAAAAATAAAATAACCCCTTCTTCTGCGCTTCGAAAAATAAATGTGTGTGACGTTGCATTCCACACTCCAGATTGACTGGGAGTTCTCAAGCGCACGTTCTACAGTGGATGGCTGCCTGCAACGATTCATGGTCACGGCTGACCCGTGAGCCATGCTCCCAGGCTTTCTTTCGGGCGGGGAGGGGAGATGTGACGTGCCTGCCCGCAGAACGCACATGACATAAAGGCAGATAGCAGCGAGAACGAACGTCTGCGTAGCTCAGTTGGTAGAGCGACTTGTTCAATTCCCGGCGTGGACCAAAAATGACGGAGAAATTTTCTTCGTTATAGAGTATATATATGTGTGTGTGCGTGTTAATTAATCGGTGACACAGTAATTTTTTTTTACCGTGCTGCATTCTGTTGTCTCTTACTTGGATAAATTCTTCAAAACGAGATTTACATTTCTGAATAATGTTTTGCTAACTTACCTTCTGAGAAAATTGTTGAATAATTCTTCATCGGAAGGTTTCGTTATTTTGCCGTTACACCTGAGCCGGTCATTCTGTCTGGATCACGCAGAATATGAATCAAACCTAAGTTTTATTAATATTAATTTTTACTGTAGCTTTCAAGAGACAGTGGCTACATATCAGCATGCATAACCTTCATACTCGCAGAATTAAAGTTTGCAGCCCAATTAACTCGGAGGAGACCTTTGTCTTCAATTTAAGAGGAAAAACCGCAGAAAAGGAATCTTTTAAGAACCAGTAAGCTTTGCTGGCCTTTGATAAGCCGCGATTACAACACACGCGGAAAGACACTTCCTGCCTTGATTTCCTATGCTAAGGATTTTGACTTAGCACAGGAAATCAAGGCAGGAAGTGCCTTCTTACGTTCCATGCAGTTAATATCTGCCGATGAAATTTTCATTTGTTTCTCATAAAAGTCATACTTAAACACTGAAGGGAAATTATACAAACAATATACCAAAGTTTAGTGATAACTAATTAAACCGAGATTAAATGAGTACATACAAGAAAGTGGAGAACTAATTTTTAATAAGAAGGTTGATTTATGCTCTCCTGTTTTCGTTCAGTATCTATGCCCTGGGAGCATTATTATTTTTAGGGGGTGAGGAGGGGCGTTTAGTTATGATAAAAATTCTGGTTTTATCAAGTTTTATAGGTACAACAAAATATCCTATACTTTCCCACTATCATCTCACAATGTTTTTAACAACCAACATCATGCATTGATTCCATTTCCTAGTGATGATACAGTTTGGGAAAAAATGTTGCTGTCTGTCTTTTCCTTTCTTAAAAAGAATCTGTGTCAATCAGTTTCTAGAAATAAATATATACGTACCCATATGCGATAACATGGTGTGCATAAAACTTTGGTATATTGACACGAACGATTACCGTCTTCGGCACGATTCAATGATAAAAGATGAAAAATATATATATTTACAAGCATATTTACATGAGCATTTTCGAGGCAGCGGCGACCTCATCCTCAGATGTATTGAACAAAAAACACATTTAATCTAGATATAGCATAGATTATGGCATTGTGGGAAGCAATGGGGACACCATGATGTAAAATTTGGCTTACGATCACGAAACCTTTTCTCAGTTGCTCGTAAATATCGTAAACAATGCTGTTGTAGGGATCGATGGGGTATCTACAACATCCCGCTACTTCAGGCAACCACAGGACAAATTTCCTCAAATTATTTGGGTTCCACAAAACGTAAACTAGGATTAAGGATTAAAGAACATAATACACTGCATGGCAATTGCTAAGGACGGATGACAATAGCAACGACATCAACCATAAAATGGAAGACAGGAAAATGTGGAAATTAGCATAAGTGCGGGATACAGTAAGACGTGTTGTGCGTATGCAAATTTTGGATTGCCGAACTTGTTCGTGACGTCATAGCGCTGATAAGAGATATAAAGGATTTGACGCGTATTGACCGTTGTTGTTCAAACGCAAAGTTGAAAGGGAAAGAATCACTTGACGAACTTGCAATTTTCAGTATGTCTTCCCGACATCATCTAGATAATTTTACGCGTGGGCGTATTATTGGCAAGATTGAAAAAGGGCGAAAAATAACAGATGTTGCCAGGGAGTTCGACGTCAGCCACAGTGTTGTTTCAAGGCTTTGGAAATCATTTCAAACAAATGGAGAGGGTAGCAAACGTCACGGGGAGGTCGTGTTCGCAGTACGAAACCTGCAGAAGATCGGTACATAGTGCTATTAACAAAAAGACACCGGCGCAGCACAGCTAGTGAGGTAGCAAATCAGTTTATGGCTGCTACTGGCAAGCGGATATCCCGAAAAACTGTCGCCAGACGTTTGCTTGTAGGAGGACTATACGCCCGCCGTCCTATGGTTTGCATCCCATTGTCCAGACGTCACCGTACTGCCCGTTTGCAATGGTGCCATCAACATCGCAACTGGACTGATAACGACTGGTCTGCTGTCCTCTTCTCAGATGAAAGTAGATACAGTCTATCGTTTGATTGTCGACGACAAGTGATCTGGCGTGATAGTGGTACTGCATACTGTCCAACAAACATACAGGAAAGGGACCGATATCCGACATGTAGTGTCATGGTATGGGCTGGCATCATGATCAATGGCCGTACGTCCCTCTATGTGCTTCCAACTGGGACTATGACTGGCCAACGATACATTAATGATGTTCTGCTACCTCATGTTTGCATGTTCCGTGGTGCTGTCGGTGATAGATTCATTTTTATGGACGACAACGCAACATGTCATCGAACAGTCGCTGTCCAGGAGTGTTTTGAGAGCGGGGACATTCAACGCCTCGTATGGCCAGCACGTTCTCCAGATCTGAATCCCATTGAAAAAGTGTGGGATGCTTTGGGGAGGAGTCTTGCTGGTCGCCAATGCCCTCCAATAAACAAGGACACCCTCATCCGTGCACTGAAAGAGGAATGGGATAAATTACCCCAACAGCTGCTTGATAATGTTGTGCAAAGCATGACACGACGTGTGGAATCTTGCATCGCTCTCCATGGTGGCCATATCCCGTATTGACATCTTACGCCGGAACGCCTGCGGACGGTAATTGCATTTTTTTCACGTTTACGTATTCTGCACAAAATGGCCTGTTTGTCCCTTGAACACGTTCCAAAGCCTTCTGGATTTCAGAGCACAATACATTGTCTTTCTTGTAATGTCCTGGCATTCTGACATTATTTTATTTCACTTGGCATCCAACCACACTTACTTTTTATGCGCTATACAGCCGTTTATGATCAGTCCTTAGCAATTGTCCAGCAGTGTATTAAAGCAGGCATGTATTCCTAGCCAAATACACTGGCGGAAAGTGAAAAAAGAACACCAAGAAGGAGACGTCTGATACCAACGAAATTTATACAGCATAATAACGGAATACAGAGGATAACGTTATCAAAACATTATGGCAAAATACAGCTGTGTTTGCTGGTAAACTGAAAAATAACATTTCCATGTAACATGGTTAGTACGAGGTTGAACCGCCATGAACTGGATCACACTGTACAATTCTGGCATGGAGTCTGTCGTACAGATGTTGGATGTAAGTTTGGGGTATTGAGTTCCAAGCATCCTCAACCTGGACGCATAAATCGGAGATGGTCGTGGCTGGCCGTGGAGACCGGATAAGTCGTTGTCCCATAAAATCCCACACGTGCTCAATGGGGGACAAATCCGGTGAACGTGCAGGCGATGGAAGTTGTCTCACACCCTGAAGTGCATGTTGCGTTGCACGTGCCGTGTGTGGGCGTGCGTTATCTTACTGGAAAACACCACGATGGACCGACCTTACAAATGGCACAACAACGGGCTGAATGATGTTGTTGATGTAGAGGTGCTGTTTAACGTACCCGGTACAAACGCTATTTGGGTACGGGAGTGATAGCTGATTGCTCCCCACACCAGGAGACCAGGTGTAGGCCCTGTGTGTCGCTAGCGGATGCAAGAAGGGTGGAGACGCTACCCTGTGCGTCTGCGAACACGCATACGGCTATCGGAGGCTCTCAAGCAGAATCTGCTTTCATTGCTGAACACGACAGATCGCCATTGCGTTCTCCAGTGCAGACGTTGACGACACCCCTGCAGCCGTTCCTGACGGTGGGCTGGAGTCAGAGGTACACATGCCAGAGGCACATGTGCACGTAGTCCTGCATCCAGTAGACGGTTGCAGATTGTTCGCACAGTCACCTCAGGTGCAACGGCAGCTCGGATTTGCGTCGCAGTGACAACGCCGCTCTTCTTATGCGTCGATCGGTCCGCTGATCAGTCCGTCTGTGACTCCCGGTTCTACGTCTTCTCGTGTGGGAATGTTCCTCGGACCATCTACGCCACCATCGTACCACCGCCGATACTTCCCGTCCAATTCGCTCCGCAATACGACGATACGACCACCCGGGCTCGTCGAGTCCGACTAGACGACCTCTCTCAAAGTCCGATAACTGCAGAAATCGTACACGTCTTCCATGTCCAGGCATTGCAGCTTCTTCAGGGTCTTCTCACGTGTCCGTACGCCGACGACTGGATACATTCACTTCGCCGTACTCCTTAAATACCACCGACGGTAATTTGCATATTATGCCGTGCTGTGGCGTAAGCGCTCACCGGTTGGTCCCGAAATTTACATCACACCTACGTAAACTCGACCCCATTAACATATGTAAATTTCATGATCGTCCGCCAATTCGTTCTTGGTGTTCTTTTTTCACTTTCCGCCAGTGTATGTACTCCAAGACTATCTTAATCGAGACTGGAGTAATGCAAGATCTATTCATACTCCTAGCAACCTCAGGGGCCTATTAATAAGCGAAAGTGTGTATATAGAAGCTTGCAGTGTACAATGTTGTAATGAACACAGCGCCTATGAATTGCACAATGCATGGAATTTACTAGTTAAATCTGTTAATTTTAAATTGTGACTTTTATTTGAAATGCTATGTTCACCCCACCCCCACCTCACCTCATTCTTCAGTCATTGTAATACGTTTTTCCTCACTTACTATTAGGCATGCTGTTTACGCAACTATTTGACGCATACGAAATGTTATTGGCTCTTACGCCTTCCATTGCTTCCCACAATGCCATAATCTATGCTATATATAGATTAAATGTGTTTTTTGTTCAATACATCTGAGGATGAGGTAGCCGCTGCCTCGAAAGTGCTCATGTACATATGTTTTTAAATGTATATATTTTTCATCTTTTATCATTAAATCGTGCCGAAGACGGTAATCGTTCGTATCAGTGATTCATTGCACGAGTCTTCAACTTTTATTGACTTTGTATAGGGATGCAAGGTTATGTGAAGTTCGGTATACATCCTCTCCGTGACAAATGTTATCCCCGTCGTCTGGTGGTGCATCGTGTTTCCTCTGAATGAGCTCTGACGACAGATTAATAGCGGTATAACTATTTTACCGAGATTAGAGGAAATGCTCTCACAAACTCTCTTGACCAGCGTTTTGAATTTGAGCGAAACTTCCCCAAATGGTCGCACAACCTGCTGAAGAAGGACAGGAAGAAGAACTCATCGATAAGTAAAGGGATGGGAGTTGATGGCATCATGATAAATGTACACTGAGCGATCACTAAATTATGACCACGTACCTAATATATCGTGGGTCCTCCTTTCACCTTTAGTACAGCAGCTATCCGAAGTGGCATCGATTCAAGAAGATATCGGAAGCAGTTGGGATTTATGGCCAACCAAGTGGTGTGTAATGCAGCCTTCAATGCAGGTATGGAGGTGATTGGTTTGTCCAGACGCCTGTATATACACTGAAGAGCAATTGAATTAGAGATACTTGTCTAGTAACGTGTAGCACCACCTTTCGCCTTGATGACGTCTGCGATTCGTCTCGGCATGGACTCGACAAGACACCGGAAGAGGGAAGCCATACGGATCCACGACCCCTGAAGAAGCTCCCACAGTTCACAAAGATTTGATGGAAGGGGATCAGAGTCTCGAACATCTCTCTCGATGGAATCCAAGATGTGCTGGATGGGATTGAGGTCAGGGTACCTACCTGACCAAGGAAACGAGGTCACGTCAGTGGAGCATTCATCCAACCATTCGGATACAATTCGGGAGCTACGGCACGGTGCATTGTCTTGTTGCAGGATGAGGTCCCCAGTGGGATGTTGAAGACGCACAAACGGGAGCAAATGGTCGTTCAGGATATCCCAGTAACGTTGACCTGTGAGGGACGATGTCACACGTACCAGAGGTCCCATTTAAGTCCACGTAAACAGTCCCCAGACGAGAATGGCATTCCTACCAGCTTGAAGAGCACCATGCTTGCAAGAAGGATCCATCGCTTCATATGGTTTGCGCAGTACTCGTATCCTGCCATCCGCATGTACCAACGTGAATCTCGAATCATCAGTCCAGGCACCATTTTTTCCCATGTCAAGGGTCCAATGGCGATGTTCCCGTGCCCATGCTAATTTTTGCACCCTGTGATGTGCGGTCAGCAGCGGTACCCTCGTGGGACGATCGCTTCTGTATCCCATAGCGAGGAGATGGTTCTGGATGATGTGGCTGCTTATACGTTTTTGTGCACCAGCGTTAAATTGCCGAGTGATTTCTTGTACTGTGGCCCGTCTATCAGCTGTTACAATGCGAGCTAGCCGACGATGACCCTGCTCATCCACACGCTGTTGCCCACGGCAGATGGCCCTTGCAGGGATGGTTTTACCGGATTCGATGTACTCACGGTGCACCCGTGATACAGTGGCTCGTGAAAATCCCAGTGCCTGCACGACTTCCGAGATGGAGTGACCCATTCGTCGGGCCCCGACAATATGCCCACGATCAAACGCGCTTAGATCCTTTGTCTTACTCATACTGCATCAGACTCTTACTGATTCCCGTCGCATCACTCCTTATATTGTCGGATCGTTGCATACGTCATGTCGTTTCCGTTTACAGGGCTGCCCACAGCGCCACATTTGCATAACGCCAGCTGTGTATAATTCAATGGCTCTTCAGTGTATGTCTTTCCAATGTATCCCACAAGCACTCTACGATATTGATATCGGCGGAGTTCGGAAGCCAATCGACATGCTCAAAGTCTTAAGTGTGTTCCTCGAACCATTCCTGCACAACATTGAGCCTGTGTCTCATCACATTTTCATCTTGGAAGACATTGTCGCCATTAGGGTAAAAGTGCAACATTGTTAGGTTGACAGAGTCAGCAAGCAATCCACGATAGTGGACACCAGTCATACGATGCTCCACATGCACCTGATGGGGTTCAGGTCATACCAAGCAAACATGCTCCACATTATACAACAGCCTTCACCGGCTTGTACTATATGGAGACCATGCAGAGTGGATTAAGTGCTTCGTGTTGTTTGCGCTAAAAGCGTAGAGGACCATCCACGGAGTGGAGTTAAAACGCGACACGTCTAGCCAGCACATTTTTTTCACGTCATCGAACGTCCAACTTGCATGATCTTTGCACCAGGCGAATCTCTTGCGCCGATGAACCGTAGTTAGGAGAGAATGTAGTCGCGGTCGTCTGTTGCTATAGTCCACACACATACGAACGTTCGACACATGGTCATGACAGACACTGTTCTGGGTTGATCTCTGTTGTATTGGATAATCAGCTGTTGAACAGTGTTGCGTCTGTTGGCCTGTACGAATCGTCAGACCCGGCGCTCACCTCTCCCAAATCAAGCTTTCGCTGTCCTGTGCAGTTTTTCCTTCGGGTCGCTGTTTGATGATTTTTCACGCCAGTCCTAGTCGTGATACACTTTTGCAACTGCAGCTTGCGAACAACCCAGCAGTTCTGCCGTTTGGGAAATCGAGGCATTCGCCCTTTGAGGTCCCACAATCTGTACTTTTTCAAAAGCCTATAAATCCTGGCGTTTACCCTCACGCTCCGAACTTTACCACCCACTGCACCACTCACACCATATATGTGCTACGTCGGTCGACTAGTCGCGCCCACTTGTAAATCACGTGGTCAATGGGCCGGATCCAATTTTTGAATAGGGGTGGTCACAATTCGGTGATCGCGTGTTGTAAAATTCCTGAAATGGCAATGGGTTGGACATATTGCTTGAAGAACTGACCACTGTCGAACATCTAAAATACTAGACTGGATCCCAAGGGACAGTAAAATATACAGAAGAAGACCGTGTAGTATATAGGTGTGTTATGGTGAAAAAAAATTATTTTGAGTACATTGAATTGATTGTTATTTATTAAAAGCGTTGCTATATTTATGCTGGTATTGAAATTTCTATGGAAATTATAGAAAAGTTAAATTTGGGAGATGGGTAGATGCATTTCGAAACAAAAATATTTTCTAAGTACTAGAAAAGGCCATGAACATCCTAAACAAAAATGCATCTAAAATTTACATTCCACAAGAAGTTATTGGAAAGTTTGCGTTGTTTGTGTTCACGCAGAGTTGAGTCATCTGAAAGTGCAAAAATAAGTGGATATTGTTGCATGTGTATGAAAATGTGTCACTATAAGTCATACGATAAAATGTACTCGTTCAAAAACAACTTGTGGATTCGGTGAAAGTCAATTTAAAAGGATAGGACAAAAATTGCAGTTATGAAATACCTTATAATACCAGGATTCGGATAGATAGCCTTAGTCAAGCTAAGGTGGGTACATGGGCTCAAGTCATGGAAGACAACAGCACACAAAGTTTTTCACTCTGCACTCCAATAGTAAACAACCTAACTTAAAATAACTAACCAGTGCACCTGGGCACTAAATTAACCAGCATGAGGAGAGAAGAGAAGTTACACCTCTTACAATTTTGCATTATGCTTTCACCAATTTGACATCACCAACAACAGGCATTTTCGAATGACAACATTACTTTACAATACACTTTCTTCGCTTAGTTCAACAGAATATGATAAATTGCCTGAATGCAACACATTAAAATTACACTTAATTCAACACCCGGACTGTAGAGGAAAAAAAAATTTTGCAACACATGAAAAATACACCTAGAAGTTCAATATTTGGAAAAGTGTGAAATTGCATATATATATGTGACACACTGCAAACTATTAATTAGCATTAGTTATGTTCGAAATGCCAAATTATACATTATGCAGGCACGCTTGAGAAATTATTTGTGGGAAAACTCATGTAGGTAAACACCCCAAAAAAAAATTGTATGTGTGTCAAGCACAAAATTACTGAAATTACTCATATATCACTGAAAATATTACACTAACACACAAAAAAATCTTTTTATGTGTGTCAAGCCCTAACTGGCTTTTATGTTAAGCCCAAAATTATTCACATATTAAAAACACTGCTACTGAAATTTTATAATACTTATACACAGAAATTCAGCTGAAATAAAAAAATATGCACTTTCGCTACTTTGGTCACTGAGAGAGAGAGACTACCAGAACTTATCACTACGAGAAAATAATTCACATATGAAACCATACTCAAGATTTTTCGTAACTACTGTGCAGTACAGGTTGAAAATAATTCACATATGAAACCATACTTTGGTGCCGTGACCATAGGATACAAGGCATGTATCCTATGGTCACGGCACCAAAATTTACTGTGCCCAAACATTAAACTAAATTTTTCTGATACATCAAAATTTACTGGCCTGGGAAGTTGCTACAATACCAGACATGACAACACAAAAAAAAACATAAATGAAAACATTTTCAACTCCCCTCTCTTTTTTTCTTTCTTTTTATCTGAACTCACACCTGAGGAACCAATAAATCCTAATTTTGAAAGCTGAACGACAACACAGCCATAATCAGAGGCAAAAAAAAACTTGCTCTTTTTCTTTTTGTTTCTTATGCTCAGCTCGAAGTTTAGGTACCCTGCGTGGGATGTTATATATCAATACAGAAAGATATGGACTAAAACATTACCTTCGAGCTGGCGTTCTTTTTTTCCTTTTTTTTCACCACAGTTTACAGTCCTGGCACAACCACAGTTTTTTTTTCTTTCCTACTGCAGCAGAGCATCGCCGGAGCCAGCAGGTACCTCCCATTGTGGTGGACTGGTGGTCATCAAAAAGCCGTCAAGCAAAAAAAAAAAAAAAACTCCTCCCCAAACTTTGGGAGGAGATGGAACTGTTTTTGGCCTCTCTCCTTCGGCCTTTGAAGCAGGCCTCCTCTTCCTTGGGGCAGCAACCGCATTGAGAGGTGTAGATGCTGTTGGCGGTATATCCTTAAGGGAGAAGGCATGTCTTGCCTTCCTCGGCTAAGTTCTCTCCAGGGCGAAGTTTCCGGACGGCGGGAGGCTTCTTTATCGGCGTGCTACATCGTCAACCCCTCGAATGCGAATACGAATACCAGAGCCATAGTGTCCCATTGTGGTGGACTGGTGGTCAGCAAAATGCTGCCATGGAAAAAAAAACTCTTTTTTTTTCTCTGTTTTTCTCTCCCGCCAAAAGGCGAGGAGAAAAAACTCCGCCGTCCCCTCTTTCTCTGACGGCCAGCAAGAGGACCAGAACAAAAGTGACTTCTCTCAACGGATAAAACTCTGGGGTGCTTGAAACCGCTGACCCCTCCCATTGGTCGAAACTTCAGCCTAGCAACTCACGGCTTCCCAACGGAATTTCACTCCCACGCAAGCCAGGGGTGACACTCTGACCTTCACACGTAGGGACCAAGCTTTTGACCCTGAGGTCTAAAAATAGATTCTGTTGCTGAATTCCTTACCCAAAAGACGAAAAGATGTTGCACTTTTGGGCGACTTTTCTCGACGTTTGGAAACGAGGAACGAAAAATGGCGAATTCTTGCTTTGCAGAAAATCACTAATTTTAATTTTCTTTTTCTCTCGTTCCGTGATGTTAAACTAAAATTAATTTTGATTCTCTGAGGTGCACACCTACTCGCCTTTTCCTATCGCGATAAAAGAACAGATAAAATAATTATTTTCAAAAGCCCAAAGTCAGTTAAATCAAATATTATTCTCTTCCTCTTTTTTTTTCTTTAACATGAAATTTTGTTTTCCTGGTTGTGACTAAGACAAGCGAATTTTGCGCATGAATTCCCTGCCTTTCAACCAGGAATTTTCTTCTAACGTATGTCATGGGAGAAAATTTTTGCATTAATTAATCTCCGATAAACCAACAGAAAGATTGATCAGGTCTCCCTGAAATTCACCAGAGGTTAAAATTTTCGCCATGACAGGTGGATGAAATTCGAAAGAATATCGGAGTTACATTAAGAAGACTGACTCAAGACAGAAAGTTATGAAGGAAACTTAGGTAGACCTTCGTCCAGCAATGGATTGATAATGGTTGATAACTATGATAATGCGATAAGAATATAATTCGTTTATACACTGCTGGCCACCCAAAATGCAACACCAAGAAGGAAGCATCCGATTGGCCTAAAATTCGCAGCATGCGTCGCCAGCGAGAGGACATGCAAACGATTAGTATTGCAGGGCATATATGCAAATCATGTGCGCCCGGCACGCCACCGAGAAGCGCTATAAGAAGGGTGCACAGAAGGCTGGGTGTAAGTAGTGCAAGTGTGTGGTGCTGCCGGACTGTGCGTGGGAAGCTTCCTGATGCCTCGTCGCAGAATACGGCAGTCATTCCAGCACGTTTCGGAGTTCGACAGAGGACGAATAGTGGCTTATCGCGACAGCGGTTTATCGTACCGAGACATCGGCGCCCGTGTGGGAGGACATCCAGCCACAGTGAGGCGAGTATGGATTCGGTGGGTGCAGGAGGGACGGACGGACCGACGTGAGAGATTGCCGCTACCGCGGCACACCACCGAACGAGAGGGCCGGCATGTTTTGCGGTGGGCATTGACATCTCGCACCGCCACATCACGAACGTTAGCGCAGGAATTAGGGTACGTTGCGCAACAACCTGTGTCAGTACGTACCGTTCGACGCCGTCTGCAGGAGCGGGGACTTGTCGCACGGCACGTATTGCTTCGATTACTATTGACGTTACAACACCGGCGAGTGCGGCGGCCGTGGGCTGTTGAACGCCGCACCTGAACTACGGAATGGCACGACATTGTCTTCTCCGACGATTCCCGCTTCTGCCTGCAATACCACGATGGTCGGATCCGCGTGTTGCGGCACCACGGCGAGTGACTGTATGATGCCTGCATTATGCATCGCCATACAGGTCCGTCGCCTGGCGTTATGATTTGGGGCGCAATTGGATATGACACCCGCACCCCTCTGGTACGCATCGCCGGTACACTTAACAGCCACCGCTACATCTCAGACGTTTTGGAGCCTGTAGTCCTCTCTTATCTGCAGGACCTTCCAGCGGCCACGTTTCAATAGGACAATGCGCGCTCGCACGTGGCACGCATCGTGCAATAATTCTTCACGGCCCAGCTAGTGTCACTGCTGCCGTGGCCCGTCTGTTCTTCCGATAGGTCGTCCATCGAACACGTCTGGTCGCTGATTGGCAACCGAGTGGCAAGGCAAGCTCCACCCGCGGCTACGCCTGATGAACTGTGGCAACGTGTGGAAGCAGCCTGAATCGACATACATCAAGCCCACATCCAAAGCCTCTTTCGTTCGATGCCGCGGCGTGTAGCGGCCGTTATTGCCAGCCATGGGGGCCACACAAACTATTGATGTCTGCGTGTTCCGCAAGTCGCACGGGCATGTAAGCTCAATCGTTTCATCTTTGTATCTGTTGTTATGTGTCCAGTAAATCTGGCTTTGCTATCTCGTTTCCTTCATGGTGTTGCATTTTGGGTGGCCAGCAGTGTAGTTCCTTTGAATAAAATCTCCAGCCGTTTTATTGATCTTACCAATGCAGAGTTCCTTTTCGTTTCTGACCTACTATTTCCTTCCGTTATTAGAAACGTCCAAATAACAAATAAACGCCAAAATTCAACATAAGGACTTAAATAAGGAAATATAAAACTTTCAAGTCACACTGGTCAGTTGTTGTGATTTCTGTTCTGCGCAGTAGGTTCACTTGGATTTGCCTTCAACTACCTTGAATACTAAATCCTTGATAAATAAAAGAAACATTCTAATAAATACGATAAAGAGATGAGGAGAAAAACATGGAGATGGTTCTTGAAACAGAACAAGGTGAACGGATTTACCCAGCTTCCACGTCCTAGATGAAAATAATAAAAAACAAGAAAGATGACACCGAATTTTCGGGTGTAATAAGCACGTCTTTTGAATCCGTTCTGACGCAAATTAAATTTATCAAAGCTATTCAAAGTCAATGGAACCGGTATGGAAAACAATAGTATCTGACGGAAGAAAGAAGTTTTTCAATCGGGTCTTTTATCCCTCAGATATTGCTGTAAACGGAATGGTGACCTTACGAACTCTTAGAAACAGAGTTATCGACATAAATAAGATGTGACTTTACGTCATTTGGTGGGAAAACCATGCATTATTTTAGGAAGAAAGTATTCACAAAAGGTTTATCTATATGAGCGGTATCGGTCCAAGAAAAAACATTTTAGTCGAGTTTTCAGGAGCCCGGATTTTGCTACAAATACATCAGAACTAGAAATTAACACTTATGACCCCTGGTGGCCAAACCATTCTTTACCAAACATTAGAAATTACATGAAAAATATTTTCCGTCAGGTCTTGTATGCGATACAGGAAGAATGTTTCAAATCGCAGTTTTAGGAGCAGAAAACGCAATTTATCATTGTGAGCCCTAGCGGAAAGTCTATGATTTACTTGAAAATTTTGAATGTATAGGAAAAACATTTCGCATCGGAAACACTATCCAACAAAGAAGGAATTTTTCAAATCGGACTTTTAGAAGTAGAGATATTGACAAAAATAAGATATACATCTACGCTTCTGGTGTAGAAACCATGCATTATTTCAAGAAGAAAATGTTACTAAAATGTTTGTCGACATGAGTAGAAAAAAATACTTTTTTTCTACTCCACAAAAAACTTTTTTTCTATCGAGATTTTAGAAGCTCATATTTTGCTGCAAATACATTAGAAGCGGGAATTAAGACTTACGCCACCTGGTGGCCAAACAATTTTTTACAAAAATTAGAAATTACGTGCAAACGATTTCCCATTAGGAGCTGTATCCGATGCAGAAAGAATTTTTCGGATCGGAGATTTAGAAGCAGAGATACAGGGATAAACGCAATTTACCTTTACGCCCCCTAGCGGAAAGTCTATGAATTACTTGAAAATTTTGAATTTATAGGGAAAACATGTCACACTAGAAACACTCTCCAACAAAGAAGGAATTTTTGAAATCGGACTCTTAGAAGTCGAGGTATTGATAAAAATAAGATATAC
This sequence comes from Macrothele yani, assembly GCA_039090855.1. Taxonomy (NCBI): domain Eukaryota; kingdom Metazoa; phylum Arthropoda; class Arachnida; order Araneae; family Macrothelidae; genus Macrothele; species Macrothele yani. The sequence goes on along the minus strand of CM077010.1, from coordinate 133,455,660 downwards.
ATCTACGCCCCCTGGCGTAGAAACCGTGCACTATTTTAAGAAGAAAATGTTTTTAAAAGGTTTGTCGACATGAGTAGTATCGGTCTACAAACGATGTTATTTTCAATCGAGAATTTAGAAGCTCATAATTTGCTGCAAATACATCAGAAGCGGATATTATGGTTTACGCCCCCTGGTGGCAAAACTATTTTTTTACAAAAATTAGAAACTATGTGCAAACGATTTCCAACCAGGAGCTGTATCCGGTGCAAAAAGAACTTTTCAGATCGGAGATTTAGAAGCAGAGATATAGAGGAAAATGCAATTTACCTTTACGCCCCCTAGCGGAAAGTCTATGAATTACGTGAAAATTTTGAAATTATATGAAAAACATTTGACACGGAAAACACTATCCAACAAAGAAGGAATTTTTCAAATCGGACTCCTAGAAGTCGAGATATTGACAAAAATAAGACATACATCTACGCCACCTGGCGTAGAAACTGTGGACTATTTTAGGATGAAAATATTCCGAAAAGGTTTATCGGTGTGAGTGGCATCAGTCCACGAAAGAATTTTTTCAATCGATATTTTAGAAGCTCAAATTTTATTGCAAATACATCAGAATCGAAAATTAACACTTACACCCCCTGGTGGCAAAAGTATTCTTTACCAAAAATTCGAAGTTATATGCAAAAGATTTTGCATCAGGAGATGTATCCGCTGAAAGAAACATTTTTCAAATCGGTGTTTTAGAAGCAGATGTTATCGGGAAAAAATGCAATTTACTTTTACGCCCCCTAGCGGAAAATCTATGCGTAATTTGAAAAAGAAACTATATCCAAAATACTCTTCGACATAAATGGAATCGAAAGATAAAAGATTTTTTCAATCGGATGTTTAGAAGCAAATATGTGGAATAAAACGTATTTTTGAATTCGACATCTTCTGCGTTTACGCCCTCTAGCGGCGAAATTGTATATCGAAAGAAAAAACTAAATGAAGGATCATCATTCGCATATTTCAAGCTTTCGAATGCAAAAATAATTTTTCAAATCGGACTAATATTGCAGGGATACCGTGGGTACAGACGGATGGACGGACAAACCGATAACATAAGCACGATCTTTTTTTACAAAAGACGTGCTAAAAAGCATGCTCCCCAATCATAAAACTAAAAGCATAGCAAGTAGCAAAGCAATACTGAAGGAACCAAAGCTGATCACTCTCTAAACACGTTAATGTTTTTTTAAACACCGTAACAGACTGTTTTTAGCATGTCTTTCAGAAAAACACTACATATTCATAATGCTATTATAGTGTATTTGTTCGTCTGCCTGTTGGAAACACATTTCCGCATCTCTTAGCTTGTTTTTAAAAATTATTTTTCCGTTGGAACTGTGGAAAATGAAAACGCCGCTCCATAGATTTTGATCCTTTTCCGATGCATAATTTTGAAGGCATAAATGCTGATACAGGATATTTCAGGAGATAAACAGAATAGCTATTGCCTTGCCGTTCAACATGTAACTTTACCATTAGAAAACTTGAAACTTAGGATGAAGGAAACTTCGGTTGGAGTAGTAACTACCAAATTGAAGAGAGGAAGAGAGAGAGAGAGAGAGAGAGAGGGAGAGACGAAGTGAGGCTGATATCATGGCCATCGGGTAGGCTTGAGATTTTATCCCATCCACCATACAGTCCGAATCCCGACCCATGCGACTACTACCTGTTTCGCTCCATGGCCCATTTCGTACATGACACTAGAGTTGCAATTGAACCCGCATCTCCCGATTTCCGTTCGAGCATGCTATCCGTTACATCACAACTGACAACGAAGATCGAAGTATCTGAGTGTTAAGAATCAGAACATTCTCTGATAAAATATCCTGAGATCTCTTGTAGTTGTTCCATGTATCCAAGGAGAATATTTTTTCCACAATCTCCATAAATGCAGATGCTTTTGCCTCGATGTGTATGTTATTAGATATAATTTCTTCTGAATATTTGATCGGGAAAATCTTCTTTCCTTTCAGATGCGCTTTACGGTGAAGACTGTTTTGCTCTAATTCAATGCTTCTATAGGTGACCATTGTTCCACCTAGGAAGCGCCAAACTATGTTCTATTTTCCCAGGTCCGTATATGAGGGGTGCACGAGGGGGTGCTCAGCGCCCCTAAATGCACATTTATGAGTCACCAACCAACGAAGAAAAAAAGAAACGAAAAAAATTGCGAATAAAAAAAAAGCGGGGAAAAAAAAAAGAGCGAAACGAATTAAAAGTCGCGAAACCAACAAAACTATCACAAATAAAAAGTTTTAACCATTCCTTCCCAAGAAAAGCTTCCAACAATCGAGGCGATCCGGTTTTAAAACGGTAACTTTTTTGCAGTCAAGAGCGATGGAACGGGGTGTGCTAGACCCCCCCCACCATCAACCTTTCATGTATCTGTGGCAGTGTGGGGCTAGGAACCATGATTTTATGTTCTCCCCCTCCCCTCGGACTTCCGGCAACCGGCGCGACGCTTTTGCTTGTAGTCTCTAATAGGGATGAGCGATATTTGCAAAAGTATCGATACCGATATATTTTGATATTTCTGAGACCGATATATTGAATCGAAAATATGGGTATTGAAAGATCAAAATATCGGATCGATTTTTCGATACTTTTCGATATTTTTCAATACTTCTGATCTCAATACGACTGATATTCCGGTTTATACTGCCTCAGGGTTATCACTGAATCCGATCCGATCTGATGTGCTTAGTGTTGGCTGTAGGGAACATGGGACTGATTGGCTGTTGGCTTGTTCGCACAAATCTGAGCCAGCACTAAATAAAGCTTCTGTGCGGCGCCATTTGCAAATCTGTATTCCTTTATTGAACACAGTGCCAAAGTGTGTATAAATAAATACACATAAACTATTCCTTACAGAGTTATCCGGAAATGCTAGAAATCGCACGGTTCACATAAAATAATTGTATAACTTATGTCACAAGGAATTTTCATAGCAATTTTTTCTTTCTAAAACACGAAATTTATACTCTAGTTCCAGGGTTCTTAAAACGATCTAAGGGTATAAAAATATCCTGCAGCTTGAAAATATACACTGCCGGACAATTGCTAAGGACGGATGACAATAGCAACGATAGCAACCATAAAATGGAAGGCAGGAAAATGTGGAAATTAGCATAAGTGCGGGATACAGTAAGACGTGTTGTGCGTATGCAAATTTTGGATTGCCGAACTTGTTCGTGACGTCATAGCGCTGATAAGAGATATAAAGGATTTGACGCGTATTGACCGTTGTTGTTCAAACGCAAAGTTGAAAGGGAAAGAATCACTTGACGAACTTGCAATTTTCAGTATGTCTTCCCGACATCACCTAGATGATTTTACGCGCGGCCATATTATTGGCAAGATTGAAGAAGGGCGAAAAATAACAGATGTTGCCAGGGTGTTCGACGTCAGCCACAGTGTAGTTACAAGGCTTTGGAAATCATTTCAAACAAATGGAGAGTGCAGCAAACGTCACGGGGGAATTCGAGTTCGCAGTACGACACCTGCAGAAGATCGGTACATAGTGCTATCAACAAAAAGACACAGGCGCAGCACAGCTAGTGAGGTAGCAAATCAGTTTATGGCTGCTACTGGCAAGCGGATCTCCCGAAAAACTGTCGCCAGACATTTGCATGAAGGAGGACTATACGCCCTCCGTCCTGTTGTGTGCATCCCATTGTCCAGACGTCACCGTACCGCCCGTTTGCAATGGTGCCATCAACATCGCAATTGGACTGATAACGACTGGTCTGCTGTCCTCTTCTCAGATGAGAGTAGATACAGTCTATCGTCTGATTGTCGACGACAACTGATCTGGCGTGATAGTGGTAGTGCATATTGTCCAGCAAACATACAGGAAAGGAACCGATATCCGACATGTAGTGTCATGGTATGGGCTGACATCATGATCAATGGCCGTACGTCCCTCTATATGCTTCTAACTGGGACTATGACTGGCCAACGATAAATTAAAGATGTTCTGCTACCTCATGTTCACATGTTCCGCGGTGCTGTCGGTGATAGATTCATTTTCATGGACGACAACGCAACATGTCATCGAACAGTCGCTGCCCAGGAGTGTCTTGAGAGCGAGGAAATTCAACGCCTCGTATGGCCAGCACGTTCTCCAGATCTGAATCCCATTGAAAATGTGGGGGATGCTTTGGGGAGGAGTCTTGCTGGTCGTCAATGCCCTCCAATAAACAAGGACACCCTCATCCGTGCACTGAAAGAGGAATGGGATAAATTACCCCAACAGCTGCTTGATAATGTTGTGCAAAGCATGACACGACGTGTGGAATCTTGCATCGCCCTCCGTGGTGGACATATCCAGCATTGACATCTTACGCCGGAACGCCTGCGGACGGTAATTGCATTTTTTTCACGTTTACGTATTCTGCACAAAATGGCCTGTTTGTCCCTTGAACACGTTTCAAAGCTTTCTGGATTTCAGAGCACAATAAATTGTCTTTCTTGTAATGTCCTGGCATTCTGACATTATTTTATTTCACTTGGCATCTAACCACACTTACTTTTTTATGCGCTATATAGCCGTTTATGATCCGTCCTTAGCAATTGTCCAGCAGTGTAGCTGCAATCAAGTTTTATTAATACCATTAAAATAGTGATATCTCAAAAAAGTACTGTATATCACTAACTTCGTACCTTTACAAAACGGACGCTGTACTTGAAAATAAGCGTTGTGCGTTTATTTTGCCATTTTACCTCGTTTAGTTGTGTAAATATTTATTTCCGATAGCGGAATTGACATTTAACGTTTTTTTACAAGACCGACGCCATGGGTTTTACGACAAAAACTTAGTGCTTTTATTTTGTCCCTTTTACGTCGTTTTGTTACGTAAATAAATATTTTCGACAGCGGAATTAACATTTTACGTTTTTATAACTCATAAAAAATTCGCTAAAAATATATCTTGTATGCTGAGCTGGAAAGTCAACATCTGGGTTGTTTACATCGTAGCCGTGGTAATGTAAGGGCGTATTTATATTATATATTTTATACATTTATGTAATGTTAGGGAGTATATATTTATGCTCCCTCCCCCCGAAAGTGTTTAAATGTGGGTTTTTTTTTTTTTTTTTTTTTTTTTTTTTGGTAAATGTGCCTTACATTCGAAACAAAAATGCTTAATTTAATACAAAAATTCATGAATTTACGTTAGAAAAAATGTTTTATTTTTTTCTGTTCTCATTCTTTTTATTTTATCCTGGTAGATTTAATTTTTTTTCATTTTATTGGCGCGCCCTCAAAAAACATCCATATATGCCCGTTGTTGCATTTCCTAATGAAGGGGCAGAGCACAGATGGGATGAAAGTGGCCAAAGGGCAGGAAGTTGTCATGTAAATTTACAGAACAAAAATGCGAAAACTGTGTTTTTTTTCACAAAACATGTTATCATGATTCTCTGTAGCGCCCATCGGTTTTACATTTGATCAAGTTTGCAAAAACTGTATTTGATTTTATACCTGCTACAACTGATTCAGCATCAATATCAGGGAAATTCTCATACAAAAAGATAACGTCTTCCTCAGGAACTGTAGAAAACAGTCCAATTTTCAAAATAAGAAGCACTGTTCATTAAATGTGAAAATCCTCGAAATACGTGACGTCAGTGAATAAACAAAGACGTCACTCTTTCCAGGTTTTAGCAATTAAATGTTATGAAATCTATTCAGTCAAGAAATTTATTTATTAAATGTCATGAATAAAATCTATTCAGTCATTAAATGTTCATTAAATGTCATGAAAACTATTCAGTATTTAAATAATCACGGAAAATGTGCCTACCAAGTGGTAAAATGCATAAAGAAGTTGTTCCTGTCTTGTCTTTCCTGGAACCACTGGCTCTAAATTAGGGACATGTATTTGCTTATGGTGAATCAAGCTTCTACACATTTAGAAACAACCTTAGATGCTCATGGAGATCAACACACACACACACACACACACACACATGCAACACTTCACTTCAAGGATTTTTTTCCAGTTCATTTCTTTGGATTTCTCATCTCCATTAAAAACTTGTACACAATAAATATCTGAAGTATTCTTTATCAAGTCTAAAACACCTGATGAGCTATCTTCGATGTCATATCATTTTTGTTTACATTTCAAACACTTGATGAGCTATCTTTGATGTCATATCATTTTTTTTACATTTAAAACACCTGAGGAGCTATCTTCCATGTCATATCATCTTTTTTACATTTTAAACGCTCATTGGTGAAGTCTATCCTTAAAATTAAGAAAGTCAGCAGATTTAAAAATTGTTTTACAGTTTTAAACTCAAATGGGATATAGCATTTAATGTTTCACTTATTAACACCAAAACAACACAAAAATAAGTACTGATTTCTCCCCTTTAGTTACATTCAACCTGCTGTAGATGAGGGATTTTCTCTTTAGATGCATATATATCACTAAGCTGTTCTCTGAAATCAGAAGTTAGCTTCTCAAAGAGAGCTTATCTGCTGGATTAAAGTTTAAAACTGATGGAACTACATTTTATTCACTCTTGATGTATCAAACATCTGCATTTACAATGATCTCAGCTCACAACTTGAGCTTCACTGACATCCATCACACATCTCACACAAGACCTTCTGTACTTCATATTCATTCTCTTTTTCTCATGCAGGAGTTCCTGAATCTGGTCCTCCCTTAATTTCCTTTATCTTCTACAATTTCTTCCTGCCACTTGTGCAGAATAAATTCTCCTAGTAAGCATCTCACCACTCATTCTTTCAACATGGCCAAACCACCCAAGAATATTTGTCCCCACTTTACAAACAATATTTTGCTTCACACTACTCATCTACAACACATCTTCATTCCTCACATGATCAGAATATATCTTGCCCCCACCCCCATAAGTAACGCATCTCTCCAGCTCACAAATCACTCCTATGTTTCATCTGCAGTACTCCACCTTCACTGCTGCACATCAGAGTAGGAACAATTACTGTACTTTTTCACACACAACTATTTGGGACTTTTTTGAGAACCTATCATTCATCATTTATTCAAAATCCTCCTGAAGCAGCTGTGACTTTCAAAGATGAATTTACTAGCCTACTAATTTCACCACCTAATTTGTTTTCTCTGTCAAACATGCTTCCTAAATATGTAAATTGATTTACCTGGTCTATCTCTGTGCCATTTAGACTGATCTGTTTGATTTAATACTAACAATTCATCTGTCAGAAACATACCTTAGGGTTTTTCCTTACATATACTAAGTTTGAAATTCATACATGTGGGACAACATACACTGCAGCTCACTTTTGCTCTCTACCGACAGGATTGTGTCATCTGCATGAGCAAACATAATTGAGTAACTACTCTCCACAGATAGCATTTACATAGTTTAATGATGACTCAACCATATGTGTCTCTTAAGACATAAAAATATTATTTACCTTAAAAATTGTTTTGGTAATAAGTAATAATCATAATACACAAGCTTGGCAGTGAATGTGGGGAGAAATATCCTAACAGTTTTCTCAGATAATTTCTTAGAAACATCAGCTGAAAATTTTTTTTCAAGAGCTGCTTCCTCCTGCTAAAAGGGAGCAATTTTATTTGTCATTTATTATTACATTTTATAGCTTAAAACTATCTTTATGCAAAATTGCAGCTCTCAAGCTTTATTTTTAGTGGTATAAAAAACACGTAAAATATTGTTTTTCAGATCCTAAAATAAAAAATGTATATACCAGAAAGTTTTGATGCAAAAATAAATAAATAAATCATGCAACAGAAGTGTGCTTGTAATCTGCAGAAATGCTGAATATACTTTACAAAACCCAAAGGTGATGATTTTCTTGTTTCATGTGTGGGCATTGCTCGACAAGCATGGATATGGTTTCTGCCAAGAAGTTTCCAAAAATCCCAGTTGCAAAGAAATGTTTTCATGAGTTTTTCATCAATGTGAGATTATGAGAAATATGTATTTCCAACATTTCGAGGAAAGGTAAGTTGAAGCTTCAGTATGGCATAAATGACAAAACAAAATAACTTATTAATCCCAGCAGACTGAAATCTTAGCCATCAATTAACATGGGAATAATTGAATTATAAAAAGAATAACTTTTTTTATTGGCATGCAAATGTCAAAGTTAACATTATATCAGCTTGCAAGGAAATGTGATGGAAAAAAATCTTTAAAAAATCTTTGTAATTGTAATTTTTAGAGCATTTTGTATACATTTATATATTTCAGAAGGTGTGAACAATGGTTTGCTATTTTTTTATCGTTTAAGACAGAACACAATGTTAATGGAATATACAGATATAATTACTTCGATGGTGTAAGCAAAAATAGTTCCCATGGCATAAGCAAAAAAATTTAAAGTGCTTATAATATGTTAACAAGTGACATTTTTATTAAAAACAGTAATTAGAGTACGAATAATTTGTGATGGCCTTTTGATAGAAAGCTATTATTTTTCCAGCAAGATATTTAAAAAATGCTAACGATTATTAGTTATTAGTCCTCTGTTAAAAATCGATTATAAAAATAAAAACATAAAAAATATCATATTCCAAATTAATCAAGTATATATATTTACTAATTAATTAATGAAAGCCATACTAATTAATGTATGAAACACATAAAAAATATCATAATCCAAATTGATCAAGTATATATTTACTAATTAATGTATGAAAGCCTGTCTCTCCTAGACAACATAAAAACGAATATACAGTCAGAGGAAATAACATGCTGTAAGTGTGAGAAAATCAGCAGATCAAGAGGAAAGTTAATTATGCTCATATTTTTACCAGATTATTTAATTATTTCAGGAAGTTTAACTATGTATTAACAAGATAATTATCAAAGGATGATAAAAAAAATTACGTCCGATATATACATAGCCTGAATTACAACCAACTTTATACTACATAACTTGTAAGACATCAAGAAAATTCTCGAAAAACTGTTTTGCATTTCCTTAGCCAGCTGTTAAGATCTACGTACTTTATCACTAAAAGAAAAATGCTAATCTTCAACTTCAAATTGTGTGTCATTGGTATGTATTTAATTTTGGTCAAAGTGCCAGTTTACTCAACTTCAAACATAATACTTCATAGGCAAAAGAACAATCTGCTATCGACCGTTCTTTAAATTTCTTTTCTGGGTGCCTACCGTCAACTAATAGTTAAAATTTTCAACCATCGAGGTTTTCAACACAGCAGGCATTTTTCCTTGTAGAGTTCTAGAAATCGGAAGGTGTCATAATATCATGTGAATCTCGATAATGAGATTGCAGTTTGATAGTCCTCAAGCAACATAATTTTCGTGAAATGCCAGAGGAAAGAACACGGATTTCATTCTACAAGTGAAATCACATCGGCCATGCTCTGATAATATTGAATATCAAATACCAATATATTGAATATCGCACCGATATATCAAAAACCGATATATTGATTTTCTGATATATCGAAACTCCGATATCAATACTATATATCGAAATATCGGGCGAAAATATTGATATTTCGATATATTGATAAATATCGCCCATCCCTACTCTCTAGCATTTGATTACTGAAAACTTGTTTGGCAGTAGGTTAGGGTACGAAACGAGGCTCCAATATTCAACGGAAAATAATTTTGTACTTTTCCAGGAAAGAAAGAGCAAAGCGTGAGTGAGGTGAGCATCAGGTTGGTTTTTGTTACTTCTAATTGTCATTTATTTGGTAACTTCTCAGTTGCAATCTTGTTGTGATATACCAACAAGTTAAAAAATGGATACATTTTTCGTAAAACGTCCAGTGGCAGTCAGAGATTGGCCGCTAGTACAGCCACCATCGACCGAGATGGACTCACCAATCACCGATATTCCTTCGGATTTATCAGGAACTATCCGCCAGCCAAAAATGACTTTTCCAAAAAACAAGGATGGCCGCAACTTTCAATCCAACTGGTATATGCACGTTTTCCTTGGCTAGAGTATTCGGCTGAACGAGATGCAGCCTTTTGTTTTGCTTGTCGGATCCACTTTCAAACTAACGCAAAGGATCAGCTATTCACAATAGCAGTATTTAGAAGGAGAAAAAGTGCCATTTCAAAAGGAAGAGGTTTGGTCAAGCAAGGGCAAGCTGTGACCCATATTACTGCAATGACATCATGGGCTGAAAGGTAGAAACGTACGGCAGAAGTTTTATCAGTAACCACGCTTGTGAACGACACAGATTTGGAGAAAAATATATATTATGCTAAGTAAGTGGCAGTGTTTATCTACTTTTTGGCAGTAAACGAACTTGCTTTGCGTGGAATATGTAGTATTACGGAAGGGGAAGAGCATAGTCTGTTCAGAAGTTGGTTTCGATTCATTTTGGGAAAAGACGATTGTCTTAAGGAATGTACAAAGCACCTTTCCCTAAAATGCAAACTGTTTATCTCCGGAGATACAAAATGAAGTCAGGGATATTATGGCTATTATTGTAAGAGAGGATATCGAGCGGGATATCACTTCTTCCGATGTCCCTTCATTCACATTGTTAGTAGATAGCGCGAAAGGTAGAAATCACGTTGAAAAAGGATATGTGCATGAGGGCAAGGAGAAGGAATCTCTTCTCTCAATAGAAAAGGCATCGACCCTTACTGTTGTTTCCTTTGCAGATACCATTCTTTCCGCTCTTGATGGATGTGGCTTAAATGAAAACAATATTTGGAGCCAAAGTTACGACGGCGCAAACGACATGAGTGGTAGTCAACGTGGTGTACAAGCTGTCATTAAACAGAGAGTTGGTAGGGACGTTCCATATGTCCATTGTTTTAATCATCGTTTACCCCTTGTTGTACAGGATGCTGTGTCGTCCATTTTCCCAATAAATAACTGTTTTCGTAACTGTGAGCATCTGCACAGATTTTGCAGTCGCAGGAAAATTACAGAGCTCTATCAAGGAAACAATATTTGTCGATTGATGGAACAACGGTGGTCGCGGAACTTGGCAATCACTAGAGCAATCTGCGATACCTACGCCAAAATTTTGATAGTTTTATTTGAAGTAGTTCATTTGCCAAAGCAAAATGCTCACAATTTCGATGGTGAAGACATTGCTGAATCGGCTGGTTTACAGTTTGCCATGAAAAGATAGAACTTCCAGTATGCTTTAATCACAGCGAAAGCGATACTTGAAACTATAGAACCAGCTGATAATGTTTTGTAGGGTCGTGAAGCATCATTAGGATTAGGTTTGGACGTCACTGAAGCAAAACAAAAATCTCTGGAAGAAATGCGATCCTCTTAAACAGCCAAGAACTTGCTGGCCAATTTCAAAGAGTTCGCGAAGGTGAAGACGGCAGAAGTTCTGAAAGGAGAAAAAGCGTTTACCTGCTCGTCTGAATGATTCAGTCTTCATGGATAACATTGCACAGACAACAACAGACCACCCTCCTTGACGTGGTTTCATTCAAAATGAAGAGACGTTTTGACAACAACAACGATCTCTTAAAAGCCGTAGCCTCTGTCGATAAACTTGACAACAAAAATGAAGACATTTTCAGATTTAGGAATACAGATACTGTACGTTCGAACGAAGAACCAGTGGTGGCGAAAAATTATGCAGCGGCAGCTTCTGAAAACGACACCAACGAGATCTTCGATAAGTGTATTGCTTTCAAGAACACGTATAATTTATTGACCTCAGTTGCAACCTCTGGATGCAGTACCGCCACATGTAAATCTACCTTTTCAGTACTAACAAAAATAAATCGCCCTGAAAGGCAGTCCATGACTTTAGGCTGGCAGTCGGATCTCACGTTCCTAGCATTTGAAAGGGTAAAAATAAATCGTTGAATTTCGGCACATTTCTGGAAAAAAAAAACGCATCCTTAAGCTATAATGAAATGATAAAATTTTCATATATAACCTGTCACCTCAAAATGAAAGAAATTTCGAACTGTATTTTTATGTATTTTGATTATTTTGATTCGTTGTTCAAGACAATAATTTTTGTAGGTTAATTCCATAACTAACAGATTTGGGGTTAAATACATAAATTTCAAACCGAATTTTTTTTTTCATTTATTTACAAATTTGGTTAGTTTATTTTTTTGCTATTCTTTTTTTGTTAGTTTCCATATTTTTTTTACAGAAAAAATAACTTTTCAATGTTTTTATGTATTGTAAAATAAAAAAAAATAGGTGAATGAACATAATGTTATAATATTCATTCACCTGTTTTCACCTATTTATTTATTTTATAATTAAAACAGCTAATTATTATGAAAATTATCTGTTTAATATTACGTAATTGGAATTAATTTAATAATTTGCAAAACAATCAAGAAAAATGCAGTTTTGGGAATATTAGCTAGACGAAGGTGAGTTAAACAACCTCCATTAATCTTTATTCCCTTGTTTTCCCAGTTCATTGATGAAAAGACAATTTGCAATCTGGAATTGAAAAGTTTGGGAGAAATGATGTCCCATCGTCTCACCCCCATTCTAATTTTCATTCGTGCTGTATCCTCAAATAGTCGAACCTTTGCAGTTGCATTTTCATAGATGTTATAAATAATGCTAATGTATGCATCTTCCATACCGCACGATTTCCAAGCCATTGTAACTACTGATGGTTTCACGGAATCAAAGACCTTTTCGTAATCGATAAAAGTGATACATAATGAGAGTTCATATTCCCTCGTTCTTTCAATTAGTTCTCAAAGCACATGGATATGGTCTATAGTGCTGTAGCTACTCCAGAATCCAGCTTGTTCTTTCGGTTGAGCCATGTCCTGTGTTACTTTCTAGCTAAATGAACGAACTACATTAAGGATTTTGCAAAACACTGATAAGAGGCTGACGGGCCTGTAGTTCCCGGGATCCTCAATGTTTGTTTCACCCCTAGGCACGTAGGTGTATATCTTATTTTTGTCAAAATCTTTGCTTCTAAGAGACTGATTTGAAAAATCCTTTCTTTATCGTAGAGAGTTCTTGGTGTGAAATATTTTTATATAATTTCAAATTTTGCTTAATATACACACTTATGCCACCAGAGGGCGAAAGTTCCCTTTTCCATTTGCATTATGTTTGAAGCAATATTCGCGGGACTAAAAACCCCATTAAAAAGATTGTCTTTCGGTCAGATACTTCTAATTATGAAAACATTTTGCGTGTATTTTCTTCCCAAAAAAATGCTCAATTTCGCCGCTGGGGGCGCTAAAATTTTATGTGTTTTTCTCGATATCTCTGCTTTTAAATGTCTGATTCAAAAAATCATTTTATAACCGGATGCCATTTACCTGGTGGAATACTTTAGGTTTGCAGGTGAGAAGATTTTTGTAGCTCACACTTCTGTTGCTAGGTGGAAGCTTTATGTTTCAAGCTGAATCTCTGCTTCTGAAAACCATATTCAGAAATTTCTGTTTTTACTGTACGCCATTCCATACGATAAAGATGGTGAGCATTATTCCCTTTAAATAATGCACAGTTTTTGGCTGGGGGACATAAAGAGTAAAACCTTTTTCTCGCTATCCTGCTTTCAGCAGACATATTTGAAAAGTTCTATTTTCAACTTTTTCCATTATGCGAAATTCTTTCGCTACGGGGCATAGAGTCATATCATGTTTCCTTCTCTATTTTCTCTTTTAGTTGTTCGATTTGAAAATTTCTTTGTCTCTGGTAGTTTTCTTTTGCTGTGAGAAACTTTTTGTGCATCATTTGTTAATTTTCGTAAGATACTTTTTAGCCGCTAGTGGAAGTAAGTAGCTGTTCCCATTTCTAGATGTATTATCGATTGTAAAAATCCTGTTGAGATGCTTTTTCTAACTGGTTCTATTGACTATGAATAATTTGAAAAATTTTATTTGTGTCGGAAAGGGTTAAAAGATGTATTCATTACAAACGAAAATTCGGTGTTATCCCTTGTTGCTGTTTCCATAAAAGCCTTGAAATATACACTAAATTGTCAAAAGTCACCGGACACCTAGAAGAGAAACACAACATAACATTTTTTGACATACATTAGTACTGTGTCGGTCCACCTTTGGCCTTAGTGCGTGCACTGACCCTTCGTGACAGGCTTTCGACAAGGTTTTGGAACACAGCGATAGGTATGCGCTTCCTTTCAGTACATAATAATGCCGCTAACTGTTGCTTAGTAGTAGGCCTTGGTTCCAAACTTCTTATGCGGCGCTCTAATTCATCCCATAGGTGCTCTATGGGATTAAGATCAGGTCTCTGTGCTGGCCAGTCCACACACGATACGGAATTATTGTCAAACCATGCCGTAAATGTCCTTGCTTTATGGCTCGGGGCATTATCCTGCTGGTACAAACAAGGCTCGGTTCCATAGTATTGCCACAGAGTTGGTAGGGCATAATTGTCCAGAATATCGAGGTAGATGTGGTCATTAACAGGTTTGTCCACGATAACCAACGGGGGCCGGCACCATACCACGAAAAACACCCCCACACGAGCACATTGACAGCTCCCAACTTGTCCGTAGGAAAAGTACACTGTGGTAAATAGAGTTCCCCGGCTGCCGCCATACCCACACACAGCCATCAGACTGATGTATCTGGAATCATCAGTCCATAGGACCCCTTTCAATTGAACTGCAGTCCACGATAAATGTTCTTTACACCATGCTAGTTGACGAGCAGCGTTCCGAGTGCTGATTAAAAGCTTATGAGCAGCCGCACGACCACGGTAACCCATGGAATGAAGTTCTCTGCGAATGGTACGTGTACATACTGATGTTGCAGCATTTTTACTCAGCTGTACACTGAGGTCTTGTGTCGTACTCCGTCGATTAGCTGTAACAACTCTCCTGAGGCTTCGACGACCTCTATCACTGATTTTCTTTGGTCAGCCGGTAAGTTTTGCTGCTTCAGACACGCCATGTGTCTTCCACTTATTCATTACATCCAAACTGTTGACTTGGGTATGTTCAAAAGCCTCTCGGTTTCTCTTATGGACAACCCACTAATATAACACCCAACAATCTTTCCTTTCTCAAAGTTAGTTCTCTACCGCCTCGATATTTTCACTCAACGCGACAGTGCGATATGGTTGCGGTCAGCTGCATGATTGTTTTATACCGTTTGCAGCTGTACCGCGCGTCTTAGCAACGCAGCAGATCCATTCATTTGCTTTTGAAGCGGTGTCCGGTGGCTTTTGTCAATATAGTGTATATATAAGGGTCATTGAAATGTAAACGAGCCAAAAGGCGCAAGAGAAAGATATTTTGACTGTCCTGCCTTGTCACACGATCGAGACAGGAACTCATCGAGCTGGGCAAAGACCTCGTTGCGAGGCAAGAAGAGTTGCTGACAGAAGAATGAAGTAAAGAGGAGAACGATGACTCCAGCCCAAAATCATCACCGCAGCACATGCTTTAGTGCTGAGGACTATATATTATTTACACCACAGTGTAAATAATATATTTTTCATCTATGTGAGAGGGCTCATGAGAGTAAAGAATTGATTTCCCATAGCATGAGACCCTCAGTGTAAATAAATCTCCATGTATCTATTTTGTACCCTACACAATAATAAAGGACTTTGGTCCCAAACCCCATCACGCTGGCGAATACATCTCCCAGCCAATCAAAAAATTAAGAAACCCACCTATTAACACGTCGCACCCGCGGGCTATGGCAAAGGGTGGGAAGCAGGGGCGTAACTAGAAACTTTTTGGGGGAGACCAAGCCCCTCAATACCTGATTAAGGTAAGGCGCTGGACATACTGCCAGAAGAACAGACCATCGATGGACAGTCGAACATTGGATTTGATTCGGCTGATCACCTACACGCTTTCACGGCTTTCGTGCATCTTGCATTCGATGGTCTCTTTCAATAGAAAACTGCGCTGCCCCACCAGGCCACAACCACCTAGACGGCTTGACGCACACGCCCCTGAGTTAGGAGCCATCCAGTGGCCCGAAAGTTGCCAGAATAGACGCTGTTGAAGCTCTCTGAAATGCCGTGCAGCGGAGTTTCAGATCCGTAGACCCTGGACAGACGTGATGTCTCGGGCAGAGTTGTGGATAATGCTGCAACATACATGGTTGGTATTACTTTCAAAAACCCTGCGGCATCTGGTGGAGTCAATGCGTCGGCTTGTGCAGGCAATTATTCACTCTAGAGGAAGACTAACGCGCTATTACGATATATTACACACTGTTATTTAATCAGCAGAGTGCAATATACGTGAAATAACTAAATTTGCATAGAAACACACAGTCTGAACTGGAAGGAAAATTGGAGATATTAAGCACACTCACCTATAGTTCTTCTATTTTTGTAATTCGATTTCCGAGAGGTATTTTGTTTGCAGATGAAAAGTGCACGACAGGGTGAATTGCGCTCACGCCGTATCCTCTTTCCGCCTAATCAGTGCGGCAATACGTAAACGTTTAACTTTTTCTTTAACATACAAGGTAAAATTTATTTTCTCACGAAACCTAACGATAGATGGTACCAATTTGTCCTACGGATATTTTGTTTGGACGTTTTTTGTCCTTTCTCACGAACAGTGTTGCATTCAGAGGGTATTTTCGGAGGGGGAGGGCGGGGGGGGGGGGGTTGCGAATTTTCGAGGGGGCTAAAACTTGTTGACTGATTATATACATATAATAACAATTTTGTTATTTATATATACACTGCTGGACAATTGCTAAGGACGGATCATAAACGGCTATATAGCGCATAAAAAAGTAAGTGTGGTTGGATGCCAAGTGAAATAAAATGATGTCAGAATGCCAGGACATTACAAGAAAGACAATTTATTGTGCTCTGAAATCCAGAAGGCTTTGGAACGTGTTCAAGGGACAAACGGGCCATTTTGTGCAGAATACGTAAACGTGAAAAATGCAATTACCGTCCGCAGGCGTTCCGGCGTAAAATGTCAATACGGGATATGGCCACCATGGAGGGCGATGCAAGAATCCACACGTCATGTCATACTTTGCACAATATTATCAAGCAGCTGTTGGGGTAATTTATCCAATTCTTCTCTCAGTGCACGGATGAGGGTGTCCCTGTTTATTGGAGGGCATTGGCGACCAGCAAGACCCCTCCCCAAAGCATCCCACACATTTTCAATGGGATTCAGATCTGGAGAACGTGCTGGCCATACGAGGCGTTGAATATGCTTGCTCTTAAGACACTCCTGGACAGCGACTGTTCGATGACATGTTGCGTTGTCGTCCATAAAAATGAATCTATTACCGACAGCACCACGGAACATGCGAACATGAGGTAGCAGAACATCATTAATGTATCGTTGGCCAGTCATAGTCCCAGTTGGAAGCACATAGAAGGACGTACGGCCATTGATCATGATGCCAGCCCATACCATGACACTACATGTCGGATATCGGTCCCTTTCCTGTATGTTTGCTGGACAATATGCAGTACCACTATCACGCCAGATCAGTTGTCGTCGACAATCAGACGATAGACTGAATCTAGTTTCATCTGAGAAGAGGACAGCAGACCAGTCGTTATCAGTCCAATTGCGATGTTGATGGCACCACTGCAAACGGGCGGTACGGTGACGTCTGGACAATGGGATGCACACAACAGGACGGCGGGCGTATAGTCCTCCTTCATGCAAACGTCTGGCGACAGTTTTTCGGGAGATCCGCTTGCCAGTAGCAGCCATAAACTGATTTGCTACCTCACTAGCTGTGCTGTGCCGGTGTCTTTTTGTTGATAGCACTATGTACCGATCTTCTGCAGGTGTCGTACTGCGAACACGACCTTAACCGTGACGTTTGCTACACTCTCCATTTGTTTGAAATGATTTCCAAAGCCTTGAAACAACACTGTGGCTGATGTCAAACTCCCTGGCAACATCTGTTATTTTTCGCCCTTCTTCAATCTTGCAAAAAATACGGCCACGTGTAAAATTATCTAGATGATGTCGGGAAGACATAGTAAAAATTTCAAGTTCGTCAATTGGTTCTTTACCTTTCAGCTTTGCGTTTGAACAACAACGGTCAGTACGCGTCAAATCCTTTATATCTCTTATCAGCGCTATGACGTCACGAACAAGTTCGGCAATCCAAAATTTGCATACGCACAACACGTCTTACTGTATCCCGCACTTATGCTAATTTCCACATTTTTCTGCCTTCCATTTTATGGTTGCTATCGTTCCTATTGTCATCCGTCCTTAGCACCAACCCGCTTGGCCAGCGTGGTGAGTTATGGCCAAACCCCTCCAAAATTACTCCACAACTTAAATCTTGGCCCTCAGTCTCCGGCAGCTGGAATGTACCTGGCCAAGGAACCTGCCAGTGCGAAATGAATTCAGAGGGTGCTAAGAATCCCCGGAGGACCGGACTAGGCTGCCATCTGATGCTGACCTTGGCTACATATAACGGACGCTCCCTATCTTCTGATTCAAGGCTTCTTGAATTGGAAGAGGAACTACAAAGGATCAAGTGGGACATCGTCGGGCTAAGTGAGGTAAGGAGAAAAGGAGAAGATCTCATTGAACTGAAAGAGTGGACATCTCTTCTACTATCGTGGGACAGATACTGGCAGAACTGGTGGTGTTGGATTTATAATAAACAAGAAACTGAAGGATAAAGTTGTAGAAGTTGAAAGTTCCTCTGACAGAGCTGCACGACTCGTTATCCAACTCTCGAGAAGATACCAGGCTCAGATTATTCAAACTTATGCACCCACCACAAGTCATGCTGAAGAAGAAATTGAAGAATTTTATGAGGAAATTCGTGATCTAAATAATAAAGGTAAGCAGCACTTGAAGATAATTATGGGAGATTTCAATGCAAAAATAGGGCAACGGCAACAGAATGAAACTTCAGTAGGTAAATTCGGTCACGGCAACAGAAACCAGCGTGGAAATACTCTTGTAGAGTTTGCAGAGGCAGAAGGGTTTTCTATCTTGAACTCCTTTTTCAAGAAAAAGCCACACAGGAAATGGACATGGAGACATCCAAATGGGACGACAAGTGAAATTGATTTTATTATGTGTAACAAAAAATTCGTCATAGAAGACTGCAGTGTGCTAAACAAGTTCAACACAGGCAGTGACCATAGATTGGTGAGATGTAAGATGCACCTCAACACTAAACTCGAACGTAGCAAGCTCATAAGGCAAACAAAATGTATTGACATAACCAACCTTAAAAAACACCATAATACCTTCAAATTGGAATTGAAGAATAGGTTCTCTGCTTTAGAAGGCCTAACATCGGAAGAAGTGGATATTTCTGAAGTTAACATAAAAGTAACCAAAGCTCTTATGGAAACAGCAACAAAATTAGCTGGGTCTAAGAACAAATTGCATGTGAACAAATTATCAGGAAAAACCAAAATGTTGATGCAAAAAAGAAGAGTGATGAGGACAACTAAAGAAGATGTGACTTCCAAAGTGGAATATATAGAGCTATGCAAGACAGTACGAAAAAGTATCACTGAAGACGAAAGGAAATTCAACTGTGAACTAGTAAGGAAAGCCATTGAAAACAACCAAAGCCTAAAGATAGCAAAGGGACATCTCAGTAAGGGAAAAAAACAGATTATGGCACTGAGAAAAGGAGATGGTTCTGTAACAAGAAATAGAGGCGAAATTTTGACAAGAGTGAAAGATTTCTACTCCAAATTATATGAAAGGGATGATACATGTACTCCAGACATCATGAAAGGTACCAGTACCAGAGTTCTTCCAGTCCTTCCAGCAGAAGTTGCACATGCAATCAAGAACATGAAGCGGGGAAAAGCTCCAGGAGAAGATGGAATTACTGTAGACATCATACAAGAAGCAAGTGGAGAAATCGAAATAGTACTCGCCTAAATTTTCACTCGATGCCTTAATGAAGGAAAAATTCCTGAGGATTGGAACAACGCTACAATGATCTTGCTACATAAAAAAGGCGACATTGAGGATCTCAGGAACTACAGACCTATCAGCCTCCTATCAGTGGTTTATAAAATCTTCACTAAAGTTCTTTCACACCGCTTAAAGGGGACACTGGACATGGCTCAACCGAGAGAACAAGCTGGATTCAGGAGTGGCTACAGCACAGTAGATCATATCCACGTACTGAGAGAACTAATTGAAAGAGCGAGGGAATATGAACTTCCATTGTGCATGGCTTTTATCGATTATGAAAAAGCCTTTGATTCGGTGAAACCATCAGCAGTTGCAATGGCTCTGAAATCCTGCGGTATTGAAGATGCATACATTAATATTATTAATAACATCTATGAAAATGCAAGTGCAAAGATTCGGCTGTTTGAAAATACAACACACATATAAATTGGAAAAGGAGTGAGACAAGGTGACACCATATCTCCGAAGCTCTTTAATGCCACATTGGAAAATGTCTTTCAATCACTGAACTGGGAAAACAAAGGGATAAAGATTAATGGAGATTATCTAACATACCTTCGTTTTGCTGATGACATAGTCATTTTTGCAACTACCCCATCAGAGCTACAGAGTATGATCCAGGAACTTGCTGACAAGAGTAAAGAAGTGGGATTAAAAATGAACTTTCAGAAGACAAAAGTGATGTTCAATGCTTTTACAAGAAATGAAGATTTGTCGATTGATGGAGAAAAAGCTGGAGATAACAGACACGTACGTTTATCTTGGACAGCAGATATCAAATGAGGGTCACATTGATGAAGAAATTAATCGGCGTACAAAACTTGCCTGGAGAGCTTTTGGAAGAAACAGCATAATTTTCAAGAGCAATATGCCATTATGTCTTAAAAGAAAAGTGTTTGATCAATGCATCCTTCCAGTGCTTACGTATGGTGCAGAGACGTGGACCTTAGCTAAAAGAGACATACAAAGGCTGCAGACAACTCAAACAAGCATGGAGAGGTGCATGCTTGGTGTAACCAGGAGAGATAAGAAGAGGAACACGTGCATCCGAAAAATGACAAGAGTGGAAGACATCATGATCAGAGTTAAATCCCTGAAATGGCAATCGATGGACATCCGAAATTTTAGGTTGGATTCCAAGGGACAAGAAAAGACACAGAAGAAGACCACATGGAAGATGGGTCGATGAAATTCGAAAGTATGCGGGAGTGACATGGAGGAGACTGGCACAAGACAGACCGTTGTGGAGGAAACTTGGGGAGACCTTCGTCCAGCAGTGGATTGATAATGGTTGACAATGATGATGATGATGATGATATAAAATGGGCTGGACATACTGCCAGAAGGACAGACCATCGATGGACAGCCGAAATTTTAGATTGGATTCCAAGGGACAGGAAAAGACCCAGAAGAAGACCACATGGGAGATGGGTGGATGAAATTCGAAAGTATGCAGGAGTGACATGGAGAAGACTGGCACAAGACAGACCGTTGTGGAGGAAACTTCGGGAGACCTGCGTCCAGCAGTATATTGATAATGGTTGACAATGATGATGATGATGATGATATAAAATTTTAAATAGAGTACAAACATTTTCTTATGCTCTTATATCGCAAATGCAGATTCCAAGAATACTACACAAACAAGTGATTAAAAATGTAAAATGTTATACCTTTGCTTTAATTCAGTAATGGACTACGGATTTCACCATGGGGTGGTGTAAAATATGGAGGACGCTCGTAAAGGTAACGCTGTGCTGGAGAAAATCCCCTCAGGACATTAGGAGTGGTAAAAATGTCCTCGTCTTACTACAAGCGTGTTTCTGATTATTAAGGAAACATTACAGTGTTATCTGAAAACGTATGATGTGAGACATTCCCCTGCAGTTTGGTTTCAGTCCCTTTAGATTATTTAGATTAGCAAATACGTAGTAGCAAAAAAAAAAAAAAGAAACCCAAAAAACTTACTAACCGTTTCGCTGCCAGTTTGAGGTGCCTCGTTTTTTTTTTTTTTTTTTTTTTTTTTTTGTCACAGAGTGTAAACCACCACCACCAGAAAATAAAACACAGCTTATTATGGGAACAATTTCTAATAATTTGCTATTGTTAAAAATTATGTAGCAAATATTTCGTTGTATTGGAAGCACTAACGTCACGTTAGCTACACTGAGGCTTAACCGTATACATAGAAAGTCGGCATCCAGAAGGCTGAAATAAAACTGAATTCCAGCTTCCAAAATATGATGATGTATTGCAGTGCAAACATCTCTGCTGTGTGAAATTAGGTTTTTACTGTGGAAGTAGTCCGACTTGTCAGTGCTTGAAAAATTGCCCCTTCAGCGAAGAATGTTTAATATTTTGTTGAAAGATGATAGAAATTTCAGATTGAAGTTCATGGGAATTTTTTTTATCATTATAGTATTTTCCCTCATTTTTTTAATTTTTTAAAATTAATTTCTCTAAAAATTCAATAATAAACGAACACAATTAAACAAAATATAAGGAGAGATCGCCCAAAAACCTACGGGGAGCATTCATAGATTTTCGGGGGGGGGGGCTGTACACCCCAGAGAAGATGCCTGAATACATCACTGCTCACGAATTGTCTTCTAAGCGCGGTTTCAATTTTTTTATTTCAGCATATCACGAACATCTGTAAATTGCGGAAAAATAGGGGAAAAAAAAAAAAGCAACAATCCAATATTCTATTTCATAAGAAGGGCCTCTTTCCAGTTCGCCATCTTTTATAAAAAAATCCACAAAATGAAGGCTTTGTTTTTAATAACGAATATTCTTTTTTTTTTTTTTTTTGATTGGAGGTTTAACGACCAGCGTGAGCAACTCAATGGGCTACAAGTAGTCGCCCGTCCCTAATTTAGGGTCACTGGTTCCAGGGAAGGGAAAGAGCCAGTGCCGTAAGACAAACACAACATCAATGCCTCACCGGGATTCGAACCCGGATCCCTTTCGGACGAATGATCAGAGGCCATCGCTTAGACCACTGCGCCACCGGGGCGGCAGAGAGTAGTTTGGATAGGTATGAAGAAATTATTTCCTAAATTAAATCTCTCAGTTCATAACTGATTAGAAAAAACGGAGCGACTCCTTTTCTTTTGTTGCCGCAAATAACTAACTTCAGCAGGTTTCTTTAAGCTGTAGCTGGAAATATCACCCGTTAAACAGTATCGTTTGTTCTCCAAGGATAA
The DNA here is from genome assembly GCA_039090855.1 of Macrothele yani. Taxonomy (NCBI): domain Eukaryota; kingdom Metazoa; phylum Arthropoda; class Arachnida; order Araneae; family Macrothelidae; genus Macrothele; species Macrothele yani. The sequence goes on along the minus strand of CM077010.1, from coordinate 133,432,568 downwards.
AATTGTACATGAAGGGTTCTTCCTTTGGTGATACATGCCAAAAGAGTAATGATATATTTTTGGTGAACGCGAATGCAAATGCTAAAATTTGAAGGGCAGCAGATAACATGATGGAAAACAGGGATCGGCTCTTTCGTCTGAAAATTGAATAGCGAAATTAATTTGTGTAATTGCAAGATGTCCAATTTCAAAAGTTCACTGTAAATTAAGAATAAAATTTGTGGAAAACAGTGATGTATTTATTAGCCGAAAAATGGAAAGAATGTAGTAGCAGTCCACGAAGTTTCCGATCAAGTTAGCACGCAGAGTAGAATTCACGTGGCGACAAAAGATTAAAATAATAAAGATTAAATTTTCGAAGAAGTATTAAAAGCCTTGAAGATTTCTGAACTCACGTAACTTGTAAAAACAGTTTATCAGTTTGAGAAATGAGTATGATTGCTCGGATGATTTATATCCATGTGTAGACTGTATAATTGTTTTATATTAATTAAAACTAATAATAGCAATAATAATAATATTTCAGTGCAGTTACCAACAAAATACTGGTTGAAATACTTCAGAGGGAAATAAATGAACAGCTATGTGCTGCCATCTTTCGGCAAGCAGCGTTAAATACACCGGCGCGAACTGTACGCCTGTTAAGGTAAATCTACGTAAGTTTCTGCTAGAAGTAAAGTTGTTTATGTTCTGTTTCTTTTCTTCTATCTCATGCCCGATTTTCTTGAAAGCCGACCATGGGAAATTAATAAAGAATTTGTAAGGTTTTACTGTTTTTTTTCCTATTTCACATTGATGCACAACATTTACACTCTTTTATAACATTCACTCATTTAGTAATCTAAATGTTATGGATAACTTTATTCGATAAAACTTTCATAAGTGTTTAAAAATAAAAGGTATCAGGTAAAAAAAAAAAAAAAAAGAGAAAGAGAGAACACAAAATGAAATCCAAGTTCCTATGGATCCAATAAAAATGTACATAATATTTGTCATAATTATTTTAGATTTTTCATGCATGTAGATCTTTCATATCAACTTTACGGGGGAAGGGGATGGGGGGTGTAGCCTGAGCAAGAAGAACCACACGGAACAGGTTTTTTTACAATTTATTTAGAATCACTCCTTAGGAAGCACTAAAAAGTGTCCCGTAGTGAAGTGATCCTTTAAAAAAGGGAAAAAATAAAAATAAAATAAAAAAAAAATTAGAAAGATAGTAAACATTTGAAGGCAAACTTGCCATAGGATAATTAAAAATTAACGACCTAAAAGTTTGCTATTGGATCCTCTTTTAAAATTCAAATTTCATATTATTTTTTATTTTTGGATTATCTTATACCAATATTTTATTCAGAACATTATCTCCTTTTCTATACACTATTGGTTTTAAAGATATCCATTTTTTTAAAAGTCTAATTCACTACATATTTCCTAATTTCAAATTTTAATACTCGTCGAAAATTACATTTAATTGCTTGTTTTACTTGTTCTGCATTTTTTTTATTTTTGGTTGTAAGACATTAAGTTTCTACACCGATGAGACGTTACATTATGACCACCCCCAGCCTAGAGAAATGAGCGCGCCTGGAGACCGAACGGTGCGGCAGGCGAAGTTCACAGAGCTGTATATATATACATACAACCCGAGGACCGGCTTTAGGTTAGTAGAGTGTTCGGAGTCAGAATGGGAAAATTGCTGATTTCTCGTAGTTTGATAAAGGATGAATTATGAAGGCACTCCAAATCGAAACTACGATCTGGGAAACATCGCGGCTTGTGGGTTGTTCACGTGCCGCTGTAGTGAGGACGTAACGAAAGTGGTGCCCAGATGGCCAAACGACGACCCGTCGGGCAGCCTTGTGCAGTTCGCAACTCATCGATGCTAGAGGAGAGCGGAGACTGTCGCGCATTGTCGACAGCGACCGCAGGGCCACAGTACGACAAATCCCCCGCAGCTACAACAGTGGTGATTAGGACAATGTGTCACAGCACACAGTTCATCACAGCTTTCTGCGCATGGGCTTTTGTGGCCGAATGCCCAGCCGGGTCCCCATGTTTACTGCATCTCATCGCCAACAACGCATGAAATGGGCCCAAGGTAATCGAGATTGGACCGTGGATGACTGGAAGTAAGTGACCTGGTCTGAAGAATCAAGATTCCTGGTGCATCACGTAGACGGCCGAGCGCGGATACGACAATTACCAATGGAAGCTATGTCACGTGGCGGCGGTGTTATGCTGTGGACGATCATTTCTTGGGACACTTTAGGTCCCATTATCCCAATAGCACAATCCCTGAAAGCTCTCAGGTATCTGAGCATCATTGCGGGCCGAGTTCCCCCATTCATGGCAACTGTGTTCCCTGCTGGTGATGGCCATTATCAACAGGATAATGAGCCATGCTACACTGTCAGAATCGTCAAGGAGTATTTCGAGGAACATACTGGTGACTTTCTGTTAATGCCTCAACCGCCTAATTCACCTGACATGAACCCAATTGAACATTTGTGGGTCGACTGGGAAAAGCGGGTTCGGGCTAAATCACCACCAGCCCGAAATGTACGGGAACTGGAGGAACTGCTGTTGGCATTATTCTACCAGATATCCCAGCATACCTATCGCCACCTCATCGAATCGATGCCTCGCCGATTGGCCGCTGCTTTGCGGGCTAAATGGGGAACTACAGCTCATTAGGTAGGTGGTCATAATACTATATTGGCTCATTGTGGTATTTTTTCAAATTTTATTATGGTTATTCAATAGCGAATTGCATTACTTTTCCAATTGCTATATTTTAACTGTGCATAATATAGAATTTAATTATTATTTAAACCTTCTGTTAAATTTAAGTAATTTTTTTAACCATGCCCAAATATATTTTGCAAAGTTGCATTCTACAAAAATGTGTTCAGGTTTCTAAAAGTCCACAGTATTTACAGTATGAGTCATTTGATAAATGAATTTTATGCAGCCATTTACAATTTGGAACGATGCTATGTGTAATTTTAAAATTTAAATTGCGAATGTGTGTTCCCAATTTTATTTGTATTTGTTGTTTCCAAATATATTTTACAAGTGGTGTGTTCAGTAGAGTTTCTAATTTTGTTTGATTTTTTAAATTTACAGCTTTATGGGAATTTTTTAGTTTTCATTATGTGTGATATTTTCAAGAATACAAATTTCACTTAATTTTCCCCAGAGATCACGAGGGTCAGCATATTGTTTCCTTGTGAAAAGTGGAAAATGTTTTCCTGCTTTCAAGGAGCTGAAAAACTTCAAATCCCGTCCGACCTGGAACTTCAAAATTCTAAAGGCCAGACGCTTTTGATTTTGAAAAATTTTTTCTGAGTGTTGAAACTCTTCAAATTTTACTTTTTAGTAGTAGCTGTTTAATTCCCAACTCCCCGAATTTAATGTCATTATATAATATTTCACGTTATGTTCTTCTTTGTACTTTGAAGTGAAATAAATATAGTCCAAGACACAGATTTTTGTCAATATATGTCGACACCAATTGAAAGAAGTATGACGCAGACTTCTGAAACCATGAAATTTTCCAGATGTTAAGTCAGCGGCAAAATATAATTTACAAATGTTTGACGGATTTTGTCAAGAGAGGATATAAAACAAGGGGTAAGTTGTCAAGCATGGGCACTTCATCTGGATGATATTCATATTATGTCTAATAAAAAGAAATATTCTCATTACATCGTTGTATGGAACAGGTTCCCTGAAAAGGATACGCTAATGCGCTATACAACGAAGAGCCAAAACATTATAACCGGAGCTTCTTTATGAAAATCGAAGCAACTGCAGGTAAACAACAGCGCATGTGTAGGTCATGAAAAAGTATAAATAACACTTAAAACTGAGCTCTGTTAATCGGTATTATTCCTGTTCTTCAAATGGGAAAGAGAGTGGACTTAAGCAAGTTTGACAGAGGCCAAAGTGCAATGGGTAGACAACTGGGTCAGAGCATTTCCGAGACGTCAAAGCTTGTACCATACTCACGGCCATCTGTGATGAGTACTTTCAAAAAGTGGCTCGAGAAGGTGAGAAACCCCGGATGACAAGCCAGATATGGGTCGACCAAAGCTCACCGAAGTTAGAGCTGAGTAAAATCCATGCCGTATGGTACCGGCCAAGATAAGGGTTATTGCGGCGCAACTCTCGGGTAATTTGAAAGCTTCTGACGGGAGTAATGTGTCACTGTTAGAAGAACTACCAAGATGTGTCTTTTCGCAGTTCTAGAGGACGATAGATGTCGCTGCCGCACTGGGCGAAACTCTCTCGCTCACTTCTACAGGCGAAGTGAAGTTGCAGTTGTTTCCTCCTCTCTCGTCGCAACGAAACCACTAAAAAATGGCGGTGTGTATGCTTGTCTTATTGTATGTAAAAACCAATGTCACCTTGTGTCTGTGTTAAATCAACCTGCAGTCATCAGTGAACTATTAGGATGCTGTGAGTCTACCTAATGTAAAAATAAAATTTTGGATTACCTAATGAATGGTAGCAAGTACTCTCTCTCTCCGTTCAGTATTCCGTTCAGCGAATTGGAAAATCAGTGCACATTATAGAGTATTAAATCATTAACAGTCACAACACGCATTACACCGAACCCTGCTGAAAATAAGGCTGCGTAACCGCTGGCCGCTCGCAATGCCCATGCTAACCTCGTCTTACTGTCGAAATGGGATGTAATGGGCACGCAAATATCAAAACTGGACCTTGAACGACTAGAAAAAGATAATCTGGTTCAATGAATCTCGTTTCCTGTTGTACCATATGGATAGCCGGGTGTGTGTACGTCGTTTTACTGGGGAAGCGTGTCACCAGGATGCACCTTGGGATGAAAACAAGCCAGTTAACGAAATTTAATACTTTAAGTCATGTTCTTCTGCAAAACCCTTGGTCCAGTCATTAACGTGCAGAAAACTATGAAGTCTACCACCTACCTGAAGATCATTGTAGACAAGGTCCATCCTTTCATGGCAACTGTGTTTCCCTCTGGTAACGTGTTCATGAACACAATGCGCCATGCCACACTGCCCAGATTGTTCGAGAATGGCTCGTGGAACATGAAGGAAACTTCCAGGAACCGGCCTGTCCTCCAAGTTCCCCTGATAACAATCCAATCGAGCTTCTGTCATTTGTGTTGGAACAGCAAATACGATCTGCGGCGGCTCAGTCACGTTACTCAAGACTTAAAGGATATGCTGGTAACATGTTGGTACAAGATACCACAATACACCTTTAGAAATCTTGTAGTGTCTATTCTCGCCCGGTAAGAGCAGTTTTGGCTTCACGTGGAGGACCAATATCATATTTGTCTGGTGGTCATAATGTTTTCGATCACCGGCGTACATGCTTTCTCCTCTCCTGATTAAGACGATGTGATGAAAATTGCAATTCCTTCAGGATCTTAGGGAACTGGTCTCGGGCTACTTTCGAACTCATGTGTTGATGAACACAAACCGAATCCAAAATCCTCTGTTGTAGCGTCTGCGTGCCAAGCGAGAGAAGAACTTTGCACGCTTAACCCCTTGGCTACCAGATGGCGTTAGCTGGAGCGCGCGTAAATGCCAGATTCCTGGACATACTGACCTTGCAAGGAAAAGTTATACATGGTTCAAAAAATAGGGATTCCGTATGATTCACAGAATGGTGCTGAACGCTAACGTATTTTATACCATATCTCATTCAACACGAACTTGGATTATATCTATTCACTATAATGGTATGCGATGAAATTCTCACAAGATATTCTGAAAACTACACAAAATGTAAAGAATGACTACGAGAAAAGAAATGACCCTCCAGAAGCCTTTCACAAGTTCGTTGACAATATTGTAGAAGGTTCCAGAGAAAAGCGGAACAGATGTTGGGTGTGCTACAATGTAGAAAAACAAAACCAAAATGACTATACTCTCATGTAACGCATGTAGAAAAGCTGTTTGAACCAAGGAACATTTCGAGCAATTTCATAAAGATTTGTAATTTTAATTCTGATTTTCCTATTTTTTCAACTTTTTGTAACCAAGCAAAAAAAAAAAAATCTAAAATGTTTTGTCTGTAATCCCAGTAAAACAAAATCTACCACATGATGTTTTTTTGTGCTGTTTACACTGGTTTTACACCTCAATACGTCACGTGTCCATTTGAGGTTACATGCGATTTTCGCTCTATACATAGCGTGTATCCCTTTGTGGTTATATCGTAGCCAAGGGGGTTAATGCCTAGCACGTTATCATCAGTTGGGTAACTCCTATGTTGCCTTAGCAACACTGTATTCAGGGCTCCTTAATTGTTTCGGGTGTCTTGGGAGCTTTTTCGAAGTCTTAGAGATATTCAAGGTTACTAGACGACAAGGTCATGCGCATCCTGCATTTCCGGTGATTGCTTTGTGACGTCACTGTCCAAATCGGCATCACGACTACCTAATCGCCACATTTTTTTTTTTTTTTTGTTTGCATCTGCACCATAGCAATACGTCGGATTTATTATTCGTAAAACAGCTGGAATAATCTTCATAAATTCTACCTGATCTATTAACGCATAATGTTTTGAATTTAAATTTTAAAAAAATTGGGGAATGTTGCCGAGATGCTTTTCCCATTCCTCATAAAGAAATTCATTATTATATGAGAATAATATGTTTTGTTGTGCATTTTCCCTTCTAAATTAACATAAAAACAGCAGAAATTCCCCTTCTAACTAAATTGGCATTCAAAAGTATAACCGGCGTTTTCCCGAAATTTACCGAACAAAAATGTTCGGGAGGAATTTTTGAAATCTCCGTTTCTAAAATATTCACATGGCTGTGAATTTCTTCTGAATTTAATGTAAATGTGCTTTTGCATAAGCTATAGTTCTGTGTTTGAGTTATAAAAATAGTTGGCAAGGCATATCTCCCTCCATAGCTACAGTTCCGATCTACGATTCACATGTTAGGACGGTGATGTCACTCTGTGACGTCACGATTATTCGTCTGCGAGGAAGGCGGGATGAGCAAACCTTACTGTCTATTAATCTTGAGAGATATTAAGATTTACTGACTGTGAAAAATACACGTAGCAACTGCTGCGTCACTCTGCATTTCGGCACATGATACGATCGCGTGCCTAATGCGAAGCGACATACAAGACAGTATATAACCCAAATCTATAACGTAAATAGAATTTAATATTTTTGGTTCACTAGATAGTCACATTGGCGCTCTTTGGTCCTTCGAGGTCCTTGTTCCACTAAACACTAACCAACCAACCAAGATAGCCAAAACATATCAGATTTAGGTAATAATGAATATATACAGAAGGTCGTTCACGGGATTTGTATGACGGAGTTTGTCGTGATCATTATACATATCAAACTGTACGCCCTCACTCGCGTCAAGGTCACTTTTTAAGTGTTGAATGCCGTAAACTACAGTGCTGGAAAAAATGTTAAGGTCGTGTAAAGAAATGCAAAAATGCAGACAATAGATGACTAATTTTATGGGGCGAACCGTTCAAATAGTGCTAATAAAAGTTTCAAACCCTTCTAAAATCAGCCGCCCCGGTGGCGCAGTGGTCTAAGGCGCTGGCCTCTGATCATTCGTCCGAAAGGGGTCCGGGTTCGTATCCCGGTCAGGCATGGATGATGTGTTTGTCTTACGGCACTGGCTCTCACCCTTCCCTGGTACCAGTGACCCTAAATTAGGGACGGGCGACTGCTTATAGCCCATTGAGTTGCTCACGGTGGTCGTTAAACCTTTAATAAAAAAAAAATCATAATGCGATAAAAATGTTTGCGGAAAAAAATAAAAGAAAACCGAATTAACCACATTTGCAGCTGGAAAAAATGATAAGGTCAGGAACTTTTCCCGAAGAGTATGTAACTTAGGTTGTTTCATGCATGTGTTGGAACAGTCGCCTTGATAAGCAGAGCACGTGGCAACGTGAGTGTTGGCTTTGAGAAGAGTATTGCTATGGCGAAGGGCAAAAAGTTGTCAGATTTTGAGGGCGTTAAAATACAAGGATCGCATACGAGTGGAAAGAGTGGTGCGGAAATTGCAAAGGCTATACGCCGATCCAAGACCGTAGTGAACAATTATTTGCGAAATCCATCTTCTTATGGACTATAGAAATCTACAGGTAGGCCAAAATCAATTTCAAATCGCATGAAACGTAGAGTTTGTAAACTTTCATGTGCTAACAAAAGGTCGTCCAGTGAAATTGTTCGTGAACTGAACTTGTCCTGCAGTGGCCGAACTGTGCGAAATGTTTTAGCCAACAATTCGAACATCCAATACATTAAGCTAAAGTCAAAACCCTACCTGAATGCTAAACATATATGTGCTCGAGTAGAGTTTGCAAAAAGACATATTACTTTCGGAAATAAGGGGAAAGACGTGGTCTTTTCCGATGAAAAGAAATTTAATTTGGACGGGCCTCACGGCTTCTCTAAATATTGGCAAGATCTGCGGAAAGAAAAACCCTATTTCTCAAAGCACAAATTCGGCTGAGGCTCAGTCATGGTTTGGGGGTATTCTCTGCTACTGGAAAAAACTCACTTGTAATTATTGGCACAAAAATTAATTCCGACAAGTACCAAGATATACTGACGGATAATTTACTACCTGTTGCTCTCCTTATGGCATCAGGAGATTGGATTTTTCAGCAAAACAATGCTAGCTAGTATCCACAACTCTCGGTCTACTAAAGCGTGGTTTGAAGCCAATGACGTTCGTGTTTTGGATTGGCCTTCACAGAGCCCCGACCTCAACCTGATGGAAAACCTTTTGGGAATAATGGTGCGCTCTGTCTACAAGGACTTCAGACATTTCCAGACAAAAGTGGCCATGCAAACAGCATGGGCAAACATCGAAATTCCGACACTAACGAAACTTGCAAACTCTATGACTGATAGATTGATTGCAGTCATTCAAAAGAAAGGCAAACTATTAGACTATTAAGTGCTAAATTGCTCAAACATGTATGCCGACCTTATATTTTTTTCCAAAATGAAAATGGTCTAATAATTACAATTTTATATTTCATTGTTAATTATGCAACATTCGCATAAATATTTTGTCTGTACTCCGATTATACATTGTTTTGATACTGTGTTAAATTTTAGGACCTCTAGAATTGTAGTACTTATGTAATAAGCTGTTTTGTGTGCGACCTTATGTTTTTTTCCAGGGCTGTATTATAATTTGACACAGACGATGCTCACAAATATAGCCGATTACTGAGAGGGATACACCACAGCGCTGTTTGACGCTAAGTAGTTATTCCTAACTATCTATGCTGTATTGCATAGCAAAGATGCACCGACGAGTCATTACATTATGACCACCTACTTAATGAGACGTAGGATCCACTTTAACCCGCCAAACAGCGGCCACTCGGCGAGGCATTGATTCGATAAGGTGGCGATAGGTATCCTGGGGTATTTGGTACCATAATTTTTCAACAGCAGGTCTTCCAGTTCCCGTACATTTCCGTGTGGCGGTGATTTAGTTCAAACCCGCTTTTCCAAGTCGAGCCACAAATGTTCGATTGGGTTCATGTTAGGTGAATTTGGAGGTCAGGGCATTAACAGAAAGTCACCAGCATGTTCCTCGAAGCACTCCTTGACGATTATGGTAGTGTGCCATGGCGCAGTATCCTGTTGGTAGTGGCCATCAATAGCAGCGAACACAGTTGCCATGAATGGGTGAACTTGGCCCGCAATGGTGTTCAGGTACTCGACAAATATCAGGGATTGTGCTATTGGGATAATTGGGCCTAAAGGGTCCCAAGAAAACATCGCCCACAGCATAACACCGTCGCCACCGGCCTGTTTATGCCTAACAGTGCGTCCAGGTTCCATAGCCTCCGTTGATAATTGGCGTATCCGCGTTCGGCCGTCTACGTGATGCACTAGGAATCTTGATTCGTCAGACCAGGCTGCTTTCTTCCGATCATCCAGGGTATAATTTCGATGATCTTAGGCCCATTTCACGCGTTGTTGATGATCACGTGCAGCGAGCATAAGGACCTGGCTAAGCCTTCGACTACGTAGGCCTGTTCACAGAACGCAGCTATGAACTGCGTGCCGTGACACATTGCCCTCATCGCTAATGTTGTATCTTCGGGTGATTTGTCCCTATGTGGCCTGGGGTCGCTGTGAACAATGCGCAACAGTCTCCTCTCACCTCTGGCATCAGTGAGCTGCAGACGGTTCGTCGTTTGGCCATTTGTGCACCACTTTTGATACGTACTCACTACAGCGGTACGTGAACAACCCACAAGCCGCGCCGTTACCGAGATCTTAGTTCCGAGGCCCCCTGCCATCACAATTTGTCCTTTATCAAACTCCGATAAATCGGCAGCTTTTTCCATTCTGACTCCGAACACTCTACTAACCGGAAGGAGGTCTTCGGGTTGTATATATACTGCTCTGTGACCGGCGGTTTGTCAGACGCCAGTTGAGTGGTTACAGTGCTATTGATTGCAGATAAATTTGACTGCAAATACTAGAGACTCTGCCAGCAGAATGAGGGGGAGTGTTTACTCTCCTCAAATTTTTTATTATTTTCGTTTTTATGAAAAGAGTGTTTCGGTGCAGTCGCTAGCCTTAGCATAAAACTGCCCTTGTTAGGGCAAACTCCAAGCGCAGTCATAGTACTGTGCACAATTCTGACAAACTAGCTGGTACGTCGTCGTCGTGCTGGTTCCCCTAGTCCAAGAACTAGGCCAAATCCCGCACTCAACCGGAACCAAGTTTTGGTCACAGCGGAGAGCCCCATGATGCCGCTGGACACTTGGTTTTCTCGAACGACATAAGTCTAACTGACCAGGGACACAGATCCCAGGCCTTGCACTCGGTTAGCAACTAAAGTTGAAAGATGTCTCAGAACGTGGGGGCCCCAACCTCCGGTTCAAGGAGGCCCGCTGAGGCCGACTGTGACTTGGAGACTCCGTCGGAGTTCGCAAGCGCTGTCATTTCCTTCTTCCAGGAGTTGGAGCGAATTCTCGAGAATCTTGCCAACAAGGTATTGGTGAATGCCGGAACCAAGATTCGGAAGGTAGCTAACAAGCTACAGGACGCTTACACTAAGCAAGTAATAGAGATGAGTCTCGCCCAAGGAGACTCCAGGAAAGAGGTGAGCGCGCAGGCGCGGCACCTAAGTCCTATTCTGAAGTGGCAAAGACTAAACCTAGTAAGGGGATCACGGCTCCTAGGCAAAAAGTTGTCGCAAAAAAGGACGAGAAGAGGCACGTGCTTCTCGTTTACCCGGCATCAGACGAAGGTCACCCTACCTCTGAAGAAGTCAAAGCCGCACTTCAGTCACAAATTTGCCCAGCTAAACTCCAAATTGGAGTGAGGAACGTGAGAAAGGTCAATGGGGGAGGAGTAATGGTGGAGTGCTCTTCCGCCAAAAATGTGGAAAAATTGGACTCTGAGCTGAAAAGCAATTCAGTGACTAGGGACAATCTCCGGTCACGGTTGCCAGCTAGGAAGAATCCGAAGTTCATAGTGTATGGTATCGACGAACACTTATCACGGGAACAAGTGGAGAAATGCCTCGTGGAGCAAAACCCTGAGTTGGATGAGAACAGACTCCAACTCAAGTTTTCATTGAAGGCCAAAGGTGGGAATCGCCACTGGGTCGCAGAGGCGGAACCACTTACCTTCAAAAATTTGATGAGACGAGGCAAGCTCGGTGTGGACTGGACCATCCACTCGGTTAGGGAATACCTGAGGGTGATCCGGTGCTTCAGGTGCAACGGTTTCGGGCACTTTAGGTCGAAGTGTTCCGAAGAGCAGGATAGGTGTGCCCGGTGTGGGTAAACCGCGCACACGCGCCAGGAGTGTAGCAATTGCCCACGCTGCACTAACTGCTTGGCAAACAACAGGAAATTTAGGAGTCGAGTGGAAGTTGGCAATTCGAGCCTAGAAAAGGAATGCCCAAGCCTTGTCAGAGAACTCGCTCTACTCAAAGAACGCTCTCACTATGGCTGAAAGACCAAAGAGAGGCGTTAAGGTGCTTCAAATCAACTTGCACTATGCACGGGCGGCTAGGGCGTAGACCCTGGTGATAGCCACAGAGCAAAATGCTCATCTTCTGCTCGAGCAATAAACTTTCGTTCGGGGGGGGATTAGTAGGCTTCCCTAACTTCTAACTTCTTCCGGATCTACCACCCTATGGAAAAACCCAGGGTAGCCACGGTCGTCAAAGATCCGTCCCTAGTGGTTCTCGAGATGAAATGCACTAAGAACGTGGTCGCCCTGGGAGTTGAAAGTGGCGACAAGAGGTTTTTAATGGTGAACGTATATAGTTCTCCAGCGAGCGATCTGAGAGGTACGCTGAATGAGCTAATGGATCTATTAGGGAATTTCCAGAGTCATGAGATAATCGTAGCTGGTGATCTTACCGCGAAGAGTCCTCTCTGGACCCAGCAAGACGAGGACGAACGCGGCCAGCTATTGGTAGACTTTACCAATGCGGCAGACATGAGAATCATGAACGATCCAGAGAGGTGGCCTTCCAAGGATCGAAGGGCTCTTCGTGGATTGACGTGATCATTTTCAGGGTCTCTCAGCGCAGCCTCGTCAAGAATTGGCAAGTAATGGACGATTAAACTACAGTTACCATTTAGCGTTGACTTTCGTTTTAGGCTCGGAAAGGCCCGTCCGACCCAAGCGCAAAAGATTCTCTATGAAGAATCTCGACTGGTTGGCGTTTAAAGCCAAAAGCCAAGCTACCTACCCTGTTGGGGGTAGGAGGGTAGAAGAGATTGGAGAGGTGTCAAACCTAAACTCCCTCTTTGAAGAACTTACCAGTCAAGTAACAGCGATATGCGAGAGTAGCAAGGGAAGGAAAAGGGGAGCCAAGGATCCCCACTCCTGGTCGTCCGAGAAACTAAAAGCTCTAAGGGCGAGAGCTAGGCGGAGTAGCAAAGCTCTGCAAAGATCAAAAGCTACACCGCAAGATAGGGTATGCACAGCCGTGCATAAAGAGCTCGTTCAGCATATAGAGGAGAACTGAATCTCTCTAAAATCTCTTGATGGAGGAAACTGTGTGAGTTCCAAACACCGGCTGACCCTTTCGGGATCCTCTATTAGATTGCAAGGGGATCCATCGCAGAACCGCTGAAGCTGGCAGCGGTCGAAAGGCCAGATGGAAGCCTATCAACGATTCTTGATAGTAACATAGAGAGTCTCTTGGATTACCACTTCCAAAGGAGACGAGGGAGAACGGGACTCCCCACGACAAAGGGAAATGAGGGATGAATGTCGGATCCCGCGAAGCACTGGTGAAGACCCCCTTTCACAAGAGATGAGGTGGAGAATGCTCTCTCCAGTCTAAACACTGGCAAAGCACCAGGCAAGAATGGGTTGGACCTCAGCATAGTTAGAGAAATCTACTATGCGAATCCCGAGTACTTCGTGGAGCTCCTAAACGAATGCCTTGGGAGGGGTATCTTCCCAGACTTGTAAAAGACAGCGGTGCTAGTCCTTTTCAATAAGATTGGAAAGAACAAAAACGATCCCGCAGCCTACAGTCCCATTTGCCTTCTTTCTGCGTGGAGTAAGGGGCTCGACTAGCTCATTACGAACAGAGCGCTAGGCTTTCTCATGAAGCAGGGAAAGCTAAACAGGAACCAATTCGGTTTCCTTCCAGAACGTTGCGCAACGCAGGCAATTCGCAGCCTCAGAGAGAAGGCAGAAAGAAGCAAAGCGGAGGGGCTCCACACCTGCTTCATCTCACTCGACGTGAGGGGGCTTTCAACAGTGTTTGGTGGCCAATGGTTTTAATAAAACTTAAGGAACTTGTTCCGGCTAATCAGTAGCTACCTGTCTGAAAGAAGGGTCGAGTTCGAAGCAGGGAATGGGCAATGGGCAATACTCGCGTTCGTACCACAGAGGGTATCCGCAAGGATCCAACTCCCGGCCGCTATGGTGTAACATCGTTGCAGACGACGCAGCTTTGAATCTAGACCTGGGGCCGGCAGTGGAAATTAAAGCTTATGCGGACGATTTCTTTCTCGTGGTCTCCACTTCAGGGAGGCACGTGATCGAAAGGGAAGCGCACAGTGCCCTAACTATGCTGGAAAATTGGAGCAGGGAAAGCAAACTTTGCCTCACGCCTGAAAAGACCTCTCTCTTAGCAATCGCAAAAAGTGGAGTTACGAAAACACCACCTAAGTGCAAATTTCTAGGGTGCACTATCAAGGCAGTGAGACAAATGAGATACTTAGGTGTGGTCCTTGATAAGAATCTGTAGGGGTTGCCCGACTTAAGACAACTTCGCACAAGGTGCGCGCTGATCCTAAATACATTGAATGTCATGACGTTATCGGGAAAAACCTAGAAGGCTATCTATCAGAGATGATTAGAAAGAATTCTGACGTATGACAGTGGGGCATGGTGGACCCCCCAGTCAGAATGAAAAGGGGCATAAACCAAATCCAAAGGTTGGCCCTGGTAGGGATCACAGGCTGCTTTCGCACAACCTCGACCCTTGCACTCCAGGTGCTGGCGGGGTGTGAGCTGGCAGACCTAGTAGTGTAAAGGGAGGCAGCAATGCACTGCCGAAGGTCAGGCGAGGACTCCTACCTTCTCGGTGTGCCACATCAAGCCTCCAACATGGAGATGGAAAGGGTGGACTGGACTTTCCACCCGGCAGAGGAAATTTTCCCACAGTGGGACAAGGTGAAGCCCACGGGAGTGGGGCATGAGCTATTCACTGATGGCTCAAAGCTAAGGGGACAAGTGGGTGCAGGCTTCTACACGCTTTCGGATGGAAACGAAGCGACCGCATAATGCGTAAAATGATCACAGAATGCTTCTGTCTTCCAAGCAGAACTTTTGGAAATAGAAAAGGCACTTACCTGAGCTCTCCCCAGTCGAAGCGACGAAGTAATAAAACTCCACTCAGACAGTGAGTTAGCACTGCAGGCTCTGAGTAAATTCAGAGGGAGAACCCCATCGTCCAGATGATCAAAACCCTCCTGAGGGCGGAGTGAGATGGGGCAGTTAGCTTCCACTGGGTACGAAGCCATGTCGGGGCCCAGGGAAAAGAACAGGCCGACCAGCTGGCGAAGGAAGCCACGCTGAAAGAGACGCAGAAGCATCCGTGCAGCATTGGCACGACAGACCATGGCCAAATGGCAGGTTAGATGGGACATGGGAGAAACAGGTCGGAAGACACGCCAAGTGTTTCCAAAGATCTCGACCAAGCGAGCGCAAACTAACAAGTTCCTGAATCAAGTACTCAGCGGCCATGGCATCTGCCCTGAATACTTTTGCAGATTTGCAATCAGGAACTGCACTTGTCCCTGTGGAACACGATTGTCAAGCATTGAACGTTGCGTGCTTGAGTGCAGTCGCTTCGCCGAATGGAGAAACACACTGATCCCAGGTGAGCAAAAAACGTGGAGATTGGATCTGCTCATCCAATCATCCGTAAACAGGAGGGGTATCATAGGTCTAGTAGAGCGGCTAACCCTCGAGCAGCATACGATTTTCCCCAGTCAAAGGGGAACCGAGTCGCAAGGGATGAACGTGCACACCGAAAGCGACTCGGATACGGAATGAGGTCAGCAATCAAAGAAGATAAAAGGTAAGAGTAATACCTATGTAAATACCTTGTAATTACACATTGTTTCATTCTCAATATTGTAAGTCCTAAGCATGAGGACAGTGTATATAAATGCGTGTAGGAATTTTGTTTGCTAATAAAGGGAAATAGCTTCCCTAAAAACCTAAAGCTGTTCGAGGGGTAAACAATCTCCCAGTCAACCCTCAAAATTTAACGGCCTATCCCGCCAGCCAGTGCGGGAACCCAGCCAAAGTGCGCTAGGTCGGCGGCCAGCAGAGACATCGCTGGCTGGTCTCTGGACTACAGGGGGTGGCGGAGCCCCGAACCGGCGTCTCAAGGATGGAAAACTATCGAAACATTTCAAATAAACCCAAAGAGTTCCATTAGTCTCCGTGGAGCCAACCATACTGGCGGAACGAGACAATGAAATCAGTATATATACTGCTCTGTGAACATTGTCTGCGCCACCATTCGATCTCCAGACGCGCTCATTTCTCTAGGCTTGCGGTAGTCATAATGTAATGGTTCATCGGTGTATTTTGCCCAGTTTGATTCTCACGATTAGTACGAAACACATGCATTAAATCCCAGCAAATATCTTTCTGCAGGTGTTATCCCAAAGGTGAAGATGTTGGTGCCTGAACCAAATCCGGCGACGCAACGTACCATCGTATCGAAGACGGAAGTATCTGTAGAAACCGTTAACACCATAATCCACGAAGATTTAAATTAAAAAAACCGTCACAAGAGCCGAGTGCACAAGGTCCTCCCGAAGCATATTTTGGAGAGAAGGACGACCTGCAGAAAGCTTTATGAAAAATGCCTGGCCTACGAAATGTTGAAGCAAACACACCGGCCATTGAATTAGAAACCTTTGTGCAGATAAACGTCACTAACGCAGCATATATTAAAGAAAAAACGTATTCACGTGCGTAACGACGTGATCTAGGCAACTATTTAAGACTGTTCTGGTCGGTAATCGTCAATCACAATGCGAAAAAAAGATCTTTTAAAGTTCGATAAAGGCTAATTCTGGGTGCCCGTCTTACTGGAGCGACGATTTGGAAGTTGACAGGTTTTTGAGATCCCCGATTCTTCAATCAGTGTAAAAATAACTCACATTTCTTGTCTATGAGGTATGATTACGGCGCGACTACAATCTGGCAGGAACGAGAACGTCGTCGTCTCCGAAGGCTCGTACGGGTGAAATAATATTTCTTATCTGCAGCAATTGACCAAATTACTAATTGAGGGCTGTTCCCGACCTCATATCTCAACGAATAATGCGTAAGGAATTGAAGAGGTTCGATATTAGTAGTCGCATGTTAATTCGGAAACCACTGATTTTGGCCAAGAACTAGAAAGTTCGTCTATAGTGGTGTCAGAAACCCCGTGACTGGACACTGGAAGACCGGAAAAAAGTCATGTCGTCCGACGAGTCGCGGTACACATTTTTCTGTACCGAAGGTAAGCAGAGAACTTGACAGGAGCTCCTTGGAGCAATGAACCCAGTTACCTTGTAACCACAACTCATGGTTTTGATGGTGGTGTCATAGTATGGGACACATTCGGTTGGTATGGAACGGGTCCCGTCATATTGCTAAAAGGTCAGGTGTCCTCCAAGGATTATCTGAGCATTGTTGGTGATCAAGTCCATCTTGCAATGTTGACTTTCTATCCAGCAGGTTACAGCTGTTTCATTGACGTCCATGCTGCTGTCTATAGCACAGCATGTGCTCAGCAGTAGTTCAGTTAGCATGGTAGTGACTCCATAATCTTTCTTAGCCCCCCCCCCAAAGCCCGGATCTGAACTTTATTGAGAATATATGAGAAATGTTAAAAGAGATCTAGGAGTAAAGACCTCTTCCGTCAAATATGAGCCAATTAAAGTACTATCTGGTGAACGCCTGCTATGCGTAGACGTAGACGTAGTCCAGCACCATGTAGAATCTATGCCAACTGCATACGTGTGCATTTAAGGTCCAACCCGGTTTTGAATAAAATTTTCTAATTCAGTGGCTGACATGTTTATGTAGTCACTCGTTTATCAATGAGATTGCAACAACTCCGCGCAATTTAATATTGGCAGGCCGGTGCCAAGGACTTTTTTGTGTAGTCATCGGTTTATCAATCAGCCTGCAATAAACTCCAGGCAATTTACAATTGGCAGACCGGTGCCAAGGCTTTTATAAAATAGTAGCGATAATGCAATAAAACCTTTCCTCAAGGCTTAATGACTGTCGGTGGATCCTTGTACCGCTGCAACCTGCAGTTTCATCGGATAGCTAAAAATGCTAAGTTAACTCAGTATATTACCATATACAGTTTCGGATACACCAATTTATGAGAAGGAAGTGGCGACGCCGTGCGGTAGTGCTAAATCCTGGTGGTATCTACCAAGACAAAGCGTCAAGACACATACGTCGAAATCAACCCAAAATACTTTACTCCAGATGGACCAGAAGGCTGAGATTCAGGCAATACCACATAGCAACATCCATGTCAAATCCTCTGACTGCTGTACGATCGAATTCTGCGGCTTTGGATGGCAGAAACTTACTCCCACCATCCAAAGCCGCAGACAACCACATACAAGAAATGGTCTTTGGAAAGTCTGCAAGAAGAAGAGATACAGTATTAGTGTTATTACTCCTCAAAACAGTCTTCTACAGGGGAAATACATTGTATAACGATAGCGGCAACGATGCGCCGTCAGATCGAATACTATCGGTGGTGGGGAAAAGTTTTTTTTACTATCTCTGTCTCCTGAAATTCGTTATCATACGACGTAGATTCTGTACGACATTCTTTGCTATCAGTTTTATGGGGTTTCTTTTCCGCTTTTGATGAAGGAAAGGGGAACGAGACTGAAGAAAATTATCAAAATACAGGACACATTCCAGTCAGTCATTACCATAGACGGTATCACGAACATCTGTTGATCCTTCAGAGTAACACAGATAATAATAATAATAATAATAATAATAATAATAATAATAATAATAATAATAGTCACATCCATAATAATAATAATAATAATCCTCACCATCCCTAGGGACAAGTGAAGCGCAATTATGTTCCATGAACTCTGACGCGCCTGCCCAGCAGGACGTACACGACATAAAGGCAGATAGCAGCGACAACGAACGTCCGCGTAGTTCAATTGGTAGAGTGACTTATTACGGAATGAGGAAGCCTGGTTCGAGCCCCGGCGTGGAAGAAATGACGGAGAAACTTACTTCGTTATAATGGCGCCCGAACTTTCCGGATGACCCGGCCGTTCAAGATCTCGCAATGGTATGATGTTCTTTCCACACCGCGAGATAGGAAAAATAAGAGAATCCCTTCTCCAGCGCTTGAAAACATGAATGTGTGTGATGTTGCATTCCACACACCAGATTGACTGGGAGTTCTCAAGTGCACGTTCTACAGCGGATGGCTGCCTGCGACGATTTATGGTCACGGCTGACCCGTGGGTCATGCCGCCGGCCCTCTTTCGGGGGGGAGATGAAAAGGCAGATAGCAGAAATAACGAACGTCCGCGTATCTCAATTGGTAGAGTGACTTATTCCGGAGTGAGAGGACCCGGTTTCGAGCCCCTGCGTGGAAGAAGTGACGGAGAAATTTATTTCGTTATAGAACACTTAGCCTCTCTTTGTCTGAGAACGTCCGTGCAGGGTGAAGAGCCACATCTTGCCCGAGGTAGCTCTGTTCAAGATGGCAAAACATGGCGGATCTAGAGGAGTGAACCGCGAAAAAAAAATCCCCCTTTCTAAGGTGTGAGCAACCGTGCCGAGAGACAGCATCAGAAGATATTTTTTTGATTGGAGGTGTATATTAAATTATTTATTGGACTTGGTTGACAGATTTTACACAGTATAGACATTTTGTGTTTCAACGTTAACAATGTACGTAGGTGAACAAGGAACTCAGAGTAAACCCCCGAAAGGCAAACGCAGACAACCGTGTCTTAACTGGGATTGGAACCCAGACCCATCCGTTGGGCGAATGATCAGAAGCCATCGATCAGTTCACTGCGCCACCTTGGCAGCCGCAAGACATACTGGTCATCCATGTGACATTCTCAGAAAACTTTGAAATTTTCAACGCCCTGGAGCTTGGAATCGAACCCCGCATATCCCGATTACCGTTCGAGTATGCTAACCATTACAACGAATTTTCAACGAATTTTCAACAACTTTTCAACGAATTTTACAACAAATTTTCAACAAATTTTACAACGAACTTTCAGAAATTTTTAACTTCCTGGAGCGGGAATCGAACCCCGCATCTCCCGATTACCGTTCGAGTATGCTAACCATTACACCACCCAGGACAGGGAAATTCCAAGCAACTGAGACAAAGGAATCAGGAGATGCGAGGTTCGATTTCCGCTCCAGGACGTTTAAATTTTCAAGTTTTCTGAGAAGTGTTACCTGGATGACCAGTAAGTAATAAAAGCAAATTCAGTTTGCTTTGAATATTCTTAAGAATAATATAAAAGATAAGTTCTAGCATCGCCTTAAAATGATTCTAAAGACATGCCTAAACACAACTAATAAAGTGAAAACAATTAATACCTTTGTGGGCCCGGTTCTAACTTATTCTTTTGGTATTATCAGATGGTTGAAAACAGACCTTGAGGAATATTAACAGAGCTGTGAGATCAAGTGTGACCCAACATCAAATGAGACACTCAAAGGCAGCCGTAGAGCGCATCACACTCCCACAAGAAGAAGGAGGAATATTAGGTATTCTTGATACAAAACGCCTTCACGATGCGCAAATTTTCTCACGGCAGAAACACTTTCACTATAAATGTAATGACAATAATATGTTTGATGTCATATGTGCTGCAGACAAAGAGAGATTTTCACTGATGTTAAGTAAACCAGCTGCTAAAATAGAAGAATCGTCTACGGAAGACCCGATTCGAAAATGGAAGCAAAAGGAACTTCATGGGGCTAATCCAAACTAATTAGACAGACCAGAAGTTGACAAGAAAGCCTCAAATCAGTGGTTGAAGCGAGGAAAATTATATGGAGAGATTATTGGGTTTATGATGGCTATTCAAGACAAAGTATTGCAACCAAAAACTACAGAAAATATATTTTAAAGGAGGATCTGCAAAGTGACAAATGTAAAACATATGGTAGTTGCAGTGAGACCATTAAACACATCTGCGAAGGATGCACCACGCTAGCACACGTTGATTATATGCAGCGACATAATAATTTTGCTAAGATGATACATCAACAATTAGTGCACGATACAGAACTATCAGTGTCAGAAGTACCATACTCTAAATATCAACCCACTAAGGTACTACATAATAAACAACACAAATTACATTGTGACCGTGAGATTAAAACAGACATAACCATCTCTGCCAATCATCCAGAAATAGTGTTATATGACAAAAGGCAGGACTAAGCAGTCATTATCGACATATCAGTACCGTTGGACCGTAATATTCAGAATGACAAATGTAGAAGATGTAGAAAGATTCCTGTATGCAACAAAATTCAACTAGTATGTAGAACTGGTTGCGGAGATAAAACAGATGTGGAAGCTGAAAAAGAGTTCACAAACGTCCACTGATTATCTCTGCAACTGGTATAATTCCTCAGACTCTTACACGTGTGTATAACTCAGCTTGATGCTTTAGGTATAAAACACCTAAGGCCCAAAATCCAAGTAGCAGTAATTCTTGATACGCGCCACATCGTACGCCGATTTTTAAACCATGAATGACTATGTCTTTACTTGACTTTATGTCCGTACTGACAACAGGACAATGCTACAGATGCCGTTGCTGTAGATGAGAAAATAAAATAAAATAAAATAAAATATAATAATAATAACAATAAGCAGAAGAAAATGTGCAATTTCGGAATAAACAACAAATATTTTATAAATTACTGAAACAAAAGGCAGTTCAAATAAACAGCCGCCCATGTATGAACGACGTCTTGAAATTTTGGAAAGAAATTTGGGAAAGCCCAGTTGAACATAATAGAAATGCCTCGTGAGTCAAAGATGTTTGTAATGGTCAGAAAGGAATACACATGGATAATCTGATGATAACAACTGATATGATTAAACAGCAAGTAAAGAATGTGAAAGGCTGGAGTGCACCTAGGCCAGATGAATTGCATGGATTTTGGTTAAAGTATCATACAAGTCTTCATAAACGTATAGCTATGCAATTAAATATAATGCTACAGAGTTCTACCACAGAAGATTGGATGACAACAGGTCGCACATTCCTTATAATGAAAGACCAAGAAAAAGAAAATGAACCTACAAACTATCGCAAAATTACTTGCCTCCCAGCAACATTCAAACTTTTCACAAGAGTACTAGTAAGATCAATATATGACTACTTATGAGAAAACAATTTGTACCCAACTGAAACGAAGGGAAATTTCAAAAGGTCAAGAGGCACAAAAGACCAGCTACCAATCGACGAAATGGTACTACAAAACTCCAAAAGACGAAAAACAAATTTGAATATGACATGGATTGATTATAAAAAAGCCTTTGACTCACTGCTACACTGCTGGATAAGTACTTGTCCAGAACTATTTGGAATTGGCAAGAACATCTGCCGATTCCTCAAAGAAAATATGAAAAACTGGAAAAAAAGTTACATGCATATGGTGAAGAACTCGGAGAAGTTAGTATAGTGCGTCGCATAAATATAGAGACAGAACAAATTCTCGAATAAAAAAGAAACAACAACGAGCTAAAATGTGCACCTTATATTTATAGCAAAAATAGCATAGGACACGCAGCTGCGCAATAGTTTGACGGAAACATTACAGTTCCAACGCCAAGTACAAGAAAAAAACAGAAATACACTGTCTCGAAAATATAAAGACTTATTAGTTATAAGCACCTCCGGTACGAATAGTGGGGCCGTTGTTCCAAATAACACTGAAAATCCGATGGGGCATGCTGTCCACCAAGTGATGTAAGTGTTCTGGGCGGAGTGCGTACCAGCTTCGTTCAATCTGCTCTTTCAATGCCACCACACTTGAGAACTGCCTTCCATTCGCATACATACCACGAGAGAGGACACCCCAGAGGTTCTCGATAGGGTTCAGATCTGGACTGAGTGGTGGCCAATCCATTACGGTCACATGATGAGTGTTGAACCAGCTTTTCGTTGATGCAGACCGATGGATAGAGGCATTGTCTTGCTGGAACAGATAATCAACACCCGCTAGAGTTTCGGCAAACGACAGAAGGTGGCTGCTGAGTATGTCCTGATACATTTCGGAGTTTTGCCTGCCTTGCAGGAAAGCGATATCCGTTGTCCCATTGAACGCAGAAGCTCCCCAGACCATCACAAACCCTCGTTTTTTTTGTCTGCTGAAGAAGATGCGTGGCTCGAGTCGTAAATCATGCCAATAGCAGTTCCAACCGTCAGGGCCGTCCAGGATGAACCTTTTCTCATCGGAGTAAATAGTTGTGATCCACTCGTCCGTCCAGTGCATGTGGCTGCTTGCCCATAACAATGTAGCTTCCTTGTAGCGCCGCGTGAGGTGTGGTAGACGGCGCATTTTACGGAGCACAATGTTGCGACTTTCTTTGATTCGTCGATGAAATGTGTCCTTTGAGACGGTGACACCAACAGTCCCAGAAACTTGACGTAGTCAAAACTTTTGCGATGAAATAAAACGCATGATGGCACGATCATCTCGTTTGGTTGTTATTCGAGGCCTTCTAGGCCGTTTTCTGGTAGTTAACGCACCGCGTTTCAATAAAGTTTTACAAATGACTGCCCTACTCCTCCCCACGGCTTTACAAATTTTCGCTACAGGCAATCCATTTGCTCTCAGTCTCCAAATCTTCTGCACCTCCTCACCAGAAAGTTGACTGTTGCGTGGCATTTTGGCAAATGAATGTCTGACGGTAGGTCCGCTGTCTTTTGCAGGCTGGACCTAATTACGGTCCATGCGCGTGCGTACGACATGCTAATTTGTACATCTCATTTGCATGTGGCTACTTTACATAGTTGTCTTTATATTTATGAGAAACCCAAAATTACACTATTTCACTTTGTGGTGTTCTTTACACACAATCCGGTCATATAGACGGATTGAAACGTTTGTTGTAGGGTTATGTCTAATTAGGTACCACTTTAGCTTCCTACCTATATTCGTACTGCGTTCACGTCTCAAAGTAGACTGTCTCTAAATTTATGCGACGCACCTTATCAAGAGGCAAATTTCAAGGGGATTCTTATTTGTCTTTATTGTTTAATATCTCTTTTATTCCATTGCCAATGATTTTGAAAAAAAAACAAAAAAAAAACGGACTACCACATTTCGGACCAAGATGGAAAAAATAACCATCTGCTGTACATGGATGATTCTAAATTGTATGCAAAAAGTGCCACCGAACTTGAAACATTGCTGAATACAGTGAAAATATTTAGTGATGATGTACGAATGGAATTTGGATTGGAAAACTGTGCAGTATATCCATTAGGGTGGGCCGAAAATGCACTTTTTCACCGATTTTTGAAAATAATAACAGCCGAGTGTGGAGAAGTTGCCCCTTGGGTTTTTTAGTTTCCATGTAAAATTTTTTTTTCAAATTGGACAATATCTTCTGGTGCGGCTGACGCCTCTAAATTTGGGAATGTAGGCCACAAGAGCCATTTTATTTCCGAAAACACAATTCTTCTGGATTTTCGAAATCGTTATCAGCCGAGTTCGGTAAAGTTGTCCCTTGGGTTGGTTAGTAAATGTGTAAAACTTTTTTGAAATTGGACAATGTCTTCTGGCGCTATTGGCGTCTTTAAATTCAGGACCCCCCCCTCTATCTTCTTTACATGATACACTCTCATAGTTAAAAATGCAAATCAACCCCGAAAAGGCCTCTTGGTCTTACACATTTCTTATCACCGTTGTAACTTCTCCCCAGCCCTTAATGACGTCATACATTCCTCACTCGGACTGACTCATTCTCCCTCAGTCACGTGCGTGCTGCACTCTCCTTACAGCATCATCCGTATGCAAGGTTGAAGGTCGTCCGAATCGAACGTCGTCCTCGACTTCCTCTCCCCCCTCTCGGAACCCCCTATGCCAGTTGCCGTGAATTCGCGCAGGCGTCTATTTTCTTGTCTGAGATAAGAAATCAGTCTAGGAACGTTTAGGACAAAGGTTGTATTTATCAGTCAACGAGCAGAGGTGGTCTAGCGTGGAGGTATCTAGTAGGTGGGCACAGTTAGTGTCGTTTGTTCACGTTCATTTCAAATAAGGTCTCAAAATATACTCAATACTCATTCATTAGTCATTAGTTAGAGTTACTCAATCACAGTGGCCCCACGATATCAATCAACTAGAAAAGTGACTAGTTGCTTCGGTTTTTGATCACCTGAAGAGCTGAAGACTAACATACCAACTTACAGTCAAGTTATGAAATTTTACCTAATTGTTACGCAACAACTGAAATCCTCAAAGCACGGCAGTGATCCGGCATTTACTGATGTTGCCAACGTTTTTGCGGAAAAGGTGGCCCATTTATGGAAGAAAGCTTCAATTCCCACAATTTCTCACAAAAGAATTCTCCAGATTTTTCGATCTTATCATATAAAGTATAAAATTTACTGAAGAGCAAAAGCAAGTCAACCGAGTCATACAGAGACACAGAAAAGCAATTTTAGGATGACTCCGAGAACACTCTTTTCGACATTGCCACATTCAAGGGTCACTTATTTTCAGCATGCTCCTGCGAAAAGTACCGAAAGATTTCACAAATGGAACAGCCATTTTTGGTTGATCAGCGAACAGTCAGGCAAATGATTATTGCTGGCGTCGATTCAAAAACACGTGAAAAACTACTCCGCAAACAAAATAGGCAATCTAAGATAATGGCAATCGCTTTAGAAACAGCTGCTTCATGTTTTTTCACTAGTGAACAGGAATAGGAAGACCCCAAGTCTACGTTCAAGTCATCTGGCCTAGAGGATTGTGGCAACCAAGCAGAATTTGACAGTGAAACGGCTAATGACAAAGATTACACACCTTGTCATTAGCGGTTTCACCTCCTAGATGCCAAACATTCCTTGGAAGAAAACAAAATTTCCAAAAAAGGTCAGCCAGATGAGAATAAAACTTCTAACCACAGCGCTTGCGTGTGATAGTGTAGGTATTGGAGACAGGCCTGCAGCGAAAATGATTTCCGCAGTCCTGCAAGATGTCAGAATGATAACTGATGCTGATATTTCCAAAGTTACAGACAAGAATAAGATAAGAAGAGAGAGAAAACGAAAACGCATTGAGTTGCACAGACGGGAAGAAAAAGTAGAGCTTCAAGCCCTTTTTTTTAATGGATGCACAGATGTAACCTTGACAGATGAAATTAGAGGAGAGAAGAAGTACAGAACACCGGTTACTGAATAACATGTAGTTTTAATTCAAGAGCTAGGATCTCAATATCTCGGCCATGTTTCACTAGCAAGTGGTTCAGCAGAGTCCATTAAGATCAGCATTATCGAGTACCTTTCGCAGAAGGACACGACACAGAAGCCCTTATGGCAGTTGGAAGCGACGGGACAGCAGTTAACACTTAATACAGAATTGAAGTTTTACGCTTACTAGAAGAAGAAATTGGGAGGCCTCTGCAATGACTCGTATGTTTGCTGCACGCCAATGAGCGACCTTTGCAGCACCTCGTAAAGGAATTGGATGGCCGAACAAGTGGTCCTGGAACCTTCTCCGGTCCAATTAGAAAAGAGCTCGAAAACTGTCAACTTAAACCGGTCTTCGATTTTGAAAAGGTTGAAGTGGATGAAACCTTTGCAATATCAGAAGAACTTCGCAAAGATCTGTGTACCGATCAGCAGTACATGCGGGAGATTTACGAAGCTGTCACAACAGGTTATGTTGGCAGAAAAATAGCCAGGAAAGCTGTCGCATTCGCGTTGGCAGACGGCAGCATGTCGAGGTTTACATTTATACATTGCAAGTACAAATGTGACGGTAAATTCGAAAACCCTATTGGAATTCATTATTAAAGTTTATGTGCCGATGTTGTTTTCGATCAAATCAAAGCCGCACTGTAAAGATGGTACTAGACACTTTTGAAAGATGATGTTTGTCCCGTTATCTCCCAGACGACTTGAAGAATTTTGTGGATCCTGTAATAAGCTAGAACACTTCTTATGCCCATCCTGAGAACATGCTTCTCTCAATGCTTACTGACGAAACAATTCACATCAGAGAGCTTGCTATCAGAAGAATTTTGAAGGCTAGGGAGAATGGACGCGGATAGCAGGGAATACGGCGGTTTACAGTTCCTTTGCTGAATTTCGGTGCAAGGAATTATATAGAATTAGTGAACTTGAATGCCTATGTAGTAACTCAGCCATTTATGCTTCGAAATAATGTGGCATGGAAACTTCTTTATTTCCACCTTTGCTGGAAATAAAGAAGTTTCCATGCCACACTGAGGCAGTGAAATGAGCAGTTAAAGTAGCGACAGAGGTGGCAGCTTCTGTGGTTGGACAAGTTGCAAGGGATGGCCAGATCAGAACCAAAATGGAATCCGGAAAAGTAGTCTCATCCTTCGAAAGCAAATAGAAGTACAGAAAAGCATCAGAAAATCAGACAGGCATACAAATAAGAGAATGAATTGAAAACCATAGCGTGTCCATAAATGGTTGGGTGTTTGGTGTGAACACGGGTGGAACTCGATATGCATCCACCTCTTCCTGGTGAGTTCTGGGTTATTTCAGTGAATTTAATCTGAAGTAAGCAAAGAGCTGCATTGTGCATGCTTTCCTGCCTGCTTGGCAATCAGCAAAGCATTAAATGGTCGATTCAACAAAAACTGACTTTTTGACTAAAATGACTTTTCCTGCTAAATAACCGAAATTTAAAGACGCCAGCGGCCCCGGAAGATATTTACCAATTTCAAAAAAAATTTACACATTTACTAAATAACCAGAGGGGCAACTTTACTGCACTTGGCTGATAACGATTTCGAAAATCCGGGAAAATTGAATTTTCGGGGGAAAATGGCTCTTGTTTTCCAAATTCCCGAATTTAAAGGCTTCAGCGGCACCGGAAGATATTGTCCAATTTCAAAAAGTTTTACACCGAAACTAAACAACCCAAGGGGCAACGTTTCCACATTCGGCTGTTATTGATTTCGAAAATTGGTGAAAAGTGCATTTTTGGTCCACCCTACTATATACAATATCCATGCACCGGAGAAACGTCCAGAATATAGATGGAATAGAACTAGAAAATTATAATAATATGAAATCATTGTCAGAAAATTAAAATTAAAAATATCCTGGAATTCTTGAATGAGACAACATCTTGCATTCAAAAGTCAAAGGTCTGACATCAAGAGAGTACGAAAAATATTGAAGTCAAAACTAAATGATGGAAACACAATAAACGCCATAAATACTTGGGCCATTCCAGTAGTCAGATACCCAGCTGGAATAATTGATTCGACACAAAGTGAATTAAAAATATTGGATCGCGAAACTTGAAAGTTATTGAACATGCACCATCACTCCATCCAAAAAGTGATGTTGACATATTATATTTATCTCGGAAAATTGGATGTAAAGGACTACTACAAGTAGTAGAGGAAGAAACAAAACCCTGAATGATTACATCAACAGGAGCAGAGAAAAGCTACTGCAGGCAGTGAATAATGAAAATCTATTAAAAATAACAGAAAGCAAGGCTGAATACAAGAGAAGGCAGTTTGAAAGCAGGTTAGATGGTCCGAAGAACAAGCCACTGCATGGACAATTTCTAAAGAATACTGAATGAAAAAGTCACAACTTGACTTGGGCATGGCTGAAATTGGGTTCCATCCAGAAAGAAAAGGAAGGTCTGATTTTCGCTGCACAAAAACAGGCATTGCAAACAAATGTTATGAAGGCTAAAATCCAGAAAGTCAGTGATAATCCAAAGTGCCGGCTTTTCCAAGAAAAAGATGAAATTGTGTCTCATATACATTGAAGGGCAATTGAATTACAGACAGCTGGCGTTACGCAAATGTGGCGCTGTGGGCGGCCCTGTAAACGGAAACCACATGACGTATGCAGCGATCCGATAATATAAGGAGTGATACGACGGGAATCAGGAAGAGTCGGAAGCAGTATGGGTAAGACGAAGGATCTAAGCGCATTTGATAGTGGACAAATTGTCGGGGCCCGACGAATGTGTCACTCCATCTCGGATGTCGTGCAGGCACTGGGATTTTCACGAGCCACTGTGTCACGGGTGCACCGTGAGTATATCGAATCCTGTAAAACCATCGCTGCAAGGGCCAACTGCTGTGGACAACAGCGTGTAGATGAGCGAAGTCATCGTCGGCTAGCTCGCATTGTAACAGCAGATAGACGGACAACAGTGCAAGAAATCACTCGGCAATTTAACGCTGGTACACAGAAACGTGTAAGCAGCCACACCGTCCAGAACCATCTCCTCGCTATGGGGAGATGGTTCTGGACAAAACCCATCGTCACACGAGGGTACCGCTGCTGACCACACATCACAGGGTGCAAAGATTAGCATGGGCGCGCAAACATCGCCACTGGACCCTAGACATGTGGAAAAACGTTTGCCTGGACTGATGAGTCGAGATTCACGTTGGTACATGCGGATGGCAGGATTCGAGTTCGGCGCAAAGCATATGAAGCAATGGATCCTTCTTGCCAGCAGGGTACTCTTCAAGCTGGTGGGGATGGCATTATCGTCTGGGGACTGTATACGCTGGCTGAAATGGGACCCCTGGTACGTGCAACAGCGACCCTCACAGGTCAACGTTTCCGGGAGATCCTGGACGACCATTTGCTCTCGTTTGGGCGTCTTCAACATCCCACTGGGGACCTCATCCTGCAACAAGACAATGCACCATGCCATCGCTCCCGAATTGTATCCGAATGGTTGGATGAACACTCCACCGACGTGACATCGCTTCCTTGGCTAGCTAGGTCACCTGACCTCAATCCCATCGAGCACGTCTGGGATGCCATCGAGAGAGATGTTCAAAGCTCTTACCCCCCTCCATCAAATCTTCGTGAACTGTGGGAACTTGTTCAGGGGTCGTGGATCCGTATGGCTTCCCAACGCTTCCGGTGTCTTGTCGAGTCCAGGCCGAGACGAATCGCCGCCGTCATCAGGGCGAAAAGTGGTGCTACACGTTACTAGACAGGTATCTCTAATTCAATTGCTATTGAGTGTATGTGAATGTAGCAAAATTGTACAGACATATTACAAAGCTAGACATGACAGGGTTGCAAAATTGATTCACTGGTCATTATGTAGAAAGCACAATTTGCCAGCATCGAAAAATTCATGGAAACATCAAGCTGAGAAAGTCGTAGAAAATGATCAAGTCAAGATCTTGTGGTATTTTCGGATTCAGACCGATCGGCACCTAGAACATAATACACCAGAGATAACAATCATAGAAAATCGGAAAATCTGAATAAGTGATATAGCGACTTCTGAAGATGCCACAGTCGATGAAAAAGAACTGGAAAACATGACTAAATATAGAGACCTTGCCATAGAAGTTATCCCGTTATGGACTAAACACACAACTGTAGTCCCCATTGTCATCGGGGTACTTGGAGCAATGTCAAAATTATTTATGAATCATTTTGAAAAATTGCAGCTTTCTCTTATATCACCTACAGAACTGCAGAAGATAGCTTTAATTGGAACATCTTATATTTTACGCCATTTCTTGGCTGATACTTTGGTCTGCGGTGGAAACTCGTATCAGCTCAACAAAATCAGTCATTGATAATTTTGTTGTTCGTTTTGTTTGTCATAGGCTGTGCTTCGCATATTTCTAATAAAGAAGATAATAATAATAACAATAATAATAATAATACAGTGGAATCCCGGTTATACGTTTCTCACTTTTATACGTAATTCTGCGTTAGTCCTGATATTTTACTGTAGTTTCTATAGCTTTTTTAACTCAGTTATACGCAATTCATTTGCACGTTTTTTGCGATTATACGTTAAAATTTGAATTTCAGATTATCACGGTTCTTTTATTCTTTTATAAGTAATCCGTTATGTTAGAACTTTGATAAAGCTAAGACAGCGTTGTTGTGTTCCTTCTTAGTGCATCCAAAGTTGAACCTTGATCCCATCAGAGAAGGGTATGTTGTTTACTTTCTGTCTTAATGAAAAATTGGTTTCACATTTCATGATTCACACACATATGCGATACTTAAAAATTGGTAAACCTCGGGGCGTAACTTTGTGGCGTAGTAGTATGGAATCCCAATTGTAGCATTAATATTTAGCATTGTGGTTTCAAATGAATGCACTCAGGATCTGCAGGAGTGAAAGAGCTGTAAATTCATGAGTTCCATACTGGAGCACTGGTCTCAGAGATTCTTAGTTATGAGGATTTCACGTGATCTAGAATCAGGATTTCTATAGGACTGATAGTCGTCAAAAAACGAAATTTGATATTCTTACAATGCAATAAAATATATTATAATTTGTAGAGCTTTTTTCTTTCACCGCCAATTCGACTTTAAATAAATCATTATTAAGGAATATCTTATACGCCTTTAAAGCATAAATTTTATTATAGGAATTAACATTTTGAAATTTTTTTTATGCATTTTTACATTTGTACGCTTTTCTAAGGCCATCCCCTAGAAAAACGGATTAAGGTCATCCCCTAGAAAAACGTATAACCGAAGTTTCACTGTGATAATAATGAAAAGATACCGTTCTTCCCTCTCCGATCTCAGTTAACTCTTGTGAAAACAGAAACCTCTTAGTGACGGGATTGAACCGGCGTCTCCTCGCCCCGGAGTGAGTTGTTCTAACTGACTAAACTGTACCGACGGAATGTACCGCTGCAGATTTGTCGTCTTGACACTGATTAACCTCTGTAGTACGTTGTCGCATCATCTCCCTCTTAATTTTCTATGTT
Source organism: Macrothele yani (assembly GCA_039090855.1). Lineage (NCBI taxonomy): Eukaryota > Metazoa > Arthropoda > Arachnida > Araneae > Macrothelidae > Macrothele > Macrothele yani. The sequence continues at coordinate 133,401,040 of CM077010.1, read as the reverse complement.
AATTGTTTTTTGTTTTGAAGCGAAGAAGGAATTTTTCATGAATTCTAGAAGATGTGTGGAACTATTATCACACATTTTTCGAAGAACTCAACGGCTAGTACATCCGTTTTTACGTTCGGGCGCTAATCTGAAAACACAAATTTGTCGGTGACGATGTTCCTTGTTTTGGAAGTCCTGTTGTCCATATTGATATGATAGAGTCAAACGGATGCAGATGAAAGGAAATCCTTTTACGAGATTTGAGAGAAGTCTTGCTTAATTTAAATGATAAGGTAGATAGATCAAAGGAAATTTCGAATGTGTGTTTTAACATTAAATTCCGGCGGATCTGATTTATAATGATATCTGTTATTTATAGTTCTTCTGGGAACTGTAACGATAATTTTAAAGCTAGTAGTGCAGAAAATGGGGTACGGCATACTTCTCATGACTTCAAAAATATCTCCCGCTTTTTCTCAAAATGGGTAAACTACTAGTCAACGCTCACTATTTGGGTCTCAAAGACCCACGGTTCGTGTTTTATTGCCGCCAACACCCGGTGCAATTCGACAGTCACGTTAAGTCCCAATGTATGCTCACTGTATTTCCATCTCTTGAGGCTTCAACCTAAAATATTTAGTCCTATGGATAGTATAATTATTGCCGGTTTGGAGGAACACCTAGCTATCCCAAAACTAACAACATGATCAGACATTTTAAAGAACTTCATTTAAAAATATGAAATGAAGCAGATTGCATATCGTAGTGGCGGTGAGTGACTTAACCGTGAGCTTATATTCAGGGTTTGAACCCTCAAACATGGCTAAAAGATTTTAAAGAAATTTAAACAGTACAACAGATTCCATATGAACCCTATCAGTGTGGGGTTTTAAAGTAGGTATGCGTGCGCCCTAATGTCGGATACTGAAGATCAGACGTTGACGCCATGCATCACTGATCATACACACACACACACACACACACACAATGAAAGAAGACTTATTGCTTTGCCTTTATGAGAAACTACTGCCTTCAATCTTAAATTTGAAGACGAAAGAATACTCCAGAAGAACAAAACAAATTTCAAGAAAATGTCACGGATGCTTTTAGCATATCTATGACACTGAGTTGGACAAACGCTTGCATGTGCTAGACGTGTCAATGACATTAGGTAAAGGAAAGCGTCGCGCGCTAGATGCGTCATTGACGCTGGGTAAAGGAAAGCCTTGCACGGGGTAGACGCGTCGCTGACACTGGGTAAAGGAAAGCTTTACATGCGCTATACGCTTCGTTGGACATGTGTAAAGGAGAACTTTGCAGGTGCTTCACGCATTGCAGACACTGGGTAAAGAAAGCTTTGCACGTGCTTCACGCATTGCAGACACTGGGTAAAAGAAAGCTTTGCACGCGCTAGTCGCTTTGGTGACACTGGATAAAGGAAAGCTTTACATGCGCTATACGCTTCGTTGGCACTGGGTAAAGGAGAACTTTGCACGTGCTTCACGCATTGCAGACACTGGGTAAAAGAAAGCTTTGCACGCGCTAGTCGCTTCGCTGACACTGGATAAAAGAAAGCTTTACATGCGCTATACGCTTCGTTGGCACTGGGTAAAGGAGAACTTTGCACGTGCTTCACGCATTGCAGACACTGGGTAAAAGAAAGCTTTGCACGCGCTAGTCGCTTCGCTGACACTGGATAAAAGAAAGCTTTACATGCGCTATACGCTTCGTTGGCACTGGGTAAAGGATAACTTTGCACGTGCTTCACGCATTGCAGACACTGGGTAAAAGAAAGCTTTGCACGCGCTAGTCGCTTCGCTGACACTGGATAAAAGGAAAGCTTTACATGCGCTATACGCTTCGTTGGCACTGGGTAAAGGAGAACTTTGCACGTGCTTCACGCATTGCAGACACTGGGTAAAAGAAAGCTTTGCACGCGCTAGTCGCTTCGCTGACACTGGATAAAGAAAGCTTTACATGCGCTATACGCTTCGTTGGCACTGGGTAAAGGAGAACTTTGCACGTGCTTCACGCATTGCAGACACTGGGTAAAAGAAAGCTTTGCACGCGCTAGTCGCTTCGCTGACACTGGATAAAAGAAAGCTTTACATGCGCTATACGCTTCGTTGGCACTGGGTAAAGGATAACTTTGCACGTAATTCACGCATTGCAGACATTGGATAAAAGAAAGCTTTGCACGCGCTAGTCGCTTCGCTGACACGGAGTAAAGGAAAGCTTTGCACGCTCTAGTCGCGTCGCTGACACTCTGGGATAAGGATTGCTTTGAACCCAGTGTCGCGTCGCTGATACTGGGTAAAGGAAAGCTTTGTACGAGCTAGTCGCATTGGTGATACTGGGTAAAGGAAAGCTTTGCACGCGCTAGACGCGTCGATGACACTCAAAGGATTAAAGGAAGTGTTACGTTTCTTCCCTACTACGAAATACTATTTCTGTGGTCTTAAAATTGCAGCACACGTTGAAGTAACATAGAGGTTGCGTGTTTTGGCTCGGAAAATTTGATTTTTAAGAAAGATTTATGCAAAGTAATGCTCCTTTAACTGTTATTATTCTGCAGAACCAGAGGTGCCATGTTTGCATTAAACTACGTCCTTTAATGAAAATAAACAAAATTCGAAACAAAACAGTGGATTTATGGCGGAGAATCTGATGTTTTCCACGCTTTTGGCTCCTTCTGGTACCATTTCACGGAATTGTTCTGGTATTCAATGAATTTGTTAATGCCAAAAAGGCTGTTACACTGTACGATAATGATTCGGCCCGTCACCCGGAGCAGTTCCTAAAATCTTTAGAAATGTGGTTTTTAAAGCATTATAATTTATTTCGTTGCTGACGGTTTGCGGAGTATATACTTCCGTTGGATAAAAATGGAGAAATCCTATTCTCCTCACTATCTATACAGTGTTACATGCCCGAATCACTCTCGGACGAGCAGTGGCCGGTAAGTATGTTTGGTGCCCCAGGTCGCCTGCTATTTACGTCTCACAGTGGATATTTACTGTTTCTATTTACCTGATATTGCTGTGGTGTGTTTATGAACACTGTGTGCTTCTACATTTCCCGGCAAGTTGCCCGGTGAGGTTATGTTTGCTTTACTGTGAACTGCTTTCTTTCGTCGTACTAACACGTCACTCGTTGGCCAAGAGCTAACTCTTACTTTCGCAAGTGTGCCTCCTAAATTAACTACAAGCTTGAATTTGAACTTGTTTGATGTTTTGCACTTTCCTTCTGTTGTTTTGATTGTAAATTCCCCCCTGTGAGTGCTTCTTTCTGCTTCAAAGCGATTATTTAGGCCTCAATAGTGTTTGTTTGCATTTTACGTGAGGCTTACCAGCCTTCATGGCCGATTCTACTAATAACCAGACCGCTGCTATGCTAGCGGGTTTGCACTCGTCTCATGTTAAGAGTACGTTGCCTTCCCCAGTGCCTGCTTCCTGCCATAAAGTTGCTTCTAGTGTGGAACTGGATATAGTGCCCATAGATACTTCTCCTGTTCCTGCGAATGGCTCACTAAGTAGTGCTGATTTCATACAGTCAACTTTGCCGCTCAGATCGACCAACGTTGCTTCGGCACTTTTCCAGCCTTCTGCTCCGATTAGTGTTTATAGTGATTATGCTTCTGTTGCATCTGGGCATTGTCGCTGTGTCCTCGTGCATCCTCAGTGCACGGATTCTTCCCTTGGTGTTTCCTTTCAACGTGATCAAGATGTGCTTCGTGTGATTTTTCCCGGCGACTCTGCTGGTGGTGTTAATCTGCTGAAACGTCAACGCCTTGGCGCGTGTTTCGAGGCACTCCCAAACACTTCGCTGAAGCTGTATTCTACTGCGCTGAAACGATTTCTTTTCCCGGGAGCCATAATTCATATGGCGCGGCAATCTCACTGTGTTCTTGCCTAATTTGACAAGATCGAGTATGCTGAACGCGTGCAATCCACGGGACATACCGTCTGGAATCGCACTCTTTTTGGTTAGATTCTCCCAACAACCGGTCCTTGTCCGCCTGAAATCTCAGATGCTGTTCTTGTGACTGGGCTTTTCTTATGTGGCCGTGTTGTCAGATTCATCTCCACTCCTCTAAGCAGCTCCAAAATGATCCGGATGGTAAAAAGTGATTTTGGTGCTGCGTCGTCTGGCACGCATTGTGTTGCCGTCTGAAGCTGCTCTTACCTTGTGCCCTTCTTCTTTACATATTGTTCTTGGCCAACAGAGTTTTCGAATCGATGTACTTTCAGCACTTCAATGTTTTCAGTGCAAAGGTACCGGCCACGTGCGTTCCCGGTGACCTCACTTTGAGCCTGTTTCCGTGTTTGCTCGAGCTCAGACTCTCCTACTGCTTCTGGCTCTTCAGCTACTCAGTCCTTTGCTTCAGGGCTTCTTTTGTTATCTCTTACTAGGTCCCCTAGCCAACAGTCCAATAGTCCCTCTGCTACTCAACCTCTTGCTCCACCTTCCTCTACAGCTTCTTCGGGTATGGATTGTTTTCAGCTCCATTTTATCCCACCTCATTTGTACCTGATGTGTCATCTCTTCGTTCTGCTGGTTCTCCAGATGCTAGTGGTCAGCCATTCGTCTCCCAGCTTGCCTCTGTGCTGCTACAACTCTCCGGATGTTCCTGTTCTAGAAACTTTATTTGATTCTTCAGGCACTGTATCCCTCACTAACGATGATGATGGTGGGACAATCTGGGATGGTCCTCCAATATTTCCACATGATCCAGTTTTTTTTATTGGAGATTTAACGACCACCGTGAGCAACTCAATGGACTCAGCCACCCGTCCCTAACTTAGGGTCACTGGTTCCAGGGAAGGGAGAGAGCCAGTGCCGTAAGACAAACACAACATCCATGCCTCACCAGGATTCGAACCCGGACCCCTTCTTGACGAATGAAAAGAGGCTATCGCTTAGACCACTGCGCCACCGGGGCGGCCAACCCCAGTTTCCTCGGCAACTCTTGAATCCCTGGAAAATTCCTAATTCTCGTTTCCTGCTGATTTTCTTCTTCCTGCTCGACCGTCCCCTGAAGCTATGGGGATTCTTTCTTTGGTGGAACTTGCTGTTGGTCCTTCAGGCCTTCCTCTGCTCTAGTTCCGTTATCTTTAACTCCCCCTCGCTGCCGAGGTTTCGTCAGTGCATTTCGTTCTACTCCTCAGCGCCTTTGCTGTTTCGCCTTTGCTGGAGGGATAATTTTTTTTTTGACATTTTTTCGTGCCCCTCTAGCAGAGTTTGAAAACTCTGAGTACCGTGCCTCCTTGTTGACTTATACTTTAAACGACATTACTTGAGAACTCATCAACGATCACGTAAACAACTCCCAGAATTCCCAGACTTAAAATGTACTACAGATGTTTTCCTTGATCATTGTGTCAGTGTTTGTTATCTCGATGATGTGTATAATCACGTATTTGATGTTGATAGTACTTCTGGAATTTTCTGTTCATGATCCGTAGATTACGATCTTAGATTTTTTAAAATATCTTTCTTTGCTGGTCTTGAATCTGGCGCTATTTGGCCAAGCATGGCTCTTGCACCATAAAACTCAACCAACCAACCAACTAACATGCCCAAATCTTAAGTCTCCCATACCCTACTTCACTGAATACCCAAATACGAATATTGTTGTGACGTGCTAGGATAATTTCAACAAAAAAAAATCCTGCAGTGCCAAAAAACCATATACACTCAGTAGAAAAAACATTAGAGATATTGATGGGCAGTTCACATGGGCATTCCCCACGGAGGATGGACTATACCCAAACTGAACGCATGTGATAAATAGGGGGACAGAAGGGCTACCAAACAGTGTGACGCAATTGAAGAACATGGGTAAACGTGATGATTTGAGCGACTTTGATCGTAGACGCATTGTCAGCGCAAAACAGATGGGTCATTCTATCGCCCAAGTGGTAAGAACTCTAGGGTTCCCGAACGCAGTCGTATTAAAGGTGTATCGCCAGTATACCATCGACGGACGTACCACCGCACAGAGAGCAAGCGGTTGCTGACCACACGCCACTACCGTGGTTCAGGTTTGTACAGACCGGCTGCTTGGCAACGACGGTGCACATCACATCCGGGTTAAAGGTCGGAGGCTCAAGCATTGTCAAGGAAAGAATGGTACGGTGCACGCTGCATACCCTGGGGTACGAGAGCCTACGTCAAACCCGTGTGTCACTGTTGACTGCTCGTCATCGGAAATAACGCCACACCTGATGCCGGGTGGATCAAAATGGGACCTCTGCAGTGTGGCGCCGCATCGTGTGATCAGAAGAGTCCCGTTTTTAGCTGTGCCAAGCTGACGGGAGGATCCGGGTGTTGTGTAAACACCATGAGGCCATGGTCCTGTCATGCCAGGTCGGATATGTGTAAGGCGGTGGTGCCTTTGTGATGGATTAGGTCCCATAGTGTGCCTTGAGAGGTTCTTAACCGCTGCGCACTACCAGCATGTGCTGGATGATCACCTGAATGCTTTTATGGCCTTCGCGCATCCTGTGACCGATGATCTGTTTCAGCAGACAATGCGCTTCCCTCTCCTGAGTCACAACCACCCAGGCATGACTCGAGGAACACCGATCTGAGTTTGAAACCATCCAGTGGATCCCCAAGGTCCTTGGATTTAACCCTTATCAAGTTCTCCGGGATGTGGAGCGGAACATCAGATCTATGGATCCTGCACCGATGTCTCGGGGGAAATCGTGGACAACGATGCAAACGGCATCGCTGGTTTACTCCAAGAAACCCTCCGGCATCTGGTTAAATCGATACAACGGCTTGCACAGGATGTTATTCGCGATAGAGGAGGACCAACACGCTGTTAGGTAGGTATCTATAATGTTTTGTCTGTTGAGAGTATTTCACTTTGAGCATTCACAGTTCAGCATTCGAGCTAAAGACAAAATATATTCTTCAATTGTCGTATCAAACGACATTTTCTCAAGTAGTTTACACAGCCGTATTTCATCACCAAATACCATTAGTTGTTTTCGAAAAACAATATCACGCCGAATCCAAATAGTGGGATTAAATACCGTCCGGGCACGTTAAAAATTTATTCATATAAATACACAAGCGCTTTCGAAATCATCAAGGGATTTCATCATTAGGTGCAATACTTGAAAAGGTAAAAAGGCACTTCACTTCACATAACTCCGCGGTGGCTGGATAAGCAGGGAGACACACGCTTGATGTAGATACTAAATGAGGTCTTGAGTTCAGATATGCTACATCGTAGATGACACAGATCAGCTGTTGCCACAGAACAAGTTACAAAGAGTAAATAACTGACTGCAGTTACAAATATGTTAAAGATACTCTGGTAGGTGACTTCCAGGGAAATGCCGAAGGTGGTTGATGAAAGTTAGTTTCTGCCTTGATAAGAAACCTCCAAGGGTGAGGTAGCGAAATGGGCTGTTCGTCGTTACAACAGGTATTCAGGTGCTTATATATAACAACTGCTTCACCATATCTCAGGTGCCATTCACTAGAATAACCTGTTATTACGGTTACCGTGCACAGTGGCTGGTAGCATTTTGATGACGCCGAATATCATTGCTGTCATTAAACTCTGTCTTATGGATTTTGAATTATTCATAATTTTGTGTTTGTCACGTCAATTTGGACACCAGTGTATTTTTCAAGCAATGCTTATAAACATCCTAATAACTTAAGTGAGGGAAGTCATGATTGATAGACCTGTTTGACCTGTAAATTTTTGAAATCATCTAGTGCCCGAGTGATCTAAAGCGTTGGTTTCTCATTATTTTATGACGCCACGTATTTGGAGGATTTTCACTTCTGATTATTCGTCCGAGATGGGTCCACGTTTGAGACCCGGATGAGAGATGTGCGGTGTGCGAATCTAATAACTCTTCCTCTGTCCTTTCCCTGAAACCAGTAGCTCTTCATTAGAATCAGTTCCCTTCTCATAGCTCTACGATTTGCATATGGTAATTGTTAAACCAGGAAACAAGACCAAAACACCTTTTTTTTTCTTTTTTTTTGATTCCAGGTTTTTTTTCTTTTGATTGGAGGTTTAACGACCACCGTGAGCAACTCAATGGGCTATAAGCAGTCGCCCGTCCCTAATTTTGGGTCACTGGTTCCACGGAAGGGAGAGAGTCAGTGCCGTAAGACAAACACAACATCCATGCCTCACCGGGATTCGAACCCGGACCCCTTTCGGACGAACGATTAGAGGCTTGAAGGATTAGTTGAAAGGTGTTTTGCGCCACCGGGGCGGCCCAAAACACCTTTCAACTAATCCTTCAAGCCGTTTTGCAATGAAAAGAAATCATGCTAATTCTGAACCGCATAACTCAATTAGTTTGTCGATCTTTGGAATAAAATAATGAAAACATGAATTCAATGGGACTTTTGAATTTTTAAGGCGGCTGTCATTCCCTGAGGAATTATTGGCTGTTGAATATTTACACTTGGAAATAAGGATATCAAAAAGGATCCAGAAGTTTTGGAAATATGAAAATAAATCATTTTCCAGAGTTTGGTTCTTTCAGAACTGGTTCTGATGGTGTTCTTCTTGGCTGTTCTTATAGTTTTGGGATTTTTATCAGCCAATAATTGCAACCAATTCTTGACGCATAAATCTCGCGTGTGACTAAAAACTCTCTCTCAAGCATCTACCAAAAAAAAAAAAAAAAAAAAAAAATGCCGTCCCAATAATAATTTAAATAAAATACACTCATTTTCATAAAAATCCGAAAACCAAGAAGGAGGCGACGGATTGAAATGAGATTTTAGTGGTGCCATGGTATATACAAAGGACACAAATGATAACAATATCGGAACAGCACGACAATTTCCCGCGGACATAGGTCCACATTCCGATCAGCGTTAGTACGGCATTGGACAGCATCGTGCTCTGATACATGCGGTGATACGGTCCGGCATGCAGTCAAAGAGACGCCGCATGTCATCATATGAAAGATTGGCCCACACATCTTGCAACTGACGCTCTAAATCACGAACACTGACTGGGACAGGGAGAAAACTGGCGTCCCATCTTGTCCCAGACGTGCTCAATAGGAGAGAGATCAAACGATCTGGAAGGTCACGGCGCATGATGTAGACAGTCCTGGGAAACCCGAGCCGTGTGAGGACAGGCATTATCTTGTTGTAAAATGGCTCCGTGCGGCCCCGCCAGGAAAGGCAGCTCATGGGGCCGCAGGATCACCTGCACGTAGCGCTGGGCTGTCAACGTCCCTCGGATCACCGTGAGGGAAGTCCGGCTGTCATACGCGATGACTCCCCAGAAATCACACCTGCATTTTAGGACGTGTACCGCTGTACGGTGAGGTTGGGATTGTAGCACTTACCCGCGGTCTTCCACACTCTGATACGGTGGTCGTCCGTTCCCATACAGAAGCGGGATTCATCGCTGAACACTATACGCCACCAGTCAGTAGCATTCCACGTTTCTCGCTGCTGACACGACTGAACTCAATGCCGACGATGGTCAGCCGTTAATGGCAGAAAACGTAAGGACCGTCGAGAGTGTAGATTCGCCTCTGCCAGGCGTCTGGAAATGGTTCTCGCGGACACAGGAGTCCCTTGTACAGCCGCCAAATGCCTCTGGATATGGAACAATGACTTCGCTGCATCTGTGCGTGCCATTGTCATGATCCCACGGTTCTCTCTGCTGGTGCTGTGTCTGGGTCGTCCATAGCCAGTCCGCCTTGTCTGGGTGCCTTCCCGTGTCCATTGTTCCCAGCACGATTACACCGTACTGTCCGACCGGCCCAAATGGCGGCCGATTCGGCGAGCCGGCCACTCTGCATCTCTCATCCCGACGATACGGCCTCGCTCAAACTCCGTCAGTTGCCCATACGCACATCTACGGCGGATACTAGGCATGTCTATCGCTCAGGGATCTCACCTGACTTTTACCGTTAACTTTCGCACGAATGTGGAGTCCTCTACGCGGCGCTTCATAAGCCCCAATGATTGCGATAGCAGCGCCGGTCTTGGACGTGCGAGCATGCGGAATCGCACGAAACTTCAATCATTTGCATGTCTGACATCTCTGTAGCTATTTTCCGAGTTTTGCGTTAATCGCACGGTTTTTTTCTTGGTGCACGAATTTTTATGACTGTGAGTTTATCTCGAAACCATAATATTTTGATCTTAGGATATTACCTTTAGTTATTTAACATTTTATTTGGATTACATGCAATTCTTTTTTTCTAAAATCAGAATGTCGTTTTAAGATTTAATCAAAAAATTCGTAGGAAAAATTTCTGAGCCCCCCCCCCCAAATTTGTCGTTCGTGATTTGTGTACAGATTTTTCTGGCGATTGTTTAAACCTTTTTTCCCCTGCCCTAATACTGCGTATGTTATCTTCCAGAAAATACAAAAACATAAAATATGGAATCAATCCAATATTAAATATGGAATCAATCCAACTCGTAGGATGCCGTGTAAACGCAATTTTGCAGAGATTAAACACGCCCACTTTTTATTTTGAAAGATATACGCCCAAGATGTTAAGTATTGTACCCGGCGCTTCATTATGCAAACCGAAGCAACTCCAGGTAAACGAAGGCGCGTGTGAAGATCACGAAACGATATAAATAAGACCTCATACTGAATTCTGTTAATCAGTGTTATTCTTGTTCTTCATATCGGAAAGGTGGCGAACTTAAGAAAGTTTGACAAAGGCCAAATTGTGATTTCCTGCCAACTTCTTCAGAGCATTTCCAAGAGGGCAATACTTGTAGGGTGCTCATGATCAGCCATGGTTAATACCTTCAAAAGGTGGTCCAAGGAGAGAACTTGTTCAGAGCATTTCAAAGAGAGCAAGAGAGCAAGACTTGTGGGGTGCTCATGATCAGCCATGGTTAATACATTCAAAAGGTGCTCCAAGGAGAGAAATTGTTCAGAGAATTTCAAAGACGGCAAGGTTTGTGGGGTGCTCATGATCAGCCATGGTTAATACCTTCAGAAAGTGGTCCAAGGAGACAACTTGCTCAGAGCATTTCAAAGAGGGCGAGGCTTGTGGGGGGCTCATGATCAGCCATGGTTAATACCTTCAAAAGGTGGTCCAAGGAGGGAACCTGCTCAGATCATTTCAAAGATGGCAAGACTAGTAGGGTGCTCATGATCAGCCATGGTTAATACCTTCAAAAGGTGGTCCAAGAAGAGAACTTGTTCAGAGCATTTCATAGACGGCAAGGCTTTTGAAGTGCTCATGATCAGCCATGGTTAATACCTTCAAAAGGTGGTCCAAGGAGAGAACTTGTTCAGAGCATTTCAAAGCAAGACTTGTGGGGTGCTCATGACCAGCCATGATTAATACATTGAAAAGGTGGTCCAAGGAGAGAACTTGTTCAAAGCATTTCCAAAACAGCAAGGCTTGAGGGGTGCTCATGATGAGCCATGGTTAATACCTTCAAAAGGTGGTCCTAGGAGAGAACTTGTTCAGAGTATTTCAAAGACGGCAAGGCTTGTGAAGTGCTCATTATCAGCCATTGTTAATACCTTTAAAAGGTGGTCCAAGGAAAGAACTTGTTCAGAGCATTTCAAAGACGGCAAGACTTGTGGGGTGCTCATGATCAGCCGTGGTAAATACCTTCAAAAGGTGGTCCAAGGAGAGAACTTGTTCAGAGCATTTTAAAGACGGCAAGACTTGTGGGGTGCTCATGATCAGCCATGGTTAATACATTCAAAAGATGCTCCAAGGAGAGAACTTGTTCAGAGAATTTCAAAGACGGCAAGGCTTGTGGGGTGCTCATAATCAGCCATGGTTAATACCTTCAAAAGGTGGTCCTAGAAGAGAACTTGTTCAGAGCATTTCAAAGACGGCAAGGCTTGTGAAGTGCTCATTATCAGCCATTGTTAATACCTTCAAAAGGTGGTCCAAGGAGAGCAAATCCACGAACCGCAGGCAGAGTGTGGGCAAATCACAGCTCATCAATTCTATTGGTGAGTGTAGGCTAAAACACCTGGTGCCTGCCAACAGAAGGGATCCTGTGGTGCAACTCGCCGGTAATTTGAATGCTGGCAACGAGAGTAATGTGTCAAAACACGAAGTACATGGCACCCGGCTGAAAATGAGGCTGCGTTGCTACAGGCCGCTCCGAGTGCCTATGCTGACCTTACCTCCGCCCACAGTCGAAAGCGGCTACAATGGGTACATGAGCTTAAAAATTGGACCTTGAGTGATTAGAAGAAAGTCGTCTAGCCCGATGAATCTTGTTTCCCGTTGCACCATGTGAACCACAGAGTACGTGTGTGCCGTATACGTTTGGAAAGTGTTGGCTTCATGGTGCACTGTGGGACGTAAACAAGTCGGTGAGGGCATTGTAAATGCATTGTGCTAATTTCTGTTTGAAAACCCTTGGTCCAGTCATTTATGTGCAGGAACCTATGGCGTCTAGAACTTACCTAAACTTCATTACAGACCAGAAATAACCTTTCATGGCAACGGTATTCCTCTCTAGTAGTGTCTTTTTTTTAGCAGGATAATGTGCCACGCCACACTACCTGGACTGTTCGATCCCTGGATAGTTTCTCTATTTACCTAAAATGTTTGACCTCTCTGTACAGCAGATGCGTATCCGTATCTGCCGTACAGAGAGAACAAAACGATCACACGAGATATGTATATTGTTATTTCTGTTTAGCGAAAATGGCCGGATTTTCTTCAAAAAGTAAATGTTATATTGTGTATCTTAATGTTACTTCAGTCATAAGACCCGTGCTTCATTCAGAGAAACTGACAGTATCACAACCTCCGGTATTAGCTAATGTACATATTGAAAGTAATGATGAAGAGGAAATGGCTGTATCTGAACAAGATGAAGAAGCTGACAGTGCATGCTCCTCAAATCTTCATATGATCACACAAGGAGAACTTAATGACATGGAAAAATATCTTAATCCAACAAATACACAGTCAGGACTATTAGTATCTCGACGTTAGAGATTGAATCTTTTTGCTTCAAGAACGAAGGTGACATACTTTAGGTCAAGTCACAGTCAGTACATGCCATTTGTTAGTGAAAGTGCTGAACTGTGTTTTTGTAACAAATTGATGGCTTGTTAGAAGCTCTTGGTATCGTGCACAAACTTGAGGAAGTGGATTCCTCCAAAACCACCTTGGAATTCGTCTTGTTACACAGTAGTAATGTGTATTCATCTGTCTCGGTGGCACATTCACCTACTATGAAGGAAACATACGACAATATGAAAATTCCATTAGAAAAAATCAACTATAAAATCTATCAGTGGAACATCTGTACTGACTTGAAAGTAATAGCAATGTTGCTTGGTTTGCACGGTGGATGCACAAAATATAACTGTTTCCTCTTCAAATGGGATAGCAGGGCAAGAGAAGATCACTATGTGGTAAAACAGTGGCCACCTCGTGAAAATCTAACAGCTGGCAAAAAGAATATCAAAGCTATTCCATTAATAAGTGCTGAAAAGGCTATTTCCATTAATAAGTGCTAAGGATATTTCCATTAATAAGTGCTGAAAAGGCTATTTCCATTAATAAGTCCATATTAAGCTGGGGTTAATGAAGATATTTATAAAACTTCTGAAAAGTAATGAGGCTGCGTTTCAGTATTTGCAACAGAGGTTTATGAAATTGAGCCCTGCTAAGCTGAAGGAGGGTATATTCAATGGTCCTGGCATTAGACATCTTATGCAAGACACTGCATTCGAAGCCACTCTTCATGAACTTGAATTGGCTGCATGGACATTTTTCAAAGAGGCGACGCAACAATTTTTAGGCAGTGTAAAGTCACCGGCTTCCAACGATATTATGTCTACAATGGCTTACAGCGATATGGGATGCAATATGTCCCCCAGACTTTGTTTCCTACACTCCCGCATTAACCTCTTTCTATGTTCCACACAACTTGGGCTCTGTGAGCGATTAGCACGGAGAACGTTTCCATCAGGGAATTTCGAGAATAGAAGACCTATATAAGGGGATAATTCTGTTGGGATTTAGTCGAAGAAACACCAAGATCTTCGCACCAACGGACATCATCAGCTCCGGCGTTCTAAGAAGAGTCAGGTACTTTTCATAATGTCACTTTTATTTCCATTATGTGTGTTATGAATATTTTTGATGTTATGTTTCTCAAAAAGTAAAAATGATAATAAAAAACAGATTGAGAATGCGCACGATAAAACTCTATTTACACTGCTGACCACCCAAAATGCAACACCAAGAAAGACACGAGACAGCAAAGCCAGATTTACTGGACACATAACAACAGATACAAAGATGAAACGATTGAGCTTACAGGCCCGTGTGACTTGCGGGATACGCAGACATCAATAGTTCGTATGGCCCCTATGGCTGGCAATAACGGCCGCTACACGCCGAGGCATCGAACGTAAGAGGCTTTGGATGTGGGCTTGGGGTATGTGGGTCTAGGCTGCTTCCACACGTTGCCACAGTTCATCAGGCGTAGCCACGGGTGGTGCTTGCCGGGCCACTCGGTAGCCGATCAGCGTCCAGACATGTTCGATGGGCGACATATCGGGAGACAAGCGGGCCACGGCATCAGTGATACCTGGTGGACCGTAAAAAATTGTTGCACAATACGTTCCACGTGCGGGCGCGCATTGTCCTGTTGAAACGTGGCCGCTGGCAGGTCCTGCAGGTACGGGAGGACTACAGGCTTCAAAACATCGGAGATGTAGCGGTGGCTATTGAGTGTACCGGCGATGCATACCAGAGGGGTGCGGGTGTCATATCCAATGGCGCCCCAAACCATAACGCCAGGCGACGGATCGGTATGGCGATGCATAATGCAGGCATCATACAGTCTCTCGCCGCGGTGCCGCCACACGCGGATCCGACCATCGTGGGGTTGCAGGTAGAAGCGGGATGCGTCGAAGAAGAGAAGGTCGTGCCATTCCGTAGTCCAGGTGCGGCGTCCAACGGCCCACTGCCGCCGCACTCGCCGGTGGTGTAACGTCAATGGTAATCGGAACAATGGGCGCCGTACGACAAGTCCCCGCTCCTGCAGATGACGTCGAATGGTACGTGCTGACACAGATTGTTGGGCAACATACCCTAATTCTTGTGCTAACGTTCGTGATGTGGCGGTGCGAGCCGTCGATGCCCGCCGCACAGCATGCCGGTGCTCTCGTTCGGTGGTGTGCCGCGGCGGCTGCAATCGCTCGCGTCGGTCCATCTGTCCCTCCTGCACCCACCGAATCCATACTCGCCTCACTGTCTCTGGATGTCGTCCCACACGGGCGTCGATGTCTTGGTAAGATAAACCGCTGTCGCGATAAACCCCTTTTCGTCCTCTGTCGAACTCCGAAACGTGCTGGAATGACTGCCGTATTCTGCGACGAGGCATCAGGAAGCTTCCCACGCACAGGTCCGGCAGCACAACTCACTTCCACTGCTTACACATCGCCTTCTGTGCACCTTTCTTATAGTGGTTCTCGGTGGCGTGCCGGGCGCATATGATTTGCATATGCCCTGCAATGCTAATCGTTTGCATGTCCTCTCGCGAGCAACGCATGCTGCAAATTTCAGGCCAATCGGATGCTTCATTCTTGGTGTTGCATTTTGGTTGTCCAGCAGTGTATTTTCGCCACATAAAATTTGAGAATACAAGTATTACCTTCTTTTTTACATCCTATTCACTTTCTGACGAACGGAACATACAAGAAGATTATATTAAATGCTGCCCTTTTTTTTCACATTTTACGGTGATTTCTTCGAAGTATTTTAGTTATATCATCATGGAATTGCTTCCCTCTTAAATGCTTCCTATCAACCTTTTAAGTCGATGTTTTGAAATGATTAGAATACGGTCCCTTGGATTTTTATGTCTACCAACTTTTAAATTTTGTAGAAAACATTTTTTGGGGGAAACGATATAGCGTATATTGCTTCGCTGACATTTCATTTCCGTTAGCATATGCAAATTTTGTTTTCTTCTCGTTATGTTTTCGGTGCAGAACGTCATATCTGAACTCCTATGAGTTTCTTCCCTGGGTCATACGTGGTAGTCAAAAGTCATAATAACTGATATGAAGGTTTATCAGCTTGCAGTGCAATCATTCGCCTCCTTGTTACTTCAGTGTTCTTTTCAACTATTACGTTCTATTATTCTTTTCAACTACGTATATTAATAGTTATATGTTGTATAAAACAATTACACCTTGGGTTTCAGTCTGCAGGTGAATTATATAGTATTACAACCTACATCATGTAGCTATGTGAAGATTACAATATATTATTCTGCTGAAATTCAGGCGGCTCAGGGAGGTATAAACCGTTTCTTCGAGGGTTATTTAATGTTATTTCTGAGTATGCGGTTAAGTGAACCTTGTAAGTACCAAGTACCACGACTCTTGGCGGCGTGTATCTACAACAATGGCGAATGCACTCAGTAAGCAAAGCATCAGAGATACGGGTGATGGGCATTTGACATGGGCATTACCCGCGCAGAGGGGAACAGATCCAAGCAGGAGATAAATAGGCGAACAGTACAGCAGTGTTTCCAACAGTGTACCGCAATAGACGAACATGGGTAAACGTGATGATCTGAGTGACTTTGATCATGGACGCAATGTCAGCGCATGGCAGATAGGCCACTCTATCGCCCAACTGGTAAGAGCCATAGAGTTACCGAGTGCAACCTTATCAAGGGTGTACCACAAATATGCCATCGACGGACGTACCGGCACTCAGAGAGCAAGCGGTGGGCAACGTAGACTATGTAATCTTGTACAGACCGACGTTTTGGTAAAGGTGGCCCAAATCTCATTCAGGTTAAATGTCGGAGGGCCAAGCAGAGTCAACGAGCGAACGGTGTGGCTCACGCTGCATACCCTGCCCACAGGAGCCGACACCCGACACGTGTGCCACTGTTGACTGCTCTTCATCGGAAGTTACGTCTTGCCTGGTTCCGGGAGCATCAAAACTGGACCTCTTCAGAGTGACGTTATGTCGTGTGATCAGATGAGTCCCGTTTCCAGCTTTTCGGAGCTGATGGAAGCTTGAAGATCTGCAGTGGATAACGAAGCAATGGCCCCATCGTGACAGGTGACTCCGTTCAAAGCGGTGATGTATCTGTGTTCGTTTGGGGTGCCTTATCATGGGACACCTTAGGTCCCTTACTCTGCCTGTCTAGAGAGGTTCTTAATAGCTCCGCGCTAACAGCATGTACTGGCTGATCAACTACAATGTACTGGCTGATCAACTACAATGTACTGGCTGATCAACTACAATGTACTGGCTGATCAACTACGATGTACTGGCTGATCAACTGCATGTACTGGCTGATCAACTACAATATACTGGCTGATCAACTACAATGTACTGGCTGATCAACTACAATGTACTGGCTGATCAACTACAATGTACTGGCTGATCAACTGCATGTACTGGCTGATCAACTACAATGTACTGGCTGATCAACTACAATGTACTGGCTGATCAACTACAATGTACTGGCTGATCAACTGCATGTACTGGCTGATCAACTACAATGTACTGGCTGATCAGCTACAATGTACTGGCTGATCAACTACAATGTACTGGCTGATCAACTACGATGTACTGGCTGATCAACTGCATGTATTGGCTGATCAACTACAGTGTACTGGCTGATCAACTACAATGTACTGGCTGATCAACTACGATGTACTGGCTGATCAACTGCATGTATTGGCTGATCAACTACAATGTACTGGCTGATCAACTACAATGTACTGGCTGATCAACTACAATGTACTGGCTGATCAGCTACAATGTACTGGCTGATCAACTACAATGTACTGGATCATCAACTGCATGTACTGGCTGATTAACTACAATGCACTGGACAGTATCCCAATTTCAAGTTACTATTACAAAAAAATGACAAGTAACATATTGAGAGCTAGTGTACAGTGGCACACGAGCAGGGCGTCGGCTTACGTAGTGGTGCTGGTACTAATCAACTATGAGTATTACATAGTTGATTAGTGGTCGTGCAGCTGCTCATAATAGTCCGAACGTCCATGGATATGAAGCTCCGAACGTCATCCAATGTACAATGTACTACAACTGCATGTACTGGCTGATCAACTAAAATGTACTGACTGATCAACTAAAATGTACTGACTGATCAACTACAATGTATTGGCTGATCAACTGCATGTTCAATGTACTGGCTGATCAACTGCATGTACTGGCTGATCAACTACAGTGTACTGGCTGATCAACTACAATGTAGTGGCTGATCATCTACAATGTACTGGCTGATCAACTGCATGTACTGGCTGATCATCTACAATGTACTGGCTGATCAACTGCATGTACTGGCTGATCATCTACAATGTACTGGCTGATCAACTGCATGTACTGGCTGATCAACTACAATGTAGTGGCTGATCAACTGCATGTACAATGTACTGGCTGATCCACTGCATGCACAATGTACTGGCTGATCAACTGCATGTACTGGCTGATCAACTGCATGAACAATGTACTTGCTGATCAACTGCATGTACTGGCTGATCATCTACAATGTACTGGCTGAACAACTACAAGCTTTCATGGTCTACGTGCATCCTGCTGCCGATCGTCTGTTTTAAAATAACAATGAGCCATCCCACCGATCCTCAACCATCCAGGCATGGATCGAGGAGCACTCATCTGAGTTTTGGAGCTATCAAGTGGCCCTCAAGGTTTCTGGATGTAAACCCTGTAGAAGCTGTCTGGGATGCCATAGAGCGAAAGATCAGATCCGTGGATCCTGAACAGACGGAGTTGTGGACAATGCTGCAACAGGCATAGCTGGCATTACCCATGGAAACCCTCCAGCATCTGGTGGAGTCGATGTCTCAGCTTGTACAGGATGTTATTGGTGCTGAAGGAGGACCAACACGCTATTAGGCATGTATCTCTAATGTTTTGTTCTTTGAGTGTATATTCTTTTCTGAGGGATCCCGGAGATAAACGTACACAAAAGGGTGTTTCATTCTGTCATGGATGCTCCGTTCCACAGTTTCTCACTGTGCTAAGTTATATGCGTACACACATATACACATTTTTTATTTTACCTTATATTCCACCACATTATAGGAAATTTATTTTCCTACATCTTTCTAAGTTTTTATTTAAGTCGTTTCTAAAAAAACACGTTTGGACTATTTCTAGAATTTTAGGAAAGTCTGAATGCGATTGTTTCACTTTATCACAATATGGGGATTATAACTGTGTATGAAAAATCCTCTTCGTCACAGTAAATCATGTTGTAACAGCAAAATTTCTAGGTATGTGCTTAGAGATCTCAGATTTTAAAATTTTGATAAAAATAAAGCAGATGCAGGAAAAGGAAATCCGTTTTTCACTTCCTGTTTTTCTATGAAGTTATTCCAGTCTGTTTTAAAAATGGGATGCGTTGTTTCCATGTTTATAAGATAAGTTACTCATTTCCTGCGCTTCCCTACGGACACTCAGAATACCTGTAGCCATTTCGCTGGAATGGAAACGTAACGTAAAGGCAAAGACGGATATTACACTGAAATTTCGACACATCACACTTCGAAAATATGTTGCAATCGAATCACTTTGCAGAAGAGTCAAATAAATTAATAAATAAAGAGAAAAGCAATGAAGTGAGAAGAATGCATAAAAGAAAAATTGCCAAATTGCCGAAATTCATATGTCGTTTTTTCATAAATGCTGCATATACGAGGTATGGCTATCAAGTAACGAGACTGACACTATAACTTTATTTAAATAAGAAACTTCCACTTTAAAATCTTATCCTTCCTCATGAACACATCTTTACATTCTGATCTTTCACTGGGCAAAGCAGTGTTGTGGCTCGTCTAGCGTGGCCCCTTTGAGAAGTTTAGTCGTCTTCTTTAAAACAGTAACTGAAACAAAACGAGTCGCACTGGGTACTGACTTAACACTAGGGAGTGCATGCGGCAAGACCTGGCAAGTAGGAGGGATATCAACACTGTGATGAGTTTTTCGGGTAAAATGTGCTTCACTGAGAGCTCTGAATGTTCTGCCACGTTGTCCCGGTGAAGGATGAAGCAATTTTTCCACCCTCTGAATGTGTTAGCACTTTATCCTGGTGAAAGACGAAGCCACATGTCCATCCTCTTAATGTGCTGCTGGCACCTTGTTCTGGCGAAGGATAAAGCCATTTTTCCACCTTCTCAGTGTGTTGGCACTGAGAAGGTTGGCACGTTGTTCTGGTGAAGGATGAAGCAACTTTTCCATCCTCCGAATGTGCTGCTGGCACGTTGTTTTTGTGAAGGATAAAGCCGTTTCTTCACCCTTTGAATGTACTGGCACGTTGTCCTTGGGAAGGAGGAAGCATTTTTTCCAACTTCTGAATATCCTGGTACGTTTCCGGGTGAAGAATGAAGCTTTTCTTTAAACCTCTGAATGTGCTGGCACTTTGTACTGCTGAAGAATGAAGCCATTTTTCCACAACTCTAGTTTATTTTCTCTATTTCGTTCTCGTAAATTCCACGAGAACCTGCTTGCAGTACCGGCTGGTGCACTGTTGCTCCACAGGAAACCTATTCTGTCAAAATTGTTATACCATCAATGTGAAAGGAAATTAACATACCTTTAACTTGGTCTTGTTTTGCCATGCTTCCTTGACGCTATACGTCAATTCGTCGCCTGCGTCAATTAGTCGACCGCGTCAATTCGTCGACCGCGTCAATTCGCCGACTGCGTCAATTCGCCGACTGCGACGATTCGTCGCGCGTCAATTCGTCGACTATGACAAATTGTCGACAACGACGACTCGTCGGGCGTCAATTTGTCGCGGACAAATTCGTCGACTACGTCAATTCGTCTCGGACCAATTCGTCGCGTTTACAAATTTTGGTTACATAGAAAACGAATGCAGGAAAACGTACGATTTCGAACGTCTTTCGCTCTGATTAAATTTATAAGATTTGGACACTCAGGCAATATAGGAATATTACGCTTTTTCTTTGGCACAAAAAATATATTAGAGGGTAGACGGTTTTTGGAAACGGTCGGAGCCCGGGCTTCAAAGCCGCCCCCGCCCCATACAAAATTGTCGTAAAATCTACAGTTTTCAATTTAGGACCACCAAATTTGATATGTTATATCATGGTACTCTAACTTAGGCGGTAGGTAGACGGTTTTCGGAACGATTCGGCGCCCCAGGGGTAAGAACCCCCACCCCCAATCAATATTTACGTAAAATCTACAGTTTTCAATTTAGAACCACCAAATTTGCTATATCATCTCACGGTACTCAAACTTAGACGGTTTTTGGAACGGGTCGGGGGACGGGGTCAGAGCCCCTAACCCATAAAGAATTTTAGTAAAATCTACATTTCAAAATTGTCTTTATTCTTCAATAAAATGTAGCCACTGTGCATGATTGTTGGCAGCGGTGGTCAAGGGAAGGTACTGCCTCAAGAAGACCGGGTTCCGGCCGGCCACGTGGTACTACTGAGAGGGAAGACCGCGGTGTATGGCGTATGGCCGTGGCGCATCGTACCGCGTCTGCGGAAGCAATTCGAGCTGCAGTTGCCAACACAGTGACACAACGAACTGTTACAAATCGGTTACTTGAAGGACAGCTCCGAGCCAGATGCCCTGTAGCGTGCATTCCAATTACTCCAAACCACTGCCGTTTGCGACGTCAGTGGTGTCAAGCTAGACTCATTGGAGGACGGAGTGGAGATCCGTTGTGTTTTCTGATGAAAGCCGGTTCTGCCTGGGTGCCAGTGATGGACGTGTGTTGGTTAGAAGGAGGCCAGGTGAGCGCCTGCAAATAACCTGTCTGCGGCCGAGACACACTGGACCTACACCTGGAGTTATGGTCTGGGGAGCAATTTCCTATGACAGCAGGGGCACTCTTGTGGTTATCCCACGCACCCTAACGGCACAGTTGTACGTCGGTCTGGTGATTCAACCTGTTGTGCTGCCATTCATGCACAGCATCCCAGGGGGTGTTTTTCAACAGGATAACGCTCGCCCACATACCGCTGTTGTAACCCAACATGCTCTACAGAGTGTCGACATGCTGCCGTGGCCTGCTAGATCACCAGATCTTTCACCAATCGAGCACGTATGGGACATCATTGGACGACAACTCCAGCGTCACCCCCAACCAGCATTAATCGTCCCTGTATTGACCGGCCAAGTGCAACAGGCATGGAACTCCATCCCACAAACTGACATCCAGCACCTGTACGACACAATGCATGAATGTTTGCGTGCTTGCATTCAACATTCTGGCGGTTACACCGGTTATTAATGTACCAGCATTTCACATTTAAAATGTCTCTTCTCGCACTTACAATAAGCTGTGATCTTGTAACCTTAATCGATTAAATATGTTACCTATACAAATGTATTGCCGCCATTTCAATCCTCTAGAACTATTTTTTCGTGGTGTTGAGATTTTTTTTCCGTCAGTGTATGTACAGAAGTATTCAGTGACAAGGGAGAGAAACGCTAAATGTACCCCAAAGGGCATCTTCTTACATTAAATTATTTACACAGGGACAAATATTCCAAAATATATTCAACATAATGAAGGGGACATTGCGTGTGCAGTAAACTGCACAGAGGGAAGAATTATATACAACATCATAAAACCCAACATTATCGAAGAGAACATGGAAAACATGGTGAGCTATCGTCAATAGCACATTAAACAGAATAATCACAAATAGCGAACCATGTGGGTGAAAAGGAGACACCACCTAGGAGCCTCATACCACCAAAATTAATACGTAAAATCATGATTTGTGACATTGAACGTGGGCGACCACAAAAATCCCACCTATAAGTTGAGATGTAGCTGCAAATTGTGGATATGGAACCACCCAGCCGATTGGGCCCAGGTGGATTGAAAAACGTTATCGGTGTTTGTTGAGGCAGCACGAGAGTGCTCCATTCGGAGACGAGTGGTTAACCACGCTAGGAAGCGTCTCCGAATGATAGCACTTGCCTCCTGAGTAGGTGGAGTAAGAGCAGGGAGGCGTTGTTGAAGATGGAAAGCATATACAGTGAACTTCACAAGAAGAAAAATGTAACGGCACACAGGAGGCAAGTGAGTATGTGGATGCTTAGTTTGCAGTAGCCAAGCATATGCAAGAAATGGTAACGATCGAGCACAAATTCGATCAGCAAGACGAAATGCTGTATTTAGTACGGGCCAAAATAGGTATTGCTGTTGGACGTCGCTGACTTCAGGGCAAAAGGAGCAATGTGGGGAGGTGAGAAGAGTCATGCGAAATAGTACTGATGGGGTGGGGAGACGAAGGTGAAGAAATTACCAATGGACATTAAATTCAACATAAGGAGAAAAGGGGAGAGGTAGAGTCTGTCCAGATGGCGGGGAGAAGTGAAGGAGAAGCGGAATGAACAGAAAGTGGTAGTGCGGGAGGGGAAAGAAGAAGTCAATAAAGAGAAGAGGAGGAGATAGAAGGAACTAGAACCGGGGAGCTACGAATGGGGAGAAAGAACGGTAGAGAAAGAGGGGCGGAGGGGACCGAGAAGAGACCATCAGGGGAAGCGAGGAGTGGAAAGATGCTCCAAAGTGCTGTGCGAAGGAGAATAAATTCGTTAGCAAGAGTAATGGTTGGATATGGAAACAGGGAAGAAAGAGGTCTCCAGTTTAAATCAGAAATTACGAGAGAACGGACAGTTATCACACCAGGGCGGATCCAAATAGGAAAGTAAAAGTAAGGGAGGTTAAGAGGGTGAATAAGAGACGAGAAGAAAAGAGGTTCATCTAGGAGATCAAGAGTTGAAGAAGGAAATGAACGGAGAAGAGGAAGCGAACGAAAGAGAGAAAGGCCCTCTCGCAGGACAGGAGGGAGGTGGGACGGGAGAAGAGAGTATGCATCCATCTTCAGGAACAGTAGGAAGGTGAAAGATGGGTCACGGGAAGAAGCTAGAACATTCAAGGTAGGACGGAACCGTTGAAATGGCTAGTAAAACGAAATGAATAATGAGATGTGTTTTATAAAGGACAGCTAGATCAGGAAGCTGGATGCCACCTAATGAGGCTGGCAGATGAAGCGTGTCAGGTTTAACCCAGTGATGTGAAAACCAGATGACGGAAGTTGAGAGGCGAGTGATGGGCAGCATTTGTGACACGGGCAGAAGAGTATTCGCATAGGGAGATAAGTTGTCGACGAACAACGGCTGCTCGTTGACGGAACGATGTGAAAGTGCGGGCCTTACTCCAGTAGGCAGCAGCCCGTTGCATCCGGAAAAGAAGAGCTGTCCAGATGGCGGATGCAGAAGCTAAGGGCAATCCGACATACGCACCGATGATCTTCTGTGCAGTGGCCTTTCACTGCGCACCCCAGGAGCATCGGTGCGGGCAGCCCATGCCCCACGCCATAAGCCAGTACTCTTAGTGGCATTCAGCACAGCTCCAGATATTGCAGCATACTGATGATTTACAAAATACAGGCGATCAAATTGATATTCATCCCTGACGCAAAAGGTCACATCATCAGCATAGTGAAAATTATCCGATGATGACGAGTACTATCCACTGTCGGCGGTAGGACATCCAGGAGTGATCTTCGGGCTGCTAACAGGAAAGGCTCGAAAGGGAGAGCGAATAGCTGGCCGGAGAGCGGACATCCTTGCCGGATGCCTCGCTTAAACAGAATTGGAGCGGGTAGAAAAGTGGCCGCTCGAACATGGAAACTGGCGCCCTGATAAAGAGCAAAGAGAGCAGAAGAAAAGGCAGGAGGAAAGCCAAATTGTGAAAGTACAACAGAAAGATAAAAGTGAGAGACGTTATCAAAAGCGGACATTTGATCCAGATAGAAAAAGGCAAGAAATTCAGAAAAAGAGCGAGCGAGGAAGTAAGATGGAGGAGAAGAGAAGCGTTAGTGGAAATAGTCCGAACAGGCACGGTGTATGTCTGGTCGGGAGAAATAACGGGAGAGAAAACAGCATTAAGGCGACGGGATAAGAGTTTTGTATAGAACTTGTAGTCGATGTCTAGGATAGAGATAGGGCGCCGTTTCCAAGATCCAAGATGACACCCTTTTTAGGAAGGAGGATGATGTGTGCCAAAGTGAAGTTGGGCGGTAACGCAGGAGAGGAAAAAGCAGACGAGAAACACGCAGACAGAAAAGGCAGAAGTCACGGTAGAAAAGCACGATAAAAGGACAGAGGAAGGCCGCCAGGTCCAGGACCGGCATGAGGATTTAGAGTAGCGAAAGCCTCACGGAGTTCGCCAACAGAGAAAGGGGAGAGTAAATAAGTAGATAAAGTAGAGGGGACCTGAGGAAGGGAGGAGAAAAGAGAAGAAGCTAATGAGGATGAAGATTGCGTTGTACTTGGCGGTGAAATACTGTATGGTGAAAGTGCATAGCTTCGATGGGTTCGAGGTGATGGAATCATCCTGGAGGCGAAGATGACGCAAAGATGTAGCAGAACGATGTTGAGATTCCAAGGCGGTTAAGTAATGGTGAGAATCAGCTGTTGGGGAGAGATGCAAGAAATGCATCCTGCAAGCTGCATCGGATGCGCGGGTAAGAAGCAAAACGTGGAGATCTGCCAGATAGCCAGGGTATTGCGGATCATCAAAAGAGAGCATCGACAATAGAGAACGTAGATTCTCAATTTTCATATCGCTCTCATTCTGAGAGGCATGGGAGTAGCGCCGTACAAAAAGGACCAAGTCATGTTTGACAATGAGCCACAGTTGCATCGCGTCTGACGTAGTATCAAGAAGGGGCTGACGACTTCGGAGGAACTCACGCACAGCAAAACAAAATTGTTGATCATCCAGGAGCGAGTCCTGAAAAGTCCATACTCGTTGAGTCCTTGAAGGTAAGGAGAAACACACACCGACAGACTGACGATACTGTGGTCTGAAGCGGCGGAAGGATGATGGGCAGCAGCTGCGATCGACAGGAGAAGAGCAGTCGATACATAAAATTTATCCAGCCGTGCTGCCGTAGTGCTGGCATGGATGGAAGAGCGCCAGGTAAAAGAGATTTTCGACGGGTGTAGGTACCGGAAAGCATCAACCAATTGAAAATCATCTGCTAGCTGAGAAATCTGTAATACACGGTGCCTGCGGTATTCGCCAATGGTTGAAGTGCGGTCAAGGGCCGGCAACAACGTACAATTGAAATCTCTGCCGATGAGAATAAATTCAAACGGTGGGATGCATGACAGCTCTGTACGGAGTGTGGAAAGAAGATCAGGTAACTGACGCTCATCACAGGGGACATAAATGCTAAAAACATAATAGGTCGCGTTTTCAATGCAAAAGACAACGACCTGGAGGTTGTTCACATGTAATGCACGATCCACCGGCGTCGAAATCAGAGGGAGTAGGCGGTGATGGTTCCCATTTGCAAGGCCACCACTCGGTCCAACTAGATAAGCATGGTAAAAATCGAAGGGCCAAGCCCGCCAACGAGAGAACAAAGTGGTAGCAGCAGAGCAATTGGTCTCTTGGAGCAAGAGAAGATCTGCGTGTAGAGGCGCCAAGTCCTCATACACTAGGGCGTTTCTAGGAGAAGCAGAGAACCTCTGCAGTTAAGTGTGGCCACCTTGAATTGGTAGGTCCTTCCCAGGTCAACACGCGCGTGCGCTGGAATCTGTTATTTTCTTCGCTTGCTTCTTCATTCTGTCAACACTAAATTTGAGATCGGGATAGGAAAGCACAAGTTTTTGAAACACATATGTCACACTAGAAACTTGAGTTAGAACAGTAGGAAGATCATGCATATGACGTGCAACAAACTGATGAAAGAATTTAGAATGTTTATGAGAGCATAATACTTCATATATTTTATGAAGAGAAAGCGGACCTATCGGTATATCCGGCTTTGCTTCAGC
The DNA here is from genome assembly GCA_039090855.1 of Macrothele yani. Taxonomy (NCBI): domain Eukaryota; kingdom Metazoa; phylum Arthropoda; class Arachnida; order Araneae; family Macrothelidae; genus Macrothele; species Macrothele yani. The sequence continues at coordinate 133,374,215 of CM077010.1, read as the reverse complement.
TAGGTACCGGAGAAAAGAATCGACGTTCTGGAGACACCTGAGAAGCGGTAGGGGTGGACAACACAGGGCTGTCACGAGTGACCTTTGGTCCCGAAGACTGAGGTACAGCAGGGCGGCGGACGCACTCACTTCGTTGATGGCCATACGCCTTACAAGTCTGACAATGAAAGCAGGTTGAAACGTCGATGCGTCGGATCTGGTCTCCGCATTTTAAAGTGAAGAAAGTAGGAAAAGTCTTAATATGATCATCCGAAGAGAATACTACTCGTGCAAATCGTCGGGCACTTTCAATCGAACGATCATCCTGGTCCTTTGGAGTAGCGGAGTGTGTGGTAATGTTACCCACAACACGACCGGATTGCATTAGGAAAGAACAAAGCATAGCATCTGTGACTTCGGGAAGTACTGCTTACATCGAGACCGTTACTGGTCTTTGGGCGACAGGCTCAGGAAATAATTGGTGATCACCAACAACCAGCCCAGTCTGTAAGACAGAGGTAGCATTTACCGCATGAAAGAAATAAACAATGACACTCGGCCCTCTGCGCGACATATGACGTATCGCTGACGGAGATAACTTTTGTTTCAGGGCAGTAGAGTACATTTTGAGTGGTGTGTCCGGCAGCGCCTCAAAGCACACACCCAACTCAGTAGCCGTGCTGAAAGAACTACCTGCTGGAGAATCCACTGGAATTTCGAGCACAACCTCATGACCAGAGCAACGGACATGAGGTTTTAAAGCTGCGGCCTCCGCTCGCATGGAATTTGACTTGGGCTAAAGCCTTTGAGAAGTTACCACTGAAGAATAGGAGTGAGGAGCAGTAGAAGTGGAGGTTGAAGGCAGAGGAGCACCGTCATCCATAGTGTTCATGACGTCATCTGTCACTATATGAGAAGGAGCTGGGGCAAGAGCTGTAATAGTGACGTCAGGGGATGAAAACGATACGCCGCCAACGGTTGACGTCGACCCAGAAGGCAACGTCACAACGCCCCAGCTGGGCAAAGTGCCATGGTCACCGGAAGTAATGTCAGGGATGAAAACACCACCGGATGACACCATGTTTAAGGGCGCCGAGATAACTAGGCTTCTACCAGCTCGGTAGGAATTATAAACACGACAATAAGAAACGAAAAAAGGCGCTCACCACTTCGGGAGATGTCCGAAACGAATCACCAAACTTTATAGTGGAGGTAAGCACAAACTCAGTTATCCTAGTAGCCGAAATACTTGTTATTCAAACAAAACTCACGGAGCACAATTTCCGCAAACGCACAGTTTTAAACTTAGAACCACCAAATTTGGCATACTATCTCACGAAACTCTAAATTAGACTGTAGACGGTTTTTAGAAGCGGTTGGAGCCAGGGGAGTCAGAGTCCCCCTTCCCATACAAAATTTTCGTAAAATCTTTAGTTTTGAATTTAAGGCCACCAAATTTGGTATACTATCTCTTGGTACTCTAACTTAGATGGTTGACGGGTTTTTTTTTTTATTGGAGGTTTAACGACCACCGTGAGCAACTCAATGGGCTATAAGCAGTCGCCCGTCCCTAATTTAGGGTCACTGGTTCCAGGGAAGGGAGAGAGCCAGTGCCGTAAGACAAACACAACATCCATGCCTCACCGGGATTCGAACCCGGACCCCTTTCGGACGGATGATCAGAGGCCATTGCCTTAGACCACTGGCCACCGTGGCGGCCAGACGGTTTTTGGAACTGGTCAAGGTCTGGGGGTCAGAGCCCCCTACATACAAAATTTTCGTAAAACCTACAGTTTTCAATTCGGAACCACCAAATTTGGTATCATGAAACTCTAACTTAGACGCTAGACGGTTTTTGGAAGGGGTTGGAGCCCGGGCGGTCAGAGCTCTCCTCATAAAAAAAATTCATTTTTTTAAATCAACAGTATTCAATTTAGAGACACAAAATTTGGTATATTTTCTAATAAACCTCTAGTTTAGAATGTAGACGGTTTTTGGAAGAGGTCGAAGCCCGGGGGTTCGAAGGCCCTCATACTAAATTTTCGTAAAATCTACACTTTTCAATTTAGAACCACCAAATTCGGTATACGATTTCAAGAAACTCTAACTTAGACTGTAGACGATGTTTGGAAGGGGTCGGAGCCCGAGGTCAAGTGGCCCCCACACAGAAGTTTCGTAAAATCTTCAGTTTTCAATTTAGAACTACCAAATTAGTTAGAGTACCATGAGATAGTATACCTAATTTGGTGGCTCAAAATTGAAAACTAGATTTAGGAAAAATTTGCATGGGGGGTCTGATCCCCGAGTTCCAACCGCTTCCAAAAACCGTCTACAGTCTAAGTTAGAGTACCATGAGATAGTATACCAAATTTGGTGGTTCTAAATTGAAAACCCCTGACCCCCCGGGCTCCAACCTCTTTCAAAAACCGTATACCGTCTAAGTTAGAGTTTCATGATACCAAATTTGGTGGTTCTGAATAGAAAACTGTAGATTTTACGAAAATTTTGTATATGGGGGGGGGGCTCTTACCCCCGGGCCTTGACCCGTTCCAAAAACCGTCTACCGTATATGTTAGAGTACCATGAGATAGTATATCAAATTTGGTGGTTCTAAATTCAAAACTGTAGATTTTACGAAAAACTTTTAGGGGAGGGGGTTGACCCCCTGGCTCCAACCTCTTCCAAAAACCGTCTACCGTCTAAGTTAGAGTTTCAGGATACCAAATTTGGTGGTTCTGAATTGAAAACTGTAGATTTTACGAAAAGTTTGTATATGGTGGGCTCTTACCCCTCGGGCCTTGACCCGTTCCGAAAACCGTCTATTGTCTAAGTTAGAGTACCATGAGCTATGAGATAGTATACCAAATTTGGTGGTTCTAGATTGAAAACTGTAGATTTTACGAAAATTTTGTACGGGGGGGGGGCAGGCTCCAACCAATTCCCAAAACCGTCTATAGTCTAAGTTAGAGTTTCGTGAGATAGTATAACAAATTTGGTGGTTCTAAATTGAAAATTGTAGATTTTACGAATTTTTTTTTATTTGGGGAGGGTCTCTGACCCCGTGCGCGACCCATTCCAAAAACCGTGTATCGTCTAAATTAGAGTACCATGAGATAAATACCGAATTTGGTGGTTGTAAATTGAAAACTGTAGATTGTACGAAAATTTTGTAGGGGGGGGGCTCTGACCCCCGGTCACCGACACGTTCCAAAAACAGTCTACCGTCTATTATTTTTAGTGCCAAGTAAAAGCGTAATATTCCTATCCGATTCTGATCGTATACACATCTGCATAGAGCAAGGAACACGCAATCACAACTCCAACATCATCGAAATGGACCGGTTTGGATGTGCGGGAGTTCTCGTCTGGGGCGATATCATGCTTGGCAGCCGTACTGACCTCCACATCTTCCAAGGAGGTACAGTCACTGATGTCCGCTATTGTACCGAGGTTCTCCTGCCTCACGTGCATCTGTTTAGAGGTGCTGTGGGTCCTGAGTTCCTCTTCATGGGCGACAACGCTACACCTCATCGCACAGTGGCTGTCGCAGAGCTGTTGGAGAGTGAAGATATTGAACGCATGGATTGGCCAGCAAGGTTCCCGGACCTAAATCCAATCGAACACGTGTGGGACCTTCTCGGGAGATGCTTGGCAGCACGTCTCCAGCCGCCAGCAACGATTCTGCAGCTGCAATTTGCGCTACAAGAGGAATGGGCCGCGATGCCTCAACAGCTCCTTGACAACCTAGTCCTCAACATGGACAGACGTTGTAAATCCTGCAACACAGTCAGAGGTGATCATATCCCCTACTAAAGACTGGATTTTATCTTGGCCGCCGCCTGTCACATGGACGTTTCTGTCTTCTGTCCAGTTGTGCTCAAAGCTACCTTTTCAATAAAGTGCCTTTGTATCCTTTGGATTCCTTGTTTGGACGGTTTTGCTCACTTGTCCCATATTGTTACGTCTTGGGGATCTTATGGTATGATTTAAGTCGATGTGGAGCACTTCTGCACGACGTTACATTCAAAAAACCGTCTCGTCCTTGATTTTTGCACGCCAGTGTACTATCATGCAGCCGTTTTCAAAACTTCTGTGGCACTGATTAGCTGGGCAGTCTGTCGTTGTTTTTCCTTAGCATATGCTCAGTTCAGTGTTGCTGATAAATATTCTTCCATACTTATTATGGAGTTTGAGAAAGCGAAAGATAATAGCGAAAAAATCGCTTCCGGAGAATATGTACTTTTAGACAATGTAAAGGGGAAAAGCGATATTTGGAAATATTTTAAATTACTGTCCCGTTCTGAAACTAGTCGGCCGGTAAACGTTGTGCAGTGCACTAAATGCAAAACCCTTTTGAGTTACGAAAGCACAAAGTCTGGAACATCGCATCTTAAACGGCACAAATGTGCTCCACACACACACACGAGAGACATATTGGGTTCCATGGATATGACATGGCAGTAGAGATAGGTGCAGTTTATAAAGCCATAAAATTTTCTCCCAGTAAAACGATCAGACTCATAATTCTGAATATTTCGTACTTTCGAATTAACCCCCCCCCCCCCACCGCCAGCCTTATCCCCAAGGATATTTACGGTACCGGCGGTAGGAAATGGTTTGAAAACCCAGAAAATTTGAAAGGCATGGAAATTATCCTTTTCATGCAATATTTTTGAGTATACAAGCCCCCCCCCCCACACACCTTGGACGTCGCGTGACTTATACAGAATCCCAGAATTATTCTGGTTTAACGTTTATTGTAATAGAATACGTGTAGCAATTAAGAAAAGGAAAACTCTTCAGGAGTCGAATGACCGAGTGCACCAGGTGTCAAATTCGTGTTTTGGTAATTGTTGATATATTACGGTCCGGGCCGGGCTTTAATTAAAAAAACTGAAACGGGCCGGGCTTTCCAAATTAAAGCCCGAGCAGACCTCTAGGCTGAACAATAGAGTATTTTTTTTTTACATCGGTGAAAATAGATGCTGTATGACTTAGAATGACTAATTTCTTTTCTCCCGAAACAGTGAGAAATACCACTTTCTTATTTTCTTTCATAAAGTGGTGAATAGACATTATCAACAATTTCACACGATATTAAAATGAAGATTTTGTGTGTGATGACAAACCTAATTTAAACACAGGAAACACCAAAAAGAATTTTAACAATCAGAACAAAACGCACACATAAGTAGGCCATGTGAAAAATTTATTTAAGCCAAATATAAACAAATTGGATACATAGACATGGTTCAGTACAAATTTTCCACCTTGAAGTTTTGACATAATTAAAAATGAAGTTTTCGTTTTCTTAAATTTTCTAAAAAAAAACTGATCGATTTGCTAATTTCTTTCAGTTTACTCAGACATATATAAAGATTTTGATTTATCATTGCATTTAACATTTCAACTAAATCTATTCCTATATTTGGCGAAACAATTCAAAACGACTTCTCTGGCATCTACATTTTGAAAACTAGTATTACAAACATGTATATGACAAACGCATCATATGTTATTAGAGGGCATCTGAGTTAGTAATTCTTAAGCTAAATTGACTTCATTTTAAAATATAATTTTTTAATTTATTATAAAAATTATACGATATATAAGTGGAAAAGAAAACTGTGCACAATGGACAAAATATATCTCATTTTCGAGAAGCAGTCACATGAAACAACAAGTTAGTAAAATCATGCAATGCATTGATTTTGATACGCTTTCCAACGTACCGGAAATCATTACTCAAATTACTGTATTACTCAAGTAATGAGGATAATGGCTGTAAAACAAATCTCGCTCCTGTGTAGTGACCTTTGACCCCATTTCAATGATATTCAACAGAACCGGTAAAGTATACTTCCGGAACAACATGATGAAGTTTTGTCTCAATCGAAGCATTTTTACGTAAGTTATAACGCATAAGAGCGATGGAATGGATCCCGATCCTATGTTCTGACCTTTGACCCCATTTCTCCCATTTTCAATAAGGTTCGTCCCCAGCTGGTCCCCTACCACATACTAAAATTTCATTGAAATCGAAACGTATTTACGCAAGTTATGACGCATAAGGGCAATCAAATGCATCCCGCTCCTATGTCGTGACCTTTGACCCCATTTCATCCATTCTCAATAGGGTTCGTCTCCAGGTGGTCCCATACCCCATACTGAAATTTTATCGAATTCGAACCATTTTTACACGACTTATCGTGCGGACAGACGGACGGACGGATAAAGCTGAAGCATATACGTTTCTTCAACCTACGGTTGTAAAGCGTAAATAATATGGCACTTGGATAAATACAAAAACATTGACTACGCACCGGAGAGCCAAAATATTATGACCAGCTCGTCATGCAAATCGAAGCAACTGCACGGAAACGACGGCTAAGTGAAGCTCGTTTAATGGTATAAATACCACCTGATACTCAGTTCAATGTATCAGCGTTATTCTCGTCTTTTGGACGAGAAAGGCAGTTCGACAAGGGCCAAATTGCAGCGGCCAAACCACTGGGTCAGAGCGTTTCTGAGACGGCAAGTCTTGTGGAATGCGCATAGTCAGCCGTAGTCAATATCTTCAAAAAGTGGTCCTAGAACGGGAAAACCACGAACCACTGGCCAGGTTTGTACAGACAAAGGGTCACCAATGGTAGAGGTGAGCAAAGACTATCCCGTATGGCATGAGCCAACAAATGGGATACTGTGGCGCAATTTGCTGGTAATATGAATGCTGGTGACAAGAGTAATGCGTCACAACACACAGTATATCCTCCTGCTGTAAAAGGGAATGCGTAGCCGCAGGCCGCTGCGAGTGCCCATGCTAACCTCTGTTCCGTCGAAAACGTCTACAATGGGCACGCAAGCATCAAACCTGGACCTTGAATGATCGGAAGAAGGTCGTCTAGTCCAATGAATTCCATTTTTTGCTGCACCATGTAGATTGTGACGTGCCAGCCCAGCAGGACGCACACGAGATACAGGCAGATAGCAGTGAGAGCACATGCATAGTGGATATGCCCCTGAGCCGAGAGTAGCAGGTTCAAATCCTGGTATAAAAAAAATGATGGAGAAATTTACTTCGTCATATTAGCGCCCGAATTTCCAGGATGATCTGACTGTTAGGTTTACCGCAATGGTGTGATGTTCTTTCCACACAGCGAGACAGAAAAAATGAGAATCTCTTCGAAAAAACAAATTAGTGTGATGTTGCGTTCCACACACCAAAACATTGTCTGGGATTTCTCAAATGCACGTTCTTCATGGTATGACTGCCTACAGCGGCACATGGTCCCGGCTAACCGGTGGGCCATGTCCCTTGAGTGGATAGCGCTCGGAGCTCCGGAGCCGGGGAGTTCGAGGTTCGAATTTCTACCCCGGTATAAAAATGATGGGGAGATTTACTTCCTCATAAGATGGCCGGGTACGTGTGCGTTGTTTACTTGAGGATATCTTGGTACCATGACGGGACGAAAACAAACCGGTGGAAGAAGTGTAATGCTTTCAACAATATTTTGCTCGGACACCTTGGTTCGAGTCATTCAAGTGCACAAAACTATGACTTCTATCACCTAATTAAACATCATTGCAGACAAAGCACTTCTTTTCATGGCGACGGTATTCATCTCGAGTAGTGCCTTCTTTGAGCAATTTAATTCGCCATGCTACACTGCTCGGATTATTCGAGAATGTTCTCTGGAATATAAGGTTAGCTATCAGGTATGTCCCTGACCTCCAGATTCTCCAGACATCAATCCAGTTGAGCATATGTAGTCTCTTCTGGAACAGCATATCCGATCTGCGGCCACTCAACCACGTAACTCTCAAGAGTTAAGGGATCTGTTGGTAACGTGTTGGTACAGTGGCGCAGGAACTCTTTTTTGACAGCGGGGTCAAGTTGTTGGAGAAAAAATATTTTATCATTTCATAAAATTTATCGTACTACCGTGAAAGAAGACGTGCTAACTTCAATACGAAAATTTGCTGGAAATTGCTTTTTCGATTAAACATTCATCTTAAAAAAAAAAAAAAAAAACATTTTCATATCCATACAGTTTCTCAATCTAAACTAAGTGTACACATAAACGGCATTGAACTTTAGACTTTGATACTTCGGGATTGGTATGAATTCCGGAAGAATTGTAGCCGTAGACGCTATAAATTAAACATTGAAGAAACCTATATCTCATTCCTCACCGTGCTTCCGTTTCCCTATTTAGTTTTACTCATTTTTTGACGCTTTCCAACCGTAGGCTGAAGAAGCGTATATGCTCCAGCTTTGTCCGTCCGTCTGCCTGTCGGCACGATAACTCGCGTAAAAATAGTTCGATTTCGATGAAATTTTAGTATGTGGTAGGGGACCACCTGGGGACGAACCCTATTGAATATGGACGAAATGGTGTCAAGCGTCACGACATAGGAGCGGAATCCATTCCATTGCCTTTATGCGTCATAACTTGCGTAAATATGGTTATCTATGAAATTGTTATATGTGGTAGGGGACCCCCTGGGAAGAAACCCTATTTAAAATGAGTGAAGTGGGGTTAAAGGTCAGGACATAGGAGCAGGATGCATTCCATTGCTTTTATGCGTCATAACGTGCGTAAATATGGTTCGATTTCGATGAAATTGTTGTATGTCGTAGGGGACCACCTGGGGACGAACCCCATTGAAAATGGACGAAATGAGGTCAAAGATCAGTACATAGGATCGGGATCAATTCCATCGTCCTTATCCCATACTATTAAAGGAGCACTTCTTTTATGTATGTAAATTTTATTTTTAAAACGGCTCTAAGGATTTTGATAAAAATCGTTAACCTACCGTTTTCTGATACTAGAAATCGATTTAGCTTGATCTCGACGTTAGGAAAATTCGTTTAGTGAGTTAAATAACCACCCCGAATTATAACGTTTTTAGTGTCATGGCGTCGTTCCATTAATGTTACCCATGCTTAGAAATCTTATGACGTCCCAATCTCGCGTTTGAAAATGTTGGCGCGCGGACACGCCATCTGTCTCATTACTTCACGCGTTGTGTGTGGATCATATTCAAGTTTTATGACGTCACACTCTTGCGAGAAAATGGTCGCAATTCCCATCTGCCTCGTTACGTCACGTCCGTTCGCACGATAACTCGCGCAAAAATCGTTCGATTTCGATGAAAGTTTAGTATGTATTAGGGGAACAACTGGGAAGGAACCCTAATGAAAGTGAACGAAATGGGGTCAAAGGTTAGGACATAGGAGCGGGATCCATTCCACTGCTGTTATGCGTCATAACTAACGTCAAAAAGGTTTGATTTCGATGAAATGTTAGTATGTGTTAGGGGACTACCTGGGAACAAACCTTATTGAAAATGGGCGAAATGGGGTCAAAGGTCAGGACATAGGAGCGGAATCACTTCCTTCGCCATTATGCGTCATAACTTGCGTAAAAATGCTTCGATTTGGATGAAATGTTAGTATGTTGTAGGGTCTGCCTGAGGACGAATCCTGTTGAAAATGGGCGAAATGGGGTCAAAGGTCAGGATACAGGAGCGGGATCTATTCCATAGCCCTTATGCATCTTAACTTACGTAAATGATTGCGACAAAACTGTATCATGTTATTTCGGAGGTATACTGAACTGGTTCTGCTGAATATCATCGGTATGGGATCAAGGCACAGGACCGAAATTTATTCCAAAGCCTTTATTCTCATAACTTGAGTAATGATTTCTGGTATGTTGGAAAGCATATTATAATCAATGCATTGCATGATTTTACTAACTTGTTTAGAGGAAGACTAAATTTTTACACTTAGTGACACACAAAACGTTTCTAGTCTTCAAACGGGAATCAGTCAACCGGACTGTTTAATGGGACTAGCATTTCTTTTGGTCTCAGGAGTTGAGACCAATATGTGCTGCGGACAAAGAGAACACTCCACTAATGTTGAGTAAACCAGATGCTAAAATAAACTATTTGTCTACGGAAGAACAGATTCAGAAATGGAAGCAAAAGGAACTACATGGGGCTCATTCGAACCTGTTAGACAGGTCAGAAATTGAGAAGAAATTTTGAAACCAGTGGCTGAAGGGATGACAATTATATGAATAGACTATTGGGTTTATGATGTCTGTTCAAAACAAAGTGATCGCAAGAAAAAATAATAAAAAATACATTTTAAAGGAGGATCTGCAAAATGACAAATGTAGATGTGTATGTGCAGTGAGATCATTGAACACATCTGCAGGGATGTACCACGCTAGCAAACGTTGACTGTATGCAGCGACATAATAACTTTGCTAAGATGATTCACGAACAATTAGCGCACGATACAGACCTATCAGTGTCAGAAGTACCACACTATAAATATCAACCCGTTGAGGTACTAGACAACAAATTATATTGGGACCGTGAGATTAAAACTGACGCAACCATGTCTACCGATCGTCCAGACATAGTGCTATATGACAAAAGGCAGAAGGAAGCAGTCATTATCGCCATAACGGTACCGTTGGACCATAATATTCAAAATATCCATGCAACAAAAATCAACATGTATTTGGAACTAGCTGCAGATATTAAACTGATGTGAAAGCTGAAAAGAGTTTAAATACGTTTACTGATTATCTCTGCAACTACACTGGTGTGCAAAAATTAAGGGACAAAGAGGAGAAATTAGCATAACAGCGGAACGAGCAGGCAGAACAGACCGAAAGACCACTCAGGAGATATACTAGGGTTCGGTACGGTAGGGTATGCACATGACGTAGGGGGGGGGTGAGTGTCGGAAGGGTATAAAGCACACCGGCGGTGTACACTCAGCAATTCGGTGAAAGCTATTGCACGGTGTACATTGGTTTGAACGACGTCGAGTTGCTGCCACCGTGTGATATGTCCAACAGGCAATCCAGTAGACGACATCTGGATGACCTTACCCGAGGTAGCGTCATTGGGAAGTTGGAAGAAGGTCGAAGTGTGACTAGTATGGCCGAGGAGTTCAGGATCGCTCACAGCATCGTTTCACGAGCTTGGAGAGCATTTCAAACGACAGTGGTCGTCCACGAGCAACCACGGCGGCGGACAACCGGTATATTTTCCTACAGGCGAGAAGAGACAGACGGCAGAGAGTGGGAAAAATCGCAAGGCACATGCAACAGACAACTGGACGTCCGTTATCGCGTTTTACCGTGGCCAAGAGGCTGCACAAAGGTGGTCTATTTGTACGACGACCAGTGCGGTGTTTTCCATTAACGCCTGCTCATCGGAGACGGCGGTTTCTGTGGTGCAAGGAGCACGAGAACTGGACACATCAGCAATGGGGTCGAGTTTTCTTTACGGATGAGAGCCGAATTAGTCTGACGAGCGATTCTGGACGTATACACATCTGGAGAGAGCAGGGAACACGCAATCCCACCTCCAACTTCATCGAAAGGGACCAGTTTGGAGGGGGCGGAGTTCTCGTTTGGGGCGGTATAATGCTTGGTAGCCGTACTGACCTCCAGATCTTCTAAGGAGGTTTCGTCACTGGTGTCCGCTATTGTACCGAGGTTCTCCTGCCTTACGTGCGTCTGTTTAGAGGTGCTGTGGGTCCTGAGTTTCTCTTCATGGACGACAACGCTACACCTCATCTTACAGTGGCTGCCGCAGAGCTGTTGGAGAGTGAAGATATTCAACGCATCGATTGGCCTGCAAGGTCCCTGGACATACATCCAATCGAACACGTGTGGGTCCTTCTCGGGAGATGCTTGGCAGCAAGTCACCATCCGCCAGAAACGATTCTGCAGCTGCGATTGGCGCTACAAGAGGAATGGGCCGCGATACCTCAACAACTCTTTGACAACCTCGTCCTCAGCATGGACAGACGTTGTAAATCCTGCAACGCACTCAGGGGTGATCATATCCCCTACTAAAGACTGGATTTTTTCTTGGCAGCCGCCTGTCACATGGACGTTTCTGTCTTCTGTCCAGTTGTGCTCGAAGCTACCTTTTCAATAAAGTGCCTTTGTATACTTTGGATTCCTTGTTTGGACGGTTTTGCTCTCTTGTCCCATATTCTTACATTTTGGGGATCTTATGGTATGATTTGAGTCGATGTAGAGCACTTCTGCACGACGCTACATTTGGAACACCGTCTCGTCCTTAATTTTTGTACGCCAGTGTAGTGTAATTCCTCAGACTCTTATAACTCAACTTGATGGGTTAGGCCTACAACACCTAATGCCCAAAATCCAAGAAGCGGTAATTCCCGATACGTGCCAAATCACACGACGATTTTTAAACCATGAGTTATTGTGCCTTTACTTGACTTCATGTCTTCATGTCTGTATTGACAAGTGGACCATGCTATAGATGTCATTGATGTAGATGAGAAAATCAAATAAAATATAATAATAATAATAATAATAATAATAATAATAATAATAATAATAATAATAATAATAATAATTATCGCTATCAAAAATGGATGAGGAAGTTAATGCACTATATGTGTGTGTGTGTGTAATAACATATAACACAGTATATTTGTAATACATATATATATATACACTGCTGTCCACCCAAAATGCAACACCAAGAAGGAAACGAGATAGCAAAGCCAGATTTACTGGACACATAACAACAGATACAAAGATGAAACGATTGAGCTTACAGGAACGTGCGACTTGCGAAACACGTATACATCAATAGTTCGTGTGGTCCCCATGGCTGGCAATAACGGCCGCTACACGCTGCGGCATCGAACAAAAGAGGCTTTGGATGTGGGCTTGGGGTATTTCGGTCCAGGCTGCTTCCACACGTTGCCACAGTTCATCAAGCGTAGCCGCGGGTGGTGCTTTCCGAGCCACTCAATTGCCGATCAGAGACCAGACGTGTTCGATGGGCGACATATCGGAAGAACAGGCGGGCCACGGCAGCAGTGAAACCTAGTGGGCCCTGAAGAATTGTTGTCCTGTTGAAATGTGGCCGCTGGCAGGTCTTGCAGATAAGGGAGGACTACAGGCTCCAAAACGTCGGAGATGTATCGGTGGCTGTTGCGGGTACCTGCGATGTGTACCAGAGGGGTGCTGGTGTCGTATCCAATTGCACCTCAAACCATAATGCCAGGCGACGAACCGGTATGGCGATGCATAATGCAGGCGTCATACAGTCTCTCGCCTAAGTGCCATCGCACACGTATCCGACCATCGTGGTGCTGCAGGCAGAAGCGGGATTCGTCGGAGAAAACAATGTCGTGCCATTCCATTGTGTAGGTGCGGCGTTCAACGGCCCACTGCCGCCGCACTCGCCGGTTGTGTAACTTCAATGGTAATTGGAGCAATGGGCGCCGTGCGACAAGTCCCCGGTCCTGCAGATGACGTCGAACGGTACGTGCTGAAACAGATTGTTGCGCAACACACCCTAATTCCTGCGCTAACGTTCGTGATGTGGCGGTGCGAGCCGTCAATGCCAGCAGCACAACATCCCGGTCCTCTTGTTCGGTGATGTGCCGCGGCTGTGGTAATCGATCACGTCGGTCCGTCCGTACCTCCTGCACCCACCGATTCCATACTCGCTCCACTGTGGCACGATGTCGTCCCACACGGGCTCTGATGTCTCGGTACGACTAACCGCTGTCGCGATAAGCCACTATTTGTCTATCGAACTCCGAAACGTGCTGGAATGACTGCCGTATTCTGCGACGAGTCATCAGGAAGCTTTTCACGCACAGGTCCGGCAGCACAAGACACTTCCACTGCTTACACCCCGCCTTCTGTGCACCCTTCTTTTAGTGCTTCTCGGTGGCGTGCCGGGCGCACATGATTTGCATATGCCCTGCAATGCTAATCGTTTGTATGTCCTCTCGCGGGCGACGCAACGCATGCTGCGAATTTCAGGCCAATTGGATGCTTCCTTCTTGGTGTTGCAATTTGAGTGGCCAGCAGTGTATATATAATGTAATACACCGTGTGGTCACTGAATTATGACCACCCCTATCAGAAGTGAATGTGGTCTTTTAACAACGTTATTTCTGAGATAGCGTGATTAGTCGGCCAACGTAGCATTATATGATTTGAGTGGAGCAGTAAGTAGTAAAATTCGTAACGTGATGGGTAAACGGAGGATTTATCAGACTTTGAGTAAGGACAAGCTGTGGGAGCTTGGAGAGCAAGAGCCGCGATTCCCCAGACAAATGAACTGGTGGGCTGTTTGGTAGCCGCCCTAGTTAAAGTGCACGAGGTCTAGTGCTAAAATGGTCAAACAACAACTTTGAGGGAAACTGCACAGAACAGCGAAAAGTTGGCGAGAGGTTGGGCGCCGAGTCTGACTACTCGTGCAGGCCATCAGACACATCGCTGTTCAACAGACGACAATACAATAAAACAGAAGTCAACCCGGAACAGTATCTCTCATGACCATGCGTCGCACGCATGCGCGATAGCCGCAGACGTCTTCGACGACATGTCTCTTGATCACGGTTCATCGGCACGAAAGATTCGCCTGGTGCCGAGATCATGCAAGTTGGGCGTCGGATGACTGGAAAACCAGTATGTTGGCATGACGAATTGCGTTTTTCACTCCATTCCGTGAACGGTAGTGAAGGTATGCGGCGAAAAAAACCTTGAGGCACCCGATTCATTCTGCATAGTCTCCACAGGTCAAGTCGGTAAAGTCAGATATATGGTGTGGGGCATATTCATCTGGCAGTAACTTTTATCCGTGGTGCATGTGAAACAACGTATGACTGATGTTCGCTATCGTGAGTTGTTTTCTGATTCTGTACAGCCAGCAATGTAGCACTTCTTCCCCGAATGGCGAAGGTGTCTTCCAAGATGACAATGGCCGAGCCACAGGTCAAATGTTGAGCAGGAATGGTTCGAAGAACACAGATCAGACTTCCAGCGTATCAATTACTCTCTGAACCTTCCAATATCAATCCTATAGGACACTCATGGGATATTATGCAACGGCATATGAAGCGTGTGGATACACCAATAACCTCTATATCTGCATTGAAGGCCGCATTACACGTAACTTGTGTGTGGCTGGTCATATCTCCCTACTGCCTTCGGCGTCTTGTTGAATCGATGCAATGTCTGATAGCTGCTGTACTGAGGGAGGAAGGATGACCTACGAGGTAATAGGTAGGTGGTCATAATTCCGTGATCACTCAGCTCAGTGTTCAATAATAATAATAATAATAATTATTATTATTATAATAGCCAAAAGACGAAGCTTGGGGCAAGAAAGTCCTACACGGAAGGCACTACAACGATCTGCAATCGGACCACGTCGATAAGACTGCCTCCAATGCATGGCTAATAAACGGATTACTCTTCCCTGAGACCGAAGGGTTCCTGATGGCTATACAAGATCAAGTGGTAAACCCCAGAAACTACCGGAAGCATATCCTGAAAGACACGTCAGCGGAAAGCGACACATGTCAGCAATGCCATCAAGCGCCAAAGACCATCCAATATATCAGAGCAGGGTGCAGAATCCGCACACAAACAGAGTACACGAACAGACAAAATCAAGTCACCAAGATTGTCCATCAGAAATTGGCAAGCAAGCATCACCACCTCTTTACAACTGAGCCTGTCCCCTACTACAAGTACGATCCAACAACGCTTCTAGAGAACAACACCAGCAAGAAGTACTGGGACAGATCGATCAGAACAGATAAGATCGTCCCCCACAATTGGCACAGATCGATCAGAACAGATAAGATCGTCCTCCACAATCGGCCCGACATGGTACTGGTAGACAAGGAGAAGCATACAACATAACTCATTGACATAGCCGTGCCCAACACGTGCAACATCCAGAAGACGTACGGAAAGAAGCTATCAAAGTATGTATAACGACCTACGGTACGAAGTCAAGAAAAGGTGGCATATGGAGAACGTCACCACCGTCTCCATAGTAATATAAGCAACAGTTGTACCTAAGACCATTCACAGCTCTATACCGACACTAGACCTTCTACCTATCAATGAGGTATATTGCAGAAGACAACTATCCTGAACACTTGTAGGAAGTAAGAAAGTTCCTGGACAACTGAGAGAAAGAAATACCACTTCCCAGACTTCGTACGTCGTACCCGTCCCGGAAGGAAGAGAAGAAGAACCTCAGATGGAGGTGGAATCTAACTTTTATATTTTATAATAATAATAATAATAATAATAATAATAATAATAATAATAACAATACATAATAAAGTAATGATGTGTTACATAATAATAATGATAACAATATATAACATAATTATAACAGTAATAGTGATATGCTGTATTTCGAGATCCAAAAGAAGAAAATATTTTTCTTCTACTTCTAGAACAAAATTTTTCAGTTCACGTAATGGTCTCTTACAATTTGCTTACAATATCTTTCATTTTTTAATTTACTTTTGAGTAAAACAACGTTGCATTAAAATACGCTGATGTTCGTAAATTGAAGGACAGAGGCAAAATGCAAATTTGTGGACGTTGAAGTAGATCTTTATTGGTGGAAAATCGCTGACGGTGGCAACCAACGTAAGAGGCAGATACGACCGATTGGCTGCCCATATTTTACATAAGCGGAAACACGTGAGAACACAAGATTGCAAAACAGTGATAAAAGCTGGAGCGATAGAGTTATCTTCACATGTGTTAGACTGTTGGTTACTTGCTGTTGGTGGTTATTTGTTGGTTTGGCGAGTTGCACAAGATCACGAAAAACAAATCATTTACCCGTGGAAAAACTGCGGGGAAATTGGAAGCAGGACGTTAAACGCTAGATTTAGCAAATGAGTTCGGAGTTGGCAAAAGCATAGCCGCATGGCTGTGGAAACAATTTTCAGAAAGTAGAACAGCTACTGACGGTACAGCAGTGGGTGATCGACCACGCGAAACAACCCCTGCTGATGGTCGTTATATAAGTGTAACGGCAAAAAGATGTCCTCGCATAACTGCTGGCAGGTTAACACGAGAGCTTCAGGCAAGCACAGAGATCACAATATCGCGCCAGACTGTGTCAAGGCGATTGAATAGTGTTGGTTTGTATGCCCGCAAACCGGTACGATGTGTACCTTTGACCACATCACACAAAGCACAGAGGTATCGATGGTGTCGCAAACACGACAACTACAATGACGAGCAATGAGCCAACAAAAGTGACCAGGTTATGTCCTGTTCTCGGACAAAGTAGATTCTGTTTGCTATCCGATTCGAGGAGCCAATACATCTGGTGTGAACCATGCACTGCCTATTCCTCAATCAACATCGTAGAACAAAAGTGGTGGGGTGATGAACTAGGCCGGAATCATTACGGATGGACGTATTGAACTCTATGTGTTGCAAAATGGAAGCATGCATGCATGCTCAGCGTTATTGTCAGGATGCCATCGTTCCTCATGTTTGCAATGTTCGTGTTGTTGTTGGAAATTCCTTCCTCTTTATGGATGACAATGCACGTTGCCATCGTTTGGCTTGTGTTAATGACCTGCTCAACAGCGAATGAACATACCTCATGGAGTGGCCTGCGTACTCCCCTGACCTCAACACCATGAAGCATGTATGGGATGCTCTTGGGATGCGCATGGCGGAACGCATTACTCCACTGCGTAACAAAAGTGACCAGGTAATGGCGCTGAAATAGGAGTGGAGCATCTTACCTGAAGATCTGATGAACAATCTTGTCAAGAGCATGCGCAACGAATGTCAATCTAGTCAAGAACATGCGCAATGGATTAGCATGCAACGGATTCCATGTCCACCCCTCACTGAAATTCGTATGACAGTGGATGTCATACGGATTTCAGTGAGGGGTGGACATGGGCATCTCCCCTATTAATTTTCGACAAGGGACAGTATTCCAAGTGTTATAGCCGTTTTGCGTCTGCTTTGCCAAGGACCAAAAATGGTACATTTTGCTCACGTACCCTATATTACCTATACATTCACAAACGTTTGCTTCCTTATGCGTATAAATTTCTGTTAAGTCTATCTGTATGTCATAGTAACTTATTTATCACCGCCATTCGGTCAGAAAGGATATTTTCTCTAAAACTATAAGTCCCCTTTAATTTATGGACATCAGTGTACATATTGCTTACCGATTTTGCCAGAACAAGTGGGTAGGAATGGGTAGCTTGAGCAATAAAATGTAAAAAGTCAGTTTCAGTGTCAAATGGAATATGGAACAAATTTTTACTTTATTTCATAAATATACAGAGTCGAGTCACATTATTTTGACCACCTCCTACTTTGGACGACAACAAGGCATAGCCAATGAAAGAAAGCAAGTGTCGTGAGCTGGCTTGGAGGGTATGTAAGGTGAGCTGAAAGCATTCTGAAAACATATCACTCGTTGCTATCATGGATAAAAGGAGCGATTTATCAGATTTGCAAAAAGGGATAATTATCGGCTTTCGGGCCAAGGGTGGCAGTATTTCTGAAACAGCCCAGTTTGTAAACTGTTTGTGTGCGGCTGTGGTTAAAGTGTATCGTGGTTTGAGAAATTGCACCATTGCAAATAAGCGACGCGGAAACTGCTGAGCACCACGTGGCATTCATGTGAGAAGTGTGCGTCTGCTGAGCAGGTACGTAAGGGCCGATCGACACGCTACTGTGGAGCAACTCACTGTCCGAATGAACCAAGGTGCTACAGGAAGTGTGTCTAAAACGACCGTTCAGCGAAACCTGCTGCGTATGGAGCTCCGATGCAGACGGATGGTCACTTCACCTATGCTAAGAAGGTGCATCGACAGAAAAAGCGTATATTTGCTCGGCAGTATCGGAATTGGACCTCCGCTGATCGGCGAAGGATTGCCTTCTCCAATGAGTCACGCTTTCTGATTCATCGAACGGATGGACGTTGGCTTACAAGGCGAGAAACATGGGAGAACAAACACTCTTCAACCATTTCTGGAAGAACACCAGCTAATGGGACAGCGTTATGGTCTGTGGAATGTTTTCATAGCATTTCTAGGTCCAGTTGTACCTGTAGAAGGTACTATGGACCGAATTCGTTATGAATCCATCCTTGCAGACCACGTACACCCATACATGCTGATTGTCTTCCCTGGGGCGTATGGGTTCTTTCAGAACGACAATACGACGTGCCACACAGCTAGAAATGTCCGAGAATGGTAGGAAGAGAACGACGAAGACTTCAAATTACTTCCCTGGCCCCCTAATTACCCAGACTTAAACCCAATTGAGCATCTGTGGAGTAATCTCGATCGTGTTGTTCCTTCTATGTATCCTCTACCACTCTCTCTCCAGCAGCTGTCAGATGCGATGTAGTCAGCATCGGTCGGTATACCTGTGAACACCTTCCAGCACCTTATTTTGTCACTCCCAGCCCGTCTAGAAGCTGTCATCGCTGCACACCGCGGTTACTCTGGATACTAGCTGGTGGTCACAATTATGTGACTCGACCATGTATATTTGTGGAGTAAAAATTAAACTTTCGCGCACATTACGATAAGAATATCATTCAATTTTTCAGTTTGTTCTACTGTGTAATATTCCGCATAATCGCAAATGAATATCTTGGGAAATAGCTGAAAAAAGTGTATCGTAGGTTCCGATGATAATGACTGAAAACCATAAAAAATGTTATGGCTCACTGAACTTGCAAAAGAGACGTTTACATAATTTCTACATAGCAGCCCCCAGGCACAGATATACATTCGCAGATTTAATGAATATTGGTAATACACTGTGAATATGAAGAGACGTAAGCCAAACCTAATGAAATATTCATAAGTATTTATTGGGTTCTACATACTACTATTTGCTTGAAAAACGGCGGGCAGAAAGAACAGGTGAGGCTGAAAAGCATATTTTCAAAATCTAAACGAATTGTTTATTTTTTGGCAGTGGAAAGAAAATAAGAACTTAAATACAATTGCATTAGTAATCACTGAAAGAAATTGGCGCTATCTCGTGAGTAAACTGTAAAAGAGTCTTCATTAATTTTGAAGACTACTGATCTTATGCCTTGAAGACTAAAGGTATGGATTTGGTAAGTGAAGGTTAAGAACTGGATAAAGAAGAAATGAAAAAATGGCCACTGACATTTCGGCCACGCACGAAGCATTGTGCCCATATATTGATTCTCTCAATATTTTATCGAAAGATAAACTTTTTAGTTATGATTATTTTACAATATTATTCAAAATATACTACTTGCAGACATATTTTCAGATATTAATCAAACACTTTATATTTATTTATTTATTTGTCATGTTATATGCATTTAGTAGTATACACAACAAATCCTTGATAAAACAGAAATAAACCACCCAAACGGAAATCACATTATATGTTATTAAGAAACACATACAAATTGTATATATAAAAACCCATAGTGCAGCTTAACAGGATATAATGGAAAAGGCTAATGTTAGCCTGACTAGCCCCTGACCCATAAAGAAATAAAAATGTCAAGTAATTTACATATTTTGCAACTTACATACAAGAAGAGAGCAAAAGGACATCTCAGTAAGGGAAGAAAATAGATCATGGCTCTGAGAAAAGAAGTTGGTACTGTAACAAGAAATAGAAGCGAAATTTTGGCAAGTGAGAAAAATTTCTATTCGAAATATATGAACGAGAGGATACATTTATTCCAGACATTACGACAGGTACCAGTACCAAAGTCCCTCCAATCCTCCCTGCAGAAGTTACATATGCAATTAAGAACAAGAAACGGGGAAGAGCGCCAGGAGAAAATGGAATTACCGTGGACATTATACAAGAAGCAAGTGGAGAAATTGAAACTACACTCGCCCAAGTTTTTACCAGATGTCTGAATGAAGACAAGATTTCTGAGGATTGTAACAATGCTACAATGATCCTGCTACATAAAAAATGTGATGTTAAGGATCTGAAAAACCACGTTTTGTATCTGCTACATAAAAAAGGGGACGTTGAGGGGGAAAACGGTGGCATTGAGGATCTCAGGAACTACAGGCCCATCAGCCTTCTATCAGTGGTTTATAAAATCTTCACTAAGGTTCTTTCACATCGCTTGAAGGTAACATTGGACATGGCTCAACCAAGATAACAAGCTGGATTAAGCAGTGGCCACAGCACTGTAGATCATGTACATGTACTGACAGAACTATTTGAAAGGACAAGAGAATATGAACTCCCATTATGCGTGACTTTTATTGATCACGAAAAGGCCTCCGATTACGTGAAACCATCAGGAGTAACAATGGCTTTGAAATCCTGCAGTATTGAAGATGCATATATTGGCGTTATTCATAAAATCTATGGAAATTGCAAGTGCAAAGGTTCGGATATTTGAGGATACAGCACAAATAAGAATTAGAAAGGGACTGAGACAAAGTGACGCTATATCTCCCAAGCTCTTTAACTCCAGATTGCAAAATGTCTTTCAAACATTGAACTGGGAAAACAAAGGGATACAGATTAATGGAGATTACTTAACTCACCTTCGTTTTGCTGATAACGTAGTCATCTTTGCAAGTACCCCTTCAGAGCGTCAAGGCATGATCCAAGAACTTGCTGACAAGAGTATAGAAGTGAGATTAAAAATGAACTTTCAGTAGACAAAAGAGATGTGCAGTGCTTTTACAAGAGACGAAGATTTTTCGATAGATGAAGAAAAGCTTGAGACAACCGATACCTTCATTTATCTTGGGCAGCATATATCAAGTGAGGGTCACATTGATGAAGAAATTAATCGGCGTATAAAATTTGGATCGAGAGCTGTTGGAGGAAACAGTACAATTTTTAAGAGCAGTATGCCATTATGTCTTAAAAGAAAAGTGTTTAGTCAGTGCATCCTTTCAGTGCTAACGTATGGAGCAGAGACGTGGACCTTAACTAAAAGACATACAAAGACTGCAGACAATTAAAAGAAGCATGGATAGATGCATGTTTGGTGCAGCCAGGAAAGATAATAAGAGGAACTTGTGGATAAGGAAAATGTCAGGAGTGGACGACATCAGGACCATAGTGCAATCACTGAAATGGCAATGGGATGGACATGTTGCTAGAAGAACTGACCACCGACAGACATCCTAAATTTTAGACTGGATTCCGAGGGACAGGAAAAGACCCAGAAGAAGATCCCATGGGAGGTGGACGGATGAAATTCGAAAGTATGCTGGAGTGACAGGGAGGATACAAGCTCAATACATTCAATTCTGGAAGAAACTTGGGGAGACCTTCATCCAACAGTGGATTGATAATGGTTGGTGATGATGGTGACGCGCATACTCGTAATACAGTGAATGTAATTTAAGTATAAACATAACATTCTTTTAGAGCTCTCTTAAACGATCAAAAACTGACAAGTGATTTCATATAAATCGGCAACTTTTTCCAGAGCCGGAGACAATGAGCATGAATATAAAAACTCGACACATTTGTACGAGCTCTCGGAATTAGAGAGTTAGCATAAGCACCAGTTTGATAACTGTGTGTAGGATAACATATATTTATCAGATAGAAATGTTTATTGGCATAAACACGCTCATCCTTTAATATCATCGGTCGATAACTATACAGTTTCTCAAATATCAATAACTTAAAGATAATAAACAGAACCTTCGCAGTTTTTGATGGATTAAACAAACGAACACATTTTTTTGTAAAGAAAAAGCTATATTAATACTAGTTTTAGTTGTGCTACCCCAAGCAAGTAGACAATAAGACAGATAGGGATAAATAAAAGAATAATAAAGTGTTAATTTACTTTAGTGGTAATAGACTCAAAATTCCAGATAAAACTCCTATTCGAGATCTCAAGTCCAGCGAAATAACTTCAATATAAGCATCACGCTTTAGATTCTCCTGAAACAAAAGACTCCCTAAAACTGTAGTCTTTCTTGAAAAACCAAAGGAATATCAATTTAGAATCTCTTCCAGAAAAGCCTCAGCTCGAGCCTTTCGACTGGAAAAAAATATACAGTTTGTTGTAAATCCCTTAAATACATTTGTTTTAAATCCTTTTTTTACGTACAGTACATGGGTCTTTTGCATATGTTATACAGATATCCTAAATAGTTATATTGGTTACTTATTCGACTGCTTCTATGGTTCGTAAGAATAATAAGCCATTGTGTTCATATTTTAATGGATTTTTTTAGGATGCGTGATAAAAATAATTGTTGAGAAAGAACTGATTTTCTTTGGTTAGCATATGCAGGAATATTCTTAACTGGTTCTAATTTGCTTTTGTGGGCTAGGTAAGAAGAGCGTAATTTCTATCGGAAACTATTGAAATTAAAAATACTGATTAGAAAACTGCACATGTGATATTAAATCTCCAGCGAATACATTTAATTTTTTACAGTTTGTAGGACTGAGTTTGATTGTTATTTTGTAAAGACTCGACTTGGTCATTTTTTTTTTTGAAAGAGATAATTCTGTAAATTGATCTAAATGAAAGGTTTGTGACAACCGTGTTGTCCGATTGTGACCGTGTTGAACCAGATGGGACCATTTTTAATTTGTCAAAGATGTGTTTTTTAAACTTCGAGAAACTGGTGAAAGCTACGACAATGAAAAACCCTTGTAGACCGTTTAAGACAGTAAAGATATACCACATCACGCTATCACCTAAGATAAGAGCGAGAACTGCAGACAACCAAAAAATGCCCATTACTAAGGCTAGTTTGCAAAATGCTATAAAACGCTTCTTTATCTTATGTTTTTGAGAACTGTTGGCTTTCATTCTGTTACTGTAAATTCTGTAAACGCTGAGACCAAATAAAATAACGTTTATAGCAATGATAGTGAACACCGGACCTTCAAAGAAGCCCAATGTGCCCAAAACCCATTGAACCAACAGTTTGTTCGAGCAAAGTGAGGTTTATAATCTTCGGGCACTTCCTGCACATTGTCGAAAATCAAAGCCACTGTGGCAAATATTAAAGAAATTCCCCAAGAATACGCTCCAAATTTACAGAATTGTTTGCAGTGAAATTTCGTCAGTGCCTTCGTAAGAGCTACAGTGGCATGAAATATGGCAGTGTAGAAGTTGAAAGCTATAGCATTCATCCACATAACTGAAGACAGGATGAAGAAATGTGAGAAAAAGGCTGATGTAACGCATGCCGGACGAGAGGATTTGATATCATCATCAATTCCAACTAGGTAAGACAGATATCCTATAAACAAGGACAAACAGAGACTTGCCAAACAATATCCTGGCATGTTCTTCGCACTTGGAACGACAACAAAATAAATCAAGTGGAGAAACAGCCCTACGAGTGATATTCCCACAGTAATCTGAGTTAAATAAAATAATATTACGTCTCTGTCTTTTGGTTTATGTGCGCAAGCATACAAGACCCCACAAGATAGGTCATAGAAGGAATCGTTCAAAGTTACATCCCAATATTCTATATATACTATGCCATTATCCATTGTATAAAATTGCGTAGGCACCTCTATATGTTCAGAACAGTTGCAGTAACTTTCGTGTTTCGTCATTCTGCAATGGAGCATCCATTCCTCTTCAGTCAATGCAGACCATTCGTAAATGCAAGTGATGTTTGCTGTTTCTGAAGTTCCGTTGTTCCGCGGATCAACGTTTAAGAATGACGCTGAAGTATTTGCTTCAGCATTTGCCGGACACGCAAAACTGAAATTAGATACGAGAAGTAAGAGGCAGTATATGCAGCCAGTATTCATATGCATGCCGTAGAGAATAAGCATTCTCTCTGATTTGGAAATGTATATGTAAGCTCCTGAAAAAGTTTCACGCAAGTTGTTACTTTAAAATTAGAAAGTTCAGGGTAAATTCCTTTATTTAGACTTCATTTTGGACTCTTCGAAGTGGCATGGAAATGCGAAACCATTATTTGTTTCTAGGTTTTGTTTATCCTGAACACCCGCATTTGGACAACAACGGCTTAATAAAACTGTTGTACCTATCTTGAAACAATCTTGTTTATTTGAATTTCTTCAAGTAATCGAAATCTGCTGCATTAATAAAATTAGTACTGTGATATCACATATCTCACATATTTACTTTTTTTGCCTGCGGGCTTGCTTGAAGTACTAGTTGATGTTGAAGCATATCTCTTAAAAACAGAAAATAGGTTCTAATTTTTCATGTAAATTTTTGTATCTGGTAATAGTAAACTTCTAAAATGTTCTATTTATTCTGTTTTGAATCTGTAGTACTTAAATCAAATTGTGATTCGCTTCAACACCAGATGACCAGTTTTTTCTCACTCTTTACTGTCAGTGCTGCTACAATTTTGTTTAGAGAAACTTAGTGTTTTTTTCCTCGCCAAATCAATCGTAAAATGTGTGCATCGTATAATTCGAAAAAATCATCATTCTCATCATTTATAGAACGGAACTACTCCTCATAATGTAGATAATGGTACTCTTATGCTTTTAGAGAGCTCCACAAGCATTCTTGATTTTATAACTTTTAGTTAAAACATCTAGATTGAAATATAAATGAAGAATATATTAAACACTTAGACATGAATCCTTTGAAACGGAAAACCTTCATTTCATAATCAAAGTAGTTAGATGGATCAGAAGCTTTGCCAGTGCCTTCCTATAAAATTTCCTTCGATTCAAATTAGAATTTAGAAATGTTTGTAAAGTGCTTCAACTCAGAAAACGAATGTAGCTCTACGTACATCTTCTTTTTCAGAACGTATTTCGTTTCACTTTACTCTTCTTCTTAGAATGTTAGTTTTTATACTTAGAGCGCTTTTCTTTTAATAACGAAATACAAACGACCGATTATTATTGGCTTCCTGAAACGTTTCACCATGGCGCTTACCTGCAGAAGAAATGAAATGCATAATCTTTAGTTTTTTAATACAAACTGTTGTATATTTTTCGGAAGCGAAATCTTACAGGAAAGTACAATGCACAGATAAAATAAGACAATAACAATGCATGTATGCAAAAAGTAGTGAGACATCATCAAATACAATTATTAGTAAATTTTTGTTTCTTTTCGTTGCGATCACAAATCATTCGTGGATTTGAAATCCCGCGCCACATTAGGATTACTTAGGCAGGAATGATGTAACACTGTAAGAATGATCTGATGCGTTCGACTGACTATCAGAATATGAGAACGTTGACAACTTGAGACAGAGAGTTGTGCAATAACTGAAAACTGAGCAACCGGTCGAAAGCAGGAGAATTTTTAACCGCCTATAATATTCAACTAAAATATTGGGTTTTATACACTACTGTTTGTAAAACTTGCAACACCATGAAAAACTGCTGGTATTAGCTTGAAACTTACAAGATAATGTACAACAGGTTAGGAAATCCAAATTGTTAAAATTTCAGTGAACAGGCGCATGTAGTTTAGGACAGAGCCCTCTGAACTCTTTGGTCGTGGATATAAAGAGCTGGCTCAAACGAGATTTTGCAATTAGTGAAGAGCTGACATTGAGCCGAAAGGGTGATTTTTGTGTCTCACTATGCCTCATCGCCGAAGAAGTTCACATTATGGACACCTGACGGACTTTGAGCGAAAACCGATTGTTGAGATGAGAGAAGTTAAATTTCCCTACAACAAAATTTCCACTTGTACATGAAGAAACGCTAGTACCGTAATGCAAACGTGGTCTCGGTGGACAGATGAGGCTCGGACGCACATAAATCCGGGAAATGGATAAAAAAATCTCACGACTGTACGCAATGACAGGCACCTGTACCGCATAATAGTAACCGATTGCACAGCGACACCCACAGTGATACCGCAGCAGTGGAGCACTGTCACAGGTCTGGCTTTGTCCTTCAGCACATTTCGACGTCGTCTGCTGAACAGAGAACTGCACGCTAACAGCCCATTGTTGCGCATTGGTTAACACCGACATTCGAGCGTTGATTGGCCACAGGTCATGTTTTATGACGAGTCACGATTCAACGTCATACACCATTATGGCTGCATATGTGTTCCAAGACATCGTTCTGAACGGCACCTTGCAGAGAGCATTTTGAAGCATCATACCTGTCCAACGCCAAACGTCATAGTTTGGGGCGCCATTGGGTTCAATTCGTGATCTCGCCAGATATGTTATGGTTTGGGGCGGAATTGGGTTCAATTCGTGATCTCGCCTGATACGTCATGGTTTGGGGCGCCATTGGGTTCAATTCGTGATCTCGCCAGATATGTCATGATTTTGGGCGCCATTGGGTTCAATTCGTGATCTCGCCTGATACGTCATGGTTTGGGGCGCCATTGGTTTCAATTCGTGATCTCGCCTGATACGTCATGGTTTGGGGCACCATTGGTTTCAATTCATGATCTCGCCTGATACCAACTGAGGGAACCCTCTACAACCAGGGACACATCAGGGGTGTTTTAGAGGCAGAAGTGGTACCCTTCCTTCAGAGCTGTCCTCGCACTATATTCCAGCAGGACAATGCTCTGCCACGTGTGGCCCGGAATGTCCAAGAACTCTTACGTGTACGGTAGATATCGCTTCGTCCTTGGCCTGGCCGTTGGTCGTTTATGTCCCGGATTGAACATACCTGGAACGTAGTAGCTAAGTAACGTGCCCGTCAAGCGCCTTCGCCATTTATCACAAATGAACTCAGGTCTGCGTGACAGGCTATTTCCAGGATGATATTAAATACGACTACCACTCAATACCACTCCTTGTGAAGGCTGTTATTGTTGTTCGAGGTGGAGTCACACGATACTGAGTTTTGAAGCAAAAAATCTTGTATAGCTCTACAAATGTATTCGTTTATCTCCTGTAACATGAGAAATCTGTTGTTATTGCTCGAGGTGGCTTAACACGATACCGAGGTTTGAAGCGAAAAAATCGTGTATAGCTCTACAAATGTAATCAGTTTTCTCCTGTAACATGAGAAATCTGTTGTTATTACTCGAGGTGGCTTCACACGATACTGAGTTTTGAAGCGAAAATATCTTGTATAGCTCTACAAATGTAATCACTTATCTCCCGTAACATGAGAAATCTATTGTTATTGCTCGAGGTGGCTTCACACGATACCGAGCTTTGAAGCGAAAAAATCTTGTATATAACTCTACAAATGTAATCAGTTATATCCTGTAACATGAGAAATCTGTTGGTATCGCTCGAGGTGGCTTCACACGTTACTGAGTTTTGAAGCGAAAATATCTTGTATAGCTCTACAAATGTAATCAGTTATCTCCTGTAACATGAGGAAATTTGTTGTTATCGCTAGAGGTGACTTCACACCTCGAACAATAACAACAGATTGTTATTGCTCGAGGTGGCTTCACACGATACCGAGCTTTTAAGCGAAAAAATCTTGTATAGCTCTACAAATGTAATCATTTATCTCATGCAACATGAAAAATCTGTTGTTATCGCTCGAGGTGGCTTCACACGTTACTGAGTTTTGAAGCGAAAATATCTTGTATAGCTCTACAAATGTAATCAGTTATCTCCTGTAACATGAGGAATTTGTTGTTATCGCTAGAGGTGGCTTCACCGATACTGAGTTTTGAAGCGAAAATATCTTGTATAGCTCTACAAAATTTAATCACTTATCTCCTGTAACATGAGAAATCTGTTGTTATTGCTCGAGGTGGCTTCACACGATACCGAGTTTTGAAGCGAAAAAAATCTTGTATATAGCTCTACAAATGTAATCAGTTATATCCTGTAACATGAGAAATGTGTTGTTATTGCTCGAGGTGGCTTCACACGATACTGAGTTTTGAAGCGAAAAATCTTATATAGCTCTGCAAAAGTAATCGGTTTTCTCCTAGTAGCTGAGTTATAAGGGTTGCTAAACACCAAAAGAGAATAAATCCAGTAAATAATTCCGTTTATTGGCATAAAAAGCCAAAGGAATACTTTTCCTGTAAGCTTTCGCCGCCTTCGGGCAGCTTCATGATCCGGATAATATGCTATAAGGAGAGAACAGAATTCTCTCCTTATAGCATATTATCCGCATGATGAAGCTTTCGGAATGCGGCAAAATCTTACAGGAAAGTTATCTCCTGTAACGTGAGGAATCTGTGATATGGATTTCATTTAAATATCGCCATTCTTTCTTGGTGTTCCAATTTTCACAAATGATAGTGTATTTTGTTTTCTCTTTTCTTCTATGCCCCAACATTCACATGTCGGAAAATATCTGTCTTACGTTTTAGTACTCTGGTTTGATTTTAGAAATGTTAATTGTGAAGATAGTACGATAACCGGGTGGTGAGAATCGCTGATTTATTTCTTGTCGTTCAAGTGAGACCCCGGTTCCATTCCCTGGTCAGTTTGTGTATTTTGCTCTTACCGTTTACTGCTGTTGCACGTGTTTACCTATCGTATAAGATTCACCTCTGTTCTTCCTTTTGTGAAAACGCTTTATCGTTCTACATTCTTCAAGCAACGGATCAGTATAGTAACGAAAGTGATAATTCCTTGGAGGTAAATTGGTGTGAAAACGTCTTCAGAGTTTTTGTTTTCTAAATCGGAAACGAGGACTGCTGGATGAACAGCTTGGGAGGCGATTGAAATCTAATGATTGAAAACGTTGATAATGAAAATATCTATAAAAAAACACACCCTGTGACAGCGAAAGAATCACGTTACCTAAAAAACACCTCGCGACATTTAATTTTGCTGCTACTTTGTGAAGCCAAAACCTTTCGGGACCTAAGTCGATTTATGAGGAATATTTGGCTCCTCCAAGCATGCAGGTAGAAATAAATAGTCTCCTAAAGGGACAAGCACTAAACCGAAAACGAGGTGAAATCACTGTCCTGGAATGAAATGAGAATTACGGAAGTGCTTCCCTTTCCCTCTATGGTTCTGCCACAGCGGCTGACCAATACAGGAAGGTGTTGTAGCCGCGGTTCAGTAATAAGACGCTGAAGTCAAGTTTTGCCTGAATGTACCTGCTTTCGTCCAGCCATTAGCTGTAGTGAATGGTACTGAGTTACGTTGTGGCGATTCAAAGAAGCGATAGTGATACATAAGTTACTAGTATAGAATGAAGCTACTACAGAATCCCGAAGAAGTTTGTCTCTGTGTAAGGATGGTGATT
The DNA here is from genome assembly GCA_039090855.1 of Macrothele yani. Classification (NCBI taxonomy): domain Eukaryota; kingdom Metazoa; phylum Arthropoda; class Arachnida; order Araneae; family Macrothelidae; genus Macrothele; species Macrothele yani. Next base: position 133,344,270 of record CM077010.1, on the reverse strand, counting down.
AGGAAAACGGTGCAGTCTGGAAGCTATAACTCTGAAAGTGAAATTATCAATGGCATGTGTTCAGTCTCATGTTTGTCTGAGCATCAGTAGCGTCATTGTTTTCTCTTGTAGTATTGGTGTGGTGTCTTCATAATGGTGTTTGCACCCCTCAGACGTACAACTGTTGCAAACAAGATATGCAACCATTAGTGTTCTCTAATTTCAATATCCATGCTGACCGAATATCCTTCGCGGAATAAACGTAGTGAGAGGTAAATATTCCATCTAAGAGAGTGTTTTAGGCATTATGCACCAAGAATATATGTGGTACCTACTGTTAGAGTTCTGCACTGGCTTTAATTTGGAAAACCCGGCATGCACCGATCATTCAAAGCACTAAAACTATCCCTGCGTTGTGCAAATAAGCGCGGTAAGAGCCAACGAACGTCATGGGTCAAGATGGCGAATGATACGTACAGTATAATACCTTGGTCAGAGCTCCCTCAGTCAGTATTTCGTTTCGTCTCAACATGGAAAAACCAAAGGATTTATCTGTTTTCGACAAAGGCCAGATTGTTATGTCAAGACGCCTTGGTAAGAGTATCTCCGAAACAGCGACGCTGGTTGGCTGCTCACGCTATGCAGTAGTTAGTACCTATCAAAGATGGTCCGAGACAGGTGACACTTTGAGCCGTAGACATGACGTGGGATGGCCACCCTTCATTGATGCCAGCGGTCAGCGTAGGATGCCTCGTCCTGTACGCAGGAATAGGAATGCTTCTGAGATTGACATTAACCATAATTTTAGTTATTGTGAAAAACCCAATGTGGCTGAACACGCAGTTCATCGTATGCTCTTGGATATAGGTCTCCGTAGCCGCTGACCCATTCGTGTGGCTATGTTTACAGCCGTTTGCCGTCTTCAACGCTTGAGGTGGGTACATAATAATCGACACTGGACTATAGAAAACTGGAGGAGATTCTCATATTCAGACGAATCCCATTTTCTGCTACACAATTTAGACAGACGAGCTAGTGTGCGACGTTACCCAAGGATACCGTCTCACCTGGATACATTATAGGAAGAATCTGGACGGCTGGAGGGAGTGTGATGGTCTGGGATATAATACATTTAAGGAAATAAAGTTATTTTTCCAAACTGATAAAGACAGTGTGGAAAAAGAACTTTATTTCCTTAAACGTGTTGTAATACAGCGAGGATACAACCCTTCCATTATAAACAAGGCTCTAGCAAAATTCCGCAAACCGAAGCCTATCTAAACGTTAACTCCTGTGATGTGCCCATTGCGTGAGAATTTTGCCATTATTCCATTTTCCCGTGACCTTGCCTTCAAAATTTCAAAAGTTTTCAAAACCTTTAATTTTAAGGTGATTTTCAAACCCATATACAAAATGAGATTTTTAGGATCAAAAGACGATGTTGAAGACAAAAACTCGTGGGGAATTCATCAAATTCCATGTGAATGTGGCGCTTCGTATATAGGACAGACGTATATTGCGTTTTCGATTGAAGGAGCACAAGACCTACATTCGAAATTGTGACCTAAAGAAGTCATCGGTGGCTAAACCCTGTTACGAAAAGGACCATACTTTGAGAAAGCAAAACTAATTGACAAGCCAGATTAAATCACCAAACTTGATATTTTGGAAGCTTTCCATATATATCAGAAGTCTTCACAACTTGTTAATGACATGGCATCCACGCCATTTTTATCAAGCGCTTGGAAGCATCTAACCAAAACACGTGACTGTAAACACCATCAATGATGTGTCATATACAATTTGAATATTTACGTGCCATTCGTCCTGATGAAGCTAGGTCAATACCCAGCGAAACCATGGTCGGCTTGAAAAAATAAATATTTGTGACAAACTACGTTGTATTATCTTAATCTATATTGTATAATCGTCACAAGACTGTAGTCTTTGAGATCAATATCAGGAGACGTCTACCAACATCTCGTTGAATCTATGCCTTATCGGGTGAGAGCTCTTTTTGGCGGTGAGAGGAGGACTTGCATCATATTAGGCATAGGGGGTTTTAATGTTATGACTGATCGGTGTATACCGTACTTTAAGGGATCGGCCTGTGCCAGTTGCGGACCAGACTTTTCAGTTTACGGCCCTTGCCTGTTTCAAAATTTTGCAAATAATGCAAGGATTCCTTCATAAAAACAAAGCCGTTCTACTAACTGAACTGAAATACCTCAGTAGTAAATCGAATTCAAAGCAGAAAGACCTACCATTTCTGGTAACAATTTCTTCTAGATGAGGTTTAGTCGTAACTACCTATTTCCGTTACAAATGTAATCTCATTTCCTCTTCCACACTCAAGTGTTAACAAAGTAGCCTGGATCTTCAAACATGTAAACCTATACGTCTAACTTCCTCATCTCCGTGGCAGCAAGAAATCGCCCCAGTAGCTCGGTGATCTTCGGATGTAAATGTTATTTTAAATACACCATGCCGTGAATACTCAGAGAACACTTAGAGCGTAGTAAATCCATTTATTTTCGTGGTATAATATGCACAAAGATTCGCCAAGCTTTCCCTCTCCACTGGGAGTGTTTTTCAAGGCAATGTAGACTTCAAATGTCTACATGGAAAAGCTGCCAATGGAGAGTGAAAGCTCGGCGGATAAACGGCTTTACTACGCTATAAACGTTCCTTCAGTATTTGATAGTGAAGCTGAAAAGTCAGTTTATGTAAACGTTCCTCGGAAAAGAAAAGCAGCCACGTGATGTAGTCTCTAAATTTGCGTATATAAATAAAGATCGGAGAAGATAGTCAGGTGTCATATGATTTCCAAAGGCCTTGGCTAATATCAAATCCCCGGTAATTACCGCATTTTACATGAAATATGTACAGCAGTCAAGCTGACCCCACCTGCAGTTCTAGGTGTAAGCGGTCATAACTGAATTTCCGTTCAAAATAGGAATTTTAAAGAAATTCCAAGTCATGAAGTAACAGCATCGTGACTTAAAATTGTGGGTATGGTAGTTACTCAAATAACGATCGGCGCAGTGGTCATACTACGACATATACTCTAATTTAACATTCAGTTTTAGTTTCTTTTCCTACGTAAATATTGAGTTTCGTTCTCTTTAAGCGTTTCAACCTTAACGTTGTATTTTTCTCACTCATTTTGTCATGATCAGTGTTATGTGGCAAAAAATGTAGGATCAGGTTGAATGACGTGTGAATTAGGGTGGATCGAAAATGCCAAAATGTTTTTGATCGAATCGGTATAGTGCGAAAAAGTTGAACCTGGTAAAGCTAAAGATAACGTAAAAAAAATCTAAATCAGACAATATTTTCCGTTCGCGCATAACGATCGAAATCATAGCAATTTGCAAAATCCACGCAATTTTGTTGATTTTTTCTAAATACCAAATAAATTACAAGTGAATCCCTATAGTGAGGAAAAGCTGCCTCTAGTATAGCTAAATATAATGTAAAACAGTTTTTTGAATTAAGACAATATTTTTCCTTCGCGCATGACGATCAAAATTACAGAAGTTCCACAAATTTAGTCAATTTTTCAGTTTCAATTTTACATTTTTTATTCCTTTTCTTTTTCGGGAATCACTTTGAAGGCAGCCTTATGTGAGAATTCAGGCTTGATAGCAATGCTGCACGGATGTATCCGTCTCTGGCTTGAGAACTATATCCCTTGATTGAAGCTTAGTTTGTCTACTAGAAAGGAACTCAGTTAGAAGTGGCAGCGATTCACATATAGTGGGGTCTACATTCTTTTCTTAGTTTCCTCTTTTAACATTTTTGGGTTATATCTACTAGTCCAATCCTTCCCATGCTATGGTGTATTTGGGGTTATAGGAAATTCAAATCAATCGAAGAGACTTTTTTTCCGATTTCTCACAGGTGCATGTGATTGCTATTTCGAAAATACAAGAGACAGGTTTATTGTTACAAACGAAATAAAGCGTCATAGAATACTTGAACGCAGCAACATCAAAAATGCTTTATAAAACTGTCAAGGTTGTTTTGAAAGTTTGGTTTGCTTTTGCACCTGTTATAACACTTCATCAGTTTGTAATATTTATCATGGTAGGCCTTAATAAGCTGTTATTCTATAGTTGGATACTATAGGGATGTATGCATTATCAAATACATATTTTAGTTTGTTTGCCACTGCGACCACAACACATAATAGGCTAAAGTTATTGTGGTTATATTTCAATGCCAGCTTATATCTCTCTTCAAAACAGCACCGTATTGTATCCTCATGTGTAGGCATTTTACTTGGAACAAGATTTCTTGGATCACCGAATAAAGGACAAATAAGCTGTTGTCTGGTTATGTGCTTATATGCAGCTTCCATATTGTAAAATACACAATTAAACTGTTATATCTAAGGTAAAGATTAGTACTTACTTAAGTAGAGCCACTGGGCTATACTTAAGTTCTTATCCGCACTGGTTGCGAGCCAGCTCGTTCCTGTCCGAAGAAGCGGCGGGTATGTTAAGGTCGACAAGTCTCAGCCGTAAGTGAGCGAAAGGGTAAGAATTTGGTATTTAGAACGAATCTCTACAAATATCTAAATTTGTGGATTATCATGTGTGAACGGGAAAAGATGGCGGAAATATATAGTAAATGATGGAAAATACTTTGAATAGGCTAGTATTATTAACAATATGCCCAAGTATTTTGCCACCAAGTATCACGTTTTTGCTGAAAGAAAGACCATCTGACAAACAAACATTTAACTGATAATACATATCCCTAAGGTATTCACTGAGATTAGCTCCACAAAGAAATATATCCCACGCAAGAGTCCGGAATAGTAATTATTTGTCTTTTTTAATTTTCAACCAGTAAAATACACTAGCGTGGGGTTCCCTTAATTCGAAAAGCTTTTTTTTTTTTTGCATTATATTTAGCTATACCAGAGGCAACATTTTGGCAATATAGCGATTCGATCGTAATTTATTTAGTACTTAATAAAAAAAATGGGTAAATAAATTAGAAAGACGTGGAGATAATGCAAATAGACGATGACATCATTCTGACCACGTTATTATAAATAACGTATAGCAACTGAAAAAGTATTCATCCGACACCGCTGAGATCGAACCCCATAACTCTCGAAGGTAGCGGAGTGTTCGCTTTACACCACAGAGCCAACAACTCACCGCGCCATGCGTGGTTTATCAGTCAGCATCTGACTACACAAATCCATATAGATGGGCTCAGCAATTGATGTGCCGCCACCTAGTGGCATTCAAAGGTGCAAGCTACGAAATTACAGTTGATAAATCCAAAGGGCGAAAGAAATGGTGCATAAATTAGAAAGACGTGGAGGTAATGCAAATAGACGATGACATGGCTCTGTCCCCGTTATTATAAATATAATTGTTGGCACTGTAGTGTAAAGCGAACACACTCGGCTAATTTCGAGAGTTCTGGGGTTCCATCCTAGCGGTGTCGGATGAAAACTTTTTCACTTGCTATGCGTTATTTATAACAACGGGGACAGAGCGATGTCATGGTCTATTTGCATTATCTCAACGTCTTTCTAATTTATTCACTATTTCCTTCGCCCTTTGGATTCATCAGCTGTAATTTCGTAGCTTGCACCTTTGAATGCCACCAGATGGCGACACATCACTTGATGAGCCAATCTATATGAATTTGCGTAGTCGGATGCTGACTGATAAACCACGCAAAGCGTTGTGAATTGCTGGCACTGTGGTGCAAAGCGAACACTCTCGGCTAGTTTCTGGGGTTCGATCCCAGCGGTGTCGGATGAACAATTTTTCAGTTGCTATGCGTTATGTACAATAACGTGGACAGAGCGATGTCATCGTCTATTAAAATTACGTACATTTTAGAATCTCTATAATTTTGATCGTTATGCGTGAACGGAAAATATTGTCTGATTTTCTTTATTGCTTTGTTATTCGCTATACCAGGGGCACCTCTTTCGAACTACAGAGATTTGATCAAAAACGTTTCGGTATTTTCGACCCATCCTGGTGTATATGTTTGACACAAAGGTATTGGAGGAGAATCGACTGGCAAAGAACATGATACTTCCGGCATATTTAGAAAGCCGCCATTGTAGGGAGCAGTGACGTAACCATGTTTCAAAACCTGGGGGAGGGGGTCCGATCACACATAAACACTTCATGTATATATATATATATATATATATATATATATATATATATATGAGGATCCCCGACTCTAAAAACCTGGAGGGTCCTAATTCCCGACCCCCCTCCCAGTCGTTACGCTTATGGTAGGCAGTAACTAGTGTGCTGACGTGTTTGCGCTAGTATTTCAGTTTTAAATCTTTAAGATTTTGATATATCTTAAAGATTTAAGTACATGTGATGCGAAATTTTTGCTGTTTAGTAGTTTTCTTTCTATTTTTTTATTTTTCTGCTCTGCGTATATGGTGGACAGCGACATAGCCTCGTATTTTGCTGCTTACTAGTCTTGTTAGTTTTTCTCGGATATGAACACTTGCTGATTACAATTTGATCTAGAAAGTTCTCGGGTCGTTATGCAAACATTCTTTCCACGTAATTCCTGCAGCACATTACGAATTGAATCAAGCATTCTTGCTTTCCAATACGCATCTGTTTCCTACAAACTACCCCACCCCCTATTCATAGATGTCGCTGCACGTTCAGTTAGTGTCCGTCGTTTCAGAACCACTAGCATTACTTTTGTCAGACTATGGTACTCCAGTGCCTTTGGTTTAAAAAGATTTAACACGGTCGAGTCACATTATTGTGACCACCAGCTAAAATCCAGAGAAACCGCCGCGTGCAGCACGGACAGCAGCTATACAGGCTGGAGAGACTCAATAAGATGCTGGAAGGTGTTCACAGGTATGTGGAGCCACGCTGGCTTCAGTGCATCTGATAGCTGCTCGAGGGTGCGTGGTGGAGGATCCGTAGATCAAACAACACGATCGAGGTGGTCCCACAGATGGTCATCTGGGTGTATGTCTGGGTATATGGTCGTGTACTTTGAAGTCTTCATCGGGCTCTTCCAACCACTATCGGACATTTCTAGCTGTGTCACAAGTCGTATTGTTGCTGGAAGATCCTATCCGTCCCAGGGAAGACAATCAGCATGTATGGTTGAACGTGGTCTGCAAGGATGGATTCATAATGAATTCGGTCCATAGTGCCTTCCACAGGTGTAAACGGACCCAGGGAATGCCATGAAAACATGCATATTCCAGATCATAACAGTAACCCCACCATCTTGTGTTCTTCCCGCCGCAATGTTTGAAGAGTGTTTTTGCTCCGATGTTTCTCGCCTTGTACGCCAACGTCCATCCGTTCGATGAAGCAGAAAATGTGACTCATCAGAGAAGGCAATCCTTTGGCAATCAGCGGAGGACCAATTCCGATGCTGCTTTGAAAATGTAAGCCTTTTCTGCCGATGCACCATCGTTGGCATAGGTGCAGTGACTATCCGTCTGCATCGGAGCCCCATACGCAGCAGGGTTCGCTGAACTGTTGTTTTAGACACACTTCCGGTAGATCTCTGGTTCATTCGGCCACTGAGTTGCTCCACTGTAGCGTGTCTATCGGCCCTCACGCACCTTCAAAGTCGACGTTCACCTCTCATATCAATGCGACGTGGTGATCCGCAGTTTTCATATCTCTTGTTCGCAATGCTGCGATTTATCCTATCACGATACACTTTAACCGCAGCAGCACACGAACAGTTCACAAACTGCTGTGTTTCAGAAGTACGGCCACCCTTGGCTAGAAAGCCGATAATCATCCCATTTTGCAAATCTGATAAATCGCTCCTTTTATTCATGATAGCAACGAGTGATATGTTTTCAGAATGCCCTTGACGCCAGCTCACGACACGTGCCTTGTTTCATTGGCTGCGCGCTGTTGTCGTCAAAAGCAGGAGGTGGTCACAATAACTCAAACTCGACTGTGTGTAATGTGTGAAACGAGCAGCGAAAAAGTGGGTAGATTATCGTTGCTTTGCGTGTAATTGTTAAATGAAAGATATATTGCTGATGAAGATTACATTGTGACTAAGATACTTGAAACCTAAAATTGCAAAGGTTCAGTTGTTAAAAATATTTTGAAGAATACTGCTGTGATTAACTTTGATGAGTAGTCAACCTGAAATGCTTTAAAACTCGTAGAACAAAGACATTTCATTCATTAGTGATTACAAGATTTCTTTCTTCTGGCCGTTAGGTCGCTAATATTGCTTACTGCGCAATAAGGTTTCGCGTTAGATATCCTGAGTATAGCATTGAAAAGCTCCGGAATTTTATTTCAAATTTCGAAACACACCGTCCCGTTTCAACTCTCATCTTAAAGCCCCGCTTACTGAACTGTGACATAATTAATTAAGACATCCCGTGGTGAATGCACTTCCACGTCTTTGGTTTAACTCAGTCATCTTCGCAATCAGATTATTTAACAAGTCAGTCGTCATTTCGTGAATCGAAAGGTTTTTCTTCAATGCCGGAGCAAAGTTCTATACCTATCAATAAGTCCAGGCACGGGCCGAGTACGAAATGTTTCACTTAACTGTTTCCAGTACAGGCAATTGGTACGGGCCGAGCCCGGAATGTTTCACTTAACTGTTTCCAGTACAGGCAATTGGTACGGGCCGAGCCCGGAATGTTTCACTTAACTGTTGCAGAATTCAAAGCCTTGCAGTACTGGCCTGGCCCCGTTCGAGCCCGGGATATTTCACTTAATTGTTGATAAATGCTAAACATTGCAGTTCAGATCGGGCCTGGCTAGCGCTTGAGCCCGGGATGTTTCACTTAACTGTTGCAGAATGCTAAGCCTTCCATACAGGCCTGGACCCTCCCGAGCCCGGGATATTTCCCTTAAATGTTACAAAATTCTAAGCATTCCAGTTCACGTCTGGCCCGGCCCGAGCCTGAGCCCCGGATGTTTCACTTAACTGTTCCGAAATACTAAAATACTAAACCTTCCAGTACAGGCCTGGCACGCGCAGGGCCCGGAATGTTTCACTTAAGTGTTGCAGAATGCTAAGTCTTCCAGTACTGCCCTGGCCCCTTTCGAGACCGGGATATTTCACTTAATTGTTGATAAATGCTAAACACTGCAGTTCAGGTCTGGCCTGGCCAGCGCCTGTGCCCGGGATGTTTCACTTAACTGTTGCTGAATGCAAAGCCTTCCATACAGGCCTGGCCCCTCCCGAGCCCGGGATATTTCCCTTCAATATTACAAAATGCTAGGCATTCCAGTTCATGTCTCGCCCGGCACGAGCCTGAGCCCCGGATGCTTCGCTTAACTGTTCCAAAATGCTAAACCTTCCAGTACACGGCTGACCTGACACAAGCCCGGGATGTTTCACTTGACTGTTTTAAAATGGGCAAGGGCCAGACTAGCCCTTCCAGCCCGTGCGCGGAATTTTTCATTTAACTGTTGCAAAATGTTTCATACTGCGAAACGAGGTGGCGTACTCCTATGTGTAGGAAAGAGAATTTACTGTATGTAATTCCTTTAATCGCATTTATTAATTAAGATATAAAGATATTTTGTGCTCGTTAAATATGTATTTCCAATTAATCGAGTAAAGAACACTGGCTGACTAATTCAGTACTTCTCTAATTATTTCTCACTAATATTTTGTATATAGTTTCTCACTAATATTTTGTATATAGTTTCTCACTAATATTTTGTATATAGTTTCTCACTAATATTTTGTATATAGTTTCTCACTAATATTTTGTATATAGTTTCTCACTAATATATTGTAATTCTCTCTAATATTAATATACAGGGTGATTCATAAAGAAGTATACAGTTTCAACGCACTTTAAAACAAGAACAATGTCAGATCTTTTATGTTACCTGTAACGTAATTGTAGGGGAATGTTTCAAGTTTTTTAGAGACAGTCACAGGTGTTCTATGTGTGCACCGTTAGTCACACGAAGTGCGGATGTTGCAAAATCTCACTATCTTGTCAAGTTCAGTGAGATTTTGCAACATCTGCACTTTGTGTGGAATCATTTTCAGCTTCTTTCTCAAAATTCTCCAGACAGTGGGCTGTGAAAACTGCACTTCACGACTCACCCTCCGCGTTGATTTTCCCGGGCTTCGTTGAATGGCGGTGCAAACACTATCGACGACTTCTTTCGATACACGCGATCGTCCAGGACTTTTACGTTTGCACAAATAGCCCGTAGTTTCAATTTTTTTTTTATTTGCCAATCGTAGATAGATTTTCTGGTTGGAGGTTCTTTTCCGAATCGTGATCGAAAATGTTGTTGCACAACAGTCACAGATTCCGTTTTGCTCAATTCAAGAACACAAAACGCCTTCTCCACTGCAGACGATGCCATTTTGACTGACTAGGTACGCGACACGCGCGCTATCGTCTACGGCACTTGCCTCAGTAGCGGGACACAAACTTTATGAGTACATCTACCTAACGGTTTGCAGTTGTGGTCCGTGTCTTCAACTGTTACTGTTTTACAGCATCTGGAAAGTGTATGCTTCTTTATGAATCAACCTGTATAGTGGGAAAACGAGAACTCGTGTTCCCACTAACGTTATCCTGACTTAAAATGAAGTACCTTAGTATTTGCTGAACTTATGCTGAAGTGGAGTTTCAGAAGGTGTTTGCCTTACATTGATTTTTAAAAATTATTTTGTATTGCAGTGGCAACAAAGAGAAGTTCCGTTAGAATCGGTGTCGCAGAAGTGAAATACGTATCTGAGTAATTCAGAATAATTTCTGTGGTCTGCTACGATTTGATTCAGTGTCGCAGGTAGCAGGGTGAGAGAAGAGTCACTTCGCAACCGGTATTTAAAAGCGGCATACAGAGTGTAACTGAAGAAATTCAGAACTATTTCAGGTGTCCGTCGCAATTTCAATTTGTCGCATCCCTTTAGCCCTAAAGTTCCAATTACAATATTAAATGAACCTGAATGCGCAAGTGAATTTGATAATTACAGGGACAACAATTGATTTTTGGGATGTGGCTGGATTTGTTTTCAAGAAGAAAAACGTTAATAAATCATGTTTTGTACTTTTGAAAGTGAAATGATATCGCCTGGTGCAAGAATCTCAGAAACGGCAAAACTTTCGGCGATGAATGAACAACTGTATCGAGGATGAACGATGAAGGGTTACACACATACACACACACACACACACAACAGGAAGTCAGGGGTATTATTGCTAACGGAAACGACCACCGATGTTCAAGGGTAACGGCGGCTGGAGAGGATTGTATCCATTAACAGACAAGTCCCATTGCGTCAAGTAACCGCACAGTACAAGAGCGGTATCGAAAGAAGAATTTCATCATACATAACTCCTCCCCAAATTGAGTACCGGAGTGCCAAAACTACACCCATGAAAACTGGAGAAATGCCACCTTTTCCGAGGAATCACTGTTTCTATTCACAAACACCTATGGGCGGATCAAAATACATTACTTGCAAAAATTTCTAAAATGAATAACTGCTGGTATCTCTCTATTCTAAAAAAAGTAACAGCCGCTGTTTTAGAAATTTCGCGACACTCTTGCTTTCCTAGCTCTCAACCCAAAACGTACTCAACACAAAAATATGAAATTTACATCGTTTGTAGAGAATTGTTTATAAACTACGCTGAAATAAACCGTTTCTCGATTCCAGCGCAACTTGAAGAGCTATTGTATTTCAAAGTTAAGGTAAGCAAAAAAGTACTATCACGTCGAGTTCCGGACACTCTAACAGCAACAGAATCACGAAACTTTGTAGGCATGTAGTGCCATGACAGAATTTTTGCATCTCGTCGCCCTTTTTTAGCACGTCTTTTGTAAAAAAAGATCGTGCTTATGTTATCGGTTTGTCCGTCCGTCTGTACCCACGATATCTCTGCAACTATTAGTCCGATTTGAAAAATTCTTTTTGCATTGGGAAGCTTGAGATATGTGAATGATGATCCTTCATTTCGTTTTTTTTTACGATGTATAATTTCGCCGCTAGAGGGCGACATGCAGATGATGTCGAACTCAAAAATACGTTTTATTCCACATATTTGCTTCTAAACATCCGATTGAAAAAATTATTTTATCTTTCGATTCCATTTATGTCGAAGAGTATATTAGATATAGTTACTTTTTCAAATTATGCATAGATTTTCCTCTAGGGGGCGTAAAAGTAAATTACATTTTCCCCGATAAAACTTCTTCTAAAACTCCGATTTGAAAAATGTTTTCTTTAGCGGATACATCTCCTGATAGAAAATCTTTTGCATATAATTTAAAATTTTTGGTAAAGAATACTTTGGCCACCAGGCGGACGTAAGCGTTAATTTTTTCTTCTGATGTACTTGCCATAAAACTTGAGCTTCTAAAATAATGATTGAAAAAATTCTTTCATGGACTGATGCCACTCACATCGATAGACCTTTTCGGAATATTTTCTTCCTAAAATATTCCACAGTTTCTCCGCCAGGGGGCGTAGATGTATATATTATTTTTGTCAATATCTCTACATCTATGAGTCCGATTTGAAAAACTCCTTCTCTCTTGGATAGTGTTCTCCGTGTGACATGTTTTTCATATAATTTCAAAATTTTCAAGTAATTCATAGACTTTCCGCAAGGGGGCGTAGCGGTAAATTGCGTTTCCTCCAATATCTCTGCCTCTAAATCTCCGATTTGAAAAATTCTTTCTGCATCGGATACAGCTCCAGATGGAAAATCGTTTGCACATAATTTCTAATTTTTGTAAAAAAAATGGTTTGACCACCAGGGTGCGTAAATCTTAATTTCCGCTTCTGATGTATTTGCAGCAAAATATGAACTTCTAAATTCTCGATTAAAAAAAAACGTCATTTGTAGTCCGATAGTACTCATGTCGACAATCCTTTTAGAAACATTTTCTTTTTGAAATAATGCATAGTTTGTACGCCAGGGGCGTAGATGTATATCTTATTTTGGTCAATATCTCTATTTCTAAGGGTCCGATTTGAAAAATTCCTTCTTTGTTGGATAGTGTTTCCGATGCGAAATGTTTTCCCTATAAATTCAAAATTTTCAAGTAAATCATAGACTTTCCGTTAGGGGGCACAGAGGTAAATTGCGTTTTCTGCGTTATTTCTGCTCCTAAAACTCCGATTATAAAAATTCTTCCTGTATCGCATACAAGTCCCGATGTAAATAATTTTTCACATAATTTCTAATGTTTGGTAAAGAATCGTTTGGCCACCAGGGGTCATAAGTGTTAGTTTCTGCTTCTGATGTATTTGTAGCAAAATCTGGGCTCCTGAAAACTCGACTAATTTTTTTGTTTTGTTTTTTTGGACCGATACCGCTCATAAGGATAAACCTTTAGAGAACACTTTCTTCCTAAAATAATGCATGGTTTTCCTCACCAGGGGACGTAAAGTCACATCTTATTTTTGTCAATATATCTGTTTCTAAGAGTTCGTAAGCTCGGGATTACGTTTACAGCAATATCTGAGGGATTAAAAACCCGATTGAAACACTTCTTTCTTCCGTCAGATACTATTGTTTTCCATACCAGATCCATTGACTTTGATAAATTTAATTTGCGTCAGAACGGATTCAAAAGACGTGCTTAATACACCCGAAAATTTGGTGTCATCTTTCTTTTTTGAATTTCGATTTAGTTTACGAGAAATTTAATTTCTAAATTTCACAAAATTCTCTATTTCACGATGAGATCCATTTAAAAAAACGGATATATGGCAAACTATAAATCATAACGCATTGTCATTTTTACAGCATAAACTTACAACTATCGTCCCGTTTTTACAAAAACAAAATTTAAGAAAAAGTCATTTTTTTTATTTTCAGCATTTTTTAAAGACGCAAATGAAAGAAACGAACGGCTTGTCTGTGTTCACGATAACCACAGAGGAACGTTCTGGTCTCGTAACCTGCTGCCATGGTGACGCAGAGAATTTGTTATGCATATGTTTTGTTGGTAAAGCTGTCTCAGTTTAAGGTGGGCGTCAAGTAATTTTGCTTCCTATACTTCCAATGGAAAAACTTCTGTACACATTTTCTTCACAATTAATGCATTCCCTAAGATGAAAATTTGAACATCGATTAAAATATCGAAATTCAAAAACATAACTATAATTATGCAATCCAACATTTTCTGTCTACAGACGTCATCAAAGTACAGATCGCGCCATCTTTTTTTCTGGTTCGAACACCACCAAAGGAAAAGTTATTGATTTGTTATATAATTATGGTTATGATTTAGAAAATATTAAGTATTCCAAGTTATAATATGAAGTTATTATAATCGATGTTCAAATTTTCATCCTTGGGAACACATTAATTGTGAAAGAAATGTGTACAAAAGTTTTTCCATTGGAAGTATAGGGAGCAAAATTACTTGACGTCCACTTTAACGGTTTACGGTTTACGAAAATGCTTTTTGGACCGCTTTTGTTTTTCTTGGTAAATTTAGTAAGTGCCATAAGTTCAAACGACAAAAGTCCGACCTTCCAAAACTATGCAATTTCGGAATAACAAGCCTGATTTGGCTTAGACATGCAATACAAATTGAAATTTATATGAATTTCCCAGTTTTTATTTCATGTGATATACTTGGAGATCGGGCAGCAGGGCCCGAGCGCTACTCTGGAAGCATGCGTAGCGAGCCTAGAGGCGCAGCCTCGAGTTAGCTTAAAAATTATCAGATTTGTACAACAGGTTGGAATATGCAAATGATTAAAATATCAGTGAAAACACACATGCGTTTTCGGAGCTGCGTCATCTGAACTATCCAGTCTGGGGTATAAAGAACTGGCTCAAACGAGATGTTGCAATCAGTGAAGAGCCGACATTGATTCAAATGGATGTTTCTTGTGTCTCACTGTGCCCCGTCGCAAAGGAAGCTCGCACTTTGAACACCTGAAGGACTTTGAGAGAGGAAGGATTGTTGGAACGAGAAAAGCTACATTTTGCTATCAGGAAATTGCCATTCGTACGGAAAAAAACACCAGTGTAATGATGTGAACGTGGCGACAGGGGGAGATGAGGCTCGAACGCACAGAAATCCGGGAAATGGACCGCAACATCGCACGGGAAAACGGGATGACAGAGATCTCTGCCGCATGGCAGAGAATTATCTCAAACCGAAATCCTCTGTGTAAGTACAACAGTGGAACTCTGTCACAGGTCAGGCTTTCTCCTGAAGTGCAGTTCGACGATGTCTGCTTAACAAAGGACTGGTCGCTAACAGCCTATTGCTGCACATTCCTTTGAACCTCAACTACAGACAAAGCAGTCCTCAATAGGGTCTCGAACTCAGACATTGGCGCGCTGATTGGCAATGGGTCGTGCTTTCTGACGAGTCAGGACTCATCTTGATGCACCATGATGTTTGCATATGTGTTCGAAGACATCTTGGTGAACGCCACCTTGCGGCGTCATACCGGCCCACTGTCAAAGGTCATGGTTTTGAGCGCCATTGGGTTCAATTCGGGATATTGCCTGTTAAGTCATGGTTTGGGACGCCATTGGGTTCAATTCGCGATCTCGCCTGATACGTCATGGTTTGGGGCACCATTTGATTCAATCCGCGATTCCGCCTGACACGTCAGGTTTGGGGCGCCATTGGGTTCAATTCGCAATCTCGCCTGATACGACATGGTTTGGGGTGCCATTGGGTCCAATTCGTGATCTCACCTGATACGTTATGGTTTGGGGCGCCATTGGGTTCAATTCGCGATCTCGCCCGAAGCGTCATGGTTTGGGGCGCTATTGGGTTCAATTCGCGATCTCGCTTGAGACGTCATGGTTTGGGGCGCCATGGTTCAATTCGCGATTTCGCCTGATACGTCATGGTTTGGGGCGCCATTGGGTTCAATTCGCGATTTCGCCTGAAACGTCAGGGTTTGAGCCGCCATTGGGTTCAATTCGCGATCTCGCCTGATACGTCGTGGTTTGGTGCGCCATTGGGTTCAATTCGCGATCTCGCTTGAGACGTCATGGTTTGGGGCGCCATTGGGTTCAATTCGTGATCTCACCTGATACCAACTGAGGGAACCCTCAACAATCAGGGACACATCAGGGGTATTTTAGAGGCACAGGTGGTACTCTTCCTTAATAGTTGTGTTGGCACTATATCTGTTGTACTGGCACTAGGACATTGCTCGGTCACATGCTGCCCGGAATGTCTGAAACATCTGTGCATTGCATATACCGCTTCTACCCTAGCTTGCAAGTTCGCCCAGATATGTCCCCGATCGAGCATGTCTGGAACACGGTAGCTAAGCGACTGGTCCGTCAGGCGCCTCCGCCAGTCACCTCAAATCAACTTTGGTCTTGCATAGAAGCAGTCTGGCAAGCTATTCCCCAAGACGATATTAAAAATCTCTTCTGTTCAATGCCACGCCGTGTGTTCAATGCCACGCTGTGTATTGCTCGAGATAGCTTCACACGATACTAAGGTTTAAAGTGAAAAATCTTGTACAGCTCTACAAATGTAATATGTTATCTCTGTAACATGAGGATTCTGTGGTATATACCTCATATGAATTGCGCGTTTCTTTCTTGATGGCACAATTTTCCCAAACAGTAGTGTATGTTTTCAATAGCTCGAACTGATGAATCCCAGCGGCTTAGCGTTATTTGTACAATTTTCTGTAGGGTGCTGACATAGTGTGGGATCTAATGATCATTAGGTTCCTTATTCAATCTCAAACAGCATTTGTATCACAAGAAGTATCTTAACATCATTGCGGACTAGAAACACCTGTACATGTGCATCGTGTTTCCCGAAGTAGAGAACTACTTCCAGAAGGATAATGCGACTTGCTACAAGACTCGGATCTTTAAACATTGGTTATAGAAGTACAACCGTGATGCCAAACTGTTAACATATGACACCCCAAGTCTTCAGATCTTAAGACAATTGAACACTTGTGTTATGAGATTGAGAGTGTCCTTCGTAACAGAGATCCTCCTCTAGCGAACATTCGACAATTGACGGACTTAATCGAATCGGCTTGGCTGAACGAACATGTCAAACGATATTTCATTGAATCCATGCCAAATTTAATCGATACTTTTTTTAAAGATAAGGTGGCCCAACACATCATTAGGTAGGGGCTCCTATTAGTTTGCTAATTCAGTGGATATGAAGCTGCTACAGAGTGTGCTATTGCTGTTGACAATGGAATTGGAAAACGAGCTTTCCTTCAAAGAAAGATCACATTGGGGAAGAGAAGAAAAAAGGTACCATTTTGTTTTGTGGTCGGCTTGTATAAAATCAAGATGTTTTCGTCCATCGGTAGCCTATATAGTTCGGTATTTTTGCAGTATGTTAAAAAATTTAAACTTTCCTTTTTAATTACGTACTGTATCCTGAATACGAACATATTTGGAGTAGTTAACTCAAAATTTAAACATAAATGCTCTGGCTCTCAACAGGCAGCTGGCGGACCAAATGCGGCCCGCAAGGGGTGTCAATCTGGCCCGCGGTAAAAATTTAATTCGTAAAATAATGTATAAAATCCGCAAGCGACAAATTTTTTTAATCAATACGGTGGAAGCCTGTTATAACGCGGGCATATGAGGACAAGGCGATAACCGCTTTACAGAGAAACCCGCGGTATATCCGTATCTGAGTATGTATTTGTTTGTGTATGTATTTTCTTTCGGGGACACGATCGCACCAGCATTATATCCTATTCCGCGGTATAACCAACCGCGCTATATTCGACTTTCACTGTATTTATTAGGGATGGGACATTCGAATTCTCGAATCCCGCGAATCTTAAAAAATATTCGAGATTCGAATCTTCGGGCTGTTTTCGTCATTCGAATCTTTCGAATCTTAACCTAAAAAACTTGGCGTTTCGTGCTAGTTTTAGAGCAATATTTGTTCGAACTTTTGTCAGCATGATGAGTTTTGACATTAGAAACCAATCTAAGAAGATCGTCTACAGTGTGTACACAGCTATTTGAAATAGCTCGTTATTTCCAGACCGGATTCAACAGTGAAGGAATTGTTCAGCCAAACACAGAGAGCAACCGCCGAAGTGACAGGCGTCTCTCATCGGACAGTGCCTTAGCCACTATACCTCAAGTATAGTGGAGAAAGTAGCTTAGGCATATTTCATCTCTTTCTCTGGGTCGTTACCATGGTTACGAGCGTGAGAACGGAGGGGAAGTGTGACCTTGAGCTGCGTCGCGCACATGACTCAAGTTACTCTGTCTACAGCTCAGCGTTTCTAGTTCTACTCAACTCTTCTCAGCGTCTCACTTGCGCACGCTATCAGTATACTCTCGGCATTATCCGGTATGTATTTTGCGCCTGAATCTGAGCGTTTTTCAGGCTTTATTGTTTTTATTCCTACGTAGTTTCTCTCACTAACTACAGCATTTACGCATACGTAGGAGCGATTTACCTTGTGCCTGTCACATAACCATCGTATCTCCTATAACCTGCAACGAATTTCAACCCATGAGATGACATCATCTCTAGCATCTTCTAATATCTGGAACTAGTTCCAAACCTCGGATAATGAAAATTATGCTAATTGCAGTCTGTGTTCTGCAAAAATATCCAGAGGAAAAGGGTCACATGCTACTTCAGCAATGTGGAAACATTTGAAAGCCAAACATTCATCCAAATTTCAAGAACTGAAAGATAGTAGTTCATCATCCCGATTACTGACTCCTGCTTCACCCTGAAGCTTTTGACTGTCAGAGTTGACTCCCGATTAAAAGACAATAATGACCCAGATGATCCAGCTGTCATTGGGATTCTGGTATCAGTTAGTTCAACTCCTAGTACATGTTCAGTAGCTTCCTCTTATGGAGAACAAAGCCCATTCGAAGCACCCCCAGCAAAACGCAAAGCAGTATCTTCTAACCAACCGATTCTGAAAACATTTATTGATAAAATGCAAATTTTTAAGCCTGGAGACAAAAGAGCTAAAACAATTACCAGATTATTGGCCGAAATGATCTGCAAAGATAACCAACCATTGTTCATAGTAGATGGTAAAGGTTTTAAAAAGTTGATAAACCAACTTGTGCCAAGATATATCATCCCAAGCAGGAAACATTTTACCCAAAAGGTAATTCCAGAGATGTATGAAGAAGAAAAAATAAAAATTGAGAATCTTTTAGATAAAACCGAATTTATTGCAGTCACAACAGACATGTGGACATCACCATCTTCTGACGATTACCTGTTTCACAGTTCACTTTATAAAAGAAAACTTTGATCATCACCACTTGTGCTTAGAATGTATTCCCTTTGCAGAAGTTTCACAGCACCTGCAATAGAAACTTTCATTACCAACACTATGAAAGAATGGAATGCCTTTGAAAAAGTTGTTTGTTTCATGAGAGACAATGGGCCTAATATCATTACAGCTTTAGAACGCAGTAACTTTGATCATTTGCCATGCCTTTCTCATACCTACATTTCAATGAATTCTCAAAGATGGTTTACTAAACAAGGGTGAAAATAAGGAAACAATATCAGTCTGCCGGAGTATTATGGGACATTACAAGCACTCTTCTAAAGCCATGAGAGTCATACGAGCTTCTCAAGCAAATATAAGCCTTAAACCCCATCGTTTGATACAAGACGAACCGAATAGACGGAATTCTCAGCTTCACACGCCCATTCGTCTCATGGAACAAAAGCAAGCTGTTTTGTTACTAAGGTACACTAAGGTCTAATGCTCGACAGTGGACAACTGTAGAAGAAGTGATACGAATCCTAGATGTGTTCGATAGAGGTACATTTAAACAGAAGAGTAACTTCGTACAAATGTGTCAAATGAAATAAAACTTCACCGTCTTGGTACGATATTTAATAAAAGATGAAACTATTTACAGGTTAAAATACTCCACTAGCACTTTCGGAGCAACATTTACCCCATCATCAGGTGGAACAGAGGGGTAATTCAGCACTCGCTTAGCTTTTTATAAGAGTACAGCGATGCACTATGGGTAAGAATCTTGAGTGTCACATGGGTCGTGACTGTTGCCATTACATCGGAACAAAAGATACAATTCGCAAACAGTAATTTCACATAATATAGAAATTTTGTTACAAATGAAGGTTATTGTCATATTAATAAATTGTTGGTAATATTTAATTTATTACTACTGTAATTTAAAGTTCAATTTGGTAATATGGTCTTTCCAAATTTTTGAAATGTCCGTAGGTGTGTAGTCATTGCAGCATTTGTTCCCCAAGGCTTCGATATACATGCTTTCAACAAAATGCAGCGAATGTTTGTTACGTGCCTGCGCCGTAGGACGCACATGAGACAAAGGCCGATAGCAATGAGAAAATATGTCCGCGTAGCTCAGTTGGGAGAGCGACTTACTCCGGAGTGAGGGGACCTGGTTCGATGTCCGGCGTGGACAACCTGTGTTTTCACATTGGCGTCCGAACTTCTGGGATGATCCGGCTGTTACGTTTCTCGCAATGATGTGATGTTCTTTCCACACGGCGAGACAGGAAAAATGAGAATCCCTTCTTCAGTGCTTCGTAAAAAAAAAAAAAAAAAAAAAAAAATCAGTGTGATGTTACGTTCCACACACGAAATTGTCTGGAATTTCTCAAATGGACGGATGCCCGGCGTGGACAAAACCTGTGTTTTAACAAGCTCTTAATCACACCACCATCGAAAGTAATGTCAGAAAGACTATTCAGTACATCAGGTGTCATAGCTGATGAAAAAAGAAGTAGCCTAGATCCAGAGCGAGTTCGAATACTAGTGTTTTTAAATAAAAATCTCCTTTGAATGTTTCTGACTATTTAACATTGCCCTGAAAGGGTTCAGTGTTTAGTGCTTTTATTAACTCTTAAAAAAAACATGTGTTTGATTTTTCTTATTTTTTTTTGGAAACCATTTACTCAATTTAGTCTTCCATGTTTAGTGTTTGTCTACATTAACTCTTGAAATAATAATCCCCACCTCTACACTTGCTTTGATTTTAAAAGGTTTGGGAACTTTTGTCATTAAAGAAAAATGTCGGAAATATGAGTTTTTGCTCAAATATTTTTTTGTCAAATTATGTTCAGAAAATGGAAATGAACCTCAAGACTCAAGAGTTATGTACTTCATTTAGTAAATGTAAATTATAAATTTCATTTGTATCTTCTTAATAAGTGTGGGTATATTTTTTGGAAACTGTGTTCTTAATTTTTTTTCATTAAACACAGACTTCAAATTTGGCTTCAATTAAAAACTTTTAATTTTAAGTAGACGTCTTTTCTTTCCCTTTTTTTTATAGTTATTCTTGTACCGAGAATTCGAGAACCTTTTAGGATTCGGATTCCAGAAAATTTAGGATTTGTCCCACCTCTAGTATTTATGATATAAAACGGTATAAATATTTTGTTTGATTTATTTTCGTGGACTACAACCTATAATTCAGATTTTAAACATATTGCACAATGACATCACTCCAATTATACTCATTGCTTTCTTGATGACTAAATTTAAATTTGAAATATTGTATTTGTAATTTAACGTTAATACATGTAAATAATTTCTGTAATGTGTTCTATTTTTTTCATTTGCCCGCTATATAAGGGTGATTCTATAATTTTCACTTTGCCCTTAATAAATCCTAAAATTAAAATTATGTTTATATGAGTATCAGTATAATATGTAACTTACATTTACCAAACGAAAAACTCACACCCTCTGGCCAGGTTCCATGAAAAAATAATGTGGCCCTCGGTGAAAAGTAATTAAGAACCAGTGCATCTTTCTAAAAATGCGCAGCAGATTGAAGACCAAATTCTTGAGCTGATTATAACAAACTTTATCACATCAAAACTCACAGTCCCGCAGATGTTTGTTGTAGAGATATTTGACTGTATTGATTTTGCTTTTACTTTTTGCTTATGCTTACCTGGGTGTTCACTTGCCTGGTGATTGCGAAATTGTTCCGAAAAATTGTTCTGTTCCAACACCGGATTCTTAGATAACAAAGGTTTTGACGGGAAATGCAATACTTTCACAGTTTCTTTCTTTCCTTTTTTCACCATAGGTAGGTTCTACGAATAAAAGTTTACGACGAAACATGCTGGGTTGGTGCTTGGCGGGAGGATATAAAAATTACGTAAGTTATTAATATTTTGTTTTAATTCAGGGTACGTTTTTGAGCCACAAGCTGCCAGTGAAACGATTTTATATTGTGAAGGTATTGCATGATTGCTGAAGCTGGAAATAGTTGAATAGGAGTGCAAATGCAGGCTTGAAGTCCTTGTCCTTCGGAACCTGATATTTACTATTTTTTCGGAAATTCAGAATAGAGAGAGATGGGTGTCTTCTTTTCTGCACAACTGCAAATCCAGAAAGTTCCCAATTCCCAGGATGACACTTGTGTTAGATATTCTGGCCTAAAAACACGACACAAAAGAGACGGTGTTGTGGAAGCCTATTTGAATACAGGTGTTTGGCCAACACAAAGTTTAGCGTTGGTATTGGGTGGATAGGGGGGATAGGCACTCCTCGCGTCTTCGGTCTAAGGCTTTTTACTTACCGTTCGTGCTTACCTAGGTTGTGAGCAGGGCGATATCAGTTGCACGATAAGTTCATCACTCCGTGAGTGACGGTCCAACCACGAAGTTAAATTCTTTCTGTATAGGTTTGCTCCTGGCTGTTTCTTTGAAGAAGTTGTTTAATAGCTTTACTGATAATCAGTACCAGGGTCACTCAATGCGCCGAAGCCAGATCGTTCGAAACTAAATTCGGCAATGGTAATAATCAAATTTTAGAAAAGCCTAGACTGAGTTCTGTTTTAAAACGTTATTGCATGATTATGAATAACGTTTTGAGAAACTACACTGCTGGTAACCAAATGGAACACCAAGAAGGACACGACATAGCAAAGCCAGATTTACTGGACATATAACAACAGATACAAAGATGAAACGATTGACCTTACAGGCCCGTGCGACTTGCGGAACACGCAGACATCAATAGTTCGTGTGGCCCTCATGACTGGCAATAACGGCCGCTACACGTCGCGGCATCAAACGAAAGAGGCTTTGGATGTAGGCTTGGGGTATGTCGGTCCAGGCTGCTTCCACACGTTGTCACAGTTCATCAGGCGTAGCCGCTGGTGGTGCTTTCCAGGCCACTCGGTTGCCGATCAGCGACCAGACGTGTTCGATGAGCGACATATCGGGAGATCAGGCAGGCCATGGCAGCAGTGACACCTGGCGGGCCGTGAAGAACTGTTGCACGATGCGTGTCAAGCACTGGCGCGCATTCTCTTGTTAAAAAGTGGCCGCGGGCAGGTCCTGCAAGTAAGGGAGGACTACAGGCTCCAAAACGTGGTAGATGTAGCGGTGGATGTTGAGTGTACCAGCGATGCGTACCAGACGGGTGCAGGTGTCATATCCAATTACGACCGAAACCATAATGCCATGCGTAGGACCGGTATGGAGATGCATAATTCAGGCGTCATACAGTCACTCGCCGCAGTGCCGCCACAAGCGGATCCGATCATCGTGGTGTTGCAGGCAGAAGCGGGATTCATCGGAGAAAACACTGTCACGCCATTCCGTAGTCTAGGTACGGCGTTCAACGGTACACTGCCGCCGCACTCGCCGGTGGTGTAAAGTCAATGGTAATCGGAGCAATGGGCGCCGTGCGACAAGTCCCCGCTCCTGTAGACGACGTCGAACGGTACGTGCTGACACAGGTTGTTGCGCAACAAACCCTAAGTCCTGCGCTAACGTTCATGATGTGGCGGTGCTAGCCGTCAATGCCTGCCACACAACATGCCGGTCCTCTCGTTCGGTGGAGTGCCGCGGCTGCGGCAATCGCTCACGTCGGTCCGTCCGTCCCTCCTGCACCCACTGAATCTGCACTCGGCTCACTGTGGCTGGATGTCGTAACACACGGGCGCCGATGTCTCGGTACGGTAAGCCGCTGTTGCGATAAGCCACTATTCGTCCTCTGTGGAACTCCGAAACGTGCTGGAATGACTGCCGTATTCTGCGACGAGGCATCAGGAAGTTTCCCACGCACATGTCCGGCAGCACAACACACTTCCACTACTTAAACCCCGCCTTCTGTGCACCCTCCTTATAGTGCTTCTCGGTGGCGTGCCGGGCGCACATGATTTGCATATGCCCTGCAATGCTAATCGTTTGCATGTCCTCTCGCGGGCGACGCATGCTGCGAATTTCAGGCCAATCGGATACTTCCTTTTTGGAGTTGCATTTTGGGTGGCCAGCGGTGTAGTTAATTACAGTTATTTTTTATTTGATCAGCACGTTCTAAATTCCTAGGCTTCTCCAAGGTTGTTCCTGAGTAGAGTTAAATTTTGTTATGTGAGTTATGAGTTCTGAAATACAAGTTGCAGTCTTTAAGTCAAGGTAAATATTCGATGACTTCTCTGATGCGTTACTCATGATTTTGTTGTATGCTTGTACCTAATATTAGCCAACAATTAAAACACAAGTTTTTTTTATTCTTTTACAAATAAATTTAATTAATAACATGCTTGATGAGTCGAGAGGTCTGCTCGTTGTTGCTTGGATTGTATATCTTGATCATGGAAACCTTACATCTTTCGGAATGAATTTCATCTGTCAGAAGAGCGTAATATGACGTACATATATTGTTTTACATACAGACAGTGCACAGTTCGTAACATTTGATTTCGTTTTCTTTAACAGGAAGGTAAATTAACAAAAGGTAAATGAGAATTTGTCTAATACAATTGCAGACTATTATGTTTTAGCACCTTTGCCCTCTTTTTTTGCAAATTACGCACTTATTGAAGTGCAATTTCTTTCCTTGTGGGCACACTGTTTGTTTCGGTTGCTGACTTACCAATGAAACAATCCGCTTTAAAGGATTTCCCTTTGCTGGGAAGACAGTTCTAATTCGTTTAACAGAATGTTTGGACCACCATATTACCACATGATGCTTTGAATATTCTGGAAGAGTAGAACTTTCCAATGGTCACAGATATTCGTTATTCACAGCAGCAATAACGGTCAACCAAGAGATAAACATCAATGCAATCAGTTTCTTTCGTCCTGAAGCAATCCTCATGTTTGGAAGTCAGTGTTGTATACAAACTGGTGGAGAGTAACCTGCAAAAGAGCACAAATGCGTGTACAAGTGACGTCCTGTTGCAATTAACACATCCTGACAGAAGAAAGTCAGACACCAATTTGAGAAAAGCCCCTGAAGAATAAGAAAACACTAAAAAGTCAGCCTTCCTTTTATGGCTTTCTTATAAGCTATTTGACATTTTCTTTGAGTCTAGAAACACCCAACTCAGTGATTCCTGCTATTTTGGAAATAAGCTAAAAACACTTCTTCTGCGGCACTCTCAAGTATTTCTTCCGGTTTTTTTTTGGGTTTTTTTTTAACAAAGGAAATGTCTTTATGGACCAAAAAGTTTTTTTATTGCAAATAGAACCTTCATTGTTGGTCCAGAAAGTCCTGCGTGTTCTGAGAAACTAAACCACCCTTCAATCTTGAAAACTTTTGCAGTTTATAGTACCTTCTTTAGGATCTTTTCCCTATCGTTTTTTCATATCATCTGTCGAATCATCTCGCGCACCTCTATATCTTCCGGCTATGAAACGTGAAATATGACATCTTTTTCGAAAGCTGTTTTATGGATTTCGATATGAAACGGTTTACTCTTTGAGAAAACTCATTCAAAAATTACAGATCTCTCCAGATCTCTCTGTAATAAAGAGTTATAAGGAAAATGTTATTCTTCAGTTTAATATTTCGTTTATCACATTTTCTTGTGAAATTACGTGACCAACTCCATCTGAGATAGCCAACTCCCAAATTGAATAATGCAAAAGGTATTTCAATATTATAAACTCCAGAAGTGAACAAAATATGTTCTCATCTTTATTTCATTTCACTGTATTTTAGAACATGGATTGATACATTTGCATAGATTTTATCAGCCATTCCGTTGGTTGAGTCTTCGTGTTGAAGACAGACTCAAAAATCAGATTGGAACTCATAGGCCATATGACCAGTTTTTACAAATTACAAACACTTCTATGCATTGTTACACCCCAACTTGCGTAACCAGGAGATAGGCGTGCTTTAGGCTAAAAGGGTATATAAAAGAGTTCAGTGCTTCAGTTAAGAGCGAAATTGAGGACGCGAAGTATTTACCAGAGTGAATGAAACGTCAAATTGTAAACGCACGAAAGGTTGTTGCATATATTTCGAAACGGCGACAATGGTGTGTTATGCGAGAACCTCTTTGGTTAAAGTGTACCAGCAATGGTGCCAGATGGGCAAAAAGCTCAGCCAGCGACATACTAGCAAAAGGCAGCGGAAGTTGAATTTCAGATGTGAATGTGTGATGGATGTATCACTTTGCACACGCCAGTTCACATAAAACAGTTTCGCAGTTGACGGACCAATACATTATTGATCGACCAGAAACAATATCTCATCCGACTATGCATCCACGCTGATACAAATGGGCAACGAGAGCACGTGATCTAAAGGACACCCTCTCCTACTAACAGACCATGAATATGAATGACTCTGCTGGTGCCAATAGCATGTCGATTCGGCGGCAGAAGATTGGAAGCAGGTGTGCTGGTCTAATGAATCACGACCTGTTCTCCATTCTGCCGATGGTGGAGTTTGTATTTTTTTTTTTTTGATTGAAGGTTTAACGACCACCGCGAGCAACTCAATAGGATATAAACAGTCGACCGTCCCTAATTTAGGGCCACTGGTTCCAGGAAAGGGAGAGAGAGAGCCAGGGCCTTAAGACAAACACAACAGCCATGCCTCACCGGGATTCGAAGCAAAACCCTTCACAGACAAATGGTCATAATCCAGCGCTTAGACCAATGCACCACCAGGGCTGCAGTTTGCATTTGGCGCTAGCAGCATAAGTTTATGAATTCCTCATACTCTTACACGGCAGCTGCTCTCTTGACCGGAGGGGCCGGTTGTGTGATATGCGTGTAGGCCAGCGAATTGATGCTGCCCACTACCAGAAACTGCTTGCAGATCATATACTCCCCACAATATTGTACCTCCATCAAAAGGGGGATCGATTCTTCCAGGTCGACATTGCGCCAAGTAATCGTGCCAGCCAACTGCAAGAATCGCTAAGAAAATACAATACTGATATGAGATATACAGAACAGTCTCCCACCTAGCATGATTTCAACCCAATTCAACTTCTGTCGGTTCTTGTCGAACGACAGGTGAGACAGTTTGACACACCACACTGATAAATATCGGAAATGTGGACGGTAATACAGCGTCCACCATGAGACTCCAACATTTTGAAAATCTATTATTTTTTCATTTCAGGTTTTAGCGCTGTGATTCTGGACGGAACGGAAGCAGAGATTCACGAAGTTTAAATAAAAAAGTTGTAGTGCGCAGCAGAGCCACAGTGGCGCTCCAGTCAATCATTTTCTAAAATGGCGAACATGAGCGAGAGCGCACAGGTTATGTGGTGGCACAAGGAAACAAAATTGGTCACTCAAGTGCAATGAAACTTCCGCCGTGTCTTTAGTAAAGACTCCGGCATATAAGACTATCAGGAAATTGGTGTGATTAACTTTTGACGACAGGTAGTTCGTTGAACAAACATTGTGACGGAAATCTGGAAACATATGCCAGTCAGATAAGCGACGAGAGATCTTGGAACGAAACGGTCGACTGTTTATCGAGTTCTTCATCATCTGTTATGCTTGCACGCATACAAGGTACGAATTTTGCAGAAACTCAAACCTGACGACCGTCCAAAGCAAGAATAATTTGCAATCGCTGTGGTGAATCATATACACTGAAGAGCAATTGAATTAGAGACAGCTGGCGTTATGAAAATGTGGCGCTGTGGGCGGCACTGTAAACGGAAACGACATGACATATGCAGCGATCCGACAGTATAAGGAGTGATGCGACGGGAATCAGTAAGAGTCCGACGTAGTATGGGTAAGACGAAGGATCTAAGCGCATTTGATCGTGGGCAAATTGTTGGGGCCCGACGAATGGGCCACTACATCTTGGAAGTCGTGCAGGCACTGAGATTTTCACGAGCCACTGTGTCACGGCTGCACGGTGAGTACATCGAATCCTGTAAAGCCATCCCTGAAAGGGCCAGCTACCGTGGACAACGGCGTGTGGATGAGCGGGGTCATCGTCGGCTAGCTCGCATTGTAACAGCGGATAGACGGGCAACAGTACAAGAAATCACTCAGCAATTTAACGCAGGTGCACAAAAACGTGTAAGCAGCCACACTATCCAGAAACATCTCCTCGCTATGGGGTACAGAAGTCATCGTCTCACGAGGGTACCGCTGCTGACCGCAATCACAGGGTGCAAAGACTAGCATGAGCGCGAGAACATCGCCACTTGACCATAGACATGTGGAAAAATGGTGCCTGGACTGATGAATCGAGATTCACGTTGGTACATGTGGATGGCAGGATACGACTACGGCGCAAACCACATGAAGCGATGGATCCTTATTGCCAGCAGGGTACTCTTCAAGTTGGTGGGGGTGGCATTCTCGTCTGGGGACTGTTTACGTGGACCGAAATGGGACCCTGGTACGTGTGACATCGTCCCTCACAAGTCAACGTTACAGGGATATCCTGGACGACCATTTGCTCCCGTTTGTGTGTCTTCAACATCCCAAGTGGGTACCTCATCTGCAACAAGACAATGCACCGTGCCATCGCTCCCGAATTGTATCCGAATGGTTGGATGAACACCCCACCAACATGACCACGCTTCTTTGGCCAGCTAGGTCACCTGACCTCAACCCCATCGAGAGAGATGTTCGAGGCTCTGACCCCCGTCCGTCAAATCTTCGTGAACTGTGGGAGCTTGTTCAGGGGTCGTGGATCCGAATGGCTTCCCAATGCTTCCGGTGTCTTGTCGAGTCCATGCCGAGACGAATCATCGCCGTCATCAGGACGAAAGGGGCTGCTACACGTTACTAGACAGGTATCTCTAATTCAATTGCTCTTCAGTGTAGTTGATGAGGAAAGCTTTTTGTCGCACATTACGCTTTCAGACGAGGTAACCATTCACATTTCTAGGAAAATGAATTAGTACAATGTGCTAACTTGTGGCCTGGAAAATCCGTGTGTAGTCGTAGAACACATGCGCGGTATATCCAAAAGTCATTGTGTGGTCTCTTGCACAATCACGTTGCTGGACCGTTTTCCTTCGCTAAAAACACCATCATTGCCGTGGTATGCTTACATATGCTTCAGGTATTCGCAGTATAATATAGAGAGCAGCCATGCAGCTAACCATAATTTTCCAGCAGGATTGTGCCACACCCTGTTGGAGCCGTGACGTGCGAGATTTCCTGAATTACACATTCTCCAACCGTTGGACAGGCCTCGATGGTCCAACAATTACCCGGCCTCCGCGTTTCCCTGACATTACTCCATTAAGTTTCTTCTTTTGGGTATACGTCAAAGACTCTACGAAAGGTCCACGAATAATGGATTTGAAACAGGGCATAGCAGATGCCATAATTTCTGTCACTAAAACATGTTGCAAAACACATGGCGTGAAATTGAGTACAGACTAGACATTCTTCGTGCCATCAAAAGCATCCATGTAGAATGGATCTGAAATTTTTGTTAGTATCACTATCATTTTCATGTTTAGTAGTCGTTGTGCATATATTTTTCTTCAACTTTTATGAGCTTAAAATGTTGGTGTCTCATGCTGGGCACCCTGTATAAACAATTTAGTTGCAGATCCCTAAACAGCTCTACAGACATCTCGCGGAATCAATACCAACCCATGGTGACGGCCGTTCTGTGTGTTGCAGGAGGATCCACAAAATATTAGGTAGGTAGTATTTATTTAGCATTCAGTATAATATGGGATATAATATGCGTTGCGGTCTTCGGTGGTTTTTAACAGGCCAATTCGCAAACAACGCACGATGAACAAAATATTAAAGGCAAAAAATAACATTTTCGCAAATATTTTTATTAGTATATTTCCCAGATTAACACTTCTTCACAGAGCGTTTCATATGTTTCCACGAAAAGAACAGATCTCGAACCTACTGCATATCTGGAAAAGTGACTAACACGGAATGCCACTGCTGGAGAAATTAAAGCATTTTCCCAAAAATATTTTGAACTCTATTCAATGGAAGAATAATTAAAGTGCAACCAGCTGCGTTTCTATCGGCACGTCTCTCGTAAAAAAAATGTATGTTCTAGTACACTGCCGGACAATTCCTAAGGACGAATGAAAATAGCAACGATAGCAACCATAAAATGGAA
Source organism: Macrothele yani (assembly GCA_039090855.1). Classification (NCBI taxonomy): domain Eukaryota; kingdom Metazoa; phylum Arthropoda; class Arachnida; order Araneae; family Macrothelidae; genus Macrothele; species Macrothele yani. Next base: position 133,314,012 of record CM077010.1, on the reverse strand, counting down.
GGCAGGAAAATGTGGAAATTAGCATAAGTGCGGAATACAGTAAGACGTGTTGTGCGTATGCAAATTTTGGATTGCCGAACTTGTTCGTGACGTCATAGCGCTGATAAGAGATATAAAGGATTTGACGCGTATTGACCGTTGTTGTTCAAACACAAAGTTGAAAGGGAAAGAATCAATTGACGAACTTGCAATTTTCAGTATGTCTTCCCGACATCACCTAGATGATTTTACGCGTGGCCGTATTATTGGCAAGATTGAAGAAGGGCGAAAAATAACAGATGTTGCCAGGGAGTTCGACGTCAGCCACAGTGTTGTTTCAAGGCTTTGGAAATCATTTCAAACAAATGGAGAGTGTAGCAAACGTCACGGGGGAGGTCGTGTTCGCAGTACGACACCTGCAGAATATCGGTACATAGTGCTATCAACAAAAAGTCACCGGCGCAGCACAGATAGTGAGGTAGCAAATCAGTTTATGGCTGCTACTGGCAAGCGGATCTCCCGAAAAACTGTCGCCAGACGTTTGCATGAAGGAGGACTATACGCCCGCCGTCCTGTTGTGTGCATCTCATTGTCCAGACGTCACCGTACCACCCGTTTGCAGTGGTGCCATCAACATCGCAATTGGACTGATAACGACTGGTCTGCTGTCCTCTTCTCAGATGAGAGTAGATACAGTCTATCGTCTGATTGTCGACGACAACTGATCTGGCGTGATAGTGGTACTGCATATTGTCCAGCAAACATAGAGGAAAGGGACCGATATCCGACATGTAGTGTCATGGTATGGGCTGGCATCATGATCAATGGCCGTACGTCCCTCTATATGCTTCCAACTGGGACTATGACTGGCCAACGATACATTAATGATGTTCTGCTACCTCATGTTCGCATGTTCCGTGGTGCTGTCGGTGATAGATTCATTTTCATGGACGACAACGCAACATGTCATCGAACAGTCGCTGTCCAGGAGTGTCTTAAGAGCGAGGATATTCAACGCATCGTATGGACAGCACGTTCTCCAGACCTAAATTCCATTGAAAATGAGTGGGATGCTTTGGGGAGGAGTTTTGCTGGTCGCCAATGCCCTCCAATAAACAAGGACACCCTCATCCGTGCACTGAGAGAGGAATGGGATAAATTACCCCAACAGCTGCTTGATAATGTTGTGCAAAGCATGACACGACGTTTGGAATCTTGCATCGCCCTCCATGGTGGCCATATCCCGTATTGACATCTTACGCCGGAACACCTGCGGACGGTAATTGCATTTTTTTCACGTTTAGGTATTCTGCACAAAATGGCCTGTTTGTCCCTTGAACACGTTCCAAAGCCTTCTGGATTTCAGAGCACAATAAATTGTCTTTCTTGTAATGTCCTGGCATTCAGACATTAATTTACTTCACTTGGCATCCAATCACACTTACTTTTTATGCGCTATATAGCCGTTTATGATTCGTCCTTAGAAATTGCCTAGCAGTGTATATATGGTACAGTATCATTTTTCCATCCGTTAATCGGTATGTGGACACAATACCTCTGCAACTATTAGAGCGATTTGAATAATTCTTTTTACGTTGGAAAGCCCAAACAGTGAGAACGATGCTGCGTGCTTTCATGTTATGTTTTCTTCCAATGCACAACTTCGCCCCTATAGGGTGTAAATGCAGATGCTATCGAATTCAAGATGTATTTTATCCCATATTATTGCTCCTAAACATCCGAATGCCAAAAATTATTTTTTTCTTTCGATACCGTTTACACTGCTGGCCACCCAAAACGCAAAACCAAGAAAGAAGCATCCGATTGGCCTGAAATTTGCAGCATACGTCGTCCGCGAGAGGACATGCGAACGATTAGCATTGCAGGGCATATGCAAATCATGTGCGCGCGGCGCGCCACAGAGAAGCACTATAAGAAGGGTGCACAGAATGCGGGGTGTAAGTAGTGGAAGTGTGTTGTGCTGCCGGACCTGTGCGCGGGAATCTTCCTGATGCCTCGTCGCAGAATACGGCAGTCATTTCAGCATGTTTCGGAGTTCGGCAGAGGACGAATAGTGGTTTATCGCGACAGCGGTTTATCGTACCGAGACATCGGCGCCCGTGTGGGACGACATCCAGCCACAGTGAGGTGAGTATGGATTCGGTGGGTGCAGGAGGGACGGACGGACCGACGTGAGCGATTCCCGCAGCCGCAGCACACCACCGAACGAGAGGACCAGCATGTTGTGTGGCGGACATTGATGGCTCGCACCGCCACATCACGAACGTTAGCTCTGGAATTAGGTTGTGCTGCGCAACAACCTGTGTCAGCACGTACCGTTCGACGTCTTCTGCAGGAGCGGCGACTTGTCGCACGGTGCCCATTGCTCCGATTACCGTTGACGTTACATCACCAGCGAGTGCGGCGGCAGTAAGACGTTGAACGCCGCACCTAGACTACGCAATGGCACGACATTGTCTTCTCCGACGAATCTCGCTTCTGCCAGCAACACCACGATGATCAGATCCGCGTGTGGCGGCACAGCGGTGAGAGAATGTATGACGCTTGCATTATGCAATGCCATACCGGTTCGTCGCCTGGCGTTATGGTTTGGGACGCAATTGGATATGGCACCCGCACCCCTCTGGTACGCATCGCCGGTACACTGAACAGCCACCGCTACATCTCCGACGTTTAAGAGCCTCTAGTCATCCGTTACCTGCAGACCTGCCAGCGGCCACGTTTCAACAGGACAACGCGCGCCTACACGTGGCACGCATCGTACAACAATTCTTCAAGGCCCACCAGGTGTCACTGCTGACGTGGCCTGCCTGTTCTCCCGATATGTCGCCCATCGAACACGTCTGGTCGCTGATCGGCAACCGAGTGGCCCAGCAAGCGCCGCCCGCGGCTACGCCTGATGAACTGTGGCAACGTGTGGAAGCAGCCTGAACCGACATACCCCAAGCCCACATCCGAAGCCTCTTTCGTTCGATGCCGCGGCGTGTGGCGGCCGTTATTGCCAGCCATGCGGCTACACGAACTATTGATGTCTGCGTGTTCCGCAAATCGCACGGGCCTGTAAGCTCAATCGTTTCATCTTTGTATCTGTTGTTATGTGTCCAGTAAATCTGGCCTTGCTATCTCGTGTCCTTCTTGGTGTTGCATTTTGGGTGGTCAGGAGTGTATAACGAAGACTATTTGGGGTACAGGTTCTTTTTCAAGTAATGTATAGATTTTCTGATAGGGGCGTAAAAGTAAATGAAATATCCCTGGTATCTCTGTTTTTAAGCGATCGATTTGAAAAATAATTTTTGCATTGGATAGAGCTCCTGGTGGAAAATACTCCACATACATTTTTTTAATTTTTTGTTAAGCACAGTTTTCGCGAGCTGGGAGCTAAATGCATGTTTACGTTTCTGTTATATTTGCAGCAGAAACTGCGCTTCAGAAAACTCGATTGAGAAAACTCTTTCATGATTAGATATCGCTCACTACACAAAACCTTTCCAAACTATCTCTTGCTTATAATGATTCATAGTTTTAGTTTTTCCGCTATTAGATGTAGATGCATATCACCTTTTTCTAGATATCTCTTCTCCTAACAGTCCGACATGAAAAAAAAAAAAAAAGAATTACTTTGCCCGTGAGCAGTTTTAGTGTCGAAAAGTTTTGCATATAATTTCTAACGTTTCTCAGCGTAAAGTGTTGCCACGATAGGGCATGAATTCAGATTTGTGTTTACAGAATATTTACAGCAATACTTGCGCTTCTAAAAACCCAATTGAAAAAAATTACTTTCTCAATCAGATACTACTAACAACGAAAAATCTTTGTGAACAATTCGTTATGGAAAATTTTCTTGTTAGGGGGCGCAAATATTTAATACGTTTTTCTCGATATCTCTGCTTCTAAAAGTCCAATTCAAAAAATTCTTTGAACACCTTGTGTAATACTTTGCTGGTACTCGTGGATTTTTCTAGTTCACAGTTCTGGCGCTAGGTGGTGTTAGTGTGAATTACGTTTTGCAGCAGTATCTTTGTTCCAAAGAATCGTATTAAAAAAATTTCATTTCTTTACTGTACGACATTCGCTATAGTAAAGATGGTGAATATTATCCTCTTTAACTAATGCAGAGTTTTCGCTCTAGGGAGGTAAATGACAAAATCTTTTTTATCTATAACTGCTTCCAGGAGATGTATTTAAAAGTTTTTTTTTGATAGTTTTTGCTATGACTAATACTTCTCGTATACTTTCTGCCTTTCCAGTATCCAAAATTCTTCAGCTAGGTGTCGTAAATTTGCATCACATTTTCCTATATACACTGGCGAAAAGCGAAAAAAGAACACCAAGAAGAAATTGGCGGACGATCATGAAATTTACATATGTTAATGGGGTCGAGTTTACGTAGGTGTGATAATAATTTCGGAACCAACCGGTGGGTGCTTACGATACAGCACGGCATAATATGCCGTGCTGTGGCGTAAGCGCTACTTTAAGGAGTACGGCGAAGTTAATGTAATCAGTCGTCGTCGTACGGAAACGTGCGAAGACCCTGAAGAAACTGCAATGTCTGGACATGGAAGACGTGTACGATTTCAGCAGTTATCGGACTTTGAGAGAGGTCATCTAGTTGGACTCCGCGAGGCCGGGTGGTCGTATCGTCCTATTGCGGAGCGAATTGGACAGGAAGTATCGGTGGTGGTACGATGGTGGCCTAGATGGTCCGAGGAACGATCCCTCACGAGATGACGTGGAACCGGAAGTCACAGACGGGCTGATGAGCGGACCGATCGACGCATAAGAAGAGCGGCGTTGTCAAGCAGAACATCCACTGCGACGCAAATCTGAGCTGCCGTTGCACCTGAGGTGACTGTGCGAACAATCCGCAACCGTCTACTGGATGCAGAACTACGTGCACGTGTGCCACTGGCATGTGTGCCTCTGACTCCAGCCCACCGTCAGGAACGGCTGCAGTGGTGTAGCCAACGTCTGCACTGGAGAACGCAATGGCGATCTGTCGTGTTCCGCGATGAAAGCAGATTCTGCTTGGGAGCCTCCGATGGCCGTATGCGTGTTCACAGACGCATAGGGGAAGCATCTCAACCCTTCTTGCATCTGCCAGCGACACACAGGGCCTACACCAGGTCTCCTGGTGTGAGGAGCGATCAGCTATCGCTCCCGCACACAACTAGTGTTTGTACTGGGTACGTTAAACAGCACCTCATACATCAACAACATCATTCAGCCCGTTGTTTAGCCATTTGTAAGGTCGGTCCATTGTGGTGTTTTGCAACAAGATAACGCACGCCAACAAACGGCACGTGCAACGCACCATGCACTTCAGGGTGTGAGACAACTTCCATGGCCTGCACGTTCACCGGATTTGTCACCCATTGAGCACGTGTGGGATTTTATGGGACAACGACTTATCCGGTCTCCACGGCCAGCCACGACCATCCCCCATTTACGCGTCCAGGTTGAGGATTCTTGGAACTCAATACCCCAAATTTACATCCAACATTCGTACGAAAGACTCCATGCCAGAATTGCACAATGTGACGCAGTTCATGGCGGTTCAACCTCGTACTAACCATGTTATACATGGAAATGTTATTTTTCAGTTTACCTAGCAAATACAGCTGTATTTTGCCATAATGTTTTGATTACGTTATCCTCTGTATTCCGTTTTTATGCTGTATAAATTTCGTTGGTATCAGACATCTCGTTCTTGGTGTTCTTTTTTCACTTTCCGCCAGTGTATTTCTCCTTCTATCTGTTCGTTTGAAAATCCCCGTGTCCCAGATATCTTCCTTCAACTACTTGTAGGGAAAAAAGCTTTTTGTGCACAATTTTTCAATTTCCGTAGCATGCTTTTCAGACGCTTGTGGGAGAAAGTAAATATGTCTATTAACAGATGTTTTATCTATTGTAGAAATCCGTTTGTGATTTTTTTGTAACGGGCTCCATTGACTATGAATGACTTTGAATTATGTTATTCGTATCGGTACGGATTCAACAGACGTGCTCATTACAACCGAAAATTCGGAGTTATCTTTCTTGTTCGAACAACTTTATTAGGGTAATTCCTCATAAACATAAGAAACTTTCAAGCGTAATATTACAAGATCAAAGTTAAGAATAATATAGATGTTTCAAAAATGCAGCAAATTAAAACGCGAGTTTAATTAAATGCTATGGGAAAATCGTCAATTCTGCATTTTCACGAAACTGTTAATATAGCATAACGCAACCATAAGGTGTTTAGTATTTGCAGAAGATGATTTGCAAATTTTAATACTAAGTACGAGAATGTTGCACCAAAGCATGGTTAATTTTAGTATTTTCATTTTATCATCATTCAGCAGTACAAAACTCATAAAATACCACTGGATATGGCATCGAGAAAATTCTTTGTTTTACGGGAAAACTGTTTGTTTTATCTTTGTTGAAGAATGTCAGGGAAAATTACAAATGTAAAGCACTTGGAACTTCGCCGGCATATACACTAACGGAAAAAAATCCCAACACCAAGAAGGGGTTGTGTTAGATAAACGACAGTTGGTAGGCGGTGAGAGTACATTTGTAAGATGACGTCTATGCAAATTTCGCGCTCGGCGCATACGTGTGGCGCTAATAGCGCCCCTCGGAACATGCAAAGCAGGTTTGCTGTAAATACGCGCTGTAACGCTCGTGAGCGTTAGTTATTGTTGAGATTCGACGTAGGGTGTTGATGTTTGTCAAGAATGCCTTTAAGAAGACGAAGAAGCCATTATCAACAGCTCACGGAGTTTGAACGAGGTCGTGTTTTAGGGCTACGAGAAGGTGGATTTTCTTTCCGCAATATTGCAGAATGACTTGGCAGGAATGTAGCCACTGTGCATGATTGTTGGCAGCGGTGGTCAAGGGAAGGTACTGCCTCAAGAAGACCGGGTTCCGGCCGGCCACGTAGCACTACTTAGAGGGAAGACCGCCGTGTACGGCGTATGGCCGTGGCGCATCGTACCACGTCTGCGGCAGCAATTCGAGCTGCAGTTGCCACCACAGTGACACAACGAACTGTTACAAATCAGTTACTTGTAGGACAGCTCCGAGCCAGACGCCCTGTAGCGTGCATTCCACTTACTCCCAAACCACTGCCGTTTGCGAAGTCAGTGGTGTCAAGCTAGAGCTCATTGGAGTTATGGTGCATATGAGGACATAGACTGTAACTGTATACTATAATTAATGCTCGTCTCGGATCCATATCTCGTTTAAGGGAACCATTCAAGAAAAAGAAATCCCTGAAAAAAATATCCTCCTTCGGGTTGTTCATTTGATGGTTCACCACCTTAACTTCTTAGTAAAACAAGATTGCACACGCTTTTTGAGAAATGCAACTCAGCATTTCTCAATAATATTACACTTACACGTCAGTTACTCATAAGTCTGGGCGAGTTAGGTATAACTAGCGTGCAATCCACGAATGACGATAAACCAAGGCCGCGGGTGGCCTAGTGGGCAACGTTCGTGACTGCCGCGGAAGGGACCTGAGGTTCGATCCCAGGCAGGTACGAACGCTCGATCCACTAAATATCCGCCGTGCGTCAGATGGGCACGTTAAGCCGTCGGACCCCGGTTACTGCCCCCCCCCCCCGGTAATAAATAAAGGGCGTCTTCCCCCACTTTCTATTTCGCTTCCGTGTCACTTACCTATCGGGCACTCTAGCCCAAATCTCCAACCTTCCTATTTCTAAGGGTTGTTTAAGACCTGGGGTCTTATACTCCCTTCCTAAAATCCTCTACATGTGATCTCTCAATGACAAAAAACCACAAGTGTTAAAATCACCAACTTAATCGCATGTTAAATGTGATAAAAACAATTATTATTACTTTTTGAATGAATAATCACAAGCTAAGAGACTTAGCTCCATCAATAGAATTTTGATACCTATCAAGATAGTATAAAATTGAAACATAAGGTAGTTATACACCATACAAGTCAAGTTTACATGGTGCAGAAGTTTTTTTCCAAGTTTCGGACCCATGTGTGAGCTGGTAAATCACGGCAAAGATTTTGAGTAGATGAAAATTTTCTTATTCAGAATTTCCCCCTAGTACGTTTTGAACTTTGAAATCTGAAGAAACACCTGCAGCACGCTTTATTTAGCGACGGAGGAGGGGTACAGTACTCCACGGAATCCTGGTGCTCAGAAATTTAATAAGAGTTTGATTACCAGGAATAAAACAGCTGGAACAAGAATGGGCTAAATCGTGACCTCCGAGATCTTGAAGGCCTATCAAGTCGTGACGTTATTTTTACTGACGTCACACCTCGTGGATCTACTGATAAAACAGCCCGTGTCTACATTACCACGCTACGTCTAGCCGTGTTACTTGTTATTTTTATGGTTGTCCATGCTTGCGTGAAATTAAGAGTGTTTCTTTCCTGTGGTTTGCTTCAACAAACTTTTTAATTGCAGTTTTATATACCGGTAATTGAATGAGATAGGTATTTGATTATGACACATCCGTGTTGTGTTCCCGGCTGCCGTGGAAATTATAACACAAGAATCAAAGTTTGTATGTATGCATTTCCAAAAGACCAAGATTTGTATTCTAAGTGGATTCGTGCTATTAAAAGGGATAACTTCACAGTTACATCACATAGTAAGGTATGTACGTCTGTGGTATGTACATTGAACATCTTTTAATCGAATTTAAATACAAGAACTTAGTTAACACAAAACCTTAGTTAATTTGATTTTCAGATTTAAAAAACGGGAGCTACAACAGCGTAATAATTTTATTTCTCATTCTTTTAATAAAACAAATATTTTAAGCATCTGCAGTGATATGTTACATTTGTGACGCAATTTCTCACTGTAATATCGAAATCCTAACACAACGATCGTGACCACCGGAAGGTCCGATTCCAAAACATTCTCCCACGATCGTTCATTCCTGTTACTAAAGTTACTAATTGACAACAACAACCAAAAGTAACATACAGAATCCGCAAATTAATTTTCAGATTTAAAAAACGGGAGCTACAATATCGTAAACACGTTAGGTATTCGCAGCGATATGTTACATTTGTGATGCAATTTTTCACTGTAATATCGAAATTCTAAAACAACTATCGTGACCATCGGAAATATACTACCACGCGCCCAGGCTCGCTCTCTCTCTCTCTCTCATGGGCTGCTACGATCCACCACATAGCCATGATCCACCGCGAGTGACGTCACAAACCAGTGCGACGGCCTTCTCTTTCCGGGGGTCACGGCTAAATACACTCAGTAGACAAAACATTAGAGACAGGGATGATGGACAGTTAACATCAGAATCCCCCATGCACATTGGAACAGACCCACGCCGAACGCAGGTGATGCATAGGCAGACAGCAAGACTTCCCAACAGTGTATCGCAATCGACGAATATGCTAGTTATTGTGATCCGATCTACTTTGATCGTGGACGCATTGTCGGCGCAAGACAGATGGGTCATTCTATCGCCAAAGTGGTAAGAACCCTAGGGTTCCCGAGGGCAACCGTATCAAGGGTGTACCGGGAGTATACTATCGACGGACGTACCAGCACCAGACAGAAAGCGGTAGACTACTACATGCCACTGGTAACTGGGGATGCGAAAACTATCGAGGCCCTTACAGACCGAACGCTTGGCAACGGCAGCACAAACTGCATCTAGGTTAAATGTCGGAGACCAAAACAGAATAAGCGAGAGAACGGACTGCGCGCGCTGCATACCGTAAGTTACGGGAGCCGACGCCTTACTCGTGTGCCATTGTTGACTGCTCGTCATCGGACATTACGCCTCGTCTGGTGCTGGGAACACCAAACTGAACCTCTGCAGAGTGACTGCTCGTCATCGGACAATACGCCTCGTCTGGTGCTGGGAACATCAAAACTGGACCTCTGCAGAGTGACTGCTCGTCATCGGACATTACGCCTCGTCTGGTGCTGGGAACATCCAAACTGGACCTCTTCAGAGTGACTGCTCGTCATCGGACAATACGCCTCGTCTGGTGCTGGGAACGTCAAAACTGGACCTCTGCAGAGTGACTGCTCGTCATCAGACATTACGCCTCGTCTGGTGCTGGGAACATCAAAACTGGACCTCTGCAGAGTGACTGCTCGTCATCGGACATTACGCCTCGACTGGTGCTGGGAACATCAAAACTGGACCTCTGCAGAGTGACTGCTCTTCATTGGACATTACGCCTCGTCTGGTGCTGGGAACATCAAAACTGGACTTCTGCAGGGTGACTGCTCGTCATTGGACGTTACGCCTCGCCTGGTGCTTGGAACATCAAAACTGGACCTCTGCAGGGTAACTGCTCGTCATCGGTCATTACGCCTCGCCTGGTGCTGGGAACATCGAAGCTGGACCTCTGCAGAGTGACTGTTGATCATCGGACATTACGCCTCGCCTAGTGCTGCTTACGCTTCGCCGGGTATCCGAGTGGTTGGACGGTCGTTCTGTGTGTTGAAGGAGGATACACAAAATATTAGGTAGGTGGTATTTATTTAGCATTCAGTATAATATGGGATATAATATGCGTTGCTGTATTCGGGGTTTTTTAACAGGCCAATTCGCAAACAACGCACGATGAACAAAATATTAAAGGCTAAAAATAACACTTTCGCACATATTTTTATTAGTATATTTCCCAGATTAACACTTCTTCACAGAGCCTTTTATATGTTTGCACGGAAAGAACAGATCTCGAACCTACTGCATATCTGGAAAAGTGACTAACACGGAATACCACTGCTGGAGAAATTAAACCTTTTTCCCAAAAATATTTTGAACTCTATTCAGTGGAAGAATAATTAAAGTGCAACCAGCTGCGTTTCTATCGGCACGTCTCTCGTAAAAAAAATGTACGTTCTAATATATATCGTACAGTATAATTTTTCCATCCGTTAGTCGGTCTGTGGACACAATTCCTCTGCAACTATCAGCGCGATTTGAATAATTTTTTTACGTTGGAAAGCCCAAACAGTGAGAACGATCTGCGTGCTTTCATGTTATGTTTTCGTCCAATGCAAAACTTCCCCCGTAAAGGGCGTAAATGCAGATGCTATCGAATTCAAGATGTATTTTATCCCATATTATTGCTCCTAAACATCCGAATGCCAAAATTATTCTTCCTTTCGATATCATTTACACTGCTGGCCACCCAAATTGCAACACCAAGAAAGAAGCATCCGATTGGCCTGAAATTCGCAGCATGCGTCGCCTGCCAGATGACATACAAACGATTAGCATTGCAGGGCATATGCAAATCATGTGCGCCCGGCACGCCACCGAGAAGCACTGTAAGAAGGGTTCACAGAAGGCGGGGTGTAAGTAGTGGAAGTGTTTTGTGCTGCCAGACATGTGCGTGGGAAGCTTCCTTATGTCTCGTCACGGAATACGGCAGTCAGCACGTTTCGGAGTTCGACAGAGGACGAATAGTGGCTTATCGCGGCAGCAGTTTATCGTACCGAGACATCGGCGCCCGTGTAGGACGACATCCAGCCATAGTGAGGCGAGTATGGATTCGGTGGGTGCAGGAGGGACGGACGGACCGACGTGAGCGATTGCCGCAGCAGCGGTTCACCACCGAACGAGAGGACAGGAATGTTGTTCGGCGGGCATTGACGGCTAGCACCGCCACATCACGACCGTTAGCTCAGGAATTAGGGTGTGTTGCGCAACAATCCGTGTCAGCACGTACCGTTCGACGTCGTCTGCAGGAGAGGGGACTTGTCGCACGGTGCCTATTGCTCCGATTACTGTTGACGTTACACCACCAGCGAGTGCGGCGGCAGTGGGCCGTTGAACGCCGTACCTGGACTACGGAATGGCACGACATTTTCTTTTCCGACGAATCTCGCTTCTGCCTACAACACCTCGATGTTCGGATCCGCGTGTGGCGGCACAGCGGTGAGAGACTGTATGACGCCTGCATTATGCAACGCCATACCGGTCCGTCGCCTGATGTTATGGTTTGGAACGCAAGTGCATATGACACCTGTACCCCTCTAGAACGCATCGCGGGTACACTCAACAGCCACCGCTACATCTCCGACGTTTTGGAGCGTGTAGTCTTCCCTTACCTGCAGACATGCCAGCGGCCACGTTTCAACAGGACAATGCGCGCCCACACGTGGAACGCATCGTGCAAAAATTCTTCACGCCCCACCAGGTGTCACTTATACCGTGGCCTGTCTGTTCTACCGTTATGTCGCCCGTGGCAACGTGTGGAAGCAGCCTGGACTGACATACCGCAAGCCCACATTCAAAGCCTCTTTCGTTCGATGCCGCGGCGTGTGGCGGCCGTTATTGCCAGCCATGGGGCCACACGAACTATTGACGTCTGCGTGTTCCGCAAGTTGCCCGGGTCTGTAAGCTCAATCGTTTGAACTTTGTATCTGTTGTTATGTGTCCAGTAAATCTGGCTTTGCTATCTCTGGTCCGTCTTGGTGTTGCATTTTGGGAAGCCAGCAGTGTATAACGAAGACTATTTGCGGTACAGGTTCTTTTTCAAGTAATGTATAGATTTTCTGATAGGGGCGTAGAGGTAAATGAAATATCCCTGGTATCTCTGTTTTTAAGCGATCGATTTGAAAAATAATTTTTGCATTGGATAGAACTCCTGGTGGGAAATACTCTGCATACATTTTTTTAATTTTTTGTTAAGCAGAGTTTCGCGAGCTGGGAGCTAAATGCATGTTTACGTTTTCTGTTGTATTTGCAGCAGAAACTGCGCTTCAGAAAACTCGATTGAGAAAACTCTTTCATGATTGGATATCGCTCACTACACAAAACCTTTCCAAAGTATCTCTTGCTTATAATGATTCATAGTTTTTCCGGCAGGAGATGTAGATGCATATCACCTTTTTCTAGATATCTCTTCTCCTAACAGTCCGATATGAAAAAAAAAAAAAAAAAAAAAGAATTATTTTGCCCGTGAGCGGTTTTAGTGTCGAAATGTTTTGCATATAATTTCTAACTTTTTTGTGCGTGCAATTTTGCCACGATACTGCATGAATTCAGATTTGTGTTTACAGAATATCTGATGATGTCATAATGATTTAATTGTTTACGTTCCATTTGTCCTGATGATGCCGAGCCAAACGCTCTGCAAAACTATAGCGGACGTTAAATAAACATTTAATTGTGAATAAACGTTGTTAATTTATTGTAAGACATTCATGTTGTGGGAAAATGATGTCGAGAAGGTTATGATAAATATCGTGTGCGAGGTATGATTAATGACGCTAGGAAGGTCATTAAGGTTTGAGACAGGCTTTTAAAAGGCTTGGCGTCCATTCGTCAAATAGAATCCTCACTTCTACCCACGACATAACCATATAGATTATGGAACGTACCAAGCATCAAACAGCCACTTCGGTGGACGAGTGGTATGAAGCGATGTCTACAAATTATTTGTCCGAGATAGGTCCTGATTCAGACATTAGGTGAAGGCATGGATCATGTACATTCCTTACGGCACTGACAACCTTCCTTCACTGGAAGAAGTGGCTACAATTCCCCACGGGTGCGATTGTCAAACCTGCCTTCCCCAAAAGATACAGTCATGCATTTCTTGGGGTACTGTTGTCCGTAATGCATATCTGTGATATAATGAATGCAAGCATGTAGCAAATGAATGCTCTAAAGAAGAAGAGTAACCACTCAGGTGGCCGAATTTACTAAGGGGATGATTTCTGACCCGTTTTCCCGAGGTAAGCTTCTGTTCGAATCACAAGTGAAATACTTTTTTTATTTATTGAAGGTTTAACCATCACCGTGAGCAACTCAATGGGCTATAGACAGTCGGCCATTACTAATTTAGGGTCACTTGCTCCAGGATAGGAAGGGAGCCAGTGCCGCAAGACAGACACAACATTCATGCCTCACCGGGATTCAAACTCGGACATTTCTCGGACGAACAGTCATAAGCCAGCGCTTAACCACTGCTCCAAGTGAAGTATAGGAGCTGTTTTCGTTCTGAAGGGTTGGTTGCCTCCATTTCCTAGAATCAATTGCCCCAAATTAGGGACGTGCGTTTCTTTACCTAGCTTGGACTTCCCATTAGCGGACAAGTGCAGGTTCTAGCTCCTCGCTCCAGATGGCCGGGTAACCGTGTCGCACCACTGTTGAAGGTAACATGCTGAGATGTCGGCAATCAGCAGCCACCAAAAGCCTCAACATGAACATTTGTGTGGTGTGAAAGCTGATAAGGCAACAAAATAACTCATATCGATATTCCTGGCAATATATTAGCGAGACGTTACGTCGATGTTATCGTGAATTCCGTCATAGGACATTTCTTTGCTGATACAACGGAAATGATTCTTCAGAGAAATGTCCTTCCGTACACTACCCGTATTTCAATGGGCCAGTGTCCAGTTCAAATACATTCACATATCGACATCAGATTTTTTTGATTGAAGGTTTAACGACCACCATGCGCAACTCAATGGGCTATAAGCACTCGCCCGCCTCTAATTTATGGCCACTGGTTCCATGGAAGAAGAGAGCCAATGCCGTAAGACAAACACAACATCTATGCCTCACCGGGATTCAAACCCGAACTCTTCTCGGGCGATGGTTCAGAAGCTAGCGCTTAGACCACTGCGCCACCGAGGAAGCGACACCAGGCTCACTGGAGTTGTCAGTTGAGCTTGTGGGGAGCTTCATGAGTCTCCACTCAAGCTGGATCTCGGCGGCAACGGATCTACAACAGCTGAATGCCTAGTTGATTCGTGCTTGAAATGCCATATACCATAGCGCCATAGATGACCGGACTATAATAAGGATTTTTATAGCCTGCTAACGGCCTGAGGTCGACCAACTTCAACTTGAACATCCCTGAACAAAAACAGGTATGTCGTCTTCTGACATTTCGTTTTTTAATCTTTTTTACTCCTTTGCGTTCTTCGGCTTCCGTGACTGCGTGTCAACTCCTTCTCGTTGTTGCAATTTTCACATTGATCAGCGTAACTGAAATGAACTCAGATTTCTTCAATGAATATGAGATTTCCTGTGGCATGATTTCTTGTACATCGTTCTCTTTTCCCAAACGTTTCACTATATCTTTATGAATGCTATCACGAGTATTATTTCCTGATGTACATTTTTTCAACAATTTAGCTAAAAAAATATATATACATACCTCGGTATGTATTCTCAATTTCTTCCTCCTATTAGGTACTCTTTAAGGATTTACTGAAAAAGAGAGAGCGAGAGAGAAATTTCACATATACAGAAGAAAAATAGAAGGGATCTCCTGTGTTATTCTCTAGTTACTACATATACACAGAGAAAAGAAACCGGTAAATTGTTCAGTTTTCCGTAGTTACAAGTATTAACAAGTGCGCGGTTTTTTAGCACGTCTTTTGTAAAAAAAGATCGTGCTTATGTTACCGGTTTGTCCGTCCGCCTGTACCCACGATATCTTTGCAACTATTAGTCCGATTTCAAAAAATATTTTTGCATTATGAAGCTTGAAATATGCGAATGATGATCCTTCATTTCGTTTTTTTTTTTACGATGTACCATTTCTCCGCTAGTGGGAGTAAATGCAGATGATGTCGAATTGAAAAATACATTTTATTCCACATATTTGCTTCTAAATATCCGATTGAAAAAATTATTTTATCTTTCGATTCCATTTACGTCGAACAGTATTTTAGATGTAGTTGCTTTTTGAAATTACGCATAGATTTTCCGCTATGGGGCGGTAAAGTAAATTACATTTTTTCAGATAATTCTTCTTCTAAAAGAAGAAGAATTATCTGAAAAATGTTTGAATCTGAAAAAATGTTTGAAGAATTATCTGAAAAATGTTTTCTTTAGCGGATACATCTCCTGATGAAAAATCTTTTGCATATAATTTCAAATTTTTGGTAAAAAATACTTTGGCCACCAGGGGGCGTAAGTGCTAATTTTTGCCGGAAAATCTGAGCTTCTAAAATATCGATTGAAAAAATTATTTCCTGGACTGATGCCACTCACAAAGATAAACCTTTTTGGAATATTTTCTGCTTAAAATATTCCACAGTTTCTCCGCCAGGGGCGTAGAGGTATATCTCAATTTCGTCAATATCTCTACTTCTAGGAGTCCGATTTGAAAAATTTCTTCTTTGTTGGAAAGTGTTTTCAGTGTGACATGTTTTTCATATAATTTCAAAATTTTTAAGTAATTCATAGGCTTTCCGCTAGGGGGCGTAGAGGTAAATTGCGTTTCCCCATATATCTCTATTACTAAATCTCCGATTTGAGAAATTCTTTCTGCACCAGATACAGCTCCTGATGGGAAATTGTTTGCACATAATTTCTAATTTTTGTAAAAAAATGGTTTGGCAACCAGGGGGCGTAATACTTAATTTCCGCTTCTGATGCATTTGCAGCAAAATATGAGCTTCTAAATTCTCGATTGAACAAAACGTCGTTTGTAGACCAATATAGTACTCATGTCGACAAACCTTTTAGAAACATTTTCTTCTTTAAATAATGCATGCTCTCTACTACAGGGGGTGTAGATGTATATCTTATTTCTGTCAATATCTCTACTTCTAGCAGTCCGATTTGAAAAATTCCTTCTTTGTGGGATGGTGTTTCCAATGCGAAATGTTTTTCCTATAAATTCAAAATTTTCAAGTAAATCATAGACTTTCCGTTAGGGGGCACAAAGGTAAATTGCGTTTCTGCGTTATTTCTGCTTCTAAAATTCCGACTTGAAAAATTCTTCCGGTATCGCATACAAGACCTGATGGAAAATATTTTTCACATAATTTCTAATGTTTGGTAAAGAATGGTTTAGCTACCAAGGGGCATAAGTGCATAAGTGTTAATTTCTGCTTCTGATGTAACTGTAGCAAAATCTGGGTTCCTGAAAACTTGACTAAATTTTTTTTCTTGGACCGATACCGCTCATATGGAAAAACCTTTTGAGAATACTTTCTTCCTAAAATAATGCATGGTTCCCTTACCAGGGAACCTAAAGTCACATCTTGTTTTTGTCGATATCTCTGTTTTTAAGATTCCGATTTGAAAAATTCTTTTTGTGTTGGAGAGCGTTTCCGGTGAGAAATGCTTCTTGTATTAATTCATGTTTTTCTTAACGCACAAGTCTGCTACCAGAGGGCGTAAGCTCACGATTCCGTTTACAGAAATATCTGAGGGATTAAAAATCCTATTGAAAAACTTCTTTCTTCCGTTAGATATTATTATTTTCCATAACGGTTCCATTGACTTTGAATAGCTTTGATAAATTTAATTTGCGTCAGAACGAATTCAACAGACGTGCTTATTACACCCGAAAATTCGGTGTCATCTTTGTTGTTGTTGTTTTTTTGTTTTCAGAAAATCCTCAGAGGTCTGAAATATTTACATTATGACCACTTTGACAATGTGATGAAATATTATAAAAATTAGGAGGATATTGTGAAGTTATAGAGCGGATTATAATGCGACACCTTCAGATGCTGTGGAAAAAAGATATATTCCCTCGTTCAGATACATCAGGAAACACAGTCGGAATCAATGAAGATTTTTTTTAATTGGGTGTTTAACGACTACCGTGAGCAAATTTGTGGTCTTATAGCTCAATATATGCTGTCGCTCGTCCATTCTGATCAGGACCACTGGTTCCAACAAAGACAGAGAGCCAGTGCCGTAACACAAACACAACATCCATGCCTCACCGGGATTCGAACCCGGACCGGTCACCAGAAGCCATCTCTTAGGCAACTGCGCCACAGGGGCGTCATCTAACAGGAGGAAGATACGCAACTTCTTCAACTTTAAGAAGGGCTTAGTTAATTTTCAGTAGAGCGGACTGCTCTTAACTTGAGTGGCGATTCCTCAGACCATAGAAATCATCGTCGTCTCCAGTATACTAGCATCTCAAAGAGCTTTAGGAAGCGGAATAAAGAGCGAACGCTTAATTTTCAGAATGCATATTTACAACAGCAATGACTCCAAGGACATGATTGCCAGAAGGAGAGACGTAAAGCTCGCCAAATTAAACTGAACTTCCTTCAACAATTAATGTAAGAGCTTAATTAACTTATATAGAATATTTATTCATTTTCATGTGAACTGTGAGGAAGGAGCTGAAACATCTAGCTTTCTTGGTTGCCGTGCTACCGAGGAGTGAGTCATCTTTGTGAGAAACAAAGGTATAAGACAAGCATTGTACCGCGAACGCAAATATTGGAGGTGAGTCAATGGAGGAAAATCATGTAACTCTTTACCTCTCGAACAAAACATTTTTTGAACCGGTTAGGGAAAAGTGCAGCGGTTACCCAGGCCTTTTTATTAGCTCTAAAAAAGACTGGCAGATGATCCAGATTTTTTCACTTTAATGTTCGGGGGTTCAAAGACTTGTATACAATCATAGTTTTAATCGTGTAGCTACTTGCATTTTCGCAAAATAATGGAGTCAGTTTTTCTTCGCGACTTTGAATCCCGGTACAGTTCACTAAGATTTGTCCAAAACAGTTCTTGAATTCTGTTTCAGACCCGTCCAGATTCTTCCGCATAAAAACTTGTTCTGGTAAACAGTCTTTTTCTTTTGTTATCCTTTTCAATTCAGAAAGATAATATTTAGCTGCATCTTGGTCAGTCAAAGCTGCTTCACCTGCTAACTTTACATTGTGAAGGCTGAAACGTTTTTTTAATTTTCGAACAAGCCCTTACTGGCTACGAAACCTTTGTTACTTATGTTGCTAATACTACTTTCACCCAGTGTATCTGTGAAATGCTGATATAGATTTTTTGCCTTTTCACGGATCAACAGGGAACTTGTGAAATTCACGAATTTGTCGGCGACAGGATCGGACCTGCACCTCCTCGCTCCGACGCCAGTTCTTGCAACCGACTGAACTACACAGACGGAATGTGTGGCTGCAGATTTGTGATCTTGACACGTGCTTCAACTCTGTAGTACATCACATCATCTCCCTCTTAATTTTTTTTCTCGAAGCGAAAATGGAATTCTCATTAATTCCAGACGATGTGTGGAACATACACCACACAAATCTTTCGTAGAACCCAACTGTCTATGTTTTCGTTTTCCACAATCGAGCGCTGATGTGAAATTCATAAATTTATCGGTGACCGAGATAGAACTCGCGCCTACGCGTTCCTTTGTTCTAGCAGCCTAAACTACCCCGACGGAATGTATGGCTGCATATTTGTTGTCGTGGCACCTGCTTCACCTCTGCTGTACGTTACAAACTCAAGGGTGCTTTTTTCTTAGTTTGGTATTCAATCCATGGATTTAAAACTTTTTCAGTTTTTTTCCATTTTGACGTTGCGTGCTGTGAAGTATCTCTTCGCGGCCATTGGAGAACTCTCACGAACGCTACGACGGATTTACCTTTGGTCGCCAAGGTAGTACGAGCAGTAGATTCATTGATCCCATGATCCTAGCAACTGTAGCTAAACTCTCTCCTTTCGCTAGTTTACCAAATAACTAAATCTTCATTGATGAAGTTACATTTTTCTTGATCGTTTCACAACTGAACCCTTTTCTCTAAAAGCCATTTTGAGGGTATAAACTAAAAAAAAACCCTTCACAAACAACGCATCTGAAAGCAGCGAAACACTGCACGAACCCCTTGCTATATATAGATTAGCTTACTGAGTTCAGTCATAACACATCGCACATTCAGATGTATAACGAAGTAAATTTCTCCGTCATTTTTGGTCTACGCTGGGAATCGAACCCGAGTCCGCTTATTCCGGAACAAGTTGCTCTACCAACTGAGCTACGCAGACGTTCATTCTGACTGCTATCTGCCTTTATGTCGTGTGCGTCCAGCTGGCAGGTACGTCACATCTCCCCCCCCGAAAGAGGGACGGGGGCATGGCCCACGGGTCAGCCGTGACCATGAGTCGTTGCAGGCAGCCATCCGCTGTAGAACGTGCACCTGAGAACTCCTAGTCAATCTGATGTGTGGAATGCAACGTCACACACATTTATTTTTGAAGCGCTGGATAAGGGATTCTCTGATTTTTCCTTCCTCGCGGTGTGGAAAGAACATCACACCATTGCGAGATTTTGAACGGCCGGGTCATCCGGAAAGTTCGGGCGCCATTGTAACGAAGTAAATTTCTCCGTCATTTTTGGTCTACGCCGGGAATCGAACCCGAGTCCGCTTATTCCGGAACATGTCGCTCTACCAACTGCGCTACGCAGACGTTCATTCTGACTGCTATCTGTCTTTATGTCGCGTGCGTCCTGCTGGCAGGTACGTCACAGATGGCATGGGTGCATAGCGTGGGAAGAGTTACCTTGGCTAATCAGGTGACTACAAGAGAGAAAAGTTACGTAGTAACTCAGAAAGCTTCCTCAGTTCGCCCGCCAGCTACAGTGGGTGGACAACAAAACTGAAACACATGGGTTTGGGACACAATAATTTATTCGTGCGATGTAGGGCCTCTTTTGGAGGCCAATACAGCTCCAATTCGTTGTGGGAAAGACAGAAACATTTCCTGTACAGTGGCCAGACGGATTTGAAGCCATTCCTCTTGCAGAAAAGTGGCTAGTTCATGACGTGATGCTGGTGGAGGAAAACGTTTTCTGACTCGCTCCTGCAGAACAGCCCAGAGTTCCTCAAAAATGTTCAAATCGGGTGACTGTGCAGGCCCTGACAGATGTTGAGCTTCACTTTCATGCTCAGTAAACCACTCTTCCACAAGTTCGTCTCTGTATATCGATGCGTTTTCATCCTGATACACGGCCCACAGTCAGGGTACAATATTTGAACCATTGGGGGCACCTGATTCTCCAGAATTGCCCGATACGATACTCCTTGGCAGTGATGTTCCCCTCAAGAACATTAAGCGGGCCGACAAACCCCTGAGATATTGCGACCCAAATCATCACCGATCCACCTCCATGCTTCACTGAGGGCAATAAATGGTCCGGGTGGTAAACCTGTGAGGGATGTCTCCACACATAAACTCTCACGGTCGTAGGAAAGACAGGGATGGACGATTCATCGGAGAACAATACACATTTCACGTTGTTCAACGTCCACAATTTGCATTGCAACGGACGTTTGGCATTCACACTGGTGATCCAAGATTTGGAGATAAAAACCCGTCCTTGAATGTTGACCCGGTGCAGCTCCCGACGAACAGTTTGGATGGAAACACGTGAGTCGCGGTGCGTATTCAACTCTGCGGTGAGTTGGGCAGCTGTGGTTTTATGTTTATTGGCTGCCATCCGTGTTAGCACCCGGACGTCCCTGTCAGACAGCTTCCTCTTACCTCGACAGTTACTCCTATTGGATGTGGTTCCTTCCTCTTTCAGGTATGCCGACAAGCTTCTGGACACCGTGGCTTGCGATACACTACAAAGACTTGCTATCTTGGACACAGATAGACCGGCGAGACGCGCTCCAACAATCGGTCATCTTTGAAACTCGTATACACTGAAGTGCCAAAAAACTGGTACACCAGCCTAATACTTGTAGGTCCCCCACGGGAGCGCAGGACTGTAGAAATACAACGGGGCACGGACTCCACCAGCTTCTGGAAACATGCTGTAGGCAATGCACACCAAACTTCCTGCTGAGCGGTCCACAATTTGGGTGTATTCCGAGGTCACGGATTCCTGTGTTCGATAGCGCGTTGCATGGCATCCCAAATGTGTTCTATCACATTCAGATCTGGGGACTTGGGCAGGATGGCAACACCCGAAACTTAGATGAATGCTCCTCTAACCATAATGTGGAGTCCCGACACTTGTGTGGAGGTGTATTGTCCTGTTGGAACACCCCCAGCCCATCAGCATGAATGCAGGACATCAACGGGTGTACCTCGTCAGAAAGGATGCGCACATAGCGTTGGCCGGTCACAGACGTTTGTAGACGTACCAGGGGTCCCATTGAAGTCCAGCTAAACACACCCCATGCCATTATGGACCCCTCCCCACCAGCTGGTATAGTTCTCTGTTGACAAAGGGGATTCATGGCTTCATGGGGTTACATCTGCCAGATACAGTTGGAAACGCGACTCGTCCGACCAGGCTACTTCTTTCCAGTCATCAAGTGTCCAGTGGCGGTGTTGCCGTGCCAAAGCGAGGCGTATAGCTTTGTGTCGTGCACCCATCAAGGGGACTTGAGTTGGGAGTAGGCTCCCAAAGCCCATGTGGTGCAGGGTACGTTGCACAGTCCGGACGCTGACATTTGTTAAGGCTCCACCATTGAATTCTGATTATACCTGCGAGAGTGTTGCATGCCTATCGCGTGAAACGATTCTCGACAGCTGACGATGGTCACGTTCACCCAATGTCTTTTTACGGCCACACAGGTATCGTAGGTTGGAGGTTTTGCCGGAATTTTTGTAGTCACGGTACACCTTGCAATGGTCGTCCGCAAAAATCCGAAGTTCGTTTCTACCTCCGAAATACTATGGCCCGTCTTACGAGCGCCAACTAATGACACCGCGTTGAAAATCGCTTAAATCGTTATTACTTGTCATTCTCATGTCGAAAACACCTCTGACAGCTAGCAAAGATGTCTATCGCTTTATATACGCACTGGCGGACGCAACCAAGTACACGCATAGGTGACGTTGCTATGTATTTTGCATAAGCTCGTCTGTACCAGTTTTTCTGGCACTTCAGTGTATGTCTCCCATTATGTTGTGTGGATCGCACTTTTTTACGTCCAGCTGTGTTACTGCCCTGCTAATGTAACCTTCACATTCCGCTCTCGTTGATTAACTGCGAAATACATGCAGGCTGACCTCCAGGTAGCGCGTAAAGCGGCGTGACGCTTGGGGTGCTAATTGTGCAGGTGTTTCAGTTTCGTTGTCAGCCCCATGCAGTTGCTGTAGCATTTTACATTGTGACGCGTCTCCCGGGAGGCTGGGTACGGATTATGAATTACGTACCATAATTAAAGTTGCTGAGCTTGGCATTACGCTAGATCAGCCCCGAAGCATTTTTCTCTCTTGGGGAGAACAAAATGTGAACTAATGCTTGAGGTCCATCCGACCACTTTGAGCGCAATATCGAAATCAACCAGAGTGGGAATCAAAATGTGGAAGAATTATGCAAGCTACTTTTCATTCTTACGATATCTTTCCATACGATTTTCTATTTTTTCATATTTTTCGTTATTTCTCAAACACGTATAACCGTAACCGCGGATATACACTGCTGGCCACCCAATATGCAACACCAAGAAGGACACGAGATAGCAAAGCCATATTTACTAGACACATAACAACAGATACAAAGATGAAACGATTGAGCTTACAGGTCCGTGCGACTTGCGGAACACGCAGACATCAATAGTTCATGTGGCCCCCATGGCTGGCAATGACGGCCGCTACACGCCGCAGCATCGAACGAAAGAGGCTTTGGATGTGGACTTTTAGTATGTCGGTCCAGGCTGCTTCCACACGTTGCCACAGTTCTTCAGGTGTAGACGCGGGTGGTGCTTGCCGGGACACTCGGTTGCCGATGAGCGAACAGATGTGTTTGATGGGCGACATATCGGGAGAACAGGCAGGACACGGCAGCAGTGACACATAGTGTGCCGTGAAGAATTGTTGCTCGATGCGTGCCACGTGCAGGCGCGCATTAATCTGTTGAAACGTGGCCGCTGGCAGGTCCTGCAGGTAAGGGAGGACTACAGGCTCCAAAACGTCGGAGATGTAGCGGTGGCTCTTGAGTGTACCGGCGATGCGTACCAGAGTGGTGCGGGTGTCATATCCAATTGCGTCCCAAACCATAACGCCAGGCGACGAACCGGTATGACGTTGCATAATGCAGGCGTCATACAGTCTCTCCCCGTGGTGCCGCCACACGCGGATCCTACCATCGTGGTGTTGCAGGCAGAAGCGGGATTCGTCGGAGAAGACAATGTCGTGTCATTCCGTAGTCCAGATGCGGCGTTCAACGGCCCACTGCCACCGCAATCGCCGGTGGTATAATTGTCACCAGTAATCGGAGCAATCAGCGCCGTGCGACAAGTCTTCGCTCCTGCAGACGACGTCGAACGGTACGTGCTGACACAGGTTGTTGCGCAACACACCCTAATTCCTGCGCTAACGTTCGTGATGTGGCGGTGCGAGCCGTCAATGCGTGCAGCACAACATGCCGGTCCTCTCGTTCGGTGGTGTGCCGCGGCAGTGGCAATCGCTCACGTCGTTCTTTCCGTCCCTCCTGCACCCATCGAATCCATACTCGCCTCACTGTGGCTGGATGTCGTCCCACACGGGTGCCGATGTCTCGGTACGATAAACCGCTGTCGCGACAAGCCACTATTCGTTCACTGTCGAACTCCGAAACGTGCTGGAATGACTGCGGTATTCTGTAACGAGGCATCAGGAAGCTTCCCACGCACAGGTCCGGCAGCACAACACACTTCTACTACTTACACCCCGCCTTCTGTGCAACCTTCTTATGATGCTTCTCGGTGGTGTGCCGGGCGCACATTATTTGCATATGCCCTTCAATGCTAATCGTTTACATGTCCTCTCGCGGGAGACGCAAGCTGCGAATTTCAGTCCAATCGGATGTTTCCTTCTTGGTGTTGCATTTTAGGTGGCCAGCAGTGTAAAACACCCGGATAACCATGGATTGCTGTATGTGCATCAAAAATAAGTACATGTTAAGTGTTGTTTACTAAATGATTGAGCTTCTCACTGATTTGATTCTGAAGAAAGTTTTGTTAGAGTATGCATCCTTACTAGGAGCAACAAATCACTAGGGCTGATTACAGCCTCCCTCATTCACGTATTGCTTCACTATAATTAACACATCAATCAGACATCTTTGAATTCATTTCATTTCATTTCATCTATTTAGTTATCGCTTCAAGATACATAGCATATATATTAACGTGACAATTAATGATTGTTGACAACTTGGAAGAAAGAGGGAAAAGCTCCCTGAAGGAAATAATTACAAACACTAAGACAAACTAGCATGCGACATTTGATTACATAATGAGAATTAGTTTCCCCACCCTTCTCCATAGTCAGCCTCCCCAGCATTAACCTATCCCCTATATTTCTCAGTGTCAAAACAAGTCCAATTGACGATAGTTTACAATCTCTCTCTATATATAAAACAGACTGTGTGTGTGTGTCTGTCGGTCGGATTTCACATAGAATTAGGCGACCCAGAGCGACGAAATTTTTTATGAAGGTACCTGTATACATCGTCTGGTGCACCTCGAAGCGATTGTTTTAAAATTTGGATTTGGTTTTTAGTTATTTAATGATACGCGTTTCTACCCGATCTGAGTGTGTCTTTCCGCTTTGGTGACATCAACCTGATCACACCGAACGTTAAGGCGTACAGAAAAGTAGTTCACCATAAATTTTGGGCGTTTCTTTTTCAGAATTCCGTTACGACTATTTCCATTCGCAAATACATTTATTGCGCCCTTTTTTGTAAGCGTTGTTTGCCGATTATATTATGACCTTGAGGGCGGAGAAGAAAAAAGAAGAAAATAGAACGAAGTTTTTCAATCTGCGTTATTAATTCAAAAGTGTCATACGTCAGAAGGTCATCATACTGTGACGACGTTGTGAGTTAGAAAATAAAACGTTGTTTTAACGTAATTCTGAAAAGAAATGGCTCAAAATTATCGTGAACTACTTATCTTCGCACCTTCGTGTTGGGTGTGATCAGGTTGCATGTAAAGAAAGCGGAAAGGCACATGCTTTTTGTTAAGCATTGTTTGTCAATTGTATTATGACCTTGAGGGCGGAGAAGAAAAAAAAGAAAATAGAACGTTGTTTCTCAATCTCCATTATTAATTCAAAAATTTCATACGTCAGAAGGTCATCATACTGTGCCTCAATATCCCAGAAAGAAACAATGTGTACGAAGAACACAGAGAATGGATAAAGAAAATCAAAGAAGGAGACGAGAACAAGAAACAGCAGAAGAACGAGAAAGAAGGCTGGAATAAGATAGGAATTCCAGAGCACAATCAAGGGCACAGGAATCATACCAGCAGCGAGAAAGAAGACTGGAACACAATAGGACTTCTACGGCGCAATCGAGGGCACAGGAAACACTCCTGCAACGAGACACACAACTTCAGCATAATCGACTCACTATGGCTAATGCTCGGTTGAACATCTGGAGAGAAAAAGAAAATGCAGCATTCGTCTACAACCTGTCCATGGATTACGCCTCTGATCCATCATGTGCCATTGGATCAATGTCATTAACGTGTGAGTACTGTGCAGATATGAAATGGAAAAGTGAAGCCCCAGGTATGTATTGTAATGGTGGGAAGGTTCATTTGCCATATATGCAGGATCCTCCGGAGATATTACTTATGTTTTTGACTGACAACTCATCAGATGCAAAACATTTTCAAAACAACTTACGCCGTTATAATTCCTGTTTTCAGATGACATCATTTGGCACAACTAAAAAATTTAAACAGTCTGGTTACATGCCCAGATTTAAGGTACAAGGACAAGTGTATCATAAAATCGGTAGTCTACATCATTTACCCAATGAACAGCCAACATTTTTGCAGATCTATTTTGTATGCGATGATACGCAGCAAGCCGACCAACGTTGCATGAATGTGCCGCAAACAAGACGAGAAATAGTATTGAAGCCACAAGAAATGCTTCATCGAGAAAATGCTTGTGTTAAGAGCTTTAAAACGGCTCTAGAAAAGATTACTCCTGAATTAAAATTGGTTATTTTAGCAGACAGAACTCCACGAGGTGAAAACGAGGGACGATTCAATGCACCGACGACATCAGAAGTGGCAGCAATCATGTTGGGAGAACAACATGGAACGAGAGACCTAGTCTTAGAATTGAAAAACAGCACCATCAAGAGAATTGCCGATACTCACAGGTCCTACGATGCTCTCCAGTATCCATTAATGTTTTGGCAAGGAGAAGATGGATACCATTTCCAAATGCTTCAAACAAACACATCTACTGGAATATTTTCATCTAAGAAGATATCTGCTATGGAGTTTTATGCCTTTAGGGTTATGATACGTTCTTCAAGTTTCAATATCATACTGCGAAGCAAACACCTTTTCCACCAATTTATTGTGGATATGTATGCTAAAACTGAATCTGAAGGCTGAGGTGCATTCAACTTAATCAAAGGGCACTGAGAGTGGAACAATATGCTCATCTTAGAGACGCTGTTAACAATGATGGAAATGTTGCTGACATTGGTCGGTTGGTCATCTTGCCATCCAGCTTCTTTTTTTTTTTTTTTTTTTTTTTTTGATTGGAGGTTTAACGACCGCCGTGAGCAACTCAATGGGCTATAAGCAGTCGCCCGTCCCTAATTTAGGGTCACTGGTTCCAGGGAAGGGAGAGAGCCAGTGCCGTAAGACAAACACAACATCCATGCCTGACCGGGATTCGAACCCGGACCCCTTACGGACGAATGATCAGAGGCCAACGCCTTAGACCACTGCGCCACCGGGGCGGCTCCAGCTTCACTGGAAGTCCTAGGTATATGCATGACCGTACTCAAGATGCTATGAGTTATGTGCGGATGTATTGTCGACCTGATGTCTTCATTACTTTCACATGTAATCCAGCTTGGGATGAAATCAAGAATGAACTGTTTCCAGGGCAAAAACCACAAGATTGTCACCATTTGTTGGCAAGAGTCTTTCATGAAAAGCACAAGGCACTCATCAATCTCATACGCAAAGCCAAGATTTTTGGCAGTGTACAATGTTACATTTATACAATAGAGTGTCAGAAACGAGGAATTCCTGATTCCCACATTCTGGTGTGGCCTAAAGATAGGATATGCGTACACAGAGTTGATGACTTCATCAGTGCCGAAATACCAAGTCCAGAAGAAGACCCACATTTGTTTCGTTGTATAACAACGCAGATGGTACATGGTCCCTGTGGGAACATTAATCCGAATTCTCCATGCATGAAAGATGGAAAATGTACCAAAAGATACCCACGTGGTTTTTGAAAGAAACACAAACAGTACAAGATGGATACCCACTTTATCGTCGGAGAAGTCCAGAAGACGGGGGAATTGTAGCAAATATCCTTATTCGAGGATCTGAGGTGTTAGTAGATAATAGATGGATTGTTCCATATTGCCCTCTGTTATCAAAAATCTTCAATGCTCATATAATTATAGAGTACTGCAATGCAATCAAATCAATAGAGTACGTATGTAAATACGTTAACAAAGGATCTGACATTATTGTGTTTGATCTGACCACTTCTGAAAGTGATGTGAAAGAAATTCGTCGATATGAAATGGGAAGATACATCAGCAGCAATAAAGCTGTCTGGATAATACTAAACTTTCAAATCCATGAACGTAACCCCACAGTGATTCAATTAAGCGTCCACCTTGAGAATGGACAGAGAGTTTGCTTCACCTCAGATAATGCAATTGAACGAGCCCATGTTCCTCAAGAAACGACAATGACATCTTTCTTCCGACTCTGTGTTGAAGATGAATTTGCCCGGACCCTATTGTATCAAGAAGTCCCAAAGTACTACACGTGGAACAGTGGAAATAAGAAATGGAACCGACGTAAAATGTGATTAAATGTACCTCACCACCCAGGAATCAGGTCGAGTGTATACTGTCCATCCAAACAAACTCGGAATGCTTCCATCTCAGACTGTTCCTGCACGAAGTACGTGGCCCAAAATTATTTCAAGAACTGAGGATAGTTAAAGGAAAGGCGTGTCAAACTTACAAAGAAGCTTGCCAGCTTAGAGGACTTTTGGAAAATGATGAACATTGGAATGCAACTTTAGAAGCAGCTCTCTGTCGACCACAAACAATGCTTCGAAATCTCTTTGCTGTTATGTTGCAAACATGCGCAAAGTCAAATCCTCATCAATTATAGATTAATCAAAAGGAGAACATGTCTGAAGACATACTGCATCAAGCACCAGTTCATAGAACAGAATATGGAACTAAACTACAATGACATCATCTTCAACAGAACTCTAATCATAATTGAGGACAAGATTAAAACGTTAGGTGGATCAGACTTAAAATCTTTTGGATTACCTCAACCGACTCGAAACCATGTTTCAGCACTTTACAATGAAATACTAGAAGAAATTAGTTACGACACGGAAGAGCGTTTAAAATATTTAGGGGGAAATGAAAATAAAATGGTCCCTGATCAAAAGGCAGCATTTGGCAAGATTACAAGTGCAGGTTTCAAGGGATCCGGTGGCATATTTTTTCTGGATGCATCAGGTGGTACTGGAAAAATCTTTCTTATCAATCTTATTTTGGCTAAAGTACGACAAAGAAGCGAGATTGCCCTGGCCGTGGCTTCATCTGAAATTGCTGCTACACTACTACCACGAGGAAGGACAGCTTACTCGGCTTTCAAGTTGCCACTAAATTTGGCAAACACAGAAACGCCAAAATGTAGCATTTCTAGGGGTTCAGGAAAGGCAACGGTTCTACAAGATTGTAAGCTAATTGTCTGGGATGAGTAAACTACGTCGCACAAAGCTGCATTTGAAGCCCTTGATGTCATTTTTCAAGACCTCACACATAACAACAAAAGAATGGGAGTGATTACTCTGGTGTTAACCGGCGACTTTCGACAAACACTGCCAGTCATTCCACGTGGAACGAGAGCTGATGAAATGCAATCATGCTTAAAATCTTCATATATTTAGAATGAAATACAAAGACTTTGCCTCAAAACAAACATGCGAGTTCATATTACTGGCGATACTTCTGCACAGGGATTTGCTGACAAACTACTGAAACTAGGAAACGGATATATGACACCTGATAAGGAAGATGGATGTATATCAATGACATATGTTCGAAAAATTGTTAAAACAAATCAAGATTTGTTAGACGCAGTTTTTCCAAACATTGGAGAGCACTTTAACAGTCATGACTGGCTGTGCTAAAGAGCCATCCTTGCACCGAAAAACGACAGTGTTAAGAGTAACCAATAATCAGCTTTTAGCTCACTTGCCTAGCATTCTTCAAATTTACAAGACAGTTGATACCGTTTGTAATACAGACGATGCAGTCAGCTACACAACTGAGTTTCTTAACTCTTTGGAGCCACCTGGAGTACCTTCACATATTTTAGAGTTGAAGATTGGTGCAGCTATTATGCTTCTGAGAAATTTGGATCCGCCTTCACTTTGCAACGGCACGAGATTATCTGTCAAGAAACTAATGAAGAATGTTATTGAAGCTACTATAATGACTGGTCATGCAGCAGTCAAAAACGTTTTCATTCCAAGAATCCCGATCATCCCATTTGATGTCCCGTTTCAATTTAAACGTCTTCAATTCCCGATTTGTTTGAGTTTCGCCATGAGCATCAATAAGACACAAGCACAGTCTCTAAACGTTGTTGGACTGGATCTACAAAGTCCATGCTTTTCCCATAGTCAACTGTACGTTGGTTGTTCCAGAGTTGGAAATGGGGGAAATCTTTGCATCTTTGCTCCGAATGGAAGGATTGTTAATATTGTTTATCCCGAGGCTCCACAAGAATAAGGTACTTTTCATCTCAATCAATTTCATTGCATAAGCCTTCTGCTTTCAATCTTTTTGAATTATTTACATTGGACGTGACAACTACTAAATAATTCAAATACATTTTTTATCCTAATATTCTATTCCGGGAAGTTGTACTACAAAGTTGCATAAACCTTGATTTACCAGTCTTAATTTAATTGCCGATATAGCTTTAACTTTATACTATCACTAGCCCGTCAACGACGGGTGCAATAGGCTAGTGTTATAATATGAGAAAGTGAAACACATACATAAGATCTCCATTTAATAGCAGTATTACACCAAGTTGATTCCTGAGTTAATTTCGATTCGGGATCAAACACCACTAGATCCGGTCACTCAACCAGAGACAATAGATTACTAGCTGTGACGTACCTGCCAGCAGGACGCACACGACATAAACGCAGATAGCAGTCAGAACGAACCTCCGCGTAGCTCAATCGGTAGAGTGACTTATTCCGGAATGAGAGGACCCGGGTAACAGCCTTAAACATTCCTCCGTTGAGCCTCTTTGGCTCTCGTAGATGTGTTTAAAAACATGTGTAAATTAGTTAAGTCATGTCTTGGAAATTAATGACGACAGTTTCAATACATCTTATGAGTGGGTAAATTATATGTTCCCATCATACATTTGTTTGATTTCCATAAAAAAATGAGCGCGACTGAAGACCGAACAGTGGCGCAGGTGAAGCTCACAGAGCAGTGTATATTCAACCAGAGGACCGGCTTTCGGTTAGTAGAGTGTTCGGAATCAGAATGGGAAAAGCTACCGATTTGTCGGAGTTTGATAAAGGACAAATTGTGATGACACGGCTCTTCGGAACTACGATCTCGGAAACGACGCGGCTTGTGGGTTGTTCATGTGCTGCTATAGTGAGTACGTATCAAATGTGGTGCACAGATGGCCAAAGAACTAAGCGTCGTCCAGCCGTGTGTGGTCCGCAACTCACTGATGCCAGAAGGCAGCGGAGACTGTCGCACATTGTTCACAGCGACCTCAGGGCCACAGTGCGACAAATCACCCGCAGCTACAGCAGTGGCGATCAGGGCAATGTTTCATAGCGCACAGTTCATCGCATCCTTCTGCGCATGAGCCTGCGTTGCCGAAGACCCAGCCGGGCCCACATACTCACTGCACGTCATCGCCAACAACGCATGAAATGTGCCCAAGATAATCGAGATTGTACCGTGGATGACCGGAAGAAAATGGCCTGGTCTGACGAATCAAGATTCCTGGTGCATCACATAGACACCCGAGTGCAGATATTCAGGTTATCAACGGAGGCTATAGCACCTATATGTACTGTTGGGTGGAAGCAGGCCGGCGGAGGAGGTGTTATGCTGTGGGCGATGATTTCGTGGGACACTTTATGCCCATTACCACAACAGCAAAATCCCTGACAGCTGTCAGGTATCTGAACATCTTTGTGGAACAAAATTCACCCATTCATGGTAACTGTGTTCCCTGCTGTCGATGGCCATCGCCAACAGGGAAACTCTCCATGCCATACTGCCATAATCATCAAGCAGTGGTTTGAGAAAAATGCTGGTGACTTTCAGTTAAAGCCCTGGCCTCCAAATTCACCTGACACGAACCCAATCGAAAAATTGTGGCTCGACGTGGAAAAACGGGTTCGCTATAAATCACTCCCCGAAATGTACGGAACTGAGGACCTGTTGTTAACATTATGGTACCAGATACCACAGGATACCTATCGCCACCTCATGGAATCAGTGTCTCGCCGAGTGGCCGCTGTTTTGCGGGCTAATGGGGCATAGGTTCATACATCCTATTATATTGGTGGTCGTGATGTAATATCTCATCGGTGTATGTACACTGAAGTGCCAGAAAAAGTGGCTCACCTGTCTAATACTTGGTAGGTCCCCCCCCCAGGAGCGCAGGACTGCAGAAATACGACGCGGCATGGACTCCACTAGCTTCTAGAAATGTGCTGTAGGCAATGCATACCATATTTTCTGCAGAGCTTTCCACAATTCGGGTGTATTATGAGATCTCAGATTCCTGTGTTCAATATCGCGTTGCATGGCATCCCAAAAGTGTTCTATCACTTTCAGATCTGGGGACTTGGGTGGGAATGGCAAAACCCCAAACTCAGATGAATGCTCCTCTAACCATAATGTGGCGTCTCGACACTTGTGTGGAGGTGCATTGTCCCGTTGGAACAGGCCCAACCCATCAGCATGAATGCAGGACATGAACGGGTGTACCTCTTCAGAAAGGATGCGCACATAGCGTTGGCCGCTATGTGCGTATCCTTTCATCATCATCATCATGATGATATATATATATGAATATGTATATGCACAAGAGAGTCACATTGTTGTAACTACGTCCTACTTTTGACCTCAACAGGACGTAGGAAGTGAAAGAATGCACGTGCCGCGAGCTGACTTGGAGGGTATATAAGGCGTGCTGTAGGCGTGTTGTAGGCATTCTGAAAACATATCATTCCTTGCTATCATGGATAAAAGGAGTGATTTATTAGATCAGCAAAAAGGGATAATTATCGGCTTTCGGGCCAAGGGTGGCAGTATATCTGAAACAGCGCAGTTTGTGAACTGTTCGCGTTCTGCTGTTGTTAAACGTGTATCGTGTATGGAGAAATGGCCCCATTGCAAATAAGCGACGTCGGAACTGCGAAGCATCACGATGTGAAAGGAGAACGGTGGTTGCGAAGGTGCGTGAGGGCCGATCGAGAAGTTACAATGGAGCATATCACTGGCCGAATGAACCAGGGGTCTACCGGAAGTGTATCTAAAACGACAGTTCTGCGAACCCTGCTGCGTGTGGAGCTCCGATGCAGACGGATGGTCACTGCACTTATGCTAATGAAGGTCTATCAGCAGAAAAGGCTTGCATTTGCACGGCAGTATCGTAATTGAACCTCCGCTGATCGGCGAAGTATTGCCTTCTCCGATGAGTCACGTTTTCTGCTTCATCGAAGGGATGGACGTTGGCGTATAAGACGAGGAACATCGGAGAACAAACACTCTTCAACCATTGCTGGAAGAACACAAGCTGGTGGTGGCAGCGTCGTGGTCTATGGAATGCTTTCGTGGCATTCTCTGGGTCACCTCATACCTGTGGACGGCACTTTGGACTGAATTCGTTATGAATCCATCCTTGCAGACACGTACACGCATACATGTTGATTGTCTTCTATGGGACCATGGGTTCTTACAGAACGACAATGCTACGTGTTACACAGCTATAAATGTCCGAGAGTGGTTGGAAGAGCACGATGAAGACTTCAAAGTACTTCCCTGGCCCCCTAATTTCCCAGACCTAAACCCAATTGAGCATCTGTGAGACTACCACGATCGTGTTGTTTGCTTTATGGATCATCCACCACGCACACCCCAGCAGCTGTCACAAACACTATAGTCAGCATGGCTCCACATACCTATGAACGCCTTCTGCACCTTATTGAATCACTCCCAACCCGTCTAGCTGCTGCACGCGCTGCACATGGCGGTTACTTTGTATATTAGCTGGTGGTCACAATAATGTGACTCGACCGTGTACATATGTATGACCTGGACCCCACCTGGGCTAATTTGCTTTGTTTATATGTATGTGTGAAACTACGCTCGCCCAAGTTTTCACCAGATGTCTCAATGAAGGGAAGATTCCTGAGGATTTGAGCACTGCTACAATGATCCTGCTGCATTAAAAAGGTGACGTTGAGGGTTTCGGGTACTGCATGCCCAACATCCTCCTATTAGTGGTTTTATAAAGTCTTTACTGAAGTTCTTTCACATCGCTTGAAGGTAATACTAGACATGGTTCAACCAAGAAGACAAGCTAGATTCAGGAGTGGCTACAGTACTGTAGATCATATCCATGTACTGAGAGAACTAATTGAAAGAACAAGAGAAAATGAACTCTCATTATGCATGGCTTTTTTTTTAATATGAAAAAGTCTTCGATCCAGTGAAATCATCAGCAGTTACAATGGCTTTGAAATCCTGCGGTATAGAAGATGCGTACATTAACATTTTTAATAATATCTATTAAAAAGGCAAGTGCAAAGGTTCGGATATTTGAGGATACAGCTCAAATAAGAATTTGAAAGGGAGAGAGACAATGTGACACCATATCTCCCAAACTCTTTAATGGCACATAGCAAAATATCTATCAATCATTGAATATTGGGAAAACAAAGATTAATGAAGATTATTTAACTCACCTTCGTTTTGCTGATGACGTAGCCATTTTCCCTTCGGAGCTGCAGAGTATGATCCAAAAACTTGCTGACAAGAGTAATTAGTGGTGTTAAAAAAACGACAAAAGTCATGTACAATGCTTTTACAAGTAAGGAAAAGTTATTGATTGATGGGAAAAAAGCTTGAAACAACTGATACCTACATTTATCTTGGACTGCAGATATCAAGTGAAGGTCACATTGATGAAGAAATTAATCTCCAAATAAAACTTGGATAGAGAGCTTTTGAAAGAAACACTACAATTTTTAAAAGCAGTGATGCCATTATGTGTTAAAGGGAAAGTGTTTAATGAATGTATCCTGCCAGTTGTTACTTACGGAGCAGAGACATGGACCTTAACTAAAAAAGATATACAAAGACTGCAGACAACTTAAAGTAGCATGAAGAGATCCATGCTTAGGTAACCAGGAAAGGTAAGAAGTGTAACACGTGGATAAGGAAAAGGACAGAAGTGGACGACATCATGACCAGAATGAAATTACTGAAATGGCAATGGGCTTAACATGTGGCCAGGAGAACAGACCACCGATGGACAACTGAAATTCTAGACTGGATTCCAAAGGACAGAAAATAACCCAGAGGAAGTCCCCATGGAAGACGGATGGATGAAATTCGAAAGCATGACGGAGTGCCATGTGAAGAAAGGCTCAAAACAGACAATCGTGGAAAAAACTTGGGGAGACATTCATCCAGTAATGGATTGAAAATGGTTGACAATGATGATGATGATTTATATATATATATAATCATCATCATTGTCAACCATTATCAATCCACTACTGGACGAAGGCCTCCCCAAGTTTCCTCCACAACGGTTTGTCATGTGCTAGTCTCTTCCATGTTACTCCCGCATACTTTCGAACTTTATCCGCCCATCTCCCATGTGGTCTTCTTCTGGGTCTTTTCCTGTCCCTTGGAATACAGTCTAAAATGTCAGCTGTTCATCGATGGTCTGTCCTTCTAGCAATATGTCCTGCCCATTACCATTTCAGGGATTTTATTCTGTCATGATGTCTTCCACTCTTGTCGTTTTTCTGATCCACGAGTTCCTCTTCTTATCTCTCCTGGCTACACCAATCATACATCTCACCATGCTACTTTGAGTTGTCTGCAGTCTTTGTATATCTCTTTTAGTTAAGGTCCACGTCTCTGCACCATATGTAAGCACTGGAAGGATACATTGAT
Organism: Macrothele yani; assembly: GCA_039090855.1. Taxonomy (NCBI): domain Eukaryota; kingdom Metazoa; phylum Arthropoda; class Arachnida; order Araneae; family Macrothelidae; genus Macrothele; species Macrothele yani. The sequence goes on along the minus strand of CM077010.1, from coordinate 133,278,068 downwards.
CAAACACTTTTCTTTTAAGACATAATGGCATATTGCTCTTGAAAATTATACTGTTTCTTCCAAATGCTCTCCAGGCAAGTTTTATACGCCGATTAATTTCTTTATCAATGTGACCCTCACTTGATATCTGCTGTCCACGGTAAACGTAGGCACTGGTTATCTCCAGCTTTTACCCATCCATCGATAAATTTTCATTTCTTGTAAAAGTATTGTACATCACTTTTGCCTTCTGAAAGTTCATTTTTAATCCCACTTCTTTACTCTTGTCAGCAAGTTCCTGGATCATACTCTGAAGCTCTGATGGGGAAGTTGCAAAAATGACTATGCCATCAGCAAAACGAAGGTGAATTAGATAATCTTCATTAATTTTTATACCTTTGTTTTCCCAGTTCAGTGATTGAAAGACATTTTCCAATATGCATTAAAAAGTTTGAGAAATATAGTGTCACCTTGTTCCACTCTCTTTCCAATCTTTATGGCCGTTGTATTCTCAAATAGCTGAATCTTTGTATTTGCATTTTCATAGATTTTATGAATAATATTAATGTATGCATCTCCAATACCGCAGGATGTCAAAGCCATTGTAACTGCTGATGGTTTCACCGAATCAAAGGCCTTTTCATAGCAATAAATACCATGCCTAATGGAAATTCATGTTCTCTCGCTCTTTCAATTAGTTCTCTCAGTACGTGGATATGATCTATTGTGCTGTAGCCACTCCTGAATCCGGCTATTTCTCTCGATTGAGCCATGTCCAGTGTTACTTTCAAGCGGTGTGAAATAACTTTAGTGAAGATTTTATAAACCACTGATAGGAGGCTGATAGGTCTGTAGTTCCTGAGATTATCAATGTCACCTTTTTTATGTAGCAGGATCATTGTAGCGTTGTTCCAATCCTCAGGAATCTTCCCTTCATTAAGGCATCGAGTGAAAACTTGGGTAAGTACTATTTCAATTTCTCCACTTGCTTCTTGTATGATGTCTACTGCAATTATATCTTCTCCTGGAGCTTTTCCATGTTTCATATTCTTGATTGCATGTGTAACTTCTGCTGGGAGGACTGGAAGAACTCTGGTATCTTTTGGAATGCCTGTGGTACATGTATCATCCCTTTTATACAGTTTTGAGTAGAAATATTTCACTCTTGTCAAAATATCACCTCTATATCTTGTTACAGAACCATATTCTTTTCTCAGAGCCATAACCTGTTTTCTTCCCTCACTCAGATGTCCGTTTGCTCTCTTCTGGTTTTGGTTGTTTTCAATTGCTGTCCTCACTAGTTTACAGTTGAATTTCCTTACATCTTCAGTGATACTTTTTCGTACCGTCTTGCATAGCTCTATATATTCCACTTTGGAAGTCACATCTCCTTTAGTTGTCCTCATCTTTCTTCTTTTTTGCATCAGAATTTTGGTTTTTCCTAATAATTTGTTCATATGCAACTTGTTCTTAGTACCAGCTTTTTTTCTTGCTGTTTCCATATGAGCCTTGGTTAGTTTTCTGTTAACTTCAGAGATGTCCACTTCTTCCGCCGTTAGACCTTCTAGAACAGAGAATCTAATCCTCAGTTCCAATTTGAAGGTATTATGATGTTTCTTAAGGTTTGTCATGTCAATACACTTTGTTTGTTTTATGAGCTTGCCACGCTCGAGTTTAGCATTGAGGTGCATTTTACATCTTAGCATTCTATAGTCACTACCTGTGTTGAACTTATTTAGCACACTGCAGTCTTCCATGACAAATTTCTTGTTACACATAATAAAATCAATGTAAGGTCAGGTGATGCGTAACATCACAGCCTCTCCTTGACAAATGTCAACCCCGCCTTCTCGTGGTGCATCCTGTTCCCACTAAAGGGGCTCTGACGACCGCAAATAGCGGTATAACTATACCATCGGGATCAGAGGAAATGCTATCCCACACTCACCAACCCGCTTGGCCAGCGTGGTGAGTTATGGCCAAACACCTCCAAAATGACTCTACAACTTAAATCTTGGCCCTCAGTCTCCGGCAGCTGGAATGTACCTGGCCAAGGCAGCGGCCAGTGCGACATGAAGGCAGAGGGTGCTAAGAATCCCCGGAGGACCGGACTAGGCTGCCATTTGATGCTGACCTTGGCAACGTACAACGGACGCTCCCTATCTTCTGATTCAAGGCTTCTTGAATTGGAAGAGGAACTACAAAGGATCAAGTGGGACATCGTCGGGCTGAGTGAGGTAAGGAGAAAAGGAGAAGATCTCATCGAACTGAAAAGTGGACATCTCTTCTACTATCGTGGGACAGATACTGGCAGAACTAGTGGTGTTGGATTTATAATAAACAAGAAACTGAAGGATAAAGTTGTAGAAGTTGAAAGTTCCTCTGACAGAGCTGCACGACTCGTTATCCAACTATCGAGAAGATACCAGGCTCAGATTATTCAAACTTATGCACCCACCACAAGTCATCCTGAAGAAGAAATTGAAGAATTTTATGAGGAAATTCGTCATCTAAATAATAAAGGTAAGCAGCACTTGAAGATAATTATGGGAGATTTCAATGCAAAAATAGGGCACCGGCAACAGAATGAAACTTCAGTAGGTAAATTCGGTCACGGCAACAGAAACCAGCGTGGAAATACTCTCGTTGAGTTTGCAGAGGCAGAAGGATTTTTCATCTTGAATTCCTTTTTCAAGAAAAAGCCACACAGGAAATGGACATGGAGACATCCAATTGGGACGACAAGTGAAATTGATTTTATTATGTGTAACAAAAAATTCGTCATCGAAGACTGCAGTGTGCTAAACAAGTTCAACACAGGTAGTGACCATAGATTGGTGAGATGTAAGATGCACCTCAACACTAAACTGGAACGTGGCAAGCTCATAAGACAAACAAAATGTATTGACATAACCAACCTTAAAAAACACCATAATACTTTCAAGTTGGAACTGAAGAACAGATTCTCTGCTTTAGAAGGCCTAACATCGGAAGAAGTGGATATTTCTGAAGTTAACAGAAAAGTAACCAAAGCTCTTATGGAAACAGCAACAAAATTAGCTGGGTCTAAGAACAAGTTGCATGTAAACAAATTATCAGGAAAAACCAAAATGTTGATGCAAAAAAGAAGAGAGATGAGGACAACTAAAGAAGATGTGACTTCCAAAGTGGAATATATAGAGCTATGCAAGACAGCACGAAAAAGTATCACTGAAGACGTAAGGAAATTCAACTGTGAGCTAGTGAGGAAAGCAATTGAAAACAACCAAAGCCTAAAGATAGCAAAGGGACATCTCAGTAAGGGAAGAAAACAGATTATGGCTCTGAGAAAAGAAGATGGTTCTATAACAAGAAATAGAGGCGAAATTTTGACAAGAGTGAAAGATTTCTACTCCAAACTATATGAAAGGGATGATATATGCACTCCAGACATCATGAAAGGTACCAGAGTTCTTCCAGTCCTCCCAGCAGATGTTGCTCATGCAATCAAGAACATGAAGCGAGGGAAAGCTCCAGGAGAAGATGGAATTACTATAGACATCATACAAGAAGCAAGTGGAGAAATTGAAACAGTACTCGCCCAAATTTTTACTCGATGCCTTAATGAAGGGAAGATTCCTGAGGATTGGAACAATGCTACAATGATCCTGCTACATAAAAAAGGTGACATTGAGGATCTCAGGAACTACAGACCTATCAGCCTCCTATCAGTGGTTTATAAAATATTCACTAAAGTTCTTTCACACCGCTTGAAGGTAACACTGGACATGGCTCAACCGAGAGAACAAGCTGGATTCAGGAGTGGCTACAGCACAATAGATCATATCCACGTACTGAGAGAACTAATTGAAAGAGCGAGGGAATATGAACTTCCATTGTGCATGGCTTTTATCGATTATGAAAAAGCCTTTGATTCGGTGAAACCATCAGCAGTTACCACGGCTCTGAAATCCTGCGGTATTGAAGATGCATACATTAATATTATTAATAACATCTATGAAAATGCAAGTGCAAAGATTCGGCTGTTTGAAAATACAACACACATAAAAATTGGAAAGGGGAGTGAGACAAGGTGACACCATATCTCCGAAGCTCTTTAATGCCACATTGGAAAATGTCTTTCAATCACTGAACTGGGAAAACAAAGGGATAAAGATTAATGGAGATTATCTAACCCACCTTCGTTTTGCTGATGACGTAGTCATTTTTGCAACTGCCCCATCGGAGCTGCAGAGTATGATCCAGGAACTTGCTGACAAGAGTAAAGAAGTGGGATTAAAAATGAACTTTCAGAAGACAAAAGTGATGTTCAATGCTTTTACAAGAAATGAAGATTTATCGATTGATGGAGAAAAACTGGAGATAACAGATACGTACGTTTATCTTGGACAGCAGATATCAAGTGAGGGTCACATTGATGAAGAAATTAATCGGCGTACAAAACTTGCCTGGAGAGCTTTTGGAAGAAACAGCATAATTTTCAAGAGCAATATGCCATTATGTCTTAAAAGAAAAGTGTTTGATCAATGCATCCTTCCAGTGCTTACGTATGGTGCAGAGACGTGGACCTTAACTAAAAGAGACATACAAAGGCTGCAGACAACTCAAAGAAGCATGGAGAGGTGCATGCTTGGTATAACCAGGAGAGATAAGAAGAGGAACTCGTGGATCCGAAAAATGACGAGAGTGGAAGACATCATGATCAGGGTTAAATCCCTGAAATGGCAATGGGCTGGACATACTGCCAGAAGGACAGACCATAGATGGACAGCCGAGATTTTAGATTGGATTCCAAGGGACAGGAAAAGACCCAGAAAAAGACCACATGGGAGATGGGTGGATGAAATTCGTAAATATGCGGGAGTGACATGGAGGAGACTGGCACAAGACAGACCGTTGTGGAGGAAACTTGGGGAGACCTTCGTCCAGCAGTGGATTGATAATGGTTGACAATGATGATGATGATGATGATAGGAGGCTGATAGGTCTGTAGTTCCTGAGATTATCAATGTCACCTTTTTTATGTAGCAGGATCATTGTAGCGTTGTTCCAATCCTCAGGAATCTTCCCTTCATTAAGGCATCGAGTGAAAACTTGGGTAAGTACTATTTCAATTTCTCCACTTGCTTCTTGTATGATGTCTACTGCAATTATATCTTCTCCTGGAGCTTTTCCATGTTTCATATTCTTGATTGCATGTGTAACTTCTGCTGGGAGGACTGGAAGAACTCTGGTATCTTTTGGAATGCCTGTGGTACATGTATCATCCCTTTTATACAGTTTTGAGTAGAAATATTTCACTCTTGTCAAAATATCACCTCTATATCTTGTTACAGAACCATATTCTTTTCTCAGAGCCATAACCTGTTTTCTTCCCTCACTCAGATGTCCGTTTGCTCTCTTCTGGTTTTGGTTGTTTTCAATTGCTGTCCTCACTAGTTTACAGTTGAATTTCCTTACATCTTCAGTGATACTTTTTCGTACCGTCTTGCATAGCTCTATATATTCCACTTTGGAAGTCACATCTCCTTTAGTTGTCCTCATCTTTCTTCTTTTTTGCATCAGAATTTTGGTTTTTCCTAATAATTTGTTCATATGCAACTTGTTCTTAGTACCAGCTTTTTTTCTTGCTGTTTCCATATGAGCCTTGGTTAGTTTTCTGTTAACTTCAGAGATGTCCACTTCTTCCGCCGTTAGACCTTCTAGAACAGAGAATCTAATCCTCAGTTCCAATTTGAAGGTATTATGATGTTTCTTAAGGTTTGTCATGTCAATACACTTTGTTTGTTTTATGAGCTTGCCACGCTCGAGTTTAGCATTGAGGTGCATTTTACATCTTAGCATTCTATAGTCACTACCTGTGTTGAACTTATTTAGCACACTGCAGTCTTCCATGACAAATTTCTTGTTACACATAATAAAATCAATTTCACTTGTCAATCCAATGGGATGTCTCCATGTCCATTTATTTTGCGGATTTTTCTTGAAAAAGGAGTTCATGATGAAAACACCTTCTGCCTCTGAAACTATACGAGAGTATTTTCACGCTGGTTTCTGTTGCCGTGACTGAATTTACCTACTGAATCTTCATTCTGTTGTCGTTGCCCTATTTTCGCATTGAAATCTCCCATAATGATCTTCAAGTGCTGCTTGCCTTTATTATTTAGATGACGAATTTCCTCATAAAATTATTCAATCTCTTCTTCAGGAGGACTTGTAGTGGGTGCATAAACCTGAATAATTACTCAGATTATAATCTGAACCTGGTATCTTCTCGAGAGTTGGATAACAAGTCGTGCAGCTCTGTCAGAGGAACTTTCAACTTCTACAACTTTATTCTTCAGTTTCTTGTTTATTATAAATCCAATACCACTAGTTCTGCCTGTATCTGTCGCACGATAACAGAAGAGATGTCCACTTTTCAGTTCAATGAGATCTTCTCCTTTTCTCCTTACCTCACTTAGCCCGACGCTGTCCCAACGGATCCTTTGTAGTTCTTCTTCCAAATCAAGAAGCGTTGAATCGGAATATAGGAAGCGTCCGTTATACGTAGCCAAGGTCAGCATCAGATAGCAGCCAAGTCCTGTCCTCCGGGAATTCTTAGCACTCTCTGCCTTCATGTCGCACTGGCCGCTTCCTTGGTCAGGTACATTCCAGCTGCCGGAGACTTAAGTTGTGGAGTCATTTTGGAGGGTTTAACGAAGAAAATTCCTCCGTCATTTTTGGTCCACGCCGGGGATCGAGCCCGAATCCACTTATTCCGGAACATGTCGCTCTAACAACTGAGCTACGCAGACGTCCGTTTTTGCTGCTATCTGCCTTTATGTCGTGTGCGTCCTGCGGGGCAGGCACGTCACATCCTCCCCCCGAAAGAGGGCCGGGGGCATGGCCCACGGGTCAGCCGTGACCATGAATCGTTGCAGACAGCCATCCGCTGTAGAACGTGCACTTGAGAACTCTCAGTCAATCTGGTGTGTTGAATGCAACGTCACACACATTTTTTTCGAAGTACTGGAGAAGGGGTTCTCTTATTTTTCCCATCTCGAGGTGTGGAAAGAATAGTACACCATTGCGAGATCTTGAACGGCCAGAGCATCCGGAAAGTTCGGGCGCCATTATAACGAAGTAAATTTCTCCGTCATTTTTGTCCACGCCGGGGAACGAACCCGAGTCCACTTAATCCGGAACAAGTCTCTCTACCAACTGAGCTACGCAGACGTTCGTTCTCGCTGCTATCTGCCTTCATGTCGTGTGCGTCACATCCCCCCGAAGGAGGGCCGGGGGCATGGCCCACGGGTCAGCCGTGACCATGAATCGTTGCAGGCAGCCATCCGCTGTAGAACGTGCACTTGAGAACTCCCAGTCAAACCGGTGTGTGGAATGCAACGTCACACACATTTATTTTTCGAAGCGCTGGAGAAGGGATTATCTTATTTTTTGTGGCTCGCGGTGTGGAAAACACATCACATCATTGCGAGATCTTGAACGGCCGGAGCATCCGGGAAGTTCGGGCGCCATTATAACGAAGTAAATTTCTCCGTCATTTTTGGACCACGCTGGGGATCGAGCCCGAGTCCACTCATTCCGGAACAAGTCGCTCTACCAACTGAGCTACGCAGACGTTTGTTCTTGCTGCTGTCTGCCTTTATGTAGTGTGCGTCCTACGGGGCAGGCACGTCACAAGGGGTTTGGCCGTAACTCACCACACTGGCCAAGTGGGTTGGTGAGTGTGGGATAGCATTTTCTCTCATCCCGATGTTGTAGTTATTCCGTTATTTGGCGGTCGTCAGAGCCCCTTCAGAAGACAAAAGTTATGTTCAATGCTTTTACAAGAAATGACGATTTACGATTGATGGAGAAAAGCTGGAGATAACAGACACGTACCTTTATCTTGGACAGCAGATATCAAGTGAAAGTCACATTGATGAAGAAATTAATCGGCGTACAAAACTTACCTGGAGAGCTTTTGGAAGAAACAGCATAATTTTCAAGAGCAATATGGCATTATGTCTTAAAAGAAAAGTGTTTGATCAATGCATCCTTCCAGTGCTTACGTATGGTGCAGAGACGTGGACCTTAACTAAAAGAGACACACAAAGGCTGCAGACAACTCAAAGTAACATGGAGAGGTGCATGCTTGGTGTAACCAGGAGAGATAAAAAGAGAAACTCGTGGATCAGAAAAATGACAAGAGTGCGAGACATCATGATCAGAGTTAAATCCCTGAAATGGCAATGGGCTGGACATATTGGCCAGAAGGACAGACCATCGATGGACAGCCGAAATTTTAGATTCGATTCCAAGGGACAGGAAAAGACCCAGAAGAAGACCACATGAGAGATGGGCGGATGAAATTCGAAAGTATGCGGGAGTAATATGGAGAATACTGGCACAGACACACCGTTGTGGAAGAGGTTTGGAGAGACCTTCGTCCGGCAGTGGATTGATAATGGGTGACAATGATGATGATGATGATGATGTTACATACAAAGCAAATTTGTCCAAGTGGGGTCCAGATCAGTCATAGATTAGTGTCGAGTCGAATTAAGGGACGGATCCAAAATTGTTGACCCGTTTTCAACTCATGTCAGCATATTACATCAAACAGGAAATTATTCTTTTGTGGTAATTTTGCTTTTCGTTATGAAACTGCTTGTTTTCCCAACTACTTGTTTTTCATTATCAATGTGTTTGTAGCTCAATGTGCAGGTTTTTACCCCATTTTTCAGATTCTGAGCTCCATTATTCTTGTCACTGTCACCGCAGAAGTAACTTATGTTAATCATAACTTCAATGCGTTGCAACAGTACAATATTTTCGGTACGTTACATTTGATTTTTCAGTCTTGGATCATCAATGGGCATTGTCTCAGGAGATGATCTTCTGTTTATTTGTTTACTGTCTAGACGTATAACCACCATCATTAGTTATTCTTGGCTACAAACTACCGTTTGTCCCAGATTTAGGTCCACTGGTTCCAGGGATGTGGGCTGCAACACACAATCCATGCTTCACCCAAGACTCGAACCCGAGTGCGTGTTAGACGAATAGGCGGAAGCCAGCGCCTCTGACCACTCAAGATCATCTTGAAAAGTGTCGAAGAGTTCTTTCGAACCCAGAGCATTTAGTTTTGCTTCCAATTTATAGGCAGGTGATGTAAGGTCTGCCTTACAAAACAAAATCGACTAATCTCTTTCATATCGCTGATTTAAACTGGCAAAATTTTGTTGGCATTTTACACCATGTATGTTATATTTCTGCGGCAATTATTCATCGAAGATCAGAAATTTTAACAGATCAGATTAAACCACATTTTTCCTGCAGATAATTTAAATAATATTCACCGAGACCAGATTATCATTATCTGCGAGAGAAAAAAGCTCATCGTATGTCTGAAGACCTGCATTATAAAACACAACCCTCAGGGTCAAAGCTTAGACAGATTTTGACTGTACCCATTCGGATATCTATTCAGACATATGTAACTAAATGTCGCTTTCTACAACCACAATAAGAAAATATCCATTTTTCCAGTGGTGGAACTCGAAGCAACGTCTTCTTACTGTGGAGCGAGATGTTCTCCTGACTGAACTACACCGGCAAAGCTTATCGCTGCAACTTGCAGGATTAAATCATGCAGTGTTACATCAGAAACGGCGCTCCTGTTTAAAATGTCGCAGCTAAAGTGTTAACAACAGCTGCCAATAAACTCCGTTTGTAAAAAAATTAATAAAGCAAACACACAAGTACAATGTCCAAAACCTTTCAGATTTACATGTTAAACGACCGGAGTGTTTACGGCACAAGTAATTAATTTTAATTTATAGTTGACTTCACTTACCGTCCCTCCAGGGTGCTGAAGATTTACCTGCCGGATGCCTTCGCGTCTCTTTTTTAAACTTCCTGAGACTTTATAGAAAATCAAGCGGATGCAGATCAAAGGAAATCCTTACAATCCCCTTTTTCTGACGAAAGTGTGATACCTTCTTTTTTCAAACAGATAAAGTATTCTAAATAAAATTCTGAACTTAATGTTACTATTTTAAGTTCCTACTCAAATGTTTATGTGAGATTGTCGATTTTGTTTTGCCATCTTTGATATCTTCTTTCGTGGAATAGTTTATTCTGGCTTAAGCAAAATTCTTAATGTGCTAAAGAGTGTCAAAGAACAGGTTTATTTATGAAACTAAACAAAAATATACCACTCACATTGAACAAAACTCTTACACGAGTAAGGTACGGCATAGAACCACAATATTAAGTGGTGTTAAGACTTAAAAAATAAAGTATACTGCCCTAAACAGGTCGATATTTACCACTCAGTCACCTAGCGTTAAGGAGTCAAATTGTACTATCGGTACAACAAGCAAAGGCTCATGTTCATAGTAAAAAAACAAACCCAAAACGTGAACAAATAGTTGAAGGAATTTGCACGCCCCCCCATAAAGGTAGTACCACCAGATAGTAAGTGAGGGTATAGTGAAACCACTATGCCCAAAGCAGAAATGTCTTAGCGAAACTGGAAGGCAGATTTCAAGCACTAACACAGTGCGACGAAATTTGTTCCGAAGCTGTTAGGATCGATAGATATGCAAATACCTTTTGTACTATCGCGACCAACAGATTTGAGGTCCTAGTCATACAGTGGCTATGAACTGATTGTTAGTGAGGAAATGGGCCGAGCAGCTAGAGGTTATCTTTCTTCCGGTCTCTTACATGGGTTCAGATCTGGCAGATAAAAGAACAGAAAGTCAGGTCTGGTTAAATTAACAGAGTACATAAGCGTCACGTACTGTATAGAATGGAATAATCTCTACCCTCTGCAAAACAGAACGCCCATTTCCGCCCTCTGTAATGCACAATTACACTCTTTGCAACAAAAAAAGAAAATAGGTAAAAAAATAAAGAAATAAAGAACGGAAGCACAAAAAAGGCGTCATCCAATCGAGAGGAAAATTTGCATGTGCAATGTACATATATAAGAAAGGAAATATTTACGATTCCAGAACAAGTGGGCCATTTGTTCAGTTAGAACAGCTATGCAGTATGCTATAGGTACACCTTTGGCTCGCATACAAGCGGTTACAGTGCCCCACAAACGCACTCAGATCAGGGATACTGTCCTGAGGGCGCCAGATGGAGACCAAATTGCTTTTTTTTAAATTGAAGGTTTAACGACCACCATGTGCAACTCAATGGGCTGTAAGCAGTCGCCCGTCCCTAATTTAAGGTCACTGGTTCCAGGGAAGGAAGAGAGCCAGTGCTGTAAGACAAACACAACATCCATGCCTCACCGGGATTCGAACCCGAACCCTTCTCGGACGAATGATCATAAACCAGCGCTTACACCTCTGCGCCACCGGGACGGCAACCGAATTGCGGGCCAGTTGGCCGAAATTCAGGGAAGGGCTTAGGTAGCGTTCCAGCATATCCCAAACATATTCGATCAGTGAGAGTTGGGGCGATTAGGCTGGACATGGAAGTGCACCGACACTACGAGGGCATGCATAAGACAGCCGTGACGTGTACGGTCGGGTGTTATCCGGTTGAAAAATTGCTCGGCGATGATGCGACAGGAATGGCACCACAACCTGGTCGTAAAATGTTGTCGACGTACCACTGATCCGTGAGGATGGTACGGGGGACTACCAAGAGTCTCCGGCTATCGTAGGAAATGGCTCTCCAGGCAGTCCCTCTCGGTGGGCTAGCCGCGTGCTGTTCCATGGTAAAGGCAGGATCCGTGCTCTGGCTAAGTCGTCTTTCCATATGTATGCGCTGGTTGTCGGTCTAAGTGCAAACCGTGATTCATCACTAAAGACAACACAACGCCACGTGACACTATCGCACGTTGATTGGGCCTGACACAATGCAACCGATATGGGGGATGCTCCTTGGCCAGTGGTAGGCGGCGGAGTGGCATTCTCGAATGTAGTCCCTGTGTCGCAAGTCTTCTGGCAACGGCTCGGATGGTCATTTCCGTACCTGCAGACGACGCAACACGGCAACAGATGATTTAGAGCGACAAATTCGATTCTGTTCTTGAGGAACCCACAATCGCTCGGTCGTCGTGTTCTGTCGTTTTCCTCTGCCGTCCACTGCACACGTTCCGCTGGGTTTTGTCCTCTTCTACCCATTGGCGCGAACACCGTCCAATTGCCGAGTCGCTCCGATCAAAATGCCTGGCGATACGCAGACTTGACCAACAGGCCTCTCCCAGCCCAATTATACGTCTTCTCTGAAACTCGTTCGACTGCTCGTAGTGTGCACAGATCCGACGTCGAGGCAGCCTCAGAGTCCGTGGAGGTTATTGCAACCGCAATTTGCTGTCACAATTGTCCCTGAGTGCGAGTTTTGCTCTTGACATACCATTCTCGATGTGCGGTTCACTTGTGCTGTGGGGGGCCACTATTTAGTCATTGGTCGTTATTTTTTAATCATTTACATATTCGTCCCTGTGGTACTTGCATACGGAGTTTCATCAGGATCGAACGACTTTCTCGGGGTGCTTTGTTTGTTTGTTTTTTGGCAAAGAATGTATTTCTAATTTCGGTCTCGTGGGATTAACACATTGAACTCATACAGTACAGAAAAGAATGATCTCAACCCTCTGCGGAGGTGAGCGCCCGTAATGCACTATTATTTGTTGGGCCAGTCTCGTGGAATTAATACATTAAGCTTCTCATTCAGCACATAACAAATGGTCATCACCCTCTGAGGAAGCGAATATGCAGAACGGAAACCTAGATAAACCATAGCACGTAAAGAAGGTTTCAACCTTTAGTGACAAAGTGCAAGAGAAGCAGCAAATATAATTATATCCCTATCATTTGTAGTGATCCTTTCCCTTGAACATACTCACTGAGACATTCGGAATATCATTCAGGAGAAATTTTGCGACTTTTATTAAAACTTGCACTGGGTGTATAGTAACTTTACTCACCAGCTGCTTCACAGGCAATGTGGTGTAAAATGTAAGTGGAAAATTGGTGTAAAGTGTAAGTGGTAAATTGGTGTAAAGTGTAAGTGGTAAATTGGTGAAAAGTGCAAGGGGCAAGTTGGTGCAAGTGCCACAGGGCTGATCCCATCAACTCGACTTCATCCTCCCAAGCAGTGAATTTGCGAACTAAACTCCCCAAATTACGAAAATATGATTGGCAAAGCAAAAGTGTAAACTGCAAAGCTATTAAGCATCGCTTTGTTTTGCAGCAAATGGGTCATACAAATTAGGAGTCGAGGGGACGAATTTCGCCTGTACAACGAAGAGAAAATAGCATCCAAGGGCATTTCTAAGCGATACAATATCACAAACGAACAGTTCGATGGCTAAGCAGAAACAACAGGGCTAGTCTAAGTGCCAGAGGATTGAACCCCTTATCTCAACTTCATCGCTCCTAGCGGCGAATAGCCGAAAGTAGCTCCCGATCTTCAAATATTTGATAGATAGAACAAAAACTTCAATTGCAAAGTTGGGGAGCTCATTTCGTCTGCTATGATGCGCTCACAAAGAAGTATAGGTAAACTGCGTAATTTTGGTTGTACACATAGGAAGCCAACTATCCTGTGAAATTCCATACCCAATGAAGAAACAGACTGTGGAACTCAATAACTGATGAAGACGCATCGATATTATGGCAGTGCGGTACAGAAACAAGTTTCATAGAAGGGTTACCTGAGAATGAGTTATGGACATTTAAAATACAAATATACACTGAAGCGCAATTGAATTAGAGACAGCTGGCGTTATGCAAATGTGGCGCTGTGGGCAGCCCTGTAAACGGAAACGACATGACGTATGTAGCGATCCGACAATATAAGAAGTGATGCAACGGGAATAAGTAAGAGTCGGACGCAGTATATGTTAGACGAAGGATCTAAGCGCATTTGATCGTGGGAAAATTGTCGGCGCACGACGAATGGGTCACTCCATATCGATAGTCGTGCAGGCACTGGGATTTTCACGAGCCACTGTGTCACGGGTGCACCATGAGTACATCAAATCCGGTAAAAACATCCGTTCAAGGGTCAACTGCCGTGAACAACAGCGTGTGGATGAGCGGGGTCATCGTCGGCTGTCTCGCATTGTAACAGCGGATAGGCGGGCCACAGTGCAAGAAATCACTCGGCAATTTAACGCATTCATAAAGGCCCTTTTAAGGGCCACCTAAAATCCATATTGATACGAAAATTAGATCTAAATTAATTACGATTAAAAAAGGGGGACGGACTTGATAGGCGTGGTTAAATTATGTTGATAATTAAATTAAATGTTTGGCCTATTGCAAATTAAATTGGAAAATTAAATTATTTTAATTGGGGACGTCGTGTAATTCTCTTTGTCTAGGTGGAAACAAAGGAATAAGAGGATCATCTCTGGGGGTCTGTTAGCAACAGCGGACCACCCAGACTGCAATTGAGAGGCACTCAGACTCTCATAAATACGATTTCAAGTGTGCCATTAGTGCCGAAAATCGGTAGGAAACACTGGGAATTACGATTATGAGGGGGCGAGGGTCAAAAACGGCACCGTTTTGGCAGGAGGACGGCGCTCCGTGCGAAAGGCACGAGAGAAAATATCGAGTGGCGAGTGAAGAGAAGCAGATGAGGCCCACGTGACAGAGAATAGCTGAAAAGTAGGAAAGGAAGAAAACAGTTAGTTATCTCTGTACTCTGCCAGAGGACAGACGGAGAGAAACTCTGGTGGAATGGACTCGAGATGCCGTTGTAAGTCGGACCGAGAGATTGCTACGAGGAGAATACGCTATATGGTTTTACGCAGCGGTCAGCCGTAATGAGCCTGCTAGGTGCGAAACCTGACGTCCGACGCTTACCTAGGATAGCACGGGGCTTTAAGTGCAGAGTAAGCTGCTTAGTACGATAGTAAAGAGAGCTTAAAAATAATTAGGCGGCCGGTTAAGAACCCACAAATATGCTAAAATGAGAATGCCAACTAACAAGCATAGGAAAAACATGACTAGCGAACCAGCCTTCCTAAAATGCCGTCTCTATTCCAACTGTGAAGGTCGCCGATCTTTCGACGTAAACATTGCTTCCTTGTAGTCGACAGACTTTCTTCACGGAGTCATCTTTTACCCTCCCACGAGCAGTGGGGAGAAACACGGAGAAATACTCTCTCTGCTGCATCGCAGAAAGGAAGTGTGTAAAAGCAAGAAATCAGTGGACCCTCTGTGACACTCAGGGGAAAAACGAACCATCATCCACTACTGTTACAGAGGCGCAAGTGTGTGTGTAAGTGATACAGAAAGAGCGATTTCTATAACCCGGATTATGCAACAAACAGTCAACAGTACGTGAGTACCTTTTGTTTTTGTCTATTGTTATCCTGTAACTGAGAGGAGGAACTGAGAACTTGAACTAATACCTGACTCTAAATTAGAGCTTTTATATACCCTTTTGAGGCAGAAATCTGATCTCGGAATCCCGAGGAAGAAAATATTAGCTCCGATAGGGAGCATAACAGGTGTTTGTATCACCGCGGGCAACGCCCCGGGATTTTGTTACCTCTTACGAATAAAGAAGTGTATTTGTTATTCTCCCTCTGTTCATTCCATAGGCTCTGGTGTTGTAGATAATCCTTATATAAAATTCCTGTGTTTCAGCAAACCTCACGTTCTCTCCAATTTATACCAGCTCCCGAACTAAAATAACCTACGTTCATGTTCGTATCAAATGGTGCCAGCGGCGGTATCAATAAGTGAAGAACGTTTATAAATTACACCGCTCGGCACGTTCTTATCAGTTGGAGGTCAACGGTGGGATAACGACATACGGTAGATCTTATCAATTGGTGGCAAGCGGTGAATACATAATCCGGCTCGGCCCGGTATTCTTATCAATAGTATTCACTTCCTTTGCCCGTTTCACAGCGTTACGCTACGCTTCACGATTTAGCGATAACGTGTCGCCATCTATCCTCGCTTCAGAAACTACTTTTGGGCCACTTTCGGAAGGTTTACCCTTGCCTTAATATATTGTGTATGTATTTTATTTTACGTCAATGTTTACATGTATTAAATTGTTTTGTTGCTAAAATTTGTGCCACTCACTTATTTGAGTGTTTTTTGA
Organism: Macrothele yani; assembly: GCA_039090855.1. Taxonomy (NCBI): domain Eukaryota; kingdom Metazoa; phylum Arthropoda; class Arachnida; order Araneae; family Macrothelidae; genus Macrothele; species Macrothele yani. The sequence continues at coordinate 133,262,006 of CM077010.1, read as the reverse complement.
ATTTCATTACTCCTATCTAGTCTCAGTGCATCACCCCACACCTATAATATGGTCGTGGGAATGGTCAACAAACTACGAACCTGATTTATAAGAATACTAAAAAAAAAAAATTTTACAGTACAAGGTCCATGTAGGAATATGATAATCAGGTGCAAAATATACATAATATATGTATTTGTTATACCTCACATATTTAACAAGAGAAGATGTTATGCAGATTCATAGCTGAAATGAGTCTTCAAGAGAAGATGTTATGCAGGTTCATAGTTGAAATGAGTCTTCAAGAGAAGATGTGAGGTATAACAAATACATATATTTTGTATATTTTGCATCTGTTTATCATATTCCCATATAGACCTCGTCTGGTGTGTGATTTAGCAATGAAATAATGGCAACATGTGACACCGTTGCGACGCTAGTCTACATCATGTACGTCATCATACTCGGACATATATATATGGGTGCACACGTGCAGCAGTGGCTCTCCTCCATCTGAAGACGGGTCGATTGTTGATCCGAAAGTACTAGTGGGTTTTAATCTTCTAAATGTGTAAATATCTATCGTTTTTTAAATTAAATATATCCTGCAAAGACGGTAAAGTTTTTAATGTATTGTATATGCACGACATCTTCATTAATACTATTGTTGAAAATCTATGTGCTCATGTGGTTCACTTATAAGATCACACCCATATTGCCATTATGGAGCACGAGATCCGTGGAAGGCCATCCATACATCCAGACATCTCACTCAGGATATAAAGAGAGTTCTGGAGCACGTAATCCAAAAGAATGGCTATTTTGCCCTTCCGGAATCAATATTTCTGGCTATGATCACAGACGAAGATGAAACATCAGAGAACTTGGTTTCCTCAGGGTCCTTAGAGCAAGAGCATAAAACTGCGATGTAATCCAAATATTTGAAATTCCTCAGTTCAGCTTCCAGGAGGATTATTTTGACTTAACTGACTAGCAATCATGTGTCTTAAGCGAACCGCCATTGACTGCTCATTTAACCAACGATGAAATAATGAACCTATGCAACCGTGACTGTAAGGACATTGTTAGGCGATTGGGCACGCAAAACTTCCCTTATCACAATCAGGTAGTGGAGCGATGAGCTAAGTTGTCAACACAAGCATCTGCTGCTGTTTTCGAAGAACAAAGGGATTGATTTATTGGAGTACGGTTGGAAGCACGGCAATTAATGCCAGCCTTCGGAAGTAAATCAGATTTCCTGGTAAAAATTAACAAATAAGAACAGGAAATTAAAGATTAAAAAAGAACAGAAAATTGATTTGAACTAATGGATGGGTGGTAGGGTTGGGCACGGCGGAACTCGCTGTGCAACCACCTCCTCATGATGAGTTCTGGGATTTTTTCTGAAAGATGAAAAACGTGAAGAGCTGCACCGTGTGCAGTGTGCACTACTGCACGTGTGCACATTATGTTGTGCTTTCAGTGCTGTAGTGCACACACTAACACAACTAGGAAACAAATCACATAGTGAACACTAGGTGTCCAAGTATTACAATTTTCCTTAAACATGGAGTATTGTTCCATTAAATTGGAACCATAAGATATTAGTTACTTTGCCTGAAAAATTGTGCACATCTTTTAGGTATAAACAGATAGCTTCTGAGCACTAGGGAAAGTCTGTAACGAACACTGTTCTTTTCTCACAACGGACATGAAAATGTGACGATTTTATCCAAATATTGAAATTTTGTAGGTAAAGTAGAACCATGAGATATTATTTGAATTTCGCTAAATTTTTTGCACGTGGTTTACGTAGCAATACACAACTTTTCCGCACTAGGGTATGTCGAAATTCGATTTTTTTTTACGCTCCGGCTTAATACCCACGCAACAGGCCTTTTTAGAAGATTTTATGTTGCAACCTAGATATTTCGTACTTGTAATCATTTTATAAAATCGGATAAGAGGCACTCAACGGATCTTCACCTGTGTACAAGGATCATATCTCAGGCCTTTTTAGGAGAGCATATGTTACGACGTAGCCTTTATGTACAGTAAATTCCCTTTGGAACCAGCTTGACGGGACCATTTAGTGTCGTTCTTTTTAAAGACATTTCGTGAAAACCGGATTTCCCTTTTTTTTTCAAGAAATTTAAATATGACGACAAATTTAGAAGATTTGACATTAAATTTTCCATTAAGAACTTTAGAAATTTAGATATGCTTATAAAACACAAAAACACCTGAAAGAACGTCAAAACAGAACTTTGCTTTTACATACGTACATACAGTACGTATACCGTTTTGCACCTACTCCGTTTGCACAAATTCTGTAATCTTTTTTGTACAAGTTCTTTTGGGGTTTTAGAAAACAGAAAGTTTTGCAGGGAATGCATACTTGAAAAATTATTCTCAGAGATGTTTGTCAGATAGGAAACGAAATTACGCACTTTTTCGAGGCTGCCGGAAAATCATCTTACAGGAAAACTGCCACACGTCTTTCAGGAACTTGCAAACTGGAACACGGCGTAAAACTACCACATAGGAAAACTACCACATAGGAAAACTGCCACACAGGAAAATTACCACACGTTTTTCCTTAAAGAGTCAGGGCACAAATTGCTGTCCCTCCGAGGAACATTTTGAATGTGTGACAGTTTTCCAAGATGCCTAACGACGGAAAGCAGCTCTTTTGTTTGTCTGAATTTTCATGCTGGTTCATACTTAGGGCAATTGGTCACAAAAGTTCAAAGGGGGGGCAGTATAAATATTGCGATTTCTTGGCCTATATTGAGAATTAAATTGGTAACTCCAAAGAAAAAAGAAATTTCGAGAAGACGTTCTATGTAAGCAAAGCGAGAACTGTACTTTAATTTGAAGAAATAAATTGCCGTGACTTAGCATATTTCTTAAAAGCTTAGCACATTTCTTAAAACTACAGTGCTCGACGAAACAATGGAATTACAGCATGGCTCATGCGGTGTTCAGAAAAGGACGATAAAGTGGGATTTTTTAATAACGCTGCACTTTTATTTAGGCACTAAATATTTGCATAACATGTCAAGTTTGTAATATTTTTCTTTGGCTTAATTAATTCACAGACCCTACACGTTGGCCTTTTTAACAGCTTTTAGTACGCCGACTTCATATTCATAACATGTACGTATCAAATCAAGAAAATAGCATTGCGCTTTTACTTAAGCACTAAATATTAATTCATAGGCCCTAGGCCTAGGCCTTTTAAACAGTTTTTACCCTACCACTGTCATATTCACAAGGCTTACGCACAAAATCAAGTTAATAATATTGTGCATAACATAACACTTTTTCGTGTGCGAGATTGGTGTTACGCTATGTCTAAAACCATGACTAAGGAAATGTTGAACTAAATGAGAATACGATGCAATAGTTGCACTGGATAGCTCAATGGAATTACAGCATGACTCATGCTGTGTTCAGAAAAGGACGATAAAGTGGGATTTTTTAATAATGCTGCACTTTTATTTAGGCACTAAATATTTGCATAACATGTCAAGTTTGTAATATTTTTCGGCCAGACGATCTATATTTAGAAGTCAAACTTACGACAACCTTTATTGGTCCAGCAACGATTGAGAAAATCCACAATATTGCACTGCTAGTATTAAACTTCACATACAATACCTTAATTATCTATCATCATCATCATCATCATCGTCAACCATTATCAATCCACTGCTGGACGAAGGTCTCCCCAAGTTTCCTCCACAACGGTCTGTCTTGTGCCAGTCTCCTCCATGTCACTCCCGCATATTTACGAATTTCATCCACCCATCTCCCATGTGGTCTTTTTCTGGGTCTTTTCCTGTCCCTTGGAATCCAATCTAAAATTTCGGCTGTCCATCTATGGTCTGTCCTTCTGGCAGTATGTCCAGCCCATTGCCATTTCAGGGATTTAACTCTGATCATGATGTCTTCCACTCTCGTCATTTTTCGGATCCACGAGTTCCTCTTCTTATCTCTCCTGGTTACACCAAGTATGCACCTCTCCATGCTTCTTTGAGTTGTCTGCAGCCTTTGTATGTCTCTTTTAGTTAAGGTCCACGTCTCTGCACCATACGTAAGCACTGGAAGGATGCATTGATCAAACACTTTTCTTTTAAGACATAATGGCATCATATAATACCTTAATTAACTATCATATAATCAACTGCTGTACCGTCCTTTTTATCTAATGTTCTTATCACATCCATACGTCACTCTCTCTGAACTCAAGAGTGTTGCCAACCTCATTCATGTTAGAGAGAAGATATCACGTTAAGTTTGGAAAGTGCAAAAGAGAACAAACTCAAATTTACACAGGAAAAGAGACGAAAAATGAAAGTTAAATCGAAATGTACGTCACAACATCTCTAAGAATGGTGTCCAACAACTCATAAAAAGCTTCACTATGGATGTTGACTTCATATAATAGCTGAAGTACAAATTGTAGTAAATCTGACTTTAAACCTGAGATGCAATTTTTGAGAATAGATCCTCATCACAAACATATACTCACCTGATATCCCCGGTTAGTATATGTTTGTGATGAGGATCTACAAATCTTTGAAATTCCCTTAAATGCCAGAAACAAGAATTGCCTTTTAAATACCTCTAGGTAACACCAAGTTAACAGTAACTGTTTCTCTGTTATATACACTGCTCTATATAGAATTTGTCCCACCCAGAAGGAGTGAGGATACAAAGATTAAACTGAACATGCGAAAAAGTAAAACATAAGGGTTTACCTTCATCTTATTTTCAGTCACGTACACTGTTTATCATTAGAGATAATGCAGCACAATTGGTACGCCTCATGAACGACAATACAGACAGCAATACGACATGGCAATGAGTCATACAGTCAACGGATATCGTCCTGATAAGCATGTTTGTGGCCGATTCGATTGCAGACGACGTCCAGTGTGGTCTCTCAGGTTTTCGATTGGGGATAAATCGGGTGATTCTGCTGGCCATGGCAATTTTTTAAGATGTTGCAAACAGTGTCTGGAGAACCGAGTGGTGTGTACACGGGGATTATCTTGCTGGCAAATGGAGTGTTGTATATCATTCAGAAACGGTATCAAAATGGGATGCAGAACCTTGCTCACGTATCGTGCAGCTATCCGTGTGCCCGTGATGTGGACGAGAGGTCACTTGCTGTCATGCGCCATAGCACCCCATACCATGATTACTGCCTGACGGGCGGTGTGTCGGTCAGAAGCGAAACTGTGACTCTTCCGCTCACCAGGGTGTATCCAGACACGGATCCGTCGATCATTAGCACCCAGACAGGAAAGGGATACATCACTGAAGACCACAGTGGTTCATTCTGGACTCCAGTTCGAATGATTGGCACCAAGACAGACAAGCGCTGCGATTGCTCGCCGTTAATGGCAGTCGAGGTAACGGGGGCCTACTGCGTAAGTTTAATAAATATATCCTTCGGTTTACAGTTCGGTAATTTCCCGAACTGTAAACCACAGCAGGTCAAATATCGGCTGTCGTGCTTTCCAGTGACGAGCGAGCGTGTTGAACAATCCGGAATTGCAGGTGTGCTGACGTTTTTCGGACAGCACCACACCTGCTCCGACGCACGTACGAAACTTTCTGTCACTACTGGTGCCAACAGCTTACAACAATTCGCGCATCCCTTTGCGCATGCGCAGAGATTCGGCGTGCAGACTAGCCCTGGTCACACAGGCCTACATTTCTTCCTATCTGAAACGCATCCAAATGGCCATAAACGTACCGACGGCCCGTGGCCGGCATTTTCGGAATTCTCTGATTAGTTTCTTAGCGCAAAAAACTAATCGGAAACATCCGCGACACTTTCACTTGCGACCATAACATCCCTCCAGCGGCTGGCACCTTCATCTCACGAACGTTCGACGTCATCGGCTCCGGTTTAACACCATTTGCATATTTCGAGTGGAAAAATCATTCCTGAGATTTGCATGTTTGTAACACACTTCCTTCTGGATTGGGCGATTTCTATGTCTAGTAGTAGTGTATTTCTTCCTTCTACTTATTGGACTTTATTCAATCAGTGTCCAGCTTTCAACCTAGTTCCCAGTCTCGACGAGTTGGTTCTTTCGGTGTGTTCCAGCTATTGGCAAGTTTTTCTGGTTACTATACAATGTTCTTATTTAATTTGTCAGTAAGGTTTCTACTTTTAGCGAGCTTCAAATTGTTTATTTTCTCAGTGTTTTCGACATCCCTATATAAAGATAAAAAGAGGAACTTGTGGAAAAGGGAAATTACAGGATTGGACGACATTATGACCAGGGTGAAATCACTGAAGTGGCAATGTGCTGGACATGTTGCAAGAAGAAAGGATCAACGATGGACAACCGAACATTTAGACTGGATTCCGAGGCACAGGAAAAGACCCAGAAGAAGACCCCATGGAAGATGGATGGATGACATTCGGAAGTTTGCTGGAGTGACATGGGTATATATATATATATACATACATGATATAGTTATACCGCCAATAGCGGTATAACTATTCCATCGGGATTAGAGGAAATGCTCTCACCCGTGAAGGTTATGATTGCTGAGTCCTATTAGGCTCATTTGCATTGGCATTCCACAAATCATTTATTTTCTAGTATCTGAAGTGAACAACGGCTAAAATATGAAACTCAGTTTGAGATCTTTGAGATCTTTGCATCCCACCTCATTTTTCAGTCATTACAATATATTTTTTTCTTATTTACCTTTAAGCATGCTGTGTACGCAACTATTTGACGCATGCGAAATGTTATTTACTCTTACGCCTTTCATTGCTTCCCACAATGCTATAATCTATGGTATATACAGATTGAATGTGCTTTTGTATAATACATCTGAGGATGATGTAGCATCTGCCACGAAAGTGCTCATGTGCATATGGTTTTAATTGTGTATATTTTTCATCTTTTATCATTAAATCGTGCCAAAACGGTAATTTTTTTCATATCAGTGATTTATTCTTGCACGAGTCTTCAACCTTCACAGATATTAATTTTTTCAGTTTTCGGAACCTCGTGCGAGTATATTCAGTTACTACCGCAATTAACATTTGAAGTAAGACCTTTATTGTGTTTAGGGAAATCCCAACAGTCAGAATGGTTATTTTTTTATCTGACTTATGAACACTAGAATTACAAACATGCCTCATACTGTACATATACATCCCATGTTCTAAGGCGACATCTATGTTACAAATTCATACAATTACTTAAATTAATTTTAAAACATAATTTTTAACTTATCTAAAAAATTACATAATTCGTAGTGAGTAGAGAGAAGCAAGAAATTGTGCCGAATGCGTATTGTTCTGCTAATTTTCACAAAGCAATCTTCCGTGAGAATACGGTATAATGAAAGTTTGATAAATGCAAAAGTGTTGAGTATATATCTGAAAAACAAACGCGTTGCATTTCATTAATCTACCCTAGCAATCGGGAGAGTATCTAATTCGAAATAAAACGAGAATCTATGTAATGTAGAAAACATTTCTGATTTTGTGTTGAGAAATTCACTCAGTAGGCAAAACATTAGAGATAAGGGTGATGGGCAGTTGACATGGACAATCCCCGCGCAGAGTGAAACACACCCAAAGCGAACGCTGATAAATATGCCTGCAGCAGGGCTTCCCAACAGTGTATCGTAATTGACGAAGATGGGTAAACGTGGTGATCTGAGTGTCAAGACAGATGGGTCATTCTATTGGCCAAGTGATAAGAACCCTAGGGTTCCCAAGGGTATGAAGGGTGTGTGACGTACCTGCCAGCAGGACGCACACGACATAAAAGCAGATAGGAATCAGAATAAAAGTCTGCGTAGCTCAGTTGGTAGAGCGACTTGTTCCGGAATAAGCGGACTCGGGTTCGAATCCCGGCGTAGACCAAAAATGACGGAGAAATTTACTTCGTTATAGGTGTGCCGCGAGTATACCATCGACGGACGCACCACCACCCACAGTGAAAGTGGTGACCGACCACACGCCAATTGACCACCAGGGTCGACGTAGACTATCAAAGCTTGTACAAACCAACCGCTTGGCAACGGCGGCACAAATCACATCCGGGTTAAATGTTGGAAGCCCATGCAGCGTCAGCGGTATGGTGCACGTTGCACACCATTGGCTACGGGACACAACGCTCTACTCGTGTGCCACTGTTGACTACTCATCATCGGACATTACGCCTCACCTGGTGGCGAAAACATCAAAACCGGACATCTGCATAGTGAGGCCGCGTCGTGTGATCAGATGAATCCCATTTTCAGCTGTACCTAGCTGACGGGATGGTGTGGATGTGGCGTCGACAGCAGGATACCATGGCCTCGTCGTGCCCTGTTGGCTCTGTTTAAGGTGCGGAGGTGCTCTGTGATGGTTGTGGAAGCCTTTTCATAAGACACATTATGTCCCTTAGTGTGTCTGGAAATCGTCCTTAATCGTTGCGCGCTACCACCACCTAATGGTTGGTCACCACCACGATTTCATGGCCTTTGCGCACCCTGAGCCCTATGGCCTGTTCCAATGAGCTAACCCACAGGGCCACAACCACACTGGCATGACTTAAGGAATATTAATCTGTGTTTGGAACCATCCAGCTGCCACCAAGGTCACTGAATTGAAACCCTATGTAAGCCTTCTGGGATGCTATGAAGCTGAACATCAGATCCATGGATCCTAGATTGACGTCTCGGGCAGAGTTGTTGAAAATGCTACAAAAAGCATTTCTTCCCGAAACTCTCCGTCATCTGGTGGAGTCGATGCCTCGGCGGGTACAAGTTGTTATTCGCTCCAGAGGCGGACGAACACGCTATATGATAGGTATCTCTACCTTTTTGCCGATTGAGTGTATTATTTCCATTCTGAGCGTCATATGAAATATCAGGAAGATTCCGAAACTTTCAGATAACCCAATGCAGCTATCTACAATTAATAAAATCATTCATACAGAAACTTTTTTAGTGTAGGAGGCTTTAAATGTTTTGCATTCGTCCCTTTCAAAATTCATTAGCTAGACTTAGTTTCCGTGAAACGTATCTTCCGTCGCTCTTCATTGTATTCGGTATCATGTTGCTCTACTCACTATGATCGGGCACTACTGCTAGCAGGCTACCTATCACGAAAGTATCTCAAGTAAAACAGTAATTGTCAACTCATTTAAAAATTTAGAGGAAACATTAAGACTCGTGCCTGTGGTTTTCTATTTACCAATCATTACGTCATAATCTACATATGTTTGGATTTGAAGGTACTGTGTAGATTTGCGGACTTGCTAAATCATCATCGGAATGTGGGTAGTTCAAAATTTATAATAAAGGTTATTTGAAAGTTTTGTAAAGTTCATGCTTTCACCTAATGAAATACATTTTTTGTTGTTAATTCAGTGGAAGTTACTGGTTATGTTAGAATCATGCTTTATATGTTTAATATAGAAATACTGAGAAAACCAGAGGTAATTATTCAAAGAAGGATAAAACTTTGACCGCTCTCACTCGTGAAGGTTATGATTGCTGAGTCCTATTAGGCTCATTTGCATTGGCATTCCACAAATCATTTATTTTCTAGTATCTGAAGTGAACAACGGCTAAAATATGAAACTCAGTTTGAGATCTTTGCATTCTTGTAAGTTTCATGCTCCCCAAATCATGAGTATAAAATAAAGCATTCGCGGTGTATATGGGAATTCTTCATTTTATACTCATTCTCTGTTATGAAGATGCTCATGAAAGAAATTATCCAGACGGAATAGAATACTTTAAGCACTTTTCAACCCAATGCAAAATGAATTCCGGCTCTTTGCGTCATACGTAAGTAAAACTGTTAGTAAAACATGGAAGCAGATGCAGTAGCATCAACTGAAAACTCCCCAAATGAAAAACATGTCTTAAAACGAAAGAAAAAAATGCGGATAGAAATTCAATGATCAAAAATACTAACCCACAATACAAAGTGGATTTTTCATAAACATTAACGCAATTTGGGCTGCTCGATTGTTACAAAATCCTTAAAATGCTCATTAACAAACGAAATTTCCAGTGACATTATTTGTATGTGCTTCGATACAGACAGCCATGTTTTGGTTAGACACGTTGAGAAAAGAAAACATTCGTAAAAATTCTTCAGAAAGGATTTTAATTAAATGTATTAAATGCTTTGCACTCAAGTAAAATTGCATAAATGAGAAAAAATAGAACTACAGCGATATTAATAAAAACATAATAATTACACATTTCTAACTGACGCCTAGCCAAAGTGATTTGAAAGAGAAAATATTACTACATAAAAAAGGGCATGCAAAACGGACAAAGGCGTTCGGTGTTAAAAAATATAAATACAAAAAAATACCTTGTCGGAATTGTCTATAATAGAATTGCTGGAGCTGAGACAATTCCAGTAAACTTGATATCACCCAACTGATTCAATGTGCAATTAGCCACTAAAAATGGAAAATGGATATTACAAATATTCCGATCACAACACCAATTGAAACCAAGGCGGCAGCTTCGGCTAGAACGCATTTGTCGACATTGTGCTCATAGAAAAGACCCGGAAATAACTTAAGACAGGTAAGCTAAACAATGAAAGAACTTGAGATGCCAAAACAAAGAATAACATAATTTAAGATATCAAACTAAAAAGTAAGAGAACTTAGAGTGAAAAACAAATACTAGCGTAATAAAGAAACATCAGAGGCATGCAAAAATTGTACTCCAAGTTTTAAAAGAATTGAAGGAAAAAATTACAGTAGTATCAAATATTATTGATATATATGAGATCCGAACACAACTTTATAAGAAAAACATCTAGTATCGGATGAACCAACATTAATTTTATGCATCAACAGACGCAGCCAAAAGCACAGACATAGTTTTAAACAAAGAAGCGACAGTGGTATTTTGGAGAATTTCTGGGATCCTTTCAAATCACATTTCCAATTCCATTCGGATAAAAGATTTGCAGAGTTTATAGAAAGAAATGAAGAGAAAAATCCTTAAAATAACTGTTAAAAACGAGCGATACCAAATGAAGAATGTTATAAGTTGGCTACATCAGGAAAACGTAAGGTTAATAATCTCTGGTTGAAATAATTTGCAAGTACCCATGCACGATTTACGCAGTTGTCTAATGGACTACTATAAAACATCAGGTAATAAGAAACATTTCAAGCATTCAAATTATGAAAGGTTAAAAAAAAAAAAAAAAGAATGACTCCCAGGCACCTTTCGCTCAACCACATGCCTCCCAGAAACATTTAAGCTTTCAACAGGTATAACTGCCGACTATATGCGATAATATCTAAAACGCAATACTGATGCCAGTCGAACAACAAAGAAAGTTCTGAAAATCAAGAAAAACTTAAGTTAAATTACTTAGTGATAAAATGATTCGGAAGAACTATACGAGACGAAAAGCATATCCAAATCTTCCATGACTAGACTACAAGAAGGCGTTTTACTCGCTACTTGTCTAGACTACATGAAGGTGTACCAATCAGTAATTGTATAGACTATAAGACTTCTATTCACTTATATAGACTTCTATTCACTAACTACCTCAAGACTTCTATTCACTTCTGTAGACTTCTATTTACTACATCATAGACTTCTATCCAATTCTATAAATTTCTCTATTCACTTATTTCTATTCACTTCTATAGACTTATTTTTATTTCTATTCACTACCTCATAGACTTCTATTCACTTCTATAGATTTCACTATTCACTTATTTTTATTCACTTTTATAGACTTCTATAGACTATAGACCTATTTTTATTTATATTCACTTCTGTACACTTCTATTTTACTACTTCAAGATTTCTATTCACTTCTGTTTACTTCTTTTCACTTCTATAGACTTCTATTCACTACCTCATAGTTTGGTTCTCAAACGCTTGTAATTTGCTTGGAGTAGCTGGTAGGTGCAAATATTCACGAAATATTCACCAATTGAGACTTGAAATACATGGATGATAATGAATGCACAAAACTTTGTACAGAGAAATATCAGAAGAAGAATTTTCCAGGGTGACTCTCTGTCACTAATTTTTGTCGTTATCTAAATGACAGTTACAAAAGTTTTGAGTTGAACCGGTTTTGAAAACCAGTCCAAATATGTTGCACTTTCACTACAACGGTGAATTTATAATTGCATTTTAAATCACCAACTAGTATAATTAATGACTAACAGTATTAGAACATTTAGGAATGGTGACTCAAAAGAATCTGTACTTGAGAAATGATCTATGTTGCTATTACATCAAGATTGCACAGACAGAAGAGATAAAGTTGTTAAATGGCGCTGAGTTTGAGTTTAAATTACAAACCCTTTGGTCTTCTTCCAACAGAATACATCTAACATTCCCAGTTTGAAAGTGTTCCTTCACTGGCTGAGTATTTCCCCAGGGTTAGAAAGACATTCAAAACGAACTCTGTTGTGGTAATATCATCAATGCCATAAGCATGATGATGATGATTCCAGTGCGATCGTTCATTGCAAACGTTGTTGACTGGACACAGACAGCAATTGAAAGCAGGTAGCCGAAAGGCACGAAAAATTACGACAGTATTTTTACTCGTTACACCAATTAAATTATATGTACTGACTAGCAGTCATGCCCATTCTCCGAACGGTGAATCGATAAAATCCTTTTTTGAACATAAAATTAAAAAAAAGGGAAAAGTAATTAAGGGAAAGAAAAGTAATTTAAGATCTGAAACTGTTTGAAGGTTTAGAGTCGGGACGCCATGCATATGGTTTCACCTAAAACTGTAGCAGATTTTGGCGCCCCTTAATTTTAAATCAAAATTTCATGGAAGTTTTACAGCATTTCAACGTTTCTGGCATAATTATCTTTAAACCCATCAGCATTTTGAAGAGTAAAGCTCAGCAACCCTTTTGAATTTTTAGTTTTCAGACTTTTCTACGTGAAAAAGTGGTAGGAAAGTTCAAGCAGATAATATTTCAAAGCCACCCTTTTGATTGTTTTTGTTAACGGATTTGTCTAGGTGTCTCAACCTTAAAACCTATTAGTATTTTCAATAGTAAAGCTAAGTCACCCTTTTGAATTTTTTGGTTTTCAGAATTTTTTGGGTGTAGAATTGGTAGAAAAATTCAAGCAGATAACATTCCATAGCCACCATTTTGATTGTTTGGGGGTTCTGACTTTTCTAGGTATCCGGACCTTGAGGCCTATCAGCACGTCAATTGCCAGATCTCTAGATCATTCATTTAGAAGTGGTAACACAATTCGGGGACGGAAACACTGGCATTTTCACACTTTACTTTATATATATACACGGTCGAGTCACATTTTTGTGACCACCAGCTAATATCGAGAGTAACTTCCGAGTACAGCGCACACAGCAGCTAGACGGGCTGGGATTGACTTAATAAGGTGCTGAAAGGTGTTCACATGTATGTAAAGCCATGCTGACTGCACTGCATCTGATAGCTGCTGGAGGGTGCGTGGTGGAGGATCCATAGAGCGAACAACACGATCGAGGTGGTCCCACATATGCTCAATTGGGTTTATGTATGGGGAATTAGGGGGCCAGGGAAGTACTTTGAAGTCTTTATCGTGCTCTTCCAACCACTCTCGGGCATTTCTAGCTGTGTGACATGTCGCATTGTCGTTCCGGAAGATCCCATCCGTCCCAGGTAAGACAATCAGCATGTATGGGTGTACGTGGTCTGCAAAAATGTATTCATAACGTATTCGGTCCATAATGCCTTCCACAAGTATTAGTGGACCCAAAAATACCACGGAAACATTCCCCAGACCCCACCAGCTTGGGGTCTTTCTGCAATGGTTGAAGAGTGTTTATTCTCCGGTGTTTCTCGTCTTATACGCCAACGTCCATCCGTTCGATGAAGCAGAAAACGTGGCTCATCGGAGAGGGCAATCCTTTGCCAATCAGCGGAGGTGCAATTCCGATACTGAAGTGCAAATGTAAGCTTTTTCTTCCGATGCACCTTTGTTAGCATAGGTGCAGTGACCATCCGTCTACATCGGAGCCACATTAGCAGCAGGGTTCACTGAACTGTCGTTTTAGACACACTTCAGGTAGCCTCCTGGTTCATTCGGCCAGTGATTTGCTGCACTCGGTGGTGTCTATCGGCTCTCGCGTACCTTCAAAGCCGACGTTCACCTCTTACATCAATGTCTCGTTGTGCTCCGCAGTTTGCACGTCACTTATTCGCAAAGGTGCCATTTCTCCTATCACGATACACTTTAACCACAGCAGCTCGCGAACAGTTCACAAACTGGGCTGTTTCAGAAATACTGCAACCTTTGGCCCGAAAGCCGATTATCATCCCTTTATTCAAATCTGATAAATTGCTCCATTTATCCATGACAACAACGAGTGATATATTTTCAAAAGGCCTACAGTACACTTTATATACCCTCGGAGCGGCCAGCTCACGACACGTGCCTTATTTCATTGGCTACGCACTGTTTACGTCGAAAGTAGGAGATGGTCAAAATAATGTGACTCGACTGTGTATATATATATATATAAATTTAACAAATTAAGCAAACGGTCGAAGAAGAGAAGCGAGAATAACAAAATTAATAAATAAAAGCCATTGATTAGAAGAAACGTGAAATGAGAAACATATTTATAGACTGAAAAAAATTAACGAATAATATCTGAATAGAGGGTATACTTAATAACTGATAGAAGGAACGCCTGTAATTGACTGTAGAGTGTATAACTGAAAACTGAAACAGCAGTTTCCACCTTAGTTTCACAAAAACGAACATTTCGAACCAAAAAAGCATTAGAGGAATGACTGAAATAACTACTTGAAACTGCAAATTGTCAACGCTATAAGACCGATGATGAAACAGTTCACCACTTTCTCAGTGCATGCACTAAGTTCCCTCGAACATACTATAATCAGCTTATAGTGACACTGAATTTCTGCAAGAAATTTGGTTTTTCCATATGACACAGCTTATAAAATTGTAAACTACAGAAATTTGTGAAAAACGAATCAAAGACGTTTTGAGAGTTTCGGCTGTAAACAGAAAATATCTTGAACATCATGAACTAAATATGATTGTGGTTGAAAATAACCAAATATGGCTAATTTATAATGCAACCCACATTCCAACCCAGGAAGGACCGAAGAGACAGAACATAGAAAAGCAGCAAGGTACCAAGATCTGTGATTTTAACTCGGACGTCTCTTGGAAAAGAAAGGTTTCCATGGTGCCAGGATTAATTGGTGACAGAGCCATAGCTAGCTAGGAGCTAAAGGGACTTCGGCCCCTCCCCGACAGGTAAGCAAGCCATCCCTCCCCCCACCCTCCGGAAAATAAAGCTGTTGTAAATTCTTTGAACTTTTATTTTCCTTGGTTATGAAAATGACTTTTGTATTTCATTAAAAGCATAAGTGCCTTTTCCTACACAGCCTTTTGTTCTACGTTACCTTTTTTAAAAACAAGTAAAATTGAAGTGATACAGCACAAACGATGAATAACTACAAAATTACATTTAAAGTTGAATCAGTAGGAGTAGCTGCACCAAAGATTCTTTGCCACTTGGTGACTGGGCTTTTTGGTGTTTTTAGCCAAGGAAGAGAGAAATGCAGGGTTTTTTTTTCCTTTTTCATAGAAACGTAAAAAGTTAAAGAACAATGCCAAAAGAAAAGAAGAAGAAATTGAAAGAAAGAGTGACGGAGATGGAGGCGTAGTTGGCCAGGCGAAACCCCTGTTCGTCATTTGGTAAGTGACTATGAGATTCTAAGCTGCTGTTTAAAAGCTTCCAAGTAGTTCGTTGCCTCCAAAGAAGTGCTGTCCAGGGGATATTTTGACTAAATGTATCCATCTACCAGTTGGAAAACAGTGCTAAAGAGAAATACTTGAGCGTGAGCGCGAGAAAAGGAGCTTCCAGCATCTTCTCTTTCATTGTTTTTTCTCCCAGTAGGGTTGTTTTTGCCAGGCTTGTGCTGGGGAAAAGAGTTTTTTGAGAGAAGAAGGGGTTATGGCTATTGACTACAGTAAGAAGTAGCTACCATCGAGAACGAGCGAAGAAAAATGCGCAATTAAAGATGGAGAAAAAATTGGAAGCGAAGGAGAGGTGTAGAATGAGTTCAAGTATGATATCAGTAAATCCCCTATGCCATTGCGTGGATTCACGAAAAAGAGACCAAAACAGTAAATTAAAAAAATCGTGCCAGCCATTTTGACTTCAGCGATATGGAATGCGCAACTCAACAACCATAAAAGCAAATTCAAGGAATGTGATTTATTTTTCATATTTCAAGAGTTTTGTTTTCTCTCTGTCCTTTTTATTTCATATTTTGTATTCTAACTAATATATTTTACTTTTTGGCATTACTACTCACTAATAAAGTAAATTAGCAAAAGATTAAAAACAAGTCAAAACTTGGATCTGTATTCGTGGAAAAATGCAGTTTGTAGTTGAACCCAGGGTACCCTTTTAGATGACCCTTCATTCCCCTCAGACGATTCTGCAGCCTCCCTTCTTTTTTTTTTTTTTCTTATTGGAGGTTTAACGACCACCGTGAGCAACTCAATTTACCATAAGCAGTCTCCCGTCCCTAATTAAGGGCCACTGGTTCCAAAGAAGGGAGAGAGCCAGTGTCCTAAGACAAACACAACATCCATGCCTCACCGGGATTCGAACCCGGATCCCTTTCGGACGAATGATCAGAACCCATCGCTTAGACCACTGCGCCACCGGGGCGGCTCAGCCGCCTTTTCCCATCAGTTCTGGGGACTAGCTACGGCCCTGATTGGTGCCCTTGGAAAAATGCAAAGGGACCTGTACAAACACCTTGATTTTCTGGGCATGGAACTGGTTTTTACGTCGTCTCAACTTCAGATGACTACATTGTTAGGAGAAGGTCAGGTCTGCGCCGATACCACTGATAATCCATTGCCTTTATTACGTCTGTATTTATGAAGTTAATAGTAATAAATTTCAGGGATACATATGTGGAAACATCGATTCCTCACTATTTACACGACTGTCTTCTCTTCGTTGTATATCATATTGGAATGACTATACAATCACCTAAAAGTACCATATATCGATTATTCCAGAACAGCTCTCCAAAAATCTCTGTAGGTTGCCGATGATGGGTTAACTGATGATGGGTATTTTGGGGTACCGAAAAAATCTCCGAAGGTCGCCAATGATGGATTTTAGGCTCGCATGCACCATTTCACTTCGTTTCACAGATGTTTATTTGCGTTAAATCCGGTACGTGAGAGGGTAATCCGAGATCTCCAAAATTGCTGTAATGCTGTCTGTTCCATCCAGTCCAGAGAGGAGCTACGAGGCGGAGTGCTGTCTTATTTTAAAAAGGCAACCTGTGCCAATGAGTGAAAATAAGTGGTCGGTGATTAATTATTTCTCTGTTCCGACTACTAAGAAAATTGTCTGTTCCGACTGCTAAGAAAATTGTCTGTTCCGACTACTAAGAAATTCCAGTTTTCTGACTTAAAATAATCTTTCTTAGTAGTCGAAACAGAGACTTTCATTCGTTCATGCAAAATTACATTCTTTAAACTGAAGACGTTGGTACGTAAGCAAATAAATGAATAACTATTTTTAAATCGTGCTGTCATGCTACTTTATTTGACCGAAATATTACTTTTGGTAAATGTGATATGTGAAACAGCAGTAACATAAACTAAATCATATTGAAATGCTACTTTGTCCACTAAAGTACAAATATTAAACTCATGTATGATAGAAGTAGAAGTGATATACCTGCAGATGCTCTACGATGCAGAGCTCTCTCATCTGAATTCTTACTTATTTGACCCTCCTTCTAAAATAAGAACTACTATGCAGGGTATTCTTCTTGTTTTTGCAAAAGTAGAACATCTACCTTACGTTTTAAACCTTTTCGAAGAATAAGTGTGTATTATCCTTTAATAACATAAATAAGTTAAGATAAAATGTATTCGGTTACATCAATGTTTCCCAATCTGTGGGTATCGCCCCTAGGGGGCGTTTGTGATTTTCGATTGTGGGAGGCGGGGGTAAATGGTAAGGGGAAAGTATGGCACGTTCAGATTTTTATGAATACTATAAATTACTAGGGAATAAAATGAATTTCATTTAGAACAAAGCAATAATCACTGCCTTTATCTCTAAGCTGGGCATTCTTAAAAGTAATCTGAGTCGTCAGGAGCTGTATCAATTTCCTTGTCTTCAGGTTATTGCAAGTGTAAATAAACTCCCAGAAACTGATTTCGAAATTTTTTGTTCTCACCTTAACAGCTCAAAGAAGACATGTAAAACAGATTTCAAGACCTTAACGCTTTTGAAAAACCAAGTTGGGTGTTCAGTCCATTTTCAGTGAATGCAACAGACCTTCAACCAAGTTTGCAGGAGCAGTTAACAGACACACAACATGATTGTGAGGCATTTCTAGCTTTTCCCTCAGCGTGTTGTACAGCAACTGCTGACGAAAGCTGGGAATAAACTACAAATATGTGAAAGAGGTGACTTGAGGCTAAGACTAACCAACATTGAGCCGGACATCGCTAGTTTGGTGGAATCTCAACAAGCTCACGACAGCCATTGGTCAGAAGTGTGTAGAAATTTGGGACTTTTGACAGGTGAAAAAAATTATATTTGTTGTATACTTCGTTTTTTTAATACAATTGTGTGACTTGATTTATAATTTTTCTCCCTTGGGTTCTTATATTTTCATTAGAAGGTGTTGAAGGAAATTAATCAAGATTTATAAAATGCACTTATACATATTCACAATAATTAGTTAGCTTGAAATAATTAAATTTGAATGTACAATGTAATATGAATTTAAGGTGATTATCGCCAATTTCAGCGTGCGTATTACATTTGACTTGGGGGTGGGTGGGGGGTGGAGAAGGTAGTCAGTATCCAAATCTCAAAAGTGGGCGATAGGCTAAAAAAGTTTGGAAACACTGAGTTACATCAAAGTGCTTTTTTTTTCATTAAATGAGATATTGTCTGAAATTCCATTAAGTTTATACCTTTAAAAACTGTGTGTGAGTCACCTTGACTCTTCATCTGTTGAAGAGAAGTGTTCATTAAAAAATACGTTCGATTAAATCGTCTTTTCAAAATCATTTGTGCGATGACTTGATTTTATAGAAACAGTTTGTTCTCACCTGAACAGCTCCGTTTGTAAACCGTTTTGTGTTATGTTCGAGAACAATAAATGTCATTTATCGTAATGGTGTTTTGTCTTTTGCTTCGAAAAGTCCATATTTTCTCACTTATTTCTTTTTTAATAAATCAGCCTTATATTAATGTCTATTGCTTATCGATTTCGCCCAAGAAAATGGTTAAGAAAATATCTTGAATCTTGCGCTATAAAATCCGAGAAATCAGTTTGAAGCATCTTTTTCACTGTCAGATGGAACATATGTACGTAATTTTCCTATTTCACGCTCGAATGCACTATTTCACATGGTATATTTGTAGTATGAACATAAACATTTGCCTCACATGCCTGTAAGAATATCATCATTTGTGGTATGAACATAAACATTTGCCTCACATGCCTGCAAGAATATCATCATTTGTGGTATGAACATAAACATTTGCCTCACATGAGGTGCATTTCACCAGCCCCCCACCACGGAATTTTTTAATTTTTCAGACACCATTCGTTTGTACCACGTATGAACCGGAAGGAACTCCGTTTTTTTCGTTTGAACCGCAATAGTTTTGGAGATATTTAAAAAACAAAGTGGGGGGATGGTGAAACGATAGCCCCCCCCACCACAGAATTTTTAAAAAATTATTTGCACCATTCGTTTGTACCACGTATGAACCGGAATGAACTCAATTTTTTTCGTTTGATCCGCAATAGTTTTGGAGTTATTTAAAAAACATAGTGGGGGGACTGGTGAAATGGTACCCCCAAAAAATGGATATTTCAAATTTCAGCATAGCCATTCGTTAATAAATCGTATGAACCGGCATGAACTCCATTTTCATCGTTTGAACCGCAATAGTTTTTGAGATATTTAACAAATAATAATGATAATTTACATATAAATATAGGAGGCCGACCGTTTCACCAGCCCCCCCCCCCCCCCCACAATGGAAATTCAAAATTTCGAAATAGCCATTCGTTAGTAAATCGTATGAACCGGAATGAACTCCATTTTTATCGTTTGAACCGCAATGGTTTTTGAGATATTTAAAAAAATAATATTGAGTATTTGCATCTACACAGAGAGACCGACCATTTCACCCCCCTACCCATGAAAATTCAAAATTTCAAAATACCCATTCGTTAGCAAATCGTATGAACCGAAAAGAACTCCATTTACATCGTTTGAACCGGAATAGTTTTTGAGATATTTAAAAAAGAATGTTACAAGCCTACCATTTCACCCCCTCCCCTTCACCATTGAAATTCCAAATTCCAAAATAGCCATTCACTAGTAAATCGTATGAAACGGAATGAACTCCATTTTTATCGTTTGAACCGCAATAGTTTTTGAGATATTTAAAAAATAATATTGAGAATTTGCATATATACAGAGAGACCGACCATTTCACCAGCCCCCCCCCCCCCCCCCATGGAAATTCAAAATTTTAAAATAGCCATTCGTTAGAAAATCGTATGAACCGAAAAGAGCTCCATTTTCGTCGTTTGAACAGCAAACGTTTTTGAGATATTTAAAAAATAATGTTACAGGCCTACCATCCCCCCCCATCATGGAAATTAAAAATTCCGAAATAGCCATTCGTTAGTAAATCGTATGAACAGGAATGAACTACATTTTTATCGTTTGCACCGGAACAGTTTTTGAAATATTTAATAAATAATAGAATTTACATATACGCACAGAGACCGACCATTTCGCCAGCCCCCCACCATGGAAATTCAAAATTCCGAAATAGCCATTCGTTAGTAAATCGTATGAACAGGAATGAACTCCATTTTCATCGTTTGAACCGCAATAGTTTTTGAGATATTTAAAAAATAATATTGAGAACTTGCATATATACAGAGAGACCGACCATTTCACCAGCGCCCCCACCATGGAAATTCAAAATTTCAAAATAGCCATTCGTTAGTAAATCGTATGAACCGGAATGAACTCCATTTTTATCGTTTGAACCGCAACAACTTTTGAGATATTTAATAAATAAAATTGAGAATTTACATATACACACAAAGATCGACCATTTCACCAGCCCCCCCCCCTATGGAAATTCAAAATTTCAAAATAGCCATTCGTTACTAAATCGTATGAACCGGAATTAACTCGATTTTTATCGTTTGAATCTCAATAGTTTTGGAAATATTAAATAAAAAAGGAGTGAGAAAATTCGGAACCGACCATTTCATCAGCCCCCCCACCCCCACCCCCACCATGGAAATTTAAAATTTCAAAATAGCCATTCGTTAGCAAATCGTATGAACTGAAAAGAACTCCATTTTGATCGTTTGAACCGTAATAGTTTTTGAGATATAAAAAAAATAATGATACAGGCTTACCATTTCACCCCCCCCCCCCTCACCATGGAAATTTAAAATACCAAAATAGCCATTCGTTAGTAAATCGTATGAACCGGAATGAACTCCATTTTTATCGTTCGAACCGCAATAGTTTTTGAGATATTTAAAAAATAATATTGAGAATTTACATATACAGAGACGGACCGACCATTTCACCAGTCACCCCACCATGGAAATTCAAAATTTCAAAATAGCCATTCGTTAGTAAATCGTATGAACCGGAATGAACTGCGTTTTCATCGTTTGAACCACAATAGTTTTTGAGATATTTAAAAAAGAACGTTGTGGGATCAACCATCTCACCCCCTCCCCATTCCGATTGTGAATACTTCAAATTTCAAGTTAGCTTTCTTCAGCAAATCGTATGAACCGGAAGAAACACATTTCCATCGTTTGAATAGCGATACTTTTTGAGATATTTAAAAAAAGGGTGAATAAGTATCATGAAAAAGTAACATATTTTCCAAAAGTTGTTCATTCTTTTTCGTCATATCTCAAAAAACCTGCGTTTCTAGCTTTGAACAGCAGCTGTTGAAGAGACATTCCAAAAACAACATGATGGGAGGCTGTATGAGTAAAGTATCGTACAAAGACAATTTGTTTGGATGGAACCCTTTCAAGGAAGCTTATTTTAAATTTTAATGGTGCTTCTGCTTTGCACTTCCTTTAGACGAAAGCGTAATAAAGTGAAACAGTCTAATTAGCGTTATTTGAAAACTAGAGGAAGTACTTTATAGTCTTCACTACGTATCCGTCTGCATACGCTGTCTGTGAACTTCTAAGTGTGATTTGATATCATCCTCTTTTTGTTTTGGAAAGCTAGAACAGTGAGAACGATGATCCTTTTAAATATTTATCTGATCCACAATTTCGCCCCGAAGACTGAAATGCAAATGCCATCGATTTCAGAAGATATTTTGTTTCATATCGTTGCTCTAAATATCAGATTGAAAGAATTTGTTTTACTTTCGACGCCTATTAGAGCTAACATTTACATACAGCATTTTTGCCACATCTTTTGTAAAAAAAGACCATGCTTATGTTATTGGTTTGTCCGTCGGTCTGTACCCACGACCTCTCAGAGGGCGTAAATGCAGATGATGTCGAATTCAAAAATACGTTTTATTCCACATATTTGCTTCTAAACATCCGATTGAAAAAATTATTTGATCTTTCGATTCCATTTATGTCGAAGAGTATTTTAGATATACGTATATATGTCTGTAATTTCTAGTGATTATTGACGCGCCACTTTGGAAATGATATTTCGATTTGAAACATAATTTAGCGATATTGATTATTTAGGGATGATGATATTTCTATTTGAAGCAAAATTTATTTAGGCGTCTAAAAACCCGAACAAGAAAATTCTTCTTCGATCACATACCTCTCCCTACGAAAATATTTTATTGCCATTCAAGCCACAAATAATACAGACTTTACCCGTTAGCAAACGTTCTAAAAGTTCTTCTGAAGATATGATTTCGGTACTAAACTGATGGCCACCCAAAATCCAACACCAAGAAGGACACGAGATAGCAAAGCCAGATTTACTGGACACATAACAACAGATACAAAGATGAAACGATTGAGCTTACAAGCCCGTGCGACTTGCGGAACACGCAGACATCAATAGTTCGTGTGGCCCCTATGGCTGGCAATAACGGTCGCAACACGCCGCGGCATCGAACGAAAGAGGCTTTGGATGTGGGCTTGGGGTATGTCGGTCCAGGCTGCTTCCACACGTTGCCACAGTTCATCAGGCGTAGCCGAGGGAGGTGCTTGCCGGGACACTCGGTTGCCGATCAGCGACCAGACGTGTTCGATGGGCGACATATCGGGAGAACAGGCGGCCCACGGCAGCAGTGACACCTGGTGAGCCGTGAAGAATTGTTGCACGATGAGTGCCACGTGCGGGCTCGCATTGTCCTGTTGAAACGATGCCGCTGGAAGGTCCTGTAGGTAAGGGAGGACTACCGGCTCCAAAACATGGGAGATGTACCGGTGGCTGTTGAGTGTACCGGCGATGCGTACCAGAGGGGTGCGGGTGTCATATCCAATTGTGCCCCAAACCATAACGCCAGGCGACGGACCGGTATGGCGATGCATAATGCAGGCGTCATACAGTCTTTCGCCGCGGTGCAGCCACACGCGGATCTGACAATCGTGGTGTTTTAGGCAGAAGCGGGATTCGTCGGAGAAGACAATGTCGTGCCATTCCGTAGTCCAGGTGCGGCGTTCAACGGCCCACTGCCGCCGCACTCGCCGGTGGTGTAACGTCAATGGTAATAGGAGCAATGGGCACCGTGCGACAAGTCCCCTCTCTTGCTGATGACGTCGAACGGTACGTGGTGACACAGGTTTTTGCGCAACACACCGTAATTCCTGCGCTAACGTTCGGGATGTGGTAGTGCGAGCCGTCAATGCCCGCGGCACAACATGCCGGTCCTCTCGTTCGGTGGTGTGCCAAGGCTGCGGCAAGCGCTCACGTCGGTCCGTCCGTCTCTCCTTCACCAACCGAATCCTTACTCGCCTCACTGTGGCTGGATGTCGTCCCACACTGCGTCAATGTCTCGGTACGATAAACCGCTGTCACGATAAGCCGCTATTTGTCCTTTGTCGAACTTCGAAACGTGCTGGAATGACTGCCGTATTCTGCGACGAGGCATCAGGAAGCTTCCCACGCACATGTTCGGCAGCACAGCACACTTACACTACTTACACCCCTCCTTCTGTGCACCCTTCTTATACTGCTTCTCGGTGGCGTGCAGGGCGCACATGATTTGCATATGCCTTGCAATGCTAATCGTTTGCATGTCCTCTCGCGGGCGATGCATGCTCCGAATTTCAGGCCAATCGAATGCTTCCTTCTTGGTGTTGCATTTTGATTGGCCTGCAGTGTGTATTCCCGTCACTAAGTGAAGGGTTGTGAACATTTGCACCTTTAAATAACGCACCATTTTCCTATTGGTGGCGTACGTGGAAAACCGTTTTTGTCGATATCTCTGTTGCCAGAAGATATAATTGAAAAATTACTTCTTCACATAGATTTCTCTATGAAGAATATTTCGTTCATTTTTTCTACTTTTTCAGTATTCCCAATTCCCCTGCCATGGTGCTTTAGCGTATATTTTCATTTGAAGGAGTACTTTCAATTCTGAAATTTCTTTCACGAAATCATTTTTTGGTAGGATATTGTTCACTGTGAAGTGCATTGTTTGTCCTTATTTTCTTCTTAAAATAACTCACTACTCTCTCGCTAGGATGCGAAAAGTTACATTACTTTTTCGTCCGTATCTAGTCTCCTAATTGTTCGATTTGAACCATTCTTTCAGCTTCGAAAGTCTTCCGCTATGTCTTTACAGCGGAAGACTTTTTTGTGAACAATTTGTGATTTTCTTTAACAAATATTTCTTCCAGTAATGAATGTAGTAATTTCTACTTGTGGATGTTTCACCCACAGTGTAAATCGGATTGATTATTATTATTTCTACAACTGGGTTTGTTCGCTATGAAGGACATTTTTTGAAAATAAGTATTTTTAAATACGCCTTTTTTTGTACTAGGCGCGTAAATACATTCTCTGTTTTGCTGAATTTTTCTTTTTTTAAAACTTTGTTTTGAAAAATTCTTTCGTGTCAGAGACGATTCAAAAGATGTGCTCATTACACTCAAGAAATCGGTGAAATCTTTCTTGGTGCTTTTCCATTGCAAAATGCATAGATTTAGTGAATGATTTTTTTTTCAATGAAAAGTTCAAATAATGTGGGTGCTCTTGACCATTTTGTTTCAATCCGACTTGTCTTTTTCACATTGTCATCCTCCCCTCCCCCTATTTTTGATGAAAATCCAAAAATAAGACTGAAGCCACTCATTTTTTAGTTCACTTTCAGTTCATGATAGTTCGAATTTTAAGTATCTTCGCATGCTGTCATTTTTGTCTCGTTTCTTATTGTGGATAAATGGAAATCTATGACGTTCAGATAAAGTACCGGACGGTCGAGTATATGCTTTCTTAATTGTGCCTAATACAATTTATTGATTTATATCTTAAACTGAGGTTAATTTACGTGATAAACCCGAGGCAACTTCAGCGTAGTCACACATACAATCCACAGTGCAAACTCCTTCGCGGTGTCATCTTTCAACTCCATCCGATGTTGTCAACATCTCTCAGTGTCAGCTTTGAAGTCCATCCGCTGCTGTAAACATCTAAAGTGGACGAAAGTTATTACAGCTACGGAAAACGTTTCATGTGACAGGATGTACCTTTACCTCACCCTACGGTTGCAACATGAAACACTATAATGGCTCATAAAGGTGACGCTAACTAAGACCCATCAGCTATCATTGAAATACTTTAAGTGTGGTTGTGTAGGACAATGAAATTCAACTGTGACTGGTACAATTTTTCTGAAGAAAGTGCTTTCGAATTAAAGAATTCAAACTTTTGGTGAGGCTGAAGATTTTTCTCAACGCTGGATTTGCTGTAATCATTTTTGAAGGATGCCGAGGAAATCTGTAGTGGATAAAAATCTACTCCTTGACATTTTACTAGGTGAAAGAAATCAGATCCTCAATAATGATGGTAGCATCAAGCCACCTTCGTGCAATATCTGGAATGAACTGAGCTCACGATTGGGATATCAATATACAAGTAAGTATATCTACATGTTAGTAAAGTTAAACAGATATAACATTTGGGAAAAACTGAACATTCACAGTTCAGTGTCTCACATCAGTTCTCTTAATAAATGCTCCGGAGACGAAATTTCAAGCCTTAGTTCCAGTGAGTCATTGTGCGATGATCAGCTAAAATTTACGATTTCCTTATCTTCAGAAGAATGGAAACAAATACATCCTCAAAATGTTTCGTACAAATCTGCTGATATCAGTCAGCCAAGAAGAGTGTCTCGAAGTTACAAAATATTGGCTCCTCGTATTTGGACATCAGTTGTAAACTTGCGATTTTGGGAAGAAACGTCTCTTGGATGCGCGTTGTCTTTCAAACGAGCAAAAATCTATAATAATTCAGATAAATATCTTAAAATTTCAGCTGAATGTTCTGAATGTGCATCTCAGCTAACTGCCTTCGTTGAAAAGAAACCTGTGGAAGAACGTGATGTAAATATTTGCTGTGAATACAGAGGACAATTTAGGGAATGTAAATGTAAAAAAGAGGCCTTTATCTGGTTTAGTCAGAAAAAGAGCAGTAGAAGCACTGTGCAAAGAGGGAATGTCCCCCAGCGCTTTCAGAAGACTGAGGGCCAATGAAAGCATGAAATTCGGGGATTCCGAACCTAGTCATTTGCCGTCTTCAAACGCTCTTCGAATACTGAAATATCGGGAATCAAAGAAATCGTATTCACATGAAGACCCGATAACAGCTGTACATTACATGATGCACGATAGCAATTTTATGGGTGCGATAAGATTCCTTGGTCATGATCCATTTCTCGTACACTATTGGCTTCCGTCTCAAGTTCATGTGTATAAACAGTACTGTAAAGGAACAAAAAATTCAAGAGTAAGCATTGATGCAACCGGAGGTGTGGTTAAAAGGCTTCAACGACCGTTTGGAAATAAATCTGGCGACATATTCTTGTATGAAGTCACAGTAAACGATATTTCAAAATCGCAACAATATTCGGTTAGCAATATGTTATCCGAAAGCCATAATTCTAACAGTATATCGTACTGGTTGTCAGCATGGAAAAGGGACACTGCTGTAGTACCTAAAAAAATTGTGTGTGATCATTCTGCTGCTTTGCTTTCTGCTGTGATCAAGGTTTATTCTCCATTTTCCACAATAGAAGAATATACAAACGCTTGCACTGATGTTCTTCTTCATTCTAAGAGAATCTCACTTCCGAAAACGTTCGTACGTTGTGACATTGCACACACGATGAAAATAATCTCATCATGGAGCGTCCTGAAGGGGAAAAATTTCAGAATAAGGAACCTTTACATTCGTACCATGGCTCAAATCGTAATGGGAAAAAACTTGGACGATATAAAAGATCTTTTTGAGTGCTTATTCTTTGTAGCACTCAGTGAAACAGAATGATGTGACATCAGAACAGGAACCATTACTCACTGTGAAGTAGCAAAGGGTAAATTGAAAAGACGTATTGCTACAGGGCAAAGCGACTTTGAAGAAACCGTTAACGAATGCGTCGAAAATTCTGAACTTTCTAGTGGTTTATCCGAAGACGAATTCGAACAAGATTGTGAATCGACAGAATGCAGAAATTTTGCA
This sequence comes from Macrothele yani, assembly GCA_039090855.1. Lineage (NCBI taxonomy): Eukaryota > Metazoa > Arthropoda > Arachnida > Araneae > Macrothelidae > Macrothele > Macrothele yani. The sequence goes on along the minus strand of CM077010.1, from coordinate 133,234,229 downwards.
ACATGGGTAGCATCGATTGGAGAGGAATGCTTGCAGAAAGTGAAATCCCAGGAAGGAGATCACGATAACTTACAGCACTTGCCAGATTTAGTAAGCATATGCATTCGTTTTGCAAAGCTTCTGCCACTGTGGTCTGCATTGATGACACCGGTGTTTGGCTACGGCTTCCCAACGGCAAGCAGTGCTGGGGTTGAAAGCAGTTTCAATGATCTCAAGCGAAGAGTTTTCTCTCACCAGAAACTACCAGCGAGAGCAGATTTGTTTCTCTCTACACATATCCGATCTTTAGAGGGAACGATGAAACTAGCAGAGGCAGCAAGAGTAGCGCTCCGCTGTTCAGATACTGGGAAAACTAAGGAACTCACACCAAGTCCCAATGCATTTTTCACGAGAGAAAATTCTGAATCAGTTGTAGGTGTTACTTCAGCTGAGAAAATATACACAGGTAATCCATGTATTGCTTGTTCTAGAGGAGACAAACCGACCTGTGCACACAAGTGCATTAAATGCAATACAGCTGTTCATGTAATCTCCGACTGTTCTTTTCCTTTGCCAAATCATTCAGAAGGTTATGGAGAAGGAAGGATTTGCTACCATTGCCATGTGGAAACTCATGGAGTGGAGTGTTCTGCGGATGAGCCCCTTGAGAACTGGAGAGGACTAGCTTTGCCACCTAAAAAGTGCAGTAGGAGTTCGTACCTCGATCCACAAGCAGAACTGCTTAAACTGGATTTTAAAAATAAGAACAATTCAAGACCCGTTGGCATATTAAAAAATGGAAATCGTAACTTAACTATCAAGTCTACTTCTGTGAAGAACAAACGATACATACTAACGAACACTTGCGCTTTTGATTCAATAATTCAAGTATTAGCATGTGCTCTCATTGACAGCCCTGAGTATGAAGCAAAAATACGTTGTATTCAAGATGACATTTTTGAAGTAGTTAAAAGTGTCGCTTTGGCAACAATAACATCAAAAACTTATCAGCAGCGTGCCTCTATCCTCAATACATTTTGTGCCACCTATGATCTTCCGAACGATATTATTCAAATCTGTGCGGAAGCAACTGCTGCTGACACGGCCGAAAAAGTTTTCTTTCGCCACCCTTCTGCTATAGAGAACATATTTTGTTCTAAAAGTGGATGTTCTGGCACTAAAACACTCCCTCGAATAGTGCTTTTGCCGAAAGTAGAGTTAACCAAACTTAGGGAATTAAAACAAAGTATTGAAAGCTTTTTAGAGCAACCAGAACGAATCTGTATGCAGAAATCTGAAGATGGTTGCATTTGCAAAGGAATGAAACAAAGCCGCTTCACTGTGTCAGATAAGCACATCTTTATAGAGTTACTTTATATTCGTCCTGAAGGTATCCCTGAAGTTACACAAAATGTGGCCATTTTACTAGATGACCTCCCTATGGACATTCAACTTTCGAACTGTTTGTTCCACTTGAGAGGAGTTATTTCGTTTGTTGGGGGATCAGATACTCCTCAATCCATAGGACATTACGTAGGGGTATGCAGGCGACTGAATCATAAGTGGCAGGTATACAATGACTTAAACGACAAAGTTTCAAGCATACCAGGGAATAAACCGTTGCCTTGCCAGATTTTGATATATACAATTTAGTAATGTACAATTGAGGTATTCTTGTTCACTGGTGCTGCTAAAACTATTTTCCCGTTAAAATCGTATCTTGGATTCTGAAATCCACCGCTGTCGAGATTCATCGACGTAACATGGAGAGCAGACATGGAGCATTCGACGAATACTGTAAAAATTGCAATTTGTAGACAGTCAATTAGCACTGGTATTCTTGACAGAGGCTAACGGTGATTTCTCCTGGCTGATTTTTTGGGCTGCCTCGTGAAGTCGTGAGGGCATCCCTTGGTGGATTTCAAAAGGTACTCAGGCTAGGGTATTCCATGGTGTATGCAGTTGCCTCGAGTAATTCAAAAACACTGAGCAATGCAACTACCGCAAAATCTAGATTTCAGGTCAGAAATCCTTAGGAAACTCAAACGGAATGTATAAAAGTGCTTAGAGAAAATTTCGACAATACTGAGGAGCAAGCTCTAAATTTTCCGCCCCAGTGGCGTACTGCAGACGAGTGACCGCTCGTCTGAAATGGGACCGGCTCGAGTCCCGGATGTGTCATAAGGCCTGTCCTACAGCACCAGCTGTTTCTTCCTTGTAACCAGTTACCCCAAATTAGGGAAGAGAGACTGCTTCTAGAGAAGGGTTGCTCGAAAAACTATCGTTCAATTAATAATCGGTTTAAAATGTTGTTGGCCGGCGTACCTACCTAAAAAATGGAAAATCCTGCTCGTACTACCAGAATTTTAAAATACTTGTAAAAATGTCGTTAATATTGAAGAGTTTGACGAAGTGTGCCATTTCGTTAAGTTAGCGTTCTAGAATAAATAATAGAATATCAAAAATTACTATAAATTTATACTTGATAAGAACATTTCATCGACTTTTCCAAACTATGAAATTACATTAAGCACTTATTTAACATTGGCTTTTTTAATTCCTCTGGTGAAGAAAAAAACACCGGTGGTTTCTTTGTGCTTAAACGAATAAAAAAATACCTTCGTTGTACTTTGTCAAGGAAAATTACGCTGATTAACACTAGTGTGCATTGAACAAGATGTTTTCAAGAATATTGACTACGGAAATATATTTGCCGAAAGAAAGTGCATTTATTTTTGTATATAACTGTCGAAATTCATACAGTGTAATAGAATTTTATTTATATATATTTGTCATCTGTCAACTGACGCCACACCCCGTCCAATTTATATTATCAAAATTTGTTAAACGAAATTTTGTGCTCATAAGTTTTTGGTGACAATAGTTAATACGTAACATTTTACATTTAGGTGTAGTTTGAATAAAGACATATGCATTTAAATACGTATCTTCATCTATTTTAAAGACGTCTCCGTAAACTTTTTTGAGTAATTCTTTCACACCCCTTATAATAATTTTAAGGTGAGGCCCATATTTTAACTTTCACCTGGCGTCCCAGGCAAGACTTGGGATGACCCTACCTATTATCATGATCCCTATGTTGTAGATATCAGATAACAAAAAAGAATAGAATATCACAATTATTTCTAACGTGTTGTGTGACAGATTTCAAATATTTTTATACTGTCTTTTTTTTTTCATCAGAGTATTCTGGTACTACAAACAAATCCATGATGATTGTTCAAATAATTGCTAAAATGACAAAGAAAAGTGATGAATTTCATAGAATGTGAAGCAACTAATATTCTGAAAAGTGATGATAACATACGTAAAGTGTGCTTTAACTAATATGTTGAAAAACGGAAGTGGACTCATGAGCTCAAGTAAAATTCGGCAGTAACAAATTGTCCCTTTACATTTGAAAGTGCTTCCTTCAAACCCATAAGCTTGTATTCCTAAATATTTTAGCAGCAGGGAAAGAGGAGTTTTCATAAATTCTCTCACAAGTAAGGCGAGAGTACATTTGCCCCAGAATTTTAAATTAGCTGATTTGCATTCATTTCTTGATGTCTGTAGTTTTCTTCTTTTCCCCCTATGTTTTTGTGATAATAGTCAAGCTACCGCGTTGCTGGAGTATTACTGGTACCTTGGCCAGTCTTCAGGACTCAAGTTTCTGGTTTCTTTAAGGCCAAATCGTTATGATAGATGAAATGATTTTAGCAGTGGTACTTTTACGTAAACATTTAAACCTCATCGCAATACTACGGTACTGTGAATGACGACCTAGGTGTACTCTAACTTCGATTCCAGAAGCCAATATGTAAGTTCCTCTGCTAAACCTTTAAGAGAAGTGAACGCCTGTCCTTTATGTTTATCTGTGCAAATATCTCGTAAATGAGAACACAAGATTTGAAGTTCTGTTAGCTCTTTGTCAGTTCCAAAACAAAAACAGGCAGAACTCCTGAAAAGTTTATTTCTGCCTCGTTGCATTAGTGTCGTGTCATTTTGTCCAGGATAAATTATTCGCCTACAGTAGTTCCTCGTGGAAAAATTTATTGCCCTTCCAATGTGTAATACTTTCATGTCGGATGGAGAGAAATGCATGATTTTCATTATGTCTCTCCATCCTTATCTCTGTTCGGCGAGATCGCTATTACCGTTTTAAAACGTTGAACTGTGAAAATCCCTACTCTGCTGCGTACGGCTAAATGTGCATTAAAAAATTTCAAACATGGCACTTCTTCCGATCATTCGTCGGGAAGCAAGTTTTTCTGTTCGTTTGCTGAAACGATATCACCGCCCCTAAGCAGGGACGTCGCCAAGGAGTTGCGAGGGGAAATTTTTCTTGCCTACCCTGCCGCTCACCCAGTTTAAGGTGTACCATTTTTTTATTTTTTACTTTAAAATATAATCTGGGCTTTGGCAAGTAATAATGAGTCCCGTCTTTTTCGCCGTGTAATACTTTCCCCGAGGAAGCGCTTTGTTACAGTCTCCGCAGAAAGGCCATCAACATATCATCCGAAGAGCCATAAAATTCCATAGTCCAGTCTTCCAAATCCTTTGTTTAAGTCTTGTTTCATATTATAATAGTATGGCCAGGGCCAAATGAGGAGAGTGGATAGGAATTCACTGAAACGATATCTCCGCTCCTAAGGATATACAACATAAATATGGATATATTTATTTGTACTTATTATCCCTAAGTCAATGGGGTTATGATTATTCCTCGTGTATTGTCCATAATGTGTACATACATGTATATCAGGTTTCTTTTTCTGATTATTCATCTGTATTAGGAAATGACTTATATACTGAGCGTTTGTTTCGATTGTTTATGCGTGTATGTGAGTCATTGTACTGTATAATGATATGTATTATGTTCTTCGAATTGTCCATCTTGTCTTCCATCATTGCTAGTATACAATGCATTCATGATGTTTCATTACCCCATAAATGGTCGGAATATGGAGCGTTGAAGTGTCTTATGCTATTATCGTTGCTCACTGGTACCTTTGTCACTGTGCGCTCCGATGCTTCTTGTACATTATTCTCTGTGACCAACTAACTGCTTGAGTGATAATAAAAAAACTGCCGTGTAACCCATTGCATTTGTACTTTGCTGATTAACAGCGATAGCTGTATATCGTAAAATTTTCAGTCGTTATTCGGAAGCTCACGCTCTGAAGGAAACGAAACTGCCTTCATAATTTGCGTGAATTATCCACATATTTACCGTTTGTACATGCACGATATAGAGACCCAACGGTTACAATAGAGTGGCAATTTAAAAAACTTTTATACAAACATAAATGTCAAACAAGAGTACCGCAGAAATTTCCGTAAATTTCCTTGGAAATCGGCACATTTTTTGCGGAAGTATGAAATGTGTTGTATTGTATAGTTATTTCGGGGTATCTGTTTGTAGTATTTCATCATTAGTTTTCAAACAGAATCAAATAAAAAAAATGCAAACTACAGGGAAAATCTAGTTGTTCCATTTCTGGAACTGAATTCTCTCAATCAAAGATATAGATAGTAGCAAATTCAAATACCTCAATGGAAAACGAAATCCTCTGAAGAAATACTTTTCAGGGGTTTAGCGGGTGCCATTTCCCATTGATGTATTGTTAAAAATAGCCATCTGTTCAGAAAACTTGAAAATTGGAAGTCTAAACGCTCTGAAGAATTATCTCTCCAGGGGGTTGCGATCTCTTCGGTTTCGTTTCCCATTGATGTATTGTTCAGAATGGTCAACTTTTAGAAAAATTGGAAATCGCAACCCATTGAAGAAATAATTCTTTAGGGGGTTTCGTTTCTCATTGCTACACTGCTCAGAATGGCCATCTGTTCAGAAATTTTAAAAACTGCATCGATCTGTCACGGGAATTCAACTCGTTTCGTCCGATTTCCGTTCGAGCATGTTACCGTTGCACAACCCACTACAACAATTGCCAAGAAACTCAAGCTAAGTAGCTCTATCGAAATAATATGAATGTGTATGACACTGTATAATCGAACGGAAATCGGGAGATGAGGGTTCTATTCGCGATCCAGGTCAATGCAATTTTGAAACTTTCTGAAGATATGGCTTCATCGAAATACTGCAGCGTTGTGCCGACAAGGACGTTTATTAATTCAAATATGTTATAACAGCCCCTAGTGGGAAAATGGTGCACCAAGAAAATAAAAACAGCAAGCAGATACGTTTGGTCGCAGTTGCAGTAACTTATGGTAACAGAATATTTTAAATTCAAGCTATAGACGTTCACGTAACGCAGAATTAAAAATCTAAAGCCACATCATCTGACCAAAAACTTTGCATCAGGCAACTTAGAAAATAAAAGAAACCCATTTTTTTGTCGTAATTATAGCTGTCGATTATAAACTTTTTGCAAATTACGCAAATGCGACATGCATTCGTCCGAGAAGGGTCCGTGTTCGAATCCCAACGACAAGGCGTAAATTTTGTATTTGACTTACGGCATTGGTTCTCTCTCTCGCCTAGAACAAGTGGTCCTAAATTATGGACGGATGACTATTTATAGCCCATCAGGGTGACATATATCATCATCATCATCATCATTGTCAACCATTATCAATTCACTGCTGGACGAAGATTTCCTCAAGTTTCTTCCACAACGGTCTGTCTTGTGCCAGTCTCCTCCGTGTTACTCCCGCATACTTTTGAATATATATACTGTACACGCTTTTGAAAACATTTTGCTGGGCTATAAGTAGTCGCCCGTTCCTAATTTAAGGCCACTGCTTACAGTCCATCGTCAGAGCCACTGCTTACAGCCCATACTCAGAGCCACTGACGTAAAACAAACACGACATTCATGCCTCACAGGAATTCTAGCCCGGATCCATCTCGGATGGATGGTCAGAAGCCAGAAATCATAAACTGCTTTCCAATGAAATATTTTTCGACCTCCCTAACCCTCAAACTTTAGTTTAATCATTTTTTCACACTACTGATCGAATATCATATACACTAGTGTGCAAAACTTAAGCAACAACGTCGTTTGACAGCATACAGTCATGACAGGGGAGACAAAGGCGATTTGCGGGTTGTACAAGGGAACAACAACTCATGATAAAGGTGATGCATATGCAAATAGCAGGAGTTCGACGTCAGAGGTGACGTGAGGGCACGTAAACTGCGTGGAGGCAGCGCGCGCAGTGCCAGCCGACTACAAAAGACGGCGGACAGAGGCATTTCCAGACATTCGCTGCAAGTGAAAGTGTGATCGATCGTGCAATATGGCTAGGAGAAACCATCAGGATGCCTTTACACGTGGTAGAATGATCGGCAAGCTGGATGAGGGGCGTGCCGTGATGAGTGTTGCCCAAGAGTTTGGAATCGATAAAAGTGTAGTGTCAAGAGCTTGGAAAGCCTACCGAACGACAGGTGCAGCTGTACGAAAGGTAGGTGGTGGTCGCCCCAGGAAAACAACGGCGAGTGACGACCGATATCTCGTCGTGCAAGCGAAAAGAGACCGGAACCAGACAGCTGGCAGCATGGCGCAGCGGTTGCGTACAGCAACCGGACGACAGGTATCCCGGTTTACTGTGGCCAGACGCCTTCATAAGGGTGGGCTATATGCCCGCCGGCCGGAACGCTGCATACCATTGACAGCAGCCCTTCGGCGGCACCGTTTACAGTGGTGCCGCGAACATGCATACTGGACACCTTATCAATGGAGTCACGTCCTCTTTACCGATGAGAGTTGTTTCAGTCGGACAAACGATTCTCAGCGCCAGTTGATCTGGCGAGAGGTAGGGACACGCTTTCATTCCACGAACATCAGGGAACGAGACCGTTGGGGTGGTCCTGGCGTACTTGTGTGGGGTGGCATTATGCTGAACGGTCGGACGGAGCTCCACATTTTCTACACAGGTTCCGAAACCGGAGCGCGTTACTGTGATGAGATCATCCGCCCCCACGTGCGTCTGTTCCGAGGTGCCATTGGTCTAGACTTTGTTTTTATGGACGACAACGCTCGCCCACACAGGTCCCAAGCAGTTGAGGACCTGTTAGATTCTGAAGATATTCGCAGAATGGAGTGGCCAGCGTGCTCCCTGATTTAAATCCCATCGAACATGTGTGGGATGTTTTGGGGAGACGCCTGGAGGCACGATCGTTTCCCCTGGAGAACACCAGACAACTGACACAGATGCTCATCGAGGAGTGGGAACTGTTACCTCAAGAACTGTTGGATCATCTGGTGTTGAGTATGGCCAGACGGTGCCACGCAACCATTGCACTTCGGGGAGGTCATATCCCGTACTAAGAGACTTTGGACTGTTGTTCTCCCTCATGGACTGTCGGTTAGGTGTACGAATGCCGTGCTGTCAATAAACCATTTTCTGCTGCCTGCCTTCGTGTATGCGTTCAATTCATTTGTTTGCTACGCTGCTTTCGTCATCCTTTAGGTACTGCATTGTGCCTCTGTAGTGTGAATTTCATGTTTCACAGGTGAGTTTTCGCGGAATTACGTCAAAATCAGTAAAGTTGCTTAAGTTTTGCACACTAGTGTACATTAGGGCGGTGCGAAGAAACAAACATTTTTGATTCTCAAACGCCCTAGTGTTCAACAACTGTGGTTGGTGGTCAGTATGCCACAGCTTAATTTGTTTTTGATTCAGATAATATCTTTCGCCTGCGCTTTTACATCAAAATTTCGAAGTTTTAGCCAAAAATCAAAATTTTTAACTAGAAGCAAATACGTTTCACTTTCGCAGGTTTTTCATTTATAGAAGAACTCCGGTAAGTAATATAAGACTGTAAAAATATTTCTTCTGGTCATAGAAGACCCCTAGGCACAGGGGCGTCACGTTCATATTGTTGGGAAACCTGTCAATTTGCGACTGATTCGGAGAAAGTTTCAGACAGACAGGCGCTTGCTGCATTCTTAGCATTGCAACGATTTCATTTGCGGCTCCTCGCTACTAAAAAGTACCCAGTACTCGCCACGCGGAGGCGGCCGCAATGGATTCCTTAGAATGCTGGCCCAACCACCCAACCATATGTGAGCATGGGGTAACTTCCACCTATTTTAGGCGTTTTGGCTTCTACGGTTTCAAGTGCGCCTTCGTTTCAAAAGTGAGCATTTTTGCTCTGTCCTGCAGTCTTGCTCATACGTATATACCCATCGTGAGATAGTAGTCCACAGACTTTATTCGATGCTTGCGTCACCTCCTGAACAGCTCGTTCCACTGCCTGTCTATGGCACAGTAGGAGACTATTATCAGAGACGGGAGATGCAGGGTCTGAGATGATATTTTGCAGTTCTTTCTCTGAGATATCCATCGTTACTGGAGGCCCAGTGATAACATCAACATTCCAAAAATCAAATCGACTTAACTCTCTGCCTTAAAATTCAGTTTAAGAAGTGAAAATATTCTGATCCCCTCCGACTCGCTCTTCTTCGTGGCAAGGATCTTCGGCGCAGCATCTTGGCGGACTTCAGATTGATCATCATGGAATATGGACAGTAGCAGGCTTTCTGGATGAGAAAAGTACCCATTATCCTGCAGAACTTTATGAACGACAGTGGCTTCCCTCTTAGAGAGGTACTTGATAGCGTTGCAGGTTTCCCACAGTTTTCTGAGTGCGTCAATCAGCGTGTGTTTTCATTTGATGGTAAATCACATTGAAGCGTACATTTTCATGATGAAAGTGGCCAAGATCTTGAGATTTTGAGAAGGTCTTCTGGTCCCAATGCCCAATCTCGAAATTCGGTCGGCTGTGGTGACCCATAGTGCATGATACAGAGTTCCGGGACTGATCTCTGCCAAGTCGGTGGGGCATTCCTCAGATGACACTGCTTTGCATACATACACTGAAGAGCAATTGAATTAGAGACAGCTGGCGTTACGCAAATGTGGCGCTGTGAGCGGCCCTGTAAACGGAAACGGCATGACGTATGCAGCGATCTGACAATATAAGGAGTGATGCGACGGGAATCAGTAAGAGTCTCACGCAGTATGGGTAAGACGAAGGATCTAACCGCATTTGATCGTGGGAAAATTGTCGGGGCCCGACGAATGGGTCACTCCATCTCGGAAGTCGTGCAGGCACTGCCTCCAGCACTTCGTCCTTTTGTACATAAAATAAAGAAAAAACTACTGCGGTTCAAACGAAGAAGAAGGCGTTCTTTCCGGTTCATACGATTTACAAATAAATGGCTGTCCTGAAATATGAAATATTCATAATCAGGGAATCGGCATGGGGAGGGGTTCCACAACATCCTTATTAAAATATCTCAAAAACTATTGTGGTTCAAACGATAAAAATGGAGTTCATTTCGGTTCATACGATTTACTAACGAATGGCTATTTTGGAATTTTAAATTTCCATGGTGGGGGGCTGGTGAAATGGTCTGTCTGTGTGCGTATATGTAAATTCTCAATATTATTTATTAAATATTTCCAAAACTATTGCGGTTCAAACGATAAAAATGGAGTTCATTTCTGTTCATACGATTTACTAACGAATGGCTATTTTGGAATTTTAAATTTTCATGGTGAGGGGAGGGGGCGAAATGGTAAGCCTGTATCATTATTTTTTTTATATCTCAAAAACTATTACGGTTCAAACGATGAAAATGGAGTTCTTTTCAGTTCATACGATTTGCTAACGAATGGCTTTCTTGAAATTTTAAATTTCCATGGTGGGGGGGGCTGGTGAAATGGTCGGCTCCGAATTTTCTCACTCCTTTTTTATTTAATATTTCCAAAACTATTGAGATTCAAACGATAAAAATCGAGTTCATTCCGGTTCATACGATTTACTAACGAATGGCTGTTCTGAAATTTTGAATTTCCATGGTGGGGGGGGGATGGTCGATCTCTGTGTGTATATGTAAATTCTCAATTTTATTTATTAAATATCTCAAAAGTTGTTGCGGTTCGAACGATAAAAATGGAGTTTATTCCGGTTCATACGATTTACTAACGAATGGTTATTTTGAAATTTTGAATTTCCATGGGGGGGGGCTGGTGGCTGGTGAAATGGTCGGTCTCTCTGTACATATACAAATTATCAATATTATTTTTTAAATATTTCAAAAACTATTGCCGTTCAAACGATAAAAATGGAGTTCATTCTTGTTCATACGATTTACTAACGAATGGCTATTTCGGAATTTTGAATTTCCATGATGAGGGTGGGGGTGAAATGGTAGGCCTGTAACATTATTTTTTAAATATCTCAAAAACTATTGCGGTTCAAACGACGAAAATGGAGTTCTTTTCGGTTCATACGATTTGCTAACGAATGGCTATTTTGAAATTTTGAATTTCCATGGTGGGGGAGGGGGGCTGGTGAAATGATCGGGCTCTCTGTATATATGCAAATTCTTAATATTATTTTTTAAATATCTCTAAAACTATTGCGGTTCAAACGATAAAAATGGAGTTCATTCCGGTTCATACGATTTACTAGTGAATGGCTATTTTGGAATTTGGAATTTCAATGGTGAAGGGGAGGGGGTGAAATGATAGGCCTGTAACATTCTTTTTTAAATATCTCAAAAACTATTGCGGTTCAAACGATGAAAATGGAGTTCTTTTCAGTTCATACGATTTACTTACAAATGGCTATTTTGAAATTTTGAATTTCCATGGCGGGGGGGGGGGCTGGTGAAATGGTCGGTCTCTGTGCGTATATGTAAATTCTATTATTTATTAAATATTTTGAAAACTGTTCCGGTTCAAACGATAAAAATGGAGTTCATTCCTGTTCATACGATTTACTAACGAATGGCTATTTCGGAATTTTGAATTTCCATGATGAGGGGGGGATGGTAGGCCTGTAACATTATTTTTTAAATATCTCAAAAACTATTGCGGTTCAAACGACGAAAATGGAGTTCTCTTCGGTTCGTACGGTTTGGCAACAAATGGCTATTTTGAAATTTTGAATTTCCATGGTGGGGGGCTGGTGAAATGGTCGGTCTCTCTGTATATATGCAAATTCTCAATATTATTTTTTATATATCTCAAAAACTATTGCGGTTCAAACGATAAAAATGGAGTTCATTCCGGTTCATACGATTTACTAACGAATGGCTATTTCGAAATTTTGAATTTCCATGGGGGGGGGGGGGGCAGGTGAAATGGTCGGCCTCCTATATTTATATGTAAATTATCATTATTATTTGTTAAATATCTCAAAAACTATTGCGGTTCAAACAATGAAAATGGAGTTCATTCCGGTTCATACGATTTATTAACGAATGGCTATGCTAAAATTTGAAATATCCATTTTTTGGGGGTACCATTTCACCAGCCCTCCACTTTGTTTTTTAAATAACTCCAAAACTATTGCAGTTCAAACGAAAAAATTGAGTTCATTCCGGTTCATACGTGGTACAAACGAAGGAAAAAATGAAATGAAAGTATTCTAGGCATTTCAAAAATGCACGAAAAATAAATGTCCCATATATTGATTTTTCCAACATTTAATCTGATTATAATCTAATTTTATTTTACAAAATTATTCAAAATACAGTTGAAGTCACATTTGCACATAAAATTCAAACGTATTACATTTAAATCGCTTTCTTACGTATGTTGAATATACAATATTGATATCTGTAATGGCGACTTCTTACTTATTTAATTGACTCTATGATCTGTAAAAATAATAAGCCATTGCTTTACTTTTTTTAAATGGAACTAGTGGTGCGCCTCTAGGCTGGCAGAGTAGCGCTCCCAATTGTTCAATACTTTTTGTGCTGTATCGATTCAAAGATATTGGCCAGTTTACAGTTTTTGTTTCTCTCCCGGTGAACTCCCTGTTAGATTTTTGCAGAACTGTTTTCAGTTTCCTTCTATTTTTATTGAAGGATTTGCTTCGCCGCCATTACGAAGTTTCCAAGTCCTTTTACTGTCGTTATTTTTTGGAAGGGCGGACTTTTGTCGTTTGAACTTATAGCAGTCGTTTGAACTTATAGCACTTACTAAATTTACCGCCAAGGGAAACAAAAGCGGTCCAAAAAGCATTTCGGACTTTAAGACCTACCAGCATGCCAATTTTTAGATCTTTGGGTTATTTAGAAGTGGTCTAACAGTTCGCGAAAAGTTCAAGCAGACAATGTTCCAAAACCACCATTTTCATTTTTTTTTCATTTTTTTTTTTTTTTTGGTTTCGTACTTTTCTAGGTATACGGACCTTAGACCTATTTTTCAGATCTCTACGTCATTTAGAAGTGGTCGAACAATTCGCGGACGAACACACTCGCATTTTCCCTCTTTGCTTTTCATATACGAGGCAAAAGCCGATATTTGCATAGGTATTCACGAATGCAGGCAGAAAACGCCGAACTTTTATAAAAAGGTCCCTAGGTCATTAAGCATTGCGCCATTACCAGTTTGGTATTGTTGCCTGTTCTTTCACCCAATGAGAAGAGAGTGCTAAAAATAGCTTCGTCACCATGGCAGCAGGTCACGGGACCAGAATGTTCCTCTGTGGTTATCGTGAAGACAGACAAGCCGTTCGTTTCTTTTCTTTGCGTCTTTTAAAAATGCTTAAAAATCAGAAAATAAGTTCTTCTTAATTTTTTTTTCTAAAAAAGGGATGACAGTTGTAAGTTTATGCTGAAAAAATTGCAATGTGTTATGATTTATAGTTTGCCATATATCCATTTTTTTAAATGGATCCCATCGCGCAAAAGAGAATTTTGTGAAACTCAAAAATTTAATTTCTCATAAACTAAATCGAAATTCAAAAAAAGAGCGACGAGGTGCAAACATTGGTCATGCCACTACATGCCTACAAAGTTTCGTGGTTCTGTTGCTGTTAGTGGGTCCGGAACGCGACCTGATAGCACTTTTTTGCTTACCTTAACTTTGAAATAAAATAGCTCTTGAAGTATCGCGAGAATCGAAAAACGGTATATTTCAGCGTGTTTTCCAAACACTTCTCTACAAACGATGCAAAATTTCGTATTTTTGTGCTCAATACGTTTTGCGCTGCGACGTAGGAAAGCAAGAGTGTCGCGAAATTTCTGAAACAGCGGCAACAGCAGCAGCGGAGGCAGTTACTTTTTTTTTAAATAGAGAGACGGTTTATTTCAGTGTGTTCTCCAAACAATTCTCAACAAACGATGTAAATTTCGTATTTTTGTGTTCAATACGTTTTGTGCTGCGAGCTAGGAAAGCAAGAGTGTCGCGAAATTTCTAAAACAGCGGCAGTTACTTTTTTTTAGAATAGAGAGATATTCTTTTTTGTCATAATGCCAAAACTACTATAAAAAAATATTTGGCAAAAACTTGTTCTCCTTGGTAACATATGCGACATAGTTTTTTTCACAGGTTTTAATTTCCTTTCGCCGTTTAGACATCACGCTAGTTATTACTGCCGAAAATTGCCGGAACTTCAGATAGAGGGTTATTCAAAATTATTCATTTTATTTCAAAAGAGCATAATTTCATACCTATCAATTGTGCATGACTTCTACATACACTAAGTGAAAGAAGAAGTCTCCGAGTTTTAGTAGGCCACTGTGAGAGGCTCCACTGTCGCTGTGCCTTCGCGAGAGATAGTCTTTGAAAAAATGGTAATAGTACACTGTTGGACAATTGCTAAGGACTGATCATAAACGGCTATATAGCGCATAAAAAAGTAAGTGTGGTTGGATACCAAGTGAAATAAAATAATATCAGAATGCCAGGACATTACAAGAAAGACAATTTATTGTGCTCTGAAATCCAGAAGGCTTTGGAACGTGTTCAAGGGACAAACAGGCTATTTTGTGCAGAATACGTAAACGTGAAAAAAATACAATTACCGTCCGCAGGCGTTCCGGCGTAAGATGTCAATACAGGATATGGCCACCATGGAAAGCGATGCAAGATTCCACACGTCGTGTCATGCTTTGCACAACATTATCAAGCAGCTGTTGGGGTAATTTATCCCATTCCTCTGTCAGTGCACGGATGAGGGTGTCCTTGTTTATTGGAGGGCATTGGCGACCAGCAAGACTCCTCCCCAAAGCATCCCACACATTTTCAATGGGATTCAGATCTGGAGAACGTGCTGGCCATACGAGGCGTTGAATATTCTCGCTCTCAAGACACTCCCGGACAGCGACTGTTCGATGACATGTTGCGTTGTCGTCCATGAAAATGAATCTATCACCGACAGCACCACGGAACATGCGAACATGAGGTAGCAGAACATCATTAATGTATCGTTGGCCAGTCATAGTCCCAGTTGGAAGCACATAGAGGGACGTACGGCCATTGATCATGATGCCAGCCCATACCATGACACTACATGTCGGATATCGGTACCTTTCCTGTATGTTTGCTGGACAATATGCAGTACCACTATCACGCCAGATCAGTTGTCGTCGACAATCAGACGATAGACTGTATCTACTCTCATCTGAGAAAAGGACAGCAGACCAGTCGTTATCAGTCCAATTGGGATGTTGATGGCACCATTGCAAACGGGCGGTACGGTGACGTCTGGACAATGGGATGCACACAACAGGGCGGCGGGCGTATAGTTCTCCTTCATGCAAACGTCTGGCGACAGTTTTTCGAGAGATCCGCTTGCCAGTAGCAGCCATAAACTGATTTGCTACCTCCCTAGCTGTGCTGCGCCGGTGTCTTTTTGTTGATAGCACTATGTACCGATCTTCTGCAGGTGCTGTACTGCAAACACAACCTCCCCCGTGACGTTTGCTACACTCTCCATTTGTTTGAAATGATTTACAAAGCCTTGAAACAACACTGAGGCTGACGTCGAACTCCCTGACAACATCTGTTATTTTTCGCCCTTCTTCAATCTTGCCAATAATACGACCACGCGTAAAATCATCTAGGTGATGTCGGGAAGACATACTGAAAATTGCAAGTTCGTCAATTGTTTCTTTCCCTTTCAACTTTGCGTTTGAACAACAACGGTCAATACGCGTCAAATCCTTTATATCTCTTATCAGCGCTATGACGTCACGAACACGTTCGGCAATCCAAAATTTGCATACGCACAACACGTCTTACTGTATCCCTCACTAAAGCTAATTTCCACATTTTCCTGCCTTCCATTTTATGGTTGCTATCGTTGCTATTGTCATCCGTCCTTAGCAATTGTCCGGCAGTGTACTACAGAAGATTTTTTGTGTGCTGTAGTTTTCAAGGTGTGAATCGGTAGTCACACGGCAGCGCGAATTTTGTAAATGCTATGGAATTGGTCCACCTGGGGCTCGAAGTATCCGTCGGAGGTGTCGGCAGTTCCAGGAAACAGGATGTTTGTGTAAAGGTAAAAGCACAGGACGACCGCGCGTGTCTGACTATAATGTGCAAAGAATCAGAGTTTCCTACTTAGACCGAGGAAGTCAACCAACCGCGCCAGTCAAGAACTGGGAATCCTCACAATGCAGGTTGTAACTGCTGCAGGCTCTAAAGACAGGACACAAGTTAAAGCGACAGAACTTTTACCAACTTATGGAGGATGCCATGGAGGACAACATTTTTGCTCCCGCTTGGTGTTCAGTGGTAAAGCAACTTTTCACATAAATGGCAAAGTGAACCGCAACAATATTCGGGTTTGAGGCATGTAGCACTCACGTGCAACAATCGGGAGCGAGCGCGACTTACCTAAGGTCTTCTGCGCGATTGCCCAAGCAAAGGTGTATGGACCTTTCTCCCTCTTTTTCTTTTTTTCGGAAAGCACAGTGACTGGCAACTCATATTTCGATATGCTGCACAAACTGGTATTTCCACAATTGAACGAAGATTCCGGGGACTACATTTCCCAGCAAAATGGGGCGCTGCCTCATTGGCATTGCGCTGTTCGGCGTTTCCTTAACTAAGTGCTTTCTCACTTTTGGATTGGTCGCAGCGGACCGCATGACTTGGAGCGCTATACAGCTGTCCGCCTAAGACCACAGAACTCATGTCGTGCGAATTCTTCTTTTGAGGACAGGTTAAGGATACTGTGCGCAAAGTTGCCTACAAACCTCGATGAGCTCAAAAAAATCATTGTTACTCCAGTGAAGTCAGCGACAACAGACATGCTCGAGCGAGAATGGGAGAAAATAGACTATCGTCTCGACGTTCCTCGTGTGACTGACTAAGGGAAGTCACATAGAGCACTAATAAAATGAGAGACAAAACTCATACAGTTTCTCTTTCGGTTGATGTATTCTGACACTGTATTTGTAAACTTCGAAAACGTAGTCATTTGAAATCGGATGAATCATTTTGAGTAACCCTATATATTTTTTGCAGAATTTTGCACATAAAATCTGGGATATTCAGCTACGTAATTAAATGTTTATGTAATTTGTAACGTTGATTATCATGCAAAGATGCCACGTGATTATTCTACTTTTTGAAAGAGATACTTTTGTAAATTGATCTAAGTGAAAAGTTCGAGAGAAACGTGCTGTCAGATCGGGACTGTGTTGAACCAGAAGGGGCCATTTCTAAGATTTTTTTTTAAACTTAGAGAAGCTGGTGAAAGCTACCACAATGAAAAGCCCTTGTAAACCGTTCAAGACGGTAAAGATGTACCACATCGCGTGGTTGTCTATGACAAGCGCGAGAACTGCGGACAACCAAAGAATGCCCATTACAAGGGCTAGTTTGCAAAATGTTATAAAATACTTTTGTATCTTATTTTTTTTAGAACTGTTAGCTTTCGTTCTGTTACTGTAAATTCTATAAACGCTGAGGCCAAATAGAATAACATTTAGAGCAATGATTGCGAACACCGGACCTAAAAAGAAAGCCCATTGTGCCAAATATTCATTGAACCAACAGTTTGCTTGAGCAAAGTGAGGCTTATACTCTTCGGGCAGTCCCTGCACATTGCCGAAAATCAAAGCCACTGTGGCAAATATTAAAGAAATTCCCCAAGAATACGCTCCAAATTTGCAGAATTGTTTGCAATGAAATTTCGTCAGCGGCCTCATGAGAGCTACAGTGGCTTGATATATGGCCTTGTAGAAGTTGAAAGCGATTGCGTTCATCCACATAACAGAAGACAGGATGTAGAAATGCGAGAGGAAGGCTAATGCAACGCATGCCGGACGAGAGGATTTGATATCTTCATCAATTCCAACTAGGAAAGACAGATATCCTATAAACAAGGACAAACAGAGACTTGCTAAACAATATCCTGGCATGTTCTTCGCACTTGGAACGACAACAAAATAAATCAAGTGGAGAAACAGCCCTACGAGTGATATCCCCACAGTAATCTGAGTTAAATAAAATAATATTACATCTCCGTCCTCTTGTTCATGTGCGCAAACAAACAAGACCCCACAAGATATGTCATAGAAGAAATCGTTCAAAGTTACATCCCAAACTTCTATATACACTATGCCATTATCCATTGTATAAAATTCTGTAGGCACCTCTATATGTTCAAAATAGTTGCAATAACTTTCGTGTTTCGTCATTCTGCAATGGCGTATCCATTCCTCTTCGTTCAATGCAGACCATTCGTAAATGCAGGTGATGTTTCCTGTTTCTGAAGTTCCGTTATTCTGCAGATCCACGTTTAAGAATGACGTTGAAAAAAATTTTCCTGTGTATTCTCTACACATTATCTTGGAAATAGATATAAAAAGTAAAAGGTAGTGAGTTCAACTAGTATTCATACGCATGTCGAATTATATAAGCAAACCCTTTCATTTAGGAATGTTTGGGGACTGTTGGAAGCGGCATAGAAATGTGAAACGACAATGTTTTTTTAGGATGTTTTTTAATCCAAACTGCTGAATTTAGACTAGAGTAGTTTAATAGAACAGATGCATTTATTTCGCAACAAATTTATTCATTGTGGAATTCTTTCAAGTGATTGAAAAGGACTAAATCATCAAAATTAGTATTGTGACATGGCACATTTTTTTAAACATGCAGACGTGCTTGAAACACTACTTCATCGTGAAGCATATCTGGTACAAGCACAAAAATAAATTTTTATTCTTTATGCACAGTTTGCTTCGGTTGTGATAGATGACCACTCTTTTGAACAATATAATTAATTTTCTGTTTTGTATCTGCAGTCTTCGTAAGAAATTACGACTTAAAGCATGTTACAGATGAATTGTTGTTTCTGCCACTTCATTCTTAGTTATATTTTTCAAAACTAACTTGGTGTTTCCCTGCTTGCCAAACAAAGAAAAAAATCGTGAAACACCTGCACTATATAAATCAGAAAGAGTTACATATCTTTAAAAATTCACAGAAACGTAACTTTGTAGCTTACTACGTAGGTAACGATACTCTGGTACTCTTTGACTGTTCCGTAAGTAATATTATTGATTTTATTACTTTTAACTAAGCAATATCCATTGAAAAATGACTGAAGAATATAATAAACACAGAAGCACCAATCCTTCGAAAGAGGAAAACTGTCGTTTCTCAGTCTATGTAGCCAGATCTATCAGGAACACTGTCAGTGTCTTCCCTTAAAATAAATACCATTAAAATTAGAGTTTAGGCACGCTTGTGAACTTATTCAATACAGAAACTGAAGGCATACAGGTGGAAGGCATACATCTTCGTTTGTAGTATCTAGAACGTTTTTCTTTTGATAGCGAGGCATGAATGGAAGAGGATTATTGGTCTCTTGAAAAGATTCACCATCGCACATACTAAGAACCTGCAGAAGAAATGAAAGGCAAAATCTATAGTTTTTCCAATACAAACTGCCTGACGGAACTGAAAACTTAGAGGAAAATACAATGCACAAAACAAAGTCAACAATAATTTACAACATAATTTCTAAAAATAAATGAGAAATAATTCAATTTATTCATTACTGAACTTCTATTTCTTCTCGTTACGATCACCAACAATTGGATTTGCATTCGCATGCCTATGAAAACACAAATCTGTCGGTGACGAAGATCGAATCCTTTCACTCCGGAGTAAGTTGCTCTCCCAACAAAACTACACGGACAGAATGTATGGCTACAGACTTGCCGTCTTGACACGTGCTTTAACTCTGTAGTACGTCACATCATATCGTTCTTAATTTCGTTTTGTTGTTGAAGCGAAGAACGAATTTTCATTAATTCTAGACGATGTGTAGAACAAAGATCACACATTTTTCGAAGAACCCGACTGCTGGAACATTCATTTTTACGTTGGGGCGCCAATGTGAAAACGTAAATTTGTCCATGAAGGGGATCGAGGCCGCGCTCCCCTCAATCCGTAGTAAGTTGCTCTCCCAACAATGCTACACGGACAGAATGTATGGCTGCAGATTTGTCGTCTTGACACCTGCTTTACCTCTAAAGTACGTCACGTGCCACGTCAGTGCTACTGTGAAGGAGTAAAATAAAAAAAACTGTAGACATGATCTGATGTCTTCGATTAGTAAGCAAACAAGGATGATGACACCGAATTTTCGGTTTTAATGAGCACGTCTTTTTAATCCTTTACGACACAAATAAAATTCATCAAAGCTATTCAACGTCAATGAAACCTGTCAGAAAAAGAAAATCAACATTTTTAATGGATGTAAATGCACCTACTTTCTTTCACTAGCGGCTGAAAAGTATGTTACCAAAATGAACCAATTGTGTACTAAAGGTTTCTCATAGCAGAAGGGTTGGTTGGTTGATTGTCTGGTTTTTACTGGGGCAAGAACTGCATTGGGTAAAAGAGCGCCTAGTAGAATGAAGATAGATAACAGGGACAAAAAGATCTTCAAATCGAACAATTAGAAGAAGTAATGTAGAGGAAAACATGAGATATAACTCTACGCTTCCTAGCGGAAGAATTTTGTATGATGGAAAGGTTAAAAAAATTCAAAACGTATTCTCCATAGCAAAAGCTATGTTGAGGAAAAACATTTTTGAATACGTCTCCTGGAAGTAAAGGTAGCGAATAAAGAATTTGATATTTACGATCCCTAGCGGGAAAGCTGTGCGTAATTTAAGGAGGATAATGTTCCCTATCTTTATTGAAGTGAATGGCATGCAGTCAAAAAAGAAGTTTTTCGATTGGGTTTTTAAGAGCGGAGATACCGCTGCAAACAGAAGTACAAAAATACCACCTAGCGAAAAAAACTGTGAACTACAAAATATCCACAAGTACAAGTCTAAAGTGTTTCGTAAGGTAAATGGTATCCCGTGTTAAAATAGTTTTTATACCAGACATTTAGGAGGAGTGATAACGAGAAAAACATATTAAATACTTGCGCTTCTAGTGGAGAAAATGTGCATTATCTTGGGAAAGAAATATACACAAAACGTTTTCATAATTAGCAGTATTTGACCAAAAAATAATTTTTTCCATCGGGTTATCTTTCCCGCATATATTACTGCAAATATGCTGTAAACGGAGACGTGAACTAACAACCTATACTGGCGCACTTGCTCTTTAAGAAAGAAATATTTGAGATTACAAGCAGAGCATTTTGCACCAACAACGATCTCCGATAGAAAAATAATTTTTCAAATCGGGGTATTAGAAGCAGAGAGATCGACAACAATAAGATACACATTTACGTGTCTGAAAACCCATGCACCATTTTAAGCAGAAGAAAATCTAAAAAGGTTTTTCATAGTGAAGTATCGGTCCACGGAAGAATTTTTTAAATCGAATTTTCAGAACGCAGATTTTGTTGCAAATACTTCTGAAACTGAAATTATACACGTACAACCCTGGTGGCCAAACCATTCGTTAACAAAAATTAGAAATTTTACTCAGAACGCTTCCCACCAGGAGTTCTATCCGATGCAGAAAAAGTTTTTCAAATCAGATTTCTAGAAGCAGATATATCCAGGAAGTCACAATTTATTTTACGCCCCCTAGCAGAAAATCTATGCAGTATTTGAAAAAGAAACTGCACCCAAAATAGTCTGTTTTTTTTTGTTTTTTTTTTATTGGAGGTTTAACGACCACCGTGAGCAACTCAATGGGCTATGAGCAGTCGCCCGTCCCTAATTTAGGGTCACTGGTTCCAGGGAAGGGAGAGAGCCAGTGCCGTAAGACAAACACAGCATCCATGCCCGACCGGGATTCGAACCCGGACCCCTTACGGACGAATGATCAGAGGCCAGCGCCTTAGACCACTGCGCCACCGGAGCGGCGTCTGCTTTGTCAGTGGCATCGAAAGGAATGAAGAATTTTTTAAATCGGGTAATTAGAAGCAAATATATGGAATAAAATGTCTTTTAAATTCGATATCATCTGCATGTACGCCATCTAGCGTTAAAGTTATGCATCGTAACGACACCAGAAAGCAAAATCATTGTTCTGACATTTTGCAGCTTTCCACTGCAAGAATTTTTCAAATTGGACTAATACTTGCAGAGATATCGTATCCACAGGAGGACAGAAGGACGGGCAAAGTGATACCATAGGCCCGTAATTTTTTCTCAAAAGACGTGCTAAAATGACTTCTTTTGAGTACGTTTCGTAAGAAGTGTATGCTGCTAAGCCACCGGCTAAATGGAACAGGAGAGCTTTCCTCCGCTTAAGATTATCAACTAAAATATTGTTTACATCATACACTGGTGTGCAAAAATTAAGGACGAAGAGGAGAAACTAGCATAACAGCTGAACGAGCAGGCAGAACGTACCGAAAGACCACTCAGGAGATAGACTAGGCTCCGGTACGGTAGGGCATGCGCATATATGCAGCAGGACGTATGGGGGGTGGGGGTATCGGAAGGATATAAAGCACACGGGCGGTGTACGTTCAGCAATTCGGTGAAAGCTATTGCACGGTGTACATCGGTTTAAACGACGTCGAGTTGCTGCCACCGTGTGATATGGCCAACAGGCAATCCAGTAGACGACATCTGGATGACTTTACCCGAGGTCACGTCATTGGGAAGTTGGAAGAAGGTCGAAGTGTGACTAGTGTAGCCGAGGAGTTCGGGATTGCTCACAGAATCGTTTCACGAGCTTGGAGAGCATTTCAAACGACAGGAACAGCTGTCCGAGAATTTAGCAGTGGTCGTCCACGAGCAACCACAGCGGCGGCTGACCGGTATATTGTCCTACAGGCGAGAAAAGACAGAAGGCAGACAGCGGGAGAAATCGCAAGGCACGTGCAACAGACAACTGGACGTCCGTTATCGCGTTTTACCGTGGCCAGGAAGCTGCACAAGGGTGGTCTATTTGCAGGACGACCAGTACGGTGTGTGCCATTATAATACGGTGTGTGCCATTATATTGTATGTGGCGGTATAATGCTTGGTAGCCGTACTGACCTTCACATCTTCCAAGGAGGTTCTGCCACTGGTGTCCGCTATTGTACCGAGGTTCTCCTGCCTCACGTGCGTCTGTTTAGAGGTGCCGTGGGTCCTGAGTTCTTCATGGACGACAACGCTACACCTTATCGTACAGTGGCTGTCGCAGAGCTGTTGGAGAGTGAAATATTCAACGCATGGATTGGCCCGCATGGTCCCCGGACGTAAATTCAATCGACCACGTGTGGGACCTTCTCGGGAGATGCTTGGCAGCACGTCACTAGCCGCCAATAACGATTCCGCAGCTGCGATTAGCGCTACAAGAGGAATGGGC
This sequence comes from Macrothele yani, assembly GCA_039090855.1. NCBI lineage: Eukaryota > Metazoa > Arthropoda > Arachnida > Araneae > Macrothelidae > Macrothele > Macrothele yani. The sequence continues at coordinate 133,210,736 of CM077010.1, read as the reverse complement.
CGCGATGCCTCAACAGCTCCTTGACAACTTCGTCCTCAGCATGGACAGACGTTGTAAATCCTGCAACGCAGTCAAGGGGGATCATATCCCCAACTAAAGACTGGATTTTTTTGGCAGCTGCCTGTCACACGGACGTTTTTGTGTTCTGTCCAGTTGTGCTCGAAGCTACCTTTTCAATAAAGTGCCTTTGTATTCTTTGGATTCCTTGTTTGGACGGTTTTGCTCACATGTTCCATATTCTTACATCTTGGGGATCTTATGGTATGATTTGAGTCGATGTGGAACACTTCTGCACCACGTTACATTCGAAAAACCGTCTGGTCCTTAATGTTTTCACGCCAGTGTAGTTTCTTTTTCTTTTTTGTGTTCTCTTCTCAGTTCCAGAAAGTAAATACTCTCTGTCTTAACCTCTTTTTCTCTAGTTTGTCCTTTTACAGATAAGCCGTTACTGTCCCGGTGGTAGAGTGTTCAGAGTTGCTCGTTTCTTGGAATTGTTCTGAGCTATTCCCGGGCCCCATCCCAAGAGCAGTTTGTGTGGTTCGCTGTCACAATTACGTACTGCCCTTACACGTGTTTTCGTATCGAACAAACTTGATTTTTGAGCCTCCTTTTGTTAACGAGCTTTATAATTCCAATGTCTTCTAGCAAGAGATAAATGTAGTAATGAAAACGATTATTTTTTTTAAAGTGATGCGAAAATGGCTTTAAAAGTTCTATTTCGAAATTGAAAACGAGGAAAGTTACAGATCTGGATGAACAGAATGGTTGGCGTTTGGAACTCTTTAACCATAATAAGGTGAAAACATCTATAAATAAGAAAGATGACACTCAGTTTTCTGTTGTAATGAGAACGTCTTTTGAATAATTTCCGCAATGAATAAAATGTTTGTAAGTTATTCATAGTCAATATCACTGAATTTATACAACTGATAAAGCATTTTCAAATAGAAATAGTTACTTTTTCCTACAAGCATATGGAAAGTATGTAACGAAAATTAACAAATTGGGCACAAAAAGATTCGCATAGGTTATAGGACGATATCAGACACAAATGGACTTTCAAATTAAATAATTAGAATGAGTTAGCTACGGAGGAAAGCATTACATAACTTTACGTCCTTATCGAAAAAAATTTTGAATATTGGAAAAGTAGAAAGTGTGTGGAAAGTATTCCTCTTAGCAAAAAGCTATGCAAAAGAAAAACAATTTTGAAACCTTTTTCTCGCTATCCTGGAAGCAGATATAGCTCGAAAAGTTTTGATATTTACGCCTCCTAGCGGAAAACCTATGCTCTATTTAAACAGGTTAATATTCTCCAACTTTACTGTTGCGAATGGTATACAGTCAAAAAAGAATTTTTCCAATGATAATTTTAGAAGCGGAGGGACAACTGCAAAAACAGAGATACACACTAACATTATCTAGTGCCAGAATTGTCTACAAAAGTCCAGCAAGACCAAAGTGTTTCACTGGGTAAATGGCATCCGATGTCAAAAGAATTTCTTAAATCGGACTTTTAGAAGCAGAGACATCGACAAAAACAGATTAAACAAACTCGTGTTTCCCGAACCATTTTCAAACAATCCGGGCAGTATGGCACGACGCATTATGATGTGAAATACAGGAGAATACCGTTGCAATGACAGGATGTACTTAGCTTGCAATGATGGTCAGGTAGGTGGTAGAGGTCATAGTTTTCTGCACATGAATGGCTGGACCCACAGTTTCCCAGTAGGACACTGCAATAAGCATAACACTTCCCCTCACCGGCTTGTTTTCGTCCCGCAGGTCATCCTGGTGTCAACACTTCTCCAGGTAAACAACACACACTTACTTGGCCTTGCACATGGTCAACAAGAAACAAGATACATCGTACCAGACGACCTTCTTTTAATTATTCAAGTCCCTGTTTTAATGCTCGAGTGTTCATTTTTGGCGCTTTGGACAGTAAACCGAGGTTAGCATAGGCACTCGGAGCGGCCTCAGACCAGGCAGCCCCATTTTATGCAGTGCTTGATGTACTGCATTTAAAGACACATTACTCCCGTCACCAGCATTCAAATTACTGGCTAGTTGCCCCACACTGTCCCTTCTGTTGGCTTGTACCATACAAGATAGCGATCACTCACCTCTGGCATTGATGATCCATGGTCGGCCTATACTTGTACGGCGGTTCGTGGGTTTTCCTTCTTCGGACAACTTTCTGAAGGTACTAACCACAGCTTACCGTGAGCACCCCCAGAAGCCTTGCCTTTTCTGAAATGCTCTGACCCAGTCATCTGGCCGCTACAATTTGTTCGTAGTCAAACTCGCTTAATTCCGCTGCCTTTCCCATTTGAAGAACAAGAATAGCACTGCTTAACAGAGCTCAGTATTAGGTGATATTTATACCGTTTCTCAACACTCAGTTGTAGAAGAATTGCTTCCCCCATGATAAATGCTCTCACTGTTTAAGATGTTAAGTCTTTACATGATGATATCCTTTTTTTACATGAGACGAACTTTACTGCTTCAACTGATTTTTCACGATGGAGACCTTGGTCATACCGCTTCGTCCGTTCGTATCAACTCTCACATAATGTCGCCATTGCAATTGCTATTCATCTTCAGCTTGTGCCTCTTCTTCAAAATGACCGTGTACTTCCCGTCTTCCGAGATTTGTTACATCTCATCTAATACGCTCGATATTTCTGTCTATCATATGTTTAACATCTACCTGAACCATCTTTCTGATTACTATGAACATACGTTTACTTACCTTTTGTCAACCTCTACCGCGCTTCCTGTACATGCCAATGCTCCCATTGTAGGTGACTTTAATTGCACATTGCCGCCCCTGTTGCGCAGTGGTCTAAGCGCTGGTGTCCGACCTTTCGTTCTAGATGGGTCCGGGTTTGAATCCCAGTGAGGCATGGATGTAGTGTTTGTCTTACGGCACTGGATATATCCCTTCCCTGGAACCAGTGGCACTAAATTAGAAACGGGCGTCTGCTTAATAGTCCATTATGTTGCTCACGGCGGCCGTTAAACCTTCAATCAGAAAAAAACAATTAATTGTGCAACTCTTGATCTTTCCTCACCAATTACTTCGCAATCTGCTCTTGTTTATATTTGTACTGACTCTATTAATCAACAGTTCCATCTTACAGATGCATTTCGATTCTTACAGAAGTCTCTCAAGTCATTTGCTTGGCATTCATTTTCTTATGCAACCTCGGCTAATCATGATCGAATGATCATATGTATAGGATTTTAGGAAGGGAGTGTCTGACACCAGGTCTTAAACAACCCTTAGAAATAGGAGATTTGGGCTAGAGTGCCTGATAGGAAAGTGACACGGAAGCGAAGTAGAAAGGGGAAGGAAGACGCCCTTATTTATTACCGGGGGCCAGTACCCGGGGTCCGATGGCTTAACGTGCCCATCCGACTCACAGCGGATATTTAGTGGATCGAGCGTTCGTACCTGCCTGGGATCGAACCTGAGGTGCGTTCCGTGGCAGTCACGAACGTTGCCCACTAAGCCACCCACGGCTGCTCGTCTAGATCGTTATTATACTTCGACATGCCTTTTTTCCCTTCTTCACGCCGTTGTCCATTCCCCAACAGCCTCATCCGACTACTATGCCTCAGTCATTGACCTGATTCGTCTTCACGCCGATATTACCTGTCATGGACTCTTGATGATGATTTAGTCAACGATCCAGTTGTTGTATCTCTATACGACGCATCCTTCAACAGTCCGCTGCATTTCTATACGACGCATTCTTCAACAGTCCGCTGCAATTCTATACGACGCATCCTTCAACAGTCCGCTGCACCTCTATACGATGCATCCTTCAACAGTCCGCTGCACCTATAATGAATAAACTTTTTACTGGTTTGTTGTGTGGTAATTAATATATCATGAATGAAGCTTTACTGGTGGTACTTAATGGAGACACTTTATGACAGAGACCCAACGGCCAGACAGAGGTCTGACAGTACTATGAACTGAGAAAAACGTACTTACTTAAAAACCTTTTATTAAGAAACTCCTGGTATCATCCAACACACACACTACTAGTCACACTAATCGTATCGCAATAATGAAGAAGAACCTAATCACATAGAACGAAGCTCTCGGCACAAAGTAACGTAGCTCTTTTCACATCGAACAAAACCTCTCCACATATAACAAAAAGCTCTCTCAAGTAACACAAAAGCTCTCCTCGCACATAAACAAAAGCTCTCCTCGCACATAAACAAAAGCACTCCGAGGTATCGTTGAACGCGCCTATTTATACTGCCTACCACCACGTCATGACTACACTCGTCGCCATATATCATTCAGCGGGAGAAATAACATCTCGTTAAGTAAGAAGATAATTTACATAGGAAAATAAAATAACGAGAGATAGTAAAATCAAAAGAAAACTGAATCTAGAGTATACGTTACACACCTCTATACGATGCATCCTTCAACAGTCCGCTGCATTTCTATACGACGCATCCTTCAACAGTCCGCTGCATCTCTATACGACGCATCCTTCAACAGTCCGCTGCATATCTATACGATGCATCCTTCAACAGTCCGCTGCATCTCTATACGATGCATCCTTCAACAGTCCGCTGCATCTCTATACGACACATCCTTCAACAGTCCGCTGCATCCCTTTTATTCGCTTCAAATCATGTAACGCATTAGCCTGACAAAAAATTTCAGATCACTTCATCTTCAAAACAATTTTCTTTCGAAAAATGCGCAGTTGAGTCAATGAGAGATTACCTTCGAAAACCTTCCTAGCGTCATCGATTTATCATCGCCTGATTACATTCTCCTTCAGGAAGAATTGCTTTTGGCTATTGAACCATTAGCCAGGTGAGCACTTATTCGCTGACAACTGTTTCATCTACGAATGAAGATCACCCGTATTACTTTTTCCAAGACATCGAGCGCACCCGCCGCTCGTCATTTATTCTCCAGGATTTGCAGCTTCCTACAGGAGATGTTACCGAGGTCCTGCAATCATTTGTTTCCGTGTACGTTCTCATTTCATAGATACGTTCATAAAATATTCCCCTCATCTTTCCTCTTCTTCTTCTATTTTTCACTCTTTCCTTCAGGTTCCTCCGCATTTATATTCTACTTCTGTCTACCCTGTCTTCCGTCAGGAAATCTCTACTTGCCCTTGTGTCTTAATCAGGCTGCCTCCTCGGGCCCTGATAAGCTTACCGCTTACTTCAACCTCTTCTCCTGACGTTGTTCACCGAGGCTTTCACTTCCTCCTTTATCCCGTCGGACTTTACCGTGCAAACATAGTTTTACTACCGAAGAGAGGATACCTCCTCGGTCTGAACAACTGGAGTACCATCAGTCTCATAAACTTTGATTACAAGATTTTTTCTAAAATTCTCTCCTGTCAGCTAAATCCCGTTCTCTCTGCTATCTTACATCCTGATCAAACTATACCCTGCCCCCGGCCGTAGTATTAATGATAATGTTTCCATCTTCCGTGACCTTGATTTTCTTGCCCGGACTAATAATGAACCCCTCGCTCTCCTTACCCTGGACCAACGTCAAGCATTTGACAATGTTAGTCATTCTTATCTTTCCTCTGTTCTCAACGCTTTTGGTTCTTCCCGTCTCCTCCGATTTCTTCTCTGTTATTCTTACCGTTTCGCCATATGCCTGACATATTGAACCGTATGCTTCACTTACACTTTTCCCTAAATTAAACATGAATAACAAACAGTGGCGTAGATGAACTTTATCGACCGTCATGTTTGGCTTCATGTACCAACTGACAGCACGGGTCGCCAGCCGGTTAGACCCCTACAGCGCCCGCTAGCTGGGGCGGCGGGAAATTTTAAATATCCTTAATAGAATGGCAGAATTAGTAGCTGTAACACAAGAAATTGTCTCGGAGATTATGACTACTGATCAAAATGGACACGGTGTTGCCTCCAAACGCGCAAATTGTAGACGCCATACGAAGGTGTCAGATTAGGATAAGCGAATATTGATACGCATTCTACAACGGAAGCAGAAACCCACGGCACCGTAAATAGCAGCATAGTTTGTAACGTATACCAGGAGATGTGACGTACCTGCCAGCAGGACGCACACGACATAAAGGCAGATAGTAATCAGAATAAACGTCTGCGTAGCTCAATTGGTAGAGTGACTTATTCCGGAATAAGCGGACTCGGGTTCGATTCCCGGCGTAGACCAAAAAATGACGGAGAAATTTACTTCGTTATAAATGGCGCCCGAACTATCCGGATGACCTGACCGTTCAAAATCTCGCATTGGTGTGATGTTATTTCCACATCGCGAGATAGGAAAAATCAGAGAATTCCTTCTCCAACACTTCAAAAAAAAAGGGAGGAGATGATGTTACGTATACCAGGAGATGTGACGTACCTGCCAGCAGGACGCACACGACATAAAGGCAGATAGCAATCAGAATAAACGTCCGCGTAGCTCAATTGGTAGAGCAACTTATTCCGGAATGAGGGGACCCGGGTTCGAATCCTGGCGCGGATAGAAATGACGGAGAAATTTATTTCGTTATAAGTTGAATCGGAATGAACGCGCATCTGTCATGACAATTCGTCGAGAACTCCATCGTACCGATATTTATTTTTGAGATGTAATCCACAAGGCTCCGATTCCGAACATCAGTGCAAGAAAACGTGTAAGGTGCTGCAAAGCACAAAAGAACTGGTATGCTGAAGAGTTGCAACGTATCATCAGTTTAATGAATGATGTTTCACACTGTTTTCCATCACGTCTGGCGTAAACCTGTAGAAACGTATCACCCCGAATGTGAAGCATGGAGATGGATCTGTGATGCTGGGGTGTGCCATATCGTGTTATTCCTTATCCCGACTGATTATTCTGAAGTTTTATATCACATCTGCAACGTACGAATCCGTTCTTCAGAAACACCTGCTAGAGGTCTGTACGGGCAAGGCCGGGCTTTTCCCCAGACGCTTACGAGTGGGTATGCCCGCGTCGCGCCAAATCGACCCATTCTTTTTATCACAATGGTAAAGAGCGATGCTATCGTCTATTTTCAATAGTAAGAGCGATGTCATCGTCTGTCTTCATTGTCTCCACGTCTTTCTAATTTTTTCACCATCACAACGGTAAAGAAAGACAAAAGTCGTGTTTCCCGATTTCTTGGTCTGTTTAACTGTTTTGCTGGCTTTACTTACTACCATGGCATAGTCTAGGACGTAATCACAGAAGTGAGGAAAGGCACTCACAATGCTTTCACCATGTGTATGTATTAAGATGATAGAAACACTTTGGGGCTTGTTGGCAACAAAAAGATTCTACCCCGTGGGAGTGTGTGTGCTGCGTGGATTGGAGGACGGCTGGCGTCTTCAGTGGGGCGGGGTGTGTGTGAGTGTTCATATGAGAGAGTGGGACGACATCGATCGTAGGACGGCTGGCATCTTCAGTCTGGCGGGGTGTGTGTGAGTGTTCATATGAGAGAGTGGGACGACATCGATCGTAGGACGGCTGGCATCTTCAGTGGGGTGGGGTGTGTGTGAGTGTTCATATGAGAGAGTGGGACGACATCGATCGTAGGACGGCTGGCATCTTCAGTGGGGCGGGGTGTGTGTGAGTGTTCATATGAGAGAGTGGGACGACATCGATCGTAGGACGGCTGGCATCTTCAGTGGGGCGGGGTGTGTGTGAGTGTTCATATGAGAGAGTGGGACGACATCGATCGTAGGACGGCTGGCATCTTCAGTGGGGCGGGGTGTGTGTGAGTGTTCATATGAGAGAGTGGGACGACATCGATCGTAGGACGGCTGGCATCTTCAGTGGGGCGGGGTGTGTGTGAGTGTTCATATGAGAGAGTGGGACGACATCGATCGTAGGACGGCTGGCGTCTTCAGTGGCGCGGGTGTTCATATGAGTGTTCATATGAGAGAGTGGAACGACATCGATCGTATCTCCTATCCGTAATCCCTATAGAGATTGACTTTTGTAGTGTTACCGCTAGCTAGTTCAGAGAAAGGGAGATTTTCAAGGCACTTAGTCTCTCTCTCTCTCTCTCTCTGTAAAGGTTACGACGGGATGCTGAAAAGTTCTCAGCCTAACCCACTTCCTGTAATTGTAGCATTATTTTGTTACTGCAGCTCGAAAGAATGTTCTTTTGTATTGTAAAGTGACAAATTTCAGACTAATATCTCATTTTTGTGCAGATGTTTGACGTCCTAAACTGAATCAGTCAACTCAAAGTGTTGAATTTTCGAATGTGGAACTCTGGGCTGTCATGAAATTTCTGCTCCTGCAGAAGAAAACTGCAAAGGAAGTCTATGAGTGTATGACGCAAACATTAAGTGATAAGTGACCTTCGTATTCCACTGTGAAGAAATGGTGTGCCAACGTTCAGCGTGGAGACTTTGAGACCGAAGATGCAGGAAAATCTGGGAGGACTTCAACAGTGGCCACACCAGAAATGGTTGATCGTGTTCATGACTTGATTTTGTCAGATCGGCGAATCTCGACTAAAACACTGAAGATATCCAGGGAACGTGTTGGGTTTATAATTTATGAGTACTTGGACATGAAGAAGATGTCAGCGAAGTGAGTGCCCAAATGTTTGAACGCGGATAAGAAACGAAAACGAGTGGACACTTCCAAATCGGTTTTGCAGCTTTTTGAGCGATCTAGTGATAATGTTTTGTTGCGACTTGTCATTGTTAATGAAACGTGGTTACATCACCACGATCCAGAGAAGAAACAACAATTCATGCAGTGGCGGCACTTGGGTTCTCCACGGCCAAAGAAATTCAAGACTCAAACGTCTGCAGGAAGGTTTATGGCAACGGTTTTTTGGAATTCAGAAGGCGTTTTACTGACTGACTATCTCCCGAAGGGCCAAACAATAAATGCTGGATACTATTCCAACTTGCTGTGTCGATTAAAGGAGCCGTTGAAAGAAAAAAGGCGAGGAAAACTGCGGAAAGGTGTTCTCTTATTGCTGGACAATTGCACCCTCACAAGGCTGGCAAAACAATTGATGTTTTGTTATTTGGGGTTCAAATGCATAGACCATCCACCCTACTCACCAGACTATTTCCTGTTCCCAAACCTTAAAATATTTTGTTATCTGGAGTTTCAGATTTATAGCTCATTTTTTTGAAAGGGAAGCAGTTTTCAAATGTTTCGAAGATGATATCAGAGGCAGAGCAGTATTTGAGTGATCAGACTTCAGAATGTTTTTGGAAGTGTTAAAGAAACCCCAGTAACGCTGTGCCAAGTGTGTTGAACTTCGGGGTAAATATGTGGAACAGTCTGTAAGTTTCATGGCTCTAGACCATTTCCTTCTTGGCGAGGCCGAAAACTTATCAGCATCCCCTTGTAAATTCTTCGGTAATTGCCGAAGTTCAGTTAATATTTTTAGGTTTACATTCAACAAATAATTTTCAATAATATCTTATTTCATTATTTAATTTTCACAATTTAATAAAATATAATAGTGAGAAAAAATAATACCAAAACGCATATCACGAGCAGGGCCGGATCTAAATAATTGCTGCAAGCTGCAATTGACGGGATCGGCCGAGTGTCTAATATCTGCAACTGGCTGGCTCAAGCCCTAACGAACGGGCTTCAGCAGAGCCGGCCTACCATCTGCATCCAGTGTTGCAGACACTCTTTCCTAATGGCGTTCACTGGTTTCATGCCGATAGTGCACCCGTGCATTGTGTGGAACGTCTCAAGTTGTGATACAGAAGCTAACCTGAGACCTCAGTCTTAAGACCTTAAGTATTGAATACATTTGTAGAAATATGAGGAGTGAAAGGTCAGCTCGCACTTCCCACCTCCAACGTCATTGGTTCAGTTGGGACACAGTTTACAAGAATGGCACCAAATTCCATTATCGTATATGCATGGCTTGTACAGAGGGTGGATCGAAATTTTGCAATATTTACATAAATGCACGTGCTGCGGCGGGTATGTCACGTGTTTAAACTAGTTCAAGTCGCGTACTGCAGTCAGTCGAAAGGGGTATAAACTGGTAGTCGTTGCGGTGAATAGCATTCCATGTCGTCGTTCTGTCTGTGGTTGGGACGCCTAAAAGATGAACAGCCACAACCGGATAATTACGGAACTTTTGCTTTACGAATTGAACTCGGCCATAACGCTGCTCAAGCAACACGAGGCATTTGTCATGCAAAAGGGGAAGGTTCCGAGGGCCACAGCACGGCAACCTAATGGTTCAAGAAATTTCGCTCAGGTGACAGAATCATCGACGACCATCCAAGGTCAAGTAGGCGGCGAACTATGGATTTGCAGGACGTGCGCCAGGCCGTAGAGGCAAATCCGACAACCAGCACTCAGAGAATAACAGGCGAGCTGGGCATATCACAGACCACCGTGGTTCGTCTACTTCAGGAGCTCGACAAGGTCAACAGTAGCTGACGTATTGTCCCTCACGAACTGACGTCAGCTGAAGCAAACCGCCGAGTGGAAGTGAGCACAAAACTCCTAGAAAACCCACTCGATTCATCAAGAGATTTTTTACGTGCGATGAAAAGTGGTTCTATTTCCGTACTTTTAATATACAACGGTAGTGGTTGATCCTGGGCCAGCTTCCTGAACCTATTGCCAGACGTGGGCGCTTTGAGCACAAGATGATGCTCTGCGTCTGGTAGAATTTCGAGGGGATGATCTCCGTCTGGTGGAATTTCGAGGGGGTGATCTGCGTCTGGTGGAATTTTGAGGGGACGAATTTGTTTCAGATGGACGAACCATCCATTAACGCCAACCTCTACTCTGAGCAGCTGGATCGGATGCATGCCGTTTTGGAGGAGAAGTACCCGGCACTTGTGAACTGAAAACTCACTCTCTTACAACAGGACAACGCTCGGCCTCATACAGGGCGAACGACCCGGGCAAAACTCCTGTAACTTGAGGGAATCGAACTGATGCCACACCCAGCATATAGACCGAACTTTGCACCGTTGGATTATTACCTGTTCCGATCCATGGCCCACTTCTTTCGCGGGCGGCGGAAGCTGGGGTGAAAGTCTTCACCACGGCTTCCGCCGCCCGTAGTCGCCTCGAAGGACAAGAACTGGTATCGCCGCGGAATCGAAAAACTGGCAGGTAGATGGCTAAAGACGGCGCAACACGATAGCGTCGAAGATCTGGCAGACACGTGGCTAAAGATGGTGCAACACGATGGCCTATACTTTGAATGCTAGTCAGCTTTCATCGTCAAATTATGTATGAAGACATAAAGTGATCCAAATATTGCAAAACTTTCGACTCACCCTGTGCATAAATCCACTTCAAGTCGAATTACCTGTGTTCTGAAATCCCGAGGTGGGTCTACAGCTTATTAATAAAAAGTTTTTTATAAACAGTTATTCCATTATTTTAATAAACTCCTGCATAATCTTATAATGATGAGGCTGAAGGTAAAGGTGGTAGAGTCCGTTTTTCTCGATGTTGATTCGTCAACGTCTGAGTTAAGCGGCATAGATGTGGCAGTGCATTATCTGTTGGACTTCGTATTATATTGAAAGCGAAATTATTTTCCTGTGGTAATTTTGCCTTTAATTACAAAGATGCATGTTTTTGAAACTACCTGCTTCTTACTATAAATTCATTTGCAGCAGAAATTCATCTTTGAACCGCTTCTCCGTTTTCGAACTCCATTAATGTTTAGAGCTATTGTGACCGCAAGTGTGGACAATGTCACTTATTAACTTCGGTGTATTGATAGCTACATTTGTAGGTGCTGTTTAAGCAAGCTGCATTTGAATTTTTCTTACATTTGGTCGTTAATGAGGTTCGTCTCATCCGATTTTTTGTTTGTTTGTATTTTGCTTCGAAATTTAAAGACCATCATGGGTAACTCCTGAGGCTGTAAACTGTCACCTGTGCCTGATTTAGGACAACTGGTTTCAAGGGAAGAGTCAGAGTCAACTTTATCCCTAAGCACACCACTCATGACTGATCTAAGACCCGAACTCGAAAGCTTCTGAAACAAATCGGCGGAAGCCAGCGTTTTCGACCACTCGGTCAGTGGGATGGCTCCTTCAACTTCTCCTGATCAGAGTCGAAAAGTTCATGTTTAGTCCCACTTCATGAACTAGAGCTATAACCTGTTTAGTCTTAGACATCTCAGCGTCGTTTAATATATTTCATCTCACTGATTCACGCTGACACAAATCAGTTTAATTTCACCATGGATGTGATTCGGCAGAAAACTTATAACCAAATCCTTAAATCAGATATTTTAGAAGATTACGAGTACAGTTAACTATCTTTTTTCAGCAGACAATTGAACTGATATTAACAGACACCACATTGTCATTTACTGTGAGGCAAAAAATGTACATTATATGTCTGACGTCCTTCTTTATGTCTGACGTCCTTCTTTGTAGTAAACAAACCTCAAGGACAAGGTTCCGAGAAATTTCGAATGCACCGGTTTCGATATCTATATATATATAAGGGATGTAAGGTCAGGTGATGCGTAACATCACAGCCTCTCCCCTGACAAATGTCAACCCCGCCTTCTCGTGGTACATCCTGTTCCCACTAAAAGGGGCTCTGACGACCGCCAATAGCGGTATAACTATACCATCGGGATTAGAGGAAATTCTATCCCACACTCACCAACCCGCTTGGCCAGCGTGGTGAGTTATGGCCAAACCCCTCCAAAATGATTCCACAACTTAAATCTTGGCCCTCAGTCTCCGGCAGCTGGAATGTACCTGGCCAAGGCAGCGGCCAGTGCGACATGAAGGCAGAGGGTGCTAAGAATCCCCGGAGGACCGGACTAGGCTGCCATCTGATGCTGACCTTGGCTACGTACAACGGATGCTCCCTATCTTCTGATTGAAGGCTTCTTGAATTGGAAGAGGAACTACAAAGGATCAAGTGGGACATCGTCGGGCTAAGTGAGGTAAGGAGAAAAGGAGAAGATCTCATCGAACTGAAAAGTGGACATCTCTTCTACTATCGTGGGACAGATACTGGCAGAACTAGTGGTGTTGGATTTATAATAAACAAGAAACTGAAGGATAAAGTTGTAGAAGTTGAAAGTTCCTCTGACAGAGCTGCACGACTTGTTATCCAACTCTCGAAAGATACCAGGCTCAGATTATTCAAACTTATGCACCCACCACAAGTCATCCTGAAGAAGAAATTGAAGAATTTTATGAGGAAATTTGTCATCTTAATAATAAAGGTAAGCAGCACTTGAAAATAATTATGGGAGATTTCAATGCAAAAATAGGGCAACGGCAACAGAATGAAACTTCAGTAGGTAAATTCGGTCATGGCAACAGAAACCAGCGTGGAAATACTCTCGTTGAGTTTGCAGAGGCAGAAGGGTTTTTCATCTTGAACTCCTTCTTCAAGAAAAAGCCACACAGGAAATGGACATGGAGACATCCAAATGGGACGACAAGTGAAATTGATTTTATTATGTGTAACAAAAAATTCGTCATAGAAGACTGCAGTGTGCTAAACAAGTTCAACACAGGTAGTGACCATAGATTGGTGAGATGTAAGATGCACCTCAACACCAAACTTGAACGTGGCAAGCTCATAAGACAAACAAAATCTATTGACATAACCAACCTTAAAAAACACCATAATACCTTCAAGTTGGAACTGAAGAACAGGTTCTCTGCTTTAGAAGGCCTAACATCGGAAGAAGTAGACATCTCTGAAGTTAACAGAAAAGTAACCAAAGCTCTTATGGAAACAGCAACAAAATTAGCTGGGTCTAAGAACAAGTTGCATGTAAACAAATTATCAGGAAAAACGAAAATGTTGATGCAAAAAAAGAAGAGAGATGAGGACAACTAAAGAAGATGTGACTTCCAAGTGGAATATATACAGCTATGCAAGACAGTAAGAAAAAGTATCACTGAAGACGTAAGAAAATTCAACTGTGAACTAGTGAGAGAAAGCAATTGAAAACAACCAAAGCCTAAAGATAGCAAAGGGACATCTCAGTAAGGGAAGAAAACAGATTATGGCACTGAGAAAAGAAGATGGTTCTGTAACAAGAAATAGAGGTGAAATTTTGACAAGAGTGAAAGATTTCTACTCCAAATTATATGAAAGGGATGATACATGCACTCCAGACATCATGAAAGATACCAGTACCAGAGTTCCTCAGTCCTTCCAGCAGAAGTTGCACATGCAATCAAGAACATGAAGCGGGGAAAAGCTCCAGGAGAAGATGAAATTACTGTAGACATCATACAAGAAGCAAGTGGAGAAATTGAAACAGTACTCGCCCAAATTTTCACTCGATGCCTTAATGAAGGAAAGATTCCCTGAGGATTGGAACACCGCTACAATGATCCTGCTACATAAGAAAAGGTGACATTGAGGATCTCGGAAACTACAGACCTATCAGCCTCCTATCAGTAGTTTATAAAATCTTCACTAAAGTTCTTTCACACCGCTTAAAGGTAACACTGGACATGGCTCAACCGAGAGAACAAGCTGGATTCAGGAGTGGCTACAGCACAATAGATCATATCCACGTACTGAGAGAACTAATTGAAAAAGCGAGGGAATATGAACTTCCATTGTGCATGGCTTTTATCGATTATGAAAAAAGCCTTTGATTCGGTGAAACCATCAGCAGTTACAATGGCTCTGAAAACCTGCGGTATTGAAGATGCATACATTAATATTATTAATAACATCTATGAAAATGCAAGTGCAAAGATTCGGCTGTTTGAAAATACAACACACATAAAAATTGGAAAGGGAGTGAGACAAGGTGACACCATATCTCCGAAACTCTTTAATGCCACATTGGAGGGTGTTTTTCAGTCGCTGAGCTGGGAAAACAAAGGGATAAAGATTAATGATTATCTAACCCACCTTCGTTTTGCTGATGACGTAGTCATTTTTGCAACTACCCCATCAGAGCTGCAGAGTATGATCCAGGAACTTGCTGACAAGAGTAAAGAAGTGGGATTAAAAATGAACTTTCAGAAGACAAAAGTGATGTTCAATGCTTTTACAAGAAATGAAGATTTATTGATTGATGGAGAAAAGCTGGAGATAACAGACACGTACGTTTATCTTGGACAGCA
The DNA here is from genome assembly GCA_039090855.1 of Macrothele yani. NCBI lineage: Eukaryota > Metazoa > Arthropoda > Arachnida > Araneae > Macrothelidae > Macrothele > Macrothele yani. Next base: position 133,195,649 of record CM077010.1, on the reverse strand, counting down.
GATATCAAGTGAGGGTCACATTGATGAAGAAATTAATCGGCGTACAAAACTTGCCTGGAGAGCTTTTGGAAGAAACAGCATAATTTTCAAGAGCAATATGCCATTATGTCTTAAAAGAAAAGTGTTTGATCAATGCATTCTTCCAGTGCTTACGTATGGTGCAGAGACGTGGACCTTAACTAAAAGAGATATACAAAGACTGCAGACAACTCAAAGAAGCATGGAGAGGTGCATGCTTGGTGTAACCAGGAGAGATAAGAAGAGGAACTCGTGGATCCGAAAAATGACAAGAGTGGAAGACGTCATGATCAGAGTTAAATCCCTGAAATGGCAATGGGCTGGACATACTGCCAGAAGGACAGATCATCGATGGACAGCCGAAATTTTAGATTGGATTCCAAGGGACAGGAAAAGACCCAGAAGAAGACCACATGTGAGATGGGTGGATGAAATTCGAAAGTATGCAGGGGTGACATGGAGGAGACTGGCACAAGACAGACCGTTGTGGAGGAAACTTGGGGAGACCTTCGTCCAGCAGTGGATTTTTAATGGTTGACAATGATGATGATGATGATGATGATGATATATATAAAAGTGAAAGTTTGTATATTTGTTTGTTTGTTTGTTTGTTTGTTTGTCCGCTATACTAATCTACAATTTTCAATTTAGAACCACCAAATTTGGTATACTATCTCATGGTACTTTAACTTAGACCGTAGACGGTTTTGGGAAGGAGTCGGAGCCCGCGGTCAAGGGACTCCCATACAAAATTTTCGAAAAAATTCCCTTTCTTCACTTCTTTATTTTGAATTCGAATTTAATATTTTTTTTGTTCTACAGTTTGCAATTTAAAACCACCAGATTTTGTACACTACCTCATGGTACTTTAACTTAGACGATAGACGGTTTTTGGAAGGGGTCGGAGCCAGGGGTCAAGGGGCCCCATACAAAAATTTCGTAAAAAGTTCCATTTTTCCCTTTTTTTTTTTGACTTGGTATACTATCTCATGGTACTCTAACTTAGACCGTAGACGGTTTTTGGAAGGCGTCGGCGCCGGGGTCAAGGGGCCGCATAAAACATTTTCGTAAAAAATTCCATTTTTTACTTTTTTATTTTGAATTTGAATTTAATGCTTTTTGTTGTGATAAGTGCAAGAATCGATTTTTTGTTACAAATACTTCCCAGTGAAGAACTGCAACAATCAATGAAGAAATGAAATACAGTATTAAGTACGTTTCATGCCGAACAAATTAATCGTTTTCATTTGATTTGTACAAAATTTAGATAGTGAATTATCACAAAATTCTCGCGTTCAGCTGGTATTCAAACATAGGCAACTAAATGCTGCTTTCTACAGCTGCGTTGCTGCTCAAGATATCGAACTTAAATTGTTAACAAAAACAGTCAATGAATTCATTTGTAAAAAAATTGAATAAACACAGAAGCACAGTGCTGACTAATATTTCAAAGTTACCTGAAACGGTTAAAGCTTCAAAATTACCTGAAACTGTTAAAGCTTCAAAGTTACCTGAAACGACTAAGTTTCATAAATATCAGAGTTTGCTGCGCAAATCATAATAGTGAAACTCATATTTTAATTTACTTACCTTCTCTCCAGGATGCTGAATATTTCTCTGTTGAATGACTTCGTAGATCTCTTCTTTCAACTTTCTTTGACTTCAGTTCATATACAATCAAACGGAATCTTTTTCCAGTAAAGGCGTTGTTACAAAAACTAAAGTTTTCCAAATAAAATTTTGATTTAATGTTTTTGTGTCAACTGCTTATGTTTATGTGAAACTGCCAATTCCTATGAGTTGGTTCGTGTAAACATTTTTGGCTCTAGAGTTATTCTTGATGGGCTTAAAAGCCCCAAGGAACAAGCTTGTTTAGGAAGCCAAAGAAAATACAGAGTAGAAGTGTTTTCTGACTGCATCATAACACGCACATAAAGACAGTATTAAATGGTGTACAGTCCCAAACAAAAAATACTGCACAATCCTTAACAGGCTTATACTAACGTCTCATCGACCTTCAATTGCTGGGTCGCCTTGCAGACTCTTCAAAATTTGAAAATGAGCACATTCACGGTACTCGCACAAAACACGAACGACAGCCGGAGACTACTTGGACATTTCACCCATAGGAAGAAGTACGCATGCGCGTAGGAAGTAGCAGTTAGGGAAATAGCTATACTCAATGCGAAAGCGTGCAAGTATATATACTTATCTATAGTTCTGACGAAGACAAGATGTCAAAGTTCAAGCACTGGCTTAGAAAGGTTGTTTCCAAACTGGTGGGATTTACAGATCTGCCACTATCATTGCATCTCCGGGACTGACATTATGGAGTGGCCAGGCAGTAATAACCAAGAACGAAACCGACCGAACATCAAAATAACGGTTTCTCCCGATCTCAAAAAGGTTCAAACCTAATAGATACAAACACGTAAATTGGCCTTGATGAATTAACGGCAAAGGTGGGTTGGTATACAGTAAAGCTGGCTTCTTATACAGCACGGGTGAGTTGGGATCCACCCTCTGAGGCTGAAAACGCGAACGTTTTCCATTACAGATCTGTAATATATTTATTCTTTTGAAACAGAGCGTCATAAAAAAACCAGAAAAAATACAATTACCTTTCCATGAAGCAGATTCTAGAATGGTCTCCACCCTTTGCTGTGGGGAACGCCCATAATGCACTGCGGAATGTGGATGAACGATAGCACGTGGGCGATATTCCGACAGCACATGGGTGGGATTCTTACAGCACGTGACAAACATCAAATCACGCAGTACATGCCATCCTGTAGCGTGTCATTCTCTCGAAAACACAAAATGAAATTTTTTGAACTTCATTCAAGAAACATTTTGCAACTAACTCAGGGCGTATTTAGAGGAGGCCAAGGGGGCAGTGTTTCATTTTTATGTTTTTGTTTAAAATACGACTTATATCAGAAAACAAATGTCTTAATTTAATGAAAATGCTTCAACTTACGTTAAGAGAAAATGCTTTAATTTTTTTCTTTAATTTTCCATTAACTTTAATTTTGTTCTGCTGGATTTCAAAAACTTCCAGTTTTTGTTGCCCGCTATCCCTCGAAAAAAACTGCTTTGGGATGCATTTGTTCTTGACTAAACTTTAAGAACCAAATCTCTGAAATTTTTGTTAATTTTCAACAGGTGTTTTGCAAAAACCGTTCCTGCTAATAGTATCACTTTATCGTCCGTCCATCTATGGACAACATATCTTTGCAACTATTAAACCGATTTGAAAAATTCTTTTTGCATTGGAAAGCTTGAAATGTAAGAACGATGAACCTTGCTCTCTGTTTTTTAACAATACATAACTTCGCAACCAGAGGGTACAAATGCCGATGCCATCTAATGGAAATACATTTTATTCCATTTACCTGCTTCTGAGCACCTGACAAAAATTCCCATTTTCCATTCCTTCGAATTCTTTATGAAGACTATTTTGGGTACAGTTTCTTTTTCAAGTAATGCATAGTTTTTCCGCTAGAGGGAGTACAGTTAATTTTTCTCGATATTTCTTTTATCTGAAAACTCCGATTTGGAAAACACATTCTGCATCGGACAGAGCTTCCATTGGGAAATATTCTGAATATAATTTCCAATTTTTGGGTAATTGTGAAATTTTGTAACATACACTATATTGGCAAAAGTCACTGGACACACCTTCAAAAGCAAATAAACGGATCCGCTGCTTTTTTAAAATGTGTGGAACAGCTGCAAAGGGTATAAAAACAAGCCTGAAGTGGACCGCGATCATATCGCACGGTGAGGTTGAGTGAAAATGTCGCGTAGGGAAACAACTGACTTTGAGAAAGGAAAGATTGTTGGGTGTTATATTAGTGGGTTGCCCATAAGAGAAACCGAGAGGCGTTTAAACGTACCCAAGTCAACTGTTTTGGATGTACTGAATAAGTGGAAGGCACATGGCGTGCCTGAAGCAGCAAAACGTACCGGCAGACCAAAGGAAAGCAATGATAGAGAACGTCGAAGCCTCAGGAGAGTCGTTATAGCTAATCGACAGAGTACTGCACAATAGTTCAATGTACAGGTGAGTAAAATTGCTGGAACTTAGGTATGTGCACGTGCCATTCACAGAGAACTTCATTCGCTGGGTTACCGTGGTCGTGAGGCTGCTCATAAGCGTTTCAGCTCCACTCGGAATGCTACTCGTCGTTTAGCACGGTGTAAAGAACATTTATCGTGGACAATAGATCAATGGGAACGGGTCCTATGGACTGATGAATCGAGAAACACGATCCAACAGTCTTATGGCCGTGCGTGGGTATGGCGGCAGCCAGGGGAATGCTATTTACTTAAGTGTACTGCCTGTTCCTACCGTCAAGTTTGGTGCTGGCAATGTACTCGTGTGGGTGTGTTTTTCGTGGTATGATCCCTGCCCATTAATTATCGTGGACAAACCTGTTGACCAGCATGTCTACCTCGATATTGCGGACAATTAAGCCCTACCAACTCTGAGGCAATGCTATGAAACCGAGCCTTGTTGGTACCAGCAGAATAATGCACCGAGCCATGAAGTAAGGACTGTTACAGCCTGGTTTGACGATAATTCGGTATCGTGTGTGGACTGGACAGCACAGAGCTCTGTTATTAATCCCATAGAGCACCTATGGGATGAATTAGAAGCTCCTCATAAGAAGTTTGGAACCAAGGCCTACTACTAAGCAACAGTTAGCGGCAGCAATATGTACTGAATGGAAGTGCATACCTACATCTGTGTTTAAAAACCTTGTCGAAAGCATGTCTCGAAGGATCAGTGCATGCCTTAAGGCCAAAGGTGGACAGACAACATGCTAATGTATGTCAATAAATGTTATGTTGCGTTTCTCTTTTAAGTGTCTGGTGACTTTTGTCAATATAGTATAGTTTTCAGTCCCTAATGGGAGAAGGTAGCTACTGTATATCCGCCGTTTGATGAATGGTGCAATAGTACCGCTTTTTTCTGTGAGTCTGTAGAGCATTTTCCAGCAGATAGCATCTTATACTGGAGGCTATCTATCTGTTTCACCCTCCATTTTTTCACATTCGTTGTCTCGTAGAAAATTGTAGATGTGTGTAGTCGATCGCTGTGTTGTTTTCCTTTCAAGTGCAACTGAGCCATAACATATAAGAATCAGAGACTGGGGTGAGGGCAGCTGGCCTGTCACATACAAGAATCCGATACATATGTATATATATACACATTTTTTTTTAAGATTTAACGACCACCGTGAGCAACTCAATGGCTATAAGCAGTCGCCAGCCCCTAATGTAGAGCTACTGCTTCCAGGAAAAAGAGGGAGTCAGTGCCGTAGGAAAAACACAGCATGTATGCCTCACCTGGAATCGAACCCCGACTCGTCACTGACGAATGGTCCGATGCCATCGCTTAGAACACTGCGCCACTGGGCGGTAAACAGAGATTGGGTGAGTTCATCTGACATGTGCCCAAAAGGACAGAAATTGGGGTCGGCTGTAAGTGTGTTAACCCGTGAGCAACTGAAAACATAAATGTGTGTGTGCGTGCCTGCGTTCGTGTGTGTTAAAGGTTGTCTAATAAATGGTTGACAGTCATGAGGACTTAATTTACAACACGAGTAAGTCCCAAAGGGAATCTTAACCAAAGAACAGCAAATCCCTAAGCCTGACAGAGCGTAGTGCCTGTACAAAGCGCTCTCTATTCACTATTATAACACCGTGCGTTCTTAACATAAGTTCTTATCTTTCTATTTCTTAAATGTGGGCAGTGCTTTTTTTTCTCTTTTTGCCTTCGAAAAATTATCTTCCGTTGATTATATGACATCATTCTTGTGAAAAGAGCAAGCGTGACTGTTAAACAATGTTTTTGAGTTCCTCTTCACAAGAACCGAGGGAATTTAGTTTGTCAAAGCGTGTTGGACGTATAGGTTTCATAAACATCTAAAAGCCAGATCTCAGTTGAAACTACAAATAAATAACAAGACTTGAAAAGCTATACTGTACCATCATTAATTCATGCAAAACTGTGTGTAGTTCAGTTATTTGCAATTGCGGGAGAGCAAGCAATTCGTATGAAAAAGAACTTAAAACAGAAAAGCGAGATCTGATGATGACACAAATGATCAGGGAAACGCAGGCTGTAAGGAACAGGAAGTATAAAAATGCCTTTGGTGCAAAAATGTTCCCATGAAACAAAAGAAGACGGGCTGGATAAATTGAATTAACATAAGCGGAAAAAACACGAACAAAGTGATGCGGTTGTTCCCTAATTGTTTATTGGTTCAGGGCTAGCAAGGCTTTTCGTTTCCTGATGGTGAGAAGGGTAAAGCTGGTATACGTCGGCTGACAGAGGGTGTTGTTAAAGTAGATTGTATATAGGCACGAACAGCGTCACACTCGCACTGTGAAAAGAATATCAGAAGTGAAAGTGTGAAGAAAAGCCGTTTTCTGCCGGTAATAGGCTTTTAGCCCACATGTGGATTCTCCGGAGTCGATTGTTCTACCTGTTGAACTACACTAGCAAAGGTCGTCGCTGAGACACCCGTGTTCGGTATCTGATGCTGTACAAGTTTAAAAAAGGGATTTATACACTATACGACACTAAAACTTGCTCCGACTCAAAACATTGCAATTATTACGTTTTCATCATCATCATCATTGTCAACCATTATCAATCCACTGCTGGACGAAGGTCTCCCCAAGTTTCCTCCACAACGGTCTGTCTTGTGCCAGTCTCCTCCATGTCACTCCCGCATATTTACGAATTTCATCCACCCATCTCCCATGTGGTCTTTTTCTGGGTCTTTTCCTGTCCCTTGGAATCCAATCTAAAATTTCGGCTGTCCATCTATGGTCTGTCCTTCTGGCAGTATGTCCAGCCCATTGCCATTTCAGGGATTTAACTCTGATCATGATGTCTTCCACTCTCGTCATTTTTCGGATCCACGAGTTCCTCTTCTTATCTCTCCTGGTTATACCAAGCATGCACCTCTCCATGCTTCTTTGAGTTGTCTGCAGCTTTTGTATGTCTCTTTTAGTTAAGGTCCACGTCTCTGCACCATACGTAAGCACTGGAAGGATGCATTGATCAAACACTTTTCTTTTAAGACATAATGGCATATTGCTCTTGAAAATTATGCTGTTTCTTCCAAAAGCTCTCCAGGCAAGTTTTGTACGCCGATTAATATTGCGTTTTAGGGCGTGCTAAAAACGATAATTAATTCATTTTTCCCCTAGCTCCTAACGCTGTTCTGATAGGCTATGAGTCATCCCTTGTGAAACGGGAACATCTTACATGCAAATACGTTTTATTGCACTCCTCCCATTGTAGGATGCATTTCCTGTCGTGAGTTTTGTTTGTGACAGTTAAAAACAGTTGCTTCTCTTTCTTCGTGGGGCTGTTCGGAGTATTTTACATACTACTCCTACATATTACAATGTCGCGAAAGCGTCAATGCGTAAACGCAAATAATCTCTTTTGTTACGTATGCGGTAAAATTACTACGAAAGCCGAAAGTAAAGTAATTTCTCCGGTGATTAAAAACATATATCGGTGTTACTTTTGGTTGTAAACTTAGTAATCAAGATAAGATATGGGTGTCTCATGTATGTTGCAGCAAATATTCGCGATATTTAACAGGTTGGTATTACGGCACGCACCCTTTAATGCCATTGGCTATCCCAATGACTTGGTGAAAACCAAAGGACCATGTTTCCGACTGCTACTTCTGTTTAACTAACGTACCTGGTCTTTTCTCGAAAAATAAACACACGATAGTTTACCCGCATTTGTCCTCAGCCATGAGACCTGTTATGCACGATGGTTCCCTACCAGTCCCCAGGAAATATAGACCCTGGATGACGAAACATTCAAACTCTCCTCTGAAGATGGACCATCCTATTCTACTGATCGCAAATACCTGCCTGAAATGGAGGAACCTCATTTAATTTCACAGTACGAGCTGAATGACCTAGTGAGAGACCTGAAACTCCCAAAAACCCAAGCTGAATTGTTAAGGTCTCGGCTATAAGAGTGACGTCTTCAGCCTGGCACTAGAGTACCAACCTATAGAAAAGGTCATGAGCGTTTGTCGTCTCTTTCAGGGCAGCGGGTGGCCTAGTGGTCAACGTTCGTGACCGCCACGGAGAAGACCTCGGGTCGATCCCAGGCAGGTACGAACGCTCGAACCACTAAATATCCGCCGTGCGTCGGATGGGCACGTTAAGCCGTCGAGCGCCGGGTACTGCCCCCCCCCGGTAATAAATAAGAGCGTCTTTCTCCCCCTTTCTACCTCACTTCTGTGTCACATTCCTATCGGGCACTCTAGCCCAAATCTCCTAGCTTCCTATTTCAAAGGGTTGTTTAAGACCTGGGGTCAGACACTTTCTTCCTAAAATCCTTTATATCTGATCTGGATCTGTCGTATCTTTCTTCCAAGCGTGATCATTTTGTTTACTGCAATGATGTTAATGGACTGTTTGCCGAGTTAGGGATGGACAATAGTTTTGAAGAACGGCTTCTCTTCATTTATTCTTCCAAAGTAAGTTTAAATGTAGAGTTATTTCACAATGGAAACATTTACCTGTCGGCTCCCCTAACATATGCGGCTCACATGAAAAACATTCACCAGAATATGGATCTTCTCCATAAATCTATCAATTACTCCTAACACTTGTGGCAAATATGTGGGGACCTCAAATTAATTGAACTTCTAACAGGAATGCAACCACGGTATATCAAATTTGGTGCTTTCTGTCTAGTGAAACCGTTCGGGATACAGAACATCATTATGATGTCAAAGAGTGGCATTTGAAAGAAAGTTAAATGCCTAGGGAAAGAGTGTGAAATACAAATCGCTCGTTGATTCCGACAATTTTTTTCTGCCCTTACCCCACATCAATTTGGGCTTGATGAAAATTTTCGTCAAAACTATGGGCACAATATGCAGTGGATTTTAGTATTTGAAGGAAACATTCCCTAGACTGAGCGAAGCAAAACCAAAACTGTTTGCGCGAACTTTCTAGGAAACGTTAAGGCAAAAAACCATTGTGAAGTAGTGATAGCTATGATAAAGGCACACAAGGTTATGGCGTGCAATATGTCCCTTAAAACCCATTTTCTCCATTCACACTGTACTTTTTTCGCCAAACCTAGGTGCAGTGAGCGACGAGCACGGAGAAATATTCCACCAGGATATATCTTAAATGGAAAGGCGATATATGGACCACCACGCATGTTTGCTGATTATTGCTGGTATTTTATTACAGACGTTTCGAAGTCCAGTTACAAGCGGAAGTCTTCCAGAAAAACGTTTTAGAAATGTGAGTGAAACACTTAATTTGTTTATATTTTTGGCATGTTTGTAGCAATCTGTTGTATTCATAAACCTTTCCTGACTTCATTTTTGGATTCTGCATGTCTTTCGTAGCTAGAATTACCAATTTGTAAACCTTAATGTGATAAAAAAAAATTATAAAACTGCAATACAATTGTATTTTTCTAATTTTAAATTTCTTCCTTGAAATTTCAAATTGAGTTTCCCAAAAGTTGGTAGATGATAGAACATTTTGGATTTCAGATTGGAAAACAGTGCATGCTAGTTAGTCAAAATAGCCTGCTTTTGTTTCGGGGCAAGATAAAAAAGTTAAAATCTGTTGTTCAGTCATATTAGGTAGACATGGATAACCTGAACAACATCTATTGAGAAAGCAGTTTGTCTGAAATACCCTCCCGCAAATGATTTATGAAGTTCTGATCTCCCAACATCTTCTTGAGAAGTCGCCTGAGACCATCAACACTGAACGAAAGCATCCAACACGACGTGACGACGACGAAATGGCGTCACGAAGATAATCGAAACAACATGGTGAAAAATGATGAAAGTGAGTTCCAGTTTCTCTTTGGAATAAACAAGTTATACAGTTGAACTCTTTGATAATTGCATTTTAAGTGATGTTTGGAAAGAATATCCTTGAACATAAATTCACACTTCTTGCATGATTAGTGAATAATTTCTACAGCCAGGTAGAAGGAGTCAACAAAGAGACTTACATATAATGATAATTTTTGTTATTGTCCCACTCACGGAAAGTTCACGTCGGCATCAATATAATCCACTGACACATTATACCAGTGTTATTTCACAAGTCATGGTAACATTTTTTTTTTGGTCAATGTCAAGCTCTGACTGGAATTTTAAAACATGTTGAGAAACCACCTCTGGTATCTAATGACACTTCTAGATGGAGACGACGTTCTAGAACATCGAAGGGAGGCAAGGTGAAGTCAGTGCGTTTGTCAACCTTCGTCGAGAATGAACGTGCAGTTGGCTGGAACAGCGTTCTTAGTTGAAAATGCGGAGGCTGATGATACTTACTGCCTTCCCCATCTTTGGCAGTGAGTGATTGACAACCTCGGAGAATACTTTGAAGGTTCCTAGATTTAACCCTTTAACGACCATAACGCCCAAAACGCCAGTACATAGAAACGACCATAGTCGTCCAAAACGCCTGCCTAAAGTGAGTCAGACCCTTACCCGTTTCTTACCCTTACCCGTTCTTCAAATTTTCATGACCTATGAGGGATCAGCAGGTGTCACCCTCAGTCACTATTGTTGTTACTAAACAAAGAAGTGAACCAACAGACAGTTTCAGGCGTTATGCAATTTAGAGTGATACAAGATTTTTGGGTCATGGTCGTTAAAGGTTTAATGTGTATGAAGAATTCTGTGTTCAATATTGCTTCTCGTAAGGTGGAAGAATACAGAAATATGCAACTATAAGTTCGAATTGTGCGTTATTACCCTCGCTTCCCTTACCTAAAACGCTTGTCAAATAACTGATCTGACTGACGTTAATTGGTAAAGTATGTTATGTCTTTTAATATGTGTATTTTGAAATTTCTTCAGTGAAAGGCATTTTTCCAAGAAAAATAGGGTGCCATGACTTATGAAGTAACCCTCAGATATCGCTCGTTCCAAAACAAATCTCAGTCGTAAAACAAAAATGATTATTCGTCAATCATACATATATGCACCGAGTGATCACTGAATTATGACTAACCCCATCAGAAGTTGATGCGGCCCACGTCGTTTCCGATAGAGCGCGATCAGTCCACCAACGCAACACATATAAGGTGTGTGTGGAACAATAAGGAGTAAAATTTGGAGCGTGATAGGTAAAGGGGAGGATTTAATAGAGACTTTGACAAAAGGACAGATTGTGAGACCTCGGTAGCCAGGTGCCTCGATTTCCCAAATGGCTGAACTGGTTGGTTGCTCGCGAGTTGCAGTATTTAAAGTGTATCAAGATGGGCGTGAAAGTATTCAAACTACGACCCGGAGGCAAAACTGCACAGGACAGCAAGAGGCTGATGTGAGAGGTGAGCGTCGGGTCCGAGGACTCGTACAGACCAACAGACGCACATTTAAACAGTGCTACATCTGTCATGATCCCGCGTCGCACATTCGCACGTATGGGCTGCAACAACAGAATACCCCGACCACATCCTCTCCTAACCATGGTTCATCGTAGCTAAAGACTTGCCTAGTGCAAAGATCATGCAAGTTGGACGTCTGATGACTGGTAAAAAGTGTGCTGATCTGACGAATCAAGTTTTTCACACCACTCCTTGGATGGTTGTGTACGTATTTGGCGCAAACAACATGAAACACTCGATCCATCCTGCATTATATTCAGTGAAAACTGGTGAAGGCTATTGTAAGGCTCGAGACATGTTTATCTGGAAGGAACTTGGACCCTGATGCATGTCGATCAAGGTATGACCAGTGCCCACTATCGTGAGTTGCTTGCTGACTCTATACACCCAGCAGTGTTGCACGTTTTATGGCTGCGGTGTCTTCTGTGAGGAGAGAATAAGCTGGCTTGATTGAAAAACTAATGAGGAAGTCCTGGAGAGAGTGGGAGAACGCAGGAATCTGATCAACATGTTAAAAAGAAGAAGAATGTTATGGATGGGACACACATTGCGTTCCGATTCTGAAAGTTTTGGAAGCGAAAATTCAAAGCAAGAGAGGAAAAGGACGGCCGAGGAACAGTTTTGCGGCACAGTTACTCCAAGACACCAAAACTAGGACATACTATGACTTGAAGAGAACGGCAGATTATAGAAAGGAATGGAATAACATCCACTGAACAACCAGTCCTAGGACTGAATAACCAAGAAGAGAAGAAGTCTTCCATGATAACAATGCGCAGAACGACAGGTCTAATGTTGTTCAGGAATGATTTAAGTAACACAGTTCAGACTTCCAGCATATCGATTGGCCTCCGAACTGCCCCGATATCGCTCCCATAGAGCACTTGTAAAGCACTATGGAACGGCATATCAGACGTCATACGTGCACTGAAGGCCGCATTGCTGAAGGCCGCATCTTATTGAATCGATGATACGTCGGATAGCTGCTGTATCAAGGGCAAAAAGATGATTTACGAAGTATTAGGTATGTGTTGTAATAATTCAGTGATCACTAAGTGTATATCAGTCAGGTTTCGATCTGTTCCGAAATGTCAACGCTTCACAATCTACTTACAATTTCTTTACACACACATCTTAACAAAAATCTAGGTTTCTCCTTCGATAAATTCAACGTTTTCGTTTTTGTTGTATTGAATAACTGTCCCTGTTGCTAAAATGTAAAAGAAAGCTCTTCGGAGAAATACTGTTCCGTTCGGTTAAAAAATGTTCTCCCAAGAAGACAAAATTTACATAAGAAAAAATAAACTCAAAAGGAAGGTAATAGACTTACATCACAAAGCTCTCAACTTAGAACGTATATTTATTTATCTATTTATTTATTTATTTATTTTTGTTGTTACATGCTCTAATAAAAAAAAAAGAGTGGAACAAAAATTGACAATTCATGAATGGTGAACATGTGCTGTAACAACAGGAAAGACAAGGGAAAAGGAAAAAACGGCCTGACAGAGCGCAATACTCACCGAAGAAGAAAAATAAATGAAACAACACATAGACACATCAAGTCAAATTCCGTTTTCATATTTTGGTTTCAAATTGAGTCATATTTTGCTTTCAATAATGAGCCAATTCTTGGACATTGTAGGAGCATTACGTCAGTACTTAGTCGAAATGCGATGAATCTAACTGCGTTGTTATGCCACTCCAAACGCCCTCGCTTAGGTTCTTTTCGTGTGAATTTGCGACTCCCGTCACCTCATGTGTTGCATCTGGTTTCGGGGTGAGTCACAAAAATTCATGTGCCTTAACACTTTAACCACCATTACCCTAAAATCTGGTATTACTCTAAATATCATAACTCCAGACTGTCTTTTGTATCACTTCTTTGTTTAGTAACAACAATGGCGACTGTCGGTAACTCCTGCTGATCCCTCATAGGTCGTGCAAATTTAAAGAACTGGCAAGGTTGGGAAATTCGACTCAATCTAGACAGGCGATTCGGGCGGCTTTGTTCGTTCTTTGTACAGGCGTTTTGGGCGTTATGGTCGTTAAAGGGTTAATGAGCTGACGAGGTAGATATGCGTGAGATAACAACTCAGTTTATTCTTATATCCGGTGATAACTAATGTATCGGGTGATCATTCAGATCTTCAGCAAATCGCTGGTTGCACTTCACGATATCTCACTTTTCCCAAAGCTCTGTGGGTCCTGGTCATGGGTCCCCGTACCGAAAAAATAAACGATTTCCGCCGAGCGTGGTCACTGTCCGCTGCTTCTAAGAACTCAAATCCGCTACCTGCCAGACTCAGTGCTGACCCTCGACTACCGACTTTTGCATGCCGTATGCCCTGGGACTAAGAAGCCAAACCCTTTTTTAGCAAGCATATTATTTGTTCTAAATCAACTCCGCATTTTCTCAGAAACACTTAACTTGCTGTAGAGGTCAACGACCCACCCGATTAGGTACGAAACTAGTTCGTCCTCAGCAAACAACTCTATGCGTTGAGATTGTGATGACAGAGGGCAGGTTTCCCAGAAAGTCTTGGAAATGTTGACATTGTAATGACAGAGAGCAGGTTTCAGAGAAAGTCTTGAAAATGTCGACATATAACTATTTCCGGCTTAATGCTGTAGAAAGCCATTAGAGTGAATAACGAGGTGTTTTATTGCTTTACCCCGATGTTGTACTCCAAGTTCTTGCAAACAAAGTGACATGCTCGCTTTGGCATATGAGACAAAAAAAATGTTTGTCAAAAAAATAGTCGCACCCAGGAAGACGTGCCGGATGCAATGCTATTCGGGAGAAAGGTAAAGTTTGAAAGGTAAAATAAATGATTAAACATTGTGACTGATATGGGCAATATTTATTGAGCTACACGCCAATAAGTAGTGTCTCTCAGTATGGCGTCGGGCCGCCATGTTTCTTCACACAGCATGCCAGATGTCTCGGTATGGAGTTGTACAGGTTCCTAATGTGTCCTGCAATAAGCCATCCCATGCGGCTTGAATCTTCTCACGTAATTCCTACAGATTGTGCTGTAGGGGATTGTGCTGCGGATAGCGAGTCCAACAGCATCACACATTTTCAAACGCCTATAGGTCAGACGATGTGGCTGGCCATGGCAGAGTGCCATTGCCTTGAAGACAAGCTCCCGGGACAGCAGCAGTATGCGGACGAGCGTTATCCTGTTGGAAAATCGCACGGGAGTGCTCGCTCAGAAAAAGGTAGGCCCATTCTTTGCAGGACCGCAATAACGTAACGTTGAGCTGTCAAAGTGCCTGCAAGGAACACCAAAGGTGATCTGGCATCGTAGGCAATTGCACCCCACACCATGACATCAGGCTTTCTGGACGTGTATCGTTCGACAACAAACTGTTCATCTTGGCACTGACCACGGTGCCTCTACACACTGATTCGTTGGTCGTCTCTTCCAAGACACAAGCGGGAATCGTCACTGAAGATCACCCGCTGCCATTCTGAGTGGATCCATGACAGCCTGGTACAATACCATTGCAGTTTTTGGCGACGATGCAATTGTGTTAAAGGCAGTCGTCATAACGGTCTCCGTGCGTGTAGTCCAAAGTTGTGCAGCTGTCTGCCAATGGTGCTGGGACTAATCGACGATGCGCTTCTCGCTGAATTCCCGCAATTGTGGCTATTGGGTTGCTCTGCGAATGTCGCACAACCTATCGGTCCTCTCTCTCTCTCTCTCTCTCTCTCTCTCCGTGGTTCATCTAGGTCAGCCAGACCCTTCCTCCCGCTTCTGCGTGGCTTGTTCTATCCACTGCCGCCAACAGCGTGCTATGATGATATCCGCACGATCAGTATGGTGCGCAACACGGCAACAAGATCATCCCGCTTCCCATGAGCCCGACAATGCAGCCCCTCTCAAAATCCTCCAAATGCTCGAATTGCTGGCGAAATTTTTCTGAGACATACTACACTTGCAAAGGATGCAACCAACACAACAGCACGAGTCAGAATGGCAAGCACGCCCAACGGGAGTACCTTATACAGTAAGGCCGATCAGACAGAGCGCTACGACTCCTTTTTGCTTGCGTAACATGCTCGGCCCAGCGTGATACTTGAATCATTTGCATGTCTCACGATGTGAAACCTACCCACCAAGTTTCATCAAAGGGCGCTCTTCAGGTAAACGATCGCAGGCCATATCGTAAGAAATAAACAAAATATTGTAGAGGACTGTAGCACATACAAGAATCGAAGAGCAGCGGTGGAAACATCAGTGCGCACACTGCACCACATGCGACAAGCCCCGAGCTCGAAGGGATCCCCAGTTTTCACACATACCCCAGGAAGAAAGATTAAACTAAGCAGCATCGATTTCCCTGAAAATTTTGAAAGAATAATGTAAATTGGTACGTAGCTTATGGTTCCGATCTCAAAC
This sequence comes from Macrothele yani, assembly GCA_039090855.1. Taxonomy (NCBI): domain Eukaryota; kingdom Metazoa; phylum Arthropoda; class Arachnida; order Araneae; family Macrothelidae; genus Macrothele; species Macrothele yani. The sequence continues at coordinate 133,179,791 of CM077010.1, read as the reverse complement.
CTTTAACCCCAAGTACGTGTAAATCGATAATTATTATGAAACTGAGATGTATAAATCCCCTAATTTGAAGTCGTAAGAAAGGGAGAGATAGTTTAAGCAGCAATGGAAATTGTAGGAGGCTTATACCACGAAATCTAAAAAATGCACCACTTGGGTGAAATCAAGGGATACCAGAGAAGCTGCAGGCTCAATGGCTGTGCAAATGAATTAAACATTCTGTCACACGTTACGGGGAATGTAGATGGGGTTTGTTACTTATCCGATCTTTGGAGTCGTAGCTTTCATAGTGGGTGTTTTGTTTCTTCTTCTTGGTTACTCAGTCCAAGGACTGGTTGTTCAGTAGATGTATTCTGTCTCTCCACCGCTCTCTATTCTCTGCTGTGGCCATGCGGTCGCTGTGTACAATGCTACACAGTCTCCGTTCTCCCCAGGCATCAATGAGCTGTGGACGACAGTGCATCATTTGGCACCTGTACGACACAATGCATGAACGTTTGCATGCTTGCATTCGACATTCTGGCGGTTACACCGGTTATTAATGTACCAGCATTTCACATTTAAAATGGCTCTTCTCGTGCTTACATTAAGCTGTGATCTTGAAACCTTAATCGATTAAATGTGTTACCTATACAAACGTATTGCCGCCATTTCATTCCTCCATAACTATTTTTTCGTGGTGTTGGGATGTATTTTTAGCCAAAGAGTGAGTACTCTAACGTGAAGATTTCTGAGCAGACGATGCTGAGTTTTTTACTGAGGCAATAAGAAATAGACCCTTTATTGTCAAAAAAATGTACTTCTTGTAAAATGAGATAGTGCTGTACATTCGGAGGAGCAATTTTAACATGCAATATCAGTTTTTGCGTAAGTCATTGGAGCATCGTTAACGGAAACTGTTGGTTTTGAAAACTTACCGAAGCTTTCGCAAAAAATAATTTTGATTAATCTTCCCCTTGAGAAATCATTCACTATTGATCTTTTCATTTAGTAATAAGCAATATATCTTACACATTTGTTTTATTTTTGTTCCTAATGATACTAATGAATAAGGCTCTCTCTCTCCATCTGTGCTGGCAATGACGACAGAGAAAGTGCATCACGGCTAAATGGCTACTTTTCCTCGGCGGAGTTTTCCCCGACCTGCGTGCATATACAGTACGATGAACATATTTCATATCAAGAGATAAAATTAATGATCCTACATTTAAAAAAAGGTTAATGCTCTTAATGTAAAATTTTTCCACATTGTGAGCTGTGGAAATATGTATCACATCCTAATGCTTGCCGCCATTTTTCCAACACTGTTGGGTCATTAAAGGTTGATAAAAGTTCTTTATATGTCGCATAACCTGTCCTATAACCGATTGTTCGGTACAAAACACTTTCGCCTCATACCTAAATCAGAATTGAACAGATCCTAGTCCGACATTTAGCTGCACTATAAATTTATCTCCCGTTAAGTAAAAAGAGAGTTGACGTACTTTACCTTCTGTACAGAAACTTCAACGTTTCTAGAACTTCATACAATATACAGTAATTATACGAAGTAATAAATAAAAAAAAACGCAAGAGAAATACCGATTTAGCACTGATGAAATCATAAACACCATGTAATACTAAGATGGTTAGCATGAACTATCGGCCCACAACTCCTGAGCGCCCCCTGGCGAGCTGCGACATTAACACTCCATTTTTCAAACTGGTGACAGTGTGGAGAGTCGTATCACCTGACTTATCATACACCGTGGTTAGGGGTGTTCATATTGTAATGGCTCATCGGTTTATAGTTACTATAAAGAGTTACAAATCAAATCAGGCAAAAAATCTACTCGTATCATCTCGCTTATCTATAAAAATACAAAAGACAAACGCCGGTAGTTGCTTGATGCAAAAAGCCATCACGTGACTCAAACTCCATCGGCCGCTTGATGAGACAAATATTTACATGAAGCACGCGGAGCAAAGAGCAGAGTGTTGGAAGGTCAAAGACGCGCCAATCGTCATCGGAACTGACAACAGATTGTTGAAAAGATTCTAAAAGTCAGCTGGAGGGGGGGGGAGGGTATCAAGGTTCACTTCTACATGAATGGAGTTCTTTATATGCGAGGAGTTAAAGAAATGCTCACAGTACGACCAACGAAGGGTTAAGTCCGCTGCGTTTCCCATGTGAAGAGCAAGAATAATACTGATTAACAGAGATCAGTACAGGTGTTATTTATACAGTTTCATGACCGTTACACGTGGCGTCGTTAACCTGCAGTTGTTTCGATCTGCATAAAGACGTGGTATTTAGCTCTTCGGTGTATCTTTTACAATCTAACGAAATCGATCAAATATACATATGGACTGGAAGCTGATTCTCTCTTAATCACCGAAATTGCAAATGTTACTGTGTCTTAGAGTTAAAATCTATGGTTATAGAACTCGCCACAACCCTAATTTATTAGGGGTATGCGAAAGTTTCCGCCGTTTTAAGGAGAAAGGAAACAGGAACTATCAGGAAAGCAGTACACATTTATTCAACGAAATATTGGCCGTTGGCATCAATGCCCTTTTGCCATTTTTCAGGCAACAAATGAATGCCCCTGTGACATAAGGACTCGGGTTTTCAGCAAAATAACGCAGAGCACCGTGACGAAATTTTCCACCTCAGGAACTGTGGTGAACCGCTGCTGGGCCAGGGCATGTTGACCCTACCGCCCCCACCCCTAATCTGACTATTCCAATTACTCATCGAACCACCCCCACATACCATTCTTATTAACATTAAAGGAACTAATTTTTGGAATGTCATTAACAACCCCCTCCCTCCATGCCAACCCCTTTATACAGCGAAACAGATGAAAGTCTGAGGGTGCAATGTCCGGGGAGTAAGTCGGGTGCTGTAAAACCTCCCAGTGTAACTGTTCCAGGATGGATTTCGTGGTGGCACCAACATATGGCTTGGTATGATCCTGTAACCGGATGACTGGGTGGCGTCCTTTACCTGTCCACGGGCGGTTTTGCTCTATTGCGGCGTTCAGTTTCATCAACTGATCGCTATATCGTTGTGCAATGATTGTTTCGCCTGGTTTCAACAGTTCGAAGTATAGCACTCCATGCATATCCTACCACACACACAACAGCACATTTTCCCCGTGTATATAATGTTTTGCAATGGATGTTAATGGCTGGCCTGGGTCGACCCAGGATCTCTTGCGTAAGAGGTTGTCGCAATAGACTCGTTTTTCATCCCCGGTGGCAACCTTCCATAAAAATTCTTACCTTTAAACCTCTTCAACGGCGACATGAAGATTGCAGATGCCCAATCGTCAACCAATATTACGCTCCGTTAAAGTATGCGGAGCACACTTACTAATCTTCTGAGTTTTCCCCAAGGTCTGCAGACACCGTACCACTATCGATTGAGCCACTTTCAAACGTTTCGCCAGTTGCGTGACCGATTGTGTAGCATCTTCTCGCTACTGCGATTCCAGTTCCTCGTCTGCTAGTTCCTGCGGTCTTCCAAGCTTAGATCACCTTTCGTAACCCCTGCAAACCGTTCTCGACACGTCCGCTCACCCATAACCGTCTCGCGATACGCTTGACATATTGAACGGCATTCTTCACTCACACTTTTCTCTAAATTAAACATAAATAATAAACAGTGCCGCAAATGAACTTTATCGACCGCCATGCTTGGTTTCATGTATCTACGAACTGACAGCACGAGTCGCCGGCCGGATAGACCCCTACAGCGACCTCTAGCCGGGGCGGCGTAAACTTTTGCATACCTTAATAGTTCCAGAGAAGAGATTGCCCCAGCGCCATAAGGTAAGGCACTGTTCATATCTTTCCTGGGACTAGAACAAGATGGGTAGCATTTGAAATACTTCTGCTCTGGATGCATTTGCAAATTTGTAACATTTAACCTGTTCACGTTCGCGCAATGTCCTTTGTAAAAGATCGCAATCCATGTTATGTTTGTAATGATGCCTGGCTTTCATTATGTGCCGCGACAGCGATGTCTGAAAATGGAATTTTTGTGTGATTTAAAGCATCAGCCTTCCGCTAAGTTAATTATATTTTCCATTGAAATCAGTGCAGAGAGGTGTCTTTAATGATCCCATCTTAACATTTTGGCTTTAGGCTGTGACACATGAAAGTGCTCCATCTTTCAAGCTTATGTCAGTGGTCTTGTCTGAGGGAACTTTAGATGGTTCAGTAACTTTAATGTTAAGTCTTCCGAATATGAATGTCTTGATATTTGATATAGATGTAAAAGCCAAAGAAATGAAAAAACCATGCAAGGTGTTTGCTACGGCAAAGACGTACCAAAGAACGACGTGATCAGTGATGCGTGCAAGAATTCCTGATATCCACAGAATACCCATGATCAGCGCTAGTTTAAAGCAAGTTAAGAAATAGGCTTTTGTCTCGTTTCTCCGCGCAAAGTTCTCCTTCATTCTATTTCTGTAAATTAGGAAAGCACTCAAACAGAAAATTAGGACATTTATGGCAGTGATTGCAAAAACCGGACCTATGAAGAAAATCCATAAGGAATGTAATTGATTGAACCAGCAAGCCTCCCAAGCAAAGAGAGGTTGGTAAGCTATTGGCACTCCATCAACATTATCTAAAATGAGGGCTGTTGAAGCAAACGTAAAAGAAATACCCCAAGAATAAGCACTGAACATAAGGAATTTCTTAAAATTGAATTTTGTTTGTGGCCGCATTAGATTCGAAGTGGCACGAAAAAGTGTTACATAAATATCGAAGGCTAAAACGTTCATCCACAATATAGAAGACAATACAAAAAAATAAGAGGTTGAAGCAGCTGCTACACAAGCTGTTCTACACGACTTAATTCCATCTGCATCTCCAACTAGAAAAGCTAGGTATCCAATCAGCATGGATGTGCAAAGACTTGATAAGCAGTATCCCGGAAAATTTCTTACTTTTGGAACAACAGCAAAATAAAGCAAATGGAAAAATAATCCTAGTATGGATATTCCGACACCAATGACTGTTATGTAATATAATACTGTGTCGGAAATTTCTTCTTCAGTTTTGGAAGGCCCGGTTTCAAATTCAGATAAGCACATGAGCAGTGTGCCGTCTCGAAATTCATAAAAGGAGACATTGTATGTTTTATTTAAGGCTGTTATATGTACTTCGTCGTTTGCCAGTATGTAATCTTCAGGCATCAGACCTATACGCTCAGAACAGTTGCAGTAACTTTCGTGTTTCACTAGAGTGCAGTTTGTATAATTTTTCTTTTCAATCTTTGAAGTCTGTGAGACGTTCATACTTACGTCTGTTGGATCCACATTTTCTTTAAACTGAGTAGCCGAGTTTAGGACTGTAGTGAGCATATACGTATCTACATTTGCGGTACATACGAACGCGGCAATAAAAGCAAAATCATAAAAATAAAATTTTGCAGCCATTGATTACTTTCACGCGTAGACGCTTGTTCAAAGGAATTTCTTTTTTTAGAATTCCTTGAAGCTTCAGAAAATTGTTAATGAAAGCAAAAGTGTATTATGTTTTAGATGCCTGTCTTTTGACACTCTTTCCAACTATAAGGGACTTTTTTTTTACAGGATATATGAATTTAAACTCGTAAGCCCATTATTCCATGGGGCCCAAATTTTCTAACTGTTGTTATCAGTGCGTTTAATGCCACATTTTCGTTCACACGCAATCTATTTAAATATTGTTATCGTAACCATTTTTACCTGCGAACTTAATCCAACAGCAGAACCTTACATCTTAAGTTTCATATGGTCGAATCCTTTTCATTGAAAACCATACAAAATAATTTCTTCCAAATTATTTTTAAGTACTTGTCATTTTTCTGTAGTCCAATTATGCGACTACTACGAGTTCGCACTTTATTAATTTAAACGTTAGTCCCGTGGAAATGATGTGTTGCACGAGGTCTTGTAGTTCTACACGTCAAGCACGGCCAGCTGCTCCAATCCGCTTGCACTTAACTTGCAGAATAAAGTTTTAGAGCAAGTACGAAAATGCTGTACGGCTTTGTCCAGATTCTGTTAGTGTCAGTCAGTACGGCTTCACTCCATAAGCATTCTTCGAATGTACACTTTGCAGTAGCGAGGCTTAAATGTCAGATTCTTGACCTCTAAGGAAATGCTCCAGAATTGTTCAACACCAAGCCAAAAAAACCTATAAGACAAATTAAAAAATTAATATTGTAGTCAGAATTTTGTAAAATAACTTTCATATGTAAGGCAACTAACAACATTGGTAAGAAGTCAAGAGAAAAAACATGAAAGTTAAACTAAAGCAGAAGTTAAGAATTATTAAATCACAATCCCTTAAAAGATGACTAAACAAAAATATCGCGAATGAATTCGTGAAAATTAAGATTTTCTACCGAAGTTTATAGAATGTAAGTCATGAATAGAATACGGTATTACACCATGCAATACAACTTTTGAAGATGGCAATCAGTTTTTTGGTGTAGATATGACAAGAATGGTAAGTCAGATAATATCCAGAAACTTGAAAATTTCATATTTACACCAAAAAACGGATTATCATCTTCAGAATTTGTAGAATGTAAGTGTTAGTTGCCTTTAAGTCTTTCACTGCATAGGTATTCTTCACAACGACAATTTTAAAGCGGTAAATCTCTTGGTTCAGAATTAGCAGTATCTACTACAATACTTCATTTTTCATCTTACCCAAATCCCCATATGGTACAATTTTTCAGGGTTCTTATTAAAGATAGGAAAAAAGCGCCACGGAGTATTCTCGTGAAGTTATCACTGGGTTCTACACGTTAAAAAGAAATCAGAAATCATAGACTGCTAACAGGTGTGTTTCCAATCCATCCTCTTTATTCATGTGAAAAGAGAATAGATGAGACAGTATAGGTAAGACTTTTCTAAATATTCTGTTGAAAATAGCGTGGCACCATCATTATCTATCCCCCTCTGCCATCAGAAGGGGCAGTTGACGGATTCTAGCCATGAAGAATATTTCGTCGTGTGACGCGATGAAGTCGTCAACCCGTTTTTGCACTTCGTCGCATGTCAGGAACCGTACAGCAGACAAACCATATTGCATGGATCAGAACCAATAATAGTCTGAAGGGTTTACATCGGGACTGTACACCGGGTGCTCCAAAACGTCCCAACCAAGCGTCAATAACGTTTCCTTGGCCGATTTCACGACATGCGGCCTAGCGTTGTCATGCAGTAATTTCACGGGACGCAATCCTTTCAATGTTAATGGACGTTTACAACATATTTTCTGGTTCAATCGCAGCAATTGTTGCTTGCAGCGATCAGCAGTAACAGTTTGACCGTGTTCCAATAGTTCATAATGGAGCACACCCTTCATATCCCACCAGATGCACAGCAGAACTTTCTTGGAGTGAATATTGGTTTCATGTCGAAGTCGTTGCTATACCGGGGTTTACCCAGTGTTTTACGCGTTTGGGATTGTCGTGCCTAATCCACTTTTCATCAACCGTAAGGATTTTCCACAGGAAAGACGTTCTGTATTGTTTATTCAACAGATTCAAACATTTCATGACAAGCTCATCCTTTTTTCTCTGGCTCAGGTCCCGTGACACCCATTTTCCTTCCTTCTGAATCGTTGCCATTGCACGTAAACGATTGGAAATGGTTTGTTGTGTTACCACCAGTTGTTCAGTTAGTACTTTCGGCGTTTCAGACGAATCATCATTCAGCAATGCTTGCAGTTCCTCATGTGCAACCTTCTGCGGGGCGCCGCTACGTTCTCGATCGCTAACATCAAAGTACACCGTCTAAACCGAAACTCACACGTGCTTGTCGATACACTATTCTCCACAAGAACAGAACAGATCGATGCGTATGCTTTTGCAACACTTTTTCCTTGATGAAATTCGTTACGAATACAGTGTCGAATAGATGCAGTATCGCTTGTCATCTTTCACCTACGGATGTGCAAGTGCGTTTGATTGTTGGGCACACTTATGTGTCACATTTTATACTCTGAACCAGTAGCTGTCACATGACAACAACGCGGGGTAATATCTGATATGTAAATTAGCCGTATACGTCACACAAAAAATGCTTTAAAACTTATTTGCACACCTAATACTTAGTGTTGAAGTCACCGAGGTTGAGTCGGCACTGAAATTGTGATATTGCAACAATGGTTTAGGTCCCGTTGATCTTCATGCAGAGGCGTAACTAATGCGGGGCAGACGGGGCATTTGCCTCGGGCGCAGGTGAAGACAAGGCGCAAAACTTACAGCTTACAATCTGATTAAAATTGGATTTGAAACTTTTGCGCCAGCTTCTGATACAGATATTCCGCTCCTACTTTGTCATATGCCCATCTAGAGAATTGGATCATAATACACTGAGGTGCCAAACAACTAGGATGGGCTCTACCATTTTCTTTACATGCCACCACACCCATGCTGTAAACATGGTATCGTCCGCAAATGACTGATGTATAGAGGCAGATATCTCCGCAAGTTCAAGTAGTAGCATTCTCAGTACATATGACAGATTATAAGGATTGTAAGGATTTTGAACGTGATATAATAGTCAGCGTCCGGGAGATGGGTCCCTCTATCTCAAAAATTACCACGATATTTGTATTTACACGGTCAACAAGTTCAAGGGTTTACTTGGACTACACAGACTCAGGCAAAAAATCCAGAGTGCGAGACCGGTTTTGGCCGTAGAAAAGCCCTGGACGATCGTGGTCTGTAGCGTATGGCACGCATCGTAGCATCTTCCCTGCGTGCAGCCTTGTCACAAATCACAGCAAATTCAATGCCGGGGCGAGTAGTAGCATTCGGACAGTGCAACGTTTTCTGGGTTTTATGGGCTTCCGGCGCCGACTGTTCACCTGGGTGCCATGGCCGACACAAGGCTGTGTACTTCGCCTGGGCTCGGAAATACCGACATTGACCCCAAGATAATTGAAAACGCGTAGCCTGGTCAGACGAATCGTGGTACCAGTTGTTTCACGCAGATGGCCGCCTCCCGGTGTGGGGACAACCCCACAAGGGAAAGTATCTGCGTGCCTACAAGGGACAGAGAAAGGCCGACGGTGGCTATGTTATGGTGTGGCGTGTTTTCAGCTTTAACGCATTAGGATCCCCCATACGTCTGCAGACCGCTTTGACAGGGAATGGCTACGTAACTATCCTTGGGGATCATTTGCACCTGTTCATGTCATGGAAACACTCCGACGGGTGATATCTCTTTGATCACTACAACGCGTCTACAGTCACCCGATTATAGCTGGAGAACATTCCACGGAGTTTGGCACACTGACTTGGTACCCCTCTTTCGCCGGATATAAATGCCGTCGAACACCTTTGGGATGCTGTTCAGCGTGCTGTCAATACCAGGAATCCTTCACCGGCGAATTTTACGGAATTGAGGGACGCTCCGCAGGACGCATGGTGTACATTGTCTCTATAATACTACAGAGAGCTCGTGGACTCCATGCTCCGTCGCGTTGCTGCCGCTTTCCGATCACGATCACGATCAACGCGGTATCAGAGAGGTGTTTCAGTTTTTTGGTCCTTAAGCGTATGTTTCGCCAGTTTGGTAGCACTGACAGCTTAAAATTCTCATTTCTTCGTCAAAACATTCAAGGGGTGTTAGTTACTCGCATTCAGAAATGAAGATGCGGTTCTTTGTACGATGCAAGCTAAAGATGCTCTCATTGTTAAAGATTCATTTGGGGCTCTTCTATCATCATTGCTGCTGCAAGCCACGACTATCAGCTTCATTACGTCCCTTTGATGTGATGCGGAAGTTGTGAATTCCGAACAGTTCGGAAAAGCTGCCCAAATAGTCATAGTTTGATTGTTACATTTTTGTTTGTTTGTGAGGAGAGCACGGTGAGAAACTCAATGGAGTGTAAGTACTCGCCCGTTCCTAATTTTGAGCTACTGGCTCAAGTAAGGGGAGAGTGCTAGTGTTGTAAAACAAATACAGCATCCTTGCCTCACCTGGTATTCGATCCTGGATCTATCTCAGACGAATGGTCATAAATCAGCGCTTAGAACACTGCGCCACCGGGCGGCACAGTCTGACTGTGTTTCTCGTATTGGGATATTATTGGGGTATGTCGCTAATTTTGTTTCTTCGTGCAGTGTTTCTCTCTATGTGTATAAGACTGGCAGAATTGCCCAGCGCTGCTCGGCAGAATTTGGTGATAAAGCACTATCTAAATTTTGTACAAATCAAATGAAAACGATTAATTTTTTTCGGCATGAACCGTACCTAATTTCATTTTTTCATTGAATTTTATTCTTTGTAGAGCCTTTAGGCACACAGGATTTTTAGTTTTTCCGTTTGATTTTTTTTTACTTACCTTCAGTTCCCATGCTGAATTGTGTTGCAGTTCTACACTGGAAAGCACTGGTCACAAAAAAAAAATTCCAGAACTTAACATAACAAAAAGCATTGGTATTATTTTTTATTGAAGGTTTAACGACCATCGTGAGCAACTCAACGGGCTATAAGCAGTCGCCCGTCCCTAATTTAGTGCCACTGGTTCATGGGAAGGGAGAGAGCCAGCACCGTAAACAAACAACATCCATGCCTCACTGAGATTCGAACCTGGACACTTCACGGACGAATTATCATAATCCAGCGCTTAGACCACTGCGCCACCGGGGCGGCCAAAAAGTATGAAATTCGAATTCAAAATAAAAAACTAAAAAATGAAACTTTTTACGAAAATTTTGTATGAGGACTCCTTGACCACGAGTTCCCATTCCTTCCAAACACCGTCTACGGTCTAAGTTGGAGTACCATGTGACAATATAGCCATTCAAAATAAAGTAAAAAATTGAACTTTTTACGAAAATTTTGTATGTGGGCTCCGCTCCGACTTCTTCCAAAAACCGTCTACGGTCAAAGTTACAGAGTACCATGAGACAGTATACCAAATTTGGTGTCTCTAAATTGAAATCTCTAGATTTCCATAGCGGACAAACAAATAAACAAGCATTCAACTTTATATATTAGATAAATGGAATCCTGCCCATTTGTCCGAGTGGACCCCGGTTCGAATCCTACGGGAGGCATGGGCGATGAGTTATCGTACGGCACTCTTCCCATTCCCTGGAACCAGTGGCCCTAAATTAAAGACGGGCGACAGCTTACATCCCTACAAGTTGCTCATAATGGTCGTTACTCCTCTCCTCCGAAAAGAAAGACAGATGGGGGCGCAATATTCTGTGGTTATGCCTGAGCGCAGAAATACACTATCTACCAACAAGTAATTGGACACCTGTGATAGCAAAGCAAAACGAAGTTTATTCGCCTTCAATAGTTGATGGAGCCTCCACGAGCGGCGACTACAGCTGGGACCCTCCGGGACATACTCTCAACCAGACGTTGTACGACGGCTAGCGGTATTTTCTTCCACTCGGTTTGGAGTAGACAGGTCAGTTCCTTCACCGATTTCTGACGGTGGGGGCACCCCTTAAGTCGACGCTCCAACTCATCCCAGAGGTGCTCAATAGGGTTAAGATCCGGGCTCTGCGCAGGCCAGTCCATTCGATTAACCTGATTGTCACCATGCCAAGTCATGGTGGACTTCGCAACATGACAGGTGGCATTGTCATCCTGAAAGTAACATGGGTCCACCCCGTAAAACTGCCACAACGTAGGAAGCGCATGGTCATCCAAATTGGTGCAGTAGGTCTCGGCGTTAAGTCTACCAGGAATTGCGACCAAGCGTCCCGTGCCATACCAGGAGAAACTTCCGCATAGCACAATTGCACCGCCGCCGAACTTCACAGTTGGCACAATATATTCCGGTAGGAGGCGTTCTCCAGGCAGACGCCAAACCCAGACCCTGCCATCCGAACGGTAGAGGGTGAACCTTGTTTCTTTGCTCCAGAGAACCTGTTTTCATTGTTCAACGGTCCACTGTCGACGTTCTTTGCACCACGTTAGCTGAGCAGCGCTATTGGACTTGGTGATCAAAGGCTTGTGGGCGGCAGCACGTCCATGATAACTGAGCAGATGGGCTTATTTACGGATGGAATTCATCAAAAGAACACTCCCGGATGCCTGTTGAAACTCCTAGCGGATGTGGCCCATCGATTTGGTGCGGTTCATCTGAATTTCTCTGGCCATCACCCGTCGGTCTCTAACTCCCAGTTTTGTGGGTCTGCCGGGTCGGCACACATTCCGACAGTCACCTATCATCTTCAACTTGCCAATCACGTAGGCCACTGTTGATTTTGGGTACTTCAACTCGCTGGATATGTCACGTATGGATCGGCCATTTCTGTGATACCCGACGATTACACCTTTCTCGAAATCAGAGAGCTCCGAACTGCGTGGCATCTTGCAGGCGACTGGTTGTGTTGTTGTTTCCTATACGATATTTAACGGCGGCGGCCGTGACGTGTATCAGGACAGCAGATATCGTCGATTGCAGGGGTGTCCAATTACTTGTTGGTAGATAGTGTATATACATATTGTTAGGCGTCTACTCTCAAGCATTGCTCTGATCATGACATAGCTAACTGTTATATCTCAACAATGACTTTGAAACAAAAATTACACATCCATAAATTCATAATGGGGACGTGATTTCCGACCAATCTCTAATCCAAATATACGTAAACATTTCCAAGAATGACAAGTAAATCCACGCATTAAAAAACATGTTTGCGTTGAAACAACGACACATGCATTCATTCCATCCAGCTGCTTCGAAATACGTACTATAACGATGCATGAGCTTTCTGTTCGTCTCGTATTTATTTATTTGATTTTAAGGTTTCTTCTGTTCTCCGTATGATACAATGAATAATTTGAAGAATCAGTATACACTCTCTGTTTAACTCTTTGCATACTGTTGTGACATGAGGCTCATCATTTGAATATTTATATATCTACATTGATGTTCAAGAGTTAAGCATAGTCATTGTACCTGTGAATATTTCAAGAACCAATCGTGGGAAATGTACGAAACTGGGGATGCTTGTGTAATAACATATCGCAAGTACAACAGCAGACAAAACTAGCTATGGAACAAAGTTCATTCTATTATTTATGCAAATTTGCAAAAATAAAAAAACACAGTAAAAATTTTTGAAGATGACAATCCGATTTTTGGTGTAAATGTGACAAGAATGGTAAGTCCGATAATATCCGAAAACTTGAACCTTTCATCGTCTCGCTCCAGGGCGATGAAAGTTTCAAGTTTTCGGATATTATCTGACTTACCATCCTTGTCACATTTACACCAAAAATTAGATTGCCATCTTCAAAACTTTATATTATATGGTGTAATCCCGGATTTATTTCATGAAACAACACAGCGATTGTCAAGCGTGTTGGCATGTCTCAGAAAACTTGAAAATCTGCTCGCGTGCCTCTAAGATGAAGGATCATGTACGCTTTGATTTGTGCACGGGGGAGCGTTTCACCTGAATCCCGAAATTCATCCTAAGTTGCTTCGAGGTTCCTTGTTCTAGATGGTGTAACGGTAATTTACTCGAACGTAAATCGGGAGATGCGGGTTCGATTCACGTTCCAGGATGATGTAATTTTCAGGTTTCCTGAGGCATATTTACTCAATTGGTTAATTTAGCATCCATCTGTCTGTAACATTTATTTGACAATGATTGTTGTTTTGAGTACATTAAATTGACAAAAGGCTGTGCACCATGATTAAAAATGATGACCCCTTGCAGCCACGCAAGCCTCGCATCGACTTCTCATGCTGCTTTCCAGGATGTCCGAGAGCTATGTGTGCAAAAAGTCCCATTCGTGGCAAAGAGCAGTTGGGAGCTCCGGAATGGTCCTTGGTGGAGGCTGACGGGATGTAGTTCTCCCCTTAATGCATCCCATGAATTCTCTATCGGATTCATATCCTTAAACCTTGCTGGTCACTCCATGATATGAATATCTTCACTTGACAGAAAGTCATCCATCAGTTGAATTCTGTGAGAGTGTGCGTTATCGTCCATGAATACCAGCTCTGAACCCACGGTTTTTATGAAGAGTTCAACATGAGGTTACAGTTAGAGATGGATAGGAAATCACGTAACTGTTACTTTGTCACCTTCACTGAAAAATAACTGTCACCGTTACGGCCAGTGACAAAAAGTAACAGTTCCAAAGTCACTATTAAAAATGTCACCGTCAGCGGTGTCCGGGCAGTGACTGGGGTCCAAGGTTACCATGTCACCATGTCGTTTCTGTTGAAACATCACAGAGGTCGCTAGTGATGCTGACGTTCTTCAGAAGAAACCAGTCTTTCGTACTCGTCTCTTCACAAGAAGTCTTTAATAGTAGACTTGAACGATAATAAAGTGTTAATGCTGTTCAGCATTCAACATAATAGAAGAATGTCTGTCGCCAAACGTAGAAAAACCAGTGAGAAGTGGAACTATTTCACCGTCGTTGATGAAAATTTTGCTTTGTGTAATATTCGTCAGCAAACGCTTTCTTACAAAAGTTGAACTCGCAGTTCCGTTACTACTGGGTCACCCCTCTCGTAAACACTGATTTTGTCACAAATACTAGTAAGACGATGACTCGCCATCCCGTTACAGTTCCGCCATCATTGTCGTAAACAGTGATTTTTTCACTGTTTAAAGTAACCTTTACTTGTCACAGTGACAACGGTGACAGTTCCACAACTATCACCATTTTTACTGTGACAGGAAAATCATTGCTGATCCCACCTATACTTACAGTATGTCGTCTCTGTATCTCAGAGCAGTAACAATATCTCTGTCGAAGATGTAGTGCTCTGTGCGTCCATTCAACAGGATGCCTGACCGTGCCATGACTACATCACCACCAAATTTGTCCCTTTCCCTGAAGTTATCGGAATCGTAACGGGTTCACCTTTCTCTCCAGAGAGTGGTTCAACGAGAATCAGTCTGTAAACTGAATCTGGACTCATCAGTGAAGAGCACATTGTTCCACTGATTCAGTGTCCAGTTTCAATGTTCCCGACTGTGGTTAAAACGAACCCTCCTGTTCGCAGGGGGGACACAAAGTACTGGACATCTGTGATAGCGACCAGTTGCCCTGAGCCGTTTTTAAACACTTCGTTTTGAAACCATTTTTGCTGAGGCGACCGCAAGCTCTGAAGAGAGTCGCCTGGTAGACATCGTCATACGACGTCTTGCAGCTATTGCAAGATACCTGCCCTGCTGAGGGATTGCAACTCTTGTACGACCTTGTACTGGTTGGTGTGTAACCTTTCCTGTGCCTTCTCCAACGCATAGAGATAACACTTTGCGGTACATTCAGTGCTCTGGAGCCCATTGTCTGCGATGATGCCTGGAGATGAAACTTTGTAGCACATTCAGTGCTCTGGAGCCCACAGTCTATGATGACGCCTCGAAATGACACTTTCTGGCACATTTAGTGCTCTGGAGCCCGCAGTCTGTGATGATGCCTGGAGATGACACTTTATGACACATTCAGTGCACTGGAGCCCTCAGTCTGTGTTGTGGTGACGCCTGGCACATTCAGTGCTTTGGAGCCCGCAGTCTGTGATGATGCCTGGAGGTGACACTTTGCGGCACATTCAGTGCTCTGGAGCCCGCAATCTGTGATGACCCCTGGCACATTCAGTTCTTTGAATCCCGCAGTCTGTGATGACGCCTGGAAATGACATTTTGTAGCACATTCAGTGCTCTGGAGCCCGCAGTCTGTGATGATGCCTGAAGATGAAACTTTGCGACACATTCAGTGCTCTGGAGCCCTCAGTCGGTGTTGACGCCTGGCACATTCAGTTCTTTGGAGCCCGCAGTCTGTGATGACGCCTGGAAATGACATTTTGTGGCACATTCAGTGCTCTTGAGCTCGTAGTCTGCGATGATGCCTGGAGATGAACCTTTGTAGCACATTCATTGCACTGGAACCCACAGTCTGTGATGACGCCTGGAAATAACACTTTGCAGCACGTTCAGCTTGGACGTGACACTTTGCGGCACATTCAGTGCTCTGGAGCCCGCAGTCTGTGATGACGCCTGGAGAAGACACTTCGGAGCACATTAAGTGTTCTGAAGACCGCAGTCTGTGATTGTCCTAATTTGAGCCTCCCGATTATTCTACCCTGTAAAAATGGTCAACCTGGAGTCTTTGTTAAACATTACGTTCTTGATCACCAATGACAACTCTTCTCACGAGGATTGCAAGAAAAGTAAATAAGTCACTTAGGATAGGGTAAGCTATAGTTACGAAACTGCAAGGTATTTAATATCGAACGTCAGCGAACATTATTTGACCGTGCGCTGCGATTGGTTTAGGTGTGTGACTAACTTATATTGCAATATCCGCTGTTCTATAACCCTTTACTTTGTATGTTTTACCAAATATGCTTAACCTTTGTGCACCAATTTATATCAAGTTATCTTATGAAAGAAATTATATTTTAGCTGCTTTTCTTTTCTTTAAAGCAGGAGCGGATGAATCGAAGGAAGTTATTTCATGTATTTCCTTGTCAGCTTCCCAATAAATTTCCCAATTCTGAAAGGCGCATAGAGTCTCCTTGGTCATTCCTTTCTTGCTCCTGCAGTGCTCTTTCGAGCAACACTCTGCTAATGAATACCTTAACACATATCATGTGCCGAAAATTTTGCTTGACTCCCGGTGCTCAGCTTATAAATTTAATTTCCCATTCAGACGAAGAATACAAAACATCAATATCCGTTACTTCCTGATATAAAATACTTTCATTTATCGCACTTAATGTTTTCTGCATACATTTATAAATTTTATTTTGTGCAGAGATCGCGACAGCACCGATGTCTCATAGATTTCTTCTCAACATATTAACCCCTTAATTTAGCCATACTGTTATAAATGTGCATTGTGCTTAAATAGTCTCCCAAGAAAATGTTTGCGTATAAAAAACAAATGTTTCAAAATTATTGATTTTAGATGTAAAATGTGTAACCGTTTTAGAGGTGCTATTCTTAGATTTCGTTCAATCAAATAATGCAGACAGGTTTAAATAAAAGTTAACAGAAATTTCTGGTCAATATTTCTTTGTTTTTCCTTCCGAGTATTCATTATATATTTCTTTTTGTTGTTGGTTTTAAAATAAATTAGTGTTACACCAGAATAATTTTATTTTCTTCTTGCATTTGACTTTTTCCGAGCAGCTATTTTTTCTCGGACGGACCAAATGATGCCATTCTAAATTAAAGCAGTGTAATTATATCATCAATGATTAATCATTTGCATGAATACTTAGATGGCAATACCTTTGTGCAATGCACAATTAGTTAAGAAAAGAATATTGAAAATTGCTGTTTCAAAACCTTGCCAGTGTAACACATGAAATTAAATGCAAAAGCACGTTAAAGTAACAGTGTTTAATTTCAACGCACGTAATATCATTCCACACTCGTCGTAAGTTTCTCAAAATCTTGATGTGAGAGACGGTAGAAGCCAGTTACAAGACGGTTAATTTTCATGTTTTCTAATGCGTTCATTACGTAGCTGATTGTTGGTCATAATATTGACCGAGAAAAACGAAGAAAGCAAATTGTGACATATTTTAGCGGAGTGAAACTTTCTGACCAGCTTTTATCAGCTCGTTGGTTTACTGAGAAAGGGAGGTACCAGGATATCAAATTTATACTACACTGGCGGAAAGTGAAAAGAGAACAACAAGAAGGAATTGGCGGACGATTATGAAATTTACATATGGTAATGAGTTCGAGCTTACGTAGGTGTGATGTTAATTTCGGTACCAACCGGTGAGCGCTTACGCCACAGCACGGCATAATATGCAAATTATCGTCGGCGGTATTTAAGGAGTACGCCGAAGTGAATGTAATCAGTCGTCGGCGTACTGACACGTGCTAAGACCCTGAAGAAGCTGCAATGCCTGGACATGGAAGACGTGTACGATTTCAGCAATTATCGGACTTTGAGCGAGGTCGTCTTGTCGGACTCCGCGAGGTCGTCTTGTCGGACTCCGCGAGGCCGGGTGGTCATATCGTCGTATTGCGGAGCGAATTGGACGGGAAGTATCGGTGGTGGCACGATGGTGGCGTAGATGGTCCGAGGAACATTCCCATACGAAAAGACGTGGAACCGGGAGACACAGACGGACTGATGAACGGACCGATCGACGCATAAGAAGAGCGGCGTTGTCAAGCAGAACATCCACTGCGACGCAAATCCGAGCTGATGTTGCACCTGAGGTGACTGTGCGAACAAGCCACAACCGTCTACTGGATGCCGGACTACGTGCACGTGTGCTTCTGGCATGTGTACCTCTGACTCCATCCCACCGTCAGTAACGGCTGCAGTGGTGTCGCCAACGTCTGCACTGGAGAACGCAATGGCGATCTGTCGTGTTCAGCGATGAAAGCAGATTCTGCTTGGGAGCCTCCGATGGCCGTATGCGTGTCCGCAGACGCACAGGGGAACGTATCCACCCTTCTTGCATCCGCCAGCGACACACAGGGTCTACACCTGGTCTCCTGGTGTGGGGAGCGATCAGTTATCACTCCCGTACACAACTAGTGTTTGTACCGGGTACGTTAAACAGCATCTCCTACATCAACAACATCATTCATTTCGTTGTTGTACCATTTGTAAGGTCGGTCCATCGTGGTGTTTTCCAGCAAGATAACGCACGCCCACACACGGCACGTGCAACGCAACATGCACTTCAGGTAGAGACACAACTTCCATGGCCTTCACGTTCACCAGATTTGTCCCCCATTGAGGAGCACGTGTGGGATTTTATGGGACAACGACTTATCCGGTCTCCACGGCCAGCCACGACCGTCCCCGATTTACGCGTTCAGGTTGAGGATGCTTGGAACTCAATACCCCAAACTTACATATAACATCTGTACGACAGACTCCATGCCAGAATTGCAAGGTGTGGCGCAGTTCATGGGGGTTCAACCTCGTACTAAACATGTTACATGGAAATGTTATTTTTCAGTTTACCAGCAAATACAGCTGTATTTTGCCATAATGTTTTGATCACGTTATCCTCTGTATTTCGTTATTATGCTGAATAAATTTCGTTGGTATCAGACGTCTCCTTCTTGGTGTTCTTTTTTCACTTTCCGCCAGTGTATGTTGTGACGTATACTCTAATTTGACTTTCCCTTTTAGTTACTTTTTCTATGTAATTTTGAGTTCATTCTCCTTAGCGTTTTTCAAACTCAACATATCTTCTCTCTCACAATAGTATAGGTTGCTTGCACCTTGAGGTCAGAACGTATGACGTGTTTATGTGTCCGATGAAAACTGAACGTTATATAATGTTTGAGCAGCAGAAAAAGTGTGGAGACGCTGGACATTTTAATGCCAATTGAGGAAAAGACGTTGTTTATTTGAAGTTTGAACTATTTAAAGGCTGCGTGTTATATTCCAGTGCTCTTGTTGTTTTCTTAACCAAGTGTTATTATTATTAACTCCCGTTCGTTTGATTACGAAAGCAATATTTAAAAAAAAAAGAGTTGTAGTTACGCCTTGTTGAAGTGTCAAAGGATTAGTGCCTGAATAAAGACTAATCGTAAGTAACTTTTTCTCGAAGTTTCCTTGAATGACTCATGTTTCACTTTAGGTGAAGTTTTTGAGAACTGATTTGTGTAGTGTTCAGTCAGCACTTCTTACACGAGCATTACAACTCATTCCTCTTTTTAGAAAGTTTCATGAGGTAAATATGAACAGGGATTGTAAAACTAGTTTTTAAAAGGATATCTAGAACAAACTGTTCACTGTGCTATCAGTTAATGTGCTGAATGGCACGCTATTGAAATTAATTGCAAGCCATTTTACAAAGAGCCTTGCAGAAGCTAAAATACAAGAAATGCTTCCCAGTGGTTTGATTTTTTAAATTAGAGGTTTGAAGAACACCGTGAGCAACACAGTGGGCTATAAGCAGTCGCTGCTCCGAATTGAAGGCGTCAGGTTCCAGAGAAGGTGGAGAGCCAGCGCCATAAGACAAACACAACATCCATGCCTCACCGGGATTCGAAGCTGGATCCATCTTGGAGGAATGATCAGAATCCATCGCTTAGACCACTGCGCCACTGGGGAGGCCACGTGGTTTGTAGTTAAGCTGAAAAACATAGGTGTCGAGGTCAATCACCAGCTTGTTCACCAAGTGCCCCCCTTTTTTATTTGCGGGCTTAACGACCACCATGAGAAACTTGATGGGCCATAAGCAGTTGCTCGTCCCTAAGCTAGGGCTACTGGTTCCAGGGAAGGCAAAGGAACACAAATGTAAGAAGAGCACAACATTCATGACTTATCGGGATTCGAAACCGGACCAATCTCTGACAAGCGATCAGATACCAGCGCTTAGACCACTGCGACAGTGTGGCATCTAAGTGCCTTTTAATAGTTCGGATGCAAGGAAATGGTAGAAACGTAGAAGTAAAAAAATTGTGGAGTGAAGAAGAAAGCCTGTACACCACAAGTAAAGAAATAATAAAAATGGTTAGAAGTTAAAAAGTTATGGAGTGCGAAAAGCAAAGCCTGCACACCAGGTAAAGAAATACTGGAAAACGGCTGGAAGTAAAAAACGTATGGAGTGAGAAACAAAGCCTGTGCACCTAGAAAGGAAATACGAGAGAGTTGTTCGAAGTTAAAAAGTTATGGAGTGAAAAGCGAAGCCTGTAACCAAGTAGAGATAGGAAAATGGTTAGAAATTAAATATGTACGGAATGAAAAGCAAAGCGCGTCGACTAAATAAGTAAAGCCTAGAAATTTGTTGGAAATGAAATGTGTAGACGACTCCATACATCTTTATTGTCTACCCAATGAAAAGCAAAGCCTGTACACCAAGTAAGTAATGCTGGACAATGGTTAGAAGTAAAAGTTGTACAGAATGTGAACCAAAGCTCATACACGAAATAAATAAAGTCCTCGAAAGATGTGTGGAATGAGAAGCAAAGTCTGTACACCAAGTAAGTAAAGACTGAAAAATGGTTTGGAATGAAAGGAAAGCTTGTAACCAAGTAAGTAAAGTCTGCACAATGGTTAGAAATCAAAGATGTGTGGAATGAAAAACAAAACCTGCACACAAGTTGAGTAAAGACTGGAAAATGGGTAGAAGTCAAAGATGTATGGAATGAAAAGCAATGCCTGTAAACCAAGTAAGTAAATACTAGAACATGGCTAGACATCAAGAATGTATAGAATGAAAAGCAAAGCCTGTGCACCAAGTGAGTAAATACTAGAAAATGGTTAGACGTGAAGGATGAATAGAATGAAAAACAATGCCTGTACACCAAGAAAGTAAATCCTAGAACATGGTTAGATGTCAAGGATGTATGAAATGAAAAGCAATGCCTGTACACCAAGTAATTAAATACCAGAACATGGTTCGATATCAAGGATGTATGGAATGAAAAGCACTGCCTGTACACCAAGTAAGTAAATACTAGAAAGTGGTTAGATGTCAAGGATGTATGGAATGAAAAGCAATGCCTGTACACCAAGTAAGTAAATACTGGAACATGGTCAGATGTCAAGGATCTATGGAATAAAAAGCAAAACCTGTATACAAAGTAAATAAAGACAGGTGAGAAGTCAAATATGTATGGAATGAACCGCAAAGACTGTTCACCAAGTAAAGAAATGGTAAAGATGGTTAGAAGGTAAAAGTTATGGAGTAAAAAGCAGGACCTGAAGACCAGGCGACTTACAACTGTTACAATGGGAAGTTAAATTGTTATGACTAAAATTTAGCTATAAAAATAAATCAATGAACCGTTGGAACGAAAATGCCTTGGAGCAGTTTGGATGAAAAGTAATACTAGGGAATGGTTTAAAGTAAAAGAATTACGGAGTGAAAGGCAGCCTATGGAAATCAACATGAGCCTGTACGAAAATAGCCTTGCAACCGTTACGATGAAGCGAAATACTGGTGAATTCTTTGAAGTTATAGACGTTATGGACTGAAAGTCTATTGAAATCAATCGAGCGTGTACAAGAATTGCCTTGCAACAGTAGGAATGGAAATAAATACTGGCAAATGGTTTGACATTAATTCTGGGATAAGACAGAAAATATTATTCGTGGCTTATATGAATAAACTAAAATTTTTACTCGTGACTTAGTTTGAGTTATCTCTGGGACTCACGGCTCTCAGGTACGGGTTGGAGACGGCCCGGTGCTATTCAGAGGATATGATCAGATCAATCCACTGAAAGCATGTATTCGTGCGCTTCCTAATTTCTTTGCGTGATGGCATTGAGCAACACATCAGCGCTTCTCCAGTCTTCGCATCTTGCACCCTTGCGTTTTAGGATCCTACGGCGAAGTAAATTTCTCCATAATTTTTATGCCGGGGGTGGGGGGGCTTTGAACCCACAACTCTCCGCTCCGGGGCTCCGAGTGCTATCCACTATACTCCACTGGCATGTGCGATCACTGCTATCTGCCTTAATCTGATGTGCATCCTGCGGGGCATTGTCACTCGTCTACCTGTTTGCTGCGATTTAAACACTACAAAGTGATTTGCCACTCGTCTTCCTGCTTGCTGCGATTAAAATGCTGCGGTGCTTTTACATTTTCTAGCGTACAAGGTAGTAACCACGCATAGTATTCGTATGGTGTTGCATTAGTGGTCAATTTTTCATTAATTCCAAAAGGGTGAGTCTACCCAATGTTACATGGAACACTAACAAAGCAACTGCCATGGCATCGGCACGATGTAGTAGTCTTGTGTTGCAAATGTGTTCTGTTGCATTTACCTATTCATCTGTTTTTGAGCTCGTTTTAGTGTCTACTTTGTTACAGGTCGTCATTTCATCTACACTTTGTTGAAGCAAGTTGCATGTTATCTAATATCTTTCCCTCAGTACATTCCTTTATTTAGTTCAGTTTGTATTCCATGTTTGGAATCACAGACCAAATGAATTTAAAAAATAGGTGGTTCTGAATATTAATAGTTTACTCTATGTTAATGAATTAACGTTAATTTCTAAAAGTGTAAACAAACTACATCATAGCCTCAGTCAGTTGAGTTTAAAGTTCGAAAAAATTTAGATGAAAGTCAATCGATATAAAACTAAATCAAGGGCTCTTATTTTAACTCAAAAAACATTAGCTTTTCCTTAAATGGGTAGTGTCAAGAAGATATTTTATCGATGAGAATGAAAGACTTGATAAGGAAACGAAGAACAGAATTAGCAAAACTGAAAGTCCCTTATCAGTTGCGTACGGGTATTTTTGCCAAAAAGGAGATTTCCCAGATTGCTGAACTCATCATAATCATCATCACTAAGCTGTTCTGTGAGATTCAAAGGTTAGCTCCACAAAGAAATACAAATAACTAGAAACATTTTACTTATTGTTGCTGTATCAAAATTCTCCATTTAAACTTCTCCAATTAAACTGCTGAACTCGCTGTTTACAATTCAGAATTTAGACGTACTATCTTCTTTTTCTTTTGTTTTGGTCTTTAATGACCACCAATAGCAGCTCTAAGCAGTGGCGCCCATATGAGTATTTTAGGGGGGAAGGGGGGAATAAGAAAAATCCTTACCTCCTTCACGGCTGTCAAACATTTTAGTAAATGTGCAAGATACTAAAATTCAACAAAAATAATGATTTAATCAATCATTAATATCTCATTATTTTTAAAAATGCTTTAAAGAAGGTTTCGTCTATTGTAGTGTTTTAAATTTATCAAATATTTGGCTATACCAACGGCTGGGGGTGCCTACAGCCCCTGCCCCCTTATGGGCGCCTTTGACTCTAAGGATTATCAGCATTCCCCTCTTATTTGAACTCAAAAATTAATAGTTTTTCCTTAAAGGGGCAGAGTCAAGAACATATTTTATCGATGAGAATGAAAGACTTCATAAGGAAACGAAGAATGGGAGTGACAAAACTGGAAGTCCCTTATCAGTTGAGCACGAATATTTTTGCCAAGAAGGAGATTTTCCATATTGCTGAACTCATCATAATCATTATCACTGAGCTGTTATCTGAGTCAGAGGTTAGCTCCACAAAGAAATACAAGTAACCAGATAATTTGTACTTACTGTTGATTTATCAAAATTCTCCCTTTAAACTTCTCCAATTAAACTACTGAACTCGCTGTTTACAATTCGGAATTTAGACGTACTCTCTTCTATTTCGTTTGTTTTGGAGTTTAATGACCACCATGAGCAGCTCTTAAGGACTATCAACATTCGCCTGTCGCTAATTTAAAGCCAAATTCTAGGAAGGGATAGAGCCAATGCCGTAAAACTCGACAACCACCCACGCCTAATGCGGGACTCAAATCCTGTCCACCTGAGCAACCGCACTGTTAAAAATTGGTACTTAAAAATAAGCAAAATGTGAGTACATACAGGGAATCAATTGTGAGTATATCTGGTATTTCTAATTTCAAATATATGTACTAAAATAATCCATATATTTCAAATATATGTGCTCTAATTTCATTCGCCGCCCTGGTGGCGCAGTGGTCTAAGCGATGGCCTCTGATCATTCGTCCGAACGGGGTCCGGGTTCGAATCCCGGTAAGGCATGGATGTTGTGTTTGTCTTACGGCAATGGCTCTCTCCCTTCCCTGGAACCAGCGACCCTAAATTAGGGACGGGCGACTGCTTATAGCCCATTGAGTTGCTCACGGTGGTCGTTAAACCTACAATAAAAAACATAAAAATAAAATAATTTCATTCAGTTTCTCTGCCCTTTCGGCAGGGCACGGAAACTGAAGTTAGTTAGGGCGAATCTAGCAATTCTGACAGGATAGTTTGTAACTGAGAGAGAGAGAGCACTAGATGGCATCACTGTACGATTTTGCGCATAGAAGGCAGAGAGAAATGATGGCTTAGGAACCAACTCCATTATATATAACCGGGGGTTTCCTACCCGGTGGCCGTCAATTCACGTGCTCGTCCGATGCACGTCGGATATTTAGTGAGTGTTAGAAATTCACACCATAACGGAGAGCCCCCGGGTTCAAGCCTATCAGGCTAGGTTTGAACCTCGGGTCCCTCCATCAATAGTCTGAATCTCTAACCACTAAGCCATCAGCGGCTCGATTTCAAATTTGGAATACGTGTACTCCATACATACTCATTTATTTATAGAATCTAATGGAAGTATATTATTCGATGGCACATCTGGGATAATAGATATACTCGTTGTCACATGCTGGGCAAATGGGCCGCACAATTTTATGAAAACTATAGTGATGAAGAGACATTATTTATGAGATTGATACAAAGATAGTTAGTGTAAAAACGTACAGAAAGATACTTTTTGCATAATTAAATTACGTGTGATCAGTGATATTGTTGTATTAATAATTTATGTGTGAAACTTTACACATTTATTAAACAATTTCTATTGAAATCTATAATATCTAAAATGAAGTAATACCAGATTATATTAATATTTATTTACGCAGTTATCTGTAAGTACGTATGGTTACTTATATTTCAGCATGTCATGTACTTGTTTACGATACGAGTGTTCTTAAAAAAAACATTAGTTTCAGGTTCTCATTGTTAAGTAGATGTTTTTTAACAGCCCGATGAGAAACCACCACTGCGCCATGGGAGAAGTTTTCTCGTTTATGACAGTGAGTATTGTGTGCAAACTAAGGGCTCCATGGATTAGAAGCCGCAGGCGTGAAAGTGTTAAGAACAACATGTAGAAAAAACAACAACAACAAAGAAAAAAATACATAGATCTGATGTGGAGAATTTGCAGAGCAGACAGAACAGATGTGAGTACACGTCTGAGGCAGAAAACGTAAGTGAGAAACTTTTGAGATATCACGGGAACGTGTGTCGAATGAGAGATTACGCGATAGTGAAACAGGTGCCAACTTATGTGGTATCAGCCAAGAAGAAGACATAGAGCAATATGAATTAAAGGCTTAGAATCAGCCACTAGATACAGGAAGGAACATGGAAGAGGCAAAAAAATATTGCAATGCACCTGAACCAATTGATAAAGTCCGTTGTAGAGAAGAATGAACTTAATTATTACATGACCTGCGCCAGAATCATGCCTGAAAGCCGTACAGGTATACAGGCATGAGATCACAATGAATAATTGAATAAAACTTTACGATCTTAAGAATGAAATGTTTCTTGAATATCGGGAGGAGAGTTATATGTCTTAACCCTTTATTCTCCTATAAATTTTGCGTTCTAGTAATATATTTTCTTCCTTTTTAATTCAGGAAGAATTACATTCACTAGAAACAGAGACATGGAGTCATTTTCACGTTTCAATTGTTGGTATTAATATTTCTTCATTTGCTGCTTATTGCTAGCAAGTCTTTTGTTTAAAAAAAACAAAAAAAAACCCGGCTCAGTTCTGATTGGGCAGTCAGTTTGGAATGTAAGTTTACGACTTACAGATCGGAGAGCTGAAATGAGCTAGTCAAGTATGGTTTCAAAGCGTTTATTTAATTTGTTATAGCCAACACAGGTCAAGTAGTTTACATAATTTTTTTCAAATAATGCTGGATACATTGCGAACACAAAGCAGATCGATATACGAATTACCCAGAATGGTGTTCTGTCTTCTTGGGCTTCTTACATTCCTCATCCCTAGCTCTTGCCTCTCGTTTTGAGTTTTTCGACTTTTGCTTGCGTCCATTCTGCGGATTCCACGGCATTGTGGAAAATGTTAACCTGTTCACGAGAAAAACCTTTTTTTTTCTATTTTAGTTTAAACCACTGCGGTATGTTCTTTATATATTTGAATACATATCGTCGTCGAAAGCTTTAAAACGTTACCATACACAGTCGTTTTGCGCTCACATTTGTCCAGATAAACCGCGATATTGTCAAAAGTGTTCCCGGTTCACAAGAAAACAATTTTTCAAATCTTCAGTTCAAACCACTACGAAATGTTCTTCGTATATTTGAGTAGATCTCGTTGAGAGTTTGTTTTAAAACGATACCACGTCCAACCGTGTTGCGCTCACGATTGCCGAGATAGACTGAGTCTAACGCGGCGGCATACCCAGAAATATTGCGTCATTTCCCATGCGCACAAGGAGCGAGGGGAGCGTCACGCTCTCGACATATATTGCACAGTACGCGAATTGGACCCCATGCTGTTTACGAATATATTTACACGATTAGTGTGCAGCACGTATTTTTAACGCTGTAATGATTTTAATTGGGACCTATTTTTGTCAAAGGCGGTGGGCCGTAAGTCGCCCCATACTATCCGCGGAGTTAGACGTAGTCATACGTCAAAAACGTACGTGCTTATTAAGTCATTTTATCCGTCCATCTCTCCGTCTTTCTGTAGACGCAATATCTCAGCAGCAATTAGTCCCATTTGAATATTGTTTTTACGTTGGAAAGCTTGAAATGTCAGAACGGTGATCCTTGCTTTCCAGTTTTCTTCCTATGCATAGATTCTCCGCTAGAAAGCGTAAATTTGCAGTAGATGGTATAAAGGATCGAAAACATTCGTGCTCAGCAAGACAAGGAATCGAAGTTCACAAACTGTTTTATTTTGCACGATAAAAAAGGGTAGTTAAAAGCTGATGATAAATTCAAAGACTTTATTAAGTACAATTAAAACATCCCAGTTAAAAAACATAAAACCTTTCGGGGCCGCATCGGTCCCATCCTCAGATGCAAGACAATCACACAATACATTTTTTAACTGTGATGTTTTAATTGTACTTAGTAAAGTCTTTTAATTTATCATCAGCTTTTAACTACCCTTTTTATCGTGCAAAAACAGTACTTCGATTCCTTGTAAATTTGCATTCTATTGAAATCAAAATACATTTTATTTCATGTATTTGCTTCTAAACACCCGACTGAAAAATGTTTTCTTCCTTTCGATGCCATTTATAGTAAAGACTATTTCAGGTACGGCTTACTTTTTCAAGAAATGTACACATTTTCCGCTAGGGGACGTAAAGAAAATTGGGATTTCCTTGATATCATCATCATCATTGTCAACAATTATCAATCCACTGCTGGACGAAGGTCTCTCCAAGCCTCTTTCAAAACGACCTGTCTTGTGCCAGTCTCCTCCATGTTACTTCCGCATTTTTTCGAATTTCACCCACTCATATTCCATGTGGTCTTCTTCTGGGTCTTTCCTGTCCCTTGGAATCCAGTCTAAAATTTCGACTGTCCATCGATGGTCTGTCCTTCTGGCATTACGTCCAGCCCATTGCCATTTCAGGGATTTTACTCTGATCATGATGTCTTCCACTCTTGTCATTTTTCGGATCCACGAGTTCCTCTTCTTATCTCTCCTGGTTACACCAAGCATGCACCTTTCCATGCTGCTTTGAGTTGTCTGCAGCCTTTGTATGTCTCTTTTAGTTAAGGTCCACGCCTCTGCACCATACGTAAATACTGGAAGGATGCATTGATCAATCACTTTTCTTTTAAAACGTATAGACATATTGCTCTTGAAAATTATGCTGTTTCTTCCAAAAGCTCTCCAGGCAAGTTTTATACGCCGATTAATTTCTTCCTCAATGTGACCCCCACTTGATATCTGCTGTCCAAAATAAACGTACGCATCTGTTATCTCCAGCTTTTCCCCATCAATTTATAAATCTTCATTTCTTGTAAAAGCATTGTACATCACTTTTGTCTTCTGAAAGTTCATTTTTAATCCCACTTCTTTACTCTTGTCAGTAAGTTCTTGGATCATACTCTGCAGCTCTGATGGGGTAGTTGCAAAAATAACTACGTCATCAGCAAAACGAAGGTGAGTTAGATAATCTCCATTAATCTTTATCCCTTTGTTTTCTCAGTTCAGTGATTGAAAGACATTTTCCACAGTGGCATTAAAGAGCTTCGGAGATATGGTGTCACCTTGTCTCATTCCCTTTCCAAGTTTTATGTGTGCTGTATTCTCAAACAGCCGAATCTTTTCACTTGCATTTTCATAGATGTTGTTAATAATATTAATGTATGCATCTTCAACACCGCAGGATTTCAAAGCCATTGTAACAGCTGATGGTTTCACTGAATCAAAGGCCTTTTCATAATCGATAAAAGCCATGCATAATGGAAGTTCATATTCCCTCGCTCTTTCAATCAGTTCTATCAGTACGTGGATATGATCTATAGCGCTGTAGCCACTCTTGGACCTTGCTTGTTCTCTCGGTTGAGCCGTGTCCAAAGTTACCTTCAAGCAGTGTGAAAGAACTTTAGCGAAGATTTTATAAACCACTGATAGGAGGCTGATAGGTCTGTAGTTCCTGAGATCCTCAATATCACCTTTTTTATGTAGCAGGATCATTGTAGCGTTGTCCAGTTTCAAATAACATTTCTCCATCGGATATAGCTTCAGGTCGGAAAGTTTTTGCAGAGAACTAGTTGGCGATCAGGAGGCGTATGCGTTTATTTCTTTTTCTGATGTATTTGCAGCAAAATCTGCACTTCTGAAAACCCGATCGAAAATATTCTTTAGTAGACCGATACAGCTCACTTCAGAAAACCTTTTAAAATGCTTCTGTTTAAAGTAGTGCATAATTTTCTCGCCATAGGGAGTAAATATATATCTTAATTTTTATCGATGTATCTACTTTTAAGAGTCCGATTTGAAAACTTCTTTCTCTATCGGAGAACAATTCCGAAGCGAAATGTTCTGCAAATATTTTTAAATTTTTCTTAACGCACCAGTGTGCAACTAGAGGGCGTAAGCTCATTTTTGCAGCAATATATAAGAAACTAAGAGCCCGATTGAAAAAAATATTTTTCGGTGAGATACAACTGACTACGAAAACATTTCGGGAGGGAGGGGGTATTTCTTTCCCAAAATACTGCACGATTTTCCCGCCAGGGACGCAAATGTTTAACCTGTTTTTCTCGGTATATCTGCTTCTAAATGTCAGATTTAAATAATTCTTTCAACACTGGGTACCACTTACCTTGTGGAACGCTGGCATTTACTCAGTTTTCATAATTCTCAATTCTGTAGCTAGGTGGTGCTTTTGTGCTTCTGCATGCAGCTGTATCTCCGCTATTAAAAACCCTGTTGAAAAATTTATTTCTTTACTGTGTGCCATTCACTGCGATAAAGATGAGGAATATTAGCCTCTTTAAATAATTTACAGCTTTTCCGCTAGGAGTCGTAAAAATCAAAATCTGTTTTTTTTTTGTTTTTTTTTTTGTTGAAGGTTTAACGACTACCGTGAGCAACTCAATGGGCTAGAAACAGTCGCCCGTTCCTAATTTAGGCCCACTGGTTCCAGGGAAGGGTGAGAGCCACTGTCGTAAGACAAACACAACAACCATGCCTCCCCGGGATTCGGACCCTTTCTCGGATGAATGGTCACAAGCCAGCGCTTAGACCATTGCGCCACCGGGGCTGCCAAAATATTTCTCTGGCTATCTCTGCTTCTGGGAGACGTATTTGAAGAATTGTTTTTCCTTAGCATAACTTTTGATATGAAGAATACTTTTCTCATTTATTAAACATTTCCATTATGCAAAATTCTTCCGCTAAGAGGCGTAGAGTTACGTCACGTTTCCTTCTGTATTTCTTCTTTTAACTGTGCCATTTGAAAATCTATTTGTCTCCGATATCTTTCTTCATAGTGCATAAAAGTTTCTGTATAAGAAACTTTTTATGCACCATCTTTTAATTTTGGTAACATACGTTTCAGGCGCTGGTAGGAGTAAGTAGCTGTCTCTGTTTATGGATGTCTTATCGATTGTAGAAATCCGGTTGAGTTTTATTTCTAACAGGTTCTATTGGCTATAAATAACTTTTAGAAATTTTATTCACATCGGAGAGGATTCAAAAGACGTGCTCATTACAACGCACAATTCTTTGTCGTTTTCCTTGTTTTTGAATAAATAAACACCCGTAAATCTCTTCTTTTAAATTCCTGTCTGTAAACTATTGTATAGTAATTTTTGTTTTCGCTATCTAATTTCACACGAAAACAGAAGTGAATACGTGGATTTCACATTTACTTCATCCTAATGTAAGCATTGAAATACAGTTGAAAAAATTGGTATTTTTGAATTCTGAATCCTAGCCACAAAGCGTAGTGGAGGAGTTAATAAATTTTTTACGAAAAATAGTGAATGTTAAATAGTAATCTTAGTCGATCGCATCACTTCCCGTATATCGTATTTTGTATGTAAAACTTTTGATAAAACTATTAAAATACCCGTTTCAGATTAAGTTTAGAATACGAAAAACCTGGAATTGCAGAGTGAAAGGCAGAAGAAATTGCATGCAAAAAACTAGGGAGTAAATTAATGGAACAAAACTAGTTAAATAAGTAGGAACTGTACGCCAATTATACTCAAAATAGTATGGATGTACTAATAATTCGAAATTTCTTGGTGTAGAATAGAAATAAAACTTTCCAAGCTTTCGCACATCTGATGGGCGAAAGCTTGGAAAGTTTTATTTTTGTTCTACGCCAAGAAATTTCGGATTATCAGTATAGCCATTCTATTTTGAGGAACTATTTAATAAACAAAAAATTAAAGTGTTCAGATAACGACAACTTGGGATTTCTTATAAATTTTGTGAAACCTACAGATGTACTGAAGTATCTTAAATGTTAATCGGCAAGTCATCAAAATATCGATTTTTATTATTTCCTCAAAGAGCAGAAGCAAGAAAGGACAAAATATAAAACGCATCAAAAAGAGGACCTTTACATGCTAAATCCCCCGCCTGTTGAAGCGAATATTTTCGTTGTAGCTTATATCATTTTTTTGGAAGCTTACCTTGTGATAAGTATTAAACTCCGACTTGAATGAGCTGCAATTTTTCTTGAGAGCTTCTTTGAGTATTTCGCCGCATCATGCACTTTAGATTAATTAACTTAGAGCGAAGCTGCAAGAGTGGCGCCTAAAATTGCAGAATCGACGTAACAGACTTTACGTTTTTTTTTTCTCCCCACAGGAAATAGTTCGGAAACAACATGCACCGCTAATATAAACACGGTTTCTTTCCTGAAGTGGAAGCTAAACGGATGTAGGAGTAGTCGGAAATCCTTCGGCACGTGATTTCCGAAGGCAATCCTTTTAATTCACCATGAAAAAAGTTGCGTGCCTTTGGGTAAGACAAGTCACTAACCACTAATTTAGGTTAACAATTCAGAAAGGGAGACTGTTAAAATCATCAATTAAGGTATCTGTACAGTGATTAGTAATTTCGTTTTGCAATTGCGTGTAGCTGACAGGTGTCACTTAGCGTAGCCCGGTTTACGATTTTTCTCACTTGCATCGTCAGAATAGAAACAGCTCGAATAACGTTGAACAAAAATCGATATTTACAATACTTGACCTTGGAAGGGTGAAAGCTATCTAAAATAATAATGCGTTTCAAAATCTGTTTCACAATCTTGGGAATATTTAGCCAATGGACACATATTCAAGTGCTTTAATGATTCTTTTCAGTCTCTGTTTCATGGCATGCAAAATATCAGCTTTGTCGTTTTGTTTATATGTTTTTTCATTGCTTTATATTTTTTTAATACTTTTTAAAAGTTGAAAGACAGGATTGTAAACTCAGGCACAGTCGTAGAAGTGATGAAAGCATATGAGATAAAAAATCTGCAAGGAAAATATGTTCAAAATAGGAGAAAGAAGACATGTGCTTCGTAATGCTTCTTTCAATAAACATCTAAAGACAGAAAAGCTTCGAGATGGGCGAATTATCTGACCATTCGTCCAAGTTGGACTTGGGTTTCAGTTCCAGATGAGGCATGGGTGTTGAGTTTGTCTCATGGCGCTGGCTCTGTCCCTTCGTTGGAACCAGTGACCCCAAATTTACGACAGACGTCTGCTTATATGCTTATAGCCCATTGAGTTAGCTGCTCACGTTTGTCGTTAAAGCCCCCCCCCTCCACGCCCTCAAAAAAAGAAAATTATTAATATCAAATTATTGGAAATGTTCAACCAATAAAAGCAGATTCTAGTGCTTTAGCGATTGATTTCAGTCTTTGTTCCATATCATGAGAAGTATCAGCAATATCGTCTTTTGTATGCACTATATTATCAAAGGTATTGGACATTACAAAGCTTTGAGAAAAATGGCTTTATTGTCGCAATTATTAGCTAGTCCGTCCACCTATTGCTTGTAAGACGTCGGCAACAAGTCGAGGCATATTATCAACCAATTTTCGGTAGGTCTCGACAGGAATGGCTCGTCATTCGCCCTGCTGCTGCCAGACTGGAGAGCGAAGGCAGTTGCTGCCATCGATTTTGTATCCCAGTGGTGTTCTATGGGATTAAGATCAGGACTCTGAAAAGACCAGTCTAACAATTCTACCTCCTTTTCAAGAAACCAGTCGTGCACAATTTGTGTGGTGTGACAATTAGCTCTACCATCTTGGAAGATACAACGGACATTTCCATAACACTGCCACATTGTTGGTATTGCAGAATAACCCAGAGCGTCGAGATGCACTTCAGAGTTCATGGTTTGTGGTATAATAACCTACGGGCAGAGTCCCATCCACTGAAAACAACTTCATACCATGATGGAGCCCCCGCCGAAAAAGTTAACAGTTGGAAGAACACAGTCCTATGGAAATCGTTCGCCTGGCTGTCGCCAAATACAAACATACCCATCAGATTTGAAATGTGAAAAGCGTGACTCATCACCCCAAAGAACAGCTTTCCAATCACCTACAGTCTAGGAACGACGGTAGACACACCACTCCAAACGGCGCTTCGCATTCACAGTAGTGATGTTTGGCTCGCGTGTCGCTTCTCTACCATAATAACCCACAATGTGCAACTCTCTGCAGATATTTATGGTACTTACCGAACCACTATAAGCATTTCCTACTTCAGCAGCGATGAGAACGGCAAAAGGAAGAAAGGGATATCTTAACATCTCTTACCATGCCTTTTCTGTCACGTTCCGTCAGTTTGTACGGCCTAAACGTTGCTTTTTTTCTTTGCTGTAGCTGCACTGTCCTGCTTCCATCTCTTTACGACATCACTTACAGTTGATTTTGTTACTTTTAGTTTCGCCGCAATGCTTTGAATGGAAATGTTTCTCTAATGACGTCATATGACCAGCCCAAGGCAGAACTCGGAAAGTTCTGGTCCACAAGGCATATCCTCTTCAAAGTTACTGATAAGACTAAACAACATCTTAGCTTTATGTACGTGCTTCCCCAGTCACAGCGCACCTTCCTGCGCAACTGTTCTTCGCACTTATGCAAAGATTTGGTAGTATCCGAATACTTTTGATAATTTAGTGTGTAGTGTTTTTATTACTTTATAGGCAAATTTTGAAGATGACAATCCGATTTTTGGCGTAAATGTGACAAGGATGGTAAGTCAGATAATATCTGAAAACTTGAAAATTTTCAAGTTTTCAAATTGATCGGAAACTTGAAACTTGGTCGTTCTGGGTGGTGTAGTGGTTAGCATACCTAGGCGTTTTCTGGGAGACGCGGGTTCGAGTCCCGCTCCAGGACGATGAAAATTTTAAAGTTTTTAGATATTATCTGACTTACCGTCCTTGTCACATTTACGCCAAAAATCGGATTGTCATCTTCAAAATTTGTATTATATGGCGTAATCCCGTATTTCTTTCATGATACTTTATAGGCTTTCAATCCATTTTAACAATTTGAAAAAGAGATTGTAAACCGATGTACTGGCGTAAAAGACGTGATATTACCTGCGAAAACAAAAACCTGTAAAGAAAATATATTTAAAATAGGTGCAACAAGACGAGTGCTTGGTAATGCATTTCCCAATGAACATTTAAAACCAGAAGAGCACAGAGATCGGTAAGTGGTCTGACCATTTGTCGAATTTGGACACGAGTTCGAGTCCCATATGAGGCATGGTTGCTTTGTTTGTCTGATGGCGCTGGCTCTTTCCCTACTCTGGAACCAGTAGCCCTAAATTTGGAACAAGAGACTACTTATGATCATACGAGTTTAATTTTGGAGTTTTAGCGACAACTATGAGCAAAGCTTGGACTATAAGCAATCGACTGTCTCGAATTTGGGGTCACTGGTGCGAAGAAAGGGGAACAGCCAGTGCTGTAAAATAACACTGCATCCATGCCTCACCAAGAATTTGAAAACGCGTCCATTTCTGATGAATGATTAGGAGCCAGCGTCTCATATTGATGTGTCACAGGGACGGCTGCTAAAAGTGTTACACATACACATGGTTTTCGTTAAATCTCAGCAAAGAGCAGGACATTCGATATCCCTTAATGCACGACCATTGCTCTCCGGGAAGAAAGTGGAAATTGACATATG
The DNA here is from genome assembly GCA_039090855.1 of Macrothele yani. Lineage (NCBI taxonomy): Eukaryota > Metazoa > Arthropoda > Arachnida > Araneae > Macrothelidae > Macrothele > Macrothele yani. Next base: position 133,144,610 of record CM077010.1, on the reverse strand, counting down.
TATAAGTATTAACGCATCATTTGTGTTTTACTCTAGATTCTAACCAAGTAGCTCCAGTACGAGCAGCACAAAGCCCGCTCCTTACAACACCTGACAGCCGAGAGATGAGCCCTTTGGTGGGTGAAGCTCAGTGAGATTACAGCAAGACTTCTGGAGATGCCCTGGGTCTTTTAACCGCGAAGCCACAAAGTGGGGTAATTTGACCTTGTTCACATGATATCATGAGGAGTTTCATGCAGTTTCTACATTTTCAGCTGTGTGTATTTTTGAATTGCGTGGCCTTTGATTGTAGAAATCATGTTAATATCAAATGGGAATGAATTATGTCTTCAATTTTAACGTTATGTTTTGTTTCGAATTCGTGCTAACGTTTCATGGATTTCAATTTAATATAGAAATGAGAAAGCCTCCTAAAATAATTAAGAATTTTATAAAACCAGCATTTTCTCACACTTCGGCAACAAGTTACGATGCACATTTAGAAACATTTGCGATGAAAGAATGCGATTCGGCCAACACAAAATGCATTGCAACAGCCTCGAAATCCACCAGTTTTCCCACAATTTAATGGCTGCCCCGCTCGCGCGTTATAGGCTTCACGCAAAGTGGTACTGCGCTATTGGCAAGGGCATCTCCAGATATCTAATTCTAACCTCCTTGGTGAAGCTGCAGTAAGCTATCACTGTGTATTCTTGGAAGCGTGTTGGGTTCGATAGTTCTTGCAACCCATTCGAAAGACACAAAACTCAACACTATTAAATATCAGAAGGGGAATCGCTTCGAAACACGACTCCCAAAAAACCAAAACGAAGTCATTTCAATTATTTCTTATGCGAAAATGTTCTCCACTTTACGTCGTGGTTTTCTGTAGTGCACCCACAACGCAAATCGACAACACCTACCAGAATGCTTAGAAACTCGAAACTGAAATCTGTGCGCAAATAATTAACATCCTAACGTTATGCAAGGAAAAGATACTAGCCAAATTTCTAATTATATATCGTTACGAAAGACTGCTGGGAACTGAACCATAAGATTGGTTAACTTGTCTGGTCAAAGAATTGTATTCCAAACTCGAAAGACAAATGGCTGTTTCGTTGTGCTAAGGTTAAAATCATCATAATTCCTTCAAGCAAACACATAGCAGGTGTGACAATAAAGTTCGATGAATGGTGTCATGACGCGTAAAAGGAAAGGTTACAAAAACGTGCGGTGACTTGTGCAACTCAAAGAAGTACATGAGCAAACATGTCCGTAACCTTCAGGGAGCTCTGATAAAAGGTGTGGTATAGACACGGCCGTAGGTACCAGGAGAGCAGGAAGGCGGTTGCCCTCCCAAAATGACCATTACAGGGGCTTAAGTTCATGCTCTGGGGAGCGTAAAAAATAGAAATATAACTAAAAAATGACACATCTTCAGTTTTTTCCTTTTAAAGACTTTAGTTAGTCTCATACAGTATTCTATGCAGTTAGCCAAGTACAGAGTAAGATACACTATCAGGTGTTAACATCTCATCTCCATGATGGAAATTTCCCAAAACAGTGAATGGAGGCATAGAAAATAATATGCTGATATGCCTAACCTCCATGATCTTTCTGAACATGTCGTTGGAATGAAGAGATAATTAATCATTTGGAACGACATTCTTCATCATTTGTGTTTTGTCGTAGAAGTTCCCTATCCTGAAAGCTTCTCCCTATTGTTACGTTCACTATGTCACACTCATTCGTTCTGCTATGGTTTATTTTTCGTTCTGAATTTTTTTTTTTTTTTTTTGATTGGAATTTTAAAGACCACCTTGAGCAACTCAATGGGCTATAAGTAGTCGCCCGTCCCTAATTTAGGGTCACTGGTTCCACGGAAGGGAGAGAGCCAGTGCCGTAAGACAAACACAACATCCATGCCTCACCGGGATTCGAACCCGGACCCCTTTCAGACGGATGATCAGAGGCCATTGCCTTAGACCACTGGCCACCGTGGCGGCCAGACGGTTTTTGGAACTGGTCAAGGTCTGGGGGGTCAGAGCCCCCTACATACAAAATTTTCGTAAAACCTACAGTTTTCAATTCGGAACCACCAAATTTGGTATCATGAAACTCTAACTTAGACGCTAGATTTTCAATAGGATTCGTTGACCCCATTTCGCCCATTTAATAGGCAGGTCCCTACAACATACTAACATTTCATTCCGATCGAAGAATCTTTACATAAGTTATGACGCATAATGGCAACGGAAGTAATTACGCTTCTATGTCCTGACCTTTGACCCCACTTCACCCATTTTCAACAGAGTTCATTCCCAGGAGGTCCCCTACAATATGATAAAATTTCATCGACATCGAACCATGTTTACGCGAGTTATGACGCATAAGGGCAATGGAATGGATCCCGCTCATATGCCGTGACCTTTGACCCCATTTCGTCCATTTTCAATAGGGTTCGTCCGCAGGTGGTCCTCTACCACTTGGGGACAAACCCTACCACATACTAAAATTTCATCGAAATCGAACCATTTTTACGCGTGTTATCGTGCCGACAGACGGACGGACGGACAAAGCTGGAGCATATACGCTTCTTCAACCAACGGTTGGAAAGCGTAATAAAAAACGCAGTCAGATACTACGTCACGCTGGAATGAATTCTCCGAAGACTTCAAATTAGGGGTGCCGACTTTACCAAATTATTGGGGGTGTAGGCGTGAAGAGATCAGATGTGGAGGGAGCAAGTCTCTTCCATTGTCAGGAGGAAATTAAAAACATATGGACAAAAAGATAAACAACGAAGTTCTTTGATGTATATTTTAAAAGGCACTTGTAATCGCTCATCAGCAGACGAACAAGAAAACCGGAATATCCTTTAGCCGAATACTAATATCTTCAAAAAAATATTTAAAATAATTTTTTTTTTTTTTTTTTTTTTAGATTGGAGGTTTAACGACCACCGTGAGCAACTCAATGGGCTATAAGCAGTCGCCCGTCCCTAATTTAGGGTCACTGGTTCCAGGGAAGGGAGAGAGCCAGTGCCGTAAGACAAACACAACATCCATGCCTCACCGGGATTCGAACCCGGACCCCGTTCGGGCGAATGATCAGAGGCCATCGCTTAGACCACTGCGCAACCGGGGCGGCCTTTCTAAATTTCTGTGGAGTGTTGTACTGCCGATGTTCACATAACGTTTACGCTTTACTTGGTATTTACAACCTGTGGTTCTTGGGTCTAGTATTCACATTTTTAATAAAATTATGTCAAAAACCTGAAGTGCAATTTCTGAAAGATAGTACTTTCCTATAACGGCAGTGTGTGAGAAAGTAAAAACCACGTATTATTTGAGAAGAACCCGAAGGGGTGTGATTTCGAACTTGAAGGGATGTAATTTTGATCTCGAAGGGACGTAATTTCAAGTCTCGCCGTACCAGATAAGATACGCTTGCTACTGTCCTGGGTATAGAGAATGTGTCGGGGCAGCTGATGTAGGTGCACGTTGTCAGCGGACAAAAATTAGCAAAAGAGAACAAAAACAAGAAAGCATCAAGTTCTGCTTCAAATTAAATCACCGTATTCCTTTGATCTGGCAGCGGCTTACTACTTCTTGTTTCTCCCTGACTGAAATTACGACTGAGATTTGCGGACATTTTGGACATTCAAACGAACGTTTCAACACAACTACAGACGGGAGACCTTAATAGCTTCCAGTAGTTTTATACATACGATGAAAAAAGTGTACTGTATCATGGGGTGATTATTTTGAAGGCCAGTAAAGAAAGATTTCTTGAATATTACATGTTGTTCATTTTTACCATGTACACTGGCGGAAAGTGAAAACAGAACACCAAGAAGGAGACGTCTGATACCAACGAAATTTATACAGCATAATAACGAAATACAGAGGATAACGCGATCAAAACATTACGGCAAAATACAGCTGTATTTGCTGGTAAACTGAAAAATAACATTTCCATGTAACATGGTTAGTACGAAGTTGAACCGCCATGAACTGCGTCACACTGTGCAATTCTGGCATGGAGTCTGTCGTACAGATGTGGGATGTAAGTTTGGGGTATTGAGTTCCAAGCATCCTCAAACTGTATGCGTAAATCGGGGATGGTCGTGGCTGGCCATGGAGACCGGATAAGTCGTTGTCCCATAAAATCCCACAGGTGCTAAATGGGTGCCAAATCCGGTGAACGGGCAGCCCATGGAAGTTGTCTCACACCCTGAAGTGCATATTGCGTTGCACATGCCGTGTGTGGGCGTGCGTTCTCTTGCTGGAAAACACCTCGATGGACCGACCTTACAAATTGCACAACAACGGGCTGACTGATGTTGTTGATGTAGGAGGTGCTGTTTAACGTACCCGGTACAAACACTAGTTGTGTATGGGAGTGATAGCGGATCGCTCCCCAAACCAGGATAGCAGGTGTAGGCCCTGTGTGTCGCTGGCGGATGCAAGAAGGGTGGAGACGCTCCCCTGTGCGTCTGCGAACACGCATACGGCCATCGGAGGCACACAAGTAGAATCTGCTTTCATCGCTGAACACGACAGATGGCCATTGCGTTCTCCAGTGGAGACGTTGGCGACACCACTGCAGCCGTTCCTGACCGTGAGCTGGAGTCAGAGGTACACATGCCAGAGGCACACGTGTACCTAGTCCTGCATCCAGTAGACGGTTGCGGATTGTTCGCACAGTCACCTCAGGTGCAACGGCAGCTCGGATTTGCGTCGCATTGGATGTTCTGCTTGACAACGCCGCTCTTCTTATGCGTCGATCGGTCCGCTCATCAGTCCCTCTGTGACTCCCGGTTCCACGTCTTCTCGTGTCGGAATGTTCCTCGGACCATCTACGCCACCATCGTTCCACCACCGATACTTCCCGTCCAATTCGCTCCGCAATGCGACGATACGACCACCCGGGCTCGCGGAGTCCGACTAGACGACCTCTCTCAAAGTCCGATAACTGCTGAATTCGTACACGTCTTCCATGTCCAGGCATTGCAGCTTCTTCAGGGTATTCGCACGTGTCCGTGCGCCGACGACTGATTATATTCACTTCGCCGTACTCCTTAAATACCACCAACGATAATTTGCATATTATGCCGTGCTGTGGCGTAAGCGCTCACCCGTTGGTCCAAAAATTAACATCACCCCTACGTAAACTCGTCCACATTAACATATGTAAATTTCATGATCGTCCGCCAATTCCTTCTTGGTGTTCTTTTTTCGCTTTCCGCCAGTGTATTTGTTAAACTTGATCGACGCACCTTGTATTAGGGATCCGTTTAACGACCACCGTGACCAATTCAATGGTCTATAAGCAGTAGTCCTTCCCTAATTTAGGGCCACTGGTTCCAGGGAAGGGAGAGAGCTAATGTCGTAAGACAAACACAACATCTATGCCTCACCGGGATTCGAACCCGGATCCATCTCAAACGAATCATCTGGAGCCAACGCCTAGACCACAGTGCAACCAGAACCACAAGATCCGGAGTTGAAGGTTTCATCACAATGCTCTTCTGAATTCTCCACCTCCACGCAACAAACTAGAGCCAATACATATTCTTTTTGAAAATCAATGTACAGTTCATTAAAAATTTCTTCTTACCATAACGATGTCGAAAGATTACGAAGACAGTCTGCAGCTTCCTCTGGTTGGGCTCGACTCCTTACTAAAAGATTTTGTCCTTCGCACTTTTGTGGCGTCAGTAATTTAAATTTTAGTATCGACGAAATCTCTTGGTTTTTGTCAATTTCTAGTCGGGGAGGTAATAATACTAAGAAAATGTTGTTTTCGGTGAAAAATTTGACTGGGTTTCGCAGGTTACAGTACAGAAATGTAGTTGAATCTCTGGTTAGACACAAGTGTGTATAAGAAAATCCTTCGAAATAGCTTGCATATATAGTTTCGTGCATTTTCATTTCTTTTCTTTTCCTGGAGGGAGCAATTTTATATTGGAGAAGTGGGCGACTTTTCCTTTCTTCAGTTTGTCAAGGGCATAGCATCAAAAAAATAATGAAAGAAAATCGTTAGAGGTACTCTCGCAGGTTTCGCCCGCGTTAGATAGGATAGTTGCATAACAAAATATAAGAAAATATGATATGGAACTTATTTAGAACAATAATAGTGAATAATAAAATTGAAATAATATTGGAGCAAACAATGCCTGTAACAAATACTACATTTCGCTCTCCACCGCCATCTAATGCATAGAAAACTTATGCATAGGACGCTTACTGGATTCATCTCAAAACAAGAAAGATGACACCGAATGTTCGGGTATATGACGTAGAGTCTTTTCGTACTTCTACGTTAATTTAAAACATCACTATACGAAGAAATAGTTCCTAAAATTAAACCTTAACGGGCAGACGAAACATGTAAACAACAGAAGTCAAACTTACGGAAAAGATGATTTATTCAGGATGTAGCAAACACATCGTAGCATAGCATATTGCACCAAACTCTCCACACAATACACAATCTTTAACACAACGCTCTTTTCACAACACTCCTTTCAATAATCAGTTTACAACCCAACACTCTTCCAAGCAACAGTTTAGTGCTCGTTTTTATCTCGTGTTCTTATCTTATATCAGGCATACGTAACGTGCATTCAACCTCTATTGTGTTGCCAAACGTATTCGTTTGAGAGAAAAGATATTACGTTAAGAGTGAAATATAACTGAGAATAACTTAAGATTTACATAGGGAAAGAAACTAAAAAGGAAAGTTAATTTAGAATATACGTCACAGGTATAATAGTACGTCTTTTTAATCCGCTGTGACGCGTATTAAATTTATCAAAGCTATTCAAAATCAATGGAAACGGTATGGAAAACAGTAGTATCTGACCGAAGAAAGAAGTTTTTCAATCGGCTTTTTAATCCGGCAGATATTGCTGTAAACGGAATCGTGAACTTACGTATTCTGGTTGCAGACTTGTTTTCTCCTATAGTTTTAATTTATGGGAGAAACATTTGGTAGCGGAAACACTCTCCAACAAGGAAAGAATTTTTAAAAGCGGACTATTTGAAGCAGAGATATGGACAAATATAAAAAATGCATGTACCCCCCCCCTCCCCTTGGCGGGAAAGCCATGCATTAGTTTAAGAAGAAAGTATTCTCAAAACGTTTTTCGATGTGAGAGGAATCGGTCCAAGAAAAAAAAAATTAATAGAGTTTTCAGGAGCTCAGATTGTGCTGGAAATACATCAGAAGCAGAAATTAGCGCTCATGCCCCCTGGTGGCCAAATGATTATTTATCAAATATTAAAAATTATATGAAAAACATTTTCCATCAGGAGCTGTATGCGATACAGGAAGACTCTTTCAAATCGGAGTTTTAGAAGCAGAAATATTAGGGAAAACGCAATTTACCTTTGCGCCCCCTAGCGGAAAGTCTACGATTTACTTGAAAATTTCGAATTTATATGAAAAAAAATTCGCATTGGAAACACTACCCGACAAAGAAGGAATTTTTCAAATCGGATTCCTAGAAGAAGAGATATTGGCAAAAATAAGATATATATCTACGACCCTGGCGCAGGAACCATTCATTATTTTGAGAAGAAAATATTCCTAAAATGTTTGTCGACGTGAGTAGTACCGGTCCACAAACGATTTTTTTTCAATCGAGATTTCAGAAGCTCAGATTTTTCTGAAAATTCATCAAAAGCGGAAATTAAGACTTGCGCCCCTGGTGGCAAAACCATTTTTTACCAAAAATTAAAAAAATATATGCAAAGGATTTGCCATCAGGAGATGTATCCGGTGCAGAAAGAATTTTTCAAATTTAGAAGAGATATCGGGGAAACGTAATTTACTTTTACGTCCGCTAGCGGAAAATCTATGTGTAATTTAAAAAAGGTAACTATACCTAAAATACTCTTCAACACAAATGGAATGGAAGGATAAAAGATTTTTTTCAATCGGATGATTAGAAGCAAATATATGGAATAAAATGCATTTTACTCTCGATGTCATCTCCATTTACGCCCTGTAGCGGCGAAATTGTACATCGTAAAAAAAAAAAAAAAAAAAACGAATTGAAAGATCATCATTCGGATATTTCAAGCTTTCCAATGCAAAAATTATTTTTCAGATCGGACTAATAGTTGCAGAAATATGGTGTCTACAGACGGCCAGACGTACAAACCGATAGCATAAGAATGATCTTATTTTACAAAAGATGTGCTAAAAACAAGGCTACTGATCTAAAACCCTTCGGTTCGTTTCAACACTGGGCTCCTCAGGTAAAACAAAAATCATGTTGGTATGCTATTTTTTAATTTGTTTTAATAGTTACAAAAATAATTCCATTTTCAAAAAATTACCCCATCATTTCACAAATTTAAAGAGATGGTATTAATCCCACCAATATTAGGACTAACTATCAGCAATCCGTCAAACCCTCTGGGTATGAAACAGATTGAAGTTAAATTTATTCAACAACTGCTTAGTAATCGCATTTTTGTTATTTTCCTTCCCCTCTCACACCATTTAGTGCATCAGCTGCTGTATATGCAGTGGTATCAGAATAACATGACCAAATTAATAACAAGAAACAATACACCAACTGTGCTTAACTAGTATAACTATACTAGTGATCCGAAATTTCTTGGCGTAGAATAGAAATAAAAGTTTCCAAGCTTTTGCACACCAACCAGGTGGCTTTCTCAAGGAAGGTAGACAGCTAACTGCAAACTGAATAATAGAACGGTTCAACAATTTGAATGTGGTGAATTGACTTGACAATAATATCCGGATAGGGCCGTGGTTACTTTGCCGTTCTTTATGTCTCTTTTATGTTCGTTAACTCTAATTTTAAATGAACGTTTGGTCATTCCAATGTAGTATCGCGCGGATCCGTCCGGATATAGTAGAGGAATGGCATAAACACCTGCTTCATTGGAAGGTGGAAAGTCAAGTCACGACGTTCAAATTGTTGAACCGTTCTATTATTCAGTTTGCAGTTAGTTGTCTACTTTCCTAGAGAAAGTTATCTGGTTGATATGCGAAAGCTTGGAAACTTTTATTTCTATTCTACGCCAAGGAATTTCGGATCACTACTATAGTTATACTATTTAAATAACATCACAACCTACCTAATAATGGAAATAACCACTCTTGGCCTGAATGACAGAGGTGAAACGGCGTGGCATGGACGCAATGCGGCCCTGGAAGGTTGTCTGAGGCTCATGTGCCCATTCGGACTGCAGAAGAGCACGGAAGTCCCGGAGATGACGTGGATGTGGGTCGGAGCGTCGAACCTGTCGATCCACATAGTCACACAAGTGCTCTATGGGATTGAGGTTGGGCGATTTCGCCGGCCAAGGGAAAACGGAGACATCGCTGTCGTGTTTCTGGAACCAGTCGCGCACCCTTTAGCGACGTATCACTGCGCATTGCCCTATTGGTAGACACCATCACCACCACGGTAAACGTCCAAAATGAAGGGATGCATTTAGTCAGCGAAGATGGGCAGGTAGCCATAGGCGTTCAGGAACTAATCCAGTGCTACCATCGTTTCTAGGTCATACCAGAAACACCTCGCTCAGCCATGACAACTACCGCCGCCTGCCTGAACTGGGCGGATTAGCGTGTCCGGGTGTTGATTCTCGTGGGACTGACACCATATCTGCCACCGCTTCTGTGGAGTAGAAATCTCGATTCGTCGGAGAAGGCAACTTTTTTCCACCAATGACTCTAGTCCCATGCGAACTGCAGGCGTCATTGCAATGGACCTGGGTTAACATAGGCGCCTTGACGCAGCGTCAACTCCGGAAACCCAAGAGTAACAGGGTTCACTCCACTTTTATCAGGGACACGTACATGGGTGCCCCAGCGTTCGCTTGCGTGGTCAATTACTACTCAGTTGCGCGTCGATTGCCCTTTTCCAGTCGAAGGAGGCGACGTTCTCCTGTGGGGTCGATGACCTTTGAGGCATCACAGTTATGACGTCGGGAAGTACTCGGTGTGCCTGTGGTCCATTGTTGGTACACCCTTAGTACAGCACCTCGCGAACAGCTGGCGAAGTCACATGTTTCTGCAATGCTTCCACCCTTGGCGCAGTAGCCGATGATCATTCCTTTTTGAACGTCCGTCAAATCCCTACCTCTGCCCGATGTGCTTGCGTTGCACACTATGGCTCATCTGTCCTGGCCAGCCGCTTACATCTCCGTGTGGGCGACCTTGTCACGTGCACTCTGTGACGAGCCTGGGCGGGTACACTGTGATTCCGGGGGTGGTCATTTTATTCTGATACGATCGTGTATTGTGTTATCTTAAGAAATCGGGTACTTATATTATTTTATGGGAGATTGTATGATGTCTATGTATCGATTTGTGGACTCCTTAAGACAAAAGCTATTTATACCTACCAAGATTAAATCTTATATTTAGGGAGTGGGTGAAATAATAATGAGAAACAATGCATCTCACTTTTTCTTAAACATAATTGAAATACACTATCTACCAACAAGTAATTGGACACCTGTGATAACAAAGGAAAACGAAGTTTATTCACCTTCAATAGTTGCTGGAACCTCTACGAGCGGCGATTACAGCTGCGACCCTCCGGGCCATACTCTCAACCAGGCGTTGTACGACGGCTATAGCAGTATTTTTTTCCACTCGGCTTGGAGAAGACAGATCAGTTCCTTCACCGATTTTGGACGGTAGGGGCACCCCTTAAGTCGACGCTCCAACTGGTCCTAGAGGTGCTCGATAGGGTTAAGTCCCGGGATCTGCGCAGGATAGTCCATTCGATTAACCCCACTGTCACCATGCTAAGCCATGGTGGACCTCGCAACATGACAGGTGGCATTGTCATCCTGAAAGTAACATGGGTCCACCCCGTAAAACTGCCACAACGTAGGAAGCGTATGGTCATCCACAATGGTGCAGTACGTCTCGGCGTTGAGTCTACCAGGAATTGCGAACAAGGGTCCCGTGCCATACCAGGAGAAACACCCGCATAGCATAATTCCACCGCCGCCGAACTTCACAGTTGGCACAATACATTCCGGCAGGAGGCGTTCTCCAGGCAGACGCCAAACCCATACCCTGCCATCCGAACGGTAGAGGGTGAACCTTAATTCGTCGCTCCAGAGAACTTGTTTGCACTGTTCAACGGTCCACTGTCGACGTTCTTTGTACCATGTTAACCGATCAGCGCTATTGGACTTGGTGATCAAAGGCTTGTGGGCGGTAGCACGTCCATGATAACCGAGCAGATGGGCTTTCTTACGGATGGTATTCATCGAAAGAACACTCCCGGATGCCTGTTGAAACTCCTCGCGGATGTGGCCCATCGATTTGGTGCGGTTCTTCCGAATTTCTCTGGCCATCACCCGTCGGTCTCTAACTCCCAGTTTTGTGTGTCTGCCGGGTAGGGGCACATTCCGACAGTCACCTCTCATCTTCCACTTGCCAATCACGTAGGCCACTGTCGATTTTGGGCACTTCAACTCGCTGGATATGTCACGTATGTATCGGCCATTTCTGTGATACCCGACGATTACACCTTTCTCGAAATCAGAGAGCTCCGAACTGCGTGGCATCTTGCATGTGACTGGTTGCGTTCTTGTCTCCCACACGATATTTAACGACAGCGGCCGTGACTTGCATCAGGACCGCAGATATCGTCGATTGCAGGGGTGTCCAATTACTTGTTGGTAGATAGTGTATATATTATCAGTATAAAAACCTTGAGTTACAAATAATTCTTTTGTATTTAAAAATCAGGATGAAAAATAATTGCAATTTATGATAAGTCATCCTACAGAAAGAACAAAACAAAATTATAATAAACCTATTTAGAAAAATAATATGCTCCTGAGGAAAATTGACAAATTTACCCGCATTCATAGCGAAAAACGTTTCATCATTGAGGGAATCCAGTTCTCTTCGTTTTAACCGAAAGCGTGAGCTAGTTTCACGTGTCATTCTGGCCTGATCGGAAGCTCCGATTTTTGGCGTTCAAGCCATCGCGAACGCTATCCTGACAGCGGAAAAGGCCATGGCCGCCGGAACTCCTTCTACTCCTTTCTATCTTTATGGGCCCGGCCACCGGATTAAGAACTTGCTTGTGACGTCACGCTATACGACGGGCATGTCCACGGGGTAGCTGAAGACACTGTGAAAATATTCATTATTTGCTTCAAATTATTTAAATTCCTTTTGACTGATGATTGTAAACAGTTGCTCCATGTACAAAATATAAAATTTGTGTTTAAAAAATTAGTGACAAAGAAGGTTGAACATTTGAATGTGTAAACGGAAAATGCTTAAACCGCAATCAAACTAAATTTGAATTAGGGCTACCCTAAACCGCAAACAATTAAATATACTTCAATTTTCATTTTTGTATACATTCAAACTTCATTTTGTGAAAAAATTATCAAGCATGCATGTTCTACCCATGTGGAGCGAAATCAGTAAAAGGTAAGTTTATTTTTAATTATTTAATTCTGTGTGTACATTGTGGTGAGAGTTACACATTCTCGGTATTTATTTATTCCAGTTGGCAGCCTCAAAACTTTTTCATTTATATCTGTATGTCCTGCAACATTATGCAGATAAAAGTGAGAAAAGATTACATCTGTACTTCCTTATTCCTCCGAATTCAAAATATTCGGGGTAGGGAAAAGCTTCCGTCACCCCCGCTAGCGGGCGCTGTAGGGGTCTAACCGGCCTGCGACCCGTGCTGTGAGTTCGTACATGAAGCCAAGCATGGAGGTCGATAAAGTTTATTTGAGGCACTGTTTGTTATTCATGTTTAATTTAGGAAAAACTGCGAGTGAAACATACGGCTCAATATGTCAGGAGTATGGCGAAACGGTTATGGGTGAGCTGACGTGTTGAGAATGGTTTGCCAGGTTTAAGAAAGGTGATCTAAGCTTGGAAGACAAGCCACGTGCAGGTGGACCGCAAGAACTCCCAGACGAGCAGCTGGAATCGCAGTTGCAAGAGGATGCCACACAATCGGCCACGCAACTGGCGAAACGTTTGAAAGTCGCTCAGTCGAAGTGGTACGGCGTCTACAGGCCTTGGGGAAGATCCAGAAGATTGGTAAGTGGGTTCCGCAAATTTTAACGGAGCGTAATATTGGTCAACGATTGGGCATCTGCATGTCGTTGCTGAAGAGATTTCAAGGGAAGAGTTTCTTGCGGAAGGTTGTCACCGGGGATGAAAAATGGGTCTATTGCGACAACCCCGTACTCAAGTGATCCTGGGTCGGCCCAGGGCAGTTATCAACATCCACTGCAAAGCAGGATACAGTGCTGTACTTCCTACTGTTGAAACCGGGTGAAACAATCATTGCACAACGATATGCGATCAGTTGATGAAAGTGAACGTCGCAATCGAGGAAAAACAACGCCCAGTCATCATGTTACGCGATAATGTCAGACCACATGTCGGTGCCACCACGAAATCAACCCTTGAGCAGTTACACTGGGAGGTTATACCGCACCCGGCTTACTACCCGGACATTGCACCCGGCTTACTCCCCGGCCATTGCACCCTCAGACTTTCATCTGTTTCGTTCTATGCAACATGCCCTATCCCAGTGTTTTTCAAACTTTGGTCGCTCATTGACCACTTTAAGTATTCGTTACTTATCGCGGACCACCAAGCAGGGGAGCCTGGGGAACTTCCCTGTGAGAAATTTGAAATGGAAAAATATAGTGTCTGAAACTGAGTTTGCCAACCCGGGTTAGTAATATTAGGAACTATACGGAACACCCTCATCGACCGGTGATGATGACTCCCTCCCTCCCCCCCCCGGTCAAAGGAAAGACACAACCAAAGATTTATGTGATTTATAAACCAGCTCATGAGCTCCGGCAGGGTTTACATTCTCCTCTCTCCGTGAAATGTAATTTTTAGTTAATTTTAGCTTCTTTTGGTAAATGAGATAATACCATCCTCAAATAAGGCCGGTAAGCAATTGCCACAGGACTTAGGCAGAAAATCGCCGCAAATTCCGACCACGAGCTTAAAATACCGTGTCGGCTGCCAACTCTATTTGAAACAAAGTAATTTTTAGAGTACCTATATTTCATAAAGAAAGAAAGAGTTTCGTGAGTTATGTTTTATTTTGTCAGTTGTATAATGAAAAAGATATCATGAACTTAATTAAATAATTGGCAATGTAGTCACAGCATGGGCGTATTCAGGGAAGGGGGTTTTCGGGGTTCAGACCCTCCTCGAAACGCCTAAAACTAAGATTTATTGCAGGTAATATTTATCGGAAATGACTTAAACCTTCTCCAAAAATCGCAACCTCCCGAATATAAATTCGAGCTACGGCAAAAAAATGTTCCATACAATTCAAGTTACATCATAAGTAATATGTGATATGGGCAATCATACTTTGAATTATGTTTTGATTTTAACACATTTCTGAAAGTCCACGTGTCAGTAATTAATAACAAAAACAATAACTACAATAATAATCATAGCATCTTTGAGAAGGATGTTGCTGTTTGCTATCTATATCCTGTTCGATGACCGATTGTTTGAGTAGTTGAGTAGCTTCCACATTTAGTCATTTCTTTTCTTGCTTTTAATTTCAACTAAATCCGAAAACCCAAAGTCACAGTTTTAAGGAAAATGACTAATGGCTCTATCTGATAGCTCTGGGTATTGGGGTCGAGCATGCACTCAAAATTTAAGAGGAGGGATTCTCACACTCTTCATTAATTTTTCTTCTGAAATTTCCTGCGGACCATCAGTGGTCCGTGGACCACACTTTAAGAAACACTACCCTAGCCCAACAGTGGTTCCCCGCAGTTCCAGAGGTGGAAAATTTCGTCAATGCGTTCTTCAGTTCAAAATCCGAGTCCTTCTATCATAGGTGCATTCATTTGCTGCCTGAAAAATGACAGAAGGTCATTGATGCCAACGACCAATATATTTCGTTGAATAAATGTGCACTGGTTTCCAGATTGTTTCTGTCTCCTTTGCTTAAAACGCCGGACATTTTTGCATACCCCTAATAGATTAGGGGTGGGGGTGGGGCGGGGGGACTTAAGTTGTTAAAACCACACTTTTTTGTGACTTTTCCAAATATGTTCTCAGAAATAATTTACTATATAGTTGGCTTTCGTTGGCTCACTCCATATTTTTTATTTATTTCTGCATGTATTGCAACATGAACCTGGTGCACCATCATCATAATTTTGCATTTTTGTGAATTAACCTTTCAAACATGATATCAGTATATTAATTTTGGAACACTTTGCCTCTTTAAATTTATTATTTTTTGGATGAAAGCAATGTTATTTTATCAGAAAAAGTTAGGGTCTAAAAACGCAATTTTGGAGGCTGTTTTATTAATTTTTCGCCGGTTTTTCTTTTATACATAAATGCAAATTACAATGTAACAGTACGTCACCGTGCTAAACAGATTACATTCCAGTTATTTTCTGCGTCTATTTAAAACTGCACTGCATTAACAGAGCTTTTTTGGTATTAACGGTTTTTACTCGTTCAGAGCAGAAATAACAAGAAAGCGTAATTCCTGAGAAAGCAAAAACAGATGCAATTTTCTTCCCGGTTTTTATTTTTTTTTAAATTTCGGTAGAACTGCTATGTCATAAAATAATTTGTAGAAAACATAAATATGGACTTTATTAAGCTCACCCTTCAAGCATTAAGTACGACTGCATGCCCCAAAACGTATATGGCAGTAATCTTCTTGGTGCACAACTCCGTCGCTTAGCGTGACGTCACAAAAAACGATGGCCAATACCGTGAAGAGAGGAGTGGTGAGTCCCAGGAGTCCCGGAAAGGCTACCTTCCTTTGATACTCCAAGGAAATGTCATGCACTGTTCTTCGATACGTTTAAGAAAATAGTTGAAGAGGAGTTTCATTCTGTACAGGGACTGAAAAATTCGAAGCTTTACGAAACTTGTGGAATTCGGCATAAAAACGAGAAGTCACAAAACTGACATTTCTTGGGAAAAAAAAACTCAATTAGCGACAACGAAAATTTGGTCGAAATACTATGCAGTTTCCGCGGAAACTTTTCAAAACGGAAATTTCGTTAAAAATCGGAGACCTACAGGCATCTTTGCTGCACGTTATTTCCTGGAATTTTAAGCGAATTCACGCAACATATTTTTTACAGTGCATTAACTTATTCGTACCCACCTTTCACCCTAACATTTGCAACAATTAACCCAATTAATTTTAACCCTTTTCCCTGTCTATCTTAAACTCTACACTATTTTTTACCCTTTTACTAATTACTTAATATTTTGAGCCTCGCAATCGCCCCCCCCCCTCCTTCTCCTACTACTACATAATAACTGTATCAACTACTTCTACTCCTTACCCCTCTATAAACCCGGTCCTGTACAGGACAACCCATGCAACTCCACCTCAATCTATATACACTGGCGGAAAGGGAAAAAAACACCAAGAAGGAATTGGCGGACGATCATGAAATTTATATATGTTAATCGGGTCAAGTTTACGTAGGTGTGATATTAATTTCGGGACCAACCGGTGAGCGCTTACGCCACAGCACGGCATAATATGCCAATTATCGTCGGTGGTATTTAAAGAGAACGGCGAAGTGAATGTAATCAGTCGTCGGCGTACACACACGTGCGAAGACCCTGAAGAAGCTGCAATGCCTATGGACATGGCAGACATGTACGATTTCAGCAGTTATCGGACTTTGAGCGAGGTCGTCTTGTCGGACTCCGCGAGTCCGGGTGGTCGTATCATCGTATTGCGGAGCGAATTGGACGGGAAGTATCGGTGGTGGTACAATGGTGGCGTAGATGGTCCGAGGAACATTCCCACACAAGAAGAGGTGGAACCGGGAGTGACAGACGGACTGATGAGCGGACCGATCGACGCATAAGAAGAGCGGCGTTATCAAGCAGACCATCGACTGCGACGCAAATCCGAGCTGCGTTGCACCTGAGGTGACTGTACGAACAATCCACAACCGTCTACTGGATGCAGGACTACGTGTACCTCTGACTCCAGCCCACGGTCAGGAACGGCTGCAGTGGTGTCGCCAACGTCTGCACTGGAGAATGCAATGGCCATCTGTCGTGTTCAGCGATGAAAGCAGATTCTACTTGGGTGCCTCCGATGGCCGTATGCGTGTTCGCAGACGCACAGGGGAGCGTCTCCACCCTTCTGGCATCCGCCAGCAACACACAGGGCCTACATCTTGTCTCCTGGTGTAGGGAGAGATCAGCTATCACTACCGTACACAACTAGTGGTTGTACCGGGTACGTTAAACAGCACCTCCTACATCAACAACATCATTCAGCCCGTTGTTGTGCCATTTGTAAGGTCGGTCCATCGTGGTGCTTTCTAGCAAGATAACGCACGCCCACACACCGCACGTGCAACGCAATATGCATTTCAGGGTGTGAGACAACTTCCATGGCCTGTATGTTCACCGGATTTGTTCCCCATTGAGCACGTGTGGGACAACGACTTATCCGGTCTCCACGGTCAGCCACGACCATCCCCGATTTACGCGTTCAGGTTGAGGACGCTTGGAACTCAGTACCCCAAACTTACATCCAACATCTGTACGACAGACTCCATGCTAGAATTACACAGTGTGACGCAGTTCATGGCGGTTCAACCTCGTACTAACCATGTTACATGGAAATGTTATTTTTCAATTTACCAGCAAATACAGCTGTATTTTGCCATAATGTTTTGATCACGTTATCCTCTGTATTTCTTTATTATGCTGTACAAATTTCGTTGTTATCAGACGTCTTTTTCTTGGTGTTCTTTTTAACTTTTCCGGCAGTGTATTAATTCTACAAGATTTTTTACTGTAAGACCTGTTGTGAGAGAACAGCTGAACGTAAAAAAATGGTTGAGGAATCAAAATAAAGGTCTTACCATGTAGATGTGCCAGTCGAAGAGAAAAATGAGATTGGGGGCAACGGTTCGGGCGTTGTGGGGCAGCAAAGTTTCCATGTAAAAGTCAATGGGAGAAGTATGTGGTTGACATCCGATCGCCGGCAGTTGACTCATGCGCTGTTGAAGATAGTCCAAAGTCTCAGATAGTCCAAAGACTGAAGTCTTTCTTCTCGGCGAATCGTTGTGCAAAGCAGCGCTTAGCAGGAATTTGTTTGAAAGCTCTTATCGTAACAGCGAACACTCGAAGACCTGATAGTGTTGTGATACTGGACTGTGTGATGTATATATACAATTTAAGATTCATTCGATCCAGTTTATTCACGTATGTAACACGTTTCCCATTATATAAAGATGTAAATAAACGTGTCATAGGAGTTTATTCTTTTCAAAAAAAAAAAAAAATACAAATAAAAACAAGAAAGATGACACCGAATTTTCGGGTGTAATACGCACGTCTTTTAAATCCATTCTGACGCAAATTAAATTTATCAAAGCTATTCAAAGTCAATGGAACCGGTATGGAAAACAATAGTATCTGACGGAAGAAACAAGTTTTTCAATCGGGTCTTTAATCCCTCAGATACTGGTGTAAACGGAATCTTGAGCTTACGAACTCTTAGAAACAGAGTTATCGACTAAAATAAGATGTGACTTTACGTCCTCTGGTGGGAAAACCATGCATTATTTTAGAAAGAAAGTATTCGCAAGAGGTTTATCCATATGAGCGGTATCGGTCCAAGAAAAAAAAATTTAGTCCAGTTTTCAGGACCCCAGATTTTGCTACAAATATATCACAAGCAGAAATCAAAACTAATGACCCCTGCTGGCCAAACCATTTTTTACAAAACATTAGAAATTATGTGAAAAATATTTTCCATCAGGTCTTGTATGCGATACAAGAAGAATTTTTCAAATCGGAGTTTTAGGAGCAGAAAACGCAATTTACCTTTATGCGCCCTAGCGGAAGGTCTTAAATGATTTACGTGAACATTTTGAATTTATAGGGAAAACATTCCGCGTCGGAAACACTATCCAACAACGAAGGAATTTTTCAAATTGGACTTTTAGAAGCAGAGATATTGACAAAAATAAGACATACATCTACGCCCCCTGGCGTAGAAACCATGCATTATTTCAACAAGAAAGTGTTCCTAAAAGGTTTGTCGACATGAGTAGCATCGGTCAAAAAAGACTTTTTTTTTAATGGAGATTTTAGAAGCTCATATTTTTCTGCAAATACATCAGAAGCGGAAATTAGGACTTACGCCACCTGGTGGCCATACCATTTTTTTACAAAAATTAGAAATTATGTGTAAGCGATTTCCCAACAAGAGCTGTTATCCGGTGCAGAAAGAATTTTTGAAATTGGAGGTTTAGAAGCAGAGAAATAATGGGAAACACAATTTACCTTTGCTCCCCCTAGTGGAAAGCCAATGAATTACTTGAAAATTTTGAAATTATATGAAGCACATGTCACACTGGAAACACTATCCAACAAAGAAGGAATTTTTCAAATCGAACCCCTAGAAGTAGAGATATTGACAAAAATAAGATATGCATCTACGCCCCCTGGCGTAGAAACCATGCTTTATTTTAATAACAAAATGGTCCTAAAAGGTTTGTCGACATAAGTAGTATCGGTCTACAAACGACGTTTTTTTTTAATCGAAAATTTAGAAGCTCATATTTTGCTGCAAATACATGAGAAGCGGAAATTAAGATTTACGCCCCTTGGAGGCCAAACAATTTTTTTACAAAAATTAGTAATTATTTTTCAAACGATTTCCCATCAGGGGCTGTATCCGTAGCAGTAAGAATTTTTCTAATCGAAGAATTAGAAGCAGAGATATAGGGAGAAATGCAATTTACCATTACGCCCCTAGCGGAAAGTCTATGAATTACTTGAAAATTTTGAAGTCATGTGGAAAACATGTCACACGGAAAGCACTATCCAACAAAGGAGGAATTCTTCAAATCAGACTCCTAGAAGTAGAGATATTGACAGAAATAAGTTATACATCTACGCCTCCTGGCGGAGAAACTGTGGAATATTTTAGGAAGAAAATATTCCGAAAAGGTTTATCGATGTGAGTGGCATCAGTCCACGAAATAATTTTTTAATCGATGTTTTAGAAGCTTAGATTTTATGGCAAATACATCAGAAACAAAAATTAACGCTTACGCCCCCTGGTGGCCAAAGTATTCTTTACCAAAAATTCGAAATCATATGCAAATGATTTTCCATCAGAAGATTTATCTGCTGAAAAAAAAAATTCAAATTGGAGTTTTAGGAGAAGAGTTATCGGAAAAAATGCAATTTACTTTTACTCCACCTAGCGGAAAATCTATGCGAAATTTGAAAAGGAAATAATATCCAAAACACTCTTAGACATAAATGGAATCGAAAGATAAAAGAATTTTGTCAATCGGATGTTTAGAAGCAAATATGTGGATTAAAACGTAATTTTGAATTCGACATGATCTGCATTTACGCCCTCTAGCGGCAAAATTTTACATCGTAAAAAAACGAAATAAAGGATTATCATTCGCATATCTCAAGCTTCCGAATGCAAAAAGCATTTTTCAAATCGGACTAATAGTTGCAGAATTATTTAGGGTACAGACGGACGGACGGAGGGACAAACCGATAACAGAAGCACGATCCTTTTTTACAAAAGACGTGCTAAAAACCTGCAGTGCATTGCCTTTCATTGGTGAAAACTGCCTGTTAAAACGGCTGACAGTTTCGGAAAGGAAAACTGGTTTTATCTGTGAATAAAACAGGGTTGTTCGTACTCAAGCTTAACCTAAACTGAAGTGGAAAAAGTGAGTTCGCCATTTTGAGTCTCCTTCGCAGTAGATGCTACCATGGATACAGACGAGAGTAGGGTGGAGAGGGTGCGACCTTGAGACGCAATTTTAAAAGTAATGGACTATGGCGTCAATCATTCCTCCAAATGACCATTTTGAATAACAATGCTAAGGGGAAAGCAATGCTTTCGGGTGTGTACCTAGCGATGTTCACTCGCTCCAGCCGAGTTCAGCCTACTGCTTAGACAGGGTATATATCGGTTTGAGGTCATTTCAAACCCGAGTTAGTTCGTTCCAGCCGTTTAAAGGGTTAACAGCTGCGATGACGACTCGGAGGGTTATACGCCCGTCCCTAATTTGGAGTCATTGGTTCCAGAGAATAGGACATATGCTTAATCCAACACAGATTCCGGACCCTACTTGAAACAATAGTCAACACATCAGAACATTCGGCCTCCAGGGCAGTCTTTACGACCTGAAGAAGTTGTGACGTACCTGCCAGCAGGAAGCACACGACATAAAGGCAGATAGCAGTTAGAACGAACGTCCGCGTAGCTCAATCGGTAGATTGACATATTCCGGAATGAGGGGGCCCGGGTTCGAGCCCCGGCATGGACAAAAATGACGGAGAAATTTATTTCGCCCCCGAACTTTCCGGATGACCCAGCCGTTCAAAATCTCGCAATGGTGTGATGTTCTTTCCACACCGCGAGAGAGCAAAAATTAGAGAATACCTTTTCCAGCGCTTCAAAAAATAAATATGTGTGACGTTGCATTCCACACACCAGATTGACTGGGAGTTCTCAAGTGCACGTTCTACAGCAGATGGCTACCTGCAACGATTCATGGTCACGGCTGATCCGTTGGCCATGCCCCCGGCCCTCTTTCGGGGGGGGGAGATGCTACGGGCCTGCCAGCAGGACGCACACAATATAAAGGCAGATAGCAGTCAGAACGAACGTCCGCGTAGCTCAATTGGTAGAGTGACTCACTGCATAATGAGGGGACCCGGGTTCGAACCCCGGCGTGGACAAAATTGACGGAGAAATGAACTTCGTTTTAAAGTATAAACGCCATAAATGCGAAGTATGGAGTCCGCCTAAAGCTACGGCACAGGAATTTCTGATAATATCACATTTCAGATAGCTACTTATATATTCTTTATTGAGTGTTTTGAATAATTTCAGGCGCGTCAAAAAATACTAGTGAGAAAATAAGGGTGCATCTTCTTTCCTAAAGTAGCTTCCTAAGATCAACAGTTTATACAAATCACTATAGATCTCAATTTCGTCGCGTCTTTTGGCATAAGTGAACTCTAGAAAATTCCTTAAATGAAATGAAAAATGTGAGACTTTTAATTCACTTCAATTCAAATTCAACATTCATCAACGGAGCCGTGCTATGAGAATTATTGTTAGCTTTATTGAAAGAATTACATTGATTTGATGCTTCTGAAGCTGAAAGAAACAACAGTAGAATTTTAAACTAAATAGCTGCTTTTTCTTTGTCTACCCGTAGAAACGAGAGAATGAGTTTGTGTAGCGGATGACCCCACTCTAAGCTTCTTTCACCTATGCAGCTGTGTGTTGTCGTGTGTGACATACACAAAAACAAAATGGCGCACTGAAGAGAATAAAAAATCTTCGATATTGTTTGTAAATAACGAATGAATTTCTATGTGTCACAATCAAACAGTCGAAGCTACTTTACTTTGAGTTCTACCACCTGGAAATTTCCATTAGGGATGCCATTTACTATATGCTCTTTTTTCCTTTCGTTTTTTTTTTTTTTTTTTGCGCTATTATGGAAGTTCTGTTTTATGTAATGTTTTTTGTTCATTTCCACATTTCTGTCAGCAGTGCGTTCTAAACCCTTTAGGTAAGATAAAGAGCGCATTCTCATGACGAGAACATACGGCCTTGAATTCTCTTTAAGGCCCATTATCTCAAAGCGCAGAATGAGAAACGTATGCCACATGCGACAAACAACTATAAACACAAGTCATTAGCCCCAGCTGATTACATTCAGCAAAGAAAAGGGGGGAGGGCGCTTTTTGTTCGCTTTAAATATCACACACCACTCAGTCAAAAAAATGCATAATCAATGTATATCAACGCATACAACTCCAGAAACCGGAAACAAATAAAAATTAACTGGAAAGAAAATATCGCAAAAGGCACCAAGACTGGCCCAAACCCAACTTTTAATATAGGAAAAACTCGTATTGGCATTAATAAGAATAAACAAATTGATGAACTTTACATGGCAGCAGATCCATAAACTGAGCGATATACACTGAAGTGCCAGAAAGATTGGTGCACCAGTCTAATACTTGGTAGGTCCCCTACGGGAAGGCAGGACTGCAGAAATACGACGGGGCATGAACTCCACTAGCTTCTGGAAATATGCTGTAGGCAATACACACCATACTTCATGCAGAGCGTTCCATAATTCGGGTGTTATTGCGAGGTCTCGGATTCCAACCCATCAGCATGAATGCAGGACATGAACGGGTGTAACTCGTCAGAAAGGATGCGCACATGGGGTTGGCCGGTCACAGACGTTTGTGGACGTACCAGAGTTCCCAGTGAAGTCCAGCTAAATGCAACCCATACCATTACGGACCCCCGCCCAGCCGGTACAGTTCCCTGTTGATAGGCGGGATCCATGGCTTCATGGGGTTTCCGCCATACACGAATACTTCCATCTGCCCGATACAGTTGGAAACGCGACTCCAGACCAGACGACTTGTTTCCAGTTATCAAGTGTCTAGTGGCGGTGTCGCAGTGCTAAAACCGAGCCGCAAAGCTCTGTGTCGTGCACCCATCAAGGGGACTCGAGTTGGGAGTCGGCTCCCAAAGCCCATATCGTGCATGGTACGTTGCACGGTCCGGACGCTGATGCTTGTTGAGGTTCCAGCATTGAATTCCGATTATACCTGCGAGAGTGTTGCACGCCTATCGCGTGAAACTATTCTTGACAGCCGACTATGGTCACGTTCACCCAATGTCTTTTTACGGCCACACTGGTACCGTAGGTTGGAGGTTTTGCTGAAATTCTTGTAGTTACGGTACACCCTTGCAATCGTCGTCCGTGAAAATCCGAACTTCGTTTCTACCACCGAATTACTATCGCCCATCTCACGAGCGCCAACTATGACACCGCGTTGAAAATCGCTTAAATCGTTATTACTTGTGATTCTCATGCCGAAAACAGCTCTCACATTTGGCAAGGATGTCTATCGTTTCATATACGCACTGGCGGACGCAACCGAGTACGCGCATAGGTGGCGTTTCTATGTATTTCTCATAAGCTCATCTGTACCAGTTTTCCTAGTACTTCAGTGTATATATAAAACAATTCTTGAAATTCACGAGAAACTTTCCGTGATTTCTTTCGTGAATTAACGAAGCGTATTTCGATGCAACTTTTTCAGTCAAATGACGGAAAAAACTGAATTTCATGGATTTTTCATACGCGAGAAAAATTCTGATTTTTCAGAAACTTTTCCGCAATTCCTTTCTTATATTGACGGTAAATTATTGTTTTCAAGGTGTGGTAACGGAAAATTCTTAATTTCCAGAAACCTTTCCGCAATTTTTTATATTAACGGAAAACTCCGTTTTCACTTTTTCCTTATCCATATAACAAAACATTTCCGGTAACAGGAGAAATTCACGGGAATACTTGGGAGTTTGATTAACTGTTAAATATCAATCATCTGTCAAAGTATTTGATTTTGAAGTTCCGTAGCATGATCGGATATTGTGGATAATATATCGAATTTATTTTGTTATTAATAGATATTAGGGCATCCAAGACCCATAGCATGATGGTTATAGCTGGTAAGAAACACACCTTCAGTCTGCGCTCCATTATTTATTATGCCTATGTATACATCAGTCAGCCACCGTGCAGCTTCTCAGAAGCGATTCATGTATATAAAAGCTAATAAGATGAAGCTTCAGACTCAGAGTGGACATGAAAGATCTCGGAGATAGATAGATATCCTGTTCACCCTATGAGCAAACATGGTGTGTACTTCACCCTCTTGAAATCTAACTCAACACCGGAGGAGGATAAAATATACATAGGATCCACACTTCGGAGGACTCTTGCAGTCAGAATATCTGAGCACAAATATTCCATCCGGTATGGCCTGACGAACACTACCCTTTCCAGGACAGTTGCGCAGGGGTGCCATACTCCAATATGGGACCAGGCCAAGGTACTTACCTTTGTTTCAAGTAAGTGTATTGCTTTGTTTACAGAAAGTCTGTACATATTAAACTATCGGGATATGAATTTTTCTGATGGTAACGGGTTTTGTGATGCATATCCATTTCGGTTATTTACGATGAATACATATACGGTAGTTCCGTTCCTTACAGACTTAGGCCTGAGGACAGGGTCACGGTGACCCCGAAAGATCTCCCTTTAGAGTCTTTTAACCAGTGGTTTTAGCTGCAAAAAAACTTCATTTTTTAAGGTGGTTTGGCTAATTGTGCATTGAGCAAATCGTGCTTAGACAGCTTTTTATCCTGCCTACTATTATTTCAGCACGAATTGTTTGCTACTTCTGCTACTTCTTCAGAAAGATTTCATGATTTGGAACCTTCATCGTATTAGCTTGTATATATGAATCGCTTCTGAGAACCTGCACAGTTGCTGACTGATAAATACATATAGGCATAAAAAACTATGGAGCGCAGATTGAAGGTGTGTTTCTTACCAGCTATAACCGGATGCATCGTGCTATGTGTCTTGGCCACCCTAATATCTATTAATACAAGTCTGCACAAATAAGTAATGATACTAACGAATTATTTTGTTTACAGTGGCACAGGATATTTCTTCTTCTCTTCGCCAATTTATGCACCAGCAATTATATATTGTGTTACCCTAAGAAAGCGGGTACTTAATTTATTGTATAGGTAATTGTATGATGTCTATGCATCAGTCTGTATAGTCTTTAAGATAAAAGCTACATAGCTTCAAGAATAAATCTTGTATTTATAAGTTTTGTGAAATAATATTACAAAATACTACGTTGCACCTTCTCTTAAAGATAATTGAAAGTTATTGTCAATTAACAAAAAGATTTCTAACTCCAAATCATTCTGTTTCTCCGAAAAATCGTGGTGAAAAAATACGTAATTGTAATATGACCTCGTACAAAAAAATGTATTACGAACGCATTCAAAATATTATAAGTTCAAAAAAATAGAAAATAAAATGACTAAATGACTCGCATTAATGAACAAAAAATTCTTCATCCGAATTAGATTAACGTTCAAAGTAAACTAAATTCCCAATTAGTTTTACTTTGAACGTGTTAGAAATTCTAAGTAGGTTCACGCACTGATCTCAAATGACGGATTTAACAAACGAAAGAGAATTCTTGAACTCACAGAACGAATGGTTGAAAGCTTAAAGAGTACTTACCACCTGAAATTGATAATCCTTTATCTTTTAATCAAATGAGTATATTCACATTACATCACACTGAATATTAAAACATCTAAAAAACACTGTAGAGATTTTAAATCACACGCTATCTTATTTTATATTGGTTTTGGAACAATAACACAAACGCAGTACGTACACACATAACTCCATCTTTTAGTTTCGGTTCTCACGGGAAGAAGAGAGTTTTTCTCAGGTCGAAGGTCCTTGCCTTGGAGTGAGAATGAGAGTTTCCTCTTTTATTTCCAAATAAGTTCGCTTAACACAGCAACGCCATCCATTATATTTTGTGTGGAACTTGAACGGACACATCGCACTCTTTCCAACAGAACGTTAGTCTGATTCCTGTAACTTCTTGGCTCAGTGGTTAAGACGCGCGTCTTCACCCCAAACGACTGGGTTCGATATCCATAATCGGCTCAAAAGGATTCTACCTTATAAGGGCTAAAACATTCAGCGTGTTCGATTTTGCGAAATTTCTGTCTAAATACGAAAAAACTTGAAACGGACGTTTCTGAAATAAACGGGATTACTGACTACGGAAAATCTGTGAAAATATGGAAGTTAAAAAAACAAACGAGAGCTTTTGAAAATGAAAATTCCGTTAAAAGACGAGACACTTACCGGCAACTTTGCTGAATGTTATGTTCAGAAATTTTCCGTGAATTCACACTGACTATTTTTTACAGGTTAGTTTTTCAAGCTAATGCAAACACTGACTGCTACTGGAATACAGGGATGACGTAACTCGCGATGTGACGTATGTAAAGAAGTGAAGTGCGATATCGGCTATCGCGTATCGGTGCTAGAGTCGCAGGTGAAATAGCTGTTGTGGAAGAATTGTCGATAATGTCAGATTTTAGTGGCCTCATATTATTCGTGGTCAGTGGTGCGCGTCTTGCCGCAACTTTAGCAACTAGAACGGAAGAAATAGTATATCAAAAAAGAACACGGCTATCAAAAAGGAAACGTGGTTGCATCCATACATGCGAACTGTGGAGGTCATGCGAAGATGACAGATACGGATAGGGGAACGCTGACACGGATTGTACAACCGAAGTACTAAACCATGGAACATCAAATAGCACCCGAGTTTAACACCAGTAGGAATGATCCCTTTTCCATCACAACAATTCGTCGGAAACTCAACGTGTCTGTATTTATAGCTGTGCTGCAAACCAAAAACCTTTGATTACCAACATCAATGCAAAAAACCGTGTAAGGTGGTGCTGAAGACATAAAAACTGGAATGCTAAATAATGGCAACGTGCCATCCGGTCGGATGAATCATGCTTCACATTGTTCCTCACTAATCGTTGGGCAAGAACCTGAAGAAAGGTACTACTCTGACTCTTCGTTTCCGGCTACAAAGCATGGAGGTGGAAGCCTGATGCTGTGGGGCTCCATATCATGGCATTCCTTAGTGCCATTGGTTATTCTGCAACGTACGAATCCATTTTCGATGACCACCTGCACCTAGTGTGGTAGGCATTGTTCCTTAATGGCCGTTCTTGGTGTCAAGCAGATAACAGACCCGTGCATCGTGCGAAACTTGTCAAGTTGGGGTTAGCGGATCATGAGGATGATGTCCCTGGCCACCTTAACCTGTATACCGCATTTCAAGTCCGAGAGGGTGGAAGAGCCGTGTTACACAGCATTCTGTTCATGACAATGCAAGACGTATCGATGCTGACAGCAACTTTTTAGAGCTCGTGCGACCTCTTATCGTCCTGTACCTGAGCAGGAAGGACATAGATGTGGGGAAAATCGTTTGATCCGGTGACAACTGCTGCCACTTCCGCACTTACTCTTCCTACCAGCAAAAAGAGTGGTAAATCTCGTCTTTAAATCGTTCCACCAGAAGACAGACTGTCTTGAAGATTTCTGGAGAAAGTACTTCACGGAAAGCATCAGTAACGCTGCTTGCTCCCTATCAATGAATATTGTCGCCACGTCTGAAATGGCGTTGTGTTCGATCGAACAGACAGACAGAATGGTGTCGTATGATCTTCGGTGACAAATCTTTCTTTTTGGGGGAGTCCGACGATCGGCAGGTTCACGTATGGAGACCACGCAAAGAGCGAACAAATACAAAAGAAATCATCCAGCTCATACAGCGTGAAAGACACCGTTCATGGTCTGAAGGATATACAACAGGAACAGCCGAACATCTCTGACTTTCCTCATATGCAGCTTGAGGGTTCGACTGTACATGGAAAGTATACTGGGTACTATTGCCCTGCCTTTCAGAAATGGGGAACCTGGCAGCATGTTTCAGCAAACTCATGCACCTTCGCACACTGCAAATATTTTCAGATAGCGTCCGCACGCTGCAAGCATCACACAATAATAAAGAAGAACCGTGGATCTGTCTCCAATAGAACATGTATGGGACGTGGTTAGATATCAACCAGTGCATAGGAGAGAGGTGCGGAAACATGGTATAAATTTCAGCATGACGCCATGACATCTATGTTAAACACAATGCCACGACACCTTACTGAATGCATTGTTAATAGATTTTAACTCTCGCACATATTTTTTTATTTTTTCGGCAATAAAATTGGCCTTCAGTTTTGAAAACTTCATGTCTTTCAGTTTCCTATATTGCCCCGTCCATCATCATCAGTTGAATTTTCCTACAGCTTCTTAGACTTGCAATTTCGGTGTTACAGAGTTTATTTTGTAAAGCGACCTTCCGTTTCTTCCATTAGCTAGAGATACAGCAATCTCAAAAACAAAGTAAGGAAATCGTTACAGATACTACCGAAGATGTCTGCTCAGTTACAAAGGAAAGCTTCATAAAGTAAACAAAAAAATATTACACTTGGCTTACTTAAAATAAGCACAGACTAAATAAAATCTAAATTATTCGCAGCAAATTATCTCTAAAAATCTGGTACAAAATGATCGTCCTCAAATAGATGCGCATATTTAATTGAACGCGTTGACATATAAATATCAATTGAAAACGTAATGGGATTTCATAAAGGATCGTGTCTTTGTATCACTACTTGCAACGCCGCTGGTTGATTTGAAAGCATAACAGCAGCCATGACAGAAAGTGACACCAACATGCTACAGGGAGTCTGTGTTGCGTGTGCAGTGCACATTGAACATTTATAAGCAAGTCGAACAAAACTTTATGAAATGTGCTTTTTAACAGTTCTGCACTGCTGGCCACTCAAAATGCAACACCAAGAAGGAAGCATCCGATTGGCCTGAAATTCGCAGCATGCGTCGCCCGCGAGAGGCCAAGCAAACGATTAGCATTGCAGGGCATATGCAAATCATGTGCGCCCGGCAAGCCACCGAGAAGCACTATAAGAAGGGTGCACAAAAGGCGGGGTTTAAGTAGTGGAAGTGTGTTGTGCTGCCGGAGCTGTGCGTGGGAAGCTTCCTGATGCCTCGTCGCAGAATACGGCAGTCATTCCACAGCGTTTCGGAGTTCGACAGAGAACGAATAGTGGCTTATCGCGACAGCGGTTTATCGTACCGATACATCGGCACCCGTGTGGGACGACATCCAGCCACAGTGAGGCGATTATGGATTCCGTGGGTGCAAGAGGAACGGACGGGCCGACGTGTGCGATTGCCGCAGCCGCGGCACACCACCGAACGAGAGGACCGGCATGTTGTGCGGCGGGCATTGACGGCTCGCACCGCCACATCACCTACGTTAGCGCAGGAATTAGGGTATGTTGCGCAACAACCTGTGTCAGCACGTACCGTTCGACATCGTCTGCAGGAGCGGGGACTTGTCGCACGGCGCCCATTGCTCCGATTACCATTGACGTTACACCACCGGCGAGTGCGGCGGCAGTGGGCCGTTGAACGCCGCACTTGGACTACAGAATGGCACGACATTGTCTTCTCCGACGAATCCTGCTGCTGCCTGCAACACCACGATAGTCGGATCCACGTATGGCGGCACCGCGGCAAAAGACTGTATGACGCCTGCATTATGCATCACCATACCGGTCCGTCGCCTGGCGTTATGGTTTGGGCGCAATTGGATATGACACCCGCACCACTCTGGTACCCATTGCCAGAACACTCAACGGCCACCGCAACATCTCCGACGTTTTGGAGCCTGTAGTCCTACCTTACTTGCAGGACCTGCCAACGGCCACGTTTCAACAGGACACTGCGCGCCCGCACGTGGCACGCATCGTGCAACAATTCTTCACGGCCCACCAGGTGCCACTGCTGCCGTGGCCCGCCTGTTCTTCCGATATGTCGCCCATCGAACACGTCTGGTCGCTGATCGGCAACCGAGTGGCCCGGCAAGCACCACACGCGGCTACACCTGATGAATTGTGGCAACGTGGTAAATCAGCCTGGACCGACATACGCCAAGCCCACATTCAAAGCCTCTTTCGTTCGATGCCGCGGCGTGTAGCAGCCGTTATTGCCAGTCATGTGGGCCACACGAACTATTGATGTCTGCGTGTTCCGGAAGTCGCACGGGCCTGTAAGCTCAATCGTTTCATCTTTGTATCTGTTGTTATATGACCAGTAAATCTGGATTTGCTATCTCGTGTCCTTCTTGGTGTTGCATTTTGGGTGACCAGCAGTGTAGTTGTGTGCATCTGCTTTACATGAGAACCAAATAATTTAAATCGGTAGCATTATTTTGACTTACCCTGTAGATTCAATAGTATAGTTCTAGTCTCTATTACATACTCACTGCACGTTTTTTCTCTCGGAACGTTTCTTAGAAGTACTTGCTTCAGAACTATGCTTCGCTAGGGTAAGCTCAAACTGTTTCAGGGTTAAATGAATTTCAACACTTAAAATATTCAACGTTGAGAATCTTAACGATAATAAAAGATTTGAAATGGTGATATTCCTTCACTTGCGGCAGTGATTTGATAAAATTTGCTAGGAATCCACTACTGAAGTTTCCGCAAAGAGACTTGCTTCTTAATTATAACTATCTCAACTAGCACCCTTCATCCTCTAACTTCAGTTCTCCTGTTCGATATACTTATTAAGTTGAGGGTCAATTTCTCGGCTCAGAAGAAATCTGAGAACGTCTTAGAACAAATAATGATCTGAAGTAATTCAGTGTGTTTAAATCTTTTTTTACCGTTAAGATTCTAAACCTTAAATTGGGGAACTCAATCTTGACTATTTTAACCCTTACAACGAAAATTTTGAAATTTATTTTACCCTAAAACAGTTTTAGCTAACCCCAGCGATGCACAAGTCTGATGATATTTCTGAGGACATTTCCCGAGAAAAAAACCTGTAGTGAGTTCATAAGGAATACAAGAACTGTACTAGTGTATAAGTAACGTTTTCAATTGATATTACTGGTCTAAGCCGCGAATGGCTGAGTTATTAGCAGTTCAGACTACCAATGCAAGGTCCTCAGGTTCGTTCCTGGGCTGATCTTGCGAAGGTGGTGTGATTTGCTAACAATCATTGAATTTTCGCCGTGCATCGGATAAGCACGTTAAGTGACGGCCCCCAGGTTGGACCCACTGGTTAAATGATTATCCTTTCCTATGCCCCCATGAAATTCTCTCACCCCTCTAGGTACAACATCGTACTTGTGCGGTGGCGCCATCTACTGTACTCTAATCTCACTACAAACTGTTCTGTCAAAGTCGCTAGACTTGCTCTCATTACTTCCGTTTCTGTGTCCTGCCCAAAAGGCGAACTCGCTGTAGGTGGCTGGGACCAAAAATCTACTCACTGTGGGCGGAAGTCCTACAAGAAAATGACTCATAGACATAAAAAAATATTGCTGGTCCATAATGTTCTACATTCTGTAATGCCGACAAGATGCCGCAGTGGTCTAAGCGCTGACATATGACCATTCCTCCGAGATGGGTCTGAGTTCGAATCCCATTGAGGCATCGATGTTGTGTTTGTCTTTCGTCACCGGTTCTCTTACTTGCCTGAAACCAGTGAACCTAAAGGGATAGGGACTGCTTATAGCCCACTGAGTTGCCATGGTGGATGTTAAACCTCCGCACAAACAATACATTCTGAAATATCTGTGGGTAATGCCCCACAGTTAAAATCTGTCTGGCACTCGCACAAGCTTAAAGGCTTCTAAATTTCAGATCACCGTTATATCAAAATTATCTCATAGAATATAATGATGGCACGAATAAGATTCAAGACGGCATAGCACAAACCAAGACGTAGACTGTATCTCGCAAAACGAAAACAACGTAATTTAATCTGTCACACACACACAAACACACACACATACTTGACTTCCATTACTACGTTTACTAATACATACGCACTGAATATATATTAGACGTTAGTAAAATCATGCAATGCATTGATTATGATACGCTTTCCAACATACCAGAAATCATTACTCAAGTTATGAGGATAATGGCTGTGGAATAAATCTCACTTATGTGCCCTGACCTTTGATCTTATTTCGATGATATTCAACAGACCCGGTTCAGTATAAATCCGAAATAACATGATAAAGTTTCGTCGCAATCGAATCATTTTTACATAAGTTATGATGCATAAGGGCTATAGAATAGATTCCGCTCCTGTGACCCCATTTCGCCCATTTTCACTAAGATTCGTTGACCCCATTTCGCCCATTTAATAGGCAGGTCCCTACAACATACTAACATTTCATTCCGATCGAAGAATCTTTACATACGTTATGACGCATAATGGCAACGGAAGTAATTCCGCTCCTATGTCCTGACCTTTGACCCCACTTCACCCATTTTCAACAGAGTTCATTCCCAGGAGGTCCCCTACAATATGATAAAATTTCATCGACATCGAACCACGTTTACGCGAGTTATGACGCATAAGGGCAATGGAATGGATCCCGCTCATATGCCGTGACCTTTGACCCCATTTCGTCCATTTTCAATAGGGTTCATCCCCAGGTGGTCCTCTACAACCTGGGGACAAACCCTACCACATACTAAAATTTCATCGAAATCGAACCATTTTTACGCGTGTTATCGTGCCGACAGACGGACGGACGGACAAAGCTGGAGCATATACGCTTCTTCAACCAACGGTTGGAAAGCGTAATAAAAAACGCAGTCAGATACTACGTCACGCTGGAATGAATTCTCCGAAGACTTCAAATTAGGGGTGCCGACTTTACCAAATTATTGGGGGTGTAGGCGTGAAGAGATCAGATGTGGAGGGAGCAAGTCTCTTCCATTGTCAGGAGGAAATTAAAAACATATGGACAAAAAGATAAACAACGAAGTTCTTTGATGTATATTTTAAAAGGCACTTGTAATCGCTCATCAGCAGACGAACAAGAAAACCGGAATATCCTTTAGCCGAATACTAATATTTTAAAAAATAAAATTTAGCCTACGATTTTATAAAAATATCCACAGCGATTTTGTTTCTAAACGTTTATAAGAGAAATATGAGAAATTATCACTGTTACTCAAACAAAGAACAAGAAGCGAAAAAAATGAATTCACGTGCATACGCCGATGAGCCATTTCCTTATGACCACCTCCAGCCTAGAGAAGTGAGCGCGCCTGGACACCGAACGGTGGCGCAAGTGAACTTCACAAAGCAGTATGTACTGAAAAGCAATTGAATTAGAGACACCTGGCGTTATGCAAATGTGGCGCTGTGGGCGGCCCTGTAAACGGAAACGACATGACGTATGCAGCGATCCGACAATATAAGGAGTGATGCGACGGGAATCAGTAAGAGTTGGACGCAGTATGGGTAAGACGAAGGATCTAAGCGCATTTAATCGTGGGCAAATTGTCGGGGCCCGACGAATGGGTCATTCCATCTCGGAAGTCGTGCAGGCACTGGGATTTTCACGAGCCACTGTGTCACGGGTGCACCGTGAGTACATCAAATCCGGTAAAACCATCCCTGCAAAGGCAAACTACCGTAGACAACAGCGCGTGGAAGAGCGGGGTCATCGTCGGCTAGCTCGCATTGTAACAGCGGATAGACTGGAAGCAGTGCAAGAAATCACTCGGCAATTTAAAGCTGGTGCACAAAAACGTATAAGCAGCTACACCATCCAGAACCATCTCCTCGCTATGGGGTACAGAAGCCATCGTCCCATGAGGGTACCGCTGCTGACCGCACGTCACCGGGTGCAAAGATTAGCATGG
This sequence comes from Macrothele yani, assembly GCA_039090855.1. NCBI lineage: Eukaryota > Metazoa > Arthropoda > Arachnida > Araneae > Macrothelidae > Macrothele > Macrothele yani. Next base: position 133,110,316 of record CM077010.1, on the reverse strand, counting down.
GCGCGGAAACATCGGGACCCTAGACATGTAGAAAAATGTTGCCTAGACTGATGAGTCGAGATTCACGTTGGTACATGCGGATGGCAGGATACGAGTACGGCGCAAACCACATGAAGCGATGGATCCTTCTTCCCAGCAGGGTACTCTTCAAGCTGATAGGGGTGGCATTATCGTCTGGGGACTGATTACGTGGACTGAAATGGGATCCCTGGTACGTGTGACATCATCCCTCAGAGGTCAACGTTACCGGGATATCCTGGAAGACCATTTGCTCCCGTTTGTGGATTTTCAACATCCCACTGGGGACCTCATTCTGCAACAAGATAATGCACTGTACCATCGCTCCCGAATTGTTTGCGAATGGTTGCCTCGCTTCCTTGGCCAGCTAGGTCACCTGACCTCAATCCATCGAGAACATCTGGAATGCCATCGAGAGATATGTTCGAGGCTCTGACCCCCTCCATCAAATCTTCGTGAACTGTGGGAGCTTGTTCAGGGGTCGTGGATCCGTATGACTTCTCAACGCTTCCGGTATCTTGTCGAGTCCATGCCGAGACGAATCGGTGCCGTCATCAGGGCGAAAGGTGGTGCTACACGTTACTAGACAGGTATCTCTAATTCAATTGCTCTTCAGTGTATAAACAACCCTAGGACCGGCTTTCGGTTAGTACAGTCTTCGGTATCAGAATGAGAAAAACTGCCGATTTATTGTAGTTTGATAAAGGACAAATTGTGAAGGCACGGCTCTTCGGAATTACGATCTCGGAAACGACGCGGCTTGTGGGTTGTTCACGTGCCGCTGTAATGAGTACGTATCAAAAGTGGTTCACAGATGGCAAAACGACGAACCAGCGTTCAGCCCTGTGTCGTCCGCAGCTCATTGATGCCAAAGGGGAACGGAGACTGTCGCGCATTGTTCACAACGACCGCAGTGCCACAGTGTGGCCGACAAATCCCCCACACCTACCGTAGTGGTGATCAGGGAAATATGTCACAACACATAGTTCATGGTAGTCTTCTGCAAACGGGCCTGCGTAGCCGAATAATCAGCTGGGTCCCCATGCTCACTGCACGTCATCGCCAACAACGCATGAAATGGGCCCAAGACCATCGATAGTGGACCATGAATGATTGGAAGAAAGTGGCCTGGTCGGACGAACCAAAATTCCTGGTACATAACGTAGACGGCCGAGCGCGGATACGCCGATTACCAACGGAGGCTATGGCACCTGAATACACTGTTGGGAGGAAACTGGGCGGCGGTGTTATGTTGTGGGTGATGTTTTCTTGGGACATTTTAGGCCCCATTATCTCAATAGCACAATCCCTGACAGCTGTCACGTATCTGAACATCGCTGCGGACCAAGTTCACCCATTCATGCAAATTGTGTTTCCTGCTAGTGATGGCCAGCGCCAACAGGATAATGCGCCATGCCACACTGCCACAATCGTCAAGGTGTGGTTCGAGTAACATGCTGCTGACTTTCTGTTAATGCCCTGGCCTCCAAGTTCACCTGAAATGAGCCCAATCGGACATTTGTGGTTCGCGCTAAATCACCACCACCCCGAAATATAGGGGAACTGAAGGACCTGCTTTTGACATTATGATACCAGATGCACCAGGATACCTTTCGGTACCTCGCTGAATCGATGCCTCGCCGAGTGACCGCTGTTTTGCGTGCTAAAGGGTGTCTTACAGCTTAATAGGTAAGTGGTCATATTGTAATGGCTCATAGTTATAGGTAAAGGAGCTAGAGATTATACGTTTCTGTATTTTTATTTATAGTAGTTTTGATAATTGTTTTATATTTTTACCACATAACACGAGGAACATGCGTGAAATTCACAAATTGGTCTGTGACGGTTGTTCTAACCAATTAAACTACACCGACGGAATGTATTGCTGCAGATATGTCGTACTGACACGTGCTTCACCTCTGTAGTACATCACAAATGTCAAACACAATACAGTGCTCGCTATCCAGTTTCTTATCCAATGAGCAATGTAAGAAAAAGTATTTATTTATTCTGCTATTTATTAATTTTTTGAAAATAAATTGCTTGGGCCTCATAATATGAAGCTTAGTCCACGTTATCAGACCAAAGCGATTATTTTATTTACCAGGACAAAAAGTATTTGGTGGGCACTGCCCACTCTCCAATAAAGTTATTGGAGGTAAAATTATTGAGTTTTATAAGATTTGCCTTGCCTTCCCATAGTCGGAGCCTATGATCTAAATATGATACATTTATTTGTACGTCAGCGTCTCGTCCGCAGGGAACACGAGCTCGTGGCGCCATCTAGTGGTTGCCGAGAAGGGAAGCCACATATGCTTAGGCTGTGTACTCACAATCATCCTCACCGTATTCATCTTAAAAAGTCCCGACATCTAATCTGAAATTGCTTTGCTTCTACGGAGTGTTTTTGTTTTGCAGGCAAAAAAGGAAGTCGTATTGGCAGACTTACTTTAAATTTTTTTGAATGGGGAAAAATAAATCGTGGCGCTAGTTTCTGAAATGAACCTTTTGTCTAATGGCAAATTTTAACCTTTTAAGCGGCCTATGTACCTGAACGAAATGATGTCCAAAATTTTCTGTACTACTCAAACAGAAATGTTCACGTAGCTGCCAGGTTTCACAAAAGCTACGGCAAAGCAATTTTCGTTCCTCCTCTAATCTTAACTGTGCCAACCATAAGTACGGAGAGTTTTCCCTCATACCACCTACTAAAATGGGTGGTGGGGATTAATGAAACTATTCTAATAATAATGAAGATTGCTGCGACAGCAACTCCGATCGAGAAACCCCACAGATCCGACACCAGATCAATGATCCCGACCGTAATCCACCGATACCCACAATTCTGGGAGATCCGTCCGTTCGCTAGGAACAAACTACACTGCTGGCCACCCAAAATGCAACACCAAGAAGGAAGCATACGATTGGTCTGAAATTCGCAGCATGCGTTCCCCGCGAGAGGACATGCAAACGATTACCATTGCAGCGCATATGCAAATCATGTGCGTCCGGCACGCCACCGAGAAGCACTATAAGAAGGGTGCACAAAAGGCGGGGTTTAAGTAGTGGAAGTGTGTTGTGCTGCCGGACCTGTGCGTGGGAAGCTTCCTGATGCCTCGTCGCAGAATACGGCAGTCATTCCACAGCGTTTCGGAGTTCGACAGAGCACGAATAGTGGCTTATCGCGACAGCGGTTTATCGTACCGATACATCGGCACCCGTGTGGGACGACATCCAGCCACAGTGAGGCGATTATGGATTCCGTGGGTGCAAGAGGGACGGACGGACCGACGTGTGCGATTGCCGCAGCCGCGGCACACCACCGAACGAGAGGACCGGCATGTTGTGCGGCGGGCAGTGACGGCTCCCACCGCCACATCACGAACGTTAGCGCAGGAATTAGGGTGTGTTGCGCAACAACCTGTGTCAGTACGTATCGTCCGACGTCGTCTGCAGGAGCCGGGACTTGTCGCACGGCGCCCACTGCTCCGATTACCATTGACGTTACACCACCGGCGCGTGCGGCGGCAGTGGGCCGTTGAGACCCCGCACCTGGACTACGGAATGGCACGACATTGTCTTCTCCGACGAATCCCGCTTCTGCCTGCAACACTATGATGGTCGGATCCGCGTGTGGCGGCAGCGCGGCGAGAGACTGTATGACGCCTGCATTATGCATCGCCATACCGGTCCGTCACCTGGCGTTATGGTTTGGGGCGCAATTGAATATGACACCCGCACTCCTCTGGTACGCATCGCCGGTACACTCAACAGCCACCGCTACATCTCCGACGTTTTGGAGCCTGCAGTTCTCCCTTACCGGCAGGACCTGCCAGCGGCCACGTTTTAACAGGACAATGTGCGCCCGCACGTGGCACGCATCGTGCAACAAATATTTACGGCCCACCAGGTATCACTGCTGCCGTGGCCCGCCTGTTCTCCCGATATGTCGCCCATCGAACACGTCTGGTCGCTGATCGGCAACCGAGTGACCCGGCAAGCACCACCCCCGGCTACGCCTGATGAACTGTGGCAACGTGTGGAAGCAGCCTGGACCGACATACCCCAAGCCCACATCCAAAGCCTCTTTCGTTCGATTCCGCGGCGTGTAGCGGCCGTTATTGCCAGCCATGGGGGCCACACGAACTATTGATGTCTGCGTGTTCCGCAAATCGCACGGGCCTGTAAGCTCAATTGTTTTATCTTTGTAACTGTTGTTATGTGTCCAGTAAATCTGGCTTTGCTATCTCGTGTCCTTCTTGGTGTTGCATTTTGGGTGGCCAGCAGTGTAGATTTTTTATTGACAATTCAAAATAACAAACAAGAATATTAATGTTGCACAATACAGATATTAAAGTACAACTTACATGATAGACCTTCAATCCAATTTAAATTGTACAACCTTTATCATTTACTACAATCACAATTTTTTATTTTATTTTCTATTTAATCATTACCACTCTATAGAAAAACACACATGTTCTGAACTAAAATAACTATGAAAAATACCAATTACAGAATGTTGAAATAAAGTATTAAATAAGGTATGTTTGAATGTATTACTCAACCTGGTTTTTTTCTTCCAATTTTTGGTTTGTTCCTGCTTTTATTCAACGTAATAATTCTAACACCATGGAACTGTAAAATATCTGTGTTTGCTAATGACAAATACTCAGTTGCCGGGAATTTTGCAAAAAAGTTTTACTTACATTTTCTCTTCTGGTCAAAATGGGCATGTGAACAAATTGCGATTAAGAATAGAATGCAGTATTGGATAAACTGAAAAAAAAAAGAGAGAGAGATTAATTTCTGAAGCGAAATACTTGCACAAAATTTATTTCTTCACATACCAAGCACAACGAAATTTTCGCTTTTAAACTCACGTAAATTTCTATTCACCAAAAATCATTGCAATCACTCCACTGGGTACAATTTTTTTTTCTTCTGCTGCATCCCCCTCCCTCCCAAAAATAAGCTGCGCATTTCAATTGAGGTAGTGCATTATACTTAATTACTTTGAAAAGAACATTTATTCAGATATCATTGTTTACAAAATTTATGAAGTTGGTAAATTTTGTAAAAAAAATTTTCCTACACTAAATTATTATCATGGCTTCAAAATTAAAACTGGACTGAATATGTTTCCAATCCGTTTTTATTAAAGAGAATGCCGGTGTGTGAGTATCGCAATCAATAACAGTTCATCACGAAATTCTGGCAGACCCTTCAAAATTCTACAAAATGTTTTTCATCGCCGTCCAAGTTGCAGTGGTCGGTATCAAGTCGAAGTTTCAAAGGAAGTGCATCAGAAAGAAAAATATTTATGGTCATATTTCTAGGGGTCACAATGAGACACTTGAGAATGCGTACATGACCTTGAGTGTGTGTCTCCGCTGCCACTGCCACAGACATTAATTTTCTTACATTTTTTGTCCTTATATACTTGTATATATATATATATACGTATATGCATGTATGGGATGTAAGGTCAGGTGTTGCGTAACATCATAGCCTCTCCTTGACAAATGTCAACTCCGCTTTCTCGTGGTACATCCTGTTCCCACTAAAGGGGCTCTGACGACCGCCAATAGCGGTATAACTATACCATCGGGATTAGAGGAAATGCTATCCCACACTCACCAACCCGCTTGGCCAGCGTGGTGACTTATGGCCAAACCCCTCCAAAATGACTCCACAACTTAAATCTTGACCCTCAGTCTCCGGCAGCTGGAATGTACCTGGCCAATGCAGCGTGCCAGTGCGACATGAAGGCAGAGGGTGCTAAGAATCCCCGGAGGACCGGACTAGGCTGCCATCTGATGCTGACCTTGGCTACGTATAATGGACGCTCCCTATCTTCTGATTCAAGGCTTCTTGAATTGGAAGAGGAACTACAAAGGATCAAGTGGGACATCGTCGGGATAAGTGAGGTAAGGAGAAAAGGAGAAGATCTCATTGAACTGAAAAGTGGACATCTCTTCTAAGTAGAAGAGATGCTGGCAAAACTAGTGGTGTTGGATTTATAATAAACAAGAAACTGAAGGATAAAGTTGTAGAAGTTGAAAGTTCCTCTGACAGAGCTGCACGACTCGTTATCCAACTCTCGAGAAGATACCAGGCTCAGATTATTCAAACTTATGCACCCACCACAAGTCATCCTGAAGAAGAAACTGAAGAATTTTATGAGGAAATTCGTCATCTAAATAATAAAGGTAAGCAGCACTTGAAGATAATTATGGGAGATTTCAATGCAAAAATAGGGCAACGGCAACAGAATGAAACTTCAGTAGGTAAATTCGGTCACGGCAACAGAAACCAGCGTGGAAATACTCTCGTAGAGTTTGCAGAGGCAGAAGGGTTTTTCATCTTGAACTCCTTCTTCAAGAAAAAGCCACACAGGAAATGGGCATGGAGACATCCAAATGGGATGACAAGTGAAATTGATTTTATTATGTGTAACAAAATATTCGTCATAAAAGACTGCATTGTGCTAAACAAGTTCAACACAGGTAGTGACCATAGATTGGTGAGATGTAAGATGCACCTCAACACTAAACTCGAACGTGGCAAGCTCATAAAACGAACAAAATGTATTGACATAACCAACCTTAAAAACACCATAAAACCTTCAAGTTGGAACTGAAGAACAGATTCTCTGCTTTAGAAGGCCTAACATCGGAAGAAGTGGATATTTCTGTAGATAACAGAAAAGTAACCAAAGCTCTTATGGAAACAGCAACAAAATTAGCTGGGTCTAAGAACAAGTTGCATGTGAACAAACTATCAGGAAAAATTAAAATGTTCATGCAAAAAAGAAGAGAGATGAGGACAACTAAAGAAGATAAAGAAGATGTGACTTCCAAAGTGGAATATATAGAGCTATGAAAGACAGTACGAAAAAGTATCACTGAAGACGTAAGGAATTTCAACTGTGAACTAGTAAGGAAAGCAATTGAAAACAACCAAAGCCTAAAGATAGCAAAGGGACATCTCAGTAAGGGAAGAAAACAGATTATGGCACTGAGAAAAGAAGATGGTTCTGTAACAAGAAATAGAGGCGAAATTTTGACAAGAGTGAAAGATTTCTACTCCAAATTATATGAAAGGGATGATACATGTACTCCAGACATCATGAAAGGTACCAGAGTTCTGCCAGTCCTCCCACCAGAAGTGGCACATGCAATCAAAAACATGAAGCTGGGAAAAGCTCCAGGAGAAGATGGAATTACTGTAGACATCATACAAGAAGCAAGTGGAAAAATTGAAACAGTACTCGCTCAAATTTTCACTCGATGCCCTAATGAAGGGAAGATTCCTGAGGATTGGAACAACGCTACAATGATCCTGCTACATAAAAAAGGCGACATTGAGGATTTCAGGAATTACAGACCTATCAGCCTCCTATCCATGGTTTATAATATCTTCACTAAAGTTCTTTCACACCGCTTGAAGGTGACACTGTACATGGCTCAACCGAGAGAACAAGCTGAATTCAGGAGTCGCTACAGCACAATAGATCATATCCACGTACTGAGAGAACTAATTGAAAGAGCGAGGGAATATGAACTTCCATTGTGCATGGCTTTTATCGATTATGAAAAAGCCTTTGATTCGGTGAAACCATCAGCAGTTACAATGGCTCTGAAATCCTGCGGTATTGAAAATGCGTACATTAATATTATTAATAACATCTATGAAAATGCAAGTGCAAAGATTCGGCTGTTTGAAAATACAACACACATAAAAATTGGAAAAAGAGTGAGACAAGGTGAAACCATATCTCCGAAGCTCTTTAATGCCACATTGGAAAATGTCTTTCAATCACTGAACTGGGGAAACAAAGGAATAGAGATTAATGGAGATTATCTAACCCACCTTCGTTTTGCTGATGACGTAGTCATTTATGCAACTACCCCATCAGAGCTGCAGAGTATGATCCAGGAACTTGCTGACAAGAGTAAAGAAGTGGGATTAAAAATGAACTTTCAGAAGATAAAAGTGATGTTCAATGCTTTTACACGAAATGAATATTTATCGATTGATGGAGAAAAGCTGGAGATAACAGACACGTACGTTTATCTTGGACAGCAGATATCAAGTGAGGGTCACATTGATGAAGAAATTAATCGGCATACAAAACTTGCCTGGAGAGTTTTTGGAAGAAACAGCATAATTTTCAAGAGTAATATGCCATTATGTCTTAAAAGAAAAGTGTTTGATCAATGCATCCTTCCAGTGCTTACGTATGGTGCAGAGACGTGGACCTTAACTAAAAGAGACATGCAAAAGCTGCAAACAACTCAAAGTAGTATGGAGAGGTGCATGCTTGGTGTAACCAGGAGAGATAAGAAGAGTAACTCGTGGATCCGAAAAATGACAAGAGTGGACGACATCATGATCAGAGTTAAATCCCTGAAATAGCAATGGGCTGGACATACTGCTAGAAGGACAGACCATCGATGGACAGCTGAAGTTTTAAATTGGATTCCAAGGGACAGGAAACGTCCCAGAAGAAGACCACATGGAAGATGGGTGGATGAAATTCGAAAGTATGCCGGAGTGACATGGAGGAGACTGGCACAAGACAGACCGTTGTGGAGGAAACTTGGGGAGACCTTCGTCCAGCAGTGGATTGATAATGGTTGACAATGATGATGATGATGATATGCATGTATATAAAATTTGCAACTACTAGCAATCCACTGCTGGATGAGATTCTCCAAGTTTCTTCTTCCACAACAGTCTGCCTTGAGCCAGTTTCTTCACATGCTTTCGAATTTCATGTACCCATCTCTCTCTTGTCATCTTCTGGGTATTGTGTTTTCCCTTGCTATCCAGTTCAATATTTTAACTCTCCGTCAGTGGCTCTTTCTTCTAGCAATATGTCCATCTTATTGCAATTTCAGGAATTCTGATCATAATGTCTTTCACTCTTGTCATTTTCTCGATCCACGAGTTTCTATTTGTATCTTTCCTGGTAACATTAAACATGAATCACTGCAAGCTTCTTTCAGTAGTCTGCAACATCTGTATGTCTATTTTAATTGAGGTCCATGTCTGTGCTGGATGCGTAAGAACTGGAAGGATGCACTGATTAAGCAGTTTCGTTTTAAGAAATAATGCATCTGACCAAATTTTATAGTTAGATTATTTTCTTGATAAATATGGCAATGTGTCCATCGCTTAATATCTGTTGCCTAATTTAGGTATCGGTACCTCTACATTTTCCCTATCAATCGCTAAATATAAAATCTAAATATTCATTTCTTGTGAAAAAAAAAATATATATATATATTATTATTATTATTATTAAACGGACAGCATTATCACAGGCTCCGTAACTTAGCTTATTCGAAGTGATATCTACGAAATTTAGATGCAGCCCCTCCCACCCATCTCAGCTTATCACGAGCCGCCACTGGTAGAACGGCTACTCATACTGTACCACTAATCGATAGTATAAGACACGGAAATGGATCTGACATTTGACCCTTTTCAGGGGCGGATTTCCGACTGTGCGCACTAGGCGCGCGCCTATAGGGCCCTAGAGTTTGAGGGGCCCCGAAAACGTATAATTGGATTGCCAGTAATGTTTTGGTTTTCAGGGACAGAAACTTTATTGTACTGTGAATTGCTATTTTACTTTCTCATATTAGTAACAGACATTTTCTTAGCTGTTGTTAATAGTCCAAATTTTCGAGTTCTTGTCGATGTACTTATTTTGAAAGGAACAGTTAAAATAATTTAGCTTTTCTTTTGGTGATAGGTAAAAAAGGATTCACACTTCCACACTTTTATTTTTTAAGGCGAATACTTAACTGGCCTGCTGTGATATAAATCATGCACTTTCATCCTACTTTCAGCCAGGGAAAACATCTATGTTGGAAGCTTTACCCCTGATTCGCGATGAGGAGTGCATGTAAGAAAGTGCCTCGATTATCGTGATCGGGGTGTTTGCTGTTTATTGCCTTTGGGGTAGGGCAATCAAGTTTTTTTCTCAGCCCTAAACTCCCTAAACCAGCATAAACCAACAGAGGTAATAAAGTTATTTGAAAATGTTGCGCTATTTACCTTTTTCTCATTTAATGGTTTTAAAAGAAATTCCTGTTGTACTGCAACAACATTTTCTTATTACTTTCTCCTCCTCTGGTTTAATACTGATAGTTATCAAGTATTCTTACCTTTTCTATTCCTTAAATCGACATAAAACTTACGTTTGAAAAAGCAATAAAAGTTTCAATGATACGGTTACTCGAAAAGCTGTGGTTCCTACTTTTCCAATTTCACACCAGATCTTTTGCATTTAATTCTTCCTGTGCACAAATTGAATTTTACCTGTAGTTTCTAAGGTGGAGACATATTACGGTTGCCAATGTCTTTAAGTATTTTATTTTTACTGGATACCAAGCTGAATGCCTACTAAATTGTTCGTAACCTAAAAAACAAGATGATTTTACAAAGCTGAAGCAATGAAAAGAGCACGTTTTGTAATTGAATCGTATTCTAATTTTATGGCCATTTATACGCGAAGTGGTGATAACTTCAGCGAAATTCTATTTTCAATGCCCTTAGCGATAAATTTACCAGGTAACTAGCCACCGAAAAGGTGCTAAAGTAACCAGTTTTGCCTAACGTGTCAAACTCAAAAGAACTTTTGCTATAATGCAAATGGTCTCTTTGTAGCCTAAAGCTAAAAATTTACTAAATTTCTACTTTGAGAACTCGTAGAGGAAAATTTATAAACTAGTGTGAAATTTAAAATGGGTAAAATTTATTGTATTTTCATGTCGTATCATTCGCAAAAATATTTTTTTGAAATCTGAAAACCAAATAACTCCTTTGTTCTTCAGCGTTTCTAGCAGGAAATTAACGAACTAATTGGAAAATTTAAATATTTGAGAAGAAATATTTAAGCCTAATTTGAGAGGCACCAAGATAATTTTCCTCTACGTTGAATAGTTTCTTCACAACAGTACTTTATTGTTTTGAATTTTCGACTTTTGCAGTTCTTAGCGATAAATTCATGAAGTACATGGGATATTTAAAGTGAAACAGTTGATATCCTTTGATGTACAATGGTACAAGTAATTTTTGAAATATCTCTAAAAATAAAAAATTCGATGTGCACGGACAGACAAGCACTATTTCTTACAAAACGTTCTAATAATAAAAAGATGGAATGGTACTTTAAGAAGCGTAAACACTTTATCCTTGACTTTTTTTGTTGCTTTGTTAATCTGATGGATGAAAATGTCTCGCGATAAGGCGAGAAGGGCCCTGAATCTTTTAGCACCTTGGGCCCCAAAAGAAAGCCCCTCTGACCCTTTCTGACTGATATGAATAGAAGAGGCTGTGTTCTTCAGAAAGCAGGACGCATGTGGACAATAGCTATCTGGCAGGATTTAACACGTCCATCTTTCCCAGCTACAAAAGGGCCATCAAGAAAATCGGAGAAGTTCGTCATCTATAGACCGATATTTCGTTAGACACACGTAATCTCACTATGGAGGAACAAGACAATAAATTTAAAAAGCGCCATTCCTTCAGAAACATTCTGAACCCTTTTCATGATGTCCCAGCCTTATCGTCGCGCGAGTCTTCTAAAGCCATGTTACAATAAAATCATTTCTCGAGATCTGAAGATGCAAATACGTTCGGTAAAACCGTTTTTAATCGTGAAAATTTCTAAATTCACGGGGTATATGGTGCAACAGACATTCTGAGGCTATAATTCTTTAACTTTCGTGTTTCTTCCTTGTCTGTAGTATGATAGACCGCTGCACCAGGTGATTATTGACGAGACTTTGTTTAACAGGAGATAACGTTCGCCCTGCAAGTACCCATATTAAGAGAACAGTCGTTTTAAAATCCGGAAATTCCATTACTTGTGATCCCCAGTAGTTATTTTATTGTAGTCACAATGATTACACTACCAGGGGCACTATATTGTAGGGGAACAATGTACGACCGGTATAGTTTGTGGCGGTTACTACAGCTGGAAGAAGCCATTCCGTTAATCGAAAATATTAGCTCTGGCTTTGAAGATGAAAGAACTTTTCGAGAAGATGCTTTAAAAGTAGTAATTCTCTGTAGACAGTTAAGAAGAGATAGATCGGCCGAAACCTTTGCTAATAGACTACATCGGATAACGGAATATCTTAATGGTTTCTTGCGTAGGATCAGTTCCTCTGCAGACAAGTGGTTCATCATCGTTGCTCTGCTGATAGAATGTTTTTTAAGGCAGTTCAATGACACCAATGCAATTGCGGATATTCTGAGATACATCAACACTCATCTAACTGCTCTTGACGCTGAAATGGTTATCAAAATATTTGTGTACCTAAAAATGAAAGTGGATGGAACGGTTTTGAAGGAGATTCCGACAAGAGGATATCGGCCGCTCTGTTTTACATCCTACATCCTCCACCATGCCAACGAAGCTAGATTGACATTCAAGGGTGACAGAATTGCGTCGTTAGAAGATATGACCATTAGTTCTGGCATGTATCATCCAGCGGATGGAAATCCTGGTGATTTGCTAATGTTTCTGCAGTACGGCGGAATGTTGTGGGACACAAAAAAGATCTGCTACAGTTACGTGCCTGACATCCTATTAAAGACATTGTTCTTCTTGGTCCGAAAAGGAACCCGTCTTGGCTATTGGGATAGATACACTTTGAAGTTAAAATCTGAAACACATCCATTGGAAAGAGAGATCCAGAACAGACTCGACTGCTTCCGCCTGGTTTTGAATGATGTCGTTAATCCGCATGAAGCAACCTTCTTTTTGGCGAAGCTATTCTTTCTGCCCTGCCATTTCATCGGACTTTCATTACCTGAACAGGAGTCGTCGCATATTTTCTACAGTAAGTTCTTTCCCCGTTGTTTGTATGGCCACAGAATACCTTCGTCTCTGGCTCACATGACCAGATACGTCATTAGGAAGATCCTCTACAACAACTGGAAACTCCCTGACGGAATCGAACGTTTACCTCTCCCGAACCTTCTGAAGGATTACTTGAACTTGATCGTCGATTAATCTCCGAAGCTTGAATGAAGTACAGAGTTTCTAGAACACGTTTCTTGTGCTAAATGTATACCATCGAAAGGGATGGGCCTGATAAAGAGCAGCACAGTAACTTCTGGCTTTATCTTGCTTTCAGTAGCAGAATATCAACGTATACTCTAAAAACTCTTGTGGTCAAGGTCGGTTGCTTATTTTTCTTAACTCAAGGTTTTTATACAATCAAAGGGAAATAATTCAAGGTTTATAAAGAAAAATGCACCAGACAAATCTGAAACCTATATTAAATGTTTGTATAATTTACTTCTGTGATGGCATATTCGGTGCAGTTATCAATAAAAAACGTTTTTTGAGAGTGGAACAAAGGGCTATAAATACCGTGATCTCAAATAAAATATTAAAAAAAACACAAATAATGAAGATGTGTGTGTTTGAAAATTTCGAAATATGTGGACACATTTCAGTAATAGGCTAGTACGATTTTTATTTCATTTGCACCAGGTGTTGAAAGCACGAACTGGCGCTCCTGTCAAAGACCAAAGCAAGTAAATGACGCTGTTTTCATGGCATCATAGTGTTGCTCTTCCTACAACATCATGGAATTATACAACTAGGACACTTCTTTTAAGCACGTCTTTTGTTAAACAAAATTATTTGCTTATAAGTATCACTTTGTCCGTCCGCCTATGGACACCATATATCTGCAACTATTATTCCGATTTTAAAAATTATTTTTCTATTGGAGAACTTGAAATGCGAGAGAGATGATCCTAGCGGTTTTTTTTTGTTTTTTACGCTGCATAACTTCGCCTCTAGAGGGCTTAAAGGAAGGTGTTATTGAATTCAAAATATAATTTTTATTTCACATATTTTCTTCTAAACACCCGATTGACAATTTTTTTCTTCTTTTCGGTGCCATTTGTAACGATGAACATTTTGGGTACAGTTTCGTTTTCAAGAAATGCATAGATTTTTTGCTAGGGAGCGTAAGATTAAATTACGATTTCCCCGATATCTATGTTTCTAAAAGTCCTATTTGAAAAAAACTCTTTCTGCGTCAGATAGAACTCCTGGTGAGAAATGTTCGGCGTATAATTTATAGTGTTTTTGGCAAAGAATGTTCCGGCCACCAGGGGGCGTTAGTGTATTTTTCGTTTCTGATGTATTTTCAGCAAAATCTGCGCTTTTGAAAACTCAATTTAGAGAATTCTTTCGTGAATCGATGCCGATCACGACGAAAAACCTTTTGAGAATATCTTCTGTTTAAAATAATGCATAGTTTTTCTGCCAGGGTGCGTAGATGTATATCATATTTTTGTTGATCTCTCAGTAAAAGTCCAATTTGAAAAAAAAATTCTTTATCGGAGAGCGTTTCTGGTACGAAATGTCTTGCATATAATTTCAATTTCTTTTTCCACAGCTTTGCATCTAGAGGGAGCAAGTTTACGTTTCAGTTTAGAGCATATTTGCAGCGATATCTGTTGAACTAAAAATCCGATTGAAAAAATTCCTTTTTCGGTCAGATATTACGAACTATGAAAACATTTTATGCTTATTGCCTTCCCAAAACAATGAACAATTTCCCTGCTGAGGGGCACAAATATTTAATCCGTTTTTCTTGACATCTCTGTTTTTATATGCCCAATTTTTAAAAATTTCTTATAACACCGAGCACTATTTGTCTTGTAGAAAACTTTGTTTGCATTTGTGGAGGTTTTCGTAGTTCGAAGTTCTATCGCTGGTTAGTGTTTGTGTACTTGTGTTTGCAGCTGTATCTCCACTTCTAAAAACAATATTAAAAACTTATTTTTATACTGTTTGTCATTGGCTACAATAAAGATAGGGAGCATTAGATTTCCCTTTAAGGGGCGTAAATATCAAAACTTTTTTTTTCTCTATCTCTTTTTCCAAGAGGCGTATTTCAAAAATTATTTTCCCTTATCACAGCTTTTTCTTTGAAAAATATATTTTTCCCATATATTAAATTTTTCTATTATGTAAAATTCTTATGCTACTGGTCCTGGAATTATATCATGTTTTCCTCTATATTTCTTCTTCTAATTATTTGATTTGAAAATCCCTTTGTCTGTAACATGCGCTGTTCCTTTTGCTAGGGGAAACCCTTTGAGCACAGTTAGTTAATTTTCGCAACATATTTTCAGCCTCTGGTGGAAATAAACAGCTTTTTTCATTTTTGTGAATGTGTTATCGCTTGTAGAAATCCGGTTGATTTTTTTCTAACCTGTTACATTGACTAAACTTTTAAAATGTTTATTCACGGCGGAAAGGATTCAAAAGATGTGCTCATTACAATCGAAAATTCGGTGCCATCTTTCTTGTTTTCTTTAATAGCTTTAAGCAGCTTTCCAAGATAAACTCAGGTCACTGTTCTGCGCACTTTTTAATCAGCTATCGCCGCTGTTCTTTCTGTATGCTTTCATAATGCATCATTCTCCTCCATTACACGGAAGCCGTTTGCTTACATTTTTACGAATGAAATCTCTTTATAATTTTGCTTAAAGAATGTGACGTATATCTCTCAATTAACTTTCCGTTTTGATTTTCTTATATAAACTCTCATACTTCTTACGTATATATATTCGGTGTAATCTTGTGATCACACCACCTCAGCTATGGTTACTCTGACATGTCAGGCAAGAATCAACAAAAGTAAACCTGAGAAAAAATTTTTAAACCAATGGGGAAAAATCTTTTCTCTCATTGGCTAACGAGTAACGAAGCAATAGCGGACCCAAGAGAAACACTGAGCAAATGGCCTGTTTTGTCTTATCCGGTGTTGAACGTCGATTTTCCTCTGGGAAACTTATTCTGTGTGTGATGTTTTTTTTTTTTTTTTTTTCAGGTTCCCCTTTCCCTTGTCCTTCCCTTCTTTTCCCCTTGTACTCATCTGTGACAGCGGTGTACCAGGCATTTTTCTGCAGAGAGAAATATCGCTCGGAACGGCTTGTTGTTGCAGGTAAGTATGTAGGGCAGCTTATAACTTCACTACTTAACGGGAAAACGTTTAGTTCTTGTGCTCTAATATTTCCATACTTTTCTTTCGTGGCATTCTATCAGGGCAATCTGCTCCGAACTCTCTTAGATTCTCTTTCACCTGCCAAAAAGCGCATAGCGCTGTGGGTTCGAGTATCTCAACGTAAATTAGGAACCCCTTATCTACGTATATTTTGATCCTGAACGGCACATCAGAACTCCCACGTTTCTGCATAAGTTTTGTAAACAGCAGATAGCTGGAAAAAGTATACGCGAGTGAGACGAGATGCAACTTAACACAGTAGCTTTTAGCCATTGTTACAGACGGTACCCCAGACAGCAGAAACACATTTCTTCTGTTAGTATGTCGACAACAGCTGCACAACCCAACCTAAAGCAAGGATTCAGTACTAGAGGCAGCTTTGATTCTGTTTTCTTTGAATATTCTCTGCTCATTTACACTACATTCATTCTTGAAATGAATAATCTTTGAATGTATTGCCTTTAAATAATTGACACTGCGCTCGCCTTTTATGATTATTCTAATGAAATTTATTTTTATATCTCTTATTAATTATAAATAATTTTGTTAATTTAGCTACTTTAAATCGTTTCATAATGATACTTATTTTGATGATACCAGTTCAATATACCTGGTTGTATTAATTTGCTCAAACATTTCTTTACCTCAAAGAAATCGGTATTACGTGCGAATTGTGGGGCGTATTTTTCATATCTCTTTCATCGATATCATAATTTCCTCCAGAAAAAATTATAGTTGCACTTCTGTGGTAAGGTATTGAAAAAACAGTAACAAACAAACTTTAGAAAATGTGCGAGCTTTAATTTCAGCTCAAGTATAGCAGAAGAGGCTTCGAACTATTGAATCATCATGCATCAGCGGTCCCCTATGTGAGAAGAATTGCTCGTTAAGAAAAACAAAACTTGTTTGTAACTTCGGAAAATGCCACAAATTAATAAATAAGGATTTCTTTAAGCGGATTAGCAGCTCTTTCTTTGACATTCTGCGGAACGAAAATCACGAGTTTCTCTGTAAAATGATATCATGGTGACACTCTTTTATTTCACATGTGCGTGACATGCCAAAAGACGAAACGAAAAAGTCAAGAGAATAGACTCTTTGGTGTTGTTGCTATTTACTGAATGAAACAATCATGTATTTTGTGTATAAAAAAATCTTATTGTTTTTCATTGCGGATAATACTTAAAAAGACCTGTCGTTTTACATCTTTCTATAATTAACAAAATGCTATAAGTAAAATTCAAGTTAACCATTCCCCGAGATGAGTACGGGTTTGAATCCCGGTGAGGCATGGATGCTGTGTTTGTCTTGAGGCACTGGCTGTCTCCCTTCCCTGGAACCAGCTGCCCTAATTCCGGGACAGGCGCCTGCTTATAGCCCATTGAGTTGTTCGCCGTGGTCGTTAGACCCCAACAACAAAAACACAAAAGGGATGTGAAAACAATAGTTTGTCCGTGTCCGCTCACTCCGGAGTAAGTCGCTCTGCCAACTGAGCTACACCGACATGTGCTCTCCCTGCTATCTGTCTTTATCTCATGTGCGTCTTGCGGTGTAGGCATGTCAGCCCCCTCCCCCGAAAGAGGGTCGATGGCATGTCCCACGTGTCAGCCGGGACCATGTGTCACGGTCGGTAGTCATCCCACGAAGAACGTGCATTTGAGAGAAATCCCAGACAATTTAGTGTGTGGAACGTAACGTCACACTGATTTATTTTTGGAAGCACTGAAGAAGGTATTCTCATTTTTCCTGTCTCGCCCATCATTGCGAGAAACGTAACAGCCTGGTCATTCTGGATATCCGGCCGCCAATATAACGTACAAGTTTGTAAGCCCCAGGCATCGAATCCGGGTTCCCTTACTCCGGAGTAAGTCGCTCTCCCAACTGAGCTACGCGGACATGTGCTCTCACTGCTAGCTGCCTTTATATCACCATGTGCGTCATGCGGTGCAAGCACGTCACATCTCCCACAAAGAGCACTCACATGATGACCATGCGCTACGGCCGGACAGATACGCAGCAACGCCGTCTTCTATTTTCCTGGATTGAAATTATTCCTGCCACCCTGGCGGCGCCGTGGTTTAAGAGATGGCTGCTGATTGTTCATCCGATATGTGTCTTGGTCCTAATCCCGGTAAGGCATGGATGTTGTGTTTCTTACGGCGCTGGTTCTCTCCCTTCTCTGGGACCAATGGCCCTAAATTAGGGACGGGCGACTGCTCATAGTCCATTGAGTTGCTCACGGTGGTTGTTAAACCTCCAATCAAAAAAAATAAAATAATGCCATCTCCACTCGCATGATGGCAACACCCGCATACTTATTTAGATCTAGTGAAATATTGAAAGACTTACGATTAAATTTCTGGGAAGGGGTTCTTCTTGAAAATTATTAGCACAGGGTGTCCATAAAGTCTTTTCCACATTGCAAAAATTTATATAAAAATGTATTACCGGTACAAGAAAGGGATTGCACGACGATGATGGTGTAAGTTTTTTTCTTCCAGTGCCAGCACACCTCCACATGGGAGCGCCGTTTCTGGTTCGGCGGACATCTAAGCAAGCGGCACTCGATTTCACGATATGTTTTGTTTAACATCTCAGCAGAGACAGAACCAGTGACGCCCGATATTCTGCTCTTCAATATCTCGACATCTGGAGCATTGCTAGAGTAAATCTGATCTTTCACATAACCCCACAGGAAAAAGTCTAGAGGGGTTATGTCTGACGATCAAGTTGGCCATGTCATGGGACGGCCGAGCCGCAGCCAATCCATCTGTTCGGGAATGTAGTATTCATGAACCATTATTGACAAATGTGGTGGGGCACCGTTTTGTTGGAAAAATAACCGAAGGTTGGAGTGCATGCAACTGAAATGCTACAAAAAGTTCCAGTATGTCCAGATACACGTTACATGTTACCGTGAGCTATGTAAAAAAGAAGGGTCCGATAATTCTGTCATGCATCAGGTCGCACCATATTTTCATTTTCGGGCTAGCCCCTGTTGTTCGATAATATAATGGGAATTTTGTGATCCCAATATTCGCACGTTGTTCCTATTTACTGTACCAGAGACGTGGAATGTGGCTTCATATAAAAAACAGACACGGTGCAGATAATCACTCTCATAAGCTATGCGCTGCAACAGCTCCGTCGGAAATGCAGCACGGCGAGGCCGGTCATCAGGCTGAAGAGCTTGAACGATCTGTTCCTTATAAGCATAAAGATGAAGACGTTTGTGAACAATTTTGTGAACCGTAGCACGGGGAATCCCAGTTTCCAGTGAAGCACGAAAAATTTATTTCCTGGGGCTTCGCAGAAATATCACCTGAATAGCTGGAACTGTTTCTTGTGTAACCAATGGTCAGACCTCTCAGGGGAGATCGCCAACACTACACGTCGCTTTAAACTTTTCATACCAAACTTTCATGCTTTTTTAATCCTCTGGTTATCATGAGTATTCTTTTCTGAAATGAAGCTGGACAGCAACTTGCGATTTGGTCTCATGGAACCACACAACACACACGCCACTTTTTCTTGCATGGAAGCCATTATCGATGAAATGCTCCTTTTATTCGGCTGTAGTGCTGAATAAAAGGAGTTTTTTATATTAATTTTCGTAATGTGGGAAAGACTTTATGGACGTACATTTTTTTTAAGTTAACATTTTTCTAATTAATTTAAAATTCTTCAACTCAAATAGTAGGGCAAAGCCACGTACTTTTTTCTGAGTTATAGAACAACATTGTACGCTGTAAATAAATCACATAATGAGAGCACAGTTTCGATAAACTCACACTTTAGGCTCTACGAGACGCGCCATCTTGTATTGCTGCCTTCTCTTGTTAACCAACGGGCAAGCGTATTTCACAAAATGCTAGGGCAATTTTGCACATTTTTGAACACCGTTTGTGGCTAACTCAAGATATATGATAAATAAAGAGTTCCCTGGATGCAGATTTCCATTTTGGACTCTAAGTATTTTTTATTAATTAATAAAACTATGGAAGACGCCTTGGTACGACTTTCGCTGCAGATAAAAAAAGAAGGGAAAGGTCAATAAAAACTCTGAAACCAGGGAACTCTTTATTTATCATATATCTTGTGTTAGCCACAAACGGCGTTCCAAAATGTGCAAAATTGCCCGAGCAATTTGTGAAATACGCTTGCACGTTGGTTAACAAGAGAAGGCAGCAATGCAAGATGGCGGGTCTTGTAGAGCCTTAAGTGTTCCTTTCTATACTTCAGATCACACGCTTTTCTATAGCACCAATAAAATTTTATTTTGATTTAGGAAATAAAAATGTTATTTATTTTTATTTGAGGTTTAACGACCTACATGAGCAACTCAGTGTGCTATAAGCAGTCGCCCGTCCCTAATTTAGGACCACTGGTTCCAGGGAAGGGAGAGAGCCAGTGCTGTAAGACAAAAATAACATCCATGCCTCACTGGGGTTCGAACCAGAAGCCATCTTGAGGAATGGTAAACTTGAATTTTCATGATTGCGTTTTGTTAAATATGGAAAGTTGTAAAAGGACAGGTCTTTTCTCTTAAGTGTAAACTTAACGCACACAATGCACGATTACCTGGTACACAGGATACATGATTACCTGGAACCAGCGCTTCGACCACTGTGCCACCAGGATGGCAGATTTATTTCCTGACATAGCAAAAAAATCATGGGACAATTTGCATCATCGCCTCCAATTCTTGTAAAATTGATGAAATGTCAGTAAATAAAAATTAATTTCTAAAGAAAACAAACAGTTTTGATTAGAAATAACCGTTCATGGGCGATTTGCTATGCGTAAGTGTCTTCTGATTCATAATTTATCCCACAGGAAGTTCAGATTACGTTTTAAAGTCAGATCAAACGGAAATTTCTGGACTGCCGTACCTAGAAGCCATTTCTTGGAATAGAAGTGTTTGCTCTTCCAAGAAATGCAAGTCTGTGGAACCAAGGAGGTTAGCATAATAATTCTGGAGATGCCCTGGTCTCTTAACCACAAAACCGCGAAGTGTGGGAATTTTGATTTGTTTACATGCTGTTTTAGTCGCGTGTATTTTGGAATTGCGTGGTTTGGTTTGCAGAAATCGTGTTAATATCGAACCGGAGCGAATTGGGTTTCATACACGAGTGAAGTTTTCAATTTTAATATGTTTTGTTTTGAATTCGCAATGACGTTCTTGTAATTCAATTTAAAGTGAAAATGGGAAAGAGCCACAAAATAATTAATAATTTTATAAATCCAGCACTTTGTCACACATCGGCAGCAAGTTACGATGTAAAATTAGAAACATTTGCGACGAAAGAAATCGATTCAGCCAACGCAAAATGCATTGCAATAGCCTTCAAAACCACCTGCTTTCCCACACTTTAACGGCCGTCTCTCGCGGTTATAGGCTTCACGAAAAGTGGTACTGCTTCATCAACAAGGGCATCTCTAGATATCTTATTCTAATCTCCTTGTGTGGAACTCCGAAAAGAAACGAACACCACAACAAGAAATGAATAGGTGGAACTCTGAGAGTAAATGATATTTACATTTCAGGATTGCAAATGGCGCGTCACATGAAGCAATGGAAATTACATGCAGGGAAAAATTCCTTTTATTTCTGTTTTACTAAAGAAAAGGTAATTCTACAGTGGAGGAAATCATTGCCTCAGCTTTTTAATTTTCCGTTTCGGTAATTTGTTTTGTGGATAATTAGCAAAGATAGCAAGGAATGCAATTTTAATGACATTTTTTTCTTAATTTTGCATCCCGAAACATAATCTTCTGGGTGGAAATACGAACTACAACTACTGTCACTGACTTAAAAACGTGTATCCAAATATTTTGAGCCATTTCTCTCTGAAAGTAAGATCAGACGGAAATTCGTGGAACGCCGTATATGGAAGCCAGTTTTTAAAAGTGGAATTGCAGCATGGTACGCAGCAGCATCGTAGATATTACAAGAGTTCTCCCAAAAACAACTGAGAATGATTTTATATAAAAATAATACGCGCACCTCAACTATCAAGGAAATGGTCATCTTTTTGGAAATACCGTCCATTGCATCGAATATAGGTGTCCCAACGTTCCTCTCCCACTTTTTAAATGTCTTCTGGAATTCGTCTTCGGAAATACTGTTGAAGCACCCCTGGACAGCTGTAATAAGTTACTGATGTCTCAAATTGTCGTCCCTGTAATGTATTTTTTAAAATGGAGAACAATCGGAAGTCACATGGGGACAGGTCTGGACTGTATGAAGGTTGGGGCATTAACTTAATATTCATTTTCTCCAAATAAGAAAGGACAGAACTTGCCAAGTGCGGTCTTGCATTGGACCGCGCATGAAAAGAAATGGGGAACCTAAGACGAACAAGCTAGTTTCATGCCCAAATGCACGGTTAAAATTCTGTGAATTGATGATTTTGAAATATGTTTCATATCTTCGATATTTCTAATTGATAAATGTCTGTCTTCCCGTATAATAACACCTATTGTATTGATGTTTACCTCTGTAACACTTGTTAAAGTTCTTACTCCATGCACGATTATAGCCGCCGACTCACGGCCAGCCATAAATTTTTATGCCATCTGTAAATTGTTGATTTTCCTAGACATTCATCCTTAAAAGCCTCTTGCATAAGACGGAAAGTCTCTCCGACTTCTTCTTATGTCAGCAGCAAAATTTAATGGCGCATCTTTGTTCTGCTTTCACATCCAATTTTTCGAAAAAAAACCACAGCGCGAAAACACTTGTTAAGGGTTCACGAAAAATCACTTATTAAACGGCGCACTATCGTTGACGCATGCGTGATAAACAGGTGAGGTCGGTTGCTATGGTTACTACAACGGCTACCGTTTTTTCGAGACTTGTGCGAAGGTCGAACGCAGTGCTGCACATTTTTTATAAAAACCTTCTCAGTTGTTCTGGAACAAGCTATGTAGAATATATACTGTAGAGCATGTATGTACTTACACCAAATTCAATAGTTTGCAGATGTTCGGTTTAGCTTGCTATAAATAAAAAAAAAACCAGCCGACACGAAACAGTAGCATATCCGGCCACTGAAAAAACAACGTTGTTGACGGTGCGCTGATGGCGCCAAAATGTACGAATGGTAAACTGAAGTAACTACAGTTTGTAATAACCCAGTGGTTTCGCAATTTTTAAAAAGAACAGGTTGCAGAGAGGAACGTCCACTGGTAACGAATCAATCAGGCCCTGATGCAAAGTTAGTGCCATGAAGTTTCTTTGAAGCCCATATAAACAAAAGACACATAACGCTCAGCTCACATCACATGCGACAAACAATAACGAAAAACACGGACCAATGTTCCTAGTCGGATATGCTCGGCAAACGAAAGTCCCTCACAATGTTCGTAGGTTTTTTTTTAAATATTCACTCACAAGTCACACATATAAACACAGCAGCCAAACAAGTAAATAAATGTGTGAGCATCAGTTGCCTGAAGTAAAATAACTAAATTAATTGGAAGAAAATAAAAGTAGCAAAAATACCAGGAATAGCCTGGCTCTTGGAAAAAATTTTGCTGAATTTTTAGGAAACTTTACTCACCCAACAATTACATTGTGATCAAATATTGAAAATGCACTTCAATTTTCCCTAAATAAAATAAACGCAGAAAACGTAAGATTGTGAACTCCAAAGACTTAAAACAAATTATTGAACAGTCCCTTTGAAATTTGAAATGGAAAAATAATTCACTTACAAAAAATAACTATTTCGATAAAATTATATAAAGTTCCTGCTAAAAACATAAAGTCACTGTCTCCAATAATGAGGTGCTAAAACGAAACTTCAATAATTAAAAAAAAATGGAAGTTCTTAAGGTAAGCGGTATCCTCACGAACAGTCCGCTGATGCTACAATTTTAGTAACTCCTTAAAAAGTGCGAATGCCATTGTGGAGATCGTCAGGGGTAGAGGAAATACAAGCCATTCTACTCCTGATAATGAGTTTCTATTGAGGGTTCACTTAAGGTGGACGTCAAGTAATTTTGCTTCCTATACTTCCAATGGAAAAAACTTTTGTACACATTTCCTTCACAATGAATGTGTTCCCAAGGATGAAAATTTGAACATCGATTAAAATAACTTCATATTAGAACTTGGAATACTTAATATTTTCTAAAACATAACCATAATTATATTAAAAATCAATAACGTTTCCTTTGGTGGTGTGGAAACCAGAAAAAAGATGGCGCGACCTGCGCTTTGATGACGTCAGTAGACAAACAAATGTTGGATTGCATAATTATGGTTATTTTTTAGAAAATATTAAGTATTCCAAGTTGTACAATGAAGCTATTTTAATCGATGTTCAAATTTTCATCCTTGGGAACGCCTTAATTGGGAAGAAAATGTGTACAGAAGTTTTTCCATTGGAAGTACAGGAAGCAAAATTACTTGACGTCCACCTTAAGCTAGCGTTTTTGTTTGTTTTCGAAAAATCAATTGTGCTTTCGTCGCAGTTAATCAGGGGCATTTTAGACATTCTCCTCTTCCTTCGTTTTTCTTTACTTTTTTAGTGCCAAGGATAGTCTGGAACAATCACTTTCTCAACGCACTCAGGAAACATATGAGAAGGCCCACCCTGAGAAACATCGCTTTAAGACAAGTTCAGCATCCAGCAATTCAACACAGGGTTTCTCAGGGAACAGTGACTGCAACTGCGTATAAAAAATCAACAGTAGGAGAATCAATCTTATTTCGAAGCTTATCTTCCGGCTTCTCAAAAGCAGCTTACCTACACATTGTGCAACTCAAGGAACAGAATTATAACTGATCGTATTTGGACTTGCAGGCACCACACACAATTATCTTTTGCTGTACAGTAAAATAGTAAGTACTGTTGAAAACACCGGTAACATGACTTAATCATCGCAGAATACGGTATTACGGCCATGTAACCTTGAAGTCTGCACGGGCCTTATTTTGTGAGTCCGGCCCTACCTAAGGCCGTATGTTCAAGACCCATACTACACGAAGTATCGAAGACGCCGAATTCACTATGACGTAGTGCAGCTTTATTCCTTGTGGAAGTGAAACGTCTTTTTCCCAGCTGCAACGAGTTTTCATTTTGGAAAGCTATTTCGCTAATCGTTCGTACGCACGTGCCGCCGATAAATCTCGCAAGAAATATCTAAGTACAGCAGTCCCTCAGAAGTCGACGTTAGCAAGATTAGTGCAGCGTTTTCGGGAAACTGAATCTTTTGCAGGTAAGAAACTCTCCGTGAGACCCTCCATTTTAACCAAAGACAAAGTGATGAGGTAAAGAGAGCACTGTGTGCAGCAGTCCCCAGCAAAAAGCTACAGGAAACTCGCCGTGCAATCATCAATCTCACCCGGTTGTGCTCAGAAAGTAACGAGATCACACTTTCGTCTATATCGTGTTCACTCAGCCCGTGGACTGAAAGACCCAGATAAGAGTAAACGAATGATTTTTTGCAGATGATTATCTGGAATACAGATCTTGATACAGTTTTCTTCAGTGACGAGGCCTGGTTTCACCTCGGCGGGTATGTGAATACTCAGAACGGTAAGATTTAGTCACGTGAAAATACACGTTCTTCATGAAGATATATAACTTTCTATAATGAAAGATCAACTTTTTAGATAAAGTTCATGGACGGATTCTATGTTAGCCCAAATACTACCATGATTAACATGAAGAAAAATGTACTATTATTGTTGATGTTCAAGATAGAGGCCTGCACGGGTCGGCCTCTGGCTTTTTTAGTTTACAGACCAAAGGAACGGGCCGGAACGGGACGGGCTTTCTTTCAGACTTTTACGGCCGGGCAAAGTCAACCCATTCTCTTAATCGCAATGGTAAAGAAAGAAAAAAAGTCGTGTTTCCCGATTTCCTGGTCTGTTTAACTGTTTTTCCGGATTTACTTACTTCCATGACATAACCCATGACGTACTCACAGTGTTTTATCATCAGTAGGTAATAGGTCTGTAAAACCACTTTATGGCTTGTTAACAACAAAAAAGACTAGACCCCGAGCGAGTGAGTGTGTGTGTTGCTTGGAGTGCGGGACGGAGAGGGGGAGTCTGCAGAGATGTGTGTGTGTGTGTGTGTGTGTATGTGTGAGAGAGAGAGAGAGAAAGAGTGGGACGACATCGATTGTTTCTTCTTATATCCCTAATCTGTAGATTGACTTTTGTAGTATTACCGCTTGCTAGTTCAGAGAAAGGGAGTATAATGAAAGAATGAGTATAACGATTTTGCAGCAATTTGTACAAATTCAAACTTTGGGCTGCGCGACTTTTCGATCACACTGTAGAGGCTAGAAATACTCGGTAGAAGAATATAGGCGCTTGGTATATATACACTGCTGGCCACCCAAAATGCAACACCAAGAAGGAAGCATCCGATTGGCCTGAAATTCACCGCATGCATCGCCCGCGAGAGGACATGCAAACAGATTATCATTGCAGGTAGGGCATATGCATTTCATGCTCCCCCGACACGCCAGCGAGAAGCACTATAAGAAGGGTTCACAGAGGTGGGGTGTAAGTAGTGGAAGTGTGTTGTGCTGTCGGACCTGTGCGTGGGAGGCTTCCTGATGTCTCGTCGCAGAATACGGCATTCATTCCAGCACGTTTTAGAGTTTGACAGAGGACGAATAGTGGCTTATTGTGACAGCGGTTTATCGCACCGAGACATCCGTGCCCGTACGGGACGACATCCAGCCACATTGAGGCGAGTATCGATTCGGTGGGTGCAGGAGAGACGGGCGAACCGACGTGAGTGATTGCCGCAGCCGCGGCACACCACCGATCGAGAGGACTGGCATGTTGTGCGGCTGGCATTGACGGCTCGCACCGCCACATCACGAAGGTTAGCGCAGGAATTAGGATGTGTTGCGCAACAACCTGTGTCAGCACGTACCGTTCGACGTCGTCTACAGGAACAGGAACTTGTCGCACGGCGCCCATTGCTCCGATTACCATTGACGTTACACCACCGGCGAGTGCGACGGCAGTGGGCCGTTGAACGCTGCACCTGGACTACGCAATGGCACGACATTGTCTTCTCTGACGAATCCTGCTTCTGCCTACAACACCACGATGGTCGGATACGCGTGTGGCGGCACCACGGTGAGAGACTGTATGACGCCTGCGTTATGCATCGCCATACCGGTCCGTCGTCTGGCGTTATGGTTTGGGGCGCAATTGGATATGACACCCGCACCCCTCTGGTACGCATCGCTGGTACACTCAATAGCCAACGGTACATCTCCGACGTTTTGGAGCCTGTAGTCCTCTCTTACCTGCAGGACCTGCCAGCGGCCGCGTTTCAACAGGACAATGCGAAACCGCGCGTGGCACGCATCGTGGAACAATTCTTCACGGCCCACCAGGTATCACTGCTGCCGTGGCCCGCCTGTTCTTCCGATATGTCGCCCATCGAACACGTCTGGTCACTGATCGGCAACCAAGTGGCCCGGCAAGCACCACCCGCGGCAACGCCTGATGAACTGTGGCAACGTATGGAAGCAGCCTGGTTAGACATACTCCAAGAACACATCCAAAGCATGTTTCGTTGTATGCCGCGGCGTGTAGCGGCCGTTATTGCCAGCCATGGAGGCCACACGAACTATTGACGTCTGCGCGTTCCGCAAGTCGCACGGGCCTGTAAGCTCAATCGTTTCATCTTTGTGTCTGTTGTTATGTGTCCAGTAAATCTGGCTTAGCTATCTCGTGTCCTTCTTGGTGTTTCATTTTCTGTGGCCAGCAGTGTATTTGACACTACGGGTCTAATGTACATTAAAAGGCCTGTAATCTACAGAAAACACGATTCATACAGTTAACGGAAACTCTGAATGAAATTTACACATATATACGTCTTTACCACCCGCAAGCTAACTGTTGCGAAAACCGAAATAGGGCACGTACTTTCATATACATTCACGTACACCTAATCCTACTGCATTCCAAGGTTATTAGATATCTCTTTAGGTTGAGCCCCTTCGGAAACGAGCTGCTATTGGCTGGCGAAATGACGTCACACAGGGAGCAAAGCATCGAGAGGCAAAGAGGCGAGAGCCGAGAGCCATCGCTGCTACGGGCTACACTTTAGCAAGGAATGTATATAAACGCGATGGAAAATGTTTTCAAATACTAATAATTTCAAACTTCAAAGATTAACATATTTATCAGTGATCTGCTATTTCCTCTTTCATGAATTAATTAATTTTGAAAACAAAATAAATTAACAGCTTTTGTATAAAGAAATATGAGAGCATTGCTGTAAACAAACATATTGCTGAACTTCGTAGTTCTGTAGTTCGCAGGAAGTTATATTTACAAAAACGTTATTGTCAGTGCGAAAGTAAATTCTTAAAAATCCAAACTTTTTAAAGTCTAGCCTTTCAATTATCAGCGCATCAAGTAGTTAACGGGCTAATTAAACAAGAGTAAATATGTTATTCATCATTTCATTTTTTGCAAAATAAATCTTGTTGTTTACAGAATTCCACTTAGTAGCCTTCAAATACAAGCAAAAATTCGCACGAAATGTTCGTTTTTCAATTTTTTTTAATAGGTGGCACAAAAAGCTGTCAAAAATTACGTATATAATACTATTGCAACGGCGGGTAGTATCGAACACCTACTGCAAGTGTGTTTACTATTGCGTTGATGCCGAGCAGCCAGCACAAGCGGTGTGTTGCAAAGAATTATGGGATCGCGACCCTGGACAATTGACAGAGTGAAGAGAGAGGAGACAAGATGGCGTCGTCGCTTCGCTGTGTGTGAACACGATATTTGTTGTTCTTACAAAAGTGCTCTTAAACAGTACATGCATTATCATCGTCTAAAAGGATTCTCGCCGGAATAAGCTGTGTGTTGTGTGAACCTCCTAAAAGGAATATTAATCATGGTAAGACTGTTTATAGCAGACTAAATAGAAAGCAAAGTTCATTGTTAACAATAACTCATTCGTTCTATGTTTATTATATATCCGCGAACCATCATTAGTGTCTTAGATGTGTGTTTAGTCAGGAATAAATAACGAAAAACTTAAATCAGGAGTCTGTCGATTATAAACATAGTTACCGTTGCAAATCATTTCTTAGTTTTTTTAAACTTACACCATCAGTTTGCATTTCCAAGCCAAAGATGCCGTGCGGCATGGTTATCGGCTTGGTTATCTGCTGTCGTGTTTTCGCTGCGTTTGCTCCCGGTGTGACGTCATGCGCAAATCCAAGAAAACGGAGACTGAAACTGCACATTGAAATGGCGTGTCCCTGCTGCATACGAACTGATCTATAGATTTGTAGCGGGGCTAATCTTTCTGGGAAATACCGACTTTATTTCACGAAGACCTAACGTTATGAGTGCGTGCTATCTCGAGAGCCAGCAAAGTTACAAAATATTTATTTCTCGAGAGCCAGCAAAGTTACAAAATATTTATTTCTCGAGATATGAAGTTGAAACACGTATCGTTTTCAATAATAATTTGTAATGGCATAGAGTGCGTTGTGCAACCGACATTCTTAGGCATATTTTTAAAGAGTTCACTTTCATTCTTCATATGGAATGCGATAAGCCACGATATCAAGCGATAAATGACGGGACTTCTGAAACTGGAGATATTATTCGCACTATCAGTACGCACTGGAGATTTTTGAAGACTTGGGTCAATTTTAAATAAAATAATTTCTTGACTTGCAACGCTCACATCAGCAATAGCTTCTCTTTATTGTGGTGGTCGCAGTGATTGAAATGGTTTGGCCAGTGAATGATTCTACAAAAACGAATTTGTGGCAATCACTACAGCTGGAAAAGACCGTTCTGTTAATAGAAGAGATTGTTTGTGATGACGTAGTTCAATTAAGGTTTCGAGAAGATGCTTTGAAACTGATGGGTCTGTGTGCGCAATTAAAAAGAACTAGATCGCCCAGAATATTTGAGAAAATAATACACGGGATAACTGAATATTTGAGTGATTTCCTTCAACGGGTCGTGCCTTTTCAACACAGGATGACCATCATCGTTGGTCTATTAACAGAATGTTTTTTAAGGCAGTTCAATGACACGAAAGTTATTGCAGATATTTTGAAGTGCATTAATACTAATCTGTCTCATTTTGAAGCTGAAAGGATTATCAACATGATTGGTTACCTAAAAATTCAAGTAGATGGCTCAGTTGTGAAGGAGTTACCGACAGCATTAACTAAATCGTACTGTTTTACTTCATACATCTTCCACCATGCCAACGAGGCTAGGCTGACTTTTAAGGGCAACAGGATCGCTTTTTTAGATGGTATAGGAGCCACTCGTGATCAGTATTTTCCCGCAGCTGGAAAGCCTGGTGATTTGCTTACGTTTCTACAGTACGGTGGCATGTTGTGGAACCCAAAAATTATCAGCAGCAGTTACATGCCAAACATCCTATCAAAGACATTGTTCTTCTTAATGGAAAAAGGAGTGTTATTTTGCCATTGGATTAGATTCACGCTGAAGCTAAATTTTGAAAGATTTCCAATGACAAACGAAATCCGGTACACACTCGACTGCTTTCGTCTGCTTTTGAATGATGTCATGAATCCACACGAAGCAACTTTTTTCTTGGCGGGCCGAAATGTTTGGTCCTGTGATATTGTTACATATCCCCTGCCTGAACTAGATGTGTTGCTGCCTTTCTACGATGCCGTATTTCCCAATTGTCTGTATGGTCGCAGAATTCCTTCATCACTGCGTCACATGACGAGGTACGTCATTAGGAAGACCCTTTGCAGCAACTGGAAGCTTCCCGATGGAGTCGAATGTTTACCGCTCCCTAACTCTCTAAAGGACTACTTGAACTTGCTTGTCGATTAGGTTCACAATTTGTATGAAGTTTCTTGGACAAATTTCTTACACGGACAGCATACCATTGGAGGTGATAGTACTTACAAACTGTTGTACTGTCACATTTATAGTTTTCTATTTCTTTCGCTACAAGCATCATGCAGTGGAACCTTTTGTCATTATTCCTTTAAATGCGATTTTAAGTTCACGATCACAAATGTTTAACATACGATAGAATTCATCATAATTTATGCTGAAAGCTTTCCTACCTTTTTCATGTAACGCTCCTAATTTGCATGTAGTTCCGCTGTTATGATATACTCTTCGCTGTTTAGGAGTAGACTCTTTAGTTCCAGTGTTAATGCGGGGGAGGGAAGAAGCCCCGCCGCCGTATGACATACAATAAA
Organism: Macrothele yani; assembly: GCA_039090855.1. Lineage (NCBI taxonomy): Eukaryota > Metazoa > Arthropoda > Arachnida > Araneae > Macrothelidae > Macrothele > Macrothele yani. The sequence continues at coordinate 133,079,018 of CM077010.1, read as the reverse complement.
TAAGCACATTAATGTTTGAAATGAATAGAAATTTTATGAAATGCAAAATTAAATCGTTCACTTCCGCTTTATTTTGGGAAATAACTTTTTCAAGGTGGGGTTTTAGTAGGAGCCAATTAATTATTTTTAGTACGACTACACTCCCCTCCCCCTTCCAACCCCCGTTAGCACGCTTTTATATGTATCAAATGAATCAATAAACTTCATAAAATTTACAGGGGCTTTTAATGTATTTCTTCTTATGAATTTCTGAACAAAATTTAGAGATGTTTCCGTATTAGAATGCTTTTCAGGTAGTTCCTAACTTCACGTGTATCGTTTCGCTTCGCTTACGTAAAACTTGCTCACATCCAACATGAATTGACAAAGAAATGTTTCACGTTTACATTATGCGGTGTTTTTTGTTTGTTTTTTTATTTCACCATAATAGATGCTTTAATCGGTTTTATTGTAAATGTATTTTATGAAGGAAAAATCGAACGGGATTTTTTGTTTTTGTTTTTTCGATCGGAGGTTTTTTTTTATTTTCATGCGAAATTAATTTAATCTTTTTTACGCGTAATTAAAGTTGCTACGATTGATGCTTCAGACTTTATTTTTATTTCTTCTGAAAAAATAATAGTCCATAATATTAATTTTCTGCTGTTTGCAAAGCACAACGAGACGGTCCAAAAGAATGAATGGCTGCCCTTCCGAACCAGAATGCTTTCAAGTAGCTCCCGATAAATTTTATTAAAATAGTTTTTAGAATTTCGTTATAATAGGCACCTTAATGAACATTTTTATTTGTAAATATATATGTTGAAGGAAATGTAACGAACAATAGTACTATGTTTTTTTTGTAATCGCTGTTGTTGCCTTTCTTTATCCGGAGCTAGGGTGCTTTTTATGCGAAGCTATTTCCAACTGTTTTTCGAAAAGTCAAGGTTTCTCTCACAGTCACTCATACAAAAATTTTTATGGACCTTTCCTGTTATCTGCCCGCCACTGTTTGCTTTTGTTCCTTGTTATATAAAATGACACTCTTTGACTTCCGAATAAAAAGGCTTTCAAGATGTTCCCGATTTTGAGTGTATCGTTCCGCTTTGTTTACATGAAACCTGATCACACCTAACATCAGAGAAAGTAGATCACGATAAATGTTATGGGAATTTTTTTATTGGTATATAAAATGACACTATAAATAGCAGAAACCTACCTATTAACTTTTTAATAAAATTTTAACTGTTTAAGAAATATAATATATAAAATAAAAAAATTATACAGTATAAGAAAACAAATGAAAACAAATAGCTGCAAATTAGGTACCGTTGCACTCTGGGGCAAATACGCTACGAAATCTTTCATATTTTTTAAAAATAGGTCGTCATTTGTTTTTAATCTTTTACACCACATAAATTCACATAATTCAAAAGCGCAGACAAACGGTCAAAAGGATGTGATCACTGCGCATAGGTAGTACGCATAGAGAAGCAGGCTATCACTGCGCATCTGCTGCCAAAGGCTCTGTGTTCTACTACAGTGCCTAGAAGAATTAGTGTGACGTGCTCCCTAAGATGTCCCTCACGGTTTTGTGACCAATCGTCATGAAATGACAGGCGCTGGCATCGGAAGTTACGTTAAGATGCTTCATCGGCTTCAAGCTATTCAATGGTGGGAAGTTTGTTTGCCAAGGATTTGCTGCCTTACGAAACTTCAAATTTTCACAAAACAAAGGTTAGTGGAGGGAAATCTTTTTGACAGTATCTTTGCTAATTCGTTGTAGCTCGATCATAACAGTAATACACTAGGTAATTCAACAGTTGATCACTAAAACGCAATAGGCTTATTCGGGTGTTAGTGTGCTAGTTTTATTCAACTGTGTATTGTTTATAACGAAATTTATTTCCGAAATTAGTAACTTTTTATTCATGAAGATGTAGAAGTTTATCAAGTATTGGCTCTCACGCGTTAAACCTACTCTGTGGTTAAACTTAAGTGCAGTACTGAAATCGACAGCAACAGTTATATGATCATAGGGAAATAATGTCGGCTATGAAAGGACTGGGAGATAATAATTAGCAAATAATAAAAAACATAGAAAACGGAAAAGGCAAAGCAGCTGTTTTGTGCCAAGATGTAATACTGGCTATAAATCCTGCAAAAATAAAATATCACTCTTTGCTCTCCCCAAAATTCCTGATATGTTGAGCAAATGGGATAAGGTAATTCCCAGAACTGATAAGAAACTTGATGAAAGTTGTGTTGTATGTGCCTTGTACTTTGAATCTAAATTCATGGAGATGCATTATCGTTCCACTATTCAAGGTAAGGAAGTTCTAACATGCCGAGACAAACCATTATTCAAGCCTGACCCCATATCTACTATTTTCCTAAATTTAAAAGACATTTAAAACGCGAACGACTAATTAGTTTTTCCAATTTTTAAGTGGGGTGGGGGGCACATGCCCTACTGTGCCTTCCCCACGTTACGCCTGTGTGTATGCTACATTAATAATTTCCTTTTTTTTAAGGGTAAAAATAGTTTACAGGATCTTCATAGAATTAACCCATTTAGACAGACTCCATGAACACCCACTTCTTAATTTTTACCTTATTGAACTTTTTACATAAGGTGCAAAAGAATTTTCCTCTCTTCACTGCAAACCCATTTGAATAGCAAATTTAATCACATAATTATTATAAGGTGAAGAAAAGTAAAGAAAAATGTTATAATTATTTTTCTTTAAAAGAATGTCATCATATACATTCAGTTTTTGTTTATCGTATAACAGGCAAAGTTTTTTTAGGAATGATTTTTATAAATGGATTGCAGTTGGTATATTATTAGAAAATAGAAAAATTTTAAAAATAGTAATCGGATTTGTTGTATTTTATTTTCAACTCATTAAAAGGCTTCTTTTCAAAGCCAACTAAATGGAAAGCATTAAGTTTCAATATTTATTTTGATCCCATGTTCTTACCAAGAAATTTAGTCACTCATTGCTGAAAAATGAAGTACATTATTAAATAATTTATAAAGTTTCTGGGTTACTGAATTTCAAGACCTAATTGGATTATTGAAATGCAAATTATAAAGCCGATGTCTCATTGAGAAAATATTTCCCCCTTTTTTTTCCGGTAAGGTTTTGAGGGGCAAAACATTTTTATTTTATTTTTACTTTATACTATAAGTTGATGTTTCAGTGATTGTTAACTGCATATTGGTCTCCAGTGTTTTTGCATAATGTAACACATGTATGACACTAAAACTTCCGAAATATTTAACATTAATGTTGACGTTAGCACAATGCAAAGCTTAACTTAAACTACGATACCCTTATTAATGAATCTTGAGCACCCCGTTCGTTCTTTGGGGAGGGGGTGAAAGAGGTGTGTCGATTATTTCGTATATACTTAAGTTATCTGCTTATAAAATATCGTTCCAGAAGTACACATAATACTGACGATCTCGGTGTGTGTCATAGAAAGATGTGCGTTTTCGTCGTCCTTCCTCCCTGAAAAGCGACGTGACATCCGATGGCAGCGCCATCTACCGCTTTCATGATTGCAGGCAGCAAGTTTTTCTGCGAGCACGACACACTAATTCTTCTAAGCACTGTAGTTCTACCAAGGCTGAACTGAATCCTATCAGGCTGTAACATTACCGTTGAAGACAATAGACTTTGGTTGATTGGCCAGTGGGCGTTAGGAACGATTTCAGATGTTAGATGGCACTGCGTCCCAAGGTATAAACACCTCAGTTTCTGCGTTGTTTGAATTGCGGGATTGTGTATGTTCGTCGTTTTTTCTTGTTTCTTTTAAAAAATCCTTCTAGTTTTAATCCCAAACTGTTGTTTTCACAACAAAATCCAACCCATTTTCAAAATGGCTTACTGCTGTGTGCCGATGTGCACATCTTTTAAGAAGAAAAACGTGGGATTTTCATTCCATGAGTTTCCCTCAAATCAGAACCTAAAGCAACTGTTTCTGAAAGCAATATCTCATCAGGATTTTGCTCCAAATGACAAGTCACCTTCTGTTGTGTGTGGTAAGCATTTTCATTCTGATAATTACGTACGTAATTCAATTTTAGAAAAAAACCTCAGCTATATAAACTCATATTAAGTAAAATAGTAGGTAAATGTGTAGTTCTGAGTTTTAAATTATTTCGTCGGAAAAATATTAGTACTTCGGAAAAGTGTGACGTACAGGTTTTAGATTGTGAAAATTAATGGCAAATGGTGCAGAAATTTTCTGTTTCAAATGTCTTTTAAAGATTTTTATCGTAACATTTACCTGTATGTTCGATATGTTAGGCCTACGGCAGCGTCTCGTCACCGCATCGAACTTGCAGGTAAATGTTAGCCGCCCCGGTGGCGCAGTGGTCAAAGCGCTGGCCTCTGATCATTCGTCCGAACAGGTCCGGGTTCGCATCCCGGTGAGGCATGGATGTTGTGTTTGTCTTACGAGACTGGCTCTCTCCCTTCCCTGGAACCAGTGACCCTAAATTAGGGACGGGCGACTGCTTATAGCCCATTGAGTTGCTCACGGTGGTCGTTAAACCTCCAATCCAAAAAAAAAAATGTTACGATAAAAATCTTTAAAAGACATTTAAAATATGAAATTTCTGCACCATTTGCCATTAATTTCCATACTCTAAAATCTGTACGTCGCACTTTTTGCAGGTACTAACATTTTTCCGACGAAATAATTTAAGACGCTAATCTACACATTTACCAAAATCTCGGCCCTAGATCGTTGAAGAATAAAGGAGGAATGATATTTACACATGAATTGCACCAGTTCCTACAGAAATATTCTCTTGCCCAAGTACTACGAATTCAGAATACAAATATCCATCTGTTAATGTGAAAGTGAATATAAATAAAATCTCAAATGTAAATAATGATACGGAATCAGTTTGTTAATGCGAACAACGTCAATAGATGGCGCTGCGTCCCAACTCATCTTTTTGGTCCTCGCTGTTTTTGCTTAATGTTACAGACTGATAGGAACGAGTTCAGCCTTGGTTCTACTTCCGAAATCGGGAACTACTTGAAAGCGTTCTTATTCGCAAGTCAAATAGTGGCGGGCAGATAACAGGAAATGTCCAGTTTTATAGATCCTGACAGCGGAGCCCATACTCAAAGTAACGAATCCAATTGTTTTTTGTTTTGGTTGGAGGTTTAACGACCACCGTGAGCAACTCAATGGGCTATAAGCAGTCGCCCGTCCCTAATTTAGGGTCAATGGTTCCAGGGAAGGGAGAGAGCCAGTGCCGTAAGACAAACACAACACCCATGCCTGACCGGGATTCGAACCCGGGCCCCTTACGGACGAATGATCAGACGCCAGCGCCTTAGACCACTGGCCACCGGGGCGGCCGAATCCAATTGTAGAGCTCTCAATCAAAATCTGAGAAGCCATCTTGAAAATCGGGAGAACTAATGACCGATCCCAATGAAATATTTGTTCCGACGATCTTATAAAAAAAAATTTAGACCAATTTGAACAGTTTATTGAAATACTTCTTTCTACCGAATGGAAAAAAATGAATGTTAGACACATGAATTTCGTGCCATTACACCACATCACAAAGTGCGTTGCATTATGATTCTTTACGGAATTATTATGTATAAATGCATGATATGAAATAATTGCATTATTATTTCCATAATAAAATAAATGCCTACAACTATTTCTATTACGATAAGATTTATTTCGATGAAAATGGTAATAAAATTTCCTATTCCGTATCTCGAAATTTCTTTGACGTTGGATGTGATCAGGTTTCAAGTGAACAAAGCAGAACGATACACTTGAAACAATTAATTGAAGAATTCCACATGTAGAAACATCGTCTTCGACACGATTTAGAAACACACAATTCATTATTGAAGCACTCACATCTTTTTGAAGATTCAATACTAAAATACACTCTACGTTAAAAGCAATATATACAAGTTAAAATAAGATCTTTCGATTACGCTCCATACTCCTTCTCAGATTAAAACGAACAGATGTTTAGTTGCAGCAAAAGTTTTATATATAGTTCCAGGCGATTGGGTTCGATGACGTATAGATGAAAGCGTGATGAGTTCAAGATTATGATGTTGAAAGATACAAGACTAATGGTTAAAGTTCTAAAAGTTCGAACGGTTCTCGGTATCATTACGTCTTTTGACAGGTACAGTCTTCTTCCATTGAGATGGAATATAATGGGGTATTTCTTCATTGCAACAGAAATGGTGCTAATGATGTGTGATGAGACTTTCGGTGAACATTGCCGAAAAATATGATCTAGACCGTAGTTAATACACGAGCTTGATCCCAAAGTGGGAACCCGAATTAGCCAGTCTCTTTTTTTTTTTTTATTGGAGGTTTAACGACCACCGTGAGCAACTCAATGGGCTATAAGCAGTCGCCCGTCCCTAATTTAGGGTCACTGGTTCCAGGGAAGGGAGAGAGCCAGTGCCGTAAGACAAACACAACATCCATGCCTCACCGAGATTCGAACCCGGACCACTTCGGACGAATGATCAGAGGCCAACGCCTTAGACCACTGCGCCACCGGGGCGGCTAGCCAGTCTTGATAATGCTGTGTTAGACGACTTACTGCGGACGTTATATTAGTCTTCACTTAAACGAATTTTTAGTGATCTGGCAGTTGAACCGATGTATAGCATATCCAGACCCGGGGGTCATTTATTTTCATTGGAATTCCATAAACTCCACATTTCTGATAATTTTCCACCGGATAGTTGGCGTTTTTAACTCTTGCTGAAATATTAGATACCTTTACACCAAAGTTTATATTATATCTAAGACACACATTTTAAGTATGTTGACTACTGGAAGGAAGGTAACTTATTGATCCCACAAACTTCGGTTTATTTCTAGTTTCATGAAAAGTTGACTGTGTTGACCTTTTAATTTTCTTGAGAACATTTTTGATGGTTTCCCTTGGAAAACCAAACGTCATTGTAATGTTGGTCAGTCTCTTGATTTCCGACTTTTTAAACCGGTGATTAGAGGAATGAGTAATGGCACGTTGCAAAAGAAAATAATTATCTAGAATTTTATAGCTGTAAGGTTGTGCAGAATTAAACGAGATCAAAGCAGTATTTGAAGATGGTTTGCGATAAACTGAGTATTGGATAGTGTTATGTATTGGTTCTTTATGCACTGAGTGGCCACTTTACTATGACCACCCCCTCAGTACTTCGTTGGGACACCTTTTGCCTTTAATACTGCATCGATTCTTCGTGGCATGGACTCCACGAGATGTTCATAGGTGGTTTGTGGGATCTGAGACTGCTTGATGAATACCAGGAGTGTGAGATTGCAGGGTTGTGGATCCAGCTGTCTGATGGCTCGTTCAACTTCCTCCCACAAATTCTCAATGGGGTTGAGATCTGGTGATTGTAGGGGCCACCTAAGCAAAGTAAACTCACGGGCATGTTCCTGAAACCAATCCTGTACAATAGGAGCACTATGGCAGGACGAATTATTTTGTATGACGTAGAAGTCTTGTTTTACTTCTACGTTAATTTAAAACATCAACATACTAAGAAATAGTTCCTAAATGTAAGAAAACTTTAACGGCCAGACGAAACATGTAAACAACAGAAGTCAAACTTACGGAAAAAGATACTTTATTACGTATGTAGCAAACACATCGTAGCATAGCATATTGCACTAAACGCTCCACACACCGCACATTTCTTTAACACAACGCTCTTTTCATAACGCTCCTTTCAATAATCAGTTTACAACCCAACGCTCGCCAAGCAGCAATTTAGTCGTCGCTTTTATATCTTGTTCTTATCAATATCAGGCATAAGTCACGTGCATTCAATCTCAATTGTGTTGCCAAACGTATTGGTTTGAGAGAAAAGATATTACGTTAAGAGTGAAGAATAACATAATAAACTCAAGATTTACATAGGGAAAGAAACTAAAAAGGAAAGTTAATTTAGAATATACGTCACACTTGTTGAAAGTAGCCATCGCATTGGGATAAACCATCCACATAACAGGATGCCCTTGGTCCGCAACGATGTTTAGATATGATGTGCCAGTCAGACGTTGATCAACACGAATTAAATGGCCTAAAGCATGCCAGGAAAACATTCCCCAAACCATAACGTTGCCTCCACCAGCTTAAAGCGTTATAGCAATGCATTTGGGATCCATGCTTTCGTGCTGTTTCCGCCGAATTCTCACTCACCCATCGGCATGGTGAAACTGAAAACGTGATTCATTGGACCACATAATTTGTTTCCAATTGTCGACTGTCCAATCCTTTTGCTCCTGTGCGAACTGCAGATGTTTTCTCTTGTTAACTGCAGACAGCAAAGGTGCTCGAACAGTCCTTCGGCTGCCATATCCCATCCGTTGCAGTGTACGGCGAACAGTGCGTGCAGAGATCATTTGAGGGGATCCTTGATTAAGAAGGTCTGTAATTTGCTGCACTGCTGCCCTTCTGTTGTCTGTTACCAGTCTGGACACTCTCCGTTCCGCTCGAGCAGTCCCTAGTCGATGACGACCACACGTTACACGTAGAGATCCAGTTTTTTAGCTGACAGTCCAGTCTTTAAACATTTTAACAACAGCTGCTCTGGAACAGTTCACGAATGCGGTGGTTTCGGTGATACTCGCCCCATGGCTCCGAGCTCCTACAATCATCCCACAATGAAAGTCCGTCAAATCGCATTTTTTACCCATCTCGTCACCCCAAAATCACTTCTACTACTGTCGCAAGCACTAAGCTTTCCCTTTTTATACTACCTCGCCCTCTGGCGGCAACAGCATACAGACATAGCTCATTTGCTTAAAACTGTCAGGTGGCCATAATAAAGTGGCCACTCAGTGTATAGTTGGAAATCCAGGAATGATGAACTATGATTTTTTCTCCAGTTCAACTGCAAACTTTATAGACGGGTAGATTGATGGCATATGATCAGCCAATTCATATAACTTCTCAACAGGGTGGGACCAAAATATAAAGATATCGTCCACATATGTCTGGAATAATATCGGTTTTAATGTGCATTTTCCAACTGCTGCGTGAAGATTTCCGCCAGCATGGGCAATAAAGGAGAGCCCATTCGGTGCCCCTTCAGTTTGTCGGTAAGTTACAGTATTAAACATACAATATGATCTCTGGCATACTAATCTAAACGCAGTTAAGATGCTCGAAATTTCATTCGGGTTAATGGTGCCTATATCATTTAATTTCTGTTCAATTATTTCATGTGTCACAGGTATTGGAACATTGGGAAACAAGGCAATGGCATCAAAGGATGCCATAGATGAATGCAGTTCCTTGAGTAACAGATTTTGTCCTATTTAAGGCCATGATTGTGCTGGTTACCGAATATGTAGAAAAATATGTTAACGGATTTAGATATTGAGCTAATGCTTTCTCAAAGGGCCTGGTAACACTTGGGTAGTCCGATACTATAAGTCTAATTGGGTGGTTGTCCTTGTGGATCTTGAGTTTACCGAGCAATTCGGGTGCTCTTGCACCTCCTGGAGGATACATGGATTGGGTTGTACTCGTTGAAAGGTGTCCATGGTTTTTTAGGTGATTTACTTCTCAGTAGTTGCTGGTATAGGGTCACGGTGTATCACTTCCTAAGGGATCTGGTTCGTAGCCTCATGCATCTTTTTGAAATATGCTTGTTTATTTAAAATAATTAACTGGTTTGATTTGTCGGCCATAATTACAAATATTTCAGCATTGCTACGCAACATTTCAAGTTGTCGTCTCTTTTTCGTAATTTGAGAATTTTCAGGCCTCCTAAATGTCGAACCAAATACCTCAAGTTCTCTGCTGATCTTTTGACTTGTGTAGTCCTATTCTTCTGATGGTAAAGACTGGACTATATATGTTCAATCTCAGGAATAAGTTTGAGTTTGTTAACCCTATAGTTACGGGGTACGCATATTTTATTCCACGATTCAATGGGACAATTTGTGTTGAGCTGACTGTTAGCTTAATATTGCTCAAAGATCAGATTTTTCTGCAATATTCACGGAAAGTCTTATCATACATCATTTGAAACATTTCTGTTGCAATGAAGAAATACCGCATTATATACCATCTCAACGGAAGAAGATTGCACCTGTCAAACGACGAAATGATTTGCACTTAACTCGTTTGCATGAGTGAAATACTAATTTCTCGACGAGCAGAATTTCTGCGTTAATAAAACGATGACAGTTAAAAAATGAACTCAACGGACAAAACATTAGAGATCCCTACGTAATAGCGTGTTGGTTTTCCTCTTGCACAAATAAAATTCTGTACACTCCAAGGCATCGACTCCACCAGATCCCTGTGGGTTCCCGGATGTAATGCTAACAAAGCCTTTTGCAGCATTGTCCACAACTCCTCTCGAGACGCCGTTCCAGGATCCCTGAATCTGATGCTCCGCTGCACGACCTCCCAAAGAGGGGCTATAAGGTTTAAATCCAGAGGTTTTGGGGCCACTGGATGGTTCCGAACTCAGATGAGGGTTTTTGAGCCATGCCTGTGCAATTGCGGCCCGGTGGGGATGCGCAATGTCATAATAAAACAGAGCATCGTCAGGCGCGAAGGCCATGGAAGCGTGTAAGTGATCAGCCAGCACATGCTGGTAGCGCGCAGCGGTTAAAGACCTCTCCAGACACACAAAGGGACCTAACGTGTCCCATGAGAAGGCTTCCCACAGCATCACAGATACACCACCGCCTTGAACAGAGATTCACCTGGCACGACAGGGCCATGGCCTCATGTTGTCGACGCCACACCCGCACCCTCCCGTCAGCTGAGTACAGCTGGAAACGGGATTTATATGACAACACGACCCATCGTGACAGGTGGTCTCCGTTCAAGTGTCACAAATGACACAAACGGGATTCATCTGATCACACGACACGGCGCCACTCTGCAGAGTTCCTGTTTTGATGTTCCCGTCACCAGGCGAGGCGTAATGTTCGATGACGAACATTCAACAGTGGCACACGAGTTGCATTTTTTAGGAAACTACAGTATGTACAGTATGGCTGAGCATATTTTCGGTAACTACAGTATGTAATCTAGTACAGAATGGCTGAGCATATTTTCGTTAACTACAGTATGTAATCTAGTACAGTATGGCTGAGCGTATTTTCGGTAACTAAAGTATGTAATCTAGTACAGTAAGGCTGAGCATATTTTCGGTAACTACAGTATGTAACCTAGTACAATACGGTTGAGCATATTTTAGGTAAATACAGTATGTAATGTAGTAGAGTATTGCTGAGCATATTTTAGGTAACTACATTATGTAATCTAGTACAGTATAGTTGAGTATATTTTCGGTAACTACAGTGTGCAATCCAATACAGTATGGGTGAGCATATTTTCGGTAACTACAGTGTGTAACCTTGTACAATATGGCTGAGTATACTTTACAATATGTAATTTCGTACAGTATGGCTATTCTGAATTCAATGAATATTGTCATAATATGTGACTTCGTACAGTAAACTGAATGAATATTGTCATAAGTTTTAAAGAAAATTCTCACTAGTTAATGTTCTGTAAAAATTTCAATCAGCTCGGATTATTGGCAAATGTATGAGAGAACAGTTCGTTTGCTCTGTCGGACCAAATGCAAATTAAGTGCATTTGTAGAGGACATATGTGATTCATAAAGCACCACATTCAAACTGAATTCAATTAAATAACTGAATTCAAATAAATTGTTATAATAGTGATAACTGAAATTACATCGCGGTATCTCACTCCATACTTATGCTAAAGCTTGGATTTTCGTGCTATACAAGAAAAATCCAAGCTTTGCTTGCCTCTCTATTCTAAAAAAGTAACTGCCGCTGTTTTAGAAATTTCGGGACACTCTTGCTTTCCTAGCTCGCAAAGCAAAACGTATTGAACACAAAAATATGAAATTTACATCGTTTGTAGAGAATTGTTTGGAAAACACGCTGAAATAAACTGTTTCTCGATTTTCAAGAGCTATTGTATTTCAAAGTTAAGGTAAGCAAAAAAGTGCTATCAGGTCGCATTCCGGACACACTAACAGCAACAGAACCACGGAACTTTGTAGGTATATATTGCCATGACCGATTTTTTGCACCTCGTCGCCCTTTTTTTGAATTTCGATTTAGTTTACGAGAAATTAAATTTCTAAATTTCACAAAATTCTCCATTTTGCGATGGGATCCATTAAAAAAACGATATATGGTAAACTATAAATTATAACGCATTGCAATTTTTACAGCATAAACTTACAACTATCGACCCTTTTTTACAAAAAAAATATGAAAAAGTCATTTTCTGATTTTTAAGCATTTTTAAAGACGCAAAGGCAAGAAACGAAAGGCTTGTCTGTCTTCACAATAACCACAGAGGAAAGTTCTGGTCTCGTGACCTGCTGCCATGGTGACGCAGAGAATTTGTTATGCATATGTTTTGTTGGTAAAGCCATCTCAGTTGTTTAAGGTGGACGTCAAGTTATTTTGCTTCCTATACTTCCAATGGAAAAACTTCTGTACACATTTTCTTCCCAATTAATCCGTTCCATAGGATGAAAATTTGAACATCGATTGAAATAGCTTCATTTTATTACTTGGAATACTTAATATTTCCCAAAACATAACCATAATTATGCAGTCCAACATTTGTTTTGTCTAATGACGTCATCAAAGTACAGGTCGCGCCGTCTTTTTTCTGGACAATTAATGCGTTCCCAAAGATGAAAATTTGAACATCGATTAAAATAGCTTCATTTTATAACTTGGAATACTTAATATTTTCTAAAACATAACCATAATTATGCAATCCAACATTTTTTTGTCTACTGACATCATCAAAGTACAGGTCGCGCCATCTTTTTTCTGGACAATTAATGCGTTCCCAAGGATGAAAATTTGAACATCGATTAAAATAGTTTTATTTTATAACTGGAAATACTTAATATTTTCTAAAACATAACCATATTTATGTAATCCAACATCTATTTTTATACTGACGTCATGAAAGTACAGGTCACGCCATCTTTTTTCTGGTTCCAACACCACCAAAAGTTATTGATGTTTTATATAATTATGGTTATGTTTTAGAAAATATTAAGTATTACAAGTTCTAATATGAAGTTATTTTAATCGATGTTCAAATTTTCATCCTTGGGAACACAATAATTATGAAGAAAATGTGTTCAAAAGTTTTTCCATTGGAAGTATAGGAAGCAAGATTACTTGACGTCCACCTTAACGGTTTAGCATAACGGTTTACGGTTTACGGAAATGCTTTTTGGACCGCTTCTGTTTTCCTTAGTGGTAAATTTAGTAAGTGCTATAAGTTCAAACGACAAAAGTCCGACCTTCCAAAAATTAACGACAGTAATAAAAACTCTGAAATTTCGGAATAACAAGCCTTATTTGCTTAGACATGCAATAAAAATTGAAATTTATATGAATTTTCCAGTTTTTATTTCATGCGATGTACTTGGAGATCGGGCTGCAGGGCCCGAGCGCTACTCTGGAAACGAGCGTAGCGAGCAAAAAGGCGCAGCCCCTAGTATTTCATGTAAGTAATTCCAGTACTTATAGGATATTCGTTGGTGAAAGGTGTCACTGAATTCTATGCTGTAAAACGAAACGATCATACAGAGCCAGATCCGGCTCAAGAGTCTTTTTTTTTTAATTGGAGGTTGAACGACCACCGTGAGCAACTCAATGGGCTATAAGCAGTCGCCCGTCCCTAATTTAGGGTCACTGGTTCCAGGGAAGGGAGAGAGCCAGTGCCGTAAGACAAACACAACATCCATGCCTCACCGGGATTTGAACCCGGACCCCTTTCGGACGAATGATCAGAGGCCATTGCCTTAGACCACTGCGCCACCGGGGCGGCACTCAAGAGTCTAAACCGTGGCGATTGGCTTTCTTTGCCCGATATGAACTCTTGGGCTAAGAACAACCTACCAACTAACCAACAAATTGGTTCATAAGTCGGATATTTGACACCATTGTAGAGATCACCAAACGCCTTAATCGGGAAGCCCCTGCTTGGCGAAACTCGAAATTTCAGGCTCTGAGCAGTACCCTGCCTGTTTCAGATTTTTTAACTATTGCCCTGCCTATAAGTTCCTATATGACATACGATGTTGATTCATATATTAAACTACAGTACATACAATACATTGTCTGATTAAAGCAGTCGCTGAATACTGCGCTGTATAGAAAAACAGCCATAAATTCGGCCATGGAGCCTGAATTATGGTGTTTATACCGTTTTGGATGGCCGAAGCTCTTGCGTCTATCAACGTACAAACCAATCAGCCCATGGGTTGGATATCTGACACCGTAGCACAGATCTCCAAGGGTTTTAACAGGGTATTCCCCTTCGTGGCAGAAACCGAACTTTCAGACTCCGGCCGGCACACTGCTCGTTTCATATTTTCTAATTATCGTCCTGTCTATAAGTTTTATTTATTATTAAAGAAGGCTCCCGGTTTGTACGTAGTACGATCAAAAAGTTCCGAGACTAGGTACGTAGGGCGCCAACAGATGGCAGTACGCGGATGCGCCAGCAGCGGTCGAGGGCAGTGACCTTCATGCATCATTATCAGTGCCATCTTAAAATTAGTGGGGGCCTATGATCTTTTATATCATTGTCAACCATTATCAATCGACTGCTGGATGAAGATCTCCCCAAATTTAACTCCCAAGTGATATAGAAACATTCAATATCCAGTAACTTTTTAATACCACTTGAATGAAAAATGCTACATGACAAAAATTATAGAGCTCCATGAAGTCTATCAAATGCACTCACATTTAGTTGCTTAGTAAATTACAAGAAAATCGTTGCTGAAATATGTTTTTCCCCCATACTACAAATCATTCAACGAAAATTAAATTAAAACAGAATAAAAGAAATAAACCAATCACCGCCGTTTCCAGGCAGTGTGACGCAGTGGTCAAAAATGCCTATATGCGGCGCCGGTCATTGTCATTCATTTAAACACCGAAGACTGAACATGTATGGAAGTAGTCCTAGTGGGCATACCCCAATGATAAACATACGTGCACTTCTTGGTATAAATATACAACACAAATGACTGTTTAAATGGAAAAAAGTGATTCGCAAAAAAAATGCGATGTATGCGTGGAAGGAGAGAAAAAAATGCCTTACTCACATGAACATGATTTAATTCTCACGTAATTTTACATCCAGCTCACTGAATGACATTAAATTCTTTTGAAAATTTTGACACGATTGTGCATATGAAGGAGGGGTAGGGGAATGTACTCTGAATTGGAGAGAAGCATTTACGTCTCTTAGCGACAAAAGTGAACTACGGGTGCTAATATCATCGTTCTCGCAGCTCAGGCATCCCAATGCAAAAAGAACGTTTGAAATAGAAATAGCAGATGCAGAGATATGAAGTTCACAGGTAGACGGACAGACTTAGATATATTTTCTCATGACGTGAAGAGTAAATATTACTGACTGAAAGCGCAATTTTAATGTAAATAGACGATGTCATCGCTCAGTCAACGTGTTTTATAAACAACGCATAGCAACTGAAAAATTGTTTATCCGACACCGCTAGGATCCAACCCTAGATCTCTCGATAACTAGCCCAGTGCGTTCGCTTTACGCTACAGTGCCAACAATTCACAGCGCTATGCGTGGTTTATAATTCAGCATCTG
Organism: Macrothele yani; assembly: GCA_039090855.1. Taxonomy (NCBI): domain Eukaryota; kingdom Metazoa; phylum Arthropoda; class Arachnida; order Araneae; family Macrothelidae; genus Macrothele; species Macrothele yani. The sequence continues at coordinate 133,063,327 of CM077010.1, read as the reverse complement.
ACTGCACAAATCAATCCATATTGATGGGCTCAGCAACTGATGTGTCGCCATCTAGTGGCGTTTAACAGAGCAAGCTGTTTAACTACAGCTGATAAACCCAAAGGGCTATAAAAATGGTGAATATATTTCAAATACGTGGAGATAATGAAAATAGACGATGACATTGCTAGGTCAACGTATTTTATAAACAACGCATAGCAACTGAAAAATTGTTCATCCAACACCGCTGGGATCGAGCCCCAGTTCTCTCGATAACTAGCCGAGTGTGTTCGCTTTACGCTACTTTGCCAACAATTCACAGCGCTATGCGTGGTTGAACAATTTTTCAGTTGCTATGCGTTGTTTATAAAATACGTGATGGTATCGTCTATTTACATTATCTCCAGTTGTTTGAAATATGTTCAGCACAATCTTAATACAACATTTTGAGTTCATTTCCTAGTTAAGTGGTAAGTAAATTTTATTTAGTGGAAATAAGGGTTGGAAGATAACGTGTTACATGACAGGACCAAGAGAGATCGAAGTGAAATGCCCTTTAAAAGAATCTGGTGCTCTAAATTACCGTCACAAACACAAATTCCAAAATATGTCCAAAACGAGACGACCGACTGTAAAGATTTTTCAGAGACATGCGCAGGGGGAAACTCTAAGAAAACGTATTCATGCACAGAAATATGAAAGAAATATGCAAGTGACTACCCTTATAGATCGTCAAAATGGCAGGCACGGGACCTTGATAAACGTTGTTCTGAGCGCGGGGCGGAAGTTGGAGCTTCAGTTGGACTGTTAGTGGAAGAAGGAATTCCCACCATTGCTTAGGAGGCAATTGAGAGTGATAGGTACATGGGAAGCAGAGAAATCAGAAACTGAGATAGCAAGGCGTATAGCAGAGCAGTCAGAAACTGAAGTAGCAAGGCTGAATGCGTTGAAGTAGTGCATCCAATCTCTGGAGACAGTATTATGAAACCAGAACAATAACCAGAAGACAGGTACAAGGACTCCCACGAGCCACACCAAGTCAAGACAGCCGGTTTTTTCTCTTCAACCCCTCGCCGCTATGGGGTATTGACAGCCTGGAAGCTCTCGCAGAAGCTCTCTTCTGCTACGGGAACCGCGATGTCGAGGAAAACAGTTTACAGAAGACATCACGAGAGAGGTCTGTAACCAGAAGACCGGTACAGTACACCCAGAAGAGAGCAGGAGCTTTCTTCTGCTACAGGAACCGCGATGTCGAGGCAAACAGTTTACAGAAGACTCCACAAGAGAGGTCTGTAACCAGAAGGCAGGTACCAGGACTTCCACGAGCCACACCAAGTCAAGACAACCGGTATTTGCTTCTAATCACTCGCCGCAATGGGGTATTGACAGCCAGGCAGCTCTCGCAAGAGCTCTCTTCTGCTACGGGAACCGCGATGTCGAGGCAAACAGTTTACAGAAGACTCCACGAGAGAGGTCTGTGTTCAAGAAGTCCAATTGTCTATATCCTTTTCGCCGCATCACACAGAAGGGGCCGTCTGAATCGGGCCCGAGAACACCACCCCTTGATACCTAATCAATGGGCCTGTGCTCTCCTCAGTGACGAGTCGAGGTACAGTCTAAACATCGAATCTCGACTTGCATACACTTGAAGACAGGCAGGAAACCGAACATTCCCTCCAGCAGTAGAGAAATCAACCGCTACGGTTGTATAGGGCCCCAGGTTTTCTGCTACATCATGTTGAATGGACGCACGCTACTACTGCATGTGTTTCTAGGAGGTACCCTGACGCCCTTTTCAGGGGAGTTGTTGGCCCGCAGTTTTTTTGTTTGTTGTTGTTGTTATGAACGTTAACGCACATCCCCATAGGGTTAGGCTAGATGACGAATCCCTAGAGCGTGAGGACAGTCACAGGATGAAGTGACCCGCGAGATCTCCGGACCTGAACCTGATAGAGTGCATATGGGATGTTTTGGAAAGAGCAATTGCGAGCTGGCAGCCTACTCCCAGAACCATCCCGAGAATCCGACGTGCCTTGGTTGAAGGGTGGCACTTATTGTCCCAAACGCTTATTCACAGCTTTGTAAACAGCATGCGAGCTCGTTGTGAGAGCTGTGTTGCTCTTCGAGGTGATCACGCTCTCTATTAGCCCCTCGAGTTCCGCTCCACTTGCTGTATCACTGTTGGACCGCCATGCTGTCATGCTCACGCTTCCTCCTCTTGCGGAGATGGCATTTCTTTTCAGTTGTGTATATCTGCGTTTTCGATATTATATTTGTACCAAATGCCATTAAACTACTGTCGTGTGGATTGTCCTTAATATTGTGTTTGTCACGTTAATTTTGGAAACCACTGTATTTGATTTCAGAGGAAATCATCTTTCGACTGTTAACTCGATATTTTTTAACTATTTCCAAATTAAAATCAGTAGATATGGCGAGAAATAGAACAAGACAGATGACACCGAATTTTCGGGTGTAATATATTAGCACGTCTTTTGAATCCGTTCTGACGCAAATGAAATTTATCAAAGCTATTCAAAGTCAATGGGACTGGTATGGAAAACAATACATCTGACGAAAGAAAGAAGATTTTCAATCGGGTTTTTAATCCCACAGATATTGCTGTAAACGGAATCGTGAACTTGCGAACTCTTAGAAACAGAGAAATCGAGAAAAATAAGATGTGACTTTACGTCCCCTGGTGAGAAAACCATGCATTATTTTAGGAAGAAAGTATTCTCAAAAGGTTTATACATATAAGCGGTATCGGTCCAAGAAAAAAAAAAATTAGTCGAGTTTTCAGGAGCCCAGGTTTTGCAACAAATACTTCAGAAGCAGAAATTAACACTTATGACCCCTGGTGGCTAAACCATTCTTTACCAAACATTAGAAATTATGTGAAAAATATTTTCCATAAAGTCTTGTATGCGATACAGGAAGAATTTTTCAAATCGGAGTTTTCGAAGCAGAAATAACTCAGAAAATGTAATTTACCTTTGTGCCCCCTAGCGGAGAGTCTATGCTTCACTTGAAAATTTTGAATTTATAGGAAAAACATTTTGCATCGGAAACACTATCCAACAAAGGAGGAATTTTTCAAATCGTACTCCTAGAAGTAGAGATATTGACAAAATTAAGATATACATCTACGCCCCCTGGCGTAGAAACCATGCATTTTTCAAGAAGAAAATTTTCCTAAAAGGTTTGTCGACATTAGTAGTATCACTCTTTTTTCTAAAACTCCGATTTGAAAAATGTTTTCTTCAGTGGATACATCTTCGGATGGAAAATCTTTTGCATATAATTTCAAATTTTTGGTAAAGAATACTTTGGGCACCAGGGGACGTAAGGTTTAATTTTGGCTTCTGATGTATTTGCCATAAACTCGGAGCTTGTAAAATATCGATTGAAACAATTCTTTCGTGAACAGATGCCACTCACATCGATAAACCTTTTCGGAATATTTTCTTTTTAAAATATTGCACAGTTTCTCCGCTAGGGGTGTAGACGTACATCTTATTTTTGTCAATATCTCTACTTCTAGGAGTCCGATTTAAAAAATTCCTTCTTTGTTGGATAGTGTTTTCCGTGTGACATGTTTTTCACATAATTTCAAAATTTTCAAGTAATTCATAGACTTTCCGCTAGGGAAGTAGCGGTAAATTGCGTTTCCCCCTATATCTGTGCTTCTAAATCTCCGATTTGAAAATTTCTTCCTGCACCGGGAACAGCTCCTGATGGGAAATCGTTTGCACATAATTTTTAATTTTTGTAAAAAAAAATAGTTTGGCCACCAGGGGGCGTAAATCTTAATTTCCGCTTGTGTTGCATTTGCAGCAAAATATGAGCTTCTGAATTCTCGATTGAAAAAAACGTCGTTTGTTGACCGACACTACTCATGTCGACAAACTTTTTAGAAACATTTTCTTCTTAAAATAGTGCATGGTTTCTACGCCATGGGGCGTAGATGTATATCTTATTTTTGCCAATATCTCTACTTGTAGGAGTTCGATTTGAAAAATTCCTTCTTTGTTGGATAGTGCTTCCGATGCGAAATGTTTTCCTATAAATTTAAAATTTTCAAGTAAATCATAGACTCTCCGCTATGGGGCACAAAGGTAAATTGCGTTTTCTGCGTTATTTCTGCTTCGAAAACTCCGATTTGAAAGCTTCTTGCTGTATCGCATACAAGACCTTATGGAAAATATTTTTCACATAATTTCTAATGTTTGGTAAAGAATGGTTTAGCCACTAGGGGTCATAAGTGTTAATTTCTGCTTCTGAAGTATTTGTTGCAAAATCTGGGCTCCTGAAATCTCGACTAATTTTTTTTTCTTGGACCGATACCGCTTATTTGGATAAACCTTTTGAGAATTCTTTCTTCCTAAAATAATGCATGGTTTTCCCACCAGGGGACGTTAAGTCACATCTTATTTTTGTCGATATCTCTGTTCCTACGAGTTCGTAAGCTCACGATTCCGTTTACAGCAATACCTGAGGGATTAAAAGCCCGATTGAAAATCTTCTTTCTTTCGTCAGATACTATTGTTTTCCATACCGGTTCCATTGACTTTGAATAGCTTTGATAAATTTCATTTGCGTCAGAACGGATTCAAAAGACGTGCTTATTACACCCGAAAATTCGGTGTCATCTTTCTTGTTGGTTTTCTTAACGGAAATGCTTTTCAGGAATCTTGTAGAAAGATACCGAGTCAATGTCCAGCCAGTGGCACATTCGTCTAAAGATATAAAATCCATTGACAGATGTACTGTTTAAACTTATGGAATAAGAACTGATGGGGGAACAGGATGATGTCCGGAGAGAATCATTCTGCAATATTAAGCCGTCAACAGGCAATAATGTACGAAAGGATTCAGGTCTTTCTTTAACACACTGGGAATTAATAATATAACTAAGCAAAAATGTTCGTTACAATTTGGAAGCTACTTAAATCGTCGTTGATTCTAATGTTTGCAAAATAATCTGCTACCATTTAAATAAAAATTTGTGAAATTCTAAATTGTTTGGTATCATATTAAGATATTTCCATATGAACTAGGTGTAATCAGTGCATGAAACTTCGCGCGTCTGCTGTAAGAAACATTTCGCGAGAAATGAAGTGAGCGATTAATGCATACGAATGTGACAGCTTTCAATCGCGAAATTTTGGGATGGAAGAACGTATATTGTACAACTGACATTATTCAGTTTGAAGCTTTTCAAAGGTTTCCGTTTTGATTCCTCATCGATAGCTTTATCGGACATCGCATCTGAAAGCTTCTGGATATAGGCAGTGCGAATTTTTGAAACTGGAAATAGTACTCTGACAGGTGGCACCCTTTGAAGATTTGTTAAAGTATATTTGTTGTTTTAGAGCACTAAAGTGGCATTATTTGAGAACCTAAAGAACCGCTTGTGGATCGCAATGAATGAACTGCCATGGACCATGTATTACTGCAGGAAAATTCTTGAACGGCGGAGTTTATGGCTGTTACTACAGCTGGAAGAAGCCATCCCGTTTGTAGAAAATATTGGCTCCAACGACACGAATCAAACAGCGTTCCGAACAGAAGCTTTGGAGCTGGCTAGTCTCTGCAGACAATTAAAAGAAACTAGATCGGCCAGAATCTTTGCAAAGAGACTACGTGAGATTACGGAATATCTAAATGGTTTTTTGCATCGAGTCATACCTTTTGGAGATAGGTGGATCATCATCGCTGGTTTACTGGTAGAATGTTTTTTAAGACAGTTACATGATACGAATGCAATTGCAAATATTCTGAGGTACATAGACACTCATTTGTCAGGTATATACGCTGAAAATGTTATCAAAATATTTGGTTACTTAAAAATCCATGTGAGTGGGACTGTGATGAAGGAGATCCCGATACGAGAATTTCAGCCGTACTGTTTCACGTCCTATCTCTTCCATCACGCCAACGAAGCCAGGATGACTTTTAAAGGTAACAGGATTGCTTTCATAGAAGGCATGGCAACGAATGGTGACAATTACCATCCAGCGGCTGGAAGACCTGATGACTTGCTCACGTTTCTACAATACGGTGGCATATTGTGGGACACCAAAAAGATCTGCCAGAGTTACGTGCCGGATATTTTGTCAAAGATATTGTTCTTTTTAATCGCAAGAGGGGCTAACCTAGGCCACTGGGATAAACGCACCTTGAAGATAAATTCGGAAACATTTCCACTGGGAAGTGAGATTCTAAACAAACTCGCCTGTTTCCGTCTGGTTCTGAAAGATCTCATTAATCCTCACGAAGCAACAGTTTTCTTAGCTGCACAGAAGGTTTCGTTCGTCTTTTTCTTGCTTTCCCTACCAAAACTGGAGTCGCTGCTTCCTTTCTATGATAAGCTATTTCCCAATTGTCTGTACGGTCGCAGAATCCCTTCATCGCTGAGTCATATGGCGAGATACGTCATTAGGAAGACCCTTTACAACAACTGGAAACTCCCAGAAGGAATTGAATGTTTACCTCTCCCAAACTTTTTGAAGGATTACTTGAACTTGCTTGACGATTAATCTTCTCAAATTGTATGAAGTGCATTGTTTATTAGACCAAAGTTTTATCTGGAGAGCATACCACCTGAACAAACCGGATTATCAACAACCATAGGTAATCCAGTAGGTGTCTGATACCACGGGGCATCATATTTCATTCGTCTTTCATTGTTTTACTACCAGAGACTGGATTAGCTAGAATTTTATGGTCACACCTAGCTTTTTTTTTTTCGCTAGGAGCATACATAGCGGAAACGTTTGCTGTCGCAACTTATTTCGTCATATTTATGTAGTTTTCATAATAAAAGTTTCTTGTAACATGATATAGGCATAACTTATATTGTAACTTATATGGAATGAATTTGTCAGATAAATACGAAATTGAATGAAACTTTTTCGTGAAGTTAACCGATGCGATTGAATTCTGCAAATTAATCGATCATGTGTTATACGTGATGCCCTCAGAGCATGGAGCAAATAATAACAAGTTAGTAAAATCATGCAATGCATTGATCATGATAAGCTTTCCAACATACCAAAAATCATTATTCAAGTTATTGTTCAAGTTATGAGGATATTGACTGTGGAATAAATCTCGCTACTGTGTCCTGACCTTTGACCCCATTTCGCTGATATTAAACCGAATTGGTTCAGCATATCTCCGAAAGAACATGCTAAAGTTTTGTCGCATTAGAAGCATTTTTTGTCAAGTTATGAGGATAACGGCTGTCGAATGAATCTCTCTTTTGTGTCCTGACATTTGACCCCATTTCGATTATATCAAACAGAATTGATTCAGTATACCTCCGGACACAGGGTGCTGAAGTTGTGTAGCAATAGAAGCATTTTTAGTCAAGGTATGAAGCATAAAGCCAGTGGAATGGATCTCGCTGCTATGTCCTGACCTTTGACCCCATTTCGTCCATTTTTAATAAGGTTCGTCCACAGGTAGTTCCCTACCCCATACTAAAATTTCATCGAAATCGAACCATTTTTACGCGAGTTATCGTGCGAACGGACGGACAGACTGACAGACGGACAAAGCTGCAGCATATACGCTTCTTCAACCTACGGTTGAAAAGCCTAAAAAAAAGTGAGTGTCGTTTGGTTTTTATACGAAGTTTCTTAATCGATGTGTAATATTTTTGGTATCTTTAGCAAGATAGTTTATTTGCACGCTTTTAAAATACAAACTGCCGTTTTTAAAGAAGTCAGTAAGGAAACCCAATGCGTCTCTGGTGGCGCAGTTATCTGAGCTATGGCCATTTCGTCCGGACCAAGGAGATTAGAATAGTAATGCTGGAGATGTCCTGAGTCTCTTAACCGTCTAGCCGCAAATTGTGGGAATTCGTCGTGTTTTACATACCTATGTAATTTCAACTGTGTATTTTTGGAACAGCGTGATTTTTGGTTACAGAAACTGTGTTAATATCAAACCGGAATGTTAAACGAGTGTTTTCAATTTTAAGGCTATGTTTTGTTTAGAATTCGCACTAACGTTCGTGTGTTTTAATTTAAAATAAAAATGGCAAGGAGCCTCAAAATACTTATGAATTTTATAAATTCAGAATTTGCTCACACCTCGGCAGGAAGTTACGTTGCGAAATTGGAAATATTTGCGTCGAAAGAAGGCGATTCGACCAACACAAAACGCATTTCAATAGCCTTGAAAATCATCAGCTTTCACACACTTTGACGGCTGTCGCTCGCGGTTATAGGCTTCACGCAAAATGGTATTACTCCATTAATAAGGGCATCTCCAGATATCTTCTTCTAGCCTCCTTGGTCCGGACTGGCTTGGATTTAAGGTGGTTCCACAATCGCTTTGCTTCCATCTGAAATATCTGCCTTATGTTTCGAATAGTAAAACTTCTTTACATATTTTCTTCGCAATTAATGAATTCCAAGTATGAAACTTTGTGCATCGCCAAAACTAACTTTAAGTTATAGCATTTGATACTTAATGCTTGTTAAAACATAACCATGATTATATTAAAAGTCAATAACTTTTCTTTGAGTAATGTTCAGACCTGTTAATATGGAGCGACCTGTAAATTGATGACGTCAGTAGACAAGCAAATGTTGGATTGCTAAGTTATGGTTATGTTTTAGCAAGTATTAAGTATCCCATGCTATAATTAAAAGTTAGTTTTATCGATGTGCAAATTTTCATCCTTGGTAATACATTAATTGCGAAGAAAATATGTAAAGAAGTTTTACCACTGGAAACATAAGGCAGAGATTTTAGGTGAAACCACTTTAAGTCCCGCATAAAGCATGAGTATGTTTAAGGGGCCGCCATTTCAATGCGTAGTTACAATCCCCTTTTTCTCGGATTTGCGCCTGACGTCACACAGGACGCACGACGACGACACAGAGTCATGGCAGACACAACGAAACTGCAAGCTCGTTCACATATACTTAGGAAAAACATTACGTTTCGATTAATAAGCCTGTATGGATATTTATATCGCAATTACTGTTTCTTCATAACTCGTTACTTTCTTCATAATTTGTTATTGTCTTATATCATGTACAGTAATAGGCTGTTTATCTTACAACTGGGAACCTATAAAGTTTAGGATATTGTTTATTATTACTTTCCTGCAGATCTTGATTTAGAAAACATCTGGGTACTGAAATGTAAATGAAAAGATAATTTTAAAGTACAAAATGCAAGAATTTGCTTTAAACATTTTAGTGTTGATTGTTATATTCGTGACTTAAAATCAGAATAACTTGGATTTGTTTCGTAGAAATGAAACGTTGAATAATAAATAACATATTATCTACTTGTTTGTTCAGCTCTTTAACGAAACTACTTGATGTGTTGATAATAAAAAACTAGCCTTTAAATAGTTTGGATTTTTAAGAATTTACATTCACACTGACATCAAAGTTTTGTAAATATAACTTCCTGAGAACTACGAAGTTCTGCAATATGTTTGTTTACAGTAATGACCATATGTTTCTTTATTCGATAGCTGCTGATTTATTTTGTTTTCAACATTAATTCATTCACGAAAAAGGAAATACGACATCGCTGATTAATATGCTAATCTTTGAAGCTTGAAATTACAAATATTTGAAAACATTTTCCATCGCATCTGTTGTTTACATTCTTTGCTAACGTGTAACCCGTACGAGTGATGGATGTCGCCGCTCGCTGCTTTGCTTCCTGTGTGACGTCATTTCGTCAACCAGTAGTAGCTCGTATCGAAATGGCTCAACCTAAAGAGATATCTAAGAACCTTGAGTATGTCTTGTCTAACGACACTGTCTGCTTCGTTTCTCTAGTACCAGTAGTCTTAAAGAAAATAGAGGGGTGACTGCTTATACCCCCTAAGAGTTGCACAGGATTACCGTTAATCTCCGAACAAAACGCGCTAGACATTGTGTTGCTACCGCAGAAGACATAAAAAGTGCAATGGGCTGGAATAATTCAGAACGCTTTCAAGTAGTTCCCGATTTCTAGGGTACCATTCCGCTTTGTTTACATAACACCTGATTACACCCAACGTGAAAGAATGTAGTTCACGATACGATAGGGAACTTTTACTGCTATTTTAATCAAAATGAATTTTATCGTGATGGAAATGATTGTAGCCATTTATTTTATTATGGAAAATAATAATAATTATTTATTTATTTCATATCGCAGATTTATACATCATAATTCCACTTTTCATGTGGTGTAATAACATAATAGCCCGAAATTAATGTGTCTAGCATTCGTTTTTCCCACTCGGTAGAACGAAGTACTTCGATGAACTGTTCAAATGGATCTAAATTTTGTTTTTTTACAAAATCGTAGGAATAAATATTCCATTATGCTATCGGCTAATAGTTCTTCAGATGTGGGAGTATGGCTTCACAAATTTTGTTTCATGGCACTGCAATTGGATTCGATCCCTTTGAGAGTGGACTCAACTGTAAGGATATACACTCATTGTTATAAAAATCCGCGTACCAAGAAAAAACCTTACGATTAACGCGAAACTCGGCGAATAGCTACAGGGAGGGCAGACATGCAAATAATTAAAGTTTCGTACGATTCCTCATGACCGCGCGTCCAAGACTGGCGTCGTTGCAATCGCAATCCTCGGGGCTTATAAGGCACAATGCAGGGAACTCCACATTCGTGCTGAAAGTGCAAGATAAGAGTCAGGTGAGATCCCTGAGCGATTGACATGACGAGGAGCCGCCCTAGATGTGCGTAAGGACAACTGACGGTGTTTGGACGAGGGACGTATGATGCCGGTGCGCCAAATCAGCCGCCATTTGGGCTGACGGGACAGTACGGTGCGATCGTGTTGGAAACAATGGACACGGGAAGGTACCCTGACACGGTGGACTGGCTCTGGACGACCCAGACACTCCACCAGAAGAGAGGACCCTGGTATCGTGAGAGCGCACGCACAGATGCAACGTCACCCTTGTCCAATATCCAAAGACATGTGATGGCTGTAGAAGGGTCACCTGTGTCCGCCAGAACCATTTCTAGAAGTCTGGTAGAGGCGAATCTGCACTCTCGAAGGCCCTTACTTTTTCTGCCATTAACACCCGATCATCGTCAGCATTGATTGCAGTGGTGTCAGCAGCTATCAACGTGGAATACTATGGACTGACGACGTACAGTGTTCAGTGAGGAATCCCGCTTTTGTATGGGAACGGACGACCAGAGTGTGGAGGACCGTTGTTGAGCGTTATTATCCCAACTGACTGTACAGAGGCACACGTCCGGAATTGCAGGCGTGATGGTCTGGAGAGCCAATGCGTATGACAGCCGGACTTCCCTCGAAGTGGTCCGAGGGACGTTGACAGCCCAGGGCTACGTACAGGAGATCCTGAGGTCCCATTTGCTGTCTTTCCTGGCGGGGAGGCTCGGAATCATTTTCCAATAAGATACTGCCCGTCCACACAAGGCGAGGATTTTCTAGGACCATCTACGTTATGCTTCGACACTTCCGTGGCCTGCCAGATCACCCAATCTCTCCCCCATCGAGCATATGTGGATCCAGATGGGACGCCAGCTTTGTCCATGTCCCATTGTTCGTGATTTAGAGCGTCAGTTGGAAGAAGTGTGGGCCAGTCTGTCTCAGGATAACATACGGCGTCTCTTTGACTCCATGCCGGACCGTATCACAGCATGTTTCCGAGCACGAGGCTGTCCAACGCGACACTAACGCTGACCGGAATGTGTACCGTTCGTCCGCGGGAAATCGTCTTGCTGCTGTGATATTGTAATCACTTCTGTCCTTATTGGAGACCACCTCATAGGACCTTACCTCATGCCTCCTCGTCTGGGCGGTAGGGAATACTTGATCTTTCTACAGCAAGTCCTGCCGGAACTTTTTGAAGAAGAACATGTTCCTCAGTCGCTGCGCTGATCAATGTGTCACCAGCATGATGGGGCCCAAGCCCATTTCACTAATGAAGTCCGGCTACACCTAAACGTTACATTTGGACAGCATTGGATCAGTCGTGGTGGTCCAGTTCATTGGCCTGCCAGATCACCGGACCTATCATGCCTTGACTCCTTCTTCTGGGGTCATATGAAAGCAAAAGTGTATGAGACCCCCTTTAAATCAGTTGAAGACCTTGTCGCTCGCATCTGTGTAGCTGCTGGGGAGGTCCGAAATACGGCAGGAATCTTCCAGAATATTAAGGATTCCGTGCAGCGCCGATGTCAAGCCTGTGCAAGAGCTTCTGGTCAAAATTTCGAACACCTTCTGTAGCATGTGTGGTTTTTGCTAATGTAAATCTCGTTATTAAAATGCTTCATGATGTTGCACTTACGTGTTGCTGTTTCATTTCTTATCTTCTCTTTACTTCTATTTACCCTAGCTCGTGAAGAAGGCATTTCCAGCCCTGCAATGCTATGTGATTCCGAATCGTCTTTGTGCCCCCCCCCAAGTTTGTCGCACTGGTGCTTAATCACCCTGTATATAGTTTCCTGGAAGCGTCTGGGAATTCCAAGAGAATCCCATATACTCCTGCTTGATTAGCTAGTTCAATTTTGTCACATGTCGCCGATAGCAAAGCGGCCAGAGGTTTCGAGGTTCTAAGTGCAACGTCAAGTTTATGCTTCTTTAGAATGTTCTTTAGTGTATAAGCTACGCTCGGGACATAAGGAATGGACCCCAAGAATCTTTCTTATCGCTCAGATCTGATGCGCGTCATATTTGTCGTTGCCTTGTATGCAGCTTTACGGATGATTCCACCGACACGTTCCATGTCATAGCCTGCAGCGAAAGCAAGTTTCTTCGAATTAAATATTTCCTCTTTGATGTCTACCTGCTTAGACAATAGGCTGTAAGCGCGATATGCTTAGTGACGAAAACGTGCGTACTTGTATGACATGGGCCCCACGGAATCAGGCATAATTGGATTATGTAGATTCGAAGATTTTTAAAAAAAAATTCACTGCCTATTTTTCCGGAATCTTCTCTTGAAAGCAGAACGTCCAGATATGGGAGAGAGCCGTTCACTTGTATTTGAACCCCTGTGTATCTCAACGCATTCCCATATATGTTATAATGTTCACCAGCTTCGAGATGAACTCCGTCCATGAGACTGTCGACGTTACTGTCCTCCATATTTCACCTCGACTATCGAGTGGGCTAACCGATGCTCATCTCGACGGTCAACCAGTGGTGTTCTTCTATTTCCGACACGTTTGTTTTGTTATTTTTTTCCAAGCTGTTCGCCTGTTGTATTCCTCATTACATGCACATTATGGCTTATCATTTCTCTCTCCATGCCTAGCAGCATTCTCTCAGTAGCCCAAAAAGGAACCTAGCTCAAATCTCTGATGGCGCATGGGTAGTGTGACTCTCTGGCGACGCGTGCAGAGTCCTTTCCCTAGAACCGATGCACATTGGTCCGGATGGGAAAAAAGCTGGCCGAAAATTGCTTTTTCCACTTTCAAATATCATCGTTAAAATCGGTTTTAATAACTTTTGGAATGTCATACCTCCTATAAATACTGATGTCACCGACATAAATTGCATTTGTTATGTTTTTTCCTACTGGACATTGAATGTAAATGATACAATAATTTTTGTGGGTGTTTTTAACGTCGTGTTTAATGCATCCATAATACTAGTGGACTGACAGCAAAATAAAAAAAACATTTTCCTACCATTTAATGATGTACTCTTAACAAAATGTTACTAAGAAATGTTTATTTTTTATTTCCTTTATTGTAGAAACCATGTATTTAAAAGTTTACTGCATTTTTGTTTGACTCTAAGCGTCGACTTTTATTAAGAGCAACACGGAGTCACGCGCTCATTTTTGTTTTAAAACATAGAAAACACATAATATAAGTGTCTGTAAAGGAATTTCCTGCCCCTCTCTGCCACTACGCGAGATACCGCTGTTTCAGTGCATGCGCACCCACATACGTTTCACGTGACCACATATGATCTTAGTGATATGAAGCGAATTAGTGTCTCCTGATTTGCACCTCAGTGTTGGTAGGTTAGTGTTGAATTTGCGTAGCTACAAAGCACTTTCGTGTTCATCCACTAGTCTTATTCTTCTAGGTTTATTTCATTATAAGTGTTCTTGAATGGCTGTTGTTGTAACCCGCAATGAAATGCATATGAAGATTTTGCATACGAAAGAGGAGCAGCGGAAAGTGTAAAAAGAACATGTTATTGACTACTTAATAGAAAAATTTGATTTAAGCAATGATGATGCAGCTGTAGAATATTTGCGTAAATACATGGCGAAGAACTATTTTTGTATATTTTATAAACGCTGGAAAGAAAGCAACCGCACTAACGCACGCTTTATGAAAAAAATTCGAAATGGCTGGGAAATGTGATTAAATTTCCAAGTATAATATACAGAAACGTTCCTTGTTCTTCATCTCGTACATCACGTGGTCGTCCCGAAAAGCGATTCGAAGAGTCTAGTGATGTGTTTCTTCAGCACATCCAAACAGCTATAAACTCTCCTCAATCACTTTCCTTCTACGCAGAGCCATCACGCATTAATCTAGTTTCAGCAGACGTAAATGTGAAAAAAAAAAATATTCAACATCACCCTCAACCATGGCTTTCCCACTTTTATCTAAAGAAAGCTCTTAAGAAGCTCCAATAAGAAAACTCAACTACCCTCCAGAGGGACCAACAACCTCGTAGATATATAGGTTCCATAGATTATTATTCAACCATAACACCTGTTCTCAAAGCCATTTACAGAAACTTTCACCTGGAATTCGGAATACGTACTACAAACATTTTCCAGTTAATGAAAAAAGATCGAGACCAGGTAACAAAGCTAAACAAATTTGGCGTTTACAGCATTCCCTTAAAACGTATTGATGCTGGCACTCCCGATAGTAAATATATGGGACCTACAAAACGTACACTAGCAACAAGACTGAATGAACATAAATACGCCGTAAAGAATGGACTTAAAAATTCCGCATTGTCTCAACTCGTGTGCGATGGCCTGCACTATCCAATTTGGAATGACGCTTCCATCATCGTAACACCTAGTGCTGTCTCTTCATTGCTGTTCACTGAGAGCCTTGTAATTACTACTCAGAGACATTTATACTGTAACGACAATGTACCGGTATCTGTACCTACAATCTGGAAACTATTTACAGTTCCGAATACGAGGCAAACTGAGGACGAAATCACTTAATCTCGATTTCTGCTATAGTGTTCCTTGTTGTATCTCCTGATGAGAACAACACAATTAACTTAGTTACCTACTAACCTTCCTTTATTTTTACAATGCAGTATTTTTTGAATACCTGCATTCTATTTTCTTTATTTCATGATACATGCCACTTCGTTTGACAATTTGATGCCACGTGACATTATGTCATATTACTATCTGATATCTATATTATGTTCACGTAACACTTTATTTAAACTTATTCCTTCTTCTGTATCTGATGATGGGTTCTAGGGAAACCCGAAAGTTCTTATACAATAAATTCTCTAAATTCAGCCAAAGAATTTAAATTTGTATTGTGAGTGACTCTTGTTATTAAAGATCGTGCATTGAAGGCAACTACCTCGATTACTGTGGACATGGCGAAGAACTATTTTTGTATATATTATAAACGTTGGAAAGAAAGCAACTGCACTAACGCGCGCTTTATGAAAAAAATTGGAAATGGCTGGGAAATGTGATTGAATTTCCAAGTATAATATATAGAAACATTCCTTGTTCTTCATCTCTTACACCACGTGGTCGTCCCGAAAAGCGATTCGAAGAGTCTAGTGAAAGAAGTAAAAGACGTAAAACCGAAGAACTCAGGTCTACAGCATCTTCTGTGGAATTATCCCAGTGCAACTGCAATGAGTCTAAGATTGTAAGGAGATGATTCAGCTGCTAAACTTCTGAAAGAAGCCACAACCACCACTCCAGCGAGAGCTAATAGAATGCCTGAGTCTTGGAAGAAGAGAGATGATAAATAACAAACACAACTTTCTCCTGAGGAAGCTCTCTTTTCAATTATTAGGACACATTTGTCAAAAAGTCAGTACTTGTTGATGAGAAAAATTGCAAAATCGCTTCCCCATAATTTGTATCCGGCTTATTATTCAGTAATGAAGGCAAAGTCTACTGCATACTAAGAAGATATCAGTGTAACTGAGAGAGTATGCGAAGTAAAACTTCAGGCTTTACTGAACTATACGTGTTCAATAATTTTTCAGGTTTCGCCAGATCTCGACACAACTGGGGATAAAAATTATATGTTGTACTGTAAATGGCAATTCGATGGAAGTTCGAGTCATTCCCTGTACAAACAAATTTGGACCGAAGAAGGTGACATGAATGATGACAGTGTTGTTCAGTCATCAGTGGTACCCTTATGTTTAGTAAATAACGAAAATAATGAAACAATGTGGAAAATCAACGTCCGTCATCTACAGCTTTTTGTGGGCCCATTCGACTTCAGTTGGCACGTGAAACCCCTCAAGAGATTTTGGAAAAGAAGAAAAATATTAGTGACTAAATTTCAAAACTTCAGGCATTTCAGAGTAGATATGGAATTGTAAATTTTTGTTTAACTTTCACAATGATAGATGAAAAAATATGTAACAGTTTAACGAATACATCATCTATGAGATGTTACATTTGTGGTGCAAAGGTATCAGAAATGAATAATTTAAATCTAGTTACAAAGAAAGTGCAAGATTCCTCACGTTTCGAGTTTGGGTAATCTACACTTCATGCAACTATTAGGTTTTTTGAATGTCTTTTACATATCACATATCGATTAGATTGCAAAAAATGGAAAGTTATTTCCAAGAACGGAAGCATGCAGAAACTGAAAAAGAAAAAGAAAACCATTCAGGAAGAGTTCAGAAATCATGTCCCAAAGCCTGGTTGCGGAAATACAAATGACGGCAACACAGCGAGACGATTTCTTCAAAATGTTAAAATCTCTGCCGAGATTACAGGTATCGACGAAAATCTCATTAAGCAGTTTAGCGTAATTCTCAAGGTAATTTCAAGTGGTCAGGAGATGATTAATGCAAAAGTTTAAGAATTTTGTAAAAAGTACTGTCTATCTGTATCCTTGGTTTTACATGGCGCCAACCGTGCATAAGATCCTCATACATGGACCCCTTGTTGCAAAAGTAGCTATTTTACATATCGGTGAACTCTCGAAAGAGGCCCTTGAAGCTTGAAACAAGGATATCAGACGATTTCGTGAACAACATACGAGAAAACTCTCCAGAATTAGTGAAAATGATATCTTTCGTAGATTACTGCTAAGCTCTGATCCACTCATTTCAAGCAGCGGAGAACTTCCGAAAAAGAAATACAAGGAGCTACCACAAGCTGTTCGCGACTTACTCATATTACATGATGATCACAAAGAAAGGGATACAGAAGAATCCGAACTTGAAATGGACGATTAACCTTTAAATGACGCAGGGTCAAATTGACCCAGTCCTTTTTATTTTTGAGTTAACCTATGAATTGGAATATTAGGACACCCTTCAAATGCAAAAGTCTCCTCTGCTTTTTGACATTTATTTTACCTAGTCGAGACAAGAGGTAAGACTGTTTTGTTTTTTGTTGTGATTCTGAAGGAATATGTTTCAGAGTCGCTTTTTTCTGAAATAAAAAATTTTTTTATGTCACTTTTGCAATAATCTAAAGATCTTAATGTTTTTTTTATTATTTTAAATGTAAAGTTAGAACGTTTTATTTTAAAAGCGAAGAAAAGGTCACTATATCATTTTTTTGTAGGGCAATTTAGTTTGGAACTAATAATATAATTCACCGCCTTCCTAAGTACCGGAATGGTTGCAAAACAGTGTACTTTTTTTACAGTACTGATTTTAATAAATATCAAGTTCATATGGGTAGAAGAGTTGATTAAATTCACTGAAATACCAGAAGGGTCAAAATTCCCCAGAGTCACCTCTCATGATACAAAAGATAGTGCCATTCTTTAGGGTTACAATTGCAAATTATTTTATTATGCAAAGGTATATTTTATGTCTTTTAAATAAATGAAACTTAAAATCATTGTTTTGGGTGTAAATTTTAAGTTATTCTTTAGAAAAATATTTCTGGCCAGCTTTTTGCGCATCTGGACCACTGTGCGATGGTTCTCAATTAGGGACGGTCGACTGCTTATAAACCTCTCAGTTTGTTCGTAGTTGTCGCTAAATCTCGAAACAAAAGAAAATGTCTATTATCATTCGGTAGCTTTCTTTTCATTAACAACAATCTCAAAAGATTTAATACATCCAATGGCGACGCCAGCCGCTCAGAACTGGGTGGGCTAATAGGAGGGCTAAGCATAAAGGAGGGAGCAGAAATTTTGAAGTGCTAAGCAGAAGTTTTAGTAAAAAATCCGTTCATGTGGACTTGACCAGATGCTGAAAATGTTATCTGTAGTCAAAAAAATTTTCAGATGCATACTACGTAGTATTTATTCAACGTACGTAGCATGGGAACCAAAGATACGAATCTTTATGGTAAGTTACTTTTTCTTCGCAATTTTAGCTTACTTCGGTCGCTTTTGTGTGTGTGTGTGAGTCTTTCCTTTTTGGGTGTATGTGTGTGTCAGAAGGCTGTTTATGAATTTTAGTTTGTAACCTGACAAGGAATCTATCTCTCTCTCTCTCTCTCTCTCTCTCTTTTTTTCACAGTTCAAACTATAACTAGGACAAGCCACTAACGGTAACCGATAGCATGGGTGCAGTTGGCAAAATCTGAGCGAAGCTATTGCAAAATCTAAGCTCATTAAGGCGTCCATTATAACAAATTCTAAAAAACGAACGCACAAAATTTATGACTTCCAGAACAAAAGTACGAAACATCCTAAAAAAAGAAATGCTTGAAATTTATCATGAACTACTTTCCTTCACGCCTTCACGTTGGCTGTGATCAGGTTGCATGTAAACAAAGCGAAAAGACACACTCAGATCGGGTACCACGTTTTTCATTTTTTATCGCGAAAGACAGACACACACACATACATAAACCTTCTTTTATTATAGATTAAGCAACTGTTAAGCTAACAGACGGAGTCTTTCCATTTCTTTGTTTTTCAATTCAGACGATTTTTTTAAATTAATGTTAGGGAGCCGACATTCGTGAAATGGTTCAAGTAAAAGGCCATCTAGTTTTAATTGAAATTCCTCAATGACACGGAATTTCGGGAATCGGAAGGCGTCAAAACCTGATCATGGATAACGTCCAATCGCATGCCAAAAATCGTGGAGCACAGATGCGTCATGTCGTAGCTATGCACGAACAACTAATTGTCCCGAGTCTCGTATAGAGAGCGGAATTTTTTCAATTGTTATTAAAATTGGTCGGTTTTTGAATGGTCAATTTTTTATACGACACGGCCAATCACCATGATGCCAACCCCGTGTCACTCATCATATCCTTCCCTTTCACTGTGGCAAGTACCACCGCGATCGGCTGAAGATATTTGTAGGAGATAGGCAACAAACGACCCCTTCTCAAATTCCGGAAAACCACCTAAAAATACAAGTTTTTGGACGATTATTTCTGAATGACACGGAATTTCGGGAATCGGAGGACGATGTCCAATTGCATGCAAAAAATCACAGTGATCGGATGTTTCATCTCGTACCTATGCCCGAACAGCTAATTTTCTCGAGTCTCGTAAAGAGAGCTCGGCTGGGCATTCGGCCTCGCTTCCCTCAATTATAAAACTGGTGTGTTTCCACTACTCTCTTAGAAATACGCTCAGAGGACTCCCTCCATTTCCCAAAAATGCAAGCAGTAAATTATTTAATAAAAAATTCATTTTATGTAATGAAATGTTTTGTCAATTCGGAAAATTCGGGTACGTTTATCCAAGTTCTTTAAGATCTTTGACGGTTGCCCCACCCATATATTCGAACAGCTTAAATATCTTGAAGGGACTAAACAGTGGGATCAAAGAAAAGTTGAGTGAGAATGCAAATTTTTCCCACTACAGATCGTAAAGCTAGATGTTTTGTTATAATATCCAACTCACTGAAAAGTTTGATACTGTGTTTAACAAGAAAAATGACACCGAAAACTCGGGTGTAACGAGCACGTCTTTTAAATCCCTCCCAACGCGAAAAACGAAAAAATGTTTCAAAGCCGATGTTTACAAAATCTAAAAATTCAGCAAAAAAAAAAAAAAAAAAGTTATATATATCTTTGTATATAATTTATGCTATGCATCTTTCGCATGCCAAGACCCTATTGGTATGGAATAAATGGACAGATACGAGAATTCCTTAATTTACAGACAACACAATGTGCACTCACGACCACGCCCACCCACCGTTCGGTACATACTAATTGGAATTAAATGGTAACAAAGAATAATAATGTTTACTAATTCCTGACATTGAGCGTTATTTTGTTGGGTGGATTAATTAATGTTATATTCTTAAAACCAATGAAATAAGATATGTGCGTCACAAAAGTGAATATTTACTAAACTACTCTGTATAACAGCGGCAAAAGTAAGTATTCTGACTGTTTAGTTTTTCAAAAACAATATCATTATTATGATCGTATCAATAAAAATAAATATTCAGATCTAGACGACCAAAATAAACGACCCTGACACCGATCAAATGTCATGAAACTACGTCCGCGTGCGCATACTTGAACTGAAATTTGACCTCCAGACAAAAAGGAAAGCTAAATCGAATGTGTGTTAGTGAGGAGGATTAGTAACTTCTGGTACAGAATATGTACAGGTTACACCCCGCCGTGTTATATGTCATTTTAAAGCTCGTGTCAATAGCAGGTGAACCCCCACACTTTCTGGGAGTCGAGCAAAAGCCAACAGCGCTTTTGCTCGACTCCCAGAAAGCGCACATTTTACTCTGTCCAGAAATTTGTGTAGAATCAAAATGTACTTTTGTAGTGGATTTTATCTTATTTAGCATTTTTTTTTTTTTTTTGATTGGAGGTTTAACGACCACCGTGAGCAACTCAATGGGCTATAAGCAGTCGCCCGTCCCTAATTTAGGGTCACTGGTTCCAGGGAAGGGAGAGAGCCAGTGCCGTAAGACAGACACAACATCCATGCCTCACCGGGATTCGAACCCGGACCCCTTTCGGACGAATGATCAGAGGCCAACGCCTTAGACCACTGCGCCACCGGGGCGGCCTTATTTATCATCATGTTCTCGTAATGTACGCAGATTAAAACGAGATATTGTTACGTTTGTGGTTTGAAAAGAATAATGTGAACATCTAGGAAAAGGTTTTACGTACCTAATAGGGTGAGGGGCCATCTTTGACTTTCAAAACCGCCTGAAAATTCCTTAGAATGGATACATACAAATCTTGGATAGAGGGGATGTTACACTATTCTTCATGCATATACTGCTTCAGGTCCTTGAAAGCTACAGGAGGAGAATAGCGGGATCTTACTCTGTTTTTCAGCACAGGCCACTGTGGCTTGATGATATTTAAGTCTGGTAAATGGGGAGGCCAAGGAAAGTGTGGAAGTTCATCGTCATATATACCTCAAAGCATGATTGGACATTCCGAGCTCTGTGAATCGGGGCGTTATCATGTTGACAGATGGCATTCCCTGTAGGAAACAATGCCTGAGCCATTGGATGGACTTGGTCGGCCAAAATGGTTTCATACGCCCTGCCAGTCATCCGTCCTTTCAAGATGATCAGAGGACCTTCTGAAAACCACGATATGACCTCCCAGAGCATGACAAAACCATGCTGAACTCTTGGGAGCAGACAGTCTGGGTTGCACTCTTCTGACGGTGTACTCCACAGGTGAACACGTGATGCGGTAGGGAGTAGGGTGAATGTGGTTTCATCCGACCACATTAGACTCTTTCATGCATCGGCAGTCCACGTTGTATACCCCTGGCAACACTTCCGTCGCCGTTGTGCATTCACCCGGGTCACCAGAGGTTTTGCAGTAGCAGCTCTGCCATGAATATCTATTTTATACAATTCCTTGCGCGATGTTTTCGTTGCTACCGGGGTCTAGAGATACAGATTGAGCTCCGCTCTGATTTTAGGCACCGTGGCCTTCTTATTACGGGTACCAATCCTCTTTAATGTTATCCTGTCTCTATTAGTCAGGGTCGTTTTCCGGCCATTCTTGTTTTTCGCAGACAAGGTTTTGCCTTGAATACGGTATGCTGTCATGACGCTAGACACAGTAGCTCTCGATACCCCCAATACCCTGGCGACTGTTGTCACGGAGGCACCAACTAGCCGGATACTAACAATTAATCCTCTTTTGAAGTCCGTTAGGTCGCTCATTTTGACGTCACCCTGAAATAAATTCTGCAGCAAGACACTTTAAATGTACAAAAATAGGACGTTGAGGTTCTAAACAAAGCTATTACAACCAAAAAGTGGTGGATACCTTTGCGATTGCGACGTACGCAGATGCATTAAAAGTCACATCTCTGAGCGAGGTGTTCCCATTATTCTGTCCAACCCCTGTATATTGTTGAGTAACAATTAAATTAACTATTTTTGTCTCACTTCATAGGACAGCATGCGATACAATCAGATTGCAACAATGTTTTTGACAATAACGTACCGTTGCCCATTTTCGTTACATCGAAGTTTTTTAGTTCGGATTTACTTAACTACAGTCCAGAAAGATGCATAGCATCAAAAAGAAATTGCCCTTACATCACCTAAGAAAAAAATGCGCATAATTGGAAAAAAGAAATGTAAGGGGTGGAATCGATTATAAAAAAATCGAAAACTAAACGGATTTCCATAGCCGAGAGAACATCCAGATATGTATGCTGCTGGCTCCCACTGGCGGCTGAAAAGTTATGAAATTTAACAAATTGTGCACAAAAAGCTTCTCATTGCGCTGGAAGATATGAAAGACACAAAGGCATTTTCAAATCGAAAAGTTAGAAGATAAAGAAAGAAAACATGATATAACTGCACGCTCTCTGGAGGAAGAATTCTTAATAACTAAAAGTTGAAATGTATATAAAGTAATCTTCACACAAAATACACTGAAGAGCAATTGAATTAGAGACAGCTGGCGTTATGCAAATGTGGCGCTGTGGGCGGCCCTGTAAACGACATGACGTATGCAGCGATCCGACAATACAAGGACGCAGTATGAGTAAGACGAAGGATCTAAGCGCATTTGATCGTGAGGAAATTGTCGGGGCCCGACGAATGGGTCACTCCATCTCGGAAGTCGTGCAGGCACTGGGATTTTCACCAGCCACTGTGTCACGGGTGCACCGTGAGTACATCGAATCCGGTAAAACCGTCACTGCAAGGGCCAACTGTCGTGTACAACAGCGTGTGGATGAGCGGGGTGATCGTCGGCTAGCTTGCATTGTAACAGCAGAGAGACGGGCCACAGTGAAAGAAATCACTCGATAATTTTAACGCTGTTGCACAAAAACGTGCAAGCAGCCACACCATCCAGAACCATCTCCCCGTTATGGGGTACAGAAGCTATTGTCCCACGAGGGTACCACTGCTGACCGCTTATCACAGGGTGCAAATATTAGCATGGGCGCGGAAACATCGCCACTGGACCCTAGACATGTGGGGAAATGTTGTCTGGACTGAATAGTCGAGATTCACGTTGGTACATGCGGATGACAGGATATGAGTACGGCGCAAACCACATGAAGCGATGGATCCTTCTTGCCAGCAGGGTACTCTTCAAGCTGGTGGGCCGTAAGGGGTCCGGGTTCGAATCCCGGTCAGGCATGGGTGTTGTGTTTGTCTTACGGCACTGGCTCTCTCCCTTCCCTGGAACCAGTGACCCTAAATTAGGGACGGGCGACTGCTTATAGCCCATTGAGTTGCTCACGGTGGTCGTTAAACCTCCAATCAAAAAAAAAAAAAAAAAGCTGTTGGGGTTGAAATTCTCGTCTGGGCACTGTTTACGTGAACTGAAATGGTACCCCTGGTACGTGTGACATTGTCCCTCACTGGTCAACGTTACCGGGATATCCTGGACGACCATTTGCTCCCGTTTGTGCGTCTTCAACATCCCACTGGGGACCTCATCCTGCAACAAGACAATGCACCGTGCCATCGCTCCCGAATTGTATCCGAATGGTTGGAAGAACACTCCACCGACGTGACCTCGCTTCCTTGGCCAGCTAGGTCACCTGACCTCAATCCCAT
The DNA here is from genome assembly GCA_039090855.1 of Macrothele yani. NCBI lineage: Eukaryota > Metazoa > Arthropoda > Arachnida > Araneae > Macrothelidae > Macrothele > Macrothele yani. The sequence continues at coordinate 133,039,203 of CM077010.1, read as the reverse complement.
CGAGCACGTCTTGGATGTTATCGAGAGAGATGTTTGAGGCTCTGACCCCCTCCATTAAATCTTCGTGAACTGTGGGAGCTTGTTCAGGTGTGGTGGATCCGTATGGCTTCCCAACGCTTCCGGTTTTTTGTCGAGTCTATGCCGAGGCGAATCGCCGCCGTCATCTGGGCGAAAAGTGTTGCTACACGTTTCTAGACAGGTATCTCTAATTTAATTGATCTTCAGTGTATATGCTAAGCAGAAATAATTTTTCAGATGCGTCTCCTGGAATTGCAAGAACAAAGTTTCGCTATCCCAGGGGATATATTTGGTACGGGTGACACATACGTCTCCAAATAAAAACAATAACGTTTAAACACTTACACAACACAGCTGGAAAACTGTTCAATATTTAAAGAGAATAATGCTCCCTATCTCTATTGTAGCAAATGTCACACAGTAAAAAAAAAACAATTTTTGACAGGATTTTTGAGATCGGAGATACAGTCGCAAACAAAAATAAATGGTAATAACACCTAGGTCAGAATTGTAAGCTAAAAAATCCTCCCAGCACATGACAAAATTTCCTCAAGCTGAATGACAACCGGTGTTAAAAGACTTTTTGAAATCGGACTGTCAGATGCATAGATATCGGAGAAATTGTAATTTAAATTTACTAACCAGACAAATAAACGATGTACTACTTGATAAAGAAACTGTACTTAAAATAGTCTTCGTTATAAATGGTATTTTTTTTACAAATCGACGTCCTAGAAATGTTCTCAGATATGAATTTATTCTGGTTCTTTTGATTTCCTTTTCCAAAACGGCGTGTTTGCTACTCACGATAATTCAATAACGCACTCTTTGCCAATAAAACAAAAAAGAAACAAGAAAGATGACATCGAATTTTCTGGAGTAATGAGCATATTTCAAGTTTCCCAATGGAAAAAGAATTTTTCTAATCGGACTAATAGTTGCAATGATATGATGATCACTGACGGACGGACGGACAAACCGATAACATAAGCATAATCTTTTTTTACCAAAGACGTGCTAAAAAAATCAAGAAAGTTGACACCAAATTTTCGGGTGTAATAAACATGTCTTTTGAATCCATTCTGACGCGAATTAAATTTATCAAAGCTATTCAAAGTCAAAAGAACCGGTATGGAACACATCTGACAGTAGAAAGACGCTTTTCAATCGGGTTTTTAATCCCGCAGATATTGCTGTAAACGAAATCGTGAGCTTACACCCTCTGGTGGGAGACTTGTGCGTTAAGAAAAATTTAAAGTTATATCACAAACAATTCGCAGTGGAAACGCTTTCCAACAAAGAAAGATTTTTTAAATCGGACGCTAAGAAGCAGAACTATTTTTTTCAGCAAGATCAGGAATATATGTGCCCCCCCCCACCCACCCGCCGGAGGGAAAACATTTATTATTTTAAAACGAAATTTTTTTAAAAAGGTTTAACGATGTGAGCGGCATCATCCAGGAAAAAAATTTTCAGTCGAGCTTTCAGGAGCTCTGACTTTGCTGCGAATGCATCAGAAGCAGAAATCAATATTTATGCATCCTAGTGGCTAAACCATTACTTATCAAATATTAGAAATTATTTGAAAAACATTTCCCACCAGGAGCTGTATGTGATACAGGAAGATTTTTCAAATTGGATTTTTAGAAGCAGAAATATCAGGGGAAAACGCAATGTACCGTAACGTCCCCTAGCGTATGTGTTTTATTTGAAAATTTTACAATTATATGAAAAAAATTTCGCAACCGAAACGCTGTCCAGCAAAGAAGGAATTTTTCAAATCGAACCCTCTGAAGTTGAGATATTTACAAAAAATAAAATGTAAATCAACGTCCCCTGGTGGAGAAATCATGAAATATTTTAAGAAGAAAATATTCCGAAAAGGTTTATTGACGTGAGTAGTACTGGTCCAGAAACGAATTTTTTTTCAATCGAGGTTTTAGAAGCTCAGATTTCGCTGCAAATACATCAGAAGCAGAAATTAACACTTATGCCCCCTGGTAGATAAACTGTTCCTTACTAAAAAATTAGAAATTATATGCAAAGTATTTCCCATCAGGTGCTGTATCCGCTGAAGAAAAAGTTTTCAAATCGGAGTTTTAGAAGCACAGTTATCGGGGCAAACGCTAATTTATTTTTACGCCCTCTAGCGGAAAATCTATGCGTAATTTGAAAAAGTGACTATACCTAAAATACTCTACGACATAAAGGGAATCGAAAGGTGAAATAATTTTTTTAGTTGGATGTTTGAAGCAAATACACTATATTGACAAAAGTCACCGGACACCGCTTCAAAAACAAATGAACGGATCCGCTGCGTTGTTAAGCTGCGCGGTTCTGCTGCAAACGATGCAAAAATAAGTTTTCAGATGACCGCGACCATATCGCACTGCGAGGTTGAGTGAAAATATCGTGGCGGGTGAGGACTGACTTTGAGAAAGGAAGGATTGTTGGGTGTTATGTTAGTGGGTTGTTCATAAGAGAAACCGAGAGGCGTTTAAACATACCCAAGTCAACTGTTTTGGAACTACTGAATAAGTGGAAGACACATTGCGTGCCTGAAGTAGCAAAACGTACCGGCAGACCAAAGAAAATGAGTGATCCAGGACGTCGAAACCTCAGGAGAGTCGTTACAGCTAATCGACGGAGTACTGCCCAAGACCTCAGCTTACAGGTGAGTAAAACTGCTAGAACCTCGGTATGTACACGTACCATTCGCAGAAAACTTCATTCCATGGGTTACCGTGGTCGTGCGGCTGCTCATAAGCCTTTCGTCTCCACTCGGAATGCTACTCGTCTTTTAGCATGGTGTAAAGAACATTTATCGTGGACCGTAGATCAATGGAAACTGGTCCCATGGACTGATGAATCCAGATACACGATCCATCAGTCTGATGGCCATTTGTGGGTATGGCGGCAGCCGGGGGAACGCTTTTTACGACAGTGTACGGTTTCCTACGCTCAAGTTTGGAGCTGGCAGTGTACTCGTGTGGGGGTGTTTTCCGTGGTATTGTCCTGGCCCATTGGTTATCGTGGACAAACCTGTTAACCAGCACGTTAGTTATGCCCTACCAACTCTGTGGAAATACTATGGAACCGAGCCTTGTTGGTACTAGCAGGATAATGCACCGAGCCATAAAGCAAGGACTGTTACGGCGTGGTTTGACTATAATTTTGTATCGTGTGTGGATTTGGCCAGCACAGAGCCCTGAACTTAATCCCATAGAGCATCTATGGGATGAATTAGAGCGCCGCATAAGAAGTTTGGAACCAAGACCTACAAAGCAAAATTTAGCGGTATCATTATGTACTGAATGGAAGCACATACCTATCGCTGTGTTCCAAAACCTTGTCGCAAGCATGTCTCGAAGGGTCAGTAATGCATTAAGGTCAAAGATGGACCGACACCGCACTAATGTATGTCAAAAAATGCTATGTTGTGTTTCTCTTCTAGGTGTCCTGTGACTTGTCAGTATAGTGTATATGGAATAATAGAACGTATTTTGAATTCGACATCATCTGCATTTACGCCCTCTAGCGGGGAAATTTTATGTCGTAAACAGAAAAACGAAATGAAGTATCACCATGCGTATATTTCACGCTTCCCAATACAAAACGAATTTTTCGAATCGGACTAATAGTTGCAGGTGTTATAGGCCTGCAACTATATGGTGTCCACAGGCGGACGGACAAACCGATACCATAAGCACGATCTTATTTTACAAAAGATGTGCTAAAAAACGGAGCACCTCGAGAAAGTGGTTCGATCCTGATGAAACTCAGCATGCAAATATCGCAAGGCCGAATATGCAAATCATTAAAAACTGGACAATTGTGACATAGGATTCCTTCTGAGTGCTTCGGTTTTTCTTTCCTTCTTTCTTGTTCTTTCTTTTTTTTTTCTTGCGAAGAGGATGTCTTTCTTGTTTCGTAATGCTTTCAAAGGCGATTTTGGTTTGCTCGGTAGGTGTAAGTGCATGCAATCCATGTGCGCTTAAAGCTAGGTAGAAATTCGTTATTTTCTTTACAAAAAGGGGGTGGATGCGTTAATTTTACGAGTATATTCTTTAGTCTACCGAAGAAAAAAAAATTCGATTTTCTTCTGCGATTACATTGTTTTGTGGGCTGAGTTATCCTGAGAACTCATCTGAACGTATGCATGTCGATGAAATTTATCATTCATCGTTTTGATTTCACCTTTCCGGAACGATGCAAATAAACATGTGCTATGAAAACAGGGGAGCAATGTTATATTAAAATAGCTTAATTATAAATATAATGATCCGATTTATTGGTGTCAAGTAAGAAAACACACAAATTTTATTCCGCAAACTTTCCCCGTCAACTTATGGCTTCATCAGGCGGTTACATAGAAAAACAGAATCAAAATTGTAAACAGAACGTAAATTCTAATATGACAAAAGACATCATGCGTGAAGACCGCGAGCATAAATAATCACGGAATGTGGTGAATACATTATCTTAAAAGCAAAGAATGCAAACTTTAGGGGGAAACTAGAATCATGAAGTCCATCTTGCGATGCCTAGCAGATGGTTAAAGGCTACCGGTAGTTCGAAAGAGACATCTGTGTTGAGCATAAATCCTGTCGCGTTAATATTTCAACTGTTTCCCTTATGGCAGCTGTTCTTGCGTCTCCGTATGGTGCGATTTTCAGGATATTCTGCCATTGGGGTTGAGCCTTATGGTTGGCTACTTCCTTGGCAAGGGATTTAGAAAGATTCTTTTCCGTAACGCCCCTCCTGTGTTCATTCATTCTCTCTTCAAATTACCTTTTTGTGAGACCTACCTAAAATTTAGTAGAGGAGTCTGGGTATAACAATGGGAGGCAATAGATGCCCGCATCTGCGACCTTTAAGGTGCCATTACCTCTCTCGGTGCATTGAGGATGGTTGCCATGGGTTTAGAAGCTTTTAGGCCGACATCTAATCCTTTCTTCTGGAAATTATTTTGGATAAAATACGATACTTTAGGGATGTATGCGATCGAACCAACAGATTTTAAAGGTGCTCTACTCTAGCAAGTACTTTGGCCTCAACTTTCGCTATTGTGTTCTCTACGCGGGAGACGTCAAACCCTCCTGCAACGGCAAGATCTTTCAAATACTTAATTTCGGCATCATAGTCTGATTTCAAGGTGCAAAGATCTGTGGCTCTTTTAGCCCGGTATTTGAATGGAGCAAACTTGTTGGGTTGGCTGATCCTGGTGAAATAGGGTTAGGTACGTGCATGGGTTTATAGTAGACTTTAGTGGAGAGTGTACCTGAATTCGATTTCGTCTCCAAGTACATCTAAATAAGGTAATTATCCTTATAGATGTACTTGTACTTACTACAAAGTACTTGCTACAGTGAACAGTAGAGCACCTTTAAAATTTGTTGGTTCGATCCCATACATCCCCAAAGTATCATATTTTATCAAAACTCATTTCCAGAAGAAAGGATTGGATGTCGGCCTAAAAGCTTCTAAACCAATGGCAACCATCCTCAATGCACCGGGAGAGGTAATGGCACCTTAAAGGTCACAGATGCGGGCATCTATTGCCTCCCATTGTTATACCCAGACTCATCTACTAAAGTTTAGGTAGGTCTCACAAAAAGGTCATTTGAAGAGAGAATGAATGAACACAAGAGAAACGTTGAGCAAAAGAACCTTTCTACAGCCATTGGTGTAAAATATTCTTGAGTTCCTTTGTCACGTTATGCTGGATGTCAGAAATGTCTCAAAATCTTCTTCCTTTCATGGCAGTTTTTATTTTCGGGAAGAGCCAGAAATCAAAAGCAGCTAAGTCAGGTGAATTGAGTAGATAATTTAATTTGGCAATGTATTTCTTAGCCAGGAAGTCGCGAACACTGAGCGCATCAGGGCTTTGGACATTCAAGCAATATTTCAGCTCCTTTTCTGCAAACTGAATTCCATAACCCACTGTTTATCAACCTTTTTGTATTTGTTGCCCCCTTTTCCATATCAGTTCTTATGTGCCCCCCCCCCCTCCAATCCTCTTATCGGGACGCTGCCAACACGCCACACTTGTTACTTGGGTTAGTTTGCTATTGCTATCTGAACACTGTAATTGCAGTATTATTTTTACTATTCACAACTTCTTTAGTATTGATCTGTTTAAAATATCTGTTGAAATCGATTGTATGCACAGGTAGTTGTCCGCGTTGTAAATATGCATCGTTGCAAAATTTATGATCATCACCCGCCTACCGAATCGTAAATTCTCGCGACTTCTTTACGAGAAGTCCTGAATGTTCTGAAAATGTTTCTACGCGTATAAATAAATCTAGAAATGACGATGTGTGTACAGTAACGCAGCAACACTCTCAAATGTCGATATTGATGTTCAATGTTATACTATCCACAATAACTCTGGTACACTGAGTAAAAGCAAACAATTTTCGAGTGTAGAAACTCCAGGGAGAACAGAAATTCAGCTCTAAAAAGGAATTAGAAGATAGCGCTGAGATAACTGATCCGGTCAAGGTCACTAGTCACCCATCAGATCTGCCCCATGATGCATCAGGACGAGAGGAGAAGTAGAGCGTGAGAGAGAAAGACGAAGTTGGTTCGCTAAGATGATTCGTGGGTGTACCGTGTGTGTTTTTTCATCACAAGTAAGTTTAAGTGGGATTTTTATGAAACTCTTTATAAACTACGAGATTTGTACTGCAAATATGAATTACCACAATATTTCTGAGAAATGTGTAACTACTTTTTTTTATCATTAAATGATGTTTTCGTTTAAAAGTGTGTCAGACAACCTACGTTTGAAGAAAGGTGAGTTAGCAAATCTATTTCTTTAGATAAATATTGAAGAGGTGTTTATAACCGTTTTTATCTCTACGTACTGAGGCTGCTATGGTTTACTCCAACAGAAACATAGTTACATTTTTAATTGGACGTAAGCGGGCATCTGATGATTGTGAAGCATCAATATCAACAAGTGCACGGAAGAGCGCAGTTCCGGAATTAAAATCAAGAAAATATTCGGAAGAATATTTATATTTTGGATTTATTAAGACCGAAGTAAATGACGAAAAAGGTCTCTGTGTGTTATCTGTTCGAAAATTTTGGTCGCTGATAGCATGAAACCCAACAAACTGAAACGGCATTTGGAAATACTTCATAAGGAGTATGTTAACAAACCTCGTGAGTTCTTTATTGCTAAACTAAAATCTTATGAAAAGCAAAAATCTAATATTAAAAAAGTCTTGTCTGTAAATGGAAGGGCTTTACTAGCTTCTTACAAAGTTTTATATAAAATAGAAAGGTGCAAAAAGTTTCACACCGTTGGGGAAGAAGTAATTATGCCAGCTGCGATTGAGATTGTGAAAAGTATGCTTGGAAATAATTTTGCCAAACAGCTGCGATGCATGCCTATATCAAACAATACTGTTGCTCGTCGAATTGGCGATATCTCGGAAGATATACAGCAGGAGCTCTTGTCGAAGCTTTGTGAAAAAATGTTCTCAATTCAGCTTGACGAGTCAACAGACAGCAACAAGGTTTGCCATTTAATCGCTTATGTTCGATTTTGCGATGGATTTTAAGCAGCTGAAAATTTATTGTTTTGCGAACCGATAGAAAGAAGAGCCACAGCACCTGAATTGTTCAAAATATTGGACAAATTTGTATGCGAAGTAAACATACAGTGAAAACATTGTGTCGGAATTTGCACAGATGGTGCTCAAAAGTTTACAAGGTGTTGTGACGGAAAAATCTCCTATCTGGAGACATTGCATGATTCACAGCGAAACTCTTGCTGAAAAGGAAATGAGCCCTGGTCTAAATATTGTGTTAACAGTTGTAACCGCGGAGAATTAAAAAAAATGAGACCCTTAAAATCAAGACTGTTTTCTGGACTTTTGAAAGACATGAGAGCAGAACATTCAGCATTATTATTTTATTGTGACCCAAGATGGTTATCACGGGGTAAATTTTTACAATGTGTTCACGAATTAAGAGACGAAATAGCGTTATTCTTGGAAGAAGAAAATCGCGAGAAAACGGAAGTTTTGAGACCACTTATTGGTGGTGAAATTGAGCTACTTGGTAGGTATATTCAAGAAACTAAATACTTGTATATTAAACCTTCAGCTCCAAGGAAAAAATGCACGTATCTTAGAGATGAGTAACAAAGCAAATGCTTTTTGTAGAATTCTAGAGTTATGAAACACAAACGTAAAACAAAACAAAAAAATTATTATATTTGCAAATGTAGATGAATTTGTCAAAACCTACAAGGCAGAAGAGCAACATATCAAAGTTTTATTTGCAACTATTGAAAATCAGTCAAGAATTTTTTAGGAGAATTCAAATTCGTGCAGTAATAGTCCAAAGTATTCGAGGTAGTTGCCTTCAATGCACGATCTTAATATAAAGAGTCACTCACAATACAAATTTAAATTCGTTTGCTGAATTTAAAATGTTATTATATAAGAACTTTCGGGTTTCCGTAGAACCCATCATCAGATACAGAAGAAGGAATAAGTTTAAATAAAGTGTTACGTGAACATAATATAGATATCAGATAGTAAAATGACATACTGTCACGTGGCATCAAATTTTCAAACGACGTGGCATGTATCATGAAATAAAGAAAATAAAGAAAATACAATACAGGTATACATAAAATACTGCATTGTTAACATAAAAAGAAGGTTAGTAGGTATAAATTAATTTTGTTGTTCTCATCAGGAAACACAACAAAGAGGAGCACTATAGCAGAAATCGAGATTAAGTAATTTAGTCCTCTTTTTGCCTCGTATTCGGAACTGTAAATAATTTCCAGATTGTAGGTACAGATACTGGAACATTGTCATTACAGCATAAATGTCCCTGAGTAGCAATTAAAAGGCTCTCGGTGAACAGCAATGAAGAGACAGCAGTAGGTGTTACCATGATGGAAGCACCATTCCAAATTGGGCGGTGCAGGTCATCGCACACGAGTCAAGACAATGCAGAATTTTTAAGTCTATTCTTTATGGCGTATTTATGTTCATTCAGTCATGTTGCTAGTGTACGGTTTGTAGATCCTATATATTTACTATCGGGAGTGTCAGCATCAATACTTTTTAAGGGGATGCTGTAAACTCCAAATTTGTTTAGCTTTGTTACCTGGTCTTGATCTTTTTAATGAACTGGAAAATGTTTGTAGTACGTATTCCGAATTCCAGGTGAAAGGTTCTGCAAATGGCTTTGAGAACAGGTGTTATGGTTGAATAATAATCTATGGAACCTATATATCTACGAGGTTGTTGGTCCCACTGGAGAGTAGTTGAGTTTTCTTGGTGGAGCTTCTTAAGAGCTTTTTTATGATAAAGGTAGGAAAGCCATGGTTGAGGGTGATGTTGAATATTTGGTTAATTTCACATTTACGTCTGCTGAAACTAGATGAATGCGTGATGGCTGCGTAGAAGGAAAGAGATTGAGGAGAGTTTATAGCTTTTTGGATGTGCTGAAGAAGCCGGGATCAATGTAGGTACAAAAGTGGGTTTCTTGTATACAGAGTGTTGCAAGGTGCAAGTAACAGCATCTCGTTCAAGCATAAAATCCAGGAATGGCAATTTACCTTCATTTTCCTGTTCAATGCAGAATTTTATGGTTGGGATTTGGGATGATAAGTGTTCAGCAAAGGTTCGTAGGTCAGCTGGTTCGTGATCCCAGAAAAGAAGTACATCATCAACATATCTTATGTAAAAGAACGGAGATAGTGGTGATCCCATTGGGGCGCCCACAGTTTGGTGATAAATAATGTTGTCGAATTGAAAATATGATCTGTTTTGCGCTGAAGTCAGAGCAAAAAAGATGTCTACTGGACTCACTACAAAGAAGATCCTATGACTCATACCTGCGACTAGCTGGGGTTAGCCATGCTATTCACTTTAATAAATACCTCACAGCATTTACGGCTATTATCGAATCTGAAGTTAATCAAGCCCAAACATAGGCACATCCATAAACTAAGTAATCTTGTAGACTAGGACGTTGTTGAGAGGAATCGTACCTCATGTACACGTAGGCCTAACCAGAATCAATCACAACCTTCAACTAACTTCATCAATTACAGTGATTATCTTCTAAACCAAGTCCAAATATCAGCACTAAATAAAGGCCTAAAATTCGCCTTCCCGAACTCCAGAATTAATAGGTTGAAACTCATGCGGCAAGCAGAAGCAATCATTTCTCATCTACCGTTAAAAAAACAAAACGAAGCACGGCATCGAATAATCAATTCGATTAGGAAATTTCATGTTCAAAGACACAACACGAATTTGACTCGCCTTACAGAAGAGAAAAATCAACTTTTAGAATTACGCAACGATCCCAATATAACGATCATATCCGCCGATAAAACCTCGCATATTATTATTCTGAACAAAATAGACTATCGGAAGAAAATGCTAGAGGCAATTGATACTATCCCGCACGTCACTCTTAGTTCGAAACATATTAATGCTACCATAGCGGCTATACATAAATTGAAGAAAATCTCAAGCCTCCCAACGGCCATTTTACAATGCTTATACTGCCCTCCAGGTGCACGAGTTCCTGAACGTTTTGGTAAACTAAAGACTCATAAACTCGGACACCCATTACGCCCGCTAGTATCTGGATTTGCAGCACCAACCAGACCTATAGAGAAGGCACTAACTAATTTCCTTCAACCACTAGTTAATAATTCCTTCTACTCTGTTAAAGGCACAGTACAAGCTATTAACAAAATCAAATCCTTTAATGAAAATAACTCAACCTTTATTGTAGCTTCTCTCGATGTTATTTCTTTGTTCCCTAATGTTCCGATAAAAACTGTACATGACATCATTCGGACAAAACTACTTGAACTAAAATACGAATCAGAAACGGTCCAATCCATCATTACAGCCTTAAAACTAGTTCAAAACAGAACATATTATCAAATCGACAGCATTATTTATCGCCAAACTGAGGGCACCCCAATGGTATCACCACTATCTCCGATTCAAGCTACAGCACATAGAATTACAGAACATAGAATTCTACTAGAGCACATAGAAAATAAAGTGCTACAAGAATATCAACAACCTCCGTGCTTTTACATAAGATATGTTGACGCTGTACTTCTCTTCTGGGATCACAAACCAGCTGACCTACGAAATTTTGCTGAACACTTATCATCCCAAATCCCGACCATAAATTCTCCATTGAACAGGAAAATGAAGGTAAATTGCCATTCCTGGATTTTATGCTTGAACGACATGCTGTTACTTGCACCTTGCAACACTATGTATACAGGAAACCCACTTCTGTACCTACATTGATCCCGGCTTCTTCAGCACATCCAAACAGCTATAAAATCTCCTCAATCTCTTTTCTTCTACGCAGAGCCATCACGCATTCATCTAGTTTCAGCAGACGTAAATGTGAAATTAACAAAATATTCAACATCACCCTCAAACATGGCTTTCCCACCTTTATCATAAAAAAGCTCTTAAGAAGCTCCAACAAGAAAACTCAACTACTCTCCAGAGGGACCAACAACCTCGTAGATATATAGGTTTCATAGATTATTATTTAACCATAACACCTGTTCTCAAAGCCATTTGCAGAACCTTTCACCTGGAATTCGGAATACGTACTACAAACATTTTCCAGTTCATTAAAAAAGATCGAGACCAGGTAACAAAGCTAAACAAATTTGGAGTTTACAGCATCCCCTTAAAAAGTATTGATGCTGACACTCCCGATAGTAAATATATAGGATCTACAAACCGTACACTAGCAACAAGACTGAATGAACATAAATACGCCGTAAAGAATGGCCTTAAAAATTCTGCATTGTCTCGACTCGTGTGCAATGGCCTGCACTATCCAATTTGGAATGATGCTTCCATCATCGTAAAATCTAGTGCTGTCTCTTCACTGCTGTTCACCGAGAGCCTTTTAATTGCTATTCAGGGACATTTATGCTGTAATGACAATGTTCCAGTATCTGTACCTACAATCTGGAAACTATTTACAGTTCCGAATACGAGGAAAACTGAGGGCGAAATTACTTAATCTCGGTTTCTGCTATAGTGCTCTTTGTTGTGTCTCCTGATGAGAACAACAAAAGTAATTTATACCTACTAACCTTCTTTTATGTTTACAATGCAGTATTTTATGTATACCTGCATTCTGTTTTCTTTATTTCATGATACATGCCACGTCGTTTGAAAATTTGATGCCACCTGACATTATGTCATATTACTATCTGATATCTATATTATGTTCACGTAACACTTTATTTAAACTTATTCCTTCTTCTGTATCTGATGAAGGGTTCTAGGAAAACCCGAAAGTTCTTATATAACAAAATCTTTAAATTCAGCCAACGAATTTAAATTTGTATTGTGAGTGACTCTTTATATTAAGATCGCGCATTGAAGGCAACTACCTCGATCATTTAAGAATGTTGACGAAAACGTTTTAAAAATTGTTTTATAACCGACAACAACAAAGCTGCAACATACGAGTGGGATAGAAACCCATTTCAATATAAGTCTGAAGGTCTCTCGAGAGGACAAATTCATAGACTTGACATCAAGCGGCGAAATCAAAAAAACAATTTGCTTCTAAATCACTCTGAATTTTGGGCCGGTTTTGATGATGAATTTTCTTCACTGAAGTCAAGAGCGTTTTGCATAGTTTTGACATTTCCAACATTTTATCTTTGCGAAATCGAGTTTCCTATAGTGTCTACCTTAAATAAGAAATATAGATCTCAGCTCAATACATTAATACAAAGAGAACTAAAGGTATGAATTTTCAATACATTACCATCTTACGAAAAGCTTCGCTTTGCAGGCCAAAGGTACATGGTTATTGTTTAATTTTTTAGATACATGGTTATTGTTTAATTTTAATTAGTTGCTCGTGACGTGTAACCGTAAGCGTGACTAGTTTATTCAATGCAGTTGATGTCAGAAAGATATTATTTATTTATATTTTACCTTTCCCTTGGCAATAAATGTACGCACACGCCAAGCTTGATTGTTACAAACGGTACGAAAAGCGGACTCTCTCGCGTTTGTAAGGAAACCTGTTAAATAAACAAAGTATTCAACTTGAGCTATGGTTTAGAAAACAAAATCGGTACAAAATCTGTAACAGGCATCTTGAGATATACCTGGAAACATTACTCCTCCCAAAACTCGATGGTTATAAATTTACGCGCACCCAGCTCTTGTGAACGGTCACCCCTTCGTGGGTCCTCCTTTTGCAGCATACATGTCGGCAGTTCGCCTAGGCATCGATTCAACGTAGACACGTCAAAGGTCTTGTGGAATGTTGGCTCACACTTTCTTAAGAACTGTATTCAGTATTTTTCCACGGGGCTTACGTTTTCGCACATCTGCCTTGAGGATACACCACAGGTCCTCGGCTGTGTTGAGATCGAGTGAATTTGGGATCTACTAGAGGACTTGAACCCGATTGTGGTGAATACAAACAGCTCGATGGATCGTGAAGTATGCGGCTTGGCAAGATCTTACTGAATGATCGCGTCTCCATTCGGTTGAAGGCGGGCCACGGAAGGCAGGAAATGCTGTTGCAAAATTGCCTGGTAGTGTTGTACATTGGCAGTCCCATCATACGGAACCAAATCACTAATGCCAGAATTTCCAAAATACCCCTACACTTGCATAGTATCTGGGAACTTCACTTCTTGCATCACACACGTTTGGGCGAGTCCTTCATTCGGCCAGGGAATGACTCACCGTCCGATATTTCCGCATAGAACTGGGAATGACGTTTCGTTGGAGCAATTCTTCCTCCACAATTGAACCTCCGTCCAGGGCAGGTGGTCCCTGGCCTATGTAAACCGCATCTTTCTCTGAACTAGCGTCAACATGGACTTTCGCTTACTCTTGTATGAGCCGTAGCCCATGTCATGTTGCTGGTTGCTAAGAGTCCGTCGAGATACAGGTCGGTCTATGCGTTCGCTCCTCAGTTCTGCGGCTTCCAAGAACGTACCAGGTCGGTATTTCATGACAAGAGGACGCAAAGTCGATCATCCTTGGCAGTAATCGTTTGCAGTCTACCTTTGCTGCATCCAGGTGAGACAGAACCAGTTTTCTCGTAGTGTCTGAGGAGCCTTCTGACAGTACACTTGTTCAAACACAATTCGCGAGCAATCTACCGCACAGCTCATTAATTTAATCGTTTCGGGAGTAACTTATTTCGTACCTGCAATTGTAATCTCCGCCATGCCATTTTTTTTAGTTTTGAGCAATGCAGAGACTGCACTAGATTTTATACTGTCCTCCGTTTCCATATTGCCGACTGCGCAAGACACAAAGCAGCAAAAATTTGCAAGTCCAACCGAGCAGCGTCTGAAGAGAGCTAGGTGCTTAATTTCCTCCGCGTTTTGATATAATTATTGATAAAATTAATTGCCTCCGAGTTTTGGGAGGAGTAATGCTTCCAAGTATATCTCATGAAGCCTGTTGCAGTTTTTGTACCGATTTTTGTTGTAAATGATAGCTCAATTTGAGTAAATTGTTTATTAAGCAGGTTTTCTTACAAACGCGAATAAGTCCGCTATTCTTACCGTTTATAACAACCACGTTTGAGGTGCGCGTACATTTAGTGCCACGGGGAAGGTATTATTTTATATTCAGAATGTATTTTTTTAGTGTTGTTTCAATAAATAGGTTTTTCTTCGATTTCCACTTTTCTTCGCTCTCATCTTTAAATATTTCGCGCCCCCTTAGGGAATCTCTCCCCACAGGTTGAGAATCACTACCGTAACCGTTTCAACACCTCTAAATAGCAGTGTTGGTTGACCGTTTGTCCCTGTTCAGTGAATTCATGATGAACTATCCCCTTGTGTTCGAAAAAAGTTAGAAAATTCATGTAATGAATTGATTATGATATGCTTTCCAACATACCAGAAATCTTGAAGATGACAATCCGATTTTTGGCGTAAATGTGACAAGCATGGTAAGTCAGATAATATCCGAAAACTTGAAATTTTTCATCGTCCTGGAGCGGGACTCGAACCCGCGTCTCCCAGAAAACGCCCAGGTATGCTAACCACTACAACACCCAGAACGACCAAGTTTCAAGTTTCCGATCAATTTGAATATAACCATCACAGGATTCACTAGTCGAAGCAACCGGCATTCATGTTTAGCGAATCTGAAGGTCAAGATTCTAATCCCGTGTTTGCCCGAAGAAACAGATAAATCATGAAAGAAATACGGGATTACGCCATATAATACAAATTTTGAAGATGACAATCCGATTTTTGGCGTAAATTTGTATTATATATCGTAATCCCGTATTTCTTTCATAATTTATCTGCTTCTCCGGGCAAACACGGGGTTAGATTCTTAACCTCCAGATTCTGCGGGTCTGCGGTTAACGCCTGCACTACTTGAAACATGTCCAGACAAGCATAGACAAGTGATTCTGCCGATATCACCTCAAGAGCGACACTACGAGACCGTTCCGGAAATTAAATTTTCACACCTCATACGTTACACTGAAGGAAAACAAATATTTTTCTTCTTATTTCCGTTTTACAGGGAGAATTTAAACATCCTCACCCAGAAAGGTAATTTGTATGCGTGTGTGTGTGTTGTTTTGGGGGAGAAAAAAAAAAAAAAAGAAAAGCTTGTATTTTCCCAAAATGTTCTCACAATAACGATCTTTGGGCTACGCTAGGATGCGGCCATTACTACAGAATCAAAAGATTTTATCCGCCAGGCAATGAAGGCAGTGAAAATTTCACGATCTTTCTGAAATCAGTACCTTCAGGTTATGCTGTGCACATTTTTAGAACGTGTTTTGTAAAAAAAGATCGTGCTGATGTTATCGGTTTGTCCGTCCGTCCGTACATCCGTCTGCACCCACGATATCTCTGCAACTATTAGTCCGATTTGAAAAATTCTTTTTGCATTGGGAAGCTAGAAATATGCGAATGATGATCCTTCATTTCATTTTTTTTACGATGTACAATTTCGCCGCTAGAGGGCGTAAATGCAGATGATGTCGAATTCTAAAATACGTTTTATTCCACATATTTGATTTTAAACATCCGATTGAAAAACATATTTTACCTTTCGATTCCATTTATAGCGAATAGTATATTACATACAGTTAGTTTTTCAAATTACGCATCGATTTTCCACTACGGGGCGTAAAAGTAAATTACATTTTCTCCGATAACTCTTCTTCTAAAACTCCGATTTGAAAAATGTTTTCTGCAGCGGATACATCTCCTGATGGAAAATCTTTTGCATGTAATTTCAAATTCTGGTAAAGAATACTTTAGCCACCAGGAGACGTAAGTTTTCATTTTTTCTTCTTGTGTATTTGCCACAAAATCTGAGCTTCTAAAATATCGATTAAAAAATTCTTTCGTGGACTGATGCCACTCACATCGATAAACATTTTCGGAATATTTTCTTCTTAAAATATTCCACATTTTCTCCGCCATGGGCGTATGTGTACATCTTATTTTTGTCAATATCTCTACTTCTAGGAGTGCGATTTTTAAAATTCCTTCTTTGTTGGCTAGTGTTTTTTCTTGTGACATGTTGTTCACATAATTTCAAAATGTTCAAATAATTCATAGACTTTCCGTTAGGGGGCGTAGCGGTAAATTGCGTTTCCCTATATCTCTGCTTCTAAATCTCCGATTAGAAAAATTCTTTCTGCACCGGATACAGCTCCTGATGGGAAATCGTTTGCACATAATTTCTCATTTTTATAAAAAAATAGTTTGGCCACCTGGTGGCGTAAATCTTAATTTCCGCTTCTGATGTATTTGCAGCAAAATATGAGCTTCTAAATTGTCGATTGAAAAAAACGTCGTTTGCTGACCGATACTACTCATGTCGACAAACCTTTTTTTTTTTTTTTTTTTTTTTGATTGGAGGTTTTAACGACCACCGTGAGCAACTCAATGGGCTATAAACAGTTGCCCGTCCCTAATTTAGTGTCACTGGTTCGAGGGAAGGGAGACAGCCAGTGCCGTAAGACAAACACAACATCCATGCCTCACCGGGATTTGAACCCGGACCCCGTTCGGACGAATGATCAGAGGCCATCGCTTAGACCACTGCGCCACCGGGGCGGCACAAACCTTTTAGAAACATTTTCTTATTAAAAGAGTGCATGGTTTCTACGCCAGGGGCGTAGACGCATATCATATTTTTGCCAATATCTCTACTTCTGGGAGTCCAATTTGAAAAATTCCTTCTTTGTTTGATAGTGTTTACAGTGTGACATGTGTTTCATATAATTTCAAAATTTTCAAGTAATTCATAGAATTTCCGCTAGGGGGTAAAGGTAAATGGCGTTTCCCCCTATATCTCTGCTTCTAGATCTCCGATTTAAAAACTTCTTTCTGCACCGGATACAGCTCCTGATGGGAAATCGTTTGCACATGATTTCTAATTTTTGTAAAAAATGGTTTGGCCACCAGGTAGCGTAAGTGTTAATTTTCGCTTCTGATGAATTTGCAGCAAATATGAGCTTCAAAATCTCGATTGAAAAAAAAGTCGTTTATTGACCGATACTACTCATGTCGACAAACCTGATAGGAACATTTTTTTCTTGAATAATGCATGGTTTCTACGCCAGGGGGCGTAGATGTATATCTTATTTTTGTCAATATCTCTACTTCTAAGAGTCCGATTTGAAACATTCCTTCTTTTTTAGATAGTGTTTTCGATGCGGAATTTTTTCCCTATAAATTCAAAATTTACAAGTGAATCATAGACTTTCCGCTAGGGGGCATAAAGGTAAATTGCGTTTTCTGCGTTATTTCTGCTCCTAAAGCTCCGATTTGAAAAATTCTTCCTGTATCGCATACAAGACCTGATGGAAAATATTTTTCACATAATTTCCAATGTTTGGTAAAGAATGGTTTGGCCGCAAGGGGTCATAAGTGAGAATTTCTAATTCTGAAGTATTTGTAGCAAAATCTAGGCTCCTGAAAACTGGACTATTTTTTTCTTGTACCGACACCGAAGTGGGGTCAAAGGTAACGACATAGGAACGTGATGCATTCCATTGACCTTATGCGTCATAACTTGCGTAAGTATGGTTCGATTTCGATGAAATTTTAGTATGTGGTAGAGGACCGCCGGTGACGAAACCTTTTGAAAACGGACGAAATGGGGTCAAATGTCAGGACATAGGATCGGGATCCATTCCATCACCCTTATCCCATACTATTAAAGGAACAATTCTTGTGTGCATGTAAATTTTATTTTGAAAACGGCTCTAAAAATTTTGATGAAAGTCGTTAACCTACCGTTTTCTGGAACTAAAAATCGATGTAACTTGGTCTCGACTTTAGAAAAATTTGTTTAGTGGGTTAAATAACCACCCCGAATTACCACGATTTTAATGTCATGGTGCCGTCCCATTAATGTTACCTATGCTTAGAAATCTTATCACTTCACACTCTCGCTATTGAGGTGTTGGCGCGCGGTCATGCCATCTGTCTCATTACGTCACGCCTTGTGTGTGGATCCTATTAAAGTTTTATGACGTCACACTCTTGCGAGCAGATGGTCGCGAGTCCCATCTGCCTCATTACGTCACGCGTTGTGTGCCTATGTCCGTCCGCACGATAACTCGCGCGAAAATCGTTCGATTTCGATGAAATTTTAGTATGTGGTAAGGGAACACCTGGGAAAGAACCCTGTTTAAAGTGAGCTTAATGGGGTCCAAGGTCAGGACATCGGAGCGGGAATCATTTCACTGATCTCATGCGTCATACCTAACGTAAAAAAGGTTCGATTTCAATGAAATTTTAGTATGTGGTAGGGAACCACCTGGGGACAACCCCTATTGAAAATTGGCGAAATGGGTTGAAGGTCAGGACATAGTAGCGGGATCACTTCCATCGCCATTATGCGACATAACCTAAGTAAAGATGCTTCGATTTTGATGAAATGTTAGTATGTTGTAGGGGCTTTCCTGGGGACTAATCCTATTGAAATGGGCGAAATGGGGTCTAAGGTTAGGACACAGGAGCGGGATCTATTCCATAGCCCTTATGCATCATAACTTTCGTAAAAATGCTTCGATTGCGACAAAACCTTATCATATTATTTAGGAGGTATACCGAACCGGTTCTGTTGAATATCATCGAAATGGGATCAAAAGTTAGGGCACAGGACAGAGATTTATTCAACAGCCGTTATCCTCATAACTTGAGTAATGATTTCTGGTATGTTGGAAAGCGTATCATAATCAATGCATTGCATGATTTTACTAACTTGTTCAATATTCACAGTGAAACCAGTTACCGATTTGATACTTTCGGGTACAAGTGATTGCTTCTGACGGATTATATTTAATCATCAACCCTGGGGTCGCCGGCTATCATGTTCACTAGCCATATCAGCTATTTGAAGTGACAAGTGGTGACTGATTTTTAAACTTACGCCTTTTTTATAACAGTTATAATTTGACTCTGTGAAAGCCTGTCAATAAAGACGAGTGAATATAAGATGTGTAGAGCAAATTTTTTAATCATTTATTTATTCCTAAAAAAGTCAACAGATGGCGCTGTAATCATTCTTCGCCACCGTGCTAAAATCCGCGCGTGTTTCTAAAAACCATGTAAGCACATGTTTGAGAGAGTCAGCTTTCTCCAATAATTTCTTAATCATACTGGCCACCACACACAATTTCTACGTGGCCACATCGGTAGTGCTTGCTGCTATCGCCTGCACTTCTTGAATTCGAAACTACTAAGATCCAAACTTTCAATAAAAAAATTAATTTGCGGAATTATTTTTTTCGAAAATAAGTCCGCAAAGTTCATAAAATTTTCTCGAGTCCATCTACAATTTTGTTTCCACTCAAAAACAGATTGGGAAATTCCAAAATAAAAATAGCGGATGAAAATGATTACCCCAATATTTAAAAACAGCTTCGTCGACAACGACGTGAAGATGACGTTATGCCATGTCTACCAGTAGCGTAAGTGGGAAAAAAATGACGAGTGAAAATATATTTTATTCTTGTGAGAATCTTACTTCAATATTGAGTGTCACAAAAATACACGGAACTGTGTTTCGTCAGAGTAAAACGGACGTGTTGCAAATTTGAAAGTATGTTTCATGAACATTACAACAATAGTAAAAATTATATTGGCTGAGAAAGAGGTTCGACAATTAAAATAGACAAGCACCAGGAGGCACTGCCAAAGTGACACAAACGTCAGACCAAAATATTATATTTAATGTTAAATAATCTGCATATTTCCTGGGTTTGCCTTCGGTTCATTATTAAAATTCTGAGAATCGCACTGTGAGATTTGAAATGTCACTTGAATTTCCATTAACATTGATTGGTTTTATCGATTTATTATTCTGAGATACTGATATCGGGAAACCAGAATATGTCTAAGTCGCGAATTATTGTGTAAATTGCTCTTGCTGGTTTGCTGCTGTATGGGTGAGTTGGTGATTGTTGTCCGGTGTTTTCCATCTTTATACTTAAAATGATATTGAAAGGGATTTGATTTTGATACATTTTCTTGCCACGAAACTCCAGTTACGTATGCAATAGCACCACAAAGAAAAGAGAATCATGCTATTATAACTTCAATTGGACAATAGGAAAAACAGTGCTTTTCATTACCTTTGAATTAGTTTTATCAGCCTAAATTTTGTCTTAAGTGTCAGTGCCAAAACGAAGTGTAAGGCCGGCTGTCAAACTTTTTGAACTGCCCGTAAAATGTCTTTCTAGAAAGTGGCTTGTTGAATCTGTCCACAAGTAAGGAGTGTAAATCATGTTGAATCTCTCAAAGCTGGTAAACGGAACGTGTTGGTTCTCCAGAAGGTTGCTCACAAAACGTGATGGATCTCTCGAAGGTTTCTTTCGATATATTTCGATATGAAAGACCATTCAATTTGGATTTATGCAGCCCAAAAGTCAGGTAATTCGATGCTGTGTTTGGAATGCATGCGTCAAATACTCCGGCAGACAGTTTTGGTACACGGATGAAGGAAAAAGTGAACAAATGTCATATGTCTTTGGTACTTCCGATTGACAGTGAGATTCCGCAGTTCAGCCGAAAACTTTCTTTGCCTGCGATTACAGTTCTGGATGTCATTCGCTCTTTCTAAAGGCCGCAAGAAGAGTATATGACCTCCGTAATAGAAAGGTTTGCAGCATAAGGAACAAAGATTGCCCACCGATGAGCCAGTGGATTATGGCCACCTACCTAATAAGCTACAGGACCCCCTTTAGCCCGCAAAAGAGCGGCTACTCGATGACTTCGATGAGGTGGCAATAGGCATCCTGGGGTATCTGGTATCATAATATCAACAGCAAGTCCTCCAGTTCCCGTACCTTTCGGGGTGGTGGTGATTTAGCGCAAACCAGTTTTCCCAAGTCGAATAAAAAATGTTCGATTGGGTTCATGTCAGATGAATTTGGAGGCCATCACTACAACAGAAAGTCGCCAGCATGTTCCTCGAACCACTCCCTGAGAGTTCTGGCAGGGTGGCATGGTGCATTATCCTGTTGGTAATGGCCATCACCACCAGGGAACACTGTTGCGATGAATGGGTGAACTTGTTCCGTAACGATGTTCAGACACCTAACAGCTGTCAGGGATTGTGCTAGTGGGATAATGGGGCCTAAAGTGTCCCAAGAAAACATAGCCCACAACATAACGCCGCCACCACCGGCCTGTTTCCGCCTAACAGTGAATCCAGGTGCTATAGCCTCCGTTGGTAATCGGCGTATCCGCGCTCGGCCGTTTACGTGATGCACCAGGAATCTCGATTCGTCAGACCAGGCCACTTTCTTCCAATCATCCACGGTCCAATCTCGATGATCTTGGGCCCATTTGACGCGTTGTAGGGGATGACGTGCAGTGAGCCTGGGAACCCGGCTGGGTCTTCGGCTACGCAGGCTGATGCGCAGAGGTTGCGATGAACTGTGTGCTGTGACACATTGCACTGATCAACACCGTTGTAGCTGCTGGCGTTTTGCCGCATTATGCCTCTGCAGTCGCTGTGAGCAATGCGCGAAAGTCTCCGCTCCCCTCTGGCACCAACGAGCTGCGGACGACACAAGGCTGGACGAAAGTTAGTCGTTTGGCCATCTGTGCACCACTTTTGATGCGTACTCAACACAGCTGCACGTAAACAACCCACGAGCTGCGCCATTTCCGAGATCGTAGTTCCGAGGGGCCGTGCCATCAGAATTTGTCCTCCATGAAACTCCTATAAACGGGAGCTTTTCCCATTCTGTCTCCAAACACTCTACTAACCAAAAGCCGATCCTCGGGTTGTATATATGCTGGCTGCTTTGTGAACTTTATCTGCGACACAGTTCGGTCTCCTGGCGCGCTCATTTCTCTAGTTTGGGGTTGTCATAATGTAATCGCTCATCGGTGTATGTTAGAATAATAATGTCCACTAGAAACTGGTTAATAATATCCTAAATGTTTCAATGAAAGCTTATTATTGGGAAGCAATTGGATTTTTGAAGATGAGAGAGTGCAGCAAATGATTTGTATTCTTGCCCACTAAATACTTATCTATGAACCAGGTGAAGTGACGTATTATTCTTGCAATGTGCAATTCCCGTTCTGAATCCGATCATAACGTGACGTCATCAATGTCCGAAGAAACTACCCATACTAGCGAAGGACGAAAAAACATAATTGAAACAACAAAAACGTATTAACAAACTTAAAGGAATGACAATAAAAACAAGTCTGATGGTTGAAGATATAGTCGTCAAGATCTCCAATAAAGGTATTGGGTAAGTTTTTGGGTTCGCGAAATTGTAAGTTTGCAGTTTGGGTGTAAATTATTCGTCGACATTGTCTCAGGTTTTCAACAAAAACCTCTTCCTCTTTTAGGCACTTTTTTCAAACAGCAAATGGCCAAAGAGAGAGGTCGTGAGCGGAAAATAATCAGGTTTTCCACTTCCGTAAGGTCCAGTGGCGTTGCGAGCCATATCTATGGCGCAAGTAACGTTACTGAAATCATCGATATTATTGCATATAGCACAGTGGATGTTGCGGAAGAAATATTTTCCGTCAAATATAACGGGTGCTTTGTAGGATTCACACTTCCTTTTCACTTCCTCGTCTGTCCATTCAGAGTTGCACTCGCCGCGGATATCTGATCGGCATTTCTGAACAATTGCAGAAGAGAAATGGTCCGGCTTAGAGATGAGGAAATGTACCGGACGTCCAAGAAACCATTGTTTCGCGAATGGATCATATTCCAACAACAGAGGAACCGTGTTGTTTTCCATAGACTGCCTATCAGAAGAATTTACGAAATAGTTCAGTTCAACGTTCCAGAATATACTTTCACTGTCGTCACTGTTGCATCGGGCGCAGAAGTAATTTTTGTACGTTAGCCCGCTCGAAGGATTCGTCACAGGAGTGATTTCCAACGGATCTCCCAGAAGAACGCTCGTGCTTTCACAGAGTTGCTTAATGGAATTTTCATTATTCCATGTGCTGCTGCAACTAGAGATCATCAGCATGCTTTCGTCACTATGGTACAATTTCGAACAAATAGTTCTGGAGAAAATCGACGCTGTATCTAGGAACTGGGAGTCAATGCAACAGCTGGCTTTCTTCATGCAAGAGGCATCACAGGTACACTGATAACTAATAAACGGATTTTTTGCCGATCGATTTAAGCATGTGTCCAGCGGAGAGCAGTCGGGACCAAGATCTTGAAGTTCCTTGTAAAGAAGGCCGTGTATGAAAGTTAAAGAAGTGCTTCGTAACAGGAGAAAATAAAGTCCTGTATAGAGAAATTCAGATTGACGTGAAAGCATCGTTCGGAGCCTGATTACCAGATTTTCCGAAGAACTGAAAAAAACAAAAGCAGTGTCAGAATTCTATGCGAGCATTTTACACAATAAATTTAAAATAACATATCAGAATTGGCAGAATGCTACCTTTTGATTAACTGCAACGTACAAAAGCGGTCGAGACATTTTTTACTTAATTTTGAGGTTTAACAACTACCCTGATAGCTCTGAAGGCTATAATTTAGGGCCACTGTCTCCCGGAAAGAGAAAGATCCAGCGCCTCATGGCAAGCGCTCCACCCATGCCTCATCCGAGACTTGAGCTCTGACTCATACGACTGCTCCGAAGTCCGCGCTTCAGACGACTCGGTCACTGAGGCGACTATGCTTGTTAGCAACCGACTTTAAAATACACTTGCGTGCAGAAATTAAGAACGAGATGGTTTTTCGAATGTAACGTCGTGCAGAATTGCTCCACGTCGACTCAAATCATACCATAAGATCCCCAAGATGTAAGAATATGGGACAAGTGAGCAAAATCGTCCAAACAAAGAATCCAAAGGATACAAAGGCACTATATTGAAAAGGTAGCTTCGAGCACAACTGGACAGAACACAGAAAGGTCCATGTGACAGACGGCTGCCAAGAAACATCCAGTCTTTAGTAGGGGATGTGATCACCCCTGACTGCGTTGCAGGATTTACAACGTCTGTCCATGCGGAGGTCGAGGTTGTCAAGGAGCTGTTGAGGCATCGCGGCCCATTCCTCTTGTAGCGCCAATCGCAGCTGCAGAATCGTTGCTGGCGGCTGGTGACGTGCCGCCAAGCGTCTCCCGAGAACGTCCCACACGTGTTCGATTGGATGTAGGTCCGGGGACCTTACGGGCCAATCCATGCGTGGACTATCTACACTCTCCAACAGCTCTGCGACAGCCACTGTACGATGAGGTGAAGCGTTGTCGTCCATGAAGAGGGACTCAGGACCCACAGCACCTCTAAACAGACGCACGTGAGAAAGGAGAACCTCGGTACAATAGCGGCCACAAGTGACTGAACCTCCTTGGAAGGTGTGGAGGTCAGTATGGCTACCAAGCATGACACCGCCATAAACGAGAACTATGCCACCTCCAAACCGGTCCCTTTCGATGATGTTGGAGGTGCGATTGCGTGTTCCCTTCTATCTGCAGATTGTATACGTCCAGAATCGTTCGTCAGACTAAATCGGCTCTCATCCGTAAAGAGAACTCGAACCCATTGCTGATGTGTCCAGTTCTTGTTTTCCTGGCACCACAGAAACCGCCGTCCCCGATGAGCAGGCGTTAATGGCACACACCGTACTGGTCGTCGCGGAAATAGACCACCTTTGTGCAGCATTCTGGCCACAGTAAAGCGCGATAACGGACGTCCAGTTGTCTGTTCCATGTGCCTTGCGATTTCTCCCCCTGTCTGCCGTCTGTCTCTTCTCGCCTGTAGGACAATATACCGTTCGTTCGCCGCCCTGGTTGCTCATGGACGACCACTGCTAAACTTTTGGAAAGCTGTTTCTGTCGTTTGAAATGCTCTCCAAGCTCGTGAAACGATGCTGTGAGTGACCCCGAACTCCTCGGCCACACTAGTCACACTTCGACCTTCTTCCAACTTCCCAATAACGCGACCTCGGGTAAAGTCATCCAGATGTCGTCTACTGGATTGCTTGTTGGCCATATCACACGGTGGCAGCAACTCGACGTCGTTCAGACCGATGTACACCTTGCAATAGCTTTCACTGAATGGCTGAGCGTACACCGCCCGTGTGTTTTATACCCTTCCAACACTCACCCCCTACGTCATGCTGCATAAATGCACATTCCCTACCGTACCGGACCCTAATCTATCTCCTGAGTGGTCTTTCGGTCCGTTCTGCCTGCTCGTTCCGCTGTTATGCTAATTTCTCCTATCCGTCCATAATTTTTACTGCAAATACATCAGCAGTAGAATTTTTTACTTATGCTCTCTGGTGGCCAAACCATTCTTTACCAAATATTATAAATTATATAAAAAACATTTTCTATGAGGAGCTGTATGCAATACAGGAAGATGTTTTCAAATTGGAGTTTTAGAAGGAGAAATAATGCAGAAAACCCAATTTATCTTTCGTACCCTAGCGGAAAGTCTATGGTTTTCTTGAAAATTTTTGAATTTAAATGAACATTTTTTCGCATCAGACACACTATTCAACAAACAAGGAATTTTTCAAATCGGACTTCTAGAAGGAAAGATATTGACAAAAATAAGATATACATCTACGCCACCTGGCGTAGACCTTGCACTATTTTAAGAAGAAAATATTCCTAGAAGGTTTGTCGACGTGAGTAGTATCGGTCCACAAACGAATTTTTTTCAGTCATGATTTTAGAAGCTCAGATTTTTCTTCAAATACATCAGAAGTATTATATTAACTTAACTTTGTTTATTGTTTCCTATGTTTACGCTAAGAAATCGTCTCCTTTTTCGCTGGACTTGCGCATGAGCAAATACCTGACCTTACGTCACTGAATTTAACTGTATAACCCTGTAAGTTTCAACACTCTGTTGGTCATTCATCTGATGATGGGAGTCGCAGGCGACCCCGAAAGATCTTATGTTCATGTATCACCCATGTGCTGTTTTAATTCTCATTAAAGTTTTAAACATCATATGGTTTTAGATTTCACTATCACACATCGTGCTACGACGGCTGTTTTCACTATTCATGATTTTATCCAGCACGAAAACCTGTTTTGCTTTATCAGAAGTGGAAATTATGACTTACGCCCCATGGTGGCCAAACTATATTTTCCCCAAATTAGAAATTATATGCAAAGGGTTTCCCATCAGGAGCTGTATCTGGTGCAGAAAGAATTTTTCAAATCGGAGTTTCAGAAGCAGAGATAAAAATTTTGAAACCTGTCACTGCGGAAACTCTATCCAATAAAAAAAGATTCTTTTTTAAATCGGACCCTTCATCATCATCATCATCATTGTCAACCATTATCAATCCACTGCTGGACGAAGGTCTCCCCAAGTTTCCTCCACAACGGTCTGTCTTGTGCCAGTCTCCTCCATGTCACTCCCGCATACTTTCGAATTTCATCCACCCATCTTCCATGTGGTCTTCTTCTGGGTCTTTTCCTGTCCCTTGGAATCCAAACTAAAATTTCGGCTGTCCATCGATGGTCTGTTCTTCTGGCAGTATGTCCAGCCCATTGCCATTTCAGGGATTTAACTCTGATCATGATGTCTTCCACTCTTGTCATTTTCGGATCCACGTGTTCCTCTTCTTATCTCTCCTGGTTACACCACGCATGCAGCTCTCCATGCTGTTTTGAGTTGTCTGCAGCCTTTGTATGTCTCTTTTAGCTAAGGTCCACGTCTCTGCACCATACGTAAGCACTGGAAGGATGCATTGATCAAACACTTTTCTTTTAAGACATAATGGCATATTGCTCTTGAAAATTATGCTGTTTCTTCCAAAAGCTCTCCAGGCAAGTTTTGTACGCCGATTAATTTCTTCACTAATGTGACCCTCACTTGATATCTGCTGTCCAAGATAAACGTACGTGTCTGTTATCTCCAGCTTTTCTCCATCAATCGATAAATCTTCATTTCTTGTAAAAGCATTGAACATCACTTTTGTCTTCTGAAAGTTCATTTTAAATCAAACTTCTTTACTCTTGTCAGCAAGTTCCTGCATCATACTCTGTAGCTCCGATGGGGTAGTTGCAAAATGACTATGTCATCAGCAAAACGAAGGTGGGTTAGATAATCTCCATTAATCTTTATCCCTTTGTTTTCCCAGTTCAGTGATTGAAAGACATTTTCCAATGTAGCATTAAAGAGCTTCGGAGATATGGTGTCACCTTGTCTCACTCCTTTTCCAATTTTTATGTGTGTTGTATTTTCAAATAGCAGAATCTTTGCACTTGCATTTTCATAGATGTTATTAATAATATTAATGTATGCATCTTCAATACCGCAGGATTTCAGAGCCATTGCAACTGCTGATGGTTTCACCGAATCAAAGGCTTTTTCATAATCGATAAAAGCCATGCACAATGGAAGTTCATATTCCCTCGCTCTTTCAATTAGTTCTCTCAGTGCGTGGATATGATCTGTGTGCTATAGCCACTCCTGAATCCAGCTTGTTCTCTCGGTTGAGCCATGTCCAGTGTTACCTTCAAGCGGTGTGAAAGAACTTTAGTGAAGATTTTATAAACCACTGATAGGAGGCTGATAGGCCTGTAGTTCCTGAGATCCTCAATGTCACCTTTTTTATGTAGCAAGATCATTGTAGCGTTGTTCCAATCCTCAGGAATTTTCCCTTCATTAAGGCATCGAGTGAAAATTTGGGCGAGTACTGTTTCGATTTCTCCACTTGCTTCTTGTATGATGTCTACAGTAATTCCATCTTCTCCTGGAGCTTTTCCCCGCTTCATGTTCTTGATTGCATGTGCAACTTCTGCTGGAAGGACTGGAAGAACTCTGGTACCTTTCATGATGCTTGGAGTACATGTATCATCCCTTTCATATAATTTGGAGTAGAAATCTTTCACTCTTGTCAAAATTTCGCCTCTATTTCTTGTTACAGAACCATCTTCTTTTCTCAGTGCCATAATCTGCTTTTTTCCCTTACTGAGATGTCCCTTTGCTATCTTTAGGCTTTGGTTGTTTTCAATTGCTTTCCTTACTAGTTCACAGTTGAATTTCCTTACGTCTTCAGTGATACCTTTTCGTACTGTCTTGCATAGCTCTATATATTCCACTTTGGAAGTCACACCTTCTTTAGTTGTCCTCATCTCTCTTCTTTTTTGCATCAACATTTTGGTTTTTCCTGATAATTTGTTCACATGCAATTTGTTCTTAGACCCAGCTAATTTTGTTGCTGTTTCCATAAGAGCTTTGGTTACTTTTCGGGTGTGGTTCATTTGCCCGACGTTTACTTCACCGAAGGGTCACTTGACCGAAAATCACTTCACCGAAAAAATTGTTTCACCGAAAGATCACTTGATCGAAGCGTTCATTTCACCGAAGGGTCACTTGATCGAAAGGTACATTTCACCGAAATGTCACTTGATCGAAAAGTTCATTTCACCGAAAGGTCTCTTTACCTAAAAGTTCATTTCATCGAAAGGTCATTTCACCGAAGGGTCAGTTTATCGAAAACGCTAGATTTCATTACAGGATCTGTTGAAGCATGGTGCAAGTTTGACAGACAGACCACCGAAACGTTAGGGATCATACTCAAATTGCACTTTTGATTTCTCCGTGTCACAGAGAAAGCAAAGATTTAGTTTTAAGGCAAAAATAATTAATTTTAAGTCCCTATGCCTCGGCCTAGGCCTTTTTAGCAAGTTTTATCATGTTCATACGTTTTTCATAAAAATCATGTTCAGTGCTCATGTTCATAAATAGTTTATATGAAAAGTCAAGTTAATAACGTTGCACATTTATTCTGGCAAAAAAGAATCAATATTAGGGCCGTAGGCCTCGCCAAAGGCCTTTTTAGCAAATTTTAACCGTGCGTGCTCATGTTCATAAGGTTTACATAACAACTCAAGTAAATGATGTTGTACACTTATTTAGGCCAAAAGAATCAGTCATAAAGCCCACGGCCTCGGCTTAGGCCCTTTTAGAAAATTTTAATCCTGCATGCTCATATTTATAAGGTTTACATAAAATGTCAAGTTAATAATGTCGCACATTTATTCAGGCAAAAAGAATCAATATTAGTGCCGTAGGCCTCGCTTAGAGCCTTTTTAGCAAATTTTAACGGTGCGTGCTCATATTTATAAGGTTTACGCAAAAAGTCAAGTTAATGATGTTACACATTTATTCAGGCAAAAAAGAATCAGTCTTAAAGCCCTAGGCCTCCGCTTACGCCTTTATAGCAAATTTTAATCGTGAGTGCTCATATTTTTAAGGTTTACGCAAAAGTTAAGTTAATAATGTTGCACATTTATTCAGGCAAAAAAGAATCAATATTAGGGCCGTAGGCCCTAAGCAAACCTTTTTAGCAAATTTTAACCGTGCGTGCTCATGTTCATAACGTTTACATAACAACTCAAGTTAATGATGTTGTACACTTATTCAGGCCAAAAGAATCAGTCTTTAAAGCCCTAGGCCTCGGCTTAGGCCTTTTTAGAAAATTTTAATCCTGCTTGCTCATATTTATAAGGTTTACATAAAATGTCAACTTAATAATGTCGCACATTTATTCAGGCAAAAAGAATAAATTTTAGGGCCCTAGGCCTCCGCATAGGCCTTTTTAGCAAATTTTAATCGTGCGTGCTCATATTTATAAGGTTTACGCAAAAAGTCAAGTTAATAATGTTGCACATTTATTGAGACAAAAAAGATTCAATTTTAGGGCCCTAAGCCTCGGCTTAGGCCTTTTTAGGAACTCTAAACGAATTTCGCGAAAACGTTCCATGTAAGCCAAGCGAGAATTGTGCTATTAATTGAAGAAATTAATTGCCGATGATCCGAGGTACACTTGGTTTGAGGGAACTGTACCCCGAACTTCCGTAGTATTATATTCTGTGCCGCTGGAGTCTGTCAGTGTATCCAGGATGTTCCCCTTGAAGTGTCTGCGAAGTCCGTGAGCTTTGGGAGGGGAGCTTTCCCCCAAAATGTTAAAATGGACGTAGTGCTGTAAACATTAGAACCTTGCTTTATATAATGATTCTGTACACGATCACGAATTTTCAGGAGGGTGGGACGAATTCACCCTCCCCCAAGTTTCTAAGAGCGCAGACAGGTGTTCAAGGTAAGGGATTTGCTCGCAATATCTATGCTTCATGTTGTGTTTAGTGCCAAACTATGTGTGCCCTTCCCCCTTCCCCCAGAAATTTGGTGAAGTCTGTAAAAGGGATACGAGGTGCTTGGTTATGAGGGCTCTACCCCCAACTTCCGTAATTTTATATTCTGGACCTCTGGAGTCGGTCATCAGTGTATCCTCGATGTTACCCCTGAAGAGCTCTTGGAAACGGGGGGGGGGGTTCAGTTTCACTCCACATTCCTGAAAATTCATGGTCGTGTGCAGAATCATTATATAAAGCATGGGTCTAATGTTTACAGCTCTACGTCCATCTTAACATTTTGGGGGAAAGCCAACCCCCCCCCAAGATGACGGACCTCGCGGACGCTTCAAGGGGAATATCCTGGATACACTGACAGATTCCAGCGGCCCCGAACATAATATTACGGAAGTTGGGGGTACACCCTCCCAAAACTAAGTGTACCTCGGATCCTCGGCAATTTTTTCTTCAAATTAAAGTGCAATTCTCGCCTCGCTTGGCTTACATGGACCGTTTTCGCGAAATGCGTTTGGAGTTCCCAATTCAGTTCTCAATATATGCCCAGAAACGGCAATCTTTACCCCCCCCCCCCCCCTCTTGATTTTTTTAACTTGACATTTTTATGTAAACTTATGAACAAGCAAGATTAGAATTTTCTAAAAACGCCTAAGCTAAAAAAAAAAGAAAAAAAGCCCTAAGGGCAATAAAATTTATTCTTTTTTGCCTTAATAAATGTGCAACATTATTAACTTATTAACTTGACATTTTATGTAAACTTATAAACCAGCAAGATTAGAATTTTCTAAAAACGCCTAAGCTAAAAAAAAAAAAAAACGGCCTAAGGGCAATAAAATTGATTCTTTTTTGCCTGAATAAATGTGCAACATTATTAACTTGACATTTTATGTAAACCTTATGAATATGAGCACGCTCGATTAAAATGTTCTAAAAAGGCCTAAGCTGACCTTGGGCCCTAAAATTGATTCTTTTTGCCTGAAAAAATGTGTAACATTATTAACTTTACTATTTATGTAAAGCTTATGAACATGAGCAAGCACGATTAAAATTTGCTAAAAAAGGCCTAAGCGAGGCCTATGGCCCTAATATTGATTCTTTTTTGCCTCAATAAATGTGCGACATTATTAACTTGACATTTTATGTAAACCTTATAAATATGAGCACGCAGGATTAAAATTTTCTAAAAAGGCCTAAAACGGAGGCCAAGGGCTTTAAGACTGATTCTTTTGGCCTGAATAAGAGTACATCATTAACTTTAGTTTTTATGTAAACCTTATAAACATGAGCACGCACGGTTAATATTTTCTAAAAAGGCCTAAGCCGAGGCCTAGGGCCCAAAAATTGATTCTTTTTTGCCTGAATAAATGTGCAACATTATTAGCTGGACATTTTAAGTAAACCTTATGAATATGAGCACGCACGATTAAAATGTTCTAAAAAGGCCTAAACCGAGGCCAAGGGCCCTAAAACTGATTTTTTTTTTTGTCTGAATAAGTGTGTTTACATAATAACTCATTAACTTGAGTTGTTATGTAAACTTCATGAATATGAGCTCGGGGGATTAAAATTTGGCAAAAAGGCACAGGTCTATCTATGACTTATAATTAATGTTATATTTCGAAAAACCTACTTATGGGGAGGTGTTTAAAAGAAATTAAAAGTGTATTTTTTACAATCCAATAATGTTTAGGTGACCAGTTTTTTAAAAACCAGCACCATACTCCAACAGATCTATAACAACAAAATTCTAAGTTTTCGATAAACTGACCATTCGGTGAAATGATCTTTCGATATAATGAACTTTTAGGTAAAGTAATCTTTTCGAGTGAAATGAACTTTTCGATCAAGTGTCCTTTCGATGAAATGAACTTTTAGGTGAAGTGATCTTTCGGTGAAATGAACTTTTCGGTCAAGTGACCCTTCGATGAAATGTACCTTTCGATCAAGTGATTTTCGGCGAAGTGATTTTCGGTCAAGTGACCTTTCGGTCAAGTGAACGATACCCTTACTTTTCTGTTAACTTCAGAAATATCCACTTCTTCCGATGTTAGGCCTTCTAAAGCAGAGAATCTGTTCTTCAGTTCCAATTTGAAGGTATTATGGTGTTTTTTAAGGTTGGTTATGTCAATACATTTTGTTTGTCTTATGAGCTTGCTACGTTCGAGTTTAGTGTTGAGGTGAATCTTACATCTCACCAATCTATGGTCACTGCCTGTGTTGAACTTGTTTAGTACACTGCAGTTTTCTATGACGAATTTTTTGTTACACATAATAAAATCAATTTCACTTGTCGTCCCATTTGGATGTCTCCATGTCCATTTCCTGTGTGGCTTTTTCTTGAAAAAGGAGTTCAAGATGAAAAACCCTTCTGCCTCTGCAAACTCTACGAGAGTATTTCCACGCTGGTTTCTGTTGCCGTGACCGAATTTACCTACTGAAGTTTCATTCTGTTGCCGTTGCCCTATTTTTGCATTGAAATCTCCCATAATTATCTTCAAGTGCTGCTTACCTTTATTATTTAGATCACGAATTTCCTCATAAAATTCTTCAATTTCTTCTTCAGCATGACTTGTGGTGGGTGCATAAGTTTGAATAATCTGAGCCTGGTATCTTCTCGAGAGTTGGATAACGAGTCGTGCAGCTCTGTCAGAGGAACTTTCAACTTCTACAACTTTATCCTTCAGTTTCTTGTTTATTATAAATCCAACACCACTAGTTCTGCCAGTATCTGTCCCACGATAGTAGAAGAGATGTCCACTTTTCAGTTCAATGAGATCTTCTCCTTTTCTCCTTACCTCACTTAGCCCGACGATGTCCCACTTGATCCTTTGTAGTTCCTCTTCCAATTCAAGAAGCCTTGAATCAGAAGATAGGGAGCGTCCGTTATACGTAGCCAAGGTCAGCATCAGATGGCAGCCTAGTCCGGTCCTCCGGGGATTCTTAGCACCCTCTGCCTTCATGTCGCACTGGCCGCTGCCTTGGCCAGGTACATTCCGGCTGCCGGAGACTGAGGGCCAAGATTTAAGTTGTGGAGTCATTTTGGAGGGGTTTGGCCATAACTCACCACGCTGGCCAAGCGGGTTGGTGAGTGTGGGATAACATTTCCTCTAATCCCGATGGTATAGTTATACCGCTATTGGCGGTCGTCAGAGCCCCTTTAGTGGGAACAGGATGTACCACGAGAAGGCGGGATTGACATTTGTCAAGGAGAGGCTGTGATGTTACGCATCACCTGACCTTACGGACCCTTAGACGCCGAGATATTGACAAAAATAAGATATACATCTACGCTGCCTGGAGGAGAAGCCATGCAATATTTTAAGAAGAAGATATTCCGAAAGGTTTTATCGACGGGAGTGGCATCGGTCAACGGAAGAATTTATTCAATCGACATTTTAGAAGCTCAGATTTCATGGTAAATACGTCAGAAGCAGAAATTAACGCTTACGCACCCCGGTGGCCAAAGTATTTTTTACCAAAAATTAGAAATTATATGCAAAAGATTTTCCACCAGGAGCTTTATCCGCTGAAGAAAACATTTTTGAAATCGGAGTATCGGGGAAAACATAATTTACCTTTACGCCCCCTAGCGGAAAATCTGTGGGTAACTTAAAAAAGTAACTATACCTAAAATACTCTTCGATATAAATGGAATCGGAAGATAAAAGAAATTTTTCAATCAGATGTTTAGAAGCAAATACAGCTGCATATGGAATAAAATGTACTTTGAATTCGACATCATCTGAATTTACACATTCTAGCGGCAAAATTGCACATCGTAAAAGACAAACGAAATAAAGGATCGTCATTCACATATTTCAAGTTTCCCAGTGCAAAAAGAATTTTTCAAATCGGACTAATAGTTGCAGAGATATGGTGTCTACAGGCGGACGGACGGACAAACCGATAACATAAGCACGATCTTTTATTTTTACAAAAGACGTGCTGAAAATATGTAGCTAATGTAGTGGCGTGATTATTTAAGTTCATGCGTGCCGGTGAACAATTAGTACTTCGCCTTCAGAATGTTTGAAGACAAATCTATAAAACCGCTTATACGCGAGATAAGTACCACTACTGTTGCTCTGAAGTAAAAGCAAGAAAGATGACACCGAATTTTCGGGTGTTATAAGCACGTCTTTTGAATCCGTTCTGAAGCAAATTAAATTTATCAAAGCTATTCAAAGACAATGGAACCGGTATGGGAAACAATAGTATCTGACGGAAGAAATAAGTTTTTCAATCTGGTTTTTAATCCCTCAGATATTGTTGTAAACGGAATCGTGAGCTTACGCCCTCTGGTAGCAGACTTGTGCGTTAAAAAAAACATGAATTTATATCAGAAACATTTAGCACCGGAAACACTCTCCAACGCCTAAAGAATTTTTCAAATCGGACTCTTAGAAACAGAGATATCGACAAAAATAAGATGTGCCTTTACGTCCCCTGGTGGAAAAACCATGGATTATTTTAGGAAGAAAGTATTATCAAAAGGTTTTTTCATATGAGCGGTATATGTCCAAGAAAAAAAAAGTTTAGTCGTGTTCTCAGGAGCCCAGATTTTGGTACAAATACATCAGAAGCAGAAATTAACACTTATGCCCCCTGGTGGACAAACCATACTTTACCAAACATAAGAAATTATGTGAAAAATATTTTCCATCAAGTCTTGTATGCGATACGGGAAGAATTTTTCAAATCGGAGTTTTAGAAGCAGAAATAACACTGACAACGAAATTTACCTTTTTGCCCCGTAGCGGAAAGTCTATGATTTACATGAAAATTTTAATTTACAGAAAAAACATTTCGAATCGGAAACACTATCCAACAAAGAAGAATTTTTTGAAATCGGACTCCTTGAAGTAGATATATTGACAAAAATAAGATATACATCTACGCCCCCTGGCGGAGAAACTGCGGAATATTTTAAGAAGAAAATATTCCGAAAGGGTTTATCGATGTGAGTGACATCAGTCAACGAAAGAATTTTTTCAATCGATATTTTAGAAACTCAGATTTTATGGCATCAGAAGCAAAAATTTACACTTACGCACTCTGGTGGCAAAAGTATTCTTATTCAAAAATTTGAAAATATATGCAAAAGATTTTCCATCAAGAGGTGTATCCACTGAAGAAAAAAATTTCAAATCGCAGTTTTAGAAGAAGAATTATCGGGGAAAATGTAATTTACTTTTACGCCACCTAGCGGAAAATCTATGCGTAATTTGAAAAAAGGAACTGTATGCAAAATACTCTTCGACATAAATGGAGTCGAAAGATAAAATAATTTTTTCAATCGGATGTTTAGAAGCAAATATGTGGAATAAAACGTATTTTTGAATTCGACATCATCTACATTTACGCCCTCTAGCGGCAAAATTGTACATCGTAAAAAAAACCGAAATGAATGATTATCATTCGCATATATCAAGCTTTCCAAAACAAAATAAATTTTTCAAATCGGACTAAAAGTTGCAGAGATATCGTGGGTACAGACGGACGGACTGACGGACAAACCTGTAAAATAAGCACGATCTTTTTTTATAGAAGGCGTGCTAAAAAGGAAAAAAAAACAAACAAAAAAACCAGTGAAATATTGTTAGGACTCGA
The DNA here is from genome assembly GCA_039090855.1 of Macrothele yani. Taxonomy (NCBI): domain Eukaryota; kingdom Metazoa; phylum Arthropoda; class Arachnida; order Araneae; family Macrothelidae; genus Macrothele; species Macrothele yani. Next base: position 133,002,936 of record CM077010.1, on the reverse strand, counting down.
TCAAATTTTGGGTGACACATAAACTGAGATACCTATTTATTATGTATTCCTGCCCTTGTGACGTCAATGGCTTAATCCAACACATAAGAGGTCACGTGCAGAGATGGAAACGGGTCACGGGTCAACGGGTTAGAGAGTCTACTTGTCGACAATTTCCTGCAGGTTAAACAGGCCAGGCCAAGGTGTTACTGACGCGATTTCAACCCTGTTTTGTTTATTTTTAAAATGCAAACAAATAGAACATTTTTTTCGAAGGAAACTGCTCACGGTGGAGTTTCGTGTTCGATAGTGGTGCCCGCGGACTTAAAAGTGATAAGTCATGCATGTCCTCAAAAGGACGAGTGTCCCTTCGTTCAGTGAGGCAATGATGAAAACAACATCCAGATTTTTGTTACTGTGAAACATATTCTGAAGCTTTTTTTTTTTTTTTTAGTTGTAAGTTTAACGACCACCATGAGCAGCTCAATGGGCAATAAGCTGTCGCCCGTCCCTAATTTAGGGTCACTGGTTCCAGGAAAGGGAGAGAGCCAGTGCCGTAAGACAAGCACAACTTCCATGGCTCACCGGGATTCGAACCCGGACCCCTTTCGGACGAATGATCATAGGCCATCGCTTAGACCACTGCGCCACCGGGTCGGCTATTCTAAAGATTGATATGTTATAAAGAAAACAGCAAAAACTGAAATTAAACATACAACAAATTGCTTAAATAAAACAATTTTGGCTGTAGCGCCATCAAAATTACGTGGAACATCCTGAACATTATTGCGGAGTGACTTTTTGACTCACGCACATATGTTTCAAACATGTGAAAAATAGTTAGGTTATGTCTTGTACATGAAAGACAACAGTTTCAGTACTTCCTGTAAGTGTGTAAATTATATACTCCCATAATACATTTGTTTGATTTCCATATAACTCAAGATACCCACTACGGAGAGACTTTTTGAACACCCTATATATTATATATATACCGGGTGATCAGAATCGACCGCACAATAAACCTACCGGACGACTCCTCGTGGAGAAAGGAGCAGAAAACCGTTGTCCGTTGTACGATCGGACGTTGCATTCCGGAGATATACACTCCGAAAGTTTCGTGACGTCACATTCGGTAACGCACATGCTCGTTAAAGAGCGACGTGGATAGTTATACAGACGCACGTAACACAAGGCAATCAAGCCGCCTCGGTGGCGCAGTGGTCTAAGGCGATGGCTTCTGATCATTTGTCCGAAAGGGGTCCGGGTTCGGATCCCGGTGAAACATTGATGTTGTATTTGTCCTACGGCACTGACTCTCTCCTTTCCCTGGAACCAGTTGTCCTAAATTCAGGACGGGCAACTACTTATAGCCTACTGAGTTGCTCAACCACTAATTAAAAAAAACAAAAAACCAAGAAACATGACACCGAATTTTCCGGTGTAATAAGCACGTCTTTTGAATCCGTTCTGACGCAAATTAAATTTATCAAATCTATTCAAAGTCAATGGAGCCGCCCCGGTGGCGCAGTGGTCTAAGCGATGGCCACTGATCATTCGTCCGAAAGGGGTCCGGGTTCGAATCCCGGTGAGGCATGGATGTTGTGTTTGTCTTACGGCACTGGTTCTCTCTCTTCCCTGGAACCAGTGACCCTAAATTAGGGACGGGCGACTGCTTATAGCCCATTGAGTTGCTCACGGTGGTCGTTAAACCTCCAATCAAAAAAAAAAAAAAAAAAGTCGATGGAACCGGTATGGAAAACAATACATCTGCCGAAAGAAAGAAGATTTTCAGTCGGGATTTTAATCCCTCAGATATTGCTGTAAACGGAATCGTGAGCTTACGAACTCTTAGAAACAGAGATATCGACAAAAATAAGAGGTGACTTTACGTCCCCTGGTGGTAAAACCGTGCATTATTTTAGGAAGAAAGTATTCTCAAAAGGTTTATGCATATAAGCGGTATCGGTCCAAGAAAAAGAAAAAATTGTCGAGATTTCAGGAGCCCAGATTTTGCTACAAATACATCAGAAGCAGAACTTAACACTTATGACCCCTGGTGGCCAAACCATTGTTTACCAAACATTAGAAATTATGTGAAAAATATTTTCCATCAGGTCTTGTATGCGATACAGGAAGAAGTTTTCAAATCGGAGCTTTAGGAGCAGAAATAACGCAGAAAACGCAATTTATCTTTGTGCCCCCTAGCGGAAAATCTATGATTTACTTGTAAATTTTGAATTTATAAGAAAAACATGTCGCATCAAGAACACTATTCAACAAAGAAGGACTTTTTTAAATCGGACACTTAGAAGTAGAGATATTGACCAAAATAAGATATACATCTACGCCCCCTGGCGTATAAAGCATGCATTATTTCAAGAAGAAGATGTTCCTAAAAGGTTTGTCGACATGAGTGGAATTGGTCAACAAACGAATTTTTTTCAATCGAGATTTTAGAAGCTCATATTTTGCTGCAAATACATCAGAAGCGGAAATTAAGGCTTACGCCACCTGGTGGCCAAACCATTTTTTACAAAAATTTGAAATTACGTGCAAATGATTTCCCATCAGGAGCTGTACCCAGTGCAGAAAGAAGTTTTTAAATCGGAGATTTAGTAGCAGAGATATAGGGGGAAACGCAATTTACATTTAGGCCTCCTAGCGGAAAGTCCATGAATTACATAAAAATTTTGAAATTATATGAAACACATGTCACACTGGAAACACTATCCAACAAAGAAGGAATTTTTCAAATCGGACTCCTAGAAGTAGAGAAATTTACAAAAATAAGATGTACGTCTACGCCCCCTGGCGGTGAAACTATCAAATATTTTAGGAAAAAAATATTTCAAAAAGGTTTATCAATGTGAGTGGCATCAGTCCACGAAAGAAGTTTTTCAATCGATATCTTAGAAGCTCAAATTTTATGGCAAATACATCAGAAACAGAAATTAACACTTATGTCTTCTGGTGCCGAAGTATTCTTTACCAAAAATTTGAAATTATATATGCAAAAGATTTTCCATCAGGAGATGTATCCGCTGAAGAAAAGTTTCTTAAATCGGAGTTTTAGAAGAAGAGTTATCGGGAAAAATGTAATTTACTTTTACGCCCCCTAGCGGAAAATCTATGCATAATTTGAAAAAGTAACTACATCTAAAATACTCTTCGACACAAATGGAATCGAAAGATAAAATAATTTTTTCAATCGAATGTTTAGAAGCAACTATGTGGAATAAAATGCAATTTTGAATTCGACATCATCTGCATTTACGCCCTCTAGCGACGAAATTGTACATCGTAAAAAAAACGAAATGAAGGATCGGTATTTGCATATTTCAAGCTTCCAAATGCGAAAAGAATTTTTCAAAGCGGACTAACAGTTGCAGAGATATCGTGGGTTCAGACGGACGGACGCACAAACCGATAACATAAGCACGATCTTTTTTTACAAAAGACGTGCTAAAAAGGCAATGAACACATTTAAAAATGTGTCACGGGGTGGGTATGCAAATTCGAAGGATGTGGTGCAGTGAGACCGTCAGTTGTACGCCTGCGCGATACGGCAGGTAGGGATAAAAAGTGTTGGCGACGGTAGCAGGTAAGCTCATACTGCTTTGGTACATTTGACAGTAGTGTGGGTAGCGATATGTCGTACGTACAGTTTGATAGAGTAGTGTGACATGTAGCTCCTATTGGGGGAATGCCGTGGTTCAGCATTGCGTGCAGCAAGGGCCTACAGCGAGCGATACCCAGCACGACAACACCCAGACGACCATGTCATACGGTGGCTTGACCCTCGAATGCGCGACACAGGCAATGTCGCACCACGTCCAAGTGTAGACAGTGGCGCTGGACTCTCTGTGAGAACACCATCCCTCGAGGACGCCATACTAGAGTTCATAGAGGAGGAGCCAATGACCAGCAGCCGTGCGATCGCGCGACAGTTCGGTGTCCACCAAAGTACCGTACTTGCCGTTCTACACGACGAAGACCTGCATCCATAACACATCAGACGGGTGCAAGGCCTATTATCACAGGATTATCCTCGAAGACAGGCATGCTGTGAGTGGCTGCCGTTAATAGTTTCATCCGCCGGATCTTGTGGACTGATGACGCAAGGTTTACACAGCAGGGTATCTGCAACACGCATAATAGTCATGTTTGGGCATTGGACAATCCGCACGCAACACGTGAACACGCTGAACAGGTCCAGTGGGGTGTTAATATCTGGTGTGGTATTGTGGGTGATATCCTAGTGGGGCCATATCTTCTTCCTGAACGTGTTACGTCTGCCAACTACATGGTGTTCCTACGTGATGTTCGGCCGGACTTACTGAAACACGTAACATTGGCTGTTCTGAGCAATCTATGGTTCCGGCATGACGGAGCACCGGCGCATTACGCAGCAAATGTTCGCCAGTGGATGAATACGGAACATCCCTTTCGATGGATTGGCCGTGATGGTCCTGTCGCATGGCCCGCTAGATATCCGGATCTTAACCCATTGAACTTCTTCCTATGGGGTCATCTAAAGGAATTGGTAACTTAGTGGCCACCTTACACGCGGCCCTCGCAACTGTAACCCCTACTATGCTGCAGCGCGTGCAGATGTCTATTCCTCGGTGGGCTGCTGCCTGTTCCGCACTACAAGGTGTTCATTTTGAACACATGTTGTATTTTGACACGAATCCTCGTGTTTTATCATGTGTGCTGTAGTGGTACACATCAATAAATTACATGTTTCCTGTCAAAGTGATTGGGTAAGTTATTTCTAAAGTCTGTATTCTTACCGGATGTGACGTCGCGAAATTTCGGCGCGTATATCTTCGGAATGCGACGTCCGATCAGACAACGGTTTTCGGCTTCTTTTTCCATGAGAAGTCGTCCGGTAGGTTTATTGTGTGGTCGATTCTGATCACCCTGTATATACCCTGGCGGAAAGTGAAAAATGAACACCAAGAAGGAATGGGCGGACGATCATGAAATTTACATATGTTAATGGGATCGAGTTTACGTAGGTGTGATGTTAATTTCTGGACCAACCGGTGAGCGCTTACGCCACAGCACGGAATAATATGCAAATTATCGTCGGTGGTATTTAAGGAGTACGGCGAAGTGAATGTGATTAGTCCTCGGCGTAAGGACACGTGCAAAGACCATAAAAAAGCTGCAATGCCTGGACATGGAAGACGCGTACGATTTCAGCAGTTATCGGACTTTGAGCGAGGTCGTCTAGTTGGACACCGCGAGGCCGGGTGGTCATATCGTCGTATTGCGGAGCAAATTGGACGGGACGTATCGGTGGTGGTACGATGGTGGCGTAGATGGCCCGAGAAACATTCCCACACGAGAAGACGTGGAACCTGGAGTGACAGACCAACTGATGAGCGGACCGATCGACGCATAAGAAGAGCGGCGTTGTCAAGCAGAGCATCCACTGCGACGCAAATCCGAGCTGCCGTTGCACCTGAGGTGACTGTGCGAACAATCCGCAACCGTCTACTGGATGCAGGACTAGGTACACGTGTGCCTCTGGCATGTGTACCTCTGACTCCAGCCCACCGTCAGTAACGGCTGCAGTGGTGTCGCCAACTTCTGCACTGGAGAACGCAATGGCGATCTGTCGTGTTCAGCGATGAAAGCAGATTATTCTTGGGAGCCTCCGATGGCCGTATGCGTGCTCGCAGACAAACAGGGGAGCGTTTCCACACATTTGCATCCGCCGGCGACACACAGGGCCTACACCTGGTCTCCTGGTGTGGGGATCCATCAGCTATCACTCCCTTACACAACTAGTGTTTGTACCAGGTACGTTAAACAGCACCTCCTTCATCAACAACGTCATTCAGCCCGCTGTTGTGCCATTTGTGAGGTTGGTCCATCGTGGTGTTTTCCAGCAAGATAACGCACGCCCAAACACGGCACGTGCAACGCAACATGTACTTCAGGGTGTGAGACAACTTCTATGGCCTGCACGTTCACCGGATTTGTCCCCCATTGAGCACGTGTGGGATTTTATGGGACAACGACTTATCCGGTCTCCACGGCCAGCCACGACCATCCCGGATTTACGCGTCCAGGTTGAGGATGCTTGGACCTCAATACCCCAAAATTACATCCAACATCTGTACGACAGACTACATGCCAGAATTGCACAGTGTGACGCAGTCCATGGTGGTTCAACCTCGAACTAACCATGTTACATGGAAATGTTATTTTTCAGTTTACCAGCAAATACAGCTGTATTTTGCCATAATGTATTGATCACGTTATCCTCTGTATTCCGTTATTATGCTGTATACATTTCGTTGGTATCAGACGTCTCCTTCTTGGTGTTCTTTTTTCACTTTCCGCCAGTGTATATATGTATATATTAAAGTTCAAAGCAGACGTTTCTCCCGGTCAGCTTGTCTTCAAGGCAGTGACACGCTGCCATGGCCAGCCGCATCGCCAGGCCTATCGCCGATTGAAAATGTGTGGGATTCTACTGGACGCACTATCCACACTCCACCCCTACCGCACAAATTACATGGGATGGTTTATCGCAGGACACCTTCGGGAACCTGTACAACTCCATGCCGAGACGTCTGGCATGCTGTGTGAGCAAACATGGCGGCCCGACACCATACTGACAGACACTACTTATTGGCATGTAGCTCAAAAAATATTTCCCATATCAGTCTCAATGTTTAATCATTTATCGTTAGTGGAAACCTTTTACCATCCTCCCGAATAGCATTGCAATCCGACACATACTTCTAGGTGCAACTATTTTTTTGACGATGAGTTTACATCACTATTTATACAGAGGGCCTTATATGAAAGCATCAGTTTGTAAAGCCTCTTCGTGCCCAGGAATAGGAATAAGAGGTAATCTACTTACGTATGTACTCCTGAGGGATATATTATTCAAGAGAAAAATTGTAGCACGATGCAAAATCAGCACAATGTTAAATTACCACAGTTGAAGGGCTCCGGTGTAAACCAACCAACATTTCTGCCGTGAGATACGTCGATTACAAGTAGTAAAAAAATATAGACGTTTACACTTACCATAAATTGAACGTTGTATTATGGTGCCATATGTTTATATAAATGTGTAGTAAATACTCTAAAATGCTCAGATTACCACCGCCGTTGTTTTTCGTACGACAACTCATTTTTTTTTACAAAAATGTTTATAACGAAGTTAATTTGTCCGTCATTTTTGTCCACGCTGGGGCACGAACCCAGTCCCCTCATTCCGGAATAAGTCACTCTACCAATTGAGCTACGCGGATGTCCGTTCTGACTGCTATCTGCCTTTACGTAGTGTGCGTCCTGCTGGCAGGTACGTCACATGTTGGTCACCATAGTTTACGCCCAAACTCTTCAATTTCGCACTCTTAACAGCGTCCTAAAGAGCTGGCACCATCACACATGCGATCCTCTTTACCTGAGGGTAGGTGGTGCATACACGGCTGGAGGCAGAGCAACCTTTCAGCCCACGACGAGCTCCTTTTAATCAGTCTCACGGAAACCGTCCCAACAACAGATCCGTTTTCTTCGGAGGATTTTGGACAATTGCTGCTCAGTTTATGCCGAGTTCAACGCTCTTTCAGCTCATCATAAATATATGGTGCTTAGGAAAGTCCTTTAGCCTGGAATAACTTGCGAACGGAGTTATGCAAGTGAGATAACGGTATAGTTAAGTGATTATGCCTGATCGAATGCAACCAATAGCAGCGCCCCTAGTGGCGAACTGCGGAAGTTAGTCACTGCAAATCGAAAACAAAAAGAGATAGAGCAAAATTTCCAAAGACAAAGTTGTAGATCACCAATTAATTAGTACTAAACAATATCTGTTTCACACGGATAAGATAAATTGTCGCCTGAATATCCTAAAATGTCCGAAATCGATGCGCGACCTTCTGTGTGAACGTTTGAAGGGAACAGGCATAGGTATGAGCAAATACACATAATTTATTGCATAAATGCGTACTTATGTCAATACACTTTACTTTGATGACGTCAGACAAAACAAAAACAAAAAAGGCAAACTGGCGCACAGTGATAAAAAGTTAATGTCGAGGGTGTTCAAAGAGTTCGCCATTGCCCACGATACAGATATGTATTCGTGAAAGTAACTCTGCATGCACATTCCTCACCATGGAAGGTGTCACACTATTGCACGCATCTGTAACATGACGACGTAGATCCAGCAGACTTGCAGGCGCTGTTGCATACACCTGATTTTTTTACATAACCCCAGAAATCCAAGCTCGCCATTCTCACACAGCGTACGTAGACCTAAACTTCTGATCAGGGTACATCCTGCTACTGATTTTTATATCGTAAGTACGGTACAACGTCACAATATGCATTTGCATACGGCTACATTCGCGAAATGTAAATATGCATATTCGAATCGTCGCGCATCGATTTCGGGCATTGTAAGGTATTTAGGCAACAATTTATCTTATCCGTGTGAAACAAATGTTTTGTACTAATTAATTGATGCTCTACAACTTTGTATTTGGAAATTGTGCACTATCTCTTTTCGTTTTCGATTTGCAGTGGCTAACTTCCGCATTTCGCTACTAGGGGCGCTGCTATTGGATGCATTCGATTGGGCGCAGGCGCTTTACTACACCGTTATCCCACTTGAATAACTGTACCTCTCTTCGTTTGCAAGTTATTCCAGGCTAAAGGGACTTTCCTATGGACCCTGTATAAATCTCTCTGGCTGGCGTCTTCTTTCCTTCTCATACGTGGTCGACGTGCAACCGACAGACGGTATTGCCTGTTAGCCGGTTCTTGCTCATTTCCGTCTTTAGTTTAAAGTGCGTCCACTTACGGAAGCCGCTCTGCCTGTATACAAGATAATACGTTTGGCTCCAAATTCGCACCAAAAATCCTCAACAGTGCAAAAAAAAATAAAACTCCATATGAAGAAGCACAACACTCCTATGTTTCATATCACCATAACAACTCCATATCGCATCTGAATAAATAAGATTATGTATGTTCTAAGCTTTCGAAAGTACCTTATTATTTAAACTGTAAGTTAAAGAATTCCATTTTACATAGAGCCTTAGATTTTCTTCGATTTATTTGTCATTATTTGTTTAGATATGTAGTAAAAAAGTTTGTCCCATGTTTTAAGCCAACTACTTGATTAGTATCGTATACGGGAAAGAGATCGGTTTATTATGTTCAAATCTTTTCAAATGTCATCATTCATACAAATTAAAATCACGCAGTTAATGTTTGATGTACTTTGAAATCCACATTTAGGTAAGTTACTTATGCGTTATATAACTTTTAGGAATTAATTTCCAGCGTTTTGTTATCGTATAGATGTCGTATACTTACACAAGCAGGTCTCATTTAATCAACATCGAAATGCGTCTGCCATTTGCATTTCTTTCGGTCGTCCGCTACGCTGCTTGTTCTCCACTCTGCAATAATCTTTCTTGAATTTTACAAACCATTCACGACACCAGTTTGCATCTACAGCTTTCTCGCCGTATGCCGAACACATTCATTCTCGTTCTCCTTCAGTGATTTTCCTGAGAGTAAACATGCACAGTAGACAGTGACAAATATGCGCCTTGTTCTAGCACAACTAACCGTAAATGTGAGCTGTTTACCAACAAGTGTCACTCGGCGGAATGTTGCCACCTTACACACATAGCACGAAATTCTGACCAAAATTCACACTTCGCTCTCTTTTTTCTTTTTTTTTTTTGATTGGGGGAGGGGTTGGGGAGGTGTGTTAAAGACTACCATGAGCAACTCAGTGGGCAATGAGCAGTTACCCGTTCCGAATTTAGGGCCACCGGTTCCAACGAAGGGAGAGAGCCAGTGCCGTAACACAAATACAACATCCATGCCTCACCGTGATTTGAACTCGAACCCGGACCCATCTCGGACGAATGATCAGAAGCCATCTCTCAGAACACTGTGCCACCGGGACCGCTTGATTGCTTTGCGATACGTGCGTCTCCATAACTATCCACGTCGCTCTTTAACAAGCATGGGCGTTACCGGATGTGACGTCACGAAACTTTCGGCACGTGTCTCTCCGGAATGCGACGTCCGATCGGACAACGGGTTTCTGCTTCTTCCTCCAAGAGGAAGCGTCTATCTACATTGTGCTCCGAAAACTCTTACAGCCATCCACATGTTGCTCCGAAAACTTATACATACACTGAATAGTAAAGTATTCAGAGTTCAAACAGTCGGCCTTGCATTGTCATTACTAAAAGTAACATATGGGCACGCTCTGGTCCGTGTCACAAAATTTTGACGTCATTGTCAGAAACCAGTGGCGTTTGAAATACTCGCTGTGTTCGTGTAAAAGTTTAAGTAAGTGGAGAAACCAGCGTTAAGCTCTTACTCAGACGCAGAAGACATCGTGTCGCTGTCATTGCTTCTTCGATCTTAGCAGTTATGAACAGGGTAAAGAAATTATTACGTGATTATGGATCGGCCGACTACTAAACTCGATTTTTGGCATACATCATACGTAACAGGCGATGAAAATGTGTGGCACATGACACTGTCATACAAGCATGAAATATAACTTGCAGATGTTAATGGCTGCCTGATACGCATATGTTCTTGACATCGATTACATTAGGTGACCATTTGCACCAGCGCCATACCAGTTCTATTAACTACATGCACTCACAGTGGCAGCAAATTTTCAATCCTTCATGACAAGACACTCACGGGCAATAAGCATCAATGTACGCAAGTGTAACAGTAACACGAGTTGATGAAATTTTGCCTTGTCCTTTACAAGGAACGTATAGATTACTCGGATGCAATAACTCATACCAAACGTGGGAAAACCTCAGTGTTTGTCGGAATTCGGAAAACGTCGAATCCCGAGAGCACGATTAGCGGAAGTCCCGATTAACGATAGAAAAGAAATTACTGGTTACTTAAGAACAACGATCTCAAAGGTGTTTAGGGAATAGAAGACAAGCGGATCTTCCAGATCCAAAAGACATATACTTGGCAGGAAAACTTGGCTTGAAAAGCGAAACCGTCACAATATGAGAAGGATTAGCGGAAGATCGTATTTACCGCTAAATCGTCCTCACAAGTGCAACAATTGATTGCTGAATTCAAGGGCAACCAAAAGCAGTCCATTTTCGTACCGAACCGTATTTAGGGAGTCAAAGAAATTAGGTCCTGGAAGCAGACTTCCCATTCGTAAGCTGTTCGTCTCGGCAAATACCAAAAATCATCTTACAATGGCGCATAGAATGGACGGTTGATCAATGAAAGAAAGTGAAGTGGGCAGACTATACATTGATTTGCAGTGATGGTCGACCCAGAGTGTGGGGAGAGCCTCATGAAGTGATTGATCGAACATGCCTTGTGAACGTAAAGCCAAGCATCTGGAGGTGGTACCACGCTATGGGAGATGTTCTATTAGATACGGATTGGATTAGATAATAACAGCGGAAAGTAATATGGCATGGACCGAACATGCCTTGTGAACTTGTCCTAGTCATCCCTCTACCTCAGTGGCATAAGCGTTAGCTTCTGACCATTTGTTCGAGAGGGGCTAGGGTTCAAGTCCCGATGAGGCATGGGTGATGTTTTTGTCTTACGGCACTGGTTCTTTCACTTCTCTGGAACTAGTGGCCTTTATGCCACTGAGCTAGAGGGAGGACTAGGGCAAGTTCATGGTTGCTTATAAACCATGGAGGTGCTTACGGTGGCCGTTAAACCCCGAAGTAAATAAAAAACTTTCGTTCTGTAGATGTGTACATCGTAATTATTCATGATGCGTTGCAATTGTAGAAGCTGACGGTAAAATGGATCCCAAAATGTTTGAGAACACGACAGAAACGGAATGTTGATTCTTAAAATGCTCTTCGTGGCCATGAACTTGTCCTAGTTACCTCGCTGGCTAAAACAAGTTAAGATTCTTTTGCGCAGAATTCTTCCAATTTTGTGAGCTGACTTATGACCATGGACGAACATGGATCCATCACCATGATCCAGATATAAAACAACAACACATGGAGTTGCGGCATTCTGGATCTCCGTAGCCCAAAAGAATTTCTCGACAGCCATCTGCTTCCAAGGTGTTAGCATCACCCTTTTAAGATCGTGATTGTGTGATCGTCATTGGTTACATGGGATCAGGGAAAACCAGCGACAGTTGTTGTTATTGTTGCCTTCTAAGCTAACTGCACCACAAACGTAAAGAAGGACTTCAAAGAAAACTTTCCAGAGAAGTAATTTTTCGCAGGATTATGCTCCAGGACACAAGGCTCACTAAAAAATGGATCGCCTTCAAGATATGCATTTCAACTTGCTGTCTTATGAACCCTATTCCACAGATTTAGTCTCCTCTGATTATTATCTACTACCACAGCTAAACATATCTGAAAGTACGTTCTTTAAAGAAAATTAAGGATGTTAAACGTGCTCTGAATCCATGTTTTGTAGTTCAAGACGGAGAGTTTTATCAGAGGATTTCAAAACAATTGAAGGAGTGTTGTACCAAATGTGTACAGTTGAAGGGAGATTATGTTAAATAAAAGTATAATGCCTTTTCATACAGTACCAGTCTTTTTATATTAAATAGATCACAATCTTATCGGCAGCCACTTGTACGAAAGACATCGTTCACAATCGTGGAAGAATGGTTTGATGAGCACGAGAAGGATCTAATCATCTGACCTGTCTTTAACTGAACTCAATGTATTGAAAATCTGTGAAACACGCTGGTTGAGCTCTTCGGTGTTGATGTCTTCTTTGGATCAAAACGAGCTGAAGCATCTCATGGAATCCATGCCATGTCATACACTTGTTGTCATTCGCAACAAATGTGGCACTGCTTGATTCTAAAGAAAAGTATGTATTTTTTGGACTTCAAATTATTCAGCTTCACAATTTATCTAAACTCTGAAGTGACATTCTCATCACCTTCGATAGAAACCTCCTCTTAACAGCAAATAGAGGTGTTCTGTGCGTTTCTGCCACCCGATGTTGAATTTTTGGCGTAATTACTTTTGGACAATCAACGAACGGACAGCGGTGTATTTAGAATTTACTTGTTTGATTTCAATGATTTTATAATATTGGCATAAACTACAAGCTTGTAACAACTGGCTCAGTTCGTTTCTCCATTTCATAATAAATTGTGAGGTACAAATGAACTTTGAGAAATTAATAAGCAAGTCTTCCAGCCGTTTAAAAAGAATCATAGCTATTTTTTAACTGGCAAATATCTAAATAAAAGACATATTTGTTTTCCATTCCAGATACTCCTATATGCAATTTATGATCTTAATTGGTCTCTTTTATCACACACATTTTGGGGCAAACGGAGTAATCTCCCTGGGTCTCGCCGTTTATGAAAAAGAAATGAAATGATTTTTTACATGATTATTTTTTACGTTTACTATGCCGGGTGGCTGAAAAGTCTGTTTAAATTTCAAAACTGCATAACGAAAGGACAACTGCTTACACTACAGGGCGGTTTCTTGAAAAGCATCAGCTGGTACGGGAATTTGTTTTAAAAGAAATGTTTAATTCGAATAGTTACCGACAGAGGGCGATAAAGACTGAAAATTTTGCGCATACAGTGAAATTCAATGAAAATACATACGTTGCATTAATTTAAGGACACTATCACAACAGTAATGGTTCAGCATATCCTCCACCACAAGATATTACAGCATTGTAGTGTGTGACAATTCCAGTTCCCGCCAAATATAGCATGTTCGGGTGAATGCAACAGACTACGCGGCAAATGTTTTTTTTTTTTTTCAATTGTGGCCGCATGGAAGATCTTGTCCGAGACACTCTGGGCTTTAAATAACCACATAAGCAGAAATCCGTGAATATCAGATTTGGATACAGAGGTGGCCATGGAATGCTGAAGTACCTACTGATTGTTCTTTCTGCATTCAATGGGGTGATGAGAATGTTCTTTCCTGGAGATACGACGTACTGTATATTGGCGCATAAACGTGACTATGTGCATCAGATTTCGTTCCTGCAATTTTTTTATCACGCAGCAGTTAAACGTGACCGTGTGCATCAAACTTTGTTCCTGCTGTTTTTTGGGGGGGGGGGGTTTTTCACGCAGCGGTTTCAAGTAGAGTTGAAACTTTCAGTCATTTCTGGGGCACTGTTCCTCAAGAAAAAAATGGCAAAAATGACGGATGCATTGAATCCACAAAATATCGTTACGAGTGGGGAACTCAGTGGTTCCTTTGTGCACGCATAGGGATTATCCTATGCACATATGTCGTAGTTATACGTGTCGACACACCCATGCAACGCAAAATGAGTTATGTCTGTCCACAACACATTTGACAATCACTAGGGATCATCAGTGATCCTTGTCAGAGCACATTTGTCAAATTAATCCTGCTGTGTGGTATTAGCCAGGGACAGCTGAGCTGATGGAAAGTTTACAGTTTATACGGGTAAAGATTTTACACACCATATAAGATATGATTTGCCAATGCTCTTGGTATGCCCAAACACCTTGCTGCCTCGCGAGCAGTGTTTGTTCCATTTGTTATTTGAGATGCTTGTTCGGCCATTTGAGAAGCCACGGCATGCGAACGGAACTCTTTTAATCCTAGTCTTCTGCGTCAGGGGAGATCCAGTAAACTTCCAGCTTCCTCAGATTGTCTCACCGGACAATGCAAACCGACACCACTAATGGGACTTTGATCCTTCTTTACTCATTTCTGTGTTCGAAACTTACGCAAAGCTTCTGTTGCCGATTCTCAGCTGACATCAAGAGCTTCACTAAGAACGCATAACCCGGCAAATTTAAAATCTTCTATTGAACATTGTCTTCAATAAGGAGGGATGTTGACAATTCACACAAACGAAAACTGGCTGCATGTCATCAGTTAATTCTTTTAAAGGCATCACATTTTCACATCTCTCATGGTTTATATGCGTGTAATGCGTCCCCTCTCGTCACACTTTCGAACTAAAAGTTTTTCTGTTGCCAAACAAAATTCTTTAATAGCCTATGCTATTCGTACAAACCTCACTGTAATACACGCATTTTGTTTTTTGTTATAAAATATTGAAATTTAAGTCGCACTGCAATACACACATTCCTTCTTTTGTTATAAAGTACTGAAATTTAAACCGCACTGCAATATACGAATTGCTCTTTCATTATAAACTATTGAAATTCAAACCGCACTGCAATACACAAATTGTTCTTTTGCTATAAAATATTGAAATTTAAATCGCACTGCAATACACACATTTGTTCTTTAGGTGTAAAGTATTGAAATTTAAACCGCACTTCAATACGCGCATTTTTTTCTTTTGGTATAAAGTATTGAAATTTAAATCGCACTGCAATACATGCATTTGTTTTTTTGTTTTTTTGTTATAAAGTATTAAAATTTGAACCGCACTGCAATACACGCATTTGTTTTTTGTTATAAAGTATTGAAATTTAAACCGCACTGCAATGCACGCTTTTCTTCTTTTGTTATAAAATATTGAAATTTAAACGACTTTTGAGCCACCTGGAATTTATTTCATTTTTGTGTTTGTTTTTTGGGGGTTTTTTTCCAATCTTCCCCTTCCAAAATTATAAAAATTATATATTATATAATTTTTCTATAAATTATAAAAGCTATATTAGTGCATTTGGTTTCTTAAGCAGTACACAAGCTTTGGAAAATGTCTAAAAACAACGTACGAAACAACTGCATGGCACTTTCTAATGGAATGAAGGATGTAGATTCCTGTGACATACAGGGAAGTGAATTTCTTCGTGATAAAAATGCACCTAACACTGCACGTGATGTCATCCACATAAATTTTTTGAAAACCATCTTTGTTTCTAACGTGTTCTAATTCCCTGCCTTTTATGTCTATTAATTACCTTGAAAAACATCCTACTGTAATACACGCCTCACTGTAATACACGCATGCTCCAGTAAATAAACATATTACTGGAACATCAGTAGGATGCTTTTGCTACGGTATCAACGTTTTTTTTTATTGTGCATAATCTGGTATACTTTTCACAAGTAGTAGGTATTACAGGGTGATCCATTTAAACCATGTGATTTACTTATAACTTTTTCAAAAATAACAACAAAATCATACAGTAAGTTGAGAATTATACATGTGGTATTAGAGAATCATTTTATCAAAGCAAATGTTGGAAATGTCCTCCATTTTCTTGTAAACACAGTTGAACACGCCGCACCATATTCAGTGATGTCTCATGTAGAGTACGAGCAGTAACATTGTCAATTTCAGTCGTGATTGTTTCACGCAATGCATCCAATGTTTTTGGATGGGTTTTGTAAACTCTATCCTTTAAGTAGCCCCATAAAAAAAGTCAGGGGAAGTCAAGTCCGGAGATCGGGGAGGCCATATGTATTTTGAAATTAATCTGTCATCAAAGAAGCTGGTTATGAGTTCCATTGAGACTTTCGATGTGTGACACGTAGCGTCATCCTGCTGAAAGTAGCCCTCTGTCAATTCAATGTCATGAAGTTGTTCCAGCCGCCCCGGTGGCGCGTTGGTCTAAGGCGCGGGCCTCTGATCATTTGTCCGTGAGGGGTCCGGGTTCGAATCCCGGTGAGGCATGGATGTTGTGTTTGTCTTACGGCACTGGCTCTCTCCCTTCCCTGGAACCAGTGACCCTAAATTAGGGACGGGCGACTGCTTATAGCCCATTGAGTTGCTCACGGTGGTCGTTAAACCTCCAAAAAAAAAAAAAAAGAAAAAAAAGTTGTTCCACAAATTCATTGAATATGCGGTAATAAACGTTAGTGTTGACAGTCCCAGAGAAATAAATGGGGCCAATAATTTTCGTAGACGAAACCGCACACCATACACCAACCTTTTGTGAATGAATCGGTGTTTCACACATAACGTGTGGGTTTTCGGCAGCCCAGTATCTGTTGTTTTGCGAATTGACGTAGCTTGACAGATGAAACCAGGCTTCGCCGCCCCAGTGGCGCAGTGGTCTAAGGCGCTGGCCTCTGATCATTCGTCCGCAAGGGGTCCGGGTTCGAATCCCGGTCAGGCATGGATGTTGTGTTTGTCTTAGGGCACTGGCTCACTCCCTTCCCTCGAACCAGTGACCCTAAATTAGGGACGGGCGACTGCTTATAGCCCATTGAGTTGCTCACGGTGGTCGTTAAACCTCCAATCAAAAAAAAAAAAAAAAAGAAACCAGGCTTCATCCGTAAACCATGTGATGGAGAGAATATCAGATCGCAAATTAAGAAAATTTTGAAACCATTTGCAGTAACTTACTCTCTTTCCCTTGTCCGGTTCCTGCAGCTGATGGATTACGTGCACTTTAAATGGTCGAATATTCGCTTTTTTTGCTGCCCTTTGAGTTCCGTATGAATGTCCTGTCTGTTGGCTTAATCTGTGCAACGATTTCGTCGGAGATTGAAGTAAACGCTGCCGAACATCGTCCACACGCGTTTTTTGGCATCGGAGGGTGATGTCTACCACTACCGCTGAGAAGAGAACCGGTTTGCTCCAGGTTTTTTGCCATCGACAGAATTGTAAACTTGCTTGGCACTTTTCGAACTCCAAAGTCTCTTCGAAACGGTCGTTACGTTTTGATGACAGAATTGGTTACCCAATACGATTTCACTAAAAGCAACACGCTCTGGAACAGAGTACTGCGTCTTTCCGAATGCACGCAAGTGAATGACAACGCAACAACAAACAAATCACGAGCTGAGTTACAGTTACGGTTAACAATCTTCTTCACGGTGGCAGTTTTCATTCTTCAGGAGTTGCTGCTTCTATTTAAAAAAAGAAGAAGTTCCTTGCGCGATCCCTTGCAAAAATGTAAGTTTTTTCCAGGGTATTGGTTTAAATGGATCACCCTGTATAATTTTGCACAACATTAGCATTTCTCAAAATTGTTCATTCATAATAATTTAAAAACCCGTCGTTTCTTTATAAGCAACAACTAAAACAAAACAAAACCCGAAAGACTCAGTAAGCAATTATGCATGCAGTAGAAACAAAAACTTACCCAATCTGGTGCGAAATTTGTGAAATGGTTTCCAGTATTGAAACTAGTTTAGGAGAATATCTCTACTAAGTGAATTATTTCAAGTTATTGGTTAAGAAAGAATAATTACAAAACGGTTGAATTACACAGAAAGCAAAGTAAATTCCAGCTACTTACTGTAGCTGGCTGTTTATCACTGCCTCCTGTTCCGTTGCTCAGTGATATGGAATATTGACAAAACAGAATATTGTAAGGAAAAGTTAAAAATGTCGTTTCTGGTGAAAAGTACAAAGCACATGTGTATATTTATACCGCCGAAATTTCCTAGAAATCGCGTGTTCGGAGCAACATGCATGCAATTCTTCTGAATACAGTAAAAGGCAGGTGAGCATCCTGTGGATGAAAGCTACCGCTTTCAGAGACACAGCGTTTCACTAAGTTACAACATTTTACGTCAGCCGAGTTAAGGGCTGTTAGGTGCTCTGAATAGTAGGATTTGCTGTTCCTGCACAAAGAAATTCGGTTGTTTGAGCGCCACGTCAAATTATAGAAAAAGCAGAACGATGGCAATCCAAATAAATAAACTGCAACGAATTATATCATAACAAAGCCTGAGTAAATACAACAAAACAGATGTCACCTACATCTTGAGTGTAATGTCTTTTGGGATATTCTAACAAAAAATCAAATTTTACACGAACTACATGGAAAAGTTTGTATCAGACTACTGAAAGATGCTTTTAAAATCATAGCTGTAGTCACGGCGATTGAACAAACAAAAAACTTAGTGTTATATGTTTTTTGTTTGTTCAATTGCCGTGACTACAGCTATTTATTGAATTGAATAAAAAAAAACTTTGTATAATTCTCGGTGATAATGAGCAAGTTCTTTGAGAATAATGAGCATGTCTTTCCCATTAAATTCTCGGTTCATTACACCCGAGAATCTTCTCTTCAGTTCTCGGTTATAATCAGTGCTCGAAATGAGTTCAAATGCGCTGGTATCTCATATCGGTAATTATTTTTTCCTATTACTTCATACCGGCAATCTTTTTACGCAGAATTTACATACTTTCACAAACTTTAGTAGTGGAAACTGCAGAATTTTTTTCTTGTCCCTGACTTACGAGCGAACATTCTAAAATACAAAAACCTGATGTGCTTCATGGTCTTGAGAAATAGCTCTACGGGAACCGTAACGAACAGGGCAGTGGTGAACACATGAGCTATAAGTTCAATCCTTCAAAGAATAAAAATGAAACTACCCATTGCGCATGATCACATCTAGCCCAAACTCTAGATCATCCCCCTGAAGATGCCTGTAATTGTTATTATATTATTAATTCAATATATTCAATTTGAAGAGTTTCCTCACAAAGTGAAGAATTGGGTAAGTAATAGATTAAACACAAATTTTAGTTTTGCAGCAATGAGTATAAACTTTTTCCAGTTCGAATTTCATTTTTTTCCCTTTGAGGTTGGTGAGATTGCTATTAATTTAAGACCGAATATTCATTACGATTGCGGAGATTTTAGTTGCCCGACTTTACGCTTCATGAAAGTCCCTATTGGGATGGTGCTGCCTTCTAGGCTCGAGACCTTCAAGTTCTGGGTTCAAGTCCAGCTGAATCATTAATGATTATCTGAGGTTGGGAAGACTCGTTAATCCGTTGGTCCCGGGATAGAGACCCCTTATTATAAGCAAATCAAATCCAAGTCCTCTGTGTAGTATAAGTAGTGCCTGCTGGATCCACGAAGCAACCAACCGAAATTGATCGCCATCGTTTCTGACTTAATACGCAATAGTATTCCATGGAATAGTCAAATGCATTTTCAAAGTTTTACATCCAGGAATTTTTTTTTTTTTTTTTTTTTTTTCAGGTTTTGGGACTTTCTGGGGAAGGTGTTTTTTTCAGACGATTTTTAGCTAAATATGAGCCTTTCAAATTTTCCATTTCGAGCACTGGGTATAATGAACGGAAAATTGAAAGAATGATTCTCCGGTATAATGAACACGTCTTTCCAAAACCAAAAAAAAAAAAAAATATATATATATATGTATATTTCAGAGCAGATTTTTAGAAGAAGAAAAATTCAGCAAGTAAAATGCATCTAAGCTTCGTAAAGAAAATCTGCACATAATTTAAAATACGCACTGTAAACAATGTTCTTCAAAGTATACTATTAGGTTGATGCGAATGAAATGTCTGGAGCGAACGAGCAGAGGAGACAGGCCCCCACCACAGCGGAATGGAACCACAGACAGGTGTTTCAGGTATTACGTCACAGAGTTACAATAAATAGCTAGCATATGTGTGAAGAACAATGTTCAGGCGTGTTTTGTTTGGACGTAACGTGGCTTGCAAAGGAAGTCTACAGACGCCGGATTTGAGAGTCATCTTCCTGTATGAATTTAAACTGGGCCATTCTACAGGAATTGCCACTCGAAACGTGAACAAAGCGTTTGGGGAGAATACAGCCAACGAACGAACCATTTGGCGATGATTTGTTAAGCTTCGAAGCAGAGATACGGACCTGCAAAACAAAGCACCTGGTCATCGACCTGGTGCTGTCTCTCACGATGTTCTGTTACGTGTGGTTGGAGCGGACCCCCGATAAACGTGTCCTGAGATAGAGGCAGAGGTAGGTGTCCATCACCCGACAGTTGTTCGGTGTCTGGCTGCACTGGGTAAGGTCAAAAAGCTAAACATGCGGCTGCCGCATAAGTTGCCAACAAGACTAGGCGTTTGGAAGTCTGCACGTCGCTGCTTGACAGGAATAAACAGGGAACTCATCGAACCGTTACCTGCGACGAGAAGTGGGTTCTTTATGATAATCGGAAACGATCCGCACAATGGTTAAGCAAGGCACAGCCTGCTGGACGGCATCCTAAACTACCCATACGCACCAAGAAGATGGTGCTCCTTGTCTGGTGGTCCACAGCTAGGATAATTCATCGGAGTTTCTTGGCATGAGTCCAAACCACCACGGCAGAACGTTGTGCTGAATGCACCAGATGCACCAAAAATTGCTGCTGAAAAAAAATTTGCTGGTCAACAGACATGGTGTTCTTCTGCTTCAGGACAACACTAGCTCTCACGTCGCACAACGAACGATACTGACACTAAGTGCCTTGTGCTATGAAGCACTGCCGTGTCCTGATTATTTCCCGGACTTGTCTCCGTCAGACTATCATCTGTTTCGTCGCCTGTATCTCTTCCTGTGCGGGAAACAGTTCACGACAGACAACGAGGTTCAACGAAAGAATATCTAACGAGAAGAAGTTAAGGCTCAGTGAGACGTAACTAGCATCGCCATATCTTCACGGAAAAAATACAGTGCACAGAAACCAACATACAGGCTGATGCCGGAGCAGACAGAACAGACTGCGCATGCGTATTTCTGTTGACTTCAATTCTTTGAGTAAAGAACAGTCAGCCGAGCTACTCAAAGCACGTGATTGTTACCTTCTCGGTAGCATAATCACTTCGAAAATCGGATATGTTAGTTTTGTTACGCCAATCGGGTTAGTTAAGGTTTTTGTTTGCTCTTCAGTTTTGCAGAAACATTTCCAGTAATGCCAAATACCAGGGAATGTCTGCATTTTGTACGGATGCTCAGGACAAACTGTAATATTTGCTGAAATTTAATTTAATTAGTAATAGTAACGTTATTGCATATTTTTCTCACCTAAATAAGGGATGGGCGGTATATCAGAAAACAGCAACAACAAAAAACTGCTCTATGCAAATAGTCATCAGATTGAAGGAAACCATCGTGGATCAAAGAAAAGCCTCACTGCCGTAGTCCCCCTAACGTGTTTTGCTCCTGAATGTTAACTTTCCCGCATAGTATATTCTCTCTTAAGATGTGGTGGCGCTGTTGCCGCCTGTTTTACGTTATCTCTATGAGAGTTGACCTTCTTTAAGCGTTAGATATTCTTTGGTTCAATGCGCAGTTGATAACTTCTTCTGGTCCCAGCCACAATTTCGTTCCGGGATCATGGCCTTGCCGGACAGATGGCAACTACACTACTGGCTACCCAAAATGCAACACCAAGAAGGAAGCATCCGATTGGCCTGAAATTCGCAGTATGCGTCGCCCGCGAAAGGACATGCAAACGATTAGCATTGCAGGGCATATGTAAATCATATGCGCCCGGCACGCCACCGAGAAACACTATAAGAAGGGTGCACAGAAGGCGGAGTGTAAGTAGTGGAAGTTTGTTGTGCTGCCGGACCTGTGCGTGGGAAGCTTCCTGATGCCTCGTCGCAGAAAACAGCAGTCATTCCTGCACGTTTTGCAGTTCGACAGAGGACGAATAGTGGCTTATCGCGACAGCGGGTTATCGCACCGAGACATCGGCGCACGTGTGGGACGGCATCCAGCCACAGTGAGGCGAGTAGGGATTCGGTGTGTGCAGGAGGGACGGACGGACAGACCGACGGGAGTGATTGTTGCAGCCACGGCACACCACTGAACGAGAGGACCGGCATGTTGTGCGGCGGGTATTGATGGCTCGCACCGCCATATCACGAACATTAGCGCAGGAATTAGAGTGTGTTGCGCAACAACCTGTGTCATCACGTACCGTCGGGAAATGGAAATGGTTCGTGCTAACTCAGTAGCCGGTACATCTGCCTGTATAGTAGACCGGGTTCCGGTGGAATCTGTTCGTACCTGGCGCACGATCCGTCGATCCTCTCTACCGGTGGTCTTCCTGGTCCGTCCGGAGCCGCTCCGCCGTATGGCAGTACCGTCACGTGTCCACTTCTCCAAACACAGTCGTACGGTGTGGTCAGAACGATCCACGTGGCGGGTTATACGGCGCCCCGATCACCCTGCTCTTTTCAGCCCGATGATCAGGCCTTTCTCAAAGTCCGTAAGTTGCGTAAATCGACGCCTCTGGCGACTACACGACATACTTGTCACTCTTTACTCTTGCTTCCGTAGGACGGTGTTTCTCGCTTTCATATTGCATCGAGTACAGGCCGGTTTATAAGGCTTCCGGTTCGTACTTGCAAATATTTTGCAACAGCTATCGCAGAAGATGGTGCGATTGCGCATGACCACAGTGTGTGCAGTCATGCGCAGTCGCACTAAACATGGATCACTTTCATACCAGCACGCACTCTAGCTATTTGCAAAGTATCGCGGTATAGCATGTTTTCTACTAGGTGCGCAAATTTCGTTGTACGTGAGTGTATATGGTGAGGATGTTTTTTTACGCAAGAGTCCACACAGGCTTACCTACTCACAGAAAATTACTGGACATTGTATGAGAAGCCTCCCGTATTCCCCAGACTTTGCCTCCCGTATTCCCCAGACTTTGTACCTACGGACTACCGCAGTGTTTCTCAAAGTGTGGTCCATGGACCACTAATGTTCCGCAGGAAATTTCAGAAGAAAAATTAATGAAGAATATGAGAATCCCTCCTCTTAAATTTTGAGTGCATGCTCATTCAGAGCTATCAGATACAGCCACTAAACATCTTCGTTCCGACGACTTACAGCTGTGAGTTTGAATTTTCGATTTTAGATGAAATTAAGAGCAAGAAAAGAGATACTCGTAGATTAGATGTGGAATCTACTCTACTACTAAAACTATCGGCCATCCAACAGGATATAGATGGGTCTGGTTTACTTCGTCGAAAACTCATTTCGACGACGCCACGACAGGTACATTTCGTCGACACTCAATTCGTTGACACTATACAGTATATGCAAACAAGCGATTCCTAAAACACCGAAAAAAGTTCAGAACCACCAAATTTGGTATACTATCTCATCGTACTGTAACTTAGATCGTAGACAGTTTTTGGAAGAGGTCGGGCATGGGGTGAAGGGGACCCCAAACAAAATTTTCGTAAAATCTACAGTTTTCAATTTAGAACCACCAAATTTGGTATACTATCTCATTGATCTCTTATACTAACTTAGACCATAGACGGAAGAGGTCGGGGTCAGTGGTCAAGGGGGGCCTATACAATATTTTCGTAAAGTCTACAGTTTCCAATTTAGAACTACCAAGTTTTTTACACTACCTCATTGTACTCTAACTTAGACCTACATGGTGTTTGGAAGGGGTCGGGGCCCGGGGTCAAGGAGGCCACATACAACATTTTCGTAAAATCTACAGTTTTCAATTTAGAACCACCAAATTTGGTATACTATCACATTGTACTCTTACACCAACTTAGACCATAGACGGAAGCGGTCGGAGCCCGGGATCAAGGGGATACCATAGAAAATTTTCGTAAAATCTACAGTTTTCAATTTAGAACCACCAAATTTGGTATACTATCTCATGTTACTCTAACGAAGACCGTACACGGTTTTTGGAAGGGGTCGGGGCCCAGGATAAAGGGAGCCCCATACAAAATTTTCTCAAAAATTTGCATTTTTTACTTAAGAACTGCAACATAATTCTGCACTCCAATACCCTATCTGTGAGCTAAGGTAGAGTACCATGAGATAGTAAACAAAATTTGGTGGTTCTAAATTGAAAACTGTAGATTTTACGAAAATGTGGTGTGGAGCCCTGACCTCGTCCATCTATGGTCTAAGTTGGTGTAAAAATATAATGCGATAGTATACAAAATTTGGTGGTTCTAAAGTGAAAACTGTAGATTTTACGAAAATGTTATATGGGCCCCCCTTGACCCGCGTCCCGACCCCTTCCAAATACCGTGTATGGTCTAAGTTAGAATACAATGAGATACACTATCTGCCCACAAGTAATTGGACACCCCTGCAATCGCCGATATCTGCGGTCCTGATACAAGTCACGGCCGCCGCCATTAAATATCGTGTGGAAAACAACAACGCAACCAGTCGCATGCAAGATGCCACGCAGTTCGGAGCTCTCTGATTTCGAGAAAGCTGTAATCGTCGGGTATCACAGAAATGACCGATCCATACGCGACATATCCAACGAGTTGAAGTACCGAAAATCGACAGTGGCCTACGTGATTGGCAAGTGGAAGATGAGAGATGGCTGTCGGAATGTGCCACGACCCGGTAGACCCACAAAACTAGGAGTTAGAGACCGACGGGTGCTGGCCAGAGAAATTCGGGAAGAACCACACCAAATCGATGGGCCACATCCACGAGGAGTTTCAACAGGCATCCGGGAGTGTTCTTTTGATGAATACCATCCGTAAGGAAGCCCATCTGCTCGGTTATCATGGACGTGCTGCTGCCCACAAGCCTTTGATCACCAAGACCAATAGCTCTGCTCATCTAACGTGGCGGAAAGAACGTCGATAGTGGACCGTTGAACAGTGGAAACAGGTTCTCTGGAGCGACGAATCAAGGTTCACCCTCTACCATTGGGATGGCAGGGTCTGGGTTTGGCGTCTGCCTGGAGAACGCCTCCTGCCGGAATGTATTGGGGCAACTGTAAAGTTCGGCGTCGGAGGTATTATGCTATGGGGGTGTTTCTCCTGGTATGGCACGGGACCCTTGGCCGCAATTCCTACTGCACCATTTTGGATGACCATGCGCTTCCTACGTTGTGGCCGTTTTACGGGGTGGACCCATGTTACTTTCAGGATGACAATGCCACCTGTCATGTTGCGAGGTCCACCATGGCTTGGTATGGTGAAAATGCGGTTAATCGAATGGACTGGCCTGTGCAGAGCCCGGACCTCAACCCTATCGAGCACCTCTGGTACGAGTTGGAGCGTCGACTCCAGGGGTGCCCCCACCGTCCTAAATCGGTGAAGGAACTGACCTGTCTTCTCCAATCCGAGTGGAAGAAAATACCGCTAGCCGTCGTACAACGCCTGGTTGAGAATATGCCCCGGGGGTCGCAGCTGTAACCGCCGCTCGTGGAGACTCCACCAACTATTGAAGGTGAATAAACTTCGTTTACCTTTGCTGTCACAAGTGTCCAATTACTTGTTGGTAGATAGTGTAGTATAAAACATTTGGTGGTTCTAAATTGAAAACTCTACATTTTACGAAAATGTTGCATGGGGTCCCCTTGACACAGGGCCCCTGATCCCTTCCAAAAACCGTGTACGGTCTAAGTTAGAGTACCGTGAGATAGTATAAAAAATTTGGTGGTTCTAAATTGAAAACTGTAGATTTTAGGAAGATTTTGAGGAATCGATTGTTTGCGTATATAGTGTCGACGAAATAAACGAGACTGATATACACTGCTGGCCACCCAAAATGCAACACCAAGAAGAACACGAGATAGCAAAGCCAGATTTACTGGACACATAACAACAGATACAAAGGTGAAACCGTTGAACTTACAGGCCTGTGCGACTTGCGGAATACGCAGACATCAATAGTTCGTGTGGCCCCCATGGCTGGCAATAACGGCCGCTACACGCCGCGGAATCGAACGAAAGAGGATTTGGATGTGGGCTTGGGGTGTGTTGGTCCAGGCTGCTGCCACACGTTGCCACAGTTCATCAGGCGTAGCTAAGGGTGGTGCTTGCCGGGCCAATCGGTTGCCGATCAGCAACCAGACGTGTTCGATGGGCGACATATCCGGATAACAGGCTCGCCACGGCAGCAGTGACACGATGCGTGTCACGTGCGGGCGCGCATTGTCCTGTTGAAACGTGGCCGCCGGCAAGTCCTGCTGGTAAGAGAGGACTACAGGCTCCAAAACGTCGGAGATGTAGTGGTGGCTGTTGAGTGTAACGACGATGTGTGCCAGAGGAGTGCGGGTGTCATATCCAATTGCGCCCCAAACAATTGCGCCAGGCGACGGACCGGTATGGCGATGCATAATGCAGGTGTCATTCAGTCTCTCGTCGCGGCTGCCGCCGCACGCGGATCCGACCATCGCAGTGTTGCATGCAGAAGCGGGATTCGTCGGAGAAGACAATGTCGTGCCATTCCATAGTCCAGGTGCGGCGTTCAACGGCCCACTGCCGCCGCACTCGCCGGTGGTGTAACGTCAATTGTAATCTGAGCAATGGGCGCCGTGCGACAAGTCCCCGCTCCTGCAGACGTCGTCGAACCGTACGTGCTGACGCAGGATTTTGCGCAACACACCCTAATTCCTGCGCTAACGTTCGTGATGTGGCGGTGCAAGCCGTCAATGCCCACCCCATAACATGCCGGTCCTCTCGTTTGGTGGTGCGCCGCGGCTGCGCCAATCGCTCACGTCGGTCCATCCGTCCGTCCTTCCTTCCTGCACACACCGAATACATACTCGCCTCACTGTGGCTGGATGTCTTCCCGCACGGGCGCCCATGTCTCGGTACGATAAACCGCTGTCGCGATAAGCCACTATTCGTACTCTGTCGAACTCCGAAACGTGCTGGAATGACTTCCGTATTCTGCGACGAGGCATCAGGAAGCTTCCCACGCACAGGTCCGGCAGCACAACAAACTTCCACTACTAACACCCCGCCTTCTGTGCACCCTTCTTATAATGCTTCTCGGTGGCGTGCCGGGAGCAAATGACTTGCATATGCCCTGCAATGCTAATTGTTTGCATGTCCTCTTGCGGGCGACGCATCCTGCGAATTTCTGGCCAATCGGATGCTTCCTTCTTGGTGTTGCATTTTGGGTGGCTGGCAATGTAGAAAGCTTGATAAAAGATCGCAAGAAGCAGCAGCAGCATCCTTCTCATACATACTATGATTATTCTTGTAGTTATTATTACTGTTATTAATTACTGAATACGTGGATTTTCAGAAAATTATTAAAATGAAGAAAGAAAATGAAAATGCAATTGTCCATATAACATTTTGCATATGATGTAACTTGAATTGTACGGAGAAATTTTTTTTAACGTGGCTCATGGGCGTTGCTAGAATTTAGTTTGGAGTGGGAGAAGGGATAGTTGCGATTTTCGGAGAAATTTGAAGTTATTTCCCATAAAATTACCTGTTATAAATTTTACTTTTTGACGTGTCGAGGAACTCCCCACACATAAAATTACCTGTTATAAATTTTACTTTCTGACGTGTCGAGGAACACACTCCCCTGACTACGCTCATGCTGTGACTATTTTGCCAATTATTTAATTAAGTGAATGATCTCTTTTTCGTTATACTGCTGACAAAATAAAATCCTAACTCACCAAGCTCTTTCTTTCTTTATCAAATAGAGGTGCTCTAAAAATGACTTTGTTTCAGATAGGGTTGGCAACCGACCGATATTTTAAGAACATGGTCGGAATTTTGTGGCGATTTTCTGCCTAAGGCCATAGGCAACTGTTTACCGGCCCTGTTTGGGGAACGGTATTATTTTCAAGTGAAAACACAGCTAACAAGTTAGTAAAATCATGCAATGCGTTGATTATAATACGCTTTTCAACATACCAGAAATCATTACTCAAGTTATGAGGATAATGGCTGTAGAATAAATCTGGCTCCTATGACCCGACCTTTGACCCCAATTCGATGATATTCAACAGAACCGGTAAAGTATACTTCCGGAACAACATGAAAAGTTTTGTTTCAATTGAAGCATTTTTACTTAAGTTATAACGCATAAGGGCAATGGAATGGATCCCGATCCTATGCATTGACCTTTGACTCCACTTCACCCATTTTCAATAGGGTTCGTACCCAGGTGATCCTCTACGACATACTTAAATTTCATCGAAATCGAACCGTATTTACGCAAGTTATGATGCATAAGGACAATGGAATGCATCCCACTCCTATGTCCTGACCTTTGACCCCACTTCACCCATTTTCAATTTAGTCTGTCCCCAGGTTATCCCCTGTCATATACTAAAATTTCATCGAAATTGAACCATTTTACGCGAGTTAACGTGCGGACAGACGAACGTTCGGACGGACAGACAGACGGACGGACAAAGCTGGAGCATATATACGTTTCTTCAACCTACCGTTGGAAAGCGTAAAAAAGTTGCTATAAAAAGCTTAAAGTTAACCAAAAGAAGGTAAAATTTAAATAAAAATTATATTTCAAACGGGGGGGCTAAATCGAGCCATACCACATATCTGTATGCCCGCCTATAAATAACGTTATATCCATTGCCTTTATGCTTCATAACGTGCGTAAAAATGGTTCGACTTCGATGAAATTTTATTATTTGGTAGAAGACCACCTGAGGACGATCTTCATGACGTCATAATCTCGCGCTTAAAATGTTGGCATGCGGTCACGCCATCTGTCTCATTACGTCACGCATTGTGTGTAGATCCTATTAAAGTTTTATGACGTCACACTCTTGCGAGCAGATTGTCGCGATTCCCATCTGCCTCATTACGTCACGCGTTGCGTGCGTATGTCCGTCCGCAGGATAGCTCGTGTAAAAATCGTTCGATTTCGATGAACTTTTAGTATGTTTAAGGAAACCACGTGGGAACAAACCCTATCAAAAATGGGACAAATGGGGTCAAAGGTCACGACGTAGGAGCGGGATCCATTCCACTGCTCTTATGCGTCATAACTAACTTAAAAAAGGTCCGATTTCGATTAAATTTTAATATTTGGTAGGGGACTATCTGGGAACAAATCCTATTGAAAATGGGCGCAATGGGGTCAAAAGTCAGGACATAGGAGCGGAATCACTTCCATCGCCATTATGCGTCATAACTTACGTAAAAATCCTTCGATTTTGATGAAATGTTAGTATGTTGTAGGGGCCTGCCTAGGGACGAATCCTATTGAAAATGGGCGAGGATCGGACTAGGCTGCCATCTGATGCTGACGTTGACTACTTATAATGAACGCTCCCTATCTTCTGATTCAAGGCTTCTTGAATTGGAAGAGGAACTAAAAAGGATCAAGTGGGACATCATCGGGCTAAGTCAGGTAAGGAGAAAAGGAGAAGATCTCATTGAACTGAAAAGTGGACATCTCTTCTACTATCGTGGGACAGATACTGGCAGAACTAGTGGTGTAGGATTTATAATAAACAAGAAACTGAAGGATAAAGTTGTAGAAGTTAAAAGTTCCTCTGACAGAGTTGCACGACTCGTTATCCAACTCTCGAGAAGATACCGGTCTCAGATTATTCAAACTTATGAACCCACCACAAGTCATCCAGAAGAAGAAATTGAAGAATTTTATGAGGAAATTCGCCATCTAAATAATAAAGGTAAGCAGCATTTGAAGATAATTATGGGAGATTTCAATGCAAAAATAGGGCAACGGCAACAGAATGAAACTTCAGTAGGTAAATTCGGTCACGGCAACAGAAACCAGCGTGGAAATACTCTCGTTGAGTTTGCAGAGGCAGAAGGGTTTTTCTTCTTGAACTCCTTTTTCAAGAAAAAGCCACACAGGAAATGGACATGGAAACATCCAAATGGGACGACAAGTGAAATTAATTTTATTATGTGTAACAAAAAATTCGTCATAGAAGACTGCAGTGTGCTAAACAAGTTCAACACAGGTAGTGACCATAGATTGGTGAGATGTAAGATGCATCTCAACACTAAACTTGAACGTGGCAAGCTCATAAGACAAACAAAATGTATTGACATAACCAACCTTAAAAAACACCATAATACCTTCAAGTTGGAACTGAAGAAAAGATTCTCTGCTTTAGAAGGCCTAACATCGGAAGAAGTGGATATTTCTGAAGTTAACAGAAAGGTAACCGAAGCTCTTATGGAAACAGCAACAAAATTAGCTGGGTCTAAGAACAAGTTGCATGTGAACAAATTATCAGGAAAAACCAAAATGTTGATGCAAAAAGAAGAGAGATGAGGACAACTAAAGAAGATGTGATTTCCAAAGTGGAATATATAGAGCTATGAAAGACAGTACGAAAAGTATCACTGAAGACGTGATACTTTTGAACTTCCTTACTGAAGACGTAAGGAAATTCAACTGTGAACTAGTGAGGAAATCAATTGAAAACAACCAAAGCCTAAAGATAGCAAAAGGGACATCTCAGTAAGGGAAGAAAACAGATTATGGCACCGAGAAAAGAAGATGGTTCTGTAACCAGAAATAGAGGCGAAATTTTGACACGGGTGAAAGATTTCTACTCCAAATTATATGAAAGGGATGATACATGTACTCCAGACATCATGGAAGGTACCAGAGTTCTTCCAGTCTTCCCAGCAGAATTTGCACATGCAATTAAGAACATGAAGCGTGGAAAAGCTTCAGGAGAAGATGGAATTACTGTAGACATCATACAAGAAGCAAGTGGAGAAATCGAAACAGTACTCGCCCAAATTTTCACTCGATGCCTTAATGAAGGGAAAAGATTCCTGAGGATTGGAACAACGCTACAATGATCTTGCTACATAAAAAAGGTGACATTGAGGATCTCAGGAACTACAGACCTATCAGCCTCCTATCAGTGGTTTATAAAATCTTCACTAAAGTTCTTTCACACCGCTTGAAGGTGACACTGGACATGGCTCAACCGAGAGAACAAGCTGGATTCAGGAGTGGCTACAGCACAATAGATCATATCCAAGTACTGGGAGAACTAATTGAAAGAGCGAGGGAATATGAACTTCCATTGTGCATGGCTTTTATCGATTATGAAAAAGCCTTTGATTCGGTGAAACCATCAGCAGTTACAATGGCTCTGAAATCCTGTGGTATTGAAGATGCATACAATAATATTATTAATAACATCTATGAAAATGCAAGTGCAAAGATTCGGCTGTTTGAGAATACAGCACACATAAAAGTAGGAAAGGGAGTGAGACAAGGTGACACCATATCTCCGAAGCTCTTTAATGCTACATTGGAGGTATCTTTCAGGCGCTGAGCTGGGAAAACAAGGTGATAAAGATTAATGGAGATTATCTAACTCACCTTCGTTTTGCTGATGACGTAGTCATTTTTGTCACTACCCCATCAGAGATGCAGAGTATGATGCAGGAACTTGCTGACAAGAGTAAAGAAGTAGGATTAAAAATGAACTTTCAGAAGACAAAAGTAATGTTCAATGCTTTTACAAGAAATGAAGATTTATCGATTGATGGAGAAAAGCTGGAGATAACAGACACGTACGTTTATCTTGGACAGCAGATATCAAGTGAGGGTCACATTGATGAAGAAATTAATCAGCGTACAAAACTTGCCTGGAGAGTTTTTGGAAGAAACAGCATAATTTTCAAGAGCAATATGCCATTATGTCTTAAAAGAAAAGTGTTTGATCAATGCATCCTTCCAGTGCTTACGTATGGTGCAGAGACCTGGATCTTAACTAAAAGAGACATACAAAGACTGAAGACAACTCAAAACAGCATGGAGAGGTGCATGCTTGGTGTAACCAGGAAGAGATAAGAAGAGGAACTCGTGGATACGAAAAATGACAAGCGTGGAAGACATCATGATCAGAGTTAAATCCCTGAAATGGCAATGGGCTGGACATACTGCCAGAAGGACAGACCATCGATGGACAGCCGAAATTTTAGATTGGAATCCAAGGGACAGAAAAAGACCCAGAAGAAGACCACATGGGAGATGGGTGGATGAAATTTGAAAGTATGCAGGGGTGACATGGAAGAGACTGGCACAAGACAGACCGATGTGGAGGAAACTTGGGGAGACCTTCGTCCAGCAGTGGATTGATAATGGTTGACAATGATGATGATGATGATATGATTTTGCAGAAATTAACTCACATACCGCAGAACCTGCTTATAACGCTCCCGTATATTGCGGGATCCCGGATAAAATGAGCAAACTTTTTTCTGGCATGATGTTAACTCAAAGCTAAATTGATCATTCTTTTATTGAACGAAATTTTATGAAGTCCCCGGATTTAACGAGGAACAGCATAGTTAAAATGATCAATTTTAACAAGGAAGTAACAAAATTTAAAGAAATTCCATATTTAGTGAAGCAGAGAACAACACCTGATGCACACTGTCCTGAAATAGAGGAATAGAAATAGCGGCATACAGGAAGAAATTGCGACAGCGTACTGAAATCTTGGTGTGATAAAAGGAACATTATGTTAGAAAAGTAATGGGAATCATCAAATACTCAACAAACAAGTTCTATAAGAAAATCTCTGCAACCCTCTCAAAGGGGCGATGCCTTCGGGGTATCGCGCCACCGCAGTTGAAAACAAATGTCCTATTTCTTTGGCATAAAAAGTATGGGTGGGACTCACGTATACACTAAAGAGCAATTGAATTTGAGATACCTGTCTAGTAACGTGTAGCACCACCTTTCGCCCTGATGACGGCGGCGATTCGTCTCGGCATGGACTCGACAAGGCACCGGAAGCGTTGGGAAGCCATACGGATCCACGACCCCTGAACAAGCTACCACAGTTCACGAAGATTTGATGGAGGCAGGTCAGAGCCTCGAACATCTCTCTCGATGGAATCCTAGATGTGTTCGATGGGATTGAGGTCAGGTGACCTAGCTGGCCAAGGAAGCGAGGTCACGTCGGTGGAATGTTCATCCTACCATTCGGATACAATTCGGGAGCGATGGCACGGTGCATTGTCTTGTTGCAGGATGAGGTCCCCAGTGGGATGTTGAAGCCGCACAAATGGAAACAAATGGTCGTCCAGGATATCCCGGTAACGTTGACCTGTGACGGACGATGTCACACGTACCAGGGGTTCCATTTCAGTCCACGTAAACAGTCCCCAGACGAGAATGCTACCCCCACCAGCTTAAAGAGTACCCTGCAGGCAAGAAGGATCCATCGCTTCATGTGGTTTGCGCCGTACTCGTATCCTTCCATCCACATGTACCAACGTGAATCTCGACTCATCAGTCCAGGCAACATTTTTCCACATGTCTAGGGTCCAGTGGCGGTGTTCCCGCGCCCATGCTAATATTTGCACCCTGTGATGTGCGTTCAGCAGCGATACCCTCGTGGGACGTTGGCTTCTGTACCCCATAGCGAGGACATGGTTCTGGATGGTGTGGCTGCTTACACGTATTTGTGCACCAGCGTTAAATTGCCGAGTGATTTCTTGCACTGTGGCCAGTCTAACCCGCTGTTACAATGCTAGCTAGCCAACGATGACCCCACTCATCCACACGCTGTTGTCCACGGCAGTTAGCCCTTGCAGGGATGGTTTTACCGGATTTGATGTACTCACGGTGCACCCGTGACACAGTGGCTCGTGAAAATCCCAGTGCCTGCACGACTTCCGAGATGGAGTTACCCATTCGTCGGGCCCCGACAATTTTCCCACGATTAAGATGCGCTTAGATCCTTCGTCTTACCCATACTGCGTCCGACTTGTAGTGATTCCCGTCGCATCACTCCTTATATTGTTGGATCGCTGCGTCATGTCGTTTCCGTTTACAGGGCCGCCCACAGCGCCATATTTGCATAACGCCAGCACTATCTAATTCAATTGCTCTTCAGTGTATGTATTGAGTGGATTTCTGGGAGATAATTGCAGGGAGAAATAAGGGAGTAATTAAATGAAAATGTGGACTGAGGGGGGGGGGGGTAAAAATTCCTGGTATTGTGTGTATGACGTACTCGCCAAATACGGATTCCTCAAATTTTATGAGTGACACAATGCGTAAGGCAAAAGTTTTATCGGACGAAATTGTCATCATGATGGTGTTAGAAAACGCTAAAAAAGATATAGGTATATGTTATGATATACTTATGTATAAGGTGTGAGTGGAGCAGTAGGTAGTACAATTCAGAGTGTGAAGGGTGACTTTGAGGAAGAACAGATTATAGCATCTCGGAGAAGCGGGTGCCTCGATTTACCGAACAGCTGAACTGGTCGGTTGCTAGCGAGCCGTCGTATTTAAAGTGTATGAGGACTGGCGTGAAAATGATCAAACAAAGACCTGGAGGCAAAACTGCACAGGACAGCGAGAGATTGATGTGCGAGGTGAGCGCCGGGTTTGATGACTCATACAGACCTACAGACGCAGCACTGTTGAACAGTTGACTACCCAGCACAACAGAGGACAGCCCGAAACAGTAAGTGTAATGACCATGCGTCGCACTCGCGCACGTATTGGCTAAACAGCAGACGACCCCGACCACATCGTCTCCTAACCACGATTCATCGGCGCAAAAGATTCTCCTGGTCCAAAGATCATGCAAGTTGGACGTCGGATGACTAGAAAAAAGTGTGCCGGTCAGACGAGTAGCTTTTTTAACTCCACTCTGTGTATGTATCTGGCGCAAACAACATGTCGCACTAGATCCATGTTCCATAGTTTCCAGAGTGCAAGGCAGTGGAGGCGGTTGTACTATATGTGGCAAGTTTACTTGGTAGGAATGTGGGGCATGCTTACCTCGACCCATGTGCATCTCTAACAACGTATGACTGGTGCCTGCTATCGTTAATTGCTTGCTGACT
Source organism: Macrothele yani (assembly GCA_039090855.1). Lineage (NCBI taxonomy): Eukaryota > Metazoa > Arthropoda > Arachnida > Araneae > Macrothelidae > Macrothele > Macrothele yani. Next base: position 132,967,725 of record CM077010.1, on the reverse strand, counting down.
CTCTGCACCCAGAAATGTTGTACTTTAACCCGGATGGCGACGGTGTCTTCGAATGGCGATGTTGTGCAGGGAATGGTTTGAGCAACACACTTCAGACTTCCATCATACCGAGAGCCTCCGAAGTCTCCCGATATCAATGCAACAGAGCACTTGTGGGACACTATGGAAAGGCTTATCAGGCTTCTCGATACACCAATCATCTCCATAACTACATTGAAGATCGCATTATTGCAGCTTGGTTGGCCATATCTTCCAACTGCTTCCGGCATCTTTTTACTATCTATCATTTTAATTTTGTTACTACTTTGTTTACTTCCGGCGCTATCCACGTCGGATAGCTGCTGTAGTGATGGCGAAAGGAGGGACCTTCGAAGTACACTATCTACCAACAAGTAATTGGACACCTGTGATAGAAAAGGAAAAGGAAGTTTATTCACCTTCAATAGTTGGTGGAGCCTCCACGAGCGGCGATTACAGCTGCAACCCTCCGGGGCATACTCTCAACCAGGCGTTGTACGACGGCTAACGGTATTTTCTTCCACTCGGCTTGGAGAAGACAGGTCAGTTCCTTCACCGATTTCGGACGGTGGGGGCACCCCTAGAGTCGACGCTCTAACTCGTCCCAGAGGTGCTCGATAGTGTTGAGGTCCGGGCTCTGCGCAGGCCAGTCCGTTCGATTAACCCCATTGTCACCATACCAAGCCATGGTGGACCTCGCAACATGACAGTTGGCATTTTCATCCTGAAAACAACATGGGTCCACCTCGTAAAACTGCCACAACGTAGGAAATCGCATGGTTATCCAAAATGGTGTCAGGCGTTGAGTCTACCAGGAATTGCGACCAAGGGTCCCGTTCCCTACCAGGAGAAACACATCCATAGCATAATTCCACCGCCGCCGAACTTAACGGTTGGCACAATTCATTCCGGCAGGAGGCGTTCTCCAGGCAGACGCCAAACCCAGACCCTGCCATCCGAACGGTAGAGGGTGAAACCTTGATTCGTCGCTCCAGAGAACGTGTTTCCACTGTTCAACAGTCCATTGTCGACGTTCTTTGTATCACGTTAGCCGAGTAGCGCTATTGGACTTGGTGATTAAAGGCTTGTGGGACGGCAGCACGTCCATGATAACCGAGCAGATGAGCTTCCTTACGGATGGTGTTCATCGAAAGAACACTCCCGGATGCCTGTTGGAACTCCTCGCAAATGTGGCCCATCGATTTGGGGCGGTTCTTCCGAATTTCTTTGGTCAGCACCCGTCGGTCTCTAACTCCCAGTTTTGTGTATCTGCCGGGTCGGGGCACATTCCGAAAGTCACCTCTCATCTTCCACTTGCCAATCACGTAGGCCACTGTCGATTTTGGGTACTTCAATTCGCTGGATATGTCACGTATCGATCGGCCATTTCTGTGATACCCGACGATTACACCTTTCTCGAAATCAGAGAGCTCCGAACTGCGTGGCATCTTGCATGCGACTGGTTGCGTTGCTGTTTCCCACACGATATTTAACGGCGGCGGCCTTGACGTGCATCAGGACTGCAGAGATCGTCGATTGCAGGGGTGTCCAATTACTTGTTGGTAGATAGTGTATTAGGTATGTGGTCATGATTCAGTGATCACTCAGTTAGTTAGTTAGTTAGTTAGTTGATTTTAGTGGTGCAACGGCCAGGTTTGGCCAAAGAGTCAGTGATCACTCAGAGTACACTGAAATAGCAAATTATTAAGAACACCAGATAGCAATCAGACACGTGCTATCATCACTTACGTAAGCAACTCAGACGTTGAGATGGCTTCATAAAGAACTCACTGCAAAGGATTCAGAAGTGTACGAAGCATAGATAGTGGCAATATGGGAATTAATAGTGAGTTAAGCGACTTTCAGAGACATGATATTGAGCCCAAGGCAAGCAGGAGCAATCATTTCGGAAAGGGAAAAGTATGCAAGAACATTTGCATCGAGGGTGTGCATTGAGTGATGCATGAACAACAAAGCAAGAAGTCAGTGGTCTTCCTCTGGGAGGAAACAACTGGTCGATGTACGAAGGCAACGGCGGTTGGAGATGTTTGTGTGAGGTAACACACGAAGTCCGTTGCGTTAAATAACCCCAGAGGAAAACACGACATTGACATGAGAATTTCACCATACATAGCTCGCTGCATATTGGCCTACATGGGCTATAACAGCAGATGATCCCTTTCCTGTATCACTCGTCTCTGCTAAACATCAATAAATTTGCCTTCAATGGGTAGTGTCATATCAGAACTTGACCCTTCAGGACTAGAAAAAGGTCATGTGGTCCAATGAATAACCTATGAACTGCGCATGATATGGGGCCAACAGAGGGATTCTATGGATCACAGTTGCTTACCGTTAGCTGTATAAATCCGTGCAGACACTGTAATGGTCGGGGGTCTGTTTTCATAGGGGTCACTGTGTTCCTTAGCACCTCTGCTTAACATCACGGTAAACTACACAATTTGCACATGACGATGCTTCCTAATGCAGAGGGCAACTTCCAGCAATGCAATACATGCACCTTGCCTCCAGGCTCGGATCGTTATACAGTGATTCCAGTAGCAGGACAGTCACTTCAAAATGTTAAAACGGCATCAACAGTCCCCAGATCTTAACCCAATTGAACACCTGTCGGATGAGACTATGTGTGCGATTCGTAACAGAGATCCTCTTTTAGAGAAAAATCGGCAATTTGTAGGCACCATCGCATTTAATTGACTGAACATACCTGCACAAGGATATCGCATCTTGACAAGTTCAAAGGTCACCGGACACCCTTTCAAAGCCAAATCCAGTTTATTTAGAACGCCAAGGGCAACCGAACGCGTTATTAGGTAGGTGTTGCAGATAATTTCTTTTTTCAGTGAAATAAGGTCTATAAAGACAAACAAATGCGTAGCTACATAAACTATATCGACAAAGGTCACCGGACACCCCTTCAAATGCAAATCAACGGATCCGCTGCTTTGTTAAAATGCGCGGTACAGCTGCAAACGGTATAAAAGCAAGCAACGGTATAAAACAACATCAGGCGTCTGTTCGCCTCAATGCCGGACCGTATTGCAGCATGTATTGCCGCACGAGTCGGTGCGACGCGCTATTGAAGATGAACGGACTGCGTGCCTCAGATCCCTCTGTAATTGTCCTGCAGCTCTGTTTTTGCCATCATGCGTATCATTATGTCGATAAAACTTCAGTTCAATTCGATGCTTCCTTCTTGGTGCGCAAATTTCATTGTCCGTGAGTGTATATGTATTGGTAACGAGAGAAATACATCTCAGGTAGAAACAGAAAAGACTGATCATTTTGCTTCATGCTTATCCTATTATGACCCTGCAGAATATTTTTAAATGCACATTTAATTTGGAAAATTCGTAAGAATACTTGCAGGGTGTACAAAAAATCCCGGGTATCTTTCCGTTGAAACATTTCTTTTTTTATAATTGGCCTAGAAATCAAGAAAAATATAACTACATATTACATTTTAGCTGCTCCTGGTGAAGAAATTTGAGAGCAGTTTTCTATAAAGTATCATGTCAAATAAAAACCTAATTTTTTTATATCTAAGAAGAAAATGTGTGTTGAAAACAGCTGGTAAATACGGTCAGGGTGCTCTTTCCCATATGAGAAAAAGCTTTCTGAACGGACATCCGAATCGACTAATTTCGCCAAACACAGGTGCAAATGCCCACTTCTTAGCAGACGTTTTATGGAAAACATACGTGAGCGTTCCATTTATTCAAAACAGAAGAAACGTTTTCCTATACAACTTCTTAACATGGAGATATCTTCTCCACAAGCAGACAGGTCAAAAGAATAGGTACGTCGATTTTAGCAAAAGAATACAGGACAACACATACCTGTGAAAAGCGCTACATACTTCTTAGGAAATCTGAAGCTTAAATAGTTCCAAGGACAAAAACTCTTCTCGACGGCATGATTTGACACCCCATGAAATTTTGCGTCGATTGATTGAGATTTGTCTGGAAACTTTACTACACGATAAAATTTAAATTATTTATAAGTACACTTGATTGTTGCATGTTAAAACTCATTTAGCTTGGATGTGCAATAAATTCCACTTTATTGAAACAATACGAGTATTTCCCTTTCGCGAAACCTTAACAATTTTCAATTTTTGAAGCAAAGCAATGCCGAAGAACGCAATGACAAGGTTTGACTAACGGTGTGATTTGATTTGTATTTCTGTAATGATTTTTAAAAATCCTAAATTTGGATCTTTAAATTTCATTGCTCACTCTTCAAAAAACTCATCAAACGGCATTGTAGCTTAGATCAACGTCACGTGACAAAATTCATTATGATATAGCTAAGTGAAAGCCCGTCAGAAATGACAGAGAAAAATAAGATATTTACAGTATTTTTTTAATATCTAAGTATTCTTTTTGTTCGTAATGTCCAAATACGACAGCATGTTTCATGAACATTAAAACAATAAACGTTACAACTATAAAAGTATATTGGTCGAGACAGGGATTTAACAATAACTCTCGTTGTTGACCAGATAAAGGAATAAAATCTACAAAAATCTTTATTTAGTCCTAACGCATGAAACGCAAAAAGAATCAGTATATAATTTTGAATGTAATACACTTTCTGATAAGAGAACAAACAGAGCAAAATAAAGAGATATGACATAACTGCAGAAAACAAATTTAGGAACTCAAAGGAAAAATTCAATAAGGGTTGTGATTACTTCTGACAAAAACACAACATTTGCAACGATTTTTCATGTTGTTTATGAGATTATCGATGACATTTTGCGAGGAAAAGTTCCAATGCACCTTAAGCGTACTGGCTAGTTTCTGGAAAGCGACTAGATTTCAAAAATCTTGCGTTCCATAGCGTCCCGCACATGCTCAATCGGATTTAAATCCGGGAAGCAGGCAGGCCACACAATTCTCTAGATATCCTCACTTTCTAAGAAGTCAGAAACGATTTTGGCTCGATGTGGTCGTGCATTATCGTTTATTAGGAGAAATTATTTGCCGACAGCTCCCCTAAAATGTTTAACATTTTGTTCTAGGATTTCGCCTTTATATTTCTGACCAGTTAGTGAACTTCCCTTGATAAAATTTAAGTCTGTGCGGCCATGTAAAGTTATACCTCCTCAAACCATGATTCCTCCACCTTTAAATCTGTGCATTTCTGTGATGTTGTTGAGGACATTTCTTGTCTTCGGCTCTCTCCAGATAATGACACTACTATTGAGTTGGTGCGAATGAAATGTCCGGCGCGAACTAGCAGTGGAGACAGGCCCCCACCACAGCGGAATGGAACCACACACAGGTGTTGCGGGTATTACGTCACAGAGTTACTATAAACAGCTACCACGTGTGTGAAGAACAAGGTTCTGGCGTAGTTTCTTTGGATGTAACGTGGCTGACAAAGGAAACATGCAGACGCCGGATTTGAGAATCATCTTTCTGTATGAATTTAAACTGGGATATTCTGCAGGAATTGCCACTCGAAACGTTAGCAAAGAGTTTGGGGAGATTACAGCCAACGAACGAACCTTTCTACAATGGTTCGTGAAGTTTCGAAGCGGAGATACGGACCTGCAAAACGAAGCACGTGGTCATCGACCTGTTGCAGTTTCTGACGATGTTCTGTTATGTGTCGTTGAAAAGGACCCCGAAGAACCTGTCGTGACATAGCGGCAGAGGTAGAGGTCCACCACACGACAGTTGTTCGGCGTGTGGCTACGCTGGGTAAGGCGAAAGAGCTAGACATGTGGCTGCCGCATGAGTTGACAACTGCCAACAAGACTAGACGTTTTGAAGTCTGCACGTGGCTGCTTGCCAGGAATAAACAGGATCATCTACTGCATCGAATCGTCGCCTGCGATGAGAAGCTGGTCCTTTATGATAATCGAAAACCATCTGCACATCCTAAGCCATCCCTACACACCAAGAAGATGATGCTCCTTGTCTGGTGGTCCACAGCCAGGATAATACATCTGAGTTTCTTGGCAAGAAGCCAAACGATCACTGCAGAACGTTCCTGTGCTGAATTACACCAGATGCACTGAAATTGCTGCCGAAACAACCGGCTGTTGTCAACAGACATTGTGTTCTTCCGCTCCAGGACAACGTCCGCCCTCATGTTGCACAACGAACGATGCTGACACTAAGTGCCATGGGTGGGCTATTGAGCACTCCATCATCCTGCCTATTCCCCGGACTTGCCTCCGACAGACTATATCAGTTTTATCGCCTGGATCACTTCCTGTCTGGGAAACAGTTCACGACAGATAACGAGGTTCAACGTGAGGTTCATGACTTCATTGGGTCCCAGCCACAAGACTTTTTTCGTTCCGGGATCATGACCTTGCCGGACAGATGGCAATTATGTGTCGAAGCCGTGGGGGATTATTTTGCCTAGGTAAGTTGTCCTACTTTTCTGTTCTCGCCGTCGACGTGTACTGGTCCTTTGTTGGACATTTCATTCGCTTCAACCCAATAGAATTTTCTCGAAGCAAAATCGAAATACATAGGTGAAGAGAGAACTCAACCCCAGTCAGTCGCAGTCCTCTTATGATGCTATCTACACGACTTCAAATGTGTTCACCTGGCAGTTGAAGTGAAAGGAACACAAAGCCTCGATCTTCTGGGTTAGAGGTGCTTCTCCTGCAGCCTAGTACGATCAGTAAGCGTGGTTATATGCTCCCCTATGGATGAAGCAAGCTCTCGGACAATCTGTTGTGCTGTTATCTTCCAGTTTCCCTTCAGTGTTAAAGCTGGAAATCGATCCTCCGAAGTGGTTGTTCCCCGCGGACGGCCTTGTCCTGGACGATCGGATATTTCTCCTGTCATTCTAAACTGTTTCCACGGTCTCGAGAGAACATTCATCTTGAGGTATAAGTAGCGCACGGGATATCTCCAACTCACTCTGTCCGGCTTCCATTCTTCCCAGCGCCCTCCATTTTTCATAATCATTCAAATGTCTTTTTCTTGACAGATTCGAACGCGCACTATTCGGACTTATAATGAAGTAAATTTATCCGTCATTTTTGTCCACGTCGGATATCGAACCCGAGTCCCCTTATTCCGGAATAGGTCGCTCTACCAACTGAGCTACGCAGACGTATCTTTTCGCTGCTATCTGCCTTTATCTCGTGTGCGTCCTGCGGGCAGGCACGTCACACACACACCCCGAAAGAGGGCCTGGGGCATGGCCCACGGGTCAGTCGGGATCATGTGTCGCTGTAGGCAGTCATCCGCTGAAGAACGTACAGTTGAGAAATCCCAGTCAATTTCGTGTGTGGAACGTAACATCACACACATTTATTTTTCGAAGCGCTGAAAAAGGGATTATCTTATCTTTCCTGTATCGCGGTGTGGAAAGAACATCACACCATTGCGATAATTTTAACGGCCAAGTCATTCTTGAAGTTCGGGCGCCAATACAACGAAGTGAATTTCTACGTTATTTTTGTCCACGCCGGGCATCGAATCCGAGTTCCCTTATTCCGGAATAAGTCGCTCTCCCAATTGAGCAACGAAGACAAGTGCTGTCACTGCTATCTGCCTTGATCTCATGAGCGTCCTGCGGGGCAATCATGTCACAGATTTTATCCGCACTAAATGATCCAACGTCGAAAACAATAGTTAGAAGTGCATTTTAACTCCTCCCGTCTGATGCGCTCTCTGCCAACGCGTCCCTAATTTTCACATTCTTATCTCCACAGGCAACCTTTAAACCCTACGTTGGATAAAGCATATCAAGACTGACGTTTTTGCTGGTTTGCATTCGACGCCGGCAAGTGAAACGCGAGTTTTGAATTTCTTCACCGATTATCCCTTAATTTTTCACTCCAGTACACTGTTAAAAATTCTATGGTAGATTGCACCCAAACGTGGTGCACCACTTCCTCAGAAAAGATTCACCATTGTGTAGTGCAAACAAAACCCAACAACATGATGAAACCTTGCATATAATATGGTGCAGCCTTGCACCATAACGTAGTAAAAAGCTGCACCATGTTGTTGAGGGTTTTTTTTTTTTTGCCCCAAGCATTGGTGTATCTTTTCTCAGAAAGTGGCGCAAATGGTGTAGCACCACTTTTCGGTGCAATCCACCGCAAAATTTTGAACAGTGTATATTTCCCGTACTGAATAGTATCACGCCAAATTTTGCATTTCATCCTCGTTTTCATACATGTGGAATTGGCCTGAAATAAGTCCTGAACAGAAGCATGTATGTTTATGGCCTTTAGTGTAGAAAACTTCCATTACAAAAAAATAGAAATCATGCGCAAAATATTCTTCAACGCGAACACTGTTCACTGCAAAAAGAATGCCTGAAATTCTAATTTAGAAGAGAAGATAACGGACAAAATGCAATGTAAATTGACTCCCTCGACCTGAAAAACGATACATTATTTTGAAGAGGAAATGACGGTAAAATATTTATCATGTGAGCGATGTTTGACTACAAAAGAAGTTTTTCACTTGGACTGTGTTAACCATAGATAAGACTGCAAATATATCGCCAATGGGTTTATTGTTTAGTTACGCCTCCCAGTCGAACGTTTGAAAAATTTGGAAATAACGGAATAATATGCAAAATATTCTCTGTAATTGGCATCCGACACAAAATGAGTTTTTGAATCGGACTTCCTTGGAGCAAAAGTATGGGGATAGGTAGGACAACTAAGGACAATTCGGCTTACAGAAGCAAATTACGGAACGCAGTGTTATCTAAAATCCATAATATTTACATTATTGTCTTTTAACTGCTTCAGAAAAAGACCTAAAGGCAAAGATAATCGCTCTCATAGTTCGGGTTTTCAAACACAAAAAATTATTTTCTAGTTGGATTAATAAGTGCACAGATATGCTCGCCGCAAATGCATAAAAAAGCATGGTGATAACATTAGCACGGACTTCGTGTTTCGAAAAGCATGTTAAAAATAATTAAAACGTTCAATTACTAACCTGGAAAGGAAATCTTTTGTGTCGATTTGCCACAAACGTGATTCACTCATTGAGGTTTTTAATTGTCGCGAACAAAACACTGTAAGTAAGAAAAGCGCCAAGAAACTCCGGAAGAGTATTTTTCTTGAGATCCACCATTCCATATAAAGTTAGAGATGTCTCAGTCAACTGAGTGCTTGAGGCCAACGTCACTAAAGACAAAAAAGGATTTTTGGCTATTAACACATTCTGAAAAGCCGAACAGACTCGTTTGTCACATTCGTGAACCTCTCCTGCGTACATCAGCATCATAGTGATTAGTCCTGTGCTTGTAATTATTTCCTGATACTTGTAATAGATAAAGTGATCATTAAGAGGCCTAAACAGGATTATGTAGACAGCATTGAACGCAATAAGAGTTAAATATATGAATATAATTGCCATGATCCTGCAAAGCGTTTCATCCACAGAAACCACGGCTGTTCTTATGTGATTGTGCGTTCGCAAAAGCTCGGCAAAATTCTTGACCTCAGTTTTCCTGATCTTATTCTCCAAAGATTTAAAAGCGTCCGCAAGCGAAGCACATATAATAGTGAAATAGACAACGAAAAGAGCAGGAATAACGTGAGCGCCGAAAAGTATTGACACTGTATAAATGCAAACATCAACCTGAAAATTTGTCTCTGAAGCGTCTAATAAATATCTAAGTAAACTGTTGTAAGAACGCATGGTAGTGAGAAAGTAATAAATCGAAACCGCACGTAGAAATTGGGCAAGGAGTACAAAACCGCAAAACACGTATAGCAAAACTTTGAGCCTACACTCTTGATTGCTTTTCAGTCCCAGGTTATCTAGTGTTGTCAGTTTTTTTAGTGGTGTTACAAGACCACCCCATTTGAAAAAAACACTGTATCTTATCAAAATGTCCAGCAGTTCAACAGTAATTTTAGAAATGCCATATTTCACCGCTTCAACACTTATCCAGAAGCCTGCAGCGCTTGAAGCGTTGTGGACATCAAATATAAATAAATATCCTATCATACAGTTGTTTAGTACAAGTGGTAGCAGAACACAACGCTGTCCCCAAATACTCAAAGGTTTTTGCTTCCAATGTTTCGAAGTGTTTATTCCAAATATGTAGAAAAGTATCAGAATCTGAAAAAAACGCTTTCTTACTGTTCTTCCTATTCCCTTCTGTTGACTAGAAACATTTTTATTGCTTAGGTGACTAGAAACATTATTGTTGCCTGGCCAGCAAAGCACGTCCTTTAAATGAAACATGATTCCAATTTGGTTTTTCTTGGCACTGCTAAAATTTTCTTTAATCTGTCGAAACAGTTGCTCATATATTTATAAATTATTTCTTATTAATGCTGATCAGAAAATTTGAAGCAATACAACGGAGAAACAAGAACATATTACCTTTTGATCAAATTTTCTCATCCATTTTGCTTTTATCGTGTTTTTTGTGGTTTTTTTACTAGTAAAGATAATTGGGAAACAAAATTTGATGTAATTACGCTTTTTAAAGTGAGATCACTCCTTACTAAATCCTGATGATTGAAATGGAATACTGAGATATAGTTTTAAACTTCGGCGAGTGTGACATCGAATTTAGAATCGCCATCACACGCAACGTTTTCAATTGATTGATTAGTTAGTTGTCAGATATTCTGAGGACAGATTTCACCTTCCAGGGTTTCTGTTCTTGGCTTTGTATACTTTTGAGACAAACTGAAAAAATCCGATTAACGGTAGGAATAATCAAGATCGCAAGTTTTGCTGCTCTAACTAATGAATTATTTTCATGATTTCTGAGAGACCCAGCTAACTTGGTACTGAAAATACAGCATTTATACAACTACTTATAAATGATATTTGCTAGCTTCAGAAAAAGTGTACTATCTGAATAGAAAAATGACGGCTGTTCCGAGAAAAAAAGAGAAATTGATACCCATTCCCGAAATTCTTTCTGAATGTTTATAGATCCTTGTATTTCTCATTATCAACGGAATTATCAGGTTGCTCAAAGAAGTTATAACTGATTGTTTTTAAAATAAACCATTCTTCAGTGAGCAGGTAGACATTTTAAGTATGTTTCTTATTTTCTTTTTCTTAGTAATTCTGTAATATATTTGAGAATTTGTGAGAGAAGATGTGAAAATTGAATACACCTAGAATGAATGCCGAAATTCATATACCAGTGAGTATTTGCTATTTTTTTTATATTTTAGCGCAATAATTTAACGTGCTGGATCATAATGACATTTCTTTTTCTTTTCCCATATCCTACAAGTCACATATAAAGTTCAAATTTGTGATAGCTTCAAAACTATGCGAATTACTTTGTACTTGAAGCTTACGTTAGCTTTGGCTGCTGAAGTAACAAAATTTCCAATTGTTTGCATTGAAGCAATTCTGTAAATTACACATGCTCTATATGAATGCCAGTTTTTATCTTTTTACCATAACAAACAACAGGAAGGAAATGATATTAAAATACAAAGTAGCCTGATGAAGTGTGAAGTGTTCTATATAACGTAGTTGTTTTGTATCTTTCTTGGCAAAACAAAGCAATATAAGTGGTAGCATTATTTGATGTGATTATAACAGAATATAGAAGTGAGGAAAAACAAGATATTCGGAAAGACATTTCTGTAGACTATTACAACACTTATAGATCATCTCAGCTTTCGCAATTTTTTCATTCCGCAGGAGAAAGAAGTTTAACAATTGACTCAAGTTCTGAAAAATCTAGGAAAGATTAAAGATGATGATTTGCTAAAATCTGCAGAAAAATAGCTGAAATTTATAGTGAATGAATTTTTGAAACGCAAAGATTATTAGGTAAAGTTTGTTGATAAATATTTGTTGAAATATGATTTGTTGAGGTCATTAGACGACTAGGTGAAGTTTACGGGAAAAGGTTCATAGAAATATGAAGAAAAATAGGTTATATTGATAGAGAAAAACTTTTTATATGTGCAAAAGAAAAGCTGAAGTTTATTTGTTGAAATCAACAGATAGTTGGCTGAAGCTTATAAATAAAGATTTGAAATCTTTAGCGAAAACTTGAAATTTATTGATGAAAAATTGTTGAAATCTCCTGCAGAACAGCCAAAGTTTTAAGTGAAGATAAGGTCAAAATATACTGACGAGCAGCTGAAGTTTATATACGAAGAGTTATTGAAATCTGTAGATGAAAGGCTGAAGTTTATAGATGACGCTTTTCTATATCCATAAAAGAATTGATAAACTTAACAGTATTGTTAAGATCTGTTGTTAATTAATAGTTGAAATGTATGGACGAGAGTTTTTATATACCGACAGAACAATGAGAGTTTACAGAAGGAAATTCCTTTAAATTCGCATGCCAATGACTCTGGGTCTCAGACAAAGATCTTTATTGCAATCTGCAAAAAGCTGAAATTTATAGATGAATATTTTTTTAAGATCTTTAGACGTATAGTTGAAATTTATATTCTGTTGCTGGTAAGAAAAATAGCTGCATGATCAAATCCGGAATGTTTCAATTGCATTTAATGGATTGTTGTGCATATTGGCAACGACATCAACAAATTTGTAGAACAGTTTTTACTAATAACAGAATCATTTGCGTTTTCCTGTTGAACTTTTGCGAACATAAAATTAAACAGAATTATTTGCCTAAGTTAATGCCTGCCAATCGTCGTGAGTACAAGTTTAATAATCGTAACTATTTTGTCTTGACCACCTCTGAAATGCAGAATGCGTATTCTTGGAAGCAAAAACCATCTTTCGGTAGCAACAAATCCTGCTTTTCCGAAAATTCGAAAATATTAATGAAAAAAGAGCTTATGGCTGGTCTCAGGACTTCATGAGGAAACACAATTAATGCCACACTTTGCGAAATGCTTACTTTGGCAGTGGGTGCTTTCCTTGATCGGGTAAAATCGCAGTAATGATATTTATCATCCTAAGAACCCTATGAATATAAGGAGAACAACATATTTAGCGGCTTTTCATTGATTGAAACTCATTGCCATGGCGTGGTTTTGTTCATTGTGTGAATATTGCGCGCTATCAGTTTAACTTTTTAAAAAGTATCTGTATCTCAAAGTAAAAGCACAAAAACCGGTCCCTCACAAAGCATTTTCAGCTTACTGAAGAAGGTATATTTCGTTTCATTAGTAAACACTGCTTCATTTCACTGCTGCGTAAATCGATGTGCTATTGAAAACATTTGTTTTCTCAGCATGCATGAACTGTGAGTCTTCTTGAATTAAGTGTTGCCACGAACAGACCGAGAATAATGCCATCGACATTAAAAGGCAAATTCTGGTAAGTCCATGAAAACAAATGAGCCCATTCAAAATGAATATGGTGAAAATCCATTCCTGTATTACGCCAAACAATTGAAACAAAGGAAGATCTGTACATGGTGAGAAACAGATAATTTCTAGAGCAAGAGTACTTTTGTATTATTGGAACCATATCTAGTAAAGGAAACTATTTAAGATGTTAAAAGGAAATCACAATTGACTTAGCACTCTGTTAAACAAACAATTCTGTGGCACAGAACGCTTTTGATTGAACATTAAATAATCTAGGTTTTGAGAAAAGGTAGTGTTTTGGAAATAAGCCTTGAAACTCAGGAAACAAAGGTCTTCATGCGAGTGCGATAAAGTTAGAAAACACTTCTATCGTTCTTACCCTTCCGTTTTATTTTCACAGGCAACATCATGCAAAATAAATATCTTTCCACAAACAGCAGGTTCCTAAAAGGCGAATTACGTAGCCAAACGTATTTCCATGAACAAACCTATTCCTAGTGGTATTGGTCTGTGTGGTAATAAAATTAAAACGGCCTCCCTGGTGGTGCAGTGGTCTAAGCGCTGACCATTCGTCCGAGATGGGTCCGGGTTCGGATCTCGGTGATGCATGGATGTTTTGTTTGTCTTACAGTGCAGGCACTTTCCCTTCCCTGGAATTTGTTGCCCTAAATTAAGGATGGATGACTGCTTATAGACCACCGAGTTGCTCACACTGTGGTCGCTAAACCTCGAAGCCGCCACGATAGCACAGTGGTCTAAGCGCTGGCTTATGACCGTTCGTCCGAGAAGAGTCCGGGTTCGAATCCTGGTGAGGCATGGATGTAGTGTTTGTCTTTGCGGCCATGGTTTTCTCCCTTCCCTGGAAGCAGTGGCACTAAATTAGGGAACGGCGATTGCTTATAGCCCATCGTGTTGCTCATGGTGGTCGTTCAACCCAATAAAAAAAACAATAAAAAAAACCCCTCGAAACAAACAAACAAAGCACAGATGGCCACACTCTACGTGCTATAATTTCAAAACTTTCCTGCACGCAGCGAGTTACAAAACAATTTTTCATACAAAAATACAAAAGTTTGAGAAGTAAGGAAATTAAGTCGAACCTTCTCATCATTCCACTCCATTAGTTTAATCCATTAAATGATCCGGTCCAAAATTAGCAACAACTTGCAACCCTGCAGGATACAGAGCTAAAAAAATTCACCATTCTCATTGAAGTACGGTAGTACAAAGACTTAAATCATAATTTATCATATTTTTACGTGTGCATATCAAGTAAATTTTAAAACTGCGACAAAGTAATCTTACAAACAGGATTCGTTAGAAATTATCTCTACCCTATGCCCTTGCGAATTCTTCACACCGTGGGAACTTCGATTTTCATTCTTTAAAAATAGTGTATTCGTTGAATTCACATGCTCTGAGAGGTTATCAAAATGTTTACTGCTTATCTGTTCGAATTTTAACACATTTGGTCATCGTATATGATTTCTCAGAAATATATTTATATATTTCTTTTTTGCTTCCCGTCAGCTGAACCTTAATCTAAAAATTTGAGTACCATGTCTCTGCATCTATTTGTCATACAAAAATTGCTTTTTCATTGAGTAGCTTCAGATCCGTGTCTTTCCACTTCTTTCCGATACACAATCTCATCATAGAGGTACTGAACACGCTTTATTATTTATCTCCATGTCTGTTTTATTCCATATGGGTGCTCCTCAAAAAAAGTATTTTCGTTTAACTTTACCGGTACTTATCAATACGAAACACACTATGCACGCAATTTCTGTTTCAAATAATGCACAGTTTTTCCACTATGACGCTTAAATATAGATCGCCTTATCGTTGCTATTTTGCTGTAGAGGTCCGACTTGAAAAAAATCCTTTTCCCGGTTGGTTAGCTTCAGTTATTACGACGTCCAGTGGCGAAGTAGTCTAAGCGCTACCTTTTGACCATTCCTCTGAGATGGGTGAACCTGGGAAATGAATGTTCTGCTTGTCTTACATCTCTGGCTCTTTCCCTTCCCTGAAACTAGTGGCTCTAAATTACAGACAGGCGACTGCCCCATCAAATTAAAAAAAAATTAAAGCTGGCTAAATATTTCTCCAATTTCCTCGAATGCCTGCGCTTCTGAAATTCCGTTTTAAAAATTCTTTTAGCATCGCATTGCTTCCATAATGAAAAGCATTTCCTGTGCATTCTTTATGTTTCTTTAAAGCAGAATGTGTAGATTGAAAATGCATGCTTTTGTTCAATGTCATAGCTCCCCTTCTAACATACATACCGAAAAATTTCCTTTGATACCAGTAATTATGACAAACATTTAGTTATACAGTTGAACCCGTACGTACTGAAGTTGAAGGAGGAGTCAAAACCATTTGATATATGCAAATTTAATATAAACCAATGAATCAAAAACGGACACTTTTTGTCATATTACGTTACGTCAGATTAAAACTACTCAGTCATAATCTACGTATTTATCAATTAATCGAAGCTCAATAGCACTTGTTAATTTAAAACTATAGCTAGTAATAAAAATATGAATGAGACCTGTAATAAGCAAAAATATTAATTAATATAAAAACTAAAGTAACTGCAAAAACTTTAAATTTCACCTGTTACATGTTATGTTGGAAATATTTTGTGCTTGTTATGATAGCAGCTATTACTTCCCGTCTTCCTCTAACTCAGTAAGTGAGGTGCTTTTAAATGCAAAATAAATTATATGATTTTCTAAATTTCAATGGCAAGTTAGTTTAAAATGATTTTCTTTTCTATAGTGATATCTTCATCGCCTAACTGATCATCATTCTCGCCCTGAATGCTCTTCACTTTGTCTACATGTATGAAAACATTTTCGTTTCAACACTGGAGGAACTTTCACTTCATTTTTGTTTAAATTCATCCTTGTTTTCACAAGCATTTCGCAGATTGAAGATTTAGAATCCCTTGTTCTAAAATACCCGATTATGTACTGTTCTGCAAAATCTTTTTTAAAGTACATGAGTGCGCCATAATACTATCACTAGTCTCGTGATTTAGAACATACACTCACGGACAATGAAATTTGTGCACCTAGAAGAAAACGTGCTACAACCGCGAAACTTTGCAAATAGCTAGAGTGCGTGCTGGTATGCAAATGATCCACCTTTGGTGCAAGTGCGCATGACCGCACACCCTGTGCTGCGCTGCAAACCGGCTTGTAATCGATGCCCCATGAAAGCGAAAAGCACCGGCCGACACAAGCAAGAGTAGAGAGTGACAAGAATGCCAGGTAGACGCCAGAGACGTCGATTTACGCAACTTATGGGCTTTGAGAAAGGCCTGATCATCGGGCTGAAAACCGCAGGGTGATCGGCGCGCCATATCGCCTGCCACGTGGATCGTTTAGAACATACCGTCCGACTGTGTTGGGAGCAGTGGACACGTGGCAGCACTGGCACACGGCGGAACGGCTCCAGACTGACCAGAAAGACAACCAGTAGAGAGGACAGACGGATCGTGCGCCAGATACCAACGGATTTCACGTGGACCCTGTTCACTATACAGGCAGATTCAATGGCTCTTGTGTGCCCGCGAACCATTTCCCGACGCCTAGCGGAAGCGAATCTGCGATCCCAGCGCCCCTTACGTGCGTGTGCTGCCGTTAATAACGGAACATCGCCAGTTCCGTGTGCAGTGGTGCCAGGCCAGAGTTACGTGGAACGCCACAGTCCGGCGACGTGTGGTGTTTAGCGATGAGTGCCGCTTCGTTTTGGGGGCAGATGATCATCGTGTCCGGGTGTGGCGGGCTCCGGGTCAACGGCACACTCTTAACCTCGATACCGAGCGCCACAAATTCCCAACTGCAGGCATTATGGTATGGGTAGCCATTGTCTAGAATAGCCGATCAGCTCTAGTAGTGATACGCGGATCATTGACGGGCCAGCGGTATGTGGATTAGATCCTATGGCTCAATGTGCGCCCATGTCCACCCGCACGTCGCTCGGGTTGCTCAGGTCTGCCTATGTCATGTCCAGACACTTCCATGGCCTACTCGCTCCCCGGACATGTCCTCTATCGAGCATATGTGGGACCAGTTGAAACGCCGGATGCCGCCGTGCCGGATTTGTAGCACATCGTATAAAACGTGTGGGACAGTCTGCCGCAGGACAACATCAGACATCTGTTCGCCGCCATGCCATACCGTATTGCCGCACGAGGCTGTGCAACGCGCTATTGAAGATGACCGAACTGCGTGCCACAGATCCCTCTGTAATTGTCCTGCAGCTCTGTTTTTCCCATCATGTGTATCATTCATCTGTATCATTACGTCCATAACATTTCAGTTAAATCCGATGCTTCCTTCTTGGTGCGCAAGTTTCATTGCCCGTGGGTGTATAAACACCGCGTCCGCTTCAAGAAGCAGAATAAGGTCAGTGACCCCTTTTAACGCTGCGATCTTCACCACCTGCTGCAAGGACAAGTGTTTCGTAATGCGATGCATCATGTCTAACAAGAACAACAGACAACTGAAATTCTTGACTGGATATAATGGAATAGAAAAAACTCCAAGAAGACTACGTGAGAGATAAGAGAATGAAATTCGACAGCATGCTAGAGTGACGTCGAAGAGAATTTCTTAGATTTGTGGAAAAGAATTAGGAGTTCTGGAAGGGAATTAGGTAGGCCTTCATCCAGCAATGGACTCAGAATGGTTGATGTTGATGATAATAATGATGCTCATCCAAATTTGGTGTTCCCTATATTCTTCAGAATTCTTAAGTAAATCTACCGACCTTTTGTTTTATATGACACAGAAAAATGTTTTGAAACTGATTTTTTTTTCTTGTTAATGCAAGGTTTTTCTTTTAAAAAAAGCGATTTCCAGATTACTTAAAAATACATTGAAATGTTGCAGTTCTTCAACTCTGTTACTTTTAACACCGACTATTTTCATCATTCAGAAACGCCAAGATTTTGATATGGTATTTATGTACTCATCATTAAACGCAATATTTTATGTGGGTTGACTTACTCAAATTTTTTCGTGAAAAAACACGAAATAAAGACAAGGAAAACTAAATATATTTTTATTCTGCGTATCTAAATTTTCAGTTTATATGTATACTTTAGCTTCAACGGTACAGTTGAGGGAGTACTCATATT
Organism: Macrothele yani; assembly: GCA_039090855.1. Classification (NCBI taxonomy): domain Eukaryota; kingdom Metazoa; phylum Arthropoda; class Arachnida; order Araneae; family Macrothelidae; genus Macrothele; species Macrothele yani. The sequence goes on along the minus strand of CM077010.1, from coordinate 132,949,303 downwards.
TTATTTGTCCACAGTAGCATTTGGATTGTTAAACAGTCCTTGAAGCAACTCAAAGCCCTGAATGTTTATGTGATAGGGATAGATTTAATTGCAAATGATGTTAAGGTAGTACGCACCTTCTGTTCTGTAACACGTGCCTGGGATTTAAACAGACTATGGATCTGCATTGTTTGAGACTTTTAATGTAAGCCATTCCCTCTCTGAAACACCTTCTTTCGCGAAATAGGTGACCAAACAAACTCGTCATAAATTGCGTTGTGGAAATAATGTCAGAATGGGAAATAGGTTTCATATATGGAGTGCAGAAGACATCACGGAGGTCTGTTACTCCATTACATAATGCACAGTGAATGTTGCGAAACGTTCTTTGGAGTACGGAACCATCCTCTCCCATCCATGATGCAGTAACGGAAGCAGTGTAAGATTCACACATTCTTCTAATTTTTGTGTCATTCCAATTCGGAGCACACTGTGGTAAAAATTCCCACCGGCATTGTGGAATCACTGAAATCATACCTGCAGGCTTTCTGATTTTAAAATTTACTCTTACGATATCATCATTGTCGATTTCGCTTAAGAACCACCGTTCCACGTTGTGATCGAACTGAAAAGAACGAGGAATTGTTTCATTCTCGAGTAAAGCAGGCCCGCCTAAACTGGAAACTTCAACATCCCAGAAGACAACATCCGTATAGTCGTCGTTGCACCAAGCGCAAAAGTAGTTTTTGTAGGTAACTCCACTGAAAGGGTTTGTTACGGGTACTATTTCAATCGGATCCTCTAGTGAGAAGCTAGCCCCCTCACAAATATTTCTTATATGTTTCTTACCTCTCCATCTGTTACTGCAACGCGTAACCATCAGAACGCTTTCTTCGCTTTCAAACACCTTAGAACAGGTTGCTCTTGAGGTAGTTAAAGTTGCGTTTACGTACGGGGAATCAATGCAACAGTTCTCCAGGTTAACACAAGAAGCCACGCAACTACAAGAATGCTCATTTTGCAGATCTTCGTGAGACCTACCCTTACAGGTGTCAAATGGGGAACAAGTCATGCCGAGTTCTAAGAGATCCTGGTAGTCAAGAGCTAAGGTGATCCTAAAGATGTCGTTGACTGTCAAGAACACGCACAAGCAGAAAGTTCTCATGTAAAAGTCTTTGTCGTACCACATCTTGAAATACTCTTTTATCTATCCGATTACCTGAAAAATAAAAGAAAATGCTGGTAATCGATGTTTTGCAAAATATTTTACTAATACACTGAGTGGCCACTTTATTATGACCACCTAACAGTTTTAAGCAAATGAGCTATGATTGCATGCTGTTGCCGCCAGAGGGCGAGGCTAGTATAAAAAGAGAAAGCTTAGTGCTTGCGACAGTAGTAGAAGGGATTTTTGGGTGACGAGATGGGTAAAAAATGCGATTTGACGGACTTTCAACGTGGGATGATTGTAGGAGCTCGGATCCATGGAGCGAGTATCACCGAAACCGCCGCATTCGTGAAATGTTCCAGAGCAGTGTTTAAAGGCTAGACTATCTGCCAAAAAAATGGGTCTCTACGTGCAACGTAGGGTCGTCATCAACCAGACTGGTAACAGACAACAAAAGGGCAACAGTGTAGCAAATTACAGACGATCTTAGTCAAGGATCCCCTCAAAAATGATCTCTGCACGCATTGTTCGCCGTACACTCCATCGGATGGGATATGGCAGCCGAATGCCTGCTCGAACACCTTCGCTGTCTGCAGTTAACAAGAGAAAACGTCTCCAGTTTGCACAGGAGCATAAGAATTGGACAGTCAATAATTGGAAACAAATTATGTGGTCCGATGAATCACGTTTTCAGTTGCACCATGCCGATGGCCGAGTGAGAATTTGACGGAAACAGCACGAAATCATGGACCCCAAATGCATTGCTACAACCCTTCACGCTGGTGGAGGCAACGTTATAGTTTGGGGAATGTTTTGCTGGCATGCTTTGGGCCCTTTAATTCGTGTTGATCATATCTAAACATCGTTGCGGATCAAGTGCATCCTGTCATGTGGATGGTTTATCCCAATGGCGATGGCTGCTTTCAACAAGATAATGCGTCCTGCCATAGTGCTCGTATTGTACAGGATTGGTTTCAGGAACATGCAGGTGAGTTTATTTTGCTTAGGTGGCCCCCACAATCTCCAGATCAACTTCATTCCACAACTTCATTCCACAAATTGAGAATTTGTGGAATGAAGTTGAACGAGCCATCAGGCAGCTGGATCCACATTCCTGCAATCTCACACTCCTGGAAAGTGCTATTCATCAAGTATGGTCTCAGATTCCACAAACCACCTATCAACATCTCGTGGAGTCCATGCCACGAGGAATCGCTGCAGTATTAAAGGCAAAAGGTGGCCCAACGAAGTACTGAGGGAGTGTTCATAATAAAGTGGCCACTCAGTGTAGCTTATTTACGTAGATATACGCAAATGCGTGTGTCATTCTAATAGAAAATTTTCGGGCTCAATTCCATGAAAGAATAGGTAATAACGTTACAATACACCGAAAAATTTTGATAATTTGGACATCAAAATTTATTTTGATGGCCACATACCTTTTATTCATTGTGCAATTTACAGCGATTGTACCAAAACAACTAAGAATGTTTTTTTTTTATAAAAAAACTTTGCCTACCTTAATTATCAAGGAAGTGATCATTTTTTTTGTCCATCGCATTGAATATAGTTGTCCCAACGTTCCTCCCACTTTTCGAATGTCTTCTGGAATTCTTCATCCGAAATGCTGTTGAATCACCCCTACGCAGCTGTAGTACTTTGTTGATCAGTCTCATGTGTCACAACCAGAAAACACATGGTGAAGAGTCTGGACTATATGTTGGTTGGAGCATCACCTTTTCATTCATTTTCTCCAAATAAGAAACGACAGAAATGGACATGTGCGGCTTCGCATTGGGCAGCACATGAAAAGAAATTGGGAACCCAAGTTCAACAAAGTTGTTTCATACCCAAATCATCAGCTAAAATTCTGTGATTTGATGATTTCAAAATGTGAACCGTATTTTCAATATCTCAAATTGATAGGTGTTTGTTTTTTCACCCTTATTGTATTGGTATTTACCTCTGTAACACTCATTAAAGGTCTTCCTCCATGCGTGATTAATGTCGTCCGCACTCATGATCATCTATAAATTATTTATGCCATCTGTAAATTGTTGATTTTCCTAGACATTTATATCTACACTGCTGGCCAGCCAAAATGCAACACCAAGAAGGAAGCATCCGATTGGCCTGAAATTAGCAGCATGCGTCGCCCGCGAGAGGACATGCAAACGATTAGCATTGCGGGGCATATGCAAATCACGTGCGCTCAGCACACCACCGAGAAGCACTATCAGAAGGGTGCACAAAAGGCGGGGTTTAAGTAGTGGAAGTGTGTTGTGCTGCCGGACCTATGCGTGGGAAGCTTCCTGATGCCTCGTCGCAGAATACGGCATTCATTCCAGCACGTTTCGGAGTTCGACAGAGGAGGAATAGTGGCTTATCGCGACAGAGCTTTATCGTACCGAGACATCGGCACCCGTATGGGACGACATCCAGCCACAGTGAAGCGAGTATGGATTCGGTGGGTGCAGTAGGGACAGACGGAACAACGTGAGCGATTGCCGCAGCCGCGGCACACCTCCGAACAAGAGGACCCGCATGTTGTGCGGCGGGCATTGACGGTTCGCACCGCCCCATCACGAACGTTAGCGCAGGAATTAGGGTGTGTTGAGCAACAACCTGTGACAGCACGTACCGTTCGACGTCGTCTGCAGGAGCGGGGACCTGTCGCACGGCGCCCATTGCTCTGATTAGCATTGACATTACACCACCTGCGAGTGCAGCGGCAGTGGGCCGTTGAACGCCGCACATGGACTACGGAATGGCACGACATTGTCTTCTCCGACGAATCTCTCTTCTGCCTACAACACCACGATGGTCGGATCCGCGTGTGGCGGCACCGCGGCGAGAGACTGTATGACGCCAGCTTTATGCACGCCATACCGGTCCGTCGCTTGATGTTATGGTTTGGGACGCAATTGTATATGACAACCGCACCCCTCTGGTACGCATCGCCGGTACACTCAAGAGCCATCGCTACATCTCCGTCGTTTTGGATCCTGTAGTCCTCCCTTACCTGCAGGACCTGCCAGCGGCCGCGTTTCAACAGGATAATGCGCGCCCGCACGTGGCACGCATCGTGCAACAATTCTTCACGGCCCACCAGGTGTCAATGCTGCCGTGGCCAGCATGTTCTCCCGATATGTTGCCCATCGAAAACTTCTGGTCGCTGATCGGCAACCGTGGGGCCCTACAAGCACCACCCGCGGCTACGCCTGATGAACTGTGGCAATGTGTGGAAGCAGCCTGGACCGACATAAGTAGAGGGAAAGGACAGATTCTGGCTTAAACCGCAGCCCATAGACTTAATATTAGGCTGCGGCAGGGCGGACGCAGCCAGCCGCAACCGGGTGGACGGAGGGGGCGTGGTCAGTAGTAGGCATCAGAAGGATGCGGGGTGTAGCATGGGTGAGGATGTAGGTGGCGCTAGTGTGTTGTGACGATACTGATGTGCTGCCCCCTTGCGGTGCTTCTTGGAACTTTCGATGATCTTTGATTTTGTGGGATGGCAACGACAGAGTGTGGAAAGGGGGTGGACATAGGGGGATGTCAACTCGATGTGCTGCTCCCTAGCGGTGCTTCTTGGAACTTTACTATTTTCTCGGGAGATTTATTGGACTTTGTCAAATTTTTTTGGGAAAAAGGAAGCGAAGTCTTTCGTCCTTCAAAGTTCCTTTTCCCTCGAATTTATTTTTTTAAAACTTTCCTTTTTAGAAATTCCCTGAGGTGTTAGGAATTTGTATAGACGTTGTTTCTATCGAAATGTTTCACTCCGGAGTGCATAAAAAAATGTTCTGATGGTCCCAGCGAGATTCGTTCCCGTATCAGCTAGTTTGCTAGCTTCACGCCTTTTCCCACTAGACCACCCGACCATTGGAAAAAGATGCTTGTTAGACGAAGGCTTGCGTAGTCTTTTTAAAAGGGGTGGTGTCCTACTTGATGTCATTTGTTTTCTGCAAGTGATGGTGTGAACATGAGTTTTTCTGTTACGGTGGATCGTATCTCGTTGAACTGTTGTAATGGAGGAAATGATGAAACAGACTTATCACACAGCTCAGAAAATAGGAAGTTTCGGTGGTATCAATGCTTTATTCCGTGCTGTGGAGAAAGAGGGCATCAAGAAAAAAGATGTGAAGAAATGGTTGAAGGGAGAGAAAACGTACACTCTTCACAAACCGGTGAGACGACATTTTCGGAGAAATAGAGTTATGGTTAATAAATTAAATCAACAGTTTCAAGCAGACCTAGCCGATGTCTCCAGTTTGAGTCAACATAACGATGGATTTCGTTACTTGTTGACATGTATTGACATTTTTTCCAAATATGCATGGGTGATTCCTTTAAAGCAAAAGTCGGGTTCTCATATCGTCCAAGCATTTTCCCAGATATTCAAAGAAAGAAAGCCAGTAAAACTTCAAACAGATAAAGGAACTGAATTTAAGAAGAAAGAGTTTCAAAAGTTTTGAAAACAGCATGAGGTGCATTTCTTTACGACAAACAACGAGACGAAAGCAAGTGTAGTGGAGAGATTCAATCGTACGCTCAAAACTCGAATGTGGCGATACTTTACAAGTCAAAATTCGTTCAGATTTATGGACGTACTCAACGATTTAGTTCACAGTTACAATCATTCCACCCATCGAAGTATAAAAATGAAGCCTGTAGATGTAAACGAAGATAATGAAAAACAAGTGTTTGACAATCTGTATGGTGACCTCAAGAGGGAAAAACCCTGCTATAAATTTCAGGTGGGTGAACACGTGAGGATTAGTAAAGCGAAATTGACATTTGAGAAAGGATACGAATCAAATTGGACGGAAGAAGTTTTTGTTGTGAGCGGTCTTGTTCCCAGATCCCCACCCGTCTATAAAGTTAAAGATTTATTGAACGAAGAGCTGGAAGGAACTTTTTACGCCGAAGAGCTTCAAAAAGTGTCTCTCTCTGAGTCCTTTACTGTGGAACGTGTTCTAAAGAAACGTAAAAGAAAAGGAAAAATGGAATTCTTTGTCAAATTTAAAGGGTATCTTGATAAATTTAATACTTGGATCACCGCGGAAGACTTGACCTCTCTATAAAACTGATCTTTTTTTTAGATGAAACATCATTCGTCAACATGACTTTCTATTTAACGTTACCTAGCGACAGCTCTCTCCGCTACTTTTCAGACAATAAAATTTCTCATTTCATCACGCATCTTCCTTCCCCGATCGAACTCAATGGTGACTGGGAGGTGGGACTCGTCGAACTCATCTACCCTCATTCCTGGTTTAATGTGAATGTAAATTCAAATTCCTTTGCTTACGGTCTCGGTCCAAGTCAACTGAAAGCAGCGAAAATCCCTGCTGGATATTATGATTCTGTGGGAGACGTGGTAAAAGCCATGTCCCAGCATTGGTGGAAAAAAATTACGATGTTTTTTAATAAAATCACGAGACGTGTCAAAGCAGCTTTAACTCTTGGTTCTCAGCTGGAGTTATTTCCAAGAATTGCAGAAATTCTAGGTTTTCAGCCTGGAGTGTATTCGGCCTCGGGAGGAAGCGATGCTACCATTCATGGAAATTTCGTAGCCGATCTAAACACATCGCTTTTCCTGTTATACGTGTACAGCGATATTGTGGAACCTCAGCCTGTAGGAGACATGGTTGCTATTCTCCTTCGCATCGTGAAAGTGAGCGGAGAAGACGGAGATGTGGTGAGCGCCTTGTACGACCGTCCCCATTATTTGCCTCTCGCAAGAAAACATTTCCAATCCGTCGAAATCGTTATAAGGAATCACTCAGGTCAATTAGTACCATTTGAACGTGGGAGAGTGATCGTGAAACTTCATTTTCGTCTCAAAGAACTGTAGTCATGTATGAACCATACCGCTGTTGTACAAAATCCTTCGAGGATTATTACGTCAAACAAACTGGAAAAGGTTTAGACTACTATCAAGGAGTGCCCCTTCAAAAAGGGTATGGACTTGGAGGACTTTCTCGTTCGTTATTTAGAGCGGCGGTACCCTTATTTAAACAAGGAGCAAAAACGCTTGGAAAACAAGTCTTTCGAACGGGTGTGGACCTGGCCAATGACGTTATTCTAGGCAAGGATGTGAAAACAGCTGCCAAACAACGAGCTAAAGAAGCGGGACAAATCCTCACTGACAAAGCAGCTAATAAAGTGAAGAAAATGTTGGGAGGAAGCGTTAAAAGGAAGAGAAAAATGAAGAAACGAATCATTCATTCAAAGAAAGCCAAGGGAACCGCACACGATATTTTTGATCCGTAAACCATGGCCCTGATACATAGTCATTCTTCTGTATGTTTAAAATCCGAACTTGATTTATTTGCTTTACCACCTACCCAAACGAGCATAGAAAAAGGACAATGGATCGAATATCACCCTTTAGCCAACATTCGAGATGGAGGACCTCTAGAATTTAATATTTCTGGGAGTGGAGAAGAATACATGGACTTGTCTTCCAGCCAACTGTACGTGAAAATTAAAATTGTGAAAGCCGACAGTTCTACACTAGCTGACAAAGAGCCCGTGGGCCCCATTAACTGTTTTCTTCATTCTCTGTTTTCTCAAGTCGACATCAGTTTAAACGAAAGAGTGATTTCGTCCTCAAGCAACACATATCCCTACAGAGCTTATATTGAAACTTTTCTGAATTATGGAGAAGAAGCAAAGAAAACCTATTTAGCATGTGAAGGGTTTTTCAAGGATACAGCCGGACATCTACACGAAATTAATCCCACGAATGCTGCAACGAACAAGGGATTACATCAGCGTTATGAGCTCATGAAAGACAGCAAAACGTTTGAAAAAATAAATCACAGTGCAAGGTTCCAATCATATCAAACGTTTTGCTGTCTTTCATGAGCTCATAACGCTGATGTAATCCCTTGTTCGTTGCAGCATTCGTGGGATTAATTTCGTGTAGATGTCCGGCTGTATCCTTGAAAAACCCTTCACATGCTAAATAGGTTTTCTTTGCTTCTTCTCCATAATTCAGAAGAGTTTCAATATAAGCTCTGTAGGGATATGTGTTGCTTGAGGACGAAATCACTCTTTCGTTTAAACTGATGTCGACTTGAGAAAACAGAGAATGAAGAAAACAGTTAATGGGGCCCACGGGCTCTTTGTCAGCTAGTGTAGAACTGTCGGCTTTCACAATTTTAATTTTCACGTACAGTTGGCTGGAAGACAAGTCCATGTATTCTTCTCCACTCCCAGAAATATTAAATTCTAGAGGTCCTCCATCTCGAATGTTGGCTAAAGGGTGATATTCGATCCATTGTCCTTTTTCTATGCTCGTTTGGGTAGGTGGTAAAGCAAATAAATCAAGTTCAGATTTTAAACATACGGAAGAATGACTATGTATCAGGGCCATGGTTTACGGATCAAAAATATCGTGTGCGGTTCCCTTGGCTTTCTTTGAATGAATGATTCGTTTCTTCATTTTCTCTTCCTTTTAACGCTTCCTCCCAACATTTTCTTCACTTTATTAGCTGCTTTGTCAGTGAGGATTTGTCCCGCTTCTTTAGCTCGTTGTTTGGCAGCTGTTTTCACATCCTTGCCTAGAATAACGTCATTGGCCAGGTCCACACCCGTTCGAAAGACTTGTTTTCCAAGCGTTTTTGCTCCTTGTTTAAATAAGGGTACCGCCGCTCTAAATAACGAACGAAAAAGTCCGCCAAGTCCATACCCTTTTTGAAGGGGCACTCCTTCATAGTAGTCTAAACCTTTTCCAGTTTGTTTGACGTAATAATCCTCGAAGGATTTTGTACAACAGCGGTATGGTTCATACATGACTACAGTTGTTTGAGACGAAAATGAGGTTTCACGATCGCTCTCCCACGTTCAAATGGTACTAATTGACCTGAGTGATTCCTTATAACGATTTCGACGGATTGGAAATGTTTTCTTGCGAGAGGAAAATAGTGGGGACGGTCGTACAAGGCGCTCACCACATCTCCGTCTTCTCCGCTCACTTTCACGATGCGAAGGAGAGGAGCAACCATGTCTCCTACAGGCTGAGGTTCCACAATATCGCTGTACACGTATAACAGGGAAAGCGATGTGTTTAGATCGGCTACGAAATTTCCATGAATGGTAGCATCGCTTCCTCCCGAGGCCGAATACACTCCAGGCTGAAAACCTAGAATTTCTGCAATTCCTGGAAATAACTCCAGCTGAGAACCAAGAGTTTAAGCTGCTTTGACACGTCTCGTGGTTTTTTTAAAAAACATCGTAATTTTTTTCGACCAATGCTGGGACATGGCTTTTACCACGTCTCCCACAGAATCATAATATCCAGCAGGGATTTTCGCTGCTTTCAGTTGACTTGGACCGAGACCGTAAGCAAAGGAATTTGAATTTACATTCACATTAAACCAGGAATGAGGGTAGATGAGTTCGACGAGTCCCACTTCCCAGTCACCATTGAGTTCGATCGCGGAAGGAAGATGCGTGATGAAATGAGAAATTTTATTGTCTGAAAAGTAGCGGAGAGAGCTGTCGCTAGGTAACGTTAGATAGAAAGTCATGTTGACGAATGATGTTTCATCTAAAAAAAGATCCGTTTTATAGAGAGGTCAAGTCTTCCGCGGTGATCCAAGTATTAAATTTATCAAGATACCCTTTAAATTTGACAAAGAATTCCATTTTTCCTTTTCTTTTACGTTTCTTTGGAACACGTTCCACAGTAAAGGACTCGGAGAGAGACACTTTTTGAAGCTCTTCGGCGTAAAAAGTTCCTTCCAGCTCTTCGTTCAATAAATCTTTAACTTTATAGACGGGTGGGGATCTGGGAACAAGACCGCTCACAACAAAAACTTCTTCCGTCCAATTTGATTCGTATCCTTTCTCAAATGTCAATTTCGCTTTACTAATCCTCACGTGTTCACCCACCTGAAATTTATAGCAGGGTTTTTCCCTCTTGAGGTCACCATACAGATTGTCAAACACTTGTTTTTCATTATCTTCGTTTACATCTACAGGCTTCATTTTTATACTTCGATGGGTGGAATGATTGTAACTGTGAACTAAATCGTTGAGTACGTCCATAAATCTGAACGAATTTTGCCTTGTAAAGAATCGCCACATTCGAGTTTTGAGCGTACGATTGAATCTCTCCACTACACTTGCTTTCGTCTCGTTGTTTGTCGTAAAGAAATGCACCTCATGCTGTTTTCAAAACTTTTGAAACTCTTTGTTCTTAAATTCAGTTCCTTTATCTGTTTGAAGTTTTACTGGCTTTCTTTCTTTGAATATCTGGGAAAAGGCTTGGACGATATGAGAACCCGACTTTTGCTTTAAAGGAATCACCCATGCATAGTTGGAAAAAATGTCAATACATGTCAACAAGTAACGAAATCCATCGTTATGTTGACTCAAACTGGAGACATCGGCTAGGTCTGCTTGAAACTGTTGATTTAATTTATTAACCATAACTCTATTTCTCCGAAAATGTCGTCTCACCGGTTTGTGAAGAGTGTACGTTTTCTCTCCCTTCAACCATTTCTTCACATCTTTTTTCTTGATGCCCTCTTTCTCCACAGCACGGAATAAAGCATTGATACCACCGAAACTTCCTATTTTCTGAGCTGTGTGATAAGTCTGTTTCATCATTTCCTCCATTACAACAGTTCAACGAGATACGATTCACCGTAACAGAAAAACTCATGTTCACACCATCACTTGCAGAAAACAAATGACATCAAGTAGGACCCCACCCCTTTTTTAAAAAGACTACGCAAGCCTTCGTCTAACAAGCATCTTTTTCTAATGGTCGGGTGGTCTAGTGGGAAAAGGCGTGAAGCTAGCAAACTAGCTGATACGGGAACGAATCTCGCTGGGACCATCAGAGCATTTTTTTATGCTCTCCGGAGTAAAACATTTCGAGAGAAACAACGTCTATACACATTCCTAACACCTCAGGGAATTTCTAAAAAGGAAAGTTTTAAAAAAATAAATTCGAGGGAAAAGGAACTTTGAAGGACGAAAGACTTCGCTTCCTTTTTCCCAAAAAAATTTGACAAAGTCCAATAAATCTCCCGAGAAAATAATAAAGTTCCAAGAAGCACCGCTAGGGAGCAGCACATCGAGTTGACATCCCCCTATGTCCACCCACTTTCCACACTCTGTCGTTGCCATCCCACAAAATCAAAGATCCATCGAAAGTTCCAAGAAGCACCGCAAGGGGGCAGCACATCAGTATCGTCACAACACACTAGCGCCACCTACATCCTCACCCATGCTACACCCCGCATCCTTCTGATGCCTACTACTGACCACGCCCCCTCCATCCGCCCGGCTGCGGCTGGTTGCGGCTGGCTGCGTCCGCCCTGCCGCAACCTAATGTTAAGTCTATGGGCTGCGGTTTAAGCCAGAATCCGTCCTTTACCTCTACTGACATACTCCAAGCCCACATCCAGAGCCTCTTTCGTTCGATGCCGCGACGTGTAGCTGCCGTTATTGCCAGCTATGGGGGCCACACGAACTATTGATGCCTGCGTGTTCCGCAAGTCGCACGGGCCTGTAAGCTCAATCGTTTCATCTTTGTATCTGTTGTTATGCGTCCAGTAAATCTGGCTTTGCTATCTCGTGTCCTTCTTGGTGTTGCATTTTGGGTGGCCAGCAGTGTATAAGCCTCTTTCATGAGGCAGAAAGTCTCTCCGACAGACTTCTTATATCCACAGCAAAATTTTAATGGCGCATCTTTGTTTCTCTTCAACATCAATTGTTTCGAAAAATGACAGCGTGAAAACACTTGTTAACGGTTTACGAAACAAAGATCATTGAACAGCGCACTACCGATGACGCATGCGTGGGAAACAGGTATGGCAGTTTTCTATGGTTACTACAACGATCCCGGTTACTGAGACTCGTGCGAAGGTCAAACGTAATATTGCAAATTTTTTTATAAAACATATACAGTTTTTTTGTGACAAGCTATGTACATTTATGTAATACAAAAAAAATATGCTTATACTATTTTTAACACCTGTTCACATTTTCAGAGATTCCATATAAAAGATTTCGATTGCTTAACGAATAACGTAAATGATGAATAATTTATTCACTACTAATGCACTCTCTCACAGTGGATTATCGCAAATGTTTAACTTCCTGATTAAAGCAAAAAGAGCCCTAGAAATGAGCTAAAACCTGTAAAGAACGGATTTTTGGAAAGGGAAAAAATTTCTATCGAAATATTTAATTGCCCTCAAACGCCCATACATTAAATCTGTCATTAAGTTTCTTAGATTTCTGTTCTTTCGCTAAATAATACGTATCTCTCTAATCTTAAAAAAAATAACTGCCGCTGTTTTAGAAATTTCGCGACACTACCTTGCTTTCCTAGCTCGCAGCGCAAAACGTATTGAACACAAAAATATGAAATTTACATCGTTTGTAGAGAATTGTTTGGAGAACACGCTGAAATAAACTGTTTTTCGATTCTAGCGATACTTCAAAAGCCATTGTATTTCAAAGTTAAGGTAAGCAAAAAAGTCGTATTTCGGGCACACTAACAGCAACAGAACCACGAAACTTTGTAGGCATGTAGTGCCATGACCGAGTTTTTGCACGACGTCGCCCTTTTTTTTTAATTTCGATTTAGTTTACGAGAAATTAAATTTCTAAATTTCACAAAATTCGATATTTCGCGACGGGATCCATTTAAAAAAACGGATATATGGCAAACAATAAATCATAACGCATTGCAATTTTTACAGCATAAACTTACAACTATCATCCCTTTTTTACAAAAAATAAAATAAGAAAAAGTCATTTTCTGATTTTTAAGCATTTTTTAAGAACGCAAAGGAAAGAAACGAATGGCTTGTCTGTCTTTACGATAACCACAGAGTAACGTTCTGGTCCCGTGACCTACTGCCATGGTGAAGTAGAGAATTTGTTATGCATATGCTTTGTTGGTAAAGCAATCTCAGGTGTTTAACGGTTTAGCATAACAGTTTCCGGTTTACGGAAATGCTTTTTGGATCGCTTTTGTTTTCCTTAGTGGTAAATTCAGTAAGTGCTATAAGTTCAAACGACAAAAATCTGCCCTTCCAAAAAATATCGACAGTAAAAAAACTCGGAAGCTTCGGAATGGCGACGGAGCAAAGTCTTTCATAGAAAGAAATTGAAAAAAGTTCCGCAAAAATCCAACAGTGAGTTCACCAGGAGAAAAAAACTGTAAACTAGCCGCCATCATGGAAACGATACAGCGCAAAAAGTATTGAACAATTGGCAGAATATTTTCATTTCGCCAGATGGCATCACCGAAAAGAGACAGTTGAACATATTTGTCGACAATTCTGACATATAAGTTCAAACGGCAAAAGTCTGCCCTTCCAAAAAATACCAACAGTAAAAAAACTCGGAAGCTTCGGAATGGCGACGGAGCAAAGTCCTTCAATAAAAATAGAAAGAAATTGAAAAAAATTCCGCAAAACTCCAACAGGGAGTTCACCAGGAGCAAAACAAAAACTGTAAACTAGTCGCCATCATGGAATCGATACAGCACAAAAAGTATTGAACAATCGGGAGAACATTTCGTCAGATGGCATCACCGGAAAGAGACAGTCATTTTAAACAAACTGCTGGCCTTGCTATGGATCGCCTTTGGCCCCATTCCTGGCAAACTATTTCATGGGGAAACTTGAAGAAAAAAATCCTGGTTGCAGGTTTTTATTAGGAATGGGAAAAAAGTTCAAAATATAGTGTACAAGGAAATGCGCTCTTAAAATGTTGTTATTACTTTAATTTCATGTACATGTTTATATAAGTTTTTCCATACTTATTTGCTTAGACATGCAATAAAAATTGAAATTTATATGAATTTTCCAGTTTTTATTTCATGTGATATATTGGGCCGTTTCATATTTATTGGTCGATTCGGACACAAAGAACCAAACAGCAGTAACAGACGACGAAATGCATTTTATTCCGAAAAATGTCTGCCCTCGGCAGCAATACACTGTGCCCAACGTGTTTTCAGTGCAAAAATGCCACGGTGGCAGAAACTGGCATCACAGTGGTCCGAGGAATCGCTAACGGTGGAAATCACAGCATCCTTGTTAGCGAACCGTTTGCCCCTCAAGAAGTGGTCCAAATGGCGAAACATTTGAAAGTCTGAGGGGGCCAAATCAGGTGAATAAACAGGGTGAGAGAGGACCTTGTGCCCCAAGGCGTTGGTTTTTCGCATGCTTCCAATAGCCACATACGGCCGTGCGCCATCCTGAAGTAGTATGAGAACCAAATGATTGGCGAGCGATGGTTGTTGGCTGCATAATTTCTGGTGACATTCGTTCGGCTGACGGCAGCACACGTCCGTTGTGATTGTTTGACCTCGCGGCAAAAGCTTATAATGAACCACAGTCTTGGCAGTCTACCACACAGAGATCAGAACCTTCTGTGGGTGCAACTCCGGTTTGGACATGTGTTTGGGTGGTTCCCCTTTATCGAGCCAAGGCGCTGTTCGCTTCCTGTTTTCATAAAGCACCCAATTTTCATCAACCGTAAGAATCCGATGCAGAAAGAGGAGCACTAGCCTCACGTTTTTGGAGGACAATGCATGTTTCCAGACGCCGTATCTGCTGCTATTCGGTGAGTTCGTGTGGAATCCAGGTATCCAGATTTTAGCCTTGCCCATAGCTGCCAGGTGTCTGGAAACTGTCGCTGATCAAACGACAACTTCGGCACTGAGCTCATGTACTGTCAACGTTGGTTTTTCTTCCACTTTCCGCCTAAATGTACAGTGTCACACAGAACCGGATGACCAGTTCCTGGCTTATGGTCGATGGCAACATCACCGACATGGAACTTGGAAAACAGTCTACGGACAGTTCTGTTACTCGTCGTTCCGACAACCCACGCTCTATTCACATTTGATACCGTTTCGGACACATTCCGGCCAGGTTTGATTTCTTGCAAACTCACTGATCTCACGTCGGCTTGCTCCATCACGTCCCCAACTACTCAGGGTAAGAAACTTGCTGTTAATGCACGATGCTCAAACCTGCTGAATGGTTCCATTTATAGGCAAACTTTAATAACTAAAAACACACACAAGTTAAAATATATTTACATGGTTAAAATAACATGAGTATACTTTCGTGGTCGCTACGAGCACATCGTCAGATGAAAGACCAAGTTGGAGTTCCAGAAACACATTTATAAATGGGTGCAGTTGCCAAACGTTCTCAATGAGGAAAGAAATTCAAGAACGTTCACTTGCTTTAACGTAATATGAGAAAATAGAGTCCTATAGAGTTCCATTAAAGATGGACAGAGTCTGCGATATTAGAAGTAGGAACCGGAATCAAGAACAGTAAAGTCTTCCAGGCTTGGGAAATATATCTGAGTTCTTCATCATTGCAAAAAAGTGTCCACTCGATATAAAATGTGGAGACTCTGTAAAGAGCACTGTTTCCCTCGAGGTAGACAGAATGGAGACGTCTGTCCAAGATAGGTAATGTGTACCAGCTGAAGAAAGCCTGGCTAAAGCAATCGATGACGAGCTATTTTTTACACTATATTGGTGTTACTTAATTCTTTTCTGCAGTCTCCGTAGGGTTGAGCCGATATATATAAGGCCCTTGTCTTGAGAATCGACAGATTTCATAGTAATGGAATAGATACCGCATTTGTCCAACAATTCAACACGGTCCCGATCATTTTTAATCAGTGAATAAATGTTCGATGTTTTTAACCCAAAACCGATACCGTGACTGTGACAGATGTTCGATATATTACCATTCACATGAGGGACGTAAGTCATCGATCCAACATATTTGACATCCCTTCGTTCACGTGTAAGGGTAACAAATGTTGAATTCTGGATTTTACGGTAGATTCTATGGACATCTGAATATGAAAATCCGTGCTCATAAGCAATGGTATATATCTTTTGAAGTTCCTCCTCACGGAAGGCAACAGAAGAGGAGTGAGTAAATGCTCGACAAATAAGAAAGTATAAGAGTGAAACCTTATATTTGGTCGGGTGGGCGGAAACCCGTGGTATCAAGAAAGGTATAGAGGAAGGCTTTCTGTAAACTGAATAACTCAGGTGCAGGGAGGTGCGGTTCCTACGAAGTTGTCTAAAAAAGGAAGTGAATTGTCACATTTAACATCCACGGTAAATTATATAGAAGGTTAAACAGACGACAACATAGTTGCAAAAGAGAACAAATTTTCAGCTGACGAAGGCCAAAAGACCAAGACATCGTCAAAATACCGAAGGTATAATAAAAGTGTAACCTGACAAAAGTCCAAAATGCGGTTTTCTATGTCTTGAAGAAGAAATTCAGCCAACAGAGGGGAGAGGGGGACCCCATGGGGGCTCTTTAAGTTTGGCGGTATAAAATGCCATTAAACCTGAAAAAAGAACGTTTCTGAATGAGGCGTAATGCCTGCAGAACAGCTTGAGTTTCCTCAGGGGGTACAGATCCCAATTGGGAAAGTTTACTTTCAATGATATTGTGTACAATAGAAATAGGGACGTTTGGAAACAAAGACACTACGTCTAAAGAAGCCATAAGGAGAGAGGAACCAGGATGGTTGAAAGCCTTGATACGTTGCAAGGCTTTTACGGAGCTAGAAATGGAATATTGTGAGGAAGAGATTAGGGGGTAAGATATTTGACAAGTGCTTTCTCCAAAGGCCTGGTGGGATTAGCATACCCAGAAACCAAAAGCCTAATGGGGTGATTTTCCTTATGGGTTTTCAGTTTCCCAAACAATTCTGGGACCCTAGGTCCAAAAGGGGGTACATGAAGTTGGAAATGCAAGGGGGTAAGGAGCCATGATTACGGAGTCTGCTTAAAGTAGAAATAGTGGCAGAGGTAAGATCACCTTGAATAAATAATGGAATGGGGGGGGGTATTATTAATCGCATTTTCCATTTTCATTTCATAGTCCTGCTTATCGAGAATTAAAACCTGGTTGCATTTATCTGCAGTGATAAATGCAAAATTAGGGTTTGTGCGAAGAGCCTGAAGTTGAGTTTTTTTCTTTAAGGAGGGTTTTAGATGCAGGGGAGGTATTTGTACTTCTACTGAATTTGATGGCTTTCGCTACCTTATACCTGGTGGGTTCTCGTTCAGGAGTGAATAGAGATTGAATAATCTTTTCTGCCTGGGAAATAAGCTGAAAGGGATTAGAGTTAAACTCGGATAAGCAAATTTGGGAACTCTATTTAAGGCAGACTTTTGTAAAGGATTGAGAGGATAAGAACTGAAATTAATGTATGCAGGTTGAGCGGTAGAAATTTGCCTTTGCAGGTGTGAAGAACAACGCTTTGCAGAACAAGAGTCAGCAACTAAGTTGCGTAGTTTCTTAATCTGTCTGTTTTGAAATAGTTGTACTTCTGTATTGCAGGAAGCCAAAAATGTAATGAGAAGCCTATCAAGTAATGCAGCGTGGAAGTACACTGCTGGACAATTGCTAAGGACGCATCATAAACGGCTATATAGCGCATAAAAAAGTAAGTGTGGTTGGATGCCAAGTGAAATAAAATAATGTCAGAATGCCAGGACATTACAAGAAAGACAATTTATTGTGCTCTGAAATCCAGAAGGCTTTGGAACGTGTTCAAGGGACAAACAGGCCATTTTGTGCAGAATACGTAAACGTGAAAAAAATGCAATTACCGTCCGCAGGCGTTCCGGCGTAAGATGTCAATACGGGATATGGCCAACATGGAAGGCGATGCAAGATTCCACACGTCGTGTCATGCTTTGCACAACATTATCAAGCAGCTGTTATGGTATTTTCTCCCATTCCTCTGTCAGTGCACGGATGAGGGAGTCCTTGTCTATTGGAGGACATTGGCGACCAGCAAGACTCCTCCCCAAAGCATCCCACACATTTTCAATGGGATTCACATCTGGAGAACGTGCTGGTCATACGAGGCGTTGAATATCCTCGCTCTCAAGACACTCCAGGACAGTGAATGTTCGATGACATGTTGCGTTGTCGTCCATGAAAATGAATCTATCACCGACAGCACCACGGAACATGCGAACATGAGGTAGCAGAACATCATTAATGTATCGTTGGCCAGTCATAGTCCCAGTTGGAAGCACATAGAGGGACGTACGGCCATTGATCATGATACCAGCCCATACCATGACCCTACATGTCGGATATCGGTCCCTTTCCTGTATGTTTGCTGGACAATATGCAGTACCACTATCACGCCAGATCAGTTGTCGTCGACAATCAGATGATAGACTGTATCTACTCTAATCTGAGAAGAGGACAGAAGACCAGTCGTTATCAGTCCAATTGCGATGTTGATGGCACCATTGCAAACGGGCAGTACGGTGACGTCTGGACAATAGGATGCACACAACAGGACGGCGGGCGTACAGTCCTCCTTAATGCAAACGTCTGGCGACAGTTTTTCGGGAGATCCGCTTGCCAGTAGCAGCCATAAACTGATTTGCTACCTCACTAGCTGTGCTGCGCCGGTGTCTTTTTGTTGATAGCACTATGTACTGATCTTCTGCAGGTGTCGTACTGCGAACACGACCTCCCCCGTGACGTTTGCTACACTCTCCATTTGTTTGAAACGATTTCCAAAGCCTTGAAACAACACTGTGGCTGACGTCGAACTCCCTGGCAACATCTGCTATTTTTCGCCCTTCTTCAATCTTGCCAATAATACGGCCACACGTAAAATCATCTAGGTGATGTCGGGAAGACATACTGAAAATTGCAAGTTCGTCAATTGATTCTTTCCCTTTCAACTTTGCGTTTGAACAACAACGGTCAATACGCGTCATATCCTTTATATCTCTTATCAGCGCTATGACGTCACGAACAAGTTCGGCAATCCAAAATTTGCATACGCACAAAACGTCTTACTGTATCCCGCAGTTATGCTAATTTCCACATTTTCCTGCCTTCCGTTTTATGGTTGCTATCGTTGCTATTGCCATCCGTCCTTAGCAATTGTCCAGCAGTGTATAATGGTAAATGCAAAAAAGCGTAATATGATTTCCTGCATTAACAGCAAGTTTCTTACCCTGAGTAGTCTTTGTGGCACTAAAATTTTGTTTTATTATCAACGTCCCCAACTGCTGAGATCTGTCTAAAATACCGTTTTATACACGTGGACTATTTTATCTGGTTTTACGTAAACGTAAGAATATATCATTGCAATACGCGTACGTTACGAGAACTTGGTGCTAAATGTGAGAAAAGCCATTACAAAACTGTGTTTTTGATGCTATGAAAAGGGTGCGTCGTAACGAAATTTCGCTTCCTCTAGGCCTTTTCCCCAAGGGGGTTATCCGCTACTGACGAGAGCCTTAAAATTATGTATAACATGGTGGGATGTAACCTGTAGATATCCTAGACAAAAAGTCCCCCTCACTAACACACTTGCGATTCAGCTTTTCTTTCTATCTTGAGGTCAGATTTTAGCTTGCACATGCGCAGATGAACTTTTGTAGCTTCATCACATTTCATCAGTGTCAGGATGATTTCTTACATTCGTCTAAATTTGAATAATAACAAATATTGTTTTTGAAAAACTTAACAGTCGAAATACATTCATTTATATTTCAGCACATGGAAAAAACTTAAGAAAAACTTTAAAATCGACGCACACGCTGTTTGAAAAAAGGCAAAATATGCAGCCAAATATGCACTGAAACGTCCTCGGAAAGCTCGGGTCATATGCATTCAAAGAAACGTCCATGGGCTTCTCGGCTTCTCCGCACCTTTTCTCTTTGACTTTCTCTCAGGTCAGACGATTTCTGTCGACCAATCACAGCAAGCCACGTTCCGCCGATTAAAAGGACACTTGTTTTCGCACCGATCAAGGTCGCTAGACGCCAGTGCATATGTACTGAAGAATTAGTTTGCCGAATACAAAAAAAAAAAAAAAAAAAAAAAAAAAAAAGAAGAAAATGCCAGAAACGAAAGTTAAAGAGAAAATGAATCACAAATAACACAGGCATAAAAATATTTTATGAAAAGTGTCGCGCCGAGGACGGGTAGGTTCGAAATCCGTACAACGGCCGAAATTTATTGAAAATGTGCAAGTATTTTCGAAATTATTCCATATAGAAGCTGATATTGAATCGAAGCTAATATAGAATCAAATTGCAAAAATATTTGAGCATTTGTAAGAATACTGTTATATAGCAAATTTTAATCGACTTATTTAGGTTGCACACCTGAATCAATAATCGCTACGCTCAGCTAAGATATGCCACGTGACCTCGCTAAACTCTAATCTCTCTGTTTTTTGTAAAGACCTGGCATATAAACAAGAAGTGCATAATATGCAGCTTGTTTATCTATTTCATGCGTAGAAGCTGAAACTCAGTTCGCTGGAGAGAAAACTGTACAGATCATTCTCATTCGAGATTCTGCATAACTTACACATAAACGCAACACTTATTTCATTCTGTTCTTGCTATTTACAGAAAATATCCTTCACAATATGCTCAAAATTATTGCAAAACATGCAAAATACGCAAAATAGGCGCAACCAAACACCTATGGTCCCCAGCTTTTTAGACATGCTGAAATATGCAAAGTATGAAAAATATGCCTTGTTCAGAAGTCACAAAGCTAACAAACACCAATGCAGATGAAAAATTCCCGAAATCAACGGAAGAAAGGCGTACTCAAAATTAGAACGTGGCAACCAATACTCCTACCTGATTGGTCAGCGGTATCCTTGATAAGGACGGCATGTACTTGAATGGCTGGGAATGTTTCAGAATGAAATGTGTTTCCCCAATAATTTTTGTAAGAGTGACAATTTTTGTTTTAATTTTTAGTGCACGTCTCAAGATCTGTTTCTTTATTACCATATTTCGAGTTTTATTTTTGGCGCCCCTACGCCTTCGGTACTCCGGGGCGTATGCCCCGCTCAAAGGCTGGCTCTGGTCCAAAGCTGATTCGTCTAAAAGGGACAATTCGTCCAACGGGCAGTTTTCAAAAACACGATTCGTCCAATGGTATACGATTGATCAAGCGCCGATTCGTCCAATAGTATACGATTGATCCAGCGCCAATTCGTACAATGGTAGGATTGGTTCAATGCTGATTCGTTCAATGTTAAGATTAGTCCAACATCGATTTGTCCGACTGGATACATGTGTACTCCCGCAAAACAAAGTTCATTCGTTCGAATGCAGTCTACGCCGTCGTATGAAATAACAGTTGCCCAAAGAATGTAAATTAATGTTACCTTCCATTCGTAATACCGCGGTATTTGTCGAATTTGTTTTTCGCTTGTTTTCTTTTCAAAAACCGAAAAAAAAACCCAAAAAAAAACCACGTGTTTGCCGTCTTGTAACATAAAAATAATGACGTACAAACCATTTAATCGACATCAGAGTTTTTTCCTTGTTTGATTACAAAACGGAAGAAAAGAAGTTTTTAACAGTTGTTTTATCTGTTCATGCAATTCATTATATCCGGGTTCGAATCCCGGTCTGGCATGGATGTTGTGTTTGTCTTACGGCACTGGCTCTCTCCCTTCCCTGGAACAGGTGACCCTAAATTAGGGACGGGCGACTGCTTATAGCCCATTGAGTTGCTCACGGTGGTCGTTAAACCTCCAATCAAAAAAAAAAAAAAAAAAAAAAAAATTCATTATATCGCTGGTTTTGGATCTAACGAAAGCATTTTTTTTGCAGCTTTTGAATAGAACGGAGGAACGAAGTCTGGGTTTTGCATGTTCATACCTTAAATTCTTGAGCCGATGTAAGAGGGGAAGAAAGCCCCGCCCCCGAAGTTATTCTACCTTCGTTAGGATGATTCAGAGTAAAATACAACAAAAAGAATGGGCGTGGTTAATGAAATTCCTTTTATTCACCACGGGAGGGGGAAATTCCTTTTATTTTTCTGTCCTTTCAGGAAGGGGAAATCCTTTTATTTCAGTCGAGCTTTCAGAAGTTCAGATTTTGTTCCAAATACATCAGACGCAGAAATTAACTCTTATATCCGCTGGTGGCCAAACCATTCTTCACCAAATATTATAATTTATATGAAAAACATTTCCAATCAGGAGCTGTATGCGATACAGGAAGAATTTTTCAAATCGGAGTTTTAGAAGCAGATATATCTGGGGAAACGCAATTTACCATAACGCTTCCTGACGGAATGTCCATAAATTACTTGAAATTTTGAAATTACACGAAAAACAAAAACATGTCGCACCGAAAACTCTATCCAATAAAGGAATTTTCTTGTTTTTAAATCGGGCCATTAGAAGCAGAGATTTTGACAAAATTAAGACATACCTCTACACCCCCTGGCGGAGAAACCATGCATTATTTTAAGAAGAAAATATTCCGAAAAGGTTCATAGACGTGAGTGGTATCGATCCACGAACGAATTTTTTTAATTTTAGAAGCTCAGATTTTTTGGTAAATACATAAGAAGCAGAAATTAACATATACGCCCCCTGGTGACCAAACCGTTTTTTACCAAAAAGTTAAATTATATGCAAAACATTTTCCATCAGGAATTGTATACGCTGAAGAAAACAGTTTTGAAATCGGAGTTTTAGAAGTAGGGATATCGTGGAAGACGCAATTTACGTTTACGCTACCTAGAGGAAAATCTATGCGTAACTTGAATAAGTGACTATACCTAAAATATTCTTCGACATAAATAGAATCGAAAGGCAAAATAATTTTTTCAATCGGATGTTTCGAAGAAAATATATGGAATGAAATATATTTTGAATTCAAAATCATGTGCATTTTACGCTCTCTAGCGGCGAAATTATACATCGTGAAAAAACAAAACAAAATAAAGGATAATAATTCGCACATTCCAAGCTTCCCAATGCAAAAATAGTTTTTTTTCAAATTGGACTAATAATTGCAGAGATATGGTGTCCACAGACGGACTGACGGATGGACAAACCATAGCACGATCTTTTTTTTACAAATGACGTGCTAAAAAGAAAACAGTAATAAATTTTTGTTTAAAGTGCAAATGTGTATTTGGTTTTCACTCTGACCGAGGTACAATTCTCGCGATTTTACATTATTAGAAAATACATATCACAAATGAGCTGCAGAAATACTTCGAGCTACGGTTGTTCAACTCTGTTTTTTTTTTTTTTTTTTCATTTCCTCATAATTATCTTGAACATTTGATGCGGAATTCCTGAAACCCACAATAAGGATAACTGATAGAATGGAATGAAAAACAAAGAGCTATAAAGGCTGTTTGAAAGACTTCAAACTGCAAACTAAGTACGAATATATGCTGCGATAGTGCCTTTTTTTCTCTCATTTTTTATGAAATTGGGTAAATTTTGGGGTTGCTGCACTAGATATTATGTGATATTACATTATTTACTAGGTGAAAACCGTCAACAATGACGGGGAAAAATAAGATATTCAAAGAACTACACTTTACGTCGAATGCGCTCTCTATCGCATTCGACGTAAAATAACAACACTTTACGCTGCATGTGCTCTCTACGCCCTCGTACGAACACGGGCGTGCTCGCAATACAGCTATTATTACATTCTTTTTTCTTTAGTTATCATTCAAGATAAAATAAAAAAATTACCACTACTTTATTTTATTCAAGTAAATTAAAATAACGATACCTCCCTTTTCTAAGTTTTTCTGCTCCCTGCTCTACGTTTTTCTGGATTCTACACTGGGGCCCTCTAGATCCTGAGGCCCTTATGCCGCCGCCTAGCTAGTTGGTCTAGCGGTAAATCCGCCGCTGGTCGGGAACGTCTTTGCTTACATATGCTCCAGGAACAAACGTTCTTTCATTTTATGTTATTTATAATACATAGATGGCAGCACAAGCTTCATCCGAAAACATAACTTGGTTTCCTAATCGCGGCACTTTGTATGTAGCTGCACTTGTTATTCTTTATTATACACAACGATTTTCAAAGAAATGTCTCTTTAAAAAAATTTGCGAATTATGTTGCATAGTTCGATTCAATCTCCAAACATTTCTGTTCATTATATCAGTGGAACTATGAGTTCTATAGAAGTAGATATCAGATACAAGTTTCGGTGACAACATAAAAATATTTGGCATCGAGAATTCAAAAAAAGAAGAAAAACTTTCTAGGCGAACATTATAACTTGTACGGGCGTCGAAGGCTACCCTACGGCGCAGTGGTCTACTCGTCTAGTCGCTGGCTTCCGATCATTCGCCTGAGTTGAGTCCGGGTTCGAATTCTGATGAAACATGTTACTTTACGTCGCTTTCTCTCTCTCTTACCTGAAACCAGTGGTTTTGAATTCGGGAAGGGCAAATATGCTTCTTGGTCGTTGAACAACTAAACAATCGGGCGTCGAACTCTTTTTCAACATTTTACTTCCCATGAACTGCCCCAAACGGCTTTTCAAATTTTCAGAATACTTTTTCCTTTCATCCAACCACGTAGAAGCTTCAGTTGTTTATTTTCTATGTTCAGATGTGTCATCTATTAATTGACAAAACCTCAATTAAAAAGAAAGAAAACAACTTTCTAAACAAATCGATGTTTTGCTTGCACTAAAGGATTTTTTTCAACAATTTACAGGGAAATTTTCTTGTCCTTGTCTTTACTGAAATTTAGGCCACTGAAGAAAACCAAAACATTTATAAGAATTCTACTAATTACACATGCATCGATGCTCGCCATTATTTTAAATAATCGTTGCATTTTTTTTTTATCAACAGCATGCCGTCTGTGTCCGGTTTGCAAATTTCTACTTTTTCACCCTTTCCAACCGTAGGTTGAAGAAGCGTTTATGCTCCAGCTTTGTCTGTCCGTCTGTCCGCCAGTCTGTCCGTTCGTCCGCCTGTCGGCACGATAACTCGCGTAAAAATGGTTCCATTTCGATGAAATTTTAGTATGTGGTAGGGGACCACCTTGGAACGAACCCTATTGAAAATGGACGAAATGGGGTCAAAGGTCACGGCATAGGAGCGGGATCCATTCCATTGCCCTTATGCGTCATAACTTTCGTAAATATGGTTCGATGTAGATGAAATTTTAGTATATTGCAGGGAACTACCTGGGAATGAACTCTGTTGAAAATGGGTGAAGATTCTACGTCGATGACGCGCATTCCGGATTCCATCATGTTCACGACCGCCTGGCGAGCTCCAACAGGGATCTCCGACTTTTTATATATTTCTGAAAACCTAAGATTGACTTATTATCACACTACACATCACAAAACTACAAAAATCACAAGAAAAACATTAATACATGCAGCAAACAAATGGGTAATAATTGGCGACTCTTGAATATGGCCCATTTCGAACGACGAATTCGCTCTGAGCGAAATACAAACTGCACGGAATTGTAACCCACGAATCAACAAATATCATATCCCAAAATGACCCGATTTGATCCGGCAGAAAAAAAATTATGGTCGAAAAAGTGTTTCGCCAAATGCTTTTGTTCGCTACTGTATGTAGAGGATATTAGCAAGGGAGAGTGTGACCCCCAGGTCTTAAACAACCCTTTTTTTTTTTTTTTTTTTTGATTGGAGGTTTAACGACCACCGTGAGCCACTCAATGGGCTATAAGCAGTCGCTCGTCCCTAATTTAGGGTTACTGGTTCCAGGGAAGGGAAAGAACCAGTGCCGTAAGACAAACACAACATCCATGCCTCACCGGGATTCGAACCCGAACCCCGTTCGGACGAATGATCAGAGGCCATCGTTTAAACCACTGCGCCACCGGGGCGGCTTAAACAACTCTTAGAAGTAGGAAGCGAGGAGATTTGGGCTAGATTGCCTGATAGGAAAATGACACGGAAGCGAAGTAGAAAGGGGGAAGAAGACGCCCTTATTTGTTACCGGGGAGCCTGTACCTGGGATCCAACGGCTTAACGTGCCCATCCGACGCACGTCGGATATTTAGTGGATCTAGCGTTCTTACCTGCCTGGGATCGAACCTGAGGTCTTTTCCGTGGCAGTTACGAACGTTGCCCACTAGGCCACCCGCGGCCCGCTGGTTCAATATTTTATATTATCGGTTTCTATGCAAATCAGCGAATTAAAGACAATCGAGTTTCGTGAAGTTAAAAACTTGTAAATTCCTTAGTATATTTGTTTAGGAGTTTAACGACAACCATGATCAACTCAATGGGCCTGTCCTTAATTTAGATTCACTTGCTCCACGGAAAGCAGAGGCCACTGAGTTAAGACAAACACACTATCCATGCCTCATCCAGCAGGATTCGAATTCAGACACCATCTCACACGAGTGGTTAGAAGTCAGCTCCTCGTACCACGCGCCCAACTAGGAGGCATGTGAACTTCCAGCAGAAAAAAGATGCGTTATTTTATCAGCAAAACCAGCAACTTTAACCCGTATTTGTGCTAAAGTCCGAATCGCAAGGTAAACGAAACTAAAAAAAAAAGTGCCAGTACCACCCGTGATCGAGTGGTACGAGGCGCTCCCTTCTAATCATTCTTCCGAGACGGACGTAAGTTCGAATCTCGGGAGAGTCATAGACAGTGAGAGTGCTTGCCTTACGGATTTGTCTTTATCCCATCTCTGGAACCAATGGCCTCAAACTAGGGACGGGCTGCTGCTTATAGTCCATTGAGTTGCACGTGGTGGGCGTTCAACCTCCAATCAAAAATGTGAAGGTAGCAGTTTGTTGACGATGCAGATATGTATTCTGAATCGGTCATATTCAGTTTTTGGAATTCAGTGGGGCCCTATAACAGTACTATGAGGCATTGGCTGCTCCAAATTTAGGCATCTGAATGTAGAGAAAGGAAGCTTCCACCGTTATAAGGGTAAACAGTACCTATCACATATAGAGGTAAGAAGAGCCAGCAGCCAGCGCTTTAGACCATTTAACAATTGGGAGAAAAAAATGCTCTTCAACTATGGCCTCAAGCGTGCAAAACGGTTTGACCCCTACTACAGCAGAACCCGCCAATAACAAGCCCGTATTTAGCGCGATTCCGGATTTAACGAGCAAACAGTCACTTAACGAGCAAACAGGCAAAGCTATTATAATTTGATCGTTTTTAACAAATAAAATTTAACAAAATTCTCGGATTTAACGAAGCAAAGGAAAAGCTAAAATGATCAATTTGAACAAGAAAAGTATTAAAATTTAATGAAATTCCATATTTAACGAGGAAAAAAACACCTGCTGCGCATTGTCTCTGAATGAATAGAAATGGTGGCATGCATGACGAAAGTGCAACAACGCAGTGGAATCTTCACGTGCTAATGGAAGAATGTTGATAGAAAAGCAATAGGAGGGATTACATAATAACGCTAAAAAAGAAAGTAGTGCGACAGAAACACAGCCATTCACTCTATGGCATGGGATTATCGCGTTAGCGGAGTTGAAAATAGACGCCCTTCTCC
Organism: Macrothele yani; assembly: GCA_039090855.1. Taxonomy (NCBI): domain Eukaryota; kingdom Metazoa; phylum Arthropoda; class Arachnida; order Araneae; family Macrothelidae; genus Macrothele; species Macrothele yani. Next base: position 132,921,809 of record CM077010.1, on the reverse strand, counting down.
AAGACTAAGAGCGGATGAATAAGGTTCACGAACAGATACTAAATGGATTTCTGGGCGACGATTGTAGAGAGGGATAAAGGAGTAAGAGTAAATGGAATGGGGATCTTGAGGGGAAACAGGAAAGATAGAGAGTGAGAGAGAGAGGCAGGACGATTCCTTGAATTGTGTCCATTGCTCTCTTTAACCCTCCAAGTGAGCTTTGCATTAGAAGGATTGGTGCTGCTTTTGCCTCATGTGTGTCGTTAAAAGTCCAGTAGGAAATCCTAAACCTGTAGAAGAGAGAAAATGTTTAAGATAAAACGGTTATCTGTAAACGACAAAGTAGCCACCATTTTTTTCTATCTTTGGCTTGCCCATCATTTTAGGCATCAGTAGAGAGCTAGGAAAATGATGAAAACAAATTGTTATATGTTATGAATAATACAAACATATATGCATGTTGCCACGTAAGCATTTTTTTACATATGGGATTTTTCACCCCAAATCGTATTTAGCGATTGTTCGAATCCAACAAGGATTTTTCTCGTAGTAACATATAAGGGCGCTTCAGAAAGTAATTTAGAAGTTTACCTTTAAGAGTATTTTTTTTTAAATAAGAAGAATTAAGTATCACTACAATGGCATTTATAGGAAAATATTTTCTCCAGTTCAAGAATTTTCCACTGCGAAACTTTTGTTAGTTTATTAGCGTTTGAAAGAAGTTTGCCAGATCATTTCAAGTATACTACAAAATAGTGTTAAAATTACAAGTTACTTACCCTGCACGTATACCGCATCAGAAGTTCATAAGACTGGGTCTGCACGGTCACGCCAGTGCTGTATAATAACGAGTCTTCAGCGACAAACGTCAAGGTCATGAAACTATGGGTCACCAAAACAAATCATGGAAATTCCCCGTCGAAGTTCCACAAGATTTCTGTTTTAATAACGTTTATGCGAAAACAGTTCACCTGGTGACGAGAGTTTACATTAAGGGGAGGGGAGGAACATAAACAAACGGAATATCCTCGGTGAATCGAACGGGATGTAAAAAAAGAGAAACTTCCTCTTACGAGGTTTAGGTATTCTCAGTGTTCAACATTTCGTGACCAAAAAGTCGAAACGTATTACACCTGCCATTTATGGAAGGTGATCGTGGGAAGTTTGCACAGCTCTAATGCTTTCTTTTTTCTTTCCTGTTTTTCTTTTTTTCGCGTGTGAGCTGTGACGTACTACAGAGTTGAAAACATGTGTCAAGACGATAAATTTGCAGCGAGATATTCTGTCCGCGTAGCTCAGTTGGTAGAGCGACTTACGCCGGAGTGAGGGGACACGGTTTCGATGACCGTCGGAGACAAACTTGTGTTTTCACCGAGCATATTGTGATGGATCAGTGTGCCTCCAAAACCTTGTTATTTTAATAGCTGCTCCAAAACCGCATTTGACGCCTGTTCTTGTTTTAGTATTGCAGCACTTGTGTAAAATCGCAAACGTATTTCATATGATTCATACTTTCAGCTCACATTCAATTATATAGCTAACAATTACAAAGGGCAGGCCTCACAGCCGAGTGTCCTTGCCCAGAAACCAAGCACCACACGCAATCAAGCAAGTGGTATCAATTTTTTTTCTGTAATATTTCTAATACGTAGAGTTATTTATATGTAATATAGTACAGTGGATCCCGCTTAAGAAGTTTTCGTTGGGACCTAGCGATGAAAACTTTTCTTAAGCGGGAAAACTTCTTAAACGGGAAATGTCTGATTGGGTTTTGTAAGACTTTAGCGATTAAAAATGTTGCATAGATTAAATCCAGAAACTGCATACATTTTAGTTAATTTTAAAGTAACATAAAAAATTTCACAACTTGCCCATTTAAACTTGAATACGAGGATTGAAAGCTACATTTATTATGCTACAGGATTACAAAAATACTGATCTAAAAGCGTTTGTTTCTTCCGTTTTTCCGCTAGATTCACAAAGTGCGTGTCCATTTCCCTCAAATTTCTCATTATGTCCGCTGGAACACGTTTGTGGATTTCTCTAAAGCGGCGAAAAGTTTCTAATGTTTTACCAGCTTCAGCTGAAGTTGGAACTGGTCTGCACTCATCTTCTTGCGTTTCTGGTTCATCGTCCTCTTGCGTTTCTGGTTCATCGTCCTCTTGCGTTTCGATGTCGCAAACATCGTCGATATTTTGCATTTCAAAAGTGGGAACATCGTTGTCAACGTTTACAAACTCTTCAAAGCAAGATTTGAAGTTTAGTTTTTTTACAAACTTTCCAAAACTTTATTGTTGTCATAACTGTTTTCTTCATCAGAAAAACTAAGCCCATCAGCGTTGAAACCAGCTTTCCTGAAGCAATTTGTGATCGTTGAAGATGATACCTTTTCCAACGAAGAAACAATAAAATCCATAGCATCTAATAAATTCAATTTCAGTGTACATCTGATGTAACTCGAGTCGGATTCAAGCTTCTGCAGTAGCCAATAAACTAAACGTTTCCTGTAGAATTGTTTCATGGTTTTAATTATTCCTTGGTCCATTGGTTGTAACATTGAAGTCGAGTTAGGTGGCAGGAAAACTACTTTTACATTTTCCAGATGATCCATGTTCTTTGGATGGGCTGTGCAATTATCCAAAAACAACAAAACTTTTCAATTTTCTTTGGCCATTTTCTTCTGAAACTCTATTAAAAATTCTTCAAAAATCTGAACTGCCATCCATGCGTTTTTGCTATTTCTGTAATTGCATGGAAAAGTTTTCACATTTTAAAACACCACGGATTCTTCGATTTTCCGATGACCAAAAAAGGCAACTTTTCTGTTTCATCCATATTAGCTCCTACCAGAATTGTCAGTCTTTCTTTATTTACTATGACTCCGTGGCTGCCATCTCTTGTGAAAGAGTGGATCTTGTCAGGAATAAGGTTGTAAAACAAAGCACACTCGTCAGCGTTGAAAACATCTTTTGCTTCGTATGCTGATAACAGTTCTGGTAAAACATTAGATTTCCAATCATCCACTTCTTCGACGTTAACACTTTTTGACTCTCCACAAACAGTTTTATAAGTCAGTCCTGCTCTTTTCCTAAAACGGTTGATCCATCCATTGGAAGGATTAAATTTAACATTTAATTTATTGGAAATCTCGTCTGCTTTCTCACGAAGAATTGTCGCGTTGATCGGAATGTTTGTGTTTCTTGCTTATTTAAACCACACAAGAAGATTTTCTTTGACATCCTCGTATTTACCCTTCTTAATCTTTTTGATTTTTAATGAATGGGAAGTATTTGCAAGCACAGTGTCCCGTTTTGCCACTATACCGTTGAGGGTTGAAAGAGGTAAATTTAGTTCTTTTGCTATCTGCACCCTAGTTAAATGCGGGTTTTCATCAACTTTCGTAATAATGTTTCGTTTCTCAACAGATAAAGCTTTTCTTTTGATGCCTTTAGACGCCATATTTCTAGCTACGCATTTCAACAATAAAACTAAACGTTTAACTCCACATATGCGAGGTGCAACATCTCTGCCTAACTCTGACAGAATGACTAACTTTCAGCAGATGTTTCCTTTCCCAGCCTTTCCCCAGCCCCAAAGATAAGGCGATTGTGATACACAAAGGGCAGACGCAGAAGAAGTGGGGGTGTAAAGATAACCCCCTGCGTTGACCATGGAAAGGCGGCAGGGGCTCCGCATGATATATGTGCGGGGAGAACAAAGAAACGTTCCCTCCCAACTTCTTTGACATGTACTTATCCGCTGGACGAGTTCCAAAATCGTATGTTTTTACTTAGAAACTTGTGACACTTACAACTTCTTAAGCGGGAAAACTTGAAACATCGTTACTTCTTAAGTGGGAAAAATTAACATGAGCACTATAGAAAAAAATCGGGACTCTAAAAATAAAACTTCTTAAGCGGGAACTTCTTACGTGGGATCCACTGTACCAGGAAATGCTACTCATTGGCAGTGAAGTAACTCTCCTTTCTCTTTATCAGTGTAATGTTAGTGTCAGTATAGCGCTGTTAGAACAGTACACAAAACAGTTCTTGATAACTTCACTTTTAAGCGAATCAGGAGTTACTGGAATAACTTCAGAAAAGGTTACTTTATTATTCGTCTTTATTCGGCCACTAAGCCTTTGGAACTTCAACAAATTGAGATCAAACGAATATGAGTTAATATCAACAATAACACTTGACTAAGATAAACAACACTGACATTAAAGTAGGACACGCAGCCTTCAAATAACTTCAATTTAAGAATATCGTATCCACAATTAGTATTATAACTTCCACCATCTCAACACATTACTACTGCTCAAACATTATATAACGTTAGTTCTCATCCCAGACATCCGCACGTCATTCATTCTGACCTCAGGGTGTTGCCAACCGTACTCTAGCGAGAGAGAAGACATCACGTTAAATTTGAGAAATGCTAATAAGGAGACGTCGGAACTCTTTTTTGACGGGGTCAAGATGTCGGAGAACAAAATGTTTCACTCTGGCATAAAATTTATCGTACTAATGTAAAGGAAGACGTACTGCCTTCATTATGAAAATTTTCTGAATATGTTTTTTCCATTAAACATTCATCTATAAAAAAAAACACTTTTCATATCCATATAGTTTCTCAATGTAAACTAATTGTACACATGAACAGCGTTAAACTATAGATCTTGGTACCTTCGGATCAGTATGAATTCCGCAGGAATTGTAGTCGTAGACGGTGTAATTAAACATTGAAGGAATTTATATTTCATTCCTCGCCCTACTTCCATTTCCCTATTTATTTTTACTCAAATTTTTTAGAAAGAGACTAATTTTTTACACCTAATGAGACAGACAAAAATAAAAAAAAATATGGGGAAGGGCAGCGAAATTCTTGCCCACGACAGGTGAATAACTGCTTGGCTACTCACCGAACAGCTTGGTGCAAGTAAGGAACCGGCCAGGGTAATCGTAGAAAAATATTTGGACAAGAGGAAGATTTGTTCGAGGTTGGTGCAGCACACGTTGACACACGAACGGAGAGCACCAGGTTGCATGTTGTCAAAATGTCATCCACGCTGTTGATCAAGATCGTAATTTATAATAAAATACGATCTTGATCAATTGCTACACTCAAATCTGAAGCACGCGTTAACACACAAACAGAGAGCGCCGGGTTGCACGACTTCAAAATGTCATCCATGCAGTTCTTTTTTTTTTTTTTTTTTTTTTTTTTTTTGATTGGAGGTTTAACGACCACCGTGAGCAACTCAATGGGCTATAAGCAGTCGCCCGTCCCTAATTTAGGGTCACTGGTTCCAGGGAAGGGAGAAAGCCAGTGCCGTAAGACAAACACAACATCCATGCCTCACCGGGATTCGAACCCGGACCCCTTCGGACGAATGATCAGAGGCCAACGCCTTAGACCACTGCGCCACCGGGGCGGCCATCCATGCAGTTCATCAAAATCGTAATTTGTTGCAAAGAATTGTCCCCGGTGATGAAAAGTTGGTGTTTTTATGAATGGAATACGGAATTACACCAAACAATACAAATTTTGAAGATGTGAATCCGTTTTTTTGGTGTAAATATGACATGGATGTTAAGTAAGTCAGATAATATCTGAAAACTTGAAAAATTCTTTGTCCAAAAATCAAGTGAGACGACAATGGTCGTTGTTCTTTTTGACTCGGACTGGAACTATCCACCGCGAAATTTGTTCCTGGGGCCACCACAACGAACAGTCGGTATTATTTAGGAGTAATACAACGTCTGCACGCCCGCGTGCGACAGGAAAGAACTGTTCGAGAAAAACAATTGGTTTCTGTTGAACGACAACGCGTCCGCACACTGTGCTGTGCCTGTGAATCAGTTTCTGGCTTCGAAGTCGATCTGTGGGATCGAACATCCACTCTACTCGCCAGATTTGGCTCCCGCAGACTGTTTCCCCTCTCCCAAAAGTGAAGTGCGTTTTAAAAGGGGAGTGCTTCAGCGACATTGAAGACATCGAACGAGGTGTGACCAACAGACTGAAGGAGGTTCAAGTTCAGGACTTCCACCATGCCATCGAACACCTGTACTAAAGATTTCACCGTTGTGTGGAGTTGGAGGGCTATTATTCTGAATCTGTGTAAGTGAGAATTCAAAATATAGTTTGTTGTTTCGGTATAATAATTTTTGTGTCATTACTTAACGGCACATTATATATACTACCTCGCTGGCAGAGTGATCTGAGACGCTGGCTTCTGCCCATTCGCTCGAGACGGGTCTGAGTTCTCGAGCAGTTGACGTGGCATGGGTGGTGTGTATGTCTGATGGCTCTGCGCTTTCTCTGGGACCAGTGGTCCTGAATTAGAGGCTGGCGACTGCTTATAGTTCTTAAAGTTGCCCAAGGTGATTGTTAAACCCCGAAAAAAAAACACGAAAAGTAATACATAATAAAGTACAGTACTTTATTCTACTTTATGATGTAAGGTCAGGTGATGCGTAACATCACAGCCTCTCCTTGACAAATGTCAACCCCGCCTTCTCGTGGTGCATCCTGTTCCCACTAAAGGGGCTCTGACGACCGCCCATAGCGGTATAACTATACCATCGGGATTAGAGGAAATTCTATCCCACACTCACCAACCCGCTTGGCCAGCGTGGTGAGTTATGGCCAAACCCCTCCAAAATGATTCCACAACTTAAATCTTGGCCCCCAGTCTCCGGCAGCTGGAATGTACCTGGCCAAGGCAGCGGCCAGTGCGACATGAAGGCAGAGGGTGCTAAGAATCCCCGGAGGACCGGACTAGGCTGCCATCTGATGCTGACCTTGGCTACTTACAATGGACGCTCCCTATCTTCTGATTCAAGGCTTCTTGAATTGGAAGAGGAACTACAAAGGATCAAGTGGGACATCGTGGGGCTAAGTGAGGTAAGGAGAAAAGGAGAAGACCTTGTTGAACTGAAAAGTTGACATCTCTTCTACTATCGTGGGACAGATACTGGCAGAACTAGTGGTGTTGGATTTATAATAAACAAGAAACTGAAGGATAAAGTTGTAGAAGTTGAAAGTTCCTCTGACAGAGCTGCACGACTTGTTATCCAACTCTCGAAAAGATACCAGGCTCAGATTATTCAAACTTATGCACCCACCACAAGTCATCCTGAAGAAGAAATTGAAGAATTTTATGAAGAAATTTGTCATCTAAATAATAAAGGTAAGCAGCACTTGAAAATAATTATGGGAGATTTCAATACAAAAATAGGGCAACGGCAACAGAATGAAACTTCAGTAGGTAAATTCGGTCATGGCAACAGAAACCAGCGTGGAAATACTCTCGTTGAGTTTGCAGAGGCAGAAGGGTTTTTCATCTTGAACTCCTTCTTCAAGAAAAAGCCACACAGGAAATGGACATGGAGACATCCAAATGGGACGAGAAGTGAAATTGATTTTATTATGTGTAACAAAAAATTCGTCATAGAAGACTGCAGTGTGCTAAACAAGTTCAACACAGGTAGTGACCATAGATTGGTGAGATGTAAGATGCACCTCAACACTAAACTTGAACGTGGCAAGCTCATAAGACAAACAAAATCTATTGACATAACCAACCTTAAAAAACACCATAATACCTTCAAGTTGGAACTGAAGAACAGGTTCTCTGCTTTAGAAGGCCTAACATCGGAAGAAGTGGACATCTCTGAAGTTAACAGAAAAGTAACCAAAGCTCTTATGGAAACAGCAACAAAATTAGCTGGGTCTAAGAACAAGTTGCATGTGAACAAATTATCAGGAAAAACCAAAATGTTGATGCAAAAAAGAAGAGAGATGAGGACAACTAAAGAAGATGTGACTTCCAAAGTGGAATATATAGAGCTATGCAAGACAGTAAGAAAAAGCATCACTGAAGACGTAAGGAAATTCAACTGTGAACTAGTGAGGAAAGCAATTGAAAACAACCAAAGCCTAAAGATAGCAAAGGGACATCTCAGTAAGGGAAGAAAACAGGTTATGGCACTGAGAAAAGAAGATGGTTCTGTAACAAGAAATAGAGGCGAAATTCTGACAAGAGTGAAAGATTTCTACTCCAAATTATATGAAAGGGATGATATATGCACTCCAGACATCATGAAAGATACCAGTACCAGAGTTCCTCCAGTCCTTCCAGCAGAAGTTGCACATGCAATCAAGAACATGAAGCGAGGAAAAGCTCCAGGAGAAGATGGAATTACTGTAGACATCATACAAGAAGCAAGTGGAGAAATCGAAACAGTACTCGCCCAAATTTTTACTGGATGCCTTAATGAAGGAAAGATTCCTGAGGATTGGAACACCGCTACAATGATCCTGCTACATAAGAAAGGTGACATTGAGGATCTCGGAAACTACAGACCTATCAGCCTCCTATCAGTGGTTTATAAAATCTTCACTAAAGTTCTTTCACACCGCTTGAAGGTAACACTGGACATGGCTCAACCGAGAGAACAAGCTGGATTCAGGAGTGGCTACAGCACAATAGATCATATCCACGTGCTGAGAGAACTAATTGAAAGAGCAAGGGAATATGAACTTCCATTGTGCATGGCTTTTATCGATTATGAAAAAGCCTTTGATTCGGTGAAACCATCAGCAGTTACAATGGCTCTGAAAACCTGCGGTATTGAAGATGCATACATTAATATTATTAATAACATCTATGAAAATGCAAGTGCAAAGATTAGGCTGTTTGAAAATACAACACACGTAAAAATTGGAAAGGGAGTGAGACAAGGTGACACCATATCTCCGAAGCTCTTTAATGCCACATTGGAGGGTGTTTTTCAGTCGCTGAGCTGGGAAAACAAGGGGATAAAGATTAATGGAGATTATCTAACCCACCTTCGTTTTGCTGATGACGTAGTCATTTTTGCAACTACCCCATCAGAGCTGCAGAGTATGATCCAGGAACTTGCTGACAAGAGTAAAGAAGTGGGATTAAAAATGAACTTTCAGAAGACAAAAGTGATGTTCAATGCTTTTACAAGAAATGAAGATTTATCGATTGATGGAGAAAAGCTGGAGATAACAGACACGTACGTTTATCTTGGACAGCAGATATCAAGTGAGGGTCACATTGGTGAAGAAATTAATCGGCGTACAAAACTTGCCTGGAGAGCTTTTGGAAGAAACAGCATAATTTTCAAGAGCAATATGCCATTATGTCTTAAAAGAAAAGTGTTTGATCAATGCATCCTTCCAGTGCTTACGTATGGTGCAGAGACGTGGACCTTAACTAAAAGAGACATACAAAGGCTGCAGACAACTCAAAGAAGCATGGAGAGGTGCATGCTTGGTGTAACCAGGAGAGATAAGAAGAGGAACTCGTGGATCCGAAAAATGACAAGAGTGGAAGACATCATGATCAGAGTTAAATCCCTGAAATGGCAATGGGTTGGACATACTGCCAGAAGGACAGATCATCGATGGACAGCCGAAATTTTAGATTGGATTCCAAGGGACAGGAAAAGACCCAGAAGAAGACCACATGGGAGATGGGTGGATGAAATTCGAAAGTATGCAGGGGTGACATGGAGGAGAATGGCACAAGACAGACCGTTGTGGAGGAAACTTGGGGAGACCTTCGTCCAGCAGTGGATTGATAATGGTTGACAATGATGATGATGATGATGATGCACGTGTAAGTAAAACTTCAATAATTTTGTTCCAATATTGTTTATCATCAAATAAACGGATGACGTACTATGAAAAGCTGTAAATTTTATAATCCTCATTATGGTGAATCAACGCTAGCCTGGTACACCTCGTAGTTTCGCTTATGTTATGTATGCTCCAAAATTTATTACACTTACGAAGAAATATTTTCAAGAATAGCTTCTCCTCTAAAGAAAAGCTCTCATTTATTCGTCAGGAAAATCTGGTTACTGCATAGGTTGAAATTTAACCGTTTTGAAACGTCAGCGCGTTAGGAGTGGGCTTTCATCTTTAGCAGATGAGTGAGTCTTCCTGAACATGAGTCATCCTAATCCGTTGCCAGTGGACAGCTCAACAATCGCTCAACGCCACAAAGAAATGCAAAAGCTCGTATGTTGAAACAACATGCTGGGCGCGACGACGTAGTGACATCTAGTGTCACCATTGGCAGAGGCAAACAACGTGGTCAAAAGCATAATTCAACAGAGTTTTTCTTTTCATTTCAATGTAATTTAAAATGTATGTTCAAATTGTTATTTAAAATTTATGTTATTGCGTTCAGAACCCATAATAACAAGATTTCTTCCAATTACCAGGAAAAAACCGGGAAACTTTATCATCCTCAGCATATGCTTATGATACACGTTTAAATCCCATGTCTGTCTCTTCACCTATTTCAGTCCACTTGCTGCTGTAAAAACGACTCATTACATATGTACTTAGAGAAACTATATAATATTTTTGCGAGGAAGGCCATGCTAAACTTCATCAAGAAACAACATTTCATTTTTCAAATGTTGTTTGGTTGGTCTGTCACATGAAAGTGTTTTTATTGTAAGAGGTTCTGCTAGTACGGTTTAAAGTGATTCCACCTAAAATCTCTGCCTTATGTTTCCAATGATAAAACTTCTTTGCATATTTTCTTCGCAATTAATGTATTCCCAAGGATGAAAATTTATATATAAAAAACTAACTTTAAGTAATAGCATGGGGTTCTTAATACTTGCTCAAACATAACTATAATTAAGAAATCCAACATTTGTTCATCTACTGACGTCATCAATGTACAGGTCGCGCCATCTATTAACAGATCTGAACATTACTCAAAGATAAATGATTGATTTTTAATATAATTAATGTTATGCTTTAGCAAGTATCAAGTATTCCATGCTATAACTTAAAACTAGTTTTATAGATGTGAAAATTTTTATCCATGGCAATACATTAATTGCGAAGACAATATGTAAAGAAGTTTTACCATTATAAACATAAGGCAGAGATTTTAAGTGGAACCACCTTAATAGAGTAAGAAATAGTTCTTTAGAAATAGTGGCCTACATAATAGATACCGTACTTCGTAAAAGTTTATCGGTCAGCATTCTGATGTGTAATATGACTCCACTGGCTAGTCTGCTCTTGCTTTTCTGTGGAAATTTAGGGTAAACAATAATGCCAAGAGAAAGTGTAATTTCCAAAAGTCAATATCCGTTCTTTTGAATACGTAAAACAACAGCACGTATGTAAGAAATGAAACCATTGAACTTAAAAGCGCCGAGAAAAGACAATACGTTACCGCAGCTATTGATATTTTTAATGGTTGTTCATAGACAAATACACAAATTCAGAAAATTAATTGACTTCAAATTACTCTTCGCGTATAGGGATGGTTTATAACAGATTTGAATAAGTTCTATTATAGCACTCTTAACTGAATCAGCAAATAAATGGGTTTTCTGGAGAAATAATTTTGGAAACGTAGTTAGCTTATTTACATCCGTTTCACGACCAAGTTTATAATAAATAAATAAATGCTTCTGATGATGGTTTTAGACGTTAAAATCAAATTCTAAAGAAACATTCATCCGATTCCATTTGATTTTGCTAGATCTCGAACATACAGGAAGTTAAGTAGTCATTAAGATTTGTGAAATGAAGCTGGTTTCAAACTCGCTTTAATAAATAAAGAAGAAAGGGTACAGGTGAATGACAAAAAACAACAACAACAAAAAACAACACAGTGATGAGCACAATGATTGTGTCACTGACAATGCGGCAGTCAGAACAAAATCAAGAAGAACGCACACCAGAAAAGTTCACATGCGCGGAAGCGCAAGAGCGAAGTGAAGATGGGCTCACGTTGGCCCACAGATCAACTGAAGCAAAAGACCAAGCGCATCTTAAATAAAACCAATAGCAAGATCTTAAATGAAACCAGAAGCAAAAACTTAAATGAAACCAGAAGCAAACGCTTAAGTGAAACGAGAAGCAAGCAAAAGTTTAAGTGAAACCAGAAGCAAGCAAAAAGTTTAAGTGAAACGAGAAGCAAAAGCTTAAATGAAACCAGAAGCAAAAGCTTAAGTGATACCAGAAGCAAACGTTTAAATGAAATCAGAAGCAAAAGCTTAGATGAAACCAGAAGTAAGAGCTTAACTAAAACCAGAAGCAAAAGTTTAAATGAAACCAAGAGCAGAAGAGTAAATGAAACTAGGAGCAGAAGCATAAATGAAACCAGGAGCAGAAGCTTATGTGAAAACAGGAACAAATGTCCAAATGAAACCAGGAGCAAAATCTAAAATGAAACCAGAAGCAAAATCTCTAAACAAACCAGTAGCAAAAGCTCAAATGAAACCAGAAAGAAAACCTAATTACGGGCCGGGTGAGCGCGGATGTAAATACACTATATTGACAACAAGTCATCGGACACCTAGAAGAGAAACACAACATGGCATTTATTGACATACATTAGTACGGTGTCGGTCCACCTTTGGCCTTAATGCATGCAATGACCCTTCGAGACATCCTTTCGACAATTTTGCGGAACACAGCGATAGGTAAGCGCTTCCATTCAGTAAATAATGCTGCCGCTAACTGTTGCTTAGTACTAGGCCTTGGTTCCAAACTTCCTATGCAGCGCTCTAATTCGTCCCATAGGTGCTGTATGGGCTTAAGGTCAGGGCTCTGTGTTGACCAGTCCACACACGATACGGAATTATCGTCAAACCACGCCGAAACAGTCCTTGCTGTATAGCTAGGTGCATTATCCTGCTGGTACCAACAAAGCTGAGTTCCAAAGTATTGCCACAGAGTTGGTAGGGCATAATTGTGCAGAATATTGAGGTAGACGTGCTGGTTAACAGGTTTGTCCACTATAACCAATGAGCCGGGACCATACCACGAAAAGCACCCCCACAAAAGTACACTCCCAGCTCCAAACCTTACCGTAGGAACAATAGACTGTGGTAAATAGCGTTCCCCCGGTCTGTCGCAATACCCACACACTGCCATCAATCAGACTGACGGATTGCGTATCTGGATTCATCAGTACATAAGACCCGTTTCCATTGATCTACGGTCCACGTAAAAAGGTTCTTTACACCATGATAAACGACGAGTAGCCTTCCGAGTGGGGATGAAATGCCCACGAGCAGCCGCATGACCACGGTAACCCATGGAATGAAGTTATCTTCTACTGGTAAGTAGTACATACCGAAGTTCCAGCATTTTTATTCACCTGTAAACTGAGGTCTTGCGCAGTACTCCGTCGATTAGCTATAACGACTCTCCTGAGGTTTCGACGCCCTGTATCGCTGATTTTCTTTGTCTGCCGGTACGTTTTGCTGTTTCAGGCACGCCATGTGTCTTCCACTGATTCAGTACATCCAAAACAGTTGAATTTGGTATGTTTAAACGCCTCTCGGTTTTTCTTATGGGCAACCCACTAATACAACGCCCAACAATCTTTCCTTTCTCAAAGTCAGTTCTCTCCCGCCGCGACATTTTCACTCAACCCCATAGTGCGATATGATCGTGGTCAGCTGCAGGCTTGTTTTTATACCGTTTGCAGCTGTACCACGCCTCTTAACAACGCAGCGGATCCGTTCATTGACTTTTGTCAATATAGTGTATTTGGCTGCTCAGCTGACAGACTAAAATTTGTTAACTACGCATAAGTCAGTCAACAAACGCGATGATGTTTCTTTTTAATAATTTGTGTTTTCCACTTACTGGCACCAAGAATTTATATAATGCATTTTGAAGCGAATAAAAGAGTTCAAAGCAAAGATGCTGGCGTTTCTTTTTGATAAATCAGAATTGTTTTCATAACTTACCATTTTTCGTTTACAATTCATGGAACACAGGGTCATTAAAAGAAAATACGACATCCATTCCTCTTCAATAATATTATTTTTTGAGGAAGGGGATTAATTATTGTCCCGAGCATCGGAAATAGTGTGTGTAGCCGTCTGTTTCCAATTTCAGACCACTAGTTTCAGGCCGGAAGGACAGAAACGGACCCATGGCGCTAGTGCACCACTCATGCCAAAGCCGGATCGGGGGACTCGGAGGAAGCCCGCGCGTGTGATCACTCGGTCAAGGCTGGCTGTGTAAGAGCAATAAAGCACGCAGCCTGTTCGCATTTCTGCTGTTCTCAATAAATCAGCTGAAATAATTTTAACATATGTAAGTTGTAATTCGGGGTTTCAAAGGCAAATGGTCGTTGACGGCGTGAGCTTCGATGCGTTTACCTTGGACTTGGAACGTGTAGCGAGCAGAGCATGCAAACCACTGTTTCTAAGGTTTTCGCGGAGAGAAAATATGAAGAAACACAGCGCCGCGAGCTCCTAATTTTGGATGCCATTTCCACCTAGAAATCGGACTACTGGTGTTAGAAGTGACAAAGCCCAATCATCAGTCTGTATTTACTCCGATATATAAACCACCGTGAATGATTTTATTTTAAGCACTCGAACATTGATTGGAACTCTAATGATTGGAAGAAAAGTTGCTGATCTAATTGGTCCATATATCTGATCGATCATGCATTTGTCAAGCTCTTCAGTTAAAGAAAACAAAATAAAAGACTAATGATTTTACACGACCGGTGTCAACCTTCAAGCCGGTCGTTGTCGCTTTATGGGGTGGAGGGTCTTTCTAAGGTTTCCTTCAGGAACTTCCGTTCTCATCTGTGGGTCCTTAAGCGCTGCGAACTACCAGGATGTGCTGGCTGATCACCTGCATGCTTTCATGTCCTTCGCGCATCCTGCAGCCTATGGTCTGTTCCATCAGGACAATGCGACGCCCGGTATCGAACCATTTTTACTAGAGGAACACTCATATGAGTTTGAAATCATCCAATGACCATCTCGTATTTAAACCCTGTGGAAATTGTCCGGGATGCAGTGTAGCTGAACATCAGATCCATAAATCCTAGAACGACGTCTCGGACGGAGTTCTGGACAATGCTTCAACAAACATGGTGGGCATTACCTCTGGAAACCCTCCAGCATCTGGTGGAGTTCATGCCTCGGCATGGCTGTTATTAATGCTAGAAAGGGACCAACACGCTATAAGTAGGTACATTTAATGTTTTGTCCAATGTTTGTGTTGTCTGTATTATATTTTCAATTCCGGATCAGAAATTTCGAATATTAAAGTGTTTTTTAAGCTTTCCAACCGTAGGTTGAAGAAGCGTATATGCTCCAGCTTTTTCCGTCCGTCTGTCCGTCTGTCGGCACGATAACTCATGTAAAAATGGGTCGATTTCAATGAAATTTTAGTACGTGGTAGGGGACCACCTGGGGACGAACCCTATTGAAAATGGGACATCCATTTTAATAGGAACCTTATTGAAATGGATTATCCCATACTATTAAGGTGGACGTCAAGTAATTTTGCTTCGTATATTTCCAATGGAAAAACTTTTGTACTCATTTCCTTCACAATTAGTGTGTTCTCAAAAATGGAAATTTGAACATCGTTTAAAATAACTTCATATTATAACTTGGAATACTTAACATTTTCTAAAACATAACCATAATTATATTAAAAAACAATAAGGTTTCGTTTGGTATTGTTGAAACCAGAAAAAAGATGGCGGGACCTGTACTTTGATGACGTCAGTAGACAAATAAATGTTGGATTGCATAATTATGGTTATGTTTTAGAAAATATTAAGTATTCCAAGTTTTAAAATGAAGCTATTTTAATCGATGTTCAAATTTTCATCCTTCGGAACGCATTAATTGTGAAGAAAATGTGTACAGAAGTTTTTCCATTGGAAGTACAGGAAGCAAAATTACTTGACGTCCACCTTAAATGAGCAATTCTCCTATCTATGTAAATTTTATTTTGAAAACGGCTCGTAAGATTTTGATGAAAGTCATTAACCTACCGTTTTCTAGTACTAGAAATCGATTTAGCTTGATCTCGACTTTGGGAAAATTCGTTTAGTGGGTTAAGGAACAACCCCGAGTTACCACGTTTTTAGTGTCATGGCGTCGTCCCATTAATGTTACCCAGGCTTAGAAATCTTATGACGTCACAAGCTCGCAATTGAGACGTTGGCGCGCGGTCACGCCATCTGTCTCATTACGTCACGCGTTGTGTGTGGATCCTATTAAAGTTTTATGATGTCACACTCTTGCGAGCAGGTGGTCGCGATTCCCATCTGCCTCATTACGTCACGCGTTGTGTGCGTATGTCCGTCAGCAGGATAACTCGCGTAAAAAACAATCGTTCGATTTCGATAAAATTTTAGTATGTGGTAGAGGACCACATGGGAAGGAACTCTCTTGAAAGTGAACGAAATGGTCAAAGGTCAGGACATTGGAGCGGGATTCATTCCACTGCTATAATGATTCATAACTAACGTAAAAATGCTTCGATTTGGATGAAATGTTAGTATGTTGTAGAGGCTTGCCTGGGGACGAATCCTATTGAAAATGGGCAAAATGGTTAGGATACAGTATAACGAAGTAAATTTCTCCGTCATTTCTATCCGCGCCAGGATTCGAACCCGGATCCCCTCATTCCGGAATAAGTTGCTCTACCAATTGAGCTACGCGGACATTTTATTCTGATTCCTATCTGCCTTTATGTCGTGTGCGTCCTTCTGGCAGGTACGTCACATCTCCTGGTACGTTACATAATCTCCCCCTTATTTATTTATTTTTTTAAGTGCTGGAGAAGGGATTCTCTGATTTTTCCTGTCTCGCGGTGTGGAAATAACATCACACCAATGCGAGATTTTGAACGGTCGGGTCATCCGGATAGTTCGGGCGCCATTATAACGAAGTAAATTTCTCCGTCATTTTCGGTCTGCGCCGGGATTCGAACCCGAGTCCGCTTATTCCGGAACAAGTCGCTCTACCAACTGAGCTACGCAGACGTTTGTTCTGACTACTATCTGGCTTTATGTCGTGTGCGTCCTGCTGGCAGGTACGGTACATCTCCTGGTACGTTACAACAGGAGCGGGATCTATTATATAGCTCTTATGCATCATAACTTTCGTAAAAATGCTTCGATTGCGACAAAACGTTATCATGTTATTTCGGAGGTATACCGAACCGATTCTGTTGAATATCATCGAAATAGGATCAAAGGTCAGGGCACAGGACCGAGATTTATTTCATAGCCATTGTTCTCATAATTTGAGTAATGATTTCTGGTAAGTTGGAAAGCGTATTGTAATCAATGCATTGTATGATTTTACTAACTAGTTTAATAGTAAAGCACTTTGAAATACCAGTACACTGATGAGCCATTACATTATCACCCCATACTCATTAAGGTATAGGACCCCCTTTAGCCTGCAAAACAGCGTCCACTCAGCAAGGCATCGATTCGATGAGGTGGCGATTGATATCCTTGGGTATCTGGTACCATGATGTCAAACAGCAGTTCCCGTACATTTCTGGGTGGTGATGATTTAACGCGAAACCACTTTTCCAAGTCGAACCACAAATGTTCGATTGGGCTCATGTCAGGTGAAGTTGGTGACCAGGGCATTAACAGAAAGTCACCAGCATGTTACTCGAGCCACTCCATGACGATTATGGCAGCGTGGCATGATTCATTATCCTGTTGGTAATGGCCAGCACCAGCAGGGAACACAGTTATCATGAATGGGTGAATTTGGTCCGCGACGATGTTCAGATACCTGACAGCTGTCAGGGATTGTGCTATTGGGATAATGGGGACTAACGTGTCCCAAAAAAACATCGCCCACATAGATTCACCGCCGTCATCTGCCTGTTTCCTCCCGACAGTGCATCCAGGTGCCACAGCCTTATTTGGTAATGGGCGAATCCGCGCTCGGCCGTTTACGTGATGCACCTCGATTCGTCAGGCCAGGCCACATTCTTTCAATCATCCACGGTCCAAAATCGATGATATTGGGCCTATGTTATGAGTTGTTGAGGATGACGTGCAGTGAGCATGGGGACCCGGCTAGGTCTTTGACTACGCAGGCCCATGCGCAGGTTGCTGCGATGAACTGTGTGCTGTTACGCATTGCCCTGATCACCACTGTTATAGCTGCAGGGGATTTGTCGCACTGTGACCCTGTGATAGCTGTGAATAATGCTTGACAGCCTCCGCTCTCTTCTGACATCAATGAGCTCTTGGACTAAGGTTCGTCGTTTGGCCATCTGTGCACTACTTTTGAAACGTGCTCCTACGGCGGCACTTGAACAACCGACAAGCCATGCTGTTTCCGAGATCGTAGTTCCGAAGAGCCGTGCCATCACAATTTGTCCTTTATCAAACTCCGATAAATCGAAAGTTTTTCCCATTCTGACTCCGAACACTCTACTAACCGAAAGCCGGTCCTCGTGTTGTATATATACTGCTCTGTGATCTTTACCTGTGCTACAGTTCGGTCTCCAGGCGCGCCCATTTTTCTAGGCTGGGGGTGGTTATTATGTAATGGTTCATCTGTGTAAACTCTTTAAAAATGTTTCCTGTATGATCAGTACATACACAAAAATTCAAGCTGAAGGTTTTTCGCTCGATGCGAGAACTTTCTTTATTCAGATGTTCATTTTACTAAAGTCGACAGCAAATTACCGACCTAGCTTTTTAATTAAATATCCTGTACTAACCGAAGTACCAAAAGTTTGCCTTTGATGCAGGATTAAACCTTGCAGGAGAAAATAAAGTATTTATTAAAAATTAAAAAGTTAAAACACCATTAGATCTTTCGTGGCTGCTACAGCCACATCTTCAGATGGAAAGACCCAAGTGCTCAGAATCCGACAATTAAATACAGGAGCAGAAAACAAGTCGTTGCCACTTAATCCGAAGAAATATCCGATAGCAGAGGAAAAAACACGTTCACCTTAAGGCTACATGTATACATAACTTAAAGTTCATGACTTCAATTGGTAAACAATGATCTCCACGGTCGATGTAAGATGACAGAAAGTTCATCGTTACAACAAATATTAAAGTTTTGAAATATATACATACTTTCAGTAAGTAGCAATGAGTTTCTGGAGGGTGGAACCGCAAGGATGGTAGTATCGCTCCAAATGGGAGAGTGTGAGCCTTTATTGACCAAGCGAGAGAGGGCTGTAGATTGTGAACAGATTTTCACACTGTACTTACGTTCAGAGAGTCTAGTTTTTAATATTCTTGAAGTCGTACCAATATAAATGCAGTCATTGTCATCGTTCTTTCTGGCTTTAAGGGGAATGCAGTACATTCCATACTTATCTAACATATCGACAAAATCTCGATCTTTTTTAACCCAAGCGAGGATGTTCTGAGTTCGAGTGCCAAACGACAAATTTTAGCGGTGGCACACATTTTTCAGGATATCAGCCCATTGTGGTATGTAATCCATGGCTCCAGCGAATTTGGTGGTGTGGCTGGTCATTGTTAGAGTTGTGAATGCCCATCTTCTCTTCGAATCTTCCCCAAGATGCGATCAACATGCGTTTTAGCATAGCCATGTGCAAAAGCAAGACTATAAATTCTCTGCGACTCAGTCCTGCGTTGATGAAAAGTAGAAGAGTGGGAAATGGCTCGGCGGACAAGAAAGTTGATGGAAGCTAATTTGTGGTTGATGAGATGAGCTGAATAGTACGGAATCAAAATAGGGGTTAAAGATGATTTTCTGTAAACAGAATACCCTAAGGTAGTGTTGGACGAGGGCTTCATCTTCAGAAGAAAATCTAAGAAAGGAAGAGAAAAATCAATTTCAACTGAGAATTTGATTGAAGGATAGAAAGAAGACATAGTATCTGCAAAGTGTTTAAGTTCCTCAGTGGACCCTGCTAAAAACATGAAGGCATCATCAACATACCTTAGGTACAGAAGGGGCCCCCACAATGGGGTCAAAGAGGGCACGGGATTCTATGTCCTGAAGGATTATCTCAGCTAATAGGGGTGAGAGTGGGGACCCCATTGGGGCACCTTATAATTGACGATACACTTGTACTAGGGGTGTTCAAATGAAAAGGTACGAAACGTCATAAGAACGTAACCGTTAACATATTAGCCTATGCCGCTATGGGAGAACGTAGCGACACATCTAGGGATGCGATTGGAGTCGCCGGCGTGGATCGGAGCATGCGCGGGCGCCCGCATGCGCAGGAGAGAGCAGAGGCTCTTATAAAGAGCGCCGTCCAATTGACGCGGCAGTGCGTGTGAGGACAGGATGGCGTTCACATTGCAAAATTCGACGATTGAGGAGCAGCTAGGCGTTATCCGATTTCTGACAGCGGAAGGTGTTAAACCGGCCGCTATTCATCGCGGAGAGTGTGGTTCTGCTCCATGATAACGCGCGTCCTCACGTCTCCAGGGTCACACACGCGGAACTGGCCAAGTTCCAGTGGGAGCAGCTTGACCATCCGCCCTACAGCCCGGACATGTCGCCCTGCGATGTCCATGTGTTTGGTCCCCTGAAAAAACATCTGAAAGGGAAGCGCTTCCACTCGGACGACGAACTCAAGGACGCTGTGCAGGACTGGGTCTCGTCACGGCCACAGGAATTCTGGGAACAAGGAATCCTTCGGCTCGTTAATCAATGGGATCGTTCTGCTACGGCCTATGGTGTATACTTTGAATAAAGTCTTCATTTATATCCACAGTGTCGTTTCGTACCTTTTCATTTGAACACTCCTTGTACATTAAACCTAAAGAAGGAACGATTGTTGATCAAACGGAGGGCCTGCAGAATGAAATCAATTTCTTCGGGGGTAGCTAACCCTAAAAGGGAAAGTTGTGATTCAGTGAGGTTATGTACTGAAGGAAGAGGAACGTTTGGAAATAGAGAAATCACGTCAAATGAAGCTAAAAATAAAGGCTTATTGGAAGCTTCAAAAAAACGGATTTTATCGATAGCTTGAACAGAATTAAGAACAGAAAGCCTAGAAGGGGAAGACACAAGAGGGGAAAGAAACTGAGCTTAACATTTCTCCGATGGGCGAAAGGGGCTCGCGTACACGGAAACTAAGGGGCGAAAAGGGGGAACCCTCTTTATACAATTTTAATTTCCCAAAAAGTTCCGGTACGCGAGGCCCGAGAGGTGGGTGCATAGATTTGACAACAGAAGGAGGAAGGTTTCCGTGATTTTTCAACTTGCTTAAAGCACTAATCGTTTCAGAGGTCTGGTCTGAGGGAACGAGTGTGTGAGGAATATTCTGTAAGGCGGTATTCATCTTAAGAATGTAATCAGATTTGTTAAGGATAATCAATTGGGCAGACTTATCAGCAGAGATGATCGCAATATGTATTAACAAATTAATGAATTACGTGATTCATTCATATATTATTTTACCTTACCATAAGTCTCAGAAATTCGATTTCTGAAGAAAGAAAAAATGTAAACGTACAAATGCCAAAAACAAAAAAATGTTTCAAAGGTTAAGTAAGTTTCTTCATAACCATATTTATTACAAGCTCAGTTCTAAATCAAAATGAAATCAAGAAAATCGTCAATCTTTTATTTTCTTCTCATTTAGGATGTCAAACACATATCTTGTACATTTCAAAAAAGTTTGTGTTACGAATATCAATGCGAGAATATTCATCAATGCCTGAATATTTATTAGTGCTTATACCAAAGATGATTTTTTTTTGTACAAACCAAAGTTCTAATATCACGCAACTCGAGAAATTAATATCTGTTCTTCATAATGTATTCGGTGTACAAATAAGTTTTAAATCGCTTTTTGTGTGGCGTATATAGCTAATTTACATTTCCGATATTCCCCCGCGTTGTTGTCATGTGACCGTAACTGGTCCCGAGAATAAAATGTGACACAGAAGTTTGCCGAAAAGTCAAACGCACCTACACATCGACATCGGTAGGTGAAAGATGACAAGCGATACTACATTTATTCGACACTGCATTCGTTACGAATTTCATCAAGGAAAAAGTGCTGCAGAAGCATGTGCATCGATCTGTTCTGTTCTGAGGGAGAATATTGTATCGAAAAGCACGTGTGAGTTTTGGTTTAGACGGATTAAAGCAGGTGATTTTGATGTTAGCGATCGAGAACGTAGCGGAGTTCCGCAGAAGGTTTGCACATGAGGAACTGCAAACATTGCTGGATCAAGATTCGTCTCAAATGCAAAAAGAACTAACTGGACAACTGGGTGTAGCTCAACAAACCAATTCCAATCGTTTACGCGCAATGGGAAAAATTCAGAAGGGAGGAAAATGGGTGCCACAGGACCTGAGCCAGAGGGAAAAGGATGAGCGTGCCATGAAGCGTTTGAATCTGTTGAATAAACAACACAAAAAGTCTTTCCTGTGAAACATCGTTACGGGTGATGAAAAGTGGATATGGTACGACAATTCCAAAAGCAGAAAACCCTGGGTAGACCCCGGTGAAGCAACGAATTCGACAGCTAAACGAAATATTCACTCCAAGTAAGTTCTGCTGTGCATCTGGTGGGATATGAAGGGTGTTCTAAATTATGAACTATTGGAACAGGGTCAAACTGTAACTGCTAATCGGTACAAGCAACATTTGCTGTGATTGAATCAGGAAGGAAATCTGTCGGAAACGTCCATTCACAGGCAAAGGATTAAGTCTCGTGAAATTACTGCATGACAACGCTAGGCCGCATGTCGCGAAATCGGTCGAGGAAACGTTATTGACGCTTGGCTGGGAAGTTTAAGAGCACCTGGCGTATAGTCCCGACATAGACCCTTCAGAATATAATTTGTTCCGATCGATGCAACATGGTTTGTCTACATGTGACGAAGTGCAAAAATGGGTTAACGACTTCATTGCGTCACACGACTAAGTATTCTTCATGTCTGGAATCCGTCAGCTGCCCGATCGGTGGCGGAAGGCGATATGATAATGACGCGCATATTTTGATTCTCAAAGGTACGTATTGTTGTTTTCTCTCAAATTACGTGTTGCGTTGTCTTAAAACGCTTTAAAACGCATTTGTACACCTAATACTTTGGATAGCCACCTAGGATTTTGAAAATGTTGTTTGCAGAAATATATATTCTTCTTTGCATATACCTAAGACTGGTAGAACATTTTTGCTAAGCATTTTGTGGTGTTTCGGTTTTAAACATTGCACCTTGTTTGGTGAAATCAAATATTTCATGCCAGTCTTTTTTGCTGTTCCGAAAAAACTAAACTCATAGGAGTAGATTTTTGCAAATATCCGGGCATTCTCGGATATTTATTACGAGAATGTACAAATGGTATGACCTTGAACTTATATATATTTCTTGCATTCTTGGTTATTTATATACGAGGGTTGTTCCAAAATTATTGCAAAAGTGGGCATAATTTTTTTGTTAACTGACAGCTGTCGTTCAAATTGCACATGTTCGTAAAGCAACATTTCCTCAACAGTAACCCTTCTTCTTCATTGCAGATTTAAAGTAGAGAAGGGTGGAAGTCTACTCTGATCTGCTGAAAGCGTTTGAAGCCAATGGAGACACATGTTTTTAAGATCTGGGGACAGGGAATGAAACGTGGGTGTAACTTTACGATCCGGAAACGAAGAATCAATCCATGGAATGACGTCACACCTCTTCACAAAGGCCTAAGAAATTCAAGAGCCAGCGATCAAGCCAGAAAGTGATGGCGACTGTTTTTTGGGGATGACAGGGGTGTCATTTTCCTTGTTTTTTCTGAAACGCGACCATACTGTGACCAGCGAGAGGTACATTGAAACACTCAAGAAGTTTAGAGAAGCCATTAGGAGGAAGCGACCGAACAAGGATTCACATTCACCATGAAAATGCGAGACCACACACATCTTTCCCAACAAATCAGGCGATCAGCAAATTTGGCTGGCCAGTGGTCCCCCATCCAGCCTTCAGCTCCGATCTGGCTCCCTCCGAATTTACCTTTTTCGGTCCAATGAAGAGTAATCTCCGGGGACAACAATGTGATGCCACAGACGAGGTGAAAGTGGCTGCGAAGAAGTGGGTGCAACAGTCCAAACTTTATTTTTTTCAAAGAGGATTCAGGAGTTGGGTTCATCGATGGCGCAAATCCATCGCTTGTGATGAAGATTATTTTGAGTAGTGAAAATAGGCAAAGACTTACTCTACCAGCATGTGCACTTTCAGTGACCTCTGTCAGTTAATAAAAACGTTATGCACACGCTTGCATTATTTTAGGTACAACCCTCGTATATACACGGGCGTGCAAAAATTAAGGACGAGACGGTTTTTCAAATGAAACGTGGTGCATAAGTGTTCTACATCGACTCAAATCATACCATAAGATCCCCAAGATGTAAGAATATTGGACAAATGAGCAAAACCGTCCAAACAAGGAATCCAAAGGATACAAAGGCACTTTATTGAAAAGGTAGCTTCGAGCACAACTGGACAGAAGACAGAAATGTCCATGTGACAGGCGGCTGCCAAGAAAAATCCAGTCTTTAGTAGAGGATATCGTAACCCCTGACAGCGTTGCATGATTTACAACGTCTGTACATGCTGAAGGCGAGGTTGTCAAGGAGCTGTTGAGGCACCGCTGTCCATTCCTCTTGTAGCACCAATCGCAGCTGCGGAATCGTTGCTGGCGGCTGGTGACGTGCTGCCAAGCATCTCCCGAGAAGGTCACACACGTGTTCGATGGGATTTAGGTCCGGGGACCTTGCGGGCCAATCCATGCGTTGAATATCTTCACTCTCCAACAGCTCTGTGACAGCCACTGTACGATGAGGTGTAGCGTTGTCGTCCATGAAGAGGAATTCAGGACCCACGGCACCTCTAAACAGACGCACGTGAGGAAGGAGAATTTCAGTACAATAGCGGACACCAGTGACTGAACCTCCTTGGAAGACGTGGTGGTCAGTACGGTTACCAAGCATGATATTGCTCAAAACAAGAGCTCCGCCACCTCCAAACCGGTCGCTTTCGATAATTTTGGATATGTGATTGCGTGTTCCTTGCTCACTCCACATGTGTATAAGTCCAGAATAGCTCGTCAGACTAAATCGGTTCTCATCCGTAAAGAGAACTCGACTCCATTGCTGATGTGTCCAGTTCTTGTGTTCCTGGAACCACAGAAACTGCCGTCACCTATGAGCAGGTGTTAATGGCACACGCCGTACTGGTCGTCGTGCAAATAGACCACCTTTGTGCAGCCTTCTGGCTACGGTAAAACGACATAACGGACGTCCAGTTGTCTGTTGCATGTGCCTTGCGATTTCTCCCGCTGTCTGCCGTTTCTCTCTTCTCGCCTGTAGGACAATATACCAGTCGTCCGCCGCCGTGGTTGCTCGTGGACGACCACTGCTAAACTCTCGGACAGCTGTTCCTGTCGTTTGAAATGTTCTCCAAGCTCGTGAAACGATGCCGTGAGCGATCCCGAACTCCTAGGCCACACTAGTCACACCTCGACCTTTTTCCAACTTCACAATGACGGGAACTCGGGTATAGTAATCCAGATGTCGTCTACTGGATTGCCTGTTGGCTATATCACACGGTGACAGCAACTGGACGTCGTTCAAACCGATGTACACCGTGCAATAGCTTTCACTGAATTGCTGAGCATACACCGCCCGTGTGCTTTATAACCTTCCGACACTCCCCCACCCACCCCCACCCACGTCATGCTGCATATATGCGCATGTTCTGCCGTACTGGACTCTAGTCTGTCTCCTGAGTAGTCTTTCGGTCCGTTTTTCCAGCTCGTTCCGCTGTTATGCTAATTTCTCCTCTTCGTCCTTAAGTTTTGCCCACCAGTGTAGAAAAACAGAATTGTGTTTACTTTAGTAGCGGATAGTTCTTCCATTTGCAGAGCTTGCATCAGCCACCCGTCGAGGTAAACGGTCCGCAATTCCAAAGAGTACGTACAATGGGGTTTTCCTCCATTCCGCCTTGAGTACATCGGCCAACTCTGTTAGTGTAGATAGCCGTGTTGGTCTAGACCTCACCCGTCGTTTAAGTTTATCCCACAGGTTTTCAATTGAATTGAGGTCCAGGCTCTGAGCTGAGCAGTCTCTCCGAGGAAACAGATTTTACTCATACCATTCCATTGTAGCCCTGGGAACATGACAAGCCTCATTGTCGTCCTGGAAGAAACAATTGTCGTGTTCGTAGACCCTCGCCAACGTTGAGAGCATTGACTTATCCAGGATATACCTATAAAACACAGAGTTCATGCTGCCGTGAATAACAACGAAGTGGACCCTACCGTATCAGCTGAAACAGTCCCATACCGTAAATCCACCGTTTCCGTGCTTTACAGACTACATTGTGCACACCGAAAGCAGGTGTTCTCTAGGTAACCACCAAATCGAGACATGGCCATCCTATCGGAATAAAGCGAAATTAGATTTGTTGCCCCATAAGACCTCCAGTATTGCTCCTATGTCCAATTTTAGTGCTGCTGACACCGTAGTGGCTGCGTGGCTTTATTAGTCATAGTGATGAGAGGTTTATGAGCGGATGCTAGGCCATGATATCCAAGTACATGAGCTGTTTTTCAAAGTGTCTTGGTAAAGACCATAACATCTGAGGCCATCTGGAACGCATATGATATTGCGTGCATTGGTCGTGACGTAGTTTTCCAGATCTCGCACTGCAACACTCTCCGGTCCATGAGTTGCAGTGTGTCTTCCAGGGTGAGGTGAATTCTTGAAATGTCCCGTCTTCTTCAGCTTGTTGATAACAAAGGCAACAGTCAGTTTAGCGACCTGTCTTACATCAGCAATGCTTCGTATGCTCATACCTACAGCTAAGCAGCCTATTATAAAGCCTTTTTCAAACTCGGAGAGCTCTCTCCTGCTCACCATTTTATCAGCGACTGACCTGAGCGTACTGCCGTTAACGTTTTCATGCCTTATCGACCACGTGACTGATGCGGGAACACTCCATTGCGACTGCCCGGGGTGTCCAATGTCTTTTGTCCACATAGTGTATTAATAGCTATCCAATAGTAAATTTTTAAACACAATCGAAATAGTGCCTGTTTTTCATTAAGTACTCAAGTTTGTGATTAAATTTTAAATACAGTAGAGCTCCAATTATTCGGATAAACTCGGACCACAGCCCATCCGGATATTCGGAAAATCCGGATAATTGAGGTGTCTTTTTACTGGAGGCCAAATACGTATTTATTAATTGAAGTGAGAGAATTTATTTTTTTCGTTTATCGTATTTTATAACAGATGTTATACAGTTTAAAAAATAAATATCTACTGTACTGCATTATCTTTTTTATTATTTAAATGAACGAAAACCTAAAAGCACGTAAATAAATTAACAAAAATCTTAATTTTACTTGGCCTTGAAAGAAGAACAAGGGATCCAGATAACTGGAGTTCTACTGTACTTCTAGCAAAAAATGTTTTTGTTTTCCTTCACATTTTCCCTTAACTGTTTTACTTCTCAGTAGATTTGAAAAAAGTTCGTTGTATTGAACCCATCATAAAATTATGACAGATATAACATATTATAGAATTTATATATACTAAAATAATTTATTTACACGCCATTTCGAAAGAGTGTGTTGAATATACACAGTCGAGTCACATTGTTGTGACCACCTCCTACTTTTTACGTCAACAGAGCGTAGGCAATGATAAAAGGCACGTGTCGTGAGCTCGCTTGGAGGGTTCATAAGCTGTGCTGTAGGCATTCTGAAAACATACTCGTTGCTGTCATGGATAAAAGGAGCGATTTATCAGATTTGCAAAGGGGGATGATTAACTGCTTTCAGGCCAAGGGTGGCAGTACATCTGAAACAGCGCAGTTTGTGAACTGTTCGCGTACTGCTGGGGTTAAAGTGTATTGTGATTGGAGAAATAGCACCATTGCGAATAATCGCCATGGAAACTGCCGAGCACCACGTGCCATTGATGTGAGAGGTGAACGTCGGCTTCGAAGGTGCGTGAGGGCCGATCGACACGCTACAGTGGAGCAATTCACTGGCCGAGTGAACCAGGGAGCTACCGGAAGTGTGTCTAAAACGACAATTCAGCGAACCCTGCTGCGTATGGGGCTCAAATGCAGACGGATAGTCACTGCATCTATCCTAACGAAGGTGCATCGGCAGAAAAGGTTTTCATTTGTACGGCAGTATCGGAATTGGACCTCCGTTGATTGGCAAAGAATTGCTTTCTCGATGGCTTGCGTTTTCTGCTTCATCGAACGGATGGACGTTAGCGTGTAAGGTGAGAAACAACGAAGAACAAACAATCTTCAACCATTGCTGGAAGAATACAATCTGATGGAGCAGCGTCATGGTCTGGGGAATGTTTTCGTGGCATTCTCTGGGTCCACTCATACCTGTGGAAGGCACTATGGACTGAATCCGTTATGAATCCATCCTTGCAGACCACGCACACACATACATGCTGATTGTCTTCCCTGGGGCGGATGGGATCTTCCAGCACAACAGTGCAACGTGTCACACAGCTAAAATGTCCGAGAGAGGTTGGAAGGGCACGATGAAGAATTCAAAATACTTCCCTGTCCCCCTAATTCCCCAGACTTAAACCCAATTAAGCATCTGTGGGACCACTTCGATCGTGTTGTTGGCTCTATGGATCATCCACCACGCAAACTCGAGCAGCTGATAGATGCAATGCACTCCGCAAATCTGTGAATACTTTCCAGCTCCTTATTGAGTCACTCCCCAGCCTGTCTAGCTGATGTACGCGTTGCACACGGCGGTTATTCTGGATATTAGCTGGTGGTCACAACAATGTGTCTAGTTTTTATTTTTAATGACCTTTGGCTGGGTTAACTGCTAACTGATATCTCATCCTACCGTAATTATATTGTACTCATAATTGTTAAAACATAATTTAGGTTCCTCCCTGAGAAATCAGGTCATGCTGATTTCTGAGGGGGCGTTCTTAGGCAACCAAACATGCCCATTGTCGGCGCCCTTGCTGAAACAGATTATTGATTTTTAATCAAGCACTTCTGTATATGATAGCATATATTTTTAGTACATTATTTTACAACAAATATGGTGAGGTGCTGTTTATTTGATAAAATGTTTCAATAGTCATAGATTATTGTACGCTTGTAGAAAAATGTAGGTTGTAAAAAAAAAAAAAAAGAAAGAAAGAGGCAAGCTGTCAGTTTATCACAGGAAAGAGCATCATCCGCTCTCTTAGGGAAAGGTCACTCTTATTTTTCGCTCTTCCGCTGAGCTACCTTATCACGCACCATCCGTTATGTTATAGGAACCCTGGCGTGCATCACTTGTAACAACCTCGCATGGCCACTGAAAGGCAAGGACGCCGGAAATTTTGTTTTTTGATTGAAATTTACTGATGCTCACCTTCGAAAGTGTAGGTGGCCTGAGCGTTTCGTAACGAAAATGACTGCATATGCGGAATTAGTTTTCCAAATATCTACTCTTCTTTACACTAAACAATGAAAATAAAATAAAAAAAAAGCTATGAGATCACTATCTAAAGTCTCTCAAATAAGGAAAGTAAAGCTACGTATCTGTGAAAATGAGTCTTTTATCTCCTCGGGAGACCTTTTAGATATGCAAGTGCAAAAAGATATCAATAATTTCTTATAAAGATCCATCTTGTTGCACTTTTGTTTCTCTATAAAGATCAATTTTTCATATTGTAAAGAACCATTTTTATGGGCTCTACGGCAATGGAATTTCGTGTATTAGAAGAGGGAAACGGTGTGCAAAGATCATATTTGTTTCAAAAATGAAAACAAGAAAGAGAGAACTTTTTTTCCGAAAATTTTGTGATCTACAGAAACGATATCTTCTTGGAGTTAACTTCTTTTTCCTTTTGATTTTCCATCTCATTCAGTGACAACACGGGAATCAGATACTAGCGTGCTACTTTATTCAAACCGCAACTAAGGCCATAATAATTTAGACAATGACAACTATACACCGGTGAGCCATTATATTATGACCACCCCCAGCCTGGAGAAATGAGTGCGCCTGGAAAAATGAGTGCGCCTGGAGACCGAACGGTGGCGCAGATGAGGTTCACAGAGCAGTATATATGCAACCCGGCTTTCGGTCAGTAGAGTGTTTGGAGTCAGAACGGGAGAAGCTGCCAATTTATCAGAGTTTGATAAAGGACAAATTGTGATAGCACGGCGCCTTGGAACTACGATCTCGGAAACGGCGCAGCTTGTAGTCGTTCACGTGCAGCTGTTGTGAGTACGTATTAAAAGTGGTGCACAGATGGCCAAAAGACGAACCGTCGTCGAGTCGTGTGTTGTCCGCAGCTCATTGATGCCGGAGGGGAGCGGACACTGTCGCGCATTGTTCACAGCGACCGCAGGGCCAAAGTGCGATAAATCACCCGCATCTACAACGGTGATGACAAGAGCGATATATCACAGCAAACACTTCACCGCAGGCTTCTGAGCATGGGTCTGCGTAGCTGGAGGCCCAGTCGGGTCCCCATGCTCACTCTACGTCATCCCCAACAACGCATGAAATGGGTCCAAGATCATCGAAATTGGACCGTGGGTGATTGGAAGAAAGCTGCTTAGTCTGACGAATCAAGATTCCTGGTGCATCACGCAGACGGTCGAGCGCGGATACGCCTATTACCAACGGAGGCTATGACACGTGGATGAACTGTTGGGTGGAAACAGGCCTGTGACGGCAGTGTTATGCTGTGGGCGATGTGATATTTCAGGCTCCATTATCCCAATAGCCCAATCCCTGACAGCTGTCGGGTATCTGAACCCCGCTGCGTCCAAGTTCACCCGTTCATGGCAACTGTGTTCCCTGCTGGTGATGTCCATTACCAACAGGATAATGCGCCATGCCACACTGCCAGATTTGTCAAACAGTAGTTCGAGGAACATGCTGGTGACTTTAGGTTAATGGCTGGCCTTCAAATTCCCCTGACATGAACCCAATCGTGTTCGCGCTAAATCACCACCCTCCAGACCTCGTGTTCGATCCCAGCAAGTACGAACTCTCGATTCACTAGATATCCACCGTCCGTCGTATGGGCACGTTAAGTCGTCGGACCCCGGGTACTGGACCTTTGGTAATAAATAAGGGTGTCTTCCTTTCTCTTTATACCTCGCTTCCGTATCACTTTACTATCGGCAACTCTAGCTCAAATCCCCTAGATTCCTATTTCTAAGGGCTATTTAAGGCCCGGGGTCAGACACTCCCTTCCTAAAATCCTTTACATATGATCTGATCTGATAACACATTTAAAACTAAGGATTTGACTTAAAAGTAGATTAGTAAAATAGGAAATTTTAGAACAACATTCAGTTTTACATTCCTCTTTTTCTTTTTTATTTGGATTGTTAACAGCAACGCTTATTAATTTTATAAGTTGTTTCGGTGACGTAATGTCTTCTGGGTCTGTCCATTCTTTCTTCTAAGTCGAGGGGTTTTCATTCTCTCGAAACGCTATGTGATTCCAGACTTATTTTTTAAGTTGTGTCTCACCCAACAAATTAAGTAGCCATGTTTTAATATTAACAAAGAAAAAGAATAAGAAAAAGGAAATAAAAGAAAAATCCCTCGTGAAAACATAACGAAACTAACATCATAAATCGAAAAATTAATAAAAAAAACAGCAATAGTTTATTTTTTAACCGCAAAAGGAAGTAACAGAATAATATGGTCGTATCAGAATAATATGACCACCTACCTAATAATGGGAATAACCACTCTTGCCTTAGATGACAGCAGCAAGACGGCGCGGCATGGACGCAATGTGGCCCTGGAAGATTGCCCGGAGCACACGTGCCCATTCGGACTTTACCAGAGCACGGAGGTCCAGGAAATGACGTGGTTGTGTGTTTATAATGGGAATAACCACCCTTGCCCTAGATGACAGCAGCAAGACGGCGTGGCATGGACGCAATGTGGCCCTGAAAGATTGCCTGGAGCACCCATGCTGATTCGGACTGCACCAGAGCACGGAGGTCCCGGAGATGACGTGGTTGTGTGTTTAAAATTGGAATAATCATTCTTGCCTAGATGACAGCAGCAAGACGGCGTGGTATGGACGCAATATGGCCCTGGAAGATTGCCCGGAGCACACGTGCACATTCGGACTGCACCAGAGCACGGAGGTCCAGGAAATGACGTGATTGTGTGTTTATAACGGGAATAACCACTCTTGCCCTAGATGACAGCAGCAAGATGGCGTGGCATGGACGCAATGAGACCCTGGAAGATTGCCAGGAGCACACGTGCCCATTCGGACTTTACCAGAGCACGGAGGTCCAGGAAATGACGTGGTTGTGTGTTTATAATGGGAATAACCACCCTTGCCCTAGATGACAGCAGCAAGACGGCGTGGCATGGACGCAATGTGGCCCTGAAAGATTGCCTGGAGCACCCAATGCTGATTCGGACTGCACCAGAGCACGGAGGTCCCGGAGATGACGTGGTTGTGTGTTTAAAATTGGAATAATCATTCTTGCCTAGATGACAGCAGCAAGACGGCGTGGTATGGACGCAATATAGCCCTGGAAGATTGCCCGGAGCACACGTGCACATTCGGACTGCACCAGAGCACGGAGGTCCAGGAAATGACGTGGTTGTGTGTTTATAATGGGAATAACCACCCTTGCCCTAGATGACAGCAGCAAGACGGCGTGGCATGGACGCCATATGGCCCTGGAAGATTGCCCGGAGCTCACGTGCCCATTCGGACTGCACCAGAGCACGGAGGTCCCGGAAATGACAAGGTTGTGTGTTTATAACGGGAATAACCACCCTTGCCCTAGATAACAGCAGCAAAACGGCGTGGCAGGCATGGACGCAATGTGGCTCTGGAAGATTGTCCGGAGCACACATGCCCATTCGGACTGCACCAGAGCACGGAGGTTCCGCAAATGACGCGGTTGTGTGTTGGACCGTTGAACCAAATAGTCCCCCGAGTGCTCTATGGAATTGTGGTCAGGAGATTATTTCCGGCTAAGGGAGAAAAGAGATATTGCTGTCGTGTTTCTGGATCCAGTTACGAACCCCTTAGCGACGTGCCTGTTGGTAGACACCATTATCAACAGAGTAAACGTGCATCATGATGGGAAGCATGTAGTCAGCGAGGATGGACAGGTGGCCATAAACGTTCAGGGGCCCATCCAGTGGTACCAGCGGTTTCAGATCATACCAGCAAAATATCTTCCAGACATGAACACTGCCACCGCTGGTCAGTACAAGACGACAAGCGTGTCCGGGTGTTGGTTATCATGCGTATGACTGCTTATCCGCCACAGTCCGTCATTTCTGTCGATTTGTCGGAGAAGGAAACCTTTCCCACTCTTCCACTCTCCAATGACGGCAGTCCCATGCCAACTGCAGGCGTCGTTGCTGATGGAACTGGGTCAACATGGGCGCCATGACGCAGCGTCGACTCCGGAGACCCATGTGCAACAAGGTTTTCTCTGCTGCTATCTATCAGGGACACGTACCTGTGGGATCCCGCGTTCATTTGCGTTTTCAATTGCTGCACTGTTGCGCGTCGATTGCCCTTTACCTGTCAACAGTCTCCTCTGGGGTCGATGGCCTTTGGGGATCCACAGTTATGACGTCGAGAGGTACTCGGTGTGCCAGCGGTCCATACACCCTTACTAAAGCACCTCGCGAAGAGCCCACGAAGGCAGCTGTTTCTGAGATGTGTCCAACCTTGGATGTGGTAGCCTATGGTCATTCCTTTTTGCTCGCCCGTCAAATCACTACCTCTGCTCATTGGGTTCATATAATGCACTCTGGCTCATCTGTCCTGGCCGGCCGCTTATATCGCCGCATGGTCGACCTTGTCACGTGCCCTCTGTGACGTACACTGTGATTCCGGGGATGGTAATATTGTTCTGGTACGAGTGTGTATATTTCTTGTTCTGCTTAAAGAAGTTGTGTTTTTCCCTATTAATCATCTCCGACGTACACATGCAATTTGACCTAGCTTTTTAGTTCCTGTTTCTTATGTATAAGTCGCGTTACTACTGGGTTAGGTATTTTCCTACTGAACAGCACGTTACTTCTTCGTGCAAATTATAAATTTTTTAAACCCTGGCAGTAAATCAAATGATAATAAAAAAGTAAGACGATAGTGTTGAGTGTGAAAAGATGAAAAATATGGAAAGAGAGGAGATTGTAGATATATCGTGGAGTTTGTTATGTTTGTAATAATTACATGAACTTGCTGTTACGATAACGTGATGACTTACGAATTGATGATTGATAACTAACCGCTACGCAAAGATAAATCATATTTACGCGACTACTATTTGATGGTCGTCATTACTACCATTTAGAGAACAAACCAGTCAAAGGGTCATGTAAGTTGCTGATTGTTTTGACCCTCGCCGTTATTTAAAATTTCTGCTTAATATGTTACTGTCCAACAAGTTTTTCTCAGGATATTAATTAATTAAGTACAACTGTAAAACAACTGCTAAATAATACACAAGGTCAGTATTTTTGGTCTTTCCCAATATGAAATGATTTTTGGATTCCCAAAAGCAAGAGTTTTTTCTTAGTTTGCCGCAACAAATAGTTTAAAAGGTTTTTTTTTTTTTTTACAGATGCAGTAAATATTGGTTTGTTATAATAGTTAGGATCACTTGGTCTGTATCAAGAGGTAGTGTTTTGTGTCTGGCTCAAGAGGAGACGCGTCTTTCTTTTTGGAGTAGCTACCCTGGTGGCGCATTGGTCTACATGTATTATGCGACACCATGGTGTATATGTATTGGGTGATGCCTTGGTCTTAAAAGCGCTGGCTTCTGAGCATTCGTCCGAGATGGGTCCGGGTTCGAAACCCGGGGAGGCGTGGATGATGTGTTCTTCTTACGGAATTGACTGTCACCCTTCCCTGGAACCAGTGGCCCTAAATTAGGGATGGGTGAGTGCTTATATCCCATTGAGTTGTTCACGGTGGGCGTTGAACAACAAACAAACTTCCTGGAGTACCGTAAAAGTGCTATATACTTACGCATTTGCGGTAAACCAAAGATCCTACCTTGATAAAACTGTAGGATTGAAACGGTTGCAGAAGCGTGAATAATTTCTCTAAAAATCTTGATTTCCATTGCCGATTAATTATTGCCCTCTCGTAATTCAAATTGGTAAAAAAGGAATATATTTTGCGCCTCTACGTGAACGCAAAATTTTGTTTACAATTTTCAGGTAAGTTATTCAGGTAAGAAATGCAAAATCTTTAAAAGAAATTTCTTTTGAAAATTTCAGTCTTACGATATGACAAGTATAGTTTAACAACTTCTAAAGAAAAACTTCATTATGTCATCAGTTTCCTTTTACTTTTAGTTACTGAATATCATTCAATTTTTTTCAGGTTAAAACGTTAAGCAGAACGTATCAATAGGCCTCCTGCAAGGTCGAAAACAAAGCAAACGTTTCTTCAAAATAGTATCTACTGATAATGAATAAAATACCATGCACATATTGTCATAATGAGTAAAACTGCGAGTGGTAGTAATATAGAGTACTTATTTATTATACAATTCAGTTTAAATGCATAGAAAAATCGTAAATATTCTTCTGACGACTGTTTTCCTTTTCCATATCCTTCCAGGCAATGAAAAGCATTCACTTCTTTCATAGTTGTGGAGTTTTATGTTTGATCGATAATTACGATTCCTGTAAACACCTTCCGTTTGTAAAAATGTGCCAAGGGTTTAAACAAACGACAGACCTACAATCCTTAAGATGTTCTAAGTGTGTCATCTGCTCACTAAAACACCTTGTATTCCACATCATGTGCCCGAACGAATTTGCGATTGGTTGAGTTGCGTTAGTGTCGTCTTCAGAGTTGAGTAGTTCTTCACCAAGGCTTTTCAGGTAAGGAATACAGGCGGCTTTGCTGATATTTGTTACCCCATTACACAACGCACAGTGAATATTACGGAAAGTTTCCTGGATTTCGAAGCCATCTTCGTCGATCCAAGTTGCAATTACGGCAGCAGTGTAAGATTCACACAACACTTTCACTCTTGTGTCGTTCCACTGCGGATTACAGTGAAGTGACAAATCCAACCGGCATTGTGAAATAACTGAATTTATGCTTTCTGGTTTCGTGATTTTGAAATTGGCATGCACTACATTGTCATTGTCGATGTCGTTGAAAAACCATTGTCCCAGGTTATGGTTGTACTGAAAAGAACGAGGGATTGTTTCATTCTCCAAGGATTCGATGAGCCTAAAACTGGATACTTCCGCATCCCAGAAGACAACGTCAGCGTAGTCATTGTTGCACCAAGCACAAAAGTAGTTCTTGTACGTGACTCCACTGAAAGGGTTTGTTACAGGCACAACTTCAATCGGATCCTCTAATAAGAAGCTAGAACCTTCACACATTTCTGTAATATGTTCCTTACCTCTCCATCGGCTGCTGCAATGAGTGACCATCAGAATGCTTTCTTCACTGCCATATATCTTGGAACAAACTGCTCTTGAAGTAGACAAAGTTGCCCTCAAATACTGTGAATCGATGCAACAGTTTTCCAGACTTACACAAGAGGCCACGCAACTGCAAGAATGTTCATTTTTGAGGTCTTCCTCGGTTCGATTTCTACAGGTATCCGATGGAGGGCAAGCAATACCCATCTCTAAGAGTTCTGTATATGTAAGAGACACTGTTGGCGTGAACACATTTTCGTTAAACAAAAATAAACAATACCAGGTAATGCTCCATTTAAGTATCTTTATGAACCACATGATGGGAAGCCTATTCTTTTCAATGTTCCGTTTGGCCTGAAAAGATGAAAGAATAATACATCAGAGTATACATCCAAAGTACGCACCAACTATCATGGAGCATATAAATAGAAAAGGTTTAATTCGTGATCAAGGAAAAATGTGTCTAATAACTGTAGTCAATAGCACAGAATTTGTTCCCTGAAAAAATAAAACTCTCAGCGTTTACCCATCCTAGATGTTTGAGCCGCTACATTAAGTTTTTTCTTAAATACTTCGTCCATCGTAAAGGTTTCCTCCTAGTGAACTAAGAACTTCAAAAATAATCAAACTAATATCATGACTTTAAAACAATAAAAATTATATCCGCAGAAAATTTACACAACGGAACTGTAACAACCCTTGCTACTTTTTTTTTTTTTTTTTGGATTTTTTTTTTTTTTTTTTTTGATTGGAGGTTTAACGACCACCGTGAGCAACTCAATGGGCTATAAGCAGTCGCCCGTCCCTAATTTAGGGTCACTGATTCCAGGGAAGGGAGAGAGCCAGTGCCGTAAGACAAACACAACATCCATGCCTCACCGGGATTTGTCCAGGGAAGGGAGAGAGCCAGTGCCGTAAGACAAACACAACATCCATGCCTCACCGGGATTCGAACCCGGACCCCTTTCGGAAGAATGATCAGAGGCCATCGCTTAGACCACTGCGCCACCGGGGCTGCCTTGCTACTTCTACGTCTCATTATGAAAATACAGGGTGATTCACGTGGGACTGAACACTTTTTTGTTAACTAACTCACGGTTGCAAAGACACATTTGAATAAAATGTAATTTAAGCATACCTTGATCCATGACAAAATGGGAATGTCTCATAGAAGATGCTGGAAGTGACCTTCGTCAGCGTCCAGGCCCATATTCACTTGACACTCCATACTAGCGAATGTGCGATGTAGCGTAGCAACGTTGATGGCAGCAATTTCACGTGTGATGTTGTCTTTCAGTTTCTCAATCGACCTTGACTTGTTGGCATAAACCTTGCTTTTTAAAAGTCCCCAGAGAAAGAGATCTGGTTGTGTCAGATTGGGAGACCTAGGCGGCCTCAGGTCTTTGGAGATAATCCTGCGCTGGAAAAACCTGTGAATTTCTGCCATGCTCTTATTGGAGGTGTGGCATATTGCACCGTTCTGTTGAAAGTAACCAACTGCAAGTTCCTGATCATCCAGCCGGTTCACAAACTCATTACAAATTTCCAAGTATCGGTCGGTATTTACCGTGTCTTTAAAAAAAAAAGATTGGCCCAATGATACGGCGTCAGGACACAGCACCGACGCCGTATCATTGGAAAGAAATTTGGGTGGTTTACGCCCACCAAATTTCTTCAGAAACCCTTCTGACATTGTTCGAAGGAACCGATTGCCCAGTACTGACGCACAGTGAACATACGCTCATCAATTCAGTACACCATCTTCATTCGACAGATGGCGCGTCAGTGCGGCGCCACCCAGCTGCTGAGGAGACATTTTATTCACAGGTAATTGCATGACGGCTGCTTCATCAGGGAATAACGAACCGCTCCGTTCTGGTTTCACGCTCGTCATATATTCCATATTTCATATATTCCATTTAATACGTGTTCAATCCCGAGATAACTACCCTGTAGTTGCGAGTCAAAGCCATCAAATTCAGTTTGTTAGTTCCATCCACAGAATGACACACTTGAAAATATTGAGTCCAAATTTTCTTTGTAATAGTAACAATAAGTAGTTTAATCCTATCTTACTACGTGGCATGGGACTTAACGTAGAGCAGTGAATGAAAAGATACGCTGATACTCGTTTCCGGCCGCCCCGGTGGCGCAGTGGTCTAAGCGATGGCCACTGATCATTCGTCCGAACGGGGTCAGGGTTCGAATCCTGGTGAGGCATGGATGTTGTGTTTGTCTTACGGCACTGGCTCTCTCTCCCTTCCCTGGAACCAGTGACCCTAAATTAGGGACGGGCGACTGCTTATAGCCCATTGAGTTGCTCACGGTGGTCGTTAAACCTCCAATCAAAAAAAAAAAAAAAAATACTCGTTTCCGTCCGTCTTTTGATATTTCGTGCTTTTTCAATGCAAAACCAGCCGAAGCTTTTTTAAAATGTTCCGTTCACCTTGACGCCAAAAAAAAAAAAAAAAAAATGAACGTCTCTACTCCCTCCAACCAAAATCCGTCAGCCGCTCTTTGACCTCGAAAGACGTCTCCTTCTTAACTCATGAATTTCTCCACTCCCCACTTAATCATGTGTCGGAGTTAATCCTTAACCACTGTGGCTACCTGCAAACTGCCCTTAAACACACGTCTCATTAGCACACCCTGAAAAGATAATCCCTTGCCACAACACAAGTACAATGGATTTCAAACACCTTGACATACATTCTAAGCTGAATCTGCCACCCCGGTGGCGCAGTGGTCTAAGCGATGGCTTCTGATCATTCGTCCGAACAGGGTCTGGGTTCGAATCCCGGTGAGGCATGGATGTTGTGTTTGTCTTACGGCACTGGCTCTCTCCCTTCCCTGGAACCAGTGACCCTAAATTAGGGACGGGCGACTACTTATAGCCCATTGAGTTGCTCACGGTGGTCGTTAAAACCTCCAATAAAAAAAAAAAAAAAAAATAAGCTGAATCTAATGCGGCTAAGCCGTGTTTGTTTTTTTTTCTTTTTTTATGATCAAATTATCATATTTCGAGGATTTTAGGAATGGAGTGTCTGACCCCAGGTCTTAAATAACCCTTAGAAATAGGATGCTAGGAGATTTGGGTTAGAGTGCCCGATAGGAAAGTGACACGGAAGCGAAGTAGAAAGGGGAAGCAAGACGCCCTTATTTATTACCGGGGCGCCAGTACCTGTGGTCCGACGGCTTAACGTGCCCATCTGACGCACGGCGGATATTTTGTGCATCGAACCTGAGGTCCTTTCCGTGGCAGTCACGAATGTTGCCCACTAGGCCACCCGCGGCCGTGTTGTTGTACACCGGCATTCTTAAAGCATGGTTATTTCGTCATCTCTTCTAGGAAATAGCGCGAACGAAGAAATTCCACGTAGGGATGAACATATTAAATACATATTTACTATTATTCTTTCTGAACCGGAGTTACAGAATCTTACAGGAACACTGGCTTGTATTACAAATTTGGAAGATGACAATCCGATTTTTGGCGTAAATGTGACAAGGATGGTAAGTCAGATAATATCCGAAAACTTGAAAATTTTCATCTTCCTGGGGCGGGACTCGAACCCGCGTCTCCCAGAAAACGCCCGGGTATGCTAACCACTACACCACGAGGACGATGCAGATTTTCAAGTTTTCGGATATTATCTGACTTACCATCCTTGTCAAATTTACGCCAAAAATCGGATTGTCATCTTCAAAATTTGTATTATATGGCGTAATCCCGTATTTTTTTCATGATTTATCTGCTTCTCCGGGCAAACACGGGATAAGATTCTTAACCTCCAATTCGCTCAACATGAATGCCGGTTCCTTCGACTAGCGAATCCTGTGATGGTTATATTCAAATTGATCGGAAACTTGAAACTTGGTTGTTCTTTGTGGTGTAGTGGCTAGCATACCCGGGCGTTTTCTGTGAGACGCGGGTTCGAGTTCCGCTCCAGGACGTCGAAAATTTTCAAGTTTTCGGATATTATCTGACTGACCATCCTTGTCACATTTTCGCCAAAAATCGGATTGTCATCTTCAAAATTTGTATTATATGGCGTATTCCTGTATTTATTTCACTGGCTTGTATTATTCATGCCTGTGAATAAAAATTATCCACTTAGAACCACAAATACCTTACTTCAAAAGACCATGAACGTAAAACAGTGTGCACTTGGGAGAAAATATAGAGAATTGATTTTGATTCCAGTAAACTGTAATCCGAGCCCTTGAACGATCGATTGGCTAGAACCCCGCGCCTCTAACTCCTCAGCCATTAAGGCGTCGTTCTTTCATTTCCTCGCATCCGACTATGTAGTTGGACTCCTTAAATGAGCTGGATTTTATACTCAGTATTTAAAAGAAGTTAAACAAAAACTATCAGTGGTTTTATGAAAAAATAAAAAAATAATAAAATAAAATTAAAGCTGGCACTTTTTTTTACCTTAAGCTCCCTTCCCCGATCTAAAAAAAATAAAAAGTACGAAACTTCAAATAAAGTTCAGAGTTCGTTATGTCGAACATGAATGTTTTGCTTATGCTGAAATATACTTATATATAAACAAAATTATCATCAATGTCACTGATTATAAACCAACTGCTGGATAAAGGTCTGCCCAAGTTTCTTTCAAAACGGTCTGTCTTGAGCCTGTCTCCTCTATGTTATTCCGGCGTGCCTTTGAATTTCATCCATCCATCTCCCATGTGGTCTTTTTACGTCCCTTGGTATCCAGTCTAAAATTTCTGTTGTCCATTGGGGGCCCGCTCTTTTGGCAGTATGTCCAGCCCATTGCCATTTCAGGGATTTTATTCTGATCATGATATCTGTCATTTTTCTGATCCGCGAGTTCCTCTTCTTCTTATTGTATATTACTATATTATTTATTTTGTTATTATACATACATATATATAACGTAACAAAAGAAGAACCTTAAAAAAATCCATAAGTTAAAAACGAAGAAAAGTCATAGGATGTGATTGAGGCTGCGCATAGCCGCCAGTCCAAACCTCACATCATATGTATTAAAATTATCACTCAAAACAACACGAACACAGTAGCCTAAAAGCCTGAAAACAGAAATCAGAAATTTAATTATATATACTAACTTAACCAAAACCAGACTCCAAACAAAAACAGACCGCTCAGCCCATGGTGACCTGGCCATCAAAGCCGTAAGACTAAATAAAAATACATTAACGCAGCAATTTATGCCGCCTTTATCAAGAGAACACCGGCATAAAGGTGACTTTTCTGGATTCCGCTTAAAGGTTGGAGTCACCAAAAGCCTGCGGATGTGTTTTCGAAGTCACCATCTCTGAAAAACAAAAGATCAGATCATCAGTAGAGGATTTTAGAAATAGAGTGTCTGACCCTAGGTCTTAAACAACCCTTAGAAATAGGAAGCTAGGAGATTTGGGCTAGAGTGCCCGATAGGAAAGTCACACGGAAGCGAGGTAGAAAAGGGGAGGAAGACGCCCTTATTTATTACACGGGGACCAGTACCCTGGGCCCGACGGCTTAACATACCCATTCGACGCACGGTGGACATTTAGTGGTTCGAGCGATCGTACCTGGTTACCTGGCAGATCCGGATAGGCACTTCCGTACATCGGAATTTTCGTGTCACTTCCACACAAATGTAATGCTAATTACCAATCGTATTTGAGATCTCCTGCAGCTCTACCGTTTTTGTGTCAGTTCCGTAAAAAAAGGAATTTAACTCTCTCATACCCAGCAGATGCCTATGGATCATCTTTGTCCTTGCTCCCTTTGTGTAAACTAGGGCTTTAGAAAGAGAAGGGCTGGCTCATTCCTTTGTTGTAGGAGAAGTATTTTAAGCCTCAGTTATAAATTTTTTGGCAGTAAACATGTGAACGGAGTAATATTTTTGCTCCCATTTATTTGTAAACAACGTCTCTTGTTTGCATTTATTTTCATTTACAAAATGCCTTCATTTTGTGCAATGGACTTTTGGCCAGTTGCTGAAATATAATAAAAATATGGACGTGTGGTTCATCACGTTTTCCCTGTTAATACCAACGACACTGTAAAAGAATGGATTCTGAAGTTTCCGCACGATTTCATATTGAGGGGGTGCTGAACCGTTTTTAAAAATATGATGAAATATGTGAAAAATAAATTTTTACGATGTTGGCGGCATCGAAAATCATTGAAGACAGCACAAGGCTTGCCTTTTGATGTTTCAGACAACACTACAAGATCCATTTTGTTTCAATAAAATATCCAGATGCAACAAGAGCTCTCTGCCGCATAAATTTTAAAAGAACAAACTGACAAAGTAATGAATCTCACCCTTTGTATGGAAGTAACTCACGATCAGTTTGCCTCCCTTCCCCTTACGAAAGCGATTAGGGGAATACTTTGAACGGAAGTGACACATGATCAGTTTACCTCCCTCTCCCATTTCGGAGACCCAGTGGAGGAATGATTGGTTGTACGGATCTGACACGAAATTTTCATTGTACGGAAGTGCCATGTCCGGTTCTGTCACGGACACCCTCGTACCTGCCTGGGATCGAAAGCGAGGTCTTCTCCGTGGCAGTCACGAACGTTGACCACTAGGCCACCCGTGGCCCGAAAGAGCAAAAAACGTTAAAGTCACCCCTATATAGCAATTGAAGTCACAGGCCACGGTCGCGGTCAGTGTAATCTCAACGGTAGTAGGCCACGGTCAGTGAATCTCCGATTTCTAGAAGAGTGCATAGAAATATCGTTATTTCCCAATTTCACATATGTCTGCATATCTGTAGTTCTGTTTTGCAGTTAAGTGACTCACTATCTAAAGCTGTTCGCTAGATTACAGGCTATAATTACCCATTACGGTTTCTACATCAACTTTTCAGACAGTTAGCTCTCAGTTACAAATTAGATTACAATTTCCTTTGCTAAGGTTTACAAACTACAAATACATCACTTACCAAAGATCCCACAATTTTAGCTGATTAAATTGCTAAGTGGTATTATGTGGATCTGTAATAGCTGAAGATTTCTATTAACCTCATTCTACTCTATTCTCTCATTAGTTTACGGGCACTTTATTTACACTGACCGTGACCGTGGCCTGTGACCTCAATTGCTATATAGGAGGGACTCTAACGTTTTTTGCTCTTTTGTTTTCCAGAGATGGTGACTTCGAGAACACATCCGCAGGCTTTTGGTGACTCCAGCCTGTAAGCGGAATCCAGAAAAGTCACCTTTGTGACGGTGTTCTCTTGATAAAGGCGGCATAAATTGCTGTATAAAAGTATTTTTATTTAGTCTTACGGCTTTGACGGCCAGGCACTGTCTTCATGGGGTGAGGGTTCTTTCTTTGTTTGGAGTCTGGTTTTGGCTTATTTAGTTTATATAATTAAATTTCTGATTTCTGTTTTTAAGCTTTTAAGCTTCTGTGTTCGTGTTGTTTTGAATCATAATTTTAATATACATATATATATACACTGAAGTGCCAGAAAAACTGGTACAGACGAGCTTGTGCAAAATAAATAGCAACATCACCTATGCGCGTACTCGGTTGCGTCCGCCAGTGCGTATATAAAGCGATAGATATCCTTGCCAGCTGTCATAGCTGTTTTTTGGCATGAGACTGACAAGTAATAACGATTTAAGCGATTTTCAACGTGGTGTTATAGTTGGCGCTCGTGAGATGGGCCATAGTATTTCAAAGGTAGAAACGAAGTTCGGATTTTCACGGATGACCATTGCAAGGGTGTACCGTGACTACAAGAATTCCGGCAAAACCTCCAACCTACCATACGAGTGTGGCCGTAAAAAGACTTTGGGTGAACGTGACCGTCGTCGGCTGTCAAGAATCGTTTCACGCGATAGACGTGCAACACTCTCGCAAGTATTATCGGAATTCAATGCTGGAGCCTCAACAAGCATCAGCGTCAGGACTGTGCAACGTTGCCTGCACGATATGGACTTTGGGAGCAGACGCCCAACTCGAGTATCCTTGATGGGTGCACAACACAGAGCTATGCACCTCGCTTGTGCACGGCAACACCTCCACCTGACACTTTATGACTGGAAACAAGTAGCCCGGTATGACGAGTCGCGTTTCCAACTGTATCGGGCAGATGGAAGGATTCGTGTGTGCCGCAAATCCCATGAAGCTATGGATCCCGCCTGTCAACAGGGAACTGTACCGGCTGGTGAGGGTCCCGTAATGGTATGGGGTGTGTTTAGCTCGACTTCACTGGGACCGCTGGTACGTCTACAAACGTCTGTGACTGGCCAACGCTAAGTGCGCATCCTTTCTGACGAGGTACACCCGTTCCTGTCCTGCATTCATGCTAATGGGTTGGGCCTGTACCAACAGGACAATGCACCTCCACACAAGTGCCGGGACGCCACATTATGGTTAGAGGAGCATTCACCTGAGTTTGGGGTGTTGCCGTTCCCACCCAAGTCCCCAGATCTGAACGTGATATAACACATTTGGGATGCCATGCAACGCGCTATCGAACACAGGAATCCGACACCTCGGAATACACCCGAATTGTGGAACGCTCTGCAGGATGTATGGAGTGCATTGCCCACAGCATATTTCCAGAAGCTAGTGGAGTCCATGCCCCGTCGTATTTCTGCAGTCCTGCGCTCCCGTGGGGGACCTACCAAGTATTAGACTGGTGTACCAGTTTTTCTGGCATTTCAGTGTATATATCCTGTATATACAGAACCCAAGTATTATTATATATATTCATTTCTCACACAACTAGTCACATTTCCAAATAAATGTGGCGCTTTTCG
Organism: Macrothele yani; assembly: GCA_039090855.1. Taxonomy (NCBI): domain Eukaryota; kingdom Metazoa; phylum Arthropoda; class Arachnida; order Araneae; family Macrothelidae; genus Macrothele; species Macrothele yani. The sequence continues at coordinate 132,876,829 of CM077010.1, read as the reverse complement.
AATGAAACCTTGATGTTTTATCCCCCACAATAGCTCAGCATCAGAGCATTCCTGTGCCCCAAGAGGTGTTCAACTACACACATTTGCTACCTTCGATTTTGTTTTTGGACTGAAGGTTTACCGACCACCTGTAGCCACTCGATGGGCTATTAACAGTCGCTCGTCCCTAATTTAGTGGCACTAGCTCCAGGAAAGGGGGAGTTCCAGTGTAGTAAGGCAAACACGACATCCATGCCTCAGCGGGATTCGAACCCGGACCCCTTTGGGACGAATTGTCATAAGCCAGCGCTTAGACCACAGTACCACCAGGTCGGCCCTTTGATATTAGATGTAAATCAGTTTTTTCACTTCATTTTTACCTATACAGTAAGCCTATCACTAATGGCAGCACAAAAATGCATAACTTCTCTCTGAAGATATGTATCACATTATAGCATTGCAGTCGTTTCTTATCTCGAAGTAAGCCTATTTTTCGGCCACGCTCCTGACCGAGTGGTCAGAGGCGTAGGTTTCTGTTTAGTCACCCCAGCTGGGCCCATGTTCCTGTCCAGAATGTAACATGGCTTCAGTATTTTTGCAGCGGCACTCGCTCTGTTCCCTGCAAACTGTGACCCCAAGTTATGGATGGAACACTGCTTATTACCCTTACAATTGCTTGCGGTGGTTGTTAAAGGTTCAGTGGAACTGTATGGTATTTTTCGTGATTTTCCAGTATGATTATAATTTGAGAGAAGTGCAGAATAGAGCGTATTTCAGTGAACAAACGGAAAGTTCATAGAAGATGTCTCTTTGAATTTGTGCACTGCGAACGCCACGGAAATATTAGAAAACATTTCCTTTAGATTTTAAGACGCTCCACGATGACAAGCAATGTCTTACAAAAATACAGTTTATGTCAAAAACTATATGTATTTAAGAGGACTTTGAATTAAATTCAAAGTAGAAAATTCCCAAGAGTCGTTTTAAAATTGCTCTAAAAATTACTAGAGCTGAAAAAGTGTAGTTTAACCGTCTGAAATTGGAAGCAGCCGCCTTTGTGTCCGAGTGGTGCAAGGCTTTCGCTGCGTACCACCCGGAGTATTCGTCCGAAGATGTGTCCGTATTCGAATATCGGTGAGGCGTACATGGTGTAATTGTGCTACAGCACTGGCTCCCCCTTTCTTTGGAGCTCGTGGTTCCAAATTAGAGATTTATGCAGAAGATTTTAGGAAACGTGTGTCTGACCCCCTGGTCTTAAACAACCCTTAGAAATACGAAACTAGGAGATTTGGGATAGAGTGCCATACAGGAAGTCACATATAAGAGAGGCAGAAAATGGAAGGAAGAAGCTCTTATTTATAACTAGGAAGTTTGTACCAGAAGTCCGACGGCTTAACGTGCCCATCCGACACACGGCGGATATTTAGTGGTTCGAGTGTTCTTCCTGCCTGGGATTGATCCCGAGACTTCTCAGTAGCGGTCACGGACTTTGACCACTAGGCCATCTGTGGCCCAGACCCCAAATTAGGGACGGAAAACTTCTTATAGTACACTGAGTTGCTCACGGTGGTCGTCATCTCCCACTCTCCCCGTTAATTTTATCGTAAGTTTCTATCATTTTCGGCTTAAGAGTAAGATACTGTGGACAGCTGTCAAAAACTCTCTGCAGGTATTATAGAGATCTAAAGATAATCAGGTTCGATGAATTAGTGATGATATAAATCATTCCGTCTTGGGAATTCATTCAAAATGGAAATTAGACCCTTCAAGAATGATCTAATTTCCACCTTGTAACTACGCTCACTGAATAAATCATTCGTTTCAGGGATCCCATGTTGCACTTTCAAGGCCACAGCTCTGATTGGCAAACTGCCCGAAAGAGAGCAATCTCTTTAACCATTAATCATTCACGATGATAGATTACCCATGAGTGAATGACTCTGGCACACCATTCAAATGGAAGACATTCACATATCATTCCCATTCTTAAGTTTCAACATTAGTTTCTAGCTAACTGCTCACTCACATTACGATATAACATATTAATTTTCGCCATGGGTTTTCTTAATGAGAATTCGTTTCTGAACACATGAGAGAGGAAGATAATTAAAGGTGATGTGGCTTCAGTGTGGTTCAAGGAAATTTCGGATTGAATAATCACTCACAGCTGTCAGAACGAACGATGCACTATTCAAGGAGAAGAATCATTCGCTTTGAACGAACCGTTCATGAATAGTCCTTCATTACAATAGATTGTACATATTGCTAAATTAACATACAAGCACCGGACAACAGGAATACGTAACAACACTCACGGACAGTGAAATTTACGCACCAAGAAGGAAGCATCGGATTGAACTTAAATTTTATGGACGTAATGATACAGATGAATGATACACATGATGACAAAAACAGAGCTGCACGACAATTACAGAGGGATCTGTGGCACGCAGTCCGGTCATCTTCAATAGCGCGTCGCACTGCCTCGTGCGACGATACATGCTAAAATACGATCCGGCATAGAGGCTAACAGACGCCTGATGTTGTCCTGCGGCAGACTGGCCCACACGTCTTGTACGGTGTGCTCCAAATCCCGGATAGTGCGTCACGGGGACAGCTGGCGTTTCAACTGGCCCCACACATGCTCGATAGGGAACAATCCCAGGGAGCTGGCAGGCCGTGGAAGTGTCTGGACATGACGTAGGCAGTCCTGGGCAACCCGAGCCGTGTGCGGGAGGGCATTATCGTGCTGGTATAGCACACCTGGAATCCCAGACTGGAATCGGAGCACATGGGGCCGTAAGATCTCATCCACATACCGCTGGCCTGTCAATGATCCCCGTACCACTACTAGAGTTGATCGACTATCGCATAGGCAATGGCTCCATAGACCATAATGCCTGTAGTGAGGGAAGTGTGGTGTTCGATAGCGAGGTTGGGATTGTGCCGTTGACCCGGGGCCTTAAACACCTGGACACAGTGATCATCTGTCCCCAAAACGAAGCGGCGCTCGTCGCTAAATACCACACGTCGCCAGTCTGTGTCGTTCCACGTTGCTCTGGCCTGGCACCACTGCAAACGGAGCCGGCGATGTTCCGGTGTTAATGGCAGCACATGTAAGGGGAGCTGGGATCGCAGATTTCGCTTTCACGAGGCGTCGAGAAATGATTCGTGGGCAAACAGGAGCCTCTACATCTGCCTGTATAGTAGACCGGATCCCCGTGGAATCAATTCGTTCCTGGCGCGCGATCCGTCGATCCTCTCTGCCGGTGGTCCACCTGGTCCGTCCGGAACCGCTCCACCGTGTGGCAGTGCATTCACGTGTCCACTGCTCCCAACACATTCGGACAGTATGGTCAGAACGATAGACGGGGCGAGCTAAACGGTGCGCCAGACCACCCTGCGGTTTTAAGCCCGATGATCAGGCCTCTCTCAAAGTCCGTACGTTGCCTAAATTAGCGTCTCTGGTGTCTACGCGGCAGTAGCATGTTTTCTTCTAGATGCGCAAATTTCATTGTGCGTGAGTATAAAACCTAAAAGACATAGAGACACCACTGAAGACACTCAAGTAGCAATGAACTGGACGTTTTGCTAAATCAAAATAGCAAGTACCATAAAAAAATTAACTGGATACCATAAGATCGTAAATTAATAAGACCACCATATAAAAGGCGAGTAAATGAAATTAAAAAGCACGTCTACAGTAATTGCGCAAACAATGTTCAAAACAAAGAACGGATGTAGAACTTCAGAGGACGTGTATTTAGCAGTGGCTGAAACATACTACAAGTCAACAGCGTGCGGTCGTTGAATGCAACGCATGCATTGCATGACCTAATTAACCAAAAAAAATTGCTATCTGTAAAAACTGAATTGCACGATGAAAAGCTTTGTAATGTCGTTTTTTATCGGAAAGACATTTAAACTAAGTACCTGTGTTATAAGAGTTTTATTAAAAACTAAATTCTCATATTTCTCCGTATTTTAGCCCGAACTGAAACGAAGCGTCAATGTGAACCTAACTTCGTATCATCATGCCCGAACGCATGTGCGATTGTGCTTGCCAATGACATAAGGTTTGATACGAAATCGGCCATTGCATTCAGCACTTTGGCAGTAAACCAATCAGAGAGCCGGAGTCGGTTTCCTCTGTACCCACTGTTTATTTCCACTAGGTTTGGGGTCTTTGTTAAATGCCGCTGAAAAAAACTTCTCGAACTGCGATAGGAAGTCTTGGATCGACTAATGAAAAGCTCGTTTTCTTTTTAAGGTGAATATCTGCCATGTAGTGCGTAATTTCAGTGGATCCCTTTCTTATTCAGTTGGAAAATTGTACGGCCACATTTTAATATATTCCCTTTCCTTTCTGAAGCACTGAAATGCATCAAGATGATTTAAACAAACTGCAAAAGGGAATAAGGAAATGGATGGTGCAAAATTAAAATCTTTTGATTCACTAAGTTTTACAGAAAAATCCGTATGTGTCAGCGATGAAACACAAACATCAAATTTGAGTAGCTTAACATCGTCGTTAAATATGCAAATATACAAACTAATTAATACCTAGATTTGTAGTGTTTCAAATCTCCCAAGCTGATTTGCTGGCCGTGTTTATTATTTTGTAAATGAAAATGTTTATCCTTTCCTAAAGAATAAAAATTAAAACTCTAAAAGTGTCAAAATTCAGATTTAAAACAGTAAAACTGTACTAGTAATCCGTATTATTGGCTAAAGATCAAAGGTTCCGAACTTTCACGCATCAACCAGATAGCTTTTCAAACGAAGGTGGATTCTCAGAAGATAAAGTCTTTCCGACTGGTATTTTCCAAATCATGATCATTCCTCCATCTGTCCTATATGAAAAACGTATGGGCTCAAAAAATTGTGATAAAAAAAGAATCAGGTTTCTCGAAGTGAGTCTGAATTCACTCAAAGAAAGGTATCCCATTCCTTTTGATTTCGTTAGGTGAAAGAGTGAATGAAGCATTTTTTACTCTTCTCCCTGGATTAAGCAGTAAAACAATCTGCAAATCGTTCAAAAATGTTCAGATTGTTTTTTTGTTGTTTTTGTTTTGCACAAACTTGATTTGGATAAATGCTTAAGGGAACTAATACGCTGTGCTATTAAATTAGGCGAATAAAAACCTATTTACGCATTAAACGTAAAGACAATACATGTTATCTAAGAGGAAATTAATAACAGTTAAAAAACTCTACTGAAGATTTTGCTGTCGAAGCCTATTATTTAAAGACAAAGTAAGGAAAGAATTAAAAAAAATCTCGAGATGGAATTCCGCTACAAAATGACTATGCTTTATTTATTTATTTATTTATTTTTTATTTATTTATTTATTGCATGCCTACACATAACCATCACGAAATGCCACTGCCACTAGTGAAAGTATCACAGAAATGGCCGTTCCATACGTGACATATCATACTTCATTATAATGATGAATATGATTAGCAGAGGAATGGTTTTATACAATGCGTATGCCGGTGGAATATATCAGAATAAATTATAAAATCTGTAAGAAAATACGCAAGCTATCCATTGTGTTCCACACTTACTCGGTAGCTGCAGAAACGGCTTCAAGGAAAACTAGATACAGCGTAACATCACAGGCAGTACCGTTTGTTTCACTTTTTCCTTAACTAATTTTACTTCCACCTAGAAAAGGATAATTTCGTACTAGGAAATGTAAAAATTTTTGGTTATGCTGAAAATTATGAGGTACAAAATACGAAAGGAATTTTTGCACTTTGTCTTTTAAAAACACATCGTCGTAAATACAAGCAGACGCGCCTACTGGGAGTGAGCTGCGTAGACAAATATGTAAACTTTACGCGTAACTTTGCGTCCATCGAAGACAATAATTATTTCCTGAATATATCTACTAGAAACAAACCACGGGGAAGACCTCGGGTTCGATCCAAGGCAGGTACGAATGCTCAAACCACTAAATATCCGCCATGCGTCAGATGGCCACGTTAAGCCGTCGGGCCACGGGTACTGCCACCCCCACCCCCGGTAATAAATAAGGGCATCTTCCTCCCCCTTTCTATCTCGCTTCCGTATCACTTTCCTATCGGGCACTCTAGCCCAAATTTCCTAGCTTCCTATTTCCAACGGTTGTATAAGACCTGGGGTCAGACACTCCCTAAAATCCTCTACATATGATCTGTTCTGAGCAGTTAACTGTTGGGCTACTTAGGGAAGAACTTTTGCAAGCGAGAAAGATATAAAATATGGATAATATTCGTGACGGAACATCAGAAAAATTCAAAAATAAAGATTGTAGTAATATTTTTAAAACCAGAGATATCAATACAAGTAAAAAGTTTAGGGATTTAGTTGGAAAACTAAAAAAAAAAGGTGATGTGATATTTTTTCGAAAGTTGTTGGTCTTTATTAAATGGGACAACAATATTTTCAAAACATATATTGAAAACGGAGATACCAACATAAACAGAATATATTTTAGCTCCACATAATGGAAAATTTTTGCAATAGGAAAAATGGACTTGAAACTTCTGATTGCTGTATATGTATTGAATACGAGAAGAATGTTTCGAGTTCGACAATTAGAAGCGATCTCTTCCTAAGTATTCACTAACTTAGGAAGAGATCGTTTTGAACAGAATTCCTACGAAATGATAATACTAACGATTAATTCCGTTGATAACTTTTGTTGTCGAACTTCGTTGGTATCCTTTACTTTCGATTAACTTTTTCTTGCATTATTTTAATCAAAGTTCGCCTCCACTCTTCAGGGAGTCCTTAAATGACCCATTTTTTACGCTTTCCAACCGTAAGTTGAAGAAAGCGTATATGCTCCAGCTTTGTCCGTCTGTCCGTCCGCACGATAACTCGCGTAAAAATGGTTCGATTTCCATGAACTTTAAGTATATGATGGGGTATCACCTGGGGACGAGCCCTATTGAAAATGGGTGAACTGGGGTCAAAGGTCATGACAAAGGACCGGGCTGCATTCCATTCCCTTTATGCGTCATAACTTGCGTAAATATGGTTCGATTTCGATGAAATTTCAGTATGTCGTAGAGAACCACCTACGGACGAACCCTATTGAAAATGGGTGAAGTGAGGTCAAAGGTCAGGACATAGGAGCGGGAGGCATTCCATTGCTCTTATGCGTCATAACTTGGGTAAACATGGTTCGACTTCGATGAAAGTTTAGCATGTGGTAGGAGACCACCTGGGAAAGAACCCTTTTGAAAATGGGCGAAATGAGGTCAAAGGTCAGGACATAGGAGTGGGATCCACTCCATGGTCCTTAAGCGTTATAACTTACGTAAAGATGCTTCTACTGCAACAAAACTTTAGTATGTTGTTCCGGAGATATATTGAACCAATTCTGTTGAATATCATCGTAATGGGGTCAAAGACCAGAGCACAGAAGCTAGATTTATTCCACAGCCATTATCCTCATAACTTGAGTAATAACTTGAGTAATGATTTCTGGTATGTTGGAAAGCGTATCATAATCAGTGCATTGCATAATTTTACTAACTTATTTTTTATGCTTTCCAACCGTATGTTGAAGAAGCGTATAATGCTCCACCTTTGTCCGTCTGTCCGTTCGCACGATAATGGTTTGACTTCGATGAAATTTTAGTATGTGGTAGGGGACCACCCGGCAACAAACCCTATTGAAAATGGACAAACTGGGGTCAAAGGTCAGGAGATAGGATCGGGATCCATTTCATCGCCCTTATGCATTATAACTTACGTACAAATGCTTCTATTGCGACAAAACTTTAGTATGTTATTCCGGAGGTATATTGAACCGGTTCTGTTTAATAGCATCAAAATGGAGTCAAAGGTCAGGACATAGGAGCCAGATTTATTCCACAGCCGTTATCCTCATAACTGGATTAAAAATGTTTCTATTACGACAAAACTTTAGTATGTTGTTCCGGGGTATACTGAACCAATTCTGTTTAATATCATCCAAATAGGGTCAAAATTCAGGACACAAGAGCGGGATTTATTCCACAGCTATTATCTTCATAACTTGAGTAATAACTTGAGTAATGATTTCTGTTATGTTGGAAAGCGTATCATAATCAGTGCATTGCATGATTTTACTAACCTGTTTTATAAGCAGTATGCACTCTGAAGGAAACGTCGGCTTTTCCAGTATTCTACATAACAAAGCCACAAAAACGTTTTTCCCCTGAAAAAGATTGTGGCGTACTACAGAGGTGACGCATATGTCAAAAAGGCAAAGACGCAGCAATAAACTTCGTCGGTGTAGCTTAATTGTAAAAGCATGCTGCTCCGGAGGACAGGATCCTGGTTCGGATCCCGTCAACGGCGAAAAAATTGTGTTTTCACATAGGCGCCGGAATGTAAAAGTGGATCTACTGACAGTTAGGTTCTTTGAAAGGTGTTTGATGCTCTTTCTACACAGCATCTGGATTTAATGAGAATTCCTTCTTAAACGCATTGAAAAATGGGTGATGCTTCTTCCACACATCGTCTGGAATTAGTGAGAATTCATTCTTCTTAATTTCACTTCAATCATGGTTTGCATACTGAACCGGAAATATACGTACGTTTGCGTGCCTGCCCTTTCTCAAAGAGGGAGGAGGTGATATGTGACGTACTACAGAGGTGAAGCAAATGTCAAGACGGCAAAGCTGCAGCTATAAACTTCGTCGATGTAGGTTAATTGGGAAAGCATTCGGCTCCGGATCAAAATTATGCAAGGGTTCAATACACGCCACCCACAAATGGCTTTTTACCTATCTGCAACGTCCTTTGTTAGAAACACAAACCCAAAAATACTTTGTCTTTTAAATTTCTCTCATAATACATCCCTTCTATCCAAAATTAGAGGTATAACAGTCTAGGAAAACGGCTCTAAATTCCTCATACTGCAAGATAATTGTTTGAGATCTGGATAAAGCCCTACTACAGCGTTCATCGTTACGGAACCATTTCTCTGTCCCTTTCGTGAAACCAGTTTTCTTAGTTTACGGACGGGCTCCTCTTTCTAACTTCCACAATGCCCCGCTAGCCTTTCCCCCTTTAAAAAAGGATGATCAGTAAAACCCAGAAAGTTATCGCTGAAGATAATTGTTTAATTCATATTTGTTAGTTTTCTCTTCTGCGGAATATATCTGATATTATTTGAATTAACTGAAGTAGTCACATGGGATTTGGCAGTAAATTATCTTTATTTTGTGACAACAAAGAAATCACCATTTTTACTGACGGTAAATAGTGAAATGCAGTTATTCTCTTCAATGTCGTCATGTCCTCTTACACTAATTTCTTCTAAAATTTATAGCCTCTACAATAACCTTATCTTTTATTTTAGTTGAATTTAAAGATAATTATTTGTTTCAACCTAAATTTAAAATACTGTGTCTTCACACCCCGAAATGGAAGTTTCTTTCATACCTCTCTCGGAGCAGCAGTATGATAAAATTTAAACGGTCGTATGTACATTGCGAACTAGAGCGTGTAAATTGCGAACCAAAATCAGACCCCCATTAAAACTCTGTATGTAAATTGCGAACCAAGGCCCATGACCGCTATATGTAAATTCCGAACCCACTTCTCTGAATAACTGCGGAAATTCAACGTTTGGAACATTACAGAGAAAATTAACATGGCCCCTGCGCAAGGATGACAAACTAGTTTTGTTGTTTTCGTGGATACATTGTTTTAAATTGTTTTACATTGTTTTAATAATTATTTTTTCATACCGGTTTATTTTTTGATATTGTCATAATGGGAGCAAAAAAGTTGGTACGCAATTTACACATAGGTTCTAGAAAAGTTGGTTCGCAATTTACTCATAGGGACTAGAAAAGTTGGTTCGCAATTTAATCATAGGGCCTAGAAAAGTTGGTTCGCAATTTACTCATAGGGTCTAGAAAAGTTGGTTCGCAATTTAATCATAGGGCCTAGAAAAGTTGGTTCGCAATTTAATCATAGGGCCTAGAAAAGTTGGTTCGCAATTTAATCATAGGGCCTAGAAAAGTTGGTTCGCAATTTACTCATATGGTCTAGAAAAGATGGTTCGCAATTTACTCATAGGTGTCTTGGATCTTAGTTCGCAATTTACATATAGGGGTTAAGGGCGGTCCGATTTTAGTTCGCAATTTACACGCTCCGATTTAAACAGAGATATAGAACTCAGTACAGCTTCTCCTAATGCCCGAGTAGTTTATAGCTCAGCATTCTTACCTCTTTCGTTGCTGGTCCCGTGTTCGATTACTCAGAACAAAACAGATTTGTTCGTTTCCAGATCACGAGTTACCTGTCCTGCATGAAAGCAAATGTGTTACCGTCGGCTCTCCTCAACATAGTGTGCCAAGACTCATAAATAAATAGTTAAATAAAACAAAATATATTGGATATCTCCAAAAATTAGTTATAATTTTCCTAGATTGCTACCTCCTAGTCCGTAAAAGTGTAGGGTATTTGAGCAGATTAAACTGAGGTGCTTACAAGAATATCATACAGTAAAGTTAGTTAAAGATCGCAAACGAAACACCTTGCGCTTACTTGTATTTCGGTGCTCAGCAGGCTGGAAAGAGCATGAAAGATCTGGAACTAAAAAGTAGCAGAACTATATCAGAGGAAGACCAAGGCCGTTTCACAGTAGCAAAAATAATAGGCCACAATAAATGACTCAGTGCGATTCCCGCAAACTTCGCGTGTAGCGTCCTCGTTCCCATGCAGCAACTGTGGGAGCGTATGAAAGCAACTGAAACAAAAATGAGAAAATGTCCTTCCATGAGGTTGATATCTTTTGAAGAGTCATTCAGAATATAGCCACGCGTGATCGCTAGATGAAAATTGAAAAAACAATGCACGTGTAGTTTACAAGGAAACGATATGAGACCGAGGCAATATTCTATCACTCCAGAAACATGTGCGACCTCAAGTTGAAAAAACAAACAAACGAAAAAAACATCAAGTTCATTTTATTCGTCACAAAAATAAACACAAGCTTCATTAAACGTTTTCAAAATTATTGCTGCATTTTTTTAACATAATTGCGCTTTTTAAATTCCCCGATGGAAATCACTATACGGTATTGGCATTTTTATTTCCACATTTTTTTCTGCAGTATTTATAATCTCCTAATACGATGGAGTAGCTGTTGAAGATGTTCTTTTCTCACTCTTTTGTTGTCCACATTTCTAAATTCCTCTTTTTGTCCCCTTGCTTAAATACACTGACGGAAAAAAATCCCAACACCAAGAAGGGGTTGTGTTAGATAAACCACAGTTGGTAGGCGGTGAGAATACATATGTAAGATGACGTCTATGCAAATTTCGCGCTCGGCGCATACGTGTGGCGCTAGTAGCGCCCCTCCGTATTAGTATCTTCCCTATGCCGTTGCACCTTGTGTACATATGTTGTTGTTCATTACAAGTTAATCTGTAGTATTGTGATTGAGGCACTTGTTTAAGCCTAAGTAATAGTTCTTTTTATAATTTGACAGTGTTTCACAATAGAGATATTGCATTCAATTTGTATAGAGTTCACACCATCATTGTAATTAAACCATTTATTCGCTTATCTTTCAGATACTGAAAAGTATAAGCTTTCTGCTCTTTTCTTCTTTTTTTCAAGATTGCTCAAAATATACATGTTTGTTTTTGCACTGTAAAATTTATAGTTATACCTTGTACTGGTGTTCACCTATTAGAGATGGCACTCTGCTGATGCACATTGCGAACATATGTTGTACATAGAGTAAGTCAACCTTCAGTCCAGTATTGTCAGTGTTATGAATTTGCTTACATTGTATATAGTGCATCCACATAGTGTAAATATCTCATCGTCATTGTAAATAGGTCATCTACTTCTTTATCTTTTGGTAACTGTTAAGCACAGGCCATCTGTATCTTCCTGTCTATGTTTGCTCCAAATAAAAATTGTTGAAGCTCGGAACATGCAAAGCAGGTTTGCTGTAAATACGCGCTGTAACGTTCGTGAGCGTTAGTTATCGTTGAGATTCGACGTAGAGTGTTGATGTTAGTCAAGAATGCTTTTAAGAAGACGAAGAAGTCATTATCAACAGCTCACGGAGTTTGAACGAGGTCGTGTAATAGGGCTACGAGAAGGTGGATTTTCTTTCCGCAATATTGCAGAACGACTGGGCAGGAATGTAGCCACTGTGCATGATTGTTGGCAGCGGTGGTCAAGGGAAGGTACTGCCTCAAGAAGACCGGGTTCCGGCCGGCCACGTGGCACTACTGAGAGGGAGGACCGCCGTGTACGGTGTATGGCCGTGGCGCATCGTAACGCGTCTGCGGCAGCAATTCGAGCTGCAGTTGCCACCACAGTGACACAACGAATTGTTACAAATCGGTTACTTGAAGGACAGCTCTGAGCCAGACGCCCTGTAGCGTGCATTCCACTTACTCCAAACCACTGCCGTTTGCGACGTCAGTGGTGTCAAGCTAGAGTTCGTTGGAGGACGGAGTGGAGATCTGTTGTGTTTCCTGATGAAAGCCGGTTCTACCTGGGTGCCAGTGATTGCCGTGTGTTGGTTAGAAAGAGGCCAGGTGAGCGCCTGCAACCAACCTGTCTGCGGCCGAGACACACTGGACCTACACCTGGAGTTATGGTCTAAGCAGCGATTTCCTATGACAGCAGGAGCACTCTCGTGGTTATCCCACGGACCCTGACGGCACAGTTGTACGTCGGTCTGGTGATTCAATCTGTTGTGCTGCCATTCATGAACAGCATTCCAGGGGGTGTTTTCCAACAGGACAACGCTCGCCCGCATACCGCTGTTGTAACCCAACATGCTCTACAGAGTGTCGACATGTCGCTGTGGCCTGCTAGATCACCAGATCTTTCACCAATCGAGCACGTATGGGACATCATTGGACGACAACTCCAGCGTCACCCCCAACAAGCATTAACCGTCCTTGTATTGACCGACCAAGTGCAACAGGCATGGAACTCCATCCCACAAACTGACATCCAGCACTTGTACGGCACAATGCATGAACGTTTGCGTGCTTGCATTCAACATTCTGGCGGTTACACCGGTTATTAATGTACCAGCATTTCACATTTAAAATGGCTCTTCTCGCGCTTACAATAAGCTGTGATCTTGAAACCTCAATCGATTAAATATGTTACCTATACAAATGTATTGCCGCCATTTCATTCCTCTACAACTATTTTTTCGTGGTGTTGGGATTTTTTTTCCGTCAGTGCAGCTCTTTTGATAACTCTGTGTACGTAACTTCACATCAGTGCCTTACATTAGTCCTCAACATATATATGTACTCAGTCGTATCAGAATAATGTGACCACCTACGTAATGATGGGAATAGCCATCCTTCGCCTGGATGACAGCAGCGAGACAGCATGGCATGGACGATCAAATGATCATATGTAGAGGATTTTAGGAAGGGAGTGTCTCACCCCAGGTCTTAAACAACCCTTAGAAACAGGAAGCTAGGTGATTTGGGCTAGAGTGCCTGATAGGGAAGTGACATGGAAGCGAAGTAGAAAGGGGGAGGAAGACGCCATTATTTATTACCGGAGGCCAGTACCCGGGATTCGACGGCTTAACGTGCCCATCCGACGCACTGCGGATATTTAGTGGATCGAACGTTCGTACCTGCCTGGGATCGAACCTGAGGTCTTTCTCGTGACAGTAACGAACGTTGCCCAATAGGCTAACCGTGGCCCCATGGCATGGACGAATGAGCGTCTTGGAAGATTGCCCGAGGCACACATGCTCAATCAGACTGCAGCAGAGCACAAAGGTCCCGAAGATGACGTGGTTGTGAATCGGCACATCGAACCTGTCGATCTAAAAAGTCCCACAAGTGATCTATGGGATTGAGTTTGGGCGATTTTACCGGCCAGAGGAGAATGGAGACTTCGCTGCCGGTTGCTGGAACCAGTTACCACGGCGCATTTGTCCTGTTGGTAGACACAACGTCCATCATGAAGAGTTGCATGTGGTCAGCGAGAATGGACAGGTATCCTTAGCATTCAGTGACACATCTAGTGGTACCAGAGCTTCCAGATCATACCAGGAAAACATCCCATTAGACATGCAGACTACCACCTACGGCCTGTACTTCAACGACAAACGTGTCCGTGTTCCCGTGTATCTGACGCCATATCCGCCACCATCCGTCTCTTCTTTGGAGTAGTAACCTTGATTCGTCGGAGAAGGCAACCTTTTCCCACTCTTCCACTATTCAATGATGGTAGTCCCATGCGAACTGCAGGCGTCGTTGCCGATGGACCTGGGTTAGCATGGGCGTTTTGACATAGCGTCGAGTCCGGAAACCCATGAGAAACAGGGTTCGCTCTACTGTTATCGGGGGACACGTACCTGGGTGCTCCAGCGTTCATTTGCGTTTTCAATTACTGCACTGTTGCGCGTCGACTGTCCTTTACCAGTCGACGGAGGCGGCGTTTTCCTCTGGGGTCGATGGTCTATGGGGCTTCACAGTTCTGACGTCGGGAGGTACTCGGTGTACCAGCGGTCCATTCTTGGTACATCCTTACTACAGTACCTCGCGAAGTCTGCTGTTTCTGAGATGTTTCCACCTCTGGAGCGGTGGTCGATGACCATTCCTTTTTGGGCGGCCATCAAATCACTACCTCTACCCATTATTCTCACGTAACGCACTATGGCTCATCTGTCCTGGACAGCTGTGACGCGCCTGGGAGAGTACACTGTGATTCAGGCGGTGGTCACATTATTCTGGTAGGATCGTGCATGTTCATATCAGAACCGTCATGCCTCTTGGACTTTTTTGGAAATCCTTGTGACTTATATATTATTTCCAGGTTTAATCACCCCATATGAACATCTACAGCAAGAACGGTTAGCCTATCCCCAATTTAGGGATAATGATTCCACGAGAACAATAACATCAATGTCCTGCCACAGGACTTAAATCCACATATAACAGCATGATAAGTCAGAAGACTTTTCTTATCTCTTTCGCTTCAGATCTTGATATCCCCCGTTCATCTCCACGTGTTCAATCATATACTTTATTTCTTTGGAAACAAATACCGGTAGGATTTCGTTTACGTCGGGGTTAGGTTCCTGAAACTTCCGCGTAAAATGAAGCTGCTTAAATTGAAGCAAACTTATAATGGTAACGTATATAAATATATTAAGTTCCGTTCCAATATTTTCAGTAATCAACCCAAACTACTTGACAAATGTTTTATTTTATAAACTTTACGTGCTGAAAATTGTGTTATGTTTAAAAAAAAGGAAGAAAATGTACAACTTTAAAAACGATAAAATAGATATCTGGTTTTCTTCTTTTCTGATAGTAAGTTATAGTATCGCTGTAGAACTGTCTCAGTTGCTCTCTTAACGGTTGAGCTCATCTCCCAGTTGGGGTCGTTGCTACACAAGATTTCACATCCCTTATTAATTAGAGCAATAGCCTTTTGCATTTATCTCTCACTGTTAGTGTCCTGACCGGCATTGCACAGCCAGCTTCATTTTCCTCTGTGTCTTCTTTGGTCAGTTGTTCAGCTAGAGCATATAAATCTTCCTTTAAAAAAAGCTCTTTTCCATTACCGTCAGTGACGTCAGAGTCCTGTTTAGACAACAGAACGCTGAAGGTCATTCCTAACCTTTCGGCTTTCTGTTGTTTAGACATCAATGCATATTTGCTAGTTAACTTCCATCTCTTGGTACGTGGTTACAAGGCCGTAGATAACAGGGGTTAGAGGGGGCTTAGACCCCTTGTGACGTGCCTGCCCCGCAGGACGCACATGAGATAAAGGCAGATTGCAGCGAGAGCGTACGCCCGCGTAGCTCAGTTGGGAGAGCGACTTGTTCCGAAATGAGGGTACCCGGTTTCAAATCGCGGCGTGGACAAAAATGACGGCGAAATATACTTCGTTATACCCTGTGCAAGGCAAGCCTCCCTCTGGAAAATGCACGTTGTTATAAATTCTTTGAACTTTCATTTCGTTTGTTTATGAAAATGGCTTTTGAATTTCGTTATAAGCTGAAATGCTTTTCCTTACTTTGTCGTGATTTGCATTTTTGAAAAATAAGAAAAATTGAAATAATGCAGCACAGACGATGAATAGTAGGTACGTTTTTCGTGTTGTAATTGATACTCATAAAGATGAAGGTTCTGTCACATGAAACACGATAGTCAACTTGCACAACAAACACGTTTGACCAAATGATAAAACATTGAGTCTACACATGTAATCTTATTTTAAAAGGTATGTATAATTTTGGTTTGAAAACATGAAATTTGTACACGCTGATTAAACGCGACAGGGATTCAGTCGAAACCAACAACACAAATATGGTGTATATCTTATACCCTGAAAGCTTCAAACCCTACAGAAACCGACCAAGTGTATATAGGCTCAACATTACGGACCTTAAAAATTCGCTTGTCTGAACACTTGCGTGCTGTGAGAACGGGCTCCCACTCAACAGCACTAGCTCGACTGGTAGCTAGTGACATGCATATATCCATATGGGACGATGTTAAAATCCTCACTACTCACAGCAGCAAGAGTATGACCCTTTTTTTCTGAAAGTCTTTATATTCTCTATTACAGAGAACTTTGTTGTAATGATGACATACCATCTCTGCTCCCACATGTATGGACTACTCTAATATAACATAGAGCAAATAATAATAACTATAGTGGGGTCGTTAGGATTCATCTATTATCATCATGATTTAGTTTACCCACTGTACTTACTCGTTTTGCATCTCCGTTTCTCAACAACCTTTGTGAGCATGCGCTCTAATTATATCCTCACGTCATCGAATCGTATATATGTTATATGTTGTTTGAGCCTTGTGCCATTGTATGTGTAGCCTGATGAAGATCACAAGTGTGATCGAAAGATCTCGCGTTTTAACTATTGTATGCTTTTAAACTTATACATACCTTTTAAAATCAGATTAAATGTGTAAACTCAATGTTTTATCATTTAGTCAAACGTGGTTGTTGTTCAAGTTGATTGTCGTGTTTTATGTGACAGAACCTTCATCTTTATGAGATGATGAATAATTACTGATAACTTACTTTTAAAGGTGAATTAGTAGACGCAGCTGCGAAAATGATTCTCTGAGAGAGCTTGTTGGTGTTTTCGGTCAGGGAAGACAGAAATGTCATTTATTTTTTGTTTTACTTTTTCATTTTTCGGACATACGTAAAATTCTGAAGAACATTATCAAAACAGAAAAAAAAATACAGGTAGGTTCAGTTCTGATTGAGCCGTCAGTTTGGAATGCAGGACTGCGACTTGCAGATCGGAGAGTTGAAATGCGCTAGTCGAATATGGTTTCAAAGCATTTATTTAATTTGTTATAGCCAATACATGTCTATGATATTAAAAGTAGCTTACATAATTTTTACAAATAATGCTGTATACATTGGGAACCCAAAGTAGATCGATACACGAATTATTCAACTTAGACTTCTTACATTCCTCATCATTTGCTATTTCCTCTTGTTTTGATTTTCTCCACTTTTGCTTGCGTTCATTCTGCGAATTCTGCGGCATTGCCGAAAATGTCAGCCCGTTCACACGAGAACAATTTCTAAAAATTTTGCCACTGCGATATGTTTTTTTATATATTTGAATAGATCTCGTCGAGAGCTTTAAAATGATACCACGAACAGCCGTTTTTCACTCACAGTTGTTCAGATAAACCGCGATATTGTCAAAAGTGATCCCCGGTTCACAACAAAACAGTTTTAAAAATGTACAGTTCAAACCACTACGAAATGTTCTTCCTATATTTGAATAGATCTCGTCAAGAGCTTTAAAATGATACCACGCACAGTTGTCTTGAGCTCACGGTTGCCGAGATAGACTGAGTCAAAAGCTGACGCACACCCAGAAATATTACATCATCTCTCCTGCGCACGGAGAGAAAGGGGAGCGTCGCGCGCACGATGTATTGCGCAGTACGCGAATTGGACTCCATGATGTTTACGAATATGCTAACACTATTAGTGCGCACCACGTATCTTTAACACTATAATGATTTCAATTGGGACCTATTTTTGTCATAGGCGGTCGGCCATAGGTCGCCCCATACTATCCGCGGAGTTAGACGTAATCCTACATCAAAAGATAGAAAGAAAGAGTGACAGAGCCAAATGCGGTGTTGGACAGAAGGTTAAACCCCTGTTCATCACTTGGTAAATGCCAAGCCGCTGTTTAAAAGGTTACAGGTAGTTCATAGCCTATAAAGATGTGCTGTAGTGGGGACATTTTAACGCTATGTATATCTCTACGCGTTGGTAAATAGTGCTGAAGGGAAATCCCTGCGCGTGTGCGAGAGAAAAAGAGCATTCAACATTCTTTCATTCATTGCTTTCCATCAAGTAGGAGTGGTTATACGATGCTTGTGCTGGAGAAAGGTATTTTTAACGTGATTCTCGTGCCATTGAGTGTTGAGAAGGAAAGGGGTATGGCTATTCACCATAGTAAGAAGTGGCTACCACCGTACAAAGGCGAAGGAGAATACGCGATTAAAGATGGAAAAAGTGGACCGAAGAAGAGGAGCTGAAAAAGTTGAAGTATGACATCAGTAAATCACGAGTGCCATTGCGTGGATTCACGGAACCAGAACAGTAAACTAAAAGAGACCAGAACAGTAAACTAAAAGAGACCAGAGCAGTAAGCTAAAAGAGACCAGAACAGTAAACTTAAAGAGGCCAGAACAGTAAGCTAAAAGAGACCAGAACAGTAAGTTAAAGAGACCAGAATAGTAAACTAAAAGAGACCAGAACAGTAAGCTAAAAGAGGCCAGAACAGTAAGCTAAAAGAGACCAGAACAGTAAACTAAAAGAGACCAGAACAGCAAGTTAAAGAGACCAGAACAGTAAACTAAAAAAGACCAGAACAGTAAACTAAAAGAAACCAGAACAGTAAGTTAAAGAGACCAGAATAATAAACTAAAAGAGACCAGAACAGAAAACTAAAAGAGACCAGAACAGTAAACTAAAAGAGACCAGAACAGTAAGTTAAATGAGACCAGAATAATAAACTGAAAGAGACCAGAACAGTAAACTAAAAGAGACTAGAACAGTAAACTAAAAGAGACTAGAACCGTAAACTAAAAAAAACCAGAACAGTAAGTTAAAGAGACCAGAATAATAAACTAAAAGAGACCAGAATAGTAAACTAAATGAGACCAGAACAGTAAACTAAAAGAGACCAGAACAGTAAGCTAAAAGAGACCAGAACAGTAAACTAAAAGAAACCAGAACAGTAACTTAAAGAGACCAGAATAATAAACTAAAAGAAACCAGAACAGTAAACTAAAAGAGACCAGAACAGTAAACTAAAAGAGACCAGAATAGTAAACTAAATGAGACCAGAACAGTAAACTAAAAGAGACCCGAACAGTAAGCTAAAAGAGACCAGAACAGTAAACTAAAAGAGACCAGAATAGTAAACTAAATGAGACCAGAACAGTAAACTAAAAGAGACCAGAACAATAAGCTAAAAGAGACCAGAACAGTAAACTAAAAGAGACCAGAGCAGTAAGCTAAAAGAGACCAGAACAGTAAACTAAAAGAGACCAGAACAGTAAACTAAAAGAGACCAGAACAGTAAACGTAAAGAGGCCAGAACAGTAAGCTAAAAGAGACCAGAACAGTAAACTTAAAGAGACCAGAACAGTTAGCTAAAAGAGACCAGAACAGTAAACTAAAAGAGACCAGAACAGTAAACTAAAAAAAAAAAGTCTCGATAATTATTTAAATTCCAGCGATAAGAAACACCCAGCTCAACCGCTATCAGGCAAATTCAAAGAATGTGATTCATTTTTAAATTTCAAGAGTTCTGTTTCCTTTCTACTCCCCTCTCATTTTTTTTGTATTTTTTTTTTTTTTTGTATTTTATCTAATTGTTTTTACTTTTTGGAGTAATCATTCGCTAATAAAGTGAATTAGCGAAAGGAGATTGAAAACAAAGCAAACCTTGGGTATACATTCCTGGAAAAATGCAGTTTGAAGTTGAACACAGAGCTCAAACCCCAGCCCAGACGACCTTTCAGACCTCCGCAGATGAGTTTTCAGCTCCCCTCACCTCCCCTCCATGATTCTACGGCCCTGCGTGGTTAATCTAACTTGCCTTTTCTCGCCGCATTTTATAACCCGTTTTTGTTACATTATTTAAATTTTAAGCAGTAGTTTAATCCTTTAGTATTTTAGTTTTGTTACAATGAAGTTTTATTAAAATGTCTTCAACATCTGTGTCCTGAAAGTCAGGTAGAGTCATGACTCATCACCATCTCCAATCTGACCTATAAGAGGCGTAAAAGTGAAGCGAGAGTAAACCCAGTGCTACTCGTATCCTACTATCATTAACAACATCCATCAAGGTCGTTAACAACATCCATCCGGGATAAAAATCAAGCAGGTACTTTTCTGCAAAATAATAAAATGGATAAATTTTCTATGAGCAGCGGATAAAAGTCAAGCAGCGTACTTTTCTACAAAATAATGCGGTGAAGTGCCAAAGTCATGGGATTCGTAACTAGTATAGTGCAGGACCTCCTGTAGCCCAGCGACGTGACATCGATTCCACAAGTGGCCGGAAGACTTCTGGAGAGATGTTCGGCCATGCCCTCTGAACAGCCGCTCACAGTTCCCTGGTATTTGTAGCTGCAGGGTCTTGGGGACGAATAGACCTTTCCACCATGTCCCATAAGTGCTCTATTGGGTTCATGTCGGACGAACGTGGTGGCCACGGCATCCGTCGGAACTACCCAGAATGCTCCTCGACCCAATTTTGGGCAGCTTGGACCCGATGACATGATGCATTATCCGCCTGTAAAATCCTATTGTTGTTAGGCTACATAAAGTCCGTGAAAGGCTGCAAGTGGTCACGCAGCAGAGCAACAAAGTGATTACCGGTTAATGACGTGTTTACAAAGACCAGAGGACCCAAACCGTGCCACGTAAAGACACCCCACACATGTATGGAACAACCACCAGCTTGCACAGTGCCTTTGTGACAGCTTGGGTTCATGGCCTCATGGGGTCTGTGCCACACCCGAACCCTACCAACAGCTTTTAACAACTGGTACCGTGACTCATCAGACCACGCCCCATGTTGCCAGTCCTCCAGGGTCCAATTACCGTGTTCACTATCCCAGGGGAGGCGCTTTGTCTGATTTCCTGGTGTTAACAAAGACTCTCTGGTGGATCTTTTGCTCACATACCCCATGAACGCTAAAATACGCCGCACTGACCTGATGGATATGTTTGTGATACCTCCTGCATTGAATGTTGTTGTTATTTCAGACAGTGTCGGTTGTCTGTTAGCATGGACAATCCTGGTCAGACTGCACAGGCCCGGGCCAGGTCAGTCCTTTGCTCATTTCAAAGTTGGGAAAACGGGCCGGGCCGGATCTTCAATATTTAATGTAAAACACACACGGACCAAGCAGGGTTTTTTTATGAGCAAAACAATCGTTGTACGATGCCTTTCTCGTTTGTAAAACTAGCAACACACAGCAGCAGGATAAGATTGAATAATTTCCGCTGATGGAGAAATCAGAAGATTTACGACATCCTCCCCTCCTACAAAACAATTGGAGTGGGTCAGCTCCCTCAGTTTTTCAATGTGAATGTGGTCCCTTCTCTCTCTCTCTCTAGCATTCATTCTCCTCACACGCTTCAGGGCAGGCTATCAACTGCAGTATTACTAAACGGAGCCACCCTCTCGCAGACGATCCTTTTTATTGTTCTGGTCGGCAGCAATTTGTTCTCTAGATGTGTGAAAAGCTTTTAAGTTGTCTTAAATGACACGGGAGAAATGGGCTGGAAGAAACTTACTTCTGTGTATAAATCTGTGCCGTATTTTCCCCATTTGAACTATCAGGCAGATGTTTTCAAAACTTCTGTGATACTGATCAGCTGGGCAGTCTCTCGTTGTTTTACCTTAGCATGTGCTCAGTTCAGTGTTGCTGATAAATAGTCTTCCATACTTATTATGGAGTTTAAGAAAGCGAAAGATTTTCGCGAAAAAATCGCTTCCGGAGAATATGTGCTTGTAGACAATGCAAAGGGGGAAAGCGATACTTGGAAGTATTTTAAATTACTGCCCCGCTCTGAAACTAGTCTGCCGGTCGGTAAACGTTGTGCAGTGCACTAAATGCAAAAACTTTTTGATTTACAATAGCACAAAATCTGGAACATCGCGTCTTAAGCGGCACAAATGTGACACACACGCACGAGAGACATATTGGGTTCGAACGATATGATATTCCAGTAAAGATAGGTGCAGTTTATAAAGCCATAAAATCTTCTCTCAGTAGAACGATCGAACTCATAATTCTGGATATTTCTTACATTTCGAATTAACCCCACCTCCTGCTTAACCCCAAGGATATTTCCGGGTCCGGCGGTAGGGAATGCTAATTTGAAAACCCAGAAAATGTATTTGAAAGGCATGAATATTGTCCTTTTCATGCAATATTTTTGAGTATAGAAGCCCTCCCACTTCTCGGACGTCACGTGACTTATACAGAGTCTCAGAAATATCCTGAATTAACGTTTATTGTAATAGAATACACACGTATTCTACTTAAGTTTATTGTAATACACATGTATTCTATAAGCAATTAAGAAAACGAACACTCTTCAGGACTCGTATGACCGAGTGAACCAGGTGTCAAATTCGTGTTTTGATAATTGTTGAAATTTTACAGGCCGGGCCGTGCTTTAATTAAAAATTTTGAAACGGGACGGGCCTTGGACGTGCGTGCTTGGGCCGGGCCGGGCCGGGCCGGGCTTTCCAAATTAAGGCTCGTGCAGACCTCTAGGTCAGGCGCCGCTTGTCACGGTCATTCAGCACCCATGCTCGGCCCCTGCGCTGTCCACGGTGGGTGGTAATGCCTTCTATGCACACGTGACATCGTTGATTGAGGAATGTTGAATGTTCGTACAACTTCGGAAACTGAATATATTATCCGTCTGGCTGCCACTA
The DNA here is from genome assembly GCA_039090855.1 of Macrothele yani. Taxonomy (NCBI): domain Eukaryota; kingdom Metazoa; phylum Arthropoda; class Arachnida; order Araneae; family Macrothelidae; genus Macrothele; species Macrothele yani. The sequence goes on along the minus strand of CM077010.1, from coordinate 132,853,859 downwards.
CCATGCCTCATCAAACTTCGATAATTCCCGTCGGTTGTTCAACCTGACTCAGGAGATTACACCTAGCAACTGACAAAAACTGTGGCGTGTGTCGAAGCCTTTATACGAAGGCAGCGCCAGTTAAAAATTTGCATACTGCTTTCCCATTTGGCCTTTCAGTTTAAAATGGATAAACTTCTTATGATCCGCGGATAAAGATCAAGCAGCTTACTTTTCTACAAAATAATAAAATGGATAAACTTCCTACGAGCAGTGACGATGATCTCGAAAAGGGGCTGTTATATGAGCATCTTTCGTTATCGCTATGCATATGTGGAGATAAAAAAACATGGTAAAAGTTGGAGAGCGTAGCTCACATATGACGACTATTTATATGCCATTTATTTCATGAACTATTGATTCAACTCCATAGAATGCATTATTTTTATTTTCCAGAAAATATTGGTAAACTTCGAGTTCTTCTTTAAAACGTTGATTTAACTACGTTTTACAGTAAAAGAAGAAAAGAAGACGAATTATGAAAATTGACAGTCTCATAAAATGGCGGCAAGATGACAACGCAAGTGTTTAGAATTTGGGATACAGAATTGTATCAGTTTCTATAAAAATGAATCACAATTTCACAGAAACAATAGAAGTGTATCCTCGTGCATCCCTCTGGTTTGCTACCGGTAATCTCAAACACGAAAAACATTTACGCCAAATTTTTTAGCTAAAAGCATCTGAGTCAGAATTCTTCAAAAATCAGCCTAGAAGGCAAGCAAAAAAAAAAAAAAAAAAAAAGAAATGAATAGACTGTGGAAGCTAAACCTTCCACATTTAAACATAAGTTTACATGAATCTACCCTGTAAATATAATCATCATTTTTTAAATCATCCCTGGACAGGTGTTGGCAACAAAACAAGTAAGTAAAATCATGCAATGCATTGATTATTTCAACCTACAAGAACTCATTACTCAAGTTATTACTCAAGTTATGAGGATAATGGCTGTAGAATAAATCTCGCTCCTGTGCCCTGACCTTTCATCCCATTTTGATGATATTAAACAGAATTGGTTCAGTATAACTCCGAAACATCATACTAAAGTTTTGTCGCAATAGAAGCATTTTTACTCAAGTTATTATGATAATGGCTGTGGAGTAAATTTTGCTCCTGTGCCCTGATCTTTGACCCCATTTCGATGATATTCATTTTTTCAGTATACCCCCGGAACAACATACTAAAATATTGTCTCAATAGAAGCATTTTTAGTCAGGTTATGAGCATAATGGCTTTGGAATAAATATCGCTCCTGTGCCCTGACCTTTGACCCCATTTCGATGCTATTAAAAAGACCCGGTTCACTATACCTCCGGAACAACATGATAAAGTTTTGTCGCAATCGAAGCATTTTTACGTAAGTTATGACGCATAAGGGCGATGGAATGGATCCCGCACCTATGTCCTGACCTTTGACCCCATTTCGTCCATTTTCAGTAGGGTTCGTCCCCTGGTTGTCCCCTAACACACACTAAAATTTCATTAAAATCAAACTATTTGTACGCGAGTTATCGTGCGGACAGGCAGACAGACAAACAGACGAACAAATCTGGAGCACATACGTTTCTTCAACCTACGGTTGGAAAGCGTAAATATCTTTTAAAACAAGTTAGTAAAATCATGCAATGCATTTATTATGATTCGCCTTTCAACATACCAGAAATCATTACTCAAGTTATGAGGATAATGGCTGTGGAGTAAATCTCGCTGCTGCGCCCTAACCTTTGACCCAATTTCGATTATATTAAACAGAATTGGTTCAGTATACCACCGAAACAACATAATAAAGTTTTGTCGCAATCGAAGCATTTTTACGTAAGTTATGACGCATAAGGGCGATGGAATGGATCTCGCTTCTATGTCCTGACGAATGGATATCGCTCCTATGTCCTGACGAATGGATCTCGATCCTACATCCTGACCAAAATAAGTGCATGATTATAGGAAATTATTTCTGGGTCAAAATAAATGCCAGTTAGTATCGTTTCACAACATAATTGTACAATCGGTCTGTGGTGAAGTGTGTGAACTTGTAAATACTCGGACCTTGGGCTTCAACTCGCATGCCAGATAAGATACACAGATAGTGTGGTTCCCTTCCTACCCTCTCATCATGGGTACAGGCCGCCGCGTATCGTGGCTTTGTAACCCCCTAAGACATCGAATCATCGGCAAAAAGATGATTGTAGATGACATCGCATGGATATCCTGGGGATCTTCGAACCTAAGACAGCATAAATATCTCGAGTTAAGGTACAGCTTTTAGTCTGATTTTCGAACTCGTAAAAATTATTATCTCCCTGCTCCTGAGTTTGTGTTTCAAATGCGTCAATTATCAGCTCCATTTCACAAGCCACACCACCTCGCAAATTTAAAAATTTAAACAGCCCGTTGATGATTGAAGGGGCGTCTGAAATGGACCTATAGTTTTAGGTCTTCATGTGCAACACTATCTTGGTATCTCTATGTTTCTAACTTTACATCCCATGTATCTTTAATTCCTCCTCAACACATCACATGCTTCCCGGACTTTCTTTCAAATCCCTAAGACTTTTCTTGATATTAAAGTCTTATGCCGATTATATATATATTAGAAAATACAACGTGGTTTGTCACAAATATTTATTTTTTCAAGTCGACCATGGTTTCGCTGGGTATTGACCTTTCTTCATCAGGAAGAATTGCACGTAAATATTCAAATTGTATATTGAAGGAGCTCATGACCTACATTCGGAATTGTGACCTAAAGCAGTCATCGATGGCTAAACACTGTTACGAAAAGAACCGTAATTTTTTCTATGAAGAAGCGAAGCTAATTGACAAGCCAGATTCAAACACCAAACTTGATATTTTGAAAGCTACCATATATATCAGAAGTCTTCGCAACTTGTTAAGGACATGGCATCCACCCCATTTCTATCAAGCGCGTGGAAGCATCTAACCAAAACACGTGACTGTAAACACCATTTATGATATCATATACAATTTGATGGTCTACTTACCGGAGGTAGAAGAGGTGGGGGTGTTGTTAGCTGAAAATCAATAGGCCTGACACCCGAACCAGAGGCTTCCATGGCAGTAGAATAGCACAGGGGAGCTCTTCATTACTGCATGTGTCGACAATTTTGATCAATGCATCCTTCCAGTGCTTACGTATGGTGCAGAGACGTGGACCTTAACTAAAAGAGACATACAAAGGCTGCAGGCAACTCAAAGCAGCATGGAGAGATGCATGCTTGGTGTAACCAGGAGAGATAAAAAGAGGAACTCGTGGATCCGAAAAATGACGAGAGTGGAAGACATCATGATCAGAGTTAAATCCCTGAAATGGCAATGGGCTGGACATACTGCCAGAAGGACAGACCATAGATGGACAGCCGAAATTTTAGATTGGATTCCAAGGGACAGGAAAAGACCCAGAAAAAGACCACATGGGAGATGGGTGGATGAAATTCGAAAATATGCGGGAGTCACATGGAGGAGACTGGCACAAGACAGACCGTTGTGGAGGAAACTTGGGGAGACCTTCGTCCAGCAGTGGATTGATAATGGTTGACAATGATGATGATGATGATACAATTTGAATATTTACGTACCATTCGTCCTGATCAAGCTAGGTATACTCAGCGAAAATATGGTCCACTTGAAAAAATAAATATTTGTGACAAACCACGTTGCATTTTCTTAATACATGTATTTTTTTATTTTTAAACTGCGGATTACCCTACGACTTGCATTTAAAATGCTGATTCCTAGCTTAGAGTAAGCGATTCTGTCAAACAGAACATCCATACCATACCTCAGGGTTCGAACAGATGAAGAGCAATACGATAAATCAGAAGGACTCCGCTTCTTTATCTCCAACTGCTGCCACTAAGCTCATTTCAAGCGCTACGCTCCATCTGTCTCAGCGTCTTCATTTATAACACATACCTATTTACCACGGAAAATGGTATTGTGTTAAAAGAAAAGCTTCCTCCTCTACAGTTGTTTCCTATTAGGTGCACAACTAAGTTTTAAAGCGTTTTAAGACAACTCAACGTGTAATTTGAGAGAAAACAACAATACCTTTACGAACCAAAATATGCTCCGTCATATCTATCACCATCCGCCATCGATCGGGCAGCTGACGGATTCAAGCCATGAAGAATTCTTCGTCGGGTGACGCGATGAAGTCGTCAACCCATTTTTGCACTTCGTCACATGTCCGGAACAGTACAGCAAGCAAACCATATTGCATCGATCGGAACAAATAATAGTCTGAAGGGGCTATTTCGGGACTATATGCCTGGTGCTCCAAAACTACTACACTTGAAAATACATCACGAGATCTTTCGAGACAGCACCCCGCCCCATCATCAGATAAAATACACTAAAAACAGATCCATGAGGAACGAGCATCATATACAGTCAGATGGTGATTCATGACGTAAGTAGTTGCTACAGCCCAGAATCAAGATGACAGAGCAGAGTTTACAAAAAAAAAAAAAACGGCTAGATGGTCTACTTACCGGAGGTAGAAGAGGTGGGGGTGTTGTTAGCTGAAAATCAATAGGCCTGACACCACGAACCAGAGGCTTCCATGGCAGTAGAATAGCACAGGGGAGCTCTTCATTACTGCATGCGTCGACAATTTTATAAATGAATAGGCTCTCGGCAAAAAATGTAGCTTGCTTGGTTTTCAGGTTTCCCAAATCTCTGTTCCACACCGGGGTGTAGGAACCACTAGCAGTGAGACATGACAGAGCAGTTGCCGAGGACCGGCATCGGACATTATATTTATGTCCTGGAGACTCTTGAGATTAGGTTTACTTACTAAGAATTCTCTCAAATCAGATTTCTATATCTCTGCGTCGCCAAATGATCGTAGTCCTCTTGTCTCTGCGTCGCCAAATTTATAAATGAATAGGCTCTCGGCAAAAAGTGTAGCTTGCTTGGTTTTCAGGTTTCCCAAACCTCTGGTGTCGTCCCACAACGGGGTGTGGGAACCACTAGCAGTGAGACGTGACAGAGCAGTTGCTGAGGACCGGCATCGGACATTATATTTATGTTCTGGAGCTTCTTGGGAATACGGTTACTTACTAAGAATTCTTTCAAATCAGATTTCTATATGTCTACTTCGCTAAATGATCGTAGTCCTCCTGTCACTGCGTTGCCAAATCTATAAATGAATAGGCTCTCGGGAAAAAGTGTAGCTTCCGTGGTTTTCAGGTTTCCCAAATCTCTGGTATCGTCCCACATCGGGGTGTGGGAACCACTAGCAGTGAGACGTGACAGAGCAGCTGCCGAGGACCGGCATCGGACATTATATTTATGTTCTGGAGCTTCTTGGGAATACGGTTACTTACTAAGAATTCTCTCAAATCAGATTTCTATATGTCTACTTCGCTAAATGATCGTAGTCCTCCTGTCACTGCGTTGCCAAATCTATAAATGAATAGGCTCTCGGGAAAAAGTGTAGCTTCCGTGGTTTTCAGGTTTCCCAAATCTCTGGTATCGTCCCACATCGGGGTGTGGGAACCACTAGCAGTGAGACGTGACAGAGCAGCTGCCGAGGACCGGCATCGGACATTATATTTATGTTCTGGAGCTTCTTGGGAATACGGTTACTTACTAAGAATTCTCTCAAATCAGATTTCTATATGTCTACTTCGCTAAATGATCGTAGTCCTCCTGTCACTGCGTTGCCAAATCTATAAATGAATAGGCTCTCGGGAAAAAGTGTAGCTTCCGTGGTTTTCAGGTTTCCCAAATCTCTGGTATCGTCCCACATCGGGGTGTGGGAACCACTAGCAGTGAGACGTGACAGAGCAGCTGCCGAGGACCGGCATCGGACATTATATTTATGTTCTGGAGCTTCTTGGGAATACGGTTACTTACTAAGAATTCTCTCAAATCAGATTTCTATATGTCTACTTCGCTAAATGATCGTAGTCCTCCTGTCACTGCGTTGCCAAATCTATAAATGAATAGGCTCTCGGGAAAAAGTGTAGCTTCCGTGGTTTTCAGGTTTCCCAAATCTCTGGTATCGTCCCACATCGGGGTGTGGGAATCCCTAGCAGTGAGACGTGACAGAGCAGTTACCGAGGACCGGCGTCGTATATTATATTTATGTTCTGGAGACTCTTGAGAATAGGGTTACTTACTAAGGATTCTTTCAAATCAGATTTCTATATAAGGTAAATTGACGATGTCTTGCTCTTCTGGACACACCCATTGGAATCGTTAACTACTTTTGCATAGACTGTGTCAGCACAATTTCCTACTATCAGGTTCACTGTTGAAGCCCAGGAGTCATATACCTTACCATTGTTAGATTTCCTCCTTCAACGCAACTCTGTAACTCATATACTGAAAGAATGAAATTATCTGTGTATCGCAAACCGACTTACATCCCTGTCATTATATCTGCTAGTTCTGCCGATGCCATGAAGTATAAATTGGCAACTCTGAACTAGATGATTCGGCGCGCTTACATACACTCATCCACAGCACGATTACGTCAAACTGAGTTACAAAAAATCTCATTCATAGCTTTTATGCACGGTTACGCTATGGACTGTGTGTATAAACAGACTAAGAATATACGACACTTAGCATTTACAACCATTTAGCGAGAATGTTGCCAGGGGAAATTTATTTGATCGATGAACCATCTCCCTTCAAGAACCCACATTCTCAAGAATGCCTGTAGAAGACACAACTTGGACTTTGGCGAAACAACTACCAATCTGTTCTCAATATTTAAGAAAGACCGCCACCCAGTTGCCGAGTATCAGAGGAGTGGCATGAACTGTATACCCTTCAGAGTAATGAACCATCTGTTGAGGGTCAAATGTGCATCGGCTCTACACTTAGGACGGCAGGAGTACGTGTGGATGAACATAAATATAATGTCCGATGCTGGTCGTCGGCAACTTCTCTGTCACGTCTCCCAATTATTGTTCCCACATTCCCATGTGGGACAATACCAGAGTTTTGGGAAGCCTGAAAGCCAAGCTAGCTACACTTTTTTGCCGAGAGCCTATTCATTTATAAATTTGACGATGCATGCTCTAACGAGGAGCTCTCCTGTGTTATTTCACCGCCATGGAAGCCTCTGGTTCGGGGTGTCAGGCCTATTTATGTGCAGCGAACTACCCCCTTCCCCCCCCCCCCCCACCTCAGCTCTCTCTGGTAGGTAGACCATCAAGCATTTTTTGGGGACTCTGCTTTATCACCTTGAGCCTGCGCTGTAGCAACTACTTACGCCATCGATCACCAACTGACTGTATATAATACTGTGTTCCTCATACATCTGTTTTTAGTGTATTTTACTTGATGATGGGACGGCTGCAGTCTCGAAAGATCCTGTGATGTATTTTTAAGTGTATATAGTCTTTTGTTACATCAAAGCTTTTATATCGTGAATATGCATACATCGCTAGCTTTTCAACATCGCGCAATGACTGCTTCGTTCCTCGAGGATATTATATACATTTGAATTTAGTAAGTATGTAACATGAGTCATTTATGAAATTTTCGTGCTTTGAAGAATTTACGCAATTCAATTTGTCACTGTAAATTATATTGCATTAATTTTTCAAAACATAAAAATTTTCCAGATCTTCTCCTTTAAAAATTCAACTGCGTTTTTCAAGGAGAAGAATACGTTTGGCGGTCATTTGGCGTAGTCAATCAAACAGAGTGGCAACAGGATAAGAGTGCGCATGTACAAGATTTCCTTTACAGAATTTCATGTATTTCTATAAAAGTCAGCCATAAAAATTTTCAAGGAAATAGGTGAGTTCGTCTTTGACTTCCTTCCGTTCTTTAGCTGTAATCAGGAACACCTGCAAAAATTAACTCAGATTATATTGCAATAGCATCGGAGCGAGAATTTTTCAAAATCAGCTGGAAAGGTAAGATAAATAAACTATAATTAAAATTAATGTACTGTCTACGCGAATTCTGCCAATTTGAAAACAATTTCTCATGTTAACTTCAAAATCTTGAATTTAGCAAAAATCCTTCATGATTTTCAAACTGATCGAGGACAGGTTCTGTCGGGAAAATAATTTTAGCAATTACCTTGAACTGTGCAGGCTGTGCTGAAAGTTAAATTTAATTTTTTTGTGTAATACACATCGCCGTTGGTATAGTACACGTGATGGAATGTCAGGCTTATTGAAACTGCTTCTGTGTCTACATAAATGGCATCTGACGTTAGTGCGGCCTTCAGCTGGTCCAAGTGAGAACAATACCTATACTAAGATTGATAGCGTTTGGTTGCTCAGCAGCAGCCCACAATACAACATTCCCTTTCATTCACACTATACACAAGCATTTCCTTCTTGAGATCCAGACTGGCCTTTGGAATGGTTGATGACTGCTCATCTGGTTTGCATCACGACCTTTTCCGCTAAACTTAAGAGTAAACTACCCATTTTAACACGCCTTCTGCAAAAAATAGTACATGCACTTTGACTGTTCGTTTGTTCTTCCATCTGTAGACACCATATTTCTGCAGCTATTAGTTCCATTAAAAAATTCTTTTTTTGTTGGAAAGCTTAAAATGTGAGAAAGATGTACCTTGCTTTCCGTTTTTTTGCCGATGCACAACTTTGCCGCCAGAGGGCGTAAACGCACATGCTATCGAATTCAAAATTCATTTTATTACATATATGTTTTTCTAATTATCTGACTGAAAAAATTTTTTCTTCCTAAGATAGTATAACTATACTAGTTATCCGAATTTATTGGCGTAGATGAAATAAAAGTTTCCAAGCTTACACACAACAATCAGATGGCTTTTTCAAGGATGGTAGACAGCAAACTGCAAACTGGATAATATGAACGTTTCAACAATATGAGCGCTTCAACAATTTGAACGCGGTGACTTGACTTGGCAATAAACGAAGAGATGCGAATGTAATTCAATAAAAACACGAGGCATCATGTTTGTTTTGCCAGCGGCATCCTTGTAGGAAAACAAAAGACATTAGCTATTTGAAGAACTGGTTCCTTCAAGTAACTCTAGCGAGACGCTATAATTGCAGGCCTCATTGTTGGTAATGATCTCTAATGTTTCCCGAATGGTAGTGGATTTAGGAGTAGAGTAGGAAGCTAATTTCTTTATGTCATCCCACATAGGATCAGCGGACTTGAACTGTACTTCTCTGGTTAGGGCCGTGGTTAATTTGTCGTTCTTTACGTCCCTCTTATACTCGTTGACTCTAATTCTAAATGAACGTTTGGTCATCCCAATGTAGTATCCCTTGGAGCCATTCGGATATTGTAGAGGAATGGCAAAAACACCTGCTTCGTTGGAAAGTGGGAGTTTGTCAGTATTCCGCTTAAGCATAGCATAGAAAGATGTCGGAAATCTTATACCGACACCGAGATTCACCTTCCTGAGCGCGTTCTTGAGTTTATAGGAAACATTTGGTACGTAAGGAATAGAGCCCAGATAGCGTAGCCGCGGCTTGGAAAGATTGGCATGCCTAGTTGAAATCAAAGCTGGGAAACTTTGATTTCATCTACGCCGGTAAATTCGGATAACTAGTATAGTTATACTATCTTATGTGTAGTTGGTGTGTAGTTCCTTGCATTATTATTCTTTCTTCCTTTCGATGCCATTTACAACATAGACAATTTTGGGTAAAGTTTCTTTTGCAAGTAATGCATTGATTTCCCGCTAGGTGGTGTAAGCGTAAATTTTGATATTCTTGATATCCCTGCTACTAAAAACCCGATTTCAAAAACAATTTCTGAATCGGATAAAGCTCCTGTTGGAAAATGTTCTACATACAATTTCTGATTTTTGGTAGAGAACCGTTTGGCCACCAAAGGCCGCAAGCGTTTATTTCTCTTTTTGATGCAAATGGAGCAAAATCTGAGTTTCTGAAAATACAACTGAAGAAATTCTGTCATGAACCGATACCGCTTACCTCGAAAAACCTTTTGAGAATAACTTCTGCTTAAATTAACTCATAGTTTTTTCCGCCAAAGTGTGTAGATGTACACTGAAGAGCAATTGAATTAGAGATACCTGTCTAGTAACGTGTAGCACCACCTTTCGCCCTGATGACCGCGGCGATTCGTGTCGGCATGGACTCGACTAGACACCGGAAGCGTTGGGAAGCCATACGGATCCACGACCCCTTAACAAGCTCCCACGGTTCACGAAGATTTGACGAAGGGAGTCAGAGCCTCAAACATCTCTCCCGATGGAATCCCAGATGTGTTCGATGGGATTGAGGTCAAGTGACCTAGCTGGCCAAGGAAGCGAGGTCACGTCGGTGGAACGTTCATCCAACCATTCGGATACAATTCGGAAGCGATGGCACGGTGCATTGTCTTGTTGCAGGATGAGGTCCCCAGTGGGATGTTGAAGACGCACAAACGGGAGCAAATGGTCGTCCAGGATATCCCGGTAACGTTGACCTGTGACGGACGATGTCACACGTACCAGGGGTTCCATTTCAGTCCACATAAACAGTCCCCAGACGAGAATTCCAACCCCACCAGCTAGAACAGTACACTGCGGGCAAGAAGGATCCATCGCTTCATGTGGTTTGCGCCGTACTCGTGTCCTGCCATCCGCATGTACCAACGTGAATCTTGACTCATCAGTCCAGGTAACATTTTCCTACAGATTTAGGGTCCAGTGGCGATGTTTTCGCGCCCATGCTGATCTTGCACCCTGTGATGTGCGGTCAGCAGCGGAACCCTCGTGGGACGATGGTTTCTGTACTTCGTAGCGAGGAGATGGTTCTGGATGGTGTGGCTGCTTACACGTTTTTGTGCACCAGCGTTAAATTGCCGAGTGATTTCTTGCACTGTGGCCCGTCTATCCGCTGTTACAATGCTAGGTAGCCGACGATGACCCCGCTTATCCACATGCTCTTGTCCACGGCAGTTGGCCCTTGCAGGGATGGTTTTACCGAATTCGATGTACTCACGGTGCACCCTTGACACAGTGGCTCGTGAAAATCCCAGTGTCTGCACGACTTCCGAGATGGAGTGACCCATTCGTCGGGCCCGACGATTTGCCCACGATCAAATGCGCTTAGATCCTTCGTCTTAACCATACTGCGTCCGACTCTTACTGATTCTCGTCGCACCACTCCTTATATTGTCGGATCGCTTCATACGTCATGTCGTTTCTGTTTACAGGGCCGCCCACAGCGTCACGTTTGCATAACACCAGCTGTCTCTAGTTCAATTGCTCTTCAGTGTATATCTTATTTTTGTAGATATCTCTGTATTTGAAAAATTCTTTATAAATCAGAGAAAGTTTCCAAAGTGAAATCTTTTGCATATAATTTCAATTTTTTAACGCTTAAGTGTGCCACTAGAGGGCGTAAGTTCACGTTTCCGTTAACAGCATGTTTTATGAAATATCTGCGGGACTAGAAACCCGACTGAAAAAAATGCTTTCTCGGTCAGGTACTACTAACTCTGAAAACATTTTATGTGTATTTCCTTCCCAAAATAATGTAAAATTTTCCTGCTAGAGGGCGCAAATGTTTGATAAGTTTTTCTCGATATCTCTACTTCTAAATGTCCGATTCAAAAAAATCATTTAACACCGGATACCCTTTACCTTGCGGAACACTTTAAGCTTGTACTTGCTAAGTTTTTTGTAGTTCGCAGTTCTGCAGCTAGGTGGTGCTTGTGTACTTCTGTTTCTAAAAACCTTATTGAAAAATTCCTTTTTTACTGTATGCCATTCGCTACAATGAAGATGGGGAACGTTACTGTCTTTAAACAATGCACGGCTTTCCTGTAAAGGGCAAAACCTTTTTCTCGCTATTTCTGCTTTCGGGAGAAGTATTTGAAAAAAATATTTTTCCGTATCGTAGCTTTTGCTATAAAGAATACTTTTCGCATATATTACATTTCTTCTTTATGTAAAACTCTAGGAGACGTAGAGTTATATCATGTTTCCTTCTGTATTTCTTCCTTTAACTATTCAATTTGAAAATCTCTTTGTCTCTGATGTCTGATATAAGAAACATTTTGTGCACTATTTGTTAAATTTCATAACATACCTTTTAGCCGCTGGTGGTAGCAAGAGGCTGTTTCCGGATAATTTATTGATTGTACTAATCAGGTTGATTTTTCTTAACAGATTCCTTGACTAAGAATAACTGATGCATTTTATTCGTGTCGGAAAGAGTTCAAAAGACGTTCTCATTGGAACCGAAAATATGTGTGATTTTTCTTGTTTATCTCTTATTTTCTGAAATGAAATTTTTTCATTCCGTTAGTGGTCAGTACATCAAAAAAGATATGCTGCCGAGAAAATGTTCTCACTAAATAGTGCGGAACCCAAACATCGAGGCGATTCACAAATCCAAGCTATGCCACATGCAATTCGAAGGGTCGGTTGGATGTGTGCAGTGTGTGCGCAGTTGCTCGGGTCGTGTTGTGTGGATTGTATTAAGCTAACGCAGGGGTTCCCAAACGTTTTGAGACCGCTCCGCCCTTCACATGTCACATTTTCCATGCGAAACCCCTGTACCCAAAAATTAAAAAAAAAAATATTGCCCAAATTCGAGTTTGTGGTATATTTGTTTTAAAGAAAATAGTAATTTACATTACTAGTTTGTATTCTTTTTAATGTAACAATACAAATTTAGAATAGAATTACAGAACTGAACGAGAAGAAATTGATGAGAATATTTTCACAATGGTAACATTCCGCATTTGTTTTTCACACTTTTACTGTTATTTTAGAAGCTACCTAACTGAAGTATATTTGCGTCTTAATGGGATGAGGAAGCTTGTTTCTCGTCACAGTAAAAATCGAATTTGGGGACAATGTTCGATACAGCTACGCGGATCTTTCAACGTTAACTTTGCTTTTATATCGGGATTTTATTATCGCCAGAGCTGAAAATTCTGCCCCGAAAAAGGTAGGATGTGGCAAAGGGGAGAATTACTCTCACGGCTTTCTTACTCAATTCTGGGTACTCCTTTGCCACACTGTTCCAAAACTGTGGCCGAGTTCCGGAAAAGAATGTCATTTTCAATGTGGAGTCTGAAGAAATGTCTATTCACTGTTCCTGCTCAGCAGTAGTGAAGGTTGATGATGGATCTGTTGTAAAAGGGTCTGTAAGCCACTTGTGTTCATCTGCTTGTGCAGGAAAATATTTGTCAAATTGAACGTTGAGTTGAGATAAATGTTCCAAAATCCCCGATTTCAATTTCGCCTTCAATAGCATCTGGTTTTCTTGTGTACAGATGTGTAACGTAGGAAAACTTTCAAAATCACCTGCTTTAGTATTGAACTCAGATGAAGGAAGCGCTTTCACAACAAGAAAAATGTGTTTTCTTTTTTCTTTAACATTCTTTCTTACAATTCCTTTTTTAAAATATGTATACGTCTTGAAAATTTGCATGTTGCGTTTCACTATAAATTTTAAGTTTAAATTTTTTCTTTATAGTCTCGACGCGGCAGACCAAGACAGGCGACGTCCTGGGGCGCCGCAACGCACAGATTGGGAACCTCTCTGCTAACGCATTGATTTTCTCGCCTTCAGCTTCAATCGATATTAGAGAGCGAGTCAGATCTGTGAGTTAGTAATCAAGACGAAACTTTGCAAACCATTACCGATACAGCCCATAACTTTTGCATCGTATTTTTAGCACGTCTTTTGTAAAAAAGATCTTGCTTATGATACCTGTTTGTCCGTTCGTCAGTCAGTGAACACGATCTCTGCAACTATTAACCCGATTTGAAAAATTCTTTTTGCATTGGGAAGCCTCAAATGTGAGAATGACGATCCCTGCATTCCGGGCTTTCGGATGCACGACTTCGCCGCTAGAGGGCGTAAACGCAGATGATATCGAATTCAAAATACATTTTATTGCATATATTTTGCTCTAAATATTTGATTTAAAAAAAAATATTTTTTCCTTTCGATGCCATTTATGCTAAGTACTACTCAGGCCCAGTTTCTTTTCCAAGTAATGCATAGATTTTCCGCTAGGAGCTCAAAAGTTGCGTTTTCTCCGATATCTCTGCTCCTAAAGGTCCGATTTGAAAAAAATCTTCTTGCATTAGGAACAGCTCCTTATGTGAAATGTTTTGCATAAAACTTCTAATTTTTGGTAAGGAATGGAGCGGAAGTGTTCATTTCTGCTTCTGATGTATTTGCAGCTAAATCTGAGTTCCAGGAAACTCGATCAAAAAAATTCTTTCGTAGACGATATCGTTCACCTCGGAAAACCTTTTGAGAATGCTTTCTGCTTAAAATATCGCTTTGCTTTACCGCGAGAGATCGTAGCTGTATATCTTATTTTTATCAATATCTCGGCTTCTAAGGGTCTGATTTGAAAAATTATTTTTTAGTTGGAGAAAGTTTCCAATGCGAAATGTTTCTCATATAGTTTTTAAAAATTTCAAGTAAGGCATAGGTTTTCCGCTAGAGGGCTTAAGGATAAATTGCGATTTCCCGCTATCCCTGCTTCTAAAACTCCGATTTGAAAATTCTTCCTGCATTCGATACAGCTCCTGATGGGAAATGTTTTGCATATAATTTATAATTTTTAATAAGAATGATTTGGCTATCGGGAGGCGTAACTGTCTCTGATGCATTTGCAGTAAAGTCAATGATTCTGAAAACTCGAATTGAAGAATTTCTTTCGTGAACTGATTCCGCTCCCCTTGGAAAGACTTTTGAGAATACTTTCTTCTTAAAATAATGCACAGTTTTTTCTCCAGGGTGCGTAGATGCATAACTTATTTTTGTCGATATCTTTGCTTGTGAGAGTCCGATCTGTAAAATTCTTTCTTTGTTGAAGAGTGTTTCCGCTGAGAAATGTTTCTCATGTAATTTCAAATTTTTCTTAACGCACAAGTTTGCCACTTGAGGGCGTAACTTGATGTTTCTGCTTATAGCAATATCTGCAGAAAACCCGATTTAAAAAATTCTTTTTCGGTTTGATACTAACTATGAAAAGTCTTTGGGTGTATTTTCTCCCAAAAATTATGCACAATTTCGCCGTTAGGGGCGCAAATGTTTAATCTGTTTTTCTTAATTTTTTTCCCATCTAAATGTGCGATTTAAAAATATGTTTCGACACCCGATGCCATTTACCTTCTGGAACATTTTAGGTTAGTATTTGAGGATTTTTATGGTTCACAGTTCTGTCGCTAGGTGGTGTTTGTGTTCTTCTGTTTGCAGCTGCATCTCCACTTCTGGAAACCATATTGAGAAATTTCTTTTTTACTGTATGTCATTTGCTGCAACACAGATGTGGAGCATTATCCTGTTTAAAAAACGCATAGATTTCACTCTAGGGGACGTAAAGATCAATATCGCCGCACCGGTGGCGCAGTGGTCTAAGCGATGGCCTCTGATCATTCGTCTGAAAAGGTTCCGGGTTTGAATCCCGGTGAGGCATGGATGTTGTGTTTGTCTTACGGCATTGGCTCTCTCCCTTTCCCAGAACCAGTGACCCTAAGTTAGGGACGGGCGACTGCTTGAGCTCACGGTGGTCGTTAAACCTCCAATAAAAAAAAAAAAAAAAAAAGAAAAGATCAATATCTTTTTTTAGGGGGGGGGGCTATCTTTGCTTCCGGGAGAAGTACATGAAAAGTTCTTTTTTCCTAGCTTTTTCCACGAAGAATATTTTTCGCCTATTTTCAGTTTTCCCATTGCGCAAAATTTTTCCGCTAGGAGGCGTAGATTTATATGTGTGTCCTTCCATATTTCTTCTTTTAACTGTCGGATTTGAAAATCTGTTTGTCTCCGTTTTTCTACTAAAAGAAACTTTTCGTGCTCCATTTCTTAATTTTCGTAACATACATTTCAGCCGTTGGTGGAAGTTTTCTGGATGTTTTATCAACTGTAGAAATCCGGTTGTGTGATTTTTCTTCTAACCGGTTGCGTTGACTTTGAAAAATTTAACTCGCATCAGAAAGGATTCAAACGACATGCTCATTCTCATTACAACCGAAGGTTCGGTGTCATCTTTCTTGTTATTTCTAATACAGGCAGATTTGTGACTCAAAGTAATAAAAACAACAACTCCACGTAAACATCAGTCCTATTCTCGTGATGTAGGACGAGATAGACGAATGACGTCTGCATCCTCGTCGATAGATGAAGACGGGAAATGAACATGTGGTTAACCAAACATGATTTTATAAGAAGTTTGTTAGGCTTTCAATTAGAGGGGTCCGGTAGCATGAAGTATCTGTTCACCGCTACGGATCCCGTAGAACGGGGAAATGTTAAGACTTGTTGCAGTTTGAAGGGAGAATGTTTATCTGTGTGAGGAAGCCAAGGACCAGGTTCCCAACGACCGTTGCTTGTAGGCAATTCATCGTAGTGAAATTGTAATGAAAATGGTTCCGAAGACGGTGTCCGAAAGGGAGACTTCCATTTTTCGATAGTCGAGGTTGAACGTACGTTGGCACGAACTGTCAGAGACAACTGACAGGTCACGGTCTCCTCTTTAACATCAAACAAGAAAGATCAAACAAGAAAGATCAAACAAGAAAGATGCCCAGAGAACTACCTCCGAACATACAGTCCAGCCGACGACCATGCGGATGTTCATATGAGCATTTTGACTGACGGTCATCGGCAGATCCTACTGGAGGGTGGGTGTCACGAATCTTGAATAATTCGGGAATGTAGAGGAACGTAGGATTCGTCTGTCACGGCGAGTGCTTTGCTCCGTCGATCAACTCCAAGACGTCATTCTGTCCATCTGGTATAAAATACCTGAGGACACATTTCGCGTTCTAGTTGAGTCGCTACCATGCCGAGTGAGAATGGTTATCGCAGCGAGAGCGCGAAAGGTGGTTTCTAGGAGTTGTAATCTAGGTGATTTAAATGTTGCTGCCCATGAGCGTATGTAAAGGTTAGTATCATTTTCTTTCTTCTCTGAAACGTTCTGGATTCGGAGCGTTTAGGGACCATACCTAATCATAGCGCTGTAAGGCAGCGCTGGTGAACAAGTCATACGAAGCACTAGCTACTAATCATTCGTCCGATATGGGTCAAGGCTCGAATCCCTGTGAAGCGTGGATGGTGTGTTTGTCTTACGGCACTAACTCCCTCTCTTCCCTGGATCTAGTGGTCCCCAAACTGGAGACGAGCGACGGCTTATAGTCTATAGAGTTGTCCACAGTGATCGTTAAACCTCTAAACAAATTAAAAATAGCGTTTTAAATTTCTTAGTGCCATTAAGTTACGCCATTTGCACTTACTTGTTCATTTTGAAATCTTTCATTTCCTCAAACGAATGCCACTGAGACATTTTTTTAAGTTTAACGACCACCGTGAGGAACTCAATGGGTTATAAGCAGTCACTCGTTCCTAATTTAGGGTCACTGGTTCCAGCGAAGGGAGAGAGAGCTAGTGCCATAAGACAAACACAACATCAATGCCTCAAGGAACCCGGACCAATCTCGGAAGAATGTCCAGAAGCCTGCGTTACCGGGGTGGCCATCTGAGACTCAAACAACAGGTTAGCAGCTTACCCCTAACTGCAAGCCAGCTCCAGAAATCACTTCGAGCTGCTTCTGCTGTCACAGTGTGCATATCAGGCGGTACGAAACCGTCTTCACGAGTACGGACTCAGAGCAAGGAAACAGCTGATAGCATCGATATCAGCTCACCATCGTCAAAGATGTACCTAGGTCCAACCGTAAATGTCATGGATTACAGAAAGGCACGATGTACTTTTCACAGACGAATCACGTTTTGCTGTTTATCCTGATACTCTACGAGGACACATATGCAGGAGACCAGGCACATGAATATAACCGCACTATGTGCGGTCCGTCCGCCCTTACCAATGGCACTCAATTCTGGTCTGGGCAGGAATGTGTTTTAAAAGCCGTACTTCGTTGCATATTTGTCATGGCAATATGAATGCCTGAATTTAAGAAACGAGATCTTTGTACCCATTGTGACACTGTTCCACCCTGCTATTGGACATGCATTCAGTTTTCTCTATTACAATGTAACCAGTCGCCGTGCCTGGAGAGTCATGGGATTGAATCGTTCATGGGATTGAATCGTTTAAATGTTCTCAATAGGATTAAGGTCAGGGGACCTCCAAGGTCCCCTGACCTTAATCCTATTGAGAACATTTAAGACGCTGTACAGTGGCGTTTGGATATGCACGTTCAATACCCCAGTACACGGGTAGACCTCCTTAACTTGTTGCCTCTGATATGGGGCAAGCTGCCTCAGACACTCATCAGTAATGTCATTGCAAATATGCCTTGTAGGTCTCAAGAAGTTCTTCAACACAGAGATGGTTTTACCTGGTATTGAAATCCTGAGGCATGGACGTTCTCTGAATTTACCAGTTGGTCTATATTGCTGTACTACCTTGTTGTGTGCAGAAATTGCACAATAAATTGTTTTTGTAAACGCATTCTTTATCGTTTGTGTTACGTAGCCTCACTGATATTATTTCAATGCGTGTTACTTGAGTTAGATATATACATTCTTCATTTCATGCAATAGCACTAACAATGCGGGTCCACTTATGACGTTCCGTTCTTCGTCCACGGCAAGGCAACTGAGCTAGAAGGTTAATGCCTCTACTTGGCGCTAGTTCTGTTCTTTATTCAAACAGTCTCAAGGCAAAATAGCTAAATTGCTAATAACTCTGCTCGACACTTTTTGTAAAGTTCTGTTGTTTATCCACACCGATCTCAAACCAAATGACTTTATTCGGCGAAGTGAAGTTCCACATCCGCGCGGTCTCAGGGCAAAGCAGATGAATCGCTCATGCCGCTACACGAAGCTCGTAAAGTTCAGTTATTCATTTACGGAAGTACCCAGACAATTATCTGTACTTTGTGTGAGTTCTGATTTTCATCCACATCGACCTCAAGGTAACACAACAAAGTGGCTAATGACTGTACTGGAGACAAGTATTAAAGTTAAAAAGTTTGCTTCAAATTATTTGTATTCGAGATATAGCTAATGACTCTCCTCGGCACAAGTATTCATGTTGAAAAGTCTGTATCGAACAATCTGAGTTAAATATATACACTCATTGTCATAAAAATCCGAGCACCAAGAAGGAGGCGTGGGATTGAAATGATATTTTAGTAGTGAGATGGTACATACCAAGGACAGAAGAGATTACAATATCACAACAGCAGGACGATTTCTCGCAGACAAGCGGTACATATTCCGGTCAACGTTAGTACCGCCTCGTGTTCGGACACATGCGATGATACGGTCCGGCATGGAGTCAGAGACGTCGTATGCTATTCTGGACCAGACTGGCCCACACTTCTTGCAAATGACGCTCTAAATCACGAACACTGGTCATCTTGGAAAATGGCTCCGGGTCGCCCCGCCAGGAAAGGCAGCACATGGGGCTGCAGGATTTCCTATACGTAGCACTGCGCTGTCAACGTCCGTCAGATCACTCCGGGGGAAGTCCGGCTCTCATACGCGATGACTCCCCAGACCATCACGCCAGCAGTTCGGGAAGTGTGCCGCTGTACAGTGAGGATGGGATTGTAGCGCTCATCTGCTGTCCTCCGCATTCTGAAACGGGTTCGTCCGTTCCCATACAGAAGCGAGATTCGTCGCTGAACACTACACGTTGTCAGTCCTTAGTATTCCACATTGCTCGCTGCTGACACTACTGCAATCGACGCCGACGATGGTCAGGTGTTAACGGCAGAAAACGCAAGAGCCGTCAAGAGCTCAGAACCGCATCCGCCAGGCGTCTGGAAATGGTTCTGGCGGAAACAGGAGTCCCTTGTGCAGCAGCCGCCACATGTCTCTGAATATAGGACAAGGACGTCGTTGCATCTGTGCGTGCCGCTCTCACGATCCCACGGTCCTCTCTGCTGAGGGTGTGTCTGGATCGTTCAGAGCCAGTCCGTCGTGTCCGCGTGCCTTCCTGTGCCCATTGCCCCCAACACGATCGCACCGTACTGTCCGACGGGGCCCAAATGTCTCCCGAATCGGGGCGCCGGCCGCTCTGCCTTTTTCATCCCGACGATACGGCCTCGTTCAAACTCCGTCAATTGCCCGTACGCACATCTACTGTGGCTCCTTGGCATGTCTATCACTCGGGGATCTCACCTGACTCTTACCCTGTACTTCAACACGAAAGTGGAGTACCCTGCGCGGCACCTTATAAGCCCCAATGATTGCGATTGCAAGCTCCGGTCTTGGACGTGCGAGCATGCGGAATCGTGCAAAGCTTTCATCATTTGCATGCCTACCCACCCCCTAGCTGTTCATCGAGTTTCGCGTTAATCGCACCGTTTGTTTCTTGGTTCACGGGTTTTTCTCAGGTAGCACACTCTTACAAATTAACGTAGGCGCGACGCTGTGCCAACGTATTCTATTCTTAATCTGGTAGGCCAGACGTTATCGTTGAATGGTGACGTAAATCCAACGATTTTTGAGTGTGGGAAATCCGATCAGAGTCAAGCGCGACCTAAACTCCAACCAGTCTCCCTGTGAGTCATCAGCATGGAGGGAGGCTACGACTGAAGCAACATGTAGGCAACTCTTGTTCAACATTCTTTGGTTCAAGCATTGTTCGTTCACAGAGCACGTGCTAACTGGAACTTTCATGAAGGTAGAATAAATCTTGTTAGATTTTCTGCATGTTATTATTACACATAAAATAATTTTAAAATAGCTCTTGATAAAGTGCGATGGCATATTTTTTATAGATGTTGCATTTTTATTTCTGCTTTATTTCTGCAGCACTGAAATGAATTTTTGAAGCTAAGTACATCGTGTCTAAAATAATTAAAAAATCTGCTGTTGTTCATCCTACGAATATGTTTTGTTACGTGCACCAAGTAAAAAAAACGATGAACGTGATGGATGAGAGTCGTTTGGGCTATTTGTTTAGCGATATCAGAGCGAAAAATGTAAATAGGTAAGTTTGTTACAACATAATTTTTTAGTGACAAGAAAGTAAGTGTGTTTAAACTACTGGCTAGTTACAAATGACAAATTAACTAGAATATTCACTCAGATATGATATGAGCACGTGAGTTTGTGTAAAGGAGAGACGAATATTCCCATAATTCAAAATTTAATATTCCAGAATTTCAGCACTGTTATCTCAAAATATGATGTGCGTTCAGTAAAAATTGCAAACATAAACATTGCAGTAAATTTTAGGTTATGCTGTAAACTGATTTAACTGATTTAAGTTGCATACTTTTATACTGTTAACGGTAGTATAAATCTTGATAGTTATTTTTTTTGTGTTGTCACTAAAACAACGAGGCACAATATCAACACCTTTGCATGAAAACTGATTTTGGTATTTTATGATGTTTTACACTGACTTTTTCTGTCAAATGTTTTTGAAGAGCCTAACCCTAGACTTGTATTAGGTTTGATCAAATGGTTAACACTAGTTCCTTTTTTTTTTTTTGTTTTCTTTTTTTTTTTTGCTGTGGTGGCCTGGATGTATATTGTCAAAATAATATTTTTGATAGTAAACATCATTAAAAGTTATATGAATTTATGAAAACAGCACAATTTCACAACTGAATGTAGCCAGAATATTTTCACTTGTGAAATATTAGTTTTTACCTGTTAAAAACGTTTATACCAAACAGTGGTCCTGATTTTCATGATCAAAATGAGAATGCAGAGTACATTGATGAAAATAAAATACATAACGGCTTTATGAAACATTTAAGTTCATGAAGATCCTTTAAAAAGGACAGTGAATGCTTAATGTTAGGATCTCTAAATTTCTTAACTTTTAATTGGAAAATTGCATGAATTTGTCCTTTATGAAAAATAAACAAATTGCGAGAAACTTACAAACTTACATCTCAAGAAATCTTCTTGCACAATTGCACATGTTCTCCTGCTTCAGATCACTTGAAAAAAAACAGTCTGTTCCCTTTGCTGTTTTTCAAGGGTTTTTTCACATTTTCCTGATCATAATTGATCTCAGGAGATGCTACTCAATATTCTACAAAATGTCCTGTATATCTGGTATTTATTTGAGAGATGCTTTGTGCTAATTGGTTCACAGAGGTATTTCTAAAATTCTTTATTTCATTTTCTCCTAGAACAGTAAATTTTTTTCAATGTATATTCAACCAAGAAAGTACAAAAACTATCTAATTTTAAAAATAACAAAATTTAGACGTAACATTTCTTTTTTTCATATTGTTTATCAGTTTTTAATATGTATGAGGTATCTTGTTCCACAAACTGCATTGGAGAGTTAATGTAATTGTTTTAAGTTAGTGTATCCTGATGCTATATTAAATGGCTGATATTTAAGTATATATATCTGGGGTTTTGCGCATCAAGGAATTATATGTTATGAGTTTCCCTTCCTTCTTGTGTTTCCACTTCAGCGACCGTTGTGAAAATCCAATTATATCCAGCAGTTAGACTGGCAGGTGTAAAAGCGCATAGAGTCCTTGATCACTATCTCACCATAAAACTTAGATGAACACTGTGCTTTTAGAGAATGTATCATTAATTTCTAGCAGTTTTTACTTTTCATATGTGTTTTAGTATGGAATACGTCATTGATAATATTTTTAGCTTAATAAGTGAAAATTAGAATTTCAATTTTTTTTCAGGTTTATATCAGTTGTGATTGTTGTGTTGTATTTTAGCAGTGCAATTTCAAAAATTTTATTTGACATATGGGTAATATATGGGTTAAATTTTATTTAATTGCACGTGTGCACATTTTTTCTTTCTTTTGCCTTTCAGTAGTGTTAAAAGGTAGACCCTCATTCTGCAAAATGTGATCTACTTTGAATGCGATTCTTATCTCTCAGTGTCATGTGACACCACTGTAGTTGAATTTTCCGGATCTTCGCAGAAATCAGTGGTTTCCCGTATAAGTATGGGACATCCAATACGAATCCTCTTACGCATTGTTCGATGAGATATGGTTCTGCAACAGGCTTCTTTGAATGCTTAGGTCAATTGTTGCGCACGGAAATTCTTGTTACTATATACAAGCGTTCTCGGACGACGGCGATCTCATTCCTGACAGATTATCGTCGCGCCATCGTGAATACTATCAATTGCTACTAATATCACACCTATCCGATTGTCTCCCCGCATTCCCTGATCCATGGGGGAGGAAAGACAATCGGAAGAGTGATATTAATTAATATTAATTTCGATGTCCGTCAAGCTCGTTTTAAATACATCCGGCCCCCATTAGTGTCCAACGCCTCCTCAAAACTTTAAAAAATTTTGTCATGTGAGGAAGAAACGTGAAAGATGACCCCGAATTTTCGGTTGTAGTCTTTTGAATCTTTTCTGAGGCAAATTAAATTTATCAAATTATTCAAAGTCAATGGAGCCTGTTAGAAAAAAAAAATCAATCGAATTTCTACAATCTATAAAACAACCAGAAAAAGAAACACCTACTTATTTCCACTGGCGGCTAAAAAGTATGCAACGAAAACTAACAATTGGCGCACAAAAGTTTTCCGTAGCAGAAGGAAGGTATCAGAAACAAACACATTTTCAAATGGAACAGAACAAATAAAGAAAGAGACATAACATAACTGTACTCCTTCCAGACGAAGAATTTTGCGTAATGGAAAAGTTAAAAATAGACAAAAAATATTCTTCATGGATAAAGCTACGCTAAGGAAAAATAACTTTTCAAATACGTCTGTCGGAAGTAAGGACAGCGAGAATAAGATTTTGACGTTTACGCCCCCTTGCGGGAAATCTGTGCATTATTTAAAGGGGATAACACTCCACATCTTTATTGTAGCGAAAGGTCTGCGGTAAAAAGGAAATTTCTCAATAGGGTTTTTACAGGCGTATACAGCTGCAAATATAAGTACACAAACACCACCTAGTGACAAAACTGTGAATTATAAAACCATTCAAATACTAGCCTAAAGTGTTCCACGAAGTAAAAGACATCCGGTGTTGAAAGAATGTTTTAAATCGCACATGTTGAAGCAGAGATATTGAAAAAAAAAACCAGATTAAACAGTGCCGCCACCTAGCGGAGAAATTGTGCATCATTTTTAGGAAGAAAATACATACAAAGAGTTTTGTAGTAGTATCAGCCCGAAAATAATTTTTTTTATTGGGTTTTTAGTCTCGCAGATGTTGCTGTAAACAGAAATGGGAACCTAGGCATTTTAATGGCGCACTTGTGCGTTAAGAAAATTTTGGAAGAATATGAGAAACACTTCGCACCGGAAACGTTCCCCAACAAAGAAAGGATTTTTCAAATCGGTCTCATAGACGCAGAGATATCGACAGAAATAAGATATGCATCTACGGCCCTGGCGGGAAAACTATTAGCTATTTTAAGCAGGAGATATGGTGAAGAGGTTTTCCGAGGTGAGCGGTATGGGTCCACGAAAAAATGTTTTCAGTCGAGTTTTCAGAAGCTTAGATTTTCTGCAAATACGTTAGAAGAAGAAATAGACACCTACTCTTGGCCAAGCCATTATTTACCAAAAATAAGATATTACATGCAAAACATTTCCCAACAAGAGCTGTATCCGATGCAGGGAGATTATTTCAATCGGGCTTTTAGAACGAAATATATCGAGGAAAACGGAATTTAACTTTATGCTTCCTAACGAAAATCTATCCATTACTTGAAAAAGAAACTGTACCAAAATTAGCCTTCAATATAAATGGTGTCGAATTGGTAAAATAATTTTTTCAATCGAATATTTAGAAGCATATGGGATAAAATGTATTTTGAATTCAATACCATCTGCACTTACGCCCTCTAGCGGCGAAGTTGGCCATCGAAAAAAAAACGTTATGCAAGAATTATCATTCTCACATTTCAAGCTCCCCAATGCAAAAAGCGAACTAATAGTTGTAGCGATATGGGCTCCACAGACGGATGAACAGGCGGACGGACAAAGAAACCGAATTTTCGGTTGCAATGAGAACGTCTTTTGAATCCTTCCTGATGCTTATTAAGCTTATGCTATCAAAGTTATTCTAAGTCAATGGAGCCGGTTAGTAAAAAACTACAACCGGATTTCTACAATGAATAAGACATCCAGAAGTAGAAACAGCTACCTACTTCCAGCAGCGGCTAAAAAGTATGTTACGAAAATTAAGAAATGGCGCACAAAAAGTTTCTCATCGAAGAAGGAAGGCATGAGACAAATGGGTTCTCAAATCGAGCAGTTAACAGAAGAAATAGAAAGAAACATGATATAACGCTACGCTTTCTCGATGAAGAATTTTGCATAATGGGATAGTTGAAAATAGGCGATAAATTTTCTTCATGGAAAAAGTTATGCTGAGGAAAAAGATCTTTTCAAATACGTCTTCCGGAAGCAGAGATAGCGAAAAAAGTGGTATTGACCTTCACGCCCCTAGAGGGAAACCTGTGCATTATTTAAAGAAGGTAATGCTCCACATGTCTATTGTACGGAATGGCATACCGTAAGAAAAAATTTTTTGTTAATATGGTTTTAGAAGCGTACATACAGCTGCAAACATAAGTATACAAACACCACCTAGTGACAGAACTGTGAACTATAAAAGAGTTGAAACTTTGGCTACGAATAAGCCATCTGCGGAAGTCCCAGATCAATTTCTTGCTGTTGAGTAAAATGATGTTTCAGATGTTGAGAATGATGTTTCCCTCATGGACAACATCGTGAATATGGAGGACAGTGTGATATCTTATGATGTTCATTTTGAATCCATGGATATTATCGTGTGTACAGAGTACAGTATTATTATACCTCATGCTGTTTCTGATAATGCTCATGATGACCCCACGAAAAACATCGTGCAAACGGAGGGAAGTGTGATACCTCATGCCATTTCTTATGTTCATCGTGAATCCATGGACAATATCGTGCATACGAAGGACAGTGCTGTACCACAAGCTGTTTCTGTTGATGCTCATGTTGATCCCCCGAATAACGTCGTGAATCCGGAGGACACACGTCATGTTGTTGTTTTTGATGTTGATGAAAATCTCTTCGTCGACACAGTTGAAGCAGTTGGAGCCCCCTCTAAAGTCTTAACTTTTACAGTCCATTCTGCATCTGGGAACACGGTAGTACCTGTTGTGCGTTTGAAACTGTCACCGAGACGCATAAAAGAAAAACACCGTAAGTGTGTCTAAAGAACAAGGGTCTAGATCAGTTGAACAACCCTCAAGTCGGCTTCGTAAATCATCTATAACGAAGTAAATTTCTCCGTCATTTTTATCCGCGCCAGGATTCGAACCCGGATCTCCTCATTCCGGCATAAGTTGCTCTACCAATTGAGCTACGCGGAGGTTTGTTCTGACTCCAATCTGCCTTTATGTCGTGTGCGTCCTTCTGGCAGGTACGTCACATCTCCTGGTACGTTACATCATCTCCTCCTTATTTTTTTTTTTTTTTTTTTTCGAAGTGCTGGAGAAGGGATTCTCTTATTTTTCCTATCTCGCGGTGTGGAAAGAACATCACACCAATGCGAGATTTTGAACGGTCGGGTCATCCGGATAGTTCGGGCGCCATTATAACGAAGTAAATTTCTCCGTCATTTCTGTCCACGCCAGGATTCGAACCCGGATCCCCTCATTCCGGAATAAGTCACTCTACCAATTGAGCTACGCGGACGTTTTATTCTGATTCCTATCTGCCTTTATGTCCTGTGCGTCCTTCTGGTAGGTACGTCACATCTCCTGGTACGTTACACATCCTCATGGCATAAGGACCAGTTACGAAGGCATCCGTCAGCATGTTTGTGAACTGATCGTCGCGAGCAGTACTCACTGTGCCCGGAGGAGGGAAAAATTTCCCGTTCTCCTAGTTACGAACACAAGGTCATGATCGCCACCATTCCACCTCAAGAGAAAGGCGTAGTTGTTTTTAAATGCCAGTCCTCAATTAAAATGGGGTGGGTTAAATTAAATCTACCCCTTTTTAAGACCTATGTATATACTGTACATATTTGTATTTTGCGCTCCAAAATTTTTAAATTCAAGTTTAAAATTTCAGCCTTAAATATTCAAGGACAACCGGTCCAGGTCAGTAAGGCGTTGGCTCATAGGGTAGATAACCACCCAGGATATTGATATCCTGTGTATGTCCAGAAAACCTATCTCATCAGTTTTCGGCATGTATCGGACTTTTGATATTATACAATCGCCCCTCCTAGTTCAGTCTTTCCCCATATAGTCGGCTGGGCGTCGGAATTATTTTCAACCCTAACTTCAAGGGAAGACAACTGAAATTTCAGTTCTATGAACCGATCGCGTAGCTGCTGTCAGCTTCGCCCTCGCAGAATTTAAAATCAGGGTTCTGTCAGTCTATGTGCCAACGGAACTCACCCAAAGGGGTAGGTTCCGTTGGCACATAGACTGACCTGGTAAAACCAGTCCATCGGGGGCAGACTGGGAGTTCGACATATTCTTGCGTGGTGTCACGCATTGGGAGTTTCTAATATAGCCTACATCTTGACAATTCGTTAGGGGTCTTCTTTTTCCGAGGAGGGGGTAAATACTTTCTCATATTGGTGGGCAATTTTAATTTTGTTTTGGAGTAGAATCTTGATAAAAAAGAGGGTACATGGAGGATGGATCCGCCCAGGGCTGTCTTCGGGTTCATGTCGGAAGCGGGACTGGTGGACACCTGACGTTCTACTCCTCCTGGGGTCTTTTACTGGACTTGGACGGATGGCACAGTTAAGACCCGCCTGGAAAGGGTTCTAGTAGGATTCCTGGGAATTGTAACCTTGTCATTTGAGCATTGTGATGCTGGTTCTGTGTTACTCTGTATGAGTTACCATCTTGCCGTTGCTGGTGATATAGTTCTAATAGGGACCAGACACAACTCGAGGTCAGTGGAGAACGAACCTGAATCATCTCGAAGACGATGATATCCTTCAGGGCCACGAGGTGTTGCTTAAGTGCTCAATTAGGTCTCAGACTCACAAAACTGATGAGTAGTGGGGTGAGGTCAAAGTGAAAGTGAAGTCATATTTACAAATTCAGTGGAAACTTCGGGCTCGTTGTCGGTTTTTAAAGCGAAATCACCTTGTGTGTATGTTTTGTCCGTGTAAATCCGGGCAGCAAAGAGGTGCGTAAAATTGTAATATGACTGCTGAACTTCAAGCCCAGTTCACAGATTTGTATTGCGTATCTGGCCAAGGATTCACACAGGACACGATTTCACAGAGTCTGGAGAATGAGATTTCACTCGCCAGCTTCTTTGGGAAATCTTGAATAGAAAAAAATATTTCACAGGGGGTTGGTTCACAGCGAAACGTGGTGTTCTGTTCAACCGAAGCTCACGTCGCAATATGCTAGGTGGGGGGGTTGCCAAAGTTCTTTGTTTAATAAGGCTAAATTGGTAAATTATTTCTTGGTTTAAAAAATTGTTTTTTGTGGTTTCCTGGAACCTCCGAAGTACAGAGTTCTTTTGGTTCTAAAATCTATTGTCTTCCGATTTGTTTGGAGAATTAGGTCTATCCTGCATAGGGACTGTCTGGTAAAACCAGTCTATCCGGGGCGGACTGGGAGTTCGACATATTCTTGCGTGATGTCACACGTTGGGAGTTTCTAATATAGCCGCTATCTTGACAAACTATTCTCATTCAAGCTTAACTTCGCGTGTTGTTTTATTTCGTATATCTGTAGGTTATTTCCTTTTGCTTTAATACGTTTGGGGTCTAGAGCTCCAGCCAAAACGTAATGTGTTCTTCATGGCATCGAGCAGATGTCATATGCAGTATAATGTTTTCTTGCCGTCCTTTGTTTCTTGCATTCAGCAGAGATTTCCCACTTTGAGGATGAACTGGAGGGTCGCATGGACTAATATCGGGTTTGTAGGTGAGCAAGCTCGTACGAAAGAGCTGCAGCGGCGTTTGTCCCAATGGGCGATTTTCTCCCGTGATTCCCTATATCGTTGGGTCATCGACTCGCCGGGTTGTCCTCACTGCGGGCGGCCTGCATCATTATTAAACAGATTTGCAGATTTTTTTCGCAAGGTTTGGCAAATTATTTCTAAGTGGATTAATGTTAACATTTACAGTTTTAAACTTATTATGTTTAAGCACCCGCTACCAGGTCAGCATGATCATGGTCTCAAAGTAATTCTTGCTACCACTGTTACAGTTTTGCATGACACTGCTGTATCAGATCACGTAGGACTCTATGCAAATAAGCCTCACGTGGTTGCATTGTTTGTAAAGAACAGACTGCGCGAACGTGCCATTGCAGACTGTTATCAAAGGCCAGAAGACGTATTTTGCGTTCGATGGCTTTGCTGGACTAGATTTGTTTCTCTTCGAAAGGCTGCAATAAGTTTTAGATTTTAATATTTCTTCTGTATTGGAGCATGCACTGCGAGAATCCACAGCTGCTCCCATCGTCATAATTTTTAAACTCATTTTAGTTTGCAAAGTTTTGCCATTGTGTTAGTACTCTGATGTAATTTTTTATAGCAACGTTTTGCTGCTGCATTAGCATACTGTGGTATTACATACTCGAAATGGTTTTTTACTGTGTTTGCACTTTCATGTACTGTATATATGCCATTTTTGTGAATTTGTACGTGCTTTGGCCCGCGATGTTTTCTGTTATTCGTTTGTAGTTGGTTCTTTACCTCTCGAACGACAGCACAAACCACCTTTTGCGCCTTTGTCATTCCTCTTGGGCGTGGAGATTTGTGACAAATGGCATTTCATGCAGTTTTGTTTTTCTCTCTTTCTTTCCCAGTATTCTTGATTTTCTTTTCTTTTTATTCTTCCTGTTGATGGGCGGGAGGTGCTTAGATATGGGTTCTTGTCTCGTTCTATCTTCCTTTCTTCTTGTTCTCTCTCTCTAAGCACCTCCACCCTGACTCCAGTGGTTCTTCAACCCTTTAAGTTCTTCACCTCCGAGATTTGTCGCCCACGTAAGTTAAGTGGTTTTTATGTTTTCCGTTGCCTGCGTGCGTGTGTGTGTACGTGCGAGCGGGTGTGTGTGTGGCGCAGGAGATGATGAGAGTGTATTGGCTGACACATATTTTGGGTTACAGTCGAACACTCTGCAGCCTCGTGCAGTACAGCAGTTCCGTAACTGATCCGGCAAGTGCAAATGCTTTCTTTATGTCTCATACATGTTTATCCGATGTTGTACATTTGTGAGTGATAGAACGACTAGAATCAGGTCAGTCTCACGCACAGGTCACAAGTGACTTGAATATCCACTCCAGAGTGGTTTCACGGTTATAGCAGCAATTCAACAACACCAGTGGGATGTTCCTAAAGACCGACGAAAGTCTTCTAAGGCGTACGACACTTCATGAGGACCGTTATAGCACTTTAACCGCACGGCGTCATCGGTTCTTAACAGTCCGGCAATTGTCTTCGGAACTCTCAGATACCACTGGTACTACGTTATCATGGCAAACCATATATCGAAGGCTTAATGCAATTGGTCATTATGCCAAGTGACCCGCTACCCACATCTCACAAGAGGCATCACTTTACCTGATGCCAGCAGCAGTGTTCCTGGAGCCCAGACGAGTGGGCCAGAGTCCTTCCTACAGAAGAGTCCAGATTCAGTCTACAAACGGATTCTCATCGGCATTTCATCTGGAGTTAAGAGAAACTCATAATGATCCTGCAAATATCCGCGAATGAAACTCCTTCGGTCTCCTAGTGCTGTAACATTATGTTCAGCCACACACCACTCCACGTGTTTGCTGGAGGCAATATGAATGCTGAGCGCTATTGGGATGGTCCTAGAACCCTAAGTTAAACTTTTTCGTAGAGCTATTGACCCTCAGTTTCTTTTAATGGATGAACCGTCCGCAGAGAGTTCAGTCTGTCGACGATTCCCTGCAGAGTTAAGATATTCAGCGTATGGACTGTCCATCTAGGTCTCCAGGTCCGAATGCTATGGAAAATTCCTGGAATGTTTTGGAACGACACGTAGCAGCTCGTGAGCCTTTCCCCAGAACCCTTCCAGAGCTATTCACGTTCCTCATCGAAGAATGGACTTCTTTGGTTCCAGAATTAGTCAACAACCTGGTGATGAACACTCATCGCCGTTGTGAGAATTGTCTTTGTGTACGAGGTGAGCGCATTCCTTATGAAGAAATTTTACTTTGCATTCTTACATCGCATCTTGACAGATGTGACTCTATGTGTTCAAAATGTGTACATTTTTTTCTGCTGTTATTAAATGTTTGCTTCCCTTATGATTGTGTCTTTGTACATGAAAATCGTGATAAATCTGCGGATACGCATTTTCCTCTTTATCCCTCCAAATTCATTTGGGTCTTTAATTTTGAACACCCTTTAAAAGACGACTTTTGTACTCCTAAAGGCTCCAGTTTAGTGCCCCCGTGTCACCTGCAGACGAATCAGAGACGAGCGTTTCACGAAAGGGACGTCTGCTGTTCTAGTACATTCGGAACAATATGCGGAGGGTTGTGCGTGCTGAAATTCCCTTCTCGATACTGCTGTTGTACTGCGCGGGTACGTAAAGAAATGGAGCTCGTCCGTTACATGGTACAATCCTCTTCAGCCGCCGTTGTCCTCGAACATCGGTCATTAGTTTCTTCCCACAGCAAGGCCGCTGACTGCTTGTTTTGTTCTTTGTGTAGCACTGACTTTAAACTTTCGATACAGTTGCATAATATAGAAGGTCTGCCGTTTTTGAGATTCCTGTCTAGCCCGTCTACCGCCAATTAACATGCATGCTTCAAAGTCGCTTACTTCACGAATCTTTCCCCATATTGCTGCTATCTACGCATCGTACACTGTGACGTACATTATAACTTCATTTTTAGTTTCCTTTCCCTGTGCAAATTTTGAGATCGTTCTCTTTTAGCGTCTCAATCTTAATGTTATATTTTTTCACTTACTGAATGTTATGTGGCAGCAGTCTTGAGGTCAAGAGTAAACGACGTGTACATGTTTCACAGGCTAAGAATGTAGTATACGAGGGTTGTACCGAAAGTAATGCGAAAGTGGGCATAACTTTTTTATTAACTGAGAGAGATCGTTTAAATTGCACGTGTTGGTAGAGTAACTCTTCCTCTATAGTATCCCTTCTTTTTCATTGCAGGTAAATAATGGATTCCAAGCAGAAGCAACGTGCCGTCATTGAGTTCTTGACGAAGGAAGGGTGCAGGCTGTGCGACATCCACAGAAGTTCTACAAAATGCTTACGGAGATGTCACCATTGACAAGAGCAATGTGCACAGATGGATGAAGAAGTGAAAGAAGGGGAAACCAGCATTGAAGACAAACCACGAAGTGGGATACCAGCATCGGAGACAACTGACACGAATCGTCAGCGAGTGGATAAATTGATTTGTGCAGAGAGATAAGTCACAATCCGTGAGCTTGTTACACAACTGGACTGTGGTCACAATGCCATACAGAAAATGGCGGAAGACTTAGGGTATCAGAAAGTGTGTGCAAAGTGGGTACCTCAGCAGTTGACACTCGATTTGAAGGAGAGTAGGGTGGAAGTCTTGCTCTGGTCTGCTGGAAGCGTTTGAAACCAATAAAGACACGGTTTTGTTTTCGATCTAGTGACAGGGGATGAAACTTGGACGTATCTTTACGATCCGGAAATGAAAAATCAATTATTAATACACATATAACGTGGATTGGGAACATCAAACGGAAGTCATTGTTTTTTCCACGTTTATAAGTGAGTCATGGAAAAATTATCATAGTCGGCCACCAGGAATCGAACCCAGGGCAGAACTGGAAGACCCTGGGTTCGATTCCCGGTGGCGGACGATGAGAATTTTTCCATGAGTCACTATAGAGGTGGAAAAAGCGATGACTTCCATTTGATGAAAAATCAATCCATGAAATGGCGTTACACCTCTTCACCAAGGCCTAAGAAGTTCAAGAGCCAGCGATCAGCACAGAAAGTCATGGTGACTGTTTTTTGGGAAACAGACGTGTTTTTCCTAAATTTTCTGCACCGTGGCAGTACCGTGACCAGCGAGCGGTACACAACAAGCTTAGAGGAGCCCTAAGGAGGAAGAGAACGAACAGGAATCGGAAAAGTATTCCCATTCACCAAGACAAAGCGGGACCACACACATCTTTGGCAATAAATCAAACGGTCATCAAATTGGGTTGGTCGGTGGTCTCTTACCCACCGTACCGCCGAGATCTGGCGCCCTCCGAATTATAACTATTTAGTTCAATGAATGTTCAGTCCGACTTCCACCTGTTCAGTCCTCCGGGGACAACGATTTAATGACCCAGACGAGGTGAAAGCGGCTGTGAAGAAGAGGGTACAACAGTTCGCACCTGAATTTTTTTCAAAGTGGATTCCAGAGTTGGGTTTAACGATGGTGCAAATGCATCGCTTGTGAGAGAGACTATGTTGAGTAGTACCTTTGTATAGAGAAAGAATTATTCTACCAATATGTGCAATTTGAACGACCTCTGTCAGTTAATAAAAAAGTTATGCCCACTTTTGCATTACTTTCGGTGCAACCCTCGTATAATGTGTGCAGCAAGCAATGTTAAACGAGGGTAGATTAGTACAAGTTCACGATTGTTATGTGTTATCTTCTGTTCGACTAAGAGTCATGTGAAAGAGCTTTAGCGTTTTGTGCTACGAAATTATTGGGTATAGAGTGTTACGCATGATTATTAAAATCCTGGGCAGACATCGAGCTTGGATGAATGAAAGCTGAGTACTGTTACTGTAAGTAGCTATTTCTCGAAATTTTCTGAGATGACCTTTTCTGCGCCGTTTAGCTATTTAGAGTTTCATCTAAAGTGCATTAAGAAAACAAGCTTCAATTAGCGTTTTTTACGCTTTCCAACCGTTGGGTGAAGAAGCGTATATGCTCCAGCTTTGTCTGTCTGTCCGCACGATTACTGGCGAAAAATGGTTCGATTTCGATGAAATTATAGTATGTGGTACGGGACCACCTGGGAACAAATGCTATTGAAAATGAGACAAATGGGGTCAAAGACCACGACGTGGGAGCAGGATACATTCCATTGCACATATGCGTCATAACTTGCGTAAATATGGTTCGATTTCATTTAAAGTTTATTATGTGGTAGGGGACCGTCTAGGGACGAACCCTATTCAAAATGGGTGAAGTGGGGTCAAAGGTCAGGACATAAGAGCGGGGTGCATTCCAGTGCCCTTATGCGTCATAACGTGCGTAAAAATGTTTCGAATTCGATGAGATTTTATTATGTGGTAGGGGACCACCTGGGGACGAACCATATTGAAAATGGACGAATTGGGATCAAAGGTCAGGTCATAGGATTGCGATCCATTCCATCGCCCTTATTTCATATTATTAAGGTGGACGTCAAGTAATTTTGCTTCCTATACTTCCAATGGAAAAATTTTGTACACATTTCCTTCACAATCAGTGCGTTCCCAAGGATGAAAATATAAACATCGATTAAAATAACTTCATATTATAACTTGGAATACTTAATATTTTCTAAAACATAACCATAATTATACTAAAAATCAATAACTTTTCCTTTGGTGGTGCTGAAACCAGAAAAAGGATGGCCCGACCTGTACTTTGATGACGTCAGTAGACAAACAAATGTTGGATTGTATTATTATGGTTATGTTTTAGAAAATATTAGGTATTCCAAGTTATAAAATGAAGATATTTTAATCGATGTTCAAATTTTCATCCTTGGGAACGCATTAATTGGGAAGAAAATGCGTACAGAAATTTTTCCACTCGAAGTACAGGAAGCAAATTTACTTGACGTTCACCTTAAAGGAACAATTCTTGTATGTATGTAAATTTTATTTTGAAAACGGCTCTAAGGATTTTGATGAAAGTCGTTAACCTACCGTTTTCTGGTACTAGAAATCGATTTAGCTTGATCTCGACTTTAGGAAAATTCGTTTAGTGGGTCAAATAACCACCCCGAATTACCACGTTTCCAGTGTAGTGTCATGGCGTCGTCCCATTAGATGTTGGCGCGCTGTCACGCCATCTGTCTCATTACGTCACGCGTTGTATGTAGATCCTATTAAAGTTTTAAGACGTCACACTCTTGCGAGCAGATGGTCGCGATTCCCATCTGCTTCATTACGTCACACGTTGTGCGCGTATGTTCGTCCCACGATAACTCGCGTAACATTCGTTCGATTTTGATGAAATTTTAGTATGTGGTAGGGGAACACCTGGGACGGAACCCTATTGAAAGCGAACGAAATGGGGTCAAAGGTCAGGACATAGGAACGGGATCCATTCCACTACTCTTATGCGTCATAACTAACGTAAAAAATGGTTCGATTTCGATTAAATTTTAGTATGTGGTAGGGGACCACCTGGGGACAAACCTTATTGAAAATTGGCGAAATGGGGGTTAAAGGTCAGGACATAGGAGCGGAATCACTTCCATCGCCATTATGTGTCATAACTTACGTAAAATTGTTTCGATTTGGATGAAATGTTAGTATGTTGTAGAGACCTGCCTGGGGACGAATCCTGTTGAAAATAGGCGAAATGGGTTCACAGGTTAGGACACAGAAGCGGGATCTATTCCATAGTCCTTATGCAACATAACTTACGTAAAATTGCTTCGATTGCGACAAAACTTTATCATGTTATTTTGGAGGTATACTGAACCAGTTATGTTGAATATCATCAAAATAGGATCAAAGAACAGGGCACAGGACCGAGATTTATTCCACAGCCATTTTCCTCATAACTAGAGTAATAACTTGAGTAATGATTTCTGGTATGTTGGAAAGCGTATCATAATCAATGCATTGCATGATTTTACTAACTTGTTTAGATTTAATTGACTTTACACACATATTGACACCCTTTTAAACCTTCGAACATTCCAACACCTCTGAATCTTTTACAGTGAGCTGTTTAGAAAGCCATCTCAACGTCGTAGTTGGATACGTTATGATGTCTGATTCCCATTGCGGTTTTCAACCGTTTCCAACTACAGTGTACGTAACATTCATTTCGTGAATTATTAATTTAGCTTTGTATTTTGCATTGAATCAATTTTTCGAAACATACTAGCAAATTTCAGGATCTTTTCCTTTACATATCTGACAGTATTCTCTAGAAAAAGCACGAGGAGTAAAAACGCATTTTGCGATAATTTGGGATTGGCTTCCTCACAAAATATTGACAGGAAAAGACTGCGCAAGCGATAAATTTCCTGTCTTATCAATTTCTGCAAAACCCGTTCCAAATTTCACACAAAAAAAAAGAACAATAGGAGTGCCCTTTTGACTTCCTTCCGTTTTGTTACCTGTAATCTAAAACATCTGAAAAGTTTAAATCGAACTTTGTTAAGAAAGCATCGGAACCAGAAGTCTACAAAAATCCGCTGAGAAGGTAAGATATATAAATGTTAAGTAAAATAAATGTATACTAAGACCAAAATATTCCATGTTGAAAATGATTTTTCAGGAACACTCAGAATCAATGATAGTTAGATAGATGTTGCGGACAGATAGATGCCAAATTTGGCATCTATCTGCCCCCTATGTCTATTTGACTATCATTTATTTCTGAAAAGTTATTTCTTCAGGGTATTCGCTTTCTTCAGGGTATTCGCGTGTCGCTAAGATGGAGGATCATACACTATATTGACAAAAGTCACCGGGCACCTACAAGAGAAACACAACATAGCATTTATTGACATACATTAGTACGGTTTCGGTCCACCTTTGGCCTTAATGCATACACTGACCCTTCCAGACATGCTTTCGACAAGGTTGAGGAACACAGCGATAGGTATTTGCTTCCATTCAGTATGTAATGCTGCCGCTAACTGTTGCTTACTAGCAGGTCTTGGTTCCAAACTTCTTATGCGGAACTCAAATTCATCTCATAGGTGCTCTATGGAATTAAGATCAGGGCTCTGTGCTGGCCAGTCCACACACAATACGGAATTACCGTCAAATGACGCCATAACAGTCTTTGCTTTATGGCTCCGTGCATTATCCTGTTGGTACGGAGAAGGCTCGGTTCCATGGTACTGCCACAGAGTTGGTAGTATTCCCGTAATTGTCCCGAATATCGAGGTAAACGTGCTGGTTAACAGGTTTGTCTACGATAACTAATAGGCCGGGACCATACCACGAAAAACACCCCCACACGAGTATACTGCGTACCCCTGGCTGCCGCCATACCTATACACGCGCGGCCATCATACTGATGGATCCTGTATCTGGTTTCTATTGATCTACTGTCCATGATAAATGTTTTTTACACCATGCTGAACGACGAGTAGCATTCCGATTGGGAATGAAAGGCTTATGAGCAGCCGCACGACCACGGTAACCCGTAGAATGAAGTTCTCTGCGAATGGTATGAGCACATACCGAGGTTCCAGCATTGTTACTCACCTGTACACTGAGGTTTTGTGCTGTACTCCGTCGATTAGCTGAAACGACTCTCCTGAGACTTTGACGTCCTCTATCACGGATTTTCTTCGGTCTGCTGGTACGTTTTGCTGCTTCAAGCACGCTATATGTCTTCCACTTATCCAGTGCATCCAAAACAGTTGACTTGAGTAAGTTTAAACGCCTCACGGTTTCTCTTATGGACAACCCACTAATATAACACCCAACAATCTTTCCTTTCTCTAAGTCAGTTCTCTCCCGCTGCGACACGTGCACTCAACCTCACAGTGCGATATGATCGCGGTCTGCTGCAGGCTTGTTTTTATGCCGTTTGCAGCTGTACCACGCATCTTAACAACGCAGCGGATCCGTTCATTTGCTTTTGAAGGGGTTTCCGGTAACTTTTCTCAATATAGTGTATATGCTTCGATTTGCGCACGACGGAGCGTTTCATCTAAGTACCAAAACACATCCTCAGTTGCTCGGAGCTTTTTGTTCTGGGTGGTGTAACTTAGGTAAGATACTCGAACAAAAATCGGGAGATGCGGGTTCGATTCTCGTTCCAGTACGATTTCATTTTCAAGTTTTCTGAGGCATGTCTGCTTGCATTCAGAACCTTTGTTTTAGATATAATCCGTGGTGATTTTCAAATTGACTTAGGACAGCTGTTTGCGGCAAATTATAGCTTTGGTACTTTCAACAGTATGGGCTGTGTTGAAAGTAGCATGTGAAGTTAAATTCATATCGTGCACATAGCGGATTGTATAGTACATACTATAGAATTTCAAGCTTATGAAAAC
This sequence comes from Macrothele yani, assembly GCA_039090855.1. Taxonomy (NCBI): domain Eukaryota; kingdom Metazoa; phylum Arthropoda; class Arachnida; order Araneae; family Macrothelidae; genus Macrothele; species Macrothele yani. The sequence goes on along the minus strand of CM077010.1, from coordinate 132,815,736 downwards.
TGCTTCTCTGTCAAAATAAATGGCATCAGGAATTAATGTGGCCTTCAGCTTGTCGAATGGAGAACAGCCTATAGGAACTGATTGTTAAAATCCCAAAGCAATTTATTGTTTGGGTGCTCAGTATCAGCTCGTACACATGAGTACCTTTTAGTCCTGCAGCATACCGAATATTAACGTTTGGGATGCAGACCTAGCTTTGGAGTGATTAATGGCGGCTCATCTCGCTTGCCCCGGAATTTTTCCACAATCCATTTCTCATTTCCCATCCACATTCATTTCAGGAACGAGTAAGTTTTAGTTTTTCGTTTGAGCAGCGAATCATAAACAGATATACGATCGAGAACATTTTTCACACTCAAATCGTGCATTGCCCAAACATTAAGCAAGATAAAAACGTTGCTGTTTTTGTCTATCAAGAAAGGGTAATAGCACCCGTTTTTTTCTCCGGCTTGTACGGTAAAATAAGAACTGATTCTCTTCATGAGTACGTTCAGCTTGTGGAATACAGGGAAACAAAGAGTTATTAAATGCATCTTGCCGATTTATGTCGTGAAGAAAACCAGAAACACATCTATCGTTCAACGTGATTGAAATGATATTTTAGTAGTGAGATGGTACATACCAAGGACAGAAGAGATTACAATATCACAACAGCAGGACGATTTCTCGCAGACAAGCGGTACATATTCCGGTCAACGTTAGTACCGCCTCGTGTTCGGACACATGCGATGATACGGTCCGGCATGGAGTCAGAGACGTCGTATGCTATTCTGGACCAGACTGGCCCACACTTCTTGCAAATGACGCTCTAAATCACGAACACTGGTCATCTTGGAAAATGGCTCCGGGTCGCCCCGCCAGGAAAGGCAGCACATGGGACTGCAGGATTTCCTATACGTAGCACTGCGCTGTCAACGTCCGTCAGATCACTCCGGGGAAGTCCGGCTCTCATACGCGATGACTCCCCAGACCATCACGCCAGCAGTTCGGGAAGTGTGCCGCTGTACAGTGAGGATGGGATTGTAGCGCTCATCTGCTGTCCTCCGCATTCTGAAACGGATTCGTCCGTTCCCATACAGAAGCGAGATTCGTCGCTGAACACTACACGTTGTCAGTCCTTAGTATTCCACATTGCTCGCTGCTGACACTACTGCAATCGACGCCGACGATGGTCAGGTGTTAACGGCAGAAAACGCAAGAGCCGTCAAGAGCTCAGAACCGCATCCGCCAGGCGTCTGGAAATGGTTCTGGCGGAAACAGGAGTCCCTTGTGCAGCAGCCGCCACATGTCTCTGAATATAGGACAAGGACGTCGTTGCATCTGTGCGTGCCGCTCTCACGATCCCACGGTCCTCTCTGCTGAGGGTGTGTCTGGATCGTTCAGAGCCAGTCCGTCGTGTCCGCGTGCCTTCCTGTGCCCATTGCTCCCAACACGATCGCACCGTACTGTCCGACGGGGCCCAAATGTCTCCCGAATCGGGGCGCCGGCCGCTCTGCCTGTTTCATCCCGACGATACGGCCTCGTTCAAACTCCGTCAATTGCCCGTACGCACATCTACTGTGGCTCTTTGGCATGTCTATCACTCGGGGATCTCACCTGACTCTTACCCTTTACTTCAGCACGAAAGTGGAGTACCTTGCACGGCACCTTATAAGCCCCAATGATTGCGATTGCAGCGCCGGTCTTGGACGTGCGAGCATGCGGAATCGTGCAAAACTTTCTTCATTTGCATGCCTACCCTCCCCCTAGCTGTTCATCGAGTTTCGCGTTAATCGCACCGTTTTTTCTTGGTTCACGGATTTTTCGCAGGTAGCACACTCTTACAATTTAACGTAGGCGCGACGCTGTGCCAACGTATTCTATTCTTAATCTGGTAGGCAAGACATTATCGTTGAATGTTGACGTAAATCCAACGATTTTTGAGTGTGGGAAATCCGATCAGAGTCAAGCGCGACCTAAACTCCACCCAGTCTCCCTGTGAGTCATCAGCATGGAGGGAGGCTACGACTGAAGCAACATGTGGGCAACTCTTGTTCAACATTCTGTGGTTCAAGCATTGTTCGTTCACAGAGCACGTGCTAACTGGAACTTTCATGAAGGTAGAATAAATCTTGTTAGATTTTCTGCATGTTATTATTACACATAAAATAATTTTAAAATAGCTCTTGATAAAGTGCGATGGCATATTTTTTATAGATGTTGCATTTTTATTTCTGCTTTATTTCTGCAGCACTGAAATGAATTTTTGAAGCTAAGTACATCGTGTCTAAAATAATTAAAAAATCTGCTGTTGTTCATCCTACGAATATGTTTTGTTACGTGCACGAAGTAAAAAAACGATGAACGTGATGGATGAGAGTCGTTTGGGCTATTTGTTTAGCGATATCAGAGCGAAAAATGTAAATAGGTAAGTTTGTTACAACATAATTTTTTAGTGACAAGGAAGTAAGTGTGTTTAAACTACTGGCTAGTTACAAATGACAAATTAACTAGAATATTCACTCAGATATGATATGAGCACGTGAGTTTGTGTAAAGGAGAGACGAATATTCCCATAATTCAAAATTTAATATTCCAGAATTTCAGCACTGTTATCTCAAAATATGATGTGCGTTCAGTAAAAATTGCAAACATAAACATTGCAGTAAATTTTAGGTTATGCTGTAAACTGATTTAACTGATTTAAGTTGCATACTTTTATACTGTTAACGGTAGTATAAATCTTGATAGTTATTTTTTTTGTGTTGTCACTAAAACAACGAGGCACAATATCAACACCTTTGCATGAAAACTGATTTTGGTATTTTATGATGTTTTACACTGACTTTTTCTGTCAAATGTTTTTGAAGAGCCTAACCCTAGACTTGTATTAGGTTTGATCAAATGGTTAACACTAGTTCCTTTTTTTTTCTTTTTTTTTTTTTTTTTTTGCTGTGGTGGCCTGGATATATATTGTCAAAATAATATTTTTGATAGTAAACATCATTAAAAGTTATATGAATTTATGAAAACAGCACAATTTCACAACTGAATGTAGCCAGAATATTTTCACTTGTGAAATATTAGTTTTTACCTGTTAAAAACGTTTATACCAAACAGTGGTCCTGATTTTCATGATCAAAATGAGAATGCAGAGTACATTGGTGAAAATAAAATACATAACGGCTTTATGAAACATTTAAGTTCATGAAGATCCTTTAAAAAGGACAGTTAATGCTTAATGTTAGGATCTCTAAATTTCTTAACTTTTAATTGGAAAATTGCATGAATTTGTCCTTTATGAAAAATAAACAAATTGCGAGAAACTTACAAACTTACATCTCAAGAAATCTTCTTGCACAATTGCACATGTTCTCCTGCTTCAGATCACTTGAAAAAAACAGTCTGTTCCCTTTGCTGTTTTTCAAGGGTTTTTTTCACATTTTCCTGATCATAATTGATCTCAGGAGATGCTACTCAATATTCTACAAAATGTCCTGTATATCTGGTATTTATTTGAGAGATGCTTTGTGCTAATTGGTTCACAGAGGTATTTCTAAAATTCTTTATTTCATTTTCTCCTAGAACAGTAAATTTTTTTCAATGTATATTCAACCAAGAAAGTACAAAAACTATCTAATTTTAAAAATAACAAAATTTAGACGTAACATTTCTTTTTTTCATATTGTTTATCAGTTTTTAATATGTATGAGGTATCTTGTTCCACAAACTGCATTGGAGAGTTAATGTAATTGGTTTAAGTTAGTGTATCCTGATGCTATATTAAATGGCTGATATTTAAGTATATATATCTGGGGTTTTGCGCATCAAGGAATTATATGTTATGAGTTTCCCTTCCTTCTTGTGTTTCCACTTCAGCGACCGTTGTGAAAATCCAATTATATCCAGCAGTTAGACTGGCAGGTGTAAAAGCGCATAGAGTCCTTGATCACTATCTCACCATAAAACTTAGATGAACACTGTGCTTTTAGAGAATGTATCATTAATTTCTAGCAGTTTTTACTTTTCATATGTGTTTTAGTATGGAATACGTCATTGATAATATTTTTAGCTTAATAAGTGAAAATTAGAATTTCAATTTTTTTTTCAGGTTTATATCAGTTGTGATTGTTGTGTTGTATTTTAGCAGTGCAATTTCAAAAATTTTATTTGACATATGGGTAATATATGGGTTAAATTTTATTTAATTGCACGTGTGCACATTTTTCTTTCTTTTGCCTTTCAGTAGTGTTAAAAGGTAGACCCTCATTCTGCAAAATGTGATCTACTTTGAATGCGATTCTTATCTCTCAGTGTCATGTGACACCACTGTGAGTTGAATTTTCCGGATCTTCGCAGAAATCAGTGGTTTCCCGTATAAGTATGGGACATCCAATACGAATCCTCTTACGCATTGTTCGATGAGATATGGTTCTGCAACAGGCTTCTTTGAATGCTTAGGTCAATTGTTGCGCACGGAAATTCTTGTTACTATATACAAGCGTTCTCGGACGACGGCGATCTCATTCCTGACAGATTATCGTCGCGCCATCGTGAATACTATCAATTGCTACTAATATCACACTTATCCGATTGTCTCCCCGCATTCCCTGATCCATGGGGGAGGAAAGACAATCGGAAGAGTGATATTAATTAATATTAATTTCGATGTCCGTCAAGCTCGTTTTAAATACATCCGGCCCCCATTAGTGTCCAACGCCTCCTCAAAACTTTAAAAAATTTTGTCATGTGAGGAAGAAACGTGAAAGATGACCCCGAATTTTCGGTTGTAGTCTTTTGAATCTTTTCTGAGGCAAATTAAATTTATCAAATTATTCAAAGTCAATGGAGCCTGTTAGAAAAAAAAATCAATCGAATTTCTACAATCTATAAAACAACCAGAAAAAGAAACACCTACTTATTTCCACTGGCGGCTAAAAAGTATGCAACGAAAACTAACAATTGGCGCACAAAAGTTTTCCGTAGCAGAAGGAAGGTATCAGAAACAAACACATTTTCAAATGGAACAGAACAAATAAAGAAAGAGACATAACATAACTGTACTCCTTCCAGACGAAGAATTTTGCGTAATGGAAAAGTTAAAAATAGACAAAAAATATTCTTCATGGATAAAGCTACGCTAAGGAAAAATAACTTTTCAAATACGTCTGTCGGAAGTAAGGACAGCGAGAATAAGATTTTGACGTTTACGCCCCCTTGCGGGAAATCTGTGCATTATTTAAAGGGGATAACACTCCACATCTTTATTGTAGCGAAAGGTCTGCGGTAAAAAGGAAATTTCTCAATAGGGTTTTTACAGGCGTATACAGCTGCAAATATAAGTACACAAACACCACCTAGTGACAAAACTGTGAATTATAAAACCATTCAAATACTAGCCTAAAGTGTTCCACGAAGTAAAAGACATCCGGTGTTGAAAGAATGTTTTAAATCGCACATGTTGAAGCAGAGATATTGAAAAAAAAAACCAGATTAAACAGTGCCGCCACCTAGCGGAGAAATTGTGCATCATTTTTAGGAAGAAAATACATACAAAGAGTTTTGTAGTAGTATCAGCCCGAAAATAATTTTTTTTATTGGGTTTTTAGTCTCGCAGATGTTGCTGTAAACAGAAATGGGAACTTAGGCATTTTAATGGCGCACTTGTGCGTTAAGAAAATTTTGGAAGAATATGAGAAACACTTCGCACCGGAAACGTTCCCCAACAAAGAAAGGATTTTTCAAATCGGTCTCATAGACGCAGAGATATCGACAGAAATAAGATATGCATCTACGGCCCTGGCGGGAAAACTATTAGCTATTTTAAGCAGGAGATATGGTGAAGAGGTTTTCCGAGGTGAGCGGTATGGGTCCACGAAAAAATGTTTTCAGTCGAGTTTTCAGAAGCTTAGATTTTCTGCAAATACGTTAGAAGAAGAAATAGACACCTACTCTTGGCCAAGCCATTATTTACCAAAAATAAGATATTACATGCAAAACATTTCCCAACAAGAGCTGTATCCGATGCAGGGAGATTATTTCAATCGGGCTTTTAGAACCAAATATATCGAGGAAAACGGAATTTAACTTTATGCTTCCTAACGAAAATCTATCCATTACTTGAAAAAGAAACTGTACCAAAATTAGCCTTCAATATAAATGGTGTCGAATTGGTAAAATAATTTTTTCAATCGAATATTTAGAAGCATATGGGATAAAATGTATTTTGAATTCAATACCATCTGCACTTACGCCCTCTAGCGGCGAAGTTGGCCATCGAAAAAAAAAAAAAAAACGTTATGCAAGAATTATCATTCTCACATTTCAAGCTCCCCAATGCAAAAAGCGAACTAATAGTTGTAGCGATATGGGCTCCACAGACGGATGAACAGGCGGACGGACAAAGAAACCGAATTTTCGGTTGCAATGAGAACGTCTTTTGAATCCTTCCTGATGCTTATTAAGCTTATGCTATCAAAGTTATTCTAAGTCAATGGAGCCGGTTAGTAAAAAACTACAACCGGATTTCTACAATGAATAAGACATCCAGAAGTAGAAACAGCTACCTACTTCCAGCAGCGGCTAAAAAGTATGTTACGAAAATTAAGAAATGGCGCACAAATGGGTTCTCAAATCGAGCAGTTAACAGAAGAAATAGAAAGAAACATGATATAACGCTACGCTTTCTCGATGAAGAATTTTGCATAATGGGATAGTTGAAAATAGGCGATAAATTTTCTTCATGGAAAAAGTTATGCTGAGGAAAAAGATCTTTTCAAATACGTCTTCCGGAAGCAGAGATAGCGAAAAAAGTGGTATTGACCTTCACGCCCCTAGAGGGAAACCTGTGCATTATTTAAAGAAGGTAATGCTCCACATGTCTATTGTACGGAATGGCATACCGTAAGAAAAAATTTTTGTTAATATGGTTTTAGAAGCGTACATACAGCTGCAAACATAAGTATACAAACACCACCTAGTGACAGAACTGTGAACTATAAAAGAGTTGAAACTTTGGCTACGAATAAGCCATCTGCGGAAGTCCCAGATCAATTTCTTGCTGTTGAGTAAAATGATGTTTCAGATGTTGAGAATGATGTTTCCCTCATGGACAACATCGTGAATATGGAGGACAGTGTGATATCTTATGATGTTCATTTTGAATCCATGGATATTATCGTGTGTACAGAGTACAGTATTATTATACCTCATGCTGTTTCTGATAATGCTCATGATGACCCCACGAAAAACATCGTGCAAACGGAGGGAAGTGTGATACCTCATGCCATTTCTTATGTTCATCGTGAATCCATGGACAATATCGTGCATACGAAGGACAGTGCTGTACCACAAGCTGTTTCTGTTGATGCTCATGTTGATCCCCCGAATAACGTCGTGAATCCGGAGGACACACGTCATGTTGTTGTTTTTGATGTTGATGAAAATCTCTTCGTCGACACAGTTGAAGCAGTTGGAGCCCCCTCTAAAGTCTTAACTTTTACAGTCCATTCTGCATCTGGGAACACGGTAGTACCTGTTGTGCGTTTGAAACTGTCACCGAGACGCATAAAAGAAAAACACCGTAAGTGTGTCTAAAGAACAAGGGTCTAGATCAGTTGAACAACCCTCAAGTCGGCTTCGTAAATCATCCTCATGGCATAAGGACCAGTTACGAAGGCATCCGTCAGCATGTTTGTGAACTGATCGTCGCGAGCAGTACTCACTGTGCCCGGAGGAGGGAAAAATTTCCCGTTCTCCTAGTTACGAACACAAGGTCATGATCGCCACCATTCCACCTCAAGAGAAAGGCGTAGTTGTTTTTAAATGCCAGTCCTCAATTAAAATGGGGTGGGTTAAATTAAATCTACCCCTTTTTAAGACCTATGTATATACTGTACATATTTGTATTTTGCGCTCCAAAATTTTTTAAGTTTAAAATTTCAGCCTTAAATATTCAAGGACAACCGGTCCAGGTCAGTAAGGCGTTGGCTCATAGGGTAGATAACCACCCAGGATATTGATATCCTGTGTATGTCCAGAAAACCTATCTCATCAGTTTTCGGCATGTATCGGACTTTTGATATTATACAATCGCCCCTCCTAGTTCAGTCTTTCCCCATATAGTCGGCTGGGCGTCGGAATTATTTTCAACCCTAACTTCAAGGGAAGACAACTGAAATTTCAGTTCTATGAACCGATCGCGTAGCTGCTGTCAGCTTCGCCCTCGCAGAATTTAAAATCAGGGTTCTGTCAGTCTATGTGCCAACGGAACTCACCCAAAGGGGTAGGTTCCGTTGGCACATAGACTGACCTGGTAAAACCAGTCCATCGGGGGCAGACTGGGAGTTCGACATATTCTTGCGTGGTGTCACGCATTGGGAGTTTCTAATATAGCCTACATCTTGACAATTCGTTAGGGGTCTTCTTTTTCCGAGGAGGGGGGTAAATACTTTCTCATATTGGTGGGCAATTTTAATTTTGTTTTGGAGTAGAATCTTGATAAAAAGAGGGTACATGGAGGATGGATCCGCCCAGGGCTGTCTTCGGGTTCATGTCGGAAGCGGGACTGGTGGACACCTGACGTTCTACTCCTCCTGGGGTCTTTTACTGGACTTGGACGGATGGCACAGTTAAGACCCGCCTGGAAAGGGTTCTAGTAGGATTCCTGGGAATTGTAACCTTGTCATTTGAGCATTGTGATGCTGGTTCTGTGTTACTCTGTATGAGTTACCATCTTGCCGTTGCTGGTGATATAGTTCTAATAGGGACCAGACACAACTCGAGGTCAGTGGAGAACGAACCTGAATCATCTCGAAGACGATGATATCCTTCAGGGCCACGAGGTGTTGCTTAAGTGCTCAATTAGGTCTCAGACTCACAAAACTGATGAGTAGTGGGGTGAGGTCAAAGTGAAAGTGAAGTCATATTTACAAATTCAGTGGAAACTTCGGGCTCGTTGTCGGTTTTTAAAGCGAAATCACCTTGTGTGTATGTTTTGTCCGTGTAAATCCGGGCAGCAAAGAGGTGCGTAAAATTGTAATATGACTGCTGAACTTCAAGCCCAGTTCACAGATTTGTATTGCGTATCTGGCCAAGGATTCACACAGGACACGATTTCACAGAGTCTGGAGAATGAGATTTCACTCGCCAGCTTCTTTGGGAAATCTTGAATAGAAAAAAATATTTCACAGGGGGTTGGTTCACAGCGAAACGTGGTGTTCTGTTCAACCGAAGCTCACGTCGCAATATGCTAGGTGGGGGGTTGCCAAAGTTCTTTGTTTAATAAGGCTAAATTGGTAAATTATTTCTTGGTTTAAAAAATTGTTTTTTGTGGTTTCCTGGAACCTCCGAAGTACAGAGTTCTTTTGGTTCTAAAATCTATTGTCTTCCGATTTGTTTGGAGAATTAGGTCTATCCTGCATAGGGACTGTCTGGTAAAACCAGTCTATCCGGGAGCGGACTGGGAGTTCGACATATTCTTGCGTGATGTCACACGTTGGGAGTTTCTAATATAGCCGCTATCTTGACAAACTATTCTCATTCAAGCTTAACTTCGCGTGTTGTTTTATTTCGTATATCTGTAGGTTATTTCCTTTTGCTTTAATACGTTTGGGGTCTAGAGCTCCAGCCAAAACGTAATGTGTTCTTCATGGCATCGAGCAGATGTCATATGCAGTATAATGTTTTCTTGCCGTCCTTTGTTTCTTGCATTCAGCAGAGATTTCCCACTTTGAGGATGAACTGGAGGGTCGCATGGACTAATATCGGGTTTGTAGGTGAGCAAGCTCGTACGAAAGAGCTGCAGCGGCGTTTGTCCCAATGGGCGATTTTCTCCCGTGATTCCCTATATCGTTGGGTCATCGACTCGCCGGGTTGTCCTCACTGCGGGCGGCCTGCATCATTATTAAACAGATTTGCAGATTTTTTTCGCAAGGTTTGGCAAATTATTTCTAAGTGGATTAATGTTAACATTTACAGTTTTAAACTTATTATGTTTAAGCACCCGCTACCAGGTCAGCATGATCATGGTCTCAAAGTAATTCTTGCTACCACTGTTACAGTTTTGCATGACACTGCTGTATCAGATCACGTAGGACTCTATGCAAATAAGCCTCACGTGGTTGCATTGTTTGTAAAGAACAGACTGCGCGAACGTGCCATTGCAGACTGTTATCAAAGGCCAGAAGACGTATTTTGCGTTCGATGGCTTTGCTGGACTAGATTTGTTTCTCTTCGAAAGGCTGCAATAAGTTTTAGATTTTAATATTTCTTCTGTATTGGAGCATGCACTGCGAGAATCTACAGCTGCTCCCATCGTCATAATTTTTAAACTCATTTTAGTTTGCAAAGTTTTGCCATTGTGTTAGTACTCTGATGTAATTTTTTATTGCAACGTTTTGCTGCTGCATTAGCATACTGTGGTATTACATACTCGAAATGGTTTTTTACTGTGTTTGCACTTTCATGTACTGTATATATGCCATTTTTGTGAATTTGTACGTGCTTTGGCCCGCGATGTTTTCTGTTATTCGTTTGTAGTTGGTTCTTTACCTCTCGAACGACAGCACAAACCACCTTTTGCGCCTTTGTCATTCCTCTTGGGCGTGGAGATTTGTGACAAATGGCATTTCATGCAGTTTTGTTTTTCTCTCTTTCTTTCCCAGTATTCTTGATTTTCTTTTCTTTTATTCTTCCTGTTGATGGGCGGGAGGTGCTTAGATATGGGTTCTTGTCTCGTTCTATCTTCCTTTCTTCTTGTTCTCTCTCTCTAAGCACCTCCACCCTGACTCCAGTGGTTCTTCAACCCTTTAAGTTCTTCACCTCCGAGATTTGTCGCCCACGTAAGTTAAGTGGTTTTTATGTTTTCCGTTGCCTGCGTGCGTGTGTGTGTACGTGCGAGCGGGTGTGTGTGTGGCGCAGGAGATGATGAGAGTGTATTGGCTGACACATATTTTGGGTTACAGTCGAACACTCTGCAGCCTCGTGCAGTACAGCAGTTCCGTAACTGATCCGGCAAGTGCAAATGCTTTCTTTATGTCTCATACATGTTTATCCGATGTTGTACATTTGTGAGTGATAGAACGACTAGAATCAGGTCAGTCTCACGCACAGGTCACAAGTGACTTGAATATCCACTCCAGAGTGGTTTCACGGTTATAGCAGCAATTCAACAACACCAGTGGGATGTTCCTAAAGACCGACGAAAGTCTTCTAAGGCGTACGACACTTCATGAGGACCGTTATAGCACTTTAACCGCACGGCGTCATCGGTTCTTAACAGTCCGGCAATTGTCTTCGGAACTCTCAGATACCACTGGTACTACGTTATCATGGCAAACCATATATCGAAGGCTTAATGCAATTGGTCATTATGCCAAGTGACCCGCTACCCACATCTCACAAGAGGCATCACTTTACCTGATGCCAGCAGCAGTGTTCCTGGAGCCCAGACGAGTGGGCCAGAGTCCTTCCTACAGAAGAGTCCAGATTCAGTCTACAAACGGATTCTCATCGGCATTTCATCTGGAGTTAAGAGAAACTCATAATGATCCTGCAAATATCCGCGAATGAAACTCCTTCGGTCTCCTAGTGCTGTAACATTATGTTCAGCCACACACCACTCCACGTGTTTGCTGGAGGCAATATGAATGCTGAGCGCTATTGGGATGGTCCTAGAACCCTAAGTTAAACTTTTTCGTAGAGCTATTGACCCTCAGTTTCTTTTAATGGATGAACCGTCCGCAGAGAGTTCAGTCTGTCGACGATTCCCTGCAGAGTTAAGATATTCAGCGTATGGACTGTCCATCTAGGTCTCCAGGTCCGAATGCTATGGAAAATTCCTGGAATGTTTTGGAACGACACGTAGCAGCTCGTGAGCCTTTCCCCAGAACCCTTCCAGAGCTATTCACGTTCCTCATCGAAGAATGGACTTCTTTGGTTCCAGAATTAGTCAACAACCTGGTGATGAACACTCATCGCCGTTGTGAGAATTGTCTTTGTGTACGAGGTGAGCGCATTCCTTATGAAGAAATTTTACTTTGCATTCTTACATCGCATCTTGACAGATGTGACTCTATGTGTTCAAAATGTGTACATTTTTTTCTGCTGTTATTAAATGTTTGCTTCCCTTATGATTGTGTCTTTGTACATGAAAATCGTGATAAATCTGCGGATACGCATTTTCCTCTTTATCCCTCCAAATTCATTTGGGTCTTTAATTTTGAACACCCTTTAAAAGACGACTTTTGTACTCCTAAAGGCTCCAGTTTAGTGCCCCCGTGTCACCTGCAGACGAATCAGAGACGAGCGTTTCACGAAAGGGACGTCTGCTGTTCTAGTACATTCGGAACAATATGCGGAGGGTTGTGCGTGCTGAAATTCCCTTCTCGATACTGCTGTTGTACTGCGCGGGTACGTAAAGAAATGGAGCTCGTCCGTTACATGGTACAATCCTCTTCAGCCGCCGTTGTCCTCGAACATCGGTCATTAGTTTCTTCCCACAGCAAGGCCGCTGACTGCTTGTTTTGTTCTTTGTGTAGCACTGACTTTAAACTTTCGATACAGTTGCATAATATAGAAGGTCTGCCGTTTTTGAGATTCCTGTCTAGCCCGTCTACCGCCAATTAACATGCATGCTTCAAAGTCGCTTACTTCACGAATCTTTCCCCATATTGCTGCTATCTACGCATCGTACACTGTGACGTACATTATAACTTCATTTTTAGTTTCCTTTCCCTGTGCAAATTTTGAGATCGTTCTCTTTTAGCGTCTCAATCTTAATGTTATATTTTTTCACTTACTGAATGTTATGTGGCAGCAGTCTTGAGGTCAAGAGTAAACGACGTGTACATGTTTCACAGGCTAAGAATGTAGTATACGAGGGTTGTACCGAAAGTAATGCGAAAGTGGGCATAACTTTTTTATTAACTGAGAGAGATCGTTTAAATTGCACGTGTTGGTAGAGTAACTCTTCCTCTATAGTATCCCTTCTTTTTCATTGCAGGTAAATAATGGATTCCAAGCAGAAGCAACGTGCCGTCATTGAGTTCTTGACGAAGGAAGGGTGCAGGCTGTGCGACATCCACAGAAGTTCTACAAAATGCTTACGGAGATGTCACCATTGACAAGAGCAATGTGCACAGATGGATGAAGAAGTGAAAGAAGGGGAAACCAGCATTGAAGACAAACCACGAAGTGGGATACCAGCATCGGAGACAACTGACACGAATCGTCAGCGAGTGGATAAATTGATTTGTGCAGAGAGATAAGTCACAATCCGTGAGCTTGTTACACAACTGGACTGTGGTCACAATGCCATACAGAAAATGGCGGAAGACTTAGGGTATCAGAAAGTGTGTGCAAAGTGGGTACCTCAGCAGTTGACACTCGATTTGAAGGAGAGTAGGGTGGAAGTTTGCTCTGGTCTGCTGGAAGCGTTTGAAACCAATAAAGACACGGTTTTGTTTTCGATCTAGTGACAGGGGATGAAACTTGGACGTATCTTTACGATCCGGAAATGAAAAATCAATTATTAATACACATATAACGTGGATTGGGAACATCAAACGGAAGTCATTGTTTTTTCCACGTTTATAAGTGAGTCATGGAAAAATTATCATAGTCGGCCACCAGGAATCGAACCCAGGGCAGAACTGGAAGACCCTGGGTTCGATTCCCGGTGGCGGACGATGAGAATTTTTCCATGAGTCACTATAGAGGTGGAAAAAGCGATGACTTCCATTTGATGAAAAATCAATCCATGAAATGGCGTTACACCTCTTCACCAAGGCCTAAGAAGTTCAAGAGCCAGCGATCAGCACAGAAAGTCATGGTGACTGTTTTTGGGAAACAGACGTGTTTTTCCTAAATTTTCTGCACCGTGGCAGTACCGTGACCAGCGAGCGGTACACAACAAGCTTAGAGGAGCCCTAAGGAGGAAGAGAACGAACAGGAATCGGAAAAGTATTCCCATTCACCAAGACAAAGCGGGACCACACACATCTTTGGCAATAAATCAAACGGTCATCAAATTGGGTTGGTCGGTGGTCTCTTACCCACCGTACCGCCGAGATCTGGCGCCCTCCGAATTATAACTATTTAGTTCAATGAATGTTCAGTCCGACTTCCACCTGTTCAGTCCTCCGGGGACAACGATTTAATGACCCAGACGAGGTGAAAGCGGCTGTGAAGAAGAGGGTACAACAGTTCGCACCTGAATTTTTTTCAAAGTGGATTCCAGAGTTGGGTTTAACGATGGTGCAAATGCATCGCTTGTGAGAGAGACTATGTTGAGTAGTACCTTTGTATAGAGAAAGAATTATTCTACCAATATGTGCAATTTGAACGACCTCTGTCAGTTAATAAAAAAGTTATGCCCACTTTTGCATTACTTTCGGTGCAACCCTCGTATAATGTGTGCAGCAAGCAATGTTAAACGAGGGTAGATTAGTACAAGTTCACGATTGTTATGTGTTATCTTCTGTTCGACTAAGAGTCATGTGAAAGAGCTTTAGCGTTTTGTGCTACGAAATTATTGGGTATAGAGTGTTACGCATGATTATTAAAATCCTGGGCAGACATCGAGCTTGGATGAATGAAAGCTGAGTACTGTTACTGTAAGTAGCTATTTCTCGAAATTTTCTGAGATGACCTTTTCTGCGCCGTTTAGCTATTTAGAGTTTCATCTAAAGTGCATTAAGAAAACAAGCTTCAATTAGCGTTTTTTACGCTTTCCAACCGTTGGGTGAAGAAGCGTATATGCTCCAGCTTTGTCTGTCTGTCCGCACGATTACTGGCGAAAAATGGTTCGATTTCGATGAAATTATAGTATGTGGTACGGGACCACCTGGGAACAAATGCTATTGAAAATGAGACAAATGGGGTCAAAGACCACGACGTGGGAGCGGGATACATTCCATTGCACATATGCGTCATAACTTGCGTAAATATGGTTCGATTTCATTTAAAGTTTATTATGTGGTAGGGGACCGTCTAGGGACGAACCCTATTCAAAATGGGTGAAGTGGGGTCAAAGGTCAGGACATAAGAGCGGGGTGCATTCCAGTGCCCTTATGCGTCATAACGTGCGTAAAAATGTTTCGAATTCGATGAGATTTTATTATGTGGTAGGGGACCACCTGGGGACGAACCATATTGAAAATGGACGAATTGGGATCAAAGGTCAGGTCATAGGATTGCGATCCATTCCATCGCCCTTATTTCATATTATTAAGGTGGAGTCAAGTAATTTTGCTTCCTATACTTCCAATGGAAAAATTTTGTACACATTTCCTTCACAATCAGTGCGTTCCCAAGGATGAAAATATAAACATCGATTAAAATAACTTCATATTATAACTTGGAATACTTAATATTTTCTAAAACATAACCATAATTATACTAAAAATCAATAACTTTTCCTTTGGTGGTGCTGAAACCAGAAAAAGGATGGCCCGACCTGTACTTTGATGACGTCAGTAGACAAACAAATGTTGGATTGTATTATTATGGTTATGTTTTAGAAAATATTAGGTATTCCAAGTTATAAAATGAAGATATTTTAATCGATGTTCAAATTTTCATCCTTGGGAACGCATTAATTGGGAAGAAAATGCGTACAGAAATTTTTCCACTCGAAGTACAGGAAGCAAATTTACTTGACGTTCACCTTAAAGGAACAATTCTTGTATGTATGTAAATTTTATTTTGAAAACGGCTCTAAGGATTTTGATGAAAGTCGTTAACCTACCGTTTTCTGGTACTAGAAATCGATTTAGCTTGATCTCGACTTTAGGAAAATTCGTTTAGTGGGTCAAATAACCACCCCGAATTACCACGTTTCCAGTGTAGTGTCATGGCGTCGTCCCATTAGATGTTGGCGCGCTGTCACGCCATCTGTCTCATTACGTCACGCGTTGTATGTAGATCCTATTAAAGTTTTAAGACGTCACACTCTTGCGAGCAGATGGTCGCGATTCCATCTGCTTCATTACGTCACACGTTGTGCGCGTATGTTCGTCCCACGATAACTCGCGTAACATTCGTTCGATTTTGATGAAATTTTAGTATGTGGTAGGGGAACACCTGGGACGGAACCCTATTGAAAGCGAACGAAATGGGGTCAAAGGTCAGGACATAGGAACGGGATCCATTCCACTACTCTTATGCGTCATAACTAACGTAAAAAATGGTTCGATTTCGATTAAATTTTAGTATGTGGTAGGGGACCACCTGGGGACAAACCTTATTGAAAATTGGCGAAATGGGGGTTAAAGGTCAGGACATAGGAGCGGAATCACTTCCATCGCCATTATGTGTCATAACTTACGTAAAATTGTTTCGATTTGGATGAAATGTTAGTATGTTGTAGAGACCTGCCTGGGGACGAATCCTGTTGAAAATAGGCGAAATGGGTTCACAGGTTAGGACACAGAAGCGGGATCTATTCCATAGTCCTTATGCAACATAACTTACGTAAAATTGCTTCGATTGCGACAAAACTTTATCATGTTATTTTGGAGGTATACTGAACCAGTTATGTTGAATATCATCAAAATAGGATCAAAGAACAGGGCACAGGACCGAGATTTATTCCACAGCCATTTTCCTCATAACTAGAGTAATAACTTGAGTAATGATTTCTGGTATGTTGGAAAGCGTATCATAATCAATGCATTGCATGATTTTACTAACTTGTTTAGATTTAATTGACTTTACACACATATTGACACCCTTTTAAACCTTCGAACATTCCAACACCTCTGAATCTTTTACAGTGAGCTGTTTAGAAAGCCATCTCAACGTCGTAGTTGGATACGTTATGATGTCTGATTCCCATTGCGGTTTTCAACCGTTTCCAACTACAGTGTACGTAACATTCATTTCGTGAATTATTAATTTAGCTTTGTATTTTGCATTGAATCAATTTTTCGAAACATACTAGCAAATTTCAGGATCTTTTCCTTTACATATCTGACAGTATTCTCTAGAAAAAGCACGAGGAGTAAAAACGCATTTTGCGATAATTTGGGATTGGCTTCCTCACAAAATATTGACAGGAAAAGACTGCGCAAGCGATAAATTTCCTGTCTTATCAATTTCTGCAAAACCCGTTCCAAATTTCACACAAAAAAAAAGAACAATAGGAGTGCCCTTTTGACTTCCTTCCGTTTTGTTACCTGTAATCTAAAACATCTGAAAAGTTTAAATCGAACTTTGTTAAGAAAGCATCGGAACCAGAAGTCTACAAAAATCCGCTGAGAAGGTAAGATATATAAATGTTAAGTAAAATAAATGTATACTAAGACCAAAATATTCCATGTTGAAAATGATTTTTCAGGAACACTCAGAATCAATGATAGTTAGATAGATGTTGCGGACAGATAGATGCCAAATTTGGCATCTATCTGCCCCCTATGTCTATTTGACTATCATTTATTTCTGAAAAGTTATTTCTTCAGGGTATTCGCTTTCTTCAGGGTATTCGCGTGTCGCTAAGATGGAGGATCATACACTATATTGACAAAAGTCACCGGGCACCTACAAGAGAAACACAACATAGCATTTATTGACATACATTAGTACGGTTTCGGTCCACCTTTGGCCTTAATGCATACACTGACCCTTCCAGACATGCTTTCGACAAGGTTGAGGAACACAGCGATAGGTATTTGCTTCCATTCAGTATGTAATGCTGCCGCTAACTGTTGCTTACTAGCAGGTCTTGGTTCCAAACTTCTTATGCGGAACTCAAATTCATCTCATAGGTGCTCTATGGAATTAAGATCAGGGCTCTGTGCTGGCCAGTCCACACACAATACGGAATTACCGTCAAATGACGCCATAACAGTCTTTGCTTTATGGCTCCGTGCATTATCCTGTTGGTACGGAGAAGGCTCGGTTCCATGGTACTGCCACAGAGTTGGTAGTATTCCCGTAATTGTCCCGAATATCGAGGTAAACGTGCTGGTTAACAGGTTTGTCTACGATAACTAATAGGCCGGGACCATACCACGAAAAACACCCCCACACGAGTATACTGCGTACCCCTGGCTGCCGCCATACCTATACACGCGCGGCCATCATACTGATGGATCCTGTATCTGGTTTCTATTGATCTACTGTCCATGATAAATGTTTTTTACACCATGCTGAACGACGAGTAGCATTCCGATTGGGAATGAAAGGCTTATGAGCAGCCGCACGACCACGGTAACCCGTAGAATGAAGTTCTCTGCGAATGGTATGAGCACATACCGAGGTTCCAGCATTGTTACTCACCTGTACACTGAGGTTTTGTGCTGTACTCCGTCGATTAGCTGAAACGACTCTCCTGAGACTTTGACGTCCTCTATCACGGATTTTCTTCGGTCTGCTGGTACGTTTTGCTGCTTCAAGCACGCTATATGTCTTCCACTTATCCAGTGCATCCAAAACAGTTGACTTGAGTAAGTTTAAACGCCTCACGGTTTCTCTTATGGACAACCCACTAATATAACACCCAACAATCTTTCCTTTCTCTAAGTCAGTTCTCTCCCGCTGCGACACGTGCACTCAACCTCACAGTGCGATATGATCGCGGTCTGCTGCAGGCTTGTTTTTATGCCGTTTGCAGCTGTACCACGCATCTTAACAACGCAGCGGATCCGTTCATTTGCTTTTGAAGGGGTTTCCGGTAACTTTTCTCAATATAGTGTATATGCTTCGATTTGCGCACGACGGAGCGTTTCATCTAAGTACCAAAACACATCCTCAGTTGCTCGGAGCTTTTTTGTTCTGGGTGGTGTAACTTAGGTAAGATACTCGAACAAAAATCGGGAGATGCGGGTTCGATTCTCGTTCCAGTACGATTTCATTTTCAAGTTTTCTGAGGCATGTCTGCTTGCATTCAGAACCTTTGTTTTAGATATAATCCGTGGTGATTTTCAAATTGACTTAGGACAGCTGTTTGCGGCAAATTATAGCTTTGGTACTTTCAACAGTATGGGCTGTGTTGAAAGTAGCATGTGATTATTCATATCGTGCACATAGCGGATTGTATAGTACATACTATAGAATTTCAAGCTTATGAAAACTGCTTCTCTGTCAAAATAAATGGCATCAGGAATTAATGTGGCCTTCAGCTTGTCGAATGGAGAACAGCCTATAGGAACTGATTGTTAAAATCCCAAAGCAATTTATTGTTTGGGTGCTCAGTATCAGCTCGTACACATGAGTACCTTTTAGTCCTGCAGCATACCGAATATTAACGTTTGGGATGCAGACCTAGCTTTGGAGTGATTAATGGCGGCTCATCTCGCTTGCCCCGGAATTTTTCCACAATCCATTTCTCATTTCCCATCCACATTCATTTCAGGAACGAGTAAGTTTTAGTTTTTCGTTTGAGCAGCGAATCATAAACAGATATACGATCGAGAACATTTTTCACACTCAAATCGTGCATTGCCCAAACATTAAGCAAGATAAAAACGTTGCTGTTTTTGTCTATCAAGAAAAGGGTAATAGCACCCGTTTTTTTTTCTCCGGCTTGTACGGTAAAATAAGAACTGATTCTCTTCATGAGTACGTTCAGCTTGTGGAATACAGGGAAACAAAGAGTTATTAAATGCATCTTGCCGATTTATGTCGTGAAGAAAACCAGAAACACATCTATCGTTCAACGTGATTGAAATGATATTTTAGTAGTGAGATGGTACATACCAAGGACAGAAGAGATTACAATATCACAACAGCAGGACGATTTCTCGCAGACAAGCGGTACATATTCCGGTCAACGTTAGTACCGCCTCGTGTTCGGACACATGCGATGATACGGTCCGGCATGGAGTCAGAGACGTCGTATGCTATTCTGGACCAGACTGGCCCACACTTCTTGCAAATGACGCTCTAAATCACGAACACTGGTCATCTTGGAAAATGGCTCCGGGTCGCCCCGCCAGGAAAGGCAGCACATGGGACTGCAGGATTTCCTATACGTAGCACTGCGCTGTCAACGTCCGTCAGATCACTCCGGGGGAAGTCCGGCTCTCATACGCGATGACTCCCCAGACCATCACGCCAGCAGTTCGGGAAGTGTGCCGCTGTACAGTGAGGATGGGATTGTAGCGCTCATCTGCTGTCCTCCGCATTCTGAAACGGATTCGTCCGTTCCCATACAGAAGCGAGATTCGTCGCTGAACACTACACGTTGTCAGTCCTTAGTATTCCACATTGCTCGCTGCTGACACTACTGCAATCGACGCCGACGATGGTCAGGTGTTAACGGCAGAAAACGCAAGAGCCGTCAAGAGCTCAGAACCGCATCCGCCAGGCGTCTGGAAATGGTTCTGGCGGAAACAGGAGTCCCTTGTGCAGCAGCCGCCACATGTCTCTGAATATAGGACAAGGACGTCGTTGCATCTGTGCGTGCCGCTCTCACGATCCCACGGTCCTCTCTGCTGAGGGTGTGTCTGGATCGTTCAGAGCCAGTCCGTCGTGTCCGCGTGCCTTCCTGTGCCCATTGCTCCCAACACGATCGCACCGTACTGTCCGACGGGGCCCAAATGTCTCCCGAATCGGGGCGCCGGCCGCTCTGCCTGTTTCATCCCGACGATACGGCCTCGTTCAAACTCCGTCAATTGCCCGTACGCACATCTACTGTGGCTCTTTGGCATGTCTATCACTCGGGGATCTCACCTGACTCTTACCCTTTACTTCAGCACGAAAGTGGAGTACCTTGCACGGCACCTTATAAGCCCCAATGATTGCGATTGCAGCGCCGGTCTTGGACGTGCGAGCATGCGGAATCGTGCAAAACTTTCTTCATTTGCATGCCTACCCTCCCCCTAGCTGTTCATCGAGTTTCGCGTTAATCGCACCGTTTTTCTTGGTTCACGGATTTTTCGCAGGTAGCACACTCTTACAATTTAACGTAGGCGCGACGCTGTGCCAACGTATTCTATTCTTAATCTGGTAGGCAAGACATTATCGTTGAATGTTGACGTAAATCCAACGATTTTTGAGTGTGGGAAATCCGATCAGAGTCAAGCGCGACCTAAACTCCACCCAGTCTCCCTGTGAGTCATCAGCATGGAGGGAGGCTACGACTGAAGCAACATGTGGGCAACTCTTGTTCAACATTCTGTGGTTCAAGCATTGTTCGTTCACAGAGCACGTGCTAACTGGAACTTTCATGAAGGTAGAATAAATCTTGTTAGATTTTCTGCATGTTATTACACTGCCGGACAATTGCTAAGGACGGATGACAATAGCAACGATAGCAACCATGAAATGGAAGGTAGGAAAATGTGGAAATTAGCATAAGTGCGGGATACAGTAAGACGAGTTGTGCGTATGCAAATTTTGGATTGCCGAACTTGTTCGTGACGTCATAGCGCTGATAAGAGATATAAAGGATTTGACGCCTATTGACCGTTGTTGTTCAAACGCAAAGTTGAAAGGGAAAGAATCAATTGACGAACTTGCAATTTTCAGTATGTCTTCCCGACATCACCTAGATGATTTTACGCGTGGCCGTATTATTGGCAAGATTGAAGAAGGGCGAAAAATAACAGATGTTGCCAGGGAGTTCAACGTCAACCACATTGTTATTTCAAGGCTTTGGAAATCATTTCAAACAAATGGAGAGTATAGCAAACGTCACGAGGGAGGTGGTGTTCGCAGTACGACACCTGCAGAAGATCGGTACATAGTGCTATCAACAAAAAGACACCGGCGCAGCACAGCTAGAGAGGTAGCAAATCAGTTTATGACTGCTACTGACAAGCGGATCTCCCGAAAAACTGTCGCCAGACGTTTGCATGAAGGAGGACTATACACCCGCCGTCCTGTTGTGTGCATCCCATTGTCCAGACGTCACCGTACCGCCCGTTTGCAATGGTGCCATCAACATCGCAATTGGACTGATAACGACTGGTCTGCTGTCCTCTTCTCAGATGAGAGTAGATACAGTCTATCGTCTGACTGTCGACGACAACTGATCTGGCGAGATAGTGGTACTGCATATTGTCCAGCAAACATACAGGAAAGGGACCGATATCCGACTGTAGTGTCATGGTATGGGCTGGCATCATGATTAATGGCCGTACGTCCCTCTATGTGCTTCCAACTGGGACTATGACTGACCAACGATACATTAATGATGTTCTGCTACCTAATGTTCACATGTTCCGTGGTGCTGTTGGTGATAGATTCATTTTCATGGACGACAACGCAACATGTCATCGAACAGTCGCTGTCCTGGAGAGTCTTGAGAGCGAGGATATTCAACGCCTCGTATGGCCAGCACGTTCTCCAGATCTGAATCCCATTGAAAATGTGTGGGATGCTTTGGGGAGGAGTCTTGCTGGTCGCCAATGCCCTCCAATAAACAAGGGCACCCTCATCCGTGCACTGACAGAGGAATGGGATAAATTACCCCAACAGCTGCTTTATAATGTTGTGCAAAGCATGACACGACGTGTGGAATCTTGCATCGCCCTCCATGGTGGCCATATTCCGTATTGACATCTTACGCCGGAACGCCTGCGGACGGTAATTGCATTTTTTTCACGTTTACGTATTCTGCACAAAATGGTCTGTTTGTCCCTTGAACACGTTCCAAAGCCTTCTGGATTTCAGAGCACAATAAATTGTCTTTCTTGTAATGTCCTGGCATTCTGACATTATTTTATTTCACTTGGCATTCAACCACAGTTACTTTTTTATACGCTATATAGCCGTTTATGATCCGTCCTTAGCAATTGTCCAGCAGTGTATTACACATAAAATAATTTTAAAATAGCTCTTGATAAAGTGCGATGGCATATTTTTTATAGATGTTGCATTTTTATTTCTGCTTTATTTCTGCAGCACTGAAATGAATTTTTGAAGCTAAGTACATCGTGTCTAAAATAATTAAAAAATCTGCTGTTGTTCATCCTACGAATATGTTTTGTTACGTGCACGAAGTAAAAAAACGATGAACGTGATGGATGAGAGTCGTTTGGGCTATTTGTTTAGCGATATCAGAGCGAAAAATGTAAATAGGTAAGTTTGTTACAACATAATTTTTTAGTGACAAGGAAGTAAGTGTGTTTAAACTACTGGCTAGTTACAAATGACAAATTAACTAGAATATTCACTCAGATATGATATGAGCACGTGAGTTTGTGTAAAGGAGAGACGAATATTCCCATAATTCAAAATTTAATATTCCAGAATTTCAGCACTGTTATCTCAAAATATGATGTGCGTTCAGTAAAAATTGCAAACATAAACATTGCAGTAAATTTTAGGTTATGCTGTAAACTGATTTAACTGATTTAAGTTGCATACTTTTATACTGTTAACGGTAGTATAAATCTTGATAGTTATTTTTTTGTGTTGTCACTAAAACAACGAGGCACAATATCAACACCTTTGCATGAAAACTGATTTTGGTATTTTATGATGTTTTACACTGACTTTTTCTGTCAAATGTTTTTGAAGAGCCTAACCCTAGACTTGTATTAGGTTTGATCAAATGGTTAACACTAGTTCCTTTTTTTCTTTTTTTCTTTTTTTTTTGCTGTGGTGGCCTGGATATATATTGTCAAAATAATATTTTTGATAGTAAACATCATTAAAAGTTATATGAATTTATGAAAACAGCACAATTTCACAACTGAATGTAGCCAGAATATTTTCACTTGTGAAATATTAGTTTTTACCTGTTAAAAACGTTTATACCAAACAGTGGTCCTGATTTTCATGATCAAAATGAGAATGCAGAGTACATTGGTGAAAATAAAATACATAACGGCTTTATGAAACATTTAAGTTCATGAAGATCCTTTAAAAAGGACAGTTAATGCTTAATGTTAGGATCTCTAAATTTCTTAACTTTTAATTGGAAAATTGCATGAATTTGTCCTTTATGAAAAATAAACAAATTGCGAGAAACTTACAAACTTACATCTCAAGAAATCTTCTTGCACAATTGCACATGTTCTCCTGCTTCAGATCACTTGAAAAAAACAGTCTGTTCCCTTTGCTGTTTTTCAAGGGTTTTTTTCACATTTTCCTGATCATAATTGATCTCAGGAGATGCTACTCAATATTCTACAAAATGTCCTGTATATCTGGTATTTATTTGAGAGATGCTTTGTGCTAATTGGTTCACAGAGGTATTTCTAAAATTCTTTATTTCATTTTCTCCTAGAACAGTAAATTTTTTTCAATGTATATTCAACCAAGAAAGTACAAAAACTATCTAATTTTAAAAATAACAAAATTTAGACGTAACATTTCTTTTTTTCATATTGTTTATCAGTTTTTAATATGTATGAGGTATCTTGTTCCACAAACTGCATTGGAGAGTTAATGTAATTGGTTTAAGTTAGTGTATCCTGATGCTATATTAAATGGCTGATATTTAAGTATATATATCTGGGGTTTTGCGCATCAAGGAATTATATGTTATGAGTTTCCCTTCCTTCTTGTGTTTCCACTTCAGCGACCGTTGTGAAAATCCAATTATATCCAGCAGTTAGACTGGCAGGTGTAAAAGCGCATAGAGTCCTTGATCACTATCTCACCATAAAACTTAGATGAACACTGTGCTTTTAGAGAATGTATCATTAATTTCTAGCAGTTTTTACTTTTCATATGTGTTTTAGTATGGAATACGTCATTGATAATATTTTTAGCTTAATAAGTGAAAATTAGAATTTCAATTTTTTTTTCAGGTTTATATCAGTTGTGATTGTTGTGTTGTATTTTTAGCAGTGCAATTTCAAAAATTTTATTTGACATATGGGTAATATATGGGTTAAATTTTATTTAATTGCACGTGTGCACATTTTTTCTTTCTTTTGCCTTTCAGTAGTGTTAAAAGGTAGACCCTCATTCTGCAAAATGTGATCTACTTTGAATGCGATTCTTATCTCTCAGTGTCATGTGACACCACTGTAGTTGAATTTTCCGGATCTTCGCAGAAATCAGTGGTTTCCCGTATAAGTATGGGACATCCAATACGGATCCTCTTACGCATTGTTCGATGAGATATGGTTCTGCAACAGGCTTCTTTGAATGCTTAGGTCAATTGTTGCGCACGGAAATTCTTGTTACTATATACAAGCGTTCTCGGACGACGGCGATCTCATTCCTGACAGATTATCGTCGCGCCATCGTGAATACTATCAATTGCTACTAATATCACACCTATCCGATTGTCTCCCCGCATTCCCTGATCCATGGGGGAGGAAAGACAATCGGAAGAGTGATATTAATTAATATTAATTTCGATGTCCGTCAAGCTCGTTTTAAATACATCCGGCCCCCATTAGTGTCCAACGCCTCCTCAAAACTTTAAAAAATTTTGTCATGTGAGGAAGAAACGTGAAAGATGACCCCGAATTTTCGGTTGTAGTCTTTTGAATCTTTTCTGAGGCAAATTAAATTTATCAAATTATTCAAAGTCAATGGAGCCTGTTAGAAAAAAAAATCAATCGAATTTCTACAATCTATAAAACAACCAGAAAAAGAAACACCTACTTATTTCCACTGGCGGCTAAAAAGTATGCAACGAAAACTAACAATTGGCGCACAAAAGTTTTCCGTAGCAGAAGGAAGGTATCAGAAACAAACACATTTTCAAATGGAACAGAACAAATAAAGAAAGAGACATAACATAACTGTACTCCTTCCAGACGAAGAATTTTGCGTAATGGAAAAGTTAAAAATAGACAAAAAATATTCTTCATGGATAAAGCTACGCTAAGGAAAAATAACTTTTCAAATACGTCTGTCGGAAGTAAGGACAGCGAGAATAAGATTTTGACGTTTACGCCCCCTTGCGGGAAATCTGTGCATTATTTAAAGGGGATAACACTCCACATCTTTATTGTAGCGAAAGGTCTGCGGTTAAAAGGAAATTTCTCAATAGGGTTTTTACAGGCGTATACAGCTGCAAATATAAGTACACAAACACCACCTAGTGACAAAACTGTGAATTATAAAACCATTCAAATACTAGCCTAAAGTGTTCCACGAAGTAAAAGACATCCGGTGTTGAAAGAATGTTTTAAATCGCACATGTTGAAGCAGAGATATTGAAAAAAAAACCAGATTAAACAGTGCCGCCACCTAGCGGAGAAATTGTGCATCATTTTTAGGAAGAAAATACATACAAAGAGTTTTGTAGTAGTATCAGCCCGAAAATAATTTTTTTTATTGGGTTTTTAGTCTCGCAGATGTTGCTGTAAACAGAAATGGGAACTTAGGCATTTTAATGGCGCACTTGTGCGTTAAGAAAATTTTGGAAGAATATGAGAAACACTTCGCACCGGAAACGTTCCCCAACAAAGAAAGGATTTTTCAAATCGGTCTCATAGACGCAGAGATATCGACAGAAATAAGATATGCATCTACGGCCCTGGCGGGAAAACTATTAGCTATTTTAAGCAGGAGATATGCTGAAGAGGTTTTCCGAGGTGAGCGGTATGGGTCCACTAAAAAATGTTTTCAGTCGAGTTTTCAGAAGCTTAGATTTTCTGCAAATACGTTAGAAGAAGAAATAGACACCTACTCTTGGCCAAGCCATTATTTACCAAAAATAAGATATTACATGCAAAACATTTCCCAACAAGAGCTGTATCCGATGCAGGGAGATTATTTCAATCGGGCTTTTAGAACCAAATATATCGAGGAAAACGGAATTTAACTTTATGCTTCCTAACGAAAATCTATCCATTACTTGAAAAAGAAACTGTACCAAAATTAGCCTTCAATATAAATGGTGTCGAATTGGTAAAATAATTTTTTCAATCGAATATTTAGAAGCATATGGGATAAAATGTATTTTGAATTCAATACCATCTGCACTTACGCCCTCTAGCGGCGAAGTTGGCCATCGAAAAAAAAAAAAAACGTTATGCAAGAATTATCATTCTCACATTTCAAGCTCCCCAATGCAAAAAGCGAACTAATAGTTGTAGCGATATGGGCTCCACAGACGGATGAACAGGCGGACGGACAAAGAAACCGAATTTTCGGTTGCAATGAGAACGTCTTTTGAATCCTTCCTGATGCTTATTAAGCTTATGCTATCAAAGTTATTCTAAGTCAATGGAGCCGGTTAGTAAAAAATTACAACCGGATTTCTACAATGAATAAGACATCCAGAAGTAGAAACAGCTACCTACTTCCAGCAGCGGCTAAAAAGTATGTTACGAAAATTAAGAAATGGCGCACAAATGGGTTCTCAAATCGAGCAGTTAACAGAAGAAATAGAAAGAAACATGATATAACGCTACGCTTTCTCGATGAAGAATTTTGCATAATGGGATAGTTGAAAATAGGCGATAAATTTTCTTCATGGAAAAAGTTATGCTGAGGAAAAAGATCTTTTCAAATACGTCTTCCGGAAGCAGAGATAGCGAAAAAAGTGGTATTGACCTTCACGCCCCTAGAGGGAAACCTGTGCATTATTTAAAGAAGGTAATGCTCCACATGTCTATTGTACGGAATGGCATACCGTAAGAAAAAATTTTTGTTAATATGGTTTTAGAAGCGTACATACAGCTGCAAACATAAGTATACAAACACCACCTAGTGACAGAACTGTGAACTATAAAAGAGTTGAAACTTTGGCTACGAATAAGCCATCTGCGGAAGTCCCAGATCAATTTCTTGCTGTTGAGTAAAATGATGTTTCAGATGTTGAGAATGATGTTTCCCTCATGGACAACATCGTGAATATGGAGGACAGTGTGATATCTTATGATGTTCATTTTGAATCCATGGATATTATCGTGTGTACAGAGTACAGTATTATTATACCTCATGCTGTTTCTGATAATGCTCATGATGACCCCACGAAAAACATCGTGCAAACGGAGGGAAGTGTGATACCTCATGCCATTTCTTATGTTCATCGTGAATCCATGGACAATATCGTGCATACGAAGGACAGTGCTGTACCACAAGCTGTTTCTGTTGATGCTCATGTTGATCCCCCGAATAACGTCGTGAATCCGGAGGACACACGTCATGTTGTTGTTTTTGATGTTGATGAAAATCTCTTCGTCGACACAGTTGAAGCAGTTGGAGCCCCCTCTAAAGTCGGAACTTTTACAGTCCATTCTGCATCTGGGAACACGGTAGTACCTGTTGTGCGTTTGAAACTGTCACCGGGACGCATAAAAGAAAAACACCGTAAGTGTGTCTAAAGAACAAGGGTCTAGATCAGTTGAACAACCCTCAAGTCGGCTTCGTAAATCATCCTCATGGCATAAGGACCAGTTACGAAGGCATCCGTCGGCATGTTTGTGAACTGATCGTCGCGAGCAGTACACACTGTGCCCGGAGGAGGGAAAAATTTCCCGTTCTCCTAGTTACGAACACAAGGTCATGATCGCCACCATTCCACCTCAAGAGAAAGGCGTAGTTGTTTTTAAATGCCAGTCCTCAATTAAAATGGGGTGGGTTAAATTAAATCTACCCCTTTTTAAGACCTATGTATATACTGTACATATTTGTATTTTGCGCTCCAAAATTTTTAAATTCAAGTTTAAAATTTCAGCCTTAAATATTCAAGGACAACCGGTCCAGGTCAGTAAGGCGTTGGCTCATAGGGTAGATAACCACCCAGGATATTGATATCCTGTGTATGTCCAGAAAACCTATCTTATCAGTTTTCGGCATGTATCGGACTTTTGATATTATACAATCGCCCCTCCTAGTTCAGTCTTTCCCCATATAGTCGGCTGGGCGTCGGAATTATTTTCAACCCTAACTTCAAGGGAAGACAACTGAAATTTCAGTTCTATGAACCGATCGCGTAGCTGCTGTCAGCTTCGCCCTCGCAGAATTTAAAATCAGGGTTCTGTCAGTCTATGTGCCAACGGAACTCACCCAAAGGGGTAGGTTCCGTTGGCACATAGACTGACCTGGTAAAACCAGTCCATCGAGGGCAGACTGGGAGTTCGACATATTCTTGCGTGGTGTCACGCATTGGGAGTTTCTAATATAGCCTACATCTTGACAATTCGTTAGGGGTCTTCTTTTTCCGAGGAGGGGGTAAATACTTTCTCATATTGGTGGGCAATTTTAATTTTGTTTTGGAGTAGAATCTTGATAAAAAGAGGGTACATGGAGGATGGATCCGCCCAGGGCTGTCTTCGGGTTCATGTCGGAAGCAGGACTGGTGGACACCTGACGTTCTACTCCTCCTGGGGTCTTTTACTGGACTTGGACGGATGGCACAGTTAAGACCCGCCTGGAAAGGGTTCTAGTAGGATTCCTGGGAATTGTAACCTTGTCATTTGAGCATTGTGATGCTGGTTCTGTGTTACTCTGTATGAGTTACCATCTTGCCGTTGCTGGTGATATAGTTCTAATAGGGACCAGACACAACTCGAGGTCAGTGGAGAACGAACCTGAATCATCTCGAAGACGATGATATCCTTCAGGGCCACGAGGTGTTGCTTAAGTGCTCAATTAGGTCTCAGACTCACAAAACTGATGAGTAGTGGGATGAGGTCAAAGTGAAAGTGAAGTCATATTTACAAATTCAGTGGAAACTTCGGGCTCGTTGTCGGTTTTTAAAGCGAAATCACCTTGTGTGTATGTTTTGTCCGTGTAAATCCGGGCAGCAAAGAGGTGCGTAAAATTGTAATATGACTGCTGAACTTCAAGCCCAGTTCACAGATTTGTATTGCGTATCTGGCCAAGGATTCACACAGGACACGATTTCACAGAGTCTGGAGAATGAGATTTCACTCGCCAGCTTCTTTGGGAAATCTTGAATAGAAAAAATATTTCACAGGGGTTGGTTCACAGCGAAACGTGGTGTTCTGTTCAACCGAAGCTCACGTCGCAATATGCTAGGTGGGGGGGGGGGTTGCCAAAGTTCTTTGTTTAATAAGGCTAAATTGGTAAATTATTTCTTGGTTTAAATAATTGTTTTTTGTGGTTTCCTGGAACCTCCGAAGTACAGAGTTCTTTTGGTTCTAAAATCTATTGTCTTCCGATTTGTTTGGAGAATTAGGTCTGTCCTGCATAGGGACTGTCTGGTAAAACCAGTCTATCCGGGGCGGACTGGGAGTTCGACATATTCTTGCGTGATGTCACCCGTTGGGAGTTTCTAATATAGCCGCTATCTTGACAAGCAATTCTTATTCAAGCTTAACTTCGCGTGTTGTTTTATTTCGTATAATTGTAGGTTATTTCCTTTTGCTTTAATACGTTTGGGGTCTAGAGCTCCAGCCAAAACGTAATGTGTTCTTCATGGCATCGAGCAGATGTCATATGCAGTATAATATTTTCTTGCCGTCCTTTGTTTCTTGCATTCAGCAGAGATTTCCCACTTTGAGGATGAACTGGAGGGTCGCATGGACTAATATCGGGTTTGTAGGTGAGCAAGCTCGTACGAAAGAGCTGCAGCGGCGTTTGTCCCAATGGGCGATTTTCTCCCGTGATTCCCTATATCGTTGGGTCATCGACTCGCCGGGTTGTCCTCACTGCGGGCGGCCTGCATCATTATTCAACAGATTTGTAGATTTTTTTCGCAAGGTTTGGCAAATTATTTCTAAGTGGATTAATGTTAACATTTACAGTTTTAAACTTATTATGTTTAAGCACCCGCTACCAGGTCAGCATGATCATGGTCTCAAAGTAATTCTTGCTACCACTGTTACAGTTTTGCATGACACTGCTGTATCAGATCACGTAGGACTCTATGCAAATAAGCCTCACGTGGTTGCATTGTTTGTAAAGAACAGACTGCGCGAACGTGCCATTGCAGACTGTTATCAAAGGCCAGAAGACGTATTTTGCGTTCGATGGCTTTGCTGGACTAGATTTGTTTCTCTTCGAAAGGCTGCAATAAGTTTTAGATTTTAATATTTCTTCTGTATTGGAGCATGCACTGCGAGAATCCACAGCTGCTCCCATCGTCATAATTTTTAAACTCATTTTAGTTTGCAAAGTTTTGCTATTGTGTTAGCACTCTGATGTAATTTTTTATTGCAACGTTTTGCTGCTGCATTAGCATACTGTGGTATTACATACTCGAAATGGTTTTTTACTGTGTTTGTACTTTCATGTACTGTATATATGCCATTTTTGTGAATTTGTACGTGTTTTGGCCCGCGATTTTTTCTGTTATTCGTTTGTAGTTGGTTCTTAACCTCTCGAACGACAGCACAAACCACCTTTTGCGCCTTTGTCATTCCTCTTGGGCGTGGAGGGTTGTGACAAATGGCATTTCATGCAGTTTTGTTTTTCTCTCTTTCTTTCCCAGTATTCTTGATTTTCTTTTCTTTTATTCTTCCTGTTGATGGGCGGAAGGTGCTTAGATATGGGTTCTTGTCTCGTTCTATCTTTCTTTCTTCTTGTTCTCTCTCTCTAAGCACCTCCACCCTGACTCCAGTGGTTCTTCAACCCTTTAAGTTCTTCACCTCCGAGATTTGTCGCCCACGTAAGTTAAGTGGTTTTTATGTTTTCCGTTGCCTGCGTGCGTGTGTGTGTACGTGCGAGCGGGTGTGTGTGTGGCGCAGGAGATGATGAGAGTGTATTGGCTGACACATATTTTGGGTTACAGTCGAACACTCTGCAGCCTCGTGCAGTACAGCAGTTCCGTAACTGATCCGGCAAGTGCAAATGCTTTCTTTATGTCTCATACATGTTTATCCGATGTTGTACATTTGTGAGTGATAGAACGACTAGAATCAGGTCAGTCTCACGCACAGGTCACAAGTGACTTGAATATCCACTCCAGAGTGGTTTCACGGTTATAGCAGCAATTCAACAACACCAGTGGGATGTTCCTAAAGACCGACGAAAGTCTTCTAAGGCGTACGACACTTCATGAGGACCGTTATAGCACTTTAACCGCACGGCGTCATCGGTTCTTAACAGTCCGGCAATTGTCTTCGGAACTCTCAGATACCACTGGTACTACGTTATCATGGCAAACCATATATCGAAGGCTTAATGCAATTGGTCATTATGCCAAGTGACCCGCTACCCACATCTCACAAGAGGCATCACTTTACCTGATGCCAGCAGCAGTGTTCCTGGAGCCCAGACGAGTGGGCCAGAGTCCTTCCTACAGAAGAGTCCAGATTCAGTCTACAAATGGATTCTCATCGGCATTTCATCTGGAGGAAGAGAAACTCATAATGATCCTGCAAATATCCGCGAATGAAACTCCTTCGGTCTCCTAGTGCTGTAACATTATGTTCAGCCACACACCACTCCACGTGTTTGCTGGAGGCAATATGAATGCTGAGCGCTATTGGGATGGTCCTAGAACCCTAAGTTAAACTTTTTCGTAGAGCTATTGACCCTCAGTTTCTTTTAATGGATGAACCGTCCGCAGAGAGTTCAGTCTGTCGACGATTCCCTGCAGAGTTAAGATATTCAGCGTATGGACTGTCCATCTAGGTCTCCAGGTCCGAATGCTATGGAAAATTCCTGGAATGTTTTGGAACGACACGTAGCAGCTCGTGAGCCTTTCCCCAGAACCCTTCCAGAGCTATTCACGTTCCTCATCGAAGAATGGACTTCTTTGGTTCCAGAATTAGTCAACAACCTGGTGATGAACACTCATCGCCGTTGTGAGAATTGTCTTTGTGTACGAGGTGAGCGCATTCCTTATGAAGAAATTTTACTTTGCATTCTTACATCGCATCTTGACAGATGTGACTCTATGTGTTCAAAATGTGTACATTTTTTTCTGCTGTTATTAAATGTTTGCTTCCCTTATGATTGTGTCTCTGTACATGAAAATCGTGATAAATCTGCGGATACGCATTTTCCTCTTTATCCCTCCAAATTCATTTGGGTCTTTAATTTTGAACACCCTTTAAAAGACGACTTTTGTACTCCTAAAGGCTCCAGTTTAGTGCCCCCGTGCCACCTGCAGACGAATCAGAGACGAGCGTTTCACGAAAGGGACGTCTGCTGTTCTAGTACATTCGGAACAATATGCGGAGGGTTGTGCGTGCTGAAATTCCCTTCTCGATACTGCTGTTGTACTGCGCGGGTACGTAAAGAAATGGAGCTCGTCCGTTACATGGTACAATCCTCTTCAGCCGCCGTTGTCCTCGAACATCGGTCATTAGTTTCTTCCCACAGCAAGGCCGCTGACTGCTTGTTTTGTTCTTTGTGTAGCACTGACTTTAAACTTTCGATACAGTTGCATAATATAGAAGGTCTGCCGTTTTTGAGATTCCTGTCTAGCCCGTCTACCGCCAATTACCATGCATGCTTCAAAGTCGCTTACTTCACGAATCTTTCCCCATATTGCTGCTATCTACGCATCGTACACTGTGACGTACATTATAACTTCATTTTTAGTTTCCTTTCCCTGTGCAAATTTTGAGATCGTTCTCTTTTAGCGTCTCAATCTTAATGTTATATTTTTTCACTTACTGAATGTTATGTGGCAGCAGTCTTGAGGTCAAGAGTAAACGACGTGTACATGTTTCACAGGCTAAGAATGTAGTATACGAGGGTTGTACCGAAAGTAATGCGAAAGTGGGCATAACTTTTTTATTAACTGAGAGAGATCGTTTAAATTGCACGTGTTGGTAGAGTAACTCTTCCTCTATAGTATCCCTTCTTCTTCATTGCAGGTAAATAATGGATTCCAAGCAGAAGCAACGTGCCGTCATTGAGTTCTTGACGAAGGAAGGGTGCAGGCTGTACGACATCCACAGAAGTTCTACAAAATGCTTACGGAGATGTCACCATTGACAAGAGCAATGTGCACAGATGGATGAAGAAGTGAAAGAAGGGGAAACCAGCATTGAAGACAAACCACGAAGTGGGAAACCAGCATCGGAGACAACTGACACGAATCGTCAGCGAGTGGATAAATTGATTTGTGCAGAGAGATAAGTCACAATCCGTGAGCTTGTTACACAACTGGACTGTGGTCACAATGCCATACAGAAAATGGCGGAAGACTTAGGGTATCAGAAAGTGTGTGCAAAGTGGGTACCTCAGCAGTTGACACTCGATTTGAAGGAGAGTAGGGTGGAAGTCTTGCTCTGGTGTGCTGGAAGCGTTTGAAACCAATAAAGACACGGTTTTGTTTTCGATCTAGTGACAGGGGATGAAACTTGGACGTATCTTTACGATCCGGAAATGAAAAATTAATTATTAATACACGTATAACGTGGATTGGGAACATCAAACGGAAGTCATTGTTTTTTCCACGTTTATAAGTGAGTCATGGAAAAATTATCATAGTCGGCCACCAGGAATCGAACCCAGGGCAGAACTGGAAGACCCTGGGTTCGATTCCCGGTGGCGGACGATGAGAATTTTTCCATGAGTCACTATAGAGGTGGAAAAAGCGATGACTTCCATTTGATGAAAAATCAATCCATGAAATGGCGTTACACCTCTTCACCAAGGCCTAAGAAGTTCAAGAGCCAGCGATCAGCACAGAAAGTCATGGTGACTGTTTTTTGGGAAACAGACGTGTTTTTCCTAAATTTTCTGCACCGTGGCAGTACCGTGACCAGCGAGCGGTACACAACAAGCTTAGAGGAGCCCTAAGGAGGAAGAGAACGAACAGGAATCGGAAAAGTATTCCCATTCACCAAGACAAAGCGGGACCACACACATCTTTGGCAATAAATCAAACGGTCATCAAATTAGGTTGGTCGGTATTCTCTTACCCACCGTACCGCCGAGATCTGGCGCCCTCCGAATTACAACTATTTAGTTCAATGAATGTTCAGTCCGACCTCCACCTGTTCAGTCCTCCGGGGACAACGATTTAATGACCCAGACGAGGTGAAAGCGGCTGTGAAGAAGAGGGTACAACAGTTCGCACCTGAATTTTTTTCAAAGTGGATTCCAGAGTTGGGTTTAACGATGGTGCAAATGCATCGCTTGTGAGAGAGACTATGTTGAGTAGTACCTTTGTATAGAGAAAGAATTATTCTACCAATATGTGCAATTTGAACGACCTCTGTCAGTTAATAAAAAAGTTAAGCCCACTTTTGCATTACTTTCGGTGCAACCCTCGTATAATGTGTGCAGCAAGCAATGTTAAACGAGGGTAGATTAGTACAAGTTCACGATTGTTATGTGTTATCTTCTGTTCGACTAAGAGTCATGTGAAAGAGCTTTAGCGTTTTGTGCTACGAAATTATTGGGTATAGAGTGTTACGCATGATTATTAAAATCCTGGGCAGACATCGAGCTTGGATGAATGAAAGCTGAGTACTGTTACTGTAAGTAGCTATTTCTCGAAATTTTCTGAGATGACCTTTTCTGCGCCGTTTAGCTATTTAGAGTTTCATCTAAAGTGCATTAAGAAAACAAGCTTCAATTAGCGTTTTTTACGCTTTCCAACCGTTGGGTGAAGAAGCGTATATGCTCCAGCTTTGTCTGTCTGTCCGCACGATTACTGGCGAAAAATGGTTCGATTTCGATGAAATTATAGTATGTGGTACGGGACCACCTGGGGACAAATGCTATTGAAAATGAGACAAATGGGGTCAAAGACCACGACGTGGGAGCAGGATACATTCCATTGCACATATGCGTCATAACTTGCGTAAATATGGTTCGATTTCATTTAAAGTTTACTATGTGGTAGGGGACCGTCTAGGGACGAACCCTATTCAAAATGGGTGAAGTGGGGTCAAAGGTCAGGACATAAGAGCGGGGTGCATTCCAGTGCCCTTATGCGTCATAACGTGCGTAAAAATGTTTCGAATTCGATGAGATTTTATTATGAGGTAGGGGACCACCTGGGGACGAACCATATTGAAAATGGACGAATTGGGATCAAAGGTCAGGTCATAGGATTGCGATCCATTCCATCGCCCTTATTTCATATTATTAAGGTGGACGTCAAGTAATTTTGCTTCCTATACTTCCAATGGAAAAATTTTGTACACATTTCCTTCACAATCAGTGCGTTCCCAAGGATGAAAATATAAACATCGATTAAAATAACTTCATATTATAACTTGGAATACTTAATATTTTCTAAAACATAACCATAATTATACTAAAAATCAATAACTTTTCCTTTGGTGGTGCTGAAACCAGAAAAAGGATGGCCCGACCTGTACTTTGATGACGTCAGTAGACAAACAAATGTTGGATTGTATTATTATGGTTATGTTTTAGAAAATATTAGGTATTCCAAGTTATAAAATGAAGATATTTTAATCGATGTTCAAATTTTCATCCTTGGGAACGCATTAATTGGGAAGAAAATGCGTACAGAAATTTTTCCACTCGAAGTACAGGAAGCAAATTTACTTGACGTTCACCTTAAAGGAACAATTCTTGTATGTATGTAAATTTTATTTTGAAAACGGCTCTAAGGATTTTGATGAAAGTCGTTAACCTACCGTTTTCTGGTACTAGAAATCGATTTAGCTTGATCTCGACTTTAGGAAAATTCGTTTAGTGGGTCAAATAACCACCCCGAATTACCACGTTTCCAGTGTAGTGTCATGGCGTCGTCCCATTAGATGTTGGCGCGCTGTCACGCCATCTGTCTCATTACGTCACGCGTTGTATGTAGATCCTATTAAAGTTTTAAGACGTCACACTCTTGCGAGCAGATGGTCGCGATTCCCATCTGCTTCATTACATCACACGTTGTGCGCGTATGTTCGTCCCACGATAACTCGCGTAACAATCGTTCGATTTTGATGAAATTTTAGTATGTGGTAGGGGAACACCTGGGACGGAACCCTATTGAAAGCGAACGAAATGGGGTCAAAGGTCAGGACATAGGAACGGGATCCATTCCACTACTCTTATGCGTCATAACTAACGTAAAAAATGGTTCGATTTCGATTAAATTTTAGTATGTGGTAGGGGACCACCTGGGGACAAACCTTATTGAAAATTGGCGAAATGGGGGTTAAAGGTCAGGACATAGGAGCGGAATCACTTCCATCGCCATTATGTGTCATAACTTACGTAAAATTGTTTCGATTTGGATGAAATGTTAGTATGTTGTAGAGACCTGCCTGGGGACGAATCCTGTTGAAAATAGGCGAAATGGGTTCACAGGTTAGGACACAGAAGCGGGATCTATTCCATAGTCCTTATGCAACATAACTTACGTAAAATTGCTTCGATTGCGACAAAACTTTATCATGTTATTTTGGAGGTATACTGAACCAGTTATGTTGAATATCATCAAAATAGGATCAAAGAACAGGGCACAGGACCGAGATTTATTCCACAGCCATTTTCCTCATAACTTGAGTAATAACTTGAGTAATGATTTCTGGTATGTTGGAAAGCGTATCATAATCAATGCATTGCATGATTTTACTAACTTGTTTAGATTTAATTGACTTTACACACATATTGACACCCTTTTAAACCTTCGAACATTCCAACACCTCTGAATCTTTTACAGTGAGCTGTTTAGAAAGCCATCTCAACGTCGTAGTTGGATACGTTATGATGTCTGATTCCCATTGCGGTTTTCAACCGTTTCCAACTACAGTGTACGTAACATTCATTTCGAGAATTATTAATTTAGCTTTGTATTTTGCATTGAATCAATTTTTCGAAACATACTAGCAAATTTCAGGATCTTTTCTTTTACATATCTGACAGTATTCTCTAGAAAAAGCACGAGGTAGTAAAAACGCATTTTGCGATAATTTGGGATTGGCTTCCTCACAAAATATTGACAGGAAAAGACTGCGCAAGCGATAAATTTCCTGTCTTATCAATTTCTGCAAAACCCGTTCCAGATTTCACACAAAAAAAAGAACAATAGGAGTGCCCTTTTGACTTCCTTCCGTTTTGTTACCTGTAATCTAAAACATCTGAAAAGTTTAAATCGAACTTTGTTAAGAAAGCATCGGAACCAGAAGTCTTCAAAAATCAGCTGAGAAGGTAAGATATATAAATGTTAAGTAAAATAAATGTATACTAAGACCAAAATATTCCATGTTGAAAATGATTTTTCAGGAACACTCAGAATCAATGATAGTTAGATAGATGTTGCGGGCAGATAGATGCCAAATTTGGCATCTATCTATCAAATAATTTGGCATCTATCAAATAGACATTGGGGGCAGATAGATGCCAAATTTGGCATCTATCTGCCCCCAATGTCTATTTGACTATCATTTATTTCTGAAAAGTTATTTCTTCAGGGTATTCGCTTTCTTCAGGGTATTCGCGTGTCGCTAAGATGGAGGATCATACACTATATTGACAAAAGTCACCGGGCACCTACAAGAGAAACACAACATAGCATTTATTGACATACATTAGTACGGTGTCGGTCCACCTTCGGCCTTAATGCATACACTGACCCTTCGAGACATGCTTTCGACAAGGTTGAGGAACAAAGCGATAGGTATTTGCTTCCATTCAGTATGTAATGCTGCCGCTAACTGTTGCTTACTAGCAGGTCTTGGTTCCAAACTTCTTATGCGGAACTCAAATTCATCTCATAGGTGCTCTATGGAATTAAGATCAGGGCTCTGTGCTGGCCAGTTTACACACAATACGGAATTACCGTCAAATGACGCCATAACAGTCTTTGCTTTATGGCTCCGTGCATTATCCTGTTGGTACGGAGAAGGCTCGGTTCCATGGTACTGCCACAGAGTTGGTAGTATTCCCATAATTGTCCCGAATATCGAGGTAAACGTGATGGTTAACAGGTTTGTCTACGATAACTAATAGGCCGGGACCATACCACGAAAAACACATCCACACGAGTATACTGCGTACCCCTGGCTGCCGCCATACCTATACACGCGCGGCCATCATACTGATGGATCCTGTATCTGGATTCATCAGTCCCTAGGAAACGTTTCCATTGATCTACTGTCCATGATAAATGTTTTTTACACCATGCTGAACGACGAGTAGCATTCCGATTGGGAATGAAAGGCTTATGAGCAGCCGCACGACCACGGTAACCCGTAGAATGAAGTTCTCTGCGAATGGTACGAGCACATACCGAGGTTCCAGCATTGTTACTCACCTGTACACTGAGGTTTTGTGCTGTACTCCGTCGATTAGCTGAAACGACTCTCCTGAGACTTTGACGTCCTCTATCACGGAATTTCTTCGGTCTGCCGGTACGTTTTGCTGCTTCAAGCACGCTATATGTCTTCCACTTATCCAGTGCATCCAAAACAGTTGACTTGAGTAAGTTTAAACGCCTCACGGTTTCTCTTATGGACAACCCACTAATATAACACCCAACAATCTTTCCTTTCTCTAAGTCAGTTCTCTCCCGCTGCGAATGGTGCACTCAACCTCACAGTGCGATATGATCGCGGTCTGCAGCAGGCTTGTTTTTATGCCGTTTGCAGCTGTACCACGCATCTTAACAACGCAGCGGATCCGTTCATTTGCTTTTGAAGGGGTTTTCGGTAACTTTTCTCAATATAGTGTATATGCTTCGATTTGCGCACGACGGAGCGTTTCATCTAAGTACCAAAACACATCCTCAGTTGCTCGGAGCTTTTTTGTTCTGGGTGGTGTAACTTAGGTAAGATACTCGAACAAAAATCTAGAGGTGCGGGTTCGATTCTCGTTCCAGTACGATTTCATTTTCAAGTTTTCTGAGGCATGTCTGCTTGCATTCAGAACCTTTGTTTTAGATATAATCCGTGGTGATTTTCAAATTGACTTAGGACAGCTGTTTGCGGCAAATTATA
Source organism: Macrothele yani (assembly GCA_039090855.1). Classification (NCBI taxonomy): domain Eukaryota; kingdom Metazoa; phylum Arthropoda; class Arachnida; order Araneae; family Macrothelidae; genus Macrothele; species Macrothele yani. Next base: position 132,776,107 of record CM077010.1, on the reverse strand, counting down.
GCTTTGGTACTTTCAACAGTATGGGCTGTGTTGAAAGTAGCATGTACTTTCAACACATTACGGAAGTTAAATTCATATCGTGCACATAGCGGATTGTATAGTACATACTATTGAATTTCAAGCTTATGAAAACTGCTTCTCTGTCAAAATAAATGACATCAGGAATTAATGTGGCCTTCAGCTTGTCGAATGGAGAACAGCCTATAGGAACTGTTCGTTAAAATCCCATAGCAATTTATTGTTTGGGTGCTCAGTATCAGCTCATACACATGAGTACCTTTTAGTCCCACATCATACCGAATATTAACGTTTGGGATGCAGACCTAGCTTTGGAGTGATTAATGGCGGCTCATCTCGCTTGCCCCGGAATTTTTCCACAATCCATTTCTCATCGCCCATCCACATTCATTTCAGGAACGAGTAAGTCTTTGTTTTTCGTTTGAGCAGCGAATTATAAACAGATATACGATCGAGAACATTTTTCACACTCAAATCGTGCATTGCCCAAACATTAAGCAAGATAAAAACGTTGCTGTTTTTGTCTATCAAGAAATTGTAATAGCACCCGTTTTTTTTTTCTCCGGCTTGTACGGTAAAATAAGAACTGATTCTCTTCATGAGTACGTTCAGCTTGTGGAATACAGGGAAACAAAGAGTTATTAAATGCATCTTGCCGATTTATGTCGTGAAGAAAACCAAAAGCACATCTATCGTTCAACGTAGACAGCAGGGAACGATTGCCCTGAGTCACTCTAGAGATCCAATTTTATTGATAATTTTTTCTTAACTTGATTCTGAATATCTTACGCATTTACTTCTGAATGCACGAAAGCGCAAGCATATGTGCAAGGTACGAGTAATCGCATACATAGGTAAATCAAAAAATAAAGGCGGTTTGAAAATTACGAGGTAACCGCAACTGATAGAAGCTGACGTAATACAATACGTTCGCAATGGCTCACGAGTAGTTCGAGCAGGTACAACGCAACGCTCTGCAGTTACTCCAGTTCCGCTGCGGGATTGAACCATTATTGAACAATGCACCGTAGTGAGATTTCTTCGGGCAGACGGAGTTAAACCTGATGAAATTCACCTTATGATGATGGCTCAGTACGGAAGTGAAAACAGTATGACTCAACGAAAAGTTTATGAATGGGTAAAATAATTTAAAGAACAAGTGAAACCAGTTTAACAGATAAAGCTCAATCTTGCCGCCCATCATCGCGCACACAAGCCAAATTCGACAGGGAAAATCGCTTGATTGGCTGTTTTTTCACATTTGGATATCAGGTATGGATTGCCACATGCCATGATGACTTGGGGTACCGTAACGTTTATGCAAGATGGGTACCCAAACCGCTTCCTGATCTACACAAGCAACAGCGCGTGGAGGTTGCGACACAATTCCTAAAACGTTCTGAAGAAGATTCGAGTGTTTTGGGTCGGATGTCACAGTCGACGAGACATGGGTTTGTCACAGTCGACGAGACATGGGTTCGTCACTGTGTACTGGAAAGCAAGAGGCAAAGGTTGCAATGGAAGCACTCGTGTTCTCCATTAAAGAAGAAATTCAAACGACAGCATTTCGCCTAGAAAATCATGCTGACCTTCTTTTGGGACATGAGAGGTCCTATTCTATCGCATTTTCAAGAATAGGGATAAATGGTGACCAGTACCAACGTACTGTGCTATGCTTAGAGAGAAACTGAAACCTGCAATTCGCAGCAAAAAAAGAGGAATTCTGTCAAAAAGAGTGTTGCTGCAGCATAACGATGCGCCCTCCCTCCCCCGATGAAGTAGCAGTAACGATGGAAGCACTGCGCAACTGCGGTTTGAATATCTTCCACATCTCCCTTACAGCTCTTATCTGACGCTACGCGATTATCACATCTTCGGTCCGCTTAAAGAGGTTCTGAGAGGTCGCAGGAAGGGGACGATCTTAAGAAAATGGTGCAGACTTGGATTCGAGAGAAGCCGAAAAGTTTGTCCCAAGAAATGAAGAAACTAGTGCATCGACCTTCTGGGTGAATCTGTGAAGAAGTGAGATAACAACTAGGTTTATATGCTCATGGTTACCGGTAGTAAAGGGTATGTTGCCTTTACTTTTGATTGTTTTATAGCGTTTCTACATTCGAATCTTTCTTTCCTTTCTAAATGACCCTCATAATTTGTTTATGTAGGATTTTGTTTGGGTGACAGTTTGTTTCCCTGTGTGGCATGTACGAGCTGGGAAAAACCAACCAAGTCTTTCCACACGGCCTCCACACCATAACTGGCCCGTGAGTGTAGCCAGTTTAGAAGGACACATAGACCTATTCAAATAGGGTGATTCATCAGCAATTTTTGTCATGTCACTACAGTTACATAATCAAGTGTAAACAGTTATCCTAGTAGCATTTTACAGAAAATCTAGTGGGAAAGCTAAAGTAATCTAACGGGATTTGAGCGCGCGAAAAATGTATGAGGAAAATGTGTACATGTTTGTCTTTTGTTATAAAATGTTTATTTCCATTATGATTGTGTCTTTTTACCTGCCATTCGTCTCTACCTGCACTTATGTGTCTTTCATTTTATCTCTGCGAATGCCTACAGGACTTTAATTTTGGACACCGATATTTCTGTTTTCTTTCACAGAGCGCCTTTTAAGTTGATTTTACAGTAGAGAGAAACTGTGAAACAGGGACAGGTAAATATAAAAAAAAATGTACTGTCTTAAGAAAAGCTAGTAAATAGGGAATGATATCACATACAGTGTCCAATTTGCAGCTATTCCAAAAGAAAGTATATTAGTACATCGGGACATGCACTGTAAAATCATTAAGTGGTGTAAATTCAGGGAAAATTTCTGAAACTAACCTGCAACGAAGTTTAAGGTAGGGAAATTTCGGTTTCTTCTAACATCAGTACTTTGGCAAAATTACCGTGTACTTTTGCTGAACTTGCAGTTCTGAATTTTTCGGGCAGCGGTTTCTTTCCTGGCGTACTAAAGTGAACTAGACCTTTACTATTTGTTCCTGGGGGGATTTGAACTAGCGACTTTCTGAACGGGAAGCGCGTGTCTTACTGCTGAACCAAAAATTCTCGTTTGGTTTCTTGCGTGTAAGTACAAATCTAATTGCTGGATGATGATTTTTTTTTCTTATTAATGTGGGTGAATTATTCATTTCTTTTAGTTTGGAGCTTAGTATTTTTCTGAATATATTTGTAATAATTTTATTTTTTCTGTAGAAGGACTAATTACAAATTAGGTATTTCTTTCAGCGTGATTTTTGAAGTAACAGAATGCTGTAGAACTCGAGATCTATAATGAATAAGGTTTTTTACTGGTTTGTTGTTGTAGTTATTATTATATCATGAATAAAGTTTTACTGGTGGTACTTAATGGAGACACTTAATGAAAAGAGACCTAACTGTCAGACAGAGGTCTGACAATAATTGAACAGAGAAAATTGTACTCACTTTAAAACCTTTTATTTGAAAACTCCTAGTATCATCCAACACACACTCTACTAATCACACTCACAATAATAAAGAAGAACCTAATCACATAGAACGAAGCTCTCGGCACAAAATAACGTAGCTCTTTTCACATCGAACAAAACCTCTCCACATATAAACAAAAGCTCTCCCTACGCACATAAACAAAAAGCTCTCTTTACGCACATAAACAAAAAGCTCTCTCTACGCACATAAACAAAAAGCTCTCTCTATGCACATAAACAAAAAGCTCTCTTTACGCACATAAACAAAAAGCTCTCTGTACGCACATAAACAAAAAGCTCTCTCTATGCACATAAACAAAAAGCTCTCTTTACGCACATAAACAAAAAGCTCTCCCTACGCACATAAACAAAAAGCTCTCTTTACGCACATAAACAAAAAGCTCTCTGTACGCACATAAACAAAAAGCTCTCTCTATGCACATAAACAAAAAGCTCTCTTTACGCACATAAACAAAAAGCTCTCTCTACGCACATAAACAAAAAGCTCTCTCTACGCACATAAACAAAAAGCTCTTTTTACGCACATAAACGAAAAGCTCTCTTTTACGCACATAAACAAAAAGCTCTCTCTACGCACATAAACAAAAAGCTCTCTCTACGCACATAAACAAAAAGATCTCTTTACGCACATAAACAAAAAGCTCTCTCTACGCACATAAACAAAAAGCTCTCTCTACGCACATAAACAAAAAGCTCTCTCTACGCACATAAACAAAAAGCTCTCTCTACGCACATAAACAAAAAGCTCTCTCTACGCACATAAACAAAAAGCTCTCTCTACGCACATAAACAAAAAGCTCTCTCTACGCACATAAACAAAAAGCTCTCTCTACGCACATAAACAAAAAGCTCTCTCTACGCACATAAACAAAAAGCTCTCTCTACGCACATAAACAAAAAGCTCTCTCTACGCACATAAACAAAAAGCTCTCTCTACGCACATAAACAAAAAGCTCTCTCTACGCACATAAACAAAAAGCTCTCTCTCTACGCACATAAACAAAAAGCTCTCTTTACGCACACAAACAAAAAGCTCTCTCTACGCACATAAACAAAAAGCTCTCTCTACGCACATAAACAAAAAACTCTCTCTACGCACATAAACAAAAACTCTCTCTACGCACATAAACAAAAAGCTCTCTCTCCGCACATAAACAAAAAGCTCTCTCTACGCACATAAACAAAAAGCTCTCTCTACGCACATAAACAAAAAGCTCTCTCTACGCACATAAACAAAAAGCTCTCTCTACGCACATAAACAAAAAGCTCTTTTTACGCACATAAACAAAAAGCTCTTTTTACGCACATAAACAAAAAGCTCTCTCTACGCACATAAACAAAACGCTCTCTCTACGCACATAAACAAAAAGATCTCTTTACGCATATAAACAAAAAGCTCTCTCTACGCACATAAACAAAAAGCTCTCTCTACGCACATAAACAAAAAGCTCTCTCTACGCACATAAACAAAAAGCTCTCTCTACGCAGATAAACAAAAAGCTCTCTCTACGCACATAAACAAAAAGCTCTTTTTACGCACATAAACAAAAAGCTCTCTCTACGCACATAAACAAAAAGCTCTCTCTACGCACATAAACAAAAAGCTCTCTCTACGCACATAAACAAAAAGCTCTCTTTACGCACATAAACAAAAAGCTCTCTCTACGCACATAAACAAAAAGCTCTCTCTACGCACATAAACAAAAAGCTCTCTCTACGCACATAAACAAAAAGCTCTCTCTACGCACATAAACAAAAAGCTATCTCTACGCACATAAACAAAAAGCTCTCTCTACGCACATAAACAAAAAGCTCTCTCTACGCACATAAACAAAAAGCTCTCTCTACGCACAAAAACAAAAAGCTCTCTCTACGCACATAAACAAAAAGCTCTCTCTACGCACATAAACAAAAAGCTCTCTCTACGCACATAAACAAAAAGCTCTCTCTACGCACATAAACAAAAAGCTCTCTTTACGCACATAAACAAAAAGCTCTCTTTACGCACATAAACAAAAAGCTCTCTTTACGCACATAAACAAAAAGCTCTCTTTACGCACATAAACAAGAAGCTCTCTTTACGCACATAAACAAAAAGCTCTCCTAGGTATCGTTGAACGCGCCTATTTATACTGCCTACCATCGCGTCATGACTACACTCGTTGCCACATATCATTCAGCGGGAGAAATAACATCTCGTTAAGTAAGAAGATAATTTACATAGGAAAATAAAATAAGTAGAGATAGTAAAATCAAAAGGAAACTGAATCTAGAGTGTACGTTACAGATCTTTTTAAACTTTAAATGACTTTCCATTATCGTTGAGTAAAGAAATATATTGCTTCATACTTGTTGCATTATTTCACAAAACTCCTAGATATAAAGCTTACTCCTAATACCTATAACAGCTTTTGTCTTATGAGATCTAAAGACTAATGCATAGACATCGTACAATAAATTGAATACTTAATCAAACTTCAAGTATTCCCACGAATCTTTCCTACTAGTGATGTTTTCCCATCATGGTGATAACGAAAAAGTGAGACCAGAATCTTTCGTTAATATACAAAAAGAATTTAGGAAACATTTCTGAAAGCTCAGAATTTTCCTGGGTTACGAAAAAACTGTGTAATTCAGTCTCTTTCTCATTATGTCATGGAAATGGTTGTATGAGAAATATTCTTCGTTCATATACGAAAGGAATCATGGAAAATAGCTCGTGAATTTCAGAAAAATGTTTACAGTGTAGTATGGTTTCTGATAAGAGAAACATAATTTCAAGTGATTACATTACACATGCTGCATGCTGCTGAGCTTCATCAAACTTCGATTATTAGAAATCGTAATCGAAGTTTGATGAAGCTCAGCATCAAAGTTTGATTATGCCCGCATCTGTGAGCTTCACCAAACTTCGATTTAAAAATCTCTTCCAGAAGAAAGGACTGGATGTCGGCCGAAAAACTTCTAAACTTATGGCAAACATCCTCAGCGCAGCAAGAGGTAATGGCACCTTAAAGCTCACAGATGCGGGCATCCATTGCCTCCCATTGTTATGCCTAGACTCTTCTACTAAATTTTACGTAGGACTCACAAGAAGGTCATTTGAAGAGAGAATGAATGAGCAAAAGAGGGACGTTGCGAAAAAGAAGCTGATTACATCCCTTGCCAAAGAAGTTACCAACCATAAGGCTCAACTCTAAGGGCAGAATATCTTCAAGATCGCATCATACGAAGACGCAAGAACAGCTGCCATAGGGAAACAGTTGAAATATTAACGCGACAGGATGTATGCAACACAGATGTCTCTTTCGAACTACCAACAGCCTGGAACCATCTACTAGGCATCGCAAGATGGACTTCATGGGTTTAGTTTCCCCGTAAAGTTTACATTCTTTGCATTAACTTTTAAGATATTGTATTCACCACGTTCCGCCGTGGTTATTTATACGCGCGGTCTCACGCATGATGTCATTTGTCATGTTAGAATTTACGTTCTGTTTACAATTTTGATTCAGTTTTCTCTATGTAACCACCTGATGAAGCTGTCCGTTAACGGGGAAAGCTTGCGGAGTGAAATTCGTCTGTTTTATTACTTGACACCAAATAATCGGATAATAATATTTATAATTAGTTTCCTGGTGTTAGCGTACCGCAATCTATTTATAGTTCGATTATTAGTTTCAGAAAATAATTTCTCATAATTTCAGTTACCTAAATTATGAGCAGTTTTCCCAGACACTTCGTCTGTAGACTAAGGGTTTAAAATTTCTGATAACGCAAAAGTGGATTCCGCTTACCCTATAAAAGGCATGGATATCTCCATAAAAGTGCGCACTAATATTTCCTGTGAAAGGCATGGATATCTCCATAAAAGGGCGCACCAATATTTCTTATGAAAGTCATGGATATCTCCATAAAAGTGCGCACCAATATTTCCTGTGAAAGGCATGGATATCTCCATAAAAGGGCGCACCAATATTTCCTGTAAAGGCATGGATATCTCCATAAAAGTGCGCACCAATATTTCCTTGAGGAATAGAGGCACTCGCACGCTTACCTTTGTTGAGGATGAGTCAGTGGCACTTCAATATCTCTACACAGAACCCGTTATGTACAAACACTTTTTAAGCAACCATGTCTTGTATATTGTTACATTCTTGAAAGTCGCAGCCGTGGCTTAATGGTCTAAGCGCTGGCTTGCCATACCTGCATGCAGTCAACGTGTCGTGCCTGTGGCCGAGAATTAATTTGCACACCTAATATATTTGTCTTTAAAGTATATCGGACACAGCTAATTTTTTAAAGGTATTGTTTGAAATTACCTTCGTTGGGAACAATGCACGGATTTAACCCCAAAAAAAACACACAGTTTTCCGGTTGATTTGAAGGATGTAATGACATATACATATTATGTAGGCATATAATATGTTCTAGGTTTTCAACAAAAATTGCGGGAACACAAAATTTTACTGACCTTGAGGAGAAAGGTTACATGAATCAAACTCTATCAAACGTGGATTATTATGCCCTCTACTGTAGAATTTTCGAACTTCATTATGGTTTGCTTCGGTATATCGAAGATACGAAAAGCTCCAGTACATAATGGCGCATTTGTCTAAGCGCTGGAGCGCTAGTCTTGGCCCGGGTTCGAGTACTGGATGAGGTATAGGTGGTGTGTTCGCCTCACGGAGCTGGCTCTCTCCCTTCTCTGCAGCCAGTGGTCATTAATTAAAGATACGCGACTGTTTACATACCTTAGAGTTGCTCATGGCGGTCGTCATACTCCTAAACAAATCAAGACCCAGGGCCTAATTATGTATAGGACCTATGATTTTTCAGAGAAGAATTTCTATATGATCCAAATGTCACGCAGCCATAATCCAACTTTGATCACATAACTGAGTTATAGACTAGAAGTTTGCGTCCTCTCTTTGTGTTTATGATGCACCAGACATAACCTTTAGATGCCCAACGCTTTTGTGTATTTTGTCTCGAAGAAACCAATGCGAGGTGAAAGGGTCAAGTCCCGATCTGAATAAAGCTACAATAACTGACACTGCTGGCCACCCAAATTGCAACTCCAAGAAGGAAGCATCCGATTGGCCTGAAATTCGCAGCATGCGTCGCCCGCGAGACGACATGCATATGATTAGCATTGCAGGGCATATGCAAACCATGTGCGCCGGACACGCCACTGAGAAGCACTATAAGAAGGATGCACAGAAATTGGGGTGTAAGTAGCGGAAGTGTGTTGCACTGCCGGACCTGTGCGTGGGAAGCTTTCTGATGTCTCGTCGCAGAATACGGCAGTCATTCCAGCACGTTTCGGAGTTCGACATAGGACGAATAGTGGCCTATCGCGACAGCAATTTATCGTACCGAGACATCGGCACCCGTGTGGGACGACATCCAGCCACAGTGAGGCGAGTATGTATTGGGTGGGTGCAGGAGTGACGGATGGAACGGCGTGAGCGATTGCCGCAGCCGCGGCACACCACCGAACGAGAGGACCAGCATGTTGTGCGGCGGGCATTGACGGCTCGCACCGCCACATCACGAACGTTAGTGCAGGAATTAGGGTGTGTTGCGCAGCAACCTGTGTCAGCACGTACCGATCGAAGTGGTCTGCAGGGGCGGGGACTTGTCGCACGTCTCCCATTGCTTAAATTACCATTGACGTTACACCACCGGCGAGCGCAGCGGCAGTGGGCCGTTGAACGCCACACTTGGACTACGGAATGACACGACATTGTCTTCTCCGACGAATCCCGCTTCTACCTGCAGCACCATGATGGTCGGATCCACACCGCGGCGAGAGACTGTATGACGCTTGCATTATGCATCGTCATACCGGTCCGTCGTCTGGCGTTATGGTTTGGGGGGCAATTGGATATGACACCCGCACCCCTCTGGTACGCATCGCCGGTACAGTCAACAGCCACCGCTTCATCTCTGTTGTTTTGGAGCCTGTAGTCCTCCCTTACCTACAGGACCGGCCAGCGGCCACGTTTCAACAGGATAATGCGCGCTCGCACGTGGCACGCATTGTGCAACAATTCTTCACGGCCCGCCAGGTGTCACTGCTGCCGTGGGCCGCTTGTTCTCCCGATACGTCGCCCATAGAACACGCCTGGTCGGTGATCGCCAACCGAGTGGCCCGGCAAGCACCACTCGCGGCTACGCCTGATGAACTGTGGCAACGTGTGGAAGCAGCCTGGACCGATATACCCCAAGCCCACATCCAAAGCCTCTTTCGTTCGATGCCGCGGCGTGTAGCAGCCGTTATTGCCAGCCATGGGGGCCACACGAACTATTGATGTCTAGTGTTCCGCAAGTCGCACGGGCCTGTAAGCTCAATTGTTTCATCTTTGTATCTGTTATTATGTGTCCAGTAAATCTGGCTTTGCTATCTCGTGTCCTTTTTGGTGTTGCATTTTGGGTAGCCAGCAGTGTATAAAGGTTTTTCAGTACGTAGTGGGACAGTTTGGCTGGAGTGCGTTTGCCCTTCTTAATTTTGTTAATGGGTGGCGCTATTGTACAGGTAATTTAAAGTATATACAACTTCACTGCAGCTTGTTTGTTACGGAAGCCGTGTAACGTACGGGACTAATTTTATTGTTCTCTAGTAAGAGATAGATATGTCCAAAGCTGATCCACGTGCGATAAGTTTTGCTTTTTGAAAGCGAAGAAAACACCACCAAATGAAATTCACAGACTAATGAATGTGGTGCATGGGCTTGCATATCTTCCACGCAGTACTGTAATGGGGTGGTACTAGCTCTTTAGTGGTGGACGAATAATCACTGTAGACCAGCCAAGATCAGGAGCACCACATCGTGCTGTTTCAGTTACGACAATTGCACGTGTGTAGATGCTGCAGTAAAGTCCAACCGAAGAATCACGATCCGAGAACTGGCGAACAGTGGGGGTGTGGGCATCGGAACGGTCAATGCGACCATACATTCGCACCTTGAATATCGCAAAGTCTGCATCACGTGGTATCTGCCCGATGAACAGATGAGTCATCTGTCCGATGACATATGTCAATGATATCATCGGACAAATCTCTTCATGACATCTGTAAATTCTGTTCATCAGACAGATATACAGATGATGACTCATCTGTTGATCTGTACATCTATCCGATGAACTGATGAGTCAACAAATGGGACTGTCGATAAAGTATCTGTTCCGCTACCATGAAGAAGATGAAAATTCCCTGCAACGCATTATTGTTAGGGACAAAAACTGGTGTCATTATTTCGAGGCAAAGTCGAAAACTCAGAGTATGCAGTGAAATCATATATCTTCATCACCGCCGAGGAAATCATGGTCCACCAATTATGCAGGCAAGGGGACTTTAACCCTGTTCTTTGACCATTGAGGACCATTGCTTCTTCAGTGGCTACCAAAAGGATCAACAATCATTGTCAAACGATATTGTCCAAGCTTCGCCAAGCCATCAAAAACAAGAGACCTAGCAACCTCACTCAAGGTATTGTGTTTCTGCAATAAAATGCCTTGCCGTATACTGCATTTAATGCACAAATGACATTGCAGCACTTTTGCTAGGACGTCCTTCAACATCCGGCGTATAGTTCCGACCTATCATCCTGCAATTTTCTCATCTTTGGAACTATGAAAAGAATTTTCAAAGGCAAACGTTTCACTTCGGATGATCAGATGCGTGAAGCTGCAGATAACAGGTTGCAGCACCAGAATGTCTCCTATGCCGCATTAATTCAAGGACTTGTGCAATTATGAGACCGCTATCTAAATACTGGCGACGATTATTTCCAGGCATGTCCTGTTTTTACTCTTTCAGGTGAAAGTCTCACTACTTATTGAACAACCCTTATAGCTTCCATGAAAGGTGCAGGAATGCTCCCAGTTACAGGAAAATATTAGGGTGACCACGTTTGTAGAAACATTGCCCTGCAAACGGTCTTTTCTGTGGGAAAGGCAAAGACATTATGTGCAGATCAAGACGATTTCTTTAACCTACACTGCTGGCCACCCGAAATGCAACACCAAGAAAGAAACGAGATAGCAAAGCCAGATTTACTGGACACATAACAACAGATACAAAGATGACACGATAGAGCTTACAGGCCCGTGCGACTTGCGGAACACGCAGACATCAATAGTTCGTGAGGCCTCCATGGCTGGCAATAACGGCCGCTACACGCCGCGGCATCGAACAAAAGAGGCTTTGGATGTAGGCTTGGGGTATGTCGGTCCAGGCTGCTTCCACACGTTGCCACAGTTCATCAGGCGTAGCCGCAGGTGGTGCTTGCCGGGCCACTTGGTTGCCGATCACCGACCAGACGTGCTCGATGGGCGACATATCGGGAGAACAGGCGGGCCTCGGCAGCAGTCACACCTGGTGGGCCATGAAGAATTGTTGAACAATGCGTGCCACGTGCGGAGGCGCATTGTCCTGTTGAAACGTTGCCGCTGGCAGGTCCTGCTGGTAAGGGCGGACTACAGGCTCCAAAACGTCGGAGATGTAGCGGTGGCTGCTGAGTGTACCGGCGATGCGTACCAGAGGGTGCGGGTGTCATATCCAACTGCGCCCCAAACCATAGCGCTACGCGACGGACCGGTATGGCGATGCATAATGTAGGCGTCATACAGTCTCTCGCCGCGGTGCCGCCACACGTAGATCCGACCAACGTGGTGTTGCAGGCAGAAGCAGGATTCGTCGGAGAAGACAATGTCGTGCCATTCCGTAGTACAGGTGCGGCGTTCAACGGCCCACTGCCGCCGCACTTGCCGGCGGTGTAACGTCAATGGTAATCGGAGCAATGGGCGCTGTGCGACAACTCCCCGCTCCTGCAGACGACGTCGAACGGTACGTGTTGACACAGGTTGTTGCGTAACACATCCTAATTCTTGCACTAACGTTCGTGATGTGGCGGTGCGAGCCGTTAATGACCGCTGCACGTAATGCCGGTCCTCTTGTTCGGTGGTCCGTCCGTCCCTCATGCACCCACCGAATCCATACGCACCTAACTATGGCTGGATGTCGTCATACACGACATCTCACGTTGGTCCGTCCGTCCCTCCTGCACCCACCGAATCCATACGCACCTAACTATGGCTGAATGTCGTCCCAGACGGGAGCCGATGTCTCGGTACGATAAACCGCTGTCGCGATAAGCCACTATTCTTCCTCTGTCGAACTCCAAAACGTGCTGGAATGACAGCCGTATTCTTCGACGAGGCATCATCAAGTTTCCCACGCACAGGTCCGGCAGCACAACACACTTCCACTACTTACACGCCGCCTTATGTGCATCCTTCTTATAGTGCTTCTCGGTGGCGTGCCGGGTGCATATGATTTGCATATGCCCTGCAATGCTAATCGTTTGCATGTCCTCCCGCGCGGGCGACGCATGCTGCGAATTTCAGGCTAATCGGATGCTACCTTCTTGGTGTTGCATTTTGGGTGGCTAGCAGTGTATGAAACCACAACTGCCTTTCAATCCTGTGCATATTGGCCGAAGCACAGAACATCTATGCATGGTTCCCACACATACATTGCAGTACAACGAATCGTCGTAGGAAAAGAGTTTGGAGTGTTGTTGAAGATTAACAGAGTAGACGCGCACCTGCAACACTTCGTGTTCAAAAACCAATGCTAAACTTAGGCAAATTGCTCCGTAATCCACAATCTTGCAGATCACGGATCAGGCCATCGTTCCATGTGCGATGATAAGTGCTATATATGCAAAACTTGAACAAAAAGTCATAACAATCTATTTCATTCTCTTTAACTGGTCGGCAAAGCATACGAAAATGAAACGGAGTCCTACTTATTTAAAGACATGAGATCTTCCCCAACTGTCTTCTACCAAAGGGGGTGTTTATCTGTTAGGAATTTGATAATTCTACTGATCAGTCTGTGAAAAGTGTGGGATTTTTTTCACACTGATACTACGGGGATGAACACCCTCGTTGATGTAATAATACGGCTGGATAGGGTAAAGGTAATGTTTGTGGGCCGCTGAGGTCCTTTCGGTGGCAGTCACGAACGTGGCCTAGTGGCCAACGTTCGTGACTGCCACGGAAAGGACCTCAGGTTTGATCCCAGGCAGGTACGAACGCTCGATCCACTAAATATCCGCGGTGCGTCGGATGGGCACGTTAAGCCGTCGGACCCCGGGCACTGGCCCCCCGGTAATAAATAAAGGCGTCTTCCTCCCCCTTTCTCCTTTGCTCCCGTGTCATTTTTCTATCGGGCATTCTAGCCCAAATCTCCTAGCTTCCTATTTCTAAGGGTTGTTTAAGACCTGGAGTCAGATACTCCCTTCCTAAAAATCCCCTACATATGATCAAATATGATCAAAGGGAATGTTTATCACCGCGGCTGACAGAGTAGACTTGAACTTGGAAAGAGTGAGGTATTTGGGTACGGATAGACAAACTCTCGAAGTGCCATGGGTCCAGCACGCGAATAGGATTTCAGGAAAAATATAACTAAGAGGGAAATGCTAAAACAATGTAAAATGAAAAACTCTGTTAGTGGAAACCTTAATAAACTTTTGTGCACAACATAAACCCCGCCAGTAGTCAAGTACACTTGTGGGAGTACTGCTGGATCAAAAGTTCATACATAAGGTTCAATACGTATTTTTTAATACATACGGTTCAATATAAGTTTAATACATGTTTTAATGCTTACGATCCAATACAAGTTTTATCAAACTTTTAATACATATGATTCCCTAGAAGACCAATCAAAATTTTAATGCATATGGTTCAATACATATGCTACATAAAACGTAGTAACGATACACTTGGTGCTAAGTTCAACACATACGTTATATAAAACTACAAAAAGTTCAATGCATATGCTGCATAAAACGTGATAAAGATACCTATAACGAAGGGAATTTCTCCGTCATTTTTATCCGCGCCAGGATTCGAACCCGGGTCCCCTCATTCCGGAATAAGTTGCTCTACCAATTGAGCTACGCGGACGTTTTATTCTGATTCCTATAAGCCTTTATGTCGTGTGCGTCCTTCTGGCCGGTACGTAACATCTCCTGGTACGTTACATCATCTCCCCCTTATTTTTTTTATTTTTTCGAAGTGCTGAAGAAGGGATTCTCTTATTTTTCCTATCTCGCGGTGTGGAAATAACATCACACCATTGCGAGATTTTGAACGGTTGGGTCATCCGGATAGTTCGGGCGCCATTATAACGATGGGAATTTCTCCGTCATTTTTATCCGCGCCAAAATTCGAACCCGGGTCCCCTCATTCCGGAATAAGTTGCTCTACCAATTGAGCTACGCGGACGTTTTATTCTGGTTCCTATCTGCCTTTATGTCGTGTGCGTCCTTCTGGCAGGTACGTCACATCTCCTGGTACGTTACATACCCTTGCGTTATCTCTTCGAAATGTTAGCACTTTGTTGTCACATTCTGCAAAACCCAAAACTTAGTTGATCTCGGACATTGTTTTATTGTTTACTATCGTACGAGACATTCATCCTACTCTATCCCGTTAGTACTTGTACATCATTCATAGAAGATCTCCCTAAGTCATAGAAATTTCTCTATTCTGAAACTAAAGTGAATAATAATAATAATGTGTTGTACGAATATTCAATGCTTGATATAATATAAATGATCAGATTTTATAGAATTCCTTATTTTCATTATTTTTGTTGTTCTTCTATTTTCAGTTTTGTTTTAATTGGTTTCTTTCTCCGCATAACAATAATTTTCAAATTTTGAACCTGTTAATCGATGCACAGTGATCACGAAAAGTTCATTTATTTGCTTACTTACCATTTAATTTTCTTTCGCAGGATACTTGCTGGCGTTTTGTATCCAGGATCAGACCAAAGCAACAGACATGACGCTTCTTCGTTGTCGACAAAAAGTTATTTCAGCAATGCTCTTCTCTTGGGCTGTACTTTTTCTAGCTGCAAATTGTGTAAAGATGCAGTTTGAAATTCCCGATGGCATTGCAAAATACATAAGGATTTCATTTGGAAGAAATAGAGATTACGAATTTCTTCAAACTGCAGGAAAGGCCTCTTATGCAAATGAAAATGGCATTTTAATAACTGGGATAAGGAAGGGAAAGCCTAAGAACGAAGAATGTGATATGAGATGTTGTACCTACAACAATGGACTTTGCAGGTTAAACAGGAAAAAACGTCTCATAGAGAGATGCACAGCAGAACACTGCAAAAATTCCTGAACGTTTCTTTATTTATTTTGTAAGATCTGCGGCGTATGAAAAACATCTGAGTAAAAAGTCAGCATTACTAACTGCAGAATCTCTCTAATCTTCATTTATGCACTTTTTCTATATAAACGTATATGCAAAATATTCCTTTGTGTAACACTGTATCGTTTATTTTTATATTTCAAGGTATTTGCTGTATCTGAATTAATTTACTCGAGCTTTAATTTCGCTCTTTATAGGAGGCACTGAGTTCAAGTCTTGGGTCGTTCATGTCTTTCAGAATTTTATTTTTCTCTTAAGCACATACATTCGGATATGAATTAAAAATTTCTAACTTTTTATGTTTTTATTTTTACTAACATTCGCAGCATATTTTATTTCTTTTTTTTTCCTTCTGATAAAACTCGTATTCGTTCAGTAAAGATAAGAAGGAAACAACTGAGTTACGACATAATATATGCAGTATGTATGCATATATCATACAACCATACGTAAAATATTAAAGACAAAATGATGCATAGTTTTTACATGAGTTCAAAACAGACATCCAATTTGAGTCTAGAATAGATAGCGTAAATTATTTGTGGCTGTTTATTTCCATTAGGCTGGAGTCTAACAAACCGTAGAAAAGGGTAAAGAGCAGTATTGGTTTAAGAAGGTATGGTAAAATTGTAAGACAGTTAACCTTTATCACTCGAATAGCAGCCACGGCCCGCTTGAAATGACGAACATAATAACAGAGATCTAAAAACAGAAAAAGTAAAACTTTTTTAAGAAAAATGTTTTACTTCCACTAATTTAAACTCAAAACAGTATTTCATTTGTTACTTTTTAGTGTTTAGAAGTAACTTTGTCAAGAGATGACGCCATATTTCTAGCACCGGTAATTTCACTTAATTATTCAGTTAATTATTTATGTGGTCGAGGGCCCGCAATAGTTTGCTTACATGCATTTTCCCATTGTTTAACAAGGCCTTACGTTGTAGGGGTTAAAAAATATCGAGATTTTCGTAAATTTATTAATGACATGCCTAGCTTTTGTTCATGGTATGGTTGTGCTAATAAATCCTGCCCCTAATATGTGTAGAGGAAGGAATAACTTTCAATAATTTTCCAGTGAAGAGCCGAAATTATTAAAGGAATGGCTGTCTAAAATGAAACGCGACGATTTCCAATTCAATGTGCAATCTCCAATATGTTCTGTCCACTTTAACGAAGATTTTCGATATTATGACACTACGAATGAAAGGCAGTTTAAACCTCGTAGTGTTCCTTCGAATTTTGATTTCGAAAAAAAAAAAAAAAACAGTGTAGAAGGAGAAAACTGAAGGCATATTTGTATCGGTACATTACGAATTAATTTCTATGCTCTTTCCCCGAAGAACGAGACAAACATATTTATAATTTTTCTTTTATTTAATGGAGGAACGAAAGAACCTAATAATTTTTTATGGCTATGAAGAAGTTGTCCAATGCTATAGTGCAGAATTTCTTTCTATCATTCGAATGGGAAGAAAAGGGCATAGTGATTAATGGAGGTAGTTTTATGCACTTTCATTCAAAAAATAGTGTAGATCATTCAGTGTACATTCGCTCGGCTAACGACCGAATCATTTTTTCAAATACCTTCTCAAGGCTGCAGTACACAAGAGTGCACCTTGCGAACAAGTGTAAGTGGTCTGAATTCCAGAAAACAAAAAATGATGTACAATGTTTTTACGATAATTGAAGATTTAGAGATCCATGAGGCGAATGCAGAACTAACTGATCCCCATATTTTCCTTAAACAATATAGATATCAAGCGAGGGTTACGCCGAGAAAGAGATTAGTAGGCTTGCAAAAATATTGCTGGAGTGCGTTTTAGAGAAAGAGTACAATTTTCTTTAATCATTGAATGCTACAGTCCTCACTTACGTATCGGAGTGAAAATCCTCCATGTACGTGGCATCAGCGAAGTAAGAAAGACATCGCTCTTTCCACGTTTTATCCACACATAGCATCCGATAAAATTGCTCCCGGTCACCGCTGGGGTTCCGAATCTCAGATCTCTCGATATCTAGCAAAGTTGCTATGTGTTGATAAAACTTTTTCGGTTGCTGTGTGTTGATAAAACGTGGAAAGAACGATGCCTTTGTTTATTCACTGACGCTACGTATTTAGAAGATTTTCACTTTGGATCACGTTCTTTAAATTTAACTGCCATAATTAATCAATATATAGCCAGTGCCGTTAATGCCCACCAGATGGAGACGTCTCAGTAGCTGAGCCCATCTTACGAATTTATGATGTCAGAAGCTGACAAAAACAAACAAAAAAACATACGGTATTTTTCCATGTATAAGACGACATTTTTTTCCAAAATTTTTACACCAAAAATTGGGGATCGTCTTATACATGGGAAGGGGGTGCGGGGCGGGGTAACCAGTTAAGAGATCTCTGGGGTTACCGCGGCGAAACTGCCAGTACCTCTTATCCCCTCTCCCCACTACGACTTACAAATCTACTGAGTCACAGCTATATTTTTAAGCTTCCTGAAAGTGATGCAGAATTTCATAGTTTGTATTTTTAAAATATTACCTAATTTCTAAATAACATAAATTTCCAAACTTCTTTATATATATATATATATATATATATATTACCACAGACTTTGTCTGTCATCTTACCTAATTTCTAAATTTACTTCAATGATATTACCTAATTTCTAAATTTACTTCAATGATATTACCTAATTTCTAAATTTACTTCAATGATATTACCTAATTTCTAAATTTACTTCAATGATATTACCTATTATCTATATTTACTTCAATGATTTACCTAACTTCTAAATTTACTTCAACGATATTACCTATTATCTATATTTGCTTCAATGATTTACCTAACTTTTAAATTTACTTCAATGATATTACCTAATTTCTAAATTTACTTCAATGATATTACCTAATTTCTAAAGAATATCAAATGTGTCCCTTTTTTTGTAATGAAAATATTGATTCCTTAATTTTCGGTTTGAAAACTTAGGAGTCGTCTTATACATGGGGGCCTCTTATACACGGAAAAATACCGTAGATAGCGCCGTTGATTGTTAGCCACCGTAGCGTAAGACTAAGACGCTCGTAGCGTAAGACTAATCCCCAGCGGTGACCGGGAATAATTTTTCGGTTGCTATGTGTTGATAAAACGTGAAAAGAGCGATGCCTTTGTTTATGTATTGGAGACAGATTTTAATCACAAAAGCACATGCAGAGACGACGGACAATTCAAAGATGCATGTCAAAATGAATGGAATGCGTGGTATAACTAACAGAGATAGGAAATGAAAGTTAATTTAAAGAACATGCACAAATACATACACTGAAGTGCCAGAAAACTGGTACATCAGATTAATACTATTAGGTCCCCCACGAGAGCGCGGGACTGCATAAATACGATGGGACATGGACTCCACTAGCTTCTGGAACTTCCTGCAGAGCGTTCCACAATTCGGCTGTATTCTTTTTTTTTTTTTCTTTTTTTTTATTGAAGGTTTAACGACCACCCTGAGCAACTCAATGGGCTATGAGCAGTCACCCGTTCCTAATTTAGGGTCACTGGTTCCAGGGAAGGGAGAGAGCCAGTGCCGTAAGACAAACACAACATCCATGCCTCACCGGGATTCAAACCCGGACCACTTTCGGACAAATGATCAGAGGCCATCGATTAGACCACTGCGCTACCGGGGCGGCCAATTTGGGTGTATTCCGAGGTCTCGGATTCCTGTGTTCGATAGCGCGTTGCATGGCATCCCAAATGTGTTCTATCACGTTCAGATTTGGGGACTTGGGTGAGAATGGCAACACCCCAAACTCAGATAAATGCTCCTCTAACAATAATGTGGCGTCCCGACACTTGTGTGCAGGTGCATTGTCCTGTTGGAACTGTCCCAACCCATCAGCATGAATGCAGGACATGAACGGGTGTACCTCGTCAGAAAGGATGCGCACATAGCGTTGTCCGGTCACAGACGTTTGTAGACGTACCAAGGTTCCCAGTGAAGTCCAGCTAAAGGCACCCCATACCATTAAGGACCCCCACCATCCGGTACAGTTCCCCGTTGACAGGCGGGATCCATGCCTTCATGGGGTTTGCGCCAAACCCGAATCCTTCCATCTGCCCGATACAGTTGGAAACGCGACTCGTCAGACCAGGCTACTTGTTTCCAGTCATCAAGTGTCCAGTGGCGATGTTGCCGTGCCCAAGCGAGGTGCATAGCTCTGTACCGTGCACCCATCAAGGGGACTCGAGTTGGGCGTAGCCCATATCATGCAGGGTACATTGCACAGTCTGGACATTGCTGCTTGTTGAGGCTCCAGCATTGAATTCCGATTATACCTGCGAGAGTGTTGCACGCCTATCGCGTGAAACGATTCTTGACAGCCGACGATGGTCACGTTCACCCAATGTCTTTTTACGGCCACACTGGTATCGTAGGTTGGAGGTTTTGCCGGAATTCTTGTAGTCACAGTACACCCTTGCAGTGGTCGTCCGTGAAAATCCGAACTTCGTTTCTAACTCCGAAATACTATGGCCCATCTCACGAGCGCCAACTATGACACCGCGTTGAAAATTGCTTAAATCGTTATTACTTGTCATTCTCATGCCGAAAACAGCTCTGACTGCTGACAAGTATATCTACCGCTTTATATACGCACTGGCGGACGCAACCGAGTACGCGCATAGGTGACGTTGCTATGTATTTCGTATAAGCTCGCCTGTGCCAGTTATGCTGGCAGTTCAGTATACACCGAAGAATATAAACATTATGATCGCTTGTTAATATGATGTTCGTGTTATACGTGTCGCCAAAACAGCTCTTATTTCGGGAAGGCATGGACGCTACCAGATTTCTAAAAGTGTTTTGTGGTTTCTGCTACCAACACAGCTGATCCTTTAACTCTTGTAAGTAACGTGATTGAGCCATTTGATTTCTTGTTCCAACACAAACCACAGATGCTCGATTGGATTGATATATGAGGAATTTGGAGGCCAAGGAAATATTTACAAACCTTCCTCATGTTCGGCGAACCATTCTGGAGCACTCTGGACAGCGCGTGGCATTGCGCGCTATCCTTCTAAACGAAGGGACTACAACAGAGCAATATTGTTGCCCTAAAGGGATGTATCTGGTCTGCAGTGGTGATTAGGTACGTGGTAGACGTCATAATTTACTGCACATGACTGACTGAACCCATAGTTTCACAGCGGAACATTGTCTAAAGCATTGAACTTTCTGTACCCATTTGTTTTCGTCCCACAACAGACTCCGTTGCCAACACTTCCCCAGGTAACGGACCCACATGTACCCCGCCTTCCGCATTGTGCAACAGCAAACGTGATTTATCCAATCATGGAATATTTAGTTTTGATCAGGCCTGTGTCCATTGGTGGCGCTTTTGACGTTTAACCGAGGTTAGCATGGGCACTTGGAGCAGCAGTTCGTTGTTTTACTCTCCTGAGACCAATTTTTGAAGGTACTAACCACGGCTGACAGTGAGTAACCTACAACCCATTGCAGTCTTGGAAATGCTCTGATCAGGTCTCTTCTACAACTGTTTGTCCTGATACACCCTCTTCCTTGAAACCACAGAAAACATGCTTTCGAATTTCATTCATTCACTTTAAACGTGGTTTTCTGAGTGCTTTTATTTCCTTTGGTACACTGTTCAGAGTTTCAGTGGTTCAACTTTGGTCGGTTCTTCTAGTAATATTCTCAGCCCCTTGACATTTGAGAATACTGTGTATTTATCTTGATCATGATGTAATCAATTCTTTTCATTTTCGTGATCTATGAGTTCTTATCCCTAATTTTTTTGTTACATCAAGCTCGCTTCTTTTCATGCTTCTCTGAGTTGTCCGTAGCCTGTATATATACACTGCTGGCCACCCAAAATGCAACACCAAGAAGGAAGCATCCGATTGGCATGAAATTCGCAGCATGCGTCTCCCGCGAGAGGACATGCAAACGATTAGCATTGCAGGGCATATGCAAATCATATGCACCCGGCACGCCACCGAGAAGCACTATAAGAAGGATGCACAGAAGGCGATGTGTAAGTAGTGAAAGTGTGTCGTGCTGCCGGACCTGTGCGTGGGAAGCTCCCTGATGCCGCGTCGCAGAATACGGCAGTCATTCCAGCATGTTTCGGAGTTCAACAGAGGACAAATAGTGGCTTATCGCGACAGCGGTTTATCGTACCGAGACATCGGCTCCCGTCTGGGACGACATCCAGCCACAGTGAGGCGAGTATGTATTGGGTGGGTGCAGGAGTGACGGATGGAACGGCGTGAGCGATTGCTACAGCCGCGGCACACCACCGACCGAGAGGACCAGCATGTTGTGCGCCGGGTATTGACGGCTCGCACCGCCACATCACGAACGTTAGTGCATGAATTAGGGTGTGTTGTGCAACAACCTGTGTCAGCACGTACCGTTCGACGTCGTCTGCAGGAGCGGGGACTTGTCGCACGTCGCCCATTGCTCCGATTACCATTGACGTTACACCACCGGCGAGTGCGGCGGCAGTGTGCTGTTGAACGCTGCAACTGGACTACGGAATGGCACGACATTGTCTTCTCCAACGAATCCCGCTTCTGCCCGCAACATCACGATGGTCGGATCCGCGTGTGGCGGCACCGCGGCGAGAGACTGTGTGACGCCTGCATTATGCATCGCTATACCGGTCCGTCGCCTGGCGTTATGGTTTGGGGCGCAATTGTATATGGCACTCGCACCCCTCTGGTACGCATCGTCGGTACACTCAACAGGCATCGCTACATCTCCGACGTTTTGGAGGCTGTAGTCCTCCCTTTCCTGCAGGACCTGACGGCTGCCACCTTTCAACAGGACAATATGCGCCCGCATGTGGCACGCATCGAACAACAATTCTTCACGGCCCGCCTGCTCTCCCGATACGTCGCTCATCGAAGACGTCTAGTCGCTGATCGGCAACCGAGTGGCCCGGCAAGCACCTCCCGCGGCTACGCCTGATGAACTGTGGCAACGTGTGGAAGCAGCCTGGACCGACATACCCTAAGCCCACATCCAAAGCCTCTTTCTTTCAATGCCGCGGCGTGTAGCTTCCGTTATTGCCAGCCATGGGGGCCACACGAACTATTGATGTCTGCGTGTTCCGCAAGTCGCACGGGCCTGTAAGCTCAATCGTTTCGTCTCTGTATCTGTTGTTATGTGTCCAGTAAATCTGGCTTTGCTATTTCGTGTCCTTCTTGGTGTTGCATTTTGGGTGACCAGCAGTGCATGTTTTAGGTGAGGTCCCTCTCCGTGATCCACAAGTACAAACTGGAATTATGCACTAGTTGAAAACTTTTCTTTTAAAGTATAATGGTAAATTATTGTTGAAACATGTGCTGTTTCTCCCAAATATACATATCTTATGTTGCAGAAGACGTCGTGTAGAGGTGCAATAACCCACTGAAATCAAGAGCTGTCAGCGCACGATACATTAAACACTCGCGAATGTATTATCCACAGAGTTGAAAGATGCATTATACGCGTATTAAAATATACACACGCTAAAAAGGCAAGATCTTTCGCTTCAGCAGCTGAACCATTATCAGGTAAAGACATCTCTGTATACTGTAAGCCATGTCACTCGCCGGTCATTACTCCAAGATGTTCTTTTCACCCAACTAAGTATAAGATAGACGCATTTCGTAGCCTTTCATACAGCGAACAGACGCTGTCCTCTGACAGAAAATGCTTTAAAGAGGAATTAAAAGACATCACTACTATTGCGACCCTCCATGGATTTCCCGCAGATTGCATTCGGAAATTGTTAAAACAAATGGAACGTTTGACATTCACTACCATGCTGCCTGAGAAAAGAAAAGCTAAAAATGTTGGCTCTGTGGATCACCTACCACCAGTGACTAATATAAGGAAAGCTTGCCGAAAACAGAATTACGATTTCGGCGTATCAGCATCCGGCTTATTTGCCAAAATTAAAGAAAGACTGTGATCAAGTCATAGATAATAATAAGCATGGCGCTTACTCCATTCCCTTGATGAGCAATGAACCTAATACGCCTGGTTCTGTCTACATTGGTTCAACACTACGAATATTGGGGGTTAGATTAATGGAGCACAAATATGATGTACGAATGCATTCCAATGCCACCGCTCTTTCACGTCTTGTGAACACAGGCTCGCATACTCCCATATGGGACAATGCTTAGATTTGGGGAACATCCTAAACTAAGCAATCAAATTCAATAACGGAAAGCTTATTTCTTTATCAAATGGGAAGTCAGTGTTGTAACGACGATGTGCCTTTTAACATCTCACAAGCATGGAGATCGCTTGTCAAAAAACTAAATTGTCATGCAATTCATAGTCTACCCTTCCACCTCAGTCCCGCAAGTGAGGATGAGGCAATGAACCAGTCCACGTAACTAATGGTAACGAATAATTTTGCGATTGCACAGTAGGATTTTATACGTCATGAACATTGACCAGTTTATACTTAACACCTGGTAGTTTGTAACCTCCTGATGTCTTTTACCTGATGATGGTTCAGTTGCGGAACCGAAAGATCTTGTATTTTTAGCGTGTATATATTTTAATATAATAAATCTTTTAACTCTGTGGATCATACATTCGCGAATGTTTAGTGTATCGTGAACTGTCAGCTATTGATTTCAGGGGATTATTGTACATCTCTTATTTTCTTCGATGAAGTATTCGCTTGATATCTGTTTCCAAAGGCAAATGTAGTATCGATTACCTCCAGATTTTCTTCATTAATCGCTAAACCTTCATTTCTTGTAAAAGCATTGGGAATCAATCTGTCAGTTTATTTTTAAGCCCATCTTTTTGCTCTCGTCAGCAAGTTTCTGGATCACATTCTGAGCTTTGAGAAGGTACTTTCGAAAAGGGCAATGATGTCAATAAAACGGTGGTGGGTTCAATAATATCTATTAATCTTTATATCTCTCTATTGCCACTTCAATAATTGAAAAACATTCCGCGATATGACACTGAGGAGCTTGGGAGCTATGGTGTCACCTTGTTTTACTCTCTTTCCAATTTTTATACGTGCTACTTCTACAAAAAAGTTTAAACTTTGAACTTGCATTTTTATAGATGTTCTTAATTATATTAGCGTACGCATATACGTATTACCACAATATTTTAAAATCAGTGCAACTACTATTTATCTTATATTTATTTCTTCACACGCTTCAATAGATTATTTCTTTACACTCTTCGATAGATTGCTATTTATTTTATATCTTATTTCTTCACACGCTTCCTGTTCATGTCTTCGCACGGCTTATCGTTCGTTCTTTCCTAGGAGTCCTTCCCTATTTCATATTCTTATGGTACGGACAGCTTCTGCCGAGAGGACTGGAGAAGCTTTGCTGCCTGTATATTTTTTATGTCTGTACTAGATGCATCATACATTTCATATAGTTTTGTGTAGAACTCTTAACTTTCCTCAAAATGTCGCGTCTAATTCTTGTTACAGTACCATCTGCTTTTCTGTCTGCCATGATCTGTTTATTTTCGTTACTGAGATGAACTTTTGCTTTCTTTAATATTTGGTTCTTCATACTTGCTTTTTTAAGCTAATTCACAATTGAATTTCTCTATGTCTAGTTCATCGTATGGTCTTGCATAATTATATGCATTCCACGTTGAAAATTACGTTTCCTTTATTTGACTAAATCTTCTTTTTTCTTTATTTTTTTCCAGCATTTTTTTAGTTCTGATATTTTTCTCATGCGGTTTCTTTTCATAGTACAACCTGTTTTTGTGGCTGATAAGGTCCATGGTTGGTTTCCAGTTAACTTCGGAGGTGAATGTTTCTTTTTTTTATGAGAGATTCTGGTGAAGAGAGGCAGTTTCTCAATTCCAGGTTTAAAATTTTATGATATTTTTTTTAGATTCGTCTTGTCAGTACTTTTCGTTTGCTTTATGAGCTTGTGCCGTTCAGATTTTGTGATGAGGTGCATTTTACATCTTACCATTTTTGTGGCCATTTCTGGTGTAGAGTTTATTAAAATATACAGTAGTCTGGTGACGAATTTCTGGTTTGACATAAAAGCTATTTCAGTTGGCATCCCATTTAAGAGCCCCCATGTCCATTTTCTACGCTTCTTCAAAAGGAGTTCACCTTTCTCAGCTACAAACTTAACTACACTGATTCCAAGCTTTCTCCTGGTACCGTGACCAAATTTACTTATTCAAGTTTCAATTTTTTGCTGTTGCCCTGTTTTCGCATTAAAATCTGTCGTAATGATCTTCAAGTGCCGTTTGCCTTTGCTATTTAGAATTGAAATTCCCTTGTAACATCCTTCTATACTTTCATCAGGATGGCTTCTAGCTGGCGCGTAAGCTTGAATTATCTGAATCTTGTATCTTTCGGATAGTTGCATAAAATATCTTACAACTCCGTCTTAGGAGCTTTCGAAAACAAGAACATATTTTGTTCTCTTTTTTTTTTTTTGTTAATTACACTAGTCCGCATAAATTTTGATGTTTACAACTGAAATATTGCTTCTAGGCCCATTTCCCTTGCTGATGTCAGAAATGTATTCAATTGTTTTTCTGTCACGTCAAAATTTTATAATATGAGCGGTACTTCTTTCCACAAAGTTAATAAATAGTAAATAGTAACACTGTACTAGTTATCTGATTTATTGGCGTAGAAAGTACACACATTAGCGTTTCCAAGCTTTCGCATATCAACCAGATGGCTTTCAAGGAAGTTAGACAGAAACTGCAACTGAAAAATTGAACGCATTAACAATTTGAACGCGGAAACTTGACTTGAAAACAATAGATACGACGATATATTCATTTAAAGTTATGACGCATCACGTTGGTTGCACGCGCGGTATCCTGGTAGGCAGAAGGCTTTACTTGAAGAATTGGTTCCAAATTCGTGGCAACTCGAATGAGGCGCAATCATTGCAAGTATCGCTGTTGGTAATGATTTCCAAGGTTTCCCGAATGGCTGTACCTTTAGGGGTAGAGTAGGTAGTTAATTTCTTTATATCGTCCTACATGGGAGTAGCGGACTTGAATTTCACTTCTCTGGATAGTGCCGTGGTTACTTTACCGTATTTTGTGTTTCTTTTATATTCGTTGACTCTGATTCCAAACGAACGCTTGGTCATTATAATGTAGTAACGTTTAGAGCCAACCGGATACTGTAGGGGGATCGAATAAACACCTGCTTCGCAGGAGATAGGTGGTTTTTCAGTATTTCCCTTTAGCATAGTATATAAAGATGCAGGCGACCTGATGCCGACGCCGTAGTTCATCTTCTTCAAGGCGTGTTTGAGTTTGTAAGACACATTTGGTATGTATGGAATTGAGCCTAAATAACGTATCTGCGGCACAGGAAGATTAGAATGTTTGACCCTGGCTTTTTGGATAAAGTTACGTATCTGATTCAACGAATACCCTGCATCAGTGGCTAACTTGATGACGCTTTTAATTTCGTGTTGTCTAGAATAGGTATCGGAGGAAACGGCGAAGGCTCTTCGAATTCGAGAACGGATGATAGCTATTTTGTATTCTGCGGGACAGAAAGAGCTGCGGAGCATCAGGTTAGGGACGGACATTGGTTTGTAGTTGACTTTTGTACCGAAGCGGTTGCCAGGCGATTTTCTCAATAGAAACATCCAGATAAGTTAAAGCGTTGTTGTGCTCAAGCTCCATCGTGAAATTGATCGTAGGATGCATATCATTGATTTTATCAAGGAACATCGAAAGAGTTTATTTTCCGTGAGGCCATACAAAAAACACGTCGTCTGCATAACGCAGCCAAGTGGTAGGCCGTGGGGTAATGCTGGAGAATATGTTCCGTTCAGTTGGGCGAAGTATTGCTTCTGCAAGGACGGGTGAAAGTGTTTATATACTTGTCCTTGGAAACTGTAGAAGCTAGTATTAGTGACCAAGTCCATTAATTTGAAGATGCTGCGGCATGACTCCTGCGTATAAAATGCTGAATGTGATATGGCCTCCTTTAATGTTCTGATGTCCATTATGTAAATATTTCTGTTTGATTGTGAAGACCACTGTAATGAAAATTCTTATTTTTTGAGCAAGTGTGATAGCTGGGCTAAAAGCAAACACTAGGGAATGAGGAATATGACACGTACAATGTGCGTTTACTGACTGTTTTTTGTTTTGTTTTTTTCTTATTGAAGGTTTAACTACCACCGTGAGCAACTGAATGGGCAATAAGCAGTCTCCCATCCCTAATTTAGGGTCACTGGTTCCAAGGAAGGGAGAGAGCCAGTGCCGTAAGACAAACACAACATCCATGCATCACCGGGATTCGAACCCGGACCCTCCTCGGACGAATGGTCATAAGCCAGCGCTTAGACCACTGCGCCTTCGGGGAGACCTGACTGGTTCTAAAAACATATTGCATGAACCATTTGTTGGTCACACAAAAATTCTACTCCTTTCTCTGCACCTGAAAATGTGTGTAATGAAGTAGTTTATTAAAGCGTTGGATGGAGTGAGTGGCTGATCTAAAATCATTTGCAAATAATTCGCATTTATCAGACTGCAAAGAAAGTATCCGGAAAATAAAAGAGTATGTTTATGAAGCTTAAAAAATCGTACAAAACACTTTACCTAATCGTCCAAGTAATCCCGATGGGAACTGATGACCCATCTACGAGTTGAAACATCCCAATGCGATAGAAGTCTGACAAGCAGGAGTTGAAGAAGTTGTCAATGCAAAGTTTCACATCATTGTCATTAGCAAAATTTTTCTGAGCGAGAAAATTCGACAAGGACGGGAAGAGAGGAAAGTCGGTTGAAGGTACGGTCCGAGAAATAAGGGAAGTGCGACAATATTTCCCATTCCATCTCGTTAAATTTTGGAATTTTTGCTGTGTCCGTAAAGCGACATGTGGACGAGCGCTGTCTGGTGAAAAATAACTCCATGGCGATTAATCAACGCTGGACGCTTTTCTTGTGGTGCAGCATGGAGACGGTCCAACTGTTGGATGTAAGCATCCGCTGTGATGCTATTGTTCCACGGTAAGAGTTCATAGTGAATCACACCGTGACACTCACACCAGTAACTCAGCATCACCTTCCTTCCATGAAGGGTTGGCTTAGCGACCTTCTGTGACGGGTTGTCCCTATTTCCTTCATACTCTTTGTCGCGTAACACTCGTGCATACACGTTTGTGACCCATTTCTCGTCCTCCCGTGACACACCGATGCAAAAATCCCCCCGTTTTTCTTTTTCTTGCAGATCAACAGCAATGGAGTTGAGTTACATCTGATTCTGGTCAGAAAAAACCTGGGGTACCCATTTTTTTTTCACAGTTTGCATGACTATCCCAACTTCCGAAGTCGGATGCTGATGGTCGTATGAGAGATCTTCAGTTCCTTTGCCAGTTCCCGTAGTTTTTCATTAGGCTCGGTCGATTGCACGTGTGGCAGTGTATCATCTTCAACCTTACTGGGTCTGCCACTTCTAGGCGCATCACACACATCCCGTACACAAGTGTCGAATTTCCTGTACCAGTCATAGCAAGTACTCTATCCGATAATATCGTCACCAAATGCGTTTCGGAATTTTCCAAGTGCTTCTGTAACTTTCACGCCATTCAAATATTCATAGATCAATGCTGCACGTACACCTTTCTTCGATATTGCCATCGTATCGTCGCCACGTGCAACTTATCTTCATTTCATTGTACGTTCTGTCCTTAGAATCCCATTTTTCACGCACAACTCTTTGGGATGTTTGCGTCACCGCAGGCTCGCAATATCTTGCTTTACACATGCAACACACCATTTTTTCCGGAAACTTTCTCTACAGCCTGATATTATAGATCGAAATTTTAACAAGAACACTTCTGTTGGTACTCAAATTCAAAAATTATTGATAGGTAGACATTTTGAGAAACATGAAATGCGCCTGAGAAATAAAAGTGGATATGGTTTAAAAATGTAACTGAAAACTATTTTGGATATATAGCGGATTAGTGTTGGATCAAATCTATATTTATGTAAATATAGCGGATTACTGTTGGATGAAAACTATATTTATGTAAATATAGCGGATTACTGTTGGATGAAAACTATATTTATGTAAATATAGCGGATTACTGTTGGATGAAAACTATATTTATGTAAATATAGCGGATTACTGTTGGATGGTGAAGAGAAAAGTCCCCTCTGAAGAAAATAATTTTGTAAGGTAATGAAAGAAATCGAAATTTCATCTATAATAATGAATATATTGTATATGTGAAAATTCACGTTATTTAACAAATATTTATCAAAAGGCATTTTATATGGCTACATTTGTGTACGGAATGCACACTATATCGTATTTTCAATTCTATTTTAAGGTTATTTGTTTGCAATAGCGATTTATATTACTGGAAATGTGCTAAAATGCAAATATCTTCTACCCCAGTTTGTGAAAAATTCTGACATGACACAAAACAATGAGTCACAGTTTTGAAATCAGTGTAAAAATGTATGAAGAATTACCTATTACTTTGAAATTATTAGATAACTGATTTCGAAATACAGACTAGTGTAATAAATATAACGCCACTAGTTTTATCAGTATCTGTTCTGCAGTAGTAGGAAATAGGTGTACTTTTCAGTTCTATGAGATCCTCTCCTTTACTTCATACTTAACCTAGTCTGACCACATTCCACTTAAGCCTCTGGAGTTCCATCTTCAATACAAAGAGCTTGCCTTATTATAGGCATAGTCAGCATCAAATGGAAGCCTAATCCGTACCTCTGGTGATTCATATCAACCTTTGCATACGTACTACCGTAGCTGCCGCTTTAGCTAGGTGCGTTCCATATGATGCCAACAGAGAGCCAAGAATTTTGTTCCGAAGTCATTTGGAGAAATAGAATTGGCCATAATTCTCCATGTTTGTCATACGAGTTGATAAATGAAGGAGCATTCCTTATAATCCTAGTGGTATATTGTTATATTGCTATTGGTCGGTCGTCAGAGTCCCTTCAATGAGAACAAGATACACAGTGAGGAGGTGGGTTTGACACTTGTGTATACAAGAAGCAACATATTACACATTGCTAGACCTTGCATCCTTAATATGCGTATGTGTGTATGTGTGTATGCATGTGCATGCATTTTAGACCTTCGAAAACTGGAAATCTTTCAAATTCCCTAGATTCAAATCTGTTGTTTGGTTTCAACTCAAGCAAAAATTACATGTCATCCGGTTCGTAATATTTAATTTTTGCCACTAATTTATTTGATCGTAGATTGCTACTTCAAAAGAACGTTCCAAATGAAGGGAATCCAGTTGCTGTTGTTTTATTAACCATATATGCTAGTTATTTTTGTTTGGCCAACTGCTATTTACAACATATTCGTTTTTATTAAACAAACATGGTAAATTGGTTATTTAGGTGTATATTATTACCCAATAGGTAATATCGATACATTAACGTATCGATATCGATACCTATATATCGATATTATTACCTATATCAATACATTTAACGCAGAGTATAAAATAATTTGTTTGCAACGGTTGTGGCGACATTTTTGTTATATTTTGATTATTTTTCTAGAATTCATTCAAACAATGTGTGCCTTTCCTCTCTCAAAAATATTTTTCCACGGCGTGCTGTTTTGCTAATATGCATCACGTGAAGTATATTCAGTTTCATTATTAGTTTTTAATGAGCTTTCCGGGCTTTAGTTTCATTGACATGTGTGACGTACCTGCCAAAAGGACGCACACGACATAAAGGCAGATAGGAATCAGAATAATCGTCTGCGTAGCTCAGTTGGTAGAGCGACTTGTTCCGGAATAAGCGGCCTCGGGTTCGAATCCCGGCGTAGACTAAAAATGACGGAGAAATTTACTTCGTTATAATGGCGCCCGAACTATCCGGATGACCCGACCGTTCAAAATCTCGCAATGGTGTGATGTTATTTCCACACCGCGAGATAGGAAAAATAAGAGAATCCCTTCTCCAGCGCTTCGAAAAATAAATGTGTGTAAGGTTGCATTCCACACAGCAGATTGACTGGGAGTTCTCAAGTGCACGTTCTACAGTGGATGGCTGCCTGCAACGATTCATGGTCACGGCTGACCCGTGGGCCAGGCCCCTTTCGGGGGGAGATGTGACGTACCTGCCAGAAGGACGCACACGACATAAAGGCAGATAGGAAGCAGAATAATCGTCTGCGTAGCTCAGTTGGCAGAGCGACTTGTTCCGGAATAAGCGGCCTCGGGTTCGAATCCCGGCGTAGACCAAAAATGACGGAGAAATTTACTTCGTTATACATGTCACTCCTGTGCATTAAGCATGAACTGATGAATAAAATGTTCAGTATAATTTTCAGTACACTATTATTAATGCTAGAGGAGTCATTTTATCGAGTGACTGTCTCTTTGTCAAGCTGTTAAAAAGTAAAGAAACGAACAAAAATTCCATTTCTTCTCTTAGAAAATAGATATATGGCTTCTCCCCTTGACCAGAGAGTGTTCAGAGAGCAAAACACGTACGTTCAAAACACTTTGCGAAGTAATATCGCTGTGTACGTGATGTTTAGGGTGAACGGAGTTATCTGAACTCATTGCCTACCTCATAAGCTGCACAGTGACATTTACTTATACGCTAAGGTTTTATTATGATGTTAAGAAAAATATTTTAATTAAAATATGTATGCGCCCTAATGTTGAACATTTGAATAAAATCATATTATCATTTGTGACATTCTGTTTTTAATTGTATTGTTTTTCGTGTGCTTGCAATGTTCTAACTCTCATTTATTTTCGACTTATACTCTAACATTTCGGTTGTTTTTTATTGCTTTTGATACATATTAGCCTCATATTTGTTTAAATTCTCGTCGAATTTCATTCAGGTAACCAGTGGCGCATCGTGAATTTTAGGTATCCTGCCGCAAAATACCTTCTGAAATCCTACGTACAAGTAAAAGGATTTCGACGCCCCCGCAAAGCATCCACACTAGGTATCGTAAAGCTTTCGGCCTATCTCTTACTCAAACATTTATGTAAAGACGCCAGTAAGGGAAGAGAAGTAATGTGCATGCTCCTGTATCTATACGATTTAACAGCGAGCGTCAAAACTGGTAATAAATAAATAAATAACATAACTAAATGTAATGTAAAGAGTAGAATTTAAACGACTGTAATGCTTCCAAGAAAAAAGTCCTTTTTTCATTTATTTGTTACGCAATCCTACATTCACAACCAGAACAGAAGGCGAAGAAATTTGAAAGTATAAGCTGCTGTTAACCTATTACAGAAAGTGTGGTACTATCTCAGACAAATAAAATCTCACAGCAGTGGTGTAACACACAGCAGTAGGAAAATATAATCTAGGTCCGTATTTTGACCACTTACAAAATTCCAACTTTAAAAACGTATCCGTCATAAAATTATGTGCGTTAAAAACTAATCCTTCACAGAGCTCCGAAAATTGCACTCGAATACATCGTTCATGTCGGAAATGTAACCAATTTATGGACACGTGAATCGGCTTCCATACGTAGCGGTCTGGACAATTCAATTTGCATATCGCCGACTGTTGCAAATCAGGCACGAGATTCTTTCGCGAAATTTCGCGTTTTTCATTATTTGGGATCGATACAAAACTGAAGAAAATTTGGGGGAGGGAATTAATGTGTGTAGGGCAGGCCGTTTTCCGTCTGAGAAACAGTATTCCGTTTTTCAAAACTTAAAAAAATTCCCGTAATCGCTATTTCTTCTTCTTCCGCAGTTGCCTCTGCCCAGAACTCTTGCTAAATATCAATCTATTGCATAAATGTTTATATTTCAGCATGAAACTGTAGGCAGCAATTTCCAAAAACGTAAATTCGACGGAGTGAAAATTTTCCTGTAAACTTTAGCCATGAATTTCTCCCGTGGATTCGGGGAACTTTGCCTTTGTTGTCATTCCGGCTGAAAACGGAATTCCGACTTTCAAAATATGCAAAAACGGAAGCTAGACGGAGTTCCGATTTCTCCTGTAATCGTTTTTTTTTCTCGCGATTCCCTCTGTTCAGTATTAATGTAAAATATGATTTTGTTCAGTAAATGTTTGTGTTTCAGCTTCAAAATAAAGAAAACATTTCTGAAAATGGAAATCGGACTGAGGAAAGAGTTCGAAAAAACTGTGCTCCACTCAGAATAACTGACATAACTCACCTATATATTGACATAATTATACTAAGAGCCGGTATTTTATTAAATAATTAATATTTCCAAGAACTCATGTCAGTTCTGAGCAGAAGAAAGAATTGGAAGATCTTTCCAATTTCATTGACGTTGTAAAGGTTTTACCATGTATTCCACACTCTGAAGATTAAAAAAGAAAAAGGATTTATTCTTTGAGGAAGGCATTTATTATTTTATAATTCTAAGGCATCAGTTATGAAATTGCATGACAGATTGTTTGTTCCATATTTTGTGTTAGTATTTTGGTCCTGTGTTGTTTTTTAGATAAAAGAAAAATCCAAACAAACTTGAGGTTCCATATATTTAAAATTCATGAAATTTTAAAATATAACTTCCTTACAAATTTTGAAGATGACAATCCGATTTTTGGCGTAAATATGACAAGGATGGTAAGTCAGATAATATCTGAAAACTTGAAAATTTTCATCGTCCTGGAGCGGGACACGAACCCGCGTCTCCCAGAAAACGCCTAGGTATGCTAACCACTACACCACCCAGAACGACCAAGTTTCAAGTTTTCGATCAATTTGAATTTAACCATCACAGGATTCGCTAGTCGAAGCAACCGGCATTCATGTTTAGCGAATCTGGAGGTTAATAATCCTATCCCGTGATTGCCCGGAGAAGCAGATAAATCATGAAAGAAATACGGGATTACGCCATATAATACAAATTTTGAAGATGACAATCCGATTTTTGGCGTAAATATGACAAGGACGATGAAAATTTTCAAGTTTTCAGATATTATCTGACTTACCATCCTTGTCATATTTACGCCAAAAATCGGATTGTCATCTTCAAAATTTGTATTATATGGCGTAATCCCGTATTTCTTTCATGATAACTTCCTTAAACTGTTGTTTTTATGATTTTCTAATTTGTGTTGTACAATAACAAAAACCTGTAATTAATTATCCCGAAATACACATTCTTTTTAATGTTCAGATGCTTATTAAAACTATAGAATCTTGTGATTTATACACCAAATTCATTTAGCAATAAGTAGTTTGGGTAATAGGCAGTGCTTAATACACTTATATTGTAACTCTTTGTTCCGAAATCACCACCATGCATTACGTTTGTGTATGATACTTTGAAATTTGCTTTCGTTTCACCTGGCTCCTAGATTTGAAGCTAATGTTTCCAGCCCTGGTGTACCTTACATTGTTCTGTAGGTCCATGGCACCTCGGCGGACCTCTGTGTCTTTGGGTCCCTCGGGGATCGAAGGACGGAGATTTGTATAAACCTAACGAAAGTGATTTATCCGCATTTCTCGTCTTTACTGTTGTATCGAGTAGCAGACTCTATTTGTGGGTATGCCCTTCCCCCAGAAATTTGGTGAAGTCTGTAAGAGGGATCCGAGGTGCTTTGGTTGGGAGGGGACTGCCCCCAACTCCCGTAATTTTATATTCTGTAGCGCTAGAGTCGGTCAGTGTATCCGGGGTGTTCCCCCAGAACCGTCCGTTAGCTTCGCGAATTTTCGGAAGAATTGGGTCCCCCAAAATGGTAAAATAGACGTAGAGCTGTAAACATTGGCACATACACTGAAGTGCCAGAAAAACTGGAACACCAGTCTAATACTTGGTTGGTCCCCCACGGGAGCGCGGGACTTCAGAAATACGACGGGACATGGACTCCACTAACTTCTGGAAATATGCTGTAGGCAATGCACACCATACTTCCTGCAGAGCGTTCTACAATTTGGGTGTATTCCAAGGTGTCAGATTTCTGTGCTCGATAGCGCGTTTCATGACATCCCAAATGTGTTCTATCACATTCAGATCTGGGGACTTAGGTGAGAATGGCAAAACCCCAAACTCCGAAGAATGCTCCTCTAACCATAATGTGGCGTCCCGACACTTGTGTGGAAGTGCGTTGTCCTGTTGGAGCAGGCCCAACCCGTCAGCATGAATGCAGGACATGAACGGATGTGCCTCGTCAGAAAGGATGCGCACATAGCGTTGGCCGGTCACACACGTTTGTAGACGTACCAGGGGATCCAGTGAAATCCAGCTAAACACACCCCATACCACCAGCTGGTACAGTTCTCTGTTCACAGGCGGGATCCATGGCTTCATGGGGTTTGCGCTACACACGAATCCTTCCATCTGCCCGATACAGTTGGAAACGCGACTCGTCAGACCAGGCTGCTTGTTTTCAGTCGTCAAGTGTCCAGTGGCGATGCTGCCGTGCCCAAGCGAGGCGCATAGCTCTGTGCCGTGCACCCATTAAGGGGACTTGAGTTGAGCGTCGGTTTCCAAAGCCCATATCGTGCAGGGCATAGTCTGGACGCTGATGCTTGTTGAGGCTGCAGCATTGAATTCCGATGATACCTGCGAGAGTGTTGCACGCCTATCGCGTGAAAAGATTCTTGACAGCTGACGATGGTCACGTTCACCCAATGTCTTTTTACGGCCATACTGGTATCGTAGGTTGGAAGTTTTGCCGGAACTCTTTGTAGTGACGGTATACCCTTGCAATGGTCGTTCGTGAAAATCCGAACTTCGTTTCGACCTCAGAAATACTGTCATAATTGGCGTTCGTGATATGGCCCATATCACGAACGCCAATTATGACACCGCGTTAAAAATCGTTTAAATCGTTATTACTTGTCATTCTTATGCCGAAAACAGCCCTGACAGCTGGCAAGGGTATCTATCGCTTTATATACGCAATGGCGGACGCAACAGAGTACGCGCATAGGGGACGTTGCTGTGTATTTTTCATAAGCTCGTATGTACCAGTTTTTCTGGCACTTCAGTGTATATGATGATTCTGTACACGACCATGAATTTTCAGGAATGTGGGTTGAATTCACCCCTTCCACCCAGATTTCTAAG
This sequence comes from Macrothele yani, assembly GCA_039090855.1. Classification (NCBI taxonomy): domain Eukaryota; kingdom Metazoa; phylum Arthropoda; class Arachnida; order Araneae; family Macrothelidae; genus Macrothele; species Macrothele yani. Next base: position 132,739,303 of record CM077010.1, on the reverse strand, counting down.
AGCAGAGACAAGGTAAGTTATGCTCGCAATTTCAATACTTCATGTTGTGTTGAGAGGCAGACTACCGGGGGTGGTCATAGTGGCGACGGTCAAATTGTCGGCAATCAAAATGTCGACAGTCAAAATGTCGGAACCATAATGTCGACAGAGCCAAGAAAATGTCAGCATGGTACTCTAAATTAGACCGTACACGATTTTTGGAAGGTCCCCTAAAAAAATTTCGTAAGATCTACCGTTTTCAATTAAGAACCACATAATTTGGAATACTATCTCATAGTACTCCAACTTAGACCGTAGACAGTTTTCGCAAGAGGTCAAGGCCCAGGGTCAAGGGGCATCGATATACAATTTCCGTAAAGATTTTTACTTTTTACTTTTAAGAACTGCAACACAGTTCAGCACTCCAATACCCGATCTACGGTCTAAGTTAGAGACAGTTGATAAGAATAAAATGCAAAAAATATCCGTTTATTGGTATATCTTTGGTCTCTAACGTAGACCGTAGATCGGGTTCTTGAGTGCTAAATTTTGTTGCAGTTCTCAAAAGTAAAAAATTTAACTTTTTGCAAAAGTTTTGTATGTGGGTTCCTTGACACCGGGCCGCGACATCTTCCGTCTACGGTCTAAGTTAGAGCACCATGAGATAGTATACCAGATTTGGTGGTTCTAGATTGAAAACTGTAGATCTTACGAAAATTTTGTGTCGGGCCCCTTGACCGCGGGCCTCTTCCAAAAACTGTCTACGGTCTAAGTTACAGTACCATGCGGACATTTTCTGGACCGTGTCGACATTATAACCGTATCAAGATTTTGACTGTCGACATTATGACCAGTTCAAGATTTTGACTGTCGACATTATGGCCCTGTCGACATTATGCTATCAACAGTTTGACTGTAGACATTTTGACCGCCGACATTACAACCGCCGCCGTTAGTCTTCCACTCAACACAACATGAAGCATGAAAATTGTGAGCATAACTTACCTTAAACACCTTGTCTCCGCTCTTAGAACCTGGGGAGAGGGGGAGAATTCAACTCACCCTCCTGAAAATTCGTGGTCGTGTACAGAATTATCATATATTTTCCAATGTTTACAGCTCTACACCAATTGTGACATTTTTGGGAGACCCCCCCAGCTCGCGAACCTCGCTGACGCTTCTGGAGGAAACACCCGGGATTAACTGACCGACTCTAGCTGTCTAGAATGTAAAATTACGGAAATTTGGGGCAGCCTCCCGAACCAAAGCACCAACTTCCTTCGGGCATCAAAGGAAGTAGATTCTGCTACTCGATACAACAGTAAACACGAGAAATGCGGACAAATCGCATTCGTTAGGCCATTACAAATCTCCGTCCTTCGATTCCTGAGGGGCCCAAAGACACCGAGGTCCGCCGAGGTGCCACGGACCTGCAGAACCATGTAAAGTACACTAAGAATAAATCAATGCAATGTACAAGAGTTAAATTTAATACTGCAAGAGCTACCGAGGGACAGGGACCTCCAGCCTTCTGAACCACAATATCCCTCAAAGAGACTTCACCGGGGCCCAGGCAGGAAGAGATATGTCACATGGAAGATGAAAGATCCACAAGTTATACAACATTCAAAATCGTAACGGCCGCCCCCCCCCCCCCAACCATCTCCCGAAGGACCTTTTCAGATTGGAGAGCTCAAAAACCTCTTGCAAACTCCAAAGTATTTCACTGAGGGGGTCGAAATACAAGGATTTCATCCACGACAAATTGAGTAGTCGACGAATTTGCTCGCGATGAATTTGCCTCCGACGAACTGAGTCTGAGATGAATTGAGGCGCAATAAATTTGCGCTCGACGAATTGACGCGTGACGAATTAACGGGACACCGTTCCTACGGTCACGTTTGGAGCTGGCAGTGTACTAGTGCGGGGGTGTTTTTCGTGGTATGGTCCTGGCACATTGGTTTTCGTGGACAAACCTGTTAACCAGCACGTCTAACTCGATATTCTGGACAAATATGCCCTACCAGCTCTGTGGCAATACTACGGAACCGAGCCTTGTTGATACCAGCAGAATAATGCACCGAGCCATAATGCAAGGACTGCTGCGGCGTGGTTTGACGATAATTCCGTATCGTGTGTGGACTGACAACCACAGAGCCCTGATCTTAATCCCATAGAGAACCTACGGGTTGAATTAGATCGCAGCATAAAAATTTTGGAACCCAGGCCTACTGCCAAGCAACAGTTAGGGGCAGCATTATGTACTGAATGGAAGCGCACACCTATCTCTGTGTTCCAAAATCTTGTCGAAAGCCTGTCTCGAAAGGTCAGTGCATGCAGTAAGGCCAAAGGTGGACCGTCATAGTATTAATGTATGTCAATAAATGCTGTGTTGTTTTTTTCTTCTAATTGTCCGGTGAATTTTTTCAAAACACTGATGAGCAATTGAATTAGAGACAGCTGGCGTTATGCAAATGTGGTGCTGTGGGCGGCCCTGTAAACGGAAACGACATGACGTATGCAACAATCCGACAATATAAGGAGTGATGCGACGGGAATCAGTAACAGTCGGACGCAGTATGGGTAAGACAAAGGATCTAAGCGCATTTGTTCGTGAGACAATTGTCGGTCCCTCACGAATGGGTCACTCCATCTCGGATGTCGTGCAGGCACTGGGATTTTCACGACCCACTGTGTCACGGTTACACCGCGAGTACATCAAATCCGGTAAAACCATCCCTACAATGACCAACTGCCGTGCACAACAGCTTGTAGACGAGCTGGGTCATCGTCGGCTAGATCGAATTGTAACGGCTGATAGACTGGTCACAGTGCAAGAAATCACTCGGCAATTTAACGCTGGTGCACAAAAACCTGTAAGCAGCCACACCATCCAGAACCATCTCCTTGCTATGGGGTACAGAAGCCATCGTCCCCACGAGGGTACCGCTGCTGACCGCACATCACAGGGTGCAAAGATTAGCATGGGCGCGAGAACATCGCCACTGGACCCTAGCCATGTGGAAAAATGTTGCCTGGACTGATGAGTCGATATTCACTTTGGTACATGCGGATGGCAGGATACGAGTACGGCGCAAAGCACATGAAGTGGTGGATCCTTCTTGCCAGCAGGGTACTCTTCAACCTGGTGGGGTGACATTCTCGTCTGGGGACTGTTTACGTGGACTGAAATGGGACCCCTGGTACGTGTGACATCGTCCCTCACAGGTCAACGTTACAGGGATATCCTGGACGACCATATGCTCCCGTTTGTGTGTCTTCAACATCCCACTGGGGACCTCATCCTGTAACAAGACAATGCATCGTGACATCGCGCCCGAATTGTATCCGAATGGTTGGATGAACACTCCACCGACGTGACCTCGCTTTCTTGGCCAGCTAGGACACCTGACCTCAATCCCATCGAGCACACCTGGGATGCCATCGAGAGAGATGTTCGAGATTCTGACTCCCCTCTATTAAATCTTCATGAACTGTGGGAGCTTGTTCAGGTGTCCTGGATCCGTATGGCTTCCAAACGCTTCCGGTGTCTTGTCAAGTCCAAGTGAAGACGAATCGCCGCCGTCATCAGGGCGAAAGGTGGTGCTACACGTTACTAGACAGGTATCTCTAATTCAATTGCTCTTCAGGGTATATTGTAGTTCATTATGTGCTTATCTAATGTCTACTTTTCTTATGATTGTGCTGCAAGGGGCTAAAATTCCAAATTTATCAATGAATAAAATACGGGATTACACCATTGTACAATACAAATTTGGAAGATGTTAATCCGTTTATTGATGTAAACATGAGATGGATGTTGTGTCCCATAATATCAAAAAACCTAAGAATTTTGTCGTTCTGGAGCGGAAATCGAAACCGCGTCTCTCGAATATCGCCCGAGTATGCTAACCAGTACACCATCCAGAACGCCCAGGTTTTAAGATTCCGATTAATTTGAATATAATGACACTCGGGCGCTATCCGGGAGACGCGGGCTCGGTTCCTGCTCCAGGACGGAGAAATTTTGAAGTTTTCGGATATTATCTGACTTCACATCCATGTCATACTTACACCAACAAACTGATTGACATCTTCCAAATTGGTATTCCGCATTTATGTATGAAGTCCTATTTTGGCTTTCAAATGCCTGCATGAAGGAATATTATGCATCGAGCAGTTTTTTCTTTTTTCTTTGGTGATGACCATTTTGCGTGCTTGTTCTTTTTCAGTAATTTTCACTAGGGGGCATAAATGCGTATTTCAATGTCTGTTGCGTGATATCTCCGCTTCTAGATGATCGACTGCAAGGGGAAATTTTTTTTTATTTTGATTTTTTCTCCTTATTAGCGCTTCCAAATATCTGGTTGGAAAAATTCTAAACATGTGTAAAACGCTCCACTTTGAGAATATTGCACATATTTTTATTTATTTGATATTTTATTTTCGTCGTGCATAAGTTTATTCGCTGGCGAAAGTAAGTGAACATTCCGCTTTGCAACTTTTCCTTCGGACAAATTTTCGAAAGGCAAATGTTATGTTTTAAAGCACAACTGATTATGCAGTTTGTACTAAAACAAATGGATGTGACTTAGGATGATTAAAGCGATTTTCGCTTTAATCATCCTAAGTCACCTAAAATTTCAGTTTGTTTTCCAGACAAAAAATATAGCGAGATTAGCAAGGACGAAGAGCAAAAGTTTTAGATTCGCATCATACTAGCGATTTTCATATTGTTTTCCCAATTTTATTTTATTTTTTATTTTTTAACTTTCAGTCGCCATGACTACTTAGAGCATGAAAAAGGACAGTGCTAAGCTTATCTAACGCATCACCTACTCAAACTTCTTATCTCTAAACATTCCCTTCAAAGTGATGGACAAACACATATTAAGGTATGAAATTAGCAGTAGTTTTATTAAGGCTGTCTTTGAATGAGTGTAACGGAAATTCTGTCCTATATCTGTAATGCAAATTCTTTTGTACACATTTTCTCGAAAACTGCTACTTTGTAGAGTTTGAAATTTTGAGCACAAACTAAAACGACCCAAAGCTAATAGGTGTTGTAGTTATTTTTCCGAAAAATTTGTTAGAATATTTTTAAAAATTCCCTTAATCTGACTCGAAAGTATTCAAATTTGGCGCTAGAAGGGGCCAGGAGTTAACTTGGCAATGTTTCTGTGTAGAAGAAACGAAATCTCTCATTTCTGTCTGATTTTTTTAATTATCTAGGCCAAATAGAAATCAAAGAATGGGCACTGAAGTGAGATTGTAATCTTGTCTTCTATAGATCATCTTAAATTCTACTGTACGTTCATTTTTTGAAGAGAAAATGTGTACATTACCAGAAAACACTTGAATTTGAGACAGAAACTACGCCTACCTATTAAGCTCCACCCCCAAACAATGTCATTGGTTAAAACGTAACAGCGCGTATTTTGTCCTTCCATTGTGGAGCCAACGAGAGACCACTTCCATTCTGAATATGGTAAAGTATTCGCAACTTTTAGGACAATCCCTCAAGACGTAAAAGCCACGCCCAAGGAGTGATATTTTGTGCCATCTATCGCAGAAGATGAAGCCTAACACTCATTCAAAGACAGCCTTAACAGAACTAGCGTGTGTCTTAACTTCTTTTAGCTGCTTTTTCCAAAGTCCGTTTACTCAGATTCGCTATATGTAAGTCGTCATTTATCTTTTCCTGATGCTCATTACTGAAAATGTAACTTCTCATTTATTTCAGGAAATGTTTACAATAATAAAAACTACTTTAATGTCATTTTATAAATGAAAAACATTTCTTTTTTTTCGTTAGTTCTTTGGGACATATTGAGACTGTCGTATTTCACTATTTTTCTGCCAGCTGTCTTAATGATATAGGACAGAACCACTCCATGCTGTGCTTCAACATTACTACAAGCGGTTACCCCTACATCTTCTATTCATTGAGGTTCAGCTGATATTAATTTATTGCTCTGTGTGTGGATGGTTAATGATTTTATCGTTTTATGGCGTAAGAATTCAAGCTGGAAATTATTTTTAGCACACGACCTTTTTCTAAAACTTTAGGTTTTAATGAGGGATTCCTCGCTATGAGTCGAAGTTGCTGTAATGAACATTCAGAACCTAACGAGATGTTTCGAAAGAGGGAGAAAAATGAAGTGGCAAACAGAATGCGCTTTTCTCGCGGAAAGAAGAAACGAGTGAACATTTTTTATCTGAAACTTGATGTTGGAATGAAGTAGAATTCGGAGGAAGATTTTCCATTTTGAGGGGGCAAAGGGACGAGGAGAGTTTCTGATATCTGAGACGGAGTTCATGACATTCATCATGATCAAAAGAATGCGCTTTTCTCGCGGAAAGAAGAAACGAATGAACATTTTTGATCTCAAACTTGATGTTCGAATGAAGTAGAATTTGGAAGAAGATTTTCCATTTTGAGGTGGCAAAGGGACGAGGAGAGTTTCTGATATCTGAAACGGAATTCATGACATTCATCATGATCAAGAGAATGCGCTTTTTACGCGGAAAGAAGAAACGAGTAAACATTTTTGATCTGAAACTTGATGTTGGAATGAAGTAGTATTTGGAGGAAGATTTTCCATTTTGAAGTGGCAAAGGGACGTGGAGAGTTTCTGATATCTGAAACGGAATTCATGACATTCATCATGATAAAGAGAATGCACTTTTCTCGCAGAAAGAAGGAACGAGGGAACATTTTTTATCTGAAACTTGATGTTGGAATGAAGTAGAATTTGGAGGTAGATTTTCCATTTTGAGGTGGCTAAGGAACGAGGAGAGTTTCTGATATCTGAAACGGAATAAGGAAGCAGAGATTAAGTTGGAAAAGATAATTAGGAAACATCTATTTATACGACAAAGACGCCTAACAGAAACAGCAGGAATTGGTAAATGAATGAGCAATTAAAATAATAATATTGAAATCAGGGTAAGTTAAATACGTGAGCCTTCTCATGTGCAGCAGTGAATATAGTAACCGCATTACGCAGAAGCGAGTTTTCTCTTTGGTAGTATTTAATTCTTTCTATCACGTGCAGAAAATTTAGCTAAATGCCTGGAACTGCTCAGTTTCCTTACAAGAAAAGACCCATGCGACACGGTGCTGAAAGGAAAACAGCTTCTGTTTCGAGAATACAGTAAAAGCAAAAAGGAACAAATCGATACAAGAAAATATGAAAAAAAAACACGTATACGTAAGATCTGTGTTACGGTCAGCTTTTGATATGTACGTGCTATCAGTAGTCGGAAAACCAGATTTCCTGTTCTTCGTGTTTAGATAATTTCTAGTGACGACATGAAGGAGCATGAAATACATGCTTTCTTATGAAGTACTGACTTTTATTTTCCTGGCAGTATATCTACACTCCGGAATTTCACGGCTGACTGTAATTTCTGAGAGCAGCATTTAACAGTTATATTCAACCAAACACACGCTATCACTAGTTGAATGAAACTCTTCTTTCATGAGGAGGTAAGTTGCACAAAATATTGTACAAGTTTCACAGCGTATCTTATGCACCATAGGAAAAATTTTCAATTAGAAAAGCGAGCAAAATAGACGCATTTGGTCTTCGTTCCCTTCTTATCACCTGATTTGCCCCTGTAGAAAACAGATTTTCGTGCTTTTACTGCACGTTTAACTGTTTAAAACGAAAAGTTTATACGTGAAAGACGGAATTTGTGGAAGAAACAGATAAAAATAAATCATCTGTAATCGAAAACATCCATTAATCAGGTCGCTGAAGTTTAAAATTGCAAATGGTTAAACATTTTGTTCATCGTTTCTGTCTATCTGTATCGTTCAAATTGGCATTTATCTTTGTGTATTGCTTCAATTACAGAGATATAAAAGAAAAAAATATGGAGATGTCAGAAATATTCCTGATAAAACCAAAAACTTCACTCATCATTCATTTTTTATATCTTTTCTTGTGCTGTCGGAATTTTTGTTTCCAAAATTTTTGCACTCCAGTAAAGTCAGCCGCGGTCTAAATTGACGCAAAAACCTAATATTTCCACGTAGTTTTACGAAGAATAAATGCCGTTCCTGTTCCAAAATGACGCGTAAGTTAGATATCTTTACTTGAGCTGTTTTGGAGAAATCTGAAATTTTAAAATAGAAATATATCACTAACCTAGCACGTACTTGTATTTTTACCGATCTCTATCATATATTTGAAGGCGTATTTATTGTTTGTTCTGCAAAATGTTGCCGAACTTTACATCAGTGGAGGGTTTATTTCCGTTTGTTCAATGACTTCAGTGAGCAACTCAGTGGCACAAACAGTCATCCGTCCCTAATTTAGGACAGCTGGTTCCAGGGAAGGGACACAGCCACTGCTGTAAGGCAAGCATAGTATCCATGCCCCATCAGAACTCGAATTCGGTCCCACCTCGTAGGAAACGATAAAAGCCAGCGCTCTGACCACTGCGCCAACGAGGAAGGCCCATTGGCGCTTCTCATGTTTCGAAGGAAATTTAAGTTTTAAAGAAATATTTCACCATGCACACGTGGTAAGCGATTACTTAAACTTTTGTCCACTTTTCCTTGAATAGTGGTCTTAGGCACTGACTTCTGAGCATTCGATCGGTATGAGTCTGGGATAGAAACTTCAATGGGCATGGAAAATGTGCTTGTCTGGTGGTTCTACCCCTTCCCTGGAATTGGTGGCCCTAAATTAGCGATGGCGGGCTGCTTATAGTCCCAAGCAATTAGTTCTCTCAGTACACGAATATGGTTTACGTTATGTAGTCACTCCTGAATCCAGCTTGTTCTCTCGGTTCAGCCATGCTCAATGTTACCTTCAAGCGATGTGAAAGAACCTTAGTGAAGATTTTATAAGCCACTGAAAGGGAGCTGATGGGTAGTTCCTGAGATCCTCAATATCGCCTTTCTTATGTAGCTTGATCTTTGTAGTAGTTGCTATTTCTCAGTTTGCTTCTTGTATAATGTTCACGGTAATTCCATCTTCTATTGGAGCTGTTCCCCGTTTCATGTTATTAATCACATGTGCAACTTCTGTCGGAAGCACTTTGGTACTGCGTACCTCCTTTCGTAATGACTGGAATAAGTGTAACATATATTTCATATAGTTTTGTGTAGATATCTTTTACTCTTGTCAAAATTGTACATCTATTTTTTTTGTTACAGAACCATTTTCTTTTCTCAGTGCTGTAATCTCTTTTCTTCCCTTACTGAGATGTCTTTTTGCTTTCTTCAGCCTTTGATTATTTTGAATTGCTTTTCTCACTTGTTCACAATTGAATTTCCTTATGTCTTCAGTGATATTTTTCCGAATTGACTTGCATAACTCTATGTAATCTAATTTGAAAGTTAATTTTTTTTCTTTTCTCTTTTGTATCAGCATTTTTGTTTTTCCTGATAATTTCTTCATACGCAACTTGTTCTTAGTATCACCAATTTTTGTTGCTGTTTCCATGATGGCTTGGTTAGTTTCCTGTTAACTTCAGAGATGTCCAATTCTTCTCATGCTATACCTTCTAGAGTAGAGATTTCGTTCCTCTTCAACTGGTCTTACACATGCTCGATAGGAGACATGTCCGTGGATCGAGCAGGCCACCATAGTGTCTAAACATGACATAGTCAGTCCTGGGCAACCCGAGACGTGTGCGTTATCCTGTTGGTATAGGACACCTGGAATCTCGGCCAGGAATGGGAGCACATGGGGCTGTAGGATCTCATCCACATACCGCTGGCTCGTCAATTTCCCATGTACCACTGCTGGAGTTGATTGGCTTTCGTAGACAGTGGCTCCCCAGACCATAATGCCTGCAGTGGGTGGGGGAGGTGTGGCGCTCGATAGCAAGGTTGGGATTGTGCCGTTGACCCGGACCCCTCCACACCCGGACGCGATGCTCGTCTCTCCTCAAAACAAAGTGGCACTCATCGCTAAACACCACACATCGCCAGTCTGTAGCGTTCCACGTTGCTCTGGCCTGGCACCACTGCACACGGAGCAGGAGATGTTCCGGTGTTAATGGCAGCACACGTAAGGGGCGCTGGGATCGTAAATTCGTCTCCACGAGGCGTCGGAAAATGTTTCGTAGGCACACAGGGGCTGCTACATCTGCCAGTAAAATGGACCGGATCCCTGAAAGGATCCGCTCGTGCCTGGCGCACGAACCGTCGATCCTTTCTACCGGTAGTCCTCCTGGTCAGTCCGAAGCCGCTCCGCCGTGTGGCAGGGCCGTCACGTGTTCACTGCTCCCAACACAGTCGAACCGTACGGTCAGAAGGATCCACGTGGCGGGTTATACGGCGTACCGACCATCCTGCGGTTTTCAGTCCGATGATCAGGCCGTCTCTGTCGTCTACCCGGCATTCTTGTCACTTTGTACCTTTGCTTGCGTCGGCTGGTTCTTTTCGCTTTCATGGGGTATCGACTACACGCCGGTTTGTAAGGCTGACGGTTCGTGCTTGCAGCGCCACCACAGGGTGTACGGTCACGCACAATCGCACCAAACGTGGATCATTTGCATACAAGCACGCACTCTTGCTATTTGCAAAGTTTCGCGGTTGTAGCATGATTTCTTCTAGGTGCGCAAATTTCATTGTCAGTGAGTACAGCTTGCAAAGTTTGTTTTTCGATAATAACCTGACTCTTCTTCTCGTTGGATACAATATTCGTGTATGTAATAATTTGTTGAAGCTATTTATTACATTCAGTTTGTTAACAATTGTATGCTATCGATCTTGTAAAGTGCTTCGAGTAAGGTCATGTGTGAATCGGGCATGGAATACTGTGTTTGCATATGTCGATATTTATTTTCTTGTAAGAAAATGTTTTCTTTAAATTCTTCATTTACTTTTAATTAGAATATCCTAAAATCTAACTTTTTTCTTACGAAGAAGTTTTCTACTTTGTTCTCTGGATTCTAAAGTGTGTAATTTATATGTTAGCTTCCCTAGGATTAGCACCTCTTTTTAATTTTTGCTAGTGTAGTTTAATTAATTATGTATCTATGCAAATTCAATATAACAGAAACACAGACTTCTTTGGACTCTACACAAATGCGAGAGTTGTAATCTGTGTCAGCCCTCGAAAAAGCCGCAGGTAATAGTTGCCAATATTTCTACAATCTTTATGTCTATTATTGGGCATTCGCCAGAACCTTGGTTTCGTTCAAATTCTAAATCGCTTCAATTTGTCAAGGATTAATTTATTTTTGCCAACACCCCCCCCCCTTTCCCTTTCACGTTCTGAGTGCTATTTTGCTTGGTATGTACACTGCCGGACAATCGCTAAGGACGGATGACAATAGCAGCGATAGCAACCATAAAATGGAAGGCAGGAAAATGTGGAAATTAGCACAAGTGCGGGATACAGTAAGACGTGTTGTACGTATGCAAATTTTGGATTGCCGAACTTTTTCGTGACGTCATAGCGCTGATAAGAGATATAAAGGATTTGACGCGTATTGACCGTTGTTGTTCAAACGAAAAGTTGAAAGGGAAAGAATCTATTGACGAACTTGCAATTTTCAGTATGTCTTCCCGACATCACCTAGATGATTTTACGCGTGGACGTATTATTGGCAAGATTGAAGAAGGGCGAAAAATAACAGATGTTGCCAGTGAGTTCGACGTCAGTCACAGTGTTGTTTCAAGGCTTTGGAAATCATTTCAAACAAATGAACAGTGTAGCAAACGTCACGGGGGAGGTCGTGTTCGCAGTACGACACCTGCAGAAGATCGGAAGATAGTGTTATCAACAAAAAGACACCGGCGCAACACAGCTAGTGAGGTAGCAAATCAGTTTATGGCTGCTACTAGCAAGCGGATCTCCAGAAAAACTGTCGCCAGACGTTTGCATGAAGGAGGACTATACGCCCGCCGTCCTGTTGTGTGCATCCCATTGTCCAGACGTCACCGTACCGCCCGTTTGCAGTGGTGCCATCAACATCGCAATTGGACTGATAACGACTGGTCTTCTGTCCCCTTCTCAGATGAGAGTAGATACAGTCTATCGTCTGATTGTCGACGACAACTGATCTGGCGTGATAGTGGTACTGCATATTGTCCAGCAAACACACAGGAAAGGGACCGATATCCGACATGTAGTGTCATGGTATGGGCTGGCATCATGATCAATGGCCGTACGTCCCTCTATGTGTTTCCAACTGAAACTATGACTGGCCAACGATACATTAATGATGTTCTGCTACCTCATGTTCGCATGTTCCGTGGTGCTGTCGGTGATAGATTCATTTTCATGGACGACAACGCAACATATCATCGAACAGTCGCTGTCCAGGAGTGTCTTGAGAGCGAGGATTTTCAATGCCTCCTATGGCCAGCACGTTCTCTAGATCTGAATCCCATTGAGAATGTGTGAGATGCTTTGGGGAGGAGTCTTGCTGGTCGCCAATGCCCTCCAATAAACAAGGACACCCTCATCCGTTCACTGACAGAGGAATGGGATAAATTACCCCAACAGCTGCTTGATAATGTTGTGCAAAGCATGACACGACGTGTGGAATCTTGCTTCGCCCTCCATGGTGGCCATATCCCGTATTGACCTTTTACGCCGGAATGCCTGCCGACGGTAATTGCATTTTTTCACGTTTACGTATTCTGCACAAAATGGCCTGTTTGCCTATTGAACACGTTCCAAAGCCTTCTGGATTTCAGGGCACAATAAATTGTCTTTCTTGTAATGTCCTGGCATTCTGACATTATTTTATTTCACTTGGCATCCAACCACACTTACTTTTTAATGCGCTATATAGCCGTTTATGATCCGTCCTTAGCAATTGTCCAGCAGTGTATATATTTGTATGTATACAGGGTGGACAAAAAGTTACTGTGCCGATCGAATGGGCTCCAGGAATGACTGTAATGTATGGATGGAATGGAAATTCAGAATATACACTGGTGTGCAAAAATTAAGGACGAAGAGGAGAAATTAGCATAACAGCGGAACAAGCAGGCAGAACGGACCGAAAGACCACTCAGGAGATAGACTAGGGTCTGGTACGGTAGGGCATGCGCATATATGCAGAATGACGTACGGGGGGCGTGTCGGAAGGGTATAAAGTACACGGGCGGTGTACGCTCAGCAATTCGGCGAAAGCTATCGCACGGTGTACAACGGTTTGAACGACGTCGAATTGCTGCCACCGTGTGATATGACCAACAGGCAATCCAGTAGACGACATCTGGATGACTTTACCCGAGGTCGCGTCATTGGGAAGAGGGAAGAAGGTCGAAGTGTGACTAATGTGGCCGAGGAGTTTGGGATCGCTCACAGCATTGTTTCACGAGCTTGGAGAGCATTTCAAACGACAGTAACATCTGTCCGAGAGTTTAGCAGTGGTCGTCCACGAGCAACCACGACGGCGGACGATCGGTATATTGTCCTACAGGCGAGACGAGACAGACGGCAGACAGCGGGAGAAATCGCAAGGCACATGCAACAGACAACTGGACGTCCGTTATCGCGTTTTACCGTGGCCAGGAGGCTGCACAAAGGTGGTCTATTCGCATGACGACCAGTGCGGTGTTTGCCATTAACGCCTACTCATCGGAGACGGCGGTTTCTGTGGTGCCTGGAATACAAGAACTGGACACATCATTAATGGGGTCGAGTTCTCTTTACGGATGATTGCCGATTTAGTCTGACGACCGATTCTGGACGTATACACATCTGGAGAGAGCAGAGAACACGCAATCACACCTCCAACATCATCAAAAGGGACGGGTTTGGAGGTGACGGAGTTCTTGTTTTGGGCGGTATCATGCTTGGTAGCCGTACTGACCTCCACATATTCCAAAGAGGTTCAGTCACTAGTGTCCGCTATTGTGCCGAAGTTTTCCTGCCTCACGTGCGTCTGTTTTGACGTGCTGTGGGTCCTGAGTTCCTCTTCATGGACGACAACGCTACACCTCATCGTACAGTGGCTGTCGCAGAGCTGTTGGAGAGTGAAGATATTCAACGCATGGATTGGCCCGCAAGGTCCCCGGACCTAAATCCAATCGAACACGTGTGGTACCTTCTCGGGAGACGCTTGGCATCACGTCACCAGCCGCCAGCTACGATTCCGCAACTGCGATTGGCGCTACAAGAGGAATGGGCCGCGATGCCTCAACAGCACCTTGACAATCGCGTCCTCTGCATGGACAGACGTTGTAAATCCTGCAACGCAGTCAGGAGTGATCATATCCCCTACTAAATCCTGGAATTTTCTTGGCAGCCACCTGTCACATGGACGTTTCTGTCTTGTGTTAAGTTGTGCTCGAAGTTACCGTTTCAATAAAGTGCCTTTGTATCCTTTGGATTCCTTGTTTGGACGGTTTTGCCCACTTGTCCCATATTCTTACATCTTGAGGATCTTATGGTATGATTTGAGTCGATGTGGAGCACTTCTGCAAGACGTTACATTCAAAAAACCGTCTCGTCCTTAATTTTAGCACGCCAGTGCAGATGTTATGCATCATGTGCTCGTCATGCACAAAGAACAAATCGTGCAAGCTGTCACGGTTACGGTTGCGGTTAGCGATTTTCGGAATGTTTGAATGGTAACACCCTAATTATTTAACGTCACTGTAACAAACGCTATGAAAAACGGTAAATAGCGTTGAAATGGCATCATTAGACCAAAACGTGAACGAGTTATCGTCAATGGAAGAACGGCATGACGGCATGCGAAGTACGGTATTACGAAGCCATACAGCACAGTTTTACTAAGGATAGCATAGGAATACCTGTTTAAATTTGCGAAGGAACAAAGAAATAACACAAACCGTTTCGATGTTTTACTGACAACTAGGCAAAACCCGTCGAAATCGACGGTAAGTTTTTTTTCTTTTTTTTTTTTTTTTTTTTTTTTTGAAAAGAATAAACTCATATGAAACAACAAATGTGAACTTTATTTGATTGAAAAATTCATTCAACCACTTCAGTAAAGACAATAAGTAGTCCAGGTTCGTGATTTTGTTTTCTTTTTTTGTTTTTAGACTAAAGGTTTAACGACCACCATGAGCAACTCAATGGGCTATAAGCAGTCTCTCATAATATTTTCACTAACAATAGTCAACGTAATGTTTATTTACATGTTTACATAATGGAAAATGTCTTACCTACGTGAATAAACTGAATCAAATGAATATTAAATTGTATATATACATCACACAATCCAACGCATTCAGGTCTTCGAGAGAGTTCGCTGTTCCGATGAGAAGAACTTTGATAGGAATTCCTGCTGGTGTTGCTTTGCCCAACGGTTCGTTCGGAAAAGATAAGACTTCGGACTTTGGACTATCTCAATCCTTCCATGCTTCCGCCTTCAGCAGCGCGTGTGTCAACCGCACCCTTCTCCCATAGACTTTACATGGGAACTTTGCCGCCCCAAAACGCCCGAACCGTTGCCCCAATCTCATTTTTCTCTTCGACTGTCACATCTACATGGTAAGTCCTTTATTTTGATACCTCAGCCATATCTTTACGTTCAGCCGTTCTCTCAAAATAGACTCACAGTAAAAAAACTTATAGAATTAATATATAAACAAATGCTCAGTATGTCTGCCATCAGCTACAATCAGACAGTACCGCAGCATGTACCATATTCGTCGACAGGTCCGAAATCTTGCGTTGTGTGACTGCTTTCAGTTCGCTTAGTGTACGAGGTTGGTCACTGTACACTTTGGACTTCGGATAACCCCAGAACTAGAAACCCTTCGGAGTTAAATCAGGGAATAGTGCAGGCCATGGGAAAGGAAAGTGATGAAATATGATTCGGTCAGAGAAATGCTGTTGCAACACGCCTTTCACGCTAGTGATTACATGTAGGGGAGAACCATCTTGCATCCAAATAACATTCTTCAATGCATTTCGTTGTTGCAGATGAGGAATGGCATAGTTCGTCAGAAATGCAGCTCAGTGGACGTCTATTACATTTCATGTCCGTAGCCTTCGAGGGATAACTTCCTCAAAAAATTATGGCCCCAAAACAAAATCACTGGTCATTCCACACCATACGGTCACTCCACACCATACGGTCACTTTCTGTTCTTGTATGGGAAAGAGTGCAACCTCACTTTGATGAGTGTCTGACCAGTGCACACAGTTTTTTAAGTTTACTCGCCCTGTTAAGGTAAAATGCGCCTCATCTGCCGAAGAATGCTTTCATCGGCATCGTACAGTATTAGAAATTCATTTACGAAGTCTAAACGGTGTTCACGGTCTCCGTCCTTTAACATGTGCACGCGGTGAAAACTGTACGGTGACATGTGAAGGACTGAAAGGAGAACCTCTATCACGGTACCCTTGGGTATATCCAGGGTTCGTGCAACACCTCTTGAGCTTGCTCTTGAATCTTAATGTAAGGCGTGGTGGATTTTAGCTACAATTTCCACAGGAGTTGCAGGTCGTCCAGATCCAGATCTGTCATACATGAATTCCTGTCTTCTAACTTACGGATCAAGCCACGGACAGCTTGAGTAGAGTGTGGACCCCGGCGTAAATGTTGATTCCAGCGGAAGATACGTAACGCCGCTACAGTATTGCAACTATTCCAGTAATAACTTTTCACGAGTTCATCCCGTAGCTTTCCTGAGAGCGGCATCTCGAATACCTGTGGTTCTCGCCAGTACGCTGCATTTAAACAGCGTTCCAAATGGCATGATCTCATTTATTTAGCGCTGCATACTGACATCATTTCATGAGTTCATCCGAACGTAGTACCGTTTGTCGTCGTATTTCCGTATTTCGCATGCCGTCTTTCATTTGACGATATCTCGTTCACTTTTCGGTCTAGCTAGTGATACCATTTGAACGCCATTTACCGTTTTTGGTGTTCCTTGTCACATTAACGTTAAAAGATTAGGTTGTTGCCATTAAAACATGCCGAACGTCGGGGACCATAACAGTAACCGTGACAGCTTGCACGATTTTGCCGTCACGAGCGCATGCTGCGTAACATCTGTATTCTGAATTTCCATTCCATCCATCCATTACAGCCATCCCTGGAAGCCGTTCAATCCGTAAATTAACTTTTTGGACAACCTGTATATACGTTGTATATGTCGATTGTATCTAACAAATGTTCGACAGTTCATAAAGAATGTCACATAGCTCCGTAATGTCATCCTAACTACAGAACCGCAAATCACTGGGCCAGGCTCACAAGAGTAGTGTTAGGTATAATTAATTACTACTAAGCTTGTGGTGTTAAGATAGAATAAAATTAGCAACTTTTCTCACAATAAAATGTTTATTATACATCGACTATAGTTCCGCAGAACGTTTGGCTCTTCAAAAGGCCTTTATTATTATTATTGAAAAGAAAGGGTAAAATACAGAAAAACTATGTACATTTAAAATATGTACAAATGTTTACAGGGAAAAAATAACAAACGCCCATATTTCAGATGGGACCGTAACTCACGACAAAGTTGGCTCAGGAAAAAGAGCAGCATTAAGATTGGCAGAGTCTGCTAACTCGCTAGGAGTGTATTAAAATAAAAAAATCTTTGCTAGTCAACATTAGGTAAAAGACAATGATTCAAAGATCACACAGAACATTCATATGTGCACAATACAGGTTATTGATATGTCCTTCCAAAATATGCAGAGTTTTAACGGCGCGCAGTCATTTAGAAAGAAGCAAAAACAACAATTTATAACATAAAACAACAAAATAACTCACCGCACCATTACAAAACTTGTTAATGTAGAAGTTCAATGAACCGATCATGAACACGGTACCATTGGAGACCAGGAGTCCATTTGGAATTAAAGTCACGTACAGTGTTTTCCGAAACTGCAACGTCATAAACCACTTGGAGAATCGCACAGAGAGATAGTTCCGAAAGCTGCAGCACAGAATTCTCCGTGCCACAGTATACGAAAGAAGCGTTGAATGATCCACACTACTGTGATAAAAAAGATATATCGTATGGTTGGCCTGCAGGATGATATAGTTTTACAAACAGTGTTATGGCGAGTTGAAGTCGGTTGATGCCGCTGTAAATAATGGTAGTAGTACATCGTGCGAGAGGATGAGCAGACTTTCTGAAGCAGTTGAAACAGTAATGAGAAGAGCGGTTGGAGCACTGGACAAGATGACAAAATGCTCGTAAAGAAATTTCATGGTAACCGCGTGAGGCATGAGTGGTACATAGTTCAGATAAATAATGAACGGAAGGCTGTATTGAGCAGAGGAGACTGATATCAAGCCGAAATGGTTGGCAAAATAAGGATACAAATGGCCGATTGAGGCTTGGATCAGGCGAAGCTACGAACGATATACTGGAGTGTTCGGCAGAGAAAGCGAGATTTCAGTAAGTCCTTTCCATTGAAGGTCAGTACCCACTAGCTGTGAAATATTCACAACTCCTTTGGCGAGCCAAGAGGAGAAGTGGAGGTAGGTAGAAGAGAGAGACCGGATAGTAGAAGTATAGAACAGCGGTTCTGCCAAAAGATCGTTAGTCGTGGAGGGTGGGAGACGGACAGGATGCAAGGAAGACCAAAGGTATAAAGCGGTTTTGTAAGTAGAGGGATGGCGGGGGGAGTGATGGGGTAAAGGTCCAACCGCAGAAACGCTCAGACAAAAAGGTGGGGACTCCAGGGAAAGAAAAGAGTATCGATAATGGAAAAAGTGCTTGAAGGCGACAGGATTAGTTCACGAAGAAAATTTGCAATGAAAAAGGCTTTATGTTTCTGAAAGACATCTGCAAGATTCAATCCACCGAAGGAAATTGGAAGCACTAAAGTGGTCTTGGCTGTCCAATGAATAATATTCCAAATAAAGTCGGTGAAAACTCCAACGTTTTCAGGAGGAAGTTTGGTGGTAGTCCTGCAATCCAAGCATGGAATACCTTAGGTAGAACGTAGGTGTTGATAAGAAAGACTCGACTAAAAAAAGAAAGATTGTGCTTGAGATGACGAAATGGAGCCATGCTTTGAGCAATAATCTGTGGCACGGAAGTCCAAGTAGCTTCAGTCACGGCAGTTTTGTTGGCCGATGTAAACACCAAGTAACTTTACTGCAGTGGACGACCAGCGGGCCGACCAAGGCCGATCGATCACCGCGGGTCGCCCACGCCCCAACCCAACAGTGCATTTCTCTGGATTGATGTGAGTGCCGGAAATTGCAGAAAATTCTTGATATAGTGTAGTAAGGTTACAGAATTCAGAGTCCTTTTATATATAGACAATCAAATCATCGGCATATGCAGAGAGAATCGTCTTGTGATGTCTTGTAGAGCCAATGCTGCGAGGAATGGATGGACGTAAACGTGTTAGTAAACTGATCAGTAGCTGTTCGAAAACAATAGAGAAGAGTTGACCCGACAGGGTGCAGCCCTGCCGGAACCCGTTAGTGAAGGGAATAGCCGAGGTAAGAAAAGTGGAAGTGCGAACTCGAAACGAGGGGTTAGTGTAAAGATTAGAGATAGCATTGCAGAAGAGAAAGGGAAAGCCAAAAGCACGAAGGACAGAGAAGAGGTAGGAATAAATCGAAAGCATGTCTTTGATCTACGTTAAAGGTGGCGAGAGGTTTTGCAAGCTGCGAAGCAAGAGTATAAAGATTACGTATTGTAGTAATATTAGTAGCAATAGAACGAGAAGGAATAGTAAAGGTTTGGTCAGAATGAATAATATGAGAGATTACGGGGTTAAGACGAGAAGAGAGAATTTTAGCCAGAATTTTGTAGTCAGTATTAAGGAAGAAAATTTGCCTCCAGTTAGTGAAAAAGCAAAGATTACCAGCTTTAGGAATTAGTCGCATGAGGGCAAAAGATAAATCAAAAGAGGAGAAAATAGAGGACGTGAGAATGAAATTGAAGCAAGCGAGGAGAAGAGGAAGTAGAGTCGGAAGAAACTTCTTGTAGAATGCAGAAGTGAAACCATCTTCTACTGGGGCGGAACGTGTATTTAGGCTGTGTATGGCATTACGTATTTCAGTTGGAGAAATAGGGGCTGTGAGGTATGAGTCAAAACAAGCTGGTACTTGCGGTAGATTCTGAATGATCGGTGACGTACTAGCTGGTGAGGTAAGAGAAGGCATGAAACGTCGTTGATAATATGAATGGACGTGTGAGCAAACGAGAAATTGAACAGTAGTCGTTGAGCCGTCAGGGAGAGAAAGTTGCGTTATGTTTGCACTCTTGGATTTTTGGTGTTCCAGATTTCGAAGCGCTGGCATTGGATCATTGTGAAAGTTCAGAACTTCATATTTCAAACGTGTGAGCGCATTTTTGACAAGCAGTTGAAGGTTATAATGCATATTGCCTTGAAGGATGTCGAATTGTGAGGATGAAGGGTAGTCGATTTTAACGCGAAGCGCAGGCGGTCCAATTTCATTAAGTTTTTGGTTTTAGCGGAAAAGGATAATTTCCGAGCATATATCAAAGTTTGTTGCTTAGTTGCAAGCCACAGAGCAGTCGCTTCTTGGGAATTTGCGAGCTGTGCAACAGAAGTTGAAAGAATGTTAAGAACATCGGTTTGAAACGTGGTATCTTGTAAGCAGGATGCATCCAATGTCCAGACTTTTGGGTGGAAAACAGAAGATGCAACAAGCTGAAGTAACAGGCAAACAGGGCAATGATCGGAAGAAACGCTTGATTCATGCGTAGTGAATCGAATTCGTGCTCGAAGAAAACTGAAATCGTAAAACCTATCCAAGCGTGCAGTTGCATTGGTGGAATGAGATGGAGGAAACCATGTGAATTCTTGTCGTGCTGGATGCAGATGTCTGAAAGAATCACAAAAATCATAATCGGAGATAAGAGCTGAAAGTTGTGTGACCCGGGAGCGGCGAATTTCATGTGAGTCATTACGATCCATCTGCGGGTTTAAAGTGCAATTGAAGTCTTCTCCAAATATTACAACATCTGACGTCGGGATATTAGTTAAAACAGAATGGACACGAATCAACAGTGTCTCTGCAGTAATACTCTGGATAGGAACATGAATGCTAAGAATATGATATTTCTCTGAATACAGGAAAAAAGAGATGTATTGAAAATGCCGAGCTGACTCTGTGACTCAACAACATCATGGAATAGAGGAAGAAGCCTGTTGTGAAAGCCAATATCTGTTCCATTTCCAACTCGGGCACGATAATTATGATGACACGTGTACGGCCAGCGGCGCCAATGGAAAAAAACTGTGGATGATAAAAAATTTGTTTCCTGAAGTAACACAATATCCGCATGGAGAGGATGTAGATCTTCAAAAACGAGCTCATTCGCCGCTGGCGCTGCGAAGCCTCGACAATTGAAACTAATGATCTTGAGATTAGATGTCATTTTTTGGCTGAAGTTGTTTTTTCCGCTTCTTTCGATAAGATGGTGATTATGTATTTTACACGTCGAAGATATTGAGCCGCCTCTGGAGATAGTATTCACTTGCTAAAACTTCTTCTAGAAATTCAAATTGTTGGACCATTTTGGGAAGCCTGTTAAGTTTAGAATTAAAAAATTGAATATCAATAATGCGAGTTTTCTTAGGTTGGCGATAAATAAAGAGCAATTATTCATAAGTTAGTGGTGTGGTAGGAACAGTACTATCACTAAGCAGCTGTTCCATGTCGAAGGCAAGATTTTCACTGGAACGATCATCAGAATTAGGGTGAGATTCCGAAATCGAAGAGCATGAGACCTCCATTGCTACTTTGAGGTCAGCTAAAGGTGAAAAAGCGTTCGAAGTATGAATAAGAGAAACTCGACGCCCTGCACAGGATGAAGAGGAGGGTGTTCTGGTTCATTGACGAGTAGAAGATCGTCCTCCAGAGCAAGGCCTACCTCTAGCATCACCGCGTTTTTGCTTAGGCGGGGAAAGACTAGTTTTTGTATGTTTCCCAGGAGTTTTCAAAGTCTTGGAGTTAGTTGGCTGAGTTGTAGGTGAGACCGATGCATGAACTTCAGCCATAGTAATATTGACGTTGGTGGGTTCGTCAGGTAAAATATATTCAGTCTGTGCATCATCAAATAGCTTAAGGTTTTCTAAAGTGGACTCAATAGCACCTGGAGGCTGTGAAACGATGGAAGTGATGTTAGAAAGACTGAAATCTTGAGCTTACTGATTAGGGTTAACAGCAGTGTCTGCTGACGGAACAGGTTGCTTAGCAGAAGTAGGTAACAGGGCAGGAGTCTGCATAGTATCACTGGGAGGCGGGGTTTTATGCGGGCATTCTGTCGCTAAATGCCCCTCTGCTTTACATCTAAAGCACTGCACCCCTGCAAACACAGAAGACTTGTAAGTATGGGTGTCAGTGCTAAATTCGAAAGTGTCCGGCCGGTTAATGGTAGCTTCTTCAGTAGGAAAAACGACCCGATATTGTCTGCGTGCTCCATTCACATTGTTGAAGGGAAAGTCCCGAGCAGCAGCAGGTAGCCGTTTTGTTTCTTCCACGACTCTTCGCAAAGTGCCCAAAGCTTTTTTTTTTTTTTTTTTTTTTTGAGGTTTAACGACCACCGTGAGCAACTCAATGGGCTATAAGCAGTCGCCCGTCCCTAATTTAGGGTCACTGGTTCCAGTGAAGGGAGAGAGCCAGTGCCGTTAGACAAACACAACATCCATGCCTCACCGGGATTCGAATCCGGACTCCTTTCGGACGAATGATCAGAGGCCATCGCTTAGACCACTGCGCCACCGGGGCGGCGCCCAAAGCTTGAATTAATGAAGCGTCAGGAGTTGCACTTCGTACTGTCGACAAGGTCGCCGTAATTGGCCGTTGGGTGTTAAGGGTGGGAATTAGATGGAAATATTTTATATCAATTCCTTTCACCAGAATTTGATCAACGACAGCAAGGTGAGTAAAATGTACTATTACTGCACCTCCCACTCGTATAACTGAGTCAATACTTTCCTTTGGTACTACTTTTGCTATTGCTTCCATGTAGGGGTGGAGGAAGGTATCCCACAATGACGGGAAAAACACACTCAATAATAAGGCAGACTGAAATTCCTTGCCTTCCGGTGAATCATCCGTAATCTTTATTTCAATACATTTTCGATGTGATTTATGATTGGTGTTATCTCAGCACTCGTTGCAGGAGAAGAAACACTGTGACTCTGCTGGCTGTTCTGAACAATCGATGCGTATGATCGCAAAGGCAGTCCCATTCCGGCCATGGCACCAGACCCAGGAACAAGTGGATTGGCACGAATAATGTTTTCCCTTGAAGTATCCAAAAACGACGCAGCACACTGTTGAGATGTAGTAACATACTTGGTAGAAACAAGTGACGAGCCAGGCTGCATGGCTTTGACTGGACTCAGCAGTTTTTATTAGTTGCTTAACATTTTCGGCAAACCGACATTCGTATCCACCCGGATACGAAAGCACAAGTGTCGTAACTCGCAACACTTGGAATAACTAAAACACATTAAGTTCAGCAAAATAATACCTATCACATTCCTTGTATGTTAAAACTAAAGATAAACACGAGTACACTCGACTCTAGCACAAAAATTGTAACGAAAACGAACTGAGCTTGCTAGGCTTAAGCAAGATCAAGAGCTCCCGAGAATGCGACCGTTTAGCTCGGCATCATCAGGACGAATGAAGCGTAAACATTGAAATCATTGTGACATCATCAGAATTCTGACAGTAACGATATTTTGGTGCATTGTTCTCACGCGCTTGAAGAAATGGAGTCGACGTCATGTCGTTGACAAGCCATGACGAGTACCGGTATATGTGGAAAGCTTCTAATATATTAAGCTTGATAGTCGAGTGAGGTTTATCGATAAGCACAGCGTTTCCAAACAAAAATTAAGGGTTAATTTCGTGACAATGTTGGGATATAGACGACTTCTTCAGTTCAACGTAGGTCTTGTGTTCCTTCACGGAAATTTAAAGCCCTGCGGATATTTCCTATATATGAAAGTTCACATTCGTAAGGTATTTGGTAAATTCCCCAGGAGTTTATTCTTCGACGTAGTCTGTTGATTCGTAAAACTTCCTCTTGTTCATGGGCTTGAAAATAACTTTGAAATTAAAACTTTTGAGCATTTTTGAAATTAAAACTTTTGAGAATTTTTGAAATTCCAAAGCAAGTCTGAGGAACAAATGGGATAACCGCTTATTTCTTTCGTATCGGGAGGTCTATAAGCATGAGCGTGCAGACAGATTTCTGTTTTCTAAATTTTTGGACAGCCTTGTTTATAAATGAAGGGCTGTATCCTCTGTGAACTGCAATTCGTTTAAGAAACTCAAGATCTTTCTGTAAGGAATCCTCAGTTCAGCAGATACGTATTGCAGGATATGCGTATGTGAAGAAGGCAGAGATCTTTTGTTTCCATGGATGATCTGATTTTGCATGGGGAGGAGGCAAGAAAACAGGAAATGGTTTTCGATAAACTGTTGTACTAAAGAATCCTTTAGTTCATCAAGGAATGGTAAGCAGCCATTATTTTCAGTCTCACACGGGAACTGTATATGAAGATCAACTGAATTAATAAGTTCCACTAATTTAGGTATTTCCGAATTCATGCCATTCCAGGGAACAGAGGTGTCATCTACATATCGAATCCACAGGTCAAATGTAACAAGCTGAAAGGGGTTGTCCTCAACGTGACGCATGTAGACTTTACATAAAATAGGTGACAGTGGGCTACCAATTGCAATACCTTCCGTCTGTTGAAAAAATCTTCCACGAAAAGGAAACTGTATTGTTTTATACAAACTTTCACTAGTCTCAAAATTTCTTCTACTTCCGGTTGGCTGAAATGATGTTCTTTGAGACGTTCAATGATTCGAGGGCTCCATTCACTGTGCTACTTGTAAACATGGATTTCACGTCAAAGGATAACATGAACAGATTGTTTAATGGATGCCGCTTTAGCCGTCTGACAAACTCAATTGAATTTTTTACAGCTGTTTTGTTCGAAGAACTCGTTAAGGTGGATAATTTCGGAGACAGAGATTTGCCCAACTTATGTGTAGCTGATACCACATTGCTAACTATGGGACGGAAGGGAACACCAATCTTGTGTATCTTCGGAAGTGCATAGAAACGTGAACAACAGATATATGATGGGCTTTAGATGATTTTTTGAGCTTTGGTCAAGAGTAACACAACTTGTTACCACTTTCCGGACCTATTTTAATTGCTACTCCGATGGATCATTTTTGATTTCCTTGTAGTGTCCCTCTGAAGTAAGTTTTTCGACCTCTGTCTCGGAATGTTTTTTGTTCAGAATAACAACTTGTTCTCCTTTATCAGCTTTAGTGATTGTAATATCATGATTTGACGGTAATTCTTTCAGAAAATTATATTCTTCCTTGTTGAGATTCGGTTTAAATGGTGAAACAGACTTTGATGTTATTGTCTGGCTGACGCAATGTCTAATCGTTTCTTTTTTATCGATATTTAGATCGCTTTTTATGAGGGACTCCTCAACCGACGCAACGATATATTTGATATTGGTACCTTTTTCGAAATCGCAATATTCGAATTGTAATGTAAAATCCATTTTTGAATTTCGCTCTGATTAAAACTAGAAAAGGTAGATATTACTACATTATCCGTAAAGATGACCTCAATTTGTAAAGTAGAATTTCCTTTATTGTTGCTGTTATTTCATAGTTTTTCAAATTTTCGTTCTAATGTCATTTTATGAGTAAACGACATATTGGAACTCCTATACCAAGTTTTGCCGTCCAGGTCAGAAAAAAATCTGGTGACATTTTAGTCAGTAAAAGGTGTAGGTTGCACAGTTCTATCTCAACGTTCGCAATATTCTTTCTCGTACCTTTAATAATAGCTCTTAATAGTGCAAACGAAGCATCATCTATGGCTTTTTCAATGTTATGGGAAGGTCTTAGGTTGCATTTTGCATTTGTCCACAGATAAAATTTGGTAGAATCCGGATTCTCTTGCATCGAAGCAAGAAGTTTAATTGGTTCAGCAATCTGAGCTTCTTTATCCTCAGTTTGAAAAAATGGTTAATTGTCGCAGATAGTGAGTTCGTCATGATCGAGATTAGGAACTGGGATTTTAAGTTGCTGTAAAAAGTCGTTCTTGGTATTAGATAAGTCCATAATTAGTAGTACAACTTAGACATTGCCTCAGCCAGACAATGACGTCAAAGTCCTTTGCACCATTTAAACCAAATCTCAACAAGGCAGAATATAATTCTCTGAAAGAATTACAGTCAAATCATGATATTATCATCACTAAAGCTGATAAAGGAGGACAATTTGTTATTCTGAACAAAAAACATTACTAGTCAGAGGTCGAAAAACTTATTTCCGAGGGATCCTACACGGAAATCAAAAATGATCCATCCGAGTAACAATTAAAATAAGTTCGGAAAGTGGTAACAAGCTGTGTTACTCTTGACCAAAGCTCAAACAAGAAAGATGACACCGAATTTTCGTGTGTAATGAGCACGTCTTTTGAATCCGTTCTGACGCAAATTAAATTTATCAAAGCTATTCAAAGTCAATGGAACCGGTATGGAAAACAGTAGTATCTGACAGAAGAAAGAAGTTTTTCAATCGGGTTTTTAATCCCTCAGATATTGCTGTAAACGGAATTGTGAGCTTACGCCCTTTGGTTGCAGACTTGTGCGTTAAGAAAAACATAAATTTACATGAGAAACATATTCATATGGAAGCAGACATTCGTCATACATAAACACGATATGCAACTTGCTCATTAACCACCTTTGACGAAATGATGAAGATCACTTCTACATTTAATCAAATTAAAAACGGTATTTACAAGTTAAAACATATGATAGATTAAAACACTAGATCTTTCGATCACACTAGTGATCTTCACCAGGTAACTCACCTAATGACATCAAGGTACGTCGACACGCAATATATAGGGATTTTTGATGACCCAAACAATGGGTAAAGCGCATGCTCACGAAAGTTGTTGTGAGAAGAGAGAGACAGGTAACAGTACTTCAAACGAAGAAAGTAAAAATGATGCTACACAAGTATTAATAATTCAGCTGTAATGATTATTTCCGCAATGTTCAAGTAGAGCAGTCCATGTTCGTGGGAGGAAAGAAGGTACATCGTCATTACAGCAAATACCTCTATAATGGTGAATATATAAGCTTTCTGCAAAGAGGGTCATGCTTTTGGTGCTGTGTGTAATGAGGATTTTGCATTCATCCCATAATGGTCTATGTGTGCCGCTAGCTACCAATCGGGCTAGGGCAGTCGAATGTGAGCCTGTTCTGACATCGCGTGAGTGTTCAAGCAAACGGGTTTTTAAATTACGTAGGGTGGAGCCTATGTACACTTGATCTATTTCACTGGGGTTTAACGCTCTCAGGGGAATAAGGTAAACGCCGTACCTGTGTTTGGTTTCAACGGGATCCCTGTCACGTTTAATTAGAGTGTACAAACTGCGTGTTTGTAAACCAAAGTTTATATTAAACTTGGCACATGCATGTTTTAGAACGCTGGTGCAGCCGGGAAAATAGCTCATGGATCCTACGTACCTGGCAAGGGTGCGGGTTTTTTCTAATGCGGTAAACGCAAGTCGTCGAGTCCTGCGGAGAATGGTGTGTACCAGATCTTTCGGGTACCCGAACTCACTAGCAATGACAAAAATTCGTTGAAGTTCAATGCGCCGAAGGCCTACAGATGACGAATGTGTAAATGCCCGTCGTACCAGGTAGCGCAGGGAAGCCAGCTTAACAGATAACGGCTGCGCTGAGTTGTATGGGGCTATAATAGGGTGGGATGTGGGTTTACGGTACACTGAGTATTTTAAAGTGAAATTTTGGGGGTCCCGCTCTATGAGCAAGTCTAAGAACGGGAGTTTTAAGTTATTTTCCAATTCCAAAGTAAGGTTTATGGAGCGATATTTGGAGTTTAACAAACTGAGAAAATGCAGCAGGTCGGAATGCGGATGTGGCCAAAATACAAGAACGTCAACCACATAGCGGGTGTAGAGGAGGGGTTTAAGCGTACATACGCCAAGTACCTCATTCTCCAGGGTTTGCATGACAGCCTCGGCGAAAATTGCTGAGAGGGGTGAGCCCATAGTGGCGCCTTCTTTCTGCTGGAAAATAACATCGTTGAATTTAAAATAAGACCTGGATGCAACAAGCTTTAAAGCTGAAAGGACAGCCTCTATTTCCAAAGGTGGTAGAGGTGGATTATGAGTATATAATTTTTGACAAATGATGTTGTGTGCCTCTTGAAGGGGGATACTGGGGTATAGCGCCACAACATCCAAGGATGCCATTATAATGAGAAACATTTCGCACCGGAAACGTTCTCCAACATAGAAATAATTTTTCAAATCGGACTCTTACAAACGAGAGATATTGACAAAAATAAGATGGGACTTTGGGTCCCTGGTGGGAAAACCATGCATTATTTTAGGAAGAAAATATTCTCAAAAGGTTTTTCCGTATGAGCACTACCGGTCCAAGAAAAATAAATTTAGTCGAGTTTTCAGGAGCCAAGATTTTGCTACAAATACATCAGAAGCCGAAATAACACTTATGCCCCTTGGTGGCCAAACCATTCTTTACCAAACATTAGAAATTATGTGAAAAATATTTTCCATCAGGTCTTATATGCGATACAGAAAGACTTTTTCAAATCGAAGTTTTAGAAGCAGAAATAACTCAGAAAACGCAATTTACCTTTGTGCCCCCTAGCGGAAAACCTTTGATTTACTTGAAAATTTTGAATTTATGGGGAAAAAAACATTTCGCACCGGAAACACTATCCAACAAAGAAGGAAGTTTTCAAATCGGACTCCTAGGAGTAGAGATATTGACAAAAATAAGATATACATCTACGCCCCCTGGCGTAGAAGCTATGCATTCTTTCAAGAAGAAAATGTTCCTAAAAGGTTTGGCGACATGAGCAGTATCGGTAAACAAACGACGTTTTTTTGCAATCAAGCTTTTAGAAGCTCATAATTTGCTGCAAATACATTTGAAGCGGAAATTGAGACTTACGCTACCTGGTGGCCAAACCATTTTCTTCCAAAAGTAGAAATTATGTGCAAAGGATTTCCCATCAGGAGCTGTATGCGGTGCAGAAAGAATTTTTCAAATTGGAGATTTAGAAGCAGAGATGTAGGAAGGAAAACAATTTACCATTACGCTCCCTAGCGGAAAATCTATGAAATAATTGAAAATTTTGAAATTATATGAAAAACATGTCACACCTGAAACACTATCCAACAAAGAAGGAATTTTTCAAATCGGACTCCTAGAAGTAGAGATATTGACAAAACTAAGCTATACATCTACGCCTCCTGGCGGAGAAACTGTGGAATATTTTAAGAAGAAAATATTCCAAAAATGTTTACCGATGTAAGTGGCATCATTCCGCGAAAGAATTTTTTCAATCGATATTTTAGAAGCTCAGATTTTATGGTAAATACATCAGAAGCAAAAATTAACACTTACGACCCCTGGAGGCTAAAGCATTTTTTACCAAAAATTTGAAATTATATGCAAAAACTTTTCCATCAGGAGATGTATCCGCTGAAGAAAACGTTTTTCAAATCAGAGTTTTAGAAGAAGAGTTATCGGGACAAATGTAATTTACTTTTACGCCACCTAGCGGAAAATCAATGCTTACTTTGAAAAAGTAACTCTATCTAAAATACTCTTCGACATAAATGGAATCGAAAGATAAAAGAAATTTTTCAATCGGATGTTTAGAAGCAAATATGTGGAATAAAACGTATTTTTGAATTCGACATCATCTGCATTAAAGCCCCCTAGCGGTGAAATTGGTCTTTGTAAGAAAAAACGAAAGAAAGGATCATCATTCGATATTTCAAGCTTCCCAATGCAAAAAGAATTTTTCAAATCGGACTAATAGTTGCAGAGATATCGTTGGTACAGACGGACGGACGGACGGACGGACGGATGGACAAACCGGTAACATAAGCACGATCTTTTTTTACAAAAGACGTGCTAAAAATCATCTAAAGCCCATCATATACCCGTTGTCCACGTTTCTATGCACTTCCGAAGACACACAAGATTGGTGTTCCCTTCCGTCCCATACTTGTCAATATCAGATCAGCTACACATAAGTTGGCCAAATCTCTGTCTTCGAAACTATCCACCTTAACGACTTCTTCGATCAAAACAGCTGTAAAAAATTCAAGGGAGTTTGTCAAACGGCTAAAGCGGCATCCATTAAACAATCAGTTCATTTTATCATTTGACGTGAAATCCATGTTCACAAAGTACCCCGGTGAATGGGGCCCTCGAATCATTGAAAGTAAGTCTCAAAGAACATCATTACAGCCAACCGGAAGTAGAAGAAATTTTGAGACTGGTGGAAATTCGTATAAAACAAAACAGTTTCCTTTTCGTGGAAGATTTTTCCAACAGACGGAAGGCCTTGCAATTGGTAGCCCACTGTCACCTATTTTATGCAAAGTATGCATGCGTCACTTTGAGGAGAAACTCTTTCAGCTTGTTACATTCGATCTGTGGATTCGATATGTAAATGACACTTTTTATTCTCTGGAGGGCACGAATTTTTTTTTTTTTTTTTTGATTTGAGGTTTAACGACCACCGTGAGCAACTCAATGGGCTATAAGCAGTCGCCCGTCCCTAATTTAGGGTCACTGGTTCCAGGGAAGGGAGAGAGCCAGTGCCGTAAGACAAACACAACATCCATGCCTCACCGGGATTCGAACCCGGACCCCGTTCGGGCGAATGATCCGAGGCCATCGCTTAGACCACTGCGCCACCGGGGCGGCGCACGAATTTGGGAATACCTAAAACAGTGGAACCTACCAATTCAGTTCATCCTGATATAGAGTTCACGTGGGAGACTGAAAATAATGGCTGCTTACCATTCCTTGATGTTCTTGTGTCACGCTGTGAAGGATTCTGTAGTTCAACAGTTTATCGAAGCCCATTTGCAGCTTCCTTACCCCCCCTCCCCCAATGGAAAATCAAATCATCCATGGATGGAAACAAAAGTTCTCTGCATTCTTCACATACGCATATTCTGCAATACATATCTGCTGAACTGAGGATTTCGTACAGAAAGAGGTTGATTTTCTTAGACGAATTGCAGTTCACAGAGGATACAGCCTTTCAGTAATATGCAAAGCTGTCCAGAAATTTGGGAAACAGAAACCTGTCTGCACACTCGTGGCTATAGGCCTCCCAATACGAAAGAATTAGGCGATTCTCCCATTTTCTCCTCAGATTTGCGTCGGCATTTCAAAAATTCTCAAAAGTTTTAATTTCAAAGTTATTTTTAAACCCATAAACAAGATTAATTTTTACGGATCAAAACATTACGCCGAAGACATAAACTCCAGGGGAATTTATCAGATACCTTGTGAATGTGGACTTTTATATATAGGAAAGACCCGCAGGTGCTTTAAATTTCCGTGAAGGAACACAAGACCTACGTACTGAACTATGAACTGAAGAAGTCGTCTATAGCCCAACATTGTAACGAAAACAGCCATAAATGTTTGCTTGGAAACCCTGCGCTTATCGATAAACCTGACTCGACAGTCAAGCTGAATACATTAGAAGCGTTCCACATGTATCGGAACTCGTCACGGCTTGTCAACAACATGGCGTCGACTCCATTTCTTTCAAGTGCGTGGAAACAACTCACAAAAATCCGTGACCGTCAGAATTCTGATGATGTCACAATGATTTGAATATTTACGCTCCATTCGTACTGAGGATGCCAAGCCAAATGCTCTGCGAAACTATAGTCGATGTATAAATGAACATTTTATTGTGAGAAGAGCTGCTAATTTTATTTTACAGTGCTGTATGGATTAAACGACCAGCATTCACAGTTATCTTATTGCTCTTTAAAGTACGTTCGTACGATAAAAGTAATTACAGTGTTTTTCTTTCCTTCTGTTTTTATTTTGGACTAGATTTTGAGGCTGAGTGAGCAGGAATTGCTCCTCTGTTCCCTCAATGGGAAATAATTGATTTTTAGAAAAAGCACGAACGCATCCAGAGAGACAGATGCAGTAGGTCGGAGCCCTCTGCAAAATTAGGTTCTTTCTTCCGCGAAACATGGAAGCCGATAAAAACAACTGAACCTTCACTTTTTGCTATTTATGGAAATTTTGTGTTTTCAGCACATACATTTTACTTTATCTGTTTATATATTTTATTTCTTTATAAAGAAAGATTGAGATGCAACAGCACGAACAATGAGCAACCTTGACAAAATTTCGAATTTTCAAAGAGAATCAGTAGGAACCGTTGAACCTGCAATATTCTCTGCCGCATAGCTACACAGCTGTCCCTCTGGGCGAAAAGCGAATTTGCGAAGATCATAAAATACAACGAAAATAAATGTGAGAAAGTGAAGACTGAAACATGATAAAATACTACGACATGCTATGTAGACGTTATAGAACTTCCAGATAGATAATTGGCTGCTATGAAATGAAATATTTACTGGTAATCAGAAATAGAGAAGTTTTAGAGA
This sequence comes from Macrothele yani, assembly GCA_039090855.1. NCBI lineage: Eukaryota > Metazoa > Arthropoda > Arachnida > Araneae > Macrothelidae > Macrothele > Macrothele yani. The sequence continues at coordinate 132,706,896 of CM077010.1, read as the reverse complement.
AAAAGCTATAGGCACTTAGAATAAAATTAGCAACTTTTCTCACAATAAAATGTTTATTATACAACGACTATAGTTTCGCAGAGCGTTTGCCTCGGCTTTCTCAGGACGAATGGAGCGCAAGCATTCAAAACATTGTAACATCATCAGAATTCTGACGGTCACGGATTTTGGTGAGTTGTTTCCACGCGCTTGAAAGAAATGGAGTCGACGTAATGTCGTTGACAATATGTGACGCGTTCCGGTATATGTGGAAAGCTTCTAATGTATTAAGCTTGATAGTTGAGGCAGGTTTATCGATAAGCGTAGCGTTTCCAAACAAAAATGTATGGTTATTTTTGTGACAATGTTGGGCTATAGACGACTTCTTCAGTTCATAGTTCCGTACGTACGTCTTGTGTTCCTTCACACGGAAACTTAAATCCCTCCGGGTCTGTCCTATATATGAAAGTCTACATTTACAAGGTATCTGATAAATTCCCCAGGAATCTATGTCTTCGACGTAGTCTTTTGATCCGTAAAAATTAATCTTGTTTATGGGTTTGAAAATAACTTTTGAAATTAAGACTTTTGAGGATTTTTGATATTCCGAAGCAAATCTGAGGAGCAAATGGGATAACCGCCCAATTCTTTTGCATTGGGAGGTCTATAGGCATGAGTGTGCACACAGGCTTAGGTTTCCTAAATTTTTGGACAGCTTTGTCTATAACTGAAGGGCTGTATCCTCTGTGTACTGCAATTCGTTTAAGAAAATCAAGCTCTTTCTGTAAGGAATCCTCAGTTGAGCAGACATATATTGCATGATATACGTATATGAAGAAGGCAGCGATCTTTTGCTTCCATGGATGATTTGATTTTGCATGTGGGTTTAAGGAAACAGAAAATGGTTTTCGATAAACTGTTGTACTAAAGGATCCTTCAGAGCGTGCACAAGGACATCAATAAATGGTAAACAGCCATTATTTTCAGTCTCACACGTGAACTGTATATGAGGATCAACTGAATTGATAAAGTTCCACTAATTTAGGTATTTCCGAATTCATGCCATTCCAGAGAACAAAAGTGTCATCTACGTATCGAATCCACAAGTCGAATGTAACAAGCTGAAAGAGTTTGTCCTCAAAGTGACGCATGTAAACTTCGCATAAAATAGGTGACAGTGGGCTACCACCCATTGCAAGGCCTTCCGTTTGTTGGAAAAATCTTGCACGAAAAAGGAAACTGTTTTGTTTATACCAATTTGCAGTAGTCTCAATTTTTTCTTCTTCAGGTTGGCTGAAATGATGTTCATTGAGACTTGCTTTCAATGATTCGAGGGCTCCATTCATTGGGATACTTGTGAACATGGATTTCACATCAAAGGATAGCATGAACTGATCGTTGAATGGATGTCGCTTTAGCCCATTGACAAACTCAATGGAATTTTTTTAAACTGGTTTGTTCGAAGAAGTCGTTAAGATGGATAGTTTTGAAGATAGAAATTTGGCCAACTTATATGTAGCTGAGCTGATATTGCTAATATGGGACGGAAGAGGACACCAATCTTGTGTATCTTCGGAAACGTGAACAACGGGAATATGAGGGTTTTAGATGATTTTTTGAGCTTTGGTCCAAAGTTAAACAACTTGTGACGTACCTGCCAGCAGGACGCACACGACATAAAGGCAGATAGGAATCAGAATAAAATGTCTGCGTAGCTCAGTTGGTAGAGCGACTTGTTCCGGAATAAGCGGCCTCGGGTTCGAATCCCGGCGTAGACCAAAAATGACGGAGAAATTTACTTCGTTATAATGGCGCCCGAACTATCCGGATGACCCGGCCGTTCAAAATCTCGCAATGGTGTGATGTCCTTTCCACACCGCGAGATAGGAAAAATCAGAGAATTCCTTCTCCAGCGCTTCGAAAAATAAAAATGTGTGATGTTGCATTCCACACAGCAGATTGACTGGGAGTTCTCAAGTGCACGTTCTACAGTGGATGGCTGCCTGCAACGATTCATGGTCACGGCTGACCCGTGGGCCATGCCCCGGCCCTCTTTCGGGGGGAGATGTGACGTACCTGTCAGCAGGACGCACACGACATAAAGGCAGATAGGAATCAGAATAAAATGTCTGCGTAGCTCAGTTGGTAGAGCGACTTGTTCCGGAATAAGCGTCCTCGGGTTCGAATCCCGGCGTAGACCAAAAATGACGGAGAAATTTACTTCGTTATAAACTTGTTACCACTTTCCGAACTTCTTTTAATTGTTTCTCCAATGGGTCATTTTATTTTTGAATTATAGGGTCCCTCCGAAAGAAGTTTTTCGACCTCCGCCTCGTAATGTTTTTTGTCCAAAATAACCACTTGTCCTTCTTTATCAGCTTTATCGGCTTGACTGTAATTCTTTTAAAGCATTATATTCTTTCTTGTATTTTATTATATTCTTTAGCTACTTAGTTTTTTATATGAACAAAATGAATCTATGTATTTCAGCATTAAACTTTTACAGCTTTATTACTTTACTTAGGTTAAATTCTTTTGAATGGTTAGTTTGCAAAGAGCTTCGAGCAATTTTAATTAGATAGATTTTTGAAAATTATTTGAGTTCCTTTTAGAAAGCGGAATCGATAATGAAACTCGAATTGAAATTTTATTTTTTTCTTTATTTGCAAGGAGAAAGAAATAGAAAACAAAAACAAAGAAAGAAAAATACTTAATTCATTTGTGTAAGAATATCATCTCTCTCATAAATCGTGTGAGAGAGACGCAATAACATCCCGGCAAAGATGATAAGAACATTAGCTGTAGCCAACTTATAATCTGGAAATTTCAGGTCTCATATCAGTCGAGCATAATTTATACAGAGAAGGAAAGCAATCAGGAACTTTCTTCTTATTGGCCATTGGTTTTTACTCTCACTCATCTTGATGAATCAGGAGCCAGTAGTCTGTCACCACACAGCATTTAATCTACAGAGTCGAAAGTTTCACATGCTGCAACCATATTTTCTTAACCATTAATGAAGAAGTGGAACTTCACGGTGCATTAAAAGTTTAGTGCACGCCTTTAACTATAGCAATCAGAACCGGACGCATGGTGCATAATAAGACCACGGAAAATTCTTGAGTTCCTAAGAAGGTAAGTTGCACAGAAATATATTTTATAGTAGTTTTACTGTTATAGGGAATTACTTAGCAAAGAGAATGAAATCTCTGTGCGAAAAGATTAATTTAAGTCACATTTCTTATTCTTTGTTCTACGCTTTCGCCCATTTTTAGCACATCTTTTGTAAAAAAAAAAAAAAAAGATCGTACTTATGATATCGGTTTGTCCGTCCGTCCGTCCGCCTGTACCCACGATATCTCTGCAACTATTAGGCCGATTTGAAAAATTCTTTTTACATTGGGAAGCTTGAAATATGTAAATGATGATCCTTTATTTCGTTTTTTTAAGATGTACAATTTGGCCGCTACAGGGCGTAAATGCAGATGATGTCGAATTCAAAAATACGTTTTATTCCACATATTTGCTTCTAAATATCCGATCGAAAAAAAATTTTTATCTTTCGATTCCATTTATCTCGAAGAGTATTTTTGATATAGTTACTTTTTCAAATTACGCATAAAGTTTCCGCCAGGGGGCGTAAAAAGTAAATTACATTTTTCCTGATAACTCTTCTTCCAAAACTCCGATTTGAAAATTTTTTCCTTCAGCGGATACATCTCCTGATGGAAAATCTTTTGCATATAATTTCAAATTTTTGGTAAAGAGTACTTTGGCCACCAGGGGGCGTAAGTGTTAATTTTTGCTTCTGATGTATTTGCCATAAAATCGGAGCTTCTAAAATATCGATTGAAAAAATTATTTCGTAAACTGATGCTACTCATACCGATAAACCTTTTTTGGAATATTTTCTTCTTAAAATATTCCACACTTTCTCCGCCAGGGGGCGCAGATGTACATCTTATTTTTGTCAATATCTCTACTTCTAGCAGTCCGATTTAAAAAATTTCTTCTTTGTCGGATAGTGTTTTCCATGTGACATGTTTTTCACATAATTTCAAAATTTTCAAGTAATTCATAGACTTTCCGCTAGGGAGCGTAACGGTAAATTGCGTTTCCTCCTATATCTCTGCTTCCAAATCTCCGATTTGAAAAATTCTTTCTGAACCGGATACAACTCCTGATGGGAAATCCTTTGCACATAATTTCTAATTTTTGTAAAAAAAATAGTTTAGCCACCAGGGGGCGCAAATCTTAATTTCCGCTTCTGTTGTATTTGCAGCAAAATATGAGCTTCTAAATTCTCGATTGAAAAACACGTCGTTTGTTGACCGACACTTTTCATGTCGTCAAACATTTTAGAAACATTTTCTTCTTAAAATAGTGCATGGTTTCTACGCCAGGGGGCGTAGATATATATCTCATTTTTGTCAATATCTCTACTTCTAAGAGTCCGATTTTAAAAATTCCTTCTTTGTTGGATAGTGTTTCTAGTGTGACATGTGGTTCATATAATTTCAAAATTTTCAAGTAATTCATAGACTTTCCGCTAGGGGGCGTAAATGAAAATTGCGTTCCCCCCTATATCTCTGCTTCTAAATCTCCGATTTGAAAACTTCTTTCTGCACCGCATACAGCTACTGATGGGAAATCCTTTGCACATAATTTCTAAATTTTGTAAGAAATGGTTTGACCACCAGGTGGCGTAAGTCTCAATTTCCGCTTCTGTTGTATTTGCAGTAAAATATGAGCTTCTAAAATCTCGATTGAAAAAAAAAGTCGTTTGTTGACCGATACCACTCATGTCGACAAACCTTTTAGGAAAATTTTCTTCTTGAAAAAATGCATGGTTTCTGCGACGGTGGCGTAGATTTATATCTTATTTTTGTCAATATCTCTACTTCTAAGAGTACGATTTGAAAAATTCCTTCTTTGTTGGATAGTGTTTCCGATGCGAAATGATTTTTCCCTATAAATTCAAAATTTTCAAGTAAATCATAGACTTTCCGCTAGGAGGCACAAAGGTAAATTGCGTTTTCTGCGTTATTTCTTTTCCTAAAACTCCGATTTGAAAAATTCTTCCTGTATCGCATACAAGACATGATGGAAAATCTTATTCACATAATTTCTAATGTTTGGTAAAGAATGGTTTTGCCACCAGGGGTCATATATTTTAATTTCTGCTTTTGAAGTATTTGTTGCAAAATCTGGGATCCTGAAAACTTGACTAATTTTTTTTTTTCTTGGACCGATACCGCTTATATGGATAAACCTTTTGAGAATACTTTCTTCCTAAAATAATGCATGGTTTTCCCACCAGGGGACGTAAAGTCACATCTTATTTTTGTCGATATCTCTGTTTCTAAGAGTTCGTAAGGTCACGAATCCGTTGACAGAAATATCTGAAGGATTAAAAACCCGATTGAAAATCTTCTTTCTTTCGTCAGATCTATTGTTTTCCACACCGGTTCCATTGACTTTGAATAGCTTTGATAAATTTAATTTTCATCAGAACGAATTCAAAAGACGTGCTTATTACACCCGAAACTTCGGTGTCATTTTTCTTGTTTTTACTATGCACAATTTCGCCGATACTGGGCGTGAATGCAAACGATATCGGATTCAAAATACATTTTATACCATATATTTGCTTCTAAACATCCGATTAAAAAATTGATTTTACCTTTCGATTCCATTTACGCTGAAGAGTATTTTGGGTACATCCACATTTTCAAGTAACGCATAGATTTTTCGCTAGGGGCCGTAACAGTAAATTGCGTTTTCCCCGATATCTCTACTTCTAAAACTCCAATTTGAAAAAGTTCTCTGCACTGGATACCGCTCCTGATGCGAAATCTTTTGCATGTAATCTCTAATTTTTGGTAAAGAATGGCTTGTCCACCAGGGAGCGTAAGTGTTAATTTCTGCTTTTCATGTATTTCCCACAAAATCTGAGCTTCTAAAATCTCTATTGAAAAAAATCGTTCGTGGAGCGATGCTACTCATGTCGATAAACCATTTCAGAATTTTTTCTTCTTAAAAAAATGCACGTTTTTTTTTCGCTAGAGAGCGTAGATACATATTTTATTTTTACATAGGGTTTCAGTGCATTATATGTTTTAAAAAATTTCAAACTTTTCAAGTAAATCATAGACTTTCCAATAGGGGGCGTTAGGGTAAATTACGTTTTCCCCGATATTTCTGCTTCTAAAACTCCGATTTCAAATATTCTTCCTGTATCGCATACAGCCCATGATGGGAAATATTTTTCATGTAATTTCTAATATTTGGTAAAGAAGGGTTTGGCCACCAGAGGGCAAAAGTATTAATTTCTGGTTCTGATGTATTAGCTACTGGAAACTCGACTACTGAAAAAAATCTTTCCTGGACCAACAGCGCTCCATCGAAAAACATTTTGAGAATACTTTCTTCTTAAAATAATGCATGTTTTTCCAGCCAGGGGACGTAGATGCATGTTTTATATTTGTTGATATCTCTGTTTCTGAGAGTCTGATTTAAAAAATTATTTCTTTGTTGGACAGCGTTTTTGCTGCGAAACGTTTCCAATGTAATTTAAAATTTTCCTTAACGCACAAGTCCGCAACTAGAGGGCGTAAGTTCACGATTTCGTTTACAGCAATATCTGCGGGATTAAAACCCTGACTGAAAAACTTCTTTCTTTGGTCTGATACTACTGTTTTCTACACCGTTTCCTTTGATTTTGAATGGCTTTGATAAATTTAATTCGCCTGAGAACGGATTCAAAAGACATGCTCATTACATCCGAAACTTCGGTGTAATCTTTCTTGTTATTTTTTTAGAACAATATAATGTTTACGCTACGTGTGTGATCTTCGTCTCAAAGTTTCAGATGGAATGTTTGATAAAACATACAGTAATACCTTCCCATGAAAACGCACCAGGCACAATTGATTGATTTTAAAAGAAATAAATATTATATCTACAACATTAACATTTCGTTCACGATAGTAAAACATCAAGTTGATAACCAGAACTGTAATATGCTGAACATTTTGTGACTACGACGCAGAATACATTACCTTTGCACTCTCGCATCTGTTCTGGAAAAGAACGATTGGAATTATGAATACTAAAAGTTAAGCTGCACTTATATGTACCGAGTGGCTAAATTATTATGACGACCTGGTCATAATATGTTCGGCCACTTTTTGCCAATGCTGTAGGGGAGGGTATACGGCGGTATACACCGTATCATCATCATCATCATTGTCAACCATTATCAATCCACTGCTGGAAGAAGGTCTCCCCAAGTTTCCTCCACAACGGTCTGTCTTGTACCAGTCTCCTCCATGTCACTCCCGCATACTTTCGAATTTCATCCACCCATCTTCCATGTGGTCTTCTTCTGGGTCTTTTCCTGTCCCTTGGAATCCAATCTAAAATTTCGGCTGTCCATCGATGGTCTGTTCTTCTGGCAGTATGTCCAGCCCATTGCCATTTCAGGGATTTAACTCTGATCATGATGTCTTCCACTCTTGTCATTTTCGGATCCACGTGTTCCTCTTCTTATCTCTCCTGGTTACACCAAGCATGCACCTCTCCATGCTGCTTTGAGTTGTCTGCAGCCTTTGTATGTCTCTTTTAGCTAAGGTCCACGTCTCTGCACCATACGTAAGCACTGGAAGGATGCATTGATCAAACACTTTTCTTTTAAGACATAATGGCATATTGCTCTTGAAAATTATGCTGTTTCTTCCAAAAGCTCTCCAGGCAAGTTTTGTACGCCGATTAATTTCTTCACCAATGTGACCCTCACTTGATATCTGCTGTCCAAGATAAACGTACGTGTCTGTTATCTCCAGCTTTTCTCCATCAATCGATAAATCTTCATTTCTTGTAAAAGCATTGAACATCACTTTTGTCTTCTGAAAGTTCATTTTTAATCCCACTTCTTTACTCTTGTCAGCAAGTTCCTGCATCATACTCTGTAGCTCTGATGGGGTAGTTGCAAAAATGTCTATGTCATCAGCAAAACGAAGGTGGGTTAAATAATCTCCATTAATCTTTATGCCTTTGTTTTCCCAGTTCAGTGATTGAAAGACATTTTCCAATGTGGCATTAAAGAGCTTCGGAGATATGGTGTCACCTTGTCTCACTCCTTTTCCAATTTTTATGTGTGTTGTAATTTCAAATAGCAGAATCTTTGCACTTGCATTTTCATAGATGTTATTAATAATATTAATGTATGCATCTTCAATACCGCAGGATTTTAGAGCCATTGCAACTGCTGATGGTTTCACCGAATCAAAGACTTTTTCATAATCGATAAAAGCCATGCACAATGGAAGTTCATATTCCCTCGCTCTTTCAATTAATTCTCTCAGTACGTGGATATGATCTATTGTGCTGTAGCCACTCCTGAATCCAGCTTGTTCCTCGGTTGAGCCATGTCCAGTGTTACCTTCAAGCGGTGTGAAAGAACTTTAGTGAAGATTTTATAAACCACTGATAGGAGGCTGATAGGTCTGTAGTTCCTGAGATCCTCAATGTCACCTTTTTTATGTAGCAAGATCATTATAGCGTTGTTCCAATCCTCAGTAATTTTCCCTTCATTAAGGCATCGAGTGAAAATTTGGGCGAGTACTGTTTCGATTTCTCCACTTGCTTCTTGTATTATGTCTACAGTAATTCCATCTTTTCCTGGAGCTTTTCCCCGCTTCATGTTCTTGATTGCATGTGCAACTTCTGCTGGAAGGACTGGAAGAACTCTGGTACCTTGCATGATGCCTGGAGTACATGTATCATCCCTTTCATATAATTTGGAGTAGAAATCTTTCACTCTTGTCAAAATTTCGCCTCTATTTCTTGTTACAGAACCATCTTCTTTTCTCAGTGCCATAATCTGTTTTTTTCCCTTACTGAGATGTCCCTTTGCTATCTTTAGGCTTTGGTTGTTTTCAATTGCTTTCCTTACTAGTTCACAGTTGAATTTCCTTACGTCTTCAGTGATACTTTTTCGTACTGTCTTGCATAGCTCTATATATTCCACTTTGGAAGTCACATCTTCTTTAGTTGTCCTCATCTCTCTTCTCTTTTTTGCATCAACATTTTGGTTTTTCCTGATAATTTGTTCACACGCAATTTGTTCTTAGACCCAGCTAATTTTGTTGATGTTTCCATAAGAGCTTTGGTTACTTTTCTGTTAACTTCAGAAATATCCACTTCTTCCGATGTTAGGCCTTCTAAAGCAGAGAATCTGTTCTTCAGTTCCAATTTGAAGGTATTATGGTGTTTTTTAAGGTTGGTTATGTCAATACATTTTGTTTGTCTTATGAGCTTGCTACGTTCGAGTTTAGTGTTGAGGTGCATCTTACATCTCACCAATCTATGGTCACTGCCTGTGTTGAACTTGTTTAGCACACTGCAGTCTTCTATGACGAATTTTTTTACACATAATAAAATCAATTTCACTTGTCGTCCCATTTGGATTTCTCCATGTCCATTTCCTGTGTGGCTTTTCTTGAAAAAACAGTTCAAGATGAAAAACCCTTCTGCCTCTGCAAACTCTACGAGAGTATTTCCACGCTGGTTTCTGTTGCCGTGACCGAATTTACCTACTGAAGTTTCATTCTGTTGCCGCTGCCCTATTTTTGCATTGAAATCTCCCATAATTATCTTCAAGTGCTGCTTACCTTTATTATTTAGATGACAAATTTCCTCATAAAATTCTTCAATTTCTTCTTCAGCATGACTTGTGGTGGGTGCATAAATTTGAATAATCTGAGCCTGGTAGCTTCTCGAGAGTTGGATAACGAGTCGTGCAGCTCTGTCAGAGGAACTTTCAACTTCTACAACTTTATCCTTCAGTTTCTTGTTTATTATAAATCCAACATCACTAGTTCGGCCAGTATCTGTCCCACGATAGTAGAAGAGATGTCCACTTTTCAGTTCAATGAGATCTTCTCCTTTTCTCCTTACCTCACTTAGCCCGACGATGTCCCACTTGATCCTTTGTAGTTCCTCTTCCAATTCAAGAAGCCTTGAATCAGAAGATAGGGAGCGTTCGTTATACGTAGCCAAGGTCAGCATCAGATGGCAGCCTAGTCCGGTCCTCTGGGGATTCTTAGCACCCTCTGCCTTCATGTCGCACTGGCCGCTGTCTTGGCCAGGTACATTCCAGCTGCCGGAGATTGAGGGCCAAGATTTAAGTTGTGGAGTCATTTTGGAGGGGTTTGGCCATAACTCACCACGCTGGCCAAGCGGGTTGGTGAGTGTGGGATAGCATTTCCTCTAATCCCGATGGTATAGTTATACCGCTATTGGCGGTCGTCAGACCCCCTTTAGTGGGAACAGGATGTACCACGAGAAGGCGGGGTTGACATTTGTCAAGAGAGGCTTTTTCTTTCACAAAATAGCGTATACCTTCAATATTCATATTATCAACAGAACTTCAGTCTCTAAAAACGTCGCTGCCAAGAGCTGAACATCTAATAAAAAGAACCATAAGAATTATAGAGAGCTTCGTAGAAAATCCTGGGGAAAAAACTCATTTAGCATTAGCAGCGAACGAGGAATTATTATTTTAAAATATCCCATTGATTCCTAAAAACACAATTGTACCTATTAACCAAATCAGTTTTTTCAATGCACGGTTGACATGATGAAATCAAGACTGTGTTCAGATTCAAACAGTGAAAATGTACAACTTCTTAAAGATATTTCTTCATTAGAGCGAATAAATATTAAAACAGATGACGTGCGTTGTGGAGAACTAGAAACAAGACGAATCTGTAGACGTTTTAATGTTGAGGAAATGCAAGATATTCAGAGACTGACAGAATATACTGAAAACGTCCAAGCTGTACCAGAAAACTTAGAACCCCTTTTAAGAACGATTTCAACTCTGCCTTATTCGACAGCTGAATGCGAACGAGGATTCAGTTTAACGAACAACATTATAACCGATCTTAGAGCATCTTTGTCAATCTCCAATGTGTCAAACCTGATGTTCATAATTTCAAATTGACCGCCCATTGAACAATTTAATCCAAAAGAATATGTAAAATCTTGGTTGACGAATGATCGTTCAGCGACTGATAGTAGATCAAGAGTTTCTTCTAGAGAAGAACAGTTATGTAAGGACTTATCTCGTTAGGCTTTCCTTTTTTTTTTTTTTTATTGGAGGTTTAACGACCACCGTGAGCAACTCAATGGGCCATAAGCAGTCGCCCGTCCCTAATTTAGGGCTACTGGTTCCAGAGAAGTGAGAGAGCCAGTGCCGTAAGACAAACACAACATCCATGTCTCACCGGGATTCGAACCCGGACCCCTTTTGGACGAATGATCAGAGGCCATCACTGCGCCACCGCGGTGAGGCTCAGGGTTTATGCGATATATTTCAATAAAAATTAAAATAATCTTGTGCATGCTATTCAACATATCATAATTGACAGGAGAGAGGAGAAAATATTTTATTCATATCGGTGAGCTCTTAGCACCCCCACGAGGATACCGTGCCTTTTTTTCCCATGTAGTATATAACCTCTGATATTTTAGGATTTGCACATAGTATACCCTCTGCTGGTTTTACGACTACAGCACTGCTTTTTGCCCTTAATATTGCTTGAATTCTTCTTGGATGTGAACTCTATTAAATGCCGGTTAGTGGCTTGTAATATATTAGCCCAAATGCGATGAATGGCACCCTCCAGCTCTTGAAGATTTGATGATAGCGGATCTGGCTGTCTGATCGCCCTTTCGACATCATCCCGCAAATGCTCCATTGAATTGAGGAGGTCAACACTGCATACTAAATTCTCCGTGATGCTACTCGAACTATTCGTGTACACTGACATGGATCATTGTCCTTCTGGAAGTATCCATCTCCATTGGGATAAACCATTAACATAGCTGGCTGGACTTGCTCAGCAACGATATTTAAATAACTTTGAGCTAATAGACGTTGCTCTACATGAATCAAACGACCAAAACATTCCCACGAAAACATGCCCCAGACCCTAATGTTGCTGTCCTTATATCCTCACCGTGTCATCTGCATGTCGCAATTGGAAAGGTGATTCGTCGGACAACTTTACCCTTTCCCACTCATTTACTATCGAATTCTAAGCGAACTGGAAGCGTTTCGTCTTGTTTGCTGCAGATAGCAATGGATTACGGACAAGATGTTCTTCTGTAGCCCATCCGACGTATTGTGTGGCGAAATGTACGTTGAGAGGTCATCGGACGTGGCCCCTGATTCAGATAACCTGTAAACTAAACGAAGTGCTGCCCGCCCGTCAGTTGTACCGAACAAAATCTAGCTACTCTACGCTCAGCTCGAGCATCCAATAGCGGTTGACGACCACTTGTCTCGCGCTCAGACGTCAAGAATCGCGAAGGTAACGGCTCAGACCCGGTTTTTTGATTGGTGGTCCACTCTCTGTAAACTTAACAACTGCTGCCCTCGAGCATTTCACAAGTGCAACCGTTTTACTAATGCTTCGATAACTCATAATCATTTCACGTTTAAAGTCCCTCAGGTCACGTCTTTACCCACTTTTTCTTGTGCAGTGTATTTTATTAATCTATTACACGCTCTCAGCGTTCATAGATTAATAAAATACAGCCATCAGCCATCTTCAGTTAGCAGCATCTGTCGGATAGTTACTTTGCATAAAATGGTCTGGTGGTCACAATAATAAGGCCACTTAGTGTATAATAGTAATCAAAGAACGTATTTCAGTGGGTTAGTTCGTTAATTACTTTTATGCCGCCCCCGTGGCGCAGTGGTCTAAGCGATGGCCTCTGATCATTCGTCCGTAAGGGGTCCGGGTTCGAATCCCGGTGAGGCATGGATGTTGTGTTTGTCTTACGGCACTGGCTCTCTCCCTTCCCTTGAACCAGTGACCCTAAATTAGGGACGGCCGACTGCTTATAGCCCATTGAGTTGCTCACGGTGGTCGTTAAACCTCCAACTAAAAAAAAAAAAAATTACTTTTATAGTGATAGGAATATTAAAATAATATATATATATACAGGTGCCATACCACTTATAACGAAGTAAATTTCTCCGTCATTTTTATCCGCGCCGGGGCTCGAACCCGGGTCCCCTCATTCCGGAATAAGTTGCTCTACCAATTGAGCTACGCGGACGTTTTATTCTGATTCCTATCTGCCTTTATGTCGTGTGCGTCCTTCGGGCAGGTACGTCACATCTCCTGGTACGTTACACACTATGTCAGCCTTTAAATTAGGGAGTTTGTAAGTTCGGTTAATTGTAGATTCAAAAAGTAGTACGGAATAAAAGAAAACCTAAAAAAATGAATGAAAATGACACATTTTTGTGCATCTGCTATGACTTATGACTCCCCCCCCTCAAAAAAATCTTTATTCCCATTTCAATTTATCAGCAGAGGATCGCCGAGAGCTTGAAGTATCTGCGGGTGTTCTAATTTTACTGGCTTCACTGTTAAATCCATTCAGATTTTTATAAATTTCGCAACCATACCCCCGCTCTCTCTCTCTCTCTCTCTCTCTCTCTCGCACTCTGTCTCGAATACCAAAACCTTCTCCCTCTTCCGAAGTTTCCGTCTCTTCAAAGAGTTTCTTCCAACTTTACCGTTCTGACGCGCACTGCACGTTCATAACACGAGAACCGCAGACTTCTTGCTGTGCGCGATGGATCTCCGCTATCAGCGCTTTCCGTGTCCAGAAAAACCTAATCACTGATGGTATCTCGAAATGACATAAGGTTTCTAGACAAATAGTCATTTTTAATAAACTGTTTTCTGCAGTACCTTGCTTTTATATTCACACACAGCTGCGCCAAACAATGTTTTCTAGTCAGGAAACTGTAATGACACTGGGGTTATATCTTACGTTTGCACCCAAAGGTGATCGTAGGTCCTACGCAAATAGGTGTTGCTGATGCAAAATAGAAGCTTGCATAGGCTTTAATTTCAGAAGCCCAGCCGAGCTAGTCTCATAGGGGAAGGTAAGATGCCTTAAATACAATTGGCGAATGAAACCAGAATGTCTAGCAGGGCATTCACACTCCCACTTCGCCTGTAAAAAACTGGATGCCAAGATCATATGGTGTTCCAAGATACAAACACATTTCTTTATACTATAGAAAAGCACAATATACAGATAAAAAGAATTGAAACAAACGTTGGAAATTATATTTTGTCATCTTACCTGCTTTCAAAATATTTAGTTTACTTCAGGACATAACCAAGAAACCCAGTGCACTGACACATGTGAAGTTCGTCAATAAGTGTATGCGATAAACAGCATGCGTTTGTACAGTGGGCGCAACTCTTGAAGTTCAATTCCTCGCAAACCCTACAGGAATCATTCATATCTGTATTAAAGCAATTACTGAATTGGAGTTTGACCTTCTGATTCTTCATACAAGTATCCTCCTTTGTAAAAGGCAAACTGAATAAGGTTTTTGAAGAGTGGGACAGTAAACTGAAAATGAGTTAGAGCTTCTAGTCGGAGGAAATTGTCTCTTTGCCATACGGTGAACTGGGGAGCTAGCCACAGGACTGTATCAGTAATGTGCTTTACAAAGTATTTGTAGGTACGGGAAAAATTCACATCGACGGGCTTGATGATTCCAGTACATTTGGGTGTAATGTTTTCCACTTCCAATGTTTTACCTTGTGGAACATTGGCCATTATCGGTTCTTTGTCTTTGAAAGCATTCCGTGAATCCACTAAAAGAAGAATCCTTTCTTCATTGGTGGTAGTAACAAATATGTCCCGCATGAATGTTATAAGACGTTGTTTGGTCGTATTTGCTTTTGTGTAGGCATAACACCGAAGATTGTCTGGATCACACTGTTTAGAAGATGGGACTTTACCAGATGGTTCGTACACAAGTACATACATTGGCGAATGTAAAATGCCTGACATTGATATGATCGGCATTATCATATACAGTATGAGTGGGTTGTAGGTGATAGTGACCCACCAGCAGCAAACACATGATTGGCTCCTTTTCTCCCGGAGGGTGTGATGACAGTGAAGCTCTTTCTCAAATCTATTTTGATCTGTGCACATAAGCATCCTAGGTATCATTTGGCTGTCATTGTACTTTGTGAAAACTTTCTGCACAAATTCGTCAGCTGTACGTTTCAATATTTCATCTTGCCCCATATATTTGTTACTAACTTTGTGTGTGATGATCGCCGGCCAATTCTGTACTGTTTCTTGAATTTCGTCACCCACCATTTTGAGGCTTTAAAATGTATACGTGGATCAATATCTTCCTTTGCTTTAAGAGCATCCTTATTGTTGTATCATTCCTTTCTACAAGAGAGTCAAAAAGTGTTTTTTTTTATTTTCATTTATTTTGAACTTTGATTCTGTTTTTTTCCAGACAGCTCTTCCATTAATCTAGTCTCATAATTGTACAGGATTTGCAGACTTCTAATTCGCCTATGTTTTTTCTGAGCAGAGGAAAAAAATCTGTTTTTGCCTTTTGCTGTCCCCTTTTTTATCCAGTAATTGTACGCTTTCTGTAAATAGTCTTCCTCAATTATCCTGATTTCTTGCTCGTGTATTTGTATTTCTTCTTCTTGTTGGAATTCTCTGTATTTTTATTCCTTTTACGTTTTCCCAATGACAGCATTATTAATTTTTAGTGTGATTTTTCTTTGTTTGCTTCTCCTGTATTTCTATTTGATTTGGAACTTGCTTGAAATGCTGTTGTGGAATTTGGGTTTGTTTGTGTTCTCTCTCTTTTCGACTATTGCACTCGTCAATGTGTTTATTCTTAACATATACTAATGTTAGTTTACCTTTATGTTTTGCTTTAAGAGCTGTTACAAGAGTGACATATGTGTATGGCAGACCACACAACATGATAGCTGCTAGATATAAATCTAATTTCTTCACCTACTGATTTTAGTTTACTTGCTATTTCTAATATCTGGTTGATGTGTTCCCGCATATTTTTGCAGTCATTGCCCCTTTTATTGCAAAGCTTTCTTAGCAAATAGAGCTTCCTGTTGAAATTTCTTCTTTCAAAGCTATACTGCTGGCCACCCAAAATGCAACACCAAGAAGGAAGCATCCGATTGGCCTGAAATTCGCAGCATGTGTCGCCCGCGAGAGGACATGTAAACGATTAGCATTGCAGGGCATATGCAAATCATGTGCACCCGGCACGCCACCGAGAAGCACTATAAGAAGGGTGCACAGAGGGCGGGGTGTAAGTAGTGGAAGTGTGTTGTGCTGCCGAACGTGTGCGTGGGAAGCTTCCTGATGCCTCGTCGCAGAATACGGCAGTCATTCCAGCACGTTTCGGAGTTCGACAGAAGACGAATAGTGGCTTATCGCGACAGCGGTTTATCGTACCAAGACATGGGCCTCCGTGTGGGACGACATCCAGCCACAGTGAGGCGAGTATGGATTCGGTGGGTGCAGGAGGGACGGACGAACCGACGCGAGCCATTGCCGCAGCCGCGGCACACCATCGAACGAGAGGACCGGCATGCTATGCGGCGGCCATTGACGGCTCGCACTGCCACATCACGACCATTAGCGCAGGAATTAGGGTGTGTTGCGCAACAACCTGTGTCAGCACATACCGTTCGACGTCGTCTGCAGGAGCGGTGACTGGTCGCACGGCGCCCATTGCTCCGATTACCATTGACGTTACACCGCAAGCGAGTGCTGCGGCAGTGGTCCGTTGAATGACGCACCTGGATTATGGAACGGCACGACATTGTCTTCTCCGACGAATCCCGCTTCTGCCTGCAACACCACGATGGTCGGATCCGCGTATGGCGGCACCCCGGGGAGAGCATGTATGACGCCTGCATTATGCATCGCCATACCGGTCCGTCGCCTGGCGTTATGGTTTGGGGCGCAATTGGATAGGACACCTGCACCCATCTGGAACGCATCGCCGATATACTCAACAACCACCGCTACATCTCCGACGTTTTGGAGCCTGTAGTCCTCCCTTACCTACAGGACCTGCCAGGGGCTACGTTGCAACAGGACAGTGCTCGCACGCACATGGCACGCGTCATGCAACAATTATTCACGGCCCACCAGGTGTCAATGCTGCCGTGGCCCGCCGGTTTTCCCGATATGTCGCCCATCGAACACGTCTGATCGCTGATCGACAACCGAGTGACTCGGCAAGCACCGCCCGCGGCTACGCCTGATGAACTGTGGCATCGTGTGGAAGCAGCCAAGATCGACATACCCCAAGCCCACATCCAAAGCCTCTTTCGTTCGATGCCGCGGCGTGTAGCGGCCGTTATTGCCAGCCATCGGGGCCACACGAACTATTGATGTCTGCGTGTTCCGCAAGTCGCACGGGCCTGTAAACTCAATCGTTTCATCTTTGTATCTGTTGTTATGTGTCCAGTAAATCTGGCTTTGCTATCTCGTGTTCTTCTTGGTGTTGCATTTTGGGTGGCCAGCAGTGTAGTTATATGTTTCGTGCTGTCGTCTCGTTTATGGCATTTATAATTTGTTCATCTGCCAAAAGTAGACTTATTGTTGACATCGATTGTGCATTTTTCTTAATGCAGTCCTCAGTTCTAACTGTAGGTTCGTCTTGGGAAACAACATCGCAAGTATCTTCTTTGATGAGAAGCATTTGAATTTTAAATTTCCAAAACATATATTTTTTATTATTCAATCTTGCGGTGGAAAGATTTGTGGCGTTTATTTGACTAGATAAGGTCATTTTATTGTACTTATTGTGTAAAAGCAACAGTTTACTTTTAAATTTACTTCTTTGCCAACTACGCATACAACATGGCTTATGCAGTGAAATGCTTAACGTTTTACGTTTGGTTACGGAAACTTCACGTTAGCGTTTATTATTATTGCATTTTATTTAATATCTCATTCCGAATTCCTTTTCGTCCATGTATCAAATCAGTTTCATAATCTTTTATTGTTGTTGTATTAGTGGAATATGAAAAAACGGTATGCTTATATAAGTGCAGTTGCCTTCAGTATGCTTATAGCTCTAAGTTCCAACTGACGGACTTGACACTTCGGAAACTATTATATGCAAATAAAAACGACTCATCTTATATAAAAGGTAATCCAATAAAAGGATGAGGATGACGAAGCACTTAAGAATATAGATTTAATATATGATCACACACAGAATAGAAATAAATGGAGTTCCTAACACTTAAGAAATAAATAAACATGAAGTTTCAGAGAACACAGAACACACACACTCTGAAGGCTGTGAACATTAGCAAGTTGTTTTTTTTTATGCCAGGTATTTTTCCACGAACTGATCACGTGCCATTGGGGTTAGCACTTTAAACACAGTTAACGCAGAGTTGTTAGAAGTAATAAACAACTTCTTCTCTGCACGTGGGTTTAATGTTTGGCGACTACTGTGAGACGTTGGTTCTTTGCCTACTTATGGCCAGGGCGCGAATTTTTATGACCTAAAAATGTCAAAAATATGCAAGCATATATGACCTTAAAGTCGTTTAAATATGACCAATTAAATCGAAAATGTGACTTCATAAATTTTATGAAATTATCACCCAATTTTTAAAACTCAGTGCTTATACACATATAGATTATAGTTATTAACTAAAAGGTTTATTCTTCATCACTTCTACATAAGTAGAACTTGATGACTTCTATTTAATTTAACAATTAGCACTAAGCAGTGCAAAAGTGCTAGAGTTGAAGGAATCAAATGAACATTTTAAGAATAAAATCGTCGATCATAGAATTGCGCTGGATGATTATGTGCATCTTCAGGTTATCAAATTCAAAACTCCTTCTGGTGCTCGCCAGTATGTTCTTGTTCCTAGAAAAACTCCGCTCGACATTACAAGAAGTTACAGGGGCAAATTTGAATAACTCCAAATCATCTAGAGAACATTCTGGCTTGAAGTCATCAAATTTTGCTTTACTTCCACAAAGAATGTCACTTATTTTGCGAAGTGTTGAATAACCTTGATTAGATTGCAACACTCTTTGCAGTTTGTCACTTTTTCAGCTATACTTTCACCTTTGCTTGCTTTAAATCACCCGCAGTTTGTTTCACAATTTCTTGTTCATCGCTAAGTTTCATTCCTACAGTTTCAGGGCGAGTGGTACTAGATATTCCACTGAAGTTGCATTTTATATATGCCAAGTTTCCAGCCAAGGTGTCAGAAAAGGAATCTTGCAGAATTTTAATGGAAGAAGAATCACAACAATCAAATTATTTAATTGTCATGTCTAAGGAATCATAATTTGTGCAATAATTCAAAGCCGCATCCAGCCAAGTCCCCAACGGCGTTAGGACAGGTTAAAGAGGAAGTGTCAAAGTAGGAGCAATTTCTTTGAACTTCTGCACGCGAAGCGGAGCTTCTATGAATATTTTTTTACCATTTGAAATTAGCTTATTTACATCAGGATAGTTGCTCTGAATCTCTACGGCCACTCTGTGTAAACCATAATATGCAAGGCATGTGATATGGACCATTTTCGGATAAAGTAGTTTAAGTCCCTTTGCTGCCTTAATCATGTATGGAGCGGCAACAAGAGGATGTTTACTCTTTGTACACAATCTGGCCTGAGTAATTTCATTGAATCGTCGAAGAGTATAGCAATAGTGGAATTGTTTACTTTTTGCAGATTTTGGCGCGTTAGAATAAATACTTCATCAGGTTTGTCACATTTCAGAGTGCCGATAATAACATTAGCTATGTATCTTCCATCTACATCACTTGTTTCATATATTGAAACCCATATCTTATTGTTGGCAACAGCAGATCTAATCTTACCTAAGCCATTTTCATAGCAGGCGGAGATATAGTTTTTCCTAAGAGTTGATTCATTTGGAATCGGATGACTGGTGTACGTCTCCAAAAAATCTCTGACACAACCACTACTTAATTTCCTTAAGGGAATATTCGAAGTAAATATCATTTTACAGAGGTCCTTACATTTCCTTTTTCCAGATCTTCACCCCATTAGCCATATTATTGTTTCTAACCTTATGCATATGATTAGTTTCCTGTCTTGAAGAAACTAATCGATCCCCATTCTGACAGTGTATTTGATGAACCTGCAGTTGAAGATGTCTCGAAAAGGAGACGATGGCTGTTCTCAGCGGAGGAAAATCTTGCTAAACACCTCTGATGTTTCGCGGTAGCATAGTGCTCTTGAACATTAAAACGCTTTTGATCCGATTCCCTGACATGACACAATTTACAAAAGAAAATATCACCATCGCTACTGAAAATCCGCTCCCCAAACTCTTGAACAAAACACCGTAAATTTCACACTTATCGAACACACGCTTTTGGATATGTTGTGATGAAACTGAAGTTGTGACGGGAGTTTTACTTTTAGCTTGGGTAAGAAAACTAGCTGACGACCATTAACCTGTACCGTCCAATTGCGGACTCCACAGGGTTACCTTGGGTATAGTAAACCAAAAATAAAAGAGAATTAGGCTATGGTTTACAAGTACTCTTAAAAGCACCACTGCTCGTTTCAGTGGTTGGCAAGATGCCAATAATAATAATCCAAACGAGGCTAAGTAAAAACAAAATTCAGGAAAATTTTCCCACGGGAAAGTCAGGCCGTTCGAAATGCTTCGGTTACGAGTCGTGGAGTCCTTATGACGTCATTTCGCATTCGCATAGCCAACGATTGGCTAAAATATGACCAAATATGCCTTTATTACGAAATTAGTCAAAAATATGACCTAACATTATCAAAAGATTAAAATATGACTTTCTAGGATAAAATATGACATGTCATAGAAATCCGCGCCCTACTTATGACTTATTTGCCAACAGGAAACAATGTATCCTCGACCCCAAAAGATGAATACAAATACTTCAAACTTCACCTCCGTTGAAGCAACGAATCGCGCCAGAAGATCGGTCATTTGGTTTTTTGAAGCGCAAAAGTCTGTTCATTTAAACTTTTATCGAAAAAGAAGAAAAGTCACATGGTTTAGTCGCTACCGCTGCGTATGTAAACGTCGATCCTAAACGACATGCAGATATTGTATGACATACAACGATCCCGAATAAAGTCCAATCCCCAGTAATTATGTCATTTCAGATGAAACCTTTATAGCAGTTAAGATGACCGCTGCCACAGCTTTATTTGTAAATGGTTATAACTAAGTTTACCTTCCGTTGAATTTCAAAAAGTCATGAAATAACGGCGTCCAGTGATGTAGTTCTAAATAAAAAAGTGCCTAAGAGCTGAACGTATTAGGAAACCTCAACACAAAAAAATACCCTCAAAGATTT
Source organism: Macrothele yani (assembly GCA_039090855.1). Classification (NCBI taxonomy): domain Eukaryota; kingdom Metazoa; phylum Arthropoda; class Arachnida; order Araneae; family Macrothelidae; genus Macrothele; species Macrothele yani. Next base: position 132,685,669 of record CM077010.1, on the reverse strand, counting down.
TCAAAAGCCCTCTGAAATCTGTTTTAATTTAACAATTTAATTTTTTTATTAAATTTTCATTACTAATTACTTTTAGCAATTTACCCATATTAAAATCACAATTTGAGCATTTTTAAATAAAAGAAAGAATGTGATGTGGTAGTCATATGCTAAGAATACAAATTTTTTATTTAAATACCGCTCTGTCGTTCTAAACGATTCTAAATATTCATGTGAATAATACGTGTTAGTCACATTGAAGAAATGCAGGTAACAGAGTTACGTATATCAACTCAGTGTGATTAACGCGTAGTTTTTTCTAAGATTATAAGGTCACGTGTCTTTTGTGTAAGATTATAAGGATTACCCATAAGGAAGCAGAGAGTGAGATCAGCGGATAATGTTCATTAAAGCCAATATCGAGCAGTTTGGTAAATATGCTCTTGACTACCATTGTTTTCTCTCGGGGCAGTGCAATGTTAACTCCACAGGGTATTCACCACCTATAACTTCATTTTAACTGTTGTCAAGAAAAATAAAGATTTCACATTGACTTTGTACTCTCGAACTCTTGGGATCCGTGAAACTCCTACTGCATGATCAGACTGTATCGCTTCCTCCATACAGTATTTTTTTGTTTTTCTTTTCCGCGATGAGCAACTCGTAGGACTATAAGCAGTCGTCCGTCCCTAATTTTGCGCAAATGGATTCGGGTAAGCGACAGATTCAGCGCCATTGGTCAAGTGCATCACCCTTGCCTCTTTCTAGACTCGAGCCAGGGGTCCGCTAGAACCAGTAATCAGAGGCCAAAGGTGTTAGGTGTTCTTGCTTACTTGTTACGTTGTAGCCACCATTTGATTAATACTTTTTTTGTATCTATGAACCATACATATACACTGAAGAGCAATTGAATTAGAGACAGCTGGCGTTATGCAAATGTGGCGCTGTGGACGGCCCTGTAAACGGAGACGACATGACGTATGCAGCGATCCGACAATATTAGGAGTGATGCCGCGGGAATCAGTAAGAGTCGGACGCAGTATGGGTAAGACGAAGGTGTAGCCGTCTAAGATTTCAGGGAACTTGGATAAGCGTTACTTAATGTCAAAAACATTATTCGTGGCATTCAATCAATACTACTCAAATGACCACCGCCTATGCACGATTAAAATAAGAGTAAAAACCTGTAAAACATTTAATGGATCAAAATAAGAACCTTACATAAGACCTTTCGGATCGTAAAACAAGATCCATTATCAGATGCTACAAGTGCTTGTAATACACAATATATATATGTACACAACAGGAACAGCCCTCAACATAATTGGCGTGATCGCTGGGAGGAGTCAACATAATCCGAAATTTGATTGGATATTGTAGTTGTTGGCGTCAAAGAGTTGTTTATATCAGAATTCCTCCGCAAACAATGGTGGGCAGAATCGTGACTTACCGATTTCCAAGGAAGCGGTAGTAGTTCCGGTGTGTTATCGTTACCAACCCTATCCCCGAAAGAATGAATGAAAATGCTTTCTGTGAACCTGAGGTGTGATCTGGACATTGGAAAGTTCAGTGCAGGAACATGATCCTAAACTGGAACATGGGAGCCCTGGTTGACTAAACGTGACATCGCAGTCGATTTTGCTGTCATTTTTATGTCAAACATATGTTCAGTCAACCTAGTCCTGAGAGTCCGAAAAGTTGATCCTCTGTAGACCTTTTCTGTTTCCGTGGGCAGTATCATGTATACTCCATGCTTATGTACTATGTCAACTCAAACACGATCGCTCTAGATGGAAGAGAGCAAATTAATAGTTCTTTCCCCCAAATCAATTAGATGTCTTTTCTGGTTGTAATGTAGACAGATTATTCCTCTGTAATCTACCAAGCAGTCCATACACCATCTGTGCAGTACATGTATATCCATATTCCACAGCAATACCAAGTATCTTGCCGATTACTTGACGGTGTAGGAGCTGGGTGGCCGAGTGGGTGTAAGCGCGTCTCAAGAGATAGGTGATGGCTAATGTTTTTTGACACTAGGGATGAGCCAATGAATATGGAATAATTGACGTACACGAGTCTGGTTTCCTGAAGACTGAATAAGTCACTTGATTAGAACGATGATTATAAACCAACTATAAATCTAAAACGGCTAAAAAGCTGAAAACGGCTAAAGAGCGGGCAAACTCAATTGACTGGACATCTGAGAAACGAACACGTCGAGGTCCTCCCTTGAATGGGGCCAAAACATTAGCACATCGTCTACGTACCTCGCATATAGTAATGCTCTGTAGTCAGATTCTCTTAGGACCTTTGCTTTTCTTTTATAGGGCTTTACTCTTATTTTAATCGTGCATAGACGGTAGTCATTTGAGTAGTGTTAAACGTACTTGAAGTTTTCGAATTCACAGAAATTTTGTTAAATTTAGTGTTTGTACTTCTTGGAACTGGAGGGAGTCCGCTGAGCGGATTTCTAAGAGAGTGGTAGAAACACAACATTCTTATAATTATCGTTTAAAATATGTGTGTGTGTGTGAGAGAGAGAGAGAGAGAGATTTATTGTCACGTTACAAACTAATATACTGTTTAGTTGACTAATTTTGAGAATATGAACGCCCTGTGTGATGACCTGCCGGGAGTATGCCGATCTTTCGTTGCTTTTCCATATTTATGATTTTTACTTCTTTATTTTTCATACTTTATCTTTAAATTACAACATCGTCATCTCTTTTTCACTGTGTATCATCCCTCTCCGTTTGAATCAATTGTGCTCTTGCATTCTTATTGCTTACGGAGTTCTTATGAAGTTTCGGGCAATCTTTTGCAACACTATGGGATTGCAAGGTGCTTAGTGTTATCACAAATGAAACATTTTTTTATCTCCAATCTATTCTTAACTCATGTTTCTTCTCCATACCTTTTGGTATAAAAAGTTAGATCTGCTTCTCTAGAATTTGCAAAATCTTTCTTTCCAAAATTATGTTTATCCAAATTTTGGATTCTATCCCTTTGTGAACGGTGGTTTTTAGAATTTACCTGAGCTTTCATGAAGGCATCTGCTAATTCAAGAATTTGCCTTGCACTTTTCCAGAAATTTCTTTCATGTAACATAACATAATTTCTACATTCGTCTGTCAAGGAACTCCTCACTTTATCCGCGAGAATCAACTGATTCAGTCCTTCAAAAGTGTCAGTCTCCCTACTCTTAATACAGTATAATACTTCCATAATCAACCTATTCTTGTGACGTATTGAACCCAAGTCTCTCTTGGTAATTTATAAACTTGATCAAACCTTTTTTTATATTCAGCTGAACTTAACCTCGAATCACTTCAAATAGTTTTTTATTGTTTGATAATCTGCCAGCACTACTATATCTAACTCTGCGCTTATCCCTTGTGCTCTCTCACCTAATAATGGTGATAGCAATGATAGTTAAAGCCTCTCCGGTATACCATACGTAATAAATATATTTTGCACGTTAAAAAAATAAACAGGTAAGTTACTAGGATCGGTAAAAATTTTAGGCTTAATATCTTGTTATATTCCACTAGGTCTTCAGTTTCTGTCATACTTACTCTCTGGTTATGTGTCCCATTTCCAAATTCAGCTTGTTCTAAATTAATCTTACCTCATTCTAACTGAGTTTTAAATCTTAGTGTTTCCAATTCTATCTGTTTCATTTTGATATTTACTTCTACATCTGATATCCTTCATTATTTGCAGACCCCTCCATATTATCAACTTCATAAATTATTGTTTCTTCACCACTTCTATCACTTATGTTAATTTCTTGATTTATTGAATTTACTTCATTTTTTTTATTAAAACATCAGAATTACTTTTATTTTCTAAGTTAAATTCATGGATTTCATTGTATGCCATACTCAAATATTACTAAGATATTTGCTTATCATGCAAGTTCAAAAGAGAAAGACTTACATCCCCCTCGTCTTTTATTCATCAGTATGTATCCTTAGTATGTCTCTGAAATTATACACTGCTTCCAGTCGCTACTGTATTTATAATTGCACTTTGTCTTCCTTGGATTATTGAATTTCCATTTATTCCAGTTCCATAGGCCGCCGTCCACAGAGTTCTTTTTAGGAATTCTCACCTGCTACCGTTTTGACCTGTCCTTTTCCTATAATCGTAACAGCCCTCTTCTTTGCTCCAGTTTCCTTAATCACCGTCGTAGTCGGTACAATCCTTTTCCTTCCTGGGCCGGAATATCAGCGCTCTTTTTTTACTGTCCTTTCACATTAAAATCTCCTTGGCCGGTCCTTCGTACCTGTTGCTTGAGCACAATCATCTGACACTCTCATTGTCTGATCACAGTTCGTTACTGGAATCCTTCCAAATTAGACTCCTTAATTCTTCGGAATTATCCTTCTTAGATATTCCTTCCAAATTAGCTTCTTCATTTTTTTTCTTCGGAATTACCCTCCGAATTAGCCTCCTTGGCTTCTCCTCCAGAATTATTCTCCTTCTGGTCTTTTCATTGATCAGAGTCCTTTGGAACTGCTGTCCAATTCATTGGTAGCCGACTTTAAATTCCCTCTCTTCCCAGATCCGATGTGCTGTTGTGACTGCGCCAGTGTGATGACCGGCCAGGAGAATACCGATCTTCCATTGCCATCCTATATTTATGAGTTTTACTTGTTCTTTATTTTTCGCACTTTATCCTTAAATTATCCACCACATTTTGGGTAAATAAGATGCTCTCTTTATTTTATGACAAGAACTTCATTAAATAGTCCCATCAGTACAAACAAGAATATTTACATGTTAATTCGACCTTTCCGTCGGTGAACATACGAGCAGTGTCGATTATTCATCCTACCATTTCCGTGTCTCGCGCTAACCTCTACCTTGTTTACAACTCTCTCTTTTTTTCTTCTATCACACTCTCTCCGAACTCCTGCCCTCGAGCACCTTCAACCTTACACAACATTGACGATTCTCCGAAGAACCTCTTTCCTATCTCCATTTTTATACCGACGCTGACATCGCTTTACCTTTGGAGCGTCGTGGTCACAACAAAAAGAAAATTTACATCATAAGTCGCATTACAAAAGTTTTACATTTTGAAAGGATCATGACAGTGACAAAGAATTAGCAGAAGTACAGATGGAAAATGAGAAATTATTTTCAAACAACAAGAAATAAAGGGTACAAAAATGTATCAACAAAACTTCGTATTCGATATTTGATCCAATGAAATATCCAGGACAGCATCGCCATCAGTCATGCTCGAGTTTGTAAAATCAAGCATGCATATAATGTCTATGCATACTTAGTCGTACAACATAAAATTCGGTACTGGCTTAAAATACAACCGTGGGTTCTACCTAGATTACGTATTGATATGAAAACTTCCTGAAGTTGAAATCATATGCAACGCACATGTAAATAGACGATGCCATCGCTCTGTCCACGTTATTTTATAAACAACGCATAGCAACTGAAAAATTGTTCTTCTGACACCGCTAGGCTCAGCGACACATCAGTAACTGAGCCCATCAATATTGATTTGTGTAATCAGATACTGACTGATCTCTCGATAACTAGCAGAGTGCGTTCGCTTTACGCTACGATGTCAACAATTCACAGCGCTTATCAGTCAGCATCTGAGTACACAAATCCGTATTTGATGGGTTCAGCTACTAATTTGTCGCCATCTGGTAGCATTAGAGCAAGCTATTTAATTGCAGCTGATAAATTCAAAGAGAGATACTTGCTCTGTTGAATGCCACCAGATGGCGACACATCAGTTGCTGATTCCATCAATACGGATTTGTGTAGTCAGACGCTGACTGATAAACCGCACACAGCGATGTGAATTGTAGCATAAGGCCAACCAACACACTCGGCTAGTTATAAGGAGAGATCTGGGATTCCATCCCAGCGGTGTCGGAAGAACAATTTTTCAGTTGCTATGCGTTGTTTATAAAATAACGTGGACAGAGCGATGACGTCGTCCGTTTAAACTATCTCCACGTATTTGAAATTTATTCCCCAAAGCACATGTATTCGAAACAATATTCCCTCAAACCTAATTTGGTTCACTGTAAATTGCCACACAGGAAAACTGTCACACGTCTTTCAGCAATGTGGACAACTGCCACACAGGAAAAGTACCACATATTTTTCATTAAGGGGACGTGCACAAATTGCTGTTCCTCTAAGGAACTCTTTAAATGTGCAGCAGTTTTACAATGGGTCACTTTTCCAAGTTTCCGGTCATGTGTGGCAGTTTTCCTAGGTGCCTAACGACGGGAAGGAGCTCGTTTCGTCGTCTGAATTTTCATGCCGGTTCATACGATTTTACGGCAACTCGCTACAAAAGTTCAAGCGCGGGGGGAGGGGGGTATACAGATTTCCGTTTCTTGGCTTATGTTGATAATTGAATTCGCTACGTGGGATCTGTACCTTATATCCCGATTGTTATAAACAATCTGAAAAATATTTGTAAACCTTTTGATCTTAATTTTGGAATAAAAACACGCAATATTTACTCCATCATCAAAAAAGACAGAGATCCCGTACAACTATCAGACCAACATGGAATCTATGCAATACCTCTCAAAGCTATCGAACCTGGAACGAAGAACTTACTCTATATCGGTTCAACAACTCGTAATCTGAGTACTCGCCTTAAAGAACACAAATATAATATAAAAACTTGTTCTTCCAATACAGCAATGTCACGTTTACTCCTTAACGAACCTTTTCAACCATTGTGTTAAAAAAAAATTCTCACCACTCCCAAATCTAAGCATCTAACACTACTTACTGAGAGTCTGCAGATTTTCGCTCATCGCCACCAATGCTGTAACGACGATTACCCAAGTTTCATTCTTAATCCCTGGAGATTTCAGCTACAGATAGCAGCTTCTAAAAATATTTTTATAAACTCTGAATAATAACACTCTCACCTGTTTGAACTTTTTATGTCTCTGTAGTGCGCATGCCTTCATTACATCCTACGTCATTTGTGTATCTCATCCCACTTGTATATATCCTGCTGATCTAACCATCAGACTTACACCTGAGGATGGATCCGTTGCGGATCTGAAAGATTCTAGCGTGCCTTTTATGTGAATGCCTTGAAGACTAAGGTGTTTTTACATTAAAGATTTTTATACTATTTTATCGTGCATAGACGGCAATGTACTTACATTAATTTTTTTTTAATTGAATTAGAAACTCCAAACAAATTTCGAGAAAACGTTCTATGTAAACCAAGCGAGATTTTTACTTTAATTTGAAGAAATAAATTACCGTGACTTAGTACATTTCTTAAAACTACGGTGTTCGACGAAACAACGGAGTTACATCATGACTTATGTTGTGTTCAGAAAAGGACGATAAAGTGGGATTTTTTAACAACGCTGCACTTTTACGTAGGCACTAAATGTTTGCATAATATGTCAAGTTTGTAATGTTTTTCTTTTACTTAATTAATTCATAGGCCCTACATCTTGGCCTTTTAATCAGTTTTTATTTTACCAATGTCATATTCTCAGCGTTTAACTATCAGCGCAAGTTAATAATATGGCATTTTTTTCTTAGGCATTACATATTAATTCATATGCCCGAGGCCGAGGCCTTTTTAACAGTTTTTTATCCGTCGGCTTCATATTCATAACGTTTACGTATTGGGTCACGTTAATACATGTAGTATTGTGCTTTAAATAGTATATGTCTTTTTAAGAATTTTTATTCTACCGACGTTATATTCGCAATGTTTACGTATCAAGTCAAGTTAATAATATTAGAATAACTAGGAAGGATAAGAACAGGAACACTTGTAATCAGGAAAATAACCAAAGTTGAAAACATCATGATGAAAGTAAAATCCCTGAAATGGCAATGGACCGGACATAATGCTAGAAGAATGGACCACCGATGGACTACTGATGTACCACACTGGGTACCAAGGAACATAAAAAAAAAAAATTCCAGGAGAAGACCACGTGGGAGATGGGTGGATGAATTTCGAAAACATGCCGGAATGACAGGGAGGAGGTTTGCTCAAGCAGACACTTGTGGAAGAAGCTTGGGGAGACCATCCAGAAGTGGATTGAAAGATTTAAAATTTGAGATTTATGTTGATTTGGATTTTAATAGTTTTATCTGTAGCACGTTCACATGAGATGTCACATGCTGTTTTACAAAACGCAAAAAAAAAATGATAATCTGACAAAAAAAAAATGCATATCCTGATAACTTCCAGAAAAAACTGAACAGTTTATCCTGAAGTTGCCTTAACGTTTTCGATTTTATGAAGGAAAATTTCTTAAAACCAAAATATTTTCGTGATTTTTTATTTTTTTTTTGTTCTTTTCTTGCCATACCCGTTAGCAAAAATAAGATGAAATACAGATTTTTTAATGAAAAGTGCAAAACAATTTGCGCCATTATAACACGTCTTTCAGATGTATACCTTCATATCATGCGTGTTTCCTTTCTATTTAATTGGAAAATACAAAAAATAGAACTTTTTTACATGAAAATTACCACTGTCTCAAGAGATATCGACGAAAATCTTTGAAAGAAAAAAGAATCTTCTAATCGTTTTATTTGTGAGATAACAAATCAGCAGCTGATGTTTGCGAGTGAGAGGAGGATTTTCGCGCGATTTCATATACGCCATTGTTTTTTGCCGCGAGGGCATCTTCAGCAAAAACGCTAGGATAGCAGGTTAGATCAAAGCGAAGGAAGGACCGGCGATGATATATATACATAGTCGAGTCACATTATTGTGACGAATTCCTACTTTTGACGTCAACAGCGCGTACCCCATGAAAGAAGGCACGTCTCGTGAGCTGGCTTCGATTGTATATAAGGTATGCTGTAGGCATCCTGAAAACATATCACTCGTTGCTGTCATGGATAAAAGGAGAGATTTCTCAGATTTGCAAAAAGGGATGATTATCGGCTTTCGGGCAGATGGTGGCAGTATTTCTCGAACAGCTCAGTTTGTGAACTGTTCGCGTGTGACTATGGTTAAAGTGTATGGTGATTGGAGAAATTGCACCATTGCGAATAAGCGACACAGAAACTGCGGTGCACCACGTGCCATTGATGTGATAAGAGAAGTTGGCTACGAAGGTGCGCGAGGGACGATCGACACGATACGGAGCAACTCACTGGCCGAATGAACCAGGGAGCTACCGGAAGTATGTCTAAAACGACAGTTAAACGAACCCTGTTGCGTATGGGACTCCTGTGCAGATGGATGGTCACTGCACCTATGCTAACGATGGTGCATTGGCTGAAAAGGCTCTCGTTTGCACGGCAGTATCGGAATTGGACATCCGCTGATTCGGAAAGGATTTCCGGAGAAAACGTATGGGAAAATTTCCCTTTGCTCTATAAATGTTAGGTGGCAGGAATTATTTGCAAAACCAAATGTTGAGCAAAAATGTTTGACATGACGGTAATAAATATACGAAAATTGGCCATTTTCCAGAACAAATGCAACGTATCGCTCAAAGTCATTAATGAAAAATAGACTGGCAAAGAGCATGCTACTTCCGACACACACTGAAATCCTCCATTCAGTGGAGTAGTCAGTGTGTTGATGTGTTTGCGTCAGGGTATTTCGGTCATAAATCTTTAAGATTTTGGTATTTAAAGTCAATTGCCAAGATAAAATGTAGATTATTTATTAATAATTTACTTTCCTTTTTTCTCATTTCTCTTTTCTATATATACGGCTGAGACCGATATTGCCCGTTATTTTCCTGTTAACTAGATGTGTTCTTTTTCTCGAATATGAGAACTTGCTAATTACAGTTTGATCCAGAAATTTCTTGGTTCGTGCGCGAATTTTCTTTCTGCGCCATTCCGGCAGTACACAATGAACTGAATCAAAAACTCTTGCTTTCCAATAGACATTTGTTTAACGTCAACTCCCCTGTTCATAGGTAGCGCTGCATGCTCAACCGATTCACCAGCGTTACGTTTTCCAGTCCGTTCTCGTCCAATGTTTTTTTTTCCTTTGTTTCCTTTCTTTCTTTTTTTTGATTGAAGGTTTAACGGCCGCCGTGAGCAACAAAGCGATGATGTATGAGCAGTCGCACGTCCCTAATTTAGGGTCACTGGTTCCAGGAAAGGAGAGAGTCAGTGCCATAAGACAAACACAACATCCATGCCTCGCCGTGATTCGAACTGGGACCCTGTCTCGGACGAATGGTCAGCAGCCAGGACCTAGAACTGCGCCACCGTTGCTTCCCAGTGTCCTTGGTATCTCCTTGCCCATGCAAATCAATGGTAAAACAGATTTGGAAAAGCAACTGTTGGTCCAAAACTTCCGAACTTCCTTTCCATGATACAGTGCGAGGTGCATAAGCCTTTCCAGTGCGCCCCCACCAAGACCTCAGCTGGGAGCTGAAACGATGGCGTAGCCTCACTTCCCCTAATTCGTTTGCCCTAATTCCTGTTTGCTCTAATCACGTTTATCCCAATCGCGTTTCCCGAAATCGTTTTTACCCGAATTCCCGTTTCTCCTAATTTCGTTTGCCCTAATCTCGTTTCCCCCTAAATCTCGTTTCTTCTAAATCACGTTTGCCCTAAACACGTTTACCCCAATCGCGTTTCCCGAAATCGCTTTTACCAGAATTCCTATTTCCGCTAATTTTCGTTTGCCGTAATCTCGTTTCCCCCTAATTCACGTTTGCCCTTAAAACGTTTGCCCCAATCGCGCTTCCCCAAAATCGCTTTTACCGGAATTCCCATTTCACCTAATTTCGTTTACCCTAATCTCGTTTCCCCTAAATCTCGTTTCCCATAATTCACGTTGGCACTAAACACGTTTGCCCGTATCAAGTTTTCCCTAATTCGCGTTTGCTTAATTTTTGCTAACCGAAATAAAACGGTAGGTCTTGTTGATACCTCAAGAGAATTATTCTTTCCCTGGTTGTTGATGATGTCGACCACTATGCCAGCAAAAGTGTAAAGAAGTGCACGTAATTAGTACCATTATGCAGATAGTCCTTAACGCAGCGATTGTACCCGTCACTCCTCACAGATAAAGTATTCCTCCCTCACAGATAAAGTACTACATCGCGCTAAACTTTTATTAAAGCAAGAAATAGTATTGTAATGCGTTCGTTGGAATTGTGAACGCAGAAGGCCCACTTTTTAATAGTTCTTAGCATACAAGACCCCCTTCCCCCTCTGTATCAGTCTAAGCATTAACCGTGGAAATGCCTTTTGCTAATTCAGTACCACCTTAATAGTAGACGTCAGTCTGTCCAGCTTGAATGTTTTCCCACTTACCACCATTACTGATTGGGTGTAGGTGGTAGGCGAACTGGCCACAAAAAAATTAAGGGGTTGTATAAAAAATGCGTTTTCGACCGCTTCGTGGCCACGCCCCCTAAGGTTAAGGTTATCTGAATAACACAAAGTTCCTGTAATGTCGTATTTTCTTTAACTGCGATGCTTAATGTATTTATTTATAAAAAAATGTTTATAATCTACAACTCATCAAAAGAATTTCACGGTTTAAAACCTACAGCAGAATAAATTCTCTGCAAACGCAGGAAGTATGTCCGGAGGGGGAGGAAAGGCTTAATACCAATAATATAAAACATAAAGAATTTCTGGTCCGATCCAGAGTTTTCAACGTTTGCGAATTACAACTTTGCAAATTATCTGATGACTCGTGCAAACGCAAACGGAAACCCGTCGACGGGGGAAGGAGGGAGGCTTAATACTGAAAAATTTGTAGCCCAATCGGTAGATTTCCGGCGTTAACACACTACAAGCCAAAAGTTCTCTTCGGGCATGTGCTAACGCAGGAAACCTAGGGGGAAGGAGGGCTTAATACCAAAAATATAAAATTATAAAGAATTTGCAGCCCAATTGAGAGATTTTCGGCGTTTACACAGTACAGCTCAACAAATTCTCTCTAGGCATGTGCTAACGCAAGAAACCTGTTTGGGGGCTTAGCCCCCTCCCCGACAGATTTCCTGCACGTTCCGTCAGATTATTTGTTTAGCTGCAGTGTGTAAATTCTGAAATTTTACGGATCGGAACAGAAATTCTATATATTTTATATTTTCGGCATTACCCCACCCCCCTCCCTACTCTCCCTCCGACGGACAGATTTCCTGCGGTAGCAGAAGCCAGCAGAAATTTGTAGAGTTGTAGTTCGTAAACGCTGAAAATCTCCGGATCAGATCAGAAGTCCTTTATATTTTATATTTTCGGCATTAACCCCAACCCCGACAGTTTTGCTATGGTAGCAGGAGCCCGCAGAAATTTGTAGAGTTGCAGTTCACAAACGATGAAAATCTCCGGATCGGGCCAGACATTTTTTGTATTTTATATTTTCGGCATTACCCCTTCCCCCCGACAGGTTTCCTCCATTAGCATATGCCCGCAGGATGTTTCTCTCACGGACAGTTCATACGTCGGCTTATCGAGAACCGGCAGTTCAGACAATCAATTTATTTTGATAACGACTGGAAACGAGACAAAGAATGTTATACACAGTCACATTATTGTGACCGCCTCCTAATTATGACGTCAACAACGCGTACCCAATGAAAGAAGGCACGTGTCGTGAGCTGGCTTGGAGGGTATATCATATGTGCTGTAGGCATTCTGAAAACATATCACTCGTTGCTGTCATGGATAAAAGGAACGTTTATCAGATTTTCAAAAAATGATCATTATCCGCTTTCGGGCCAATGGTGGCAGTATTTCTCAAACAGCGCAGTTTATGAACCGCTCGCGTGCTGCTGTGGTTAAAGTGTATCGTGATTGGAGAAAAGGCACCGTTGCGAATAACAGACGTGGAAAGTGCGAAGCAACGCGTGCCATTGATGTCCCAGGTGAACGTCGGCTTCGAAGGTGTGTGAAGTCCGATCGACACGTTACATTGGAGCAGTTCACTGGCCCAATGAACTAGGGGGCTACCAGAAGTGTCTCTAAAACGACAGTTCAGAGAACCCTGCTGCGTATGGGGCTCCAAGGCAGACGGATGGTCACTGCTCCTATGCTAACAAAGATGCATTGGCAGTAAAGGCTTGAATTTACACGGCAGCATCAGAATTGGACCTCTGCTGATTGTCAAAGGATTGTCTTCTCCGATGAATCATGTTTTCTACTTCATCGAAATGATGGGCGTTGGCATATAAGGCAAGAAATATTGGAGAACAAACACTCTTCAACAGTTTCTGGAAGAACACAAGTTGGTGAGGGCAGCATTAAGGTTTGGGGAATGTTTTCGTGGCATTCGCTGGGTCCACTCATACCTGTGGAAGGCACTATGGGCCGAATTCGTTATGAATCCATCCTTGCAGACCACGTACACCCATACATGCTGACTGTCTTCCCTGGGACGGTTGAGATCTTCCAGCACGACAATGCGACGTGTCACACAGCTAGAAATGTCCGAGAGTAGTTGGAACAGCACGATGAAGACTTCAATGTACTTTCCTGGCCACCTAATTTCTCAGAATTTATCCTAATTAAGCATTAGTGGGACCACCTCGATCGTGTTGTTTGCTTTATGGATCCTCCACCACGCTCCCTCCAGCAGCTGTCAGACGTACTGCAATCAGCATGGCTCCACATACCGGTGAACACCTTCCAGCACCTTATTGAGTTACTCCCAGCCCATCTAGCTGCTGTCCGCGATGCACACGGCGATTACTCTGGATATTAGCTGGTGGTCACAATAATGTGACTCGACATTATGAATTATTTTCAAAAAATCAAATTAAAATTATGTACTTAAATTTATGTAAAAATTAATTATAATTTTCTTTTTCCTGAAAAACTAACTGCCGACCATCTAACCTTCTGGCCAATTTCCTCCATAGGTTGCTATGAAATTCAACTACAGTTCTTCTTGATGGATCGGATTACACGTATCATCATAGCCATGTTTTTCAGTGATATGAGATAACTATTGCCCCCTCCAAGAGAGAAGCTCTAATATGTCTGTAGTCTGACAAAACTTTTTTACTGGTAAAGTGGACTTGTGTAAACTGACAGATAGGAAGATGACTTTTTTTGGATTATTTGCAGCGTCAACTGAACGAATGCTTTACAGATTTTTTTTTGTTTTAATTTTATATGAGGCTTAAGTTTTATGAAATCCTTAATTTACGGGAAAAGAGAGAATGGTGTTGATGAAGGTATTTATTTCATGTAAAAATGAACAAAAATTCATAAATATTCTCGTACAAGAGGAGGCAAATGCCCTTGGCGCGTTCTTGTTTGGATGGAGAGTTTTTGGAAGAAACAATACAATTTTTAAGAGCAGTATGCCATTATGTCTCAAAAAAGAGACGTGGAACTTAGCTAAAATAACAAACACTGCAGATAACTGAAAGAAGCATGGAGAGATGCATGCTTGGGGGTAATCAAGAGAGGCGAGAAGAGGAACTCAGGGATAAGGAGAATGACAAGAGTAGAAGGCATCACGATTAGGGTGAAATCCCTGAAAAGGCAATCGGCTGAACATGTTGCCAGAAGAATGGACTACCGATGGACAACCGGAATTCTAGACTGGATTCCAATGGACAGGAAAAGACTCAAAAGAAGACCACATAAGAGATGGGTAAATGAAATTCGAAAACACGCGGTAGTGACATGGAGGAGACTGGGGCAAGACAGACCGTTGTGGAAGAAACTTGGAGAGATCTTCATCCAGCAGTGGATTGATAATGGGTGATGATGATGATTAAATATACATACATTTTCATGAATTTGACGATCAAAAAATTATATATGTTACAGAACGATTTTTTCCCCTGAAATTTGGACGATAAAAGAAACATTTTGTTTCGCTTAAAGAGAATCAGGACAAACATGAATTAGGAAAAACATAGATTTAGGAAAACGCGAATCAAGGTAAAGGAGAGTTAGAGCAAACTTGATACAGGAAACGTTTTAAGGGGAAACTTTGACACGGACAAACGTGTTTAGGGTAAACCTAAATTAGGGAAAAGGTGATTAGGGAAAACGAAATTAGGGGAAATGGGATTGGGGTAAACATGTTTAGGGCAAACGTGAATTATGGAAAACGGGAATTAAGAGAAACAGATTAAGGAAAACGGGTGTTCACCGAAAAGATGATGTTGTGCGTAATGAAAAAGCCTTTCGAAAAATGTTGAAGCAGTGCAAGGTGAACAAGCCTTTTCAAAAAGATATTGGAGTAGAATTAGTTTTTCCAACGTGCATTACGAGGTGAAGAAGCCTTTTCCAAAGATATTGGAGTAGAATTAGTTTTTCCATGATACAGTACGAGGTGAAGAAGCCTTTTCCAAAGATATTGTAGTAGCATAGACTGGCAAACGTAATGCTAGCGGTTCTGAAACGACGGAGACCAATTGAACATGTAGCATAATGACCCACCGTGCAATGGGCTATGAGGGCTATAAGCATGATGCTGGAATCTGAGGTCGGTGTTTATAAGTTGACGATTCGACAAATTTTAGTGCAAGATTAGGGGAAAGAAAAAAGTTTGTTTTCTTTTTGTTCCACATGCTTTGTCAGACGACCAGAAACAAGCCCGAACTGAGACGCAAAAGACATCCTGTAGACTACAGAAGCAATGCAAATTTTTCTCCAGAGCTTTGTGTTACGTGACGAGACAGGGTATTTTCGTTATGATCCTGAAACGAAGCGTCAGAGTGCTTAGTAGAAGTCGCCACAGTCACCCAAAGGAAAGAACATCAGGTTACAGAAATCCAAAGTCAAGACAATGCTTGTGTGCTTTAGCGACAGCAAAGGAATTCTGCATCACGAGTTCATTTCTAAAGTCATATTGTCACGGGCAATGCTTACTCATCCATTTCGGAACGATTGTGGAAGAAAAATGCCCGTGCCAATGCTCAGTACTAAAACGGGCAATGGTACTTAGGCCTAGCACGAACAATCTACTATAATGCCCCAGGGCACAGAGCAGTCAGAGTACAGCAATTTCTGGCACAAAAACAAGTGTGTGTGTGTGTGTACTCAACCATCCGCCCTATTCTCCAGATTTGTCACCGTGTCATTACTTTCTATTCCCTAAATTAAAGCTGCTTTTAAAAGGAAACGTTTTTTCAAGACATTGAAGACAATGAAATTTGCGCGCCTAGAAGAAAACACGATACAACCGCGAACCTTTTCAAATAGCTAGAGTGCTTGCTGGTATGCAAATGATCCACGATTTGTGCGAGTGCGCATGACCGCACTCCCTGGGGTGGCGCTACAAGCGCGAACCTGCAACCATATAAACCGGCGTGTAGTCGATGCTCAATGAAAGCGAAAAGCACTGACCCAATGTAAGCAAGAGCACAGAGTGACAAGAGTGTCGGGTAGCCGCCAGAGGCGTCGATTGACGCAACTAACGGACTTTGAGAGAGGCTGGATCATCGGGCTAAAAATCACAGGGTTCTCGGCGCGCCGTACAGCATTCCATGTGGATCGTTCTGACCACACCGTCCGACTGTGCTGGACGCAGTGGACACGTGACGGCACCGCCACATGGCGGAGCGGCTCCGGATGGACCAGGAGGACCACCGGTAGAGGGGATCGACGGATCGTACGACAGGCACGAATGGATCCCACGGGGACTCGGTGCACTATACAGGCAGATGTAGCGGTTCCTGTGTGCTCACGAACCATTTCCTGACGCCTCGCTGAAGTGAATCTGCGATCCCAGCGTCCTTTACGTGTGCTGCCATTAACACCGGAATATCGCCGGCTCCGTGAGCAGTGGTGCCAGGCCAGAGAGACGTGGAAGGTTTTTGACTGGCGACGTGTGGTGCTTAGCGATGAGTGCCGTTTCGTTTTGGGGACAGATTGTCATCGCGTCCGGGTATGGAGGCCTCCGGGTCAACGGCACAATCCCAACCTCGCTATCGAGCGCCACCAATTCCCCACTGCAGGCATTATGGTGCGGGGAGCCATTGCCTACGGTAGCTGATCAATTCTAGTAGTGGTACGTAGACCATTGACAGGCCAGCGGTATGTGTATGAGATCCTACGGCCCCATGTGCTCCAATTCCTGGCCGGGATTCCAGGTGCGCTATAGCAGCAGGATAATGCCGGCCCGCACACGGCTCGGGTTGTTCAGGACTGCCTACGTCATGTCCAGGCACTTCTATGCCATTCCCGCTCGCCAAGCATGCCCCCTATCGAGCATGTGTGGGACCAGTTGAGACGCACTATCCGGGATTTACAGCACACGCTCCAACACGTGTGGGCGAGTTTTGCGCAAGACTACATGAAGCGTCTGTTCGCCTCCATGCCGGACCGTATTGCAGCATTTATCGCCATACGAGGCGATGCGACATGCTATTGAATATGACTGGACTGAGTGCCGCAGAACCCTCTGTAATTGCCATTCAGCTCTATTTTTGCCATCATGTGTATCATTTATCTGTATCATTACGTCCATAAAATTTCAGTTCAATCCGATGCTTCCTTCTTGTTGCGAAAATTTTATTGTCAGTGAGTGTACAAAGAACTGAGACATCAGCTCTTCATTCCATACTTTCAAGAAGTTGAGAAACATTGCTTATTGTGATACTATTCTGTACAAATGATGGCTTTATGGATGTCCTTTTATGTTTTTGTCTGGTTTGTTAAGACTGTGTGTGTGCAATATGCAGGAGAAAATGTATCTTCCCAATCCTTAAAGTGGGATCAGCTGGTTAACAGGACTGTGGATTATTCCAACACCGACAGCAATAGCGCAGCATTTGCCGGCGATGAATGGAGAGGAAACTGCAAGTTAACCAAACATAAGAGTTTCTGTGACTGTGATGATGCGAATCTTGCACATTTATATTCGGATGAATACGTAATGACTAATGACACTATATATGTAGAGTTCCTGAACGGGACTTTAAATGATTCTTTCTATGAAGTCGTTTACATATGCTTTCCAGATGAGCAGAAACCACCTCCTTTCAAAAAACATCATTGTATTGTGTAATCATTACTGGTATGGGAATATCAATAGCATGGCTGTTTTCCTTCTGCAAGTCCTTCCTTCATTGGCTGGTCGAGCCATTCCTTATACACTGAGTGGCCACTTTATTATGACCACCTGACAGTTTTAAGCAATGAGCTATGGCTGTATGTTGTTGCCGCCAGAGGGCGAGGCTAGTATTAAAAAGGAAAGCTTAGTGCTTGCGACAGTAGTAGTAGTGATTTTTGGGGGAAGAGATGGGTAAAAAATGCGATTTGACAGACTTTCAATGTGGGATGATTGTAGGAGCTCGTAGCCATAGAGCGAGTATCACCAAAACCGCCGGATTCGTGAAATGTTCCAGAGCAGCTGTTGTTTAAGTGTTTAAAGACTGGACTGTCAGACAAAAAACTGGATTTCTACGTGCAACGTGTGGTTGTCATCGACTAGTGACTTCTCGGGCAGAACGAAGAGTGTCCAGACTGGTAACAGACAACAGAAGGGCAACAGTGCAGCAAAATACACAATATCTTAATCAAGGATCCGCTCAAATGATCTCTGCGCGCACTGTTCGACGTACACTGCATCGGATGGGATATGGCAGCCGAAGGCCTGTTCGAACACCTTTTCTGTCTGCAGTTAACAAGAGAAAACGTCTCTAGTTTGCACAGAAGCACACGGATTGGACAGTCGATAATTGGAAACAAATTATGTGCTCCGATGAATCACGTTTTCAGTTGCACCATGCCGATGACCGAGTGAGAATTTGGCGGAAACAGCACGAAAGCAGGGACCCCAAATGCATTGCTACAACCCTTCAAGCTGGTGGAGGCAACGTTATGGTTTGGGGAATGTTTTCCTGGCATGCTTTGGGCCCTTTAATTCGTGTTGATCAACGTCTGACTGGCACATCATATCTAAACATCGTTTGCGGACCAAGTGCATTCTGTCATGTGGATGATTTATCCCAATAGCAATGGCTACTTTTAACAAGATAATGCGTCCTGCCATAGTGCTCGTATTGTACAGGATTGGTTTCAGGAACATGCCGGTGAGTTTACTTTGCTTAGGTGGCCCCCACGACCTCCAGATCTCAACACCATTGAAAATTTGTGGGATGAAGTTGAACGAGCCATCAGACAGCTGGATACACAACCCTGCAATCTCACACTCCTGGAAAGTACTATTCATCAAGCATGGTCTCAGATTTCACAAACCACCTATCAACATCTCGTGGAGTCCATGCCACGAAGAATCGACGCAGTTTTAAAGGCAAAAGGTGGCCCAATGAAGTACTGAGTGGGTGGTTATAATAAAGTGGCCACTCAGTGTATTAATGCAAGAGGAACGTACTTAGAGTAAAATACAGTATATGCACGCAAGTTTTCCTGCTTTCCTATTTAAAAAATCTGTTCCATTACTTAATTGCCGCGCTGTGTACGTCAAAACGTGATTCATTAGAACTGGTGTACTTTAATCCAGTTCTCATAGTACCAGTATTGGTGCTCCCGTGCTTACGGGAGTCGAGTTCATCGGGTTTTAGCAGACACGAGTGACATTCGAAGGGAACGTCTGCTGTTACAACACATTTTCGCCAATGATAGGACTACGGTGTATGCTGAAAATTTCCATTCGCGGTTACTTGATGCAGTAGAGCTCGCCTGTTCACTCGTACAATCCTCCAAAAACACTGTTGTCCTCCAATATCATCCATTCATTTGATCCCCGACGAAGACCTCTGACTGCTTGTTTCGCTGTATGTTCACCACTCACTGTACGTACATCCTCGATGCAGTTTTTCATGCATAGCCGTAAAGTTTTGCCGCTTCTGAGATGGTTGCACCTATCAGCCTATCGCCCACTATCATGCCTCTTTCAAAGGTCATTTAAATAGTGAGTCTTTCCCATGTTGCCGCTATCCACGCTTCGTTCACGTCTATATCCTTTCTAGTGAGCTCTTAATAAAACCTTCTGAACGTCGTAGTAGCATAAGAAAGTGGTGATGGTACGTTTCTTATTGTTATTCGGTTTTCTAATAATTTTCTATATCAATATGTATATTTGGTATTTATAAATGCTGGGAACACTTTCAGTGATTTATTGAACAAAGACTACGAAGACTAAGGAAGATATCGGAGTCATACACATTCCTTGTGAAAGGGAAAATGTCCAAGTTCATTTTTTTACATCACATCACTTCACAACAAGTCACGTGGGAACCACGTGTGACACGGCAAATGTCCACAGAGTAATCGAACACTTACCATACCCTGTCCAGCATATCCTGCGTGTAACGGTGGCGGTTGCATTTTCCATTCTCTATTTTAGTTCAAGAACGCAACGTGACAAAAGTGGTACATGAATACGATCCTCTATTTAGCCCCACAAGAAAATACAGACGACACGAATGGTCATGGGATAAAAAATGGCCGTCTTATGCACGATGAAAATATCTACACTGACGGAAAGTGAAAAAAGAACACCAAGAAGGAGACGTCTGATACCAACGAAATTTATACAGCATAATAACGGAATACAGAGGATAACGTGATCAAAACATTATGGCAGAATACAGCTGTATTTACTGGTAAACTGAAAAATAACATTTCCATGTAACATGGTTAGTACGAGGTTGAACCGCCATGAACTGCGTCACACTGTGCAATTCTGCCATGGAGTCTGTCGTACAGATGTTGGATGTAAGTTTGGGGTATTGAGTTCCAAGCATCCTCAACCTGGACGCGTAAATCGGGGATGGTCGTGGCTGGCCGTGGAGACCGGATAAGTCGTTGTCCCATAAAATCCCACACGTGCTCAATGGCGGACAAATCCGGTGAACGTGCAGGACATGGAAGTTGTCTCATACCCTGAAGTGCATATTCCGTTGCACGTGCCGTGTGTGGGCGTGCGTTATCTTGCTGGAAAACACCACGATGGACCGACCTTACAAATGGCACAACAACGGGCTGAATGATGTTGTTGATGTAGGAGGTGCTGTTTAACGTACCCGGTACTAACACTAGTTGTGTACGGGAGTGATAGCTGATCGCTCCCCACATCAGGAGACCAGGTGTAGGCCCTGTGTGTCGCTAGCGGATGCAAGAAGGGTGGAGACGCTCCCCTGTGCGTCTGCGAACACGCATACGGCCATCGGAGGCACCCAAGCAGTATCTGCTTTCATCGCTGAACACGACAGATCGCCATTGCGATCTCCAGTGCAGACGTTGGCTACACCACTGCAGCCGTTCCTGACGGTGGGCTGGAGTCAGAGGTACACATGTCAGAGGTACACATGCCAGAGGCACACGTGCACGTAGTCCTGCATCCAGTAGACGGTTGCGGATTCTTCGCACAGTCACCTCAGGTGCAACGGCAGCTCGGATTCGCGTCACAGTGGATGTTCTGCTTGAGAACGCCGCTCTTCTTATGCGTCGATCGGTCCGCTCATCAGTCCGTCTGTAACTCTCGATTCCACGTCTTCTCGTGTGGGAATGTTCCTCGGACCATCTACGCCACCATCGTACCACCATTGATACTTCCCGTCCAATTCGCTCCGTAATACGACGGTACGACCACCCGGTCTCGCGGAGTCCGACTAGACGACCACGTTCATAGTCCGATAACTGCTGAAATCGTACACGTCTTCCATGTCCAGGCATTGCAGCTTCTTCAGGGTCTTCGCACGTGTCCGTACGCCGACGATTGATTACATTCACTTCGCTGTACTCCTTAAATACCACCGACGATAATTTGCATATTATGCCGTGCTGTGGCGTAAGCGCTCACCGGTTGGTAACGAAATTAACATCACACCTACGTAAACTCGACCCCATTAACGTATGTAAATTTCATGATCGTCCGCTAATTCCTTCTTGGTGTTCTTTTTTCACTTTCCGCCAGTGTATAAAAGATAAAAAAGAACTGATGTTCCTGTACACACCAAAAGTGGTGAAAATAATCTAAATGACAGATTAAAACAACGTAAGATCTTTCGATCCCTCTTGGGATCATCCCCAGATATGCTCGTAAATTAGTGATTCTGACAATTAAATAACAGAAAGACAGAGTGTCAGGATTCAATCTGTGCGTGCTTGGGAGACCCAGATCGCCGAGTGGGTGGCAATGTTATCTGGTATTAAGGTATTCTCAAGGTGATGTCATTCTGAGTATTATCTGATTTCTTTGGCAGGATATTTTTCCAAGGATTGGAAATATTCATTGGTAGATAGTAGTTGCGACATTGATGACCCTAGATGAATATCATCAAACTCTAAACAAAAAACAACGAGGTTTTGTTCCATGGTGCTGTAACTTCCTGCCAAACTGGATAATAAGAACCTTTGTTTGTAGGGCATGATAGTGCAGTCTTATTGCTTCCAGTTCTGGTGTCATATATACGTATGTTATTTCACTCTGATATCTAAAGTCCTCTGAATCGAATGGCTGCAAGTTTATCCTATGTAAGTGAGAGGTGGGTCCTCTGGCTCAATACCGTAAAGAGGTGTGCTATATACTTCATGACGGGATCGTTATTTGATTTGATCACTGTCGTTGCGAATAAGGGAATAGATATTTGATGTTCTCAGGCCAATATCGATTTTATGACTGTGACATAAATTTTTCATAGTTCGAGTAACGTGCGGGCAGCACATGGGCCCAACAAATTTCTTAGTCCTAATTTCTCCCTCGAGGGTGGACATGGTTCAGTTTCAAAGTCTTTTATAAACCGAATCCACCAAATAATCTTCATAGCCATGGTTCCTGGCGATTTGACTGATTTTTGCAATGTCTTGTTTTTTCAATTGGTTACTGTAGGAGTGTGTGAAGTCTCGTTGTATCATGAATCGAATGGCTGCAAGTTTATGATTTAAAGGGTGCATAGAGTTGTAAAGAATGATGCTTGGGACAGACATAGGCTTCCGGTAAACTGAGGTTTGAATAGTATGCTTTGTACAGTTTCTGGTTAGTAAGATGTCCAAAAATGGTAAGACTCCTTCAGATTCCAGTTCCAACACTGATAGATTTAGTGAAGACATGAAATCCTTAAAGTTCAGTAATTTTTCATCAGTATCCAACCAAAAAAACAAAATGTCGTAGAGTTACCTCAAATATAGACCCAGGTATTCAGGTAAAAGGTTCAATGCCAGGTGCTCTAGATGTTGCATAAATATATCGGCTAAGAGTAGTGATAATGGGGATCCCATTTGTACCCCCTGTCTTTGCTTGCAAATGATTTTGTCGAAGCTGAAGTATGATCGATTTTGAATAAGTCTTAAGGCACCAAGAATTGCGATGATATCAGAAAGAGGCATGTCTAATTCTTTCAGTTTGTCTTCAGTTAAAGAGAGAACTAGAGGTACAGACACACTAGGGTATACGGCCGCAACGTCCAATGAGTCCAATGATGCCTTTACTACAGAAGGTTTGAATCCTCCATAAGGCTTCCTTCGAGCTAAAAAAAGGATTACCCTGAGTTAGGGTAAGGGATTTAAGGAATGAAGCCAAGGCTCTTTCAAGAGGAAGGGTTGTATTCGAATGGCCCGATACCAATGGTCTCATGGGTTGGTTTTCTTTATGTGTCTTTAAGGGTCCGAATAATTCAGGAAGTTTATACCCATTTGGTGGATGCATGTGATAGAAGATGGTGGAGGGGAGAGATCCAGTGCTGAGTGCTGTTACCGTGCAATTTGTTGGGTCACGGGTGACAGTATCATGTGGGATTTCCTGAATAGCAGTCTCCATTTTTTTATGTACGTAGGTTTGTACAGAATGACTACCTGGCCTGTTTTATCGGTTGAAATTATGGCCAGGTTTGGATCCCTGCGTAATTTCCTCAATTAAGCACGATCAACTTTAAGCGACGGATCATCAGATTGTCTGCGCCTCCGCAATGCCTTAATAATCTCAAATTTAGCCACATCTTGATCGGTTACCGGGAGGTGTAGAATGATATAATGTGGGATGAAAGTCAGTGGGGGGGTGGTAGGTGGATATGAAAACTTCAGCCCACTGTTCAAGGCAAGTAGTTGAATTTGGTTAAGCTAGACGCTGCTCAAATTTATTAAAAATGGCTGAGAGGTATTTAGGCCGGCTTTGGATAGGGGCTGGATTTGTCTTGTCCGCCACTAGATTCCAAAGTTTGGGAATGAATTTGCTCTAAAGTTGCTTGTCTTATTTCAGAATATTAGCATGAAGCACAACAAGGCAATGGTCAAGCAAACAACAGGGTGTAGTTCTGGCCAACGAAAGGAAGTAATTGTATGAGCGTCTGTTTAAGAAATCGATGAAGACCCTCTTTAATCGGATCTCAGAAAAGAGGCGATTTTTGTCTGCAGTTTGTAGAATTTTATGATCA
The DNA here is from genome assembly GCA_039090855.1 of Macrothele yani. Taxonomy (NCBI): domain Eukaryota; kingdom Metazoa; phylum Arthropoda; class Arachnida; order Araneae; family Macrothelidae; genus Macrothele; species Macrothele yani. The sequence continues at coordinate 132,661,403 of CM077010.1, read as the reverse complement.
GGTCTCGAGCGGGGATTGACTCACAAAGTTAAGAATTTCGGAGTAACTTCCACTTCAATAAGAATTCAAGATTTGTCTCTTGTGCACACAGTTTTTAACGAAATCCCGAGAAGATCGTGAAAGCTCTGTCCATGTTGCAGAGGTCGCAAAAGAACACAATGTGTGAGTAACAAATATCCTCTGGGCACCAAATATTTGCTTGAAGGTTAAAATAGATGAAAGTTCCTGCTTAGTTAGTCATGGAATAAAAGATTGCCGTCTAATGCACGATTAAAATAACTATAAAAGTTAAAAAAATAATTCATGTTCCTGTACACACCAAAAGTAGTGAAAATCATTTAAATGACAGATTAAAACAACATAAGATCTATCGATCCCTCTTGGGATCATCCTCAGAGGAGTTCGAAGGAAGCCTTATCGAGGATTCAACCCTTCTGTAGTCTTCATTATGGCCTCAGTGGACGTTGCGGCCCTCTACCCTAGTGTGTCTGTACCTCTAGTTCACTCTTTAATTAAAGACAAACTGAATTAATTAGACACGCCTCTTTCTGAGATCATCACAATCCTTGGTGCCCTAAGACTTATTCAAAATCGATCATACTTCAGCTTCGACAACATCATTTACAGGCAAAGAGAGGGGGTCACAATGGGTTCCCCACTATCACCAATTTAGCCGAGATATTTATGCAACATCTAGAGCACTTGGCATTGAACCTTTTACCTGAATACTTGGGTCTATATTTGAGGTATGTCGATGATATTTTGGTTTTTTGGTTGGGTACTGACAAAAAATTACTGAAGTTTAAGGATTCCATGTCTTCATTAAATCCATTAGTGTTGGAACTGGAATCTGAAGGAGTCTTGCCATTTTTGGACATCTTACTAATCAGAAACTGCACAAATCATACCATTCAAACCTCAGTTTATAGGAAGCCTATGTCTGTCCCAAGCATCATTCCTTACAACTCTATGCACCCTTTAAATCATAAATGTGCAGCCATTCGATTCATGATACAACGAGACTTCACACACTCCTCCAGTAACCAATTGAAAAAACAAGACATTGCAAAAATCAGTCAAATCGCCAGGAACCATGGCTATGAAGATTATTTGGTGGATTCGGTTTATAAAAGACTTTGAAACTGAACCATGTCCACCCTCGAGGGAGAAATTAGGACTAAGAAATTTGTTGGGCCCATGTGCTGCCCGCACGTTACTCGAACTATGAAAAATTTATGTCACCGTCATAAAATCGATATTGGCCTGAGAACATCAAATATCTATTCCCTTATTCGCAACGACCGTGATCAAATCAAACAAGGATCCCCTCATGGAGTATATAGCACACCTCTTTACGGTATTGAGCCAGAGGACCCACCTCTAACTTACATAGGATCCACCCAGAGGACTTTAGATATCAGAGTGAAAGAACATACGTATATATGACACCAAAACTGAAAACAATGCGACTGCATTTTCACGCCTTACAAGCAAAGGTTCTTATTATCCAGCTTGGCAGGAAGCTTCCATCGTTACAACAGCATGGAACAAAACTCCGTTGCTTTTTGCGGAGAGTTTGATAATATTCATCAAGGATAATCAATGTTGCAACGACTATCTACCAATGAATAATCCGCAATCTTTGGAAAAATATCCTGCCAAAGGAATCAGATAATACTCAGAATGACAATACCTTGAGAATACCTTAATTCCAGATGACATAGCCACGCACTCGGCGACCCGGGCAGCCCCGTGAATAACCCAGGCATGCGCAGTGAACGCACAGATTGAATCCTAATACTCTGTCTTTTTGTTATTTAAAGGTCGGAATCACCAATTCACGAGCACATCTGAGGATGATCCCAAAAGGGATCGAAAGATCTTATGTTATTTTAATCTGTCATTTAGGTTATTTTGGTGTGTACTGGAACATCAGTTCTTTTTTAACTTTTATAGTTATTTTAATCGTGCATAAGACAGCAATCTTTTATCCCATGACTAACTAAGCACGAACTTTCGTCTATTTTATGGGACGTAGGGTTTTGAAGAGTATTTCTCTAAATGGCCCTTTAATAAACGTTCGTCCCTTCCTCCAGCACGTTCGATGCAGCGCTTGTGCATCTCGGTGTTAAGGCATACCCCAAGTGGTCTTTATGGAAGTGGGGATGGGCCCCGTGTTGCTGGAAAATAAAGTCATCACTATCTTCCTGAACTTGAAACTTTCTCTCTCATTCGTTTGACATTATCAAGAGTAACATACTCCGCCGGCCAGTGCTCTTTCCCGAATACAAGCAATTCGTCTTTACCATTTGCTGAAACCACTTGGTTGGTGACTCTTTACCGTAGTCTGCTCGAAATTTTCTTTGAATGTTTCCTGCGCACTTGTTACCAAATAGTGGGAAAATGCCTTTTAGGGACCAGAAGCCGCCATCGTTCAACAAGGCTATGCGTGCAGTAGGAGTATGACAGGTAACGCCAACTCGCGGTGAATGAGGGAAATACACTCTACGGCAAAGACCAAGCAAACGGAGAAACTTTCATGTTAGCGCTTTCATGTGGTATAGATAATTAAACGTTATCTCTCTTACTCCACGTGCAATGAATTATTAAGAGTTCCCACCATTTATAAACACATTGTATATAGTTATGCTTATAATAAAATATTGAAAACTATGCTTTTCATTTTTCCTATAGGTTTCAATTCTAAAAAAACAATGGGCCACTTCAGAAATAAAAGCTGCTTCCGTTATTATTTCACTGGCTAGAAATCCAAGCTCACACTAAAAGCTACCAGGAGAGGGTACTCTGCTCTTCCAGCGCCGACATTCCGTTTCTGAAGACGTAATAGAAGTTGCCATGCGCTGCAAATTTTAATCTGAAAGCCTGCTGATTTTCCAGAACAGGAAATATTACTATCACACAAAATATCTGCAAAGTTCTACTTCTCTAAGAAGGAATGACATTGATATTAATTAATAACTTTAATGGGCATTTATTTACAAACACAAATACCAGTAACTTATTTTTGAAATTCAAATTAAAAGAATTCCTCCCGCAGATCAAAGAAAAAATGTGCATCAAATAGCTACGTCTTATATTACTGTGACGGAAGCTGGCAAAAGTGCAATGAAAGTGAAGTGGATAAAAAAGGAACAAGTATTGACACACGTGAGATCTATAGGAAGCGAAACAGAATTCGTAGTACGTGAGAGACGGTTACCACTTTTTGTTTAAACTGAAGACACGTTAAAATAACAGACTTTTTTTTTTAACAAAGCTCATTTCCGAAATATTCATAAGAACAAGGTACAACTTTCAAGAAGTTGAGAAACATTGCTTATTGTGGTACTATTCTGCACAAATGATGGCTTTATGGATGTCCTTTTATGTTTTCATCTGGTTTGTTAAGACTGTGTGTATGCAATATGCAGGAGAAAATGTATCTTCCCAATCCTTAAAGTGGGATCAGCTGGTTAACCCGACTGTGGATTATTACAACACTGATATCAATAGCTCAGTATTTGGCGGTGATGAATGGAGAAGAAACTGCAGTTTAACCAAACATAAGAGTTTCTGTGACTGTGATGATGCGAATCTTGCACATTTACATTCGCATGAATACGTAATGACTAATGACACTATATATGTAGAGTTCCTGAACGGGACTTTAAATGATTCTTTCTATGAAGTCGTTGATGGGAACCTTTACATATGCTTTCCAGATGAGGAGAAACCACCTCCTTTCATAAAAACAGCATTGTATTATGTAATCATTTCTGGTATGGGAATATCAATAGCAGGGCTGTTTATCCACTTGATTTATTTTGTCATTGTTCCAAAGGCGAGAAACATGCCAGGTTACTACCTTGCAAGCCTGTGTTTGTCTCTGTTGATAGGACATCTGTCTTACCTAATCGGATTTGAAGACGCTGTTTCTTCACGTCCAATGGCTTGCATAGCATCAGCTTTGATTGCCCATTTCTTCATATTATCCTCTCTCATGTGGATGAACACAATAGCTTTTACCATCTGTAGGGATGTTTTTCACGCCACTTCGAAGCTGAAGGCCCCGCAGACAAACGTCAGTGTTAAACAATTCTGCATATTTGGAGTATACTCTTGGGGATTATCTTTTGTGTTTAGCGCTGCAGCACTCATTTGCGACAATGTTGAGGGAGTACCAGAAAGGTACAAACCTCGCTTTGCTCACAATGGTGGGTGTTGGTTCAATCAATTGCCTGCATTATTGGCTTTCTTCTTATATCCCGGGCTCATAATTACCGTTTTAAATGCCATTTTATTTAGTTTGAGCGTTTACAGGATTTGCGCGCATCGAATGGAAAATAGCAGTCCTAAACGAAACAGGACAAAGAAGTATTTAGTACTGTTTTCTAAACTGGCGTTGGTGACGGGCGCTCTTTGGTTATCAGCATTTGTCGCGTTTATCACTGATAACATCGTGTTCTGGTACATATTTGGAATTTTAAACGCCCTTCAAGGGCTTTTCATTTCGTTGGCCTTCACGAACGTTGGCAAATTTAAAAGGTATTTATTTTCTAAGTTGAACACGTCGAGCTATGAATCTTCTTCATCAAGTTTGAGGAGAACCAGTACTGTGGTAATGTTTTTCCGATCACTTAGCAGAAACTCCACTTTCAGACGTAGTGGTTAGTTAAATCAAAATTTTGAGGGACAACTACGTTTCTTAATTTCGATGAACAATTTGAAACTGCAATATGTTTTCTTTTCTTGTTCATAATTTTCGGACGTATATATAAATTTCTTGGTAACTGCCACATGCTCTCCCTCTGCGAAAGGAAAGTGTCAAATAAAATTCAATAATCATAGTTCATTTTACAGAAGACAAAGGAGATTATTATCACCGAGTTTAAGGAAATAGCATTATGTTTTCCTTGTTGAAAGTACATCAGACTGTACATAATCACAAAACGCTTATAGCATAGTATAATCCGTTTATTTACTGGCGTAAAAAGTGTATAAGCTTTCAAGAGCGAAAACTTGGCGATTCTATATATTAGGTCGTTCAAATGAAAGTGGCAATGGCAGCTCAGTGAAAAAGGACACATACAAGGCGGAAGTAGTCGAATACGATCGTTTAATAAGCAGCTTTCGTTCTGTTGCAGTCATTCTGTTTGAAAGTACACCGATGAGCTATTACATTATGACCACCAATGTAATAACCTGTAGGACCCACTTTAGCCCGCAAAACAGCGGCCACTCCGCGAGGCATCGATTCGATGTAGTGGCGATAGGTATCCTATGTATCTCGTACTATAATGTCAATAGCAGGTCTTGCATCTCCCGTACATTTCGAGATGGTTGTTTAATGCGAACCCGTGGAACCACAAATGTTCGATTGGTTTCATATCAGGGGAATTTGGAGGTCAGATCATTTAACAGAAAGTCACCAGCGTGTTCATCGAACCACTTCTTGACGATTCTGGCAGTGTGGCATGGCGCATTATCCTGTTGATGATGGCTATCATCCGTAGGGAGCACAGTTGCCATGATTGGGTGACCTTGGTCCTCAGAGATGTTCAGATACCTGACAGCTTCCAGGGATTGTGCTATTGGGATAATGGGGCCTAAAGTATCACAAGAAAACATCGCCCACAGCATAACACGGCCGCTGCCGTCCTGTTTACGTCCAACAGTGCATCCAAATGCTCGTCGGTCTACGTGACGCACCAGGAATCGTGATACGTCAGACCACGCCATTTTCTTCCAATCCTCCACGGTCCAATTCGATTATCTTGGGACCATTTTATGCGTTGTTGGCGATGACGTGCAGTGAGCATGAGGACCCAGCTGGGTCTTCAGCTACGCAATCCCATGCGCAGAAGGCTGAAAGGAACTGTGTTCTGTGACACATTGCCCTGATCATCGCTGTTGTATCTGCGGGTTATTTGTCGCACTGCGGTCGCTGCGAACAATGCACGGCCGTCTCCGCTACCCTGTGGCATCAATGAGCTGCAGACGACACACGGCTGGACGGTGGTTCGTCGTTTGGCCATATGTGCACTACTTTTGATACGTACTCACTACAGCGGCACGTGAACAACCCACAAGCTGCGCCGTTTCCGAAATTGTAGTTCCAAGGCGTACAATTTGTCCTTTATCAAACTCCGATAGCTCGGCAGCTTTTCCCATTCTGAGTCCAAACACTCTACTAACCCAAAGCCGGTCCTCGGGGTGTATATATACTGCTCTGTGAACTTCACCGTTCGGTCTCCAGGCGCGCTCATTTCTATAGGATGGGGGTGGTCATAATGAAATGCTCATCGGTGTATGGTAATGTGCAGTGCTGAAGGGAAATTCGCGCCGCTGTGAATGATGGATTCGAAGGTACGACTCCTACCAAAATTTATCGTCGGATGCAGGCTGTATACGGCGAGAAATGTGTTTCAAAACGTACCGTGTTTCGATGGGCAGACATGTTTCGACAGGGACGTGTGTCGACTGCATATGTGGCGAGGCCAAGACAAGCGAACAGGAAAATCACAGAAGAAAACATCGCGACGGTTGACGCTCACATTAAAGAGAATAGGCGAATCCCGTGCAACATCTGTGTGCTGCGTTGGAACTAAGCACAGAAACTCTGCACATAATAGTCCATGAACACTTGGCGTACAGTAAAGTGAGCGTGATGTTGGTTCGAAATTGTTGTCAACAGAACGCAAGGCTGAACAAATGTGCCTATCCTTGGAGAACTTGCTGCGATACCAGATGGAGAGTAAAAGTTCCTTGGCAGAATTGTGACCGGTGATGAAACGTTGTGTCATCACTTTGAACCAGCCACCCGTCACATGAGCTTGCGGTAGAATCACCCGTCAATTACGCAGGATCATCAGCGGAGGTAAAGTGATTCTCATCGTATTTTCTTATTACCACTGTCCAACACGGTTTGGCTGGCTACCACACGGCGCAACAGTGAATAAGGAACGATACTCCGCAACGCTCTAAAATTGGCGAGAGGCAATCAAGTCAAAATGAACGGCCTGGAACGTTAACGCAAGGTGTGGTTCTCTTGCGTGACAACGCGACGCCACATACCTCCAACGTTACACGCGCTAAACTTGCCAAAATGCAATGGGATGTCCTGCCGCGTCCGCTCTATAGCCCGGATATGTCGCCTTGCGACTATCCCATTTTTGGTTCTCTGAAAAAAATTTCTTGAAAGGACGCCGCCTTACAAAGGACGGCGAGGTCAAACAAGTAGTCATTGATTGGTTCGCCCGTCTTGATTCTTCCATCACGCCATCCGTTCACTTGCGTCAAAATGTGATGCTTGCCCAAATGTTTATGGCAATTATTTCCGGTTTTAGCTTATCCACGTAAGCTACCATATTCACTGTCACTTTCATTTTAACAAGCCAAATACCTTTAACACCAGTAAATGAACAGATTTTACTATAATAGAAGCGTTTTTGATTTTGTTTTCCTTATTTACGTTTATGATACCTAAAAAGCTACCTGAAGTGATCATCACTGATATCAATATCATATAAAGAGTTGATAAAATGAAACTTTTTTAATTTTACGTTTATCGTCGAAAACTGTGCTCTACCATGTATAAAAAACAAATGATCACATTTGCACCCTAGCGTGCTTGCGTTAGCGCTTTCACGTGTATGTAGAACTACTTTTACGTGTGGCCGGCTATCGTGGCCAATGCTAGCCCAAATACAGTTAGGAACTGGATCAAAAGGTTTCGTAATAATGTCCTGGTCTATCTGTGAGCCTCCAGATTTGTTGCACTTCATCCCGAAAATCCGTAACGTGATGCGTTCGTCTCATTTCTTTAACCGGGTGTTGTTTCATTACATCACAGATGCGATCTATCGGCAAAAGTTCCGGTGATCAGGATGGTTTGGCAAAATGGAAACGGTTTACTCATGCTATTCAGCAAGCTGCATCTGGCATTATAGCTGAGAAATATGACGTTTGATACCCTCTGAAGAACCCCGGGAAGGAGCATGCTTTCCAGATATTCCTGGGCAGTTTAAACCTCGCGCGATGACAATGAGGCATGATTTTTTTTGTTAACTCTCTCCTTTTACGACAGCAACTTATGTCTAGAAATTCCTTTTTCTTCAGGAACAAAGCACTGTTGCTGGTTGCGGATGATATCAAATAGACTTAGTTATCTTCTTTCCTCTACTCTTGCCTCTCCGCTATTGCGTTTCCTCTAATCGAAGCTTTGAGTAATGGCTGGAGACATCGTGCCATCTGTTGTTGGTGGTTTCGGGGGGGGGGGGTTATGCACCTTCTAAGACGAGTTCCATGACTTTCAAATGAAGTTGTCTAATACCTGGCGTGGAAAACAATGCCGCAGGAATCAAAGGCGGTTCAGTGTATAATTTCATGAAAATGAACAAATAACCTAACTGCTATAAAATGTGAATAATTCTTTTGTTAAATTACATCACATCATGCAGTGCAGAAATAAGCATTAATTCTCAAATAGTTAAAATGTTGTGTGCAGATATAAGCTTTTTATAAAGTTTTTTTTTTTTTGAGCTACCATATTTTTTCTGTTACATTTGTTGTTTATTTGTTCTTGTTGTCTCCTTTTTTCACTTAAGAATTCTCCCATTGAATGATATTCAATTGTTGATGAGAAGAAAAAACTGCCTTTCTGTTGTTTTTTAAAGTTAACTTGCCGACAAAGCCAAGATGTGAACCATAAAATGGTTATTATTATTTTACTGTTGATTTTGTTGTTATGCCTCTTGATTTTTCTGGCCTAAGACGGTAACAAAAGGCCGTGATTCCAGCTAAGGCCAAGAAATTCAATAACTTTCAAGTGATATGGTAATTCTGTAGAATGACTGCTTTTTTGTGGGGTGGTGTTTTTGAACCATGTGTTTTAGTTACGAAATTCGCTCGGTGAGTAATGATATCAATTGTTAATGAGAAGAAAAAACTGCCTTTGTGTTGATTTGTAAAGTTAAGTTGCCGACAAAGCCAAGATGCGCGCCAGAAAATGATTATTATTATTTTATTGTTGATCTTGTTGTTATCTTTCTTCACTTTCTCTGCCTAAGACTGTAACAAAAGGCTGATATTTCAGCTATGGCCAAGAAATTCAAGAACTTTCAAGTGATATGGTAAATAATCCTGTAGAATAACTGTTTTTTGATAGGGTGATGTTTTTGAGCTACATGTCTTAGTTACGAAATTTGCCCGGTGAATAATGATATTCAGTTGTTGATGAGAAGATAAAACTGTCTTTGTGTTAATATTGAAAGTTAAGTTGCCGAGACTAAGCCCAGCTGTACACTGAAGAGCAATTGAATTAGAGATACCTATCTAGTAACGTGTAGCACCACTTTTCGCCTTGATGACTGCGGCGATTCGTCTTGGCATGGACTCAACAAGGCACCGGAAGCGTTGGGAAGTCATACGGATCTACGACCCCTGAACACGCTCTCACAGTCCACAAAGATTTGATGGAGGAGGTCAGAGCCTCGAACATCTCTCTCGATGGCATCCCAGATGTGCTCGATGGGAATGAGGTCACGTCTGTCGAGTGTTCATCCAACCATTCGAATACAATTCCGGAGCGATGGCACGGTGCATTGTCTTGTTGCAGGATGAGGTCCCCAGTGGGATGTTGAAGACGCACAAACGGGAGCAAATTGTCTTCCAGGATATCCCGGTAACGTTGACTTGTGAAGGACGATGTCACACGTACCAGGAGTCCCATTTCAGTCCACGTAAACAGTCCCCAGACGAGAATGCCACCCCCACCAGCTTGAAGATTAACCTGCTGGCAAGAAGGATCCATCGCTTCATGTGGTTTGCGCCGTACTCGTATCCTGCCATCCGCATGTACCAACGTGATTCTCGACTCCTCAATCCAGACAACATTGTTCCGCATGTCTAGGGTTAAGTGGTGATGTTCCCGCGCCCATGCTAATCTTTGCACCCTATGATGTGCAGTCAGCAGCCGTACCCTCGTGGAACGATTACTTCTGTGCCACATAGCGAAGAGATGGTTCTGTATGGTGTGGCTGCTTACATGTTTTTGTGCACCAGCGTTAAATTGCCGAGTGATTTCTTGCACTGTGGCCCGTATATCCGCTGTTACAATGCGAGCTAGCTGACGATGACCCCGCTCATCCACACGCTGTTGTCCACGGCAGTTGCCCTTACAGGAATGGTTTTACCGGATTCGATGTACTCACAGTGCACCAGTGACACAGTGGCTCGTGAAAATCCTAGTGTCTGCACGACTTCCGAGATGGAGTGACCCATTCGTCGGGCCCCAACAATTTTCCCACGATCAAATGCGCTTAGATCCTTCGTCTTACCTATACTGTGTCCGACTCTTATTGATTACCGTCGCATCACTCCTTATATTGTCGGATCGCTGCACACGTCATGTCGGTTCCCTTTACAGGGCCGCCCACAGCGCCACATTTGCATAACGCCAGCTGTCTCTAATTCAATTGCTCGTCAGTGTACACCATAAAATAATTGTTGTAATTATTATCATTACTATTTCGTTATTCTTGTTATCCTTCTTGATTTTCCCGGCTTAAGCCAGTGATAAAAATGTTGAGATTTCAGCTAAGTAGTGGAAGTGAAGTACAGGAGCTTTTATTTAATATGGCATGTCATGTCTACGGTACGAGGGTTCTTTGTATTGATAAGTAGTTTACCTTTTCTTTTTTTTTTTTCTGCAATCCAAGTTCTGTGAGGTTTTTGAGAGAATTTTGGTACCAGTGCACTTAACAGAACTTTCTGTGTTATCTCTTTCTCCGTAATCCTTGGGATTTCCAATAGTATGTTCTAGCAATTTGAAATATTCCCAGATACCATTTTTGGAAGTTATCTGTAAGAGCAACCGACACACTTGTTAATTGTACATATTTTTGTAAAAACAATTATAATGTCAGGTCTATTGTGTTCAATGGACTTATGTGTGATGATATGTTTGTCCCTGTGCATGATGTGCACGGTCAAGTAACATTATTGGGACCACCAGCTAATTTCCAGAGTAACCTCCGTGTGCAGTGCGAACAGCAGCTAGACGGGCTGAGAGTGACTCAATGAGGGGCTGGAAGGTGTTCACAGGTGTGTGGAGCTATGATGACTGCAGTGCATCTGACAGCTGCTGGAGAGTGCGTGGTGGGGGATCCATAGAGCGAGCAACATGATCGAGGTGGTCCCACAGATGCTCAATTGGGTTTACGTCTGGGAACCAAGGAAGAACTTTGAAGTCTTCATCGTGCTCTTCCAACCATTCTCGGACATTTCTAGCTGCGTGACACATCGTACTGTCGTGCTGGAAGATTTCATCCACCCCAGGGAAGACAATCAGCATATATATAGCGGTCTGCAAGGATGGATTCATGATGAATTCGGGCCATAGTGCCTTCCACAGGTATGCGTGGACCCAGGGATTGCCACGAAAACATTCCCCAAACCATAACTCTGCCCCTGCCAGCTGTGTTCTTCTAGCAATGATTGAAGAGTATTTGTTCTTCGATGTTTCTCGCCTTATACACCAACGTCCATCCGTTCGATGTAGCAGAAAACGTGACTCATCGGAGAAGGCAATCCTTTGCCAATCAGCGGAGGTTCAATTCTGATACTGCCGTGCAAATGTAAGCCATTTCTGCTGATGCACCTTCGTTAGCATAGGTGCAGTAACCATCCGTCTGCATCGGAGCTCGATACGCATCAGAATTTGCAGAACACACTTCCGGTAGCACCCTGGTTCATTCGACCAGTGAGTTGCTCCACTGTAGCGTTTCGATCGGCCCTCACCCACATTCGCAGGCGACGTTGACGTCTCACATAAATGGCGCGTAGTGATCTGTAGTTTGCACGTCACTTATTTGCAACGGGGCCATTTCTCCAATCACGACACATATTAACCACAGAAGTATGCGAACACTTCACAAACTGCGCTATAACAGAAATACTGCCACCCTTGGCCCGAAAGCCGATAATCATCTCTTTTTTCAAACCTGATAAACCGCTCCTTTTTTTCCATGAGGGCAACGAGTGATATGTTTTCAGAATGCCTACAGCACATCTTACATACCCTCCGAGCCAGCTCCCGACACATGCCTTCTTTCACTGGCTACGCGCTGTTGACGTCAAAAGTAGGAGGTGGTCACAATAATGTGACTCGAATGTGTAATATTGATTTTCAAGAAGTGGTTGTGTTTGGTGCTTTTATAAAGATAAATGATGATGGATTAGATCATATTTAACGCAAAGTCTTTAATGTACAACCTCAGTTAACAGGTCATGCCTGTTAAGGTATTATTATAGTGTACGAGGTGAGGAATTCTAACTATAAAAATTGTCCTATAGCTAAAGTGACTTTACCACACTTTATGCGGATGACATCCTATGCAACTTGCACCATTTGTTTTGCTCAGCTTCGGATTGCCATAACGTGGTCTTGAATTCTGAAGAAGAATCACACTGAACTTTCTTTAACCCTTATAGTTATGAATTTGCGTGAGATGTTTTAGTTTTAATTAAAAAAATCCTTAAAACCAGAACATCTATTTTCAGCGCGAATTGTTTTCTCCGTATCTTTAGTGGTTCCGAGTTATTTTTAAATTGTGAAAGAAGCTCGGAGCGTAACAGAGTTTAACATTCATGAGCTTTGGCCACTGCAACACTGAAGGAGTTCGTTTTCACTGAGAAGATATTTTTGAGTTGCTTTTCTTGTTTGCGGTAATGCTATAAAATTCTTATTACCATCGTTCCACCTTGTTTTTTATTTCGGTATAGTCTTTCAACTGATGAATTTGGATATTGACATCTGCATTTGATGAGAAATTTTCTCGTGAACGCACAAAGTTCGTGTAGCTCCATAGTGGTCCATTTAAAGATACGAAAAATTACGTACTGTCATAACCCAAGAGTTTATAGCAAATACACTGCCGGACAATTGCTAAGGACGGATGACAATAGCAACGATAGCAACCATAAAATGGAAGGCAGGAAAATGTGGAAATTAGCATAAGTGCGGGATACAGTAAGACGTGTTGTGCGTATGCAAATTTTGGATTGCCGAACTTGTTCGTGACGTCATAGCGCTGATAAGAGATATAAAGGATTTGACGCGTATTGGCCGTTGTTGTTCAAACGCAAAGTTGAAAGGGAAAGAATCAATTGACGAACTTGCAATTTTCAGTATGTCTTCCCGACATCACCTAGATGATTTTACGCGTGGCCGTATTATAGGCAAGATTGAAGAAGGGCGAAAAAGAACAGATGTTGCCAGGGAGTTCGACGTCAGCCACAGTGTTGTTTCAAGGCTTTGGAAATCATTTCAAACAAATGGAGAGTGTAGCAAACGTCACGGGGGAGGTCGTGTTCGCAGTACGACACCTGCAGAAGATCGGTACATAGTGCTATCAACAAAAAGACACCGGCGCAGCACAGCTAGTGAGGTAGCAAATCAGTTTATGGCTGCTACTGGCAAGCGGATCTCCCGAAAAACTGTCGCCAGACGTTTGCATGAAGGAGGACTATACGCCCGCCGTCCTGTTGTGTGCATCCCATTGTCCAGACGTCACCGTACCGCCCGTTTGCAATGGTGTTATCAACATCGCAATTGGACTGATAACGACTGGTCTCCTGTCCTCTTCTCAGATGAGAGTAGATACAGTCTATCGTCTGATTGTCGACGACAACTGATCTGGCGTGATAGTGGTACTGCACATTGTCCAGCAAAGATACAGGAAAGGGACCGATATCCGACATGTAGTTTCATGGTATGGGCTGGCATCATGATCAATGGCCGTACGTCCCTCTATGTGCTTCCAACTGGGACTATGACTGGCCATCGATACATTAATGATGTTCTGCTACCTCATGTTCGCATGTTCCGTGGTGCTGTCGGTGATAGATTCATTTTCATGGACGACAACGCAACATGTCATCGAACAGTCGCTGTCCAGGAGTGTCTTGAGAGCAAGGATATTCAACGCCTCGTATGGCCAGCACGTTCTCCAGATCTAAATCCATTGAAAATGTGTGGGATGCTTTGGGGAGGAGTCTTGCTGGTCGCCAATGCACTCCAATAAACAAGGACACCCTCATCCGTGCACTGACAGAGGAATGGGATAAATTACCCCAACAGCTGCTTGATAATGTTGTGCTAAGCATGACACGACGTGTAAGCATGACACGACGTGTAAGCATGACACGACGTGTGGAATCTTGCATCGCCCTCCATGGTGGCCATATCCCGTATTGACATCTTACGCCGGAACGCCTGCGGATGGTAATTGCATTTTTTTCACGTTTACGTATTCTGCACAAAATGGCCTGTTTGTCCCTTGAACACGTTCCAAAGCCTTCTGGATTTCAGAGCACAATAAATTGTCTTTCTTGTAATGTCCTGGCATTCTGACATTATTTTATTTCACTTGGCATCCAACCACACTTACTTTTTTATGCGCTATATAGCCGTTTATGATCCGTCCTTAGCAATTGTCCAGCAGTGTAGTAGTAGTTCTTTTTACAGAATATAGTTCAGTGTTTAAAATGATAATTACCAGTATTATAGCATCAGCAATTTAAGTTTTTTTATTGTGAATTATATACTTGTATGCAGTGCTTTTGTTTTGTGTGTGTGCGCGTAAAGATAAGGCGTACGGACATATTTAGTAAAAGTAAGCAATCAGATGCGCGATGGTGGACTACTATTGTTATCTCTGTGAGCATTGCTTATTAAATCCCATTTTTTCTAGCTCTTACCATGACTTGTTCTTTTTTTTTTTTTTTTTTTTTTTTTTTTTTATGGTCATGTAATTCTTAAGGCAATTTTATCAGTCGTTCATTTTGATTACGATTTTCTGAGTTTCACTAAGCAAATTGTAAGACCCTGCGAAATATGTGAATTCATGGCTACTTCGAAAAGGTCATTTAGCCATTGGACAATAAAGGAAGAAATCTGTTATCTGGATTTAGCGTTAGCCGAGGGTGGCCTAGTGGTCAACGTTCGTGCCTGCCACGGAGAAGACCTCGGGTTCGATTCCAGGTAGGTACAAACGCTCGAACCACTAAAAATCCGCCTTGCGTCGGATGGGCACGTTAAGCCGTCGGACCCCGGGCACTGCCCCCCCCCCCCCCGGTAATAAATAAGGGCGTCTGCCTCTCCCTTTCTACTTCGCTTCCGTGTCACTTTCCTATCAGGCAATCTAGCCCAAATCTTCTAGCTTCCTATTTCTAAGGGTTGTTTAAGACCTGGGGTCAGACACTCCCTTCCAAATATCCTCTACATATGATCTGATCTGATTTGATGCGGATTTAGCGTCGCACGAAAACTTAAGAAGGTTTGGAATTTCTCCTAGACTGTCATGAAACCAAGTACCTTTTACGTATGTTTTAAAAGCCTATGAAATAAATTTATGCATGATAAATTGCGTGATAGTAAAACTCCTCTATTATTTTATTTCGTACGGTGTTTTCAGATGCTGCAGAAATATCAACAGAGCTTTTTGATGCTATACGTCTTTTCCGACAACAATAAAGTAAATCCCGGGCAAAAAAGTTCGATGCAACGAAAATTGGTAGCGGAATTAGTTAAAACCATTGCTGAAATCTAATATTTGAATGCTGTCCCATGAAGTAACGCAACAATAGTTAATATCATTGTTGTTATTAATTTCATTGACACTGTAGGGGTGGAAGCTCATTATGTTAATTAATGCTCATCGGCCAAACAACACTGGCTTCTAGTGCTGATGAAAATTCCCCACAGCAGGAAGGAAAACTACTTGTAAGGTTCTTTTTGTCTGGAGATTATCTATCAACGAAAAGTTGAAGACAGCCCGGCGCTCTTGCTGTCCCACCTTTACTATAAATAATCTGCTATTCAGGAGAGGGGAAGTAAAAATAATGGCAAGACATTCCAAGCATGAATTCCCTCTCAGGCTTGTTGAAAAACTTAACAAAAATGTTTAATCAAAAGTAATCGTTCCTGCAGCTATTGTTCCTTGACCCGAGCTCTTGCAAGTGCAGTTCCACGAAGAAATGATCAGAGTCTCTATTCATTAAAGAATACTCTTTCCTGCTAATACTCTTTGCCCGTCCTTTTTCTATCACAGACGCGAAGGTTTTAATCGTCGTAACTTCCCGTTCACCTCCCTTCCTTTGTTTCGGAAGCTATGCCTCGTGTTCTGTCCCGAACACGTGTCCTCTCAAATCGTTTTCTCCGTACGTCGTTACAGACCGACGTGTCTGCTTCCAACTCTTCCAACCACGATCGTTTTTCCCGTGCCCTAGCCGGCACCTCCTATCACCAACTTTCTTTCCCAGCGCTGACACCCAGCACTGTCCAACCGTTTTCAGCTTTTGCTCTGAGTGCTGCTCCCAGCACCCCTCAAACCGTTCCCAGCTTTCGCTGTCTGTGCTGCTCCCAGCACTCCTCAAACCAATCCCAGCTTACGCTGTCCGTCGACCGTTCAAAGCTCTAACTGACTGTCTCTCTCGCTGTCTTCCTTCATAACTCCTATCCTGAAGTTTTCCCCCCCCCCCCGTAACTTCTCCTCGCCTCCTGATTTGCCACTGCCTTCTCCGCCAGAGGCGCACCCTCTCTTTTCGAGTCGGAGCTCGGAAAGAACAGCCCCGCTTCTCGGTGCCCCCTAGCCTTTTCTCCTTGACCTTTGCATTCCGGCACTGACCTTGAGCTATCCCCTCTGACATCCAGCTATCCCCTCGTTGACCTTTAGCTCCTGTGTGCCCTGCAGCTTGAATTCCCCCCGGCCAGGAACAATAGCGGTGCCTCCGTGAATACAACCGTCATGACAAATAGGCACATCGGAATGTCGCATGTTTGGTACATTTCCACGTTTTACATCCGTTTCTAAATAATACCCATGGAAATAGTTGATCTGAAATGTTCATATCCTGTAAGATCAATGTGATTTAATTGTCCATCACACAATTTACATAGGGGCATAATTTCTCTCCCCTACAGACACTCAACAATATCAAACAGAGGTCATCGCTCTTTCCACGTTTATAAATGATACACGGAAAAATTATCATCGACCGCCACGGAAAATCTAACCCAGGGTCTTCCAGTTATGCACCGGATATGCTACCACTTCACCACAGCGATTTCGGAGTCACCAGTCTCACATACGACTGACTGCCAAACCACATGGCAGGTTGCTTCACTGAGCGCCGCACAATGCCGGGCATTCACCAAAGATGAAAAGCAGCAACTGAACAAATAACTAGGAGGCGAATGAATAATAATTAATACACACAATTGACGAGGAGTAGGAACATCAAACAGAAGTTATCGCTCTTTCCACGTTCGTTTATAAGTGAATCTGGGTTCGATCCCCGGTGGCGGCCTATGAGGATTTTTCCGTGACTCACTTATAAACGGGGAAAGAGCGATGATTTCTGTTTGATGTTCCTAGTCCACGGCAATAGTGTGTATTAATTACTCAACAATATGTTTCACTAATTCATCGCGTAACATTATTTCATCGCATTTTAAATAAAATAACAATATGCAAATGATATTTGCGTAAATTAGAAGAACCTGATGCTAAATGGGATAAAAGTAATTACAAAAATGCATTTTAATGCTACGAAAGCGGTAGATCGTAGAAAAATTTGGCTTCCTATTGACCTCTTAAGGGGGGAACGGTCATCTGCTATTGATGAGAACTTTAAAATGATGTATAACACCATGGGGAACCTGTAGATATTCTTGACCAAAAGTGAACTTCTTGACCAAAAGTTATTGATATTCTTGACCAAAAGTTCTTGATATTCTTGACCAAAAGTTCTTGATATTCTTGACCAAAAGTTCTTGTGATTCAGCTTTTCTTTCTAACTTGAGGTCGAATTTTAGCTTGCGCATGCGCAGATGAACTTTCGTAGCTACATCACATTTCATCGGTGTCAGAGTCGTTTCTCACGTTCGTCTAAATCTAAATACTATACAGAGTGTAACCAAAAGTCCGGAAATAGCCACAAAACTGGTGAAATAATGGTCGTACATGAACGAAACTGGTGGCTAGGTATAGGTAAAGAATCATGGCCAATCGAGTGGGACCAACAGCACCGCCCTCTGGCGGATATTTGCAGTACTTATGAAAACTAGCTCCGAGACAAAACGAGATAGGGCAAAAAAGTGAATGGCAAAGTTGTAGAGCATCCGCTGGTTAGTAGGAAACGATCCTTGATTTGCTGGAAACCAGCTAGGGAATGCCTGTAAATACAACGAATGAGAACGTTTTCCAGACGGTGTCAATCGGAAAACCGCTGGCTACCGCATAACGGTTGGCAGGCATATGTAAATGAAAACAGTGACGTGGACTCCCCATTCCCCGGATTTGATCCCTCTTGCCTTTTTTCTGTGGGGATACCTAAAACCAGAAGTATACTCCACGAAACCTACAGATGTCCAAGATTTGCACAACCGTATCATCACCGCATGTCACAGTGTGACACCTGAGACGTTGGAGAATGTACGAGAAGCAGTGCTTTCTCGATATAACTCAATGGGCTATAAGAAGTCGTCCCGTTCCTAATTTAGGGTCACTGGAGAGAGCCAGTGCCGTAAGAAAAACACAACATCCATGCCTCACCGGGACTCGAACCCGCTGAGGTATGGGTGTTGTGTTTGTCATATGAAGACAGTGACGTGGTCTCCCCGTTCCTCGGGGAGTCTATGTCACTGTCTTCATTTACATATGCCTGCCAACCGTGACGCGGTAGCCAACGGTTTTCCGACTGAGACCGTCCGGTGAACGTTCGCATTCGTTGCGTTTACAGACGTTTCCTTGCTGGTTTCTGGCGAACCACATGCCATTTCCTACTAGCCAGCGGATGCTGTACAACTTTGCAGTTGACTTTTTTGTCCTATCTTGCTTTGTTTCGAAGCTAGTTTTCATAAGTACCGCAAATATTCCGCCAGAGGGCGCCGCTGTTGGTCCCATTCGATCGGCCATGACCCTTTACCTATACCTAGCCCCCAGTTTCGTACTTGTCCGACCATTATTTCACCAGTTATGTGGCTACTTCCGAACTTTTGGTTGCACCCTGTATAATAATAATAATGAAAATAAATATCGTTTTTAGAAAAACTAAACAGTAGAAATTACTATTGCCGCCTCTAGAGTTTGGTAAGCATTTAATTTTATGACTCACCATGTCTTCTTTCATTCGTTTTACGATTATAACATTCATTTATCAACTTAGCAATGTACCGATCAACATCAGGAGTTAGTAAACCTTATTGTTGCTGTTATGATTTAATTCCACTTAGTATGTACCGGCCTGTGGCTCGGTGTATTCGTGAGTGACACCAAAAAATGCAACATGTTGTACGTAAATAAATGTATACTCTCGAATCACTCGTTTTATTTCACACTCACATTCTTAGCATGCGAAAGATGCATATGATAAATTATCTAAAAGGGTACCACGGTAATCTCTCGAGATATTTTATTTCATTTACACTGAAGAGCAATTGAAATAGAGACAGTTGGCGTTATGCAAATGTGGTGCTGTGGGCGGCCCTGTAAACGGAAACGACATGACGTATGCAATGATCCGACAATATAAGGAGTAATGCGACGGGAAACAGTAAGAGTCGGACGCAATATGTGTAAGAGGAAGGATCTAAGCACATTTGATCGTGGGCAAATTGTCGGGGCCCGACGAATGGGTCACTCCATCTCGGAAGTCACACAGGCACTGGCATTTTCACGAGCCACTGTGTCACGGGTGCACCGTGAGTTCATTGAATCCGGTAAAACCATCCCGGCAAGGGCCAACTGCAGTGTACAACAGCGTGTGGATGAACGGGGTCATCGTCGGCTAGCTCGCATTGTAACAGCGGATAGACGTGCCACAGTGCAAGTAATCACTCGGCAATTTAACGCTGGTGAACAAACACGTGTAAGCAGCCACACCATCCAGAACCATCTCCTCGCTATGGGGTACAGAAGCCATCGTCCCACGAGGGTACCGCTGCTGACCGCACATCACAGGGCGCAAAGATTAGCATGGGCACGGGAACATCGCCACTGGACCCTAGACATGTGGGGAATTGTTGCCCGGACTGATGAGTTGAGATTCACGTTGGTACGTGCGGATGGCAGGATACGAGTACGGCGCAAACCACATGATGCTATGGATCCTTCTTGCCAGCAGGGTATTCTTCAAGCTGGTGGGGGTGGCATTCTCGTCTGGGGACTGTTTACGTGGCCTGAAATGGAACCTCTGGTTCGTGTGACATCGTCCCTCACAGGTCAACGTTACCGGGATATCCTGGACAACCATTTGCTCCCGTTTGTCAGTCTTCAACATCCCACTGGGGACCTCATCCTGCAACAAGGTAATGCACCGTGCCATCACTCCCGAGTTGTATGGGAATGGTTGGATGAACACTCCCCGACGTGGCCTCGCTTCCTTGGCCAGCTAGGTCACCTGACTTCAATCCCATCGAGCACATCTGGGATGCCATCGAGAGAGATGTTCGAGGCTCTGACACCCCTCCATCAAATCTTCGTGAACTGTGGGAGCTTGTTCAGAGGTCGTGGATCCGAATGGCTTCCCAACGCTTTCCGGTGTCTTGTCGAGTCCATGCCGAGAGGAATCGCCGCCGTCATCAGGGCGAAAGGTGGTGCTATACGTTACTAGACAGGTATCTCTAAATCAATTGCTCTTCAGTGTATAATAGCAGGACAAGCGGTATTTTCATCTTTTCTGCTTAGGAAAAATCAAGTATTAGCACTCTCTATAAAAAAAAAACTTAAAATATTTGTATATCTGAACAGCATAGTGTACCAAACAGGAAACATTCCCTATTGTTTTTCGGAATGAATACGTTAGTTCTAAGTAAATTTTGTTTGCATTACTACTTTCTATTTCTGCTTTCCATGAAAATATAATTTCCTAAAAGCACACAGTTTTCTTCGTGCAAAAAGGGATTTTCACCCAAAGCGAGTGTGAAGACGTTTTCCATCAAAAACTTAAATCTTTTCTTTCTGTTAATAGAAACGGTTTTTGTTTCTTAATTTTATGTCTCATGGCCGACTTTAATGGAAGCCGACCCTAAGGGATTCACAAAGAATTGTTAGGGATTTATTTATTTTTTTCCTGAATCACATTTAAACACAACTTTTAGTCACTTTCATGCCATTTCTTAATCTAAAGATTTATCTAAAAATTCGGAATTTATTTAAGCTACTAGTTTGCAGAATAGATAGGTATAAGGATCACTATGAACGAGTTAATGGGTTAAAAAAACAGAGAGCACCAAGTTAAAATATTTCTCACAGGTATACAATTCAAACTAAATTTCATGTGGATTCAAGAGACAAAGTTTAACAATAAGTACTGATAAATTCGAGCAATATTCTTTAACATCTTTCATACAGATCTTTCAAAACATCTTTGCGGCAATAGGGTTTGTCTCCATGTAGTCCATTACCACATACTAAAATTTCTTCGAAATTGAACGATTTCTACGTGAGTTATCGTGCGGACGGACATACGCACACAACGCGTGACGTAATGAGACAGATGGGAATCGCGACCATCTGCTCGAAAAAGTGTGAAGTCATAAAATTTTAATAGGATCCACACACAACGCGTGACGTAATGAGACAGATGGCTTGACAGCGCGCCAACATCTCAATTGCAAGATTGTGACGTCATAAGATTTCTAAGCATGGGTGACATTAATGGAACGATGCCATGACACTAAAAACCGGTAATTCGGGGTGGTTATTTAAAGGAATTTTCCTAAAGTCGAGATCAAGCTAAATCAATATCTAGTACCAGAAAACGGTAAGGCAGCCCCGGTGGCGCAGTGGTCTAAGGCACTGGCCTCTGATCATTCGTCCGTAAGGGGTCCGGGTTCGAATCCCGGTCAGGCATGGATGTTGTGTTTGTCTTACGGCACTGGCTCTCTCCCTTCCCTGGAACCAGTGACCCTAAATTAGGGACGGGCGACTGCTTATAGCCCATTGAGTTGCTCACGGTGGTCGTTAAACCTCCAACCAAAAAAAAAAAAAAAAAAAGAAGAAGAAAACGGTAGGTTAACGACTTTCATCAAAATCCTTAGAGCCGTTTGCAAAATAAAATTTAGATACATACAAGAATTGCTTCTTTAATATTATGGGCTAAGGGCGATTCGAATGGATCCCGATCTTACGTCCTGACCGTTGACCCCATTTCGTTCATTTTCAATAGGGTTCGTCCCCAGGTTGTCCCCTACCACATACTGAAATTTCATCGGATCGAACCATATTTACTCACGTTATGGTGCATAAGGGCAACGGAATGCTTCCCGCTCCAATTTCCTGAGCTTTGACCCCACTTTACCCATTTTCAATAGGGTATATTCCCAGGTGGTCCTCTACGATATACTGAAATTTCATCGACATCGAGCCATATTTACGCAAGTTTTGACGCTTAACGGCAATGGAATGGATCCCGCTCCTTATGCCGTGAGCTCTGACCCCATTCGTCCATTTTCAATACGGTTCGTCCCCAGGTGGTCCCCTACCACATACTAAAATGTCATCGAAATCGAACCATTTTTACGCGAGTTATCGTGCGGGGAGGCGGGCGGACAAAGCTGGAGCATAAACGCTTCTTCAACCTACGGTTGGAAAGCATAAACAAGTTAGTAAAATCATGCAATGCATTGATCATGATACGCTTTCCAATATACTAGAAATCATTACTTAAGCTATTACTCAAGTTATGAAAAAATGGCTGTGGAATAAATCTCAGTCCTGTGCCCTGACCTTTGATCCCATTTCGATGATATTCAACTGAACTGGTTCAGTATACCTCCGAAATAACATAAAATTTTGTCGCAATCGAAGCAATTTTACGCAAGTTAGGATACATAAGGACTATGGAATAGATCCCGCTTCTGTGTCCCAATCTTTGATCCCATTTTGCCCGTTTTCAATAGGATTCGTCCCCAGGCATGTCCCTGCAACATACTAACATTTCATCCAAATCGAAACATTGTTACGTAAGTTATGACGCATAATGGCGATGGAAGTGATTCCGCTCCTATGTCCTGACCTTTGACCCCCATTTCGCCAATTTTCAATAGGGTTTGTCCCCAGGTGGTGCCCTACCACATACTAAACTTTAATCGAAATCGAACCTTTTTTACGTTAGTTATGACGCATAAGAGAGTGCAATGGATCCCGCTCCTATGTCCTGACCTTCCCCTTTCGTTCACTTTCAATAGGCTTCCATCCCAGGTGTTCCCCTACCACATACTAAAATTTCATCGAAATCGAACAATTTTTACGCGAGTTATCGTGCGAATGAACATACGCACACAACGCGAGACGTAATGAGGCAGACGGGAATCGCGACCATCTACTCGCAAGAGTGCGACGTCATAAAACTTTAATAGGAGCCACACACAACACGTGACGTAATGAGACAGATGACGTGACTGCGCGCCCACATCTAATGGGACGACGCCATGACACTACACTAAAAACGTGGTGATTCGGGGTGGTTATTTAACCAACTAAGCGAATTTTCCTAAAATCGAGATCAAGCTAAATCGATTTCTAGTACCAGAAAACGGTAGGTAAACGACTTTTATCAAACTCCTTAGAGCCGTTTTCAAAATAAAATTTACATACATTCAAGAATTGCTCCTTTAAGGTGAACGTCAAGTAATTTTGCTTCCTGTACTTCGAATGGAAAAATTTCTGTACACAGTTTCTTCCCAATTAATGCGTTCCCAAAGATGAAAATTTGAACATCGATTAAAATACCTTCATATTATAACTTGCAATACTTGATATTTTTTAAAACATAACCATAATCATGCAATCCAACATTTGTTTGTCTACTGACGTCATGAAAATACAGGTCGCGCCATCTTGTTTTTGGACAATTAATGCGTTCACAAGGATGAAAATTTGAACATCGATTAAAATAGCTTCATTTTATAACTTGGAATACCTCGTATTTTCTTAAACATAACCATAATTATGGAATCCGACATTTGTTTGTCTACTGATGTCATCAAAGTACAGGTCGCGCCATCCTTTTTCTGGTTTCAACACCACCAAAGGAAAAGTAATTGATTTTTAATATAACTATGGCTATGTTTTAGAAAATATTAAGTATTCCAAGTTATAATATAAAGTTATTTTAATCGGTGTTCAAATTTTCATCCTTGGGAGCACATTAATTGTGAAGGAAATGTGTACAAAAGTTTTTCCATTGGAAGTATAGGAAGCAAATTTACTTGACGTCCACCTTAATAATATGGGATAAGAGCGACGGAATGGATCGCAATCCTATTTCCTGACCTTTGACCCCATTTCGTCCATTTTCAATAGGGTTCGTCCCCAGGTGGGCCCCTACCACATACTGAAATTTCATCGAAATCGAACCACTTTTACGCACGTTATGACGCATAACAGCAATGGAATGCATCCCGCTCTTAGTTCCTGACCTTTGACCCTAATGTACCCATTTTGAACAGCATTCGTCCCCAGGTTGTCCCCTACCATATAGTAAAATTTCATTGAAATCGAACCATATTTACGCAAGTTATGACGCATAAGTGCAATGGAATGGATCCCGCTCCTACGTCGTGACCTTTGACCCCATTCGTCCCATTTTCAATAGGGTTTGTCCCCAGGTAGTCCCCTGTCACATACTAAAATTTCATCAAAATTGAACCATTTTTACGCTAGTTATCGTGCGGAAAGACGGACGTACAAAGCTGGAGCATATACGCTTCTTCAACCTACGGTTGGAAAGCGTAGAAAATGAGAGGAAAGGGAAAAAATAACAATGAAAGAATGTGAAAGTACGAAAACAGTAGTTTCCTTTATACGGCGTTGAAATACACTACTTGATCAAAAGTATCCGGAAGCTTGTCTATCCACAAGGTTCCTGTAATAGAAAGCGAAGTAATATTAGTCCACAATTTGCTTTTATTACAACTTCCACTCTGCTCGGAAGGCCTTCCACTAGATTTTGGTACGTTATGGGAATTCCTTCCCTTTCTGTTACAAGAGCATTAGTAAGGTCCGTCACCGATGTCGAATGATTTAGCTTGGCTCGCAGTTGGCGTTCTCTTGACCTGATATTGTTGAAAGTGTAGGACAGTCAAATTCTTCCACACCTATCTATTAAAACTATTCCAGCACAGACCTCGGCGTGTGGACTGGGTGCGTTGTCCAGTTGGTAAAAAAGGAAAGGGCATTCACTGAATTGATACCACGTTGTTGAGAGCACGGAATTTTCGACAATGTTATTATAGGCTGCTTTGTTCAGATTCATCGGCACTGGAACTTGGGAACCCAATTCAAACTATAAAAACCTGCCACACAACACTACGCCTAAATCACCAAATTTCCCACCTGGCACACACACAGTCGAGATGGTAGCTCTCATCTGGCATCCTCCACAACTAGACTTTTTCGTCGCACTGCCAGATGGTGAAGTACCATTCATTACTCCAGTGAGCGCGTTTCCGCATTTCCGGAAACACCAAGCTTTACACCACTCCAGCTGACACTTGACGTTACTTTCGCTGGTTTTAAGCTTATGTGTGGCTACTCGGCCACAGAGCTAGCGTTAATTCGATGGCATTTCGTAACTCAGGTATAGGTCATGCATCCAAGGGCAGGCGGTTTTGTAGCACCACGAGCTTCAACACTCAGAGGTCCCGCTCTGTCCTTTAACGTGGCCTACTAGCTAGAGAATGTCCTGTTGCTGCCCCAAGCCATGTTCGCTTCAAAATAATATCCCTTACAGTTGATCAAGGTACCTACCAGGGAGCAGAAATTTCCCGAATTGACTTATTGCTAAGATGGCATCCTATGACCGTGTCACGTTAAAAGTCACTGAGTTCTTCTGTACGGCTCATTCTAGTGTTCATGCTTGTATATTAACTGACTTGTTGCTAAGATGGCATCCTATGACCATGCCACGTTGAAAGTCACTGAGTTCTTCCGTACGGCTCATTCTACTGTTCATGCTTGTATATTAACTGACTTGTTGCTAAGATGGCATCCTATGACCATGCCACGTTGAAAGTCACTGAGATGTGCCGTACGGCCCATTCTACTGTTCATGCTTGTATATTAACTGACTTGTTGCTAAGATGGCATCCTATGACCATGCCACGTTGAAAGTCATTGAGTTGTGCCGTACGGCTCATTCTACTGTTCATGCTTGTCTATTAACTGACTTGTTGCTGATATAGCATCCTGTGACCGTGCCACGTTGAAAGTCACTTAGCTGTGCCGTACTGCCCATTCTACTGTTCATGCTTGTATATTAACTGACTTGTTGCTAAGATGGCATCCTATGACCATGCCACGTTGAAAGTCACTGAGTTCTTCCGTACGGCTCATTCTAATGTTCATGCTTGTATATTAACTGACTTGTTGCTAAGATGGCATCCTATGACCATGCCACGTTGAAAGTCATTGAGCTCTGCCGTACGGCTCATTCTACTGTTCATGCTTGTCTATGAACTGACTTGTTGCTGATATAGCATCCTGTGACCGTGCCACGTTGAAAGTCACTTAGCTGTGCCGTACGGCTCATTCTACTGTTCATGCTTGTATATTAACTGATTTGTTGCTAAGATGACATCCTATGACCATGCCACGTTGAAAGTCACTGAGCTGTGCCGTACGGCTCATTCTACTGTTCATGCTTGTATATGAACTGACTTGTTGCTAAGATGACATCCTGTGACCGTGCCACGTTGAAAGTCACTGAGCTGTGCCGTACGGCCCATTCTACTGTTCATGCTTGTATATTAACTGACTTGTTGCTGAGATGGCATCCTGTGACCATGCCACGTTGAAAGTCACTGAGCTGTGCCGTACGGTCATTCTACTGTTCTTGCTTGTATATGAACTGACTTGTTGCCCAGATAGCATCCTATGACCATGCCACGTTGAAAGTCACTGAGTTCTTCCGTACGGCTCATTCTACTGTTCATGCTTGTATATTAACTGACTTGTTGCTAAGATGGCATCATATGACCATGCCACGTTGAAAGTCACTGAGCTCTGCCGTACGGCTCATTCTACTGTTCATGCTTGTCTATGAACTGACTTGTTGCTGAGATAGCATCCTGTGACCGTGCCACGTTGAAAGTCACTGAGCTGTGCCGTACGGCCCATTCTACTGTTCATGCTTGTATATTAACTGACTTGTTGCTAAGATGGCATCCTATGACCATGCCACGTTGAAAGTCACTGAGCTCTGCCGTACGGTCCATTCTACTGTTCATGCTTGTTTATGAACTGACTTGTTGCTTTGATGCCATCCTGTGACCGTGGCACGCTAAAAGTCACCGAGTTCTTCCGTACGGCTCATTTTACTGTTCATACTTGTCTATTAACTGACTTGTTGCTGAGATGGCATCCTATGACCATGCCACGTTGAAAGTCACTGAGCTGTGCCGTACAGCGCATTCTACTGTTCATGCTTGTCTATGAACACGACCCATTGCCAATCAGTGCGGCAATGTTTGCGTTCGAGATCTCATTGCAGCCTGAGGCGTCTGTGGTTGAGGGTCAAAGGAATGCGCATTAATTGGCTGATAGCAGCACGTCCTATGTCAATCAGACACGAAGAATTGTGCTGAAGGATAAAGCCTGACTTATGACAGAGCTCCACTGCTGCGGTATCACTGTGGATGTCGCTGTGTGATTGGTCACTGCCATGCGGTAGAGATGTCAGTCATCCGTACACTGGCGCCTTTCTACGGTCAATTTCCCGGATTTGTGTGCGTCTGTCCAGTGGCGCCAAGTTTGCATCCCTGTACAGCAATTTCGTTTCGTACAAGTGGCAATTTCGCGGTAGGACAATCCATTTTTTCTCGCTCAAAGTCCTTCAGGTGTCAATAATACGACCTTATTCATATCATGTAAGTTTCAAGCTAAAACCTTGAGTCATTCGTGGTATTGCAAGTTTCCCAAGCACTAGTCTAGTATTAAATATACTTTTAGAATAGACACATTATGAATACCGAAAGCATTCATACTGTCTAACTGAAGCAATTTTTCTGCCCCATAGTTTTTTTTTCTGGAAATGCAAATTGAAATTGCCTTTCATTCGTTTTTCCCCCATTGTGGCTGATAAAACTTCATATAATCGCAATTTAAATAGGACAGAAATATGACGCTTTTGTAGTTTAAATATAATTCACAATTTCTCAACTTTGAGTTCTAAAATTCGGAATTTGTTCATTTTTGAAGATACGTTGTGAAATTTTTTCAGAATTTCTGTAGTTATGAAGAATATTTCAAGAACACTGCACCGCCGTCATTAAACAAGATCTATGTGTTTCGATGTGTGTAACTTTCAACTTAGCCAAACTCCCCAAGAAAAAGAACGTTTACTAGAATTTCGAGGATGAGCGCCAGATAAGTTAGACCAAACTATCTTGCTTTCGGGAAACGCTTCTGGAATGAAACTTCACCATCTTGCTGAAAGACTGCACTTTCATGAAGGTCGTAGAGTTGCTCTTTAGCATACAAAGCGATGTTGACACCATTTAAACAATTTTTTATACTTTATGTTAAAGAAAGGCAAAGCCGCTCTTTTCCCTCACTCTGCGACAATGCAAATTCCTTTCCTTCTTCCTTCCTTCCTCTTAAATTTACAGTTCAGTATGAACCTTGGACTCTTCAATAAGTTTTTTGCCATTGTTCTTTATTTTGGGCCATTATTTTCCAATTCTGGCAGCTCTGGATTTTGTGTCCTCCACCACTCCATCTATCCACATGGTCCTCGGCCGTTCTCGTCCTGTGTGCCCTCCAGGATGTTCGAACGATACTTTCTTAGGAACTTCATTTTCCTCCATTCGCACTACATTGCCAGCGCATCTCAATCTTGATAATCTAATCATGTTAGTAACAGTAAGGTCTTTATAAATGAAGTATAATTCTTTATCGTAACGTTTCCGCCAGGATCCACCGTCACACAATGGCGACTTATTTATTTTTCTGAGAATTTTTCTTTCAAATGTATCCAACATTCGTTTATTTTTCCTAGTTAGTTCCCAAGTTTCCGAGTTTTAGGTCTTATTAAAGTTGTATAGATGGTTAATTTTGTTGATCGATATAAGAATCGAGATTTCAAAAGTTTTCCCAAGGCATAGAATGCCCTATTTTCAGCCATGAGACGGATTTTTATTTCCGTGGAGACATCACTGGTGCAAGTTACCTTGTAACCCAGGTATTTAAAGCTGTCGACCCTGTCGAATGTGTGAACACCCAACATGGTGGTTGAACGCAGACTGAAGGAAAAGGTTTTACCTGCAACCATATATTTTGTCTTAGATTCATTAATTACTAATCCCATTTTCCTACTAGGACGTTCCAAGGCTGTAAATGCCACTTCCAATTCCGGGTAAGGTCTAGTAATCAGATCCAAGTCATCTGCATACGCCTGTAATTGTGCAGAGTTATGGTAGACTGTACCACTCACATGCACTCTTGCATCCCTAACAACTTTTTCAAGTGCTACATTGAATAGCAGACACGCTAGTGCTTCACCTTGTGGTAAGCCACTGTGAGTGTTAAGAGGTTGCAAGTGGTTTCCCTGTATACGAATATAACTTGTGACATTCGACATTGTCACTTTTGCCATTCAACTTAGCTTGAAATTTTTAGTTGCTGCATTGCCTCAAATAGCTACTCCCTCTTTATACTACCGTATGCAACTTTATAAACAAAGAATGGATGGTGTGTATCAAAACCAAATTCTATCGTTCTTTCCGAAATTTATCGTAAAGCAAAGGATCTGATCAGTGGTAGACTTTCCCGATCGAAAGCCGCATTGATAGGAGCCATCCTCCTTCTGAACCAGTGGGAGTAGACGGTCAAATATCACATTTGAGAGCCTTTTATGTCCAAGGTTCAAAAGCGTAATGCCACGATAATTTTGGCAATTCATTCTGTCTTCCTTCTTATGGATTGGACAGATAATTCCTTCATTCCACTCGTTCAGCATATTTTCTTCAGTCCAAGCTAGTTTACCATTTCATGAAGATATTCCTCCTGCTTCTTCCCTATAGCTCAGCTGGGATATTGTCAGTTCCAGGTGTTGTTGTTTTTAAGTTTTTTAATGGCCTTTCTAATATCTTCTAGTAGTGGGGGGATCTTGTTCTTCCCCTTGATCCATCTGCCACTGTTTTTCATCAGGTCCATTCAGATAGCTTACCTAAAAAAACCAAGAAAGATAACTCTAAATTTTTGGTTGTAACGAGTATGTCTTTTGAATCTTTTCCGACACGACTATAATATTCCAAAGTTATTCATAATCAATGTTTGTAACGACTGCCGTGGGCAATTCGATTGGCTATAAGCAGTCGCCCGTCAATAATTTAGGGTCACTGGTTCCAGTCATAATCAGTGGAACTCATTACAAAAAAAACGAAAAAATCAACCGCGTTTCTACGATCAATCGAAAAATGTCTAGAAACAGAAACAGTCACTTCCCACCACTAGCTCTTGAAGATTTTGTTACGAAAATTAACAAATATTGCTCTAAAAATTTCTCTTAGCTGAAGGAACATGTCAAAGAAAAAGCGACTTTTATGTCAAACAGCTATAAGAACATGTATAGAAGTAAACATGACCTACATTTTCGCCCTCTAGCGAAAGAGTTTTGAATAATGTAACAAGTGGAAAATTGCGAATGCTATTCTTCATAGCAAAAGCTATATAAAGAAAATAGAATTTTCCAAATATGCCGCTTGGAAGCAGAGATAGAGTGAAAAAGGTTTTCACGTATCTGCCGCCTAGCGAGTAAACTGTGAACTATTTTAAAAAGATAATATTCCCCATATTTACTGTAACGAAGGGCATACATTACTAAAAAGGAATTTCTCAAAAGGATTTTTAAAAGCGGAGATACAGCATCAAACAGAAGTACACACAAACACCAGATAGCGTCATAACTGTGAACTACAAAGTTTCAGAAGTAGAGGCAAAATATTTCACAAAGTAAATAATATACGGCGTTCAAAGATTTTTTTAATTCTGTCATTTAAGAGCACAGATATTATTAAACACCATATGACGCAAAAGTGAAATCATGCATTCACAGTGACACACGTGGGCGTTAAGAAAAATCTGAAATTACATGCAAAATATTTCGCCCCCAAAACGCCGTCAGACAAAGAAAAAATTGAAGTCGTAATCCGTTCAATCGGCATAAGAAAACAAAATATAATTTGCCAAGCTTTCGCTTATGTATGGTTGGCTTTTTCAAGGCTAATAGCGTAAACGAACTGAAGTATTAGAACGATTACAATTTAAATATGAGAATGGTTACACAAAACACATAAAGAATGGTTGAATACGCAGAGCAAGGTGTTCTGAATATGAAGTCACTAGATGTGTTAATTTGGAACATGGCGGTTTTGAGGTGAGGAAATTATTAAGGCACTGTATCCAGATTTTTAGCAGCTCCACGGAGACCCTGTCGTTGCAGGCTTCATTACTGGTGATAACCAGAGACTCTGAATGCTGTTGATTTTGGATTAGTGTAGGGGGCTAATTTTTTAATATCATATAAATATCGCGGGCTTAGAACACTTCTCTGGATAGAGCTGTAGATGATCTTCCTTCTTTTGCGTTCCTTTTGTGTTCTCTGATTCTGGTTCCAAATGAGCGTTTTGTCATTCCAATGTAATATCTTTGTGTACCGACAGGGTACGATAAAGGTATGGCATAAACACCAGCTTCGTTGTGGATCGTAGGTCTGTCAAGGATTTGGGGGCATTATACCTACACCGAGTCCCATTTTTCTTAGGGCAGTTTGCAGGATGCAGGACAAGCGTAAAATATATGGTGTTGATCGCAAGTACTGCAGTTGAGTCGTTGAATTAGTGCATATCCCACGTACAGGGTCCCTGGTCTTTCTGATGATACTGATAATACTTTTGCATGAGTACCCTGCTTTCGTAGCTAGATTAATTATTTTGTTTAGTTCAGATAGTCTGGCGAAGACATCTGAGCTTACAGTAAAAACTCTGCGAATCCGTGATCTGTAAAACGCAGAGTTGCGTTCCGCTGGGCAGAATGAACTGCTATAATCATCGGATTATATACAGACAAGGATTTGTAATAGACTTGAGAATGGAGCCGGTTGTCCGGTAAGTTAGGTAAAAGAACGTCCAGATAAGGTAATGAACTGGCTCTTTCCACCTCCAAGTTAGTTAAAAGAACGTCCAGATAAGGCATTGAGCTATCTCTTTCCACCTCAAGTTAGTTAAAAGGACGTCCAGATAAGGTAACGAACTGTCTCTTTCCACCTCCAAGTTAGTTAAAAGAACATCCAGATAAGACATTGAGCTGTCTCTTTGCGCCTCCAAGTTAGTTAAAAGAACGTCCAGATAAGGTAATTAGCTGTCTCTTTCCACCTCCAAGTTAGTTAAAAGAACGTCCAGATAAGGTAATGAACTGGCTCTTTCCACCTCCAAGTTAGTTAAAAGAACGTCCAGATAAGGCATTGAGCTTCTCTTTCTACCTCAAGTTAGTTAAAAGAACATCCAGATAAGGTAATTAGCTGTCTCTTTCCACCTCCAAGTTAGTTAAAAGACCGTCCAGATAAGGTAATGAGCTATCTCTGTGCGCCTCCAAGTTAGTTAAAAGAACATCCAGATAAAGTAATGAGCTGTCCCTTTCCATCTCAAGTTAGTTCAAGGAATGTCTAGATAACGTAATGAGCTGTCTCTTTCTACATCCATGATAAAGCGGATCGAAGAGTAAATGGAGTTGATTTGGTGTAGAAAATGCTGCATAGTGTCTTTCCCGTGAGGCCGTATTAAGAACACGTCGTCTGAATATCTTAGCCAAGTGGAAGGTTTTGGGCCGCCCCTGTGGTGCAGTGGTCTAAGCGGTGGCTTCTGATCATTCGTCCAAAAGGGGTCCGTGTTCGAATCCCGATGAGGCGTGGATGCTGCGTTTGTCTTACTGCACTGGCTCTTTCCCTTCCATGGAACCAGTGGCCCTAAATTAGGTACGGGCGACCGCTTATAGCCCACTGAGTTGCTCACTGCGGTCGTTAAACCTGCAATCAAAAAAGAAAAAAAAAGGTTTTGGGTTAATTTTTTTTTTTTTTTTGATTGGAGGTTTAACGACCACCGTGAGCAACTCAAATGGGCTATGCGCAGTCGCCCGTCCCTAATTTAGGGTCACTGGTTCCAGGGAAGGGAGAGAGCCAGTGCCGTAAGACAAACACAACATCCATGCCTGACCGGGATTCGAACCCGGACCCCTTAGGGACGAATGATCAGAGGCCAACGCCTTAGACCACTGCGCCACCGGGGCGGCGGGTTAATGTTGGCAAAGATATGTTTCTGTATGGGACTAAGCACTGCATCTGCAAGGACGGAGGAAAAGCAACGACCACATCGGTGCGTCTTTGCTCTGCTTATAAATTTTCCTTTGGAAGCTGAAGAAGCTTGAATCTGTGACCAAATCTATTAATTTTGACATGCTGTTAAAAAAGTAATTAGAATATATGGAATAATGAATTATGGTTTCCTTTAGATTTCAAACTGCCTCTGGTACGGGTGCGGATGGGTAAAGGAAAACTATGGCAAAACTGCCGATAATGCCATTTGGTAGGACGCTTAGATATCTGGTTTTCGTTATAAAGTCCTTAGTAGAATTAAGCGCAAAGTCCGATTTAGGAAGAAAGTCAACTAGAAATTTGGAAAGTGCTTTCCGCAGATTGCGGGTTGATGCATATTTTCAAGATGCTGTTGGTCTCAAAGTTCTGCCTGGCTTGCGGCTCTTTGGCCTTCCAAACAGTGGTAGGATCCTGGGCCCTGGTGGTAATTTGACAGCCTTCTTTAGTTCGTCTGGAGGAGCTGCTAGTCTAGCTGCCATTTTAACTTTAGAAATTCATGAAATTAAAGGGTAAGCTTTCAAGATGAAAGAGCCTGAAGCTTAGCAGATTTTATTTAGTTTTATTACGCAGATTAAACCGATTAGAACTTAAGTCTTATATACTTGGTGTATTAATCAGTAGTGCTATTAAAAAAAAGAATTTTCAAATCGGACTGTTAGAAGCAGAGATATTGACAAAAACAAGATACAAACCTACGCACCCTGGCGGGAAAATTACGAGCTATTACCAACTCGAGGTATTCTCAAGATGCTTGCTATGGTGAGTGGCAGCTGACAGCGGAAGAATTTTTTGAATCGAGCATTTAAAAGCGCACAAATTGCTGCAAGTATGAGGATCGTCCAGAAAATAAATACCTTTTGAAAATAAAACAAAAAAATATATATTGATAACTAATTTTTCATGTGCGAATAATTCTACGCACCTTCATCTACGTTTCTACATTTTTTTTTTTTTTTTTTTTTTGATTGGAGGTTTAACGACCACCGTGAGCAACTCAATGGGCTATAAGCAGTCGCCCGTCCCTAATTTAGGGTCACTGGTTCCAGGGAAGGGAGAGAGCCAGTGCCGTAAGACAAACACAACATCCATGCCTGACCGGGATTCGAACCCGGACCCCTTACTGACGAATGATCAGAGACCAACGCCTTAGACCACTGCGCCACCGGGGCGGCGTTTCTACATATACACCGTGGATGTTAAGGCATTTGTAATATAGTGGCACACGTTTCTGGATACTCTCCTCAGAGAAGTTGCAGCCTGGGTTTTGAGCCACCGCTCAATCATCGTCTTCAAGTCATCGTCGTCATCGAACCGCTGACCGGCAAGAATTCGTTTCAGGTAGACAAACAAATGATAGCCACTCAGTTCCTAGTCTGAACTGTTGAGAGGGTGGACCAGTTTGTCCCATCTACGTTTTGTGACCAGATTCTGCGTCACATTCGCGGCATGTAGCCTTGCGTTGTAATGGAGAAGAACTACCTTGCTCACCATGCCACGCCGTCTGTTTTGTATTCCACGACGCAACTTTCGCAGTGTCTTGCAATAAACAGCCCAGTAAATTTTGTAATTTACAGTAAATTTCGCGAATTTTCCAATAAAAATCACTTGGTCTGACATTTCTCGCATTCAGAAACCTTATCGCAAACGGACTTCGCCATTCCATTAACTTAAACACTGTTACAGCACTGAACAAATCTTTAACACAAGTACAACCTCACAAAATGACGTCAGGGCGTGGCTAATGGATAAGGCAACACAAATGTGCATGAGCGACTCTGAAGCGAACACCTGCGCGGGAGAAATGCGCGGACGGTACTTTCTTTCGGGAAGGCAGTATATCAGAAATTAAAATATACACTCGCCTACTGGTCAAACAATTCCTTGCAACAATTTGAAATTATATAAAGAGCATTTCCTATCAGGAGCTCTATCCCACGCAAAAAGAATTTTTCAAATCGGGCTTTTAGAAGTAGAGATACCGGGAGATCTTTGCTTCCCCTAGCAGAAAAGCTATACATTACTTCCACTAGCAGAAAAGCTATACATTTACTTTCCTAACGAAAAAGCTAGACATTACTTGAAAAAGAATATGTTCCCAAAATAGTCATTGTTATAAGTTGTATCAATTAGAAGCAAGAATGTTTTAATCGAATGTTCAGAAGTAATTATGTTGAATAAAATGTACGGGGTAATTCAAAATGGTTCATCCTATTTCAAATGACTGCATTTTATGTGTTTCTAAATATTAGGTTGTCAGGTAAGTTCGTTCAGTTTTTTTCCAATGTTATATGTCCAAAGATGCTCGAGACAAGAAGGGAAAATTCGACCTCACAGACTCTCCGAGTTCCGGTAGACCTGTTCAGTTCAATGAGGATGGAGTTCCGGTAGACCTGTTCAGTCTAATGAGCTCATCCACGAGGATCCCCGTCACACTCCACTAAGGAATTGGCCCAGCAGATGGGATGCTCTCATGATATCGTCGCCAGTCACCTTCACTTGATGGGTAAGGTCTAAACACTCGGTGCATGGGTGCCACATTCTTTAAATGCAAGAGACGAATTCCAGTGCCCACTATCGCCGCCAGGCTACTCGTGGACATAAACATATTTTTCTTTACCGCATCGTCACCGGCGATGAAAAATGGTGTCTCTATGTCAATATGACGCAGAACAAAGAATGGCTGTGTCCCCACAAGCAAGCAACACCTCGAGCCAAGGCCAAGCTGCATCCACTCAAGACTGCATTTGGTAGGGATTGGGAAGGTGTAATCTACAACGAATTGGTTGAAAAGAACACCACGATCAATGCACAGCTTTATGTTCAACAAATGCACCGTCTCAACAAGGCACTTCAGCTGAAACGACCCGACCGGCGACACAGTGTGTTTATTCACCATGACAACGCTCTCCCCCACCTTGCTCATCTGACCAAAACTGCAATTCAAGATCTCAGTTGGGAAGTTCTACCGCATCCGCCGTATTCCCCTGATATAGCGCCCTCAAATTATAACATTTTACGGCCGCTCTCCAACAGTCTGAGAGACGTATCGTTCAACAACGACGTCGAGCTGAGGCGGTGGCTCGATGACTTCTTCGAGTCAATACCAGGGGATTTCTACAGTCGAGGCATTGACAACCTTGTGGAACGTTGGCAAGAGATCGTGAACAATGAAGCAGAATATATTATTGACTGATTTGTGAGAACATTTTCATGAAAATAAGGATTCCAATAATTGGAAAAAAAAAACGAACGAACTTATCTGACGACCGATATACGGCGATTAAATTTATCGGGTTGATGGATAAGTTCATGCCGGTTTTTTTCACTGCACTACAGGAATGTATTATATCAGAAGGGAAAACGGAATAAATTAACTATGTACCCCCCCCCGCATTGTTTACGATGGTGTCTCAACGTCTGAATAGGTCTGTAATGCCATCCTTGAAAAAAAGGTGCAGGTTTTTGCTGTGAAGAAATCATCGGGGAAATTCTGGAGATCAACATCATTGTTGAACGTTCTGCCACGGAGTACATTCGACAGAGATCCGAACATCTGATGGTCTGAAGGGACGAAATCTGAGGTATAGGCTGGATGCGGAAGGATTTCCCTTTTCATGTCCGGAATGGCCATCTTGGTCATGTTTGCCCTGCGAGGGAGTGCGTTATCATGTTGGAGAATGGCCCCGATGTGGCCGTTTCTGCTGAATTGCTCCCTCCACACGGAAAAGTTTCTCACAATAGAATGCAGTGTTGATAGCCCGATTCCTCGGCAGCATTTCCCAGTGAATAATGACTTCCATGTCCCACCAGACACACAGCATGATCTTCGCCCGATGAAGATCATGTTTTGGACGTGGTGTGGGCGTCTTGTTTGGGCTTAACCATTCCCTCCCATGCATGAAATTCACGTACAGGCACCACGTTTCATCTGAAGTAACAATACGTGAGAGACGGGGTTTGTGTTGCTGAGAACATTCGCGATAACGGGCGAGCAAAGATCCAAATATGGCAACAGCCCTGATTCTTGTTGTGCTCGGTGAGAGTGTGAGGTACCCAAGACCCCAATTTTTGGACCTTTCCCATGCGTTCCAGTGTCGCGCCAAGGTGGCCTGATCGCACTCCATCTCAGTGGACAATTCGTGTGTGGTTTGACGCGGATCCTAGTGGATGAGATGGTTCAAACGATCTTCATCAAAGTGAGATGGACGGCATGAGCCTGGAGTGTCGTTGAAGTCAAAATTGCCACCTGGGAACCGCTCAAACCATTTGTGGGCTGTTCTAGGAGCAATAGCATTCTCCTCATACACAGCACAAATTTTTCCAGTAGACTCGGCGGCTGTGGATCCCTTGTTAAACTCGTAGATGAGCAGATGCCCAAAATGTTCATTCCTCTCTACTTGACACTATATACTTCCGGACCTGAAAACCAAAAAAACATTAGCCACAATCACAGAACGCAATATAATTTAGATACTATGACGTAGAAGTCTTTTCGTACTTCTACGTTATTTTAAAACCATAACCATAAGATGAAATAGTTCCTAAATTAAACCTTAACGGCCAGACGAAACATGTAAACAACAGAAGTCAAACTTACGGAAAAGATGCTTTATTTAGGATGTAGCACTTCCATAACAAAACGGTATCAACATTTAAACACACCACACAGCTCCACACAACGCTGTCTTTACAAAGCTCTCTTTACAACGCTCTCTTTAACAACGCTCTCTTTCAACGCTCTGTTTAACAACGCTCGCTAAGCAACAGTTTACTCGTCGTTTTTATCTCTCGTTCTTATCTTATATCAGGCATACGTCACGTTCATTCACCTTCAATTATGTTGCCAACAGTATTCGTTTGAGAGAAAAGATATTACGTTAAGAGTGAAGTATACCTGAGAATAAACTCAAGATTTACATAGGGAAAGAAACTAAAAAGGAAAGTTAATTTAGAATATACGTCACAATACACGATATTACTGGCTACATTTTGATATACAACTGGCCAACTGCATCGTCACTACTGACCTGTGAAACACTCGTGAAATAAAACGGCATGAACTCAGGCATCAACCCAATACATAGGATAAAGAAAAGCTGTCCAAATTTTGTTTTCATACCTTATAAAAGTTCTCTGTGACCTGCGGTGGTCACGCGAACTGCGTTGAGGCGATAATCAAATCCCTGCCATACGGGATCAAGATGTTGTGAACGACTGCATAGCACTGTGAATGCGAACTTTGAGTTCATCTAGTGTCACATACACATTATCCTTAACATAACCATAAGAAAAAGTTGCAAGATGTTACGTCCGAAGACCCGGCGCGCCACCTGTAGAGTGCCTTGTCGTCGTGTCCACGGCCACTAATCCAGCGATTAGGAAGCTGTTGGTTAATATCGCGCTCAGTTTCAATTACTACATGTGGTTGTTCTGTGCACCATATGCGACGTTGGCGCGGTTGACCTTGCCACCTAAATGGAATGTTGCTTCGTCACTAAACATCAGGCATGAAATAAATTTGTCGTCCTCCATCGCCTCCGGCGTGTCATTCTCACAATGGCAGTCTTTCGCCCAGGTGAAGATACTCTGGTTACATTGCGCCGTCTAGCGGTTGTATTCATAAACTCGGTGCGTTTCTCTTCATTTTAATGTGTGGTACGCTATTATTATCTTGATTTTCACGGAGCTATGATCTAATGAAATCGGATGAATCATTTTGAACTACCCTGTATTTTTAAATCGATAGCATCTGCATTTACCCCCTCTTGTGGCGAAGTTATGTATCTTAGAAAATCTGGAAAGCAAGGATAATCGTTCTCACATTTTAAGCTTCCCTATTCAAAAATAATTTTTCAAATCGGACTAATATTAGCAGAGATATGGTGTTCATAGACAGACTGACGGACGAACAAAGTGATAACATAAGCACGATCTTTACTTACAAAAGACGTGCTAAAAAGCGAATTTCCATTTGTGGAAAACAAGTGAAAAAAGAAACATGTTCATATACAGCATGAGCCAGATCCCTTAGTTGTTCACGGATATATTGCATTAATATTAGTTCAGTTGTTTTTCTCTTCGTTTGTTCATTTCTTTCTTTAACTGCGTAGATAATTTTACGACTACCTCAGTACCAGTTTCAGAACCATGTTTTGTGCTGTGAGTTTATCATTTCACTTCAGTTCGGTGAAACGACGTATTCGAAGTTATCGAACAGGGCAACAGGTAAACACAAACTCAGGAAGTTAGAAAAATTCCATAAAAAATGACGGAAAGAAAGAAAACCATAGATATCTAGGAAGTTAACAGGAAGTTCGTTAGTTCTGTATCCGTTCGATATGACTGGTAAACAGGACTTTTGCACGGAGGACAATTAAGATGTTCTAACATAACTTTTCACGCTGAATTGAAATGTGCAATCTTAACTTTTCCATCACCCACAGTTTTTCTGTAATGAAGCTTTTTGTTAATAAATATGTTGAAAGATTTGACCTATTTTGTCACAATTGGTTATGTCATTTCCACCAGATACTGTTTAGCATTTTGTTTATTACAACGGCCGTTTCATAAAATCTGAGAGTAAAATCGCACAAAATGAAGAAATATAGGCACAGCAAAATATATGCTATTCTTTCTCAAAGTATCTTCCCTATATACAACGATCCCATCGTTCATTCCACTTTTCAAACCATGTGGCGAAGGGATTTTGTGAAAACTGTTTTAGCGACCACAGTACAGCTTGAATAACGTCAGCATCTGTGTTGAATTGCACAACGGTATTTCTCTTTCATTGTTGGAAACAACCAGAAATCTCACGGGGAGAGCTCAGGACTGTAGGCAGGCTGTGGCATGATTTCAATACTGCATTTCGTAAGAAACTATCGAACACAAACAGCTACATGTGAGCGGGCGTTATCATGGTGTAGAGTTCACTTATCACGAGTTCCGGTGGCTTAATCGATATGTTTCGTCGCAGACACTTCAATACTGAAACGTAATACTCACAGTTTTGACAGTAATTTGTGAAGGAACGGCGTGCTGGTAGACTACACCTTTATGATCAAAGGAAATTATCATCATCACCTATACAACTGATTTGGTTTGGCTGACTTTTTTCGGA
Source organism: Macrothele yani (assembly GCA_039090855.1). Taxonomy (NCBI): domain Eukaryota; kingdom Metazoa; phylum Arthropoda; class Arachnida; order Araneae; family Macrothelidae; genus Macrothele; species Macrothele yani. Next base: position 132,620,848 of record CM077010.1, on the reverse strand, counting down.
GAAAGCAAGCCTCTGTGCTTCCAGACATTCGTTGCACACTTTGTGAGGGGATCGAAATAGTGCCCCCATGTTTCATCGGCAATTATTAGCTTGTTTAGAAAGTTTAGATCCTTGGCAATCATTTTTTTCCACACATGACACACCTGAACTCTGGCTAACAACTGTACTCTTGTCAGGTGATGAGGTACCCCTCTGGAACACACGCGATTCAGCAGTAATTGGTCACATAGAATGCGGAATGCCGACGTTTTTGAAATATTAGTTGACGCCGTTATGTCTTCACACGTCATTCGTCGATTTTCTTGTAGGATTGCCCAAACAGTGTTAACAATATGCTACGTAACAACACTTTCACGGTAACCAGACATAAGAGCGAGTTATGCCGACAAACACCCTTTTTTGAAATCATGGTGCCATCTAAAAATCGTTGATTCCTCCAAACATTTATCTTAGTAAACTTTTTTCATTAAATCTATTGTTTCTGGAGCTATTTTACCCAAAAGATACCAAAAGTTTATCGCACAACGCAATTCACTTCTTAACTCTGAATCACTCACCTCCATATATATTTAGCGAAATGCAGACGAACCTTAAACAACTACGCAATAACAAAACCTGCATCGTCTTCCACGGCTGATAACTGTCGCCATAGGCATTTTCTTAATTCAGTTAGTCGTTTGCGTGGTTATTTTCCTCCATCGCACTGTTGCCAACTCAAAAGAAAAAGCATGACACCGAATTTTCGGGTGTAATAAGCACGTCTTTTGAATCCGTTCTGACGCAAATTAAATTTATCAAAGCTATTCAAAGTCAATGGAACCGGTATGGAAAACAATAGTATCTGACGGAAGAAAGAAGATTTTCAATCGGGTTTTTAATCCCTCAGATATTGCTGTAAACGGAATCGTGAGCTTACGCCCAATGCTTGCAGACTTGTGCGTTAAGAAAAACATGAATTTATATGAGAAACATTTCGCACCGGAAACACTCTCCAACACAGAAAGAATTTTTCAAATCAGACTCTTAAAAACAGATATATCGACAAAAAAAAAAAAAAAAAAAAAAGATGTGACTTTACGTCCCCTGGTGGGAAAACAATGCATTATTTTAGGAAGAAAGTATTCTCAAAAGGTTTTTCCATATGAGCGGTATCGGTCCAAGAAACAAAATATTAGTCGAGTTTTCAGGAGCCCAGATTTTGCTACAAATACATCAGAAGCAGAAATTAACACTTATGCTCCCTGGTAGCCAAACCATTCTTTACCAAATATTATAAATTATGTGAAAAATATGTTCCATCGGGTATTGTGTGCGATACAGGAATAATTTCTCAAATCCGAGTTTTAGAAGCAGAAATAACGCAGAAAACGCAATTTACCTTTGTGCCCCCTAGCGGAAAGTCAATGATTTACTAGAAAATTTTGAATTTATAAGAAAAACATTTGCATCGGAAACACTATCCAACAAAGAAAGAATTGTTCAAATCGGACTCCTAGAAGTAGAGATATTGACAAAAATAGGATATACGTCTACGCCTCCTGGCGTAGAAACCATGCATTATTTCAAAAAGAAAATTTTCCTAAAAGGTTTGTCGACATGAGTAGTATCGGACAACAAACCACTTTTTTTCAATCGATATTTTAGAAGCACATATTTTGCTGCAAATACATCAGAAGCGGAAATTAAGACTTTCGCCACCTACTGGCCAAACCATTTTTTACAAAAATTAGAAATTATGTGCAAAAGGATTTCCCATCAGGAACTGTTCCCGTGCAGAAAGAATTTTTCAAATCGGAGTTTTAGGAGCAGAGATCTATATAGGGGGGAAAGCAATTTACCCTTACGACCCCTAGCGGAAAGTCTATGAATTACTTGAAAATTTGAAATTATATGAAAAACATGTCACACTGGAACAACTATCCAACAAAGAAGAAATTTTTGAAATCGGACCCTTAGAAGTATAGATATTGACAAACATAAGATATATATCTACGTCCCCTGGCGTAGAAACCATGCATTATTTTAAAAAGAAAATGTTTATAAAAGGTTTGTTGACATGAGTACTATCGGTCTACAAACGACGAATTTTTCAATCGAGAATTTAGAAGCTCATATTTGGCTGCAAATAAATCAGAAGCGGAAATTAAGATTTAAGCCCCCTGGTGGCCAAACCATTTTTTTACGAAAATTATAAATTATGTGCAAACGATTTCCCATCAGGATCTGTATCCGGTGCAGAAATAATTTTTCAAATCGGAGATTTAGAAGCACAGATATAGGGGAAAACGCAATTTACGTCTACGCCCCCTAGCGGAAAGTCTATGAATTGCTTGAAAATTTTGAAAGTATATGAAAAACATGTCACACTGGAAACACTGTCCAACAAAGAAGAAATTTTTTCAAATCGAACTCCTAGAAGTAGAGATGTTGACAAAAATAAGATATACATCTACGTCCCTTGGCGGAGAAACTGTGGAATATTTTAAGAACAAAATATTCCGAAAATGGTTATTGCTGTGAGTGGCATCTGTCCAAGAAAAAAAATTTTCAATCGATATTTTTGAAGCTCAGATTTTATGGCAAATACATCAGAAGCAAAAATTAACACTTGCGCCCCCTGGGGGCTAAAGTATTCTTTCCCAAAAATTTGATAATTATATGCAAAATATTTTCCATCAGAAGGTGTATCCGCTGAAGAAAATATTTTTCAAATCGGAGTTGTAGAAGAAGAGTTATCGGGGAAAATGTAATTTACTTTTACGCCCCCTAGCGAAAAATCTATACGTAATTTGAAAAAGTAACTATATCTAAAATACTCTTCGACATAAATGGAATCGAAAGATTAAATAATTTTTTCAATCGGATTTTTAGAAGCAAATATGTGGAATAAAACGTATTTTTGAATTCGACATCATCTGCGAAATCGTACATCGTAAAAAAAAACAAAAAACAAAAAAAAACGAAGGATCATCATTTGCATATTTCAGGCTTTCCAATGCAAAAAGAGTTTTTCAAATCGGACAAATAGTTGCAGAGATATCGTGGGTACAGGCGGACGGACAAACGGATCACATAAGCACGATCTTTTTTTACAAAAGACGTGCTAAAAATTACTCTCAGTTTTTATGGAACGGCCTTTGCATATACAGACAGGTGGTAGACAGACTGACGGGCCGGCAGGTGGTAAACAGTCCGACTGGCAGGCAGGCGGCAGGCAGACGACTTATGCTGTGTGTCGCGTAATAAACACGTCACTAGTCTGAGCAACCAATGGAATTAGTGAGCTGGCATTCACTGTGTACGCACTGAGAGAGTTTGAGTTCTCTTTTGCCTAATGATTAGTTTACCGTGGAACTGCGTTGCGGTTGATACTGTGTTATTATGCCAAGAAAGTGTTTAAATCATTCAGTTATCTTCTGTTGGGTGGGTGGGTGATTGACATTTAAAGTTCAAAGGCAAAATTTCACTCGATTCTTTAAAAAATGTTATGAGCTATATTTTGGCTGTACAGAGTGACCAAGATAAGAGGTGGAAACGGGTTACGGGTTGGCGGGTCAACGGGTCAATTTCTTGAGGGTCAAACGGCTCGGAACAAGTTATTCCCGACCCTTTTTCTACCGGATTTTATTTCCGTTTTATTTTTGAAAAGAAAAAAGCATATTTCACAGAAAAATGCGTAGTGTGGAATTGTGTGCTCTATGCTGGTGCCAGCGGAGGGAAACATGATTTGTCGTACAAAAATGTTGCCGTCTCTTTCTTAGAGCAAAGAAGACTTCCACTGACCGACAATACGACATCGACGCTAGACTCACCGTTACTATATCGTAAAATGATACTTGCTTTGTGTTTGTTTTGTGCGAGATTGTCCGCGGCAAGATACAAAAATACGCGGCAAGAGAAAAATATATAACTGCCTTCCATGCCATCAAAGATATTTTAAAGAATCTTAAACGTGTAGTACCTCGTGGTCCTTCACAGATACTACTGGTCATCTAACAAACAGATTTCTACGGGATTCTGGAGGACATCGGCATCTCTTTTCACACACACACAAACACACATACACGCACGCACACATTATACACGGTTGAGTCACATTGTTGTGACCGCCAGCTAATATACAGAGTAACCGGTGTCTGCAGCGCGGACAGCAACTGGACTGGCTGGGAGTGTTCAATAAGGTACTGAAAGGTCTTCACTGGTATGTGGAGCCATGCTGACTACAGTGCATCTGACAGGGGCTCAAGGATACGTGGAGGAGGATCCATATAGCGAACAACACAATCGAGGTGGTTCCACAGGTGCTCAATTGGGTTTATATCTGGGGAATAAGGGAACCAGGGAAGTACTTTGAGGTCTTCATCGTGCTCTTCCAACAAGTTTTGGATATTTCTAGCTGTGCGAAACGTCGCACTGTCGTGCTGGAATATCCCATTCACCCCAGGGAGGACAATCAGCATGTATGGGTGTACGTGGTCTGCAAAGATGGGTTCACAACGAATTCGGTCCATAGTGCCTTTCACAGGAATGAGTGGACCTAGAGAATACCCCGAAAACATTTCACGGATTATAACGATGCACCCGCCAGCTTGCGTTCTTCCACCAATGGTTGATTCACTCTCTCTCTCTCTTCCACCTACTTCTCTGGTGATTCACTCTCTCACATCCCGCATGTCACATTGTAAGACAGAGTTACCTTTCACATCGCATCTTTTGCATTGAACATTCAGAGGTTTTCGTTTGACGTGCTAACATCCCGTTCCATTGCATGTCGGGTCGGAATTAATGCCTTATTTGATAATACGGATGAACTGAATATCAAGAAGATTGAACAGGGTATCGAGGCAAACAAATACGTGCTTGTTGAAAACAAAAAGGCGAACAGTTGATGCTGCTAGTTGTTTCGTCTCACTAAGACACCAGAATATGCTTCACAGCGACATCAATTTTCACAAGCTCATGATGAGTAGAAAGTTTTCAAAATGCTGATTTCATGAATATTCATTCTTTCTGAGGAGCAATGATGAAATCGACATCCGCATTTGGGGAACTTTCAACTCATCAGAATCTGGTGAAAATTGGTGTTGCTGTGAAAGCTATTCTAGAGCTTGATATGTTATCAAGAAAACAGCAAAAACTGAAATTAAACGTTTCAACAAGTTAGTTAATTCTAAAATTTTAACTGTAGCATCATCAAAATTAAGTGAAACTGCTTTAACATTACTGCAGAGGGACTTTCTGACTCTTGAAAACGAGTGAAGTTAGGTCGTGTGAAGGACGACACTTTCAACACTTTCTGTAAGTAAGTCAGTAAATCATACGTCCCCGTCATACATTTGTATGATTTCTATATAACCTACGATACCCACTACACCTGTATACACAGTCGAGTCACATTATTGTGACAACCTCCTATTTATGACGTCAACAGCGCGTAGCCAAAGAAAGATGGCATGTGACGTGAGATGGCTTGGAGGATATACAGTATAAGGTGTGCTATAGGCATTCTGAAAACATATCACTCGTTGCTGTCATAGATAAAAGGAGCTGTTTATAAGATTTGCAAAAAGGGGTGATTACCGGCTTTCAGGCCAAGGGAGGCAGTATTTCTGAAACAGGGCAGTTTGTGAACTGTTCGTGTGCTGCTGTGGTTAAAGTGTATCGTGATTGGAGAAATGGCACCATTGATGAATAAGCGTCCTGAAAACTGCGGAGCACCACGTGCCATTAATGAGAGAGGTGAACATCGTCTGCGAAGGTGCGTGAGGGCCGATTGACACGCTACAGGATATCAACTCACTGGTCGAATGAACCAGGGTGCTGCAGGAATTGTGTCTAAAACGACAGTTCAGCTAACCCTGCTGTGTATGAGGCTTCGATGCAGAGGCTGGTCACTGAACCTATGCTAATGAAGGTGCATCGGCAAAAAAGGCTTAGCCGCCCCGGTGGCGCAGTGGTCTAAGGCGTTGGCCTCTGATCATTCGTCCGAAAGGGGTCCGGGTTCGAATCCCGGTGAGGCATGGATGTTGTGTTTGTCTTACGGCACTGGCTCTCTCCCTTCCCTGGAACCAGTGACCCTAAATTAGGGACGGGCGACTGCTTATAGCCCATTGAGTTGCTCACGGTGGTCGTTAAACCTCCAATCAAAAAAAAAAAAAAAAAAAAAAAAAAAGGCTTACATAAAATTGCACGGCAGTATCGGAATTAGACTTCCGCTGATTGGTAAAGGATTGCCTTCTCCAAAGAGTCACGTTTTCTACTTCATCGAACGGATGGACGTTGGTGTATATGGCGATAAACTTTCGAGAACAAACACCTTTCAACCATTGGTGGAAGAACGCAAGCTGGTGGGGGCATCGTTATAATCCATGAAATGTTTTCGGATCATTCTCTAGATCCACTCATACCTGTGGAAGGCACTATGGGCCGAATTCGTTGTGAATCCATCTTTGCAGACCACGTACACCCATACATGCTGATTGTCCTCCCTGGGGTGGATGGGATATTCCAGCACGATAGTGCGACGTGTCACACAGCTAGAAATGTCCGAGACTTGTTGGAAGAGCACGATGAAGACTTCAAAGCACTTCCCTGGTTCCCTTATTCCCCAGATATAAACCCAATTGAGCACCTGTGGAACCACCTCGATCGTGTTGTTCGCTATATGGATCCACCACCACGTATCATTGAGCCCCTGTCAAATGCACTGTAGTCAGGATGGCTCCTCATACCAGGGAAGACTTTTCAGTACCTTATTGATCACTCCCAGCCAGTCCAGTTGCTGTCCGCGCTGCAGACACCGGTTACTCTGTATATTAGCTGGCGGTCACAACAATGTGACTCAACCGTGTATAATGTGTGCGTGCGTGTATGTGTGTGCGTGTGAAAATAGAAGCCGATGCCCTCCAGAATCCCGTAGAAATCTGTTTGTTAGATGTCCAGTAGTATCTGTGAAGGACCACGAGTTACGACACGTTTAAGAATCTTTAAGATATCTTTGATCGCATGGAAGGCAGTTATATATTTTTCTCAAGCATACTTTTCCTAATTCTTTGTTGCGATGTTCTCATGGGCCGAAGAGGGGGGGGGGGGTTGGGTAATCTTCTTTTCGAGACAAACAGGTCCCCTTTTTCGGGGACTGCAAAATAAGAGGTGAATAATCCATGGTAAAAAAAGAAATTAAAATCTCAAAATGTTTTCCGAAAAAAAAAAAGCCATCCGGTTTTTCCACTATTCCTTTTTTTCTAAGATATCTAATTCTCTGAATAGAATCTTAATAGGAAGCTACTGTTTTCAGAAGAACATGTTTCGATGTCATTGCATGAGTTCTGGGAAAATGTTTGCTTCGTTTCCTAATTAGATAACGCGTCTTGTGAAAGAATTACCTAGGACGTGTTCTGTTCCTAATCCACGACAGTTTATAAGTAATATTTACCTATTTAAAAAAATTCCAGACGTATTACTAAAGGGATTTGCTCCAAGATGTGCTCTTTCATATTAAAACAATTTTATTTTATTTTGTCTTTAATCATCACAATTGTTTCTAAGTATATCAACCCAATTTGCGACAGCAAATAAATTCTGAGGCTTATCCAGAAAAAAGAAAATGAGAAAAATCCTTTACAAAGTTGTAACATGCTTCGTGACATGACGTAAATGACGTGCACCTTAGGTTAGACGTGTGTCAAATCGACAATAAAGCAGCGATAAGTATGCGGCGTAGTTCAGTTGTTGGAACAGTCGCTCCGGAGCAGGTAGATGTAACTTTGAAACCACCACCAACAAAAGAAGGTTTTAAAGTAAAGAAAAATGTTCGAAATTTTATCATCTGTGTGCCGCGCGTTATTTTTTAATATCTGTGTATATACGACTGGTTTGGCCAAAAAGACTACTGTAGCTTCCATCATGCTACTTTAGTCTTCCTTCCAAGCCGAATTGCATGACTTCCTCATAAAGTCCTCTAACGCCTGGCGTGGAAAACAATGCCGCAAGAATCAAAGGAAGTTACGTATGTACTCGTAACTCAATTTACATATTGGACAGCTTTTTGCTCACTGATACGCAAATTTCACAACTAGTATTTTTCATGGTGTCCATCCGCATACATGTAAACAGAAGAGTATATGAAAATTTCTTTCGGTGTGGTGGGGGTGGGGGGTCGGGCCACAGAAAGTGGAAAATAGTAGTTTTCGAAATCCACTAGAACAAAACAAAAGTTGAGGATAAGAAGAAGAAACAAGAAAGATGACACCGAATTTTCGGGTGTAATAAGCACGTCTTTTGAATTCGTTCTGACGCAAATTAAATTTATCAAAGCTATTCAAAGTCAATGGGACCGGTATGGAAAACAATAGTATCTGACGGAGGAAAGAAGTTTTTCAATCGGATTTTTAATCCCTCAGCTATTGCTGTAAACGAAATCGTGAGCTTACGCCCTCTAGTTGCAGACTTGTGTGTTAAGAAAAACATGAATTTATATGAGAAACATTTAGAACCGGAAATGCTCTCCGACACAGAAAGAATTTTTCAAATTGGACTCTTAGAAATAGAGATATTGACAAAAATAAGCCTTTGCGTCCCCTGGTGGGAAAACCATGCATTATTTTAGGAAGAAAGTATTCTCAAAAGGATTTTTCATATGAGTGGTATCGCTCCAAGAAAAAAAAAAAAATTTAGTCGAGTTTTCAGGAGCCCAGATTTTGCTACAGATACATCAGAAGCACAAATTAACACTTATGCCCCCTGGTGACTAAACCATTCTTTACCAAACATTAGAAATTATGTGAAAAATATTTTCCATCAGGTCTTGTATGCGATACAGGAATATATTTTCAAATCGGAGTTTCAGAAGCAGAAATAACGAAGAAAACGCAATTTACCTGTATGCCTCCTAGCTAAAAGTCTATGATTTATTTGAAAATTTGAATTTTTAGGAAAAAATTTCGCATCGGAAACACAATCTAACAAAGAAAGAATTTTCCAAATCGGACTACTAGAAGCAGAGATATTGACAAAAATAAGATATACAACTACTTCCCTGGTGTAGAAACCATGCATTATTTCAAGAAGAAAATGTTCCTAAAAGGTTTGTCGACATGAATAGTATAGGTCAACAAATGACTTTTTATTCAATCGAGATTTTAGAAGCTCATATTTTGCTGCAAATACATCAGGAGCGGAATTTCAAATTCAGGCCCCCTAGTGGACAAACCATTTTTTCACAAAAATTAGAAATCATGTGCAAACGATTTCCTATCAGGAGATGTATCCGGTGCAGAAAGAATTTTTAAAAATCGGAGATTTAGGAGAAGAGATATAGGGGGGGGGGATGCAATTTACCTCTACATCCCCTAGCAGAAAGTCTATGAACTACTTGAAAATTTTGAAATTATATGTTAAACATGTCACACCGAAAACACTATCCAACAAAGAAGAAATTTTTCAAATCGGATTTCTAGACGCAGAGATATTGACGAAAATAAGGTACATATCTACGCACCCTGGCGGAGAAACTGTGTAATATTTTAAGAAAAAATATTCCGAAAAGGTTTATCGATGTGAGTGGCATCAGTCCACGAAAGAATTTTTTCAATCGATACCTCAGATGCTCAGATTTTATGGTAAATATATCAGAAGCAAGAATTAACACTTAGGCCCCCTGGTGGCCAAAGTATTCTTTTCCAAAAATCTGAAATTATATACAAAAGAATTTCCATCAAGAGATGTATCCGCTGAAGAATTTTTTTTTCAAATCGGAATTTTAGAAGAAGAGTTATCGGGAAAAATGTAATTTACTTTTACGTCTCCAAGCGGGAAATGTATGCGTAATTTGAAAAAGTAACTATATTTAAAATATTTTTCGACATAAATGGAATCGAAAGATAAAATATTTTTTCAATCGTATGTTTAGAGTCAAATATGTGGATTAAAACGTATTTTGGAATTAGACATCATCTGCATTTACGCCCTCTAGCGGCGAAATTGTACATCGTATAAAAAAAGGAAAAAAAGGATCGTCATTCGCACATTTCAAGCTTCCCAATGCAAAAAGACATTTTCAAATCGGACTAATTAATAGTTGCAGAGATATCGTGGGTACAGACGGACGGACAAACCGATAACATAAGCACGATCTTTTTTTACAAAAGACGTGCTAAAATTTGAAGCATTAGTTTCTGATATGAGTTTACCCATATTTATTAAATTAAACCAGCTTCTTATAATGCATGCGGCATTTTAACAAAAAAACTAAGCACTTGAAAATAAAATAAAAAATTTGATATAAAAATAATTCTGAAATAAAAAATAATAATAAGTAAGTCTCTTTAAAATAAACAAATAAACACAGGGAACAATGCTCCTTGACACCACTTACATAAATATGCCCCTATGGGTGAGCATCGAAACATTTCATTGAGCCCTTGGACTGGCTACTATTACCTTAAAGACTTTAATTTTGGAAAGCAATGTATACAGTATATTCGTACATCCAAATACCCGTAAAAATTTAACTCTGCGCAACCACAAAGACAGGCTTCCACACGTACATCGAGCAAAATCAACATGAAATATGTTATTAATTTCCCTGCAAAAACACTGAACAGTAATTTTTAAAAGTTATACTGATGAACCAATCCAGTGCGCAGATATTGTACAAACTTTTTGCAACATAGGATTATCAATTAGGCACCTTCCTGTACCATGATTTTGCCATTTCATTCCAATATTACAGGATCCAGGAAGGCAAGCCTGCAATGAGAAACTGCATAATGTTGCTACGCAGATAACTAAATATCATCGATATCTATATGGGGAAAAAAAGCAATAACCTATTCATAAAAGCCTCTCAAACGTAGTTCAAAATCAAGCTTTACGATAAGTGAAAGGATATCTTTCGTTCCAGCAATTCGAAACGGTGTGGGCACGATTTAGCCCAAATACTTTTTCTCAATGGCCAAAACACGTTTTTCTATGCCTATGACCAAACCTATATGAAATTCGCTCTTCATATTAATATTTGTACGTGTGTATGTCGGTGAGTGTGTGATTAAACACACACAATACATCCAGTTTTATGTCCGTGTTAGTCTCGTCCACGTACACCCGGATGTATATGTATGTGTTTAAATATTTAGATTGATGTGTAAATAGGTGCATATATTCGCTCATGAAGGCATCCCGACATTCGGAAAAGATTGTTTTGCAGACATATTTGCAAACTCTGACGATCGAGGAAAATCCTGGCGTTACTTCATTCTAACATAATATGAAAATTGACTCCCCTTTCTTTTGAAAAAGAGCCTTATGTATATTAGGAATTTAAAAAATAGGTCTTCAGTTGAAATTCTGAAATCATCGCAGCTTACATCTCTTTCAATTTAATAGCTGTTCAAACAGACTGGCGTTACTAAAACTTATTTCTTCATACATTTTAGTTGTCTCTCGAGCTTTTACGAAGCTTCACTTTCTTTCAACTTCTAACTAAAAGTTCGTTTCCAGAAATTTACAGTACGAAGTCATTTTCACACTAGGTAGCCGAAGTGTCGGACGCTAGTAACGCCACCGATGACAACTGATATGAAATAAATGAAATGAAATACTGAATTCCCGTACGACATAGGAATGAAATTGGCCTGCTTCCGGTGGCTCGATCGCTCGTTGCCGTAGAACGTCGGTTAAACGTGTATGAGACCCAAAGAAAGCGTTTGCCGTCAGTGGAATATTCTTACATGCGCTGTCGAAGTGATATTTCACTAAAGTTCCCCGTTGACTTTTATTTAAGTATGTAATCGTAAATCAATTTGCATATTGGACAGCTTTTTGCTCACTGATAAGCAAATTTCACAACTAGCATTTTTCATTGTGTCCGTCTACATACATTATGCAAACTGAAGAGTATACGCAAATGTCTTTCGGCGGCGAGGGGGGAGGTCGGGCCGCAGAAATTGCTGGTTTACGAAATCCACCGGAACAAAAAAAAAGTTGATGAGGAGAAGAAGAAATTAAAACATTAGCTTCTGACATGAGTTTATGCATTTTTATTAAATTAACCCGGTTTTTTACAATGCATAAAATTTTAACAAGAAAATAAACACCTAAAAATAAAGTAAAAAATTAAATATTAAAATAATTTTAAAATAAAATAATAATAAATAATTATTTTAAAAATAAACATAGCGACTAATGTTCCTGGACACTACTTACATCAATACTATCTTATATGTAAGCATCAAAACATTTCATTGTGCACTTGCACTGGCTAATATTACCTTCAAAACTTTAATTTTGTAATACAATTTATACAGTGTACTAGTATATCCAAATACCCGTAAAAAGTTTAGCTTTGGTCAACCACAACGACAGGTTTACACACGTACGTCGAGCAAAATCAACAAGAAATGTGCTATAAATTTTCCTGCAAAAACATTAAACAGTAATTTTTAAAAGCTATACTGCTGTACCAATATATAATGCAGATATTCCTGAAACTTTTTGCAACAAAGGATTATCAAATAAATTCCTTCCTGTACCATGATTTCGCCATTTCAATTCAATTTTACGGTATCCAGGAAGGCAAGCCTGCATTAAGAAACAGCGTAATGTAGCAACGCAGATAACTACATATCATCGATATATATGGAAAATAAAAGAAGCAATAACCTATTCATAAAAGCCGCTCCAACGTAGTTCAAAATCAAGCTTTACGATAAGTGAAAGATTATCTTTTATTCCAGCATTCCAAAACGGTGCTGGCACGATTTAGCCCAAATACTTTTTCTCAACGGCCGAAACACCTTTTTCTATGCCTATGACCAAACCTATATGAAACTCACTCTTTATATTAATATTTGTGCTGTGTGTGTGTGTATGTGGGTAAGTTGGTGATTAAACACGCAAAATGTATCCAGTTTTACGTCCGTGTTACAGTCTCGTCCACGTACACCCTGATGTATATGTATGTGTTTAAATATTTAGATTTATGTGTAAATAGGTGCATATATTCGTTCATGAAGGCACCCCGACATTCGAAAAAGATTGTTTTGCAGACATATTTGCAAACTCTGACAACCGAGGAAAATCCTGGCTTTACTTCATTCTAGCATAATATCAAAATTGACTCCCCTTTCTTTTGAAAAAGTGCCCTATGTATATAAGGAATTTAAAAAAATAGGTCTTCAGTTGAAATTCTGAAATCATCGCAGCTTACAGCTCGTTCAATTTAATAGCTGCTCAAACAGATTGGCGTTATCAAAATTTATTTCTTCATATATTTTACTTGTCTCTTGAGTTTTTACGAAGCTTCACTTTCTCTCACCTTCTAACTAAAAGTTCGTTTCCAGAAATTCACATAACGAAGTCATTTTCACGCTAGGCAGCTTAAGTGTCGGACTCTAGAAACGCCACCGATGACAACTGAAATGAAATAAATATAATGAAATATAGCAGTCCCGTACGACATAGCAATGAAACTGGCCTGCTTCTGGTTGCTCGATCGCTCTTTGCCGTAGAACGTCGGTTATACGTGTATGAGACCCAAAGAAAGCGTTGGCCGCCAGTGGAACATTCTTACATGCGCTGGCGAAGTGAAATTTCACTAAAGTTCCCCGATGACTTTTATTTAAGTATGTAATCGCAATTCAATTTGCATATTGGACAGCTTTTTCCTCACTGATATGCAAATTTCCCACCTAGCATTTTTCATCGTGTCCATCTACATACGTCATGCAAAGTGAAGAGTACATGCTAATGACTTTTCGTGGGGAGGGGGAGGTGGGGCTGCAGAAATTGGTGGTTTACGAAATCCACTGGAACCAAACAAAAGCTCATGAGAAGAAGAAATTAAAACATTAGCTTCTGACATGAGTTTATTCATTTTTATTAAATTAACCCATTTTTTTATAATGCCTAATGTTTTAACAAGAAAACAAACACCTTAAAAATAAAATAAAAAATTAAATAATAAAATAATTTTATAATAAACTAATAATAAATAATTTTCTTTAAAATAAACATAGCGACCAATGCTCCTTGACACTACTTACATAAATACTCCCCTACATGTGAGGATCGAAACATTTCATTGAGCACTTGGACTGGCTACAATTACCTTCAAGACTTTAATTTTGGATTACAATGTATACAGTATACTCGTACATCCAAATACCCGAAGCCGCCCCGGTGGCGCAGTGGTCTAAGCGATGGCTACTGATCATTCGTCCGAAAGGGGTCCGGGTTCGAATCCCGGTGAGGCATGGATGTTGTGTTTGTCTTACGGCACTGGTTCTCTCCCTTCCCTGGAACCAGGGGCCCTAAATTAGGGACGGGGGACTGTTTATAGCCCATTGAGTTGCTCACGGTGGTCGTTAAACCTTCAATAAAAAAAAAAAAAAAATACCCGAAAAATTTTAGCTTTGAGCAACCCAAACGACAGGCTTCTGCACGTACCTCGAGCAAAATTAACAAGAAATGTACTATTAATTTCCCTGCAATAACATTAATCTGTATTTCTTAAAAGCTATACTGATGTACCAATACATAGTGCACATATTCTGGAAACTTTTTGCAACGAAGGATTATCAATTAAATTCCTTCCTGTACCATGATTTCGCCATTTCATTTCAATATTACGGTATCCAGGAAGGCGAGCCTGCAATGAGACTCTGCGTAATGTTGCAACGCTGATAACTAAATATCATCGATATATATGGAAAATAATAGAAGCAATAACCTATTCATAAAAGTTCCTCCAACGTAGTTCAAAGTCAAGCTTTACGATAAGTGAAAGGATATCTTTTATTCCAGCCTTCCAAAACGGTGCGGGCATGATTTCGCCCAAAAACGTTTTTTCAACGGCTTCAAAACCTTTTTCTAAGCATATGACCAAACCTATATGAAACTCACTCTTTATATTAATATTTGTGCTGTGTGTGTGTGTGTGTGTGTGTGTATGTGGGTAAATTGGTGAATAAACGCTCACAATGTATCTAGTTTTATGTCCGTGTTACAGTCTCGTTCACGTACACCCGGATGTATATGTAAGTGTTTAATTATTTAGATTTATGTATAAAGAGTTGCATATATTCGCTCATGAAAGCACCCCGACATTCGGAAAAGATTGTTTTGCAGACATATTTGCAAACTTTGACGATCGAGGAAAATCCTGGCGTTACTTCATTCTAACATAATATGAAAATTGACACCCCTTGCTTTTGAAAAAGAGCCCTATGTACATAAGGAATTTAAAAAATAGGACTTCAGTTAAAATTCTGAAATCATCGCAGCTTACAGCTCTTTCTATTTAATAGCTACTCAAACAGACTGGCGTTACTAAAACTTATTTCTTCATACATTTTACTTGTGTCTCGAGCTTTTACGAAGCTTCACTTTCTTTCAACTTCTAACTTAAACTTCGTTTCCAGAAATTCAAAGAACAAAGTCATTTTCACATTAAGTAGCCGAAGTGTCGGACCCCAGTAACGCCACCGATGACAACTGAAATGAAATAAATGGAATGAAATATTGCAGTCCTGTACGACATATGAATGAAACTGGCCCGCCCCTGGTTGCTCGATCGCTCTTTGCCGTAGAACGTCGGTTACACGTGTATGAGACCCAAAGAAAGCTTTTGCAGCCAGTGGAACATTCTTACATGCGCTGTCGAAGTGAAATTTCACTAAAGTTCCCCGATGACTTTTATTTAAGTATGTAATCGTAAATCAATTTGCATATTGGACAGCTTTTTGCTCATTGATATGCAAATTTCACAACTAGCATTTTTCATCGTGTCCGTCTACATACATCATGCAAAGTGAAAGTATATGCTAATGACTTTCGGTGGGGAGGGGAGAGGTCGCGCCGCAGAAATTGGTGGTTTACGAAATCCACCGGAACAAAACAAAAGCTCATGAGAAGAAATTAAGGCATTAGCTTCTGACATGAATTTATGCATTTTTATTAAATTAATCTAGTTTTTCATAATGCATGACATTTTAACAAGAAAATAAACAGCTGAAAATAAAGTAAAAAATTAAATATTAAAATAATTTTATAATAAAATAATAATAAATAATTTTCTTTCAAATAAACATAGGGACTAATGCTCCTTGACACTACTTACATAAATACTACCTTACATGTGAGCATCGAAACCTTTCATTGAGCACTTCGACAGGCTACTATTACGTTCAATAGAATTTATACAGTATACTCGTACATCCAAATACCCGAAAATGTTTAGCTTTGGGCAATCCCAACGACAGGCTTCCACACGTGCCTCGAGCAAAATTAACAAGAAATGTGCTATTAATTTCCCTGCAAAAACATTAATCAGTATTTTTTAAAAGCTATACTGCTGTACGAAACCATAATACAGATATTCTAGAAACTTTTTTGCAACAAAGGATTATCAATTAAATTCCTTCCTATACCATGATTTCGCCATTTTATTTCAATATTACGTTATCTAGGAAGGCGAGCTTGCAATGAGAAACTGCGTAATGTTGCAACGCAGATAGCTAAATATCATCGATATATATGGAATACAAAAAAAAAGCAATAACCTATTCATAAAGGCCCCTCCAACGAAGTTCAAAATCAGGCTTTACGATAAGTGAAAGGATATCTTTTATTCCAGCATTCCAAAACGGTGCGGGCACGATTTCGCCCAAATACTTTTTCTCAATGGCCGAAACACCTTTTTCTATGCCTATGACCAAACCTATATGAAACTCACTCTTTATATTAATATTTGTTCTGTGTGTGTGTGTGTGTGTGTGTGTGTGTATGTGGTAAAGTTGGTGATTAAACACAGAAAATGTATTCAGTTTTATGTCCGTGTTACAGTCTCGTCCACGTACACCCGGATGTATATGTATGTGTTTAAATATTTAGATTTATGTGTAAATAGGTGCATATATTCGTTCGTGAAGGCATCCCGACATTCGGAAAAGATTGTTTTGCGGACATATTTGCAAACTCTGACGATCGAGGAAAATCCTGGCGTTACTTCATTCTAACATAATATGAAAATTGACATCCCTTTCTTTTGAAAAAGAGCTCTATGTATATAAGGAATTTAAAAAATAGGTCTTCAGTTAAAATTCTGAAAGTATCGCAGCTTACAGCTCTTTCAATTTAATAGCTGCTCAAACAGACTGGCGTTACCAAAATTTATTTCTTCATATATTTTACTTGTCTCTCGAACATTTACGAAGCTTCAATTTCTTTCAACTTCTAACTAAAACTTCGTTTCCAGAAATTCACAGAACGAAGTCATTTTCACATTAGGTAGCCGAAGTGTCGGACCCCAGTAACGAACCAATGAGAACTGAAATAAAATAAATGGAATGAAATATTGCAGTCCCGTACGACATAGGAATGAAACCGGCCTGCTTCTGGTTGCTCGATCGCTCTTTGCCGTAGAACGTTGGTTAAGCATGTATGAGACCCAAAGAAAGCGTTTGCAGCCAGTGGAGCATTCTTACATGCGCTGTCGAAGTGAAATTTCAATTAAGTTCCACGATGACTTTTATTTAAGTATGTAATCGTAACTCAACTTGCATGTTCAACAGCTTTTTGCTCACTGGTATGCAAATTTCACAACTAACATTTTTCATCGTGTCCGTCTACATACATCATGTAAACTGAAGAGTATATGCAAATGTCTTTCAGTGCGTAGGGAGGGAGGTCGCTCCGCAGAAATTGGTGGTTTTCGAAATCCACCAGAACAAAATAAAAGTTGATGAGGAGAAGAAGGAAAAATTAAAACATTAGCTTCTGACATGAGTTTATTCATTTTTATTAAATTAACCCATTTTTTTATAATGCCTAATGTTTTAACAAGAAAACAAACACCTTAAAAATAAAATAAAAAATTAAATATTAAAATAATTTTATAATAAACTAATAATAAATAATTTTCTTTAAAATAAACATAGCGACCAATGCTCCTTGACACTGCTTACATAAATACTCCCCTACATGTGAGCATCGAAACATTTCATTGAGCACTTGGACTGGCTATTATTACCTTCAAGGCTTTAATTTTTGAATACAATGTATACAGTATACTTGTACATCCAAATACCCGTAAAAATCTTAGCTTTGCGCAACCACAACGACAGGTTTCTACACATACGTCGAGCAAAATCAACAAGAAATATGGTATTTATTTAACTGCAAAAACATTAAACAGTAATTTTTAAAAGCTATACTGCTGTACGAAACCATAATACAGATATTCTAGAAACTTTTTGCAACAAAGTATTATCAATTAAATTCCTTCCTATACCATGATTTCGCCATTTCATTTCAATATTACGGTATCTAGGAAGGCGAGCTTGCAATGAGAAACTGCGTAACGTTGCAACCCTTATAGCTAAATATCATCGATATATATGGAGTACAAAAAAAAGCAATAACCTATTCGTAGAGGCCCCTCCAACGAAGTTCAAAATCAGGCTTTACGATAAGTGAAAGGTTATCTTTTATTCCAGCATTCCAAAACGGTGCGGGTACGATTTCGCCCAAATACTTTTTCTCAATGGCGGAAACACCTTTTTCTATGCCTATGACCAAACCTATATGAAACTCACTCTTTATATTAATATTTGTGCTGTGTGTGTGTATGTGGGTAAGTTGGTGATTAAACACACAAAATGTATCCAGTTTTACGTCCGTGTTACAGTCTCGTCCACGTACACCCTGATGTATATGTATGTTTTTAAATATTTAGATTTATGTGTAAATAGGTGCATATATTCGTTCATGAAGGCACCCCGACATTCGAAAAAGATTGTTTTGCAGACATATTTGCAAACTCTGACGACCTAGGAAAATCCTGGCTTTACTTCATTCTAGCATAATATCAAAATTGACTCCCCTTTCTTTTGAAAAAGAGCCCTATGTATATAAGGAATTCAAAAAAATAGGTCTTCTGTTAAAATTCTGAAATCATCGCAGCTTACAGCTCTTTCAATTTAATAGCTGCTCAAACAGACTGGCGTTACTAAAACTTATTTCTTCATACATTTTAGTTGTCTCTCGAGCTTTTACGAAGCTTCACTTTCTTTCAACTTCTAACTAAAAGTTCGTTTCCAGAAATTTACAGTACGAAGTCATTTTCACACTAGGTAGCCGAAGTGTCGGACGCTAGTAACGCCACCGATGACAACTGATATGAAATAAATGAAATGAAATACTGAATTCCCGTACGACATAGGAATGAAATTGGCCTGCTTCCGGTGGCTCGATCGCTCGTTGCCGTAGAACGTCGGTTAAACGTGTATGAGACCCAAAGAAAGCGTTTGCCGTCAGTGGAATATTCTTACAAGCGCTGTCGAAGTGATATTTCACTAAAGTTCCCCGTTGACTTTTATTTAAGTATGTAATCGTAAATCAATTTGCATATTGGACAGCTTTTTGCTCACTGATAAGCAAATTTCACAACTAGCATTTTTCATTGTGTCCGTCTACATACATTAGGCAAACTGAAGAGTATACGCAAATGTCTTTCGGCGGCGAGGGGGAGGTCGGGCCGCAGAAATTGCTGGTTTACGAAATCCACCGGAACAAAAAAAAGTTGATGAGGAGAAGAAGAAATTAAAACATTAGCTTCTGACATGAGTTTATGCATTTTTATTAAATTAACCCGGTTTTTTACAATGCATAAAATTTTAACAAGAAAATAAACACCTAAAAATAAAGTAAAAAATTAAATATTAAAATAATTTTAAAATAAAATAATAATAAATAATTATTTTAAAAATAAACATAGCGACTAATGTTCCTGGACACTACTTACATCAATACTATCTTATATGTAAGCATCAAAACATTTCATTGTGCACTTGCACTGGCTAATACACTGCCGGACAATTGCTAAGGACGGATGACAATAGCAACGATAGCAACCATAAAATGGAAGGCAGGAAAATGTGGAAATTAGCATAAGTGCGGGATACAGTAAGACGTGTTGTGCGTATGCAAATTTTGGATTGCCGAACCTGTTCGTGACGTCATAGCGCTGATAAGAGATATAAAGGATTTGACGCGTATTGACCGTTGTTGTTCAAACGCAAAGTTGAAAGGAAAAGAAAGAATTGACGAACTTGCAATTTTCAGTATATCTTCCCGACATCACCTAGATGATTTTACGCGTGGCCGTATTATTGGCAAGACTGAAGAAGAGCGAAAAATAACAGATGCTGCCAGGGAGTTCGACGTCAGCCACAGTGTTGTTTCAAGGCTTTGGAAATCATTTCAAACAAATGGAAAGTGTAGCAAACGTCACGGGGGAGGTCGTGTTCGCAGTACGACACCTGCAGAAGATCGGTACATAGTGCTATCAACAAAAAGACACCGGCGCAGCACAGCTAGTGAGGTAGCAAATCAGTTTATGGCTGCTACTGGCAAGCGGATCTCCCGAAAAACTGTCGCCAGACGTTTGCATGAAGGAGGACTATACGCCCGCCATCCTGTTGTGTGCATCCCATTGTCCTGACGTTACCGTACAGCCCGTTTGCAATTGTGCCATCAACATCGCAATTGGACTGATAACGATTGGTCTGCTGTCCTCTTCTCAGATGAGAGTAGATACAGTAAATCGTCTGATTGTTGACGACAGCTGATCTGGCGTGATAGTGGTACTGCATATTGTCCAGCAAAAATACAGGAAAGGGTCCGATATCCGACATGTAGTGTCATGGTATGGGCAGGCATCATGATCAATGGCCGTACGTCCCTCTATGTGCTTCCAATTGGGACTATGACTGGCCAACGATACATTAATGATGTTCTGCTACCTCATGTTCGCGTGTTCTGTGGTGCTGTAGGTGATAGATTCATTTTCATGGACGACAACGCAACATTTCATTGAACAGTCGCTGTCTAGGAATGTCTTGAGAGCGAGGATACTCAACGCCTCGTATGGCCAGCACGTTCTCCAGATCTAAATCCCATTGAAAATGTGTGTGATGCTTTGGGGAGGAGTCTTGCTGGTCGCCAATGCCCTCCGATAAACAAGGACACCCTCATCCGCGCACTGACAGAGGAATGTGATAAATTACGCCAACAGTTGCTTGATAATGTTGTGCAAAGTATGACACGAAGTGTGGAATCTTGCATCGCCCTCCATGACGGCCATATCCCGTATTGACATCTTACGCCGGAATGCCTGCGGACGGTAATTGCATTTTTGTCACGTTTACGTATTCTGCACAAAAGGGCCTGTTTGTCCCTTGAACACGTTCCAAGGCCTTCTGGATTTCAGAGCACAATAAATTGTCTTTCTTGTAATGTCCTGGCATTCTGACATTATTTTATTTCACTTCGCATCCAACCACACTTACTTATTTATGCGCTATATAGCCGTTTATGATCCGTCCTTAGCAACTGTCCAGCAGTGTATTACCTTCAAAACTTTAATTTTGTAATACAATTTATACAGTGTACTAGTATATCCAAATACCCGTAAAAAGTTTAGCTTTGGTCAACCACAACGACAGGTTTACACACGTACGTCGAGCAAAATCAACAAGAAATGTGCTATAAATTTTCCTGCAAAAACATTAAACAGTAATTTTTAAAAGCTATACTGCTGTACCAATATATAATGCAGATATTCTGAAACTTTTTGCAACAAAGGATTATCAAATAAATTCCTTCCTGTACCATGATTTCGCCATTTCAATTCAATTTTACGGTATCCAGGAAGGCAAGCCTGCATTAAGAAACAGCGTAATGTAGCAACGCAGATAACTACATATCATCGATATATATGGAAAATAAAAGAAGCAATAACCTATTCATAAAAGCCGCTCCAACGTAGTTCAAAATCAAGCTTTACGATAAGTGAAAGATTATCTTTTATTCCAGCATTCCAAAACGGTGCTGGCACGATTTAGCCCAAATACTTTTTCTCAACGGCCGAAACACCTTTTTCTATGCCTATGACCAAACCTATATGAAACTCACTCTTTATATTAATATTTGTGCTGTGTGTGTGTGTGTATGTGGGTAAGTTGGTGATTAAACACGCAAAATGTATCCAGTTTTACGTCCGTGTTACAGTCTCGTCCACGTACACCCTGATGTATATGTATGTGTTTAAATATTTAGATTTATGTGTAAATAGGTGCATATATTCGTTCATGAAGGCACCCCGACATTCGAAAAAGATTGTTTTGCAGACATATTTGCAAACTCTGACAACCGAGGAAAATCCTGGCTTTACTTCATTCTAGCATAATATCAAAATTGACTCCCCTTTCTTTTGAAAAAGTGCCCTATGTATATAAGGAATTTAAAAAAATAGGTCTTCAGTTGAAATTCTGAAATCATCGCAGCTTACAGCTCGTTCAATTTAATAGCTGCTCAAACAGATTGGCGTTATCAAAATTTATTTCTTCATATATTTTACTTGTCTCTTGAGTTTTTACGAAGCTTCACTTTCTCTCACCTTCTAACTAAAAGTTCGTTTCCAGAAATCCACATAACGAAGTCATTTTCACGCTAGGCAGCTTAAGTGTCGGACTCTAGAAACGCCACCGATGACAACTGAAATGAAATAAATATAATGAAATATAGCAGTCCCGTACGACATAGCAATGAAACTGGCCTGCTTCTGGTTGCTCGATCGCTCTTTGCCGTAGAACGTCGGTTATACGTGTATGAGACCCAAAGAAAGCGTTGGCCGCCAGTGGAACATTCTTACATGCGCTGGCGAAGTGAAATTTCACTAAAGTTCCCCGATGACTTTTATTTAAGTATGTAATCGCAATTCAATTTGCATATTGGACAGCTTTTTCCTCACTGATATGCAAATTTCCCACCTAGCATTTTTCATCGTGTCCATCTACATACGTCATGCAAAGTGAAGAGTACATGCTAATGACTTTTCGTGGGGAGGGGGAGGTGGGGCTGCAGAAATTGGTGGTTTACGAAATCCACCGGAACCAAACAAAAGCTCATGAGAAGAAGAAATTAAAACATTAGCTTCTGACATGAGTTTATTCATTTTTATTAAATTAACCCATTTTTTTATAATGCCTAATGTTTTAACAAGAAAACAAACACCTTAAAAATAAAATAAAAAATTAAATAATAAAATAATTTTATAATAAACTAATAATAAATAATTTTCTTTAAAATAAACATAGCGACCAATGCTCCTTGACACTACTTACATAAATACTCCCCTACATGTGAGGATCGAAACATTTCATTGAGCACTTGGACTGGCTACAATTACCTTCAAGACTTTAATTTTGGATTACAATGTATACAGTATACTCGTACATCCAAATACCCGAAGCCGCCCCGGTGGCGCAGTGGTCTAAGCGATGGCTACTGATCATTCGTCCGAAAGGGGTCCGGGTTCGAATCCCGGTGAGGCATGGATGTTGTGTTTGTCTTACGGCACTGGTTCTCTCCCTTCCCTGGAACCAGGGGCCCTAAATTAGGGACGGGGGACTGTTTATAGCCCATTGAGTTGCTCACGGTGGTCGTTAAACCTTCAATAAAAAAAAAAAAAAAAAATACCCGAAAAATTTTAGCTTTGAGCAACCCAAACGACAGGCTTCTGCACGTACCTCGAGCAAAATTAACAAGAAATGTACTATTAATTTCCCTGCAATAACATTAATCTGTATTTCTTAAAAGCTATACTGATGTACCAATACATAGTGCACATATTCTGGAAACTTTTTGCAACGAAGGATTATCAATTAAATTCCTTCCTGTACCATGATTTCGCCATTTCATTTCAATATTACGGTATCCAGGAAGGCGAGCCTGCAATGAGACTCTGCGTAATGTTGCAACGCTGATAACTAAATATCATCGATATATATGGAAAATAATAGAAGCAATAACCTATTCATAAAAGTTCCTCCAACGTAGTTCAAAGTCAAGCTTTACGATAAGTGAAAGGATATCTTTTATTCCAGCCTTCCAAAACGGTGCGGGCATGATTTCGCCCAAAAACGTTTTTTCAACGGCTTCAAAACCTTTTTCTAAGCATATGACCAAACCTATATGAAACTCACTCTTTATATTAATATTTGTGCTGTGTGTGTGTGTGTGTGTGTGTATGTGGGTAAATTGGTGAATAAACGCTCACAATGTATCTAGTTTTATGTCCGTGTTACAGTCTCGTTCACGTACACCCGGATGTATATGTAAGTGTTTAATTATTTAGATTTATGTATAAAGAGTTGCATATATTCGCTCATGAAAGCACCCCGACATTCGGAAAAGATTGTTTTGCAGACATATTTGCAAACTTTGACGATCGAGGAAAATCCTGGCGTTACTTCATTCTAACATAATATGAAAATTGACACCCCTTGCTTTTGAAAAAGAGCCCTATGTACATAAGGAATTTAAAAAATAGGACTTCAGTTAAAATTCTGAAATCATCGCAGCTTACAGCTCTTTCTATTTAATAGCTACTCAAACAGACTGGCGTTACTAAAACTTATTTCTTCATACATTTTACTTGTGTCTCGAGCTTTTACGAAGCTTCACTTTCTTTCAACTTCTAACTTAAACTTCGTTTCCAGAAATTCAAAGAACAAAGTCATTTTCACATTAAGTAGCCGAAGTGTCGGACCCCAGTAACGCCACCGATGACAACTGAAATGAAATAAATGGAATGAAATATTGCAGTCCTGTACGACATATGAATGAAACTGGCCCGCCCCTGGTTGCTCGATCGCTCTTTGCCGTAGAACGTCGGTTACACGTGTATGAGACCCAAAGAAAGCTTTTGCAGCCAGTGGAACATTCTTACATGCGCTGTCGAAGTGAAATTTCACTAAAGTTCCCCGATGACTTTTATTTAAGTATGTAATCGTAAATCAATTTGCATATTGGACAGCTTTTTGCTCATTGATATGCAAATTTCACAACTAGCATTTTTCATCGTGTCCGTCTACATACATCATGCAAAGTGAAAGTATATGCTAATGACTTTCGGTGGGGAGGAGAGGTCGCGCCGCAGAAATTGGTGGTTTACGAAATCCACCGGAACAAAACAAAAGCTCATGAGAAGAAATTAAGGCATTAGCTTCTGACATGAATTTATGCATTTTTATTAAATTAATCTAGTTTTTCATAATGCATGACATTTTAACAAGAAAATAAACAGCTGAAAATAAAGTAAAAAATTAAATATTAAAATAATTTTATAATAAAATAATAATAAATAATTTTCTTTCAAATAAACATAGGGACTAATGCTCCTTGACACTACTTACATAAATACTACCTTACATGTGAGCATCGAAACCTTTCATTGAGCACTTCGACAGGCTACTATTACGTTCAATAGAATTTATACAGTATACTCGTACATCCAAATACCCGAAAATGTTTAGCTTTGGGCAATCCCAACGACAGGCTTCCACACGTGCCTCGAGCAAAATTAACAAGAAATGTGCTATTAATTTCCCTGCAAAAACATTAATCAGTATTTTTTAAAAGCTATACTGCTGTACGAAACCATAATACAGATATTCTAGAAACTTTTTGCAACAAAGGATTATCAATTAAATTCCTTCCTATACCATGATTTCGCCATTTTATTTCAATATTACGTTATCTAGGAAGGCGAGCTTGCAATGAGAAACTGCGTAATGTTGCAACGCAGATAGCTAAATATCATCGATATATATGGAATACAAAAAAAAGCAATAACCTATTCATAAAGGCCCCTCCAACGAAGTTCAAAATCAGGCTTTACGATAAGTGAAAGGATATCTTTTATTCCAGCATTCCAAAACGGTGCGGGCACGATTTCGCCCAAATACTTTTTCTCAATGGCCGAAACACCTTTTTCTATGCCTATGACCAAACCTATATGAAACTCACTCTTTATATTAATATTTGTTCTGTGTGTGTGTGTGTGTGTGTGTGTGTGTATGTGGTAAAGTTGGTGATTAAACACAGAAAATGTATTCAGTTTTATGTCCGTGTTACAGTCTCGTCCACGTACACCCGGATGTATATGTATGTGTTTAAATATTTAGATTTATGTGTAAATAGGTGCATATATTCGTTCGTGAAGGCATCCCGACATTCGGAAAAGATTGTTTTGCGGACATATTTGCAAACTCTGACGATCGAGGAAAATCCTGGCGTTACTTCATTCTAACATAATATGAAAATTGACATCCCTTTCTTTTGAAAAAGAGCTCTATGTATATAAGGAATTTAAAAAATAGGTCTTCAGTTAAAATTCTGAAAGTATCGCAGCTTACAGCTCTTTCAATTTAATAGCTGCTCAAACAGACTGGCGTTACCAAAATTTATTTCTTCATATATTTTACTTGTCTCTCGAACATTTACGAAGCTTCAATTTCTTTCAACTTCTAACTAAAACTTCGTTTCCAGAAATTCACAGAACGAAGTCATTTTCACATTAGGTAGCCGAAGTGTCGGACCCCAGTAACGAACCAATGAGAACTGAAATAAAATAAATGGAATGAAATATTGCAGTCCCGTACGACATAGGAATGAAACCGGCCTGCTTCTGGTTGCTCGATCGCTCTTTGCCGTAGAACGTTGGTTAAGCATGTATGAGACCCAAAGAAAGCGTTTGCAGCCAGTGGAGCATTCTTACATGCGCTGTCGAAGTGAAATTTCAATTAAGTTCCACGATGACTTTTATTTAAGTATGTAATCGTAACTCAACTTGCATGTTCAACAGCTTTTTGCTCACTGGTATGCAAATTTCACAACTAACATTTTTCATCGTGTCCGTCTACATACATCATGTAAACTGAAGAGTATATGCAAATGTCTTTCAGTGCGTAGGGAGGGAGGTCGCTCCGCAGAAATTGGTGGTTTTCGAAATCCACCAGAACAAAATAAAAGTTGATGAGGAGAAGAAGGAAAAATTAAAACATTAGCTTCTGACATGAGTTTATTCATTTTTATTAAATTAACCCATTTTTTTATAATGCCTAATGTTTTAACAAGAAAACAAACACCTTAAAAATAAAATAAAAAATTAAATATTAAAATAATTTTATAATAAACTAATAATAAATAATTTTCTTTAAAATAAACATAGCGACCAATGCTCCTTGACACTGCTTACATAAATACTCCCCTACATGTGAGCATCGAAACATTTCATTGAGCACTTGGACTGGCTATTATTACCTTCAAGGCTTTAATTTTTGAATACAATGTATACAGTATACTTGTACATCCAAATACCCGTAAAAATCTTAGCTTTGCGCAACCACAACGACAGGTTTCTACACATACGTCGAGCAAAATCAACAAGAAATATGGTATTTATTTAACTGCAAAAACATTAAACAGTAATTTTTAAAAGCTATACTGCTGTACGAAACCATAATACAGATATTCTAGAAACTTTTTGCAACAAAGTATTATCAATTAAATTCCTTCCTATACCATGATTTCGCCATTTCATTTCAATATTACGGTATCTAGGAAGGCGAGCTTGCAATGAGAAACTGCGTAACGTTGCAACCCTTATAGCTAAATATCATCGATATATATGGAGTACAAAAAAAAGCAATAACCTATTCGTAGAGGCCCCTCCAACGAAGTTCAAAATCAGGCTTTACGATAAGTGAAAGGTTATCTTTTATTCCAGCATTCCAAAACGGTGCGGGTACGATTTCGCCCAAATACTTTTTCTCAATGGCGGAAACACCTTTTTCTATGCCTATGACCAAACCTATATGAAACTCACTCTTTATATTAATATTTGTGCTGTGTGTGTGTATGTGGGTAAGTTGGTGATTAAACACACAAAATGTATCCAGTTTTACGTCCGTGTTACAGTCTCGTCCACGTACACCCTGATGTATATGTATGTTTTTAAATATTTAGATTTATGTGTAAATAGGTGCATATATTCGTTCATGAAGGCACCCCGACATTCGAAAAAGATTGTTTTGCAGACATATTTGCAAACTCTGACGACCTAGGAAAATCCTGGCTTTACTTCATTCTAGCATAATATCAAAATTGACTCCCCTTTCTTTTGAAAAAGAGCCCTATGTATATAAGGAATTCAAAAAAATAGGTCTTCTGTTAAAATTCTGAAATCATCGCAGCTTACAGCTCTTTCAATTTAATAGCTGCTCAAACAGACTGGCGTTACTAAAACTTATTTCTTCATACATTTTAGTTGTCTCTCGAGCTTTTACGAAGCTTCACTTTCTTTCAACTTCTAACTAAAAGTTCGTTTCCAGAAATTTACAGTACGAAGTCATTTTCACACTAGGTAGCCGAAGTGTCGGACGCTAGTAACGCCACCGATGACAACTGATATGAAATAAATGAAATGAAATACTGAATTCCCGTACGACATAGGAATGAAATTGGCCTGCTTCCGGTGGCTCGATCGCTCGTTGCCGTAGAACGTCGGTTAAACGTGTATGAGACCCAAAGAAAGCGTTTGCCGTCAGTGGAATATTCTTACAAGCGCTGTCGAAGTGATATTTCACTAAAGTTCCCCGTTGACTTTTATTTAAGTATGTAATCGTAAATCAATTTGCATATTGGACAGCTTTTTGCTCACTGATAAGCAAATTTCACAACTAGCATTTTTCATTGTGTCCGTCTACATACATTAGGCAAACTGAAGAGTATACGCAAATGTCTTTCGGCGGCGAGGGGGAGGTCGGGCCGCAGAAATTGCTGGTTTACGAAATCCACCGGAACAAAAAAAGTTGATGAGGAGAAGAAGAAATTAAAACATTAGCTTCTGACATGAGTTTATGCATTTTTATTAAATTAACCCGGTTTTTTACAATGCATAAAATTTTAACAAGAAAATAAACACCTAAAAATAAAGTAAAAAATTAAATATTAAAATAATTTTAAAATAAAATAATAATAAATAATTATTTTAAAAATAAACATAGCGACTAATGTTCCTGGACACTACTTACATCAATACTATCTTATATGTAAGCATCAAAACATTTCATTGTGCACTTGCACTGGCTAATATTACCTTCAAAACTTTAATTTTGTAATACAATTTATACAGTGTACTAGTATATCCAAATACCCGTAAAAAGTTTAGCTTTGGTCAACCACAACGACAGGTTTACACACGTACGTCGAGCAAAATCAACAAGAAATGTGCTATAAATTTTCCTGCAAAAACATTAAACAGTAATTTTTAAAAGCTATACTGCTGTACCAATATATAATGCAGATATTCTGAAACTTTTTGCAACAAAGGATTATCAAATAAATTCCTTCCTGTACCATGATTTCGCCATTTCAATTCAATTTTACGGTATCCAGGAAGGCAAGCCTGCATTAAGAAACAGCGTAATGTAGCAACGCAGATAACTACATATCATCGATATATATGGAAAATAAAAGAAGCAATAACCTATTCATAAAAGCCGCTCCAACGTAGTTCAAAATCAAGCTTTACGATAAGTGAAAGATTATCTTTTATTCCAGCATTCCAAAACGGTGCTGGCACGATTTAGCCCAAATACTTTTTCTCAACGGCCGAAACACCTTTTTCTATGCCTATGACCAAACCTATATGAAACTCACTCTTTATATTAATATTTGTGCTGTGTGTGTGTGTGTATGTGGGTAAGTTGGTGATTAAACACGCAAAATGTATCCAGTTTTACGTCCGTGTTACAGTCTCGTCCACGTACACCCTGATGTATATGTATGTGTTTAAATATTTAGATTTATGTGTAAATAGGTGCATATATTCGTTCATGAAGGCACCCCGACATTCGAAAAAGATTGTTTTGCAGACATATTTGCAAACTCTGACAACCGAGGAAAATCCTGGCTTTACTTCATTCTAGCATAATATCAAAATTGACTCCCCTTTCTTTTGAAAAAGTGCCCTATGTATATAAGGAATTTAAAAAAATAGGTCTTCAGTTGAAATTCTGAAATCATCGCAGCTTACAGCTCGTTCAATTTAATAGCTGCTCAAACAGATTGGCGTTATCAAAATTTATTTCTTCATATATTTTACTTGTCTCTTGAGTTTTTACGAAGCTTCACTTTCTCTCACCTTCTAACTAAAAGTTCGTTTCCAGAAATCCACATAACGAAGTCATTTTCACGCTAGGCAGCTTAAGTGTCGGACTCTAGAAACGCCACCGATGACAACTGAAATGAAATAAATATAATGAAATATAGCAGTCCCGTACGACATAGCAATGAAACTGGCCTGCTTCTGGTTGCTCGATCGCTCTTTGCCGTAGAACGTCGGTTATACGTGTATGAGACCCAAAGAAAGCGTTGGCCGCCAGTGGAACATTCTTACATGCGCTGGCGAAGTGAAATTTCACTAAAGTTCCCCGATGACTTTTATTTAAGTATGTAATCGCAATTCAATTTGCATATTGGACAGCTTTTTCCTCACTGATATGCAAATTTCCCACCTAGCATTTTTCATCGTGTCCATCTACATACGTCATGCAAAGTGAAGAGTACATGCTAATGACTTTTCGTGGGGAGGGGGAGGTGGGGCTGCAGAAATTGGTGGTTTACGAAATCCACCGGAACCAAACAAAAGCTCATGAGAAGAAGAAATTAAAACATTAGCTTCTGACATGAGTTTATTCATTTTTATTAAATTAACCCATTTTTTTATAATGCCTAATGTTTTAACAAGAAAACAAACACCTTAAAAATAAAATAAAAAATTAAATAATAAAATAATTTTATAATAAACTAATAATAAATAATTTTCTTTAAAATAAACATAGCGACCAATGCTCCTTGACACTACTTACATAAATACTCCCCTACATGTGAGGATCGAAACATTTCATTGAGCACTTGGACTGGCTACAATTACCTTCAAGACTTTAATTTTGGATTACAATGTATACAGTATACTCGTACATCCAAATACCCGAAGCCGCCCCGGTGGCGCAGTGGTCTAAGCGATGGCTACTGATCATTCGTCCGAAAGGGGTCCGGGTTCGAATCCCGGTGAGGCATGGATGTTGTGTTTGTCTTACGGCACTGGTTCTCTCCCTTCCCTGGAACCAGGGGCCCTAAATTAGGGACGGGGGACTGTTTATAGCCCATTGAGTTGCTCACGGTGGTCGTTAAACCTTCAATAAAAAAAAAATACCCGAAAAATTTTAGCTTTGAGCAACCCAAACGACAGGCTTCTGCACGTACCTCGAGCAAAATTAACAAGAAATGTACTATTAATTTCCCTGCAATAACATTAATCTGTATTTCTTAAAAGCTATACTGATGTACCAATACATAGTGCACATATTCTGGAAACTTTTTGCAACGAAGGATTATCAATTAAATTCCTTCCTGTACCATGATTTCGCCATTTCATTTCAATATTACGGTATCCAGGAAGGCGAGCCTGCAATGAGACTCTGCGTAATGTTGCAACGCTGATAACTAAATATCATCGATATATATGGAAAATAATAGAAGCAATAACCTATTCATAAAAGTTCCTCCAACGTAGTTCAAAGTCAAGCTTTACGATAAGTGAAAGGATATCTTTTATTCCAGCCTTCCAAAACGGTGCGGGCATGATTTCGCCCAAAAACGTTTTTTCAACGGCTTCAAAACCTTTTTCTAAGCATATGACCAAACCTATATGAAACTCACTCTTTATATTAATATTTGTGCTGTGTGTGTGTGTGTGTGTGTGTGTGTATGTGGGTAAATTGGTGAATAAACGCTCACAATGTATCTAGTTTTATGTCCGTGTTACAGTCTCGTTCACGTACACCCGGATGTATATGTAAGTGTTTAATTATTTAGATTTATGTATAAAGAGTTGCATATATTCGCTCATGAAAGCACCCCGACATTCGGAAAAGATTGTTTTGCAGACATATTTGCAAACTTTGACGATCGAGGAAAATCCTGGCGTTACTTCATTCTAACATAATATGAAAATTGACACCCCTTGCTTTTGAAAAAGAGCCCTATGTACATAAGGAATTTAAAAAATAGGACTTCAGTTAAAATTCTGAAATCATCGCAGCTTACAGCTCTTTCTATTTAATAGCTACTCAAACAGACTGGCGTTACTAAAACTTATTTCTTCATACATTTTACTTGTGTCTCGAGCTTTTACGAAGCTTCACTTTCTTTCAACTTCTAACTTAAACTTCGTTTCCAGAAATTCAAAGAACAAAGTCATTTTCACATTAAGTAGCCGAAGTGTCGGACCCCAGTAACGCCACCGATGACAACTGAAATGAAATAAATGGAATGAAATATTGCAGTCCTGTACGACATATGAATGAAACTGGCCCGCCCCTGGTTGCTCGATCGCTCTTTGCCGTAGAACGTCGGTTACACGTGTATGAGACCCAAAGAAAGCTTTTGCAGCCAGTGGAACATTCTTACATGCGCTGTCGAAGTGAAATTTCACTAAAGTTCCCCGATGACTTTTATTTAAGTATGTAATCGTAAATCAATTTGCATATTGGACAGCTTTTTGCTCATTGATATGCAAATTTCACAACTAGCATTTTTCATCGTGTCCGTCTACATACATCATGCAAAGTGAAAGTATATGCTAATGACTTTCGGTGGGGAGGGGAGAGGTCGCGCCGCAGAAATTGGTGGTTTACGAAATCCACCGGAACAAAACAAAAGCTCATGAGAAGAAATTAAGGCATTAGCTTCTGACATGAATTTATGCATTTTTATTAAATTAATCTAGTTTTTCATAATGCATGACATTTTAACAAGAAAATAAACAGCTGAAAATAAAGTAAAAAATTAAATATTAAAATAATTTTATAATAAAATAATAATAAATAATTTTCTTTCAAATAAACATAGGGACTAATGCTCCTTGACACTACTTACATAAATACTACCTTACATGTGAGCATCGAAACCTTTCATTGAGCACTTCGACAGGCTACTATTACGTTCAATAGAATTTATACAGTATACTCGTACATCCAAATACCCGAAAATGTTTAGCTTTGGGCAATCCCAACGACAGGCTTCCACACGTGCCTCGAGCAAAATTAACAAGAAATGTGCTATTAATTTCCCTGCAAAAACATTAATCAGTATTTTTTAAAAGCTATACTGCTGTACGAAACCATAATACAGATATTCTAGAAACTTTTTGCAACAAAGGATTATCAATTAAATTCCTTCCTATACCATGATTTCGCCATTTTATTTCAATATTACGTTATCTAGGAAGACGAGCTTGGAATGAGAAACTGCGTAATGTTGCAACGCAGATAGCTAAATATCATCGATATATATGGAATACAAAAAAAAAAAGCAATAACCTATTCATAAAGGCTCCTCCAACGAAGTTCAAAATCAGGCTTTACGATAAGTGAAAGGATATCTTTTATTCCAGCATTCCAAAACGGTGCGGGCACGATTTCGCCCAAATACTTTTTCTCAATGGCCGAAACACCTTTTTCTATGCCTATGACCAAACCTATATGAAACTCACTCTTTATATTAATATTTGTTCTGTGTGTGTGTGTGTGTGTGTGTGTGTGTGTGTGTGTATGTGGTAAAGTTGGTGATTAAACACAGAAAATGTATTCAGTTTTATGTCCGTGTTACAGTCTCGTCCACGTACACCCGGATGTATATGTATGTGTTTAAATATTTAGATTTATGTGTAAATAGGTGCATATATTCGTTCGTGAAGGCATCCCGACATTCGGAAAAGATTGTTTTGCGGACATATTTGCAAACTCTGACGATCGAGGAAAATCCTGGCGTTACTTCATTCTAACATAATATGAAAATTGACATCCCTTTCTTTTGAAAAAGAGCCCTATGTATATAAGGAATTTAAAAAATAGGTCTTCAGTTAAAATTCTGAAAGTATCGCAGCTTACAGCTCTTTCAATTTAATAGCTGCTCAAACAGACTGGCGTTACCAAAATTTATTTCTTCATATATTTTACTTGTCTCTCGAACATTTACGAAGCTTCAATTTCTTTCAACTTCTAACTAAAACTTCGTTTCCAGAAATTCACAGAACGAAGTCATTTTCACATTAGGTAGCCGAAGTGTCGGACCCCAGTAACGAACCAATGAGAACTGAAATAAAATAAATGGAATGAAATATTGCAGTCCCGTACGACATAGGAATGAAACCGGCCTGCTTCTGGTTGCTCGATCGCTCTTTGCCGTAGAACGTTGGTTAAGCATGTATGAGACCCAAAGAAAGCGTTTGCAGCCAGTGGAGCATTCTTACATGCGCTGTCGAAGTGAAATTTCAATTAAGTTCCACGATGACTTTTATTTAAGTATGTAATCGTAACTCAACTTGCATGTTCAACAGCTTTTTGCTCACTGGTATGCAAATTTCACAACTAACATTTTTCATCGTGTCCGTCTACATACATCATGTAAACTGAAGAGTATATGCAAATGTCTTTCAGTGCGTAGGGAGGGAGGTCGCTCCGCAGAAATTGGTGGTTTTCGAAATCCACCAGAACAAAATAAAAGTTGATGAGGAGAAGAAGGAAAAATTAAAACATTAGCTTCTGACATGAGTTTATTCATTTTTATTAAATTAACCCATTTTTTTATAATGCCTAATGTTTTAACAAGAAAACAAACACCTTAAAAATAAAATAAAAAATTAAATATTAAAATAATTTTATAATAAACTAATAATAAATAATTTTCTTTAAAATAAACATAGCGACCAATGCTCCTTGACACTACTTACATAAATACTCCCCTACATGTGAGCATCGAAACATTTCATCGATCACTTGGACTGGCTACTATTACCTTCAAGACTTTAATTATATATTACAATGTATACAGTATACTCGTACATCCAAATACCCGTAAAAATTTTAGCCTCGCGCAACCCCAACGACAGGCTTCCACACGTACCTCGAGCAAAATTAACAAGAAATGTGCTATTAATTTCCCTGCAAATACATTAAACAGTATTTTTTAAAAGCTATACTGCTGTACCAATACATAGTGCAGATATTCTGGAAACGTTTTGCAACGAAGGATTATCAATTAAATTCCTTCCTGTACCATGATTTCGCCATTTCATTTCAATATTACGGTATCCAGGAAGGCGAGCCTGCAATGAGAAACTGCGTAATGTTGCAACGCTGATAACTAAATATCATCGATATATATGGAAAATAAAAGAAGCAATAACCTATTCATAAAAGCCCCTCCAACGTAGTTCAAAATCAAGCTTTACGATAAGTGAAAGGATATCTTTTATTCCAGCCTTCCAAAACGGTGCGGGCACGATTTCACCCAAATTTTTTTCAACGGCCTCAACACCTTTCTCTATGCATATGACCAAACCTATATGAAACTCTCTCTTTATATTAATATTTATGCTGTGTGTGTGTGTTTGTGTGTGTATGTGGGTAAGTTGGTGATTAAACGCACACAATGTATCTAGTTTTATGCCCGTGTTAGAGTCTCATCCACGTACACCTGGATGTATATGTATGTGTTTAACTATTTAGATTTATGTATAAAGAGTTGCATATATTCGCTCATGAAAGCACCCCGACATTCGGAAAAGATTGCTTTACAGACATATTTGCAAACTCTGACGATCGAAGAAAATCCTGGCGTTACTTCATTCTAACATAATATGAAAATTGACACCATTTTCTTTTGAAAAAGAGCCCTATGTATATAAGGAATTTAAAAAATAGGTCTTCAGTTGAAATTCTGAAATCATCGCAGCTCACAGCTCTTTCAATTTAATAGCTGATCAAACAGACTGGCGTTACCAAAATTTATTTCTTCATATATTTTACTTGTCTCTCGAGCTTTTACGAAGCTTCACTTTCTTTCAACTTCTAACTTAAACTTCGTTTCCAGAAATTCACAGAACGAAGTCATTTTCACATTAGGTAGCAGAAGTGTCGGACCCCAGTAACGCCACCGATGACAACTGAAATTAAATAAATGGAATGAAATATTGCAGTCCTGTACGACATATGAATGAAACTGGCCCGCCCCTGGTTGCTCGATCGCTCTTTGCCGTAGAACGTCGGTTACACGTGTATGAGACCCAAAGAAAGCGTTGGCCGCCAGTGGAACATTCTTACATGCGCTGTCGAAGTGAAATTTCACTAAAGTTCCCCGATGACTTTTATTTAAGTATGTAATCGCAATTCAATTTGCATATTGGACAGCTTTTTCCTCACTGATATGCAAATTTCCCACCTAGCATTTTTCATCGTGTCCATCTACATACGTCTTGCAAAGTGAAGAGTACATGCTAATGACTTTTCGTGTGGAGGAGGGAGGTGGGGCTGGAGAAATTGGTGGTTTACGAAATCCACCGGAACCAAACAAAAGCTCATGAGAAGAAGAAATTAAAACATTAGCTTCTGACATGAGTTTATTCATTTTCATTAAATTAACCCATTTTTTTATAATACCTAATGTTCTAACAAGAAAACAAACAGCTTAAAAATAAAATAAAAAATTAAATATTAAAATAATTTTATAATAAACTAATAATAAATAATTTTCTTTAAAATAAAAATAGCGACCAATGCTCCTTGACACTACTTACATAAATACTCCCCTACATGTGAGCATCGAAACATTTCATTGAGCACTTGGACTGGCTACTATTACCTTCAAGACTTTAATTTTGGATTACAATGTATACAGTATACTCGTACATCCAAATACCCGAAAAATTTTAGCCTTGCGCAACCCAAACGATAGGCTTCCACACGTACCTCGAGCAAAATTAACAAGAAATGTGCTATTAATTTCCCTGCAAAAACATTAATCAGTATTTTTTAAAAGCTATACTGCTGTACCAAACATAATGCAGATATTCTAGAAACTTTTTTGCAATGAAGGATTATCAATTAAATTCCTTCCTGTACCATGATTTCGCCATTTAATTTCAATATTACGGTATCCAGGAAGGCGAGCCTGCAGTGCGAAACTGCGTAATGTTGCAACGCTGATAACTAAATATCATCGATATATATGGAAAATAAAAGAAGCAATAAACTATTCATAAAAGTTCCTCATGAAAGCACCCCGACATTCGGAAAAGATTGTTTTGCAGACATATTTGCAAACACTGACGATGTAGGAAAATCCTGGCTTTATTTCTTTCTAGCATAATATCAAAATTGACTCCCCTTTCTTTTGAAAAAGTGCCCTATGTATATAAAGAATTTAAAAAAATAGGTCTTCAGTTGAAATTCTGAAATCATCGCAGCTTACAGCTCTTTCAATTTAATAGCTGCTCAAATAGACTGGCGTTACCAAAATTTATTTCTTCATATTTTTTAGTTGTCTCTCGAGCTTTTACGAAGCTTCACTTTCTTTCAACTTCTAACTAAAATTTCGTTTATAGAAATTCACAGAACGAAGTCATTTTCACGCTAGGTAGCTTAAGGGTCGGACTCTAGAAACGTCACCAATGACAACTGATATGAAATAAATGGAATGAAATATTGCTGTCCCGTACGACATAGGAGTGAAACTGGTCTGCTCCTGGTTGCTCGATCGCTCTTTGCCGTAGAACGTCGGTTACACGTGTATGAGACCCAAAGAAAGCGTTTGCAGCCAGTGGAACATTCTTACATGCGCTGTCGAAGTGAAATTTCACTAAAGTTCCCCGATGACTTTTATTTAAGTATGTAATCGTAAATCAATTTGCATATTGGACAGCTTTTTGCTCACTCATATGCAAATTTCACAACTAGCATTTTTCATCGTGTCCGTCTACATACATCATGCAAAGTGAAGAGTATATGCTAATGATTTTCGGTGGGAAGGGGAGAGGTCGGGCCGCAGAAATTGCTGGTTTACGAAATCCACCGGAACAAAACAAAAGCTCATGAGAAGAAGAAAGTAAAGCATTAGCTTCTGACATGAATTTATGCATTTTTATGAAATTAACCCAGTTTTTCATAATGCATGACATTTTAACAAGAAAATAACATCTGAAAATAAAGTAAAAAATTAAATATTAAAATAATTTTAAAGTAAAATAATAATAAATAATTTTCTTTAAAATAAACATAGCGACCAATGCTCCTTGACACTACTTACATAAATACTCACCGACATGTGAGCATCGAAACATTTCATTGAGCACTTGGACTGGCTACTATTACCTTCAAGACTTTAATTTTGGATTACAATGTATACAGTATACTCGTACATCCCAATCCCCGTTAAACATTTAGCTTTGCGCAAATACAACGGCAGGCTTCCACACGTTCGTCGAGCAAAATCAACAATAAATGTGGTATTAATTTCCCTGCAAAATCACTAAACAGTTATTTTTAAAATCTATACTGCTGTACCAATCCATTATGCAGATATTCTAGAAACATTTTGCAACAAAAGTTTATCAATTAAATTCCTTTCTGTACCGTGATTTCGCCATTTTATTTCAATATTACCGTATGCAGGAAGGCGAGCCTGCAATGAGAAACTGCGTAATGTTGCAACGCAAATAACTAAATATCATCGATGTATATGGAAAATAAAGCAAGCAGTAACCTATTCATAAAAGCCCCTTCAAAATCAAGCTTTACGATAATTGAAATGATATCTTTCGTACCAGCATTCCGAAATGGTGTGGGCACGATTTCGCCCAAATACTTTTTCTCAATGGCCGAAACACGTTTTTCTGTGCTTATGGCCAAACCTACATGAAACTTACTCTAGTTGCTCACGGTGGTCGTTAAACCTCCATTAAAAAAAAAAAAAGAAAAAAAAGAAACTCACTCTTTGTAATAATATTTTTGCATGTGTGTGTGTGGGTGAGTGAGTGATTAAACAAACACAATATATCCAGTTTTATGTCCGTGTTACAGTCTCGTCCACGTACACTTGGATGTATATGTATGTGTTTAAGTATTAAGACGTGTATTTAGATGCGCGCATATATTCGTTCGCGAAGGCACCCCGACATTCGAAAGAAATTGTTTTGCAGACATATTGCAAACTCTGACGATCGAGAAAAATCTTTGCTTTGCTTCATTCTAATATAATATGAAAATGCACTTCCCTTTCTTTTGAAAGAGTACCCTATGTATATAAGTAATTAAAAAAATAGGTCTTCAGTTGAAATTCTGAAATCATCGCAGCTCTTTCAATTTAATAGCTGCTCACACAGACTGGGTCTTTCAATTTAATAGCTGCTCACACAGACTGGCTCTTTCAATTTAACAGCTGCTCACACAGACTGGCTCTTTCAATTTAATAGCTGCTCACACAGACTGGCTCTTTCAATTTAATAGCTGCTCACACAGACTGGCGTTACCAAAATCCTTCCCCGTGAAAATTTTGATGTGAAGATTGCCAAGAGAACAGTTCAGTTTTTGCTGAATGATAGAGAAAGGCGTTCGATGAACATATTGCATAGGTATGTGTAAAGTTATACACCCATGTGTTTAATAAAAGTTGGAAAACGAGGAATCTACCCTTATTTCTACAGAATTTGGAGTCAAAGGCGTCGAGAAGAGAAATGAAAGCGACCATATATTGATGTTTTCTCCTGACTTTGAATGTCACTGTGACTGAGAAGAAACGAAAACAAAGTTAGGTCATGCAATGTTAAACGTTTTGTCATGTTAACTACTATTAAGCTTGTACCATTGTTTCCTCTAACCCCAGAAAACGAGAAATAAAGTTCCAAATTACGTTCAGTCAAACAATTTAAAACTTCAACAAGTGTTTCACGAATTTAAATTTATGAATGACAGTAATTTATTTGATTCGGTGATTGACGTTAATGTGGCTGACTAAAAACATGTGTTGGTGTGATTGCATTTCATTGAGGTGCTAAGATAGCAAGATTTGTCGGGAAAATAGGCACTATCTGTTGCTTTTGGCAAAAAGTTGGTACTGATTTAGCCTCAGTCGAATAAGTATGCTCTTGATGGAAAGACGCTGCTTAGCGATGAGATTTGGTTTCTTGTTTTTGTTGTTTCTTATAGTTAAATTTGTGCTATACTACACCTTATACAGTATATGTTAGAATTACTCGATCACGCAAGATTGAAATGATGAACTAGCTAGCGAAGGGTCCTTTTTATTCCAGTCAAAACAGTGACCACCAGTTTTTACGGGATGATGGGACAGACCTTTTCTAATTCAATTTGTGGTCCACATTTGACTAAGTAGGTATTCTGAAATACAGCAAGAAAGAGCACATGATGGGAAAATTGATGCTATGCGTATCAAGTAACTTTTTCATTGTAATAGGATATAATTGTCTTACAAATAATACATATCAATTTGCATAGTGCTTTAAGTCCTAAGATATAGGTAATTGTACTGCTATGCAGTGGATAGAGCTTATCGGAATGATACAGAAATATATCTCAAGAGAAATGTAATGATAATTCACTAGCCAACAATGGTTCTGCGGTAAACGCGAAAGTAGGAGATGAGATTCTTGTGGAAATCTGTGTCCTGAATCCGAAAATAACGTTAGTTTTGGTCCATCACATCTAGTTGTTTTGCAATATTGTTTTTTTCTGTATACGTGAATTGACGTATCCACATTGTATGTAATGTAGAGCCATCTCCTCACAATCACGCTTAAATATCCACAAAGAACTTGACTTAAACCTAGGAAATGCTAAATTACTATGAGAAATGCGCCTTGTCAACGAATGTTCCTGCATACTTCTGCGTTTCGTTATTGTTCATGTTTTCAGACGCCGCTGCGTCTGCATCAAAGCCGTCGGCGCGACACTAGGCGGCGCGCCGCCGCTTGTTTATTGTACCCCTGGGAGTTTCTGTTTATAGAACCCTCACATGCCCTCACTGAATATCCTATCAGTTGAGTAGAGGGTAGGCATCCTTGTGCATGTGCCCGTCCTATATTGGAAGTGTGAAAGTAAAACGTGAGTTTGTAAGTATGGCTAGTGCGTCGGTATTGTGTAGAAGACAGTGTGTGCGAAGTCCTCAGCAATTTTGTTACATTTGTGGATGTTATGTGTTTGATTGTAAGGTAAGTAAAGTAGATTCATTCGTGAAGAAACTATACTTTCCGTACTTCAAAGTGAAAGTCGGCAACCAAGATAAGTCGTTTGCGCCTCACGTTGCTTGTAACAGTTGTGTCGAGGGACTGCAGTACTGGTACGAAGGAAAACGGAAGGCAATGCCGTTTGCAATTCCAATGATATGGCGTGAACAGAAGAACCACCACGATGACTGTTATTTCTGTATGTGCAATTTTACTGGTATAGCAAAAAGAATAAGAAAGGAATTAAATACCCAAATCTGCCATCAGTCATATGGCCTGCTCCTCATGGACTTGACTTAGCAGTACCTACACTAGCAGCTAAATTGAGTGATGAATCTGAAAGCAGTTCTCTACATTCAGACACTGAGAACATAAGTTTCGAACCAGAAGAATTTGACCATTCACCAAAAATGTTTACTCAGCCCAAGTTGAATGACTTGATAAGAGAACTGGAGCTCACGAAGGAAAATAGTGAATTACTAGGCTCAAGACTTTATGAGAAAAACCTGCTGGCACCTGGAGTTACATTTCCCTTGGTACAGGAATCGTGACAAGCGTTTTCGGAAGTACTACTCAAATTAAGATGATCTGCTCTTTTGTATGGACATCCGTAATCTTATTCTGGAGTTACATTTCACTTGGTACAGGAATCGTGACAAGCGTTTTCGGAAGTACTACTCAAATTAAGATGATCTGCTCTTTTGTATGGACATCCGTAATCTTATTCATCAGTTGGAAGCGGAAATCTATCAACCTAGTTCCTGGTGCCTTTTCATTGACTCTTCCAAAAGAAGCCTTAAGGCGGTTTTACTTCATAACAGCAACAAATTCACTTCTGTACCACTTGCTCATTCCACAAAATTGTCAGAATCATACGGAACATTAAAGTTAGTGCTTGAAAATATTAAATTCCATGAACATGAATGACAAATACACTGGCGGAAAGCGAAAAAAGAACACCAAGAATGAGACGTCTGATACCTACGAAATTTATACAGCATAATAACGGAATGCAGAGGAAAACGTGATCAAAACATTATGGCAAAATACAGCTCTATTTGCTGGTAAACTGAAAAATAACATTTCCCTGTAACATGGTTAGTACGAGGTTGAACAGCCATGAACTGCGTCACACTGTGCAATTCTGGCATGGAGTTTGTCGTACAGATGTTGGATGTAAGTTTGGGGTATTGAGTTCCAAGCATCCTCAACCTGGACGCGTAAATCGGGGATGGTCGTGGCTGGTCGTAGAGACCGGTTAAGTCGTTGTCCCATAAAATCCATCACGTGCTCAATGGGGACAAATCCGGTGAACGTGCAGGCCATGGAAGTTGTCTCATACCCTGAAGTGCATGTTGCGTTGCAAGTGCCGTGTGTGGGTGTGCGTTATCTTGCTGGAAAACACCACGATGGACCGACCTAACCAACGGCACAACAACGGGCTGAAAGAATGATGTAACGTACCCGGTACAAACACTAGTTGTGTACGGGAGTGATAGCTGATCGCTCCCCACACCAGGAGACCAGGTGTAGGCCCTGTGTGTGGCTGGCGGATGCAAGAAGGGTGGAGACGCTCCCTTGTGCATCTGCAAACACGCATACGGCCATCGGAGGCTCCCAAGCAGAATCTGATTTCATCGCTGAACACGACAGATCGCCATTGCGTTCTCCAGTGCAGACGTTGGCGACACCACTGCAGCCGTTCCTGACGGGGGCTGGAGTCAGAGGTACACATGTCAGAGGCACACGTGCACGTAGTCCGGCATTCAGTAGACGGTTGCGGATTGTTCGCACTGTAATCTCAGGTGCAACGGCAGCTCGGATTTGCGTCGCAGTGAATGTTCTGCTTGACAACGCCGCTCTTCTTATCCGTCGATCGGTCCGCTCATCAGTCCGTCTGTGACTCCCGGTTCCAAGTCTTCTCGTGTGGGAATGTTCCTCGGACCATCTACACCACCATCATACCACCACCGATACTTCCCGTCTAATTAGCTCCGCAATACGACGACACGACCACCCGGCCTCGCGGAGTCCGACTAGACGACCTCGCTCATAGTCCGATTACTGCTGAAAACGTACACGTCTTTCATGTCCAGGCATTGCAGCTTCTTCAGGGTCTTCGCACGTGTCCGTACGAAGACGACTGATTACATTCACTTCGCCGTACTCCTTAAATACCACCGACGATAACTTGCATATTATGCCGTGTTGTGGCGCAAGCGCTCACCGGTTGGTCCCAAAATTAACATCACACCTATGTAAACTCGACCCCATTAAAATATGTAAATTTCATGATCATCGTCCGCCAATTCCTTCTTGGTGTTCTTTTTTCACTTTCCGCCAGTGTATATAAGTGAAAGTGTGTATATTATTTTGTTTGTATGTTTGTTTATTTGTCCGTTATACAAATCTACAGTTTTCAACTTAGGACCACACAAATTTGGTATACTATCTCATGGTACTTTAACCTAGACGGTAGAAGGGTTTTGAAAGAGATCGGAGCCCTGGGGGCGTGTCAAGGAAGGCCCCCATGCAACATTTTCGTTATTTTTAGTTAAAATTTCTACAGTTTTCAACTTAGAACCACCAAATTTATTATAAAAGAAAGTTCTACAATTTTCAATTTAGAATCACTAAATTTGGCATTAACGGGAAAATTACAGGAATATATTTTTCATTCATAAAATTTCACCCGCTGAACTTGGTAATTCCACGAATATTTACCCGGGAAATACCGGATACCCCTGCTAGTTGAGAATAAAAATCTGGTCAATTCAACTACATTCATGTTCGAAATCTGTTTAATTTTCGAATAGGAAACTGTTAGCAACGAACTAAGTGTAAAGTCTTATGTTAAGTATAATAAAGTTGGGGGTTTTCTCATAATAGAGGCAAGCGATGTGGGATGGAAATTCGATGGGCATGAAGGGTCACTTTTTTTTTCATGTACAAGAGAGATAACAACAGTGATCCAGGGACGGGGAAAGTTACCGCTGTGTGTGAAGTATATTGTTAATGGCGTTCAGTATGATATACTGGAATTCAGATGGGAAAAGAAGCTGCATGAAATAACAAGTTCGTGGCAGTAAGAAGTTTTTAGATTGCAAAGATTAGAACACATCTTTTGGCTAAGTGAGCTACGTTCAGGCTCGAACCCTAGTTTTCCGGGGGACTTAAAAATAGGGCAGGGTGCTATATCTAAGAGTAAGCTGTGTTTAGTGGCAGATAGCTTGATTGTTGAAATAATTTTAGAAGGGTCAGCGAGGAGTACGAGGAGAGGGGAAAGGGGGCTAAGATGTTTTTTGTGGCTTTTTGCGTGTCCTGGTAATTCGTGAGTTGGTTTTTGCAACGTTAAATCTGTTGAAAAGTTTAATGGAGGAACTTTATTAAAAATCAGGCTGGAAGAAAAGGATAACTCGGCGATGATAAGAAGGGGAACAGGGCCTGCAATGGGAGTGACAAAGACATTTAAAAGAATTGTGAAAACACAAATTT
Organism: Macrothele yani; assembly: GCA_039090855.1. Taxonomy (NCBI): domain Eukaryota; kingdom Metazoa; phylum Arthropoda; class Arachnida; order Araneae; family Macrothelidae; genus Macrothele; species Macrothele yani. The sequence continues at coordinate 132,576,363 of CM077010.1, read as the reverse complement.
GTCCGTGACGGAGATCGAATCCGCGAACCCCTCATTCCGGAGTAAGTTACTCTCCCAATTAAGCTACACGGACGGAATCCATCGCTGCGGATATGTCGTCTTGACACGTGTTTCACCTTTATAGCACGTCACAAAAGTTATGGAATATACGTTCAGAAACGAAAATAAAATCGACGACACTAGAGCTCGTGTTAGATATGAGATTGTAGAAACCGATGGAGTCACTTTTAAGAATACCTTTTAAGCAAATTAACCCAAAGTCAGAACAAAATGTAACCATAACCCTATCACTCTTATTATTAGTTCTCTCCATGGAGCTCCAGACATGATCGGAAACAATGGGTTGACAAACATTGTCAACCCATTGTCTCCGATCATGTATGGAAGCTCCATGACATGATCGGAGACAATGCACTTCTTCCTTCACTCAAACATCATACTCTGCGGCGAATTCAATGAGAGAATCAGTGTCAGACTGGCACTGATTCCCTCATTGAATTCGCTGCAGAGTATGATGTTTGAAGAAGGCAGAAGTGCGCAGATATCTGATCAAGAAGCTGATTTATTACAGGATCACGAGAAACGTATAGCAGCAAATAATAAGACCCGTCGTTTTATCTATATGCCGGAGGCTGCGTTAATCTAAAATCAATTGGAAATGTTTATTAGTGTAGTACCGCTAACACTTTGAGGGTTAAACCTAAAAACGATTCGTCCGCAGGCTCTGCAAGTGGCTGGAGGCTTTGAATGCCACTTCGCGTCATTTGAACCTCTACGTACACATTGACTTCAGGACGTGATAAAAGCCATGGTTGTTCCTAAACTCTTAGATCAATCACAATTTGTTACTAGCTTATTGCTCGAGAGTTATATCGGCACCGGTAGAATTCATAAACTATACAACAGTTGCAAAAGGGTCAACTACTCTCGGAGAACATATCACATTTTTGGATGAAAGCAACAGTTATTCGCATAGCTATGGATCTTGTTTGCCGTTTTCAACATACATGTAACGCTTAGACGAGTGAACAAGTAAATAAGTATTCTATTGAATACGGTTCATCTTTAAATGGGCAATTTCCTAATCTGCACTTGAGTAGGAAAGAATTGTATTTTCGATCTGATGGAAATGAAAGCTGTGTAGTTCCTCTTAGGGACACGTATTTGTTCACTAGTAAATTTCATTCACGCAGAGGTACTTGCGCATGTTTTGAGAGGAGTTCAAACGCATTCATCCTTCTTAAAGTGACTGATCGTTGTGCTGGGGACGTATTTTATAGCTCAAAGGCCGTTATATAAAAACTTAGAGTAATTTCTTTAATGAGTTGGCAACAGTGAGAAAGGGAAACATAACAACGCAGACGGCTAACTAAATTGCGGAAATATCTATGGCAACAGTTTTTAGCCGTGGCAGACGATTCGTGGTTTTGTTATTGCGCAGTTGTTTAAGGTACGTCTGCGTTTCGCCATACAGCTATGGAGGTGAGTGATTCAGAGTTAAGAAAGTGAAATGCGTTGTGTGATAAAGTTTCCTATCGTTTGAGTAAAACGGCTCCAGAAACAGTTGATTTAATGAAAAAGCTTACAAAGACAAAGGTTTGGGTGAGTCAACGATTTTTAGATGGCACCATCATTTCAAAAAATCGTGTTTGTCGGCAGAACTCGCTCCTACGCCTGGTCGACCTGAAAGTCTTGTTGGAGCGCATTGTTAACACTGTTTGTGCAATCCTGTAAGAGATCAATGAATGACATGTGAAGACATAGTGGCGTCAACTAATATTTCAAAAACTTCGGCATTCCGCATTCTACGTGACAAATTACTGCTGCATCCGGTGTGTTCCAGATGAGTACCTCATCACCTGACGAGAGAACAGTTGTTAAACAGAGTGCAGGTGTGTCATGAGTAGAAACAAATGATTGCAAAAGGTTCAAACTTTCTAGACACAGTAATAACTGCCGGTGAAACATGGATTTGAAGAGTGTCTGAAAACACCGGCTCGCCTCCTCCGAGAAAAGTCCGCCAAACCAAATCAGTTGCGAAGGTGATGATGATAATTTTCTTTGATCATAAAGGTGTTGTCTATCAACATGCCGTTCTTCCACAAATTCCTGCCAATGCTGAGTATTACATTTCAGTCTTGAAGCGTCTGTGACGACACATACTGATTTAAGCGATCGGAACTGGTGGACCCTACAATATGATAACGCCAGCCCACATATGGCTGCTTGTTTTCAGCAGTTTCTTACGAAATGCAGTATTGAAATCATGCCACAGCCTGCCTAGAGTTCTGACCTGTCCCCGTGCGATTTCTGTTGGTTTCCAACAAGGAAGGAGAAGTTCTGTGGCGCAACATTCAACACAGATGCTGACGTTATTGAAGCTGTATAGGGGTCGCTGAAGCAGCTTCAACAGAATGCTTTCGCCACATGCTTTGAAAAGTGGACTGAAGGATGGGACCGTTGAATATCATCAGAGGGAGGATACTTTGAGAAACAATAATATATATTTTGCTGTATCTATATTTCTTCAATTTGTGTGATTTTACTCTTAATTTTTATGGAACGGCCGTTAAGCGTATATAGCATAGATCTTGAATAATTAACAAAGCTCTCACAGCATAGGATTTATATGCTCTGTCATATGTTAATGCTTGCGGCCAAGCGGTTGAGCAGGACGTTTGGAACATATATATCACTTCATACAGCGAGTCTTGCAAAAAAAGGACTACGTCATCAGCAAAACGAAGGTGGATTTGATAATCTCCATTAATCTTTATCCCTTCGTTTTCCCAGTTCAGTGATTGAAAGATATTTTCCAATGTGGCATTAAAGAGCTTCGGAGATATGGTGTCACCTTGTCTCACTCCCTTAACGATTGATGTAGAAAAGCTGGAGATAACAGACACGTACGTTTATCTTAGACAGCAGATATCAAGTGAGGGTCACATTGATGAAGAAATTAATCGGCGTACAAAACTTGCCTGGAGAGCTTTTGGAAGAAACAGCATAATTTTCAAGAGCAATATGCCATTATGTCTTAAAAGAAAAGTGTTTGATCAATGCATCCTTCCAGTGCTTACGTATGGTGCAGAGACGTGGACCTTAACTAAAAGAGACATACAAAGGCTGCAGACAACTCAAAAAAGCATGGAGAGGTGCATGCTTGGTGTAACCAGGAGAGATAAGAAGAGGAACTCGTGGATCCGAAAAATGACAAGAGTGGAAGATATCATGATCAGAGTTAAATCCCTGAAATGGCAATGGGCTGGACACACTGCCAGAAGGACAGACCATCGATGGACAGCCGAAATTTTAGATTGGATTCCAAGGGACAGGAAAAGACCCAGAAGAAGACCTCGTGGGAGATGGGTGGATAAAATTCGGGAGTGACATGGAGGAGACTGGCACAAGACAGAGCGTTGTGGAAGAGGCTTGGAGAGACCTTCGTCCAGCAGTGGATTGATAATGGTTGACAATGATGATGATGATGATGATGAGAGCGAGTCTTAAGAGGAAATGTTATTTTTCACGATGGTATGATGTTTAGTGCAAGCAGCAACCCGCTTGGCCAACGTGATGAGTTATGGCTAATCCCCCCTCCCCCTCCTAAACGATTCCACACGTTACAGAATGTCCTTCAATACACTGGACTGGGAATATAAAGAGATAAATATTAATGGAGATTACTTAAGCCACCTTCGTTTTGCTTACGACTTGGCCATTTTTGGAAGTACCCCCTGAGAGCTGCAGAGTATGATTCAGGAACTTGCTGACAAGAGCAAAGAAGTGGATTCAGAAATGAACTTACATAAAACAAAATTTGTGCACAGTCTTTTTACAACAAGTTAGTAAAATCATGCAATGCATTGATTACGTTACGCTTTCCAACATACCAGAAATCATTACTCAAGTTATGGGGATAATGGCTGTGAAATAAATCTCGCTCATGTGTCCTGACCTTTGACCCCCATTTCGATGATATTAAACCCAACTGGTTCCGTATATCTCCGAAACAACATACTAACGTTTTGTCGCAATAGAAGCATTTTTAGTCAATTTATGACGATAATGGCTGTAGAATAAATGCCGCTCCTGTGTCCTGACCTTTGATTTCATTTCGATGATATTCATTAGAACCGGTTCAGTATACGTCCGGAACAACATGATAAAGGTTTGTCGCAATCGAAGCATTTGTACGTAAGTTAGGATGCATAAGGGCAATGTAATTGATTCCTCTCCCATGTCCTGACCTTTGACTCCATTTCTTCCATTTTCAATAAATTTCATTCCCAGTGGTCACCTACCACATACTGAAGCTTCATCGAAATCGAACCATTTTTACGCGAGTTATCGTGCGGACGGACGGAAAGACAGACAGACAGACAAAGCTGGAGCATATACGCTTTCCAACCTACGGTTGGAAAGCGTAAAAAAATGAAGACTTACAAGTTGATAGGGAACATCTAGAAATAACCGATGAATACTTTTACCTTGGGCAACAGATATCAAGGGTCAGGGCAGGAGCAAGTTTATCTTATCTGGGAGGGCAAGATTTGAAATTACACCTCTTCGAGTTGAAAAGTTCCCCACCTCCATTTAAACAGCACGCAGTTTTTATTTTGTTAAACTTCCGTTATAAGAAAGTATTGTGACCCTCCAAAAAAAAAAAAAAAAAAAAGAACTAACAGCCCGTTTTTGGCATAAAATTACTGAAAATGTAAAAACTTGGTAAATACCCACAAGAGCCAATGGTTGCAAATATCAAGTATAACCTAAAAGTCATGTGAACGCCGATTACACCGTACGTATCAGAAATGCAGAATGGGAAACAAATCAGCAGAATGATTGAGTATCAAATAATTAGAGTAACAACAGGTTATTTCGGGGGTAGGGCTTGGAAAAATTCCCTTCGAGGTTAAACTCTCGGAGGAGCTTCTTGCGACAGAGCACAGATCATTAATTAGTTTATCATCCCTACAGCGTGTTCCGAAAGGTCACAGAGGTTAGGAGTATGCGCACATTGTTCTATACGCCTCCATCTGTTGTTTCAGACAATTCCTTTCATGGAGAAAAGAGCTTCACGCCTCACAGTATACATTACTTTGTACTCATTAGCTGTGTGGAATACTATATGCGGTAAACTAAAGTCTGCAAAAAATTAAATACCGAAGAGAATGTATCTCTCTTTTTCCGTTAGCATTTTCCGTAAATTTATTCACACGACGTCCATTTCTATTTTTTTACGCCCCAAGTATGACCGTTCTGGGAGGGGAAACGCCCTCCCTCCTCTCCCAGTAGTTATGGCCCTATCAAGCGAAGGTCATATAAAAATATAAATAAAAAGGCGTAAAAAATTTGGTGAACTTTTGGAAAATACAGTACAATTTTTCAAGAGCAATTTACCATTATGTCTCAAGAGAAGTGTTTAATCAATGCATCCATCCAGTTCTTACTGAACGATCAGAGACACGGACCTTAACTAAGAAAAATATTCGAAGGCTACAACCAACTCAAAGAGGCATGGAGAGGTGCATGCTTGGTATAACTAGGAAACAGAAGAAGAGGAATACATGGATTTGAGAAATGATAAAAGTTCATGACATCTTTATCACAGTAGAATTCCTGAAATGGCAATGTGCTAAGAATATTGCTAGAACTCACCGCCGTCGGACAACTGAAGTACTACACTGGATTTCGAGGAACAGGAAAAGACCCAGAAGAAGACCACGTGAGAGATGGGTGGAAGATAGTGTGCAAGAGGAAGTGGAAAAGGCTTCCTGAAATAAAAATTGTGAATTGAGATGGTCACCTAGGCTTGAAGAGACGTTCATTCAGAAGTGGATTCATAACGGTTAATGATGATAATGTTTAGTTGTGGATGATTGTACACTTTATGTTCGTTGTGCATTTATGGTCAGTAGTAAAAAGTTTTCCGAAACCGCATCATTCTACAACTACATAATGTTTGCAAGACTTCATATTCAAACACAAGCATGCGGTAGGGTTATTTAGAAGTTTGCACACGTACTGGTATCTTGATGTGGTTACGCTTAAAGTGTAACCAGTAAATTAATAAAACACATTCCTTAATTTTTTTTTTTTTTTTTTGTGACGTGAGGCATTGACATCATTATCTTAGAACGTAAGAGTAAAGATGAATTTTTTGAGTTCTTTAATATTTTTTTCCGATCAAAGAAATGGGAAGTATGAGTATTCATTACAAAATTACATGTGTTTGGTTGTAACTTTCATATGTTGTTAGCCTCGTAAAATGTTACAAACATACTCAAGCATAAAGGAAAACATCGTACACATTATCTAACATATCTATGCAAATCATATGCACCAAATACAACTCTGATCAATAAATGGTGTCCACTTTCTATTCCTTCTCATTGCACGAAGATCACTTTCCACGTGTGTTCCCGGCAAGCAGATGATATACTGAGTGCTCACTGAATTACGACCACCCCTATGAAAAGTGAGTTACACCCAATACTGGCGTAACGTGGAGGAGGTGGTGTCCTATAGGTTAAATGAGGTGTATATGAAAAGAGCGAAGTTACGGACGCATAATTAGTTGAAAGCAAAGTTACGGATGCATGTTTGGTTGAGAGCAAAGTTACGGACGCGTAATTGGTTGAGAGCGAAGCCACGGATGTCATGGTAAAACCAGAGCTTTATCTGAGTTTGGAAAAAGGCCAAATTGAGGGCCCACGAAAGGTTGGTGTGTCCGTTTCTGAAACGGCGACACTTGTGGATTCTTCGAGGGCCTCCGTTCTTAAAGCGTACCAGGAGTGGTGGTAAGATGGCGACACAATCGCAAGTGGCGGCGATAGTTGGATTTAAGAGGTGAACGATGGGAGCTTCGCCTTGTACAGGACAATCGATACCTTTTTCCAGTTGACGAAATACCATATGGGTTAACCAGAAACAATGTCCCGCGCGACTATGTGCTGGCACGGATGTACTATATAAGAACACACAGCCTGTGCAACACCTTTTCTAACAACAGTACATAATCATAAACGACTTTCCTGGTGCCAACAGCAAAGCGAATCGGGCCATAGAAGTCTGGAAGCTGTTGTGATAGATTCATCAGTCACGACATGTATTCCATTCTGACGATGGTAGAGTTCGTATTTGGCTTCACCAAGCATAGTGACGATCTTCCAGGCCTGTAGGGACCGTTTTATATGAGGTATATTTAGCTGGCATGAATTGGAACCCCTGGTATGTGCAACAATATATAGACTCCGGCTACTAGCAGGGACTACCCTATCTGACCCACAATGTTGAACCTCCAGCCATAAGGAGACAAGTTCTTCCAGAACAGAAATATGCCATGTCATTCAGCCCGCCTCGTACTCGGAATGGTTCGTCGAACACAGTGCTAACAAGAGACATCTCAAATGGCCAAAGAATTCTCCTGATCTCAACACAATTGAACATTGTGACGTGTGACGTACTACAAAAGTTAAAACATGTGTCAAGACGACAAATCTGCCGAGAGAAACTTTGTCCTCGCAGCTCAGTTGAGAGAGCGACTTACTCAGGAATGAGGAGACACGGGTTCCATGCTCGTCGCAAACAAACTTGTGTTTTCACAGACGTATGAGTCAAACGGATGATAAAGCAGCAGCGATAAGTCTGCTGGTGTAGTTCAACTAGGAGAACAGCCGCTCCGGAATAGGAAGATGTGGGTTCGAACCCCACTGTCGGCAAGAGAAAGGTTGAAACGTTGTAGAACGCCAAATGATTTAGTTAGACATATCAATCCGCTCCATACCAGACAGATACCTCGTGTATTCGATAACACCTCGGGTTCCGTTCTCCTTTAGAAAGAGGTGGTACACGAAGTAATAGGTTCGTGGTCGAAATTCAGTGAGTACTCACTGTATTTTGCATAAAAAACAGAACTAGCACTGTTCAGAAAGAGATACACTTGAAAACACTTTAATAATAAAATCGTACCTTTCAGTTTCCAGCTGCCAAACAACTTCAATCGCTCCTCAAAGGTAATCAGAGGCGTCACCAGAGAAGAGTTGACTCCCGCGCATTAAATCGATTGCTTACCTGAAGTGACGGCGCAAGTGAATGAGATGCCACCATTTTGTTTCTCCACTTACCTGATCCTTTAGTGCTTTAACTCTCTCTCTCTCTCTCTCTCTCTCTCTCTCTGTATCTTCCGCACATTGACGGAAATAAAATAGTTTTTACTTTTCAAATATTTAAAATGTTCGTTCGTCTTCGACTTTTTATACATAAGCTCCAAGCATATGCACCCTTAGACCAAAACATCGACGCACACTGATAAAATCGTTCGCGAACCGTTAAAGCCGGTATGAAAATACCTCTGCTTAGGCATACAAAGGGCTAAAGCGCAGTTCCCAGAGCGCGAACCCAGTGAACTAGATTAAGACTCTCAAATTCTCGCTGTGAGCATTGTTGCTGTGTTCACTTCAGTTGCCGTTAATCATGCTTCGATGACTCCCTAGAAGATCCTATGAACAACTGAACGCATATCATGATGTTGTCTATTAATCGCCAATCATTTGAGCCGCAGTGATGAAACAGTGGGTTCGTGAGAACACACACACATACACACACAGAGCAAGAAGTTTCTGGTCGGCACAGACAGAGAACTGGGAGAGAGGATAGCCATAGTCCGACAAGCTCGAACTGCTCCAATGGATCATCGCCAGCGAGATGTAACACTCTCTACACAGCATTAAATATCGTTGCCCACCATTACGAGACGACTTACAATGGCAGGATTATATTTTTGTCATCCCTTCCAGCGTCTTCCATTAACTGTCCTACACTAACGACTTCGTCTGGAATTGTGTTGTTACCAGGAACCACGGTTGGCCTCCGACTGCCGTCGCATCGTTTTACCGACGAATCCCGCTTTTGCCTAGGAGCGGATGACCACCGCATTCGGAAATGGAGGAAGTCTGGGAAGCGCTCACAACCGGACTCGCTTGTGGAGCGCCACACGCCCACCACTAGGGATGTTAAGATGTGGGGAGCCTTTCCTTATGAGAGCAGGGTATCCCTAGTCGCAACCAGTGGTCCGAAATTGGGGATATGCGACTTCTTAAACTATCGAGATCCTCACGGTGGTTAACCCCCACTCCCAAAAAAGAACAGCAGCGTGATACGCGATGCGTCCAAGATGTCATACGACCCGTTTCTTGCCTTTCATGCGACTTCTGGAAGGGGCCATGTACCTGAATGATAATACCCTGCCATACACGGATCGGACGTGACTCCGTTGTGCTGCGCCACTCCCTTGCTTGCCAGATTCTTGTATCTTTCTTCTATCGAGCATTTCTGGGATGTCAGTTGAAGTCATTATGAAACATCGCGGACTTTGTGCAGCAGTTTCACGACTACTAGGAACTGCTCAGTGTTTCTTTCATCAGAGATGATAATACCCCATGTTATACGCCACACTTTTGCGCAAGACTGTTGATGTGAGACATCTCGAATGGACCGTAAACTCACCTTATCTCAACTCAGTTGAGTATCTATGGACTACTATACAACAATTGGGTGGAAAATCCCCACACAACTTTACGAACACCTCGTGGAGTAAATGCCGCGTCGGGTAGTGGCCACACTCCGAGCGAAAGTAGTGCTGACGAAATATTAAGTAGGTGGTCGTAATTCAGCAAGCACTTAGTGTACATACATAAGATTGGCTCAGGCCGTGGGGACGTCAACTACCAATCTACTAGGAAACTGAATGGCCCTTGATATTTTTCAGCAAAGTTGTGTATTTCGCGTGACCATACGGTTTCTTGACAATAGCTTTGTACGTCTAAGAAATAGGTGGTGTCAAAGGAGTAGTATTCACAACATGTTATTGTTTATACGTCATTTTTACATGTGTTTTGCTATTACAGAATTAATTTGCATTCAGGCAATTTTTGTACGACTCCCGTTTGTTTGCCAAGTTAAAAAGACAAGTAATATTTACGCTTGGATTATTTTAAATGTAATGCGTTATGATGATTTTGTGTTAGAAAGTACACTAAAATAAAACACTCCCAAAATTTGTTCGACCTACATACTCGTATAGGTCTTTGGAGGTCAATTATTTATTCCGTGGTAAAGTCATAGTAATGCAAAAGATTTAACACCATTACATCTCACAATGTAACAACATATAATGATGATACACATTCGTTGTAGTAAACACCAGCATGAGCGAAGTTCTTAATAATTTAAGATATTCTAGTTGTGTGGTCCCTGTAATTTCCCCAATTATCATGACTTGACATCCCAGAATATCGGAAACGGAGGTATCTAATATCGCCCACTAGATCGAATTATTTCTATTCAATGCCATTTTCCGGAGTTCCGTTTAATCCTTTTTCATTGAGGGGCGCTATTTTTTTCCTTATTTTTGAGATATTTAGCCGAGATTTCAAACTACTATTTTTTTATCAGTCTATAAGCGATGGCTAGCTCATAATGAGAAAAATAGGCTTTAACAGTAGCAATAATGTAGGTAAGTTGAAGGTAGTGACGCTCATGAACAAGTGAAGCGCAATTAAAGCCATACTGTGCCATTTCCTCGCAATAATAGCGAGTTCCCATTGTTGAGGACAGCCATTCTAAGCCATCTCGGAAACCGAGTGGACAGGGGCGAAGGTTTCTGGCTAATGGTCCGTGTTGGATCCGGGCTGTCTCTCTACACTCCCTGGAATCAGTGGCCATAAATTAGGGGAAGTAAACTGCTTATACACTGACGGAAAAAATCCCAGCACCACGAAAAAATAGTTCTAGAGGAATGAAATGGCGGCAATACATTTGTATAGGTAACATATTTAATCGATTAAGGTTTCAAGATCACAGCTTATTGTAAGCGCGAGAAGAGCCATTTTAAATGTGAAATGCTGGTACATTAATAACCGGTGTAACCGCCAGAATGTTTAATGCAAGCACGCAAACGTTCATGCATTGTGTCGTACAGGTGCTGGATGTCAGTTTGTGGGATGGAGTTCTATGCCTGTTGCACTTGGTCGGTCAATACAGGGACGGTAAATGCTGGTTGGGGGTGACGCTGGAGTTGTCGTCCAATGATGTCCCATACGTGCTCGATTGGTGAAAGATCTGGTGATCTAGTAGGCTACGGCAACATGTCGACACACTGTAGAGCATGTTGGGTTACAACAGCGGTATGCGGGCGAGCGTTATCCTGTTGGAAAACACGCCCTGGAATGCTGTTCATGAATTGCAGCACAACAGGTTGAATCACCAGACCGACGTACAACTGTGCTGTCAGGGTGCGTGGGATAACCACGAGATTGCTCCTGCTGTCATAGGAAATTGCTCCCCTGATCATAACTCCAGGTGTAGGTCCAGTGTGTCTCGGCCGCAGGCAGGTTGGTTGCAGGCGCTCACCTGGCCTCCTTCTAACCAACACACGGCCATCACTGCCACCCGGTAAGAACCGGCTTTCATCAGAAAACACAACAGATCTCCACTCCGTCCTCCAATGAGCTCTAGCTTGACACCACTGACGTCGCAAACGGCAGTGGTTTGGAGTAAGTGGAATGCACGCTACAGGGCGTCTGGCTCGGAGCTGTCCTTCAAGTAACCGATTTGTAACAGTTCGTTGTGTTACTGTGGTGGCAACTGCTGCTCGAATTGCTGCCGCAGGTGCGGTACGATGCTCTAAGGCCATACGCCGTACACGGCGGTCTTCCCTCTCAGTAATGCCTAGTGCCACGTGGCCGGCCGGAACCCGGTCTTCTTGAGGCAGTACCTTCCCTGGACCACCGCTGCCAACAATCATGCACAGTGGCTACATTCCTGCCAAGTCGTTCTGCAATATTGCGGAAAGAAAATCCACCTTCTCGTAGCCCTATTACACGACCTCGTTCAAACTCCGTGAGCTGTTGATAATGGCTTCTTCGTCTTCTTAAAGGCATTCTTGACTAACATCAACACCCTACATCGAATCTCAACAATAACTAACGCTCACGAACGTTACAGCGTGTATTTACAGCAAACCTGCTTTGCATGTTCCGAGGGGCGCTACTAGCGCCACACGTATGCGCCGAGCGCGAAATTTGCATAGACGTCATCTTACAGATGTACTCTCACCGCCTACCAACTGTCGTTTATCTAACACAACCCCTTCTTGGTGTTGGGATTTTTTTTGTCCGGCAGTGTATATTCCTTAGAGCTAACTTCAAAACAACAGAAGCAACAAAAAACAGCGAGGAGCGTAATTTCGCCCAACTATGATGCATTTCTTCGCCATTGTCAGGCCTGATTATTTGCATATGACGAGAACAGGCCATTTAGTGCATAAGCGAATTAAAGGGTCTAACCTTTTAGATAAAACGGGGATGGATTTTTTCTTTCCTATTGCGAATAGCGAAATTATCGCCAACGTATTGCTGATGGCACGCTTTCGCAGAAATCATTTCGGGCGCGCATTTCCTCAAGACGCACTGCTTCACAGAGCGTTTGTTTGTTTTGTCACTTGGACGAAGTTTTTTCAATTTTTGATGAGGAGTTGCGCACCGGTAGTAACCTAGGTGCGGACTGCGGACATATTTAAAACTTGATCGACTAGCATAGAAATTCAGTTGAGCGTGTATATAACCAACGAGCGAATGTTTTTCTCTAGAGAAACTTTACACTTTAGTTAAGAACCACTACCGTTTCAGATAGACTTTATTTCCAGAGTTCTGTTTTCAAACTCCTCCACAATTTAATTTATGCGCAGATAATTATATAGTTGTGCGCTTTTCTCTTCTTTTTGCTGTTACCTTCGTCCTCTGCATAATAACGCGTATTTAGTGATATTTATTTAATCTAGCGATGCGTTTTACTATAATAAAAAAGTGCTGTATCTACTCATGCATTAGATTAGGATATAATAACAAAAACATGTGATCAGAAAGTTCATATTGACGACATTTTTTTTAATTTGGGGTTTAAGGACTACACTGAACAACTCGATGGACTATAAAAAGCAGCCCGTCCTTAATTTAGGGCCAATGATTCCAGGGAAGGGAGAGAGCCAGTGCCGTAAAACAAGCACAACATCCATTCCTCATCGTGGATTTGAATTCAGACGCACATCTCTGATGAATGGGCATAAGCTAGTGCTTAGACCATTGTGCCACCGAGGCGGCTACGAAGATTTCTATTTCTGTCATTATATCGACTGATTTTCTGCTATTTTCATTTTGTCATTTTACAGCAAGTACATGCAAAATGTATTTCACTACTCTTCGTCATATGAAGACAACCGTTGAGAAAAAAAATTAAAGGAAAAATCACTTACGGACATCACACTCGCATACACTGACGCTTATTCACCCCATACCTAGGGGACTTAGGTGACGCAGAAAGTTATATTCACCCCATACCTAGGGGACTTCGGAAAAAAAACCATTTCATCCTATCACTGGAACTCAGAAATAAAATATAAATCATTCTAATAAGAACGCGAAATACCTTATTTTGATTTGTTGCGAACCAAGAATGGTATTCTGTAACAAAATTAAAAACTAAAAGCTTTTGTTCTGCAACAATATTCACAAACCTATTTGCTTACCAAACGGACAATATTATCGGAATGCTCAGGACTACTACACTAAACTAGCAAACTATTAAGGTCACCCAGTAGCAAAACAGACACGCGTTATCTGCACGCGTAAACCATGACGTTGATGTGGCTTTATAAACAGCTTACTACAAGGGATTCAGATGTGTACGAATATAAGAGGGTTGTACCGAAAGTAATGCAAACGTGGGCATAACTTTTTTTATTAACTGACAGAAGTCGTTCAACTTGCGCATGTCGGTAGAGTAACTCATTCTCTATACAAAGGTACTACTGAACATAGTCTCTATCACAAGCGATGCATTTGCGCCATCGTTGAACCCAACTCTCTAATCCTCTTTGAAAAAATTCAGGAGCAGACTGTTGTACCCATTTCTTCACAGCCACTTTCACCTCGTCTGTGTCATCCAATCCTTGTTCCTACCCAGAGATTGTCCTTCATTAGAACGAGCAGGTGGAAGTCGGAGAGTGCCAGATCTAGGTTGTACGGGGGATGGAGGACCACCGACCAGCATAATTTGCTGATCGCCTGATTTGTTGCCAAAGATGTGGTATGGTCTCGCATTTGCATGGCGAATGTGGATCCGTTTAATATTCTTGTTCGGTTTCTTCCTCCTTACGGCTTCTTGAGTGTCTCAGTGTACCCCTCGCTAGTCACGGTACGGCCACGTTGCAGAAAATCAAAGGATGATGACACCCCTGTCATCCCAAAAAATAGTCGCCCTGACTTTCTGTGCTGATCACTGGCTCTTGAACTTCTTAGGATTTGGTGAAAAGGTGTGACGCCATTCCATGGATTCATTCTTCGCTTCCGGATCGTAAAGATACGCCCACGTTTCATCCCCTGTCACCAGATCGAAAACAAAAACGTGTCTTCATTGGCTCTAAACGCTTCCAGCGAGATCAGGGCAAACTTCCACATTTCTCTCCTTCAAATCGGGTGTCAGCTGCCAAGGTACCCACTTTGCACCCTCTTTCTGATACCGTAAGTCTTCCACCATCTTCTGTATGGCATTGTGACCACAGTCCAATTGTGCAAAAAGCTCACGGATTTATGACTCGTCTCTCCGCGCTAATCAATTCATCCACTCGCTGGCGATTCGTGTCAGTGGTCGCAGACAATGGTCTCTCACTGCGTGGTTTGTCTTCAGTGTTGGTTTCTCCTTCTTTAAACTTCTTTATCCATCTGTACACATTGCTCTTGTCAATGGTTGCATCTCCGTAAACATTCTGTAGCTTTCTGTGGATGTCGGAGAGTCTGCACCCTTCCTTCGTCAATAACTCATGGACGGCACGTTGCTTCTGCTTGGAATCCATTATTTACGCGCAACGAAGAAGAAAGTTTACTATACAGAAAGAGTTACTGAACCAACATGTGCGATTTGCACGACATCTCTCAGTTAATAAAAAAGTTATGCCCACTTTTGCATTACTTTCGGTACAACCCTCGTAGATAGAGACAGTATGAGAAAGACTCGTGATTTTAGCATCTTTGAAAGAGGTCTGGTAGTGCGAGCTATGTAGGCAGGTGCTCAGAAATGACCATCTGCAGTTATTATTGTTTTGAAACAGTTATTTTTGAATAACCCAGAAGGTTTGTCATTTCATCTCAGAAATGGCAAACCTTCTCGGTTATTCAAGAAAAACTGTATCGATGGTGTACAATGAGTGGTGCGCAATCAACATAACAAGCAGTAGGCGGCCATAGCGGGGACGAAAACAACTGGTCGATGTTCTAGGGCAAATAGGGCTGAGGTGGATTGTACGAGTTAACAGACGAGCTCCGTTGCTTCATGTAGCTGCGCAGTACAACAGCGGTATCGAGTGGAGAATTTCAGCATATACAACCGCCGCACATTGAAGCAAATGGATTATAACAGCAGTAGATAATAAAAGCGTCTTCTGGGACAATGGAGCGGCACATTATGGCACTGTTGCGGCACACTTGTGGCACTAAGTGGAGTAGGGTTGGGCGGAAGGTCAGGGGATGAGAATCAAGTTAAAGTGGAAAAAGACGAAACAGAATTTGCTGGAGCACAAAAGTTAAGAAACATGATTTTGTGGAAGATTTGCTTGTGCTAATGGTACCAAAAATTCCAAGCGCTCTCTCCAGAATGTTCTGGATGCGTTTATAGAACATTCGGACATTATATCTCAGACACCTCACGCAGAATCAGTATACCGCGGGAAAACACTCAAAAATTCTAACATCATCGATTTAATCGATCATATGTTAAACCCTCAAAGTACTAGAGATTTTCCTACAATGGACATAAAAAAATCCCTCCAGATAAAAATATCACTCTCGCTTCTCCACCAACAGCTGATTCTCCCACCCCACTGAGAGACAGCTGAGCCGTAACTCATCAACCGACCGTCCTTCAACCCCACTTCACCTTGTGCGGTACGTGTGCCGTTACGGTGCCGTAATGTGCGGCTCCATTGTCTCAGAAGACGCCTTTATTATCTACTAACAGCAGACACCGCTTATATCTCCCTCTTTTTCAGCCGACAGTGGAATTTAAAGCCACACCATCCTACTCCAGAGCGGCTGCTGTGCCAATTGAACTACGCCGGCAGGTTTATCTCTCCTTCATTGCCTATTTGACGCATACGTCACATCACATACCTTATCCCCACCCTCCTTGAGAAAGGCAAGGCACAAAATCGTTCAGGACGTTTTGGGTTAACAGACAACAACATTTGGCGACCATTTAATTGCAAGAAAAAATTAGTTACGTGCGTTCCGCAGAAAAATCACCACACTTTTTTTCCCAGTCCTCACGGCAATGAAATCCTTTTATGTTCAGGCGCCAATATAACCTTTTTTTTTTTTTTGCCGACAATAGGACTTGAATGCACATCTTCCTGCTCTGGTGCGGCTATTTTCCCAATTGAACTACGCTTGCAGACGTATCGCTGCTTCTTTGTCCATTTGATTCACACGTCACACTCGTTCCCCACTCGTCTCCGCTAAAAGCCGACAAACTGATCTGCAATGGGCACGGGAGCACCAAAACTGGATCTTTGAGGACTGCGAAAAGGTTTTCTTGCCCGATGAATCACGTTTTCAGAAACAGAATATGACGTCAACAGCTCGAATCGACGGACCCGCAGCTACCTAGCTCTGACCAACGGACGGGCCAGAATATGACGTCAACAGCTTGAATCGATAGACCCCAGCTACCTAGCTGTGACCGATGGACGGGCCAGAATATGACGTCAAAAGCTTGAATCGATAGGTCCCAGCTACCTATCTCTGACCGTACAAGCTGGTGGAGGCAGTGTAATGGTCTGGGGTCTGTTTCCGTGGTGGGCACTGGATTCCTTAGTACATCTGGAACGACACTTGGATGCCAGAAGGTATTTGAACTCCATTGCAGACCAAGCACACTCTTGCATGTGCATAGTGTTTCCTTTCGGTGAGGGCAACTTCGAAAATGACAATGCGCCCTGTCACAAAGCTCGGATCGTCACAAAGTGGTTCCAGGAGCACAAGAGCGACTGCAAATTGCTAAAATGGCGCGCACAGTCTCCAGGTCTTTACCCAAATGAAAACCTGTGGGATAAGATTGAGAGAGATATTTGTACCAGAAATCTTCCTCCATACAACATTCGGCAATTGACAGACGTCGTCACGTGCACATCAGCGAACATAACCGCAAAACGATATCAGCAACTTGTTAGAATCCGCGGCACATCGAATCGATGCTGTTTTGAAAGTGAAGTATGGCCCAACACGTCATTAGTAGGTGTGGAATTTACTACAAATATAAAACTCGTGTCAAGACGACAAATCTGCAGCGACACATTCCGTCCGCGTAGTTTAGTTAGGAGAGCAACTTACGCCTGAGTGAGGGGACGCAATTTCGGCATTCGTCACGCGGACAAACTTGTGTTTTCATATTGGAGCCCGAATGTAAAAGTGGGTGTACTAGCCGTTGGGTTCTACGGAAAATATGTGTTGTTTATTCCACACTTCGTCTGGAATTAATAAAAAAATTCCTACTTCGCTTCAAATAAAAAAAAAAAAACATTAAGAGGGAGATAATGTGACGTACTACAGAGGTAAAGCACGTGGCAAGACGACAAATGTGCAGCGACGCATTCCGTTTGTGTAGCTTAGTTTGAAGAGCAACTTACTCCGAAGTGAGGGTACGCGAGTTCGATCACTCTTACGGACAAACCTGCACTTTTATAGGTGTTCAAAATAATTTGCCACTTCAGTGTATTCCCGTTAACGTTTGCGAAAGATTTGCAAAAGAACAAGCTCACCTAAAAAAAATCGACGCACCTCATAGTAAACTTCCCATTGCATCGAAACTTAGCATGTGCATTGTGCAGGAAGAAATAGAGTCCTACTGCTATTGTACTTAGTTCTTTATTTCAGACGAATCGTACCATAACTGCTACAGATTACTACTAGTAAAGCCACTTCTGGCTGTGTTGCATGCTGATGTGTGACGTGGCATTACGTCAGGCAAATCTCTGATGTCCTGTGACAGATTGTGCCAAGAGTCATGTAATTGCTGCACGAGATTCCCGATATTCAGTGATGGGCGCCGCTGACGCCCCGGCATGTCCAAGGAATGCTCCATAGTGAAAAGATCTAGGGATCTGGATGGCAAAGATATGAATTCAACGCTACAGAAGAACTTCCGGGAGATGCGAGCCGTGTGTGGGTGGGTATTATTCGGCTGGTAAATGCATCCCGCTGGCAGAAGGGACATAAAAGGTAACAGCATGGATCGCACGATCTCTTGACGCATCTCTGTGTTTTTAACGGTCCTGTTACTACGACTAGGAGTGTCCGGCTGTCATAGCAAATGGCTCCCCCACAGAATAACACTAATAGTGGTGGCACTGTGCTGCCTCACAACTGAGTCTAGATGTGAGAGCTTTTTGGTCCTCCTCCACATAAGGATGCTGTAGTAATTTGCTCCAAGGCAGAAGCGGAATTCGTCAGCATAAACTTAGGGGCGCCAGTCGAGGCTGGTTATTATTCCCGCTCACGACACTATTCCAGATGTGGCCGCCGATGTAGAGGTGTCGGAAGGGGAGCCAAGAATGAATGAACTGACTCAACAAGTCGTCCCGCAATGGTGTGCGATAATACTGGATGCAGCATAAAGGCCACTACATCTCGCTTGTGGCGCCCCGGGGGCACAGAGATCTAACCGATGGTTTCTGATCATTCGTCCGAGATGGGTTCAGGTTCGTATTCCAGAGAGGCATGGCTGCTGTGTTTGTCTTACGGCACTGGCTCTCTCCCCCGGAACCAGTGGCCCTAAATTAGAGACGGGCGACTGCTTGTAGCCCATCGAGTTGTTCACGGTGGCCGTTAAACCTCCAAACAACTACATCTCCCTGGCATATATTGTAAATAGAAGTTATCAGAGCTGGTCTGGATTGTCAGATAATGGGAGGATCCTCTCGCCCTGGTGTCCTCTTGGATAGATTAGAACCTTCTATGCGCAGCTCCGGTAGCAGAGTGGTACGAAGAGTTAGCTCAAATCACTCGTCCTTGATGTGCCTGGGGTTCGGACACTGGGTGAGGCATGGGTGGTGCTTTTGGCTTATGCCACTGGGTCTCTCCCTTCCCTGGTATCAGTATCCCCAAATTAGGGACTGCTTACTGTTTATAGTCCACTGAGTTGCTCACGGTGGTTGTTAAACCCCAAACAAACAAAAACCCTTCTCGGCGTGTATGCGTGCATTCAGGTGTTCATTACTGCTGCGATGGTGGCAGGTTTTCCCAAACGACAATCCTGCTTCCCTACAATCTCATAATGCGGCACCTATCAAATGCGCTTCGTTGTTTATAGGGTCTTTCAGGGTGTCGTTGGAACGTGATTAACAGCAACTGAGGTGAACGCAGCCAAAATATTCTTACAGCTCTTATCTGAGCCAGCGATTTTCAGAACGTGATACGCGTACTACCGACAGAACGTGAGGTGTTGCCAAGTGGTACGCGTGGGAGCGAGAAGAGGAGGATAGGTAAGATTTTAAAACATGTATAGAGTTTAAAAATTATACTAGACTGATAGCTTTTGAAATTTTGGGTATTGGTGGTACTTAAGCCTTTCGAATTTTAGGTATTGTAGTACTTTACAGTGGAAAATAGCTCACACAATCCCCGGCCTTTAAACCAATTCAACACCTGTGGGATAAGATTGAGAGAGATATTCGTAAAGAAGATATTTTTCCAGCGAACATTTGGCGATTGAGAAGTGGTGCATCAGGAGGAAAAGTTTGAAAGACGCTGATCAAGGACACTGAGTACACGATTCAAATGCGCTCATGAAACTACTTGGTCTTTAGCGTAAAAGCCTAGATCTGCTGCTGATGTGATTCGAAAATACATCTTCCTCCTCCGGAGTCGGGTATTCTACCGCTTAAGTAACACGGAAGAAGGCTTATTGCAGCAACTTGCGGTTTTGACAAGTGCGTCGCCTCTGAAGTCGGTAAGTTACATGTTTCACTTTCCTCACCTTTAGTAAGTCGGGTACGCGAAATCACATGTTTTTTTCAGTGCAGCCGACTAACTATGCTTGAAGTAATTCTCTGTAGAAGAAGGAATTCTAATTAGTTCCAGACGACGTGTGGAAAAATAATCACACATTTTTTGAAACTGTGTTACACGTTAATCATCTGTGCTGCTAATGCTATGCTGCAAAGAGTAGTTTGCGGCAAACAAGGTTCCAGAAAACACCTTCGTAGGTATTAAGCCCGTTAGAAAACAAAAAAGGCCGTCATTAAGTCCGTTATTAAACTGTCACTTGCATCTCCGCTGATTTACTCTTTCATACCCGCGTTCCACTTTGTAAAACTGAAGGTGTGCAACTCAATTCTCGGCCCCTAACCACAAGCGATCATAGAACGTCGGCAAATGCAAATAGCGGTGTGCGATAATGGCTGATTACAGCGCCATCCAACAGCTTTCCAGGCAACCGTAACCTCTCACAGCTGTAGTGACAGAAGGGACGAAAGTTGATGGTGAAAGCAATGACGTTCGAGAAGCAACATTTGAGGCACTGCCTCCTGTTCGCGTTTCAGCTGAAAAAAGGCCGCGAAAGCCCAGCAAATGATCTGTGCTGCTTTGGGTGAGGCTGCTGTGTCCTACAGTACGTGTAAGAAGTGGTTCCAGCGGTTTAAGCAGGGAAATGTCGATCGCCGTGATGCAGAACGTCCGGGACAGTCACAGAAAGTTGACGATGAGGGACTGGAACAACTGTTGGACGCGGATCACTGTCGCACACAATCAGAGCTCGCCCAGGAACTCGGAGTAACACGGCATGCCATTGCAAAGCGCCTGCACAAGCTTGGACGGAATTACAAGGAGGGCCTTTGGGTACCCTACTAACTCACAGCTGCGGACAAGTATAGGCGCTACGATGTTTTTGTGTCCTTGCTCTCCAGATTAAAGAAGGATTTCCTCCACAAGATTTTGACCTGGGATGAGAAGTGGATCCTCTACGATAATCCTAAGCGGCGCAAATTGTGGCTTTATCAAGCTCAGCCTACCACTAGTACCGCCAAACCGAATATCCATGCCGGGAAGTTGTTGCTGTGCACATTTTGGGATCAGCGCGGTGTCGTACACTATGAGTTGCTCAAACCTGGTGAAACGGTCAATGCTGAGCGTTATTGTCAGCTACTCATTCGTGTGAGTGACGCAATGGATGCGAAAAGGCCATACACCGGCAAGGGCAGAAGGTCGGTCCTGTTGCTTCAGGATAACGCGCGTCCTCACACCGCGAAAACGACTTTAAACACGATCACCGACCTGGGATGGGAGATTTTGTCCCACCCGGCGTATTCTCCAGACTTCGCCCCGTCGGATTATCACCTCTTTCGCTCCCTGCAACATCACCTGAGTGATACGCACTTCACTTCTGTCGAGGAGGTCCACACAAGTATTGATGACTTTATCAACTCGAAACAGCCCTCGTTTTTCCGCAGTGGCATTCCGCACCTCCCGGACCTATGGCTCAACTGTATCCAACACGACGGGAAATATTACCCTGATTAGGTACGTATTCGATTTGCCATAATTTGCTGTCAACGTGTCGTGCCTGTGGCCGAGAATTGAGTTGCACACCTAATACTTTTCACATCGCATCTTTTGCATTGAGCATTCAGAGGTTTTTGTTTGACGGGCTAACATCCCGTTCCATTACATGTAGTGTCGGAATGAATGCCTTATTTGTTAATACTTATGAACTGAATAACAAGAAGATTGAACAGGGTATCGAGGCAAACAAATACGTGTCTGTTGAAAACAAAAAGGGAGAACAGTTGATGCTGCTAGTTGTTTCGTCTCATTAAGACACCAGAATATGCTTCACAGCGACATTAATTTTCACAAGCTTATGATGAGTAGAACGTTTTCAAAATGCTGTTTAAATAAATATTCATTCTTTCTGAGGAGCAATGATAAAATCAACATCCGCATTTGGGGAACTTTCAACTCATCAGAATTTGGTGAAAATTTGTGTTGCTGTGAAACCTATCCTGAAGTTTAATATTCTATCAATAAAACAGCAAAAACTGAAATTAAACGTTTCAACAAGTTAGTTAATTCAAACATTTTAACTGTAACATCATCGAAATTAAGTAGAACTGTTTTAACCTTACTGCAGAGGGACTTTCTCTCTCGAAAACGTGTGAAGTTAGGTCATGTGAAGGACGACAGTTTCAACACCTTCTGTAAGTAAGTCAGTAAATCATACGTCCCCGTAATACATTTCTATGATTTCTATATAACCTACATTACCCACCACCACTGTATACACAGTCGAGTCACATTATTGTGACAACCTTCTACTTTTGACGTCAACAGCGCGTAGTCAATGACAGAAGGCACGTGTCGTGAGTTGGCTTGAAAGATATATAAGGTGTGTTGTAGGCATTCTGAAATCATATCACTCGTTGCTGTCATGGATAAAAGGAGGGATTTATCAGATTTGCAAAAACGGATTATTACCGGCTTTCGGGCCAAGGGTGACAGTATTTCTCGAACAGCTCAGTTTGTGAACTGTTCGCGTGCTGCTGTGGTTAAAGTGTATCGTGATTGGAGAAATGGCACCATTGCGAATAAGCAACGTGGAAACTACGGAGCACCACGTGCCACTGATGTGAGAGCTGAACGTCGTCTGCAAGGGTGCTTGAGGTCCGATCGACACGCTGCGGTGGATCAAATCACTATCAGAATGAGGCAGGGGTGCTACCGGAAGTGTGTCTAAAACGACAGTTCAGCGAACACTGCTGTGTATGGGGCTCCGATGCAGAGGAATGGTCACTGCACCTATGCTAACTAAAGTGCATCGTCAGAAAAGGCTTACAATTGCACTGCAGTATCGGAATTTGACTTCCACTGATTGGCAAAGGATTGCCTTCTCCGATGAGTCACGTTTTCCGCCTCATCGAACGATGGACGTTGGTGTATATGGCGAGAAACACCAGAGAACAAACACCCTTCAACCATTTCTGGAAGAATACAAGCTGGTGGGGTCATCGTTATGGTTTGGGGAATGTTTTCGGGTTATTCCCTAGGTCCACTCATACCTGTGGAAGGCACTATGGACGGAAGTCGTTATGAATCCGTCCTTGCAGACCACGTACATGCTGATTGTCTTCGCTGGGGTGGATGGAATCTTCCAGTACGAGAGTGCGACAAGTCAAAATGTCCGAGAGTGATTGATAGAGCACGATGAAGACTTCAAAGTACTTCCCTGGCTCCCTTATTCCCTAGACTTAAACCCAATTAAGCATCTGTGTAAACACCTCGATAGTGTTTTTATTTCTATGTATCCTCCTCCACGCACCCTACGGAGGATCTCAGATGAACTGCAGTCAGCATGGCTCCACATACCTGTGAACACCTTTCAGCACCTTATTGAGTCACTCCCAGCCCGTCTAGCTTTTGTCCGCGCTGCACACACCGGTTACTCTGTATATTAGCTGGTGGTCACAATAATGTGACTCGACCGTGTATAATGTGTGTGCGTGCGTGTGTGTGATTATGTGTAAACTGCGTTTCGTATTAATAGTTTAAAGCAGATCTCTGCGGGTCAGGTCCGGGCCGTGTACAACGTGGCGTCCGGGTCCAAAATTTTCGATTCGTTTCCAAATCTGACCAAGAAAAGAAATGGGCTCCTCATATCTGCTGTTCAACTTGTGTGAAGCGTCTGACAGAATGGGTAAAAGGTTTCCCGGCATATGTTCTTTGCAGTTCCCATTGTTTGGAGGGAGCCCAAGGATCATTCATCAGACTTATTTTTGTTTAATAAACATAAAAAGAATAACACGTAAATCCAAACACAAAGTGATATCCCAAAATTTGCTGCCTCCAATAAATGTAACTATAGATGTTGGAGACTCAGAAAAAGATGCAGTTAGCTTAGTTCAATATGAGGAGCAACATCACCTTGCTTTTGATTCAAGTACATCTTTCTTTCATTTTTTTTTTTTGAGCCACATCTGTTAACTCAAGATGATTTAGACGACCTCGTTCGAGATTTAAATTTGCATAACACAGGCTGATATTTTGTGGTCTGGGCTGAAAGACTGGAATCTACTTCTGTGAGACACTAAAGTGAAAGACTGGAATCTACTTCTGCGAGACACTAAAGTGTGCTTATTTTCGTAACCATCAGGACAAGTTTAAAAAATTTTGTTCTCAAGAAAATGATTTAGTTTATTGTAACAATATTTGGTCTGTGATAGAAGCTCTTTGTCATAAACATAAGACAACTGAGTGACGATTGTTCATTGACCCTTGTAAAAGTACTTTCAAAGGTGCCCTTTTGCACAATGGCCAGCACGTTGCCTTCTGTGCCGTCAGCTTAAGCCGCTAATATAAAGAAACACGAAAATATGAAATTCATTTCTGAAAAATTCAGTATGACTAGTAGTGCAATTGGAACAACTGTAGCGATTTAAATGTCACTGCGCTGTTACTTGGTTTGCAGCTCGACTATACTAAGTTTTGTTGTTTCTTATGCGAGTTGGATAGTCGAGGAAAGAAAAATCATTACATCAAGAAGGAATGGCCGAAACGTGAATCACTTACTCCTAAACAGAAAAATGTTGCACATCCTCCACAAGCCAACCGTTAAAACATTTTTTTACCTCCACTTCACTTAAAATTAGAGGCTCTTTTAAAAACTTTAAGGCCATGGATAAAAATAGTACTGCATTTTCTTATTTCAAGAAAAAGTTCCCTCGAATAAGTGATGCTAAAATTGAAGAAGGTGTGTTTGTGGGCTCTTAAATAAGAGTTCCAATTCAAGATGGAAAATTCGAAGATCTATTCAACCAAGTTGATAAAAACATCTTGGAGATCTTTAAAAGTGCTATGACAAATAGAAGAAGATCATCCGGAGTGATGAATCCTGTTTCCTGCTGTACCATTCTGATGGCCGGGTTCAGATATGGAGCAAACAGCATGAAACCCCTGGTTGCACGGTTAGGTGGAGGTTGTGTCTTGGTCTGGGGAATTTTTCCCAGGCAAGTCATAGGTCCGTTGGTTATCATCCCACAAACACTGAATGGTGGACGCTACAGGGACCTATTAGAAGACTATCTAACTGAATGGTGGACGCTACAGGGACCTGTTAGAAGACCATCTCACTGAATGATGGACGCTACTGAGACCTGTTAGAAGACCATGTCACAAAATGGTGGACGCTACAGGGACCTGTTAGAAGACCATCTCACTGAATGATGGACGCTACAGAGACCTGCAAGAAGACCACCTCACTGAATGGTGGACGCTACAGGGACCTGTTAGAAGAAAATCTCACTGAATGGTGGATGCTACAGGGACCTGCTAGAAGACCATCTCACTGAATGGTGGACGCTACTACTGGGACCTGTTAGAAGACCATATCACTGAATGGTGGACGCTACAGAGACCTGTTTGAAGACCATGTCGCTAAATGGTGGACGTTACAGGGACCGGTTAGAAGACCATCTTACTGAATGGTGGACGCCACAGGGACCTGTTAGAAGATCATGTCACTGAATGGTGGACACTACAGGGACCTGTTAGAAGACCATCTCACTGAATGGTGGACGCTACAGAGACCTGCTAGAAGACCATCTCACTGAATGGTGGACGCTACTACTGGGACCTGTTAGAAGACCATATCACTGAATGGTGGACGCTACAGAGACCTGTTATAAGACCATGTCACTGAATGGTGGACGCTACAGGGGCCTGTTAGAAGACCATCTCACTAAATGGTGGACGCTGCAGGGACCTGTTAGAAGATCATCTCACTGAATGGTGGACGCTACAGGGACCTGTTAAATGACCGTCTCAATCTATATCTGCAGGAGGTCTACCCAGACCACATTGCCATCTTTCAATAGCACAACGCACCGTGTCATCGAGCTCATATAACTTCTAAGTGGTTTGAGGAACACGGCAAGAAATTCGCCACATTGCCTTAGCCCCCAAGTTTTTCCTTTGTGGGGTATGCAGGGGTGCAGTCGAGGACGGGACACTTTTTTTCAAAACATGGTGATGCTACCTTCCTCTCTCTTTCTCTCTCTGCATGAGCGTACTGATAGCCTCCGCAACACCGCATTGCGTGAGGGTCTCACGTCTAAGATGGCCTCTAGACTCAACACAAGGATTTTACAAAATTTTTGCTGAAATTTCATATCAAACTGGTATAGAAAAAACCACGAATCTTCGACGGCGTTTTTTGAATAAAGTATTGAAAAGAAAAGCAATTCTTCGCATTTTTTTCCCAGTAAATACGTAAAATATTCAAGAAATCATTTTCGCTTTAGTTTATAAAAACTGGGTGACGAAAAAGCAACTACCCAGAGGACTTGAGGCCCCTTTTCACAGCCATAGCAATAGTTCTTATGCATGTATAATAACACAAAAGAATGTGAATGAAATATCAGTTGTATAAATTAAATTTTTATATCAGTGAGTGTTATACCTTATACTTGTTTGCACATAACTATGCATTCTTCAGAATATAATGAGCAAAAAGGTGTTCTTCGCGGGAACAGAAAAAACAGAGACCTATGTCATTTTTTTTATAACAGAGTCAAAACAAAAAACTCTTTTAGTAAGTGCAAAACATTGTGACATTATGTTAAGTGTGTTTTTTCATACTCAAGAGTAAATAATTTAAGCAGTTTTCCTCTTTTTGCGCCACAATTCTGAATTATTACTTTCATATTTGCTTGGTTATTTTTCGTATAAATCGTAAGGTCTTTTACACACTGTCATACAGGCGTTACGTGTTTTGCCTGTGTGATCATGAGCCATTTCAAAGAGGCTGGCTTTAGTTCTCTAAAAGAATAAAATTTCCGTAAGGAGATTAATTTTGGCGTAAGTGTTTTGTAATACTTTGTATAGGTATAAAACTAGGACAGTCATTTTAATTACAACGTGTATATTTGTGTTACACGCAATAAAGTGTAACTTTTGGGTTTATGAAAAATACCTGTAGGTTTCAAAGAATTTGAATTATTAAAATGCCAGTAAAACCTAGTTAATAGTATGGAATTTGAAATTTTTAGTAATCGATTTTGAAATTAAATTTGAATTTATGTTTTGCTGTGTGTGGGGGTGGGGTGGGGTGGGGGTCAGGTACGCCACTCTCTCTCTCTCTTTTATGGTGACTACGCACAAATCCGTAGGCCATTTTTTTTACCGAAATCACCGTAACGACTCAGGCACAGAGTCGTTACCGCAGCACAGGTCCTAGTCCTACGGAATTGCAAATACTCTGTAAATATTTTTGACAGCCTCGGTGGCGCAGTGGTTTAAGCTATGGCTTCTGATCATTTGTCCGAGATGTGTCCGGGTTCATATCCCGGTGAGGCATGGATGTTGTGTTTGTCTTATGGCACTGACTCTCTCCCTTTACTGGAACCAGCGGCCTTAAATTAGGGCCGGTCGACTTCTTTATAACCCATTTAGTTGCTCACGAGGGTCGTTAAACCTCTAACAAATTTTTTTGTTGTTGTTTTTTATCTCTGTGAGAGGTTTCATGAATTAAATGATTAATCTTCCGCTACATGAGACCCTCAGTGTATAAATGTGTGTAAACATATTTTTTGCCTAGACACCAATAAAGTGTCTTGGCCCCAAACTTTTTTTTTTTCATATGTAGAGGATTTTAGGAAGTTAGTGTCTGACCCCAGGTCTTAAACAACCCTTAGAAATAGGAAGCTAATAGATTTGGGCTAGAGTGCCCGATAGGAAAGTGACACGGAAACGAAGTAGAAAGGGGGAGGAAGACGCCCTTATTTATTACCGGGGGCCAGTACCCGGGTAATGGCCCCAAACTCCATCGCGCTAGCGAATAAATTTCCCAGCCAGATGCGAAATTAAGCGCCCTAGACCATCGGCGCGTGACACGGGCGGACTATCGCTGAGGGGTGGTCAGTATCGGTCCCGTGGGGGCAGTAGACCCTTGCCGGTCACTGGACCGATCCTGTCCGGGTGAAGGACCGTTGAATCCTAACAGGATTGCTCGCGCAACGCCGTCACATTCAATTTTTAGAGAGAGAGTTCAGCATTTTCCTGCGGAGTCCTCATTTGGACGGGGCAGGCACAGTCAACAGACAGCTTGTGAGTGTGTGTGTGCTTCTGGGCCGATCATCGAAGCACCAGGACATTTCTTTTTTTAGGGCTGTACCACTGGGGTATGAGAACCGCTAATCCTCCGCCACAGAATGAACGTAAACTGACGGAGCTGCTACAGCGGACATGAGTAAAGTTACACACAGGGGTGGGGTCGACACCTTGTAGAATCTGTTCCTTGGCGTCTGCGTGCCGTAATTGTACAGGAAGGTAGACCGGTGCTTTATCAAATTGGGTTTATTAATGCAAAGCAAACTCAGTGTAAAATGCATAAAATCAGAACTACGAATGACTTTGTATATTTGGCCTTTACGTTTACATTGTGTAACGCATAGTGAACAAACTTCAGCTTAGATAGCGGAATAATTCTGTCTTTCGTGTCGCTGCTGAAAATCTTAATTTAACATTAACCAATGTTACGGGGGCGCAATAAAAAAGCCGAAGAAATACAATATAGTGTGTGTTTGCTGTTTGTTTGTTGAAGAAAATTAATTTTGAGAAAACTTTATAAGAAATTAATTTGAGAAAACTTTATAAGAAATTAATTTGAGAAACCCAAAGTCGCAAAGAAGAGAAACGCTCATTCTGAATGGCTGTCTTCAGTAGCGCGGTGAATGCAGTGGCATGCGTTTAGTACACCGAGACGCCGCGCCGGACCGACCGACTAGCGCGGCGTCTTTGTATGCTCAGCTCTTCGAGCGACAGCCGACACATGGCGACGCCGCGGCGGCAAGTGTCTTTGCCGGCCGGCCGCCGGCTTGGCACCTTTGTTTTCTAGTAGTTTCCAACAGACTCGGTCGAATATTTTTTTCTTTACTTGCAATACTTTTATGTGTGCGAATGTTCTGATAGCTTCCATTGTAATATAACATACTTTTACCAAGTTCAGTCTCGTCAGTTAAAAATTTAAAATAGACAAAGAAGCAGGTCTGCTATTTCTATTGTTTTCTATTTAGTGATCGTTTAGCTTTAAGCAAACGCGAAGTTTTGAAAGTGAACTTAAGGGAAGTTTATTAAATCATATAGGATTCTATTTTAAATTTAGAAGCTTGTGTAAAAAGCAATGAAATCTTAGAAGGAAAGTGGAGCTGAAGGGCGGAAGAGACGAAAGTTGGAGGCAAATGAAGCCGAAAAGTCCAGCAAGTTTTGCATTATAGGGAAGGGAGCAAATTCCGCGTTTGCTATAGGCGCTGTTTACTGGTTCTCAATCTTCAATGCATTTCTAGAATAAATTCGAACGGAAGCGTTTGGAATATCTGCCGTCAGTTTGTGTGTATTGGATTCCAAATAATTATTCGCCCTCTCAGTGGCGTAAAAGTCTAATCGTTGGCTTCTGACCGCTCGTCCAATATGGGTCCTGATTCGAATCTCGGTGTGGCATCTTTCTGTTGATACATGCTACATTTGTCTGTGGTATTTTGCATTATCATAAAAGTGATAATGCAAAATACATATGGGGATTATATGGGGAAATTTGTCGTAATAATTATTTTCTTTCACTCAATCCAAATAAGCAGATTCAGAGCACTTTTTTTACAAGAAAGAACAAGGAAAGAATAAAGTAAACCAGATTGTCCAGCTGTTACCGCTTCCTCCTATTTGCCCAAGGCTCTCAGCAGAATAATTCCCTGATTACCCCAAGGAAACATCCGAATGTCAGTGCATGTCAAGATCGGAAGTTACGAATAGTAACACAGCACTTATCCTTCTTTTGTTATTGCACATTAGAGGGGGTGGGTGGGAGGGAGGATAAAATTCCGAAACCAGCAGCGCAGATTTTTGGACCTGATGGTATTCTCAGCGACAAAACATTGTAGGATCGTGGTTATTAAAGGGTTAATTAAAATACAGGAAACATCAAATAATGACTGTCCCACCCTAGAAACAAAACCTAGCAAAATCCCCATAAAAAAAATTAATAAAAAATAAAGTTAAATGAAGCGGGCTCAAGATAGGCCTTAGTGAAAATGCTGTCTGCATCAGAAGAATGAAATTTCAGATGGTAAGCTCAGACGTCTCCAAAAAAAAAAAATTTAAAAGACCTTTTAAAATGCTGAATTACTAGAAACCTACATAACAATTTTGACCTAACCAATTTTGAAAGGAAGCAGTAAAAAAAATATGCCAAAAATCATGACTCCTCCCCCTCACTCCAGCAGTCCTACCGGTGGGAGCACTCAGGAACCACTATCGATTCAAGCAACTAATAAAAATTGTTTGGGAGGAATAATTTTAAAATGCTGTGGTATGGCTTGTAACAGATATAATAAATCAATATTTAGCAAATATTGGTTTTTATTATATAGGACTTTGTCTACGCCACTATATATAACCCCCCCCCCTTCCCGCTTTGCGGACTCGGCAGAGTTCATTCCGGGTGCTCAATTTTTGCCTTGTGTTTTCTAGCATCTGCGGAGTGATTTGTGCGAACGCTACAGAAATTTTCACAATCAAGTCATCCAGGCTTTGAGGTCGTTGTGCGGAGACGATGTTCTTCACAACCCCCTAGACGAAGAAACGGGGGATCTCATGAGATCTGGGCAGGTTAATGAATTGGTCCATCGCGGGCACACCAGTTGTCATTCAATGTGTTGTTGAGGAAGTTCCTGACTTACAGTTACCAGTGGGGTGGAGCCCCGTCTTGCTGTAAAATGACGTCGTTATCCAGTTGTGGCACCAAGAAGATCTGTTGCATGTCCAAGTATGACTTTTGTTGTATAGTGTCGTCAGAGAAGAATAAAGGTTATGAAGTACACTATAATTTCACTTTCCTTTTAGTTTCTTTCTGTATGTAAATTTGAGTTCGTTGTCCTTAGCATTTTTCAAACTTAACGTGATATCTTCACTCTCACACGAATACGATTGGCAACACTTAATGTCTGTGAAAGTGACGTATGCTTGTTGTGATAAGAACAAGACGAGAGAGATATAATGAATAAGCAGCAGCTGTGCGTGTGGTCTGTGCGGGTGAACTCGCTGATGTGTTTCAGATATCCTTGTATCACGCTGTATAGAGTTATGTGATTTCGTCTAAAGTTGATTGAAGTAAAATTGCCGAGATGGACCAATAAATGTAAAGTTTACGTAAGTGATTCTGTTTCCCGTCTATGTTTAATCTGGCCGTTAATTTAAAATGAGCTATCCAGTGAAACTAGTGTGTCACATTTGCACTTAGTTCAACATTCCTTCAGCTGGACATTTAGAACTTAGCATAACGTAAAAGGGTTACGTTATAAGGTCCAGAATTTGACTTCCGTAGCGCAGCGTTCACACAAATCCCTCCGCAAAGGTTAGAAAACACATGACAAGAATTAAACACCCTGTATGAACTTTGCCTTGTCCGCAAATTGGGTCTAATAGAGGCCCAGACAAACTCCAATCCATAAATGCAATCTCTGCCAAATATTGATTTATTATACCCGTTACAATATATACCAGAGTATTTTGAAATTATCCCTACCCAAACGGATCACCTAGTATAATAGCAATGACCACGGGCATCTTCCATTGCGCTCTACAATGAAAGAAATGTTCGAAACGACTTTTCAAATGAGGATTTTTAAATGTTTAAAGGAGGACTTTTCACCCCTTTTCGGAATCCCAAATATGCTGATGACTTTGTCTGTCCAGCCGAGTGACTGTCTCCACAGGCCACAGGGTGTAATGGGACTAATTTAAGTTAAGTCATGTAATCACGTTGCGAGTAGAGATGGAAACAGGTCACGGGTCAGCGAGTAATGATCGAAACAGGTCACGGGCCAGCAAGTAGGGATAGAAACAGGTCACGGGTCAGCGAGTAGGGATGGAAACAGGTCACGGGTCAGCGAGTATGGATGGAAACAGGTCACAGGTCAGCGAGTAGGGATGGAAACAGGTGTCGGGTCAGCGAGTAGGGATGGAAGCAGGTCACGGGTCAGCGAGTAGGGATGAAAACAGGTCACGGGTCAGCGAGTAGGGATGGAAACATGTCACGGGTCAGCGGGTCAACGGATCGAAAATTTCTTGCTGGTCAAACGGGTCAGGTCAAGATGTTCCTGACCCGATTAAAACCCGATTTTATTTCCATTTTATTTTTGAAAAGCAAAATGCATTCTGTGGAATTTTGTGTTCGATATTTGTGCCAGCAGAGTGAAAAATAATTTGTCAAACAAAAATATTGGAGCAAAGGAGATTTCCACCGACCAACGACACCATATCGTAAAACAATACTTCCTTTGCGTCTGTTTTGAGTGCGATTGTCCGGAGCAAGATACAGACAAACGCCTCTCGCCTGCTTCTCTGGTTATTCATTCTCTCACAACCCTTGTGTCACATTGTAAGACCGTGCTAAAATCCTGTTCCGTTGTATGTCGTGATGGAATTAATGCTTTATTTGTTAACATGGATGGAATGAACAAATACGTTCTTGCTGAAAACAAAAAGGGGAAGAGGGAATGCTGGAAGTTGTTTCGTCTCATTAGAAAACTAGAATATGTTTGACAGCAACACCAATTCACAAGCCTGTGATGAGTTGAAAGTTTCCAAAATGTGAAAATTGATTTCATGAGTGTTCCTTTCCTTCTGAGGGGCGATGATGAAATCAACATCCACATGTTGGAAGGATTTTTTCAAAACCGTTACAACAAGTTTATTGAAAGTTTTAATTTCATTAAATGTTTGATTTACGCCAGAATTTTTAGGTTTGTTACACAGATAGATTTTGTACGAACTCAGTATGTCGTAGAAGACTTTTCGTACTTCTACGTTATTTTAAAAACAGAATCATGAGATGAAATAGTTCCTAAATTAAACCTTAACGGCCAAACGAAACATGTAAACAACAGAAGTCAAACATACGGAAAAGATGCTTTATTCAGGATGCAGCACTTCCATAACAAATCATAACATCACATAGTACTACACACACCACACAGCTCTTAACACAACGCTCTACAACCCAACGCTCAACTTGCAACACTTCTCCAAGTAACGCTCTCTTTAACAACGCTCGCCAAGAAACAATTTAGTCGTCTATTTTATCTCTCGTTCTTATCTTATATCAGGCATACGTCACGTTCATTCAACCTCAATTATGTTGCCAACAGTATTGGTTTGAGAGAAAAGATATCACGTTAAGAGTGAAGTATAACTGAGAATACACTCAAGATTTACATAGGTTAAGAAACTAAAAAGGAAAGTTAATTTAGAATATACGTCACATCAGTTTGTAGTTGGTCTCTCTGAAATAGAGGAATTCAAATGCTCCGAAGGAATCAACATCTCGGGAGGCCACGCGTGGGTGATATTTAGAGAGAAACGCTAACGCACTCGTGGTTTAGATATGTGATCAATGAAGTAAAGTTCGGAGGTGAGCTTTAGGGAATGCATCTCTCTAGCAGAGAAACCCATGTGGCGCACTCAAGAAATGTTTATATCAGAGAATGGAATGCCATTACTTTCTGCTTCATTCACACTTATAACAGATTCTTTGTGACGATTTGTTATAAAGAATCTGTTGCAGTGCTTCTAATTATTTAAAACTAAAAGAGCATAGTGGTACTTTGTAATTATTATCTGCTTTGGTTATGCTCCCTGTGGTGAAACTTTTGACGTATTGGGTATATAGCGTTCGCACCTTCTTCTCAATTTGTGTGACTTAATAATTTATTTTAGTATGTAACGTTTTGAAAATGTAATTTTTGTTAGTATATATTTTATCATGTGCATGTCTTGATGAAAATATGATGTTATTTGCAAAAATCGAATTGTATGGAAATAGTTATAGTTTTGAAGTTTTGTAATAGTTATATTTTTGAGGTGCTGCAATTTTTTAGTTACGTTGGTTACATTGCATGCTGCGTGCAACCGTTGATTTCTGTGATATAAAAAACCTGAGTTCATTAATTCTGTTTGCACAGTTATATTACCATTGGTATTACTGTATTCTTGGACTTTTGTTGTTTATTATGATTGTAGATGTAGTCCCGGGTGTGTTTGGACTAATTCTGTTCTGTTGTGGTGTGGCATGAAATTGTAGTTAAATAAATAAAAAAAATCGAGTCAAAAGATATATACGAATTCACTTTTAGAGAGAAAGGGCATTCTGTTATTGGCAGTTCGTAAGGAACCTCAAAGAAAAAGCAGCCCGACGATAGTTAAACGGGCCACCCTTAACCCTCAAAACGGTTACAGTTAGGAAGGAATACCACTTGTAAGTAACAGAACATTGTTCCATTATAACTTCTCAGTTCGCGCATGTAGTTAAAATAGTAAATTACATAACCAGAGGCCCTAGGTTCAAAACCAATGTGTTTTTTTTTTTTTTTTTTTTTTTGTTATACCAAGAACTGTATTTTCAAAAGTTCACTCAAAAGAAGACCAATAAAAATATTAGTTCGCCTCTCAGAAACCTGGTGGTAGTGTTTGCAAAAGCCTTTGCTCAAATGATGGAGTCTATATAATAAACTATCAATATTTTTGTGAAATAAAAAGAACCATCTGTTTGGGCGGGCTGTGGGCAGCAACACGAGAACCAGCCAGCATCAACACACATTTTGGAAAATTCCAACTCCTCAGAAGGTGGTGAAAATTGGTGCTGCTGTTAAACGTATTCTAAAGCTTGAAATGTTATCAAGAAATCAGCAAAAAACTGAAGTTAACATGTTACTTAATTCAAAATTTTTGACTGTGGCACCATAAAAATTAGGCTGGAACAGCGTTAACATTGCTGCGGAGAGATATCTTGACTCTAGCAGATGTGTTCGGAAACATCTGTAAAACAGTTAGATTATGTGAAGAACAACAGTTTCAACACTTTCTGTAAGTCAGTGAGTAAATTATAGGTTTCCGTAATACATTTATGTGATTTCTATATAACCTACGACCGTGTAACCTATGATAATCACTGCGGAGATACTTTTTAAACGTCCTGTGTATATATGCACTGAAGAGCAACTGCATAAGAGATACTTGTCTAGTAACGTGTAACACCACCTTTTGCCCTGATGACGGCGGCTATTCGTCTCGGCATGGACTCGACAAGACACCGGAAACGTTGGGAAACCATACAGATCCATAACCCCTGAACAAGCTCCCACAGTTCACGAAGATTTGATGGAGGGGTCAGAGCCGCGAACATCTGTCTCGATGGCATCCCAGGTGTGCTCGATGGAATTGATATCAGGTGACCTGGCTGGCCAAGGAAGCGAGGTCACGTCGGAGGAGTGTTCATCCAACCATTCGGATACAATTCGGGAGCGATGGCACGGTGCATTTTCTTGTTGCAGGATGAGGTCCCCAGTGGGATGTTGAAGACGCACAAACCGGAGCAAATGGTCGTCCAGGATATCCCGGTAACGTGGACCTGTGAGGGACGATGTCACACGTACCAGGGTCCCATTTCAGTCCACGTAAACAGTCCCCAGACGAGAATGCCACCCCCACCAGCTTGAAGAGTACCCTGTTGGCAAGAAGGATCCATCGCTTCATGTGGTTTGCGCCGTACTCGTATCCTGCCATCCACATGTACCAACGTGAATCTCGACTCATCAGTCCAGGCAACATTTTTCCACATGTCTAAGGTCAAGTGGCGATGTTCCCGCGCCCATGCTAATCTTTGCACCCTGTGATGTGCGGTCAGCAGCGGTACCCACGTGGGACGATGGCTTCTGTACCCCATAGCGAGGAGATGGTTCTGGATGGTATGGCTGCTTACACGTTTTTGTGCACCAGCGTTAAATTGCCGAGTGATTTCTTACAATGTGGCCCTGTCTATTCGCTGTTACAATGCGAGCTAGCCGACGATGACCCCGCTCATCCACACGCTGTTTTCCACGGCAGTTGGCCCTTGCAGGAATGGTTTTACCGGATTCGATGTACTCACGGTGCAGCCGTGACACAGTGGCTCGTGAAAATCCCAGTACCTGCACGACTTTCGAAATGGAGTGACCGATTCGTAGGGCCCGAACAATTTGCCCACGATCAAATGCGCTTAGATCCTTCGTCCCACCCAAACTGCGTCCGACTCTTACTGATTCCCGTCGCATCACTCCTTTTATTGCCGGATTGCTGCATACGTCATGTCGTTTCCGTTTACAGGTCCGCCCACAGCGCCACATTTGCATAACGCCAGCTGTCTCTAATTCAATTGCTCTTCAGTGTATACGATCATGCATAACTATAAATTGAGTTTCGAATTTATAGTTTAAAGTAGATTTGTCCGGGTCAGGTCCAATTATGTGACGTCCGGGCCCGGGTCCAAAATTTTTGATCCGTTTCGAACTCTGGTTGCAAGAGCAATCCTGCCATGCAATGCTATGTCGAACACCCAGCCGTGAACCTGACCGCGAGACTAATATACGAGGCCAATCCCGCGGGGCCATCACAGAACGACCCCAAGCCGAAACACCACCTTGCGCCGTGCGCGGCTGCGGCGAAGATTTTGGATTATACTGGGAGAGTTTTCCACCCACCCCTCCTACATATCCCTTTTTCGCTTTCGATTTTATTTGGTAGCAAGCCTTACTGCAATTACCTCATTGAGACAAACGGAGTAATATGAAATTTGCCGGTGTGCAAAGTTTAAATCCGTATTACAAAACAGAGACTTTCTTTTTAGTACAAGATTGCGTAGGTTTGGAGTTTTATTCACAGACCAGCTGGCACAAAATGTAAAATGACACACAAAATTCATAAATTATCATGTGTCTATTCTAGAAAATTAATTTTTTTTTTGCCTTCATTTCAGTAAAATTATTTAATCATGTTGCTGTTATTCAGATTTTCACATAATGTATGGTTCTATTAATAGTAATGCCAAATTTGATAACCTTTCTTGAGTCACTCTAGTTGAAAGATAGTCTTTTTATTAATTTCAGTTTAGGGAAACTTCGCTCTGCTGAGGCAGCAGTAACTGTGGAATTGTCAATAAAATTCTAAAAGCAATACCGAAATTTGGAAATATTCCCCACACAAATACGGTAACCTTAGCTTGGTTGCACAGGTCATTCAGAATTATTTTGTTTTGTTCTGCATATTGCATTTTTATATTAATAATTTTTGTGCGTTTGATGAATGGGGACCTTTAAAACGCGGAGTCCAGGCAAAGATATATACATATTCTTTGGTCCAGGGCAGATGTCCCGCTTCCCCGGTTCTAAGGGCGGTCCTGGCCACGGCTACTTATCTACATACCTTGCTTCTACGCAGCCTGTCTTCTCTTAGAAAAATTGACTTCCGTTTACTTAATACAAACTACTAACACTGGGAAGTATGAACTTTCATTTCAAAAAGGGATAATAGATGGCAGCACGTTATAAGCATTGAACATTTTCCAGATGTTAAAAACATTGAAGGCTCTAAACTGATTGTTTTTTCACTTTAGGAAGATAGCGGCTGACTTCATTTCAACAAATATAATCCACACCACACTATTTGACACGAATCTGTTTTAA
Organism: Macrothele yani; assembly: GCA_039090855.1. Classification (NCBI taxonomy): domain Eukaryota; kingdom Metazoa; phylum Arthropoda; class Arachnida; order Araneae; family Macrothelidae; genus Macrothele; species Macrothele yani. The sequence goes on along the minus strand of CM077010.1, from coordinate 132,538,715 downwards.
AATTTCAAGGCAACAATGAATACATTCTGAAGCTTTTTTGTCTGTCATTCTGATTTTTTTAATCCAAAATGATTTTTTTGTAATCAGTAAATGCCTTTCATGATTCAAATTAGCAAAAGGGCTACGATCTAGATATTTTCTTAGTCCTTTTTTGTTTTTCTTTTTTTTCTCCTATTAAATATAAATTTGGTAGTATAAAGTATAGAAAGCTACGTGAGAAAAAGAAAACAACTCATTTCAATAAAATGAAACTAAGTGAATTCGAAGTTTATTGGTACACTGTTCGAACATAGTAGAGATACCTAAAAAAAAGAAATTATAAACTGAAGTTAAAATGTATTTTACGAAAATAAAACTGAATAATACGGCAGATTGTAAAGAATAGTTCTGTTTCCGAGTTAAATGCCCCCTGTCTCCCTAAATGTGCTGAGCACATTTAAAATACTGTCCGGGGCTGGACAGTACTTTGGGGCCCCAGTATTAGTGGCACATCTAGGATTTCACTATGGGTGAATTAATAAAAATACCTAGGAGAAAACATTTCTAAAATATGATGAACAAGCCATAAAAATATCCACTCTGAATTGAAGTGTGCATCCAATGATTCATGGACGAATCAGTGGTAGCAAGAAAAATGTAAAAATGCATGTTTGTAAAATGGATACCAGTTCAGTTCAGCTTTAACCCCCCCCTCTCCGGTTCAGCTTGTTGAAATTATATAAAAGTAGTGGACAAAATGATATAATCCAAATATCATGATTCCAACGAATTCTTAACACGAGGTCCTATCAAAAAGTTTCGAGACTAGGCCGATATACAACAAAGTACTTACGTTACTTAAGTTTGGCTATGATCTCCCTCAAAATAGTCTCCTTGGGCAACGATACACCGCTGCCAGCGTTTTTGCCACTGTTGGAACGCTATCTGGAAGTTCTGTTAGCGAATCGTTTCAAGCACAGTCTACGATTCGCACTGGATCTTGTCCGCGGTTTCAAAACGGCGACTGTTGAGCTTCAGCTTCAGCTTCGGGAATCAGAAAGAAGTCGCAGGGGGCCAAATCCGGAGAGTAAGGCGGAGGAGGAAGGGTAGTCATGCTGTTGCGGCTGCAAAACTGGCGTGTTGCTAACGCTCTGTGAGCTGCAGCATTGTTGTGATGCAGCAGGAAATCACATCTGCGCCACATTTCAGGTTGTTTGCGGCGAATGTCCACCCTAAGACGCCGCAGAACATCGCAGTAAAAAAGGGCGGTGACGGTCTGTCCCTGGGAGACAAATTCATGGTGCACAACCCCACGAATGTCGAAGAACACGATCAGCATGCTTTCAGTTGCGCTCCGGACCTGTAGGGCCTTCTTCCGTCGTAGAGATGCCGGGCTCTGCTGCGACGACTGTTGTTTGGTCTCCGGGTCGTAACCGTAGACCCAAGTTTCGTCCCGAGGGATTACCCGCGACAGGAGCGTTGGTTCAGTCGCCACCTGCTGACGAAGATCTTGACAGAGTTCGACACCGAGCGCCTTCTGTTCGGGGTTCGGAATCTTTGGAACAAAATTTGCAGCAATGCTGTGCATGTTCAAAACCGACGTCAGAATTGCTTGCACTGTTCCGGGATGACACATTGACGATGGTAGCAATGTCTTGAACGGCTTTCCGACGATCCTCGTGCACCAGTTTCGTAATTTTGTCCACATTTTCAGGGGTTTTTGCTGATGGACGGTCGCTCTGATCTTTCGTCATCTTCCAGTGTCGTTCTGCCACTCCGGAAGCGAGAGTGCCACTCAAAACACCTCGCACGACTTATTGCTTCATTGCCATAAGCCTGTCGCAACCTCTCGTGCGTCTCCGTTCCCGATTTGCGGAGTTTGACGCAGAATTTGATGTTCGCTCGCTGCTTTAGTTTGCAGTCCATACCGAAATCGCAGCTGTGTTCTGCACGTGGTCACCAAATATCTTGAAGCACAGCTCCCGATGTTCACAGAACGACGTCACTCGGCACAATGACTCATGAAGGTCACTGCCCTCAACCGCTGCTCGCGCATCCGCGTACTGCTCTCTGTTGGCGCGCTACGTACCTAGTCTCGGAAATATTTGATCGCACTATATAAATGAAAATTTCCCCCAATTACAGATGTGTACAAAAAAACATCTGTAATGCTTTTGAAAGAATGAAGGATAGACTAAGGGCAGGACCGGTGCGAAAATGCAAGATTACGCTTCTATTTTTATTTTTGGCAGTCTCATTTAATGTTTATGAAGTGGAAATTTGCATATTTGTCTTAGATATTTTCGTAGTTCATTACCATATTAAATATGATCAATACGGCTAAAACAATAATCAGACCGAAATTTGAAAACATTTGGTATATATAATACATTTTTCATCATAATCATCATCATCATTGTCAACCATTATCAATTCACTGCTGGACGAAGGTCCTTCCAAGCCTCTTCCACAACGCTCTGTCCTGTTGCCACTCTCCTCCATGTTACTCCCGCATACTTTCGAATTGCATCCACCCATCTCCCATGTGGTCTTCTTCTAGGTCTTTTTCTGTCCCTTGGAATCCAATCTAAAATTTTGGCTGTCCATCGATGGTCTGTTCATCTGGCAACATGTCCAGCCCATTGCCATTTCAGGAATTTAACTCTGATCATGATGTCTTTCACTTTGTCATTTTTCTGATTAACCATTTCCTCTTCTTATATCTCCTGGTTACACCAAGCATGCACCTCTCCATGCTTTTTTGAGTTGTCTGCAGCCTTTGTATGTCTCATTTAGTTAAGGTCCACGTCTCTGCACCATACGTAAGCACTGGAAGGATGCATTGATCAAATACTTTTCTTTTAAGACATAATGGCATATTGCTCTTGAAAATTATGCTATTTCTTCCAAAAAGGCAAGTTTTACACGCCGATTAGTTTCTTCATCAATGTGACCCTTACTTGATATCTGCTGTCCAAGATAAACGTACGTATCTGTTATCTCCAGCTTTTCTCCATTAATCTATAAATCTTCATTTCTAGTAAAAGCATTGTACATCACTTTTGTCTTCTGAAAGTACATTTTTAATCCCACTTCTTTACTCTTGTCAGCAAATTCCTGTATCATACTCTGCAGCTCTGATGGAGTAGTTGCAAAAATGACTACGTCATCAGCAAAACGAAGGTGAGTTAGATGTATATATATATACTGTATATAAATATATATACTGTATATAAATATATATATATATACCCAAGAGCAGAGTCAAAGACAAAATTTTACACCAAAGAATTTAAGTTCAAATTTGCTTAAGAAAACAACCTGAAGATCATGATGCGCAACGCAGCAGTTTTGAATATTCAGAATTCACATACTATTAAGTAGAGACAGTAGCAAAAACATTTTTAAACAGGTACTAATACAACAAAGAAAAAAACTAAAAACCAACAGGTATGAGTAAAAAAAAATAAAGTAATAGCAACCTGAAAGCAGAAAGTATCGAGAATGCCGAGCCTTGGCTTTATCAAGGACCAGCAAAACTGCATTTTCTCACTTCCATAAAGACCTTGTTGGAAATGGGTTTCTGCAAAGCCATAGATGCAAGTTTAAAGCCCACCAAATTTTTTTTTATTAATATCATAACTTCCTCAGAGTTGCATGATGAATTATTTAGTTAAAGTTTTTGCATGCATCTATAGCTTTCCTGGACCACCCCACTCTCGTCGTCTGCCACAAAAAACAGAGAATCGATACAAAAACCACAAGTTGTGAGAAGGTCTGAATAAATCTTCAGAATTATTCAGCAAAAAACACGTTGCCGAGCAACCAAGCCGCCTGAGAGAGAATTTAAACACGTACCAAAATATTACAAAGTCTTATTCTTTGTGGTGAAAAAAGCTTTATCCAAATGCTTTAAAATAAAAAATATATTTTTTTAAAGCAGATACTTTAAAGTAAACCGGATTATTGTACCCACAACTTCCGTAAGAACGGACACCACAAGAACAAAAAAAATAATAATAATAAATAAAAAGATGCTTTATGAAAAATTACATGAAGTTAACAATTAGTTGCAATATTTACAAAATATTCCAGAAGTGCTTTAAGAGTATAATAATGTAGATATTATATTCCTACCAACAAGGACAAGCAGGACTTCATTATTAGTGGTATGATTATCTTGGTAAAAATTTAACGGCCAACGTCTTTGCTGGGGAAAAAGCTCGAAACCTCCCCCACCCCCACCACCCCCAGCTTCTTGTAAGCGGTGGAGGGTGGATGGCCATGTTTTAAGAGACTTAAGCAGGACATGAGGATAGAAGGTAAGCTCTCATCTTTGTGCTTGTACTTTTTTCGGTCTGAGTTTAATTAATGAGCATTCAAAGAAAAAAATTTGGTTTCTTTAGCATAAGGCATTTGGTGCAAGCAGTTTTTCTAACTTTGTAATTTTTTTTTCTCTTTCATTTAATTTGGAACTTTAGCGTGTTTTTTGGGCACTTTGTTTGAGTAGTTTTTGAGTAGTTAGTTAGCCGTTTTTGTTGTTTTTGTGGTCAACGATGTTTTTCATTGTTGGTAGGAACATAATATCTACATTAATATACTCTTAAAGCACTTCTGGAATATTTTGTAAATATTGCAAGTAATTGTTAACTTCCTGTAATTTTTTACAAAGCATCTTTTTAGTTTTAATTATTATTATTTTTGTTCTTGTGATGTCCGTTCTTACAGAAGTTGTGGGTACAATAATCCTGTTTACTTTAAAGTATCTGGTTTTTTTTTAATTTATTTTTTATTTTAAAGCATTTGGATAAAGCTGTTTTCACCACAAAGAATAAGACTTTGTAATATTTTGGTACAGTTATTCGTGTTTAAATTCTCTCTCAGGCGGCTTGGTTGCTCGGCAACGTGTTTTTTGCTGAATAATTCTGAAGATTTATTCAGACCCTCTCACAACTTGTGGTTTTTGTATCGTTTCTCTGTTTTTTTGTGGCAGATGACGAGAGTGGGTTGGGCCAGGAAAGCTATAGATGCATGCAAAAACTTTAACTAAATAATTCATCATGCAACTCTGAGGAAGTTATGATATTAATAAAAAAATTTTTGGTGGGCTTTAAAGTTGCATCTATGGCTTTGCAGAAACCCATTTCCAACTAGGTCTTTATGGAAGTGAGAAAATGCAGAGTTTTGCTGGTCCTTGATAAAGCCAAGGCTCGGCATTCTCGACACTTTCTGCTTTCAGGTTGCTATTCCTTTATTATTTTTTTTACTCATACCTGTTGGTTTATGAGTTTTCTTCTTTGTTGTATTAGTACCTGTTTAAAAATTTTTTTGCTACTGTCTCTACTTAATAGTATATATATAAATATATATATGTGCGCTTTGTGATGTTTTAAACTAATAGAAATTAACAGTTTAGAAACTACTCGAACATACATGAAAAAATGTTATTACCTACTTGTAATTTTTAATATTTACATAACATTTTTGCAACAAAATGTGTATGTAACAATAAAAACGTGAGTGTAAAATTTGTTCATACAGATACATTGATATTACTTTGTGCTCTCAAACATCTGAAGTTTATCATATACATATGTGTCTCATACGTAAAACAAGCTTGGCTACCTCTGAAATATATTGTCTAGAGGTACATAATATTTCCTTCGAAGTCAGCAACGGCGTATTTTGTAACAGCATAATAATTCATCACACTTTGCTTACCAGTTAAGCATAACAATACTGTTACTCCGATATAACATTGCACACACACAGAGATTCCAAGAGACTTAACAATAACAAAACATCAGCTACTCTAATACCACATTAGAAACACAACGAGACACAATGCTTCTTAATAAGGATAGACTAAGCTTATTGTGATTATTTGTGTGTTTGTTTGGGGATTAACGACCACCGTGAGCAACTCAATGGGCTATAAGCAGTCGCTCGTTCCTAATTTAGTGTCACTGCTTTCAGGGAAGCGAAAAAGCGGGTGCAATAAGACCAACACAACATCCATGCCTCACCGGAATTCAAATCCTGACCCAGTAGAACGAATGGTCACAAGCAGGTTTGGATTGGCCCACCGGGATATTTCCCGGTGGGCCACTCAAGAAATGGCCCACTTTTTCGTATCCCCTTTGCTTGGATTGATCGGAAAGAACGAATAATTACACTGCTGGCCACCCAAAATGCAACACCAAGAAGGAAGCATCCGATTGGCCTGAAATTCGCAGCATGCGTCGCCCTCGAGAGGACATGCAAACGATTAGCATTGCAGGGCATATGCAGATCATGTGCGCCCGACACGCCACCGAGAAGCATTATAAGAAGGGTGCACAGAAGGCGGGGTGTAAGTAGAGGAAGTGTGTTGTGCTGCCGGACCTGTAAGTGGGAAGCTTCCTGACGCCTCGTCGCAGGATACGGCAGTCATTCCAGCACGTTTCGGAGTTCGACAGAAGACGAATAGTGGCTTATCGCGACAGCGGTTTATCGTACCAAGACATGGGCCTCCGTGTGGGACGACATCCAGCCACAGTGAGGCGAGAATGGATTTGGTGGGTGCAGGAGGGACGGACGGACCCACATGAGCGATTGCCGCAGCTACGGCCTAAAAGAAAGGGCCGGCATGTTGTGCGGCGGGCATTGACGGCTCCCACCGCCACATCACGAACGTTAGCGCAGGTATTAGGGTGTGTTGCGCAACAACCTGTGTCAGCACGTACCGTTCGACGTCGTATGCAGGAGCGGGGTCTTGCATCACCTCCTAATAGCTTAGCAGGCCCGCGCACCGATTTGTGACGTCACTAGAGTAGTCCGTAGTCTCGGAGAGGACCATTACGGCGATGTGCGAACGAACGCGTCTTTACGTACACCAACTAACCAGGTCGTGCGTTCTTTTAGAGTTTCACTGCATTTAAATAAGAACTTGTGTGTTAGTTTTCAAATAACTGCAGAGTTAACAAGTTTGTTTAATAATCTTTTAAAATACAGAAGAAAAAGAAATTACAGCGTAAAATTTAGCGTAGCAATAATTTCGACTTGAAAGGGTAAGCAACACAGATTCGTCAGTTTAATGAAAGCATCCCTGTCATTTCACTGGAAGTGATAAACCATTTCTATAATCGAAATTATAAACTGTTGTCGTAGTTTCACTTGAAGTTATAGTATCTTTATAGTTAACCGAACGATTCCTGTACTTGTGAACAAATCGTTCTTGTACTTGAAAGATTAGTTTGAGGGTCCATTACGAAGTATCGCCGTCGTTTCAAAAGATGTCGATTGACACATTTAAGGAATCAGATTTTTCATTCATTGCAAACTTATGACTATGAAAATTTTAATAATGAAATAATTCCTTTAGTGAAAATGTATTTTATATGCTATCCGTGATCACTAATATATATAAAAAGGTCAAGAAAAACTGAATTTTTTTCTGTGTTTTTTAATTATTACCAAAGGCTCAATAAAACACGTTTTAACATACATACAGGGAATTGCTGCTTGATCCACTGATTGCATCAAATAAATTAAGATTTCAAGAAAATTATGCCATTGCTACATTATTAAACGTACAATAATGACATAACAAGTTTTCCTAATTTTAGTACCATCTAGTTACGTGTTTGGACAACTTCATTTTGATAAGCAAATGTAAAGTTTATAATTTTTGTCTTCCAGAGCACTATTTCAAAAAAGTTACCTTGACAAAGTTCAACACATTTGTATTAAGTATATTAGTAGCATTAAGCAAAACTATTTGGATCCACAATATAAGCATTTCTTTTTATCTGGAAAAATACAAGTAATTTATTGGCAGAAATTTCCTGAAATTTGATTTTCAAGATATTCAGCAAAACTGCCAATGTACATATAATTATGGTTGTGTAGTTCTTTGTGTATCACAAGCACAATTTGATTATGTGTCCGTTAGCTGTTCCTTGAGGAATTTCAAAGACACGTTTCTAAGAAAATCTGAAATTTGTTCCAATAATTTCTTAAAGTATTTTTTCAGATAATTATTATATTTTTTGAGAACCTGACAAATGCACATGCAGTAGTTATTGTACTGAATAAATCTAAGCGATTGTTTTGGTACTATAGGATGTATTTTAAAAGATGTACATGTTTCATTATAAATTGACTAACTTGATGTACCATTTTCTCAGAAACTATAAAAAGCAATGGTATAAAATTTTGCACAAATGTTTTGTCTTTGCTAAAGCTATTGAAAAAGATTGTTTTTTCCTTTTTTTATGATTTTGGTTTCAAAATAAATTCTATGAAGGATTGAAGAAGTTTTTCCCTATACAAAAATTGACACCCACCCTCACGTTTGGAAGCACACTTTCCAGTAGTTATCGGATAATATGAGATATATTAGTTCCAGTTATTATTGCTGTAGCTTGTGAAGACACAGTGCAGGAAGTCTGGAAACAGATAAGTCTAGATAAATGAATAAAAAGTTGATCTCTCATTTTAAGCAAATATTTTCAAAAAAAAAAAAAAAAAAAAAAAAGAAGCGAGTATATATTTCTACTTGTATTTTAAAAATCTTGTTTGTTTACTTTAGAACATAGTTTCCACAATATGTGGATTCATGTCGATCCACGTACTTTTCTTTCTCTTAAAAATAACAATATCCAAGGCTTAAAAATATCATGCCCGAGATGCCCAGAGCATGTAAATCATTCGTCTGGGCAGGTAAATAAAACATCTAATTGCCTGTGCATGGTAACTAAATTTTAAAATAAAAAAGTTTGTAATCAAATTTCCTACTACACAAGAAAAAAAAGACAGTCATCACATGTCGTGTTTCATGTCATTGTTAATTAATGGAAGTTGTATTGTTACGAAGTACCAAGGAAAGAGTAATATCACATCTTTAATTATGTTATGCTCTACGCCTAGAAATCGGAAACCTAGTTTTGCTCCAAATTTTGTTTATAATCAACAACAGTATGCATGCCTCTGATGTAACTGACCTCTCATGTTTAGTGACAAAGGGAGAAAACTTTAACAAAAGGAACATGGCAGAATCACTAAATTTCCGAAACAACAGTTTCATCATCGTACCATTTCATACCAATTTTAGCATCAGCATCTTAAAAATTGATATACACACGTTTGTGCATTGAACATTTGTAATACAGACCCTTAAAATGGAAGTGCAAACATGTAAAAACAGTTCATATTTTTAACTTAAAAAAAATAGGGTTCTGGTTTGTTATCTTAAAAGATACATTTTCCTGGGCATCCAGCTTTTACTACCTGGGCAAGTAAATAATTTCTTGCCCAGGTAGTACTGATATATTTCACCTAATTTTTAAGAAATTGAATGGTTTTGATAAATTCCCATCCTACCACAGATAGAGCATACACACTGCTCACACGAGAGTTCTTCAATGTGTTGGTTTGTAGAAAAATGCTTCAAAATCTTTAAACGGACATTTTAAAGGCAAACTTACTCCTGAACTATGTGTGAACTTCTGTTTTTGTGTATTCATATCTAATTTTTGCTGTCTATACTTGATTCAGTGTTTGTGTTCCTTTAGTAATAAATATTAAAAATGATAATTCAATGCAATTCTCTATGTCTGCAAACACAAAAGATGTATTTCACATGGCAACAAGGCCTTAGCATTTATATAAAGGACATAGGCATGTTAGATGTGTACATGACATACATATGTTTCGTATAGGATATAAGTATTTTACAAGCATTTGTGCCCAGAAATAGGGACCCCAAAAAAGTTAATCTGACGCTGCCTAAACACTTAAATAACTAAGTACGAATGTATCAACATATTACTCTTGGGATCAAAAACATGCAACCCTTATTATTCTGTGTCCATAATAAAAAAAAAGTTTAAAATCCCTTCCTAAATATACATATTTTACTTTGAATTTATTTGATACATTGGCAAAAACATGTTATGGGTTACTATAACAACACAAGTAATCTATTCTTTCCATTACAAACATAAATTTCATTTTTCAAAAATCTTTTCAGTGCTTTGACTTCCCGCTGTGAGATGCATTAGATTATAAAATTAGCCAAATTTAAATTTTCTAGTTCAAAATTTTTATTTTACGAGTAGTTTAAAATAAGGTTAACAAAAGGTTTCCACGTACCTTAGAGTTGAAAATTTTCACGCTTTATTGCTGTAATCCATTTTGAGAACCTCCCCATTAGTAGGGAATTTGAATACTTTTAATATTCCTCTATGAAAATAAATTTAGTTGACAATTTGACAACAACAACCACGCACATCCGTAGTCACGCTTACACAGAGTGAGCAAGCTCATGCATGCTCGACCACCCACCACGGACATCAGCCTACTCTCCCCTACGTCACGCAGCTTCCGGCGTTCGGTGCGCGGGCCTTCTAAGCTATTAGGAGGTGATGGGTGTTGTCGCACGGCGCCCATTGCTTCGATTACCACTGATGTTACACCACCGGCGAGTGCGGCGGCAGTGGGCCGTTGAACGCCGCACCTGGACTACGGAATGGCACGACATTGTTTTCTTCGACGAATCCCGCTTCTGCCTGCAACACCATGATGGTCGGATCCGCGTGTGGCGGCACCACGGCGAGAGACTGTATGACGCCTGCGTTATGCATCGCCATACCGGTCCGTCGCCTGGCGTTATGGTTTGGAGTGTAATTAGATATGACACCCGCACCCATTTGGTACCCATCGCCGGTACACTCAACTGTCACCGCTACATCTCCGACGTTTTGGAACCTGTAGTCTTCCCTTACTTGCAGGACTGCCAGCGGCCACGTTTCAACAGGACAATGCGCGCACGCACATGGCACGCATCATGCAACAATTCTTCACGGCCCACCAGGTGTCATTGCTGCCGTGGCCCGCCTGTTCTCTCGATATGTCGCCCATCGAACACGTCTGCTCACTGATCGGCAATCGAGTGGCTCAACATGCACCACCCGCGGCTGCGCCTGATAAACTGTGGCAACGTGTGAAAGCAGCCTGGACCGACATACCCCAAGCTCACATCCAAAGCCTCTTTCGTTCGATGCTGCGGCGTGTAGCGGCTGTTATTGCCAGCCATAGAGGCCACAGAAACTTTTAATGTCTGCGTGTTCCGCAAATCGCACGGGCCTGTAAGCTCAATCGTTTCATCTTTGTATCTGTTGTTATGTGTCCAGTAAATCTGGCTTTGCTATCTCGTGTCCTTCTTGGTGTTACATTTTGGGTGGCCAGCAATGTATTTTGGTACTTATGAAGCTAACTACGGTTAATCGTAGGTCGTTGGACTTGGAGCCAAAAGGTCATTGGTAGGCCCTAGCCCTCCTTTCGTAATCTTGAAGGAGGTACTAGTAACAATTTCAATGGTGAATCATCCCCACTCTCTTATCCACGAACAGACATAGAACACAAAGCGATTATCCGGCAGAGATGTTTCGAAATCCGTGTCCCATCCACATTCATCTTAATAGAAAGAACGATTTATCGGTACTGGTTCATGGATCAAAACAGTAGTTCACGAGTCAAAATAATGAGTAGACTTAAAAAAAGGCGTTTATTCAAGGAGGTGGTACGAATACTGCTGCGCAGTAGATACTCACCTACCAAATAAATATAATTATCTGCTACAACACCTAGTTTTGAGCATGATTTGATATGCTACATTCAGACATGAGTGGATTTTTAAAATCCTTTCATCCGTAAATTATTGACAAAATTTATTCAGGACTTTAATAATTTTACAATGCATATTTCAACAGTTCCCTTTCATCCAGGAGTTAACAGAATGTTTTCTACGGGAAAATTTATGAGGTGTTCCCCTGTAGGTACGCGTGTTTCTGTGGTGAAAAACAAGACTAAAATTCCAGGCATGGTTTCGTCGATCCAATCCGACCCTGGTCACAAGCCAGCGCTTCGACCATTGGGCCACGGGGTCGGCCATTTTGTGACTATATTGGAATGTTGAAGTCCCCCTGAGATATCATGTTTCTTATCAACAAGAGAGTAGCAGCAATATAACTCCAATGACACATTACACACACACACACACTAAGATTCAATTTTGCTTATCAACAATAGAGTAATAGCAATATTGTTAACTCCAATAAAACGAACAGAAATGCTAAATTAAACAGAATGAGAGCTACTCAAACACTGCATTAGAAACACAATGAGACACTATGCTGGTTAACAATAACAGAAAAATCGTATTGTAATTATAATGGCATATTAGGCCCTAAGATATGTTTCTTATCAACAACAGAACAGCAGTATCGTAACTCCAATGATGCATTGACAAGAGAATAAATAATAGTACTGTAACTGCATTAAAACATTTTACTTACACAGAAATCCTGAGTGACTCATCAACAACAGAATGACAGCTACTCTAACAGCATATTAGAAACACAATGAGACACTAATTGCTTATCAATTATAGAATAAGAGCACTGTATCTACATATAACGGCACAATAAAAATATACGTCGATAACATGTTTCTTATCAACAATAGAATAGCAGTACTGTAACTACAGTACAAGCTATTCCGGAAAGTAAAGTGCGGTTCAGTTAGAAAACGCTTTACCAAGAAGTAACGAAATTTACATAAGAAAAAACAGACACTCAGAAGGAAAGTTAATTCCAGGTACACGTCACAAGTACTAAATATTAAACAGACACTCAAAAGAAAAGTTATTTAGAGGTAGACTTCACAAGTACTAAACATTAAACAGACACTCAAAAGGAAAGTTAATTAGAGGTACACGTCACAAGTACTAAACATTAAACAGACACTCCAGAGAAAAGTTAATTAAAAGTACACGTCACAAGTACTAAACATTAAACAGACACTCAAAAGGAAAGTTAATTAGAGGTACACGTCACAAGTACTAAACATTAAACAGACACTCAAAAGGAAAGTTAATTAGAGGTACACGTCACAAGTACTAAACATTAAACAGACACTCAAAAGGAAAGTTAATTAGAGGTACACGTCACAAGTACTAAGTATTAAACAGACACTTAAAAGGAAAGTCACAAGTACTAAACATTAAACAGACACTTAAAAAGAAAGTCACAAGTACTAAACATTAAACAGACACTCAAAAGGAAAGTTAATTAGAGGTACACGTCACAAGTACTAAGTATTAAACAGACACTTAAAAGGAAAGTCACAAGTACTAAACATTAAATCAGACACTTAAAAAGAAAGTCACAAGTACTAAACATTAAACAGACACTCAAAAGGAAAGTTAATTAGAGGTACACGTCACAAGTACTAAACATTAAACAGACACTCAAAAGGAAAGTTAATTAGAGGTACACGTCACAAGTACTAAACATTAAACAGACACTCAAGAGAAAAGTTAATTAGAATTACACGTCACAAGTACTAAACGTTAAACAGACTCTCAAAAGGAAAGTAAATTAGAGGTACACGTCACAAGTACTAAACATTAAACAGACACTCAAAAGGAAAGTTAATTAGAGGTACACGTCACAAGTACTAAACATTAAACAGACACTCAAAAGGAATGTTAATTAGAGGTACACGTCACAAGTACTAAACATTAAACAGACACTCAAAAGGAAAGTTAATTAGAGGTACACGTCACAAGTACTAAACATTAAACAGACACTCAAAAGGAAAGTTAATTAGAGGTACACGTCACAAGTACTAAACATTAAACAGACACTCAAAAGGAAAGTTAATTAGAGGTACACGTCACAAGTACTAAGTATTAAACAGACACTTAAAAGGAAAGTCACAAGTACTAAACATTAAACAGACACTTAAAAAGAAAGTCATAAGTACTAAACATTAAACAGACACTCAAAAGGAAAGTTAATTAGAGGTACACGTCACAAGTACTAAACATTAAACAGACACTCAAAAGGAAAGTTAATTAGAGGTACACGTCACAAGTACTAAACATTAAACAGACACTCAAGAGAAAAGTTAATTAGAATTACACGTCACAAGTACTAAACGTTAAACAGACTCTCAAAAGGAAAGTAAATTAGAGGTACACGTCACAAGTACTAAACATTAAACAGACACTCAAAAGGAAAGTTAATTAGAGGTACACGTCTCAAGTACTAAACATTAAACAGACGCTCAAGAGAAAAGTAAATTAGAGGTACGTCGCAGGTACTAAGTATTAAACAGACACTCAAAAGGAAAGTCACAAGTACTAAACATTAAACAGACACTTAAAAGGAAAGTCACAAGTACTAAACATTAAACAGACACTCAAAAGGAAAGTTAATTAGAGGTACACGTCACAAGTACTAAACATTAAACAGACACTCAAGAGAAAAGTTATTTAGAATTACACGTCACAAGTACTAAACAGTAAACAGACGCTCAAGAGAAAAGTTAATTAGATGTACCCGTCACAAGTACTAAACATTAAACAGACACTCAAGAGAAAAGTTAATTAGAGGTACACGTCACAAGTACTAAACATTAAACAGACACTCAAAAGGAAAGTAAATTAGAGGTACACGTCACAAGTACTAAACATTAAACAGACTCTCAAAAGGAAAGTAAATTAGAGGTACACGTCACAAGTACTAAACATTAAACAGACACTCAAGAGAAAAGTTAATTAGAGGTACACGTCACAAGTACTAAACATTAAACAGACTCTCAAAAGGAAAGTAAATTAGAGGTACACGTCACAAGTACTAAACATTAAACAGACACTCAAGAGAAAAGTAAATTAGAGGTACACGTCACAAGTACTAAACATTAAACAGACACTCAAAAGGAAAGTTAATTAGAGGTACACGTCACAAGTACTAAACATTAAACAGACACTCAAAAGGAAAGTTAATTAGAGGTACACGTCACAAGTACTAAACATTAAACAGACACTCAAGAGAAAAGTAAATTAGAGGTACGTCGCAAGTACTAAGTATTAAACAGACACTCAAAAGGAAAGTTAATTAGAGGTACACGTCACAAGTACTAAACATTAAACAGACACTCAAGAGAAAAGTAAATTAGAGGTACGTCGCAAGTACTAAGTATTAAACAGACACTCAAAAGGAAAGTCACAAGTACTAAACATTTCATTCAATCACAAACGGAAGATTTTTCCTATTTTCACAGCAATGGATGCTAGAAATTCGGAAATCAATGCTCATACGGTCCGCCCCACAATTATATGGAAAGGTGTAAAAACAGAGTAAAAGTACGATTAGTGAAAATGTATGCAACCCATTAACACAGTGGTGAAAATAAACCACATAGTCTTTGCAGACATATTTTGCGGATGAAAAAATTACAATTTCGGATATGCATTTTAAGCACGTAGTGTACTGAAACTGTCCCACAATTACATGGAATTTCACACAAACGCGCGAACGCTAACACGCATTGTTATGCAAATTAGCCTGGCGTCAGAGCAGGATAAATAGTCGGTAAACGTGATGAGACTGGTTTAGTTTAACAATGCCACGTGAGAAACAGGAGAAACAGCTGTTAGCGGAGGAGATAAATCACGTTCGGGAATTGCACCGTCAAGGAATGAATGTAAGTGCGATTAGAAACAAATCAAAGCGATCCAAATCTTCTATTTATAACGCTTGATGTGGTTGCAAAAAAAAATCCAGCTCCGAAACAAACTGAACGGCATAGTAATGCTTCGTCCTCGAATGAAACGACATATCCGGAAGCTCGCTGTGGATGACAATCTGTCTGTACGGAATATAAGTCAACATGAAAACGTAAAAATGTCGGAAAGTGCGGTTCACAGAGTGTTGCAGCTGACACCCCTCGTGAAATATGCAAGACTGTTAAAGAAACCGCCTTTAACTGCACAGCACACACATTATACTGGGCCAAAGACCACATGTCATGGAAGGACGAATGGCTCCAAGCAGGGCCGTAGCTAGAGGTATTGGCGCCCGGGGCAAGCAGTAAAATTGGCGCCCCCTTGCCCCAGTTCAACTGGAACAGGTGACGGTGTCATATTTTATTATTTACCTGTTTGCAGATATAGTGCAATACCTGTTTAATAAAAACATTGCGATTTTTATTGTTATTTGCAATTATTGTCCCGTATATAATTTGCTAATTGTATGAAACAGTAACAAAATGTTAATTTTTTATATAAAATATTACTCATATTATAATATTTTTTTAAAATAACTTACATACGTAATCATATTGAATAGCCTGTGGTGATTATATGAGCTTCAATAGGGATTGTAGAAGAAAGAAAAAACATTGTACATAGTTTGAATGAAGAATAATTTTCATTTATAATTAATTGCTACCTCAAGTGCTTATGAACAACTGAAAAAATATGTACAATTAGCATTTGTTCAAAATTATGCTAAAGCCTTAACAGAAAGATTTTGTATTTACAAATGCACCTTTCGAGCTTTAATAGCAGCAAAATCATTTATTATTTGATCATATTAATATTTTTAGCAATATCTTTTTCTATTGACAGTATTGCCAGGTGCGTTAATCTGGTCACCATTTTATCCTTAAAGCATAATGAAGTTCAAATTTTATGCATTTTTTAATTACGCGTATAAATTAATTTCACATTTTTTTACATTTATAAAAAAATCTACGTCTCCATGGCGCCCCGCTCCGGCTCGGCGCACAGGGCGGCCGCCCCTGCGGCCCCCCTCCCCCATCGCTACGGCTCTGCTCCAAGTATTATTTTGTGATAAAAAAAATTTAATTTAGATGGCCCAGACGGTGCGAAATATTATTGGCATGATATGAGAACGTAAAAACGCCAAATATTCAGCCGAGAATACAGAGGACGTTCCGTGATGGAATGGGCCTTTTTTGGGTGAACTGTGGCAACGTGTGGAAGCAGCCTGGACCGACATACCCCAAGCCCACATCCAAAGCCTCTTTCGTTCGATGCCGCGGCGTGTAGCGGCCGTTATTGCCAGCCATGGGGGCCACACGAACTGTTGATGTCTGCGCGTTCCGCAAGTCGCACGGGCCTGTAAGCTCAGTCGTTTCATCTTTGTATCGGTTGTTATGTGTCCAGTAAATCTGGCTTCGCTATCTCGTGTCCTTCTTGGTGTTGCATTTTGGGTGGCCAGCAATGTATATATGGGATGCACTGTATATGGCGACGCCTATTGCTTATGCATTCCTCGTCATAGTTTCCAATGAGACGCTAGTGGCTATAGTAGCACTTGTACTCGCATCTGTAGGATGACTAGAGTCATGTTTTAATTTCTTAAAAATGCTTTTCCTTCGGTCAGAAGTACAGGTAAAAGCCATGAATAAAAAGAAACCTTGAAGAGCATTTAACACTGCAAAGATGTACCACAAAACGATGTTGTCAAAGATACGCGCAAGAACCCCAGATAACCAAAGCATACCCATGATCAGAGCCAGCTTAGAGTAAGTCACAAAGTAATTTTTAGTTCCATCTTTCTGGACATCTGTTGTCTTCATTCTGTTGCTGTAAATTGTGTAAACGCTCAAAGAGAATAAAACAAAATTAACAAAAATGACGACAAATGCTGGTCCTATGAAAAAAATCCATAGGGACGAGACATTATTAAACCAACACAAGTTGCGAGCAAAGAATGGTTGGTATTCTGCTTGAATTCCATCCACGTTGTCGACGATGACAGAGGTCATGGCAAAAATGAACGAAATGCCCCAGGCATACGCTCCGAATTTGCAAAACCTCTTGCAGCTGAACTTCGTATTTGACAGCCTAAAATTTGAAGTACTGTGAAAGAGAGCTGTGTAGATATTAAAAGCCTGGACATTCATCCACAGGAGAGAAGACAAAATAAAGAAATAACAGACTAATGCAGCTGCGACACAAGTAGTTTTGTGTGACTGGAAGACTTCAGCATTCCCAACGAGA
This sequence comes from Macrothele yani, assembly GCA_039090855.1. Lineage (NCBI taxonomy): Eukaryota > Metazoa > Arthropoda > Arachnida > Araneae > Macrothelidae > Macrothele > Macrothele yani. The sequence goes on along the minus strand of CM077010.1, from coordinate 132,520,876 downwards.
AAAGTGAGATATCCAATTAGCAGAGATGCACAAAGACTTGCCAAACAGCAGTCTGGAATGTTCTTCACTTTCTGAAACGCAATAAAAACTATTAAATGTAAAAACAATCCTAGCAGTGATATTCCCAAACCGATGACTGTTATGTAATGCAAAGCTATGTCCTCATCTTCTTCAGATTCGAGGCTATTTACTTCAGACGAGCATAATGTTAAAAATTCTTTTTCAAATCCGTACATTGATTCATTGTATGTCTTGTTGAGGTATTTTACGTACACTGAGCTGTTGTCCACAATTATATAATCTTCTGGGAAAAAAATAATGTGATGAGAACAGTTGCAGTAACTATCATGCTTTGTCAGCCTACAAGTTTGCTCCCAGTCCTCATCCGTTATTTCTGTCACTGCGGAGATAATTTCGGTAGCGTTTGCTGTTTCTGTGCTTTCTGTGTCTTTTTGATTTCTGTAAACAGATTTGTTGGACGAATGCATTTCTGCACTTTCTTCTGATGAGCAGCACTTTACGATGAATATGAAAATGTAGAAAGCCGTCTTCCCTGCCATTGTCGACTTATAAACTGCCTTTTCAATTATCGCTAAACTGTTTCAAGTACCACGGAGTATTATGCGTTCGAAGTGCGTCTGTTGTGCCTTCTAAGTATTCAAAAAAGCACAAACACTCAAAATGGTTAGATTCGATTAAAATTATTTAAATCTACGCGTGTTAACGAAGCGGAAACATTAAGCATTTTGCTTAGTTCGCCAATTCAATTCAGAAAAATTACATATGAACTACTTGTTTTGCATACTGTTCATATGAAAGGTGACTTACGAAAGCCACGGCAAAATTAAGTAAAGAAGAACAGCAATTTGTACGGGGTTTTCTACCTGAATGCTCAGCAAAAATTTGGGAATATATAGAAATCTGATTCTGACATTCATTCACTGGAAATTTGAAGAAGAACATTTATAGGAGCATCCAAGGTGAGCTTAACTAAGCAACTACAATGAAATCTTTGAAAAATGCTAGTGAATCGTTTAAAATTAGAATGCGCATCCAAACGCAAACGAAGCAGGACACTGATTCTACTTTAGAAAAACTTCAGAGATGCGGAGAAATTTCAATCACTGTTGGGACGGTTTCATACATTCTGCAATCCGTTGCATTCCAAACTTGTTCTAAAGTGAACGATACTTTCCCATGATGTACGGAATCTCTTGCAATATGTAACGCACCATTCATCAACATTTTTGGTCAGAACGCAAAAGAACCTAAGGAAGAAATATATGTATAGTTCATAGTGTACTGGTAGGTGAACGTTAAAATATGTAACAGCACGCAAAAAAAAGTAAAACACAAAAAAATTAAGGATGAAAAAATGAGTTCAGGTTTTAATGCATTCGTCTTGTAAAATTGAATATCTGTAGCTAAGGCAAAATACTAGCACATTTGACCAAAGGCAAAAATATTAGCACACTTCTTATAAGTAAAACATAAACGGACCTAAGAAAGAAATACTCGTATATTCTAGGTACATTTACACATGAAAGTAAATATATACAACACTGTGGAAAAAGGAAAAACATAAAACGACATAGAGGGAAAGTATGTGTTCTGTTCTCAATAAGTTCGTGCAATAATAGTAAATATTTATAAAAATAGTAAATCAGGTGAAACGTTGAGGGCAGAAATATGAGTACGATTCCTAGGGCACTTGGGCTTGAAAGCAAATATGTACTCAAACAGGTAATAAAGTAGAACCCGAGCCCTTATTCAGTGAGATCCCGGACTTAATTGGCAAAACAGAAACTTGTGTTTGATATTATGTTAATTCAGAGCTGATGTGGTCGTCTTAAACGAACACATTTTAATGAAGTCCCCGGATTTAGGGAGAGAGAGAGAGAGGCTATGATGATCAATTTTAACATAAAAAGTAACAAAATATAATAAAATTTTATACTTAAGGAAGCAGGGAAAATCTTATGCGGACTGTCCCGGGATGGAGGTGTTACGAATAGTATTTGAGAAAGAAAGCGTTTTTGAGGCGATGCTTAAAGGGAGAAATTGTAACGCTGTAAAGACAACCACCGAAGGGAATGTCTTTACAGCGTTACAATTTCTGAACATTGGTGGACGTACAGCGGAACCATTCGTTATTGCGAAGTACGTCGTGTTTGTAGACATTTAAAAAGTGAGAGCGATTACACTCCACACTCGAAAACTAAGAGCTGGAAAAAAAAAAAAAAAGAGCCTCCGCGAAAGTCTTATCCGTAAAAACAAACCATGTTAGTGAATATCAGTTTGAGATCTGAACTGAACATTGTGTGGACCGTGGTTGACCTCCACTTAAACTGGTCTCAGAAGGAAGCTGTCACCAGCCGAGCGGCGGCGTCTAAAGAGAGGAAGCGCCAGTGGAATTCCGCTAAGATCGTGGTCCGAAAGCGGTGTTCTTCTTCTGTGTGTGTGTGTGTGTGTGCACGTGTTAACTAAGCTTTAGCTCTGACCAGAAAGCTCGGACGATCAGCGCACTGTAACGGCAATCGCCCGATTTAGATTCATGAACCGGAAACAAGCCCAGCCCAAATTCTTTTTTACTAGATCTATGCTATAGTACGACTGAATACCTTTATGTTAATTGCCTGTAAATTTTTTATGAAATATTGTGCCTAAATGCTCTGAAATTTACGCTACTCAGTTTTTTATTTGATTTGCCCATTTTGACATCTGACTGGCAAAGTCCTCAAAAGTCAAGATCTCTCTCACCTACAACATCTTAAAAGAACCCAGATGCAATCAACCTGCACTCCAGGTCGTAACAGACGAACAGGAATGTTATATACAGGGCGAAATTGAAACAGTGAAAAGAAATTCTTGTGTGCCATAGTGGAAAAATATTGATAAATAAAGCAATGGTGAGGGAATATATCAAATGCCCAACAAGCAAGCTGTGCAAGAGATTCTTTGATCCCAACTCCAAAGAGGTTATGCATTGGAAGTATCCCGTCACCAGAGTTGAAAACAGGTGATGTAAAAGCGAATGGGTGGGATTCACGCATTGTAAGCAGACTTCTGATCGAACATGTAATGAGGGACAGGGAAGTAACGCAATGGGAATGTCGACGGATGGCATACAGGAGATAACAATTCCTGGAATTGTTTCCATTTCACCTTTCACCGTCCAAGGGCACGTTGCATTGGGAGGATCGGTGTTGTTTTCGTCTTATGAGTGATAATATTAGATACAGCTCATTCTCACGTGGTGGTCAAGTAGGAAATCCTGAACTTCTTAGGTGGCAAAAGGTCTAACAGAAAAGTGGTATCCGTAATCGACCAAGTAGCCATCATTAGAGAGCTAGAAAATGGTGACAAAAATGCTGTAATACGCAAAAAAATATGGAATTCTCTTTGCACTGAAAACAAAGGCATTTAAGTGCCAGAAACTGCTGAGGGGATTGAAGAAAGCGAAGAGAAGAACACTCAGCGAATGCGTTATAAGCAAGTTATACTGTTTATAATACGTCTAAGGAAGAAATATGAGCTGAATTTTTAGTACATTCACGCATAAAACTAATTATGCGCAACGCTACGGTAGAAAGTATTAATAATTCCTTAATATACTCCCAAATATTTAAATTCATGTTGTCCCTAAGTCAGTCGAATCCTCTGATAGCGAGCATTATTTTAACAAGGTAAGAAATTAATGCAGTGAGATATACACCGAAGACCCGAAACATTATGACCAATGCGTCTTTACGCAAATTGAAGCAGCTGTAGGTAAAAGACGGCGCTTGTGAATGTCATGGAACGGCATAAATAACACCTGATACTGAGCGTTATTAATCACGGTTGTTCCTGTTCTTTAGGTGGGAAAGGCAATAGAAGCGAGTTCGACAAAAGCCAAATTGTAATGGCCAGACGACTGGGTCAGAGCGTTTCCGATACGGCAAGGCTTGTTGGGTGCTCACTATCAGCCGTGGTAAAAACAACGAACCGCATACAAGGTCTGGTGCAACCACAGCTCGTCGATGGTAGAGGTGAGCTAAGGCTATCCCGTATGGTACGAGCCAACAGAACGGATACTGTGACGCAACTCACAGGTAATTTGAATGCTGGCGAGGGGATTAATGTGTCACAACATACGGTACATCGAATCCTGCTGAAAATGGGGTTATGTAGCCGCAGCGGACTGCTTCGAGTGTCCACGTTAACCTCTGTTCACCGTCAAAAGCGCTTACAATGGACATGTGGGCATTAAAACTGGGAACTGATTGATTGGAAGAGAAAGGTCGTCTGGTCTGATGAATCTCGTTCCCTGTAAATGGCATGGTCTGATGAATCTGGTCTGATGTATCATACGGAATGATGGATCATGGTCTGATGTACCCTACGGAATGATGAACCATGGTCTGATGTCATTTGGTCTGATGAATCATAGTCTGATGTCGTCTGGTTTGATGAATCTCGTTTCATGCAATGAGCATGTGAGCATTAAAACTGGGAATTGAATGGTTGGAAGAGAAAGGTCGTCTGGTCTGATGAATCTCGTTCCCAGTAAATGGCATTGTCTGATGAATCATAGTCTGATGTCGTCTGGTTTGATGAATCTCGTTTCATGCAATGGGCATGTGAGCATTAAAACTGGGCATTGAATGGTTGGAAGAGAAAGGTCGTCTGGTCTGATGAATCTCGTTCCCAGTAAATGGCATTGTCTGATGAATCTCGTTGCCTGTAAATGGCATGGTCTGATGAATCTCGTTTCATGCAATGGGCATGTGAGCATTAAAACTGGGCATTGAATGGTTGGAAGAGAAAGGTCGTCTGGTCTGATGAATCTCGTTCCCAGTAAATGGCATTGTCTGATGAATCTCGTTGCCTGTAAATGGCATGGTCTGATGAATCTCGTTCCCTGTAAATGGCATGGTCTTATGAATCTGGTCTGATGTACCATACGGAATGATGAATCATGGTCTGATGTCGTCTGGTCTGATGAATCTCGTTCCCTATAAATGGCATGGTCTGATGTAACATACGGAATGATGAAACATGGTCTGATGAATCATGATATGCTGTCGTCTGGTCTGATGAATCTCGTTCCCTGTAAATGGCATGGTCTGATGAATCTGGTCTGATGTACCATACGGAATGATGAATCATGATCTGATGTCGTCTGGTCTGATGAATCATGGTCTGATGTCGTCTGGTTTGATGAATCTCGTTTCCTGCAATGGGCATGTGAGCATTAAAACTTGGCACTGAATGGTTGGAAGAGAAAGGTCGTCTGTTCTGATGAATCTCGGTTCCTGTCGGACCCTGTGTACGTGCGCAACATTTACCTGTGGAAGTGTTGGCACCGTGGGACGAAAACAAGCCGGTGGAGGAAGAATAATGCTTTGGGAAGTGTGCTCTGGGAAACCCTGAGTCCAGTTATTCTTGTGCAGGAAACTATGACGTTTACCACCTACCTAATCATCATTGTAGACCAGGTACGTCCTTTCATTGCAATGGCATTCCCCTCTGTTAGGGCCTTCTTTCAGAAGGATAATGCGCCATGCCACTCAGCCCGGATTGTTTCAGAATGGTTGGCGAAACGCGAGGAAGACTGCCAGGTATTGCCCTGGTCTTCAAATTCCCCAGACATCAATCAAATCGAGCCTCTGTGGCTTGGGTTGGAACAGCAAATACAACATAACTACAATAGCTTAATTAAATAACTACAATGCCAAGTGACTTACAAGAATTAAAGGATGTGCTGGTAATGTGTTAGTACCAGATACTCCAAGACACCTTTTGAAATCATGTAGCGTCCATGACAAGCCGCTGATTTACAGCTGTTTTGGCGTCACGTGGAGGATCAACGTTATACTAAAGAGGCGGTCTTAATATTTTGGCTCTTCGAGTATGCAACCTCCTATTTCTAGTGGTGTGCAAAAGTGTTGCATCATCTACAAAAACCGTGAATTTTTAAGTTTAACTCTTTTTAAATAACTAATTTTCATAGTTATTGCATTGTTTTATACGTCATAAGATGCAAAATTTAATGGAGATTTCAAAATTACCTCAGTTTTTCCTATAGCTACTTCTGTTCTTAAGATATGATAACAAAACATGCGATTTGACAAACAAATCGAAATACACGTTACCTGCGTATCAGTTGTTACAGCCAATCATAAACATTCTTTTACCTGATTGGTTGCTTTCTAATGCTATCCTAATCCTACTCCAACCTTTATGAGGGTTAACGCAGAACTACTGGAGCACTGTAATAGTCGCTTCTTGTTGTTATTATGGTATATATAATTTGTGTACATTCTCAATAATGGTTAAAACTGCAGAACTGTCCACAGCGGAAAAATAGTCGTTCTGCATGAAGAGGGATATTCTTCAAGGCAAATCGCTAAAAGAGTGGGTTGTAATCAATCTGCAGTTATTAGGCATCTGAAGAAAGTAAAAGACACTGGTGATATTAAAAATATGTGTCGCAATGGAAGGCCCAGATCCGCTACAACCAGACCAGGCAGGACAGAGTGCTCAGAAAGCTAAGCTCGGCTGACAGGAGGCTCAATCCGCTTACATGGCTGCAAAGACAGGCGTAAACCACTGTTAACTGCAAATCAAAGACAGCGTAGACGTCAGTGGACAAAACAGCATGTCTCATGAACAACAAAGCAATGGAAAAACGTTGGTAACTTCCAATATGGAAGTTCCTTTGGTAACTTCCATATTAAATGATAAGGTAAAAACGCTGTGTTATGCACGATAAAAACGAAGTCTGAAGATGACAGATGTACTTCGTAAAATTACATTTAATGAACTATATACAAGGTTAAAAGATCCTTTTCATAATAATTTCGACTTGGTCATGATTTTTTGTAATGATTCTTAAGGATAAAAGACGCTACATGAAAAACAAGCACATTTTTGAAATCTCCATTAAATTTCGCATCTAATGACATATAAATGATGAAATAACTACGAAAATTAGTTAGCTAAAAAAAGTTAAATTTAAAAATTCACGGTTTTTGCAGGTGTTGCAATACTTTTGCACACCATTGTAATATACACTGCTGGACAATTGCTTAGGACGGATCATAAACGGCTATATAGCGCATAAAAAAGTAAGTGTGATTGGATGCCAAGTGAAATAAAATAATGTCAGAATGCCAGGACATTACAAGAAAGATAATTTATTGTGCTTTGAAATCCAGAAGGCTTTGAAACGTGTTCAAGGGAACAAACAGGTCATTTTGTGCAGAATACGTAAACGTTAAAAAATGCAATTACCGTCCGCAGCCGTTCCGGCGTAAGATGTCAATACGGGATATGGCCACCATGGAGGGCGATGCAAGATTCCACACGTCGTGTCATGCTTTGCACAACATTATCAAGCAGCTGTTGGGGTAATTTATCCCATTCCTCTGTCAGTGCACGGATGAGGGTGTCCTTGTTTATTGGAGGGCATTGGCGACCAGCAAGACTCCTCCCCAAAGCATCCCACACATTTTCAATGGGATTCAGATCTGGAGAACGTGCTGGCCATACGAGGAGTTAAATATCCTCGCTCTCAAGACACTCCTGGACAGCGACTTTTCGATGACATGTTGCGTTGTCGTCCATAAAAATGAATCTATCACCGACAGCACCACGGAACATGCGAACATGAGGTAGCAGAACATCTTCAATGTATGGTTGGCCAGTCATAGTCCCAGTTGGAAGCACATAGAGGGACGTACGGCCATTGATCATGATGCCAGCCCATACCATGACACTACATGTCGGATATCGGTCCCTTCCTGTATGTTTGCTGGACAATATGCAGTACCACTATCACGCTAGATCAGTTGTCGTCGACAATCAGACGATAGACTGTATCTACTCTCATCTGAGAAGAGGACAGCAGACCAGTCGTTATCAGTCCAATTGCGATGTTGATGGCACCATTGCAAACGGGCGGTACGGTGACGTCTGGACAATGGGATGCACACAACAGGACGGCGGGCGTATAGTCCTCCTTCATGCAAATGTCTGGCGACAGTTTTTCGGGACATCCGCTTGATAGCAGCCATAAACTGATTTGCTACCTCACTAGCTGTGCTGCGCCGGTGTCTTTTTGTTGATAGCACTATGTACCGATCTTCTGCAGGTGTCGTACTGCGAACACGACCTCCCCCGTTACGTTTGCTACACTCTCCATTTGTTTGAAATGATTTCCAAAGCCTTGAAACAACACTGTGGCTGACGTCGAACTCCCTGGCAACATCTGTTATTTTTCGCCCTTCTTCAATCTTGCCAATACTACGGCCACGCGTAAAATCATCTAGGTGATGTCGGGAAGACATACTGAAAATTGCAAGTTCGTCAATTGATTCTTTCCCTTTCAACTTTGCGTTTGAACAACAACGGTCAATACGCGTCATATCCTTTATATCTCTTATCAGCGCTATGACGTCACGAACAAGTTCGACAATCCAAAAGTTGCATACGCACAACACGTCTTACTGTATCCCGCACTTATGCTAATTTCCACATTTTCCTGCCTTCCATTTTATGGTTGCTATCGTTGCTATTGTCATCCGTCCTTAGCAATTGTCCGGCAGTGTACATTGCAACGATTTGTTTTACAGAATCTATTGCAGTGCTACAATTGATTTAAAACTAAAAGATTATAGTCTTACTTTGGTCCTTGTAATTATTTTTTACTTTGGTTATTCTCCCTGTGGTGAGACTTTTGTTGTATTGGCTATGAAGTGTTCGCACCTTTTTCTTGTCAGTTTGTGGGACTTAATAATTTATTTTACACTGTTAGCCACCCAAAATGCAACACCAAGACGGAAGCATCCGATTGGCCTGAAATTCGCAGCATGCGTCACCCGAGAGAAGACATGCAAACGATTAGCATTGTAGGGCATATGCAAATCATATGCGCCCGGCACGCCACCGAGAAGCACTGTAAGAAGGGTGCACAGAAGGTGGGGTGTAAGTAGTGGAAGTGTGTTGGGCTGCCGGACCTGTGCGTGAAACAATTCCAGGTGCCCCGTCGCAGAATACGGCAGTAATTCCACCACGTTTCGGAGTTCAACAGAGGGCGAATAGGGGCTTATCGCGACAGCGGTTTATCGTACCGAGACATCGGCGCCGATGTGGGACGATATCCAGCCAAAGTGAAGCGAGTATGGATTCCGTGGGTGCAGGAGGAACGGACGGACCGACGTGAGCGATTGCCGCAGGCGCGGCACACCACCGAACGAGAGGACCGGCATGTTGTACGGCGGGCATTGACGGCTCGCACCGCCACATCACGAACGTTAACGCAAGACTTAGAGTGTGTTGCGCAACAACCTGTGTCAGCACGTACGGTTCGTCATCATCTGCAGGAGCGGGGAATTGTCGCGTGGCACCCGTTGCTCCGATTACCCTTGACGTTACACTACCGGCAAGTGCGGCGGCAGTGGGCGGTTGAACGCCGCACCTGGACTACGGAATGGCCCGACATTGTCTTCTCCGACGAATCCTGCTTCTGCCTGCAACACCACGATGGTCGGATCCGCGTGTGGTGGCACCGTGGCGACGGACTGTATGGCGCCTGCATTATGCATCGCCATACCGGTCCGTCGCCTGGCGTTATGGTTTGGGGCGCAATTGGATATGACGCCCGCATCCCTCTGGTACGCATTGCCGGTGCACTCAACAGTCACCGCTATATCTCCAACGTTTTGGAGCCTGTAGTCCTGCCTTACCTGAAGGACCTGTAAGCCGAAACGTTTCAAAAGGACAATACGCTCCCGCACGTGGCACGCATCGTGCAAGAATTCTTCACGGCCCACCAGGTGTCACTGCTGCCTCGGCCCGTCTGTTCTCCCGATATGTCGCCCATCGAACACGTCTGGTCGCTGATCGGCAACCGAGTGGCCCGGCAAGCACCACCCGTGGCTATGCCTAATGAACTGTGGCAAAGTGTAGAAGCAGGTTGGTTGGTTGGTTGGTTGGGAGATTTTAATGGCGCAAGGGCCATAGTTGGCCAAAGAGCGCCAAACAAAAGACATCAAAACAAAACTAAATCAATAAAAAAAGAACACAAGGTTAAAAACAGGCTGATGTGGTAAAAATGAAATATGATAGTGAACAAGTTAAAAGCTAGATAAGTTTAAAAAAGTCAATTTCTTGTAAAAACGAAAACACTGCTCTCATGTCGCAGGCCTCGCCAATAATAGTTCGCAGCTTAGCTGCTCCCTCGTCCAACAGATGAGAGGGAAAATGACGAAAACGATGATCACAAAACCGAACACAAGTACACAAAACATGAAGGACAGTGAGACGACAGTTGCACGCCTCACACACCGGGACACCCTCGCCACACAGCAAAAAGCGGTGAGTAAAACGACAGTGCCCAATGCGGAGACGTGCAAGAACAACTTCCTCACGACGGTTCTTCCGCAAACTAGACTTCCATAGTCCGATCTGTGGTTTGATAGAATGCAGCTTATTGCTGCCCTGCTGAGACCACAGGGACTGCCACTCGTCCAGGAGAAATGTCCGGATCAAAGGTCGAAAATCGCGGAAAGACAGTGGCAGCCGAGCTGGCGATATGGCGGAAACAGACCTGGCAGAGAGATCTGCCAGCTCGTTACCCCGGATCCCAACATGGCCAGGAATCCAACAGAATCGGACCAGGAAGCCATCACCCTCCAAAGTTCCAAGAAGACGACGGACATCACGGATGACAGGTGAGTCCGTGTCCTCCGGAGAAGATAAAACCTGGATGACGGACTGGGAATCAGAGCAAACCATAGCGCGACGATGCGATCGAGACTGGATGTGGCACAAAGCAAGGTGTACCGCACGCATCTCTGCCGAAAAGACGGTGGATTCAGGCGGAAGCCTCTCAGCATGTGAGGCATCGCCACACACAAAAGCGGATCCAACGACATCCCCGGACTTCGAGCCATCGGTGAACACAGGCACGAAATCCGGGTAGACAGACAGTTTTTCAGCAAAGAGCTGCTGGTACACCAGAGCAGGAGTGGACGACTTTGGCCACACACAAAGAGAAAGGTCAGCCGTTGCTTGAACCGGCTGCCAAGGCGGTTCATTGTAGAACCGGGTCAAACCAATCCTTGACAAGTCTAGACCAGCATCGCGCACTATGGCAGACATCCGAATCCCGTACGTCGGAACACAGGAGGGGCGGTGGGAAAACAAGCGGACACAGTCCGGTTGGAAGATGCAACCATGCAGTGGATGATCAGGAAGAGATTTCAGTTTTGTGTAAAACTGAAGAGACAGCTGCTTACGACGGATGCATAACGGCGGCTCATGAGCCTCCGCATACAGGCGATGCACGGGACAGGTACGGAAAGCACCAGTACATAGCCGCAATGCCTGGTGATGGACGGGGTCCAAAGGCTTTAAAACCGATGGACGTGCTGAACCGTACGTAATGCATCCGAAGTCTAACTTTGACCGAATGAGAGAGTGGTAAATGCGAAGCATTGAGCACCTGTCAGCCCCCAAGATGTTCGAGAGAGGACCTTTAGGATACTCAATGACTTCGTGCACTTCACCTTCAAAGACTGAATGTGAGGCCGGAAGGTGAGCGCTCGGTCAAAAGTTAGCCCAAGGAACTTGGCTTCTGACACCACAGGGATGGTAGAACACCCTAGACGGAAGCTGGGGTCTGGGTGAAGACCCCGTTAGCGGCAAAAATGCACGCAAACGGTCTTCTGCGTCGAGAACCCAAATCCATTTTGGGAAGCCCAGTGAGAGATCTTGGTAATGGCAGACTGGAGCTGTCTCTCGATGGTGCGCATGTTAACTGAGGCGCAAGAGATCTGCAGATCATCCACGTACATGGTACCATGAACCGTCGGAGGAAGCAGATTGAATATGTGATTCACACGAAGGATGAACAGAGTGACTGATAAAATGGAGCCTTGAGGTACACCCTGTTCTTGCGGGTACAACGCAGAGAGAGTCGACCCGACGCGCACACGGAAACTCTGGTCCTGGAGAAATCCGGCGATGAAAGATGGTAAGTTTCCCCGCAATCCGCACTCGTGCAGATCACGGTGAATGCCGTATCTCCAGGTACGGTCATAGGTATTCTCCATGTCGAAGAAGACGGAGACCATGTGCTGACGCCGGACAAACGCCTCCCTTGCAGATGTCTCAAGGCGAAGATGATGATCGGTGGTGGATCGAGATTTGCGAAATTCACTCTGATGAGGTGAAAAAATGTGATGAAACTCCAAATAAAAAATGAGACAAAATTAATGATACGCTCAAGTACTTTGCAAAGGCAGCTCGTCATAGCAATTGGCCGATAGTTCAACGGGTTGGTGGGATCTTTACCAGGTTTGGGAACAGGAACGACAATGGCAGTGTGCCAAGATTCGGGAAAGACATGCTCTTGCCAAATCCTGTTAAACAGGATTAGCAGACATTCAAGAGAGGACGGAGAAAGGTGTTTCAGCATCTCGTAATGGATGTTATCTGGTCCGACAGATGTCCGGCCGGACATATTCAGAGCGGTCTTCAGCTCCACGGCAGTCAGCAGGCTGTTGTAATCTGTGGAAGAAAACGGTCCAAAAGAAATCTTGGACCTTTCAAGCCGCGGCTGTAACTGCCGGAACGAAGCAGGGTAATTGCTGCTGCTGGACACCGAAGAAAATACGGCGCCCAGACAGTCAGCAATACCCTGAGCGTCAGCAACCGTTCCTCCAGCACTCTCAAGAATGGAGATTTCCCCAGATGGGTACTGTCCCCGAATCTTACGGATCCTGTCCCAAATGATCTTAGGGCTGGTAGTGGTGTTAATCCCGGATACATATTGTATCCAGGACTCTCGTTGACTACGCCTACGAACCAATCGCGCGTAGGACTTGGCTTTCTTGAAAGCAAGTAGGTTCGCGTCGGTGGGGTACCGACGAAACCTACCCCAAGCCCGATGTTGGGCCCGACGAGCTGCCATGCAAGTGGAATTCCACCAAGGTCTCGGGCAACGTGGAAGTTTAGTCGACGTCCTGGGGATGGTAAGTTCTGCCGCTTGCACAATACAATCCGTTACCGCCGCAACAGCGTCATTGACCGTTCCTGAGGTCACCATAGCATGGGTAAGATTTGCCGAAGCCGTGAATGGGTCCCACTTGGCTCGATCAATATTCCATCTAGCAGGGCAAGTAGGGTAACGGCACCCGCCACTCGCTAGATGGAGAAAGATGAGAAAGTATTCGCTGCCAAGGGGATCACCAGACACGCTCCAGGACCAGGCAGGATATAATGATGGTGAACTCAGAGACAAATCAATGGCTGAGTATGAGCGGGTGGGTTCATGGAAATAAGTGACTGCCCCGGTATTGTGGATACAGAGGGACGTGTCGGAGAGAAGGGACTCAACAACACGGCCCTTGGAGTCTCGAGTGGTAGAACCCCACAACGGATTGTGTGCGTTGAGATCCCCTAAGATGAAGAAAGGAGGCGGCAGTTGGTCGACCAAATCATCCAGATCCGAAAGGCTCACAGCTTCATCTGGTGGTATGTAGAGGGAACACACCGTGAACAATGTTTTCACAGATTGTCTCACTGCCACTGCCTGCAAAGTAGTCAGAAGGGCAACTGCAGTGACAGGAACACCATGAGGAACAACGACGGCTACTCCTCCGCAGGCGATAACGCCGTCCTGGTGATCTAAGCGGAAAAGGGAATGTCTCCGGAGCGAAGGAGTGTCCGTCATGCGAAGCTTTGTCTCCTGAAGACACACGCACACAGGTGTGTGCGAAGACAGTAAACCTTTCAAATCATCAATGCGTGATCGCAGACCTCGGCAATTCCACTGAATGAGCGTGGCCATAATGAAAAATATAATGAAAGAATGAAAAAGACAGACGACTAGAACGTCTCAATGTCGTCCATCACCTCCAATCCATCGGCAGTGTCTGGAGGTAACACAGGGCTGTGTTTACCCCCTGTGTTGAGAGGTGGTTTTTGCCTGCTCTGTTTCGGGGAGGATGAGCCCGGTTTAACCTTTTCTGGCTTCTTCTTTGCAGTGCCCTGGGCCTGGGTCCCTGTGATGGCTGAAGATGTTTTCGGCATAGAGGAAGGTTTAGGCGACGATGTTGATGTCGCCTTGGATGCAATGCGGCGAGACTTCAGCGCCTCCAATCCAGCAGCAACGATGTCCTCAAAATCATAAGGACACCGCGCTGGAATGGTCACCTCAGTCTGGACCGCCACTGAAGCCTTCTGCACCACAACTGAAGCATAGGATCGCCGGCCTGGTTGTAAAGGGGCGATCCGCCGTCTAGCCTCGGGATAGGAGAGATGCTCAGTTGTCTTCAGGCGTTGGATTCCCTGTTCCTCTATCAACTTTGGACACTGCTTAGAAGATGCAGGATGAGTCCCTTTGCAGTTTACACAATGATCAGATTCTGCAGAGCATTCCGCCAAAGAGCGTTCTGTGGAACCACAGCGACCACACTTTGCAACATTACGGCAAGACTGCTGGGAGTGACCGTAATGCTGGCACCGGAAACATCGCAAGGGGTTCGGGATATGCGGCCGAACATCAAGCCGTAAATAACCTGCCTTGATGGAAGTAGGCAGGGTTGGGGAGTCAAAGGTGAGGATGATGTTACGGGAGGGAATAGATTTCCCATCCCGCCTAAAAAGAATCCGTCGAACCCCAATGACATGCTGTTCACCAAGTTCCTCCAGCAATTCCTCATCGCTGCATTCAAGCAGGTCGCGGGAGTTGACGACACCGCGAGAGGAATTGAGGTAACCAAGGGGAGAAACCTGAACAGGAATGCCAAGCAAAACGGTCGTGTCCAGCAAGGTGGCACTGTGGCGTGGATTAGAGGTTTCGACGAGAAGATCCCCTGAAGGGAGCTTCTTGACACTCTTTGGAGAGCCAGCAACGGCCTGCAGAGCCTTGTTGATCCAGAAGGGACTCTTCGAACTAAGTGACTGTGAAGAGTCACCAGATTTTGTTAAAAGAAACAGGGCACTGCATTGAGTGGAAACAAGTTTCTTTGTGGAGGAAGGTGTACTTTCCTCCACAGGGCGCTTTAAATTGTTAGCATAAGAAACACTTTGATTTTCCATGAAGAAGTGAAAATATTCATCCGCCGACCTCCCCATCCACTACCGAGCCCAACGTGGGAAAGCCGGAGGTCCGCAAGCCCAAGAGGACGCAGGACATGGCTCTAGGGATAGTCAGCGGATATAGCAAGTTGGTAGGGCAGACACACGCTCGGCGTGCACCCAGACTTTCCCGTGCCCGGAGAACACCCCTTTGGCATGCCCACCCTACCCCCAAACTCACCCTGCCGAACAGAACGACAAGCCGCTAGAAGTCTGGACGCCCTTGGCCACGGACTTCCTGATTAGGAGTGGGTTAGCTCCCAGCCACCCGTTTAGGGTGAAGCAGAGGGCTAAGAGGAGTGTTATTATCTGGAGACACTACAACCAGGCCCCCAGATACCTCAGCCTCCAGCATCCCCATTTCCACCTTTACGGGTCACCGCACACGGCAAACGTGCAGGTAGGTCTAAGCTAACCAGCTCCGGAAAAACAGAAAAAGTAACATAAAAGAGAAAAGACAGGGAAGGGAACGAGGAACAAAACCCGGAGCTGGCGCCTTATCACAACCTCAGCAGCCTACAACTGAGGCGGGTACATGTCAAAATATGAACTAAAGACGAAAAAGCAAAATTATAAGAGAAAAACGGCTCGGGCCGTGGGGACGCCATCCCCCATCAGCTGGATGAACAGCTGTCCCTTCGATGATGTTATCGTTCAAGAGGAAACGAAATGTATTCCGTCACAAGGTGAGCTCGGGCCGTGGGGCGCCGCTCCCCAAATAACTGGAAAACCACTTATCCCCGTGCGGGACGTGTAGAAGCAGCCTGGACCGACATACCCCAAGCCCACATCCAAAACCTCTTTCGTTCGATGCCGCGGCGTGTAGCGGCCGTTATTGCCAGCCATGGAAGCCACACCAACTATTGATGGCTGCGTCTTCCGCAAGTCGCACGGGCCTGTAAGCTCAATCGTTTTATCTTTGTATCTGTTGTTATGTGTCAAGTAAATCTGGCTTTGATATCTCGTGTCCTTCTTGGTGTTGCATTTCGGGTGGCCAGCAGTGTATTTCATCATGTGTATATCTTGATGAAAATATGATGTTATTTGTAAAAATCGAATTTTACAGAAATAGTTATACTTTTGAAGTTTAGTAATAGTTATTCTTTTGAAGTGCTGCAATTTTTTAGGTACTTTGGTTAAATTGCAGGCTGCGTGCAACCGTTGATTTCTGTGATATAAAAGCTGGAATTAATTAATTCTGTTTGCATATTCATATTACTATTGGTATTACTGTATTATTGGACTTTTGTTGTTTATTATGATTGTAGATGTAGTCCCGGGTGTGTATGGACTAAATTCTGTTCTGTTATGGTGTGGCATGAAGTTGTGGTTAAATAAATAAAATAAATAAATAAATAAGCTTTGGGCTGGGTTCGAGCTCCGGGTGAGGCGTGTGTGGTGTGTTTGTCCGATGGCACTGACTCCATTCCTCCCCTGGAATCAGTGGACCCATATTAGTGGCGGAATACTGCTTATAACCCGAAGAGTTGTGTCATGGTGGTCGCTAAACCCTAAACAAGCAAACAGAAGCAACAAAAAAATCTAAGTGGAACTTCAGCACTTCACCTTAATTTTCCAGTCGAGATATTAATGTTGTTACGGTTTAAATCCTCGGTTTTTGTTCGGTTCTGCGTAAGTCTATTTACTCCTGGTAGCGCACGCTTGAAACACGCGCATTGTGTTACGAAGAAAATGTTAATCATGAACATTCAAAATTTTCTGTCAATCATTTTGGTATGTGGCAAATGAGGACAAGCGTAATGCTGGCGAAATGTAGAATATAATTAATAAGATACATAAAGTCATTAAAAGTTTGCGAAACTTTAATGTTTGTGTATTTCTCCCCGGGGAATTTTTACAGAGACCGCTTCGAATAATGCCTCTTAGTCTCAAGGATATACCTTTAAAAACTGTTCACGGATACACCTCTAAACCTCACTTGTCTCAAGAGAGCAATGAGCATAGAATTATATTAATCTTTGTTTAACGAAATGGTGGTGGACAGAAATCAACTCTCTTGTTTGGCATTTTAATGACCACAATACGCAACTCAGAGACCTATAAGCAGTCACCCATTCGTCGTCCACCGTGTCGGAAAATTAGAACTCTACCTACTGCTGGATGAAAAATTTGTTAGAACCGTGCATCGTAATTTTGACATTAAACCTTTAACAATCGGACAGGAAAATTTTCTTCCATAGAATAGCAACTTTTAAGCGAAATTTAGAGCTCTACCTAGTGCTGGATGAAAAATTTGTTTGAACCGTGCATCGTAATTTTGACATTAAACCTTTAACAATCGGACATGAACATTTTCTTCCATAGAATAGTAACTTTTAAGCGAAATTTACCGAACATTTGGGCTCTGAAGGGGCAGTTGGAAATAAAATGAAACAGTAAAAGTATTATGCTGTACCTTGTATCCGCTGACATATAGAGTTGTATCACAATGAGGGTTTTCTAAACTAATTACCTGATGAATCTTCAGAAAAGTACAAGGAGAAGTGAAAGACATTTTTCTTTTCTTTTCTTTTACGTTTTTGATAAGGGTTTAACGACCATCGTTCCCAACTCAATGGGGGTGTCATCCTGGACAATATACAATCATAGCCAAAAGTCTTGCACCAGCACACCGAAAGTCAAGTTTTGATGTTTGAAGTCAACTTATACATCGTAATGGTAAAGTCAGGAATACTTATTATACAACATTTTAAAGGAAATTTTATACTGAATTCAAATACACTATCTACCAACAAGTAATTGGACACCCCCGCAATCGACGATATCTGCGGTCCTGATACACGTCACGGCCGCCGCCGTTAAATATCGTGAGGGAAACAACAACGCAACCAGTCGCGTGCAAGATGCCACGCAGTTCGGAGCTCTCTGATTTCGAGAAAGGTGTAATCGTCGGGTATCACAGAAATGGCCGATCCATACGTGACATATCCAGCTAGTTGAAGTACCCAAAATCGACAGTGGCCTACGTCATTGGCAAGTGGAAGATGAGAGGTGACTGTCGCAATGTGCCCCGACCCGGCAGACCCACAAAACTAGGAGTTAGAGACCGACGGGTGCAGGCCAGAGAAATTCGGAAGAACCGAACCGCACCAAATCGATGGGCCACATCCACGAGGAGTTTCACCAGGCATCCGGGAGTGTTCTTTCGATGAATACCGTCCGTAAGGAAGCCCATCTGCTTGGTTATCATGGACGTGCTGCCGCCCACAAGCCTTTGATCACCAAGTCCAATAGCGCTGCTCGGCTAACGTGGTGCAAAGAACGTCGACAGTAGACCGTTGAACAGTGGAAACAGGTTCTCTGGTTGGTTGATTAATTTTAATGGCGCAAGGGCCATGGTTGGCCAAAGAGCGCCAGGTTCTCTGGAGCGACGAATCAAGGTTCTATCTCTACCGTTCGGATGGCAGGGTCTGGGTTTGGCGTCTGTCTGGAGAACGCCTCCTGCCGGAATGTATTGTACCAACTGTGAAGTTCGGCGGCTGTGCAATTATGCTATGGGTGTGTTTCTCCTGGTATGGCACGGGACTCTTGGTCGCAATTCCTGGTAGACTCAACGCCGAGACATACTGCACCATTTTGGATGACTATGCGCTTCCTACGTTGTGGCAGTTTTACGGGGTGGACCCATGTTACTTTCAGGATGACAATGCCACCTGTCATGTTGCGAGGTCCACCATGGCTTGGTATGGTGACAATGGGGTTAATTGAATGGACTAGCTTGCGCAGAGCCCGTACCTTAACCCTATCTAGCACCTCTGGGACGAGTTGGAGCGTCGACTTAAGGGGTGCCCCTACCGTCCGAAATCGGCGAAGGAACTGACCTGTCGAGTGGAAAAAATACCGCTAGCCGTTGTACAACGCCTGGTTGAGAGTATGCCCCGGAGGGTCGCAGCTGTAATCGTCGCTCGTGGAGGCTCCACTAACTATTGAAGGTGAATAAACTTCGTTTTCCTTTGCTATCATAGGTGTCCAATTACTTGTTGGTAGATAGTGAATTTTTAGAGAATGTTATTACCTGTAATATAGGTGAAGCTACAAGCAAAAATGTGCCAGTGAGGGAACACAAATCCAGTTCTGAAAAAGCGTTCGCGCCCCTCTAATCCACTATAGCTTTCTCCGACGTCGGCTAGTGGGATATAAAACGATGTATAATCGTCTACCGACATAGAACGCAGCTGCTTGTAGTCAGTAAACGGAAGTTTATGCAGAATTTCTGGTGATATTTGAATTTCGGAATGTCAAAAACTCGAAAATTGGTCCTGTCTCTTCAAACCAGAGCAAAAATTATTACTTTGCATGAACTTGGATTCAGTAGTCGTAGAATTGCTCTTAAATGTGGCTGTGATCATTCCACTATCTTGCGCACCATGAAAAGAGTTGGAGAAACTGAATGTGTGGGAAACACAAAAAGAAAATGACGACCAAGGCTGTGTACTGAACGTGATTAACGCATGTTGATTCGTCGTACCTTAAAATCAAGGTTTAAAACAGCCACTGATTTAAGAAATGAGTGGGAGAATGAAGTTGGCATTATTGCATCTGCACGTACAGTTCGTCGTAGGCTACAAGAAAATAGACTGACTGCAGGAAAAACTGCACGAAAACCTTTCCTTACTGAACAACAACGGCTCAAAAGAATTGCTTGGGCCAAAGCACACAAGAATTTTTTTTTTTTTTTTGAGTGGAGGTTTAACGACCACCGTGAGCAACTCAATGGGCTATAAGCAGCCGCCCGTCCCTAATTTAGGGTCACTGGTTCCAGGGAAGGGAGAGAGCCAGTGCCGTAAGACAAACACAACATCCATGCCTCACCGGGATTCGAACCCGGACGCCTTTCGGACGAATGATCAGAGGCCATCGCTTAGACCTCTGCGCCACCGGGGCGGTACACAAGAATTGGGCTGTTGATGAATGGAAGAATGTTATTTTCAGTGATGAAACAACTGTTACTATTTACGCTAATAATGGAAATAATTATGTACGTTGTCTGGTTGGTGAAAAATATAAGGCATGCCGCACCAAGTCAACAATCAAGCACCCACATTCGGTGATGTTATGGTCTTGTATTTCAGCCAGCGGTGTTGACCGTCTGTACATTGTTGATGGCACATGGAATGGATCGAAATATGTGAATATTTTGGAGTCCAAACTGTTACCATCTGCACAAGACATAGGTTTGCGGAATTTTATCTTTCAGGGCGATAACGTGGCATTTCATCGGCCAAAGTTGGTTGAATAGTGGTTTAATCGAAAAGTTATAAGAAAATTTCAGTGGCCGCACAGTCACCGGAACTGAATCCCATAGAGAATCTGTGGGTGAGATTGAGGAAAAAGATCCGTCAACGAGGTCCCACATCTAAAACAACATTAATTGAGTCTGTAAGGGCCGTATGGCGCCATGTTATCACCAATAGACAACTAGAGAGGCTCATTAGTTCCATGCCAAGAAGGTGCACTTTGTTACTAAGAAACCGTGGTTAACCAATTAAATATTAAAGCATATTTTGCTTGTTGGTAAGTTATTTTAAGGGTCCTGCAAGTTTCAATAATGTACTGTACAGTTATTTTACGTTAAATGCATTGTACACTAATTTCACAAATTCCACTATTATATTTCTTTTTATGACTAGACGCTGTACTTTGGCTTGTAACTTCCCTCCTATTACAGGTAAAAACATTATGTAAAAATATTTGAATTCAGTATGAAATTCCTTTTTAAAATGGTGTATAATATATATTCCTGATTTTACAATTACGCTGTATAAGTTGACACCAAACATCAAAAGTTGACTTTCGGTGTACTGGTGCACGAATTTTGGCTACCACGACTGTATATCTTTCGCACTCATGATATTGCATCTCTTCTCCGTGGAAGAATGCAGCGATAGCCCCCAGGTAACTTCTGAAGGTCAATGCGAAGCATACCAAGTCGGACGTTTCCTTGTGGGAACCCGGTATTAATACATTTTTGTCAGCCCTTAAAATGGGAGAGCAAATTTTAAAAAGTAGCTAAAGACAGTTTCGGGCGGCGTTGTGGTATCCTGGGTGACACAAGATTTTAGGGAACCGGTTTTTGAAGGGTTAATGTACTTTAAAGGGTTTCACATTGTGTGTATGTGTGTGTGTGTGTGTCAAGAAAAAGTTCAGACCTTCAAAAAATAACAGTTGACCCAGAAACTAACTTTAGTATGAGGTTGCTCTTCTCTCACTAAAGAAAGCAAAAAAATAACAGAAAGAGACAGAGACGGAGGGGGGGGTAACAAAAGGACACTAGTGAAAAGTATTTATTTATTAGCGATTGTGTACAACGAAAGCTTTGTCGATGGCCTTAAAACATTGTTTTCATCAAAATGATCATGCTGAATTGTTAAATCCAGAAATAAGTACAACTGCAAAATCCCCATTATTTCTAAGACAGACGCTTCTCAAGAATATTACCTGAATTACTTTTTTCAATACCGCCCTAGTAGTGCAGTTGTCTAAGGACTGATTTATGTCTGTTCGTCCGAGGTGGGTTCGTATCCCGGTGAGGTATGGATGTTGTGTTTACCTTACGGCATTGCCTCTCTCCCTTCCCTGTAGCCAGTGGCCTAAATAACTGACCGGCGCCAACTTATAGCCCACCCGGTTGCTCACGGTGGTCTTAAACCTTCCATCAAAAAAAAAATTATTTTCAATCTTTAGGTCCCAATAAAATCGCTCGCATATTTTCCGCCCTTACACTTGCTGAGTGTTTGGTTTTATAAAACGATTTCTACTTTGAATCGTGCTTCATCAATGTGACCGAGCCGCCCCTGTGGCGCAGTGGTCTAAGCGATGGCCTCTGATCACTCGCCCGAAAGGGGTCCGGGTTCGAATCCCGGTTAGGCATGGATGTTGTGTTTGTCTTACTTCTTACTGCACTGGCAATCTCCCTTCCCTGGAACCAGTGACCCTAAATTAGGGACGGGCGACTGCTTATAGCCCATTGAGTTGCTCACGGTAGTCGTTAAACTTCCAATCAAAAAAAAATGTGACCGATAATTCCTCGAAGCTTTAGGTTAGAATTTTATACTCGTGTTTGCTACTTTTTCTGAAAGAAATCCATGCTTGTGTTTATACATTTTACAGAACGTTCTTGCATCATTCATTAATCTGCTAGCGATTTTCGTTCAGACGTTATACAAATATTACATTACATTACATGCTTTCTCCGCTCACATAAAATCTGTAAAATTCTGAAACTGCTAACGTATTTTCGTGTATTCTTAACTGAGATTTAAACAGCCTGGTCGTATGAGAAGTGAGCGTACATGCAATGTTCATAATCACGTATGCATAGGATTTTGAAGTACACCTACCTGCATGGGGAATTTACTAGCTGCTTAGCATCGGAACGGGAAGGGATATGTGGAAAGTATAAAATATGAGTGACAATACGTAAGAAGAAATTTCTACTATAGCACGACGCCGCGCAAGTGCCCGAGTGGTATGAAGGGCTGGCTTCTGATCATTCTATCGAGATAGGCCAGGGATGAAGTAAGGGTATTGTGCCTGTCTGAAGACACTTTCCTATCCATGGAAGCAGCGGTTCTACACTGCTGGCCTTTAAAAGTGCAACACCTCGAAAGACTAGAGATATTAAAGCCATATTTATTGTACAGAAAGCAGATGATACAGGGGTGAATCGATTACAAATAAAGCACGGTGAGACGAGCGAAGCACATAACAATCAGTATCTGGTGTAGACACCATGGGCAGCAATTACAACTGCTATATGGCCCAGCATCAAGAGGAAGAGATGTTGGATGTGTGTTTGCGGAATATTCTTCTACGTAGCTTCGATACGATGCCACAGTTTCCCCGTTGTGTGGTGGTCGCTGGCGTGCCAGTCGTCTGGGGTTCATGGACCACACGTATTCAATAGGCGACATATCCAGGAAATGCGCGGGCCAAGGAAGACGTGGCACATGCTGGCGATCCAGGAATTCTTGGACGTTGCATGGCACGTGCGGTTTCGCATTATCCAATTGGTAAATGGCACCAGATTGTCTCTGAAAATGTGATTCAACAACAGGCTCCAACACTTCAGTGATGTAACGGTGGCTGATCAACGTACCGGTAATGCGGACGAGGCGTTTGCTGCAGTTCAATCCGATGGCATCCCCATACCATAACGCCGAATGCTGTGCCGGTATGGTATACCACAGTGCAGGACTCACTCAGCTGGTGGCCGTGGTACCGCCAGACACAGATTTTTCCATCATGGTGCTGTAAACTGAAGCGGTATTCGTTGGAAAAGACGATGCCTTGCCCTCCATGCGCGACGTTCTTGGCACTATTGAAGTTACAGACGCCGGTGTTGTGTAGTCAAAGGTAGCCGAAGCAATGGGCGCCGTGCAGAAATGCCCTGCTTCTGCAGACGACGTCCAACAGTCGGAGCGGAGACTGGGTGTTGTGCCAGACACCCGACCTATTGAGCTACGGTGATCGATGTGGCTGTGCAATCCGTCAGAGCCATGCGCACCAGATGTCGGTCCTCTCGTTGGGTGTGAAGGGGCAGTTGGGATCCCGCACTTCGGTGTGTTCGTTCCTCCGCTACCCACTAACGCCATGTTCTCCCCACCGTGGCCGCATGCCGTCCCACACGACCACCAATGTCTCGGAGTGATAACCCGCAATCCCGATATGCCACAATTCTCCCGCGATCGAAGTCAAAAAATTGCTGATAGGGCTGCCGTTGTTTTTGATGGGACATGCTACAGCTGTACATACCAGAAATGGCGAGCAAAACATGTGACGTATACTCTAAATTAACTTTCATTTTTAGTTGCCTTTTCTGCGTAAATTTGAGTTCAGTTTCTTTTAGCGCTTTCAGACTTAACGTTATATCTTCTCTCTCGCGGAATGAGGTTGGCAACACTTCTGAGGTCAGAGAGCATGACGTACGCATGTGACAGATAGGAACTAGAAGAAGTATAATGTTGAAGCAGCAACCAATGGAGTAGGTTTGATGATGTGATGTTATAATTGTGGAAGCTGCGTTACTCTGAAGGTTGATTTACTTGAAGGCGGTGTGTTAAGCTGTGCTGTTACATATTTAACGGTTGGAT
Organism: Macrothele yani; assembly: GCA_039090855.1. Lineage (NCBI taxonomy): Eukaryota > Metazoa > Arthropoda > Arachnida > Araneae > Macrothelidae > Macrothele > Macrothele yani. Next base: position 132,496,631 of record CM077010.1, on the reverse strand, counting down.
GCAAAGTGTTCTGCCTACTAACGTTTGTCAATCAGTTTTGAAATATTTCTACCATTGTAACTAGTTCCTCGCGTATTTTGGAAACAGTCAAGTAAAAATGTGCATAAAATGTTAATGAATATACCGTAAAAGTAAGTAAGTTTTTCTGAACCTTTATTTTGAATGACTTGGTTTCACTTCAAGAGAAGTCTTCTCAACGTTTCGAATAATAAAGAACGCTATTCACACTTCAACTGCTTAGCACTGACTCCCTGTTCACTCCTCTTATACGATTTCTACGGGGAGTTACTGACCCACATGATTCTCATATGTGCGGCCCGGTTAATCATTTGTATGTGCCATGTTCTGCCCTTCTGCCAACTTTTTGAGACCCTGGGATGCGATCTTCCTTGTGTTGCACTTTTAATGGCCAGCGGTGTATATCAGATACTACTTTTCCTTCTTCTTAGTATGTTGGTACCCACTGCAGGGTATAGGTCTCCTCAGTATTTTCCAACTTCCCCGATCCTAGCCTCTAAATTTCAAAAGGTCATCTCTCCATCTTGTTCTCTGGCTGCCTTTTCGTTTGCTTCCATTCTGTTATTAATCGTGTCCATCTTTCAGTCTTTCAACATGTCCAGCCCATCTCCACTTTGATTCTTTTATTATTTTTATAATATCTATTATTCCTGTTCTCTCTCTCATAAGTTCATATCTAACTCTGTCTCTTCCTGTTACTTCCAACATTCTTCTCTCTAACTTTCTTAACGGTACTTTTATTTTTTCACATTGTCGTTCTGTGATACCCCACGTTTCGCATCCATAAGTAAATACGGGGTTAGTACATGGATGAAAGATTTTTCTTTTTAAACACAATGGAAGATCACCGGTTAAATAGCTTTTAAGTCTCCAAAAGGCCCTATTACCTTGAATAGTCCTTCTATTGATTTCACTTTCTTGTCTATCGTTGAAACTGATTACGTGACCTAAATAAATGTGTTGATCTACTTTTCAAATCCTTTTCCATCTACCAAAATCTTTTCTGTATCATTTTCTGTATTGTTCATATATTTATATACCAGATACGGGCGTCCTAAATTATAGATCGCTTATAGCTCTAAGATTTGCTCATAGTGATCGTTACACGCACTTACTTCATACCCCTAGATGAAGAAAAACATGTCATGGTGTTCTTGATGAGTTTTTATGAATCTAGTAAACTCTTGATGAGGTCATTTGAATCAATTCTCTTTGAACATGGTTTGTAACGTACCAGGAGATGTGACGTACCTGCCAGAAGGACGCACACGACATAAAGGCAGATAGGAATCAGAATAAAATGTCCGCGTAGCTTAATTGGTAGAGCAACTTATTCCGGAATGAGGGGACCCGGGTTCGAACCCCGGCGCGGATAAAAATGACGGAGAAATTTACTTCGTTATAATGGCGCCCGAACTATCCGGATGACCCGACCGTTCAAAATCTCGCATTGGTGTGATGTTATTTCCACACTGCGAGATAGGAAAAATAAGAGAATTCCTTCTCCAGCACTTCGAATAAAAAAAATATATATATATATATAAGGGGGAGATGATGTAACATACCAGGAGATGTGACGTACCTGCCAGAAGGACGCACACGACATAAAGGCAGATAGGAATCAGAATAAGATGTCCGCGTAGCTCAATTGGTAGAGCAACTTATTCCGGAGTGAGGGTATCCGGGTTCGAATCCTGGCGCGGACAGAAATGACGGAGAAATTTACTTCGTTATAGGTTCATAATTAATTTAGGAACATAAAGCATATTTTAATCCACCAAACAACAGATTTTCTTTTACTCAAAATGTTTTATCAACGTAAAGAAAGGAATCAATGTTTCAAAAAATTTATTCCGAAGAAGTAATGGAATGATGCTGTTTTTATTTATGTATTTACTTTTACCTGAAGTTCAATCAACAGACTATTTCACTTCCACATCCACAACAAGATTAAATTATTGTGAATTTTTTCACAAAAATATCAGAACTAATTAAATAACTGCAAAGTTAATTATTTCCAGTCTTTGGCTTCTCTAATCAGCTTTGTGGGGTGATTAACCCATTTTTTACCCGTTGTATCCCTTATTATACAGAAAGCTAACACGCGAAGTTAAATCCTTGTTTTGTCCGATTAAAGTTGTTACACCTTCTAGTTATTTCATAAGATAAAGCTCATTTCTTAGTTTTGTGTCGTGTGACTCTTCTCTACAAGAAGGGATGGCAGAAAAATGGAATGTTTATTTGGTTAGACATAACAGCGACAGGCAGAAGTTTGAAATTGCACCACGATTTTTCTAAGTTTTCTTTCAAAGCTACGCCTAAGTTCACCACATATTCAAGGTTCCAATCTCTAACTATCAAACTTTAAATAACTTCTGGAATACCAGTTCTGTAGATAACTCCGAAAGGAAATCCCTGCTGTTTAACGGGTTTTTGTTGTAACGGTTTAAATACCTTCTTGTAGTTCATTTCTGCAAGAGCCAGTTAAAATTTTGATAGATTACATTCTAAACTAGCTTTGATTTACAAAGGAAATGAATCAAAGCTAAAAGAAGAATATGATGAATGAGACAAATAAAGTTAACCAAACATCGCGAAGCTACAATGATTATGTGCCTCATACTGAGAAAGCTTTGTAGAAATTGCGCAGATTTATATCTCGAGAATAACGCTTTTAAAAAAATTTCACAGATGCACCTCAATCGGGATTATTTCCGGAAAACAATGAGATCAACATTATTTTGTTTTTGTTTTTCCTCTAGATGGATTCTTCTTGTCGGTAGAAATTTAAGCTCTGCCGAATGCTAGACAAAACGTAAAACATATTGTGACGTACCTGCCAGCAGGACGCACACGACATAAAGGCAGATAGGAATCAGAATAAAACGTCTGCGTAGCTCAGTTGGTAGAGCGACTTGTTCCCGAATAAGCGGCCTCGGGTTCGAATCCCGGCGTAGACCAAAAATGACGGAGAAATTTACTTCGTTATAATGGCGCCCGAACTATCCGGATGACCCGACCGTTCAAAATCTCGCAATGGTGTGATGTTCTTTCCACACCGCGAGATAGGAAAAATCAAAGAATTCCTTCTCCAGCGCTTCGAAAAATAAAAATGTGTGATGTTGCATTCCACACAGCAGATTGATTGGGAGTTCTCAAGTGCACGTTCTACAGTGGATGGCTGCCTGCAGCGATTCATGGTCACGGCTGACCCGTCGGCCATGCCCCCGGCCCTCTTTCGGGGGGAGATGTGACGTACCTGCCAGCAGGACGCACACGACATAAAGGCAGATAGGAATCAGAATAAAACGTCTGCGTAGCTCAGTTGGTAGAGCGACTTGTTCCGGAATAAGCGGCCTCGGGTTCGAATCCCGGCGTAGACTAAAAATGACGGAGAAATTTACTTCGTTATAATATCTGATCGGAGAGCATTAACTTGTGCATTTTTAAATACTGAACACCGTCGCTTTGACATTGAAAAATTGCCCACTTTTACTCTTTAATTAGTAGGTCAGAAAATATCTCTTAAAAAGGGCAGTTATTTTACTTGGAAGTTTTTCACACTCTCAGGTTTAACGGTCAATTGTAAAACAAAATTAAATAATAAGAACTTTATACTGTACCTTGCATCCTTTGGCGGATAGAGTAGTAATCCAATTCGAGTTTCTGAACTAGCTAACTGATGGGTCTCCTGGAAAGTACACGAAACAATGGAGGATATCTTTTCACAAGATATGATTAAAGTATTAACAAACTAAAAAGTTTAGTCTTTTGCAAAGTGTCAAGAATTGTGGGATTTCGTTTTCGAAAAGCGCGACTGGAAAGAACCATACCGCACTCTAGAAAGAAGTTCGGTTTTACTGCGATCATAAAATAAGAGAAGCTTATTTTAGAGATGTTGTCTGAGAAGTATGCAAAGGTCGTCGACAAACCAGTTTTTCCGCAATATAAGTCTGACACAACTACGTAGTTGCCATTTTGACCTGCTGTTTTCATGCTGTATTTCATTCATACAATCGTGCCTTGAATGCCATCAAGGACCATAATTTTTTAGTTCCTGGACAGAGAGCAGAGATTGTTGGCTTTCTCTAAAACATTTTATTTGTAGAGCCATAAAGTAAGTTTTCGCCAGCATGACAGTTTGAGAAAATTATTGTATTTCGTTTACTGATGAAAAGGTGAATTAGCGAGTTCACTCAGTTTTTTCATCATTTTGCAAACCCGTAAAAAAATGAGTAAAGAAAGGGGTGTTCAGGATGTTACACAGTATCTCTTTCAATATGTCTTAGAAAATAGTTTTCTCTCAAAGTTTAGATATTTCACTTTACTTTGATTTAACGAAGTCCTTGGTAGACTGATGAACGATTTTACGGCATTTTGTTTGCAGAAAACTTCGTATTAGGAATCAAAATGATTCGTTTCCACGGAGGTCATCCTGCTAGTACGGGGTTATTTCATACGAAATGCAATGTGGTAACACTGCTGTGTTGACGATGCAATCTGAACGATGTTTGGGTCAGATGTAGTGAGGGACTTGAGGAAGTGCCAAGGCCGTCCCGGTAGTGCAGTGGTCTAAGAGCTGCGTTATGATAATTCGTCCGTGAAGGATCCGGGTTCGAATCCCGGTGAGGCATAGATGTTATGCTTGTCTTACAGCACTGGCTCTCTCCCTTCCCTGGAAATAGCGACTCTGAATTAGGGTCGGGCGTCTGCGTACAGCCCATTGAGTTGCTCACGGTAGTCGTTAAACCTTCAATAAATATTACTTAGTAAAATCATGCAATGCATTGATTACACTGTAAAAAAATTTCTGTAGATTTTACGATTTTAAACCGTTTTCCAGGGTGCCAACACAAAACCGTGAAATCTACAGTTTTATGCCGCGTTGGAGCAAAGCTATAGCTTTGCTCCAACACAATCAACACATTCGTTCCAGCCAAATTTTTGTGTTTTCGTGATAATTTGGACTGTGACTCGCTCCAGCCAAATTCTGTGCAGTTTTCTTCATTAAATGCGGTGTTGGAGCAAAGTTATAGCATTGCTCCAACACGGCATAAAACTGTAGATTTTACTGTTTTGTGTTGGTACCCTGGAAAACGGTTTTAAACCGTAAAATCTGCAATTTTTTTTTACAGTGTATGATACGCTTTCCAACATACCCGAAATTATTACTCGAGTTATGTGGATAATGGCTGCGGAATAAATTTCGTTCCTGTGTCCTGACCTTTGACCCCATTTTGATTATATTCAACAGAACCGGTTTACTATACCTCCGGAGTAGTTTTACGCAAGTTATGACGCATAAGGGCAATGGAATATATCCCGCTCTTATGCCCTTCCTGACCTTTGACCCCATTTCTCCCATTTTCAATAGGTTTCGTGCCCAGGTGGTTCCCTACCACATACTAAAATTTCATCGAAACCGAACCATTTTTACGCGTGTTATGACGCATAAGGGCAATGGAATATATCCCGCTCTTATGCTCTGCCTGACCTTTGACCCCATTCCGCCCATTTTCAATAGGGCTCGTGCCCAGGTGAATCCCTACCACATACTAAAATTTCATCGAAACCGAAATATTTTACGCAAGTTATGACGCATAAGAGAAATGGAATGGATTCCCGCTCCTATGTTCTGACCTTTGACCCTGCTTCGCCCATTTTCAATAGGGTTCGTCCCCAGTCGTCCCCTACCATATACTAAGATTTCGTCGAAATCGAACCATTTTCACGTAAGTTATCGGGCGGGCGGGCGGACGGACGGACAAAGCTGGAGCATATGCGCTTCTTTGACCTACGGTTGGAAAGCGTTAAAAAAAACGCCACGTGGCTTATTACTCCCGCGGGGGGTAGCGAAAACGCCACGTGGTTCATTACTCCCGCGGTGTGTAGCGCTGTAGATTAACCAGTGTTTGAAATGTCCCATGCAGGCGCCTCAGGTACTGTGAGGCGTGAAGATCATCAGTCGTACATCAAAATTGAAACTTTACGTGGCTGAGCCCATTTAAGACGGGGGCTCGAGGTGGGGGTGCAGCCACTGGCCCTGCTTTTTTAAGAGGACCCATCATTTTGCAGGATGCTAGAAGAATTGAGAATTGAGAGTTCTACAGTTTTTTTTGTTTGTTTGTTGATAGCACAACAAAAACTATAAGAAACTGCCTTGTGAAAATTTATTTTTATATCTTTCCGCTTTTTTTCAAGAGTCTGCAAAAAATACAGTCGCCCCCAGTCCATCCTCAAGTCTTTTAAAAGCATTACAGAAGTTTTATGTACACATCTGGAATTGGAGAAAATTTTCATACATTAAGAAATCGTTTAATCATGGCATTTGCATCATCATATTATTTTGCCCACACTCTTTCGATATAATTTCAACAAGCCGAACCCCATCCTTGGTAGGAGGAGGCAGAACTAAACTGGCATCCGTTTTTCAACCCTGCATTTTTACATTTTTGATGCACACTTCAATACGGCGAGGATATTTTTATGGTTTTATCATCATATTTTGAGAATGTTTTCTCCTGCGTATTTTTATTTATCCACCCATAGTTAAATCATAGATGTTCCACTAATACTGGGTCCCCAAAATACTTCCCAGCCCCTGGGGCCCCTGTCTCCTTAAATGTGCTCTGAAACGTGAGAAATTTTGTGACGTAAACCTTAATTTTACTTTCCTTTCTAGTTTCTTTCTATACATAAATTTAAATTCGTTCTCCTTCGCGTTTCTCAAACTTAACGTGATATCTTCTCTCTCGCAAGAGTATGGTTGGCAACACCTTGAGGTCAGAACGTATGTCGTGTGTATGTGTCACATGAGGACTGACCGATATATAATGTTTCAGCAGTAGCAATATGTGAAAATGGTGGAAGTATATTGCTAGTTGTAAAAAGAAAGACGTGGTTTAGTTAAAGTTGTGTCTATTTAAAGGCTGCGCGTTGTGCTGATATACTATATACAGGGTGCACATAAAGTATTTCCTACATTAAAGAAATTATTATAAAAAATGTATTACAGGTACAAGAAAGGAATTGCCCGACAGTGATGGTGCACAAGTGAAGTCTTTTTTTTCCAGTGTCAGTACACCTGCACATGTACGCCATTTCTGGCCGGGAGGACATCTAAGCGATATTCGATTTCACGCAATGTCTTGTTTAACATCTCAGCAGAAGCAGAGCCAATGACGTCCGTTATTCTGCTCTTCAAGGTCTCGACATCCTGAACACTTTCACATAACCCCACAGAAAGAAAGAGTGGAAGGGTTACGTCGGGGGATCGAAGTGGCCATGTCATGGGACCGTCGCGGCCAATCCATCTGTTACGAAATGTGACATTCATGAACTCACGAACCATTATTGACAAATATGGTAGGGCACCGTCTGGTTGGATAATAACCGAAGGTTGGGGTGCATGCAACTGAGGTACTACAAAAATTTCCCGCATGTCCAGGTACACGTTACATGTTACCGTGGGCTCTGTAAAAAAAGAAGGGCACCATGATTCTGTCATGCATCAGGCAGCACCATACGTTCACTTTCGGGCTAGCCCTCTGTTGTTCGATGACATAAAGGGGATTTTCTGATCCCCAGATTCGCATATTGTGCCTATTTACTCTACCAGAGACGTGGAATGTGGCTTCATTTGATAAACAGACATGGTGCAGATAATCACTATCAAAAGGCAGCACGGCGAGGCCGGTCTTCAGGCTAAAGAGCTTAAACGATCTGTACTTTATAAGCATACAGATGAAGACGTTTATGTAAAATTTCACCGTGGCACGAGGAATCCCAGTTTCCAGTGAAGCACGACGAATGGATTTCCTGGGTGTTCGCAGAAATGTCTCCTGAACAGCGGCAGCTGTCTCTTGTGTAACCGGTGATCGGCCCACTCGGGGGAGATCGCCAACACAACTCGTCGTTTTAAACTTTTCATGCCAGGCTTTTATGCTATTTTGGTCCGGTGGTGATCATCTGTACTCTTTTCTGAAATAACGCTGGACCGTAACCGCCGATTTGGTCTCATTGCAGCACAACACGCACGCCGCTTTTTCTTGCATGGAAGCCATCATCGATGAAATGCTCCTCTTATTCAGCATTAGCGCTCACCTAAAGAACACACACACACACACACACACACACACACACACACACAACATGATGGATGTTATACATGTTGCCAACCATTTTATTATAACTTACATAGATTTTTATATTAATTTCTGTAATGTGGGAACGACTTTATGGACACCCTGTATATTTAGCTTTAAGCGTTATACCGATTAATGCTATTTAGTTCTGAAGTTTACTACAAATATGATACGTTTAACGTTCTAGTGTTCTGTTCTGTTGGAATGTTACTGTTGAAGGATCTGTTGATAGAATAAAGACATCAATCTGTAAGTAACCTTTCTTGACGTTTTCTTGGAAGACTCGAGTTTCTCAGGCGCTTAAAATTGAGTCCGAAATCAGCTCTGGTTAGGGACTTTGAACCTTACTTAAAATCGCAGTCGATTTACTGGAGAAGTTTACGGTCCCCACGACCCCCCAAAAACTCCTCCGATGGTCACATTTGGAGGTCAAGGAAATGATGATCTTTGCGTACGATCACCTTTTCATCATCATGATAGACAGTGGAATACGTATCACAGAAGATACATGTGGAATAAGTATCACATAAGCTTATTACCATGACTTCCTGCAACATTTGCCCAGAAAAATGCACAGCAACCGACCTGACTTACTCAGAGATGGGTCTATCCTTTTGCACAATGCAAGACCACACATAGAGAAGGTAGTGACAGCTTTGCTGGAAAAGCACAGGTGTTACCTGACGCACCCTACTGCCCAGACATGAGTCCATCAGACTTTGACTTGTTCCCAACTTCCAAAAACCCATGCGTGGACAGCGATTTTCCCCCTGTGGCTCCTTTTTGCAGCAGTTACCCAGCACGTTGGACAGCTGAACAAAAGAGGAGACCTAACTGGAATTATGGACTTTCCAAAACGTTAGGGCACCGTCATTTAAATGCAAGGAAACGACATAGAAGGACTGTAGAGACATCACCCAAGACTCTTATAGTACACTGGCGTGCAGAAATTAAGGACGAGACGGTTTTTCGAATGTAACGTCGTGCAGAAGTGCTCCACATCGACTCAAATCATACCATAAGATCACCAAGATGTACGAATATGGGACAAGTGGGCAAAACCATCCAAACAAGGAATGCAAAGGATACAAAAACACTTTATTGAAAAGGTAGCTTCGAACACAACTGGGCAGAAGACAGAAACGTTCATGTGACAGGCGGCTGCCAAGAAAAATCCAGTCTTTAGTAGGGGATATGATCACCTCTGGCTGCGTTGCAGGATTTACAACGTCTGTCCATGCTGAGGACGAGGTTGTCAAGGTGCTGTTGAGGCATCGTGGCCCATTCCTCTTGTAGCGCCAATTGCAGCAGCGGAATCGTTGCTGGCGGCTAGTGACGTGCTGCCAAGCGTCTCCCAAGAAGGTACAACACGTGTTCGATTGCATTTAGGTCCGAAAACCTTGCGGCCAATCCATGCGTTGAATATCTTTACTCTCCAACAGCTCTGAGACAGCCACTGTACGATGAGGTGTAGCGTTGTCGTCCATGAAGAGTAACTCAAGAACCACAGCACCTCTAAACAGACGCACGTGAGGCAGGAGAACCTCGGTACAATAGCGGACACCAGTGACTGAAACTCCTTGGAAGATGTGGAGGTCAGTACTGCTACCAAGCATGATACCGCCCCAAACGAGAACTCCACCACCTCCAAACCGGTCCCTTTCGGTGATGTTGGAGGTGTGATTGCGTGTTCCCTGCTCTCTCCAGATGTGTATACGTCCAGAATCGCTCGTCAGACTGAATTGGCTCTCATCCGTAAAGAGAACTCGAACCTATTGCTCATGAGTCCAATTCTTGTGTTCCTGGCAACACAGAAACCGCCGTCTCCGATGAGCAGGCGTGAATGGCACACACCGTACTGGTCGTCGAGCAAAACGACCAACTTTGTGCAGCCTCCTGGCCACAGTAAAACGCGATAACGGACGTCCAGTTGTCTGTTGCATGTGTCTTGCGATTTCTACCGCTGTCTGCCGACTGTCTCTTTTCACATGTAGAGCAATATACCGGTCGTCCGCCGCCGTGGTTGCTCGAGGACGACCACTGCTAAACTCTCTGACAGCTGTTCCTATCGTTTGAAATGCTCTCCGAGCTCGTGAAACGATGCTGTGAGCAATCCCGAACTCCTCGGTCACACTAGTCACACTTCGACCTTCTTCCAACTTCCCAATGACGCGACCTCGGGTAAAGTTATCCAGATGTCGTCTACTGGATTGCCTGTTGGCCATATCACATGGTGGCAGCAACTCGACGTCGTTCAAACCGATGTACACCGTGCAATACCTTTCACCAAATTGCTGAGCGTATACCGCCTGCGTGCTTTATACCCTCCCGACACTCCCCTTCCCTACGTCATGCTGCATATATGCGCATGTTCTACCATACCGGACCCTAGTCTATCTCCTGAGTGGTCTTTCGGTCCGTTCTGCCTGCTCGTTCCCCTGTTATGCTAATTTCTCCTCTTAGTCTCTAATTTTTGTACACTAGTGTATGTATGAAAAAAATTGTATGCATTACATATGAAATAACGTATGTACTTTTCCTGTTTTAAAAAATGTTGTACTCTTGCACAGGTATTAAGCTCACTCAGAGGATGCCTTTTACATAACTTTGACATTTTCCATTTACGAGTCGTATCTGTTGGGCAGATAACAGTGTTAGCAAGTCTCATTTCCCCTGCTTTTGCTGTTGATGTTGTTTGGCTGATTCTTTATGGCAGGTCATGAAGGTAATTTACTTATAGTTTTTCCTACATACACATCTCAAAATAATTGATTCAGAACTCGAGGCTTTAATAAATCGTGGTATAGCAGGGCCAGAGAAAGAACTGTAAAGCGAAAGCAATGAGGTTGAGGTGCCAAAATCATCTGTTGAATAGAAGAATTTCAATTTAATTCCCAGATACGACACACGCTGTTCATAATCTCTAAACTGCAAGTAGAAAAATGCTTTGAAGTAGTCCTCAGTAGGGCTTACATCACCTAATTGCTATCATAAATGGCACTTTCTATTTTCACTTCTGATATGCTACCCACCAGATCGTTGAGAAGGCCTTTGTGCAAAATATGATTGTCGGAAAATTTCTACAGCGGAAACTTTCACACCGGTAAACTTCTACACTTTCTTCAACTACTAAGAAAACTACCACACCGTGGGAAACTACCGCACCAGAAAACTTCTACAACGGGTAAACTTCTACAATTTCTCATATAAGTTTTGCCAAAGTATAGGAATTTTCCTAGAGGCACAAAACGATATGTAGTTTTAACGCAAAAGGGTAATTGTAATTAGGAGGAGGAGGGGGGGTACAATGACCCAGCACCGCGACCTTAGGTCTATTTTGCATCCCCAGCCCTGATCTCGAAAGAGACTAGATGCACGAGCAAAAGCAAGAATGCTCTTGACTGGTACTAAAGGGAGATTACTTGGTCTCAAGTCATGAGTACCGTAAGTGCTCGAGCCTAAGTGCTGCAAAAATCACAAACACAAAGAAAATGCAAGGAAGACTCTTCTTCTAGATGACATCCTCTGCAGAGTGGACCCTCTTTCACCCCAATCAAATTAAGATACCTATTAAGATGACAATGTCCTGTAAGTAGACCAACAATCAGTTCAATATCCTTTTTTTTGGTAGTTTAAAGAACTCCTTTGCTATATGAGGCAAGGGTCCTTGATTAAGTTCCTTTGCCTGCCTCTGTCCTTTGGGAACATGCCAGAGGTCAAGTTCCTTAGTCCTCAGCAGCTTTTTTACGCTTTCCAACCGTATATGCTCCAGCTTTGTCCGTTTGTCCGCCCGTCTGTCCGTCCGCACGATAACTCGCGTAAAAATGGCTTGATTTCGATAAAATTTTAGTTTGTGGTAGGGAACCACCTGGGGACGAACCCAACTTAAAACGGGCGCAATGGGGTCTAAGGTCAGACACAGGAGCGGGATCCATTCCATTGCTGTTGTGCGTCATAACTTGCGTAAAAATGGTTCGATTTCCATCTAACTTTAGTATGGGGTGGGGGACCACCTGGAGACAAAGTATACTGAAAATGGGCGAAATGGGGTCAAAATTCAGGACATAGGAGCGGGATTCATTCCATTACCCATATGCATCATAACTTACGTAAAAATGCTTCGATTGCGACAAAACTTTATTATGTTGTTCCGGAGGTATAGTTAACCAGTTCTGTAGAATATCAACGAAATGGGGTCAAAGTTCAAGGCACAGAAGCAAGACTTATTCTGCAGCCATTACTCTCATAACTTACGTAAAAGTGCTTCTGTTGCGACAAAACTTCAGCATGTTATTCGGCAGATATGCTGAACCTGTTCTGTAGAATGTCATCGGAATGGGGTCAAAGGTCACGGCATAGGAGCGAGATTTATTCCACGGCCATTACCCTCATAACTTGAGTAATAACTTAAATAATGATTTCTGGTATGTTGGAAAGCGTATCATAATCAATGCATTGCAGGATTTTACTAACTTGTTAATTAGTCCTCTAGCTACACCAGAGAGGAGCCTTAATGCAGGCTCTGGACTATAAAAAGAACATAAAAGGGTATATAACGTCCTAATGGTACAAAGGAATACATTCTCTTATATGAGAAGGTGTAGAAGTTTACCTGTGCAGGAGTTTTCCCGTGTGAGAGTTTTCTGCGGTGTAGCAGTTTTCGTGGCAGCAGAAGGAAGTTCAGGAGTTTACCGGTGTGAGAGAATTTTCCGCAGTAGGAATTTACCAGAACCCCTAAAACATAGGTAGCTATCCCACGGCACGCGTACCACTACTGGCATACAAAACCATTTTAAAAGGTTCACGTGAGAACCCCGTAGATTAAAAAATTAACAGTAAAAAACTGTCAGACTAATAAACAGGGAAATGGCCTCAGCAGCTCATCCATATAAAACAAAGTAAATTGGCCATCTCTGTACATTGTTTAGAGCCACTCGTGTTGTCCATCTATTCCCTTTCTGCTGTAACACGTTCTCCTCCGTAAAGAATCTTCCAAGCAATGGTGCTGAGCCATTCTTCCACTAACAGTCCAACTCAAGCTTCAACTGCAGCACACTGCTCAGAACAACGTTTATCAAGTTTGCATGCCTGCCAGCTCGATGACGTACTGTCGTCATTTGCATTTTTTCATAGAGCTAGCACAATATTGCTTTGATACGTCACCACAGCGTTTCCTCTTCTTGCACATGTCTCTGAAAAAACTTTACAATCGATCGTCTGGTTTTGAACATATTCTTGAATTTGTATTTTTTACATTAATTTTATGGACATCATTTCATCTCTAGATAGCTCTATTTATCTTTCTACCTATAGATAGATAGATAGATATATGCGTTTGTTGTGAATGTAATTTTTTGATGTGAAACAAGAACGCCTTACATCAACACAGGAACAGTGTTCCCGGCCTTCTGATGAAAAACGACGGAAATTATTCTACATAAAACCATGTATGCCGATATAAAATCACGGCACGTGTGCCAATTGTGACATACGAAGGCATTTTAAATTGTGCGTGTAAATTAAAAAATTAACAATAAAAATTTTAGATAAATAAACCGACAAATGGCCTAAACAACTCATCGATAGAAAATTAGATTGGCCGACTTCTTCCATTTCACGCCACCACGTGTAGCGCCGATTAGATAAGCACACATTCCTCAGTTTGGTGTCGTACTGACATCGGTGTTTTGTTATCCTCCGTCGTAAAATATTCGTTTCTGTAGCTCTGGACTTGCCATCGTCGTCATTGTGTAACTGTTCCTAACTTAGCATTCCACTTCCTGAAAAAAGGGCTAAGGCGACATTGTCTTTCGAGAGTTTAATAGCGAAAGGTAATTAGACTTAGCTTTTGTGAGAGACATGATGAGCCGCATGAACAACTTCAGCCTGCGTTCAAAAGGAGGAAAGCCGCCCCCGGTGGCGCAGTGGTCTAAGCGATGGCCTCTGATCATTCGTCCGAACGGGGTCCGGGTTCGAATCCCGGTGAGGCATGGATGTTGTGTTTGTCTTACGGCACTGGCTCTCTCACTTCCCTGGAACCAGTAACCCTAAATTAGGGACGGGCGACTGCTTATAGCCCACTGTGTTGCTCACGGTGGTCGCTAAACCTCCAATTAAAAAAAAAAAAGGAGGAAATGAATGTTTTCCAGCTTTATTTAGCTGGGTCCAGGCTTTTTAAGCAAAATTTGCTCTTTTGGGAAATAATCTTTCTATGCATGAAATCTTCCATTTCCCTCAAATGCCAGTGGCGGAACTTGAACTGTTATGAGGGCCCGTTCGCAACCAGCAACGGGGTTTAGGTAACCACTGTTATCTTCTTCAATGAGGTTGTTCGGCGACAGATCACCACAAATGTTTGAAAAAATTAACCATCTCACATGTCACAGTCACTGGTGTGAATACGATTTCCTATGCCTTATAGTTTTCGAGGTATGGGGGATTGAAAATTAGGGATATGTTATGTGCATGCATGATTCATCATATAATGATGAAATAAAACATGGATAAGACCACAATCAATGCAATCTTTTATTCCAGACACCTCTAAAAATACGTACTATTACACATGACACACATTCTACAAAATACTTTTTGTTTTTCCTAGTAAACTATTCACGTACAGTTGTGTCATATGAGAGCTTCATTGCAATGTAATTTTCTAGAGACACTATGCATAAAGAGTTTAAGAGCTCTTCAGTCATGCTTTTTTATTTTCTTTTTATATAAAGAACAACTTTGAAAAAAAATCCTTTCTGCTTCACAGCTCGTGATGGGCATTGTCAAATAAAGCTTAAGCACAGTAGTAACATTGGAGAACATTTCAATTAGGTGTTGCAGACAAATAAGCTGAAGAATTTCTGCGTATTGCATTTTATTGGCGCGTTTTCTTCCGTGTTCTGGGATTTCCTGGTGTGCAAATGTTTTTTGAACTGGTAACATTCGTTTACTAATTTGTGGTCAACATCATCTTTTCAATACGATATTATAAGTTGAGTACTGTAATCATCAATTTCAGAATTGTTCATTAATTCTGAAAGAAACTTTAACCTTTTCGCAATCTGCTCATATGCGTCAATCCTCTTGTGTAACTGGATTATCTAGCAGCCATAGAGTTGATATAGAACTTTTATCCGATGTATCTGTTGTATGCCGTTAATTTTTCAACTTGTAAAAAGTCAAGGCATACAACAGATTCAATTAATGGTGCAAGCATAAGAATATGGTACGTATGTACAGCGAAAACATTTTGAACAATTGAAAGTTACTTTTATTTTAACGCGCTTGCCTATAATACTCCATTTTTAACACAATCGTCTATTTAAAAGACTACTTTTATCAATGGCTGTCTAAAAAATTAATTATATGATACACTTTCACTAACCTCTTTATTTTTCAGGTCCTTCGGGTTAGATTTGTTTTAACTTGTTCGTTAGAGTTGCTGCCGATCTTGTAATGCCATACAAATACAAAGACACTATAATTTAATTTTAACCATATGAACTGTATAGCAGTATTGAAAATTTGAGTTCGTACGGACTAATACGGACATCATTGCCGTTGCCGCCATTGACAACTGAAAACGAAACTGCGCACATGCGCGCGAGGACCGTTGCTACGCCGTAGTCTTCTGTTTCTGGACAAGCAAGACGCACTCTGTAGTCTGTTGAAAATAATACTATTATTTTGTATTAAATTACACTTTCATAATATCATTAGTATTATTATTTAAAAACACCTTCTCATACAGTAGACCCAAAATGTTAAGCAATGCGGAATAAAGTCGCTTCTATGGCCCTTCCGGGATTAGAGCACCTGAAGCTTAAGCTTCATTAGTTTCATAGTAAATCCGATCTTGTCAAATGCAAAACTTTTAAACAACGTAAGTAGTAAGTTTCCAGACTTTGAAAAACTACAGAAATTTTATTTTCGATTTGAAAAATTCTTCCTGAACCATATTTTCAGGCTAAATCATTGTTTATTTAAGATAAATGCGGATTGGACACGAATTTCAGGAATATCTGTGTAGGAGAATCGCTTTGTGCTCTGTGTCAGTCTATGGATAATAGAATGGGAAATGGGAATCATCACAATAGGTACTAATGTCTCCTTTAAGATAACAATAGGACAGCAGGGCCTACCAGTGACCCTGTGCACAAATCGAACGGCCTACTTCTACCTGCAGTTAGCTTCAGCTTCATTTATTAAGAGTATGCAAAAGTTTCAGCCGCCCCCGCTAGCGGGCGCTTTAGGGCCTAACCGGCAGGCGACCCGTGCTGTCAGTTCGTACATAAAACCAAGCATGGCTGTCGATAAAGTTCATTTGCGGCACTTTTTTTATTCATGTTTAATTTAGAGAAACGTGCAAGTGAAGCATACGGTTCAATATGTCAGGCGTATGACGATACGGTTATAAGTGAGCCGACATGTCGAGAATGGTTTGCCAGGTTTTAAGAAAGGTGATCTAAGCTTGGAAGATAAGTCACGTGCAGGTAGACAGCAGGAACTCACAGACGAGGAGCTGGAATCTCTGTTGCAAGATGATGCCACACAATCGACCACGCAACTGGCGAAACGTTTGAAAGTGGCTCGATCGACGGGGGTACGGCGTCTACAGGCTTTGGAGAAGATCCAAAAGATTGGTGAGTAGATTCCGCATACTTTAACGGAGTGAAATATTGGTCAAAGATTGGACATCTGCAATTCGTTGCTGAAGAGGTTTCAAGGGAAGAATTTCTTTTGTAAGGTTGTCACCGGGGATGAAAAATGGGTCTATTGCGACAACCCCGTACGCAACGGATCCTGGGTCGACCCAGGCTAGTCATTAAGATGCACTACTAGACAGGATATCCACGGGAAAAAGGTGCTGTTGTGTGTGTCGGGGGGGGATATGCACGAAGTGCTGTACTTCGAACTGTTGAAACCGGTAGAAACAATCACTGCACAACGATATGGCGATCAGAACAGTGCAATCGAGCAAAAACGCCATGGAAAGGTAAAGGACGCCGCCCAGTCATCCTGTTACACGACAATGCCAGACCACATGTCGATGCGACAACAAAATCAACCCTTGAACAGTTACACTGGGAGGTTTTAACGCACCCGGCTTACTCTCCGGACAATGCTCCCTCATCTGTTTCGCTCTATGCAACATTCCCTAGCGCAGCAGCGGTTCACCACAGTTTCAGAGGTGGAAAATTTCGTCACTGCGTTCTTCAGCTCAAAACCCGAGTCCTTCTATCACAGGAGCATTCATTTGTTACCTGAAAAAGGACAAAAGGTCATTGATGCTAACGTCCAATATTTCGTTGAATAAATGTGTACTGGTTTCCTGCTTGTTCCTGTCTTCTTTCTCCTTAAAACGGCGGAAATTTTTGCTACTCTAATAGAACAGCGTTCTTTCATCACTTTTCTGAAAACAAATAAAAATCAGTATTGAACGTATTTTGCTCCATCATTTCAAAGCAAACGTACGGCGTAGATAACAAGTTAGTAAAATCATGCAATGCATTGATTATGATACGCTTTCTAATGTACCAGAAATCATTACTCAAGTTATCACTCAAGTTGTGAGGATAATGGCTGTGGAATAAATCTCGATCTTGTGCCCTGAACTTTGATCCCATTTCGATGATATTCTACAGAACCGGTTCAGTATACTTCCGAAATAACATGATAAAGTTTTGTCGGAACAGAAGCATTTTTACGTAAGTTATGATGCATAAGGTCTATGGAATAGATTCCGCTCCTGTGCCCTAACCTTTGACCCCATTTCGCCCATTTTCAATAGAATTTGTTGACCCCATTTCGCCCATTTTCAATAGAATTTGTTGACCCAATTTCGCCCATCTTCAAGAGAATTTGTTGACCCCATTTCGCCCATTTAATAGGCAACATACTAACATTTCATCCAGATCGAAGAATTTTTACGTAAGTTATGACGCATAATGGCGATGGAAGTAATTCCGTTCCTATGTCCTGACCTTTGACCCCATTTCGCCCATTTTTAATAGGGTTTGTCCCCAGGTGGTCCCCTACTATATACTAAAATTTAATCGAAATCGAACCATTTTTACGTTAGTTATGACGCATAAGATCAGTGGAATGGATCCCGCTCCTATGTGTTAACCTTTGACCCCATTTCGTTCACGTTCAATAGGGCTCCTTCCCAGGTGATCCCCTTCCACATACTAAAAGTTCATCGAAATCAAATGATTTTTACGCGAGTTATCGTGCGGACGAACATACGCACACAAAGCGTGACGTAATGAGGCAGATTGGAATCGCGACCATCTGCTCGAAAAAGTGTGACGTCATTAAGCTTTAATAGGATCCACACACAACGCGTAACGTAGTGAGACAGATGGCGTGACCGCGCGCCAACATATGAAGCGCGAGATTGTGACGTCATAAGATCGTCCCCAGGTGATCCCTTGCCATATAATAAAATTTCATCGAAATCGAACCATTTTTGCGAATGTTATGACGCATAAAGGCAATGGAATGCATCCCGCTCCTATGTCCTGACCTTTGACCCCACTTCACCCATTTTCAACTGGGTTCATTTCCAGGTGGTCCCTTACAATATACTAAAATTTCATTGACATCGAACCATATTTACGCAAGTTATAACGCATAAGGGCAATGGAATGGACCCCGCTACTATGCCGTGACCTTAAACCCCACTTCACCCATTTTCAATAGGGGTCATTCCCAGGTGGTGCCCTACAATGTGCTAAAATTTCATCGACATCGAACAATATTTACGCAAGTTATGACGCATAAAGGCAATGGAATGGATCCCGCTCCTATGCCGTGACCTTTGACCCCACTTCACCCATTTTCAATAGGGGTCATTCCCAGGTGGTGCCCTACAATATGCTAAATTTCATCGACATCGAACAATATTTACGAAAGTTATGACGCATAAAGGCAATGGAATGGATCCCGCTCCTATGCCGTGACCTTTGACCCCATTTCGTCCATTTTTAATAGGGTTTGTCCCCAGGTGGTCTTCTACCACATACTAAAATTTCATCGAAATCGAATCATTTTTACGCGTTATCGTGCCGACAGACGGACTGACGGACTGACAAAGCTAGAGCATATACGTTTCTTCAGTTCAACACAATTTTATTAACAAGGTTGGGTTCAGGAGGCGAACATGGGCGTTCTGGTACATATATTGTACGGTAAAATATACAAACTCTAAAATTCTATGTACATTATATACAGCACGATGTATTGATTCACAAAGGAGCCTCGTGGTAAGAGGTGCAGGCATTTTGTACAAGAACAATAAGAGAGATTGTCGAAACATTTCGTCTCGAAGCATAAGTATATTATGGTGCTGACAAATAACAGAACGAGAATATTATAATGAAGCACTGTACAAAAGGAGAACTGTAGATGACAAAGTAAACAATGTGAAACCTAAGGCAAACGGAATTACGATGTCTTAGTACTGGTAGAAAAATTATAATCAAAGAGAAAACAAGTAAGACTATATACATTTGCACAGTATGGTGCATATTATATTCACATGTGTTAGAAGATATAAGCTGTATGTTGAAGTTTGATTCCGAAAACCAATGGTGAGCATGCACGTTGAACTGAAGTTCAACAGAGCTAGGAGCAACGAGGTTATAAACTACCGACAGTCAGTTGCAACGTCGCTATCATGCCGGCGAACCAGGAAGCGGCCGGAGACCAGATGGAACGGTAATGTTGTTCTCTCTGTTGGGCGACGGCCACAAGGTTCTCCAGACGAAGTCTTGAGAGGAGACGCTCCCGAAAGTGGCACAGTAGTTCCACAGAAGCTTGGTGGATGGTATAAGGAGATGGGATATCTCGGCAGCGCTGATGAAATACGTAAATGACATGTTTCACCAGGATGAAAATATATGAGCAGATGGGTGAAGCTTGACTGGCGGAGAGACCTGTAGGAGGAGTGTCTTATAGGCATCGAAAGGAAGATCAGTTGTGGCTGAACGTTGAGCAATGGAAAATGCAAGATGGAGTAGTGGAAGGAGGATGACACAATGTAGATAAACGTGAGAGACATCAGCTTCTTGAGCACAGAAGGGGCAAAGAGGTGAGTCAAGAATGGTCATGCGGTGGAGGATGGATGGAACGGGAAGACGGCGGTGGAGAAAAAGCCAGTGAGTGTTTATTTCAAGAGGAGCTGAAAGAGGAGAAAGGGTGGCAGACCAGACAGAGGTGAGAGAGGATTGGGAGACATCAGGGATGTGAAGGGGAGAAGGAGAGTGGGATTTTAAAAGTAACCGATAGAGAACTGAGGTTGAAAGAGAGGAAAGTGGAAGTGTAGATCTGCCGACTGAAAGAAAGAAAGGAAGGGGGAGGGAGGCTTCAACCTACGGTTGGAAAGCGTAAAAAATAACACTTTTCTCTTTAAGGTAATAACTTCTTAGACGAAATAAATCTGAAATAAAATTAGGTATTATTATTCATAAGTATCGAAATAATTATCCGTTTGTTCCAAAAATTACAGTCGAAAAGAATACGAGAAGGTGGGCCACATGTCACGAGTGGTCCCCAAGACATATCCTGGTGTGTCCTGACCACTGCATTATAATCGCAGGGTACCAATTGCAAGCGTGAAACGTTTGTATGCGGATATTTTATAACAAACGTTTGTATGTGGACATTTAATTACAAACGTTTGTATGTGGACATTTGATAACAAACGTTTGTATGTGGACATTTAATATATGTGGACTACGTCTAACTCTGATGTTTCAACGTGTGGACTACGTCTAACACTAGTGTTTCAACGTGTGGACTACGTCTCACTCTAGTGTTTTTCTACGTCTAACTGAAAGGTTAGAATTTCTTCATTTGGTTTCGTCATAATAACGATCGCTGCTGTAATTCCACCAAAGGAAAAAAGATAAACAACCTTTTACGCGCTATAGAGGAATGAATCATTTTCTTTAATAGTTTGTCTTCCTTCCAGATTCACCAATGAATTTCGTTCGAGGATACTGTGACACCACGAGCAAGCTAAAAAAGATGTTAAAAGTTGTATCTACTGACGCATGATTACACTCTTTAATGAGAACGGAGATGAACAGCCATTCAGCGTTCGTGAATTCCGGATGGACCACATCCTCATTCGCTTTCCAACTCTTAGAAATGTTTTTTAATAGACATGAGACTCATGTTAGGCGAATACCTGGCTCTTCTATTTTCAGTTAAAACGTTTACCGGTTCAATAATTCTATGTATTTAGAAGAGAAGTTAGCAGTCTTTCCGCCCTCTAGACAATGAATGACTTGAAATCCCAGATTAATTTAGTTTCGTCATATGGCGAAATGTGTTTTTAATTTCAAGAAATGATTCGGGGACACGTTGTATGTTGATGATGACATGAATAGTCACAGGTTGACCTTGAAAATACTTCCTAACCTGTTCTTGGTATGAAAAGATAAATAGATAACAATATTTCCTTTCTCTCTCATTTGACACAGCAACACCGAAGCTTTAGTAACATCAATTTGGAAATCAGACAGCGGTAAGTGGACCTTTCATTGTTCAAAGAATCATAAAACGTTCTTAAAACGATAAGAGTTGCCTACATTTTCTTAGCCTTATGCTTCTTTAATAGTTGAAGTGGGGTCAATCAGAAAGCGAATATAGTACAAGAGTCTCTTCTAGTTCCCTGGTTATTTGTATTGTGATAACTTTAAGGTATGCTTTTTTTGAACAAACTTCCAAAAAGTTTAGCCAGACACATTTCAGTCAATGAAAAAAAAATCTTTTAGGCATTCAGAAATCGCCTCCGAGTGCATAATGCTAACAAAGTTTAATGGAACTCACTTATGGAAACGAACTGTGACTACGAACATACAAAGCTTAACGGATCTCACTCATAGAAACGAACATAGAATTGTGTATTTTTGAAAATCTGATATTCAGATTTTAACATATAATTGTAAAAAGCGTGTAAATGAGTTACGCATAACCGAATTTAAGGAGCGATAGAAACTATAATATATTAAAATATCGGGACTAACGCAGAATTACGCGTAAAAATGAAAAATGTATGACTGAGAAACGAATGAACGACGTTCCACTGCACAGTGGAGGATCCTGTCAGGGACTTTAGCCAAGGGGATCACTGAGAAACGTATAACTAGGTTCTATTGGTACAGTGGAGGCTCCTGTTAGCGACGTAACCATTTGTTATTTCATGAAGTTATACTCCCAAATATTACTACAATAAAATAAACTAATTCCTGATCTTTATGATTCACTTTTCAAGCTTTCTGCTACCAATGGGAAATTGAAGTGTGAAGTTCAAAATTCAGATCGGACGATTGGTATGAACTTTAAACAGATGTACAAAATGATTTCGCTCACTTTCAAAGATTTTTTTTCTAAATAGTTTGTGTGATTTAAAAATTTTGCCGAATAACACGACTTCGACAAACTTAAAAAGTACGAATATTTTTAAGATAAACGGGAAAATTTAGGAACCGAAATTGACAGTTCAGTTTGTCTGTATATGAAGAAAAGATTTCGCTTTGTTTTTATACATTTCGAGAAGAGCGAGAGACATAGTAGAATGCCGCATGCAATTTCTTTAATTCTTTTTTATTTTCTTTAGCTCTTATAACGAAGTAAATTTCTCCGTCATTTCTGTCCACGCCAGGATTCGAACCCGGATCCCCTCATTCCGGAATAAGTCACTCTACCAATTGAGCTACGCGGACGTTTCTTCTGACTACTATCTGCCTTTATGTCGTGTGCGTCCTGCTGGCAGGTACGTCACATCTCCCCTTCCCCCTGACAGAGGGCCGGGGGCATGGCCCACGGGTCAGCCGTGACCATGAATCGTTGCAGGCAGCTATCCACTGTAGAACGTGCACTTGAGAACTCCCAGTCATTTTTTCCCGAAGCGCTGCAGAAGGGATTATTTGATTTTTCCTATCTCGTGGTGTGGAAATAACATCACACCATTGCGAGATTTTGAACGGTCGGGTCATCCGGATAGTTCGGGCGCCATTATAACGAAGTAAATTTCTCCGTCATTTCTGGTCTACGCCGAGATTCGAACCCGAGTCCGCTTATTCCGGAACAAGTCGCTCTACCAACTGAGCTACGCAGACGTTTCTTCTGACTACTATCTGCCTTTATGTCGTGTGCGTCCTGCTGGCAGGTACGTCACACTCTTATTTCTGCATTTGTCTTACAAGAGATTTCTTTCGATATGTTGTTACTTTTCCAGCATTAAAGGTTTGACATTTTGGAAAGCTGAGCTTCTTTCATGTTGCTTTTATATCGCTAGGCTTTGTATAAGCTATGGTATTATTATTTTTTTTTCATTTTTATGTCATTGTGTATGTGTGTGTGTGTCTGTGTTGCTATGTTAACATACCGTACTGTTAATTTTGTCCTTATGTGGTATGCATGAAGAATATGACAGCTGATTTTACTAAAAATTGCCATACGAGATTTTTTTTTGCTGCTTAGATTTCAACAAATTTTTAGTGAGATTTTTTGATACAAACACATTTTTCGCTTATATCAAAATTTCATTATCAGCAGTTGATGTTTCATTTTTAGGCTTCGATATTTCATCCACTCGACTGAAACGCAAAATAAGATCCTGTAAGTTAAGAATTTTGCAATACTCGTCTCCATAAATATAGTACGAAAAGTATATCTATTTTACTGAAGGTGATGCACAACGGTGATTTAACATATAAATTACTTTGTTCAATATTCGATTGAATCTAATGACAGTTTCCCCCTTTTTTCTTTAAAAAGGTCCAATGCGAAAACAAATTCCAATTTTCCAGCAGCACTGGAGAACACGTTAAGTTTTACTTAAACCAGGAAATTCTTAGTTTGAATTGTGGTCCCTGGAAAGGTACAATATTTAAATTATATTTATCCGTGCCACTCAATAATAAAATATCTAAATCATGTTGCATAGAAGTTAAAAACGAAATTATATATCTAGGAAGCAGTGAAATAACAATACTTTGTGCCACTGTAAAAAAATCATCCACATTCTTTATGATGAATTTATAAAAAATATAAAACCTGATTAAGTAGTATTTTAAAATGCCTTTCTGAATATCGTACTGCAGGATTTTGAAATTATTTAGAAGTACATATAAATCAATGCCTATATTACCATAAAACTCTATTTTATTCAAATAATCTTTCATTTCACCATAACAGGGGAAACAGATAAGTGATTGATAACTTCCAACAATTTTATGATTTTAAAAAATCAGGTGCGGTATATTGCTAGCCTACCACTCTTGAGAGGGCAGATCCATCACGAAAGCGACCTGGAAATAAATAACAAACGGCGTATGGGAAAGAAATCTCGACAAAGTGAGCATTGAAAGTTAGACTGGTGCACATATGCCATGGGAATAAATAAAAAACTGAATGAATTGGTCAAATAAATAAATAAGTATAAATTGTACGTGATGTCTGTAAGTGAAGATAAAATGAGAAAAGTGTATGGAATAGGAGGAAAGAATGGTGTGGTGAGTGTGTGGTCTGGAATACTGGTTTATGAAAACGAGATTGTTGGTGTACATGTGATTTTAAGTGACGTGATGAATAAGAATTGATTCACTATACTTGAGAGAATTTTTCGTGTGCTGTTGAAAGTGAAGCTTCTGAGAAGAATCATTATCGTAGATTATTACAGTATCTATTAATTTTCAACCTTCTGATAAAAAAGATGGTTTCTGAAAAGAAATAAAAATTGCTTTGCAAATATTCTAGCAGGAGATTTCGATACTAAAATAAGAGTTCACAATAAGATATCTAGAATGTTCTGGGTAAGTCCTGCGATCTACGTGTGAAAAGTAATGATGAAAGATTAACTGAAATTTTCCTTGAGAGTGTGGATTGTCTTTATCACAATACGTTTTACAACGACAAGTATATCCACAGATTTATATGGAAGAATATAATTCTGAGGCAGAGAAGTGTTATAGATTTTGTTGTTTACGATCAGTGCCTGAAATATTTGGTTGTTGACACCCATGTGGTGAGCGGTGCAGGTGTTTGGTCTAATCATTTATTGTTAGTGTCGTGAGTGAAACTGAATATTGGTTGAAGTGAGAGGGAATATGCCTCTGGGGAAAGGAATAAAGATTGAAAGGCTTCCTGAATTACGTTAATATTTTACTGAATTGTTCAGTGAAGGACTGAATCAAAAGAATGCATGTGAGATTGATGTAGAAAAGAAGTCGACATATTTTGAGGACTGTACTCTCACTGTCGCTGAAAAGGTTTACTAAATTACAGGAGTGAGTAGCATTAAAGTTGGTGCTTGCTAGCACAGTGAGATTAAAGAAGCTGTAAAGAAAAATATGAAACATATCTGGGAAGGTAGCAAAACAGAATTATTGCGGTAACGGGCGTTAAGCTGCAAAACTCTTTTGTTAGAGTAAGAAAATGTGTAAGAAATATAAGCTGGACAGGGGAAATAGGTATTTTGAAAAATTAATCTGTTTAGAATTTAGCAGGTCATACAAAGAGCTGAAGAAATGAATGTTTAAGAGTAGGATCGGGGGAATTTTATGGGAGAATAAGGAGCTAAGTGAAACATAACGTGGATAGTTATTTATTTATTTATATTATTGAAGGTTTAACGACCACCGTGAGCAACTCAATAGGCTATAAGCAGTCGCCGGTCCCTAATTTAGAGTCACTGGTTCCAGGGAAGGGAGAGAACCAGTGCCGTAAGACAAACACAACATCCATGTCTCACCGGGTTTCGAATCCAGACCCCTTTCGGACGAATGATCAGAGGCCATCGCTTAGACTATTGCGCCACCTGGGCGGCGATAACGTGAATACCTCTGTGAGTTATTAGAACATGAAATTAAAGGTGACTTCGGGATAGAAGGAGATGATTTCAAAGAGGGAAAAGCAAGAACAGCAGAGGTCAAAAGAAGTGGTTTGTAAAGTTATAAAATTAGCTCAAAATGGTACAGCCGCATTAGTTGATAGATTACAGCTGATATGTTAAAATACGATGGTAACTCTGTCATTGGCTGCTGAACTAAATGTTGTTTTGGAAGTTAGATAATGTTCTTCATCATATAACCTTTTGCTGGAACCAACATCTTCCTACTTCGGAGCGGCTGTTCTTCTAGCTGATTTATGTTAGTAAACTTATCGCTACTATATTGTTAATTTGACTCATGCTTCATCTCAGTAGTAAGTCATTTACTTTATGTGCGTTACAACATTTTCCCTTGAGGAAGGGCTGAGGAGACACGAAATCGCAGGTTTCGGGTCAGCCAACAACCATGCTCGAAGACCCATCTCATAGTAGAAGAATTCATTTTATCAATTCTTCTACAGTTTTATGTTGTGTGGAAGACTCATCACCCACGTTTTTTAAAAGTAACAACCAGAAGATTCACTTTCGTTGAGATGCCAATATAACACCAGCCATTTGCTGGTGGTGAATTTCGAACGAACGTTTTCCTACTCCGGAGCGGTTGTTCTCCCAGATGAGCTATACCGGCAAACTTATCACTGCTTCATTGCCAGTTTGCCTCATGTGTCACCTCGGTTGTACGTTGTCTACGTCATGTCACGTAATACGTTACAATTGGAGGGATGCATTTAAAAGAGAAGGAATGATCACGGAGTATATAAGAATTATCGTGGCATTAGTCTGTTTAGTATGCCAGTGGAAAGCTTTCTAAAAGTTATTACCGATAAATGACGAAGGTGTGAAATTTACATACTGGTTTTATGTCTGGGGAGTGCTGCAGTAACCAGATTTTTAGCATTGTACATGGTGATTTAAAAATGTCTATCAGTTGATAAAGAAAGATTTTGTTGCCTTTATAGATTTGGAAATAGCCTGTCACTGAGGAAAATAGGTGCTTCTCTGGAAAGTCTTGGGTAATTATGGTATAACTAGAAATCTGCTTGAATGTTTGAAGGTAATGCATACTGATAATACGTTATGTTGTAACGTATACTCTAGATTCCCTTTCCTTTTGATTTTTACTATCTCTGGTTATTTTATTTTACTATGTAAATTGTCTTCTTACTGAACAAGATATTATTTCACCCGCTGAATGAGATCTGGCAATGAGTGTAAGTCATGACGTGGTGGTAGCCAGTATAAATAGGCGCGTTCAACGATACCTAGAGAGAGCTTTTTTGTTGATGTGCGTAGGGAGAGCTGTTGTTGTACGAAGTGAGCTGTGGTTTATGTGTCAGAAAGCTGTTGTTGTATAAAGAGATCTTCGTTTATGTGAGAGCCAGAAGTTTCACTAATAAAGAATTTGTTGTAAGTACGTTTTTCTCAGTTCATAGTTTTGTCAGATCTCTGTCTGGCTGTTAGGTTTATTTCATTAGTTGATTATTATTAACAACCAGCATAAGACTTTATTCATCTTAATTACTACTACAACATTACTAGCAGTTAAAAAGCTTGTTCATTATTATTACTACACTACTAGCAGGAAAGTTTATTCATGATATAATTAACAAACAACAAGCATTAGAAGAAGCATTAGCTTAGAAGAAGCTGAATTCATTATAATTCAGTAGCAGAAGCGTTATATTCATTATAATTAGCTTAGTAAAAGTTATATTCATTATAATGTATATATGTGAATGGTGCTGTATTAAAATGGTTTTCCTTTGGTCCAATAGTAGGATAAATATGTGCCTGTTCAATGTTTTTTATGGGTCTATGCATGCGTAATTCTATTACAAACAGTACTGGATTTTTTCATGAAATTTTTGTATGTGCAGGTTGTTGTATGCTTATAACATAATCCTGTTGGCTGAGCGCAATATTAAGTTGAGCAGTATGTACGTAGTCCGAAATTAAATGAGATTGTATGGAATTCAAACTTAGTACAAATATAAGGAAGATCAAGGTTATTGTTTTTGACTGAAGAACTGTTAGTACCAAATGCAAAATCAGTGTGTCATATAGATTTAGATCAGGTGAATGAAATTGTTTACTGATGAAGCATGTTTAACAGAAGAAACAGATGGTGAAGTTAGTAGGCAAATGAAATCAGCTTTGAAAGCAGTAGTTGGTTTACGAGATTTTCACGGGACTAATAATTTGTTGAAAGGTCCGTAATCACTGTGCATGAAAGTACAATTATTCTTATTCCGATGTAGATTAGTGAAAACTAGTTCCTTCAGAAGAGACATAGGATTGGTTTGTTTGTTGGAAAGATGCGCTACTTACGGAGACTTTGCGTCAAGTACCTCCTCCTGTCACGCCCGAAACGAAGATGAGTTGCAGAAGTACAATGTGAAGCAAAATGTTGCGAGAGAGTTGGAAATGCATATTATAGGTGATTTGGCCATGCTGAAAGGATGAGTGACGGCGTACTAACTAAGAAAATATATTCAGCCTGGGTGATAGGAAAGAAATGTAGAGGGAGGCTGAGGATACCGTGGGAAGACCGTTTTCAGGAAGCTTGCAAGTGAGAAAAGTAATGAGTATGAAGAACAAAAGGTCTTGCGTGAGACGTGCAATATGTCAGTGAAGATCGAATTGTGCGTCAACTGAGACGTAAATGGATTTGTTTGGGGTATCAACAATAAGTAAATCCTAACATCATCAGCAGCTTTGATTTGCAGATGATCCTGCGTTGAGAAGCTATTCTGTGAAAAACAGAGGGTAGTTTAGTGGGGTCTGGTTCACTTCGTCTACGCCACTTCGTCGACAACTCATTTCGTCGACCCTATACAGTATATGCAAATAGTCGATTCCTAAAAAACCGCAAAAAGGTTCAGAACCACCAAATTTGGTATACTATCTCACGGTACTGTAACTTAGACCGTACACGGTTTTTGGAAGAGGTCGGGGCCCGGGGTCAAGGGGACCTCATATAGCATTTTCGTAAAATCTACAGTTTTCAGTTTAGAACTCCTAGAATTCGTATACTATCTCATGGTACTCTAACTTAGACGGTACACGGTTTTTGGAAGGGGTCGGGGCCCGGGGCCAAGGGGGCCCCATATAACATTTTCGTAAAATCTACAGTTTTCAATTTAGAACCACCAAATTTGGTATACTATCTCATGGTATTCTAACTTAGCTCGAAGATATGGTATTAGAGTGCAGAATTGTGTTGCAGTTCTTAAGTAAAAAATGGAATTTTTTGAGAAAATTTTGTATGGCGCCTTCTTTACCCAGGCCCCTTCCAAAAACCGTGTACGGTCTAAGTTGGAGTACCATGACATAGTATACCAAATTTTGGTGGTTCTAAATTGTAAACTGTAGATTTTACGAAAATTTTGTATGGGGCCCCCTTGACCCCGGGCCCCTTCTCCTTCCTTAACAATGAGATACTATACCAAATTTGGTGGTTCTAAATTGAAAACTGTAGATTTTACGAAAATTTTGAGGAATCGACTGTTTGCATATACAGTGTCGACGAAATGTACCTGTTGACGAAATGAGTTGTCGACGAAGTGGCGTCGACGAAATATGTTTTCGACGAAGTGATTGTGGACGAAGTGATTTTCGACAAAATGAACGAGACCGAGCTTAGTGATATGTACTCAAATGTAAGGATGTATGCATGCACCTAATTATCTTTCTATCTGTTCATTTTTACAGATAAAAGTCTAAAAGGTACAGCCAATAGCCTGCTTCCCAAAACCGAATTTCACAAAAATGAAATCTTCTGCTTGCAAACGATGAAAATCTTGCATCACCAAATTGAGAATGCTGCTTTTTAAAGCCAAAACATTCTGCTTTAAAAACCAGGACACGCTACTTTACAAATAGCCAAAAATGCTGTTTCAGAAATTTGAAGAGCTTTCTTGTCAAACCTGAGAATTTGGCTCTGCAAATTTGATGTTGTCGCTTCTCACACCCGAAAATACTGCTTCGCAGAGCTGGATATGATGCTTATCAAAGCCAACAGACTGCTTTACAATACTTAAAATGTTGTTCCACAAAACTTAAAACTATCTCTTTTTAAAGCCGATAGCGCCGCTTTATAATGCGGAATATTATGGAAGCTAAAACGCTGCTTGACAAAGCCTAAATCTGAGCATCATGAAGTGGAAAACTTTGCTTGTCAAATCCGAAATTACCTCCTTGTCAAAGTAGAAATGTTCAATCACAGCAGGATATGCCGCTTCACAAAGAGGACGAACGCAGCTTTTAGCTATGGTCTCCATTGGAAACTTAGATTCTTCCTTTGCTTTCAGCCAAAACTGAATTACATTTATCGCATGAACTCCGATTTCAGTCTAAGATCTGAAGATAATCTTCAGCTCTAAAATCTGAAGATAATCCGAAATTCTCTTTTCTAAAATCAGTAGAGAATCAAGATTGAGCTGTTACTGTTTAATTTTTTAATCATTTCTTCTTCTGACGGGTCGTACTCATATAAATTTGAGGAAGAACTTCCATGTGTTCATAAATAGGTACTAATAAGGGTAGGTTTTACGGATTTGTCAAGTCCTTTAGACGGAGATGGTGACGTCAGAACAAAAGAATTATTAAAAAAAAGACGTAAGAAAAATCAGAATTATTTTCTTTCCCCACTCCACAAACCTTCGTTTCAATTAAAGGCATCCATTTCATTGTACAGCTTAAAGACATTAGTTAAAGTTTATTAAGTACCCAAATTTAATCGATTTAGAAGTTAAAATTCTCAGTTAAATAATTTTTCCAGCATTTTGAGTTGAGTACTTTACCAAATTATTATTTGGCTAAGTCAGGCTTCAGCTGTTAATATCTTTGCCAGTAACTTTAAATATGACCATAAGCAAACTACCAGTTCTCTAACTTATGTGTTTCAGATTCAGCTGGGAAAAGATGCCTTCTATGGAAGTCCCTTTAATCCTCGGATTGGAAATTTTTGCGGTCCACATGGCAAATTTTTATCTGAAAGAATTCTTGGAAGAAAAGTTCTAGTACCCTTTTATTGTTTTAAATTATATATAATTAGGCTAACTATTACTTGAAGAAAAGTGGGCTGTCGAGAAAAAAATATTTTACGCAGTATATACACTGATGAGCAATTGAATTAGAGATACCTGTCTAGTAACGTGTAGCACCACCTTTCGCCCTGATGACGGCGGCGATTCGCCTCGGCATGGACTCGACAAGACACCAGAAGCGTTGGGAAGCCATACGGATCCAGGACCCCTGAACAAGCTTCCACAGTTCACGAAGATTTGATAGAGGGGGGTCAGAACCTCGAACATCTCTCTCGTTGGCATCCCAGATGTGCTCGATGGGATTTAGGTCAGGTGACCTAGCTGGCCAAGGAAGCGAAGCCACGTCGGTGGAGTGTTCATCGAACCATTCGCATACAATTCGGGAGCGATGGCACGGTGCATTGTCTTGTTGCAGAATGACGTCCCCAGTAGGATGTTGAAGACGCACAAACGGGAGCAAATGTTCGTCCAGGATATCCCGGTAACGTTGACATGAGAGGGACAATGTCACACGTACCAGGGGTCCCATTTCAGTCTACGTAAACAGTCCCTAGACGAGAATGTCACCCCCACCAGCTTGAAGAGTACCCTGCTGGCAAGAAGAGTTCATCGCTTCATGTGGTTTGCGCCGTACTCGTATCCTGCCATCCGCATGTACCAACGTGAATCTCGACTCATCAGTCTAGGCAACATTTTCCCACATGCCTAGGGTCCAGTGGTGATGCTCCCGCGCCCATGCTAATCTTTGCACCCTGTGATGTGCGGTCAGCAGCGGTACCCTCGTGGGACGATGGCTTCTGTACTCCATAGCGAAGAAATGGTTCTGGATGGTGTGGCTGCTTACACGTTCTTGTGCACCAGCGTTAAATTGCCGAGTGATTTCTTGCACTATTGCCCGTCTATCCGCTGTTACAATGCGAGCTAGCCAACGATGATTCCGCTCATCCACACACTGTTGTCCACGGCAGTTGGCCCTTGCAGGGATGGTTTTACCGGATTCGATGAACTCACGGTGCACCCGTGACACAGTGGTTCGTTAAAATCCCAGTGCCTGCACTACTTTCGAGATAAATTGACCCATTCGTCGGGTTCCGACAATTTGCCCACGATCAAATGCGCTTAGATCCTTCGTCTTACCCATATTGCGTCCGACTCTTACTGATTCCCGTCGCATCACTCCTTATATTGTCGGATCGCTTAATACGTCATGTTTTTTCCGTTTACAGGGCCGCCCATAGCGCCACATTTGCATAACGCCAGATGTCTCTAATTCAATTGATCTTCAGTGTACACTACAGAAGAAACATAGAAGTCGTTTGTGTGCTGGAGAATTGCGTTACTTACGGGGGTTTTGTGGCAAGACACTTTCCGATTGTGTGAGGAATGAAGATGGAATTGCAGTTGTATGATGTGAAGCAAAATGTTGTTAGCAAGGTGGAGACTAATATGCTTCGGTGGATTGGCCATGCTAAAAGAAAGAATGATGAGATGCTAACTAAGAAAATATTTTTAGCCCAAGTTACAGGAAGGAAAGGCAGAGGAAGGCCATGGAAGTCATGGGAGGATCAAATTCAGGAGTGTCTGCATGAGAAAAAGATTATGAGTATGAAGTATAGAAGATCTTGGGTACGGTGTGTGATGGATGTCAGTGAAGCCCGAGTTGTACGTCAAGATTGCTGTAAATGAAGAAGTTTGACACGGCAACAGTAAATAAAAATTATCTGGTAGTTTGTATTTCTTTTTGGAGCTAACCTCTGAATCTCAGAGAACAGCTTAGTGATATGTTTTTATGTATGTATGTCATCATCATCATCATTGTCAACCATTATCAATCCACTGCTGGACGAAGGTCTCCCCAAGTTTCCTCCACAACGGTCTGTCTTGTGCCAGTCTCCTCCATGTCACCCCTGCATACTTTCGAATTTCATCCACCCATCTCCCATGTGGTCTTCTTCTGGGTCTTTTCCTGTCCCTTGGAATCCAATCTAAAATTTCGGCTGTCCATCGATGATCTGTCCTTCTGGCAGTATGTCCAGCCCATTGCCATTTCAGGGATTTAACTCTAATCATGATGTCTTCCACTCTTGTCATTTTTCGGATCCACGAGTTCCTCTTCTTATCTCTCCTGGTTACACCAAGCATGCACCTCTCCATGCTCCTTTGAGTTGTCTGCAGCCTTTGTATGTCTCTTTTAGTTAAGGTCCACGTCTCTGCACCATACGTAAGCACTGGAAGGATGCATTGATCAAACACTTTTCTTTTAAGACATAATGGCATATTGCTCTTGAAAATTATGCTGTTTCTTCCAAAAGCTCTCCAGGCAAGTTTTGTACGCCGATTAATTTCTTCACCAATGTGACCCTCACTTGATATCTGCTGTCCAAGATAAACGTACATGTCTGTTATCTCCAGCTTTTCTCCATCAATCGATAAATCTTCATTTCTTGTAAAAGCATTGAACATCACTTTTGTCTTCTGAAAGTTCATTTTTAATCCCACTTCTTTACTCTTGTCAGCAAGTTCCTGGATCATACTCTGCAGCTCTGATGGGCTAGTTGCAAAAATGACTACGTCATCAGCAAAACGAAGGTGGGTTAGATAATCTCCATTAATCTCTATCGTCTTGTTTTCCGAGCTCAGCGACTGAAAAACACCCTCCAATGTGGCATTAAAGAGCTTCGGAGATATGGTGTCACCTTGTCTCACTCCCTTTCCAATTTTTACGTGTGTTGTATTTTCAAACAGCCTAATCTTTGCACTTGCATTTTCATAGATGTTATTAATAATATTAATGTATGCATCTTCAATACCGCAGGTTTTCAGAGCCATTGTAACTGCTGATGGTTTCACCGAATCAAAGGCTTTTTCATAATCGATAAAAGCCATGCACAATGGAAGTTCATATTCCCTCGCTCTTTCAATTAGTTCTCTCAGCACGTGGATATGATCTATTGTGCTGTAGCCACTCCTGAATCCAGCTTGTTCTCTCGGTTGAGCCATGTCCAGTGTTACCTTCAAACGGCGTGAAAGAACTTTAGTGAAGATTTTATAAACTACTGATAGGAGGCTGATAGGCCTGTAGTTTCCGAGATCCTCAATGTCACCTTTCTTATGTAGCAGAATCATTGTAGCGGTGTTCCAATCCTCAGGAATCTTTCCTTCATTAAGGCATCGAGTGAAAATTTGGGCGAGTACTGTTTCAATTTCTCCACTTGCTTCTTGTATGATGTCTACAGTAATTCCATCTTCTCCTGGAGCTTTTCCTCGCTTCATGTTCTTGATTGCATGTGCAACTTCTGCTGGAAGGACTGGAGGAACTCTGGTACTGGTATCTTTCATGATGTCTGGAGTGCATATATCATCCCTTTCATATAATTTGGAGTAGAAATCTTTCACTCTTGTCAAAATTTCGCCTCTATTTCTTGTTACAGAACCATCTTCTTTTCTCAGTGCCATAATCTGTTTTCTTCCCTTACTGAGATGTCCCTTTGCTATCTTTAGGCTTTGGTTGTTTTCAATTGCTTTCCTCACTAGTTCACAGTTGAATTTCCTTACGTCTTCAGTGATACTTTTTCTTACTGTCTTGCATAGCTCTACATATTCCACTTTGGAAGTCACATCTTCTTTAGTTGTCCTCATCTCTCTTCTTTTTTGCATCAACATTTTGGTTTTTCCTGATAATTTGTTCACATGCAACTTGTTCTTAGACCCAGCTAATTTTGTTGCTGTTTCCATAAGAGCTTTGGTTACTTTTCTGTTAACTTCAGAGATGTCCACTTCTTCCTATGTTAGGCCTTCTAAAGCAGAGAACCTGTTCTTCAGTTCCAACTTGAAGGTATTATGGTGTTTTTTAAGGTTGGTTATGTCAATAGATTTTGTTTGTCTTATGAGCTTGCCGCGTTCAAGTTTAGTGTTGAGGTGCATCTTACATCTCACCAATCTATGGTCACTACCTGTGTTGAACTTGTTTAGCACACTGCAGTCTTCTATGACGAATTTTTTGTTACACATAATAAAATCAATTTCACTTGTCGTCCCATTTGGATGTCTCCATGTCCATTTCCTGTGTGGCTTTTTCTTGAAGAAGGAGTTCAAGATGAAAAACCCTTCTGCCTCTGCAAACTCAACGAGAGTATTTCCACGCTGGTTTCTGTTGCCATGACCGAATTTACCTACTGAAGTTTCATTCTGTTGCCGTTGCCCTATTTTTGCATTGAAATCTCCCATAATTATTTTCAAGTGCTGCTTACCTTTATTATTTAGATGACAAATTTCCTCATAAAATTCTTCAATTTCTTCTTCAGGATGACTTGTGGTGGGTGCATAAGTTTGAATAATCTGAGCCTGGTATCTTTTCGATAGTTGGATAACAAGTCGTGCAGCTCTGTCAGAGGAACTTTCAACTTCTACAACTTTATCCTTCAGTTTCTTGTTTATTATAAATCCAACACCACTAGTTCTGCCAGTATCTGTCCCACGATAGTAGAAGAGATGTCCACTTTTCAGTTCGATGAGATCTTCTCCTTTTCTCCTTACCTCACTTAGCCCCACGATGTCCCACTTGATCCTTTGTAGTTCCTCTTCCAATTCAAGAAGCCTTGAATCAGAAGATAGGGAGCGTCCATTGTAAGTAGCCAAGGTCAGCATCAGATGGCAGCCTAGTCCGGTCCTCCGGGGATTCTTAGCACCCTCTGCCTTCATGTCGCACTGGCCGCTGCCTTGGCCAGGTACATTCCAGCTGCCGGAGACTGAGGGCCAAGATTTAAGTTGTGGAATAATTTTGGAGGGGTTTGGCCATAACTCACCACGCTGGCCAAGCGGGTTGGTGAGTGTGGGATAGAATTTCCTCTAATCCCGATGGTATAGTTATACCGCTATGGGCGGTCGTCAGAGCCCCTTTAGTGGGAACAGGATGCACCACGAGAAGGCGGGGTTGACATTTGTCAAGGAGAGGCTGTGATGTTACGCATCACCTGACCTTTCATCCCATGTATGTATGTATGTATGTATGTATGTATGTATGCATGTATAAATTAAATCTTTCTTTTTTTTTCTGAAACTTACTCTTTTTATGAGATACAAGACCAAATCCTACCTTTTAAATTAAAACAACAAAAAAGTTGTCGTTTGGAATTAAAATATTTTTTCAGGCAGGCAAAAATTTACCATGTACCATGGACCGCAAATATTTCCAGTTTGTGGACTAGACTAAAAAGTCTTTTGTAGAAGACGTCTTTTCTCAGATAAATCTGAAGTAAATGCTTACATAAGAGTTTGTTTCTCGTCAAATATAAATTTACTGGCAAAGACACTAACAACTGATGCCGGCCTTGAAGAAAGAGGGAAGAAAAAAACTCTACGTTCAAAACAATTTTGAATAATTACGTTCTGCAAACAGTAAACTTACCTTGAAAACCCGATACCACCCCGAACATTAAAAAACCGTAACATTTCCCAAAGAATAGAACCTCACACATTTTATTATATCCAACTTCCATTGCATTGGAACTTCTAAACCGGTTACCTTCTATAACAATATGAACTGAGAGTTTCTGTTCCAACATGCTACAGGAATCGGTTGTGTATCGAATAAAATGCGCATTATAAGCCATGGAGATCCTGTCTATACCCACAACCCGAAGGATAATGCTACACCTCAACACTAATGAATCGAGCATTTTCGTCGAATAGGGTGGAGAAGAGCAAGGAGAGCAAATAAACCAACAGTTGTTTTGCTGTATACTGGCAAAAATATATATTTCGGTCATACTGCGTTTTAACGGATAACAGATTTATTAAGAATGGGAAGTTTTGGCATTAAATTGAGATGTTTTCAGTTTTGAACTCAAATGCATTTTTGAAAAATGTTCAGATGAATAAACAAGAAAGATGACACCGAATTTTCGGGTGTAATGAGCACGTCTTTTGAATCCGTTCTGACGGTAATTAAGTTTATCAAAGCTATTTAAAGTAAATGGAACCGGTACGGAAAACAATAGTATCTGACAGAAGAAAGCAGTTTTTCAATCGGGTTTTTAATCCCATACATATTGCTGTAAACGAAATCGTGAGCTTACGCACTGTGATTGCAGACTTTTGCGTTAAGAAAAATTTGAAATTATATGAGAATCATTTCGCGGCGGAAACGCTCTCCAACAAAGAAATAATTTTTCAAATCGGACTCTTCGAAGCACAGATATTAACAAAAATAAGATACACATTCACACCCTCTGGCGTAGAAAAATGCAATATTTTAATAAGAAAATATTCCGAAAAGGTTTATCGACGTGAGTAGCATAGATCCACGAGCGAATTTTTTCAATCGAGATTTTAGAAGCATAGATTTTATGACAAATCAGAAGTAAAAATAAAAACTTACTATTTTTGGTAAGTATTCTTAACCAAAAATTAGAAATTATATGCAAAAGATTTTCCTTCAGGAGCTGCATCCGCTGAAGAAACAATTTTTCGA
The DNA here is from genome assembly GCA_039090855.1 of Macrothele yani. NCBI lineage: Eukaryota > Metazoa > Arthropoda > Arachnida > Araneae > Macrothelidae > Macrothele > Macrothele yani. The sequence continues at coordinate 132,459,047 of CM077010.1, read as the reverse complement.
ACCGGAGTTTTAGAAAAAGAGACATAGGGGGAAACGTAATTTACTTTTACGCCCCCTAGCGAAAAATATATGCATAACTTGAAAAAGTAACTATACCTAAAATACTGTTCGACAAAAGTGTAATCGAAAGATAAAACATTTTTTTCAATCGGATGATTAGAAGCAAGCATATGGAATAAAATGTATTTTGAATTCGATATCATCTGCATTTACGCTCTCTAGCGGCGAAACTGTACATCGTAAATAAAAAAGAAAATAAGGGATCATCATTCGCATATTTCAAGCTTTCCAATGCAAAAAGAATTTTTCAAATTGGACTAATAGTTACTGAGATATGGTGTCTACAGGCAGACGGACAGACGAACAAACCGATAACATAATCACGATCTTTTTCTACAAAAGACGTGCTAAAATGTGTTTCGTTGTGGGAACATCCCCGACCTGCTCGTCCCTAGGATGTAAATGCCCATCTTTGGCAGCTAAAACCTCAGGAAACAAGGGATCCCACAAAAACTCCGAACTGCTTTCTGCACCTAACTCCTAACTCGGGAACCAAGAAAGAATAAAAAACCATACTCCTGGTAGGTTATCACTCATTGAGAAAAAAACCTAGTGAAGTCAGAGACAACCAACAAATTGTACAAACATCACGAAGTTAGAGATGTGAAGTCTATAAGCACAAATACATTTATGGTACATAAATGAAGCATTTGAAGTCATGTAACATTGCATAGAGAAGTATTTAAAACAAGCCATGCGACGAAAAGTTCAAAACAGAATAAAAGGCACACCACTCTTTACCATTGCCATCGATTCGAAACAAATCATCCTGAAGCGCATATTTAACTTGGATAAACTTCTGCAGTCTCCTGTTGATGGACTAATCAACCTTTTCCGGAAGATTGCCAAATTCAACAATAAATTCAGACGAGGCCGCATATTGTATCGCATAATGTTATAACTTTACAGACTTCCAGCCGTCAGTGATCTTGGGGACGAAAACAGCTGGTTGATATGAGGAGTTAAAGGAGGTTGGTGAGAATCACGGAAGCGAAAAGACGGACTGCAACCAGGTAAATCACTGCAGAATTCGGCATTTTTATCCAATAATTACCCCAGAAACGCATCACGAATCGAATCGTGTTGCGAATGGGCTGCAACAGCTGACGACCATGTCACCAGCATCCTTTGACCCCTCTGAATCACCAACTGTTTCCTTCCACAAGATAGCCGATGGATGGAATTTTTTTCTGTCATTCCTTTCACCGTAATAAACACCACGGGGGTTATGCAAATACTCGCAACCCTGAGGGTAAAGGGCTATTCACCTGGACTTTAGTCGCATAACTATTGTTAGGGTTGTGCGACAAAAGCCCAGGAGAACGACGTTTAGGAGGCCTCGCGACAACTCTCATGACACGTCCATAGTAGCTTAGATCAACTCTCTTGACACGTTCAAAGGATCACTCGTTCTGCCCGTTCTATTCATCAATGCAAGGCTAACTAATGCTCGAGAAAGATTTGAGAGATTTATGTAGAGGATTGTAGGAATGGAGTGCCTGACCGAAGGGCTTACACAATCCTTCAAGTAGAGAGCTGCAGTTCCCGACGGGAAAGTCACACGGAAGTGAGATAGAAAAGCGGGGAGATGGCCTTATTTATAACCGAGGGCCAGTACCCGTGGTCTGAAGGCTGAACGTGCCGATCCGCCGCAAGGCGGATATTTCGTGGCTTGAGCGCTCGTACCAGCCAGGGATCAATCCCGAGGCTTTTCCGTGGCAGTCACGAACGTTGACCACTAGGCCATCCGCGGCTCTAGAAATACTCGAGTACTAGTCTGCCTAATTTATACTGCACGCTGAGCTCACGTGATGTCTCACGTCTTGAGGTGAGTCATTTATGCAAAGAGCGCAGGTGTTTCTAATAAACTGTCATCTCAGTGCATACTCTGTCTATGATATATCATTAATATATGTATCATAGATAGAGTATACACTGAGATGATAGTTAGTAAAAACACCAATTTCTTGACATTTGATATTGTAAGAACTAACTTTCCAGGTTTATCTATCTTTTGAAATGAGTGTATATTTTAATTAGAAAAGCCTTTCAGCACGATAAGATATATTTATTAATACAGTCTGTACTAAAAAATAGACATTTTTAAGGCACAACAACTTACAAGATCTTTCAAAGCACCAAGTGCTCCATCGTCAGTTGAAAGATCTTGTAAGTTGTTGTGCCTTAAAAATGTCTATTTTTTAGTATAGACTGTATTAATAAATATATCTTATCGTGCTGAAAGGCTTTTCTAATTAAAATATTGTTTAGCGCACGAAGAATCCTTATTAAAATGAGTGTATATGTCGAATTCAAGCACTGTTGGACTTAACGCAATGTTCAGATTACACGGAAACCTCCGGAGTTTGTTCGTTGTTTATTTGATATTTCTGGTCCAAAACGCCACAACTAACCATAAACACCTGTAACATAAAAACACAATTAGAAAAAATGATGGTTCGAGCAGTGAGAACGCCATCTTAGCCATTTGCTTTTTCTTAGATTGTCCTCATAGAGATTCAAAACTTCTTAGATATTTGGAGTTTCCGTGAATTTCTTAGCACTTGCGTTTGGTTTACTTATTGTATTCAGTTACTTTAAGAAAAGTAAGATGTACAACATCCCTTTGTCAGAATAATGCTCATGTGCGTAGAATACAGGTTTATAATCAAGTAATTAAAAAACATTTACTGGCATGTGAACATTTAAAATTTAGGAACTGTGAAATTAAAAATATTATCGTAGAAAAAAACGGCAATAAAGAATCTCAATTTTTTTAAACTATCACTTTTGAAAGATCGCGTATAATTCTTGAGCCTCTCTTTCAGAATTGTTTTAAGGTAAGTGAACCAAAGTTCTGTACATGTTTAAGATTTTACAAACGTACTAATTTCGCCTCCTAGCCTTAAAATTGTATAGAAAAGATATATATATATATATTTATGTTTAAATATATGTATTGTAATAAACAGGTCATTTATGAAAGGCTATATATATTTTTATGCTTATATGTAATACGTAGGTCATTTCAAAATTTTTGCACACTGCGCAGGTGCTGCTCGTAGGATGATGCAATCGCTTTAATCTTTGCACCAGTTGTGACTCACACTTCAGTACATAAAGTTGTGTCTACGTTTGCTGGCTAATTTGTTCCTGTTCAGAAAAATTCCGCCTAGAAATAGAGGAAGAAAGTAAGTCAGGTCAGATCTCGCGTAGCGACCAGCGATCCTGCATTAAAATTGAAACTTTGCGAGAAAAATCCCCAACCGAAATTAATAAAGCTTTGTGTGAAGTTTGTGTGGTTAGTGTAGTGGATCACAGAACAGTGTCAGGATGGGCTTCTCGTTTCCGCCAAGGTTGGGAAAGCATCAAAGACGACACAAGAAGCGGCCGGCCATCAAATGCAACGGACGACACTTCTGTGGTCATCGCCAACAACATTTTTGGAAGAAGATCGACGGAAAACATGTGAAGAGATTGCATATGAAGCAAACATGTCTACCGCTTCTGTTTTTAGAATCCTAACTGAAAAATTACAGAACATAAAAGTGGCTGCCAAATGAGTTTCGCATAATCTGAGTGAAAGAGCAGCAAGCAGTTTGCAAAGGGATCGCGGAAGAATTGCTTCAGCGGTACGAGACAGAAGGTGAGCAGGTTTTGGACAGAATTGTTCCTGTAGACGAAACCTGGATACAAGTTTTTGAACCAGAACTGAAATCTCAGTCGGCTCAGAGGAAACGTCCAGAGTCACCTCTCCAGAAAAAATTCCGCCGCCAACAATCGAAGGTTAAGCTGATGATGATTATGGCCTATGACAATGTTGGGGTGATAGCAACAGAGAGAGAGTACCCGAGGAGGACCACTGTAACAGCGGAATACTACAGAAGGTTTCTGCAAAATGTTTTGCACCCAAAGATTCGCCAAAGAAGGCCCGACATGCTCGAAGCTGATGTCATCGTTTTGCACGACAACGCAAAGCCGCATGTTTCCCGTACAGTAAGAGATATTCTGGAAAAGTATGGATGAGGATTGCTTCCCCACACGCCATGCAGTCCTGACATAAGCCCACCACACCATGACTTGTTCCCAAAACTGAAGGGGTCTTTCCGCGAGAAACGATTCAGTACGATTCAGGATGTTTCTAATGAGGTGACCCGAGTAATCTGATGCCTCAACAACAGAGGTGTCCTGACTGGAATACAAGACTTGCCGAACGTTTGGCCGCTGTCATAAATAAACATGGATATTTCTTTGAAAGCCTATAAAGATATGTTGTGAAATAAATTCGTTTTTTAAGAGATAACCCACAATGTGCAAAACTTTCGAAATGACTCTCATATATATATAATTATACATATAAGTATCCTTCTTAATTATTTTTCAGCTACCAAATCTATCTATCTATATCTGTAGATAGGACATATTTAGGAAGACAAAATAATAGATAGATTTAGATTGATCTCTTTTAGAATATATACATATAGAGAGAAAGCGATCATCAGCATTGTCATCCATTACCAACCCACTTCTGGATGAAGGTCTCCCCAAGTTTCCTCGACAACGGTATGTATTGTTCCAGTCTCCTCCATGTCCCTCCAGCATGCTTTCGAATTTCATCCACCCATCTCTCGCGTGGTCTTCTTCTGTATCTTTCCTTGTCCCTTGAAATCCAGTCAGCAATTCCGGTTGTCAATTGGGAATTCGTCCTGCTGGCAATATGAGAAAGAGATATATTTATATGTATATCTGGGCCGTGGGTGGCCTAGTGGTCAACGTTCGTGGCTGCACGGAGAAAATCTCGGGTTCGATCCCAGGCAGATACGAACGCTCGAACCACTAAATATTCGCCGTGCGTTGGATGGGCACGTTAAGCCGTCGGGCCACGGGTACCGGCCCCTGGGTAATAAATAAGGTCGTCTTCCTCTCCCTTTCAACCTGGCTTCCGTGTCCCTTTCTTATCGGGCACTCTAGCCCAAATCCCCTAGCTTCCTATTTCTAAGTGTTGTTTAAGACCTGGGGTCAGACACTCCCTAAAATCCTCTACATATGATCTGATATGTATTTCTATACAGCTCTATCTTTCTGTCTACCTATAAATGACTACCTATAGATAGACGTCTATCAGTCTCCCTACAGATTGATAAAAGTCTATCTGTCTTCCTATAGATCCATAGACGTGCACCAAAGAGCTAAAGTATCATGCCCACCTGCCTAACATGATGTCGGTCCTCCACGTGCCTTCGAAACAGCTCTTACCTGGAGAGTAATGGAAGCTACAAGATTTCTAAAATGTCTTATGGCATCAGGTACCAACACATTACCAGCAGATCCTTTAAATCTTGTAAGTTATGTGGTTGAGCTGTCGCAGATTGGATTCGCTCTTGCCACACAAACCGCGGATGATCGACTGAATTTGGATTGGTAACTGGAAAATTTGGAAGCCAGGACAATACTTGGATGTCTTCCTCATATTCCGGAACCATTCTCGAACAATCCGGGCAGTGGGGAATGACGTATTTTCCTGGTGAACAAAGAAACTACTAAAAGATAATTACCGTTGCCATAAAAGGCTATACCTGGTCTGCATTGATGTCTAGGAAGGTGGTAGACTTCATGGTTTCCTGCATATGAATGACTTGACCAAGAGTTTCCCATCACAGGATTGTCCAACGCAATACACTACCTCCACCTGGTTTTTCGTCTCAAGGTGGTGCCAACAGTTCCCTAGGTAAACGACACACAAGTGCCCGGCTGTTCACATGGTGCAACAGCAAATGGGATTCATCGAACGCGAAGACCTTCTTCCAGTCATTCAAGATCCAGTTTTGATTCTCATGTGCCAATCGTAGGTGCCTTAGACTGTGAACCGAGGTTCGTATAAGCACTCGGAGCAGTCTGCGGCTACGCTGCCTCATTTATTTGCAAGGTTTGATGCACTGTGTGCTGCTACATATTACTCCAGTCACCAGCATTCAAATTATTGCCGAGTTACGCTACAATATCCCTTCTGTTGGCTCGAACCATACAGGATAACATTCGCTCATCTTTAGGATCGATGAGCCGTAGTAGGCCCACACCGATGCCGGAGGTTTGAGGGCTTGCCTTGCTCGTATCCCTTTTTGAAGGTACTGTACGATGCTTACAGTTGACTGTGAGCATCCTACAAGCCTTGCCGTATCGGAAATGTTCTGACCCAATGATCTTGCCATTTACAATTTAGCCATCAAATGGAAGTCATCGCTCTTTCCATGTTTATAAGTGAGTCACGGAAAAATTTCTCATCGGCCGCCACCGGAATCAAACCCAGGGTCTTCCAGTTACGCGCCAGACATGCTTCCACTGCACCACAGTGACTTCGAAATTCTCTAGACTCACAAACGACAAACTGCCAAACCACATGGCAGGGTTGCTTCTATGACTTCCATTTGATGTTCTTGGACCACGTCAACTGTGTAATTACAATTTAGCCTTTGCCATACTCGCTTAAGTCTGCTGCTACCTCTGTCTGAAGAACAGGAATAAAACTGATTAACAGAGTTCAGTATCAGATGTTATTTGTGCCGCTTCATGACCTTCACACGTGCTGTTGTATCCCAGCATTGCTTTCATTTGCATGAAGACGCGCTGGTGATAATATTCTAACACTTCGGTTTAGATGTTTTTGCTGTGAATGCAATTGACCGATGTGAAACAAGAATGCCTTACAGAAACAGAGGAACGCTGTTTCTGACTTTCTGGTGAAAAAGTCGACAGCTACTCGATATAAAACAAGATTGTTGCATCGCTTCAACTTTTTGAGGTAAATATTCCGTGCCGAATACAGATATACTTTAGCGCAAACTTTTATAAACATTTTTAAAACCTGATGAATGGAGTTAACCTTGGTGAGGACTTACTGTTCTCCAATAAAATAACATTTGTGCAATCCAACATGTAGAAGTGCAGATATACTTGCGAATTTGTTATACCTATAGAATTCCTTTTCTTTACCAGAAGAAAAGTGGAAAATACGGAATAAAAAATGATGGATTACGCCCACCTTACTGAAAAAAGAAATTTTCCAGTATGACATCTTGACAAGATGCAGCCAGACTTATGTGAACGTGATTATAGCCTAAGCCCGTAAGCACGTTGCTGTGTATATTAACCATAGGGTCGCTATGCAAGGATACGTCCATCATGGGTCGTTAGGTTGCACCGCAACTAATCGGAAAACACTATACGTTGCCAGTCATCAAGCAAGTGTCTTCGTTCTTGACTCCATCGCAGCCACTGAAGTCTGTGGTTTATGGTCAAGGGAAGTTGAAGCAACTGGCGACGAACGACGAGGCCTTTCTGAAGTAGACGGCGTCGAACAGAGCTTGCAGGCAACCTTTAATGTGATACAGCCTCCTCTATTGATTGTGCTAATCCTTGGAACGTGGTTGTTTGGTCAGCCAACACCATACGGTGAAGATGACGGTCTTTCCGTGCATTCGTCCGTCACTTGGTTCCAGACCCCCTCACGTTAGTGAGTGAGGCCTTCCTACTGACGCCATATTCGCATCAATGTTCTCGCGTTTTGTTCAACACGAGTGGTGATGTTACGGAAGGAAATTCCGCCTTGCCGCAGCCCAACACATTGGCCTCGCTTAACGTCCGGCAGCTGTACGTATGGGTCTCGTCTTTTCCGGCGAGGTATACTAAATTACTACCACTACCTCACTGCGATAATTCCTGCAAATCGACTGCGACAACTTGTTCTGTGCGTCCAGCTTCTGCTGCAAATTGTCCTGTGCGTCCAGCTTTTGCGACAACTAATCCTGTTCGTCCAGCTTTATAATGGCTCCTGCGAGAGAGCTACAAGGGCGCGGCTGGCACAAATCATTTACATGTGTTGTAATGCTTTGCGCCTTCTTACGTGACTCATTCACCCATCGAGTTTCTACCTGATCGCACACGTTTTTCCTAGTGTTGCATTTTCAACAGCAGTGTAGGCATGACTTATTGAATAATGCGTGTGTGTGTGTGCCAAAAGGACATAGCGGAGATTTAGGAAATTCTTTCGTGAGGGAGAAAAAGTGAACTTCAGAAACTTCATTTTCCAAGGCTAGAAAATGCAAATTCAGCACCTGCTGTTTGTAAAACAATCGGAAAATCATGTCACACGACTAAGCACAGCAAACATTATTCCAATAGAACAGTTAAAAATGTGGCAAATTTTTACTTAAAAGCCTTTAATGGCAAGCTCAAAATAAAGGTACCCTATATAATAGAAACTGTGAAAGGAAATATTAGAAAATGCCAATTTTACTTGCATAAAAAAAAATCACGAGATCAGCTTCTGCAGTTGCTCATTATAGACGGTTTATCTTAAATCATATTTCTTCTGACTTAAATACAGTACGAACTGTTTACAGAAAGAAAGACATTTGGTGAGCCTCAAGCTGTTTCTGGTATTTTAATGTTATCGTAAAAACATGGAAGCACAAATGTCCGTTAGGTAAAAGTGAAGCAAGGATTTTATCAATTTGACGAAAATTTACTATAAAGCGTGGATCTTGTAAAAACAAGGTTGAATATCAGAGTCCTCTAAGCCTGGCTTACTGAATATGGTGTTTAAAATACAGGGTAATTCAAAATGATTCTTCCGATTTCATTAGATCATAGCTCCGTCAAAATCAAGGTAACAATAGCGTACCACACACTAAAATGAAAAGAAACGCACCGAGTTTACGAATGTAACCGCTAGATGGCGCTATGCAACGCGTGTATCGGCACCTGGGCAAAAATGTCATGCAGGAGGCGATGGAGGGCGACGAATTTACTTCGTGCCTGGTGTTTAGTGAAGAAGCAGCATTCCATTCAGGTGGCAAGGTCAACCGTCACAGTATTCGCATATCGGTCACAGAAAATCCACATGCAGTATTTGAAACTGAGCGCGACCTTAACGAACAGCTTTCTAACCGCTGGATTAGTCGCTGTGGACACAACGACAAAGCCCTATGCAGATGGCCTGCCAGGTCTCCGGACCTGACCCCTTGCGACTTTTTCTTATAAGGGTATGTTAAGGATAATGTGTATGTGCCACCATTGCCAACAACTCTAGATAAACTGAAAGTGCGCATTCATAGTGCTCTGCAATCATTGACAACAGACATGCTTGATCACGTATAGCAGGAATTTGATTATCGCATTGACGTAGTTCGCGTGGCCAACCGAAGTCACATAGAACATTTATAAAGTATGAAAACAAAATTCGGACGATTTTTCATTATCCTATGTACATTTAATCGCTGTATATTTAGAAACACATAAAATACAGTCATTGGAAATCGGATGAATCATTTTGAATTACCCTGTACATTCTATAGCTTTAGGAAGACCAACTTATCGTGTCAGAATGATTAAGAATTAAAATCGAAATGAAGCTCAGCTGACTTTTTCAAAAATAATGGTCAACTTCCAAATACACTGAAGTTGCAGAAAAACTGGTACAAACGAGCTTATGCAAAATACATAGCAACGTCACTTATGCGCGTACTCGGTTGCGTCCGCCTGAGCGTATATAAAACGACAGACATCCTTGCCAGCTGTCAGAGCTGTTTTCGGCATGAGAATGACAAGTAATAACGATTTAGGTGATTTTCAACGCGGTGTTATAGCTGGCGCTTGTGAGATGGTCCATAATATTTCGAAGGTTGAAACGAAGTACGGATTTTTACGGACGACCATTGCAAGGGTATACCGTGACTACAAGAATTCCGGCAAAACCTCCCAGCTACGATACCAGTGTGGCCGTAAAAAGACATTGGGTGAACGTGACCATCGTCGGCTATCAAGAGTCGTTTCACGCGATAGGCGTGCAACACTCTTGCAGGTATCATTGGAGTTCCATGCTGGAGCCTCAACAAGCATCAGCGTCCGGACTGTGCAACGTACCCTGCACGACATGGGCTTTGGAAACCGACGAGCAACTCGAGTCCCCTTGATGGGTGCACGACACAGAGCTATGCGCCTCATTTGGGCACGGCAACACCGCCACTGGACACTTGATGACTGGAAACAAGTAGCCTGTTCTGACGAATCGCGTTTCCAACTGTATCGGGCAGATGGAAGGATTCGTGTGTGGCGCAAACCCCATGAAGCCAGGGATCCCGCATGTCAACAGGAATCTGCACCGCCTGGTGGGGGGTCCGTAATGGTATGGGGTGAGTTTAGCTGGACTTCACTGGGACCCTTTGTACGTCTACAAACGTCTGTGACCGGCCAACACTATGTGCACATCCTTTCTGGCGAGGTACACCCGTTCATGTCCTGCAGTCATGCTGATGGGTTGGGCTTATTCCAACAGACAATGCACCTCCACAGAAGTGTCGGGAAGCCACATTATGGTTAAAGGAGCATTCATTTGAGTTTGGGGTGTTGCCATCCCACCCAAGTCCCCAAATCTGAACATGATAGAACACATTTGGGATGCCATGCAACGCGTTATCGAACACAGGAATCCGAGACCTCGGAATACACCCGAATTGTGGAATGCTCTGCAGGAAGTATGGTGTGCATTGCTTACAGAATATTTCCAGAAGCTAGTGGAGTCCATGCCCCGTCGTATTTCTGCAGTCCTGCGCGCTCGTGGTGGACCTACCAAGTATTATACTGGTGTAGCAGTTTTTCTGGCACTTCAGTGTACATGTCAAGAAACCTATAAAAACATATTTTGTATGAATGCAATTCTATCGAAAGGACATTTCATCCGCGAAATTTTTTAAATCAATGGATAAAAGCTACGATTTCTGAGAAAGTGCATATTCACTACGAAGGTCGTTTTTATTTGTGCACAATATCCTGTTAATGACTGTGTACGACTTAAAATCCCAATATTGAATTACTGGTTGATGGAATGATATCTAAATGTTAGACTTTGTAAGAAGCACGAAACATGCAATTTTTTCTCCAAATTAAATTAAGAAAGCTGTCATTCTTTACATAAGTATCCTTGCTGTAACCCAAATGATACCCCTTAATGAGTTCTTCCTAAGTTATACACCGAATGGACGAATTATTATATGCATTACACACTGATGATAAATTACATAACGATCACCTACCTACTAAGCTTTAGGACCTCCTTTAGCCTGCAAAACAGCGGCCACACGGCCAGGCATCGATTCTCTCAGGTGGTGATAGGTATCCTGGGGTATCTGGTACCATAATGTCAACAGCAGGTCCTCCACTGAAGTTCTCGTACAATTCAGGGTGGTGGTGATTCAGCGCGAACCCGCTTTTCCAAGTCGAACCACAAATGTTCAATTGGGTTCAGGTCAGGGAAATTTGGAGGCCAGAGCATTAACAGAAAGTTACCAGCATGTTCTTAGAACCATCCCTTGACAATTGTGGCAGTTCGGCATGCCGCATTATCCTGTCGGTAATGGCCATCACTAGCAAGGAACACAGTTGCCATGAATGAGTGAACTTGGTCTGCAACGATGTTCAGATACCTGACAGCTGTCAGGGATTGAGCTATTGGGATAATGGGGCCTAAAGTGTCCCAAGAAAACATTGTCCACAGCATAACACCGCCGCCGCCACCCTGTCTCCGCCCAACAGTGCATCCAGGTCCAATAGCCTTCATTGGTAATCGGCATATCCGCTTTCGGCCGTCTACATGGTGCACCCGGAATCTTTATTTGTCAGATCAGGCAGCTTTCTTCCAATCATCCACGGTCTAATCTCGATGATCTTGTGCTCATTTCATGCTTTGGAAAAGACGTGCAGTTAGCGTGGGGACCCAGCTGGGTCTTCGGCTACGCTGGCCCATGCGCAAAAGGTTGCGATGAACTGTGTACTGTGACACGTGGCCCTGACCACCACTGTTGTAGCTGCAGGTGATTTGTCGCACTGTGGCTCTGCGATCACTGTAAACAATGCGCCACAGTCTCTGCTTCCCTTTGGAATCAATGAGCTGCAGATGACACACGGCTAAACGACGGTTTGTCGTTTGGCCATCTGTGCACCACTTTTGATACGTACTCACTACAGCGGCATGTGAACAACCCACAAACCACGCATTTTTCGAGATCTTAGTTCCGAGGCGCTTTGCCATCACAATTTGTCCTTTATCAAACCCTGATAAATCGGCAGCTTTTCCCTTTCTGACTCCGAACATTCTACTAACCGAAAGCCGGTCCTCAGGTTGTGTATACGGCTCAGTGAACTTCACCTGCGCCATCGTTCGGTCTCCAGGCATGCTCATTTCTCTAAGCAGCGGGTGATCATAATGGAATGGCTCGTCAGTGTAATTATTATATATTATAACATATTTTATGTATACCAGATGCCTTAAAAAGATTGAAGCAAGCTTTAATCTGTTCAAATGTTGATCACAGATGCATACCTTTAATTGGAAAAATACTCGAAATGAACTAAATACTTACGACATGGCAGTTGGGCGTCAGTGAGTGACATTTGCATAAAGATTAAAAAAATGTTTTTTTTATGCAGCCTACGCAGAAAAAAAGTTCAACAAAAAAAAGTTGCGCAATGTGCTAATTCGTAGAAAAAACAAATCCCGTCACTCTGCTTGCAAAACTCGCGGATATATTCGCGATGAAAATTGCAAAAAAATGTATCGTCTGAAGCGATAATTTCCTGCACGCCCGAGGGCTCTTCCCTTACTCGCTTCAACTGCTACAAAGGTATGCAGTAAAATAAACTGCCATTTGCTCTTGTAAAAGAGCTCCACGATACATTTTTTACAACTTTCATCCTGAATATCTCCGCGAGTTTTGCAAGTAGAGTAATGGAGTTTGTTTGTTTTAGTCTGATTAAAATACCGCGTAACTTTTTTAAATGGAACGTTTTTTCTACGAAGGCTGTATAAAAAATTAGTTCCTTTTATTTTTATTCAAATGCCACCCACAAGGGTTCAACTGCCATGTCGTAAATCCTTACGTCATTCTGAGTATTTTATTATTTGAAAGTATGTATCTCTGATCAACCGGTGAAAAGATAAGAGCTTGTTTCAATCTTTTTCGAAAATATTTATCCTTTTAGCTTATATTGAAAAGGAAAATTGAAAACTTCTGTAACAACTTTACAAATAACCGCTCATGTTCAACTCTAAATGTTTGAAATTGAAACACAAATAATACATTCAAGTACATACATATTTGCTTTTTACGTGTATCCAATATGTTCTCAATTGGTAAGACCCCATATATCCCAGCGATAATCAGTTCCTACCACATCTTATCCAAAATCGCCTTGTCTATTTGCAACATGGTTCCTGAAATCAGGGTTTTCAACGCAGCAAAGCTGTTAACCTTATAAAGAGAAATCCAGAAGTGTTAAGTACAATGACCTTTCACGCCATGGAATAGGATCCCGCAGCAGTTTCTTATTGCCCGTCGAAAAGGTTTCGGGCATCCTTCAAGAAATATAGCTGCGCTCCATCTTGTTGAACAGCATATCAGTCCCCACGTCAACACGCATTTGTGGAATCTGGAAATTTTACATGTCCAGAAACACAATTCAAGTGAACTACAGTCGCTAACTTAGTTTCATTGAGGCACAACAAGCACTGTGCATTCTCTGCCCTTTTGAAATCAGTCATTTTACTTGCTTTACTAATGTGCTGCCAGCTCGTGGCATACGCACGAAGCATTCGCCCTCAAACAAACTTCAGAACATATTACACGTGGGTTAAAAGCTGTCGCTTAGTTGAATATTGTGTAAACAAATGCCACATTTGTTACTAGAGTTTGTACACTCATCGTCAAAAAAATAGTTACACCCAGAAGGACATGTCGGGTTGTAATGCTATTCGGGAGGAAGGTAAAGGCTACCAGGAACAATAAATGATTAAACATTGAGAATGATATGGGCAATATTTATTGAGCTACACGCCAATAAGTAGTGTTTCTCAGTATGGCGCCGGGCAGCCATGTTGCTCACACAACAAGCCAGACGTCTCCGCATGGGGTTGTACAGGTTCCTAATGTTGTCCTGCGCTAGGCCATCCCATGCAGCTTGAATCTTGTCATGCAGTTCCTGCAGATTGTGCGGTAGGGATGGAGTGTGGATAGCGCATCCAATACCATCAAGCACATTTTCAATTGGCGATAGGTCTGACGATGTGGCTAGCCATGGCAGAGTGTCAGTGCCTTGAAGACAAACGCATGAAACAGCAGCAATAGGCGGACGACCGTTTTCCTGTTGGAAAATTGAACCAGAGTAAGCGTTCAGAAAAGGTAGTGCCACTGGTTGCAGGACCTCATTAACGTAACGTTGGACTTTCAAAGTGCCTGTAATGAACACCAAAGGTGATTTGGCATCGTAGATAAATGCACCCACACCATGACACCAGGCATCCTGGACATGTGACGCTGGACAACAGAAATCTCATCTTGGCGCTGACCACGGCGCCTCCACACGCGGATTCGTTGGTCGTTTCCTCGAAGACAAAACCGGAACTCGTCACTGAAGAACACCCGCTGCCATTCTGAGTGGCTTCATGACAGTCTAGCATGACACCATTGCGATCTTCGGCGACGATGCAATTGTGTTTAGGGCAGTCGTCGTAACGGTTTGCTTACGTGTAGTCCTACGTCGTACAACCGCCTGCCAGTGGTGCTGGCAATAATCGAACGATGCATGGAGGGCACCACTGCTCGCTGAATATCCACGATCGTGGCTGTTGGATCACTCCGCGCATGTCGGACAACCCGTCGGTCCTCTCTCTCTCTCCGTGGTTCGTCTAGGTCTCCCAGACCCTGTCGCTGCTGCGTGTCTTGTTCTATCCATTGCCGCCAGCAGAGTGCTAAGGTGATATTCGTACGACTGATATGGAGCGCAATATGGCGGTAAGACCATCCCGCTTCCCGGAGCCCGACGATACGGTCCCTCTCGAACTCCTCCAATTGCTCGAATTGCCTCCGAACTTTTCTCCGAGGCATACTTCACTTGCAAAAGATACAACCAACATAACAGCACGAGTCAGAATGGAAAGCAAGCGCAACAGGACTACCTTATATAGGCGGTCAAGCACTGCACTACGACCCCTTGTTGTTGGCGTCACATGGGCGGCCGAGCGTGACACCTGAATCACTTGCATATCTCACGATGTCAAACCTACCCACCAAGTTTCATTCTTGTCGGTTGCTTCCTACTGGGTGCAACTATTTTTTTAACGATGAGTGTAATTACCATGTATACAGAGTGTATGCCAGATGCTTTTTTCCCAATAAAAAATTCCTTGAGCTAAAACTTGACTTACAGAAAGTGTCATAGGGCACAGGTAAACTTTTTCATATAAAATGTTTATTTACTGAGATTGTTCACAAGCCAAACTGTGTTGACTTTACAGCTGCTTGAATTTCATTTGGCTGCTTCAATGTTTGCAATGTCTGCTCTTTTTAGTTAATTTGTCATCGTACTTTCTCTTTTAGCTCAATGGTACCTACTTTGATTCTTTCTCAGGTTTTGCTAAGAAAATAGGTGATCAGGACGGTTCAGTTTTCCACCCGAGCATGTTTTCCTCATCCAAAGGAGAAGCTGCGATTTTTCTATTATCCGTCTGCGTATTCACAGAGACCAGTTCACTTATTTACAACGAACTCAGATCCTTGAATGTATCCTGTTATCCTCGAGATTCATGCCATCATCGTCACTCTTATCCTTCCCCGGAAAATGCAAGGGAGAGGAACACCTGCGAATGCGACGCGAGTTGCTACAGGAGAGGCACCTGTTGCATAGATTCTTCATTCGTTGATCCTCGCCAATCTACCAGAAACGAGTTTTGCGATGGCGAAAGAATCATCGGGGTGGCTCATTACTACTATTTTAATGACACCAGCACATACTCTTTTTTCCAAGTGCCGAAATGTAATCCGTTGTGGAATGGGCCCGTTGAAGTCAAACAACTTTGCGAAATGAGGGAACCTGTAGACGGTGTCGATCTTATGGTGGCAATACCTGTCACCAATATTAATAGTGGTGTCTCCTATAAGAACTACTTCTGTGCCATTTGCAACGATGATATCGAAGGGTCTGTTCTTTGGGATATTGGCATCTACGAAGAAGATTACAAATCCCTCATCAGCGATAGATTCGATGTTCAAGCCGTGGACGATGGTTTTACGGAAAACAGTGGGACATGTGACGGCAGCGAGACTCTGACTTTGGTGTATAATGAAGCTGAAAGATCATATGGTTACTGGGACTATTGCCAAAACAGCTCTCCTCGCTTCGTCTGGGTTACTGTAACACTCTCGATACCAAAAGACCTAGAGCCTTACGTGAAGGGTTGCCGCTCTGATGTGGTCTCGTATTGTCTTCCTGATTGGACAAATTTGAGAGTAAGAGTTAAATGTGGAGCCTACTTGGGAATCATTAAAGCACCACAGCCATCTGAAGGAGGAGGTGTTCGTCAATACTTTCGAAATGTCCACTGTGCACTTTGTAATAACGTTACAAATTTCGAAGGATATTCATGCGAACCGTTTCATGCGGGCGCAGTTATAACAACTCCAACTTACCCGACTTCATTTACGGTTCTTTTTGGTCATCTGCTCTCCAGTAAAGGATGTCTTGGAAACGAAAGATTCTTGACGGAGCTTGGGTGTAGAGCAGTCGTGTGTGCTAATCCTCGATACAAAGTGAAGAATGGGAAATGCTCACCTCCATAAATTTGCCTTTTATTTGTAGTTGAATTCTTCATCCACACAACATGTACAGCAAATACCTCAAAAAAAATATCTATTTGTCAAACAATATAAATAAATGCCAAAATGAAAACACATTATGTATTTTCTTTACAAGATCTCTTCTTCACATCGGGACTTCCTTATTACATTGTGAATCTCCTAGTTATTCATTCTGTTTCAGCAAGAAATATTGCAAACATGAGTCATCCATTAAATGATTGCCATAGGAAACTTGGAAGTATCACCACGTTGACCGAGTCAAGGCAGACGAGAGTCTACGACGATTAAAGAGATGAGTGGACTCCGTCTCTTTTAGTGATGTCACAGGAAAACAAAAGCATTCGATTGGTTACCAACGCTATCGTGTGTGACGTCAAACACGACACCGGCCAATCAGTCGGTGTAAAGTCATTCTAACGTTACACTGACTAATTGGTTCAGGGGCGGCGGAAAGTGAGTTTCGTTGACCGGGCACGATATTTCGAATCGTAGTGCTCCCCCTCCCTTCCCGTTTCCCGGAACAAACAGAAGAAAAACAGTGATATTAGCTTTGTTAGCAAAAATCAGCTTTGTTAGGGATTAGGACCCCTGCTCACTTAGGGGTCGTCCATAAAGTACGTCCAAATGTTTTACTATTTTTAGACTTTTTTTTTTGATTGGAGGTTTAACGACCACCGTGAGCAACCCAATGGGCTATAAGCAGTCGCCCGTCCCTAATTTAGGGTCACTGGTTCCAGGGAAGGGAGAGAGCCAGTGCCGTAAGACAAACACAACATCCATGCCTTACCGGGATTCGGACCCGGACCCATTACGGACGAATGATCAGAGGCCAGCGCCTTAGACCACTGCGCCACCGGGGCGGCCATGTCACATTTAGTCCGATTGTTAACACCCCCTAAAAAGTCCGTTCTAATTCCCGCTAACCCCTTTATTTTTGACAACGACTTTTGGATGTCCGTTTCGAAACAGAAAGAAAACATGTAATTATTTAAAAGAATGCTTTCACATTTTCCTGCCTTTCATTTTATGGTTGCTATCGTTTCTATTGTCATCCGTCCTTAGCAATTGTCCGGCAGTGTACAACGTACGACACTTCTGTGGATATCGTCAACAACATTTTTGAAGATGATCGACGGAAAACATGCGAAGAGATTGCATATGAAGTAAACATGACTACCGCCTTTGGTTTTCAGAATCCTACCTGAAAAATTACAGAACAGAAGAGTGTCTGCCAAATGGATTCCGCATAATCTGAGTGAAAAGCGGTTCCAAAAAGGATCGCAGAAGAATTTCTTCAGCGGTAAGCAGGGGCGGATTTCCGGCTAGGCGCAAAAGGCGTGCGCCTAGGACCTCCCTGTTTGAGGGGCTCTGAAAGCATATAATTTAATTTTCAGTTTTGGTTTTCACGAACCGAAGCAAGTCAATCCTTAAAGCGACTACTTTGTATTGTCAATTGATATTTTACTTTCTCATACACTGCCGGATAATTGTTAAGGACGGATTACAATAGCAGCGATAGCAACCATAAAATGGAAGGCAGGAAAATGTGGAAATTAGCATAAGTGCGGGATACAGTAAGACGTGTTGTGCGTATGCAAATTTTGGATTGCCGAACTTGTTCGTGACGTCACAGCGCTGATAAGAGATATAAAGGATTTGACGCGTATTGACCGTTATTGCTCAAACGCAAAGTTGAAAAGGGAAAGAATCAATTGACGAACTTGCAATTTTCAGTATGCATTCCCGACATCACCTAGATGATTTTACGCGTGGCCGTATTATTGGCAAGATTGAAGAAGGGCGAAAAATAACAGATGTTGCCAGGGAGTTCGACGTCAGCCACAGTGGTATTTCAAGGCTTTGGAAATCATTTCAAACAAATAGAGAGTGTAGCAAACGTCACGGGGGAGGTCGTGTTTGCAGTACGACACCTGCAGAAGATCGGTACATAGTGCTATCAACAAAAAGACACCGGCGCAGCACAGCTAGTGAGGTAGCAAATCAGTTTACGGCTGCTACTGGCAAGCGGATCTCCCGAAAAACTGTCGCCAGACGTTTGCATGAAGGAGGACTATACGCCCACCGTCCTGTTGTGTGCATCCCATTGTCCAGACAACACCGTTCCGCCCGTTTGCAATGGTGCCATCAACATCCTAATTGGACTGATAACGACTGGTCTGCTGTCCTCTTCTCAGATGAGAGTAGATACAGTCTATCGTCTGATTGTCGACGACAACTGATCTGGCGTGATAGTGGTACTGCATATTGTCCAGCAAACATACAGGAAAGGGACCGATATCCGACATGTAGTGTCATGGTATGGGCTGACATCATGATCAATGGCCGTACGTCCCTCTATGTGCGTCCAACTGGGACTATGACTGGCCAACGATACATTAATGATGTTCTGCTACCTCATGTTTGCATGTTCCGTGGTGCTGTCGGTGATAGATTCATTTTCATGGACGACAACGCAACATTTCATCGAACAGTCGCTGTCCAGGAGTGTCTTGAGAGCGAGGATATTCAACGCCTCGTATGGCCAGCACGTTCTCCAGATCTGAATCCCATTGAAAATGTGTGGGATGCTTTGGGGAGGAGTCTTGCTGGTCGCCAATGCCCTCCAATAAACAAGGACACCCTCATCCGTGCACTGACAGAGGAATGGGATAAATTACCCCAACAGCTGCTTAATAATGTTGTGCAAAGCATGACACGACGTGTGGAATCTTGCATCGCCCTCCATGGTGGCCATATCCCGTATTGACATCTTACGCCGGAACGCCTGCGGACGGTAATTGCATTTTTTTCACGTTTACGTATTCTGCACAAAATGGCCTGTTTGTCCCTTGAACACTTTCCAAAGCCTTCTGGATTTCAGAGCACAATAAATTGTCTTTCTTGTAATGTCCTGGCATTCTGACATTATTTTATTTCACTTGGCATCCAACCACACTTACTTTTTTATGCGCTATATAGCCGTTTATGATCCGTCCTTAGCAATTGTCCAGCAGTGTATTTACAGATTTTCTCCAGAAAATATTTATTATTTATTTAGGCGTTAATTTATTCCCAACCGCCACCCGGACTGTTTTTTTTTTTTTTTTTTTTTTTTTTTTTTGATTGGAGGTTTAACGACCACCGTGAGCAACTCAATGGGCTATAAGCAGTCGCCCGTCCCTAATTTAGGGTCACTGGTTCCAGGGAAGGGAGAGAGCCAGTGCCGTAAGACAAACACAACATCCATGCCTGACCGGGATTCGAACCCGGACCCCTTACGGACGAATGATCAGAGGCCAGCGCCTTAGACCACTGCGCCACCGGGGCGGCCCACCCGGACTGTATCATTCTGAAATAAAAATCTACAAATGAACGCACGCACTCAAGGTTTTCAACACTCCCGATCATAGCATCCACAAAACAGGATAGATGTGGTAGTACAAATACGAGAACTCAATATTAATTTTCTGATTTAGCTAAATATCATCAGAAATCTGAAATATTTCATACATTTTTCTTAACTACTCAAAAGAAGAAAAGAAGAGAAAACAAAACGAAGACATACCATTTATGATATTTTTCCCGCTGGCCGCCCGAATTACTACATCTCCCCCCTCCCCTACCTCCCCCATGTCACATTTGGTCCGGTTGTCAGGAATCCCCCTCGCCCTGTAATCTCGGATGTTTTTTATGGACGGTCCCTTACCTAAGGAAACTTTCTAAGGCACATCAGAACAAAAAAGCGCACATTTGCCAAATAAAAAATAAAATAGAAATAAAAATCTTGGCCAAAATTATTTAAATTATTGACCGGGGCTGGGCCCTGGAGGCCCGAGGCGGTTCTGCCGCCACTGAATTGGTTGGTATCGTGTTTGACATCACACACGGTACCGTTGGTAACCAATCGAAATCTTTGGTTTCCCTGTGACGTCACTAAAAGAGAGAACTCATCTTCCCAATGCCATGGCCATGTGTTTTCTAGACAGCCCTGGCTGAGTGCTCAGAATTGCTGGTTTCTGGCCAGCCTTCCGGGGGTTTTAGTGGTGATTTTCTCCCTTCCCTGTAATCAGTGAGATCAAGTTAAGGACGGGTGGTTGGTAAGAGTTGCTCATGGAAATCGTTAATTTCTCCCCGAAAAAAAAATGCCGGCCAGGTGGGACAGTGGTCTAAGCGATGGCCCCTGGTCGTTCGTCCGAAAGGGGTCCGGGTTCGAATCCCGGTGAGGCATGGGTGTTTTGTTTGTCTTACGGCACTGGCTCTTTTTTTTTTTTTTTTTTTTTTTTTGATTGGAGGTTTAACGACCACCGTGAGCAACTCAATGGGCTATAAGCAGTCGCCCGTCCCTAATTTAGGGTCACTGGTTCCAGGGAAGGAGAGAGCCAGCGCCGTAAGACAAACACAACATCCATGCCTCACCGGGATTCGAACCCGGACCCCTTACGGACGAATGATCAGAGGCCAGCGCCTTAGAACACTGCGCCACCGGGGCGGCACACTGGCTCTTTCCCTTCTCTTGAACTAGTGACCCTAAATTAGGGACGGGCCACTGCTTATAGCCCATTGAGTTTCTCACTGTGGTCGTTAAACCTTCCAATGAAAAAAAATCAAAAAAGGAAGAAACTTCAAAACTATATGTCAACGTTAAAAATAACGAAATATTTCGCATTTGTTTTTCATATAAAGCCCTCAAAAAAAAACGTATTCGTAAGGTAAGTTCCAATTTCAAATTTTCTTGGAGGAAAAAATTTAGCAAATGGAAAGCATTCCGAAGGAGAATTGAAAAAAAAACAATAACGCTCTTGAACAAGGTCATTGCCGGACCGGTGGCGCAGTGGTCTAAGCGATGGCCTCTGATCATTCGTATGAAAGGGGTCAGTGTTCGAATCCCGGTGAGGTATGCATGTTGTGTTTGTCTTACGGCACTAGCTCTCTCTCCCTGGCCTGGAGCCAGTGACACTAAATTAGGGACGGGCGACTGCTTATAGTGTAGCCCATTGAGTTCTTCACTGTGGTCGTTAAACCTACAAAATAAAAAGAAAAACACATTTGTATTCTGCTAAAAATCACTTTCACTGTTCACTTTTGAAATTATTGATTTTCATAATGCACGTACTAAAATTTAACGAAGGTGATGACTTGCTTCAAAGTTTAAATTACAGCAAAGAACATAAAAATGTTGCATTCACATAGAATTTTAGTAAATCTAAACCCAGCAAAAACACAAGTGTTGGGAAATTGCTGGCTGAAATCTGCCGCTCACGGCCCGGCAGCGGTCCGTGGGTGGCAGCGCTATCAGTTGGCGAGCCATTGATGGCCCTGCAGCATCGCCGTAAATTGCGGGGCACCAAGCAAGTGCCACTAGTGGCCCGTAGCTGGCAACAAATGCAACCCCAACAGCAGGTGGAAGCAACGGGACTGCGTATGCGCGAAAGCAACGCTTGATGTGTCTCTCATGGTACCAGTTTGTTGAAGACGACGCTATCGCCATCGTGTTATTTTAGTGGATGTTAAAAAAAAATAGCCATATATTGAGAGGCGAATTAATTTCCTAATATAATGCTACGTCGACGAAGATATCAGATTAAGCCATGAAATACTAGATTACAGCCATGAAATACACCCAGTACATTCCCATGAATAATAAGAAATAATTTCTGTGTAATCTTTCGTTTTAACATACACTAAACCATTTGAAACAACAGTCCCGGAAAAACATTAAAAAAACGTTTGTTGTAAAAAAAAAAAAAAAATTAAATTGTACGCGTACAAAATTTATCAGCTATTTGAAAAAAAAAAGCAGCGCTCTGTGGGTATAATGTACTCATTCATGGGTTGAATACGCAAGACTGGAGGAATTCACATCTGAGAATAACGACAAGTAAAATAAAATATCTTTCCTCTTTAGAAGAAATGCAGCTTCGGGCAGCGGAAAGGAAAGATACAACGTTAAAAAAGTAACAGAATGTGACATGAACGGGTAAATATATTAATTCAACAATCGCCTTTCAAGACGACAAGAACAGCATAAAACTTTGGAAAGTGCCTTTAAGTTAGCACACTCCTTGAAAATGAGTGAAGTTCCCTTAAGGTAAAAAAACAAAACAAAAAAAAGCTGCCGTTACGTTGAAAATAAATTTATGAATTACATGAAACTGATATTTCTCAAAAATACCTAGCAATATTGCAAAATTAAAGAGAACCATTCGATAACACATTCCGCAGGAAACAGACTCAGCTTCAAGCTTACGTCCGGCATGCCGAATCAGTGCAGTTGGTAGAGCGCGCGCTTCCCACGTAGATAGTCGTTAGTTCGTTTCCAGCTAGATCCGATCATGTGTTTTTCCAGTCTGTTGAGGAAAATTTTCCCAGCGCAGTGCTATAATTCATAAGTTTCGTAAGGGGCAAAAAGTTGTAGCTTTGGGTAACTGCGGGTATCCCCAATTTTTATTTTTTATGGCTACTACTGGATAATTGGCGGACAACATTCGGCAAGCTATCAGTCACGTCACGTGATTTCCGGCTGCCACTGCCGGGAAAACTAGCTGACCACATTAAGCTAGCGATCATTTATGGCACTTGCATGCAGGGCCGCTGAAGGGCCACTTGTGGCAGCTACTGCCTGTGATGGATAACTGATGGCCCTGTTGTGGCACATGGCAACTGATGAGGGGTGCCAACTGTTAGCCAGCTGCTGGCGTTTCTGTTGGCCGCCCGGACATTTGATTGACGGTTCGACAGCGGTAACATAGTGCTGGGCCAGCAAAACTGTTTTTTGGCTAGGAAGTCATGTGAAGAAGTTAAACAGTGTATTTTTCTATTTGTTAAATAATGGTGAGAGGGCCACGTTTCTCCAAAGAGCGAAAAAAAGAAAGAAAATTAATGCATACGTACAAAAAAAATGGCTCAATATTACCCAGGGTTAAGGTAGGGGACTTCTTTATTGGTTTTTAACGACAATCGTGAGCAACCCTGTGGTCTTCACGCTGTCGTCCATCCCTAATTTCGAGCGACTAATTCCAAGCAGGGGGAGAGCCAGTACAGTAAGACAGGTGCACCCGTCATCTGAGGCACGATCGTAGGCCCACCTAGACGAACGATCAAAGACCAGCTCTTAGACTATTGCGCCACCGGGGCGACAGAATAAAGCCCCTATGCTGTGATCTGACTGCGACGTGCTCACTTTGCTAAAGAACCTCGCCGCCCATGGGGCTCAGTGGTATAAGCGATGGGTTATTATCACTCCTCCAAGTTAGGTCCGGGTTCTAATCCCAGTGAGGCATAAATGTTGCGTTTGTTCTACGGTGCTGGCTGTCTTCCTTTCCTGGAACCAGGGTTCCAAATTAGGGACGGGTGACTGCTTATAGTCCATTGACTTGTTGCTCACAGCTGTCGTTAAACCTTCAATCAAAAAAAGAAAAGAAAAGAAACAGGAAATCCCAAAACTCTGTTAATTAATGTCTCTGTGCACATTGAAGAGCAAAATCATTATCACCACCGCAACTTCATGCAAATCGAAGAAACTTCAGGTAAACAGCGGCGTGCATGGAGATCATGAAACAGTAGAAATGACGCCTGGTGTACAGCTCTCTTAATCAGTTCTAATGTTGTTCTTCAGATGGAAAAGATAGCTGACTTAAAGCTGTCTTTGAATGAGTGTAAGAGAAATTATATTCTGTATCAACAACATAAATTCTTATGTACACATTTTCTCGACTATTACTTTGTACTGTTTAAAACTTCGAGCACAAATAAAAACGATCCATAGCCAATACACTGGCGGAAAGTGAAAAAAGAACACCAAGAAGGAATTGGCGGACGATCATGAAATTTACATATGTTAATGGGGTCGAGTTTACGTAGGTGTGATGTTAATTTCGGGACCAACCTGTGAGCGCTTACGCCACAGCACGGCATAATATGCAAATTATCGTCGGTAGTATTTAAGGAGAAGGGCGAAGTGAATGTAATCAGTCGTCGGCGTACGGACACGTGCGAAGACCCTGAAGAAGCTGCAATGCCTGGACATGGAAGACGTGTACGATTTCAGCAGTTATCGGACTTTGCGCGAGGTCGTCTAGTCGGACTCCGCGAGGCCGGGTGGTCGTATCGTCGTATTGCGGAGGGAATTGGACGGGAAGTATCGGTGGTGGCGTAGATGGTCCGAGGAACATCCCCACACGAGAAAACGTGGAATCGGGAGTCACAGACCGACTGATGAGCGGACCAATCGACGCATAAGAAGAGCGGCGTTGTCGAGCAGAACATCCACTGCGACGCAAATCCGAGCTGCCGTTGCACCTGAGGTGACTGTTCGAACAATCCGCTACCGTCTACTGGATGCAGGACTACGTGCACGTGTGCCTCTGGCATGTGTACCTCTGACTCCAGCCCACCGTCAGGAACGGCTGCAGTGGTGTCGCCAACGTCTGCACTGGAGAACGCAATGGAATGTTTAGCGATGAAAGCAGATTATGCTTGGGAGCCTCCGATGGCCGTATGCGTGTTTGCAGACGAACAGGGGAGCGTCTCCACCCTCCTTGCATCCCCCAGCGACACACAGGGCCTACACCTGGTCTCCTGGTGTGGGGAGCGTTCAGCTATCACTCCCGTACACAACTAGTGTTTGTACCGGGTACGTTAAACAGAACCTCCTACATCAACAACATCATTCAGCACGTTGTTCTGCCATTTATTAGGTCGGTCCATCGTGGTGTTTTCCAGCAAGATAACGCACGCCCACACACGTCACCTGACACGCAACATGCACTTCAGAGTGTGAGACAACTTCCATGGCCTGCACGCTCACCGGATTTGTACCCCATTGAGCACGTGTGGGATTTTATGGGACAACGACTTATCCGGTCTCCACGGCCAGCCACGACCATCCCCGATTTACGCGTCCAGGTTGAGGATGCTTGGAACTCAATACCCCAAACTTACATCCAACATCTGTACGACAGACTCCATGCCAGAATTGCACAGTGTGACGCAGTTCATGGCGGTTCAACCTCGTACTAAGCATGTTACATGGAAATGTTATTTTTCAGTTTACCAGCAAATACAGCTGTATTTTGCCATAATGTTTTGATCACGTTATCCTCTGTATTCCGTTATTATGCTGTATACATTTCGTTGGTATCAGACGTCTTCTTCTTGGTGTTCTTTTTTCACTTTCTGCTAGTGTATATACCACAGTTATTATTCCGAAAAATTTGTTAGAATTTTTTTTTTAAATTCAAATTGTCGGACTCGAAAGTATTTCAGTTTGGCACTAAATGGCGCGATAAGTTAGTTTAACAGTGTTGCTGTCTGGAAGAAACGAAATCTCTCATTTCTGTCTGATTGTTTTAATTATCTAGGCCAAATAGAAATCATTGAATGTGGCCAAAATTAAGATTGAAATATTGTCTTTCATAAATCATCTTAAATGCTACGGTACGCTCATTTTTTGAAGAGAAAATGTGCACATTAGCAGAGAACCCCTGAGTTTGAGCTATAGAAACTCTGCCTACTTATTGAACTCCACCATAAATAACGTCATTGGTTAAAACGTAACAGCCCGTATTTTGTCTTTTCATTGTGAAGCCAAAGAGAGACCGCTTCCATTCTGAATATGGTGAGGTCTGCAGTGAATCGCTGACGCCAACTTCCGGGATAGACCCTCAACGTAAAAGCCACACCCAAGGAGTGATTTTTGCGTCATCTATCGAAGAAGAAGAACCCTAACACTCATTCAAAGACAGCCTTAAGTGAGTTTCACAAAGGCTAAATTGTAATGGCCAGACGACTAGGTCAGGGCCTTTTCGAGACAGCAAGTCTTGTGGGATGCTCAAGGTCAACCGTGGTTAATACAGCGTACCTTCAAAAAGTATTCCGAGGAGGGAGAAACTACGAACCTCAGCCAGCAAGATGTGGGCCGACCATGACTCATCAATGCTGGAGGTGAGCGAAGAATATCCCGTATTTTACGAGGCAACACCTGGCGCAACTTGACGGTAATCTGAATGCTGCTGAGGTCGTAATGTGTCACAACACATAGAGAATTGAAGTCTGTTGAAAATGGGGCTGCGAAGCCTCAGGCCACTCTGGGTGTCCTAGCTAACTCTCCTGTTCACCGACGAAATTGCTCACAATGGGCACACCTAGAACATGAATGACTGAATAATGGTCGCCTGGTAAGATGAACCTCCTTTCCTTTTGCACGATGTGGACGGCCGAGTGCGTGTGCGTCGTTTTCCTGGGAAAGTGTTGGCAACACGATGCACCGTGGGAAGACAACAATGCGGTAGAGAACGTGGGCAGTGTTCCTCTGGGAACCTCTGGGTCTAGTAGTTCATGTGCATAAAACTATGACATCTAACACCTACGTAAACATCATTGCACACCAGGTATATCCTGTCATGGCGACAGCATTCTCTTCCGGTAAAGTCTTCTTTCCGGAGGATAATGCACCATGCCACACTGACCGGATTATTTAGGGATGTTTTACGGAACATGAGGCAGACTTCCAGGTATTGGTTTGGCATCCAAACCCCCAGACATCAATCCAATCGAGCATCTGTGACTCGTGTTAGAACAGCAAATCCAACCTGTGGTGGCTCAATCACGTAACTTACAGGTGTTGAAGGGTCTGCTGGTAGCGTGTTAACAACAGATACCACAAGACACCATTAGAAATCTTGTAGCATCGATGCCTCGCCGGAGAAAGCTGTTTTTAGTAGCACGTGGTGGACCAACATCATGTTAGGCAGGCGATCAAAATGCTCGCCTTTTCGGTGTGTATCTCTGAATCGCTATTCTAATAAACGTTACATTTTTATTTTTCGCGGTATTACAAGCATGAAGCAACCGTTAAACAACAAAATGATAGACAATTGAGAATGGTACACAACACAGAACAGTTATGCTGCACAGTGGCCTCCTGTGCTGTAGTGTCTGTGATTTCGTAGCTATGAAGTTCATCCAAAAGGCAGTGGATTACTTGCTATTAAGATCAATCATACACTGGCGTGCAAAAATTAAGGACGAGACGGTTTTTCGAATGTAACGTCGTGCAGGTGTTCCACATAGACTCAAATCATACCATGAGATCCCCAAGATGTAAGAATATGGGACAAGTGAGCAAAACCGTTCAAACAAGGAATCCAAAGGATACAAAGGCACTTTATTGAAAAGGTAGCTTCGAGCACAACTGGACAGAAGACAGAAAAGTCCATGTGACAGGCGGCTGCCAAGAAAAATCCAGTCTTTAGTAGGAGATATGATCACCCCTGACTGCGTTGCAGGATTTACAACGTCTGTCCATGCTGAGGACGAGGTTGTCAATGAGCTGTTGAGGCATCGCGGCCCATTCCTTTTGTAGCGCAAATCGCAGCTGCAGAATCGTTACTGATGGCTGGTGACGTGCTGCCAAGCTTCACCAGAGAAGGTCCCACAGGTGGTCGATTGGATTCAGGCCAGGAGACCTTGCGGGCCAATCCATGAGTTGAATATTTTCACTCTCCAACAGCTCTGCGACAGCCACTGTACGATGAGATGTAGCGTTGTCGTCCATGAAGAGGAACTCAGGACCCACAGTACCTCTATATAGACGCGCGGGAGGCAGGCGAACCTCAGTACAGTAGCGGACACCAGTGACTGAACCTCCTTGGAAGATGTGGAGGTCAGTACGGCTACCAAGCATGATACCGCCCCAAACGAGTACTCCGCCACCTCCAAACCAATCCCTTTCGATGATGATGGAGGTGTGATTGCATATTCCCTGCTCTCTCCAGATGTGTATACGTCCAGAATCGCTCGTTAGAATAAATCAGCTCTCATTCGTAAAGAGAACTCGACCCCATTGCTGATGTGTCCAGTTCTTGTGTTCCTGGCACCACAGAAACTACCGTCTCCGATGAGCAGGCGTTAATGGCACACACGGTACTGGTCGTCGTTCAAATAGACCACCTTTGTGCAGCCTCCTGGCCACGGTAAAACGCGATAACGGACGTCCAGTTGTCTGTTGCATGTGCCTTGCGATTTCTCCCACTGTCTGCCGTCCGTCTCTTCTCGCCTGTAGGACAATATACCGGTCGTCCGCCGCCATGGTTGCTCATGGACGACCACTGCTAAACTCTCGGACAGCTGTTCCTGTCGTTTGAAATGCTCTCCAAGCTCGTGAAACGAAGCTGTGAGCGATCCCGAACTCCTCGGCCACACTAGTCATACTTCGACCTTCTTCCAACATGCCAATGACGCGACTTTGGGTAAAATCCTCCAGATATCGTCTACTGGATTGCCTGTTGACCATATCACACGGTGGCAGCAACTCGACGTCGTTCAAACCGATGTACACCGTGCAATAGCTTTCACCGAATTGCTGAACTTACACCGCCCGTGTGCTTTATACCCTTCCGACACTCCCCCCCCAAGTCATGCTGCATATTTGCGCATGTCCTACCGTACCGGACCGTAATCCATCTCCTGAGTAGTCTTCCTGTCCGTTCTGTCTGCTCGTTCCGCTGTTATGCTGATTTGGGCGTCTTCTTTGGGCTTAACCATTCCCTCCGATACCTGAAATTCACGTACAGGCACCATTTTTCATCTCCAGTAACAATACGTGACAGGAGGGTTTGTGTTGCTGAGAACATTCGCGATAACAGGCGAGCAAGGAACCACGTATGGCAACACGCTGATTCTTGTTCTCCTCGGTGAAAATGTGAAGCACCCAAGACTCCAATTTCTCGACCTTTCTCATTCGTTCCAGTTGTCGCATCGCTGTGGCCTGATCACAGTCCATCTCAGTGGCCGAGTCGCGTGTGATCTGACTCGGATTCAAGTGGATGGGATGGTTCAAACTATCACCATCAAAGTGAGATGGGCGGGCTGAGCGTGGAGAGTTGTTGAGGTCAAAATTGGCACCTCGGAAGCTCACAAACCATTTGCGGGCTGTCCTCGGAGCATCAGCATCCCCCCTATACTAACCCAAATTTTTGGAGTAGCCTCGGTGGCTGTGGATCCCTTGTTAAACTCGTAGAGAAGCAGTTGTCGGAAATGTTCATTCCTCTCTACTTGACACTACATACTTCCGGACCTGAAAACCAAAAAACCATTAGCCACAATCACACAACGCAATATGATTTAGATACACGATATTAGTGGCTACATTTTTATTTACAACTAGCCATTTGCACCGCCACTATTGACCTGGGAAACACTCGTGAAATAAAACGGCATGAACTTATGCATCACCCCAATATATAGGTTGTTCAGAAAGTAATGTTTCCATATTTATAGACAAGCCCAGTGCCGAGGTATTAAATAGAAACAAAACCAGAACAAAGCCCAGAATTTCTACTTTAATTAACACATTCAATTTTTCTACACAGTCCCTTTCATTCTCTATAAAGGTACGCCAACGTTTAACAAGTTTTCTAAACCCTTCTCCGTAAAAATCTTTAGGTTCTTCTCGGAACTCGTAGCAGTTTGAACATCATCATCACAGGTGAACTGCATTCCTTTCAGATGTCTCTTGAGAGTAGAAAATAACTAGAAATCGGACGAAGCCAAATCTGGGCTGTAGGTTCGATGTTCAAGAACATCAAACCCGATATTCTCTATAGCCCCTATAGTGAAAACACTGGCGTGGGGTTTAACGTTGTCGTGTGGCAGAATGATTGGCTCTTCTTTCCCACGCACGCGCTTTATTCTTTGCTTTAACGTTTCTAAGGTATGAACGTTGCTCTCAAAGTTTATAACCGTACACTGTAAAAAATATTACTGTAGATTTTACGGTTTTAAACCGTTTTTCAGGGTGCCAACACAAAACCGTAAAATCTACAGTTTTATGCAGTGTTGGAGTAAAGCTATAGCTTTGCTCCAACACAATCAACACATTCGTTCCAGCCAGAGTTTTGTGTTTTCGTGATTATTTGGACGGTGACTCGCTCCAGCCAAAGTCTGTGCTGTTTACTTCATTAAATGCAGCGTTGGAGCAAAGCTATAGCTTTGCTCCAACACTGCAAAAAACTGTTGATTTTACGGTTTTGTGTTGGCACCCTGAAAAACGGTTTGAAACCGTTAAATCTACAGTAAATTTTTTACAGTGTACCTTTGACCATGTACTCTTGATAAATGATACCCATATAGTGCCAGAACATAGTGAGTATACAATTACCGACGGAAATTTGAGTTTTGAATTTTTTTCTCCCGAGGAGATGTGTGTAAATATTCCAGCGATTGATTTTTCATTTCTGGGTCATAATGGTGAACCCAACTCTCATTACTAGTCACAATGCTTTGGAGAAAATCATTTCCTTATTTTTTGATAGCGAGTAAGCAGCAACCTTTGGTATTTTTCAAGCCTTGATTTCTTTGTGACGAAGTACCGAACAAGCACGCACTTTGGTGCATCTTAAAACGTTAACAATGTCATTGACACTACCCAAACTAGTGTTCAACTTGCCTTCTATGGTTTCCGAGTAATTCTTTAATTTTCCCTGTTGACCTCTTCGACGTTTTGCCTGTTTAAATCACAAGTTGTGATTACGGGACTCCCACTCGGTGACTCATCCTTTAGGGCAAAACTCTCCTTTGATTTTCTTACTCAACGACGAACAGTGCTGATGCCGAAAGTTCCAGAACCAAACTCTGCCACTTCTCTAGCGTGAATTTCTTTTGGAGGTGTTTTTTTTTTTTTTGATTGGAGGTTTATATTTAATTGTCGTTTCCGTCTACAGGGCCGCCCACGGCGCCACATTTGCATAACACCAGCTGTCTCTGATTCAATTGCTCTTCAGTGTATATTACGTATTATTACTTTAATTTACTGCATAATGGTTAAATTGTTCTTTAGATCCTGGGGGGGGGGGGGGGCTAGGGGCCCGCCAGGCTATTGTTAGCCTTTTCCCCTGGTTCCCTTGCCACAAACACAAAACACCGCACTAATTTGTTTTTAAGAACCTGTAGTGGTGCTTCAATTTACTTAAACTAAAACTAAAAACAAAATTATTCATATTATCATACGTGTTCTTGTATTTCCTATTACTTCATTTATACTTTTCAATACATGTATAATATTATTGTATAATATTTGTATTTGCATGTTTGATGTTTTATGTGTTTGTATTAGTTGTATTATCATTCATATTTTGGCATTTATGTGTTGTATTAATTCTTTTTTTTTAATATATCTACTGTATTTCTTTTGTGTTTGCATATGGTGCGATTTGTAATTGGTCCATATTTTTTCGGTACAGAAATTGTATCTGTGATTTGATTGTGTGGTGAATGGTGTAGTGTGGCAAAAAAGTTAAAATTAAATTAATTAAAAATTAATTAAATTTATTAGACTTGTTTGACAGATATATTGACATAGATATTGAAATTGGGTGACAGAAATGCACTATATTGACAAAAGTCACCGGATACCTAGAAGAGAAACGCAACATAACGTTTTTTTTAATGAAGGCTTCACGACCACCGTGAGCAACTCAATGGGCTATAAGCAGTCGCTCGTCCCTAATTTAGGGTCGCTGGTTCCAGGTAAGGGAGACAGCCAGTGCCGTAAGACAAACACAACATCCATGCCTTACCGGGATTTGAACCCGGACCCTTCTCGGACGAATGGTCATACGCCAGCGCTCACCACTGCGCCACCGGGGAGGCTAGCATTTACTGACATACATTAGTACGGCGTTGGTCCACCGTCGGCCTTAATGCATGCACTGGCCCTTCGAGACATGCTTTCCACAAGGTTTTGGAACACAGCGATAGGTATGCGCTTCCATTCAGTGCATAATGCTACCGCTTACTGTTGATTAGTAGCAGGCCTTGGTTCCAAACTTCTTATGCGGCGTTCTAATTCATCCCATAGGAGCTGTATGGGATTACATCAGGGCTCTGTGCTGGCCAGTCCACACACGATACGGAATTATTGTCAAAACACGCCGTAACAGTCCTTGCTTTATGGCTCGGTGCATTACCCTGCTGGTACCAACAAGGCTGGGTTCCATAGCATTGCCAGAGAGTTGGTAGGGCATAATTGTCCAGAATATCGAGGTAGAAGTGCTGTCTAACAGGTTTGTCCAAAATAACTAATGGGCCGGGACCATACCACGAAAAACACCCCCACACGAGTACACTGACAACTCCAAACTTGACCGTAGGAACAGAACACTGTGGTAAATAGCGTTCTCCCGGCTGCCGCCATACCCACACACTGTCATCAGACTGACGGATCGTGTGTCTAGATTCATCAGTCCATAAGACCGGTTTCCATCTATCTACGGTCCACGATAAATGTTCTTTACACCATGCTAAACGACGAGTAGCATTCCGAGTGGAGATGGAAGGTTTATGAGCAGCCGCACGACTACGGTAACCCATGGAATGACGTTCTCTGCAAATGGTACGTGTACATACTGAGGTTCCAACATTTTTATTCACCTGTACACTGAGGTCCTGTGCAGTACTCCGTCGATTAGCTGTAACGACTCTCCCGAGGCCTCGACATCCTCTATCACGCATTTTCTTTGTTCTGCCGGCACGCTATGTGTCTTTCACTTATTCAGTACATCCAAAACAGTTGACTTGGGTATGTTTAAACGCCTCTCGGTTTCTCTTATGCACAACCCAGTAATATAACACCCAACAATCTTTCCTTTCTCAAAGTCAGTTCTCTCCCGCCGCGACATTTTAAGTCAACCTCACAGTGCGATATGATCACGGTCAGCTGCAGGTTTGTTTTCAAACCGTTTGCATCTGTCCTGGGCATCTTAACAACGCAGCGGGTCTGTTCATTTACTTTTGAAGGGGTGCCCGGTGACTTTTGACAATATAGTGTATATAGAATAGACATTCTGTGTCTCAACGACAGCAATGTACATAGGTGTACAAGGAACTCAGCGAATAAACTCCCGAAAGACAAACACAAACAACGATGCCTTACGCGGAATTCGAACCCAGACCCCACTGCTGGGCGAATGATCATAAGCCATCGCTTAGACCACTGACCCACCGGGGTGGCCTTAAGACAAACACAACATCCATGCCTTATCCGGGATTCGAACCCAGACCCTTTAAGTTGGGCGAATGATCGTAAGTTATCGCTTATACCACTGCGCCACCGGAGAGGCTTATTAAGGAGTTAAAAACTCTATGTTCGTTGTTTGACCCCATCAGATACAGTTCAAATAGAATCACACATTTTAAACGCAATTAAATACTAACAAATAAATGTACGACGTTCTATTATGCAGCAAATTGACTAATGACACAAAGAACCGTTTAGAGGCAAACTGGTTGCTAAGCAACAAGTCACTTGCATGTAGGTATTACTTATTGAACACGCCTCGTTCGTATTTAGTTTTTACTGTCACACACAATAGTTGTAGTTTAATGCTATTATTTCTATTCTACTTTTCATAGTTCGATGCCTGATCTGTTACTCACTTGAAGTAGTGAATGATTTTTTGACTTAGGGGTCCTTGTGTTTTACAGATCGACGGGTGATTTCGGTGAGCACAAAGGAAGAGTGTTCAGGACAATATGTTTTCCTTGAGCGAAGGAAGCGTCATTCTCCTGCTGTCAGTCTGCATTTGTGCAGAGACCGGCTCATACGACGAACTCACGTACTTAGGTGCATCATGCTATCCAAGAGATTCGTGCTCCCAGCGTCGTTCCCAAGACTCCTCAAAAGATGCAGGGATGACATGCGAGTGTGACCCAAAGTGCCAAAGGAGAGGTACTTGTTGTATAGATTCTCCATACGTTGATTCCCGCCAGTCTACCAGAAATGAGATTTGCGATGGAGACACAATAATAGGAGCAGAGCATTACTATTACTTCAGTAGCACTGGAAGTCGTTCCTTTTATCAAGTAACAAAATGCAACAGACGGTGGAATGGTCCCGTTGAAGTCAAAGATCGTTGCCAGATGAAGACTGCTAATGGAGCCGATCTTATGGTAGCCATACCTGTTACCAACATAAATAGTGGTATCTCCTACAAGAATTACTACTGCGCCATTTGTAACGATGACATTGAAAGATCTGTTCTTTGGGACGTTAACATCTACGACGAGGATCAACAAACTCTTGTTAGTGACAGATTCAATGTAGAAGCCGTGGACGAGCTATTTAATGATTTTTCCAACAGCACAAGGAATGTAAGCACATGCGATGGAATAGATGTTTTACCTTTGCAATTCGTGTATCCATCTTTCGGATACTGGGATTACTGTTCATACAGCTCACCCCAATTCGTTTCGGTTAATGTACAGATCGTGATTCCGAAGGAAATTCAACCTTATGTGAAGGGTTGCCTTCATAATGCTGTGTCAGCGTGTCCTCGAGGATGGACAAATACACAGATTGACCGAAAATGTGCAGAATATATGGGACTCGTCAAAGGACAGACAGTATCATCCGATGAAGGATTTAATCAGAGAAATATATATTATAGAAACGCCCACTGTGCTGTATGTAACAACGTTACAAGTTTTGTCGGCTTTTCGTGCGAAGATTTCTCAATGGGTACACTTATAATTACTCCTACATACCCAACGTCTACAACAATCCTTTTTGAACAACTCTTATCAGCTGAAGGGTGTCTTGGAGATAAAAAGCTAATGAGAGGACTGGGGTGTAGAGCGGTTCTATGTGCCAGTCCGCACCACAAAGTGAAGAAAGGAAGATGCTCGCCTCCCTAAACGTTTATCTGTAAGCATGCGCTACGAATATTTAAGAAATGTATTTTTTCAACTTATTGAATATTGCATGGAAACATCAATGTACCGCAACGCATTATTTAATCTGTCAAAATACAAATATTAGATGAAAACTTAATTTCAGAAAGTCTTACGAACGGACTGCATAAAGCACTGTGATGTAAAGTAATATACTTTCACTGTGCTCTAAAAAAACCCAGAAATAAATACACTGGAGTACAAAAATTAAGGACGAGACGGTTTTTCGAATATAACGGCGTGCAAAAGTGCTCCACATCAACTCATATCATACCATAAGATCCCCAAGATGTAAGAATATGGGACAAGTGAGCAAAACCGTTCAAACAAGGAATCCAAAGGATACAAAGACACTTTATTGAAAAAGTAGCTTCGAGCACAACTGGACAGAAGACAGAAACGTCCATGTGACAGGCGGCTGCCAAGAAAAATCGTGTTTAGTGGGGAATGTGATCACCCCTGACTGCGTTGCAGGATTTACAACGTCTGTCCATGCTGAGGACGAGGTTGTCAAGGAGCGGTTGAAGCATCGCGGCCCATTCTTCCTGTAGCGCAAATCTCAGCTGCGGAATCGTTGCTGGCCGCTGGTGACGTACTGCCAAGCGTCTCCCGAGAAGGTCCCACACGTATTCGATTGGATTTAGGTCCGGGAACCTTGCGGGCCAATCCATGCGTTGAATATCTTCAATCAACAGCAGCTCTGCGACAGCCACTGTACGAAGAGGTGTAGCGTTGTCGTCCATGAAGAGGAACTCAGGACCCACAGCACCTCTAAACAAACGCACGTGAGACAGGAGAACCTTGGTACAATAGCGGACACCAGTGACTGAACCTCCTTGGGAAATGTGGAGGTCAGTACGGCCACCAAGCATGATTCCGGCCCAAACGAGAACTCCGCCAACTCCAAACCGGTCCCTTTCGATTACGTTGAAGGTGTGATTGTGCGTTCTCTGCTCTATCGAGATGTGTATACGTCTAGAATCGCTCATCAGACTAAATCGGCTCTCATCCGTAAAGAGAACTCCACCCCATTGCTGATGTGTTCAGTTTTTGTGTTCCCGGCACCACAGAAACCGCCGTTTCCGATGAGCAGACGTTAATAGCACACACCGTACTTGTCGTCGTGCAAATGGACCACCTTTGTGCAGTCTCCTGGCCACGGTAAAACGCGATAACGGACGTCCAGTTGCCTGTTGCATGTGCCTTGCGATTTTCCCCGCCGACTGCCGTCTTTCTCTTCTCGCCTGTAGGACAATATACCGGTCGTCCGCCGCCGTGGTTGCCCGTGGACGACCACTGCTAAGCTCTCGAAAAGCCGTTCCTGTCGTTTGAAATGCTCTCCACGCTCGTGAAACGATGCTGTGAGCGATCCCGAACCCCTCGGCCACACTAGTCACACTTCGACCTTCTTCCAACTTCCCAGTAACGTGACCTTGGGTAAAGGCATCCAGATGTCTTATACTGGATTGCCTGTTGGGTGTATCACACCGTGGCAGCAACTCGTCGCCGTTCAAACCTATGTACACCGTGAAATACCTTTCGCCGAATTGCTGAGCGTACACCGCCAGTGTGCTTTATAACCTTTTGAAACTCCCTCCCCCCTTACGTCATGCCGCATATATGCGCATGCCCTACCGTACCGGATCCTAGGCTATTTCCTGAGTGGTCTTTCGATCCGTTTTTTTTTATTGGAGGTTTAACGACCACCGTGAGCAACTCAATGTGCTATAAGCAGTAGCCCGTCTTTAATTTAGGGTCACTGGTTCCAGGGAAAGGACAGAGCCAGTGCCATAAGACATACACAACATCCATGCCTCACTGGGACTCGAACTCGGACCCCTTTCGGTCGAATGATCAGAGGCCATCGCTCAGACCACTGCGCCACCGGGGCGGCCGGTCCGTTCTGCCTGCTCGTTCCGCTGTTATGCTAATTTCTCCTCTACGTCCTTAATTTTTGCACATCAGTGTATATATATAAAATTCTGTTCAAAGGGAACACAGGAAACATAATTCTTGGAGTTAGTTCTCAAAAAAGTAGCACTTCTTTACAAAATTCTAGGCTTTAAAAGTGCACTGTGATTTTTAACTGCTGAGACAATCAGAATTTAAAGTGCATAGACGTTATAAGAAAATAAAGTAACGCGAACGATGTTGAGCTTGGCGTTAATTTTGAATATGATTTAGTGACTCTGACTTAACCTGGGGTTACTTAGATTTCATGGCGATGATTTCATACGTAATTGCGCCTCCCTCACATATAACCCACGACGATTTAATTATGGAGACTTACGAAGCTCAACCGATACACGTACATTCTGTATTCCTGAAATTACAACACCCTAAAGAAATGATCCGAAGCAAATGCAAATCAGCAGACCGCTAAGTTGAGAAAATAAATGCACATGATTAAAAAATGGTTCAATCCGATTGCAGCGTGTTTAAATATATCTGAAATGTCACAAGTAAGATTGGTTTCCTCACGAGATTCTTTCAGCTTCGAGCTCCGATTTCGAGAAAGAAGTGAACTACGTGTCGAATGCCGTAGCACCAAATTCGCTGAAAATCCCGCCAGCTGAAGGCATTTCAAAAGGACCGGATTATTGTTCTCCGGGATAGTGAATATTAGACTGATAGTGTTGCACAGCATTTTTTCACGTGACAACGAAACAGGTCCTCGATGCTGGTACGAGTGTTTGAGCTAAGGTACGACCTCTCGTAGATATGAAAGTGGAGCACACAGGAGGTCCACACTACAGGAATATCATTTGATCCAGCGACGAGTTTTTGACGGCTGTACTTCCACTTTCTTTACGATCAAACGAGAGCTTAATGTTGGTTTCAGTTATTTAGTTTAAAAAAATTATATATATCAGTGGCGAATCTTGGGTCCGATATACGAAGGGGGAGGGGTGGCTATCATCCCCCTCCCCACAGTACTGTTTCTTTTTAATTGCGAAGTTTAATTTTTAATTGTTAAGTAATAGAAGTAACTTTTCTTTCTAAATTGTAGGTACATGCTATTGCTAACATGATACCAAATAATTACCAGGATTAAGATTTGAACACTTATTTGTACATGAACTCTATTCTTCTTGAATACTTTATTTGTACATGAACTCTATTCTTCTTGAATACTTTATTTCTACATGAACTCCATTCTTCTTTTCTTTTGTGTGAACTTGAGTGTTACATTTTCATAAAATGTTTCTTCAGAGTACTTTTTCATATTTAAAAATAATGTTTTTCTTTATTGACAAACCAGCCCAGTTTTTTTAATGTGCATGTCCTTGTGTGGCTCTAAGATACACACTGCTAGCCACCCAAAATGCAACACCAAGAAGGAAGCATCCGATCGGCCTGAAATTCGCAGCATGCGTCGCCAGCGAGAGGACATGCAAACGATTAGCATTGCAGGGCATATGCAAATCATGTGCGCCCGGCACTCCACCGTGAAGCACTATACGAAGAGTGCACATAAGGCGGGGTGTAAGTAGTGTAAGTGTGTTGTGCTGCCGGACCTGTGCGTGGGAAGCTTCCTGATGCCTCGTCGCAGAATACGGCAGTCATTACAGCACGTTTCGGAGTTCGACAGAGGACGAACAGTGGCTTATCGCGACAGGCACGAACGGTTCCCACATGGACCCGGTCCACTATACACGCAGATATGCGGTTCATCGTACCGAGACGTCGGCGCCCGTGTGGGACGACATCCAGCCACAGTGAGGTGAGTATGGATTCGGTGGGTGCAGGAGGGACGGACGGACCGACGTGAGCGATCGCCGCAGCCGCGGCACACCACCGAAAGAGAGGACCGGCATGTTTTGCGGTGGACATTCGCGGCACGCAC
Source organism: Macrothele yani (assembly GCA_039090855.1). NCBI lineage: Eukaryota > Metazoa > Arthropoda > Arachnida > Araneae > Macrothelidae > Macrothele > Macrothele yani. The sequence goes on along the minus strand of CM077010.1, from coordinate 132,419,729 downwards.
CGCCACATCACAAACGTTAGCGCAGGAATTAGGGTGTGTTGCGCAACAACCTGTGTTAGCACGAACCGTTCGACGTTGTCTGCAGGAGCGGGGACTTTTCGCACGGTGCCCATTGCTCCGATTACCATTGACGTTACACCACCGGCAAGTGCGGCAGCAGTGGGCCGTTGGACGGCACACTTGCACTACGGAATGGCACGACATTGTCTTCTTCGACGAAATCTGCTTCTGCCTGCAACACCACGATTATCGGATCCGCGTGTGGCGGCACCGCGGCGAAAGACTGTATGACGCCTGCATTATGCATTGCGTCCGTCGCCTGGCGTTATGATTTGGGGCGCAATTGGTTATGACACCCGCACCTCTCTGGTACGCATCGCCGATACACTCAACAGCCACCGCTACATCTCCGACGTTTTGGAACCTGTAGTCCTCCCTTAGCTGCAGGACCTGCCAGCGGCCACGTTTTAATAGGACAATGCGCCCCCGCACGTGGCACGTATCGTGCAACAATTCTTCACCGCCCACCAGGTGCCACTGCTGCCGTGGCCAGCCTGTTCTCCTGATATGTCACCCATTGAACACGTCTGGTTGCTGATCGGCAACAGAGTTGCCCGGCAAGCACCACCCGCGGCTACGCCTGATGAACTGTGGCAACGTGTGGAAGCAGCCTGGACCGACATACCCCAAGCCCACATCCAAAGCCTCTTTCGTTCGATGCAGCGGCGTGTAGAGGCCGTTATTGCCAGCCATGGAGGCCACACGAACTATTGGTATTTACATTTGCTTGTTCCGCAAGTCGCACGGGCCTGTAAGCTCAATTCTTTCATCTTTGTATCTGTTGTTATGTGTCCAGTAAATCTGGCTTTGCTATCTCGTGTCTTTCTTGGTGTTGCATTTCGGGTGTGCCAGCAGTGTATCTTGATTATTTTTAATGCTGAAAAACTTCTTTCAGCAGTTGCAGTTGTTAATGGAAAGTTTGATATATGGTCTGCTAATTTGTACACCTCACTAAACAGTAAGTCCAATTTATTCAACTTTATGTATTACTACTGATTTGTTTTTGTATTCATCAAAGGAATAAAACACCTTCAGTTCATTTTTTAGTCCAGCTGTATCAAAATTTGAAGCATAATTTGAATTAAGTTCTGACAGTAGATGTTCAGGGAAGCTTCACAAAATTTATCAAAACAGTTCGAATCCAACAAAACCACGTATTTAAAGATATAATATCTGTGATTTTAATTCATTGACATTTCACAAAAACTGAAACAACTCTCGCGAAATACTTGTGAGCGGGAATATGCGAATGACTGAGATAGTCTAACTCTTGTTTTTTTTTTCTGAGCGAAGCGTTTCCCAAAGCAATGGCACATTATCCTGTACCACCTGATTCATGTTGCCATGGAAACACTAGCAGGTGATTGTACGGAAATTTTTCGCATCAGAACTGCGAAGACTCTGGAAGAGTTGCTTGCCTTATGCCGTTGGTTTTCACTCGCCAGACTGAATCAAAGAAGCGAATCCGCACGCGGTTTTTTTTTTTTTTTTTTTGGCACTGAAAGCATCGATATATTTTAATACCGTTGATAACTGACTTTTAATTGTGAATATTTAATTCAGTTTTATTTGTGCATTCTATGGGCTTTGCAGCTAGCTTCAAACATACGCCACTGATTAGTTATACACACATTAAAATTTATATATTGCACTTACAAAGAAAATTTTGCGGCCCCGGTGGCGCAGTGGTCTAAAACGCTAGTTTCTGACCATTCGCCCTAGTTGGGTCCGGGCTCGAATCCCGGTGAGACATGGATGTTTGTCTTTCGGCACTGGCTCTCAATGTGTTACTTGTCCAACACTGGTTATTTGCGTACATCGGCATTTAGCATACAGTGAATTCCATGTTTGATGTATACTTGTTCCCAATGTGCTACATGATCAACACTGTCTATATCTGTGTATATTGATCATTTGGCATGCTGTCAACCATGTATGATTTGTACTTGTTGCTGTGAAATTTCTGTCTGCCTGTTTGTCATGTCTTTGTATCACCAGGTCCAATAAAAAAAAAAAAAACTTATCGGTGCTACCAAATAATTCAAATCATACACCTTTTTCCATGTAAAAAAAGTTATGTATATATATTTGTATATTCTGGATGCCCATAAATAAAGTTCACATTTCAATGGTGACATCCTGCCCCAGTTGTTTAAGCGTTTCTGACCACCATTCTTCCGGAATGTGTCAGGGTTCCAATGCCACCCCGGTGGCGCAGTGGTCTAAGCGATGGCCTCTGATCATTCGTCCGAAGGGGTCCGGGTTCGAATCCCGGTGAGGCATGGGTGTTGTGTTTGTCTTTCGGCACTGGCTCTCTCCCTTCCCTGGAACCAGTGACCCTAAATTAGGGACGGGCGACTGCTTATAGCCCATTGAGTTGCTCACGGTGGTCGTTAAATCTCCAAACAAACAAACAAACAAACAGGGTTCCAATCTCGGTAAGACATGAATGTTGTGCTTGTCTTACGGCACTGGCTCTCTCCCTTCCCTGGAACCAGTGGAACATCACTTTTTGACGCAAAGTCACATTGGTTCCAGGGAAGGGAGAGAGTATCGCTTCAGGAGCCTGATAGGTCTGATAAGGCAGATGATTTCATGATGTCATCCTGATAGAAGAATTTTAAATGACGACAGTAATAATTTTTGGGCCCTGTGAATCACATAGAGCTTACTTTTTTTATGTTATTTTCTGCATTCGCGCAAAGAGTTGTCGAGGGAAAAACAGGTTTCTACATTTCCTAAGTCAGCTGAGCTCCCCAGAATGTAGGTGGTCAAGATTAACACTTACAAATCTGAGCCAATAGGGAAAGAAACAGCTCGCCGCATTTTCCCCCACCAGTTTGACAAGCTACACATGTGATCACATTGGCAATTCTGTAACGATTTGTACCTGGAAGCGCTTCTTTTTAGTACAAAAGAAATTACAACAGCGTTTCTTCTTGCGTTTCTTTTAGGGATTACTTTAGAAGTCTTCTAGCCTGTATGAAGTAAAACTAGCCGCACCGGTGGCGCAGTGGTCTAAGGCGCTGGCCTCTGATCATTCGTCCGTAAGTGATCCGGGTTCGAATCCCGTTCGGGCATGGATGTTGTGTTTGTCTTACGGCGCTGGCTCTCTCCCTTCCCTGGAACCAGTGACCCTAAATTAGGGACGGGCGACTGCTTATAGCCCATTGAGTTGCTCACGGTGGTCGTTAAACCTCCAATCAAAAAAAAAAAAAGTAAAACTACTCCGTCACACTGCAATACCATAAAGCCGCTCCGGTGGCGCAGTGGTCTAAGCGATGGCCTATGATCATTCGTTCGAACGGGGTCCGGGTTCGAATCCCGGTTAGGCATGGATGTTGTGTTTGTCTTACGGCACTGGCTCTCTCCCTTCCCTGGAACCAGTGCACCTAAATGAGGGACGGGAGACTGCTTATAGCCCATTGAGTTCCTCACGGGGGTCGCTAAACCTCAAAAAAAAAAAAAAACATAAAAAAGAATAAAGCATTTACATAGCTTATATATTTTTTACGCTTTCCAACCGTAGGTTGAAGAGGCGTATATGCTCCAGCTTTGTCCGTCCGTCCGCACGATAACTCACGTGAAAATGGTTCGATTTCGATGAAATTTTAGTATGTGGTAGGGAACCACCTGGGCACGAACCCTATTGAAAATGGGCGAAATGGGGTCAAAGGTCAGGCAGATCATAAGAGCGGGATATATTCCATTGCCCTTATGCGTCATAACTTGCGTAAAAATGGTTCGATTTCGATGAAATTTTAGTATTTGGTAGGGAGCCACTGGGGACAAACCCTATTGAAAATGGACGAAATGGGGTCAAAGGTCAGGACACTGGAGTGGGATCCATTCCATTGCCCTTGTGCATCATAACTTACCTAAAATGTTTGGATTGGGACAAAACTTTATTATGTTGTTCCGAAGGTATAGTGAACCGGTTCTGTTGAATATGAACGAAATGGGCTCAAAGGTCATTGCACAAAAGCCAGATTTATTCCACAGCCATTATTCTCATAACGTGCGTAAAACTGCTTCTATTGCAACAAAACTTTATCATGTGGTTCCGGAGGTATAGTGAACCGGTTCTATTGAATATAATCGAAATGGGGTCAACGGTCAGGACACAGGAGCGAGATTTATTCCACAGCCATTAATCCACATAACTTGAGTAATAATTTCTGGTATGTTGGAAAGCGTATCATAATCAATGCATTGCATGATTTTACTAACTTGTTTATGTTTACATTTAGCGTTGTGAGCATCAAGTATTAAAGGATCAACAGTGCTTATTTTGGATGCCATTTTGCTTTTGTTCACGCAGAACAAATTTGAAATATCAATTATAAAAAGGGTCGAACATAAAATTTTTTGAGTACTTGTAAAATTTCATTTCCTGCTGGGATTTTTTTCAACCAAGGTTGGAGTCTCACTCTTCGGTCCTTTAATATATTTGGTAATTTACTGTATTTATCCACAAACCAAGGAAATTTTTATAATTTTATTAGGATTTTAAATGGAGAAGCCATATGCACAGTGCCGCCCCGGTGGCGCAGTGGTCTAAGCGATGGCCTCTGATCATTCGTCCGAACGGGGTCAGGGTTCGAATCCCGGTGAGGCATGGATGTTGTGTTTGTCTTACGGCACTAGCTCTCTCCCTTCCCTAGAACCAGTGACCGTAAATTAGGGATGGGCGACTGCTTATAGCCCATTGAGTTGCTCACGGTGGTCGTTAAACCAACAATCCCCCCCCCCCCAAAAAAAAGAAAAGATGTACAGTATTCTGCTCAAAACAGCAAGATCAGCTTAGGCTCTGGACTCTACATTCTGCAGCAGTCAACTGGAATATCAGATGAACCCGTATAAGTCAATACTACTGTACTTTCCTTACACTAAAGTCTACATACATGAAAACTTCACAACTTATGCTACCGTGAATGGTACTTCATTACAACCGCATCCTACTCAGTTACAAGTTATTTCACGTAATCAAGTAATTCTTCAAGGAACCAAGCTTTCTTCAAAAGAGACTCCTGCTTGAAACTTTACAGAACTTCACCATTCCGTACGTTCGTATGTTTCTAAGAAAATGAATACATTTTAAACCCAAATGCACTGCGTCGCCAAAAGAACATTCCATGAACACACAACACTCCTTTCACGGCTTGTACAGCGCTGGGCTTAATAAGCAACTTTTCTGTCAATGACACAGAGACTTGGTCCACACTGTAGGCTGCAACCTGCTGTTCGTGTTGGGTAACTTTGAGAAAGTACTTATGAAGGCTGACTCTTTTCTGTCCTAACTAACACTAACTACATGTGCCAGGGCAAGCTTCTAGTTCCCTCCAAAGAAGCTTCCTGACAATTCATCACAGGGCAATTCATAAGATGTTAGCACGATGATTTATCACATACTTGGAATGGATCACGTAAGTACTAAAAGAAAATTGAGTTGGTGCAGAACAGAGCTCTTTGAACAATAACTGGAGCTCCCACCAGACACTTTAAATACCAGCTCAAAGTCGAGAAGAGGCGAGTTTGGTCACAAACTCGAAGAAATTTTTTAGCAGCACGAAAATCCACCTAAAAGAGGCTCATCAGGGAAGAAGTGGACTAGCATTCCAATGCAGTCTTTAAGCGCTCTAGTCCGAAGGAGATGGTCCTAGTCCTCAGTGATTTGCCTACTGTGCTGATGATGTTACCTCCACACAGTCTTTGCTCCTTGGATTATTTCTGATGTAAATATTATCAATTGGATCAGTAGGTAGTGAGTATTGAAAGGATGCAGACCTGATTAGACAGCCTGTTTCTGAATGGCATTCAATGAACAACACGGGTTAATATCTGCTGATTTTCTGACATGGCTAGGCAGCATGTCCCCAATGAGCACTAAATATACCACTCAGGCTGTCAATTACCACTATTCTTTTTAAGCCCTAATCATCCAGCGACAACGAAGAGCTTTCTGCTTCTCCTCGGCATCTGGGTGGAGGATACAACTGTCTGTCAGACACTTAGGTTTCTCCATATCCCTTTCATGTGTGTCTATCCTATCTCGCACCCTAGTCCAAATCCCCGTGTTTCTTATGTCTAAAGACTGCTCAAGACCTGTGTGCCGCCCCGGTGACGCAGTGGTCTAAGCGATGGCTTATGAATATTTATCCGAAGGGGTCCGGGTTCGAATCCCGGTGAGGCATGGATGTTCTGTTTGTCTTTTTTGCTCTCTCCCTTCCCTGGAAGTGACACTAAATTAGGGACGGGAGACTGGTTATAGTCCATTGAGTTGCTCACGGTGGTCGTCAAACCTCCAACATATAAAAAAAAAAGACCAGTACGTATGGAGTCAGACTCTACTAAAATTATTTCCAGCTTCACTAATTTAAATTGGTCAGAAACAGGAGGTTGTTCCACACTCTCAGATCAGTCTAGAATTTTTTTTTTGATTGGGGGTTTAATGACCACTTGTGAGCAACTATGTAGGCCCAGTACGCTCAATGAGCCATTGGTTCCAGGGAAGGGAGAGAGTCAGTGTCGTAAGGCAAACACATCCATGCTTCACTGGGATTCGAACCCAGACCCATCTCGGACCAATGATCAGAAGCCATTGTTTAGACCACTGCGCCACCCTGGCGGCGTCTCAAACTCCAAGAAAGAAGGTTCTGCGGCACAGGGTTATTTTCTCCTCAGTATCGCTAAATGTTACAGCGCACTGTAAATAACACTCCACAATTACAGCTTTACGCAAACCCTTGAACGCTTTGTCCTGTGGGGAAGATTATTTCATCAGGCACCAACGCAAAGTTTGGAAAAATCAGCTTTCAACAATTGCTCGACGAGCCTCTTTTCCGCGAAAGTAAGAACAAAGTTATTCCCATTTTTTACGCTTTCCAACCGTAGGTTGAAGAAGCGTATATGGTCCAACTTTGTCCGCACGATAACTCGCGTAAAAATGGTTCGCTTGCGATGAAATTTTGGTATGTGGTAGGGGACCACTGGGGACGAACCCTATGAAAATGGATGAAGTTGGGTCAAAGGTCAGGACATGGGATCGGGATTCATACCATCGCTCTTACGCGTTATAACTTACGTAAAAATGCTTCGATTGAGACAAAACTTTATCACGTTGTTCCGGATGTATACTTTACCGGTTCTGTTGAATATCATGGAAATGGGGTCAAAGGTCATGACACAGGAGCGAGATTTATTCCACAGTTATTAATCTCATAACTTTTTTTATTTCAGGTTTAACGACCACCGTGAGCAACTCAATGGGCTATAAGCAGTCGCCCCTCCCTAATTTAGAGCCACTGGTTCCAGGGAAGAGAAAGAGCCAGTACCGTAAGACAAACACAACATCCATGCCTCACCGGGATTCGAACCCGGACCCCTAACGGACGAATGATCAGAGGCCATCGCTTAGACCTCTGCGCCACCGGGGTGGCAATATCATAACTTGACTAATAAGTTGAGTAATGATTTCTGGTATGTTGGAAACCGTATCATAATCTGTGAATTGCTTGATTTTACTAACCTGTTAGTATTAAGTCTGTCCATCCATTCAATCAAAGCGTCTAAACACTCTTCGTAATTAATCCCTAAGAGAATGCCATGCACGACTATAGCTCATTTGTTCAAATTTAAGCGTTCAAGACCCCGGTATCTGGGAGAGAAAGGAACGAAGTTTGTTTACCATTGCAACTCTGGCTTTTTTGTCTCTTTGAAATTCATGGTTTTCTCATATATGATATGATATGGAGGGGTATCGTTCACTTGATCGAAAGGTCACTTGACCGAAAATCACTTCGCCTAAAATCACTTGATCGAAAGATTCATATCACCGAAGGGTCACTTGACTGAAAAGTTAATTTCATCAAAAGGACATTTGATCAAAAATTTCTTTTCACCGAAGGATTACTTTGCCTAAAAGTTCATTATACCGAAAGATCATTTCACCGAATGGTAAGTTTACCGAAAACTTAGAATTTTGTTGTTAGAGATCTGTTGGAGTGTGGTGCGAGTTTTTGAAAAACTTGCCACCTAAACATTATCGGATTGTATAAAAAATACACTTAATTTCTATGAAACACCTCGGCATGAGTAGGTTTTTCGAAATACAACATTAATCATAAGGCCTAGATCTGTGCCTTTTTCTTAAATTTTAATCCTCTGAGCTCATATTCATAAGGGTTTCATAGCAAATCAAGTAAATATTATTCCACTTTTACTCAACGACAAAACATTACAAATTTTGAAGATGACAATCCGATTTTTGGCGTAAATGTGACAAGGATGGTAAGTCAGATAATATCCGAAAACTTGAAAATTTTCATCGTCCTGGAGCGGGACTCGAACCCGCGTCTCCCAGAAAACGCCTAGGTATGCTAACCACTACACCACTCAGAACGACCATGTTTCAAGTTTCCGATCAATTTGAATTTAATCATCACAGGATTCGCTAGTCGAAGCAACCGGAATTCATGTTTAGCGAATCTGGAGGTTAAGAATCCTATCCCGTGATTGCCCGGAGAAGCAGATAAATCATGATTTATCTGCTTCTCCGGCAATGATGGTTAAATTCAAATTGATCGGAAACTTGAAACGTAGTCGTTCTGGGTGGTGTAGTGGTTAGCATACCTAGGCGTTTTCTGCGAGAAGCAGGTTCAAGTCCCGCTCCAGAACGATGAAAGTTTTCGGATATTATCTGACTTACCATCCTTGTCACATTTACGCCAAAAATCGGATGGTCATCTTCAAAATTTGTATTATATGGCGTAATCCCGTCTTTCATGACAAAACATTAATTTTGTTTTTACCGTAGGCCTCGATACAGGTCATTTTAGCAGATTTTAACCCTAATCATATTCATAAGCATTACATAAAATGTAAAGCAACTTTTTTATGTAAACCTTTGCACGATTAAAATTGGGCAAAATGGCCTAAGCCAAGACCTAGGGACCTAAAAAATTGATTCATTTTGCCAGAAAAAATTTACAACATTCTTAATTTTATTTTTTATGTAAACCTTATGAACATGAGCACCAAACACGTCTTATGTAAACCTCATGAACATGATTAAAATTTGCTAAAAAGGCCCAATCAGAGGCCTGTTGTCTTAAAAAACGAGATATGTCTTAAAACTTAAATCTTCGCGTTCTCTGTGACACAGAGAAATCAAAAGTGCAATTTGAGTATAATCCCAATGTTTCGGTGGTCTGTCTGCCGAACTTACACCATGCTTCTACAGATCTTGTAATGAAATCCAAAGTTTTCGATAAACTAACCCTTCGGTGAAATAACCTTTCGATGAAATAAACTTTTAGGTAAAGAGGCCTTTCGGTGAAATGAACTTATCGATCAAGTGACCCTTCGGTGAAATTTATCTTTCGATCAAGTGACCCTTCGGTGAAATGTACCTTTCGATCAAGTGGTCTTTCGGTGACGTGGTTTTCGGTCAAGTGACCCTTCGGTGAAGTAAGCGTCGGGCAAATGAACCAGAGCCGATATGGGGGAATATGGAAAACCTTATTTTCATTGTCATTTTTGGACCACAGGCTTTTCATATCTCAAGTAGGAGACAAAATAACCTATGAAAATGTAGACAACTTGTAAAAGTGATAATAAATGAAAGTGTTCCTCAATTAAGTGTAAGGATTTCCTGCGAACAGTTTTCCTTATTTTTCCAAATGCCGTTCATCTGAATTGTCTGCATTTAATCTTACGCAGGCAAACACAGAAGAGTTCATTTCAACCGTAGCACCCCTCACAAACTTTATTTCTGAGCGACCGCGAGTATGAGAAAATTAAGTATTTGTTTTGTAATTTAAAAGTGAATGTATGTATAATACAAAATTTTAATTTTAACTGCTAGTAAGCCTAAGAGACTGTCAAATGTACTAACTCCATTTTAACCCATTTCAAATTATATATGGATTTGCATATCATATTTAAAATGTAATATCACATCAAAGTACATAACATTTGCATTTTCAAATTTTCTGTAGATTTGTACATTGCTTCACTTGGTTCGAAACAACTTGCACTGAAGACTGAACACCAACAAAGAATGTTGTTGTGGAAAACCATTATTTCTTAATTGAACTCTGCATAAAGTTTAATGACTGAAAAGCCAAAATACTAATATTATGACCACCTGCCTACTACACCGAAGAGCCAAACATTAAAACAAACTTTTACAACCAAGATCCAAAACAGTATGACCACCTGTCTAATATGAAGTTGGTCCTTCAAGTTCCGCCAAAGCAGATCTTGCCCTGCAAAGCTTTGACGCTACACGATTTCTGAAGGTGTATTGTGGTATCTGGTAACAACATGTTACCAGCAGATTCTTTAACCCTTTAAGAGGCCGATGAATCTTAACGAAAAAGTTGCTCAAATTTTCCAGTGCTCCTCAAACAGAAGTATTCTTATAAAGACAGGGTTCTACCAAAAGCTACGGCAAACAATTCCTTTCCCTCTTTCGTCTCAGCTATAAATCTGTCGCTGGTGGCAAATGCTCCCTTACAGTACTTGTCTTACAGTACGTAGTCTGATTCCTTTATAGTCCTTTGTTTCCTGTTTCATTACACAAAGGATCATTTGGAAGCAGTAGTCTCCCGGACACTAACATCATGCCACTGGGTAGAAACAAGTTACACAAACATCTTAGGTCCATCACCCTTTTCTTGGCATTGATAGCAAAAACGGTAATCAGACAGCAAAGGGCAAATGACAATTATTGTCCCCCAAATAACCACTTAGAATGGCAAACGTAAGGTAAAATCAACGCTTTCTGAAGCGCAGGTTCACTTGTTCCTGCCGCGTTCGGCCCAGTTCTCAAACAGCGAATTTATTCGTTCGAGCTGATTTCAGCCTATTTTTTTAAACCCGAGTTAATTCGTTCCAGCCGGTTAAGGGGACGAGTCCCTTTTTAGGCTTCCCATGTTAACCTTATGGGAGGTGTCGGTGTACTTAGGTACATGTTTCTCTCGATGGACATGGCCTATCAATTGCAAACTTGGCATGCATTTTCCTAACTATATTATACGACACCTGAACTTAACTTATCGCAATCGGTCAATTAATTAATTTTGTATAAATTAATCAAAATTACTGTCGATTTTGCAGACGTTTTCATTGGCAATTGTATTTATTTTAATCGAGTACATTATTTAGTCGTGATTTTAGTTCAGGTGGTTATTAATATATACAGTAAGGTATAAAAAATTTCAAGCCATTAATCTTTAGTGGTTTATAAGAAAAATTTTCCTAAATGTACAAAACCACAACTTTTCAGGGGAGGGAAAAAACGAAGACCTGTGACTAGAAGCCTCCCGCGTCATACTCCCTTTCCTCTGCCTTGCTAAACTTCCTCTTGCTTTGCTCAAATATCGTATACCATTCGATTTAGCAAACTCTGTAGAAAAAAATTGAAATAAAAATAAATTACATAAAAGTATAGTTTTTGCAGGGCTGGTCCACTTAAAGGATTAAGTTGTGTGGTTGAACCGCCGTAGATCGGATTTGTGATTCCAACACAATCCACAGATGCTAGATTGAATTGATTTCCGCGTGATTTGGATACCAGAGCAATACCTGAAAGTCTTTCTCATGTTCCAAGAACCATTCTCGAACACTTCGGGCAGTGCGGTATCCCGCATTATCCTGCTGAAAGAAGGTACTAGTAAAGAATACCGTTGCCATCAACGGATGTACCTTTCTGCAATGATGTAGGTGGTAGACGTCATAGTTTCCTAAACATGAATGACCGGACCCAGGGTATCCCAGAAGAACATTGAGCAAAGCATTACACCTCCTCCACCGGCTTGTTTTCGTTCCACGGTGCATGCTGGTACAAACACTTTCCCAGATAAATGCCGTGCATGTGTCCGGCCGTATACATGGAGAAACAAGAAACGTGATTCATTGGACCAGACGACCTTCTTCTAAGGTTCAGTTTTGATATTTGCGTATCCATTGTAGGCGCTTATGATAGTGAACAGAGGTTTGCACGAACGCTCGGAGCGGTCCGCGGCCTCATTTACAGCAGGGTTCGATGTATTATATATACCCTTTGTTGTAACATATTACTCCGGCAACCAGCATTCAAATTACCGCCGAGTTGCGCCATTGCATCACTTCTATTGACTCTTACCATACGGAATAGCCTTTGCTTACCTCTAGCATCGATGAGCCGTAGTCGTCCCACACCTAACCGGCGCCGGTTCTTTGATTATCCCTCCTTGGACCAAGTTTTGAGGGACCACTGCTGACTGAGTACCTCAGACGCCTTTCAGTTTCTGAAATACTCTGACCCAGTCGTCTGGCCATTAGCGATTTTCACAAAAACCAAATTGTAAAGTCCGTTGCCTTTCACATCTCAAGAACAACACTTAAAAACACAGCTCAGTATGCGATGTTAAATATATCGTTTTATGACCTTCACACACCCCGTCGTTTACCTGCAGTGCTTCAATTTGCTTAGACTCGTTGGTCATAATATTTTGGCAATTCAGTGTATTTACAATCGGTATTTTGATTTTCAAATTTCACAATCGAACCAAGTTTGTCAAGGGATTTCGTCTACTAATAAAATTTACTATGTAGAACCTTTCATGATTCAGTTTTGATCACCTTTGAGCTAAATCAAATCACTCTTCCAAAAGTGCAAATATTAAAAATTCTTAGTTTCAACACTGTTTCAGGGAAAACGTAAAATTGAAATTTTGGGTGTGATGATGTGAAAATTGTTAGAAAAAAAAAGAACTGGAAAAAATACCAGTGATGGACAGGAAAATGGGAACTGCTGAATTTTTAAAAAAGTAAATGTGTGAAAAATCAGGTCGGCAATGGGAGGCCATTTTGAATTGAAAAGCAAGGAAGGGACAGGATGGCCATCTTTGTGACCAAGGTCAGTACGAGCCTATGAATTCCCAGAACTTTAAGCATGGAATTCTTCGAGAGAGCAAAACAATAGCGAGGTAGGGGCCAAAGCTGTCGCATGTAACCGTGAGAACTTAAGACGCCGAGAGTGAAGGATGCCCAGCACGGTAGTCAAATGCGTCGTTCTGATTGGCTGAGCGCTCGCTGGGGCTCATAAAAGTTTGAGAGTACACTGGAAGTTAGTTTTTTGGCGTGCTCTCTTCTTGTATAGCTTCCACAGGAGTAAGACGTCAGCTCACCGCGCGGGATGATTTTGACATAAGAAAAGCGCTCGGCTGCGGTCTAGATCAATTATACCTGAGATCTAGTTTTCAAGGTGCTGCATAATTGTCTACAGGAGATGGACAGCTAATATAGCTGACATGTGTGCTTAATTGTTTGTGTGCTGAATACTGTTACCTTATGAACTCAGACAAGAACTGACCTTAACAACACTGAACTCTTGTAAAATTGAAGCACCATATGTATATCGGTTCAGTTCAAACTCTTGTCAACTCAAGCTCTGTTTGGCTTATCATTTATCTATACTGCAAGGTGTAAAACAAACCTTCATCTTACCCTAAGTGGGGGATAATAAAGTTCGTTGTTATTTGTTAAATATCTTCAGCTCATTCCAACACCAGCTTGGAAGTTTTCAACCACGCCTCTCTCCCTAATAAAGTGGATCTACATAAGGCGTCTAGACCTTACCCCAATCTAGACTAGTGGCAGACAGAAAAAGTAAGTGCTCCGTGACGGTAAGAGTATCGCAGTGAAATATAGTGCTATAACATTTACCATGCAATACCTCCCACTATCCCACACTAAATAAACAAACTGATAAATACAACAACGATCGTGACATTGGGTAATAAAATGAGAAGTCAATGTTGTAATTTCAATAGCGTTATTTCGGTTAAAGTAATTTGTGTAGATTCTTCTTGCTTTGTCTCATCAAAAACTTCATTTAACTGGTTTCAAATCTCGAGATGAAAAAGTTTAATCCTATTTATCAGCATCACATTTTATTTATTATGTAGTAAAACACTTTACATGAAGAGTCACATACTTAAAACTTATCACGGACAATACATGAACTATATAATAGTCACTTTGTATCTACACACAAAACGAAAAGCGAAATGTTTCAGACCTACGTTAACTCCCTATAAAAGTTGTATTCATTGCACTAATAAAATTAAATGCAAGTATGTTCAATACATTTCCAGAATTCGTTAGGTACTTAATACTTCACGACGTCAAACACAGTGATGCTTCTTGGACGTAAATATAAAACTTACGAGACTTAAACACAACAGGTTTGTTTGACAGTCTCTAAAATAAATATCATCACAGTATATGTCAGGTACTTCAGAAGCTAGCCACTCAATTTATCTAAAAATTTGGCAACACATTTTAAGAAAAGGAAGCGATTAAAAATAATTAAACAAGTACATGTATTACAGTATTACTGCAAAATGAAAGTGCGCAGGACTTTTTTGCTGCAGACAAAAGTACGGATCACGTCTGAGAAAAAGAATAACTTTTCCCCGATTACCAGTTTCTGAAAACAGCGTCACAGTAGAGAACTGTAAAATTAAGTAGATTTAATTTTCTAAATCTGAGGTACTAAAAATGCTGTTTTCTGTTCACCAGTCTTATATGGTGGCAGAAATTTGAGAAATTGTTCTCACGGAAGTTCCTTGGTGGCTCCTCTTTTGTCTTACCAATCTTCTGAAGAATTCTTTGACTTTAAGAGAGCACGAAAACACCACAAATATGAAGAGACCTTGAAGAGTATTGAGAATCACAAATACGTACCACACAGGCTCTTTATCAACGTATCCAGCCACGATCCCTACAATCCAAGTGAGACCCATAATCAGAGCAAGTCTCATGAAGGTAAAGAATCTCTTCTTTAGGACTGCTTCTCTCACATGATTGGTCTTCATTGTCGCCCTGTTGATGATATACGTGCTGTCGAGGAAGAAAATGAAGTTAAGAAGCATGATGACGAATAGAGGGCAGGCAAAGAAGACCAATAGAGCCTTGCGTTTGCCGAACCAGCACACGGCATATCCAAATGAAGGTTTGAATTCCTTCGGCAAGAGATCGAGAGTATCTGCTTGGACTGCAAAACTGACGAAAGCTGCAGGAACCAGCCAGCTGTAAGCAGAGTAGGCAAAAAATCTGCGTAACGGCACTCTTTGAGTAGATATCCTTAGTTCTTTCATCACCACTCGGAAAGATCTCCACACGTCGAAGGCCAGAATATTCATCCAAAAGAATGATGCCAAGAAAAAGTAGTAAATGGTGGCACCAAGAGCTGCGCAGTGTTGCTTGGCTGGATGCGCGAACGAACTAATGAAACAAAGATAGGCCATCAAGAGGGAGAGACTTAATGATGCAAGGCAACATCCCGGTAGATTACGAACGCTGTGCACCAGACAGAAAACTATTAGATGGAGAAACAAACTGATAATCGATATTGATATTCCAATATATGAGACGTAGACTAGTGCTCCAGAGAACTTAACCAGTTCTAAGGTAGTGGTATTATCGCCGCCTTCCATTTCACTGTATGCTGGAACGCATACATAAGCGCCTATGTCCTTCAGGAAGTAATTAGCGGGATCATAAAGTCTAGAGTAAATATCAACGTAAATGCTTTTGTTATCTAAGAGTTCAAATTCCTCTGGATGCAGGAGAATGTGACCACAATTCAAGAACTCTTCGCTGAAATTATAGTGAATTCCTTTCGACGACACTTCATCTTCTGATATATCTAAACAAAGATGTAAAGTACTGTTGCTCATGTAATATTCGTTAGCATTATACATATTTCCATTTTCTGGAATTATCACACTGCCATTATCCAAAAGAACAAATTCTTCTGCTACAAGACTGGTATCACATGGTTTCACAAATTTTTCGCTAGAAGTGAGACTATGAAGCACGGTGAATGAAATTGGAGAAGATGTGTGGCTTCCGGTGCTTGATTGACTGTCATGTTCTTTGGCACCAGCAATCTTCAGATCGTTTGCGCTCAGTATAATGAAGACAGCAAGTAAACAGGTATTGAGGGACATCTTACTTGGTTAAAAATGCGTCTTTATGTCTTTCGGGATACCTGAAATTAATTAGAAAAAAATTAGTGTTCATGGAGAAATACTTTAGAGTAGATCATTAAAGTAGACAATCAAAAGAAAAAATTGGAAAATAAAGAATGCTACAGCTCTAACTTTTAAATAAGATTATATATATATATATATTTCTTTTTATTGGAATTTTAGCAAACACCGTGAGTAACTATGTAGCTATAAGCAGTCCCAGTCCCTAATTTATGGACGTTGGTTCCAGGGAAGGGAGAGAACCAGTGCCTGAGACAATATAGATGCCTCACGGGGATTCGAACCCAGACACATTTCGTACGAATGGTCAGAAGCCAGCACTTAGACCGCTGCGCCACCGAGGAGTCACAATTACTTTCGCTTAATATCTAAAATACCTTGCAGTTTCTACGATTTAGATGCGTTTATATAACCAACCAATGAAGCGTCAACTTGCGATTTATCTCCTTTGAGTACACGAAGGTGCGAATACTTTCCTGTAATCTATATATTAATTCTACAAGGTGTTTTAACTGTGAGTCGTATTTTGAGAGAACGACTGAACGTTAAGATGTAGTTGAGGTATCAAAATAAAGGTATTACTATGTAGATGTGCCAGTTGAAGAGAAAAATGAGATTGGGACAACGGTTCGGGCGTGGTGGGGCGGGGCGGCAAAGTTCCTATGTAAAGTCTATGTGAGAAGCGTACGGCCCTTATCTACATCAGGCGCTCAGTCTTGGTGCGTACATACTGTTCTATGATCAGTCCTAAAAGTAAGTAAATACTGTATTGCATACTTACCCTTAACAGAATGTCTTTCCTCCAGAAGAAACAAACAAACGTAAGAGCCTATGTGGAAGGCGTGAGCGATCAATAGGTCGCAACTATATGTCTCAAACAAGAGAGAATGAAGAGTATTCGCAACGCGAATCTAATTCCAACAACACTTACAAACACAGTTGTGACTGAAGGTGAGAGTGAAAGAGCACGCTATCCAGTTGAATTTTTGCACACGATCGACATGAGTGGACTTCCGCCTCACATTCTACGACTGAAAAAGGGTGCAGTCGTAGTGCTCATCACCAACCTGGCAGCTCCGGTGGCGCAGTGGTCTATGCGCTGGCTTATGATCATTCGTTCATGAAGGGTCCGGGTTCGATGAAGCATGGATGTTGTGTTTGTCTTACGGCACTGGCTCTCTCCTTTACCTGGAACCAGTGACCCTAAATTAGGGACGGGCGACTGCTTACAGCCCATTGAGGTGCTCACGGTAGTCGTTAAACCTTCAGTCAAAAGAAAAAAATCACGAACCTGGGCTATTGTCTTTAATTAAATGGTTGAATGAATCTGTCAATCAAATAAAGTTTACATTTGTCATTTCATATGTTTATTCTTTTCAAGAAAAAAAAAAACTAACCGTCGATTCAGACGGGTTTCGTCTATAGTAAGTTTTTATTAAGAGAATAATGTTGGAGTGTTAGCAACGAAAGGGCCTCGACGGGCCAAAGAGAGCGAAGTTCCGCGGTTTACAACAATAACGAAAACATTAAAACGCACCTAAAAATTATTTCACCAAAGCGAAACACAAACTATGAATAAATGTACTGGGCATCAAACAACTGACTGCACACGATCCCTACAATCCAAGTAAGTCCAGGCTTCAAGAAATGTCTTGATACGATGAAGTTTGTTCCCTACTTTTACGGTCTACCAGAACCTGCCACGTATTAATATGATCTAACATCTGAATGCGAGTTCCGGTGGTACATAGGCAAGGCTGTAGATTCCAACGATAAAACTAACCTGGCTGCGGCACAAGTACGTTCGTTACCCGAGATACCCACATGGTTTTGAATCAAGCGGAATCGGACCAAAAAACAGACTTCGAGCAACGAACAGAACAAAGACTTCTCACGTTACAAGGGGGTAATGGTCGCCGCAATCTGCAGAGGAGACAGATTGCAGAACACTCATGGGATCCATGTTATAGTACACACATGAGAGCTCGACTAAACGTGACGAAGTACAAAATACACAGCATGCATCTCTGGCGATAACACGATGGCCTTAACTAAAATCCCCTGCACAAAAGCGTTTTTCAATACACACAGCAGCAAATGCCACGACTGCATCCATCCTTGATCTATATGTTAAACTGGGGACGTAATTTGAATGGATAAATGATTACTGCCAATGCTGTATCATCCAGAATAAATGGCCTGTCATTTTGATTGCTACACTGACTGAAATGATTCATCACCTGCATGCAGGGGTAGTCTAGGCGCATTTGCCACTATTTGTTTATCCTAGAATAGTAATTGACGTGAAAAAATTGCGCTGCTGTTAATTTCCGTAGCTTCTACAAAGTAAAACTAAAGTAAGAGCATAAAAGTAATTACTCAATTCAAAGACTTAAGAAACAAAAATCTGAGTTTGTTAAACTAGTCAGATCGGTACCCTGTTAATGACAATTACATATGAATTGCTATTTAGTAGACTTTCAATTACACAGAGCTCACACCTGGTTATCCAACACTATGTACACAACTACCAAAAATCGGCTTAGGGTGGTGGGTACGTATATTCGCTATCAACTGGGATGCCAGGCGACCATGTGTTGTTACAATACTTCGCTACAGCAAAATTTACATACCCAACACTTCATTACTGAAAATTTAGAACTACGTAGACTACTGAATCTTCATATTCTACAAACACAGAATTAAAGATGCACAAAAGATGCATATTGAGCCATTAGCTCTAGAGATTTTATTGGACAAGGTGAAATATTCTGCCTCCATCGGCCTCCAAACTGATAGATAACTCATCAACGAAAATCTCAGATAGCATTCAAGATTTGTTCATTTTCAAACTAACGACACTACATAATCCATAGGAACATTCTCAGAACTAAAGACAATCTCCTGTTTCGTCGACTTAGGTAATTCTTTTTAAAGGGGGAGGCGGCTTTGCACTCGAACTTATTCTTTACTACTCTGTGGTACACCCTTTTTTTAATGTCCAGAAGAATGTCTATCCTGGTTGAGACTGCAGCATAAGCTAAAACTTCGTGTCAAGAGTTTGGCACATTTCGGAATACCTTCAGCATTCCGCTGCGCATAATCTTCACTTGATAGCTTCCTTTTGTATTATGAGTTCCTCAACAAGACTCAATCTTTCTGAAAGAAAACTCCTCCACAGGGATGTTTTGCCTCACTATCAACCAAACACTGCCACCTCATGAGTCTGTAAGAAATAAAAAATCCGCTTTCATCCACTGGTCGACAACCATTTTATGCACATCTTCTACTCTGTTACATAGAAAGTGTTACATCCATGGCTAACTTCGGCAGTAGCCGATTTAATACCCTCACTAGTTCAGCTATCTGTATGCCAAACACGTTTAAGCGCAGTTGTTTTGCGCAGTGTACATCCTGGAGAGACCATGACCTATGCCGATGAGCCATTATATTACACTGCTGGACAATTGCTAAGGACGGATCATAAACGGCTATATAGCGCATAAAAAAGTAAGTGTGGTTGGATGCCAAGTGAAATAAAATAACATCAGAATGCCAGGACATTACAAGAAAGACAATTTATTGTGCTCTGAAATCCAGAAGGCTTTGGAACGTGTTCAAGGGACAAACAGGCCATTTTGTGCAGAATACGTAAACGTGAAAAAAATGCAATTACCGTCCGCAGGCGTTCCGGCGTAAGATGTCAATACGGGATATGGCCACCATGGAGGGCGATGCAAGATTCCACACGTCGTGTCATGCTTTGCACAACATTATCAAGCAGCTGTTGGGTTAATTTATACCATTCCTCTGTCAGTGCACGGATGAGGGTGCCCTTGTTTATTGGAGGTCATTGGAGACCAGCAAGACTCCTCCCCAAAGCATCCCACACATTTTCAATGGGATTCAGATCTGGAGAACGTGCTGTCCATACGAGGCGTTGAATCTCCTAGCTCTCAAGACACTCCTGGACAGCGACTGTTCGATGACATGTTGCGTTGTCGTCCATGAAAATGAATCTATCACCGACAGCACCACGGAACATGCGAACATGAGATAGCAGAACATCATGAATGTATCGTTGGCCAGTCATAGTCCCAGTTGGAAGCACATAGAGGGACGTACGGCCATTGATCATGATGCCAGCCCATACCATGACACTACATGTCGGATATCGGTCCCTTTCCTGTATGTTTGCTGGACAATATGCAGTACCACTATCACGCCAGATCAGTTGTCGTCGACAATCAGACGATAGACTGTATCTGCTCTCATCTGAGAAGAGTACAGCACACCAGTCGTTATCAGTCCAATTGGGATGTTGATGGCACCATTGCAAACGGGCGGTTCGGTGACGTCTGGACAATGGGATGCACACAACAGGACGGCGGGCGTATAGTCCTCCTTCATGCAAACGTCTTGCGACAGTTTTTCGGGAGATCCGCTTGCCAGTAGCAGCCATAAACTGATTTGCTACCTCACTAGCTGTGCTGCGCCGGTGTCTTTTTGTTGATAACACTATGTACCGATCTTCTGCAGGTGTTGTACTGCGAACACGACCTCCCCCGGGACGTTTGCTACACTCTCCATTTGTTTGAAATGATTTCCAAAGCCTTGAAACAACACTGTGGCTGACGTCAAACTCCCAGGCAACATCTGTTACTTTTTGCCCTTCTTCAATCTTGCCAATAATACGGCCACGCGTAAAATCATCTTGGTGACGTCGGGAAGACATACTGAAAATTGCAAGTGTGTCAATTGATTCTTTCCCTTTCAACTTTGCGTTTGAACAACAACGGACAATACGCGTCAAATCGTTTATATCTCTTATCAGCGCTATGACGTCACGAACAAGTTCGGCAATCCAAAATTTGCATACGCACAACACGTCTTACTGTATCCCGCACTTATGCTAATTTCCACATTTTCCTGCCTTCCATTTTATGGTTGCTATCGTTGCTATTGTCATCCGTCCTTAGCAATTGTCCGGCAGTGTATGACCACTTGCCTAACAAACTGTAGGACCCCCTTTAGCTCCTCAAATAGCGGCCACTCGTCGAGGCATCGATTTTATGAGGTGGCGACAGGTTTCTTGGGGTATCCGGTACCATAATGTCAGCAGCAAGTTGTCCAGTTCCCGTACATTTCGAGGTGGTGGTGATTTAGCGCGAACCCGGTTTTCCAAGTCGAACCTCACATGCTCGATTGGGTTTATATCAGGTGAATTTGAAGACTAGGGTGTTAACAGAAAGTCCCCAGCACGTTTCTCGAACCACTAATCGACGATTCTGGCATGGCACATTATCCTGTTGTTAATAGCCATCACCAGCTGGAAACGCAATTGCTATGAATGGGTGAACTTGGTCCGCAACGATGTTCAGATACCAGACAGCTGTCACGGATTGTACTATTGGATTGTCCCAAGAAAACATCGCCCACAGCATAATACCGCCTCCGCCGGCCTGTTTCCGCACAGAAGTTCATCCAGTCGCCATAGCCTCCGTTGGTAATCGGCGTATCCGCGCTCGGCAGTTTACGTGATGCGCCTGTAAATTTGATTCGTCAGACCAGACCACTTTTTTCCAATCATCCACGGTCTGATCTCGACGATTTTGGATACATTTCAGGCATTCTTGGCGATGACGGGCAGTGAGCACGGGGACATAGCAGGGTCTTCGGTTACGCAGGCCCATGCGCAGAAGGCTGCGATGAACTTTGTGCTGTGACCCATTGCTCTGATCACCATTTTTGTTGCTGCAGGTGATTTGTCGCACTGCAGTCGCTGTGAACAATGCGGGACAGTCTTCGCTCCCCTCTAGCATCAATGAGCTGCGGACGAACCACGGCTGGACGACAGTTCGTTGTTGGGCCATCTGTGCACTACTTTTGATACGAGTTTCCGAGATCGTAGTTCCGAGGCGCCGTGCGTTTCCGAGATCGTAGTTCCGAGGCGCCGTGCGTTTCCGAGATCGTAGTTCCGAGGCGCCGTGCCATCATAATTTGTGCTTTGTCAAACTCCGATAAATCGGCAGTTTTTCTCATTCTGACTCCGAACAGTCTACTAACCGAAATCCGGTCCTCGGGTAGTATATATACTGCTCTGTCAACTTCACCTGCTCTACCGTTCGGTCTCCAGGCGCGCTGATTTTTGTAGGCTGTGGGTGGTCATAATGCAATGACTCATCTGTGTGCGTCATTTATATATACACAGCTCTGTCTTCTTCAAAGAACAGCTGTAGTAGTGTAGACACGAATACCATAATAACTGTGATTGCTAGAGAATTTGCATTATTCTCACTGCAAAACCACCACTTTTCGGGGTTTAACCCTTTAAAGTGTCCGATGCACCTGAATCAATTCGTGGCCAAATTTTTCTGCTTTCTCCAAACGAGAATGTTCCAATAGTCGCCGGATTTTACGAAAGTTACGGTAAAAGAATTCCGTTCTCAATCTCACCTGAGCAGTATCTACTATAAACCTGTGTGCGCTCCCGTTTAGTCCTTTGTTTTCTGGTCCATGGCCCAAGACATGATGAAAATGGCTAGTCTCCCTGAAGCAGATATCATGCCACAGGGATAAAACAAAACACTCAAACATCTTTTTTCAGTTTATCGCCATTGTAGTTGCCCTTTCAGCAGCTGATAACCCAAAAGGATTAGTGACAATCATCTACCTTAAATGATCACTTTGAATAACAAAACTAGGAAAAAAGTAACTTTTTCTGATGCGCAAGTTCAGTCGTTCCAGCGACATTCGGTTCACTTCTTAGACGGCGAATGCATTAGTTCGAGCTAATTTTTTTTTTTTGACAGAAGGTTTAACGACCAGCATGAGCACCTTAATGGGCTATAAGCAGTCGCCCGTTCCTAATTTAGGGTAACTGGCTCCAGGGAAGGGAGAGTGCCATAAGAAACACAACATCCATTCCTCACCGGGATTCCAAACCGGACTCCTTTCGGACGAATGATCAGAGGCCATCGCTTAAACCACTGCACCACGAGCTAATTTCATCCCGTTTTATTAACCCCGAGTATGCCGCCCCGGGTGGCGCAGTGGTCTAAGCGATGGCTTCTGATCATTCATCCGAACGGGGTCCGGGTTCGAATCCCGGTGAGGCATAGATATTGTGTTTGTCTTACGGCACTGGATCTCTCCCTTCCCTGGAACCAGTGACCCTAAATTAGGGACGGGCGACTGCTTATAGCCCGTTGAGTTGCTCACGGTGGTCGTTAAACCTCCAACCAAAAAAAAAACAAGCAAAACCCCGAGTATATTAGTCCCAGCCAGTTAAAGGGTTGCTGGCCACCATGAGCAACCCACTGGGCTGCAAGCAGTCACCCGTCCCTAACTTAGGCAACCGGTTCCTCGTAGAGGGATAGAAAAAACTGAGGTAAACACTAACCACGCCTGATTTGATACTAACCCGTTCTCGATTGGATGAACTCTGAGAAGCCAGTGCTTAGACCACTGGGCCACCGGGACTGTAACACCAGCACTTCCGATCCTGTTAATACACAAGACTTTTCATAGCAAGAAATATTATAAAAAGCTCGGTGAACTGATGTAAAACAGACATTTTAATTGGAAAAGTTTTTTTCTTTCCCAATACGGTCTTCTCGTCTAAAGATAATTCACACTAGTCATTCAAGTTTGTGTTATCGATAACAGCAAGACCTGTTATCGATAACACAAACTTGTGAAATTTGCATTTAAAGTTACACTGAAAAGACAAATTACAACGTACACCCACTTTTGCAAGCAGAACCCAAACGTCCTGGTACGGACGGAATGATGTTCCGAAACAGACTCCAAGCCGTGACTTGGTTCAGTTCCCGGATGAAGCATTGGTGACTTGGTCTTACGGAGACGGCTGCCCTTTAACCTCGAACCAATTATCTTAAACAAGGACTGGCGACTGCTCAAAGTTGCTCATGGTGGTCGTTAAACCCCAAACCAAAAAAGTAACGTGCTTGAAAAGATAAAGAAAACCTCCACTTGACAGAGTATCCCTTAATTTCCTTTCACGGCTTTAACAGATCAGATGCCTAAACAGAAACCGCACCTAACGGATGCAAGAGAAGAAACACCAGGGGAAAAAAAAAGGCAGAAGGAAAGATATTATCTGGCAAAAATCGACTACCCTCTGCAGTGCTGCTGTCTAATTACATGTTCAGTGCATGCACACTATATATCCACGTGACAGATGGGGAGGCAAGACATCTATCTCTTTAGATCCAGATTTGCAGGTGTTATCCTCATGTCAGACTTCCTTCAAGCCAGCTTAGTTTTCTAGAAATGGCGAAACCTCTTTTGACCTTTCAGAAACATTTTTTCTCAAACGACAACAGCTAGTGTATGCTCTCATAAACTTAAGAATAAACAATGCCTTGTAGTCTGTTTCGTGAAACGGAAATGTGTCTTCAGTCTCTATAACGCTAGACCTCAAGTGGATATAACCACACAGCAAAACTTAAAGGAACTCTGCTGGCAACTTTAGCCTCACCCACGGTATTCAACGGACTTGGCACCAAAAATTTCCACTTGTTCAAATCACTGCGGAATTATATTGCTAGTGAAACCGTGAAATATCGTGTACATGTTGAAACCGCGACGACTCAAACTTAACTCCAAATATTGCAATTGCTAAGGGAAACACATCGCTAACCAAACACTGGAAACAGATCATTGATAATAATCAACACTATGTGAAAGATTGAAGTAAAATATTGTAACTATAAGAGAAAAAGAATGGCTCTGTTTTTCATGTATGCTAAAGGCGAAAATTTGTGTACCTGATATACACTGAAAGGACAAATTATTATGTACACCCCGGTGAAAATAAGCAAAGCAGCTGGACAGCAGCAAATCGCGGTGTGCAGGAAGACCTGTTAGGGCTATAAAACAGAGAGTGGGTCCGTACGCACAGATAATCTGTTTCCCGTGTTTAGTTAGGGATTTATTTAACTTAGCAAATGCAGTCCTTGGAGTTAAGTTTGAGTCACCGTTTCAACATGTACACGATATTTCATGGTTTCGCCAGCAATATGATTCTGCAGTGATTAGAACAAGTGGAAATTTTTGATCCAAGTACGTTGAATACCGTAGGTGAGGCTAAAGTTGCCAGCAGAGTTCCTTTAGTTTTTGCTGTGTTGTTATATCCACTTGAGGTCTAGTGTTATAGAGACTGAAGACACATTTCCGTTTCACGAAACAGACAACAAGGCATTGTTTATTCTTAAGTTTATGAGAGCATACACTAGCTGTTGTCGTTTGAGCAAAGTGTTTCTGAAAAGACAAAGGTTTCGCCATTTCTAGAAAACTAAGCTATCTTGAAGGAGGTCGGACATGAGGATAACACCTGCAAACCTGGGTCAAAAGAGATCGATGTCTCGTCTCCCCATCTGTCACGTAGATGTATAGTATGCATGCACTGAACATGTAATTAGACAGCAGCACTGCAAAGGTCTATCTATTTATCAGAGAATATCTTTCCTTCTTCTGCCTTTTTTTTTTCTGGTGTTTCTTCGCGTGCATCCGCAAGGTGTGGTTCTTGTTTAGGCATCTGATCTGTTAAAGCCGTGAAAGGAAATTAAGGGATAAACTGCCAAGTGGAGGTTTTCTTTATCTTTTCAAGCATGTTAGTTTTTTGGTTTGGGATTTAACGACCACCATGAGCAACTTTGAGCAGTAGTCAGTCCCTTTTTCGGGTTACCAGTTCCAATGAAAAGGACAGCCGGCTCCGTTAGACCAACACGTCACCAATGCTTCAACCGGAAACTGAACCAGATCTCGGCTTGGAGGACTGCTCTGAGAACTTATGATTCTGATTACTCTGCTACCGGGGCGGCTTGTTTTTGTTTACGTAGAACAAAAAATGGTAATGTTATAAAGCTTCGACCATAAAAATAATGTGAAAGCAGACTTTGAGTACCTTATATATACAGGGTGATTCAGCTCAGCGAGTACAAATTTCTGGAAGGTGTAGGTTGCACAAAGACAAATTGGATTCACATAGGAATGCCGAATCGGAAACTCAGTCTTCGTGCGGTAGATGGCGTTGTTCGGCCGCGATAATGCTCATACGTTCTTTCAGGATACCGTCATTTGTAAACCTTCCGCACAGGTAGTAGGATGAATGAATTCACGAACGCGGAAACAGTTGATATGCACCTGGCATACAGAGCAGCGGTCAGCAACGGACGAGCAGCCGTGCGACTGTACCAGGAACGGTACCCGATGAGACGAGTGCCAAACCACCACGTGTTTGCACTGCTGCATCAGAGGTTATGGGGCTTTCCAGAGCTATTGAACGAACAACAGGTTCCTCAGTCGCTGCGCCGTGCAATGTGGTTCCAGCACGATGGGGCCCCCGCCCATTTTTTTTTTTTTTTTTTTTTTTGATTGGAGGTTTAACGACCACCGTGAGCAACTCAATGGGCTATAAGCAGTCGCCCGTCCCTAATTTAGGGTCACTGGTTCCAGGGAAGGGAGAGAGCCAGTGCCGTAAGACAAACACAACATCCATGCCTGACCGGGATTCGAACCCGGACCCCTTCGACCACTGCGCCACCGGGGCGGCGCCGCCCATTTCAGCAATGAAGATTGTCATCACTTAAACATGACATTTGGACATCAGTGGATCGGGCGTTGTGGTCCCGTTCATTGGCCTGCAAGATCGCCGGAATTAACATGCTTTAATTACTTCTGGGGTTCTTTTTTTTTTTTTTTTTTTTTTTTTGATTGAAGGTTTAACGACCACCGTGAGCAACTCAATGGGCTATAAGCAGTCGCCCGTCCCTAATTTAGGGTCACTGGTTCCAGGGAAGGGAGAGAGAGAGAGAGAGAGCCAGTGCCGTAAGACAGACACCACATCCATGCCTCACCTGGATTCGAACCCGGACCCCGTTCGGACGAATGATCAGAGGCCATCGCTTAGACCACTGCGCCACCGGGGCGGCACTTCTGAGGTTCCATCAAAGGACTGGTGTACGACATTCCCCGTTAAAAGTGATGAGAACCTTGTAGCACGCATTTCTGTAGCTGTTTCGGAAGTCCGAGACACGCAAGGAATTTTCCGAAAAATGTACGTGATTCCATGCGCCGACGATGCCAAGCGTGTGTTACGGCTCATGGTTGCAACTTTGAACACCTTCTGTAACCTCAATGCATTTCGCAAATGTCTTGTGAGTGATAAAATGCATTTTGTTCTCTTACGTGCTGCTCTTTCATTTCTCGTTCTCTCTGTACACTAGCACATGAAGATGGCGTTTCCGACCCTGTATTGCTATGTGATTCAGATTTATCTTTGTGCAACCTACCCCTCCCAGAAGTTTGTACACGCTTAGCTGAATCACCTTCTATATATATATACACTGTGCTGATGCCCGCTCTTCAGACTTAAATTCATGATTTATTCGCCGACAGCAACCTTTTTGTGATGACTGTCTTCTGCCGGTTTATCATGAAATAAAAATTCAAAAATTCTATAGTAATCGATTAATACAGACAGTCCCATTTTTGTTCCTAGTCCTTTTTCAAAAAGGACCCTTTAGTAATTCTTCGCTATTAACTTCAACCTCTCAGTCTGAAATACTGTGTAAAGACTTCATTTACAAATATCTACTGCATAAAGTTATATACGTCATTATCACACCTTAAGTATTTGTAGCATTCGCTTGATGTATTAGGATGAGGTGCATACTGTATATCTGCCGTTTAGTTATGTCACTGAGAGCCACATACAAAAGGTGCAACTGAACAGCAGTAGCATATGCCTATGCGACTGATGTTTTGTTTCATATTTATTACACAATGCACGAACACAATTTCCTCCAGAATTACATTGCATAAAAACCGAGGATCGTTTCGGAACGTGTTTATGAACTTTTCTTGATCATCTAACGTTTTGAGGGAAATTAGAGCAAACTGGATAATGTTGCTACAATTTATGCCCAAAGTCACCGAAGCTGATAAAGTACGAGAAGAAAATATAGTATCTGTAGCATGAAGGAAGTCTTTCTAATAATTTTAAGCTTATATTTAGTCTACAAGAAATTAGGCAAACCAGTCTTCGGCAAGTGGCTTCAGAAATAAGCGGTCAAAGGGTGGTATGTATATTCTCCTACACTATCGGTTCTTGAATGTCTTCATCAATACATTAATTCAATAGCAAACTCCAAAACACTGTCGCTATTATCCCTGGTGATTTCCTAACTTTTGAACAGAACTTGGTTGCTTTGTGCTTAACCATCTGGCAACTAATTATAAAGGACTTGCCTGCACTATACCAAATTAGCTGGAGTTCTTATAAAATGCGGTTTTCTGAATACACCTTGTGTAATATGGAAGTACACACTTCATTACTGTTCATGAAATCCGGTACTATGAAAGATTAAATAGGAGGCTGGCTGTTCCGATTGCATGAAGTGCCATCTTATACAGTGTGCCATATAAAAGTGGCCCGAGTACAATGAATGACAACCGTCAGGCAATGTTACTATAGATGGCAAGGAATAGTTCAAATGACAAAAAACAGGAGTAATTTACCTGCGTTTACATCAATTGCTGAAAGTGCTGCCCTGTGGCATCAAGGCACAGTTGAAAACGACAAAGCATGTTTGTAACGCGCTACAACTCATCGGCAGTAATCTGGGCTATGGCATCCGTAATGTTCACTTTTAATTAATCAAGGGTGTGCGGATTAGTTGCGTACAT
This sequence comes from Macrothele yani, assembly GCA_039090855.1. Lineage (NCBI taxonomy): Eukaryota > Metazoa > Arthropoda > Arachnida > Araneae > Macrothelidae > Macrothele > Macrothele yani. Next base: position 132,390,909 of record CM077010.1, on the reverse strand, counting down.
TTTCCCTACAATGCTCCCCACAGATAAAAGTCGCAGGTGGAGAGATCGGATGATCTGGGTGGCCATAGTCCCTTCGATGTAGTTCTGTCCTCCCCCAAACACTTCATGCACAGCACGTAGACTGTTCCGTGCAGTATGCGCCGTTGCACCATCCTGCTGAAAGAAAGCATATGTTCGCTCTTCTGTAAGTGCGGCAACAAATGGGTTGAACAGTTGCTGAACATAGCGCTCCGAGTTTATCGTGTCAGTGAAAACAAAAATTGACCGACTATCCGCTTGGCAGACATAGTACACCAAACGTCTATCTTTTGGTCGTACAGAGGAGTCTACATTGTCGGTCTGGGATTCATGACGGTCCAAATCCTGCTGCTGTCTTGCGCATTGACAAACCCGGACAGATGAAACTATGCTTCATCTGTCATGTAATAAAGTGTTGGTTCCATTTCACCGATAGTCTCCTGAAACCACTTAAATATTGTATCAGTTTTGCATAATAAGGAGTTTTAAGTTCTTGGAGCGCCATAACTTTTGTACGGCCGAAAATGCAAATCCACCTTAAGTATGCGTCGACATGACGTGTCAGATAATCCCGTTGAAGACGATAATCGGCGAATCGACTTCCGAGGGCTTTGTAACATCATTGTGCACACATCCTTGATAGTGTCTTCAGAACGAATTGTCTTGGGTTTGTTTCTTTTCCTGTTGCACACCGTGCTGGTTATACGAAATTTCCGCACTAACTTCTGTACCACTGATTTCTCCTGGGCTGCACAATTTGGAAATTTTTCTGTAAAGAACTCCTTGTATGAGAGTTATTTCTGAAGTACTGTTCCACAATAAAAATCCGCTGTTCCGTACTTAAAACAATTTCCGTTGCCTTTGTTCTCTCTTCGCTTACACTTATGACTTCGTACCCACACTGCTCTGACTGTGACTAACCACTCCGGAGAATTCCTTTGCAGCTGTACACGCCGAAACGGGTTAGAAGTGGAACAAAGTGGTTTTAACTGGAAACCCACCTAACAACGTCTGGCCACGGGGCCTCTTTCATATGGCGCACCCGGTAGCAAACTTACTATCCTAGTAATTATTGGCTCTAAAAAAGGTATTTTTTTTATTGGAGGTTTAACGACCACCGTGAGCAACTCAATGGGCTATAAGCAGTCGCCCGTCCCTAATTTAGGGTCACTGGTTCCAGGGAAGGAAGGGAGCCAGTGCCGTAAGACAAACAACATCCATGCCTCACCGGGATTCGAACCCGGACCCCTTCGGACGAATGATCAGAGGCCAACGCCTTAGACCACTGCTCCACCGGGACGGCAAAACGGTTTTCGCATCCCAGTCTGGTTTGTTAACTTTGAGAGTGGAGCATACAGCAAAAGGAACAAATAATTTTCTCGATTTTCAAAGCCGAAGTGATCGAAAAATGTAAAAGCATACCTGAGTGTTGCAAACTTACCGATAATTCAAATGCAGCCAAATTTCCCAACAAAAATGTAATCTGAAATTTTATAATTTTTACAACTGGCTATGCAATTGTTACAAACGCCTTGTTTTGCTTCTTATGCTTCTTTTTCTGCTGTTTATGCTTAGAGCAAAGGAGGGTTTTTCAGTGAGTCATATACGGAAGTGACGTACACGTGACTCACTCACTAGAAAATATGTAATGCATTCAGCTCTACCAAACACGTAAGAAAATGCAATAAATTTCACCATTCTCGCAAATTATCAAGTCATAAAAAGTTTGAACTTCCACTGCATGGATACTACAAAAGCTCGTGTGTACCTTTTTGACCTTGAAGTTCCTAAAGGGCTGCTAAAATTTGTTGGCAAACGTGATGAAACTTTATCATCAACTTTTGAAATCTGGTTTCGTGTTCAAAGTTAAATAAAAAAAAACTTATAAGATGTAATATTACGTATTTTAGTTTAGTTGTTTAATTTTTTTAAGTGTCAGGTTCTCCATGAACTTTGGCCTTTACCATGAATTGTGCTCAACCATGATAAATTTTTCGGATATAATCATCCACGGTGATACAGCAATTATTATTTTTTTTTATTGGAGGGGTTTAACGACCACCTTGAGCAACTCAATGGGCTATAAGCAGTCGCCCGTCCCTAATTTAGGGCCACTGGTTCCAGGGAAGGGAGAGAGCCAGGGCTGAAAGTCAAACACAACATCCATGCCTCACGGGATGAACCCTGACCCCTTTCGGACGAATGATCAGAAGCCATCGCATAGACCACTGAGCCACCGGGGCAGAACAGCAAAGCTTAAGATAGCCCAAAGGAGAAAAAAATAACTCAATGTATCAAAAACACTCAGGACTACTGTTCATTTAGGATCTGCAAACTATTATTTCAGAAGTTCCGTGTTTCTTGATTACTAAAACATTCAAGTTGCAGTTATCTTTTAGTATCCGTAGCGTACACGCACCCAGAAACACTAAAAAAAGCATTTTTTTTAGTAGGGAAGCAGGGCTTAATTTGCCAACGTGAGCAACTCGATGGGCAATAAAGTGAAAGCTTGCTGTTGCAAGCGGGACTTATATTTCCCGCTCGGTTCGATATTTAAGCCTAATTACAACTCGTTACATACACTATATTGACAAAACTCACCGCACACCTAGAAGAGAAACACAACATAGCATTTATTAACATACATTATCACAGTGTCTGTCCACTTTTGTCCTTAATGCATGCATTTGCCCTTCGAGACATGTTTTCGACAAGGTTTTGGAACAGAGCAATAGGTATGCGCCTTCATTCAGTATATAATGCTACCGATAACTGCTGCTTAGTAGTAGGCCTGGGTTCCAAACTTCTTATGCGGTACCCTAATTCCTCCCATAGGTGCTCTATGGGATTAAGATCAGGGATCAGTGCAGGCCAGTCCACACACGATATGGAATTATCGTCAAACCACGCCGTAACAGTCCTTGCTTTATGGCTCGGTGCATTATCCTGCTGGTACCAACAAAGCTCGGTTCCATAGTATTGCCACAGAGTTGGTAGGGCATAATTGTCCAGAATATCGAGGTAGACTTGCTGGTTAACAGGTTTGTTCCCGATAATCAATGGGCCAGGACGATACAACGAAAAACACCCCTTCACGAGAACACTGCCAGCTCCAAACTTGTCCGTAGAAACAGTACACTGTGGTAAATAGCATTCCCCCGGCTGCCGCCATGCCCACACACGGCCATCAGACTAATGGATCGTGTATCTGGATTCATCAACCCATAGGACTCATTTCCATTGATCTACGGTCTATGATAAATGTTCTTTACATTATGCTGAAGAACGAGTAGCATCCCGAGTGAAGATGATAGGCTTATGAGCAGCCGCACGACACGGTAACGCATGGAATGAAGTTTTCTGCAAATAGTATGTGTACATACAGAGGTTCCAGCATTTTTACTCACCCTTACACTGAGGTCTTGTGCAATACTCCTCGATTAGCTGTAACTAGATTTTGCAAATACTCCTCCAGTTTTGTTTCTTTTAATGGTCGAAGGGCGAAACATATCGGCGTACTTTGAAGTAATGAACAGTTCAGCGTTGTTCGTTTGGTGATCCCTTCTACACATTTGAAGAATAAATTCGTTCCAGAGACTCTACATACTGTTCAAGCCAGTACATATGGACTGTCCAGTTCAAGTTTTTGACGCCCATATATGTAAATCAAAGCATTCTGTAACAGCACAAACTATATTTTGCTTTGTCCTGTTGATAGAAGTATAGGTCTCTCCCAGAGTTACTGTCTAAATGTTGGTAGCACATAAATGCCCAAGACATCTACATAGGTAGAGCGCAGCACTCTTGGTTTCTTCTAGAGAGACTAGCGAGCAGCCGAACCAAAAAGCAAAAGCTCCGTACCACCACGCGGCACCCATCCAGCTAAATTGTCCGGACGAAGTACCTGAAAGGTACTTTTCTTCGGGCATCCGCTGCATCCAGGACCTACTATCAGACTGCGACTAATTAAACACGATTTTCCACTAGTGTAAGTACAGTTCAAGATTGACGTTCGTACAACTCTCGGCTTACGGCATTTGTTGAAGTGAGGAGCGGAGCCTCTTTTGGAGGGCTTCTCGACCGTGGCGTTCCGTGTCGTAAAGTGTCCTACTCATTGTAGTGGTACTAACATTATTACCTATAATTAATCTAACGTAGGGTTTGCGTAATTTGAGGTAATGCTGATTTGCGTCCTGAGCGAATGGTCTTTTGAAGGGTTCATCTATCGCATTCTGTTAGTTTCGGAGTTTTACTGGGTCAGGTCTTTGTAGATTCCGCTTCAGCCCTCTGCATTACACATGAAGTTTCGACCTAGGAATATATATTTTTCTTTATTTCAGAGTTACACGACCACCATGAGCAACTCTATGGGGCTATGATGAGCAATCACCCGTCGTAATTTAGAGCTAATTGTTCCAGAGAAAGGAGAGAGAGTCAGTACCGTAATACAAACACACTATTCATGCCTTATCCGGAACACGAACTGGAACGAATAATCTAGGGGGGTCTTTAGTTCCTCTGAAATGTCATTTACGGAACTATTACTTATGTGGTACACTTATAAAAATCCTGTTGGAAATCAGTTAACTGTCAATTGAAGCTTTCACAGTCGTGCTATTTCCTCCTCATTGCCTTTAGAGAATGCGTATTTTACACATGGGCGTTCACACACTTTTAGAACGATTTTGATATAAATTACGGAAAATCAAAGAAATTCAAAGAACTGTAACTGGCAACAGCGTGTTAAATGAACAGGAAACAAACACTTGCTGCAGTTAAATGTCGTCTGCCAAGAAAATAGCCCACGTAAACAGGCTGTGGATAGGTTATGTTTTTGCTCTTTACGAAGAAAAAATATTCATGTTCTGTGTAACGTACCAGGAGATGTGACGTACCTGCCAGAAGGACGCACACGACATAAAGGCAGATAGGAATCAGAATAAAACGTCCGCTTAGCTTAATTGGTAGAGCAACTTATTCCGGAATGAGTGGACCCGGGTTCGAACCCCGGCGCGGATAAAAATGACTGAGAGATTCACTTCGTTATCAAGCATTACTTTTAACAAGTACAAACTAATATCCAAAGAAGCTACGTACTTTGACGACTATTTCAAATATAAGATCTCTGGTCTTAAAAGAAAGTCTATCGGTCCAATGAGCAATCGCTAAGACGTTAAAAATATCCGTATCAACTGTAAAGAAGGTAATTAACGAAGATTTGAACCTGGAAAAAAATGTTCACCGCCTTTTGCCTAGCTCGTGGATCAGCGCAGAACACGGTGTAAATTTCTTTATGAAAATCACTTAACCGGGGACAGATTTAAATCAATTGTGGTTGTTGATGAATCATGAATCTACCTAAATGACTAACAGAAAAAGGGCGATTTACTATCGCAAAAAGAGCTAAAAAATACTAACAAACTTGTTTCCAAGAATCCAAAGAAAATTTCAGTGAAGCATTCATGATTATAGCTGGTTTCTCGTAGAATGGGAAATTAAAATTAATATCAATTTATACATTACCAAAATAATGTTTAAATCCTATACAGTGTTTATAGTGGAAATACCATTCCTTTATCCACAGAGCCTTCAAAGAGTAGAACTCCATCAGTATAAGGCTACCAGTCATACATCCAAATCTACCACTCTATTTCTTGAAAATATGAGAAGAGACGGGTATCAAAAGTCTACACCTTTTGCTCATATTCCTTTAAACGCCCCTAATATGTCACCAATGGGCTTCTAAAAAGAGCGCTTTCTTAATGCAGACCTAAAAACAAGTTAGTAAAAAAAATCATGCAATGCATTGATTATGATACGCTTTCCAACATACCAGAAATCATTACTCAAGTTATGAGGATAATTGCTGTGGAATAAATCTCGCTCCTGTGCCCTGACCTTTGACCCCATTTCGACGATATTAAACAGAATTGGTTCAGCACATCTGCGGAACAACATTATGAAGTTTTGTCGCAACAGAAGCATTTTTACATAAGTTATGACGCATAAGGACGATGGAATGGATCCCGCTCCTATTTCCTAACCTTTGAACCCATTTTCAATAGGGTTCCCGTCCACAAGTTGTCCCTTACCACATACTAAAAGTTCATCCAAATCGAACCATTTTTACGCGAGTTATCGCGCGGACAGGCAGACTGACAAAACTGGAGCATACACGCTTCTTTAACCTTTTGTTGGAAAGCGTAAATGATTGGAATATGGAAAGCAGTGGAAGAGGAGTGGAATAAAATAGCAGTGCCAACTTTAAGAAATGCCCTGTTATCTTAGAAATCTAGATGTAAGTTTATATCCAGAGAAAAAGGATATCAGATAGAACATTTAAGAAATAAATAAATTTTACTTTAAGCATCAATTATATTTGCTGTAAAATCGTTCTAAAATGTGTACACGTCCTATGTTATAGTTGGGTTCCTGGCGTTGTGGTTGCCTAAGACCAAATTCACTTTAAGTAGGGTGTTGTCTGAATATTAAATGGTAAAACACTGTCTATATATATCCCTCCGATTACGAACGCTTTCCTGTAGTTTTCTAGTTCGCGTGCAAAGCTTCGCCATGTTCACATACATCCGGGCCACACCCACCATGAAAGCGCAAACTAGCTGTCCATTAATTCAATCCGGACGATTTTTAGCAACAAAAATAGCAATTCTAACTGTGTAATAAGAAGTCTTACAGAAAAGTATGTGGCTAGTTTTATACTAAAAAATGCAGAACTTTAAAAACTGGATGTTTTTTTTATTTTTCTGGTTAAACTTTACCCATTCGCTCGGATCTATCTCTAGTTTCCAGTTACCTTCATCTATCAGTAGCTTCTAACTCCTGAGTAAATAGGTACTTACGCAGAATGCTAATTACGAAAAGAGGAGAACTCGTTATGCAAGAAAATGAGGACATTTCAAATAATTAATTTTATTTCGAGCAGCATGCATACGTGCTGGTCATTTATCCATACCTGTACATCCCTAGTGGAGGTGGAGACAGCTGAGGATGTAACTTATAGCTGTCACTACTCTATTATATTGTGATGTTTTGAAACTAATGCGAATCAGTACAGCATCTAACCTATAATTATCGTACGAGAAACTTCGCGTTAAATGTATCGAACGACTACCTTTGCCCCTTCGTACAGAGAGTGAGCGGCTATAAAAAGAAGGCGGAACGATAAGAAGGAAGTCGGGAACTACTTGAAAGTTTTTGTACTCAGAATTCCACCCCATATACGTACATAATTAACACCCAATCAATTGGAAATTAGGGCTATGTTTTACAGAAGGGATAAGAAGGGGCTATGTATAGAAAGCGAAACGATGAGCAGGAAGTCGGGAACTACTTGAAAGCTTTCGTGCTCAAAATTCCACCCCATATACGTACATAGTTAACACCCAATCAATTGGAAAGGAGGGCTATGTTTTACAGAAGGGATAATGAGGGGCTATGTATAGAAGGCGAAACGACGAGCAGGAAGTCGGGAACTACTTAAAAGCTTTCGTGCTCAAAATTCCACTCCATAGAGCAATTGAATTAGAGATACCTGTCTAGTAACGTGTATCACCAACTTTCGGCCTGATGACGGCGGCGATTCGTCTCGGCATGGACTCGACAAGACACCGGAAAGGTTGGGAAGCCATACAGATCAACGATCCCTGAACAAGCTCCCACAGTTCACGAAGATTTAATGGAGGGGGATCAGAGCCTCTAATATCTCCCTCGATGGCATCCCAGATGTGCTCGATGGGACTGAGGTCTGGTTATCTAGCCTTTTTTTTTTTTTATTGAAGGTTTAACGACCACCGTGAGCAACTCAATGGGCTATAAGCAGTCGCCCGTCCCTAATTTAGAGTCACTGGTTCCAGGGAAGGGAGAGAGTCAGTGCCGTAAGACAAACAACATCCATGCCTCACCGGGATTCGAACCCGGACCCCGTTCGGACGAATGATCAGAGGCCATCGCTTAGACCACTGCGCCACCGGGGCGGCGAAGAAAGACTTTGAAAAGGAGGAGAGAGCGCGCCCTCTTCCCCTGGATCTTCCAGTGCGTATGCAAGAAGGCTCCAGTAATTGTCCCAACTGTTTAGTTACTCGATATTCTCAAAAATAGTCAAAGATTTTCAATCCACTGCTAGATAGAAGCCTCCCAAAGCAGGGTAATATATAGACAGTTCGGTCCGGTTAGAGCGAACCCTTTTTTCATTTAAATGTTCAGATGTGATGTACGAATGTAAATATTTAAGTGTCCTTATTTCACTCTAATCCCCCCCCCCCCTCAAGTCAGATCAGATGTTATGTGCGCTACAACAAGAACGCACACACAAATAGTTCATGAAAAGGCGGGGAGGGGGGTTACGTGGGTTCATGCTTTTGTGACACGTCGTTGTCCCTGGAGAGAACGCAGAGGGACAGGCAAGAATGCGGGCGAGGGCACTAAGAGCAAGCTACTGAACAAGGGGAAAAGAAGCTTGAGATTTCTTCAGAGAACTGTGATGGAACCGGAATGAGTTGACACAAATTCCGTGGTGGCGGGGAGTTAACATGGGGTTAAGTGCCTTATGATGGGAAGTAAACTCTGTTGTAATGTCCAATGAATGCTCCATCGAAAATGTTTTTTTTATAAAGGTTTAACCTGACTCGCACGCGATGGCAAGAATAAGTCCATGAGATACAGCTGGATCCTTCTCCCACTCATAAGCTCTAAGCAGTGGCGTTTCTTGGGTCCGAAACCTGGGCTATCTCACCCGAACCCCTGCCCAGTACTGTTTTTTTTTTTCAGAACTTCCAAGTCTATTTTTCAATTATTAAGTAATAAGTATTTTCTAAATTTTAGGTACATGCTATTTCTAACATACACCAAATAATTATGAGGATTGGGATTTTAACACTGTCTTTTGAATACCTTATTTGTATATGACCTCCATTCTTTCCTTTTGTGTGAACTTCAGTGTTAATTTATAAAAAGTTCCTTTCGAGTACTTTTTCGTTTAAAAATAATTTTTTTCTCTATTGACAAAACAATCATGTTTCTCAAGTGTACATGTCCTTGTGTGGCTCTAAGATGTCTTTATTTTTTTCAAATGCAGAAAATCTTTCGGCTGTTGCAGTTGTTGATGGAAACTTTAATATTAGGTCCGCTAATTTGCACACCTCACTAAACACATTTATAACAAAGTAAATTTCTCCGTCATTTTTATCCGCGCCAGGATTCGAACCCGGGTCCCCTCATTCCGGAATAAGTTGCTCTACCAATTGAGCTACGTGGACATTTTATTCTGATTCCTATCTGCCTTTATGTCGTGTGCGTCCTTCTGGCAGGTACGTCACATCTCCTGGTACGTTACACATTGTCCAAATTATTCAATTTCGTGTAACAAGTAATGTCTCTTACTGATTTATTTTTGTATTCATCAAGGGAATAAAGCACCTTCAGTTCATTTTTGAGTCTAACTGTATCAAAGTTTGAAGCATAGGTTCTTTACGTTCTGACAGTAGATTTTCAAAAAAGCGTTCACAAAATTTATCAAAATTGTTCGAATCCAACAAAGCCACTAATTTAAGATATATTCATTGACACTTCACAGAACTGAAACTACTCTCGCAAAACAAGTGATCTTACGGGTGGGAGCATGCGAGTGCGTAATATAGTTTTAAGCCTCTTTTCTGAGCGAACCATCGTTGCTCAAAGCAATGGCCCATTCACCCTTCACTTACTCCTTCATTGTCATGAAAACGCATGCTGGCGATCGTATCGAAAATCTTCGAATCTCATACCGAAGACTGGTAGAGCTGGTTGCGTTACGATAACACCATTCTCCCCTAGGTCCCTCCACTTAGAGCCCCGTAGATCTTTGCTCGCCAGACTGATTAACTTAGTTAGAAGAAGCGAAATAGCACGGGGTTTTTCTTCGCAGCGAAAGTATAGACATGTCTTAATACCTTTGATAATTGACTTATTTGTGCATTCTCTGGGCTTCGCAGCTAACCTAGAATATACGCCACTGGCTCTACCAATTTATTTTCCCGAGATTTAAGCGTGCTTATTGTGGGTGTTTCTATTGCTTGCCATTACAGAGATTTACCCATATGTTTAAATTTATAGACTGAAGTATAGAAGGTCGCAAAATATTCTTACAAATAAGCTCTAATCCTGTATTTCCATAGACCCTATGGAATACCTTAATTCTCGAGCCAGCCTACAAATCTGGACCTTTACATTCTACTGAACCATACAGAACTGTGTGTTTTTGTTCAACACAATGCGCTTGGAAGAAATTTTGGGGCTCCCTAAAAATGAGGACCCAGAGCTGGGGCTCTGTTGACCCCTTCATAAATCAGACTAAGTTTAGTTTCAGCTCTAGACAATCAGTTTGCATAAAACACGTCTTTTTTTTTTTCTTTTAAAGGAACCGCAATTAACTTCTGTTGTAACTGTAGGCTGTTCTGTCGCCCTTATCTTCCATCACTGTCATTCACGTTGTTGCTCAAGCAAACAAGTTGTTATCCATTTGGCGTATCACTTGTCCCAAAGTCCGTTTTCAGAAATTTTCTTCCCTATCTTTACGGCATGGTTTCGAATTTCCCGCACCCATCTCCAACGCGGTCTTCTGTGTCTTTTCCCGACCCTTACTATAGTATCCAGTCTAGTATTTCAGTTGTCCAGCGGTGGTCAGATCTAGCAATATATGTCCAGTTTATTACCACTTGGCCACACAGGAATACAGTGGTCTAAGCGAAACTTCTCAAAATTCGCCCGAGGCCCTGATTAGTTATGGGTGGTGCGCTACTCTTACATGCACTTGCCCTTCCCTAAAATTAGTGGCACCAAATTAGGGACGGGCTACTGCTGTCAAAAAACGTAGTCTTGCTCATTAACGCCCCCCCCGCGCTAAGAAAAATAACTCATGTCATCAACTCTTTTCAATTTCATGACGCTCATTTTCATATTTTCATCATTTTTGAGTTGTCTGCAGTCTGCGTGTCTTCTACAGTTAGTCTTTGATTTACAAGAACTGAAAGAATGAACTGACAAAACTTCATTTTGGACAAAATGGTAAATTGCCCTTGAAAATCGTATTGCGTCGCCCCACTGGCGCAGTGGAATAAGCGATGGCGTGTGACCATTCGTTCGATAAGGGTCCGGGTTAGGCACGGTTGTTGTGTTTGTCTTACGGCACTAGTTCCCTCCCTTCTCTGAAGCCAGTGACCCTAAAAGTAGGGACGGGCGACTGTTTATAGCCCCCCCCCCTTTTTTTTTTTTGTGAATGGAGGTTTAACGACCACCGTGAGCAACTCAATGGGCTATAAGCAGTCGCCCGTCCCTAATTTAGGGTCACTGGTTCCAAGGATGGGAGAGAACCAGTGCCGGAAGACAAACATCCATGCCTCACCAGGATTCGAACCCGAACGCCTTTCGGACGAATGATCAGAGGTCATCTATTAGACCACTGCGCCACCGGGGCGGCCTTACAGCCGCCCATTGAGTTGCTCACGGTGGTCGTTAAACCTTCAATAAAAAAAAATACTACTTTTAAGTGCACTCAAGCCCAGGTTTATATGCCTATATATTTTTTCTTTGGATGCAGCCAAGGTAGACTTAACTCTTCGAGCGGCCGATGTACTTCAACGAAATGGCGCTCAAAAATTTCTCCGTTCGTCAAAAAGATGTTTTCGTTGCTGCTGGGTTTGAAGAAAGTAAAGGCAAAACAATTCCTTTCTCCTCATCTCTGCAGTAACGACCGTAACCCTGTCGCAGGTGATAAGCTCTCGCTTCTAAATCTGCTCTTTGACCAAAAGGTATGAGGTAGGGTTAAGTCCACCTGATAAGAACACCACGTCACTGGGCACAAACAAGTGACTCGAACATCTCCTTTCTTAGGTTAGCTAGCTGGCATATTAGACAGGATTAGTGTGTCACCTCGCTAAGCAACCACTTGGAATAACAAAAAAGGGAAAGCAACGCTTTCTGATGCGCAGATTCACTCGTACTAGCCGCGTACGGCCCAGTTATTAGACAGGGAATATACTCCTTTGAGCTGATTTTAGCCCATTTTGACAACTCCGTGATAAATCGTTCCAGCTGGTTGAAGGGTTAAGCATAAGTTACTTCTAAATTTGCATCAACTCCAACTGGTCAGTTCTTGTAAAAGCGCAACCACCACCATCTGCGCTGCTAATCAGACAGAAATTGCACGTACGTCCACTATACAGCTTTCAACGCACCTCTCTGCACAACAGCTGACAATTCTTTAAAGGAATGCACTCTCGACAGAACAATTGTTCTGGCTGTTATACTACTCGCCTGCATTTAAGAAGTTGACGAAATTTAGTGAACTTTTTTAGGCAAGTAATTTTGCGAAGCTTCAAACGTTTTTGTTATTTACTGTCAAAAACCATACTGTCTAAATCGAAAAAGAAGTTCGTTTTCATAAAAAGCAGAATTAGGTCAACATCGATTGGAATATATATTCGTCCAGGAAAATGTTACATGGAGAAAGACCTTGATATTTAAAAAATATTCCATTTCGCTTGTTACTTAACACAGTGGAATAAATTAGTGAATAGTTAAGAGCACCTAGACAATAATTATGCCGGTTTCATTCAAATAGTGCACAAACCTGCGGAGCAACAATTTATTCATAATCTGTCGCTTCCAAAATAATATGGATACTTTTTTTTTTTTTTTAATTTTCTTTTTGAAGCAGTAATCCTAAAATAGGCGAATAGAGAATGATTAAACCACAAAGAGCAGAGGTAGATCCGGAATTGCCTGCGTAGTTTTCCTACAGAAAATAAAAAGTTCCATTAGACTACTAAAGACCATGTAAAAAGCAAAAATACATCCTCCATAGGGTCGGACCGTGCTGAAGCCAAACCCCAATCAGCTGAAACACTTTACGATTTCTCATTTCGTCACAGCAAAATCTACATTAACCTTTTAAAACAGTCTGAAAAACAGCTTTCCTCCCACTTAATATCTTTGAGACCCCGATCTTTTTTATCTTCATGGTTTAACAGCCCTCTATCATTTTCGCAAGGAACATGCCGACAAAAACTAATAAGTGAGATGAAGATGAACTTTAAGGAAACAAAATTTATAACGCTTTTACAAGAACTCAAGATCTATAGGTTGATGATGAAAATTTAGAACTGATGACTACATTTACCTTGGACATCAGATGCAATGCGGTAACCACGCTGAAGCAGAATGTAGGTATATAAAGCGTGGCTGAACTGCGTTTAAGTGACAGTACAATTTTCGATAGCGATTTACTAATACGTCTTAAAACGAAAATGTTTAATCGATGTATCCTTCATGTCCTTATTTACGGATCAGCGACATGGGCTTTAAAAGTGAGAGACATACAGAGTCTGCAAACAACAAAAAAAGAAAAAAACAGCATGGAGAAATGAATGTGTAACAACGAAATATAGGACTTTTGGTGAGGGGAGGGGGGTGTTTAACGACCACCGTGAACAACAATGGGCTATAAGCTGTCACCCATCCCTAAATTAGGGCCACTGGTTCCAAGGAGAGTGAGAACCAGTGCCGTAATTCAAACACACCATCCTTCCTCAATCGGGATTCGAGCCCGGACCATTCTCTGACGAAGGATTAGAAGCCAAGGAAAACGAACTCATGGATCAGTAAAATGACAAGAGTTGATGTCATCGTGATCTGAGTATTTCTTTTCTTTGTGGCGGAGGCGTAATGAGCGTGTGCAACTCTAGGGACTATAAGATAGAGGTCTGCACAGGCCGGGTGGGTCGTCCCCCTCCACCCCTCAGTTAAGAAGTTCCGGTCCTGTGCTGGAAGGTTTAGCATTTTGCTACTGCATTGAAATTTCTTTTTTTGGGATTGACTGTTTAAAGACCGCCGTCAGCAACTCAATGGGCTATAAGCAATCGTCCGTCCCTAACTTAGGGTCACTGGTTTAAGGCCGCGGGTGGCAGAGTGGGCAACGTTCGTGACTGCCACGGAAATGACCTCAGGTTCGAACCACTAAATATCCGCCGTGCGTCGGATGGGCACGTTAAGCCGTCGGATCCCGGGTACTGGCCCCCCGGTAATAAATAAGGGAGTCTTCCTCCCTTTTTCTACTTCGCTTCCGTGTCACTTTCCTATCGGGCACTGTAGCCCAAATCTCCTATCTTCCTATTTCTAAGGGTTGTTTAAGACCTGGGGTCAGACACTCCCTTCCTAAAAATCCTCTACATATGATATAGTCACTGGCTCCAGGGAAGGGAGAGAGCCAGTCCCTTAAGACAAACAACATCCATGCCTCACGGGATTCGAACCGGAACCCATCGCGGACGAATGGTCAATAGCCATCGCTTAGGCCACCGAGACGGCTAAAAAAATCTTTGACTTGCTGAATAATCAGATTGGGAAGTTCACCGAGTTAAACATAGCTTCCACCGTATTCATACATTAATTACAGCTGAAGCCAACAAATTGGGCTGTAAGATGAGAATCGGAAATGGGACGGTTTATTTCTTTTAAGGTTAAATCAAATTCAGTTTTCACTTCATTGACTTTATCGTCTAAAACACGTGGCTTCTTTTCTTTTCCGAGAAATGTTTATACACAGAGTTAGCTTCAGGAAACCAAAACCAGCTTCTGGCTCCATTTGTTGCTACAGCGGAGATGAAGTTCGAAGTTTTTATATATATATATATATATATAGAGAGAGAGAGAGAGAGAGATAGATTTCCTGATCAAGCGCAACCTTGTTTGTATTCAAGTGTAGAAGAGGAAAATTTTAAATTTTCTTCTTCTACACTTGAATATAAATTTTCAAGTGTTATGAAGGATTGGCTACTTGGAAACAGTGAAGATACGGCACATTTGTGCCAAAGATTACATGAGGAAAACTATTTACCCTTGAAACAGAAGTGCGTAGTTAGGCCTAACCCTCAACCCTGGGAGGAATTTCTATGAGAAATGGGAAGTCTCCCTGCATGACACTCTCTCTACTACGAAAATAGTTTTGTTCAGTACAGCACAATTGTTTCCCTGTGAGAGAGTGTATTTAAACTCTTTTGAATCTTGTACAACATGACAAAACGGAATAGGTCATGCTGGCCACATGGAAAAGTGACAATGCACGCGTGTGTTATAAATATCGATTATTTCAATCCTGAAACTTAACTTTCGGAAAACGCTTTGCAGTTAACATGATATTTACGTTACAAGGAATTCCGAAGTAGGTACCAGATAAGCCTAAAATTTTCAATACTTTTTAAAAATATCAATTATATCATTTATCGCAGCATAGCTCATAGCTAGGTAAGTAATTGTTTCGCGGCGCGAACTTCCGCTGTTTTTAGGGGTTTTCTGTAATTTCGCGAATATCAAATACACTTGCGAATTTCAGATTTTTTTTTTCGTAATTTTGCAAAAAAAAAATTTATTGTAATTTTTAGTTTACTTTTCATATTTAAATAATTTTATTACTACCTTCATTAGAGTTTACGCGAACAATATACCGCAGAGTAATCCTACTCCAAAATTCAAACCTGAAACCTTAAATTACCCCTCAAGATTGTTCGTTACGAAGAGAATTATCGAACGTGCTTGACCTGTAATTCCAGGTCACACACACTCCGCTGACGAATGCACGTGTGATCGTTCGTGATTTTCACCTCCCACTAGTGTTGAATGACCTTGGCAATTTGCCGCAGTAGTAAACCAAGTGGTGTCAATTGTATTGATAGTTTCAACTAGGAAAAGCAGCTCACAGAAAAGAATGAGTTTCGCAGACGAAGAAAAGTTTCGTACTTTCGTTAGAGTATTTGGTTTATAAAGTTTCTAGATATTATTTGTTCAATTTGAGAATTACCCACGTGAGTAAAATGAATGCATCTATAAAAGTGGAAGAAGTACACAGCAAAAGAACGTTTCATATGAACAAAAATCTATTCTGTTAGTGTTGCAACATATTCCAGTGGATTTTTCAAAGAACGCTTGCGAAAAGTATTTAGCAAGCAAGCTGCATAAAAAACTTAACCGAACAGTCAACGTAAAATAATGAAATGTGTTGAATTGAAAACAGAACTAAACAAGAACAGCATTTCTCAAACTGAACTTTGGAAATTAGTTGGTGCATTTTATGCAGCTAACATCCCACTTTCCAAACTGGGTAACCCTACATTAAAACATTACTTCGAAAATTCGTTGAAAGATATTGGTGTTATTCCAAATGCAAATTGGATGCGAAAATATTATTTGCCAAAAATTATGATATTCACAGGCAACAAGTAAAAAAAAATTGTTAAATCAGTCAGTATCAGGTGAAAGCATCGTAGCAGAGGAAACAGCTAATTCAGGTACACCTTGAATATTCTCGCTGTTCCATCAACTGTAATGGTGAAAAGTCTTTAAATGCATTCTTTCTAGAGTGCATTATTTTGGAATCCTTAAATTTAAGAGCATACAGCGAGGCAATATTTCAGTGCGTTAGTAGGTATAAAATATCTTTTGCGAAAAGAAAATTTGTGCTTTCGTTAGAGTATTTGGTTTATAAGGTTTCTAGATAACTTTATAAACCAAATACTCTAACGCATCCAAAGCGTGGGGAAAGAACCTGAAAGCAGAATTTTTGAGGAAATCGGGATTTATCCCGAAATACCGTCGCGATTTACCCCGCGGCACCCGCGGCAAGATTACTACCCTACTCATAGCAGATTGGTAATTCAAAGTCAATGCACCTAAGGTACTTGGATATTTATTTCTCCATTTCGAAAACGTTTTTTTTTTTTTTTCATTTTAGAACTTTCTTTGCGGACAACATCTGGTATGCCTTTAAAAAGTGCTGTGCGAGCCATGGATTGAAAACCCATGCTCTAAAGGAAGAATGTTATTTGCTATAAATTGCGGAGAACCCTTGAAGCAAGTCTCAAGCGGGTCCTGCCGCGCTCATAAAGTTCGTGCAGACCTCTACTGTAAACATTCTCTTGCCCATAATTTGGGACCACTGGTTCCCGGGAAGAGAGGGAGCCTCATCAAGGACGAGTGGTCAGAGGCCGTTGTTTCAGTCACTTTGCTAATGGGCAGTGTTTCTTTCAGGCATACATTCGGGGGAAGGGGGCTCCCGGAAGCTACCCCTCCCCGAGACATTTTAGGTTACCGAACCAAATGGGAATAAATTCAGGCTATGATGAAAAAGAAATTTTAGTTTCTTTTTTGTGCTACAAATATTTCTCCAATTATATTATTTTTAATATTTGTTCTAGTATTATAGTTTATTTTGCTAAAAAGTATTTTTTTTTGTTTGTTTGGAGGTTTAACGACCACCGTGAGCAACTCAATGGGCTATAAGCAGTCGCCCGTCCCTAATTTAGGGTCACTGGTTCCAGGGAAGGGAGAGAACCAGTGCCGTAAGACAAACACAACATCCATGCCTGACCGGGATTCGAACCCGGACCCCTTACGGACGAATGATCAGAGGCCAACGCCTTAGACCACTGCGCCACCGGGGCGGCAAAAAAAAAAAAAAAAGTATATTACGACGCACGCTGTTTTTCAAAATATGATAAGTAAACTAATCATACCTAATTGTCTGGGAATCGTGATTCAGGATCAAGAGTGTTCTAAATGTATTTTATTAGATAAAAATTTCAAGCCTGAAGCCCCTGATTCCAGGGAAGGGAAAGAGCCAGTGCCGTAAGACAAGCACAACATCCATGCCTCACCGGGATTCGAACCCGGACCCCTTACGGACGAATGATCAGAGGCCATCGCTTAGACCACTGCGCCACCGCGGGAGGGGGGGGCGGCTTATTCGTCTTCCTAAAAAAGAAAATTCTTCGTCACCATATATTGTTCACGCACGTTTTTTTTTTTAAATGCGAATGAATCTCAGAAAACTAATAAAAGCCATTTAAACATAGTTACCTTTAAAAACAGCTTTGTAAAATACATTCAAAAGCTCTCACTGGTTTCATTCTGTGCAAATTCGAAACATCCCATTATAGAATTTCGTTATCCAGAATCATTCCAACGTTGTTAAAATAACGTCCGGAGCTGCAACAAAAAATCTTGAAAAAACCAAGATCGACGTTTCTGGGCTAAAGATTTTGCTTAAAACGGTTAGTAGTTTAAGAGCAACCGCCACATTTACCTAACTCCCATTGCAGGGCGCCACAAGTCAATGTTAGCTCATTCGTATTCGACAGGCACACTTATTTTCTGTTGTGATAAATTCCGATCAGGTAACCCATTTGAGCGCAAGAAAACAATCATGTCGGTAATTACGCAGAATTCATGTTACTTCCCGAAACATCATTATGGTATATTTATGTATCAATAGACTGCGACAAAAACGTCATAATTGCGTGCAACCCAAATTATGCTAGGCGTGGTTAGTTTTAGTCAGATGGTGACCTTTAAAGGCAAAGCAGCGCCATCTGTCAGCAAAACAGGCCTTATTACTGTATACAAAAAATTCATTCCTTTGGGACTTCTGGCAAATGCCGTGAGAAATTTGCGAGGTGTGGCTGAACAAAGACATTTTTTTTTTAATTTCCCGTTGTTGCGATTTCTGCCGACGTTCAGCAAAACTACTTACATAAATCAATGTCCTCTGGCTACAGGTAAACCGATCGATAGCTTAATTTTGGTAAGATATTTGATAATGACAACCCAAAGCGTGGGGGTCAAATGGAAAGTATAAAAGTTTGTTTGCTTGTCCTAGAAATATCAGCCGAAAAGCTGATTTATGATCAATAATATCATGTTTACCAGAGAACTGGCTCTTCTTTTCAGTGGAACGTATGCTCTTTTTTTTTCTTTTCTTTTTTTCTTAATTTTTTTTTTTTTTTTTTTTTTTTTGTGGAAACATTATTATTTTTCGATTTTTTAAAACATATTCCACATGCATTCAGGCATAAGAATGAGCGCCATAACTCTGTTTCTAGGAGGGAACAAAAAGAATTTTCAATATGACTAACATTTACAAACACCGTATGCCAGTGGCGTATCTTGTGTCCGAGACCTGGGCCATCACCCCCCCCCCCCCATCCCCCACAATACTGTTTTTTAAGAATTGCGAAGTGTAATTTTTAATTGTTAAGCAATAGAAGTAACATCTTTTTTCTAAATTTTAGGTACGTGCAGGAGCGGATTGGCGGTGGCAAAAGGGATTGGCGGTTGCAAATGGGCCCGTTCAGTTGTAGTTTTGCGGTACTATTTGTATCACAACTGAAAATCACTTTTTTATTTAAGAAACAAGACAGAAAGTACAGTTGCTCTGGAAACCGTGGCAAGGATAGTACTAGGAGGGGTAAAAAAGTACACCCGTCATCCTTAAGTTGAAGTGGGTGTTGCGGAAAAATTTTCATCGACCCATGCCAAGATTTTACTGCAGAAACATTGTACTGCAATTTTTCTGTTGTGGGCAATCACAGTTAGAAATTTCAAGATATTTAAATATCGTGGCAAACTCACTTAATCGACGTAGAAAAAGCGAATAACCAAGTTTAAATCATTAGTTTAGTTAGTTACGTATGTAATTGCGCTGCAGAAGCTTCTAATTTTGGACACACTCAATATTGATATTTGTTTAAAATTTTCTCTTAAGAACGCTGAATTAAGAACATTCAATTTTAAACAAATTGCTTTTATAGCCTTTTCATGTTTGACAGATCGTAAAATAATTTTGATTTTCATGCCTTTGAGCTTCCAGTTCTTGAATTTTCAACTAAGTGGGCTGAAATTCCAGCAAATATTTGAGAGAGAGAGAGAGAAAACTGCTACTCCCAAAATTATGTTAGGGTTGTACCAAAATTCCTTTCGCATAAGACATGATTATTAAATTTAAATAAATGAAAAAAAAATACAAAACTTTTGCACTGTAAACTTTTTTATTTGTACTGCAATTTTTGCAATTTTTCTACTGTGGGCAACCACAGTTATAAATTTCAAGATTTTTAGATATCGTGGCGAAGAGATTCTTCATTTAGTGATCATACATTCGTATGTGTTTCAACTACAAAACGTGCTTTTATGCTGCGGTTATGTATTATAAAGACACCTTACTAAATAACGTACACAAAACATTTTGCAACTTCATGTTGAAATGACATCTCCGTAAATGCTTTCATCTGCAGCATTTGTTAGTTATCACAAGGAGCGTAGGCTGCGTAGTTAGAACATTTCGAGGGAAAGAGATCGTATTTGAACACCCCCGCAAATAATCTTATAGTTATTTCAAAATAAGTTGTTGATATTATTAGCTTTCACTCTGATTTCTGTGTTGTCCAGTAGTGGATAGTACATCCCATAATGACCATTATCTAGCATTGTTCTGCAACTTAATCAAAGATGGATGAGTATTTTCACTACTTTAACAGTAGTAGTGAAACAAATTTAACACTGTTCAGCCCCCCTAATGCTGTTAACATACGTAGATAGTTGTGCCTCCCGATTTTTCCTGATGCCGCGCTCTTCAAAACATTTCAGGATAAAATAAATGGTCAAAGAAACTACAGAAATACACTGGCGGAAAGTGAAAAAAAAAAAAAAAACACCAAGAAGGAGAAGTCTGATACCAACGAAATTTATACAGCAAAATAACGGAATACAGAGGATAACGTGATCAAAACATTATGGCAAAATACAGCTGTATTTGCTCGTAATCTGAAAAATAACATTTCCATGTAACATGGTCAGTACGAGGTGGAACCGCCATGAACTGCGTCACACTGTGCAATTCTGGTCATGGAGTCTGTCGTACAGATGTTGGATGTAACTTTGGGGTATTGAGTTCCAAGCATCCTCAACCTGGACGCGTAAATTGGGGTTGGCCGTGGCTGGCCGTGGAGACCGAAAAAGTCGTTGTCCCATAAAATCTCACACATGCTCAATGGGGGAAAATCCGGTGAACGTGCAGGCCATGGAAGTTGTCTCATACCCTGAAGTACATGTTGCGTTGCACGTGCCGTGTATGTGCGTGAGGTTATATTACTGGAAAACATACCACGATGGACCGACATTACAAATGCCACAACAACGGGCCTGAATGATGTTGTTGATGCAGGAGGTGCTGTTTAACGTACCCCGTACAAACACTAGTTGTGTATGGGAGCGATAGCTGATCGCTCCCCACACCAGGTGACGAAGTTTAGGCCCTGTGTGTCGCTGGCGGATTCAAGAAAGGTGGAGACGCTCCCCTGTGCGTCTGCGAACATGCATACGGCCATCCGTGGCTCCCAAGCAGAATCTGCTTTCATCGCTGAACACGGCAGATCGCCATTGCGTTCTCCAGTGCAGACGCTGACGACACCACTGCAGCCGTTCCTGACGGTGGGCTGGAGTCAGAGGTACACATGCCAGAGGCACACGTGCACGTAGTCCTGCATCTAGTAGACGGTTGCGGATTGTTCGCACAGTCACCTCAGGTGCAACGGAAGCTCGGATTTGCGTCGCAGTGGATGTTCTGCTTGTCAACGCCGCTCTTCTTATGCGTCGATCGGTCCGCTCATCAGTCCGTCTGTGACTCCCGGTTCCACGTCTCTCGTGTGGGAATGTTCCTCGGACCATCTACGCCACCATCGTACCACCACCGATACTTCCCATCCAATTCGCTCCGCAATACAACGATACGACCACCCGGTCTCGCGGAGTCCGACTAGACGACCTCGCTCAAAGTCCGATAACTGCTGAAATCGTACACGTCTTCCATGTCCAGACATTGCAGCTTCTTCAGAGTTTTCGCACGTGTCCGTACGCCGACGACTGATTACATTCACTTCGCCGTACTCCTTAAATACCACCGACGATAATTTGAATATTATGCCGTGCTGTGGCGTAAGCGCTCACCGGTTGGTCCCGAAATTAACATCACACCTACGTAAGCTCGACGCCATTAACATATGTAAATTTCATGATCGTCCGCCAAATCCTTCTTGGTGTTTCTTTTTCACTTTCCGCCAGTGTAGATAGATATCGCTTCCCCACTCCGCAGGTGAGAAAGACATTGGTTAATTGCACTGGAATTAAGGAGTGGAAGTTTGGAAGAGTAGATTTTTTTAATTCCCAAACAGATTAATCATAGTTTTCGGGCTCGGGCTCTTAAAATTGAGCCCGAACTCAGCTCTTATGAGCAGAGCACTAGTGTCTCCTACAACTAACGGGAGTAATATCAACTCCCGCCTTCCTTTGGGGAATACAATCTCGTTCCTCAGCTACTAAGTTAACCCAGAAGTTCGCAAACACACATTGTCCATCTATTGTAGTTGGGATTCTATCAGTTGGCTGGAAAGGGGATTTTTTCCCTAAAACAAAATAGAAGTGTTTTCCCCTTTCCTCCCGCTTGTAATAATTACATTAGGTGTATTTCGTTTATAAAAAAAGTGTTGTGGCTCAGTTGTGTGTTTGAAACAACTGTACTGAAAACAATTTTAAGAAAGTAAGAAAGAAAAAGACAAATTATACGGAAGGGGCCCACCGGGAAATGTCCCAGTGTCCCGGTGGGCCAATTCGCTCCTGCGTACATGCTGTTGCTAACATGATACCGAATAATTATGAAAAATAGGATTTGAGCACTTATCTGTACATGAACTCCGTTCTTCCTTCCCTTTGTGTGAACTTGAGGGTAACGTTTTCACAAAAATGTTTCTTCCGAGTACTTTTTTATATTTAAAAAGAATGTTTTTCTCTATTAACAAACCAGCCAAGTTTCTCGAATGTGCATGTCCTTGTATGGCTCTAAGATATATCTTGATTATTTTTAATACGGAAAAACTTCTTTCGGCAGTTGCAGTTGTTGATGAACAGTTTAATATTAGGTCTGCTAATTTGTACACCTCCATAACACTGTGCTCAATTATTCAACTTTATGTAACAAACAATGTCTCTTAGTGATTTGTTTTGTATTCATCAAGGGAATTAAACACCTTCAGTTCATTTTTTAGTCGAACTGTATCAAAATTTGAAGCTAAGAGTTCTTTAAGCTCTAATAGAAGATGTTCAGGGAAGCTTTCACAAAATTTATTAAAACAGTTCGAATCCAATAAAGCCACGGATTTAGAATATAATATCACTGATTTCAATTCATTGACACTTCACACAAACTGAAACAACTCTCGCGAAACACGCGTTGGAAGCATCGAGGGACTGAGGTAGTCCGGAGTCTTCTTTATTCGGAGCGAACCCTTGCGCAAAGCAATGGCCCACTCACCTCCGTAGCCAATTCATGTTGTCATGGAAACGCTAGCAGGAGATAGTATTGAAGCTCTTCGCATCAGAACAGCGAAGGCTCCCGAAGACCTACTGGCGTTATGCAGTTGGTGCCGTTGATCATCGCTCGCCAGACTGATTCTCATAATCGAAAGAAGCGAATCCGTGTTTTTTCGCACCGAAAGCATTGACATATCTTAATACCGTTGATAATTGACTTTTATTTGTGCATTCTCTGGGCTTCGCAGTTAGCCTTGCTAGCCTCGAATATACGCCACTGCCGTATGTAAATTTCCATTGTGCCTTGTTGTTATCTAACCCTTTTCATATAACACTCTCGGTGGCGCAGTGGCCTAAGGCACTGGCCTCTGATCATTCGTCCGTAAGGGGTCCGGGTTCGAATCCCGGTCAGGCATGGATGTTGTGTTTGTCTTACGGCACTGGCTCTCTCCCTTCCCTGGAACCAGTGACCCTAAATTAGGGACGGGCGACTGCTTATAGCCCATTGAGTTGCTCACGGTGGTCGTTAAACCTCCAATCAAAAAAAAAAAAAAAAATATAACACTCTCAACATATAAATTTAATTAAAAATTGAATATTTGTATTATCTCAGAATATACTTTTTCTCCCAGAGGACAATAACATATGCAGTGCAGATTAAGATACTCATAATCGTATCTCATCGTAAATACGTACGCTTTACCTCTTAGTATTTTATGCATATATGGAATATACTAAATTTCTTCATATTTTGTATTGAAAGAAATGCATTTGCTGTGGAATGGACAGCGAATCACCGCCACCAATGTTAATATATAGGGTTACAAGGAAAGTTCGTGATCAGGCCAATATCTCACGAACTATAGCAGTTAGCAATTTACTTCTTGTGCAGTTGTATAAAAATAAAAAACCCTATGACGCACACAGTAACGCCACGAAGGATCCCCTCTCCTCCTTTTTGGGGAGATTGAGGAAACTATCGCACCCCCCCCCCCCTTTGCAGATAGGGCAAAAAAGTCAATTACAAACTTGTTCAGATAGGCAAAAATAGTACATAAATGTTTTTGTCCCGTAACAAAAGATGGAAGGTTACTCTTCAAATGCGAAAAAAGCGGAAAGCTACCCTGAGTCGCTGTGTCCGAAGCATATTTCCATGGATTTCAAATGTGGTTTCTGCTCCGTCGTCAGAATGCAAAAATGATATGCGTGGTCGGTATGCCAACACTTCGTGAACCAATGACGGGAAATCGAAAGCTTTGCCACATACGCAAGTCAATTAGATGTGCATATAGGAACCCTTTTGGATGAGTGTTTCGCCACTTTATGCTATTTCTCCTTGTCTCAGTGTATTTTTTACTGTATTGGACATCATAGTCTGATACTGAATATGTCAAAGAACTGCGTTTTATTTCAGAACAAGAATTGTTGATAAGGTTTGTAGGAAAACTTTTCCTTTGTGCTTTCATTTACTTAGAACTTACCAGTTTAGATAAGTAATAAGTTCTTGTCTAAATACTCATATTCTGTCGTTGCTTCCGAATGTTGTGATTTTCTTGGGGCCACATTCCCGGTCCCCTTCCATCTTTTGTTATGGGAAAAAAACGTTTATGTACTATTTTATCCTCGCTCAACAAGTTTGTAATTGACATTTTTGCCCTAACTGTAAAGGCGGGCGAGATACTCCCTCAACCCCCCCAAAGGGGGCGAGGGTATCCCTCGTGGTGTTATTGTGCTCGTCAAAGAAGTTTCCTATGCAACTGCACAAGAAGTAAATCGCTAACTGCCGTAGTTCGTGAGATATTTGTCTGATCAAGGACTTTCCTTGCAACCCTGTATAACTCTTCATCCCTACATAGAAGCTGTAGTTCCAGCCAAAGAAGACAGTGTTGGAAATCCAAATCTCTCTGCTCGTTTATGGAAATATATCATAAACTAATTACGGTATTTCTCGGAGTCGAGGACGCTATTTTTTTCCTGAAATAAATCTCTCAAATTTACCGTGCGTCCTGGAGACTGTATTTATTGTGTGTGTATACTAGTATCGTTGCCAGTAAGTTGGTGCATTATTTTTTATTCCACATGATTGTTTCATTAGTTTTCCAGGCTGAAACTGGACTGAATGCTGGATAGCGTCGCGTTATTTCAGTAACAGCATTTTAACAACCACCCCTCCTCGCCCCCTTTTTTTAGCACGTCTTTTGTAAAAAAAGATCGTGCTTATGTTATCGGTTTGTCCGTCCGTCTGTACCCATGACATCTCTGGAACTATTAGTCCGATTTAAAAAAATATTTTTGCGTTGGGAACCTTGAAATATGAGAATGATAATCCTATATTTCGTTTTTTTTTACGATGTACAATTTCGCCGCTAGAGGGCGTAAATGCAGATGATGTCGAATTCAAAACTACGTTTTATTCCACATATTTGCTTCTAAACATCCGATTAAAAAACTTATTTTAACTTTCGATTCCATTTATGTCGAAGAGTATTTTAGATATAGTTACTTTTTTCAAATTACGCATAGATTTTCCGCTAGGGGTCGTAAAAATAAATTACATTTTTCCCGATAAGCCATCTTCTAAAGCTCCGATTTGAAAAAAAAATTCAGCGGATACACCTCCTGATGAAAAATCTTTTGCATATAATTTCTAATTTTTGGTAATAAATACTTTGGCCACCAGGGGGTGTAAGTGTTAATTTGTGCTTCTGAGGTATTTGCCTTAAAATCTGAGCTTCTAAAATATCGATTGAAAAATTTCTTTCATGGTCTGATGCCACTCGCATTGATAAATATTTTCGATATATTTTTTCTTAAAATATTTCACAGTTTCTCCGATGTATATCTTATTTTTGTCAATATCTCTACTTCTAGCAGTCCGATTTGAAAAATTCCTTCTTTGTTGGATAGTGTTTTCAGTGTGACATGGTTTTCATATAATTTCAAAATTTTCAAGTAATTCATAGACTTTCCGCTATTGAGCGTAGCGGTATATTGCATTTCCCCCAATATCTCTGCTTCTAAATCTCCGATTTGAAAAGTTCTTCCGATGCGAAATGTGTTTCCTATAAATTCAAAATTTCCAAGTAAATCATAGACTTTCCGCTAGGGGGCACAAAGGAAAATTGCGTTTTCTGTGTTATTTCTGCTCCTAAAACTCGGATTTGAAAAATTCTTCATGTATCGCATACAAGACCTGATGGGAAATATTTTTCACATAATTTATAATGTTTGATAGAGAATGGTTTGGCCACCAGGGGGCAGAAGTGTTAATTTCTGCTTCTGATGTATTTGTAGCAAAATCTGCGCTCCTGAAATCTCGACTAAATTTTTGTTTTCTTGGATCGATACCCTTCATATAGATAAATCTTCTGAGAATACTTTCTTCCTAAAATAATGAATGGTTTTCCCACCAGGGGACATAAAGTCACATCTTATTTTTGTCGATATCTCTGTTTCTAAGCGTCCGATTTGAAAAGTTCTTTCTGTGTTGAAGATCGTTTCGGATGCGAAATGTTTCTCATATAAATTCATGTTTTACTTAACGCACAAGTCTGCAACCAGAGGACGTAAGCTCACGATTCTCTTTACAGCAATATCTGAGGGATAAAAAAGCCCGACTGAAAAACTTCTTTCTTCCGTCAGATACTATTGTTTTCCATACCGGTTCCATTGATTTTGAATAGCTTTGATAAATTTAATTTGCGTCAGAACGGATTCAAAAGACGTGCTTATTACATCCGAAAATTCGGTGTCATCTTTCTTGTTTTATTTTTCAGTTGCTACGGCTACTGTAAAAATGTGGAAAGGTGACCTTCTAGAAGTACGTTGAATTTGGAAAATTTAAATGATGGTAAACTACATAGGAAAATGATTGTCGCAGTAGTAAATACAATGTATGATGTGTGGTTTTAGATGTATTTACAAGTTTTTTATTTAAAAAAACATGATGGATACTGAAATAGTTTTTCCAGTTGATAGGTTCATTAACAGAAATTTGCAAAGGCAATTTCTTATTTGTTTGTATGCAGCCCACATATACAGGGTGCGCCATATAAAAAAGGCTCCGTGGCCAGACGTTGTTAGGCGGGTTCAAGTTGTTTGGTGGGTTTCCAGTTAAAACAGCTTTGTTCCACTTCTAACCAGTTTCTGTGTGTACAGCTGCAAAGGAATTCTCCGGAGTGGTTAGTCACAGCCAGAGCAGTGTATATACGCGGTCCTAAGTGTAAGTGAAGAGAGAACAAAGGCAACGGAAATGGTTTTAAGTACGAAACGGCGGATTTTCATTGTGGAACAGTATTTCAGAAATAACTCGTACAAGGTTTTAAATGTGTTCCTGACAGAAAAGTTTCCACATTGTGCAGCACGGTTAAATCAGTGGTACAGAAGTTAGTGCGGAAATTTCGTGAAACATACGGTGTGCAACAGGAAAAGAAACAAATCCAAGACAATTCGTACTGAAGAAAATATCAAGGATGTGTGCACAATAATGTGCACAATATCAAGGATGAAACGCAGGTTAATTAATCCTGTTTTCTGTCATTTCAACTATTTTTTACCATGTGTAGTAGCATTGCCTGCCTATTGTCGTTTATTACAAGTATACTCGGGCCTCTTTATATGGCGCACCCTGTAGTATTGCTATGACGATTTCAATATAGAAGGCATTGAAATTATTTTTGTTCGCCTAACATATCAGTACTTGGAAAAGTTAGCTTAGAAGAACATCATGTAAGAAATTATTTAGAGATTTTGTATTTTTCATTCTGGAGATAAAATTTATTTGGAAAATATGACCAATACAATGACAAAAATTTGGTTTAGAAAATCTTGAGTGGATCTGTTCGACCTAAAACACTGCTTCTATATCGCTTTGTCAATTTTTCTCAGGCCAGCATTAAAAATTTCCCATATCTGATGAAAAATTACAAGAAAGTTTTTATACATACTCGTATATTTAAAATAATGCTTTTCTGTCTTTCCAAAAAGCTTGCCAGTTGTGTTGGGAGATAGGAATGGCTCCTCAGGATTCGATGGTTGCTATCATTGTTCCCTTGTGCAACGGAAAAGGTGATGGCCGCCCCGGTGGCGCAGTGGTCTAAGCGATGGCCTCTGATCATTCGTCCGAACGGGGTCCGGGTTCAAATCCCGGTGAGGCATGGATGTTGTGTTTGTCTTACGGCACTGGCTCTCTCCCTTCCCTGGAACCAGTGACACTAAATTAGGGACGGGCGACTGCTTATAGCCCATTGAGTTGCTCACGGTGGTCGTTAAACCTCCAATCAAATAAATAAATAAAAGGTGATGAGACTGAATGCAAGAACTATCGTGGTAACAGTTTGCTGAGTATGCCAGGAAAAGTGTTTGGGAAGGTCATTATTGATAAGGTACGAGGTCTTACGTCAGAGAAAGTGTGACATGTACAGAGTGGCTTTATGCCTGATAAGGGCTGCACTAATCAAATTTTTGCATTACGCGTGATTATTGAGTACCTGTCTGTTGGTGAAAAAGTGTTTGCAGCCTTCATAGATTTAGAGTAAGCTTATGACAAAGTAAATGGGACCCTTCTGTGGAAGGCACTGAATAAATATGGTATGACAAGGAAACTTCTTAATAGTGGGAAAGCCATGAACGCTGACAGTACAGCTCGTGTACGAATGAATGCTGTTTTATCGAAATGGTTTTCTATGCAGGAGTCAGGCAAGGTTGTGTAATACCACCATGGCTGTTTAATATACTTATGGATGCATGCATGCGTGATGCCAAAATTGATAATACTGGTTTGTGTCTTGGTGATATCCGTATGTGCAGGTTCTGAATGCTGATGACACAGTCCTGTTGGACTGTGTCATCAGCATCAGTATGTTGTCCCGGATGTAAGTGAGTTGCAGAGTATGTTGTCCCGGATGTATGAAGTTTGTATGAAATTCAAACTGAGTATAAATAAGAGAAAAACCAAAGTTATGGTTTTAAGCGAGGAACTGTACGTACTGAATGCAAGATAAGCCTTAATGGTACAGAGATTGGCCAGGTGAATGATTTTGTATATTTAAGAAGTATGTTTGACAGAGAGAAGAAATTACATGATGAAATTAGTAGGTGAGTGAATTTTTCATTGAAAGTCATAGCTGCCTTAGGAGGAATTCACAGGAATGGTGGTTTTTCAAGGAAGTCTCTAATAGCTGTGTATGAAAGTGTAATTGTTCCTACTTTAATGTACAGCAGTGAATCCTGGGTACTGCAGGAAAGACATACGAGTCGTTTGTGTGCTGCGGAGATGTCCCAGGTAGCAATATTATGTTGGACCAAACCGTGGGCTTTCAACGGTCGGCCCCGCGACGAGAGGACTCGGCGGCCAACAATTGGATATGTGTTGGTTCAACGGTTGGACCCACATTGGAAAACTATTGCAAACAGTTTTCCAATGTGATCATGTGTTCTTGGACAACCATGGTTGGTCATGTGTTGTTGGACAACCATGGTTGGTCATGTGTTGTTGGACAACCATGGTTGGTCATGTGTTGTTGGACAACCATGGTTGGTCATGTGTTGTTGGGCAACCATCGGACAACCGTTAAGTGGTCATTTGTTGATAAATGGTTGGTAATGTGTGGTTGGAAAAACCATTGGCCAATCTTCGATAAACAGCGCAACCTTCGCCCAACGCTGCCGACACAAAAATATCATTGGACCAACTCTTGGTCAATGTCAGTGAGCTACTTGGAGTGTTACTTACGGGGGAAGACATGTGCTGATCATGTGAGGAATGATGATGTGTTGCTGATGTGTAATGTGAGGCAAAGTGTTGTTAGTAAGGTGGGGACTAATATTCCTAGGTGATTTGGCCATGTTGAAAGAATGAGTGATAAGGTGCTGACTAAGGAAATTTTTTCAGCCCAAGTGGCAGGAAAGAAAGGTAGAGGAAGGCCAAGGAAATCATGGGAGCAGTGGTATACTCGAGGCTAGCTATAGGCTAGCTGCGAAGCCCAGAGAACGCACAAATAAAACTGAATTTAAATATACACAAATAAAACGGAATTAAATATACACAAATAAAAGTAAATTATCAACGGTATTAAAAAATATAGATGCT
Organism: Macrothele yani; assembly: GCA_039090855.1. NCBI lineage: Eukaryota > Metazoa > Arthropoda > Arachnida > Araneae > Macrothelidae > Macrothele > Macrothele yani. The sequence continues at coordinate 132,360,614 of CM077010.1, read as the reverse complement.
TTCAGTGCCAAAAAAAAAAAAAAAAAAAAACACACGTGCGGATTCGCTTCTTTGACTCAGTCTGGCGAGCGAAAACCAACGGCATAACGCAAGCAGCTCTTCCAGAGTCTTCGCAGTTCTGATGCGAAAACCTTCCGTACCCTCATCTGCTAGCGTTTCTATGGCAACATGAATCAGCTGATAAGGGGCCATTGCTTTGAGAAACGGTACGCTGAGAATAGCGAAGACAGACTATCTCAAGCACTCGCATACTCCCACCCATAACAGTGTTTCTTGGGAGTTGTTTCGCGAGAGTTGTTTCAGTTTTTGTGAAGTGTCAATGAATTAAAATCAGAGATATTATATATTAAATTCGTGGCGTTGTTGGATTCGAACTGTTCCGATAAATTTTGTGAAAGCTACCCTGAACACCTACTGTCAGAACTTAAAGAACTCTGTGCTTCAAATTTTGATACAGCTCGACTAAAAAAATGAACTGAAGGTGTTTTATTCCCTTGATGAATACAAAAACAAATCTGTAAGAGACATTACGTGTTACATAAAGTTCAATAAATTGCACATAGTGTTTAGTGATGTGTATAAATTAACAGACCTCATATTAAACTTTCCATGAACAACTGCAACTGCCGAAAGAAGTTTTTCAGCATTAAAAGAATCAAGATACATCTTAGAGTAGGGTTGCCACTATAGTCCTAAACTTTTTTCCGATGGTAACACTCTACTGGTGGAGGAGTGGTCCTGGGTGTCCGCCATTTTTTCCCCCGCCGTATTTATTTTCTAATGGTGCTTAAACGAATTTGGACAATGTTACGTCACGAGGATATTTTTTCAGAGCCAACCAAAACACTCTCACCGGCCGGTTTCGAACCTGCGACTATTAGTTCAGGATTTAGGTGTGCTAACTACTCGGCTATACCAGTTGTTAGGAGTGAATTCTTACCTGCGAATTCAGCCTTTGAAGGTCGGTTTATTACTTTCTGATATGTTCAAGGGACGATTTATACTTGACATAACGACGTATTGACATTATTTTGATGTGTGTATAACGTATTTCTAAGTCCGATTTCTTTTTAAATGTTTTCCTTAGATTTTTTGATGAAACAAATGATTGACATTTTTTGGTTAGACAACAAAAGTTGTAATATTTTTCTTAACGTTCTATATGTTCCAGGGGGACCATTTTTTCATTATATTTTTCTGCTATACACAGTATTAAGCAACTTGGCTGTTTTGTCAATAGAGAAAAACATTATTTTTAAATATGAAAAAGTACTCGGAAGAAACATTTTATGAAAACGTAGAACTCTAGTTCACACAAAAGGAGAAGAATGGAGTTCATGTAAAATTAAAGTATTCAGAAGTAGAATGGTGTTCATGTACAAATAAAGTATTCAGAAGAAGAATGGTGTCCATGTACAAATAAATGTTCGAATCCTAACCCTCATAATTATTTTTTATCATGTTAGCAATGGCATGTACATATAATTTAGAAAAAAGTTACTTCTATTACTTAACAATTAAAAATAAAATTTCGCAATTAAAAGCAAAACAGTACTGGGGGAGAGGGGAGAGGAGAGATATACCCAGGTCTCGGACCCAAGATATGCTACTGCATGGGAGGACCAAATTCAGGAACGTCTGCTTGAGAAAAAAGATTATAAGTAGGAAATACAAAAGGTCTTGTGTGCGGCATGTGATGGATGTTAATGAACCTTGAGTGGTGTGCAAAGATCGTTGCAAATGGAGACATTTGATACACCAACAGTTAGTAAATTTTAGTTCCATCAATTAAATATGTACTTGGCACATGGTCTCTCTTTAAGAAGCTAATTTCTGAATCTCAGAGAACGGTTTAATGATATGTACATACACCGAAGAACAATTGAATTAGAGATAGCTGGCATTATGCAAATGTGGCGCTGTGGGCGGTCCTGTAAACGGAAACGAAGTATGCAGCGATCCGACAATATACGGAGTGATGCGACGGGAATCAGAAAGAGTCGGACGCAGTATGGGTAAGACAAAGGATCTAAACGCATTTGATTGTGGGAAAATTGTCGGGGCCCGACGAATAGGGTCACTCCATCTCGGAAGTCGCGCAGGCACTGGGATTTTCAAGAGCCACTGTGTCACGGGTGTACCGTGAGTACATGGAATCCGGTAAAACCACCCCTGCAAGGACCAACTACCGTGGACAACAGCGTGTGGATGAGCGGGGTCATCGTCGGCTAGCTCGCATTGTAACAGCGGATAGACGGACCACAGTGCAAGAAATCACTGTGCAATTTAACTCTGGTGCACAAAAACGTGTAAGCAGCCACACCATCTACAACCATCTCCTCGCTATGGGATACAGAAGCCATCGTCCCACGAGGATACCGCTGCTGACCGCACATCACAGGGTGCAAAGATTCGCATAGGCGCGGGAACATCGCCACTGGACCCTAGACATGTGGAAAAATGTTTGCCTGGACTGATGAGTCGAGATTCACGTTGGTACATGCGGATGGCAGGATACGAGTACGGCGCAAACTACATGAAGCGATGGATCGTTCTTGCCAGCAGGGTACTCTTCAAGCTGGTGGGGGTGACATTCTCGTCTGAGGACTGTTTACGCGGACTGAAATGGGACCACTGGTACGTGTAACATCGTCCCTCAGAGGTCAACGTTACCGGGATATCCTGGACAACCATTTGTTCCTGTTTGGTCTTAAACATCTCACTGGGGACCTTATCCTGCAACAAGACAATGCACCGTGCCATCGCTCCCGAATTGTATGTGAATGGTTGGATGAACACTCCACCGACGTGACCTCGCTTCCTTGGCCAGCTAGGTCACCTGACCTCAATCCCATCGAGCAGATCTGGGATGCCACCGAGAGAGATGTTCGAGGCTCTGACCCCCCTCCGTTAAATCTTCGTGAACTGTGGGAGCTTGTTCAGGGGTCATGGATCCGTATGGCTTCCCAACGCTTCCGGTGTCTTGTCGAGTCCATGCCGAGAAGAATCGCCGCCGTCATCAGGACAAAAGGTGGTGCTACACTTTACTAGACAGGTATCTCTAATTCAATTGCTCTTCAGTGTATGTATATTAAAAAAACTATTTCTGTGTACAGTTTTTTATACGTTTCATTACGTTTGCTTTTCACACGCCGATCTAAATGTTATTGAAGCTATAGAACTACGAAAATATCAATATAAATTTGTCTATTGAAAGAATAAGATAAATTGTATTCACCCATTGTATGATCAGATGTCAGATGACGGTTATAGATGAATAATGCTGTTTTTTAAGAAAACTCTTTTATATGATTAAGAATGCTGTTTTTCCTAATGCTCGTTTTAAGATAACTAGTGCCCTTTTTCATTTTGTATTATAAAGATGAATAGAAAAATCAGCGGCCTTAAGCAATCCATATATTTTTTTCATGTTCATAAATTATTCGTTTTATTAAAAAAAATGTTGACAAACAAATTACTGTCACGTGGATCAAACTGTTTCTTGAAAATGCACTGCTCAATAAGGCACTGCAACACAGCGAACCAGTTGACGTGCACAGTTGCAAAATCACATGAAATAATAATATCCATTGCGTATGTTAATGATCAGTGTTTTGCAGCTATCAGTCACCGTAGACGTCTGGTGAATAGCATTAAAGACAGCGGATATACGAGCTCGCTACATAGTTCGCAGATGGCCTAGCGGTCAGAACAACCGATTACAGACAAAATCGCGGAATCGATGGCAAGTAGGTTGTGTTGCTTAGAACCACTTAATATCGGCCGTGCGTCGGATGACCACGTTACGCTGTCGTACCCCATGGTATTGGACCACTCCTTACGTTCTGTTTTCTCCCGGGTTATCTATTCTCCCCTTCCTTTTTCCCCTTCCTTTACCCCCGCCCTTTCTCTCTCTCTCTCCATAGTGTACTCCTTGTTGTGCTGCAGTAGTCTATCATCTTCACTATATCGGCACGCATTAACCATCTGACTGTCTTAAATTCAGGCCTATCTTTCCACTATCCTATCTGAGCCTCAAAGTCCACAGTTCCTCTTTGCCATGGCCCGATAGTCACATTTGTGACATAGATGGTTAAAGATTTGAAAACTTGACTTATGGGGCTAACCCCTAAGTAAAAATGGATAATCGATCTGCAGCCGTAGTTTTCACACCCTCAGTAGCTCCAGTAATAGTCACAGGTGTTCCTACACTTCAATGATGAAGACTGTGTTCACAGTCGTGGTTCGACACAGTTTAATTCCTGACGAAAGTTCACTGCGATGACGAAAGTACACGCTCATGCAAGCTCGCTATACAGTAAGGCAGATGTTTAAGGTCCAACAAGTTTATCAGAATTATTTCGAATATGCGGCGGATACGCGCAGGGTTACCTGTGTTAAATTAGCTGACAGATCAATTGAGATTCCTCGGTGTGAGTCAGTTGGGTCTCATCTTACGAGCAATTTCCAATACTACGTAGCGCAACGACAGTAAAATGCAACGTTGGCACCACGATCGCACAGCGTAGAATAACGTTACTGAGCAATTTACCATACTACGTAGCACATTGGCAGTAAAATACAACGTTGGCACCACGATCGCACAGCGCGGAATAACGTGACTGAGCAATTTCCCATACTACGTAGCGCATTGACAGTAAATGCAACGTTGGCAGCACGATCACACAGCGCCGAATAACGTAACTGAGCAATTTCCCATACTACGTAGCGCATTGGCAGTAAAATGCAACGTTGGCACCACAATCGCACAGCGCCGAATAGCGTGACTGAACAATTTCCCATACTACGTTGCGCATTGACAGTAAATGCAACGTTGGCACCACGATCGCACAGCACCGAATAACGTGACTGAGATGGAGTGGGTCTAGATGCCAGTTCGCAGCACGTGAAGATCGCCTCCTGCGTAGAGGGACTGCTCTTGACCCTTTCTTCACAGCGATCGCGCTTGACCCTTCCTTCACAGCGATCAGGCTTTTTCTGGTACAGTGGTGTTCACCCAAATGATGCAGTTATGTGTCCATGAAGTGGGACTACTGGTGTGACACCGAGCCCCGAACCTGCTGCCCTTTCTTCATCACAGCACCGGTCGTTGGGTATAGTGCAGAGAAAGACGACGCTGTACTTTGGAATGTAGGCATCTAATTTTAGTTTGGTTGGAGTGTGCTACAACCCAAGAAAATAAAAACTACATCATTACATTTCGGGAGGGTCTAAAATAAGAGGGTATTTGAGTAACCCTGATACTAAAGGTACAATGAATTTCTTTTAAAGAGAGGAGACGTGCTATTTTCGCACTTGTCCTGATTCTGTTCCGTATGAAGCCATCTTTTATTTATTAAAGGTTTAACGACCACCGTAAGCTGCTCGATCGGCTATAAGCAGTCGACCGTCCCTAATTTAGGGTCAATGGTTCCACGGAAGAGAGAGAGAGAGAGAGAGAGCTAGTTCCATAAGACAAACACAATATTCATACATCACCAGGATTCGAACCTGGATCCTTCACGAAGGAATGGTCATAAGCCAGCGCTTAGAACACTGCTCCACTGTGGCGGCATGAAGCCGTCGATATCGACGACATGTACAGGCCTTTCCGACATATAATGTTCCAAAGAGTAAAGTGTTGGACAGAATCCAACATGATAGGAGAACATATCATGCCCATATTTCTGGAAACGTGAGAGCATGACGTTACTTCGATATCATGACATTTCCTTGTCGCCACACCGCAGAACGATCTTTTAGCAGGGCAAAACTCGTCCGCGCACAACTAGTTTTGCAAGAAAGATTCTCCAGGGCTTGGACATTCTTCTACGGCCGACATATTTCAGGACTTGTAACCCACCGAGCATGAGTCGGACTTTATGGGTTGCTACCTCTCCCGAAGACTTTTAGCAACGGATCTGCAACAGCTGCGTGCACAATTGATCGCATGACAAGAGACAAGGCATCGTCTCTGCAGGTTTGTAGTATTTCTCGAGATGCACCAATTCCCAAATGAGCAATCCTGAACATATACTTTTTCACCTTTCGTTTTTTACTTTCTATGTTGATTTCCGCCGTCTTTACACGATCATTATTCTAATAACAGATTCAAATAAGACATTTGACTGTTTAGATGATTTAATGTGATGAATTTGATTATTAAATTCATATAAGAAAACATTAGAACTTTCAGGCCGTGACCTGCTCTTGATGGACATCATATCTCGTGAAAGGTTTGTTAACGTCGATAAATATATTACGTGTCAAGCAACGTATTAAAAACTATGTTTGAAGGAAAAATTTGGTATAAGTATCTACATGTTATAACTCATTAAGCACCGTTTTCCAAGGTAAAGGGATGTGACAAGGAGTATCATCATTGCAGCATACTTTACCATATTTGTGAATAAATAGACTTTCTAGTAGTAGGATGAATGCTTTTGAGTAGGGTGTGGCGAGGATGTTGGGTTTCGTTCCAACATGGGTAATGAGATCCTTTGTATGATAGCCTTGATAGGGAAATTCTTGATGAGTTTGTCTTTATGTTATATTGGTGCTCTTTTAAACGAGTTTTTAATGAGCGTAGTGCAGATCCAACATATCTACGATCTTCATCTTGAATGTCTATTGTCTTCATTGGGATGACATATACTCCATATCGGTTGTCCAAAGGAACAACGTCTCTATCATTTTTTACTCCTGAAAGTACATTGTGTGTTCGTACACCGAAGCCAATATTGTGACGATGACAAACGTTTTTGAGTATATTGGTGATGCTGGGAATGTATGGAAGTGATCCCACATATTTAACTGGTCTACGATCTTTTATTAATGTGGTATCTAATGTGCGATTTATTTTCTTTATTATTGAATTAACGATGTCATCTGAGTAGCCATGATGAGATGCAGATATTTTAATTTGGGCTATTTCTTGATTTCGTAATGTTACTGTAGATGATGGCTAAATGCTCGTCGTACTTGGAATTGGATGGATGTGAGTTTTTGGTTTAATGGATGAGATGATTGAGATGGAATCGTGACGGTAGAGGATGTGGGTTTTTGATACACTGAATATTAAACGGTTTGATTATGAGGGTCTCGTTTTAAATAAAAATTCAAAAATGGTAAGGTATAATTATTTTCAAATTCCTTGGAGAACTTAATAGATGGATATTGAGATGATAAGCAGTCTGTGAGCGGGTACAACTCTTCTTTAGTGGAATGCCAAAAAACTAGAACGTCATCCATGTAGCGTAAACGAAGTCCAGGGAGAGTTGGAAACGATTCAATTACATAATTCTCCAATTCCTGTAAGAGAATTTCTGCTAAGATAGGCGAGAGTGGGGAGCCCCTTGGTGCGCCTTCCAGTTGACGATATATATTGTCATTAAATCGGAAAAACGAGCGGATTGTATTAAGCGTAAGGCAGAAATAATAACTTTAATCTCTGATGTAGAGAAAGCTGCTTGTGATTCTAGTTTTGATTCAATAATATTATGCACTGTGTTTATTGGAACATTTGGAAAAAGGGAAATAACATCCAATGAAGCCATAATGAAATAGATGAAAAGTTTGTGCTCAGTTAGTCATAAAATAAGGTTGCCGTCTTATGCACGATTAGAATAACTAAAAGTTAAAAGAACTGATGCTCCTGTACACACCAAATGTGGTGAAGGTGATATAAATGACAGGTTAGAACAAACATGAGATCTTTCAATCCCTCTTGGGATCATCCTCAGATGTTCAAAGTGATTTGTGATTCCGACCCTTAAATAACAGAAGGGAGAAGTGTCATGAATCAAACTGTGCGTTCACTGCGCATGTCTGGGATTGTTCACGGGAAATTCCGAATAGCTGAATGGGTGATTGTGTCATCTGGTGTTAAGGCATTCAAGGTGTTGTCACTTTTAACAATGTTCAAAGTGACAACACCTTGAATGCCTTAACACCAGATGACACAATCACCCATTCAGCTATTCGGAATTTCCCGTGAACAATCCCAGATATGCAAATGTTCAAAGTGACAACACCTTGAATGCCTTAACACCAGATGACACAATCACCCATTCAGCTATTCGGAATTTCCCGTGAACAATCCCAGATATGCAAATGTTCAAAGTGACAACACCTTGAATGCCTTAACACCAGATGACACAATCACCCATTCAGCGATTCGGAATTTCCCGTGAACAATCCCAGACATGTGCAGTGAACGCACAGTTTGATTCATGACACTTCCCCCTTCTGTTATTTAAGGGTCGGAATTACTAATTTCAGAGCACATCTGTGGGTGATCACAAGAGGGATTGAAAGATCTCATGTTTGTTTTAACCTGTCATTCATATCACCTTCACCACATTTGGTGTGTACAGGAGCATCAGTTCTCTTTTAACTTTTAGTTATTCTAATCGTGCATAAGACGGCAACCTTATTTTATGACATAATGAAATTAGCTCCTTTAGATGAAAATTCTTTGATTTTGGCCAGGGCTTGACATGAACTGGAAACTGAGAATTTAGAACGTTTTGTTGATGGTGAGAGTAATTTAGCTAGAGTATCTTCTAATGTCCTAGTCGGGCTGGCATAACTAGACACTAGTGGTCTGACAGGATGTCCTTCTTTATGTAGTTTTAATTTCCCAAAGAGTTCAAGGACTCTAGGACCCGGAGGCGGATGCATATTCTCTGAGATGGTAGGTGGAAGAGTATGCTGGCTTTTCAAATTACTTAATGCTGCTATTGTAGATGCTGTAAGATCAGTAGGTATAATAACATGTGAAATTTTTTTTTCTGCCGGATTCATCTTTGCATCATAGTCAACTTGATTAAGTATAATAACTTGAGTAGTTTTGTCCGCTGTAATTATAGCAAGTATCGGGTCTTGTTGGAGTAGTCGTAGTTGTTTTTCTTCTTCTTGATTGCACTTTGAAGTAGGGCAATGTTTTCTTTTTACCGATGAAGTGATGGCTTTGGCCACTTTATATCTTGTTTCGTCTTGGATGAGTTGAGGTAGTGACTTGATTATGTTTTCGACGTCCGGAATAATTTTGTACCTGTTGATGTTTGATACTGGGTGGACAAATTTTAGCCCTTTCTGAAGAGCTTTTATTTGGGTGGAATTAAGCTGAATGTTGCTGAAATTTATAAAAGATTTTTGTGGGTTAGTACGGTTTGGTTTAATTCCATGGTTATTTGTTTTATATTTGGTTTCAAGTTCAATTGCTACCAGATTTCGAATTTTTTTAATATGCGTACATTGGATTTTGGGCATTTCGGTAAAACATGAAGCTAAAAATTTTATAAGTATTCTATTCAATATTATTGGGTGGATCCATTTTTTTACCTTTAAAAAACTGTTGTATGATTTACGTTGTAGAAAGTGTGTGAATCCTCTCTTTTGGAGGATTTCGGAAGACAGTCTCTTAAACTCGGCTGTTTTCAAAACAACTGCAACACGTTTTGATCTTGGGATGTTTCGGATAATGAGATGTTTAGGAATAACCTTTAAGTCACGGCAATTCAACAGGAATGACAGGTGTGACTTTGGCAAGCTTCATTCTCCATTTTAGGAAGGTTCTGGATATCAGTTCCACAACTCAAATATAAATGATAGAATTATATACAGTATATACGTACCAGGTAGCGGCTGTAAGTACTAAGTAAATGTTCATTATTTATTTATTTATTTATTTATTTATTTATTTGACGATTTAAATGTTTTCGGTTCCTGTGATTTTCACAACTGTAGATTAACTCCTCTGTGTTGTGATTTCCATGTTGAGTAATGTAATATCATCATCGTCATCATCATTGTCAACCATTATCAATCCACTGCTGGACGAAGGTCTCCCCAAGTTTCCTCCACAACGGTCTGTCTTGTGCCAGTCTCCTCCATGTCACTCCCGCATATTTACGAATTTCATCCACCCATCTCCCATGTGGTCTTTTTCTGGGTCTTTTCCTGTCCCTTGGAATCCAATCTAAAATTTCGGCTGTCCATCTATGGTCTGTCCTTCTGGCAGTATGTCCAGCCCATTGCCATTTCAGGGATTTAACTCTGATCATGATGTCTTCCACTCTCGTCATTTTTCGGATCCACGAGTTCCTCTTCTTATCTCTCCTGGTTATACCAAGCATGCACCTCTCCAGCATGGAGAGGTGCAATGTAATATAAGACATATAATATGCGGTAGTTGATGAGTTTCATTTAACAGATGAGTCATAACTTTACTCCTTTTTAGAAATGTCTTCATCGTCAGGTGTAGTTCGCTAATGCCAAGTACCAGGGGTTCCGTGCCATGTACAGCAGAGGCACTAGTGGTAAAAGCCACGTGTAGGTATCGTGTAAAATACAAATGTACATTTGTACCATCTATATATCGCAAGATCCGCACTTTGCCAAGCCGAAAATAGGGGCAAGTTGTGTTTTATAGTGTTAGCCATCTAACGCAAAGGGGATTTTTTCACCTGACAAAATGATTTGGGTGTTCTCATGCAAAATACAGAAATCTACTGCTGTGAAGCCAGAAAACTGTGAGTCCAAACAGGTAGAAAATACAATGGTCATCATTTCATGAATCCACCTTTTAAATACAAGGAAAAAATAGTCCTAATCTGACTGTTCATGGGAAGATGTGATAGAATGGTTAGTTAACGTGGAGTGAAGACAAAAACTTAGAAGAGAAAACCCCTAACAATGTGCTGGCAGTATGGTTGAAGAAGAGAATGGAAGAAATGTCAGGCTTTGTAAGTATTGCAAAAGGCAAAAAGAGATATTAACTCTTGTCCAATTTCCAAATTTCCGTCGAATTCAAATATCCGAATAGATAATTTGCAAAGTTAACATACAAAGTACGGATATTTTTAGTTTTTTTATGACAAATATGCAAGTTTTCTGATAAAATTTTCTAAACCACTTCTGAATTGTACATTTTCACTATTTGCGTGTCTTCTCTAACGTGAAATCAAAGGGTAGCAAAGTTAATATTTTATCGCCATTTGAAGGGCGTGAATCGAATTTATAAAAAAATATCTTCACCGCAACGATATGACCGGAACACACAGAAATCTTTAATTTAGAAATGCATTAAAAACGTATTGTTATATTCCATATTACTTTGTTGAAATAGATTAAAATTGTATATTTACACATGCAATAAAAAACAGTGCGACTTACCAACGATCTTTCTGAATCTGTCGCCGCATGATATTCAGAAGCATTCCTAGCTTTTTTGAAGAAATTTAAAATGTGCAACGAGGAAGAATAGTTATTAGGAACTGACGTTTGTCCAAGACATATTCCAGAAGTTGCTTATCGAAATACAGCACATGTTCAAAGAGTGCGCAATAAAGCAGAAAACAATTGATTTTGCAATACTTTTGCATGTAGCAGAAAGCTATAACTCCTATCAGTTGCTGAGCACTCAAAATGAGTTCTCAAATTGTCTTGCTTAGTGACGTCAAAAAATACGTACTCAAAACTCGTTTTTGGTAAATCATGAGCGGCAAACAAGTGCATCCCGTAACTTTTCAGAAAGAGCTGGTTTTCCCTGAAGGAGCTGCTAATATATCGAGCTATAGCTGAGGCAATTAATTGGTTTAAAGGCCTTGAAAACTCATTTATTTGATTTTTCCTGTTATACGCTTCCAATGGTTTGAGATAATATTTTTCCAACTGTTTGTCACATCAAGTCAAAAGTCCACGAGATTTCAAAATCAGAGTATAATTGATATTCCCAACTCCGTGACTGCGGCACCTAATTTTCTGTTTGACAGTCTATTCCAGCATTTCCTCAGGCTATAATGTCAAGATAAATCCAATTACTGTCCTTGCAAATGGCTGTCTGAGCCTCTTCTGTAACAATAGTGATTCTCGTTCAGCATGGTGCTGCATTTTCCTCATATCACTGCTACGTTTCACGAAACTTCTTGATATTCAAATTACCTTCAAAGGGAAAGAGGGGGCAAGAAAAATGACACCAAATTCTTGAGTGTAATAAGCGCGTCTTCTTAAATAAAATAATATGTTGCTATATAAAACGTAAAAAATAGCTGAACACTCATCGACATATGAAATCTTTGAACTAAAGTCTTTCATTACTGTTCATCATAAAGAACACAGTCTTATGAAAAATAAAAAAAAAGTTATAATCAATCGTTCAGAAGCAGAGAAAAAGTTTTAAACGGAAATATTCATTTGCGCCCCTACGAGGCAATTGAATTTTGGCAGTATAAAATTCAGAAAATATGTTATCCACAAACAGGGGCGTATATAGAATTCTTTTCAGGGAGAGGGTCAACGAAAAATGAAAATTCTTGAAATGCACCAGAACAAACTAACTTTAATGAAAAATAGAAAAAAAAAACAACTAAAGGACCTTTTTAAATATAAGTTGATGCATTTTTATTAAATTAAAGCATTTTTTTTCTAATGTAAGTCGCATTTTAACCAGAATTATTAAAAATATTGGACACTTTTGGATGAGCCAAAGGGGCCTTTGCCCCCTCTAAATTTGCGCCTTTTCACAAAGTATTTTCTCCGAAGAAAAGAAACAAATTCCGTTAGACTTTCAAAGATGACCAATTTTTTTTATTTTCATTTTCAACCTTTTATTTCTTCTTTTGTTCCGAAAAACGTAAGAAGAAATAAAAAATCGCTCCCGCAATTAAAAAAAAAACTAAAAAGAAAACAAGAAAGATGATTCCAGATTTTTGACTGAAATGAGTAGGTCTTTTGCATCCTTTCCGACAAAAAAAAATATATTTCAAAGCTGCTTTTCAAAAAATCTTAAACATTTAAGCAAAAAAGGGAACATATTTACACTACCTAGGGGAAACTGCGCATAAATTAAAATACGTAATGTGAATGGTGCTATTCATAGTCGATATGTTTTCTAATTTTTCGTAATGCAGAGTTCTGTCGCTAGATGGAGTAAATTTACCTACTTGCAACGCTGTCTCCGTTTTTCAAAATTTTTTTTGCGCTGGATAACATTTACTGTGATGAAGATTCCGAAGGTTATGCCCATTAGGGGAGTTTACGTGTAACCTGTTTTCCTGCTCTTCCTTCATACGTACATACATATATACATACATACCAGTGGCTTATATTCGAGGCTAGCTGCCAAGCCTAGAGAATGCACAAATAAAAGTTAATTAAATATACACAAATAAAAGTCAATTATCAACAGTATTAAGACATGTCGATGTTTTCGGTGCGAGAAAAACACACAAGCGGATTCGCTTTTTTCTATTATGAGAATCAGTCTGGCGAGCAATGATCAGCAGCGTAACGCAAGTAGGTCTTCGAGATACTTCGCTGTTCTGATGCGAAGAGCTTCAATACTATCTCCTGCTAGCGTTTCCGTGACAACATGAATGGGCTACGGAGGTGAGTGGGCCATTGCTTTGCCAAGAGTTCGCTCCGAAAAACAAAGACTTCGGACTACCTCAGTCCCTCCATGCTTCCAGCGCGTGTTTCGCGAGAGTTGTTTCAGTTTGTGTGAAGTGTCAATGAATTAAAATCAGTAATATAATATCTTAAATTCGTGGCTTTGTTGGATTCGAACTGTTTTGATAAATTTTGTCAAAGCTTCCCTCAACATCTACTATCAGAGCTTAAATAACTCTATGCTTCAAATTTTGATACAGCTCGATTAAAAAATGAAGTAAAGGTGTTTTATTCTGTTGATGAATACGAAACAAACCAGTAAGGAGCATTACTTGTTACATAAAGTTGAATAATTGGACATAGTGTTTATTGAGGTATACAAATTAGCAGATCTAATATTAAACTGTTCATCAACAACTGCTGCAAATGCCGAAAGAAAATTTTTCCGTATAAAAAAGAATCAAGATATATCTTAGAGCCACACAAGTACATGCACATTCGAGCAACTTGGCTGGTTTGTTAATAGAGGAAAACATTATTTTTAAATATGAAAAACTACTCGGAAGAAACATTTTTGTGAAAACGTAACACTCAAGTTCACACAAACGGAAAGAAAAATGGAGTTCGTGTACAAATAAGTGTTCAAATCCTAATCCTCATAATTCTTTGGTATCATGTTAGCAATAGCATGTACCTAAAATTTAGAAAAAAAAATGTTACTTCTATTAATTCGCAATTTTTAAAAAACTGTACTTGGAGGGGGAAGATAGCCCGGGTCTCAGACCCAAGATACGCCACTGATACATACATACACTACCGGAAAGTGAAAAAAGAACACCAAGAAGGAAGGAGACGTCGGATACCAACGACATTTATACAGCAAAATAACGGAATACAGAGGATAACGTGATCAAAACATTATGGCAAAATACAGCTGTATTTGCTGGTAAACTGAAAAATAACATTTCCATGTAACGTGGTTAGTACGAGGTTGAACCGCCATGAACTGCGTCACACTGTGCAATTCTGGCATGGAGTCTATCGTGCAAATGTTGGATGTAAGTTTGGGGTATTGAGTTCCAAGCATCCTCAACCTGGACGCGTAAATCGGGGATGGTCGTGGCTGACTGTGGAGACCGGATAAGTCGTTGTCCCATAAAATCCCACACGTGCTCAATGGGGGAAAAATCCGGTGAACGTGCAGGCCATGGCAGTTGTCTCACACCCTGAGGTGCATGTTGCGTTACACGTGCAGTGTGTGGGCGTGCGTTATCTTGCTGGAAAGTACCACGATAGACCGACCTTAAAAATTGCACAACAACAGGCTGAATGATGTTGTTGATGTAGGAGGTGCTGTTTAACGTACCCGGTACAAACACTAGTTGTGTACGGGAGTGATAGCTGATCGCTCCCCACACCAGGAGACCAGTGTAGGCCCTGTGTGTCGCTGGAGGATGCAAGAAGGGTGGAGGCGCTCCCCTGTGCGTCTGCGAACACGCATACGGCCATCGGAGGCTCCCAAGCAGAATCTGCTTTCATCGCTGAACACGACAGATCGCTATTGCGTTCTCCAGTGCAGACACAGCAGCCGTTCCTGACGGTGGGCTGAAGTCAGAGGTACACATGGCAGAGGCACACGTGCACGTAGTCTTGCATCCAGTAGACGGTTGCGGATTCTTCGCACAATAACCTCAGGTGCAACGGCAGCTCGGATTTGCGTCGCAGTGGATGTTCTGCTTGACAACGCCGCTCTTCTTATGTGTCGATCGGTCCGCTCATCAGTCCGTCTGTGACTCCCGGTTCCACGTCTTCTCGTGTGGGAATGTTCCTCGGACCATCTACGTCACCATCGTACCACCACCTATACTTCCCGTCCAATTCGCTTTGCAATACGACGATACGATCACCCAGCCTCGCGGAGTCCGACTAGACGACCTCGCTCAAAGTCCGATAACTGCTGAAATCGTACACGTCTTCCATGTCCAGGCATTGCAGCTTCTTCAGAGCTTTCGCACGTGTCCGTACGCCGACAACTGATTACATTCACTTCCCCGTACTCCTTAAATACCACCGACGATAATTGGCATATTATGCCGTGCTGTGGCATAAGCGCTCACCGGTTGGTCTCGAAATTGACGTCACACCTACGTAAACTTAACCCCATTAACATATGTTAATTTCATGATCGTCCGCCAATTCCTTCTTGGTGTTCTTTTTTCACTTTCCGCCAGTGTATATACATTAGGGTGGAGCGAAATACACTTTTTTTTTAATTTGAAAAGTCACCATGTGCAATAGTTGCGATTTTATTTCTGAAATGACCTCCCCGAAATATGGATGACATTATTTGATATCATAGGCTGCCCCAAGAACCTCGAAGTTTGAAAGTTATAGGAAAAATGGTTTATAAACACCCGCTTTCTCCATTTTGCAAATATAAAATAAAAACTATGTCACCATGTTATTTAATATCACCATGTCCGTAGGAAATTGCAGAAAACACGGGTAGAAGTTAAGCAGACATTAATTTATTTGTTAGGCTTCCCCAGATCCCTTAAAATATGTAATTTTTTCCAAAAATGGCATGATAAGTTGCGTAAGGATTAAGTTCGACAGCAGCTTTATTGTTACCAATTTCTGCTTAACATTAAGACCCCCCTTCTCTCTCATACTTTCTGGAAGCCTCTTGTTGATTTTCAGAAACATAGCTTGCTGTTTTGCGCTCTGCTTTGTTTTTGTTACCTTTTTATCTCAGCCCACCCCTCTATCACAGCGGAGCTCTGTTTGCGGACTCGCTGAGTCATCTCATCACAGTCGCACAGGTCCGTTTGGGAGAGAGTGTTGGCCAGTTTGCGTCATAATGATGCAACAGTTTCTTACACTCCTAGTGGCGTTGATTGGATTGTACCGGCATTTTCGTTTTGTCGTCCAACTACTTAAGATGGCTGAAACAAGAAATAAAGCTGATTGCCCTATCCTCGGCAGTTATAAGGAGATGCAGGAAAATGTGTTGCCTACGTACGAAGATGTAATGCGCCATTACTACCTTGTGAGGAATACTCTTAAGCAGGAAGGTGCAAATTATGAGCCTGCTGCAGCAGAAATAGCAATTGTTGTCGCGGACAAAGTGCTAAGTATATGGAAGAAAGCATCTCTTCCGACATCTCTCCACAAATCTGTTGCAAAGCGTATCACCGCATACAACACTGAAATCCGAAAGCTTAAAAAACACGCTGCAAGAATGGATGAAACCTACCGAAAGAAGATTGAACAATTTCGTGCAGATTCGCAACGTATCATTGACATATGCTCATGCAAGTGCAAATGTTTTAGAACCTTCAAATGCAGCTCTGCAAAAAAGGTACCCGTGAAAGAGCGAGACTTTCTGATGGACCAGAGAACAAACAAAAGAATGATAGTAGGTGGGCTTGACGCAAAACCACCAGTGTACTGAAGAAATGATCAGCTCGAAAGAGTGATAGGGAAGAGCATCTGTGTAGGAAATTACAGAAAACTGCATCACTGAAATCGGCCTTGCGAGTCGAGGATGATCCTTCAGAAGAGGATACAAATACTAATTCTGCAGGAAAACCAGACGAGCCGGGTCCTAGTCATTTGTTGGCCTCGGAGAAAGATTACGATTTCACTCCACGTCGTTTTATAAAACCTAGGCGTCAGATGACACTGTCTGCATTTTCTAGAAAGTGCGATAGGCGAGGCATCAGCGATCGTGCGCCAGCTGATCTTGCGTTGGCGTTGCTTCATGATGTAAGTGAACCGGTTCATTCGAAATAATGTAATGTATCTGTTATTGACCGGCATAAAGTACGACGAGAAAGGAAAAAGACCCGTCAAATAATTCAAGATGAGGTAAACTTGACTGGTCGCAAGATTGTAGCTTTATTTTTGGACGGAAGAAGGGATGAAACCCTTACGAATACACAGACAAATGATGGCAAGTGGCACAAGCGAAAAGAATGGGAGGAGCATATTACACTTGTTGAAGAACCAGGTTCAGTCTATTTGGGACATTTTGCACCGAAGAGCAAGAGTGCAAGGGACATTTCCGACGGTATCTTCAGCTTATTGAACCAGAAGGCATTTGACTTGTCGGAATTAGTCTTTATTGGAAGTGACGGGGAAGCGACTAATACCGGCAGAAATGCAGTTGTAATTAGGCGCCTTGAAGAGAAGCTCAATTCTCCCGTACACTGGATTATATGTCAACTTCATTTTAAAGCACTTGATGGGAAAACATCAGATCCAAGAGGATTTAGTGGATTGATTGCAAAGCGCCTGCAGACGTGCGCAAACCTTCCTATCGTTAATTTACAGAAAATTGGATTTTCGCTTCAGTCCGACATTAACTATGTAAATCTTAGCTCGGAGGATCAACCTTATTTGTGGGAAATTTGTAAGGCAGTCTGCAGGTGATTGCCCACAAGATCTGGCAAATCGGGATCCTGGACCACTTGCACATTCCCGTTGGCTGACCCTCGCAATTCGCATTCTGCGTTTGTATGTTGGACTAGTGATCCAACACCACAACTTGTCTCATTAGCCACCTTCATAATGAAAGTATATGCACCATCGTGTTTCACGATCAAATGTAACGGTACCTGTAAAGATGGTCTAAGAAATTTGCAGCTTTTTATATCTAGGTTTCAGTATCTTCCAGATAATTTAAAGGATATTGTAAAAAGAGTCGCCCAAGACAACGTGTATTTTGCCCATGCAGAAAACTTGCTCGCTGCAATGTTGTTTGACGACAGAAGGTATGTCTGTGAGCTTGCTGTTCAACGTATCATGAAGGCCAGAAAATCTTCCGAACAAACAACTACCATTAGGAAGTTTCGGATTCCTAAGCTGAATTTCCAGAGCAGTGATTACAACGACCTAATCGACTGGCATAAGTGTAATGTGACTGAGCCTCCCATTACACGGAAATGGAAAGACGATGAGGTTCTGGAATTACTACAGTCGGATAAATGTCCAAGTTCTTGCCACGAATTCACAAAAATACCCTGTCCTGCTCAGGCAGTAGAGAGGATGGTTAAGATTGTAACAGATTCTTCTGCTCATGTGTGCGGCCTTCTTGCAAGAGATGGATTCATCAGAGCAAAAATTTTTGATAGGAAGCTGATGCCAAGTTTTGAAAAAAGTCTGATTTCCAAGTGAAATAAACTCACTCCTCAAGTTATGCTACTAGGTAAGGCTGGTGTCTATCATATTTACATAACTTATGCCGTTTTCGGAGAAATATGAAAAATCTTGAGCTCTTTGGGGAAGCCTAAAAAATTAACTAACGTCTGTTGAATTTTTACCCGTGTATATACACTCAAAGTTGATATTAAATAACATGGTGACACAGTATTTTTTTATATTTACAAAATGGAGAAAGCGGGTGTTTTTAAACCATTTTTCCCTATAACTTTCAAACTTCAAGGTTCTTGGGGCAGCCTAAGATATCAAATAATGTCATCCATATTTCGGGGAGTCATTTCAGAAATAAAATCGCAACTATTGCACATGGTGACGTTTCAAATTAAAAAAGTGTTTTTCGTTCCGCCCTAATATACATACATGCATACATATCATTAAGCTATTTTCTGAGATTCAGTGGTTAACTCCTCAAAGAAAAACCATCTGCCAAGTAAACATTTACCTGATGGAACTGGAATTTACTGACTGTTGGTTTATCAAATGTCTCCACTTTCAACGATCTGGGCACACAGTTCGAGCTTCATTAACATCCATCAAGCTCCGCACACAAGGCCTTTCCTACTTCATACTCATAATTTTTTTCTCATGCGACTAAACCACCCGAGGATATCATTCTCCACCTTACTAACAACATTTTGCCTCATATTACACATCTGCAACACATCTTCATTCCTCACAAGATCAGAGCGTGTCTTACCAAAAACCTCCCGTAAGCAACACATCTCCTCAGCACACAAACGACTCCTACGTCTCTTCTGTAGTACCCAGGTTTCATTGCCATTCATCAGAGTAGGAACAATTACACTTTCATAAAGAGCTATTCGGAACTTCCTTGAGAAACCATCATTCCTGTGAAATCCTCCTAAGGTAGCTATGACTTTCAATGAAGAATTCCCTCGCCTACTAATTTCCCCATCTAATTTGTTCTCTCTGTCAAACATACTTCTTAAATATACAAACTCATTCACCTGGCCAATATCTGTGCCATTAAGGCTTATCTTGCATTCAGTACGAACAGTTCCTCGCTTAAAACCATAACTTTGGTTTTTCCCTTATTTATACTCAGTCTGAATTTCATACAAACTTCGTACATCCGGGACAACATACTCTGCAACTCACTTTTGCTCTCTGCCAACAGGACTGTGTCATCAGCATTCAGAACCTGCACATACGGATATTACAAAGACACAAACCAGTATTACCAATTTTCGCATCACGCATGCATGCATCCATAAATATATTAAACAGCGAGGGTGACATTACACAACCTTGTTTGACTCCTGCACCAATAGCAAACCATTTCGATAAAACACCATTTACTCGTACACGAGCTCTACTGCCAGCGTATATGGCTTCCACACTATTAAGTAGATTTCCAGTAATACCATATTTATTCAGTACCTTCCATAGAGGAGTTCTATTTACTTTTTCATAAGTTTTCTCAAATCTATGAAGGCCGAAACACTTTTTTTTATCAACAGACAGTTACTTTTCAATCGTCATGCGTAATGCAAACATTTGGTTAGTGCAGCCCTTACCAGACGTAAAACCACTCTGCACATCCCACACTTTAATCAATTACTGGGTAATACACCCAAAAATATCTTACCATCTTGCTTGACTACTACAAATAATATAAGGATGAAAAAAATCAGGAAATTGTAACACATACGAATAATCATTTTACAACAATACCACTGATAATAAAACAGAAATTAATATCGGTTAATACTCACTACTTGAATTACTTACAAAACTCATATCGCCATAATAATTTTCACTTTACAGATATTACAAAATATGAATTACTGGTGGAATTAAAAAATTGAGATCAGGTACAGGTTACGATGATATAAATCCACTAATAATTAAATAGGTAGCTGATGGGATATGTAACCTTTACTTCTGATATACAACTCTGTCTTTCATACAGGAATTTTTCCGGATGAATTAAAAGTCATAAAAATGATCCAAAAAAATAAATCAGATCACATAATGATGAAAATAACTATCGCCCAATATTTAAAATATCATTTTTTGCAAAATTACTTGAAAAATTAATGTAGAATAAATGATCACCCTACCTCCTACAGAAATATCATATTATAAGTGAAAATCAGTTTGGATTTCAAACAAACAAATCAACAGAGCTAGCACTGCTCCATATTCAGGATATCATCCAAAAAGATTCTGAAGGCAAAAAAATAACTCTTGCCTCCTTTCTGGATCTAACAAAAGCTTTTGTTACACTAAATCATAACATACTATTAAGCAAATTACAAAATATCGGTATTAGGGGTACGGCACATACACTATTCAAAAACTATTTATTAAACATAAATCAATTTACTCAATCGGAGAATAATTATTCACCAATGAAACAAGTAGAAATGGGGCAATATAGAATTACAGAAATATACAGACTGGTTGGGAGCAAATGAACTGGTACAAAATACAGATGATACTAAAGCGGTAATTTTTCCTAGACAGAAAACAAAACAAAATATAAACATACCATTATTATTGGATAACAAATCAATTGAAATAATAAATAACTTTACTTACCTTGGAATAATTTAAATTGGAATAAACACATAGAAAATCTTCTGAGTAAAATATAAAAAAATATAGGAATTGTAAGCCATGTCTTAATAAATGTTACGGTTAAAGCACTAAAATTATTATATTTTACATTAATTCATACACATCTTAATTATTGCATATTAACATAGGGTCATACAACTCAATCCAATACTACAAAATTACGAATACTTCAAAATAAATTTATTATACTAATATATTTTAAATATAACTTTAACAGTAATAATTATGCGTGGTTGGGTATTCATGGATTAGCAAGAGTTTTCCCTAATAAGTACAATATAATGACTCCTAAGCAACTATACGATTTTAACTTAGGGAAAATTATGTATAAAATAATACAAAATAATATAGAACATGATCTAATAAAAATAACTACTTATACACATCAATATGATACTAGAAATCATAATGTACTAATGCCAATTTTACCTGAAACATATAACCATAAAACAAAATCTACATTAATGTGGACGAAGATTTTTGAATTCATTATCTAGAGAACTCAATAACTAATATAAAAAAAACTTAAAGCACATATATTAAACTAACTAAAAAAAAAAAAAAAGATGGGAAAGGGGGGGGTAAATTAATTACATTGCTGTGTTGGATTGTTGACTTTACTTAGAGAGCTCGAGGTCCAGTCAGGACCATGTGAGGCCATTTCCCGGAGCTTCTTTGCTGTTGTTATAAAAACAGATAAATAATAATGAAACAATACATCAGGAATCTGTAACAGCAATAATAATAAATGAAATGAAATGAAACTTCCTCTGACGTAAGACCTCGTACCTTATCAAAAATCACCATTCCAAACACTTTTCCTGGCACCCTCCGCAAACTGATACCTCGATAGTTCTTGCATCCAGTCTGATCAGTAGCGGATCCAGCGGGAGGCGACTGGGGTGATCCCCCCCCCAAGTTTTTATGTTTAAATTAGCGAGAGTCGTAAAGGATTAACTCTCATTATTTTGTCCTCAGTTTTTCTAAAAAAAATTAATTGGATTGGATTTAAAATACGTATTACATTGATTTAGCTTCAATAAAAAAAAGTAAGAGAAGGGAAATAGAATAAACAGAGAGAGAGAGAGAGAGAGAGAGAGAGAGAGAGAAAGCAAGAGAGAGAGAGCGCGCAAAAGATAAAGGCCGCCCCGGTGGCGCAGTGGTCTAAGCGATGGCTTCTGTTCATTCGCACGGAAGGGGTCCGGGTTCGAATCCCGGTGAGGCATCGATGTTGTGTTTGTCTTACGGCAGTGTCTCTCTCCCTTCCCTGGAACCAGTAGCCCTAAATTAGGAACGGGCGACTGCTTATAGCCCATTGAGTTGCTCACGGTGGTCGTTAAACCTCCAATCAAGAAACAAACAAACAAACAAAAGATAAAGGGAAGACAGGGACAGAGGAGGGAAAATGCATGGGGGTATTCTTTGTTAGTTCTTTGCTATTGTCATATTGTCTAGCGTCTGTAACGTCTCGAAACAGTCTGTGAAAACTTTAAAACAAACCAGAATTCTGAATCGATAATTCAAACCTACCAATTTTTCTCATGAAAGTTAATGTCTCTAAATTGTAATTAAGATAGTAGTCTATTCTGAACTATCATATAAACGGAAACTTTCTATTATCTTCTGAGAATTTTGGTTCCATAAAATGTTCGCAGTAAAAGATTAACAATATCATAAAAATTCCAAACTGTTTAAATTTGGTAATCGTCGAAGATTATTAGGAGGCACTGTTTACTTGGTTTCACATTACGTACTCATTTAAAAGAAGTTTTCAGTTTTTCAAACGAGATTAGGGGAACTTTGCTTTTCAAAAGAATAACTAAGTTCTCTTCATCTCATTTTTGTACGAGTGTGATTGCAACACGCACTGAGTATCCGTCCGTGTGTCTACCGCCCTTCATTGGAGTTTTCATTCATGTACGTAAAGTAACCGATATCAGAACTTTCTTTTTCCTTTTTTACGTTAATTTCCAATGGATGTAGAGCTTCGTTATTTCATCACCAATGAAAAGAAGTTCAAAATGATTCTTTTTGTCGTCGTCAGGCACGGTAAAAGAAAAAACAAAACAAACAAGTTAGTAAAATCATGCAATGCATTGATTATGATACGCTTTCCAACATACCAGAAATTATTACTCAAGTTATGAGGATAATGGCTGTGGAATAAATCTCGCTCCTGTGGCCTGACCTTTGACCCCATTTCGATTATTTTCAACAGAACCGGTTCAGTATACCTCAAGAATAACATACTAAAGTTTTGTTGCAATAGAAGCAGTTTTACGCAAGTTATGAGAATAATGGCTGTGGAATAAATCTTGCTTTTGTGCAATGACCTTTGACCTCATTTCGTTGATATTCAACAGAACCGGTTCACTGTACCTCCGGAACAACATGATAACGTTTTGTCGCAATCGAAACATTTTTAGGTAAGTTATGGTGCACAAGGGCAATGGAATGGTGTCCACTCCAGTGTTCTGACCTTTGACCCCCATTTCGCCCATTTTCAATAGGGTTCGTCCCCAGTGGCTCCCTACCACATACTAAAATTTCATCGAAATCGAACCATTTTTACGCAAGTTATGACGCATAAGGGCAATGGAACAAATCCCGCTCTTATGTCCTGCCTGACCTTTGACCCCACTTCGCCCATTTTCAATAGGGTTCGTGCCAGGTGGTTCCCTACCGCATACTAAAATTTCATCGAAATCGAACCATATTTACGCATGTTATGACGCATAAAGGATGGAATGATACCGTGTTTTATATTTACCGATTTTATGACTAAACCGTGTGATTATTATGTTTTGGCTGAAATCAGGCCTGTATTTACTTTAATGTATGGGAGGTGGAGACCACTAAAAATGTTTTTTATTAAATTAGCCAACACCGAATATAAGGGCTTGGGCTTTATTTTGAAGGATTTCATTCAAACGCAGTCTGTGCCGATTTCAAAAAAGCATAAAGTTCATTTCTTCGGGAAACGCGTAATCGATCGCACTGAAACAATTAACATTCCTGGAACAAGTGAAAGTTTTTTAAAGACCTTGCAAAGGAACGCCAGGTAGGAGCGACACTGCCAATAATGTATATCTAAAACATTATTCCACAATGTCTTCTCCCCTAACTTTTTATTTCCGACACCCCCCCCCCCTCCCTCTAGAGTAAACGTCTGGATCCGCCCCTGAGTCAGATCACCTTTTCCCTTATACAAGAAAACAATGATAGAATCCCTGCAGTCCTGAAGGAACATTCTTAACTCCCAACATGACTGACAAATTTCAGTTAGCCAGTCAATCACAGAATCACCACCATATTTTAGCATCTCAACAGTTATGCCATCTACTCCCGATGCCGTACGATTCTGAATATATTTTAGAGCTTTACACACCTCTTCTCTTGAGATCCCTCCTGTGCCTCCGTCTCTCACTACGACACCATCTGCTTCTACCTCAGAATCACCTTTGCTTTCATGATCAAATAAATCACAGAAGTACTCACTCCATCTTTCACTTAGCTTATTGGGCTCTCGTATCGTTTCTTCGGCCCTATTCTTTACACAACTTAGAATTGTATCTCCCCTTTTTTCCTATGCCTTATATATTTTCAGAATGTTTTTTCTGTCTTTCCAAAAAGCCAAATCGTGCCTTTCCTCCTTTTCCTTCCTATCTCTTGCCTTACTCTGGCCAACCAACTTTGCTGCATCACGCATCTTACAGCGATATTAATCCTCACAAGCTCTACTTAGCAACATTCCCAAGTATGCTTCCTTCTTTCTCTTTACTGCTTCTTTAATCTCACTGTTCTACCACGCATCACCTTTAAAAGGACACAATGTTACAGTACCATTGACCTCTTCAGCGGCAATGATAACACAGTTCTTAAAACATATCCACTTCTTTTCTACATCCCCCTTGCACGCCTTTAACTCATTCAGATGTTCACTGAGTAAATTAGAGTAACGCTGGTTTTTTTCAGATAGACTTTCGAGCTTCATTCTTTTCATCACAGGAATTCCTTCTTCTACACACATACGAGGTTTCACAATTAAGAAATGAGACTGGTTTTGTTGCACGCTGTGGCAACGCTGCAGCTTCGTACGTCACATATGTCTGACATTGGTTCTTCCCTTACCCGTAGTCTAAGTGGCAACACCCTGGAAGGTCTCAGTGTGTAGTAGCTGCTTGGCTCGTGAAGTTGTGAATGTGTGCTCCTCGTCAGGAAAATGGACTTGCGGAATATTGCGCAGCGGTATGCCATCCTTTTTTGTGTGAAACTCGGTGAAAATGCGGCGGTAACGTACGGAAAACTGCAGCGGGATTTCGAAAATGAAGTAATGTCAAGAGCACAAGCCTTCCGCAGGCACAGAATGTTTTGTGAGGGCAGAACCAATGTAGAAGACGAACACCGGAGTGGGCGACCAACAACAACACGGACAGAGTACAGCACAGCCCGCGTGAGTGAAGTTGTGCGACGTGATAGGCGATTAATAGTGAAAACAATAGCGGAAGAACTGAACATGAATCGCGAAAGTGTTCGCCGAATGCTGACTGAAGATCTGGGAATGCTGACTGAAGATACGCCGTCCACACATCGCACTGTCGGTACGCCAATTTGTGTCCTCCAAATGCATTGCAACACTACCGCATCCTCCTTATTCACCCGAAATGGGTCTCTGCGACTTTTGTTTATTCACAAAACTGAAATTAGTTGTGAAAGGACGCCATTTTGACACAGCAGCAGACGTCCAAAAGACTGTGACGCAGGCCTTGAACAGTGTCTCAGCTGATGAGTTCCACAGCTGCGACCTGCAATAGCAGCACAATTCGAATAAGTGTGTGCAAACTCAAGGGAATTACTTTGAAGGTGAACACATTGTAGTTGATTAAAAGTTTTAGTAAATGTGCTTTTTTGACCCAGTCTCATTACTTAATTGTCAAACCACGTGCATACAGCTCATTTTTTGTAGTTATTATATTCTAGTATACGAAAGCAAAGTGAAATAACACTCGGGATATCTTTAGATTTTAGACAATGACTGATTAGATAACTTAAAATGTTTATTTTAGACGATAATTTTTTGCCAAAACTCACGCTCATTACAGCGGAGAATTATTCTCTGTCAATCGCATATCTCTCGTTGTAAAGAATATTTCGTACATGCGCAAAATGTTCGTAAATTTTCTACTTTTGTTTTATAATGCACAGTTTTGCGCTTAGGTTTTCCTCCGCGTCAGGGGCGGCGGAAAGTGAAATTCGTTGACCGGGCCCGAAATTTCAAATCGTGGTGCGCCCTCTACCTTCCCGAAACAAACAGAAGAAAAACAATGTCTAAGCAGTGGCCGAGCCCCCCCCCCCCCCAACCCACCCGCCTGATAGAGTGAAAAATTATTATGTCGAAGTTAGAAACAAAAAGTCAAAATACGCCATCTACATATACTTCTTAATCATGTACCGTATAATTATAACATATAATAATTATAAGGGAGTAGTTCTGTTAAATAAATTTAGAAAAATCTAACAAGGAAAACAATTTCACTGTTTCTTTTAAATCATTTAACTTTCTTGCACTGTAACATTAGTAGTAACTGGATAAGAACAAATGCACAAAAGTCAACCTCTTTAATGGTTACAGCACCTTACTACTTTTCCCGGTAAATTTGGGGGGAGGGGCATCCCACCTTGGGAAAATTCTGTGTGCCAAGGCGCACGGGCTCATCCCTTGGAAAATTTCTGGGTGCCCTACTGTGCCTAAGGAGCATTGTTTGGAATTAGGACCACCCAACCATTTACCTAGAGGAACTTTCTAAGGCACATCACAACAATTGCAAATATGTCAAATAAAAAAATAATAAAATAAAAATCTTGGCTGAAATTATTGACCGGGCCCGGGCGGTTCCGCCACCAATGCTCCACGTAACTCCCGGGCATATAATCGTATGAGAACTGGGCGGAGTCTTATTCCCCTTAACTTTTTTCTTAAGTCGAGACCATCCTCCTGAACTTTTGGATTACCCCACCCAACATACTATGCTTCCTCAAATTTTCAATTTCAAAAGTTTATTATTTCTAGAACTCGAACTGAAATTCAGAATAATTGAGTACCGCATAACAACGATGCATAAATATCTGTCGATTAACACGATAAGAAAAACTTGCAACTGGCCTTTGTAACCTCAGTAAATGTTGCGTCGATGTAGGTTTTTAATTAGTTTAAAAGACATATACAAGTTAAAAACAATACTTTAAAGTACAATAGTTAAAAGTACTAGATCTTTAGACCAACACTATGCTGTCTTTATCAGGTACACAAGAACAGACTGTTCATGCACGCACAACATACTGTACATACCGCAACGAGGCGTTGATGGCGCATTTTCACGCATGCTCACACACGAAAGCAAAGTTACCGAAGAAACACACTGGAGGGAAGTGGGAATCTAAAAAACTATTGAAGGTTGGAGTCAATAGGGAAAGGTAGAAATCCATTAATACAGACATTTAACGTGGACCAGGAACATCAAACAAAGATCTTCGCTCTTTCCACGTTTATCAGTGAGTCACGGAAAAATTCTCATTGGCCGCCACCGGGAGTCGAACCCAGGGTCTCACTGGTAACTGGAAGACCCTGGGTTCGACTCCCGGTGGCGGCCAATGAGAATTTTTCCGTGACTCACTTATAAACGTGGAAAGAGCGAAGATCTTTGTTTGAGGTAGAAATCCAGTTGATCGGATAGTCTAGTTGAAAAATAAATTCAATGTACGATAAAAAAGCGTTTCAAAAGTTTAGTCCAAATTTGGCAAATATATGCGGGGTACATCGTCGTTGCAACACCTTTGCTTAAGAAGGTAAATAGAGAAACTTTCAGTAAAAATAGGTGTGAACCTGTTGTTGTAAGATGCGAGGATCCGAGTTTCATCCCATAAAGGTATATGAGACCCGCTACCAACCAGCCTAGCTAATGTTGTTGATCGAGACCGTTCTGAGAGTTGAGCCTATGTACTATTTATCTTCGATATTAGGTTCCACGGCTTTAAGTGGAATTGAATATACGCCACATTTAAATATTGGTTTTATATGGTCCCTGTCGCGTCTGATCATTGAAAATAAATGGCGAGTCTTTAAACCCAAGCTGGATCTAACACAAATATTTCTTAAGGCATTGGGCCAATTAGAAGATTAATCCATAAATTCCACATAGTGCTTTGAATGGTTGGTTTGCACTAAAAGAGTGAGGCAGAAGCGTCTGAATTTACGCATATTTTAAAACACAGTTTCCCTTGGGTATCCGAAGTCACTAGCAGCATTCAGGATTCGATGTAACTTAAGCTTACGTAAACAAATAGAAGATGAGTGCAAGAACGCCCTGCGAACCAAAAATCTGATTGCAGCACGTTTAGCAGACTGTGGTTAAAACGAAGAATAAGGTGCAAGAACAGGTTGGTAGGTTGGCTTCCGATACACAGAATATTTTAAAGAGTATTTAGAAGGTTGTCTATTAATCAATAATTCCAAAAACGGAAGGGTTTGTTCCAATTCCAAAGGAACATTAATTGAAGGGTATTTAGAATTCAGTAATTCCAGAAATCGAAGGAGATCAGATTGAGAATGCGGCCAAATGAGAAGGATGTCATCACATATCGTAAAAACAGAAGATGTTTTAAGTGACAATTAGTAAGAACCTCATTTTCAAGATTTTGCAAAACAAATTCTGCCAGCACGGCAGAAAGAGTGGGGGGGGCATAGCAGTACCACTCATCTGCCGGTAAATAACTTCGTTAAATTTAAAGAATGTTCTAGAGGCTGTGAGTTTAAGGGATGATATAACTATTTCAATTTCGATCGAAGGGGGAGGGGTTGTCAACGAATGTAAACACTCCTCAATAAGGTTATGTGCTACATTGAGAGAGACACTCGTAGAGGGAAATTACATCCAAGGTTGCGAGAATGAAAGGCACAATTTGTTGACAGAATATTGTGAAGAGCGAAGTAAGGCGATAAGTATGAGGCCAAAGCCTTTTCAACGGGACGGCTGGGTGATGAATGTGAAGATACCAAAGGTCGAATTGAGTGGAGTGGTTTGTGTAATATAATTTTACCGAAAATCTCAGAGAGCCTAGGTCCCTGTGGGGATTCATATTATTGGAAATGCGTTTTGGTAGGTGTCCTAGATTTTCAAGTTTACTGATGGCTGTAATGGTTGAAGCTGTAGGATCATAACGTAAAACCTTATGCGAGATAACTTCAATGGCTTCAAGCATTTTTTGTTGGTACGTGGTTTGATCCAAGATAAAAATATTTTGTGCCTTATCCGCTGTTATCATGGCAAGAGTAGGATTTTTGCGTAATTGAAACAACTGATAAGATAATAATCATACGTGCAATATGTTGAAGTAAAGAACTAAAACAGTCTATGCACGTTACTGACTAGTAAAGGAGCAAAAGATTTACTAGCATTGCAATCATAAAACACTATTATACAATTAAAAACTTAGATGTGAGATCTTTCAGGGACACTATGTCCCCATCTTCAAACAAACCGAAAATTTCTCAACCAGGTGTATATGTACACATTATGAAAGCTGGCCGGAAAAGTGCAATGGACCATGCGCAGGCAAGTGAGCAAATGACAAGCCTCCAAGGCACCAAACAACACCCCACCTTGCTCACAATGTCAAATGTTATACAAGTAAGTCTGATAAAATAAATGACATACATGTACATGAAAGGTACTAAGTTGAAACATTAGAGAAATAACACAATAACAATTAAGTGGTAAAAAAGGAGGGTGTCACAAAATCCCGGGGTATTCTGTGTATAATAGGATACGCCAAGGATGGGGGAATTTAATATGGTGTATAATCGTTACAGCACACCTCCCTTGACCCATGAATGTTTAAGCTCTCCGCCAGAAGCAAAGAGGAATCACGCGGGATACACACAATACGGGCTTGGTCCCTAATCGGGAAATGAGTTCCACTAAGTGTCTTTCTTGCCAGCGCTGTATTGGCACAGCACATTCGCACATTATATTTATGTTCAGACACACGAGTCCGAAGCGAACGTTTCGTAGAACCGATGTAAAGAGTAGTTGAGACGTCGGCGTCCACGGGTTATAAGGGAATGCAGTAGACGCCATGACGTTCTTGTTGATCAATGGTATGACGATCCTTCTTAATAAGTGAAAGTATACTTAAAGTCTTGACGCCAAAGTATATACCATGATGTTTACAAATGTTCTTGAGAACAGAAATAGGTGCCGGGTGGTAATCAACTGAACCCACACATTTCAGATCCGAGTCCGAACTCAGCAAGGTGGTGGAAGAACGCGTCAGAATGTTCCCCAGCAATCGGTCGACTATCACGTCGTCATATCCATTGGAGGACACAATGCCTTTGATGTTATTGATTTCTATTTTCATGAGGAGTTAGAAGAATGAGAAACAGTTCGATTTACCAAACACCTGATAGCCGATAGTTTATATTGCATAGGATGAAAAGAACCCAAAGGAATAATGGAAGGGTTCAATCGTTTGTTCTTTTACTAGTCAGTAACGTGTATAGACGGTTTTAGTTCTTCGCTTCGAGACAACTCATATTGTTCCTCTCTAAAGCTGTTGCAGGCAGTGACTGAAGAAGAAGAAACTTCATTATTATAAGTTCTATAATGTGGAGACGCAGAATGCCACATGGTTTTAGATATCTTGTACCTTCCTTTATCTTGCTGCTCGGATGGTAATGCATGAACAATATGTTCTGTTTGCGGTACAAGTCTAAATGGATTAGTTTGAGAGGAAGGATAGCAAAATTTGTAGCCGCGATATAAGGCGCGATACCAAACTTTGTAGCCACGAGATAAGGCTATCGCTATTGAGTTGATAGGGACTAAGATTAAGGTACAGTTCAGCGTTGCATTTTGTATTAGCTTGATGTTGATAAATCGTAGGGCGACGCTCAATTTCCGAGGCAACCAGATGTCGTAGTTTATCAACATGCCGGCGTCTTGTTACATCGGATTCATGAGCGATGGTAGCATGAAGCACAGTTAAATGTCTATTGAACAAAATAGAATGACAAGCAGCTGAAAAATAGCCATAGGTTTGGCAGGTTTTACGTGATAGGTAATCAATTAATCTGTGTTTAAGCCTAATGGCAGTGTTCAATCTCTTGAGTTCCGAAAACACCAGGACATGAGTCTTGTTTAGAAATAGCAAAGCGAGCCAACGACAAAAAATTTAGGGGTAATATGAAGTCCCTTGCAGTTAGTCAAAAATGCCAAATGTATTAATTCGGCAGCGAGCTTGGGTCGTTGTCTGTAAAATGTAGCAGTCACAACGTCCATAGCAATGAGAGATAACAAATACCGACTAAGTAAAAGTCAGTGTAACAAAAGTTCTGCAGAGGGTACGCTATACCATATATACAGAAATTCGTGTCGAATGTAACAATGAAGCATAAATATCTGTCGATTAACACGATAAGAAAAACTTGCAACTAACCTTTGTAACCTCAGTAAACGTTGCGTCGTTTAGATTCCCACTTCCCTCCAGTGTGTTTCTTCGGTAACGTTGCCTTACTGTATGAGTATGCGTGATAATGCGCCATCACAACCTTGTTACTGTATATATGTTGCGCTCGCATGAACAGTTTGTTTAGTGGGCCGCGGGTGGTCTTGTGGTCAACGTTAGTGACTGCCATGGAGAGGACCTCGGGTTCGATCCCAGCGCCGTGCGTCGGATGGGCACGTTAAGCCGTCGAGCACCGGGTACTGCCCCCCTCCCCGTAATAAATAAGGGCTTCTTCCTTCCCCTTTCTACCTCGCTTCCGTGTCACTTTCCTATCGGGCACTCTAGCCCAAATCTCTTAGTTTCCTATTTTTAAGGGTTGTTTGAGACCTGGGGTCAGACACTCTCTTACTAAAATCCTATGCATGTGATCTGATCTGATCAGTCTGTTTAGTATGTCCTGTACCTGATGAAGACCACATGTGTTGGTCGAAATATCTAGTACTTTTAAAGTATTGTTTTTAACTTTTATATGTCTTTTAACCTAATTAAAAACCTATATCGACGCAACGTTTACTAAGGTTCCAAAGTCAGTTGCAAGTTTTTCTTATTGTGTTAATCGACAGATATTTATGCTTCGTTGTTACATTCGACATGAATTTCTGTATGGTATAAAGTACTGCATATTTTAATAACAAATATGTAGAAGTGTTTTTGTATTCATACATGTGTATGTAATTTAATCGCATGAAATTTTCTGGAACCACCGACACTGTATCATTTGTAATCCTCCTTGCTTGCTCCGAATATCTACAGACCCAGGTTGACCTCCTACTTTATGGCATTGTAACGTACCAGGAGATGTGACGTACCTGCCAGAAGGACGCACACGACATAAAGGCAGATAGCAATTAGAATCAATGTCCGCGTAGCTCAATTGGTAGAGCAACTTATTCCGGAATGAGTGGACCCGGGTTCGAACCCCGGCGCGGATAAAAATGACGGAGAAATTCACTTCGTTATAATGGCGCCCGAACTATCCGGATGACCCGACCGTTCAAAATCTCGCATTGGTGTGATGTTATTTCCGCACCGCGAGATAGGAAAAATATGAGCAGCACTTCGAAAGAAAAAAGAAAAATAAGGGGGAGATGATGTAACGTACCAGGAGATGTGACGTACCTGCCAGAAGGACGCACACGACATAAAGGCAGATAGCAATTAGAATCAATGTCCGCGTAGCTCAATTGGTAGAGCAACTTATTCCGGAATGAGTAGACCCGGGTTCGAACCCCGGCGCGGATAAAAATGACGGAGAAATTCACTTCGTTATAGCATGTCATTCTATTTTCAGCTTCGTTCGATGATTTCCTTACAGTGAGAATGACCAAAGGTCGCAGTTGTTATTTTCACTCTTTAATAAAAATATTTATAGATGTATATGGTAAATAAATAATTCTTTAATGAAAAAAATACCCATACAGATTGTTTTTTGAAATGTTTCTGTTAATCATAACCCTCGTCCCCACCTCCGAACTTTTGGGACAAGGCTTTGCATATGACATAACAGCTGCTAAAAATTCGATTTAAAAAGTTCGTTTTGCTCCGAATTTCTCCAGTATGAGGAATATTTTCCAGGTATTTTTTTTATTTTTTGTAATGTGCGGCACATTAGCTGCTACATATAAAAGCATATTTCTACTTGCAAATGTCTCTGCGATTCCAGAAAGACGGTTAAAAATATCCACTGTGGAGAACATATCACGCATTGTGTGCCTTAAATAATACGCGATGTTTCCTCTAGGGGCGGAAATGCGTTATCCATTTCTCTGACTTTCCGCGTTTCTAAAATCTACTGCGAACAATTCAGTTTGTGCCGAAAAGCTTTTGTTATGCGAAGCGTATCGTATTCTCCCCCCCCCCTTTTTTTTTCTTTTTCATAATGCACATTTCTTCCTCTAGTTGTGGGAGAGGCATAATTGCATTCGAAGTCACACCTTAACATTTAAAATACGAAATTAGATATTTCTCTTTCTGCTTACCATGGCAATCATAAAGAATTACATACCTTACCTAATTAAAATGATGCAGAATATTTCTACTACGGCCAGAATCGTTTATTTCTACTTGCAACCACGTTTCTTTTTCGGAAAGTGTTACCGAACATTATTTTTATTTATTTATTTATTTTTTGCTTCAGATAGAATTATCTGTGAATAGTATTTTGAAAGAATTTTTCCATGCTGGCAGAATTTAATTTTCTGGTTGGTGCGCAAATTGATACTTCTGTTTGTAACCGTTCTCTGTGTCTAGAGGATCGTCTTAAAAAGTTATTTCTTCATGGAACTGCTTTCTCTGTTAAGAGTAGGATGTCTTCCATAATAAACCCTTATGAGATTTCCCATGCCGTTAAATATTATACAACTACTGCGTTTCATATTGTCACCCATTTTTCCTGTATACTGTATATTCAACAAAGCAGTTGCTGATTGCAGCAGCGTATTAGGTGTCGTCTTTCTTGTTGTCTTTTAGACATCGAACCTTTGAATGTTCTATAGCCGCAACTTTAAACGAAGACAAGTGAGAGAAATATTTAAATAAATACTGAATATAATATTGGACATAGTGAGAAAAAGACAGAAGGGATT
Organism: Macrothele yani; assembly: GCA_039090855.1. Classification (NCBI taxonomy): domain Eukaryota; kingdom Metazoa; phylum Arthropoda; class Arachnida; order Araneae; family Macrothelidae; genus Macrothele; species Macrothele yani. The sequence continues at coordinate 132,326,244 of CM077010.1, read as the reverse complement.
CCACGGTGTACGTTTTAGATCAAATAGAAGTCATCGCTCTTTCTACGATTATAAGTGAGTCACGGAAAAATTATCATCGGCCGCCACCGGGAATCGAACCCAGGGTCTTCCAGTTACGTGCTGGACATGCTACCACTGCATCACAGCGGCCTAGAATTCTCCAGACTTAAATACGACTAACTGCCAAACCACATGGCAGGTTGCTTCTTGGAGCCCTGCACAATGCTGGGGATTCACCAAAGATGGTAAGCAGAAACTGAACAAATAAATAGGAGGCGAGTGAATAATTAATACACACAATTGACGTAGATTAGGAACATCAAACAGAGGTCATCGCTCTCTCCACGTTTATAAGTGAGTCACGGAAAAATTATCATCGGCCGCCACCGGGAATCGAACCCAGGGTCTTCCAGTTACAAAGTGGTAGAATCTCCGGCGCGTAACTGGATTACCCTGGGTTTGATTCCCGGTGGCGGCCGATGAGAGTTTTTCCGTGACTCACTTATGAAAACATGAAAAGAGCGATGACTTTTGTTTGATGTTCCTAATCCACGTCAATTGTGTGTACGTTTTGCAGTCGGTGTTAAACAATATAGCATTTGCATAATTGCTTGGTTAGTAATTCTTTTAAAAGATATATTATATTGTGCATAGAATAACCAGGGGTTGAAAATTCCTTTATGCCCATTCAGTTCCGTACCAACTGGAATGAGAATTCAGTAGTCCCAACTTACTTTGATCAAATCCCAAAAACATTGGGATGAAATAAAGCACTAATTGTCGATTAGACAAACTGTGACCTGCAGACAAAACACTCTTTATCTGCCCTGCCATGAATGCTCACCCACTTCAACTTAAGGGCTTTTCTTTTCTTTCCTTTTTTACGCTTTCCAACCGTAGGTTGAAGAAGTGTATATGCTTCAACTTTGTCCGTCCGTCCGTCCGTCTGTTGGCACGAGAACTCACGAAAAAATCGTTCGATATCGATGAACTTTTAGTATGTGGAAGGGGATCACCTGGGAAGGAACCCTATTGAAAGTGAACGAAATGGGGTCAAAGGTTAGGACATAGGAGCGGGATCCATTCCACCGCTCTTATGCGTCATAACTAACGTAACAAAGTTTCGATTTCGATTAAATTTTAGTATGTGGTAGGGGACCACCTGGGAATGAATCCTATTGAAAATGGGTGAAGTGGGGTCAAAGGTCAGGACATAGGAGCGGGATGCATTCCGTTGCTCTTATGCGTCATAACGTGCATAAAATTGGATCGATTTCGATGAAATTTTAGTATATGGTAGGGGACCACCAGGGGACAAACGCTATTGAAAGTGGACAAAATGGGGTCAAAAGTCGGGACATAGGATCGGGATCCATTCCATCGCTCTTATCCCATACTATTAAAGGAGCAATTCTTTTATGTATGTAAATTTTATTTTGGAAACGGCTCTAAGAATTTTATTTTGAAAACGTCTCTAAGGAGTCGTTAACCTACCATTTTCTGGTACTAGAAATCGATTTAGCTTGATCTCGACTTTAGGAAAATTCGTTTAGTGAGTTAAATAACCACCCCGAATTACCACGTTTTTACTGTGGCGTCGTCCCATTAATGTTTCAAATGCTTAGAAATCTTATGACGTCACAATCTCGCGCTTGAGATGTAGGCGCGCTGTTACGCCATCTGTCTCATTACGTCACGCGTTGTGTGTGGATCCTATTAAAGTTTTATGACGTCACACTCTTGCGAGCAGATGATCGCGATTCCCGTCTGCCTCATTACGTCACGCGTTGTGTGCGTATGTCCGGCCGTACGATAACTCACGTAAAAGTCGTTCGATTTCGATGAACATTTAGTATGTAGAAGGGTATCACTTGGGAAGAAACCCTATTGAAAGGAGTCAAAGGTCAGGACATAGGAGCGGAATCACTTCCATCGTCATTATGCGTCATAACTTACTTAAAATTTCTTCGATTTGGATGAAATGTTAGTATGTTGTAGGGGCCTGCCTATAAAATGAGCGAAATGGGGTCAACAAATCCTATTGAAAATGGCCGAAATGGGGTCAAAGGTTAGGACACAGGAGCTGAATCTATTCCATATCCCTTATGCATCATAACTTACGTAAAAATGCTTCGATTGCGACAAAACTTTATCATGTTATTTCGGAGGCATACTGAACCCATTCTGTAGAATATCATTGAAATGCGATCAAAGGTCAGGGCACAGGACCGAGATTTATTCCACAGCCATTATCCTCATAACTTGAGTGATAACTTGAGTAATGATTTCTGGTATGTTGGAAAGCGTATTATAATCAATGCATTGCATGATTTTACTAACTTGTTTATTTTTCGCTCTGCCAATTCACCAACACTGAAAAACCAGGCAGCCTTGATCAGGACGACCAGACGTCCGGCTTTTGGGTACAGGTAATAGCCCAAATGTTCAGATTTTTCAATTAGGAATAATTGAAATACATTTTGAGCAAATTCTTCTATTGTAATGATACATCCTATCAAGTCACCGCTAAAATGTATTCATTCATTTCCGGATTCTCGCTCGCGCCCTCTTACTGGTGAGTTTGTTCCTACAATCCTGCAGCTGCCTGCTGCAGTGAATCACCTGTGAGTTAACAACGCTGAGAAAACCCGCCCGTGGCCGTTATTTATTTGTCTGTTTGTCATTCGTGCACACGCGGTCGGTGCCATGTGGTATACAGTGATGTATTCAGGCTTCTTCTCGGGGGTGCTAGCCCCCCCACCCTTCGTAGGTTTTTGGGCGATCTTTTACTCTAATTGTATTGGTTTATAGCTGCATATTTGGAGAAATTAATTTAAAAAACTCAAGAAAATAAGGAAAATATTATAATAAGAAAAAGAAAACATTCGCATAGACTTCAAAATCTGAAATTTCCATCATCCTTCCAAAAAACGTAAAACTGTTCTCGCTGAAGGGGCAATTTTTCAAGCAGTGACAACTCGAACTACTTCCGCAATGAAAACCTAATTCCGGAGAGTAGAGATGTTTACACTGTAATACATCACCATATTTTGGAAGCTGGTGTTCAGCTTTATTTGAATCTTCTAGATGCTGACTTTCCGTGTATACGGTTAAGCCTCAGTGTAGCTAACGTGACGTTAGTGCTTCCAATACAACAAAATATTTGCCACATGATTTTTAACAATACCAAACAAATTATTAGAAATTGTCACCATAGATAGTTCTTTTTTTCTGGCGGTGGGTGGTTTATACTCCGTGAAAAAAAGAAAATTCGAAGCACCTCAAAGTGGCATCCAAACGCTTAGTTAGTTGTTTTTTTTTTTAGTACTATGTGCTAATCTAAATAATCTAAAGGGGATGGAACCAGATGGCAGGGGAATGGTTTACTCCATACATTTTCAGGTAACACTGTAATGATTCCTTAATAACCAGAAACATGCTTGTAGTAAGGCTAAGACAAGGACCCTTTTACTACTCTTAATATTTTGGGAGGGATTTTCTCAAGTACAGTCTTATCTTACTAGCATCCTCAACATTTTATACCACCCCATGATGAAATCCGTTGGGTAATACTGAATTAAAGCAAAGGTATAACATTTTTAATCACTTGTATGTGTAGAATACCTGGGATTAGCATTTGCGATGTACTAGCATAAGAACATTTTTATAATCCATTTAAAAATTGTTATATGTATTAATGTATATATAAATAACAAAATTGTGATTGTATGTAAATAATCAGTCAACACGTTTCAGCCCCCTCAAAATTTATAATTCCCCCCCCCCCAGGAAAAAAACTCTGAATGCAACGCTTGTGGTATAGATGAGTAAACAGTGGGCTCATAATGATTGTTTTGTGTGTTGTGAGTCGTTGCTTTGAGTTTTTTGTTTATAATTCAAGCAAAATCACAGTGAGAATAGTGCAGGGTGAGCCAAAAGTCCCTGTGCACCTGACGTACTATGATAAAAAATAATATAATAAGAAGATTTATAAAGTGTTGTTACCAACGCACGTACAAAGGTCGGTCAATAAGTAACGCACAATCGCCTGTAACTCCCCAGTTTCTAAAGGTTGAATCATGAAAGTTGGTGGGTAGCAACTTTGGACCTTTGGCTTTAGGGATAAGTCACTCAATGTAGGATTTATTGGCTTCACTACATTGCAGCCAACGTTGTTTCCATGACAAGAACGCACGTTGGTAAAACTCCGGAAGTTGGTCATCATACCACTTCCTGATACACGCAATGAGTTCTGCGTCACTCTGAAATGTTCTACCACTAAAATGTGCCTTCAGACAACCAAACAGATAAAATAAATATCTGATGGTGCCAAGTCTGGGCTGTACGGTGGCTGTGACACCAGCCTAGTCGAGTCACTTTCTGCACTATCATCTGTGCAGTGTGCAGTCTCGCGTTATCGTGATGCAGTTTGATGTCCTCAGCTTGCAAGTGTGGTTTCTTAGTTCTGATGGCACGCCTGAGCTTCTCCAAGGATGAACAATAACGCTCTTTGGTAATGGTGGTCCCACTTTCCAGGAACTCAATGAAGATGACGCCCTGACGATCCCCAAAAAACGTGGCCATCAATTTGTTGGATGACCTTGAAAGTCGTGGCTTCTTCTTCCTCGGTGATCTCATGTGCTTCCACTCCATTGACTGAAGTTTGCTCTGTGGGTCATAATGAAACAGCCATCTTTCATCACCTGTTATCACACTATGAAAACATTGTGGAAAGTCACCAGCAAAATGTTCAAGCAGATCGTCACACACCCCTTTCCGGATTCTCTCCATCTCTTTTGTGAGGAGCTGTGGTACCCAAAGAGCACAGATTTCCCGGTATCCTAAGTGTTCTATCATTGTTAAAACACTTCCTTTTGACATGCCAAGGCGGTCCATTAGTTGGGAATTGATGATGCATCTGTTATCCTGAATCAGCTTCTCAATGGTTTCCTCAGTTGCAGTGATTGTCACAGTTGTCGGTCTGCCGCCTCGTGGTTTATCCTGAATGTTAAAATCACCTCTCTGAAACCTCTGCAACCATCGCTGCACATTACCACACATTAGCAACAATTTCTGTGGATCGATGTGGCTGAGCTATCCCCAGATTTGTAGAGAAACTCTATTATCGACCGTTGACGTAGTAGAGTGTCCATTTCACCATCCATTACGCTTCACCTGCGAAGAGAAGAAGCAATTGTTAATGATCATTTGGAAGCTAATAGAATGAAGGTCCTACCCACCAACTTTCATGAATCAACCTTTGAAAACTGGGAAGTTACAGGTGATTGTGTGTTACTTATTGACCGACCTTTGTAGATGCAATATTGTGAATGGAGAATGTTCACGTGTTCGGGGCTGAGTTACGCGTCCTGTGTTCTGACCTTATACGACGCAGACGGTATTCCTGGCGTCTAGCGTCTGGCCGTGATTGAATCCGTCACTAGTGACGCGTCAGAGTGGCCGGTTGAACATGGTGTTGTCGCTTGAGGGGCGAGTGTTCCTGATCGAACATGTGTTCCGTAGTGGAGGTGAATATACGGACGAAGCGAAACGTAAGTACAGAGAAAAATTTCCCCATACTGAAGCCGCTCATCGTAATGCAGTGAGGCTGTTAACTGAAAAGTTTTGTAAAACCAGATCAGTGAGAGATGCTCCGAGAAGCGGTTGGCCGCGAGTGTCAACAGATGAAAAATATTTCTGTTCGCATCACTAAAAGTCCAAAGAAATCGGTTTGAAAATTGGCACAACTAGCAGGTGTGTTGTACAGCAGTAGCACTTGTAGGTCACTGAAGACGCGACTGTAGATCTACCGGTACAAAATCAGAACAGTGTACCAACTGAAACACACACACTACAATAAGCATGTGAGATATTGCTGATGGTTTTCAAGGACTTCATTAATGGCAACGGAGAGGATATTCTGGACGTAACGTTTTTCTGCGATGAGGCGCTGTTCCACTTATTGGGGTATAAGAAGAGCCAAAACAGTGGCATGTGGTCTTATACACTGAATGGCCACTTTATTATGACCACCTGACAGATTTAAGCAAATGAGCTATGGCCGCACGCTGTTGCCGCCAGAGGTGGAGGCTAGTATAAAAAGGGAAAGCTTAGTGCTTGCGACAGTAGTAGAAGTGGTGTTTGAGTGACGAGATGGGTAAAAAATGCCATTTGACGGACTTTCAACGTGGTAGGATTGTAGGAGCTCGTAGCCATGGAGCGAGTATCACCGAAACCACCGCATTCGGTAAATGTCCCAGAGCAGCTGTTGTTAAAATGTTTAAAGAGTGGACTGTCAGCCAAATGACTGGGCCTCTACGTGCAACGCGTGGTCATCATCAACTAGTGACTGCTCGGGCGGAACGGAGAGTGTCCAGACTGGTAACAGACAACAGAAGGGCAACAGTGCAGCAAATTACAGACCATATTAATCAAGGATCCCCCCTCAAATGATCTCTGCCTGCACTGTTCGCCGCACACTGCATCGGATGGGATATGGCAGCCAAAGGCCTGTTCGAACACCTTTGCTGTCTGCAGTTAACAAGAGAAAACGTCTCCAGTTCGCACAGGAGCACAAGGATTGGACAGTCGATAATTGGAAACAAATTATTTGGTCCGATGAATCACGTTTTCAGTGCACCATGCCGAAGGCCGAGTGAAAATTTCGCCGAAACATCACGAAAGCATGGACCCCAAATACATTGCTACAACCCTTCAAGCTGGTGGAGGCAACGCTATGGTTTGGGGAATGTTTTTCTGACATGCTGTGGGCCCTTTAATTCGTGTTGATCAACGCCTGACTGGCACATCATATCTAAACATCGTTGCGGACCAAGTGCATCCTGTTATGTGGATGGTTTATCCCAGTGGCGATGGCTACTTTCAACAAGGTAATGCGTCCTGCCATAGTGCTCGTATTGTACAGGATTGGTTTCAGGAACATGCCGTTGAGTTTACTTTACTTAGGTGGCCTCCACAATCTCCAGATCTCAAACCTATTAAGAATTTGTGGGATGAAGTTGAACGAGCCATCAGAGAGCTGGATCCCCCAACCCAGCAATTTCACGTTCCTGGAAAGTGCTGTTCATCAAGCATGGTCTCAGATTCCACAAATCACCTATTAACATCTCGTGGAGTCCATGCCACGAAGAATCGACGCAGTATTAACGACAAAAGGTGATCCAACGAAGTACTGAGGGGGTGGCCATAATAAAGTGGCCACTCAGTGTATACACATTGCTCCGTTGGACCTGTCATGAGTCTTTAAGAACATGTTCAAACGCGTGGATGCATGTCTACACACAGGAGGTGGCCATTTCCAGCCTTTATTGTATCTGGTGCGCTTGCAGTTGTTGTACGTGTATTGTCTTGCCAGGTGCATGGTGACTTTTGGCTCACCCTGTACAATGGCCGGGAAAGAGAAACGGAAGTGTATGTGTAATTATGTGTTTCAAGCAAAGTACCAGTGTTTTTCTCGAGGGGAAGGATGACTATGAAAGGACTGTAAAGTACTAATTAAAAGAACTGATGAAAGGAACGGGTATCTTAATCAAACAGTGAGGGGTATGCTGCTAGTTAAATACAACTTGAAAAACATGTCATGCACTGAATTTCAGAAATACGTTTTAAAAAACTCTGATTCTACTGAAGAAAATAACTTCCAGTGAAAACTATTAGTACAAATGTTCAGCAAACTAAAATCTCTCTTTCTTTTTTATAAAGTTTTACATGTATAAACTCTCAAACTGTAAAATTAAGCTGGCCGACCCGGTGGCGCAGTGGTCTAAGGCGCTGGCCTCTGATCATTTGTCCGTAAGGGGTCCGGGTTCGAATCCCGGTCAGGCATGGATGTTGTGTTTGTCTTACGGCACTGGCTCTTTCCCTTCCCTGGAACCAGTGACCCAAAATTAGGGACGGGCGACTGCTTATAGCCCATTTGAGTTGCTCACGGTGGTCGTTAAACCTCCAATCAAAAAAAAAAAAAAAAAAAAATTAAGCTGTAAAATGAAAAATTTTGCATTCATCTTTATTTTCTAAACATTTATTGGCCGCCCCGGTGGCGCAGTGGTCTAAGGCGCTGGCCTCTGATCATTCGTCCGTAAGGGGTCCGGGTTCGAATCCCGGTCAGGCATTGATGTTGTGTTTGTCTTACGGCACTGGCTCTTTCCCTTCCCTGGAACCAGTGACCCAAAATTAGGGACGGGCGACTGCTTATAGCTCATTGAGTTGCTCACGGTGATCGTTAAACCTCCAATCAAAAAAAAAAAAAAAAAAAAAAAAAAACCTTTATTGTGTCCTCTTTTTTCTCGAAATGCCCTCCTTTTTTAATGAAAATGTCCTCCCATTCCAAAACGTCATCTACTCACCCTGGCTCTAATTTACGGCATCTGTTTCTGGGAAATGGGGAGAGCCCATGCTGTAGGACAGGAGCACCAACCATGCCTCATCCGGGACTCAGAAGCCAGTGCTTAGACCGCTGCGCCCCCGGTGCAACAAATGGGAGGATCAATAAGTAACTAACGACCTTTGGCGGCGGACTAAGGATATGTAAATCGGTGTCTTCCAATGACATTGCGCCCTCTTGACTGGAAGGCGTTGTTCGTCATAGGAGTTTGAATCAAGAACGACGTGCTGCAGAACAGATTTAAGTAAAAATGGCTACCTGCCTGGAACTATTGTCTTATTCGGAGACACGCGCGGTGACTAGCTATATATCTGGACATGGGAGACGCCAGTAGAAAAGACCCATCTCCAACATCATGAAGTTTATCGTTCTCAAGTGATGAGCGTTTGGAGCGTGTCAGAATAGTTTTCAAAATTCGCGTACCGGTGCCATTCATAGAATAATGAGACACACAGGGGCAGTTCTTCAACATCAACTATGACTGCGACGTGGTGTGTGTGGAGGCTTCGCTGTAAGAAGTCAGTCTTCACGTCATACTACAGCCAATGGAAATGTTTTTTTTTCAGTACAGCGAGTCATATCTTGCAACCTGATCACTGGACGTACATCTAAGTGAGACGGTTTTCTAGGCGGTCGACATTTTCACTTGAATCTGTTGTAGCACGTTTCCTCTTCAGTCCAACTCCGAGCCAAATTACTTCCGATGTTTAGAAGAGTTGAATAAAGTTGGAGGACATACTGTAAAAAATTGACTGTAGATTTTACAGTGCAACGATATTTGCATACCAATCATCCGCATTAAATGACTATCGGAAGTTATTCTTTGGGGTGCCCTCATAAATTTTTTATATTCTGAATTTTAATGGTGCAAACAAGATCTCTGTGAAAATCGGTAAAAAATGCAAAGTGTGTTGCTGTTTCTTCGATAAGTTTGAATGTATAATTTGAGATTTTTGGATTGGATGTATTGGAGGTTTAACGACCACCGTGAGCAACTCAATGGGCTATAAGCAGTCGCCCGTCCCTAATTTAGGGTCACTGGTTCCAGGGAAGGGAGAGAGCCAGTGCCGTAAGACAAACACAACATCCATGCCTGACCGGGATTCGAACCCGGACCCCTTACGGACGAATGATCAGAGGCCAGCGCCTTAGACCACTGCGCTACCGGGGCGGCATAATTTGAGATTAAAGAATGTGATGAAATTACAACTGAATCAGTATATCACATACGATGCACACCTCACCGCCCCGGTGAAGAGGAGTCATCTTCTGATCGTTCGTCCGGAAGAGGTCTGGGTTCGAATCCCGGCGAGACATGGATGTTGCTTGTCTTACGGTACTGGCTCTCTCCCTTCCCTGGAACTAGTGGTCCTAAATTAGGGACGGGCGACTGCATTCTGTCAACCTATATGTCGCTGATTTTAGTAATTGTAATGATGAAAGCGATGATTTTTTTTTCTTTTGCGTCCTTAAAAACATAAGAGCCCATTGAGTTGCTCACGGTGGTCGTTCAACCTCCAATAAAAAAAGTGCGCTCCTTTCATCATCATGTGTGCATGATGTTCCATTTATTCAAAAGCGACGTAAGTCTGGTATTTTCCTACAAATTTATTCTTATGTTTTTAAGGACACAAAAGAAAAAAAACGCTTTCATCGTTGCAATTACTAAAATCAGCGACATATAGGGTGACAGAATGCCCTCCTGCACTTATTTCTCCGATAATCCTTCAATTCCCCTTAATGCACAGTGAACTATGAATCCTTGAAATTTTCCTTCCTGTAAAAACTCCGTGAATCTTTTATCCTTCAAAACGTTATAATTTTTTCTTAGGACTTCGTGACAAGACAATCCTTCAGATTGCCTTTACGCTTTTGACTCCGTAAACGTTCAATCCTTCAAAAAATTCTTGATTTTCTCAGAAATCAAGGAAGCTCAAATCCTTTAAAAACATTATTGATTTTCTTATTACTCGGTGAAATTTACTTTAAAAATGTTCATCCTCTTTGGAATCCGTAAACTATATATCATTGAAATTGTCCTTCCGCTTATTACTAGATGAATCTTAAATCCTTCAAAATGTTCTTCCTTTATGGAAACTGTGAGCTTTAAATCCTTCAAGATGTCCTTTCTCTTATTACTAGGTGAATGTTAAATCCTTGGAAAAGTTCTTGCCTTTCTTAGGACACAGTGAACCTCAAATTCTTCAAAGTGTACTTCTTCATAGAACACCGTGTATCTTAAATCCTTCAAAATGTCCTTTCCAGCTTAAGACCCCGTGAACCTTAAATCCTTCTCTCACTGCGTCTGATAGATAAAATCTACGTTTATACACTGCTGGCCGCCCAAAATGCAACACCAAGAAGGACACGAGATAGCAAAGCCAGATTTACTGGACACATAACAACAGAAACGAAGATGAAACGATTGAGTTTACAGGCCCGTGCGACCTGCGGAACACGCAGACATCAACAGTTCGTGTGGCCCTCATGGCTGGCAATAACGGCCGCTACACGCCGCGGCATCGAACGAAAGAGGCTTTGGATGTGGGTTTGGGGTATGTCGGTCCAGGCTGCTTCCCCACGCTTCCACAGTTCATCAGCCATAGCCGAAGGTGGTGCTTCCTGGACCACTCGGTTGCCGATCAGCGACCAGACGTGTTCGATGAGCGACACATCGGGAGTACAGGCGGCCTAAGGCAGCAATGACACCTGGTGGGCCGTGAACAATTGTCGCACGATGCGTGCCACGTGCGGGCGCGCATTGTCCTGTTGAAACGTGGCGGCTGGCAGGTCCTGCAAGTAAGAGAGGACTACAGGCTCCAAAACGTCGGAGATGTAGCGGTGGCTGTTGAGTGTACTGGCGATGCGTACCAGAAGGGTGCGGGTGTCATATCCAATTGCGCCCCAAACCATAACGCCAGGCGACGGACCGGTATGGCGATGCATAATGTAGGTGTCATACAGTCTCTCGCCGCGGTGCCGCCACACGTGGATTTGACCATCGTGGTGTTGCATCGTGGTGTCGTGCCATTCCGTAGTCCAGGTGCGGCGTTCAACGGCCCACTGCCGCTGCCCTCGCCGGTGGTGTAACGTCAATGGTAATCGGAGCAATGAGCGCTGTGCGACAAGTCCCCGCTCCTGCAGACGACATCGAACGGTACGTGCTGACACAGGTTGTTGCGCAACACACCCTCATTCCTGCGCTAACGTTCGTGATGTGGCGGTGCGAGCCGTCAATGCCCGCCGTACAACATGCCGGTCCTCTAGTTGGGTGGTGTGCCGCGGCTGCGGCAATCGCTCACGTCGGTCCGTCTGTCCCTCCTGCACCCACCGAATCCATACTCGCCTCACTGTGGGTGGATGTCGTCCCACACGGGCGCCGAGGTCTCGGTACGATAAACCGCTGTCGCGATAAGCCACTATTTGTCCTCTGTCGAACTCCGAAACGTGCTAAAATGACTGCCGTATTCTGCGACGAGGCATCAGGAAGCTTCTCAGGCACAGGTATAGCAGCACAACACACTTCCACTACTTACACCCAGCCTTCTGTACACCCTTCTTATAGTGTTTCTCGGTGGCGTGCCGGTCGCACGTGATTTGCATATGCCCTGCAATGCTGGTCGTTTGCATATCCTCTCGCGGGCGACGCATGCTGCGAATTTCAGTCCAATTGGATGCTTCCTTCTTGGTGTTGCATTTCGGCTGGCCAGCAGTGTATTTGTTGCAACATTTCCGTTTCTAGAAGACAGTTCGGAAAATTTTCCTTATGTTTCCAAAGCATCATTTATTTTCCAATTCTTCTGATGAGGCCGTGAAATAAATATTTTTATGTTTATTATATCTCTGCGCTTATAAGGCCGAATGGATTTGTGTATGTGTCTGTGTGTGTGTATGCGCGCGCAGGAATTGGGGCGCGAGTAGTTGCTGATCAAGAGTGATATAAAATATTGTGAGACCTCAAACCACATTTTCATTATTAAAAAAATTAAAAACATTACTTTAATCTAAAACTAGGTACATTCATATATGTGCGGTTCTTTATTTTCATTTATTGCATGCAGTTTGTTTGCGTAATTGCATTGTTATCAGAAATATCTTTCTTTTTCTTCCTCTTAAAACAATTCTTATTTTCCTAAACAACTTGGTCGCAATATTTAGTGAGTTTGGTCGCAATATTTAGTGAGTTGCGCAAATCGCAGCCAACGCAAATTTGTAGACAGAAGCTTGGGTCCTTCAGTGATTGGGGTGAAAAATCTTACCATGACCGCAACGTTGATATACGATATTCTTTGAACATCTGCATAAATGGGTCATGTGACTTGCGATTCTAGCAGTCGTATGATATCTGGGTTAGCTTAGTGATACACGAGGTTGCAGGAATTACAAACTTAGTGCATTTATAGCTGATTTTTCTTTCTTTCTTTTTCCTGTTCTTTTCTCCGAATCCTGTTTTTTAAATTCTGCCCAAGGTTCTTTGTATTAGAAAAAAAAGCACCGTCTTCTATTACACGAATCCTTTCTTGACTTCTATTAAAAGATCATTTTACACTTTCCCCCCTGATTCGGTAAACAGGAGTATTGAAAAGAAAACGGACGTAAGTAGTACAAAAAAAAAATTCTGCATATTTTTTTTTCTTGTGAAATTTAAAACTGAAATACTGCCCACCTATTCTGTATGACTAAAAGATACACGAAAAATCTGGACATTTTTATATACAAGCATAGGCGGCGGAAGGTAGGGGACACGGGGGTCCGGACCCCCCCTGGAATTTCATGGTCCCCCTCACTCTATGTACGAAACATATAAAATATTTTAGTTGTAAATGCATTTATGGCACCTCTATTCATAGTGATTGTGGAATAACTTTTTTTTTTTTTTTACGGGTCTTTTAGAGGTTATTTTTAATGAAAGTTGGTTGTCAAATTTTCGAACTAAAGCCTAGTTCGTCATCAGGACTATGTCACTGGAGTAGTTGCTGCCACTCAATTGGAAGAGACCATCCGCAATTATCGTTAATTGTGGTACTTCTTCTTCTTGCTATTTCGATCCCTTCTTCTAGTTTTCTCTTTACTAAGTTTGACTGGTGGGCGATTATTTTCACTGAGTCCCAATTTATGGAGTGTCCACTTGCTTGTACATGTCTGTCTAGCCCTGTTTTGTTCCCAATGTTCCTAATAGCTGCTTGGTGTTCTTTCATTCGGACCTTAATACTTCTCCCTGTTTCTCCTATATAGCTGAGTCCGCAGTTACAGTCGATGCAGTAAATTACTCCTTCCTGCAATTGGATGTCCAATTCTTTCTGCTTTAAAGCTGGCAGGAATTTCTTTATTTTGTTATTAAGATCTGGAGCTAGCCTGATATTATATTTTGCTCCGATCCTTTTCAGTTTCTCGAAAAGTCCCTTGTGGTACGTAATTTTGCTGGTGAATTTGAAGTTGGTTTTTTCCTGCTTCTTTTTTGGCACTTGTTTAAATATTTTCTCAACATATGGGGAGGGGTAATTGTTTTCTGCCAACATTTCCTTTAATTCTTCTTTGTGAAGATCTTTTTGAGAAGCTGAAGAGACCAGGATTTCAATTTACTCCAAAAATTGTCTCGCTGTATTCGATTTAATATAATCAGGGTGGAATGAGCAGAAGTCTAACATCTTCCCTGTGTTGGTGGGTTTTCTAAAAAGCTGAGTGAATATTTTCCCTTCTCTTGAGGTCAAGGTTAAATCCAGGTAATTGATGCTATGGTCTTTTTCCTGTTCCAGGGTGTACTTCAAGGTATTCTCTAGTAAGTTAAATTCTTCCAGAATCTGAGAGGGTAGAGATTGGTCCACAGTATCTACTATAATTAGGACATCATCCATGTACCTTACATAGAGAGCAAACAAGGAGGGTTGTATAAGGATTTTTGCCTCTAGTTTACTTATATAATAATTTGCTAGCAGAGGTGCTAGTGGAGAACCATTTGTTTCACATGTGGCATAACTTTTTTAATGAACATTTCGTGGAAACCGTCTACACGCTTCACAGTTTATTATTTTTTTTTTTTTTTGGAAAACGCTTCAAGTACAACTTTGAAAATTATTTTTACACAAATAAGTTGAAAAGTTAACTCACCGTTGTGTTTTTCACTTTAAAGAAGATTGTTAAAGAATTCTCAGATGGATATGGACTGGATATATTGCGATATGAAATGATTGACCACCGTTGAACAACTGAGCATTAGACTCGGTTTCGCTAAGGAGTAGGAGAAGGCCCAAAAGAAGAACACCTTGGAGATGGGTGGATGAAATTCGAAGGTGTGCTGGATTGACTTGGAAGAGATATGTTCAAGACAGAAATTTATAGAAGAGACCTTCATCCAACAGTGGACTGATATTAGTTGAAAATCTCTCTATATAAAAATGGATTTGTGTGTGTGTGTGTGTGTGTGTTCCAGCCTACCCCTGGAACGCCTGGAGCAATTTCAACCAAACTTGGTACACATATGACTTACTATCTGGAAAGACACCTCTAGCATCCCTAGGGGTGTGGTGGGAAGGTGGGAAGGGGTGACATGTAAAAATAATCGAAAACGATCGATATTAGTGTCAATTACATAGTGATTAGTGTCGAATCCATAGTTTTCGGGTTCGCTGAGATGAATAGTGACACTCCCGATGCCGTTTAAGCCCAAGTTCAGCACCCATCGGCATGGGGCGTGAGAAGGGGTGAAAAATAAAGTGTCCAAAATGACCGAGATTAGTGTCGAATCCGTAGTTTTCGGGGTCGATAAGGTGATCGGTGACAGTCCCTATGACATCTAAGAATTTTCTCGATTATCATGAGTCCACCCCCTTCCCACCCTTAATGGTGGAAAGGGGGTGGCATGTAAAAATAATCGAAAACGACAAATATTAGTGTCAATTTCATAGTGGTTAGTATCGAATTCATAGTTTTCAAGGTCACTGAGATGAATAGGAACACTCCCGATGCCGTTTAAGCCCAAGTTTAGTCGAATAGAACTCGGTAGAACCTTCTGGAATTTTTTTGAAACGAATAGAACTCTGTAGAACCTTCTAGAAGGTTGTGGAAATGAATAGAACTCTGTAGAACCTCCTAGAAGGTTGTCGAAATGAATAGAACTTTGTAGAACCTTCTGGAAATTTTTAGAAATCATTATGCCCCGGTCTTGGACTCATGATGTTCGAGAAAATTCCAGCACCCACTCGAATCTTAGATGGTCGTATTTAAGGGAAGCTAACTCGGCAAGGCTTCCAGTTTATCATCTTTCAGTGAATGTGACAGTTTCATTTCGCTATTTTAGTTAATTGTAAGGGTTTCCTACTTTATTTGACAGTGATAGTGTGCATTTTGGATTCAAGTTCTGTGAAGAGTTATATATTTCTACACGGATGTAAGTACTTCATAATTTTAAATTTTAAATTTGTTTTTTCCTTATGTTTATATTAGCTTTTTATTGTATTCTATAATAGATTTCATTGCTGTAACAATGCCTCCAAGGAAACGTAAGGCGATTGGCCAAGTGCAATCAAAGGCTAAAAAAATGAAACAACAGCGTAGACAAAAAAACTCCCGAGGAGAGGAATAGAAGACTTGCGATGCTGCGCGAGAGAGCTGCTACATCTAGAGCTTCAGAGACAGTACAGCAGCGTGAGGCCCGACTACAGGATTTGAAAGAGAGAGATACTACATCTAGAGCTTCAGATACAGTACAGCAGCGTGAGGTTCTACTACAGGATATGAAAGAGAGAGCTACTACATCTAGAGCTTCAGAGACAGTACAGCAGCGTGAGGCCCGACTACAGGATATGAAAGAGAGAGCTACTACATCTGGAGTTTCAGAGACAGTAAAGCAGCGTGAGGCTCGACTACAGGATATGAAAGAGAGAGAGAGAGAGAGCTACTTCATCTACAGTTTCAGAGACAGTACAACAGCGTGAGACCCGACTACAGGGTAAGAGAGATAGAGCTACTACATCTAGAGCTTGAGAGACAGTACAACAACGTGAGGCCCGACTACAGGATAAGAGAGATAGAGCTCCTACATCTAGAGCTTCAGAGACAGTACAACAGCGTGAGGCCCGACTACAGGATAAGAGAGATAGAGCTACTACATCTAGATCTTCAAAGACAGTACAACCGCATGAGACTAGACTACAAGATAATAGAGGTAGAGCTACTACATCTAGAGCTTCAGAGACAGTACAGCAGAGGCCCGACTACAGGATTTGAAAGAGAGAGAGCTACTACATCTACAGCTTCAGAGACAGTAAAACAGCGTGAGGCCCGAGTACAGGAAATGAGAGATAGAGCCAGACGATCACGGACTGCGCAACATTTTAGCTTAGCATTGGAAGGATTCCACTATGATCCATATAAAGACTACTCGGAGCATGCAAGTGTTACCATCGGAAAAATGGAAATGGTTTGTAGTTACTATCAAGCCAAAAAGTTTAAATCAGAGTCTCCTGGTATTTGCTGCAAAAATGGGAAAGTAAAACTCTGCCAACTGGAACCACCACCACAAGAACTTTTGACTTACACATCAGCAGATACGTCAGAGTCAAAGCAGTTTCTTAGTAACATGAGAAAATACAACTCATGTTTCCAAATGACATTGTTCGCCGCAACATCAGTAGTTGAACAGCCCGCATTTCCATCGACATTCACGGTGCAAGGGCAGATTTACCATAAGGCGGGATCGTTGCTTCCGCTGCTAGATCAACCACCAAAATTTCTACAACTTTATTTTATTGGAAACGAAGAAATGGAAACTGACCAGAGGTGCGCCTACATCTCAGGAACAAGACGTCACATTGTGTTAAACTTACAAAGGATGTTTCATGAGCACAATGATCTTATTAAAACGTTTAAAACAGCAATGGAGCGTATGCCAACGGATGAATATAAAGTAGTCGTAAGAGCAGACCGAAGACCAGTAGGCGCACACGAGCAGCGCTTCAATGCTCCTCAGGTAGATGAAGTCGTGGTGGTTATATCAGGCGATGAGTTTGATCAACGGGATATCGTAATTCAACGACGAGGCGAATCATTGCAGCCCATTTCAGAAACACAACGATCTTATGATGGTCTACCGTACCCAGTGATATTCCCCCGTGGTGAAGATGGATATCATTTTAATCTGAGGCAGGTCAACCCAACAATAGGTGAAACAACCAGCAAGAAAGTTTCAGCGATGGATTTCTATGCATACAGACTAATATTTTGAGAAACTGAACAGAACCACATCTTAAACTGCAGACAATTGTTTCATCAATTCATCGTGGATATGTATACAAAAGTCGAGAGTAAGCGTCTTCTTTACATTAGGTCTAAATCAACGTAAACTGAGAGTTGAAGAATATATTCACCTAAGAGATGCTGTGGCAAATGACGGGAACGTTGAAAACCTCGGTGCCTTAGTCATACTACTAGCTACATTTGCATGCAGTCCCAGAAACATGCACGAATACACGCAAGATGCTATGACGTACGTGAGGACGTACGGGAGACCAGACTTATTTATCACCTTCGCCTGCAATCCGACTTGGACAGATATCAAGGAGATGCTTACCAATGGTCACGACTGGATTGCGAGAGTATTTAAACAGAAGCAATTGAAAATATTTGACGTTATAACGAAAGGCCATATCTTTGGAGTACCAAGATGCTGGATGTACACGATTGAATGGCAAGAGCGAGGACTGCCACACACACACACAATTTAATCTAGTTGGCGGGCAAAATTCAGCCCACACAAATCGATGACGTTATATCTGCTGAGTTGCCTGACCAAACACAAGATCCTGAACTTTTAGCAGTGGTAACCAAAAACATGATCCACGGACCATGTGGAAATCTCAATCCCAACTCTCCGTGTATGAAGGACGGAAAGTGTACCAAGAAATACCCAAGAAAACTGATTAAAGAGACACAAACCGGAAATGACGGTTATCTTCTATATAGACGACGAGCTCCATAAGATGGAAGGTTCACGGCGAAACTAAAGATACGCAGCAACACAAAAATAGAAATCGAGAATAGCTGGGTTGTGCCATTTTTGCCGCTGCTGTCAAAAATGTTTCAGGCACACATCAACGTGGAGTACTGTGACAGTGTGAAATCGATCAAATATGTGTGCAAGTATGTTAACAAAGGTAGTGAGTGATATGGCTGTTTTCGGCATAAGCAACAAGAGAAAAACGATGAAGAGATGCGGTGTCAGTTGGGAAGGTACATTAGCAGCAACGAGGCAGTTTGGCGAATCCTAGGATTTCCGATTAGCGAAAGACACCCTACTGTTGTTCAGCTCAGCGTCTATTTAGAAAATAGTCAGAGAGTTTATTTCACAACAGAGAGCGCCCCTACAGGGGTTGAACAGCCACCAAACACGACTTTAACAGCATTCTTTCAACTGTGTCAGCAGGATCCTTTCGCAAGGACCTTGTTGTATCCTGAGATACCTCGCTATTACACATGGAATGCATCGAGGAAAGTTTTCTGTAGAAGAAAGGTGGCCAGCCCGTCCCTGGACATGATACAGTCGCGAGTGATGCCTTCGGTCGAGTGTACACAGTTCACCCCAATAACGCCGAATGCTATTTCCTTAGGATACTTCTTCACTCAGTTCAAGGACCAACATCTTTCGCGGAGCTAAGCACACTAAACGGCGAAGTATGCCAGACACTTAGAGAGGCCTGTCAGAAGTTGGATTTACTGGTAGGAGACCAGCACTGGGATGACGCATTGCGAGAAGCCGAATTGATCTCCCTCCCAGAGCAAATCAGGAACCTGTTTGCTATAATATTGATTACATGCAGTCCATCAAATCCAAACACTTTATGGGGAAAATATTAGGAGGTCCTAAGTGAGGATATACTCGCCAAAGTCCGGAGAGAAAATCCGACATTAGAAATTACGTTTGGTCCGGACATTTTCAACAAGGCTTTGATTATTCTTGAGGACAAATGTGTGGCCATGATCAATAAAACACTACTGCAACTCGGCCAGCCTGCACCAGTACGAGACCGACAAGACGTACTTCACGCAGATTACATACGAGAAAAGTACTACAACGTCGAATAGCTGAGTGCATGCGTCGCGGACAAGAAGCCACTTCTAAATCAAGATCAGAAAAAAGCATACCAAATTATCATGGATCAGGTAGCGAAACAACAAGTTGGTATAATTTTTCTTGATGCTTCTGGAGGCACTGGGAAAACATTTTTAACTAATTTAATTCTGTCCGAAATCAGGGCTCAGAGAGAAGTTGCTCTTGCCATCGCCTCTTCAGGAATTGCGGCGCGACGTTAATGGAAGGAGGAAGGACAGCCCATTTCGCACTTAAGTTGCCACTTGACATCGCCAGGCAGGACAATCCTACCTGCAACATAAGCAAGGCAAGCTATCGGGCCCAGGTGCTCAAGACATGTAAATTAATCGTGTGGGATGAATGCACCATGGCTCACAAGAAAGGTTTCGAGGCACTTGACGTCACTCTGAGTGATCTGAGAGGAAACGACAACCTCATGGGAAGAGCTCTGGTACTCCTCTGTGGAGACTTTCGTCAAACTCTGCCTGTCATCCCGAAGTCAACACCGGCAGATGAGATCCACGCATGTTTAAAACATTCATTTTTGTGAAGACATATGCGAAAGATGACTTTATAGCAAAACATGAGAGTACATCTGGGGGATGACAGTGCTCAAATTTTCTCAAACAAACTACTGGAGATCGGAGAAGGTAGATTAGCAGTCGAATCTTCTGGCAAGATAAAATTGCCATCCGATTTTTGTAATCTGGTGTCGTACGTCGCAGAGATAATAGATGCAGTCTATCCGGCTGTTTTCCAAAACTATCACAATTTGAACTGGTTGCGAGAGAGGACCGTTCTTTCTGCTAAAAATGAAGACGTCCACGAAATAAACAATCAAATACCTGCCATGTAACCAGGCGTAGTCACTGAATACAAGTCTATCGATACCGTAGTAGATGCCGATGAGGTCGTCAATTTCCCACCAGAGTTCCAAAACTCACTTGATCCGGATTTATTGCCACTACATCGTCTTTTACTTAAAGTGGGATCTCCAATTAATTTACTACGGAACCTCGACCCGCCAAAACTTTGCAACTGCACAAGGCTGTGTGTAAACAAGATGCTGGGCAATGTAATTCAAGCGACTATTTCAGCAGGAAAGGGAGAGGGTGAAACAGTTTTTATCTCACGAATACCACTCATTCCGACGGATCTCCCTTTTGACTTTAAGAGATTGCAATTTCCAGTGAGACTTGCGTTCTCGATCACGATCAACAAATCACAGGGGCAGTCTATTAAGTACCGCGGAGTGGATTTGAGATCGGCATATTTCTCCCATGGACAACTTTATGTTGCTTGCTCAATTGTGGATTCAACCAAGAATTTATTTATTCTTTCTCCTGGAGGTGAAACTAAAAATGTTGTTTATAATCAAGTTTTGTGTTAAATTAATATTATAGTGAATTTGTAAAAGATTTTACTTTATAATTTGTATACTGTACTTATACTTTTAAAAACCTGTAAATAAAATTACTTTGATTTTACACTATAGATAGAATTCATTCCTTTTCCTGTCTAATAGAAGATTGGGATAAATAAATACCCGGGTATCGCCGGGTAATCAGCTAGTTGCATATACACTGCCGGACAATTGCTAAGGACGGATGTCAATAGCAACGATAGCAACCTTTTGGAAGGCAGGAAAATGTGGAAATTAGCATAAGTGCGGGATACAGTAAGACGTGTTGTGCGTATGCAAATTTTGGATTCCCGAACTTGTTCGTGACGTCATAGCGCTGATAAGAGATATAAAGGACTTGACGCGTATTGACCGTTGTTGTTCAAATGCAAAGTTGAAAGGGAAAGAATCAATTGACGAACCCGCAATTTTCAGTATGTCTTCCCGACGTCACCAAGATGATTTTACGCGTGGCCGTATTATTGGCAAGATTGAAGAAGGGCGAAAAATAACAGATGTTGCCAGGGAGTTCGACGTCAGCCACAGTGTTGTTTCAAGGCATTGGAAATCATTTCAAACAAATGGAGAGTGTAGCAAACGTCACGGGGGAGGTCGTGTTCGCAGTACGACACCTCCAGAAGATCGGTACATGGTGCTATCAACAAAAAGACACCGGCGCAGCACAGCTAGTAAGGTAGCAAATCAGTTTATGGCTGCTACTGGCAAGCGGATCTCCCGAAAAACTGTCGCCAGACATTTGCATGAAGGAGGACTATACGCCCGCCGTCCTGTTGTGTGCATCCTAATGTCCAGACGTCACCGTACCGCCCGTTTGCAATGGTGCCATCAACATCGCAATTGGACTGATAACGACTGGTCTGCTGTCCTCTTCTCAGATGAGAGTAGATACAGTCTATCGTCTGATTGTCGACGACAACTGATCTGGCGTGATAGTGGTACTGCATATTGTCCAACAAACATACAGGAAAGGGACCGATATCCGACATGTAGTGTCATGGTATGGGCTGGCATCATGATCAATGGCCGTACGTCCCTCTATGTGCTTCCAACTGGGACTATGACTGGCCAACGATACATTCATGATGTTCTGCTATCTCATGTTCGCATGTTCGGTGGTGCTCTCGGTGATAGATTCATATTCATGGACGACAACGCAACATGTCATCGAACAGTCGCTGTCCAGGAGTGTCTTGAGAGCGAGGATATTCAACGCCTCGTATGGCCAGCACGTTCTCCAGATCTGAATCCTATTGCAAATGTGTGGGATGCTTTGGGGAGGAGTCTTGCTGGTCGCCAATGCCCTCCAATAAACAGGGACACCCTCATCCGTGCACTGACAGAGGAATGGGATAAATTACCCCAACAGCTGCTTGATAATGTTGCGCAAAGCATGACACAACGTGTGGAATCTTGCATCGCCCTCCATGGTGGCCATATCCCGTATTGACATCTTACGCCGGAACGCCTGCGGACGGTAATAGCATTT
Organism: Macrothele yani; assembly: GCA_039090855.1. Lineage (NCBI taxonomy): Eukaryota > Metazoa > Arthropoda > Arachnida > Araneae > Macrothelidae > Macrothele > Macrothele yani. The sequence continues at coordinate 132,303,845 of CM077010.1, read as the reverse complement.
TTTTCACGTTTACGTATTCTGCACAAAATGGCCTGTTTGTCCCTTGAACACGTTCCAAGGCCTTCTGGATTTCAGAGCACAATAAATTGTCTTTCTTGTAATGGCCTGGCATTCTGACATTATTTTATTTCACTTGGCATCCAACCACACTTACTTTTTTATGCGCTATATAGTCGTTTATGATCCGTCCTTAGCAATTGTCCAGCAGTGTATAACCTACGGTTTTTCTCTCTATTTGTTTTATTTTAACTCTCGAAGAAGTTTGTCCCCCCCTGAAATTATCGGGTTCCGTCGCCCATGCATACAGGGGGATTCGCTCGGAACTGAACACTTATTTTTTTAATTAACTTACAATTGCAAAGACACGTTTGAATGAAATTAATATAAAACATACTTTGTTTCATAACAAAAGGAATGTCTCATAGAAAATGCTGGAAGTACCCACCGCCGGCGTACAGGCACATATTCATCCGACGCTCCATATTGGCGAATGTGCGATGTAGCGCAGCGACGTCGATGGAAGCAATTTCACGAGTGATGTTGTCTGTCTGTTCCTCAATCGACCTTGGCTTCTTGGCATAAAATGTGCTTTTTAAAAGACCCTAGAGAAAGAAATCTGGGGATGTCAGGTCCGAAGACCTAGTCGGCCACAGGTCTTCGGAGATAATCCTCTTCTGGAAAAAGCTGCGAAATTCTGCCGTGGTCTTATTGGAGATATGGCACGTTGCACCGTCCTGTTGAAACTAACCATTTGCAAGTTCTTGATCATCTAGCTGGTTCATAGGCTCATTAAATATTTTCAAATATCGGTCGGTATTCACAGTGTCTTTAAAAAGATTGGTCCTGCGTCGGGATACTGCACACCAGACACCGGTTTTCAGTGGATACAATGGCTCTTCACGAATGGCGTGGGGATAATCACTGGCCCACACCAGTGTATTTTGTGAGTTCGCATAGCCAGAAAAATGGAACCATTTCTCGTCAGGAAAACCATGTTATGTCCAACAAGGTAGGGTTTTCGGCGAATAAATTTGGCAAACCATTAACAATAGGCCAATCGCTTTGCGAAATCTGGTGGCTATACCTCGTTCACAGACGTGATGCGCTATGGCTTAATCTTCGTCTTTTTGGCTGCTCTTTGATATGTCGAATACGATCGTCCAGTCTCTTGGAATAGCCGCCGAATAGATTTTCGTGGGGGTGTCAATAATCGCTGCTTCACATCATCTATTGTGTCCTCCGCCATCGAGAAGTTTATTACATTACGGGAGAATTTTTATATTATTCCATTTTCCCGTAACGTCTTCAAAATTTCAAAAATTCTCGAAATCTTTAATTTTAAAGTGATTCATCTACCCATAAACAAAATGAACTGTTTAGGATCAAAAGGACTATGTTGAAGATAAAAACTCGTGGGGAATTTGTCAAATTCTATTTGAATGTGGCGCTTTGCCTATAGGACATACCCGTAGAGATTTGCGTTTTCGATTGAAGGAGCATAACACCTATATTCGGAACTGTGACCTAAAGAAGTCATCCATGGCTAAACACTGTTACGAAAAGGACCATAATTTTTTCCTTGAAGAAGCAAGACTAATTGACTAGCCAGACTCAACCACCAAACTTGATATTTTGAAAGCTTTCCATATACACTGTTGGCCACCCAAAATGCAACACTAAGAAGGGAGCATAAGATTGGCCTGAAATTCGCAGCATGCGTCACCCGCAAAAGGGCATGCAAACGATTAGCATTGCAGGGCATATGCAAATGATGTTGCCCTGGCACGCCAGCGAGAAGCACTATAAGAAGGGTGCACAGAAGGCGGGGTGTAAATAGTGGAAGTGTGTTGTGCTGCCGGACCTGTGCGTGGGAATCTTCCTGATGCCTTGTTGCAGATTACGGCAGTCATTCCAGCACGTTTCGGAGTTCGACAAAGGACGAACAGGGGATTATCGCGACAGCGGTTGATCGTACCGAGATGCCGGCGCCCGTGTGGGACGACATCCACCCACAGTGAGGCGAGTATGGATTCGGTGGGTGCAGGAGGGACGGACGGACCGACGTGAGCGATTGCCGCAGCCGCGGCACGCCACCAAACGAGAGGACCGGCATGATGTGCGGCGGGCATTGACGGCTCGCACCGCGACATAACGAACGTTAACGCAGAAATGTGGGTGTGTTGCGCAACAACCTGTGTCAGCGCGTACCGTTCGATGTCGTCTGCAGGAGCGGGAACTTGTCGCACGGCGCCCATTGCTCCGATTACCATTGATGTTATACCACCGGCGAGTGCGGCGGCAGTAGGCTGTTGAACGCCGCAGCTGGCCGACGGAATGTCACGACATTGTCTTCTCCGACGAATCCCGCTTCTTCCTGCAGCACCACGATGGTCAGATCCGCGTGTGGCGCCACCGCTGCGAGAGACTGCATGACGCCTGAATTATGCATCGCCATACCGGTCCGTTGCCTGGTGTTATGGTTCGGGGCGCAATTGGATATGACACCCGCACCCCTCTGCTACGCATCGCCGGTACACTCAACAGCCGCCGCTGCATCTCCGACGTTTTGGAGCCTGTAGTCCTCCCTTACCTGCAGGACCTGCCAGCGGCCACGTTTCAACAGGACAATGCTGGCCCGCACGAGGCATGCATCGTGCAACAATTGTTCACGGCCCACCAGGTGTTATTGCTGCCGTGGCTCGCCTATTCTCCCGATATGTCGCCCATCGTACACGCCTGGTCACTGATCGGCAAGAAAGTGGCCCGGCAAGCACCACCCGCGGCTACGCCTGAGGAACTGTGGCAACGTGTGGAAGCTGCCTGTAACGACATACCCCAAGCCCACAAACAAAGCCTCTTTTTTTCGACGCCGCGGCGTGTAGCGGCCGTGATTGCCAGCCATGGGGACCACACGAACTACTGACCTCTCCGTGTTCCGCAAGTCGCACTGGCATGTAAGCTCAATCATTCCATCTTTGTATCTGTTGTTATGTGTCCAGTAAATCTGGCTTTGCTATCTCGTGTCCTTCTTGGTGTTGCATTTTGGGTGGCGAGCAGTGTATATAAGAATTCTTCGCAACTTATTAGTGACATGGCATCCATACCATTTATAAAAAGCGCAAGGTGGTGGAACGCTATTATGAATGGTGCGGGCCAACACCTTGGTAATAACTCAACGGTAATTAGAATTCTAGTGACGGTAGTAATGTGTCACAAATAACAGTCCACCAAACTCTGCTGAAAATGGGCAGGATATCCAAAGGCCGCTCAAAGTGCCCATGCTAGCCTCGTTTCACCGTCGAAAGGACCTATAATGGCAAGCGAGAATCAAAATTGGACCTTGAATGACTGTAAGAAGGTCGTCTCGTTCGAAGAATTTCGCTTCCTGTTGCACCACGTTGACGGCTGAATATCAGTGCGTCCTTTACTTGGTGAAAACCCACCGTGTTGCAGAGTGGGACGAAAACAAGCTGACGGTGGAAGTGTAATGCTTTGGGCAATGCTCTTCTGGGAAGGTCCAGTCATCCCGATGAAGGAAAACATGACGTACACCACTACCTAAGCAACATTGCAGACGATTTACAGGCTTTCATGGCAACGGTATTCCCTTGTAATAGTGCCTTCTTTCAGAACGCTAATGCGGCGTGACACACTGCCAGGATTGTTCGACAATGGCTTGCAAAACATGTGACGTACTACAGAGGTAAAGCACGTGTCAAGACGACAAATATGCAGCGATATATTCCGTCCGTGTAGCTTAGTTGTGAGAGCAACCTACTCCTGAGTGAGGGAGCACGGAATCGGTATTCATCACGACGGGAAAACGTGTGTTTCACAAACATGAAGAAGACTTCCAGGTACTTTCCTGGTCCCCAGACTGCCCAGACTTCAGTGCAATCGAGGATCTGTGGTTTGCGTTAGAACAGCCAATGCGATCTGCCGTGGTTCTATCAGGTAACTTAAAAGAGTTAAAGGAAGTGCTAGTAACGTGTTGGTACCAGTTATCACAAGACACCTTTCGAGATCTTGTAGAGTTGAAACCTCGCCGGGTAAAAGTTGTTTTCGTGACACGTTCCCTAACGACATCATACGGGGGTCATAACAAAACTTTTGCCCACTGTCCATTTCTGAGAAAAGTGTGAAGTGACGGAGAAAACTTACCTTATTGCCATTCAATGTACTCCCCTCTGCTGCTAATGGCAGTTTGCCAGCGGTGAAGTAGGTCCTGGATGCCCCGTAGTACGCCATCTTTGTTCAGCTGTCGCCACGTCCAATGACAATTCGCCCAGCGATTCGTAGCGGATGCCACGGAGCCGATTGTTTAGCTTTGGGAAAAGATCAAAGTCGGGTAGATTGATATCAGGGATGTTAGGTGGATGGGATAAAGTTTCCTAGCCATATTTCGACAGAAGTCCCCGTACCGACGCTGCATCATGACACGGTGCGTTGTCATGCAGCAGGATCGCTCCTACTTCCAACAAATTGAGGGGACTTTGACGAATTTTCGGTCTCAACTTTGTCCTCAGAAAGAAACTGTGCTTCAGTCAAGAGTTACCGTCCCCACAAACTTCTTGCGAGGCAGTGTCGATCTGTATCGGAGTTTTCCCCTTCAGAGTTTTTATTTTCCCTTACGAGCGCTGGTCTAACGCAGTGACTCGACGTGAGGAGCGGCACGCTTCCATTTCCAAACCCACCCACGTTCACAAACCAAATGATAGCGCGTCGTTTTGACACCACTGCGTTGCTGAGAGTCTAACCTTGATATGCCGGAATCATTTTCCCGATTGCATCATCCGCTTCCGTTTTAGGTTAACGTGTGCAGAACTTTTGTTGTGACCCTCGTATTAGGCAAGTTGTTTTAATGGTCATAATGTTTTGTCTCTTCGGTGTATAATCAACACCCCTCAGCAGTGTTGTAAAGTTTAAAATTCCGTTGCACCGTGTCAAAGATTTCACTTTTACTTCTTATACAAAATACTGGGGATTTAACGACCACCATGAGCAACTCGATGGGCTATAAGCAGTTTTCCGTCCATAATTTAAAGCCAATAGTTCCATGGAAGGTAGAGAGTCAGTACTTTGAGGCAAGCACAACAACCATGCCTAATGGGGATTCGAACCCATCTAGGACGAATGGTCAGAATCCGGCACATAGAAACACTGAGCCAAAGCAGAGACTAAGGCATTTAGGACCACCTAAATCATGGCGTGATGGAATAGTGTAAGACTATAAAGTGAGAGCATTATTTTTGTTATGTGAATTGCGTGTGCATATCAGGAATAACCACGTGTTTTAGTCGCTCTTTTACTGACTAAATCCAGCAACAAATTTAGATTAAATAAACTGCTTTTACATCATTAATTCATACACTCGACTTGGATGTGCGGAGGGCAACTATAATTCCCTGAGTTCGATTCCCTTTGGCGGCCGATGATAATTTTTCCGTGACTCACTTATTAACGTGGAAAGAGCGATGAACTTCTGTTTGGTGCTTTTACATAGTTAAAATGTAATTACATTCAATTATTTTGAAAAGTGGTACGCTTAAAATTAGTAAGGTATTAATTTTTACATAAAAGCTAGTTTTTAAGGCATATTCTTATATACGAGTAAAAATCTCTTATAAAGTGCATAGGTAAAAATGTATTCTTGGTATACCCTGAAGAGCAATTGAATTAGAGATACCTGTCTAGTAACGTGTCGCACCACCTTTCGCCCTGATGACGGCGGCGATTCGACAAGACACCGGAAGCGTTGGGAAGCCAAACGGATCCACGACCCCTTAATAAGCTCTCACAGTTCACGAAGATTTGATGGAGGGGGGTCAGAGCTTCGAACATCTCTCTCGAAGGCATCCCAGATGTGCTCGATGGGATTGAGGTCAGAGGACCTAGCTGGCTAAGTAAGAGAGGTCACGTCGGTGGAGTGTTCATCCACCCATTCGGATACTATTCTGGAGCGATGGCACGGTGCATTGTCTTGGTGCAGGATGAGGTCCCCAGGGAGCAAATGGTCGTTCAGGATATCCCGGTAACGTTGACATCTGAGGTACGATGTCACACGTACCAGTGGTCTCATTTCAGTCCACGTAAACAGTTCCCAGACGAGAATGTCACCCCCACCAGCTTGAAGAGTACCCTGCTGCCAAGAAGGATCAATCGCTTCATGTGGTTTGCTCCGTACTCGTATCCTGCTATCCGCATGTACCAACGTGATCCTAGACTCCTCAGTCCAGGAAACATTTTTCCACATCTCTAGGGTCCAGTGGAGATGTTCCTGCGTCCATGCTAATCTTTGCACCCTGTGATGTGCGGTCAACAGCGGTACCCTCGTGGGACGATGGCTTCTGTACCCCATAGCGAGGAGATGGTTCTGGATGGTGTGGCTGCTTACACGTTTTTGTGCACCAGCGTTAAATTGCCGAGTGATTTCTTGCACTATGGCCCGTCTATCCGCTGTTACAATGCGGGCTAGCTGACGATGACCCCGCTCATCCACACGCTGTTGTCCGCTGCAGTTGGCCCTTGCAGGGATGGTTTTACCGGATTCGATGTACTCACGGTGCATCCGTGACATAGTGGCTCGTGAAATTCCCAGTGCCTGCACAACTGCCGAGATGGAGTGACCCATTCGTCGGGCCCCGACAATTTGCCCAAGATCAAATGCGCTTAGATCATTCGTCTTATCCATACTGCGTCCGACTCTTACTGATTCCCGTCGCATCACTCCTTATATTGTCGGATCGCTGCATACGTCATGTCGTTTCCGTTTACAGGGCCGCCGACAGCGCCACATTTGCATAACGCCAGCTGTCTCTAATTCAATTGCTCTTCAGTGTATTTTCTAAAAACAATAATCTAATTTGACTGTGAGTGCTCTTGGAGAAAAAATATCTCAAATCTTCAGCACTGATTTCAGAAGAAGTCATAACTATTATAAGTATTTCACTGTTGAAAATTTTGCAGATTTTTTTAGTGTGTGTGTGTGCGTGTGTGTGATAGGCATTTTGGACAATTTTCAAGTTAAGTTTCATACTAATTTAAAAGCAACGTGATTTGCCTTAGGAGGCAGATCCCTTTATGGTGGAAAATTATTTTCTCATGTTTTAGTTTTGTAAGATTCTCTAACTCTGGCTCAGAAATAATCATTATAATAATGGAATTATGATGTTCATTCCCATATGGAATTCCTGGGTTCGAGCCATTTTGGTGTTCTCATAATAAGTATGTCAAGGTACCGCACTGAAGTTGATGGACCAGGGATTCATTTTTGCATTAGGGTGTGGGAATGAGAGACGCGCTCTTACAGGCAATTTATTAGGTGTAGAAATAAGTTTTAAAGCGTTTTTTTGTATGACGTATACCGCTAATTTTCATATCCGACATTCCTCTGTGTTGTTGTCATGTGACCGGAACTGGTCCAGAGTATAAAATGTGACACAGAAGTTTGACCAGCAGTCAAACGCACTTGCACATCGGTAGGTGAAAGATGGCAGCGATACTGTATTTATTTGCATTGCATTTGTTACGAATTTAATCAAGGAAAAAGGGATGCAAAAACATATGCGTCGATCTGTTCTGTTCTGGGGAGAATATTGTATCGAAAAGCATGTGTGAGTTTTGGTTTAGGTGGTTTAAAGCAGGTGATTTTGATGTTAGCGATCGAGAACGTAGCTGACCCCAGCAGAAGGTTGCACATGAGGGACTGCAAGCATTGCTGGATGAAGATTCGTCTCAAACGCAAAAAGAACTAGATGAACAACTGAGGGTAACTCAACAAACTACACTGGCGGAACGTGAAAAAAGAACACCAAGAAGGAGACGTCTGATACCAACGAAATTTATACAGCATAATTACGGAATACAGAGGATAACGTGATCAAAACATTATGGCAAAATGCAGCTGTATTTGCTGGTAAACTGAAAAATAACATTTCCATGGAACATGGTTAGTACGAGGTTGAACCGCCATGAACTGCATCACACTGTGCAATTCTGGCATGGAGTCTGTCGTACAGATGTTGGATGTAACTTTGGGGTATTGAATTCCAAGCTTCCTCAACCTGGACGCGTAAATCGGGGAAGGTCGTGGCTGGCCGTGGAGACCGGATAAGTCGTTGTCCTATAAAATCCCACACGTGCTCAATGGGGAACAAATCTGGTGAACGTGCAGGCCATGGAAGTTGTCTCACACCCTGAAGTGCATGTTGTGTTGCACGTGCCGTGTGTGGGCGTGCGTTATCTTGCTGGAACGCAGCACGATGGACCGACCTTACAAATGGCACAACAACGGGCTGAATGATGTTGTTAATGTAGGAGGTGCTGTTTAACGTACCCAGTACAAACACTAGTTGTGTACGGGAGTGATAGTTGATCGCTCCCCACACCAGGAGACCAGGTGTAGGCCCTGTGTGTCGCTGGGGGATGCAAGAAGGGTGGAGACGCTCCCCTGTGCGTCTGCGAACACGCATACGGCCATCGTGGGCTCCCAAGCAGAATCTGCTTTCATCGCTGAACACGACAGATCGCCATTGCTTTCTCCAGTGCAGACGTTGGCGACACCACTGCAGCCGTTCCTGACGGTAGGCTGGAGTCAGAGGTACACATGCCAGAGGCACACGTGCACCTAGTCCTGCATCCAGTAGAATGTTGCGGATTGTTCGCGCAGTCACCTCAGGTGCAACGGCAGCTCGGATTTGCGTCGCAGTGGATGTTCTGCTTGACAACGCCGCTCTTCTTATGCGTCGATCGGTCCGCTCATCAGTCCGTCTGTGACTTCCGGTTCCACGTCTTCTCGTGTGGAAATGTTCCTCGGACCATCTACGCCACCGTCGTACCACCACCGATACTTCCTGTCCAATTCGCTCCGCAATACGACGATACGACCACCCGGCCTCGCGGAGTTTGACTAGACGACCTCTCTCAAAGTCCGATAAATGCTGAAATCGTACACGTCTTTCATGTCCAGGCATTGCAGCCTCTTCAGGTTCTTCGTAAGTGTCCGTAGGCCGACGACTGATTACATTCACTTTGCCGTACTCCTTAAATACCACCGACGATAATTTGCATATTATGCCGTGCTGTGGCGTAAGCGCTCACCGGTTGATCTCGAAATTAACATCACGCCTACGTAAACTCTACCCCATTAACATATTTAAATTTCGCGATCGTCAGTCAATTCCATCTTGGTGTTCTTTTTTCACTTTCCGGCAGTGTATTTCCAATCATTTACGCGCTATGGGAAAGATTCAGAATTAAGGAAAATCTGTGCTACATGACCTGAGTTAGAGGAACAAGGATGAGCGTGTCATGAAGTGTTTGAATCTGTTGAATAAACAACACAGAAAGTCTTTCCTGTGGAACATTGTTACGGGTGATGAAAAGTGGATATGGTACGACAATCCCAAATGCAAAAAAAAAAAAAAACAAACAAAAAAAACACTGGGTAGACCCCGGTGAAGCAACGACTTCTGCGCCGGAACGCAATATTCACTTCAAGAAAGATCTGCTGTGCATCTGGTGGGATATGAGGGATGTGCTCTATTATTAACTATTGGAACAGGGTCAAACTATTACTACTGATCACTACAAGCAACAAGTACTGCGTTTAAAGCAGGAAATCTGTCGGAAACATACATTCACAGGCAAAGGATTGCGTCCCGTGAAATTACTGCATGACAACGCTAGGCTACATGTTGCGAAATCGGTCAAGAAAACGTTATTGACGTTTGGCTGGGAAGTTTTGGAGCACGCGGTGTATAGTCCCGACATAGCCCCTTCAGACTATCATTTGTTTCGATCGATGCAACATGGTTTGTCTGCTGTACGGTTTCAGACATATGACGAAGTGCAAAAATGGTTTGATGACTTCATCGCGTCACACGACGAAGTATTCTTCATGTCTGGAATCCGTCAGCTGCCCGACCGATGGCGGAAGGTGATAAATAATGACGGAGCATATTTTGATTCGTAAAAGTATTGTTGTTTTCTCTCAAATTACATGTTGCATTGTGTTAAAACGCTTTAAAACTTATTCGTACACCTAATACATACACCCAGCCAAAGTAGTAAGGGATCAACTCCGCAACACGATTAGTAGGTGAGGGAAGAAATTTCTTTCGTCAGGACAAACACATGAAATTTTTTTAGGCAGATGGTGTTTAAACTGTAGAGAAGCGAGTCTTCCTTTGAAGTCAAAGACGAACGGAACGTTTGTGGAAGATTTCAGGACTTTGCGTCGACGGTGCCGTAAGCCGTTTGTAGTAACTGTGGTAGTGGTCGAGCTGATAAAACCACGGTAAGGGATCCAAGTCAGAAAAACGGGAGAATACTGGGATATGCGAGTTTCTCATTCATTTAATTCCCAAGCCACGTAATAAAACATAAAAGAACTAAACCACTTCATTGTTTCTATTACAAAAGAAAGTCTGGACTCAAGTGTATGATTCTGTGCATCGAAGCAGATCAGTTTTCTCAGAGGCGTCACACAATGAAGAGGAACTGACAGCATCTAGTCTACTGTTAATCCAACCGAAAATAAAATGTGATGATTTTCACTGGATTGTAAATACATCCCCCCTCCCCCCGCACAAAACCCTAAGCACCCAGAAGGAATTATTCACTCGAGATGAAAATTCATATGTGCACTGTACGTGTATAGGAAAAGATTGCAATTCCAAAGTAGTTGGGCTATTTATTCGGATAAAACAGATACACGAGTGAAACAAAGCAGTACTTTTGGCGGCACCACTGTGTCCGGTACAAGCGGTTACCCGGCGCGGCATTGACGCATACATTTCACGGATACTGTCTGAGGTATAGCATGCCAGATGGTGTCCAAATTGCGGTCCAGTTTGCCGATATGTAGTTGTCGACTCATCATGTCCCAATCATGTTCGATCGCTGAGAGGTTGGGCGATGGCCATGGAAGAGTGTCCACGTTAGAAGCCTGTGAGAACCGTGCCGTGTGTGGCCTGGCATTATACTGTTGAAAAATTTGTTCGATGAAGCTTCGACAGGAATGGCAATACAACAGGTCGTAGAATATCACCGACGTCCCGTTCAGTAATGTGGTTAGTTCGGAGGACTACCAAGGGTGTTCGGCTATCGTGGGAAATTTCTTCTCAGAAAGTCATTCCCCTTGTGTTTCACGGTAAACACAGTATCCGTGCTCCGGCCGGCTCTTCTCCAGACAGGTATGCGCTGGTCATCGGCGCAAAGTGCAAACCGTGACTCATTACTGAAGACAACACAACGCCACTGGGTACTATCCCATGTTGATTGGATCCGACACCACTGAAGCCGGTGCTGGAGATGCTTGCTGCTCAGTGGTTGACCTACTCAAATGAATGCAGTTCCCGTTCCACAAGTCGTATGCATGGCAACTGTCCGGATGGTCAATTCCGTACCTGTAAACGACGCAACATGGCAACGAATTCGGTTCTGTTCGTCCGGCTTTCGCAATCGCTCCATTCTCGCGTTCTGTCGTTGCCCTCGGCCGTCCACTGCTGACTGTGCTGCTGGGTTGTACTCACCTCAGCACATCGTCCGATTGCCGCGTTGCCTCGCCCATATTGTCTGGCGATATGGCGACTTGAACAACCGGCCTCTCTCAGCCCAATCATACGTCCTCAATCACACTCGCTCGACTGCTCGTTTTGTGCACGGATCCGACGTCGAGGCATCCTCACAGTCCATGGAGGTTAATGCAACACAATCCACTGTCACAATTGTCCATGCGTGCGAGCTTTGCTCTTGATATACCCTCCTTGATGCACGGTTGCCATGCGCTGTGGCGGGCCACTATGTAGTCATTGTTCGTTTTTTTAATTACTTGCATATTCGGCTCTGGGGTACTTTCGTGCGGAGTTTCATCGGGATCGAACGACTTTCTCGGGGTGCTTTGTAAAGTGATTGTAGAAAATATGCATGGAGCAACACTAGTACATTTGTTTTTGCTTTAGTCATTCCCTATATTTAAGTTATATTCACTGACCACAAGTCCGATAAAAGTATAAACCGATTTCAGGGACACAATTGTTCAGAAAACACGACTAAAATTTTAAATATTGTTTCAAGCAATGGGAGCAAAAATTTTAATTATTGTTTCAATCACTAACATCAGGAATGTACCTTTAGAGTTATTCACTTGATATGCAGGACACATATCACAAGGCACAACTTAACAATGAATTCAGAAAGCTGAATAAATTGGAATTCGCGATCCCATTTTTTGAGACGTTAAATAGCGCACATTGTTTAACACTTGTCTCCACACTTGTGAAGTACTTACTATGGATCACGATGTGATTTTGCTACTCCTTTTGTTACAAAAGACTGTCTTCTTCAACTTTTTCCATGCCTTTCAGCTAAAGTAAAACAGAAAAATAATAAAGGTTCCTTGGGAAGCGTTCGGATGTCCAACACATAAATAGCAGAAAGAAATCAGAAAGAAATACGGGAGAACGCCATATAATACAAATTTTGAAGATGACAATCCGATTTTCGGCGTAAATGTGACAAGGATGGTACCATCCTTGTCACATTTACGCCAAAAATCGGATTGTCATCTTCAAAACATAAATACCACTTATCAATATTTCAGATACACATAAAAACGCCATTGGAAGGACAATACTTCCGAAATACGACGTAAGGGTGCATCATTAGTTTTACTCATACGGGTTACAAAAGTAGAAACTTATCGAAATTCGGTTCTCTATATGTTTAAGAAACACATATTTTACGCAAAGGTGTCATAACTCTTTGGTGATTTTTTAAGGAATGAGAAATTTTCTTCCATGACACAAATACAACCTGAAAAACATGATTTTTTATGGTTTTTCATGGTACAAACTTCACCTTATGTTCACATACTTGTCACACTTTGCACTGGTTGGGATGTGATTTGGCTTCGACAAGCAGACTCCTTTCTTATCCGCAATTTCTTCTTCAGTATTTTCTTGGACTTTTCACTTAAAGCGAAACTGAAGAAGATGAAGACTCCTTGCAAAGTGTTGAGAATAACGTAGATATAAAAAAGCACTGGTTGATCAGCTGCTGCTGCAATGATTCCAAATATCCACGCTACGCCCATTATGACAGCTAGTCGGAGGAAGAGGAAAAACTGCTTCCAGAACGTGGCCATATTTTCCGACGTCTTCATGGAAGCTTTGGCGATCATGACGAAACTGGTGGTGAAGAAAATCACATTAAGGCCCATTAGAATAGCCAAAGGTAAAGCCATGTACATGAACAATGCTCCTCTCTTGGCAATCCAACAGTTAGCTGTATCTACTTGGAGATGTATAAATTTCTCTGGATCCCCATATTTAGTTACGACGATGGAAAACAGAATTATCAGAAATGGAGAAAACCACGCATACAGGGAATACAAAGCGAACCGTTTCCACAGCATGCTTGAGCTGAGTCTTAGTTTAGAAGTGGCCATTTTCAAAGATCTCCAAACATCGAAGGAGAGCACATTCATCCAAAAAAATGCTGCCAAAAAGAAGTACATTATGGCCAGTACAAGACTCCTACACTGGTCTTCGTTAGGTCTCATGCTTCTAAATAAGAAGCAGGTATACGCGATCAGTAGGGCTACACACAGAGAAAATAAGCAGTATCCAGGTAAATTCCGGAGAGACTCTATAGCGGTGAAAAAGATCATGTAAAGAATAAGGAACAGCATAGACACAGATAGACCTAAAATAGTTATGATTTCAAAGCCGTATGAGAACTTCTCCTCTCTCGGAAAGAATGAGGGACATATTATCAGGTCACCACTTTCGTGTATTAGATAATTGGAGTAATCAAAAACTCTTTTATATATAGGAACTGACACAGTCTTGTTGGGAAAAAGTAGGTAATGTTCCTTTTCTATTTGCACATGACCCCCGCTGCAGTTTAAGAATTCATCGCTTAAATGGGAGACATCTGGATTATTTTTACTATCGTTTTTGAGAGGTTCGTCACATATGACAGCCACACCGTCTGCCTTCATATAAAACTCGTCTTTGTCAAAAGTCCTCATAATACGTGGTATATAAATGCTTCCGTTTGATAGTAGTTCGAAAGAACCAGGCTGAATATCAATACGACTGCAGTTGAAAAACTCTTCACTGCTGTTGTGAAACGTGTAGTTTGACAATATCCTTGCCGCTTGAATGAACTTAATACGCCATCTTCGACTGAGCACAGCATTTTTTCGGTTCCCTTGAGCATCCTTTTCCTGCTCCAGCTCTTTATTCCAGCATTCTTCGCATGACGTGTTAGGAATAGATGCAGAAGTTATGCTCGTAGATTCGTTTTCTCGAGGATATTCTGTTGGTACAACGTTGTGTACAGTTCGCCTAACCCTCATGCTAATAACTTGGCGCCCTGATACGCAGTTTGAATGCAATTCTGAACATATAAGCAAAACATAAACTAGAGTTCTTGCACTCATTTTGTTATTGATTTCTATTTTTTCTTCTTTATTTTATTTTGCCTGAAGTTCTAATAATTCTCAGTTTGTTTTTAGTAGTATTAAATTTCTGAAAGCTTTTGTGAGCTCGCAAAACTGCAGCTCTTCTGGATGGATTGTTTCGCTGAAGTTTCTTTTACGTTCTTTGTCGTACATGGTAAACTTCATTCTCAGCCAAACAAGGACAAAAATGTTTGGTTGTTACAGCTATTCCCGAAACTGGAATAAGAACAATACTCCTGGTAAGTCCATTTCAAGCTACTTCTTGCGGGAACCTGTAAAGAAAATGAAAGAAAAGATGAAATCCTGATTGTAAACCCAAAACTCATGTATCACACAACATCGTAATATAAATTTTCAATTATTATTTCAGGCAACAGCTGTGCCCGAGAAGAAAATAGTGCAATTGTTGTCAAAGCATCATCAAAAATTCCCGAATAATAGACAGGATCTTGAGAAACTTTGGGATTTAATGTGGATACAATCGTTTCTAAAATTTTATCAGAAAGCTTTTCACAATGCACTTGAGCTGGAAGAATAACAAGACGACGTTATTATCGGTATTCCATCAGAATGTTTCGTATCATGTTCTATCAGCAGGATTCTTATGTACTGTTTTTTTCTATTTCTTCTTGTGCTGCTGTTTGTGGGTTTAACCACCCCTGTGAGCCACACGATGGTCACTCAGTCACCCCTCTCTAACTTAGGGCCACTGGTTCCAGGGAAGGAAGAGAGCCAGTGCCTTAAGACAAGCACAGCATCCATGCCTCGCCGGGATCCGAATCCGGACCTATCTCGGAAGAATGGTCAGAAGCCAAGCTTAGACTACTGCTCCACCAGGGCGGAAAGAATTGGTTTTCGACAGTTGGCATAGGTTTCTGACTAGTCCGAACTGGGCCCTGGTTAGAGTACCAAATGGGACATGGGGGATCTTGTCCTTAGACAATGGCACTTCTCCATCTCTGGAACTAGTGGCCGCGAATTAAGAACGGGAGACTACTATATCCATAAGAGGTATTCATATTGCTCGTTAAACCCTGAAACGAAAAAAAGGAAAAAAGAAAGAGAAAAGTGCGCTCGCTCGATCCGAATAGGAATAATGCACTCTTCGTCCATGTTACATAAGATAACGTTCACGCTGCAACTTAAAGTTATCGTATATTCGGTTATTTAGTGTTATCTATATTTTTTGTAACGCTTATTCAATGTGCACATTGACAGTATAACGAGTTGGCGATTTTGTAAACTGTCTCCCTTGCATCAAAAATGAATATAAAATCCCTTGGATATTTCCAGTATCTTACGAAATAATTGTGTTGTGGAGGTGCGAAATACTGACATTGAGTTAAGTTGGGTACCGCAATTTTCTCACGGTGGCATCACACACAGTGCTACAAGCGACAATCAAGTAAGCAGAACAGTGACGGGCGTCAACAGTCTTTTGGAAGACGACAATCAAAAAAGCAGAACAGTGACGATCGTACACAGTCTTTTGGAAGACGACAATCAAAAAAGCAGAACAGTGACGATCGTGCACAGTCTTTTGGAAGACGACAATCAAATAAGCAGAATAGTGACGATCGTCAACAGTCTTTTGGAAGACGACAATCAAATAAGCAGAGCAGTGACGATCGTCAACAGTTTCTTAGAAGACGACAATCAAATAAGCAGAACAGTGACGATCGTCAACAGTCTTTTGAAAGACGACAATCAAATAAGCAGAACAGTGACGATCGTCAACAGTCTTTTGGAAGACGACAATCAAAAAAGCAGAACAGTGACGATCGTCAACAGTCTTTTGGAAGACGACAATCAAATAAGCAGAACAGTGACGATCGTCAACAGTCTTTTGGAAGACGACAATCAAATAAGCAGAACAGTGACGATCGTCAACAGTCTTTTGGAAGACGACAATCAAATAAGCAGAACAGTGACGAATGTCAACAGTCTCTTGGAAGACGACAATCAAATAAGCAGAACAGTGACGATCGTCAACAGTCTTTTCGAAGACGACAATCATAAGACATTTCACATGTGTGTGTAGCACACAGCAAACAAATGACCTTCAAAATGCTGTCGATCGGCACACACCCTTCTTCTAACGACTCTGCTACCTTTTTTAGAAGTGCTGGTGGAAGGGTGAGTCAAATTTCCAACACTTAAACCACATGCAGACACAATTCGGACAGCCAGAACGCAGAAAACCGAGAGACCCTTACAAGGAAAAATACTGAACACAACATATGTATTTTACTTTTATTTCAGCTTTACAAAATTTTGAATTACAACAAGCTGCTTCTACGCCCAAGTGGACAGTGTTGCTGCCTTCTGCCTGCTCATCAGAGAGCAGCACCTGGGCCAGAATATTTGACATTTCTAGTATCTTACGAAAATCTGGTGATTTCCCTACGCCCTGCCTGGCACGAGTGGCCCCAAGTTAGCGATGGAGGACTGCTTACAGTATCTGAGCCTCAAATCACTTGTCATCCGGAGTAGA
Organism: Macrothele yani; assembly: GCA_039090855.1. Lineage (NCBI taxonomy): Eukaryota > Metazoa > Arthropoda > Arachnida > Araneae > Macrothelidae > Macrothele > Macrothele yani. The sequence goes on along the minus strand of CM077010.1, from coordinate 132,286,881 downwards.
CAAGTTATCTGAGGCTTAAAGGTTCTAAGTTAAGAACTTAATGCGTTTAACAGATGTAAACTCCATTTTTCAACTTTATATATGGAACTTGTGCATGTTCATGTGGCTGACAAAGTTAATTACCTTTTACCTCGCGGTTTCTCCTGTTGGCATTTTGTCCCATCCAAGTTTTGGCTGTCGTTTTGTTGTTGTTTGGGAACTTAACGACCATCATGAGCAACTCGATGTGCTATAAGACGTCGCCGTTACTAATTTAGGGCCATTGGTTCCAGGGAAGGTAGAGTGCCAGTGCCTTAGGATGAACACACCATCAATGCCTGTTCTGAGATTCGAACCCAAACACATCTCGGGCGTATAGTAAGAAGCCAGTGCTTAGACCACTGTGCCACATGGTTGCTTGTCGTGATTGTATCTGTAAATGTTCTGCAGTGTCAGCGTTCTATTCTGTGGGCCTTTTGTTGGCCAGTTTGTTTTCTTTCTTGATCGTGTGTGTCGGTATTTTGTGCCCTTGGTGCTTTGAGTGTTTTTTGGGCATCATAGAGGGCAGCATTAAGCCTTTCCGTCTATTGCGTCGGACGATTAAGAAAACAGTCAGAAGTCGCATGGCGCAAGTTCTGATGTGCATGGTGACTATGACATGACTGCAATGTTCTTTTCCGGTAATAACTGGCCCACAGTCGTGGCCTGGTGACTTAAGCTACATATTCTAGTGATTTTTTGCCATTCTTGAACCGGTTACACGAGCAGTACAGGGCTGATTTTCCCACATTAGTATAACTACACATGGTGTTCAAGACGTTAAGCGTGCACCTGAATTTGTTTTTTATTTCTTTTTGTCTTTCCTCAAATTTCGATAGACGGTTCGTAAACGACTTCAATCCACCACTTTAATTTTTACTAGAACAATCTCGCCGTTTGTTGCTTACTTGGTAATCAGGAGCGATAGCTTCGAAAAACCTATTTTCAAACCACGTTTCTTCGGGAATTTCGATACCGTGTCACAGAGATGATATTACAGTTATAGATGCTTCTTAAATGTGCGTCCGATGCACAGTTCGCTGAGCTGTTTCGTATTTCTGAATAACAGCTGGTTGTGACAAATGTGTACACTGAATATTTACTCTGTAATGCAAAACAATTTTGAATTGTGATATGCAGGGTGGCCATAAAGTGCTTCCCTCATAAAGAAATATTTTATTTAAAAGCTATGATAGTTAGAAACAAGCCGTTCGTGAAATGACGCATGTAAACTAACAGAGATTTTTTTCTTTTGGCACGTGGTGTGTGATTACTAGATGGCGCTGCCAATGCAAGAAGTCAAAATAGCGCCTTCGCAGGAAAAGACGCCATGTGTTCTGTGGTACCACTAGACCAAATCACCGATAACTGTTCAGCGTAATTTCAGAAGAGAGTGCGGATGTCCACCACCTGATGATAAAAGCATAACAGCATGGTATGGAAAGTTTAAAGAGACAGGAAGTGTTGATGACCGAAAACGAACAGGCGGACCAAGTGTTATTGAAGATACTGTTGATCTAGTCCGGACAGCTTTCGCACACAGTCCCTCAAAATCCACCCGCCGAGCTTCGTCGAAACTCGATATCTCCTACACTACACTGAAGAAAATTTTACACAAAAGGCTTGCTTTGTATGCGCACAAAGTGTGGATTGCTCAGGCCTTGCAAGTGTAAGACCTCCCACGCCGTACCTCTTCTGCAACTGAGATACAGTGTAACAATGACAATAACAACTACCTGCAGTGTGTGTGTTTTTTGGATGAGGCTACTTGGTACACCTCTGGGGACGTAAACGAACACAATGTGCGTATACACTGAGTTGCCACTTTATTTTGACCACCTCCTCAGTACTTCCTTGAGCCACCTTTTACCTTTAATACTGCGTCGATTCTTCGTGGCATGGACTCCACGAGATGTTGATAGGTGATTTGTGGAATCTGAGACCATGCTTGATGAATAGCACTTTCCAGGACTGTGAGATTGCGGGATGGTGGATCCAGCTGTCTGATGTCTCGTTCAACATCATCCCACAAATTTTCAAGGTTTTGAAATCTGGAGATTGTGGAGGCCACCTAAGCAAAGTAAACTCACCGGCATGTTCCTTTAACCAATCCTGTAAAATACGAGCACTATGGCAGGACGCATTATCTTGTTGAAAGTAGCCATTGCCATTGGGATAAACCATCCACATGACAGGATGCACTTGGTCCGCAACGATGTTTAGATATGATGTGCTAGTCAGACGTTGATCAACATGAATTAAAGGGCCCAAAGCATGTCAGAAAAACATTCCCCAAGCCATAACGTTGCCTCCACCAGCTTGAAGGGTTGTAGCAATGCATTTGGGGTCCATGCTTTCGTACCGTTTCCGCCAAATTCTCACTCGGCCATCGGCATGGTGCAACTGAAAACGTGATTCATCGGACCAAATAATTTGTTTCCAATTATCGACTGTCCAATCCTTGTGCTCTTGTGCGAACTGGAGACGTTGTCTCTTGTTAACTGCAGACAGCAAAGATGTTCGAACAGGCCTTCGGCTCCCATATCCCATCCGATGCAGCGTACGGCGAACAGTGCATGCAGAGATCATTTGAGGGGATCCTTGATTAAGATGGTCTGTAATTTGCTGCACTGTTGCCCATCTGTTGTCTGTTACCAGTTTGGACACTCTCCGTCCCGCCAGAGCAGTCACTAGTCGATGACGACCACACGTTGCACGTAGAGACTCCTTTTTTTGGCTGAAAGTCCAGTCTTTAAACGCTTTAACAACAGCCGCTCTGAAACATTTTACGAATGTGACGGTTTGGGTGATACTCGCTCCATATCTCCGAGCTCCTACAATCATCCCACGTTGAAAGTCCGTCAAATTGCATTTTTTACCTATCTCGTCACCCAAACATCACTTCTAATACTGTCGCAAGCACTAAGCTTTCCCTTTTTATACTAGCCTCGCCGTCTGCCGGCAACAGCGTGCAGCCATAGCTCATTTGCTTAAAACTGTCAGGTTGTCGTAATAAAGTGGCCACTCAGTGTATAAGGTACGAAAATCCCAATGTTGTCCTTGAAAAACAGCGAAATAGCCCAAAAGTGAATGTTTGGTGTTGTCTTATGTTCCATAGGACCCTTCATTTTTTTTCTGAATGCACATGTATACCTGAACACGATGGAGCGTTTTGTTGCACCTCAGTTGGACAAATATCAACCATGGGTAATTTTCCAGCAGGATGGTGCCACACCACATTGGGGATTAATTGTTCGAAAATTCCTCAATACAACATTATTTAACAGATGGATTGGGAGGGATGGTTCAACATTGTGAACGCCACGGTCATCCGACATTACACCAATAGACTTTTTCCTATGGTTATGGTAATTATAAAGTCTACTCAACACCAGTGTCTGATATTGATACCTGCAGAGGAGGACAACAGATGCTGTTGCCACTGTCTCAAAAGAGATTTTAGGCAAAACATGGTGGCAAATTAAATACCGACTAGATGTGCTCTAGGTCACGAACGGCGATCATGTGGAGGTGCACTACATAGCAAAAACAGTCTTGCTGGGCCAGCAGTGGGCCATTGCTGGCAGCCAGCACTGCCAGCAATGGCCCATCACTATGTTGCCGCTGCCGAACCGTCAATAAAATGTCCGGGCGGCCAACAGAAGGACCAGCAGTTCAGGCCAACAGCTGGCCAACAGTTGGCACCCCATCAGTTGTCATATGCCAAAACAGGGCCATCAGTGGTCCATCACAGGCAGTAGCTGCCACAAGTGGCCCTTCAGTGGCCCTGCAAGCACGTGCCAGAAATGATGGCTAGCCTAATGTGGTCCGTTAGTGGCAGCCAGCAACCACGTGACGTAACTGGTGGCTTACCGAATCTTGTCCGCCAATTTCTCAGTAGTAGCCATAATAATAAAAAAAAAGAAAAAAATGAAAGGATAACCGCAGTTTCCTAAAGCTACAATTTTTTTTCTACCCTTACGAAGCTTGTGAATTAACGTACTGCGCTGGGGAAATTTTCTGGACAGACCGGAAAAACGGCCGTTTGCATCTCACTAGATTCGATCGTGGGCCGTTTGCGTGGAAGTCGCGCTCGCTACCGACCGGACTAATTCGCTACGCTTGGTATGTGCTGGAAGCTATCTTTTTGGTATGCAATTTGTAATCGGAATGCTTCCCTCTTTCAATTTGGAATATTGCGAGGTATTTTTCATAAAAGTCAGTTTGATATAATTCATAAATTAATTTTTTCAACGTAACGATAGTTGTTTTTTTTTTTTTTTACCTTAAGGGAACTTTACTCATTTTCAAGGCGTGTACATACTTAGAGTCGCTTTCCAAAGTTTTGTACTGTCCTTGCCATCTTGAAAAGAGATTGTTGAATAAATATATATTTACCCGGGTTCATGTCACATTCTGTTACATTTTTAACGTTGTGTCTTTCCTTTCCGTTGTCCGAAGCTACATTTGTTTTAAAGAGTAAAATATATTTTATATTACTTCTCGTTATTTTTAGAAGCGAAATCCTCCCAGTCTTGTGTATTCAACCCATGGATGAGTACACCACATGGAGTTGCTTTTTTTTTTTTCTTTCAAATAATTAATAAATTTTGTACGCGTATAATTCTTTTTTTTTTCCAACAAACGCTATTTTAATGGTTTTCCAGGATATGTGTTTCAAGCAGTTTCAAATTTTTTCTTGTTATTCATCCACTCCATTCCATGAATTGTTATTCATGGGAATGGAGTGGGTGTATTTCATGGCTGTAATCTAGTATTTCACGGCTTAATCTGATATCTCCGTCGACGTAAAATATCATTAGGAAATTAGGTCGCCTCTCCAGATATGGATTTTTTTCTTAACATCCACTAAAATAACACGATGGCGATAGCGTCTTCTTCAACTAACTGGTACCATGAGAGACACAGCAAGTGCTGATTCTGCGCATGCGCAGTCCCGATGCTTCCACTTGCTGTTGGGGGTTGCATTGGTTGCCAGCAACGGGCCACTAGTGGCACTTGCTTGGAGGCCCACAATTCACGGCGATGCTGCAGGACCATCAATGGCTCGCCAACTGATAGCGCTGCCACCAACGGACCACTACCGGGCAGTGAGCGGCAGATTTCAGCCAGCAGTGACCCATCACTGCCAGCTGGTGGCCAGCAGTTTCCCAGCACTTGTGTTTTTGCTGGGATAATAACGTAGAAAAAATGCTCTATCAGTTCATATGCATCATAGAGCCGCGGGTGGCCTAGCGAGTAACGTTCGTGACTGCCACGGAAAGGGCCTCAATTTCGATCCCAAGCAGGTTCGAACGCTCGATATACTAAATATCTACCGTGCGTCGGATGGGCACGCTAAGCCGTCGCACCCCGGGTACTGGCCCCCGGTAATAAAGAAGGGCGTCTTCCTCCCTCTCTCTACTTTGCTTCCGTGTCACTTTCCTATCGGGCACTCCTAGCTTCCGTGTCACTTTCCTATCTGGCCCAAATCTCCTAGTTTCCTATTTCTAAGGGTTGTTTAAGACCTGGGGTCAGACACTCCCTTCCTAAAATCCTCTACATATGATCATGATCATCGTATGCACCATACTACAAACCGCTAGTTGCATAGCGTCTAAATGAAAAAAAAATGAAATAAAAATTTCGTTAATGAGGGAAAGATTTTATGTTCGCCTTGTTTAAGTAGTAATTTCAAAATTGTGCTAATTTAGAGTTCTGCAAAAATTAGCTGTGTTTGACTTCATTTTCCGACTTTACTATACAAATCGATCCCTATCACGTTTTTGACGTGATCATTAAAGTAAAATAAACGACATTTTTCATTTATTATTTTATCTCTTCATCCACATAGTGACACAATGTGTAGAAATTAGACTGAATAAATATTTTTCGTTACAAATTTTTTTGATTTTTTTCTCATTTTCTGAACCGCAATTCTGTCTCTAGACGGCACTGTTGTACTAATCACTTACACAAAATAAGACACCCAAATGCGAAATTAGAAAAAACAATCTAGAAAATAGTTTTCAGAAAACTGCCGAATTAATACTTTAATGCATCGCAAAGTAACGAAACGACACTAGGATACAAATGACGTAATCTCTTCAACTTTGAATTGCGCTTCATGCGTCTTGTTCATTGCTTCAGTTGAGTTCGTTAGTCAGCGATGCAAACACTGATTTTAGACATATACACTGGCACTCAGAATTAAAGGGTAATCTATAAAAATGCGTATATTTGCCGATGTGGGTAAAAAAATATGCACTGAAAATTTGCGAAGATGCTCGAACACGTAAGCCGGAATACGCAAATTTGGATTTTGTTGAAGATACGCTCAAGTCTAATAACATCTTGTGGTTATTTTAAACAACTCTTCATCGTGTGATGATTTCAGCGGTGGAGAGCCGTTGGTAGGATGGTCAGTCCCATACCGAAGTTTCCAGTGCATTGAATGTATAGCCAAATGTGCTCTCAAGACTCTGATGGTGTCGGTTTCAAAAACCAGAATATAATATTAAAACTAAAAGGATAAATCGTGCAGTAATACATGAAAGATGAGTACATACTGCTGTCATTGCACGATAATATAACTTGCAAAGCTCTAATTGCTCTAAGTAAAAAAAAGGTGATTTATTTCCAATTAAAACTGTACAAGTTAAAAGAAAAGTTATTAAAAATATCAAGTGCCATACGCAATTCCCGACCCTTGGAGGTTCCTGATTGAGAACTTTATGCGAATCTACAATGCTCCTTTTGTTCACCCTTCACCTTTGATTTGTTAATAAACTATTCCACCTGGGCCTCGGTTCAACGATTCTGCGTTGTTTATGCTCCTACGTCAAAAACAATTCACTATGTATATAATGCATCTGCTGTATGTGTTCATCTGATAAGGCCGCGTATAGCCTAGGGGTCAACATTCGTGACTGCCACGGAGAAGGCCTCGGGTTCTATCCCAGGCCGGTACGAACGCTCGAACCACTAAATATCCGCCGTGCGTCGGATGTGCACGTTAAGCCGTCAGGCCTCAGTAATAAATAAGGGCGTCTTCCTCCCCCTTTCTACCTCGCTTCCCTGTCACTTTCCAATCGGGCACTCTAGCCCAAATCTCCTAGCTTCCTCTTTCTAAGGGTTGTTTAAGACCTGGGGTCAGACACTCCCTTCCTAAAATAATCTACATCTCATCTCATCTCATCTGTTCATCTTATGTCGTGAATCCTGGTGATGGGTTAGTGGCCAACCCGAAAGATCTCGCGATATTTTTAATGTCTTTTCTTTTAACTTGTACGGTTTTTAAAGGTAAATAAATCACCTTTTTTTCTTAGTGCAATTAGAGCTTTGTAAGTTATATTATCGCTCAATGACAGCAGTATGTACTCATCTTTTACAGAATATAATATTCGTAGACAAGGATAAGGCTGTCCCTGTGCCACAAATGCTGCAAACGACTGCTATATGAGTCTGACTGCCAGACAAAACAGAGAGATGTCCACTCTGGAACTCTAATAAATAACGTATGGACTTCACTACTACCGCCGAGCAGAGGCGTTACACACAGATACGATACTTGTGTTGCTTTGAAAACCATGTGGACGAACAGCAAAAAGAAGAAGGGGTTATGTGAGAAGGGCGGGAGGTTGCGAAGTAGGACCGGCTATTTCTGATTCTCAGTGCTCAAAGAATTCGTACCCTAGTATCCAATAGCGAGCAAACCCTTCAGTTTCTTTGGAAGGGATGCTTTTTTTTTCACATATACAAGGTGCATAGGAAAGTCCCTTTAGCCTGGAATAACTTCCGAACGGAGAGAGGTACAGTTATGCAAGTGAGATAACGGTATAGTAAAGCGACTACGCCCAATCGAATGCCACCAACAGCAGTGCCCCTAGTGGCGAAATGCGGAAGTTAGCCATTGCAAATCGAAAACGAAAAGAAGATAGAGCAAAATTTTCAATTACAAAGTTGTAGAGCATCAATTAATTAGTACAAAACAACATTTGTTTTACACGGATATGATAAATTGTTGTCTGAATACCCTGAATACGCTATATGCGTCTCTTGAGTATTCACAGTGTGGTGTGTTTATAATTATGTCAAATACTGTTCTTCACGTTCGCAGTTAAAACACAATTTGACTTTGAGCTATCGCCGCAGAGAAACCATTAAATGATCATCGAACAAAAGGCTATATGAAGTCGAAGCAAAAAATCAGTAGTATCCAAATATGTTCTAGATAAAAACACACTAAAGTGTTCTTAATCTGGCTCACATTGAGTTCTAAAATAAGGCTCAAATATGTTCCTAATGTGCTCCGAGCATTTGCAGTGTGTCGTATTTGCAGAATACTTTTTGTATCGAATAGCTTTTGCAACAAAGACTATTCTTTGAACATTTTCTTCTTTTCAATTTTCAGATTTTTGGCACCAGTGGATGTGTTTCTCTCTCTTTTTTTTTTTTTTTTTTAAGGGGAAGGATTTGTCCATTTGAAAGGGTATCTCCGATTCTAAAAATCCATTCTCTGTAGTAAAGGATCCTACCCTTTACTATGAAAAATATTTCTGTCCTCGTCTGCATTTTCAAATAACTAACAATTTTCCAGCTAAAGGATAGGGTTTTTTTATCCACATCTCTACTTTCGATTTGAAAAATATTTCTTCAGCCTGAGATATCATCCGATATGAATAGCACCGTGGTAGATTTTAAAGTTACCTGGGTCCTCTGCATAGCATCGGTTTTGCCATCCGTCCCATCTCTTCTCACTTTGCCTGGCAACCTTAAAAGCATCTTTTTCTGTTACGGCATACTCCACTCCCTTCGCTCATTTTTAGTCTCTCCCGTAAAGGCGGGTTTACAGGAACGCCTACGAATCCCCCGGAAATGACGAAAGTCGTTTTATTTTTAGATTTTGCTTCTCAAATAGAAAGAAGAAGCATAAAGTGAAGTACATGTTTGCTGCTCTCGGTTTCGGGAGCATGTTTAGGCCCGAAGTCCAAGAATTTTATCACAAAGTATGTTTGTGAAGCTCAAATCAGGCTGACTAGAGATTTTGTTTTAACAGTAATACTACATTACAACTGAGCCAATGAAGATTGAGGTACTACACTGCCGGACAATTGCTAAGGACGGATGACAATAGCAACGATAACAACCATAAAATGGAAGGCAGGAAAATGTGGAAATTAGCGTAAGTGCGGGATACAGTAAGACGTGTTGTGCGTATGCAAATTTTGGATTGCCGAACTTGTTCGTGACGTCATAGCGCTGATAAGAGATATAAAGGATTTGACGCGTATTGACCGTTGTTGTTCAAACGAAAAGTTGAAAGGGAAAGAATTAATTGACGAACTTGCAATTTTCAGTATGTCTTCCAGGCATCACCTAGATGATTTTACGCGTGGCAGTATTATTGGCAAGATTGAAGAAGGGCGAAAAATAACAGATGTTGCCAGGGATTTCGACGTCAGCCACAGTGTTGTTTCAAGGCTTTGGAAATCATTTCAAACAAATGGAGAGTGTAGCAAACGTCACGGGGGAGGTCGTGTTTGCGGTACGACACCTGCAGAAGATCGGTACATAGTGCTATCAACAAAACGACACCGGCGCAGCACAACTAGTGAGGTAGCAAATCAGTTTATGGCTGCTACTGGCAAGCGGATCTTCCGAAAAACTGTCGCCAGACGTTTGCATGAAGGAGGACTATACGCCCGCCGTCCTGTTGTGTGCATCCCATTGTCCAGACGTCACCGTACCGCCCGTTTGCAATGGTGCCATCAACATCGCAATTGGACTGATAACGACTGGTCTGCTGTCCTCTTCTCAGATGAGAGTAGATACAGTCTATCGTCTGATTGCCGACGACAACTGATCTGGCGTGCTAGTAGTACTGCATATTGTCCAGCAAACATGCAGGAAAGGGACCGATATCCGAGATGTAGTGTCATGGTATAGGCTGGCATCATGATCAATCAATGGCCGTACGTCCCTCTATGTGCTTCCAACTGGGACTATGACTGGCCAACGATACATTAATGATGTTCTGCTACCTCATGTTCGTATGTTCCGTGGTGCTCTTGGTGATAGATTCATTTTCATGGACGACAACGCAACATGTTATCGAACAGTCGCTGTCCAGGAGTGTCTTGAGAGCGAGGATATTCAACGCCTCGTATGGCCAGCACGTTCTCCAGATCTGAATCCCATTGAAAACTGTGTGGGATGCTTTGAGGAGGAGTCTTGCTGGTCGCCAATGCCCTCCAATAAACAAGGACACCCTCATCCATGCACTGACAGAGGAATGGGATAAAAAACCCCAACAGCTGCTTGATAATGTTGTGCAAAGCATGACACGACGTTGGAATCTTGCATCGCCCTTCATGGTGGCCATATCCCGTATTGACCTCTTACGCCGGAACGCCTGCGGACGGTAATTGCATTTTTTTCACGTTTACGTATTCTGCACGAAATGGTCTGTTTGTCCCTTCAACACGTTCCAAAGCCTTCTGGATTTCAGAGCACAATACATTGTCTTTCTTGTAATGTCCTGGCATTCTTACACTATTTTATTTCACTTGGCATCCAACTACACTTACTTTTTATGCGCTATATAGCCGTTTATGATCCGTCCTTAGCAATTGTCCAGCAGTGTATTTCTGGCAAATTTATTTAGAATGAAATGAACATTCTGCTCTTTAATTCTGTATTTAATATGATAAGCCATCTTCCATTAATTTTTCTTTAGCATTTGGTCGATTTTAAGAGGTAATAATCACAATACTGTTACCATACGAGTCAAATGGGAAAGTGACATTGGAAAAGCTAATTTCATGAGACACGCTAATCGATTTCATCCATGTTTGGGATCATGCTACAGCAGATCTCACACCGCACGTAGCAGAAATGTTAGTGTCATGTGCTTAAGTGACCACCCTTATAAAACCTCGATTCGCTTATCTTGACAAAGGCTTTCCCACTTATAACTTCCCCCTTTCTTCCGCATCAGGGTAAGAAAAAACCTCTGAATATTAAATTTCGTCTTGATACATATAATAGATTTTGAGTTACTGCATAAACAAACCACACATCCAGACACCACCATGGATATACACTGAAGAGCAATTGAATTAGAGATACCTGTCTAGTAACGTGTAGCACCACCTTTCGTCCTGATGACGGCGGCGATTCGTCTTGGCATGGACTCGACAAGACACCGGAAGCGTTGGGAAGCCATACGGATCCACGACCTTTAACAAGCTCCCACAGTTCACGAAGATTTGATTGAGGGGGTCAGAGCCTTGAACATCTCTCTCGATGGCATCCCAGATGTGCTCGATGGGATTGCGATCAGGGGACCTAGCTTGCTAAGGAAGCGAGGTCACGTCGGTGGAGTGTTCATCCAACCATTCGGTTACTAATCCGGAGCGATGGCACGGTTCATTGTCTTGTTGCAGGATGAGGTCCCCAGTATGATGTTGAAGACGCACAAACGGGAGCAAATGGTCGTTCAGGATATCGCGGTAACGTTGACCTGTGAGGGACGATATCACACGTACCAGTGGTCCCATTTCAGTCCACGTAAACAGTTCCCAGACGAGAATGTCACCCCTACTAGCTTGAAGTGTACCATGCTGGCAAGAAGGATCCATCGCTTCGTGTGGTTTGCTCCGTACTCGTATCCTGCCATCCGCATGTACCAACGTGATCCTAGACTCTTCAGTCAAGGAAACATTTTTCCACATGCCTAGGGTCACGTGGCGATGTTTCTGCGCTCCCATGCTAATCTTTGCACCCTGTGATGTGCGGTTAGCAGCGGTACCCTCGTGGGACGATGGCTTCGGTACCCCATAGCGAGCAGATGGTTCTGGATGGTGTGGCTGCTTACACGTTTTTTTTGCACCAGCGTTAAATTGCCGAGTGATTTCTTGCACTGTGGCCCATCTATCCGCTGTTACAATGCCAACTAATAGACGATGACCGCGCTCATCCACACGCTGTTGTCCACGGCAGTTGGCCTTTGCAGGGATGGTTTTACCGGATTTGATGTACTCACGGTGCACCCGTTTCACAGTGGTTCGTGAAAATCCCAGTGCCTGCACGACTTCCGAGACGGACTGACCCATTCGTCGGGCCCCGACAATTTGCCCACAATCAAATACGCTTATATCCTTCGTCTTTCCCATACTGCGTCCGATTCTTACTTATTACCGTTGCATCACTCCTTATATTGTCGGATCGCTGCATACGTCATGTCGTTTCCGTTTACATGGCCGCACACAGCGCCACATTTCCATAACGCCAGCTGTCTCTGATTCAATTGCTCTTCAGTGTAGTCATGTCATGTTGAGAGGAGTTTAAAGTATGGGTTTCTGTAGAAAACAGGAAGTCGAAATCCTGTGTTACAGTATCTTTCCATACATTAGTACCAAATATTTAACATGGGGAAAGTTAGTATATGGCAACAAAAACTTATTTTTCAAGAATGGTGGGCAAAGTGAGGGGCACTCAAAACTGATGCTGTGCGCAGCGCCCCGGTAGCTCTAAATCTGCCACTGCTCTCTCCCTCTACAGCAGGAGAATGTACTGTAATCGCAAAAAATATTATCCTAGATTTCAACAGAAATGCACATTTTGGACTCCCTCGAATACGATTTGACTATTTTCACAGTAGTGTCTGTGTGTGTATGTAGTTTGATGTCGTTATAACTCAAAAAGTATAACAGCTCTCAAGACGAAATTTAATGCTTAGGGGTTTTGTGATACTCTAATGGGGAGAAAATGGCTGAAGTTGAAAATGAAACGCCTTTGTTAAGGAAGGAAAGTCGGAACTTTTATAAGTACAGTCACTGACCCACAATACTTCAACATGTTACGTTAGGTTCATGCGCGGACTGGGCCGCCATATTTTGGGCCGGTAGACCTTGGGATGACTTAAGAAAAAAGGTATGTATATACTTGGGTATTATTGTAGAAGTTAACCGAGTTATAGGAAAACAGCAAAGTTTATTTACCAGTATAACAGCTTCAGAAAATTAGCAAACAAAAACAAACAAAAGAGAACTGGGTAGCAAATGTTCTACAGAGAAAAACGCTGTTTTTGCAAACACCGTTTTTCTGATTTTCAAATTTGAGACCCATCCTTTTGAGCTGATATCATCTCCCTCCGTCCGATTTTGCCAATTGTAGTTCAACAATCAAAACAATCTAATTAAATATGCCATCAATCATCATCAACCATTATCAATCCACTGCTGGACGAAGGTCTCCCCAAGTTTCTTCACAACGGTCTGTCTTGTGCCAATCTCCTCCATGTTACTCCCGCATACTTTCGAATTTTATCCGCCCATCTCCCATGTGGTCTTCTTCTGGGTCTTTTCCTGTCCCTTGAAATCCAGTCTAAAATTTCAGCTGTGCATCGATGGTCTGTCCTTCTGGCAATATGTCCAGCCCATTGCCATTTCAGGTATTTAACTCTGATCATGATGTCTTCCACTCTTGTCATTTTTCTGATCCACGAGTTCCTCTTCTTATCTCTCCTGGTTAAACCAATCATGCATCTTTCGATGCTGCTTTGAGTTGTCTGCAGCCTTTGTATGTCTCTTTTAGTTAAGGTCCGCGTCTGTGCACCATATGTAAGCACTGGAAGGATACATTGATCAAACACTTTTCTTTTAAGGCATAATGGCATATTGCTCTTGAACATTATCCTGGATAAACACTCGAAATCCAATATGTACATTAATGCCATACGGTAGCCTATGGTGAAATTTTTGCGTTACTGTTTGTTTATTTTTTTGTTTTTCTGTTGTTTTTTTTTTTTTGTTTTTTTTTTTGAGATCAACATTTGATTTACTATTTTTGCGCCTTACGGTTACATGAATTCTTGATTTTCAGTTCTGGAAAGTCTGCTTCAGCTAAGCAAAACCAATTTTTCAATTCGAAAGTAACTAAAAAAAAAAAATTCACATTCATTAGTTTCCTTAATTTAAAAATCTGCACTAAAATTCTTGCGAATTCTGGACAGGTTTACGATTACATGAATTCTTTAACTGCAATTCTGGAAAGCCTGCTTTAGCTAAGCAAAAACACTTTTTCAACTTGAAAGTAAATAAATAAAAAAGTTAATTTTTGCATTCTTTAGATTCCTTAGTTTTTATATTTGCACTGAGATTCTTGCAGTTTTGAACAGTTTCAGTTTTTCTAAGAGATTTTCTCGGAATTACTTTATTAATAACAAGTACGTCTTGAAAAACAATGAAGTTTCGACGCACTTGGATTTTCGTTTTCACTGAACGCGAAGAAACTTTTACGAATTTTGAATTCAGTTAAGGCAATAAAATTCGCAAGAATGGAATACATTATTCGACAGTTTCTCTCAAAGAACATACCGTACCTCTCAGCAACGGAAGTAATTTTTTTCTTACATTAAATCGTACTAGAGATCTGCGGTCCAGGAAAGTATAGGTAAAATGTAAATTATTGCATCAGTACAAAACACGGTAGTGATTGGAAGATTTGTGTTGAAAAGATATTTAAATAGTAAACGGTGATGTTGACACTTCGATAATTTTTCCCAAACCGAGTTGCACGAAATAGCTCATCATTGCTGGGTTTTTTTTTTTTCTGTATTGAGGTAATGTTTAACAGCATTTTAGCCATTTTCCTGGACCGCAAATCCATATTAAAATTTAATGTAAGAACAAAAATTACTTCCGTTTCTAAAGCAATAAACATGGATATGGAATGCTTCTGAGAGAGACTGTTGAAAACTTTATTCCATTCTCATGAATTTTATTGCGATAGCTGAATTCAGAATTTATAATAATTTCTTTGGTTTTAGTGAGAAGGGAAATTTAAAATGTTTCAAAAATTAATTTCCTTTTTTTCAAGACTTACCTACTTACTATTCATGTAATGATTAAGAAAAAATATTTTGAAAAAACTGTGAAAAAAAAATTGAAATTGTTCAGAATTGCAAGAATTTCCGTGCAAAATTTATAAAGTGAGAGAAATTGAAGAATACTAAAATTAATTTTTATTTAATTACTTTCAAATGAAAATGGTATTTTTGCTGTACAGACTTTCCAGAATTGTAGTTCAAGAATTAATGCAACTGTTGAAACAGTTGAACTATATGCATTGCATAATTATATTTCGTTATATTCAGAAAACAACGTTTATGAAGGCAATTTTCATAATTTAAAGTCTACTATAGTTTCGCTGAAAGTTATGGTTGAGCTTCGTCAGGACTAAGCGTTTTCATCTCTTGCTTCTGATTGTCAAACGCCTCGTTTGGCCATTAGATTGCAGATTGATGACTGCTTTCTATGTGCTTGGTCGCACAAGGCGTTTGACACGTGAAATTAATTAGAATCAAGAAATGAAAACGCTTAGTCTTGACGAAGCTGAACCATAGCTTTCAGCAAAACTATAGTGGATTTAAATAATGAAAATTGCATTCATAAACGTTGTTTTTTGAATTAAATGAAATTCGTGTAACTGTAAGGCCCCAAAACTAATAAATCAGATGCAGATCCCGTTCGAAAAAGAAAACCAGATACATACAAAAAGCAATAACCCAAATATTTTACCATTGGTAAACCTCCATCCATTAAGGTAGACAACGAATTTTGACTTTCTAGCCCAGACTATTCATAACATATTTGATTATTTTGTATTGAGTATAAACTGCAACTGCAAATGGCAAAAGCGGACTGAGAAAAAAGATATCAGCAGAAAGGTTCGGGGTTTACATTTCAAAGTCGAGAAAGAGGGAGGGGTGTATCAGAAACAGTATTTGGCTCAATAGAACATTTACTACGTAGGTTTTGTTTTTCTGAAACCGTCAAAGTGGTAAACAGACTTTACTGTTTCAGCAAACTTATTTTCTTCTACGAGAATATTTAAGTACAAGTAGTATATATAGACCGATGAGCCATTATATTGTGACCACCCCAACCTAGAGAAATCAGCGCCCCTATAGAGATGAACAGTGGCGCAGGTGAAGTTCACAGAGTTGTACATATACAACCCAAGGACCGGCTTTCGGTTAGTAGTGTTCGGAGTAAGAATGAGAAAAGCGGCCGATTTATCGGAGTTTGAAAAAGGACAAATTGGTGTGGCACGGCGACTCGGAACTACCATCTCGGAAACGGCGCGGCTTTTGTGTTATTCACGTGCGCTGTAGTGTGTACGTATCAAAAGTGGTGCACAGATGGCCAAACGACGAACCGTCGTCCAGAGGGGAGCGGAGACTGCAGCGCATTGGTCACAGCGATCGCAGGGTCACAGTGCGACAAATCACCCACAGCTACAACAGTGGTGATCAGGGCAATGTGTCACAGCACACAGTTCATCGCAGCTTTCTGCGCATGGGCCTGCGTAGCCAAAGACACAGCCCGGTCCCCATGCTCACTGCACGTCATCGCCAACAATGCATGAAACGGGCCCAAGATCATCCAGATTGGACCGTGAATGATTGGAAGAAAGTGGCCTGATCTGACAAATCAAGCAAGATTCCTGGTGCATCACGTAGACGGCCGAGCTCGGATATGTCGATTACCAACGGAGGCACTGGCACCTGGATGCACCGTTGGAAGGAAACAGGCCGGAGGCGGCGGTGTTATGCTGTTGGGCAAAGTTTTCTTGGGACACATTAGGCCCCATCACCCCAATAGCACAATCCCTGACAGCTGTCGGGTATCTGAACATCGTTGCTGACCAGCCATTCATGGCAACTGTGTTCCCTGCTGGTGATGGCCATTACCAACAGGATGATGCGCTATGCCATACTGTCTGAATCGTCAAGCAGTGGTTCGAGGAACATGCTGGTGACTTTCTGTTAATGCCCTGGCCTCCAAATTTACCTGACATGAACCCAATCAAGCATTTGTGGTTCTACTTCGAAAAGCGAGTTCGCGCAAAATCACCACCCCCTCGAAATGTATGGTAACTGGAGGACCTGCTGTTGACATTATGGTACCAGATACCTCAGGATACCTGTCGTCACCTCGCCGACTGGCAGCTGTTTTGCGGGCTAAAGGGGGTCCTACAGCTTATCAGGCAGGTGGTGATAATGTAATGGCTCGTCGGTGTATATATGTACTTTTTTTCTTGGGTAAGCATAAGACCTACCGGTTTAGAATATGGCAGCCTATCGGGAATTTTCCCGGTATCCCGGCGGCTCAGTCCACGCCTGTGTACAAAGGTTCTACAGCGGAACATTTTTGAAATTTTTCCGCGTACAACTTGAATAAAAAACGCTAGGGGTTTAACTTCTTATATATCTCTTCCTTCATATGTTTAGATAATACATATTGTTACGGTTATTACGATATTTTAATTGATTAATTACTACAAAATTCAAAAATAAAAAATTTTGTGTTAAAAAAGATGCTGGAACGAACTAGAAAAAAAGCCCTGGTTATTTTACAAGTTCGACTTTCGTTTTTCTCATGCAATTAGAAAACTATTCATTTGCAACTGTTGCAAATATACACTGAGAAAAACGGTTTGTTAATTCAACAAAAAAATTGTCGTTATATAGTCAACAAAAAATTGTGTTGAATTTGCAAAATTATTTTGTTGAAAATTATTGTTGATCTAACAAAATTTTTTGTTATCACGACAAAACGTTTTGTTCATTTATCAAAAGATCAGGTCGATTTTTTGGGAATTTGTTAGATCCAACAAAACATATTGTTATCATGACAAAATGTTTTGTTGCTGCAACAAAACTTATTGTGTCACGGTAACAATATGTTTTGTTGCAGCAACAAAATATTTTGTCATGATAACAATATGCTTTGTTGAATCAAACGAATTCCCAAAAATCGACCTAATCTTTTGTTAAATGAACAAAGCAATTTGTCGTGCTAACAATAAATTTTGTTAAATCAACAATAATTTTCAAAAAATAATTTTGAAAATTCAACTAAAAATTTGTATTGACTGTATATCGACAAAATTTTTTGTTGAATTAACAAAATGTTTCTCTCAGTGTACCTTTCAACAGTCATCAGCCTGTGAGCTGGGTAGTTTTAAACTACATGCAGCCGGGACGACGCTGGCGGAAGTGGCAGATATAATGGCATGAAACAATGGCAGATATCTGGGCAACATTTTTTTAAGAATTTTATAAAAGCTGAGTGAGCTTTCTTATGATAATCAGTAAAAAATCGCTTGTTATGTTCTGTATTAAGCGTTCGAACCATGCATTCTTAATTACCGCGTTGAAAGGAATAAACTTGCTCAGTATTAAGGGTATATTTTTCCTTCATCGAAAAATCTCTACTTACAGTGAAATCGTAGATCCACAGAGCACAAAACTTGAGCTGAGATATTTTTCTTTTAACAACCCTTTAGGTGAAGATTCTTGTCGCATGTCACGCTTATTATGCATGACTCAGTGTTACACTTGAGGAGCGGAGCTATTGGATATCCATCGAAGCATCTGGGTCAAACGGCATCCATCATCTGGCTGAGTCAACAGCCCAAAGGCATGGGATTCTTTTGATTCTGAGTAACCTTGCAGGATGTGGCTTCTTCCCTTTCGAAAAAAGGAACGACGTACTACTTCGCCGGAAAGATTTCATAACGTGCCAAGTGCAGCAGAAGGAAAGGCGCTCGAAAAAGAAACACTTTAGCGAGAAATCCAATGCATCAACAGAGTAAAAACTGTTTACCTGTAGTGGTCTAAGCGCTGGCCTCTGAACATTTATCAGAGCTGGGTCCGGGTGGCATGGGTGTTGTGTTTGTCTTACAGCACTAGCTCTATCTCTTTCCTGGAGCCCGTGAACCTAAATAAGGGACTGACGACTGCTTATAGCCCATCGAGTTGCTCACGGTGGGCGTCAAGTCCCCGAACAAATAGAAAAAGAAAATCTAGATACTGAATTTTTTTTTCTAGGTTGCAAACTATCGTGAGCAACTCTGAGATCTTGTGACGTACCTGCCAGCAGGACGCACACGACATAAAGGCAGATAGTAGTAAGAACAAACGTCTGCGTAGCTCAGTTGGTAGAGCGTCTTATTCCGGAATAAGCGGATTCGGGTTCGATATCCCGGCGTAGACCCGAAATGACGGAGAAATTTACTTCGTTATAATGGCGCCCGAACTATCCGGATGACCCGACCGTTCAAAATCTCGCAATGGTGTGATGCTATTTCCACACCGCGAGATAGGAAAAAAATTCAGAGAATCTCTTCTCCAGCGCTTCGAAAAATAAAAATGTGTGACGTTGCATTCCACACACCGGATTGACTGGGAGTTCTCAAGTGCACGTTCTACAGTGGACGGCTGCCTGCAACGATTCATGGTCATGGCTGACCCGTGGGCCATGCCCCCGGCCCTCTTTCGGGTGGGGGAGGGAGATCTGACGTACCTGCCAGCAGGACGCACACGACATAAAGGCAGATAGTAGTCAGAACAAACGTCTGCGTAGCTCAGTTGGTAGAGCGTCTTATTCCGGAATAAGCGGACTCGGGTCGATATCCCGGCGTAGACCAGAAATAACGGAGATTTACTTCGTTAAAATCTATACTACGAGTCAACCTAAAAGTGAACCACTATGAAATGTACGAAACAGCTACCTCCGCTACGAAAAATAGTCCCTAGCATTTAGAGCGAAAAGCATCAGAATTATTGCTTAGAATCCATTTTTGTTTGCTCAACAGTTTAGAAGACAAAATCGCTATCCAAAATAAAAATTCTAGAAGTTAGAGCGTTGTTAGAAAAAAAATCGTTGTGAGAAGTTGCTGAATCAAGAGCTTCGCGTTTTCGGATATTTCTGCATACTTGGGATACAACTCGGACAGGGGGAAGGGGTGAAAGACCTCTCCCAACATTAACAACACAGAGGCAATAAATTTACAATTGGGGAAATTAGAAAGTTGTGTTACTTAAACAGGCAGTAGGGCATCCCTGCAGTAGGGGAAAGCAGTTCGGCCTCCAACAGACCTCCCACTGACAATCCCATGTGAGATGTGTGAGTGGGTGGGGGGGGGTCAGAAAAGAACCAGTAGAAGAGCACATTAACGCGGATGGATACCGTTCTTGCGTTCCACGACGAGATCTGATAAGGCTCTCCCGCATTTCCCAGTAATACACCTTTTAGAGCTACTTGTTTCGGGGAAGGAAACGCCACTCATACTTAATCCACGACGCAAACTCAGGCCCAGCTCAGACGATTCGCCAAAATCCTACACCTCTGAACACTCGGCCACCGGGGTAGCACTGAATTATTTGTTCACTGATAGTGTTCAATTTTTAGCTATCAAGCTACCGTTACTTTTCCAAAGCTAAATAAGAGATCGAAAACTTTCGTGCTAAGCAAGACAAGGAATCGAAGTTCACAAAACTGTTTTTGCACGATAAAAAAGGGTAGTTAAAAGCTGATGATAAATTCAAAGACTTTACTAAGTACAATTAAAACATCACAGTTAAAAGACATAAGACCTTTCGGGGCCGCATCGGTCCCATCCTCAGATGTAACACAATCACACAATACATGAAGGAACAATGATACTGTATAAATACATCAAGAAAATAGTCACATGATTAGGTGGCGTAGTTTGTGGTAAACGGTAAAAATACCCCCGGAGAAAATACCCCGAAAACTGAAAAGCGGAAAAAATGCCCCCGGAAGAAATACCCCCAGAACGAGTGGTTCACTGTAACAGGAACACTGATGTGTGGCGGTGTTCCGGTGTGGCAATTTACCGGCAACCTGCCACATATCTTTCAGCAACTTGGCCACAAAAGTTCAAAGTTCAAAGAAGGGGGGGGTATAAAGATTGCCGTTTCTGGCCCTATATTGAGAACTGAATTGGGAACTCCAAACGAATTTCGCGAAAACGTTCCATGTAAGCCAAGCGAGAATTGTGCTTTAATTTGAAGAAATAAATTGCCGAGGATCCGAGATACACTTGGAGGGGGGCTCAACCCCGAACTTCCGTAATATTATATTCTGGGCCGCTGAAGCCTGTCAGTGTATCCAGGCTGTTTCCTTTGAAGCGCCCGCAAGGTCCGTGAGCTTTGGGGGAGGGGTCCCCAAAAATGTTAAAATAGACGTAGAGCTGTAAACATTAGAACCATGCTTTACATAATGATTCTGTACACGACCACGAATTTTCAGGAGGGTGGCGTGAATTCACCCTACCCCAAGTTTCTAAGAGCGCAGACAAGTGTTCAAGGTAAAGGATTTGCTCGCAATTTATATGCTTCATGTTGTGTTTACTGGAAAACTATGTATGCCCTTCCCCCTCCCCCAGAAATTTTGTGGGGCCTGTGAAAGGGATACGAGGTGCTTGGTTTGGAGAGCTCTACCCCCAACTTCCGTAATTTTATATTCTGGACCTCTAGAGTCCGTCAGTGTATAATTGATGTTACCCCTGAATAGCTCTTAGAAACGGGTGTGTGTGGGGGGAAGGTTACCCCACCCTCCTGAAAATTCGTGGTCGTGTACAGAATCATTATATAAAGCATGATACTAATGTTTACAGCTCTACGTCCATTTTAACATTTGGGGAACCCCCCCCCAAGCTCATGGACCTCGCAGAGACTTCAAGGGGAACTTCCTGGATACACTGGCAGACTCCAGCGGCCCAGAATATAATATTACGGAAGTTCAGGGTAGAACCCCCCCCCCCCTACAACCAAGTGTACCTCGGATCCTCGGCAATTTATTTCTTCAAATTAAAGTACAATTCTCGCTTGGCTTACATGCAACGTTTTCTCGAAATTCGTTTGGAGTTCCCAATTCAGTTCTCAATATAGGCCCAGAAACGGCTATCTTTATACCCCCCCCCCTTGAACTTTTGTAGCCAAGTTGCTGAAGATGTGGGGCAGGGTTGCCGGTAAATTTCCACACCGGAACACTGCCACACATCTGTGTTCCTGTGTGGCAGTTTACAGTGAACCGTTTGTTCTGGGGGTATTTCTTCCGGGGGTATTTTTTCCGGGGGCATTTTTTCCGCTTTTCAGTGTTCGGGGGTATTTTCTCCGGGGGTATTTTTTCCCGGGGTATTTTTACCTACATCCGTAGTTTGTATGCGCAGATGAACCGAGAAGAAAAAAGGCTTAATTAATGCTATTTAAAAATGTTCAAGTTCAGAATGGAGTTGTTCCTGGCTGTCAATGCGAGTTTCCATGCAATAGGAATAATAGAAGGGTAATCATCATTGCGGCATTCAGACCCAAATTCGTAAATAACTTAGCTTTCAGCCAACAGAGTATTAGGTTTCGAAGTTAGGATGGTCAGAATGCGTGTTTCGACACAGCAAGGCTGGTGAGACCATTTCCGAAGTAAGTCGAGGTGGTGCAGTATTTTGGGAACCCATTTTGACTGGATATTTGTGTTCTTTCAATCTTGTCTGTAATGAGCGCATGGTAGATCCTACATAGACAGTGTTAGCACGAGGTGAGCTCGTATAAATTAGTGGAACACAGTAAGCACCAAACCTTTGGTCGTTACCTTCAGGTGGTCTTTCGTTTCTGACCAATGAAAAAATGTTTTTAGTCCGAATGCCGAAGTCACTATTAAGAGGTCGGCAACAATTTTTCAAAACATTAACCAAATCAGGTACATAATCCAAGGCTCCAACATATCTGATATTATTATGTTCCCTCCTAAGAGAGGACATAAATTGTCTCTTAACTTTGTTTAAAAGACTGGTAAAAATGGTACCGGGGAATCCGTGGGCTGAGGCAATATCAAGAATCCTAGAAATTTCAAGGTTTCTGAATTTTAAGGTAGAAGAGTGCGTAAATGCTCGTCGAAAAAGGAAATAAAACGCTGCAAGCTTGTAGTTGAGGGGGTGGGCGCATTCCATAGGGATAATAGTGGAAGTTGAAGTAGGTTTACAATAAACTGAAAAAGACATGGACTGTGAGAATGGGTTACGAACTAATAAGAAATCCAAAAATGGGAAGCTGAAACTAGATTCTAGATCGATAGTGAATTTGATAGTGGGGAATTCGGAAGATAATCGATCAGCAAAGTGAGAAAGTTCGTTTCGGGCCGAGTCCCAAAAGACTAGAGCATCATCAACATAACGAAGGTAAAAGATAGGGTGAACTGGAGAATTATGTAGAACTTTTTCTTCAAGGTATTGCAGAAGCAGCTCTGCAAGAATAGGGGAAAGAGGGGAGTCCATAAGTGCACCCTCTAGTTGACGACAGATTTGATTATTGAAGGTACTGTCTATGTGGGATCTAATATGTGATCATTACAGACAAGATTGAAAGAACACAAATACCCAGTCAAAATGGGTTCCCAAAATACTGCACTATCTCGTCTTACTTCGAAAGCGTCTCACCAGCCTTGCTGGGACGAAACACGCATTCTGACCTCCCTAACTTCGAAGCCTAATGCTCTGTTTGCTGAAAGCTTAATTATTTACGAATTTGGGTCTACATGCTGCAATGATGATTACCCTTCTATTATTCCTATTGCATGGAAACTCGCATTGACAGCCAGAAACAACTCCATTCTGAGCTTGAACATTTTTAAATAACATTAATTAAGCCTTTTTCTTCTCTGTTCATCTGCGCATACAAACTACGCCACCTAATCATGTGACTATTTCCTTGATGTATTTATATCATTGTTACTTCATGTATTGTGTGATTGTGTTACATCTGAGGATGGGACCGATGTGGCCCCGAAAGATCTTATGTCTTTTAACTGTGATGTTTTAATTGTACTTAGTAAAGTCTTTTAATTTATCATCAGCTTTTAACTACCCTTTTTATCGTGCAAAAACAGTTTTGTGAACTTCGATTCCTTGCCAAAGCAAAATGCCTTGCGGAAAGTGGTTTGCAATTTTTCAAAAGAATCTTTAATTCAGTGTTATTGATATCCATCAAACTACCAAACACACTCGTTTCGAACAAAAAAGAAAATAAATTTCACAGTGGTTGCGCGCAGATTATTCTTATTTTTTTTAACATATATTTCCAAAATGTTTTCATTGATTTGACGAAGTCGATTTTCAGTTTTTATCAAAAAATATTTAATTAGCGGAAATATTTTCAAACAAATTATTTTATATGTACTACTTTTCCAAATAAATATTTTTTGAATTTTTTTGAAACACGTCACGTCCTGAAAGGCAGTTTCCAACTTTTCCAAAGCCATTTAATTAACAGTAATCAGCAGCTAGCAACAATACTTAACATTTTTTTTTCTTTGAATTTATGGCAAAATGTTCCTGTAGAGTTCTTGCAATGCATTGAAAAATCGCTTGAGTGGAGGATGTCCTTATCGTGACTTGCCAAAGCACGAAAATGGGATATTGATGAAAAAGCGTTAAAAGTGAATGAAATTTTTTGTTCCACGCTCTAAAATTGAAAGTAAATAGTAAATCTGGAGGAGATCAAGCAATGTGAGAAAGGAGAATTCAATAAAATTGGTTCATGTGATACCAGAAGCCGCAGAAAGGGATTAGGAAATGAAAAATCTTAAAATGCGTGAAAATTTTTTATCTGCTCTCCAGATTTTAAGAAACACGGTAGGAGGAGGGTGAAGTAAATCTTATTTAGATGAAACAATTTTTGAAGCAAAACTGAAGAGAAGTAGCACCAATAAGCACGGAACTTGGCAATAAAAAAACTGAAATGCGCGGAAGCTGTATATCTCCCCTTCCATTAAGAAACTTATATATCTGATCGAAATTAAGATATTTGGAAATAAATATTTCTAAAAAAGGAGATTTCTTTAAGCTTCGGCAGTCTTTGCGCCTACGGTGGCCAATACTGAAGTTACACTACATACATAGCTGTTCTCTGAGATTCAGAGGTTTTTCCCCAAAGAAAAGCCATCTGCCAAAAAAAAAAAAAAAACGTTTAACTGTCAAATGAAACTAGAATTTACTTACTGTTGGTGTATAAAATGTCTCCCTTTACAGCGATCTTGGCACACAGCTCGAGCTTCATTGACATCCATCACACGCAGTGGTATAACCATGTTTCAAAATCTGGAGGGAAGCCTATCACACATAAACACATTATATGTATACATACATACACTGCTGGCCACCAAAAATGCAACACCAAGAAGGAAGCATCCGATTGGCTTGAAATGCGCAGCATGCGTCGCCCGCGAGAGGACATGCAAACGGTTAGCATTGCAGGGCATATGCAAATCGAGTGCGCCCGGCACGCCACCGAGAAGCACTATAAGATGGGTGCACAGAAGGCGGGGTGTAAGTAGTGGAAGTGTGTTGTGCTGCCGGACCTGTGCGTGGAAAGCTTCCTGATGCCTCGTCGCAGAATACGGCAGTCATTGCAGCATGTTTCGGAGTTCGACAGAGGACGAATAGTGGCTTATCGCGACAACGGTTTATCGTACCGAGACATCGGCGCCCGTGTGGAACGATATTCAGCCACACTGAGAGGGGAGTATGGATTTGGTGGATGCAGGAGGGACGGACGGACCGACGTGAGCTAATGCCTATGCCGCGGTATACCATCGGACGAGAGTACCATCATGTTGTGCGGCGGGCACTGACAGCTCGCACCGCCGCATCACAAACGTTAGCGCAGGAAATAGGGTGTGTTGCGCAGCAACTTGTGTCAGCACGTACGGTTCGATGTCATCTGCAGGAGCGGGGACTTGTCGCATGGCTGCCACTGTTCCGATCACCATTGACGTTACACCACCGGCGAGTGCGGCGGCAGTAGGCAGTTGAACGCCGACATTGTCTCCTCCGACGAATCCCGCTTCTGCCTGCAACACCATGATGGTCGGATCCGCGTGTGGCGGCACCGCGGCGAGAGACTGTATGACTCCTGCATTATGCATCGCCCTACCGGCCCGTCGCCTGGCGTTATGATTTGGGGCGCAATTGGATATGATACCCGCACCCTCTCGTACGCATCGCCGGTACACTCAACAGCCACCGCTACATCTCCGACGTTTTGGAACCTGTAGTCCTGCTTTACCTGCAGGACCTGCAGCGGCCACGTTTCAACAGGACAATGCGCGCCCGCATGTGGCACTCATCGTGCAACAATTCTTCACGGCCCAATAGGTGTCACTGCTGCCGTGGCTCGCCTTTTCTCGGTTTCCGATCAGCGACCAGACACATTCAACACGTCTGGTTGCTGATCGGAAACCGAGTGGCCCGGCAAGCACCACCCGCGGCTACGCCTGATGAACTGTGGCAACGTGTGGAAGAAGCCTGGACCGACATACTCCAAGCCCAAATCCAAAGCCTCT
Organism: Macrothele yani; assembly: GCA_039090855.1. Lineage (NCBI taxonomy): Eukaryota > Metazoa > Arthropoda > Arachnida > Araneae > Macrothelidae > Macrothele > Macrothele yani. The sequence continues at coordinate 132,260,650 of CM077010.1, read as the reverse complement.
TTGGTTCGATGCTGCGGCGTTATTGCCAGCCATGGGGGCTACGCGAATTATTGATGTCTGTGTGTTCCGCAGGTCGCACAGGCCTGTAAGCACGATCGTTTCATCTTTGAATCTGTTGTTATGTGTCTAGTAAATCTGGCTTTGCTATCTCGTGTCCTTCTTGGTGTTGCATTTTGGGTGGCCAGCAGTGTATATATGTATAGAATATTATATAAAATATTATACACATACTGTATAAGTTAGAATTGGGACCCTTTCCCTTACACACACACACGCAGGAGCAAAGCAGTTGCTGAGGCGCGACCTAACGAACAAGACATAGACGCCTCTGTTGGCGAATTGTGGAGCTTCGCGAACACAACTGTAAAATTATGATAGATAGTGAAGAAATGTACATTACAAAGTTGTAGAACTGACTTTGCTTATTAGGAATCGAGATCGCTGTTTGATTAAGTGCACATTATGCACGTGTTTGTATTCTACAAAAAAATACAATCTTATATTATGAAATTTATTTGGTTCACATCATAAAAACAATGTGCATTATATCATTAAATTCCCGAAAATTTTTTGGGAGGGGGTCCTTTACATTGGGGAATATAATGATATAAAAAAGTAATATAATTTTTCGGGAATATAATGATATAGAAAAGTATGCATTATATTCCCGAATTTTTTTTTGGTGGGGGGGGGGGGGGGGTCCTTTTCATTGGAGATCCCCGACACTGAAAATCTGGGGGATCCTGTGACCACCCGACCTCCCAGTGGTTACGCCTATGAACACACGTCGCGCATACAGGACCTTTTGTACTTCTCGCTCATAATCCTTTTCTCAAACAGACATTCCTGAATCTGGTTATCCCATGATTCCATTGGTCTTCTTCTACCTTTCTTTCCTGCAACTTGGACTGAAAAAATTATCTTAGTGAGCACCTCATCACGCATTCTTTCAACTTGGCCAAACAGCCTAAGAATATCAGTCTCCACCTTACTAACAATATTTATCTCGTATAATTGCTTCGGTGTCCATAATCGCATGAATAGTGTTTTGCGCTCTTTCCACCGTCCATTAGTTGTTATACAACTTACGTGGGAAAAGTTCCAGGGCCACCCTGGTGGCGCAGTGGTCTAAGCGCTGGCTTATGATCATTCGTCCGAGAAGAGTCCGGGTGCAAACCCAGGTGAGGCATGGATGTTGTGTTTCTCTTACGGCGCTGGCTCTCTCCCTTCCCTGGAACCAGTGACCCTAAATTAGGGACGGGCGACTGCTTATAGCCCATTGAGTTGCTCACGGTGGTCGTTAATCTTCAATTAAAAAAAAAAAGATTTCCAGGACTGATGCAATAAAGAATGTAAAAAAAGTACCATACTCTCAATTAATGCTGGTCACCTTCAAAATACCGCCCTTCTGAATCAACACATAGTTTCCAGCGTTTCTGAAGATTCGGAAAAACAGTTCTGGAAGGCACTTTCCCGGATGTCCGCAAGTTGTTTTTGTCACGGCTGCTTGAATAAATTTTATGTACACTTGCTACACTCCTTTTAATGCCCGTTTTATCCTGTTCCATAGGATAAAACGGGAACTACAGGACAGTTGTTCCCTAGCGTTTTATCCTGGGTAATAGGAAGGAGTCCCAGGGCGATAAATGAGAAGAACACGGCGCATGTGGCAACACAGTGACTTGATGGTGAGCCAGGAACTGTTGGACTAACAACGGAACAGATCGATGAACAATCCTCCTTTTGGACATCGATGAACAAGCCTCCTTTGGACATCATCAGATCGATGAACAAGCCTCCTTTTGGACATCATTCAGAATGCGAGGTACAAATCTCACATAAAATTTTCGTTTTCCCATATCTTCGCATAGAATCGCATGATAGATGGACTTACTGATGCCTACCGACTCAGCCAAAGGTCTAACTGTAATTCGGAGATCTTTCTTTAACTGATTCCGCACTTTTTCAACTTTTTCCGCTGTCCATACACAGGAGGGTCGCCCTGACCTCGGATCATCATGGAAAGATTACCGCCCGTCACGAAACCTTTCGAAAACTCTGCTGCTGGATAATTCTGTGTCTCCATATGCTTCTTTTAACATTCTGTAAATTTCAGTAGCTGATTTACCAAGTTTCCAACAAAAATGGATGTTTACTCTCTGCTCTTCCATGGCTAAAATGAAATGGAATGAAAACGCTTGCTATGACTCCCTTAGTGCCCATCTGCCGCCTGTCGATACCAGTATAAACCGGTTTTCAGCTGTTCTCTGATTGACCAAGGACACCTTTCTTCTAGCATTCACGTGATATTTTTATCCCACTACGGTTACGTCAGTTATGCGGTCTGTCCTGGAACTTATTGAACGTAGACTGTATTTAGGAAATACCGAAAGAAGGCAGTAATCCTTTCTTTTACTAACAGTGTAACATGAAGAACGGTGGTACCAGTTGGGTGACTGAAGCGCGGGGTCTCTACGCTCACTGGACCAGGGCCATTGATCGAGTGCTTCATTAAGTACGGGAGGCGCTGATGGCGCTGAATTCCTTGAACCAGTCGCCTCAAGTTAGGAACGGAAGACTGCTTGCAGCCCTAGATAGCCCTAAGCCCTGAAAAGAAATAAATAACAATGGTAGGGAGGCCCTATTTGAGCTCCACGACGTGGGGGCATTCCTCGGGTCCATTGTTACATTGTATGGCTTCTGCAGACTACGCACATATTTAAACCTTTAACTGGCTTGAACGAGTTAATTCTGGGTTAGCTAAATGGGCTGAAATCAGCTTGAACGAATATGCTCACTGTCTAAAAAATGGGCCGAACGCTGCTGGATTGAGTGAACCTGAGCATCAGAAAACATTTCGATGCTCAGGTTCACTCATTCGGTTTTAGGGGGCTGATTGACACTAACACTTTCTGAGTGATTCCCTGCTGAAAGGGTTTTCTGAGTGTCTACCTGCTCAAAAGGCTATAACAACAGAGACGAATCTGAAAAAGGAGACAGAAGATGCTTGAGTCCCTTGTTCCTATCAAGTGGCATGATGCTTATGTCAAGGGGACTAGCTCTTCTCTACCATGCCTTGAGTCATGGAGCAGAGAATAAAGAACTAGAAGGCATGCTTATCACCATTAACAGATTTAAGGTTCGTACTGATATGATGAGAGGGAGAAAGGAATTGTTTTGACGTAGCTTTTGTAAAACCCGGCCGTTATGTGCTCATTTCTGAATATAGGACTCCTCGAAAACTTTGCGGAACATTGCTTGCGAAAATAGTGCCGTCTCGTACATCCAGATTTTCCAAGTAGCAAATGAAAGAACTAGAGATGACATAAATGATTCCTTCTTCAGAGTCCATTCATCATTCGTGCAGAAGAGTCATTCACGAATAATCTCTCAGTTTCCAGGTTGTCATTATGTTACGTACTACTGAGATGACGCACGAGTAAAACGGAAAGTTGCAGAGGGAAACCTTGACGGCGTAGACTTTAGAACGTCTTTTGTAAAAATTAAAATAGATCGCCCTCATGTTATTGGTTTGTTCGTCTGTGGAAATCATATCTCTGCAACTATTCATCCGATCGTTTTTTTTTTGTTTTTTTTTTACGATGTACGATTTCGACGCTAGAGGGCGTAAATGCAGATGTTATCGAATTGAAATCAAAATGCATTTTGTTCCATATATTTGCTTCTATACATCCAACTGAAAAAAATTCTTCCACCTTTCGATTCCCGCTGCGATGCGCTTTTTTCCATTCATCTAGCCATAGATTGCGCCAAATAGGAATTAACAAAAGTAAAGGAAACAGCCAAAAATTATGGTTACACCGAACATACTGTGAATAACCTACTAAAGAAATTATAGAGGTCAAATCTAAACCCCTTGCAATGGGGAGGAGGGTAAACATTGCATGTTCGTGGGATTAATGAATTATCATCCCAAAGTTATCCATATCTTAAAAAATATCTATAGACGGCATAGCATTGACTTTGGTAACAAAACAAACAATATTTTCTCTTTGATCAAGAAAGACCGTGAGGGATGTGGACCCTAAGGAACCTAATCAAGTGTATATTGGATCCACTAAACGTACGTTAAACAATATAATTACTGAGCATAAATACAACATACAAACTAGTATAATGTCGACTTCTCTCGCAAGCTTGGCGAATGGGGGTTCCTAATACCCGGTGTGGAATGAAGCATCTACACTGCTGGCCACCCAAAATGCAAAACCAAGAAGGACACTAGATCGAAAAGCCAGATTTACTGGACACATAACAACAGATACAAAGATGAAACGATTGAACTTACAGGCACGTGCGACTTGCGGAACACGCAGACATCAATAGTTCGTGTGGCCCCCATGGCTGGCAATAACGGCCGCTACACGCCGCTGCATCGAACGAAAGGGGCTTTGGATGTGGGCTTGGGGTATGTCGGTCCAGGCTGCTTCCACACTTTGCCACAGTTCATCAGGCGTAGCCGCGGGTGGTGCTCGCCGGGCCACTCGGTTGCCGATCAGCGACCAGACGTGTTCGATGGACGACAAATCGGGAGAACAGGCGGGCTACGGCAGCAGTGACACCTAGTGGGCCGTGAAGAATTGTTGCACGATGCGTGCCACGTGCGGACGAACATAGTCCTGTTAAAACGTGGCCGCCGGTAGGTCCTGCAGGAAAGGGAGGACTACAGGCTCCAAGATATCGGAGATATAGCGGTGGCTGTTGAGTGTACCGGCGATGCGTACAAGAGAGGTGCGGGTGTCATATAATTGCGCCCCAAACCATGACGCCAGACGACGGACCGGTAGGGCAATGCATAATGCAGGCGTCATACAGTCTCTCGCCGCGGTGCCGCCACACGCGGATCCGACCATCGTGGTGTTGCAGGCGGAAGCGGGATTCGTTGGAGAAGACAATTTCACGCCATTCCGTAGTTCAGATGCGGCGTTCAACGGCCCACTGCCGCCGCACTCACCGGTGGTGTAATGTCAATGGAAATCGGAGCAATGGGTGCGGTGCGACAAATCCCACCTCCTGCAGACGACGTCGAACGGTACGTGCTGACACAGGTTGCTGCGCAACACACCCTAATTCCTGCGCTAATGTTCGTGATGTGGCGGTGCGAGCCGTCAATGCCCACAGCACCACATGCTGGACCTCTCGTTCGGTGGTGTGCCGCGGCTGTGGCAATCGCTCACGTCGGTCCGTCCGTCCCTCCTGCACCCACCGAATCCATACTCGCCTCACTGTGGCTGAATGTCGTCCCACACGAGCGCCGATGTCTCGGTACGATAAACCTCTGTCGCGATAAGCCAATATTCGTCCTCTGTCGAACTCCGAAACGTGCTGGAATGACTGCCGTATTCTGCGACGAGGCAACAGGAAGCTTCCAACGCACAGGTTAAGCAGAACAACAAACTTCCACTACTTGAACCCCGCCTTCTGTGCACCCTTCTTATAGTGCTTCTCGGTGGCGTGCCGGGCGCACATGATTTGCATATGCCCTGCAATGCTAATCGTTTGCATGTCATCTCGCGGGCGACGCATGCTGCGAATTTCAGGCCAATCGGATGCTTCCTTCTTGGTCTTGCATTTTGGGTGGCCAGCAGTGTATTTTGGCTACCACTTGTACACAATTTGAAAAATTTCTATTAACCTAAAGTCCATTTAATTTTACTGATCGACACTCATGCTGTAATGACAATCATCATCATCATTATTGTCAACCATTATCAATCCACTGCTGGACGAAGGTCTCCCCAAGTTTCCTCCACAACGATCTGTCTTGTGCCAGTCTCCTCCATGTCACTCCCGCATACTTTCGAATTTCATCCACCCACCTCCCATGTGGTCTTCTTCTGGGTCATTTCCTGTCCATTGGAAACCAGTCTAAAATTTCGGCTGTCCATCGATGGTCTGTCCTTCTGGCAGTATGTCCAGCCCATTGCCATTTCAGGGATTGAACTCTGATCATGATGTCTCCCACTCTTGTCATTTTTTGGATCCATGAGTTCCTCTTCTTATCTCTCCTGGTTACACCAAGCATGCACCTCTCCATGCTACTTTGAGTTGTCTGCAGCCTTTGTATGTCTCTTTTAGTTAAGGCCCACGTCTCTGCACCATACGTAAGCACTGGAAGGATGCATAGATCAAACACTTTTCTTTTAAGACATAATGGCATATTGCTCTTGAAGATTATGCTGTTTCTTCCAAAAGCTCTACAGGCAAGTTTTGTACGCCGATTAATTTCTTCATCAATGTGACCCTGACTTGTTATCTGCTGTCCAAGATAAACGTACGTGTCTGTTATCTCCAGCTTTTCTGCATCAATCGATAAATCTTCATTTCTTGTAAAAGCATTGAACATCACTTTTGTCTTCTGAAAGTTCATTTTTAATCCCAATTCTTTACTCTTGTAAGAAAGTTCCTGGATCATATTCTGAAGCTCTGATGGGGTAGTTGCAAAAATGACTACGTCATCAGCAAAACGAAGGTGGGTTAGATAATCTCCATTAATCTTTATCCCTTTGTTTTCCCAGTTCAGTGATTAAAAGACATTTTCCAATGTGGCATTAAAGAGCTTCGGAGATATGGTGTCACCTTGTCTCACTCATTTTCCAATTTTTATGTGTGTGTTGTATTTTCAAACAGCCGAATCTTTGCACTTGCATTTTCATAGATGTTAATAATAATATTAATGTATGCATCTTCAATACCACAGGATTTCAAAGCCATTGTAACTGCTGATGGTTTCACCGAATCAAAGGCATTTTCATAATCGATAAAAGCCATGCACAATGGAAGTTCATATTCCCTACCTCTTTCAATTAGCTCCCTCAGTACGTGGATATGATCTATTGTGCTGTAGCCACTCCAGAATCCAGCTTGTTCTCTCGGTTGAGCCATGTCCAGTGTTACCTTCAAACGGTGTGAAAGAACTTTATTGAAGAATTTATAAACCACTGATAGGAGGCTGATAGGTCTGTAGTTCCCGAGATCCTCAATGTCACCTTTTTATGTAGCAGGATCATTGTAGCGTTGTTCCAATCCTTAGGAATCTTCCCTTCATTAAGGCATCGGGTGAAAATTTGGACGAGTACTGTTGCGATTTCTCCACTTGCTTCTTGTATGATGTCTACAGTAATTCCATCTTCTCCTGGAGCTTTTCCCCGCTTCATGTTCTTGATTGCATGTGCAACTTCTGCTGGGAGGATTGGAAGAACTCTGCTACTGGTACCTTTCATGATGTCTGGAGTAAATGTATCATCCCTTTCATATAATTTGGAGTAGAAATCTTTCACTCTTGTCAAAATTTCGCCTCTATTTCTTGTTACAGAACCATCTTCTTTTTCTCAGTGCCATAATCTGTTTTCTTCCCTTACTGAGATGTCCCTTTGCTATCTTTAGGCTTTGGTTGTTTTCAATTGCTTTCCTCACTAGTTCACAGTTGAATTTCCTTACGTCTTCGGTGACACTTTTTCGTACTGTCTTACATAGTTCTATATATTCCACTTTGGAAGTCACATCTTCTTTAGTTGTCCTCATCTCTCTTCTTTTTTGCATCAACATTTTGGTTTTTCCTGATAATGTGTTCACATGCAACTTGTTCTTAGACCCAGCTAATTTTGTTGCTGTTTTCATAAGAGCTTTGGTTACTTTTCTGTTAACTTCAGAAATATCCACTTCTTCCGATGTTAGGCCTTCTAAAGCAGAGAATCTGATCTTCAGTTCCAACTTGAAGGTATTATGGTGTTTTTTAAGGTTGGTTATGTCAATACATTTTGTTTGTCTTATGAGCTTGCCACGTTCAAGTTTAGTGTTGAGGGGCATCTTACATCTCACCAATCTATGGTCACTACCTGTGTTGAACTTGTTTAGCACACTGCAGTCTTCTATGACGAATTTTTTGTCACACATAATAAAATCAATTTCACTTGTCGTCCCATTTGGATGTCTCCATGTCCATTTCCTGTGTGGCTTTTTCTTGAAAAAGGAGTTCAAGATGAAAAACCCTTCTGCCTCTGCAAACTCAACGAGAGTATTTCCACGCTGGTTTCTGTTGCCGTGACCGAATTTACCTACTGAAGTTTCATTCTGTTGCCGTTGCCCTATTTTTGCATTGAAATCTCCCATAATTATCTTCAAGTGCTGCTTACCTTTATTATTTAGATGACGAATTTCATCATAAAATTATTCAATTTCTTGTTCTGGATGACTTGTGGTGGGTGCATAAGTTTGAATCATCTGAGCCTTGTATCTTCTCGAGAGTTGGATAACGAGTCGTGCAGCTCTGTCAGAGGAATTTTCAACTTCTACAACTTTATCCTTCAGTTTCTTGTTTATATACCCGTGTATAACCCACAGCCATGGAAACTCTTAATTTCCAGGACTGAGCATGAGGATTCAGATGAAACCACTAACTTGAACTCGTAATTTTGGCGGTGAACTGTTCTGCCAACGTTACAACGCGTTACGGAGCATTGGGTCTGCCCATATCACACGTCATTAACTAACATGTGTTTTTATTTATAGGCTTTTCACTATCTGTTCCATTCGCTGACACATCTGAAGATGGACCTAATGTAGGTCCGAAAGATCTTATGTATTTAACTTATTTTTCTTAAGTAATAAATTTTTAACTTGTAAGATTTTCATTCATTTCAAGTGTTTGATCGTGCACAGACGGCAAAGATATTATGTTCTAGTTTGCTCTTTCGATTCCATTCATATCGAAGAGTATTATTTTAGGTATAGTCACTTTTACAAGTTACGCATAGATTTTCCGCTAGGAGGCGTAAATTAAATGCCGTTTTTTCCGGTATCACTACTTCTAAAACTCCGATTTGAAAAATATTTTCTTCAGCGGATACAGCTCCTGATGAGAAACCTTTTGCATATATGTCATTTCTAATTTTTGGTAAAGAATGGTTCGGCAACTACTGGGCGTAAGTGTTAATTTCTGCTTCTGATGTATTTGCCACAAAATCTTAGCTTTTAAAATCTCGATTCAAAATATTCGCACGTGGACCGATGCTACACACGTCGATAAAACTTTTCGAATACTTTCTTCTTAAAATATTGCATAGTTTCTCCGCCAGGGGGCGTAGATGGCTATCATATTTTTTATCAATATATCAATTCTAACGGACCGATTTGAAAAATTCCTTCTTTATTGGATAGTTTCCGGTGCGAAATATTTTTCATATAATTTCAAAATTTTCAAGTAACTCATAGACTTTTCGCTAGGGGGCATTAAGGTAAAGTGCTTTTCCTCCGATATTTCAGCTTCTGAAACTCCGTTTTAAAAATTCTTCCTGTATGGCATACAACTCCTGATGGGAAATGTTTTTCATATAATTCCTAATATTTGGCAATTAGTGGTTTAGCCGCCAGGATGCGTAAGTGTTCATTTCTTCTTTTGAAGTATTTGCAGCAAAATCTGAGCTCTTGAAAGCTCGACTGAAAAAATTCTTTCCTGGACAGATACCCTCACATCGGAAAATATATGTGGGTTTTCGGTATGTGACGTCATGATAGTGAAATGCCGAGATCGCTACGCGCAACAGTGGCCACTAAGTGGCGTGAGCGTCGGACGTCGGCGCGTAACTAAAACATGCTTCCACGGACAAGAAGTAGAGCTACAGAGAGTTCTAAAGCGTAAATACCGAGACAGGGCTGTGTGCCGAAGGATGTTCGATTGGTGCTCGATGTGTTCGCCATGTTTGTATTTCTTAGCGGAACGAGTAAGTTCCGTTGTTAGTGTATTCTATATTAATTGTAAGTGTACAACAGATTAAATGTGTGTGTGTGTTCAGAAGTCGTTCAGCCCGTCCATTATTTAAGTGTCGTGATTCGATGGAACCATAGTGGGGAAGTTTCCCAATACCTCACACACACACATATATATCATCATCATCATCATTGTCAACCATTATCAATCCAGTGCTGGACGAAGGTCTCCCCAAGTTTCCTGCACAACGGTCTGTCTTGTGCCAGTCTCCTCCATGTCACTCCCGCATACTTTCGAATTTCATCCACCCATCTTCCATGTGGTCTTCTTCTGGGTCTTTTCCTGTCCCTTGGAATCCAATCTAAAATTTCGGCTGTCCATCGATGGTCTGTTCTTCGGGCAGTATGTCCAGCCCATTGCCATTTCAGGGATTTAACTCTGATCATGATGTCTTCCACTCTTGTCATTTTTCGGATCCACGTGTTCCTCTTCTTATCTCTCCTGGTTACACCAAGCATGCACCTCTCCATGCTCCTTTGAGTTGTCTGCAGCCTTTGTATGTCTCTTTTAGTTAAGGTCCACGTCTCTGCACCATACGTAAGCACTGGAAGGATGCATTGATCAAACACTTTTCTTTTAAGACATAATGGCATATTGCTCTTGAAAATTATGCTGTTTCTTCCAAAAGCTCTCTCTCCAGGCAAGTTTTGTACGCCGATTAATTTCTTCACCAATGTGACCCTCACTTGATATCTGCTGTCCAAGATAAACGTACGTGTTTGTTATCTCCAGCTTTTCTCCATCAATCGATAAATCTTCATTTCTTGTAAAAGCATTGTACATCACTTTTGTCTTCTGAGAGTTCATTTTTAATCCCACTTCTTTACTCTTGTCAGCAAGTTCCTGGATCATACTCTGTAGCTCTGATGGGCTAGTTGCAAAAATGACTATGTCATCAGCAAAACGAAGGTGGGTTAGATAATCTCCATTAATCTTTATCCCTTTGTTTTCCCAGTTCAGTGATTGAAAGACATTTTCCAATGTGGCATTAAAGAGCTTCGGAGATATGGTGTCACCTTGTCTCACTCCTTTTCCAATTTTTATGTGTGTTGTATTTTCAAACAGCCGAATCTTTGCACTTGCATTTTCATAGATGTTATTAATAATGTGAATTCTGAATTTTCAAAACTGCTGCGTTGCGCGTTTTGATCTAGGCTTTTTCACTGAGATCAATTTTTTCCTAATCCACTTCTTTACTGCATTGTCAGCAACTCATACTCTGTCATTCCTCTTTTTCAATTAGCTCCCTCAGTACGTGGATATGATCTATTGTGCTGTAGCCACTCCTGAATCCAGCTTATCTCGGTCTTAAAGAGCTTCTGGAGAATGTCCAGTGTCACCTTCTAATTTCAGGTGTGTATTTTCAAAAGAACTTTAGTGCATTTTCATAGATGTTATTTTATAAACCACTGATAGAGGTTGATAGAGCCATTGTCTGCTGTAGTTCCTGAGATCCTCAATAAAAGCCATGTCACCTTTTTTAAAGTACGTGGCAAGATTATTGTAGCGTTGTTCCAATCTTCACGAATCTTCCCTTCATTAAGGCATCGAGTGAAAATTAGGCCTAAACCACTGATAGGAGGCAGAGTACTGTTTCGATTTCTCCAGTTTTTTATGTTGAAGGTTATTATTTGTTCAATCTTCCAATCTTCTATGGTTATCGTAGGAAAATTTTCCATTGCTTCTGATTTTCAGCTGTTTTTCTTGATGTCTATGTAATTCCATCTTCTCTGAGTTTAGCTTGTTGATGTTCTTGATTGCATGTGCAACTTCTGCTGGAAGGACTGGAAGAACTCTGGTACTGGTACCTTTCATGATGTCTGGAGTACATGTATCATCCTTTCATATAATTTGGAGTAGAAATCTTCACTCTTGTCAAAATTTCGTCCTCTATTTCTTGTTACAGAACCATCTTCTTTCTCAGTGCCATAATCTGTTTTGAAAAAGGAGTTCCCTTACTGAGATGTCCCTTTGCTATCTTTAGGCTCTTTGGTTGTTTTCAATTGCTTTCTTCTACTAGTTCACAGTTGAATTTCCTTACGTCTTCAGTGATACTTTTTCATACTGTCTTGCATAGCTCTATATATTCCTACTTTGGAAGTCACATCTTCTTTAATTGTCCTCATCACTCTCTTTTTTGCATCAACATTTTGGTTTTTCCTGATAATTTGTTCACATGCAATTTGTTCTTAGACCCAGCTAATTTTGTTGCTGTTTCCGTAAAAGCTTTGGTTACTTTTCTGTTAACTTCAGAAATATCCACTTCTTCCGATGTTAGGCCTTCTAAAGCAGAGAATCTGTTCTTCAGTTCCAATTTGAAGGTATTATGGTGTTTTTTAAGGTTGGTTATGTCAATACATTTTGTTTGTCTTATGAGCTTGCTACGTTCGAGTTTAGTGTTGAGGTGCATCTTACATCTCACCAATCTATGGTCACTGCCTGTGTTGAACTTGTTTAGCACACTGCAGTCTTCTATGACGAATTTTTTGTTACACATAATAAAATCAATTCTCAGTTGTCGTCCCATTTGGATGTCTCCATGTCCATTTCCTGTGTGGCTTTTTCTTGAAAAAGGAGTTCAAGATGAAAAACCCTTCTGCCTCTGCAAACTCTTACGAGAGTATTTCCACGCTGGTTTCTGTTGCAGTGACCGAATTTACCTAACTGAAGTTTCATTCTGTTGCCGTTGCCCTATTTTTTTGCATTGAAATCTCCCATAATTATCTTCAAGTGCTGCTTAGCTTTATTATTTAGATCACGAATTTCCTCATAAAATTCTTCAATTTCTTCTTCAGCATGACTTGTGGTGGGTGCATAAGTTTGAATAATCTGAGCTTGGTATCTTCTCGAGAGTTGGACTAACGAGTCGTGGAGCTCTGTCAGAGGAACTTTCAACTTCTACAACTTTATCCTTCAGTTTCTTGTTTATTATAAATCCAACACCACTAGTTCTGCCAGTATCTGTCCCACGATAGTAGAAGAGATGTCCACTTTTCAGTTCAATGAGATCTTCTCCTTTTCTCCTTACCTCACTTAGTCCGACGATGTCCCACTTGATCCTTTGTAGTTCCTCTTCCAATTCAAGAAGCCTTGGAATCTGAAGATAGGGAGCGTCCGTTGTACGTAGCCAAGGTCAGCATCAGATGGCAGCCTAGTCCGGTCCTCCGGGGATTCTTAGCACCCTCTGCCTTCATGTCGCACTGGCCGCTGCCTTGGCCAGGTACATTCCAGCTGCCGGAGACTGAGGGCCAAGATTTAAGTTGTGGAGTCATTTTGGAGGGGTTTGGCCATAACTCACCACGCTGGCCAAGCGGGTTGGTGAGTGTGGGATAGCATTTCCTCTAATCCCGATGGTATAGTTATACCGCTATTGGCGGTCGTCAGAGCCCCTTTAGTGGGAACAGGATGTACCACGAGAAGGCCGTGTTGACATTTGTCAAGGAGAGGCTGTGATGTTACGCATCACCTGACCTTACATCCCACACATATATATATATATATATATATTTTATTGGAGGTTTAACGACCACCGTGAGCAACTCAAAGGATTATAAGCAGTCGCGGTGCCGCCCCGGTGGCGCAGTGGTCTAAGGCTCTGGCCTCTGATCATTCGTCCGTAAGGGGTCCGGGTTCGAATCCCAGTCAGGCATGTATGTTGTGTTTGTCTTACGGCACTGGCTCTCTCCCTTCCCTGGAACCAGTGACCCTAAATTAGGGACGGGCGACTGCTTATAGCCCATTGAGTTGCTCACGGTGGTCGTTAAACCTCCAATCAAAAAAAAAAAATAAAAAATAAGCAGTCGCCCGCCCCACATTTATGGTCACTGATTCCTGGGAAGTTAGAGAGCCAGTGCCGTAAAACAAACACAACGCCCATGCCTCACCGGGATTCGAACCCTGACCCCTTACGGACGAATGATCAGAGGCCATCGCTTAGACCACTGCGCCACCGTGGCGGCAAAAATATTTCGAGAATTCTTTCTTCGTAAAATAATGCATGTTTTTCCTGCCAGGGGGCGTAGATGCATATCTTATGTTTGTCGATATCTCTGTTTCTAAAATTCCAATTTGAAAAATCATTTCTTTGTTGGAGAGCGCTTCCTCTGCGAAATAATTCTCGAATAATTTAATTTTTTAGCGCAGACGTCTGCTACCAGAGGGCGTATGTTCACGGTTCCGTTTACAGCAATATATGTGGGATTAAAAACCCGATTGAAAAACTTTTTTCTTCGGTCATATACTACTATTTTTCATACCGGTTCCATTGAATTCGAATAGCTTTGATGCATTTAATTCGCGTTAGAATGGCTTCAATAGACGTGCTCATTACACCCGAAAATTCGGCGTCATCTTCCTTATTTCTTTTGTTGTGGGTTTAACGACCATTGTAAGCAACTCGGTGGGCTATAAGCAGTTCCCCGTCCCTAATTTAGGGCCACTGGTTCTAGGGATGAGAAAGAACCAGTGCTGTAAGACAAACACAATATCAATGCCACATCGAGATCCGAGCCCCGTACCCATCTCAGATGAATGGTCTTAAGCCAGCACTTAGACCACTGCACCACAGGGGCGGCCCGACGTAGTTCAATCGGAAAAAGTATCCCATTCCGGATTGGAAATATGTGGCTTTGAATTTAACCACCTTCAGAAAAAGGCATTTTTTTCATATTGGTGCCCGAAAGTAAAATGAATTTCGTGGCCGTCAAGTTCGAAAAAAAAATGTGAGATGACTTTTCCACACACCGTCTGGAATTAATAAGAATTTCTTCCTCTACAGTGAGCTTCTTCAAGCATGGTTTGTCAATAGAACCGAAATCTGTGATTTAGTGCCCTGCCTTTCACAAGGGGAAGATACAGGGTTTGGAACGAATAATGTGAACACCTAGGGAAAATTATTACCTAATACTGTGTGGCTTTCAAAACCAGCTGAATCCTCCTTGGAATGGACGCATGAAAATTCTGGATGGTGGTTAGTGGGATGTTACACCATTCTTCTTGCAGAAACTGCTCTAGGTCCTTGTGAGGTGCAGGAGGAGGATAACGGGATCTTAATCTGTTTTCCAAAATAGACCACAGTGGCTCAATGATGTTTAAGCCTGGAAATTGAAGATGCAAAGGAAGGTCTGAACGTTAGTTCTCATGTTTCTCAAACCATGATTGGACATTCCGAGCTCTGATAATTGGGGTCTTATCATCTCGATAGATTACATCCATTGCAGGAAACAATGTCTCAGCCATTGGATTGACTTGGTCGACCAAAATGATTTCATACGCCCTGCCAATCATCCATCCTTTCAAGGTAATCAGGGAAACTGCTAAAAATCACGATATGACCGTCCACAGCATGGCAGAACCGCCCCCATGCCACACTGTTGGGAGCAGACAGATGTACGCTTCTGACGGCGTTCTCCACGCGTAAATACGTCCTGTGGTGAGAAATAGCTTGAATATGGGTTCATCCGATTACATTACATGCTCCCATTCATCGATAGTCCACGTTGTATGCTCCTGGAACCACTGTCGTCGCCGTTGTGCATTCACCCTAGTCCTCAGAGGTTTTGCAATAGCAGCTCTGCCATGAAACACTTGTTTATGCAGTTTCCTGAGTACTGTTTTCGTTGATCCTGGGGTCTGGAGATGCAGATTGAGCTCCGCACTAATTTCCGGCGCCGTAGGCTTCTTATTACGGATAACAATCGTCTTTAATGTTCTCCTGTCTCTATCAGTAAGGGTCGTTTTCCGGCAGCTCTTGTGTTTCGCAGACGAGGTTTTGCCACGAACACGGTATGCTGTCATGACGCTAGACACAGTGGCTCTCGATATCCCCAATACCATGGCGACTGTTGTCACGGAGGCACCAACTAGCCGGCCTCCAACAATTAACCCTTACCCTTTTTACCCTCAAAAAGGCATGCCGGAAACATGCTTTAAAATTTGGTGTCCGCACTCGAAATATTTTATCACTAATTAGGAATGACCGTGATAAGGTTTCAAATTTTTGTAAACCAGGTGTTTATTGTATACCACTTATACATGAAGACCCTAAAACTGATAATAAACTCTATATAGGTTCTACACTTCGGACATTGGATAAAAGATTGAGTGAACACAAATATGCACTACGAACGGGGACTATTAACACAGCACTTACTACTGCAGTTAGATAGGGAAGTTACTCCCCTGACTGGGATAACGTAAAAATTCTCTGTTCAAATATAACCAGAAGTACAATACGTTTGTCCGAAAGTTTGCATATTATTTCATATGGTAACACTTGTTGTAATATTGACATGCCTACTTATATACCAAACCCATGGAGGTGGTTGGTGACTCCCTCTTCTATCGAGAGTGAAAACTAGAACTACCTTTGACTTGCATAATTTTTTTTGAACATTAGTGTTTGAGTTCTAATGTTGGCAACACAGGAGATTTAAAGAGACGTGCGACGGGAATACTTTGTTGCTGTATATATATATGAGATGGCTCCTCATGCTTCGTGGCACTTAGGCCTGATGATGGGGACATGGGAGCCCTGAAAGTAATTGCCTTTGTATTTTAAAATAGTGTTTTTAATTGTAAATAAATGTATTTTAATTTGCAGTTGCAGACGCGGTTTGTGTTGATCGTACGTGAGACAGCGTATATATAGTAATTTTACAGTTACCGTGAGAAATTTATCATTGGTAATTAGCCCTTTTTCGAAATCTGTTAGGTCGCTCATTTCGTCGTCACTCTGAAATAAATTTTGCAACAAGACACTTTAAATGCACTTAAACAGGACCATGAAGTTCTAAACAAAGCTATTATAACCAAAAAGTGGTGGGTACCTTGGCGTATCGCAACGTACGCAGCTGCATTAAAAACCACATCGCTGAGCGTGGTGTTCACATTATTCTGTTCAACCCCTGTATATATGATGTACTATTGATGTGCCGCATGAGTCAAAATGCAAGTTGCAGTGATAAGCCTTGCCAGCGTAGTTCAATCGGGAGAATGTCCCGCTGCGGAGTAGGAGGCTTCGAATTCAACCTCCGACAGAAAAAGGTCGTTCGCTGCAACAGCGTTTCACTAAGTTAATCATTCGTAGTAGTAATTCCGTATTTTCGATTAAGGCGATTTAAGTGCCACAGCACTTCTTTGGCAAACAACATAAAAGAGAGGGAGTGCTTCACCATTCACGATGAATGATTCGCCACAAGCGCGAACAGTTCGGGTATACCGTTCAAATGAATGACATTCACGTATCATTCCCATTCTCAAGTTTCACCATTATTTCTTAAATAACTGCTGACTGCTCACTCACGTAATGGTTGACACTTATTAATACTTGACATTACTTTTCTTACTGGGAATTCGTTTCCGAACTTATGGGGGCGAAAAAAGGTGAAACGTCGTGCGATTTCAGTGGGTGTCTCATTAATAGCGGTTTGAATAACCATTCACAGAGGTGAGAGCGAACCATTCACGGTGAGGAGTTAATCGTTGAGATAAAAATGTCCCATTGACTGCACAATCACCCTATCTAGCTACTATGGAGTCAATGTGGCCAATTCTTTGAAAACAGACTAAGGATTGCAGATTTGCTTTCCCTTCTTCACCATAACGGCAGGGAGCATGCTTTCATAGAAAATGGTGTTACGGTGTACAGTGATTCATTAGGATTCGTTTACATACTTTCTACGAAAAAACAATAGGCATGTTGTAACTTGGTGTTTTTCTTATCCCAAATATAGAAAAGTACCAATATTTGGCAGAGTTGTCACGTTTTAAACAAGATTACAATAATGTTTTCCGATTTTCTCCACTAATTTGGCAGCTAGATAAGCATTTTCTGTTATTTCTGAAAACCCCGATGGAAAACAAAACATTCGTTTTTAGCACGTCTTTCGAAAAAAAGGTCCTGCTTATCGGTTTGCCCGTCCGTCCGTCCGTCCGTCCGCTTGTGAACACCATATATCTGCAACTTTTAGTCCGATTTCAGAAGTTCTTTTTGCGCTGGGACACTTAAAATGTACGAATGATGACCCTCCATTCCGTTTTTTTTATACGATGCACAATTTCGCCGCTAGAGGGCATAAATGCAGATAATGTCGAATTCAAAATACATTTTATTCCGTATATTTGCTTCTAAACTAAACATCCGATTAAAAAAATCTTTCTATTTCATTTATGTCAAAGACTATTTTACGTGTAGTCACTTTCTCAGGTTACGCATAGATTTTCCGCTAGAGGGCGCAAAGGTAAATTCCGTTTTTCCCGATATCTCTGCTCCTAAAACTCGGATTGGAAAACTTCTTTCTGCAGAAGATACAGCTCCTAATGAGAAATCGTTTGCTAATAATTTCTAATTTTTTTGTAAAAATAGTTTGGTCACCAGGGGGCGTAAATTTTAATTTCAGCTTCTGATGCATTTGCAGCAAACTCTGAGCTCCTAATATTTCGATTAGAAAAAAATTATTTCGTGGACCGATACCAATAACGTCAATAAACCTTTTCGGAATATTTTCTTCTTAAAGTAATGCATAGTTTTCTCCGCCAGGAGGCGTAAATATATATCTTATTTTTATCAATGTCTCTGCTTGTAAAAGTCCGCTTTGAAGAATTTGTTCTTTGTTTGAGAGAGTTTCCGGTGGGAAATGTTTTTCATATGATTTCAAATTATTCAATACATAGACTTTCCGCTAGGGGGCGTAAAGGTAAATTGCGTTTCCCCCTATATCTCTTCTTCTAAAATTCCGATTTCAAACATTCCTTCTGCACTGGATACAGCTCCTGATGGGAAATGCTTTGAATATATAATTTCTAATATTTGGTGAAAAATTGTTTCTCCACTAGCGGACGTAATTTTTTTTTCTGCTTCTAATGCATTTGCAGCAAAATTTGTGGTACTGAAAACTCGATTGAAAAAATTCTTTCGTGGACCGATACCGCTTATATCGATAAACCTTTTGAGAATACTTTCTTCTTAAAATGATACATGTTTTTCCCGCCAGATGGCGTAGACGCATAGTTTATTGTTTTCCATAGCTCTGCTTCTAAGAGTCCGATTTTAAAAATTATTTCTTTGTTGGAGAGCGCTTCCGCTGAAAACTGTTTCTCACGTCTCTTTGCGACACTCTTGCTTTAATAGCTCGCAGCGCAAAACGTATTGAACACAAAAATATGAAATTTACATCGTTTGTAGAGAATTGTTTGGAGCACACGCTGAAATAAACCGTTTCTCGATTCTAGCGAAACTTCAAGAGCTATTTTATTTCAAAGTTAAGGTAAGCAAAAAGTGCTATCAGGTCGCGTTCCGGACACACTAACAGCAACAGAACCACGAAACTTTGTAGGCATGTAGTGCCATGACCGAATTTTTGCACCTCGTCGCCCTTTTTTTGAATTTCGATTTATTTTACGAGAAATTAAATTTCTAAATTTCACAAAATTTTCTATTTCGCCACAGGATCCATTTAAAAAAACAAATACATGGCAAACCATAAATCATAATGCATTGCAATTTTTACAGCCTAAACTTCCAACTATCATCCCTTTATTACAAAAAAAATTAAGAAAAAGTCATTTTCTGATGTTTAAGGATTTTTTAAAGACGCAAAGGAAAGAAACGAACAGCTTGTCTGTCTTCATGATAACCACAGAGGAAAGTTCTGGTACCGTGACCTGCTGCCATGGTTACGCAGAGAATTTGTCATGCATATGTTTTGTTGGCAGAGCTATCTCAATTGTGGTAGACGTCAAGTAATTTTGATTCCTATATTTCGTAGTTAATATGATCACTATACTTCCAATGGAAAATTTTCTGTACACATTTCCTTCACAGTTACTGCATTCCGAAGGATGAAAATTTAAACATCGATTAAAATAGCTTCATTTTATAACTTAGAATACTTAATATTTTCTAAAACAAAACCATAATTATGCAATCCAACATTTGTTTGTCTACTGACGTCATCAAAGTTCAGGTCGCGCCATCTTTTTTTGGTTCCACCACCACCAAAGGAAAAGTTTACGTCCTCAAATAACTGTCTTTGTACGATTTAAAGAAGTCTCATCTAATACACCACCATTTGCAAGATTAAAATATATTTATTATTTACACTTAAAAACAGTATGTACAGATAAAAGCTTCGAAAACTAAATTGGCGAGATCTTTCGGCTCCCCCGGGAACCATTGTCAAGCCTAAGAGTGCCACCCGAGTGGAGAGCGCAAGGCATCTTATACAAGCAGAAGAGACACGTCATACATTCGTTACCATAGATACAATTATAAACAGCACACCTCTGTACAACAGGAGTTAAGTAAAGCATGTGAGCAACTAATTAATAATTTTAAAGACAGTACGGCAAGGGGAACAAACTAGTAATTCAACAGACTAGGAGGTTTTAAAGTCTTAATATATTGCCGCCAAGTTAGTGGCATATTGGTGGGTAATTCCTCATTGCAGCATAAGTCATTAAACCACATAATAAACAATGCTTCAGTGAACAAAGTGTTCCTTTTATTTTTAGTGGAAGCTAAATGTTGAACATCAGTCCAACATGGTGTATATTGACCAGTTGACACTAGACGAGCGAGTGCTGTAGTAGTTGCTCCCGTTCGAACATCATATTCGTGTTCCGACGTTCGAACCCCCAATGTCCGTAATGTGAAAACCGATGTAAACCACTGTTTGATCAGTAGGTTGATTTGGCTGTAGGGGTATATAATATATACCGTATTTTTGCTCTTTGCTTACTTGATCACGATCTTGTCTAATAGTTGAAAAAATGTTCGAAGTCCGTATTCCAAAGCATAGTTGATGTTTATTGCAGATTCGATTTAGGAAATAAGTCATATTTGGGTTGTAATCTAATGAGCCAACGAATCTTTTATTAACATGTTCGCGTCGTAAACTTGTAAATGCTAATCGTTGTATTGATTGAATCAAGTTACGAACGCAGTACTCTGGATAGCCAAATTTCATAGCAATTGAGGTAATATAATCAAGTTCCGCTTGCCTCAAACGTAAAAGACGCAGAATGGGCGAAAGCTCGTCTTATGTATGAGCGTAAGGCAGCAAATTTAAACCCATTAGGGTGATTAGAAGAAAATGGAATGAGATTTGGGATGTGCGAAGGTTTCCTATAAACTGAGTAGGTTATACTACTGTCAGCTGGGATTCTGCATAGCCTAAAGTCTAAAAACGGTAATGAACATTGATCCTCGAGTTCAATAGTAAAATTGATAGTTGGGTAGACTGAGGATAAATCGTGGGCAAATTGTTGTAGGCGCTCAGATGAGTGTGGCCAAAAGACTAAGATGTCGTCGACATATCTGATAAAAAGTGCTGTTTGCGCCTACAACAATTTGCCCACGATTTATCCTCAGCATAACGGTTTACGGTTTACGGAAATGCTTTTTGGACCGCTTTTGTTTTCCTTGGTGGTAAATTTATTAAGTGCTTTAAGTTTAAACGACAAAAGTCCGACCTTCTGAAAATTAACGACAGTAAAAAAATTCTGAAACTTCAGAATAACAAGCCTTATTTGCTTAGACATGCAATAAAAATTGAAATTTATATGAATTTTCCGGTTTCTATTTCATGTGATAAATTTGGGGATCGGGCTGCAGGACCCGAGCACTACGCTGGAAACGAGCGTAGCGAGCCTAGAGGCGCGCGCAGCCCCTAGTGATTCAAAAATTTTCTTAAGGCGGAAGTCTGCCACTAGAGGGCGTAAGTTCACGCTTTCGTTTACGGCAATATCTTCGGGACCGGAAACCTGATTGAAAAACTTCGTTTTCGGTGAGATACTACTAACTAAGCAAACTTTGAGTGCATAATTTTGCCGCTAGGGGGGGGCGAAAGCTTAATACGTTTTTCTCAATATCTCTGCTTCTAGATGTCCGATTTAAAAAATTCTTCCAACACCGGATGTCATTTACCTTATAGAAAACTTTGAGCCAGTATTTGAGGAATTTTGTAGTTCACATTTCTGTTGTAAGGTGATGTAAAGATTTCCCCGGTAGGTGGGGAAAGGTCGAAACTTTTTATTTTCGCTATCTCTGCTTCCGGGAGACGTACTTAAAAAATTATTTCCCTTTAGCATAGCCTTTTCCGTGAAAAATATTTTTCGCCTATTTTCAACTTTCCATTATGCAAAATCCTTCCGCTAGAATACGTGCACTTATATCCTGTTTTATTTACTATATTTCCTCTTTTAACTGTTTGATTTGAAAATCTCTTTGTCTCTGATACCTTCCTTGTGCTATGAGAAACTTTTTGTGCGCTCTTTGTTAATTTTTGTAACATGATTTTCAGCGGCTCGTGGAACTAAGCAGATGTTTTTCTTTGTGGATGTTTTAACAATTGCAAAAACCGGTTGATCGTATTTTCTAACCGGTTCCATTGACTATGAATAGCTCTGATAAATTTAATTCGAGTTAGAACGGTTTCAAAAGACGTGCTCTTACAACAGAACATTCGGTGTCATATTTCTTGTATCATATCGCATAACTATACCCTACATCATAGTTATCCTCAAGTAATGAAGTTTCTCATTAACAGCACCTCCTTTGCGTTTTATATAAGTGTGTATTTTTCTTGAAGGTTTAATGGCCACCGTGAGCACTTTGGTGGGTTATAAGAAGCCGCCTGTCCTTAATTTAAGATCACTGATTTCAGGGAAGAGAGAGAGCCAGTGTCGTAAGAAAAACACAACAATCATGCCTCACTGGAGTTCGAACCACGACCCATCTAGGACGAATGGGCAGAAGCTAGCGACCACTTCGCTACCGGATGCATATATTGTTTTGCTTTGAAATAGATAAAAATCGAATGTTCTTCTGTTTTTATATGCGGAAACTTGTTCAGGAGTGCTGTACCTAACAGCAGATACCGAAAAATAATGCGATTAAGAAATGTAAAATATGTTTTCGTTATTTCTCCGATAGCTAACCGTGTCTTTCAAACAAGAAGTTCTTTTTTCTTTCTGTTATGTGTCACCAGGATTCCCCACTTCTAGTACAAATATTGACTTATAAATGCGAGGATAATGGAGAGGAAATATCTGCAAGGGTCGGTGTATCGGAAACGTGCCTAGATTGTTAGATTACGCAACCTTCCTGTTTTTCCTTTATGATTCTTTTAGATATCTGGTTGGAACACACGGTGTGTTTCCGAAGTTAATGCCAGAGGTGTTGAAATCATCACGACGTCACGTGTCACGGGAAATGTGACATTTCTGAGAATCTGGGAGCGGAAGTTTTGCATCCTCGCTGAATGGAAAAATTGCTCATACCTTTCCTGTTACGGACTTCGAAATGCATTGGATTCTCTTCCTGTGCTCCTAACCAACTTTTCTTTTTTGCGAAATATTATTTAGCATGGCCATTTTGATACGTACGAATGTCGAAGAAATGTAAACATTTTGTATTAACGTCTGCATTTCCTTGTTCGTCCACCCATAAATACTGTATTTTATCTGTTCAATTTATTGATTTTTGAGTTTATCTGTCAAACTTCTGAGTATCTAAAACTACAGGAATCACAAATGTCCAAATCTCGTGGTCCATCAAATATACACCTACCATTTATTTCTTTATTTTATTAATTACTAGCAGAGATACCCGGCGTTACCCGGGTTTAACAAAAAATACATGAATCAGCTTCTGGGCCAAGGCTTTTTGAACATTTTTCTTGGATTTGGGATTGATTTGTCCAATAGATTTCGCTTTTTCGGAGGCATTCTAGGACTCACGCTGTTGAAGGGTCTCAGCGTCTGTTAATGATTTCGCTTTCCTGGATTTAGGATTGATTTGTCCAATAGATTTCGCTTTTTCTGGGGCATTCTAGGACTCACGTTGTTGAGGGGTCTCAGCTTTTGTTAATGATTTCGCTTTCCTGGATTTGGGATTGATTTGTCCAATAGATTTCGCTTTTTCGGGGACATTCTAGGACTCACGCTGTTGAAGGGTCTCAGCTTCTGTTAATGATTTCGCTTTCCTGGATTTAGGATTGATTTGTCCAATAGATTTCGCTTTTTCTGGGGCATTCTAGGACTCACGTTGTTGAGGGGTCTCAGCTTCTGTTAATGATTTCGCTTTCCTGGATTTGGGATTGATTTGTCTAATAGATTTCGCTTTTCCGGGGCATTCTAGGACTCACGTTGTTGTGGGGTCTCAGCTTCTCTTAATGATTTCGCTTTCCTGGATTTGAGATTGATTTGTCCAATAGATTTCGCTTTTTCGGGGACATTCTCGGACTCACGCTGTTGAAGGGTCTCAGCTTCTGTTAATGATTTCGCTTTCCTGGATTTGGGATTGATTTGTCCAATAGATTTCGCTTTTTCGGGGCATTCTAGGACTCACGCTGTTGAGGGGTCTCAGCTTTTCTCTTAATGATTTCGCTTTCCTGGATTTGAGATTGATTTGTCCAATAGATTTCGCTTTTTCGGGGGCATTCTAGGATTCTCGCTGTTGAAGGGTCTCAGCTTCTCTTAATGATTTCGCCTTCTTGGATTTTGGATTCAGTTAAAATTACATAACAAGAAAGATGATACCGAATTTCAGGGTGTAGTGAGCACGTCTTTTGAATCCGTTCTGACGCGAATTAAATTTATCAAAGCTATTCAAAGTCAATGGAACCGGATATCTGGCCAAAGAAAGAAGTTTATCAATTGTGTGTTTAATCCCGCAGATACTGCTGTAAACGGAATCGTGAACTTACGCCCTCTGGTGGTAGACTTCTGCGTTAAGAATTTTTTATAATTATATGAGAAACGTTTCGCAGCTGAAACGCTGCCCAACGAAGAAATATTTTTTTTTTTAAATCGGACTCTTAGAAGCAGTGATACCGACAAATATAAGACATGCATCTACACCCCTGGCTGGAAAACATGCATCATTTTAAGAAGAAAGTATTCTCAACCGGTGTTTCGATATGAGTGGTATCGGTCCAGGTAAGAATTTTTTTAATCCCGTTTTCTGGAGCTCAGATTTTGCTGCAAATGCATCCGAAGCAGAAATTAAAACTTTCGTCCCCTGGTGACCAAAACATTCTTTACCAATAGAAATTGTATGCAAAACATTTTACATCGGGAGCTGTGTGCTATGCGATACAGGAAGAATTTTTCAAATCGGAGTTTGGAAGCAGGGATATCTGGTAAAATGCAATTTACTTTAACGCCCCCTAGAGGAAAGTCTATGAATTACTTGAAGATTTTGAAATTATATAAAAAACATTTCGCACCGGAAACGCTATACAACAAAGAAGGAATTTTTCAAATCGAACTCTTAGAAGTAGATATATTGGCAAAAATAATATATACATCTACGGACCCTGGTGGAGAAACCCGCATTATTTTAAGAAGAAAATATTCGGAAAACGTTTATCGACGTGAGTAATATCGGGCCATGAACGAATACTTTTCAATCGAGAATTTAGAAGTTCAGATTTTTGCTACAAATACATCAAAAGCGGAAATTAAGATTTAGGCCACCTGGTCACTAAACCGTATTTTTTACCAAAAATTATGTAGAAATCATGGGCAAATGATTTCCCATCAGGAGTGGTATCCGGTGCCGAAACAATTTTTCAAAAGGGAGTTTTAGAAGCAGAGATATTGGGATAAACGCAATTTAACTCTACGCCCCCTAGCGGAAAATATGTGAATTACTTGAAAATTTTAAAATTAAATGAAAACCTGTCGTACCGGAAACTCTATCCAACAAAGAAATAATTTTTCAAATTGGTCCATCAGAAGCAGAAGAATTCACACAAAAATAAGATATACATCTACCACACTGGAGAAGAAACCGTGCATTATTTTAAGAAGAAAATATTCCGAAAACGTTTATCGACGTGAATGACATCGGCCCACGAACGGATTTTTTCAATCGATTTTTTAGAAGCTCAGATTTTGCTAAAAATGTATCCGAAGCACAAGTTAGTTCTTACACCCCCTGGTAGTCAAACCATTTTTTACCAAAAATTAGAAGTTACATGCAAACGATTTCCCATCAACAGCTGTATCCTCTGCAGGAAGAATTTTTCCAATCGTTTTCCCCGATAGCCGAGATATCGGAGAAAACGCAATTTATTTTATGCCCCCTAGCGAAAAATCTATGCGTAACTTGAAAAAGTGACAACACCTGAAATAGTCTTCGACATAAATCGAATCGAAAGGATTAAAAAAAAGATCAATCGGATGTTTAGAAGCAAATATATGGAACAAAGTGCATTTTAATTCGATATCATTTGCACTTACATTCTCTAGCGGCGAAATTGTGCATCGTAAAAAAAAGCGAAACAAAGGATTATCATTCTTACATTTCAAGCTTGCCAATGCAAAAAGAAATTTTGAAATCGGACTGATAGTTGCAGAGATATAATGTCCAAAGACGGACGGACGGACAAGCCCATAACGTAAGCACGATCTTTTCTACTAAAGACGGGCTCAGAAGCACAGAAGTTTACAATAATAAAGTGAAATTCATTTGGTTGCTATTCCGCTTGTTCCTTTATTGAAGCAACTATCAAAGTATAATATTTTAAAATCAAGTGGCTTCTTTATGCACTAAACATAAATTATTAGAAAGTGTCAGGGGGATGAAATCGAGAGGGGGGAGTAAAGTGTCCAGTTTTCATTTTAGCCAGTATTTCCCGCAGTGTCCAGTGGTTTTTTTATGCAAAATTTGGTCCACACACATCACGAGGTTTAGAAGTTCAGAAGCAGTATACCGACAGACATTTTGTTTTATACATACAGATTATTTTTGTTTCTGTCATCCGTCGTTCTCATCTACATACCGACTTCATTTTACCGAAACAAGTGCCTGTCTTTTGTAAAAAAAAAAAAAAAAAGGTGAGCCCAGTTCTGACTGAGCAGTCAGTTTGAAACGTAAAACTGCAGCTTGCAGATCGGAGAGTTGAAATGAACTAGCCGAGTATGGATCATGAAAGAAATACGGGATTACGCCATATAATATAAATTTTGAAGATGACAATCCGATTTTTGGCGTAAATGTGACAAGGATGGCAAAGTCAGATAATATCCGAAAACTTGAAAATTTTCATCGTCCTGGAGCGGGACTCGAACCCGCATCTCCCAGAAGGCGCCCGAGCATACTAACCACTACACCCAGAAGGCGCCCGAGCATACTAACCACTACACCACCCAGAACGACCAAGTTTCAAGTTTCCGATCAATTTGAATATAACCATCACCATCATTGTTATGGCCAACATATCTATGATATGAAAAGTAGCTTACATAATTTTCACAAATAATGCTGGATACACTGCAAACGCAAAGCAGAGTTCGAGATGTGCCGGGTACTGGTTCCATCGGTGTGTTGGATTTTTCTTTTGCGGCGGCTGATTTCAGGCGTTCTACATACTCTCTACTTCGTTGGGCTGCAGCCCTTTTGAGCTTCTTACATTATTCATCACTTACTCTTGCCTCTCGTTTTAATTTTCTCCACTTTTGCTGGCGTTCATTCGGCGAATTCCGAGGCATTGTAAAAAATGTTAACACGTTCACACGAAAACAATTTTTAAAACGTTTGTTTAAACCACTGTGATATATTCTTTATATATTTAAATAGATCTCCTCCAGAGCTTTAAAACGATACCCCGCACAGTCGTTTTGCACTCGCGGTTACCCAGAGAAACCTCGTTATTTTCAAAAGTGTTCACCGGTTCACAAGAAAACAATTATTTAAATGTTCAGTTGAAACCACTGCGAAATGTTCTTCATGTATTTGAATACATCTCGTCGAGAGCTTTAAAACGATACTACGTTTTAAAGCTCTCGGCGAGAGCTATACCGGCGCAAATGTTTAGTCTGCTTCTATTGATATCTCTTCTTCTAAAAGTTCGATTTGAAAAATGTTCTTTTAACACCGGATGCCCATTTCCCTTGTGAAACACTTTGCCGGTACTTGTGAACGTTTGTTAGTTCACAGTTCTGTTACTAGGTGGTGTTTGTGTACTTGCGTTTGTGGTGGCATCTCCGCTTTCAAAATCCGTATTGAAAAAAATTATTTTCTACTGTATACCATTCGCTGCTATAAGAAGCACAGCGTTCCCACTAGGGGGACGTAAATGTCAAAAACATTTTCTTGCTATCTCTGCTTCCAAGAGATGTATTTGAAAAATTATTTTTTCCTTAGCATAAATTCTACTGTGAAGAATACTTTTCTTATATTTTCAGCTTTTCTATAATGCAAAATTGTTCCGCTAGAGAATGTAGAGTTATACAGGGTGTCCATAAAGTATTTCCTACATTACAAAAATTAATATAAAAAAGGTATTACAGGTACAAGAAAGGCGTTGCATGACAATTATGGTGCACAAGTAAAGTTTTTATTTCCAGCGTCAGTACACTTCCACATGGGCGCCATTTGCGGCTCGGAAGACATCTAAGCGATATTCGATTTCACGTTATGTTTTGTTTAAAATCTGAGCAGAGACAGAGAACCAATGACGTCCGTTGTTCTGCTCTTCAACGTTTCGACATCCGAAACACTGCTAGAGTAAACTTGGCCTTTCACATAACCTAACAGGAAACCGATCGAGGTGGCCATGTCATGGGACCGTCGCGGCCAATCCATCTGTCCGGAAATGTGGCATTCAGGAACTCAAGAACTATATTGATCAATGTGATGGGGGCATCGTCTTGTTGGAAAATAACCGAAAGTTCGAGTTCAACTTAGGTGCTACAAAAAAGTTCCAACATGTCCAGGTACACGTTACATGTTACCATGGGCTCTATAAAAAAAGGATCCGATTCTTCTGTCATGCATCAGGCAGCCCCATACGTTCAGTTTCGGGCAAGCCCTCTGTTGTTCGATGACTTAATGGGGATTTCCTGATCACCAGGTACGCACGTTTTGCCTGTTTACTGTATCAGGGACGTGGAATGTGGCTTCATCTGAAAAACAGACACGGTGCAGATAATCTCTATCCTGAGCTATGCGCTGCAACATCTCCGTCGCAAATTCAGCACGGCGATGACGGTCATCAGGCTGATGAGCTTGAACCATCTGTACCTTAGCATACAGATAAAGACATTCGTGCAAACTTTTGAGAACCGTGGTACGGGGAATCCCAGTTTTCAGTGAAGCACGACGAATGGATTTCCTGGGGCTTCGCAGAAAGGTCTCCTGAACAGCTGCAGCTGTCTCTTATATAACCGGTGGTCGGTCCACTCGGGGTAGATCTTCAACACAACTCTTCGTTTTAAACTTTTCATACCAGGCTTTTATGCTTGGTGGTGATCATCTGTCCTTTTTCTGAAATGACGCTGGACAGTAACCGCCGATTTGGTCTCCTGGAACCACAAAACGCACATCGCTTTTTTTGCATAGAAGCCATTATCGATGAAATGCTCCTCTGATTCAGCAGTAGCGCTCACCTACAGGAAAGAAGTTTGTGAGTGCTGCCATATTATGTTGCCAACCATTTTATTTTACATAGATTTTTTATATTAATTTTTGTAATGTAAGAAAGACTTTATGGACACCCTGTTTTACGCTTTCCTACATATTTCTTTTTCTAATTTCTTGATTTGAAAATCTCTTTGTCTCGGATGTTCTGCTATGAGAAACTTCTTGTGCACAATTTTTTGATATTCCTATAGGCTGCCTTATACTTTTTGTATAGGCGCTAGTAGGAGTAAGAAGTTGTTCGTATTTCTGGATGTCTTATCGACTGTAAATATCCGGTTGATTTTTTTATAACTGACTATGAATGTATTTAACCAGTTTTATTCGCATCGAAAAGAATTCAACACATATGCTCATTTTAACCGAAAATTCATGGTGAGCTTTCTTGTTTTTTCTATTTCAATTACAAGAGCTATATATGTGCGATTTGAATCATTATTTATGAATGCATTTAAATTTCTAAATGCCGCCCCAGTGGCGCAGTGGTCTAAGCGATGGCCTCTGTCTGATCATTCGTCCAAAAGGGGTCCGCCGCCCCGGTGGCGCAGTGGTCTAAGCGATGGCCTCTGATCATTCGTCCGAACGGGGTCCGGGTTCGAATCCCGGTCAGGCATGGATGTTGTGTTTGTCTTACGGCACTGGCTTTCTCCCTTCCCTGGAACCAGTGACCCTAAATTAGGGACGGGCGACTGCTTATAGCCCATTGAGTTTCTCACGGTGGTCGTTAACATCTCCAATCAAAAAAAAAAAAAAAAAAAAAAAAAAAAGGGTCCGGGTTCGAATCCCGTGAGGCATGGATGTTGTGTTTGTCTTACGGCACTGGCTCTCTCTCCTTCCCTGGAACCAGTGACCCAAAATTAGGGACGGGCGACTGCTTATAGCCCATTGAGTTGCTCACGGTGGTCGTTAAACCTCCAATCAAAAAAAAAAAAAAAAAAAAAAAAAAATTCTAAATTTCTCCTGTAGGTGGCTGGCCAGTGCTTCCATACACCGATGAGTCATTCCATTATGACCACCCCCAGCCTAGAGAAATGAGCGCGCCTGGAGACTAAACTGTGGCGCAGGTGATGTTCACAGAGAAGTATATATACAACACGAAGACTGGCTTTTTGTTGGTCGAGTGTTCGAAATCAGAATGGTAAAAGCTGCCGATTTATCGGAGTTTGATAAAATACAAATTGTGATGGCACGACGACTCGGAACTACGACCTCGGAAACGGCGCGGCTTGTGGATTGTCTGCGTGCGGCTGTAGTGAGTAGGTATTAAAAGTGGTGCATAGATGGCCAAACGACCAACCGTTGTCGATCCGTGTGTCGTCAGCAGCTCACTGATATCAGAGAGACAGTCCCGCATTGTTTACAGCAACCGCAGGGCCACAGTGCGACAAATCACCAGCAGCTACAATAGTGGTGATCAGAGCAATGTGTCACAGCACAGAGTTTATCGGAACCTTTTGTGCATGGGCCTGCGTAACCGAAGACCCATCAGTCGGGTCGCTATGCTCAGTGAACGCCATCTCCAACACACATGAAATGGGCCCAAGATCATTTGGACCGTGGGTGATTGGAAGAAAGTGGCCTGGTCTGACGAATGAAGATTCCTGGTGCATCATGTAGACGGCCGAGCGTGCATACGCCGATTACCAAAGGAGGCTATATCATCTGGTTGCACTGTTGGGTGGAAAGAGGCCGACGGCGGCGGTGTTATGCTGTGGGCGATGTTTTCTTGGGACACTTTAGTCCCCATTATCCCAATAGCACAATCCCTGACAGCTGTCAGGTATCTAAGCATCGTTGTGTACCAAGTTCCCCCATTCATGGCAAATGTGTTCCCTGCTGGTGATGGCCATTACCAACAGGATAATGCGCCATGCCACACTGCCAGAATCGTCAAAGAGAGGTTCGAGGAAAAATTCTGGGGACTTTATGTTAATGCCCTGGCCTCCAAACTTTAAATTCACCTGAGATGAACCCAATCGAACATTTGTGGTTCGACGTGGAAAAGTGGGTTCACGCTAAATCACCATCACGCCGAAATGTACGGGAACTGGAGGACCTGCTGTTGACATTATGGTACCAGATACCCCAGGATACCTATCGCCACCTCATCGAATCGATGCCTCGCCAAGTGGTTGCTGTTTTGCGGGCTAAAAGAGGTTCTAGAGCTTATCGGGTAGGTGGTCATAATGTAAAGGCTCATCGGTGTGTATACAGGGTGTTCGTAAACTGTTTTGACAAAAGAAGAGGGGTGATAGTACCCTTCAAGACGAACAATATTTACAATGGAACCTAGGGTAGCATTCCACTCTGAGTGTCAGAAAAGAATAAAGTTAGATGTCCAAGTTGAACTTTCAATAGTGCAAAGAAAGAGAATTAACGACATCATAAGTTGCGCAATCCCATTTATGGAGATCAGGGACAGACTCAAAGTTGATGCTCAAAGTGGCGGCCACGAATGCCGCTGCACAGTTCACACCGGCGAATGAAAGACTGGCGCACCCTCTCAAAGACTCCTGGTGTCGTGTTTGTCCTGTCCGCTGCAACAACGATTCTTGCGACGAGATCTTCCACGGAGTCCACAGGCGTCTCGTACACCAATGATTTCGTGTGAGCCCAGAAGAAGAAGTCCAGTGGGTTTAAGTCCGGTGAGCGTGGAGGCCATGCCACAGGTCCGCCACGTCCAATCCATCATGCGGGATACGTGGCATTCAGGAAGTATCTACTGCACCTTTATAAGCCAATCAGTTGCAACTGTCGATGCTGCGTTTTTTCTCTACCAATTTGCATACGGTAAATGCTTGACGGTGACGTTCTGGTGATGTGCTACTTCTCCTGCACAAAAGAAATGACGTCAGAGGTGACGACTTGTGCTTGTTGGACGTATTTCGAAGTTACTCTTTTCTGACACTCAGAGTGGAATGCGACCCTAGGTTCCATTGTAAATATTTTTCGTCTTGATGGGTACTATCACCCATCTTCTTTTGTCAAAACAGTTTACGAACACCCTGTATATGTCTCTTTCTCTCCATTACATTTGTCCCATCTCCCTACGTCTCGCTCTGAATACTCTATCCCCACCCCCGCAAATTCTCTTATTTCATTTTAATATTTTTAGTCACCACCTGACGTAATCTTGACTTTTAATTCATAAAAACTGAACTCGTTTATTACTTCAATTGTAATTCATTCCTCAATAGGATTTTCTTTACTACCAACTAACTTTGAAAACTCTCTTGGTCATCCCCGGAAGGTCAAAGTTATATCACATTATGCACTTACCGAAGGAAGACAACCAGAATCTTAGGAACTAGCTCAATATCTACGTCATGCTAGGGGTTCGAACTAAGGAGGAGGAGTCAGAAGTTTATGACCTCTGGGCGCCAAAAATATAACCCCCTCTAGAAATCTAATTGGAAACAGTTGCATCGGACATACATAGATACTTTTCACGTATTTTCCACTTTTTCAGGAGCGCGACCTTCTCGCAAGGGGGCGTTAGTGCATATTAATATTTATCAGTGTAAGATAGATAATCAAAAAATTATTTTTTCATCACGTAGGTCCACGACTTAAGTAACCACATAACTTTCGTTTTTTCCCAATGAATATTTTTTCTCCATTGGGGGCTGTAAGTTTACCTTGTATTTATCGACTACACTTGCTAAAACGGTAACAGTTTTTCGAGTGTATTTTTTTTATTTAATAAAGTTTGTTAAAGAACTCTGGTACAGCATTTTTTCATTTTCTTTAAATGATCGTTTTTTTTTTTTTTTGTTGGAGGTTTAACGACCACCGTGAGCAACTCAATGGGCTATAAGCAGTCGCCCGTCCCTAATTTAGGGTTACTGGTTCCAGGGAAGGGAGAGAGCCAGTGCCGTAAGACAAACACAACATCCATGGCTCACCGGGATTCGAACCCAGACCCCTTACGGACGAATGACCAGAGGACATCGCTTAGACCACTGCGCCACCGTGGCAGCGATCGTTTTTCACTATGATTGTCATAAAAATTTAAGCTTGTCAAGATATTTCAAATCTATTTCCCTTTTCCATCAGCGGACCCCCTGATAGAAATCGAAATGTTCTTATTATCTCAAATAGGCAAAAACTATACCAAGGTTGTCCGTTATTTTCTGCCTTGCACATGAAAGAATTTTTTCTGTACACTGAGTCAGCATAGAAGTCTTTGTCAAAATTTGTTAAATTTCAGTCTACGGTTTGGGCACATCCTTTGGTGTCATGGCAGCCTACAGGTCTGAGCCGGCCTCTTACCACTCTTCCGTGAGATGCAGTGACACTTGCGTACATGTGAAATTTGGTGGTACTTGCGTACATATCCAGGCGTACAGTGAAACTTGCGTACATATCCAGGCGTACAGTGAAACTTGCGTACATGTGAAATTTGGTGGCACTTGCTTACATGTCAAATTTAGTATTACTTGCGTACATGTCAAGGTCCTATGTTCGGGGATAATTATTGTATATATTTTTGCAATTATCCCCGAACAACCCTGACCCATATTTTGGAGGATTTTAACTTTAATTCAAACTTTATCCAGGCTTCGGACTGGTAGTATCTATGCTGGCGTGTTTAAAAGTTGTAGGCGATATTCGTTTTCTTTTAATATATTTTTTTGGTAATTTTATTTGTAGGCAATAATTTTTTAAGGTGGGGGGGGAGATACTTTTTTTTATTGATATTCCAATTCACTTTTTCAAAATTTACTCTAAGTTAGCAATATAAGCTAAAGACTTCAAGCACTTCTTTACATCTTGCGTACTTTCGTAATGGCGCAGAGTTCTAGAGATTCGCCGACCGAGTTTGATGTCCATTTTAGATCTTTTCACAGGGGCAGATCCAGAAATTTACTCGAGGGGGAGGGCAGTTTTTCGTGTATAAAAAGGGGCAGAAGCCATTATGAAAGGGTTTTTTTTAATATAACATTAGTATATATACAGAATGATTGAGCTAAGCGTTTACAAACTTCTGGGAGGGGTAGGTTGTACAAAGACATATCGGAATCACATAGCAATGCAGGGTCGGAAACGCCATTTTCATGCGGTAGATGGCGTTGTTCGGCAGCTAGACTGCTCAAACGTTCTTTCAGAATACCGTCATTTGTAAACCGCCCGCAGTGGTAGTAGGATGGTTGAGTTCACGAACGCGGAAATGGCTGATATGCACCTTGCATACGGAGCAGCGGACTGCAGCGGACGAGTCGCCGTGCGACTGTACCAAGAACGGAACCCGATGAGGCGAATGCCAAACCACCAAGTATTTTCACTGCTGCATCAAAGGTCATGCGACACTGGTTCCTTCCAGGAGCCTGCCAGGTGTCGGGAACGATCAGTATGCACTCCTGCCATCAAAGAGAATGTGTTAAGTCATGCAGCAGACACTCTAAGCGCCAGCACACGAGCAATCGGCTCGTTCTGTCCCAATCCACCGTATGCAATGTTCTGCACGAAGACCAATTGCATCCATATCATGTGCAGCGCGTTCAGACCCTAAGCCTTGAGGATTATCCTCAGCGCATTGCATTTGCGCAATGGTACCTGCAGAAGAGTGCGGCAGAACCCCAATTTCCTGCTTCTGTGTTGTTCACAGACGAAGCGTGCTTTACACAGGAAGATTGCTTCAATGCACATAACGCTCATGTATGGGCAGTGGAGAACCCACCCCCATGATGTACGACCACATGCAGCACAAAACCGTT
This sequence comes from Macrothele yani, assembly GCA_039090855.1. Classification (NCBI taxonomy): domain Eukaryota; kingdom Metazoa; phylum Arthropoda; class Arachnida; order Araneae; family Macrothelidae; genus Macrothele; species Macrothele yani. Next base: position 132,225,714 of record CM077010.1, on the reverse strand, counting down.
TTGCTGTTAATGTTTATGCCGGCACTGTCGGGAACTACTTAATTGGCCCAAACCTCATGCCTCCTCGTCTGGATGGAAGGAGTTACCGGCTATTTCTGGAGGACGTCTTGCCGGAGATATTAAACGAACAACAGGTCCCCCAGTCGCTGTGCCGTGCAATGTGGTTCCAGCACGATGGCGCCCTCGCCCATTTTAGCAATGACGTTCGTCATCACTTAAACATAACATTTGGACATCAGTAGATCGGGCGTGGTGGACCTGTTCATTGGCCTGAAAGATCGCCAGACTGAACATTCCTTGATTACTTCTTCCAAAGGACTGGTGTACGACACCCCCGTTGAAAGTGATGAGGACCTTGTAGCACGCATCTCTGTAGTTGCTTCGGAAGTCCGAAACACGTTAGGAATTCGCCAAAATGTGATTCCATGCGCCGACGATATCAAAGGTGTTTTACAGCTCATGGTCACAACTTTGAACACCTTCTGTATAATCTCAATGTATTTCGCAAATGTCTTGTGAGTAATCAAAAGTATTTTGTTCTCTTACGTGCTGCTCTTTCATTTATCGTCTTCTCTGTACACTAGCACATGAAGAGGGCGTTTCCGACCCTGCATGGCTATATGATTCTGATTTGTCTTTGTGCAACGTGACCCTCCCAGAAGTTTGTACACGCTTAGCTGAATCACCCTGTATATATATTCCGGGTGTCCACAATGCTTTGTTAGCCCCCTTCTCCCCTGTAATAAGAAATGTAAGTGAGCTATGTATCAGCTGTATGATGTACATGTTGAGTTATGGTCTGTATTGTGTTTATTTACAGATTAGGTACCGGAACCATGTGTGATACCAGCGAATACACCCTGGAACAGCGGATTGTTGTCAGTGTCTGGATACACGAAAGTCCACACACAGGGAAGTCAATGCGTGACGTGCGTGCCGATTTCCAACAACAATTCGACAAAGAGGCCCCTCCAAAACAGACTCTTCTGCGGTGGGAATATAAACTCTTCGAAGCAGGCAACATCAAGGATAAACCACGAACGGGAAGACCATCAACCAGAGTGCAACAGTGTCAAGCGGTCGAGGAATCAGTTATCAGGTCACCGACGAAGTCGCTCCGCAAACGATCAGCGGAGCTTGGAATACCACGATCGACACTGCATAAGCACATGAAGAATGACCTGAATTTGCACGCATATCGCCCGATGTTCGTTCTGGAGTTATCAGACATCGATTTAAACCGTAAACGGGATGCATGTGCAATGATGCTTCAGACATTTGCCACAATCCCAAAACGTTGAAAGGTCATTTTTAGTGATGAATGTGCGATATACCGCAGCTGTCGATCACGGAACGTTGTCTTATGGTCCAAGGAAAACCCACATTATGTCGAAGAATTGGAACATTATCCTCCGCATGTCATGATATGTGCTACAATGAATAGTCGACATCTGTTTGGACCGTATTTCTTTGATGGCCCAGTGAATCAGACAACTTATCTGGACATGCCGCAAACCAGGTTTGTGCCACAACTTGGAAATCTTGGCATTCTGAATAACGTATGGTTCCAACAGGTTGGGACACCCTCCCATTACGCAATCGCTGTTCGTGAATACCATGGTGAGGTCATTCGGGATCGTTGGATCGGCCGAGGTTCGGCAGTGCTGCCCGCTCCACTTGAATGGCCACCTCGAAGCCCAGATCTCTCAACGTGTGATAATGCCCTTTGGGGTTTCATAAAGGAGGTTGTTGCACAGCAGCGCTATCAAACCACTGTTGAACTTAAACCAGCAGTGAGACGTGCTTTATCTCGTATCACCCGCAACTGCTCCGGAAAATGTCCCACAGAACATGGTGTAAATGCATTCTCTGTCACGAGAATGACGGAGCCCAAACGGATCCACTTGATGTTTAAGGATGCCTCAACATATAACTCAACATATACATCATACAACAGATGCATAGCTCATTTATATTTCTTGTTACAGAGGGGGGGGGGTAACAAGATATTGTGGACACCTCGTATATCATCATCATCATTGTCAACCATTATCAATCCACTGCTGGACGAAGGTCTCTCCAAGCTTCTTCCACAACGGTCTGTTTTGTGTCAGTCTCCTCCATGTTACTCCCGCATACTTTCGAATTTCATCCACCCATCTTCCATGCGGTCTTCTTCTGGGTCTTTTCCTGTCCCTTGGAATCCAATCAAAAATTTCGGCTGTCCATCGATGTTCTGTCCTTCTGGCAGTAGGTCCAGCCCATTGCCATTTCAGGAATTTTACTCTGATCATGCTGTCTTCTACTCTTGTCATTTTTCTGATCCACGAGTTCTTCTTGTTATCTCTCCTGGTTAAACCAATCATGCATTTTTCCATGCTGCTTTGAGTTGGCTGCAGCCTTTGTATGTCTCGTTTAGTTAAGGTCCACGTCTCTGCACATACGTAAGCACTGGAAGGATGAATCGATCAAACACTTTTCTTTTAAGACATAATAGCATATTGCTCTTGTAAATTATCCTGTTTCATCCAAAAGCTCTCTCCAGGAAAGTTTTATACGCCGATTAATTTCTTCATCAATGTGACCCTCACTTGATATCTGCTTTCCCAGATAAACGTACGCATCTGTTACCTCCAGCTTTTCTCCATCAATTGATAAATCTTCATTTCTTGTAAAAGCATTGTACATCACTTTTGTCTTCTGAAGGGTCGTTTTTAATCCCACTTATTTACTCTTGTCAGCAAGTTCCTGGATCATTCTCTGCATCTCTGATGGGGTAGTTGCAAAAATGACTATGTCATAAGCTAAACGAAGGCGAGAGATAATCTTCATTAATCTTTATCCCTTTGTTTCCTCAGTTCAGTGATTGAAAGACATTTTCCAATGTGGCATTAAAGAGCTTGGGAGATATGATGTCACCATGTCTCACTCTCCTTCCAATTTTTATGTGTGCTGTATTCTCAAACAGCCGAATCTTTGCACTTGGATTTTCATAGTTGTTATTAATAATATTAATGTATGCATCTTCAATACCGCAGAATTTCAGAGCCATTGTAACTGCTGATGATTTCACCGAATCAAAGGCTTTTTCATAATCGATAAAAGCCATGCACAATGGAAGTTCATATTCTCTCGCTCTTTCAATTAGTTCTCTCAGTACGTGGATATGATCTATTGTGTTGTAGCCACTCCTGAATCCAGCTTGTTCTTTCAGTTGAGCCATGTCCAGTGTTACCTTCAAGCGGTGTGAAAGAACTTTAGTGAAGATTTTATAAACCACTGATAGGAGGCTGATAGGTCTGTAGTTCCTGAGATCCTCAATGTCACCTTTTTTATGTAGAAGAATCATTGTAGCGTTTTTCCAATCCTCAGGAATCTTCCCTTCATTAAGGCATCGAGTGAAAATTTGGGCGAGTACTGTTTCAATTTCTCCACTTGCTTCTTTTATGATGTCTACAGTAATTCCATCTTCTCCTGGAGCTTTTCCCCGCTTCATGTTCTTGATTGCATGTGCAACTTCTGCTGGGAGGACTGGAAGAGCTCTGGTACCTTTCATGATGTCTGGAGTACATGTATCATCCCTTTCATATAATTTGGAGTAGAAATCTTTCACTCTTGTCAAAATTTCGCCTCTATTTCTTGTTACAGAACCGTCTTCTTTTCTCAGTGCCATAATCTGTTTTCTTCCCTTACTGAGATGTCCCTTTGCTATCTTCAGGCTTTTGGTTGTTTTCAATTGCTTTCCTCACTAGTTCACAGTTGAACTTCCTTACGTCTTCAGTAATACTTTTTCGTACTGTCTTGCATAGCTCTATATATTCCACTTTGGAAGTCACAGCTTTTTTAGTTGTCCTCATCTCTCTTCTTTTTTGCATCGACATTTTGGTTTTTCCTGATAATTTGTTCACATGCAACTTGTTCTTAGACCCAGCTAATCTTGTTGCTGTTTCCATAAGAGCTTTGGTTACTTTCCTGTTAACTTCAAAGAGGTCCACTTCTTCTGATGTTAGACCTTCCAGAGCAGAGAATCTGTTCCTCAGTTCCAATTTGAAGGTAGTATGATGCTTTTTAAGGTTGTATATATATATACTTTATATATACACTGCTGGCCACCCACAATGCAACACCAAGAAGGAAGCATTCGATCGGCCTGAAATTCCCAGCATGCGTCGTCCGCGAGAGGACGTGCAAACTATTAGCATTGCAGGGCATATGTAAATCATGTGCGCCCGGCACGCCACCGAGAAGCACTATAAGAAGGGTGCACAAAAGGCAGGGTGTAAGTAGTGGAAGTGAGTTGGGCTGCCGTACATGTGCGTGGAAAGCTTCCAGATGCCTTGTCGCAGAACACGGCAGTAATTCCAGCACGTTTCGGAGTTCGACAGAAGACGAATAGTGGCTTATCGCGGCAGCAGTTTATCGTGCCGAGACATCGGCGCCCGTGTGGGACGACATACAGCCCCAGTGAGGCGAATATGGATTCGGTGGGTGCAGGAGGGACGGACGGACCGACGTGAGCGATTACCGCGGCCGCGGCACACGACCGAACGAGAGGACCGGCATGTTGTGCGGCGGACATTGACGGCTCGCACCGCCACATCATGAACGTTAGCGCAGTATTTAGGGTGTGTTGCGCGACAACCTGTGTCAGCACGTACCGTTCGACGTTGTCTGCAGGAGCGGGGACTTGTCGCACGGCGCCCGTTGCTCAGATTACCATTGACGTTACACCACCGGCGAGTGCGGCGGCAATGGGCCGTTGAACGCCGCACCTGGACTACGGAATTGTACGACATTGTCTTCTCCGACGAATCCCGCTTCTACCTGTAACACCACGATGGTTAGTTCCGCGTGTGGTAGCACCGCGGCGAGAGACTGTATGACTCCTGCAATATGCATCGCCATACCGGTACGTCGCCTGACGTTATGGTTTGAGGCGCAATTGGATATGACACCCGCACCCCTCTGGTACGCATCGCCGGTACAGTCAACAAACACAGCTACATCTCCGACGTTTTGGAGCGTCTAGTCCTCCCTTACCTGCAGGACCTGCCAGCGGCCAAGTTTTTAATAAGACAATGCGCCTCCGCACGTAGCACGCATCGTGCAACAATTCTTCACGGCCCATCAGGTGTCACTGCTGCCATGGCTCTGCTGTTCTCCCGAAATGTCGCCCATCGAACACGTCTGGTCGCTGATCGGCAACCAAGTGGCCCGGCAAGCACCACCCGAGGCTACGCCTAATGAATTGTGGCAACGTTTGGAAGCAGCCTGGACCGACATACCCCAAGCCCACATCCAAAGCCTCTTTCGTTCGATGCCGCGGCGTGTAGCGGCCGTTATTGCCAGCCATGGGGGCCACACGGACTATTGATGTCTGCGTGTTCCGCAAGTTGCACGGGCCTGTGAGCTCAATCGTTTCATTTTTGTATCTGTTGTCATGTGTCCAGTAAATCTGGCTTTGCCATCTCGTGTTATTCTTGGTGTTGCATTTTGGATGGCCAGCAGTGTATATACATGTATATATATAACGTTAGTAGCAGGAGATGACGAAAATTAGAAAAGTACCCCGTATTAGCCACGCTGCTTCCCTCCCAGCCCACTGCAGCCAAGCCGGTTTTGACTTCGGAGTGGGAGGAACAACGGAATGCGTCGGAGAGACGTGAGGTACCAGGAAAAATAAGAAAAAGGAAAGAATTCCAAAAAAGAAAGACCATCTAGGAGGAAGCGGTGGGGACATTTTTACGAATTTTGTTTTACGAACCAATTAAGATACGCACGTAGATCAGATTATTATTCACAGTTTCTCCCACCTACTCTGATTTCAGTACCAAGCCCTGACTTACATGTTTCAAGGCGTTACAGATGCTAGACAATATGACAATAGCAAATAATTAATACAGAATATCCCCATGTTTTCCCCCCGCTGTCCTTGTTTTCCCTTCATCTTTTGCGCGCTCTCTCTCTCTCTCTCTCTCTCTCTCTCTTTTTTATTCTATTCCTTTTTCTTTATTTTTTTACTGAATCAATGTAATAAGTACTTTAAATCCTCCGTACTAAGTTTAATTGTCAATTTTTTCTAGAAAAACTGAAAACAAAATATGGAAAGTTAATCATTTGAGATCTTCGCTACTTTAAACGAAAACACTTTGTTAGGGTTTGGGGGAGCGATCGCCCCAGTCTCCCCCCGCTGGATCCTCCACTGTTCCTTCAAGATTATGGTCTGTTCGATTCATAAGAAAGTCACTGTACTTAGATTCTTCTGCTAAAAGCTTTAAATGAGGGTCTTGGTTTTAGGATGTGGTCTACTCACTAATGTGTTAAACTTATTATGCCAGCTCTCTACTGCATTATTGGTTCTGTGCTTTAGATTATGACAGTTCCGCATCCTAGTTGTAAAGACATAATTTTCTAGCCATTCATTCACAAAATAATCGTAAAATTGGTTGCTCTCTTTGTTTGTAGGTACGCTAAGTAGAAGTAGTGATTGTACATGTTTTTCAGCTCAATTAACGAAAACTTTCGCGGCATTTCTGCTCTATGTGCCGCTTCCTCCTTTTTATTCTGTGTTTTAAATTAAACGGTGAATTGAATCTAACGAAAACTTTCGCGGCATTACTGCTCTGCATACCACTTCTTCCTTTTTATTCTGTGTTTTAAGTTAAATGGTGAATTGAATCTAACGAAAACTTTCGCGGCATTACTGCTCTACATGCCACTTCTTCCTTTTTATTCTGTGTTTTAAGTTAAATGGTGAATTGAATCTAACGAAAACTTTCGCGGCATTACTGCTCTACATGCCCCTTCTTCCTTTCATTCTGTGTTTTAAATTAAATGGTGAATTGAAACTAACGAAAACTTTCGCAGCATTACTGCTCTACATGCAACTACTTCCTTTTTATTCTGTGTTTCAAGTTAAATGGTGAATTCAATCTAACGAAAACTTTCGCGGCATTACTGCTCTACATGCCACTTCTTCCTTTTTATTCTGTGTTTTAAGTTAAATGGTGAATTGAATCTAACGAAAACTTTCGCGGCATTACTGCTCTGCATACCACTTCTTCCTTGTTATTCTGTGTTTTAAGTTAAATGGTGAATTGAATCTAACGAAAACTTTCGCGGCATTACTGCTCTGCATACCACTTCTTCCTTGTTATTCTGTGTTTTAAGTTAAATGGTGAATTGAATCTAACGAAAACTTTCGCGGCATTACTGCTCTACATGCCACTTCTTCCTTTTTATTCTGTGTTTCAAGTTAAATGGTGAATTGAATCTAACAAAAACTTTCGCGGCATTACTGCTCTGCATACCACTTCTTCCTTTTTATTCTGTGTTTTAAGTTAAATGGTGAATTGAATCTAACGAAAACTTTCGCGGCATTACTGCTCTGCATACCACTTCTTCCTTGTTATTCTGTGTTTTAAGTTAAATGGTGAATTGAATCTAACAAAAACTTTCGCGGCATTACTGCTCTACATGCCACTTCTTCCTTTTTATTCTGTGTTTTAAATTAAATGGTCAATTGAATCTAACGAAAACTTTCGAGGCATTACTGCTCTACATGCCCCTTCTTCCTTTTATTCTGTGTTTTAAATTAAATGGTGAATTGAAACTAACGAAAACTTTCGCAGCATTACTGCTCTACATGCAACTACTTCCTTTTTATTCTGTGTTTCAAGTTAAATGGTGAATTCAATCTAACGAAAACTTTCGCGGCATTACTGCTCTACATGCCACTTCTTCCTTTTTATTCTGTGTTTTAAGTTAAATGGTGAATTGAATCTAACGAAAACTTTCGCGGCATTACTGCTCTATATGCCACTTCTTCGTTTTTATTCTGTGTTTTAAATTAAATGGTGATTTGGATCTAACGAAAACTTTCGCGGCATTACTGCTCTACATGCCACTTCTTCCTTTTTATTCTGTGTTTTAGGTTAAATGGTGAATTGAATCTAACGAAAACTTTCGCGGCATTACTGCTCTATATGCCACTTCTTCCTTTTTTTCTGTGTTTTAAATCAAATGGGGAATTGAATCTAACAAAAACTTTCGCGGCATTACTGCTTTACATACCACTTCTTCCTTTTTATTCTGTGTTTTAAATTAAATAGTGAATTGAATCTAACGAAAACTTTCGCGGCATTATTGCTCTACATGCCACTTCTTCCTTTTTATTCTGTGTTTTAAATTAAATGGTGAATTGAATCTAACGAAAACTTTGGCGGCATTACTGCTCTACATGACACTTCTTCCTTTTTATTCTGTGTTTTAAATTAAATGGTGAATTGAATCTAACGAAAACTTTCGCGGCATTACTGCTTTACATGCTACTTCTTCCTTTTTATTCTGTGTTTTAAATTAAATGGTGAATTGAATCTAACGAAAACTTTCGCGGCATTACTGCTCTACATGCCACTTCTTCCTTTTTATTCTGCGTTTTAAATTAAATGGTGAATTGAATCTAACGAAAACTTTCGCGGCATTACTGCTCTACATGCCACTTCCTTCTTTTTATTCTGTGTTTTAAATTAAATGGTGAATTGAATCTAACGAAAGCTTTCGCAGCATTACTGCTCTGCATGCCACTTCTTCCTTTTTATTCTGTGTTTTAAATTAAATGGTGATTTGAATCTAACGAAAACTTTCACGGCATTACTGCTGTGCATGTCCCTTTTTCCTTTTTATTCTGTGTTTTAAATTAAATGGTGTATTGAAGACATGATCGCCAGCGGATTTCCTGAAATGTTTTTTCTGTAAGACAGCATGACATATCATAATAGCCGCAAATGCGAACGATATCTGTGTCTGTAGATATTTTTTTTAACTTTGAATGGCTCATATGATTGTAGTTGAAAAACAGAGGAACCATCTTGTATTAGCTCCGAGGCGATAGTAGCAAATTAAAAACAAAAGTAAAAGTTTCCAATATTCCATTATCTTACAAAGGGTTCACTGTCCGCAATGAATTCATCGTGGCTATCATATCGACGGCCGAACTTCCCATAAAGAAGAAATCCGAGTAGGAAAAAGCGGAAATTTTAGTAAGCAGATGTCACACCTCGGTTTTGGTTCCGTGGTGTTAGCGGACGTGCCTTTCCGGAAGGGGTATGAAATCGTGGCATTTGCGGACGGTTATGCAATGAGTTAGAAACACCCATCCCTTCCTAGAATTATTTCCTCTTCTCACCGTTCACATGTGTATAGATTCTCCACTTGGAAATGAGAAAATTCCAATATAAAAAAAAATGAAAAATTATCCCAATTTCCTGACGGATTCAAGGAGCAGTGGCTGAACAAAACAAATACACTCACGGACAATGACATTTGCGCACCAAAAGGGAAGCATCGGATTGAACTGAAATTTTATGGACGTAATGAAACAGATGAATGAATGATACGCATGATGTCAAAAACAGAGCTGCAGGACAGTTACAGAGGGATATGTGGCACGCAGTCCAGTCATCTTCAATAGCGCGTCGCACCGACTGGAGGCGAACAGACGCCTGATATTGTCCTTCAGCAAGCTGGCCTACATGTGTTGGACGGTGTGCTCCAAATCCAGGATAGCGCGGCACGGCGGCAGCTGGCGTTTCAACGGGTCCCACATATGCTCGATAGGGGACGTATCCGAGGAGCGGGCATGCCATGGAAGTGTCTAGACATGGCGTAAGCAGTCCTGGGCAAACCGAGCCGTGTGCGGGCTGGCATTTTCCTGCTGGTATAGCGCACCTGGAATCCCGCCCAGGAATGGAAGCACATGTGGCCGTAGGATCTCATCCACATACCGCTGGCTCGTCAATAATCCACGTACCACTACTAGAGCTGATCGGCTATCGTAGGCTATGGCTACCGAGACCATAATGCCTTGCAGTGGGGAAGATGTGGCGCTCGATAGCGAGGTTCGGTTTGTGACGTTGACTCGGGGACCTCCACAACCGGACACGACGCTCATCTGTCCACAAAACGAAGCGGCACGCATCGCTAAACCCCACACGTCACCAGTATGTGGCGTTCCACGTCGCTCTGGACTTGCACCACTGCACATGGAGCCGGGGATATTCCGGTGTTAATGGCAGCAACCGTAAGGACCGTTGGAATCACAGATCCGCTTCCGCGAGGCGTCGTAAAATGGTTCGTGGGCACACAAGAGCGGATATATCTGCCTGTATAATGGGGTCGGGTCCCCGTGGGATCCGTTCGTGAATGGCGCACGATGCGTCGATCATCTCTACCGGTGGTCCTCCTGGTCCGTCCGAAGCCGCTCTGTCGTGTTGCAGTGCCGTCACGCATCCAATGCTCCCAACACAGTCGGACGGTATGGTCAGAACGATCCACGTGGAGGGCTATACGGCGCGCCGACCGCACTGCAGTTTTCAGCTGGATGATCGAGCCTGTCTCAAAGTCCGTAAGTTGCGTAAATCGACGTCTCTGGCTTCTAACCGGTGTCTTGTCACCATGGACTCTAATTTATGTCGGCCGGTGCTTTTCGCTTTCATGGGGTATCGACTACACGTCGGTTTACAAGGCTGCCGGTTCGTGTTTGCAGCGCCACCACAGGGTGTGCGGTCATGCGCAATCGCACCAAACGTGTATTATTTCGTGTTTGTAGCATTTGTTCTTCTAGGTGCGCAAATTTCATTGTCCGTGAGTGTATGTCTATCAAAATGTGGAATGTTTATAGACAGCGACACAGAACGAGTAACGGCGTAGAAGGTTGAAATTGAAAATGGAATAAGATTGTAAAACAAAAACACCCAAATGGGCAGTTGCTAGTAAACATTTTAAAGCAAGAAGCAACGAGTGTTTCACAGAGTTTGAAAGAAGTTAAGGAATTGGGACAAGTAGGAGAAAAAATGGGAAACAAATATACTCAGCTGGACAAAAGAATCGAAAATATTATTACCGAGTTCGAGCGCTGAAATGACCTGGAAAATGCATGAGATCCTTAAGTTACTTTACCAAAATGCATTAGAAGTATATTTCGAAACACCCACATCTTTAAAATAAAATATATTTATTTTAAAGATGTGGGTGTTTCTTACTTATGGCGTAACCGAACCGTCCGCAAAAGCCACGACACCTCGGTATTCCCTCCGTCTTCGTGACCTTGCTCTGTCCGAAAGAACTTGCCTCTGAGACGCATATCATAGCCAGTGACGCTAACTTTACTGGCTATGACCTTTCTTTCCAAACCTGATTAATTATACACTATCTACCAACAAGTAATTGGACACCTGTGATAGCAAAGGAAAACGAAGTTTATTCACCTTCAATAGTTGATGGAGCCTCCACGACCGGCGATTACAGTTGCGAACCTCCAGGACATACTCTCAAACAGGCGTTGTACGACGGCTAGCGGAATTTTCTTCCACTCGGCTTGGAGAAGACAGGTCAGTTCCTTCACCGATTTCGGACGGTGGGGGCACCCCTTAAGTTGACGCTCCAACCCGTTCCAGAGGTGCTCGATAGGGTTAAGGCCCGGGCTCTACGCAGGCCAGTCCATTCGCCATTGTCACCATACCAAGCCATGGTGGATCTCGCAACATGACAGGTGGTGTTGTCATTCTGAAAGTAACATGGGTCCACCCCGTAAAACTGCCACAACGTAGGAAGCTCATGGTCATCCAAAATGGTGCACTAGGTCTCGGCGTTGAGTCTACCAGGAATTGCGACCAAGGCTCCCGTGCCATACCAGGAGAAACACCCCCATAGCATAATTCCACCGCAGCCGAACTTCACAGTTCGCACAATACATTCCGGCAGGAGGCGTTCTCCAGGTAGACGTCAAACCCAGACCCTGCCATTCGAACGGTAGAGGGTGAACCTTGATTCGTCGCTCCAGAAAACCTGTTTCCACTGTTCAACGGTCCACTGTCGACGTTCTTTGCATCACGTTAGCCGAGCAGCGCTATTGGACTTGGTGATCAAAGGCTTGTGGGCGGCAGCACGTCCATGATAACCGAGCAGATGGGTTCCTTACGGATGGTATTCATCGAAAGAACACTCCCGGATGCCTGTTGAAACTCCTCGCGGATGTGGCATATCGATTTGGTGCGGTTCTTCCGAATTTCTCTGGCCAGCACCCATCGGTCTCTAACTCCTAGTTTTGTGGGACTGCCGGGTCGGGGCACATTCCGACAGTCACCTTTAATCTTCCACTTGCCAATCACGTAGGCCGCTGTCGACTTTGGGTACTTCAACTCGCTGGATATGTCACGTATGGATCGGCGTTTTTCGTGATACCCGACGATTACACCTTTCTCGAAATCAGAGAGCTCCGAATTGCGTGACATCTTGCATGCGATTGGTTACGTTGTTGTTTCCGACACGATATTTAACACGGCGGTGGCCGTGATGTGTATCAGGACCGCAGATATCGTCGATTGCAGGGGTGTCCAATTACTTGTTAGTATATAGGGCACAACCAATTCACGGGTGCAATATATGAAAGTATTAATCACACTCTTGTGACATAGAAAAAAATCTCGAATTTCGCGCGAACCACAGAATCTGAGAAGTACTTACGCACTCAGAAAAAATTTCAACGCAGCTGGGATTTCTTCTCCCATTACAAGAAATATCGTTTGCTTTATCCACCACATGTGCCCTGCTCGAGATAGAAAATGCCACACCAGGAAGTAAATATTGAAGTACCATGCAGATTTGTGGGTAAGTGGCGATACCGTACGCAAATGCACAATACTGACAAAAGACACCGAACACCTAATAGAGAACCACAACTTTCGCCTTAACCCTTTAACGACCACGACCATAACACCCAAAACGCCCGTACGTACAAACGGCCATAGCCGCCTGAAACGACTTTCTAGGGTGAGTCAGGTTTCCTACTCTTACTTGGTCTTCAAATTTTCTCGACCTATGAGGGATCAGCAGGAGTCACCCTCGGTCACTATTGTTTTTGTTTTGTTTTTAAACAAAGAAGTGAAACAACAGACAGTTTCGGACGTTATGGTATTTAGAGTGATACAGGATTTTGATGTCAAGATGATTAAAGGGTTAACGCATGAACTATTCTTCGAGACATGCTTTCGACAAGGTTTTGGAACACAGCGATAGGTATGCGCTTCCATTCAGTACATAATGCTGCCGCTAACTGTTGCTTAGTAGTAGGCCTTGGTTCTAAACTTCTTATGCGGCGCTCTAATTCATCCCATAGGTGCACTATCAGATTAACATCAGGGCTCCGTGCTGGCCAGTCCCCACACGATACATAATTATCGTCAAACCACACCGTAACAGTCCTTGCTTTATGGCGCTCTGGACGTGTGTGCTTCTGCTCCGTATTTTTGCGCCCTTCTACGCTTATATAGTGATTCCCGCCATCTGCCTTGCTGCGTCTGATGTGCATGAAGTTCTCGTCCTTCATTTGAGATATCTCGCAAGTCGGTGAGTGCTCATTCGTTCCCACTATCTTAGTTTCAAATCTCGACCATGCTGGTCGTTTACGAACTTTCCTCGCCACTGCAAATGGAGACTTCACTCGGATTGGCTCGCAGCCTTTCTGAGCTCCGTAAATTGTGCTCTGTTTTCCTGTGTTAAGCTCGCGAAGCCTTGTTAATTTGCTCTTACTTCGTGCATGAACGTTAGCGCTTGCCTACCTGTAACTTTTCCGGGTTGGTAAGTGCAGTTTTTGCGAATAATCCATCATATTTCTTCACTTTGAGTGAAGAAATATATTACATAATACCCATCGGGACTTGCCTTCCCTGTTTGCTCTGTTACTGCCAGCAGCCTGTGACCTGTGCCTGCGTTCTTCTGCTACGTTAGTGCTCCACCTTTTGTGAGTGGTCCACAACACTGCCTTCTCCGGTGTGCTGCTTGCCTTCTCCGAGCTACGCCTTTCTTCAACGGTTCACTGTGACACCTGCCTCAACGCTCCCTCTCCTGTGCCGGTACCTTGCCTTCGATTAGTGGTTCTCTACGCCCTTCTTGCGTCAGTGGCCCGTGCTGCTGAGCCTGGCTTTGAATCTTTCATCTCACTTCCTTACGTTGCCTCGCCGGACTGTTATCCTACTGCCTCGATGTCTACTTTTCAGAACTATTCTTCTGCACCTTCTCCACCGGATGTTGGTTCTCCGTTCTGCGCATTGCTTCCCACTTCAATGGATTTCTTCATCTCCCGTCAAGGGGATGCACTTAAAGCAACTGCCCCCGAATCCTCTGCTTTTGGTAAGTCCATGCTTGAAACTGTTAGACTTGACGGTCAAGTTTTACGCGCTTCCTCATGCACAGATGAATGCCTACTTGGCAGCGTTATCGTTTCTCCCTGTCGCTGCGATCACTCATATTGCCAGAAAGCCCAAGTCAGTGCTCGTTTATTTTTCCTCAACTGCATATGTTGTGCAGGTTTTTTTCACTTGCATTTTTATTGGGGACCAGAGTTTGGTTCCGTTGCCCCTTGTACACTGCCCTGTTCTTGTTGTTAATATATTCCCAGTCCCTCCCCCCCCGAAGTGTCCGATGATTTCTTGGTAGCTTTTCTTACTCAGTGTGGGCGCGCTGTCGGCGGCGTTCGCACGCTCCCCTCCGCACCCACCGATCGAGGTGATCGGCCTTTTTTGAGCTTTCGTCATCAAGCCCTTGTTCTTTTTCCACACACTATCTCCATAACTTCCTGCCTTGCTGCCTTCCGCGTCGTTCTTGGTCATCGCACAATTTCCATGAATGTCTTCTCTGCGTGTCATTGCTTCTCCCGCAAAACCTCTGGCCATCATCGAACACAGTGCCCGTCTTCAACCACTTGATCCTCAGCTGTACCCGTTATTGTCTCCTCTAAGTTGCCGTCTTCTCCTCCTGCAGCTCCGTCGGCGTCTCCTACTTTGCCTACCTCGTCCGCACCTTCAGTTATGCACACCCTGGCTGCATCCGTTAGCCTATTTACGCCACTGCAGTTGTCGTCTTATTCCTCCCTTCCGGCTACTTCGCCCCTGGTTCCTGACTCTGTTCAGCCTCATTTTTCTCCGACTGCTTCCCCAATAGTGCCTTCTCCGTCCATGACTGCTGCTGAGCCTGCACCGCCTACCTCCGTTGGACTCTCTTCGTCACAGCTGCAGTCGTCCTCTTTTTCCCTTCTGGCTCCTTTGGCACCAGTTTCCGGCTATGTTTAGCCTCATGACTTTTCCTCGCCGGTTTCAGCTCTATCAATTCAGGACGTGGCGTGTAATTCACTCAGTAATAGCACCCGACTTGCTCACCGCCTCATACGCCTGTTCAGTGCTTTTCGTTGATGCCATTATAGCTCCTGCTGGTCCTCCGCCTTCATATTCACCGTCTCGAATTGCTGTTTTGATTGCTTCGTACGAGTCTTCTTCCCAAGCCTTTGCTGCAGCTTCGGTTTACTACGATAAAGCAATAGTGCCCCGTTGCCGGACTCCTGCTCTTCTGCCAGATGAGAATCCTCTCCAGCCTGCCGCTCCAGCTTCTTGCTCTGCATCTACTGGCGCTATTTCCAAGAAACGTCATCGCCTCTCTAATCGTCGGATCCGCAAGAAGTCCGCCACATCTCCAGCAGTTCCTGCCGCTGCCCAGTTATCTTTGATGGAGCCTTGGTCTACTCCTCTACCTCAACCGCGTTGCGAGGATTATTCTGACTCGGATACCTATGTCGAAGCAATGGAGGTCTGGGATCAATCAGTCTATGAACACTGAGCCTTGCTGCCTCGTTGTGGACTCCCTCTCTGATCCTTCATGTAATTTGCTTCGCGTCATTTCTCGTCTAAAGTGTGCGCATTATAGATGAAGTCTTGAGAGACCTTATCGCCTCTTTCTGGACTCCCGCCTTGTTCCTCCAGGACTTTTGCTCTGTGCTCTGCCTCGTCTACTGAGTGAACATTTTTAGCTCTGTAATATTATGCTTGTCTCCGGCTATTGTTTTGCATCTGTCTATGTATTGTATTGTGTTGTTTTGTATTCTTTGCCTTGTTCTGTTTGTGTTATGCCTCGCCTATGCTGCTTGGCATGTCCCGCCCTTTGCTATTGTTTCATTGTGCCCCGGCTCTCCCCGTTCTTCTATATAAAGTTCCCGGATACCCAATAAAGCGAAGTTAAAACCTTGCTTTATGGTTCGGTGCATTATCCTGCGGGGACCAACAAGGTTCGATTTCATAGTACTGCCATAGTGTTGGTAGGGCATAAATGTCCAGAATATCGAGGTAGACGGGCAGGTTAACAGATTTGTCCACATCAAGAAAAACACGAAAAACACCCCCACACGAGTACACTGCCAGCTCCAAACTTGACCGTAGGAACAGTACACTGTGTTAAACAGCGTTCCCCCGGCTGCCGCCATACCCACACACGGCCATCGGGCTGATGAATTGTGTATCTGGATTCATCAGTCAACAGGACGTGTTTCCATTGATCTACGGTCCACGATAAATGTTCTTTACACCATGGGTAAGGACAAGTAGCATTCTGAGTGGAGATGAAAGACTTCTGAGCAGCCGCAAGACCACGGTAACCCATGGAATAAAGTTCTCTGCGAATGATACGTTTACATATCGAGGTTCCAGCATCTTTACTCAACTGTACACTGAGATCTTGTGCAGTGCTCCGTCGATTAGCTGTAACGACTCTCCTGAGGCTTCGACGCCCTCTATCACTGATTTTCTTTGGTCTGCCGGTACGTTTTGCTACTTCAGGCAGGCCATGTGTTTTCCACTTACTTAGTACATCCAAAACAGTTGACTTGGGTATGTTTAAACGCCTCTCGGTTTCTCTTACGGACAACCCACTAATATAACAATCAACAATCTTTCCTTTTTCAAAGAGAGTTCTCTCCCGCCGCGACACTTTCACTCAACCTTACAGTGCAATATGATCACGGTCAGCTTCAGGCTTGTTTTTATACCGTTTGCAGCTGTATCGCACATCTTAACAGCGCAAGGGATCCGTTCATTTGCATTTGAAGGGACGTCCGGTGACTTTTGTCAATATTGTGTAGGTGCGTACGTGGCAGCAATACCATAGTACCTCGCAGGGTTATGTAAATCATTGAAGTCCCGAACGAATTACGTAATAGGTGAGTGAGAGAAATAGGCAAAACAATTCTGTATAGCTAAGTTTGGTCGTTCTCACCTGGGTGTGTGGCACATTGCATCGGAGTGATCTTAGTCTTAGTGGCAGAAGTATATGTAAGGAGTGTGAATACCTCGGCCACGTTATGGACTTATTTGTACATGCACTCCATTCTTCTTTCCTTTTGTGTGAACTTGAGTGTTACGTTTTTACAAAATGTTTCTTCCGAGTACTTCTCCATATTTAAAAAGAATGTTTATCTCTATTGACAAAACAGCCAAGTTGCTCAAATGTACATGTCCTTGTGTGGCTCTGTCTTGATTCTTCTTAATGCAGAAAAACTTCTTTCGTAAGTTGTAGTTATTGATGTAAATTTTAATATTAGGTCTGCTAATTTGTTCACCTCACTAAACACAATGTCCAGTTTATTAAACATTATGCAAGTAATGTCTCTTTCTGATTTCCTTTTGTATTCATCAAGAGAATGAAACACCTTCAGTACGAACTGTATCGAAATTCGAAGCATATGGTTCTTTAAGTTCTGACAGATATTCAGGAAAGCTTTTACAAAATTTATCAAAACAATTGGAATCCAACGAAGCCACAAATTTAAGATGTAATATCACTGATTTTAAATCATTGACACTTCACAATACTGAAACAACTTCCGTGAAACACGCGCGTTTACCGGTAGGAGCATGGGAGTCACTAAGGTAGACCTAAGTCTAAGTCTTCTCTTTTCTGAACGAACCCTTGCCCAAAGCAATGACCCATTCAAGCCCTTCACCTTCTCCTTCATGTTGTCATGGAAACGCTAGCCGGCGATCGTATCGAAAGTCTCCGAATAACACAGGGAAGACTGGTAGAGCTGGTTGCGTCCCGATGAATACCTTCTCTCCACTAGGAGGCCCGTTGGTCTTTGCTCGCCAGACTGATTCTCTTATTCAAAAGCAGCGAAATCGTACATGTGTGTGTGTGTTTTTTTTTGTTTTTTTTTTTTTCGTAGCAAAAGCATCGACAGATCTTAATACTGTTGATAATTGAATTTTATTTGTGAATTCCCTGGGCTCCGCAGCTAGCCTAGCTAGCCTCGAACTTACGCCACTGCTGCCATCATACGGACTCCTTTACCAGGGGTTTCATCGTAGGGCTGCGTATAGCTGGTTGGTCCCTGCATCGTATCTTGGCGGAAACACATAGGGATGCAACAACTATAAGCCAAACGGGGCGAGAGTGTTTGGTAGAAGAGAACGTATGTCGCCGTAGTGGGACTGGTGCACGTAGTTGGACTTCTGAAAGCCTCGATCGCCGCATCGACAGTAAGTCGTGGTAGCCAAACTATCCACACATGATGACATTTCACGAAATATACAGCCAGCTATGGACATTCCCGTATGGATGTGAATCACAGATTTTCTAAAACAGGTTTCCGTTTGCGCTAGCCATTGAAGATATTTCCGGTCACTGCAACACATCGTTGCCGGACCAGATATATTTAGCGAGACGAATGGAACTATGTCGTACTCAGCGACGAGTTTCGCTTTTGTCTCAGGGCTGGTTATTGCGGATTGAGAGTTTGGAGAAGGCATAGTCACCGGGCTAATTTTGCTTCCATCCGTGAGGGTCATACGGCTCCTCAGCCTGGTGTCATGGTTTGTGACGCTATCAGTTTTAACAGTCGTCCACCGCTCGTACGTACGTTGGGTATAGTGACTGCTCCTCAGCCTGGTGTCATGGTTTCGGGGGCTATCAGTTTCAACAGTCGTCCACCGCTCGTACGTACTTTGGGTAAAGTGACGGCTCCTCAGCCTGGTTTCCTGGTTTGGGGCGCTATCAGTTTCAACAGTCGCCCACCACTCGTACGTACGGTGAGTACAGTGACAGCTTCTCAACCTGGTGTCATAGTTTGGGGTGCTATCACTTTCAACAGTCGTCCACCGCTCGTACGGTAGGTAGGTACAGTGACGGCTCCTCAGGCTGGTGTCATGGTTTGGGGCGCTATCAGTTTCAATAGTCGTCCACCGCTCGTACGTACGGTGGGTACAGTGGCGGCACCTCAGCCTGGTGTCATGGTTTGAGGAGCTATCAGTTTCAACAGTCTCCCACCGCTCGTGCGTACAATGGGTAGAGTGACGGCTCCTCTGCCTGGTGTCATGGTTTGGGGCGCTATCAGTTCCAACAGTCGTCCACCGCTCGTACGCACGGTAGGTACAGTGACGGTTCCTCTGCTTGGTGTCATGGTTTGGGGTGCTATCAGTTTCAACAGTCGTCCACCGCTCGTACGTACCTTGGGTAAAGTGACGGGTCCTCAGCCTGGTTTCCTGGTTTGGGGCGCTATCAGTTTCAACAGTCGCCCACCACTCGTACGTACGGTGAGTACAGTGGCAGCTTCTCAGCCTGGTGCCATGGTTCGGGGTGCTATCAGTTTCAACAGTTGTCCTCCACTCGTACGTACGGTGGGTACAGTGACGGCTCCTCTGGCTGGTGTCATGGTTTGGGGCGCTATCTGTTTCAACAGTCGTCCACCGCTCGTACGTACGGTGGCTAAAGTGAAGGCTCCTCAGCCTGGTGTCATGGTTTGAGGAGCTATCAGTTTCAACAGTCTCCCACCGCTTGTACGTAGGTTGGGTACAGTGACGGCTCCTCTGTCTGGTGTCATGTTTTGGGGCGCTATCAGTTTCAACAGTCGTCCACCGCTCGTACGCACGGTGGGTACAGTGACGGCTTCTCTGGCTGATGTCATGGTTTGGGGCGCTATCAGTTTCAACAGTCGTCCACCGCTCGTACGCGCGGTGGGTACAGTGGCGGCTCCTCAGCCTGGTGTCATTGTTTGGAGCACTATCAGTTTCAACAGTTGTCCACCGCTCGTACGTACGGTGGGTACAGTGACGGCTCCTCATCCTGGTGACAGGGTTTGGGGCGCTATCAGTTTCAACAGTCGTCCACCGCTCGTACGTATACAGTGACGGCTCCTCTGCCTAGTGTCATGGTTTGGGGCGCTATCAGTTTCAACAGTCGTCCACCGCTCGTACGTACGGTGGGTACAGTGACGGCTTCTCTGGCTGATGTCATGGTTTGGGGCGCTATCAGTTTCAACAGTCGTCCACCGCTCGTACGCGCGGTGGGTACAGTGGCGGCTCCTCAGCCTGGTGTCATTGTTTGGAGCACTATCAGTTTCAACAGTTGTCCACCGCTCGTACGTACGGTGGGTACAGTGACGGCTCCTCATCCTGGTGACATGGTTTGGGGCGCTATCAGTTTCAACAGTCGTCCACCGCTCGTACGTATACAGTGACGGCTCCTCTGCCTAGTGTCATGGTTTGGGGCGCTATCAGTTTCAACAGTCGTCCACCGCTCGTACGTACGGTGGGTACAGTGACGACTCCTCAGCCTATTGTCATGGTTTGATGCGCTATCAGTTTCAATAGTTGTCCTCCGCTCGTACGTACGGTGGGTACAGTGACGTCTTCTCAGGCTGGTGTCATGGTTTGGGACGCAATCAGTTTCAACAATCGACCATCTCTTGTACGTACGGTGGGTACAGTGACGTCTCCTCAGCCTGGTGTCATGGTTTGGGACGCTATCAGTTTCAACAGTCGTGCACCGCTCGTACGCACGGTGGGCACAGTCACAGCATGACGATAAGTCGAGGCGATTCTTTCAGTGTGTGTGTGTGTGTGTGTGTGTGTGTGTGTGTGTGTATTCGTGCTACCCCTGAGGCCTAGTCTCAACGTGATAACGCCCTTCCGCAGCTGATAACATAAGCCGCCAATGCTGGCAAGGTGTCCAGGTGCTTCCTAGAAATGCACAATACCCAGACTTCTCCCAAATGGAGAAATCTAAAACGTTATTGGCAGACGACTTAACAAACCTTCGCAACCCCTGGTAATGGCGTGGACACAAGTCAAAGGCGCATGATTCGTGATACCTCAGGACACCATCCGGGAACTTTTCCACTCGGTACCATGCCGTACTGCCGAATTGTTGTCGTACGACCGATTGACCGTTGGTATAATGATACCAACGGACGAATCGGCATTGGATCAATCGTGCCATCGAACGAATTTGCATTGGACCAATCGAACCATTGAAAGAATCGGCATTGGATCAATCCTACCATTGGATGAATCGGCAGTGGGCCAATCGTACCACTGGACGAATCCGCATTCAACCAATCGAATCATTCGACGAATCGGCATTGGATCAATCATACCATTGAACGAATCTGCATTGGACCAATCGTACTATTGGAAGAATCGGCATTGTACCAATCGTACCACTGAACGAATAAGCATTGGAACAATGGTACTGTTCGACGAATCGTACCACTGGATGAATCAGTATTTGACCAATCGTACCATTGGACGAATCGACATTGTACAAATCAGCATTGGACCAATCGCACCACTGGACAAATCGGCATTGTACGAATCGTACTATTGGATGAATCGACAGTGGATCAATCGCACCACTGGACGAATCGGCATTGTACCAATCGCACCATTGGACAAATCAGCATTGGACCAATCGCACCATTGGACATATCGGCATTGTACGAATCGCACCATTGGATGAATCGGCAGTGGATCAACCGTACCACTGGACGAATCGGCATTCGATCAATCGTACCATTTGACGAATCGGCAATGTACCAATCGCACCATTGGACAAATCGGCATTGTACGAATCGTACCATTGGATGAATCGGCAGTGGATCAACCGTACCACTGGACGAATCGGCATTCGATCAATCGTACCATTCGACAAATCGGCATTGGATCAATCGTTCCATTGGACGAATTGCCATTGAACCAATCGCACTATTGGGAAAATCTTCATTGGACGAATCGGCATTGCACCAATCGTACCATTGGATAAATCGGCATTGGACCAATCCTACTATTGGATGAATCGGCAATGGACCATCATACCACTGGACGAATCAGCATTGGAGCAATCGTTTCATTGGACGAATCGGCATTGGACCAATCGTACCATTCGACCAATTGCCATTGGACGAATTGTCTGGGACCTCACATTTCTGGGGATTACTCATGTAATCCCCAGAAATTAAATCACTTCATTACCAGCTACTTGACCACGTATGGGTAAGTTTCGTCTAATTTTGTGCATTCCTTGACGTATGGCATTTTCTACTGTCGAACGGTGCATTATTATGTCACTGCTCCTAACGTTGTCTAATTGTGTGAGACTCAAAAATAATTTATCGGGCCCGTGTTCTGGAATAATGACCTCTCGCCACGGAGAAATGAGCGTTTACACTACCTATAGAAAAAAAGAATCATCTGGAAAAGTAGGAAATTCGATGAAATTCGATGGCATACTCACATCTATGAAAAACAGTTTTCCGAAGACTTCTGGCGATCTTCAAAATGCAGGTATTCGGATCCTCACATCACCTAGACATAATAGTATGACCACCGAAAAGCTGAATGAAAAGAATAGCAGTGTTTTAAGCACACATTTCTTTATTCCAAAGCAATATTTTAATTCCGTCTTTTGTATAGACATCGTAGGAGAAACCGAAAATAAAACCCTTACTGAAAAAAAAGTCTTATTAATTAGGGAAACCTGGAAGGTGCATCAATTCATTTGGTTATGGATTGCCAAAACATTATTAGCAGCAGTTATTTTCCCATTAGCGGTTAGCTGTAGCAGTAGCAATAGGTATGTTACGAACGGAATGCATTTCTTCCGTGCGTAACATTCACTGTTCTATCATTAACTTCAGGGTATCTGCATATCAACAAAAAAGCTCTATTTACAGAAAATTTAATATTCCATGCTGAAGCCTGTATTAGTTACGACAGCCTCTAGTCTTCGTGGAATACTCTCACCAGATTTATGTAAATGTCTGCTGATATGTTCAGTCATTCAGCTTTCAAAGTCATGACCAGTTCTGCCATGTTTGTTAAGCAATCTTTTCTACGCACCCGAAAATCCAATTCGCCCCGGAAATTCTCTATAGCCAGACCAACGTTTTCCACATCCATATCTCCAAACATATCTGTAACAGCGAGAGCGCAATGGAGTGCTGTTTTGTTCTGCTGAAAGAACTATGAGCTTTCCCAAAAGTACTGCCGTAATATTGGCAGTGCGTAATTGTTCAAGACGTCTAGGTAAATCTGAGTACTAATGGTTTTGTCCAAATTGACTGATGAACCAAAGTTGAACCACGAAAAACAGCTTATAAAATTCAGCCCTTTTTGCCAGTGATAGAATTCGAAGCCACTTGTGCCTTCTCCAGAGTCGACTGTTCTACCTATTGAACTACGCCGACGAAGCTTATCGGTGCAATTTTGCCGTTTTGACATGGGCATCACCTCTCAGGTAGGTACGTCAAATATATCTCTCTCGTGAGAAAGAACTGGCACGGAATTGTGGGTCTCCGTGCCAGCCAACTAACCCTGCTTGAAGGAACACTCTGTAGAAAAAGGAATTTTGTATAATTAAACACGACGCGTGGGAAAAGTATCGTGCATTCTTCTCGAACCTCACGGCCAGCACGTACATGTTATTTTCGGGCGCCTACATAGTGTAAATGCTCAAATTTGCCGGTGATAGATTTCAAACCTACATCTTCCTTCTCCAGAGTCGAATATTCTACCGCTTGAACTACACCGACAAATGCTTATCTCTGCAGATTTTGGGATCAGTCACACCCTTGAAAGACGATGAGACTGGTTGGCTCAGTGTCGTGTCTCGTCAGTCCCAAGCATAGTTTTCCATCGGTCTGCGGTACAAGATCGTCGTTCTGTGCACCATGCTAATCGGCGTTGAGCATTAGTAACCAGTGGCCCGACCTGGTGAAGGAGAACTGCTTGTGGCCCATAGAGTTACTCATGGTTGTTGTTAAATCCCGAATAAAACAAGTTAGTAAAATCATTCAATGCATTGATTATGCTACGCTTTCCAACATACCAGAAATCATTACTCAAGTTATGAGGAAAATGGCTGTAGAATAAATCTCGCTCCTATGACCCGACCTTTCACTCCATTTCGTCCATTTTCAATAGGGTTCGTCCCCAGGTCGTCCCCTACCACATACAAAATTTCATCGAAATCGAACCATTTTTACGCAAGTTATGACGCATAAGGGCGGTGGAATGGATCCCACTCCTATGTCCTGACCTTTGACTCCATTTCGTCCATTTTCAATAGGGCTCGTCCCCAGTGGTCCCCTGCCACATACTAAAATTTCATGGAAATCGAACCATTTTTACGCGAGTTATCGTGCGGACGGACAGACGGACAAAGCTGGAGCATATACGCCTCTTCAACCTACGGTTAGAAAGCGTAAAAAATGAAGTTCATTATCATGGAATATCTGTTGAAGTAAACTTAAAAGAGCATAACCGACCCAGTATCCCTGCCGGTCATGATTTTAATAATCGAATCCAAATCCTATGGAGTTCAAGCAAAAAAATTCTGACAGACCGACAAGTTACCAGAATACCAACACATTAATTAATCTAATCATTATACGTTGCTGTCTATACACGATTAAAAGTAAAATCCCTTAAATGGCAATGGGCTGGACATATTGCCAAAAGGACGGGCCACCGATGTTCAACCGAAATTCTAGACTGGATTCCAAGGGGCAGAAAAAGACCCAGAAGAAGACCACGTGGGAGGTGGATGAATAGCCCAAGACAGTCCATTGTTAAAGAAACTTGGGCAGCAGTGGATTGATAATGATTGACAATGATGATATATTCGAATTTATGGCAAAAAACTCGAGGAAGTAAGATCCCCAAGCTAAAAGATTTAATGCAACCATAAAATTAAACAAGATAAAGATTGCACTAGATCTTTCAGACGGGCCACCGGTCCATTCTAAGATGTACTACAACATAAGGACACGGGTAATCATAGTTTTATCAGAACTCAGATGGATGCTCGTGACGCATCTGCTACACACGGCACAAACTCAGATGACTGACGTGTAATAATCGAAAGAGTCTAGCTGCTTGAGCCTAGTGGTAGTGTAATGGGATAGTCCACTAAGCACGAGCATCCTTCTGAGTTGTGATAAAACTATGGTTTCGTGTGTCCTTATGTTGTAGTACATCTGAAGATGGACCAGTGGCCGGTCTGAAAGATCTAGTGTAATATTTATCTAGTTTAATCTTATATTTGTATTAAATCTTTTAACTTGGTGATTTTATTTTCTCAAGTATTTTAATCCTTACAGACAGTAACGTATAATGACTGGATTGTGATCTGCGCAATGTATTTTCTTCCTGACTACATTTATTAAGCAGTATGTCACGAATTCCGCGGTTTAAAGTGTCCCATGAATAACTTAGTACACGCGAATCTCACGGACAATGTCGTGTTGCCTCCATCGTACTGGGACCAGTTCATTTATTATTATTTAGATACCCCCTCTTCCTGTGGTTTTTTTTCTCTTCCTTCCGGAACGAGTACGACGTGCCAAGTCTGGGAAGTGGTATTTCTTTCTCTCAGTTGTCCAGGAACTTCCCTATTATCCTACAAGTGTTCGGGATAGCTGACTTCCACGTAGGCGTTAGGTTGAAGGTCTAGTGCCTGTATAGAGCTGTGAATGGTCTTAGGTACAGCTCCTGTGGCTGATTTTACTATGGGAACGGTGGTGACGTCCTCCATATGCCACACTTCCTTGAGTTCGTATCGCAGTTCGTTATACTTTGACAGCTTCTCTCCGTGCGTCTTATGGGTGTTGCAAGTGTTGGGCACGGCTATATCAATGCGGTATGTTGACTTCTTCTCCTTGTCGACCAGGACGATGTCGGGCCGATTGTGAGTGATGGTTTTATCTGTTCTGATAGATCTGTCCCAGTACATCTTGTGGGTGTTGTTCTCTAGAAGCGTTGTTGGCTCATACTTGTAGTAGGGAACAGGCTCAGTTGCAATGAGGTGGTGCTTTCTTGCCAATTTCTTTTAGACAATTTTAACGACTTGATTGTGCCCATTCGTGTACTCTGTTTGTGTGAGAACTGTGCATCCTGCTATGATATGTTGGACGGTCTCTGGCGCTTTATGGCATAGCCGACATGTGACGCATTCCGCTGACGTGTCCTTCAGGATATGCTTCCGGTAATTTCTGGTGTTTACAACTTGATCTTGTATAGCCATCCGGAACCTTTCGGTCTTAATATACACTGACGGAAAAAAATCCCAACACCACGAAAAAATAGTTGTAGAGGAATGAAATGGCGGCAATACATTTGTATAGGTAACATATTTAATCGACTAAGGTTTAAAGATCACAGCTTAATATAA
This sequence comes from Macrothele yani, assembly GCA_039090855.1. Taxonomy (NCBI): domain Eukaryota; kingdom Metazoa; phylum Arthropoda; class Arachnida; order Araneae; family Macrothelidae; genus Macrothele; species Macrothele yani. The sequence goes on along the minus strand of CM077010.1, from coordinate 132,199,392 downwards.
GCGCGAGAAGAGCCATTTTAAATGTATAATGCTAGTACATTAATAACCAGTGTAACCGCCAGAATGTTGAATGCAAGCACGCAAACGTTCATGCATTGTGTCGTACAGGTGCTGGATGTCAGTTTGTGGAATGGATTCAATGCCTGTTGCACTTGGTCGGTCAATACAGGGACGGTTAATGCTGGTTGGGGATGACGCTAGAGTTGTCGTCCAATGATGTCCCATACGTGCTCGATTGGTGAAAGATCTGGTGATCTAGCAAGCCACGGCAACATGTCGACACTCTGTAGACCAGGTTGGGTTACAACAGCGGTATGCGGGCGAGCGTTATACTGTTGGAAAACACCCCCTGGAATGCTGTTCATGAATGGCAGCACAACAGGTTGAATCACCAGACCGACGTACAACTGTTCCGTCAGGGTGCGTGGGATAACCACAAGAGTGCTCCTGCTGTCATAGGAAATTGCTCCCCAGACCATAACTCCAATTGTAGGTCCAGTGTGTCTCGGCCGCAGACAGGTTGGTTGCAGGCGCTCACCTGGCCTCCTTCTAACCAACACACGGCCATCACTGGCACCCAGGCAAAACCAGCTTTCATCAGAAAACGCAACAGATCTCCACTCGTCCTCCAGTGAGCTCTAGCTTGACACCACTGACGTCGCAAACCGGCAGTGGTTTGGAGTAAGTGGAATGCACGCTACAGGGCGTCTGGCTCGGAGCTCTCCTTCAAGTAACGGATTTGTAACAGTTTGTTGTGTCACTGTGGTGGCAACTGCAGCTCGAATTGCTGCCGCAGACGCGGTACGATGCGTCACGGCCATACGCCGTACACGGCGGTCTTCCCTCTCAGTAGTACCACGTGGCCTGCCGGAACTCGGTCTTCTTGAGGCAGTGCCTTCCCTTGACCAACGCTGCCAACAATCATGCACAGTGGCTATATTCCTGCCAAGTCGTTCTGCAATATTGCGGAAACGAAAATCCACCTTCTCGTAGCCCTATTACACGACCTCGTTCAAACTCCGTGAGCTGTTGATAATGGCTTCTTTTTCTTAAAAAAGGCATTCTTGACTAACATCAACACACTACGTCGAATCTCGACGATAACTAACGCTCACGAACGTTATAGCGCGTATTTAGAGCAAACCTGCTTTGCATGTTCCGAGGGCGCTACTAGCGCCACACGTATGCGCCGAGCGCGAAATTTGCATAGACGTCATCTTACAGATGTACTCTCACCGCCTACCAACTGTCGTTTATCTAACACAACCCCTTCTTGGTGTTGGGATTTTTTTCCGTCAGTGTATTATTATTATTAACATCTTCTTTATTCCAAATATACGAATCGCAGCCTATGACAAACAAAATGAACAACAAAATTATCATTGACTTGTATTGTTGAAATGATACGAGTTTCCACCGGAGACTTAGGTATAAGTCAAGGATCGGCGTAAAATATATGATGTCCCAAGTAAAGCTGTCGTCTGCAGTTCCGTACGTGGTATCTCAGAAAGCTGCAATTTTTAAAAATGATTCATAAAATTTTTTGACGTTGATCCAAGGACTCGATTACAATGGGGACTACTGTTGTGTGATTAGTCCATAATCCGGTAACATCTATGATCAGGTCTCTACATTCAGTCATTTTTTCCAGTTCTTTTTCATCAACTCTGGCATCTCCAGGAATCGATATATCAATTATCCAGACTTTCCGATTTTCCATTATTGTCATGTCTGGCGTATTATGTTCTACGTGTCGATCGGTTGGAATTCGGAAATCCCACAAGATCTTGACTTGATCATTTTCTATGACTTTCTCAGCCTGATGTTCCCATGAGTTTTTCGATGCTGGCTGATTATGCTTTCTGCATCATGACTAGTGAATCAATTTTACAACCATGTCATGTCTCGCTTTCTAATCTGTCTGTGCAATTTTGCTACATTCACATATAAGATGAGAAACAGTTTCATCTTCTTTCTTGAAAAAGTCGACACTTTGCATTATCACTGACTTTTTGGATTTTAGCCTTCATAACATTTGTTTGCAATGCCTTTTCGTATGCAGCAAAAATCAGACCTTCTGTTTCTTTCTTGATGGAACCTAATTTCAGCCATGCCCAAGTCAAGTTGTTGTCACGTTTTCCATCAATATTCCTTAGAAACTGTCCATGCAGTGTCTTGTTAATCCACCCATCTAATCTAATTTCAAATTGCTTTTTCTTGTATTCAGCCTTGTTTTCTGTTGTTTCTAAGATATTTTAATTATTCACTGCCGGAAGTACCTTTTATCTGCTTCTGTTGACGTAGTCATTCAGGCTTGTTTTATCTTCCTCTACTACCTGTTATACTTGTAGTAGTCCTCTGCCTCCAAGTTTCCAATTATTATTATTATTATTATAAAAATGATTAGAACAGATTCCACCTCTTCCTGAGGTTTTTCTTCTCTTCCTTACGGGACGGGTACGACGTACTAAGTCTGGGAAATGGTATTTCTTTCTCTCACTTGTCCAGGAACTTTCTTACTATACTGCAAGTATTCTGGATGAAATTGATTGAATATCAGCCACAGGAGTTGTACCTCAGACCATTCACAGACACTAGACCTTCAACCTAACACCTATACATGGAACTGCCTTCTGTAGTTCCATGTAGGTGTTAGGTTGAAGGTCTAGTGCCTGTATAGAGCTGTGAATGGTCTGAGGTACAACTCCTGTGGTTGATATTACTATGGGGACGGTGGTAACGTTCTCCATATGCCACATTTCCTTGACTTCGTTATTATTATTACTTTTTTAATTATCGAGACTTTCCGATTTTCTATTATTGTTATGTCTGGTATTATTATTATTATTATTTTGTCTTCCTCTCCCTATTTTGGGGCTTAACAACCACAACGAACAACTCTAAAGGCTATAAACAATCGCCCTTTCCTAACTTGTAGCCATTGATTCCAGGAAATGGGGCGAGCATACCGTCCACGCCTCAACAGGAATTCAAACCCAGGCTCATCTCAGAGGAGTCTTCAAAAGCCATCAGACCGCCCGGCCACTCGGCCTGCTTCGTGATTTCCAGCATAAAAATTCAAAGCAATTTTTATCTTGTGAAAACAGGAATTTGTCTGTGGTGAATATCTAACGCGCGTCTTCTCGCTCCGGAGTGAGTTGCTCACACCGACGGAATGTATTGCTGCAGATTTGTCGTCTTGACACGTGCTTCACCTCTGCAGTACGTCACAACCTTTATCACATGTGTACACAGCATTGATATGCTTTTATTTATGCTAAGTTCTGTGCTTTCAAACACTAAAACTTACATTGTCTTTTCCTCGAGCATCAGGAATTCTAAAGCGAAGACACTCGCATGGGGTCAACTTGAATTCTAGTAGAATGCAGGCTAGTATTTCGACGCTGTGCGCCAACCCTTTTACATATTGAATTATAACATGTCGCTCTTTCGGCAGTTATAGCCTTTGATTCATAAGACATTCAATAAATGTCTAAAAGGGCGAAACCTGTTTTTAAGATAAAGTATTATTTTCGTCTACAAGCAGCAGAGAACGTTAGAGCGAAGGAGGTGTTACATTGTTTTTTCTAGTAGCATTAATGACCATCAGCGTCTAAAATTTTTATCTTCTCCCGCTCAGCGCCGTTACAAATGAAATAGGCAGTTTCAGCATTTTATAAAATCAAAGGCATATAAGATATCAACACTCACGATGCACCGTTCTATCACCATTAATAACGAGTTTTGTACACTGCTAAAAATTGTAGTAGGTTGCACTAAAAAGTGGTGCAGCTGTTGCACCATTGTGTGGTGCAAAATAAGAAAAAACAGCAACATAATGCAAATTTTGCACCGCGACCAGGGTACAAGATTGTCACACATTATGGCGCAAGGCTGCATGCATTATGTTGTTGGGTTTTGTTTGCGCCACACAATAGTGTATCTTTTCTTAGAAAGTGGCGCAGCTGGTGCGTAGCACCACGTTTTGGTGCCACCCACCTCAAAATTTTTAATAGTGTGTGTGTAGATAGCGACACTAAAACATTGTACGTTTTCACCGTCACATGAGCTGTCAGGCAAGATGGCCGCAAATGCTATAGGGAAAGCGATCTGTGTGCTTCAATTAAGCAAAACGAATTCTGTTAATGTGGTGCAACGACGCTTTAGAACTCGTTTTAAGAAATCACCGCCTAATAGGCAATCCATCTACGACTGGCACACAGAACAAACTGCAGTTACTGCAAAGTCTAAGTGACAATGACAGAAACACACGTCGCAATTTCTGTACAAAAATGCAGGGGCGTTTTGAAGGAGATGGTTTTAGTGAGCGTCTAATTTTCAGCGACGAATCGACATTCCACGTAAGTGGGAAAGTTAACAAACATAACATTCGCATATGGGAGACTGAAGATCTTAGAGCAAGAGTGGAGCATGTGAGGGATTCCCCAAAGGTTAATGTGTTCTGCTCTATACCGGTAAAAAATGTATTGTCCCTTCTTTTTTTTAAAAAAATAAAACTAAATAAAAGAGAAAACACCGTAACGGAAAGTTCTTATCTGGATATGCTAATTATTGGGTTGATGCCTCAACTGCATGAACACAGTGACAACTTCATTTTCCAACAGGATGGAAGACCACCCACTGGCATCGGGAAGTAAGAAATTACCTCGATGAAAATCTTCCACAAATTGGCCGCACAACAGGCGACAACATAAATTCACAGTTAACTTGGACCAGGAACATCAAATAGAAGTCATCGCTCTTTCCACGTTTATAAGTGAGTCACGGGAAAATTCTCATCGGTCACCACCGGGAATCAAACCCAGGGTCTTCCAGTTACGCGTCGGATATGCTTCCACTGCACCACAAGTGGACCACAAGTGGAAGCATATCCACTGCACCACAAGTGGAAGCATATCCGACGCGTAACTGGAAGACCCTGGGTTTGATTCCCGGTGGCGACCGATGAGAATTTTCCCGTGACTCACTTATAAACATGGAAAGAGCGATGATTTCTATTTGAGGCGACAACATGTCACTCACGTATTGGCCACCACAAAGTCCGGACCTAACACCCTGTGACTTTTTTTTTTAAATATGGGGCTATGTCAAAGACCAAGTCTTCGTCTCTTCACTTCCTGTTAATTTAACTGATCTGTAACAACGTATCCCAAAAGCTATTGCTCGTGTTGATGAAGGTATATTAACGCGTGTTTGGCAAGAATTCGACTACAGACTTTATGTATGCCATGTAACTAAGGGTGCACACATCAAACATTTTTAAGTTGCTGTAACTAACTTCAAGAGTTACTCTACAAACCGATGCAACGTGAGTGTTAATATCTTAAATAGCTTCGGTTTTATAAAATGTTGAAACTGTCTATTTCATTTGTAATAACCATGTACATTGAAGAGCAATTGAACTAAAGACAGCTGGCGTTATGCAAATGTGGCGCTGTGGGCGGCTCTGTAAACGGAAACGACATGATGTATGCAGCGATCCGACAATATAAGGAGTGATGCGACGTAAATCAGTAACAGTCGGACAAAGTATGGGTAAGACGAAGGATTGCCCGCGCATTTGAGCGTGGGCAAATTGTCGGGGCCAGATGAATGGGTCACTCCATCTTGGAAGTTGTGCAGGCACTGGGATTTTAAAAAGACAATGTGTCACGGGTGCACCGTGAGTACATCGAATCCGGTAAAACCATCCCTGCAAGGGCCAACTGCCGTGGACAACAGCGTGCGGATGAGCTGGGCCATCGTCGGCTAGCTCGCATTGTAACAGCGGATAGACGGGCCACAGTGCAAGAAATCACTCAACAATTTAGCGCTGGTGAACAAAAACGTGTAAGCAGCCATACCATCCAGAACCATCTCCTCGCTATGGGGTACAGAAGCCATCGTCTCACGAGGTACCGCTGCTGACCGCACATCACAGGATGCAAAGATTAGCATGGGCGCGGGAACATCGCCACTGAACCCTAGACATGTGGGAAAATGTTGCCTGGACTGATGAGTCGAGATTCACGTTGGTACATGCGGATGGCAGGATACGAGTACTGCGCAAACCACATGAAGCGATGGATCCTTCTTGCCAGCCGGGTACTCTTCAAGCTGGTGGGGGTGGCATTCTTGCCTGGGGACTGTTTACGTGGATTGAAATGGGACCTCTGGTACGTGTGACATTGTCCCTCACAGGTCAAGGTTACCGGGATATCCTGGACGACCATTTGCTCCCGTTTGTGCGTCTTCAACATCCCACTGGGGACCTCATCCTGCAACAAGACAATGCACCGTGCCATCGCTCACGAATTGTATCCGAATGGTTGGATGAACACTCCACCGACGTGACCTCGCTTCCTTGGCCACCTAGGTCACCTGACCTGAATCCCATCGAGCACATCTGGGATACCATCGAGAGAGATGTTCGAGGCTCTGACCCCCCTCCATCAAATGTTCGTGTACTGTGGGAGCTTTTTCAGGGGTCGTTGATCCGTACTGCTTCCCAGCGCTTCCGGTGTCTTGACGAGTCCATGCCGAGACGAATCGCCGCTGTGATCAGGGCGAAAGGTGGTGCTACACGTTACTAGACAGGTATCTCTAATTCAGTCGCTCTTCAGTGTAAAAGCGAATAACTGAGCACTAACCAGAATCCCAGTTTCTTCCTTTTGCCTCCCCCCCCTTTTTTTTTGAAACTTCTTATATTGTATCATTAAACAGGAGATTGAAATAACATCTTTGGCAACGCCGATCAATTATCTTTGTTAACGAATTGATGAAGAACTCGAATTTTTCCACTCAAAATTTTGAAAATGTACCTATTATGAAATACTTATTTCGTTGTGTAGAAGTAAAAGATCGTGTTGTGTTGTGCACTTTTCCCGTGAGCATCTCGTTGCAGCACCTTGCAGAGAAATAAGGATCCATAATAGGTACATTTTCAAAATTTTGAGTGGAAAAATTCGAGTTCTTCATCAATCCATTAACAAAGATAACTGATAGGCGTTGCCATATATGTTATTTCAGTCTCCTGTTTAAGGATGCAGTATAAGAAGTTTCGAAAAAAATGGGAAAAAGACGAAACTGGTATTCAGTAATTTTTTACGCGGCTGGAAATAATATTACACAGAAGAAAAAGAGACGAAGGAATTAACAAAACAGTGACGGAGAAGGAGTTTCGAAATTGAAAAAGTTAACACGATGAAAGATATACTCAGGAGCATGTTATTTGCAACACATGATTTGTTCTGTCCGAATGTTTTTACAATATCACTGTCATTAAATTCAAGGTCATCATGAAACATTAATGACAAATTTTTAGCTTTCAGTAAGTTTTTCCATTTATTTTATTCAAATTTTTTTTATTAATTAACAGAAGCGTCGGTACTTTGTGGGTGCTTTTTAACCATTTTATTATTAATTTGTCTTCATTATCATTAAGGCCAAATCGTCCTCGAATATCAATGATAAAATCCAATCTTCAGTTATGTTTTTTCATGCTTTTTGACGATAATCTTCAAGGAATTCGTTTTAGAAGGAGAAATTGTGAGTGCTAAGTCCTATCTTCAAGTTCTGCCACGATTGTTGGCAGAACTTGAAGCTGACCGTCAAAAAAACATGATAAAAATTCGTCTGGTGGCACTTTGCAGAGTTCAGATGTTGGTTTCTGTTACATGGAAATGCACAGTCCCATTCGGCAGCGGCAGTGAAGGAATTTCTAATCCAGCAAGCAGTTGCTGCGTTGTTCCACCCACCGCATTCGCCAGATCTGCCACGGGCTGACTACCTTTTGTTTCCCCAACTGAAATTGACATTAAAATCGAAGAGATTTCACGAGCATTTTGAACAACATCCAAGCGAACGTGATGACCCGCAGCTAAAGATGATAACAAAGGAGGACTTTTCCAATAGCTTCCAGTAATTATATGGATGACGCCAAATATGTACACTACTGCTTGTGAAAATTGCAACACCATAAAGGACTGCTGGTATTAGCTTGAAACTTACAGGATATATACATCAGGTTGGGTTATGTAAAATTTTAAAATGTCAGTGAAAATGCGCGTGTGGTTTTGGAGCAAAGTCATCTGAATTGTCCGGTCTTAGGCATAAAGAGTTTGCGGAAACGAGATGCTGCAACCAGTGAAAAGCCGACGTTGAGTCGAAAGATGTTTCTTGTGTCTCGCTATACCCCGTTGCCGAAAAAGGTCGCATTATAAACACTTTGAGCGAGGAACGATTGATGGAATGAGAGGAACTGGATTTTTCTATCGCAAAATTGCCACTCCTACAGTGCAAAACGCTGGTACAGTGATGCAAACGCGATGTTAGTGGAAAGATGAGGCTCGAACCCACAGAAATCCGGGAAATGGACCGCAAAATCGCACGACTGTATGGAATGACAGACACCTCTACCGCATGGCCGATCGCACGGCGATATCCACGGTGTCTGAGCAGCAGTATAACACTGTCGTAGGTGAGACTTTGTTCTCGGGCACAGTTCGGTTGTCGTCTGCTTAACAGAAAACTGGTCGCTAGCAGCCCACTGCTACGCATTCCTTTGGCCCTCAGCCACAAATGCCCCAGTTTGCAATGGGGTCTCTAAAACTGACATTGGCGCGTTGATTGGCAACAGGTTGAGTTTTCTGCGAGTCACGATTCAACTTGATACACCATGATGGTCGCATAAGTGTTTGAAGACATCGGGATGAATGGCACTTTGCAGCACAATGCCGGCCCAACGCGAAGCTTCATGGTTTGCGAAGGGATTGGATTCCATTCCCAATCTAACCTGATACGAACTGAGAAAACCCTCAACAGGCAGCGATACATGAGGGATGTTTTAGAGACAGAAGTGATACTCTTCCTTCAGAGTTGTCTCAGCGCTATATTCCAGCAGGATAATGTTCGGGCCTCTTCCACGCACAGCAGATACCGCTTCTTCCCTGGCCTGTATACGCTTGCCGGATATGTTTCCCGATCGAACATTTTTGCGACATTGTAGCTGAACGACTGGCCCATCAAACGCCTCTGCCATTCACCACAAATGAACTCTGGTCAAGCATAGAAGCAGCCTATTCCTCAGGACAATATCAAAATCCTCTTTCATTCAATGCAACGACTTGTAGAGGCTGTTATTGTTGTTTGAGATGGCTTCGCCCGATATTGAGTTCTGAAGCGAAAAATCTGGCATCGCTCTGCAAATGTAATCATGAAAGAAATACTTCAAAATTTGTAAATGTAATCAGTTATCTCCTGTAACACGAGAAATCTGTGATATAAATTTCATTTTAATACCGCGATTCTTTCTCGGTGTTGCAATTTTGTTTTTTACAAGTAGTAGTGTATTATCCAGGTGGAATTACTTGAAAGGCCAATAAAGTAAGTTAATAAAGTAAGAAGTTTCTGAAATATTACCTGTTCATTTTTACCGTGCATTCACCGAACCTTATTGATATACCTTGTACAACGAGTAGACATTTATGCGGAACGTGATCTAAGAATTTCACAACCTGTTTCTTTTATAATCTTTCCGTTCAATATTATCATGTGCAAATTCGTTTTCAGGGTTTTTAATAAATAAAGTAATAAATAATATCTCAATAAGACCACATAGTTACAACGCACTACATAATAACACTCATATAATAGCAGCCATAATAGCACAAAAGTTTTTTCATTGGAAGCTGTAAAGTTATTTCCCCAATGAATTACTGTGGCTGAAACGGGCATTTGTTCAGTTTGTATGTTGATAGAATTAGATCAGAATTGTACGTTTTAACGAACTTCTCAGAACTGGCGTAAAACACCAGTCCTCCAAATAACACATGAGCGTACGAATTTCATACAGGGTGACTCGATACAGTTTCACTGGTAGTGTTTTTTACGTAAGAAGTGAAGGACTTCCCTCTCAGCCTTTTAATGCCGTATTTCCACACTTTTTCGGTACAACTAAAGAGGAGAAATATAAAGATACCTTGCGTTGAATTCAAAAGATTAAAGATGTAGAATAATTCCTTTTGAGGAACAAAAGCAGAAATAATTCCTGTAATCCACGTAATTCCGGTCATTACTCCTAGCCTAGAATACAGCATGAAATTTTTCTTAGCTACTCGATTGTTACCGCTCGCATCTTTCATGCTATTTAGCACAACCATTAGAGTGCTGAGAGCGAATAGTATAGAATTCGTAATAAAAACAGCCGTCGCAGGTGCAACAAAAAATACCTTTTTCCCGTAATCCCCGTTATACATGCACAAATCATGTTTCCCAAATGCTGGACGCAGGTATTCTGGTGAGTCAGGAAGTTGGTCAACTACGACAGCTGCTACCGTAAAGGCTAGGGAACTCCGCAGCTGTATATCGAATAGGATACGAATCGAAGTTCGAATCTACCAGAGTGTACACGGAGTTTCATAGTTGCGTTTCTCAGGGTTCTACAAACATCATACGATATGACGTTCATCCAGAAGAATGAAACGAGAAAGAAATACTGTTGGAGGATAGCAACAACTACACAAGACGTATTCAAAACCTGAGGAAGCTGTCCCACCAAAAAGAAACTATATCCTAGCAACAGGCTGATACACATTGAAGTCAGGTTGCACCCTGGTAGGTTTTGGAGTTCTGGTATCGAGACAAAAACTATTAGGTACAGTATTAATGAAAATACTGACAGGCCACAACCGATGTTTCCAATATACACCAGTGAATCAGGATCAGGGTCAAATGGTGGTGAAGGCGACGAAATGCTGGTATTCAAATGAACGTCTTCTTTGTACTCAGCATAATCCTCATCGTCGCACACGTAGAGAACGTCGCCAGAAAAAATATGCTCAATATGGTCTATTATGGAATCTTGAATAACGATTGAGCCATTCTCTAGTTTTTTGTAATCTCCAGGCTGGTAGGACCACGCCAAGCAGTTGAATTTTTTTTCTGTCTCTTGCGAAGAATTCGGACGAGTTGAATTCTCTTCCATCAGTTCAGTACTAGTCTGCCATGTGAAATTATTTCCACTCGTAACACGCTGCAAGATTCCGTAAACAGCCACAAGTGAAACAATGAGCATCGTTATGATTTTCTGTATAAAATCAGATTTCTTCTGTCACTTGCGAAATTTCTCTGCTGTTGGAGTTTTTCTTGATTTACCTGCAATTGATCACAAATAAATAAAAAAAAGTCAGATTTTCAATGAAAATGAGAATACCGATTCATTCTACAACAAAAACAATTTAAATGCAAAATTGATCAGTTTAAAACAATAAAACAGGGATTTTGGCAACTTATTATTTGTACATACACTATATTGACAAAGGTCACCGGACATCTAGAAGAGAAACACAGCATATCATTTATTGGCATACATTAGTACAGTGTCAGTCCACCTTTGGCCTTAATGAATGCACTGACCCTTCCAGACATGCTTTCAACAAGGTTTTGGAACACAGCGATAGGTATGATCTTCCATTCAGTACATAATGTTGCCACTAACTGTTGCTTAGTGGTAGGCCTTGGTTCCAAACTTCTTACGCGGCACTCTAATTTATCCCATATGTGCTATATGGGATTAAGATCAGGTCTCTGTCGTTACCAGCCCACACACGGTACGGAATTATCGTCAAACCACGCCGTAACAGTCCTTGCTTTATGGCTCGGTGCATTATCCTGCTGGTAATAACAAGGCTCGGTTCCATAGTATTGCCAAACAGTTTGTAGGGTATAATTGTCCATAATATCGAGGTAGACGTGCTGGTTAACAGGTTTGTTCACGATAACCAATGGGCTGGGACGATACCACGAAAAACACCCCTACACGAGTACGCTGCCAGCTCCAAACTTGACCGTAGGAACAATACACTGTGGTAAACAGCGTTCTCCCGGCTGCCGCCATACCCACACACGGCCATCAGACTGATGGATCGTGTATCTGGATTCCTTAGTTTATAGGACCCGTTTCCATTGATCTACGGTCCACGATAAATGTTCTTTACACCATGCTAAACGACGAGTAGCATTCCGAGTGGAGTTGAAAGGCTTATGAGTAGCCGTACGACCACGGTAACCCATGGAATGAAGTTATCTGCGAATGATACGTGTACATACTGAGGTTCTAGCATTTTTACTCACTTGTACACTGAGGTCTTGTGTAGTACTCCGTCGATTAGCTGTAACGACTCTCCTGAGGCCTCGACGTCTTCTATCACTAATTTTCTTTGGTCTGCCAGTACGTTTTGCTGCTTCAGGCACGCCAAGTGTCTTCCACTTATTCAGTACATCCAAAACAGTTGACTTGGGTATGTTTAAACGCCTCTCGGTTTCTCTTACGGACAACCCACTAATATAACATCCAACAATCTTTCCTTTTTCAAAGTCAGTTCACTCCCGCCGCGACATTTTCAGTGTACCTCACAGTGCGATATGACCGCGGTCAGCTGCAGGCTTGTTTTTATACCGTTTGCAGATGTACCGCGCATCTTAAAAACGCAGCGGACCTGTTTATTTGCTTTTGAGGGGATGTCCGGTGACTTTTGTCAATATAGTGTATTTACTAGAAAATATTTGAATCACACAAAAAATAATAAGCACAATGTTTATCGCAAAGTAAGTTGCGTTTCTGATTATATAAGTTAAAAGCAAGAAATTTTTGAGGACAATTTTCCAATTTAAAATATTGGAGAGTGATTAATTTATTTTCGTAGTTCTTTTTTGTCACAAATATTCGCACCTTGATATAAAGTTCCTGTGGTATTGATAGGCTCTCCGTAACATGTATTATCCCTGCCTGTTTTATGTATTGAAACAAAATCACGACCCTTTTTCCTGCGAGGTCGCACTCTCCATCTGTTCTAGATCAGATCAGATCATATGTAGAGGATTTTAGGAAGGGAGTATCTGACCCCAGGTCTTAAACAACCCTTAGAAATAGGAAGCTAGGAGATTTGGGCTAGAGTGCCCGATAGGAAAGTGACACGGAAGCGAGGTAGAAAGGGGGAGGAAGACGCCCTTATTTATTACCGGGGAGCCAGTACCCGTTGTCCGACGGCTTAACGTGCCCATTCGACGCACGGCGGTAATTTAGTGGTTCGAGCGTTCGTACCTGCTGGGATCGAACCTGAGGTCTTCTTCGTGGCAGTCACGAACGTTGACCACTAGGCCACCCGCGGCCCCCATCTGTTCTAGGTAATTTACTTTGCAGTTTGTTTATTTTTTTTTCGAAGAAAATAGATGTGACACACTAAATATTTTAATCTAGATAAATTATCCTTTATTTTGAATTAAGAGCGATAAGAAACATAAAACTTACGTTCCGTTTTTATTCAACGAAGTACGCGTTTAAATTAAAGACTCATTTTTCTGTTCACTTTTTCTATTTAAATTCCTTTTTCTATTCCCAAAATAAGCGCGGAAATTAAAGCATTTTACGGTAAGCGTTCTTTACGTGCTATTTCTCTCCGATACATGCTATTCTATTAAAAAGGCATTTTTAATAGAAACAGCATGTATCGGAGGGCTCTTGTGACGTCATAAAAAGGATGTCATAATCTTGTACTTTGCAGGGGTTCCGGATTTCACACTTTGTTCTTGTTTAATCAATAAGATTTTCATTTCGAAAGACTTTGAAAAGGTGTCTACAAATGTTTTCGCAACACTACAATAAATAAAATTCACTGCTCGAGAGATTAAGGTAACACGAAGAAAACGTGATATACCTTTTTTCTAATTTACTATATGAAAAAATCACAAAAAGGTGTACAACAATACGCTGTAACATGACAATAAAACGACTATTCAGAAACAATCTTCAGATCCATACAGGCATACCTCAGAGATATTCCGGATTCGGTTCCATACCACCAAAATAAAGCGTATTGCAATAAGGGAAGTCACACGAATTTTTTAGTTAACCAGTATATATAAAAATTATGTTTATACTATACTGTAGTCTATTAAGTGTGCAATAGCACTATGACTAATAAAACAATGTACATACCTTAATTAGGAACTACTTTACTAACTTGGAAGATGTGAATCCGGTTATTGGCGTAAATAAAAACCCAAATAACACCAAAATAAAGCGCATTGCCATAAGGGGAGTCACACGAATTTTTTAGTTAAGCGGTGTATATAAAAATTATGTTTATACTATACTGTAGTCTATTAAGTGTGCAATAGCATTATGACTAATAAAATAATGTACATACCTTAATAAAAAACTACTTTACTAACTTGGAAGATGTGAATCCGTTTATTGGTGTAAATATAACTAGGATGGTAAGTCAGATAATATCCGAAAACTTGAAAATTTCGCCGTCCTCGAGCGGGAATTGAAACCGTGTCTCCCGGATAGCGCCCGAGTATGCTAACCACTACACCATCAAGAACGACCAAGTTCCAAGTTTCCGATTAATGTGAAAACGAATTTTTCAAGTTTTCGGATATTTTCTTACTTAACATGCATGTCATGTTTACACCAATAAACGGATTCACATCTTCCAAGTTTGTATTGTAAAATGGTGTAATTCCGTATTTCATTCATTGATATTATGCGCCTCCGGGTAATCACGGGAATGAATTCTAAACCTCCAGATTCGATATATATGAATGCCGGTTGCTTCGACTAGCGAATCATATGGTTATATTCAAATTAATCGGAAACTTGAAACTTGGTCGTTCTGGGTATTGTAGTAGTTAGCATACTCGGGCGCTATCCGGGAGACGCGGGTTCGATCGATTACCGCTCAAGGACAACGACATTTTTAAGTTTTCGGATATTATCTGCGTAACATCCGTGTTATGTTAACACCAAACAGGTTAGTAAAATCATGCATTGCATTGATTATGATACGCTTTCCAATATACCAGAAATCATTACTCAAATCATTACTCAAGCTATGAAGATAATAGCTGTGGAATAAATCTCGCACCTGGGGATAACCTTTGACCCCATTTCGGTGATATTAAACATAATTGGTTCAGTATACCTGCGGAACAACATACTAAAGTTTTGTCGCAATAGAAGCATTTCTATTCAAGTTATGAGGATAATGGCTGTAGAATAAATATCGTTCCTGTACACTGACCTTTGACCCCATTTCGATGATATTCAACCGAACAGGTTCAGTGTATCTCCGGATATGATAAAGTTTTGTCGCAATCGAAGCATGCTTACGTAAGTTTTGACGCATAAGGGCATGGAATGGATCCCGCTCCTATGTTCTAACCTTTGACCCCATTTCGCCCATTTTCAGTAGGGTACGTCCCAGGCTGGTCCCCTACCACATACTGAAATTTAATCGAAATCGAACCGTTTTTACTCAAGTTATGACGCATAAGGCCAATGGATTGGATCCCGCTCCCATGTCCTGTACTTTAAACCCATTTCACCCATTTTCAATAGGGTTCGTCCCCAGTTGATCCCCTATCATATACAGAAATTTCATCGAAATCGAACCATTTTAACGTGAGTTTTCGTGCGGACAGACAGACGGACAAAGTTGAAACATATACGCTTCTTCAACCTACGGTTGGAAAGCGTAAAAAACGGATTCACATCTTCCAAGTTTGTATTGTACAATGATGTGATCCCGTATTTCATTCGTTTAAAACATACTTTATTGCTTAAAAATGACAACCATCATCTGAGCCTTCAGCGAATGCTAATCTTTTTGCTGATGGACGGTCTTGCCTCGATGATGATAGCTGCTGACTAATCAGGGTGGTGGTTGCTGAAGGTTAGGGTGGCTGTGGCAATTCTTTTAAATAAGACAACAATGAAGTTTGTCACATCGATTGACTCTTCCTTTCATGAAAGGTTTCTATGTACCCTACGATGCTGTTTCATAGCATTTTACCCAAAATAGGAGTCCTCTCAAACCTTACCTTTTCCTTATCAACTAAGTTTATGTAATATTCTAAATCCTTAGTTGTGTCCCAAGGAATATGAAGGCCGGAGGAGAGGGGAGAGCAGGAAGAACGCCTGGTAGGTGGAGCAGTCAGAACACACACATTTATCGAGTTGCCGTGATGTATGGCCGCAGTTCGTGAGGCCCCAAAACAAATGTTGGGTTGGTGCGAATGAAATGTCAGGCAAAGGACCAGAACACGTGGACTGCGAGAACGGAAAAGTAGGACAACTTACCCATGCAAAATAGTCCCCCTCGACATCGACACATACAGAGGCTGTCCAAAATAATGAAAACACCTTGAAACAATAGGTGTTACACACCTAATATGGTGTGGGAGCACACTTGGCTTTTAAAACTGCTCCAATCCTCCTTGGAATGGGTGCATACAAGTCCTGGATGGTGGCAAGGGATATGTTGTACCATTCTTCCTGCAGAAACTGCTCCAATTCCATGAGAGCAGCCGGAGGAGGATAACGGGATCGCACTCTGTTTTCCAACACAGACCACAGGGGATCAATGATGTTTAAGTCCGGTGATTGTGCAGGCCAGGGAAGGTGTGCAACTTCATTCTCATGTTCCTTAAACTATGATTGAACAATTCGACTTCTGTGAATCGGGACATTATCATCTTTATAGGTGCAATCCCCTGACAGAAGTCTACGCCATTGAATGCACATGATCGGCCAAAATATTAACATAGTCACCACTAGTGATCCGTCCGTGTAAGGGGAAATGGGACCTGCTGCAAACCACGAGATCATGGCCCAAACCATTGCGGAACCGCCCCCATGCTTCACTGTACGAAGGAGACAGTCTGTGTTGTAGGCTTCTGCGAGGATTCTCCACACGTAAACCCGCCCTGTGGTGGGGAATAGTGAGAAACTTGATTCATCGGAAAACAAGACATGTTCCCATTGATCCGCAGTCCACGTTTTATGTTCCTGGCACCACTGTAGTCTCCGTTTCATATTAATTTGTGACACCAGTGGTTTTGCAATTGCAGTTCTGCCGTACATATATTGTGCTTATGCAATTCCCTTCGCACGATATGGGTCGACACTGGGTTTTGGAGATGTGCATTAAGCTCAGCAGTAACTTTCGCCGCCGTGGTCTACCTCCTTGCGGTCACAATCCTTTTTAACGTCCTCCTGTCTCTCGCAGTGAGTTGGTTTTCCTTCCACAGTTGTGTCTTGCAGATGATGTTGTACTGTGAATATTGTATGCTGTCATGACTTTCGACACGGTACATATCGATACCCCCAATACCTGTGCCACTGTGGTTACTGACGCACCAACCAGACGGGCTACTACGATCTGTCCTCTTTGGATCCCCGACAGGTCACTCATTGAGCTTTCACCTGGAACGAAATTATGCAAACACTGATTTACAATGCAATCACACAGACCCTTGAGAAAATAAGCAACACTTTTTAACAAAACAAATTTCCGTTATTTTGGACAATCCCTGTAGTTGCCATCTGTCCGGCATAATAAGTCTTGTGGCTGAGACCTGAAGAAGTCATCGACTGCACGTTGAACTTCGTTGTCGGTCGTGAACTGTTTCCCGGAGAGAAAGTGAGCCAGGCGACGAAACAGAGGACAGTCTGTTGGAGACAAGTCAGGGGAAATATGCAGGAAGAGGTGGTGTTTGATAGCCCAAAGCACTTAGTGTCAACATCGTTCGTTGTGCGACACGAGGGAAGGGCGGACGTTGGCCTGGAGCAGAAGAACACCATGTCTTTTGACCAAAGCCGGTTGTTTCTGCAGCAATTTCCGGTGCATGTGGTGTAATTCAGCACAATAACGTTCTGCAGTGATGGTTTGGTCTCTTGCTAAGAAACTCTGATGAATTATCTCGGCTTTGGACCACCAGACAAGGAGCATCATCTTTTTGGTGTCTAGATGTAGCCTAGGATGCCGTTCAGCATGCTGTCTGAGCCTTCTTTAACCATTGTGCAAATTGTTTCCAATTATCATAAAGGACCCACTTCTCGTCGCAGGTGAAGATCCGATTTAGTAGAGGTTCCTGTTTATTCCAGGAAATCAGACACTTGCAGACTTCCAAACGCCTAGTTTTTTTGGCAGTTGTCAACTCATGCGGCAGCCACATGCCCAGCTTTTTGACCTTACCCAGCGCAACCAGACGCCAAACAACTGTCGTGTGCTGGACACCTACCTCTTCCATTATCTCACGACACGTTTTTCGGGGTCCGCTTCAACCACACCGAACATAACATCCTCAGAAACAGCAACAGGTCAATGACCACGTGCTTCGTTTTACAGGTCCGATTTTGAAATTTCAAAAACGATCAGCAAATGGTTCGTTCGTTAGCTGTATTCTCCCCAAACGTTTTGTAAACATTTAGAGCTGCAATTCCTGCAGAGTGGCCCAGTTTAAATTTATACAGGAAGATGACTCTCAAATCCAGCATCTGCATGTATCATTTGCAAGCCACGCTACGTCCAAACAAACCGCGTATGAACCTTGTTCTTCACACACATGCTACCTATTTATAGTAACTCTGTGACGTAATACCCGCAACATCTGTGGGTGGTTCCATTATGCTGTGGTGGGGGGGCCTGTCTCCACTGCTTGTTCGCGCCGGACATTTCATACCCACCAACTCAATGCAATAGTAACATCAAAGATCATTAATCACAGATCACCATAACAGATATAATAATAATAATAATGATAAATATTGCAAGACTCATCAAAGTGTGACACAGAGACAAGAAGTGGGCACATGATATTGAGAAAATGGCACCGACAGACTTGCTCTACGCAGGCTTCCCGCAAATCTACAATTTATAAAAAAAAACTCACTCTTTACGAAGCGTAATAAAACGAGGAATACCAGTATATTGATAATTTACAGTGATTGTACCAAAATATACAAATACTTCGCATTACAGAAACTGACATAAGATTCTCAAAAGATATACAAAAGACATCTTGCTCAACATAAAGGTGTTCAGAAAAATATTTTGTAACATATCCCATACTGCCCCAGGGGCTGTCTTTAACTCACCCAACGAACGAAGAAGTGATTTTTTTTTTTGGGGGGGGGGGGATTTAATGACCAGCGTGAGCAACTCAATGGACTAGAAGCAGTCAGCCGTCCCTAATTTATGGTTTGCCGTCCCGCTGGCGCAGTGGTCTAAGCGATGGCCTCTGAGCATTCGTCCGAAAGGGGTCCGGGTTTGAATCCCGGTAAGGCATTGATGTTGTGTTTGTCTTACGGCACCGGCTCTCTGCCTTCTCTGGAACCAGTGACCCTAAATTAGGAACGGAAGACTGCTTATAGCCCATTGAGTTGCTCACGGTGGTCGTTGAACCTTCAATCAAAAAAATATTATGGTCACTGTTTCCAGGGAAGGGAGATACCCAGTGCCGTGAGACAAATAAAACACATTTCTTACCGGGATTTGAACCCGAACCCATCTCGGTTGAACGGTCAAAAACCAGCGCTTAGACCCCTGAGAAGGTGAATGCCTGCTTGCAAAGCCCCTCTCAAGGTCGTCTCACTTACGTTCAATGGGATTTATGTCTGGGGTTCTTGCTGGCCAGGCCATTCGTTTGATATCTTTAGTCACTGAATATCATCTGCTAGGCGAGACCTATGAAGATACGCATTGTCATCCATAAACAAAAATTCTTAGCCGACTGTACCTCTAAAATATCGTACGTTGGGCTTCAGGGTCTACATTTTTGAGCATTTTGGGCTCCTCCATTACGCATGAAACAAAAAACGGCCGTTCGCCTTTATCCACACACACTAACACACCACATCCATCAGAGGTATTCTTTTTCCTGATGTTTGAGGGATGATGATTCTTTCCTGGTGCTCTCCAGATTGAGAAACTTCAAGAATCAGGTTGTGGCTGTCATGGAGCGTTTCAGAATACACAGCTGCAGCATTGGTAGGGGCGTCAGGTCATGTGGTGCTATCGGTACCAGTTTTGATTATTTCTTTGCTGCTCGACGTTTAGCGCGACACATACCACGGACATCCTGGCACAGACTCTACTTGTATTTGGTCATCATAACAGTTCTACTGGAAGTGCTTTCATCTCTGTCGAATCATCAACCTCAAGGTACAGTTGATGAATATCGTTGAGTTTAATTTTGCTGTTAGATCCAGGTGATGGTACGTTCGGGTTCATCTAGGTCTCTGAGGGTCTTGAATATCTCTTCTTGAACTGATTCTCTTATCCTGGAAGTGCTTTTATGATATGGAAGCGATCTCTCGCGATACATTGAGCCATCGCGCTACCTCTGCTGTGTACAGCTTGTAGTTGTCCAGCAACCGTCCCTCGCAAAGAAACATTAAAACAATGATGGCCTGTCATCGTCAGTTACTCAAGAAGTGTCTAACTAACTCAGTATGCAGATATATGGGGGAAACGTGTTATAATAGAAACCCGAGTTATCATAAGTGTGAATAATTTGCGTGATGTACAAAGTCTGAAATTTGTATCTCTGGTCTTTTTTGTTCATTTGTTGGTTTTTGTTTTTCAAGACCACCATGGACAAATCTTAGAGCTATCAGCAGTCCCCCTGATTATAGTTCTAGGAGTTACCACTTACTCCAGGTCAGTGGGATAAGAATACCATGGACAACTCTTAGAGTTATAAGCAGTCTCCCTGATTGTAGTTCTAGGAGTTACCACTTATTCCAAGGCAGTGAGATAACAACACCATGGACAACTGCAGCTATGAGCAGTCTGCCTGTTTATAGTTCTGGGAGTTACCACTTATTCCAGGGCAGTGGGATAAGAACACTATGGACAACTCTTAGAGCTATAAGCACTAAGCAGTCCCCCTGCTTATAGTTCTAGGAGTTAGCACTTATTCCAGGGCAGTGAGATAAGAATACCATGAGCAACTCTAAGAGCTATAAGCAGTCCCTCTGATTATAGTTCTAGGAGTTACCACTTATTCCAGTCCAGTGGGATAAGAACACCATGGACAACTCTTATAGCTATAAGAAGCCCCCCTGATTATAGTTCTAGGAGTTACCACTTATTCCAAGGCAGTGAGATAAAAACACCATTGACAGCTAGAGCTATGAGCAGTCCCCCTGTTTTTAGTTCTAAGAGTTGCCACTTATTCCAGGGCAGTGAGATAAGACCACTATGGGCAACTCTTAGAGCTATAAGCAGTGCCCCCGTTTATAGTTCTAGGAGTTACCACTTATTCCAGAGGAGTAGGATGAGAACACGCTGGACAACTCTTAAAGCTATATGCAGCTTTATGCTTATAATTCTAGGAGTTGCCACTTATTTCAGGGCAGTGGTATAAGAACACCACTCATGCCTCATCCAACGCCCCGTAAAACTGAAAGCCTAACAATTATTCATTCATTCATTCATCACGTCACCGTAAATGGGCCGCGTGTTGTTGTTTCCTTTCAAGACTCGTCATCCAAAAAAAATATGAAATTTCTGGTATAGTTTGGACGGGCAGAACGCAGTAGGTGTTCAAATGTAATCGGTATTTGTAGTATTTTGCGTGGCAAAACCGATACGGTTTGTGACATAGCGCAACTATAGGAGCACTGAGTTATGTCACTTGTCAAGCCAATTATGTTTTAATCGCTAAACCAGTTAGTCTGGTGTCGCACAATATGTACCATAAACAACGGATATATGTTACCATCTGCTTTTCCATCAGTTTAGACTCGGCCCACTCTTGTCGATAGACGAACACGAGAACCAAAATATGCCGCCCTGGTGGCTCCGTGGTCTAAGCGATGGCTTCTAATCATTCTCCGAAAGGGGTCCGGGCTCGAATCCTAGTGAAGCATTGATGTTGTGTTTGTCTTACGGCCCTAGTTCTCTCCCTTCCCTGGAACCAGTGACCCCAAATGAGGGACGCGCTACTGCTTATAGCCCATTGAGTTGCTCACGGTGGTCGTTAAACCTCCAATCAAAAAAAAAAAATCTAGATGAGGCATGGATGTTGTGTTTGTCTTACAACACTGGATCTCTCTCTTCCCTGAAACCAGTGACCCTAAATTAGGCACGGGCGACTTCTTACAGCCCATTCAGTTGCTCACGCTGGTCGTTAAACCTCCAATCGAGGAAAATATGGTCCATCTATGATGACGTCATAAACAAGTTGTCAGGCTTCTTTTTTTGATTGGATGTTTAACGACCACCGTGAGCAACTCAATGGGCTATAAGCAGTCGCCCGTTCCTAATTTAGGGTCACTGGTTCCAGGAAAGAGCCAGTGTCGTAAGACAAACACAACATCCATGCCTCACCGGGATTCGAACCCGGACCCCTTCGGACGAATGATCAGAGGCCAACGCCTTAGACCACTGCGCCACCGGGGCGGCAAGTTGTCAGGCTTTCAGTTAGAGGGTTTTGTTGCTGTTATTATTGGGGGAACCCCCTGCGTGCCAATAACGCTCGACTACATGTCGTGGTTTCGACTCCACTCACATATTATTCTTTGTGGTAGCGTTGGTCAACATATTTGACCCTTGTTATGACCAGCCGTTCCTCATCATCGGAGATCAGTGCAAATTAACATAAGCACTGTTCCAATTAAAAATGCAGGAAGTTAAAACAAATGGTTTTTAATAAAACCAGACGAACACACAAAGACGATACAACACATAAACAGAAAACATTTAAAATCACAGCATAACGCTTCCTTGGTTTGTTAAAAGATAGGAGCAACTGCTCGGACGCGTAAGTAACATTCGTCTGCCAGCGTCCTTCCAAGAAAACCACTCCCCTTTTCTTATCGTTTCAGTTCGGTAAACGGAGAAAATACCCCCGGAGAAAATACCCATAAAAACTGAAAAGCGGAAAGAATGCCCCCGGAAAAAATACCCCCGGAAGAAATTCCCCCAGAACAAACGGTTCAATGTAAACTGCGACACAGGAACACTGATGTGTGGCAGTGCTCCGGTGTGGCAATTTACCGGCAACCCTGCCAGACATCTTTCACAACTTGGCCACAAAAGATAGGGGGGCTATAAAGATTGCCGTTTATGGGCTCATATTGAGAACTGAATTGGGAACTGCAAACGAATTTCGAGAAAACGTTCCATGTAAGCCAAGCGAGAATTATACTTTAATTTGAAGAAATAAATTGCCGAGGATCCGAGGTACTTTTGGTTGGGGGGTTGGGGGGGGGAGAGGGGGCTCAACCCCCAACTTCCGCAATATTAGATTGTGAGCCGCTGGAGTCTGTCAGTGTATCCAGGCTGTTCCCCTTGAAGCGTCCGCGAGGTCCGTCAGCTTGGCGGGGGAGGTTTCCAAAATGTTAAAATGGACGTAGAGCTGTAAACATTAGAACCATGCTTTACATAATGATTCTGTACACGACCACGAATTATCAGTAGGGTGGGATGCAAGTTTCTAAGAGCGCAGACAAGTGTTCAAGGTAAGGGATTTGGCTTCATTTTGTGTTTAATGGTAAGCTATGTATGCCCTTCCCCCCTCAACCAGAAATTTGGTGAAGCCTGTGAAAGGGATACGAGGTGCTTGGTTAGGAAGGCTCCACCCCCAACTTCCGTAATTTTATATTCTCGACCTCTAGAGTCGGTCAGTGTATCCTCGATGTTACTCCTGAATCGCTCATAGAAACGGGGGGGGTTACCCCACCCTCCTGAAAATTCTAAGGTCGTGTACAGAATTATTATATAAAGCATGGTACTAATGTTTACAGCTCTACATCCATTTTAACATTTTGGGGGACCCCCCCCCCCAAGATCTTGGACCTCGCGGACACTTCAAGGGGAACTTCCTGGTTACACTGACAGACTCCAGCGGCCCAGAATTTAATATTATGGAAGTTTAGGGCAGAGCCCCCCCCCCCCCTTCCCCAACCAAGTGTACTTCGGATCCTCGGATTTATTTCTTCAAATTAAAGTACAATTCTCGCTTGGCTTACATGGAACGTTTTCGCGAAATTCGTTTGGAGTTCCCAATTCAGTTATCAATGTAGGCCCAGAAACCTCAATCTTTATAGCCCCCCCCTCCCCCCACCACCACCTTTGAACTTTTGTAGCCAATTTGCTGAAAGATGTGTGGCAGGGTTGCCGGTAAATTGCCACACCGGAAGAGTGCCACACCGTAACACTGCCACACATCAGTGTTCCTGTGTGACAGTTTACAGTGACCGTTTGTTCTGGGGGTATTTCTTCCGGGGGTATTTTTTCCGCTTTTCAATTTTCAGGGGTATTTTTTTCCCGGGGGTATTTTTTCCGCTTTTCAATTTTCAGGGGTATTTTTCCCGGGGGTATTTTTACCTACATCCTTTCAGTTCATCCGTTTTTCGCGCGTGTCCGCAGAAACGATAAACCTCCCGCTGCTGAAGGCTTACACACAGAACACATATTTCTATTCCACGCCCTTTTTCTTTTTTTCTTTTTCAACGGCTGTTCGCATCATCACAATCCTTCCCCCTAAGTTTGCAACTGTTTCTGGTAAATGGCGTCTTTGCCAGCAATCAGTTGGGTAAGCGACTATGGCTACACAGCCAGATTTACTGGACACATAACAACAGATACAAAGATGAAACGATTGAGCTTACAGGCCCGTGCGATTTTCGGAACACGCAGACATCAATACTTCGTGTGGCCCCCATGGCTGGCAATAACGGCCGCTACACGCCGCGGCATCGAACGAAAGAGGCTTTGGATGTGGGCTTCGGGTATGTCGATCCAGGCTGCTTCCACACGTTGCCACAGTTCATCAGGCGTCGCCGCTGGTGGTGCTTGCCGGGTCACT
This sequence comes from Macrothele yani, assembly GCA_039090855.1. NCBI lineage: Eukaryota > Metazoa > Arthropoda > Arachnida > Araneae > Macrothelidae > Macrothele > Macrothele yani. The sequence continues at coordinate 132,174,729 of CM077010.1, read as the reverse complement.
CGGTTGCCGATCAACGACCAGACGTGTTCGATGGGCGACATATCGGGAGAACAGGCGGGCCACGGCAGCAGTGACACCTGGTGGGCCTTGAAGAATTTTTGCACGATGCGTGCCACGTGCGAGCGCGCATTGTCCTGTTGAAACGTGGCCGTTGGCAGGTCCTGCAGGTAAGGGAGGACTATAGGCTCCAAAACGTCGGAGATGTAGCGGTGGCTCTTGAGTGTACCGGCGATGCGTACCGGAGAGGTACGGGTGTCATATCCAATTTCGCCCCAAACCATAACGCCAGGCGACGGACCGGTATGGCGATGCATAGTGCAGGCGTCATACAGTCTCTATACTACAAATATTTCTCCAATTATATTATTTTTAATATTTGTTTTAGTATTACAGTTTATTTTGCTAAAAAGTGTATTACGACGCATGCTATTCTTCAAAATATAATAAGTAAACTAATCATACTTAATTGTCTGGGAATCGTGATTCAGGTTCAAGAGTGTGTTAAATGTGTTTTATTAGATAAGACTTTCAAGCTTCCCTCTCCCCCGAGTCTCCTCTCGTTTAGCTGAAAAAAAGTTTGTTATTCTTGAAATGTTTGAAGAAGTAATTACTATATCAGGGATGTATACAGAATTTTCCTTCGGGGGTGGGGTGGGGGGAAGGGTACGAAGAAAAATGGAAGTTTTGGGGAATCTACCAGAACAAAATTAAAGTTAATGAAAAATAGAAGAAAAATTAAAGCTTTTTTTTCTAATGTAAGTTGATACATTTTTTTTAAATTAAGGCATTTTTTCTAATGTAAGTCGCATTTTAACGAAAAAAAAATGAAACACTTACCCCTCTAAATGCGCCCCTGTATGAGATTTATGATAATTACTTTTACATATATAAATATAGTAGTTAAAATTGTATATATGTATATATGGCAAATGGAAAACTTGCCCCCTGTAAGGTTCCAATTGCCCCCCCGGTCCAAAATTCCTAAAAGAAACACTGCCCAAAACTACACAGTGTTTTTCAAATTCTGTTAAATATGTATTCATGTTATCCTCTTCTGTGAACTTCCTTATTAGCTCTCCATATTTATTCTGAACAGATTGCTCACCCAACAACACGGAACTCGGTTGTTGCTCTGCATTTGAATTTTGCATAGCTAAGTTTAACCTTATCTTTTCTAACTCAAATTCTTGCTACTCTTTCTTTTCTTCCAATTCCAACTTTCTAAGTTGCAACTGAAATTCCCTGTCACACATTGTTTCTTCATTTTCATGGTATCCCTGTATTTCTTCTTCAGTAACCACTACTTTCTCCCCACTGCTCTGTTGATCATCATATTCTACCAACATTTCAATTAATTCCTCCGAAACGTTTTCTTACTATTCAAATTCCTATGGTTACATTTAATTAGCAAATCCTTTTTTTGACAATGCACTGTACTTTGAAGCCATAATTAATTCTTACTGTTAACTTTACTACTAAACCTACTTTTAATTAATGCAGAAAATCTTAATATCATATATGATAAAAAATATAACACTGAATATGCTTAACTCACTGTATATAAATACTTCCTAATATATATTTCCTAATGTATCATATATCACAAAACAATAATTTTCTTTCTGTTTCTTTCTGATTGATTCGGCTTTTCGACTGATGCTTTTTTTCTTACTGTTAGTCGCTTACCTCCAAATATATTTTATATCCAATTCTTGGCACACCGTATACACACTTTGCACACTATAGGCACAACACTTTCGCTATAAGCATAACGGATATATTTTCACGAACACTGCCTTCTGGAACTGGTAGTAATGACTTGAACTGGCAATGGAACTGGTAGTGATAACTTGAACTGGCAATGGAACTGGAATCGCTTCTCTTCCACGACTCTTCAATAATCACTACGGTACCTTCCAGTGCAGATCTGCTACTTCCGTCACATCATAATGGATTCGACTTTACGCATATCCTCCATCCTCTTCCATTGGCTTCCCATATTACGGCTTTCATTGCAGATGGTCACTCCGTCATCATCTCATTTGCCTTCGTCCGAAGAATACGAGAATTCAAATTCATACCGTCTCTTTTTCTGCTCCTGCAATTTTTTTTATTTTTTTTGCTGAAATTGCACCTTCATCTCAACCGCTGCCACCAATATGTTTGTTGCATTTTGTTATTGTTGGTTGTGGGGATGGATCCTCCTGCGTGTCAATAACGTTCGACTACATATGGTGGTTTCGACTCCACTCACATATTATTCTTTGTGGTGGCCTTGGCCAACATATTTGAGCCTTGTTATGACCAGCCGTTCCTCATCATTGCAGGTCGGTTCAAATTAACATAAGCATTGTTCCAATTAAAAATGCAGGAAGTTAAAACAAATGGTTTTTAATAAAACTAGACGCACCCACAAAGACGGTACAGCACATAAGCAGAAAACATTTGAAATTAAAGCATAATGCTTCCTTCGTTTGTTAAAAGAAAGGTGCAACTGCTCGGACGTGCAAGTAACATTCGTCTGTCCGCGTCCTTCCAAGAAAGCCGCTCCCCTTTTCTTATCGTTTCAGTTCACCCCTCATTTGCACGTGTCCGCAGAAAACATAAACCTCCCGCTGCTCGGGGCTTATACACAAGACACAACACATACACATTTCTCTCCCTCGCTCGCTTTCTTTTTTCTTTTTCGATGGCTGTTCGCAGCATTACATACCTCATCCGGGATTCGATTGGGCTTAGGCGCCCACCGCGGAAAATGCTCAGACCACTCGGCCGCCGCTGCCTCATATTTTATTCAACTTGATATTTCGACTTTCTTTTTTCTTTTTCGATGGCTGTTCGCAGCATTACATACCTCATCCGGGATTCGATTGGGCTTAGGCGCCCACCGCGGAAAATGCTCAGACCACTCGGCCGCCGCGGCCTCATATTTTATTCAACTTGATATTTCGACTGTTCACAATGTTCTTATTATGCTTGCGTTGCTTTTCCGTCGGTGATATTTTTAAAGTGCAAATATTGATGGAAAACTCTGCGCTACCTTAATTTTGTTGACAAGTTAAAAACAATAATGTTGAATATTTGAGTGCGCCATAATGTATATCAGATGCGAACATTTTTTCACAAATTGTAATGTTTATTGTTCTTTCCGATACCAGATTTTTCGTGGATATAATTCCAACCAGTGCTGTAATAAAAACAACTTCAAACGCTATGTGCATCAGATCTCTTACAGTCTACTTGCTTATTTAAAAAAAAAGTGTTAGTTACGTGACTAACGACGGTGTCTCGTTCTCTGTGAATGTAGAGGGATTTGAATATTATTTAATTTTGGCAGCTGGGCCAGACGGAGGTTTCCGTCTATCTTCAAGCAGAGTATCTGTCCGCATATATGCAGAAATGCGCAGTACGTTACTAGGATAAATGCATTACGTAATTGTTAATTTGTATGCACCTGTATTTGAATTCCCTTATGTGTGAAAACATGCCTCACAAAGATAGCCTGTCTTAAAGAAGAGCGTATATTTTAAAACATGCAAGTAACGCACGGAAACTGCTTGTACTTTTTGAGTTTCTTTGTTTTTAGGGTATGAGGAAAGAATGCCCACGGAAAAAACGCCTACGGAAAAAACGCCCACTTTTCGAAAATAGGAAAAAACGCCCACGGAAAATATGCCCACAGAAGAGATGCTGACGGGAAAAATATGTGATCGACTGATAAGTTTATATGTCTGTTATAAACGGTGTGCGGACAACTGGTCACAGACTGCTGGTCAAAAAACCGTTAGAGGGCATATAAAAATTGCGGTTTCTTGGCCACCTCACCTACATAACGAAAATGGGTGTGGAAGAATTGGCCACCGGACAACTGGCCACAAAAGTTCAACGGGGGGGGGGGGTGTTGTAAGTATTATCGATTATTGGCCTACATTGAGAATTGAATTGGGAACTCCAAACAAATTTCAAGAAAACGTTCCATGTAAGCCAAGCGAGAATTACAGCATAATTCATGTATGTTCGGAAAAGGACCCTAAGGTGGGATTTTTAATAACGCTGCACTTTTACGTGGGTACTAAATATTTACATCACATGTCAAGTTTGCGATATTTTTCTTTTACTTAATTAATTCACATTTGAAGAAAAAAGGGTTGAAAAGGCTTAGGCCTACGGCCTATTAATTAATGTATGGATTAAATGTATGGTGCATAAGTCGAAGCGCAATATTATTGACAATTAATACAGACATTTGACGTGGAATAGGAATAGCTGTGGTGCAGTGGAAGCATATCCGGCGCGTAACTGGAAGACCCTGAGTTCGATTCCTGGTGGCGGCCGCTGAGAATTTTTCCGTGACTCACTTATAAACGTGGAAAGAGCGATGACTTCTGTTTGATTATTGACAATACTTGTTATGTAAATTTTACGAATATGGGAATGACGGAATGAAAACTTTTAGAAGGGCCTAAACGTTAGTCGTAATATTATTTTCTGCCTGAGTAATGCCTCAATATGAATAATTTGATGTGTTACGTAAACGTTATGAATATAACATCGTTAGAATAAAAACTGTTAAATAGGCCAAGGCCTAGGACTTCTGACTTAAGGGCTGCGGGTGGCCTAATGAAGAGCCAAATAAGATTGTTAACTTTCAACTTCCTACTGTAAAGTAGCTACTTTCTTAAAAAATTCCAGTTCTGCTTTACTGTAATAAATTTGTGACTATTCTTATTTTTTAAAGTAAGGTCTTAATTTTTATAAAACTATGCATGTTTATTATTTGACTATATCAATTAAAAGGGAAATCATTAAATTTCAGATTATTTTATTTATAAATACTTGTAAAGTATAATGCATTTAATTGTAAAAGCGATTTTCGTAAAAGCCGCAATGTACAGATGTAACTTTGTGTAATCTGCTTCCTTTCCACTCTTGTCTTTTTTCTACGGCGAGCGGAAGGGGGAGGGACATCTGCCTTTCGTCAAAGTGGTGCTTTGCAGCTGCAGCTGGAACATTTGCCAGCGACCTCACCCCAAATAACAAGCAATATATTTCATTTAAATTTATCGGTTGGCCAGCGGTCAATGTGTGTCTTCCCCGTGAGGAGTATCAAGTTACTGGCATACTACTTTTCTTCCCAGTGTAAAGAAAAAATACGCATTAACACACATTCTCACTGGTATAATATACATTTCCGTCACTGTAGTATATTAGCAATCGTTCCCAGTATATGCTTGTTTTGTTCACCAGCTATTGTATTCTGATTTTTTTTTCTACTTTATGCAATGTTCTTTAAGAAATGGAAATTGCGGTGAATCAGAAAGACGGAAAATCTGTAGCTTATGATGGTTTTATGTACATCAAGCATTCCTTCAAGAAAGGAAAAGCAAAATGGCGGTGTGATAAACGTTCTCTTCATTGTGGGGAAGTCTCTACACAGACGAAGGGCTGAGAAATCCCCAGGCATGCGCACGTGCCTACTCAGCAAACCTGGGGGGGGGGGGGGGTATGTGATAATTGTGAAATATAAAGAATTTCTTGTCCGATTGGGAGATTTTCAGCATTTACAAACTACAACTGGAGACATTATCTCAGGGCATGAACGTACGGACCAAACCTGTTTGGGGGGAGGACACCAAAAGTGTAGAATATGAAGAATTTCTCTTCCGACCCAGAGATTTTCATCATTCACATGCCTTCACATAATGTGTCGAGTTGTAGCTGCTAATTGCTGAGAATCTCCCGATCGGACGAGAAATTGTTCATATTTTACACTTTTAGTATTACCCCCTCCCCCCGACTAGTTTCCTGAGGCAGCAGATACCCTCAGATAATTGGACGAGTTGTAGGTTGTAAACGCGGAAAATCTCCTGATCAGACCAGAAAATCTTTATACTTCATATTTTAGGTTTTAAGCACCCCCCTCCCCCGACAAGTTTCCTGGGTTTGCACATACTCGCAGAGAATTTTTTTATTTGTAGTTTCTAGAAAAAATATCGTATAGCAGTTGGCTTGAAGACAACGGTGAATCATTAGTATGTTTTTAAATAAATGTTGCATAAGACTACCACTGCTTTCAGGCCAACACCATACAACCTCTACAGTCCATCAGTGCAATCTGAACTTTCCTCTCGTATTTGTAAGGTTTGCAGAAAATATTTTACACATCAAATTATTAATATTGCGGTATTACTCAGGCAGAAAATAATATTAGGACTAACGTTTAGGCCCTTCTAAAAGTTTTCATTCCGTCATTCCCATATTCGCGTTATGTAGGTGAGGTGGCCAAGAAACCGCAATTTTTATATGACCCCTAACGGTTTTTTGGCCAGCAGTCTGTGACCAGTTGTCCGAACATCGTTTATAACAGACATATAAACTTATCAGTCGATCACATATTTTTCCCGTCAGCATCTCTTCTGTGGGCATATTTTCCGTGGGCGTTTTTTCCTATTTACGAAAAGTGGGTGTTTTTTCCGTGGGCATTCTTTCATGCAATTGTTTTTAATGAAGGCTGTCCGTTGCGGACAAAAAGGAGACTGTGAAAGTGAAGATGTAGGAATATAAAGTTTTCTTCCACGTAATTGTACGTGGACCAAATTGCATGGGGGTCACCTATTACCTGGTTTTAAAAAATGTCTGTGTAAATGCATGTATTGCATAGACTTTCTTTTTAAATCGTCAACTTAATATTATTGCAATTGCAGTGGCCCTCATTTCGTCATAGTACGGCATCCTCCCCCCCCCCTCTCTCCTCCCATGACTCTGAGCTCGTCGTATTGTAGGATTCCTGCTATGGCTGTTATCTCGTCAAAGTGCAGAATTCCTGCCGTGGATCTTACCTCGTCAATATTGTAGGACCCCCCCCCCCCCCATGGTTTTTACGTCGTCGTACTACAAGGTTCTGGTATGGCCCTTAACTCGTCATAGTGCAGGATTACTCCATGACTCTTACCTCGTCATAGAACAGAATTCTTGGCATGGACCTTACCTCGTCATGTTGGAGAATTCGCTCCAAGGATCTGACCTCGTCAGGATGGCTGGGCTCCTCATATTGAGAGGTTAAAATGGGCCGAATTTTTTTTTTTTTTTTTAGGAGAAAATTTTGCTGAGTCTCAGTAAGGAAAGTGAGCTGTTGTCTCATTTAAATCAAAGTTTTGGCAGGTAAGTGTTCCTTGGTACGTATTTCAAAGATTTTTTCACAGGTTATTTTTTATTCTTTAATTTCTGCATTACTTTCGGCTAGAAAGACCAAGTCATTTACCCCGAGCTTCACTTTTCAAATTATATTCTGGAAGTGGAAATTACATCAAAATTGCTTTGCCAAATTGTGAATGAAAATTTTGTTTCCTCTCAGTACACTCTTAGATGGTAATTTGCTCTATATTTTCTCTGGCTGGTCATTATTGCCTTTCCTTTCTCCACTCCTCCTTTTTCAAAAACGCCGCAGATGATTTTATTACCTTTTCCTTCAGTTTCTTGGGAAAATTTGTTTTTTGCATTCGTTTTAGTTTGTTCCCGAACCCTGGATAGTTTCCGATTCAGGTACCTAGAATTTTGAGATGGAGTAGCTTTTCTTGACTAATTTCAGAATTAATTCATTAATGGTGGTGGACCTCCACACTGATTTTTTGAAAACAAAATGAGTTAATACTACGGCAGTTGCCTTCTTCTACTTACACTGCCACGGAGAAACCTCAGGTTCGATCCCAGGCAGGTACGAACGCACGAACTACTAAATATCCGTCGTGGGTCAGATGAACACATTAAGCCGTAGAACCCCGAGTTACTGGCCTCCCGGTAAAAAATAAGGGCGTCTTCCTCCTCTTTTCTACCTTGCTTCCGTGTCACTTTCCTCTAGCCCAAATCTCCTGGCTTCATATTTCTAAGGGAGCTAGGATATTTTTGGTAGTTTCCTATTTCTATTTCTTTAGTCAGACACTTTCTTCCTAAAATCCTCTAAGACCTGGGGTCAGACACTCCCTTCCTAAAATCCTCTACATATGATTTGATCTCTTCTACTTTCTGGAAACGGATCCAGATGAGCTGTTCCGGTTAAAAAAAAAAAGCACAGTCAGAATGATCTGATCTCTTCTACTTTCTGGAAACGGATCCAGATGAGCTGTTCCGGTTAAAAGAAAAAAAAGCACAGTCAGAAAAGTAATCTGTCAGAAGTACGACAGTCTGCGCGCATTCTATTTGATTTCTGGAAAATGAACTTCGTAGATGTTCATTTTCCAGAAATCAAATAGAATTCATTAATTAAGCACTCATCCTATTCCCGTTTGAGAACACACTTGTGACCTCCGATTGCTTTCATTGTATGTATGTACGCGTATACTCTGGCCACGTGACCTGCAGATGAAAAACCACCGGAAGTAGCTTGGTCCGTGTGTCCTACCGCGGAGGAGACACGTCCGGATCTGAGAACTGTCGGCCGAATCGGGAGACCTTGTTGGTTGGAAGATAACCTGCGTTGCCGTAGTGGGACTGGTGCACATGGGCAGTCGTCTGAAAGACCTCTCGCAATGTTGAGGAATACAGACGCAGGTCAACGATGGTCAGCGATATGTCAGGATACCATCCGGCACGGGCGGATTGGACCACCGGGAAACCGGGATACGTTCCGGTGGACCACTCGAGAAATGGCCCATTATTTCTCGTATGTTCATTGTCTGGATTGTTTGGAAAGAACGAGTAATTGTTTTGGTTCTTATGAATAAAAATCGCTAACTTCATTTAGCTTTATATTGTATTATCTGTATGAAACGTTATTGTCTTTAAAAAAAATGGCGTTTCATTGTATCTCTCTATATATGTTGGGCGTTCGCTCTAAAATGACAATGCAAAATTCTCTCTACTTCAGAGAAAAATCTGCCGCCGGACCAAGCACGCTGTTATAAAGAAATTCAGCTAACTACAGTTAAGCGTAAGTCGTTGAACTTGGAGCAAAGGTAATATTTGTAGGCCCTACCCTCCATTTTACGCTTTCCAACCTTACTTTAAAGAGGAGTACATGCTCCAGCTTTGTCCGTCCGTCTGTTTGTCTGTCTGTCCGTCCGAATGATAACTCGCGTAAAAATGGTTCGATTTCGATGACATTTTAGTATGTGGTAGGGAACCACCTGGCAATGGATCCTATTGAAAGTGGACGAAATGGGGTCAAAGGTCAAGACATAGGAGCTGGATCCATTCTGTTGCCCTTATGCGTCCTAACTTGCGTAAAAATGGTTCGATTTCGATGAAATTTTAGTATGTGGTAGGGGACTACATGGGAAAGGACCCTATTGAAAATGAACGAAATGGGGTCCAAGTTCAGGACAAAGGAGCGAGATCCATTCCATTGCCCTTATGCGTCATAACATACGTAAAATCGGTTCGATTTCGATGAAATTTTAGTATGTGGTAGGGGTCCACCTGGCAATGAACCCTATTGAAAATCAAAGAAATGGGGGTCAAAGGTCAGGACATAGGAGTGGGATCAATTTCCTTGCTCTTATGCATCATAATTTACTTAAAAACGCTTCGATTGCGACAAAACTTTATCATGTTGTTCCGAAAGTATACTGAACCGGTTCTGTTGAATATCATCGAAATGGGGTCAAAGGTCAGGACACAGGAGCGAGATTTATTCCACAGCCATTATCCTCATATTGAGTAATGATTTTTGGTATGTTGGAAAGCTTATCATAATCAATGTATTGCATGATTTTACTAACTTGTTTTAATCTTGAAGCAGGCACTAATGACAATTTTGATAGTCCATCACCAGCAGACTCTAATCCATGTGCAGCCATAGTACAAAGCGATTCTTCCGTACAGATGTTCAGAATTGTGTGTCCCACCCACATTTATCTTAAAAGAAACAAAGATTTACCGGTACTAGATCAAAATGGCAATTCACGAGTCAAAATAATGGGTAGACTTAAAAAAAGACGTCTATTCAAGGTTGTGGTGCGAATACCGTTGCGCAATAGACGATATGTGATCAAATAAATATAGTAATTATATGGTACAGCACCCGGTGCTTTGAACATGGTTTGATATGTTACACTCAATTGTGAGTGGATTTATAAAATTCTTTCACCCTTAAATTGCTGCTAAAATTTGTTCAGGGTTGAATTATTGGTGATGGACAATGCATATTTCAAGTGTTCTCTTTCATCCAGGAGTTAACAGAATCTTTTCATGTGAGAATTTATGAGGTGTTCCCCTGAGGGTGCGTGTGTTTTGGTAGTGGACTACAAAACTAAAATTCGCGGCCTGGTTTCGGCGATCCAATCCGCTCCTGCCATCTGGGAGGTGACTTTTGCACCCGAGATCATGCCCTGTTGCCGAATATATAGCCCAGAATGACGATCGTATGATATACTGACTCAGGCCATATTATACTGTTCTCCTCTCCCATCGCATTCATGCAATCCCTCAAAAACGAAATCTTCTCTTTCTCATTTACTTGTCTCCATATAAAATACTCGTTGCTCGTTTTTAATCTGTAAATATTTAATTTTTTCGCTGTTCCATGATTAAATAGTACTTGACCTACATGTGTGGTAAGTTTCTCCTCATTTCGTGCGTTTCTTGACGGTGTGATTTTTCTATATCGATCAGTTTTTATTAGTCCGTTGTTCGACCTTCGTACATTCAACTTTCAAACACATCTTCCGAAGCGCGTTATGTACGAAAAGAGTGGGGCTGCATCTTTCGATGGCAATAGTCTCTCAGCTTGACGTACGGTTGCGTTTAGTTTCGAAACACGCGTCACACACGGATGTTATGTTAGTCCTTATCCCACTAGCTTTGTCCGTTTCCTAAAATCAATGGATCCAAATTTGGGCAAGCGATCCCCCTTAGTCATGAATCATTGTGAAGATCTTTGGAAATCATGAAAGATTTATAGCACACATGTATGTTTATGTTGCACTTCCGCTGTCTGCATTTTTCGATGAGTTTAAATTTACATGCAAAATAATCTTTTGATTGCCGATACAAAATACAATGGAACCTTATTACTTTATTCAGTTATACATCGTTTTATACATTTTTCGCTTTTTTTACCGTTTGTACTTTATTCAGTTATACATTTTTCACTTCCATACGTAATTTTGCGTTAGTCCCGATATTTCACTGTAGTTTGTATTGCTTTCTTATCTCGGTTATACGTAATTCATAAATATGCTTCTTGGGATTACACGTAAAAATTTGAATTTTAGATTATCAAATATACACGGAATCTTTGATTCTTTTATAGGCAACCCGGTATGTTGCAAATTTTGAGATAACTGAGACAGCGTTGTTGAGTTCCTTCTTGGTGCAGCCAAAGTTGAATCTTTATTCCATCAAAGAAAGGTATGCTGTTTACTTTCAGTTTGGAAGAAAAATTGGTTTCGTATTTCATGACACACCCGTATGCGCTATTTAAAAACTGGAAAATCTCTGGAACTTTGTGACTCACTATTTCGTGACGTAATAGAATTCTAGACATATCCGTATTCAGCATTCTGGTTTCATATAGATCCACTCAGGATCCGCAAAAATAAAAAGCTGTTAATCCAGGAGTTCCATAATAAAGCACTGGTGTCAGATTCTTAGTTCTGAGGATTTCACTTAATTTAAATCAAGATTTTCATAAACAGATGGAGTCGTCAAAAGAGAAGTTTGATTTTCATAGGCTTTATGATTTTTGCAATGCGATAAAATATATCATGATTTGTAACGCTTTTGTTTCTTTCGCAGCTAGTTCGATTTTAAATAAATCCTTATTAAGGAACGTGTTATACCCCTTTGAAGCATTTAACATTTTGAAATTTCATTTAAGCGTTTTTTTTTTTTTACATTTTTACGGTTTATAACGCCATCCCCTAGAAAAACATATAACCGAAGTTACACTGTACACTGTAGGAGCAAAACATGATGACCACCTACCTAGTATTGTGTAGTTCTGCAGCCATGCGATGTGACACAACTGCAGCCATGCGAAGTGTCATGGACTCTTCATGTCCCTAGAAGATGTCAGCTGGTATGGAGTACCATATCAGTATAAATAATGCCTGTAGCGTAGGCAGTGTCAGTGACGAAGTGTCTATACGCGACAGCTGTCGATCCACATAACCTCAAAAGTACTAAATTGAGTTCATGTTTGGTGACATGAGAGGCCATTGGAGGAAACATGGGAGCCACCGACGTGTTCCTCGATCCAATCGTGAACTATATGGACTTATGACACTGCGCATTGTCCTGTTGGATCACCCCAACTCGGTCTGGAAACAGTGTCAGCATATGAAGACGAACTTCATCTGAAATGATGGATAGGTACACGGTGGCGTTCAGGAGGCGTCTATCGCTGTCCGGAGACAGAGAGTATCATAGAACAATATTTTTAGGGAATTGTATTTGTATCCATCCACTCGATGAAGTAGGAAACCTAATTCAGCAGAGAAAGTAGCTTCCTTCTAATCTTCCACTGTCCACTCCCGATGTTTTCGGGTAAATTCCAGTCGTTGTCGCCAATGATGTTCTGCGACATGCTTTTACACCATAGACCAATATACTGGAAGGGTTGTTGCACTGTAGCTGTTGATACACTTCACTGTTTGCACACAGTGGTCAGCTCGGCTAAGGTAGCACCAATATTGCTCTTGACAATACTCCTATTGTTCCTAACATCCAACACCCACCCACCGGTTATCCATTCGCTTCTTTCCTCCAGCTCTTGGTACGGTTTAACTACGGCAACCCGTGAGTAGCCAACAAAGTGCAACCCTCTGCTCTGTGTCCGATGATCACTCCTTTTTCCAATGGGGTCAAATGTCGTTTCTTGACAAATACAACTGCTTCGTCAGCTTCAGCAAGTACTGTTTACAGTGCTGCTTACTGAATTATGTTTCAGTGTCCTGTGTCAAGTGTTCTTTAGGCATTCGCTTGTAGATAATTTAGAAGTTCTGGCCTTTTTACTTGTATTTTCCCTCGATGATGAAACAAATAAATAAAATACCAACTAAAATTAGTAGTCATTCCTTTGTAGTGAAGAATATGTTTATTTCGTGAAGTAATGGGAAACATGGAAAGATCTTTTAGCTTTGTCCCGATTTCTGGTTATTATTCCCCGCTTTTCTTCAGTTATCTCGCTGCTAAGATTTCTTTTCCAAATTTTATTTGCCGCCCCGGTGGCGCAGTGGTCTAAGCGATGGCCTCTGATCATTCGTCCCAAAGGTGTCTGGGTTCGAATACCGGTGAGGCATGGATGTTGTGTTTGTCTTTCGGCACTGGCTCTCTCCCTCCCTCCCCCCCCCCCCCCAAAAAAAAAAAAAATTAGGGACGGGCGACTGCTTATAGCCCATTGAGTTGCTCACGGTGGTCGTTAAACCTCCAATCAAAAAAAAAAAAATTATTTCTCTTCGGTCTCACTTTTCGGCATCGGACATTCTAAACCTGTATTTTTTCTTGATTTCCTTCTCCCGCCATCTTCACGACTCGGAGGAAAATCTTACCAACCGCTCTCTTTAAGAGCCGCGAACAAAAGTTTCTTGCTCTTTTCTTCATTCTCATCTCGACCAGTATTTGTCATTTTCTTGTAGGACTTCCGTCCACAGTGAGTAGAGTTTAGGTCCCGGCCACCTACAGCGAGATCGCCCTTTGGGCAGGACACAGAAACGGAAGGAATGAAAGCAAGTCTAGCGACTTTGACAGAACAGTTTGTAGTGAGATTAGAGTACAGTAGATGGCGCCACCGTACAACAAGTACGATGTTGCACACAGAGGGGTGAGAGAATTTCAGGGGGAGGCATAGAAAAGGATACCCATTTAACCAGTGGGCCGTCACTTAACGTGCTCGTCCGATATTCAGCGATTGTTAGTAAATCACACCATCTCTGAAAGATCAGCCCAGGTTCGAACCTGAGGACCTTGCATCGATAGTCTGACTCGCTAACCACTAAGCCATCCGCGGCTCTTCATCTCGACCATGATCATGATCATATGTAGAGGATTTTAGGGAGGGAGTGTCTGACCCCAGGTCTTAAACAACCCTTAGAAATAGGAAGCTAGGAGATCTGGGCTAGAGTGCCCGATAGGAAAGTGACACGAAAGCGAAGTTGAAAGGGGGAGGAAAACGCCCTTATTTATTACCGGGGTGTACATCTCGACCACTCTGTAACCCCCATTTTTATACTTCTGACCAGTTCCTCGTAGAAAGCGCGGGAATTATTTTTAATTGCTTCTCTTTCTCTCTCTCTCTCTCTCTCTCTCTCTCTCTCTCTCTCTCTCTCTCTCTCTCTTAGACTTTTTCACGTGACCCCCATTTTACACCCCAATGTATGTTAAAGCCTTACTTTCACTGCTCTCCTTGACCTATCAACTGTTCTTCGACCAACCGTGAAAACTACCTCCATTAATCTCAGAATGAGAGAATGTCCTGATACCTGCCTACGAAGATCATTGTCACTTACCCCCTTGCAGAAAAGTGAAGTCATGAAACCGAATTCGACGATTCGCTCGAATGACACAGTTAAGAAGCGAAAGATTAACGCAGCTGCACAGAATTCTGGGGAAAGGGACCGACTCCAAATAAGCCCTAATGAAAAAAATAGATACTTTAAACTCACCATATTCAAAATGGATTACAATTTACTCTTATGTTAAATCTGTGATACCCTGGTTACAGTACTGTAGCTGGTGTCACAAATAGAGCTGTATATGCACTTGACCTGCACTCGTTCGAACTGCTGCGACGGAAAGTGTCTGAACTTCAGATAAGGGCTGTACTCCTACAAGTTGTGTCAAAAGTAACTTCAATGAGAAGATTTCTTCTGTATCCAAATACAAGGGAGGAAATGCTGCCTTAAGACGGTGAAATGGAACTTTCCGGAGAGAAAATAGGATTTCTTAATTTATTTAGTTTTATTAGTACACGCTTAAATTTAGTACATCTTCGTTAGTCACCTTTCACTTTATTTTATCAGTACTGGCGTGGTACTAAATATGTTTTATGTGTATCTTTTTATTTTCCTGTAATAATGCTAAATGCGTTTTCTTCAGCACAAACGGTTCAGAATGCTCAGTCTGAAGTTCTAGGCACTTGCATTGGAATAAAAAGCTTCGAGCTTGGAAATTTCCAGTGCATAATTCCAGAGTAGGTTATGTGGCACACATAGAATATTTGTCTTTGAGAAAGGTCACAAAAGACCGTAACATATTTTAAACTTGAGAAATAATGCAAACAAGATTGCAAGAAAATAATCTTAATTATTCGCTAATTAATAATGACATGAACATTTTAAATTTTTAACAATTTATTTTAGTATTTATCCCGCTTTCAGGATTGCGTAGGTAGATAAGAAAGTAAGCTTCGTACCAATATACTCAGTTCAGTGACGCAAATATGCCGATGCGGTCGGTGTACTGGGGCCTTTAGCAAACAGAGGTCGTCAAGAACGGAAACCGGGGAGAAAACAGGCCAGTGAATTATAATTAAAAATATTGTGTGCTTTCTCTCTCTCTCTCTCTCCAAAGAATTAAGAGGCTTTCGTGGTAATTTCGATTGATGATGAAACTATGGGCATTTTCACACTTATTGAGCATTTTGCTTCAATGATATCAAGGTAGAAAACGTTTTAAAGGCAAAATTTTGGTTCTTGACTTGCGTATCATTTGTTATTTAGTTCAAAAGTCTGAACTAAATTTATCTAAACTATTGTATCCCAGGTAGTTTTTGTTTTAAGCTTCCACCACAATTTTAACACCTAAGAGAAATATCAATTTATTGTCAGTATGCGTTTTTACACTTATTGACGTAAACCTAAATGCAATGCGTTTTAAAATTCGACGGTGTCCCCCACAATCTTGTTACATATGAGTTTCCGAATTGTACTTACGCCACTGATTCAGTGCTTTGAATAAGATGTACAGACATCAAAAAAAAAAAAAAAACGAACCACACTCTTAACTTTTGAACCGTTTGTCTCATGCAAACAAATAAGGTACCGTTGGAAAGCTCTTGAAGGGAACTATCATGTGATGTGAAGAAACATGCTAATTAGCTTTCTATCTCAGAATTTTTTCATATAAGAGGTATGTTATTTTACGCGCATTCTATTCGGCACATAATAAAACCCTTAAATTCCAAATTTCATACAAATTGACCAATAAATACGTGTACAGTGAGCTATGGAAAAAATATGCCACTAATGTTAAACTGCAAAAGTTGATTTTGACTTGTATCATTTAATCAAGAACAGATACAGTGATTCGGTGTTGCACCAGTACAACACAAAGAGGCCCAGATAATATGAGCCGCTATACAAGAACAGAACGGGTATATTAAGGAAATTATAAATTACGAAATATGATCATGAAAAAATGTCATTTGGGTGCAGAATATTATAAAACCCTTAAATTCAAATTTTTAGCGTGGTAGCGTAAAACGTTGCTGAGATATACGCGAAAACTCAAGCATACATCGATTAAGGGGCCGTGCATAAAAAAACATATTTTCCTCTACTTACTGTAAAACGGTTTACCTCGCAATACTGAGAAACGCTTAGGAGAAAGTGTTTCTACGTGAAGTTGGTTGAAGAAAGCAGTAACAATGTTATATCCCTAAATTCGGAATTGCAACTTTTAATGATGAACATCATGAGTTAATAAATTTCCACAAGAATAACTTACGACATAGTTTGTGCAATTATATATTTAATATTTTCCTATTGGTTACATAGTTGACTCTTGTATATTGTTTAATTCAAAAACGCAAAAAAAAAAAAAAAAAACCCAGGACGTTCCACAAAACGAAAGCTTCGTATGTGTTTTCTGTATATTCTTTACATAAATACTGTTACAGCTTCGTTAATTTATGAAACTGTGGTCAAGAAAATGAAAACTGCAAATTGTTTTCTGCGCGAGTGAACCAGTGTGCCTGATTTTTTAGCACGTCTTTTCTAAAAAAGATCGTGCTTATGTTATCGGTTTGTCCGTCCGTCCGCTTGTAGACACCATATTCTGCAACCATTAGTCCGATTTCAAAAATTATTTTTGCATTCGGAAGCTTGAAATGTGCGAATGATGATGCTTTATTTCTTTTACTTTGCGACGTACAATTTTGCCGCTACAGGGCGTAAATGCAGATGATATCGAATTCAAAATACATTTTATTACATATATTTGCTTCCAAGCATCCGATTGAAAAACTTCTTTTATCTTTCGATTCCATTTTTGTCGAAGAGTATTTTAGGTTTACTTACTTTTTAAAATTACGCATAGATTTTCCACTAGGGGGCGTAAAAGTAAATTACGTTTCCCCGATATCTCTTCTTCTGAAACTACGATTTCAAAAATATTTTCTTCAGAGTATACAGCTCCTGATTGAATTTTATAATTTCTAATTTTTAGTAAAGAATACTTTGGCCACCAGGAGGCGTAAGTGTTAATTTTTACTTCTGATGTATTTGCCTAAAAATCTGAGCTCCTAGAAGCTCGATTGAAAAAATTCCTTTGTAGCCCGATACTACTCATGTCGACAAACCTTTTCGGAATATTTTCTTCTTAAAATATTGCATGGTTTCCCCGCCAGGGGGCATAGACGTACATCTTTTTTTTTTTTTTTTGTCAATATCTCTGCTTCTAATGGTCTGATTTGAAAAATTATTTCTTTATTGGATAGAGTTATCGGTGGGATATGTTTTCCATGTAATTTCAAAATTTTGAAGTAATTCACAGACTTTCCGCTAGGGGACGTAAGGTAAATTACTTCTAAAACTGCGATTTGAAAAATTCTTTCTGCAACGGATACAGCTTCTCATGGAAATCCTATTTCTAATGTTTGGTACAAAAATTATTTGGCCACCAGAGGGCATAAATCTGAATTTCCGCTTCTAATGTATTTACAGCAAAATCTGAGCTTCTAAAATCTCGATTGAAAAAAAATCGGTTGTGGGCCGATACTACTTGCGTCAACAGACCTTTTAGGAATATTTTCTTCTTAAAATAATGCATGGCTTTTACGCCAGGGGACGTAGATGTAAATCGTATTTTTATCAATATCCCTACTTCTAAAAGTCCGATTTGAAAAATTAATTCTGTTTTGGATAGTGTTTCTGATGCTAAATGGTTTTTCATATAAATTAAAAATTTTCAAGCAAATCATAGACTTTTCGCTAGGTGGCGCAAATGAAAATTGTGTTTTCTTCGATATTTCTGCTTCCAAAACTCCGATTTGAAAAATTCTTCCTGTATCGCATACAGCTCGTGATGGAAAATGTTTTTATATAATTTATAATATTTGGTAAAGCATGGTTTGGCCATCGGGCAGCATAAGTGTTAAATGCTGCTTCTGATGTATTTGCTGCAAATTCTGAGCTCCTAAAAACTCGACTTAAAATAGTTTTTCCTTGGACCGATGCCACTCACATTGAAAACCTTTTGAGAATACTTTCTTGCTAAAATACGTAATACATGGTTTTGCCGCTAGGGGTCGTGGATGCGTATCTTATATTTCTCCATATCTCTGCTTCGAAAAGTCTGCTTTGAAAAAATATTTCTTTGTTGGAGATTGCTTCCGCTGCCAAATTGTTTCTCATATTAATTCTAATTTTTCTTAACTCATAAGTCTGCAACCAGAGGGCGTAAGTTCACCATTCCGTTTATAGCAGAATCTGCGGGATTAAAAAACCTATTGAAAAACTTCTTTCTTCGGTCAGATACTAATTTTTTCCAGACTGGTTTTATTGACTTTGTATAGCTTTGATAAATTTAATTTGCATCAGAACGGATTAAAAACACGTGCTCATTATACCCAAGAATTCAGTCATCTTTCTTGTTTTTTATATTGCAGATTTGCTCTTGTGTGCATTCCGTCTCGAATTATGGTATATTGTTTCGATTCATTGATATATTTCATTGTAGTTATACTGCTTAAACTGTCTGTAATATACAAAACGAAACTGCCTTTCGCTGCAATACAGAAGCCGAATCAACGTGTGTAGCTTTGATCTGCATGCAAATTACCTCTTCGGCGTTAGTCGTTTTCGACTACCGGTTAAGAAAATAACCGTAACCTGTAGCGTTTGGAGCATTAAGCTTACTTAGTGTAGTTTAATACGAATCTAATTGCATTTTTCTTTTCTTTTTCATTTCTTCTACAAATATAAATAAAATAATAACGGGTTATACTCTGCGAAAAAAACAAATATAGTTATATTCTGAGAATTTCGTAGTTTAAGGAAAAAGGAAAAAGAAAGTTCCCAAATCATGTTTCTTCAGCATGCCCATGAAATAATAAAAACACAGTGTTACCTACAGTATTGGAACTCTCAATTTTTAGACTTAAATGAGAAAAGAAACTGGTTTTACAATCTAAATTAAATATTTTAGGTTCACAAGGGAAATCTTAAAATTAATTTTCATACTACAAAATTCTTGTCGGCTGTTCGAATCTCGGACCTGCCGGCCATCAAGTCTGCGGTTTTTCAGGGAGTTTCCACTGCCTCTGGGCTTGGGTACGCTAATGCGTAGATGGTTCCTTGTCAAGTCGGTCCCGGATGCACTTTGTCTGTTTCTCCTCATGCTGGCAGTCGCAGAAAAATGTATTTCTCATGCCGTCTGGTCAACGTCGGCAATTGCCGCCCCAGTGACGCAGGTGGTCTAAGGCGCTGGCCTCTGATCATTCGTCCGTAAGGGGTCCGGGTTCGAACCCTGGTCAGGCATGGATGTTGTGTTTGTCTTACGGCACTGGCTCTCTCCCTTCCCTGGAACCAGTGACCCTAAATTAGGGACGGGCGACTGCTTATAGCCCATTGAGTTGCTCACGGTGGTCGCTAAAAGTCCATTCAAAAAAAAAAAAAGAAAAAAGAAAAACGTCGGCAATTAGACAATTACCCTTCCGAATAAAGAATTGGAGATACCTATAGCCAGAAGTGGCTATAAAAACGGTTAACAGACAGACAAAACGTAGGATTCTTAATAAAAAATTCTGTATGTCGTTTATGAACGACAAAGTAGAACTAAAATTCCTAACGCAACGCTTTCTTGTTTCAAAAGAGTTGATCGTGTGACGTAATGCATCTCTGACGTCATGTTAGAATGATTTAGATGAGATGGCGTCACACCAGCAGCTATTGGAAATCGGTCCTTTTTGCTATAAAAAACAAAGCAAAGTGTTATGCGCGTCCGCTGTGGGCGACAAAATGGGACAAACGTTCATACTTTCGAACAAAGAAAATTTTATTGTTTTAAATTGACACGTGGAATTAATACATGAGAGGTGCAACTTCAAATTGCAAGACAACTGCTCCCATTAATTCGTATGTTAAGATCAATATATATGAAAGAAAAGTGAGTTTTTGCGGTGGAAAATAACAAATCATTTGGAATAGGTCGCACAATTTCGTAGCATTTTGCGAAAGCCATTTCCAAAAATTGGGGGATCATTGCGTTCTTCATATGTTGCCAAAGTGTACCGAATGTGTCAACCTGTTCCGTGTGTGTTTTCAAAGCTCTTTCCACTGTAAAATGCTTTATGATGTAAGATACTAGTATTTTTACATAACACATTCCGGACACTTAGTAGCAAAAGCGTGGAACACTCTCGTAGCGCAATGCGAATACATTTTGCGGAATTACTTTCTCGATGTGTTCCGAATGAGTTGTCAACCTTTTCTCAATGTGTTCAACTGGGAACACATTGATGTGCTATTCATTCCAAAATGCCGCGAAGGTTAGAAAAGAAATTCTCGAAACAGGACATGGATCAAGCATCTACATCCTTTTAACTGCACTAATGCCCTAATTTACATAAATAGTTGATTTTGGGTAAGTGAAACTTGATTTAAAACATGTCATGTGCTTTTTGTAGCACATAGACATCAATCTGTAACCATTCAGTAGGTTAACAACTTCGTCAGTCCTTATACGTATATTCCATGGTATACTGGGTTGGTGGGAATGAAATGCCCGGCGCGAAAAAGCAGTGGAGACAGGGCCCCACCACAGCTGAATGGAACCACCCACAGGTGTTGCGGGTATTACGTCACAGAGTTACTATAAATTGCAAGCATGTGTGTGAAGAATGAGGTTGGGCCGCGGGTGGCCTAGTGGACAACGTTCGTGACTGCCGTGGAAAGGACCTCAGGTTCGATCCCAGCAGGTACGAACGCTCGATCCACTAAATATCCGCCGTGTTTCGGACGGGCACGTTAAGCCGTCGGACCCCGAGTACTGGACCCCCGGTAATAAATAAGGGAGTCTTCCTCTCTCTTTCTACTTCGCTTCCCTGTCACTTTTCTTATCGGGCACTCTTTTTTTTTTTTTTTTTTTTGATTGGAGGTTTAACGACCACCGTGAGCAACTCAATGGGCTATAAGCAGTCGCCCGTCCCTAATTTAGGGTCACTGGTTCCAGAGAAGGGATAGAGCCAGTGCCGTAAGACAAACACAACATCCATGCCTGACCGGGATTCGAACCCGGACCCCTTACGACGAATGATCAGAGGCCAGCGCCTTAGACCACTGCGCCACCGGGGCGGCTCGGGCACTCTAGCCTAAATCTCCTAGCTTCCTATTTCTAAGGGTTGTTTAAGACTTGGGGTCAGACACTCCCTTCCTGAAAATCCTCTACATTTGATCAAGATCAAGAAGAATGAGGTTCAGACGTGGTTTGTTTGAACGTAACGTGACTTGCAAAAGAAACATTTGGACCCCGGATTTGAGAGTCATCTTCTTGCATGAATTTAATGTGGGCCATTCTGCAGGAATTTTCGCTCGAAACGTTAACAAAGCGTTTGGGGAGACCAATGACAAGCAGCATAGAGTTTTATACGTATTTCCAGTTATATTTGATATTTACATCCTCGTTCTCTATATTTGTGCCTTCCAAATATTTGAAATAAAAAAATTATGACAACGAAATTTCTGTTGTAATCAGCACATCTTTTGAACCGTTTCTAACACGAATTATATATTTCAAAGTTATTCAAAGTCAATGTAAGCATTTAGAAAATATCAACCCGATTTTTGCAATCAATAAAACATCCAGAAATAGAAACAGCTACATTTCTTCTAACACCGTCTAAAACGTACGTTACCCAGATTAATTAGCAAATAGCGCACAAAATCTTTCTCATAGCAAAAGGATATCGGAGACAGATTTTCAAATCGAACTGCTAAAAGAACAAATATAGAAAGAAACATGATGTAACTCTACGCCTTCTAGCTCAAGAATTTTGCATAATAAGAGAGTTGAAAGTAGTCTTGGAATATTCTTCGTGGGAAAAGCTATGCTAAGGAAAAATAACTTTTCAAATTTTCAAATACGCCTCCCGCAGAGGTAGCGAAAAAAAAAGCATTGGCCCTTACACCACCTAGCGGGAAATATGTGCATTATTTAAAGAGGATAATGTTCCACATCTCTTGTAACGTATACTCTATATTCACTTTCCTTTTGATTTTACTATCTCTGGTTATTTTATTTTACTATGTAAATTATCTTCTTACTGAACGAAATATTATTTCACCCGCTGAATGAGATCTGGCAATGAGTGTAAGTCATGACGTGGTGGTAGCTAGTATATAGGCGCGTTCATCGAGACTTAGGGAGCTTGTGTGTTGTTATGAGGAGAGCTTGTGGTCGTTAAGAGAGAGCGTGTACAATACGAGGAAAGATTATTCATTGTTGTGTACAAGTGTTATGTGTGCCTTAGTTGACCAAGAGTCGTTCAAATAAAGAAGTTTTCAGTAAGTTCAGTCTTTCTCAATTCATAGTTTTTGTCAGACCTCTGTCTGGCTGTTAGGTTTATAATATTTATTGACTCCTATAAATAACCAGCGTTGAGACTTTGTTTAAGTTCGTAATTAACTAGTAACAACACTCTTTTGAATTCATTATTTTGAAGCTTAGTACAAGTATATCATTAGCTAGCTGGTAGGAAGAGAATCATTCATAATAATTAGCTTAGCGGAAAGTAAATAAAGCTAATTCATTATACTCTATTGTCGTGAATGGCATACATTAAAAAAAGCAATTTCTCATTAGGGTTTTTAGAAGCAATGATATAGCTGCAAACAGAAGTACACAAGCACCACCTAGCGACAGAACTGTGAACTATAAAACTCCTCAAATACTATCCTAAAGTGTTCCACAAGGTAAATGGAATCCGATGTTGAACGAAGTTTTTTAAAAGCAGAGATATTTTAAAAGCAGAGATATTAAGAAAAACGTTGGCGTTTCCTAGCCGCGAAATTTTGCAAAATTTTGGTAAGAAAATACGCTCCCAGAGTTTGCACATTTAGTAGTATGTGACCGAAGAAAGAAGTTTTTCAATAGGGGTTGTAGTCCCTCAGATATTGCTGTAAACGGATACGTGAACTTACGCCCTCTCCTGGCAGACTTCTTCGTTAAGAAAAATTTGAAATTACATGAGAAACATTTCGCAGCCGATATGCTCTCGAACAGAGGAAGAATTTTTAAGATCGAACTCTTAGGAGCAGAGCTATTGACAAAAATAAGATATGCATCTACGCTTCTTGGCGGAAAAACTATACATTATTGTAAGTAGAGAGTATTCTGAAAATGTTTCCCAAAGAGAGCAAAATAGGTCCACGAAAGAATGAATTTTTTCATTCGAGTTTTCAGGATCTCAGATTTAGATGCAAATGCATCAGAAGCAGAAATAAACCTTTACGCCCCCTGGTGGCCAAACTGTTCTTTACCAAATATAAGAAATTATACGCAAAACATTTTCCATCAGTAGTTGTATGTGATACAGGAAGAATTTTTCAAATCGGAGTTTTAGAAGTAGAGATATCTGGGTAAACGTAATTTGCCGCCCCGGTGGCGCAGTGGTCTAAGGCGCTGGCCTCTGATCATTCGTCCATAAGGGGTCCATGTTCGAATCCCGGCCAGGCATGGATGTTTTGTTTGTCTTACGGCACTGGTTCTTTCCCTTCCCTGGAACCAGTGACCCTAAATTAGGAACGGGTGACTGCTTATAGCCCATTGAGTTGCTCACGGTGGTCGTTAAACCTTCAACCAAAAAAAAAAAAAAATAAAAAAACGTAATTTACCTTTACGCCCCCTAGCGGAAAGTCTATGAATTACTTGAAAAGTTTGGAATTATATAAAAAACATTTCGCATCAGAAACTTAATGCAACGAAAAAGGAATTTTCCAACTCGGATTCTTAGAAGAAGAGATATTAACAAAAATATGATATACATCTACGCACTCTGGCGGAGAAACCATGCAATATTTAAAGAAGAAAAAATTCCAAAAAAAAATTAGCGACGTGAGTGGTATCGGTCAAAGAAACCACTTTTTCAATCTAGATTTTAAAAGCTCAGATTTTGCTGCAAATACATCAGAAGCAGAAATTAACACTTACGCCCCGTGGTGGCCAAACCGTTCTTTAACGAAAATTAGAAATTGCATGCAAAAGATTTCTCATCAGGAGCTGTATCCACCAAACAAAGAATTTCTCAAATCGGAGTTTTAGAAGTACAGATATCGGGGAAAACGCAATTTACTTTAACGCCCCCTAGAGTAAAATTTATGTGTAACTTGAAAGAGTGGCTGTACCTGAAATGCTTTTCGGCATAAATGGAATTGAAAAGTAAAAGATTTTTTTCAATTGTATGTCTAGAAGCAAATGTATGTAATAAAATGTGTTTTGAATTCGATATTATCTGCGCTTATGCCCTCTAGCGGCGAAATTGCACATCGTAAAAAAAAAAAAAAAAAAAAAAGGACGCAATGAAGGATCATCATCGGCACATTTCAAGATTCTCAATGCACAAAGAATTTTTCAAATCGGATAAATAATTGCAAAGATATAGTGTCCACAGACGAACGTACGGACAAACCAATAACACAAATACGATCTTTTTTTAAAAGCCGTTCTAAAAAATCGGATTTTGTGGTTCTGCTTCAATTTTTTATTATGAATCAACCTGTTCATGATACGCGAATACTCAGTACCTTGAGAAAGTGTAATGATCGGAAACAAGAATATTTAAAACAAATTTCAGTTTGCACCGATTCGGGTTTTCCATTATTAGAAAAATACACACTGTTTATTCTAACACTTATTCAAGTTATTAGCAGTAATAAATGGAGTTGCTATCAGGAAAACGGCAAAAGTAAATGAACTCCGTCCCTGGATGGCTGAGGTTATCGTACAAAGCACTGTAAGGGCCTTAGCTTGTGGTCCTCTGCTTTCAATTTGTCGCAGGTTTCTTCCAAGGCGCAGACTTTCCTGCATTAGCAATCTTCTTGCAAGGAAGGAAACATTCAAGGTGTGTTTCCCAGATGTAGATATATGGATGCCCCTTCTAATTTCATTTGAAAATATCTTCGCTATTAATCATCCGATTTGGATTATATTTAAGATTTAGGGGTTTTTCCATATGCTAAATAGAATGCGCATAAAATAACATACCCCTTATATGGAAAAATTCGGAGATAATGAGCTTATTAACATGTTAATTAGCTTAATTAGCATTTTTCTTCGCATCATGTGATAGTTCCCTTTGAGAGCTTTCCAACGGTACCTTACTTGTTTATCTGCGGCAAAAGGTTCGAAAGTTAAGGGGGTGGGGGGTGGCTCGTTTTTTTTTTGTTTTTTTTTTTTGTTTTTTTAGGTCTATACAAAATAGAACTTCAGTTCTCTTATATTGTTCTCAAACATTTTCACCAGAAACTTGGGGGCCGCGGGTGGCTTATTGGGCAACGTTCATGACTTCCACGGAAAGGGTCTCAGGTTCGATCCCAGGCAGGTACGAACGTTCGATTCACTAAATATCCGCCGTGCTTCGCATGGGCACGTTAAGCCGTCGGACCCCGGGTACTGGCACTCGGTAATAAATAAGGGCGTCTTCCTTCTCCTTTCTACTTCGCTTCCATGTCACTTTCCTATCGGGCGCTCTAGCCCAAATCTCCTAGTTTCCAGTTTCTAAGGGTTGTTTAAGACCTGGGGTCAGACACTCCCTTCCTAAAATCCTCTACATATGATCATCATCACCAGAAACTTGAAGCACGCGTCACTGTTTGTTATGAGCTTGTTTATTACTTCCGTAAAAATTTTTGAACGTGTAACTGGACAGCAATTTTCACTTTTTCAGTTGTGGTGAAACATTTCTTCTGATGATTTTTTCAACAATTTGGAAAGAGGCAAAAATTGCTATAAGCAAGATTATTAGGCCTTCAGTTCGTTCTGTCCAGATTTCCGTTGAAGGATTTCTTAGGTGCCCACTGAAACTGTCATCTGTTACAGTGTGTCTCACTGAAACTGTCATCTGTTACAGTATGTCTCACTGAAACTGTCATCTGTTACAGTATGTCTCACTGAAACTGTCATCTGTTACAGTATGTCTCAATGAAACTGTCATCTGTTACAGTATGTCTCACTGAAACTGTCGTCTGTTACAGTATGTCTCCCGGCCGCAAACTTTTGACACCATTCAACATGTTGAAGCCAAAATTCTCTCTAAGCTGCCATAGGCAATGCGCGAATAATCCAATGAGCTGGGCAGGCATCAAAACCACTTGGGGAAAAGTTTTTATTTTCTCAGTTTCTCTTACTAACTGCAGCAGCAGTTTGAACTTGGATTGGAACCCTTATTTTTTCTACCCCCCCCCTTTTTATCACCGTTTTTTCCACAATTGATTTTAAATAAAGGAAATTATAAAAAATATTTCATTGCTCAAAATAGTATAACTATACTAATAATCCCAAATTTCTTGGCGTAGAATAGAAATAAAACTTTCCAAGCTTCAGCACATCAACCAGATGGCTTTTTCAAGGAAGGTAGACAGCTAACTGCAAACTGGGCAATAGAGCAAATAATGGACAATTCTTCAAATAATGCCTCATTTTCTAGCATGGTACCGCATACCCAACCAACGTGACCTCGTATTTCCAAATTATCACGTTTGCGCCTATTCATTTATTGTCTAGTCAAGTCACCGCCTTCAAATTGTTGTCACCGCGTTCAGTTTGCAGTTAGCTGTCTACCTTCCTTGAAAAAGCCATCTGGTTTATGTGCGAAAGCATGGAAAGTCTTGCTTCTATTCTACGCCAATAAATTTCGGATTATTAGTATAGTTATACTATTTTGAGAATAATTGGTGTACAGTTCCTAGTTATTGAATATTTCATCATTTAAAATTTGTATTTTCTAAAACGTGAGAAGCTCAAACTTACTTCTGGAATAAAAGCACTGGAAACTATAAAAATCCTGTTTACGCATAATAAACAGTTTCTTTGCATATCAAAATTCCAAGGAGAATAAGAAACAAAATAACAACTAAATACAAAATAATTCGTTCAGATAGAACAAGTGCAAAATCGTTCTGAGCAGACCGTCCTTTCAAGGAATAAATTGGCTCTCAATCCCCCTCCCCCCCCAAACCAAAGGACTCGACCATCTTTAAGAGTACTCGGAAAAGATTGTTTACCATTTAGAGGAAGTTGTCGGCTGATGTTTTCAGGTTTTGTGACTTTTCCAAAACCTGTAGACTGTCTCAAGATCAATATGTTGTCCACTTGCGAGATAGTAATTTATTCTCATCAGCATATCCAGATGGCTCACTTCCAGAGTTGGAAACGGGTCAAACATTTCGGACCTGGACGTCCCATAACTGGACCCGACCCGGACCCGTAACTGACCCGGACAAATCTTCTTTGAACTATAAATTCGACTCGGACAAATGACTCCTAACTGACTCGGACAAATCTGCTTTGAACTCAATTCACATACTTGTATATGCACATATAAACGTAATATATGTATTCATCCCAATAACTGATTGATATTTAATAACTGAAATATTTTTTTAATAATAAAATTTGGTTACTTGCTAAATTTTAGTGCCATTTTGAGTGCCAGTATTTTGCGTAATCCAGTAATGACTGACTATGACCGTGACCATGGAGTATATTACAAACGGAAATCATTATTTACGATTACACAAATACGTTTTTTTAAATGCATTTAGATTGTTCGCTCTTTCCACGCTTTGATGGAGGTGCGCATACTTTCATATGGCCCGTTAGGTTTTTGGTTCCGTAATCTTTTATTACGCAGTCGACATCTTTCTTTGTAATATACACTTTCCACATTTTGAACAACAAGCAAGACCAAACAACATAGAATTATTCACTGGTTCCTTAGTGAGACGAAACAATTTCCAGCATTCACTCTTTCTCTTGTGGTTTTTATCAAGCACGTATTTCTTGGCCTCAACGCCTTTCTCAACCTCCTGAATATTAAATCCATCGATATTAACAAACAAGGAGTTAATTTCGACATGACATGTCACGGAAACGCGATGTTAGCACATCAATCGAAAACCTCTGAATGCTCAATGTAAAAGATGTGATGTGAAAAGTAAGTCTTAGTCATACCGTGAACTTCGCACGGAGAGAGTGAATAAGCTGAGAAGCAGGCGAATGGCGTTTGCCTGTACCTTGTCCTGAACAATCTCACTGTAAAAGAACGAGAAGAAAGGATCTTTTTACGATTTAGAGTCGGTGTGTTGTCTGACGTCGTCCGGTGGAAATCGTTGCTTTAAGAAAGAGCTGACAATATTTTTGTATGGCAAATCATTATTCACTCCGTGGGCACCAGTATCAACTACAGAAATCCACAACGCGCATTTTTCTTTAGAATATATTTTTCTCTTTTAAAAAATAAAACGGGAATAAAACCGGGTCATTATCGGGTCAGAAACACCTTGACCCAACCCGTTGGACCCGCAAGAAATTGTCGACCTGTTGACCCGTTGACCCGTTTCCATCTCTGCTCACTTCCGGTCTGTTTGCTTGACTTAGTTTTGATGCTATATTTTGATGCTATTCATTTGGCTAAATCCTCACTCAGCATCGGCATTGGAAGCTTGAAAAAGTGGCGCACATATCAACCTACTTTCGATAAGTTTGAAAACTTTTCTTCGGGGAATAATAGCCTACCACATCTTTGAAGGTTTTTAATGCACCCATTTTTAGCTTTTACGTTACGACGAACTTATATTCTGTGTAGAATGAACACATTAACTTTACCACATCTTTAATTTCATTTTTCTCGACATTTGTTTGAGCTGATTTTCTGTATTTTCTGACAAATGTATGCTTACTGCGCGGAAGATATTTCAGCTGTTTAGAGGAAGCATTGGTTGAAGCCACATTTCATTTTTCTCATGCGCTTCAATAAGCTACCGATGCAAATAACCGCAGGCGAAACTTTTCTTTGCTCGCAAAAATCGAATAACACATCGTTACTCTTTGCAAAGCCAACCTCCGCATTTTGAACCTCTTCAATACAACTATCACGTGCGAATGCGTCTTTAGTCAGTGCTGCATTGCCGTCCGGGTTGTAACGTATTACGCACCATGACGTATATGACATACTACTGCGATGACGTATGAATCAAATAGACAATGGAGCTGCGATAAGTCAGCCGGCGTAGTTCAGTTGGA
This sequence comes from Macrothele yani, assembly GCA_039090855.1. NCBI lineage: Eukaryota > Metazoa > Arthropoda > Arachnida > Araneae > Macrothelidae > Macrothele > Macrothele yani. The sequence goes on along the minus strand of CM077010.1, from coordinate 132,145,275 downwards.
AGAACAGCCGCCCGGAGTACGAAAATTCGAATTCTACCGCCGGCAAAGAAAGAAACATTACAGTGGCGCCTGAACAAAGACGAATCTCCTATCCTTGGGGTTCGAAAATTTTGTGTGATAATTCTTCGACACAAAACACGTAATTAATAAAAATTAACTCTTCTACTATGAGATGGTCCTTTGAACATGGTGGTCGGCTGACCCGAAACCTGCGATTTCGTGTTCCAGGGTTAGGAGTAATATAGCGTACTACGAGACACGACGTAGATGACGCTCTACAGATATAACGCATAGTTTAAGTCGACAGTGAAGCAGTTATAAGCTTGCAGGCGTAGTTCAGTTGGGAGAACAACTGCTCCAGAGTAAGAAGACGTGGTTTATAACAATCACGGACAAAAGGTTTTTTTTTTGGTTGGAGATTTAACGACCACCGTGAGCAACTCAATGGGCTAAAAGCAGTCGCCCGTCCCTAATTTAGGGTCACTGGTTCCAGGGAAGGGAGAGAACCATTGCCGTAAGGCAAACACAACATCCATGCTTCACCGGGATTCGAACCCGGACCCCTTTCGGACGAATGATCAGAGGCTTTTTCTTAGACCACTCCGCCACCGGGGCTGCGAAAAAAGTTATGTGTTGTAGGATGCAGTTCAAAAAGCTGTTGCACACATTTACTAGAGGTGTGATCGTGGAACGATCAGCTTTGAAGCATTATGCGTATTTTGATCGAGGCTCGCATTTTCTTAATATTGAAACTTAAATTTAAAACTGGAAATATTTTGTAAAATTTCAAAGCTGAATGGGAAAAATAATATTTCCGGAGCCAATGCAACAAATGCAGTGTATTTCTCGAAAATCAAACACATTGAAATTGTCTCGCTCCATTTTAGATTAGCTAACATTAAGTGCAAATACGTAATAGAAAATGCTGTGTAAATTCTACAAATGATGTATAAATAAATAAGAGTTAATGTTCATATCTCATATGTTGTAACACAATACAAAAATACTATCGTTAATTGTCATTCCTGTGAAAAATTACCTACTGAGGAAACTTAGAAAACGTAACGTCCTGAAACGAGAACTGAAACCGTATTTCCCGAGTTCCGTCTCAGCTTTCTCTGTTACAACACCAAGGGTAATGCATATTTAAGCAACTGAAGGATAGGAATCTGATTCACATCCGGAGATACCTACAGTCACAGTCAGTTATGGTAAAATCTACCTCCCTGCACCAGCACAAATTTCTGAAACTCGCAAGTTCTCCAGATACAGACATTGTAGAATAAATGAAGGGAGATTCTCCAAAATATATGGCAGGCATGGTGCTCAAAATTAAAGGATATCCTGCAAAGCCTATACACCGATGATCCATTACATTTTGACTGGCGGCGTCGGTGTTATGCTGCGGGCGATGTTTTTTCGGGGGGACACTTTTGGCCACATTATCCCAATAGCACAATCCCTGACAGCTGTCAAGTATCTGAACATCGTTGGGGGACCAAGTTCACCCATTCATATCAGCTGTGTTCCCTGCTGGGGATGGTCATTACCAACAGGATAATGCGCCATCAAAAATTGGTTTGAGGAACATGCCGGTGACTTTGTGTTAATGCCCTGGCCACCAAATGAATCTAACATGAACCAAATCGAATATTTGTGGTTCGACTTGGAAAAGCGGATTCGCGCTAAATCACCACCACCCCAAAATGTACGGGAAGTAGAGGACGTGCTGCAGTGCCGTCTTAACACTTTTGTGGGCCGTGGGCCTTCATATTTTGCGGGGTTCCTGATGTTATACAGACAGAACGTATACAGCATGTGGTACAATATTATTACAATATGTGTTGTTGTTTTTTTATTCACATATGGTATTATTACATTATATACAACATATGGATATATATACAACGTAAGAGAATTATTATATACACCACCATCACCATGTTATCCCTATGAGAAGAAACATTCAATATCCAGTAACTTTTTAAATACCACTTGAATGAAAAACGGTACATGACAAAAATTGTAGATCTCCATGAAGTGTACGAAATGCATTCACATTTTCTTGCGTTGCAAGTTACAAAAAAACTGGCACTGAAAGATATAATGTTTCTTCCCCATTCTATTAATACAAATTTTTCAATGAAAATTAAATTAAAACAGAAGAAAGAAAGAAACTAACCAGCGCCGTTTGCAGACAATATCACGCAACGGGCAGAAATGTCGATTTGGGGCCCCTCGTCATTTTTATTCGTTTAAACAGCGACGATTGAAAGAATTTATGTATACACAAGTGGGCAAACCCCAGCGATAAACATATGTGCACTTCTTCGTGTTGATAACACAAATGGCTGTTTTAAAGGAAAAACTGATTCGAAAAAAATGTGATTTGTGCGTAGTCCTCATGACTCTCGAAGCTCAAGCCTCACCCACACTCGGGATCGGGAGGGAGGTCGGCTTTGTTTCTTATTTTGTCACAAAAGATCCACCCTATCACCTAATTTTCCTCCTGCCTCCTCGGGAAATCGAAGCTATGGAAAAGTTTAAAAAAAAAAAGGCAGAACTTCCAACTTTCTGTATTGATGTTTCTTCTTTTCTTTAAATAAAAAAAAACCCTCAGGGTGAGTGGTCAAAAGGTTTGACTTTTTGTAAACCCATAAGTGGGGCGTTTGGGGCCCTGGGCACCGATCCCGTTGACTCACCCCTTAAGACGGCCATTACCTGCTGTTAACATTATCTTTCCAGATACCCCAAGATATTTATCCCCACCTCATCCAATCGATGCCTCGCCGAGTTGCCACCGTTTTGCGGGCTGAAGAGAGTCCTACAGCATATTCGGTAGTTGGTGATAATGTAACGGCTGATCGGTGTATGTCATTTTTTTTTATTTGTTCGAGGGTTGTACGACCACCGTTAGCAACTCGATGGGCTGTAAGCTGTTGCCCGTGTCCAATGTAGGGCTACTCGCTGCAGGGAAGGGTGAGAGCCAGTGCCGTAAGACACACAAAGCATTCTTGTTTCACCGAGATTCATACCCGGGCCATCTCAGACGAATTGTCTGAAACCAGCGCTTAGATGACTGCGCCACCAATGGCATGTTGGTCGTATGTACCCTCGTTGGTCGTATGTACCCTCCGATTAATGAAAAGCAATGTACTGAAAATTGACGAACACGCAAATTTCGCTACACCGAAGACTATCTCGTATATACTTGGTAAGCCGGAATATGTAAATTATGCTTGGACCAAAAAGGCGCGGGAGCACATCTTGTAGCTTTTCCTTTTCCGAGCAACTCTTGCCTTCTCTTCAATGGCACGTTGAGCTAGCCATATGCAAAGACATCGTATTGACGATTCTTAGCCGTGTAGAGCGATTGATAGGATGTAAAAAGGTCAGATTCAGATAGAAGTTTTCATATCATTGAACGTTCCACAAAATGTTCTGTCAGCACTCTGTAGGCAATTTTTCTTGGTCGACGACAAACATCTGTCGTCGTCAACCAGGACAAGGAGGTCCTAGAGTCACAACTGCGGCAGACGATCGCTATATGAGTCTGACTGCCAGATGAAACAGAGAAATGTCAACTAAGTAAGTCTCTTTGAAACAAGAACGAGGATTTCAAGGCATTCTGTTTGCAGAAGTCTTTGTGGAAAAAAAACAGTGTACTCCTTTTTGCAAAGAGTTCAGTATTTTGTGTGTCGCTGTTACTTCCGCTACTGGGCTAGCTGGTTGAACGTAGAATAGACAGTGCCATTCTTGGAGTCCACACTAGCGGGCGAATACTCTTTTCACAAATGAGTCGCGATTCAGCTTGTACTGATTCGCGAAGTATTCTCATCTGGAGAGAAACAGGGACTTGCAGTAGTCCCTCTAACATTAGAGAAAGGGACTCTGGTGGCGGTGACGTGGTAATCTGGGAAGAAATTATAACGAATAGGTGTACAGACCTGAGCATCTATCTGAGTCACTTTGTTACTTCACTAGGGTAGAGATACAAGATCCTGAACCCATATCTCATTCCTATCAGAGAAGCTGTCTGTCCAGATTTTATTTATTAGTTCTTATGGATGATATTGCCGAGCCTCGTTGAGATCATACGGTCCATGATTTTCTCAAAGAAAAAGGTATTTACCGAATAGGTCCTATGTCCTCACTCCCATCACCCCAGATCTCCGACCTCACTCCCGTTGAGCATGTATGGATGTTCTAGGGAGACGCATTAAAGTTCGCCAGCCACCTTCTAAGACAGCTCTGGTTGAGGAGTAGTCACTAGCCCCTTGAGGCCTCATTGATACCCGCATAAACAGTATGAGGTGTCATTGCTATAGATGCAAGATTGTCAGGGGTGATCATACTCCCTAATAAAATACCACATTTCTTAAGCAAAAGACTAAAATACTGTTCCGTGGACTGCTATTTAATGTAAATTACATGGTTAGGATATTAGCATATGCTAATTATAAGATTCCTAGTTGTGAAGCCCGTTGAGATAACAATAAAACGGGTTCTAGAAATCACTTATTACTATTCAAGCGTTTATTATTATCTTTTTCGGAGTCATCGTAGATAATTAGTATGCATTGAAACATATCCTTGATGTGCTTGATTGTTCATGCACAGAAATACAAATTATCTAAACGTTTGCCGGATGATAATCCTCTCTCAGTAAGGGACGTGGACTCCCTTTCGCGTCCTACCCCTTGTTTTTTTTTTTTTTTTTTTTTTTTTTTGAGGGTGGGGTCTTACTTGGTTTTTTTGTTTAGCATTTAGCAATTAAGTCAACGACGTTGGAAAATATCGTTGCACACGAAATTTTTCAACTTCTCGTCTTTCGACTGCAGTGCGTTGTCGCCGCCTTGCTCGATCGTAATCGGCTTTGCGGCGTTTAACTTCAATATCTTCATCTAATGAAAGAGGTAACTTCCTTTTTTGACGTGACATAAGCGAGGTTTGGAACAACAATCAAGTTCGCGAAGGACAGTAACGTTCGTCCTTGCTTTACTCAGCGCCAGTAAAGTAAATCATCTTATAATCTACAACTGTGTGCTTCAACTTCCATCACACCCAAAAAAAAAAAAACCTAAAGAAAAAAGACTCTAGCTTGGAAGGAAAGAAAAAAGATGTAAACGAAACATTAAACATGAACGGTTACGGATAACATGCTGTGAACACCGGAATACAAATGTTCGTCTTCTTCTGTTAAAAAGGGTACATGGCTAAAAAAGATCCACGTCTTCACAAGTCTTGCCTTTTATGTAGTAAAATGATTTTCTTCTGCTTGAGTTACATGAGTAATGTAATAATGAATCTCTTTACTAAATTTAATTGAATTTCTTCATAAATACTCTGAGTTATTTACTAATTTATAAATCTCCCTTTATTTTAGGCACCAGTGTATATCAAATCAATATTTATTGTATGGGAATTCCAGCACTGTTATGTGCAGAAGATGCACTCTCTATTCCTGTTGCAGATAGATACAACTGGCAAGATTTTTTTTTATGATTTGAATATACACTATATTGACAAAAGTCACCTGACACCTAGAAGAGAAACACAACATAGCGCTCATTGACATATATTAGTACGGTGTTGGTCCACCTTTGGTCTTAATGCATGCACTGGACCTTCGAGATATGCTTTCCACAAGGTTTTGGAACACAGCTATAGGCATGCGCTTCCATTCAGTACATAATGCTGCCGCTAACTGTTGCTTAGTAGTAGGCCTTGGTTCCAAACTTCTTATGCGCCGCTCTAATTCATCCCATAGGTGCTCTATGGAATTAAGATCAGGGTTCTGTGCTGGCCAGTGCACACACGAAACGGAATTATCGTCAAACCAGGCCGTAACAGTCTTTGCTTTATGGCTCGGTGCATTATCCTGCTGGTACCAACCAGGCTAGGTGCCATAATATTGCCACAGAGTTGGTAGGGCATAATTGTCCAGAATATCGAGATAGACGTACTGGTTAACAGGTTTGTCCCCGATAACCAATGGGCCGGGACCATACTACGAAAATCACCCCCACACGAGTACACTGCCAGCTCCAAACTTGACAGTAGTTCGCTGTAACAAATAGTGTCCCCGTGGCTGCTGCCATACCACACACGGCCATGAGACTGATGGATCGTATATCTGGATTCATCAGTTCATCGGACCAGTTTCCATTGATCTACGGTCCACGATAAATGTTCTTTACACCATGCTAAACGACGAGTAGCATTTCGAGTGGAGATGAAAGGCTTATGAGCAGCCGCACGATCACGGTAACCCATGGAACGAAGTTCCATGCGAATGGTACGTGTACATACCGAGGCTCTAGCAATTTTACTCACCTGTACGCTAAGGTCTTGTGCAGTACTCCGTCGATTAGCTGTAACGACTCTCCTGAGGCTTTGACGTCCTTTATCACTGATTTTCTTTGGTCTGCCGGTACGTTTTGGTGCTTCGGCAAGCCATGTGTCTTCCACTCATTCAGTATATCCAAAACAGTTGACTTGGGTATGTTAAGACGTCTCTCGGTTTCTCTGATGGACAACCCGCTAATATAACACCCAACAATCTTTCTTTTCTCAACGTCACTTCTCTCCAATACGATATTTTCAGTCAGCCTCACAGTGCGATATGATCGCTGTCAGCTGCAGGCTTGTTTTTATACCGTTTACAGCTATATCGCACATTTTAGCAACGCAGAGGATCCGTTCATTTGCTTTTGAAGTGGTGTCCGGTGATTTTTTCAATATAGTGTATGTCATGATGTTCACATGCCACACACAAATGATGTTCTTATGAATTTCAATTTCTTTCGCAGCATCTCACGCTACTAAGTAGGCCTTGGTTCACATCTCACGCTACTAAGTAGGCCATCTCACGCTACTAAGTAGGCCTTGGTTCACATCTCACGCTACTAAGTAGGCCATCGTAGCGCCATTTACTTGTGTATAAATTTGCCCACGGAAACTGAAGTAGTTGGAATTGGAGACCAAGTCCATTAATTTGAAGATTTGAAGATGCTGAAGCAAGACTCCTGAGAATAAACTGATGAATTAGATTATAGCCTCTTTCAATGTTCTGATAGCTTCCTGTACGGGGATGGATGGATAAAGAGAAACTACTGTACGTCGAAACTGCCGATAATGTCGCGTTGTTGAACAGTGAGCTGCTTGGTTTTCGTGATGAATCTCCCGTTTTTCCGCTGATAAAATAAATTATATACACCCTACGACCAATTTCAGCATGGACCTTGAACACAATGGTACGTTACCTTATCTCGACGTCTCAGTGACCATCTTTGTAGAGAAGAGATGTTGAAGTGATAAAAAAACAGTTTCTCCCTTTCTGTTTTAGTTTCTGTGTCGCATTTTATGTTTTCTTAGTGAATGTATATTAGAAAGGACATTCAATGCTTTTATCGTTAAATGTCATATTAAAAAGGATATTTAACGATTTTGTCATGAAACGGCCGTTTAAATGTTATGTTGACCACTAAAATAATTGGGAAATTAGTACGATTATGTTTTTTAGAGGAATTCAGACATTATGTTTTGTTTTGATTCGCAATCAATCCTATATATCCCATAAATCTGATGGAAAAAAATTCTATTGCAAGAGATCTATAAGCGAGAAAAGTATGCGGTTTGCTGGTTAATATTTATCGAGGTCAAGAATTTTCAATGGCATTAAGAAAAATATTGTTCAAAATTTCGCCAATAGAGGGCGCTGCGGCACAGAGAAAACTGGTAGAGTAAGAAAAGGTCAAGTCAAATCTACGTTAGGTTAATGAAACTTATTTTATTTCATCACGATCTATCATTTCAACTGCTGAGTGAGTCCACCACCGAACTCCAGTTTTGAAGCCACATTTGTGAGATCACGCCTGATACGACATTCAACAATGCGCGCACGGGAATGCAAGATAGCTCGTAGAATATGTTATCCTAAATATGGGATTCGGATAGCTCCATGGTCAGAAATCAACGGGTGTCACACCTGGAGATCAAGAAGAACATTGGTGCGTGCTATATGCTTTTTAAGTTGATGATCAGCATCTAAGTTTAGTCTCACAAACTACAGCGCTTGGTGCGCTGTGTGAGGCGAAGTACCATTGTATATGAATATGATATTGTTCATTTCATTGCGTTCCCCAAGGCTCGAAATGACGTTTCTGCTTAATAAGCGTACCGTAGCTTCCAGTTATAGTTTTTTTTTAAAACTTCGAACACTCATAAAGGCAAATAAACAAATAATCAACCCGAAGGTCCATATTTACTTTTAAGACACATTTACCTTTGCCTAAATAAATGCCATGTTTCACTTTTAAAGCACTTGATGTCCTACAGATTGAAGCTATTCGGTCCTTTGGCTTCGAGTTGTAATACGATCGGCCTCCAATCTCACTCTCTCTCTCTGCGCTGCTGAAGAAAAGCGCGAGATCACGTAAGGATTCCCCATGGAGGATGTGGGGAAACAGTCAGTCAGGCAGGCGCCAACGTTTATTCACAGCAGCCGCAGATCTGCCAATGTACAAGAGGGTGATTTCTTCAAATGATTTATTTTAGTTTTGTGCAAAACAATTACATGTATTTTTTAATCTATTACTTTAAAAGTTAAAACTACAGAGCTCTAGGTACCGGCATTACTTTTACAGACACTCTCCCTAACTTCCTGACTCTCCCCCCCCTTCCCATGCACCACACACATACCGCGAAAAATGCATCCATTCTCGTGCTTGAAATCTTGGGAGAATTACTGGGCTCAGGTGCGCTGAAGTAAATCTTGCGGAGGGGGCGCACGTTTTGCTAGTTACGCCACTGCACCACACAATGACCTTTCTTGATTTACAGGGAATTCACCATATACATGAGCATGGGCAGCAGCCCAAATACAGCTGCCATTGGAGCTGACTATCCCATGTAGTAAGAAATGAACCTCATTCCTCAATAAAACGTTAAATAAGCAGTTTTCCTTTTGCTTAGTTTTAGGAAAAGTCCATCTAGCAAGTATTATTCTAGTGCGTCCTTCACCAGCCATTAGTGGGCATGTTGAATCTTTTAGGGGATACCTGCGTAACGTCATCCTAAGATCCCTGCAAACTGTTGTTATTGATATGCCTGAGAGCAGGGACGTCGCCAAGGGGATGAGAGAGTGGGCTTGAGCCCATCCTGAAATTTGTCTTGCCCACCCTGCCGCCCACGTAGTTCAAAATGTGCCATTTTGCAGTGTATTTGACTTTAACATATATTCGGGACTTTAACAAGTAATAATAAGTCTCATGTTTTTCTTCGTGTACCCCTACGTATTTTTTCCTATAGGAAGTGCGTTGTTTAAGGTGAACGTCAAGTAATTTTGCTTCCTATACTTCCAATGGAAAAACTTCTGTACACATTTTCTTCACAATTAATGCGTTTCCAAGGATGAAAATTTGAAGATCGATTAAAATAGCTTCATTTTTGGAATACTTAACATTTTCTAAAACATAACCATAATTATGCAATCCGACATTTGTTTGTCTCCTGACGTCATCAAAGTGCAGGTCGCGCCATCTTTTTTCTGGTTTCAACACCACCAAAGGAAATGTTTTTGATTTTTAATGTAATTATGGTTATGTTTTAGAAAATATTAAGTATTCCAAGTTATAAAATGAAGCGATTTTAATTGATCTTCAAATTTTCATCCTTGGGAACGCATTAATTGTGAAGAAAATGTGTACAGAAGTTTTTCCATTGGAAGTGTAGGAAGCAAAATAATTTCACGTCCACCTTAAGTCTCGGTAGAAAAGTTATCAAAATAGCATAAGCAGGTCCATGAAAATTCAGTTATTCTCCACTCTTCCAATTTCTTAGTTTATGCCTCTTTTTCATGTTTATATGGCCAGGGGGGGGAGGAGCTAATGAGGAATGTGGATAGGAATTCACTGAGGGGGTCACACTACTAATTGCTCGATTTGTCTTCTTTGCAAAATAAAGAATTCCAACGCAGGAACTGGAGTTTAAAGCTACACTAGCGCTCTTAATACTGCCCGGGGACAGTGAGAGTGCAGGAAGTGGATGACGACTGCTTTGCTGGAGAGCAGTGCAAGGCAAAGTCGCTGGTTTAAGGAAGGTAGTTAATGAGGTTGTAGGTATTGTATCTACGAGGCACGACGTTAAAATTAGATTTAGATGACCAAAAACAACATTTTCTTTTAAATAGATTGTTCAAGTACAATACTATTTTTGTGCAAAATTTTGCAAAGCAATTTAAGACAATGCATTCAGAACAAGCAAAAAGTTAAAGAGGACATTCTACAAAAACTTGGATCTTACACCAGTGGCGTAACTAGTCAGATCCGTGATATGTGTGTCCAGGTGAAGTGGGTGAGGATTTGAACAAATTCCTTTGTATTCTGTAGTGAAAAGTATTAAAACCGCCCTGGTGGCGCTTTAATCTAAGCGTTGGCTTATGACCATTCGTCCGAGAAGTGTCCGGGTTCGAATCCCGGTGACGCATGGATGTTGTGTTTGTCTTACGGCACGGGCTCTCTTCCTTCTCTGGAACCAGTATTCTTAAATTTTCGACGGGCGACTGCTTACTGCCCATTGAGTTGCTCGCGGTAGTCGTTAAACCTTCAATAAAAAAAATAATAAGAAAAAAGCATTCAAAATTCGTTCTTTCAGTGTTTCGTAAAAAAAAAGTTGCTATCAAGTTTGCCCCACGAAAAATAACGCTCGCCCACCCGCCGCCCAACCTGATTTCGAAGTCTAGCGACGTCCCTGCCTGAAAGGCGTGAAACCGCACGAGCACTTGCTGTTTCGTATAGTGATGACTCAGCCATGTCATCGACTATGTTTCTCCACACGGTTGAGGAAAGTGTTGCGGAGGTCGACGGTGTTCCATTTCGTGAACGAGATACAAAGGATATCTAACTCAGAAGAAGTTAAGACTCGTCGAGGCGTAACTAGCGCCGACATATTCTAAGGTGCAAGATGCAGTGCTTAGAAACCAACATACAGGCTGATGCCGGAGCAGACTGCGCATGCGTATTTCTGTTGACTTCAATTCTGGCAAAGAACAGTCAGCCGAGCTACTCGCAAGTCGTGATTGTTACCTTCTCGGTAGCATAATCACTTCGCAAATCGGATATGTTAGTTTTGTTGCGCCAATCGAGTTTGTTAAGACTGTTGTTTGCTTTTTAGTTTTTCAGAAAAAATTTCAGTAATTGTCTGCATTTGGAACGGATCTTTAGGCCTAACTATAATATTTGCTAAAATTTAGTTTAAATAGTAATATTAATGTTTGTTTCACCAAAATAAAGGACGAGCGGGATATCAGAAAACAACACCAGCAACTAAGCAAATAGTCATCGGATCGAAGGAAACCATCGTGGATCGAAGAAAAGCTTCACTACCGAAGTCTCCTAACGTCTTTTATTCCTGAATGTTTGCTTTCCGGGAGAGCACATAAGCTCCCAGGATGTGAGGGCGCTGTAATCGCCAGTTTTACGTTACCTCAATAGGAGTTGACGTTCTTCACGCGAAGCTTCATATTCTTTGAATCCCCGTTTCTTCAAACATCTATACTATTCGGCGTAATTCAGTTGACAATAGTGGTAAAGGTCTGCACGACCCAGGCTTTTTTTTTTTTTTTTTTTTTTGTGAGTTAAGTGAAAAAATGAGGAATCGGGCAAAGGCAGAGCCTTTATTGGAATGTTGAACATTTTCGTCCTGGGTTAAAGAAAAAACTTTTCGTCTCACAAAACGAATACTACTAACTTGTTAAATAATCGGTGACAAAGTTCACTGAATGAAACGAAATACCCGCATCCGCCACCAGATGCATTGTTTAATTACACTTAAAACCTACAAGCAGGATTGTATGAGGATGGTCTGAAACGAGAGGGTATATTTCTTTAAATGTTAAAAACAAATTCCGTTTTCGCTTTGTTGGCTCAACTAAAAACCGTGGCTTATTTCCCCCCCCCCTTTTCCGAGTAAATAGGCTTTTCAGCTTCACGAAACCAAAAACTAAACGTTTCTACAACGGAGATGAGAAAGTTTAAAGTATTTGTTTGCATTGCGTCGCACGTTTATTGTGCATATACGATTTATTCAGAACCATCTGCCGCAGCGACTTCCGTTGGTGAAGTTTTGAACCACAATTTTTCCTGTCCCAAAAGAAAACAATGAACCAAAAAAAAGAAATAAAAAAGAAGATAGAAAGAAACCTCTACATTTATTAGAATTTATCTGTAAATCGCATGTAACTCAGAACGATATATCTCTTATAATAAAATTTTACTTTTTCTCCAAATTTATGAAACGCTTTGTATTCTGATAAACCGCTAGGAACTAGATTGATCATATGTAGAGGATTTTAGGAAGAGAGTGTCTGACCCCAGGTCTTAAACAACCTTCAGAAATAGGAAGCTAGGAGATATGAGCTAGTGTGCACGGAAACGAGGTAGAAAGAGGAAGGAAGACGCCTTTATTTATTACCGGGGGACCAGTACACGGGGTCCGATGGTTTTACGTGCCCATCGATCGCACGGCAGATATTTAGTGGTTCGAGCGTTTGTACCTGCCTGGGATCGAACCTTAGGTCCTTCCGTGGCAGTCACGAACGTTGACCACTAGGTCAGTGTTAGTACCTAAAAGGTATGTTTTCTTCATTTCCTCCATGATAAAAATTTTATTTGCATATTCTAATATTGTTATGGAATTTGGGTCCATATTTACGGTTGCTAAAATTTTCGTTTAAATACCATTTCTTATAAGCTGTACTGTACGAATCCAAGAAGATTTGTTTTTAAATATTTTATAACTTTAAGGTTTCAGCAAATGGAAGATACAACAGCTTTTTTTTTTTTTTTTTTTGGAGTGATCACGAGTGAGGGAGTTTCAGAAGAAAACCAAAATGCTAAAGTAAGTCGACACAAATCATTCCAACAAATGCCATCAAACCGTTTGAGTGATTCTAAGAGAATGAACAATTTATTGATGATGTTTCATTTACTTCATTTGTAACATAAAAAAAAAGAAAATTCTCAATTTTTCTTGCTTTTAGAACTGTAGCACTAGTGCCATCCAGAAATAAAGTACCGTTTAAAAATAAAACAAAAACAATTGATAACTAATTTTTAATGTGCGATGGATTCTACATGTCTTAATCTACTTTTTAACACATTCCTGTGGATGTTAAGGCACCCTAATATATAATTTGCTAGAGTCAGATCAGATCAGATCATACGTAAAGGATTTAAGGAAGAGAGTGTCTGACCCCAGGTCTTAAACAGCCCTTAGAAATAGGAAGCTAGGAGATTTGGGCTAGAGTGCCCGATAGGAATGTGACACGGAAGTGAGGTAGAAAGGGGGAGGAAGACGCCCACATTTATTACCTGGGGCCAGTACCCGGGGTCCGACGGCTTAACGTGCACATCCAACGCACGGCGGGTATTTAATAGTTGAAACGTTCGTAACTGCCCAGGATCGAACCTGAGGTTATCTCCATAGCAGTCACAAACGCTGACCACTAGGACACCCGCGGCCCAATTTTCTAGGGTCCTCCTCCGTGACACTTTTTAAATCGTCATAGCAACAACTGAGAAACAAATGTTTGTGACGTCACGCTTAGCTTTTCGTGTAGGTGACGTCATCACCTACACGCGCACAGATTAAGGAGGAAATCACTTTGTTTTGTTGTCATAGCAACAAAGAACACAGCTGCTGGTGTGACGTCATCTAATCCAAAGCATTCTCACATGACGTCAGAGATGCGTTACGTTACACAGTCAACTCTTTAGCAAGGAGGTTAGAATAATACTTCTGGAGATGCCCTGAGTCTCTTAGCCGTGAAGCCGCAAATTGTAGGCATTTGACGTTGTTTACATTACATACACCTATATAATTTCCACTGTGTGTATTTTGAAATAGTGTGGTTTGGGGTTGCAGAAACCGTGTTAATATAAAACGGGAAGGAATTATACTTCTTATACGAGTGCAGATTTTAATTTTGACGTTTTGTTTGTTTAGAATTCGCACTAAAGTTCGTGTATTTCGGTTTAAAATAAAAATTTAAAGAAGCTTCAAAATAATTAAGGATTTTATAAATTCAGCATTTTCTCACGCATTGGCAGCAAGTTACGAGGCGAAATTGGAAACATTTGAGAAGAAAGAAGGCGATTCGGCCAACACAAAATGCATTGCAATAGCCTTGAAAACCATGAGCTTTCCCACACTTTAACGGCAGTCGTTCGCGGTTATAGGCTTCACGCAAAGTGATACTTCTCCGTTAAGAAGGGCATTTCCACATATCTTATTCTAATCTCCTTGCTTTTTAGGGATGCGAAAACTTTACATCAGAAAATTTGGTTCACTACCTTGACAAAATAGGGACTAAAGGTTTTATACAAAACACATAACAGACAGCCCGTCGTATCAAATTCTCAAATTCCATAATCGACTGATCGAGAAATTTTCAGAAAGCTGTGAGCCAACGTCGCTGTAACATAAATTTTATTTTTCGCCGTCATTATTGACGGCCTTTCACCTAGTTTGTCATATCGTGACACAAGTTTCTGGATTCCTTCCTCATGGAAGTCTGCCGCTGAGTTTTGAGTTACCGCTGAATTTTTTGGCCGCAGATGAGCTCGTGTGTTTCCATTACACGGACTACTGTACTGTTTCGCTTCAGGTGTGACGTGAGAAACCAAAGTCTCATGTCTCCTCACTATATCTCTCTATTCTAAAAAAAAGTAATTGCCGCTGTTTTAGAAATTTCGCGACACTCTTGCTTTCCTAGCTCGCAGCGCAAAACATATTGAACACAAAAATATGAAATTTACATCGTTTGTAGAGAATCGTTTGGAGAACACGCTGAAATAAACCTTTTCTCGATTCTGGCGACACTTCAAGAGCTATTATATTTCAAAGTTAAGGTAAGCAAAAAAGTGCTATCAGGTCGCGTTCCGGACACACTAACAGCAACAGAACCACGAAACTTTGTAGGCATGTAGTGCCATGACCGAATTTTCGCACCTCGTCGCCCTTTTTGTTTGAATTTCGATTTTGTTTACGAGAAATTAAATTTCTAAATTTCACAAAATTCTCTATTTCGCGATGGGATCCATTTAAAACAACGGATATACGGCAAACTATACATCATAACGCATTGCAATTTTTACAGCATAAACTTACAACTATCGTCCTATTTTTACAAAAAAAAAAGAGTTACGAAAAAGTCATTTTCTGATTTTTAAGCTTTTCCAAAAGATGCAAAGGAAAGAAACGAAAGGCTTGTCTGTCTTCACGATAACATCAGAGGAACGTTCTGGTCCCGTGCCCTGCTGCCATGGCGACCCAGATAATTTGTTATGCATATGTTTTGTTGGTAAAGCCATCTCAGTTGTTTAAGGTGGACGTCAAGTAATTTTGCTTCCTATACTTCCAATGGAAAAACTTCTGTACACATTTTCTTCACAATTACTGCGTTCCCACGGATGGCAATTTCAACATCGAATAAAATGGCTTCATTTTATAACTTGGAATACTTAATATTTTCTGAAACATAACCATAATTATGCAATCCAACATTTGTTTGTCTACTGACGTCATCAAAGTGCAGGTCGCGCCATCTTTTTTCTGGACAATTAATGCGTTCCCAAGGATGAAAATTTGAACAACGATTAAAATAACTTCATTTTAAAACTTGGAATACTTAATATTTTCTAAAACATAACCATAATTATGCAATCGATTATTTGTTTGTCTACTGACGTCATCAAAGTACAGGTCGCGTCATCTTTTTTTTGGTTCCAACAACACCAAAGGAAAAGTTATTGATTTTTAATATAATTATGGTTATATTTTCGAAAATATTAAGTATTATAAGTTATAATATGAAGTTATTTTAATTGATGTTTAAATTTTTATCCTTGGGAACGCACTGATTGTGAAGGAAATGTGTACAAAAGTTTTTCCATTGGAAGTATAGGAAGCAAAATTACTTGACGTCCACCTTAACGGTTTAGCATAACGGTTTACGGTTTACGGAAATGCTTTTCGGACCGTTTTGTTTTCCTTAGCGGTAAATTTAGTAAGTGCTGTAAGTTCAAACACACAAAAGTCCGACTTTCCAAAAATTAACAACAGTTTAAAAACTCTGAAACTTCGGAATAACAAGCCTTATTTGTTTAGACATGCAATAAAAATTGAAATTAATATGAATTTTCCAGTTTTTATTTCATGTGATACACCATGAGATCGGGCTGCATGGCCCGAGCGCTACTCTGGAAACGAGCGTAGCGAGCCTAGAGGCGCAGCCCCTAGTATCTTTAAAAATCATCGCCTTACTCCGCGTACCTCCCCCAAAATTACAAAAAGATCCCATGCGCTTCGTTTTATGCTTTTACATCAGCATCTTTGCCATCCATCTTCCACACACTTTGCGTTACTGAAGCTTTTCCGTAATGATTTCCTGCAGCAGTGGTTTCGGAACTTCAGGGAAATATTCTGAAAGATCAGAAACTGCGTCTTTGCCGACGAATCTCACTTGATCTGACATTTATCCCATTCAGAAGCCTTATCCCAGACAGGGCTTTGCAGTCGGCGGGCTGTTCTATTAATTTAAACATTATTAACGCATAGCATAAATCTTTAATATGAGCACAACCTCACAAAATGGCGTCCGGCGTGGCTAATGGATGAGGCAATACAACTGCGCGTGCGCGCCTCTGAAGCGAATAGTTGCACGGGAGTGATGCGTGAACGGTATTTGCTTTCTGGATGGCCCTCGTACATGAGAGTGAACAAAATGTACGCGTCACTTTTTTAATAATTACTATACTTTCACATAATTTTTTAGGACGTCTGAATCACATTTTATTTCTGACCTAAGTTTTGCTTCTCAGATATACGGACACATAATTAATTTTATCAAATTTCGGTAGGTCAAAAGCAAAATCGTTTTTAAATATGTTCAGAAAATTGATAGAAAACTTGCGTGATGTATTTTTCGTATCAAGTGCTCTGTTTTTCTTATTTATGAAATAGTAGAATAATTTTCGGCGGGATAAAAAGTTTCATGTGAACAAAGTTTCTACCATATATTCAAGTGCAGTAGTGATTCCAGGAAGTATCTACCACATAGGTTCAAACCAGGAAGTATCTACCACATAGGTTCAAACCAGGAAGTATCTACCAAATAGATTCAAGCCCGGAAGTGTCTGCCACATAGATAAGTCCATCAGTAGTGATTCAAGCCAGGAAGTATCTACCACATAGATAAGTCCAGTAGTGATTCAAGTCAGGAAGTATCTACCACATAGATAAGTCAATCAGTAGTGATTCAAGCCAAGAAGTTTCTTCTACATAGATAAGTCCAGTAGTGGTTCAAGCCATGACGTATCTGCCACATAGATAAGTCTAGTAATGATTCAAGCCAGGAAGTATCCACCACATAGATAAGTCCAGTATTGGTTCAAGCCATGAAGTATCTACCACATAGATAAGTCTAGTAATGAATCAAGCTAGGAAGTTTCTAATACACAAATAAGTTCAGTAGTGTTTTAAGTCAGGACGTTTTTTCTTGCAGTGGTACTCCTGTAGATCAATATGCCATTCATTGCTCTAAAGACTGAGGTTTTAGCGAATAGTGCAAGCGCTTTATGTTCTATCATTCGAGGCTGTTACTATAGTTAACTGTTCCAGAATTAGAATGTTTAGCGTACGTTGCAAAATAATTGAGATTAGTTTTCTTTCTAAAGTGTTGCAACGTTCTCGGAGAACAAACGAAAAGCAGAAACACAAAAACACCTTGAGTAGAATTCAACAGGTTAAAGATCAGCAACGTTTCTTCGCTGTTTTCGAACGAAGCAACGATTCCAACGATCCATGTGATACCCATAATCACTCCCAGCCTCACGTACAGGAGGAAATTCCTCTTTGCAGGAACCTGGTTACAATTAGCGTCTCCCGTAGAGCTAGTTAAAACTAAGTAGGTGCTATGACAGAATAATATGGCATTCACGACAAAAAGAGTGAAACCGGGTGCAGAAAAAAATATTTTCTTGGCTTCCATTTCGTTGAACATGCAGAAACTATCTCTTCCGAAAGCGGGGCGTATGTGGGAGGGCGTGTCTGGGTGGCTATCAGCAATAACTGCAGCCAGGATGAAGATCATTGGCACACCCCAAGAATAAAGCGAATACGCCGTGAATCTCTTGGTCTTGTTGTCCACAGAGCACGTCATAAGCTTTCTGGTGGAGATCCAAAGAGTCCTCCATACGTCAAAAGAAATGCAGTTCATCCAGAAAAAGGAAGCAAGAAAACAATATTGGCCAAACACTGCGCAAACAACACAAAACGTTCCTAAAACTTGGGGAATCTGTCCAACAAGAAAGAACAAGTATCCTAATAGCAAGCTGACACTTAATGACGTTAGGTTATACCCAGGCAAATTTCGCAGCTCTTTGACTAAGCTGTAAACTATAAGATAACCAATCAGGGCAATGACTGAGAACCCGCATCCTATGTTTCCAGCGTATACGAGTGTAATGGAATCCGGTATCTTTCGAGTTAAGTTATTATAATCCGTGAAAGATTTCTCTACGGTCGCATTGTAACCTTCTCCATGATCATTAAAGCACGTGTGCAAAATGTTTCCAAAGAACTTCATTCTTCCTGTATAAACACCCTCTCCAATCAAAACTGATCCATTCTCTAGTATCTTGTACTCTTCGGGAGTATACGTCCATGTTTTGCAATTCAGTGTGCTAGTAATCGCAGTACCTTTCATTGCAGAGTCATCCGCGCACAGAAATGCACTCCCGTTCATTAACTCATACAAAGAAGGGTCGTATACTTTTTTGTAAAATACGACATACAACGATCCGTTCTTGAGAACCAAAAATCCACCAGCATTTACTTTAACAGGGTAACACGGTAACTTGGAGTTTGTATCAGTTGTACTGTTAGGTGATTGAGATGAATGCGAAGCGAGTAATGAATCTTCGTTTAACTTGTGCGAAAGCTTGATCTCGTTCACTTTGCTTGCTGTTGATAATGCTCCTAGGAATATCACTAAACATGAGAGCTGGCCCATGTTCCTTATTGGATATGACACAGGAATCATTTCTTGTTAGATGAAGTACGTGCAGACGTTGTTGTGGGTTGTTCTCCCTTGTCAGCTCTGCAAGTACAAAAATACCGATATAAGCAAGAGCTGTATTGATCGACATTACTAATATTTCATTGCTACAACACACTAAAGGGGCTTTCACTAAAGCAGAACAAATCTCAGAGATGCTAATTTACTTCCTTAACTACGTAGGACTATTCCACAAATATTTTACATCTGAAAATATTAGAACTGGTTCATAATACTGTTCAGCGCTACACGTAATGGAAAATAACTATTTTATTGGACTAGTAATCATATATGGACCTCTTACATCTCATTTCACTGTCGTCGACGTATTTCGTGTTTTCTCATTATGTACTGGATTGAGTGGTACATATTTGGTATCGCATAAAATGTTTTCGTAGTTAGTAGTAACGCATGGAAACCGGATTTTCTCAGTCATGATTTTAGACGAATAGATATAGCTGAACAGATGCTGTAAACAGAAACGTGATCTATGCGCTCTAGTATCAAACATGTGCATTAAGAAAAACCTGAAATTATGTGCAAAACATTTCCCATAAGATATACACTTAAGTGCCAGAAAAACTGGTACAGACGAGTTTATGCACATTACATAGCAACGTTACCTATGCGCGTACTCGGTTGCATCCGCCAGTGCGTATATAGAGCGATAGACATTCTTGCCAGCTGTCAAAGCTGTTTTCGGCATGAGAATGACAAGTAATAACGATTTAAGTGATTTTCAAAGCGGTGTCATAGTTGGCGCTCGTGAGATGGACCATAGTATTTTGGAGGTAGAAACGAAGTTCGAATTTTCACGGACGACCATTGCAAGGGTGTACAGTGACTACAAGAATTCCGGCAAAACCTCCAACCTACGATACTAGTGTGGCCGTAAAACGACATTGGGTGAACGTGACCATCGTCGGCTGTCAAGAATCGTTTCACGCAATAGGCGTGCAACACTCTCTCAGGTGTAATCGGAATTCAATGCTGGAGCCTCAACAAGCATCAGCGTCCGGAATGGGCAACGTACCCTGCACGATATGTGCTTTGGGAGCCGACGCCCAACTCGAGTCCCTTTGATGGGTGCACGACACAGAGCTATGCGCCTCGCTTGGGCACGGCAACACCGCCACTGGACACTTGATGACTGGAAACAAGTAGCCTGGTCTGACGAGTGGCGTTTCCACCTGTATCGGGCAGATGGAAGGAATCGAGTGTGGTGCAAACCTCATGAAGCCATGGATCCCGCCTGTCAACAGGGAACTGTACCGGCTGGTGGGTGGTCCGTAATGGTATGGGGTGTATTTAGCAGGACTTCACTGGGATCCCTGGTACGTCTAAAAACGTCTGTGACCGGGCAACGCTATGTGCGCATCCTTTCTGACGAGGTAAACCCGTTCATGTCCTGCATTCCTGCTGATCGGTTGGGCCTTTTCCAACAGGACAATGCACAAGTGTCGGGACGCCATATTATGGTTAGAGGAGCATTCATCTGAGTTTGTGGTGTTGCCATTCCCACCCAAGTCCCCAGATCTGAACGTGATAGAACACATTTGGGATAGCATGCAACGCGGTATCGAACACAGGAATCAGAGACCTCGAAATACACCCGAATTGTGGAACGCTCTGCAGGAAGTATGGTGTGCATTGCCTATAGCATATTTCCAGAAGCAAGTGGAGTCCGTGCCCCGTCGTATTTCGGCAGTCCTGCGCTCCTGTGGGGGATCTGCCAAGTATTAGACTGGTGTACCAGTTTGTCTGGCACTTCAGTGTACTGTCCGACAGAGAAAGAATTTTGCTGATATCTTGAATAATAAGATGTACATCTAAGTTCCTGTACTAAAAATTGTGTATTATTTTCAGCAGAAAATATACGCAAACGGATTTTCATGGTGAGCGGTATCTGACTGCAAAGCTTTTTTTAATAGAGTTTTCAGAAGCGCAGATATTGGAGCAAACACACCGGAAACAGAAATCACCCGAGTGGCAAAGCAGTTCTTCAACAAAATCGGAAGCTGCACTGTTACAACTTTTGTTGTAGGTTGCAACAAAAAGTGTTGCTACCGCAGCTGCATCCCTTTCTGTAGAAATATGCACCAGTGTATGGTGCAGACAAAACCTTACAACACCTTACACCATAATGTGGTGCAACCTTGTGTCATAGCGTAGTGCAAAGTAGTATCATTTTTTTTTTTTGGTTTTGTTTGCACCATTTAATGGTAAATCTTTTCTCAGAAAGTGGTGCAGCTGGTGTAACACCACTTTTTGG
This sequence comes from Macrothele yani, assembly GCA_039090855.1. Lineage (NCBI taxonomy): Eukaryota > Metazoa > Arthropoda > Arachnida > Araneae > Macrothelidae > Macrothele > Macrothele yani. The sequence continues at coordinate 132,123,883 of CM077010.1, read as the reverse complement.
TGCAACCGAACACAAAATTTTTAACAGTGTACGTGTAGAAAGTTTTCCAGTAGGAACTCTATTCGACGGGGGAAAAAATTCAAATCGGACTTTTAGATACAGAGATATCGGAGAAATTGCAATTTATCTTTACACCACCTTGCGCAAAAACTGTGCATTTATCTTTACAACAACTTGCGCAAAAATGTGAAAAAGAAAGGCTACCCAAAATTGTCTTCGTAATAAATGTTATCGAAGGAAAGAAAGAATTCCTTCAATCGGATATTTAAAAGCCAAGATAAGTAGTAAAATGTATTTTGAATTCCATAGCCCCTGCATCTACGCACTCTAGCAGCAAAGTTATTCATCTGAGAAAGACCGAAAGGCAGGGATAGTCTTTCTCGCATTTTGGGATTTCCAAATCGGACTAAATATTGCGCATGTATGGTGTTCATATACAGACGCACAAAGCGATACTAAACACATATATTATTTTTTTTTTTTACGAAAGACGTGCTAAGAAAACTACGCACGGAAATTTGAGGTACATTAGAGCCACGAACTTACAGATACTTCATCTCTGCTTTAATTTTATACCTGTGATCACATACTATTAATATATAACAGCATATCTTGGACACAAGCCTTATTGTTTTATAATAAATGGCCAAAATGTACCATACTGTGTCACCCTTATACGCAGAAAAGACACAAACCGCGTTATAAACAGTTGCTAGTCTAGGAGGAATTAGATCATTTTATTTACTTAAAGTAATAATGGAAAAAATCGTAAAATTTTAAGCACTGCTGGTTCGGCGTGAGTTTTTCCGAGCAAAGGCAGTTTACTATGAAAATGTACCCAATATTTCCTTGTGGATTCCCAGCACCGACATGCAATAAGATACTTTCCACATACCTTCTGAAAATGTATCCATTCGTTCATTAAGTGAGCTTCTATGTCACAAAGTGCAGACAAAATGAGTGTAAGCTGAACTGAATATCATGTCCCATCTCGTCCTGAATTATGATATGGGGACTAGGAAGACTTGCGATAATTCTTCTCGTGTTTCTAGAACCAATCAGTGAAGGGAAGTATTCTGTTCTGCAGTGATGACAGCTTCACTAAGATTGAAATGGCTGACATTGGAAGCACTCGGCCGTCAAGTAGACAAATGGACTTCTAGAAAGTGAAGATTTTCGATTGAATTACGAACCTAAAGATTTTCGATTTAATTACGATCTGGAGACTAGGAAAACATGGGAAAATTCGTCGCGTGTTTCTGGAACCAATCAGTGAGCAGGAGTATTGCCTTCTGGAGTCGTGACAGCTTCACAAAGATTCGGATGGCTCACATTAGAAGCACTCGGCCGTCAAGTAGACAAATATACTTCCAAGTAGTGAAGATTTTCAATTGAATTACGATTTGGGGACTAGGAAGATTTGGGAAAATCCGTCTCGTATTTCTGCAACCAATTGGTGAAAGGAAGTATTGCCTTCTGGAATCATGAGAAATTGAAATGGTTTACATCGGTAGCACTGGGCCGTCAAGTAGACAAATATACTTCCAAGTAGTGAAGATTTTCAATTGAATTATGATTTGGGGACTAGGAAGTTTGGGAAAATCTGTCTCGTATTTCTGGAACCAATTGGTGAACGGAAGTATTGTTTCCTGGAGTCAAGAGCCCTTCACTAAAAATGAAATGGTTTACATCGGTATCACTCGGCCGTCAAGTAGACAACTGTACTTTTAAGAAGTGAGCTATCGTACACCTGTATTAAAAGACCCGTTTACTACATACAATTTTACCCAGAAAAACACAATGACTTTCAAGTATTGGAAAGTGGAAACAGTATTCCGTAGGTACAAAGCTCCTTTTGGTTGGTGTCACACTCAGCTTCGTCCATCGATGCTAAGCAACACATAACGCCATTTGCTGGTCTACTTTTCTGTTGCTTTGTTTAACTACACTGCTGGCCAACCAAAATGCAACACCAAGAAGGAAGCATCCGATTGGCCTGAAATTCGCAGCATGCGTCGCTCGCGAGAGGACATGCAAACGATTAGCATTGCAGGGCATATGCAAATTATGTGCGCCCGGCACGCCAACGAGAAGCACTATGAGAAGGGTGCACAGAAGGCGGGGTATAAGTAGTGGTAGTGTGTTGTACTGCCGGACCTGTGCGTGGGAAGCTTTTTGATGCCTCATCGCACAATACGGCAGTCATTCCAGCACGTTTCGGAGTTCGACAGAGGACGAATAATGGCTTAACGCGACAGCGGTTTATCGTACCGAGACATCGGCGCCCGTGTGAGACGACATCCAGCCACAGTGAGGCGAGTATGGATTCGGTGGGTGCAGGAGGGACGGACGGACTGGCGTGAGCGATTACCGCAGCCGCGGCGCACCACCGTACGAGAGGACCGGCATGTTGTTCCGCGGGCATTGACGGCTCGCACCGCCGCATCACGAACGTTAGCGCAGGAATTAGGGAGTGTGGCGCAACAACATGTGTCAGTACGTACTGTTCGACGTCGTCTGCAGGAGCGGGGACATGTCGCACGGCGCCCATTGCACCGATTACCATTGACGTTACGCCACCGGCGAGTGCGGCGGCAGTGGGCTGTTGAACGCCGCACCTGGATTTCGGAATGGCACGACGTTGTCTTGTACGACGAATTCCGCTTCTGCCTGCAACACCACGATGGTCGGATCCGCGTGTGGCGGCACCGCGGCGAGAGACTGTATGACGCCTGCATTATGCATTGCCATACCGGTCCGTCTTCTGGCGTTATGGTTTGGGGCGCAATTGGATATGACACCTGCACCCCTCTGGTACGCATCGCCGGTACACTGAACAGCCACCGCTACATCTCCGACGTTTTGGAGCCTGTAGTTCTCCAGTACCTGCCGGACCCGCCAGCGGCCACGTTTCAACAGGACAATGCGTGCCCGCACGTGGCACGCATCGTGCAACAATTCTTCACGGCCCATCAGGTGTCACTGCTGCCATTGCCAGCCTGTTCTCCCGATATATCGCCCATCTAACACGTCTGGTTTCTGATCGGCAACCGAATGGCCCGGCAAGCACCATCTGCGGCTACGCCTGATGAACGGTGGCAATGTGTGGAAGCAGCCTGGACCGACATACCTCAAGCCCACATCCAAAGCCTCTTTCGTTCGTTGCCGCGGCGTGTAGCGGACGTTATTGCCAGCAATGGGGGCCACACGAACTATTCATGTCTGCGTGTTTCGCAAGTCGCACGGGCCTGTAAGCTCAATCGTTTCATCTTTGTATCTGTTGTTATGTGTCCAGTGAATCTGGCATTGCTATCTCGTGTCCTTCTTGGTGTTGCATTTTGGGTGGCCAGCAGTGTAATTCTTTCATTATTCTATAGGTTGTGGTATATTGCGAGTGGAGTGTTAAGGCTTCTGTGTCATTTCACTATTTCAGTTTCTTGCACATGATGGTGAGGTGGCGTTAAAGCACCCAGAACTTATATCAATCAGCAGAAAAAATGTGACGCTCAAATTTTCTGAATTGTGTATTAAGCTGCTGCAATGGCTGTCTGACCTAAACTGCTTTCAAGTACAATTTTCCAGCTCTTCTAATGTTTTCTCAGTTCGTTGTCGTGTAAAATACAGCAGGAGAATTATCCGCTTAATTTCCATTGAGTTGCGCAACCTCGTTTCGTGAGCCAAACAAAAATCTACTTCAGAGATGACTTTTCATTCAAAATCAATCAGGCCCTCCTTTTTTCCGTATTGCATCTTATACTACCAATTATATAGAACGGCCCAGTAAAGTGAGAGCATGTCTTCGATGCTAGAATTCCATATGCGTGGTGACGGCGTCGATATTCTTGCTCGACAGAGTACGTAGTTAGGGGTTACAATGAACAATTGGTATATTTACTCTCTTTGTTTGTGCATTAAACACTTTTTCGTTCACTGATCGAAGAGAAAAACTATCAGGTACTTGCAGGTGAAATGACGCAATATTGATGGTCTTCAAATACGAAAAATGCGGTGTAAAAATTATTTTATTAATAAATGAAATCCTCGCCAGCAGCAGCATAGTTTTGCCTTAAAGATACAAGCTGTTGTATGCGGTCATGAAGAAATGTCAATCTTCGGGGTGCGACAAATATGGTTTCAAGAAATGCGTGATTGAGGAAAATTTAACCTTTTTAGAAAGCTGTTTAGCCAGGTGCTTGAAGAAGCGATATTCGGTAGAGGACATATCAGGTGAATAAGGCAGATAAGGTAGGATTTCGTACTTCAGCTGGTGCAACTTCGGGATCGTCCGAAGTGCAAAGTGGGGTCTCGAGTTATCATGGGCCCAAGGCGATTTACTAAAGTCTGCTGTGTAGCGGACAGCTTTTCAAGCATAATGTCATAATGGATACGGTCGTAAGTAGGAGGAGTGAATCACACCAGATGCGGAACGCCACACATTGGTCATCATCTTCCGGGGACGAAGTACCAGCTTCAGGGTGTGTTTCGAGACTCCATCTGGTTGGAATCATTGCACCTAATGTCGGCGATTCTTATTCAGCGTCCGTTTCTCAACGCACGTAATGTGACGCCTACAAATGCCGTTTCTTTTAATATCATGGGCCCAAGGCGATTTACTAAAGTCTGCTCTGTGGCGGACAGCTTTTCAAGCATGATGTCAAGTTTTTGACAATACCTGTCCGCCGTGATGGTTTGATACGGTTGTAAGTAGGAGGAGAGAATCATACCAGCTGCGGAACGCCAAACATTGGTCACCGTCTTTCTGGGATGAAGTACCAGCTTCAGGGTGTCTTTCGAGACTTCACCGGGTTGGAATCATTGCGCCTAATGTCGGCGATTCTTATTCAGCGTCCGTTTCTCAACGCACGTAATGTGACGCCTAAAATGCCGTTTCTTTTAATATCATGGGCCCAAGGCGATTTACTAAAGTCTGCTCTGTGGCGGACAGCTTTTCAAGCATGATGTCAAGTTTTTGACAATACCTGTCCGCTGTGGTGGTTTGATACGGTGGTAAGTAGGAGGAGTGAATCACACCAGCTGCGGAACGCCAAACATTGGTCATCGTCTTTCGGGGATGAAGTACCAGCTTCAGGGTGTGTTTCGAGACTTCACCGGGTTGGAATCATTGCGCCTAATGTTGGCGATTCTTATTCAGCGTCCGTTTCTCAACGCACGTAATGTGACGCCTAAAAATGCCGTTTCTTTTGATTGCGGATAAACATAGAAGAGCAAACATCCGATCGTTGTGTTTTGTGCTGCTTCGTCAGTTCACCTGGAACCGATTTATCCATTTCCTTCATTTTGTCTATGACCGATAAATGTCGGGATGCGGTCGCAGAGCTTGTACCATAGTTAGAAACGGGTCAAAACTTTTAGACCTGGACACGACCCAGACCCGGATGTCACATAACTGGACCCGTCCCGAACAATTCTGCTTTAAACTATAATATACAGTATATATAGGGTGTTCAAAAAGTCTCTCCACAGTGGATGTATTAGGTTATATGGAAATCAAACAAATATATTATAGGTACTTATAATTTACTCAGTTACTTACAGTAAGTAAAAATCCTCTAAATACGTGGCGCCAGTTGAATAAATAAATCCATCGCTCTTTCCACGTTAAGAAACGCACAGCAACCGAAAAATTGTTATTCGGCCGCCGTCGGGGAATTGAATCCCGAATCTCTCGATATCTAGCCGAGCGTGTTAGCCCTACACCACAGCGGTCAACAATTCACTGCGCGATGTGTGTTTTTCTTTTTCATTCAGCATCTGACATCATAAATCCGTAAGATGGGCTCATCTACTGAGACGTCTCCATCTGGTGGGTATTAACGGCACTGGCTATATATTAATTGTAGCAATTAAATCCAAGGGCGAGATCCAAAGTGAAAATCTCCTAAATACGTGGCACCAGTTGAATAAATAAATGCATCGCTCTTTCCACGTTAAGCAACACACAGCAACCGAAAAATTGATATTCGGCCGCCAAAACAAAAACACACATAGCGCCGTGAATTGTTGGCCGCTGTGGTGTAAGGCTGACGCGCTCGGCTAGATATTGAGAGATTCGGGATTCAATTCCCCGACGGCGGCCGAATAACAATTTTTCGGTTGCTGTGCGTTGCTTAATATGGAAAGAGCGATGGATTTATTTATTTTACTGTGAATATTTAAATTATCGTCCTTCATTTGTAAAACATTACTTAACTGTTTTACACATGTTTTCAAACACATCTGAGAGTCAAAACGTCTCTCAGCAGTAATGTTAAGGCTGTTCCACCAAATCTTGATGGCGCTACCATCAATTTTTTTGAATTATGCAGCTTGTATGTTCAATTTCAGTTTTTGCTGTTTTGTTAATAACATATCGAGCTCCAGAATATGTTTCACAGCAACACCAATTTTCACAAGTTGATGATGAGTTCAAAGTTTCCAAAAATGTGGATGTTGTTTCCATCATTGCCCCTCAGAAGGAAGGGACACTTTTCTTTCTGAGGACACTCTCCTTTTATATTGCATGACAAATCATTTTTCAGTCCGTGGGAACCAGTAGCGAGCACAAAACTCCACACTGAGCATTTTCTTTGGATTTTTTTATTTGTTTGTTTTGCTTTTCAAAAATCAAACGGAAATAAAACCGGGTCGAAATCGTGTCAGGAACACCTTGACCCGACCCATTTGACCCGCTAGAAATTGCTGACCTGTTGTCCGGGGAGCCGTTTCCATCTCTGATGCGTACTCCAAGTTTTTCGCAAGGTTCTCGTACTGTTTGAAGTGGATTGAATTCAATCAAGACCACCAGCTGGACATCATCGATAGCACCTTCTGATCTACAGCGTGGTTCGCTTTCGAAGATTATATCGATAGACCGAAATTCTGCAAACCAACATTGCGTCTTGCGTTAACAGCTCCTTTTGAAATGCTGTATTGGTGTTTCAAGCTTCCTCTGACGCACGGTGTCCATGTTTAAAATGAAATAAGAACGAGAATTTGGATCATATCCATCCTTCTCTTCACTGTAGAATGATCCACTTGTAACTGATTCCACTGACAAAATGACCAGTGCTTTATAAGCAGCAGCCTTCAAGCTTTAAATTTACTCAGCACAAGTCGTATCGCGCGACCTTTTAATTTCTAAGTTACCTACCGACTGCATCAGCTTTCAAAACCTGACATTCTGTCTGCGCAATCACCTGAAAATGAGGGACATTGTTAAAAAAACGTGTATCCTTCTTCTCCATTGGTTTCCCTACAAGCTCTTGGATTTCATAATTGCGTCTTGTTTCTAATTTTTTATTGGTCAAATCCAGTTTATTGGTCATTTTCGTTGGGTTTACAGACTGCACATTTACTTACGTTCACTTTAATCATATGCCAGGAACAGGCCATTTAGACAACATTGTGCACTTCAAGAAAAATGTATTATAACCATTTATTATAACCAGAATAAAACTGCCTATTTGGTGACCGAGTGGTCTAAGGAACCAGGGGCGCGCCAAGGACATTTGACTCCCTGGTGCAAGTCCAGATTTGCCGCCCCTTGTAAGAGAATATTTTTCAATTTTTATTCATTTTTGCATTAAATAAATATCTTTAGCAACAACATTTTCTATTTCCTGTAAGGTAAGAGTTTTCATAATATGGCCACTTTATTATGACCACACCCTCGGTACTTCGTTGGGTCACCTTTTGTCTTTAATACTGCGTCGATTCTTCGTGGCATGGACTCCACGAGATGTTGATAGGTGGTTTGTTGAATTTGAGAACATGCTTGATGAATAGCACTTTCCAGGAGTGTGAGATTGCAGGGTTGTGAATCAAGCTGTCTGATGACTCGTTCAACTTCATCCCACAAATTCTCAAGGGGGTTGAGATCTGGAGATTGTGGGGCCTCCTAAGCAAAGTAAACTCACCGGCATGTTCCTGAAACCAATCCTGTACAATACGAGCACTATGGCAGGACGCATTATCTTGTTGAAAGTAGCCATCGCCATTGGGATAACCCATCCACATGACAGGAAACACTTGGTCCGCAACGATGTTTAGATATGATGTGCTAGTCAGACGTTGATCAACACGAATTAAAGGGCCCAAAGCATGCCAGGAAAACATTCCCCAAACCATAACGTTGCCTCCACCAGCTTGAAGGGTTGTAACAATGCATTTGGGGTCCATGCTTTCATGCTGTTTCCGCCAAATTCTCACTCAGCCATCGGCATGGTGCAACTGAAAACGTGATTCATCGGATTACATAATTTGTTTCCAATTATCGACTGTCCAATCCTTGTGCTCCTATGCGAACTGGAGACATTTTCTCTTGTTAACTGCAGACAGCAAAGGTGTTCGAACAGGCCTTCGGCTGCCGTATCCCATCCGATGCAGTGTGCGGCGAACAGAGCGTGCAGATATCATTTGAGGGGATCCTTGATTAAAATGGTCTGTAATTTGCTGCACTGTTGCCCTTCTGTTGTCTGTTACCAGTCTGGACAATCTCCGTTCCACCCGAGCAGTCACTAGTCGATGACGACCACACGTTGGACGTAGAGACCCAGTTTTTTGTTTGGCTGACAGTCCAGTCTTTCAACACTTTAACAACAGCTGCTCTGGAACATTTCACGAATGCGGCGGTTTCGGTAATACTCGCTGCATGGCTCCGAGCTCCTACAATCATCCCACGTTGAAAGTCCGTCAAATGGCATTTTTTACCCATCTCTTAACCCAAAAATATTTACTACTAATGTCGCAAGCACTAAGCTTGCGCTTTTTATACTAGCCTCGCCCTCTGGCGGCAACAGCGTGCAGCCATAGCTCATTTGCTTAAAACTGTCAGGTGGTCGTAATAAAGTGGCCACTCAGTGTATATATATATAGGATTATATAACACTGAACATGACGGGCGCTTGTTTAACTATTCTAACCAACTAACCAAGAAATCCCTCATATGGGTACATATACTCGTACAAATAAGTTGTTTAAAGCTAAAATATTTTTTATTTATAAAAATAATTTGTATAAAACTAAAAACAGAATTCAAAATAGCTGGTTTAATGTTAATTTTTCCCCTATAAACCTCGATACCATTATTGCATCAACTTCTTACCTTCTTTCAGAGCACGGTTTTACGGTCAACTGTGGAAACGTTTTGTTTAAAATTTGCCACAGGTAAGGTAATTAAGAAAAGAAAGCTTATATTTCTTGAATAATGCTGAACTTTTTTAGAGAAATTTTTTTCGTCGTTTTTAACTACCAGATTTATAGCATGAGCCACTCAAAGTATATAAAATGCATCAGGGTTTTAGATCGAAAATTTATGGTTTTTGAAGTCCACTGTGTTTTTCCTTCATATTTGCCCCATCGTCATAGCGCTGGCCACGCATATTATGATACTGAAATCTTCAAGATTTAAGGAAAGCTTAGGAAAATATTGTTAGTCCTTTGCCCGCAGTATCCGCTACTGAACAAAACAATAATTTGATTTCAAGTGGCTTTCTATTGAATTATATAATGAATATTTTACTAGAAAAATAAACGTGCCATGTAGCATTACAATTTCTCACAATAAAAGGTTTTCTTAACTTTTTCCACGTCACTAACATTAATTTGTCAACTGTAAAATTTGATTGAGGCGTCCTGCCGACCCCGGAAGCTGGCGCTCGGTGCTTCGCACCCATTGAATCCCTGCTTGGCGCGTTTCTGTAAAGAACAGATTTTCAGCTAGTCGTATCAAAACGTGATTTTCAGCCACTTAGATAAACGTTCTAACAATATTTTAGCTGAAAATGTCGCAGAGTGAGCTTACTGGTTTACTTCGGAATTAAAAATCAGCAGTACCTACAGTTCTACAGTATTAACATTTTCAGCTAAATTATTGTTAAAAATTTAATCTAAGTGGCTCAAATCCTTCTAAACTTTCCCGACTATCACATGATTAGACTCAAGTGCTGATTTCGTCTCGAAAATTAATAAAATTATTGAAAAAAAAATGCGACATGATTGCAATTAGTAAGCGATATGTACAGGTGGCGCCATCTAGGTATTAGCAGATCTCAACACCACCCAAGGAAAAATGACTGCTGCCACGGTGGCGCAGTGGTCTAAGCGATGGCTTATGAACATTCGCCCGAGATGGATCCGGGTTCGAATCCCGATTAGGCATGGATGTTGTGTTTGTCTTACGGCACTGGCTTTTTCACTTCCCTGGAACCAGTGGCCCTAAATTAGGGACGGGCGACTGCTTTATAGCCTACTGAGTTGCTCAGGGTGGTCGTTAAACCTTCAATAGAAAAAAATGACTGATTTTTAAGTTTAACAATTATGGTTGGAAAATATTAGGAATACTAGGCAATAATAATAATTTATATTATTCGATATTCAAATTTTTCATCTTTGGGAATACATTAATTGCGAAGAAAATGTCTACAGAAGCTTTTTCCATTAGAAACATAGGGCAGAAATTTTAAATAGATCCATTTTAAACTGTTGATTACAAGTCAGACCAAAATGCAGAAAGGTATTGCTCCGAAGAGGCATTGTTTTGTTTTTATCTTAAAGAATTTACTTTGAAATAAATTAATTTTCTTATTGTACTGTGAAATTAGTTTTTTTAAGAGTCTTCTTACCAGTGACGTAGTCCTGATGACGAACTAGGCTTTAGTTCGAAAATTTGACCACCAACGTTTTTGAATAATAACCTCTATAAGCCCCGTAAGAAAGTTAATTTCACAGTACAATATGAATAGAGGTGCCATAAATTAATTTACAACTAGGATTAATTTTCTTTCTTTCTTTCTTTCTTTCTTTTTCGGAGGTTTAACGACCACTGTGTGTAACTCAGTGAGCTATAAGCAGTCGCCCGTCCCTAATTTCAGGTCACTGGTTCCAAGGAGCGGGGAGAACTAGTGCTTCAAGATAATGACAACATTCATGTACCTCACCGGGATTCGAGCCCGGACCCATCTCGGACGAATGATCAGAAGCTGGCTCTTAGACCACTGCGCCACCAGATCGTCAGCTTTGTTTATTCCATTCTCAAATTTAAAAGCACTTTTCTTTTTATTATCTTAACTTGGTAGTTTTGAGATTTGTATTACTTAAAGGAATGAAATAACTTAATAATTCTGCACATGTGCTTTAGTTGTACACTGTAAAGTAAGTTTCCACACAGTTTACTTGCAGGAATGAAATAACTTAATAATTCTGCAGATGTGCTTTACTTGTATACAGTGCAAAGTCAGTTTCCACACGGTTTCCTTCGTGTCATCAACTACTAAGAAAAATACCTAATAATGAATTTTTCTGCTTTTTATACGTATTAAAATGTTTTCGTTTAATTTTCTTTATTTCAAGGAAGTATCTTATTCAGCGGCAAAGGACGATTATGGTCAAGACCATCTCGATTCTATTGTAGAAGAAGGAGGTCATGGCATTAGAGAGATAATGGATGAGTTCTCTCTTTTCAGGACGTCACGCGAAAGCCAAGGCTTTTGATTGGATTCAAACGCTGTCGTGTGCAACGTCAAATACGACACAGACGTACCAGGTCATGTGATCTGAACGTGACGTCACAAAAGGGAGAACACATCTTTCTATTGTCACGACCTCCACCCTTTAGGACGGCCTTGTTTTAGAGCAATCAGTCACGTCTTTTGACTAACCTATGCTGTGTAGCGTATGATAAGCCAAGAATCTGCGCAGCAGTTTCAACTACATATTTTGCTTAGGTGTCAATAGTTCATCTGCGTTATGACGTCACGGAATATGACGCAAGGATCATATTCCGGGAATTGTACAATTTCAACCAACGTTTCACGTAACTAGCAAGTCTTCCGTTGCTCAGAAGAAAACAGATTTTTGAACATGCTTAGTGCATCATCCTGATTACCTTGAGCGAAACAAGAACATCTTCCAGGCCAAATCAGAAATGGATTTCTTGGCTTCATTTTCTTCTCTTTAATAATGAGAGTGTCTGAAGTGCCCGCAGATACGTAAAACCTTGATGTAACAACTAAATTTTAACTTTTTATTGTACTCTTAGCAAATCACTTTGCGAAAGACGTCATAGATAGCTTTGTAAGGTGGGAAGATCCTGCCTTCAGAAATCCTGTGTAAAGCTTTCCGTGCCGCCCCGGTGGCGCAGTGGTCTAAGGCGTTGGCCTCTGATCATTTGTCCGAAGGGGTCCGGGTTCGAATCCCGGTGAGGCATGGATGTTGTGTTTGTCTTACGGCACTGGCTCTCTCCCTTCCCTGGAACCAGTGACCCTAAATTAGGGACGGGCGACTGCTTATAGCCCATTGAGTTGCTCACGGTGGTCGTTAAACCTCAAAAAAAAAAAAAAAAAAAGCTTTCCGTATACCAATTCTTCTCCAATGTGAATAAAAAATATTTCATATGTATTTTGCATCATTTCTTTGACATGCCTAACTGGAATAATTTTTGTTCTTTTTTTGTGTTGATTTTCGTCGATTGTAAATCAGCTGAAGCACATCGGAAGGCCATGCATTCAGCAAGACAGTTATTGAATCCCTTCTCATGTAATTTGTCCATTGCAGCCACAGCAGCTCCTTGGGGAAAGTTTAGATTCAAAAGATAAATTGCGGAACGGTAGTTAACTCATTTTACCATCGTACTACGAATTGGCAGTTGGCATATACACTTCGATCGAAGTCACACAAGACTTTTTCGCCTCAACTTCATTATTAGTTTCATTATTATAATGTAAATTTTCGAACGGAGCGATGCCTATATGCATTGCCGTACCACTAAAACACAAGTTATCATTCACTGTGCGTTATATTCTTCAACCATATATAGTGACTACTTTTACTACCCGGCTTTGCCCGGGATTTAGGTTTATTAATTTCATATTCCCTTATATGTCACTGAAAAAATCGGGAAAAAAATTGATCCTTGCAAGAAAGAAAAAAGCTGATTTCACAAATTCGGTCATCACAAATTATTTATTCATAGTGTGACTATTTCAGCCCTTGGCCGTACACAACATTATTGGTTTCTCCTTCATCAGCGACAATATATAATTTTGTTGGATCCTTTGCTCTTGACATTCCAACATACAGCTGACTATGTGAGAAGCATCAAATGCATCACGTGCTTTCAGTTTCAGACACGTCTTTGAGGGGAGAATCTCTGGGATAAAAAAGTTAAAAACGTATCTTTGCGAATATTTTATGAAACTGTCTGAAATTTTAATGAACACCGTAAATCGTTAATAGGAACACGACCTCCAAATTTCGTCTGAATCAAACATTTTAAATTAGCCGTCAAAATTTTATTTACCGTTTCTGCATATATATTTCTGTTTACCGATGAATTAAAAATTCCATGCCTATTTTAAAACGTTTTGACCGGATTCCGGTGAAATTTTGAGGGGCTCCTCTTATTACCAATTCATGGTGTTGATAAAAATTTCAGCCCGTTTCGTTAAGATTTCGCAAAGTTGGATTTTGTATTTTTTTATGCACAGTTCTCAAAGAATAGAAACACCTGTGGATGTGCGGCGGCGATTAATGCAGTCTCGTGCTTTCAGATAACGATGACGTAGCAAATGACGCTGACTTTATTAATTAGCTTATTAATTAATTCATAACTATCGAACGGAACAATGTAGATATCTTAAAATAGTTGCGTTGACCTAAAAATTCCATTATTAATAAGCTATGCAAATTTCACGATGCCACAGTTCGGCGTTTGAGAGTTTTTTGCTGCTAACAGACGTTTTGTGTTTTATATAAAAGAATAGACCGCGCACTGGTAGTGACTGGCACTGAGCCATAGTGGTCCCAACATGAGAGTCGTCAGATCACGTGACATTAGGCAGAAGGGATTCCGTGCTATCCAGTTTCAAAGCTTTCTTATGAACTGACAAGCTGCTTTTGAATATTCCCATTTAGTAAATCATGAAGGTAACAAGTGTGTTTTTTAGGAATAATAAACCTAAGGATACATTCATTAAGAAATTGTGATTTATAGAAATCTAATTGCAACCATTTCGGAGTTGCAAGATGAGTCATTAGGACGAAGGCGATCATTTATTAGGTGCGTATTCTTGTATGAACTGGCTACGTTTGCACTTTATGTAAAGTGGTAATTTATGATAAAAAGCTACAGTGTATAATTATGTGTAAAATCCAGAAGAATGCGGATAAATACTATATAAAATATACGGAAAATGACGTTGTCTTACTTAGAGTAAATTTCCTTTTGTAAAATATGTGCCTATGGGAATAGGTGGACTTTATCATAGGCCATGGTTAGAATATTGCGATAAATATTTGTGAAAAATTTAAAGCACGTAGATTCATTTCTTAACGTGAATGTCTATGTTATTACTTTAATAGACACACGTTTTCTAGATTGGGAATTGAACCTCAATATCGTTTTTATCTTCCCGTATATGATAATCATTACTGCAAAATATAGAAAACTCAGAGGAATGGTGGCCCATACTAACCGTAATAAAAATTTACTGCGAATTAGAATCACGTTATCATCATCATCATCATCATTGTCAACCATTATCAATCCACTGCTGGACGAAGGTCTCCCCAAGTTTCCTCCACAACGGTCTGTCTTGTGCCAGTCTCCTCCATGTCACTCCCGCATATTTACGAATTTCATCCACCCATCTCCCATGTGGTCATAGAGGTATAGAATCTGCTTAATAACTTAATTCGTTTCTCACTGGTTACAAGGTGAAGAATTTTCTTTTAACATTTTCGACTAAGATCATGTGACATTTTCCTTTCTCATGTTGAAGTCATAAATTGTGACGTCATTCGCAGTCTACCTGTATGTAAGGTCGATGGTTACATCCCACTGCATGATGAACCTGTTTAAAATTTTTAAAGTTTCTACCAAATATTTTTATTTGCAAAAGAAAAAATGCTATATTCTTAGATCTAGAAACTTAACTTACACAATTGACATAGAAGACAGACAAGGACATTGTTATGACAATGCTTCAAATATGTTTAGCACATATGGCGACGTTCAAGCATGAATTAAACAAGTAAGATGACACCGAATTTTTGGATGTAATAAATAAACACGTCTTTTGAATCCGTTCTGAGGCGAATTAAATTTATCAAAGCTACTCAGAGTCAATGGAACTGGTATGGAAAACAATAATATCTGACAGAAGAAAGAAGTTTTCCAATTGGGTTTTTAATCGCGCAGATACTGCTGTAAACGGAATCATGAACTTGCGCCCTCGGGTTGTAGACATGTGCATTAAGAAAAATTTGAAATCATATGACAAACATTTCGTAGCGGAAACGCTCTCCCACGAAGAAAGAATTTTTCAAATCGGACTTTTAAAAGCAGAGATATCAACAAATTTAAGATATGCATCTACGCTCCCTGGCGGCAAAAGAGTGCATTATTTTAAGAAGAAAGTATTCTCAAAATATTTTCTGATGTGAGCGGTATCGGTCCATGGAAGAATTTTGTTAGTCGAGTTTTCAAAAGCTCAGATTTTGCTGTAAATACATCAGAAGCATAAATTGGCACACATGCCCCTGGTGGCAAAGCCATTCTGTATTAGAAATTATATGAAAAACATTTCCCGTCAGGATCTGTATGCGATACAGGAAGAATTTTTTAAACCGGAGTTTTAGAAGCAGAAATATCGGGGGAAACGCAATTTACTTTAACGCCCCCTTGCGGAAAGTGTATAAGTTACTTTAAAATTTTGCAATTATATGAAAAAACATTTCACACCGGAAACACTATTCAACAAAGAAGGAATTCTTCAAATCGGACTCTTAGAAGTAGAGATATTCACCAAAATAAGATATACATCAACTGCCTCAGGTGGCCAAACCATTTTTACCCAATATTAGAAATATATGCAAAAGATTTCCCATCAGGAGCTGTATCCGGTGCAGAAAGATTTTTTCAAAGCGGAGTTTTAGAAGCAGAGATATCGGGTGAAACTCAATTTGTCATAACGCCCGCTAGCGTAATGTCCATAAATTTCTTGGAAATTTTGAAATTATATGAGAAACATGTCGCACTATAAACCATATACAATAAAAAAGTATTTTTTTCAAATCGGGTAGTAAGAAGCAGATATATTAACGAAAATAAGATATATATCTACGCCCCTGGCGGAGAAACCATGCATTATTTTAAGAAGAAAATATTCCGAAAAAGTTCATTGACGTGAGTGGTATCGGTCCACGAACTAATTTTTTCAATCGAGATTATTGTAGCTCGGATTTTATGGCAAATACATCAGAAGCATAAATTAACGCTAACGCCCCAAGGTGGTCAAACCATGCTCTACCAAAAATTAGATATTATGTGCAAAACATTTCTCATCAGGATCTGTATCCGCTGAAGAAAACATTTTTTAAATCGGAGTTTTAGAAGTGGGGATATCGGGGGAAACACAATTCAAACCTACGTCCCCTAGCGGAAAATCTCTGCGTAACTTAAAAAAGGTGACTATACCTAAAATACTCTTCGATATAAATGGAATCGAAAGGTGCAAGACATTTTTTATTTAGATGTTCAAAAGCAAATATATGGATTAAAATGTATTTTGAATTCAATATCATCCACATTTACGCCCTCTAACGGCGGAATTGTACATCGTAAAAAAAAAAAAAAAACGAAATGATGGATCATCATTCGCATATTTCAAGCTTTCTAATACAAAAATAATTTTTCAAATCGGACGAATAGTTGCAGAGATATGGTGTCCACAGACTGACAGACGGATGGACAAACCGATAACATAAGCAGGATCATTTTTTTACAAAAGACGTGCTAATTAGGGAAAGCCAGATGCCTTTCCCATCGAGTTGCTCGATGGGTTATAAGCAACCACCCTGTCCTAATTAGGGCCACTGGTTCCAGGAAAGATAGAGAGCCAATGATGTAAGACAATCACAACATTTATGCCTCACCGGGATTCGAACCCGGACACCATCTCGGACGAATTATCAGAAGCCAGCGCTTAGACCACTAGGCCACCTGTACGGCCATTAATATTCAGACACCCCTTTATTCATAAAAAATCCGACCTTATGCAAGAAATACGTCACAGACCCAACTACATACGGTAGATGCTCGTGTAGCTATGATCAAACAACAGCACGAATGTGAATGTAAAATTCCTAAACCTACAGAGTTGACTGATTTCCCGAGTCATTTGACAATAGGTTGTATATTTGTTTTACTATTTTGACGCTGTTAAGTAATTTATTAATGTCCTTTTCTGAACTTGTTGAACACATAACACAGTAACAAGCTAAAATAAACGACCAGAGTCAAAGTCCTGCTGTTGACGAGAGTTTTACACTGATGTTAACACAATGTGGTGTAGCATATACGTAGATATCCTAGACCAAGACTTAACGAATCCCCCTCACTAACACACTTGCGATTCAGCTTTTCTTTCCATCTTCAGGCCACAATTTAGGTTGCGCACGCATGCGCAAATGCACTTTGGTAGCTTCATCACATTTCATCGGTATCAGAGTCGTTCCTTACGTTCGTCTAGATCTGAATTACTATAACAAACACCCAGATCTCTCTGTCTCTCTGGAACGCTTGACGTCGCAGAAACGTCTGGATTGTGCGCCATCATTTATCGATCAATTCGTGTGTGCTCTCTCGATGTCAAAATGACTACCTGCTATATAATAGCACGCGATCACTTTTAGATGCCAAGATGATCGCGTGGTAATTAAAAAAAACATTGGATTATCAATGACTCGAGTTCTATTTATCCGATCTACAAAATTCGATTTAAAATCTCAATATCACGGCAAGTTGAGTTTGTATATTACTTTAGTTTAGCACAATTCGAATATTAATTTGTACGCTTTAATTATTTTTTTACATTTTTAATTTAATTAACTTTTAGAGTTTAGTGCTGATTGCATTATACACTGCCGGACAATTGCTAAGGACGGATGACAACAGCAACGATAGCAACCATAAAATGGAAGGCAGGGAAATGTGGAAATTAGCATAAATGCGGGATACAGTAAGACGTGTTGTGCGTATGCAAATTTTGGAATGCCGAACTTGTTCGTGACGTCATAGCGTTGATAAGAGATATAAAGGATTTGACGCGTATTGACCGTTGTTGTTCAAACGCAAAGTTGAAAGGGAAAGAATCAATTGACGAACTTGCAATTTTCAGTATGTCTTCCCGACATCACCTAGATGATTTTACGCGTGGCCGTATTATTGGCAAGATTGAAGAAGGACGAAAAATAACAGATGTTGCCAGGGAGTTCGACGTCAGCCACAGTGTTGTTTCAAGGCTTTGGAAATCATTTCAAACAAATGTAGAGTGTAGCAAACGTCACGGGGGAGGTCGAGTTCGCAGTACGACACCTGCAGAAGATCGGTACATAGTGCTATCAACAAAAAGAAACCGGCGCAGCACAGCTAGTGAGGTAGCAAATCTGTTTATGGCTGCTACCGGCCAGCGGATCTCCCGAAAAACTGTCGCCAGACGTTTGCATGAAGGAGGACTATACGCCCGCCGTCCTGTCGTGTGCATCCCATTGTTCAGACGTCACCGTACCGCCCGTTTGCAATGGTGCCATCAATATCGCAATTGGACTGATAACGACTGGTCTGCTGTCCTCTTCTCAGATGAGAGTAGATACAATCTATCGTCTGATTGTCAACGACAACTGATCTGGCGTGATAGTGGTGCTGCATATTGTCCAGCAAACATGCAGGAAAGGGACCGATATCCGACATGTAGTGTCATGGTATGGGCTGGCATCATGATCAATGGCCGTACGTCCCTCTATGTGCTTCCAACTGGGACTATGACTGGCCAACGATACAATTATGATGTTCTGCTATCTCATGTTCGCATGTTCCATGGTGCTGTCGGTGATAGATTCATTTTCATGGACGAGAACGTGCCCATGAAAATGAATCTATCAGCGACTGTCCATGAAAATGAAAGATTCATTTTCATGGACAGTCGCTGCCCAGGAGTGTCTTGAGAGCGAGGATATTCAACGCCTCGTATGGCCAGCACGTTCTCCTGGTCTGAATCCCATTGAGAATGTGTGGGATGCTTTGGGGAAGAGTCTTGCTGGTCGCCAATGCCCTCCAATAAATTAGGACACCCTCATCCGTGCACTGGCAGAGGAATGGGATAAATTACCCCAACAGCTGCCTGATAATGTTGTGCAAAGCATGACACGACGTGTGGAATCTTGCATTGCCCTCCATGATGGCCATATCCTGTATTGACATCTTACGCCGGAACGCCTATGGACGGTAATTGCATTTTTTTTTTCACGTGTACGTATTCTGCACAAAATGGCCTGTTTGTCCCTTGAACACGTTCCAAAGCCTTCTGGATTTCAGAGCACAATAAATTGTCTTTCTTGTAATGTCCTGGCATTCTGACCTTATTTTATTTCACTTGGCATCCAACTACACTTACTTTTTTATGCGCTATATAGCCGTTTATGATCCGTCCTTAGCAATTGTCCAGCAGTGTACGTTTTGCAAAATATCGGTCTATCTAAACGCCTTCAATAACAACTGAAATCTTGAGATGTCAGAGTGAGCAAAATTACATCTAAAAACAGATGTCGCCTCAACAGCACATTGTCGATAATTTAGATACTTCCTATTTGTAATGCCAGATATCGCATTATTTTGTAGAAAAAGCTTCGGTATGAAGTTTCAAACTAACCGTCGAATACGGCAGTCTAAAAAAGCAAGCCGTAAACGGAATAACAAGTGCGCCGGAGAAGAAGTCTTAAGTTTTTACTATATTTCCTTGCAAAAAGCCGGCTTCTATTTGATTTGTTTTCAATCTGCTGCAATAAAACATTTCACCCCGTCTCAGGACGGGAAACACCCCCTATATATTAATACTTATTTAAAGTTTAAAAACAACCGTCCTAGGACGGGCTATACGCTAGTAATTTAATAATGTATACTGTTTTTCAAAAACTCAACAGTAGAAATACTATTGCAGACGCCATAGTATTGTAAATATTTATTTTTATGACCCGCATATCTTTTTTCACTGGTTTTACGACAAAAAAACTCATTAATCTATCTATCTACTTAAGTACCGCTCAAAGTCAGGAGTTAATAAACCTTATTTTTTATTGTTACGATTGAATTCCACTTAATATGTACCGGACTGTTGATTTTTATGTGGTCGTGAGTGACGCAAATAAATGCAATGTGTTGTATGTAAAGAAATGTGTACTCTGAAATCGCCGCTTTATTTTTACACCCAGAAAGATCTTGGCGTGCTAAAGAAGCATAGCATAAATTATCTACACCAGGGGGCGTAAGTGTTAATTTTTGCTTCTGATGTATTTGCCAGAAAATCTGAGCTTCTAAAATCTCGAATGAAAAAATTCTTTTGTGAACCGATACTACTACCGAAGACGTAGATGTTTTCTGAATATTTTCTTCTTAAAACAATGCATGGTTTCTCTGCCAGGAGACGTAGATGTATCTCTTATTTTTGTCAATATCTCTACTTCTAAGAGTCCGATTTGAAAAAATTCCTAATTTATTGGATAGGGTTTCCGGTGCGAAATGTTTTTCATATAATGTCAAAATTTTTAAGTAAATTATAGACTTTCCCCTAGGGTGCGTTAAGGTATATGGCGTGTCCCCGATATTTCTGCTTCTAAAACTCCGATTTGGAAAATTCCTCATGTATCGCATGCAGCTCCTGATGGAAAATGTTTTTCATATAATTTCTAATATTTAATAAAGAACGGTTTGGTCGCCGGGGGGGGGGAAGGCATATGTGTTAATTTCTCTTTCTGATGTATTTGCAGCAAAATCTGAGCTCCTAAAAACTGGACTAACAAAATTTTTTCCTGGGCTGATACAGCTCACGTAGAAAAACATTTTGAGAATACTTTCGTCTTTAAAAAATTCCTGTTTTTCCCGCCAGGGGCGTTGATGCATATCTTATAATTGTCGATATCTCTGCTTCTAAGAGTACGATTTGAAAACTTCTTTCTTCGTCGGAGAGCGTTTTCGCTGCAAAATGTTTGTCACATGGTTTCAAATTTTTCTTAATGCACAAGTCTGCAACCCGAGGGTGTAAGTTCACGATTCCGTTTACAGCAGTATCTGCGGGATTAAACAACCAATTGAGAAACTTCTTTCTTTGGTCGGATACTATTGTCTTCCATACCGGTTCCATTGACTTTGAATAGCTTTGATAAATTTAATTCGCGTCAGAACAGATTCGAAAGACGTGCTCACTACACCAGAAAATTCGGTGTCATCTTTCTTGCTTTTCTTTCAAGCTGATGCGACTTGAAGATTGCTTGATCTTACTAACATGTTCAGCATATCGAAGTGTTTAGCTACTGAAGAGTTTTCAATATATAATCCCCAGATGGAATAGAAGGTTAACTTTGTAAGTACACTTGTTTTCACTGAATTTCTTGGTGTATTCTGGAAGTGATATTTTTGTGCTTAGTTAAGCACATTTTGTGATTGGAGGTTTAACTACCAATGTGAGCAACTCAGTTGGCTATAAGCAGTCCCCCGTCCTTAATTTAGAGTCAGTGACTCCAGGGAAGGGAGAGAGCCAGCGCCGTAAGACAAACACGGCATCCATGCCTCATCGGGATTCGAATTCGGACCAATGATGGCTTATGATCGGACAATGACCATAAGCCATCGCTTAGACCACTTCACCACCGGGGAGGCAATCACATTTCCTATTCCTAAGTTATTAAAGACTATCGGGAGTTCCACGTAAACGCTACGGACCGTTTCAATAAAAGTTATTCACTTAACGTAGTGTTGTAGGGAGACTGACTTTTTACCCATAGTTACACATGATTAACTAAGAACATTACAGAGCATGTACAGTGGTATATAATATTCAAGAACGAAGTCGCAAATATAAAGCACATACGTATCTAGCATAGTGGACTTGAATATTACTGTTCATATTTTCATATCAATTAGTAAATTACTACAGGAGAAATGAACACAAAAGAGGAAAATTATAACACACATTTCTTCCCTGTTTTTCATTTTTTACATTCTGAACGTATTTAAGATTGCAAATATCTTACATTTAGAAAAAATGAATGAGGCATTAAGAGTGATTATTACTTTTCCCTCCAAACACTATATCAAACGTGAGTGAAATGCAATGACTTCGTGCAAGCAAAAAATATTATAATAATAACATATTCACATTATCTCCTATCGTGTCAACCACATAAACCCAAATTACATTTCCGCCAACTTTATTGTTGAAAATATGAGAAAGTTAGTGTTTTCTTCTTTTTTAACAGATTTTGTGGATATACTTATAATGAAATCAGACAAAATATTTGCTACTACAGTCATATGCTCCTAAGTCATCAATTGATACATTAAGAAGTGTCCCTTCCCTTTAAGTCATCAGTAGATGGGTTAGTGAACGCATTTCTTTCAAATTATCATTAGAGACCAGCAGTCATGAATGACTACTAGTATTAGCTTAAAATTTACAAGATATGTGCAACAGGTTAGGACTTTCAAATAATTAAAATGTCAGTGAAACTGCGCATGCGGTCTCGGAGCAGCGTCCTCTGAACTGTCGGATCTTGCGTAATATTGCCCTCTGAACTGTTCGGTCTTGGCTCAAACGAGATGTTGCAATCAGTGAAGAATGGGCATTAAGTCGAAAGGATGTTTCCTGTGTCTCCCTATGCCCTGTGGCCGAAGGTCACATTATGAACGCCAGACGGACTTTGAGCGAGGAAGGATTGTTCGGATGAGAGAAACTGGATATTCCTACCGTGAAATTGCAACTCATACGGTACAAAACGCCAGTACAGTAATGTGAATGTGGCGTCAGTGAATAGATGAGTTTCGGACGCACAGATATCCGGGAAATGGACCTCAAAATCACACGACTGCACGGGATGACAGACTCCTCTACCACATGGCAGTGACCGATCGCACAGCAACATCCACGGTGTTAGCGCAGCGGTGGAACACTGTCAAAAAGGTCCGGCTTTGTCCTCCAGCACAACTCGACGCCTCAATCTTTACAGTAAACAAGTCACTAGCAGCCCACTGTTGCCCATTCCTTTGACCCTTAACCACAGACACCTCAGGTTGCGATAGAGTCTCGAACACAGATATTAGCGCGCAGATTGACAACAGACGCCTCAGTCTACGATAGGGTCTCAAACACAGACATTAGCGCGCAGATTGACAACATACGTCTCAGGCTGGAGTAGGGTCTCGAACAGAGACATTAGCGTGCAGATTGACAACAGACGCCTCAGGCTGCGATAGGGTCTAGAACACAGACATTAGCGCGAAGATTGACAACAGACGAACACAGACGATAGCGCACAGATATACAACAGACGCCTCAGGCTGCGGTAGGGTCTCGAACACAGACGTTAGCGCGCAGATTGACAACATACACCTCAGGCTGCGATAGGGTCTGGAACACAGACATTAGCGCGCAGATTGACAACGGACACCTCAGGCTGCAATAGGGTCTCGAACACAGAAATTAGCGCGCAGATTGACAACAGACGCCTCAGGCTGCGATAAGGTCTCGAACACATACATTAGCGCGCAGATTGCCAACAGACGCCTCAGGCTGTGGTAGGGTCTCGAACACAGACATTAGCGCGCAGATTGAAAACAGACGCCTCAGGCTGCGATAGGGTCTGGAATACAGACATTAGCGCGCAGATTGACAACAGACGCCTCAGGCTTCGATAGAGTCTGGAACACAGACATTAGCGCGCAGATTGACAACAGACGAACACAGACATTAGCTCGCAGATTGACAATAGACGCCTCAGGCTGCGATAGGGTCTCAAACACAGACATTAGCGCGCAGATTGACAACATACGTCTCAGGCTGGAGTAGGGTCTCGAACAGAGACATTAGCGTGCAGATTGACAACAGACGCCTCAGGCTGCGATAGGGTCTAGAACACAGACATTAGCGCGAAGATTGACAACAGACGAACACAGACGATAGCGCACAGATATACAACAGACGCCTCAGGCTGCGGTAGGGTCTCGAACACAGACGTTAGCGCGCAGATTGACAACATACACCTCAGGCTGCGATAGGGTCTGGAACACAGACATTAGCGCGCAGATTGACAACGGACACCTCAGGCTGCAATAGGGTCTCGAACACAGAAATTAGCGCGCAGATTGACAACAGACGCCTCAGGCTGCGATAAGGTCTCGAACACATACATTAGCGCGCAGATTGCCAACAGACGCCTCAGGCTGTGGTAGGGTCTCGAACACAGACATTAGCGCGCAGATTGACAACAGACTCCTCAGGCTGCGATAAGGTCTCGAACACAGACATTAGCGCGAAGATTGACAACAGACGCCTCAGGCTGCGATAAGGTCTCGAACACAGACATTAGCGCGAAGATTGACAAGAAGTCGTGTTTTCTAACGAGTCACGATTCAACTTGACTCACCATGAGGGTCACATACATGTTCGAAGACATCGTGGTGTACGGCACCTTGCAGAGAGCATTTTGTAGCGTCATACTGGCCCGACGTCTAGCGTCATGCTGTAGGACACCATTGGGGTCAGTTCGCGATCTCGTCTGACAGGAATCGAGGGAGCCTTCAACAGCCAGCGATGTATCAAAGATGTTTCCGAGGTACAGGTGACACCCTTCTTTTAGAGTTGTACTGGCGCTGTATTTTAGCAGGACAATGCTCGGCCACATGTGGACCGGGATGTATAAGACCTCTCCTATACATGGTAGAAGCTCCTTCTTCCCTGGCCTGAACGTTCGCCGGATATGTCCCCGATCGAACACATCTAGTATATGGTAGCTAAGAGACTGGCGGTCAAGCGCCTCCACCAATCACCACAAATAAATTCTGGTCTCGCATAGAAGCAGCCTGGCAGGTTATTTCCCAGGACAATAACAAAAACCTCTTCCATTTAATGCTACGATGTACAGAGGCTGTTGTGTTGCTCTGGGTGGCTTCACACGATACTGAGTTTTGAAGCTAAAAAATCTCGTATAACTCTACAAATGAAATCAGTTATCTCCTGTAACATGAGGAATCTGTGATAAAAACTCCATTATAATAGCTGGATTCTCTCGTAGTGTTGTAATTTTTACAAA
The DNA here is from genome assembly GCA_039090855.1 of Macrothele yani. Lineage (NCBI taxonomy): Eukaryota > Metazoa > Arthropoda > Arachnida > Araneae > Macrothelidae > Macrothele > Macrothele yani. Next base: position 132,098,746 of record CM077010.1, on the reverse strand, counting down.
CAGTAGTGTATGTTCCCCTTAATACGCTGATGGGTACATTAGTAAATATTTCACGCTTTAGGTCATTAGGGGATGCTTTAGTAAATATAATCGAACTCACATATAGCGAGCTCACATTATACAAAGCTCCTCGTAAACTGAAGTTTTCATATAGATGATCTCTTGAATTTTCGTAATTTATCGTAATTTATGTGATCCCGCTACAATATCCGGACGGCTCTAAACGGTGCTACATTAGAATAACAAAGCGTTTGTTTGGAGACAGAGTCAACAAACATAAAATAGACACAAAATACGGTAAAGTAGCCACATTCCTATCCAGAGAAGTCAAATTCAAGTCCGCTACTCCTATGTGGGATGATATGAAGAAATTAGCTACCTACTCTACACCTAAACGTACAGCCATTCGGGAAATATTGGATATCATTACCAACTACGATACTTGCAATGATAGCGTCTCACTCGAGTTGCCACGATTTGGGAACGAGTTCTTCAAGTAACACCTCCTACTTCCCAGGATACCGAGTGTACAACCAACGTGATACCTCGTATCTTTAAATGAATATAACGTTGTATCTATTTATTGTCAAGTCAAGTTCCCGCGTTCAAATTGTTAAAGCGTTCTACTAGGGGTGTTCAAATGAAAAGGTACGAAACGTCATAAGAACCTAACCGTTAACATATTTGCCTATGCCGCTATGAGAGAACGTAGCGACACATCTAGGGATGCGATTGGAGTCGCCGGCGTGGATCGGAGCATGCGTGGGAGACCGCATGCGCAGGAGAGAGCAGAGGCACTTATACAGATCGCCGTCCAATTGACGCGACAGTGCGTGTGAGGACAGGATGGCGTTCACATTGCAAAATTCGACGATTGAGGAGCAGCGAGGCGTTTTCCGATTTCTGACAGCGGAAGGTGTTAAACCGGCCGCTATTCATCGCTGAGGGTGTGGTTCTGCTCCATGATAACGCGCGTCCACACGTCTCTAGGGTCACACACGCTGAACTGGCCAAGTTCCAGTGGGTGCAGCTTGACCATCCGCCCTACAGCCCGGACATGTCGCCCTGCGATTTCCATGTGTTTGGTCCCCTGAAAAAACATCTGAAAGGGAAGCGCTTCCACTCGGACGACGAACTCTAGGACGCTGTGCAGGACTGGGTCTCGTCACGGCCACAGGAATTCTGGGAACAAGGAATCCTTCGGCTCGTTAATCAATGGGATCGCTGTGCTACGGCCTATGGTGTATACTTTGAATAAAGTCTTCATTTATACCCACATTGTCGTTTCGTACCTTTTCATTTGAACACTCCTTGTATTATTCAGTTTGCAGTTTCTGACTAACTTCATTAAAAACCCATCTGGTTAATGTGCGAAATCTTGGAAACGCTTATGTATATATTCTTACGCCAATATATCAGATCACCATAGTATAGTGTTACTATTTCTACATAATTGGTGTACTGTTCCTCGTTATCAATTTCCCCCTTGATATTTTTACCTCATGTTACGAAAAATAATTTTTTGGAGAAACCGAAAGTTTATGACGGTTATCAGCAAATAAAATAAGTGGCATTCAGCCAGTTTTTCCACTGTAAAACAAGTTTATGATGGTTGTCAGCAAATAAAATAAGTGGCATTCAGCCAGTTTTTTCACTGTAAAACAAGGAATGTCTTGCTATTGACAACATTCGGTGGTTCCCCTTACAAATGGGTCAGTTCACACAAAGACAAGAATGTTTCATTTGCTTTTTCACTACCTCGCCTTCCTCCAAGATTGCTAAACATACATAACCTAGGCACAAATACTGTCTTTTCCCCCTCTCCTCGCTACGTTTCAATTACTGAATATCTGTTAGAAAATCGTAGAGTTTATTTTGCATCCACAAGCATCTTAATCACCGCGTAGGCAGTAGTTGAAAAACATTTAAAACAGCGATTATGATTAGCACAAGACGAGCACGAGTTGGCTCATATACCCGACGAAACATGCAGCAGGTGACATTTCAGATTTTTGCCAGTTACTTTAAATTTTATATTCTCTAAAGGTTTTGCTTATTCCAGATCTCACTCATATTACACTCACGGACAAAGAAATTTGCGCACCAAGAAGGAAGCATCGGATTGAACTGAAATTTTATGGACGTAATGATACAGATGAAAGATGCACATGATGGCAAAAACAGAGCTGCGGGACATTTACAGAGGGATATGTGGCACACAATCGGGTCATCTTCAACAGCGCGTCGCACCGCCTCGTGCGGCGATACATGCTGCAACACGATCCGGCGTGGAGGAGAACAGCGCCTGATGTTGTCCTGCGGCAGACTGGCACACGCGTGTTGGACGGTGTGCTCCAAATCCCGGATAGTGCAGCACGCCGGAAGCTGGCGTTTCAACCGGTCCCGCAAATGCTCGATAGGGGACATGTCCGGGTAGTGGACAGGACATGGAAGTGTCTAGACATGATGTAAGTAGTCCTGGGCAACCAGAGCCGCATGCGGGCTGGCAGTATCCTACTGGCATAGCGCACCTGGAATCCCGGCCAAGAATTGGAGCACATGAGGCAGTAGAATCTCATCCACATGCCGCTGGCCCGTCAATGATCCATGTACCACTACTAGAACCGATCGGCTGTCGTAGGCAATGGCTCACCAGACCATAATGCCTGAAGTGGGGGACGTGTAGCGCTCGACAGCGAGGTTGGAATTGTGCAGTTGACCCGGTGACCTCCACACCCGGACACGATGATCATCTGTCCCCAAAACGAAGCGGCACGCATCGCTAAACACCACACGTAACCAGTCTGTGGTGTTCTACGTCGCTTTGGCCTGGCACCACTGCACACGTGGCCGGGGATGTTCCGGTGTTAATGGCAGCACACGTAAGGGGCACTGAGATCGCAGATTCGCTTCCGCGAGGTGTCGGGAAATGGTTTGTGGGTACACAGGAGTCTCTACATCTGCCTGTATATTGGACCGGGTCCCCGTGGGATCCGTTCTTGCCTGGTGCATGATCCGGCGATCCTCTCTACCGGTGGCCCTCCTGAACCGGCAGGAGCCACTCCGCCGCGTGGCAGTGCAGTCACGTGTCCAATGCTCCCAACTCAGTGACGGTATGGTCAGAACGATCCACGTTGCGGGCTATACCGCGCGCAGAGCACTTTGCGGCTTTCAGCCCGATGATCAGGCCTCTCTCAAAGTCCGTAAGTTGCGTAAATCGACGTCTCTGGCGTCTACCCGGCATTTTTGTCACTCTGTACTCTTGCTTGCGGGGGCTGGTGCTTTTCGCTTTCGTGGGGCATCGACTATACGCCGATTTATAAGGCTGCCGGTTCATGCTTGCAGCGGCACCACAGGGTGTGCGGTCATGCTCACTCGCACCGAACATGGATCATTTGCATACCAGCACGCATTCTAGCTATTCGAAAGGTTTTGCTATTGTAGCATGTTTTCTTCCTGGTGCGCAAATTTTCTTGTCCGTGAGTGTATTTTGCTAGCTATAGTTTTCAATTAACAGGAATTATTTACCTACGATTAATTGGTATACAGTTTACGATTGTCTAGTTTTAACCTGACATAATGGGATAGGCTGAAAACAGCCATATTTTTTTATCTGCCCGGTTATAACAGTGTTTGCATATGTGATGATGTGGAATTATTAAGAGAAAAATGCCAGTAGTGTAGGAATCAGTCGTAGTGCTGAATTCGAAAAAAAAATGGGAAAATTCTGAAAGTGGAGAGTGGGACGCCATTATTGAGTGAAAAAAAGGGAGGAAGAAACAGCGGCCATTTTGTTTACAAGATTACAAAATCAGGGTGAGGCAGTGAGTTTCTCAGAACTTGCAAAGTGGAATGCACAGCAAGCCCATTGCAACAGCAAGAGTAGAGTATCTGGAATATGTCATGGGAGGAGTATAGGAAGCAGGGAGCACGGGAATCCCAGGACAAGGGGTTAGAATGCAAGCCTCTCATTGGCTGTGCAAGGTCCAGCAGCAGAGAAAGTTGAGAGGACGCGAAAAGTTAGACTTTTAGCAGGGACTTCTCGTATAGCTTTAGTTGAGAAAGGAGATCAGGTTATTTTGATGAATTTTGGGACTTAAAATCTCTAGCACTCAGCTGCGGCTGGGACGCTGAGATAAAGTAATTGCGGTTTGAGTTTAACTTTGATATTTAAGAATTGTGCTAGACTGCGGCCTAGAGCACCAACATACGTAGATGAGTAATTAATGCTTTTGACACATCCCGTCTGCATGGACTGTACCTGTATTGTCACTACCTCGAACTGTATTTGACTGAAATACCTGTGTGCCTATGCTGATGTAAAACACTAAGTTGTGATTGACAACTTGTGAGTGTATCACGTCACTTCAGAGCTCTAAAAGTAAGGTTCGAGCTGTCATTGATGCACAGGCATATACAATAACTGCCCTGTTCTTCACATTCATCACTGTAAATATTCATCATGCGACACATCATATATGGGAATAAAGTTTGTTATAGTACACTAGTGATCCGAATTTCTTGGCGTAGAATACGAATCAATGCTTCCAAGCTTTCGCACATCAACCAGATGGCTTTTTCAAGGAGAGTAGGCAGCTAACTGATGGAACACTTCAACAATTTGAACGTGGTGACTTGACTAGAAGCCCAACCAACGCGACCTCGTTTCTTCGAATGTCTGATCACATTTACTCCTATTCATTTAATTGTCTAGTCAAGTCACCACGTTCAAATTGTTGAAGTGTTCTGTTATCCAGTTTGCAGTTAGCTGTCTACTCTCTTTGAAAAAGCAATCTGGTGGATGTGCGAAAGCTTGGAAATTTTGATTTATATTCTACGCCAAGAAATTCGGATCACTAGTACTATTTTAAGTGTAATTGGTGTACAGTTCCTTGTTATCAAAGTTTGTTATGCCATTTAATAGAACCAGCTGTGTTCAACGATAAAGTGCATACTCAAGAAACGCATATAGCGTATTAAATCCGTTTATTTTTGTGGTGTAATAAGCAGGGACGCGCCGAGCGTGGGTTCAACGGGTGTGAAGCACCCGGCCGCAAGGTTCAGGGACGGCAGGAAGCCTCAATCAAATATTTCGGTTGATAAATTAATATCAGTGACGTGGGAGAAGTTAAGAAAATGTTTTACTCTGAAAAATCGAAATGCTAAGTGGGTACGTTTATTTTTTTAGTGAAAATAATTCCTTTATAATTCAACACAAAACGTCTTGAAATCAGAGAATAATTTTTACTGTTTTGTTCAGTAACTGATACCGCGGGCAAAGGATTTCAAATTCTTTATCTGATTTTTTTTTAATCCTGAAGATTTCAGCATTCTTGATATGCGTGACCAGCGCTATGACAATGGGGCCAATACGAAGGAAAAACACAATGAACTTCAAAAAAAAAAAAAAAAAAAAAAAGCGTTCGACTTAAGACCCTTCTGCATTTTTATATGTAATTTGAGCGGCACGTACTTTAAATCTGGTCGTAAATAACGGCGAAAAAAATTCTCTACAGATTGTGAACATTTTCAGAATTTCTCAAGAAATATATGCTTTCTTTTCTGAATTACCTTACCGATGGCAAATTTTAAAGAAAGATCTTCCAGCGTTGACCTTAAAACCGTGCTCTGAAACAAGGTCGGAAAATAGGATCAATTAAATAAGGGTAACCAGGACTGGGGTACAATTTCGATGTAATCCACGATATATTGTATTAGATTTTTTTTGTTAGAATAGTTTAAAGAGACCCCCCGTCATGTTCAAAGTTATATACATCATCATCATCGTCGTCAACCATTAACAATTCTTTGCTGGATGAAGGTCTCCCCAAGTTTCTTTCACAACGGTCTATCTTGCGCCAGTCTCCTCCACGTCACTCCCGCATACTTTCGAATTTCATCCACAAATCTCCCACGTGGCCTTCATTTGGGTCTTTTCCTGTCCCTTGGAATCCAGTCTAAAATTTCGGTTGTCTATCGGTGGCCTGTTTTCCTGGCAATATGTCCAGCCTATTGCTATTTCAGGGATTTCATGATATCTTCCACTCCTTATCCACGAGTTCCTTTTCTTATCTTGCTTGGTTATGTGTGTGTGTGTGTGTGCTCCTCTCATCGAGAAGCTGTAACATGTTTATCATCGTGCATGACGAAACTTTTTTACCGGTAAAGCAGGTGTTTGTGTAAACTGACAGAGAGGGGGGGTAAGCTGACTTCTTGGATTATTCGTAGCGTAGCGTCATCTGAACTAGAGTTTTCCAGATTTCTTTTCCTTCAGTTTTATATGAGGCAATTGTGTTTTGTGAAAAATGTTAGTTTACCGGAAATAGGAAATAATGTTGCTAAAGATATTTTTTCCTGTAAAAATGAATAAAAATTGAAAAATATTCTTGTTCGAGGGGGCGGCAAACCTGGGCTTGCTCCTGGGCGGCAAATGCACTTGTCGCGCCCCTCGTAATAAGCACAAAAATTCGCCAAGCTTTCGCACTCCACTAGGCTCTTTCATTAGACATAAAATATTTTGTCTACTATGTAGACATAAAGCATTCTATGTCTACCATTACCTTGAAAAAGCCTCCTAGTGGAGTGCAAAAGCTTGGCGAATCTTCGTGCTTGGTAGATATAAAATATTTTATGTCTACCATTACCTTGAAAAGGTCCCCCCAGTGCAGTGCGAAAGCTTCGCGAATCTTTGTATTTGCTAAACCACAAAAATAAACGGATTTAATACGCTATATACGTTTCTTCAGTACTCACAGTCTGGTGTATTTAAAGTACCGTTAGGTGCTGTCCATAAAGTACGTCGGTGATTTTTTACTATTTTTAAACTTCCCCCTCTCCTATGTCACATTTTGTCCGATTGTTGACTCTCCCTCTAAAAAGTACGTCCTAATTTTTGCAACCCCCCTTTATTTTTGACGATATTGCCATGACCTCAGCTGTACAGTGGTCGCGGAATACTTATTACTCGTCTAATTGGATAAACAGTGAGGTTGCGTTCCCATGAATGTAAAGAACCCAATCTCAAAGTTTCCGGACGTCGCGTTGTGTTTCATATGGGCTCGTTACGAGGTATTCGTAAGAAACCCATATGCCGCAAATTGTGAATTTAGAGGAATATACACAGCCTATAAAGTTAGCTACACCCGGTTAAGTAATTAACAATGTTTATTAATAGAAAAAGTATATATAAACAATTACATCCTTTAGGTGGAGGCCAAATAAAAGTTACGTTAAATTAAAAAAATATTGGAATTAGCCATGTGTACTGGTCAACTGCTGCGTACGCCTGTCACACCCTTGAGCTTAACTTTAAAGTAACTCCCTCAATCTATTTCGAGGAGGCATAGCGACCATGCATATGTATATATCTAGTTAACATGGGAACTGGAGTTGGGAAAAATAACGTCATCTTACCTTCCTTTTGGATAGGGTGGTCTCTCGTTGAAACCCCACGCTGGTAGATGAAAACTTGCGTGGATGTTGACCGCGTGGTTGGTTCGCTGTATATCTTGTCTGCCTTGCTGGGACCGCGTACTATGTCAGTTTCCTAACTAAGCCTCATCCGTCTCATCCTCGACTATCTCTGAAAATTGTACTTCAACTATCATCTCTAGCTAACCATCTCGAATTTTTCCATATGATCACCCCATCTTCTCTCGTGTCTGTGTATATATTTCCGTCCCTTTAATTTTCCACGTGATAGGGGCGTGTCTACAACCTTCTACGTACTCTTCGCCTGGGATCCGGATTGGTCAGCTGATCTGACCAGTACTCAGGCTTAGTGACTATTGGTTGGACCTCTGGTCCACTTGGCTACCTTTTCGCGACAGCTGGCCTGTTGTGCAGGTGGTACTTTTTGTGAATTCCATAAGGCCTATCTTACGCTCAGATGAATAGCGAGGAATTTAAAAGGGGCTTTCCGCTGCCATAGTTACGAATTTTCTGTGACACCGCGACGTACTTTACGACTTTCGCTGGTGCCTCTCTCATCAAGGAGATGGTCGTAAACCGCTACTCGCCTATTCATCGGACCGCATTCCGGATTCTTGCCTGTGCCTTCTGAAATAACGGGATGTATTGTCCCACCAGCAACGCTAGCACTGGGGACATTTCTTAGATTTTGCGAACGCCGTGCTTTTCCTCACAAGAGTGAAAAGAAGGTGAATTCCTTTGGTCATTCTTCACGGGTGTCCGGCAAACCGATTTGACCACCTGGGTTTTTTGCTTCCGTGGGGAGAAGGGAGGTTTTGAGTCAGGAAAGGAGCAAAAGAAAAATAATTTAAATTAAGTAAAAAAAATAATTTAGGTAAATTACTCCTGGTCTTTAAATTTAATTAGGCCGCAAACAATGTGACCCGAACTACGAAGTAGTTCCGCGGCAACAACGACTGTTTTCAGAAGTTTTCTTCTTTTTTTTTTTTTTTTTTTTTGGTTCGGGGTTTAACGACCACCGTGAGCAACTCAGTGGGCTATATGCAATCGCCCGTCCTTAATTTAGGGCCACTGGTTCCAGGGAAGGGAGATAGTCACTGCCGTAAGACAAACACGACATCCATGCCTCACCGGGATTCGAACTCAGACCCATCTCGGACGAGTGATCAGAAGCCATCGCTTAGATCACTACGCCACCGGGGGCGGCACTGCTGTTAGAAGTTCGTTGGGAAACAGAAAGAAAACATGTAGTTATTTAAAGGAATCTTCCATATGTTTACACGTTTGCTTCAGAAAATATTTATTACTTAAGCATTAATTTATTCCCAAATGCTACCGGAACTTTATCATTCTGAAATAAAGATTTACAAATGAACGGACGCATTCACGGGTGCAACACTTCCGATTATACTATCTACAAAACATGATAGATTTGGTAGTTCATATACGAGAACTTAATATTAATACTCTGATTTAGCGAAATACCATTGGAAATCTGAAATATTTCACTCCTTTTTTTAACTATTAAAAGAAGGAAAAAAGAGAAAACAAAACGAAGAAATACCATCCACTAAATGTTTGCCGCTGGACGTCCGAATTACTAATCCTCCACCTTCTCCCATGTCACTTTTAGTCCGGTTGTCAGACCCCCCCCCCTCCCTGTAATCTCGGACGTACTTTATCGACGGCCCCTTACGATAAAGTGTATCCTTCACAATGCCTCTGGAAAAAGTGGAATCTGAATAATTTTGTCCAGGCTTTTCTTTCATTCTGGGCTGGTGGCAGCGATTAACAAGTTCACAACAATAAGGTAATAAAAAACTCCAACCAAGTGCAAACCTGATACTGTGTGAAAGTATTAATATTTATCACCTAAGTAGAAAATAAATTCCAGAGCAGTGGGTGACCACAACTCACCCCCACCAATGAAAATAAACATCTCACTAATTAAATTACGAGATTACGATAGAAATCATCACAGCATATATCGAGTTTCTGACTCTCTTCAACTTCGTTATATACGAGTTCAACTGTATGTGATTGAGTATGCAACAAATATAAAACTTGGAAGCGTAGTATAACATGAAAAGACTCGGTGAAAACTCGTCAATAATGGCGGGGAAAATATGTAATGTTTTAATAATCAGGTATTCTTTATGTTTGTGATGTCCAAATGTGAAAGTATGTTTCGTGAGCATTACAACAATAATAATAAAAAAAGTACTGCGTCATACAGTTGTCCCGTTACAGGCTGACATAATTCGCAGTTTCCGTTCACGAAACAGCTTTCCGAAACCGGGAATAGCTAAGCGAGACGTCACAAACATTTTTCCTCAGTTGGTGGTGACGTCACATAATTACATCCGGGAAGCAGTTTCAATTCACTGAATACCTGAACGAAAGCATGATAACCAAGCTTGTCGTCACAAATATTTCTTTCTCAGTTGTTGCTATGGTGATGACTCTTTCCAGTGTGCCACCAAAGTGGGACAGATATTCAGACAAAACAAATTATATTGTTTGTCAGGATGGTGTAGTGCGCGAAGCGACCGTGCGCCTAGCGACCCTATGGAAATCGTGCGCGAAGCGAGCCTGTTATATTTTATCGTGGACGAAGCGACCCTGTTAATCGAATCATTTCACTTCTATATACATATACAAATCGTAGTAAAATTATTTACATCAAGTTTTTTATACTTAATAAAAGTTTTTAATATCATTATAACGTTAATGTCTTTTCGTACTGCTACGTTATTTTAAAAAAATCACAATACGATGAAATAGTTCCTAAATTAAACCTTAACGGCCAGACGAAACATTTAGAAACGGAAGCCAAACTTACGGAAATGATGCTTTATTTCTCCTGCACATCGTAACATAACATAGTACTTCGCATTTTATACAACAATCAGTATCAACACTCCACATTAAACACACCACACCGCGCCACACGAGCAACTGTTTTCTCGTAGCTTTTATCTCTCGTTCTTATCTAATAACAGGCGTACGTCACGTTCATTCCACCTCAATTATGTTGCCAACCGTATTCATTTGAGAGAAAAGATATCACGTTAAGTGTGAAATATAACTGAGAACAAACTCAAGATTTACATAGGAAAAAAAAACTAAAAAGGAAAGTTAATTTAGAATATACGTTACATCATTTTATACATACAAATCGTAGTCAAATTATTTGCATTTAATTAATTAAGTACTTACATTTGAATTCTGTATCTTTTGTCCTTAGTCCAACTTGATAACATAACTTAATGCTTTCAGGCACTTTTTAAGGTCTTAAGAATTTCCAAATTCGACGTGTGATGCACAAACAACAATTAAAAGAATTAGGAGAACTTGGTCCAAAAAGGTAGAAAATGTATACACAAGAAGTCGAACGCATTCGCAATATCATGTCAGAATTTGGAAATTCTAAAGACTTTAAAAATGCCTGAAAGCATTAAGCTATGTTACCAAGTTGGACTAAGGACAAAAGCTACAAAATTCAGGAGTTGTAAGTACTTAATTAATTAGATGTCAATTATTTGACTACGATTTGTATATATATATATATATATATATATATATATACAAGATATTGGGATGTAAGGTCAGGTGATGCGTAACATCACAGCCTCTCCTTGACAAATGTCAACCCCGCCTTCTCGTGGTACATCCTGTTCCCACTAAAGGGGCTCTGACGACCGCCAATAGCGGTATAACTATACCATCGGGATTAGAGGAAATTCTATCCCACACTCACCAACCCGCTTGGCCAGCGTGGTGAGTTATGGCCAAACCCCTCCAAAATGATTCCACAACTTAAATCTTGGCACTCAGTCTACGGCAGCTGGAATGTACCTGGCCAAGGCAGCGGCCAGTGCGACATGAAGACAGAGGGTGCTAAGAATCCCCGGAGGACCGAACTAGGCTGCCATCTGATGCTGACCTTGGCTACGTACAACGGACGCTCCCTATCTTCTGATTCAAGGCTTCTTGAATTGGAAGAGGAACTACAAAGGATCAAGTGGGACATCGTGGGGCTAAGTGAGGTAAGGAGAAAAGGAGAAGATCTCATCGAACTGAAAGGTGGACATCTCTTCTACTATCGTGGGACAGATACTGGCAGAACTAGTGGTGTTGGATTTATAATAAACAAGAAACTGAAGGATAAAGTTGTAGAAGTTGAAAGTTCCTCTGACAGAGCTGCACGACTTGTTATCCAACTCTCGAAAAGATACCAGGCTCAGATTATTCAAACTTATGCACCCACCACAAGTCATCCTGAAGAAGAAATTGAAGAATTTTATGAGAAATTTGTCATCTAAATAATAAAGGTAAGCAGCACTTGAAAATAATTATGGGAGATTTCAATGCAAAAATAGGGCAACGGCAACAGAATGAAACTTCAGTAGGTAAATTCGGTCACGGCAACAGAAACCAGCGTGGAAATACTCTCGTTGAGTTTGCAGAGGCAGAAGGGTTTTTCATCTTGAACTCCTTTTTCAAGAAAAAGTCACACAGGAAATGGACATGGAGACATCCAAATGGGACGACAAGTGAAATTGATTTTATTATGTGTAACAAAAAATTCGTCATAGAAGACTGCAGTGTGCTAAACAAGTTCAACACAGGTAGTGACCATAGATTGGTGAGATGTAAGATGCACCTCAACACCAAACTTGAACGTGGCAAGCTCATAAGACAAACAAAATCTATTGACATAACCAACCTTAAAAAACACCATAATACCTTCAAGTTGGAACTGAAGAACAGGTTCTCTGCTTTAGAAGGCCTAACATCGGAAGAAGTGGACATCTCTGAAGTTAACAGAAAAGTAACCAAAGCTCTTATGGAAACAGCAACAAAATTAGCGGGGTCTAAGAACAAGTTGCATGTAAACAAATTATCAGGAAAAACGAAAATGTTGATGCAAAAAAGAAGAGAGATGACGACAACTAAAGAAGATGTGACTTCCAAAGTGGAATATATAGAGCTATGCAAGACAGTAAGAAAAAGTATCACTGAAGACGTAAGAAAAATTCAACTGTGAACTAGTGAAGAAAGCAATTGAAAACAACCAAAGCCTAAAGATAGCAAAGGGACATCTCAGTAAGGGAAGAAAACAGATTATGGCACTGAGAAAAGAATATGGTTCTGTAACAAGAAATAGAGGCAAAATTTTGACAAGAGTGAAAGATTTCTACTCCAAATTATATGAAAGGGATGATACATGCACTCCAGACATCATGAAAGATACCAGTACCAGAGTTCCTCCAGTCCTTCCAGCAGAAGTTGCACATGCAATCAAGAACATGAAGCGGGGAACAATGATCCTGCTGCATAAGAAAGGTGACATTGAGGATCTCGGAAACTACAGACCTATCAGACTCCTATCAGTAGTTTATAAAATCTTCACTAAAGTTCTTTCCCACCGCTTAAAGGTAACAGTGGACATGGCTCAACCGAGAGAACAAGCTGGATTCAGGAGTGGCTACAGCACAATAGATCATATCCACGTACTGAGAGAACTAATTGAAAGAGCGAGGGAATATGAACTTCCATTGTGCATGGCTTTTATCGATTATGAAAAAGCCTTTGATTCGGTGAAACCATCAGCAGTTACAATGGCTCTGAAAACCTGCGGTATTGAAGATGCATACATTAATATTATTAATAACATCTATGAAAATGCAAGTGCAAAGATTCGGCTGTTTGAAAATACAACACACATAAAAATTGGAAAAGGAGTGAGACAAGGTGACACCATATCTCCGAAGCTCTTTAATGCCACATTGGAAAATGTCTTTCAATCACTGAACTGGGAAAACAAAGGGATAAAGATTAATGGAGATTATCTAACCCACCTTCGTTTTGCTGATGACATAGTCATTTTTGCAACTACCCCATCAGAGCTACAGAGTATGATCCAGGAACTTGCTGACAAGAGTAAAGAAGTGGGATTGAATATGAACTTTCAGAAGACAAAAGTGATGTACAATGCTTTTACAAGAAATGAAGATTTATCGATTGATGGGGGAAAGCTGGAGATAACAGACACGTACGTTTGTCTTGGACAGCAGATATCAAGTGAGGGTCACATTGATGAAGAAATTAATCGGCGTACAAAACTTGCCTGGAGAGCTTTTGGAAGAAACAGCATAATTTTCAAGAGCAATATGCCATTATGTCTTAAAAGAAAAGTGTTTGATCAATGCATCCTTCCAGTGCTTACGTATGGTGCAGAGACGTGGACCTTAGCTAAAAGAGACATACAAAGGCTGCAGACAACTCAAAGTAGCACGGAGAGGTGCATGCTTGGTGTAACCAGGAGAGATAAGAAGAGGAACACGTGGATCCGAAAAATGACAAGAGTGGAAGACATCATGATCAGAGTTAAATCCCTGAAATGGCAATGGGCTGGACATACTGCCAGAAGGACAGACCATCGATGGACAGCCGAAATTTTAGATTGGATTCCAAGGGACAGGAAAAGACCCAGAAGAAGACCACATGGAAGATGGGTGGATGAAATTCGAAAGTATGCGGGAGTGACATGGAGGAGAATGGCACAAGACAGACCGTTGTGGAGGAAACTTGGGGAGACCTTCGTCCAGCAGTGGATTGATAATGGTTGACAATGATGATGATGATGATGATACAAGATATTAAAAACTTGTGTTGAGAATGGGAAACTTGATGTAAGTAATTAATTAATTAGATGTAAATAATATGACTTCGATTTGTATATATATATACAGTACATGTATATATAAGTAAAATTATTCGATTAGCAGGGTCGCTTCGCGCACGATTTTCCACTGGGTCGCTTGGCGCACAGACGCTTTGCGCACGTAACCGTCAGGATTGCTGCGCGGTTCGTGTTCCTTTCTAAAAACTATTTCTAGAAAAGGATAACGTGCGGGAAGCGACGGTGCACCAAGCGAAACTATGGAAAATAGTGCGCGAAGCGACCCTGTTATATTCCATAGTGGACGAAGTGCCCCTGTTAATCGAATCATTTTACTTATATATATGTATACAAATCGTAGTCAAATTATTTACATCTAATTAAATAAGTACTTACATCTTCTGAATTTTGTAGCTTTTGTCCATAGCCCTACTTGGTAAATAGCTTAATGCTTTCTAGCATTTTTTAAGTTCTTTAGAATTTCCAAATTCCGCCATGATATTGCGATTGCGTTCGTCTACTTGTATGTATATACATTTTTTTCCTTTTTGGACCAAGTTCTCCTAATTCTTTTAATTGTTGTTTGTGCATCACCCGTCGAATTTCGAAATTCTAAAGACCTTAAAAAATGCCTGAAAGCATTAAGCTATGTTACCAAGTTGGACTAAGGACAAAAGCTACAAAATTCAGAAGATGTAAGTACTTAATTAATTACTTGTAAATAATTTGACTACGATATGTATATATATATAAGTAAAATGATTCGATTAGCAGGGTCGTTTCGTCCACGATGAAATATGACAATGTCGCTTCGCGCACGATTTCCAGAGGGTCGTTTGGCGCACGGTCGCTTCGCGCACGACTCCCTAAAAATGATCTAATTATTATCGAACATCTTTTTATTATTATTGTATTAATTTAGTTATTTTAACATTTTAACAATAGAAATTGACATGTGCGAACTAAATTTTCAAGATGTTAACAGTTTCGCAAGGTACAAAGTGACCTATGTAATATACCGGTGCTAATTAGGGTTTACGTATGCCTACCTATAGCCGCCTTTCAAAAAAATAAAAAAATAAGAAAACCTGGGTTAAACCCTATAAAATCTATGGCAGAGAGGTTCTTTTCTTTTTTCAAATACGAGATACGTAATTATTTTAGTTTTAGTTTTTAGCACTTCTTTTCTAAAAAAAGGATCGTGCTTATGTTACCGGTTCGTCCGTCCGTCCGTCCGTCCGTCTGTACTCACAATATCTCTGCAACTTTTAGACCGATTTGAAAAATTCTTTTTGCATTGGGAACCTTCAAATATGCGAATGGTGATCCTTTATTTCGTTTTTGTTTTTTTTACGATGTACAATTTCGCCGCTAGAGGGCGTAAATGCACATGATGTCGAATCAAAAAATACGTTTTATTCCACATATTTGCTTTTAAACATCCGATTGAAAAAATTATTTTATCTTTCGATTCCATTTATGTCGAAGAGTTTTTTAGATATAGTTACTTTTTCAAATTACGCATAGATTTTCTGCTAGGAGGCGTAAAAGTAAATTACATTCTTCCCGATAATTCTTCTTCTAAAACTGCGATTGAAATTTTTTTTCTTCAGAGGATACACTTGCTGATGCTAAATTCAAATTTTTGGTAAAGAATACTTTGGCCACCTTCAGAGGATACACTTGCTGATGCTAAATTCAAATTTTTGGTAAAGAATACTTTGGCCACCAAGGGGTGTAAGTTTTAAATTTTGCTTCTGATGTATTTGCCATAAAATCTGAGCCTCTAAAATATCGATTGAAAAAACTATTTCGCTGATTGATGCCACTCACATAGATAAACCTTTCTGGAATATTTTCTTCTTAAAATATTCCACAGTTTCTCCGCCAGGGGACGTAGATGTATATCTTATTTTCGTCAATATCTCTACATCTAGGAGTCCGATTTAAAAAAAAGTTCTTCTTTTTTGGATCGTGTTTTCAGTGTGCCATGTTTTACATATAATTTCAAAATTTTCAAGTAATTCATAGACTTTCCTCTAGGGAGCGTAGAGGTGAATTGCGTTTCCCCCTATATCTCTGTTTCTAAATCTCCGATATGAAAAATTCTTTCTGCACCGGATACAGCTCCTGATGAGAAATCGTTTGCACATAATTTCTAATTTTTGTAAAAAAAATGGTTTGGCCACCAGATGGCGTAAATCTTAATTTCCGCTTTTTATGTATTTGCAGCCAAATATGAGCTTCTAAATTCTCGATTGAAAAAAACGTCTTTTGTAGGCCAATAGTACTCATGTCAACAAACTTTTTAGATGCATTTTCTTCTTAAAATAATGTATGGTTTCTACGCCTGGGGGCGTAGATGTATATCTTATTTTTGTCAATATCTCTACTTCTAGGAGTCCGATTTGAAAAATTCCTTCTTTGTTGGATAGTGTTTCCGATACGAAATGTTTTCCCTATAAATTCAAAATTTTCAAGTAAATCATAGACTTTCCGCTAGTGGGCACAAAGCTAAATTACATTCTGTGCGTTATTTCTGCTTCTAAAACTCGGATTTGAAAAATTCTTCCTGTATCACATACAAGACCTGATGGAAAATAATTTTCACATAATTTATAATGTTTGGTAAATAATGGTTTAGCCACCAGGGGGCATAAGTGTTCATTTCTGCTTCTGATGTATTTGTAGCAAAATCTGGGCTCCTGAAAACTCGACTAAATTTTTTTTTCTTGGACCGATACCGCTCATATGGAAACCCCTTTTGAGAATACTTTCTTCCTAAATTAATGCATGGTTTTCCCACCAGGGGACGTAAAGTTACATCTTCGTTTTGTCGATATCTCTTTTTCTAAGAGTCCGATTTGAAAAAATTCTTTCTGTGTTCGAAAACCTTTCCGGTGAAAAATGTTTCTCATATAAATTCATGTTTTCCTTAACGCGCAAATCTGCAAACAGAGGGCGTAAGCTCACGATTCCGAAAAAAACTATTGAAAAACTTCATTCTTCCGTCAAATATTATTGTTTCCCATACCGGTTCCATTGACTTTGAATAGCTTTGAAAAATTTAATTTGCGTCAGAACTGATTCAAAAGACGATGCTTATTACACCCGAAAATTCCGTGTCATCTTTCTTGTTTAACCTATCTTCACCATTCTATGTCTCCAATGCTTTCATTTAAGTAAAAGTTTCAGTTTACCTAAAAGAACTTTTTTACTCTTATCTGAAACTGCTGCTTCACTTCAAGATGGCAATCAATTTTAATTTAGAATTGTGACTTCTACTCTAATATGACTATCCTTTTTAGTTCCCGTATTTATGTAAATTTTGGTACGTTCTTCTTTAAGCTGTTTTTATCTTAACTCTACGTTTCTCTCTCGAATGAATGTTTTGCGGCAACCTGAATCGAGGTCAGGAGTAGAATGACATATGAATTCAACAGAGCTGAGAAACGATGTTTACAATATAAGATCGCTGGCTTTCGAGCTGTGTGGTGTTCTAGCTGGCATTGGCCGGATGCTCCTGGTTAGTTTCTGGCAAAGTGTTGCTTCTTGTCGGATGAATTCTGCTGTTTAATGCTAAATGTTTTGGGTTTCTAGTTAAATAATTTCAGTCTCTCATTTTGAGGCTGGTTTATTAGAAGTTGATTGCCTCGAGCTTACCGCAGTTTTCCAAGTTTGCTACACTTGAAGAGTGTTTCACCAACGAGTGATATTTCTAATTGTGTCAATCGCTAATACGACCACTTTTATGATAAAAATAAAGACGCTGAAGTTTGATTAAGTATCGACTTATTACTACCTTCCCGTTTAGGCAATAAGTGTGTAATTAAGAAGTATTTTTGTTTAGTTATCTGGAGCATCAAGTAAACGCCACTGAACGTTTCTGGCAAAGTTATTCTTGTTCATGTTATATAATGTTCTACGGAGACCTACTTTTATTTACAGGTAGTCATACATAATTAAGTAACAACATTATGGAATTTAGTGCAAATTCTAAGGTTGTTAAAAATTCTCATTACAAATTCGCAACTTATTAAACAAACTCTGCACTTAGTGTAAACAGGAAAGATAAGAACAGCGAATTTGCTCCAAATATTACACAAAGAAATTTGCTAAAAAGGATGAAATATGAAACAGTCCCTCATTTGAGAAAAAAAGTTAAATTGAAAGAAATATGAGTAAATTGTGTGTGTGTGTGTGTGTGTGTGTGTGTGTGTGTGTGTGTGTAAAAGAAGCCTGATGCACGCTTGTTGGTATAACCGGGAAAGATAAGAAGAGAAAGTCGTGAATCAGGAAAATGACAAGAATGGAAGGGATTATGATCAGAGTAAAATTCCTTATATGACAATGGGCTGGAAATATTGCCAGAAGTACGGACCACCGATAGACAACCGCCGAAATTTTAAACTGGATACTAAAGAAAGGAGATATATGTGTATATATCAACAAAAAAATCATAAAACACTGAAAATCAAATCACAGCTATAAAAACGCAAAAAAATTAATGCAATCAGCCACTGCGAACGAATTTTCAGGAAAGACATCTCCAGCAACCGAACAACACAAATTCAGGTTGACAATGATGATGATGGTGATGATATGTGTATCTATATAGAGAGAAAATATGGCACTGAGAAAAGAAGATGGTTCTGTAACAAGAAATAGAGGCGAAATTTTGACAAGAATGAAAGATTTCCACTCCAAATTATATGAAAGGTATGATACATGTACTCCAGACATCATGAAAGGTACCAGTACCAGAGTTCTTCCAGTCCTCCCAGCAGAGGTTGCACATGCAATCAAGAACATGAAGCGGGGAAAAGCTCCAGGAGAAGATGGAATTACTGTAGACATCATACAAGAAGCAAGTGGAGAAATCGAAATAGTACTCGCCCAAATTTTCACGCGATGCCTTAATGAAGGGAAGATTCCTGAGGATTGGAATAACGCTACAATGATCTTGCTACATAAAAAAGGCGACATTGAGGATCTCAGGAACTACAGACCTATCAGCCTCCTATCAGTAGTTTATAAAATCTTCACTAAAGTTCTTTCACACCGCTTGAAGGTGACACTGGACATGGCTCAACCGAGAGAACAAGCTGGATTCAGGAGTGGCTACAGCGCAATAGATCATATCCACGTACTGAGAGAACTAATTGAAAGAGCGAGAGAATATGAACTTCCATTGTGCATGGCTTTTATCGATTATGAAAAAGCCTTTGATTCGGTGAAACCATCAGCAGTTACAATGGCTCTGAAATCCTGCGGTATTGAAGATGCGTACATTAATATTATTAATAACATATATGAAAATGCAAGTGCAAAGATTCGGCTGTTTGAAAATACAACACACATAAAACTTGGAAAGGGAGTGAGACAAGGGGTGACACCATATCTCCGAAGCTCTTTAATGCCACTTTGGAAAATGTCTTTCAATCACTGAACTGGGAAAACAAAGGCATAAAGATTAATGGAGATTATCTAACTCACCTTCGTTTTGCTGATGACATAGTAATTTTTGCAACTACCCCATCAGAGCTGCAGAGTATGATCCAGGAACTTGCTGACAAGAGTAAAGGAGTGGGATTAAAAATGAACTTTCAGAAGACAAAAGTGATGTTCAATGCTTTTACAAGAAATGAAGATTTATCGATTGATGGAGAAAAGCTGGAGATAACTGACACGTGCGTTTATCTTGGACAGCAGATATCAAGTGAGGGTCACATTGGTGAAGAAATTTATCGGCGAACAAAACTTGCTTGGAGAGCTTTTGGAAGAAATAGCATAATTTTCAAGAGCAATATGCCATTATGTCTTAAAAGAAAAGTGTTTGATCAATGCATCCTTCCAATGCTTACGTATGGTGCAGAGACGTGGACCTTAACTAAAAGAGACATACAAAGGCTGCGGACAACTCAAAGTAGACATGGAGATGTGCATGCTTGGTGTAACCAGGAGAGATAAGAAGAAGAACTCGTGGATCCGAAAAATGACAAGAGTGGAAGACATCATGATCAGAGTTAAATCCCTGAAATGGCAATGGGCTGGACATACTGCCAGAAGAACAGACCATCGATGGACAGCCGAAATTTTAGATTGGATTCCAAAGGACAGGAAAAGACCCAGAAGAAGACCACATGTAAGATGGGTGGATGAAATTCGAAAGTATGCGGGAGTGACATGGAGGAGACTGGCACAAGACAGACCGTTGTGGAGGAAACTTGGGGAGACCTTCGTCCAGCAGTGGATTGATAATGGTTGACAATGATGATGATGATATCAACAACAAAAAAATCATAAAACACTGAAAATCAAATCACAGCTATAAAAACGCAAAAAAATTAATTCAGTCAGCCACTGGGAACGAATCTTCAGGGAAAGACATCTCCAGCAACCGAACAACACAAATCTGGGCTGATAATGATCATGATGGTGATGATATATGTATCTATATAGAGAGAAAATATATAGGATATCCTAAATCAACAAAATCTAAATAGACGTCTTCTTATGTTAATTATATAAATTTCACCCACATGAAACCTGGACTTGTGTTGGTCGGTTGCTGGGGATGTCTTTCTCTGAAGCTTGGTTCCCAGTAGCCGACTAATATATATGTATAGTCTGACCCTTTTGTATATCATCAAACTGTCTGAACTTTTTACCCCCCCCCCCCCAATGGTTTATTGCATAAAACTTTGATTAATTTTCAATGTTTCAATTATAGTCGCCGTTGCTTATTTGCTTTGTTACCTAAGCTATGAAATTTGTCTCTGAATTTGTAAATATAAATATAAGCAGTAGTAAATATAACAAATTACTAACGGTCAGGGAATTTAATCATAATACGCGAGTCCCCTTTTATTGTTTGTACCACTGGCATTTCATAACAGGTATATCACACTAGCAAGAATATGAGCTTGGTGGCTTCAATTTTATGAAGTTAACATCCACAATACTCCATAATCATAACACGCACCTCTAACAAAACATTATATCAAACTGCGCTTCGAACAAATGGCTATATCAAATGCCTCTCTCAAAATGCAAACCCAACAAATCGCTCTCACAAAATGCACTCTTAACTAACATTCAGTGTTGACATCATATTGATCTCTGACGCACTGCTAGTAATGCCAAAATGAGAGAGCTCTTCGAGGAAAATAACGTGGCGTTCAGTTGGAAAACGTTTAATGAAGATAAACTAAATTCGCGTAAGAACACAGAAATTCAAAAGGAAAGATATTTTAGATATATGCGTCTCAATTGTTAAAAAGAAAACTTCATATTATCTGAGAAAAACAAATTGTTGCACATTTAACAAAGAAAACGTAAAAAAATGTACTTTTAAGGGAAGCATATAAAAACAATTACCTGCGTTTTGGTGAAATTTGATTCCCTTTCAGAGAAAACATGAGCAGCATATTCTTTGAATTATCCAAAAATGATAGCCAATTCTCTCGTAAATACTTCGACAAGTGCTACAACTCACGGATAAGAACGTCAGGGATTCCCTTCCGAAAAACCTTTGGCGTTTGCCGGGAAGGAAGCCATGATTCCCTAGAATTCTCAGACGCCGCCGTTTCCGTCCGTGAAAGTGCTTCTCCACAGCACCATGCTTTCGTAATTCCACTCATGGTAATGAAATGGCGAACGCGAAACTTGTTTTGTGACCTAGCATCTCATGGGTCTCGTACATGTCTACTTCATTTCTTCATTTTTCTCTTCCCTTTCTATTTTCATTCAGAGAATTGGCGGTGATGAGGCAAAACCCCAAATAACCTTAAAGAAAATAATTCCGCTTTCTGATTAAGAAGCAATTTAGAATGAAAACAAAACAAAACAAAAAAATATTCGCTGTTGTAAAGTGCATGCAAACTCTGCTTTCACCCAGTTTCTTCAATAATTGCGTAACATTTATTCAAATACATTGCTCTAATCATTATCACTTGGGTTTGCAACATTCATCGCATCGGAATAATTCAGGAGATTTCGTCATGTGGGCACTCCACCTATCGTAACCACTTGAGGAGCGCGCAAACAAAACCAAACATGTCACAAAAATGGGAATTATCAATTAATAGTTGGATTTCATAAGGTCTCATTCCGTTTCTGTATCATAAGCTGACCCAAACCAAACAGCTCCTATTTATTTTATAGGCGAAAAATGCGCGATTCGAGCAAAAACGAAATTGTCCCAGTAGCTGGCTCAAGCAAAATCAAACATGACGAGTGAACCAATCAGAGCTCCAGAATTCCGTCACGTGACGAAGCTGATAAGAGTGACACAGTGACATTTATGCTTTCAGACAGTCGATGTGTTCTATTAAAACGTGGAAGACGACTGTAGTCTACATATTTGATTTTTATTAATGTACTTCTTTTCTAAGTTTCATAAAAACCCTTTCTTCTCAGTCAAGCATTTTTTATACCACCTAATATTATTTTCATTAATCTGTAATAAATCCAGCGAAATAAATAGATACCAACATGTGACAGCAACTTTGGTAAATAATGAACAAAAAAAAAATTATCAACTGAAAAGTGAAAATGTTTCTCTTTCTCCATCACTTTTTTCTTTCAAACCTTAAGATTTTTGTCAGTTAAGAGGTACTTTATTAAAGGCGGGTTGATTATAGAATAGATAGATAGGTAGCATAGCATAGGTAGATTAAATTCAAAATATGTTCAGGCGAAATCCAACAAGTCACTAAGTCATCTGATCAAAAACAAACATGTCACTTGAAGCCCGAACAAAAACAAACATGTCCACAACAAAAAAGTTTCATATTTTGATTTTAAAACATTTTTGATCTGAATCACATCAATAGGCGTGTTTGGAGCATCAAAAGGAAAGTGGCTGATAGTTGAACAGTACGAAATTCATTGCGCGTAACTCAATTAACGTTTTTTCTGCCTACTGCAAATCTAGATCTGATGTACATGTTTGGTTTTGCTTGCGCGTTCCTCACTTGATAGAGACTGTGATATATGCAAAGGCTATTCATTATTTTCGTTTTCGAGGTTTAACGACCTCCATGTGCATGCGGCATATACAGTACATCTATTTCAGTACTGGATCCGGCGGGAGACGACCAGGGTGATACCCCCCCAAAAAAAGAAGTTTTTCCTTATTAAATGACCACGTTGATAAGCAGTTAATGTACAAAGCCCGTTCCACAAACACTGAGAGTAATTCTTTTCTTTTCTTTTTTGAGTTGCAATAGTGCGAAGGGGGAAAATAACCACGCAGTCGACTAACTAAATTAAGGAAGTATCTATGGCAACAGCCATTAGTCGTGGCAGACGATTCTGATTTTGCTATTGCGCAGTTGTCTGCGTTTCGCCATACCGCTATGGAGGTGAGTGATACAGAGTTAAGAAGTGAAATGTGTTGTGCGATAAAGTTTTGCTATCATTTGGTTAAAAAGGTTCCAGAAACAGTTGATTTAATGAAAATAGCTTACAAAGATAAATGTTTGGGTGAGTCACCGATTTTTAGATGGCACCATGATTTCAAAAAAGGGCGTTTGTCGGTAGAACTCGCTATTTGGCCTGGTCGTCTTGAAAGTGTTGTTACGGAGCGTATTGTTAACACTGTTTGAGCAATTCTGCAAAAAGATCGACGAATGACGTATGAAGACATAGCCGCGTCAACTAATATTTCAAAAACGTCGCAATTCCGCATTCTACGCGACAAGTTACTGCTGCATCGTGTGTGTTTCAGATGTGTACCTCATCACTTGACGAGAGAACAACTGTTAGCCAGAGCTCAGGTGTGTCATGAGCGGAAACAAATGTTTGCAAAGGATCCAAACTTTCTAAACACAGAAATAACTGCCGATGAAACATGGGTCCACTATTTCGACCCCCTCACAAAGCGCGCAACAAGTGTCTGGAAGTACACAGGCTCGCCTCCTCTGAAAAAAGTCCGCCAAACCAAATCAGCTAGGAAGGTGATGATGATAATTTTCTTTGTTCATAAACGTGTAGTCTACCAGCATGCCGTTCCACCACAAGTTACTAGCAAATGCTGAGTATTACATTTCAGTCCTGAAGCGTCTGCGACGACACATATCGATTAAGTGACCGGAACTGGTGGGCAAGTGGATCCTACACCATGATAACGCCCGCCTACATGTGGCTATTTGTGTTCAACAGTTTCTTACGAAATGCAGTATTGAAATCATGCCACAGCCTGCCGACAATCCTGATCTCGTTCCGTGCGATTTCTGGTTGTTTCCAACAATGAAGGAGAAGTTCCGTGGCGCTGCATTCAACACAGATGCTGACGTTATTCAAGCTGTACAGGGATCAACTTCCACAAAATGCCTTCGCTGCATGCTTTGAAAAGAGGACTGAGCGATGGGACCGTTGCATATCATCCGAAGGAAGATGCATTGAGAAAGAATAGTATATATTATATGCTGTACCTATATTTTTTCATTTTGTGTGATTTTACTCTCAGTTTTTATGGAACGGCCGTTGTGCTTATTTTTAAAAAATATGGTAAAAAGTGCACAAATTTTCGATAAAAAGTTTCATAATAATTAACATGTGCTGTGAATTTCGAGATAAAACGTTCTGTTCTAGTTTCATTAGCTACAAAAAAGCAAAAAAAAAACTAATGATTCAGAAGAGGGAAAGCTCATAACAAGAGAAAAAAGATATTTTTTCTGATCACGAAAAGCAAAGCATATACTTTGCTCTCTTCTTTAGCATTGCCTGATAGCATTAGTAATTGGGAACAGGGAAGGACATTGCAGTATGTATGTGAAATAGTGTGAATGACAAACCCGAAGTACATATGTCGATTGGGCCATAAGCAAAAACCTGTTAAGATGTTCCCAACTACACTGCTTTCCATTTTGTTTCGATGCTTTTCTGGGTTTTTTTTTTTTACGCTTTCCAACCGTAGGTTGAAGAAGCGTATATGCTCCAGGTTTTTCCGTTTGTCTGTGTGTCTGCCGGTCTGTCTGTATGTCCGTCGGCGCGATAACTCGCGTAAAAATGGTTCGATTTCGATTAAATTTTAGTGTGTGGTGGGGAACCTCCTGAGGACGAACCCTATTGAAAATGGACGAAATGGGGGTCAAAGGTCAGGACGTAGGAGAGGAATCCATTCCATTGCCCTTATGCGTCATAACTTATGTAAAAATGTTTCGATTGCGACAAAACTTTAGTATGTTGTTCCGGAGGTATACTGAACCAATTCTGTTTAATACCATCGAAATGAGGTCAAAGGTTGGATCACAGGAGCGAGATTTATTCCACAGCCATTATTCTCATAACTTGAGTAATAGCTTGAGTAATGATTTCTGGTAAGTTGGAAAGCATATCATAATCAATGCATTGCATGATTTTACTAACTTGTTTTACCCACTCCCATTTTCCTACACGTAAGTCTGTATGACTTACGTGTAGTCATAGAAACTTACGATATACAGATGTCAGCTTCTTTGGTTTATTTTCGTCACTTCGTGCATTCCTTGAGAAACGGCCGAACCGAAAATTTCCATTCTGAACTCCAAGCACACCTTGGGAAAAACAGAAAATTTTAGACGGCGTTCCTAAATGTGTTTATACACACTAGGAGGCCAAATTATTATGAAGTCCATTTTATGTAAAGTAGCTATGCCGCACATGTTGCTGGCGTAAGATGGTTGAATCGGTATAAAGAGGGAGTACTGAAGGCATGCAGAGACGGATGAAGTGCATTGCAAAAGAAGTAATGGGTAAAAGACGCAATCCGACGGACTTTGAACGTGGAATGATTGTGTGGGTGCTCAAAGCATTGGTGCGAGAATTAGCAAAATGTCTGCATTTGGAAAATCTTCGAAGACAGCAGTTCTTAAAGTTTACAGAGAGTGGACCACCAGTCAAAAAACCGGGTCTAAGCCAAGGCGCGAGGTCATCAACAGCTACTGGATGCTGGAGCTGAGCGGATAGTTGGCAGACTTGTTCAGTCCAACAGATGGTCAAAACTTCGTCAGATTGCAGATTATCTGAATCAGTGACCAAGTCTGATGGCCTCTGAACGTACAGTGTGCCTCACATTACATCGTATGGGATGCAGAAGCAGACGGCTTGTCCGTTAACCATTGCTATCCGCAGCGAATAAGGAGAAATCCTCAAATTCGCTCAGGACCACAAGAATTGGACAGTAAGTGAGGAGTGGGAAAAGCTGATGTGTACAGAGAAATCACATTTTAATCTACACCATGCAGATGGAAGGGTGAGGAAGTGGAGAGGGCAGCACGAAAGCATGCATCCACCTTTCATTATCACTATTCTTCAAGCTGGTGGATGCAACGTTATGGTCTGGGGCATGTTTACGTAGGAGTGTCTAGACCCTTTGACTCGTGTAGAGCCACGTCTGATCATCAAAAGGTATTTAAATGTCGCTGCCGACCAAGTTCACCCAATTGTGTTGATGGTTTATCCCAATAGATGTGGATACTTTTAGCAAGACAAAGACTTTTCTTTGCTGAAGAGGCCTCCTCAATCACCGGATCTTAATGTAATGGAGCATCTGTGGGATGAAATTGAAATGAAATGAGAGAGATGGATCCGCTACCATCAAATCTTCAAGAGTTGGTGGGTGCAATTCACCGCATTTAAGCTGACGTACGTCAAGCCATTTACAGACATTTAATAAAGTCCATACCAAGACGAATTCAAGCAGTATTAAGGGCAAAAAGTGCCCCAACAGCGTACTAACAAGATGGTCATAATAATTTGGCTACTCAGTGTATATACACCACCGCAACCCCCCTCCCCCACCCCCTTCCCAGTTTCCTTCAGACCAGAACAACCGCCCCTCCTAAGGTAAGCTTTTGGATCCGCTACCTTTCCTTTGAGTTTCTAACCTTCCTTTTGAGTTTTTGTTTTCTTATATATAAATTTTGTTACTCATCGGTTTAAAGATTTTCTTAGTGAACCAGAGCCGTGTCTAGCTGGGGAGACAGAGAGGGCTCAGCTCTTCCTGAAACGCAAGCAAGCCTCCCCCCTTCCCCGTTAGAAAATGGACGTTGTTGTAAATTCTGATAAATTTTCTTTTGGATGGTTAATGAAACTTATTTTTGTATTTAATTGTAAGTATAAACACTTCACCTTATTTATCTGTGTACTACACTTTTTAAAACAAAGCAAAACCGAAATCATACAGCATGAGCATAGGATAGTGCCAAAGAAATGACTTCTCGATGTGAATCTGTAGAACCAGTTGCGCCAATGATTCTCTGACACATGAGCACAGGGCTTGTAGTTATTGAGAGTTAAAATTTGGAAAAATATTAGCAGAAAGGAAAAAAGGGATGTAGAGATGGAGGCGTGGTTGTACAAAAAGTGAAAATTTTGCTTATCATTTGGTAACGAAATGAGAGATTCTAAGTTGCTGCTAAACGTACTTTCATGTAATTAATTGCCTAGAAAAAAGTGTTATGATGAGGATGTTTTATCAAAATATATATCTCTAGTCATTGGGAAATAATGTTAAAGGGAAATCCTTGTGCGAGAGAGAGAGAGAGAGAGAGAGAGAGAGAGAGAGAGAGAGCTTCCAACTCCTTTCTGTTCAGGAGGAATAGGTTTACGATGCTTGTGTGGAAGAAAAGGGAAGGGGTTCGTTGGCGGGAATCTCAGGCTTCTTGGATTTTCATTGGGGAAGGGAGGGCGTTTGGTTATTGACTAAGAAGAGTCTACCTACGAGCGCGAGCAAAGGAAAATGCGCAGTTAAAAATTCAGAAAAAAAGTGAAACCGTACAAAAGATTAGTAGAAAGAGTCGAAATGCCACATCAATAATTCCTTGATGCCACTGGTTGGTTCTACAGAAAGAGACCAGGATGGCAGACTAAAAAAATAAATAGTTTACCCAAGCTAGTTGGAAGTCATTTTGCCTCCAACGACAAGGAACTTACAGCTCAACCTTTAACCAAATTCAGATGTGATTTGTTTTTGTATTTCAAGAGAGTTCAGGTTTTTTTCTCCCCACTTTTTTATATTACTACTTTTTTGGTACGGAAAAATCATTTGCAAGGGAGTATATTAACAAAGGGAGCGCAAAACAAAAAGCAAAACCTACGTCGGTATTCATGAAAAAATGTTATTGGTAATGGAATGCAGAGCCCCTCCAGATTACTCTTTTTGTTCCATTTCCCCCTCCCCTTGTTTTTGAGACCTTCCTACAGTCCAGTACTGAATTGCACATTACTCTCTGAAACAGCTTGTACATTTTGGCAACGCTGACAGTGAGTCAGGAATCAACAAAGAAGACTACGTCGAATGAAAAACTGCTGCGATAGGGGTGATATGTCTGCTTGGAACACTGAAAGACGTAGAAGCTTGTACGAGTATTATTATGTGCATAGTTGAATAACGTGTTGTATAGATATATGATTGAGATTACTATGTTTATGTAAGAGTTTGCGGTAGAGTGTCAGTGGCAGAGCCGGAACAGTCTTCCTATCTGCATTGGTGATACCTAAAATAACTCCCCTTCGAGTTCCAAAGTTCCCTAGTCCCACTCATATAATACGCAGTTTCTACTTTCTCATACCTCCGTTAAAGGTGAGCATTACGATCGTTCCAAAATCGCGCTTCCTGTTTTTCAGAATTTTACTAAAAATGTGAAAAACTAGATAAATACCCAAAAGCTCCCGGTTATAAATATCCTGTGAAACGTGTAAGTTATGTGAACGCTCACAACACAGCCCTCAGAAGAAATGCAGAATTTGACTCTTGCGTTAACCACTGAGGTAACGCAAGAGTCAAAATGACGAGTTGCAGCGACAAGCCAAGGTCCGTGTAGTTCAGTCGGGAGAATAACTGGCTGCCGAGTGGGTAGACGTGGGTTCAAATCTCATCAACGGCGGAAAATGTTTTACGCGCTATAGACAATAAACGTGACAATAGGATGACCCTTTGGGCGTGAAGCTTGAAAAGTTAATTCAAAGTTGAATGCTCGGAGAGGCTTTTACAACAGAGCATACATAGATTAGCTCTTAGCTCTTCATCCTTATGGTGTATTCGGAAAGGGCAAGAAGGTTAGGCATAGTCGCGCATACTGTTTTAAATCTTTCTCTCCGCTGTTTCAGACAATTCCTTTCGTGCCTATGAGGGGTAAATACTTCATAGTGTAGTTTGTTCCTACCCTTTATACAGAGCATACCTTCCAAACAAGGTGCGAACTGGTTAGCTACACTGTTAAAAATTGTGTGGTAGGTTACACCAAAAAGTGGTGCTGCACTAGCTGCACCACTTTTTGAAAAATGATGCACCATTTCTTGGTGCAAACAAAACCCAACAACATGATGCAACTTTGCACAACGTTACAGTACAAGATTGCACCACGTTATGGTACAAGGTAGCACCATGTTGTTCGGTTTTGTTTACACTACGCAATGGCGTATCTTTTCTCAGAAAGTGGTGCAGCTGGGGTAGCACCACTTTTTGGTGCAACCTATGACAAAATTTTTAGCGGTGTACGTGAAATATATAACGACTACCTAATGTTTTTATAAAGATGATGCTGAAGTGTTTAACTTTCTTTTTCGGTTGTTATTTTCAGAAATTTTATTCACACATTGGGCAGTTCTGTATCTTATGATTTTCAGAGCATAAATTTACGCTCCTAGTTTGACCATTTCGGGAGGCCAAGCCCCTTTCAACTCTCCCCAGGCCCATGTCAATGGATAAATTACGACTTAACTATTATAGTGTATTGATGCCAGAAACTTTCAGTGCGTGGAAAAGAAAGAGAAGTTGACTGTTGAAGAAACTACTAAGTCTTCCACCCTAGCGGTTTATTCACTTCGTTACTTCTAATGAGATATATGCTCAAAAAGTTAACTAAGGGCTAATTAACTCAGTTAATTCAAGTACTAAAAGAAACTTCACATAATAAAATACTGCATGTAACTCATAGGGCTATAACCAATTGGCCGTTTCAAATCTAGAATCACTGGTTTCAGAGAAGGAACAAAGCCAGCGCCATCAACAAACGCGCCACCCATGACTCATCCGGGACTTGACCTAGAGCCTTACGGGAAGGAATAGTCAGAAAGCAGCGGCTCAGACCACTCGGTAAACGGGACAGTCTATTCCTTTATCATAGTGAGCACATCTGAAATTTTGCACATACAAGAAAGGTATTCAATACTCTGAGCCAGGATATGATTCAGTGTATTCTGGCTCAGAGTATTGAATACCTTTCTATATTCCATTACTTCTATGAGCGTTTACAATACTTCTCAGCTTTTTTTTTATCGAGGTTTAACGTAAACCACCGTGAGCAACTCAATGGGCTATAATCCGTCGCCCGTCCTTAATTTAGGACCGCTGACTACAGGGAAGGAAAAGACCCAGGGGCGTAAGACAAATACAACATCCATGTCTCAATGGGATTCGAACCTGGACCCATCTCGGACAAATTATCAGAAGCCATCGCTTAGACCACTGCGTCACCAGGGCGGCCTTCTTAACTTTACCGTATTTTTTAGCTGTGAACCTAAGAAGGACATCGTCTGGTTTCTGGGAGAAATAAGTGTAGGTTTCGACCAAAAGCAAAGCTCGATTGTGTGAAATACGTCAATTATTAAACAATTATCAACATGTTAAATCATATAAAAAGGAGAGCTTATAATAACTACAAAAAAATGTCTTTATAGATAATGAAGTCCAATCCGAAAAACATTTTTTCAATCAGTCTTTTAAAAGCAGAGATATCATTGTAATTATAATTAGAATACATTTTCATCCTATTGCGGGAAACTTTTTATTTCTGATACTTGAAAAACGCAAGCAAGGAAAATTATCCTATGCAAGAAGTTTTTTAGTGGGAGCTTTAGATGCGGAGATATAAATAAAAAAATACTTTACGGGTCCTGATGAAAACATTGCACATCGTCAGAAATAGTCGAGGAATGTAAGCGTTAGTCAGTTATCTCATGCAGAAAAAAGTAGCTCATACAAAAGCAAAATTTGTCTGTAAGTGCACACTTAGGGCCAGAGCAGCAGAATTGGGCATTTAGAAAAAGCAGGACATAGTAAAGACATTGCTCCTAGAAAAGCTTTTAAAGCCCAACGAGTTTTTCAACTCGGACTTTTAGAATGAAAAAATACATTACAGGCCTTCACTATCTGTCGTGGAAATTGTGCATTATTTGAAGCCGGAAATGTAACACTCCGGTGTCCGAGAGGTCTGAGGCTCTGGCTTCTGACAATTCCTCCGAGTATCGGACGTGCCATATTTTGCCCTGACCCTTTCCCTTCGCTAGAATCAGTTGCACTAAATTAGCGAAAGGCGACTGCTTATAGCATAATGAGCTATCATCGCTGTTGTAACCCCCCCCCCTCCCTTCCCCCGAAGAAAGGTAGTAAAAATGTTGACAAAACAATTTTTATACACTGGCGGAAAGTGAAAAAAGAACAACAAGAAGGAGACGTCTGATACCAACGAAATTTATACAGCATAATAACGGAATAAAGAGGATAACGTGATCAAAACATTATAGCAAAATACAGCTGTATTTGCTGGTAAACTGAAAAATAACATTTCCATGTAACATGGTTAGTACGAGGTTGAACCGCCATGAACTGCTCACACTGTGCAATTCTGGCATGGAGTCTGTCGTACAGATGTTGGATGTAAGTTTGGGGTATTGAGTTCCAAGCATCCTCAACCTGGACGCGTAAATCGGGGATGGTCGTGGCTGGCCGTGGAGACCGGATAAGTCGTTTGTCCCATAAAATCTCACACGTGCTCAATGGGGGACAAATCCGGTGAACGTGCAGGCCATGGAAGTTGTCTCACACCCTGAAGTGCATATTGCGTTACACGTGCCGTGTGTGGGCGTCCATTATCTTGCTGAAAAACACCACGATGGACCGACCTTACAAATGGCACAACAACGGGCTGAATGATTTTGTTGATAAAGGAGGTGTTGTTTAACGTACCAGGTACAAACACTAGTTGTGTACGGGAGTGATAGCTGATCGCTCCCCTCACCAGGAGACCAGGTGTAGGCACTGTGTGTCGCTGGCGGATGCAAGAAGGGTGGAGACGCTCCCCTGTGCGTCTGCGAACACGCATACGGCCATCAGAGGCCTCCAAGCAGAATCTGCTTTCATCGCTGAACAAGACAGATCGCCATTGCGTTCTCCAGTGCAGACGTTGGCGACACCACTGCAGCCGTTCCTAATGGTGGGCTGGAGTCAGAGGTACACATGCCAGAGGCACACGTGCACGTATTCCTGCATCCAGTAGACGGTTGCGGATTGTTCGCACAGTCACCTCAGGTGCAATGGCAGCTCGGATTTGCGTCGCAGTGGATGTTCTGCTTGACAACGCCGCTCTTCTTATGCGTCGATCGGTCCGCTCATCAGTCCGTCTGTGACTCCCGGTTCCACGTCTTCTCGTGTGGGAATTTTCCTCGGACCATCTACGTCCCCATCGTACCACCACCGATACTTCCCGTCCAATTCGCTCCGCAATACGACGATACGACCACCCGGCCTCGCGTTGTCTGACTAGACGACCTCGCTCAAAGTCCGATAACTGCTGAAATCCTACACGTCTTCCATGTCCAAGCATTGCAGCTTCTTCAGGGTCTTCGCACGTGTCCGTACGCCGACGACTGATTACATTCACTTCGCCGTACTCCTTAAATACCACCGACGATAATTGGCATATTATGCCGTGCTGTGGCGTAAGCGCTCACCGGTTGGTCCCGAAATTAACATCACACCTACGTAAACTCGACCCCATTAACATATGTAAATTTCATGATCGTCCGCCAATTCTCTCTTGGTGTTCTTTTTTCACTTTCCGCCAGTGTAATTACTCGTGGCAATATTCTTTTCAAATCTCATAATTATTAGGTGTACAAAAACGTTTTAAAGCATTTTTGTGTGGCGTATACCGCTAATTTACATATCCGACATTCGCTCGCGTTGCTGTCATGAGACCGTAACTGGTCCAGACTATAAAATGTGACTCAGAAGTTTACCCAACAGTCAAACGCACTTGCACATCGGTAGGTGAAGGATTGCAAGCGATACTGCATTTATTCGACACTGCATTCGTAACGAATTTCATCAAGGAAAAAGTGCTGCAAAAACACGTGCATCGATCTGTTCTGCTCTGGTGGAGAATATTGTCTCGAAAAGCAGGTGTGAGTTTTGGTGTAGACGGTTTAAAGCAAGCGATTTTGATGTTAGCGATCAAGAACGTAGTGGCGACCCGCAGAAAGTTACACATGAGGAACTGCAAGCATTGCTGGATGAAGATTCGTCTCAAACGCAGAAAGAACTAGCTGAACAACTGGGGGTAACTGAACAAACCATTTCTAATCCTTTACGCGCAATGGGAAAGATTCAGAAGATAGGAACATGGGTGCCACATGACCTGAGCCAGAGGTACAAGGATGAGCGTGTCATGAAGCGTTTGAATATGTTGAATAAACAACACAAGAAGCCTTTCCTAGGGAAAATCGTTACGGTGATGAAAAATGGATATGGTACGACAATGCCCAACGCAAATAACACTGGGTAGACCCCTGTTAAGCAACGACTTCGACACCAAAGCGAAGTATACACTCCAAGAAAGTTGTGCTGTGCATCTGGTGGGATATGAAGGGTGTGCTGTATTATGAACTATTGGAACAGAGTCAAACTGTTACTGCTGATCGCTATAAGCAGCAATTGCTGCGATTGAACCAGAAAATCTGTCGGAAACGCCCATTTACAGGCAAAGGATTGCATCCCGTGAAATTACTGCATGACAACGCTGGGACGCATGTCGCGAAATCGGTCAAGGAAACGTTATTGGCGCTTGGCTGGGAAGTTTTGGACCACCCGGTGTATAGTCCACGACATAGCTCCTTCAGACTATCATTTGTTTCGATCGATGCAACATGGTTTGTCTGCTGCACGGTTCCGTACATGTGACGAAGTCCAAAAAATGGTTTGAAGACTTCATCGTGTCACACGACAAAGTATTCTTAATGGCTGGAATCCGTCAGCTGCCCGGCTGAGGGAGGAAGGTGATAGATAATGACAGCGCATATTTTGATCCGTAAAGGTATTGTTGTTTCCTCTCAAATTACATGTTGCGTTGTCTTAAAACGCTTTAAAACTTATTTGTACACCTAATACTAGTAGTGTTATGCAACAACTTAAAGTGTTAAAGGTAAATATCCATACGCACTTAGTCTACTAA
Source organism: Macrothele yani (assembly GCA_039090855.1). Lineage (NCBI taxonomy): Eukaryota > Metazoa > Arthropoda > Arachnida > Araneae > Macrothelidae > Macrothele > Macrothele yani. Next base: position 132,064,405 of record CM077010.1, on the reverse strand, counting down.
ACAGCAGATGTCTCTAAAGAAAGAACAGAAAATGAAGATCAATATTTTCGAGCTGCCTAACCGAAAACCATTTTCTTTTCAAATCTAGATAACTGATGAGGAGATATGCAAAATACGAGTACAGCTATACTAACAGTATTAATTCTTTACCAGTTTTGGGTATTTAATGGCATGCTAAAAATACCAAAAAAATGCAAGGCAGCATTTGTGTTTCAGCGAGTTGGTTTGTTATCTCTTTCAGTAACTGCGGGGAAAATTGCAAATGCATAGCAATGAGGTGTTGTGGGATTTCGAACAAAAGTGCGTGGTTAGCTAATTGTTTTCTGGAAATTTCAAGCCATCTCCTGCCCTCATGAAGCTCTTAATCGTCTCTGATAAAGTGCGGGGGTGGGGTGGGGGGTGAACTGAGAGTGACCTCGAGATCCCTGTGGAAAGTATTTACCTTATCATTCGTTGCAGTTTCAAAGAAATGCTTCCTTGCCTTATTGCACAAGTTACATTCCAGCATGTGCTTAAAGCAGGTTTCTGTAGGTCTTTCTACATTACGGAAAAAGTTGGACTTGGTTTTTTTCTTAAACCTCAGCCAGAGAAGAAGTATGTTATCGTCACACGGCTGCATATATTAATGCTTTGACTGCTTTCCCCGTTTCTTGATTTCCCTCATGGCAGAGAAAGATGGAAATACCACCCCACTGCCCATTTGTTTCTGAGTTGTGTAGGAGAATACATTTTCTGTCCATTTCCGAAACTGAGGAGTTATTTTTTTTAAGGTGCAGAATTCCCCTTCAGCAATCGTTCTGTTGCACTTCACCATTAATTCTTTGGACTTTCCATTGCGCGATGGTTGTACTGTTCGAAATAAACCTTACGAATCTTTCTTCTTCAGTTATACTTTAGTAGCAAATTTAGGTATCTCAAAAAACGAAAAGTATGTGGATCACCATTATCGGTATTGCATCTTCCTGATTCGAGAAAAAGATTCCTTCTGTATCGCTTCAGCTCATGGACATATAAGTGACTGATAATTACGGGCGAGCGTAGCTTTGTTTTGAGAAGGGGGCAAACAGAAATTGTAACTACTAAATAACATAAACGAAACACCGTAGGGGCCCCCGTCCATAAAGTACGTCCGAGATTACAGGGAGAGGGGCGTTCCTGACAACCGGACTAAATGTGACATGGGAGAGGGTGGGAGGTTTTAGTAATTCTGACGTCCAGCGGCAAAAATATAATGGATGGTATGTTTTCGTTTTATTTTTTTCTGTTTTTCTTCTTTTAATAGTTAAACAAAGGTATGAAATATTTCAGATTTCTGATGATATTTAGCTAAATGAGAATATTAAGTTCTCGTATTTGTACTACCAAATCTATCGTCTTTTGTAGATGGTAGATGGTAGGATCGGGAGTGTTGCAACCTTGAATGCGTGCGTTGATTTGTAGATCTTTATTTCAGAATGATAACGTTTGGGCAGCATTTGGGAATAAATTAATGCCTAAATAATAAATATTTGCTGAAGAAAAAGTGTAAATGTATGGAAGATTCCTTTAAATAATTACATGTTTTCTTTCTGTTTCTCAACGGACTTCTAAAAGCAGTTGTCAAGAACAAAGGTGGATTCCGGGAATTAGGACGTACTTTTTAGTTAGGGGGGTGTCAACAATCGGACAAAATGTGACATGGGGGAGGAAGAGTCTAAAAATAGTTAAAAAACACGGACGTACTTTGTGGACGGCCCCATATGCAAATTTACACTGTGCGTTCTTGTTGTCTAACCTTTTTACCACACTCTCAAGACAAATTTAATTGAAAACGGGAAGACCAAAAAAACTACATAAAATAGATGGATAAATGAAATTAAGTAGTGTGTTGGGACAAAAAAGAAATTTCTTTGTTGTTCTTTTGATCCTTTTGTTAGCCACCCTGGTGGCGCAATGGTCTAAGCGCTGGCTTACGACCATTCGTCTGAGATGGGTCAGGGTTGGAATCCCGGTGAGATATGGATGTTCTATTTGTCTTACGGCACTGGTTCTTTTCCTTCCCTGGAACCAGTGGCCCTAAATAAGGGATGGGTGACTGCTTATAGCCCACTGAGTTGCTCACGGTAGTCGTTAAACCTCCAATTAAAAAAAAAAAAGTCTTTTATTCACATGCATCAAGAAACCCCAGATATCCTTCAGTTGGTTATCAATAATGAAAAATACCCACAAGACAAATTTAATTTCTGGGGAAAATTCCGAAACCTTTGTCCAGCAGCAAAGAGCTGTAGCAGAGGATGACATGTTTTTCATCTCTTTGCCTTTCATGTTTTTCTACACTGTACATATGTAAGCTGATCTCCTACATGCAACAGGAAAATTCCTTTTTACTTTCGACTGTAAATTATCGCTTTTACTACAGGAAATTCCCAACGTTTTTTCAACGTTTACTGCATGCACGCATTCGGAAGCTCTGCAGAAAAATTAGCAATTAGAATAATTGTTATCGCTAAAATCTCTGTAGTACCTTCCAAGAATAGAAAGGGCATGGGCACATTTCCAGCGGAGGGCAAACGCCCCTTCTTGCGCCCTACATGGGCGCCCATGCTGAGAATATTATAAACACTTTTTTGAGCACATGCATATCGAAATTCATACTTAAAAATATTTACCCAGTTAAAGAAATGTAAATAGTAATGCAAACTGCTGATGTAGAAAAACATCTTCCACATTTTGTTAGCATTGGAAGTCTGCATCATATTATGGCACGTACCTGTTTCCAGTACAACTCGTACCAAACGTGCTCCTTCGAACACAAATCAATTTTTCTATGAAAATACCTAGTATGTGCTCTGTTCCAAAGCAATGACCTCTTCATCTGGAATAAATCATCCACTTGGTGCAGCTTTCGAGGAAACGAAAAAAAAAAGGCATCACAATTCCTGCGGAAATAACACCTCTTTGCATTTCTACCCCGATTCGGCTTCAGACCTTGTTTAAGAGCATCATTTTTTGTTTTCTTTGAAACATGAAGCACTTAAAGCTAGCATGAACACTTCCAATTTGCAGCTGAAACGTTTTCGGTTATACGCACACTTATGAAACTGCTGACGTACACTGAAACGTTGTTTCGAATTTGATTTCCCCTCCGCATATATAGTTTAAGCTCTACCCTACCGTGAAATCTGAAGAGTACTCATTGGAATCCCTCTCAAAAGTTTCATCTTCTTAAGTACTATTTTTTTTTATTAAGGAAAGCTGCATATCAAATAAAAATAGTACAAGTGGGTACATTCTTGATTCCTGACCATTTTAAATTCCTTCAACCATATAAAATAATACATCAACTATTTCTTAAAAGCAATTGAATAAGATTTTTCTCTCTTAAAATTTTGTAGGAAAATTATTACATAAATTAAGCACGTTTAGATTTGCAATTATGTTATCTAGTGGGAAAACTTCTATAGATAGATGGAAAAATTTGCGGAAAATTTCTCTCCTGAGAGAGAAAGAGGTAAGTGCACACTGTAATAAATAATGTGAATTCACGGAAATTTTTTGAAAACAATGTGCAGCAGAGTTGCGGTTGGTGACCGTCTTTTAACGAAATTTCCGTTTTGAAAATTGGCCGTGTTTTACACAACTTCTGTAGTTTCATTGATTTTCCGTAGTCAGCAACTTCGTTTGTTTCAGAAATGCCCGTTTCAGAATCTTCCGCATTTATACAGAAATTTCGCAAAATCGGACACGATGAATTTTTCAGGCTTTAACGCCAGAGAATCCTCTTGCACTAGTGGGACTCAAACCGATGTCATTTGGGTTAGCTCACGAGAAACCTAGCGCTTTAACCACTAAGTCAGGAAGGCTCAGAAATCGCACACACGACCAATTACACAATGGTGAATTTCTTTTTTTCTTCTTTTTTTCTTTTTTTTTTTTTTTTGTCATCATTAATGCGAGTGATTTAGTCATTTTATTTTTTGTTGGAGCTTATCAACTTTTTGAATACGTTTGTAATAATTTTATTTTCCCTGTAGAACGGCATCACAAATTAAGTTTTTTTTTTCATCGTGAATTTTCGAAGCTACATAATTCTTTGGAACTTGATCTTTTTAAATTGACAATCATTTCAATTATCTGTAAGAAAAGGTTGAAGTATTGTTTTATAGTATTATTTCACAAAACCTCTAAATATAAATTTTACTCTTGATAACTTTTGTCTTAAGGGCTCTGCAGACGGATACATAAACATCGTACAATCACTTGTACAATAATTTATCTGGTTTCTTACGATAACACAAATATACATAGGCTATAAACACCCAGATCTCTCTCTCTCTCTCTCTCTCTCTGTGTGTCTGGAACGCTTGACGTCACACCAACGACTGCATCAATTCGTGTATGCTCTCGAGATGTCAAAGTGATTGCCTGTTATATAATAGCACCCGGTCACTTTAAGATGTCGATGTGATCGCGTGCTAATTTAAAAACATTGGAGTGCCAATGACTCGAGTTCTATTTTTTCGATCTACAAAATTCGGATTGAATTCTTAATATCACGGCAAGTTGTGTGTTTGTATATTAATTTAACTTAGCTCAATTCGAATATTAATTTGTACGCTTTAACTGTTTTTTTTTACTTTTTTAATTTTACTAACTTTTCGAGTTTAGTGCTGATTATATTAACCATATATTACAAACTATCGATCTATCTAAACTCTCTAACCTACAATAAAAACTGAAATCTTAAGATGTCAAAGTGAGCAAAATTGCATCTAAAAGCAGATGTCGCCCCATTGTCGAGAATATAGATAGTTCTGATTTGTAATACCAGATGTTGCATTATTTTGCAGAAAAATCTTCGGTATGAAGTTTCAAACTAATCGTCGAATAGGACAGTCTAAAACAAGCCGTGAAGGGAATAACAAGTGTGCCGGAGAAAAAGTAATTTAACGCGAAAAATCAAAATAAAAGTTATTAAGGTAATACAAATTTTAAAGATGACAATCCGATTTTTGATGTAAATGTGACAAGGATGGTAAGTCAGATAATATCTGAAAACTTGAAAATTTCATCGTCCTGAAGCGGGACTCGAATCCGCGTCTCCCAGATAGCGCCTGGGTATGCTAACCATTACACCACATAGAACGACCAAGTCTCAAATTTCCGGAAACAGAAATTTGAGACTTGGACTTGAGATTTTTGGGTGGTGTAGCGGTTAGCATACCCGGGCGCTACTTGGGAGACGCGGGTTCGAGTCCCGCTCCAGAACGATGAAATTTTCAAGTTTTCGGATATTATCTGACTTACCGTCCTTGTCACATTTACACCAAAAATCGGATTGTCATCTTCAAAATTTGTATTACATGGTGTAATCCCGTATTTATTTCATGAGTTATTAAGGTAAGTTTACACGAAAACAACTTTCCGAGTGCTGATTATATTACACATTTCGCAAAATATCTATCTATCTAAACGCTCTGACCTGCAATTGTTAAACAACAAATATTTTACACAGAATGTCATTTGTCGCGAGATCTTTTGAAAAACGAAAATAAATAGCATATAATTTTTAGTTCTAACATGAAAGAGTTCTTATTATATAAGTCTTTACTATATTTCCTTACAGAAATCCGGCGTCTATTTGATTTATTTTCAATCTGCTTCAATTAAAAATTTCTCTCCGTCATAGGATGGGCAACCCCCCCCCTTATATTAATATTTATTTAAAGCTTAAAAACAACGTTCCTAGAACAGAAAAGGGGAGAGGAGAAGATATACTGTATATCCTGGACCAAAATAACCAAAATTCATTCGATATGCTATCCACAATATCCGATCTCGCTACATAAATTTAAAATCACATTCTTCGACAGACAAAGGAAATTTAATAGGTAATCAAACTTCAAGTATTCTCGCGAATCTCTTCTGTTACCGGAAATTTTTCGTCAAACGGAAAAAGCGAGAACGGAGTTTTCCCGTTAATATACGAAAGAAATTGCGGAAGCGTTACTTAAAATTCAGGACTCTCTGACGTACGAAGAATCCATGAAATAGAAGTTTCCTTCGGTCATTTTACGGAAAAAGTTGTATCAGAAATATGCTTCGTTCATTCACGAAAGGGATCACGGGAAGTACTTCGTGAATCGCAGAAAATCTTTACAGTGTAGGCAGTTAATTCGGCGCCATTTTTCAAATTTGCATGCGTAAGTGTGAAGAGCCTCTTAGTCCCAAATTTTTTTACTCCGTACTTTCAAAACATTGAACAGAAACCTAATTTCTATGGAATTATTCTGGAAGAAATCTTACTCAAAAGTCTTTTTTTACGCTTTCCAACCGTAGGTTGTAGAAGCGTATATGCTCCAGCTTTTTCCGTCCGTCCGTCTGTCCGTCTGTCGGCGCGATAACTCACGTAAAAATGGTTCGATTTCGATGAAATTTTAGTATGTGGTAAGGGACCGCCTGGGGACGAACCCTATTGAAAATGGGATAAATGGGGTTAAAGGTCACGGCATAGGAGCGGGATCCATTCCATTGCCCTTATGCCTCATAACTTGCGTAATATGGTTCGATTTCAATGAAATTTTAGTATGTGGTAGGGGACCACCTGGGGACGAACCCTATTAAAAATGGACGAAATGGGGTCAAAGGTCAGGACATAGGATCTTGATCTATTCCATCGCTCTTATCCCATACTATTAAGGTGGACGTCAAGTAATTTTGCTTCCTATACTTCGACTAGAAAAACTTTTGTACACATTTCCTTCACAATTATTGTGTTCCCAAGGATGAAAGTGTGAACATCGATTAAAATAACTTCATATTGTAACTTGGAATACTTAATATTTCCTAAAACATTACCATAATTATATAAAAAATCAATAACTTTTTCTTTGGTGGTGTTGGAACCAGAAAAAAGATGGCGCGACCTGTACTTTGATGACGTCAGTAGACAAACAAATGTTGGATTTCATAATTATGGTTATGTTTTAGAAAATATTAAGTATTCCAAATTATAAAATGAAGCTATTTTAATCGATGTTCAAATTTTCATCCTTGGGAACGCATTAATTGTCCAGAAAAAAGATGGCGCGACCTATGCTTTGATGACGTCAGTAGACAAACAGATGTTGGATTTCTTAATTATGGTTATGTTTTAGAAAATATTAAGTATTCCAAATTATAAAATGAAGCTATTTTAATCGATGTTCAAATTTTCATCCTTGGGAACGCATTAATTGTGAAGAAAATATGTACAGACGTTTTACCATTGGAAGTATAGGAAGCAAAATTTCTTGACGTCCACCTTAAAGGAGCAATTCTTGTATGTATGTACATTTTATTTTGAAAACGGCTCTAAGGATTTTGATGAAAGTCGTTAACCTACCGTTTCCTGGTACTAGAAATCGATTTAGCTTGATTTCGACTTTAGGAAAATTCGTTTAGTGGGTTAAATACCCACCCCGAATTAACACGTTTTTAGTGTCATAGCGTCGTCCCATTGATGTTATCCATGCTTAGAAATCTTATGACGTCACAATCTCGCGATTGATATGTTGGCGCGCGGTCACGCCATCTGTCTCATTACGTCACGCGTTGTGTGTGGATCCTATTAAAGTTTAATGACGTCACGCTCTTGCGAGCAGATGGTCGCGTTTCCCATCTGCCTCATTACGTCACGCGTTGTGTGCGTATGTCCGCACGATAACTCGCGTAAAAATCGTTCGATTTCAATGAAATTTTAGTATGTGGAAGGGGAACACCTGGGAAGGAACCCTATTGAAAGTGAACGAAATGAGGTCAAAGGTCAGGACATAGGAGCGGGATTCATTCCACTGCTCTTATGCGTCATAACTAAGGTAAAAAAAGTTCGATTTCGATTGAATTTTAGAATCTAGCAGGGGACTACCTGGGGACAAACCCTTTTGAAAATGGTCGAAATGGGGTCAAAGGTCAGGACATAGGAGCGGAATCACTCCCATCGCATTGTGCGTCATAACTTACGTAAACGTTATTCGATTTGGATGAAATGTTAGTATGTTGTAGGTGCCTGCCTGGGAACGAATCCTATTAAAAATGGGCGAATGGGGTCAAAGGTTAGGACACAGGAACGGGATATATTCCATAGCCTTTATGCATCATAACTTACGTAAAAATGCTTCGATTGCGACAAAATTTTATCATGTTATTTCGGAGACATACTGAACCAGTTCTGTTGAATATTATCGAAATGGGATCAAAGTCAGGGCACAGGACCGAGATCGTGGATAGTGAAACGCCAGCTGCCGGCGTGCTGCACTATCCACGATTTGGAGCACACCTTCCAACACGTGTGGGCCAGTTTGCAGCAGGACAACATCAGGCGTATGTTCGCCTCAATGCAGGGCCGTATTGCAGCATATATCGCCGCACGAGGCGGTGCGACACGCTGTTGAAGATGACCGGACTGCGTGCCACAGATTCCTCTGTAATTGTGCTGCAGCTCTTTTTTTACCATCATGTGTATCATTCTTATCGTATTATTGCGTCCATAAAATTTCAGTTCAATCCGATGCTTCCTTCTTGGTGCGCAAATTTCATTGTCCGTGAGTGTATAATTTGGATTTTCTATTAAACGAAAAACACCATCATACATGTTTCTTTAATCACTGAATAATCTATTCGAATGGATGAATAAGATATTTTTTTGTTGGTTTCTGGAACATACTACAGCAAAAAAAAAAAAAAAAATCATCGTAAATTTTTTCTGCATATCAAAGCTTCTCAAAAAGGAAGTTGTTTACTACAAGAACTATTTTTTGTTTTGATATGAGAGTGATTTATATTAAGATTTTGCTTCGCATGTTTTAGTAGACACTCATTTCTTTATTCGTTCATACATTCGTTAATCAAGGCGCATTGGTTGACTAATAAATTTTCGTGTGGCCGTTCATTTTTTAACTCTAAAGTAAATTTCATTGCATAAATGACTCCGTTTAAAACTGAGTCATTTATGCTGTGAAGGCAAACATTAATATACACAGTGCGTCAAAGAATTTTTAAGACTGGGTCTGTAAAATGAAATAGAAACAAGAAATTATAATTTGTTTTGGTTTGTTATCCAAAATAAGTCCCTCCGGCTTCGATACACTTGTTACAGCGATTTAATAATGATTCGAATGCCTGTTCCAGTTCACTTTGCAGAATTGCCTCCAAAGCACGCGTCGAAACTGTTTGTATGGTCGAAATATCATCAAAATAACACCCTTTTAACGTCATTTTAAGTTTTGGGAGCAAAGAAATGTCGCAGGGTGCTAAATCGGTCAAATACGGTGGATGATTCAACTCACAGACGTTATTTTTTGCCAAAAATCTACGAACAAGAAGTGAAGTGTGACTGGGTGCATTATCGTGCAACAAACACCAACTGTTTTCACCTCGATATTCTGGACGAATGCGACGAATTCTGTCCATCAAACGCCTCAAAACATTTAAATAAAACTCATCAGTAATTGTTTGTCCAATTGGAACAAATTCTTTGTGGATAATACCCTTACTATCGAAGACTGTAATAAGCATTGTTTTGATTTTCGATGGAACTTTCCTTGTTTTTTTGGCCTGTGGAGAGTTTTTTTTACTTCCATTCCGCACTTTGTCGCTTTGTTTTAGGATCATATTGAAAACACCACGTTTCATCACCAGTAACAATCGATTTTAAGAAGTTTGGATCATTTTCAGCGGCTGAAATGATGTCTCTGCAATGTGCACTTCTCCTTGTTTTTTGTTCATTGTTTAACGTGTGTGGAATAAATTTAGCACAGACTTTTGTTTTGCCCAAATCTTCATGCAGGATGGTTCGAATGGTTTCTTTGTTGATGTTTAAAGGATCTTCCATCATTCTTAGTGACGCACATCGATTATTTGCCACGAAATCACGCACTTTTTCAATAATCTCAGGTGTCCTAGATGAACTTGGTCTTCCGGTATGCTTATCATCTTCTAGCGTCTCCCTTCCGTCCAAAAAACGTTTGTGCCACAGGAAAACATTTGATCTACTTAAACAAAACTCACCGTAAACTTGTTTCATCATTTGGTACGTTTCCGAGGCACTTTTACCAAGTTTTGCGTTAAATTTAATAACAGCCCGTTGTTCCATCTTAATAATTCAACATGAAAAAATTTTTACTTCTCTAATGAACGCCCGTTTCATTTGAGTTACTTTAACAACTGCGCAGTACTTTTGGCAGAAAGAAAGCAGATGGTCACGGTTTATAACGCATTCGCGATTACACTGGTGGTGCCACCGTAGGCTGAAATCTAGCCCCAGTCTTAAAAATTCTTTGACGCATTGTGTATATTAAGAAATAAACGGAGCCACATTGCATCGAGTAGTTCGAGTAATGACGAGTAATTGCGAACTTGTTTATTACAAGTTTCAGATACAGTCAGCTATACAATCTCTGAGGTGAAGCAATTTCTTGAAAACGTTGAAATGCCGCAACTTAATTTTAGTTTGTAGTCCGTTATATTAAGGTGCTTTGGGTAGATATCACAGAACTTTCCTATTTGTCGTTAGCTCCATTTTTTTAGAAAACAAAAACATGAAATGCGTTTTGATTCCCTCATTAAAAGAAAAAGAAAAACATATTGGCTCATCATTTGGACCTCCTCTCCCGTACTTTACTACTCTCCTTTTCTTTATCTAGCAGCAGTTTTTTACTAATTCCCCGCAATTCTGTCTTACCATCCGCACGCAATATCTCTTCCTCTTTCCTGCAACGCGTCCTACCTTTTTCTAGTACAACCTTCTTGGACTTACTACTCCTCGTCCATTTCTTTCCCATTGTTCTAAGCCTACCTTTCTATTTCCCATAATCCGGGTTTCTCTCACGCACGCAATCTGCACCTATCCTCTCATGCATAGAAAACGTTTTTCCATTTTCCATACAGCTCGACCTTCATCTATCACACAAATCACTTTTCCTTGTTTTCCTACTTTTCCTCTCATCTGCTTTTCCATAACCACTTCTTTATCGCTTGCACAATCTTGCCTTTGTATATCCAGCAGTCTCTCTCTCTCTCTCTCTGTCTGTCTGTCTCACTCTTTCCTTATAACCTCTCTTCTATCCTAGATGTACAGTATTTATTACCTTTCCTTCCCTTCCCTTTCCTTCCAAGCCTATCTGCCATGCGTTTATATCTATCTCTTTCCCCCTACCACAATCCATCCTTTCAGTCTCCCTCAAGTCTTCCTTTCTTTCTTATGCTGCATTCTAGACTCTTGACAAGAATAGACGATATTTCGTTAACTCTTTAAGCATGCTTGAACCGAATGGAGTCCAACACTTTCTGCTATGCCTAAACGGAAATGTTCACATATCGGCCAGGTTTCACGAAAGTTACCGCAAAGCAATTCTTTTCCCCCTCTCGTTTAATCTTTTTTCTTTTTCGGCAAAACAATTCGTTTTTATCCTATCTCTTCTTTTTTTTTTTTTTCGGCAAAACAATTCTTTCCCCTCTCTTCTAATCTTTTTCTTTTCAGCAAAACAATTCGTTTTCCTCTTTCCTCTATTTTTTTTCGGCAAAACAATTCGTTCATCCCTTTCCTTTGTCTTTTTCTTCGGCAAAACAATTCGTTTTCCCCTCACCTCTATTTTTTTTCTGCAAAACAATTCGTTTTCCCCTCTCACTATCTCACTATTATTTTCTTTTTCGGCAAAACATTTCGTTCCTCCCTCTGCTCTATTCTTTTTTTTTTTTTTTTTTTTTTTTTTTTTGAAAAAACAATGCGTTTCCCACAGTCCTTTATTCTTTTTTCCATGACTCAAAGCCTGGTGGGGAAGGTTCAGTCTCGTTGGCACTGACACCATGCCAGTGGGCAGAAACAAATGACTCAAACATGTTCTCTGTCTCTACTTTCTTAAGCTTGCCAACACTGTTAAGGCGTGTTTAACCGGTAATCAGTCAGAAGGGATTATTTTCAATCATTCTCCTAAATCACCACTTTGAATAACAAAGCTAAATGGAAAGCAACGGTTTCTGATGTGCAAGTTCACCCGTTCTAGCCGCGTTTGGTCTACTTCTTAGGCAGCGAATTATTCGTTCGAGCTGATTTCAGCCAATTTTGCTAACTCTGAGTTAATTCGGTCCAGTTGATTAAAGGGTTAAAGATAAACAAACCGGCACGTTATAACTTCGCATGTCGAACAGTGTTAAAGCTGCTCCTCTGCAATAAAGTACGAATAATTGTTATAAATATCTCAGAAGTCACGGCGTAATACCTTCTCGTTTCTTTAAATCGCTACTACAAAAAAAAAGGTATTAACTGATATAGTTTAGCTTACCTTCGCACTAAACTAGCGAAGATGTCTTTCGCGAAGTTTTTGTCACTCTTTCTGGTCAGTTCCGTCTACTGGTTCAGAGCTAAATAATTTTTTTGATTCTGGATTTCATATATACCATGTGTTCCACTTCGGCCGTAAAGGTGATGGGAATTAATGTATTCTTATAATCAACTCCTTTTTATCAACATGCAACTAGGACACCGCACGTACGTCACAGGAAACCGGAAATGCTACCAAATTCCTTGACTTCAAAAAATGTCACTTCCTCTTCTAAGACAACAGTCTTCGAATCTGCCAAACTTACGGTTCTGTTTCACTTTGGCACATTTTCACTGTAAAGGCATATCTGGAGAGCATTGCGTTAAATCAAATAACAAAAAACAACGAACCGAGAGGTTTCTTCAGATAAATTAAAAAGTAAGTTCTCCCGTGAAGACAGCGGTAATAAGAGCGTGCAATCACACTTAAACTAAATTTTACTATCACTAGAGCATCGACAAATCAACAGCGAGGATTGGCAGCACATAAATGTATTTTTAATTCATAAGTAGCTATTTACATAATATTCTGTCGAATTAATAGACCAATATTAGAAAGTCTACAGAGCGCACTGTTCAGTTGTAAGTGCCGAGACAGTTAATCAAAAATGCTGCCACAGGTAAGTTAAATATTGGTTTCTGTCCTCATACACCATAGTTCTGCACAATAAACATTCGATAATTAAGAGATCGAGTTTGTTGATTCTGCGCTGTAATCCTTATTTTTGCGCTAACACATATTACGAGTAGGTGTGTTATTATTGTCTTTCCCCGTGTTATCTTTTTGCACAATCACTTTCGGATGTGACACAAATCCATCAAAATCCGTATCTTCCGTGGTTAAGATATCAGGTTCTCGTGCGGAATGAGTCAATCATAAAAACTTAAGGTAGCAATCTTAAACGCACGATAATTAAAACACTACGCAGGCTTTCGATGAAGTGAAGAACTTATTTAATGTACACTGCTGGCCACCCAAAATGCAACACCAAGAAGAAAGCATCCGATTGCCCTGAAATTCGCAGCATGCGTCGCCCGCGAAAGGACATGCAAACGATTAGCATTACAGGGGACACGCAAATCATGTGCGCCCGGCACGCCACCGAGAAGCACTATAAGAAGGGTGCACAAAAGGCGGGTTGTAAGTAGTGGAAGTGTGTTGTGCAGCTGGACCTGTGCGTGGGAAGCATCCTGATGCCTCGTCGCAGAATACGGCAGTCATTCCAGCACGTTTCGGAGTTCGACAGAGGACGAATAGTGGCTTATCGCGACAGCGGTTTATCGTACCGATACATCGGCGCCCGTGTAGGTCGACATTCAGCCACAGTGAGGTGAGTATGGATTCGGTGGGTGCAAAAGGGACGTTCGGACCGAAATGAGCGATTACCGCAGCCGCGGCACACCACCGAAAGAGAGGACCGGCATTTAGTGCGGCGGGCATTGACGTCACGCACCGCACCATCACGAACGTTAACGCAGGAATTAGGGTGTGTTGCGCAACAACCTGTGTCACCACGTACCGTTCGACGTCGTCTGCAGGAGCGAGGACTTATCGCACGGCGCCCATTGCTCTGATTACCATTGACGTTACACCACCGGCGAGTGCGGCGGCAGTGGGTCGTTGAACGCCGCACCGGGACTACGGAATGGCACGACATTTTCTTCCCTGAGGAATCCTGCTTCTGCTTGCAACACCACGATGGTCGGATCCGCGTGTGGCGGCACCGCGGCGAGAGACTGTATGTCGCCTGCATTATGTATCGCCATACCGGTCCGTCGCCTGGCGTTACGGTTTGGGGCGCAATTGGATATGACACCCGCATCCCTCTGGTACGCATCGCCGGTACACTCAACAGCCACCGCTACATCTCCGACGTTTTGGAGCCTGTAGTCCTCCCTTACCTGAAGGACCTGCCATCGGCCACGTTTCAACAGGACAATGCACGCCCGCATGTGGCACGCATCGTGCAACAATTCTTCACGGCCCATCAGGTGTCATTGCTGCCGTGGTCCGCCTGTTCTCCCGATATGTCGCCCATCGAACACGTCTGGTCGCTGATCGGCAACCGAGTGGCCCGGCAAGCACCACCCTCTGCTATGCTTGATGAACTGTGGCAACGTGTGGAAGCAGCCTGGACCGACATACCCCAAGCCCACATCCAAAGCCTCTTTCGTTCGATGCCGCGGCGTGTAGCGGCCGTTATTGCCAGCCATGGGGGCCACACGAACTATTGATGTGTGCGTGTTCCGCAAGTCGCACGGGCCTGTAAGCTCAATCGTTTCATCTTTGTATCTGTTGTTATGTGTCCAGTAAACCTGGCTTTGCTATCTCGTGTCCTTCTTGGTGTTGCATTTTGGGTGGCCAGCAGTGTATAAGTTAAAAGATTAAAGATAAAGCCATAAGAGCTTTCGGTCTTCCTAAAGACCATCATCAGTACTTTCATCTGATGATGGGCTTTAGGAAGACCGAAGGTTCTTATGGCTTTATTTTTAATCTTTTAACTTATACATTAAATAAGTTCTTCACTTCATCGGAAGCCTGCGTAGTGTTTAAATTATCGTGCTTTTAAGATTGCTACCATAAGTTTTTATGATTGGATCTTTCGTGGTTGATGCGCGTGTATGTTTTATTGACCGCACACGCGCTGAAGTTACACGAACGCAGAACATTAATTTTGATCTGGTGGCTCAGTAAACTTCTGCAATTGAATCCCTTTTCCGAATATAGCATGCATGAGTCATGCAATAGTTTTGCAGTTTCACCGAATACTATAACTTCAAAAATGCAAGTCACGGCAATTTGTTTTTCCCAATTTTCACATTGCCCTTTAATCCAATTCAACAAAACACGTTTTTCATTGGCATAAGAGTAACTTATTTATTTCGATGGGATTTCAAATTCAATTTTCATTTTACAAATGACAAAGGTATTTGTTGGGCACGTAAGATTTTAAGAAGAATATATTTTCGTTATGTAGGCAAAGTGGCTAAGAAAGGGCAATTTTTATTCGGCTCCCTAAAGTGTATGTGACCATTTTGCCGGGGACCAAGGTAAGTAGAATATAGAAGGTAGGTCCAAGAGCAGGTTTTCGAAGTCAGCAATTCTAAAGCCTCAGGCGGGGTGAGTTTTGTATCGTAAAAGGTGCAAACGGAGTTAGCAGGGGGTCAAAGTGCATTCATTTTCTTGTAGGACTTCCGTCCACAGTGGGTAGAGTTTAAGTCCCAGCCACCTACAGCGAGATCGCCTTTTGGGCAGGACACAGAAACGGAAGGAATGAGAGCAAGTCCAGCGACTTTGACAGAACAGTTTGTTGTGATATTAGAGTACAGTAGATGGCGCCAACGTACAAGTACGATATTGCACATAGAAGGGTGAGAGAATTTCAGGGAGGACATAGGAAAGGATACCCATTTAACCAGTGGGTCCAGCCTGGGGGCCGCCACTTAACGTGCACGTCCGATATTCAGCGATTGTTAGTAAATCACACCATCTCCGAAAGATCAGCTCAGGCTTGAACCTGGGGACCTTGCATGGATAGTCTGAAACACTAACCACTAAGCCATTCGCGGCTCAGTGGGTCAACGTTCATACTCCCAACCTATTTGTAGTGCACTTGCTTTCTGTAATTTATGCAAAGTTTCAGCGACTTTTGTCTAGTATTTTGCAAGTGATACACGTTTTGCTGTGAGTTAATGGTCAGTTGAGAAATATTTTTTATTAATATATTTGTTCAAAGCAGCTTTTTGTTCGTTGTGTATTAACAGATGTGCCTGGATGTGCTGTTTCGTGTTGTGCCAACAGCGAAAGATCTACATATTTCAATTTAACTTTTCATCGAATCCCAAAGGGCAGTTTGAGAAAAGCCTGGATTAACTCATGTCGACGAAAAGACGCATTTAACCCTCACAACGCCAAAATATGCTCTGCCCATTTTGATGATGAGGATTTCGAGAGAGATTTAAAAAGCGAATTAATAGGATGCAGTTCTCGCCGTCGACTGAAAAAAGGTGCGATTCCTCACGTTAATATATTTGGCAGTTGTACTTCAAGCACAAATAAAGAAAGATCAAAACGTGCTGAAAAAAAGAAAATCTCAGCAGTTTTTGTCGGAAGTAACGCAGAATTTTACATCGAAAAAGGCCTAAACTCGAAAAAAAAAAAAAAAAGATGCTCATCCAACGTAGTAATCCGTTAACCACTCACATATCGATTCAAGAGATTAATTTCCCCCTAATTTCACTTTTATCAGCTTTACTAGGAAAGCTGAAAGCATTTTAAGACGGTATAAAATACAATAGCTCTGCGATTACATTTAAGGAAAGCACTGAATAAAATTTTCTTTATCGTTCATGATCCAGTAAAATCTCGAAAATTCAGTTCAATATGCTTTGTAGTATCTGGCAAACACTTTAAATTAATATGCCAAGTAAATGAAACAGTTACTGAAGTTTGACGACCTCTTTTATCATAACCTGTTTTAATTAAATTTTAGGTGGATGAATTTTTTTCAATTACATTATTTAACGTGAAATATATATAATGATATCTAAGAACATTTAATTCAATTTTTGCACCAAAATACAAATCTTAAAGGTTAATTCTAGGTAGTAGTTATATTTTAATATTAATCCTAACAATGCTCCACATACGTATAAGAAAAAATTAAAAAAAAAAACTTTTATCAAAAATATGCTATATCAAGACAAAAGGACATTCAAAAAAACAATGCGATAAATATTACCAGTATTACACAGTCGAGTCACACTATTGATGATCATATGTAAAGGATTTTAGGAAGGAAGTGTTTGACCCCAGGTCTTAAACAACCCTTAGAAACAGGAAACTAGGAGATTTGGGCTAGAGCGCCCGATAGGAAAGTGACACAGAAGCGAAGTTGAAAGGGGGAGGAAGACGCACTTATTTATTACCGGGGGGGCGCAGTACCAGGGGTCCGACGGCTTAACGTGCCCAACCGACGCACGGCGGATATTTAGGGGATCGAGCGTTCGTACCTCCCTGGGATCGAACCTGAGGCCCTTTCTGTGGCAGTCACAAACATTACCCACTAGGCCACCAGCGGCCCGCGTCACACGATTGTGACCACCTCCTACTTTTGACACCAACAGCGCGTGTCGTGAGTTGGCTTGGAGGGTATACAAGGCGAGCTGTAGGCATTCTGAAAACATATCACTCGTTGCTGTCATAGATAAAACGAGCGATTTATCAGATTTGCAAAAAGGGATAATTATCGGTTTTCGGGCGAAGCGTGGCCGTATTTCTGAGACAGCGCAGTTTGTGAACTGTTCGCGAGCTGCTGTGGTTAAAGCGTATTGTGATTGGAGAAATAGCACCATTGCGAATAAGCGAAGGGAAAACTGCGGAGCACCATCACGTGCCATTGGTGTGAGAAGTGAACGTCGACTGCGAAGGCGCGTGAGGGCCGATCGACACGATACAGTGGAGCAACTCACTGCCCGAATGAACCAGGGGGCTATCGGAAGTGTGTCTAAAATGACAGTTCAGAAAACCCTGCTGCGTATGGGGCTCCGATGCATAGGGATGGTCACTGTACCTATGCTAACGAAGGCACATCGGCAGAAAAAGGTTACATTTGCACAGCAGTATCAGAATTGTACCTCCGCTGATTGGCGAAGGATTGCCTTCTCCGATGAGTCACGTTTTCTGCTTCATCGAACGGATGGGCGTTGGCATATAAGGCGAGAAACATCGGAGAACAAACACTCTTCAACCATTGCTGAAAGAACTGATAGGGGCAGTGTCATGATGTGAGGAATGATTTCGTGGCATTCCCTGGGTCCACAATTGGCCGAATTCGTTATGAATCCACTCTTGCAGATCACAGTGCACGCATACATGCTGATTGTCTTCTCCGGGGAGGATGGAATCTTCCAGAACGACAATGCGACGTGTCACACAGCCAGAAATATTGGAGAGGGTGGTAAGAGCACTGTGAAGACTTCAAAGTACTTCCCCGGCCCCCTAATTCCCAGACTTAATCCCAATTGAGCATCTGTGGGACCACCTCGATCGTGTTGTTAGCTTTATGGATCATCCTCCTCGCACATTCCAGCAGTTGTCAGATGTACTGCTGTCAGCATGGCTCCATATACCTGTGAACACATTTAAACACCTTATTTAGTCACGCCCAGTCTGTCTAGATGCTGTCCGCGCTGCACATGGCGGTTACTCTGGATGGTCACAATAATGTGACTCGACCGTGTATAATTATGGTAGATTTCAATGCTTTTAAACTATACTCGTAGAATACAGTGGAACCTCGGTTATACATTTTTTTATTTATGTTAAGAGACGTATAAACGTAAAAACCGCACAAGAAATTTCTAATTGTGTAATACACTGCTGGACAATTGCTAAGAACGGATCATAAACGGCAATATAGCGCATAAAAAAGTAAGTGTTTTTGGATGCCAAGTGAAATAAAATAATGTTAGAATGCCAGAACATTACAAGAAAGACAATTTATTGTGCTCTGAAATCCAGAAGGCTTTGGAACGTGTTCAAGTGACAAACAGGTCATTTTGTGCAGAATACGTAAACGTGAAAAAAATGCAATTACCGTCCGCAGGCGTTCCGGCGTAAGATGTCAATACGGGATATGGCCACCATGGAGGGCGATGCAAGAACCACACGTCGTGTCATGCTTTGCACAACATTATCAAGCAGCTGTTGGGGTAATTTATCCCATTCCTCTGTCAGTGCACGGATGAGGGTGTCCTTGTTTATTGGAGGGCATTGGCGACTAGCAAGACTCCTCCCCAAAGCATCCCACACATTTTCAATGGGATTCAGATCTGGAGAACGTGCTGGCCGTACGAGGCGTTGAATATCCTAACTCTCAAGACACTCCTGGACAGCGACTGTTCGATGACATGTTGCGTTGTCGTCCATGAAAATGAATCTATCACCGACAGCACCACGGAACATGCGAACATGAGGTTGCAGAACATCATGAATGTATCGTTGGCCAGTCATAGTCCCAGTTGGAAGCACATAGAGGGACGTACGGCCATTGATCATGATGCCAGCCCATACCATGACACTACATGTCGGATATCCGTCCGTTTCCTGCATGTTTGCTGGACAATATGCAGTACCACTATCACGCCAGATCAGTTGTCGTCGAGAATCAGACGATAGACTGTATCTACTCTCATCTGAGAAGAGGACAGCAGACCAGTCGTTATCAGTCTAATTGCGATGTTGATGGCACCATTGCAAACGGACGGTACGGTGACGTCTGGACAATGGGATGCACACAACAGAACGGCGGGCGTATAGTCTTCCTTCATGCAAACGTCTAGCGACAGTTTTTCGGGAGATCTGCTTGCCAGTAGCAGCCATAAACTGATTTGCTACCTCACTAGCTGTGCTGCGCCGGTGTCTTTTTGTTGATAGCACTATGTACCAAACTTCTGCAGGTGTCGTACTGCGAACACGACCTTCCCCGTGACGTTTGCTACACTCTCCATTTGTTTGAAATGATTTCCAAAGCCTTGAAACAACACTGTGGCTGACGTCGAACTCCCTGGCAACATCTGTTATTTTTCGCCCTTCTTCAATCTTGCCAATAATACGGCCACGCGTAAAATCATCTAGGTGATGTCGGGAAGACATACTGAAAATTGCAAGTTCGTCAATTGATTCTTTCCCTTTCAACTTTGCGTTTGAACAACAACGGTCAATACGCGTCAAATCCTTTATATCTCTTATCAGCGCTATGACGTCACGAACAAGTTCGGCAATCCAAAATTTGCATACGCACAACACGTCTTACTGTATCCCGCACTTATGCTAATTTCCACATTTTCCTGCCTTCCATGTTATGGTTGCTATCGTTGCTATTGTCATCCGTCCTTAGCAATTGTCCGGCAGTGTATTATTTCAAAATTTTGAATGCCTCCAGAATGAAAAAAGAGGAGTACTCCTAACTTTATATTTCACTGATTTTTAATGTAATACATACATACATAAATACATACATACATTTGTATGTATGTATGTATGTATGTATGTATGTGTGCATGAATAAACGTATTCATGCATACATGCAGGAATACCTTGCTAATAACCTATATGTCTATTTTGGCTTTTGTATTAATTTTTTATTCTAATTTCATTAAAGAAACTAGTTTAAAAAATTATGCACTAATTCATATACATTATATTGACAAAAGTCACCGAACACCTATTCAAAAGCAAAGGAATGGATACCCTGCCTTGTTAAGATGCACGGTACAGCTGCAAACGGTATAAAAACAAGCCTACAGCTGACCGCAATCATATCGCACCGTGAGGTTGAGTGAAAATGTCGATGCGGGAGAGAACTGACTTTGAGAAAGGAAAGATTGTTGGGTGTTATATTAGTGGATTTTCTATAACAGAAACCGAGAAGCGTTTAAACGATCAAGTCAACTGTTTTGGGTGTAATGAATAAGTGAAAGACACGTGGTGTGCCTGAAGTAGCAAAACGTACCGGCAGACCAAAGAAAATCAATAATAAAGGACGACGGCGAAGGTTCAGGAGAGTCATTATAGCTAATCGACGGAGCACTGTACAAGACTTCAGTGTACAGGTCAGTAACAATGCTGGAACCTAGGTATGTACACGTACCATTTGCAGAGAACTTCATTCCATGGGCTACCGTGGTTGTGCGGCTGCTCATAATCCTTTCATCTCCACTCGGAATGCTACTTGTCTTTTAGCATGGTGTAAAGAACATTTTTCATAAACCGTAGATCAATGGAAACGGGTCCTATGGACTGATGAATCCAGATACACGATCCATCAGTCTGATAGCCGTGTGCGGTACGGCGGCTGCCGGGGGGAACGTTGTTTACCACAGTGTACTGTTCTTACGGTCAAGTTTGGAGCTGGCAGTGTACTCGTGTGGGTGTGTTTTTCGTGCTATGGTCCAAGTCCATTGGTTATCGTGGACAAACCTGTTAACCAGCACATCTACCTTGATTTTCTGGACAATTATGCCCTACCAAATCTGTGGCAATACTATGGAACCGAGCGTTGTTGGTACCATCGGAATAATGCACCGAGCCATAAAGCAAAGACTGTTACGGCGTGCTTTGACGATAATTATGTATCGTGTGTGGACTGGCCAGCACAGAGCCCTGATCTTAATCCCATAAAGCACCTATGGGTTGAATTAGAGCGCCGCATAAAAAGTTTGGAACCAAGGTCTACTACTAAGCAACAGTTAGCGGCAGCATTATGTACTGAATGGTAGCGCATACCTATCGCTGTGTTCCAAAACCTACTGAAAGCCTGTCTGGAAGGGTCAGCGAATGCTTTAAGGCCAAATGTGGATTGACACTGTACTAATGTATGTCAATAAATGCTATGTTGTGTTTCTCTTCCAGGTGTTCGGTGACTTTTGTCAATACAGTGTATTTCTAGCATGTGAAACAAAAAACCTTACCTTTGAAGTACTAGGTAATAAATCCAAATACTATTTTGTTTCATATTCAATACCCCTATTACACCTCCTTCACGTTTAAGCATCGCTCTTTTCAAAGCAGTTTGTTCCACTAGTTGAATTAGCATTAGTGTCGAGTAAAATACACTGTATTGACAAAAGTCACATGACACCTAGAAAAGAAACACAACATGGCATTTATTGACATACATTAGTACAGTGTCGGTCCACCTTAGGCCTTAATGCATGCACTGACCCTTCGAGACATGTTTTCGACAAGGTTTTGGAACACAGCGATAGGTATGCGCTTCCATTCAGTACATAATGCTGCCGCTAACTGCTGCTTAGTAGTAGTCCTTGGTTCCACACTTCTTATGCGGCGCTCTATTTCATCCCATAGTTGCTCTATGGGATTAAGATCAGGGCTTTGTGCTGGCCAGTCCACACACTGTACGGAATTATCGTCAAATCACGCCGTAACAGTCCTTGTTTTATGGCTCGATGCATTATCCTGCTGGTACCAAAATGGCTCCGTTCCATAGTATTGCCACAGAGTTGGTAGGGCATAATTGTCCAGAATATCGAGGTAGACGTGCTGGTTAACAGGTTTGTCTACGATAACCAATGGGCTGGAACCATACCACGAAACACACCCCCACACAAGTACACTGCCAGCTCCAAACTTGAAGGTAGGAACAGTAAACTGTAGTGCATAGCGTTCCCCGGCTGCCGCCATACCACACACGGCTATCAGACTGATGAATCGTGTATTTGGATTCATCAGTCCATAGGACCCATTTCCATTGATCTACGGTCTACGGTAAATGTTCTTTACACCATGCTAAACGACAAGTGACATTCAGAGTGGAGATGAAAGGCTTATCCGCAGCCGCACGATCATGATCATGGAACCCATGGACTGAAGTTCTCTGCGAATAGTACGTGTTCATGCCGAGGTTCCAGCATTTTTACTCACCTGTACACTGAGGGCTTGTGTAGTACTCCGTCGATTAGTTGTAACGACTCTGCTGAGGCTTCGAAGTCCCCTATTACTAATTTTCTTTGGTCCCGGCTGACATTACCGTAAGAGATTGGTATGACGGTATGTTTAAACGCCTCTCGGTTTCTCTCATGACAACCCACTAATATAAAACCCAGCAATCTTTCTTTTCTCAAAGGCAGTCCCCTCCCGACGCGACATTTTCACTCAACCTCACAGTGCGATATATTGTTTTTATACCGTTTTCAGCTGTACCGCGCATCTTAACAACGCAGCGGATCCGTTCACTTGCTCTTGATGGGGTGTTCGGTGACTTTTGTCAATATAGTGTATTAACTAATGTTTGCATGCTACAAATTTCTTGAATTCAGAAATAAGAAGAGAACAGTGAACTTTATTTAGTATATTTTTAGTTGCATCATCTATCACATTGCTAAAAAAACGCTGCTAAAAAAAACATTGCTAAAAAAAAACGCTGTCTGGATTCTCTTAAGGTTGTAACATACCGGTTTACGTATGAAAGAATCGAAAAACCGTGTATTTTTGATAATCTGAAGTTAAACATTCAACGTATAATCGCAAAAAGCGAATAAATAAATTACGTATAACAGAACTAAGAAAGTGATGGAAAATATAATAAAATATCTGGAATAGCGCCGAATTTAGTACAATTTTTTTTTTCTTTTTTTTACTTAATGTTTTTTTTTTCTTTTTGTACTTACCTGATTCGTAACTGACTGTCGCACGTATAATCTGATAGGTTTATAAACACAAGAGCAGAACATTTGGAAATTTCGTACTTAAGAAAACGATATGTGCTGGCTGTGAAGAGTCTTCAGGTGTTGATTCAGTGAGTTTCATTATGGTCATCCGTGTGTGGTGTGTCTTCCTTCTGTTCAAGCAGACCACGTAGTGAAGGCAAAATGCATTACATTATCTATTCTTCCACGTGTTTCCTGCTTCTCGCCGAAGTTCTCTTTTCCTTTCTTTTGCTTTTCTTTAGGAATGCCAACCACATACTGAACACAAAATGCTGAACTAGTGAGAATGAATAAAAAACAAAAGTAAGGTCATCTATTCTTTCAAGGGAGGAGGGGAATGCTTCCCAGAGCAGGAAGGCAATCCTACAACCCTTTAAAAAACCCGTGAAGGGTGTGTACTTTCTTCATTTCGTTCTAGATTAAACAATTATATCAGGTGCCAGGGTGCAGCACTTTAATAACTTTTTCGTGTACCAGATGAGTTCTGTAATGTTCCAGAACTTCAGTGTGTAAGTCTATTCGTCAAGGCCAAACAAGACGTGCTTTTAAAACTTTTTGTGAATCGGAAGAACTAATAAAAAGAGGGCACACTTGATAGCAAAAAGAGCAATGCAAATTGCATTTTTGTTTAATCTAATTACAGCAAAATCTCAAGTATACCTTTTTCTAGATGAAGGCCTTGAAAAACGTATAAATAAAAAAAAAACGTAAAAAAGGCATTTCAAAATATTTAACACTACTGTAAACTTTTCGCTTTAAAGAGTATAAGATGTTCCTTATCCCTTTAACGGCCACGATCCTAAAATGTTTTGTCTCTCAGAAAACCATAACGTCCGAAAATATCTGCTGCTCCTTTCCGAATTTCATTACCCTTCCCTTTTACAATAACAAAAGAAGGATTAATTCTGCGTCACCACTCGTAACTTCCGTTCTCTAGGTTTGACATATACTGACTTTCAGACTTTTCTCTGGGGCAATTAGTGCATTCTTCTACTGAGAACATTAGGCAGATAGAAGGGAGCAGCTGGAAAATCTTGTTTGCTTTACTATTTTCTTGTTCTTTCTTGTAAAAAAAATTGCTCTCAACCTGTGTGACGTGCCTGCACAGCAGGACGCACACGACATAAAGACAGATAGCAGTCAGAACGAACGTTCGCGTAGCTCAATTGGTAGAGCGACTTATTCCGGAATGAGGGGACCCGGGTACGAGCCCCGGCGTGGACAAAAATGACGGAGAAATTTACTTCGTTATACCTGTTTATTTGGACCGTGTAAAATGAAAGAAGTTTTAAGACACATTTTCCTCAGATACTGCGCTTTTGGGACATTTCAAAATATCGCATACAAACGAAGCACGTGTCGTCAAAGGAAGAGTTCTACTGAGCGATGTCAGAAGGTTTAATGATAAAGTCGCGTGGCAAAATAACTTCTGGTCCGCTTCTTTGTTTAGCGACAACAATGTCGACTGAAGGTGACTTCTGCTAATCCCTCGGAATCCGTGCAAATTCAAAAAACATGGAGTGGTAGGAAATCCTACTCATGCTATCCGGACGACTCGGGCGCATATGGTTGTTTGCATGTAACGACGCGTTGGGTGCTATGGCCGCAAAAGGATTAATGATGATTTATTTAAATTCGAATTGGCAGCGAAAGGCAAAAAAAAATTACAAATCATAATATATTTTCTTGCATTGTAAGAAATATACAGTAGTGCCGCATTTTACGCCGGGGTTGCGTTCCGACGAGACCGCGTAAAGCCAAAACCGCGTGTACTCAAAACCAATAATAAAACTACATACAAAAAATCACTTCACACGCTTTTTTTCCGTTATATATGTACGGTATTATTCGCTTACATATATCTATTACAGTAAAATATGTTTTACAAAGAACAATATATACGTACTTCTGTAACAGTTACAGTGAAAATATGAGATTGCATGATGCAAATCCTCATGCATACCTACCTAATCGTTGCCTTCACTACGTAACACCACTTAGGTGCAGTATTTGGAGACTCTTGGGGAACCAGTAAAAGAAGTTTCTTTCTGGAAAAACATCGTTATCGGCAACTGTTGCCGCTGCGTCTTTAGCTGCTGAAAAAATTTCATAATACGGCATAAAAGAGTCCGCAATACTTCGGTTTATTTTAAGGCATAGAGGGATCATAGTTAGAAATTAAATCTTTCAAGTGCTTTGCTGCTTGGAAAATTTCGGCAAACTTGTGCAAATTACCGCTGGCAGTTTCATCTCGTTCGTCGGCGTCGTTAACGCCATCTTCGTCCGAGGAAGTTTTCACAAGTTCTTCTGACTCTTCATTTGTCAACGGTTCTTGATGTCCAATCAAATCTGTTATTTCTTCCTCCAGAATATCGACAAAGCCTTCACCCGCAATCTGCTTGGCCATCTGAGTAATATGTTTCGCTTCCTCGTTGATGGTAGGAAAACCTTTGAAATCATTGACACAGGCACACCACAGAAACCGCCAGCACGCATTGATTGATTCTTTCGTAGCTCCATTTCCCGTGTGATATGAATCCAGCAGTGAGGATGACCGCGTATAATTGAATCCGCGTAAAATGCGGCACCAATGTATTCAAATCATAAAACCTATGAAAATCAAACTTTTCTTTTGATGACTGTTATCTGTCTATAAAAATTCTGATTCTAGATTAATCCTCACCACTAAGAATCTGAGACCAGTGCTTCAGTATGGAACTCACGAATTAATAGATTTTTTTTTCGATTGCTGATCTTAAGTGCATCCAGAATGTTGAACATTAATTACAACATTTAGAATTATATTCTACCACCCCACGGAACTGTGGAGAACCACAAAGTTACGTCCCAGATATTTATAAAATTTTAAATAGCGCGTATGCGTGTGAATCATAAAATGCGAAATCAATTTTTCATCCAAAATCAAAGTAAATGACATACCTTTCTTTGATGGACAAAACAAAGGAGTGTTGAATGCTGCAACAACATATCAATGACCGAGTATGACTCGTAGACTTAGTCGCCAACCCTTTCACCAGTTGGAAGAGTATGAGGAAAGTAGATACGTACGCTTGTGTGTAGCTGGTAGATCGATTCGCCGAATCGTGGCTCATGTGCATCGGGATGTCGGAACAGTTGGATGTGTTTGGCAGCAGTTAGAAGGAAACCGCAATCGCCGTAGCGGAACCGGTGCTGTCAGGTGGACGTTAGCGCATGTCGATCGATGTATCCATCGCCAGGCAATTGTGAAGCCACAGGTTACTTCAAAAAGCATTCGATGGGCTGTAAAGGTGATTATGGTCGGCGAAACGAAGTTAGGTGGAGGTCAGTCTGCGTTATAGGCAGCCATTGCGTTGAATGCCATTGACCGTTGGGCATCTCCGACCTCGGCTGTAGTGATGTTGCAGAAGAGCAGAGTGTAAACAGCAGTGGTATCGTGTCGTGTTCAGCGATAAACCCGGATTCTGAATCGGTATTGATGATCATCGAGTCCGCGTCTGTAGACGATGTGGTAACAGGAAGGATCTGGGTGTCGTTCGCGAGAAGCACACTGCTTGACAACCAGGCATCCTCGCATTGGTGTCATTAGGCAGGATAGCCAGTCACCTCTGACACACATAAAGGGAACTGTGCTAGCGCGGCGATACGTGGACGACTTTTAGAGCCCGTTTTGTTACCATTTCTGAGTGGCATTCTGGAGGCCTTTCAGAGGAACGCTTGGCCAAACACAACTAATATCTCCAGAACGTGCCAGCAAGTAGCTCGTATATCCCATAGCCACCGGAGGTCTCCGGACATATCACCCATAAAGCGTGTATGGAGCTTCGTTGGACAACGCTTGCAAGCCTTTCCTCGGACTCGCTGGAATGCTGCTGAATTATGAGACCAGCCGAACGTTGTCTCCTCGTCCCAGATACCCCGGGATTTCACGAAAGGACATTATCACTTTATGCCGGGTCCTGTGTCAGATTGCATTGCACAAAATGGTGGTCACACATCGTATTGACTGCTACCACGTGATCCTGTCTTGTAGCCTGTAAAAGTAATGTAATACTTTAGAAATTAAATCGTGTATTCTCCATCTCATAATCCAATGTCTGGTGATCTTTGACTTACTTTTTCTGGGTGGGATCATTTCGGTATGGAGCAATGTACTTTAAACTTGATATTCGTACGTCCTTCATTCATTTTGAATTAGTTACTCTAAAACAGTAGGACTTTATCGTCGGCATAAAACCTACGTACATGGAAATCCGCAAGAAATAATTATGCATATATGAATTCACAACTATATTAAACAGTCTTAGAGTCATAGTATAGCTTTGTCTGCGTGTCATGTGTGCACTTATGCGCACCTTTAAAAACATTTATCTGCATTCAGATCGCACACACGTGCAATCATCAATATCTTGAATGACCATGAGACGTCATAGAACGTTTCCCATCTTCTGCAGCAATCGCAAACAAACTGGTTCAGATACCAACATTTAGTAGCACGCAGGCTCTATTGCCACAATTTCGCGTCCTTCACACAACCAAAGTGGGTAGTTAGCAAACGTTCTTCGTACATTAATATCACTTACCTTGTGGTCTTTTAAATAACTTTTAAACCATGCTCATGCATTACTCCTTTAAGTGGAGACAGCCACAAATTACTTATCTGAACTCAGTTTCACTTAATATTGAGAATTTTTCCCGAAAAAAATTTGAAAGCAGAGGTTTCCTTTTTTTTTTTTTTTTTTTTTTTTTTTTGTAATTTTGAAATCTCAGCTTCTTTTGTCATTAGAGCAAGTTTAGAGTTTATAGTAAAATGGTAAAATTCTGTTGAATGAATCCGTTATTGATTTTTCAAATTTTTCTCCTTAACACAAACTTTTCGAGGACGCCATCCCCTTATACATCATAATGATATGTTTACACTCTGTGCTATTGTGCTCATGGAAAAAAATCATTATAATAGCTTTTAAACAACCCTTTTCAAACAAAAAAGATTGATCTCTTTCAGATTTCCGAGCATATGTCGTTTATATGCTATTTATCTGCTATTAATCAGTTACTTAATATGCTCTAATAAAAGATCAATTAATTAATATTCTTTAATAGGAACAGAAACCAATTATTTTGGAACAAACAATGATGTCTGTTTTTTGTGTTCTCACCAAGTAATAAGAAGGGCATATGTAATAGATTTTCCAGTTTCTTTGATCAGTGTTTTATAACACACAAAAATATCGAGAGCCCAGTTCTAGCTACACCTCCCACCTTAGAAACAAATTGAAGAACCCATAGTGAGTTAACAATCTTGGTAAGAATTCAGAAGTCTAGCATATTTTTTTTAAAGTTTATTACATATGATAATATTTCGTATCGTTTCGTATGTGTCAGCGTATGTGTTGACTTATGAATTATAATGCCTATACATTTTCTGAGAGATACAAAGTGAATTTACTCCACAACTATACATGATACAAAAATTTCGAAGGCATTTTCCAAGTCAAAATAGTCTTTTCTTTCAAAACAAAAAAACACGTGGATTAGTTTCATAGTTTATCAACAACGTCAAGTTGAGAAGACGTACAATAGCGTAAGTAAAAAATTCTGAAATCTACAATTTTTAGTTATTACAGCGGAAAATTATGGTTTATGCATATATATATATATACATATATTGAATGAAGAATATCATCACACATTAGCGAAGTAATGCACATCCTGATAGAAAAATAGTATATAAAAGATAATCTAACCGCATTAAAATACATAAAAACGTACTTTTGCTTGAAAACAAACAGTTTTTTCAAAATTCGCGAACCTCATATTCATGCATTCTTATGTACAAAATGAATAGAATACACGTAATTCTATTTAAACACACCTTACTCTCAACATATTTTATCTGTTGTTGCCGCCGTCTGGTGGCGCAGTGACCTAGTCGCTGGCTGCTGCCAATTCGTCTGTGATGGACAAAACAAAAAAACCACAGGAACAGAAAACAAAAACAAGAAAATATGAGTGAACATCCATGTTCATTCTCAAAAGTTCAAAATAATTGTTTCAACCTTTCATTCTAAATATTATTACGAAACAAAGCGTTCCTGAAAAGCAGTATTTCAGTCGTCATTAAGCAATATGAAAACCAATATTTGCCAAAGAGAAATTTTGTTTCTTACTGTGCTGTCGCAGCTCCAGAACGCCTTTGTTTTATGAAAGGCCTACGCATGAAAAATGGTTTTAAAGATATTCATAAACATTTTTAAATGTTTATTGAATTTGATATTTTTTACATAAATACAAAGGTTTTAAAAACAGCTTTCATCTCTTTGGTGATGTACTTTTCCCAGAGCAATGAAAGAAATAACTTGAGAATCTTCAGTTAAGTTATATCATTCTAAATAACAAAAAAACGTCTTCGATAATAAAGGGATGAGAGTGCCTTTTTTAGAGTAATAACTGAGTGAAAAAGTATTTTAAACATTCATTTGCTTAATATCATTCTGAATAATCTTTGGTGATGAACAGATGTGTATGATATGTAGCGAAGCAACGAAAAAAGAAATGTGAGACCGTCTGTTTTTCATAGTCATCCTATACAGCAAAGCCCCGAAAGGAACTCGAAATCTGCTTTTCAGCACGTCTTTTGTAAAAAAAGATCGTGCTTATATTATCGGTTTGTCCGTCCGTCCGTCTGTAGACACGATATCTCTGCAACTAATAGTCCGATTTGAAAAAAAAAATTGCATTGGGAAGCTTGAAATATACGAATGATGATCCTTCATTTCGTTTTTTTTTTTTTTTTTTTTTTTTTTTACGATTTACAATTTAGCCGCTAGAGAGCGTAAATGCAGATGATGTAGAATTCAAAAATACATTTTATTCCACATATTTGCTTCTAAACAACCGATTGAAAAAATTATTTTTTCTCTCGATTCCATTTATGTCGAAGAGTATTTTAGGAATAGTTACTTTTCCAAATTATGCATAGATTTTCCGCTAGGGAAGGTAACAGTAAACTACATTTTCCCCGATATCTCTTCTTCTAAAACTCCGATTTGAAAAAATGTTTTCTTTAGCGGATACAGCTCCTAATGGAAAATATTTTGCATATAATTTCTAAATTCTGGTAAAAAATACTTTGACCACCAGGGGGCGTAAGTGTTAATTTTTGCTTCTGATGTATTTGCCATAAAATCTGAGCTTCTAAAATCGTCGATTGAAAAAATTATATCGTGGACCGTTGCCACTCATGTCGATAAACCTTTTCGGAATATTTTATTTTTGAAATAGTTCATGGTTTCTCCTCCAGGGGGCGTAGATGTATATCTTATTTTTGTCAATATCTCTGCTTATAATTGTCCGATTTTGAAAATTCTTTCTTTGTTCGATAGAGTTTCCGGTGTGACATGTTTTTCAAATAATTTCAAAATTGTCAAGTAATTCATAGACTTTCCGCTATGGGGCGTAAAGGCAAATTGCGTTTCCCCCATATCTCTGCTTCTAGATATCCGATTTGAAAAATTCTTTCTGCAGCGCATACAGCTCCTGATGGGAAATCCTTTGCACATAATTTTTAATTTTTGTAAAAAATGGTTTGGCCACCAGGGGGCGTAAGCCTTAATTTTCGCTTCTGATGTTTTTGCAGCAAAATATGCGCTTCTAAAATCTCGATTGAAAAAAAAAATCGTTCATGGACCGATAATACTCATGTCGACAAGCCTTTTAGGAGCATTTTCTTTTTTAAATAATGCATGGTTTCTACGCCAGGGGGCATAGATGTATATCTTATTTTTGCCAATATCTCTACTTCTAGGAGTTCGATTTGAAAAAATTCTTCTTGGTTGGAAAGTGTTTCCGATGAGAAATGATTTTCATATAAATTCAAAATTTTCAAGTATATCATAGACTTTCCGCTAGGGGTCGCAAAGGTAAATTGCGTTTTCTGTGTTATTTCTGCTTCTAAAACTGCGATTTGAAAAACTATTCCTGTTTCACATACAACACCTGATGGAAAATATTTTTCATACAATTTCTATTGTTTGGTCAGAAATCGTTTGGCCACCAGTGGGCATAAGTGTTAATTTCTGTTTCTGATGTATTTGCAGCAAAATCTGGGCTCCTGGAAACTCGACTAAATTTTTTTTTTCTCTTGGACCGATACCGCAGATGTCGAAAAAACTTTTGAGAATACTTTCTTCCGAAATTAATGCATGTTTTTCCCACCAGGGGGCGTAAAGTCACATCTTATTTTTGTCGATACCTCTGTTTCTAAGAGTCCGATTTGAAAAATTATTTCTTTGTTGGAGAGCGTTTCCGGTGCGAAATGTTTCTCATATAAATATATATTTTTCTTAACGCACAAGACTGCAACCAGAGGGCGTAAGCTCACGATTCCGTTAACAGCAATATCTGAAGGATTAAAAACAAAACTTTTTTCTTCCGTCAAATGCTATTGTTTGGTGACTATTGCTTTTCATATTGACTTTGAATAGCTTTGATAAATTTAATTTGCTTCAGAACGGATTCAAAAGACGTGCTAATTACACCGGAAAATTCGGTGTCATCTTTCTTGTTTAATATCATCCTAAACAATGAGGCACTGTTGATATTCAGTAATGAATAGATACGTGTCCTCTTGGTGTAAAATTGGGCGAAGGAACTTTTATTCCGTAACTACGGCGTATATACTGAGGCTCTGTTATACTTTGATGATGAAAAGATACATATCTTTTTAGAAGGAAAATGCCAGCAGGAATTTGCAATCTCCTATTCAGTAACGTCTTCCTAAACTGTGAAGTGCTATTGACCTTGGATAATCATGAGATACCTATGATGGAAAAATACAAGTAGGAACTTGTCATCTACTGATTCCCGTGATCATTCTAAATTGTGAGGCACTGTTAATCCTCGATCATGAAGAGATGCCTGTTCTTCTTGAGGAAAAATGAGAACAGAACTTTATTATATCATGTTCAGTCATATAATCCTAAATTATGAGGTGCTCTTGATCTTCGATTATAGAGATACATGTCCTTTTGGTAGCAAAATGAAAGTAGGAACTTACTATCTACTGTTGCTCGATGTCATTCTGAATTGTGAGGCACTGTTAAATCTTGGTTATAAAGATATGCCTGTTCTTCTGAAAGAAAAACGAGAGCATAACTTTGTTATCTCCTATTTAATAATATCTTCCTAAATTGTGAGGCGCTATTGATCTTCGGTTATACAGATACGTGTTCTTTTGGTAACAAAATGAACGTCGAAACTTACTACTCCCTGTTTCTTGATGTCATTTTAAATTGTGAGGCAATGTTAATCTTCAGTGATGATGAGATATGCGTATTTATTTTTAGATGGAGAACTGACAGCAAAGAACTTTTTTTTATTTTGTTGGATAGTACCATCCTAAACTGTTAAGTTGCTGTTCATCTTGAGTGATGAAGCCATATTGTTCTATAACGAAGTAAATTTCTCCGTCATTTTTATCCGCGCCAGGATTCGAACCCGGATCCCCTCATTCCGGAATAAGTTACTCTACCAATTGAGCTACGCGGACGTTTTATTCTGATTCCTATCTGCCTTTATGTCGTGTGCGTCCTTCTGGCAGGTACGTCACATCTCCTGGTACGTTATATCATCTCCCCCTTATTATTTTTTTTCGAAGTGCTGGAGAAGGGATTCTCTTATTTTTCCTATCTCGCGGTGTGGAAAGAACATCACACCAATGCGAGATTTTGAACGGTCGGGTCATCCGGATAGTTCGGGCGCCATTATAACGAAGTAAATTTCTCCGTCATTTTTATCCGCGCCAGGATTCGAACCCGGATCCCCTCATTCCGGAATAAGTTACTCTACCAATTGAGCTACGCGGACGTTTTATTCTGATTCCTATCTGCCTTTATGTCGCGTGCGTCCTTCTGGCAGGTACGTCACATCTCCTGGTACGTTACAGTTCTTTTGATGGAAAGGTGAAAGCAGGAACTTGCGTTCTTCTGTTTCGCGATATCATTCTAAATTGTAAGGCACTATTATCCCTTGATGATGAAGACATGCGATCGCCTGTTCCGTGATATCATCTTACGTACTTAACGAGGCATCGTGGACCATTTAAGGGTATATTTCTCCTGGAGTCATGAAAAATGGAACTTTGAATTTCCATGCCTTTTATTATCACTATGAACATTCAGTGATGATTCATTTTGGTGCGCATGGAATTTTATCACTTGCTGTTACCTTCAAAAGATTTTTGACGTTCTCTCACTAACTCGTTCATTAATTCGGTTCCTCATTTTCTGAGAGCAAGAAAAGAGAAGTAAGACGAAGACTCCTTGACTGGAGTTAAGAAGGTCGAAGATGAACCACAACTCTTCCCTCTCTGCGATGACGGCGATTATCGCGAACAGCCAAGTAATTCCCATGATAACTCCCATTCGGGCGTAAAGTGCAAATTTTCTTTTCGCTGCTGCTTGTTCTCTGTTTTCTCCTCGTATGGTGTTGCGTATGATCATGTACGCACTCATGCCAAAGAAAAAGGCATTTACGATAAAAATGGCGAAAGCAGGGGTGATGAAAAACGCTATTCTAGCGTAGTCCTGAGTAAACCAGCACACGTCTCTTGCTCCGAAAGACGGACGGAGGAACTCCGGCACATTCGGAATATAGTCGGTAATTAGAGCTGCTACAGCGATCACCAAAGGTAGACCCCACGCATAGAGTGAGTATAGAACGAATTTCCGAACATTCATCCTACCCGTGGGTGTCATGAAGTGGATAGTTGCGTTCCTCAGTGCTTTCCAAACATCATAGGCCATGACGTTCATCCAAAAGAAGGAAGCCAAGAAAAAGAACTGCCGCAAAACAGCCGAGGCAACGCATGATGGTCCCACCACTTCTGGAATAACGGCAACCAAAGAGAAAGTATAACCAAAAAGCAGGCTTACACTCATGGATGTTAGATTACATTTCGGTATATTTCTTCTGCTAGGAACCAGACAGAAAACGATAAGATATATAAGAAGAGCCAGTATGGAGAAACCCGCACCAATGTTTCCGGCGTATATGAGGGCAATCTGAGTAAAGTTAGGGCCACTTCCGTGACTGGAATAGTTCGACTTATTCCAAATGTAATACTCATTCGCGAATGAACACCGCAATAAGTTTCTCCCGGAGAACCGAAACTCATTCTCATTAAGAATCACATCGCCGATCTGTACAGATCTGTTAGGAAGTATCTGATACTCATTGGGTTGATACATTAGCTTAGTGCAATTTGTCTTCTTTGCAAATCGAACGATGTGTTTATGCTTAATCTTAAACAAGTCGTCGTCATCTTTCTGGCGGCACAAGACAAGTCTTTCTTCGAATATGTGGTAATACGAACTATTGAACGTCCTGTTGTAAATTGGGACATACAGCGAACCGTTGTTGAGGATGGAGAACTCTTCGGGATCGAAAATCCTTGCTTCACATGTAAGAAAAGATCCTTGCTCTTCAGTTTCTCCATTTGCTTCCTCATGTTGTTCGTGAAGAGCAAACGTTGTGTTTGAGACGTCTTCCTGCTCAGTTAAATTTCCTATTTTATCGCACTTAATCTGTCTCAGGAAAATAGTAAAAACAATTATGGTAAAATATGTGTTTTCGAACTCCATCATATTTAATATCATCCTTCCATTTTGCGTTTTTTTATTTTATTTTTGAAAAAAAAAATAATAGTGCTCGGATGCTACCGAATACTAGTTAGCGAGACAGAAAACTTTACATTTACACTCTATTTGCATGCTGCGGTAATTCCAAAGCATCACATTGAAAATCCAAGAATGTTTTTCACAGAAACATTGTTTTGGGGAGTATGTAACCTATGAAGAATCTTTAAGAATGCTACCTTCTGCAAAAGCTGTTGTTTTTTCATCAACATCTAAAACCTATCATCCAAAGATATCAGAATGGTTTAAAGTCTTAGTGCGGTGGCGCCTTAGCTCCTTCGCTCATTGTTGCTCATGCTCTCAGATGTCGTTAAATTTCAATGAATGATTCGAATACGCTAAAATAAATTTTCCCATTACGGAACAAGTTCTGTTTCTAGGATGTACAAGTCTGACAAGAAGTTCTTTGTCTCTGGAACTGAACTTTGTGAAAAAATATACCTTGAAATGTATCAGAAGTAATTTTCCACACTGTTAAACAGCGACTCAATTATTCAGCTGTGACACAGTTAATTATCTAAAATATTCAGCAGGATTCCTTCTTGAGTGAATCACTGAATTTTGCAGGTGAAAGGGTGCAAGGCTTCGGTAGCAGAAATCCTTTACTCAGAGATAACGTCTTTAAACCGTTGCATTGTTCCACTCCTCAACGCTTCAGTTACGTAATCACTGAAAACAGAAAAAAATGCATTCATTTTAAAATATTCATTTATGTATATCACACTGAATCAACATTTAAATAATAAAAACTCCTTTAAGTAGCAAATTTTATGGAATTAGATGCCTCGATCGAGTGTGTATGCTGCTACATTGATGTCATACATGTGCTATTGGTCTTATTAAACACATCAGAGGCTTTGAAGACATAACTTTATTGGGATT
The DNA here is from genome assembly GCA_039090855.1 of Macrothele yani. Classification (NCBI taxonomy): domain Eukaryota; kingdom Metazoa; phylum Arthropoda; class Arachnida; order Araneae; family Macrothelidae; genus Macrothele; species Macrothele yani. Next base: position 132,028,258 of record CM077010.1, on the reverse strand, counting down.
TACATACAACACGTACTCACATGCACTCTCGCGTACATCTACAGATATCAATAGCCTCCCCTGCTCTTGTCGGATCACATAAACAAACCTCCTTGACTGTTACGGTTAGCCGAAAATTACATATAACTTATTCTACATCTTCCTTCCATTATAAATCAAGTTTCGAAGGGGGATGTACAACTCTTCCACTTCTTGTAACATATGAACTCTGCGGAATGTCCTTTGGAACACCAGGAATGTCCTTTGGAACACCAGGAATGTCCTTTGGAACACTAGGATTATCCATTGGATTATTAGCGATGTCTTTTGGAACATTAGGAATATCGTCCGGAACACTAGGAATGTCCTTTGGAACAACGGGGATGTCCTTTCGAACACCAGGAATGTCCTTTGGAACACTAGGATTATCCTTTGGATTTTTAGCGATGTCTTTTGGAACACTAGGAATATCGTCTGGAACACTAGGAATGTCCTTTGGAACAACATGAATGTCCTTTGGAACAACAGGAATGTCCTTTGGAACACCAGGAATGTCCTTTGGAACACTAGGATTACCCTTGGATTATTAGGGATGTCTTTTGGAACACTAGGAATATCGTCTGGAACACTAGGATTGTCCTTTGGAACCCAAGGATTATCCTTTGGAACACTAGGAATGTCCTTCCTTTGAAACACCACGAATGTCCTTTGGAACACTAGGAATGTCCTCTGGAACACTAGGGATGTCCTTTGGAACACTAGTTATGGCCTTTGGAGCACTAGGAATGTCCGTTGGAACATTGGGATTATCCTTTGGAACATTAAGAATGACCTTTGGAACATTAGGAATGACCTTTGGAACATTAGGATTATGCTTTGTAGCATTAGGAATGTTGTTTGAAACACCAGGAATGTCCTTTGGAACACTAAGAATGTCCTGTGAAACACCAGGAATGTCCTTTGGAATACTAGGATTATCCTTTGGAACACTATGAATGTCCTTTGAAACACCAGAATTATGCTTTGTAACATTATGAATGTCCTTTGAAACACCATGAATGTCCTTTGGAACACTAGGATTATCCTTTGGAACACCAGAATATCACTTGGAATCCTTTGGATTATTAGGAATTTTCTTTGAAACACCAGGAATGTCTTTGGATTATTAGGAATGGTCTTTGAAACACCAGGAATGTCCTTTGGAACACTAGGAATGTCCTCTGGAACACTAGGAATGTCCTTTGGAACAATAGGAATGTCATCTGGAACACTAGATATGTCATCTGGAACACTAGATATGTCATTTGAAACATTAGGATCATCCTTTGGAACATTAGGAATGTCCTTTGGAACATTAGGAATGTCCTTTGGAACATTAGGAATGTCCTTTGGAACTTTGGAAACGTTTTCTGGAAAATTAGGATTTTCCTCCATATACCTGAGGTTTTCAGCTACAGGGGTGATATGCTTCCTATTTCGACAGAATGTCCGGTCTCCTGTCGGCACAGTATAAAACCTTGGGGTTTCAGCTGTTCTTTCCACAGTCCCGGACACCCTTTTATCTGTTAGCCAGACACTCTCCCCAGGATGGAGATCTCCGAGGTAACGAACTCCATGAGATTTACTAACGGATTTCCATTATGCATTTATCCTTTCCTCCTCCCTCTGTTGAAGCATAGTGTAATTCACTAGGAAACGCTGGAGCTAGGAGTTAGCAACAGGTACAGTTTTAATTTTTGGATTCATCAAAAGTTCTGCTGGACTGTGTAATTATTGTGTAAAGGTGTAGCTCGGTACTATATCAGTGCTAAATACAGATCACATGATTTTTTATACATCTGTTTTATAACTTTGACCATAGATTCTACGAATCCATTGCTTTGTTGAAAATATGGACTGGATGTAACATGATGAAATCCATAGGGGCGAGAGAACTTTGAAAATACGTTGCAAACACATACTGAACAGTTTTGGTGTTCTGAAATGTGCCTTTACTTTGGGATTATCCGTGACGACAACAGACTGAGAAGAAAAAGTTTCGGCAAGCAACTGTTCGTGTTTCTTGTCATTTCTACAGGAATAAACACTGTCCGAGCTAAAAATAAGCAGTTTCGACAACAATAGCATGAGTGATTTTTTACTACCATTCTTCCGTCATTCGTAACAGGAGGAAAGTTATGAGCCTTTTCTCGCCTTGTAGCGTTTCTCGTTGATGTTAAGTCACCTGAATGAAACAAGAAGAGAAGAAAAACAAAGCATGCCGCTCCGGTGGGTGTTCGATTGATCTGAGGAGATGGCTTCCGATTATTCGTCGTACATTGTGAAAACATTTTGAAATTCACAAGCCACTTTCCGTGATCGCTTTCGTGAATCAACGAAGTATATTTCTGATAAAGCCTTTCTGTGGAATCACGTGAAGAAACCTCAATTTCACGGATTTTTTATACGCCAGGAAAATTCTGAATTTTCAGAAACCTTTCCGCAATTCCTTTTTTATATTGACGGTAAATGGGTCTTAACGCGAAATTCTTTCTTATATTGTCGGTCACGATGTCATAACGCGAAATTCTGAATTTTAAGAAACATTTTCGCATTCCTTCCGTACGTTAACGGAAAAACTCCGTTGTCACTTTTTCCGTTTCCATATGACCTCCGGCGGCGGAAGGTTGGTGACACGGGGTTCCTGACCCCTCTTGGAATTTCATGGTCCCCTTCACTGGGGGTCTTTCTACAAAACATTTCTGGTTCATATATGCTTTATTGTTTGCTTGTTTTTTGTTTTTTTAGAATTCTCTGGAGACCGCGACCACGCTTTACAGTTTCCCGGAAAATGCTCCAAGTACAATTAAAAAAATTTATTTTGCAGAAATGCGTTGAACACTTAACTCAGCGTTGTGCTTTTCTTTATAAAAAAGATCATTAAAGAATTCTTTAAATCACTTAAAAGCATAACCAGGGCGGTTCTTTTCCTCCAATCCTCTCTTAAAACATAAGTTTGTCAGAGACGAGCATTGAAACCGTGTCCCCTCACTCCGGAGTAAGTCGCTCTCCCAATTGAGCTACGCGTCTTGAAACACGTTTTCACCTCTGTAGTACGTCACATCATCTCCCTCTTAATTTTTAGCACGTGTTTTGTAAAAAAAAGGTCGTGCTAATGTTATCGGTTTGTCCGTCCGTCTGTAGACACGATATCTCTGCAACTAATTGTCCGATTTGAAAAATTCGTTTTGCAATAGGAAGCTTGAAATGTGTGAATGATGACCCTTTGTTTTGTTTCTTTTTTACGATGCACAATTTCGCCGCTACAGGGCGTAAATGCAGAAGATATCGAATTCAAAATACATTTTATCCCAGTAATTAAAAAATCCGTCTTGTTGCACGATGATATTTATTCAGCTAAAAAACGAAATCTATGTACAGGTTAAAAAAACCTGAGCACTTTCGGTGTCACAGTGACACCTTCATCAGATGCACGTAGATTTCGTTTTTTAGCTGAATAAATATCATCGTGCAACAAGTCGGATTTTTTAATTACTGGTATTTATGCACGAGTTAGAGTGTTTGCATTTTATTCCATATATTTGCTTCTAAACATCCAGTTCAAAAAATTATTTTGCCTTTCGATTCCACTCATGGCTAAGATTATTTTAGGTATAGTCACTTTTTCCTGTTACGCATAGATTCTCCGCTAGGGGGATAAAATAAATTGCGTTTCCCCCGATATCTCTGCCTCTAAAACTCCGATTGGAAAAAAATAATCTGCAGCGGATACAGCTCCTGATCGGAAATACTTTGCATATAATTTATGATTTTTGGTATAAAACGGTTTGGCCTCTAGGCGTAAGCGCTAATTTCCGCTTCTAATTTATTTGCGGCAAAACATGAGCTTCCAAAATCTTGATTGGAAAAGTTCTTTCCTGCACCGATAGTACTAACATCGACAAACATTTTCAGAATATTTTCTTCTTAAAATAATGCATGTTTTCTCCTCCAGGGTGCGTAGATGTATATCTTATTTTTGTCAATATCTCTGCTTCTAAGAGTCGGATTTGAAAGATTTCTTCTTTGTTGGATAGAATTTCCAGTGCGACAAGTTTTTCATATAATTTCGAAATTTTCAAATAATTCATTGACTTTCCGCTAGGGGGATTATAGAAAAATTGCGCTTTCCCCGACATCTCTGTTTCTAAAACTCCGATTTGAAAAATTCTTCCTGCACCAGATACAGCTCCCGGTGGGAAATGTTTTGATTGTAATTTTTAATTTTTTATATTATATGATTTGGCCACCAGGAGGCGTAAGCCTTAATTTCTGCTTCGTAGGTATTTCTAGCAAAATCGGAGCTTCTAAAAGCTCGACTGAAAAAAAGCTTTCGTGGACCGATACCGCTCATGTCGATAGACATTTGAGAATTTTTTTTTCTTAAAATAATGCAAGGTTTCTCCGCCAGAGGGCGTAGATATATATCCTATTTCTGTCAATATATCAGCTCCTAACAGTCGGATTTGAAAAATTCCTTCTTTGTTAGATGGCATTTCCGGTGTAAAATGCTCTCATATAATTTAAAATTTTTGAAGTAACACATAGACTTTCCGTTAGGGGTGGTAGAATAAATTACGTTTTCCCCGATATCTCTGCTTCTGAAATTCTGATTAGAAACATTCTTTCTGCACCGGATACTGCTGCTGATTGGAAGAATTTCTAATATTTGATAAAGAATGGTTTGGCCACCAGGGTAAGTATTAATTTCTGCGTCTCATGTATTTGCAGCAAAATCTGAGCTCCTGAAAAATCGATTGAAAGAATTATTTCGTTGTCCGATACCGCTCACATCGAAAAACCTTTTGAAAACATTTTTTTCTTAAAATAATGCATGGTTTTTACGCCAGGAGGCGTAAAGGCATATCTTATTTTTGTCGATATCTCTGCTTCTAAGAGTCTGATTTGAAAAATTTATTTCTTTGTTGGAGAGCGTTTCCGTGGGAAAATGTTTCTCATATAATTTCGAAATTTTTTTAGCGCACAAGTCTGCCACTAGAGGGCCTAAGTTCATGTTTCCGTTTACAACAATATATGCGGGACTAAAAACCCGATCAAAAAGCTTTTTTCTTCTGTCAGATACTATTAACGATGCAAACTTTGTGTGTGTATACTTTCTTTCCAAAATAGTGCACAATTTCTCCGCTAGGGGCGCATATGCTTATTCTGTTTTTCTAAATATCACTGCTTTTACATGTGCGATTTAAAAAATTATTTCAACACCAGATGTCATTTACCTTGTAGGCTAATATATGAAGAATTTTGTAGTTCACAGTTCTGTCGGTAGGTGGTGTTTGTGTACTTCAGTTTGCAGCTGCATCGCTGCTTCTAAAAGCGCTATTAAGAAGTTTCTTTTTCACTGTATGTCATTCGCTACAACAGAGATGTGGAGCAGTGTCCTCTTTAAGAAAACGCAAAGATTTCCCACTAGCTGCGTAAAGGTCGAATGCTTTTTCCATGAAGAATAATTTTTACCTATTTTCAACTTTGACGTTACGTGAATATTTTCCGCTAGCAGATGTAGACTTATATGCTGTTTCCTTCTATATTTCTCCTTTTAACTGTTTGATTTGAAAATCTTTTTGTCTCTTGTACCTTCCTTGTAGTATGAGAAACTCTTTGTTCGCCATTTGTTAATCTTCGTAACATGGTTTTTAGCCGCTGGTGGAACTAAGTAGATGTTTTATCGATTGTTGGAACCAGCTGATTGTTTTCCAAACAGGATCACATTGGCTTTGAATAGCTTTGATAAATTTAATTCGCGTCAGAATGGATTCAAAAGGCGTGCTTATTACATCCGAAAATTCGGTGTCATCTTTCTTGTTGTTTCTTTGAAGCGAAGTAGGAATTTTTCATTAATTCCAAATAATCTGTTGAAACATCACACATTTTTCGAAGTACCCAACGGCCAGTGAATCCCTTTTCCACAATTGGGTGCCAATGTGAAAACACAATTTTTTCCGCGACGGACGTTGCATTCGTGTCCCCTCACTCCGGAATAAGTTGTTCTCCCAACTGAGCTACGCTGACAGAATGTTTCGCTGCACATTTGTCGTCTTGACACATGTTTTCACCTCTGTAGTACGTCATACCTTTCTGTTTGCGTTTTGTTTTCTCTATTTTTTTCAAAGTCCGAATGTGTTCCACTCGATATCAGAAAGTTCAATGCAACTCCAAATAAATAACTAAACAAGAAATAACTCGAAGTCAAAGAAAGAAATGACTCGAAATCAGTATACTACTGCTTGTTGCACACAGGCCTTTCTTGGAGTTTTATGACATAGAAGATACACAAGCCTGGACGAATTTGTGTGGGTTTTTTTTTGTTTTTGTTTGCTGCGAGGACAACTGTTGTCGAAATAAGGAAAAGGACCATCATGAAAGAAATACGGGATTACGCCATATAATACAAATTTTGAAGATGACAATCCGAATTTTGGCGTAAATGTGACAAAGATGGTAAGTCAGATAATATCCGAAAACTGATCGGAAGCTTGAAAATTGATCGGAAGCTTAAAACTTGGTCGTTCTGGGTGGTGTAGTGGTTAGCATACCTAGGCGTTTTCTGGGAGACGCGGGTTCGAGTCCCGCTCCAGGACGATGAAAATTTTCAAGTTTTCGGATATTATCTGACTTACCATCTTTGTCACATTTACGTCAAAATTCGGATTGTCATCTTCAAAATTTGTAAGGAAAAGGAATTTATCGATCAGGAAATGACAAGAGTTGATGACATCATGATCAAAGTGAAGACCCGCAAGTGGCAATGAGCTGGACATATTGCTAGAACTGACCACTCTTGAAAAATTGATTTCTAAATTGGATGCCAAAGGGCAGGAAAGGACTCAGAAGAAGTCCACGTAGGAGATGGGTGGATGGAATTAGAAAGGGTGCTGGAGAAAGTTGTGGAAGGCACTTGAGGAGATGTATAGTGGATTGATAATAAATGATGATATGTACGATTACATACACACATTAGTGGCCAAAATTGTGGAGACCTTTTGAAAGTAGTGTATTTTTGAGGTTTGATGGCTCATAACACCCCTGTTGGTTGGAGCAATACCATAAAATTATATATCAATGGAAAGATAATTTCATCAAGAATGTAATGCAATAACTAATATGAAGGATTTTGTATTAGAACAACAGTTATAAAGAAGAAAAGTGAGACATAGAAAAAATGAGATATACAAAAATTCTCACCATGTCGGTTAATACTTAGTTGGGTAACCTTAAGCGTTAATTACGGCCTTACAACGCCTTCCCATGGAGTGAACCAAGTTTTTTAGTTCTGCAGCTGTTATGATGTGAAACCATGATTGAATTATTGTTTCTGGGTTTTATTGCTGGATTGCTTCTGACTAACAAGTTTCTTTAGTCGGCTTCATAGATTTTTGATGGGGTTAAGGTCTGGGCTATTCCCAGGCCATTCCAGCAGTGGAATATGATTATCGTGAAACCACTTTTTGCATACAGCAGCAACATGACATGGAGCTAAATCCTGTTGAAATATAAATGCTTCATTATCTTGGAAACGATCACGTGAGGAAGGCTTCAGTTTGAGCTCAAATATTTCATTAATGTACTTTTGGCCATTTATATTCCCATTAATCACGCAAATTCTGCCCACACCTTTTGATGTCACACAACTGCAGACCATAACACTAACTGGGTGTTTCACGGTACATGTAATGCAATCAGGATGCAAATGTTGTCCGATTCTTCTCCTTACGTATTTTATGCCGTCACTACCAAACAGGGAGATTTGGTCTCATCACTCCAAATAACACTGTCCCATTGTTCCGCTATCCAGTTAACATGGGTTTTAGCTCAGTTTAATCTTTTCAACGTTTGTTTGAGAGATAAAAATGGTTTTGTTTCGTGGATTTCTAGCTTTTAGACTAAATTCCTGCAGTCTACAACGAACAGTCCTTGCACTCAACTTCACATTGCTTTGTGCCATTTCATCTTGTATATGCCCAAATGATTTTCTTCTGTCACCTAGGCACAGTCTCTTAATTCTTCTATCATCATTTGCTGTTGTGCACCTTTTCCTGCCTTTACCAATCTGGTTTTGTAGTGACTGAGTCTGCATATACCTCTTCAAAAATTTAGAGACGCCACCTTTGGTTACGTTTCCACCAATTTTTCTTCTAATTTCTTCATAACTGAAGCCTTGTTCACTTAACAGTACTATTTTACATCGCTTTCTGGGTGACCAGTCTACTCTTTGCGCCATTTCTTTAATTTTTATTACGTTTTACAAGCTCACTAAATGAAAGAACAGAAAAAAAACCCCAACTTCATAGCAATCACATAACCCACTAACAAATGTCCTCCTCTCAGCTCCAATACATGACATCAATGGCTGAATCCTACTGTGACCTTGATTGGCTCATTGCCAAAACAAGATTGCACCTGATTGGCTCTCTAAACACTCATGCTCATTGGCCAAATTCAAATGAAGGAAAGCTACTTCATATCAGCCTAAGCAAGTTGTTTCCTTTTTCTGGTTATTTTGGCTATAACATTTCATAGAATACAAATAATTAAACAAACTTTGTTGCATCATATTTTTGATGAAATTATCTTTCCATTGATGGCATTATGGAAATTATCTTTCCATTGATGGCATTATTGAAATTATCTTTCCACTGATGGCCTTATGGAAATTATCTTTCCATTGATGGCATTATGGAAATTATCTTTCCATTGATGTATTTATGGTTTTACAAAAAAAACTTTGTTGTATTATATTTTTGATGAAATTATCTTTCCATTGATATAATTTTATGGTATTATTCCAAAACAGTGGTGTTATGAGTCATCAAACCTCAAAAATACACTTTTTTCAAAAGGTTTCCACAATTTTGGCCACTACTGTTTACATCCTGCGAGGTTTTCATCTCTCTCTGGGTCACTTTCGTTTTCCTTTTTTATTGTTTTAGCTCTTGAAGAAGTTGAACCCCCTCTGAAATTATTAGGTTCCGCAGCCCGTTCATATGACGAAAAATTTCCGACAATAGAAAAGATTTGCGAAAATACTTGAGATCTGATTAATTTATAAATTTCCATAGTTTGTCGAAGAATCTGATTTTGAAGTCTTGAAGTCATGTGTAGAGATCCGATACTATGGATTGCATATCGCGTGAATTTTGGTTGCTGTGGCACAGGACAATTTTTCTCCTCTCCCCCATTTTGTGCATTAGCTATTATATTGGGTTGTCGGAAAAGTCATGATGTATTTTGGCACCCGATGGCGGTTGGGCGGTTTTAAAAGTACTAGAGGCATGCGCAGCTCTGTTATCGCTATAACATTCGACAGGTGTCAGTTCTAGCTGCAGTCTAAAAAGAAGAGTGAGCGATTTGGTTGATTTGTGGAGATTTGACATCAAGTTGAAGATGGAAGACCAAACTGTGCATTTTCGCCATATTTCAGTTTTTTACTTCCGTAAAGGAAGAACGCGCGTCAAGCTTGTGAAAAGTTGCGTAAAGGGTACCGTGATAATGCTCTACAAGAACGTTAATGCCGCGGTGGTTCGCAAAATTCCGTGCTGGTGTTTTTGACCTCAACGATGCTCCTCGGTCCGGGAGGCCAACCGAGGTTGATGACGACCAAATCAAGGCATTGATCGAGTCAAACCCACGTTACACAACTCGAGAGATTGCAGACACATTGCACATCCATCATTCAAGCGTTCACCACCACCTAAAGAAGCTGAAATACGTAAGCAAGCTCGATGTGTTGGTTCCTCGTGAACTCAAAGGAGCTCAATTGACGGCGCGTATAAACATCTGTTATATGCTCATTAAACGTGAGGAAAACTATCCTTTTTTGAAGCAACTGATAACTGATGACGAAAATTGGATTGTGTACAACAATGTGCTGTGCAAACGGTCTTGGTCCCGACATGCTGCTTCACCTCAAATGACATCCAAAGCAGACATTCATCAGCGGAAGGTTCTGGTCTCAGTGCGGTGGGATTTTAAAGGTGTCGTGTATTTCGAGCTCCTGCCACGGAACCAAACAATCAATTCGAATGTGTACTGTCGGGAATTGGACAGTTTGAACGAATCCATCATCCAGAAACGTCCAGAGCTCGTTCATCGTAAAGGTGTTGTGTTCCATCGCGACAACGCGAGACCACACACAAGTTTGATCACCTGCCAAAATTATTGGAGTTTGGGTGGAATGTTGTGCTACACCCAGCATACTCGCCTGACATTGCGCCGTCAGTCTTCCACTTGTTTCGCTCTCTTCAACAGCCCTTGCGTAGTATAGAGTTCAATTCAGATGAGGCTGTAAATCAGCACTTTGTACGGTTTTTAGCCACAAAAGACAGGTCCTTGTATGAACGAGGCATTCTGCAGCTCACTGAAAGATGGCAAAAGGCTATTGAATAAAACGGGCATTATATCATTCATTGATCTTTGTTCTTTCTATCAATAAATGTGTTGCAAAACATGGCTAAAATGCGTCATGACTTTTCCGACAACCCAGTATATTGTTTTATCGTGAGAAACAGGGTAGATTACTGTACAGGTGATTTGAACGATATCTATGTATCAGTAAGTGGAGTCCTTAAGACAAAAACTATTACAGCTATCGAGAGCAAATTATATATTCAGGAGTTTTGTGAAATAATACACTGGCGTGCAAAACTTAAGGATCGTTCGGTTTTTTCGCCGTAGCTTCGCAATGAAGCAGCCTGGATAGATGAATGTCATACCACAGAGACCTCAGTATATACCAAATGGGGGAATGAACAAAAACATGTGCAAAAATGAATACAAAAGTGTACACTGTGACTTTACTACGAAATGACCGTAAAGCAGTACGCACCATGGTACAGAGACATCGTTTACATAGATGGATTACAGCAAAGAGGTGGTCGTCAGTAAGGATTATGATGTCCCCTAACAGCAATGGCTGCGTTGCAGCGTCTGGGCATACTTAACACGAGGCTGTCGATGAGTTCTTGGGGCAACTTTGCCCATTCCTCTCTTAATTCACGTTTCAACTGATGAACATTTTCCAGCGGATGTGGGCGTGCCGCAAGACGTCTCCCCAGAGCGTCCTACACATGTTATATGATATTTAGATCCGATGAGTACGCAGGCCAATCCATACGAATGATATCCTCACTTTGCAACAGCTCATCTACTGCACGTGTACGATAGGGTCTCGCGTTATCGTCCATAAACACGAACTCGGAACCAATGGCACCTCGGAATAGGCGTACATGGGGAAGGAGCACTTATCGCAGTAGCGGTTGAAGGTTACGGAACCTCCTTCGAAAATGTGGAGCTCAGTACGATCATTCAGCATAATGTCGCCCCAGACGAATACACCAACACCGTCATACCAATCTATTTAGGTAATGTTTGCCGGTCGATAATGTGTTCCCGCCTCTCTCCAGATCAGCTGACGTCCAGAATAGCTCGTGGTACTGAAACGACTCTCATGCATGAAGAGTACCGTACCCCATTGCTCTATGGTCCAATGCTTGTGGTCCTTACAGCATTGCATTATAATCGATGTATCCGATGGGTAGGCTTTAATGGGATTCAAATATCAGGTCGCCGGGCAAATGGTCCACCTCTATGTAGACGTCTGGCAACGGTGAACCGCGATACGGCGCGTCCTGTGGCTTTCTGCAGTTGCTTCGCGATATTGCCCGCTGTCTGCCGTTGATCACGTTTGCCCTTTAGGACCATATATCGGTCATCTCTTGCTCTTATTTTCCGTGGTCGACCAGCACCGACCTTTCTAATAGCTGTTCCTGTCGTTTGGAAGATCTTCTACGCACGTGAAACAATGCTATGAGTCACGCCGAACTCGTCGGCGACACTCGTTACGGTCCGCCTCTTCTCCAGCTTTCCGATTATTCGACCACGTGTAAAGTCATCAAAATGTCTCCGCATGGACATTTTCTTGTCGGCGACACACTAACAAACCACTCGAACCTCTTTACAACGCCGCACACTTTCGCTTTTCGTTTTCTGCCTTGCTACGAGATGCTCCTTATATCCATTTCAGCGCTCTCATGTGATCTGCGGAATCACAGTTCGGAAATTTGCATACGCATAGGCTTTCTACTGATCCGCTTGCGTTATTCAAATTGCCTCAAGCTTGTGTGTTTCACTGTGCTGCTATAATATGCGGCACTAGTGCCCGTCCTTGAGTTTTGCACGCCAGTGTACTACAAAACAGTACATATCATCTATTCTTAAAGATAATTGAAAGTCATTGTCAAAAAGGCGTCTCAAGTTCCAAAGCATTCTGTTTCGTCGAAACATCACGATGAAAAAAAACTTAATTTGTGACAAGTCCTCCTACAGAAAAAAAGAAATTAAACGTATTCAAAAAATAATAAGCTCCAACAAAAAATACTAAATCATTCGCATGAATGGGGAAGGGAATTTCATCATCACGCAATTAGTTTTACCTTGAACGTGGGTGCGATTCCGAAGACATTCTGGTTCAGTGGTTAAGACGCGCGGTCTCTAACTTAAACGACTACAGTTCGTCGTGTTTGTCTTACGGCGCTGGCTCTCTCCCTTCCCTGGAGCCAGTGGCCCTATACATTGGGGACGAGTGACTGCTTATAGCCCACTGAGTTGCTCACGGTGGTCGTTAAACCTCCAATAAAGAAAAGAAAAAAATCAGCATGTTTGATTTTGCGAATTTTCTGTATAAGTACGGAAAAACTTGAAACGGACTTTTCTATAATGAACGGAATTACTGATTACGGGAATCTGTGTAAATGCGGAAGTTAAAAAAAACGGGCGCACTTTTAGAAACGGAAATTTCGTTAAAAGACGGATACTTACCGGCAAATTTGCTGAACGTTATTTTCAGAAATTTTTCGTGAATTCATACCACTTATTTTTTACAGTATATTTGGTCTCGAATGAGGCTCGGGCAGTGAGTGCACTTTGTCTTACGGCTATGGTTCTCTTCCCACTCTGGAACCAGTTTCCCCAAATTAGGGACGGGCGACTGCTTACAGCGCTTAAATTTGCTTTCGGTGGTCGGTAAGCCCTATAAAAAAAGAAAAGCAAGAGGGGTATCACCGAATTTTTCTGTGTAATTAGCACGTACAATAAAAACAATAAAACCTCGTTTATACGTTTCTCACTTACAGTGGTGTGCAAATTAATTGGGGCAAAGTGAAAAAGGCTCGTTTCCTTGAGTTTATCTGGACGTTGCTCGTTATTGACGGAACTGCGTAGGAATGCGACCGCAACCGTCCAGAAAGGGTTTTTCATCTGCCTAGTGGCACATTACGTTTAGTTCTGAGCCGGCGTTTGATAACAGCATGCACAAGTGAGTTGGCGGTGTAAAGTGCGGTAATGGATATTTCGTCAAGAAAACGGGCTAAAGTTTCAGCGCTTAAAGAATATACTTCGATGAATATTCGGGAGATTTCTGCGGCTACAGACGTCAGTAAATCCAGTGTTTCAAGACTACTGAAAGACTACAAAGATAGTGGATTGATGTCACCAAAAAGAAATGGAATATGTGGACGAAAACGTAAGATATCACCACGAACTGATAAATTGATAATAAGGAAGAGTGTAATATGTCCATCAATGGCAAGTCAGGACTTGTAGAGAGAGTTAGCAGCCGGAGGTGTAAAAGATACACTCATCCACAGAAAGCCGCAGACTATTAGAAGCTAGACGAACTGCGAGGAGACCTGTAAAAAAGCAGCTCCTGACAGCTTCAATTAAGAAGAAACGCTTGCGATGAGCTAAAAAATATTATCATTGGACTTCTGATGATTGGAAAAGAGTGATGTTTAGTGATGAGGTCCATTTTTTTGTCCAAGGACAGAGAAAATCTGTGGTACGACGTAGTAAAGGTGAACCTGTCCGGGAAGCACATTTGCAACGGGGGGTGAAACACCCAGTTAAAAAGATGTTTTGAGGGTGTCGAAAGCGCATGACCGCACACCCTGTGGTGGCGCTGCAACCACGAACCGGCAGCCTTATAAACAGGCGTATAGTCGATGCCCCATGAAAGCGAAAAGCACCGGCAGACGCAAGCAAGAGTACAGAGGGACAAGAATGCCGGGTAGAAGCCAGAGACGTCGATTAACGCAACTTACGGACTTTGGGAGAGGCCTGATTATCGGGCTGAAAATCGCAGGGTGTTCTGCGCGCCATATAGCCCGCCACGTGGATTGTTCTGATCATACCGTCCGACTGCGTTGGGAGCAGTCGACACGTGACGGCACTGCAACACGGCGGAGCTGCTACGAACGGACCAGGAGGACCACCGATGGAGAGGATCGACGGATCGTGCTCCATGCACTAACGGATTCCACGTGGATCCGGTCCACTATACAGGCAGATGAAGAGGCTCCTGTGTGCCTACGAACCATTTCCCGACGCCTAGCGGAAGCGAATCTGCGATCCCAGCGCCCCTTACGTGAGCTGTCATTAACACCGGAACATCGCTGGCTCCGTTTGCCATGCCAGAGAGACTTGGAACGCCACAGACTGACGACGTTCGGTGTTAAGTGATGCGTGCCGCTTCGTTTTGGGGACAGATGATCATCGTGTCCGGGTGTGGAGGTCCCCGGGTCAACGGCGCAATCCCAACCTGGCTATCGAGCGCCACACCTCCCCCACTGCAGGCATTATGTTCTGGGGAGCCATTGCTTACGATAGCCGATCAGCTCTACTAGTGGTACGTGGATCATTGATGGGCGAGCGGTATGTGGATGAGATCCTACTGCTCAATGTGATCCCATTCCCGGCCGGTGCGCTATACCAGCAGGTTAATGCCCGCCCGTTCACGGCTCGGGTTACCCAGGGCTGCCTACGTCATGCCCAGACACTTCCATGGCCTGCCCGCTCCCCGGACATGTCTCCTATCGAGCATGTGTGGGACCAGTTGAAACGCCGGCTGCCGCCGTGCCGCACTCTCCGGGATTTAGAGCACACCGTCCATTACGTGTGGGCCAGTCTACCACAGGATAACATCAGGAGTCTGTTCGCCTCCATGTCGGATCGTATTTTAGCATGTATCGCCGCACGAGGCTGTGCGACGCGCTATTGAAGATGACAGGACTGCGTGCCACAGATCCCTCTGTAATTTTTCTGCAGTTCTGTTTTTGCCATCATGTGTATCATTCATCTGTATCATTACGTCCATAAAATTTCAGTTCAATCCGATGTTGCCTTTATTGGTTCGCAAATTTCATTGTCCGTGAGTGAATTCTTACGCCCCACGTGTGAGGCCACATGTGGGAAATGTCTGCCAGGAAGTGGAACTCCCGAACCCGTTTTTCCCAGAACGGGTTCGGGAGTTCTACTTCCTTGCAGACAAACGTTATTTAGTTCTACTTTCTTGCAGAGTTAACGTGTGTATCAGTTTTTTAACACTGCACACGTTAATTAAAGTATAGTAGGATGAATATGTTTATCCAGAGACTGTAGGTTACGTATACCTAATAGTGATTCAGAAAGCAAAGACAGTGACTACCAGTTTTTACTGTAAAATATGGTAGGATTTTTTATTGTAATTCTTCACCAGTTACTATGAACTATATGAACACTAGCACTTGTCATCCCTGCATGAACTTTATTAACTTTTTTTTGCAATACAGACGCCCACTTCTTTTCTCGTCTTACAGACCCTTTGATGATAGACGACTCCAATGCCTTGTACCTTTTTGGGCTTCAAATTGTATATCTTTTGCATATAATGTAAATAATCTTTATTTATATGTGTGTTTTGTCCTCTTGCTGTAATTTAGTTCTAAAAGTTATTCTGATCTTTTTTGTCCTCAGGGTCGGAGATAGTTAATTATTTTCTTTAAACGTTCATTCCTGTATATAATTAATTCATTTATTACCTTATCAAGTTTTTTTAGTGTTATTAAAAGTGGGAAGTACTTAAGGTATAATCTCTGTTCTGTGACGTATACTCTAATTTAACTTTCCTTTTTAGTTTCTTTGTCTATGTACATTTGAGTTCATTCTCCTCAGCATTTTTCAAACTTAACGTGATACCTCCTCTCATTATGTAAATTTGAGTTCATTCTCCTTAGCATTTTTCAAACTTAACGTGATACCTCCTCTCTCTATGTACATTTGAGTTCATTCTCCTTAGCATTTTTCAAACATAACGTGATACCTCCTTTCTCTTAGCACATTTGAGTTTATTCTCTTTAGCATTTTTCAAACTCAACGTGATACCTCCTCTCTCTATGTACATTTGAGTTCAGTTTCCTTAGCATTTTCAAACTTAACGTGATACCTTCTCTCTCTGTGTACATTTGAGTTCATTCTCCTTAGCATTTTTCAAACTTAACGTAGTACCTCCTCTCATTATGTAAATTTGAGTTCATTGTTCTTAGCATTTTTCATACTTAACGTGATACCTCCTCTCTCTATGTACATTTGAGTTCATTCTCCTTAGCATTTTTCAAACATAACGTGATACCTTCTTTATCTTAGCACATTTGAGATTATTCTCTTTAGCATTTTTCAAACTCAACGATTTTTTCCCCCTCTCTCTATGTACATTTGAGTTCAGTTTCCTTAGCATTTTCAAACTCAACGTGATACCTCCTCTCTCTATGTACATTTGAGTTCATTTTCCTTAGCATTTGTCAAACGTAACGTGATACCTCCTATCTCTGTGTACATTTGAGTTCCTTCTCCTTAGCATTTTTCAAACTTAACGTGATACCTCCTCTCATTATGTAAATTTGAGTTCATTCTCCTTAGCAATTTTCAAACTTAACGTGATACCTTCTCTCTCTGTGTACATTTGAGTTCATTCTCCTTAGCATTTTTCAAACTTAACGTAGTACCTCCTCTGTCGTAAGAATATGGTTGGCAACACCTTAAGGTCAGAACATATGACGTGTGTATCAGTGCTGAGACGGGCCGAGTGCGAGCCCGAAGGCCCGAAGTCTAGCCCGGACCCAAACCGGGGTTTGGGCTACATAATATTTATTGGAGTTCGAGATCGGGCGGGCTCGGTCTCTGAGAGAGGGAGAGAATTTTCTTCCTTTTCTTTTTAATGTGATTTTGTAAGATTTAACACACGATACTTTTTTTTTACACTTTCTAGTTGTTAAAGAGAATTCTTCGGCAACCTGGGTCTGGATGGGGAGTGGGAACTCAACAGTGCTATTCATTCCGGGCTTGTGTAACAAATATCATAGGCCATGAATTACTGAATTTCTACGAAGGAAAAGTTTCTTTAGCAACTATAGATAGTAGGTAGCAAATCAGCGAAATTTTGTTCCCTACCTCAACGGGTCAGCACCCTGTTAATTCTATTGAGCAACGTGCAACGTAGATAGTTGCACCTCCCGATTCTTCCTCATGCGCGACCCCCGAAGTATTTCAGGGAGAAGTAAATGATCAAAGAAACTATAAAAAGAGATACACATCTCTTGCCCACTCCGCAGTTGAGAAAGACATCGGTTAAATGCACGGGAAACAAAGAGTAGAAGTCTGGAAAAGGATATTCTTTTTAATGCCTAAACAGGTTAACCATCGTTTTCGGTCTAGTTCGGGCGCGGACTCTATTTTGCAATGTAAAATTCGGGCTCAGGCGGATTCGGGTTGACGTACTCCGGGTTCCGACGGGCTCGGGCTCTTAAGATTAAGCCCGAACTCAGCTCTGGTGTGAATGCATCAGATGAGAACTGACCGATATGTAATGTTTGAGCAGCAGCAGTATGTGGAGATGGTGGAAGTATAATGCTAATTGTGGAAAAGACGTTCTTTATTTAAAGTTGTGTCTATTTAAAGGCTGCGTGTTGTGCTGATATATATATTTAGCTTTAAGAGTTCTACAGAATAATGTTGTTTAGCTCTGAACTTTACTACTAATCCGACACGTTTAACGTTCGAGTGTTCTGTTCTGTTAGAAAGTTACTGTTCCAGGATCTGTTGACAGAATAAAGGAATCTGTAAGAAATCTTTTCTTGACGTTTTCTTGGAAGACTCCTGCCTTCACTGAAGGGGAAGTTTTCGAGAACCTATTTATGTTGTGTTTAGACAGCCATATTTCCACGAACATTACAGTTCATTTTACATAACTGCCTGTATTCTGAGTATGTTGCCATCCATCGTCATTTGCAGAAGACACAAAGCCCGCAGTCAGAATTTTTGAGTATGTCCTGGGAATATTCGGTCATTTGTAGAAAAAATGCATGGTCCTTAAGGGGTTAACGCAATGGAGCTCATCTATGACCTCGTACAATACTCTACAGCCACCGTCAACCCCGAAAATCGACTAGTCGTTTCTGCCCACACAAAGGCAGCTGACTGCTTGTTGTGCTGTTTGTACACCACTCATTGAACACCCTTGATGCAGTTGTTCTTTTATAGCCGAGAACGTTTGTCGTTTTTGAGCTGCTTGCATTTGTCCACCAAACACCCATTATCATGTCTCTTTTAAAATCTCTTAAATCATGAGACTTTTCCATGTTGTCTCTATTACGCTTCGTACACGTCTGAATCCCTTGCGCCGTCCCGGTGGCGCAGTGGTCTAGCGATGGCTTGTGACCATTCGCCCGAAAGAGGTCCGGGTCCGCATCTCGATGAGACATTGATTTAGTGTTTGTCTTGCGGCGCTGGCTCTCTCCCTTCCCTGGGACCAGTGACCCTAAGTTCTGGACCGGCGACTGCTTATAGACTATTGAGTTGCTCACGGTGGTCATTAAACCTCCAATCTAAAAAAATCCTTTGCTCTGTGAGCTGTTTATAAAACCATCTAAAAGTCAGAGTT
Source organism: Macrothele yani (assembly GCA_039090855.1). NCBI lineage: Eukaryota > Metazoa > Arthropoda > Arachnida > Araneae > Macrothelidae > Macrothele > Macrothele yani. The sequence goes on along the minus strand of CM077010.1, from coordinate 132,009,474 downwards.
GCATACGTAAGTGAGAATGACATGTGTCTGATTGCTATTGAGTGCTCCTAATAATTTGCTATGCTTCGGTGTATTTAAGATTCACCCAAAAACCTCGAACTGCCCTGTATTCCAACTCTTGGGAACTGTATAATTCCTTTATAAACAAACTGTTTCTCACATAGTGTTTCTCATAGTCTCTCTAAATTGTTTTATCACTTAGAATACCATAACGTCCGAAAATTACTGGTCGCTTCCGAATTTCATTCCCCTCCCTTCTGCAATAACAAAAGAAGGATTAATGCTAGATCACCACTCGTAACTTCCGATCTCTAGGCTTTTTCTTTTTTTTTTTTTTTTTTTTTTGATTGAAGGTTTAACGACCACCGTGAGCAACTCAATGGGTTATAAGCAGTCGCCCGTCCCTAACTTAGGGTCACTGGTTCCAGGGAAGGGAAAGAGCCAGTGCCGTAAGACAAACGCAACATCCATGCCTCACGGGATTCGAACCCGGACACTTCACGGACGAATGATCATAAGCCAGCGCTTAGACCGATGCGCCACCGGGGCGGCATCTCTAGGCTTGACGTGCACTGTCCTTCTGTCGTTTACCAGAGGCATTCAGTTCATTATTCTACTGAGAGCCTTAAGAATATAAGATGGAGTGGTAACATTGTTAAGATTCAGAATTCTGTGGATACACGATCTCAAAAAAGACAACACAGCGATCAACTGACGTTGGTCACAAGGTTTACTTCAAAATGGCCCAAAAATTGGCTATGGAGCAATCACATCTTGCTTTTCTTATTAACTGCCGGAACTTGCACGGCCGCCCCGGTGGCGCAGTGGTCTAAGCGATGGCCTCTGATCATTCGTCCGTAAGGGGTCCGGGTTCGAATCCCGGTGAGGCATGGATGTTGTGTTTGTCTTACGGCACTGGCTCTCTCCCTTCCCTGGAACCAGTGACCTTAAATTAGGGACGGGCGACTGCTTATAGCCCATTGAGTTGCTCACGGTGGTCGTTAAACCTCCAATGAAAAAAAAAACTTGCACGTAACTCCTAAATAATTATCTCTGCGGCGTTTATCATTTTCAAGACGTGATGATGCTGTCCTGGCTAATGCTGAAACGAAACGCTTATCCAGTTGAATATGTCTGAAAAGTGGTGGGATCGACTTCTACTTCCGAAAATCTTACACAGCTTATCGACACCTGAATCTTCACGCCCCTCTGTTCTATTTGACAGATATCTTACTATTTATACTGTAAGGATACCCACTGTTGTAATGGCTATGCAAGAGCGTCATATCCACAAACTGAGACTTCTTGTCGCTCAAAATGTGGACAGACGGATTTGGTAAGCCGAACTTTTGTGTCTAAAAATCAACCACCATACGTTAATTTAATCTTAGTGACATCCACCTAAACCCCATACAAATTGTTGCTTTGGATAGGTGGTTCAAATTCAGCTACCCAACTTGTCGAATTAATAAATTTAGTTTTATTCCTAAAGCCGAGGGCATTATTAATTATTATTTGCCCCTCCCTCAGCAGGACAACGCAAGGTTTAACGTAGCTAATGCCCTTCAAGAATGTATCTCAAGACACATGACACAGGACGAAACACAATACCAAGAGGAGAAGAAACCATTAAAGATTTTGAAAGACAATCCCGATATTTCCATCGTGACTGCTGATAAGAGCAACCAAATAACAATCATGAATAAAGTTGATTATGTCAGTAAAATGAATGATCCGATATCCAAAATTCCGCACTTCGTTATTAAAAAGATCCTACAGCAGCCAGCATTGCAGCACTGAGTAAATTAAAAACAAGGGCTTCCTACCAACCAACATATCTATCAATATGTACCCTCTAAACGGTCCAAGAGTCCCAGAATTGTTTGGAAAATTTAAAATTCATAAGGAGGGACATCCAATTTGCCCGCTAGTATTAAGCTTTGCTAGCGCAGCCAGGCCACTTGAACAGTCTCTAGCCAAACTACTAACACCAATAATAATAATCAAAGGCTCTAAATATTCTGTTACAAGTTCTACTCAGGCCTTGGATAAGATCAAGGAATTTGTAAGTAATAATATTTCACTATTTGTTGTGGCTTCCTTGGATGTGGTCTCCTTATATCGGAATGTACCTGTCGTCGAAGCTCACACTATCATTATGGACAAACTTCTAACTCTTGGTACTTATACCCATGCTGAAATTATTGCTATTTCAGAGGCTTTAAAACTGGTATCTGCTCGTACATACTTTCGCTTTAATGGTCAGATATACCACCAGAAAGGTAGGACCCCTATGGGTTCCCTCCTATCTGCTGTCCTCGCTGAAGTTATCATGCAGAATCTAGATGAAAGTGTTATCACCACATGTACCCATAAACCATCTCTATACATCCGTTATATCGACGACGTTTTAATATTCTGACCCAACCCAATAGAAACTCTTGGGTTATTTGCCAACCAAATGTCTTCTATTTTTCCCACGCTCAAATTTACCACTGAATTTGAGGACCTCTGCACTGTACCATTCTTGGACTTTCAGCTAAAACGTGACCCAAATTTTACTAAACTTGATTTTTCCCTGTGCAGAAAACCTACCTACTTACCCACACTTATACCTAGCAATTCTGCCCACCCAATCAGATACAAAATGGCAGCTTTGAACTTCTTGATGCGCCGAGCATATAGCCATTCTTCAACTATTAGATTCCGAAAAATTGAACTTGCTAAAATTACTGACATAGCTATTTCTTATGGGTACCCTACGTCATTTGTACGGCAATTGATAAAACGCATTTAGCGTGCGAGATCCACAATCCTAATCCGTGACCCTAACAATGTGAAGAATATTTTATAACGAAGTAAATTTCTCCGTCATTTTTATCCGCGCCGGGGCTCGAACGCGGGTCCCCCTCATTCCGAAATAAGTTGCTCTACCAATTGAGCTACGCGGACGTTTTATTCTGATTCCTATCTGCCTTTATGTGGTGTGCGTCCTTCTGGCAGGTACGTCACATCTCCTGGTACGTTACATCATCTCCCCCTTATTATTTTTTTTTTTTTTTCGAAGTGCTGGAGAAGGGATTCTCTTATTTTTCCGATCTCGCGGTGTGGAAATAACATCACACCATTGCGAGATTTTGAACGGTCGGGTCATCCGGATAGTTCGGGCGCCATTATAACGAAGTAAATTTCTCCGTCATTTTTATCCGCGCCAGGATTCGAACCCGGGTCCCCTCATTCCGGAATAAGTTGCTCTACCAATTGAGCTACGCGGACGTTTTATTCTGATTCCTATCTGCCTTTATGTCGTGTGCGTCCTTCTGGCAGGTACGTCACATCTCCTGGTACGTTACAATTTGTTCTATCTCTAATTTCCCACTAGTGACATCAATACTCACAGATACTTGCAAAAAATTTATTTGGCATTTGGTTAGACAAATCACAACCTGTTCTCCTTAGTAAAAAGTGATCGTGACTCTGTCGCTAACCTTCAAAGCAGTGGTATTTCCTGCATACCGATAAAAAGCCACGATCCTGCACAAGAAGATATCATATATATCGGATCTACGCTTCGATCGCTGGAAGTCAGAATTAAAAAACACAAATACAACATCAGAAGTGGAAGCTCCTCTACTGCATTATCGAGATTAATTCAGCGCCGCACGTATTTTCCCACGTGGGAAGATGCATATATCCTTTTGACCTTGGGGACTAAGAGACAGACTATATGCAGAAAGTTTGTACATACACTGCTGGCCACCCAAAATACAACACCAAGAAGGAAGCATCCGATTGGCCTGAAATTCGCAGCATGCGTCGCCCGCGAGAGGACATGCAAACGATTAGCATTGCAGGGCATATGCAAGTCATGTGCGCCCGGCACGCCACCGAGAAGCACTATAAGAAGGGTGCGCAGAAGGCGGGGTGTAAGTAGTGGAAGTGCGTTGTGCTGCCGGACCTGTGCGTGGGAAACTTCCTGATACCTAGACGCATAATACGGCAGTCATTCCAGCACGTTTCGGAGTTCGACAGACGACGAACAGTGGCTTATCGCGACAGCGGTGTATCGTACCGAGACATCGGCACCCATGTGGGACGACACCTAGCCACACTGAGGCGAGTATGGATTCGGTGGGTGCAGGAGGTACGGACGGACTGACGTGAGCGGTTGCCGCAGCCGCGGCATACCACCGAACGAGAGGACCGGCATGTTGTGGGGCAGGCATTGACGGCTCACACCGCCACATCACGAACGTTAGCGCAGGGATTAGGGTGTGTTGCGCAACAACCTGTGTCAGAACGTACCGTTTGACGTCGTCTGCATGAGCGGGGACTTGTCGCACGGCGCCCATTGCTCCGATTACCATTGACGTTACACCACCGGCGAGTCCGGCGGCAGTGGGCCGTTGAACGCCGCACCTGGACTACGGAATGGCATGACATTGTCTTCTCCGATGAATCCCGCTTCTGCCTGCAACACCACGATGGTCGGATCCGCGTATGGCGGCACCGCGGCGAGAGACTCTATGACGCCTGCATTATGCATCGCCATACCGGTCCGTCGCCTGGCGTTATGGTTTGGGGCGCACTTGGATATTACACCCGCACCCCTCTGGTACGCATCACCGGTACACTCAACAGCCACCGCTACATCTCCGACGTTTTGGAGCCTGTAGTCCTCCCTTACCTGCAGGACTTGCCAAGGGCCACGTTTGAACAGGACAATGCGCGCCCGTTTAGGGCACGCATCGTGCAACAATTCTTCACGGCCTACCAGGTGTCACCGCTGTCGTGGCCCGCCTGTCTCCCGATATATCACCCATCGAACATGTCTGGTCGCTGATCGGCAACCGAGTGGCGCGGCAAGCTTCACCCGCGGCTACGCCTGATGAACTGTGGCAACGTGTGGGAGCAGCTTGGACCGACATACCCCAAGCCCACATCCAAAGCCTCTTTCGTTCAATACCTCGGCGTGTAGCGGCCGTTATTGCCAGCCATGGGGGCCAAACGAACTATTGATGTTTGCGTGTTCTGCAAGTCGCACTAGCCTCAATCGTTTCACCTTGTATCTGTTGTTATGTGTCCAGTAAATCTGGCTTTGCTATCTCGTGTCCTTCTTGGTGTTGCATTTTGGGTGGCCAGCAGTGTATATAACTTTCATAATTGTTGTTGTAACGAAGAACTGCCTCCGGCCTGGAGACCTCTTATCCGTTCAGTACTTTGTCAGAGCCTTGTAATTTACTTCCGCCCCTATCACCTGTAAGCTACAAATGTATTATCATTCGCCTAACTTCATGAGTCTGGCCAATTGTTAATGCACATGACCATAACACTCTGGCTTGTATATAAGGCTTCGTCCGCCCCGTTTTCATTTTTTTAACTGATTTACCTGATGATGGGCAATATGATTGTTCGAAAGTTCTTGAAAATATATTTTAATTTTTACATATATGTTTTAACTAAAACCATTTTAACCATGTGACCAACGTCAGTTGATTGCTGTGTTGTCTTTTTTGAGTTCGTGCATCCACAGAATTCTGAATCTTAACCATTTTATGAATGCACGAATAATTATTGCCTAGTACGTAGGGAGTGGTAACAGCTGGAAAATCTTGTTTACTTTACCCTTTTCTTGCCCTTTCTTGTAAAAATATGTGCTCTCAATCTGTTTATTTGGACTGAGCAAAATTATATAATTTTTAAGACCAATTCCCCCCATAAACACCGCTTCTGGGACAGTACAAAATATTACAGACAAACAAAGCACGTGTCAGCAAAGCAACAGTTCAACTGACCGATGACAGAAGGCTGAATGATATGGGTCAACTCCTGATTCACTTCTTTGCTTAGCAACAAAAATAACGACTGAGTGTGATTTCTGCTAATCCCTCGGACGCCGTACAAATTTAAAGAACATGGGGCTAAGGAATCCTACCCATGCCATCCGGGTGACTCGGGCGCTTGTAGTTGTCTGCATCTAAGGGCGCGTTGGGCGCTGTGGTCGCGAAAGGGCTAAAGGTTCTTCCTCTATCCGAGGACCCTCAATTACACATGTCCTCGCACTTGGACTCTATGTGAAATTATTTGAAAAGTCTTCATCACTTCGTTTCCGCAGAAATAAAACTTTGGGAAATGTTAAAATGATCTACGAATATTAGTTTTTAAGACAAAAAGTGATAAAAATCACAACCATTTTCTGCAAAATCACCCCAAATACTGTGGTGTCTTATTTATACAAGGGTGTCATACATTCAATCATAACGCATACTTCCGATGGTAAATTTTCTTTCTTTTCTTTTAAATCACAGAATAGAAGAATTGAAAGTTCATTCACATTACCGCAGAAAGTGCTTATTTTGCTCTATCACTGTGGTTACACAGTGAAATGATAAAATAAGCATTTTTGTGACCACAGTGTTTGGTTACAAAAATGCGAATTGTAACCACACATTAAAAACGCACTATATGGTTACAAAAGGCGTTTCTGTAACCACAGTGCATTTCACTGTGTAACCACATATTGCTTTAGTTTTGAAAATACCTTTTCTTTTCTTTTTTTTTTTCCTTTCTTCCTTTTTTTTTGGGGGGGGGGTAGGGAAGATGTTGACTTTATGCTCGCAGGGGGACGCACGGAAGGACAAAACATTTTCAGTCAAAGGGAGTCGCCAGGGCAAAAAAACTGTCTTCGGACCGATTTGCAGTCAGCCCTTTGAAATAACATTTTACCAAACTTTCATCATAGGAAGACCTCTTTTCACTGATTTTGTTAGTTGTGCGATTGACAAAATATCGTTATTATCCGAACCTTATTATTTAAATCGAATGGGCGTAGTCGATCAGACAGAATTAATTAACGGCTTAATTAATTCGCGGGCGCTGACTGAATTGTAATGGCAACGGAAATTAAGGCATGTTTGAGAAATTTAAGGAACGCAATAACGATTTCTGTGTGCTATGCGAAAGCAAGAAAAACAGAACCATAAATCAACCGCCCTTTCTTCGAGGGATAGCCCAGTTAATGGCAGGTTAGAAATCCAAAATCTGACTCCTGTGTTCAAGTTCCACTTTTACACGATTACTGCGCCAAGATACGTATAATAACAAGAGCGTTCCAAGCACCTTTTATTGCGCTGTATACAAAATACGCTTAGAGAACAATTTGTTACATACACCGATTCTAACCCGTGCTACCCGCCACAACAATGCTGCCAGACGAAACCCTTCTGTGAACTATTAATAGTTCAAATACCAAGTTACTCTATAGCGTACTCGCGACAGTTATGATGGGGTAAACACAGTGATTTGAGAGAGTTCAACCAATTCTTTCTGTGAACAAAATACGCTGAAAGAACAATTTGTTATATACACCGGACCCATCCACTCACTTGTACTACCAGCAACAATAATGCTGCCAGCCGAACCTTCGGGCTATTAATTGCTCAGATGCCTACAGTAGCTATTCTGTAGCGCAACAGTGAAAATGGGTATGCACGATGATCTGAGCGAGTTCAATCGTGCGCAGATAGTTCCAGAGGGAAAGATGGAGGAACTCCATCTCCGCGATAACAAAACGCCTGGGATTTCTGTGTGTGACTGTTACACGCGAGCACCAGGACTACATCAGAATTGCAAAAACCGGCAGCCGTCGGGGAGAATGTGATCGTAAACCGAGCCTTTGATTTTGAACCGAGGGTCACGTTGGAGAGAATAACTTAAGCATTCGACGACGGGGCGCCTGCGAAGGTTTATGCAAAGAATATTCTATAGATAATGACACGACTACGTTGTAACATCAACAACCACATCGAGTACTCTCATTAACAGCACATCACGGGGTAGTGAATCTGCAATGGGGGAAGGAACATCGCCACTGGGTCGTGAAAGACTGTAAACGGGTATCTTGGCCTGATAAATCCACGTTCCAAGTACAACATACCGATGGGAGAGTGTGCGTTGGACATAGCCCACACGTGACCATGGATTCCAACTGCCAAGCCGGGGTGTTACGGGCCGAACACCCCTTAAGAGTTTAACACACTCTGATTTTAGCCTATTGGAAATATCAAATTCTCTAATACCAATAAATTATAATGATTCATTGAAATAAATTCATTTGCCAAGCAAAACATCTTCACGAGTTGATTTGTGTTTCATTATTTTCTTAATATAAAAACTTCTCGTTATGAAAAAGCAAGTGTCATTCTGGATTTTTGGGAAGTCCCTGCACATGTTGATATTTGTGTACTTGCAATCACAAGTTCCCAAACTTCAAATAAGAAAGTCATTACCACATGGATAAGTTTTGTTCTGTTAGAACTTCATTGGTGGTAAATATAGCCTATTTGAATTTCATATTTAAACCAAAACATTTATAAATTTAATTTTTTTTCCTCTGGAAAAGCTGTCAATATCCTCTAAAGACGAGGGTGATCCTGCTTTGTTTATCGGAACTGAGTTTCATCTTCCCAATTGTTAATCGCATTTACCCTTCTACAATTAAAGTGAAGTTTGTGTTTTGAAGTGCCGGTTGTTAAAAACTCTGACTTATACAAGCAGGATTTTCATAGATAGACAGTATTCGATTCCAAATTAAATTTTTGCGAAAGTTCAAGCGTAGACCTTCCCGAAAATTTGAATTTCTGAAACGCCTAAGGTCTGATGTCAATAAATTGCTCCCTCTCTGGGAAATACTTTTATAACGATGTAAACTTCTCTGCCATTTTTGCCCACGCCGGGCATCGAACCCATACATACATATCACTAAGCTGTTCTCTGAGAGTCAGAGGTTAGCTCCAAAAAGAAATAAAACTTCCAGATATTTTTACTTATTGTTGTCGTATCAAACTTTGCCATTTACAGCGATCTTGACATACAACTCGTGCTTCACTGATATCCATTACACGCCGTACACAAGATCTTTTATACTTCATACTCATAATCTTTTTCTCATGCAGACACTCTTGAATCTGATCCACCCATGTCTTCCTTGGTCTTCCTCTGCCTTTCCTTCCTGCCACTTGGGCTGAAAATATTTTCTTAGTAAGCATTTCATCACTCATTCTTTCAACGTGGCCAAACCACCGAAGCATATTGGTCTCCACCTTGCTAACAACATTTTGCTTTACATCACACAACTGCAATACATATTCATTCCTCACACAACCAGATGGTGTCTTGCCACAAACCCCACGTACGTAACGCATTTCTCCAGCACACAAACGACTCCTATGTTTCTTCTGCAGTACCCAGGTTTCACTGCAATACATCAGAGTAGGAACAATTACAGTTTCATACACAGCCATGCGGGAATCTCTAGAGAACCCATCATTCCTGTGAAAACCTCCCAGAGCAGCTATGACTTTCAAAGAAGAATTCACTCGCCTACTGATTTCACCATCCAACTTCTTCTCTCTGTCACACATGCTTCCTAAATACACAAACTCACTCACCTGGTCAATCACATTGCCATTTATACTTACATTACATTCAGTGCTACCCATTCCTCTCTCAAACACCATAACTTTGGTTTTCCCTTATTTATACTCAATTTGAATTTCATGCAAACTTCGTGCATCCGAGTCAACATACTCTGCAACTCACTTCTGCTCTCTGCCAACAGGACAGTGTCATCAGCATACAGCAATCTGCACACACGGATATCACCAAGACATAAACCACTATTATCTATTTTGGCCTCACGCATGCATGCGTCCATAAATATATTAAACAGCCATGGTGACATTACACAACCTTGTCTAACTCCTGCACCAATGGAAAACCATTTTGATAAAACACCATTCACTCGTACACAAGCTCTACTACCAGCATACATGGCTTTTACACTATTACGTAGATTCCCAGTAACACCATATTCATTCAATACCTTCCACAAAAGTGTCTTATTCACTCGGTCGTAAGCTTTCTCTAAATCTATGAAGGCAGTAAAAACTTTCTTCCCAACAGCCAGATACTTTTCAATCATCATGCGTAATGCAAAAATCTGGTTAGTGCAGCCTTTACCAGGCATAAAACCTTTCTGAACATCCCACACTTTCTCTGGTGTAAGACCCCGTACTTTTTCAATAACAACCTTACCAAACACTTTCCCTGGCACACTCAGTAGGCTAATACCACGATAGTTCTTGCATTCAGTCTGATCCCCTTTTCCCTTATACAAGGGAACAATGATAGCATCCTTCCAATCCTGAGGGACCATTCCTAACTCCCAGCACAACTGGCAAATTTCAGTTAACCAGTCAATTATAGAGTCACCACCATACTTCAACATCTCTGCAGTTATGCCATCAACTCCTGGAGCCTTACCATTCTGAAGAGATTTTACAGCTTTACACACTTCTTCTCTTGAGATCCCTCCTGTGCTTTCATCCCTCATTGTGACATCATCTGCATCTGTCTCAGAATCATTTTTGCTCTCCTGATCTAATAACTCACAGAAGTATTTGCCCCATCTGTCACTTAACTCATTGGGCTCCCATATCATATCCCCAATCTCATTCTTCACACAACTTACAATTTTGTTTCCCCTATTTCTTCTGAGTTTCATGTGCTTTCACAAAGACTTCCTATCTTTCCAAAAAGCCAGTTCATGCCTTTCCACTTTCTCTTTCCTATCTTTTGCCTTACTGTGGCAAACCAGCTTAGCAGCTTCACGCTTCTTACAGCCATATTTATCCACAGAGACTCTACCTTGCAACATCCTCAAATAGGCTTCCTTCTTTTTCTTTACTGCCCCATCAATCTCACTATTATACAAAGCATCACCTCTATTGTTACCCACTATTGTGGTGCCACAGATCTCTTTAGCAGCAGTAACAACACAGTTCTTAATACATTCCCACTTATTTTCTACATCCCTCTCACAAGATCTCAGATCCTTCAGTCGTTCTCTGAGTAAGTCAGAATACCGCTGATGATCTTCAAGGAGCCTATCAACCTTTATTCTTTCTATCCTGGGTCTCTTCCTATTCCTTTTCCTCCAACCAACATTAAGTTTCACTCGCGACACTACCAAGTAATGATCAGAACCAACATCCGCACCTCTCATTACACGGGTGTCAACAACTAAGCGTTTCAAACGCTGATCGTAAACAACAAAATCTATCACACTCTTTTGACCAAGAGTACGATATTCCCAAGTATATGTGTGGATATACTTGTGGTTAAAAAATGTATTAGATACACACAAATCATTTTCAATGTAGAGTTCAATTAATCTTTCACCATTATCATTCACACAAGGATCATTAAACTTACCCAGAACATTGTCAGAATTTGCATTCTGCACACCTACTTTAGCATTGAAATCCCCTGCTATTATAACTTTTTCTTTAGAACTAAACTGGCTCAAAACAGCTTTTAGCTCATTCCAAAAATCTTCTTTCTTATCAGAAGGTTCCGAGTCACAAGGAGCATACACTACAACAATTACAATATCTGAAGTTTCACTTTCAAACGAATCCAGAGAATTCTCTCACTTATGCAACTATAGTGAATCAAGTTGTTCTTCATCTTTTCACTTAAAATCGCACCTACACCAGCCTGTCCTCTCATATTATCCAATACTCCAGACCACACACTCACCGAGCCATTCACTTCTTCTACCCCAATTTCCTTCTTTCTGGTTTCACTTACACACAGCACATCCAGTCTATACTTATTCATCTCCTCAATCACCTCACTCATCTTGCCATTTATACCTCTAGTATTCCATACACCAATCTTACATTCACTCAGCCGAGATCGCTTTCTCATTTGCCGTTTAGAAAGTCCAGGTAGATTACGTGGTGGACCGTCCTTCTCAAGTGTGGTAGGTCCACCATATCCCACACTTGAGTCATTCTGAATATTTCTTTTTGTCTTTTTAATCAGGTAAGAACATCAGTGTTGGGGGATTAGCCCACAGCTGAGGGTTCCAGTTGGTCATTCAACCTAAGGATTCTGGAACAAAACCCAGTGAGTTGGGGTCTTTTCGCCAATGTCACACAGAACTAGCTTGCACCTCTCCAAGATTCACAGAGGCCCTAGTTGCTGTTGTGTGTGCCATTGTTACCACGGAGCGCCCCGAGGAGGCAAACCCATCGCTCACTACGACCGCCAGCATCGAACCCGAGTCCTCTTATTCCGGAATAAGTTGATCTACCAACTGAGCTACGCAGACGTATCTTCTCGCTGATATCTGCCTTTATCTCGTATGCGTCACACCTCCCCCCGAAAGAGAGCCGGGGGAATGGCCCACGGGTCAACCGGTACCATGTATCGCTGTAGGCAGTCACCCGCTGAAGAACGTACACTTGAGAACTCCCAGTCAATCCGGTGTGTGGAACGCAACATCACACACATTTATTTTTCGAAGCGCTGAAGAAGGGATTCTTTTAGTTTTCCTTTCTCGCGGTGTGGAAAAAACATCACACCATTGCGAGAACTTTAACGGCCGGGTCATCATGGAAGTTCGGGCGCCATTATAACGAATTAAATTTCTCCGTCATTTTTGTCCACGCCGGGCAACCACCCCGAGTCCTCTTATTCCGGAATAAGTCGCTCTACCAACTGAGCAACGCAGACGTATCTGCTCGCTGCTATCTGCCTTTATCTCGTGTGCGTCCTGCGAGGCAGGCTCGTCACACGTTCATTCCATTTTAGTTCAAGGATCACTTACTACCATTAGTTATTAATTTAAATTTCAGGATAAAGAGATTATTAAATAAGAATTTAGTGGCATATTGACTTCTTACGACAAGTTTGACATAGCTACTGCATAGAAATTAATTAAAATGTCATGTTTTCTTGTGGTTCGTAACAGTAACTTTTCAGTTGTAAAAGTTGTGGGGAACTTTGTGGTCTTATTGATAGCCACTTGAGAACTTTCGATGAGCAAACTGTTTTCGATCTTAAAATTATACATTGTAGAAATTAACTAAGAATAAATCTTCATATCACGGCTAAAGAAAGTAAATTAGTTACTTCTGGCAAAGAAATGCCTTAGTTTGATGCCAATCCAGCTTGAAAACCGAATCCTTCTTGAGAGGAAATCGAACCTGCGTCTCCCCGCTGACATGAGGTCCGCATCTGCAGTTTCTCGAAAATGCATTGTTCTGGGTGGTATTAGTGGTCGATCAGAAATCTGCCGCGCTGGCTTAAAATCACTCGTCCGAGATGGGACCGGGTTTAATTGGGCGTAAGATCACTCATCCGAGATGTGGCCGGGTTCGAATTTACTTAAGATCACTCGTCCGAGATGGTGCTGGGTTCGAGTTAGCTTAAGATCACTCGTCCGAGACGGAGCCGGCTTCAATTTGGCTTCGTATCACTCGTCCGAGATGGGCCTTGTTGGAGTTGACCTAAGATTACTCGTCCCAGATGGGGCCGGGTTCGAGTTCAGGATAAAGCATGCACTTCTCTGATGGCTGTGTCCTCTCCCTGGAATCAGTGGCCTCGCAGTGGGAACGGGTGACTGCTTATAGCCCTTATAGCTAGTGTTGCCAACTTGGGCAAAAACTCGCCCAATTTAAGGGATTCTGAATTGGAGTTAGCGATTAAAATGGTTATAACGTAAACGTCTTTTCGTACTGCTACGTTATTTTAAAACATCATCATACGATGAAAGAGTTCCTAAATTAAACCCTAACGGCCAGACGAAACATTTAAAAACAGAAGTCAAAACTTACGGAAATGATGCTTTATTTCTCCAGCACAGATATAATAACAGCATTTCACATAACAAAACGGTATCAACACTCCACATTAAACGCTCCACACACCACACACGAGCAACTGTTGTATCGTAGTTTATATCTCTCGTTCTTATCTAATAACAGGCATACGTCACATTCATTCAACCTCAATTTCGTTGCCAATAGTATTCATTTGAGAGAAATGATATCACGTTAAGTGTGAAGTATAACTGAGAACAAACTCAAGATTTACATAGGGAAAGAAACTAAAAAGGAAAGTTAATTTAGAATATACGTCACATGGTATTTTGGGATTAGAGACTTTTTACAGAATTTTGTTATATTATTTTCATAATTTCAGTGACTTCCTATGTTTACAGATCCAAGAATATACATTTGGTTCTTGAATCAGAATATCTCCTTCACTTTTCGTAGATTTAATAACCAGAACCGTCAATCCTAATGTTGTAGAATTCAATCCCCTTCCTTATCCGCCTTTGTTTCCATCAGTCATAGTACGCTTTCCGATGCTCGCTGAGTTTGCTTGGAATCCCTTAGTGTGTTAATGTGATGGTAGGGAGACTTACTTCAGTGTTTCCACTCGCAGACATATTTTATCATTAAACCAAAAGTTTTGTTTTATCTGAATTAAAGTAACACTAACACATAACTGAAAAAAACATGTCTTTTTTTCTTTTGCAAGAAATAATTTAATCTTCAATGCTATAGTTTATGGGTTCACCACGCTTTGCTTACTAAGTATTTTTAGCTGGTCTTCTTACCCATTTAAAACTTGTTTACTGTTAAAGCCATATTACTATTCGTTCGAGTTGGGTCCGGGTTCGAATCCTAGTGACGAATGGATGTTGTGTTTGTCCTTCGGAACTGGTTCCCTTCCTTTCTTGGAGTCACTGGCCCTAAATTAGGGACGGACGACTGCTTTTAGCTCATCGAGTTGCTCATGGTGGTCGTTAAACCCCCAAACATACAAACAAAAAGAAACCATGCTAAGTTACAGTGACGTCACATTCACTTCTTTTTTTTTTTTTTACATTAGTAATTTAAATATCAAATAAATAATAATAACAGTGTGCGTCGTTAAATTTTCAGTGAAACACAGATAACTACAAAAATTTAACATAATTAAAATCTTATTTTCAGGGACTTTTTTCACTTTAAAAATTTTTTACGACTGATTCGGGGACTTTCAGAATGAGTGAGTTAAAAAAACTACTTTACCTGCCCGTGCTTTTCATTTAACTTGGAATCAAATAGTAATCCCGACGTGTAAGAAATAAAATCACAATTTTCTATTATTATTTTCAATTATTTCTACTTTCCACATAATTTTAAATATTACATTCATTTTTCTTTTGAGGTTTAACGACCACCGGGAGCACCTCAATAGGCTATAAAGCAGTCGCCCGTCCCTAATTTAGGGTCACTGGTTCCAGGAAAGGGATATAGCTAGTGCCGTAAGACAAATACAACATCCATGCCTCACCGGGATTCGACCCGGACCCCTTTCGGACGAATGATCAGAGGCCATCTCTTAGTCCACTGCGCCTCCAGGGTGGCCATTTTTCTCTGCTGAAAGTTAAACCTTGTATTTGTGTTGCGACGAGATTGCGTCATCAAACTTTACGGCTTTAATTTTGTGCTGATTGACAGTTAATGGGGTAATTTAGATAAGATATAAATGCTATTTTTGTTTTTAAACTTATGCCTTACCTTTTAGTAAATCCAGAGTAGTAACTGCTTTACCTGTGCGTAATTAGGAACTAGCGCAAAGTAACCTGGCACTGTAACTACAAAATGAAGGCAACTGGATACCGGAGATTCAGAAAAACCGTACACGTATTTTCATGTACGTTCCTTGGAGAGCATGTGGATTTCGTTTTCACAATGCGTTTGACGTGACATGTTCATAATTCGTGCAGTAAGTTTGCGCGGAACAATGGGAACCTACTGTTTATGAAAGGTGAGCCTGCACAATGACGTTTTCGAATGCGAAGTAATGAATACAAACCATTTCCAATGCGCCTTTTTTTATACACTCAGACAGCGGCGACAGCGCTATTGACGAATGTAAAAATGACAAACTTTATCTTTTGGTTTCGTTCCAAAGATCATAAAAGAAAGAAGAAACTCATCGTTTCATTCTTCTCTTTACATATTTTGGGAAATTTCGCTTTTACAGCTGTTTAGACTTACGACGTCCTTTTCCCAAGTTTATAAATAAAGACGTCGTCATTTCCTTATTGCATTTATATCATTTCAAAAGCTTGGTAATAATAATGCACTCCTTACAGCTGATGCTTCTTAATGAACGTTTCCAACTGCGCAATCGTTTTATTTAAAATTGTACGCTTGGAGGGAAAAGCAACACAGAGAACGATATTTCCAACTTTTAAAGCAACGTACTCGACAATCCGTCATTCAAGCACTTTGTGTATTACACAATGCATGGAGTAAATGTTTAACGCCATTTTTTTATTTGCCAAATTGTGTTGTGATGAACATTCCATAAATGACAGATGAATATTTAAATTATTTTAATAATTTTTCAGAGGTGGCAACATTGCACTTTCTGTACTTATTATTATGTAATTTAAAATAAGCTATCCCTCCAGCCTATATGCAAACCAGAAGAACGAAGAACCTATAATGAATAAAATTCTCCGGCTGGACGTGTAGTGCAGGAAAGCTTACGTTAAGTCACGTTAGGGTTATTGAAAGGTTACTTGACGTAGCTAAAGTGTGCTTAATCTTCAAAGTGCTAGAGTTTGTTTAGGTAAGACACGCACGTGCAATAAATTCCAAGAATATGGAATTTATTTTTACTCAGCGTTCCTCATTATCTTGAATATCAGTAATATAACTTCGGTTTTAGTACATTAGTACCTTGAAGGCTCCTTATTAGAGCGGTAAACACAATATTCCCTGAACTTAAAGTAAACACTCAATGAAATAGACTTAACGGCCAGACAGAGGTCTGACAATAAAATGAACTAAGAAAACGTACTCACTTTTAACCTTTTACTGGGAAGCTCCTGGTATTACTCAAATACACACTCCAAAATAACACAACTACTGATAGCCCGAACTTTCGTACTATCGTAATATCGTAGAAAGTAGGTAAATCGCATATCAATAATCAGGAAGAACCTATCACATATAAAACGAAGCTCTTTGGTATACTTGAGAGCGCCTATATGTACTGCATACCACCACGTCATGAATTACACTCGTTGCCACATATAATTCAGCGGGAGAAACAACATCTCGTTAAGTGAGAAGATAATTTGCATAGGAAAATAAAATAACAAGAGATAGTAAAATCAAAAAGAAACTGAATCTAGAGTATACGTTACAAACCGTTAAGTATGATGACATTTTTATTAATTTCTCACTTAATTTTAATCTCACGCTTGTGATTTGTGATACTTCTTCTGTGGCAACATTGCTCATATATCATGACGTATTTTAGCCATGTTTTGCAAAGGTCGTTTATTGATAGAAAGAACAAAGATCAATCAATGATATAATGCCCGTTTTGTTCGATAACCTTTTGTCATCTTTCAGTGAACTACAGAATGCCTCGTTCATAGAAGGACCTGTCTTTCGTGGCGAAAAACTATACAAGGTGCCGATTTACAGCCTCATCTAAATTGAACATTATACCACGCAAGGACTGTTGAAGAGAGTGAAACAAGTGGAAGTCTAACGGCGCAAGGTGCAGTTACTTAAGTAAAACAGTAAAATATGGTGAAAAATGCACAGTTTGGTCTTACATCTTCAACTTGATGTCAAATCTCCGCAAATCAACCAAATCGCTCACTCTTCCTTTTAGACTGCAGCTAGAACTGGCACCTGTCGAATGCCGTAATGATAACAGAGCTGCGCATGCTTCTTGCACTTCCAAAACCGCCCAACCGTCATTGGGTGCCAAAATACGTCGTGACTTTTCCGCCAACCCAATGTTACTTTTGTTTTTTTCGCTTTAAGAAAAAGGAATCCATGCCAACGATGCTCCACCTTTTGATGTGCCAGGTAGAAACCATTTCGGCAAACACCGTTATCTGCGGAAAACATGAGAGAAAAACTACAATATTTCACTCTCCTGTTAATCTGAACGGCAGAAAACATGATAAAAAAGCTACAATACTCACTCTCCTGTTACTCTGAAAGGCAGAAAACATGATAGAAAAACTACAATATTTCACTTTCCTGTTAATCTGAACGGCAGAAAACATGATAAAAAAGCTACAATACTCACTCTCCTGTTACTCTGAAAGGCAGAAAATATGATAGAAAAACTACAATATTTCACTCTCCTGTTAATCTGAACGGCAGAAAACATGATAAAAAAGCTACAATACTCACTCTCCTGTTACTCTGAAAGGCAGAAAACATGATAGAAAAACTACAATATTTCACTCTCCTGTTAATCTGAACGGCAGAAAACATGATAAAAAAGCTACAATACTCACTCTCCTGTTACTCTGAAAGGCAGAAAACATGATAGAAAAACTACAATATTTCACTCTCCTGTTAATCTGAACGGCAGAAAACATGATAAAAAAGCTACAATACTCACTCTCCTGTTACTCTGAAAGGCAGGAAACATGATAGAAAAGCTACAATATTTCACTCTCCTGTTACTCTGAACGGCAGAAAACACGATAGAAAGGCTACAATACTCACTCTCCTGTTACTCTGAAAGGCAGAAAACATGATAGAAAAGCTACAATATTTCACTCTCCTGTTATCTGAACGTCAGAAAACATGATAGAAAAGCTACAATACTTCACTCTCCTGTTTCTATGAAAGGCAGAAAACATGACAGCCCTTTTCATACGGGGGTTACTTTCAAAGACAGAAAACAATATAGCAGTACTACACTTCTTCGCACTCCTGTTACTCTGGAAGGCAGAAAACATAACAGTAATGCTGCACCTCTTCAAGCATCTGTTACTTTAAAATCTGAAGTCCTGAAAAAATGCTTCACCTTCCGTACGTCAGTTACTTTTAAAGGACGAAAATATGCAAGAATTCTGGAGCATTTCACACGCATTTACTTTGAATGTCAGAAAGCATACAGAATGTTTTGCACTCGCCTGTTATTCCTGTGAGTAATATATAGGTATATATACACAGTCGTATCAGAATAATATGACCACCCGCGGAATCACAGTGTACCCGCCCAGGAATGTCACAGAGTGCACGTGACAAGGTCTACCACACGAAGATAGAAGCGGTCGGCAGGACAAATGAGCCATAGTGTGTAAAGTAAGCACAATAGGTAGAGGTCGTGGTTTGATGGACGTTCAAAGTGGAATGATCATCGGCTACCGTGCAAAGGGTGGACGCATCTCAGATACAGCAGACTTCGTGGGCTGTTGGCGAGGGGCTGTAGTAAGGGTACACCAAGAATGACCAGCTGGCACACCGAGTACCTCCCGACGTCATAAGTGTGAAGCCCCAAAGGCCATCGACCTCACAGGAGAACGTCGCCCCCGTTGACTGGTAAAGGGCAATGGACGCACAACAGTGGAGCAATTGACCTCGCAAATGAACACTGGGACACCCAGGTACGTGTCCCCGATAACAGTAGAGAGAAACATGTTACGCATGGGTCTCCGGAGTCGACACTGCGTCAAGGCGCCCATGTTAACCCAGGCCCATCGGCAACGACGCCTGCAGCTCGTATGGGACTACCATCATTGGACAGTAGGAGAGTGGGAAACGAATCGATGTTTCTACTCCACAGGAGACTTGATAGACAAGCGTGTCTAGGGTGTTGGCTATAGTGTGAACCAACACCCAGACACGCTTGTCTATCAACTACAGACCGGCAGTGGCAGTGTGCATGTCTGGGGGATGTTTTCCTGGTATGAACTGGGACCGTTGGTATCACTGAATGGGCCCCTGAAAGCCAATGGCTACGTGCCCGTCCTCGCAGACCGTATGCATCCCTTCATGTTGGACGTTTACCCTGGTGGTGATGGTGTCTACCAATAGTACAATGCGCCCTGCAATGTCGCTAAGGGGGTGCGTGACTGGTTCCAGGAACACGACAGTGTCACAGAGCGTCTCCGTTCTCACTTGGCAGGCGAAATTCGTTAGACCTCAATCCCATAGAGCCCTTGTGGTACTATGTAGATCAACAGGTTTGGCGTGCTGATCCACAACCACGTCATATCCGGGATTTCGGTGCTCTGCTGCAGTCCAAATGGGCACGCGTGCTTCCAGGCAACTTTCCAGGGCCTCATTTTGACCATGCCACGCCGTCTCTCGGCTGTCATCAGACCAAGGGTGGTTATTCCCATCATTAGGTAGGTGGTCATACTATTCTGATACGACCATGTAATGTACATGCACATTTGCCTGCGAGAATTTAAAGAATGAGCAGGCAGTTCCCTGAGTCACTTCCACCAAGAACTTGAGGCTTGAAATAAGTGGATTTTGGGTGATTGTTAACAGTTATAACATCAAGAAAAAAGCAGGGAAACCCTCGGGCGAGCTGAATTCCCTTCTCTTGAAGAATTTGCTGACAACTCTCTGATAGATGATTTTCTTTTTGTAAAATGGTTGTCTGACTAACT
This sequence comes from Macrothele yani, assembly GCA_039090855.1. NCBI lineage: Eukaryota > Metazoa > Arthropoda > Arachnida > Araneae > Macrothelidae > Macrothele > Macrothele yani. The sequence continues at coordinate 131,989,175 of CM077010.1, read as the reverse complement.
ATCACATACGCTGTCCCGGCGTGTTTGAAGCACGTAAGTACTTAAAGGAGAAATCGAAGCTTTTCAGAATAGAAGAAATCGAGGCGAGGTATCACTGAAGCTCATACATGGATTCCCACTACAAACATGAGAGACCGGTTTATATTCGAATAGGTAAGCAAGTTTGCCTACAAACTGTCTAGGAAGTTATTCAGCAGCACGAATACCCACGTGGACAGTCTGATGTAGGAAACTGTGGACTACGACCCGAACTCTTTCCTTAAGCGCACCAATCCTCAAACCACGGTCCTAGTTTTCCTACTTGAGATGGATGTCAGGATGGTGCCCCTCTCTCTCACGCACACGCACACAAGCTTTGTTCCTCGCACAAATTCTGAAGTGAATGTTATCAAATGGATCAGTAGGTGGAAGTACTGAAAAGATGCATACATGAGCGCGTTCCTTAGTGTTAGAAAAATGATGCATGTGGTGAAGTTCCTGTCTTCTTTCCGAGTTCTATTACCTACCAAGTTTCTTTCCCTTGTCATTGAGCTATTCGTAACCATGACCCTTTTCCTCCTGGCATTTGGGTTGGGCACAGGGTTGATTGGCAAAAACTTAGCTTTCTCCACCTCATTTGCATGTGTCTTTCTGATAAGGCAACCTAACCAAATCTTCTAATTTCCTACTTCTAAAGGCTGTTAAGAGACCTAGAGTACGACCGCCTTTTGCCAAAATCCTTTCCGTCATTATAATATGCTTCGGAGCAGTCGCTCACTAAATGCAACGCGTGGAAGATATATTGAATAAGTGCAGCGACGTCGTAAAAAACTGGTCCGAGGCAGCACTAATGACTCCTGTCTCCCACCCCAAGATTCATAGTTTTTCTTCATTGGAGCATTTGGATTATCAAAAACTTTGGATCTATCATTTTTCTTCTGCAGTTGAAAATGTTGAGAAATAAAACCGATATTTATTTTGCATTTCCCTTAATTGTTAAATTTCTTGTTTGCGAGAGAATGTCGTACCTGATCTAGAACTCATGTTGTCTTCTACCTCTCCCACATTTCTTCTACTCCACCTCCCGCAATAGTTTAGTCTGTCTGCGTCATTGAACAAGCTTGAATGACTGATTAAGAAGGTCAACGTGTGATCTTTTGTGTCCTGATAGTTGAGAGTACAAAGAGTTTCTCCTGTTGAAGCGTGTGGTCACTGGTGTAGAGTTTATCACCATCTATGGATGGTTGAAACAGTTTGTCGCCATCTGTTACTTAGATATATCAGCTTTCAAATGGTATGTTGGTAGCTTGTAATGTACTTAAATTTAAAGACATAATTTTAAATAAGTACCGAGGTAGTTACTAAACGTAACTCTTTATCGGAACATTTCACTTCGGGCAACGTAACGTTATATTTACAGAACAGTTCGCTTAGTTTCAAGATAACTTTCTGAAACTTTTAAAATAAGAAAAAGTACATTTATGTGTGTGTGTGTGAGACAGAGAGAGACAGAGAGTAATCCAAAATCTGTATTGTTAAGAGAGAGAGAGAGAGGGGGGGGGAGATTGGGAGATCATTCATCATTCAGAAAAAAAGCTTTTTTTATTTCTTTATACCTCGTACATACTGTATATTGCTGAAGTGTGGTACAGTCGGTCTACAATCTTCGAAGTTTATCGGCTGTATCAGATGTTGGTACATTATGATGGCTTATAATGTCACGTATAGAAATGCATCTCAGTCGAAAATCTGAGTTCAAATGTACGTGGCGCGGCGTATTTGTTTCCACTGCGCACCTACTTCTGCGCATGGCCCACGCTTTTGAAGAACTCCCACAAGTACAACGCAAGTATATGCACTCGTGGATCGAGAATTCGCATTATTAGCCAGATGTTCAAATACTTTTGACAACATAGTATACACCGATGGGCCATTGCATCATGACCACCTCCAGATCAGAGAAATGTGCGCGCCTGGAGACGGAACGGTGGCGCAGGTGCAGTTCGCAGAGCAGTATATATACAACCCGAAGACCGGCTTTCGGTTAGTAGAGTGTTCGGAGTCAGAATGGCAAAAGCTGCAGATTTATCGAAGTTTGATAATGGACAAATTGTGATGGCACGACGCCTAGGAACTACGATCTCGAAAACGGCGTGGCTTTTGGGTTGTTCGCGTGCCGCTGTAGTGAGCACGTATCAAAAGTGGTGCACAGTTGACCAAACAACGAACCGACGTCCAGCCGTGTGACGTTCGCAGTTCATTGATGCCAGATTGTCGCGCATTGTTCACAGCGACCGCAGTGCGACAAATCACTTGCAGCAACAAGAATGGTGATAAGGGCAATGGGACATAGTTAATCGCAGCCTTCTGCGCATGGGCCTGCGTAACCGAAGACACAGCCGGGTCCCCATGCTTACTGCACGTCATCGCCAACAACGCATGAAATGGGCCCAAGATCATCGAGACTGGACCGTGGATGATTGAAAGAATGTGGCCTGGTCTGACGAATCAAAATTCCTGGTGCATCACGCAGACGGCCTAGCAGGAATACGCCGATTATTATCAGAGGCTGGTGCACCTGGGCTTACTGCTGGTCGGAAACAGACAGGCGGCGGCGGTGTAATTCTGTGGACGATGTTTTCTTGGGACACTTTAGGCCTCATTATCGCAATAGCACCATCTCTGACAGCTGTCAAGTATCTAAGCATCATTGGGGACCAAGTTCACCCATTCATGGCAATTGCGTTTTCCCTGCTTGTGATGGCGATTACCAACAGGATAATACGCCATGTCACACTGCCAGAATCGTCGAGGAGTGGTTCGAGGAACATGCTGGTGACTTTCTGTTAATGTCCTGGCCTACAAATTCACCTGAAATGAACCCAATCGCACATTTGTGGTTCGACTTGGAAAAGCGGGTTCGGGCTAAATCACCACCACCCCGAAATGTACGGGAAATGGTTGACCTGCTATTGACATTATGGTACCAGATACCACAGGATACCTATCTCCTCCTCATCAAATCGATATCTCGCCGAGTGGGCGCTGTTTTTCGGGTTAAAGGTGTTTTCACAACTTATTGGGTAGGTGGTCATAATGTAAAGGCACATCAGTGTTCACCAACGATCCAAAATATTATGACCGGTGCGGGCGACTTTATGCAAATCGAAGCAACTGCAGGTAAATCACGGTGTGTCATGAAACGGTATAAATAACACCTGATACTGAGCTTCGTTAGTCTGTGATTATTGTTCTTTAGATGGGAACGGATGCGGACTTAGCGAATTTAACAAAAACCAAATTGTAATAGCAAGACGACAGGGTCAGAACATTTTCGAGACGACAAAGTTTGGTGGGTACTCACGCTCAGGCGTGGTCACTACCGTCAAAAAGTGCTCAGAGGAGGGAAATGCTACGAACAGCAGGCAAGGTATGGGCAGTCCACTGCTTATCGATGCTAGAGGCGAGCGAAGGGTATCCCGTATGGCAAGAGCCAACAGAAGGGATACTGTGGTGAAACTCGCTGGTAATTTGAATGTTGGTAACGGCAGTAATATGTCATAATACACAGTACCTCTAACCCTGTTGAAATTGGAGCTGCGTAACCGAAAGCCGCTCCAAGTGCCCATGCTATCCTGTGTTCACCGTCGAAAGTGTCCACAATAGTCACGTGAGCATCAAACTAGACTTTGAATTATTGGAAGCAGGTCTTTGAGTCCGATTAATCTTGTTCGTATTGCATCATGTGGACGACGGCTGGGAACGTGTGCGTCATTTACATGGAGAAGTATTGGCTCCACGATGAACGGTGGGACGAAAAGAAACAGGTGGAGGAAGTGTAATGCTTTAGCCCAGTGGTGCTCAAACTTTTTATCCTATGGAACCCTTTTTCCTACAATGTCTAACAACGGAACCCCTCTATAAATACCATTAAAAATTAATGCACCTATATGCCTACTATTTATCACTGATTTGAAATAAAAATGAAAAAAATATGCAATTAGTCAATAAAAAAGATAATACTTACGAAAAGGTAATGTAGAACCAATAAAATGTATTATGCCAATGATGCAAGTTTTCAGTAATGAAAAATATTAATGTAATGAATGGCTTTGCTTTTCATTGCTACATAGTTCTTTAAAATTCGGTATTATCAAAGAAAGATGTAATCTCATATCGGGCTCCGCATCCAGCTTTTCCGGTGCTTAGTTTTTGTTGAGGTATACATAGGAAAGCCAGTTTTACAAAGATAGGTTATCGCAAACGGTAAGAGTACTGACACAGCTTTTTGCGATAATAATAATGAATATCTTCCTTTCAAACTGCAACAAAAGTCTGCTACTGGCACTGTTTTATAAATGGATGTCATTGAGGAATCCGACATCATTTCAATAAATTATTGGTATCCATCACACGAAAAGCATAGAGGTTTTTCATTAATAACAAATGGATTTTTAATCCATTATTGACTTTTTTCATTTTTCGTGCTGCTCATCAGTAAAATAGTGCCTCATTGAATCATGGAGAGCTCTCAGATGCTGGATGATTTCACCACATTGTTTGTTTTCTATTATAACGAAGTAAATTTCTCCGTCATTTTTATCCGCGCCAGGATTCGAACCCGGGTCCCCTCATTCCGGAATAAGTTGCTCTACCAATTGAGCTACGCGGACGTTTTATTCTGATTCCTATCTGCCTTTATGTCGTCTGCGTCCTTCGGGCAGGTACGTCACATCTCCTGGTACGTTACATCATCTCCCCCTTTTTTTTTTTTTTTCGAAGTGCTGGAGAAGGGATTCTCTCTTATTTTTCCTATCTCGCGGTGTAGAAATAACATCACACCATTGCGAGATTTTGAACGGTCGGGTCATCCGGATTGTTCGGGCGCCATTATAACGAAGTAAATTTCGCTGTCATTTTTATCCGCGCCGGGGTTCGAACCCGGATCCCCTCATTCCGGAATAAGTTGCTCTACCAATTGAGCTACGCGGACATTTGTTCTGACTACTATCTGCCTTTATGTCGTGTGCGTCCTGCTGGCAGGTACGTCACATCTCCTGGTACGTTACATCATCTCCCCCTTATTATTTTTTTTTTCGAAGTGCTGGAGAAGGGATTCTCTTATTTTTCCGATCTCGCGGTGTGGAAATAACATCACACCATTGCGAGATTTTGAACGGTCGGGTCATCCGGATAGTTCGGGCGCCATTATAACGAAGTAAATTTCTCCGTCATTTTTATCCGCGCCAGGATTCGAACCCGGGTCCCCTCATTCCGGAATAAGTTGCTCTACCAATTGAGCTACGCGGACGTTTTATTCTGATTCCTATCTGCCTTTATGTCGTGTGCGTCCTTCGGGCAGGTACGTTACATCTCCTGGTACGTTACACTATATCTGAGTCTAGCTCTCACAAAAAGTTTCTCGCCGTTGGAAAGCAATCAAATTCGTGACTGCAGACACATCTGGTCCAAAATTGAAGCTTTTTTCTTAAAATGCCACATTTTTGTCGTTGGTGGTGAATACATGAATTTGCTTTCCTTGAAGTGCAAGATTGAGTTCATTCAGTTTTGAGAAAATATCAGATAGGTAAGCCACTCGAAGTAACTACTCTTTATCATTTAATCAATCCTTAAAATAAAAGTGGTTATCTGTGAAGAAAGCATGCACTTCAGCTCGAAGTTCAAAAAAGTTTTCCAATATTTTACCTCGAAATAAACATCTTACTTCTGTACATAGAAGCAATGACGTGTGTACATTTCTCATATCATCGCGCAAGATTTTAAAGCATCTGTTATTCAGAGGACGAGCTTTTATGAAGTTTATCATTTAAACTACTTCACCCAAGGCGGGAGCTTTTTAGATGGAGAGGCAAACTTTTCGTCCAACAGCTTGCCTACAAAGTATACAACGACTACTGGTACAGTTCTTTGCAATCATTTTGATGCGTACGACAACACCAGATGTTTTTCCCGCTATAGCTTTGGCATAATGTGCACAAATATCAATTCAATTTTCCCAGGTAATTTCATTTTCTTCAAAGAAGGAGTTTAAGCTATTGAAGATCTCTGTGCAGTTGCACGTGCTGCTAACGGCTTGCGTAAAAGATCTGCCAGAGATACTCCTTCGTACGGGTATTTCACAAAGGCGAGCAATATCATGAGACCTGACATGTCTGTAGACTCATCTATTCGCAAAGCAAAATTGCAAGACTTGATGCGAACAATAAGTTTCTCTTCTACACTGCTTGCTAATTCCTTCACTCAAAGAGGAACTGTATCGCTGATGGCGGAATTTTCGCTATTTCTTTGGCCGATTTTTCACCAACCATGCACTTAACCATATCAATAACACATGGCTTGATAAGATTCTCGGCTATTATACACTGCCGGACAATTGCTAAGGACGGATGACAATAGCAACGATAGCAACCATAAAATGGAAGGCAGGAAAATGTGGAAATTAGCATAAGTGCGGGATACAGTAAGACGTGTTGTGCGTATGCAAATTTTGTATTGCCGAGCTTGTTCGTGACGTCATAGCGCTGATAAGAGATATAAAGGATTTGACGCGTACTGGCCATTGTTGTTCAAACGCAAAGTTGAAAGGGAAAGAATCAATTGACGAACTTGCAAGTTTCAGTATGTCTTCCCGACATTACCCAGATGATTTTACGCGTAGCCGTATTATTGGCAAGATTGAAGAAGGGCGAAAAATAACAGATGTTGCCAGGGAGTTCGACGTCAGCCAGTGTTGTTTCAAGGCTTTGGAAATCATTTCAAACAAATGGAGAGTGTAGCAAACGTCACGGGGAGATCGTGTTCGCAGTACGACACCTGCAGAAGATCGGTACATAGTGCTACCAACAAAAAGACACCGGCGCAGCACAGCTAGTGAGGCAGCAAATCAGTTTATGGCTGCTACTGGCAAGCGGATCTCCCGAAAAACTGTCGCCAGACGTTTGCATGAAGCAGGACTATACGCCCGCCGTCCTGTTGTGTGCATCCCATTGTCCAGACGTCACCGTACCGCCAGTTTACAATGGTGCCATCAACATCGCAATTGGACTGATAATGACTGGTCTGCTGTCCTCTTCTCAGATGAGAGTAGATACAGTCTATCGTCTGATTGTTGACGACAACTGATCTGGCGTGATAGTGGTACTGCATATTGTCCAGCAAACATACAGGAAAGGGACCAATATCAGACATGTAGTGTCATGGTATGGGCTGGCATCATGATCAATGGCCGTACGTCCCTCTATGTGCTTCCAACGGGGACTATGACTTGCCAACGATACATTAATGATGTTCTGCTACCTCATGTTCGCATGTTCCGTGGTGCTGTCGGTGATAGATTCATTTTCATGGACGACAACGCAACATGTCATCGAACAGTCGCTGTCCAGGAGTGTCTTGAGAGCGAGGATATTCAACGCCTCGTATGGCCAGCACGTTCTCCAGATCTGAATCCCATTGAAAATGTGTGGGATGCTTTGGGGAGGAGTCTTGCTGGTCGCCAATGCCCTCCAATAAACAAGGACACCCTCATCCGTGCACTGACAGAGGAATGGGATAAATTACCTCAACAGCTGCTTGATAATGTTATGCAAAGCATGACACGACGTGTGGAATCTTACATCGCCCTCCATGGTGGCCATATCCCGTATTGACATCTTACTCCGGAACGCCTGCGGACGGTAATTGCATTTTTTTCACGTTTAGGTATTCTGCACAAAATGGCCTGTTTGTCCCTTGAACACGTTCCAAAGCCTTCTGGATTTCAGAGCACAATAAATTGTCTTTCTTGTAATGTCCTGGCATTCTGACATTTATTTCACTTGGCATCCAACCACACTTACTTTTTTATGCGCTATATAGCCGTTTATGATCCGTCCTTAGCAATTGTCCAGCAGTGTATGAGGTTCACCTGCTCGTGCTATTTGATAGCTTACTAAAAACGAAGACTCAGTAGCTTTTTAATTCACTGTATGTGCTACATGAGAAATAGTTTTTTTCACTTTTAAAAGTTCTTTACGCTCGCGTACAAAAAAATCAACATTCTTATCTTTGAGCTCTCGATCTGTAGTAGTCTCCAAATAGCGCCGCAGTTCAGCAAGTGCCGTTGAGCTATTATGATAAACTTTGCTGCATACGACACACTGTGAATTACCTTCAGCTTTCATAAATGCCAAACTAATATAGCTTTTATCGTAATTTCTTCTTTCCGCAGATTTGACAATTTTGTTTTGATCTCACCTTCCAGAATGTGCATCATTTTCTCGAACTGGGAATTGGTTAGTTAAGCTTTTCTTGAAACTTTCCGCGACGTTTTACAAATTGCTTGCAGAACCCCTGGAGAATCGTCGCTGAACTCCTGGGTTCCACGGAACACACTTTGAGAAACACTGCTTTAGCACATGTTCTGCTGGGAAACCCCGAGTCTAGTCTTTCATGTGGAGGAAACTGTAACGTTTATCACCTACCTAAATATCACTGCAGACCACGTACGTCCTTTCATGGCAACGGTATTCCCGTCTAATAGTGCCATCTTTCACAGGATAATGCACCATGCCACACTGCCCAAATGGTGCGGGAATGATTCGCGGAACATGAGGAAGACTTCCAGGTATTGCCATGGCCTCTCAAGTCCCCAGACATCAATCCAATGGAGCATCTGTGGTTTGTGTCAGAACAGCAAATCCGATCTTCTGCAGATCGACGATGTAACTTGCAAGCATTAAGGGGCCTGCTAGTAACGAGTTGTTGCCAGATACCACAGGATACCTTTAGAAATATTTTAGCGTCAATGCCTCGCCGGGTAAGACCTGTTTTGGCAGCACGTGGAGAACCAACATCATATTAAACACGTGGTCATAATGTTTTGGCTCTTTAGCCTGTACCGGATTTATCTGAGGAACGTCCGCATTCCTTTTCAAAAATAGCATACAGAAAAATTCTCTAACTGGGAAATAAGGCAAACGTGTTAGAATGGTGCATAGTGTGTAGTCTGTTCTTACGCGAGAGATACACTCATTGTCATAAAAGTCCGCGCATCAAAAAGGAAGCGTCGGATTGAAATGAGATTTTAGTAGTGAGGAGATACATACCAAGGACAGAAGTGATTACAATATCACAGCAGCAGGACAATTTCCCGTGGACGTAGAGTACACATTCCGGTGAGCGATAATACCTCGTCGGACCTCCTCGTGCTGGTATACATATGGTGATACTGTCCGGCATGTAGTCAAAGAATTGCCGTTTGCTATTCTGGGACAGATTGGCCCACATTTCTTGCAACTAACGCTCTAAACCACAAACACTGGGACATGGAGAAAGCTGACGTCTCATCCGGTCCAACACGTGCTCAATGGGCGAGAGATCAGGTGATCTGGCAGGACACGGAAGCGTTGAAGCAAGACGTAGACAGTCCTGGGAAACTCGAACCGTGTGGGGAGAGGCGTTATCTTGTTGTAAAATGGCTAACGAACCGCCAGAGGGCGAGGCTAGTATAAAAAGGGAAAGCTTAGTGCTTGCGACAGTAGTAGAAGTGATTTTTGGGTGACGAAATGGGTAAAAAATGTGATTTGACGGACTTTCAACGTGGGATGATTGTAGGAGCTTGGAGCCATGGAGCGAGTATCACCAAAACGCCACATTCGTGAAATGTTCCAGAGCAGCTGTTTTTAAAGTGCTTAAAGGCTGGACTGTCAGCCAAAAAACTGGGTCTCTACGTGCAACGTGTGATCGACATCGACTACTGACTGCTCAGACGGAACGGAGAGTGTCCAGACTGGTAACAGACAACAGACGAGCAACAGTGCAGCAAATTCCAAACCATCTTAATCAAGATCCCCTCAAATGAACTCTGCACACACTGTCCGCCGTACACTGCATCGGATGGGATATGGCAGCCGAAGGCCTGTTCGAACACCTTTGCTGTCTGCAGTTAACAAGAGAAAACGTCTCCAGTTCGCACAGGAGCACAAGGATTGGACAGTCGATAATTGGAAACAAATTATGTGGTCCGATGAATCACGTTTTCAGTTGCACCATGCCGATGGCCGAGTGAGAAACAGCACGAACACGTGGACCCCAAATGCATTGCTAAAACCCTTCAAGCAGGTGGAGGCAACATTACGATTTGGGGAATATTTTCCTGGCATGCTTTGGGCCCTTTAACTCGTGTTGATCAACGTCTGACTGGCGCATCATATCTAAATATCGTTGCTAACCAAGTTCATCCTGTCATGTGGATGGTTTATCCCAATGGCGATGGCTACTTTCAAGAAGATAATGCGTCCTGCCATAGTGCTCGTATTGTACGGGATTGGTTTCAGGAACATGGCGGTGAGTTTACTTTGCTTTGGTGGCCCCCACAATCTCCAGATCTCAACCGCATTGAGAATTTGTGGGATGAAGTTGAACGAGCCATCACACAGCTGGATCCACAACCCTGCAATCTCACACTCCTGGAAAGTGCTATTCATCAAGCATGGTCTCAGATTCCACAAAGCACCTATCAACATCTCGTGGAGTCCATGCCACGAAGAATCGAAGCAGTATTAAAGGCAAAAGATGGTATTGAAGGGGTGGTCATAATAAAGTGGCTACTCAGTGTATAAATTATATATAATATATAATCCCAAGGTGAACGCCAAAAACAACGTTTCTTTTATTATTTCAACCCCAGCGAGACATATCATCGTTTCGAAGCGTCATCGCTCATAGTCTCGAGTTGCAGTACTCACTGGGAATTTCTTTTTTTGTATATCAAGCAACCACAAAAGTATTTGTCGTTTTCGGAGATTGAGACAAAGCGTAACACATAGGTAGTATAAAGCAATTTATTCATCAAAATAATTACCATGGGTATAAACAGCGTTCTGCCAACGTATAAAAAAACTTATACATTTATACCCCTGGAATAAAATGACAGGTCATGGGAAGAGAAAACGTTTTGGAGGACAGCGTGCAACTCATCAAAGCAGGAAAAGTCGTGTCCACGGAAATGATTGTCGAGTGAAAGAAACCAGTGATAGTCTGGAGGAGAGATACCTGGTTAGTAAGATGGATGACATAAAAGCTCCCACTCGAGTTCTTTGGTAGTGTTTCTGGTCAATGAAGCAGACTTGGTATGAGCGTTATCTTGAAAGAGCAGAATTCCCTTTCTGTTGACCACTGCTCCTTCCTTCTATTTCAGGCCCTCATGCATAGGTTTCAGTTGTTCACGGTACACTGCAGCGGTGATCATTTGGCCGCGTCACAAGAGTTCATAATGAGCAACACCACGTGCTGTCACCCACACACACACAGCATATTAGCTTTACGTTGATGCAGTGCTGGCTTCGATGTGCGAGGAATTGAGTCGTTGGTGGACAATCAATGTCAGGAACGTTTTGGGATGCCGTACTGCACTTACTTCTGATCACATATGAGTATCCTATCCAAAAATGGTTCTTTGTCATAGCGAGACAGCAATGAAAGACAATCTAAGACACGTTGTTGTTGTTTTCAGTGCAAGCCATTCGTGGGGGACGCACTTAGACAGTTTGTATGTCTTACCTATTGCATGGCGATGTCTTCGGACGGTTTCATCACTAACACCAAATGACTGGGCTAGTTACTGGCAAGTTTGGCTACTGTCTGCTGAACAGCAACATTCAGGGCTTCTGTGTCAAGGCTGACAGGACGACCACTCCATGACTTGTCTTGAGGGAAGTCATCTCCGTCTCTGAACTTTCGAAATCAACTCCGAGTTGTGCGTTGCTTCACAGCATCTACCCCAAATGCTACGCAAATGAGACGAGTTGTTCCTACAGCAGATGAACCGAGTTTAAATACATACAACAAACACCCACAAATAATCTCCACCGAAACCACTAATCTAATCGCACGTCTTTCCACTACCAAACTGCTTACACATCTGATTCATATACGCAGGGCATCTTGGGATCTCAGCTGATGATATACCGTGACCGGAAGGAAGCCATCTCTCTGCAAATTCAATCATTACAAGGTGCTTCTTTCGCTCCCTCGAAAAAACAGCAAATACTTTTGTGATTACCTGAAATATATATATATATATATATATATATATATATATATATATATATATATATATATATATATATATATCTTCAATACCGCAGGTTTTCAGAGCGGTATTGAAGATGCATACATTAATATTATTAATAACATCTATGAAAATGCAAGTGCAAAGATTAGGCTGTTTGAAAATACAACACGCGTAAAAATTGGAAAAGGAGTGAGACAAGGTGACACCATATCTCCGAAGCTCTTTAATGCCACATTGGAGGGTGTTTTTCAGTCGCTGAGCTGGGAAAACAAGGGGATAAAGATTAATGGAGATTATCTAACCCACCTTCGTTTTGCTGATGACGTAGTCATTTTTGCAACTACCCCATCAGAGCTGCATAGTATGATCCAGGAACTTGCTGACAAGAGTAAAGAAGTGGGATTAAAAATGAACTTTCAGAAGACAAAAGTGATGTTCAATGCTTTTACAAGAAATGAAGATTTATCGATTGATGGAGAAAAGCTGGAGATAACAGACGCGTACGTTTATCTTGGACAGCAGATATCAAGTGAGGGTCACATTGGTGAAGAAATTAATCGGCGTACAAAACTTGCCTGGAGAGCTTTTGGAAGAAACAGCATAATTTTCAAGAGCAATATGCCATTATGTCTTAAAAGAAAAGTGTTTGATCAATGCATCCTTCCAGTGCTTACGTATGGTGCAGAGACGTGGACCTTAACTAAAAGAGACATACAAAGGCTGCAGACAACTCAAGGCAGCATGGAGAGATGCATGCTTGGTGTAACCAGGAGAGATAAGAAGAGGAACTCGTGGATCCGAAAAATGACAAGAGTGGAAGACATCATGGTCAGAGTTAAATCCCTGAAATGGCAATGGGCTGGACATACTGCCAGAAGGACAGATCATCGATGGACAGCTGAAATTTTAGATTGGATTCCAAGGGACAGGAAAAGACCCAGAAGAAGACCACATGGGAGATGGGTGGATGAAATTCAAAAGTATGCAGGGGTGACATGGAGGAGACTGGCACAAGACAGACCGTTGTGGAGGAAACTTGGGGAGACCTTCGTCCAGCAGTGGATTGATAATGGTTGACAATGATGATGATGAGATATATATATATATATATACACTGACGTGCCAGAAAAACTGGTACAGACGAGCTTATGCAAAATACATAGCAAACGTCACCTATGTGCGTACTCGGTTGCGTCCGCCAGTGTGTATATAAAGCGATAGACACCCTTCCCAGCTGTCAGAGCTGTTTTCGGCATGAAAATGACAAGTAATAACGATTTAAGGGATTTTCAACGCGGTGACATAGTTGGCGCTCGTGAGATGGACCACAGTATTTCGGAGGTAGAAACGAAGTTCGGATTTTCATGGACGACCATTGCAAGGTTTTACTGTGACTTCCAGAATTCCGGCAAAACCTCTAAAATACGATACCAGTGTGGCCGTAAAAAGACATTGGGTGAACGTGACCATCGTCGGCTGTCAAGAATCGTTTCACGCGATAGGCGTGCAACACTCTCGCAGGTATAATCAGAATTCAATGCTGGAGCCTCAACAAGCGTCCGCGTCCGGACTGTGAAACGTACCCTGGACGATAAGGGCTTTGGGAGCCGACGCCCAGCTGGAGTCCCCTTGATGGGGCTGGAAACAAGTAGCCTGGTCTGACGAGTCGCGTTTCCAACTGTATCGCGCAGCTGGAAGGATTCGTGTGTGGCGCAAACCCCATGAACCCATGGATCCCGCCTGTCAACAGGGAATTGTACCGGCTGGTGGGGGGTCCGTAATGACATGGGCTGTGTTTAGCTGGACTTCACTGGGACCCGTGGTATGTCTACAAACGTCTGTAACCGGCCAACGCTGTGTGCGCATCCTTTCTGACGAGGTACACCCGTTCATGTCTTCCAACAGGACAATGCACCTCCACACAAGTGTCGGGACGCCACATTATGGTTAGAGGAGCATTCATCTGAGTTTGGGGTGTTGCATCCCACCCAAGTCCCCAGATATTAACGTGATAGAACACATTTGGGATGCCATGCAACGAGCTATCGAACACAGGAATCCGAGACATCGGAATACACCCGAATCGTGGAACGCTCTGCAGGAAGTATTGTGTGCATTGCCTACAGCAAATTTCCGAAAGCTAGTGGAGTCCATGACCCGTCGTATTTCTGCAGTCCTGGGCTCCCGTGTTGGACCTATACCAGATATTAGACTGGTGTACCAGTTTTTATGGCACTTCAGTATATACACACAGTCGAGTAACATTACTGTGACAACCTCCTACTTTTGACGTCAACAGCGCATATCCAATGAAAGAAGGCACGTGCGACGAGCTGGTTTGGAGGGTATATAAGGTGTGCTGTAGGCAATTTCAAAACATATCACTCGTTACTGTCATGGATAAAAGGAACGATTTATTAGATATGCAAAAAGGGATGATTATCGGCTTTCTGGCCAAGGGTGGCAGTACTTCTGAAACAGCGCAGTTTGTGAACTGTTAGCCTGTTGCTGTGGTTAAAATGTATCGTGATTGGAGAATTGGTACCATTGCGAATAAGAGACGTGGAAAGTGCGGAGCACCACGTCCCATTGATGTGAGAGGTTAACGACGGCTTCGAAGGTTCGTTAGGGCCGATCGATACGCTACAGTGGAGCAACTCACTGAACGAATGAACCAGGGGGCTACCGGACATGTGTCTAAAACGACAGTTCTGCGAGCCCTGCTGCGTATGGGGCTCCGATGCAGACGGATGGTCACTACACCTATGCTAACGAAAGCGCATTGGCAGAAAAGGCTTACATTTGCACGCCCATATCAGAATTACACCTCCGCTGATTGGCAAATGATTGGCTTCTCCGATGAGTTACGTTTTCTGCTTCACTGAACGGATGGACGTTGGCATGTAAGACAAGAAACATAGAAGAACAAACACTTTAACCATTGCTGGAAGAACACAAGCTTGTGGGGGGCAGCGTTATGGTCTGGGGAATGTTTTCGTGGCATTCCCTGGGTCCACTCATACCTGTGGAAGGCACTATGGACTGAATTCGTTATGAGCCCATTCTTGCAGACCACATACACTCATACATGCTGATTGTCTTCCCTGGGACAGATGGGATGTTCCAGCACGACAATGCGACGTGTTACACGGCTTGAAATGTCCGAAAGTGGTTGGAAGAGCACGATGAAGACTTCAAAGTACTTCCCTGGCCCCCTTAATTTCCCAGACTTAAACCTAAGTGAGCATTTGTGGGACCACCTTGATTGTGTTGTTCGCTCTATGGAACCTCCACGACGCACTCTCCAGCAGCTGTCTAATGCACTGCAGTCAGCATGGCTCCATATACCTGTGAACATCTTCCATTCACCTAACTGAGTCATTACCAGGTAGGCCAGCTGCTGTCCGCGCTGCACACGGCTGTTACCTGGGTATTAGCTGCTGGTCACAATAATGTGACTCGACCGTGTATATACACTGGTGTGCAAAAATTAAGGACGAAGAGGAGAAATTAGCATAACAGCGGAACGAGCAGGCAGAACGGACCGAAAAACCACTCAGGAGATAGACTAGGTTCCGGTACGGTAGGTCATGTGCATATATGCAGCATGACGTAGGGGAGGGGCAGTGTCGGAAGGGTATAAAGCACACGGGCGGTGTACGCTCAGCAATTCGGACAAAGATATTGCACGGTGTACATCGGTTTGAACGACGTCGAGTTGTTACCACCGTGTGATACAGCCAAAAGACAATCCAGCAGATGACATCTGCATGACGTTACCCGAGGTCGCGTCATTGGGAAGTTGGAAGAAGGTCGAAGTGTAACTAGTGTGGCCGAGGAGTTCGGGATCGCTCACAGTATCGTTTCACGAGCTTCGAGAGCATTTCAAACAACGAGAACAGCTGTCCGAGAGTTTAGCAGTGGTCGTCCACGAGCAACACTGGCGACAGACGACCGGTATATTGTCCTACAGGCGAGAAGAGACAGACGGCAGACAGTGGGAGAAATCGCAAGGCACATGCAACAGACAACTGGACGTCCATTATCGCATTTCTGTGACCTGGAGGCTACACAAAGGTGGTCTATTTGCACGACGACCAGTACGGTGTGTGCCATTAACGCCTGCTCATCGGTGACGGCGGTTTCTGTGGTGCCAGGAACACAAGAACTGGACACATCAGCAATGGGGTCGAGCTCTCTTTACGGAGAAGAGCCCATTTAGTCTGACGAGAGATTCTGGACGTACACACATCTGCAGAGAGTAGGGAACACGCAATCACACCTTCAACGTCATCGAAAGGGACCGGTTTGGAGGTGGCGGAGTTCTTGTTTGGGGCGGTATCATGCTTGGTAGCCGTACTGAGCTCTACATCTTCCAAGGAGGTTCAGTCACTGGTGTCCTCTATTGTACCGAGGCTCTCTTGCCTCACGTGCGTCTGTTTAGAGGTTCCTGAGTTCCTCTTCATGGACGACAACGCTACACCTCACCGTACAGTGGCTGTCGCAGAGCTGTTGGGGAGTGAAGATATTCAACGCATGGATTGGCCCGCAAGGTCCCCGGACCTAAATCCAATCGAGCACGTGTGGGACCTCCTCGGGAGACTCTTGGCAGCACGTCACCTGCCGCCAGCAACGATTCCGCAGCTGCGATTGGCGCTACAAGAGGAATGCGCCGCGATGCCTCAACATCTCCTTCACAACCTCGTCCTTAGCATGGACAGACGTTGTAAATCCTGCAACGTAGTCAGGGGTGATCATATCCCCTTCTAAAGACTGGATTTTTCTTGGCAGACTCCTGTCACATGGACGTTTCTGTCTCCTGTCGAGTTGTGCTCGAAGCTACCTTTTCAATAAAGTGCCTTTGTATCCTTTGGATTCCTTGTTTGGACGGTTTTTCTCTTTTGCCCCATATTCTTACATCTTGGGGATCTTATGGTATGATTTGAGTCGATGTGGAGCACTTCTGGACGACGTTACATTCGAAAAACCGTCTCGTCGCTAATTTTTGCACGCCAGTGTATATACACACACACTGCCTGACAGAGAAAATGCTACACCACGAAGACGTGAAAATTGCAGGGTGGGTGCACACTAACAAGTTATGCAAATTTTTGCTTTTGCAGACCAATCGCACGAACGGCTCGCAGGATATAAACGGGAAACCAGCCCGTGGAGCTATCAGTCGAGACGTGGTCACAGCCGGGAGAAGTTAGTGGTTCTGCTGTAACCATGTGTGGAGAACGAACAAAGGGTACCAATGCCGTTAAGACGCCTTCGTATGCGATTTCGTCAAACGGATGAGTTCACAAGAAGTATCACCGTAAGCCTTAGTACCGCTGGATGGTCCTTGCATCGTATTGCGGAATAAACGCAACATGATGCCACAACCGTCGGTCGCATTTGAAAACAGTGGTACCAGGATGGATCTGTGCAACGGCTTAGAGGCAATGGAGTACGGAGACGGACGTCTGAGCGCACCGGGCGCCGCATCCGACGTTACGCCGTAGTGGACTCACAGGCCACAACGGGCGGCAATTTGCGGAGTGTACGGGGAAGCTTGGATGCTCCGATATCGACGCTGACAGCATTGCGCTGATTGACTACCTTTGGTATGCTGTCCAGTCGTCCGTTGCGAAGGTTACCCTTAACAGAGAGCTATAGTCGTCATCGCTTGGCGTGGTGTCGCTCCAGTGCCGAATGGAACAGTGTGGTGTCCAGCGACGGATCTCGGTTCTGTCTCACCACGGATGATCTCCGTGTGAGGGCCTGGACGCTATTGTGGAGCGCTGTACGGCCCAGCAACGTGGAATAATGGTGTGGGCTGCTATCAGCACCAACAGCCGCTAACCGCTGGTACGTATTACGCGCACATTGACGGCACGCCGCTATGCTGACGAGGTGCTGCCGCCCATGGCACTACCCTATCTGCAGTGCATCCCAAACGCCGTTTTTCAGCAATATAACGCCCGGCCGCATACCGCTCGAATCAGCCTGAATGCTTTACACGGTGTGCGGATGCTTCCGTGGCCAGCACGATCCCCCGACCTTTCGCCCATCGAGCATCTGTGGGGGGCACGATTGGACGTCGGTTGACTACCTTCTCACCCCCGCAAAATGAATATGAATTGTGGACTTGGATCAACACTACATGGTCCACGATACTCCAGGACTCTATTCGGACTCTCATTGCCTTGATGCCACGTCGGATTCAACGCTGTATCGCCCAAAATTGGAACCGCACACCTTATTGAGATACACAAATAAGGAGTGTGGCTCCAATTTTGAATTTTGAAATCTTCAAATCGAGCCACACTCCATACAGACTAGGCTTCAGAGTCTGTATATTCAGCCTCTGAAGCCTAGTCTATATGTGACAATTAAATTATTTGTTCAGGACCTACTTGGCTATCTGTGTATGTCGTTTGGTCTGTTTTCGTGGCATTTCTATGGTGTGGCCTTTTCTTTGTCAGGCAGAGTATACAGAGTGCGCAGTAAAGTCCTTTCTCAGCAGCTTAACTTTCGAACGCCGACAGCTATAGCCATAAAAACGGTGTCTAGGTATAGTAAAGTGGTTATGCGCTATTCGATGAGACCTCTTACAGCGCCTCCTAGCGGCAATGTCAAGAGTTAGCCTGCCGATCTTGAAAACTATACGAGATGCGGGACAATAGTCATTACAAAGTTGTAGAGCAGCATCGATTTAGTACGAAAAGACACCTTGCGCACATGAATGCTAAGAATAGAACGCGTACAACGCTCGTTTGTTTGTTCGTGATGTCGAACACTATTACGTCACACAACGCGTCAGAAAGGAGCAATTACTCGTCACTAAGCACATTTACCGTCGGTGCTCAATGTGCTCACCGTCAGACACAATACACATTTGGACTCCAGATTGAATCTCACGCTGCACATTTTGTAGCATGTCAGGTGACACGCTGGAACAAGCATCAGTTATACGGCGTCGAAGTCCTGCAACGTTGTCGGAGGGTCTGATACACCTGCTCTTTGAGGTAGCCCCACAGGAAAAAGTCCAATGGGGTTAGGTCTGATGAGCGTGCAGGCCACTCTACGCAACCACGATAGCCGATGATTTGTTGCTCGAATGTCTCGACCACGTACCTTCTTACGCTTCCTGGGTGCGCGGAGAGGTGCCGTCATGTTGGAACCAAACATTCCGCAGTTGAGTCGGGCTAGTGCTTTGCGGAAAGCAATATTATCTCCTTTCTGACGCGTTTCGTGACGTAAGAGTGTTCGACATCGCGAACAAACAAACGAGCGTTGTACGCGTTCTATTCTTTGCATTCATGTGCGCAAGGTGTCTTTTCGTACTAATTCAATGCTGTTCTACACATTTGTAATTGACTATTTTCCCATATCTTGTATAGCTTTTGAGATCGGCACGCTATCTCCTGACTTTGCCGCTAGTTGGCGCTGTAAGAGGTCTCATTGAATAGTGCATAGCCACTTTACTATACCTAGACACCGTTTTTATGGCTATAGCTGTTGGCGTTCGAAAGTTACGGGGCTGAGAAAGGACTTTACTGGGCACCCTGTATATACAGTATACAAGTATCTAAAAGACCCAGAAGAAGACCACATGGGAGATGGTGAGACGTTCATCCAGTTGATAATGGTTGACTATAATAATGATGAGATATATATATACACGATAAACTGTGTATACCCTATATTGGCAAAAGTCACCGGACACCTAGAAGAGAAACACAACAAAGCATTTATTGACATACATTAGCACGGTGTCGGTCATATTTGGTCTTAATGCACGCATTAATATAACACTCAACAATCTTTCCTTTCTTAAAGTCAGTTCTCTCCCTCCGCAACATTTTCACCCAACCTCACGGTGCGATATGATCGCGGTCAGCTGCAGGCTTGTTTTATACCGTTTGCAGCTGTACTGCGCATCTTAACAACGCAGCGGATCCGTTGATTTGCTTTTGATGGGATGTCCGGTGACTTTTGTTTATATAGTGTATATATACTCTATCCTTTAACAAAAAAATTAAGCTCGTCGCCTCCCCCCGCCTCCCCCTCCGAACGCGGAGTCTAGTGTGATGGGCACCGCCCTAAAGTCTCCTTGGAGTCTTGTGACGTACTTAGCTCCAAAGTGACGCAATGTTCTTCGAAAAAAAAATGTGTAATGCACGTTCCACACATCGTCTGGATTGGTTAGTTTCTTCTTTTACAATGAGCTCTCCTTTAAGCGTGGTTTGCCGGCTCACCGGGGAAACCACGTTGACAGGAAACATCATCACGGAATCGGAAACCTACGATTCCGTCCTAGCTCTTTTTCAAGAGGAGATATATGTATCTACCTCAGAGCTCTTTTTCAAGGGGAGATATATGTATCTACCTCAGAGCTCTTTTTCAAGGGAGGTGTATTTATCTTCCTAATAGGTGACGCACATCTCAAAACGGCAAAATTTGTGCTTCGTGAAAATCTCGACGCTTAGCAACAGATCATAACTCCTCGCCATTTTGGTAAAACAAATCTGAATATGCGCAGATTACAACTCTTTTGTGTGGCTTTAGCTGTTTCCTGTCAACGTAACCCAGATTTGTTTCCTCAAACGATACTGAGAAGCGACTTAAGGGGTTAGAATAGCACTAGGAATCATTAAACGTTTCATCAAAACAACATTTATTAGAGGTCAAATTGATATAAACTTATCTAGTTTTGTTTCCATATTGTCGTCTAATAGCATTCTTCAGTGATGGCAGATCATTTCCCTTTTCGTTGTGCACCAGTGCTGAACGTCATTTCAACGCACGTACTTACCCTGGGATTTCAGTTCCTTTCTCATTTCCTTCCTCTCACTGAAGTGACAGTTACAGTTTCCAAGAATTGCTCGCTTCACAGCATTTGGCAGTAATGTGCCTCACAATAAAAAAACGCATACAGAACGTAACCTTTCAGTTTATTCCATCCGCCTGGGGAAAAAATCTTTCTTCCTGTTTGCTGAGTCACAAAAAGGCAGTACTTCCGCAATGGAAACACATTTTCTTTGAAAATATTGCACAGCCCCTGCAGGACCGTACATAGGTGTTATAGCGAGAGGTGTGGGGCTGAAGACTTATCTGGGTGGTAGAGACGGATATACAGGGAGCCCACGAAGCCCAAGATGCGGGGCCCCGTAATGCTGAAGGGCCTCCAAAATAAAGATTTTTCATTTTGTTTTCATTTTGCAACTGAAACAAACATGTAGAGTGAGAGATACAGTGGTTGGACAGAATAATGTGAACACCTTGGAAAAGAAGGTTTTACATACCTAATAGGGAGTGGGACTACCTTTGGCATTCAAAACCGTCTGAATAATCCTTGGAATGAACGCATACAAACCCTGGGTAGTGGTTATAGTGGGATGTTGCACCATCCTTCACGCAGAAACTGCTCCAGGTCTTTGAGAGATGCAGGAGGAGGATAACGGGATCTTACTCTGTTTTCCAACTCAGACTACAGTGGCTGGATGATGTTTAAGTCTGAAGATTGGGGAAGCCAAGAAAGGAGTGAAAATTAGTTCTCGTGCTCTTCAGACCATGGCTGGACATTCTGAGCTCTGTGAATCGGGGCGTTATGATCTTGATAGGTGGCATCTCCTGCAGGAAACAATGCCTGATCCATTGGATAGACTTGGTCGGCCAAAATGGTTTAATATGCCTTGCCACTCATCCAACCGCACAGAGCATGACAGAACTACCACCATGTTCGGTCACAGACAGTCTTGGTTGTACGCTTCTGACGGTGTTCTCTATACTTAAGCATGTCGTGCGGTGGAGAATAGTGTGAATGTGGATCCATCCATCCATTTTACACGCTTCCATGCATCGGCAGTCCACGTTGTATGCTCCTGTCACCACTGCCGTCCCCGTTGTGCATTCACCCGGATCATCAGAGGTTCCACAATAGCAGCTCTGCCATGCATATCTTGTTTATGCGGTTCCCTGCACACTGTTTTCGTTGATACTAGGATCTGGAGATGCAGATTGAGCTCCGTACTAATTTTCGGCGCCGTGGTCTTCTTTTTACGGGCACCAATCCTGTTCTCCTGTTTCTATCAGTCAGGGTTCGTTTTTCGTCCACTCTTGTGCGTTGCGGACGAGGGTATGTTCTCCTGTGTCTATAACAGTGAGGGTCGTTTTTCGGCCACTCTTGTGCTTTGCGGACGAAAGTATGTTCTCCTGTCTCTATCAGTCAGGGTTGTTTTTCTGCCACTCTTGTGCTTTGCGGACGAGGGTATGTTCTCCTGTCTCTATCAGTCAGGGTCGTTTTTCGTCCACTCTTGTGCGTTGCGGACGAGGGTATGTTCTCCTGTGTATAACAGTGAGGGTCGTTTTTCGGCCACTTGTGCTTTGCGGACGAAAGTATGTTCTCCTGTCTCTATCAGTCAGGGTTGTTTTTCTGCCACTCTTGTGCTTTGCGGACGAGGGTATGTTCTCCTGTCTCTATCAGTCAGGGTCGTTTTTCGTCCACTCTTGTGCGTTGCGGACGAGGGTATGTTCTCCTGTGTATAACAGTGAGGGTCGTTTTTCGGCCACTTGTGCTTTGCGGACGAAAGTATGTTCTCCTGTCTCTATCAGTCAGGGTTGTTTTTCTGCCACTCTTGTGCTTTGCGGACGAGGGTATGTTCTCCTGTCTCTATCAGTCAGGGTCGTTTTTCGTCCACTCTTGTGCGTTGCGGACGAGGGTATGTTCTCCTGTGTATAACAGTGAGGGTCGTTTTTCGGCCACTTGTGCTTTGCGGACGAAAGTATGTTCTCCTGTCTCTATCAGTCAGGGTTGTTTTTCTGCCACTCTTGTGCTTTGCGGACGAGGGTATGTTCTCCTGTCTCTATCAGTCAGGGTCGTTTTTCGTCCACTCTTGTGCGTTGCGGACGAGGGTATGTTCTCCTGTGTATAACAGTGAGGGTCGTTTTTCGGCCACTTGTGCTTTGCGGACGAAAGTATGTTCTCCTGTCTCTATCAGTCAGGGTTGTTTTTCTGCCACTCTTGTGCTTTGCGGACGAGGGTATGTTCTCCTGTCTCTATCAGTCAGGGTCGTTTTTCGTCCACTCTTGTGCGTTGCGGACGAGGGTATGTTCTCCTGTGTATAACAGTGAGGGTCGTTTTTCGGCCACTTGTGCTTTGCGGACGAAAGTATGTTCTCCTGTCTCTATCAGTCAGGGTTGTTTTTCTGCCACTCTTGTGCTTTGCGGACGAAAGTATGTTCTCCTCAGGGTCTCTATCAGTCAGGGTTCAGGGTTTTTCTGCCACTCTTGTGCTTTGCGGACGAGGGTATGTTCTCCTGTCTCTATCAGTCAGGGTCGTTTTTCGGCCAATCTTGTGCTTTGCGGACGAGGATTTGCCACGAACACGGTGTGCTGTCATGACGCTAGAGGCGGCAGCTCTCGATACCGTCGCTACCATGGCGACTGTTGTCAGGGAGGCACCAACTAGCCGGTCACCAACAATTAGCTTTTTTTTTCAAAGCCCATTAGGTCGCTCATTTCGTCGTCACCCTGAAAAAATTTTGCGACAAGGCACTTTTTTAAATGTACTTAAACAGGACCTCCCGGTTCTAAGCCAAGCTATTATAGCATAAAAGTGGTGAATACCTCTGAGTATTGCGACGCACGCAGCTGCATTAAAAGTCACGTCTCTGAGCGGGGTGTTCACATCAGTACTGTAACTAGCACAACGTGCGCCCCCACGCAAGATTTACTTCAGCACCTATCAGAACAGTAATTTTCCCACTCTTTCGAACCCAAGATAGGATGTGTTTTTCACAGTGTGTGTGTGGTGGTGGTGGTGAAGAGGGGGGGGGGGGGGTCAGGAAGACAGGAAGAGTGTCTGAAAAAGTAAAGGTAGTTACCTAGAGCCCTATAGTTTTAACTTTTTAAGTGATTTTTGGAACAGAAATACGTAATGAAAGGTTATTGATCAGCGAATTAGGATTAACGCTGTGCGCGGATTACTGCATAAACATGAATGTACATTTTATCGTAAAAAACGAATTCGTTAAAACATACACTGACGGAAAAAAATCCCAACACCAAGAAGGGGTTGTGTTAGATAAACGACAGTTGGTAGGCGGTGAGAGTACATCTGTAAGATGACGTCTATGCGAATTTCGCGCTCGGTGCATACGTGTGGTGCTAGTAGCGCCCCTCGGAACATGCAAAGCAGGTTTGCTGTAAATACGCGCTGAAACGTTCGTGAGCGTTAGTTATCGTTGAGATTCGACGTAGTGTGTTGATGTTAGTCAAGAATGCCTTTAAGAAGACGAAGAAGCCATTATCAACAGTTCACGGTGCTTGAACAAGGTCGTGTAATATGGCTACGAGATGGTGGATTTTCGTTCCGCAATATTGCAGAACGACATGGCAGGAATGTAGCCACTGTGCATGATTGTTGGCAGCGGTGGTCAAGGGAAGGTACTGCCTCAAGAAGACCGGGTTCCGGCCGGCCACGTGGCACTACTGAGAGGGAAGACCGCCGTGTATGGCGTATGGCCGTGGAGCATCGTACCGCGTCTGCGGCAGCAATTCGAGCTGCAGTTGCTACCACAGTAACACAACGAACTGTTACAAATCGGTTACTTGAAGGACAGCTCCGAGCCAGACACCCTGTAGCGTGCATTCCACTTACTCCAAACCACTGCCGTTTGCGACGTCAGTGGTGTCATGCTAGAACTCATTAGAGGACGGAATGGAGATCTGTTGTGCTTTCTGATGAAAGCCGGTTCTGCCTGGGTGCCAGTGATGGCCGTGTGTTGGTTAGAAGGAGGCCAGGTGAGCGCCTGCAATCAACCTGTCTGCGGCCGAGACACACTGGACCTACACCTGGAGTTATGGTCTGGGGAGCAATTTCGTATGACAGCAGGAGCACTCTCGTGGTTATCCCACGCACCCTGACGGCACAGTTGTACGTCGGTCTGGTGATTCAACCTGTTGTGCTGTCATTCATGAACAGCGGGGTGTTTTCCAACAGGATAACGCTCGCCCGCATACCGCTGTTGTAACCCAACATGCTCTACAGAGTGTCGACATGTTGTTGTGGCCTGCTAGATCACCGGATCTTTCACCAATCGAGCACGTATGGGACATCATTGGACGACAACTCCAGCGTCATCCCCAACCAGCATTAACCGTCCCTGTATTGACCGACCAAGTGCAACAGGCATGGAACTCCATCCCACAAACTGACATCCAGCACCTGTACGACACAATGCATGAACGTTTGCGTGATTGCATTCAACATTCTGGCGGTTACACCGGTTATTAATGTACCAGCATTTCACATTTAAAATGGCTCTTCTCGCGCTTACATTAAGCTGTGATCTTGAAACCTTCATGGATTAAATATGTTACCTATACAAATGTATTGCCGACATTTCATTCCTCTACAACTATTTTTTCGTGGTGTTGGGATTTTTTTTCGTCAGTGTATTTAGGTGGTTAAGGTAAATAAGACTTAATAATCACCCACTTTACTTTCATTGGTTTTTGAAGTGCTTAGTTTTTATAAAATGACTGCTTTTAAACTTTAAACAGTTGACGTGCTAAATAAATCGTCATTCTATTCATCAGAAACGGCACTTGAGCTTAATTGACTCTGCGCGAAAAGAAGTGGTCGAGTTTTGGAAATTTGTCGCGCGTTTTCCTTCTCTTTTGTTTCGCCGATGCTGTGCTTCACTTGAATGCTTTTGTAACATTTTGCAAATGGATGTCGTTCGCTTTTATATGAAAGTTTTTACACAGTAAATGATGTAGACGTACTTACTATAAGGAAGAGCTAAAAGCAGTAGCAACGTCTAGTTGTTTTATCCAAAACTAAAATAAATCACTTGAAGACATCACCCTCTTATACATGATATACTAGTACGTTCAAAAAATTCCGGAACTTTTTGAATATTTGCCAGATGCCAGTGAATTACGTCATTCTCCGCTGAGCAAGCGAAGAGCATCACGTGACCGACCAGCCAGAACCGGTTTGATCCAGTTCCAACACGTACAGCGTATGTGCGTAGTTCGTGATTATAGGCATTCGAGGTTCTCCGTCGCGAGGAAAACGATGTCGAATTTTGAACAGCGTTCAAATGTAAAATGTTGTGTTCTGCTCGGAAAATCATTCGCTGAGACTTTTCAAATGATTAAGTCAGCGTACGATGAAGAGTGCAATGAGTCGAACTAGAGTTTAGGAGTGGCATCGACGATCGAAAACGGGCGACAGAGTATCGAGGATGATGAGAGGTCAGCACGACCTTCAACATCCACAACGGATGAACAAATCGCCATTGTCAAAGAAATTGTGAAAAATTATCGAGAAAGAAATGAAAATGCCGGCATCTCAATTACAAGTTGCCATGCCATTTTAACAGAGAAACTGGGCATGCATCACGTGTGCCAACAAATTGTTCCCAAAAAGCTGACACAAGAAAAAATGAATGAGCGCATGCAAGTTTGCGGGAATAACATCGAAGCAGTGGATTCAGCTCCCGATCTCTTGAATCGATTATTGGAGTATGTGCGATACATACACTACGGTTTGAGAAAATTGCAACACCAAAAAATATCACAGATTCCTCGCGTTGCAGGAGATTACTGATTATTTTTGTACAGCTATATAAAATTCCTGCTCTCCAAAATTCAGAATCGTGTGAAGCGGCCTCAAATAAAACTAACAGGCTCTGAACGGCATGACATTGAATGGAAGAGTCTTTGATATCGAATTGAATGGAAGAGTCTTTGAGATCGAATTGAATGGAAGAGTCTTTGATATCGTCCTAGGGAATAGCCTGCCAGGTTGTTTAAGTGCGAGATCAGAGATCATTTGTGCTGACTGGCGGATGCGCTTGACGGGTTACTCTCTATAGACCTATCAGGCGAACGTGCAGGCCAGCGAAAAAGCGATATCTGCCGTGCATGGAAGAGGTCTTGCACATTCCGCACCACATGTGGCCCAGTACTGTCCTGCTGAAATATAGCTCCAGGACAACTCTGAAGGAACGATATCACCTCTGCCGCTAAAACATCTATGATGTATGCTGTGGGTTTTCTCAGTTTGTACCAGGCGAGATCGTGAATTGAACCCAATGGCGTCCCAAACCATGGCGCTTGGAGTTGAGCCGGTAGGACGCTGCAAGGTGTTGTTCACCACGATGGGATATCGTGAATTGAACTCAATGGCGTCCCAAACTATGGTGCTTAGAGTTGAGCCGGTAGGACGCTGTAAAATGCACGCTGCAAGGTGTTGTTCACCACGATGGGAGATCGTGAATTGAATCCAATGGCGTCCCAAACTAGGGCGCTTGGAGTTGAGCCGGTAGAACGCTGTAAAATGCACGCTGCAAGGTGTTGTTCACCACGATGTCTTCGAACACGTGTGCGACCATCATGGTGCATCAAGCTAAATCATGACTCGTCAGAAAACACGAGCTGTTTCCAATCAGCTCGCCAGTGTGTCTGTGTTCGAAACCCCATTGCAGCCTGACGCATCTGTGGTTGAGGGTCAAAGTAATGCGCAGAAAAGAGATACTGGCAAACATTCCTCTGTTAAGCAGACGAAAACGAATTGTGCTGGAGGACGAAGCCTGACCTGTGACAGAGATCTAGTGCTGCGCTGACACTGTGGATCTCGCTGCGCGATAGGTCACTACCATGCTAGAGGTGTCTGTCATCTCGTGCACTCGTGCGATTTTGCGATCCATTATCCAAATTTCTGTGCGCCCGAGCCTCATCTGTCCATTTACTTTACGTTCGCATCACTGTGCTGGCGTTC
The DNA here is from genome assembly GCA_039090855.1 of Macrothele yani. Taxonomy (NCBI): domain Eukaryota; kingdom Metazoa; phylum Arthropoda; class Arachnida; order Araneae; family Macrothelidae; genus Macrothele; species Macrothele yani. The sequence continues at coordinate 131,961,339 of CM077010.1, read as the reverse complement.
GTCGATTACGAAAGGCAATTTTGCTGTAAAAATATCCAGCTTCTCTCATCACAACAGTCCTTAAACGCTCAAATTTTGCTGTAGAAAATTCCAGCTTCTATCATCCCAACAGTCCTTTCACGCTCAAATTTTGCTGTAGAAAATTCCAGCATCTCTCATCCCAACAGTCCTTCCACGCTCAAATTTTGCTATAGAAAATTCCAGCTCCTGTCATCACAACAGTCCTTCCTCGCTCAAATTTTGCTGTAGAAAAACCCAACTTCTCTCATCACAACAGTCCTTCCTCGCTCAAATTTTGCTGTAGAAAAACCCAGCTTCTCTTACTCTCATCATAACAGTCCTTCCACGCTTAAAGTCCGTCAGGTGTTTATAATGTGACCTTCTTCGGCGACGGGGCATAGTGAGACACAACACCCTTTCGATTCAATGTCGGCTCTTTACTGATTGCAACATCTCGTTTTAGGCAGCTGTGTATACCCAGGACCGGGCAGTTCAGAAGGCGCTGCTCCAAAACCGCACGCGCACTGTTATGACACTTTAATCATTTGCATGTCCTAACCCAGGGGTCGTCAAACTTTTTTGTCCCACGGCTCCCTTCACTCTATATAAATTTGCGACGGCTCCCAAATATACAAAAATATAGAAACCATGTTACAAATAAATATATGCATGTTTTCATATATAATTTTACATTTGTTAATCAAAAATGTGTGAAACGCTTATCCTTAAATATAATTTTTTTAAATTAAATATTATTACTTACTATTATTAAACGAAATAGGAAGGTAATCCTAAATTTTTAAATGAAAACAATATTTTCTACAAAAAAAACATCTTAAACCTAATCAACTTATATTTTTGTATTAAATCAAGCAGTGTCAGTGGGAAGGATGAGTTGGTTTTTTCTACATTAGATGCTCAAATCTCGGGACAAGTTTGGAAAGTGCAATTTTCATCTCCTTCTCGACGTTCACTGGGGACCTGTACTTGGTTTTGATGACATCCACTGCAGAAAATCCCGTTTCACATAAATACGATGATGCAAAGGGAATAAAAATTCTTAAAGCCTTGTTAGCTACTTCAGGGTACTCTTGCTTGAACGATGACCAAAATTCTGGTAGAGAAGATGACATAAACTTGGGGTTTCAATGTGGAGTTTGATGAGATATCAATAAATTGTTATTGTTCTGCAGTTGAGAACGTTAAGGGAGGAACAGCGCTGATAAAATTGTATTGTTGAACATCTTCTGGAAAGCACTTCTTAAAATGATCAATGAGTTGCGACAAATGATCCAGAAACATTAACTTCTCGGCTTCATTTAATTTTAAATCATTTTCATTTTAAAATGTGTGCAATGTAAAAAAGCAGTCATAAGAACTACTTTCCTACATTGCGCACATGTACACGTGAATCCGAAAATCTATGTAGCTTTCGTGATATTTCCGGTATTTTCGCTTCCTGTCGTCTTTTAAACTGTTTATTATTTCCGAAACGTATCGTTTTTTACTAGCAGTTAAAAACTTATCCATCTTGCCTGTTCTTGAAACGTAAAGGACATAAATACGAAAAATACAGAAAGCTCACAAACCACTACATATCCGTTAGCACGAACAGTAAGCACAAGAATGAGTCCGGTCTTCACGCGGCGCTGAAACAAAAGGGTGCCTTCTCTGCAAAGCTACCTGAATCAGTAGAAACCAATCAAATCCCTTTTGCCCACGTTGTTTTGATCATTGGAAGACGCCACGAGACACTCGGGGGAACACGGGGACGCATCTCCAGAAATGTTTTCTGTTTGACGGGAAGGGGGGGAGTGGTGTTTGGCTGCCATTATCCCCTCATGTCCGGCCTTTTCACCGAACTGCAACAGCGCAACGTCTTCGAGGATTTTTTATTCTGTCTTCACTACATTATCAAAAATATTCGGACACTACCAAATACTGGTGCAAGTTTTGCACTTGCAAAGAACGGCTGAGCAGGAAAGTGCGTTGCGAGTGGGACGGTATTCTGTCATGTTATAAGTAGCGTGCATGCTGCGTGGAAGTGAACTTTCCGAGTTACAGCGTGGGCTGGTCATAGGATGTCATTTGAGTAATGTTTCCATACGGAGCATTTCAGCTAAATAAACACGCCAAAATCGACTGTGAGTGGTGTCGTGAAAAGATCGAAGCATGACGCAGCAAAAACACCAAATAAAAAAAAAAAAACGTTCAGAAAGGCGGCACAAACTGACGGAATAGCCGTTCTTCCTCTGCCGTTTCCACTGATGCTGAGATATGAAATGCTTGTAACGGCTCTGTTAGTACCATAACTATCCGCAGAGAGTTGCACGCTGTGAGTTATTATGGTAGAGCAACGACACACAAGCCACACATCACTACCGTGAATGCGAAGCACCGTTTGGTTAGGTGTTTCTCCCGTCGCTCCAGGACTTTGAGCAACAGGAAAGCTTTTCTTTGGAGTCATGAATCAAACTTTTCAGTGTTTCAATCATATGGGTGTGTTAGGATTTGGCGACAGCCCACCGAACGATTTTAATCGGACTTTGTCCTTCCAAATGAAAAGTTCCGCGGAGGCTAAATTATGGTATGGAGTTGTTTCTCGTGTACGATACTCGGCCCGTTTGTTATTATGCCACAAATCATTGAACTCTGAATTGTATCTCGACGTTCCGTATAATTCTGTCCTACCAACAATGTAGCAGTATTATGGAAACAACGGTTGCCTCTTCCAACACGATCGAGCTCCCTGCCATACTGAAAGGCGTATGCAGAACCGGTTTCTTGAACATGAGGTGGAAATGTTAGACTTATCTGCTCAGAGTCTTGATCTTAATACCGCAGAACACCTCTGAGATGAACTGGAGCGACGGCTACGAAACCGACCACAATGACCGTCATCGTTCTCCACTTTGGTAGCAGCTTTGCGGGAAGAATGACGAGCCATTCCTGTCGAGACCTACCGGAAATTGGTTGATAGTATGCCTCGACGTGTTACCGCTGTTTTGTCTGTTCACCTCAGCAGAAGGTGAACAGACTAACTACTAATTGCGATAAAAAATCCGTTTGTCCAAAAACATTGTGGTATCCGAATACTCTTGATAATACGTATATAGTGCATCATTGAAAGTATGTGCAACAGAAGAGATTTTAACATTTATTAGGGGTATACAAAAGTTTCCGCCGACCCCGCTACCCGGCTCTGTAGGGGTCTAACCAGCCAATCGACCTGTGCTGTCAGTTCGTACATGAAGCCAAACATGGCGGTCGATAAAGTTAATTTGCAGCACTGTTTGTTATTCGTGTTCAATTTAAGTAAAATATGCAAGTGAAGCATACCGTTCAATATGTCAGGCATATGGCAAAACGGTTATGGGTGAGCTGACGTGTCGAAAATAGTTTGCCAGATTTAAGAAAGGTGTTCTAAGCTTGAAAGACAAGCCACGTGCAGGTAGATCGGAACAACTCGCAGACTGGGAGCTGGAATCGCTGTTGCAAGAGGATACCACACAATCGACCGCATGCAACTGGCGAAAAGTCTGAACGTGGCTCAATCGAAGGTGGTACGGCGTCTACAGGCGTTGAGGAAGATCCAGAAGATTGGTAAGTGGGTTCCGCATACTTTAACTAGCGTAATATTGATCAACGATTAGGCATCTGCACGTCCTTGCTGAAGAGGATTCAAGTGTAGAATGTCTTGTGGAAGGTTGTCACTGGGGATGAGAAATGGGTCTATTACGACAACCCCGTACGCAAGCGAACCTCGGTCGACCCAGGCTAGCCATCAACATCCACTGCTAAACAGGATATACATGGTGGAAACGTGCTGTTGTATGTGTGTGGTAGGATATGCATGGAGTGTTGTGCTTCGAATTGTTGAAACCGGGTGAAACAATCACTGAACAACAATATAGCAATCAGTTGATGAAACTGAACTCCGCAATGGAGCAAAAACGCTCATAGACAGGTAAAAGACGCCGCCCAGTCATCCTGTTACACGATAATGCCGTACCACATGTCGGTGCCACAACAAAATCAACCCTTGAACAGTTACGCTGGGAGATTTTACCGCCCCCGGCTTACTCTCCGGACATTGCACCCTCAGATATTCATCTGTTTCGCTGTATGCAACATGCCCTAGCCCAAGAGTGGTTCACCACAGTTACAGAGATGGAAAATTTCGTCACAGCGTTCTTCAGCTCAAAACCCGAGTCCTTCTATCGCAGAGGCCTTCATTTGTTGCCTGAAAAATGGCAAAAGGTCATTGATGCTAACGGCCAATATTTCGTTGAATAAATGTGTACTGGTTTCCTGATTGTTCCTGTCTCCTTTCTCCTTACAACGGCGGAAACTTTTTCCTACCCCTAATAGTTAGCGATTATTTTGAGAGCCCTGATGCTGACTGGAAACGATTCGTTAGGGCCAGTACTGATGGCGCATCGGCTATCTGTGAAAAAACGAAAGCTGTTGGTTGCTACACGCATTAAAGAGGTTGCACCGAAAGCCAATTAGAACACTGTTTTATTCGCAGAGAACAGTTGGTGGTCAAAAATATGCCTCCTGAACTTGATTTACCGTTGAAAGAGGTAGTGAAACTTGTGAATACGATTATATCGTGGCCACTGAGGGAACGTCTGTTCAGCGTTCCCTGCGAAGAATTAGGGGTGAATACAAGACTCTGATTTTTCACTTTGAAGTACGTGATTGTCAAGGGGAAAGGTGCTCACACGAGTTTTTGAATTGAGGGATGAGGTTAAAATGTTTCTTCGTAACACCTATGATGACAGTAAAGCTCATTTCTATGATTTCAAGTGGCTTACGTAAGTGGCGTATTTAAAGCAATATTTTCGGTATTTTGAATACCCTGAACCTATCACTTCAGGGACAAAATATTTCAATTTTTCATGTTGAAGACAAGATAGCTTTTCTGAAAAACATTGAATTATGGTACAAGCTTCTCGATCGCGAAGAATTTGACCCTTTCCCAACATTTGGTGATTTTTCCACAGTCACCGGAGGAAAACATTGATGAATCATTATTGAAAATATTCAAAACTCCTGTAAAAAATGCAGCACAAGATTTTGGAGAAATACTTTCCAGAACCGAATACAGTGAAAGAGTGGATTAGGAATCCATTCGCCACTTTCTCCCCATTTGAGACATTCAACCTCCCAGCTTGTGAATGTGATATGCCGGTTGACTTGACATTTAACGGAGCGCTGAAAGCTATCTTTAGTGAGAAATCCCTCCTTAATTTTTGGATGCATGTTCGACTTCAATATTCACAGCTATCAGATAGAGCCATTAAACATCTCGTTCCCCATAACATTTTTTTTTTTTGATTGGAGGTTTAATGACCACCTTGTGCAACTCAGGGGGCTATAAGCAGTCGCCCGTCCCTAATTTAAGTTCACTGGTTTCAGGGAAGGGAGAGAGCCAGAGCCGTGAGATAAACACAACATCCATGCCTTACGGAATTCGAACCGGGACCCATTTCGGACGAAGCATCAGAAGCCATAGCTTAGATCACTGCGCCACCGGGCCGGGGCGTCTCCCCACGACCTACAACTGTGAGTTTGGATTTTCGAGTTTAGCTGAAATTAAGAGGAAGAAAAGTAATCGATTAGATGTGGAAGCTAGTCTACAACTCAAACTAGCCATTATTTATCTAGCCGGATACAAACAGCTTGGCAAAATATCGCAAGTAGCATCTTCCCTTTCACTGATGCTGTGATTATTATCGTAGTTATTATTTTTGCTGTTAATTACTCAATCCTTGTACGTGGACTTTCATAAAAGCAATAATACCAAAGGATAAAATCAAAATATGCCTTCTGAGCATATACCATTTTGCGAATGACGTAACTTTAATTGTGCGGAGCAATTTTTTGCTGTGGCTCATGGAGTGTAACTAGAATTTAAGTTCGAGAAGGAGGTCGCGATTTTCGGGAAAGTTTTAAGTAATTTCCCATAAATATTTCCTGTTATAAATTACCTACTGGTGGTTCGGGGAGAGTTTGAACCCCCTGGCTACGCCCATACTGTGGCTTTATTGCCAATTATTTAATCCAGTATATGACCTCCTTTCCTTTATATAATTAAGAAAACAAAGTCGTAACTCGACGTCTCTTTTTTTATCAAATATAAGTACTCTAAAAATTACTTTATTTTATGTAGGGTTGGCAACAGATCGATATTCAAAGCATCTGGTTGAAAATTTGGAGATTTTCTAACTAAGGTTGGTATCCAGTAACAACAGCCTACCGGGCCCTATTTGTGGCCGGTATTTTTTTTAATTAAAAAACAGCTGGAAATTTTCTGAAAGAAAAAGCTTAAAATTTACCAAAAGTAGCTAGAATTAACTAAAAATTACATTGGGGGGTGGGGGTGGGGGGGGGTAGATCCCGCCGGAGCTCATATCTATAAGCCCGCCTATGAATCGGAGGTAACTTTGGTTGTCTTTCCTTGGAAGAAGGAGTTCCCCACTCAACGACCGATGAGGATAGCCTGCAGGGACTAAAAATGTTATTATTAACCAGAGCTGGCGACCTTAATTTCAAACGCTACAAGTTTCAATTTTCTCTCGGGGACCCCCCCCCCCGTGGCTCGCGAAAAGTGAAGGAATGCTTACAGTTGTTCCTGGGTGACCAAAGTTTGAGAAACTCTGGTTTAAAGAGCATGTAGCATTCTGTATTTCCTTTTACAGGTACAAATATGAGTCGTAAAGATGACGTTACTTGCAAGGGGACGGTCCGGACCGTTGTCGCTAGATGCACAGTACTTGTTATATCATTCGACAGTACTGAAGGTGTTATGTATAATGACAAACTTTTAGGTGCTATGGAATATAAATGATGAAGTTATAGGACATCAAAGAATACTGGCAGAAACAATATTCATGGAATCTCCATTATTCTTGCGGTTCGTATCGGAATTGTTTTCTGTTGCTTTACGCAATTGGCATACATTACAAAGTATACATTAATGGATATACAATATAGCGTGTTCAGTAATGGATATACATCGCACTCACCTTTCATGAACGACAAAGAATATGAAGATCTTTAATTATGGAATGATCCAAACAAAAGTAGTTCTCACAGTGAGCACATTTCATGAATGCTGTTTCCTCACAATCTTCTCTACCACATTCCTCAATTAGGCTCTATTCAAAACAATACTAGAGAGGTGTTTGGAAGTATCCAGGGTGAGTAGTGACATAACTACACTTATAAAATGCAAAGCGGATTAGGTTTTGAAATCGAGGAGCTGAAAACTGATAATGAACAAAAGACGGCGAACGGAGATAGTGGTCTCTGTACCAAAAGGCCATGTGTCATGTTACCCACACAGTGTCCGTTATGAATTTGACCATACTTTTATAGGGACTTTTTGCACTTATTTTTATAGAAAATAATTGTAAGAAGTTCTAATATAACATTCATAATGTACATACATTACATAATATAATGCTCATGAACAAGGCTCTGCCGCCCCGGTAGTGCAGTGGTCTAAGCGATGGCCTCTGATCATTCGTCCGAATGGGGTCTGGGTTCGAATCCCGGTGAGGCATGAATGTTGTGTTTGTCTTGCGGCACTGGCTCTCTCCATTCCCTGGAACCAGTGACCTAAATCAGGGACGGGAGTCTGCTTATAACCCATTGAGTTGCTCACAGCGGTCGTTAAACCTCCAATAAAAAAAGGCTCTAGTGGCTCCCCCTGTTGTCTATAGCAACTCAAAGTGTGGATATAAACATATCTTATGATCTGTAACGTGCCTGCACCGCAGGACGCACATGAGATAAATGCAGATAGCAGCGAGAGCATACGTCCGCGTAGCTCAGTTGGGAGAGCGACTTACTCCGGAGTGAGGGGACCCAAGTTCGAGGCCCGACGTGGACAAAAATGACGGAGAAATTTACTACGTTATATTGGCGCCCGAACTTCAAGAATGACCTGGCCGTTAAAGTTCTCGCAATGGTGGGATGTTCTTTCCTCACCGCGAGACGGGAAAAGTAAGACAACCCCTTCTTCAGTGCTTCGAAAAAGTAAGTTAGTGTGATGTTACGTTCCACACACCAAATTGACTGGGAGTTCTCACATGTACGTTCTTCAGCGGATGACTGCCTACAGCGATACATGGTGCTGACTGACCCGTGGGCCATGCCCCCGGCTCTCTTTCGGGGGTAGGTGGATTTGACGTGCCTGCACCGCAGGACGCACATGAGATAAAGGCAGATAGCAGCGAGAACATACGTCCGCGTAGATCAGTTGGGAGAGCAATTTACTCCGGAGTGAGGGGGAGCTTCGATGCCCGGCGTGGACAAAAATTACGGAGAAATTTACTTCGTTATAGATCCTCTATCTAAACAACATACTTTGGTTTTGCAATCAGCTACAACCACATGTCCGTTTCCTTGTAAGTAGCAAATAGAAGCCATTATTTTTGGCCGAGAACATAACATGGTCATTCCTATCCATTTCCAGTGGAAGAAGTATGGAAACTATCACTGCAGGCGGAACAACTGTGGTAGAAGCTCTATGATGAAAAATAGGATTCGCAGGTGTTTGGGACGATTACCAACTTCTGCACGTTTCCAGACTCGTCAAAAACAGCTTCAATAGTACAATGATAGACCCAGTAAGCCAGTCTCAGAACAAACTCTACGGAGAGAAAGGCACGACTTGGGCATTTTCAGCCGTGTTTCCCAGATGCGTCCGAAGTCAACAACTGTACAGAAGAAAAATCCCCTTGATTGGGCAAAACAGCATCGTCACTAAACCAGTGAACAATGGTGACGACTAATATGGTCCGACGAATCTAGATTCTGCTTATATTCTATGGTTGCTCCAGGGTCATGGGGAAGGCTGGAAAATCATTTAACCCAGAATATGTCCAAAGAGCTGTGTAAAAAGGAGGTGTAAGTGTCATGCTTTGGGGATTTTTTTTTTTTTTTTGATTGGAGGTTTAACGACCACCGTGAGCAACTCCATGGGCTATAAGCAGTCGCCCGTCCCTAATTTAGAGTCACTTGTTCCAGGGAAGGGAAAGAGCAAGTGCCGTAAGACAAACACAACATCCATGCCTCACCGGGATTCGAACCCGGACCCCTTACGGACGAATGATAAAAGGCCATCGCTTAGACCACTGAGCCACCGGGGCGGTGGAATGTGTTTCAAGTACTAGAGTTGGACCATAGGTGCCTAATCGCATGAAATCTATGGATTATATGCAACTTTTAAATAATGCATTATTGCCATTTTTCCAGTTTTTGGAAAGAAGGACACGTAGGGGATTCTGTGTTTCAAGATGATAACTCTTGTGTTCATCGAGTTAGAATTGGGATGGATTGGTGAGAAGAGTATCAGAGACTGCAAATTCACTCGAACTAAATGTGATTGAAAAAATCTGGGACATGTCAGAAAGGGTCGTGAAGAAGAAAAAACATCGCTCTGAAAATTTGGTGGAATTAAGGGGTTTTTTGAACATGGAGTGGGCCGCCCCGGTGGCGTAGTGGTCTAAGCGACGGCCTCTGATCATTCGTCCGAAGGGGTCCGGGTTCAAATCCCGGTGAGGCATGGATGTTGTGTTTGTCTTACGGCACTGGCTCTCTTCCTTCCCTGGAACCAGTGACCCAAAATTAGGGACGGGCGACTGCTTATAGCCCATTGAGTTGCTCACGGTGGTCGTAAAACCTCCAATCAAAAAAAAAAATAAAATAAAATAAAAATAAAAACATGGAGTGGAATAAACTTGATACGCATGTGATACTGAGTCATACTGATAGCACGCCAAAAAAATTAAAGCTGTAATTAAAGCAGATGATGATATAACTCCATATTAAGGAATAAAGTTTACATTCCGTAATTTTTTATCCGGTGTGTTTAGAGGGAATGCTTCTTCGTGTAATTCAGAGGGAATGCTTCTTCGTGTAATTCAAAAATACTTGAAAAGATATTTTGCGCTTACAATGATCTCTATTTTCTCCTATACACTGATGCGTAAAATTAAAGGTTAAATTATTAAAGGAAAACTCTAGCAGAAAAAATCATTCACATATGTTAATATCATAATCTTGTAATTTATAATACATGAAACATCTGTTCATGGAACGATATTTAAAGTCTTTTGCTTAAGATGTTAGTTATCTTAGAATGGAATATGATCAAATATGCAAGTCAAGCAACGATTCCTCAACCTGTTTATGAGAGGATTGGTGAAGCCTCGAAAGATTAATGACCACTGCTCAACAAAGTTCGTTTCCTGAAGAGCTGAATTGTTCTGAGTTCCTGAAGTTTTCTTGCAGGGGGCTACCGATCTCCAAAGCGTCTCCTTAGAGTACCACATGCGTGCTCAATAGCATTGAGGTTTTCATCTTCGAGAAAATTGTCGACAAAATGAATTCAACGAGGCTGGGAATTAGTGTCCATATGAATAAAATATGGACTAATGTCTCACGTGATTGGCCTTACACATGGGTTCATAATCTCGTCTTTGTACCTTAAGACAGTAACAAAACGACTTGGTGTGCACCCTCATCATGATTTCTGCCGTGGCCATCACGCTACCGCCACCAGAGTAGTCCTTTTCTCTGATATTACAGGGTCTGTTGCTCTTCTCTGTTTCTCCCCAGATGAGAATATGTCGTGAATCAGTACTTAAGCTGAATCGCGAATCATCTGTAAAAAGAGCATTCACCCACTGCTCTGGATTCCATGTTCGCAACTCCACACGTTAAACGAGTTCTCTGGACTGCGGAAGTAAGAAGAGGACACGAATAACTGGTTCCCTTGCCGGAAAGTATTGCTCATGAAGCCTTTTTAAAAACAGTTTATCTTGAATCCCTCTTTCCGGTAGTTGCTTCATGTTCCATAGGAAGTTGCTTAACAAACATATCTCTGTTCCGTTTAGTAGTCAGACTTTATATAGAGATCGACTGCTGCATTTGTGGTTCTGACTTTTGTGAAGCATTCAATGATCTGGAAACATTCGTCTGGAACTGACCTGCTCCTATGCTACCAACTCTCTCACTGAATATTATCCATACAAAGTCTTCGTGATATAATCAGCTAGATGTGCCACGGAAGTGAACGCAAGACTTGCCTAGAACAGCTCAAGAGTTTCTGTAAAACAGCTCCACGCGCGACATTTTATTCCACTCCTAGCGTGCATATTCCGTCTCCCCTGCGTCAAAAGTAAATATAGTCTTGTGCGTAGAGAAAATTGCGCCTTCTCTAATTTCCACTCTATCAATTTATGCACATCGGCAGCTATGTATGTTATTGCATATTATCCTTTATCCTTGAGCGCCGCTGTATATGGGAGTGAGTGTTTCCGACAGAGGCGTAACCAGGTCGTGGCTGCCCCGGCCGCAGCTCAAGAGGACTATCTGCTTACAATCTGTTTAAAATTGGAATCAAAACGTTTGCTCCAGTTTTTGACACAGAGTTTTTCGCTTCATACTTTTATTTACACATTTACAGAAATTGCATGTACTTAGTATGTTTTGCCAGTTTCTGTAGTCTTGGCAGCTTAAAATTCACGTTTGTTCCTCAAATTGTGCAGGGTTGTTAGTTGTTCGCATTCAGAAATGAAGGCGCACTCTTGTACATACATCGCAAGATAATGATATCATTCACGTTGCTGAAGATGATTTTGTGGGGTTTATTGTATCATTACTGAGGTGAGAATCACGACGAGATGCATTACCTCCGTTTGGTATGGTATCGAATGTCCAAACTAGTTAGGAAAAGGTGCACAAACAGTCGAAGTTTTACTGTTTTTGTTTTAACGACACCGTGAGCAACTCACTCAGTTGGGTATAATCAGTCACCTGTTCCTAATTTAAGGCCACTTGCTCCAGAAATAGGAGAGCTGGTGTCGTAGGACAGACACACCATCATGCCTCATTCGGGATTCGAATCCGAGCCCACCTCACGCGCATGGTTAGAAGTAAACGTCCCTAATTTAGTTCAGCCTCGAATTCTAAAATAGGGACACTAGACTGCTTATGGTCCTTAGAGTTGCTCACGGTAGTCGTTAAACCCCGAAATTAAAACAAAACAAAAAGACAGATGGGGGCGCGATATTTTGTGATTTGCCTCTGGCGTAGAAATATAAAGTTACGCCTCTGGTTACCGAACCCAAATATACTCAGAAACAGTTTGTTTTCCCTTGTTCGATACTAAGACATCAAATCCATGATCGCCGTAATTACATTTATTGGCTAATCAGTTTGTCTTATCATACAGTTTTGCTAAACACGGATATCCAAGAACAATGGTTAATAGATTATTCTGCAGAATTAGTAACGAAAGAACCATAAGTCTAGAACAAGATCTAAAGCCTAGCAACGGTTTGTGGGAGCATTGGACCAGCACCCACACATCACTAATGCATTGTCACGCATATGCTCAAAGCATAACATACAATTCGGTACCCGATCAAAGAATCTCATATCATCTGTTAGAAAAGATCGGGCAGCAACCGATATTTTGAGCAAATGGGGAGTGTACAACATACCACTGTTAGACACCTCAACAGGAGAACACGTTAGTAACTATATAGGCTCGACACGAAGAAGTTTGGGTATTCGTGTTCAGGAACATAAGTATGATATTCAAACTTTCCGCAATAATACAGCATTATCTAGAAACGGCATAAATGGAACTTTGCAACCAGACTGGGCGAACATTAGACTGCTGAACACCCCTGCGTACGTACACTCACTGCACCTTGCTGAAAGCCTGTACATTGAAGCCTTGGGGGAGAGGTGCTGTAATGATAACACGCCAGTGGACATACCAAAAGTTTGGAAAAACCACGTCGCCGTTTTGAACTTTAAATTATAATTATTAAATAGATTTAATAAAACAATGACATGTGAATTTGACAATTTTAACAGTGCAACACAATCTGTATTATGTGTAACTAAAGTCGGAAATTGTATCTATTGCTCGGCTGCGATGGCAACACCTTAACCTTGTGACGCTTGAGAATTATACCATGGTGCATTGCTGCGCTCCTATAAAAGTGTACGCGAGTACTGCATTAACCTCTCTGTTCCACCTGATGATGGGGTAAATGTTACCCCGAAAGTGCTTGTGGAGGTTTTTAATTTGTAAATAGATTTCATCTTTTAATTAAATATCGTACATAGACGGTGGTTTTTTTTATGACATATTGTACGAATTGCGCTTTTATCTATCTAATCGTTAAAGAATATGTGATACATTCAAAATCTTTATGCAGATTTTTCCTTAAGAAGCACAAACTTCGTAAACTGAAAACTTGAAGAAGTAGAGTCAACACCCGATTTTTCGCGACTGCGCGAGTTTCGTGGATAATCCACATTTTTACACGAAAAATAAACTAATCTACAAATTACACTCAAAACATAGTGCTATGTTTTATTTAGACTAGCAGCTATTATTGCAAGCATAATACAGGCTGAAAAGTTACCCGTTTAAATTTTCTTAAAATAATCAGTTACTTGCTTCTGTTTTATTCCGGCAAAACACTTTTGTTTGATTCGGGACTGCAGTTGGCGCAAAACTACGTTATCAGCTAATAACGCATCGCCTTGTCCATCAAGGTACTCAAGCAGGCCGTCGACATGTTGTAATAATGATTCATGATTCACCCGTAGCTGTGAAATCTCTTCCTCATCTGCTTCACTTCCTTCGCTTTCATCTGCTATTCCTCTAATTTTATTAATTATCTGTTCGTCAGTTAAATGTTCAAATCCACGGTCATGTATGTAGCAGTTCATCCATTTGGCGATATTAGTTTCATCAACTTTTTCCCCTCGGGGAACCGATTTTACTAATTTGGTTAGTTCTACAGTGGTGTCGGAACTCGGTTTTGACAGCGGAGGTAAGATGCCGGAGAACAAAATATTTCACACTGGCGTAAAATTTATCGTACTACTTTAAAAGAAGACCTGGCTTCATTACGAAAATTTGCAGAAAAGGAATTTTTTTTACGATTAAACATTCATCTATAAATAAAAACAATTTTCATATCCATATAGTTTCTCAATGTCAACTAACAGTACACGTAAACGGCGTTAAATTATAGATCTTGATACTTCCGGATTGGTACGAATTTCGCAGGAATTGTAGCCGTAGACGCTATAATTAAACATTGAAGGAACTTATATCTCATTCCTTATCCTACTTCCATTTCCCTATTTATTTGTACTCATTTTTTAGACTAATTTTTTACACCTAATGAGACAAAACATTGCTGGTCTTCAAACGGGAAAGAGTTCTGTGGACTGTTTAACGGGGCTGGCATTTATTGGCGTCTCAGGAGTGAGTGACATTAAAGAAAATATATTCAGATACTTAATGGCAAAAAATGAAGAGCAATATTCACTTTTTATCAAAATGAACTTTAAAAAAACCGAATGTTTGAGATCTCCAATCACGAACATATGTAATTTGAAAAGGAAGAAAACTGAGGGAGGCAAATGTCATGTTTTGCCCCCACTCTCATTTGTGTGCAGTGACAACTGCCCCCTCTGCCCCCGCGGTTCCGACGCGGCTGCAGTTCTATGATGTTAGCACTTGTATTTTCTTCAGAAGCGCAATTTCCATCAGAGAGAAGTTTTCTCCACGACCTACTGATAGTGATGGGTTCAACTAAATTCCAGACGATTGCTACGTCATAGATAGATTCAAGAATTGAATAGGCTTGCCAGAAAGTCTTCATGTCGCATCCTTCTTCAATTCTTTTTTGTAATAAAAAATATTACCGCAACTAAAAAAATTACCTATACTTTAGCGATTATGTGAAGACACATGTTTGTCCGCGGCGGGCATCGAACTCGTGACCCCTCACTCCGGAGAGTGTCTCGCTGCAGATTTGTCGCCTTGACACATGTTTTCACCTCTGTACTACGTCACAACTAAAAAAAATATTACCGCAAAATCGCGTCGCGGATGTTCAGGAGTTGACTGTATCTGAATTTTAAATACACCGCGTAACAGCGATCTTCCTTTCCACATTTGTGTGAGCTGTGGGGCGTGTTCAGCGTTCGTGTGATTTAACACTATGTTCAAAATATTTCCATCTGGTCTTCATACGATTCTCGGTAAGGTAGAGTTTTGAACAGACATTTCACTTTGTGTGTTGTCTTTACCATTTTCATATCCGAGCCTCTGAAGGAAAAATTCTTTTACTTTCGGTGTGTAAGTGAATGTCAGAAATATAAACAGTCCTTGGAGAGTGTTGAGTGTTGCAGACATGTACCACAGGTAGAGCACATCTGTGAGAGAAGCTAGCACTCCTGCAAACAAAGAAAGTCCCATCACAACGGCAAGTTTGCCGTACAGCGCCACGTTTTCTTTTAGTGCACTCTCATGAGGACCACTGACATTTATCTTCTTTGACACCATAACGTAGGCACACCATCCAAAGAACAAAGCGTTCGTACAAATCACAGTGAAAACAGGGACAATAAAAAACGCCAGAGGAGTTTCCCATTTATTAAACCAACACATCCGCCTTCCAACTTTAGGTCTGTGGTCTTCAGGAGCGCTTTCAGCGATGCCTGATATTATCGCACAGAAGGTAAAAACTAGGCTTACACCCCAAGCGTAAAGACAGCACATGTAGAATTTTTTGTCACCTACTAATCTTGGACACTTAAGCCTGAGCTTTCCGGAAGCATGCAGTACCGATTTAGAGACATCGAAGGCCATGACATTCATCCACATGACTGAAGATAACAGGAAGAAGTGAGTGCTGGCACAAGTTGCGGCGCATCCGCTGTTAGAACTAATGATGTTCGGATCAAATCCCACGAGAAATGACAAATATCCAGAGAGTAAAGATATACACAAACATGCTATGCAACAGCCTGGAAAGTTTCTCATATCTGGAACCACAACAAACGCAGTCAAATGCAAAGCTAAGCATGAAATCGAGATCCACAAACTAATCAATGTTATGTATGCCAGAATTGAAGAATATTTTTCTTCATTTGATCGCATAATTTGTGCGTCCTCAGAAGGCGGTGGACAAATCATTAAACATCCACCAAGTATTACCTTGTAAGAGGAACAGTTAAATGTCACACTGAATCCCTCAACATGGGCAATCGCATTCTCCATAGCATATTCATAAGGTTCGAGACATATTCTATAACCACATTCCAAGAACTGATCAATTTCATTTACACTGCATTGAGTTGAATTGGTAGGATAAATTAGTGTTTGATTATATGATGAATTAGTGGAAGATGTTGCATTTGGTGCCATATCAGAAACAACATCTGCGGTGGTATCTTGATTTTGTTTTGTTTCGTTATTAAGTTCCGTGGTATTTTCATTATATATTGTCTCATTTCCTGTTGTGGTATTTTCATTGTATATCGCTTCATTATTTCTTATTGTTGTATTTTTGTTATATAATGTTTTATCATTTCGTGCGGTGGTATTTTCATTCAATATTATATTATTTACAGTAGCATTCTGGATATATCTCGTTTCATTGTTATGCACCGTAGTATTTTCATTTTTATATACGATAAGATCTTCATCATATATTGCGTTTTTTTCAGGTGCTATCGCATCTCGGATATACAACGTTCCACAACATGAAGTCGGGACAGATTCCCTTAATGGCAGTACGGTGAGAAATGATATGGTTAAGAGACAGACTAGTACGGTTGATTTCGTCATTGTGTCTGTCACCTTTTCTTTTGAAACACACGGCACATGTTTTATGCTAAGTTTTACCACTTCACTAAAACAAGGAAACGATGGAAGTGCAAAATTCAGGAATTAATGCTGTTCAGTTGTTGCTCCACTACTCCTGATTTTCTCCCCTGGGCATCGAGATTGTAGCAGGTCGTTATAAAGACTTCCTTACTGATTCTTTGATTTCTTCGAATTCTATAAATTGTGCTTTAGAAAGAGCACATGTCAAATGTTTCTTCTACTTTCATACTTGAAAATCAGTTCCTGTAAGTAAGAAAAAGAAAGAAAAGTCATTACCTTTTAATTGGCATATAAACGCTTCTTTTGACAGAATATACAGTGCTGGAAAAAATGTTAAGGTCGTATAAAGAAATGCCAAAATGCAGACAATAGATGACTAAGTTAATGGGGCGAACCATTCAAATAGTGCTAAAAGAAGTTTCAATCCCTTCTAAAATAATAATGCGATAAAAATGTTTGCGGGAAAAAAATAAAAAGAAGAAAACCGAATTAGCCACATTTGCAGCTGCAAAAAATGATAAGGTCAGGAACGTTTCCCGAAGAGTATGTAAATTAGGTTGTTTCATGCATGTGTTGGAACAGTCGCCTTGATAATTAAGCAGAGCACGTGGCAACGTCAGTGTTGGCTTTGAGAAGAGTATTGCTATGGCGAAGGGCAAAAAGTTGTCGGATTTTGAGCGCGGTAAAATACAAGGATTGCATGCGAGTGGGAAGAGTGGTGCGGAAATTGCAAAGGCTATAGGCCGATTAAAGACCGTAGTGAACAATTATTTGCGAAATCCATCTTCTTATGGACTAAAGAAATCTACAAGTAGGCTAAAATCAATTTCAAATCGCATAAAACGTAGAATTTATAAACTTGCATGTGCTTACAAAAAGTCGTCCAGTGAAATTGTTCGTGAACTGAACTTGTCCTGCAGTGGCCAAACTGTACGAAATATTTTAGCCAGCAATTTGAACAACCAATACATTTATCTAAAGCCAAAACCCTAACTGAATGCTAAACATATATTTGCTCGAGTAGAGTTTGCAAAAAGGCATATTACTTTCGGAAATAAGGAGAAAGACGTGGTCTTTTCCGATGAAAAGAAATTTAATTTGGACGGGCCTGACGGTTTCGCTAAATATTGGCATGATCTGCGGAAAGAAAAACTCTATTTCTCAAAGCGCAAATTCGGTGGAGGCTCGCTCATGGTTTGGGGGCATTTTCTGCTGCTGGAAAAACCTTACTTGTGATTATTGACACAGAAATCAATTCCAACAAGTACCAAGATATGCTGGCAGATAATTTACTACCTGTTGCTCCCCTTATGGCATCGGGAGATTGGATTTTTCAGCAAGGCTATGCCAGCATCCACAACTCTCGGTCTACTAAAGCGTGGTTTGAAGCCAATGGCGTTCGTGTTTTGGACTGGTCTTCACAGAGCCCCGACCTCAACCCGATGGAAAACCTTTGGTATAATGGTGCACTCTGTCTACCAGGACTTCATGCATTTCCAGACAAAAGCGGACCTTATTGCAGCCATGCAGACAGCATGGGCAAACATCGAAATTCCGACGCTATCGAAACTTGCAAACTCTATGACTGATAGATTGATTGCAGTCATTGAAAAGAAAGACAAATTATTAGACTATTAAGTGCTAAATTGCTCAAACATGTATGCCGACCTTACGTTTTTTTCCAAAATTAAAATGGTCTAATAATTACAATTTTATATTTGTGTTAATTATGCAACATTTGCATAAATATTTTGTCTGTACTCCGATTATACATTGCTTTGATACTGTGTTAAATTTTAGGACGTCTAGGATTGTAGTATTTATGTAATAAACTATTTGTGTGTAACCTCATGTTTTTTTCCAGGGCTGTACTGGGTGATTCAGAACTCATCGGGCAAACTTTAAGGGGTGGTAGAGCACACTGCAACAAACATTTTTTGTATAGGAATGTATGAGCGCAAGTGACAAGTGCTCCTTTACAGCAATGTTTACAATAATTGCTCAAAATTGCGTCCACCAACAGTAATACATGCGTGGCAGCGTCGACGGAGTGATTGGCGTGTACTGTTGCCGGTAGAGGGTTAGTAGGTGGCTTGCACATTATGCATCTGCTTGGCCCATATCTACTACCAAAGCGACTCGATGGCAGATGTTATCGTATTTTTCTGGAAGAGGTTTTACCAGAATTGCTTCAAGATGTACCACTGGCCGTCCGACAACGACTGTGGTTTCAGCATCGCCAGTCCGTTTCAGCATTAATGTGCGCAATTACCTGGATGTCACTTTTGGGGCACGATGGACTGGCCGTGGTGGACCAGTCCGTTGGCCACCCCGATCGCCCGATTTATCGAGCTTCGATTACTTCTTATGGGGACATATGAAGGCCCTCGTTTACGAGACTCCAGTTGATTATGTTGAGGACCTCGTCGCTCAAATATCCATTGCGGCTGCACGTGTGCGAGAAATACCTGGCATCTTTGAAACTGTACGCCAATCACTCCGTGGACGCTGCCACGCGTGTATTACTGTTGGCGGACGCTGTCACGCATGTATTACTGTTGGCGGACGCAATTTTGAGCAATTATTGTAAACATTGCTGTAAAGAAGCACTTGTCAACACACAATTTATGTTTCCTTTCATGTCTATTTCTTGTGTTTGTGCCTCAATGCGTGACTTGCGTCCATACATTCCTATACAAAAAATGTTTGTTGCAGTGTGCTCTAACACCCCTTAAAGTTTGTCCCATGAGTTCTGAATCATCCTGTATGTACGAGGGTTGTACCGAAAGTAATGCAAAAGTGGGTATAACTCTTTTATTAACTGACACAGTTCGTTCAAATTGCACATGTTATTAGAGTAACTCTCTATACAAAAGTACTATTCAACATAGTCTCCATTCTCAACTCTCGAATCATCTTTGAAAAAGTTGAGGTGTTGGCTGTTGTACCCACTTCTTCACAACCACTTTCACATCGTCTATGTCATCAAATCGTTGTACCCGGAGACAGACCTTCAATGGACCGAACAGGTAAAATTCGGAGGGCGCCAGATCTAGGCTGTACAGTGGATTTGGGACCACCGACCAGCCTAATTTTCTGATCGCCAGATTTGTTACGAAAGATGTGTGTGTGGTCTCTCATTGTCGTGATGAATGTGAATTCTTTTCAGATTCTTGTTCGGTCTCTTCCTCCTTACTGCTTCTCTAAACTTCTTAAGTGTCTCAATGTACCGCTTTCTGGCCACGGAACTGCCACGTTTCAGAAACTCAAGGAGAATGACACCCCTGTCATCCCAAAAAACAGTCACCATGACTTTCTGTGCTGATCACTGGCTCTTGAACTTCTTAGGATTTGGTGAAAAGGTGTGACGCTATTCCATGGATTGATTCTTCGTTTCCGGATCGTAAAGAAGCGTCCACGTTTCATCTCTGTCACCATATCGAAAACAACAGTATATTTATTGGCTTCAAACGTTTCCAGCAGATCAAAGCAGACTTCCACCCTTATCTCCTTCAAATCGGGTGTCAACTGCCAAAGTACCCACTTTTCACACACTTTTCGATACCCAAGGTCTTCCACCATCTTCTGTATGGCACTGTGACCACAGTCCAGTTATGCAACAAGCTGACGGGTTGTGACTCGTTTCTCCTAGCGAATCAATTCATCCACTCGCTGACGATTTCTGTCAGTGGTCGCAGATGATGGTCTCCCACTGCATGGTTTTTCTTAAATGCTGGATTCCTTTTCTTCAAACTTCTTCATCCATCTGTGCACATTGCTCTTGTCAATGTTGTCATCTCCGTAAACATTCTGTGGCCTTCTGTGGATGTCAGACAGACAGCACCATTCCTTCGTCAAGAACCCAATGACCGCACGTTGCTTCTGCTTGGAATCCATTATTTACCTGCAATGAAGAAGAAAGGTTACTATAGAGGAAGAGTTACTCTACCAACATGTGCAATTTGAACGACCTCTGTCAGTTAATAAAAACGTTAATCCCACTTTTGCATTACATTTGGTGCAACCTCCGTATAATCCAGTAGTTAACATAAGTACCGTATTTTTTGGCATATAAGACGATATGTTTTTCTTCCAGAAATGCGGATCGACTTATACACCACATGAACTTATCCACAGAAATTTCTCAATGAGGAAAATCAAATAGTGTGCCTTAAATTCAATCGTAATCTGAACACGCAAAACGCAAAATTATATTCATAAGACACCATTCTGAAAGCATACGAAATGTGATATTTTATTCACTAAGGAATTGTTTAAAAGCTGATGAAACAGATATTTCTGTCTGACGGAAACACCATTAAAATCGCCGTGGATGATATGGATTGATAGGTGTCGTATTCTAATGGCACGCCACCACCTTTCGCGATCACTCCAAGACCCAGTGGGTGACATTCAACCTTGGTTTTGCAACGCTTCCAGAACTATAATGAGTGCACTTGATTTACTTCACCATGATTAAACATCTGAAACACGTCGTTATCAGGTAGTTGATTGGCTGGTGACAATCTTGTCGACAGCCGGCCGCGCATGCGATTAGCAATAACCAGCGGCTATTAAAGGCAGTCTTTCTTTGCTTTATCACTATATGAATTGTATATTTTAACTGAATTAAAATCAACATTTGCTTCCAATTAATATGCTTATTTTAATTCATTTCATGTTTCTAATTGAAATGAAAAGCTCTTTTTGTAGCTGGTTTCAAGCGGACTCTGAGAGAAAGCAGTGAATGATAACTCTTACTGCAATCATCACTCTGATTCGGTAAACTCGTGTGACCATGTTTGTTTTTAACCTTTGCGCCGAGGCATCTGCTTGTCGGTCGAAGGGAAAGAATACGGTAGCTTCAGTTCATAAGAAAAAATAAGATTACTAAATTCAACTTTTCTGCTGAAAAGAAAAAAAGCAGTGGTTTTTCTCTTCCTTTTAATATCTACTAAAACATTTAAATGTAGTTACAGAATTTCGCAACACTAGCTATATTTATTCTAGCCTCATCTTATATTCAGGATTGATTTATCTACGAATGAAAATAAGGAAATTCAGAAATTTAACCCTTTCGATTTACACTCCATATCAACTTCTGAACACTAACTGTTGTTCTAGCCTCGTCTTATACTCAGGATCGACTTATCTATGAATGAAAATAAAGAAATTGAGAAATTTAAACCATTCGACTTATGAGCCAAAAAATACGGTAATTGAATGATATGATACAAAGCAAAAGAATAAAATGCGAGAGAGTTACCAAAATAACACTCCTCGTGTTAACACACGAGCTCCGTGGGCACATAAATGATTCTAGAGAATGTTTGACGTTTGCGTGCCGCAAAGCACCCATCATTCTACACATGCGCGTTGAATCGTCGAAAGCAGCAATTCCTACATGAATCATGAACAAATGTGGAGCTACGGAGTGTAATCAGATATCTTCACGCAAAGATACCACACAGGCTGGAATTCATCTTTACCTGGAGATTGTTCAGTGAAGGGCTATTGCAGTAAGTTTACTGATTCGTATGCACCACATAGGTTGCAATTTGACTGAAAAGAAGTGTATGCACTTACACTGGGTCCTAATGATTCCCAAGTCTGTATGAATGCTACTCTCTGAGCTGACCTTTTGCGTATACACTCATGGACACGATCATTATAGACGCTCCTATTACAATGGCATACCACAGCACTGAGCAGTCACGTCGCGAACCGGCGCCAATTATATATCCGAACGACAATGGCAGGGCATATCTTTACCCAGTAGGAAAGTCATGGAATGAGGAAAGTAGGCACTTGCCGAAGTTTCAACGAGGAATCATTATCGACGCAAGGAAGGCAGAAACCAGCACCTCAGCTACCACAGATATTGCTCGCTGCACGAGAACAACCGTAGTGACGTTATGGCGGAAATGGTCCCAAGAGACACATCTACCGAACTTGCCGGAAAGTGGAGTCCACCACTATTTGACAGTCAAAATGAACGCCGATTAGCAGGTGTTCCCTGAGGTAACAGACGACTCGCGGTATATAAATTTGTGGCAGACTGCAGCCAGGGTGTGAAGATAAACGTTTCCGGGTACACAGTCATGCGGACGGAGCAACTGGGACGGCTACCAGTTCAAGCACCCTTGTTGACCGACTGGGTCGACTGCCAGTTGATCTACCCTTGTGGACCGACTGGGTCGGCTGCCGGTAAATGTACCCTTGCGGACCGACTGGATCGGTTACCAGTTCATGTACCCTTGCGGACCGACTGGGTCCGCTGGCAGTTCATGTACCCTTGCGAACCGACTTGGTCGGCTGTTAGATCATGTACCCTTGCGGACCGACTGTCTCTCATCGACACATCCGTCTGAAGTGGGCACAGAAGCTCCGTGACAGGTTATCTACGACATAAAAAGCGTCTCCTTCTCCGATAAGACCAGGTTCTACTTTCAACATGCTGATGAACGATTCTATATTCTACGCAGCGCGGGTGAGTGTCTGGAATCAAACTGTAAGTTTCGGCGAAAACAGGTCTTATCAAATCTAAATAACATTGTAGTAACATGTTATTTAGATTTTTTCCATGGAGGTCACTGGGTTTTAAACACACCTGCAATGCCAGTTTCCACCCAGATCTAACCCTTTATGCAGTGAACGTTTGTATCGATGGCACTGAACACTTTCAAGAGAAATCCCCGTGCCACAAGACTCGCGTTGTGTAGTAATGGTTTAAGCATGCCTACTCATTTCGTGCGGTACCCTGACCCCGAAATTTCTACGATATAAGTCCCATCGAATATTTGTGATCACTGAGGAACGACGCCTTTGTCAGTCTTGCCCAGTACTTCGCTTCAAGACACCATTCTGCATAACAGACACAGAATTCCTGTGAAAACGAGAATTTGTCAGTGACGAAGATTGAAGCGCGTCTCCTCGCTCCGGAGTGAGTTGCTCTAACCGACAAAGCAACACCGACGGAATGTACCGCTGCAGATTTGCCATCTTGACACTTGCTTCACCTGTGTAATACGCCACATCATCTCCCTTTGATTTTTTTGGAGGGGGGAGGACGGGGTGATGAAATAACCTTTCATTAAATCCAGACGATTTCTGAAACGAACAACACATATTTTTCGAAGAATCCAACAGCCAGTAGATCTATTTTTACGTTTGAGCGCCAATGTGGAAACAGGAATTTATCGGTGACTCGTGTCTCTTGACCCCGGAGTGAGTCACTCTAACCGACTAAGCTAGACCGACCAAATATATCGCTGCAGATTTGTCGTCTTGACACGTGCTTTACCTCTATAGTACGTCACATACCTTAAAACACCTTCAGCTATCTAAGGGTATCGACGCCAAGACGAGTGCTAAAGGTTGTTGGAAAGAAAAGCGGCCCAACGCGTTATTAGGTAGGTGATCATAATATTATGGCACATTGTATCGCTAGAATCAGATATGCCCCTTACGCCAGTAAATTTGAATACATAAATAAGCAAATGTGGAAACGTTACATTTTATTCACTATAACAATGCCATGCAGGGCATCACTCAGACTAAAACCCTCATAGGAGTGTTGGTTACGGTTAAAGTGACAGTAACTGTAGAATCATCAAAGTATTAATTAGAAGCCTTCAGCCACATGTGACCCACCATGCGGCACTTGAGAAAAAGGAAGATATTTTAATACTGTAGGGTCATTTGTTAGTGATGTGCAAAATATTTCTTGTTGCATGTTTGTCAAAAAATCGCCTAGGAACTTCACTATTTAACAATTGATTAAAAACCTTTAGAAGAAACCTTGGAGAGTAGTTATTGGACAGAAATGTCTTAAATAGGCTTCTCAAATTTGTTAACTGAACCTCTGAGTTGTTACATACTTCAATTCTTCTACAAAACGAAGAAATAATTAAATTCTCAGTACATTTTTGATATATTTAAGTTCCAGTGGATATAATAGCTGTAGTTAGGTCTTTTGTCATATATTGATATAACCAGTGACTCCTCGGCGTATAGTATATCCAAATTCAAAAATTGCACCGCGTTTCCATTAGCGTTCGTTTTCTCAAGGGTAAGCCACTGTGGGTATATTTGCAGTGCCTGGGCTTCAAAATCATCGTAGTGGAAGGTTATTATATCACCAATCTATCTGAATATAATTTGTTTTGAGTACACAAGGGAGGTTGCAAAGTCTGTTTCGTATGTGTACAGGTACACATATATTGGCGAGAAGACTAGAAAACGAGGTATTCATAGGTATACCTCGAACTTGAAGAAACAGGTGTTTTACCATTCCCAGATAGTTGTTTAAAACACATAGGGCTATTAAATTTGTCCAATATTTCTTCTCAATCATCGAAAGGTTCCCAAAATATCGAAAAAGTGAGTTGCATATATTTTCAAGGTCTTTCAATTCTATGGACGTAAATAAGTTTCTAAAGTCAAATGTCCGAATGAGCCATTTTCCATGTACTCGAGATTTCTGAAGGAATTCCAGCACTTGTCTATTGCTATTTATGATCCATGGCATAGTAATATTTTGCTATATAATTTTTAACAGTGTTTCAAATTTTTTTCCTGCATATTCGCCATAACAGTTTGCAGCTGAAGTAATGTATCTAAACCCCACCGGGTTTTATGGAATTTTGGGACTATATACAGAAAGGGTAACTTTATATTAATGTACGCAATTTTTAATAGTTTCTCTAAAGCAATGTTTTTTTACTGATGGTAGTAGTATTATATGCAACCCTAGAATAGGTTGTTTCAGTTGCTAATTCCTTCTGTAAGAATTCAAGGTACAAAACTTTACATATGATTGCAAAATTGTTTTTAGCTTTATCTGTGCAAATAACCAAGAATTTATCTTTCCGTGCTTGAATCTGCTCAAAAATGCCTTTAGTCTTTTTACGTTGTCCTCCTGTAGCCTTGAGTTTCTTGCATTCCTGATATCGATGTATATTCTTCTGGTTATCTCTCCAAACAAGTCCATGAAGTCTCGTATAGGGACTTCAAACCGACCTGAAATTTTAATAATGAACCTGTTCAGGTCTGTCATTTCATCGAAAGGGCATTTGATCGAAAAGTTCATTTCACCGAAGGATTACTTTACCTAAAAGTTCATTACCTCGAAAGATCATTTCACCGAATGGTCAGTTTATTGAAAACTCAGAATTTTGTTGTTAGAGATCTGTTGGAGTGTGGTGCGGGTTCTTGAAAAACTGTCCACCTAAACATTATTGGATTGTATAAAAAATACACTTTTAATTCCTATGAAACACCTCCCCATGAGTAGGTTTTTCGAAATATAACATTAATTATACTGTAAGGCATGAAATATAGCATTAATTATAAGGCATGTAATATAATATTAATTATAAGGCAGATCTGTGCCTTTTTGTCAAATTTTAATCCTCCGAGCTCATATTTCTAAGGGTTACATTGCAAATCAAGTAAATAATTTTCCATTTATACTCAACCACAAGACATTAAATTTTTGGTCGGAGAGGCCATTTTAACAGATTTTAACCCTACTCATATTCATAAGCATTACATAAAATGTAAAGTAACTTTTTATGTAAACCTTACGAACATGAGCATGCACGGTTAAATTTTCCTATAAAGGCCTAAGCCGAGGCCTGCAGCTCTAAACTTGATTCTTTTTGCCTGAGAAAATGTGCAACATTATTACCTTGACTTTTTATGTAAACTTTATGAACGTGAGTTCGCACGATTAAAATTGGGTAAAAAGGCCTAAGCCAATGCATAGGGACCTAAAATTGATTCTTTTTGCCTGAAAAAATGTGCAACATTATTATTTTTATTTCTTATGTGAACCTTATGAACATGAGCACTGAACATGACTTTTATGTAGACCTTATGAACATGATTAAAATTTGCTAAAAATTCCTAAGCCGAGGCCTATTGTCTTAAAAAAAAAAGATTTGTCTTAAACCGAAATCTTTGTGTTCTCTGTGACACGGAGAAATCAAAAGTGCAATTTGAGAATCCCCTAACGTTTCGGTGGTCTGTCTGCAGAACTTGCACCTTGCTTCAACAGATTCTGTAATGAAATCCAAAGTTTTCGATAAACTGACACTTCGGTGAAATGACCTTTCGATGAAACGAACGTTTAGGTAAAGAGACCTTTCGTTGAAATAAACTTTTCGATCAAGTGACCCTTCGGCGAAATGTACCTTTCGATCAAGTGACCCTTCGGTGAAATGAACTTTTCGATCAAGTGATCTTTCGGTGAGGTGATTTTCGGTCAAGTGACCATTCGGTGAAATAAACGTCGGGAAAATGAACCAGGCGAAACACACACACACACACACACACGCACGCACACAAACCAGATGAAATTAAAAAAATAATAATAACATATCAAAAATATTTGCAGGGAGCTCCCACGCAGCCTAGGGGCGCCGATAAGGAAACATAAAGTTATGGTGCATATTACACTGCTGGCCACCCAAAATGCAACACCAAGAAGGACACGAGATAGTAAAGCCAGATTTACTGGACACATACCAACAGATACAAAGATGAAATGATTGAGCTTACAGGCCCGTGCGACTTGCGGAGCACGCAGACATCAATAGTTCGTGTGGCCCCCATGGCTGGCAATAACGGCCGCTACACGCCGCGGCTTCGAACGATAGAGGCTTTGGATGTGGGCTTGGGGTATGTCGGTCCAGGCTACTTCTACACGTTGCCACAGTTCATCAGGCGTAGCCACGAGTTTTGCTTGCCGGGCCACTCGGTTGCCGATCAGCGAATAGACTTGTTCGACGGGCGACACATCGGGAGAACAGACGAGCCACGGCAGCAGTGACACCTGGTGGGCCGTGAAGAATTGTCGCACGATGCGTGCCACGTGCGGATACGCATTGTCCTGTTGAAACGTGGCCGCTGGCAGGTCCTGCAGGTAAAGGAGGACTACAGGCTGCAAAACGTCGGAGATGGTGCGGTAGCTGTTGAGTGTACCGGCGATGCGTACTAGAGGGGTGCGGGAGTCATATCCAATTGCGCACCGAACTATAATTCCAGGTGACGGACCGGTATGGCGATGCATAACGTGGGCGTTAGACAGTCTCTCGCCGCGGTGCCGCCACACGTGGATCCAACCATCGTGGTGTTGCAGGCAGAAGCGGGATTCGTCGGAGAAGACAATGCCGTGCCATTCCGTTGCCCAGGTGCGACGTTCAACGGCCCACTGCCGCCGCACTCGCCGGTGGTGTAACGTCAATGGGAATCAGACCATTGGGCGCCGTGTGACAAGTCACTGCTCCTGCAGACGACGTCGAACGGTACGTGCTGACACCCTAATTCCTGTGCTAACGTTCGTGATGTGGCGGTGCGAGCTGTCAATGCCCGCCTCACAACATGCCGATCCTCTCGTTCGGTGGTGTGCCGCGGTTGCGGCAATTGCTCACGTCAGTCTGACCGTCCCCCTTCACCCACCGAATTCATACTGGTCTCACTGTGGCTGGATGTCGTCCCACACGGGCGCCGATGTCTCGGTACGATAGACCGCTGGCACGATAGGCCACTATTCGTCCTCTGTCGAACTCCGACACGTGCTGGAATAACTGCCGTATTCTGCGACGAGGCATCAGCAAGCTTTCCACGCACAGGTCTGACAGCACAACACATTTCTACTACTTACACCCCGCCTTCTGTGCACCCTTCTTATAGTGCTTCTCGGTGGCGTGCCGGGCGCACATGATTTGCATATGCCTTGCAATGCTAATCGTTTGCATGTCCTCTTGCGGGCGACGCATGCTGCGATTTTCAGGCCAATCGGATGCTTCCTTTTTGGTGTTGCATTTTGGGTAGCTAGCAATGTAGTACTCGTTGTTATCACCAAATGTGTTTGAAACATTTGTCATACACTGTCGCTAAGGTGTGACGGATATTTTCATGTCATGAATGCTAATTTTTTCCCAGATGTCATGCGATCCAATCATGTATCTGATGGCTTGCAACAATTCGGATACTGCGTGACTGTTAAAAGATAAGCAGGTTGAACAAGCTTGATTTCTTTGGGTTTTTTATTTACTGCTTAATATTTCTGTGCGTTTCATCTTTAGTTCATTTGTTCTGTCATTGAGTTTCGTTCAAATTGATTCACCATTGTAATTCGATGACCTAGGGAACACACAGGCAGTTTTTGTCTATTACAAAAAGGTTTTCTGTTTCGAAAGCTCATCCTTAGACTGGTGCTCCCCTGAAGAGAACAGTCTACTTTAACTGGTATTGATACTCTTTTACTAGAAGGTCCTGGAGTGTTAATTTTTTTAAATGCATCCTGTATTTCATTTTTTTTTTATTGGAGGTTTTAACGACCACCGTGAGCAACTCAATGGGCTATAAGCAGTCGCCCGTCCCTAATTTAAGGTCACTGGTTCCAGGGAAGGGCGAGAGCCAGTGCCGTAAGATAAACACAACATCCATGCCTCACCGGGATTCGAACCCGGGCCCCTTACGGACGAATGATCAGAGGCCATCGCTGAGACCACTGCGCCACCGGGGCGGCTATTTCATTTTACTATTGTACTTCCCTTTATACTAGGGTTTTAATCACAGTTTTTTCATATGTGGTAATGTGTACAAGTGACTGTTTAAATACATGTGATGCTGTAATGGAACCCATTTAGATATGATGCTGTGGCACTGTCTTATGGTACTTCTGAATATTCTCATTAATTCATATTTTGTGATTCTGATTTTAAATAATTTTACTATTCATATATATATACACTATATTGACAAAAGTCACCGGACACCTAGAAGAGAAACACAACATAGCATTTATTGACATACATTATTATTACGGTGACAATCCACCTTTGGCCTTAATGCATGCACTTACCCTTCGAGACATGCTTACGACAAGGTTTTGGAGCACAGCGATAGATATGCGCTTCTATTCAGTACATAATGCTGCCGCTAACTGTTGCTTAGTAGTAGGCCTTGGTTCTAAACTTCTTATGCGGCGCTCTAATTCATCCCATAGGTGCTCTATTTGATTAAGATCAGCGCTCTGTGCTGGCCAATCCACACACGATACGGAATTATCGTCAAACTACGCCGTAACAGTCCTTGTTTTATGGCTCGGTGCATTACCCTGCTGGTACCAACAAGGCTCGGTTCCATAGTATTGCCAGAGAGTTGGTAGGGCATAATTGTCCAGAATATCGAGGCAGACGTTTTGGTTAACAGGTTTGTCCACGATAACCAATGGGCCGGGACAATACCACGAAAAACACTCCCACACGAGTACACTGCCAGCTCCAAACTTCATCGTAGGAACAGTACACTGTGGTAAATAGCGTTACGCCGGCTGCCGCCATACCCACACACGGCCATCAGACTGATGGATCGTGTATCTGGATTCAACAGTCCATAGGACCCGTTTCCATTGATCTACGGTTCACGATCGATGTTCTTTACACCAAGCTAAACGAAGAGTAGCATTCTGAGTGGAGATGAAAGGCCTATGAGCACAGCCGCACAACCACGGTAACCCATGGAATGAAGTTCTCTGTGAATGGTACGTAGTGCATACCGAGGTTCCAGCATTTTTACTCACCTGTACATTAAAGTCTTGTGCGGTACCTCATTTATTAGCTGTTACAACTTTCCTGAGGTTTCAACGTCCTCTATCACTGATTTTCTTTGGTCTGCAGGTACGTTTTGCTGCTTCAAGTACGTCATGTGCCATCCACTTATTCAGTACATCCAAAATAGTTGGCTTGGGTATGTTTAAACGCCTCTCGGTTTTTCTTATGGACAAGCCACTGATATAACACCCAACAATCTTTCCTTTCTCAAAGTCAGTTCTCTCCTGCCGCAACATTTTCACTCAACCTCACAGTGCGATATGATCGCGGTCAGCTGCAGACTTGTTTTTATACCGTTTGCAGTTGTATCGCACATCTTAACAACACAGCGGATCCGTTCATTTGCTTTTGAATGGTGTCCGGTGACTTTTGTCAATATAGTGCATATATATATATATATATTATATATATATATATATATATATATATATATATATACTAGCAGAGCTACCCGGCGTTGCTCGGGTTTAACAAATAAGACATAAATCAGATTCTGGGTCAGCGCTTTCCGGACATTTTTTCTTGGATTTTGGATAGATTTGTCCAACAGATTTTCGATTTTTCGGTTTAAGTTAAAATTACATACAAAGCTTAGAAATTTATAATAATTAACTGAAATTTATTTGGTTGTTAAACAAATCTCGTTTGTTTCCTTATTGCTGCAATTATAGCAAAATATAATATTTTAAAATTAACTGGCGCCTTCATACACTAAACATAAATTATCGTAAAAAGTCAAGGGGATGAAATCCTGGGGAGGGAGTGGGGTTTCCAGGTTACATGTAGCTTGTATTTTGCGCAGAGTACAAGAGAGTTATTGCAAAATTTGGTCCAATTCGGTCAAAGAGTTTAGGCACAAAGTGTCAGAGGGATGAATTCAGGGAGAGGGAGTGGGATGTATTTTTCGCTGGGTCTTAAAGAGTAACTTGTAAAATAGGGTCCCTTTTGATCAAAGGGTTTAGAGTTCATAGGGAACATACAGATAGGCATTCTGTAAAAAAAACAAAAACAAAAACAAAAACCAAGGTGGAGTGAGATAAGAAAAACTAAAACTAAAGAAATTTATTTTAAGAAGAGGACAGAGGCGGAAAGAAGAGTAGGGACGTTTATAAACAATCCAGTGGAAGAACCTGTGGTGGTAAAGAAGCGAAAAAAAATTTTGAAAAGGAAAAAAAAAGCGAACAACGAAGATTGAAAATCGAGGATCCATTTCACATGGCGTCATCAGTGGAAAGGCAAGCAAAATATGAACCCACATTTTCATCACTATTTAGCATTCGGGTTTCTGCCAGTGTCTTTTTCCTAATCGACATTCCAAAGCAAACGGTTGAATTTTGTGTGATAGGGAAATGGACATTAAATTTAGATGCCAATGAAAAATATTTTGAGGGAGGGTTTGATTTTGAAGAAACTTTTTTAAGCTGTATTTGGAAATGGGTAAAAGGCTCAGCATTACCCGATCCAAAAGAGGTCCAACACGAAAAGGAAAGAGAAAACTAAAATAAATATGAAGAAATACTAAACAAACAAACAAACAAAAACTAACAAAACCTTTTTACATAGAAAAAAAAAGCTTGACCAACAAACAGTGCTGTAAGGTTTTTAATAAAAATTACTAAGAGAAAAAGGCAAGGGATTTAGAACAAAAAACAATAAAAAGGAAAAAGAGAACAAATTTCCTTATAAGGA
Source organism: Macrothele yani (assembly GCA_039090855.1). NCBI lineage: Eukaryota > Metazoa > Arthropoda > Arachnida > Araneae > Macrothelidae > Macrothele > Macrothele yani. The sequence goes on along the minus strand of CM077010.1, from coordinate 131,929,296 downwards.
AGGAAGAAAAGATTTATTTTAAAGATAGAAGGAAGAAAAACTAATAAAACAAGAAGGTTAGGAAATAAACATAGTAAACAAATAATAATGAAACGTATATAGCGTATTAAATCCGTTTTTTTAGGTGTAGTCAGCACAAAGATTCGCCAAGCTTTTGCACTCCACTGATTACGTAATCAAGTTAACAAAAGAATTTGTGGAGCGCGCAAGAAGTTTAAATATATTTGATAATGATATAATGCGAAGTTTCGACATAGTGTCTTTATATCCATCTATACCTATACCAGAGGCTGTCGCAAACCTTGAAGAAATAATCGTCACTTCCCGTGAATTCACACCAATCCAAACAAAGAAAATTATCGGCGCCTTAAATCTGATTACTAACCACAACTATTTCAAGTTGGATGGAAACATCTACAAACAAACTAAAGGAGCACCAATGGGTTCGCCTCTATCATTAGTCCTTGCGAAAGCAGTACTTAGACCGCTAGAAGATATCCTTTTAAATTGTATCAAGAAACCCCGAGTTTGGATCCGCTATGCTGACGACATATTCTTCATATGGGACCATGGAGTAGACGAATTAAATGATTTCATGCACAAGATAAACAACCTACACAATACAAAAAAGTTCACCATGGAGCTTAAAAAGACAGGACGTTGAGTCATCTTGACGTCGCGCTCAGAAGAAATAGAACATTCAGCTTCGATTTTAACGTTTATTATAAACCAACCGCAGTACCGAACATTGTCCCTCCTGATTCGTACTGCCCACAGGAGTACAAACTTTCCGCATTTAGAACGTGGTTCTGTAGAGCGTACAACGTATGCAAACCCGACTACCTAAGTAATAAAGAAATTGGTAATATTTATAGCAAAGGTCTAAAGGCTGGATATAAGAAGGATGACATAGACAGAGTACATAGGACTGTGAGAAATCGTATAATATCAGCAATAGCAAAATCGCCTAGTAGGGCAATGAGATACGCAGGATGCATCACATATATCCCAGGCTTCACATATTAGTTAAAAAATTTATTACGAAAATACAACATATTAATAGCAATGAAGTCCCCGAACCCCCTTATCACATATAATATCAAGTTGCAAGGAGAGACAGTGTGAGAAAGAAAAGGCAGGTGTGTACGCTATACCGTTGATATATCCTGACAACACGGAAAATATATATATATATGAATGACAAAGCGATCCTTGAACACTAGATGTAAAGAACACGTACGAAGTGTTAACCTGGACATGCAGAATACAGCCCTCGCCAGAGAAGTCATGCATTGCTCGGCCGCTCCTGTATGGAATAATATTAAAAGAATTGCCCCTTACACGAATTTCAAAGAGACTGCCATCAGGGAAACAGTGGAAATCCTATCCATCAAAGTGGCATGCAATGATATAGTCTCTACTGAACTACCAATGGTTTGGCATGCATTATTAAAAGATGGAAAAACATCACGGCGCACCGTATAATTACGTGATAAAAATTCATGTAATATGCTCGTGATGCCACCCACGTTATTTTCAAAAATCACCTTCGTTCTTTACATGTTTCAATTTTATGCATTTTTGTGTCTACTATTGCCTTGAAAAAGCCTCTCAGTGGAGTGCGAAAGCTTGGCGAATCTTTGTGCTGACTACACCACAAAAATAAACGGATTTAAAGCGCTATATAAGTTTCATTCTTATTCAAATCTGGTGTATTTAAAATAAAGTTACATGGTAAACAAAGCTGTAGTTGTTAAGAAACGACCATTTTGTGTGGTAAAGTAAATATAAAAATGTTTACTGTCTAATCAAACAGAAAAATAAAATGTACGTTTTGTACAAAAATAAACTCTTATGAGAAAAAAATCAATCATGAGCAGATGAGGAGATTGATGAATACTTTACCACAAAGAAAACCAAATGCAAAGTGGAGCTGAAGGCTAATAATGAAAAACGAAAGTGACAAAGAAGAAAAGAAAAAACTCTCCATAGACCAGTGCCTTCTAAGATTGAGATACAACTCGGAAAGTGATGGGGAAGAAAAGTTAGAAAATAGACTCCATGTGTTAGCCAATGAAAAAGAAAGAGGGAAGAGGAATACGGCCTATGAGGGGGTAGAAAGTTGTGTAATACAATGAAGAGCAATTGAATTAGAGATACCTGTCTAGTAACGTGTAGCACCACCTTCCGCCCTGATGACGGCGGCGATTCGTCACAGCATGGACTCGACAAGACACCGGAAGCGTTGGGAAGCCATATGGATCCACGACCCCTGAACAAGCTCCCACAGTTCGCGAAGATTTGATGGAGGGGGTCAGAGCCTCGAACATCTCTCTCGATGGGATTGAGGTCAGGTGACCTAGCTGGCCAAGGAAGCGAGGTCACGTTGGGGGAGTGTTCATCGAACCATTCGGATACAATTCGGGAGAGATGGCACGGTGCATTGCCTTGTCGCAGGATGAGGTCCCCAGTGGGATGTTGAAGACGCAAAAACGGGAGCAAATGGACGTCCAGGATATCCTGGTAACGTTCACCTGTGAGGGACGATGTCACACGTACCAGGGTCCCATTTCAGACCACGTAAACAGTCCCCAGACGAGAATGCCACCCCCACCAGCTTGAAGAGTACCTTGCTGGCAAGAAGGATCCATCGCTTCATGTGGTTTGCACCGTACTCGTATCCTGCCATCCGCATGTACCAACGTGAATCTCGACTCATCAGTCCGAGCAACATTTTTCCGCATGTCTAGGGTCCAGTGGCGATGTTCTCGCGCCCATGCTAATATTTGCACTGTGTGATGTGCGGTTAGCAGCGGTACCCTCGTGGGACGATGTCTTCTGTACCCCATAGCGAGGAGATGGTTCTGGATGGTGTGGCTGCTTACACGTTTTTATGCAATAGCGTTAAATTGCCGAGTGATTTCTTGTACTGTTACCCTTCTATCCGCTGTTGCAATGGGAGCTAGCCGACTATGACCCCGCTCATCCACACGCTGTTGTCCACGGCAGTTGGCCCTTACAGGGATGGTTTTACCGGATTCGATGTACTCACGGTGCAACCGTGACAGAGTGGTTCGTGAAAATCCCAATGCCTGTACGACTTCCGAGATTGAGTGACCCATTCGTCGTGGCCCAACAATTTGCTCACGATCAAATGTGCTTAGATCTTTCGTCTTACCCATACTGCGTCCGGCTCTTACTGATTCCCGTCGCAACACTCCTTATATTGTCGGATCACTGCATACGTCATGCCGTTTCCGTTTACAGGGCCACCCACAGCGCCACATTTGCATAACGCCAGTTGTCTCTAATTCAATTGCTCTTCAGTGTACTTCTGTTAGAAGTGCCCAGCTGAAAGTGTGGGTGGAGAGAGAAAAAAACTTCAGGGAAGTTCAAAGGAGAAACTTAAATGAAAAGAGCAATTTAGAATTACTGTTATGAATCCTGTTCAACTATTTACTATTAAAGCAATATCAGTCACTTTAAGAAGGAAGAGATTCTTTAAATTTTTGAAAGGGAGAAGAACTAAAACGTTTCTTCAGTATTTACGCCCAAAAATTACCCAAAGTTAAACTTTTCGTTTCTAATTTTTTGTTTATTTTTATTATAGGGTTTTTTAAGTTTTTTGAAATAGTTTTGGTTTCAGTTTTTAATTTTTTTTAGCTGTATAACGATATAAAATCAAAGTCTGCTTACCATACCACTTCACTACAGCCATAGAATATGCTCTTAGATATCTTGAATTTTTGGGAGAAGTGTTGTTTAACTACCACCACGAACAGCTCGGAGGGCAATAACAAGTCGTACGTCCCTAATTTAATGGCAACTGGTTCCAGGTAGAGAAGATAGCCAGAGCAATCGAACAAACACACAGCTCATTCCACATCTCGGTTAATCTAAACGAATCGTCCGAAGCCAGCGCATCAGACCACTCTGCCAACGCGAGGCATTCTTGCCTGGGATGATACTGTTATCAAAATAAGCATCTAATTGTTTTACCAGCTAAAATATGCCGACGCAGTTCTTGCTCTTTAAGAATAAAATTAGCCGTAACGGGTGTATTACAAAATGATATGAAATGCAGAAATACAAGCATTAAAAATAAATAAAAAAACTAAATATATGAAGAGGTACAATACACTGATTGTGCATAATGAATCAAAGCAAACCGAAAAAAAAAAAGAAGAAGAAGAAGATTTCTGCTTTTGAAAAATTAAGCAACGCATAAATGTGCAGCATTCTCATTGCTCTCAAAAGGGGGTTTTTTGAATTAATGTGTACATCTGTACATCCAATCTGAACATATATGAAGGAAAGACATGGACACCAAATGCATAGGGTTCAAAATATATATAAATTACACGACGAAAGATGGAAAACATGTTGTTAGGATTCGGGTTTAGTTACTCCCACACATCTAATATTATGGGAGGTTGCACTGATTTCGGGGTTTAACTACTCCAACGAGTATTTAAGACTTTTGGGAATCGGGCGTCTCTAACTTAAGGACACATGCTTCGAAGTTTAACTACTCCCACGAGCGTCCAAGACTATTGGTGGTGCACATCTCAAACTTAAGGATACTGGTTTCGGAGTTTATTTACTCACATGAGCATCCAAGGCTATTGGGAGTCACGCGTCTCTAAATTAAGGACACCTGTTTCGATGTCTGACTACTACCACAAACATCTAAGACTATTGCGGGTTTATTTTCTCTAACTTAAGAACACTTGCTTCGAGGTTTAACTACTCCCGCGAGCGTTCAAGACTATTGAGAGTTCCACGTGTCTAACTAAAGGACCTTGGTTTCGGGGTTTAACTACTCCCATGAGAAACCAAGGCTATCGAGTGTCGCACGTCTGAAACTTATGGATACTGGTTTCGGGGTTTATCTACCCCCATGAGCAACCAAGGCTATCGAGTGTCGCACGTCTCAAACTTAAGGATACTGGTTTAGGGGTTTATCTACCCCCATGAGCAACCAAGGCTATCGAGTGTCGCACGTCTCAAACTTAAGGATACTGGTTTCGGGGTTTATCTACCCCCATGAGCATTCAAGACAACTGGGAGTCGCACGTCTTTAACTTAAAAACATTTCTTTCGTAGAAAAGACAGAACCAGTGGTCTAAATGACAAGCCTTATCAAAACCCAACTCGAATTAACACTTTCTGGCAACCAAACAGCCAGGAGTAACTTTGTAGTGTAGAAAAGAAATACCTGAATAAAAGACAAAATTAATGATGTGGGAAGCGGTAGACTATCTAACACGAAAGAAGGTATAAAAAGCGCTAATAAAATATGTATGACGCTATGGAACCCTAAGCTTCGGCATTGAAAAAAAACCACTCAGGCGCATTTATAATTAAATATACACATATTGGGTACTCCCACTGTGTATAGTTTTTATTGATTATGTAAAGGCTTTTGATTATGAGAAGCCATCAGCAGTTATAATACCTTGGAAATCCTTCGATATAGAAGATGCATAGATTAATATTATTAATAACATCGATGAAAATGAAAATGCAGAGTTTCGACTATTCGTGGAAACAGCACTTCTAAAGATTACAATAGGAGTAAAACAAGGTGATATTATATCTCCCAAGCTCTTCAATGCCACATTGCAGAATGTCTTTCAGTCATTGAACTGAGAGGACAAAGTGATAAAGGTTAATGGATATTGTTAAATCCACCTACTATTTGCTGACGACATAGTCATTTTTACGAGTACACCCACAGGGCTTTAGGATACAATCTAGGGACTTGCCGACAAGAGTAAACATAGTGGGATTAAAGATGAACTTACAGAAAACAAATTGATGGAAAATGTGTTTACAAGAAATGAAGATTTTGAGGTAGATGCAACAAATCTTGCAGCAGCCGATGTCTACATCTACCTTGGACAAACAAAATTGATGGAAAATGCTTTTACAAGAAATGAGGTAGATGGGACAAATCCAGTAGCAGCCGATGTTTGGACAAACAAAATTGATAGAAAATGCTTTTGCAAGAAATGAAGATTTTGAGGTAGATGGGACAAATCTAGCAGCATCCGATGTTTACATCTACCTTGGACAAATAAAATTGTTGGAAAATACGTGTACAAGAGATGAAGATTTTGAGGTAGATGAGACAAATCCAGTAGCAGCCGATGTTTGGACAAACAAAATTGATGGAAAATGCTTTTACAAGAAATGAGGATTTTGAGGTAGATGGGACAAATCTAGGAGCAGCCGATATTTATTAACACATATGCCTTGGACAATAGATATCCAGCTTGGGCCACATCGACGAAGAACTAGATAGATATATAAAACTATAAAACTTGGCTGAGGTACGTGTGAAAGAAATAGTAAAATTTTCAAAAAACAACTTTCAATTGTATCTTCAAAAAAAGTATTTAATCAATACATTCTTTTAATTCTTATTTATGTATCAGAGATATGGATCTTAACTAAAAACGACATTCAGAGGCTACATAGACCTCAAAGAAGCATAGAAATATGCATACTTAACCAAGAGATATAGGAAAAGGAACACATGAATCAAAAAGCGGTGTGCTTCCCATCGCTTCTTGTTATGATGTCCTTCACATATACACAAAAACAACCTTTGTGTTGCTCTTTTTTAACTTAAGTGTCAGGCTTATACACAAACTGTTGAATATACATAGCTTGTCCCAAAACAAATGAGAATGTTTTTCATAAAAAATGCGCAACACTGCGTTCGACGTTGACACGCGTCTCGAAAAAACGGTAGACGTTGTAATAACCATAGCAACCGGCCACACCTGTTCATCACGCATGCGTCGTCGGTAGTGAGTAAGCTTTGTTTCGTGAACCCCTAACAAGTGTTTTCGCGCTGTGATTTTTCGAAAAAATGGATATGAAAGAGGAACAAATATGCACCATTAGATTTTGTTGTCGACTTAAGAAGTCTGTCGGAGATATTTTCCGTCTAATGCAAGGGGCTTATAAAGTTGAATGGCTAGGAAATTCAACAATTTACAGATAGCATAAAGAATTTATGGATGCTCTTGTGTCGGCTGCTTTAATCGCGCATGGAGGAAAACCTTCAACGAGTGCTACAGAGGTAAACATCAATACAATAGGTGTTATTATACGGGAAGACAGACACACCTATCAAATAGAGATATCGAAGATATGGTTCACATTTCAAAATCTTCAATTCACACAATTTTAACCAAGCATTTGGGCATTAAACGAGTTTGTACGACTTGGGTTCCCCATTTTTTATTTGGAGAAAATGAATATTAAGTTAATGCCCCAAACTTCATATAATCCAGACCTGTCACCATGTGACTTTTTGTTGTTCCCCATTTTAAAAAAAAGACATTACGAGGACGACAGTTTGAGACTGATCAACAACTTATTACAAGGGGTGCTTCAATGGCATTTCAGAAGAATTCCAGAAGTCATTCAAAAAACGGGAGAAACGGTGGAACAGCAGTATTCAATGCAAAAGAACAGTACTTCGAAAAAGATGACCACTTCCTTGATAATTAAAGTACGCATTTTTTTTTTTATAGAAACATTCTCAGTTCTTTTGGAAAACCCTTTTGTAAAAGCAAGGAACCACAAAATGAAAAAAATTAATTTGCTATTTCATGAATTCGATAAAGATCGAGATGTTAAATAATAATGATCTGAAATCTGTAAATCGCAATATCTGTACGATGAAGGCCGATAAACTATTTGGAAGAGGCTGGTAGGAAACTAAAAAAATGTATGCATATATATGTAAATGTTTTTAAGGAATTCGAGCTTCAAAACTTAAAAATAATAATCATAAATATGAAAATTCTACCGAAAGTTTTTTTTTAATTTTCTAAGTTCCTGGGCCCCGTGATGGCGCAGGGCCCAGAAGCGACGGCCCTTGTTTCCCCAATTGTCCAGGATTCCCTTCTGGTGCCACAAAGAATTCGCTCAACATCTTGCTGCCTTATATGGACACTGGAAAGAGATATCATATTTAGAATACCGTAACGTCAACAACAATAGTATCGCAGCCCTGAAAAATTACGAAAAAACACTATGAACTGATCTTTGTACGTTCAGAAATGCTTATGTTGAGTGTAAATGTATTAACAAAGACTCGTTTACTTTCGGTGCACGTTTCTTCCTACTGCGTTTGTAAAAAAATTACTTCTGACTTAACTACATGATTGAAAATTCTTACCTAAACTGTTCATCGTTCGGTTTTTCATTTCTCAATATTTTCTAAGCGGTTACCGGCCTTGGTTGGCCATAGTTTATTCACTTCCTCTTGTTCTGGCAGGTGTTTTCTGTTACGTGAGGCTTTGTTTTTTTCCACCGGTTGTCTGAACGGATGTGTCGCAAGATTCGGTGAAGGGAAGTTTTGAAAGCAGCATGGGGAATAACGTCAAACGAAACTGTATGATATGTTCACTGTCTAACTTGTATTCATGGCTTGTCATATTTCCCTCACTAATCCAGCCTATTACAAATCTATCCGTAAAATTTCCTTAACATCTGTTTGGCGGCTTTTTCAGATTAAAGGCTCGGCTACAAAGGACAAAGTGCACTTTCCACTGGCCTTGACCAGTAAAGTATGTATAAACACAGAAAAACGCATTTATTTCTTGTAATATCACTGAGTAATTGTAAAAGAAAAAGATAATTTGTAAAAAAGAAAACGGTAAAAGAAAATCAGAAACAAAAATGAGCTATTTGCTGGCTAAAAGTTTAAGTTTTGGGAATGCAGAGAATGTTTTGTTATACTTTCCAGGCATCGGTAGAATAAAACATTCGTAAGATAAGTACACGGCAACAAAACAAACAGTACGCAACGTTGCATAGTTTTTTTGTATGGGTTTTTTTTTTTTCGTTTTTTGTGCAAGAACATTTTGCATTGTTAACTATCTCTCTATTCTAAAAAAAAAGTAACTGCCGCTGTTTTAGAAATTTCGCGACACTCTTACTTTCCTAACTCGCAGCGCAAAACGTATTGAACACAAAAATATGAAATTTACATCGTTTGTAGAGAATTGTTTGGAGAACACGCTGAAATAAACCGTTTCTCGATTCTGGCGATACTTCTAGAGCTATTGTATTTCAAAGTTAAGGTAAGCAAAAAGTGCTATCAGGTAGCGTTCCGGACACACTAACAGCAACAGAACCACGAAACTTTGTAGGCATGTAGTGCCATGACCGAATTTTTGTACCTCGTCGCCCTTTTTTTTAATTCCGATTTATTTTACGAGAAATTAAATTTCTAAATTTCACAAAATTCTCTATTTCGCGATGGGATCCATTTAAAAAAACGGATATATGCAAACTATAAATCATAACGCATTGCAATTTTTGCAGCATAAACTTACAACTATCATCCCAGTTTTACAATAAAATGTTTAAGAAAAAGTCATTTTCTGATTTTTAAGCATTTTTTAAAGACGCAAAGCAAGAAACGAACTGCTTGTCTGACTTCACGATAACACCAGAGGAACGTTCTGGTCCCGTGACCTGCTGCCATGGTAACGCAGACAATTTGTTATGCATATGTTTTGTTGGTAAAGCTATCTCACTTGTTTAAGGTGGACGTCAAGCAATTTTGCTTCCTATACTTCCAATGGAAAAACTTCTGTACACAGTTTCTTCACAATTACTGCGTTCCCAAGGATGGCAATTTCAACATCGAATAAAATAGCTTCATTTTATAACTTGGAATACTTATTATTTTCTAAACCATAACCATAATTATGCAATCCAACATTTGTTTGTCTACTGACGTCATCAAAGTACAAGTCGCGCCTTCTTTTTTCTGGACAATTAATGCGTTCCCAAGAATGAAAATTTGAGCATCGATTAAAATAGCTCCATTTTATAAATTGGAATACTTAATATTTTCTAAAACATAACCATAATTATGCAATCCAACATTTGTTTGTCTACTGACGTCATCAAAGTACAGGCCGCGCCATCTTTTTTCTGGTTCCAACACCACCAAAGGAAAAGTTATTGATTTGTTTATATAATTATGGTTATGTTTTAGAAATAATTAAGTATTGCAAGTTATAATATGAAGTTATTTTAATCGATGTTAAAATTTTTATCCGTGGGAACACAATAATTGTGAAGGAAATGTGTACAAAAGTTTTTCCATTGGAAGTCATCATCATCATCATCATTGTCAACCATTATCAATCCACTGCTGGACGAAGGTCTCCCCAAGTTTCCTCCACAACGGTCTGTCTTGTGCCAGTCTCCTCCATGTCACTCCCGCATATTTACGAATTTCATCCACCCATCTCCCATGTGGTCTTTTTCTGGGTCTTTTCCTGTCCCTTGGAATCCAATCTAAAATTTCGGCTGTCCATCTATGGTCTGTCCTTCTGGCAGTATGTCCAGCCCATTGCCATTTCAGGGATTTAACTCTGATCATGATGTCTTCCACTCTCGTCATTTTTCGGATCCACGAGTTCCTCTTCTTATCTCTCCTGGTTATACCAAGCATGCACCTCTCCATGCTTCTTTGAGTTGTCTGCAGCCTTTGTGTGTCTCTTTTAGTTAAGGTCCACGTCTCTGCACCATACGTAAGCACTGGAAGGATGCATTGATCAAACACTTTTCTTTTAAGACATAATGGCATATTGCTCTTGAAAATTATGCTGTTTCTTCCAAAAGCTCTCCAGGCAAGTTTTGTACGCCGATTAATTTCTTCATCAATGTGACCCTCACTTGATATCTGCTGTCCAAGATAAACATACGTATCTGTTATCTCCAGTTTTTCTCCATCAATCGATAAATCTTCATTTCTTGTAAAAGCATTGAACATCACTTTTGTCTTCTGAAAGTTCATTTTTAATCCCACTTTTTTACTCTTGTCAGCAAGTTCCTGGATCATACTCTGCAGCTCTGATGGGGTAGTTGCAAAAATGACTACGTCATCAGCAAAACGAAGGTGGGTTAGATAATCTCCATTAATCTTTATCCCTTTGTTTTCCCAGTTCAGTGATTGAAAGACATTTTCCAATGTGGCATTAAAGAGCTTCGGAGATATGGTGTCACCTTGTCTCACTCCCTTTCCAATGTTTATGTGTGTTGTATTTTCAAACAGCCGAATCTTTGCACTTGCATTTTCATAGATGTTATTAATAATATTAATGTATGCATCTTCAATACCGCAGGATTTCAGAGCCGTGGTAACTGCTGATGGTTTCACCGAATCAAAGGCTTTTTCATAATCGATAAAAGCCATGCACAATGGAAGTTCATATTCCCTCGCTCTTTCAATTAGTTCTCTCAGTACGTGGATATGATCTATTGTGCTGTAGCCACTCCTGAATCCAGCTTGTTCTCTCGGTTGAGCCATGTCCAGTGTTACCTTCAATCGGTGTGAAAGAACTTTAGTGAAGATTTTATAAACCACTGATAGGAGGCTGATAGGTCTGTAGTTCCTGAGATCCTCAATGTTACCTTTTTTATGTAGCAGGATCATTGTAGCATTGTTCCAATCCTCAGGAATCTTCCCTTCATTAAGGCATCGAGTGAAAATTTGGGCGAGTACTGTTTCAATTTCTCCACTTGCTTCTTGTATGATGTCTATAGTAATTCCATCTTCTCCTGGAGCTTTCCCCCGCTTCATGTTCTTGATTGCATGAGCAACTTCTGCTGGGAGGACTGGAAGAACTCTGGTACCTTTCATGATGTCTGGAGTACATGTATCATCCCTTTCATATAATTTGGAGTAGAAATCTTTCACTCTTGTCAAAATTTCGCCTCTATTTCTTGTTATAGAACCATCTTCTTTTCTCAGAGCCATAATCTGTTTTCTTCCCTTACTGAGATGTCCCTTTGCTATCTTAAGGCTTTGGTTGTTTTTCAATTGCTTTCCTCACTAGCTCACAGTTGAATTTCCTTACGTCTTCAGTGATACTTTTTCGTGTTGTCTTGCATAGCTCTATATATTCCACTTTGGAAGTCACATCTTCTTTAGTTGTCCTCATCTCTCTTCTTTTTTGCATCAACATTTTGGTTTTTCCTGATAATTTGTTCACATGCAACTTGTTCTTAGACCCAGCTAATTTTGTTGCTGTTTCCATTAGAGCTTTGGTTACTTTTCTGTTAACTTCCGAAATATCCACTTCTTCCGATGTTAGGCCTTCTAAAGCAGAGAATCTGTTCTTCAGTTCCAACTTGAAAGTATTATGGTGTTTTTTAAGGTTGGTTATGTCAATACATTTTGTTTGTCTTATGAGCTTGCCACGTTCCAGTTTAGTGTTGAGGTGCATCTTACATCTCACCAATCTATGGTCACTACCTGTGTTGAACTTGTTCAGCACACTGCAGTCTTCGATGACGAATTTTTTGTTACACATAATAAAATCAATTTCACTTGTCGTCCCAATTGGATGTCTCCATGTCCATTTCCTGTGTGGCTTTTTCTTGAAAAAGGAGTTCAAGATGAAAAATCCTTCTGCCTCTGCAAACTCAACGAGAGTATTTCCACGCTGGTTTCTGTTGCCGTGACCGAATTTACCTACTGAAGTTTCATTCTGTTGCCGTTGCCCTATTTTTGCATTGAAATCTCCCATAATTATCTTCAAGTGCTGCTTACCTTTATTATTTAGATGACGAATTTCCTCATAAAATTCTTCAATTTCTTCTTCAGGATGACTTGTGGTGGGTGCATAAGTTTGAATAATCTGAGCCTGGTATCTTCTCGATAGTTGGATAACGAGTCGTGCAGCTCTGTCAGAGGAACTTTCAACTTCTACAACTTTATCCTTCAGTTTCTTGTTTATTATAAATCCAACACCACTAGTTCTGCCAGTATCTGTCCCACGATAATAGAAGAGATGTCCACTTTTCAGTTCAATGAGATCTTCTCCTTTTCTCCTTACCTCACTTAGCCCGACGATGTCCCACTTGATCCTTTGTAGTTCCTCTTCCAATTCAAGAAGCCTTGAATCAGAAGATAGGGAGCGTCCGTTATAGGTAGCCAAGGTCAGCATCAAATGGCAGCCTAGTCCGGTCCTCCGGGGATTCTTAGCACCCTCTGCCTTCATGTCGCACTGGCCGCTGCCTTGGCCAGGTACATTCCAACTGCCGGAGACTGAGGGCCAAGATTTAAGTTGTAGAGTCATTTTGGAGGTGTTTGGCCATAACTCACCACGCTGGCCAAGCGGGTTGGTGAGTGTGGGATAGCATTTCCTCTGATCCCGATGGTATAGTTATACCGCTATTGGCGGTCGTCAGAGCCCCTTTAGTGGGAACAGGATGCACCACAGAAGGCGGGGTTGACATTTGTCAAGGAGAGGCTGTGATGTTACGCATCACCTGACCTTACATCCCCCATTGGAAGTATAGGAAGCAAAATTACTTGACGTCCACCTTAACGGTTTAGCATAACGGTTTAGCATAACGGTTTACGGTTTACGGAAATGCTTTTTGGACCACTTTGGTTTTCCTTAATGGTAAATTTAGTAAGTGCTATAAGTTTAAACGACAAAAGTCCGACCTTCCAAAAATTAACGACAGTTAAAAAAACTCAGAAATTTCGGAATAACAAGTCTTATTTGCTTAGACATGCAATAAAAATTTAAATTTATATGAATTTTCCAGGTTTTATTTCATGTGATATACTTGGAGATCGGGCTGCAGGGCCCGAGCGCTACTCTGGAAACGAGCGTTGCGAGCCTAGAGGCGCAGCTTCTAGTGAATTAAAAAATAGCAAAACGTGCATTATAAGAAAAACTTAATAAAGCAGCAAATTAAAATTCTTTCTCATATGATATTTCAGCATGGTATTTATACAATGTGTACCTCCTCAACGTTATAAGACGCACACACACAAGCACGCAATATCATTTATATTACCATTGCCAACCATTATCAATCCACTGCTGGTTGAAGATCGGCCGAAGTTTCTTCCAAAATTGTCTGTCTTGAGCCACTCTCCTTCACGTTATTCCGATATGTTTTCGAATTTCATCCATGCATCTCGCATGTGGTCTTCTTCTGGATCTTTCTCTGCCCTTGGTAACCAGTCTAAGATGTCGGTTGTCCATCGGTGGTCCGTTCTTCAGGCAACATGTGCAGCCCATTGCCATTTCAGGGATTTTACTCTGATCATGATGTCTTCTACTCTAGTTATTTTCTTTATCCACGAGTTCCTCATCTTATCTTTCCTGGCCATACCAAGCATACATCTCTCCATGCCTCTTTCAGTTGTCTGCAGCATTTGTAGATCTTTTTTTAGGTAAGGTCCATGATTCTGCTCCATATGTAAGAACTGGGAGCATGCATTGATTGAACACTTTTCTTTCCAGACATAATGGCATATATCTCTTGAAAATTGTACTTTTTCTTCCAAAAGTCCTACAGCCATGTTTTATATGTTGATTACAGTAATTTTCTCATCAATGTGACCTTTGCTTGATATCTGTTGTCTAAGGTAAATGTATGTATCGGTTACCTTGAGCTTTTCCTCATCAATCTCAAAATATTCATTTCTTGTAAAAGCATATATACATACTGTATATATGGAAAACAAAATACCTACATTTACCTTAGGCAACAGATATCAAGACAAGGACACATTGATGAAGAAATTAGTAGGAACATAAAACTTGGTTGGAGAGCTTTTGGAAGAAGGTGTTCAATTTTCAAGAGCAATGTACCATTATGTCTTAAAAAAAGTGTTTAATCAATGCGTCCTTCTAGTGCTTGTGTACGGAGCAGAGACTTGAACTTATACTCAAAAAGACATACAGAGGTTGTCCGAAATAATGGAAACACCTCGCTGAAAACAGTGACTTTGGTATGTGCTGCTTTTTGAGCAAAACGCGCATGTAGTTACATTTATTTTTGTAAACAAGTGTTGCTTATATTCTCAAGGGTCTGTGTGAGTGCATTGTAAATCGGTGTTTGCATAATTTCATTCCAGGTGAAGGCACAATGAGTGACCTGTCGGAGTTTCAAAGAGGGCAGATTGCAGGATTGCCCGTCTGGCTGGTGCTTCGGTAACCACAGTGGCACAGGTATTGGGGGTATCGAGAAGTACCGTGTCGAAGGTCATGTCAGCAAACAATGATCACGGTACAACATCATCTGCGAGACAAAACTGTGGAAGGAAAACCAAACTCACTGCGAGAAACAGGAGAACGTTAAAGAGGTTGTGAGCGCAAGGAGGAACACCACGGCAACGAAACTGACTGCTGAGCTTAATGTACATCTCCAAAACCCAGTGTCGATCCATACCGTGAGAAGGGAATTGCATACGCACAATATTTACAGCAGAGCTGCGATTGCAAAACCCCTGGTGTCACAGGTGAATATGTAACGGAGACTACAGTGGTGCCAGGAAGATAAAACGTGGACGGCAGAGCAATGGAAACATGTTTTGTTTACCGATGAATCAAGTTTCTCACTATTCCCCACCACAGGACGAGTTTACGTGTGAAGAATCTTCGCAGAAGCCTACAACCCAGACTGTCTCCTTCCTACAGTGAAGCATGGAGGTGCTTCCGTAATGGTTTGGGCCGTGATCTCGTGGTTTGTAGCAAGTCCCAGTTCACCTTACACCGACGGATCACTAGTGGTGACTATGTCAATCTTTTGGACGACAATGTGCATTCAATGGCGCAGACATTGTTTCCGTCAGGGGATTGCACCTTTCAAGATGATAATGCCCCGATTCACAGAAGTCGAACTATTTAATCATGGTTTGAGGAACACGAGAATGAAGGTGTACACCTCCCCTGGCCTGCACAATCACCGGACTTGGACATCTTTGAGCCCCTTGGTCTGTGTTGGAAAACAGAGTGCGATCCCGTTATCCTCCTCTGGCGTCTCTCAAGGAATTGGTGCAGTTTCTGCAGGAAGAATGGTACAATATACCACTTACCACCATCCAAGACTTGTACGCGTCCATTACAAGGAGGATTCAATCGGTTTTAAATACCAAGGGTGCTCCCATACCATATTAAGTGCGTAAAACTTATTGTTTCAAGGTGTTTCCATTGATTTGGACAACCCCTGTACAAAGGCTGCAGACAACCGAAAAAGGCATTGAGAGTTGCGTGCGCAAAATAAAGCGATTTCGCAAATCATATTTCAGCACTGGGATTTAAACAATAAATACAATGTAATTCCTCAACGTTGTAGAACGTTTTCATAAAATAATGATGGGGTTTCACAGACGTGTAACTCCGTTAGTTTCCGGTGAAGAAATGTAATGCATGCATAGATTCGTCACTCAGCTGTCCAAAGTTCTCTTTATTCCCGCTTCACGGCACGGAATCTGAAAATTCCCGCTTGGTGGTGCTGACTCCGAAAATGTTGAGCCATAAAGAAAAGGCTTTTTTTCGTGCTCCGATTTGAAGAGCTGAAATATGTCGTGACAGTGGTACGTGAGTTCCGTTTTCGTTTTCAGAACGACGCACCACGTGGGAATAAGATTCGCAGGTGGTACAGGCAGTTTGTGAAAACCGTGTGCCTGTGTAAAGGCAAGATTTCGGACCGTCCATGCGTGTCAGATGCCGACGTTGAGAGAATCAAGGAGAGATATCTGCGGAGTCCGAAGAAGACACTGGTCAGAGAAAGCAGAGAATTGCAAATGCCGAAAACGACTTTGTTGAAAGTGTCGCGTAAGCGGTTAACAATGAAACCGTACAAGTTGCGGTTGCTGCACCCGCTGAAAAGCAGCAGAAAAAGAACTGAAAACTGTGTTCGCCCGGGACATGCATAAGAATTCTGATGGAAGAAGATGGTTTCCTGGAAAGTCTCATTTTCAGCGATGAAGCCACTTTCAATTGGGCGACAGAGCCTTCACGTGAAGCGATTGAGTACGAGAGTGACTCCCCGAAGGTCAACGAGAGTCACTCCCCGAAGGTTAACGAGAGTGACTTCCCGAAGGTCAACGAGAGTGACTTCCCGAAGGTAAATGAGAGTGGCTTCCCGAAGGTCAACGACAGTGACTCCCCGAAGGTCAACGAGAGTGACTCCCCGAACGTCAACGTCTCGCACGGGAAAGTGTACGGGCCTTTTTCTTTGCCGAAGCAACAGTGACTGGTTCCACCTACGAGGACAAATTGGAAATCTGGTTGCTTCTACAACTGGACAATGAGTACAACGACTACACTTTCCAACCGGGTACGGAGAAGTGGCCACCGGAGAACTGGCCACACCGAAAACTGTACACATTGGAATTTCAGTGCCATAAAATTGTTCTGCATAAACGAATTTCGTGTGGTTATATTCCCTACTACTTGAGCAACTATTGTTCATAAAATATATTTTTAACATTTCATTTTTAGTAAGAAATTTTGACATTTGGAGAAGTGGCCACCGGAGATTTAGACAAAGAGGAGAAGTGGACACCGGAGAACTGACCACCGGAGAACTGCCCACAAAAAATTTAATGGACCGTATAAAAATTGTGTTCTGAACTGCTCCGCGGCTACGTCTCCCGAGATTGGTTATCAGACGCACATAAAATTTCAGTAATTTCGTATTTTCTTATTTACGATATTTTTCAAGGTTTATAAATTACAGCTAAACAAATTCTCTGCCCGGTATGTGCAAACCCAGGAAAAATATCGGAGTGGTGCGAGGGGGAGAGTTTGCTAAAAACCTAAAATATGAAATATAACGAATTTCTGGTCCGATCGGGAGATTTTCAGCGTGTTTACAGGTTATAACTCAAAAAATTATCTGAGGGCATGTGCCTACCCAGGAAACCTACCGGAGGAAGGGGGGATACCAAAAGTGTGAAATGTAAAGAATTAAAGAATTTCTGGTCAGATCGGGAGAATTTAAGCGCTTACAAATTACATCTCAACAAACTATCTGCGGACATATGCTAACGTAGAACACCTGTCTCGTGCGCGCGGGTGGTGGGAATTACAAAAGTGCGAAATATTTAGAATTTCTGGTCCAACTGGGATATTTTCAGCATTTACAATCAGAAATACTTTATGTGTTTTATAATTAGGTATTAACCCCCCCCTCTCCAACAAGTTTCTTGCGTCAGCACATGTCCTCAGGGAGTCTGCCGAGATGTAGGTTGTAAATACTGAAAATCTCACGATGGGACCAGAAATTCTTTATATTTTATACTTTTGGTATTATCCCCCCCCCCACCTCGACAGGTTTCCTGAGTCAGCACATGCCCTCAGGTAATTTGCAGACTTGTAGTTTGTAAACCCATAAATTTTTTGTTGACTTGCATATCATAAACAATTTTTACAAGTAATTACATTAATTATCGCAATTCAGAAAAGTCGAAATTACAGAAACTTTATATGACTCAAATAATCAACCTCTGGGGATCGTGGCCACGAAGCGGTCAAAAACGCAAGTTTTATACAGCCCCTTAAAAATTTTGTGGCCAGTTCTCAGGATGGCCAGTTCTTTGGGTGGCTAGTTCACCGGGTGGCTAATTCTCCGGGAGGCCAGTTCTCCGGTAGCCACTTCACCGGCGGCCACTTCTCCGGTGGTCACTTCTCCTGTGGCCAGTTCTCCTACACCCCTTTCCAACAGAATGGCGCTCCCCCGCCAGTCCCCCATTTCTATCATGATGTGAGACGCCTCCTCAATTGTGTTCTTCCATAGCGCTTGATTGAACACAGTGGCGTAGTGTAAAAACTTGGGAACCCGCCGCAAAAAATATTTTCGCGGCCGTTTTGCGAAAACCTATTAATCTTCAATTACTGAAAGTTTTAACTTCCATATCATTAACTAGGCTTTACGGGTATTTTAATATATCAAATTCTTTAGAACCTACGAGAATTTTTCATAAAATCAAAATTATTCCACTTTATTGCGTGAAATACAAATGTGTACGTTGTAATTGAAAAGATTGCCCTGGTTTTATACCAACAAATTACGGCAAAATACTTAGGTCAAACTTAATCACATCATGCAAAATTTATTATTTTAAAGAACTAAGGCCATCTTCTTTGAAATGATACACGATTACACACACAAAATATACAACTGTCGTGTGATAGTGTCTAATGATTTTTCTGAGTAACGATTAAGAACTGTAGCACAAACTTCAGGCTGCTTAAATTATATACTCTGGAATATAAAAAACACACTTAACATAATACCACAACGTTTTGCACATAGTAAAAAAAATATTTTGACTGTTTTTTTAACGATCTGTTGTTAACATACTGTACATGCATAGAGACTCGTACTAGGGCTGTGAAAGGGGACCTCAAGTTCTTTTGAACAGCTGCTTTCCAGTCATTCAATTTTTTGCGAACTAAAGCAACGAAAATAATTAAGCAAAAAAAAAAAAGCAAACATTCCTTTTCTTTTTAATACCTTATTCAAAGCTACCTCTTCCTGTAGGGATGCGTGAATGACACAGTTTACGAACCCTAAATGGCCGCACCGGTGCCGCAGTGGTCTAAGCGATGGCTTCTGATCATTCTTCCGGAAGGAGTCCGGGTTCGAATCCCGTGAGGCATGGATGTTGTGTTTGTCTTTACGGCACTGGCTCTCTCCTTTCCCTGGAACCAGTGGCCCTAAATTAGGGACGGGCGACTGCTTTTTTTTTTTTTTTTTGATTGGAGGTTTAACGACCACCGTGAGCAACTCAATGGGCTATAAGCAGTCGCCCGTCCCTAATTTGGGGTCACTGGTTCCAGGGAAGGGAGAGAACCAGTGCCGTAAGACACACACAACATCCATGCCTCACCGGGATTCGAACCCGGACCCCGTTCGGACGAATGATCAGAGGCCATCGCTTAGACCACTGCGCCACCGGGGCGGCCGACTGCTTATAGCCCATTTAGTTGCTCACGGTGGTCGTTAAACTTCCAATGAAAAAAAAAAAAAAAACCTAATGTGCCCCCATTCCTCTGGGATATCCAGGAAAGGATCACCCGCACTGTGCAGACCATCATACCAGACATGCTCGATCAAGTCTGGCAGGATTTAGATTACCCGGATGCAAGCCGGGTGAAGAAAGGTGCGCACATAAAGGGGCTTTGAGTGACACACATCAAAATTGGACAGTTGCTCTTCCGATTGAGAGGTGCCATGACTTTATAAGGTATTAAATATAGGAAACCCAACCATTCTTTTATCAACACCCTGTATAATTTATTGTATATGTATATTTTTTTAACAATTAATGTTTACTCTATATTTCTTGATAAAATATATGAAATCATTTCACATTTAAGAAGAGATTTCATGCATTTTTAATTTCTTCCTTCCTTTTCTTCCTTCTTTTTCTTTTTTTTTTTTTTTTTTTTTTTGACGATAAAATATGGAGCTTGATAATACTACTCAAAGCAGGAAAAAAATGTTCCATGTCTCACGCATATCAAAGAATGGCGTACTTATTTTTACTCTTCACCTTTCAGCTTTGTCCCAATTTCTGAGAACACAGCTTTGCTTCTGAAAGTCATCCTGGAAAAACTGTTTTTATTTCTGTAAGGCGTACAGGTGTAACTAAACTTTCCGTCCTATTTCTTGTTTTCTTGATGCACAGTTATCCCAAGTTTAGTAGATGTCAAGGTTACACTGATCCTCACTTCCGGCTATTGTTTTGTGACGTCACTGTCCAAATCGCCATCGTAAGAATACCTAATCGCCACGTTTCTTTATATCTGCACCATAGCAGTATGTCGGAATTATTATTCGCTAACCAGCTGAAATAACCTTCATAAATTCTACCAGATTTTAAATGCATAGTATTTAGAAATTTAATTTAATTTTTTTAAATGGGGAACGTTGCCGAGATGCCTTACCTATTCCTCATAAAGAAATTCTTCATTATACACTGCCGGGCAATTGCTAAGGACGGATGACAATAGCAACGATAGCAACCATAAAATGGAAGGCAGGAAAATTTGGAAATTAGCATAAGTGCGGGATACAGTAAGACGTGTTGTGCGTATGCAAATTTTGGATTGCCGAACTTGTTCGTGACGTCATAGCGCTGATAAGAGATATAAAGGATTTGACGCGTATTGACCGTTGTTGTTCAAACGCAAATTTGAAAGGGAAAGAATCAATTGACGAACTTGCAATTTTCACTGTCTTCCCGACATCACCTAGATGATTTTACGCGTGGCCGTATTATTGGCAAGATTGAAGAAGGGCGAAAAATAACAGATGTTGCCAGGGAGTTCGACGTCAGCCACAGTGTTGTTTCAAGGCTTTGGAAATCATTTCAAACAAATGGAGAGTGTAGTAAACGTCACCGGGAAGGTAGTGTTCGCAGTACGACACCTGCAGAAGATCGGTACATAGTGCTATCAACAAAAAGACACCGGCGCAGCACAGCTAGTGAGGTAGCAAATCAGTTTATGGCTGCTACTGGAAAGCGGATCTCCCGAAAAACTGTCGCCAGACGTTTGCATGAAGGAGGACAATACGCCCGCCGTCCTGTTGTGTGCATCCCATTGTCCAGACGTCACCGTACCGCCCGTTTGCAATGGTGCCATCAACATCGCAATTGGACTGATAACGACTGGTCTGCTGTCCTCTTCTCAGATGAGAATAAATACAGTCTATCGTCTGATTGTCGACGACAACTGATCTGGCGTGATAGCGGTACTGCATATTGTCCAGCAAACATAGAGGAAAGGGACCGATATCCGACATGTAGTGTCATGGTATGGGCTGGCATCATGATCAATGGCCGTACGTCCCTCTATGTGCTTCCAACTGGGACTATGACTGGCCAACGATACATTAATGATGTTCTGCTATCTCATGTTCGCATGTTCCGTGGTGCTGTCGGTGATAGATTCATTTCCATGGACGACAACGCAACATGTCATCGAACAGTCGTTGTCCAGGAGTGCCTTGAGAGCGAGGATATTCAACGCCTCGTATGGCCAGCACGTTCTCCAGATCTGAATCCCATTGAACATGTGTGGGATGCTTTGGGAGAGTCTTGCTGGTCGCCAATGCCCTCCAATAAACAAGGACACCCTCATCCGTGCACTAACAGAGGAATGGGATAAATTACCCCAACAGCTGCTTGATAATGTTGTGCAAAGCATGACACGACGTGTGGAATCTTGCATCGCCCTCCATGGTGGCCATATCCCGTATTGACATCTTACGCCGGAACGCCTGCGGACGGTAATTGCATTTTTTTCACGTTTACGTATTCTGCACAAAATGGCCTGTTTGTCCCTTGAACACGTTCCAAAGCCTTCTGGATTTCAGAGCACAATAAATTGTCTTTCTTGTAATGTCCTGGCATTCTGACATTATTTTATTTCACTTGGCATCCAACCACACTTACGTTTTTATGCGCTATATAGCCGTTTATGATCCGTCCTTAGCAATTTTCCAGCAGTGTATGACAATAAGATGTCCTGCTGTGTGTTTTCTGTTCTAAAGAAGGCGAGTCGAAAGTTTTGCGATATTTGGACCACTTTATGTCTCCATAGGTATCTTTACGACGAAAGCTGACTAGCATTCAAAGTATAGGCCATCGTGTTGCATCGTCGTTAGCCATTTGTCTGCCAGTTCTTCAATTCCGCGGGGGTACCAGATGTTGTCCATCGAAGCGAAGAACTCATTCACCCCAGCTGCCACCTCCTCCTGGTTGATGAAGCGCCATCCGTGAAGGAAGTGGGCCATGGACTGGAACAGGTAATATTCCAACGGGGAAAGATCCGGATTATATGCTGGGTGTGGCATCGGTTCGATGCCCTCAAGTTCCTGGAGTTTTGCTCCGGTCGTTCACGCAGTATGAGGCCGAGCATTGTCCTGCTGTAACAGAGCGCGCTTTCTGTTCACCAGTCCGGGTACTTCTCCAATACGGCATACTTCCTCTCGAGTTGTACAGAGTGGAGGTTGGCGTCGATGGTCCGACCGTCTGGAACAAATTCTTAATAAGTTATCCCCTCGAAATTCCACCAGACACAGAGCATCATCTTGTGCTCTAAGCGCCCACGTTTGGCAACAGGTTCAGGAAGCTGGCCCAGGCTCAACCACTGTCTCTGTGTGTTAGGATTACGGAAACAGACCCACTTTTCATCGCACGTAACAATTCTCTTGATGAAACGTACATCGCTCTGGTTTTCTAGGGGTTTCGTGCACACTTCCACTCGGCGGTTTCTTTCAGCTGGCGTCAGTTCCTGGGAGACAATGCGGCAGCTCCTGAGGTCAAAATAAGAGGTCCTGAAGGTGAAAAACCACGGTGCTATGTGATATGTCTAGCTCGCCTGATAATCTCCGAGTGCTGGTTGTCGGATTTACCTCTACGGTCTGGCGCACGGCCTCCGAATCCACGGCTCGCGGCCTACCTGACCTTGGCTGATCGTCGAGGTTTCTGTCACCTGAGCGAAATTTCTTGAACCATGTGGTTGTGGTGCTGTTGTCCACTGAACCTTCCCCTTTACATGACAAATGTTTCGTGTTGCTTGAGCAGCGTTATGGCCGAGTTCAAACTCGTAAAGCAAAAGTTCCGTAATTAGCTGGTTGTGGCTATTCATCTTTAGGCGTCCCAAACACAGACAGAACGACGACACGCAGCATTGTTCACATCATCGACTACCACTTTATATTCCTTTCGGCAGACTGCTGTGCTCGACTTGATCTAGTTTAAACACGTGACATAACCGCCGTAGCACATGCGTTTATGCAAATATTGCATAACTTTCGACTCACCCTCTGTAAATTTATATAAAAACAGCAAAAAGATGCTCTTGTAACTAAATTAACATTTAAAAGCATAACTGTCTTCCGCTCTTTACGTAACAAAAATGTACAGGAGGTATTTTTGTAATATCCGTTACTAAAATATTCACATGACTGGGAATTTCTTCTGTGTTCAATGCAAATGTGCTTCTGCATAAGCTTTTGTTCTGTGTTTGTTATAAAAATTATTGGCATCTTCCTCAATAGCTACAGTTCGGATCTACGATTGGCATGTTAGGACGGTGATGTTACTCAGCGACGTCACGATTATTCGTCTGCGAGAAAGGTGGGATGAGCAAAACTTAATGCCTATTAAGGTGGACGTCTAGTGATTTTGCTTCCTATACTTCCAATGGGCAACTTCTGTACACATTTTTTTCACAATTGATGCATTCTCAAGAATTAAAATTTCAACATCGATTAAAATAACTTCATATTATAACTTGGAACGCTAAAGGACACTGCTGTACCAAGTTTAAACCTCCAGGGAAACTTTAATGTAAATTCTAATTCAGAGAGAAAGAACAGACAGGAGAAAAGGAAAAGAACTGATCTTGTTCGCGATTTGATAAACTCCGATAATGAAGAGGAAATTTTGGAAGATATGTGGAGTGCCGATGATGAAAATACTGAAATTGAATGTATGAAAGACCTGAAAACAGAAAAGGAAATTCTAACTAACACTAGATAAATTTTCGTGTTGCAAGCGATATTCGTATGGGAGAAGACCTCTATCATACATAACACGATAGGCAACTTGTTCAATAACCACCTTTGGCAAAGTGATGAAGAAAGCACTTACATATTTAATCAGATTAAAAATGGTATTTACAGGTTTAAAAACGTATGATAGGTAAAAACATGAGATCTTTCTATCACACTAGTGATCTTTATCAGGTCGCCCACCCAATGACGGCGACCTGATGAAGATCTCTTGAGTGGGCGACCTGATGAAGATCACTAGTGTGATCGAAAGATCTCGTGGTTTTACCTCTCATATGTTTTTAAACTTGTAAATACCGTTTTTAATCTGATTAAATGTGTAAGTGCTCTTCATCATTTTGTCAAAGGTGCTTATTGAACAAGTTGCCTATCGTGTTATGTATGACAGAGGTCTACTCATACGAAATGAAATTCTATTGAAGGAAAATGATATTTTGATGACGGAAAATGAAAAGCTGAAGAAAGAAATATTATCTTTGAGCTCCTCAAACCTAGTCTAATTTTACATGTAAAAGTCCTCAAAGTAAAACAGAATCAAATGCAGAAATAATTATTAGAGTTGCGAAGGTTACGGAAAGATGAGAAAAAAAAACAGAGAAATGTGCATAAAAAATTTTGCTTTCTACATTGTTTACTCCAGGACAGATAAGGGTTTTGTTAGGCCAAATACGGATTGTTTGGAATTCTACTGATATTGCAGCTGCCATAACATTAAGAACTGTTTCCAGGAGAGCATATCACTACTTGAGAAATAAAATTAATACACCGCTTCCTGATTTGTCAACGTTGCGCCGATGGGTAGCTACAATTAAATGTTCACCTGAAATTCAAGCCACAACTTTAAACCTGATGCAGAGCCAAGGAATGAAAATGACTGAAGCCGAAAGAGCATGTGTAATTTCTATAGATGAAATGAAAGTGTTCAGCAAAATGTGCTATAATATTGAAACAGATAAAGTTATGGGATCGTGTAGGAACGTATTGGTATTTATGGCAAGAGGACTTGTTAATCACTGGAAACAACCAGTATTTTATGATATTTACGTTAGTAGTTCCAGTCTCAGAGAAATATTAATGAAAGTAATTTGTGCCGTAGAATATATCATGTTTCCTGTATTTGCTCTTACTTCAGATCTGGGAGCTTAAAACCAGAAATTATGGAAAGAATTGGCTATATCGCCTGAGAGTCCGTGCTTTGAAAATCCTTTCGACAAAAATAGATATATAAATGTATTTTCTGATATTCCGCATATGGTAAAGTTATTGCGAAAATATATTTTGGACAGTGGCATAAAAATAAGAAATATAGTGATAAATTGCTCACTGTTTGAAAAGCTATTAGAAAACGACAGTAAGGAATTAAAAATAGCGTACAACATGAGTGAAACACACATACGTGTTAAAGGAGCAAATAGGCAGATTGTACGTTATGCTGTACAGTTTAGTCCAGAGCGTGTTGGAAATGCCATCAAATATTTATTTCCCGAGGATGATGAAGCAGCAAATTTTATTCTTCTTCTTGACAGTTTTTTTTTTTTTGATACAATGAATTCGAGGCAACCATTCTCAGAAAAACCTTTCCAATGTGCTCTAGGTAACAATGGACAGCAATTTCAACTTCTGAATGAGGCTTACAACACTTTTTCGCAGATGCGCGTTGTTGGAAGAAAAAACACTCTACCATTTCAGCAAAGGTCTTCTGGTCAGTATTAGATCCGTAATATCTGTACTTAAGATTCTGATTGAGAAATCTGAGCAAAAATATTTTTTTAACTCACAGAGCTAATCAAGATGTCCTAGAACGTGTTTTCTCACATGCAGATACGTGCAGCAGGGAATACCTATGATCACCTTTCACCACTAGAATTTTAAAATCGTCTCAGACTGCTGGTACTTCGGAAAGTAGGCCTAGTCTGGAACTCTCACAAATCTAACGTTCTGCCTGAGTCAGAACAACATTATTTAACTGTCTCCATATTATTATTATTTAACTGTCATCTTCCCGTGTCTTACATAATAATACATCCTGCAATGATGAAACAGCCCACACAAGTGAAAATGAAATTACGGCTGCACTTCGCGAAGAATCCACAACTGCAGTTACGTCTTCTATTGACATCATATCGTACCAAGCTTTACGATACCTTGCTGGATATGTTGCTTTTAAATGCCAAACACCGTGTCCTGGGCTGGGGGATAAAAATGCACCTCTGGACCTAGTGCAAGAAAAACAAATTATTTACGACTGGATTAGCGTCATAAGCAGAGGCTGCTTGCAACATCCAACAAATGAGTGGATGAGCATGGTTATTCAACTAGAATAAATTTTTTTTAAAGCTGCATGGGGAAAATAATTCAAGGAAAGTTAGGGGAATTGTTCGCACCGCAGTTGAGGCCTCAGCCCATCGGTTCCCTCCAAATGTACACCCTGACATCAAACTGTTCATGAAAACCCGAATTATGATCCGTATGCACCATATTAACGCTCAGCAAAATATATCTTGCCAACCCAAGAAGAGAAAACTGGTTAAAACAGTTACCTAAGGAACATGACAAAGATGAATGAAGAAAGAATTTCTTCACATTAAATAATGTCCCGATTCTCAAAGTTCTCAAAATTTAGCGATTAAAATATGACTAAAGAAACAAAACAAATGTTGCAAAGATCCATGATTTTAACTTTTCTGGTCAGCGATTAGTTACAAATAATAACAGAGCATTTAGTGAAATTAATTTCCAACTTTTTATTTAAGTTCGTGGAATACTGCTCAAGTTTTTATTTATTCCGTATAAAAGGATTTCTTCATGAGGTTCTAGCAGCATAATCTTATAAGTTTTTTGTTCCTTCTTTTGAATTTATTTAAAGGCAATATTACAGTTGCATATAAATAAATTAGAAGGTATGATAACGGTCCTTGCACTTTTCCTTAGTGGCATGTCAATATATCGTATTTAAATTAAACATATCTGAAAAAAAAAATGAAAAAAATGCATAATAGGTTTCTTCAAATTCTCGGTTTTACTCTAAATAAACTATTCACGTGGATGTCCGTTTTCCCTGCGTATATTACAGATGTGCTTTTGCGTTACATCTTGGTTGCAAGCTTTCAGATTCAAGGTGTATTTGAGTAAAAAGTTGTTAACATTTCTCCCGTGAGTGCTTCAATTGTATCAACATCTACCCGTCCTGATAGCTGCGTCGTCTGGTACACTGATGTCACTACGTAAGGGACCGGTGAGGGATCGGCACCTCCGCTGCGATGGAGGCAGGATGAGCGAACCTTATTGTATGTTAACCTTGGCTGGGAATGATTGTCTGCGGAGCCATTTCCTACGATAGCCGGACATCCTTAGTAGTCTTCCGTACCACTCTCACGGCTCAATGGTACGTCGACGTTCTTCGACCTGCTGTGTTGCTATTGCTGTCGCAGCATCACTGAGAAATTTTTCAACAGGATATTGCCCGTCCACACATGGGACATCTCTCCCAGGCCTGCCTCCCTAATGTCGATACCCTTGCGGCTTGCATGGTCAACACGATCGCCCGATCTCTCACCGATCGAACATGTTTGGGGCATAATGGGACGCCACCTACGCGCATTCCGGAATGTAGGCGAACTGGCCCGTAATTTGAACATCATCTGACATGCTATACCTCATGACAAAATGTGTGAACTGTATGCGTGTATGCCACTCCGGGTAACCTCCTGTACTATCATACTATCCTGTTATACTTCATGATAGTACGTGTGAACGGTATGCGTCTATGCCACTCCGGGTAACCGCCTGTACAGAGCCAGACGTGGTGCTACAGTGTACTGACTTGTTCCATTCGTCTAGCTGTTTTATCTGAATAAATGGCCCAACTGCTCTGGAATTGCAATAATTTCCTTTTTCCATACCAATTTTCATCTCGACTGGATGATTCCTTCTGGTTGGTTCGATTTTTTATTTTTTATTTTATTTTTTATTTTTTTTGCGAACAGTGTAGTAATCTTTTTTGTATTTTTTTTCTTGCATTGGGAAGTCCGAAGTGTGACAGCCGCCCCGGTGTCGCAGTGGTCTAAGAGATGGCCTCTGATCATTCGGCCGAAAAGGGTCCGGGTTCGAATTTCGGTGAGGCATGGATTTTGTGTTTGTCTTACAGCACTGGCTCTGTCCCTTCCCTGGAACCAGTGACCCTAAATTAGGGACGGTCGACTGCTTTTAGCACTTTGAGTGGCTCACAGCGGTCGTCAAACCTTCAATCAAAAAAAAAAGTGCGAGAACTATGGCCCTTGCTTTCCGTTTATTTTTCGATAGATTACTTCGCCACTAGAGGGCGTAATTGCAGATGCTGTCGAATTCAAATTGTTTTTTGTTTTTTTCCATACCACTGCTTTTAAACATTCACTTGAAAACATTTTTCCCTTACGCAGGGACGTCGCCAAGGGGGTGTGAGCCCACCCTGAAATTTGTCTTGCCCACCAATGCTGAGACGGGCCGAGCCCGAGCCCGAAGTCGAACCCGGGGCCGAACCGGGTTCGGGCTGCATAATACTTTCTGGAGATCGGGCTCAGTCGGGCTGCATAATACTTACTGGAGATCGGACTTGGGCTCTGAGAGAGAGGAGAGAATTTTCTTCCTTTTTTTAATGTGATTTTGTATGATTTGCACACCAGACGTTTTTACACTTTAAAGTTGCTAAATTGAATTTTTCGGCAACTGGGTCTAGATGTGGAGTGGGGACTCCGCAGGTTTATTCATTCCGGGCTTGGATAACAAATAACATAGGCCATGAATTACTGAATTTCTGCGAAGGAAGAGTTTCTTTAAGAACTACATATAGTAGATAGCAAGCTTACGAAATTTTTCTCCATACGTCAACGGGGCAGCTCCCTGCTGCTAAGTCTGTTGAGCAACGTACGACGTAGATTGTTGTGCCTCCCGATTTTTTCTTATGTCCGGCCCCCCTGAAACACTTCAGAAAGAAATGAATGGTCCAAGAAACTAAAGCAATAGATTGACATTCCTTCCCCACTTCGCAGTTGAGAAGGACATCGGTGAGGAAAAAGTGGAAGTCTGGAAGAGTAGATTGTTTTTAATGCCTTAACAGGTTAATCATAGTTTTCGGGTTCTTTCGGGCCCTGGCTCTATCTTGCAATATGAAATTCGGGCTCAGGCTGTCCCGGGCTGACATACTTCGGGCTCGGACGGGTTCGGGCTCTTAAAATTGAGCCCGAACTCAGCTCTGTTGCCCACCCTGCCACCCACCCAGTTCAAAATGTGCCATTTTTCAATATATTTAACTTTAAAATATAATCTGCACTTTGCCATGTGATAAGTCTTATGTAATATTTCCCCTAGGAAGTGCGCGTTGTTTACGTCTCCAAAAAAAAAAAAAAAAAAAAGAAGTTTATGAAAATAGCACCACCAGGGCCATGAAAATTTAATTGTTCTCAACTCTTCGACTTCCGTAGTATCAGCCTCCGTTTCATGTTCGTATGGGCAGGGTGCTAATGAGGAGGGTGGATAGGAATTCACTGAGGAGGGGGGTGTGTCACTACTAATGACTCTGTTTGCTTTCTTTACAGAATATGGTATTCCAACACGGAAAGTGTAGTCTAAAGCTACGCTAGGGCTCTTAAGACTGTTCCGGGACAATGAAAGTGCAGAAAGTGGCTGACGACTGCTTTGTGGGAGAGGAGTGCAAGGCAGAGTCACTGGCTGGAAGGAAGGAAGTTAAGGAGGAGGAAGGTATTGTGTCTGCGTGTCACAACGTTAAAATTTGATTTAGATAAACAAAAGCACCATCTTATTTTAAATAAATTGTTCAAGTACAGTACTATTTTTGTAAGCAAAAATGGAACATTTTGAAAAGCAATTTAAGACAGAGCATTCAGAGCAAGCAGAAAGTTGAAAGCGTTATTCTACGAACACTTGTATCCTACACCAGTGGCGTAACTAGTCAGATCCGTGCATGTATGTGTGTGTCCAGGCGGAGGGGGTCGGGATTTCAAGAATTCCTTTGCAGCCGGTAGTGAAAAGCATTAACGCCGCCCTGGTAACGCAGTGGTCTAAGCGTTGGCTTATGACTATTCGTCCGAGAAGAGTCTGGATTCGAATTCTGGTGAGGCATAGATGTGATTGTCTTACAGCACGGGCTCTCTCCCATCCCTGGAACCAATGATCTTAAATTAGAAACTGCGACTGCTCACGGTGGTCGCTAAACTTTCAGTCAAAAAGAAAAAAAGAAAAGAAAAGGAAAGGCATTAAAAATTTGTTCTTTCAGTATTTCTTAAGAAAAGCAAGTTGCTATCAAGCTTGCCTCACCAAAAGTAATGCTCGCCCATCTGTCGCCCATCCTGATTTCTAAGTGTAGCGACGTCCCTGCCCTTACGTTGATACCATTTACAACGTAATACTATTTTGGGCAGTTCTTTTTTCACGTAATGCATAGTTTTTTCACTAAGAGCATAAAGGTGATATCTCTGCTTCTAATATTCCAATTAGAAAAATCCTTTTTGCGTCTAATAGAGTTCCTGGTGGAAAGTGTGATGAATATAATTTTGAATTTTGGGCAAAGAACTGTTTCACCAATAGAGAGCGTAATCGTTTATTTCTGTTTCCCATGCATTTCCAGCAATATCTGCGCTTCTGAAAACTCGACAGAAACAATGATTAAGCGGACAGATGCAGAAAAACCTTTTGTTGATATTCCCTGCTTAAAGTAATGCTAATGCTCAGTTTATCCGGCAGAGGGTGTTGACATACAGGGTAATTCAAAATGATTCATCAGATTTCAAATGACTGTATTTTACGTGTCTCCAAATATGCAGCGGTTAAATGTACATAATATAAAGAAAAAACATCCCAAATTTCGTTTTCATACTTTATTAATGTTCTGTGACTTCCGTGTGTCACGAGAACTATGTCGAGGCGATAATCAAATTCCTGCCATACGTGATCAAGCATGTCTGTTGTCAAGGACTGCAGAGCACTATGTGACGTACTACAGAGATGAAAACATGTGTCAAGACGACAAATCTGCAGCGAGATTTTCTGTCCGCGAAGCTCAGTTGTGAGAGCGACTTACTCCGGAATGAGAGAACACGGTTTCGATGCACGTCGCGGACAAACTTGTGTTTTAATGTTGGCGCCCGATTATGGAAAATGGATCCATTGGCCGTTGGGTTATCCGAAAAATGTGTGATGCTTATTCCACACAATGTTTGGAATTAATTAAAACTTCCTACTTCGCTTCAAAGACAAAAAAAAAGTTAAGAGGGAAATGTTGTGACGTACTACAGAGGTGAAAACATGTGTCAAGACGACATATCTGCAGCGAGACATTCTGTCCTCGTAACTCAGTTGGGAGAGCGACTTACTCTGGAGTGAGGGGGACACGGATTCGATGTCCGTTGAAGACAATTTGTCACATACACACTGTCCTTAACATACCCCCATAAGAAAAAGTCGCAAGGGGACAGGTCCGGAGACCTGGCGGGCCACATGTAGAGCACCTTGTCGTCGTGTCC
Source organism: Macrothele yani (assembly GCA_039090855.1). NCBI lineage: Eukaryota > Metazoa > Arthropoda > Arachnida > Araneae > Macrothelidae > Macrothele > Macrothele yani. Next base: position 131,897,389 of record CM077010.1, on the reverse strand, counting down.
ACTCCTCAGAGACCAGTCCGGCGGTTAAGAAGCAACAGTGGCCTCCTAACCGCTGTTTCTTCCGTGCCCCATATTCGAATGTTGTGACAGTTGATCTTGTCAATTAAATGGAGCTTCGTCACTAAACACCAAGCGTGAAGCAAATTCGTCGTCCCCCATCGCTTCTTCCATGACATTTTTCACAATGACAGTCTTTCACCCAGGTGCAGGATACACGGGTTACATTGCGCCATCTAGCGGTTACATTCGTAAACTCGGTGCGTTTCTCTTCATTTTAATGTGTGGTACGCTATTGCTAACTTGATTTTCACGGAGTTATGATATAATGAAATTGGATTAACCATTTTGAGTTACCCTGTATATATCATGTTTTTCTCGGTATCTCTGCTTCTTCCAGTTCGATTGGAAAAACGATTTCTTTGTCGGGCTGAGTACTCATGTGAGATGTTTTGTCTACAACTTTAAATTTTCTTAACTCACAAGTGTGCCACTAGAAATCATAAGTTCGCCTTTCTATTTACAGCGTATATGCAAATAAATTTGCGCGTCTGAAACCCAATTAAAACATTCCCTTTTCTATCAGATACAGATAACTACGAAAACATTTCATGCGCATTTTTTGCACAAAATAATACATAATTTCTTCTCTAGGAGAGCAAATACTAAATCTAATTTTTCTCGATACATCTCTGCTTTTGAAAGTAAGATTTAAAAAAATATTTCAGCACCGCCGGATATCATTCAACTTGTAAAACATTTTGCATGTGCTAGTGGATTTTTGTAGTTCACAGTTTCTGCGCTAGGTGGTGTTAATGAGTATGCCTGTTTGCAAATGTTTCTCCCCTTCCAGAAGCCCTATCAAAAATTTATTTCTTCGTTGTATGCCATTCGCTACAGTAAAAACTGGGAATATTATTCGTTTTAAAAGTTGCACAATTGTCCCGCTAAGGGGCGAATATATCAAAAAAATAAAAATTCTCGCTATTTCTGCATCTAGAAAACCTATCTGAAAATGCATTTTTCTTAGCATAACCTTTGCTATGAAGAATACTTTTCTCATATTTTCTATTTCTTCCTTATTAAAAATTATTTCGCCAGGCGCTGGCAGCCTCCATTTCTATTTGAAAGAGCTTACTCGGTTCAAAAATCCCTCTTTTTCTTGATATAATACTCTTCATCAAAAAACGTATCTTGCACACATCTTCAATTTACGCACAACTTGTCCGCTAAGCGGATTAATGTTATATGCCGTTTTCCTCTATATACACTGGCGTGCAAAAATTAAGGACGAGACGGTTTTTCGAATGGGACGTCGTCCAGAAGTGCTCCACATCGACACGAATCATACCATAAGATCCCCAAGATGTAAGAATATGAGACAAGTGAGCAAACCGTCCAAACAAGGAATCCAAAGGATACAAAGGCACTTTATTGAAAAGGTAGCTTCGAGCACAACTGGACAGAAGACAGAAACGTCCATGTGACAGGCGGCTGCCAAGAAAAATCCAGTCTTCAGTAGGGGATATGATCACCTCTGACTGCGTTGCAAGATTTACAAACTCTGTCCATGCTGAGGACGAGGTTGTCAAGGAGCTGTTAAGGCATCGCGGCCCATTCCTCTTGTTGCGCCAATCGCAGCTGCGGAATCGTTGCTGGCGGCTGGAGACGTGCTGCCAAGCGCCTCCCGAGAAGGTCGCACACGTGTTCGATTGGAATTAGATCCGGTGACCTTGCGGGCCAATCCATGCGTTGCATATATTCACTCTCCAACAGCTCTGCGACAGCCACTGTACGATGAGGTGTAGCGTTGTCGTCCATGAAGAGGAACTCAGGACCCACAGCACCTCTAAACAGACGCACAAGAGGCAGGAGAACCTCGGTACAATAGTGGGCACCAGTGACTGAACCTCCTTGGAAGATGTGGAGGTCCGTACGGCTACCAAGCATGATACCGCCCCAAACAAGAACTCCGTCACCTCCAAACCTGTCCCTTTCGATGATGTTGGAGGTATGATTGCGTGTTCCCTGCTCTCTCCAGATGTGTATACGTCCAGAATTGCTCGTCAGACTAAATCGGCCCTCATCCGTAAAGAGAACTAGACCCCGTTGCTGATGTGTCCAGTTCTGGTGTTCCTGGCACCACAGAAACCGCCGTCTCCGATGAGCAGGCGTTAATGGCACACACCGTACTGGTCGTCGTGCAAATAGACCACCTTTGTGCAGCCTCCTGGCCACGGTAAAACGCTATAACGGACGTCCAGTTGTCCGTTGCATGTGCGTTGCGATTTCTCCCGCTGTCTGCCGCCTGTCTCTTCTCACCTGTAGGACAATATACCGGTCGCCCGCCGCCATGGTTGTTCGTGGACGGCCACTGCTAAACTCTCTGACAGCTGTTTCTGTCGTTTAAAATACTCTCCAAGCTTGTGAAACGATGCAGTGAGCGATCCCGAATTCCTCGGCCACACTAGTCATACTTCGACCTTTTTCCAACTTCCCAATGACGCGACCTCGGGTAAAGTCATCCAGATGTCGTCTACTGGATTGCCTGTTGGCCATATCACACGGTGGCAGCAACTCCACTTCGTTCAAACCGATGTACACCGTGCAATAACTTTCACCGAATTGCTGAGCGTTCAGCGCCCGTGTGCTTTATATCCTTCCGATACTCCCCCACCTCCTAAGTCATGCTGCATATATGCGCATGCCCTACCGTACCGGACCCTAGTCCATCTCCTGAGTGGTCATTCGGTCCGTTCTGCGTGCTCGTTCCGCTGTTATGCTAATTTCTCCTCCTTCGTCCTTATTTTTTGCACACCAGTGTATTATCTAATTGTTTGATTTGAAAATCCATTTTGCCTCGGATATTTTCCGCTATGAAAAACATTCTGTGCACAATTCTTTAATTTTTCGTAACGCACGTTTTAGCCACCAGTGGAATTAAGTAAATATTTTTATTTCTGGAATCATTTGTAGAAACCCGGTTAATTCTCTTTGTAACCGGTTCCATTCACTGTGAATAACCCTGCGTCATTGCGCATTTTAAACTACGCGGAATGTTTTCCCACGTGTCTCTTTATTTTTTTTTTTTTTTTTGCTGCATTTTTCAGATTTCTAAAGATCTGATTTAATTATTTTTTTTTTTTTTTTGCTGTCGGTGAGGACTCAGATGTGTTCATTACAACCGAAAATACGGTATCACAGCGTAAGAACGGTTCCGTGGTGTCAGTGGACGTGCAATTTTGCACACAGGTATGAAATGTTGGCGTCAGCGGACGGTTATGCGATGAGTAAAAAACACCCGCCCAAATATGTCTATCAAAATGTGGAATGCTTATATACAGAGACACAGGACGAATAGCGGTGTAAAGGGTTGGAATTCAAAATTATATAAGTTTGTAAGCCAAAAACAACCAAATGTGCACTTGTTAGCGAAATTTTTAAAGCAAGAAGCAACGAGTGCTTCACAGAGTTTGAAAATTAAAGAATTGGGACAAGTAGGAGAAAAAAAAGGAATATAAATACACTCAGCTGGACAGAAGAATCGAAAATATTATTACGGAGTTCGAGCGCTCAAATGAGCTAGAAAAATGCATGACATCCTTAAGCTATGTTACCAAATTCCATTAGAAATATATTTCTTGATTTATTTTTAAGAGGCGCGTGTTTCTTAATCGTGGCATAACCGCACCCGTCCGCTAAACGATACGACACCGTAAGAACTGCATTAGTGTGGCTCATCCATATCCAGTTATTCCACTCACTCTGATTTCAAAGCAAAAACAGCTGATTGAATTATCTAGTTTTCCACGCACCGTGGGAAAACAGAACACAAGAAAACTCAACACTTCACTGCGCATGCTCTCTAGGTCATCCTTGGGATGCGCGATGAAAGGCTTTACACCTGTTGCAGCAGTATTACGTAACCGGATGTTTCTTTCATTTCGTGTCTGCGTTTCTTATTATTTTCCGATTAAAACATTGGCAGCTGTTCAAAATCAAGTCGGCGGAGTTAGACAACAAAATTTCAGCTGACTCAGTCAAAATAGGTGGAAAAATGGGAAACAGTACTGCAGCAATGAAGTAAATGTGGATGAGAAGCGAATGGGTGAATACCGTAAACAAGAAGGGGAGTTAAAGAAGATGCCTTTATCAACGTTTGCGACGTCGTGGACCAAAACCTAAATGGGAAGAGTTAAGAATAACTTTGCCAGTGGAAAACATCCGAGCGTAAATCCACTGAAAGATCCATTTCTACGGTTTTGATTCGACTAAATCCCAAGAAGAGGGCCTGCAAAATTTCACAGGAGTTCCATTTTGGTGAAGCCGTTTCTTGAAAAGAAGCAGCTTAGCGATACGTGCAAGAACAACTAGCTGTTGGTCAAAACTTTGCAGTCGATTAGGAGCAGACGCTTTGTCGTTCTCATCCTTTCTTCAAAAGAAGAGCGAAGAATATGTTTTCATCTGAAATTGTTAGCATGAATGAAGTGCCAATGTCATTTGGCACGCTAAATTCGATAACTGTAGAAGTCGCCGGTGTTAAATCTGTCCCATTTGTGACCATTGGAAATTAAAGGAGTTGTTTCACAGCTGTGTTCTGTTGCAGGATGAAAATTGCCACCCATGGAAATGTTTTAACGAATCACGATGCAGAGGGATCCTTTTCCTTCGGGAATTGTTTTCCTTTGCGATAAGAAAGGCTGGATATCTGAAGAACCAGTGAAAAAGAGTGTGAGGAAATGATCAAGATAAAGCCAAATTCTTTATTTCACAAGAAGGCTCTACTAGTAATGGATTCTACGACTTACTTGAATGCAGGTAAGACGGAAATCGCTGTTATACTAGGAAGCTTATCGAAGATTTTACAGCCTTTGGATCAATTCCTAAATAGACCATTCGAAGCCCACTAAGGAAGTCATAAAAAACCCTTATGGATGCGGAACACCACTAGTGGGCAAAGGAAAGTTTCATGAGGAAAATAAGCTTAACAAAAGTGTTCGAGTTTGTGCTGAGATATAAGTGCCGGATACTATTGTTCAAAATAGTTTCATCAAAGCCAAAATCGTTGATTCCGTAGAAGAGGAATATAGCGACGAAGAATGCGGAGTTCCAGAAAACTGTGAAACGAACAGTGTGCTGGCCGCTTTTCTTGAATCATTTAAAAAAATTCACCGTGATGCTGAGTTCGAGCTCAATTTTTAGAGCCCGAAGTATGTCAGTCCGAGCCCACCCAAGCCTGAATTTTATATTGCAAGATAGAGCCCGGGCCCGAACGAGCCCGAAAACTATGATTAACCTGATTAGGTATTAATTAAAAGAATCTGCACTTCCAGACTTCCAGCCTGCATTTACCGGAATATAAAATTCAGGCTTGGGGGGGGGGGCTCGGACTCTAAATATTCTACTGGGGAGCGGGAAAGGGATTACTACCTCATATATTTCTTCTGTTGGATATATTGGGAAACGAATTTCCCTGAAGAAATATTTTAAATAACATAGTAGGGATATAAATCTTTGACTAGCGCAAATCTGAAAATTCTCAGATATTTATGTTCAGTTGCTTGGAATTTCCTTGTCCTGGGCAGTGTAATGCCTAGCATGCTCGACTGGAAGTCGGGAGGTGCGGATTCGATCTCCGGTCCAGGACGATGAAAAAATTTCAAGTTTTCTGAATGAAAGAAACATGGCGTACAGTGAAAAATATTAAAAGACTACTACCTGCTTCTATAATATAGTTGCACTAATTTTTTACCATTCATTTCTTCCTGAAGTCTTTCGGAAAGGCCGAAAAATCAGGTGGTGCTGCAATCTATGTACTTCGCTCAATAGAATAACTTGCTGCGTGGAGGTAGAGAGCTATTGAAGAAACTTTTCCTTCAGTGCAGAAGTCCACTAATGCGTGACCTATGACATTTGCAGCTCAATCACGGAATAAATGGTCCTCCAGAGTTTCCACTCCCCGACCAGACCAAGTTGCCGAAAAGTTCTCTTGATCAACTAGAACGTGTAAGAATAGTCTCGTATGCTAACTCACAACGAATTACATTTAAAAACAGAAGAAGAAAATTATCTCTCTCTCTCTCAGAGCCTGAGCCCTAGCCGTAGTAAATATCATGTAGCATGGGCCCGGGCCCGGGCTCGAGCTTGCTCCCGTCTCAGCACTGATGTATACCGAGCCTTTTCCGTTTGTTTAGTTTGAGTGGGCTCCTTTTTTTTTTTTTTTTTTTTTTGTAATACTTAATGCAATTTTTCTTTCATAATTATAGTTATTTTTACTTTCAGTCATTTTTGTGAACTTTTGCTTTTTTACTATGTGTATTTTCATTTATGAAACGATTTTGGAGCCATGTTTGCAGGGAAAGCCAGAGCGGATTATCTCCGAATTTAGGGGTCTGGTTCAGATAGCCTCCTCCAGTCCTCTGAATTCAGAGACATCCCGCTCTGAGGACAGGTAAAAATACTTTATCGTTTTCACCAAAATTCAGGGAGATGCAATAGCTTTCTGATGTACACTGAAGTGCCAGAAAAACTCATACAGTCATTCTCATGCCGAAAACAGCTTTGACAGCTGGCAAGGAAGCTATAGACATCCTTGTCAGCTGTCAGAGCTGTTTTCGGCATGAGAATGACAAGTAATAACGATTTAAGCGATTTTCAACGTGATGTCATAGCTGGTGCTCGTGAGATGGGCCATAGTATTTCGGAGGTAGAAACGAAGTTCGGATTTCTACGGACGACCAATGCAAGGGTGTACCGTGACTACAAGAATTAAGGCAAAACCTCCAACCTACGATACCAGTGTGGCCGTAAAAAGACATTGGGTGAACGTGACCATCGTCGGCTGTCAAGAATCGTTTCACGCGATAGGCGTGCAACACTCTCGCAGTTATCATTGGAATTCAATGCTGGAGCCTCAACAAGAACTAGCGTCCGGACTGTGCAACGTACCCTGCACGACATGGGCTTTGGGAGCCGACGCCCAACTCGAGTCCCCTTGATGGGTGCACGACACAGAGCTATGCGCCTCGCTTGGACACGGCAACACCGCCACTGGACACTTGATGACTGGAAACAAGTAGCCTGGTCTGAGGGGTCGCGTTTCCAACTGTATCGGGCAGATGGAAGGATTCGTGTGTGGCGCAAACCCCATGAAACAATGGAACCCGCCTGTCAACAGCGAACTGTACCGGCTGGTGTGGGGTCAGTAATGGTATGGGGTGTGTTTGGCTGGACTTCACGGGGATCCCTGGTACGTCTACAAACGTCTCTGAGCGGTGAACGCTATGTGAGCATCATTTCTGACGAGGTACACCCGTTCATGTCCTGCATTCAAGCTGATGGGTTGGGCCTGTTCCTACAGCACAATGCACCTCCACACGAGTGGAGGGACGCCACATTATTTTTATAGGAGCATTGATCTGAGTTTGTGGTGTTGCCATTCCCACCCAAGTCCCCAGATCTGAACGTGATAGAACACATTTGGGATGTCATGCAACTCGCTATCGAACACAGGAGTCCGAGACCTCGGAATACACTCTAATTGTGGAACGCTGTGCAGGAAGTATGGTGTGCATTGCCTACAGCGTATTTCCAGAGCTGGTGGAGTCCATGCCCCTTCGTATTTCTGCAGTCTGCGCTCCCATGGGGGACCTACGAAGTATTAGACTGGTGTACCAGTTTTTGTGGCACTTCAGTGTATATTGTAATGAGTCTCAAACTATGGGTCCCCAGTTAGAAAATGAATTCCACTTCGGAACATCAAATTGCAGCGACCCCCGTCTATAAGGCTCCAGTGGAAATATGAATCCTACTATCCCACTTCGGAAGACTAAATTGAGATATAACTTGGCCCTTTTGGGCCTCTTCGCTACTGGATGAGAATTTCCAAGACATGGATTTCTACTCTGAACTCGTAGGTACCTAAAAGTAATGATAGCCCACAAAGTACAAATCAAAAACTCAGCTGAGCGGCATGTACAACAGAGTTAACAATGTAATCAACAACATACAGTTTATACACAATTGGTTAAATTTTCAAACATGGGCTGGACTTCTGTATGTTTAATTTAACATCAGGCTTCTTCAGCAGCAAATGGCTCTCTAAAGCAAATAAAGATTCCTGGCAGCCGCCCCGGTGGCGCAGTGGTCTAAGCGATGGCCTCTGATCATTCGTCCGAACGGGGTCCGGGTTCGAATCCCGGTGAGGCATGGATGTTGTGTTTGTCTTACTGCACTGGCTCTTTCCCTTCCCTGGAACCAGTGACCCTAAATTAGGGACGGACGACTGCTTATAGCCCATTGAGTTGCTCACGGTGGTCGTTAAACCTCCAATCAAAAAAAAAAAAAAAAAAAAAAAAGATTCCTGGCAAAAATCGAAATTGATAATCAGTTTCAAACTTATTGGGCAAAGAAAATAAAACTGAATACCTAAATATAGTTACGGAGATATAATTGGTAAGTTATCCAAAATTGAATGAAGAACTCGCACATGATTTGCATGGACAAAGTAGCACTTGCACACACACACACATTCGCAAAACCGGAACACATTCACACACACGAGAGATTGCTTACGATTTCTCTGATCCACCGTTTGATCGCCAAGTGCAGACCAGGTAGGACGAAAAAATCCCAGTAGAGTATCCTACCTCTTGGAGATGCTGTGGTGAATCTTAGGTGCGTTGCACGACGCTGGGCCAAGCATTCATTGATCTCCCAATTGTATAGGATTTAAAGACCAGTAGAATTTGGTCAGCTGTATGAGAATGTTTTCACTGCAATGAATGGAGGTTTCTGGCGCGTTTGTAACCACGCTTTTCAAACGGGTTTGGCAGCCCGATCGTTGGTCGTCTTTCCATCACTTCCTTGGTATTTTGTTGGCTTTCCATAGTCAGTAATTCGTCAGATATCTGTGATTTTCTCGTCTTAATTAGCAGAAGCCATGGACAATCTCTGTGGAAATACGTTTCACGACTTCTCTTGCGCGGATATACCCTAAGACTGCTCAACTAGCTCCTTTGTTTTAAACGGAATTCTGGGCAATGCAACGAGAGGTATAACCACTTAAAAAAACCCTGTATATGGTTAAAAGCTCTTAGCAGAACCTCTTATTTGCCTTTCTCACGAGGCTTAGCATTTGTGTGTGTCTCCAAAGAAACTGAAACGAGCTCTTATAACAAGCTCTTATCACTTCAACGGTTGACCATAGGTACGTACTTTCAATTAGCAAAATGATCAAATTGCGTAATGCCCTAAGACGTGGCAGTTGCACCTCTGTGGGTGGCATTTGCATAAAAATAAAAAAAAATTTATACAGCCTTCGCAGAAAAAAAAGTTCCATTAAAAAAGTTGGGCGATGTCCTAATTAGACTACAAAACAGACCCTGTTGTTCTACTTGCAAAAACTCGCGGAGATATTCGTGAAGAAAGTTGTAAAAAATGTGTCGTCTGAAGCCCGTTCACAAGGGCGAATAGCAGCTTGTTTCGCTCCGTAGCTTTGTAGCACTCGAAGCGAGTAAGGGAAGGCTCTCGCGCGTGCAGGAAATTACCGATCCAAACGATACATGTTTTGCCAGAAGAACGATGGGATTTGTTGTTGTTTTTTCGACTAATTAGGACATTACGCAACTTTTTTCTGATTGAACTTTTTTCTTCGAAGGCTGTGTAATTTTTTACAAGAGTGCAACTGCCATGTTGTAAGTATTTACGTCATTTTGAGAGTTTTCCTAATTGAAAGTATGTATCTGTGATAACCGTTGAAGAAATAAAAGCCTGTTTCAATCTATTTTTGAGATCCCAGATATACACTACATTGACAAAACTCACCGGACACATAGAAGAGAAACACAACATAGCATTTATTGACATACATTAGTACGGTGTCGGTCCACCATTGGCTTAAAGGCCCCTTCGAGACATGCTTTCGACAAGTATTTGGAACACAGCGATAGGTATGCGCTTCCATTACGTACATGGTTCTGTCGCTAACTGTTGCTTAGTGGTAGGCCTTGATTCCAATCTGCTCATGCAGGGCTGTTATTCATCCCCTATGTACTCTATGGGATTAAGGTCAGGGCTCTGTGCTGGCCAGTCCACACACGATACGGAATTATCGTCAAACCACGCCGTAACAGTCCTTGCTTTATGGCTCGGTGCATTATCCTGTTGGTGCCAACAAGGCTTGGTTCCATAGTATTGCCACAGAGTTGGTAGGGCATAATTGTCCAGAATATCGAGGCAGACGTTCTAGTTAACAGGTTTGTCCACGATAACCAATGGGCCGGGGCCATACCACGTAAAACACTCCCACACGAGTACACAGCCAGCTCCAAACTTCATCGTAGGAACAGTACACTGTAGTAAATAGCGTTCCCCCTGCTGCCGCCATACCCACACACGACCATCTGACTGATGGATCGTGTATCTGGATTCATCAGTCCATGGGGTCCGTTTCCATTGCTCTACGGGGCACGATAAATGTTCTTTACACCATGCTAAACGACGAGTAGCATTTCGAGTGAAGATGAAAGCCTTATGAGCAGCCGCACGACCACGGTAACTCATGGAATGAAGTTCTCTGAGAATGGTGCGTGTACATACCGAGGTTCCAGCAGTTTTACTCACCTGTACACTGAGGTCTTGTGCAGTACTCCGTAGATTATCTGTAACGACTCTCTCGTCTGCCAGTACGTTTTGCTGCTTCAAGCACGCCATGTTTCTTCCACTTATTCAGTACATCTAAAACAGTTGACCTGGGTATGTTTAAACGTCTCTCGGTTTATCTTATGGACAACATACTAATATAACACCCAACAATCTTTCCTTTTTCGAAGTCAGTACTCTCCCGCCGCAACATTTTCACTCAACCTCACAGTGCGATATGATCGCGGTAAGCTGAAGGCTTGTTTTTATACCATTTGCAGCTGTACCGCGCATCTTAACAACGCAGCGGATCCGTTCATTTGTTTTTGAAGGGGTGTCCGGTGATTTTTGTCTGTGTAATGTATACCATCACACACAAAATATATCTGGCTAAGGCAGCGACCAGAGTAACATGAAAACAGAGAGTGCTAACAATAACTGGCGACCTGTAGGCTGCTATCTGAAGCTGACTCAAGCAACTTACGATGGACAAAATCTATCTTCTGATTAAATGCTACTTCGACTGGAAAAGGAACTCGAGAAGATCAAGTCGATGCGTCGTCGGGCTGAGTGAAGTAGAAGGGAAGAAGAGGATCTCGTAGAACTGAAAATCAGTAATCTTTTCTACTACCGCGGAACAGATATAGTAGTAGAACTAATGGTGCTGGATTTATATTAATAGTTAATATAAAACTGAAGAACAAAGTTCTAGAAGTCAAAAGTTCCTCAAAAGAGCTGCAAGACTCTTCATTGAACTCAAAAAGATAACAGATTCGTGACACTCAATCTTACGCACCAACAACTAGTCATTTTGATGAAGAAATTGAAGAATATTACGAAAATATTAGGCTTCTGAGAGACAAAGACAAACAGCACTTGAAGATCATTATTCGTGATTTCAATCCAAAAATCGGGAAACAGAATGGAACTTTGGTAGGTAAATTCAGTCACTTCCTCAAAAAGATGTGTAGAAACATTTTTGTAGGGTTATTTTTTATTTTATTTTTTTATTGAAGGTTTAACGATCACTGTGAGCAACTCCCTTTCCTGGAACCAGTGATCCCATATTAGGGGCAGTCGCCTGTCCCTAATATGGGATCACTGGTTCCAGGGAAGGAGAGATCCAGTGCCGTAAGACAAATATAACATCCATACTCGACCGGGATCCGAACCCGGACCCTTCTCGGACGAATGGCCATAAGCCAGTGCTTAGACCACTGCACCACCGGTGGCGGCTTGTAGGGTTTACAGGGGTAGAAAGGTGTTTTATCATGAATTCCTTTTTTTTTTCGTGAAAAGCCACATAGGCGATGGACATCAAGGCATTCCAATGTGCTGACAAGTAAATTCGGTTTTATTATGTTTAACAAGAAATTTATCATCGAAGACTGCAGTGTTCTTAATAGGTCCAGCACAAGTAGTGATCATGAAATAGTAAGATGTAAAATCCATTTTAACGCAAAACTTGAACGTCGCAAGCTATTAAAGCAAATGAAATGTTTGGCATGTCAAGCCTTAAAAGTTATGAAAAAATCATAATGCAACTGAGAAACCGATTCTCTACACTAGAAGGTGCTAACGGGAGAAGAAGTTGACATCTTTGACGTTAACAAAAAGAGTTTTTTTTTTATTGGGGGTTTAGCGACCACCGTAAGAAACTCATTGGGTTATAAGTAGTCGCACGTCCCTAATTTAGGGCCGCTGGCTCCAGTAAGGGAGACAACCAGTGCCGTAAAAGAAACACAACATCCATATCTCACTGGGATACGAACTCGGGCCTATCACGGGCGAATGGTCAGAAGCCGGCTCTTAGACCACTGCGACACCGGGGCGTCAACAACAACAAAAAAACACTACCGAGGCCATTATGTAAACAGCAACAAAAACATATGCTTCTCAGAGCAAATTACACATGCATAAAATTTCAAAACCAACTAAACCTTTGGTGTGAAAAAAGAAGGCAGATGAAGGTAAACAAGTGTAACTTCCAAAGTGAAATGTGCGCAGAAGAGCCAAAATATTATGACCGGTGCATCTTTATGCAGATCGAAGTAACTGCAGGTAAACGACGGTGTGTGGTATAAGTCATGAAATGGTATATAACATCTGATACTGAGCTCTGTTCATCAGGGTTGCGGGCCGCGGGTGGCCTAGTGGTCAGCGTTCGTGACTGCCATGGCGGTGACCTCAGGTTCGATCCTGGGCAGGTACGAACGCTCGCACTACTAAATACCCGCCGTCCGTCGGATGGGCACGTTAATCCGTCGGGCCCCGCGTACTTACCCCCCCGGTAATAAATAGGGGCGTCATCCTCCCCCTCTCTACCTCGCTTCCGTGTCACTTTCCTATCGGGCACTCTGGCTCAAATCTCCTAGCTTCCTATTTCTAAGGATTGTTTAAGGGGTCAGGCACTCCCTTCCTTAAATCCTCTACATATGATCTGATCTGATCTCCTCTGTTAATCAGTGTTGTTCTTGTTCTTCAGATAAGAAAGGCAGAGAGCTAAAGCAACTTTGACCAATGCCAAATTGTAATGGCCAGACGATTGGATCAGAGCAGATCCGGTGGCTCAGTGGTCTAAGCGCTAGCTTATGATAATTCTTCCGAGATGGGTCGGGGTTCGAATCTCGGTAAAGCATGGATGTTGTGTTTGTCTTACGGCATAGGCTGTCACCTTTCCCTGGAACCATTTACCCTAAATTCGGGACGGACGGTTGCTCATAGCCTAATGAGTCGCTCACGGCAGTCGTTAAACCCCCAATTAAAGAAAAAGGGCTTATGGAGTGCCCACGGTCTGCCATGTTTATACACCGCTGGCCACCCAAAATGCAACACCAAGAAGGACACGCGATAGCAAAGCCAGATTTACTGGACACATAACAATAGATACAAAGATGAAACGATTGAGTTTACAGGCCCGTGCGACTTGCGGAACACGCAGGCATTAATAGTTCGTGTGGCCCCCATGGCTGGCAATAACGGCCGTTACACGCCGCGGCATCGGACGAAAGAGGCTTTGGATGTAGGCTTGGGTTATGTCGGTCCAGACTGTTTCCACACGTTGCCACAGTTCATCAGGCGTAGCCGCGGGTGGTGCTTGTCGGGCCACTCAGTGGCCGATCAGCGACCAGACGTGTTCGATGGGCGACATATCGGGAGAACAGGCGGACCACGGCAGCAGTGACACCTGGTGGGACGTGAACAATTGTTGCACGATACGTGCCACGTGCGGGCGCACATTGTCCTGTTGAAACGTGGCCGCTGGCAGGTCCTGCAGGTAAGGGAGGACTACAGGCTCCAAAACGTCGGAGATGGTGCGGTGGCTGTTGAGTGTACCGGCGATTCGTACCAGAGGGGTGCGGGTGTCATATCCAATTGCGCCCCAAACCACAACGCCAAGCGACGGACCGGTATGGCTATGCATAATACAGGCGTCATACAGTCTCTCGCCGCGATGCCTCCACACGCGGATCCGACCATCGTGGTGTTGCAGGCTGAAACGGGATCGTCGGAGAAGACAATGTAGTGCCATTCCGTAGTCCAGGTGCGGCGTTCAACGGCCCACTGCCGCCCCACTCTCCTGTGGTGTAACGTCAATGGTAATCGCAGCAATGGGCGCAGTGCAGAAAGTCCCAGCTCATGCAAACGACGTCGAACGGTACGTGCTGACACAGGGTTTTGCGCAACACACCCTAATTCCTGCGCTAACGTTCGTGATGTGGCGGTGCGAACCGTCAATGCCAGCCGCACAACATGCCGGTCCTCTCGTTCGGTGGTGTGCCGCGGCTGCGACAATCGTTCACTTCGGTCCGTCCGTCCCTCCTGCACCCACCGAATCCATACTCGCCTCACTGTGGCTGGATATCGTCCCACACGGGCGCCGATGTCTCGGTACGATAAACCGCTGACGCGATAAACCACTATTCGTCCTCTGTCGAACTCCGAAACGTGCTGGAATGACTGCCGTATTCTGTGGCGAGGCATCAGGATGCTTCCCACGCACAGGTCCAGCTGCACAACGCACTTCCACTACTTACAACCCGCCTTTTGTGCACCCTTCTGACTGCCGTATTCTGCGACGAGGCATCAGGAAGCTTCCCACGCACAGATTTGCATATGCCCTGCTTACACTTTCCACTACTTACACCCCGCCTTCTGTGCACCCTTCTTATAGTGTTTCCCGATGGTGTGCTGGGCGCACATGATTTGCATATGCCCTGCAATGTTAATCGTTTGCATGTCCTCTCGCGGGCAACGCATACTGCGAATTTCAGGCCAAACGGATGCTTCCTTCTTGGTGTTGCATTTTGGTGGCCAGCAGTGTAGTACCTTCAAGAAGTGGTTCGCCCACGGCTCGTCGATTCTAGAGGTGAGCTAAGTCTATTCCGTATGGGACGAGGCAACGGAAGGGATACTGTGGACCAGCTCTTCCATTTTGGCAATTAGTCAGGTCATGACTAGATTAAATATAAAGTCAGAACTGTGTTACCTTTGAGAATGAACTCGTTAGGGAATTGCATCATTGTTTTGTATAAGTTTATTGGTTTTAATACTAGTAGAGATCAACGCTAGTTAGACTTAACGCTCTGAAAATTTTTGAGGAAACATCTTAATTAAATAATTTGATTCGTTCGTCACTCAAGATAATTTATTAGTTCCAGCTGTGTTTTACATCTTTTTTTTCAGTGTACAACATTATAATATGAACATCTATACACACTCATATGTACAAATTGCATAAAACCTGGGTATGATTGGCAAAATTACTTCGTTTGACATTTCAAAGCATTAGTATTTTAGAAAAAAATGAATAACACATAATACGTCAGATGAAAGTGATTACTGGTGCTAGAATTTTTATGATATTTTTTTTTAATTTTTTTTTTATGTAATACTAAAGCATTGTTCAAGTGTATACAAATGTGTTTCATACAAAAATAAGCTGATTTAAGTACCTTTGTTAAGGCATTTTTTCCCATTTTTCCATGATTTTTACGGGTTATGGCATTTTTTCAGGTTTTTCGGTCATTTTAAGGTGTTTTTTTTTTTTTTTTTTTATGAGTTATTATTTTGGATGTTTTGGTGTTTTCAATAAAAAGAGCATGTTTTAGATGAATTTCTCTTGGATGAAGAAGATCTACTCGTCTGACGGCAATGAAGCGGCCTCAATTAAAGTTGCGCAGAGACTACTTTCTGATCCTGAAATATAAGGTAAATTTTCCTACATAAAGTCGAATTTTGGATTTCTTCCAGCTGCCATTGCTTCCTTGGAGAAGTCAGCAGTGCTATTAATGCATCAAATATATTTAATGAAGAAAATTGTGAATGACCTAGACATTGTGACTGGAAAAGTGGGAACGACTATGCAAAAGAAAATTAAGCAAGTTTTTTAAAAACGTAGGGTATGAAAAGCTGCGCTTAATTGCAGATGTACTATCGGGGAGAGACTTTCCACGGTGAAATTTCAGAAGATTTTGAAAGAAATGGCATTTTATTTCAGACATGCGACTCTGGTTTCAGTAGAAGTGGAAAAGAGCTTTTTAATGTTTGAAACTTTGTTAGCAGACAATAGAAAATCATTTTCTTTTGAACATCTGCACAGGGTTTTTGATGTGCGTTACTGTTCTGCAATGATGAAATAAAAACTTTCAGTTTTCAGTGAAAAAATAGAAATATTCAAATATATTTTTTTTTACTTTAGTGCAATTCAAAATTTCAGTTGGCACAGGAACTGTCGGAAAATGTAAATTGCATTTTTATTCTTTCTCTTGTTTTCTTTTATATGCCTTTTTTGTTAACAAAAAAAATGACTCAGTTTGGTAGAGAAACTGTAAAAAGTTAAATTGTATTTTAACGGGTTTTTAGCCTTACAGGACATGTTTTTGAGCAATATTTTTTTTTTTTTTGTTTGGCAAAGAAACTGTAAAACTGTTAATCTGTATTTCTTGTTTATTCTTTGTTTTGTTTTATATGTGTTTGCTAGTAAATAAAGAATTTCAGTTCGTTAGTAAATAAAGAATTTCAGTTCACACAGCCACAGCAACAGTAAAAAAAAATATATATATTTTTAAGATTATTTTTGTTTTACTTGTTGCACCTCTTCTATTCTAATCATTTAGTTTTGCAAGGAAATAAAAAATAACTGTGCATTTGTTAGGTATTTTTTGTTTTGTTTTATAGGGCATTTTTTTAGTTTTTTTGGGGTCATAAATGCATTTTATAGGGCATTTTCAGGCTATTTTTAGTTCATAAAAAATCCTGGCCCCAGTTATTACTGTTAAAATGGAGATTAATAAAGTTACAAAAATGGCATTCAAATCTGAAATTCACATGAGTACATATAAGAGAAAATCGAATGTTGACTCTGTCGCTGTAGGTACTATACCAGCTGGTTGTTTTTAACTTCGTCAGCCTCTCAAATCATTACAAACCTAATGGTGATACACTCTGCTTGTGAAAATCGCAACTCCAAGAAACCATCGCGCTATTCAAAGGATATTTATATCACAGATTCCTCATGTTACAGGAGATAATTGGTTACATTTGTAGAGCTACATAAGATTTTTTCATTTCAACTCAGTATCGTGTGAAGCCGTCTCGATCAACAATAACAAGCTCAACACGGCGTAGCTTTGAATGAAAGAGGTTTTTGATGTCGTCCTAAGCAGTCCACGCTGCTTCTATGCAAGACTAGAGTTTATTTGTGGTGACTGGCGGAGGCGCTTTACTATCCAGTCGCTTAGCTACCATGACCCACACATGTTCGATCGGGAACATACCCAACGAACGTGCAGGTCAAAGAAAAGTGTTATCTCCAGTGCATGGAGAAGGTCTTGGACATTCTGGGCCCCATGTGGCCGAGCATTGTCCTGCTGGATATAGCGTGAGGACAACCCTGAAAGAAGGGTATCACCTCTATCTTTAAAACAACTCCGATGTATCCCTAGGTGTTAAGTGTTCCCTCAATTCGTATCAGGTGAGATCACGAATTGGACCCAATGGCACCCCAAACCATGACGCTTGTCACTGGGTCAGTGTGATCAGGGCCGGCCTTCGGCATAGGCAAGCCTAGGGCCGCCAATTCTAGGGGCTGCGGGTTTTAGTCTTATATCGATTTTCCGTCATCACCCAATTTTTAATCTGTATTATCTTTAAAAATAAATAAATAAATAAAATCTCTAAGAAAATAAACAGTCGAAATACGCCTTTTCTCTTGCCCCACTATATTTTTGGGGGTATGCCGCTACGTGAATCTATATAAAAACAGTTGTTCGCCATCTTTAAGCTTTCCAGTGAAGTTTAGTTTCTTTTCCGCCGACCTTACATATAAAACTGCAATAACAAAGGAGGAATGTGTAGGCAGTAAACAAAACGCCAGACAAAAGTTTCCGGGTTAAGTGAAAACGGAACGTCTGAGATTTGCTAATTTAACCGGATCACAGTTCCTACACTTTTGATTACAGTAGATCGTTTGACTAATGTAATTTTAGCAATTTATAAAATTTATCACACCCTAGAAAAAAAAATTTTTTCTCGTTTGATTTTTCTGCACCAGTTGCAAACGGTTGACTAACGATAAGCCGGAAGTTATGTGCCCAAAAGTTTTGCACACGAGGCTCGGTAAGTGTTCGTTGAGTAATTTGATCTGTGCCGTTTTTTCATTCTAATATTTTTGTTTCAGGTTTTCAATCTTGCCTACTACGTTTATTTTAAACAGTTGGCTGTTTGCCCTCCGTTTTTAGGGCAGAGTCCTACATTTTTTTTTTTTTTTGCGATGCATTGTACAAGTCACGATTCGCAAGTCTTTTAGGCTTATTTGTGTAATGTTAACCAGCCGCTTTTCTTTACATTCTAAGGTTAATATTCTCATTTGGCAGTTTTTTGTAAATATGTAAATTAATTTAAGTTTTCATCCCTTTTTAGGTTTCGTGAATATGCTTGCATATAAATATTGTTGGAGTTTGGTTGTAGCATTTTATTTCTTTTGCTATAGGCATCATTTGCTTCTCAGTGAGTTTTTTGTTCAGTAAATGTTGTTCAAGCGGACGTGAGGTTGGGTCTCGGGAAATTTAGCTTGCTGTTGGTAGTGTCTGGGTTTTTTAAAATTGCTTTAAAATGAGTCTCCCATTTTTTTTTTTTTTTTTTTCGGTGTTGGTTTTGGATGTGCGGGGATTCGGAATGTAACTTGGGCTGTGTTTGGAGTGGGTACGTTCTAATTTAATATTTTTTATTTATTGTTGTAGTAATTATGTTAATTTATTATTTTTTTTTATTTTATTGTTTTTTTTTTGTTGTTGTTTTTTTTGCTTGGCTGTTGCTATTTTTGCTGTTTCCGGTAGGCTCGTTGCCGATAAGTTCCAGACTAAATTTGCGCAGAAACCCACACCTTCAGGTCTCTATAGGGGTTGGTCAGGTGTTGTCCGTGCCTGGCCCTTGACAAAGCCACGGAGAACAGCTTGCCATTAGCTCTATATTCCTCTCTTCTTATCCCAGTGGTTGGTAACGTTTTTGGTCTTTCTAATCGTAAAGAATTTTTCTGTCCTATTAGTGTTTTTAAGTATTTAGTTTGATTTTTCTTAGATGTAGCCTTTTGGCTCCTTAGAAATTTCAAAATTGGTTTTATGTGTTGACTTTGTTTGAATTTTGCGTATATATATATGTACAGAGAGAGAGAGAGAGAGAGAGAGGAACTCGTGGATCAGGGAAAAAATGACAAGAGTGGAAGACATCATGATCAGAGTAAAATCCCTGAAATGGCAATGGGCTGAACATATTACCAGAAGGACAGACCTTCAGGCGAAATTTTAGACTGGTTTCCAAGGGACAGGAAAAGACCCAGAAGAAGACCACATGGGAGATCGGTGGATGCAATTCGAAAGTATGTATGCGGGAGTAACATGGAGGAGACTGACACAAGACAGACCGTTGTGGAAGAAACTTGGGGAGACCTACGTCCATCAGTGGATTGATAATGGTTGACAATGATGATGACATATATACAGGGTACATAGGCAAATCCTTTTAACCTGAAATAACTTGCGAACGGAGAGAGGTACAGTTATGCAAGTGAAATAACGGTAAAGTAAAGTGACTACGCTCGATCGAATGCAACCAATAGCAGCACCTCTAGTGTCGAAATGCGGAAGTTAGCCATTTCAAATCGAAACGAAGAGAGATAGAGCAAAATTTCCAATTACAAAGTTGTAGAGCATCAATTAATTAGTACAAAACGACATTTGTTTCACACGGATAAGATAAATCGCCGCCTGAATACCCTACAATGTCCGAAATCGATGCGCGACAATTCGTATCTGCATGTTCACATTTCGCAAATGTAGCCGTATGCAAATGCCGATTGTGACGTTGTACCGTACCTACGATATAAAAACCAGTAGCAGGGTGTAGCCTGATCAGACGTTTAGGTCTACGTACGCTGTGTGAGAATGGCGAGCTTGGATTTCTGGGGTTACGTAAAAAATCAGGTGTATGCAACTGCGTCTACAAGTCTGCTGGATCTATGTCGTCGTTTTATATATGCTTGCAATAGTGTGACACCTTCCATGCTGAGGAATGTGCATGCAGAGTTACTTTCACGAATACAAATGTGTATCGTGGGCAATGGCGAACTCTTCGAACATACTCGACATTAACTTTTTATCACTGTGCGCCAGTTTGCTTTTTTTGTTTTTGCTTTATCTGACGTCATCAAACTGTATTGACATAAGTACGTATTTATGCAATAAATTGTGTGTATTTTCTCATCATACCTATCTAAGCCTGTTCTCTTCAAACGTTCACACAAAAGGTCGCACATCGATTTCGGACATTTTAGGGTATTCAGGTGACAATTTATCTTATCCGTGTGAAACAAATTTCGTTTTGCTCTAATTAATTGATGCTCTACAACTTTGTAATTCGAAATTTTGCTCTATCTGTTTTCGTTTTCGATTTGCAATGGCTAACTTCCGCATTTCGCCACTAAGGACACTGCTGTTGGTTGCATTCGATCGGGCGTAGTAGCTTTACTATACCGTTACCTTACTTGCATAACTGTACCTCTCTCCGTTCGCAAGTTATTCCAGGCTAAAGAGACTTTCCTATGCGCCCTGTATATATATATATATACACTGAAGTGCCAGAAAAACTGGTACACCAGTCTAATACTTGGTAGGTACCCCGCGGGAGCGCAGGACTGCAGAAATACGAAGGGGCATGTGGACACCACTAGCTTCTGGAAATATGCTGTAGACAATGCACACCACACTTCCTGCAGAGCGTTCCGCAATTCAGGTGTGTTCCGAGGTCTCGGATTCCTGTGTTCAATAGCGCGTTGCATGGCATCCCAAATGTGTTCTATCACGTTCAGATCTGGAGACTTGGGTGGAAATGGCAACACCACAAACTCAGATGAATGCTCCTCTAACCACATTGTGGCGTACCTCCACTCGTGTGGAGGTGCATTGTGCTGTTGGAACAGGCTCAACCCATCAGCTTGAATGCAGGACATGAACGGGTTACCTCGTCAGAAAAAATGCGCACATAGTGTTCGCCGGTCAAGACGTTTGTAGATGTACCAGGGGTCCAAATGAAGTCCAGCTAGCCGCCCCGGTGGCGCCGGGTTCTAAGCGATGGCCTCTGATCATTCGTCCGAACAGGGTCTGAATTCAAATCCCGGTGAGGCATGGATGTTGTGTTTGTCTTACGGCACTGGTTCTCTCCCTTCCCAGGAACCAGTGACCCTAAATTAGGGACGGGCGACTGCTTATAGCCCATTGAGTTGCTCACGGTGGTCGTTAAACCTGCAAACAAACAAAAAAGTCCAGCTAAACACACCAAATACCATTACGGACCCCCCACCAGCCGTTACAGAACCCTGTTGACAGACGGGATCCATGGCTTCATGGGGTTTTGCGCCACACACGAATCCTTCCATCTGCCCGATACAGTTGGAAACGCGACCCCTCAGACCAGGCTACTTGTTTCCAGTCATCAAGTGTCCAGTAGCGGTGTTGTCGTGCCCAAGATAGGCGCATAGCTCTGTGTCGTTCACCCATCAAGGGAACTCGAGTTGGTCGACGGCTCCCAAAGCCCATATCGTGCAAGGTACGTTGCACAGTCCGGACGCTGATACTTGTTGAGCTCCAGCGTTGTATTCCGATTATACCTGCGAGAATGTTGCACGCCTATCGCGTGAAACGGTTCTTGACAGCGGACGATGGTCACGTTCACCCAATGTCTTTTTACGGCCATACTGGTATCGTAGGTTGGAGGTTTTGCCGGAATTCTTGTAGTCACGGTACACCCTTGCAATGGTCGTCAGTAAAAATCCGAACTTCGTTTCTACCTCCGAAATACTATGGCCCATCTCACGTGCGCCAACTATGACACTGCGTTGAAAATCGCTTAAATCGTTATTACTTGTCATTCTCATGCCGAAAACAGCTCTGACAGCTGGCAAGGATGTCAATCGCTTTATATACGCACTGGCGGATGCAACAGAGTACGCGCATAGGTGACGTTGCTATGTATTTTGCATAAGCTCTTCTGTACCAGTTTTTCTGGTACTTCAGTGTATATTGATGTGGTATCGTGCCAAGCGAGGTTATAAATTCCACCGCTCGCCACCACTTGATGCGTGTCCGAACGGTTTGATTTTGATTCGATGGGAGTGGCATTCATTCAAAATTCGGGTGCAGGTATGTTTAGACGAGAACGCTCTCCGCTAGCTGGAACACAGGAATTCAATACACAAGAGCCTAAAAGAACAGAGAGCCAAAAAAAGTAAACACACTAATCTATTTAATTAAGGGATCACCCGGTCTGCCAGTATGAAAATTTCGTACATTCGGTGAGCATATAAAAAAAAAAAGGAAGGGGAAATCCCTTCTTGTTCAGTTTTTGCTCTTTCGTTATTTTCTGAGAGTAGACTCTCTACATTTCCCCATACCTGAAACATTTAAAGTTCTGAATATCAGCCGTATGGCTAATAAGTTCAGTTCGCAGTCTATCCGCTTGATCACGGGTTAGAATCCCATTTCCAAAATAAAATACGCTGGCTGATAATCAAAAGTGAGTACTCACGTATAGCTGGCGTACGCTGAGTAATCCATGAAATTTGTGCACTCTTTTCGTGCACTCTGGCCTAACAAGTGAGGCCCTAATGAGTTGAAAGCCGCCTCACTTTCATTGCACAGTGGTTTGTAGCAATCATGACACACATACCCCCCCCCCTCCTCACACACACACACACACACACAACCTCTAAAGTAGTATCCTCTGAGTCCTTAATAGGTTGTGGGGGACTTCACCTGTTTGTCACAGAGGGTCGTCACGAATTCGCTGGTTTTCTCCTCTCTTTGCTTCGGCGACGCAGAGAGGGAGCTTCTCCGGTGCGTGGGTGGGGGAGGAGGGAACACCAGTGTTGGCTTCTTTTCCCAAGCAGAGCGATGGTCCTCCTACGAAGATCCAACAAGCATCTTGAATGAGGATGGGCAGCGTCCTCGCGGGCAATGACCCCGCAAAGCTGGAGGTCTCGATTTGTGGAGGCCTTTCTCTTGCGGGTTTCGTTACTGCATCCTCCTTAGCTGTGAAAGCATCCAGGACCAAGTTGACCGCTACTTCGATATTCGACGCCACAGCGAAGAAACAAGAACTGTCCAAGACGGTTCGTTTTCCCTGTTTCGAGATTCACCTGCTGGAAGGTTAAACTTGAATGGACTGACCCTCTGCCATTCCGGTTAATTCTCGATCGCTATCTCATTTAATCCATAACTGGTAGGTCGAACGACTGACAACTGCGTTTAGAGACTACCACTTCTCCTTACTCCAATAGACTTACAACGGCTATTCCGTTTCCTCCTGGGAATTAACGTTCTCTCTTGGACTTACATCTGCCAATACGAAGAACATTTCTCTTTTCGCCCTTCCACGACGAGGTTTTCTAACAGACTGCCTCTTTTTCGTCCCGTGCTTCTCTCTGCTCTCTTGCTAACCCCAGGGGCGGATTGCAACGACCAGACCAGACCAGGCCGGGAATTTTATAATTGCAATCCACTATATCTACATGTACCCTCATGAGATGTCATGTAGACACACGTACCTACATGAGATCACCTAATCTCATGTAGGTACGTGTTTCCGTCATGGAAAAAAATTCTGTTAGATCCTCGACGCAGAAGAACTGTTGAAATATGCATCATAAAACGATTTCAGTTGTGAACAAATTTTAGCAATTTAACGGTGAAACAATTTTTTAAATCTTTTCGTGATTGAATGTAGCATTCAACCACGCTCAAAACGGGGTGTTGCACCAAATTATTTTTTTTAAATATTTTGATTTTTACAAAAAAAACCCCAAAGAAACGAGTCTTTTGAGGAACCCCTTTCCATCTAAATTACTATGAAGATCATTCTGAAAGTTAAAATGTACACATGAAACAAAAATTTCCCTATGCAAAATGATTTGTATTTATTTACTCACTGATCGTCTACTCCGCAATGGTATTGGTATCTCCTCCTTATGCAGAGGCGTTTTCTTAGTCTACCCATTATTTTGATCCATGAGCTAGTACTAAGATACATGCATATGGGACACAGATTTCGGAATATCTCAGCAGAAGAAGCATGCTCTGTATCAGTCAGTGGATAAGTGTGTAGGAACGATAGACTCTTACGCGAGGGTAGGGCACACCAATGACACTGGGTTCCGAAATCCAGCAACTTACATCAAACTGTAGTTAGCCTTATCTTAATAATTTATAACAGCGTACTTGGTCAGGAGGCACTTTTCTCACAGACGTGCAGAGGACTTTGCTATTTTATTTTGAGAGTAAATAGAAAAAAAGGAGAAAGTTTTTTTGTTTTTTTTTAAGGGAAATAATCTTTCAAGTGGAAATAAAGCTCCAATGAAGTTTACCATTATATTATTCATAAGGACCAAAATAATTATTCGTTCTTTCCAAAAAATCCAGACAAAGAGAATAGGTGAAAGTGGGTCATTTCTCGAATGGTCCACCGAGAAATGTCCCGGCATCCCGGTGGGCCAATCCGCCCCTGGCTAACTCTCCGCTTTTTGTTTCTGTCAATTACTCGAGATTTCTCTCCTCCGTACAGGCGCTTGTCACTGGCTCTCGACCCCCCCACCCCCCGATGGCCATAACGTTCGGCGTTCCTAACGATTTTTGGCACTAATGGCTCACTTCAAGGAGTATTTATGAGGGCCCGGATGCCGCTCTCTCGCTAAGTTGGGGTCCCCCTTTCTTTCGGGGTGGGCTTTCACAAGCAACCTTACAATTTCTGTCTTTGCACCCAGCTAAAGCTGATTACCAGACTTCCCCAATTAAGAGTACTAATTTCTCCAGTTAATTTTGTAATAGGCCAAATATTTAATTAATACATTATCATAATTTAGTCACGTCTATCGAGCCCGTTCCCCTTTTATAATTAACTAATTTAGACCCCAAATTTTTTTATCAATATAGATAGATAGATATCAAAATGCTTCCCATGACTCTTGAGAAAATATGTCTCTATGTAGTACTATTGGTGTACCATACAGTGGGAAGCATCACTACGCCAGCAGGTAATTCCCTCGGCCTTTGTTTGACCAGGCATAATCAATATTTATTTTTGCAATTTCCAAGATGTACAGAGTTACTCGTCGAAAGGAGTGTCACTTTCTTTACTAAAAGCAATTGAGTTGCAGCTTGGTAGACCACTGCAGTGTTCACACATTACAGAACAATATAATCCAAATCTCCACAAGCTGATTTACAGCTACAAGACACGAGGCGTAGAATTTCAGCCAGGGTAAAAGGTATTGCTAGGAATATGGCTCAGTGCTTTCTTCTTCCCTCCGTTTTCTTCCAGGTATTCTAACTTCCATCCCCAATCAGTTGCCAGAAGTTTATTTTTTAACCACTCTTGGACTTACAAGTAATCCCTCAGATAATGCTAGTGATATGCTTTTGATGGTGAAGGAAATTGCGCCTGGTCATAATTTGAACTCAAAGCAGACTTTCTTGTTAAGGTCTTGAATCTGGAGTAACGAGCTTCGTTCGAATTCGAGAATTTGCTCATTTCATATAATGCAAGGATAATTTTTTCTCCACTGACAGAAAGTTTTTCTCGAGGAATTGCTTCTTGAGTAAAAATCCTAGCTTGGCCCTCAGCTTCAGATGATGGTTTTATCTTTTCAACGGCTTTGATTTTTCCCAATCCATAAAAGCACGATGTCGTGTCACAACCAGTTATTGCGTGAGCGAACAGCAGAAGTTTTCTGATTTCACTGTATTGCCCGATCAAACTTTCGATTCTGTAAAAGACGTTTGAAGAGCTTTTACCACCTTCCTAGATCAGGAGCAAGAACAACAAATAGCACCAGTAGATCTATGTTTGAGCCCACGACAACTTTAGAGTGACTGTTCAGTTTTTCGATCGCTACCATTTATATGTCTACGTCAGCATCTTCTTCAGCAACAAACGTTGGTAAACCATATTTTTCTAGTTCCTATGCTGCTGAAATCACTAGTCATTTCTTGTTCCTTTTATTAGCTAAAAAAAATTCTCTTTTGCTGTCGTACATTTTGTATTTTCTTCAAAAATCATGTTACATGATGTTTTTTGGGGGGCTGATCTATTTTGTTCTTGTTTTGTTGTTGAATCTTCAGGATATCCAGCAAAAATGATGGTTGTTTTTTTTTCCATACCTTATAAGCACAAATAAACAGTAATTTTGAACTATTTCTCCATATGAACTATCCTTTGGTCAGCAGACCTTTGGAGTGTTTATCCTTTGTAAAGCAGAAACACTCCATCTATCACTATTGTTGCACTGCTTAGGTGAAATATTTCTACAATACTCTCTTCAAAAAATTTCATGAGAGAAAATTTTGTACCCTTGCGAAGAGAAACTTCATCAAAAATGGATGGCGGACAAGAGGCTAGTTCATACTCAAGGTATGTTTTTAGTACGCTTGGGCTATCAAACACACACATAAGATTCGGTTAAACAGCTGTTGGAGATTCACACTAATCTCTTTCGACCCATGTTCCACAGATTTGTGCTTTGCTTATGTTTTGACCATATCTTTTCTGTGTAGCTTAAGCTCTCCAAATGTTTTCCTTTTATTTTTTCCATCGCTGCAACTCCTGCCTGATAAGCTTGGTCATATTTTATATATTTATCAGACACCAAACCAGATGACAAACATACGAGTTCTCCAGACATTTTTGTGAATGGGCTGTGGTGGTTAAGCCAAGAAGTGAAATTTTCAATGTCGGACTGATCTTTTAGGTTTCGCGACTTGCGTAGTTCAGTATGTTGTTCAGTAAATTCAGTGGTTGGAAAAACTACTTTTTATTTGTAGCGAACTACAACTACAACTACTTTATGATAAATGTAGTTAAATACAACTACAACTACATTTTTAACAAAGTAGTGACTACAAACTACTTTGAAAATGTAGTCACTACTTCACTACTTTTAGGACCCGAATTTTGCGAGATTATTCAATACACACTCAAAGTTAAGGATGTTATATTACTACAAAATATTGTATATCCCATATACACCAGACTTTACAATGTAGCATATAGCATATCATATAAAAACTTGGTTATGACATATAATTAGGGTTACCAGTCGTCCGAGATTGTCCCAGACAGTCCTGGATTTGTAATGACGTCCGGGGCTGTGTCCGGGATTGAAAAAAGTCCGGGATTTTTAAATGAGTGGTTATAAAATACACATAACTAATTATTTATAGTTGAAAATCTAAAACCAGGGAACTGTCTATAAATAATTATACTAATTATTTCGCTGATTTTTTCGCTGTCTATAAATAATTATAAGTTCTAAGACTAACCTTGAAAGTAGTGGTTGGCACAAAAGTAGTAGAAAGCAGTGGTTATTTAAATTATTAGCACAAAAAGTAGTAGAAAGTAGTGGTTATTTAAATTATTTCGCTAATTTTTTTGCTGTCTCTAAATAATTATACTAATTATTTATAGACAGCGAAAAATACAGATAACTAATTATTTATTTCATTGCTATTAGTACTGAAAAATGTGATTTACCTCTATGTGCAATTTCAAATTAGAGGCGGGCGACTTTGAAACAGACAGCTTCTTATTTAACGGGCAAAGTTTCCACGTGACTGTAAAATTCCCGTTTACTTGCTTCCGGAGCACTGTGAAATAATTATTATACGCCGAATAAGTCAGTTCAGTTCTTTCTTCATCAAGCTGGACAGTAGCTGCCATATTTCAGGAAAACAGAAAAATGTATAATCACCTGGAAACATAAGTCAAATAAGTCTTCGAAGCAAGGAAAGCAAACACGTTCGTATTCACACGAGACGAAAACGACAACGTGATAAGTGTTGGTGTTGCCAACCTATGCTAGAAAACTCTGTGCTTTGAAACACCAAACGTTCTTATCCCTAGACACTCGTTCGTCATAACCTGTCCATTTTAATCAGCTCCATAGCCGATATCATGAAAGAAATGCACGCTAGATGGCGATACCTAGCGCTGGTGCTGTGCAGTTCAAGCGAGGAGTATTAGCGTTGTGTCGCAAACACACGTGACGATCACGTGATATGTAGAAGGGCACCTTGTTTGTTTACTGAAGTAACGTTAAAAGTAGTGTCGAAACTCGCTACAAACTATAGAGGTTTGCATCGCGCTACTCGCTACACTACTTTTTTGTTAAAGTAGCGCGTTACACTACAAACTACGCCGAAAAGTAGCGACTACAGTAGTTTCGCTACCTGTAGCGCACTACTTCCGACCACTGAGTAAATGTTATTGAAGTTCTCAAGAATTCTTCAATAGCTTCGTGAATTTAAGAAAGAAGGTGTTCCAAGGACCCATTTCGATCGTGTGATGTCCGTTATACCTCTTCCATGTGTAAGACCTCCAACTGCTTTTATAACACGCATAAGACACTGCTCTATACACATGTCCGTCCGTGTACCAGACCAAAACTTTACACTGTTGCTCACAGTGAAGAATCCTATGCTAGAAAGCCAATCAAGCTCTTTCTCTGACAGTTTTGAACCATCTCCATCATTTGTTGCACATACAGATGGGCTGACTTTGCGTGAGGCAAGTGTCCTATGTCCTACCCCCACTTTTGATTTCGGACGACATACGAGCTCCTCACCTGTTGTAGTTCTTGAAAATGTTTTGTGGCAACTTCCATGGTTGCGTGCTTCTGCTGCCATGAGATCACTCACACTAGGAAGTCTGGATCTTACCCCCCTATCCTCATCATTTACATTTTATTAAAACGATTGCTTTTATTTTTAAAGTCGCTAACATGCAGTTTTACGTTCTGATGCAGTTTTGGAATCAATATTTGCTTCCTTTCCACGAATCAAGCAGTTTGGTTAGAAATCGCAGTTCTCTTCAGAGCTCCTTAAACAAGATGCAGATTTTGCGGCACGAGATATATTGTGAGTCTGCATTGCTGCAAAAGCAACATTGATAGTAGTACGTCTTGTGTAGTTCTGCCTGCACACACACTATGAACCCGAACAATAATTTTTCCTTAAACTTTTCATGCAGTCCATCGCTTCATTTTAAACTAGCTTCAATAATTGCCCGTAAACCCTTTTTTGCCGTTCTCCTTCAAGTTCCTTTTCACAAAAAGCACACAATAAATCGAAATCCATTTTTTCCTCATTTTTTTTGTACATATAATCAAATACGAAATTGTAAAAAATGAAAAATACTGTCCATGTTAAAAATGCAATTAATCTGCAATCTAAATTAGTTTGCTAAAAAACAGCCACATAACTGAAAATGTTCCTTGACGGTACCTGTGTTTTTTCACTGCACACCTTCACACATTAAAACTTTGCCGAAATGCACTAATGGTATGTGACCAAAGTGCACTTGCCACTACACAACAACGAATAACAACACACACACACACACACACACACACACACACACACTAGTATATACGTCGCCAGCCCAGCACCGCGCTGGTGCACCTTCTGGCATCATTGTGTGGTAAAGTCATGGGGCAAACATGCTGGCACACACACACACATATGAATATCACATTAAAAATACCGTTTTGTTTTTACGCTTTTATTAAAATTAAGACAAAACTATTGGTTTTAGAGCAAAATTGAAGATGAATAATTTTGTAGTGCGTAATTTGAGGATTAAAACAAAAAAACATTACATCGTTACGACCATTGGTTATAGAGATACAAGTCATTTTCTAAAAGTCGGGGGAGGCATAGAAAGGAAAGCACAATGGGGAGATGCGGGGAGTTTGGGGGAAATACATCTCTCGTATTAATCTAACAACTCGCCAAAATTCAGTTTTTCCCTAATTATTCCCGATATTTTGTTTTTATTTCCTGGGATATCATCTGCAAGTAAGACAAATGGTACGAGTTTGCATGTGCGCTGAATTTCAATGCAGTAAGTTTAGGGTGCGATACTGTCTATTTGAAAATCTTCATGCATGCTATTGGTAAAGAACAGGGAGGTTAGTATAAGATATCTGAAAATGTCCTGATCGCTGCATCAGTACCACGTTGCGTGAAGCCTATAACC
Organism: Macrothele yani; assembly: GCA_039090855.1. Lineage (NCBI taxonomy): Eukaryota > Metazoa > Arthropoda > Arachnida > Araneae > Macrothelidae > Macrothele > Macrothele yani. The sequence continues at coordinate 131,867,173 of CM077010.1, read as the reverse complement.
GCGAGCGGGTTACATTTAAGTTTGGGAAAGCTGGTGGTTTCCAATGCTGTTGCAATGCATTTTGTGTTGGCCGAATAGCATTGTTTCGTCTTAAATGTTTCTAATTTTGCATCGTAATTTGCTGCCGATGTGTGAGAAAATACTAGACTTATAAAATTATTCATTATTTTGAGGCGCCTTCTTATTTATATATTTAAATTGAAATACGTGAAATTTTAATGGAAGTTCAAAAAAAAAAAAAACTTGACTCCTCTGTGAAGCGTAACTCTCTCCGGTTTGGTATTAACATGTTTTCTGCAACCAAAAACTACGCAATTCAAAAATATCACATAACAGGAACTGCATGAAACTCCGTATGGTTTTGTAAACAACATCAAAATTTCCACACTTTGCGACTTCATGGTTAAGAGACCCAGGACATCCTTGGAAAGAATCATGCCTTACTCCTCTAACGCAGGAGTCTCAGGATGTCGGTTTGAAAGCAAGCCCTTATTGGTGTCGTAAGGGTTAACGGGTCCAGATCTGTGAAGCATAGTCGATAACTCGGCATTAGCGCAATTTCTGTGGAAGCTTGGACATGGTGTTAAAGTATACTGCCAGGTTGTAGAAGAGACAGAATTTTCTCTCTCTCTCCCTTTTTTTTTTTTTTTTTTTTTTTGTTGTTGTTGTTAGGTTTATCATGGACTCCCTGAGGTGCATCAGAATGTCGGTTTGAGAGATTTGCTCCTCGTCGGTGACGCAAAGGTTCGTGGGAATCTAGGACTGTGAAGCATAGTCCATATTTAGATGAGAAAGCAATTTTTGTTGAACCCTATGCATCATGTTTAAATTTAGCACCAAGCTGGAAGGGGGAAAAGCTTTCTTTTTCCTTTTCTGCTAGATTTAGCTGAAGTAGATTTCATGTGTGTTGTTCATACGTTTTACGATCTAAATTTTGGGCTCATACATGTTTGTTATCCTTAGTGTTTAGCTTCACTGTAAATTGCTGTGTTTGTGTGAAACCACGGTAATAACTGTGTGACGTTACGACCTGTGCCAAGATCTCTCAAAGTATTGGTTGACTCTGACTTCAAGATGTAGAATGAGAGTAAGTTGAGAAAATCTCTAAGGCCGCCCCGGTGGCGCAGTGGTCTAAGGCGCTGGCCTATGATCATTCGTCCATAAGGGGTCCGGGTTCGAATCCCGGTGAGGCATGGATGTTGTGTTTGTCTTACAGCACTGGCTCTCTCCCTTCCCTGGAACCAGTGACCCTAAATTAGGGACGGGCGACTGCTTATAGCCCATTGAGTTGCTCACGGTGGTCGTTAAACCTCCAATCAAAAAAATCTCTAAGAGATCTTTGACGTAGGATTTGACGTCACGGAACAATCGTTTACGCACGTTGTATGTATAAATGTATTCTTGACTTGGTATGCTCAGCTCTCTTTAAAACAGCGGTTGTTTTTGTATACATAAGTGCACTGTGCACCACCATAATGAACTCGTACGTTTATAGGACCCAAGAGCAAATGAAATAGCCATTTACAAATTCCATCATTGTCACTCAAACATTGCCGACATCAGAGCATTTTATTGTTTTCGTTCTTGTATTTGATTGTTGTGCTCCTGTGGAACGCTTACTGCAAAAGGTAAGGAATTGACATCGGAAAGATTGTTCTTTCATTTGCATATTATGAAATGTTCGTAACGATTCAGTATATAAAATAAAACATTATGACATACGTTGTGATTCATCTTCGTGCTATACCAGCTATTTTGTGCTTGGATTTGACGCTTGCAATGAAGTCTGCACGGAACGTTTTCTTGAAACAATACCAAGTCTGCGACATAGGTGCTCCTTCACTTTTGATGTGCAGGTAAATCCCAAAAATACGAATAGTCCTTGGAAAGAATTCAGTAGGATGAATATGTACCATAGAAAAACCGTATTTATTAAGGCAGCTAGCAGTCCAGTAACCCAAGTGAGGCCCATTATCACTGCAAGTCTAACGTACATCACTAGGTTTCTCCTTAACTTGCCGTTTTTTGTGTTGTTCGACTTTATTCCACTTGATATGATGAGGTAAGAACTACGTCCGAAAAAAAACATTCATGCAAATCACGGCGATCGTCGGTCCAGCAAAGAAAACAAGAAGAGATTCTTTTGTGTTAAACCAGCAGTTCTTTTTACCGAAATGAGGCTTGTACTCCTTGGGGAAACTTTCCACTTTGTCCGATATCACAGCAACGATGGCAAACGCAAAAGCTGTGCCCCAGGAATATAAACAGTACATGCAGAATCTTTTGAGCTGGAAACTCTCAGATGCAACTCTAAGCTTTCCAGTTGCGTTCAGTAAAGCTTTGAAGATGTCGTATGCCATCACATTCATCCACAGGAGTGATGACAGTAGAAAGAAATGAGTGCTGGCAGCAGCTGCAGAGCACGCGTCACTGGACTCTACGATATTGTCGTCAGCCGCTACTAGCATCGATACATAACCTGAGAGTAAAGATGCACAGAAGCACGCCATGCAGCAACCAGGCGTGTTTCTTAGTTCCGAAACCATAGCAAACGCAAACAAGTGCGCAGCTAGACACAGTATTGAGATACACAAACCAGTTAATGTCAAGTATCCCTGTATTTGCAAATTTGGATCTTCTTTAACTCTTCCATTTTCTCCAGGTCCCAAAACATTGAAAACAGGCTTGCAAATCAACAGACAGCCGTTTTCCCGCATTTCGTAAGAAGTCGAGTTGTAAGAGATGTTATTATACGCAGCGACGTATGCTATCCCTTCAGTCATTACGTAATCTTCAGGATCTAAACATATCTTAGAAACGCAGTTACGGAATTGCTCAGTTTTTGTTTCGTAGTGTAATTTGGTTTGATTACTGGAAGCTGTGACATTGGCAATTGTTTCAGAAGTTCTCTGTGCACTTAATTTGTCGCCTTGGGTCAAACCCTTTTCATTTATTTCCCAACATGTTGCGTTACAAGAAGCTCTTACAGGCAAAGTAATATAAATAGGTACGATCACAGAAAGCACAAATGCCGTTACAGGAGCCATTGAGACATGAAATGTGTGCATGATTTGTTGCATTTCTTTCCAGACCATCGCTGATAATATAAAACGGAATTGATTCCTTTTAGTTAATATGTGTAGATATCATAGCATACAAATTGCAAAGCACGTATTTCTCACAGACTCATCTAGAGGTGTTTCGTTGACTTTCACATCAAAATTTCAAAACGCCGGTTTCCCTGCTCAACGTTTTCGCCTGTAAAATTTTACGGAATCACTTTCGGAAAAATGTTTAAGGATATCCGGAGCACTCCACGTTGTTTCCTGTTAAGAAGAAAATAATTTAAAGTCAAATCTTTGCTGCATTTTTGTGATATAGCATTTCTAAAAGATGAACTTTAGTTGTCAAATACATTGTGTATGATAGAAACATCAAGAAACAAGATAAACACATGTTAATAATTGATTGAAAATCATGAAAATTTAGCAAATGGACGAAGCAACAGGGATACTTTTACGTTTCTTAAAACCCTTTAACGACCAAGGCCCTGAAATCTTGTGTCGCTCAGAATACGGTAACGCCCGAAACTGTCTGTTTCTCCTTTTTAAAATTCTCCCTCTCCTTTACAAGTTAGCAAAAGCCAGATTCGAGCTCTGCCACGGCACGAAATTTTCGATCTTTTCGAAATTTTCGAAATTTTCGATCTGTAGTCTTGAAGGGCAGTGACCTTCAGAGTTTTCTGGGGTTAATCACTGCATTCTTCACCGAGAAGGTATGCGATGTCATGAGTGTAAATAATATTGCCCCGGAACATATTAACGCCCGCTTTTCTTATTTGTTTGCTGCCGCTGCCTATTGTGACTGAAAATAAATTTCATTTGTGACTGAAAGTGACTTCTGCTAATCCCGTAAAAGCCGTGTAAATTCAAAGAACATCTGGGAACCGGAAATACTACTCACTCTAGACTGGGGGCGTTTTCGGGGTGTCGTGGTGAACTCATTGTCACAAAAATTCGCGCGCCAAGAAGGAAAATAGGGAGAGTATCATAAAAATTCACGCACCAAGAACAGGAAATCCTACTGACTCTAGATTTACTTCAAGTGAATTTATTGTGTAGCCAAAGAAGGAAGATAGGGAGAGTATCATAAAATTCACGCACCAAGAACAGGAAATCCTACTCACTCTAGACTGGGGGGGGGGGTTGACTTCAAGTGAATTAAGATGACTTCAAATGAATTAAGATGACTTCAAGTGAATTTTATTGTTGACTTCAAGTGAATTTTATTGTTGACTTCAAGTAAATTAAGATGACTTCAAGTGAATTTTATTTGTGTTGCCAAAGAAGGAAGATAGTGAGAGTATCATAAAAATTCACGCACCAAGAACAGGAAATCCTACTGACTCTAGACTGACTTCAAGTGAATTTATTGGGTAGCCAAAGAAGGAAGATAGGGAGAGATGACTTCAAGTGAATTTATTTGTGTAGCCAAAGAAGAAAGATATGGAGAGTATAATAAAATTCACGCACCAAGAACAGGAAATCCTACTGACTCTAGATTTACTTCAAGTGAATTTATTGTGTAGCCAAAGAAGGAAGATAGGGAGAGTATCATAAAGTTCACTCACCAAGAACAGCAAATCCTACTCACTCTAGACTGGGGGGGGTTGACTTCAAGTGAATTAAGATGACTTCAAAGGAATTGACTTCAAGTGAATTAAGATGACTTCAAGTGAATTTTATTGTTGACTTCAAGTAAATTAAGATGACTTCAAGTGAATTTTATTTGTGTAGCCAAAGAAGGAAGATAGTGAGAGTATCATAAAAATTCACGCACCAAGAACAGGAAATCCTACTGACTCTAGACTGACTTCAAGTGAATTTATTGGGTAGCCAAAGAAGGAAGATAGGGAGAGATGACTTCAAGTGAATTTATTTGTGTAGCCAAAGAAGAAAGATATGGAGAGTATAATAAAATTCACGCAGCAAGAACAGGAAATCCTACTCACTCTAGACTGGGGCGTTGACTTCAAGTGAATTTTATTGCTCTGCAATGGGTTGACTTCAAGTGAATTTTATTGCTCTGCAATGGGTTGACTTCAAGTGAATTAAGATGACTTCAAGTGAACTGACTTCAAGTGAATTAAGATGACTTCAAGTGAATTGACTTCAAGTGAATTAAGATGACTTCAAGTGAATTTTATTGTTGACTTGAAGTGAATTTTATTGTTGACTTGAAGTGAATTTTATTGTTGACTTCAAGTGAATTAAGATGACTTCAAGTGAATTAAGATGACTTCAAGTGAATTTTATTGTTGACTTGAAGTGAATTTTATTGTTGACTTGAAGTGAATTTTATTGTTGCCTTCAAGTGAATTAAGATGACTTCAAGTGAATTAAGATGACTTCAAGTGAATTTTATTGTTGACTTGAAGTGAATTTTATTGTTGACTTCAAGTGAATTAAGATGACTTCAAGTGAATTAAGATGACTTCAAGTGAATTTTATTGTTGACTTGAAGTGAATTTTATTGTTGACTTCAAGTGAATTAAGATGACTTCAAGTGAATTAAGATGACTTCAAGTGAATTTTATTGTTGACTTGAAGTGAATTTTATTGTTGACTTCAAGTGAATTGACTTCAAGTGAATTTTATTGTTGATTTGAAGTGAATTTTATTGTTGACTTCAAGTGAATTATATTGTTGACTTCAAATGAATTAAGATGACTTCAAGGGAATTTTATTTGTGTAGCCAAAGAAGGAAGATAGGGAGAGTATCATAAAAATTCACGCACCAAGAACAGGAAATCCTACTCACTCTAGACTGGGGGCGTTTTGGGGCTGTCGTAGTGAACTCTTTGTCATAAAAATTCGCGCACCAAGAAGGAAGCGTCGGATTGAAATGAGATTTTAGTAGTGGAATGGTACATACCAAGGACAGAAGTGATTACAATATCACAGCAGCAAGACGATTTCCCGCGGACATACGGCACACCTTCCTGTCAGCGTTAGTACTGCGTCGGTCCGCCTCGTGCTCGGATACATGCGATGATACTGTCCGGCATGGAGTCGCCGTATGTTATCCTGAGACAGATTGGCCCACACTTCTTGCAACTGACGCTCTAAATCACGAACACTGGGACATGGTGAAAGCTGGCGTCCCATCTGGTCTCACATCTTCTGAATCTCCCCCAAGGCCTGTACACGCCGTAACATCGTCGATTCAGCCACTTTCAAACGTTTCGCCAGTTGCGTGGTCGATTGTGTGGCATCTTCTTGCAACAGCGATTCCAGCTCCACGTCTGCGAGTTCCTGCGGTCTACCTGCACGTGGTTTGTCTTCCAAGCTTAGATCACCTTTCTTTAACCTGGTAAACCTTTCTCGACACGTCCGCTCACCCATAACTGTTTCGCCATACGCCTGACATATTGAACCGTATGCTTCACTCTCACTTTTCCCTAAATTAAACATGAGTAGTGCCGCAAATGAACCTTATCGACCGCCATGCTTGGCTTCATGTACGAACTGACAGCACGGGTCGCCTGCCGGTTGGACTCCTACAGCGCAACGCTAGCGGGGACGGCGGAAACTTTTACATACCCCTAATCGATGAAAACAAAACGATTTTGTTGTTATTCCCTACCATATGAGAAATGAGCTTAGACGATAGCAACGCTGCCTGTGGGCTGACACGAGGACACGTGTGGCATGTTTATCTTTCATTTTAGGGTCCGTCAGTAGCGACGATGGATGGAGCGATATACCATTTCCGGAAGTGTCTTCATTGTTCGTGCATACTGGTTGTCGAGTTCCTTCAAGGAAACTCACAGTGTTTCGTAAAAAGATTCGGAGACCAAGGGAAATAAAAAGGGCTCCATTTATCGTTTGATGAGGAAATTGGGTACAACTGGATGTGTTGTGAATATTCAATCCAGGTGGGCGACCACCAATGTTTGCAGAAATCGGGGAAAATGCGAAACAGCGTTTTCTGACATCGCCTTCAAAAACTTTAGGGTGGCTTTCACAGGTGATCAAACGATCATGCATCACATGTCAGAGAGCAAAGAAAAAAGGAAAGGTGAAGTCATAAAGCATTGGAATTATCCAAGAGTTAAGGGAATCCTGTCAAAAAAGAATAGCATGTTGTCATTGGTTCCAGCAATTGTTTGGTTATAATTCCTTAGTGTTGGGCATTACGTGGTATACAGAAGAAGACTGGTTCCATCTATCCGGACTCATGAATTACCAGAATACATGGATATAGGTTACTGGCAGCTCCCGTGCTCTCCATGAAGGCCACTATATCCGAAGAAAATTGATGGCAATATTCCGACTCCAAATCATCAGGCAGTCTTTTTCGAGGAGACTGTAGCTACAGATAAGTACTTCCTGATTTTCAACGCGAGTTTGTGAAGCATCTGGGTCACTATGAACTTTTCCATGGCTACTTACAGCAAGGTGGTGCACCGTGTCAAGCGTCGAACAAGTGAGACGTTTTCTCTAATTTAATTAACATTTTTAGTTACTTTCTCTATGTACAAATGCCGTTCCATAAAAACTGACAGTAATTTCTTTTTGAGTTGTTAACAGTGCGAAAGGGAAAAATTACCCCGCAGACGACCAACTGAATTAAGGAAGCATCTATGGCAACAGTTATAGCCGTAGCAGACGATTCTGGTGTTGTTATTGCGTAGTTGTTTAAGGTACGCCGACATTTCTCCATGCAGCTATGGAGGTGAGTGATACAGAGTTAAGAAGTGAAATGCGTCGTGCGATAAAATTTTGCTACCGTTCGGGTAAAACGGCTCTAGAAACAGCTGACTCAACAAAAAAGCTTACAAAGAAAAATGTTTGGGTGAATCAATGATTTTTAGATGGCACCATGATTTCAAAAAAGGCCTTTGTCGGCAGAACTCGCTCTTAGGCCTGGTCGACCTGAAAGTGTTACTATGGAGCGTATTGTTAGTTTGGGCAATCCTTCAAGGAGATTGACGAATGATGTGTGAAGACATAGCTGCGTCAACTAATATTTCAAAACCGTCAGTATTTCGCATTGTACGCGGCAAATTACTGCTGCATCGTGTGTGTTCCAGTTGGATACCTCATTGCCTGACGAGAGAACAATTTCTAGCCAGAGTTCATGTGTGTCATGAGTGGAAACAATTAATTGCAAAGGATCCAAAGTTTCTAAACACGGTAATAACTGCCGATGAAACATGGGTCCACTATTTCGATCCCCTCATGAAACGCACGAGTGTCTGGAAACACACAGGCTCGCCTCCTCCGAAAAAGGTCCGCCAAACCAAATCAGCTGGGAGGTGATGATGATAAATTTCTTTGATCATAAAGGTGTGCTTTACCAGCATGCCATTCCTCTACAAATTACTATTAATGCTGAGTGTCGTATTTCAGCCTAGAAGCGTCTGCGACTACACATATCGATTAAGCGGCCAGAACTGGTGGGCAAGTGGACCCTACACCATGATAACACCCACCCATATGTGGCTGCTTGTGTTCAACAGTTTCTTATGAAATGCAGTATTGAAATCATGCCACAGCCTGCCTACAGTGCTAACCTCGCCCCGTGCGAATTCTGGTTGTTTCCAACAATGAAGGAGAAGTTCCGTGGCGCAACATTCAACTCAGATGCTGATGTTATCCAAGTTGTACAGGTGTCGCTAAAGCAGTTTCCACAAATTGCAGTCGCCACATGCTTTGAAAAGTGGACTGAAAGATGGGACCGTTGCATATCACCCGAAGGAAGATACTTTGAGAAAGAATAACATACATTTTGCTGTACCTATATTTCTTCGCTTTGTGTGATTTTACTCTTAGTTTTAATGGAACGACCGATGCATATTTGAGTTCATTCCCTTTTAGCCTTTTTCAAACTTAACGTTATATCTTCTCTCTCGCGGAATGAGGTTGGCAATACTCTCGAGGTCAGAGAGGATGACGTAGGCATGCGACGGATAAGAACTAGTAGAGATATAATGTTGAGCAGCAGTCAAAAGTGTGGAGATGGTGGTATGATGTTATAATACTTGAAGTTGTGTTTGTTTGAAGGCTGCGAGTTGAGTTGTTATACAGTAGTGGCCAAAATTGTGAAAACTTTTTTGTAAATAGTGTATTTTTGAGATTTGATGGATCATAACACCACTTTCTTTTTTTTTTTTGGAGTAATAACATAAAATTATATAACAATGGAAAGATAATTTCATCAAAAATGTAATGCAGTAACTTTTATGAAGGATTTTGTATTAGAACAGCAGTTATAAAATAGAAAAGTGAAACACGTAGAAGAAATGAGATATACAAAAATTCTCACCATGTCAGTTAATACTTAGGTGTGTAACCTTTAGCGTTAATTACGGCCTTACAACTTCTTCCCACGGAGTGAACCAAGTTTTTTAGTTCTGCAGCTGTTACAATGTGAAACCAAGATTGAATTATTGCTTCTATTAATTGGGTTTCATTGCTGGGTTGCTTCTGACTAACAAGTTTCTTTAGTCAGCTCCATAGATTTTCGATGGTGTTAAGGTATGGGCTATTCGCAGGCCATTCCGGCAGTGGAATATGATTATCTTGAAACCACTTTTTGCACACAGCAGCAACATGAAATGGAGATGAGTCCTGTTGAAATATAAATGCTTCATTATCTTGGAAAAGATCACGTGCGGAAGGCTTCAGTTTGGGCTCAAGTATTTCATTAATGTATTTTTGGCCATTTATATTCCCATTAATCACGCAAATTCTGCCCACACCTTTTGATGTCACACAATCCCAGTTCATAACACTAACTGGGTGTTTCACGGTACATGTAAGGCAATCAGGATGCAAATCTTCTCTGATTCTTCTCCTTACGCATTTTATGCCATCATTACCAAAGAGGGAGATTTTGGTCTCATCACTCCAAATAACACTGTCCCATTCTTCCGCTGTCAAGTTAACATTTGTTTTAGCCCAGTTTAATCTTTTCAAACTTTGTTTGAGAGATAAAAATAGCATTTTTTTTCTTGTGGAATTCTAGCTTTTAGACCAAATCCCTTTAGTCTGCGCCGAAAAATCCTTGCACTCTACTTCCCATTGCATTGCACCATTTCATCTTGTATACACCCAGATGATTTTCTTCTGTCACCTAGGCACAGTCTCTTAATTCTCCTATCATCACTTGCTGCAGTGCATCTTTTTCTGCTTTTACCAGTCTGGTTTTGTAGTGACAGAGTCTCCTTATAACTCTTCAAAAATTTATAAATGCCACCTTTCGTTATGTTTCCACCAAATTTTCTTCTAATTTCTTCATAATTGAAGCTTTCTTCTCTTAACAGTTCTATTTTACATCGCTTTCTGGGTGACCAGTCAACTCTTTGCGCCATTTCTTTAGTTTTATTACGTTTTACAAGCTAATTAAATGAAAGAACACGCACAAAAAAAAAAACTTGATAGCTATCATACAACACACTGACAAATGCCCTCCTCTCAACTCCAATACATGACATCAATAGCTGAATCTTACTGTGACCTGATTGGCTCATTGCCAAAACAAGATGACACCTGATTGGCTCTCTAAATGCTCATTGCCTACATTTAAATGAAGGAGAGCCACTTTATATCAATCTAAGCAAGTTGTGCCTCCTTTTTCTGGTTATTTGGCTATAACTTTTCATAGAATACAGATAATTGGACAAACTTTGTTGCATTACATTTTTGATGAAATTATCTTTCCATTGATACATAATTTTACGGCATTACTCCAAACAAAGGGGTGTTATGAGCCATCAAACCTCAAAAATATACTTTTTCCAAAATGTTTCCACAATTTTGGCCGCTGCTGTATATATTTAGCGTTCGGACCTAAAAGTGTTCTTCCTGCTAACGTTTATTAATTATTTCTGAAGTGTTAATATCATTGTAATTGATTCAAGTTTGTTCCTATAGTAACTTTTTTCATGAACGGTATTCTTGAGGTTTTGACAGAATAAAGGAAAAGATATGAAAGTAACTATTTCTTTGGAGTTTTTTTCGAGTGACCCGTGTTTCACTTTAAGTGAAGTATTTAAAAGGAAGTGATAATATGTAGTGTTCAGTAAGCGATATATAAGGGTTGCCCAAATGAAACCGAGACTGTCGTTTTTTTGCCGTAAATGTTTATAGGTTGGAATATGTGAACATACAGGAAGTAAGAGTGATTCATGAGCTACGTACCCGCTACACATAGTCGCCTTGTCGGTTGAAGCAAGTGTACAAGCGCGGCACGAGATTGTGGGTACTCTGAGCAAAGAACCTCCGTAGTTGGTTGTGGAAGCAGTCTTCAACGGCGTCCCATACTTCAGCGTCATTAGCGAACCGGCGGTCCTTGAGAACTTTTTCAGTGGCCGGAAGATGTGGTAATCGCAGAGTGACAGATCGGGGCTATAGGCGGAATGGTCGAGGACCTCCCAGTGGAAGCTCCGCAGGAAATCTTGGCACACCATCCCCACATGCGGGCGTGCGTTGTCGTGCAGCAGAATAACCCCATTTTATAACATACCGGGTCGCTTACCTGTGATGGCCGTTTTGAGGTTGCGTAACGTATTGCAGTATGAGGTTGCCTTAACCGTACTGCTTGCGCCCAGCGAATCCAACAGTAATGGGCCATTCTCGTCGAAGAAAACCGTGAGCATCACTTTTCCAGCTATTAAGGAGGACTAAGCTTTTTTGGGGGAGGGAGAGTTGAGATGCCGCCATTCCATACTCATCAGTTTTGTGGCCGGATCAAAGTAGTGGCACCAAGTTTCATCTACGGCCACAATCTTGGAAAGAAACTGTCCTCCTCTGCGTGGTAACGATGCAGATGCTTCAGGCAAACACCCACTTGCCGAGTCTTCTACTCCTCCTGGAGAAGCGTGGGAGCCCATTGTGCGTACACCTTGCTGTAACCCAATTGGCGACGGAGAATGGTGTTAACAGTTCTCTTACTCAAGGACAATGTTGCCGCAAGTTCGCGGGTGGTGATTCGGCGATTCTTCCTTCACAAGGTTGTCCACGGCAGCAATCGATTTCATGGTGATGGCTACGTGTGCTTGCCCAGGTATCGGCATGTCCTCCGTGCCCGCATGTCCTTTACGAAATTCACTACATCAGCGGAACACTGAACACCGTGATTGACACTCATTCGCATACACATCCTTTATACGACGATAAATTTCGGCTCCACTAACCGCCGATAACAGCGTGCTTCCTCACATGACACGCCATCTACCGGCGCAAATGCACGGCTCTGTGTAATTATATAACGACGCTATTACACGAGTCTCACTTTTATTTGAGCGACCCTTATACATGTACGTATACATGTGCAAATAGCAAAGAACATTACACAGCACCATGAAGGAAATACAGTTCCTTTAAAGGTAGGATTTTTTCAAAAGAACTGTGGTCATCAAGAGCCAGATTACACTCTTTCAGACTAATTCTTACGGGGTCACCTCAAAGGAAGAGTGTGGGCTAACAAACCTCGGATAACTGAAAAGCTGAAAGACTACATCAGACGGAAGATTTCAGCAATTTTTTTTTAATTTCGGTATGGAGCTTCTTGTAAAAATGCGCCCCGGGCGCAGGTGGGTGACGTTTTCAGCATCTCCTTTAATGCAGTTTGCTTCTCGTGAGGTAAGGCATCATATCTACCATATACAGGGTGTTCGTAAACTGTTTTGACAAAAGAAGAGGGGTGATAGTACCCATCAAGACGAACAATATTTACAATGGAACCTAGGGTCGTATTCCACTCTGAGTGTCAGAAAAGTGTAACTTCGAAATACATCCAACAAGCACAAGTCGTCACCTCAGACGTCATTTCTTTCTTGCCGGAGAAGTAGCACATCGCCAGAACATCACCGTCAAGCATTTACAGTATGCAAATTGCCAGAGAAAAGACGCAGCATCGACAGTTGCAGCTGATTGCCTTATCAAGGTGCAGTAGACACTTCCAGAATGCCACATATCCCGCACGATGGATTAGACGTGGCGGACCTGTGGCATAGCCTCCACGTTCACAGGACTTAAACACACTGAACTTCTTCTTCTGGGGGCACATGAAATCATTGGTGTACGAGGCGCCTGTGGACTCCGTGGAAGATCTCGTCGCGAGAATCGTTGTTGTAGCGGACAGGATAAACACGATACCAGGAGTCTTCGAGAGGGTGCGCCAGTCTTTCATTCGCCGGTGTGAATTCTGCAACGGCATCCGTGGCAGTCACTTTGAGAATCTACTTTGATTCTGTACCTGATTTCCATAAATGGGATTGTGCAACTTATGATGTCGTTAATTCTCTTTCTTTGCATTGTTGAAAGTTCAACTTGGACATCTAACTTTACTCTTTTCTGACACTCAGAGTGGAATGCGACCCTAGGTTCCATTGCAAATATTGTTCGTCTTGATGGGTACTATCACCCCTCTTCTTTTGTCAAAACAGTTTACGAACACCCTGTTTAATTTTACTATATTCACACATTCCACAGATATTTCACAAAACTGATGTTGGTCAGCGAGTGGGACATACCATACAAACCGAACGAGAAAATCGAGTAGTCCCAGCACCAAACTTTTAATAAAATATGTCTTTACTTTCTTTATCCCGTTTTCAGTCTTGGCTAATATTAATGCTCTCCTTTCAACATTCAGGCCAGTCTTGGCTAATTTAACGCTCTTCTATCAACAGTCAAGTTAGTCTTGGGTAATTTAATGCTCTCCTATCAACAATCAAGTTAGTCGTGGGTAATTTAATGCTCTCCTATCAACATTCAGGCCAGTCTTGGCTAATTTAACGCTCTTCTATCAACAGTCAAGTTAGTCTTGGGTAATTTAATGCTCTCCTCTTAACAGTCAGGTCAGTCTTGGCTAATATAATGCTGTCCTATCAACAGTCAGGTCAGTCTTGGCTAATTTAATGCTCTCCTATCAACAGTTAGGTCAGTCTTGGGTAATTTAATGCTCTCGGATCAAGAGTCAGGTGGAAAGGTACCACAAAGTTGACAGCTACACATTCATGGAAAGGAATACATTTTTAATCAACTTTACTTCTTAAAACCAATGTGTTATTGTTTAATTAAGAACTGTTCAACATTTCTAGATCACTGTACGGTGTGTGGAGTTATTGCCATCAAATATCAGGCATTTGTACAGCCAGAAAATTTCACGCTTCATATTAGATTTATTTGGATGACAAAGTCGAACTTAGCAGTTATTTCTTTATCACATCAGATTTGAAAAAAATACGTGTACTGTTAAATAATTCCTAAAAAAAATAGGTATAAATCCAAGGATCTAAATTTTGAAAAACAGCATCAGGTGCGTGCCCCCAAGTGCCAGTCTAAATTTTAGGTTGTCCATCGGTGGTCCGTCCTTCTGGCAATATGTCCAGCCCATTGCCATTGCAAGGATTTTACTCTAATCGTGATGTCTTTCACTTTTGCCATTTTCCTTATCCACGAATTCCTCTTCGTATCTTTCCTGGTTACACCAAGCATGTATCTCTACATGGATCTTTTAGTTGTCTGCACTCATTGTATGTCTTTTTTGTTTTAGTTAAGGCCCATATCTCCTCTCTATATGTAAGCATTGGAAGGATGCATTGATCAAATACTTTTCTTTTAAGGCATAATGGCTTATTGCTCTTAAAAATTGTGCTGTTTCTTCCAAAAAATCTCCAACCAAGTTTTATATGCTGATTAATTTCTTCATCAATGCAAACCCTCGCTTGACATCTGCTGTCCAAAATAAATGTAGGTATCGGTTATCTCCAGCTTTTCCCCATCAATCGATAAATTTTAGTTTATATTATATATTACATTGAACATGACGGGCGTCTCTTTAACTATTCTAACCAAAAAATATTTTATGTTCGTACATATACAAATAAGTTGTATAAAACTAAAAGTAGAATTCGAAGTAACTGATTTTTGTATTAAATAAAAATATTTTTTGCCATAAACTAGAAACTGAAGCTTCAAGAAAGCACACAAACATGCGTAGTTTCTGCTAAAATTAAGTTTTGTAGCTTTTTTTTTTATACAAGCTTTTTAACAATGTCCGAATTGTCTATGTCTGTAGCAATTTTGTTTTCAATACTAACCATCCTTATATTGAAAGTCGTTCCTGTTTCACGTTTAATCAAAAATAACGTTTCATGATTTTAAGTTTGGGAAACGATCTTTCCCCGTAAGCCACTCTTACAGACAGCAAAAATTTTAAAAGAATGTTTTATACACCTTATTACCGTTATCAATTCTATGGAATGGAAAAGGGGACATTGTAATTTTAAAGATCTTTTTGGATTTCAAGCTTAACTGTAAGAAAACGAAAGATGTTTATTTTCAGGCAGTGTAAAAATCCACAAATTCCAATTTCTTTTTCGTTTAACTCAATATGGGGCACATATCCAAACCTATTTTGCTACAGGCATCATCAAAAATATTCTTAAAGCTACTGAATTGTTTGGAAAACATATTAATGAGTCATTTGAAAATATGTATTCTAAAGGATTTTATGGATTCATGTGATGCTTAACATTAAGTTCAAATAATTTCAATTTCGTCACACAAATCTGAAGCGTTATATCATATTCTTTTTGTGCAATATATGATAATTTCATTTGTAAGTCCATGCCATATTTTATTTTTATATCTATGCTTAGTGTCAATAAAGAATAAAGGTCATTTAAAAATTGAAAAATCTTGTTATGCGTGTTCAGGTGTTCGAACCGTTCTTATCGTTGTAGCAAGAAATGGGGAAGTTATTTTTTTTATTTCTGTTTTGGAAGATCAATGTCTCGTCCGTATTTTGGTACCAAAACTTTTTTTTTTTGACCTGGTCTAACCAGTTCAACAGTTGGAAATCCTATTTCGAAATCAATTTATTTGGCAATTGTTTTATCTTCAGCTAACATGCCTTTAAAAACCCCACGTGTTCTACATTCTTTTTCACAGCAATTTACTTCTTTTAGCATTTCTATTATGACTGGTATAACTACAACAGATTTTGGCATTAATTTGCTACTAACATTTAATTTAAAGGAAGAGTATACCAAATCTTTTTCGGAATAAATAAACTTTCATGTTCTCTTTTTTTTTTTTTTTTAAGAAAGATTGGTTAAATTTCGTGCTTCACTGTCTGTAAAAGATTCGTTAATGCGCTAATATAATGTATCGTGGATTGCATTCAAGTTATACCGCAGTCACCCTTATTGAATTGATGCTATTTCCTCACCGTGTTTCACACCACGGTTTTACGGTCAACGCTGGAAGCTCTTTCTTTAGAATTTACCAACGGTAAAGTAATTCAGAAAAGAAAGCGTTTATTTCTTGAAGAATGCTGAAAATGTTCACAATCTGTAGAGAAACATTTTAGTCGTTATTTATGACCAGATATAAAGTGTGAACAGCCCATTGAATGAATGCAGAAGGGTTTTAGGTCGAAAAATTACTTTTTTTTGTAAGTCCATTGTGTTTTTCCTGCACATTGGCCACATTCTCATAGCGCTGGTCACGGAAATCATGAATGCTGAAATCCTCAAGAATAAAAAAAAAAAAAAAAATTAGAAAAGGAATTGTTAGTCCTTTGCCCACCGTATCCATTACTGGACAAAACAATAAAAATTAATATCTGATTTCAAGACTTTTCTATTGAATTATATAATGAATTATTTTTATTAAAAAAATAAACGTGCCACGTATCACAGCGATTTTTCACAGTAAAACGTCTTCTTAACTTCTTCCACGTTAGTGATGTTAATTTATCAACTGTAATGTTTGATTGAGGCGTTCTGCCACCCCCGGAACCTGGCGGACGGGTGTTCGGCATCCCTTCAATTCCCGCTTGGAGCGTCCCTGACCCTTCTTACAGTAGTACGGGAGCAGCCAACAAGTGCAGCTGTTTCCGAAATACTGACTAGAGGTCTGCACGGGCCTCGTCCGTGTGCTTAAGGCACAGCCCGGCCTAGCCCGGGCCCGTAAATTGCTGCTCTTGTTTAGCCCCGGCCCGGCCGGTGATGTGCCATTTGGTATTATTTTGTCTTCCTATTGTATTTTATTAAAATGTGAAAATTAGATTATGAAATGAGATATTATTAAAAATATTTAGTTGAATGTAAGCCTAAAAATATTAACTAAACTTTGACAATTATCGAAAAATATAACCTTTAAAGAGAGGGAAAAAGAAAAACTAAGCTCTTTCAGAATCTCCCTTTCTCTGAACTAGTAAGCTGCAACACTACTAAAGTCAATCCCTATAGAGATTAGGGATAGGAGAAAATATCGATGTCGTCCCACTCTCTCGTACAAGCACACACACAGACACTCGCCCCGTGTCGAATCTTTTTGTTGTCAAACAGCCCCAAAATGATTTTACCATCTAAATGCCTATAGATTGGTAAAAACAGTGTGAGTGCCTCTCCTTCCTTTTCTGATTACACCCTGGGCTGTGTCATGGAAGTAAGTAAAGTCAGCGAAATAGTTGAACACACCAGGAAATCGGGGAACACAACTTTTTTCTTTCTTTACCATTGCGATAAAAAGAATGGGTCGACGTTGCCCGGCCCGGTCGTTAGTGCCTGGGGAAACGCCCGACCCAGCCCGTTGCTTTGTTCTCTAAATTAAAAAAAGACCCGACCTGACCCGGCCCGTGGGCAGGGCAGGACAGAGCAGCCAAGCCCGTGCAGACCTCTTACTGACACCTACTGTCCGGGCCCCAATTATCTGGCTGTGGTCAAATTAGCTTACGTCACCACGCTTTCCCATTGGTGGCAAACGTTTACTTATTACGTGCAGAGGATAAGTATGCATATGTAGCCACACGTGACATTGATATCACGTGGTACTGCGTTATTGCTCCGAATATGTAAAACGGGAGGGGGAGGGGTTGTTCCTAATGCAAAGCTAACTCAGTGTATAGCCCAGCATGGCGGTCATACGAACTGTTGACTCAGGCGAGACAACACCTCGATCCCACACGTGCTCAATGGGGGACAAATCCGGTGAACGTGCAGGCCATGGAAGTTGTCTCACACCCTGAAGTGCATGTTGCGTTGCACGTGCCGTGTGTCGGCGTGCGTTATCTTGCTGGAAAACACCACGATGGACCGACCTTATAAATGGCACAACAACGGGCTGAATGATGTTGTTGATGTAGGAGGTGCTGTTTAACGTACCCGGTACAAACACTAGTTGTGTACGGGAGCGATAGCTGATCGCTCCCCACACCAGGAGACCAGGTGTAGGCCCTGTGTGTCGCTGGCGTATGCGAGAAGGGTGGAGACGCTCCCCTGTGCGTCTGTGAACACGCATACGGCCGTCGGAGGCTCAAAGCAGAATCTGCTTTCATCGCTGAACACGACAGATCGCCATTGCGTTCTCCAGTGCAGACGTTGGTGACACCACTTCAGCCGTTCCTGACGGTGGGCTGGAGTCAGAAGTACACATGCCTGAGGCACACGTGCACGTAGTCCTGCATCCAGTAGACGGTTGCGGATTGTTCACACAGTCACCTCAGGTGCAACAGCAGCTCGGATTTGCGTCGCAGTGGATGTTCTGCTTGACAACACAGCTCTTCTTATGCGTCGATCGGTCCGCTCATCAGTCCGCCTGTGACTCCCGGTTCCACGTCTTCTCGTGTGGGAATGTTCTTCGGACCATCTACGCCACCATCGTACCACCACCGATACTTCCCGTCCAATTCGCTTTGCAATACGACGATACGACCACCCGGCTTCGCGGAGTCCGACTAGACGACCTCGCTCAAAGTCCGATAACTGCTGAAATCGTACACGCCTTCCATGTCCAGGCATTGCAGCTTCTTCAGGGTCTTCGCGCGTGTCCGTACGCCGACGACTGATTACATTCACTTCGCCGTACTCCTTAAATACCACCGACGATAATTTTCATATTATGCCGTGCTGTGGCGTAAACGCTCACCGGTTGGTCCCGAAATTTACATCACACCTACGTAAACTCAACCCCATTAACATATGTAAATTTCATGATCGTCCGCGAATTCCTTCTTGGTGTTCTTTTTCACTTTCCGCCAGTGTATTACAAAGGCAGTTCCATAAAAACTGAAAGTTATTATTTTTTTTTTGAGTTGGCATCATTGCGAAGGGTAACCATGCAGGCGACTAACTGAATCAAGGAAATATCTACAGTTATTAGTCGTGGCTGATGATTTTGGTTTTGTTATTGGGCAATTGTTTAAGGCACGTCTGCATTTTGCCATAGATCTATGGAGGTGAGTGATTCAGAGTTAAGAAATGAAATTAGTTATGCGATAAAATTTTGCTATCGTTTGGGTAAAACCACTCCAGAAACAGGTAGTTTAATGAAAAAAGCTCACAAAGATAAACTTTTGGGTGAGTCAACGATTTTTAGATGGTATCATGATTTGAAAAAAGGACGTTTGTTGGCAGAACTCGCTCCTAGGCCTATCTGTACTAGTTGGGATAGCCGTGGCTGTTCACGGTCGTCAATGCTCTGAGGTAGTCCATTATTTGCCTGATTACTACATGTCTTGTCGGCTTTTTCCACTCCTGGAACACTTTAACAATTGCACCACGTGAACAGCCCACAACATCGGCCATTTCCGTAATGCTACCACCCTTCAGTCGGTAGCCAACACTCACTCCTCTTTCAACCTCTGTTAGGTGACGTCCTTCTCCCATTTCAACGCGAAACTACATAATATCCGCGAGTTCGTGTCCTTTTAAATGCGTTACATGATTTGCGTGTGTTGCTACACACGCTATCTGGCTACTGGTTACGGTGTTTTCTTACATTAGGGGTGGTCATAATTTTTTGACTGGACTGTGTATGTTGGTATTATGGCTTGTTGGTGCTTTATCCAAAAGGCCTTTTATTCTGTCTGCGTTTTGTGCTGTCGGCGTTTTGTTCTGCTGTTGCTTTGGCTGTCGGGATTGTACATGTCGGTATTTCTTTCGGCTTCCAAAAAGACCAGCACACCAGTTTAGGGCTGTCACAGCACAGTTAGTTGTATTGCATCTTCATGATAGACACTGTTGTCGTTTGGATATATTACTATCTATACTCCGCTTGGTGCTCTTCCTGTCTGTACCCACGGGCACTGCTCAGAGAAATGTTACACATTTGTAATACTGTATTAACTATATAGTAAACCCTAAAACTTCTTGATGTTGCATAGAAAAGATAAGTTATTGTTATAAGCATACCCACAACCACAATTCTTTTCCCAATTCCTTTTCACTGTCAAGCAGCCTTCTGTGAATATTTTGAAAGTACTATCACAGGTATTTCTCGCAAAACTTGTCGACTCTTGATCCCAAGGTCACGTTTCTTGTCCAGCTGATTAAATGACGTACTATAGTGTACAAATTAATTGGGACAAAGTAAAAAATCACTCTTTTTCCCAAAACTATGCCTTTATATCATTCTATGCCTTGATATACACTGATAAATACCTGTATTAGTATGAAGTATGTCCTCCTTTAGCAGAAATGACCTCTTGATTCCTTTTGGCATTGACTCCACTAATTGAGTGCACATATTTTTGATTTCATAATGGTGGAACCACACTTTTATAGCATACGTTATCATGCGTTCTTTGGTTGTACAGTTCATTTTACCTAAACGTCTCTTCAAAATATTCCACAAGTTTTCTATGTGATTTAAGTCTGGTGAATTTCCAGGCCAATCAAGAAAATGAATTTGATTTTCCAGCATGAAATTCTTGACCAATTTCGAATTGTGACATGGGGCCAAGTCATGTTGAAATGTCCCGTCAAAAGTTTTCAAGAATGGAAGAATCCTACGTTGTAATATTTCTACATACTTAGCTGAATTCATCATACCTTGAACAGGAACTAAGCTTCCAGTGCCATTTGATGTTAAATAAACCCCAAAGCATCTGTTCAGAGGGTGTTTTACAGTTTGCTTGACATGCTCAGGTCTTAAAAGTCCACAGTTGCTTCGTCTAACGACATTTACTTGGTAACCCTGCACAAATAAATGAGTTTCATCACTGAAAATCACCTTTTTCCAGTCGTCAGCAGTCCACGATTTATATTTTTTGGCCCATGCTGAACGCTTTATCTTCATTTCGCATTCAAATATTGTTTTTTCGTTGGTCTTCTTGCCTTCCGGCCAACTTCCAAAAGCCTACGGCGTATATTTGAATCAGTAACATCACAACCACTAGCCAATAAATCTCTTTGAAGGTCTGTGCTTGTTTTTGTTTTGTTTTTTGGATTCATTTTACTATTTCTGATTAGATATTTATCGTTTTCTTCCACATTTACCTCTCCTTTTTGGAGATGATGATCCAGAGGCATTTTATCGCGTAAGCAGTCTTGATACACTTGATTTGCCTACACCAACTGCAGAAGCGATATCTCTCACTGTCATAGAAGTGTGAACCTTCAGAGCAATTATTTTTGCACGCTTCCTTGGGGAAATATCCATTTTTTCAATACACGAAAGCAACACGTACTCACACAGAGCAAAAACTAACATCCACCTGTCACACACGAAAACTCACAACTGAAGCTGAAGTGCCTATTTCCTGTTTAAAGCCGGTCAAACCACATTCTTACTATCAAGTTCTAATAGTCACACCACGTCACAGCTGATAAAACCGGTTTACGTGGGTTTCTGACATCAACTGGCGATCACATTACAATTCTGAGAATAAAATAGCTTGTCCCAATTAATTTACATGGTATAGTACTAGTCGTTCTCCCAGCTCATTGATTTCTGTTATATTAATCTTTCTTAACCCTTTAACCGGCTGGAACGAATTAACTCGTTGTTATCAAAATGGTTTGAAATTAGCTCCAACAAATGCATATATTCGCTGTCTGAGAAGTAAACCCAATTCGACAGGAATGAATGAACCTGCACACCAGAGAGCGTTGCTTTCCCCCTTACGTTTATCATTAAAAGTGGTCTTTTACGGGTAATGATTTTCCCTAATCCTACTTATCATATTACCTTTTCTCCCGAAAATACTACAAAAATGGCGAAACACCTAAGAAAGGAGAGAAAATATATTAGAGTATCTTGCTTTTACCCAGTGGCATGATGTCCGTTTCAGGAGGACTAGCTCTTCCCAATCATTCCTTGGTCATGGAGCAGAGAATGAAGTACTATAAGGGAATAAGACTATAGACTATAAGACTAAGGACCATAAGAGAGCACTTACTACCAGAGGCAGATACTGTATATAGTCGATTCTGCTGAGATGACCGAGGGAAAGGAATAGCTTTGCTACAGCTTTCATATAACCCGGCCACTATGTCTACAGTTCTGAAAATTTCCGGCATCATTTGGTTCTGACACATTGGCCGCTTAAATGGTTAACTGGTTACCTTGTTCTTTCCATGAACAATTAAGTCTTCAGCTACTTAAATTTAGGACAAACGAACTACTTTTGAGCAGTCCCATGCTTTCATTAAAACAAAACAAAATTGATATGTTTTCCATTATTATGTTTGCCATTTTGATTCCTATCCATTGGTAATTAAGTTAAACCCTGAAATAAGTGAACAATATTCGACTAATCGTTATCATACTTGCGGGATGTATTTTATCACACCAAATTAAGGATATTGTCATTTACGAATTTACATAGTTTAACTGAAATGTGTGAGGGTTTTATAAATATGTTTCATAGTTGGACTGAAATGTCGGCTTTTTATAAAACACTTACAGTCGCTTTTCCGCCAACCAAAAATTCAGAAATACTTACCTAAAATTATCAACATCTGCAGTCATTATGTTCACCATAAGCCACACTTCTAGTGGATGAAAATAAACGACTTTCCTCTTCGTTAATGAGAATGCATTGTATCCTTTGGTGTTGCTTTATTTGCTGTCCACCAGGTGTCTGAGCGGATGTTCACAGATCCATCCCTAAATAGAGATCGGGAAATTCAGGAAGTTCGTCAAACGGACGAGTGATACTCGCTTTGGAGGATAATTACCCCCAATATGCTTTTATTTGCGTACGCGGAAAGGGAATACATTTAGACAGCCCAGGATCTGTCTTTTTTTTTTTTTTTTTCAGAATGCATAAATTAATTGATTTTAAATGAGAAAATATAAAAACATTATGAAAATCATGTTAGAGGCATCCGTTCTAGTCATGAAAGGATGAAATTTGCCCTGAATTCATATTTTCTGCTGCTCAGACAGTTCCGTTCGATACGCCTCCTTCCTCTAAAAGAATAATGCGCGGTGCGTGGTTTATCACGCCCTGGGTGTGTGCGACGCAACCATTAGTAAGAACCCCTCGCCACGCAAAAGAAAAAAGAAACAAGTTAGTAAAATCATGCAATGCATTGATTATGATACGCTTTCTAACATACCAGAAATCATTATTCAAGTTATTACTCAAGTTATGAGGATAATAGCTGTAGAATAAATCTCGTTCCTGTGCCCTGACCTTTGACCCCATTTTGATGATATTCAAAAGAGCCGATTCAGTATACCTCCGGAACAACATGATAAAGTTTGCATTTTTACGTAAGTTATGACGCATAAGTGCAATGGAATGGATCCCGCTCCTAAATCTTGACCTTTGACGCCATTTCCCCATTTTCATTAGGGTTCGTCCACAGGTGGGATGTACCACATACTAATTTTTCATCGAAATCGAACCATTTTTTCGCGAGTTATCGTGCGGACAGACAGACGGACAAAACTGGAGCATATGCGCTTCTTCAACCTACGGTTGGAAAGCGTAAAATAAGAAAATTTTTGAACATGGGTTCATGTAGATAAAAATCTTGACCTCTGCAAACGTAAGTTGTATATCTATTCTGCTTATCAGTTAACTGAATAGGCAATATACTCAATTAATATTTTATGAATGCGTAATTTTTGTTTTATAGATTACAATATTCTTATTATTAACTAAAAATTAATACAACACCCTTACCTAAATATCAGTTTATTGCCCATCAATCATCATGTAAAAATTCTGAAATCATTCAAATGACAGAGTAGTAATAATTGAGAATATGTTGTCATTCATGAGCTATGATTATTTCGACTTCATTGGAATTCCACGCAAAGCATATTGCAGTTGTTTGCACTAAAAATCAGGACATAAGTACCTCTTCAAAATTAGAAATATATGAATGCAACTGTAACTGTGGCAGAAATTATGAAAACAAGTTAGTAAAATCATGCAATGCATTGATTATGATACGCTTTCCAACATACCAGAAATGATTACTCAAGTTATGTGGATAATGGCTGTGGAATAAATCTCGCTCCTGTGTCCTGACCTTTGACCCCATTTCGATTATATTCAACAGAACTGGTTCAGTACACCTCAAGAATGACATACTAAAGTTTTGTCGCAATAGAAGCAGTTTTACACAAGTTATGAGAATAATGGCTGTGGAATAAATCTGGCTTTTGTGCAATGACCTTTGACCCCATTTCGTTGATATTCAACAGAACCGGTTCACTATACCTCCGGAACAACATAATAACGTTTTGTCGCAATCGAAACATTTTTTTGGTAAGTTATAATGCACAAGGGCATGGGAATGGATCCCACTCCAGTGTCCTGACCTTTGACCCCATTTCACTCATTTTCAATAGAGTTCATCCCCTGGTGGTCTCCAACCACATACTAAAATTTCATCGAAATCAAACCATTTCTACGTGAGTTATCGTGCCGACAGACAGACGGACGGACGGACGGACAGACGGACGGAAAAAGCTGGAGCATATACGCTTCTTCAACCTACGGTTGGAAAGCGTAAAAAACTGACCGTCGATTTTTTTACATATTTTTGAAATGAATGTTTTTCGGTAAATTCACACCAGTCATTTTCTTTCTTTGTTCCGTGTCATTTTTCTTTTTTATTACGGAATATAAATCACACTTCTTTTCTTCTTCACTTTCTATGCTTAATATGACTAAAGATGAAAAAACTGGCAGTCGATTTTTGTACTTATTTTTGAAATGAATTTTTTTCGGTAAATTCACATCAATTATTTTCTTTCTTTATTCCGGATGCTTTTTTCTTTATTACGGAATCAAAATCACGCTTCTTTTCTTCTTCGCTTTCTATGCTTAATATGACTAAAGGTAACAAAGGATATTGGTTTATGGTGAATCTTAAATATGTTTTAATCATTTTTTTGCTTACTCAATTACCTTTTGAAACTTGCGATGGCTATTGTTTTAGTCAAACATGGTGAAGAAGCTGTTTAGAACCACTGGGTGAAGAAGCTGTTTAGAACCACGAACTTTTTTGCTATTGTGACTCATCTGAAATACAGTATCATCTGATACGTCGTCGCTAAATTTAATGAATTCTTTCGCTATCGTTAATATACCTTCAATAAAAGCATAGCTCATTTGTGTGTGAAATGTATATTTCCTGTACAATGATTTAAACAACTGAAACCGTTGATCTAACTGAACAAGTACTGTATTTACATACCAAACTTCAAAAGAGCACTCCAGCAAAAAGTGTCCACTTTAAGTTTAGTTTGTTATCTGATAATAACTCGTAACAACATTTTTGGTCAATCCAACTGCATTTCTCTAACTTTTTTTTTTTTGTAAACATTTTCCCATAGAAACCTTAGACAATACTTTAGAAGAATTTTGAGCTCCCGATGTATCGCACTCTCGGCATCCCCCTTCCACCTACCCTGAAAGGACCGCATTATTTTTTTTTTAAAGAGATTAACTCACACGATTTCTAAACAGCAGTTCCACTAGCTGAGCTATTTTTAGCGTTTGCTTGGTTTTCTAATGTTATCTATCTACAAGAGAAAAGTGGAGAAATTGGCTGATGGAATGAGTAGATTAGGACAAAAACTGGTGGACCAAAATTCTAATCCTGGTAAGTGCTGTTTCTGTTCTTAGGGAATTGATTCTCACTCCTCGGTGAAACCAGTGGCCCAAAGTTAGGGGACAGCAGACAACACCTTGACCAGCCAAGATGTTCCTGGGTACCGCTAGCTTCCGAGAAAAAAAAGGATGACCTTCGAAAGGGAAAGTATTAGGAAACTGCTTTTCTGCAATTGGTACTGATCGAACTATGATACGTTCTGCTTATCGTACCAGAAATGCAATCTGAGGGCAAAGTATTGTAAAATGTAACGTAACCCAACAGTTGCAATCACATTACACTGAGGTGCTAAAAAAACTGGGATACCTATACCACGTTGGTCCTCTTCGCGATCGGATAACGGCAGCAACGCGTCTGTGCATGTGCGCCATGAGCTCTCTGTAGTAACGTGGAGACAGTACACTCCATGCTTCTTGAAGATCGTCTTAAAATTCCGTAATATTCGCCGGTGGACATTGCCGGCACGTTGAACAGCATCCCAAATGTGTTCGATGGCGTTTAAATCCGGCGAATGAGGGGGACATGTCAGGATGCCAAACTCCTGTGGAATGTTCCTCAAGCCATAAATCGGGCAACTGTGGAAGTGTGCGGTGACGTATTGTCGTGTTGAAGGAGGTCGAACCCGTTAGACTGGTTGCATGACATGAACGGATGCAAGTGATCCCCAAGAATAGTTACGTAGCCTCCACCAGTCAGAGCGGTCTGCAGACATGAGGGATCCTAATGCACGCCAGCTGACCCCCCCCCCCCCCACACACACACACACCATGACAGAGTCACCGCCGGCCTGCACTGTCCCTTGTACGCATGCGGGATCTATTGCCACGTGGGGTTTTCGCCACAACCGGAGTCGGCCATCTGCCCGAAACAGTTGGTACTACGATGCATTGGACCAGGCTACACGTTTCTAGTCCTCTTGCGTACAATGGAGGTGTTCCCGAGCCCAGATGAGGCACATTGTTTTGTGTCGTGGGGTCAGCAGTGGGGTGGGCCGTC
This sequence comes from Macrothele yani, assembly GCA_039090855.1. Taxonomy (NCBI): domain Eukaryota; kingdom Metazoa; phylum Arthropoda; class Arachnida; order Araneae; family Macrothelidae; genus Macrothele; species Macrothele yani. Next base: position 131,840,295 of record CM077010.1, on the reverse strand, counting down.
AACTCCGGAACCCCATAGAACACTTAAGGAATGTTGCACTTTCCAAACACTGATGCTACTACTGGCCCCAGCATTGACTGCTCTCTGATTTGCGGCAATGTTGCACTCCGGGGGATGCTTTGATGCGTGCCAAACGCCGACATCCGCGATCGCCCAGGGCTTATTCACGGCCACGCCAGTCTCGCTCTCTGGATTTTCCTCCTGAGTTTGTGTAGTCCAGGTACACCCTTGAAATTGTTAACCATGTTAATCCAAATTTCGTGGTAATTTCCGAGAGGGAGTGACCCATTTCCCGGGCGCCGACTATCATACCATGTTCGAAATCTCTTAAATACTGATAAGTTGCCATCTGAACTGCGAATGCTACTGCTTCAGTTTGCGGGGTGGGTGTGTGTGTGGGGGGGGGGGGCTCTCATTTAATGCGAAACGTGTTGTGCTGGCGGCACTGAGACTAGAACTGGGTACTATTTTCCTTCAGACAGTCAGGCCGCAACACAGCGCACTATCACTGACTCAACTAGGCAATTTCATGTAGGACTTCCTTCCACAGAGAAGGTTTAGGCCCAAACCACCTACATTGGACACTGAATTATAAACTAGACCATACACCATTCAGTAGGAAGGTGGAATTAGAAGGGAAAACCATCCAGGGAAAGTGGAATTAGAAGGGAAAACCATCCAGGGAAAGTGGAATTAAAAGGGAAAATCAGGCGGTCTAGTTTATAATGGAGTGTCCAATTCCCTGGGTCTTCATGCTTAACGTGCCTGTCCAACAGGCGGCGAGCATTCAGTAGATCAGGACAATCTGACTGGGGTAGAACTCTCGATCAACGCAACGGCAGCCGAGTGCGCTAAATACAACGCCAGCCGAGTGCGCTAAACACAACGCCACTGGAGGCTGCAATTCCAATTAAAACTGGTGAAACCAGAAAAGACTTAAGGGTATTGTTACGCACTACAGAGGAGAAAGCATATGTCAAGACGACAAATCTGCAGCGAGACATTCTGTCCGCGTAGCACAGTTGGGAGAGCGACTACCCCGGTGACGCAGTGGTCTAAGCGCTGGCTTATGACCATTCGTCCGTCAGGGATCCGGGTTGGAATCCCGGTGAGTCACGGATGTTTGTGTTTGTCTTACGGCGATGGTTCTCTCTTTTCCCAGGAACCACTGGCCCTAAATTAAGGACAGGTGACTGCTTATAGCCCATTGAGTTGCTCACGGTGGTCGTCAAACCCTAAACAAAAAAAAATTAATAATCAGTTCCTTTCGATCTGCAATGTCTTCATGCAAATTATTAAATTTTACAACGCCTTCACGCAGTGCATACAAGGAACCTTGACAATATTTTGCATTTAGTGATGGACCATCATTAAAGTTTGAAATTGTTTCACCCAACACCAAATTTCTATGTTGTGCAGGAAACAAATATTGTTTTTTTTTTTTTGGTTTTTTTTTTTGCACACGTACCCATATCACACTGTTTACAGGACTCATTCGATTCTGTGTATTCGGATTTCCTCGCGGTTACACTATACTACAAGGTAAACACAACCAAAGGTATAGAAGAGCTTTAGCGGGGCTTAGCGACGCTAAGGCACTTTTTTCTGTAGGCTTAGCGACACGAAGGTACTCTTCGTGGTTAGTTGGGAAGAAAAGCAGGGCAAAGAAATATTTTTAGATGATCATGTAAAATGAACTGATTTATATGAAAACGTACTCGTACCTTAACAGAATGTCCGTATTGCAAGGATGAAACTAAATTGTCGACTCACGCATTAAAGCGTGATCACCCACTGCTAAGAGGAAATGCAACACAGAAAAGCTAATCAAGCATGTACACAGATCGACAAGTGACGTGACTCCCGGTAGAGAAGGCCCTCTCACAGGTTTGTGACGTCACTGGCGGTGGATCGCAGCCCACGAGAGAAACAGCCTGGGCGCATCGGAGCATATTTCCGATGGTCACGATCGCTCTTTTAGAATTTCGGTATTACAATGAAAAATTGCATCACAAGTGTGACATATCACTACAAACGCTTAACGTCTTTTTATTAAAACAATCAGAAATAAAATAATTGCGAGATTCTAGCTCCCGTTTTTTAAATCTGAAAATCAATTTGCGGATTCTGTACGTTTTTCTTTTCTTTCTTTCTTTTTTTTTTTCAGTAAATATCTTTAGTAACAGGAATAATGATCCTGGGATAATGTTTTCAAAAACTACGTCATTGTTTTAGTTGTTATATAAAAAAAATCTGAATTAATTGTAATGTTAAAACTCTCTCTGTACATGTGGCCACCCAAAATGCAACACCAAGAAGGAAGCATCCAATTGGCCTGAAATTCGCAGCATGCGTTGCCCGCGAGAGGACTGGCAAACGATTAGCATTGCAGGGCATATGCAAATCATGTGCGCCCGGCACGCCACCGAGAAGCACTATAAGAAGGGTGCACAGAAGGCGGGGTGTAAGTAGTGGAAGTGTGCTGTGCTACCAGACCTGTGCGAGGGAAGCTTCCTGATGCCTCGTCGCAGAATACGGCACTCATTCCAGCACGTTTAGGAGTTCGACAGAGGACAAATAGTGGCTTATCGCGACAGCGGTTTATCGTACCGAGACATCGGCACCCGTGTGGGACGACATCCAGCCAGAGTGGGGCGAGTATGGATTCGGTGGGTGCAGGAGGGACGGACGGACCAACGTGAGCGATTGCTGCAGCCACGGCACACCACCGAACGAGAAAACCGGCATGTCGTGCGGCGGGCATTGACGGCTCGCACCGCCACATCACGAACGTTAGCGCTGGAATTAGGGTGTGTTGCGCAACAACCTGTGTGAGCACGTACCGTTCGACGTCGTTTGCATGAGCTGGGACTTTCTGCACTGCGCCCATTACTGCGATTACCATTGACGTTACACCACCGGCGAGTGCGGCGGCAGTGAGCCGTTGAACACCGCAACTGGATTACGGAATGGCACGACATTATCTTCTCCGACTAATACCGCTTCTGCCTGCAACACCACGATGGTCGGATCCGCGTGTGGCGGCACCGCGACGAGAGACTGTATGACGCATGCGTTATGCATTGCCATACCGGTCCGTCGCCTGGCGTTATGGTTTGGGGCGCAATTGGATATGACACTCGTACCCCTCTGTTAAGCATCGGAGGTACACTCAATAGCCACCGCTCCATCTCCGACGCTTTAGAGCCTGTTGTCCTCTCTTACCTGCAAGACCTGCCAGCGGCCACGTTTCAACAGGAATATGCGCGCCCGCACATGGCACGCATCGTGCAACAATTCTTCACGACCCACTAGGTGTCACTGCTGCCGTGGCCTGCCTGTTTTCTCGATATGTCGCCCATCAAACACGTCTGGTCGCTGATCGGCAACCGAGTGGTCCGTCAAGCACCACCCGCGGCTACGCCTGATGAACTGTGGCAACGTGTGGAAGCATCCTGGACCGCCATAACCCAAGCCCACATCCAAAGCCTCTTTCGTTCGATGCCGCGGCGTGTAGCGGCCGTTATTGCCAGCCATGGGGGCCGCACGAACTATTGATGTCTGCGTGTTCCGCAAGTCGCACGGGCCTGTAAGTTCAATCGTTTCACCTTTGTATCTGTTGTTATGTGTCCAGTAAATCTGGCTTTGCTATCTCGTGTCCTTCTTGGTGTTGCATTTTGGGTGGCCAGCAGTGTATATTTCTCCTCCAGACAATGAATATAAAACAGGAAGTGTTCGCTGTTACCATTATGTGCAGTAGGCATGTAAAAATTAATATTCAGTAAACCTCAACAATATCAGTTTGCTAAAATGTATTTAATCCAAATGCTTGACCAAATTAATTAACTAAAATCTAATGCATATTCTAGAGGAAGTCATTTCATTTTCACATTACCAGAACATAAGCTTCAGGGTTCCCTTAAAATTTCACCTAATAACAGAAGCATTATAAATATACCAACGTGCGAGTGTTTTATGTATCCAAATACACTTTTTCACTAAGATAAATTTAAAAAAGGAGCGTTAAGAAAACTGCTAGGATTGTTCATCGAACAGTCTGCCCTAATTTTGAATAGCCAGAAGAATACTTTGCTTACAGTTAAGGCAAAGACAAGTAACATAGGCTGTAAGCATGTGAAGATCAATCAATCAATCACACTAAGCTGTTATCTGAGATTCAGAGGTTAGCTTCACAAAGTAAGAAAATCTGCCAGATAAATATTTAACTGATTATTTACTTACTGCTGCTGTATCAAACTTCTCCGTTTACAGCTATCTTGGCACACAGCTCGAGCTTTACTCACATCCATCAAAGGACGTACACAAGACGTCCTGTACTTCATATTCATAATCTTTTTCTCGCGCAGACACTCCTGAATCCCATCTTCCCATGATTTCCTTAGCCTTCCTCTACCTTTCTTTCCTGCTATACTTGGGCTGAAAAAATGTTCTTATTAAGCATCTCATCACTCATTCTTTTAACATGGCCAAACCATCTAAGAATATTAGTCTCCACTTTACTAACAACATTTTGCTCCACATTACACAACTGCAACACATCACATGATCAGAGACTGTCTTGCCACAAACTCCATGTACGTAATGCATCTCTCCAGCACACAAACGGCTCCTATGTCTCCTGGGTACTGCAAAAGAAACACAGGAGTCGTTTGTGTGCTGCAGAGATGCATTACTTATATGAGGTTTGTGGAAAGACGCTCTCTGATCATGTGAGGAATGAAGATGCGTTACAGATCTGCAATGTGAAGCAAAATGTTGTCAGTAAAGTTCTACAGTACAGACCCTAAAATTTAATCTAACTTGGAAATGCTCTGCATTAAAAATACGCACATACATAAACATCAATACATCCATGTATTTGATACATATTTCACCTCCTAATGAGGATTTTTGTTTCGGTTAAAATTTCTTACCTTGCTGTATTTTGTGATCTTAAAGATTTTTTCTTCTTATAGCATTCAGCCATTTCCTGGATAAAACCAGTGTGGCATTTTTTAGATAACTATCACAATTTAATACACTAATTTCAACGTGTAGTATCAACAAACACTCATACGAGAGATAGCAAGTAACGTGTTCGGTATAGTGCGCCCGGTGAATGCGATGGTTAATGTGCATGTCGGTAGATCCACGGGTGTGACGTCAGAGCCTTCCGGGGACGTCGCGAGAAGACTTACTACATCGGGGGTCACGCAAGTGGCCGCTACTGTGACGTAGGCTACACTTGAGGTCTGCACGGGTCAGGCTGGCCCGCCAAGCCCAAGCCTGATCCCGAGACCGAGCCTGGCCCGCGACGGGTTGGATCTTTTTTAGTTTTGAGAACAAAGCAACGGGCCGGACCGGGCTTTTCACCAGACATTTACGACTGGGCCGGGTCAAGCCGATCTATTCTTTTTTATCACTATGGTAAAGAAAGGAAAAAGTCGTGCTCCCCGATTTCCTGCTGTGCTTAACTGTTTCGCTGGCTTTACTTATTTCTATGACATAACCCAGGACGTAATCAGAAAAGCAAGGAGAGGCACTCACAGTGTTTTTACCAATCTGCAGGTATTAAGATGGTAAAACCATTTTGGGTCTTGTTGACAACAATAAAGATTCGACCCCGAGCGAGTGTGTATGTTGTGAAGAGTAGGGGACGGAGGGTGTCTGCAGTAGGGTGAGGGTGTGGGTGTTTTTGTATGAGAGAGTGGGACGACATGGATTTTTCTCCTATCCCTAATCGCTATAGGGATTGACTTTTGTAGTGCTACAGTTTACTAGTTCAGAGAAAGGGAGATTCTGAACGCGCTTAGTCTTCCTTTCTCTCTCTTTTTAAAGGTTATATTTTTCGGAAATTGTCAAAGTTTAGTTAATGTTTTTAGGCTTATTTTCAACTAAATATTTTCAATAACATATCATATCATTATTTAATTTTCACATTTTAATAAAATACAATAGGAAGACAAAATGACATCAAATGGCACCTCACGGGCTGGGCCGGGCCTAAATAAGAGCTGCAATTGACGGGCCCCGGCCGATTGTCTGATATTTGAAACGGACCAGGCCGGGCTGGGTCGGGCTCACCAAATTAGGCCAGTGCAGACATCTAGGGTAAAACACCATTCTTCTAGATGGGCTTGGGTTCGAGTCCTAGTTGAGGCATAGGTAGTGTGCTTGCCTTGTTTTTTCCTATACCCTGGAGACAGTGACCCTAAGTTAGGGACGAGCGGCTGCTTCTATCCCTTAGAGTTCTTCATAGGTTTCACCTCCCCCCCTCCAAAGGTGACAAGTGTTTTACACTGGTGTGCAAAAATAAAGGACGAAGAGGAGAAATTAGCATAACAGTGGAACGAGCCTGCAGAACGGACCGAAAGACCACTCAGTAGAGAGACTAGGGTTCGGTACGGTAGGGCATGCGATATATGCAGCATGACGAGACGTGGGGGGGGTTGTCGGAAGGGTATAAAGCACACGGGCGGTGTACGCTCAGCAATTCGGTGAAAGCTATTGCACGGTGTACATCGGTTTGAACGACGACGAGTAGCTTCCACCGTGTGATATGGCCAACAGGCAGTCCAGTAGACGACATCTGGATGACTTTACCCGAGGTCGCATCACTGGGAAGTTGGAAGAAGGTCGAAGTATGACTAGTGTGGCCGAGGAGTTCGGGATCGCTCACTGCATCGTTTCACAAGCTTGGAGAGTATTTTAAACGACAGAAACAGTTGTCAGAGAGTTTAGCAGTGGTCGTCCACGAACAACCATGGCGGCGGGCTACCGGTATATTGTCCTACAGGCGAGAAGAGACAGAAGATGAAAGCTGGAGAAATCGCAAGGCACATGCAACAGACAACTAGACGTCCGTCATCGCGTTTTACCGTGGCCAGGAGGCTGCACAAAGGTGGTCTATTTGCACGACTACCAGTACGGTGTGTGACATCAACGCTTGCTCATCGGAGACGGCGGTTTCTGTGGTGCCAGGAACACAAGAACTGGACACATCAGCAATGGGGTCGAGTTCTCTTTATGGATGAGAGCTGATTTAGTCTGACGAGCGATTCTGGACATATACACATTTGGAGAGAGCAGGGAACACGCAATCACACCTCCAACATCATCGACAAGACTGGTTTGGAGGTGGTGGAGTTCTCGTTTGGGGTGGTATGCTTGGTAGCCGTACTGACCTCCACATCTTCCAAGGAGGTTCAGTCACTGGTGTCCGCTACTGTACCGAGGTTCTCCTATCTCACGTGCGTCTGTTTAGAGGTGCTGTGGGTCCTGAGTTCCTCTTCAAGGACGACAACGCTGCACCTAATCGCGCAGTGGCTGTCGCAGAGCTGTTGGAGAGTGAAGATATTCAACGCATGGATTGGCCCGCAAGGTCCTCGGACCTATATCCGATCGAACACGTGTGGGACCTTCTCGGGAAACGCTTGGCAGCACGTCACCAGCCGCCAGCAAAGATTCCGCAGCTGCGATTGGCGCTACAAAAGGAATGGGCCGCAATGCCTGAACAACTCCTTGACAACCTTGTCCTCAGCATGGACAGACGTTGTAAATCCTGCAAAGCAGTCGGGGGTGATAATATCTCCTACTAAAGACTGGATGTTTCTTGGCAGCCGCCTGTCACATGGACGTTTCTGTGTTCTGTCCAGTTGTGCTCGAAGCAATCTTTTCAATAAAGTGCCTTTGTATCCTTTGGATTCCATATTTGGATGGTTTTGCTTACTTGTCTCATATTCTTACATCTTGGGGATCTTATGGTATGATTTGAGTGGATGTGGAGCACTTCTGCACGACGTTACATTCGAAAAACCGTCTCGTCCTTAATTTTTGCTCGCCAGTGTATGCTTGAAAAGGGCAGACTCGCCACCGGCTTATTGGCTTTTGGCCAAACGCTCGAGTTCCGAGCAAGGCATGAGGGCTGCGGCCGCCCCACGGCACTACTGGCCATTCCCGGAACCAATGGATCCAAATCAGCGCTCAGCAACAATGGCCCTTGATGATCGTGGTAGTCATTATACCCGGAAAGAAACAAAATGCAACGCAAAAGATATCCGCCACTCCTACCTAACAATCTTAAACAAGAGCGGCATATAAGTTGCGTGTATTCAGTGTGATCTACACATATTAATCACACGGAATATTTGGAACCCTACTGAATGACAGAACAATATCTAAAGGGAAATTTGATATTCTTAGCATCTGACTCTCACGTAACTTTTATCATTTATTTCAAATTGCTCCAATTCAACAATTTTAATAAAAGTTGATAAAAATGGTTAGTAACAAAACTTTAATATAAATTCTAACTAATGAAAACCACAAATCAATTCAATGGGCTATAAACAGTCGCCTGTCCCTAATTTATAGCCAATGGTTCCAGGGAAGGGAGAGAGCCAGCGCCGTAAGACAAACACAACATCTATGCCTCACCGGGATTCGAATACCGGACCCATCTCGGGCGAATGATCAGAAGCCAACGCTTAGACCACTTTGTTGCTGCGGAAACGGGGGCGGACTGGACCAACGGGAAACCGGGACTTCTCTCGGTGGACCACGCGAAAACTACACTTAGACATACATCGTTGGACATAGAACACAGGTTCAATTCTAGGCCCTATATTATTTTTGTAATCTTAGAGACATTAGTATCCCCACCCCTTATCCACAAACGGACACAGAGCACAAGATGATTATTCCACAGATATAATTCGAAATTCGTGTCCCATGTACATTTATTTAGAAAGAAACAACGATGTACTAGTACTGGTTCATTGGTCAAAGTAATGGGGAGAATTAAAAAAGGTGTGAGTTCAACGATGAGATACCGATACGATTGCGCAGTAGACGATCATTGACCAAATACACTATTTACCAACAAGTAATTGGATACCTGTGATAGCAAAGGAAAACTAAGTTTATTCACCTTCAATAGTTGGTGGAGCCTTCACCAGCGGCGATTACAGCAGCGACCCAAAGGGGCATACTCTCAACCAGGCGTTGTACGACGGCTAGCGGTATACTCTTCCACTCGGCTTGAAAAAGATAAGTCAGTTCCTTCACCAATTTCGGACGGTGGGGGCACCCCTTAAGTCGACGCTCCAACTCGTCCCAGAGGTGCTCGATTGGGTTAAAGTCTGGGCTCTGCGCATGCCAGTCCATTCGATCAACCCCATTGTCACCATTCCAAGCCATGGTGGACCTCGCAACATGACAGGTGGCATTGTCATCCTGAAAGTAACATGGGCCACCCCGTTAAACTGCCACAACGTAGGAAGCGCATGGTCATCCAAAATGGTGCAGTAGGTCTCGGCGTTGAGTCTACCAGGAATTACGACCAAGGGTCCCGTGCCATACCAGGAGAAACACCCCCATAGCATAATTTCACCGCAGCCAAACTTTACAGTTCGCACAATACATTCCGGCAGGAGGCGTTCTCCAGGCAGACGCCAAGCCCAGACCCTGCCATCCAAACGGTAGAGGGTGAACCTTAATTCGTCGCTCCAGAGAACCAGTTTCCACTGTTCAACGGTCCACTGTCGACATTCTTTGCACCACGTTAGCCGAGCAGCTGTATTGGACTTGGTGATCAAAGGCTTGTGGGCAGCAGCACGTCCATGATAACCGAGCAGATGGGCTTCCTTATGGAGGGTATTCATCGAAAGAACACTCCCGGATGCCTGTTGAAACTCTTCGCGGATGTGGCCCATCGATTTGGTGCAGTTCTTCCGAATTTATCTGGCCAGCACCCGTCGATCTCTAACTCCCAGTTTTGTGGGTCTGCCGGGTCGAGGCACATTCCGACAGTCACCTCTCATCTTCCACTTGCCAATCACGTAGGCCACTGTTGATTTTGGGTACTTCAACTCGCTGGATATGTCACGTATGGATCGGCCGTTTCTGCGATACCCGAAGATAACACCTTTATCAAAATCAGAGAGCTCCGAACTGCGTGGCATCTTGCATGCGACCGGTTCCGTTGTTGTTTCCCACACGATATATAACGGCGGCGGTCGTGACGTGTATCAGGACCGCAGATATCGTCGATTGCAGGGGTGTCCAATGACTTGTTGGTAGATAGTGTAAACATAAAAGAAAAATAATTTCGTAGGAAAATTGCTATGTGACATGTGCACATTTCAACTTTCCGAGTGATCTTCGTGGTGATTTAGTTGGAAAGGGGGTCTTCAAAAGCGCCACACACTACTCTGTGAAAAGCCCTGTGTATTTCGTTGTTGTTGTTGTCGTTGTTTGCCAAAAAAAAAGTAAAAAAAATATCTGGTACGACAGCGTGTTTTGAGTGTGGTTTAAAATTATCTACATTCAATCACGGACGGATTTCAAAAATTCTTTCACAGCTAAATTGTTAAAATTAGTTCCCACGGAATTCGTTTTAATAAGGCATATTTCAGCAGCTCTCTTTCATTCAGGGTCTAACAGAATTTTTCTCATGAGGCAATTTATGAGGTTTGTCTCTGTAGATACGTATGTTTCTGTAGTAGGCCCGAAGACTAAAATTCCCGGCATGGTTTGGCCTTCCCAATCGGCCCCCGCGTGAAAGCAGCGTTTACCTACGCAATCGTAACTACAATAATTACGTGTATGTTAGGAGTAGACAAATATCTCCCACATAATTAGTGAAGAAACGGGATACCTTTGTGTCTCGAAACTTACAGGTGCATTCCTAATCAGATTTTGCATGCTTATTAAAGCTTAGTAGAACATCTCGAACGCAAAATTTGAAGTCTATTAAAGGCTATAAATCTGTGTATTTGGCTTACCATAATTTGGAAGCGTTTAGCTAACGATTTAGTAAGCTTATTAGCAGTAAGATCGACAATTATCACGTTATATTTTACTTCAACTGGGTAATTCATTGCTGAAGAGCAACGGAATAATCAATCATGGGCGGATATGATTGATTATTCCGGAAACAATCAATCAAATTCGCCCATGATTCTTGAAGATTGTTCCTTCTAGGCTAAAGTACCCCCAATTTTAAGAATTTTTAGTGGCAAAATTTCCAAAATGTCGACCAAGACCTTCCCGATGAGCCATGAACAATGTCCGTGTCTGCACTGTTTGCCGCTAGTTTGCCCTCGTCTTCTTCCACAAAAACAGTAGCAAACTAAAGCATAGTAGGACGTCTCTTACAAAGAAGTTGAAGTTGATTCAAATTCATTTTTCCTTTCCAGAGTTATTAAAGGACAAAGTTCTGTTGAGCTGTACTTAAAGGGCGCTCTAAGCCCCAAAAATATCATTTTTCCTTTTCCCCATACGCATTAGTTTTATGTACATTTTTCCGATTCTCCGTGTGGCGGACTGCAAAAAAAGGTTGAATTTTTATCAGAATTTCATGCTGTGTGAGTAAAGTGGCATCACTTCATCGAAAGGCTCGTATTGATGCACATGACACATGTATGGTTAGTTGAACTGGAACAGGGCGACCGACAGGGTGCCTATTCGCCATTGTCTGTTCGGAAAACCACTGCGGAAGTTCCAAAGTGGGTTTGTTCGGCATACAGCGAAAAAGCTGTAGGTTCAAGCACGTGCCGTACGTAGTTTGTAAAGTTCGAAAGTGGCGATTGCGGTATGGAGGAGAAGCACCGTAGCCGACGGACGAAGGAGATGTAGAGTGTAGATGGCATGAATCAGTTGACAGTGTTTCGACGGTTACATGCCATGGAAAAAATAAAAAAAATTAAAGAAGTGTCTCCCACACGAACAAACGCTGAAAACGTATGCACAGCCACTGGACTATAAACTTTTATTGAATACCTAGTTCGACCTCTTTAGCCCGAACAACAGCACGTATGAGGTTTGGTATAGATCCCACAAAGTGTTGGAGTGCTTCAACGTCTACAGCAACCTGGGAGTTCGCCAGACAATCTCTTAACTGACTCGGGTTTGATGCAAGAGGACTTTGCTTGCGGGTATGTTTTTTTCTAACATGTCCCATACATTCTCAATGGGGTTCAGATTCGGGCTTAGTGGTGACCAGGGAAGACAGTACTGCTGTCATGCTCCCTAAACCCCTGATGAACACATCTTGCGCTATTGACAGTAGTAATCTTGTCAATGAAGCAGCTGTCGCTTTCTGCATAAAAAAATCAACATTGGAGGATGGACTTGATCGGAAACGTTGTTCAGATAACCCTTGGATGACATCCGACTTTCCAGCGATATCAGTGGGACCTGTTCAGTCCAACAGAATGTGCCCCGCATCATGACACCATCTCCAAAACCTTGAGTTGTATTTACAAGGAAAGCTGGGTCCATTACTGAGTTTGCTTTCGTTAAACTGTATGTCTATTGCCGATGCAGAACATGATGCACCGCGACTCGTCGGACCAAATGACTTTTTTCAGTTTTCCAGAGTCCAGTCACGGTGTTCCTGACACCACTGCAGACGAACGTTTCGTTTCTTCTGACAAATCAGTGGTTTCCGTAACACGTATGCGTCTGCCAAAACCGAACCTCTTCAAATCTCTGCGCATCGTTTCCTGAGCTATGGGTCTTTGATAGCTTTCATTGAATGCTTCGGTCAGTTGCTGCACACAGAATGTCCTGTTTCTCCCTACATGATTTTTCAGAACACGGCAATCTCGTTCCCTACATATTGTCGTTGCGCCACAATCATGTCTCTTAGACAAGCAATGTGGGTTATTTTAAAGACTCAGGATACCTCATCTGTTGAGAAATCAGTCAGTTTTCAAAATCTTCCCTCCAGCCATACGGGGGCCCACAACAGTCTCTTTATTGAACTACGAAAGATCGTTTATTTTTCCCATTGCGATCAACACCCCTGACGGTTACTGACGAGCAACAAGCTTAAATAGTTGACCAGATCACGTGGTGACGCACGTGACCACGTATTTTGCATATACGCTGCGTTTGTGACTTTTACGTACATCTGCATAAAGGTTTCTATTGGGTTGTAGGAAAAGTCATGACGTATTTTAGCCATCTTTTGCAAAGATCATTTATTGATAGAAAGAACAAAGCTCAATCAATGATATAATGCCCGTTTTGTTCGATAACCTTTTGCCATCTTTCAGTGAGCTGCAGAATGCCTCTTTCATAGAAGGACCTGTCTTTCGTGGCGAAAAACTGTACCCGGTGCTGATTTACAGCCTCATCTGAATTGAACGTTATACCGCGCAAGGACTGTTGAAGAGAGCGAAACAAGTGGAAGCCTGACGGCGCAAGGTCAGGCGAGTATGCTGTGTGTGGCAACACATCCCACCCAAGCTCCAATAATTTTTGGCGGGTGATCAAACTTGTGTGTGGTCTCACGTTGTCGTGATGGAACTCAACACCTTTACGATGAACGAGCTCTGGACGTTTCTCTATGATGAATTCATTCAAACTGTCCAATTGCCGACAGTACACATTCGAGTTGATTGTTTGGTTAGGTGTTAGGAGCTCGAAAAACACGACACCTTTAAAATCCCACCACACTGAGACCAGAACCTTCCGCTGATGAATGTCTGCTTTGGATGTCGTTTGAGGCGAAGCAACACGTCGGGACCAAGACCGTTTGCGCAGCACATTGTTGTACACAATCTACTTTTCGTCACCAATTATCAGTCGCTTCAAAAAAGGATCGTTTTCTTCACGTTTAATGACCATATCGCTGATGTTTATACGCGCCGTCAATTGAGCTTCTTTGAGTTCATGAGGAATCCACACATCGAGCTTGTTTACGTATACCAGCTTCTTCAGGTGGTCGTGAACGCTTGAATGATGGATGTGCAATGTGTCTGCAATCTCTCGTGTCGTGTAACGTGGGTTTGACTCGATCAATGCCTTGATTTGGTCGTCATCAACCTCGGTTGGCCTCCCGGACCGAGGAGCATCGTTGAGGTCAAAAACACCAGCACGGAATTTTGCGAACCACCGCTGGCACTGACGTTCTTGTAGGGCATTATCACCGTACACTCTACGCATCTTTTCACAAGCGTGGTGACGCGCGTTCTTTCCTTTACGGAAGTAAAACAGTAAAATAAGGCGAAAATGCCCAGTTTGGATCTTCCATCTTCAACTTGATGTCAAATCTCCGCAAATTAACCAAATAGCTCACTATTCTTTTTAGACTGCAGCTAGAATTGGCACCTGTCGAATGCCATAGCGATAATAGAGCTACGCATGCCTCTAGTACTTCCAAAACCGCCCAACCGCCATCGGGTGCCAAAATATCCCATGACTTTTCCGACAAACCAATAATTCAGTGGCCGGTTGTAATATAACTGGTACAGGAGCTCGTTTGTGTGTGTTGAGTGTTGATGCGTCAAAAGAAGAACATTCTGGTTCAGAGCACATTTAAAGAGACACGGGGCGCAGGAGCTGGACAGTATGTTGCGGACCCAGTATTAGTGGCACATCTAGGATTTCATTACGTGTGATGAATAAAAATTCCCGGGAGATAACATTCCCAAAATATGATGAGGAGGCCATAAGAATATCCTTGCAGTATTGAAGTGTGATCACATGATTCATGGACGAATTCGAGGCCCCTGGACAGTATTTTGGGGACCCAGTATTAGTGGCACATATAGGATTTCACTATGGGTGCATGAATAAAAATACCTAGGAGAAAACATTCCCAAAATATGATTTAGGAAGCCATAAGAATATCCCCGCCGCATTGAAGTGTGTATCCCATGATTCATGGACGAATTCGGGGCCCCTGGACAGTATTTTGGGGACCCAGTATTAGTGGCATATATAGGATTTCACTATGGGTGGATGAATAAAAATATCCGGGATAAGACATTCTCAAAATATGATGAGGAAACCATGATAATATCCCCGAAGTGTGTATCCCATGATTCGTGGACGAATTTGGGACCCCTGGACAGTATTTTGGGACCCCAGTATTAGTGGCACGCCTAGGATTTCACTATGGGTGGATGAATAAAAATACCTAGGAGAAAACATTCCCAAAATATGATGTAGGAAGCCATAAGAAAATCCTCGCCGTACTGAAGTGTGTATCCCATGATTCATGGACGAATATGGGGTTCCTGGACAGTATTTTGGGACCACAGTATTAATGGCACACCTAGGATTTCACTATGGGTGGATGAATAAAAATACCTAGGAGAAACCATTCCCGAAATTTGATGAGGAAGCCACAAGAATATCCCGCCGCATTGAAGTGTGTATCCCATGATTCATGGACGAATGTGGGGCCCCTGGACAGTATTTTGGGTTCCCAGTATTAGTGGCACATCTAGGATTTCATTATGGGTGGATGAATAAAAATACCCAGGAGAAAACATCCCCAAAATATGATGAGGAAGCCATAATAATATCCCCGCCGTATTGAAGTGTGTATGCCATGATTCATAGACGAATCAGTAATAGCAATAAAATGTAAAAATGCACCTTTCAAAAGTGGATACCAGTTCAGTTTTGCTTTCCCCCCCTCCTTTTCCCAGGTACCATGATTCAAATAAATTCTTAATGTATGAACATTTTCCACAATTACAGATGTGCACAAAAAACTTCTGCAATGGTTTCCAAAGATTTGAGGATGGACTGAGGGAGATTATATTTTTTGCGGAATGCTCCTAAAAAAGCGGGAAGAAATAGAATTTTTTTCAAAAAGCAGTTACTTATAGTTTCTGCTGTGCTGTCGCGCAAGTGTTGCGCACCACGTGTCGGATGAGTAATAGCATACAACTAAAATTAAAAGTTCGCGTTAACAAGAGAGTAAAACTCACCATTCCTTTTGTAGAGTTGCGAAAATTGTTACTTAGAAAAACAAGGAAACCGGTGACTGTTGGGAAGTACTGTAATGCTCAGCGCATTTGCAAAATCTACAAAGCGGAAATTTATGTCAACATACAAGATGGATGCTTCCGAATTCTTGGGGAAAATGAGCATGCCATTTGACACGTCTCAAACCTACGATACTGAAAGTGTTTCACGTTTCATTTGTACCTGTGTGTATGCAATCGATAGTTTTCGTACAGTGAATAATAAATTTAAAAAAAAAATGAAATTTGCGCCACAGATGAGTAAACTTTTCGTCAAAGAAGCTGGAAACGGAAAGAATAATTGCAACTGTCGTTACCGTTAACACAGACAAAAAAGAATGCTTAAAATCGGACTTTCGAAAGTGCAGATATTTAATCAAATACACTCACTTCCAAAAGTGAAGCACGGAGCAGTAAGATGTGAAAAAACAGAGAAATACTGCTTGGATTGACACGAAATGCGGCAGAAACGTAGGAAATATGTTTATTAATGAATCAAAACAAAGAAATACATACAGAGATGAAAATAATATTAAATTTTCAGAAATTATATGACGACGTCAAATTGGAGTCATTTACAAAGTGAGTAATAAAGTCACAACAAACAACAAAACCCTACATTAATAGGGTATGTGAGCACCACTCATCTGCATACAAAGTTTACAACGTCTAACCATGCTTTTTATGAGGTGACCAACCACCGCAGAGTCCAGTAATAGCCATTCCTCCTGTAGAGCAGTTTCCAAAGCTGTGAGAGTGGTTGGGGGCTGGAGAAGTGAACACACAGCACGGCCGAGAGCATCCCAAAGATTTTCAATGGGATTAAGGTCGGGCGAGTACGCCGGCCACTCCATACGCGCAATCCCCTTACTCTCCAGGTAGTCGTCGACGATGGCAGCTCTATGGGGACGCGCATTATCGTCCATTAAAACGAAGGCAGGGCCAACTGCTGCAGCGTAAAATCGCACAGTGGGGTCTAGGACTTCATCCCGATACCGTACAGCCGTCACAGAACCCCGTCTGTAGATGTGGAGGTCGGTGCGATATCCCAACGAAATTCCTGCCCAGATCATGATGCTTCCACCTCGGACTGCATGATGTTCGGTGATGTTCTGGGGTCGATTACGTGTGCCTTCTTCCCTCCACGCCCGTACACGCTTGTCATCGGGTTGCAGGGCAAATCTGGACTCATCCGTGAACATAACGTTGCCCCAATCAGACACAGCCCAATTGACATGTTGGCGACACCACTTTAATCGTGCCCCTCTGGATTGGACGGATAGAGGATCACAAACCCGTGGTACCCGGGCGTACAGTCCCTTCATGAGTAGTCTTCGACGCACAGTAGTGGCAGTTATCGTCTTACCAATGGCCACCCTAACCATAGATGTCACACGTGTGGACATCGCTCTTCGATTCCGTTTGGCTACAACAGCAATATATCGGTTTTCCGCGGGGGTCGTTACCCTTAGGCGACTGGCCACAGGTCTGCGGACAACTGTTTGGCTGGTTCGAAATTGTTTCCATAAACGTGAAATGACGGAATGATTCACGCCGAAGAAACCAGCAACATTTGTGATTGACTGTCCTGCTTCAATGCGTCCGACGGCACGCCAGCGCTCAGAATCTTCCAAGCGTCTTCTGGAAGCCATAATATCAAGTCTGTGTTCAAAACAAATCCTCCGACAGTTTTCAACACCTTGTAGCAGCACTTGCATGCACCTCCTGTACCCCTTCAGAGTGCTGGCTTCTCATACGACTGCTTGTTTTGCATATTTCTCGGCAAGACACCGTGATTGGCTGTTACCTACCACATTTGCATACTTACATCTACCGCTGCGGCGAATTGCAGCCTCTCCAATTCCGATTGGCTTCCGGAAATTAACTTCTCCCTCTGCGTGCTTAACTTTTGGAAGTGAGTGTATAAACGCTCTGTTGCACCACTTAGTTAGGAAACCCCAAATCTAGAATATTAGAAAGCTTGTTGCTAAAGTGACTGCAATAAGAAGTAGTAAGTGATAAATGAATTTTCCTAGTTGGACTAGAAAATGAGGAACTGCAAACCTAAAATCGCGCTATGTAATGGATGAAATATATTATGTAATCATTTTAAGGGAGCCGTAAAAATAATTATTTAATAAACAGGAACCTTGCCCCAACTATACTCAAAATAATATAACTATACTAGTAATCCGAATTTCTTGGTGTAGAATAAAAAAAAAAGTTTTTCAGCAACTGCAGTTTACCTTCCTAGAGAAAGCCATCTTGTTGATCTGCGAAAGTTTGGAAACTTATTTTCTACACCAAGAAATGTGGATTACTAGTACATTTATTTATTTTTTGAAGCCGCAGAAATGGTCTAAAGGCCAAAGTGCGAGGTTTTATGGCGCATGAGCAAAGGAGGGGAAACTTATGGCGCAGTTTCCCCCATAATTTTCAAAAGTATATTAGAGGTTCATTCTGTATTTGCATATTCTAAGATATTCATCTCAAACCAATATGTTAATACTTGCAAAAAAAAATCAGCAAAAATCTTTCAATTTCCTCTCATAATAGGTCAAAAGACGCGGTGTTGTGCATACTGAGCTCACACGTGGAAGGCCTTCGTCCTAGGAATTTATTTCAGGGGCTAATAACCATCGTCAGCAACATTAAGGACTATAAGGCAATCGTCTGTCACTAATTTGAGGCAAACCGTTTCGAAGGAAGGGAGATGGCCACTGCCGTAAGACAAGTATACCACCCATACCTCGTCCGGGACTCAAACGAACGGTCAGAAGTCAACGTTTAGACCACTCAGCCAGCGGAGCGGCTTATAAGTCTTGAAGCAATCTAACTAGCTATATTTCCAGATTTTTTTTATTATTATTGAAAGTTTAACGACCACCGTGAGCAACTCAGTGAGCTATAAGCAGTCACCCGTCTCTAATTTAGGGCCACTGACTCCAGAGAAAGGAGAGAGACAGAGCTGTAAGACAAACGCAACATCCATGCCTCACCGGGATGCAAACCCGAACCCATCTCGGACGAATGATCAGAAGCTATTGCTTAGACCACTACACCACCGGGAAGGCATTTCCACATATAAAAACGTTTTTTTTTTTCATGGGACGGGTATTTTTTTTTACTGGAGGTTTAAAGACCACCGTGAGGAACTCAGGGTGCTATAAGCAGTCGCCCGTCCCTAATTTAGGGCCACTGGTTCCAGGAAAGAGAGAGAGCCTACACCGTAAGACAAACAAAACATCCATGCCTCACTGGGATGCGAACCCGGACCCATCTCGGACGAATAATCAGTTGGACCACTGCACCACCGGGGCGGTATTTCCAGATATAAAACCGTTTGGCGGGGTTTAACGTCCATCATCACCAACCCAAAAAGCTGTGAACTGCCAGGTGGCAAGAAACGCAAGAGCGCCAGTTCTGAGTGTATATATCACTGAGTACGAAGTTCCTGTGTATTTGCATGGTGTCAGTTCATTCGGGACTCCGTATACTTTGTGTCCTTAAGGACTGATTTTGTGAAACAAATAATCTTGATCCTTAGCATATACACTATCTACCAACAAGTAATTGGACACCCCTGCAGTCGATGTAATCTGCGGTCCTGATACACGTCACGGCCGCCGCCGTTAAATATCGTGTGGGAAACAACAACGCAACCAGTCGTATGCAAAATGCCACGCAGTTCGGAGCTCTCTGATTTCGAGAAAGGTGTAATAGTGAGGTGTCACAGAAATGGCCGATCCATACGTGACATATCCAGCGAGTTGAAATACCCAAAATCGACAGTGGCCTACGTGATTGGCCAGTGAAAGATGAGAGGTGACTGTCGGAATGTGCCCCGACCCGGCAGACCCACAAAACTGGGAGTTAGAGATCGACGGTGCTGGCCAGATAAATTCGGAAGAACTGCACCAAATCGATGGGCCACATCCGCGAAGAGTTTCAACAGGCATCCGGGAGTGTTCTTTCGATGAATACCCTCCATAAGGAAGCCCATCTGCTCGGTTATCATGGACGTGCTGCTGCCCACAAGCCTTTGATCACCAAGTCCAATAGCGCTGCTCGGCTAACGTGGTGCAAAGAACACCGACAGTGGAAACAGGTTCTCTGGAGCGACGAATCAAGGTTCACCCTCTACCGTTCGGATGGCAGGGTCTGGGTTTGGCGTCTGCCTGGAGAATGCCTCCTGCCGGAATGTATTGTGTCAACTGTGAAGTTCGGCGGCGGTGGAATTATGCTATAGGGGTGTTTCTCCTGGTATGGGACGTTACCCTTGGTCGCAATTCCTAGCAGACTCAAGGCCGAGACCGACTGCACCATTTTGGATGACCATGCGCTTCCTACTTGTGGCAGTTTTACGGGGTGGACCCATGTTACTTTCAGGATGACAATGCCACCTGTCATGTTGCGAGGTCCACCATGGCTTGGTATGGTGCCAATGGGATTAATCGAATGGACTGGCCTGCGCAGAGCCCGGACCTTAACCCTATCGATCCCCTCTGGGACGAGTTGGAGCGTCGACTTAAGGGGTGCCCCCACCGTCCGAAATCGGTGAAGGAACTGTCCTATCTTCTCCAAGCCGAGTGGAAGAAAATACCGCTAGCCGTCGTACAACGCCTGGTTGAGAGTATGCCCCGGATGGTCGCAGCTGTAATCGCCGATCGTGGAGGCTCCACCAACTATTGAAGGTGAATAAACTTCGTTTTCCTTTGCTATCACAGGTGTCCAATTACTTGTTGGTAGATAGTGTATTACATTACTAGATACAAAATAAAGTTTGGGAGAATGTCGAAATGCCAAAGCTTGTCTATTGGCCACATCCCACTTGGCGTTCGAATTCTTCAAATGCATACGTACAGTATTTATTCCATAATTTGTAGTAAATGTAGTAAAGTAACATTCCGTAATTTCAGGTAATTCTTTTCAATACTCGCAATTCTTAATCTATACTCGGGGCCAACCTAAGCTGGTTACACTATGGAAGCTAAGAAAGCCTTTTTATTGAAAAGATATCAGGGTTGTTAAATCCCCCAGCTTGACTAATCCTCCAAAAATTCAGTTTTGCATCGATCTCGAAAATAACTCAAATGATGACAAAAAAAGCGGAATTCCGCGAATCCGCGGAAGAATCTCATGTATGATGAGACACCTCTTCATGATGAAAAAAGGGGGGTGTGTGTGCTCTGTCGCGGCGCCGCATTATTGGCCCAATAATCTTCCATACAATGGTGGATACCGCAGTCTACATGGAAATCTTCCGTGAGTTTGTGAATCAGTTCGGCGACGTGGAATACTGTCTATTTTTAGCATGGTGGTGACCCCTGCCACGTCTCCAATGTCAGCATGGCTGAAATTGTTTCCTTCTTTGAAGATTGCATCCTTTCTAAGAGACTTTGGCCACCAAGGTCGCCTGACCTTTCCTTACCGGATTTCTTCCTATGGTGCATGCTGAAAGGGAAAGTGTATCGCAACAAGCCACGGCCTCTCATGGAACTTCAGGAAAATATTCGGCGGAAAATTGAGGCAGTGACCCCCAATGTGTTGGTGAGTGCCTTCCGTAACATGAAGAGACTTGTACAGGCATGCCTTGATGCTAATGTTGACCACTTTCAACACTTGCTGTGAGATCATCATGCTTCTCATACACCAAGGCAGGTCAATGGCAAATTTCACTAAACTGCGTCCATTAGTTTGCAAGTTATAAGAAAAATTCTGGGACCAAGAGCGAGTGAAACACTGTGTTTGCAAGCTGTAAGGGAAATTCTGGGACCGAGAGCGAGTGAAACACTGAGTTTGCAAGTTATAAGGGAAATTCTGGGACCGAGAGCGAGTGAAACACTTTGTTTGCAAGTTGTAAGGGAAATTCTGGGACTGAGAGCAAGTGAAACACTGTGTTTGCAAGTTATAAGGGAAATTCTGGGACCGAGAGGGAGTGAAACACTGTGTTTGCAAGTTATAAGGGAAATTCTGGGACCGAAAGCTAGTGAAACACTGTGTTTGCAAGTTATAAGGGAAATTCTGGGACCGAGAGCGAGTGAAACACTGTGTTTGCAAGTTATAAGGGAAATTCTGGGACTGAGAGCAAGTGAAACACTGTGTTTGCAAGTTATAAAGGAAATTCTGGGACCGAGAGCGAGTGAAACACTGTGTTTGCAAGTTATAAGGGAAATTCTGGGACCGAGAGTGAGTGAAACACTGTGTTTGCAAGTTATAAGAGAAATTCTGGGACCGAAAGCTAGTGAAACACTGTGTTTGCAAGTTATAAGGGAAATTCTGGGACCGAGAGGCAAGTGAAACACTGTGTTTGCAAGTTATAAGGGAAATTCTGGGACCGAAAGCTAGTGAAACACTGTGTTTGCAAGTTATAAGGGAAATTCTGGGACCGAGAGCGAGTGAAACACTGTGTTTGCAAGCTATAAGGGAAATTCTGGGACCGAGCGCGAGTGAGACACTGTGTTTGCAAGTTATAAGAGAAATTCTGGGACCGAGAGCGAGTGAAACACTTTGTTTGCAAGTTATAAGGGAAATTCTGGGACCGAGAGCAAGTGAAACACTGTGTTTGCAAGTTATAAAGGAAATTCTGGGACCGAGAGCGAGTGAAACACTGTGTTTGCAAGCTATAAGGGAAATTCTGGGACCGAGAGTGAGTGAAACACTGTGTTTGCAAGTTATAAGGGAAATTCTGGGACCGAGAGCAAGTGAAACACTGTGTTTGCAAGTTATAAGGGAAATTCTGGGACCGAGAGCAAGTGAAACACTGTGTTTGCAAGTTATAAGGGAAATTCTGGGACCGAGAGTGAGTGAAACACTGTGTTTGTAAGTTATAAGGGAAATTCTGGGACCGAGAGCGAGTGAAACACTGTGTTTGCAAGTTATAAGGGAAATTCTGGGACCGAGAGCGAGTGAAACACTGTGTTTGCAAGTTATAAGGGAAATTCTGGGACCGAGAGCGAGTGAAACACTGTGTTTGCAAGTTATAAGGGAAATTCTGGGACCGAGAGCAAGTGAAACACTGTGTTTGCAAGTTATAAAGGAAATTCTGGGACCGAGAGCGAGTGAAACACTGTGTTTGCAAGTTATAAGGGAAATTCTGGGACCGAGGGCAAGTGAAACACTGTGTTTGCAAGTTATAAGGGAAATTCTGGGACCGAGAGCGAGTGAAACACCGTGTAATTCTGAACATCAAACAGAAGTCATCGCTCTTTCCACGTTTATAAGTGAGTCACGGAAAAATTCTCATTGGCCGCCACCGGGAAGAGAATACAGGGTCTTCCAGTAACGCGCCGGACATGCTTCCACTGCACCACAGATGCCTCGAATTCCTCCAGACTCACAAACCTTAACTGCCAAGCACTTGGCAGGTTGCTTCTTGGAGCCCCGCACAATGCTGGAGAGTGATAATTACTTACCGAAGATGAACAGCAGTAACTGAACAAAAACTAGAAGGCGAATGAATAATTAATACAGACGTTTGACTTATACTAGGAACATCAAACAGAAGTCATCGCTCTTTCCACGTTTATAATTTTTGTTTATTTTTACGTTTAGAATTGTGTTTTATTTTTTATTGACTACTTCTGAAGTCAATAAAAAATAAATAAATAATATGCACATCTTTTCTTTTTTAATGAGGAATAGTTTCAACATAAAGTTGTTAATCGATTAGAAAATATTTATTTACATTTCATAATGAAAACATGAAGTACATGACTGGAGTGAATCTTTCTTGGTAAAATAAGTGAACTAATAAAAGATAAATTCACATCTTCAAACAGAAGAGAAATTATTGCCCAAGAGGATCTTCATTTTTATGATTGCTGGAATGAGACGGGTGTGATGAGTTCACAGGAAAACCATTCTGCAGTTTATATCTTTTGCATTAAGGTAGCATTGTGGAAATGAGGGTCGTGACTGTAATATGATCGAAACGTAGGATACAAGTTTTGTGTCGAAATCTTGTTCTTAGAAGTGATATTAAATCTGTGAAAGATGTGCTTCTTCACTTTCGGTATGCACGTGAATGCGAGAAATATAAACAGTCCTTGGAGAGTGTTGAATAACACGAAGATGTACCACAAAAATACCGCATCTATGAGACCAGCCAGCAAACCAGCCACCCAGGAAATACCCATGATCACTGCAAGTCTTACGTACATCGTTAAGTTCCTTTTCAGAGTGCTGTGATGAAGGCTGTCTGTCTTCATGCTGTTCGACATGATGGTGTAAGCACTGATACCGAAGAAAAATACGTTCATGCAAATCACCGTGAAAACAGGCCCAGCGAAGAACGTCAAAAGCGCTTTCTCATTATTAAACCAACACAATTTTTTACCGAAATGGGGCTTGAAATTTTCGGGAACGCTTTCCACGTTGTCTGATATCACTGCAGCTAGAGCAAATACCAATGATACACCCCACGCATACAGACAATACATGTAGAAATTTGTGAAACTGAATCTTCCGGATTTGAGCTGGAGCTTTCCAGTGGCATTTAGTAAAGATCTTAAGACATCATAAGCCATTACATTCATCCACAGAAGAGAAGATAACAGGAAAAAGTGGGAACTAACTGCAGCTGCAACACATGGACCATAAGATTTCGCTATTACGTCGTCAAATCCGACTATGAAAGATAAATATCCGAAGAACAGGGAGACACACAAGCATGCCATACAATAACCAGGAATGTTTCTCAAGTCGGGAACCAATGCGAAAGCAGTTAGGTGCAAAATCAGGCACAACATCGAAATCGCTAAGCCAGTGATTGTTATGTATGACAGTGTGAGCGAATACTTTCCCTCCAACGGAAGTTCGTCTGTTTCAGGAGATGTGACCTCAAAAGATGGTAAACAGACCAGTAAGCAGTTATCACTCTCGACTTTATAGCAAGATGAATTGTAGGTAGCATTATTGTATGCTTCGACAAGCACTGTTTCATTGATCATGATGTATTCGTCAGGTTCCAGACACACTTTATCGTTGCACTGACACAAACCGTCGAACACTGTTTGTTTAGTAGCTCCGGTTAAGCTGCTTGGCATTGTCGTAAGTGTTTCCGTCAAATTACTCAGTATTGTCTCGTAGTCCGTTTCATTATAAAGGTCTGTCATGTCTCTTGGCGTTGTCTCGTTTAATACCCAATTAGAAATCTCTTCTGATTTCACATTTTCATTTTGTACCAAATCCTCTCCTAGCGTTGTCCATCCTAACTGAGCAGATGCTATTTGAGGGTATGTAATTTGGCCCGACACTATTGCAAAGTAGACTAGCACAACTACTTTCAACATTGCAATATTCCTCTGATTTATACCTTCTGCTATTAACAAAAACTCCGCTTTTGTATCTCACCTAAAAACAATGCAAGTACAGCATCCAGATCTATAACATCCAAAATTCGGCACCTGAATAGTTTGTTCAGTCTTTTAATTAAAATTAGGTGTGGGTTTCCTGTTGTAAGGATTAGTCTTTTAATTGAAATTAGGTGTAGATATAAACTTCAAGCGTGGGTTTCCTCCGCTGATTATATCTCACCCGTTGCTAAACTGAAGAAAAAGGGTATCTTCTTCATTAAGTTTGTATTTCTTTGCACTGAACCTCTGAAATGCAGACCCTGAAATAAATATAGAAATGTTTAGTAATTCGAATTTTAACAGACATTATTATATTACAATCATTATTGGTAAAAAAACTTGCACAGATATATTTATGAAACGTACACTATATATCATCATCATCATCGTCAACCATTATCAATCCACTGCTGGACGAAGGTCTCCCCAAGTTTCCTCCACAACGGTCTGTCTTGTGCCAGTCTCCTCCATGTCACTCCCGCATATTTTCGAATTTCATCCACCCATCTCCCATGTCGTCTTCTTCTGGGTCTTTTCCTGTCCCTTGGAATCAAATCTAAAATTTCGGCTGTCCATCGATGGTCTGTCCTTCTGGCAGTATGCCCAGCTCATTGCCATTTCAGGGATTTAACTCTGATCTTAGTTAAGGTCCACGTCTCTGCACCATACGTAAGCACTGGAAGGATGCATTGATCAAACACTTTCCTTTTAAGACGTAATGGCATATTTCTCTTGAAAATTATGCTGTTTCTTCCAAAAGCTCTCCAGGCAAGTTTTGTAGGCCGATTAATTTCTTCATCAATGTGACCCTCACTTGATATCTGCTGTCCAAGATAAACGTACGTGTCTGTTATCTCCAGCTTTTTTCCATCAATCGATAAATCTTCATTTCGTGTAAAAGCATTGAACATCACATTTGTCTTCTGAAAGTTTATTTTTAATCCCACTTATTTACTCTTGTCAGCAAGTTCTTGGATCATACTCTGCAGCTCTGATGGGGTAGTTGCAAAAATGACTATGTCATCAGCAAAACGAAGGTGGGTTAGATAATCTCCATTAATCTTTATCCAATTAGTTTTCTCAGTACGTGCATATGATCTATTGTGCTGTAGCCACTCCTGAATCCAGCTTGTTCTCTCGGTTGAGCCATGTCCAGTGTTACCTTCAAACGGTGTGAAAGAACTGTAGTGAGGATTTTATAAACCACTGATAGGAGGCTGATAGGTCTGTAGTTCCTGAGATCGTCCATGTCACCTTTTTTATGTAGCAGGATCATTATAGCGTTATTCCAATCCTCAGGAATCTTCCCTTCAGTAAGGCATCAAGTAAAAATTTGGGCGAGTACTATTTCAATTTCTCCACTTGCTTCTTGTATGATGTTTACAGTAATTCCATCTTCTCCTGGAGCTTTTCCCCGCTTCATGTTCTTGATTGCATGTGCAACTTCTGCTGGACTCTGGTACTGGTACTTTCCATGAAGAACTCTGGTACTGGTACCTTCCATGAAGAACTCTGGTACTGGTACCTTCCATGATGTCTGGAATACATGCATCATTCATATAACTTGGAGTAGAAATCTTTCACTCTTGTCAAAATTTCGCCTCTATTTCTTGTTACAGAACCATCTTCTTTTCTCAGGGCCATAATCTGTTTTCTTCGTTTACTGAGATGTCCCTTTGCTATCTTTAGGCTTTGGTTGTTTTCAATTGCTTTCCTCACTAGTTCACAGTTGAATTTCCTTACGTCTTCAGTGATACTTTTTTGTACTGTCTTGCATAGCTCTATGTATTCCACTTTGGAAGTCACATCTTCTTTAGTTGTCCTCATCTCTCTTCTTTTTTGCATCAACATTTTGGTTTCTCCTGATTATTTGTTCACATGCAACTTGTTCTTAGACCCAGCTAATTTTGTTGCTGTTTCCATAAGAGCTTTGGTTACTTTTCTGTTAACTACAGAAATATCCACTTCTGTCGATGTTAGGCCTTCTAAAGCAGAGAATCTGTTCTTCAGTTCCAACTTGAAGGTGTTATGGTGTTTTTTAAGGTTGGTTATGTCAATACATTTTGTTTGTCTTATGAGCTTGCCACGTTCGAGTTTAGTGTTGAGGTGCATCTTACATCTCACCAATCTATGGTCACTACCTGTGTTGAACTTGTTTAGAACACTGCAGTCTTCTATGACGAATTTTTTGTGGAGAGGTGCATGCTTGGTGTAACCAGGAGAGATAAGAAGAGGAACTCGTGGATCAGAAAAATGACAAGAGTGGAAGACATCATGATCAGAGTTAAATCCCTGAAATGGCAATGGTATTGGTATTGGTAACTGTGGGTACCATAGTGGTACCCAGTTTATTGCTATAACGAAATACAGACATAGGAGATTCATTAAAAGCTGCAGTACAGAAAACAACAGTGCGGAAAGTCAGTATATCCACGATGCAGCACAACGTTACACAGAAAGGAAATGAATATGCACACGAACAATGAATGGCCTAACGGCATGACAAACACTATAACACATGTGCACAAATTTATGAAATGTACTATGCTATTATAAATCAACCGAACGGAACTGAAATGTGGTTAGAGCGCAAAACATCATCGAGTACCTCAGCAACTTTATAAAATTAACAAAGGTAACAAACGTACCACTATAATAATCCGCGATAGAGGAAAGCACTAACACAGCAAACACTCACAATTATAGGTAATTCAAAACACAGGCACAAATTCAGGAAACAACAGATAAGATAATGATAATGAGATAATGAGGAGATCACACAAGTAACGAGACCGATTAGTTGTAAGAACACAGCAAAAACACGCAATTATCGCAAATTTAAAATACAGTACTTGTGAATCACAGCTAAACACACAAATAAAGCAAATTTACAGTACATTACTTGTGAATCACAGTAAAAACACACAACGAAAACATCAGAATCAACATGCACTAAGTCTACAAAACCAGGGAATCTGCGAACGGGTTCGCAAATCCCCTAGCATTGAGAGAAAAAAAGTAATCGGTGTGATGAGAGCTAAAGGTCATCGGTAAAAGGATAGAAGGTATCACATATATGCTTCTCAACGAGCTCCTTCAAGGAGGCGAGACGGCGCGTGTAACGTCTCAAAAAAGGCTGATACCGAGGATCAGTGGCGCACAGATATTTAAAAAGTGACACATAAGCTTCGAATTGCGTTACCGCTGCATGCAGGTCCAGATCAGGTGAGGGAAGGAATTCTTCAGAACCAACAATCGTACGTGCAGGTTGAAGAAGACGTAAAAGTTGCTGTCTGGACAGTGATCCAGGAACTGGAGGAAACGTATCAACGGCCTGTAGAACCTCAGCATCGGAGATAGGATTGACAGGACCTGAGCGGAGAAGCATACTGTTTGAAGAATCAGCAGGTGGAGAAACACCGGAACCCGAAACCTCGGGAACACTATATGAATCCTCAGAATGTGGCACAGAAAGTTGTTTTAACTTTTTCTGTTTTACAACGCCTTTGGAAGTTCCAATCCGCTTCGAAGAAGAAGCTGAGGCGGATGTATCCGTTAGTAGATCAGGCTCACCTCCCAAGTCAGGATACGAGGTAACCAACTTCGCCGAAGAAGCAGTACGTAGCTGAGCTGCCTTAGTGGAGACTGGTACCACAGCCGAGGCTTCAGGAAGATGTTGCAACAGCGGTATGCTAGACAAGGTTGTAATTGGAGATCCGATATCCGAGAGGCTAGGAAAAGAGCCAGACGGCCGATCTGCCAAACCACCACTCAACACACCCGGATCGGAACACACCGCTGTAGACACGTCTGTAGTCGAAGACAACTCTGTCAATCTTGAAGGTGGATTCACAATCGTACGGGTTGGGAGAGGAGGAAAGGCAGCATTGTCCGTAACGGAAATGTTCGTCTGACGGAGAAACGAAGAATTCGCGTCAGGGAAACAACCGGTAGTGGGGATAGTAGAAAGACCAATGTGGTCAGCAGTGGGATGCGAACTTGATGAACGTCCACGTCGAACGCGGTCACAGGAGGCAATGGTGTGATTCTGTGTTAAACAGTGTGTACAATAGTGAGCAGTGAAAATCTTGAAACTGTACGGAACTGTACGTTGACGGCGAGGTCCGGTAGCATGTGCAAATCGAATTCCGCGGGGAGCGTCAAAGAGGCGACGGACCTTGCCAACAATTTTACAAACATGGCTGACAAGGAGAGGAAGTGCAGTATCAGGCACGTCCTGTGGAACAGGATAGAACGTGATGTTCACCGGTCGCTTGGAAAGAGGCGATGGGATGAGATGGTTTGTCCCAATCGAAAGTCCGTTTGCAAGAAAAAGTCAGCATCCTCCTTGTGATTGAACTATACCGAAATACCCCGAGGAGTACGGAAAATTCCTGCAATGGACGCAGACGACACATGCCCAGAGAGGGCTTCCATGTAGCGTGGCAATGGAGTATTTGGTAAAGCATGAAGCGCACACCTCTATCCAGGAGGTTATGGAACTCACGGTTTATCAACGAATTGTCATCTATTGTTACCTTCACCTTGTGGTTGGATACCGGAATAATAGGTGTTGCTTGCAAAAAAACCATCAGGTTGAGAGGAATCGGACGTAGAAGTAGCGCCTCGTTGCACCGTAAAGGCAAATGACATCCTCGGAAGAGAAGTCTGTTCGGATCCGGCAGGCACAGAAGGCTGTGAGGGAAGAGAAGCACAGGCCGAAGTCAAGGCAGTAGAATCAGTAGTACCCAGGTAGGCACCGAGGCAGATATAGGAGCTCAAGAAGAAAGCGCAGCCAAGTTCAGTGAAGGCACCGGTGCATGAGTACTAGAAAGCTGGGAAGGCATCTGAGCATACACATCTGAGGACGAGAGTATGTTAACTTCCATGGATGTGGGAAGTGTGACGTGACGTGCATCCGCCACGCCCATAGATGATAAGGAAATACCGGAAGCCGCCATGTTGGCAACTTCCAAACGTAAACAAACGAGCAAACGATAAGAAAACTGATGAATATCAACTAATATGAGGATGAGAACGCTAGAAAAGTAGCTCAAAACGTACACCGTACCTTTAGACAGCCGGGCCACGCAACAGGTGAGTGAGGGACGAGGTATTACACACTAAAATGCATAAAATATTGGAGCCACCAACGCTACGTCTGTCACGAACGAGCAATGGGCTGGACATACAGTCAGAAGGACAGACCATCGATGGATAGCCAAAATTTTAGATTGGATTCCAAGGGACAGGAAAA
Source organism: Macrothele yani (assembly GCA_039090855.1). NCBI lineage: Eukaryota > Metazoa > Arthropoda > Arachnida > Araneae > Macrothelidae > Macrothele > Macrothele yani. The sequence goes on along the minus strand of CM077010.1, from coordinate 131,809,915 downwards.
GACCCAGAAGAAGACCACATGGGATATGGGTGGATGAAATTCGAAGGTATGCGGGAGTGACATGGAGGAGACTGGCACAAGACACCCCGTTGTGGAGGAAACTTGAGGAGACCTTCGTCCAGCAGTGGATTGATAATGGTTGACAATAATGATATATACACTGCCTTACAAAGAAAATGTTGCACCACGACGCAGGGCCATGCAAATTGTAGGATGGATGCACATGTACTAGTTATTCAAATGATTGCATTTGCAGGCCAATTGTACAAACGACGCTCGAGATATAAGTGGACAACCAGCCCGTGAGGCCATTAGTCGAGACGTCGTCACGGCAGCGAAGTGAGTGGTTTTGCTGTGACCGTGTCTGGAGGCGAACAAGGGGTGCCAATGCCGTTAAGATGCCGTCGTACGCAATTTCGTCAAACGGATGAGTTCACGAGGGGTGGCATCGTAGCCTTCGTACCACAGGATGGTCCTTGCGTCGTATTTAGCTCAACTGAAGAAACGCAACGTGATGCCACATCCGTCGATCGGAGTTTGGAGACAGTGGTCCCAGGAAGAATCTGTGCAACGTCATAAGCGGACAGGAGCACGGAGACGGACGTCCGAATCACCCGATCGTCGCATACGACGTCATGCCGTACTGGACCCGCAGTTCACAACGGGCGGCATTTTGCGGAGTGTACGGGGAGCCCTGGATGCTTCGATATCGACGCGGACAGTGTCGCGCCGATTGGCTGCGTCTGGTTTGCTGTCTAGCCGTCCGTTGCGAAGGCTACACTTAACAGAGAGTTATCGTCGTCACCGCTTAGCGTGGTGTCGCTTCAGAGCTTCGCGGGGTGCCGAATGGAACAGCGTGGTGTTCAGCGACGAATCGCGGTTCTGTCTCACCACGACTGATCGCCGTGTGAGAGTCTGGAGGCAACGTGGCCAACGGGCGGATTTCTCCTCCATTGTGGAGCGCCGCATGGCCCGGCACCGTGGAATCGCGGTGAGGGCCGCTCACCACTGGTACGCACGGAGCTATGTTGACGAGATGCTGCGGCCCGTGGCACTACCGTATCTGCAGGGTTTCCCAAACGCCGTTTTTCAACAGGATAACGCCTGACCACATAACGCTCGGATCAGCCTGAATGCTTTACATGGTGTGTGGATGCTTCCGCGGACAGAACGATCCCCCAACCTCTCGGCCATCCAGCATCTGTGGGACACGATTGGACGTCGGTTGAGTAACCATGTGGTGTTGATTCAAGTCCACATGGTTCACGATACCCAAGGACTCTATAGGGACTCTCATTGTCTTGATGCCACGGCGGATTCAATGCTGTATCGCCCAAAATGCGGGCCACACTTCTTATTGATCATCCTATATATTCGGCCACTGGAGCCTAGTCTGCATGTCACAATTAAATCATTTGTTCAGGACCTACTTGGCTATCTGTGTGGGCAGTTTGGTCTGTTTTCGAGCATTCCTTCATAGTGTGGCATTTTCTCTATCAGGCAGTGTATATGCTTAGCGAATAACAAAATGAGAAAACCGAAAAGACATCTCAGGGACATAATTGCTTCTAGATTGTGGGGACGTCACTTTATACGCAAAAAAAGAAAAAGATGGGAATCAGGAGGAAGATATAAACGAAATCTTTTAAACGAACAAGGCAGAAGTTGTTATACGCATTTTGTCGTTTTGATTCATTACAAAAGGCGATAAGGAAGGGGGTAGGACTGCAGAAAGTTCTTTTATAAATGACAGCAACTATAATGCATGTTTTTTTCGTATTATGGTATGGGTTTCTGGACACGTCTATTATACACCCTTTGCCAAAAGAAACAAAGCACCCCGAGAAAGTCGTTCAATCCTAATGAAGTTCCGTATGCAAGTACCGCAGGGCCAAATATACAAATGATTAAAGCATAGCGACCAATGACGAAATAGTGGCCAGCCACTACGAGTGGGAACCGCGCATCAAGGACGGCATATCAACAGCAAAGCAAGCTCGCAGGAACGCGAGGATCGACCGATTGTGAGAGCTACAGAAACAGAACCTCATTTGTCTCTCTCAACCATTCGCAGCCATGTTGCGTCGTCTACAGGTACGGAAGTGCCCATCCAGAAAGTTGTCATACGACTGCGACACAGGCACTACATTCGATGAGACCACTGCGTCCCCTGCAACTGACCATCGAGCATCGCCGGCACCGGCGACAGTAATGTTGACCCCAATCAGCATGAGATAGTGTCCAATGGCGTCGTGCTATCTCCAATGATGGATGATGGTTTACACCATAAAGTAAGGATTATAGAGTGGAAACAGACATAGGAGCCATTGGGAACTCCTCCCGTAGAAAGTGGCGCCATCATCGACCTACAACAGAACCAAACTGTGACATGATTCCATCCCGTCGGCAATGGTTGCTATGACAGGGCCGCGGGTGGCCTAGTGGTCAACGCTCGTGACTGCCAAGGAGAAGACCTCGGGTTCGATCCCAGCAGGTACGAACGCTCGAACCACTAAACATCCACCGTGCGTCGGATGGGCACGTTAAGCCGTCGGACCCCGGGTACTGCCCCCCGGTAATAAATAAGGGCGTCTTCCTCCCCTTTCTACTTCGTTTCCGTGTCACTTTCCTATCGGGCACTCTAGCCCAAATCTCCTGGCTTCCTGTTTCTAAGGGTTGTTTAAGACCTGGGGTCAGACACTCCCTTCCTAAAATCCTCCACATATGATCTGATCTGGTTGCTATGGCAACCAAAACCTTGTGCTGGGGTGGTGAGGAGCAGCTGCTCTGCGCCACACTTCCGTTGCCCCCCCCCCCCACACACACACACACGACATTTGTCTTAAGCTGCTGTCCCAATCTAAGCCAAGTGAAGCATCGGAAAAATCGCAATAACAAAATACCCGTAGAGATTGATGCCAAAAACGTATATATCGAAACTGATGACAATGGAATACAAATCAGAATTGAAAGTAAAGCTATATTGTGAAGAAAATAATGACAAAGTGTGCTTGAATGAAATGTGCAACAAAAACACGTAGAAACCTAAGTAATGGAATACACAAAGGAAAAGTTAAGGATCAGTGACGAATAAGCAAGAATAATGCCACTTATTAGAATGCTGCAAGAAACTGGAAGATGCAAACCAAAAAGAATCCGTAAAATCATAGGTATATGTCATATACGTCGTCTTCCACTCTGCTGGGAGGTCAAAGCTCAAATGGACAAAGTCATGTGGTTCGCTGTGATTTCTGGGAAGCCCAGCTGTCAATCAATGGTAGTTCTGTTGTAGGTCGATGGTGCGCTGCAGTCGACTTCATGACATCATGAGTTTCAGCTCAGTACAACTAGCGTCTTCTTTATGGTTTACACTTGGTGCCGGTGACCAGCGCATATCTATCTGGAGACGAGCCAGCCTGCGCGCGCATCCGGCCTTTACCGTGAAACGGCACACAGCTCGCACACCGGAAGTGACGCTCTGGGGAGCCATTTTCCACGATTGCCGGACACTTTCCGTAGCCCTTCGCACCAACTTCACAGCTCAAAGGTACGTCGACGAAATTCTACGGCTGTTGTGTTGCCATTCATGTCGCAAGCATCACCGAGCAATTTTTCAACAGGATAATTCTCGGGCACAGGCTCTTCCAGGCCTGCCTCCGTAATGTCGACACCCATCCATGGCAAGCCCGATCTCTCACCGATAGAACATGTTTGGTACGTGATAGACACCACATACGTCCATCCTGAAATGTCGGAGAACTGGCCCGCAATTTGGGCGCCATCTGACATGCTATACTTCAGGTTAGTAGCCGTGAACTACATAGATCTCTGCCAAGCGGATTAACCCGCTTGTATCCGAGTCAGAGGTGACGAACAACGTGCTGACTTGTTGCATTTGTGTAGCTGTTTTATCCGAACAAATGGCCCAACTGCTCTGGAATTGCAATAATTCCCTTTCCTGTGCATTGTGCATTCTAATTTTCATCTCTATTGGATGATTCCTTCTCGGTGCTTCGTAGTTTTCTTCCTTTCTTTCTGCGTTTTTTTTTTTTTTTTTTTTGCAAACTACACTGCTGGCCACTCAAAATGCAACACCAAGAAAGGAGCATCTGATTGGCCTGAAATTCGCAGCATGCGTCGCCCGCGAGAGGACATGCAAACGATTAGCATTGCAGGGCATATGCAAATCATGTGCGCCCGGCACGCCACCGAGAAGCACTATAAGGAGGATGCACAGAAGGCGGGGTGTAAGTAGTAGAAGTGTGTTGTGCTGCCGGACCTGTGCGTAGGTAGCTTCCTGATGCCTCGTCGAAGAACACGGCAGTCATTCCAGCACCTCTCGGAATTCGACAGAGGACGAATAGTGGCTTATCGCGACAGCGGTTTATCGTACCGAGACATTAGCGCCCGTATGGGACGACATCCACCCACACTGAGGCGAGTATGGATTCGGTGGGTGCAGGAGGGACAGACGGACCGACGTGAGCGATTGCTGCAGCCGCGGCACACCACCGAACTAGATGACCGTCATGTGGTACGACGGGCATTGGCGGCTCGCACCGCCACATCAGGAACGTTAGCGCAGGAATTAGGGTGTGTTTCGCAACAACCTGCGTCAGCACGTACCGTTCGACGTCGTCTGCAGGAGCGGGGACTTGTCGCACAGCGCCCATTGCTCGGATTACCATTGACGTTACACCCCCGGCGAGTGCGGCGGTAGTGGGCCGTTGAACACCGCACCTGGACTACGGAATGGCACGATATTGTCTTCTCCGACGAATCCCACTTCTGCCTGCAACACCACAATGGTCGGATCCGCGTGTGGCGGCACTGCGGCGAGAGACTGTATGACGCCTGCATTATGCATCGCCATACCGGTCCGTCGCCTGGCGTTATGGTTTGGGGCGCAATTGGATATGACACCCGCAGCCCTCTGGTACGCATCGCCGGTACACTCAAGAGCCACCACACCATCTCCGACGTTTTGAAGCCTGTAGTCCTCCCTTACCTGCAGGACCTGCCAGCGGCCACGTTTCAACAGGACAATGCGCGCCCGCACGTGGCACGCATCGTGCAACAATTCTTCACGGCTTACCAGGTGTGACTGCTGCCGTGGCCCGCCTGTTCTTCCGATATGTCGCCCATCGAACACGTCTGGTCGCTGATCGGCAACCTAGTGGCGCTGAAAGCACGACTCGCGGTTACGCCTGATGAAATGTGGCAACGTGTGGAAGCAGCCTGGACCGACATACCCCAAGCCCACATCCAAAGCCTCTTTCGTTCGATGCCGCGGCGTGTAGCCGCCGTTATTGCCAGCCATGGGGGCCACACGAACTATTGATGTGTGCGTGTTCCGCAAGTCGCACGGGCCTGTAAGCGCAATTGTTTCATCTTTGTATCTGTTGTTATGTGTCCAGTAAATCTTTCTTTGCTATCTCGTGTCCTTTTTTGGTGTTGCATTTTGGGTGGCCAGCAGTGTATGTTGCGTTGATGCATAAGTTCATACCGTTTTACTTTACTAGTGTTTCCCAGGTCAGTAGTGACGGTGCAGATGGCCAATTGTATATCAAAATGTAGCCAATAATATCGTGTATTTAAATCATATTGCGTTGTGTGATTGTGGTTAATGTTTTTTTTTTTTCAGGTCTGGAAGTATAGAGTGTCAAGTAGAGAGAAATTAATATTTCCAAATCTGCACCTCAACGAGTTTAATAAGGGATCCACAGCCGTGGAGGCCACTCGACAAATTTTTGCTGTGTTTAGGAAGGGTGGTATTGCTCCGAGGACAGTCCGCAAATAGTCTGAGTATCTCCGAGGTGGCAATTTTGACCTCTACTACTCTCAGGTAGTCCATCTCACTTTGATGAGGATTGTTTGAACCATCTCATGCACTTGGATCGGCGTCAAACCACACGCGAATTGGCCACTGAGATGGACTGTGATCAGGCCCCAGTGGTGCGACACCTGTTCCAGGTGTCGCACCACTGGGAAGGTCCAGAAATTGTGGTCTTGGGTGCCTCACACTCTCACCGAGAACAACAAGAATCAGCGGTTTGTCATATGTAGTTCCTTGCTCGCCCATTATCGCGAATGTTCTCAGCAATACAACCCTTTCTGTCATGTATTATTACTGGAGCTGAAAAGTTGTGCCTGTACGTGAATTTCAAGCATCGGAGGGAATGGTTAAGCCCAAACAAGACGCCCACACAACGTCCAAAACATGACATTCATCCTGCGAAGATCATGTTGTGTGTCTGGTGAGACATTGAAGGCATTATTCACTGGGAAATGCTGCCGAGGAATCGAACCATCAACGCTGCGCTCTATTGTGAGCATCTCCGCCTTGTGGAGGGAGCAATTCAGCAGAAACGGCCACATCGGCTTCATGGTGTGTTCTCCAACATGACAATGCACGTCCTCACAGTGCAAGCATGACCAAAAGGGCCATTGAGAACACGAAATGGGAGATCCTTCCACATCCGGCCTATTCCCCAGATGTCGTCCTTTCAGACTATCACCTGTTCCGATCTCTGTCGAATGCACTCCGTAGTAGAACGTTCAACAATGATGTTGATCTCCAAAATTTCCTTGACGATTTCTTCACCGTAAAACCTGCACGTTTTTTCAAGAACAGCACTGGAGACCTCTCCAGACGTTGGGACACCATCGTAAACAATGAAGGAGGGGGGAATACATACTTGTTTGATTCCGTTTTCCCTTCCGCTGCAAAACATTCCTGCAGTGCGGTGGAAAAAACGGCATGAACTTATGTATCAACCCAATATTATATTGTTTTAGATGAAATGTCCTAATATTAATAGAAGCTTGTAATATTTAGAATAAACTTTATGAATCAAAGTATCACGGCTGGAGGAGAAACACGCTTTTGCCAACGAGATACAAGGTTCTATTCGAGTTTCGGGAATCTATAAACTTATTAAATGCGGTTTCATTAACATTTGAAAAAAAAAGGGAGATTTCCCCTGTAGAAAAGTGTCCAAGTGTTTGAAGAAGTGATAATCCGTAGGGGATGGATTAGGTGAATAAAGCGGATGTGGCTAAATTTAGTACAATATACACGAGGTGTGATCAAAATGTATCCAGAATGGCTGAATGAGTTTGGAATCGCACGACACAGTAGGAAAAGGTTTGGCACAGGATGACCTTGGAATCTACTACGCACGTGTCGTGAGTCACGTTTAGCCTGCCAGTTCGTCACATTTGTCATGTCGAAAAAAACTGATCAACGAATTTGCATCAGATTTTCTCAAAAAGTTGGTGAAACTTGCAAACACACATAAAAAGTCAGTGGGGATGATTGTGTTGCAGCGAAAATTTTGCTGATTTCGGACACATTGCTTCTGGTAAAGAAATACCCAAATTCGGGATTTAATTACCTAACTAGCTATATTAATTATATTAATTAACTAACATAATTAATTAATACTTTCTTTAATTAGAATAATTCCTGATTGGGTGCAGGAAGTATGATCCCGACCCAGGCCGCATAAGGATTCGCTGGTTTCTTTTCTTTTCTTTTTTCTTCTAACTTTCCCTTCGCGTGTGAAGGAGGTCGCAACGCAAACATTAGGCCTGGTGCAAAATTCCACAAACGAAGTGAAAAGTATATTTCATTGCGCGGCATTTGCGAAGAACCAGCACTGTGAATTACATAATGCACCCCTAGTTAACAAGAAGCCAGTGGTGAGTATACGGCGAAAGTCGAAGAAAGAATCCTAAATCTGGTAAGAAGGTAAAGCTTATGTAATAACTGTCACCCAGGCTTAGTATCGGGAAATATAATTCAGGCTGGCATACGTGCCTGCAAGCATACTTAAAGATTTAAAAAGGTTTCTCGGATGGACCGATAAAATAGAATTCTGAAATAGGGTGACAGTTAGGGCCAAATAAAGTTTTATAGGGCTTAGCTCAGCAGATGGTCAGCAGGCCAGGAAAACATCTGCTCGAATTAGCCACTGGTCAACATCCACCGGACGGCAGACCACTGACGAACGAGGGGAGGGGCTGAAACCAGTGAAGGTAGGACGCCTCCAAGAGGGGGGTACACGCCTAGCAGCACGAGCAAAGCGAAAACGAAATCAAAATAAAATTCGAAAACTTGCAGAAATCAGGGTCGATCGATGGGTTGTCGTTGTTATTGTAGTTGTCGTTAGTTGGCAAAAACGCTTGGCTGTACGTGGGTCAAAAAATCGGACTCACAAATTTGGTAGCATGTTAGGTACCATTGAAAAGTAGTAGTGAAAGATGAGGAGTCTAGAGGAGTTATATAGTTGTCCGGGTACCCCAACTGCGTTTTATCCTCGGAGGATACCAGCCACACAAGATCGCGGACACAAGAAGAACAGCTCACGAAGGAGAAGACCCATCATCAACCCTCGGATCGGTGTTGAACAGTAGAAGATTTTTAGAGGAAGACATCATCCAAATATTTCAATCCCTTGCATGCTGAGTAATCATTGAAATCTAGAAATGAAATATTATTGCTCACATCTTACTAGTTGGATTGCTGTTTCCATTTCTATCAATCTTAGGCTAAACCTTAACTTTTTGTAGCGATGTTTCAATATAACTTAATCTGGTCCCATCACTAATTTGTACATAAATTAAGAAATATGTTAAAATAAGTTCTATATTTGTTTCCTTAAACAACTTGTTTTTCTTCGCTGCCTGTGCAAATGAGTACGAGTGTCGGGTTTTGGTTTATTTTAAAGTAAACGGTTTTTCTTTCTTTGAAGATACCACAATTCAAAGCATGATACTGAATGTTAGTTTTTTAAACCTAATTTCTTTGTGGCATATGAGTTCTTGCGGTAACTTCGTAGGAGTTCGTATGAAACGTAGCTCTTACAGGTCCCAACGATGAGACTGGGTCTCCTATACTAGGAAACCCAATGTCATTGTTGCCACTTTAGTCAATCGGAATTAATGAACAAAATGTATGCCCTCAAGTTCAAAAAGCGGGGCTTGGCGGGGTAATACTTGTATGAGTTGTGTACAAGTTTATGAGTGGTATAAGTGTTTTAAAGATGGTCGTGAAAGTTTTTGAGAGTGATGAACGGTCTGGAGGCCCGCTTAATTGTATGAGACGTATATACGTTTATGGGTGGTATAAGCGTTTTAAAGATGGTCGTGAAAGTTTTTGAGAGTGGTGAACGGTCTGGAGGCCCCCTAATTGTATGAGACGTGCAGAAGTTTATGGGTGGTATAAGCGTTTTAAAGATGGTCGTGAAAGTTTTTGAGAGTGGTGAACGGTCTGGAGGCCCCTTAATTGTATGAGACGTGCTGAAGTTTATGGGTGGTATAAGCGTTTTAAAGATGGTCGTGAAATTTTTTGAGAGTGGTGAACGGTCAGGGAGGCCCGCATAATTGTATGAGTCGGGCATAAGTTCATAAGTGGTATAAGCGTTTTAAAGATGGTCGTGAAAGTTTTTTAGAGTGGTGAACGGTCTGTGAGGCCCGCATAATTGTAGGAGTCGTGCATAAATTTATGAGTAGTATAAGCGTTTCATAGATGGTCGTAAAAGTTTTTGAAAGTGGTGAACGGTCTGGAAGCCCGCATAATTGTATGAGTCGTGCATAAGTTTATGGGTGGTATAAGCATTTTAGAGATGGTCGTGAAAGTTTTTGAGAGTGGTGAATGGTCTGGGAGGACCGCAAATAGCAAAAGTGAAAACAGTGTCGAATGTGTGCGCACAGCTGGTCAGGAAAATCGCCAAATCACTATTCCTGAGTAATCTGGAGACTTCAAGAACAACAGATGGTGCAACAATAGCAAAAAGTTGTAAATCACATGATTAACCTACGCAAGGATACAGGACCAATGAGCGATGAATGGACTGGTGACAAGGAGGTAATCAGTACAATAAAAGCATACGGATGTCTCATACAACCGACCGCTGAAGATGGGCACAGTATTGCCAGAAACATGTCCGGACGAGCGAGGAGGACTTGTTGACTTTTTAAAGTTTTTAAATCTTTTAATTTGGATACTTCATAACAGCTTGGCATAGAACAGCGAAATGTTTCAACTGCTAAAATTCTGGTTGCGTCAACGTAATCTAGTTTTGACAATGATCTCAAAATTATTTTAACTCATCACTCCCTTCTTGTAGAATTGTGCTGATGTTCGTATTTGTGTTGAACTTTGAACGTGGAATACCTTTAATGATGTGGTACAACACCAGACAAGAAGCATGATCGATTGCAAGCCAGAAGGATTGAAACCGGAGTAAGGTGAGAGCAATACGTGTTGCTCCATTGGCTTCATTGCCGTTTTTATGTCTCACTAAATATAACCTATGTGAGGTTTCAACATTTAAATGCTTATATACTGTACATAAAGAAATATTCTTAATTTCAACTATCAATATCCCATTATCATTGAAGTCAACTTGTCTATTCGAAACTCATATACTACGTGTGTAACAGTATTATAGAGGACTTTGTCCTAATATACATTGCCTATCTCCCACGTAATTTGGTGTTCAAGTGTATGTATAAATTGAACTTCTGCTAAAAAGACTTCAAGATCAGTTTTGGTTCAATTCAGTCTATTCTTACGGACGATTTGGGCATAAGGTGCGTCTTGGCCAGGTTTGAGACAAAATTGATCTCAGCTGAGCAAAAACATGGCCGTGTTTCAGCTTCTAGTGACCTGCTTGAGTGTGTCGAAAACAACGAAAACTTTTTTTAAATCTATCAATCGTGGGTTTATAGGTATGACACCGAAACTAATGCAGAGTCTTCAACCCAAACTCTTCCAGCACGACAGAGCAGCAGCAATGTCAAGATGATGATGGCTGTTTTTGTTTTTGTTTTAATCATAAGGTGATTGTGCATGATGAATACGCTTCATCAGACCATACAATCTACAAGGAGTACTACTGTGCAGTTTTGCGACTTTTGAGGATGAAGTTCGTCGCAAAAGGCCGGCATTGCATGAGAGTGGCGATTGGCACCTTCACCACGGCAACGCTCCTACCCATGAACTGCAACCTTTGCAACAGTTTCTTGGTAAGCACCGCATTGCACAGGTCCGACAGCCATCCTATTCGCCATGTCGCGTTCCCCGCTACTGTTTCCTCTTCTCCAAAATCAAATACCACTTGGAAGGAAAAGGATTTCAAGATACAGATATGTAACAGAATGCGATGAAGCAGCTGTTCGCTATTTCAAAAGACATCTTCAACAAAATGCTACAAGCAGTGGAATCAACGCTGGATTAAGCATGTGGCTTTGGAAGGGGACTATTCAGAAGGCGATTAAGTTTGAAATCTGTAAGGCTTGTACGTTGTACGACAGAAGATCTTCAAGGTTGAACAAAAAGTATCCAGTCTAAATACTTTTTGTTCAACCTTGAAGATCGTATGTCGTACAATGTGAGGCCTCACGTCATCGTGAAGAAGTATGGGCCCATGGCGGTTCACAAATGCCGGCTGTTTTGTGTAGAGTTTTCCATGCATAATATCAAGTTCTTGAATAATACTTATCCACCGTGATGGTTGTAAGAAGGGGGATTGGATCAAACGAACTCCGGACTACTAAACACTAAGGATCGTCTTTTGGATGGAGTACCGCTTTGGTGTGTTTCGGGGCTTCAAAGCATTTGTGCGTAAGAAACGCTTTGAATTCAGGATTTGGTTTCCGAATTTAGGAAACCGAAGCCTGTCTGCGCACTCATGCCAATAGACCTCCCAGTACGAGAGAATTGGGCTGCCATTCCATTTGCTCCTCAAATTTGCTTCAGAATTTCATAACTTCTCAAGAATTTTAATTTCAGAGTTATTTTCAAACCCATAAACCAAATGAATTTTTACGGATCAAATGACTATGTCGAAGACATAAATTCGTGAGGAATTTATTAAATCCCTTGTAAACGTGGACTTGCATAGATAGGGCAGACCTGCTGGGCGTTAAGTTTCCGTGTGCGAAGGAACACAAGACTTACGAACGGAATTGTGAACTGAAGCAGTCGTCCATAGAACAACATTGTCCTTAAAATTACCATAAATTTCGGTTTGTAAACGCTACATTATTGATAAACCTCATTCGACTATCAAGCTTATATATTAGAAGTTTTACACATACACCGATCAGCCATTACATTATGACCATCCCCAGCCTACAGAAATGAGCGCACCTGGAATCCGAATGCTCTCGCAGGTGAAATTCACAGAGCAGTATACACTGAGCGGCTACTTTATTATGACCATCCCCTCAGTACTTCGTTGGGCCACCTTTTGCCTTTAATACTGCGTCGATTCTTCGTGGCATGGACTCCACGAGATGTTGATAGGTTGTTTGTGGAATTTGAGACCATGCTTGATGAATAGCACTTTCCAGGAGTCTGAGATTGCAGGGTTGTGGATCCAGCTGTGTGATGGCTCGTTCAACTTCATCCCACAAATTCTCAATGGGGTTTAGATCTGGAGATTGTGGGGGCCACCTAAGCAAAGTAAACTCACCGGCATGTTCCTGAAACCAATCCTGTACAATACGAACACTATGGCAGGACGCATTATCTTGTTAAAATTAGCCATCGCCATTGGGATAAACCATCCACATGACAGGATGCACTTGGTCCGCAACGATGTTTAGATATGATGTGCCAGTCAGACATTGATCAACACGAATTAAAACAACTCACCAACTCACCAAAAACCGTGACAGTCAGAGCTCTGATGATGTCACAATGGTTTGAATGTTTACGCTCCATTCGTCCTGATGATGCCGAGCCAAACACTCTACGAAACTATAGTCGATGTTAATAAAACATTTAATTGTGAATAAACGTTGATAATTTATTCTAAATTCTTAGGTGGTTTGGCCATGTTGAAAGAATGAGTGACGAGATGCTTACTAAGAAAAATCTTTCATCCCAAATGGCAGAAAGGAAAGCAGAGGAAAGCCAAGGAAGTGATGGGAAGTTCAGATTCAGGAATGTCTGCATGAGAAAAAGATTTGAGTATGAAGTATAGAAGTTCTTGTGTACGTCGTGTGATGGATGTCAGTGAAGCCCGAGTTGTGTGTCAAGATCGCTGTAAATGGAGAAGTTAGATAAGATAATATGTAGAGGATTTTAGGAAGGGAGTGTCTGACCCCAGGTCTTAAACAACCCTTAGAAATAGGAAGCTAGGAGATTTGGGCTAGAGTGTCCGATAGGAAAGTGACACGGAAGCGAGGTAGAAAGGGGGAGGAAGACGCACTTATTTATTACTAAGTGCCAGTACCCGGTGTCCGACCGCTTAACGTGCCCATTCGACGCACATTTAGTGGTTCGAGCTTTCTTACCTGCCTGGGATCGAACCTGAGGTCTTCTCCGTGGAAGTCACGAACGTTGACCACTAGGCCATCCGCGGCCCCAAATGGAGAAATTTGATACGGCAGCAGTATATAATCATTTAAAAATCCTTTCTGGTTGTTTCTATTTCTCTGTTGAGCTAACCTCTGAATCTCAGAGAACAGCTTAGTGTATGTACACTGAAGAGCAATTGAATTCGAGATACCTGTCTAGTAACATGTAGCGCCCCCTTTCGCCCTGATGACGGCGGCGATTCGTCTCGGCACAGACTCGACAAGACACCGGAAGTGTTGGGAGGCCATAAGTGTCCACGACCCCTGAACAAGCTCCCACAGTTCACGAAGATTTAATGGAGGGGGTCAGTGCCTCGAAAATCTCTTTCGATAGCATCCCAGCTGTGCTCGATGGGATTGAGGTCAAGTGACCTAGATGGCCAAGGAAGCGAGGTCACGTTGGTGGAGTGCTCATACAACCATTCGGATACAATTCGGGAGCGATGGCATGGTGCATTGTCTTGTTGCAAGATGTGGTCCCCAGTGGAATGTTGAAGACGCACAAACGGGAGCAAATGGTCATCCAAGATATTACGGTAACGTTGACCTGTGAGGGACGATGTCACACATACCAGGGGTCCCATTTCAGTCCACGTAAACAGTCCCCAGACGAGAATGCCACCCCCACTAGCTTGAAGAGTACCATGCTGGCAAGAAAGATCCATTGCTTCATGTGGTTTGCTCCGTACTCGCATCCTGCCATCCGCATGTACCAACGTGAATTCGACTCATCAGTCCGAACAACATTTTGCCACATGTCTAGGGTCCAGTAGCGATGTTCCCGCGCCCATGCTAATCGTTGCAACCTGTGATGTGCGGTCAGCGGCGGTACCCTCGCGGGACGATGGCTTCTGTACCCCATAGCGAGGAGATGGTTCTGGATGGTGTGGCTGCTTACACGTTTTTATGCACCAGCGTTAAATTGCCGAGTGATTTCTTGCACTGCGGCCCGTCTATCCGCTGTTACAATGCTAGCTAGCCAACGATGACCCCACTCATCCACACGCTGTTGTCCACGGCAGTTGGACCTTGCAGGGATGGTTTTACCGGATTCGATGTACACACGGTGCACCCGTGACACAGTGGCTCGTGAAAATCCCAGTGCCTGCACGACTTCCGAGATGGAGTGACCCATTCGTCGGGCACCAACAATTTGCCCACGATCAAATGCGCTTCTATCCTTCGTCTTACCCATACTGCGTCCGACTCTTACTGATTCCCGTCGCATCACTCCTTATATTGTCGGATCGCTGCATACGTCATTTCGTTTCCGTTTACAGGGCCGCCCACAGCGCGACATTTGCATAACGCCAGCTGTCTCTAATTCAATTGCTCTTCAGTGTATGTGTACGCACAAAAGGATTTTTTCGGATATTTTTGGATATTTTTATACAATGTAGGCCACTAAATTCTTGAAAAGCGTGTGTAAACCAACGAGCACGTTAAAGACAAAATGAGACTGAAGAATATCTTTGGCGACAGACTTAAAGATATCCTTTCAAAAGAAATGTTTTCACGTAACAACAGATAGAACATAAGATACTGAAAGAATCTAACCAATAAGCAGGGCAATATATCATGTGCGTTCATCAAAACCCAGACAGTAAATGCGTATAAACATTCTGCTCTCTATAGAATGAACAAGTAAAAAATAAGAAATAAAAAGGAAAAGGAAACAATAGTAAAAGGAAATAAAATAAAGTATATGTGACAAAACCTTCCATGCGGAACGGAACTGCTACCTTTATGTTGATAATCAAGGACAAAACAATGACACGCATGGCTTGCCTGGAAGTAGCTTGAGGTACATCTGAACATGCTGAAATAAATATGCTTTTAAATCAGTTTATGCTTGGTGAAATGTTTTCTTGAGAATCTACACCCCGAAAGCAAAATCATTTGGAAAAATCCTTAGAGATTTTTATGGATTTTAGGAAATTTTCTTTAACATCCACATGTTAGAGAAAACTAACATGTTTCGGTAACCATTAGATCTATCCTCCTGTTAGTATGATATCACCATTTCTAGAACGCAAGATAGTAAAAATTCTTTGCTGGTCTAGTTAGTTTCTGAAACTTGGAACCTTGAAACTTGGTCGTTCTGGGTGGTGTAGTGGTTAGCATACTTGGGCGCTGTCTGGGTGACGCAGGTTCGGTTCCCACTCCAGGACGAAGAAATTTTCAAGATTTCGGATATTATCTGACTTAACATCGAAGTCATATTTACACCAATAAACGGGCTCATATCTTCCCAAATTTGTACCGTAAATGTTAATTTGGGTTTAATTTTGTTTCACCTTTTCAGCACGTCTTTTGTAAAAAAAAAAAGATACGTGCTTTTAATTATACTTTTTCCGTCCATCTTTGGGAACTATATCTCCGCAACTATTAATCCTATTTGAAATATTATTTTTGCATTGGAAAACATGAAATGTGAGAAAGATGATCCTTGCTTTCCGATTTTTTCCCCAGAGGGCGTAAATGTAGATGCTATCGAATTCAAAATGCATTTCATTCCATATATTAGATTTAAATGTCCAAGTGAAAAAGTTATTTCGGTTTCTATGCCATTTGCAACGAAGGCTGTCGTGGGTAGTTTCTTTTTCAAGTGTTGCACAGATTTTTCGCTAGGCGGCATAAAGGTGAATTATGATTTTCCTCATATCTCTGCTTTTGAAAGTTCTATCTGGAAAATTATTTTTGCATCGAATACAGCTCCTGAGGCGAAATTTTTAACGCATAATTTCTAATTTTTGGTAGAGAATAATTTGGTCTCGGGGAGGGAAGTAAGGGTTTGTTTCTATTTCTGAAGTATTTGCAGCAAAATATGAGCTTCTGAAAACTCGACTAAAAAAAATTCTTTCGCTCGTCTTAGGAAACCTTTTGAGAATTGTTTCTTCTTAAAATAGTGCATAGTTTTCCCGGCGGGGGCGTAAATGCATTTCTTATTTTTGTCGATATCTCTGCTTCTGAGAGTCCGATTTGAAAAATTATTTCTTTATCGGGGAGCATTTCCTGTGCGAAATGTTTCTCGTGTGATTTCAGATTTCACAAAGGGTGCCACCAGAGGGCGTAAGTTCGCGTTTCCGTTCGCAGCATGTTTGTAGCAATATCAGCTGCACTTAATTAAAAAAAAATTCTTTTTTGGTCAGATATTACTAACTGTGAAAATATTTTCTGTGTATTTTCTTCCCAAATTATGCACAATTTCCCCGCTACTTGCGCAAACATTTTAATCTATATTTCTCAATATCTCTGCTTCTAAATGTGCGATTTAAAAAAAATATTTTACCACCGGTTTTCATTTACCTAGTGAAATATTTTAGATTTGTAATTGAGGAGTTTTATGTACTTCACAGTTTTGTCGCTAGGTGGTGTTTGTGTAATTCTGTTTGCAGCTGCATCTCCGCTTCTAAAAATCCTATTGAGAAATTTCTTTCTTTCTTTTCGTTTTCTTTTTCTGTATGCCATTCGCTTCACAAAAAATTGAAACATTCTTCTCTTTAAGTCTCTTTAAATAAGAGAACAAGATCAAAACCTTTTTCTTGTTATCTCTGATATTTTCCTTCTGCTATGAGACTCATATCTTCCCAAATTTTATATATATAAAAGTTGAAGTTATGCGAAAAGTATTTTTCATGGAAAAAGCTATTGTATATATGCTAAGGGAAAAGAACATCTCAAATATGTCTCCCGGAAGCAGAGACAACAAGAAAAAGGTTTTGATCTTTAAAGTGTGACTACAAACACAACACCGACGTACCAGTCTATGCAATCTGAGAGTGACGTCACAAGAACCTATGAAAGGGAGAGAAAATATTTTAGTCACTTGTTTCAACCCAGTAGCATGATGTCCGTGTCGAGTAGACTAGCCTTTCTCCATCATATCTTAGAAAATAAAGGATTAGAAGGAAGTGATTTTCACAAATAACAAGCTTATGATAGTTACTGCGGAGATTAGATCAGGAAGCGAACTGATTTACTTCTG
Source organism: Macrothele yani (assembly GCA_039090855.1). NCBI lineage: Eukaryota > Metazoa > Arthropoda > Arachnida > Araneae > Macrothelidae > Macrothele > Macrothele yani. The sequence continues at coordinate 131,792,553 of CM077010.1, read as the reverse complement.
CTTCCGTAAAACCCGGCTGCTGTGTGAACAGTTTTGTTTCGAAGACCATTTGGATCAAGAAAATCGGCCGCTTAAAGGGTTAAATAAAAATAAAAAATAAAAATCTGTTAAACATTACGAAAGCTTCTTCGTGTGCTCCTCTTGTGTAACCAAATTTATCTAGCATTTCAACCCCTAAAATGTTGAGAAAAGAGAAGAGTTGTTTTAACAGTGGAAAATAAATTGGAGATCATTAAAAGACGTGAAAGTGTTTCATCACTTGCAACCGAATTTGGAGTAAGTCAGCAGACTGTACGGGACATACACTACTGTTTGTGAAAATTGCAACAGCATGATGGAATAGCGCTATTCAAATGAAATTTTTATCACAGATTCCTCATGTTACAGGAGATAACTGATTACACATTTGTAGAGCTACACAAGATTTTTTGGCTTCAAAACTCGGTATCGTGTGAAAACACATTGAGCAATAATAACAGCTGGCACTGAATGGAATAGGGGTGTTGGGGGGGGGGATGAATTGCCTGCCAGGCTTCTTCTATGCGATACTATATAGTTCATTTGTAGTGACTGGCAGAGGCGCTTGATCGGCCAGTCACTTAGCTACCATGCCCGAGACATGTTTGATCGGGGACATTACCGGTGAACGTGCAGGCCAAGAAAGAGGCGGTATCTGAACGTGCAAGCCAAGAAAGAAGCATAACGCGACGACGCCCCAAACCATGCGCTGGGCTGTGAGCCAGGTAAGACGCTGCAAGGTGCCGTTCACTTTGATGTCTTCAAACACGTAGGCGTAGGCGACCATCATGGTGCATCAAGCTGAATCGTGGCTCGTCAGAAAACACTACCCGTTGCCAATCAGCTTGCCAATGCCTGTGTTCGAGACGCCATTGAAGACTGCGGCGTCTGTGGTTGATCGTCAAAGGAATGCGCAGTAATGCGTTTCGAGGGACCAATCATCTGTTACACACACAACGTCGAACTGAGCTGGAGGACAAAACCTGACTTGTTGCATACCATGCAGTGCGATTTTGTGGTGCATTTTTCCGGATTTCTGTGCGTTCGAGCTTCATCTGTCCACTGACAGCACTTTGGCATCACTGCATTGGCGTTTCGTTCCGTACGAGTGGCAAGTTCGCGGTAGGAAAATCCAGCTTCTCTTATCTGAACAATCGTTCCTTGCTTAAAGTCCATCAGGTGTTCGTAATGTGACCTTCTTCGGCGACGGGGCGTAGTGAGGCACAAGAAACACCCTTTCGACTCAATGTCGGCTCTTCATTAATTGCAACAACTCGTTTGAACCAGCTTTTTATACCCAAAATCAGACAGTTTAGAAATGGATGCTCCGAAATTGCAAGAGCATTCTCAATAACATTTTAATCATTTGCATGTCGCAACCTGTTGTATATATCCTGTAAGTAGTTAATACCAGTAGTATATGTAATAGTTAATACCAGTAGTTGCGATTAGCAACCTATAACAGTTAATACCAGCAGTTGCAATTTTCACAAACAGCAGTATATGTTGATTGCATCTCTCCATGCATTCTTTCGGTTGTCTGTAACCAATATCTTTTATGGTTTGAGTCCAAGCCTCCGCTCTATACGTAAGAACCGGAAAGATACATTGATTAAACACTTTTCTTTTGAGACATAATGGTATATTGCTCTTATTGTACTGTTTCTTCCAAAAGCCCTAAAAACCAAGTTTTATACGCCGATTAATTTCTTCATTAATGTGACCCTCGCTTGATATCAGTTGCCCAAGGTAAATGTAGGAATCAGTTATTTCCAGATTTTCCTCATTAGTCGCTAAATCTTCATTTCTTGTAAAAGCAGTGTTCACCATTTTTGTCTTCTGAAAGTTCATTTTCAATCCCACTAATTTACTCTTGTCATTGCAAAAATGGCCACACACACACACACACACACACACACACACATATTGGGTTGATGCATAAGTTCATGCCGTTTTTTCACCGCACTACAGGAATGTATTACATCAGAAGGGAAAACGAAATCAATCAGCTATGTATCCCCCCCCCCATTGTTTGCTATGCTGTCTCTGTCTGCAGTGCCATTCTTGAACAACCTTGCAGGTTTTGCTGCGAGAAATCATCAAAGAAATTCTGGAGATCAACATCATTGTTGAACGTTATAACATGGAGTGCGTTCGACAGAGATCGGAACCGGTGATAGTCTGAAGGAGCGACATCTGGGAAATAGGCCGGATGTGGAAGGATCTCCCATTTCATGTCCTCAAAGGCCATTTTGGTCATGTTTGCACTGTGAGGGCCTGCGTTATCATGTTCGAGAAGGACACCATTGCGCCGATATGACCGTTTCTACTGAATTGCTCCCTCCTCACGGCGCAGTATCTCACAATAGAGTGCAGCGTTGATGGTCCGATTCCTCGGCAGCATTTACCAGTGAATTATGCTTTCCATGTCCCACCAGATACGCAACAGGATCTTCGCAGGATGAAAATCATGTTTCGGACGTGGTGTGGGCGTATTGTTTGGGCTTAATCGTTTCCTCCGATGCTTGAAATTCACGTACAGGCACAACTTTTCATCTCCAGTAATAATACGTGACAGAAAGGATTTGTATTGCTGTGAACATTCGCGAAAACGGTCCAGCAAAGAACCACATATGGCAACACACTGATCCTTGCTGTCCTCGGTAAGAGTGTAAGGCACCCAAGATCCAAATTTCCGGACCTTTCCCATACATTCCAGGTGTCGCACCACTGTGGCCTAATAACAGTACATCTCAGTGGCCAATTCGCGTGTGTTTTGACGCGGATCCAAGTGAATGAGATAGTTCAAACGATCCTCATCAAAATGAGATGGACGACTTGAGCGTGGAGAGTCGTTGAGGTCAAAATTGCCACCTCGGAACCTCTGAAACAATTTGCGGGCTGTCCTCGGGGCAATAGTATTCTCCCCGTACACCGCACAAATTGGTCGAGTAGCCTCGGCGGCTGCGGATTCCTTGTTAAACTCGTAGAGGAGCAGATGTCGGAAATGTTTATTCTTCTTTACTGGACACTCCATACTTCCGGAACTGAAAACCAAATAACCATTAGCCACAATCCCACAACGTATTATGATTTATAGGTACACGATATTACTGGCTACATTTTGATACACAACTGGCCATCTGCACCGTCACTGCTAACCTGTGAAACACTCGCGAAATAAAACGGCATGAACTTATGTATCAACCCAACCCAACACTCACACACACACACACACACACACACACACACACACACACACACACACACACACACACACACACACACACACACACACTCGGTGTACAAAATATTAGAGATACCTATACCTAACAGCGTGTTGGTCCTTTTCTGGCGCAAAGGGCGAATAACAGCTTGTACACGCCAAGGCATCGACTCCACCACATGCCGGAGGGTTTCCGGAGGTAATGTCAGCCATGTCTGTTGCAAATTTATCCACAACTCCGTTTCAAACGTCGGTCCAGGATCCATGGATCTGATGCTCCGCTCCAGGACACACCCACACCCTCCGTCAGCATCCTATAGAGCTTCCACAGGGTTTAAATCCGGGATCCTTGGGGTTTACTGGATAGTTCCAAAATCAGATGAGTCTTTGTCGAGCCATGTCGGGGTGGTTGCTGCTAGGTGGGAGGGGGGGGGTAGAATTGTCCTGCTAAAAAAGACCATCGGCCGCAGGATGCGCGGAACACATGAAAGCATGTAGATCATCAGCGAGCACATGCTGGTAGGGCGAAGCGGTTAATAACCCTCCCCGACATACTAAGGGGATTAATGTGTCATATGAGAAGACACCCCAAACTATCACAGAGCCACCAGCGCCTTGAACAGAGCCGACCTGTCCCGACCGTGGTATGACTTTATGCTGTAGACCCCACACTCGCACCCTCCAATCAGTTCGGTACAGCTGGAAACGGGATTCATCTGACCACACGACGTGACGTCACTCTGCAGAGGTCCAGTTTTGATGTTCCCGGCATCAGGCGAGGCATAATGTCCGGAGACGGGCAATCAAGAATGGCGCAAGGGTGGGGGCGTCGGTTCCCGTAGCCCATGGTATGAAGCGTGTGCTATACCTTTTTCTTGCTGACGGTGCTTGGGCCTCCGACGTTCAACCTGGATACGATTTGCGCTGCCGTTGCCAGGCGATCAGTCTGCACGAGCCTGGATAGTGCGGCCGTTGCCAGGTGGTCGGTCTGTACGAGCCTGGATAGTACTGCCGTTGCCAGGTGGTCGGTCTGTACGAGCCTGGATAGTGCTGCCGTTGCCAGGTGGTCGGCCTGTACGAGCCTGGATAGTGCTGCCATTGCCAGGCGGTCGGTCTGTACGAGCCTACGAGCCTGGATAGTGCTGCCGTTGACACGCGGTCGGTCTGTACGAGCCTGGATAGTGCTGCCGTTGCCAGGCGATCGGTCTGTACGAGCCTGGGTAGTGCTGCCGTTGACAGGGGGTCGGTCTGTACGAGCCTGGATAGTGCTGCCGTTGCCTGGGGGTCGGTCTGTACGTGCCTGGATAGTGCTGCCGTTGCCAGACGGTCGGTCTGTACGAGCCTGGATAGTGCTGCCGTTGCCAGGTGGTCGGTCTGTACGAACCTGGATAGTGCTGCCGTTGCCAGGTGGTCGGTCTGTACGAACCTGGATAGTGCTGCCGTTGCCAGGCAGTCGGTCTGTATGAGCCTGGATGGTGCTGCCGTTGCCAGGTGGTCGGTCTGTACGAGCCTGGATAGTGCTGCCTTTGCCAGGCGGTCGGTCTGTACGAACCTGGATAATGCTGCCGTTGCCAGGCGGTCGTTCTGTACGAGCGTGGATAGTGCTGCCGTTGCCAGGCAGTCGGTCTGTACGAGCCTGGATAGTGCTGCCGTTGCCAGGTGGTCGGTCTGTACGAGCCATCAGTGGCGTGTGGAAGGCCACCACTTGCTCTCTGGACGCTGGTATGTCTGTTGATGGTATACTCGGCCTTGATAGGGTTGGCCTCGGAAACCCTAGGGTTCTTACTACTTGAGCGATAGAATGACCCATTCGCCTTCCGCCGGCAATACGCCCACGATCAAAGTCGCTCAGATCACTAAGTTTACCCATGTTCGTCGATTGCAATACACTGTTGGGGAGCCCTACTCTCCAAATATTTATCACCTCCGTTCGGTTTGGGTCTGTACCACTCTGCGCGGAGGGATGCCCACGTGAAGTCTCCATCACCCCTTTTTCTAATGCTTTGTTTACTAAGTGTATTTACAGACTGTAACCTCGGTTATACGTTTTTCAAGGGGAGGCTTTAAAAATCGTAATTTTACATCACTCTAATCTGTAATTAAGACGCACGTACATACAAGGTATGTCCGGAAAGTAATGATACTCATTCAATTACAGACGTTTAATTAAAGTTTTTTTTTTTTTGATTGAAGGTTTAACGACCACCGTGAGCAACTCAATGGGCTATAAGTAGTCGCCCGTCCCTAATTTAGGGTCACTGGTTCCAGGGAAGGGAGAGAGCCAGTGCCGTAAGACAAACACAACATCCATGCCTCACCGGGATTTGAACCCGGACCCCTTTCGGACGAATGATCAGAAGAAGCCATCGCTTAGACCACTGCGCCACCGGGGCGGCAATTATTAAAGTTATACTTACATAACATTAAAATTCATCGAAATAACACCCTTCAGCATCAATACACCGCTGCAAGCCGTTCTGCCACGCCGCGTAGCTTGCCTGGAAGTCGGGAACAGGGATCGCTTTCAAAGCACTCGTCGCGGCAGTTTGCACGTTTGCAACAGTCCCAAAATGGTGTCCTTTCAGTCTGGATTTGAGCTGGGGAAACAAAAAGAAGTCAGCCGGGGCCAAGTCCGGGTGGTAGGGGGTTGGGAAAGCGTTGCCACGTTGTGTTTCGCCAGAAACCCTCTCACTCTCAGCGACACATGGCTCGGCGCAATATCGTGGTGAAGAACCCAAGCGTTGGTGATCTCCGGGCGGAAGCGCGCAACTCTGTTCTTCAGCCGTTGAAGCACTTCCATGTAAAATGCAGCGTTGACCGTTTGTCCGGGTGGTATAAATTCCTTATGGGCAGCACCATTACTTTACAGTCAAAGAAGACAATGAGCATCGATTTCATCATCGATTTGCACATTCGAGCCTTCTTTGGTCGAGGAGACTCGGGAGTGTGCCACTCTGAGCTCTGTCGTTTCGTCTCCGGATCGTACTCAAAGACCCACGTTTCATCACCTGGTATCACTTTCTCCAAAAACCAGGTTTCACTCCTCACACGGTCCACAAGCTCACAAAAAATCGACACACGGTTGATCCTCTGTTCATCGGTCAAAACCTTAGGAACCAATTTGGCGCAAACTTTCCTAATCTGCAATTCTAGCGTGATGATTTCATGCACAATGGATTTCGCGAGTCCCACGTGCTCTGCTACCAATCTAACACCCAGACGTCTTTCAGAGTCCAAAAACCGCTTTCACCTTTTCCGCATTGTCCGAATTGTGAGACGCTAAAGGGAGCCCTGGGCGTAGTTCATCCTCGACGCTCTCTCTTCCCTCTGCGGACATTTTGTGCCACCAAAACACTTGTGCTTTCGATAAAGCATCCTTCTCGTAGGCTTTCTGTATCATAGCAAGCATCTCGGTAGCGGATTTTTCAAGTTTAACACAAAACTTTATCGCGTATCGCTGTTCGACACTCTTCTGCATTTTGACCGTTACGCGACGCTCACACAGCTGTCCACTTCGCAAGCGATCCTCACTCTGTAAAAGCTCAGGGCCAACAGATGAGATATCAGTCGTTAACCTAACATACCCCGCCACCCGTCACGCCCGGAGACTCCGCCCTCCGGCCCTTCTGATTTGGCCCAGGAAAAGTGGTCTCATTACTTTCTGGACAAATCTTGTATATGAATACTTTGTTTGCTACCTTAAGACTATGCCTATTTTCACTTTTGTATCTATTTTCTTATTCTACTTTCATTATAAAAACTTGGCTAAGAAATTCCACGCGATTTTATATCTTCAATATAAGAAAAAAAAACCCTTATCTTTGAGATACTTTGAGATACGTAAATCTGAATATGATTTTGTTTTATATTCAATACTCCTATCACACATTCATTTCTCACATAAATCGCTATTTTCAAACCAGTTTGCCTACTAGTCGATTTAGCATTAGGGCAGACTAATATAATCACTAACCATTGCTTGTTGCAAATTTTCTGAGTTCAGAAAGAAACGAGAAATGTGAACGTTATTTAGAACATTTTTAGTTGTATCATCTAATTCATGGCAGCAAAAAACGCTGTCTCAATTCACTCAAAGCTGTAACATACCGAGATATGTATCCAAAAATTTCAATTGGATGGCTGTCTTGTATACAAGATCAACACTGAGTCGTTCTTGCATTTACCACGATGCCGCTGCTATTACAAATAGGACTGAAAAACATTTTGCTTCCGTCGGATATCAGGGAAGATGACCAGAGTTGGAAACGGGTCAAAAGTTTTGAACCCGAACTCGACCCGGACCCGGCCGTCACATAATTGAACCCGACCCGGACAAATCTGCTTTGAGTTATAAACTCGAATATATCATCATCAATCATTATCAATCCACTGCTGAATGAAGGTCTCCCCATGTTTCTTTCACAACGGACTGTCTTGGGTCAGTCTCTTGCATACACCCATCTTTCACGTGGTCTTCTTCTAAGTCTTTTTCTGTCCCTTAGAATCCAGTCTAAATTTTCAGTTGTTCATCGGAAGTCCGTTCTGCTGGTAATATGTCCAGCCCATTGCCACATCAGGAATTTTACTCTTATTGTGATGTCTTCTACTGTTGTTATTTTCCTTATCCACGAGTTCCTCTTTTTATCTTTCTTGGTTACACCAAGCATGTATCTCTCCATGCTTCTTTCAGTTGTCTGCAGTCTTTGAATGTCTTTTTTAGTTCAGGTTCACGTCTCTGCTGCGCGCGTAAGCCCTGGAGCACTGATTAAACACTTTAAATCATAATAGCATATTGCTCTTAAAAATTGTACTGTTTCTTCCAAAAATTATCCAACGAAATTTTACACGCCATTTGATTCATCAGTGTGACCCTCGCTTGATATCTGCTGCCCAACGTAAATGTAGGAATTGGTTATCTAGGAATTGGTTATCTCCAGCTTTTCCCCATCTAGTGATAAATCTTCATTCCTTGTAAAAGCATTGTACATCAGTTTCGTCTTCTGAAAGTTCATTTTTAATCCTCATTTCTTTACCCTTTTCAGCAAGTTTCTGGATCATACTCTACGGCTCTGAAGAGTTATTTCAAAGACATCTGAAGGGTTCTTTGAAATGTATGTTTTTTCTATTCAAAAATAAGGCGGAAATAAAACCGGGTCGAAATCTGGTCAGGAATACCTTGACTCGACCCGTTTGGTCAGAAAGAAATTGTCGATCCAGTGACCCGTTGACCCGTGACGAGTTTCCATCTCTGAACATGACCAATACGTTGTCTAAAATATCTTCAAGTTTCAGGACTGCAGACACTTCAAAACGTACTTCTAAATGCACTTAGCGTAAAAACTGAGTGAGAACGTCTTTTTATCAAAAGACGAATGGAATGAGTACGTCTTTTTTATCAAAAGACAAATGGAATGAGTAGGTCTTTTTATCAAAAGACGTACTCATTCCATTTAGTGAAACCTGTCCTTTATTCTTGTTTTCTTACTTTTTTTTTTTTTTTTTTTTTTTTGCTTCCTTTCCTTCTATTTTGCTTCCTAATTTTGATAAAAAGGAATGTGCCTTTCAAATTCAAATGGATGTACCTTCCAAAATTTTGCCTTGAAAACACTGATATTTAAACTAGACTTTTCATATGATACCCAATTCGATATCTTGGTATTCTTTTATTGTGTTGTGCAATAGCGTTATAGCACCCTTAGCTCTTTTTCGGGAGGAGAAATTCGACAGAAGGTGAAATAAATAAATAAATAAATCCGTTAAATTTTAATTAAGGCCGCCTTTGTGGAAAGTTCTTCACGGCATGCTTTTTTTGGAGGTAAATTTGCATTATTTGCGAAAATTGTTATTGCAAATAAAAAAGAATAATACTGACCCCCCCCCCAACCAATAAAGTTGCTATTTTTATGATGGCGAAAGGGAGCCATAGTATATTTCTTTCAATTTACTAAAAGCATCCTAGACAGATATAGAATGCCCCTAACACCACTTAAATATCATAACGAAATATAATAATGGTTCGATTTGCTAACTTCGAGTTTCTTTCCTTTGTTTTAAATGTAAAAAAATAACCATAACAGTCATCTCTTCGGGGTAGGGGGGCTGTATGCCAAATTGTGTTCCCTTTAAAACGTTGAATTGTTCAAAATGTGTTGTTGATTCATCCTTGATTTAAATAACCAAAGATTAAGTTTGAAAGAAAAGGTAAACCACATAGGGATTTCCAAAGCTTCATTGCAACAGGTATGAAAACGTTGACGATTAATACGTTCGATATTTATTCAGATGAGCACAAATTTATGTGACAGTTCTGCCTATCACACGCCAGAAAAATAGCAGGAGGTAAAATTAGGGCAGACAATTGTTGGGAGCAATATCCATGTTAGCATCGTTAAAATATGTATGCAGCTTTTACCTCTCGCATGTGGGAAAGGAGTTGAAGAATTGTTATCAATTTCATATTCAGACGACTGCCAACTCCACATACAACGAAATTCTCGTCAAAGTAAACGGATTTCCTTATTGGTTTAACCATATTCTTGTCTTTTGCTACGCAAAAAATGTACAAAAAAAAAATTCCTGTATACAAAAAGTACTGAAATTAAATGTGCCATTTAAATTTCCCAGGGAAAACCAACCAAATTTAGAAAAAAAAAAAAACCCATAGCATAGGCGGATAGTTTTGTAAATCTCAGGGCATGCTCGAGCTGTGCCCTGTATGATTCCGTTTTCGTCCTTTAACCCTATTTGTCATAAATCTACTTCCTTCAACTTCCATATTAAACGAGCTTATTCTCATTCGTCGTCACCCGGGGCCCTGGACAATGAACTTAAGTACATTCGGACTATGGCCCGATCCTTTGGGTACCCAGATTCGTACTTCGGACGCTTCATGAATATAGTTCAACGAACTCGATCCACTACCCTAACTACTCCAAAAACAACTTTACGGTACATAGGCAAGACTGAGTTTTCTCAAATACTTGTGACAATCCTTAGAAAAACATGCAAGGAATATGGACTTGGTTTTGGATACTGGACTCGTAACATCTTTTCAATTATCAGAACTGATCGTGACGTGATTCCCGATCTATCTAGACCCGGTGTATACCGCATACCTTTAGTCAACCCTAATAATCCAGAGGATGTGAAATATTATATAGATTCGACTCTCAGGACCTTAAAAGTACGATTATCGGAACACCAATATTACTTGAGGTCAGGCTCCACCAACACAGCACTAACTGAAACTGTGGACCAAGAGGGAAAAATACCTGACTGGAAGAACGCAGTGGTTTTGAACTCTAAAGTAACAAGGGGAAATGTTTTCCTCTCCGAGAGCTTATATATCCATTCATATGGGCCTTTATGCTGTAACTCAGAACTTCCGTCATTCATTCCTCACATATGGAAAAAACTAATCCCCATCGATATGCCCAGAACCACTACGAACAATATTGTATTACCTTACATTTCTTCGAACTATTGATTGTTTTTGATTTGCTATGTTGACCGATGTCAACGCCCACTGCGTTGCATCATGGGTTCAAACCTGATCGTATATAAGTGGACCACTTGTTGTTCTTTATGGCCTTAAGCCTGAAGATGGGATCTAGGGATCCCGAAAGATCTCGCTTTTACTTGTGAATAAATTTTTTAAATTAGTCTATAGTATCAGCAGGGATAATGTTTTTATCGTACGTAGACAGCTTTTATGACTTACATGTCTCGACAAAATAAATAAATAAATAAAAATGGTATTTGCATACTAATTTTCTTTAAAATAAATAAAAAAAAATTATGATTAATCGTTATCCAGTAGTAAACTTCTGAACATTTATTAAATAGTGCCCGTTTTTTTTTCATTCGATCTTAGTGCTTGTGAGAAATCTGAATATATTAAAGGCTAAAGATGTTATTTTCCTTTAGGAGGGAAGGGGGTGGGGGGAATGAACGACCATTGTGAGCAACTCATAGGGTTATATAAGCAGTCACTCGTCCCTATTTTGATGCCACTGGTTCCAGGGAAGGAAGAGGATCAGCGCCCTAATAACAAGCTTACCGTCCCTGCCTCACACGGGATTCAGACCCGAACCCTACTCGGACGAACAATTGGTAGACAGCACCTGGAACCACTCTGCCGCCGAGACGACTTCTTGTTTTCCTTCATATATTTTTTAATAACTGTTTTATTTCTCAATAGATCTGAAAAATGCTTGTTGATATGAATTCAGCATAAATTTATAACTGTTATATTAAAGAATTCCTTTATATACTAAAATAATATCCGGCATACACCATTGCTAAAGTGTGTCTTGAATACATCAATTTTCATTGGTAATAATCTGTGGCTCATATTAACTGATGGAAACATCCGATTCCATAAGTTCTAATTGCAATATACACATGGTTACCAAAAGATCATTTTTCGTGCCTCTGCAGAAATCAGGGCATGCTGAGAATACCCTGATTTCTACGAGGGCATGCTTAAGCAACCGAGAATGCCCGTAGTGGCGCATTCTCGGTTGCTTAAGTATGCCCCCGTAGAAGACTTGAACAATTAGCCTAATTTTAGACATAAATGCACCCAGTACTAAAATCCATTAAAGAAAACTTACTTAAAAGGGGTAATTCAGCAATTTAACGGGTTTAATTATACTTAGTTTCATATGAGATTAATTTGTTAACTGGAGAGATCATACATTTCATTCCTATTGATAGCGATAACACATACCTGCTCTTTCTAGAGTACTACTGTTCGCTATTTATCGCAGCAACTTTCCGAGATTTGACAGAAGCACAAAAGGCTTCTCCTGTCCTCTCACTTCAGGCCTGTCATTCGAAAATGAGGTTTTGTTTGTCGTCCGCTAGGTGTCCAAACCAATGTGTTTTCTTTTTTTCCTTTTTCAAAATTCCACAGAACAATGGGAATTTAGAAAAGGTGTTCTGACTTCTCCGGAAATGGACTCAGTTCTTTTAGAGAAGTTGCAACAAACAATACGCTTTCAACTAAATGCGAGAATGTGAAATATATTTGAAGAGTTAAAGATTTGACTGATACAATCAACAGAATTTCCGTTCCAGACATCACCTGAAAAAATCTGTAATTATAAAAAGCAATTTTCGGGAATCGAACTTGGATTGCTCAAAGTAAATGATGACGCCACATTGGAGAAAACACATTGGGTGGCCAAATTATTATGACCACAGACCATTTTATACATAGTAGCTATCCTGCAGATGTTGCTGACGCATGGTGGATAAATCGGTATAAAAACAAAACGCTGAAGGCATGCGCAGAATAGGGCCGTGGATGGCCTAGTGGACAACGTTCGTGCCTGCTACGGATAGGTCTCAGGTTCGATCCCAGCAGGTACGAACGCTCGAACCACTAAATATCAAAATCCTCCTAATACGTGGCGTCAGTGAATAAACAAAGACATCGCTATTTCCACGTGTCTTCAGTGAATAAACAAAGAGCGATGTTTTTGTTCATTCACTGACGCTACGTATTTGGAGGATTTTCACTTTGGATTTGACTGCTATAATTAATATATAGCCAGTGCTGTTAATGCCCACCAGATGGAGACGTCTGGGTAGCTAAGCCCATCTTACGAATTTATGATGTCAGAAGCTGACAGAAAAACACACATAGCGTCGTGGATTGTTGACTACCGTGCTGTAAGGCTAATGCGCTCGACTAGATATCGAGAGATTCGGGATTCGGATCCCCAGGGGTGACCGAATAACAATTTTTCGGTTGCTATATGTTGCTAAAATGTGGAAAGAGCGATGTCTTTGTTTATCTACTAAATATCAGCCGTGCGTCGGACGGGCACGTTAAGCCGTCGGACCCCTGGTACTGGACCCCCGTTATATATAAGGGCGTCTTCCTCCCTCTTTCTACTTCGCTACCGTGTGACTTTCCACTATTTCCTAGCTTCCTATTTTTAAGGGTTGTTTAAGACCTGGGGTCAGATACTCCCTTACTAAAATCCTCTACATATGATCTGATCTGAAGATCATGCAGGGAATAATGAACTGCACTACGCAAGAAATAACGGTAAAAGACTCGTTCTGACGGACTTTAAACCAGTGATGTAGAAGGAGCTTAGCTCAAACCCCCTGAACTGAGCGGACAAGGAATAGGGGACAGCTTCAATCAGTGTCATGGCGCAAAGTTCAACAACTTGAATTAGTTACAGGGTACAAAGAGAATGAAGGCATTCAAATTCACATAAAAATGTGCGCCGCCCTTGCTTGTTTACAAGAAAAGGAAATCGATAACGACTGGCTCAACATTACGAAAACTCTCCACAGAGTCAAAAGCTTTCGGAATTTCATGATTATTTTGTGGAGCAATGGTTACACAACACCCAAATGCCAGTGAAACTTTAGAACGGCCATGGTCAAAGACACAGAACCAATAACCCGATTGAAGGTTGGCATTCTAAACTAAATCACAGAATGCGAATAAAAAACTCATATATACACTGAAGAGCAATTGAATTGGAGATACCTGTCTAGTAACGTGTATCACTACCTTTCGCCCTGATGACGGCGGCGATTCGTCTCGGCATGGACTCGACAAGACACCGGAAGCGTTGGGAAGACATACAGATCCACGACCCCTGAACAAGCTCCCACAGTTCACGAAGATTTGATGGAGGGGGATCAGAGCCTCGAACATCTCTCTCGATTATGTGCTCGATGGGATTGAGGTCAGGTGACCTAGCTGGCCAAGGAGGCGAGGTCACGTCGGTGGAGTGTTAATCCAACAATTCGGAAGCGATGGCACAGTGCATTGTCTTGTTGCAGGATGAGGTCCCCAGTGGGATGTTGAAGACGCACAAACAGGTGCAAATGGTCGTCCAGGATATCCCGGTAGCGTTGATCTGTGAGGGACGATGTCACACGTACCAAGGGTCCCGTTTCAGTCCACGTAAACAGTCCCCAGACAAGAATCCCACCCCCACCAGCTTGAAAGCATGTACCAACGTGAATCTCGACTCATCAGTCCAAGCAACATTTTTCCACATGTCTAGGGTCCAGTGGCGATGCTAATCTTTGCACCCTGTGATTTGCGGTCAGACGCGGTGCCCTCGTGGGACGATGGTTTCTATACCCCACAGCGAGGAGATGTTTCTGGATGGTGTGGCTGCTTTCACGGTTTTGTGCACCAGCGTTAAATTACCGAGTGATTTCTCGCACTGTGGCCCGTCTATCCGCTGTTACAATGCGAGATAGCCGACGATGACCCGCTCATCCACACGCTGTTGTCCACTGCAGTTAGCCCTTGCAGGGATGGTTTTACCGTATTCGATGTACTCACGGTGCACCCGTGACACAATGGCTCGTGAAAATCCCAGTGCCTGCACGACTTCCGAGATCCATTCGTCGGGCCCCAACAATTTGCCCACGATCAAATGCGCTTAGATCACTCGTCTTACCCATACTACGTCCGACTTTTACTGATTCGTTCGAGGACTAAAGTCAGTAGCATTTGCCATTTTCGCGTAGGACTTCCGTCCACAGTGAGTAGAATTTAGGTCCCAGCCACCTACAGCGAGATCGCCTTTTGGCGATCTCGCTGGACACAGAAACGGAAGGAATGAGAGCAAGTCTAGCGACTTTGACAGAACAGTTTGTAGTGAGATTAGAGTACAGTAGATGGCGCCACCGTGCAAGTACGATATTGCATATAGAGAATTTCAGGGGGGGCATAGGAAAGGATACCCATTTAACCAGTGGGTCGTCACTTAACGTGTTCGTCCGATGCACGGCGGATATTCAGCGATTGTTAGCAAAACACACCATCTTTGAAAGATCAGCCCAGGTTCGAACCTGAGGACCTTGCATCGATAGTCTGAACTGTTGATCACTAAGCCATCCGCGGCTCCTCTTACTGATTCCCGTCGCATCACTCCTTATATAGTCGGATCGTTGCATACGTCATGTCGTTTCCGTTTACAGGGCCGCCCACAGCGCTACATTTGCATAACGCCAGCTGTCTCTAATTCAATTGGTCTTCAGTGTATATGTTCATCGTTAGCATACATTCAAAAACTTCAATGAAGTCTGCATTTCGCGATAAGGTAGCTGTTTAGAATGAAATTTGTACTATTTTTCAGCAGTATGTATTTGTACTATTTTTCAGCAGTATGTATTTGTACTATTTTTCAGCAGTATGTATTTGTACTACTTTTCAGCAGTTTATATTTGTAGTATTTTTGGCGGTATGTATTTGTTATATTTTTGAGCACAAATTAATAAAACCCTTCTGAAATAAATAATAAATTCACCTTTTAAATACACCTATTTTGCGGTTCATTTGAAGGCATAAACGCAAGTTACCCAGTCCTAAGTCTGGGAATAAAGTGTGAAGGGAAGGTGGTATTTTTAGCAAAATAATAAAAATAATAGTATTTTTGAGCAAAAATAATAAAAATTTCATTCCTAAACCCCTTTTGAAACAATTAATAAATTCACCTTTTAACCACACCTATTTTGCGGTTCATTTGAAGGTAAGATAGCCAGTCCTAAGTCTGGGTGTATAAAGGGTAAAGTGAAACATTTAGCATTTACGTCCAACGTTTAGCGGACAAGTTATTGGAAAGCCTAGTGTCCGCTCAGTACACGCTGAAATGCAGAACGTACGCACGGGACACGGTTTTCCATTGTACGCTCAGGACACGTCCGCTAAGTCCACGACACCCGCATTTGCTACCATTTTAACCCCGGTCGCATTTGCGACGACACCGCTCACGGTGGTCGTTAAACCTCCAATCAATCAATCAAACTAACAATGGTGCACCGCAAACTATGAGATGAAAATCCAACTACAAAAGAGGATCGTGTTTTTGATAAAGGGTTTTAGGGACCCCATGAGCATCAAAGATTATAATTTGCTTCTAGTGCCCAACCATTAATTGAATGGCTCCGGAAAAAAGCAATTGAGAGGGGCCCCTTTTCTCCTTGAATGTCAATAAGCCCTTTCTATGAAAGCAGAATTATTTTTGTGCAGTCGAAACAAATGATAAAAGTACATAACGCATAACGGTGGTTTCCACTTTACTGTTGTTTATGAACAGCCTGAAAGATATATGTTTTGCACATTTATAATCACGCAGCAAAAAAATCTAGAAAACCATTCGATGACGAACACTTTTTAAAGTTTTGCACATACTTCCCTCCTAAAATCTCTGTCCCAGATACGAAGTTTTAAAATTTTACAGGCTTAGCCTCTGATTAATATGCAGTAAGCTGAATTTAATCGATAAGAATGCATGGTGTTGGCTGTTCCCGCTTAAGCTTCTGGTATGAGCATCGGCACACGGTTTGAAGGCGCTACAAAACAAATAAATATAAAATTAACGCTTATCGATAGAAGAACAGTATAGAAAAACCTTTCGTAGCAAAAAAAAAAAGGAAAGAAAAAATTTGAAAGTAATAGAAACACCTATTTCTTGAGAAAAAGAAATCAATTCTGCAATAAGCACTAACCATGCTTGCCCCTTTCTCTCTCCTGCACAAAGAAATTTCCACTTAGTTTGATTTTCGCACAAGAGAAATTTCACTCGCTCACAACTTCACAAGCAATAGAATTTAAAGAGAATATTGATAAAATTAAAAACGAATAGCTATTTACCTGATGCTTGCAAATTTCTTTAAGAATCATTAAAAAATGTCTACAGAACAAACATCCACACAAAAATGACCTCGGAAGACATGCACAAATCTGGAAAATATGCAAAAATGCCCATGGCAATTCTACATAAATAATATTGCTTAGCTTTGATTCTCATCCTAGTTTACTGGGTGCAATGTAACTTTAGTTTTGGGGATGTAAATCACTTAGTTTCTATTGATTCCTTTTGCATTACTTCGGAATAACTGTACTTTTTAATAAAATATAGCAAAAAAAAAAAAAAAAAAAAGATTGACTTACGATGGACTACTCTCGCTGGAAAAACATGTACTACTCTCACACTCGCACAAAGATTTCCCTCTAGCACTATTTTTCAAAGCCAAGGGGTATACATTTAGCAGAAACCTCCTCACGACACATTTCTGAAAATAATTATCTATCAGGAAGCTTTTTAATAGGCGCTTAGCATTTTACGGTCCCTTACCCAGTGAGGAACAGTGTTTTATTATTTAGTGCGATTACGGCTCCACCTTCGCTTCTTTTTTTAATAACTTCCTTCCAAATTTTGTTTTTTCTTAAAAATTAAAGGCGTTTTTCTCTTCTCTGGCCCTTCACACCAAAAGTCCTTTGTCGGTGTGGTAGAGAATTATTGGCACAGTTGTTCGCACTGATTCACATCGGGAAGTTGAATTATCCATCATTCTCCCTCCTGTGGCATCCCAATTTTGCTTTCTTTAAAAATAAAAGTGCAATACGCGAATAAATAAAGTATTTATATAATGAAATACAAAGTTACGTGGATTGTTATCTGCTGATGTTCGCCAGAGCTTTGCCATTTCTGCATTGTTTATACATTCTCACAGGTGGGAGGGGCAAAAATCTCTAAGAAAACTGCACTTGGCTACGGGCTGTTTCCAGTGTTCAATCTTCATGGATTTGTACAGTTGAAAATTTAGATAAAAGATTTTCAATTTTATTCACATTTTTTGTTCATAATTTAAATTGTCACTTGATTTGCTTTGCTAACCCGCATGGCTCCTAGAAGCCTGGGCCCCGGGAATCTGTACCCCCCCCCGGTTGGGGACTGTTTGCTTCCCTTCCTTCTTCATAATTCGGGGCCGCTAGTTCCATCGAAGAAAACCAACTTCTGTCTCTCGGGTAACACACTACGCATGCCTCATTCGATATTCGGACAATCAGCTGAAAGCTCGAGTCTCACCAAACTCCTTCTTATGAAACATCAAATTTCTGTCTAAATGACTCAACATGACGCTGATTATAGTCCATAATAACCTACAGTTCCGCTCTATAAAATACAAACGATTAAAATTTTGTGTTGCTGGCGTGTTTCAACCACGGGAACCGACATGAGCTGAAAGCTGAGAAATCTAGGTAAGGCAATCAGTTGCCAAGTTCCGAGAATATTAATCCTAACTATGTAAAATCTATTGTTTATTTCACAGACACTGCGTCTTTAAATTTATTTAAACTGAAT
This sequence comes from Macrothele yani, assembly GCA_039090855.1. Taxonomy (NCBI): domain Eukaryota; kingdom Metazoa; phylum Arthropoda; class Arachnida; order Araneae; family Macrothelidae; genus Macrothele; species Macrothele yani. The sequence goes on along the minus strand of CM077010.1, from coordinate 131,774,169 downwards.
GAAATTTCGTAATCATTGGATTTATTTTCTCGATTTTCTAGTGAGAGTACGGGATCCCACAGCTTTGTCTTCAGGAGGGAGCAAAATAAATTATAAATGCAGATCGGTTATTAATGCTGAATGCTGCTATGCTGCACACACACATACACACACGTTATGTTTTGATGAAGACTGCCTTTGGAGGAAAATTCTTTCAGAACGGTTTGTTGGAATTTAATTTGCATTGTGCATGGAAATTCTTATTACAGATGAAAAAAAAAAAAAAGAACACCAGCTCAAGAAAGGAAAATTGCTTTCCTATGTCGACGAAAAGAAGCTATGCGGCAAACAAACAGTGAAAATTTTATGATATAAAAAACTCGAGCTATAATAAAAGATATTCCTTTCATATATTTCACCACTTTAATCAACAAACTTGATTGCTCGGGGTTATTCTCAGTAGGAAAAGCGTTCAGTTTCAATTGTGAAGACATAAAAACCGCCTCTTGTTGCAGAAAGTCGTAATGTTTGGGAAATCTGATATCTCTGCATATTCTCAAAACTATAAAATTTAACATAAAGTTTTTCACTTTGAAAGGCGCATGTTTATTAGGCGCTTTTGGCAAACAGATACCAGAAAGATACGCTAGTAGATATTTCTCTGTGCTTCCATTCCTCAGTTTCTGATTCAGTATATTCCTGTAGACATTTCCTAGCTGATTCTTGCAAAATTCGGCATGCGGGGATTTTGGAACGTCAATATTGTATTCCTTAATGATACAGAGATCCTGATTTACGTGCACGAATTGGGTTGAACCTCGCCATACCAGAAGCGTAGCGGAAAAGAGTGACACACCACCCTCCGCCCGAAAAAATATTTAAGGCCCCCTCGGTCCAACAAAAATTAGTTTTCCGCAATTTAGACGATTTTAAATGTCTTCTAATCAAGCGAAGGCAAAAATAAGTTTTCCACGCTTTAGACGATTTTAAATAACTTCTAATCAAACGCAGGCAATGCATGTCAGTATATTAATATTACACTGAAGAGCGATTGAGTTAGAGATACCTGTCTAGTAACATGTAGCAGGTATCTTTCGCCTTCATGACGGCGGCGATTCGTCTCGGCAAGACACCGGAAGCGTTGGGAAGCCATACGGATCCACGACCCCTGAACAAGCTCCCACAGTTCACGAAGATTTAATGGAGGATAGCCAGAGCCTCGAACATCTCTCAAAATGGCATCCCAGATGTGCTCGATGGGATTGAGGTCAGGTGACCTAGCTGACCAAGGAAGCGAGGTCACGTCCGTGTAGTGTTCATCCAACCATTCGGATACAATTCGTGAGCTACATTGTCTTGTTGCAGGATGAGATCCCCAGTGGGATGTTGAAGATGCACAAACGGGAGCAAATGGTCGTCCAGGATATCCCGGTAACGTTCACCTGTGAGGGACGATGTTACACGTATTAGGGGTCCCATTTCAGTCCACGTAAACAGTTTCCAGACGAGAATGCCACCCTCACCAGCTTGAAGAGTATCCTGCTGGCAAGAAGGATCCATCGCTTCATGTGGTTTGCGCCGTACTCGTACCCTGTCATCCGCATGTACCAACGTGAATCTCGACTCATCAGTCCAGGCAACATTTTCCCACATGTCTAGGGTCCAGTGGCGATGTTCCTGCGCCAATGCTAATCTTTGCACCCTGTGATGTGCGGTCAGCAGCGGTACCCTCGTGGGACGATGGCTTCTGTACCCCATAGCGAGGAGATGGTTTTGGATAGTGTGGCTGCTTACACGTTTTTGTGCACCAGCGTTAAATTGCCGAGTGATTTCTTGCACTGTGACCCGTCTATCCGCTGTTACAATGCGAGCTAGCCGACGATGACCCCGCTCATCCACACGCTGTTTTCCACGGCAGTTGGCCCTTGCAGGGATGGTTTTACCGGATTCGATGTACTCACGGTGCACCCGTGACACAGTGGCTCGTGAAAATCCCAGTACCTGCACGACTTCCGAGATGGAGTGACCCATTCGTTGGGCCCCGACAATTTGCCCACGATCAAATGCGCTTAGATCATTCGTCTTACCGATACTGTGTCCGACTCTTACTGATTCCCGTCGCATCACTCCTCATATTGTCGGATCGCTGCATACGTCATGTCGTTTCCGTTTGCAGAGCCGCCCACATCGCCACATTTGCATAACGCCAGCTGTCTCTAATTCAATTGCTCTTCAGTGTATATGAATCTTATTGTTATACAAAATATTACATAAACTGTGTAGAAAGAAAAAGAGGAGAGAAGGAATAAAGCCGAAGTGAGAGTGACCGTTTTCTGAAGAAAAATTCTGCTACTTTGCAACTCTGTTTTTTTTTTTTTAAGGTTAACGACCACCGTGAACAACTCAATGGGCTATAAACAGTCGCCTGTCTCTAATATACGTCACTGGTTCAAGGAAAGAGAGAAAGCCAGTGCCATAAAACAAGCAACTCATCGGGATTAAAACCCGGAAACTCAGCCACCAAGTTGGCAGTTCATTTGCAATTAACTGCCTCTCCCTGCTTTCATATGGAGATTCGTGCCTCTTAAACGACAGGTCTGATTTTGTTTTGTTTCTTTTTGTTTTGTTTTTTTTTATTGAAGGGTTAACGACCATCGTGAGCAACTCAATGGGCTATAAGCAGTCGCCCGTCCCTAATTTAGGGTCACTGGTTCCAGGGAAGGGAGAGAGCCAGTGCCGTAAGACAAACATAACATCCATGCCTCACCGGGATTCGAACCCGGACCCCTTTCGGACGAATGATCAGAAGCCATCGCTTAGGCCACTGCGCCACCGGGGCGGCGACAGGTCTGATGACGATGGATTAGACGGAATGGACCAGTAGCATGGCCTTAATTGCCATAGCCGCCCCGGTGGCGCAGTGGTCTAAGCGATGGCCTCTGATCATTCGTCCTAACGGGGTCCGGGTTCGAATCCCGGTGAGGCATGGATGTTGTGTTTGTCTTACGGCACTGGCTCTCTGCCTTCCCTGGAACTAGTGACCCTAAATTAGGGACGGGCGACTGCTTATAGCCCATTGATTTGCTCACGGTGGTCGTTAAACCTCCAATCAAAAAAAATTGCCATACACTGATGTAAACTCCTGATATTGAAGTTTCTAGAATCATCTAAAGAGTACAGTGTATGGAATTGAGGTACGTGATATCCAGAATTTGCAAAAACGGAAACACAATGCATTTGAGATATTCATACATCACCAGAAATTTTCCAGAGAGAATAAGACAGCAGTTGAACCGCGCTACTTATCGGATATTTACTGTACAATCCGAATTTCAGAAAAGTATGTCATGTTCATGAAAGAAAATACGGGATTACACCATATAATGCAAATTTTGAAGATGACAATCCGATTTTTGGTGTAAATGTGACAAGGATGATAAGTCAGATAATATCCGAAAACTTGAAAATTTCATCGTCCTCGAGCGGGACTTGAATCTGGGAGACGCGGGTTCGAGTCCCTCACCAGGACGATGAAATTTGGACATTATCTGACTTACCATCCTTGTCACATTTACACCAAAAATCGGATTGTCATCTTCAAAATTTATGTCATGTTAGCTTCTTTTATTATTATTATTATTTTTAAATTTTTCGAGGTGCGCATTTGCTTTGTGAAGTACCCTGGAACTGTACCTCGAAATTGTTGGCATGCTTTCTTTATAATTATTTTTTTCTTGTTCTGTGGAATAAATTTTCCTCCTGAAATTTGTCCGAGCATAAATCAAGCACCTTGCACAGAGAAATGACTGGAATCATTGCTGCAATCACACCGTAGAAATTATCTTTTCATCTGCGTAGTAAAATGGTTTACATCGTCAAACTTAGGCATTTAGATAGATGACTTGCCCGCTCAATACTATTACTGCTGTTCCGTTACTTTTTAATGAGTCAGTCACGGTCAGAGGTGATTCGCAGTCAAACGTGCCACTGCAGCAAACTCATGATGATTCTTTCTTAGTCATATCCTCTTCTATAAAAGGTTTATTGTTATTGTCTTTCACGTAATTAATTTTTCGTCAAAACTTTTGCTGTAGGGATGTCTTGACATCGTTCACTTTCCAAATATATTAGCTTTTAATTATACCAAAAAGATTAATTTCCCTGCATTTTAGCATAACATGTTATCATTTTCTTTCCTCTAACCGTTTCTCCTAAAAAGCTTCTGAAATATTTTACTAAAGGAGCCGCTGAAATTATTTATTTTCTCCACTGATTCTTTGGCACTATTAAACTTACTTATATTTTTCCTTTTCTATCACTGTCTTGACTTTTCTTTGCTAATTTCATGCTACCGCAGAAATCAGGGCATGCTGATTTTTGCTGGGCAATTAATATTATCTTTTGATAAAAATTTGTATATTGTAATTAGAACTTATGGAATAAGATGTTTCAATCAGTTAACATCAGCCTTATATTACTAAAACTCAAGATTAATATATTCAATACACACTCATGTTAAGTATGTTATTTTAAAATAAAGAAATTCTGCTAAGTTATAACTGATGCTACACATCAGTTATAACTTTATGCTGAATTCCATACAACAAACATTTTTCAGATCCATTGAGAAATGAAACAGCTATTAAGAAAATTATGGAGGAAATCCGAGTGGTCCGAAGCGCCATCTACTAATGAGATGGGTCCGGTACCGCATCCCGGGTGAGGAATACATGGTACGCTTGCCTTACGGTGCTCGCTCTCTCCCTTCCCTATGATCATTTCGTGACTGCCACGGAGAAACCTCAAGTTCGATCCCAGGCAGCTGCGAACGCTCGAATACTAAATATCCGCCTTGCGGCGGATGGGCACGTTAAGCCGTCGGACCAATTGTCCCCCCCTTCCCGATAATAAATAAGGGTGTCTTCCTCACCCTTTCTACCTCGCTTTTGGGTCACTTTTCTACCGGACACTCTATCCCAAATCTCCTAGCTTCCTATTTCTAAGGGTTGCTTATTAAGACTTCGGGTCAGATACTCCTTTCCTAAAATCCTCTACATCTGATCTTCCCTCGGAACAGTGGCCTCAAATTAGGGACGAACGGCTGTTTGTATATCTCAAACAAGCAAGCAAACAAACAAACAAAAATGGTCTAAAAAGCCCCAAACAAACAAACAAAAACTCAGAAGCCTGATGATTGCATGAAAAATGGATTCTACCTATTTCAAAAATGTTCAAAATTGACTATTGGATGACCATTAATAACAACACTTTTTTTTTTGAATTTCTTATTTATTTTAAAGCAAACTGGTATATAAACACCATTTTTCCTCCCGAGCATACCCTGTGATTAACAAAACTATAACTACGCACTGATGGGACAGTTATTAAAGAAAAATAGCCGTCATTAGCGCTGTTGGTTTCAATACACTCACGTAACGTGGTGGCAACATAAGTGACTTGGAACAGTTACAATTTCCCGGCAACGAGTCTCCCGTGTGCAAGTTGGCCGGGTACCAATAACCCGTTTTCCGAACTGGAGAAACGGGGATTGGTACCATAGATAAACTTGAAAAATAAGTTTTCGTTTAAAATTATTTTCTATTACACACGGACAGTGTTTCCTTCAGGACTTTTTGGCCGGGGGGGGGGGGCAAATGGAACCTTAGAGGGGGCAAGTTTTCCATTTGCTATATATATATATATATATAATTTTAACTACTATATTTATATATATAGAAGTAATTACTATATATCTAGTACAGGGCGTATCAGAAGGGGGCCTTCCCCCCCCGGAAAATGCTTCATTTTTTTGTTTTTGGATGCGACTTACATTAGACAAAATGCCTTAATTTAATAAAAATGTATCAACTTACATCAGAACAAAACGCTTTAATTTTTCTTCAATTTTTCATTAACTTTAATTTTGTTCCAGATGGTGGATTTCAGAAACTTCCTTTTTTCACCCCCCCCCCCGAAGAAAAATTCTATATACATACCTGATATAGTAATTACTTCTTCAAACATTTCAGGAATAACAAACTGTTTTCAGCTAAAGAAGGGAAGGGGGAGTTTCCGCAGGCTTGAAATTTTCATCTGTTAAAATGCATTCAACGCACTCTTGTTCCTGAATCACGATTCCCAGATAATTTGGTATGATTAGTCTACTTATTATATTTTGAAGAATACCATGCGTCGTAATACACTTTTTAATAAAATAAACTATAACTAGTACCATTTGAACAAATATTAAAAAAAAATTGAAGAACGAAACTTTCTTTTTCATCATAGCCTGAATTTATTAAAATTTGGCTCGGTAACCTACAATGTCTCGGGGGGGGGCGAATGGTCGTTTCCGGGAGGGATTCGCCCCCCCGGATGTATGCCTGAAAGAAACACTGCACCCGGATGAAATAAATAATAAATGTTTCATTCCTCCGGTGGTAACTGAAGATTTACTTACCTGAGAAATCAATGGAATGTTGCAAATGATGTACTGTTAATTCAAGTAACCTAAGAAGTCGCAGAAGCTCACACGTGATCAAAAATAAATCCAGGTTGTCTCTATACCTGCAGTTTATTCGCAACTGAAACGCATTTAAGATTTTCTTCTCACATTACGTTTGTAACGTGTTTCTCTCTTTCCGTTATCTAGGAAATGGAACCTCACTCAGTTTCTCACTGGAGGCTGTAGATGACGCTTTGTGATTTTTGTTAGTGTTTTTTTTTTTTTTTTTTTTCCCCCGTTATGTTATGTTGTTGCAGAATTGCGTTACCTTAGATCATTGACTCAAATTATGTAACTCACGTTTTCATGCACAGAAGTTAGCAAGTCGCCATTTTTTACTTACCTAAAAGAATCCGAATTTTGACCAGGTAACAGTCCTTGCGTCTGGAGATCTGTTCCTTGTGCAATTGGCAAGTATTAGCCTGATTGCCGAAGTATGAACGCGATTGTTGACGGAACGCCCGCAATTAAGTCAACTGCCTCAGGGGTGACTTCCCCCGTTCCACAAGGACGTGAGTGTGTTTCTGCAGAAATTTCCGCTGCTCGTCTCAGCTTCCCAGCTTAAGGTTTTCCCTCATGTATGACCAAAGCTCTTTATTTTTAAACCGGTTCCGTCTGCAAACTCAAACGGAAACAGAGAGAGATGTGATAACGTCCTACCACCAAAGGCGAAAGAAGCCCTCCCCCTCCCCTCCCCCTTCCGAAGACAGGGATCAAAGGTCAAGTTAAAACTGACGTCACAAGTCAATACACAACCTTTGCCAGAAAACATTATTTGGTATTCCTTAAACGTCTGAAGTTTAACAATGATTTTGTAACGTGGTTTGAGACGTGATAGTTTTGTTAATATTAATTCCTCAAAGTCCAGACGTCTCTTTCTTTAAAACAACGAGATGGCGTAAAGCCGAAGTGCATCAGATCGATGTAAGATGTAATCAAAATGTGCAGATATTCCATAAAAAAATATCGTGTGTCCATCATCACCACTGAAAACACCGAAAATTGCGGTAACTACTTTTTTAATTATGAAAAAGGAAGAAATAAAGAAAAAAAAAGAAGATTGGACAGATGGCTGCTACAAAAGACTGGCATTTTTGCGCCAGAAGAAAAAAATAAAATGTTGTGTCCGATGGACGGACGTTCCCCTCAGGAAAACTCCCCCACCTTTTTCAGTCAGTGACCATAAACAATTGCAAATTGCCATCTCTTTTTCCATCTTTTATATATCATCATCATCATTGTCAACCATTATCAATCCACTGCTGGACGAAGGTCTCCCCAAGTTTCCTCCACAACGGTCTGTCTTGTGCCAGTCTCCTCCATGTCACTTCCGCATACTTTCGAATTGCATCCACCCATCTCCCATGAGGTCTTCTTCTCGGTCTTTTCCTGTCCCTTGGAATCCAATCTAAAATGTCGGCTGTCCATCGATGGTCTGTCCTTCTGGCAGTATGTCCAGCCCATTGCCTTCTCAGGGATTTAACTCTGATCATGATGTCTTCCACCCTTGTCATTTTTCTGATCCACGAGTTCCTCTTCTTATCTCTCCTGGTTACACCAAGCATGCACCTCTCCATGTTTACTTTGAGTTGTCTGTAGCCTTTGTATGTCTCTTTTCGTTAAGGTCCACGTCTCTGCACCATACGTAAGCACTGGAAGGATGCATTGATCAAACACTTTTCTTTTAAGACATAATGGCATATTGCTCTTGAAAATTATGCTGTTTCTTCCAAAAGCTCTACAGGCAAGTTTTGTACGCCGATTAATTTCTTCATCAATGTGACCCTCACTTGATATCTGCTGTCCAAGATAAACGTACCTGTCTGTTATCTCCAACTTTTCTCCATCAATCGATAAATCTTCATTTCTTCTAAAAGCATTGAACATCACTTTTGTCTTCTGAAAGTTCATTTTTAATCCCACTTCTTTACTCTTGGCAGCAAGTTCCAGGATCATACTCTGCAGCTCTGATCGGGTAGTTGCAAAAATGACTATGTCATCAGCAAAACGAAGGTGGGTTAGATAATTTCCATTATTCTTTATCCCCTTGTTTTCCCAGTTCAGTGATTGAAAGACATTTTCCAATGTGGCGTTAAAGAGCTTCGGAGATATGGTGTCACCTTGTCTCACTCCTTTTCCAATTTTTATGTGTGTTGTATTTTCAAACAGCCGAATCTTTGCACTTGCATTTTCATAGATGTTATTAATAATATTAATGCACGCATCTTCAATACTAAATACACTAAAAAATAGGTGGTGCGAATTTATGGAAAATTTCTGAAAATAATATGCAGCAAAGTTGCGAGTATGTCTTAAATTTTCTTTTCTAAAAGTACCCGTGAATCACGGGCGGACTGAGAAGACTAACCAGGCCGCGAATTTTTGTCTTCCTGTCCACTGTAAAAACATGCATATCTACATACAGGCATTTTTGCAATAACAAACAAATATATAATTTCCTTTGTTTGAACGTTTGTCCCACTTTGGTGGCGCAGTGGATAAAGTGCTTGCCTGTAATAATTATGTAATCTCTTCCTCAACCCCAATATGCTTTTTTTCTTTTGCTGTTGTTGTAATGTTCTTGAAGCATATACTTTCACATTTGGAACACTTCTATTTAAATCTAGGAAAAGAAAAATCCAAGGAAAAAAAATGAAATGAATTATTATACTCCTAAGTACCAAAATAATTGTTCGTTCTACAAAAAAGTGGGCCACATCTCGTTTGGTGCACCAGGAAATATCCCGGTAGCCCGGTGGATCAATTTTCCCCTTCCCAGGATACACGGAAACGTACTTTTATACTCTACGTATCTGACTTACTAACTTTTCCATCACAAATAAAAATAGACAAAAATAGAAGGTTTGGCAGCTACAGCGCACAAATATAACTGAAATAAGAAGCCATAAATGTGTTACACGGATATAACATTTTAAAGCATTTTCGTATTAATTATTTTTCACGTAACGTCAGCCGGCATTTTGGAGTGTTCCAGGACGCTAATAAAGAGGCATCGGCCATTAGACTTGTGAAAGTGAGTTTCAAAGGGAATCGTTTCTTTTGTGCGGAAGGTCGTTTTAGAAAACTGAGTGCGTAAATCGTTTTATGGCATACGCTGTGCATTGGGTTCACTGTAAACTGCCACTCAGGAAAATTGCCACACATTGGAAAACCGCCACACCGGAAGACTGCCACACAGGAAAACTGCCACATGGTTTTCATCAAGCGACCGGGCATAAAATGATGTTCTTCCGAGGAACACTCTGAATGTGTGGCAGTTTTCCAATGAGGCAGTTTTCCAAGTTTCCAAATTATGTATGGCAGTTTTCCAAGGTGCCTAACGACGGGAAGGAGCTCTTTTGTTTGTCTGAATTTTCATACCAGTCCATACGAGTTAAGGGCAACTGGCCACAAAAATTCAAGGGTGTGTGTGTGGGGGGGGGGGCGTACATATTATCGTTTCTTGGCCTATATTGAGAAATGAATTGGGAACTCCAAACAAATTTCGGGAAAACGTTCGGAGTAAACTAAGCGAGAATTGCTGTGTTCAGAAAAGGACGAAGAGGTGGAAATTTTTAATAACGCTGCACTTTTACTTAGGCACTAAATATTTACATAACATGTCAAGTTTGTAATATTTTTCTCTTCCTTAACTCATAGGCACTCCACCTTCGCCTTTTTAACAGCTTTCAATCTGCCGACTTCATATTCATAATGTTTACGTATCAAATAAAGTCAATAGCATTGCGTTTTTACTTAGGTACTGAATATAAAAGTCACAGGTCTCAGGCCAAGCTAGGCCTTTTTAACAGTTTTTATTCTATCAATGCCATATTCTCAACGTTTACACATCAAACCAAGTTAATAATATTGCGCTTTTACTTTGGCACGAAATATTAATTCACAGGCCCTAGGCCTAGGCACTTTTACAAGTTTTTATTCTATCAATGTCATATTCACAACGTTTACAGAGCAAATCAGGTTAATAATATTGGGCGTTTACTTAGGCACGAAATATTAATTTTATGGCCCTAGGCCTTTTTAATAGTTTTTTCTGCACCGATATCATATTTACAACGTTTACACATCAAATAAAGTTAATAATATTGCGGTTATACTTAGGCACAAAATATTAATTCATGGGCCCTAGGCCTAGGCCTTTTTGACGGTTTTTAATCCGTCCACTCCATATTCATAACGTTTCCGTATCAACCCAAGTTAACAGCATTGCGCTTTTACTTAAGCACTAAATATTAATTCATAGGCCCTTGGACTAGGCCTTTTCAGAAAGTTTTAATAAGTGTAACATAACTTGCACCGATATGTAAAAGTTATGAATATAACAGTCAAAATAAAAACTAGTAAAAGGGCCTAGGCCTAAAGCTTTGTGAATTAATATTTCGTGCCTAAGTAAGAGCGCAATCTTTTTAAGTTGACTTGATGTGTAAACGTTGTGAATATGACATTGGTAAAATAAAAACTGTTTGCCGCCCCGGTGGCGCAGTGGTCTAAGCAATGGATTCTGACCATTCGTCCGAGATAGGCCCGGGTTTGAATTCCGATGAAGCATGGATGTTGTGTTCATTTTACGGCGCTGTGTGTGTATGTGTGAGTGTGTGTGTTCCAAAGGTTTATCTTTACAATTCTTTAGAGAGCGAAGCGTTCTTAATTCCTTATCTTGAAACTTTTGGCTCTGTGAGGCGTAGGGAGTCTTGTTGCAAGGAAGAAGACACACGAGGAGTCATACCCATGAGGACGGTACGAAGCACCTGTTTCTCCATATGTAGATTGCAAGTCCATAATAGAAACTGCATTCCACAGAATAAAACTGGTTGTAACTGGTGTGAGCCTGACTCTGTAGAAGTTACGTATTCAGTCTCATTCAATGAGTATGCTTGACACTCCTGTGAAAGAAAAATGTCTGTCTCCTGCGGATAAAGGGAAACTTTTAGATGATGTTGATCAAGAAAGGAAACAGAAAAATGTGGCTATAAAGTATTGTATAGCAGCAATCAGTGTGTCAACAATTTTAAGAAATCGATCTGCAATTAACATTCAATGCGAAAGCAGTTGGGATGTGAGTAGAAAGAGATTTAAACAGTATTCACATATGAAGACATCGATGCCGCTGTTTTTGAAATGGGAGCCGATGGTTGGAGATAAAAATTTGCCATTCTCCTGCCCGATGATTCAACAAAAATGCTGTACGCACAAAATATGCATTATAAAAATAGAGACTCAACTGTATATACAGTATAAAAGTAGAGATTCAACTGTTGAGTCTCTGTTTAATGAAGTCCCATCGTTAATTAGAAGTGAACTTAAATTGTAAATACTTAATCAGATGAAATGAAAAAGATGGTAAAATGTACACTGCTGGTCACCCAAAATGCAACACCAAGAAGGAAGCATCCGATTGGCCTGAAATTCGCAGCATGCGTCGCCCACGAGAGGACATGCAAACGATTAGCATCGCAGGGCATATGCAAATCCTGTGCGCCCGGCACGCCACCGAGAAGCACTATAAGAAGGATGCACAGAAGGCGGGGTGTAAGTAGTGGAAGTGTGCCTGTGCTGCCGGACCTGTGCGTGGGAAGCTTCCTTATGCCTCGTCGCAGGATACGGTAGTCATTGCAGCACGTTTCGGAGTCCGACAGAGGACGAATAATGGCTTATCGCGACAGCGGTTTATCGTACCAAGGCATCGGCGCCCGTGTGGGACGACATCCAGCCACAGTGAGGCGAGTATGGATTCGGTGGGTGCAGGAAGGACGGACGGACCGACGTGAGCGATTGCCGCAGCCGCGACACACCACCGAACCAGAGGACCGGTATGTTGTGCGACGGGCATTGACGGCTCGCATCGCCACATCACGAATGTTAGCGCAGGAATTAGGGTGTGTTGCGCAACAACCTGTGTCAGCACGTACCGTTCGACGTCGTCTGCAGGAGCGGGGCCTTGTCGCACGGCGCCCATTGCTCCGATTACCATTGACGTTACACCACCGGCGAGTGCGGCGGCAGTGGGCCGTTGAACGCCGCACCTGGACTACGGAATGGCACGACATTGTCTTCTCCGACGAATCACGCTTCTGCCTGCAACACCATGATGGTCGGATCCGCGTGTGGCGGCACCGCGGCGAGAGACTGTATGACACCTGCATCATGCATCGCCATACCGGTCCGTCATCTGGGTTATGGTTTGGGGCGCAATTGGATATGACACCCGCACCCTCTGGTACGCATCGCTGGTACACTCAACAGCCACCGCACCATCTCCGACGTTTGGGAGCATGTAGTCCTCCTTTACCTGCAGGACCTGCCAGCGGCCGCGTTTCAACAGGACAATAATGCGTGCCCGCATCGTGCAACAATTCTTCACGGCCCACCAGGTGTCACTGCTGCCGTGGCCTGCCTGTTCTCCCAATATGTCGCCCATCGAACACGTTTGGTCGCTGATCGGCAACCGAGTGGCCCGGCAAGCACCACCCTCAGCTGCGCCTGAAGAACTGTGGCAACGTGTGGAAGCATCCTGGACCGACATACCCCAAGCTCACATCCAAAGCCTCTTTCGTTCGATGCCGCCGCGTGTAGCCGCCGTTATTACCAGCCATGAGGGCCACGCAAACTGTTGATGTCTGCGTGTTCCGCAAGTCGCACGGGCCTGTAAGCTCAATCGTTTCGTCTTTGTATCTGTTGTTATGTGTCCAGTAAATTTGGCTTTGCTATCTCGTGTACTTCTTGGGGTTGCACTTTGGGTGGCCAGCAGTGCAGTTACATTTGGACACTTAATTTAACTTTCGAGTAGAACCTTTTCCTAAATAAGTTTTAATCTCTTTTTGCACGTGAATTCGTAGAAGTAGAATAGATTGTCTGAATGAATAAATTAATGAAGCAAAGGAAACGAAGACTAAAGCTGACCTCTCCTCATCTTTATCCTAATAACATAATTATATAAAAAATTCTGCGTAATTCTGCCCTGTACAGACTTCCAATAAAAAGCGCTTTGTTCACAAGGAGTTTTACATTTCGTCTGGAACATTTTCTTGAAACTGTAATCCTCGTCCAATCGTATCGAATGCCTTTAACACTTCTTCATGCGAAGGCTATTTGAGAGCCTCTTTAGCACATCTTCATCACTCACTGTATAGTTTCTTCATCACATTTTACAACACTTTCCAGGAAGCTATTTTCTGTAGGATAAATCGATGAAGAAATATCCCTCACAATACATGGGAAATCGATAGAATATTCAAAGCAAACTGAGTATAAATTCTGAATTTTCTTGTACCACGCACTGGTCATCCATATAACATCTCTCAGAAAACTTTAAAATTTCAGCGCCCTGGAGCGGAAATCGAGCCCGTATCTCCGGACTCCCGTTTCAGTATGCTAACCGTTACACCACCCAGGACAGTGAAGTTCCAAGCAACAGAGACTAAGCAAACTTAGCTTAGGAATCTGACACCCTCAGATTTTCGCGAATCGCAGCAACCATGTGTAACGGTTAGCATACTCGAACGGAAATTGGGAGATGCTGGTTCGAGTAAGCGGTACAAGAAAATTCAGAATTTATATTCTGTTTGCTTTGATAATTCTGTGTAGGATATTCAGCGATCACAACGTTTTCATCAACGTTGATAAAATCAGAGATCTGTGCACCTTCTGCTACACATCCTTTGTCTTTCAGCTGCTACCATTTTTCCTTCAATTCTGCCAGGCTCATATCGGATTCAGATTCAATTTTCGCAGTATCGGTTTTGAATCCGGTTTTCTTAAAACAGTTGTGCACAGTGGATGCAGTTACATCACATTCCCAAGCTTTCGTCATTTCGGATATGGTGATTCTCAGATTTAAAAGATATTCTATTATTGACTGCTTTATATGGCTGGAATAACTTTTTGCATGATCATTTTTCGATAATGTATTTTAAGATTTTCTATTATACCTTGGTCTAATGGCTGAAGTTTCGCAATTGTATTGGCAGGAATGAAAATAATTTTTAGGTTTTTGATTTGCATTTGGAAGCAGTGGCGGATACAGTTGAGGGCGACTGGGGCGTTCGCGCCCCTAAACCCTAACAATGTTTTTACGTTTAAAGTAGCGAAGATTGTAAATGATTAACTTTGCTTATTTTGTTTTCAGTTTTTCTAAAAGAAATTAGCAATTAAACTTAGTACGGAGGATTTAAAATACTTATTACATTGATTTATGTTCAGTAAAAAGGAAAGAGAAGGGAATAGAATAAAAGAGAGAGAGAGAGAGAGAGAGAGAGAGAGAGCGCGCAAAAGATAAAGGGAAAACAAGGACAGCGGGGGGAAAACATGGGGATATTCTTTGTTAGTTCTTTGCTATTGTCATATTGTCTATCATCTGTAACGTCTCGAAACAGGGTAAGGCAGAGTTTGGTACTGAAATCAGAGCAGGTGGGAGAAACTGTGGATAACAATCTGATTTACGTACGTATCTTAATTGGGTCATAAAGAAAATTCGTAAAAATATCTCCACCGCTTCCTCCTAGATGGTCTTTTTAGGACTTCGTTCTTTTTTCTTATTTTCCCTGCTAACTCACGCCTCACGGGCGCTTCTCTCTCTCTCTCTCTCTCATCATCATCATCATTGTCAACCATTATCAATCCACTGCTGGACGAAGGTCTCCCCAAGTTTCCTCCACAACGGTCTGTCTTGTGCCAGTCTCCTCCATGTCACTCCCGCATATTTACGATTTCATCCACCCATCTCCCATGTGGTCTTTTTCTGGGTCTTTTCCTGTCCCTTGGAATCCAATCTAAAATTTCGGCTGTCCATCTATGGTCTGTCCTTCTGGCAGTATGTCCAGCCCATTGCCATTTCAGGGATTTAACCCTGATCATGATGTCTTCCACTCTCGTCATTTTTCGGATCCACGAGTTTCTCTTCTTATCTCTCCTGGTTATACCAAGCATGCACCTCTCCATGCTTCTTTGAGTTGTCTGCAGTCTTTGTATGTCTCTTTTAGTTAAGGTCTACGTCTCTGTACCATACGTAAGCACTGGAAGGATGCATTGATCAAACATTTTTCTTTTAAGACATAATGGCATATTGCTCTTGAAAATTATGCTGTTTCTTCCAAAAGCTCTCCAGGCAAGTTTTGTACGCCGATTAATTTCTTCATCAATGTGACCCTCACTTGATATCTGCTGTCCAAGATAAACATACGTATCTGTTATCTCCAGTTTTTCTCCATCAATCGATAAATCTTCATTTCTTGTAAAAGCATTGAACATCACTTTTGTCTTCTGAAAGTTCATTTTTAATCCCACTTCTTTACTCTTGTCAGCAAGTTCCTGGATCATACTCTGCAGCTCTGATGGGGTAGTTGCAAAAATGACTACGTCATCAGCAAAACGAAGGTGGGTTAGATAATCTCCATTAATCTTTATCCCTTTGTTTTCCCAGTTCAGTGATTGAAAGACATTTTCCAATGTGGCATTAAAGAGCTTCGGAGATATGGTGTCACCTTGTCTCACTCCCTTTCCAATTTTTATGTGTGTTGTATTTTCAAACAGCCGAATCTTTGCACTTGCATTTTTCATAGATGTTATTAATAATATTAATGTATGCATCTTCAATACCGCAGGATTTCAGAGCCGTGGTAACTGCTGATGGTTTCACCGAATCAAAGGCTTTTTCATAATCGATAAAAGCCATGCACAATGGAAGTTCATATTCCCTCGCTCTTTCAATTAGTTCTCTCAGTACGTGGATATGATCTATTGTGCTGTAGCCACTCCTGAATCCAGCTTGTTCTCTCGGTTGAGCCATGTCCAGTGTTACCTTCAAGCGGTGTGAAAGAACTTTAGTGAAGATTTTATAAACCACTGATAGGAGGCTGATAGGTCTGTAGTTCCTGAGATCCTCAATGTCACCTTTTTATGTAGCAGGATCATTGTAGCATTGTTCCAATCCTCAGGAATCTTCCCTTCATTAAGGCATCGAGTGAAAATTTGGGCGAGTACTGTTTCAATTTCTCCACTTGCTTCTTGTATGATGTCTATAGTAATTCCATCTTCTCCTGGAGCTTTCCCCCGCTTCATGTTATATATATATGAGATGCAAGGTCAGGCGATGCGAAACATATCCCAGCCTCTCCTTGACAAATGTCAACCCCGCCTTCTCGTGGTGCATCCTGTTCCCACTAAAGGGGCTCTGACGACCGATGAATATAACTATGACATCGGGATTAGCGGAAATGCTATCCCACACTCACCAACCCGCTTGGCTAGCGTGGTGGGTTGTGGCTAAACCCCGCCAAATATGCTTACACAATTTCAAACTTGGCACTCAGTCTCCTGTAGCTGGAATGTACCTGGCCAAGGCAGTGGCCAGTGCGACATGAAGGCAGAGGGTGCTAAGAATCACCAGAGGACCGGACTAGGCTGCCATCTGATGCTGACCTTGGCTACGTTTAATGGACGCTCCCTATCTTCTGATTCAAGACTCCTTGAATTTCAGGAGGAACTCGAAAAGATCAACTGGGACATTGTGGGACTAAGCGAGTTAAGAAGAGGAGAAGAGCTGGTTGAACTGAAAAGTAGAAATCTCTTTTAATATCGTGGGACAGATACTGGCAGAACTAGTGGTACAATAAACAAAAGACTCAAGGACAATATTCTGGAAATTGAAATTTCCTCGGACAGGGCTGCACGACTCGTTTTCCAACTCTCAAAAAGATACCAGGCTCAGATTATTCAAGCTTATGCACACACCACAAGTCATCCTGAAGAAGAAATTGAAGAATTTTACGAGGAAATTCGAAATCTAAATAACAAAGGCAAACAACAATTGAAGATCATTATGGTTGATTTCAATGCAAAAATAGGGCAACGGCAACAGAATGAAACTTCAGTAGGTAAATTCAGTCGCGGCAACAGAAACCAGCGTGGAAATACTCTCGTTGAGTTTGCAGAGGCAGAAGGGTTTTTCATCTTGAACTCCTTTTTCAAGAAAAAGCCACACAGGAAATGGACATGGATACATCCGAATGGGACGACAAGTGAAGTTGATTTTATTATGTGTAACAAAAAATTCATCATCGAAGACTGCAGTGTGCTAAACAAGTTCAACACAGGTAGTGACTATAGAATGGTGAGATGTAAGATGCACCTCAAAAAAAAAAAAAAACTAAACTCGAACGTGGCAAGCTCATAAGACAAACAAAGTATATCTACATAACCAACCTTAAAAAAATCATAATACCTTCAAGTTGGAACTGAGGAACAGATTCTCTGCTTTAGAAGGCCTAACATCGGAAAAAGGGGATATTTCTGAAGTTAACAGAGAACTCGCCAAGACCTTTACGGAAAGCGCAACAAAAATAGGTGGTACTAAGAACAAGTTACACATGAAGAAAATTTCAGGAAAAAGAAAAACGTTGATGCAAAAGGGAAGTGTGATGAGGACAAATAAAAACGTAACTTCCAACGTGGAATATATAGAGCTATGCAAGACAGTGCGATAAAGTATCACTGAAGACATAAGGAAATTCAATTGTGAATTAGTGAGAAAAGCAATTGAAAACAACCAAAGCCTGAATGGAGCAAAGGGACATCTCAGTAAGAGAAGAAAACAGATTATGGCTCTGAGAAAAGAAGATGGTACTGTAACAAGAAATAGAAGCGAAATTTTGACAAGGGTGAAAGATTCCATTCAAACCTATATGAAAAAGATGACACATCTAATCAAGACATTAGGACAGGTACCTGTACCAAAGTCCCTCCAATCCTCCCTGCAGAAGTTGCATATGCAATTAAGAACATGAAACGGGGAAAAGCTTCAGGAGAAGATGGAATTACCGTGGACATTATACAAGAAGCAAGTGGAGAAATTGAAACTACACTCGCCCAAGTTTTTACCAAATGTCTGAATGAAGGGAAGATTTCTGAGCATTGGAATAATGCTATAGGGTGTCCACAATGTCTTGTTATCCCCCCTGTAATAAGAAATGTAAGTGAACTATGTATCTGTTGTATGATGTATATGTTGAGTTATGGTCTGTATTGTGTTTATTTACAGATTAGGTACCGGAACCATTTGCAATACCAGCGAATACACCCTGGAACAGCGGATTGTTGTCAGTGTCTGGGTACACGAACGTCCACACACAGGGAGGACAATGCGTGACGTGCGTGCCGATTTCCAACAACGATTCGACAGAGAGGCCCTTCCAAAACGGACTCTTCTGCGGTGGGAACATAAACTCTTCGAAGCAGACATCATCAAGGATAAACCACGAACGGGAAGACCATCAACCAGAGTGGAACAGTGTCAAGCGGTCGAGGAATCAGTTATCAGGTCACCGACGAAGTCGCGCAAACGATCAGTGGAGCTTGGAATACCACGATCGACACTGCATAAGCACATGAAGAATTACCTGAATTTGCACGCATATCGCCCGATGTTCGTTCAGGAGTTATCAGACATCGATTAAAACCGCAAACGGGAAGCATGTGCAATGATGCTTCAGATATTTGCCACAATCCCAAAACGTGGAAAGATCATTTTCAGTGATGAATGTGCGATATACCGCAGCTGTCGATCACGTAACGTTGTGTTCTGATCCAAGGAAAACCCACATTATATCGAATAATTGGAACATCATCCTCCGCATGTCATGATATGGGCTGCAATGAATAGTCGACATCTGTTTGGACCATATTTCTTTGATGGTCCAGTGAATCAGACAACTTATCTGAGCATGCTGCAAACCTGGTTTGTGCCACTACTTGGAAATTTTGGCATTCTGAATGACGTACGGTTCCAACAGGATGGGGCGCCCGCGCATTACGCAATCGCTGTTCGGGAATACCTTGGTGAGGTCTTTCGGGATCATTGGATCTGCCGAGGTTCGGCATTGCTGCCCGCTCCACTTGAATGGCCACCTCGAAGCCCAGATCTCTCAACGTGTGATAATGCCCCCTTTGGGGTTTCATAAAGGAGGTTGTTGCACAGCAGCGCTACCAAACCACTGATGAACTTAAACAAGCAGTGAGACGTGCTTTCTCTCGTATCACCCCGCAACTGCTTCGGAAAATGCCCCACAGAACATGACGTAAAATTATTTTCTGTCACGAGAATGATGGAGCCCAAACGGATCCACTGCTGGATGTTTAAGGATGTCTCAACATATACATCATACAACAGATACATTGCTCACTTACATTTCTTATTACAGGGGTGGTGGTGGGGGGAGGGGGTAATAAGACATTGTGGACACCCTGTACAATGATCCTGCTACATTAGAAAGGTGACGTTGAGGATCTCAGGAACTACAGGCCCATCAGTCTCCTTTTAGTGGTTTATAAAATCTTCACTAAGGTATTTTCACATCGCTTGAAGGTAACACTAGACATGGCTCAACCAAGAGAACAAGCTGGATTCAGGAGTGGCCACAGCACTGTAGATCATATACATGTACTGAGACAACTAATTGAAAGAACAAAATATGAGCTCCCATTATGCATGGCTTTCACTGATTAAGAAAAGGTCTTCGATTCTGTGAAACCATCAGCGGTGACAATGGTTTTGAAATCCTGCGGTATTGAAGATGCATACATTAGCATTATTAATAACATTTATGAAAATGCAAGTGCAAAGGTTTGGATATATGAGGATACAGAACAAATAAAAATGGAAAGGGAGTGAGACAAGGTGACACCATATCTCCCAAGCTCTTTAATGCCACATTGCAAAATGTCTTTCAGTCATTGAACTGGAAAAACAAAGGGATTAAGAATAATGGAAATTACTTAACTCACCTTCGTTTTGCTGATGACCTAGTAATCTTTGCAACTACCCCTTTAGAGCTGCAGATTATGATCCAAGAACTTGTTGAGAAAAGTAAAGAAGTGGGATTAAAAATGAACTTTCAGAAGACAAAAGTGATGTTCAATGCTTTTACAACAAACGAAGATCTATCGATTGATAGAGAAAAGCTTGAGACAGCCGATACCTACATTTATCTTCGGCAGCAGATATCAAGTAAGGGTCACATTGATGGAGAAATTAATCGGCGTATAAAACTTGGATAGAGAGCTTTTGGAAGAAACAGTACAATTTTTAAGAGCAGTATGCCGTTTTGTTTTCAAAGAAAAGTGTTTAATCAATGCATCCTGCCAGTGCTTACTTATGGAGCAGAGACATGGGACCTTAACTAAAAAAGACATGCAAAGACTACAGACAACTCAAAGACGCATGGAGAGATGCATGCTTGGTGTAATCAGGAAAGAAAAGAAGAGGAACTTGTGCATAAGGGAAACGACAGGAGTGGTCGACATCATGACCAGAGTGAAATTCCTGAAATGGCAATGGTTTTGGTTTTGCTAAGTGCGGGTACCAAAGGTGCCCAGTTTATTGCTATCATGGAATGCATACATTGGAGATATCACTGAAAAATACTACATAGAAGACATAAAGATGAAAAATCTGGTTTAGAATGACGATGTACACAATGAAAAAAAAGCAGATCGGCATATTCTGCGATACAAAGTAGAACATGTACAACGTTATAAACCTATGAACAAGGGAATTAGAACAAAGTTAACAAATTTACTAAGAAAAAATCCGCGACAAAGGAAAACACTAGGACATCTCAGACATACAATGCGAGCAAATGAAAAACACAAAGCACTATAACAACAGGTTAGTAAAATCATGCAATGCATTGATTATGATACGCTTTCCAACATACCAGAAATTATTACTCAAGTTATGTGGATAATGGCTGTGGAATAAATCTCGCTCCTGTGTCCTGACCTTTGACCCAATTTCGATGATATTCAACAGAACCGGTTCAGTATACCTCAGGAATAACATACTAAAGTTTTGTCGCAATAGAAGCAGTTTTACGCAAGTTATGAGAATAATGGCTGTGGAATAAATCTGGCTTTTGTGCAATGACATTTGACCCCATTTCGTTGATATTCAACAGAACCGGTTCACTATACCTCCGGAACAAAATGATAAAGTTTTGTCGCAATCCAAGCATTTTAGGTAAGTTATGATGCACAAGGGCAATGGAATGGATCCCACTCCAGTGTCCTGACCTTTGACTCCATTTCGCACATTTTAAGTAGGGTTCGTGCCCAGGTGGTTCCCTACCACATACTAAAATTTCATCGAAATCGAACCTTATTTACGCATGTTATGATGCATAAAGGCAATGGAATGGATGCCACTTTTATGTCCTGACCTTTGACCCCATTTCGCCCATCATCAATAGAGATCGTCCCCATATGGTTCCTTACCACATTATAAAATTTCATCGAAATCGAACCAGTTTTACGCAAGTTATGACGCATAAGGGCAATGGAATAAATCCCGCTCTTATGCCCTGCCTGACCTTTGACCCCATTCCTCCCATTTTCAATAGAGCTCGTGCCCAGGTGGTTCCCTACCACGTACTAAAATTTCATCGAAATCGAACCATTTTTACGCAAGTTATGATGCATAAAGGCAATGGAATGGATCCAGCTCCTATGTCCTGACCTTTGACCCTATTTCACCTATTTTCAACAGGGATCGTCCCCAGGTGGTTCCCTACCACATACTAAAATTTCATCGAAATCGAACAATGTTTACGCCCGTTATGACGCATAAGGACAATGGAATGGATCCCGCTCCTATGTCCTGACCTTTGACCCTGTTTCACCCATTTTCAATAGGGTTCGTCCCCAGGTGATCCCCTACCACATACTAAAATTTCGTCGAAATCGAACCATTTTCACGTGAGTTATCGTGCGGACGGACGGACAGACGGACGGACAAAGCTGGAGCATATACGCTTCTTCAACCTACGGTTGGAAAGCGTAAAAAACATGGAACAATAAGGCAGTTCGTGAAGGACAGCAGAAACAGTGTCTGGTGGGAAAGAAGCGCTAAATGTCATCGGCTAAAGGAAGCACGGTATCACAAAATTGTTTCTTAGCGAGGTCTTTCAAGGAGGAGAGGCGGCGGGTGTGTCGTCTCATGAAGACCTGGTATATCTAGGATCTGTGACACTCAGAGATTTAAAAAAGGAAACATTCGCTTCAAATTGAATCACCGCTGCACACAGATCTAGATCAGGTGAACGGAGAAATTCTTCGGTACAGACAACCGTACGAGCAGATTGGAAGAGGCGTGCAAGTTGTTGTCTGGACAGTGGGCCAGGAACAAGAGGAAACTTATCAATGGCCTGTATAACCTCATCATCTGAGAGAGGATTAACAGGGCCAGAACGAAGACGCAAATTGTTCGAAGTGTCATCAGGCTGAGAAACATTTGGACTGGTAATATCGGGAACACTAGAGGAGGCCACAGAAGAAGAAACAGAAAGATGTTTCACCTTTATCTGTTTCACAGAGCCTTTGGAAGTACCAGTCCATTTCGAAGACGAAGTTCAGGTGGAAGAATCCATTGGTGGATTTGGATGAGCACCCGAAGCAAGAGACGAGAACTCAAGTTGTGCCGTGGAATCAGTATGTTCCCGATCAGCATCGGTGATCGCTGGAACATCAGCCGAGGCAGTAGGAAGGTGCGGCAACAAGGGAACATCAAACACGGTGGTAGTTGAAGTTCCGATATGCAAGAGACACAGAGGAGAGCCAGTCGGTCGGAGTGCCGAAGCACAACTCGAAACATCTGAGTCGGCACACTCCGCCGGAGACACATCAGTAGTGGATGACTTCGCTACTGATTCAGAAGGATGATGCACGTCCGTACATTGCGGAAGAGGAGGAAAGGGATCATTGTCCTTAACTGGAAGGTGCGTCTGACGGAAAGAAGGAGAAGTCGCGTCTGGCAGAACACTAGAAAAGGGGATGGTAGAAGAACCAGTGTGATCGGCACTGGGAGGCGAGCTGGAAGAAAGACCACGGCGTATGCGCACTCAGGAGGCAGTGGTGTGATCCCGTGTAAGACAGTGAGTACAATAGTGAGTGGTGAAAACCTTGAAACTGTACGTGCGTGAGCCAATTTCAACAGTAGCGTCTGTAGGACAATCCGTCATGGCATTCTCATTGGGAAAAACGACCAACAACTGATGGCGAGGTCCCGTAGGATGTGCAAATCGAGTTCCGCGTGGAGCGTCAGAAAGGCAACGGACCTTGCCAACGATTTTACAAACATGATTGACAAGGAGATGAAGCGCAGTATCAGGCACTTCCTGTGGAACAGGATGTAAAGTGTTGTTCACCGGACGCTTGGAAAGAGGCAAAGGGATGAGATGATTTGTTCCAGTCGAAAGCCCGTGTGCAAGAAAAAAATCAGCATCCTGCTTGTGCTTGAACTGTACTGAGATACCCCGAGGGGTACGAGAAATTCCTGCAATAGACGTAGACGACACATGACCAGAGAGGGTCTCCATGTAGCGTGGCAAAGGAGTACTTGGTAAGGCATGAAAGAGCATACCTCTATCCAAGCAGTTATGGAACTTACGGCCAATCTGCGAATTGTCATCAATCGTTACCTTCACCTTGTGGTTGGATACCTGAATAATAGGTGTTGATTGCAAAAAACTATCAGGTGGAGAAGAATCGGACGTAGAAGTAGCGCCTTGTTGCACTGTAGAGGCAAATGATATCCTCGAAAGAGAAGTCTGTGCGGAGTCGGCAGACACAGAAGGCTGTGAGGAAAGAGAAGCACAGGTAGAAGGCAAGGCAGTAGTATCAGTAGTACCCAGGGAGGGCACAGAGGCAGAGGCAGAAGCTGAAGAAGGAAGCGCAGCCAAATCCAGTAAAGGCACCGGAGCATAAGTACTAGGAAGCTCGGAAGCCGGCTGAGCAGAGAGTATGTCAACTTCCATGGACGTGGGTAATGTGACGTGACGTGCATCCTCCACGCCCAGAAATGATCAGGAAAGACCGGAAGCCGCCATGTTGGCAGTTTCCAAACGTGAGCAAACGATATGTAAACGGATGAATATGAACTAAAACAAGGACGATAACGCCAGAAAAGTAGCTCAAAACGTACACAGTACCTTTCGACAGGCGTGCCACACAACGAGTGAGAGTCGAGGTATTCCACACTAAAATGCATAAAATATTGGAGCCACCAAGACTACGTTTGTCAAGAACGAGCAATGGGCTGGACATGTTGCCAGAAGAACGGATCACCGATGGACAACTGAAATTTTAGACTGGACTGCTTCTGCATATATATAGACTGGACAGCTTCTGCATATATATATATGCGTATTTCAATGCAAAAATAGGGCAACGGCAACAGAATGAAACTTCAGTAGGTAAATTCGGTCACGGCAACAGAAACCAGCGTGGAAATACTCTCGTAGAGTTTGCAGAGGCAGAAGAGTTTTTCTTCTTGAACTCCTTTTTCAAGAAAAAGCCACACAGGAAATGGACATGGAGACATCCAAATGGGACGACAAGTGAAATTGATTTTACTATGTGTAACAAAAAATTCGTCATAGAAGACTGCAGTGTGCTAAACAAATTCAACACAGGCAGTGACCATAGATTGGTGAGATGTAAGATGCACTTCAACACTAAACTCGAACGTAGCAAGCTCATAAGACAAACAAAATGTATTGACATAACCAACCTTAAAAAACACCATAATACCTTCAAGTTGGAACTGAAGAACAGATTCTCTGCTTTAGAAGGCCTAACATCGGAAGAAGTGGATATTTCTGAAGTTAACAGAAAAGTAACCAAAGCTCTTATGGAAACAGCAACAAAATTAGCTGGGTCTAAGAACAAATTGCATGTGAACAAATTATCAGGAAAAACCAAAATGTTGATGCAAAAAAGAAGAGAAATGAGGACAACTAAAGAAGATGTGACTTCCAAAGTGGAATATATAGAGCTGTGCAAGACAGTACGGAAAAGTATCACTGAAGACGTAAGGAAATTCAACTGTGAACTAGTAAGGAAAGCAATTGAAAACAACCAAAGCCTAAAGATAGCAAAGGGACATCTCAGTAAGGGAAAAAACAGATTATGGCACTGAGAAATGAAGATGGTTCTGTAACAAGAAATAGAGGCGAAATTTTGACAAGAGTGAAAGATTTCTACTCCAAATTATATGAAAGGGATGATACATGTACTCCAGACATCATGAAAGGTACCAGTACCAGAGTTCTTCCAGTCCTTCCAGCAGAAGTTGCACATGCAATCAAGAACATGAAGCGGGGAAAAGCTCCAGGAGAAGATGGAATTACTGTAGACATCATACAAGAAGCAAGTGGAGAAATCGAAACAGTACTCGCCCAAATTTTCACTCGATGCCTTAATGAAGGTAAAATTCCCGAGGATTGGAACAACGCTACAATGATCTTGCTACATAAGAAAGGTGACATTGAGGATCTCAGGAACTACAGACCTATCAGCCTCCTATCAGTGGTTTATAAAATCTTCACTAGAGTTCTTTCACACCGCGTGAAGGTGACACTGGACATGGCTCAACCGAGAGAACAAGCTGGATTCAGGAGTGGCTACAGCACCATAGATCATATCCACGTACTGAGAGAACTAATTGAAAGAGCGAGGGAATATGAACTTCCATTGTGCATGGCTTTTATCGATTATGAAAAAGCCTTTGATTCGGTGAAACCATCAGCAGTTGCAATGGCTCTGAAATCCTGCGGTATTGAAGATGCATACATTAATATTATTAATAACATCTATGAAAATGCAAGTGCAAAGATTCGGCTGTTTGAAAATACAACACACATAAAAATTGAAAAAAGGAGTGAGACAAGGTGACACCATATCTCCGAAGCTCTTTAATGGCACATTGGAAAATGTCTTTCAATCACTAAACTGGGAAAACAAAGGGATAAAGATTAATGGAGATTATCTAACCCACCTTCGTTTTGCTGATGACATAGTCATTTTTGCAACTACCCCATCAGAGCTACAGAGTATGATCCAGGAACTTGCTGACAAGAGTAAAGAGGTGGGATTAAAAATGAACTTTCTGAAGACAAAAGTGATGTACAATGCTTTTACAAGAAATGAGGATTTATCGATTGATGGAGAAAAGCTGGAGATAACAGACACGTACGTTTATCTTGGACAGCAGATATCAAGTGAGGGTCAC
This sequence comes from Macrothele yani, assembly GCA_039090855.1. Lineage (NCBI taxonomy): Eukaryota > Metazoa > Arthropoda > Arachnida > Araneae > Macrothelidae > Macrothele > Macrothele yani. The sequence continues at coordinate 131,747,608 of CM077010.1, read as the reverse complement.
ATTGGTGAAGAAATTAATCGGCGTACAAAACTTGCCTGGAGAGCTTTTGGAAGAAACAGCATAATTTTCAAGAGCAATATGCAATTATGTCTTAAAAGAAAAGTGTTTGATCAATGCATCCTTCCAGTGCTTACGTATGGTGCAGAGACGTGGACCTTAACTAAAAGAGACATACAAAGGCTGCAGACAACTCAAAGATGCATGGAGAGGTGCATGCTTGGTGTAACCAGGAGAGATAAGAAGAGGAACACGTGGATCCGAAAAATGACAAGAGTGGAAGACATCATGATCAGAGTTAAATCCCTGAAATGACAATGGGCTGGACATACGGCCAGAAGAACAGACCATCGATGGACAGCCGAAATTTTAGATTGGATTCCAAGGGACAGGAAAAGACCCAGAAGAAGACCACATGGAAGATGGGTGGATGAAATTCGAAAGTATGCGGGAGTGACATGGAGGAGACTGGCACAAGACAGACCGTTGTGGAGGAAACTTGGGGAGACCTTCGTCCAGCAGTGGATTGATAATGGTTGACAATGATGATGATGATGATGATATAAAGAAATGGACATCCTTGCCAGCTGTCAGAGCTGTTTTTCGGCATGAGAATGACAAGTAATAACGATTTAGGCGATTTTCAACGCGGTGTCATAGTTGGCGCTCGTGAGATGGGCCATAGTATTTCGGAGATAGAAACGAAGTTCAGATTTCCACGGACGGCCATTGCTAGGGTGTACCGTGACTACAAGAATTCCGGCAAAACCTCCAACCTACGATGCCAGTGTGGCCGTAAAAAGACATTGGGTGAACGTGACCATCGTCGGCTGTCACGAATCGTTTGTGTCACGAATCATTGAAAATCAATGACCAGCGTCGGCTGTCACGAATCATCGGAATTCAATGCTGGAGCCTCAACAAGCATCAGCGTCCGGACTGTGCTCCGTACACTGCACGATATGGGCTTTTGGAGCCGACGCCCAACTCGATTTCTCTTGATGGGTGTAGGACACATACCTATGTGGCTCGCTTGGGCACGACAACACCGCCACTGGACACTTGATGACGGGAAACAAGTACCCTGATCTGACGAGTCGCGTTTCCAACTGTATCGGGCAGATGGAAGGTTTCATGTGTGGCGGGGGTTTTTTTAGTGTATATGCTAACCCCATGAAGCCATGAATCCCGCCTGTCAACAGGAAACTGTACTGGCTGGTGGGGGTTCCGTATTGGTATAGGGTGTGTTCAGCTGGACTTCTCTGGGGCCCCTTGTACGTCTACAAACGTCTGTGACCGGCCAACACTATGTGCGCATCCTTTCTGACGATGTACACCCGTTCATGTCCTGCATTTATGCTGATGGGTTGGGCCTGTTCCAACAGCACAATGCACATCCACACAAGTGTCGGGACGCCACATTATGGTTACAGGAGCATTCATCTGAGTTTGGGGTGTTTCCATTTCCACCCAAGTCCCCAGATCTGAACGTGATAGAACACATTTGGGATGCCATGTAAAGCGATATCGAACACAGGAATCCAAGACCTCAAAATACACCCGAATTGTGGAACGCTTTGCAGGAAGTTTTGGTGTGCATTGCCTACAGCATATTTCCAGAAGTTAGTGGAGTCCATGCCCCTTCGTATTTCCACAGTCCGGCGATCCCGTGGGATACCTACCAAGTATTAGACTGGTGTACGAGTTTTTCTGGCACTTCATTGTATATGCTAACGTTATACATATAAAAATAATCATAATGGCTTCTGCCCCCTTTTTTTGCCCGCCCCAAACTGCCCCTCCCCCAGGATAAACTTCTGGATCCGCCCCTGTTTCGAAGCACAGTCTTGTGGATGTGCAAGGAAGTTGTCTATAATCAACACAATGTTGCGACGTTGGTTTATTAATCGGTTATCCCATTTTAATGGCCACTTTTAAAAAAATGTTGAAGTCATACATGCCTTTTTATTGAATTGGTAGTTTACCTCTAGAGGTTCTGTACCTTTAAAGCATCTCGGGTGTTTTACTCTTGCCGATTACCAGACATTTTAACTTTTCGTCTCCAGTCATGTTCGGACATAACAAAACAGTTATTTTTTCTTTCCTATGCTTCCCTCCGAAGCACTTGTCCTTAAATGTTAAAATTTTATTCGGTAGAAACTTAAGAGAGCAGTTTCATCTGCATTAGATATGTATTTTGCAAGATATTTTTTCTAAAATTTTTCCAGTATCTTTTTTCCATTTTCCACACTTCTCTTCTAAAACATCTGCCGTTTCTTCTGATACGATATTCTATGTCTCTTTTTAAATTTATCTTGCCATCCAACGCTGGCCAGAAATTTCGAAATCTTTAGCAAATTCCAGAGCTTTTTGTTGGATCATCGGATCGGAGAGTGGCAGATTTTTATCTTAATCCATCCTTTCCCATTTTTAAAACATCGGCATCACATATTCATATGAACACTGTATAACGAAGTAAATTTCTCCGTCATTTCTGTCCACGCCAGGATTCGAACCCGGGTCCCCTCATTCCGGAATAAGTCACTCTACCAAGTGAGCTACGCGGACATTTATTCTGATTCCTATCTGCCTTTATGTCGTGTGCGTCCTGTTGGCAGGTACGTCACACCTCCTGGTACGTTACATCATCTCCCCCTTATTTTATTTTTTTTTTTTTTTTTTTTTTGAAGTGCTGGAGAAGGGATTCTCTTATTTTTCCTATCTCGCGGTGTGGAAATAACATCACACCAATGCGAGATATTGAACGGTCGGGTCGTCCGGATAGTTCGGGCGCGATTATAACGAAGTAAATTTCTCAGTCATTTTTATCCGCGCGAGGATTCGAACCCGGGTCCCCTCATTCCGGAATAAGTTGCTCTACCAATTAAGCTACGCGGACATTTATTCTGATTCCTATCTGCCTTTATGTCGTGTGCGTCCTGTTGGCAGGTACGTCACATCTCCTGGTACGTTACAACTGTTTAAATATTTCTGTACTCACATTACAACAGCTTTCGTGTTCAATACTAATTGCAGATCGATTTTTAAAACTGTTGACACAGATTGCGGCTATCAATACTTTATAGTAACATCTTTCTTCTTCATTCTTTGATCAACATCATCTTAAAGTTTCACTTTATCCGCAAGAGACACGCATTTTCTTTTCGACATTTTGAGCGAACAACACAGGAGAGTCAAGCATGCTCATTGAATGAGAACGAATACGTAACTTCTACACAGTCATCTCCATACCAGTTACAACCGGTTTTACCCTGTTGAATGCAGTTTCTATTATGGACTTTCTTCCACATTTGGAGAAACATGTGCTTCCTACCGTCTCCCGTGCGTCGTCCCCCTTCCAACAAGACTCCCAGAACCTCACAGGACCAAAAGTTTCAAGATAAAGAATTAAATACCCTTTGCTCCCTAAAAGATTGTGAAGAAAAACTTTTGGAATACACACAATGGTAATTTTAGTCGAAAAAAGCTTGGTTATATAGAAATTGATTTTCGTAATATGGAGATTGATTTACTTGTAAATGTCGTTTAAAGTCAAGGTTCTGCGGAAAATTTCGTTAAATAGAAGATTTCGTTAAATGGAAGTTAGTTTTTTTTATATAGAGACTCTACGGTAACTGGAAATGCATTTTAGTAGGGAGAAGATATTTTTATTGCTTCCCAATATTTTGGGCGATGTTTTCTCTGGGGTATTTTGATTTGCACCTTCAATACTTCGTGCCACCCCCATGAAAAAAATCCTGGGTGCTGAACTGAATTGCTGAATTTTATTTTTGCATTTCATACCTTGTCTTATTATGTTCGAAAAAGCATATTTAAATTCCGTGTGTTGCTAAAGTTGATACGTATATCAAGATTTTCAATTTGTTCGATATAAACCGTTTGGGGTTTTGAGTTTTTAACCGGTCTGTATTTTATGACTGCGAACATACAATATTAATGATGAATTCTTTTACGATTAGTTTTTATCGTGTAATAATCGAGGAAAATAGTAATTCTTATTTATTTCAATATCTGTTTTTGCTCAATTGCCCAGAAATACTGTGTCCTTCATTTCTGGCAGACATTACTTCACGCCAGTATGTAAGGAAAGATAAAATTTACAAGAGGAAAGAAGAAAACATATAAGAAAAGATATATAAGAAAATATAAATTCACATGAGTTGAAGACAGTTTGTTTCAATAAAACCGTGAAGCGAAAAACTTAGGAATTACCAAATTGCCCTTTAACCGGTCGTTGAACGATACTCGTACAACGCCAGTGGTCGCGCGTGAGAGTTTTCCTTTTTTCCGCTGTTTTAAGTAATCTAATAAACAAAAGCGCTTCAGAATTCCAATAGACGATGTCATCGCTCGATCCACGTTATTTTATAAACAACGCATAGCTACTGAAAAATTGTTGTTCCGACACCGCTGGGATCGAAACCCACATATCTCGATAACTAGCCGAGGCGTTCGCTTTACTCTACGGTGCCAACAATTCACAACACTATGCATGGTTTATCAGTCAGCATCTGACTACACAAATCCGTATTGATGGGCGCAGCAACGATGGGATCTCGGGTTCGATCCCAGCGGTGTCGGAACAACAATTTTTCAGTTGCTATGAGTTGTTTATATTTGAAATATATTCACCACTTCAGAATTCTTTCTTTGTAAGAAATATAGTTAATATAAGCGCAGACCATGAGGAGGGGACAAGATTCAATAATTTTCTTGGAGATGGGGCAGGACCTACACAGTATTTTCCGTCCTGTCTAATTAAATAAGTTTTTGTTATGTGAATATGCCATTCTCGAAATGCACGAGTTGAAGTATTTCTATATAAAAGAAAAATGTTTTCTCGTGCTTGGGTTGAAGTAGTTCTATCATTTTTTTTTTTTTTTTTACCCGTGCTATTCAGGCTATCTCGTGTGCTGTACTAATTGCAAAATTGCATTTCTCTCCTTTATATAAATATAAGATGAATCATTCTCCACCTGATGAGGCCAAAGAATTTTTTTTCCAGGAAATAATAAATAACAAAATAAGTAAAACCTTTTTTTTCCATATTCAGCTTTTGCTCATTAGATAAGAAACTTGATTGTCAGCCCCTTATTGAGTTTGACATGTTCTCGTGATAAAAATGTGGCAAACGTTTAAAACAATGAACAAAAATAAAATTAATAAATAAAAATACAGAAGCGTATAATCTCTAGCGCCTTTATTTATCTACTTATTTTTTGCCCTTCTCGTTCTTTATTTGAGTAGCCGCGCTAGTTTCGCACGTTTTTTTTGTAAACATTTGGAAATAAAATCTCTCTGGATGTTTTTATAAAATCACAGGGTGAATTTTATTTTTAAAAGTATTAATATTTAGCAAAATAATATTTCTGTTTCCTTGTTCGTTTGCTGATGAGCAATTACAAATGGCTTTTAAAATATAAGTCTAATCTCCTAATTAATATTTTTGCCCTCCACCCTTCTAACAATGGAAAAGACGCTCTTCACGCCTGCTCCCCCCTCTCTCCAATAATTTTGGAGAAGACCAACGACGGGTTAAGAAGAACTGATAGTTAATATATACACTATCTACCAACAAGTAATTGGACACCCCTGCAATCGACGATATCTGCGGTCCTGATACGCGTCACGGCCACCGCCGTTAAATATCGTGTGGGAAACAACAACGCAACCAGTCGCATGCAAGATGCCACGCAGTTCGGAGCTCTCTGATTTCGAGAAAGGTGTAATCGTCGGGTATCGCAGAAATGGCCGATCCATACGTGACATATCCAGCGGATTGAAGTACCCAAAATCGACAGTGGCCTACGTGATTGGCAAGTGGAAGATGAGAGGTGACTGTCGGAATGGGCCCCGACCCGGCAGACCCACAAAACTGGGAGTTAGAGACCGAAGGGTGCTGGCCAGAGAAATTCGAAAGAACCGCACCAAATCGATGGGCCACATCCACGAGGAGTTTCAACAGGCCTCCGGGAGTGTTCTTTCGATGAATACCATCAGTAAGGAAGCCCATCTGCTCGGCTATCATGGACGTGCTGCCGCCCACAAGCCTTTGATCACCAAGTCCAAAAGCGCTGCTCGGCTAACGTGGTGCAAAGAACGTCGACAGTGGACCGTTGAACAGTGGAAACTGGTTCTCTGGAGCGACGAATCAAGGTTCACCTTCTACCGTTCGGATGGCAGGGTCTGGGTTTGGCGTCTGCCTGGAGAACGCCTCCTGCCGGAATGTATTGTGCCAACTGTGAAGCTGGGCGGCGGTGGAATAATGCTATGGGGGTGTTTCTCCTGGTATGACATGGGACCCTTGGTCGCAATTCCTCGTAGGCTCAACGCCGAGACCTACTGCACCATTTTGGATGACCATGCGCTTCCTACGTTGTAGCAGTTTTACGGGGTGGACCCACGTTACTTTCAGGATGACAATGCCACCTGTCATGTTGCGAGGTCCACCATGGCTTGGTATGGTGACAATGGGGTTAATTGAATGGACTGACCTGCGCAGAGCCCGGACCTTAACCCTATCGAGCACGTCTGGGACGAGTTGGAGCGTCGACTTAAGGGGTGCCCCTACCGTCCGAAATCGGTGAAGGAACTGACCTGTCTTCTCCAAGCAGAGTGGAAGAAAATACCGCTAGCCGTTGTACAACGCCTGGTTGAGAGTATGCCCCGGTGTGTCGCAGCTGTAATAGTCGCTCGTGGAGGCTCCACCAACTACTGAAGGTGAATAAACTTCGTTTTCCTATGCTATCACAGGTGTCCAATTACTTGTTTTTAGATAGTGTATATTATACTGTAGTTACAAAACAAATTAAGCTAAAGACGCACTCTTATCATAGCGTTATCTATAAAAATACAAGCACAAACACGAACGCCAGTGGTCGCTTGATGAGAAAACCTCTCACGTGACGCAAACGCCGCCTTCGCTTGATGAGAAAGATGTTCACACGAAGGCGCACGTTAGCAAAGAGCAGACAATTTGAATGCCAAAGATGCGCCAATCCTTATTGCAAATGAAAACAGATTGTTGAGAAGATTCTTAAAGTCAGCTGGAGCGCGGGAGAGAGGGTGGGTGTGGGTGTCTGGGGGGGGGGGGGGTGCCGCTAGGGTCACTAACAACGGGTTTAGAACAGTTCCTTCATGCAATACTAAGTAAACATGTCGTTTTTCTTTATCATCAATCTCTCTGCTCTCCTGCTACCACACCTAGTATTCTCTCTGCTGGCGCTGCCTTACGGTCGATTTTTAGGAATCGCCTCGTGTCTCGACTACGCCTGGAGATCTTCGCTGCTTCCACCCCTCAATCTCAACCCTATTTCCGGTCTACCTGGGCGCAAGGGACCGGATGGTTTAAAATCACTGGATCTTCCATTGATCTTTCCTTCTGATTGGTTTGTTTTTTCCCAGCTTCGACCTACTGAATGCATCGGCTGTGATCTTGTGCATTTTTTTTTTACATTCTTTGATGTATTGTTTATTGTACTTCCCTCATCGCATTGTGCCTTGTGGGCTTTAAGATTTTGTTTGTGTTCAAGGCTAGCAGACTCTTGGACCCTTGATGTTTTTTTTCTTGTTGCCTTTTGCACGGGAGCGTGTGGTGTTTGATATCTCTGGGTGTTCTACTTGTACTGCCCCGGGTATCTATGTCTCTTTTTGTTTTGTGTTGTTTCAATTGTGTTTTGTCTTGCACGGCAGAGGGTTTTCTGTTCGTACCTATGATTTTGTATACAAGTTCCTGTATTTCTTGCTCGACCCAAGTCGTTGTTTTTTTGGACCGATGCAATACTGCACGGCTTTCTGTTTGTATTTTGTGTATCCTTGTGTTTCGCTTGGGGAGTTTGCCCAAGTTTCCGCTATGTTCTGTAATACTCATCATATTTTTGTCACATATCGTGTGGTTTCCTCGATTGTGGGAACTTCTGTAGCTTTATCGTAGTATATGCTTTTGTTGTGTTTTACATGTTCCCTTCTTTTCGTGCGCTGCGTTGTACAGCCATATTCTTGTAAATATATTTACCTGTTGTTTTGTGCTCTGCTCTCACTGTGCAAGTCATCGCATGCTGTAATATCCTATTCATTACTATTGTTTGTGCAACATCTTCCTCAAGCATGTATTGTTCCTTATTAGTGATTTTAACATTTTGTCATCCTTAGTTGACTGCCGTATCACATTCACCTGTAAAATTTCATCAGTATCGCTCATTGTTTTGTTGTTTATTTTGCCATATGTGGTACGCCTGTATCCCCTTATGTTTTTGCCAATAAAGTATATTTTGAAATAATCGTATGACAAGGAATTACAAGTTAAACCTTCTCCCCCAATCTTAATGTAATGTTAATCAGTTGTAATTTTGTTGCTGTGCGCCGTAATTTGAGATGCTTTTGGCGCATTACTAATTCCCCATGGTTAACAACGAAAGCAGACAAATGGATATAGTTATCTGAATGATCACTTTCCATTTAAAAATTCCGAGTTTAGCAATTGCTCAAAGAGGTGACATGTGTTTCCTCTCGATAGATGGCAGCACTTCTCTTATGTCTATCATTGACTCAGGTTTTCAAACAGTGCAACCTGCAAAACTTTGGTCTTTTTATAATACATGCGTATATATTCCAGCTAAGAAACATACGCTCAAAAACACACACTGTAAAAATTCACATCTACCAATATCAAGAAAAACACATTTACTAGGTCAGAAAGCTCTCCGACGAAAGAGCGGACGTGCTGCCATCTGTCAGCTGATTTGTAATCACAATAAATCAAATAATTCATAGATAGCGGGTCAGGGTTGACAGTATAGCCATAAAATAAATAAATAAGCAACAATTAAAATGAGAATTCCTTAATGCTGTAAAAACACAAGTAATTGTGTTCTTTACTGTTGTTTTGATGAGCATATGAATTAGAAAGTGCGGTAATGAGCAGCGGGCGCGAGGCTCGTGCCACTGAAAATGTGGTTGCTACGACTTACTCCATCCGCACTCCCTCCCACCACCCTGACTTTCCAGCAAAGACCTTGCAACTGGGATGCAACGTGCTTAGCCTCACCATCCACTGTAAAAACGATAAAAAAGAAAGAAAGTAAAAAATTAATGAAGGAAAATTAAGAACAACTCCAGATGTTTTCTTTAATTATGTAAAAATGTATATGAATTGTTAATCATTTCATCTTTTTTAGAATATACAGATTTATTAATCTGTGAAGACCTCAGTTGCCGAGACAACATATTCATCTATGAATCATCTAAAAAAAATACTCAAGTTTTTTGAAAAAATCGTTTTTATTTCCGTATTTTCAATGGGAAATATTTTTGTGGTGTCTGTGTTCAATGCACAATCAATCTTGTAATATTATTTGTGATTTTCAATGCACTTCTGAAGAATTCAAATATGAATTAATCATACATGAGTAAATAAATTACTATAAAGAGCTTGTGAAGTGCAAATAAGTATAATTGCACATGGATCAAGCTTCAGTTTCAGGTCCTCCTCAAGAATCACGAATCCAAAGGATTTTACTTAGGATTTATTTTTACTTTTACTCAGAATCCTAAGGATTTTACTTTAAATTTTCCCTCTAAATTTCTTGAAGAAAATGATCCTTTCAAGAAAGAATCTACTGAATTAATTGCGGTCATCATTCAAGAAATTAAAAGATTGCGAAAAATTTCACTAGAAAGAACGAAAAATAGAAGTACACAGAAAGATTTTAACTGATTGGTAGCGCAAATTTCTTAAGAGCACGGAAACAATCAGGTAATATTTCTTTCTGGTTTGGTCAACAACTGCATTCTGTAAGAATTGTGGGTAAAACTTTGCCCTGTGTGTGTGTGTGTGTGTGCCCCAAGTTCCAATAGGGGAAAAAGATTGGGGCGTGCTGAGCCCGTGCTTATAGAAGTTCAGCACACTGCAAGCCTTTATTGGACTGCTTGAGAACACCCAGGAGAGGGGGGGGGGTTGTGACGTACGTTGCGGGAGCAACCACACTGAATGGCCGTGCTGACCGACAAGTAGCACGGAAGACCTGGCACCGCGACTTCAATTCTTAGTACAATATTTTTAAAACCGATCGGCGAACTAGATCTTTCTTTGGCTACTGCCTGGTTAAAACTAATTTTTTTTTTCTTTTTTTGAAGACTTAACGACCACCATGAGAAACTCAATGGGGTATAAGCAGGCGCCCGTTCCTAATTTAGGTTCACTGGTTCCAGGGAAGGGAGAGAGCCAGTGCCGTAAGCCAAACACAACATCCATGCCTCACCGTGATTCGAACCCGGACCCCTTTCGGACGAATGATCAGAGGCCACCGCTTAGACCACTGCGCCACCGAGCCGGAAATATTTTGTTTGGCAGCAAATCATTTATTAATGCATGTCATCATCATCATCATTGTCAACCATTATCAATCCACTGCTGGACGAAGGTCTCCCCAAGTTTCCTCCACAATGGTCTGTCTTGTGCCAGTCTCCTCCATGTCACTCCCGCATACTTTCGAATTTCATCCACCCATCTTCCATGTGGTCTTCTTCTGGGTCTTTTCCTGTCCCTTGGAATCCAATCTAAAATTTCGGCTGTCCATCGACGGTCTGTTCTTCTGGCAGTATGTCCAGCCCATTGCCATTTCAGGGATTTAACTCTGATCATGATGTCTTCCAATCTTGTCATTTTTCGGATCCACGTGTTCCTCTTCTTATCTCTCCTGGTTACACCAAGCATGCACCTCTCCATGCTTCTTTGAGTTGTCTGCAGCCTTTGTATGTCTCTTTTAGCTAAGGTCCACGTCTCTGCACCATACGTAAGCACTGGAAGGATGCATTGATCAAACACTTTTCTTTTAAGACATAATGGCATATTGCTCTTGAAAATTATGCTGTTTCTTCCAAAAGCTCTCCAGGCAAGTTTTGTACGCCGATTAATTTCTTCACCAATGTGACCCTCACTTGATATCTGCTGTCCAAGATAAACGTACGTGTCTGTTATCTCCAGCTTTTCTCCATCAATCGATAAATCTTCATTTCTTGTAAAAGCATTGTACATCACTTTTGTCTTCTGAAAGTTAATTTTTAATCCCACTTCTTTACTCTTGTCAGCAAGTTCCTGGATCATACTCTGTAGCTCTGATGGGTTAGTTGCAAAAATGACTATGTCATCAGCAAAACGAAGGTGGGTTAGATAATCTCCATTAATCTTTATCCCCTTGTTTTCCCAGCTCAGTGACTGAAAAACACCCTCCAATGTGGCATTAAAGAGCTTCGGAGATATGGTGTCACCTTGTCTCACTCCCTTTCCAATTTTTATGTGTGTTGTATTTTCAAACAGCCTAATCTTTGCACTTGCATTTTCATAGATGTTATTAATAATATTAATGTATGAATCTTCAACACCGCAGGTTTTCAGAGCCATTGTAACTGCTGATGGTTTCACCGAATCAAAGGCTTTTTCATAATCGATAAAAGCCATGCACAATGGAAGTTCATATTCCCTCGCTCTTTCAATTAGTTCTCTCAGCACATGGATATGATCTATTGTGCTGTAGCCACTCCTGAATCCAGCTTGTTCTCTCGGTTGAGCCATGTCCAGTGTTACCTTCAAGCGGTGTGAAAGAACTTTAGTGAAGATTTTATAAACTACTGATAGGAGACTGATAGGTCTGTAGTTTCCGAGATCCTCAATGTCACCTTTCTTATGTAGCAGGATCATTGTAGCGTTGTTCCAATCCTCAGGAATCTTTCCTTCATTAAGGCATCGAGTGAAAATTTGGGCGAGTACTGTTTCGATTTCTCCACTTGCTTCTTGTATGATGTCTACAGTAATTCCATCTTCTCCTGGAGCTTTTCCCCGCTTCATGTTCTTGATTGCATGTGCAACTTCTGCTGGAAGGACTGGAGGAACTCTGGTACTGGTATCTTTCATGATGTCTGGAGTGCATGTATCATCCCTTTCATATAATTTGGAGTAGAAATCTTTCACTCTTGTCAAAATTTCGCCTCTATTTCTTGTTACAGAACCATCTTCTTTTCTCAGTGCCATAATCTGTTTTCTTCCCTTACTGAGATGTCCCTTTGCTATCTTTAGGCTTTGGTTGTTTTCAATTGCTTTCCTCACTAGTTCACAGTTGAATTTTCTTACGTCTTCAGTGATACTTTTTCGTACTGTCTTGCATAGCTCTATATATTCCACTTTGGAAGTCACATCTTCTTTAGTTGTCCTCATCTCTCTTCTTTTTTGCATCAACATTTTCGTTTTTCCTGATAATTTATTTACATGCAACTTGTTTTTAGACCCAGCTAATTTTGTTGCTGTTTCCATAAGAGCTTTGGTTACTTTTCTGTTAACTTCAGAGATGTCCACTTCTTCCGATGTTAGGCCTTCTAAAGCAGAGAACCTGTTCTTCAGTTCCAACTTGAAGGTATTATGGTGTTTTTTAAGGTTGGTTATGTCAATAGATTTTGTTTGTCTTATGAGCTTGCCACGTTCAAGTTTAGTGTTGAGGTGCATCTTACATCTCACCAATCTATGGTCACTACCTGTGTTGAACTTGTTTAGCACACTGCAGTCTTCTATGACGAATTTTTTGTTACACATAATAAAATCAATTTCACTGGTCGTTCCATTTGGATGTCTCCATGTCCATTTCCTGTGTGGCTTTTTCTTGAAGAAGGAGTTCAAGATATAAAACCCTTCTGCCTCTGCAAACTCAACGAGAGTATTTCCACGCTGGTTTCTGTTGCCGTGACCGAATTTACCTACTGAAGTTTCATTCTGTTGCCGTTGCCCTATTTTTGCATTGAAATCTCCCATAATTATTTTCAAGTGCTGCTTACCTTTATTATTTAGATGACAAATTTCCTCATAAAATTCTTCAATTTCTTCTTCAGGATGACTTGTGGTGGGTGCATAAGTTTGAATAATCTGAACCTGGTATCTTCTCGAAAGTTGGATAACGAGTCGTGCAGCTCTGTCAGAGGAACTTTCAACTTGTACCACTTTATCCTTCAGTTTCTTGTTTATTATAAATCCAACACCACTAGTTCTGCCAGTATCTGTCCCACGATAGTAGAAGAGATGTCCACTTTTCAGTTCGATGAGATCTTCTCCTTTTCTCCTTACCTCACTTAGCCCCACGATGTCCCACTTGATCCTTTGTAGTTCCTCTTCCAATTCAAGAAGCCTTGGATCAGAAGATAGCGAGCGTCCATTGTACGTTGCCAAGGTCAGCATCAGATGGCAGCCTAGTCCGGTCCTCCGGGGATTCTTAGCACCCTCTGCCTTCATGTCGCACTGGCCGCTGCCTTGGCCAGGTACATTCCAGCTGCCGGAGACTGAGGGCCAAGATTTAAGTTGTGGAGTCATTTTGGAGGGGTTTGGCCATAACTCACCACGCTGGCCAAGCGGGTTGGTAAGTGTGGGATAGAATTTCCTCTAATCCCGATGGTATAGTTATACCGCTATTGGCGGTCGTCAGAGCCCCTTTAGTGGGAACAGGATGCACCACGAGAAGGCGGGGTTGACATTTGTCAAGGAGAGGCTGTTATGTTACGCATCACCTGACCTTACATCCCTAATGCATGTACTTACCGCTAAAATAATTTGAATTGCCATTCGTATTGTTTTAATACGAATGGCAATTCAAAAGTTTTTAGCGTGCTAGCACGTAGTCACCTCTCACCAATGGTAATGAGTCCTGTTCATAACCTGAGAGCTGCTTCAGCATTTCAGTCAATTTTTGTATTTTGCACACCCACAAGAAAAAAAAAAAAAAAAAAAAAAAAAAAGGAACTACGATAAAAAGAACAATAAGGCGAAATTTCCCTGTTGGATTTCTTTCAGCCTAAATAATTTTCATTACTTCCAAAGGAATCAGCAGACTCCCCCAAGTAAACGTATTTCAATGTAAAAAATTTACCACCAATTTAAATTTAATTTTTAAATTATGTGTAGATTTTTTATTACAAAAATCCGCATGTTCTCAAGAACAACCCAGTTGAATTTTTAGCACATACATTAATTAAAACTGGGTACTGAAAAAAATATATATAAATGTCATTTTCTCGCAAATTTAATTTGCACAATATCCAGTGACGTAGGGTGACCTAAAATTTAACCAAAGATAAATACTTTTAAAATTGCTGTCAAACTTCTTCCGCACTGTAAAAGATAATTTCAGTGGATTGTGAGTTTCCAAACGCAACCTGCTGAAAGTATACTTAACCACACAGAATGAAGTAGAAATTTTGTTTATATACACTTAAGAGCAATTGAATTAGATACCTGTCTAGTAACGTGTAGCACCACTTTTCGCCCTGATGACGGCGGCGATTCGTCTCGGCATAGACTCGACAAGACACCGGAAGTGTTGGGAAGCCATACGGATCCACGACCCCTGAACAAGCTCCCACAGTTCACGAAAATTTGATGGACGGGGGTGAGAGCCTCGAACATCTCTCTCGGTGGCATACCAGATGTGCTCGATGGGATTGACGTCGGGTGACCTAGCTAGCCAAGGAAGCGAGGTCACGTCGGTGGAGTGTTCATCTAACCATTCGGATACAATTCGGGAGCGATGGCACGTTGCATTGTCTTGTTGCAGGATGAGGTCCCCAGTGGGATGTTCAAGACGCACAAACGGGAGCAAATGGTCGTCCAGGATATCCCGGTAACGTTGACCTGTAAGGGACGATGTCACACGTACCAGGGGTCCCATTTCAGTCCACGTAAACAGTCCCCAGACGAGAATGCCACCCCCATCAGCTTAAAGAGTACCCTGCTGGCAAGAAAGATCCATCGCTTCATGTGGTTTGCGCCGTACTCGTATCCTGCCATCCGCATGTAACAACGTAAATCTCGACTCATCAGTCCAGGCAACATTTTCCCACATGTCTAGGGTCCAGTGGCGATGTTTCCGCGCCAATGCTAATCTTTGCATCCTGTGATGTGCGGTCAGCAGCGGTACCCTAGTGGGACGATGGTTTCTGTACCCCATAGCGAGGAGACGGTGTGGCTGCTTACACGTTTTTGTGCACCAGCGTTAAATTGCCGATTGATTTCTTGCTCTGTGGCACGTCTATCCACTGTTACAATGCCAGCTAGCCAACGATGACCCCGCTCATCAAGGGCAGTTGGTCCTTGCAGGGATGGTTTTACTGGATTCGAAGTACTCACGGTGCACCCGTGACACAGTGGCTCGTGAAAATCCAAGTGCCTGCACGACTTCCGAGATGGAGTGACCCATTCGTCGGGCCCCGACAATTTGCCCACGATCAAATGGAGATAGATCCTTCGTCTTACCCATACTACGTCCGACTCTTACTGATTCCCGTCGCATCACTCCTTACATTGTCGGATCGCTGCATACGTCTTGTCGTTTCCGTTTACAGGGCCGCCCACAGCGCCACATTTGCATAACGCCAGCTGTCACTAATTCAATTGCTCTTCAGTGTATATGTAGTGCTGTATAACATAAAAAACACACACACACAAAACAAAACAGTGGTAAACAGTAAAAACAAAACAAAGTATATTTGCTTTCGCTTCCAGTTAACCAGGATAGTTTGCTGTGACCCCACGTTAAGATTTTTAGACTGATTCTTATGCTTTTGCATCAAACAAGTATGTATTTGGTCGATATAGGCCCAAGTGTTTGAAGGGTTTTTTTCTTCATCCCTATTAAGGGAAAAGGGTGTTCTAAAAGGGTGTTCTAATAAAAAGTCCCTTTATTCATTTTACTTACACGATCGAACCTTACAGCCTGCTACTCCACAAACAAAAATCAGCCGCTCACTGTCGGACGACGCTGAAGCAAAGTTGCTGCTGTTAAACAGAAAGGCGACCAGCCCCGAAAGACAGTTTTACGCATGCGTAGTTGAACTCGCATCTGCTCATTTGTTACTGTTCTCCAGAAGCTTCGTCAAGGCGTCAGTTGACCGGTGTTTCCTGTACAACCTTGAAACGGAAATGGAAGGCTGTGATGTCTTACCCTGTTACGCAACTACTGTAGTGGCTCACATTTGCATTCAGAAAATCTGGTAACTAACACAGGATTTTCTTTCGGAATTTTTCCAATTAAAAAAAAAATATTTTTGATTTCTCTCATTTATGACCCGACACCACTGAGAGTTTCCAAAACTTCATCTCACTTTCAGTTCTTATATTTACAAATGTATTACTTCATTTTAACATAGTTTTGAAAATTTGCCTGGAAATTTTGGTTTTATTTTTATAGTGTATACAATTTTTTTAAGAATAGTTGTTTAAAAATTCAGTGCTCCTGCCAATGTTCATTGTAAATCGATTGAAGGTTGACTGTTTGGTTGGTTGGAGTTTATTGGTGTAAGGGTCTCAATGTGCCAAACGGAGCCATAAATCACTTGAAGAACGGAGATACAAGTTAGTAAAATCATGCAATGCATCGATTATAATCGATGCATTGCGTATCATAATTATGATACGCTTTCCAACATACCACAAATCATTACTCAAGTTATTACTCAAGTTGTGAGGATAATGGCTATGGAATAAACCTCGCTTCTGTGTCCTAACCTTCCTCATCATTTCGATGATGTTAAACAGAATTGGTTCAGTATACCTCCGGAACAAAAGTTTTGTCGCAATAGAAACGTTTCTAATCAAGTTATGAGGATAATGGCTGTGGAATAAATCTCGCTCCTGTGTCCTGACCTTTGTCCCCATTTCGATGATATTCAACAGAACCAGTTCAGTATACCTGCGGAAGAACATGATAAAGTTTTGTCGCAATCGAAGCATTTTTACGTTATGATGCATAAGAGCAATGAAATGGAATCCGCTCGTATGTCCTGACCTTTGACCCCATTTTGCCTATTTTAGTAACGTTCTTCCCCAGGTAGTCCCCTACCACATACTAAAATTTCATCGAAATCGAACCAATTTTACGTGAGTTATTGTGCGGACGGACGGACAGATAGACGGACAAAGCTGGAGCATATACGCTTCTTCAACCTACGGTTGGATAGCGTAAAAAAGGAAAAAAGATACGCAAATTTACAAACTTACTTGCAGTGGAAGTGGGCTGGAATGGTGGAGAACGGCGTTCCTTTAAGAAATTGTGAAGAGGAACGTCGCTCCTCTATATGAAAAAGTTGTAAACAAAAGTACGTTGAAATTGGAGAAGGAGAGGGGGGGATTCACTGTTGAACCAAACCGGGAAAATTCGGGTTCGCATATGTATGAATTCTATGTGTACCTTGTATGAGATTTTTATTTTTTCCTAAATTTTGTCTCTCTGATTTAGCAGTATGCGACATGAAACCTTTTGTCCTTCAGATTCTTAACTACAAACTCTAGCTAGACAATGCTCGCATTTGACATCTTTGCTTTCCTACTACCCCGTACGCAGGACCGTAGCCACCGATAGTGCAGGGAGGGTGGTTTCCCTTTCAGAATGGTCTTACTAGTGGCATAAATTTATGCGCTGAGAAGCCTATATAATAGAAATGCACAACATGTGAATAAATTTACTGAAAGTTAACTCAAGAAGAAAGTCAGGCATTTCAGTAATTTCTTTTTTGAAGGCTTGTGACGTACTGCAGAGGTATATCACGTGTCAAGAAGACAAATCTACAGCAGTACATTCCGTCCGTCTAGCTTAGTTGGGAGAGCAATTTACTCCGGAGTGAGGGGGCGCGGACAAACTTGTGTTTTCACATTGGCGCCCGAACGTATAAATTGATCTACTGTCAATCGGGTTCTTCAAAAAAAATGAGTGGTGTTTGTTCCAAATATCGTCTGGAATTAATGAAAAATTCCTATTTCGTTTCAAAAAAAAAAAAAAAAAAAAATTAAGAGGGAGATGACGTGACGTACCACATAGGAAAATCACGTGTCAAGACGACAAATCTGCAGCGGTACATTCCATCCGTGTAGCTTAGTTGGGAGAGCAATTTAATCCGGAGTGAGAGGGCCATCCCCGTCACGGACAAACTTGTGTTTTCACAGGCCTTATTAGCCGCATATAGTATTGCGCGTAGCTATCTTGGGGATAGAATGCCTTCCTGCCCTTGTAGTGGTTTAAGCGATGGCTTATGACCATTCGTCCGAGTTGGGTCAGGGTTCGAATCCCGGTGAGGCATGGATGTTGCGTTTGTCTTACAGTGCTGGCTCTCCCCCTTCCCTGGAACCAGTGGCCCTAAATTAGGGACGGGCGACTGCTTTTAGCCTATTGAGTTGCTCATGGTGGTCGTTAACCCCTCAATGCCGCCCCAATGGCGCAGTGGTCTAAGCGATAGCCTCTCATCATTCGTCCGAAAAGAGTCCGGGTTCGAATGAGGCATGGATGTTGTGTTTGTCTTACGCCACTGGCTCTCTCCCTTCCCTGGAACCAGTGACCCTAACTTAGAGACGGGCGACTGCTTATAGCCCATTGAGTTGCTCACGGTGGTCGTTCAACCTCAAAAAAAAAAAAATCTTCAATCAAAAGGAAAAAAAAAAAGAATGTCTTACACTGTGAAGTGTGAACTCCTCATTTGCATGAAAGGAATTGTCCGAAACAGCGGAGAGAGGTGTGTAAAACGATAAGCGGATATACCTTTCCTCCGTGACTTCCCCAACCACGCCATCGGGATGAAGAGTTAGTCATTTGTACTCTGTAACACAAAGCTCCTGTTAGAGTTTAACCGTGAATGGAATGTTCATCCTACCCCGAAAGCAACTTCTCGTTACTACTTTCAGTATATGGTACTCATTCGTTCTGTGCTAGTGTTTATTTTTTTACATTCTGCATTTCTGCGGCGTGTAGTGTTGTCGGCGTTTAAATAGCTTATACGTGATATTCACAACGGTTTGCTCTAGGGTATTTTTCTAGTTTTCACATTTTTAGTGAAATTATGTCAAGAACAGGAAGTAAGATTTTTCGGGTATCATAATACTTTCCTCTAACGCAGATGAGAGAAATTAAAAACTGCGCATTACTTGAGTGGAAGTGAGAAACTTTTGAAAACGAAGAAGTGTAATTTCAAGCCTTGCCCTCCTGGATCAGAAAAGTTTGCTCCGGCCCAACCCGTACGGAAGGGTGAGGGCCGCAGGGCGGAATCTTGAACTAGAAACAGTGCGAACTGTATTAGTACCAGTAACTGAATCTTGAACTACAAACAGTGCGAACTGTATTAGTACCAGTAACTGAATCTTGAACTACAAACAGTGCGAACTGTATTAGTACCAGTAACTGAATCTTGAACTACAAACAGTGCGAACTGTATTAGTACCAGTAACTGAATCTTGAACTACAAACAGTGCGAACTGTATTAGTACCAGTAACTGAATCTTGAACTACAAACAGTGCGAACTGTATTAGTACCAGTAACTGAATCTTGAACTACAAACAGTGCGAACTGTATTAGTACCAGTAACTGAATCTTGAACTACAAACAGTGCGAACTGTATTAGTACCAGTAACTGAATCTTGAACTACAAACAGTGCGAACTGTATTAGTACCAGTAACTGAATCTTGAACTACAAACAGTGCGAACTGTATTAGTACCAGTAACTGAATCTTGAACTACAAACAGTGCGAACTGTATTAGTACCAGTAACTGAATCTTGAACTACAAACAGTGCGAACTGTATTAGTACCAGTAACTGAATCTTGAACTGTACTAGTAATATTCGCAGGGCGGAATCTTGAACTAGTAACAGGCTATAGCTTTAGAATTAATAACTCAAAGATGACATCATAATGACAAGTGTTTCACAGCCGCTGACGAAGGCCGCTCTGATTAGTGCTGACTAAAGCATCCTCTAATTGTTTAGAGTGATGTCTGACAGCAGCGGTTTCTTCTGTAACAAACTAAGAAAAGTACACCCTCTGACGGGACGAACAATGCTATACATGGTTCCTGAGAGAAAAAATAACCTATCTTCGTCTACATAGGGTTATGAGACGGGATCATCTTCCCTTCTTGTCTTTTACTTCTTTTGTGTATGTGTGTGTAAATTCTCCCAGACTTTAAATACACACACACACACACACACACACACACACACACACACACACACATACACAACGATCCCCCAAAACAAATCTACTTTCATTACTGCTTGCACAACTGAAAGGTTTTTGTTCCCAATTTCTCGAGGAAAAATCTATTACATAAAGAAATGTCGCTGTTTCTACGTACAATGCTTGAATTAAATGACAATGTCTCCAAAACATTCTCTCTTTACCAAGAAATACATGTCCTCGAATAGTTATGGATCATCTCAAAAGAGAAAAACTTCGTTCTTCAGAGGTATTAAAGATAAGCATGCACAGGTAAATATCATTAGAATAACATCAGTGTTCGGAAAAGTTTAATCGATTCTGTTTTTCCTTATTTATTGGAATATATCCGCAGTAGGAACACTTAAATATGCCACTAATTTATGCATTTATGCTAAAATTTCTGAAAATGGAGTCTTTCTTGAAATCTGGGAATGAATTTTGAGTGTAAACCAGGGGCGCACCTAACATTTCCATATGGGGATGGCCCAAAATATTGAAGATGCAAATAAAAACACCCGGAGAAGACATCCCCCAAAATACTGGGAATGCATTAAAAACATCTCTGCCACACTGAAGTGCATAAAATATATATTTAAAAACATATACAATGATTACAACCATATTTTAAAATAAGCACCCAATAGCAAAGGACCAAGTGATACCTCACGTGGAGGGCCGGGAACCTCGGTGACCCCCACTGGCGTAAACTCTCTGTTGATTTGTTTACCTTTCCGTTACTGTTATCTGATCAACATTAGATAACCGGTTTAAAAACCCAAAGATTCATTCCACATCGGAATACACATGTAGTCGACGTTTCAATTGTTGCACCAAGTTACCAATGCGTGATAGCATGAAAAACAGGCATCCGTATGTCCCTTTCCTGTAAAAACAGATATTTTACTTTCCTCCATCTCTTGAAATTGTAGTTTCTTGAGACGGGATCTGGTTCCGCTAACATTTGTCTTATATTCGTCGCAGTGTGAGGAAAGCTTTCCTTTTTGTTCTCATGTATATTAAATTTATTCCGAAGATCACTTGAAATATTTAATAATAAGTGAATCGTACAGTTCTACAGCAACTGAAAGGTCAAGATTGTGATTTGTTACAACTATCAATTCTTTATGAAATACCACACCATAGCTCTAAGAGAATGCCTGTTTCTAACAAATTCACCTTACTTTATAATCCCACTGCTTCTACACTTGTTTCTAATTTTTCACTGGTGTTTGCTGTGCAGCCTTTAGGTGTATCTCGAATGCAGGAGTAACTAGAGCGTAACTTCTTCCATGCATCGGTCTTGAATTAATATCGGGTTTCAGTTAGCGTTTTGGGCACCAGAAGTGGAGATTGTGATTCAGCGTGCTTTGTTGAGCTTCTCACTAACTTGAAGAATTATCCGGAGTAAGTCGCTCTTCCAACTGATCTACGCGGAGATGTACTCTCACTGCTATCTGCCTTTATCTCATGTGCGTCCTGTGGTGAAGGCACGTCACATCTCCCCGCTCCCCGAAAGAGGGCCGGGCAGCATGGTCAACGGGTCAGCCGGGACTATGTGCCGCTGTAGGCAGTCATCCCATGAAGAGCGTGCATTTGAGAAATCCCAGAGAAATTGGTGTTTGGAATGTAACATCACACATTTTTATTTTTTCGAAGCACTGAAGAAGGGATTATCATTTTTTCCTGTCTCGCCGTGTGGAAAGAACATCACATCATTGCGAGAAACTTAACATCAAGGTCATCCTGGAATTTCGGGCGCCAATATAACGTACAGGCTTGTCCGCGCCGGACATAAAATCCGGGTCCCCTCACTCCGGAGTAAGTCTCTTTCCCGATTGAGCTACGACGACATGTGCTGTCACTGCTATCTTCCTTTATCTCATGTGCGTCCTGCGTGGCAGGCACGTCACAGAACATACGAAAAGATCTACACTACTGGCCACCCAAAATGCAACACCAAGAAGGATGCATCCGATTGGCCTGAAATTCGTAGCATCTGTCGCCCGCGAGAGGACATGCAACCGATTAGCATTGCAGGGCATATGCAAATCATATGCTCCCGGAACGCCACCGAGAAGCACTATAAGAAGGGTGCACAGAAGGCGGGGTGTAATTAGTGGAAGTGTGTCGTGCTGCCGGACCTGTGCGTGGGAAGCTTCCTGATGCCTCGTCGCAGAATACGGCAGTCATTCCAGCACGTTTCGGAGTTCGACAGAGGACGAATAGTGGCTTATCGCGACAGCGGTTTATCGTACCGAGACATCGGTGCCCATGTGGGACGACATCCAGCCGCAGTGAGGCGAGTATGGATTCGGTGGATGCAGGAGGAACGGACGGACCGACGTGAGCGATTGCCGCAGTCTCGGCACACCACCGTACCAGAGGACCGGCACGTTGTGCGGCGGGCATTGACGGCTCGCACCGCCACATCACGAAAGTTAGCGCAGGAATTAGGGTGTGTTGCGCAACAACCTGTGTCAGCACGTACCGTTCGACGTCGTCTGCAGGAGCGGGGACTTGTCGCACGGCGCCCATTGCTCCGATTACCATTGACGTTACACCACCGGCGAGTGCGGCGGCAGTGGGCAGTTGAACTCCGTACCTGGACTACGGAATGGCACGACATTGTCTTCTCCGACGAATCACGCTTCTGCCTGCAACACCATGATGGTCGGATCCGCGTGTGGCGGCACCGCGGCGAGAGACTGTATGACACCTGCATCATGCATCGCCATACCGGTCCGTCATCTGGGTTATGGTTTGGGGCGCAATTGGATATGACACTCGCACCCTCTGGTACGCATCGCTGGTACACTCAACAGCCACCGCACCATCTCCGACGACAGGTCCTCCCTTACCTGCTGGACCTGCCAGCGGCCACGTTTCAACAGGACAATGCGCGCCCGCACGCTACACGCATCATGCAACAATTCTTCACGGCCCACCATGTGTTACTGCTGCCGTGGCCCGCCCGCTCTCTCGATATGTCGCTCATCGAACACGTCCGGTCGCTGATCGGCAACCGAGTGGCCCGGCAAGCACCACCCTCGGCTACGCTTGATGAACTGTGGCAACGTGTGGAAGCAGCCTGGACCGACATACCCCAAGCCCACATCCAAAGCCTCTTTCGTTCGATGCCGCGGCGTGTAGCGGCCGTTATTACCAGCCATGGGGGCCACATGAACTATTAATGTCTGCGTGTTCCGCAAGTTGCACGGGCCTGTTAGCTCAATCGTTTCATCTTTGTATCTGTTGTTATGTGTCCAGTAAATCTGGCTTTGCTATCTCGCGTCCTTCTTGGTGTTGCATTTTGGGTGGCCGGCAGTGTAGTTTCAAGGCAGCATCCGGCTACGGATATTTCTAGAAAACTTGTAGAGTGTATGGTGACGGAATACAGCGGGTTAAAATGTTGTGACTTTTTAATCGAGCTTGGAAACCTGAATATTCAGTAGATATATTTCTTGATTTGCTGCGACTGTGTCCGGTGTGACGGCGGTGTGTGCCTGGCCAGGTCTTGCAAATCCATAGTGCTTTCATGTCCACCCTGAAATTCATTGTATCATTTCGATACTGTAATGTGTGCAAGGCACGCATTTCCGTAAACCACCTGCATGCGCTGTAAGATTTCTGTTGGTCTGCTTCCCTCTTTTATCAAAAATTGGATCGCGGCTAGCTGTGGAAGTTTGGAGATATCCATGGGATAGGTCGTTTACGTTCCTTTGATATTACTCACATCCGACACATCTCATCAACTAAATGCTTCGCAAAGTGCATTCGTCTTTAATGTTTTATATGTGGGGTTACTGCAGCGCCACCTGTCTACCCTCGTCTGTGTTTATTTGACGACCCATATGTACACTGATGTCCTTTAAAAGTGCAACACCACGCAAGAAAAGAGATATTAAAGCCATATTTATTGTACAGAAAGCAGATGATACAAGGGTGAATCGATAACAAATACAGCACTGTGAGACGAGCGGAACACGAAGTAATCAGTATCTGGGGTAGCCACTCTGGGCGGCAATTACAGCTGTTACATGGCTCGGCATCAAGAGGAAGAGACGATGGATGTGGGTTTGAGGAATGTCCGTCCACGCAGCTTCGATACGATGAAACAATTCCTCTGTTGTAGCAGGGGGTGGTCGCTGGCGTGCCAGTCGTCCGGCGATCATGGACCACACGTGTTAAATAGGCGACATATCCGGGGACTGCGGGCCAAGGAAATCGTGGCACATGGTGGCGATCCAAGAAGTCTTGGAAGCTGCGTGCTACACGCGGTCGCGCATTATCCCGTTGATAAATGGCACCAGATTGTCTCTGAAATTATGGTTCAACAACAGACTCCAACACCTCAGTGACGCAACAGTGGCTGGTCAACGTACCGGTAATACGGAAGACGCGCATGCGGGACTGAAATTAAGTGGTACCCCGTACCATAGCGCCGGGCCGGTATGGCGCAGCATAATGCATAAATCACTCAGCCGGTCTCTGCGGGACCGCCAGACACGGATTCGTCTATCATGGTGCTGGAAACTGAAGCGGGATTCATCGGAAAACACGATGCCTTGCTATTCGCTCCTGCACGCGCGACTTTTTTGGCACCATTGCAGTCACAGACGCCGGTGTTGTACAGCCAAAGGTAGCCGAAGCAATGGGTGCCGTGCAAAAATGCCCCACGGCTGCAGACGACATCTGATGGTCCGTGAAGAGACTTGGCGTTGTGAAACAACACAAAACCTTTGAGCTACGGTGGTCGTCGATGTGGCTGTGCGATCAGTCACAGCCATGTGCACCAGATGTAGCTCCTCTCGTTCTGTGGCGTGATGGGGCCGTTGGGATCCCTCACGTATATGCCACAATTCTCTCGCGATCGAAGTTGGAAACCTACTGGTAGGGCTGCCTTTGTCTTCGACGGGGGCATGCTGCAGCTCTCCGTGGCCAGGAATGGCGAGAAAACACACTTAGAGTGCTTAACATCGCCTCCTTATTCACCAATGTTATACGACTTCCAGGGGGCGTTACTGTCCCACATGATTTCCGTATGTCATGCCCGGTTAATCGCTTATAAGTGCACTCGTTTTCTGTCCTTCTACCAACTTTCCAGCTACTGGAATGTGATCTTCTTGGTGTTGCACTTTTAATGGCCAGTAGTGTATGACAAGAAAAATCTTCCATTTTTCCCTGCTGATTTCATCGTCGATTGTCATAAACCAGGAAGTGCGGTGTGCTGCAAGATTCGGAGAAGGAGGAAGTGAAAAACGAATAGATATTTTTGTCTTGCTTTGTTGGTTGATATGAGTTCATTGGCGCAAGAGCCTCAATGGGGAAAAGAGCTCAGCGTCCAATGATTTAAAACAGTAACAGAAACATAGCAAATGGGATATCAGAACAATAAGCGGTGTAAATGGCAAATAAATCAATATATCGTAGAACACAAAACGGAAAAACACTGGTATAATGAAAGAAAAGGAACAACATAGAAGACATATCACAATGAAAACCTAAAAAGTGACTCAGGGTTTAAGGATCATCTGGTTAAGTGGGTAAAAGCAATAAACGGTGTGTTCAAGGACTGAACGACGACTTGGACATAATGAACATAAAACATGAGCAACTGTCAGAGGTACATTACACGTCCTACACGTAGGGGCAGTGTCACCACACAGCAATTAGCGGTGAGTGAAACGGCAATGCCCGAAACGGAGACACGTTTATCTACACCAAAGAGCCATTACATTTTGACCACCTACCTAATAAGCTGTAGGACCCCCTTTAGCCCGCAAAAATGCGGCCACTAGGCGAGGCATAGATTCGATGAGGTGGCGATAGGTATCCTGGGGTATCTGGTACCATAATGTCAACAGCAGGTCCTCCAGTTCCAGTACATTACGCTGTGATGATTTAGCGCGAACTTGTTTTTCCAAGTTGAATCACAAATGTTCGATTGGGTTCAGGTAAGGTGAATTTGAAGGCAAGGCCGTTAACAGAAAGACTCCAGCATTTTCCTCGAACCACTATTGGACGATTCTGGCAATGTGGCAATGCGCATTATCCTGTTGGTAATGGCCATCACCAGCAGGGAACACAGTTGCCATAAATGGGTGTACTTGGTCCGCAACGATGTTCAGATACCTGACACCTGTGAGGGATTGTGCTATTGGGATAATGGAGCCTAAAGTGTCTCAAGAAAGCATCGTCCATAGCATAACACCGCCAGCACATGCCTGTTTAAGCCCAGCAGTGTACCCAGGTGCCATAGCCTCCGTTGGTAATCGGCTTATCCGCGCTCCGGTGTCTACGTGATGCACCAGGAAACATGATTCGTCAGACCAGGCAACTTTTCCCCAATAATCCACAGTGCAATCTCGATGTTCTTGTGGCCATTTCATTCGTAGTTAGCGATGACGTGCAGTTCGGCTGGACGTCATCGCTAACTACTGATAGTGCACATATGGCTCGTCGTCCAGTCGTGTGAGACACACGGCTGGACAACGAGCCATATGTGCACCACTTTTGATACATAATCACTACAGTGGCACGTGAACAACCTAGAAGCCACGCTGTTTCCGAGATCGTAGTTCCGAGCGCCGTGCTCTCACAATTTGTCCTTTATCAAACTGCAATAAATCGGCAGCTTGTATATATACTGCTCTGTGAAAATCACCTGAGCCACCGTTCGGTCTCCAGACGCCCTCATTTTTCCAGGCTGGGGGTGGTCTCATCGGTGTAACTTCCTCCTTGTTACGGTTCCGGCGTCATGATGTAATCCACACTCCGAGAACTGACTTGATGTGATGCACTTCGTTTTTCACCTGTTGGTTCCACAGATATTGATATACTTACTTGATATGTTCACAAACAAGAAAACGCATATCGCGGTGAAACAGTGGTAAAGGTTGGACAACCAAAAACCCAAACAGGCTTGGGGACAGCTGACGCGTTACCTGGGATGTCAACAAGGGCCGGGAATCCAGCAGAAACGTATATGGAAACCGGCCTCGAGTTAAGAACGGAGTAAACGTCTCTCGTTAAACAGAAAAGGATTGCCATCTCAATGAGAGATCGACTGATGAGGGCTCAACTGAACGTGACGAAGTACAAGATACACAGCGTTCATCTCCATCGAAAACATATTGGCTTCGCCTGTGATCCGCGCTAGAGAAACTTCATCAACACAGATGACGGCGGACCCGACAATGTCTATTTTTGTTTTCATGCAAAAGGATCTGTCTCTAACGAAAATCACGTGGTGTTGTCAATAACAGGTAGTTTTCCTAGTCTTCCGGTGAAATAGGAGGGGCAAAGAATTGAGTGAGTGTCACTTATTTGGCTTACTAATAATCGTGCTGAACTTCGATGTATGCGATTTCTCCCAAAATGTTCGTAATATGCGGTTCGAGTAACAAGGAACAATATTACGCAGTTCAAGGGATCTATAAAGACTTCGGTTAATGTGGAACTTCGTATTATGCAAGTACGTTATATCAGAGTTCGATTTACTTGAATAGGTCAATAGACGAAGAAATACCATTTTCAATTGTTATTAAAGATCACCAATCTAATCGTTTTTAAATCATTATTGGTCTTAAAGACGTTTTGAGAAGCTTCACTCCACTTGTCGACATTTCCACTATTTCTCTTCTTAGTGATTTTATTTATTTCATTTGTTTATTCAAAATTAGCAGATACTAAAATTTGAGCAATGAGACAACGTCACGCCCTGTATAGTGTATATAGTTAAAAGTTTTGTTCTGTTAAAATCATATCACGTCTAAGTCTTAGCTATCATAATGATGCAAAAATAAGTGGAAGATACATAATTCTTGCTAGAATTACCGCATAATAATAGCCGAATTCATTACACAATCCTCGCTGAATTCATTGCACAATGCTAGCTGAATTCATTTCATAATCCTAGCTAGAATTCCCGCTTGGCGCGTCCATGTACTAATGCAAAAATAAGTGGAAGACACGTAATCCTAGCTAGAATTCCCTTTTGGCGCGTCCCTGTACTAATCTATCTAGGATTACGTGGAAGACACGTAATCCTAGATAGAATGACAGCATAATCATAGCCGAATTCATGACATAATCCTCGCTGAATTCATTGCATATTGTTAGCTGAATTCATTGCATAATCCTATCTAGAATTCCCGCTTGGCGAGTTCCCGTGCTAATGCAAAAATAAGTGGAAGACACGTAATCCTAGATAGAATGACCGCATAATCCTAGCTGAATTCATTACATAATCCCAGCTAGAATTCCAGCTTGCGCCTCCCTGTGCTAATGCAAAAATTGCATATTGTGCGATTTGTGAAAAAGTAGACCAAATGTGACTTCCTAGTGGCGCAGTGGTCTAAGTGTTTGTCCGAGATAGGTGCAGGTTCGAATCCCGGTGAGGCATGGGTGTTGTGTTTGTTTTACGGCACTGACTCTCTCACTTCCCTCGAACCAGTGACCCTAAATTAAGGACCGGCGACTGCTTATAGCTCATCGAGTTGCTCACGGTGGTCACTAAATCACCAAACAAGAAATATATTTCTTGGGAGAAAAAATGTCAGATCATTCAGCACGTAAACACCGCCCTTCACACTGCAAAAAATGACGAAACTTAAGAACCATACTCCAGTGCAAGCGTAATGATAAGAAAAAAATAAATGCTTATTCTGCATTTTAGTGCATATTTACACGCATGTCCGGTCTCCAGTAACAATACTAGCTCTAAGCAACATAATTGCAATCCACTGATTTCCATAAATTAAGCAGCAAATGGAAAAATCATGACAACTCAATAATGTATGCAACCGATTCGGGTGAAATTTGATGGGAAGCTTTATCAGACCAAACGCAACAAAAAAAACAAAACGTAAGAACATGAGGTACAAAGTATTTGCATTTTGTATGAGTGATGCAAATATGGAAATGCAGTAATATAGGTATCAAGATGATATAAGGAAAGGTATTTCAATACGGTGTGTGGTTACCCCGAACAGCAATACAGGACCGACAGCGATGTTCCATGCTGTCAATTATGGTGCCGAGCAGTTTCGTGGGTAGCTCCGTCCATTGCTCGAGCAAAGCCGTGCGGAGCCTCTGTAGGGTTTGGAGATGGGGCTGGAGGCCAGAAATATGCCTCCCGAGAGGATCCCAGACATGCTCAATGGGATTCAGACCGGGAGAGCGTGCTGGCCACTTCATATGGACTATAGCCTCCTGTTCCAGGTACTGGTGCTGGAGGCGAGATGTGTGAGGGCGGGCGTTATCCGCCTGTAGTACAAATGAATCGCCCATTGTGGCCTCATATGGACGAAAAATAGGATCCAGGATGTCGTCTCTATACCTCTGAGCATTGAAGTTTCCATGTGGTAACGCATAGAGATCGATACGGGCGCCTAAGGATATGCCTGCCCACACCATAACACTACCACCACCATTGGTGTCCCTTTCCTGGATATTAGAGGGAAGATAGCTAGTACCTGCCTCTCTCCAGATGTAAACTCGGCGAGAATCACTCTGTAAACAGTATCACGACTCATCAGTGAACGGAACGAACCTCCACTGATTTTGAGTTCAGTTAACATACATTCGTGCCCAATTGAAACGTTCCCTCCGGTGGCGAGGGTTAAGGAGCACGCATACCAGTCGCCGAGCATAAAGCCCTTCTGCGTACCGTTGAAGCTGATGCCGTCCGTCTGGTGGCTTCCGCAAGCACATATCTGAGATAAGTCGGTGTAGCCGTCCTGTTCCGCCGTGCCGAAAGCTGCAAATACCAGTCATCTGCGGAGGTTGTCGCCCTTCGCCTACCTTCGCTGTACTTTCGGGAAGCTGCACCCGTGGCTTGGAACTGCTGCCACATCCTGCTGATCACAGAATGATCGACTTTGAGCCATCTTGCGACGTCCGCCTGACATTGCCCTGTTTCGAGTCGGCCTGTCGCTCTGTAGCGTAACTCCGCTGGTAAGTGACGTCTCGAAGCACAAAATCGCTATCTCGAAATCTTGTCATTCACCGCCGCACATGAATTGGCGACTTCCTCCAAAACTGCTGCTTTTAAGCTCTTGCTAATTTTCATAAAGCACTGCCAGCGCTACTCATTTGCCTTCCGTACATCGATGTTGTGTGTCTTCGCCGGCAACATATGCAAATTTCGTGCAATTTGAGCTATAGTTCGCCCAATTATCGCAATTTTTCGGTTAATTGCTTAATTTATGGAAGTCAGTGTAATTGCCAAATTCTTTGAAATTTTCCTTCATCTTAAATATGTTGTTGTTAAGCCCTTTAGTGGGAGTGTTGCTAAAAGTTCTTTCTCAGAAACCCAAAGACTACGATCAATATCCTTCTTGGAAGCAATAGTTTAATAACCTGTTGCGGATAAGCGTTGCATAATACGCTCTGCGGTTTACTCACTCATTTTTTTTTTTTTTTGTATGAAAAGAAAACGAAACAAAAAAGAATGACCAGCTCTTTGACAATGTACGTCATTTAATTTCTTTTTTACTTCGCGATTGTAACGGAATATCACGTGCCCGGCTTCATTAGAAATGAAAAATGTCCGCCCTAATGAATACTTCACTATCAGAAATGGCGATGAATACCAATTAATCTATGGCGTGTTTTCTCATGGCAAAAAGAATTAGTGGGTTTTTTCACAAATTCTGGGGAAAGTCCACTGACGCTGATGAATAGCCTCAGGGATAATGATTTAAATATCCAAGAAAGAAAACTAACGTTTGTTATTTCTGGTTTCATCGCTGAAATACTGCGCACTCTTTTGCTTTTCCTTTTTATTTACTCCATGACACCAAATGGAATTTCATTTACAAACAGAAAAATTATTTGTTTTTAAATGCGTACTCATCTAACGATGATCGAATGGAATTTTACCGGCACTGTAAAAATAATCTTTACGGCATGGCATTTTTTTATCTGTTTTCTTTTTTCTTCGGATGGTGTTGTATGGAAATGTTTACAACCAGCATGTGACATTTAAGATATCAGATTTATGACATTTATTTTAATTTAAAATTAAAAAAAAATATTTTTCCCACATGATAGATTTTTTTTTATTTTCTCCGTTCGTGTCAGATACAATTTTATGAAGCAAATATACAATACTTTGTTTTCACTTTGCTCGATAGTCGTCGTTCCTCGTTTTCTTGTCCTTTTTGCTTTTATTTTGTCTGTGATGGCATCCAAAGAAAATTTTGTAAATAACCTATTCTATTTTACTTAATTACTATCTTTGAAAACTATATATGTATCCATCTTTTTTAATCTTCCTCCTTTTTTCTGATGTGCTTGTGTTCTTTCTTTCTTTCCTTCTCTTCAATTTTTCCCTTTCTTTTCCCTCCCTCTCACTCTTTTCCTTTCAGAGCACTGACAGCTCGATGTAATTCTTCATCTCTAAATTAGGATTACACGAGCTAAGAATTTAATTGAATTGGAACAACAACAACAACAACGAAACCAATATCCACAGGCAAAGGAATAATTGTTACCAATCTGCAATCCAAATTTAAAAAGCGCAGCAGTGGTCTAAGCGTTGGCTTATGACCAATCTGACAAGGATCCGGGTTCAAATCCCGGTGAAGCAATGATATTGTGTTTGTCTTACGGCATTGGCTCTGTCTCTCTTCCCTGGAACCAGTGGCCCTAATTTAGGGAAGGGCGACTGCTTATATCCTATTGAGTTGCTCAACGTGGTCTTTAAACCTTCAACTAAAAAAAATAAGGAGAAGAAGCGGAGAGACCTATTCTATAGTCATATAGGTAGACAGAAAGAATAACTAGAAGCAGAAGGTAGATATTATCCAGTCCAACTTTTATTGTGGGAGCGCTCATATCAACCGCTATCAGACACATGGAAATTCTCAAATCTGCTTGTAAAAGACAAGGATATAAATACTAACTATATATATATATACACGGTGGAGCCACTTTATTGTGACACCCAGCTAAAATCCAGAGTAACCGCCGTGTGCAGCGCGGACAGCAGCTAGACAGGATGGGAGTTACTTTATAAGGTGCTGGAAGGTGTTCACAGGTATGTGGACACATACTGACTACAGTGCAAATGACAGCTGCTGGCGGATGCGTGGTAGAGGATCCATAGAGCGAACAACACGATCGAGGTGGTTCCACAGATGCTCAATTGGGTTTGGGTCTGGGGAATTAAGGGGTCAGGGAAGTACTTTGAAGTCTTCATCGTGTTCTTCGAACAACTCTCGGACATTTCTAGCTGTGTGCCACGTCGCATTGTCGTCCTTGGCGATCCCATCCGATCCAGATAAGACAATCAGCATCTATGGGTGTACGTCGTCTTCAAGGATGGATTCATAACGAATTCGGTCCATAGTGCCTTCCACGGGTATAAGGGCACTCAGGGAATGCCACAAAAACGTTTCCTAGACCATAACGCTGCACCCACCAACTTGTGTTCTTCCAGCAATGGTTGAAGAGTGTTTATTCTCCGATGTTTATCGCTTTATACGCCAACGTCCATCTGTTCGATGAAGCAGAAAACGTGACTCATTGGAGAAAGCAATCCTTTGCCAATCAGCGAAGGTCCAATTCCAATACTGCCGTGCAAATGTAAGCCTTTCCTGCCGATGCACCTTCGTTAGCATAGGTGCAGTGACCATCCATCTGCATCGGAGCCCCATACACAACAGGGTTTGCTGAACTGTAGTTTTAGACACACTTCCGGTAACCCCCTGGTTCATTCGGCCAGTTAGTTGCTCCACTGTAGCGTGTAGATCGACCCTCACGCACCTTCGAAACCGACATTCACTTCTCACATAAATGGCCCGTGGTGCTCCACAGTTTCCACATCGTTTATTCGTAATGATGCCATTTCTCCAATCACGATATATTTTTTAACCACAGCAGCACGCGAACAGTTCACAAACTGCGCTGTTTTAGAATTGCTGCCGCCCTTGGCCCGAAAGCCGATAATCATCCCTTTTTTGCAAATCTGGTAAATCGCTCATTTTATCCATGACAGCAACAAGGGATTTGTTTTCAGGATGCCTACAGCACACCTTATATACCCTCCAAGTCAGCTCACGACACGTGCCTTCTTTCATTGGCTAAGCGTTATTGACGCCAAAAGTAAGAGGTGGTCA
Source organism: Macrothele yani (assembly GCA_039090855.1). Lineage (NCBI taxonomy): Eukaryota > Metazoa > Arthropoda > Arachnida > Araneae > Macrothelidae > Macrothele > Macrothele yani. The sequence goes on along the minus strand of CM077010.1, from coordinate 131,714,453 downwards.
CAATAATGTGACTCGACTATGGACTATGTATATATATATATACACTGAAAAGCAATTGAATTAAATTATATGTCTAGTAACGTGTAGCACCACCTTTCACCCTGATGACGGCGGCGATTCGTCTCGACATGGACTCGACAAGACACCGGAATCGTTGGGAAACCATACGGATCCACGACCCCTAAACAAGCTCCCACAGTTAACGAAAATTTGATGGAGGGGGGTCAGAGCCTCGAACATCTCTCTCGATGGCATCCCAAATGTGCTCGATGGGATTGAGGTCAGGTAACCTAGCTGGCCAAGGAAGCGAGGTCACGTCGGTGGAGTGTTCATCCAACATTCGGATGCAATTCGGGAGCGATGGTACGGTGCATTTTCTTGTTGCAAGGATGAGGTCCCCATTGTGATGTTGAAGACGCACAAACGTAAGCAAATGGTCGTCCAGGATATTCCGGTAACATTGACCTGTGAGAGACGATATCACGCGTACCAGGGGTCCCATTTCAGTCCACGTAAATAGTCCCCAGACGAGAATGCCACCCCCACCAGCTTGAAGAGTACCCTGCTGGCAAGAAGGATTCATCACTTCATGTGGTTTGCGCCGTACTCGTATCCTGCCATCCGCATGTACCAACGTGAATCTCGACTCATCAGTCCAGACAACATTTTTCCACATGTCTAGGGTCCAGTAGCGATGTTTTCGTGCCCATGCTAATCTTTGCATCCAGCAGCGGTACCCTCGTGGGACGATGGCTTCTGTACCCCATAGCGAGGAGATGGTGTGGCTGCTTACACGTTTTTGTGCACCAGCGTTAAATTGCCGAGTGATTTCTTGCACTGTGACCCGTCTATCCGCTGTTACAACGCGAGCTAGCCGACGATGACCCCGCTCATCCACACGCTGTTGTCCACGGCAGTTGGCCGTTGTATGGATGGTTTTACCGGATTCGATGTACTCACGGTGCACCCGTGACACAGTGGCTCGTGAAATCTCAGTGCATGCACGACTTCCGAAATGGAGTGACCCATTCGTCGGGCCCCGACAATTTGCCCACGATCAAATGCGCTTAGATCCTTCGTCTTACCCATACTGCTTCCGACTCTTACTGATTCCCGCAGCATCACTCCTTATATTGTCGGATCGCTGCATACGTCATGTCGTTTCCGTTTACAGGGCCGCCCACAGCGCCACATTTTCATAACGCCAGCTGTCTCTAATTCAATTGCTCTTCATTGTATATATATAGAGAGAGAGACAGAGACATATTACTAGAAAAACTTTCCAGTGTTGGACAACTGAAATAATAGTTTGGAAAGCAAGGGACAGGAAAATACTCAGAAGTAGACCACGTAGGAGTTTGGGGGGGTGTAAAATTTGAAAGTATGCTGGAGTGACTTGGAAGAGACAAGCTCAAGATAAAAAAAACTGCGGAAATGACTTGGGGAGACCTTTATCCAGCAGAGGATTGATTATGTTTGATGATGATGGTATATACGTATATCTGAGTGTGAGCTACACACCTCCAAATGGAGGAGTGTTGTGATTTTTTTATGGCAGATGTTGAGGTGTGTCTATATATCTGTAGAGAAGGCAAGAGAGAAAGAAATTTGTATACTTTCCGAGATGTGATATCTCTTCAATTAAGAATTATAAACGAGAACAGTCCGTTCACAATTAACTGACATATGCAACGGATTCATGCGGCGCCACTGTAACTGAAATAGGGCTCAAAGGAATAGACTCAATGAGTAAATAAATTTCCGTTTCGCGTTAATAACGCTATAGAAAGCAGTTTTCTTAGTTTTAAGTCTTTTCAGTGGTATCTGTCAAACGTTGTGTTCTAGGAGCAACGTTTTTCGAAGTTTCTGTGAATGGTCTGGATGGGAAACGGGGTCAGTTAGTTATTCATGAGCTAGACAGGCCTCAGCAATGACCTGAAAACCACAACCGGAAAATCCGAAAGTGCAATCACTGAACAATAAAAAAGGAATTCAATGGCGGTTTAGGAAAAGAACTTCAAGAGAGATACACTATGGCAAAACCCCGGCTATTCAGGAAATCTAGATAATTTCAAAGTGTGAATTTGCATGCTACGGAGATATTTAGAATTCAGTCCCTCTGGAAACCTACTTCTCAGCTGAAAATCTGTTATGGAAACTTCAAGTATTCTTCTCTCATCATATTTTTTTGCCATGGCCGGTATGATTTGATATCTAAGTGGTGTGTCGTATCACGAAGTAGGGAAAAATGAAAACACTTCTAGAGCAAACTTCCAGTCGACAACAAAAAATCCGTGAACATACGTAGAATTTGAGACAGAAAAAGCTGCCGGAATTTCAAGTCTCTTTGGAATGATTGTTGCTTTGTCAAATGACTGAATCGACAAGTATCCTTTTCGCGATGTACGACAACGCAAATCGTTAATCTAGCAAGGTTCGCATCGAAATACCTCCTCGAACAATTCTTCTTTCGCGTGACCATTGTCCACATATGACCTCGTAGTGTATGAAAAAACTGACTTGCATGTGAAATTACGCTTTGCATTAATTCTCTTAGGATGAGATTAAACTTTTTTCTTCATTTATATAATACGTGCACAATGTTTTCAGAGAAGTACTGGTTCATCTTGGAAGAAGTCTACATGACACAAATAAGGCTCATGACTTTTTTTAGTTCCCGTTATTGTTAACGGAAACTTTTCAAAATGGAAATTTCGCTAAAAATCGCATACTTACCGGCAATTTTTATGCACCTAATTTTCAGAAATATTCTTGAACTCATATTAACTTATTTTGTAAGGTGTACAGCGTGTGCTCACACAGACACACGTCCAGAAAAAAAAATCTAGTTGGGGAAAACCAAAAATATATTTTATTATTTACGACAGTTCTTTAGCTCCCAAGAACTGAAATGGCATGCATTTCAAGCAGTGGACAAGTGCCCTCCTGTTGGAGTCGTACGATTAATAAAGAAATTTTGATTGTTGAAATATATTAATTTATACACAAATACAAATTACTCCGTGGGTAATTACTCTATATACGCCGATGAGGCATTGCATCATGCCCATCTACCTAATAAGATGTAGGACTCTCTTTAGCCGGCAAAACAGTGGCCACTTGGCGAGGTATCGTTCGATGAGATGGCGATAGGTATCCTGGGGTATCTGGTACTGTAATACCAACATCAGGTCCTCTAGTTTCCGTGCATTTCGGGTTAGTGGTGATTTAGCGCGAACCCGCTTTTTCAAGTCGAACCACAAATGATCGACTGGATTCATGTGAGGTGAATTTGGAGGATTAACAGAAAGTCACCAGCATGTTCCTCGAACCATTCCTTGACGATTTTGGCAACGTGGCATGGCGCATTATCCTGTTGGTAATATAGCCATCACCAGCACGGAACACAGTTGCCATGAATGGGTGAGCTTGGTCCGCAACGATGTTCACATACCTAACAGCTGTCAGGGATTGTGCTATTGGGAGAATGGTGCCTAAAGTGTTCCAAGAAAATATTTCCATCAGCATAACACCGCCGCCGCCGCCATCCTGTTTCCGCCCAACAGTACATCCAGGTGACATGGCCTCCGATGTCAATCGGCTAATCCACGCTCGGCCGTCTACGTAATGCAACAGGAATCTTGATTCGTCAGACCAAGTTACTTTCTTCCAATCATCCACGTTCCAAACTCGATTATCTTGGGCCCATTTCTTGCGTTGTTGGCGATGACGTGCAGTGAGCACGGGGACCCGGCTGGGTCTTCGCCTACGCAGGCCCACGCGCAGAAGGCTTCGATGAACTGTGCGCTGTGACACATTGCCCTGTTCACCACTGTTGTAGCTGCTGGTTGTTTGTCGCGATGTGGCCCTGCGGTCGCTGTTGACAATACGCAACAGTCTCCGCTCCCCTCTGGCATCAATGAGCTGCTGACAACACCCGGATGAACGACAGTTAGTCGTTTGGCCATCTGTGCACCACTTTTGATACGTACTCACTACAGCGGCACGTGAACAACCCACAAGCCGCGTCGTTTCCGAGATCGTATAGTTCCGAGGTTCCATTTAACCATAATTTGTCCTTTATCAAACTCCGGTAAATCGGCAGCTTTTTCCATTCTGACTCCGAACACTCTACTAACCGAAAGCCGGTCTTCGGGTTGTATGTATACTACTTTGTGCATCGGCAGCTTTTTCCATTCTGACTCCGAACACTCTACTAACCGAAAGCCGGTCTTCGGGTTGTATGTATACTACTTTGTGCATCGGCAGCTTTTTCCATTTTGACTCCGAACACTCTACTAACCGAAAGCCGGTCTTCGGGTTGTATGTATACTACTTTGTGCATCGGCAGCTTTTTCCATTCTGACTCCGAACACTCTACTAACCGAAAGCCGGTCTTCGGGTTGTATGTATACTACTTTGTGCATCGGCAGCTTTTTCCATTTTGACTCCGAACACTCTACTAACCGAAAGCCGGTCTTCGGGTTGTATGTATACTACTTTGTGCATCGGCAGCTTTTTCCATTCTGACTCCGAACACTCTACTAACCGAAAGCCGGTCTTCGGGTTGTATGTATACTACTTTGTGCATCGGCAGCTTTTTCCATTTTGACTCCGAACACTCTACTAACCGAAAGCCGGTCTTCGGGTTGTATGTATACTACTTTGTGCATCGGCAGCTTTTTCCATTTTGACTCCGAACACTCTACTAACCGAATGCCGGTCTTCGGGTTGTATGTATACTACTCTGTGAATCGGCAGCTTTTTACATTTTGACTCCGAACACTCTACTAACCGAAAGCCGGTTTTCGGGTTGTATGTATACTACTCTGTGAATCGGCAGCTTTTTCCATTTTGACTCCGAACACTCTACTAACCGAAAGCCGGTCTTCGGGTTGTATGTATACTACTTTGTGCATCGGCAGCTTTTTCCATTCTGACTCCGAACACTCTACTAACCGAAAGCCGGTCTTCGGGTTGTATGTATACTACTTTGTGCATCGGCAGCTTTTTCCATTTTAACTCCGAACACTGTACTGACCGAAAGCCGGTTTTCGGGTTGTATGTATACTACTCTGTGAATCGGCAGCTTTTTCCATTTTGACTCCGAACACTCTACTAACCGAAAGCCGGTCTTCGGGTTGTATGTATACTACTCTGTGAATTGGCAGCTTTTTCCATTTTGACTCCGAACACTCTACTAACCGAAAGCCGGTTTTCGGGTTGTATGTATACTACTCTGTGAATCGGCAGCTTTTTCCATTTTGACTCCGAACACTCTACTAACCGAAAGCCGGTCTTCGGGTTGTGTGTATACTACTTTGTGCATCGGCAGCTTTTTCCATTTTGACTCCGAACACTCTACTAACCGAAAGCCGGTCTTCGGGTTGTATGTATACTACTCTGTGAATCGGCAGCTTTTTCCATTTTGACTCCGAACACTCTACTAACCGAAAGCCGGTCTTCGGGTTGTATGTATACTACTTTGTGAATTTCAGCTGCGCCACTGTGCGGTCTCCAGGCGCGCTCATTTCTCTAGGCTAGGGGTGGTCATAATGTAATGACTTCATTGGTGTAAACAAAGGAAAAAGCATCGTTATAGTTTTTCAGAGAGGAGATTGTAAGCACTGAATGCGAGATCAGCCTGCATTTAAATTATTTATCTTTATTATCATCTCATAAATTTAAATAAATTAAATTGTTAATAAATCACTTTTGACAGAGAAAGCATATTACATTAGATATGAGCCAAAGTGAGAATGAGTTTGTGCGCTAAGGGTAAGCCTGTTTGAGAGAGGAAACGGATTAGATGGTGCAATTAGTAGGAGAGTAAATTCAGCTTTGAAAGTCATTGCTGCTTTAACTGGATGTTCATGTTAATCGCTTGTCAGAAAGCTAAAGAGCGATTGTATGTGAAATGATAATTATTCCTGCTCAGTAGTTTACAATAAAACCTCGGCACTGAAGAAAAGAAGCCTTTTTAATGTGCTGGAAACATGCGTTACTTATTGCGTATTTGTAGCAAGACCCAAGACCTACTGCAATCATATGCAAAACGATGTTTTAAAGATGCTCGAAGGAAGCAAAATGTTGTTAGGAGGGATACATAAAGCATTCTGATGTGGTTTGGATATGTTTAATGATGAGATGATAATTGGTGGCATGACTGTCAAGGAAACTATTGAGAGGTCAAGGAAATTATGGTGGCATCAGATTCATGAGTGTCTGAAGGAAACATTATATATATATATATTTTTTTATTGGAGGTTTAACCACCACCGTGAGCAACTCAATGGGCTATAAGCAGTCGCCCGTCCCTAATTTAGGGTCACTGGTTCCAGGGAAGGGAGAGAGCCAGTGCCGTAAGACAAACACAACATCCATACCTGACCGGGATTCGAACCCGGACCCCTTACGGACGAATGATCAGAGGCCAGCGCCTTAGACACTGCGCCACCGGGGCGGCAAAACATTACAATAATAAGAGAAAAAGGACATATCTGATGAGTGTGGTAATTTAATGTATATAAAGCTCAAGCTGTTTATTAAGATCGCTCTAAATAGAGGGATTCTATATAACGCAGGTAATTAGAATTGACAGACTTATCGTATATGTCTTCAAGCGGTTCTTTGAAAAGCTAAAGCAGTATGGTCGTTTTTGAACAAAATTATCGTGTTTAGAAATAAAACTAGCCAACACAAGCACTAAGCTTTTATCTAGGAGTTACACAATTACGAAAAAAATGGGTTCTCTAATTTCTAAAAGATTTTCGGCTGCTAAGTTAAAGCAGTTCTCACATTGAGGTGTGTTCAATAAGTAATGCCCCCGCGCAAGTGTCTCGCGCATGACTTGTTGCCTAGCAACCAGTCAGACGGCAAACGATTCTATGCGCCATTACCTTCATTTTATTACGTAACAGAATTCCATGTATTTATTTGTGTTAAAAATGGATGATTCTTTTTTCTCAACAGTGTCGACGGGCGTGAAACAACTATTAGTAATAAAGTTTTTAACTGATGAAAATGAACCTCCCCCAAGAAATTCACCCTAGATTATTGGCAGTTTATGCTTCCGAAACTTTGGCCGTAAGCACTGTTCGTCTTTGGGTAAGAAAATCAAAGATCAGTAAAGGAACGTTAGTCGTAAAGAATTAACCGCTGCGTATTAGGGCCCATAATCGGAACTTGCCATTTGAACAGGCAAAAAGTCAATGATCTCATCAGGGATTATAACAAAAAATAACAAAAAAAACATTATGACCCAGAATTGAAAAATCAATTGCTGAAATATCGACACCCATCTTCTCCTCGAGCGAAAAACTTCAAAACCCTAATTTCTGCCGATCATGCTCCCTGCGTTCTGGGACTACAACGGTATTATTCATCAGAAGTGCATAGTCAAATGTACGACAAGGTACGGGGTCATATAGAGGCACAGATAAACTCCCATCCACATAAAGGTAATTTCTGCCAAATATTGATTTATTATACTTGCTACAAGCAATACCACAGCATTTTTAAAATATCCCTCCCCAAACGTGTCACCCTGTATATCTAAATGAATGTGATGCCTTTAAAAAATGCTTCAGCGTTAAGCTACAGCTTTTAATCGTCTGTGAACTGACTTCATCCTTCTCGTTATTGAAAGCGGTGTTTAACAGCAGTTCTACTACGATGTTTACTTGCCGGATAAAGCGTTGTTCGTGAAGCTTTTCATGTAAGCGGAGAATCGTCGACAGAAGCTTTCCGAAATTTCCGGAAACAAAAAATATTAACAAGAAAGATGACACCGAATTTTTGGGTGTAATAAGCACGTCTTTTGTATCCGTTCTGACGCAAATTAAATTTATCAAAGCTATTCAAAGTCAATGGAACCGGTATGTAAAACAATAATATCTGACGGAAGAAAGAAATTTTTCATAGGGATTTTAATCCCTCAGATATTGTTGTAAACGGAATCGTGAGCTTACGCGCTCTGGTTGCAGACTTGTGCGTTGAGAAATACATGAATTTATATGTGAAACATTTCTCACCGGAAACGCTCTCCAACACCGAAAGAATTTTTTAGATCGGACTCTTAGAAACAGATATATCGACAAAAATAAGATGGGACTTTACGTCCCCTGATGGGAAAACCATGCATTATTTTAGGAAGAAAGTATTTTCAAAAGGTTTTTCCATATGAGCGGTATCAGTCCAAGAAAAAAAAATTTAGTCGAGCTTTCAGAGGATCAGATTTCGCTACAAATACATCAGAAGCAGAAATTAATACTTATGCCCTCCTGGTGGCCAAACCATTCTTTACCAAACATTAGAAATTATGTGAAATATATTTTCCATCAGGTCTTGTATGCGATACAGGAAGAATTTTTCAAATCGGAGTTTTAGAAGCAGAAATAACGCAGAAAACACAATTTACCTTTGTGCCCCCTAGCGGAAAGTGTATGATTTACTTGAAAATTTTCAATTTATAGGAAAAACATTTCGCATCGGAAACACTATCGAACAAAGAAAGAATTTTTCAAATCGGACTCCTTGAAGTAGAGATATTGACAAAAATAAGATATACATCTACGACCCCTGGCGTAGAAAACATGCATTATTTCAAGAAGTCCCTAAAAGGTTTGTCAACATGACTAGTATCGGTCAACAAACGACTTTTTTGTCAATGGAGATTTTAGAAGCTCATATTTTGCTGCAAATACATCAGATGCGGAAATTAAGATTTACACCACCTGGTGGCCAAACCATTTTTACAAAAATTGGAAATTATGTTCAAAGGATTTCACATCTGGAGCTGTATCTGGTGCAGAAAGGATTTTTCAAATCACAGATTTAGAAGCAGAGATATAGGGGGAAGCAATTTACCTTTACGGCCCCTAGCGGAAAGTCTATGAATTACTTGAAAACTTTGAAATTATATGAAAAACATGTCACACTGGAGACACTATCCAACAAAGAAAGAATTGCTTGAATCGGACTCCTAGAAGTAGAGATATTGACAAAAATAAGATATACATCTACGCCCCATGGCGTAGACACCATTCATTATTTTAAGAAGAAAATGTTTCAAAAAGGTTTGTCGACATGAGTAGTATCGGTCTACAAACAATATTTTTCTCAATCGAGATTTTAGAAGCTCATATTTAGCCGCAAATACATCAGAAGCGGAAATTAAGATTTACGCCACCTGGTGGCCAAACCATTTTTTTACAAAAATGAGAAATTATGTGCAAACTATTTCCCATCAGGAGCTGTATCCGGTGCAAAAAGAAGTTTTCAAATCGGAGATTTAGAAGCAGAGATATAGGGGGAAACGCAATTTACCTCTACGCCCCCTAGCTGAAAGTCATGAATTACTTGAAAATTTTGAAATTATATGGAAAACATCTCACACTGAAAACACTATCCAACAAAGAAGAAATTTTTCAAATCGGACTCCTAGAAGTAGAGATATTGACGAAAATAAGATATACATCTACGCCCCCTGGAGGAAAAACTAGAATATTTTAAGAAGAAAATATTCCAAAAGATTTATCTATGTGAGTGGTATCAGTCCACGAAATAATTTTTTCAATCGATATTTTAGAAGGTCAGATTTTATGGCAAATACATCAGAAGCAAAAATTAACACTTACGCCCCCTGGTGGCCAAAGTATTTTTTATCAAAAATTTGAAGTTGTATGCAAAAGATTTTTACATCAGAAGGTGTATCTGCTGAAAAAAACATTTTCAAATCGGAATTTTAGAAGAATTATCGGGAAAAATGTAATTTACTTTTGCGCCCCCTAACGGAAAATCTATGGATCATTTGAAAAAGTAGCTATATCTAAAATAATCTTCGACGTAAATGGAATCGAAAGATGAAAGAATTTTTTCAATCGGATGTTTAAAGCAAATATGTGGAATAAAACGTATTTATGCATTCGACATCATCTGCACTTACGCCCTTTAGCGGCGAAAATGTACATCGTAAAAAAGACGAAATGAAGGATCATCATTCGCACATTTCAAGTTTCCCAATGCAAAAAGAATTTTTCAAATCGGTCTATTGCTGTAGAGATATCGTGGGTACAGACAGAAGGACGGACTGACGGACGGACGGACAAACCGGCAACATAAGCACGATCTTTTTTACGCTTTCCAGCCATAGGTTGAAGAAGCGTATATGCTCCTGCTTTTTCCGTCTGTCCGCCTGTCGGCACGATAACTCGCGTAAAACTGGTTCGATTTCGATGAAATTTTAGTGTGTGGTAGGGGACCACTGGGCACGAAACCTTATGAAAATGTACGAAATGGGGTCAAAGGTCACGGCGTAGGAGTGAGATCCATTCCATTGCTCTGTTGCGTCATAACTTACGTAAATATTCTTCGATTTGGATAAAATGTTAGTATGTTGTACGGGCCTGCCTGGGGACGAATCCTGTTGAAAATGGGCGAAATGGGGTCAAAGGTTAGGACACAGGAGTGGGATCTATTCCATAGCCCTTACGCATCATAACTTACGTAAAAATGCTTCCATTGTGATAAAACTTTATCATGTTATTTCGGAAGTATACTGAACCGGTTCTGTTGAATATAGTCGAAATGGGATCAAAGTTCAGGGCACAAGAGCGAGATTTATTCCACAGCCATTATCCGCATAACTTGAGTGATAACTTGAGTAATGATTTCAGTTATGTTGGAAAGCGTATCATAATCAATGCATTGCATGATTTTACTAACTTGTTTTACAAAAGACGTGCTAATAAAGGGCCACAGTCCTATCATTATTTGCAGAGTCTGGTGAGATGATTTGAGGAAGCTAGATATTTGCTGTATCATCCCCGACGCGGGAGACCAAGTATAAGGGAGAACCTTTGTAATGCTGTGGTATTCTAAATCAACGAACTAACATATCAAACGACAAGTGAAATAAACAGAGCTTATGACGCGGCAAAAGGTTTGGCCATACCGAGAGAAACGGTGAATAGGATCCTTCATGTTGAGTTAAATATGTACCCATACAAACTGCAAACTTTAAAATAGCTCTTACAGGAGGAAACCACACAGTGGGAAGAAACTGCCAAATGGGCTCTGGCAACGATCACTGAGATTTTACAGTGGAAGCTCATGAAAACTCATTTTTTAGTTACGACGCTCATTTTTTACGCTTTCCAATCGTAGGTTGAAGAAGCGTCCCTCAGCTTTTTCCGTCCGTCTGTCCGTCTGTCGACAGGATAACTCACGTGAAAATGGTTCGATTTCGATGAAATTCTAGTATGTGGTAGAAGACCACCTGGGGACGAACCCTATTGAAAATGGGTGAAGTTTGGGTAAAAGGTCAGGACATAGGAGAGGGATGCATTCCATTGCCCTTATACGTCATAACGTGCGTAAAAATGGTTCGATTTCGATGAAATTTTAGTATGTGGTAGGGGACCACCTGGATAGGAACCCTGTTGAAAATGGGACAAATGGGGTCAAAGGTCAGGACATAGGATCGGGATCCATTCCATCGCCCTTATCCCATACTATTAAGGTGGACATCAAATAATTTTGCTTCCTATATTTCCAATGGAAAAACTTTTCTACACATTTCCTTCATAATTAGTGTGTTCCCAAGGATGAAAATTTGAACATCGTTTAATTAACTTCATATTATAACTCGGAATACTTAACACTTTCTAAAACATAACCATAATTATATTAAAAAAAAGACGTTTCCTTTGGTAGTGTTGAAACCAGAAAAAAGATGGCGCGACCTGTGCTTTGATGACGTCAGTAGACAAATAAATGTTGGATTGCATAATTATGGTTATGTTTTAGAAAATATTAAGTATTCCAAGTTATGAAATGAAGCTATTTTAATCGATGTTCAAATTTTCATCCTTGGGAACGCTTTAATTGTGAAGAAAATGTGTACAGAAGTTTTTCCATTGGAAGTATATGAAGCAAAATTACTTGACGTACACTTTAAAGGAGCAATTCTTGTATCTACGAAAATTTTATTTTGAAAACGGCTCTAAGGATTTTGATGAAAGTCGTTAACCTACCGTTTTCTGGTATTAGAAATCGATTTAGCTTGATGTCGACTTTAGGAAAATTCGTTTAGTGGGTTAAATAACCACCCCGAATGTTTTCAGTGTCATGGCGTCGTTCCATTAATGTTACCCATGCTTAGAAATCTTATAACGTCACCAGCTCGCGATTGAGATGTTAGCGCGCGGTCACGCCATCTGTCTCATTACGTCACGCGTTGTGTGTGGATTCTATTAAAGTTTCATGACGTCACGCGTTGTGTGTGGATTCTATTAAAGCTTTATGACGTCACACGCTTTCGAGCAGATGGTCGCGATTCCCATCTGCCTCATTACGTCACGCGTTGTGTGCGTATGCCCGCCCGCACGATAACTCGCGTAACAATCGTTCGATTTCGATGAAATTTTAGTATGTGGTAGGGGACCACCTGGGAAAAAACCCTATTGAAAGTGAACGAAATGGGGTCAAAGTTCAGGACATAGTAGCGGGATTCATTCCACCGCTCTTATGCGACATAACTAACGTAAAAAAGGTTCGATTTCGATGAAATGTTAGCATTTCGTTGAGGGCCACCTGGGAAGGAACCCTCTTGAAAGTGAACGAAATGGGGTCAAAGGTCAGGACGTAGTAGCGGGATCCATTCCAATGCTCTTATGCGACATAACTAACGTAAAAAAGGTTCGATTTCGATGAAATTTTAGTACGTGGCAGGGGACTACCTGGGGACAAACCCTATTGAAAATGGGCGAAATGGAATCAAGACATAGGAGCGGAATCACTCCCATCGCTATTATGCGTCATAACTTACGTAAAAATACTTCGATTTAGATGAAATGTTAGTATGTTGTAGGGGCCTGCCTGGGGACGAATCCTATTCAAGAAGGGCAAAATGGGGTCAAAGATTAGGGCATAGGAGCGGAATCACTTCCATCGCCATTATGTGTCATAACGTACGTAAAAATACTTCGATTTGGATGAAATGTTAGTATGTTGTAGGGGCCTGCCTGGGGACGAATCCTGTTGAAAATGGGCGAAATGGGGTTAAAGGTTAGGACGCAGGAGCGGGATCTATTCCATAACCCTTATGCATCATAACTTACGTAAAAATGCTTCTTTTGCGACAAAACTTTATCATATTATTTCGGAAGTATACTGAACCGGTTCTGTTGAATATCATTGAAATGGGATCAAAGGTCAGGGCACAAGAGCGAGATTTATTCCACAGCCATTATCCTCATAACTTGAGTAATGATTTCTGGTATGTTGGAAAGCGTATTATAATCAATGCATTGCATGATTTTACCAAGTAACTACTTGGAGTTTGTCAATTTTATCATGGCAATATAAAAAAGCCCTGGTAACTGGTGCTTTTTTTGCAAACCGTACTGTAATGCATGCATTTATTCTTCTGAAATACAGTCTTGAAATTTAAACGGACTTATGAGCAACCCGATATCATTAACCTCTTATAATAATGTGCTTGTTGCTTATAACGATGAACCAGCTGCTCCGATGGCGCATTCGCCTCGGCGCTGGCTTAAACGGGTTAAAATCCCTGTGAGGCATGGGTGTTGCGTTGATCATACGGCACTGGCTCTGTCTCTCTCTCTCCTTTCCCTGGACCAGTGACCCTAAATTAGGGATGCGCGACTGCTTATAGCCCATCGAGTTGCTCACGGTGGTCGTTCAACCCCAACAATAAAATACAAGAAAGATGACTCCGGATTTTCAGTGGTAATGAGCTCGTCTTTTGAATCCTTTCCGATGCGAATAAAATTTAACAAATTTATTCATAGTCCATAGAATCATTTAGAAAAAAATCAACTGGATTTATACAATTGGTAAAGCACCTAGAAACAGAAGCTGCTACTTACTCCCATGAGCTGCTAAAAACTATATTGCCAAAATTAACAAATAGTGCATAAAAAATTTCTTGTTGCAGAAGGAAGGTATCAGAGACAAAGAGATTTTCAAACCGAACAATTAAAAACAACATATATAGAAGGAAATATGATATAATTCTACAATTTTTTGCGGAAGAATTTTCCATAATTGAAAAGTTGAAGATATGCGAAAAGTAATTGTGACGTGTCTGCCCCGCAGAACGCACATGAGATAAAGGCAGATAGCAGTGAGAGCACATGATCATGTACGTCATATCCTCAGAGTCTTCTTTGACGCATTTTCGTCCTATTGTTTTCTTATTGTCACTATTGTTATTCTTACTGGGTTTGAATCTTGTACATATACATCTTGTAAATATCACGTCGCTTGGAATACCTGTACATATTTATCTTTTGTTGCACATGCCCCAGCCATGAGCCGTTCTATTCATTGTTGTACCACCTTGTATATATTGTACATGCGCTTCTCGTACATATTACGATCTCAATGTACATATTACATTTTTTGTCTACTTTTCTGGTACTATATTGTCCCTGCCCTCTGTATCCAAATTCCCTTCATTTGTTCTGAATAAAAAGATTATGAAAACATGTCCGCGTAGCTAAGTTGGGAGAGCGACTTACTCCGGAGTGAGGGGACCCGGTTCCGATGCCGGCGCGTACACTTTTGTGCGTTATATAATGTTCGTGGGAATAGCTATGCTCATAAAATAGAACGTTTCAAATAGGTATCCCGGAAGCATAGATAGCGAGAAAATGTTTTTGACCTTTACATCTCTGGAGGGAAAACAGTGCATTATTAAAATTGGACAATATTTTCCCATCTTTTTGTAGTGAATAGCATACAGTGAAAAAAGGAAGCTTCCCAATAGGGTTTTTAGAAGCGGAGATACAGCTCCAAACAGAAGTACACAAACACCACATAGCGACAGAACTGTGAGAGAACTACAGTGTTCCACAAGGTAAAAATGGTATCCGGTATTAAAACAATTTTTGTTTTTTTTTTTTTGGTTTTTTTTATTGGTGGTTTAACGACTACCGTGAGCAACTCAATGGGCTATAAGCAGTTGCCCGTCCCTAATTTAGGGTCACTGGTTCCAGGGAAGGGAGAGAGCCAGTGCCGTAAGACAAACACAACATCCATGCCTCACCGGGATTCGAACCCGGACCCCGTTCGGACGAATGATCAGAGGCCATCGCTTAGACCACTGCGCCACCGGGGCGGCCAATTTATGTTTAGCGACAGAACTGTGACAGAACTACAGTGTTCCACAAGGTAAATGGTATCCGGTATTAACACAATTTTTTTTTTAAATCGGACATTTAGAAGTAGAGATATCGAAAAAAACAAAACCAGATTAAGCGTTTGAACCACCTACCGGCGAAATAATGCATTATTTTAAGAAGGAAATACACACAAAATGTTTTTATGGTTAATAATATCTTACCGAAAAATAATTTTTCCAGTCGGAATTTTAATCCCTCAGATATCGCTGTAAACGAAAGCGTGAACGTATGCCATCTAGTGGCACATTTGTGCGTTAAGAGACATTTGAAATTATGTGCAGATCATTTTGCTCTGGAATTCTCTCCGATAAAGAAAGAATTTCCCAAATCGGACTTTTAGAAGCAGAGTTATCGACAA
Source organism: Macrothele yani (assembly GCA_039090855.1). Classification (NCBI taxonomy): domain Eukaryota; kingdom Metazoa; phylum Arthropoda; class Arachnida; order Araneae; family Macrothelidae; genus Macrothele; species Macrothele yani. The sequence continues at coordinate 131,698,883 of CM077010.1, read as the reverse complement.
AAATAAGATATACATCTACGCTCCGTGGCGGAAAAACTATACGTAATTTTAAGCAGAAGGTATTCTCAAAAGGTTTTTCGATGCGAGCGATGTCGGTCCAGGAACGAAGTTTTTCAATCGACTTCTGAGAAGCTCTGATTTTGCTGCAAATACATCAGAAACAGAAGTAAACTGTTACGCACCCTGGTGGCCAAATTATTTTCTACCAAGAATCAGAGATTATGTGGTGAACATTTCCCACTAGGAGCTGTATCAAATTTTTAAGAAGACTGGAAAAAAAAATTCAAATGGGACTTTTAGAAGCAGAGATATCGTGGAAATCGCAATTTACCTTTACCTAGATTTACCTAGCAGAAAATCTATGCATTACTTGAAAAAGAAACTGTACCCAAGATAAATAGACTTCGTTATAAATTACATCGAAGGAAGAATTTTTTCAATCGGATATTTAGAAGCAAATGTATGGAATAAAATGTAGTTTGAATTCGGTTCGTCGATAGACTCTGCGTTTACACCCCTAGCGGCGAAGTTACGCATCGAAAAAAAAACAAAAAAAAAACGGAAAGCAAGGATCATCTTGCTCACATTTCAATCTTTCAATGCAAAAATAATTTTTCAAATCGGAGTTGAAGAGATGTGGTGTCTGTCCACAGGCGGGCGGACCGACAAAATGATAGTACAAGCACGTATATTTTTTTACAAAAGATGTGCAAAAATCATTACATATCTCTGTTCTAAGGAATAATTCTTTATAAATGACATCGAAACGGCCATGCTTATAATGTCTTAATGTCGTTCATCCGCTGTATTTTTCTTTTACGTCTTGTCCTTTGTATTTTTGGGGAGTGAACTTAAAATACGTACTACACATAGTGCTTTTGGCTTGTGCATCGTTAAAATTCTGTGAAAAAAGAAAAATGTAAAGTATATGGGTGTTTAGAGCACTTTCGATCTGAGAAAAAGTGTTTCTTTCGGGAAACTACACTGCAGCAAATTACTGCAGATGGATCAATAGGTCATCCGAAGTTTAAAAGGCAAGTATACCGCAAACTAATCTTGATACAGATTAATAAATGCATCCGTGAAGGGAAAGGGGAAGAGAAATTTTGCGATATAAGTCGCAATTGTTTTTTAAGCAAGTGATATAGGTAAGTGACGGAAAAAGCATTCAGTGGCGATCAGTCTTCATATCATAGAAACAAGGCACATCACACGGAACTGACAACCGCTATGTATACTCAGTAAGAGGCTTAAGAACTAGCCTTATCATAGGCGTCCATAGGGGAGAGCAAGAGATGGTATTTGCCCTCCCCTAGAAATCTGACTACTCTATTTCTGTTCTTGGAAAGCAACATAAGGATTTTTGAGAAAACACTAGTTCTGACTGATATTTTATTGAACAAAAAAAAAAAAAAAAAAAAAACGTTGAGAATTTCTGAGCGGAAAACGGTGGAAAGTAATAATATTGAAATTTTGTATTGAATGTTGGAGCACACAGCTTACACACACACACAGTATAGAAAATATGATATTAAATGATATCAATCCTTGCAGCTTCTGAACACTTCTGGACAAAGACATTTCAAAGTTTTCTTTAAGAACTTTGGCTTGAGGGTAGTTTTTCTTTCTTGATGAACGATCGAGTGATAACTGGAGATTCATGGCTCATGGGACGCAAGTGGCCAAAAGCAGCAAAGCTCAAAACATCAACCAAGACATTTCCTTATTGTCCCAACATTTAGTCTAATTCGTTTTATTCTTGTATTTTATGTAGCTTTTGGGGTCTTTTGGTTTACAATTAAATGCACACACACTGTTAAAAAAATCTTCTTAAAAATAAGAACTTGAACCAACTCGTTTTTTTTTAAGTACAATCGTATCGTAAACGAGTGCAGGATATGCTCAAATATAAGTAACCATACATACTTACAAATAACTGCGTCTATAAATATAATCTCGTATTACTTCATTTTAGATGTTATAGATTTCAAGAGCAATTGTTTAATAAATGTGTAAAGTGACACACATAAATAATTAGTACAAAAACGTCACTGATCACAAGTAATTTAATTATGCATAAAATATCTTTGTGTACGTTTTTACATTAACTATATTTGTGTCAACCTCATAAATAATATATAGTCGCTTCACCACTATATTTGTCATAAAATTTGGGGTCCCGTTTGCCCAGCATGTGATAACGAGTATATCTATTATCCCAGATGTACCATCGAATGCTTCCAGTTGATTCTATGAATAAATGAGTAGGTATGGAGCACACGTATTCCAAATTTGAAATCGAGTAGAGGATAACTTAGTGGTACAGGTTCAGACAACTGATGGAGGGACCCCAGGTTCAAACCTAACCTGATAGGCTGTGGGATCTCTCCGTGGTGGTGTGAATTCTTAACAATCGCTGAATAACGGACAAGCACGTTAAGTGACGCCCCCCGGGGAGGAATCCCTCTGTTAAAGTTCCTAAGCCCCCCACCCTCCCATTTCTCTCTGCCTTCTATGTGAAAAATCGTATGGTGGCGCCATCTAATGTGCTCTCCCTCACTTACAAACTATCCTTTTTGAGTACATATTTTTGAAATATTTGAAATATATGTACTCAAAATTAAGTACATATATTTCAAATTAGAAATACCAGATATACTCACAATTGATTCCCTATATGCACTCAGAAATGAATACGTGTCTTTTCCAAAAATGAAACAAAAGTACTCGGCGCTATTAAAAGCCCAGAATGTACTCAAAAACGAGTACATTTTGCTTATTTCTAAGTACGATTTTCTAACAGTGTGTGTTGCATGTGCGATGAAAACAGAAAACAAGTAGGCAATGTGGAAATATGCATGTGAAATAAGTTTCCTGGATATCTTTTCTAAAAAATGTCTCTCTCAATCTCATCCAACAGGTGTTCAATTAGGTTGTGATCTGGAGAATGTAGAAGCCATTTTAGCTATTTAAAGTATATGTTATTTGTCGTTACACACACACACACACACACACACACACAGCCTGTGAGCTTTATAGTACTGTTAGGCAACATTTAGCTGAATTTGGAACTGCAGGTGAAGATTTTTAACTACACAGTCATTAATAGATTTTGCGATTGTCCACAAAATTAAAAGCCCTCGCAAAAAATATCACTATGGCAAAGAAGAAAAATTCTTCTGAAAACACGAAGGACGTCCTTTTTGTGCAAAAAGATGCCTCGGAAACTTTAAGGATAGTATCTAAACCACTCGTGGGACCAGAACAATCGGCAGTTGACGAAACACCCCAATTGCCAATTTTTTCCTTTAAATTAGCCGCGACTGAAAATAATGAATTTTGCGTTTATTTATTTATTTTTAGATTTTCGTCGTTTTTTCTTTTCATTATTATTACAGATGACCTTTTCTGTAAATTTGAAAACAGAATTTTCTGTTGGTCTAGCTCCAACAGAAGAGCAACAAAAATTAGTGCGTGCCGAAATGTTTCTTCTTCCGACACCTCCTCTTAACTTTCAATGTCATGCTTTGAGCAACAGAAAGTATGTTCCTTTGTGAACAAAATTTTGCTCCAGTGTGCTGAACAAAATAGGTGTATTTTTTTATACGTAGTTCAACAGGCTGAGGTGATTAAGGTGGCAAAATAAAGGATTTTCATCATCAACATCATCAGTTATTCTCAATCCACTGCTGAAGAAAGGAATTTCCAAGTATCTCCTACAACCCTCTGTCCTGAGCAATTCTGTACCATGTCATTCCGATATGGTTTCGAATTTCATTCATTTCCCTCCTATGTGGTCTTCCTCTGGGCCTTTTTCTGTCCCTTGCTTTCCAGTCTAGTATTTCAGTTGTTCAAGTGTATTTCTATCAAAACGTCCTGTCCTCTGCCACTTCAGGGTCTCTGTTTTAATCATTATACTCTTGCCACTTTCCTGATCTGTGAGTCCCTTTTCTAATTTTTCTCTGTTACATTAAGCATGGGCTTCCCATACTTCTCTCAGTTATCTGCAGCCTCTGGATGTCTTTTTCAGTTAAAGTTCATGTTTCTGACCCATAAGTGAGAACTGGAAAGATGTATTTTGATTAAACACTTTTCCAAAAGTCAAAATGGCAGAATGTTCTTAAGAATTGCACTGTTTCATCCAAATGCACTGCAACCAAGATTTATACGCCTATTAATTTCTTCTTCGATGTGGTTATATCTGTTGGCATCTTTTGTTATACCGCTTGAAATCTACTGTCCAAGGTAGACGAAGTTAATTTTCAATTTGCCCCATCGATCGTCTAAATTATTAATACAATTTTTGAAGTTGTGAATCCGTTTATTGGTGCTAATATGACGATGAAATTTTCCAGCTCCAGGAAGACGAAATTCTCAAGCTTTAGGACATTATCTGACTTACCATTCATGTCATATTTGCACCAATAAACGGATTCACAACTTCAAAAATTGTACTGTACATAGTGTAATCCCATATTTCATTCACTCTAAATTATTGTTCATCAATTCCGTTTTTTGTAAGTTCATCATTAATCCTGCTTATGAGTGCATACATAAAGAATGATACAGTGTGAAGTAATAAAAATTTATTCTTACATTATTTATTCTGCAGCATTCCCACATTAGCATTAGCGAGAGGGTAATACTGGCTATTTTTACCGTTGTCTGATATGGTGAAAGAAGTTTTCTGTTCCTACTATTGCAAACGCAAATAGCTTAGTAAAATACAAATACAATCATCGTCAAAAAAAAAAAAAAAAAAAAAAAAAACAGTTGTACGCCAAAGGAAGCAACCGAGAGGAATGAAACTTGGTGGGTACGTCTGACATCGTGAGACATGCACATCATTCAAGTATCACACTCGGCCGCGCATGTGAGCCAGCAAGGAGGGGTCGACCTGCTGAGCGTGCTTGCCCTTCTGACTCGTACCGTTGTGTTGGTTGCATCCTTTGCAAGAGAAGTATGCCTTGGAGAAAAGTTCGGAAGCAATTCGAGCAGTTGGAGGAGTTCGAGAGGGGCTTCATCGTCGGGCTTCGGGAAGCGGGATGGTTTTATCCCCGTATTGCGCGCCATACTAGTCGTGAGGATATCACCATAGCACGCTGTTGGCGGCAGTGGATAGAACAAGGCACGCAGCAGCGACAGGAAGGGTCTGGGACACCTAGACGAACAACGGAGAGAACGGACCGACGGGTTATCCGACATGCGCGGAGTGACCCAACAGCTACGATTGCAGATATTCATCGAGCAGTGCTGCCCTCCATGCATCGTCCGATTAGTGCCAGCACCACTGGCAGACGGCTGCACGACGCACGCAGACCTTTACGACAATTGCCTTTAACACCATTGCATCGTCTCCAAAGACTGCAATGGTGTCGTGCTAGACTGTCAAGCAGCCACTCAGAATGGCAACGAGTGATCTTCAGTGACGAGTCCCGCTTGTGTCTTGGAGGAGACGGCCAACGAATCCGTGTGTGGAGGCACCGTGATCAGCGCCATGATGAACGGTTTTTTGTCGAGCGTCACACATCTAGAAGATCTGGTGTCATAGTATGGGGTGCAATTGCCTACGGTGCCAGATCACATTTGGTCTTCATTACAGGTACTGTGACAGCCCAACGTTACGTTAATGACGTCCCGCAACCAGTAGCCCTTCCTTTTCTGAACGCTCACTCCGGTGCGATTTTCCAACAGGACAACGCTCGTCCGCATACTGCTGCTGTCTCGAGAGCTTGCTTTCAAGGCACTGACACTCTGCCGTGGCCAGCCGCATCGCCAGACCTATCGTGGATTGAAAATGTGCTTGATGCTATTGGATGCGCTATCCACACTCCATCCCTACCGCACAATCTGCAGGAACTGCATGAGAAGATTCAAGCTGCATGGGATGGCTTATCGCAGGACACCATTAGGAACCTGTATGACTCCATGCCGAGACGTCTGCCATGCTGTGTGAGCAAACATGGCGGCCCGACGCCATACTGGGAGACACTCCTTATTGGCGTGTAGCTCAATAAATATTGCCCGTATCAGTCTCAATGTTTAATGATTTATTCTTCCTGGTAACCTTTACCTTCCTCCCGAATAGCACTGCAATCCGACATGTCCTTCTGGGTGGAACTATATTTTATTGACGATGAGCGTATAAGTTCATGAGTTTCAATTGGAAGGTTTTTGCGTCAGAAAAAAAAAAAAATGAAAAGGCACCGAAAACCTTGGTAATAACTGTTGCAGTTAGTACTAAACCTCCTTCTTGTCCTACGAGTACGCTTGAAAAGGCAAACATCTTAGTCAAATACAAATATGAATTTATACCGCTTAGTGGAGAAGTTTTTCATTACAAAGAAGTATAAATGCATGGAAAACGTTGTTCATGATTACTAATGTTCGATGAAAGAAGAATTTTTCCACTCAAACACTTGAAGCTAAGATCTTACCTCGCGCAAAATATACCTACTCCACTTGACAGGAAAGTTTTAATTACGAAAGTTAACGTTATATTAATAATTTTGATCAATAAGCTATTCTTTGTAGAAAAAAATTTCAGTCACGGGGAGATGTCGTTCCATAAACAAGTATTTTGTTTGTTTGTTTATTTTACTCCACTTAGCTGAAAACTGTACCTGGAAATAGTAGGAAAGTACTCGTGTATCAGTTGTTTTCCATTAAAAGGCGTTTCTTGGGAGAATTTTAGTCATTCCCAAAACCGAGATTTCATGCGTAAAAATGAATTCAAATTATTCGCCCTAGTGGAAAATTTTCATCAAAAAAAAAAAAAAAAAAAAAAAAAAAAGAAAGAAAAAGAAAAGAAAAAAAGAGATGGAAAATGTGTCAAAAACTTGCAAGAATGTGTCAAAAACTTGCAGGAGCCATGCAAGAAAATGATATAACAATATCATTTTCTTGCATGGCTCTAATATAAATTCACGTCGTCCTTGGCACCACTATAAATGGACTTTTTTGTTATTATTTCGGTTATTTTGCTGAGACCAGTGGCTTCCGAATGGGCAGATTACCTCATAATTTCCTACGCATAGTTCCGGTCGAAATGGGCTGTTCTTAGACTTGTTTGAATTCAGCAATCGATTGCTTCACACTAGTGGACTTGTTCTTCCACACAATCCATCTTACAGTAGAACGGTCACTCTCTTTAACCCTTTAACGACCATGACCCCAAAGTCTTGTATAACTCTAAATACCATAACGCCAGAAATTGTCTGTTGGTTCACTTCTTTGTTTAATAACAACAATAGTGACCGAGAGTGACTCCTGCTGATCCCCCATAAATTGCTCAAATTTGAAAAACAGGTAAGGGTAGGAAATCTGACTCACTCTAGGTGTTTCGGGTGGCTCTGAACGTTTGTATGTACGGGCGTTTTGGGCGTTATGGTCGTTAAAAGGTTAAGTCCAGCTTTCCGGTCACATTTGTTCCTTTCAGATGTAAAAGATCTACTTGTCTTCCAATCGATAAGCAGCTTTGTAGTGGTACTTTTAAGAAACCAATAATTTCGCTTGCATTTGCTACCGCTAACCCAACGTCTATTTATTGGACATCTTTCAAATTCCGACAGATCGTGGGTTTTCTCGAAATTTCTCCGGACAATTTTTTCGCTCTTTATAAAGGACAAGCCAAAACTTTATGAGTTCATGTGAATGTTGCATTTACGAGGGATGGAATTTTAATAGTAGCAACTGCATAATTACTACAGAAACAAAACACATACCTGTTTCAAATTTTTACAGTTCATCAGTGTAGTCACCAGCATTGTGTAACACCCGTTGCCAGCTATTTGAAAGTCGTAGGATGTCGTTGGTAGTGCCTGTTCGGTTGATCATTCGTATAGAGCGGTCTACTGCGTGAAAAATGTCTGGGGTAATTCTGAATCGAATGCCGCGAAGTGGTTCCTTCATTTTAGAGATCAAGTCGAAAGTCACAGGGGCTTAATTCAGGAGAATATGGCGGGTGGTAGAGCACTTCCCAGCCTCGTCTAGTGAACAGCTGATCCACAGCATATGCAACATGCGCTCAAGCATTGTAATGCAAAATGATGGGTGAGCTCTGCATAAAGTGTATCCGCTTCTTCCTGAAAGCTGGTTGCAGATTTTGTTCCTAAAATGTGGAGTAATACTGCGCAGTGACGGTCTATTGTTGGGGTCCTGCCTCGGGATAACACCGTCGCAGTCGTACACGAGAATAACCACACCCTTCACATTGCTGGGGTTCCGACGAAATTTAGATTTGCGTGGTGACCCGTAATGAGGCCACTCGTTAGATTGGCGTTTCATTTCTGGCTCATATGATCTAGCCCATGTCTCATCCAGCGTGATGATACGGTGAAGGAAAGCTCATTTGCGCACGTAGCGTTCCAAGTGGATACGAGCAGCTTTGTATCGTTGCCATTTCCGGATCTCAGTCAGAGCGTGCGGAATGAGGAACCCATCGCGATGCAATTATTTTCATTCCCAGTCGTTCCTTCACGAAGTGTAGCACAGTTGTATGCGACACTCCTGTATGATTGGCTAATTGACGAATCGTAAAGCGCCGATCTTCCTCCAGTAACGCAGAAACCGCACTCACTTGTTCTTTACTTGCTCTGGGATGACCTAGCCGAAGCTCATCTTTCACATTTTGGTGTCCATCGTTAAAGGCTTTAACCCATTTTTCAACTGTTCTGTATAATAATGCAAATTTCCCAGAAGCCTTAAAAGTCTTTGATGGCACTGTCGTGCTGTGCGACCTCTGGAGTTTTGAATTTTTGTCTAACACTGCTGCTCCAATTACGGGTAGCAACAGCTCTTGTTTTTCTCCTTACTGTGCATGCGCATTCAGTTGGGAGAGCGAGTCCATTTCACAATGAGGTGTGCGAGGTATCCAACCAACGTGTGTCGTAAGCAGCACAAACTTGTTGCATTCCGCTTCGATTCTGTGTGTGCCACTATTAAAATTTCAACTCTCGTATATACACAGAAAATCCTAAACATTATGACCAACTGCCTAATATGATGTTGATCTTCGGCGTGCCACCAAAACACCTCTTACTGGCGAGGACATGGTCGCTATAAGATTTCTAAAGGTGTCTTGTGGTACCAACACATTACCAGCAGATCCTTTAACTCTTGAAAATTACGTGGTTGAGCCGCCGCAGATCGGATTCCTGTTCCAACACAAATCACAAATGCTGGATTAGATTTATATCTGGGGAATTTGGAGGCCAGGGAAACACCTGGAAGTATTCCTCATGTTCTGCGAACCATTCTCGAACAATCCGGGCACTGTGGCATGGCGCATTGTTCTTCTAAAATCAGGCCCTATTAGAGGAGAATACCGTTGGCGTGAAAGGATGTGCCTGGTCATCAATGATGTCTTGGTGTGTAGTAGACGTCATAGTTGCCTGCGCATGACTGACTGGACACCGAGTTTCCCAGTAGAACATTGCCCAAAGTATTACACTTAATCCACCTAGTTGTTTTCGTCCTTTGTGCATCCTGGTGCCAACACTTCCCCAGGTAAACAATGCACATGTACTCTGCCATCAAAACGATGTAACAGGAAACGATAATCATCGGACCAAACAACCTGCGTCCACTTATCCAAGGCCCAGTTTTGATGCTCGCGTTCCAATTGTAAACGCTTTCGATGGTGAACAGAAATTAGTATGGGAACTCGGAGAGGCCTGCAGCTCCATTTTCAGAAGAGTTAGATGTACTGTGTCTTGTGACACATTAATCCCGTCAGCGGAAGTCTAATTTACGGTGAGTTGTGCCACAGTATTCCCTCTGTTGGCTCGTACTATATGGGATTGTCTACACTCACATCTAACATCCATGAGCAGTGGTCGGCTTGCATTTTGCCAGCGGTTCGTGGATTTTCCCTTCTCAGAACACTTTTTAAAGGTTCTAACACGGTTGGCAGTGAGCACCCCACAAGCATTGCCTTCTCCAAAATACTCTGACCCAGTCGCTAGGCTATTACAACTTACCCTTTGTCAAACTCGCTTAATTCCGCTTCCTTTCCCATCTGAAGAAAAAGAATAACGCTGATTGACAGAGCTCAGTCTTCTTCTTCTTCTTCTTTTTCCAACCCTTTTTATAGCCAACTGACTATGGGATTCCCTCGTCTCTTTTCAAATGTTCCTGTCCTGGGTTTGTCTATTCCACAGCATTCCTACAGTTTTGTTTATATCATCCATCCATCTTCCCTGTGGTCTTCCTACTCCTCCCTTTCCTTTACATGGTCTCCATTATGTTGTTATTTTAGTCCATCTATCCAGTTTGTCGGAGTTGGAAAGTTAACCCAATCTTTTCATGAGGGATTTTTCTGGTCTAATTTCCCACGATGCCCAGTCGTCTTGGGAAATACATTTTATCACCTCTTGCCAGGTTTTAGTTCAGCCGCCACTCTGAGGTAGGAAGAACTACTTATTTTCTTTTTACTTCTTAACTTTAGGTAGGTGCCCTTACTAGGTATTGACAGCCGGAGCCAGCTGAGCCCAGATTTTTTTTGTGAGAGGTATACTGCTCTAAGAGGTAAGAAGAAAATAAGTAAATAGGAAAGCTAAATAGGTAAGATTCACCCCTAGCCCTCGAACCCTCTAATAGCATTGGGGGAAACAGCAAGAAGAAGAAGAAGGAGGAAGAGTAGGGACCAGTATACAGATTATAATAAGTCGAGCCACATTATTGTGACCACCTCCTACTTTTGACGTCAACAGCGCCGAATGAACCAGGGGGTCAATGAAAGCAGGCACGGATCGTAATCTGGCTTGGAGTGTATATAAAGTGTGCTGTAGGCTTCCTAAAAACATATCACTTGTTGCTGTCATGGATAAAAAGAGCGATTTATCAGATTTGTAAAAAGGGATGATTATCGGCTTTCAGGTCAAGGGTGGCAGTATTTCTGAAACAGCGCAGTCTGTCAACTGTTCGCGTGCTGCTGTGGTTAAAGTGTATCGTGATTGGAGAAATGGCTTCATTGCGAATAAGCGACGTGGAAACTGCGGAGCACCAGCACGTGCCATTGGCGCGAGAGGTGAACGTCAGCTGCGAAGGTGCGTGAGGGCCGATCGACACGCTACAGTGGAGCAACTCACTGGCCGAATGAACCAGGGGGCTACCGGAAGTGTGTCTAAAACGACAGTTCAGCTAACCCTGCTGCGTATGGGGCTCCGACGCAGACTGATGGTCACTGCACCTATGCTAACGAAGATGCATCGCAAGAAAAGGATTACATTTGCACTGCAGTATCAGAATTGGACCTCCACTGATTGGCAAACGATTGCCTTCTCCGATGAGTCACGCTTTTTGCTTCATCGAACGGATAGACGTTGGAGTATAAGGCGAGAAACATCGCCTTATACCCCAACATCGGAGAACAAACGCTCTTCAACATTGCTGGAGAACACAGTCTGGTAGGGGAAATTCTTACCATAGCCTTTAAGCTTGACCATTGGAAAACTGCGTTAAACATATGAAAACGTTTTCGTGAAGTAACAGCTTTGCTGTTAATACACACACGCACACACACCACAAAAACTTGCAAAAGTTCTAGTATTTAAAGTTAGTAATGGGCGCAATGTGGCATCACTATCAGTTCATAAAAAATTTTCCGTATGGGTATTTGCAGTAACATGATTACTTTGAATCAAACTTCATTGGTATATCTCATCTGCTAAAAGTTGTGACGTGCCCGCACCACAAGACGCACACGATCTAATGGCAGATAGCAGCGAGAGCACATGTCCGCGTAGCTCAGTTGGGAGAGCGACTTACTCCGGAGTGAGGGAACCCGTATTCGACAAAAATGGCGGAGAAATTTACTTCGTCATATAGTCCAAAGTCAGCTTTCCTATATTGGGTTGGAAAGAAAGTAATGTCCGATGACGAGGAATCCGAAGTCGAAGACCCGTCCACGGCGCATATTTGCCACTGAGATTGCGCAGCACACCGGCATGACATCAGCAGGTAGGTGATTTGAGTCAGAGCCGTCAGAAGGTGAAAAGTGTAAGCGCCAGCCAACATCAAAGCGGACAAGAAGCACATCTCCCATGAGTTTCGTCGCATTGGAACCCCCACAAGTGCTATAAGAACATTACCAGCATGTACTCCAATGCCATGTCACATCGTCAGTGCTTTCGATGGTTCGAATGGTTTCGCGAGAGAAATTTGACCTGTCAGACCATCCCCTAGCCGGAAGACCCGCAACAGTGGATATGGACATGCTGAAGACCTTAGTGGAGACAGACCCACGTGTGACCACGCGGGAATTTTCTGAGCACCAGGAGGACTACCCACACGATCATTATTACGCCCCAGCGTCAACTTGGCAGGGTGCACAAAAAGGGGTTTTGAAAATCGCATGAATGCATGCGTTTCTCTGCTTGCACGTGACCAAGATGAACCGTTCTTGGACCGCATTGTGACAGGTGATGAGAATTACTGTGAATTTCACTCGTGCCGATAACTACATACATGAAAAACTACCGAAATGACACGATAACTATTTTTAATTCCAATGTTAAAATATTTAATATATGCATTTAAAAAGATGATATAATAAAATATGTATACACATGAGATCTTTCCGTATCCAAAGTGGGTACCGTCTTCAGATGCTGTTTAAATTCACCAAACGAACGTGACAAACACTGTGATATTTATATAAAGCATACAATCGTGATGACGTAATTAGTATGAAATGGGCTTAACCAATGAGAGTGTGGGACAACCTTTGTTGCTAGTCGAACGTAAAAGTAACAGGTTGAATCTATTGATTTATTAATACCTAACCCGACAAACCCAAGTATGTTTTCCACGGTATATGTATTAATTCTGGTAAATTATCGTTACATGCTGTATTCCCATATTTCATAATATACAAACTCTCAACAAATCTTAAATTTGATCTAGATTTTCGTGTGTTGAGAATTTTAATCTCCTTCCAGGCAGGATGATAATTACCTCGGTTTACAAGTCGTGCTAAAGCTGTGGTTGTATTTCTATTTTTAACATCATATTTATGTTCTTTTAATCTACCTGATATTGAACGAAAAGTGGAGCCCATGTACACTTTTTTGTTCATTTTTTTTTATGCTGTTAAGAGGGATAATATATACACCATGTTTCATATAAAAAGACACAGAGTCTCTGTCTTTCAGAAGTAAGGACTTAATGTTGGTTGTGTTTATTCCAGTATCAAAATCGTATTTATGACATATCGTTTCCATGGAATAGCACAATTTCGGTACAAACGAATACCTGTCAACATTTGTATCTGAGTTATCAAATGTATTTAACACTATAAAGTTTACTGTAAAATATGAAAGTAATTATAATTTACCATTTCTAGATATCGTGCTTACTAGAAACCCATCTAAATCAACTATTAATTATCCAGTATAGAGAAAACCAGAATCAGATACGATACTAATACCTTGGGTATCGGCACCCCCATGGAGCTACAAGGAATCATCGATATCTTTTCTTATAAGAAGAGCTTTCACTCATTCGTCTACCACAGCTCTTCGAAAGCAAGAAATGGATACCATTTACACTGTTAAAAATTTATGTTCAACGTTTTATCATAGTATGGTCGGATTGAATGAGTTTCGCCAAAAATTGTTAATTTCAAAATTAAGGAAGCAAACACTTTTGGTGAAATCAAGCTGGTCTTGGGGAAATCATATTTGCTAGCGATTCAGTCATTCAGGTACAAAATTTGGTTCAACCTCTCAACCAATAGCACGGCTGGAAATCATATGTAATGGCGGAGTAACCGGAGTTAGAGAGCGGTTATACGTCTTCAACGGTCTTGTCGTTCATTCAAATAAAGAATCTTCCTTGTTAGGGAATTTTTTGAATGCACACACTTATAGGAAAGCATGTGTGTCAGCATCATAGATCATAGACAGAAAACATGTGAGTAGATACTTTTTAAAATTAAGTTTATGCAGTTTGTTAAAAATAACGACATCGGTTACACACGTTAGATATTAGGCTTACAAAACTGTGTACGTGTATTGCAAAGTTTCACTCTTAGAAATAAACATGGCTGAAGCAGCATTTGGATTTGATATAAAGCCTAGTTTTAATCGTTACGTTGTGAACAGCGATGTAAATTCTTGAAACATCTCTTTAAGAGTAGAGATTATATCTGAAAGGGGAAGATTAATATGTTGATTCTCAAATTCGTAGCTATTTATATCTATGGACCTAAAGGCTAAGCACTTCAGAAATCACTTAGGAATTGTTAATAATCAGGGCTTAAAAAATAAGTAAAGCTAGTTGTGTGTGTGTGTACCCAGGAAAATTTATCTTTTAAGATATGTATTTTCGTTTTAAGGGTCTGTGCTCAAAATGTTCAGTGCACAAATGCATGTATTTCAAGTTTTAAGATGAGTCTGAAATTAGTATTTGAGAAATTTAGTGATTCTGCCATGTTCCTTTTTGTTGAAGTTTTCACCTTTTGTCAATAAACACAGGAGGCTAGTTCCATCAGAGGCATGCATTCAGCTTCTTATGGAACTAGCCTCCTGTGTTTATTGACAAAAGGTGAAAACAAGATTTGGAGCAGAACTGCATAGGCTTCTGATTTCTGGACTTATAGCATATAATTAAATAAGTTATATTCTTCTATCCTTGGCACTCTACAATAATAACAACTTCCAGTGAGTAGCAGTGAAAAGCAACATAACATGCGATGACTGTCTTTTTTTTTGTAGTAGAAAATTCTATTCCAACCTTTATTTGTAAATCTTGTTGCTCAGCCTGGGTAACTAGATTTTTATTTACCAGCCCAGGCCACTGATTCACATGCCCCGGACATCTTGGCCACGGTATTTTTCAAGCCCTGATTCATATAAGTAAAATTATACACAGTTCATAATTTTATACATATAGATTAATTAAAGCTCACATATTTCATTACTACTTTAGCAAAAACTTCAAATCACAAAGATTTTTGATCTGTACAGAATTGATTTCATTGATCTAAAATTATGCAACTGCCAATGAATTGCAGAACTAGTAATCTGGTTCATTTTTCCCTCGTAGCATCCAATAGCACATTTGTTGACACCTAAATGATTCCTGAGCTTAGAGTGTATAAATCCATAAGCTGAGCTGGCAGGACTTGGCAGCAAAAGCATTGCTAGTTCAGCAAGTTTAGAGGCAGTCAGTTGTAAAGCCATTAAATTTAGAAATTTTTTTCCACCAAATCATGGGATTCGTGCTCCTTCCAGCGGAACTGGAATAAGAAGGGGGGGGGGTTAGTCAGCTTCATATGCAATCAGCACAGTTAAACACCCAAATGGATGAATAAAGTCTGGATCCCTTCTTGGGAAACTAGAACTTCTGTTTTATTTTCAGATTGACAATCTGTTTCCACACTTGTGTGTTACAGTGGCAAGCTATTTTGCAGATTTGTTGTGAAGACAAACTTGGAATGCAACTTTGCTCGGTTAACAAAATTTTTGAAGGAGATCATGCACTGCTCTTTAGGTCCCAAAAAAATGCCCCCTCCCTACAATGAACTTCTGAACTTCTGGAGGGGGCCCACAGAGGGGGAAAAGCCTTGAGATAGAGATCAAGTTATTCGAGGTACTGGTATGCTCTCACTCCTGAAAAAAAGGACTAAGGAGACCTAAATACTGCCAAAAGGTGAAAGAGATCATGCTCTACATTTTTTGTGCAAGAAAAGCCTCAACACGCCCCAAATAAACTCCTTGAGGGGGCCCTTGGATGTGAAAATCCTTGAAAATGAGATCAAGTGATTCAAGGTGCTAGTGTGTTCTAAATCTCCTGAAAAAAGCAAATAAAGCTAAGGATACCTAAATACTGCTAAAAGGTGAAGGTGATCATACACTACATTTTTTGTCCAAGAAAAGCCACAACACCTCCCACCCCAAAACCCCTGGAGGTAGCACGGAGCAGGGAAAAGCCTAACATAAATAATGCAAGCGGTAAATAACAGGATCGCTCTGCTTAAAATAGAAATGATCCTGAAATACAAGAAGCAGAGATTTGGGTGATAAATATCATGTAGAAAAGGCTGCAAAAATAAAATAACCCAACCCCGAAATCTCCACATGAATTCAGCGAGATATGAATTCGTTCCTCTTTGTTTTTTATTTCAACATTTGCATGAACTCCAAAGTCTTTCAATATTCTGAGTATGAACTCCAGTTTCCGGATCAACGAAATGTAATTTATGATTAACGGTCAGATGAGTATAACCAGCATCATACAAATCGTGTGTTTTATATCCTTTCTAGCAGTCGGTATATATAATTAAGCCAGGTAATATATTTTCTTGTATTACTGATGCTAAGCAATGTGTACTTCGATTTACTACATTTTTTTACAAAGCATTCTTTTTATTTCATGGAATATTCCTCCAACCACCCATTGCTCGGGCAAAATACGCCCAGCTTGATTCTTACGTTTAGTAAACAAAGTTTCATTGACTTCTACAATTTTACCTTCACCTCTCCGATTTTTTTCCTTTGCATGTCGAAAGTCTCGTCTATAACCTCTCGCATATAACTGCTCTAATCAACAGTTGTATTTTATGACATTGACAGATGTTTTTCACTAAACTTTTTAGAGCTCAAACCCTCACACCAATCTCTCTCTCTATATAAGTGAAAGTTCGTATGTTTGTTCCGCATACGTTCCTAAACGGTTTGATAGATTTGCACCAAAATTGGCATACATACTCTTCATCACCCGGATTAAAATACAGGCGGGGTGATTTTTAGAAATTCCATCCCTAAGGGGGTCAAATGTATTTTTACGGGGCCCTCTATAGACTGGGAGCAAGTCGGCTGCTGCGGTATTACTCCGCGCAAGCTTCCGCGGTTCAGGCATACGGGGAAGAATCCGATTTTTGAAAACACAACGCACCGGCTGAACATATTGTCATAAGATTTTTTTTTTTTTTTTGTGTTACCATGGCATTTTCTTTGTAAGGATTATCCGAATGGGTTTAGTTTTCGAGATTAGTTAAAAAAAATTCGTATATTATCGTGAACTACTTTCTTTCACGTTGGGTGTGATCAGGTTGTATGTAAACAAAGCGGAACGATACATGGGAAATTGGAAACTACTTGAAAGCAATGTATTCGGTAGTACAGCCCAAAATAATTAAAATTAATATTAAATAAACGAAATAGCCCATATCCTCCAAAAAGTTTCCCAACGGTGAAAGAATTATCCGAATGGGCTTAGTTTTCGAGATTAGTAAAAAAGAATTCCGTATATTATCGTGCACTACTTTCTTTCACGTTGGGTTTGATCAGGTTGTATGTAAGTAAAGCGGAGCGACACATGGGAAATTGAAAACTACTTGAAAGCGATGTTATTCGGTAGTACAGCCGAAAACAATAATAAATAAACGAAATAGCCTATGTCCTACGGAAAGCTTCCCAGCGGTGAAAGAATTATCCGAATCGGTTTAGTTTTCGAGATTAGCAAAAAAAAAAAAAAATTACGTATGTTATCGTGAACTACATTCATTCACGTTGGGTGTGATCAGGTTGTACAGTATATCTACATCCCAGTCTGAGCAACTAGATTTTTATTTACCAGCTTAGTCCAATGATTCACATGCCGTGGGCATCTCGGGCATGGTACCCTGATACATATAAGTAAAAATATATACCGTACATAATTTCATACGTATAGATTAATTAAAGCTTATATATTTCATTATTACTACTTTAGCAAAAACTTCACATTGCAAAAAAAAATTACCTGCTTGCCTCTATGGGCACTATTTCGCAATTACAGTGTTGCAATCTTATGCGTAATGAAAATTTCTGTTGTACATACTAACTTTTTAATGAAAATTTCGTAATGTTTTAAGGAAAATACATTGCTACAGATTTTTTTCTGTCCCCCTTGAATTTCGTTATAACAAGCTTCGACTGTTACTCTTTTTTTCTTTTACTGAATCTGGTAAATGCTGGCCATGAAAATGACAGGAAACTATATCATGTAGAGTTTCTTTTCTTTGTAATAATTAATGTTAAATGAAAAAAAAATCGAATGCATTCCAAATTTCTGTGAGTGAAATCTTTACCTGTGTCACTTTAAACAGGACTTGACAAATATTTGATATGTCACATGCCCAGCTGTGTATGTACACAAATTATTTACGTACCCAGATAGTAAAACCTGAATGCCCAAGAAAATTTATATTTTAAGATAAATCAGAAGCCAATTCTTTTTTAAGTTAAAAGATATGAATTTTTTTGCATGTTTTGCATTTCTGTTTTAAGGTGATAGTGCACAAATTCTTACAAAATGATACGATGAAATTGTTTTTTGAGAAATTTAGGGGTTCTGCCGTATTCCTTTCAATGAAGTTTTTTTTTTTTTTTTTTTTGCCCATTGTCACTAAACACCTGATTTGTACATCAAGGAAAAACTGTTTCACTATCTTCAGGTATTCCCAAGATATTATAAATACAACTATTTAATAGCATTCCAAAAGGTTTTTGTGTTCCGAAATGGTTTCTTTGTGGCAACACACCAATAGAAGGATCACCTTAATCACTGAAGTCATTTCTAAAACATCCCAAACAGGAAAATTTAATATTTTAGAAATATTGATGATATTCGTTAATGTTCTAGAATGACTCGTTCAGAATCAGGGTCTAAAGCAAGCGTTGCCGCCCCGGTGGCGCAGTGGTCTAAGCCATGGCCGCTGATCATTCGTCCGAAAGGGGTCCGGGTTCCAATCCCGCTGAGGCATGGATGTTGTGTTTGTCTTACGGCACTGGCTCTCTCTCCCTTCCTTGGGACCAGTGACCCTAAATTAGGGACGGGCGACTGCTTATAGCCCATTGAGTTGCTCACGGTGATTGTTAAATCTCCAATCAAAAAAAAAAAAAAAAAAAGAAAAGAAAAGGAAGCGTTTCTTCTCTGGGTGGGAGTCTGAGGTTTGAAATGATGCCCCATCAAGTTCAAGCTCCCACTTCTATTCAAGTATATTTTTTTCTGATACCTTAATTATAGGGAAGCAATATGACCTTTCAAAAGCAGCACTTCCAGTTTTTGACATAATTTTACTAAAAATGTGAAAAGTAGGCAAATATCCAAAAATTAGAAATAAGCGGCGACCGCAAAAGTTGTGGAAACACTGACAACACAGTGCTCAGTAGAATGTAAAACGAAATAGCACACAAGGTAGTGAATGTGAAAACAAGAAAAGCATGACTCAACCCTATGTGAAATGTAGTACTAGCCAAAACCTTAATGAAAAACCAACTTGGACACCATTGTGGATTGAATAACCTATAGACACAATGTGCTCGGTTACCAGTTCGTAGATCTGTTTGTCATTCATATAACGTGTAAATATAAGAATATGCCTGTATGTGTCCTTACTAACTAACTGTCCATTGTATTCATTTATGCAAATACTGTATTAGCACATGTGCAAATTAGAATGTTTAAAAGTAACAGTGTATTGTTCAACCAACTGTGTGTACAAAGTTCGTAAAGCCTATTGTCAAACAAATATGTGTGTAACTGATGTCATTATTTATCAAATTCTAATAAACCTAATTTTAAGATATGAAAATATCATTACTCACATTTAAAACTGAATTGATTGGTAATAAACCAAGAATCAAACACTTTCGCACTCACACACTTCCACAAAAAACATGCATTTACCTGCACACTCTTCCACAAAAAATTTGCATTTACTGTAAAAGTCGGGTGGCTACTTGCCATGAGGCTTTACTGAATATGGTCAAACTTTATAAATACAGGGATTGCTCTAAAATTCAAATGAGCATGGTCGAACTTTTTAATTTCAGATTACGGCTTAACTGAAAACTGTATTCAGTTAATTAAGCCTGTGAAATTCAGTCTTAGCTGAATATGATCAAACTGTATTTTTAAAGAATTGCTTTTCAAATTACGGCTTAACTTAAAACGGTCAAATTTTATTTTTACGGATATTGTCCTTCAAATTATGATTTAACTGAAAGCGGTCAAATTTTATTTTTACGAGCATTGCCCTTCAAATTACGGGCTTAGTATTTCCGATTGCGATCTTAATTTTACTGGCTTTCACAAAAACGGGCCAAGCCGTAATTTTACGGACAATGGTCGGACCCTAGCTGCCGGGCGCTGCTCGTAATCCAAAGCCGAAATTTTTAACAGTGTGTAAGGGTAGGTTTACTTGTTAAACTATTTTTTTATTTTTTAAGTGACCCGTGCATGTTTTAAAATGTGATGTTTTAAGTTTATTTCAAGCACTTATAGAGAACGGTAGATCACAAACCCTAAGCATTATTTGTTATTAGAAAAGGTATGGCCACTGTTTACTTATTTTATTTTTTCAAATCTTATGATTGTAATAATTATTTTATAGCCTAAACTTATTACATACTTTTTAGAACAATTTTCCAAATACTTTTATTCCATAATTTTTCGACAGCCATCTGGCGAAACCCCCATCCGCTCAAAAAATGGCAAGCAGTTACCTATTTGCAGTGTTAAAATTAGAAATAAATCTTCTACAGGCCCAGCGGACCACTCTAATTTCCAAATCAATGGTCCGCCAAAAAAACAAAAGGAAAAAAAAAACAGTACATTTTTACAGTATATATAGAAGATAAGGTATCGTTTCCATTGGAGTAGTATATCGCAAATTTAGAACAATGTGTGCGTGTACACATGAAGATATTTCTAATAAATAAAACAAAGCATGGTACGCAGTGGGAGAAATTTGAAAAAAAAATGTGATCAGTGTATACCAAAACTTGGTAGTTCCCTCCTTTTTATTGGTCCAGAAATTTCACAAAATATAGTAATACATACTTGCCAACTTTTACGGTTTATTTGTAAAATTTATGGATTTCTGCTTGATTTTACTGATTTATGGATACAGGTCTTTTTTTACGGATTTTTTAATATTTCGATTGCTCAGTCGAAATGATTGTAATGAAATTATAAATGAAAACTCAATCAAAATTATGTGGAATGATTGCTCAATTGCTAATCATTTCACATATTGCAATAAGAAAGATCACACTAAAAATGAATGCTGGCTACTTATACTTAAATATACCTATTTATTTTAAATATAATAGTATTTGATTTTATATTTGACAGTAGCTTACTTGCACTCTAATAAATCATTTGATATGATCTTTATTTACAGCACATTTTATATAAATAAGGATCAGTACATGTTGTGAGGTTGAACTAAACATGTACTGATCCTTATTAATTAAAATGTGCTGTAAATAAAGAGCATATCAATTGAACCGTAATTTTGCGTTAGGTTGAACCGTAATATGGCGTAAAGGTTGAACCATAACTTGGTGTAAAGGGTGAACCAAAATTTGGTGTAAAGGTTGAACCATAACTTGGTCGAAAGGTTGAGCCATAACGTTGTGTTATGTTGAGCCATAACTTGGTATAAAAGTTTGAACCATGACTTAGCTTTATGTTGCCCCAAACATTTGGTTGCAGCAAATGTTTTACTTACTTACTCCATATTTTGGTACAACCGTTCACCAAATTTTTAACAGTGTATAATATCACCCGTAATCATAGATATCCAGATAAAACCATGCATAGGATAGTAGCAAAGATTAAAAGGAACAGGACAACAACATTAACATCTGTATATGACCAAAAACATAGGAAATACATTGGTTCTCTCCCCTTTGTACCGAAATTGTGCTATTCCATGAAAACGATATGTCATAAATACGATTTTGATATTGGAATAAACACAACCAACATTAAGTCCTTACTTCTGAAAGACAGAGACTCTCTGCTTTTTGATATGAAACATGGTGTATATATTATCCCTCTTAATAGCATAGAAGAAAATGAACAACAAAAAGTGTAACAACAAAAGTGTACACTTTTCGTTCAATATCAGCTAGATTAAAAGAACATAAATATGATGTTAAAAATAGAGATACAACCACAGCTTTAGAACGACTTGTAAACCAAGGTAATTATCATCCTGCCTGGAACGAGATTAAAATTCTCAACACACCAAAATCTAGATCAACTTTAAGATTTGTTGAGAGTTTGTATATTATGAAATATGGGAATACAGCATGTAACGATAATTTACCAGAATTAATACATATACCGTGGAAAACATACTTGGGTTTGTCGGGTTAGGTATTAATAAATCAATAGATTCAATCTGTTACTTTTACGTTCGACCAGCAACAAATGTTGTCCCACACTCTCATTGGTTAAGCCCATTTCATACTAATTACGTCATCACGACTGTATGTCTTATATAAACATCACAGTGTTTGTCACGTTCGTTTGGTGAATTTTAACAGCATCTGAAGATGGTACCTACTTTGGATACCGAAAGATCTCATGTGTGTACATATTTTATTATATCATCTTTTTAAATGTATATATTAAATATTTTAACATTGAAGTTAAAAAGTTATCGTGTCATTTCGGTAGTTTTTCATGTATGTAGGTGATAAGAAATGGATCTTGTAAGACAATGTCAGCGCCTGGAAACAGGGGTTAGTCCCAAAACAGAAGCCCATGATGACATATAAACCCGGCCTACACCCACATAAGGTCCTGCTGTCTGTTTGGTGGAATATACATGTTGTCGTGTGTGTGTGTGTGTTTTTTCTGCTCCTGGACAACGCCAGTATCACAAGCCGATGTGTACTGCCGTCAGCTCAACGATCTGCACCCATCGCTCGTTTCGAAACGATCAGCACTGCTGAACCGCAAGGGCGTTCTCCTGCAGCAGGATGCAGCGAGGACTCACACAGCACGGGTGACTCGTCTCAAGATCAGGATGCAGCGAGGACTCACACAGCACGGGTGACTCGTCTCAAGATCAGGATGCAGCGAGGACTCACACAGCACGGGTGACTCGTCTCAAGATCAGGATGCAGCGAGGACTCACACAGCACGGGTGACTCGTCTCAAGATCAGGATGCAGCGAGGACTCACACAGCACGGGTGACCCGTCTCAAGATCAGGATGCAGCGAGGACTCACACAGCACGGGTGACTCGTCTCAAGATCAGGATGCAGCGAGGACTCACACAGCACGGGTGACTCGTCTCGAGATCAGGATGCAGCGAGGACTCACACAGCACGGGTGACTCGTCTCGAGATCAGGATGCAGCGAGGACTCACACAGCACGGGTGACTCGTCTCAAGGTCAGGATGCAGCGAGGACTCACACTGTACGGGTGACTCGTCTCGAGATCAGGATGCAGCGAGGACTCACACTGTACGGGTGACTCGTCTCGAGATCAGGATGCAGCGAGGACTCACACAGCACGGGTGACTCGTCTCGAGATCAGGATGCAGCGAGGACTCACACAGCACGGGTGACTCGTCTCGAGATCAGGATGCAGCGAGGACTCACACAGCACGGGTGACTCGTCTCGAGATCAGGATGCAGCGAGGACTCACACAGCACGGGTGACTCGTCTCAAGATCAGGATGCAGCGAGGACTCACACAGCACGGGTGACTCGTCTCGAGATCAGGATGCAGCGAGGACTCACACAGCACGGGTGACTCGTCTCAAGATCAGGATGCAGCGAGGACTCACACTGTACGGGTGACTCGTCTCGAGATCAGGATGCAGCGAGGACTCACACTGTACGGGTGATTCGTCTCGAGATCAGGATGCAGCGAGGACTCACACAGCATGGATGACTCGTCTCAAGATCAGGGACCCAGTCAGGGAGCTGCTGCCATGCGTATCCTATTCCCCAGACATTGTCCCGAGCAACTACCACCTTTTTTGGTCATTGCAACATTTCCTGTAAGGACAGCGGTTCCCCAAATGGGACAATGTCGAACGCGCACTTACTTCTTTGTGTCCAAGCTGCCACAATTCTACAGGAATATTATCCAATAGCTGCCTGGACCATAGGAACACGTCGTGGCAAACGATGGCGACTAGATTTTGGTGATTTGTACTTGTTGAAAGGGTTGTTCAATAAGTAGTGAGGCTTTCTTTTTGAAAGAGTAAAACATGACATACCTAAAAATGATCGCCGCCAGCATTTAGACAGCAGTCCTGTCGTTATACAAGTCATTGTATTCCTGCGACATGGAAGGAGGCAGACTGGTACTGCAACCAGTTATCTACAGCTTCGCGTACCTGATAATCCAAAGTGAAACGTTTGCCTTTGAGAATTGTTTTTTCATAGGTCCAAAGATGTGTAAAACGCAAATCGATTGGGCAGGACTATACGCCGGACGTTTAAAGGTTTTCCAGCAAAAGTGCTCCTTTGCGTGATAACTGCCGTATGCGACCGGGCTTTCTCATGCAGAAGCACAATACCCTGATACCCTGAGTGAGGTTGCCAGGTCTCTTGTTTTTGATGGCTTGTCGAAGCTTCATTAAAGTCAGACAATATCGTTCAGCACTGATGATTGATCCTTTTAGTAACCACTCAAGACGCAACGGTCCCCGATGGTCAAAGAACAAGGTTACTATCACCTCGCCTGAGGAAATGGTTAACCGTGATTTCCTTGGCGGTGGCGATGATGCATGTTTCAACTGCATGCTCTGGCGTTTCCACTTTGGCTCGAAATGATGGTACCATCTTTCGTCTCCAGCAATAATGCGTAGCAGGAAATCTTCATCTTTTTCATGGTAGCGGAACAGACACATCTGTTTTTTTTTTTTTTTTTTTTTTTGATTGGAGGTTTAACGACCACCGTGAGCAACTCAATGGGCTATAAGCAGTCGCCCGTCCCTAATTTAGGGTCACTGGTTCCAGGGAAGGGAGAGAGAGCCAGTGCCGTAAGACAAACACAACATCCATGCCTGACCGGGATTCGAACCCGGACCCCTTACGGACGAATGATCAGAGGCCAACGCCTCAGACCACTGCGCCACCGGGGCGGCATACATCTGTTCATCGGACAGTTGTTTCGGTACCCACGTGACGCACACCTTATGATATTCAATGTGCGAATGCATGAACGTATTGACAGTTCCGATGCTCACACCCACACTATTCTCCAGTTCTCGCATCGTGATTCTTCGGTTGGCCTTCACTCCCGCTTCCACGTGTGCAATTGTCCTCAATGAAACATCACGACGCGGTGCTCATGATCTTGGCTGGACTGCAGTGCTTTTTCGTCCAGTACTAAAGTGCTGGCACCACCGCATTACAGTACTGCGTGGAAGACAAGCAGGTCCGTACACCGTCTTCATTCGTCTATGGATTTCGCTTGGTGACGTTTTCTCCGCATTCAAAAACTGAATTACAGCACGCTGATCAACTTCGGACGTATCCATCTCCTACGAGGGAACAATAAAATTAGTCCAGCACATTACACGGCTTCCGTAACAAACAAGCTGCAATGCAGTTGCATAGCCTTTAAGTCGCCTGTGCGCTAGCGCCACCCATTGGCAAAATTAGGAAGCGCAAACGCACTCCAGCTAAGGAATTTCACTACTTATTGAACAACCCTTATATACACTGAAGTGCCAGATAAACTGGTACAGACGAGCTTATGCAAAATACATAGCAACGTCACCTATGCGCGTACTCGGCTGAGGCCGCCAGTGCGTATATAAAGCGATGGACATAGTTGCCAGCTGTCAGAGCTGTTTTATGCATGAGAATGACAAGTAATAACGATTTCAGCGATTTTCAACGTGGTGTCATAGTGGGCGCTCGTGAGATGGGCCATGGTATTTCGGAGGTAGAAACGAAATTAGGATTTTCACGGACGACCATTGCAAGGGTGTACCGTGACTACAAGAATTCCAGCAAAATCTCTAACCTACGATACCAGTGTGACTGTAAAAAGACATTGGGTGAACGTGACCGTCGTCGGCTGTCAAGAATCGTTTTACGCGATAGGCGTGCAACACTCTCGCAGGTATAATCGGAATTCAATGCTGGAGCCTCAACAAACATCAGCGTCCGGACTGTGCAACGTACCGTGTACGATATGGGTTTTAGGAGCCGACGCCCAACTCGAGTCCCCTTGATGGGTGCACGACACAGAGCTATGCGCCTCGCTTGGGAACGGCAACACCGCCACTGGACGCTTGATGACCGGAAACAAGTTGCCTGGTCTGGAGGAGTCGCGTTTACAACTGTATCGGGCAGGTGGAAGGATTCGTGTGTGGCGCAAACCTCATGAAGCCATGGATCCCTCCTGTCAACAGGGAACTGTACCGGCAGGCAGGGGGTCCGTAATGGTATGTGGTGTGTTTGGCTGGACTTCACTGGGATCCTTGGTACATCTACAAACATCTATGACCTGCCAACGTTATGTGCGCATCCTTTCTGACGAGGTACACCCGTTCATGTCCTGCATTCATGCTGATGGGTTGGGCCTGTTCCAAAAGGACAATGCACCTCCACACAAGTGTCGGGACGCCACATTATGGTTAGAGGAGCATTCATATGAGTTTGGGGTGTTGCCATTTCCACCCAAGTCCCCGGATCTGAACGTGATAGAACACATTTGGGATGCCATGCAACGCGCTATCAAACACAGGAATCCAAGACCTCGGTATACACCCGAATTGTAGAACGCTCTACAGGAAGTATGGTGTGCATTGCGTACAGCATATTTACAGGAGCTAGTGGAGTCCACGCCCCGTCGTATTTCTGCATTCCTGCGCTCCCGTGGGGGACCTACCAAGTATTAGACTGGTGTACCAGTTTTTCTGGCACTTCAGTGTATATACAGTAATTAGCACTTTTCTGTTGCCTTGCATTTGTATACATTTCTTTTTTTCTAACCCAATACCTGTAATAGCAGTGTCGCTTTCAATTACTATGAGAGAAGAAGTAATTGTTATCGAGAAAAACCCATTAGGAAGAGCTACAAAATTACATAGCAAAATTCTAGGGAAGAACTACGAATTATGATATATGTGTGTCACCTATTTAAGTGAGAATGAAATTCTAGCCTGTCTTTATTTTTTGGATCTGTTTTTATTTTCTGGATCTATCTTTAGTCCATCGTGAAGGGTCATTTACTTGCACGCTTATTTCGGTATACAGGTGAATTAAGGATGCACATATCCGAGAACATGCGGGAAAGATATGAATAAAAAGAAATAAAAATACCATATCATATTACGGAGGAAAGAAGAGTAGTTCATTCTACTGGGATTGAGGAAGTAATTATTTGGTTTTTTTAGTTTCTAGATGATGATGATAAAAATGATAAAAGTTTCCCATTTTCCTCTCATCAAATCGTGAAACCGAGCAAGTATTTATTCGAGGAGCTTCAAAAATAAGTTGCTTTTTCATACCACGATGCTCTTTTCAAAATACATTTCAGCTGCACTTTTTTGTTCCATGAGGCATGCCGGAACCATCTGACTGAAATCTGTAAATTTTAATTTTAAGCCTGTAGGGCAAGAGCTATTTAATTTAACTCACAACAACCCATTTGACAATGGCTAGTAAAATGCATTGGCAACCCTCCAAATGTTTCGTCTCCGCATGTGGACTAACTGCAAATAAATGATTCGAAAACAAATTCTGAAAATTTTTCAAAAAAATCAAATGCTTAAAATGGCACATCTTTGTAACAAGCAATACTATTGAATTGAAAATACACTCTTTGCGAAAAAAAGCACCCAGAAGGAATCATCCAGCCGAGATGAAAATTAGTATGCGTAATGCACATTTATAAGAAATGAAATGATTGCAATTCCAGAGCACTTGGGCTATTTATTCAGATAATACAGCTACACGGGTGGAACAAGATAGTACGTTGTAGCGTCATCTCTGGCTCAGATACAAGCGATTATCCAGCGTGGCATAGACGCATACAGTTTACGAATACTGTCCCCAGGTATAGCATGCGTGGTGCCTAAATTGGGGGCCAGTTCGCCAACAGTCCGCGATGGACATAAGTTAGATGGCGTCTCATCATGTGCCAAACATGTTCGATCAGTGAGACGTCGAGCGATCGGGATAGCCATGAAAGAGTGTCGACATTGCGACACAGTCCTGAAATATCCGAGCTGTGTGTGGTCGGGCATTATCCTGTTGAAAAAATGTCCGATGCTGCTGCGATCAGAATGGCAACAGAGCAGGTCGTAGGATGTCGTCGACATACCTTTGAGCAGTAAGTGTGGTACGGGAGACTACCAAGGGTGTCCTGCTATAATAGAAAATAGCTACATAGACAATGACTTCAGGTGTGCGAGCTATGTGCCATTCCACGGTAAAGGTAAAATCGGTGCGCTGGCCGGCTCGTCTCCAGATACGTATGCGCTGGTGACTCATTACTGAAGACAACAAGATGCCACTGGACACTGTCCCACGTTGATAGGTCCCTACACAACTGCAACCGATGCCAGCGATGCTCGCTCGTCTGTGGCAAGCGGTAGGAGTGGCCTCCTCGAATGTAGACCCCGTGCCGGAAGTCGTCTACCAAGGGTCTGGATAGCCACCTCCGTACCTGTGGACGATGTAACGTGGCTACGGATGGTTAAGAGTGACGAATTTAGTTCTGTTTGTGCGGTTCTTACAATCTCCAGATCCTCGCGTTCAGTCGTTGCCCTCGGCCGTCCACTGCCCGTGTGTTGCTGGGTTGTGCTCACCTCGACCCATTGGTGCCAACATCATTGTATTGGAGCGTCCTCCGACCCAAATGCCCTGCGATACGGCGAATTGACCAATCGGCCTCTCTCTCTCAGCACAATTATACGTCCTCTATCAAACTCGCTCAAATGCTCTTATTATGCACGGATTCGACATGGAGGTTAATGCAACCGCAATCCGCTGTCACAATTGTCCCTGCGTACTGGCTTTGCTCTTGATATACCCTCTTCGATGATCGGTTCCCATGCGCTGTGGTGGGCCACTCTTTAGTCATCGGTCGTTATTTTTTAATCATTTGCATATTCTACCTGGAGTCACGTGGAACTTCACCAGAATCGAACGACTTTCACTGGGTGCTTCGTTTTCTTGGCAAATCAATGTTCAGAAATCAAATCTCCGACGTAGTCTTCCAGAAACCGGCCAAAGGAAGACCACGTGGGAGATTGGTGGATGGAATTCGAAAACATACCTGAATGAGACGGAAGATAGTTACTGAAGGTAGAGAGTTCAGGCAGAATATACGATTTGTTGTACAAATATTCGGTTCCTATATCTCTGTGTGAAGTGGAACTGTACTTGGCTAGTGTTGGTAGCCTCCGGGAAAATATCCGGATTCGATGGACCCTGACTTTGGGCAACTGCACTATCAATTAGTTAGGACGGTGAGTAATTTCCTTTGGCAGCTACGCTCTACTCAAATGAACTGATCGAAGGTTATGTAAAACAGTCTTCTCCCCTACTTCTTTTCGCTATCTAGAAGCTGTTAGAATTCTGATCACAATCTCCCACTTCTTAATCAATATCTTATAACGCAAGGCCTGCACGTCGTATTCTCACGAAGCTCAGTTATCGTAATTCTTACTGAGGCATTTTTTTCTCCTTCTTTTCTTTTTTGTTTTTATAAAACACGGGTGAATCCAGTTTTTCTCATTTGTATTTTTTGTGTTCTTTTTATTGTGTAATGAGAGTCAAAGTTCATTTTTTCTACAACAAAAGAAACAAAATTAATTAATTCTTTTTCTAGCGATGAGTAAGAAAATTTTAAATATTTCTTTTTCTAATACGATGCTCTTTACTGAAGAGAGTCTATGCTGTAGTGATAACATCATAGCATATGTTATTTGTTTAAAATTCGGGCTATGTCAAATAATACTTTCACAGCCGTGTCAGAATAATACGACCGCCCCCGGAATCACAGTTTACCCGTCCATGCGCGTCACAGAGTGCACGTGACAAGGTCGACCACACGGAGCTATAAGCGGCCTACCAGGGCAAATGAGTCATAGTGCGTAGCGTGAGCTCACTGGGCAAAAGTAGTGATTTGACGGACGTTCAAAAAAGGATGATCATCGGCAACCGCGCCAAGGGTGGGAACATCTGTGAAACAGCAAACTTCGTGGGCTGTTCTCGAGGTGCTGTACTAAGGGTGTACCAAGAATGGACCCCTGGCACACCGAGTACCTCATGAAGTCATAACTGTGGAGCCCCAAAGGCCATCGACCCCAGAGCAGAACGTCGCCTCCACCGACTAGTAAAGGGCAATAGACGCACAACAGTGCAGCAATTGACCATGCAAATGAGCGCTGGGTAATCCATGTACAAGTCCCCCATAACAGTGGAGCAAACCCTGTTACGCAAGGGGTCTCCGTAGTCGACGCTGCGTCAAGGTGCCCATATTAACCCAGGTCCATCGACAACGACGCTTGCAGTTCACATGGGACTACCGTCATGGACAGTGGAAGAGTGGAAAAAGGTTGTCTTCTCCAACGAATCGAGGTTCCTAATCCACAGAAGTGACAAGCTGTGGCGGACACGGTGTGAGACACACGAGAACCAACACCCTGACACGCTTGTCGGTCAAGCACAGGCCGGCGGTGACAGTGTGCATGTCTGGGGGATGTTTTCCTAGTATGACCTGGGGCCGCTGGTACCATTGGATGGGTTCCTGAACACCAATGGCTACCGTTCCATCCTCGCTGACTATCATGTTGTACGTTGACCCTGACGCGCCATGCCAATAAAGGGGTGCGTGACTGGTTCCAGTAACACCACAGCCATGTCTCCGTTCTCCCTTGGCCGGCGAAATCGCCCGACCTTAATTACATAAAGCACTTGTGGGACTATTTCATCAACAGGTTCGACGTGATGCCCTACAGCTACGTCATCTCCGGGAACTTCATGCTCTGCTGCAGTTCGAATGGGCACGTTTCCCACGGGCAACCTTCCAGGGCCTCATTACGTCCATTGCAACATGTTCAAATACTGTCATGGCCAGCAAGATCGGTGGATTTATCTCATTTATCCCATATCGAAAACCTGTGGGACCACACTGAACGTCGTCTGCCGTCGAACCTGCCCGCGGACGATGTCGAAAAATTATGGCAGCAATTCAACATTGCTTTCTATTCCATTTCTCAGGACGATATCCGTCGACTGTATGACTCATTACCACACCGTATTGCTGTATTGCCGTTCGCCGCAGTGCAACAACTTACTAAGGCGTACCCATTGTGCTGCATTCTCTCATCTGATAAACAATTGTGATGCATTCTCTCATCTGATAAACAATTGTGCTGCATTCTCTCATCTGATAAACAATTGTGATGCATTCTCTCATCTGATAAACAATTGTGATGCATTCTCTCATCTGATAAACAATTGTGCTGCATTCTCTCATCTGATAAACAACTGTGCTGTACTACAGAGGTGAAAACATGTGTCAAGACGGCAAATCTGCAGCGAGAGCACATGTCCGTGTAGCTTAGTTGGGAGAGCGACTTACTCCGGATTCGATGCCCGGCGCAGACAACCGAGTGCGTTATATTGGCGCCGAAACTTCCAAGATGACCCGGTAGTTAAGTTTCTCGCAATGATGTGATGTTCTTGCCCCGCGGAGAGACAGGAAAAATGAGAATCGTTTCTTCAGTGCTTCGAAAAAATAAATCAGTGTGATTTTACATTCCACACACTAAATTGTCTGGGATTCCTCAAATGCACGTTCTTCATGGGATGACTGCCTACAGCGACACAGGATCCTGGCTGACCTGTGGGACATGCTATAGGCCATCTTTCAAAGGGGGGGGGAGAGATTTGGCGTGCCTGCCCCGCAGGACGCACATGAGATAAAGGCAGATAGCAGTGAGGGCAGATGTCCGAGTAGCTCAACTGGGAGAGCGAATTACTCCGGAGAGAGGGGACCCAGATTCGATGCCCGGCGAGGATAAACTTGTACGTTACATTGGCGCTCTATCGTGGAAAATGGATCCACTGGTCGTTGGATTCTTCGAAAAGTGTGTGTTGTTTGTTCCGCACATTGTTCAGAATTAATGAAATATTCCTATTACCCTTCAAAAAAAGAAGAAGAAGAAGAGGGCGATTATGTGACTTACTACAGAGGTTAAAAAATGTGTCAAGACGATAAATCTGCAGCGAGACATTCTCTCCGCGTAGTTTAGTTCGGAGAGCGACTTATTCCGGAGTGAGAGGACACGGACAAACCTTTGTTTTCGCACACTGTACGTGGCAGAAAATAACATGAAGGCAAACATTTCTGTATTTCTATTTGCATGCTCAGTTTCACACCCCTATCCGCACTCCTTCTGGGTAGGTGAATTTCAATGTCGAGAAGTGTACATAACGAGAATATGTAGTCACGTCAAAACTTCATGTATGGGAGGAATTCCTGCGAGAAATACTCCGGTGTGAGATTCCATTTACTACTAACGCAAGTCAGTTCAATAAAGTAGCTGTTCTTCCCTAGATAAGATGTATTCATCATTTTCTGAAGAATAGCTGATTTCATAGCGAAGAGGAATAAGACTCGTGGATCACGTGAAAAATGAAAAAGGAAAATGCATGTATTTATTATAAATATCGATTATTTCAAAGAGATACTAAAATTTTACTTTGGGGGGTTAAATTTTAGTAACTCTTTGTGACATAGTTATCAGTTAACACGATATCTATGTCACAAAGAAGTCCGAAGTAGGAACCTGGTATGCCTACACTTTTTAGTACTCTTCAAAGTTGTCAGTTATATAATTTATTGCAGCGTAGCTCATAAAAGATTTGAGAATTCAAAGTCCATGTACCCGGATATTAATTTTTTTTTTTTTCCATTTCAAAAAATGTAGTTTTTTTTTTTTTTTTTTTCTATTTTAGAATTTCCTTTGCGGAAGTCTCGCAGGTTATTAAAAAGTGATCCGCGAGCCATGGGTGGAGCACCCGTAGCTCCTGAGGAAGCTTTACGTTGTTTGAGATAAATCGCAGAAAACGCTTGACGAAAATCTGAAATGCGTCTCGCTCCCCTAAAGTTGGGGCCGGACCGGGCTTTCCAAATTATGTCCAGCGCAGTCCTCTACTGCTGCGTCATCCCATGAATCGCGACCTTTCAGTACGAAATTACGGTTCGGGATCAGTACGCGGATATGGATTGTACGGTGACTTTTCCCCCTGAATTTCACGGCCTGATGATTATGCGCCTCTGCGGATTGTGCACGAAATCATTGTTTCCTCTTTTTTTTAATTTCACTGTCTGAGGATTATGCGAATTAAAATACGGTAATTAACAAATTTATAAATGCAGCTAGATAACAATTTCATAAATGCAGCAAATTAACAATTATATATGCAGAGGTAATTAGCAATTTAATAAATGCAGCTAGATTTTATATTTATCAGCTGGAAGTAACAAGGCAAAAGTAAAAATATTTTCGAAAAAAGGAAGCGATTGGACCCTCTGTGAAAGAGGTCTACACCGACCGGGCTGGCTCGCCAAGCCCAAAACCGAGTCCGGGCAGGGTCGGGCCTTTTTGTAGTTTAGAACAAAGCAACGGCCCGGGCAGGGCTTTTCCCCAGACATTTGCGACCGGGCCGGGCCAAGTCAACCTATTTTTTTTTATCACAATGGGAAAGAAAGAAAAAGTCGTGTTCCCCGATTTCCTGGTGTGTTTAACTGTTTCGCTGACTTTACTTACTTCCGTGACATAGCCCAGGACGTAATCAGAAAAGCAAGGAGAGGCACTCACAGTGTTTTTACCAATCTACAGGTATTAAGATGGTAACACCATTTTGGGTCTTGCTGACAGCAAAAATATTCGACCTTGAGTGAGTGTGTGTGTTGTGTAGAGTGAGAGACGGAGGGTGTCTGCAGTAGGGTGAGGGTGTGGGTGTTTTGGAATGAGAAAGTGGGACGACATGGATTTTTTCTCCTATCTCTAATCTATATAAGTATTGAGTTTTGTAGTGTTACACCTTACTAGTTCAGAGAAAGGGATATTCTGAACCCGCTTCGACTTCCCTTTTCTCTCTTTTAAAAGGTATATTTCTTGCATAAATATAAAATTATAAATACTAACTAATTCGGTTTCCAGACTCATAAATCAACTGAGACAGCTTTACTTTTATTCAAAACCTCATACAAAAGAACAAAAGAACAAAAGAACATGGAGAGAAAAAACTACTGTGGCGCTACTCTTGGACTTAACTAAAGCCTTTGATAGAATTAATCATAACACTCTCTTAGATAAATTACATACCATTGGAATTAGAGGTTTGCCTAAAAATCTTTTTAAAAGTTACTAAAAGAATAGACTTCAGTATACACAGATAGATGAAATTTTGTCACCAATGGAATTTATTAAATCTGGGGTGCCCCAGGGCTCCATTCTGGGCCCTGTACTGTTTAATGTATATAGACTCCTGGCCACCCAAAATGCAACACCAAGAAGGACACGAGATAGCAAAGCCAGATTTACTGGACACATAACAACAGATACAAAGATTAAACGATTAAGCTTACAGGCCCGTGCGACTTGCATAACACGCAGACATCAATAGTCCGTGTTGCCCCCATGGCTGGCAATAACGGCCGCTACACGCTGCGGCATCGAACGAAAGAGGCTTTGGATGTGGGCTTGGTGTATGTCAGTCCAGGCTGCTTCCACACGCTGCCACAGTTCATCAGGCGTACCCGCGGGTGGTGCTTGCCGGGCCACTCGGTTGCCGATCAGCGACCAGACGTGTTCGATGGGCGAACATATCGAGAGAACAGGCGGGCCACGGCTGCAGTGACACCTGGTGGGCCGTAAAGAATTTTTGCGCGATGCGTGCCACGTGCGGGCGCGCATTGTCCTGCTGAAACGTGGCCGCTGCCAGGTCCTGCAGGTAAGTGAATACTACAGGCTCCAAAACGTCGGAGAAGGTACGGTGGCTGTTGAGTTTACCGGCGATGCGTACCAGAGGGGTGCTGGTGTCATATCCAATTGCGCCCTAAACCATAACGCCAGGTGACGGACCAGTATGGCGATGAATAATGCAGGCGTCATACAGTCTTTTGCCGCAGTGCCGCCACACGCGGATCCGACCATCGTGGTGTTGCAGGCAGAAGCGGGATTCGTCGGAGAAGACAATGTCCTACCATTCCGTAGTCCAGTTGCGGCGTTAAACGGCCCACTGCTGCCGCACTCGCTTTGTGGTGTAACGTCAATGGTAATCGGAGCAATGGGCTCCGTGTAACAAGTCCCCGCTCCTGCGGACCACGTCGAAGGAGCGGGGACTTGTCACACCCTAATTAATGCGCTAACGTTCGTGATGTGGCGGTGCGAGCCGTCAATGCCCGCCGTACAACATGCCGGTCCTCTCGTTCGGTAGTGTGCCGCGGCTGCGGCAATCGCTCACGTCTGTCCGTCCGTCCCTCCTGCACCCACCGAATTCATTCTCGCCTCACTGTGGCTAGATGTCGTCCCACACGGGTGCTGATGTCTCAGTACGATAAACCGCTGTCGTGATAAGCCACTATTCGTCTTCTGTCGAACTTCGAAACGTGCTGGAAAGACTGCCGTATTCTGCGACGAGGCATCAGGAAGCTTCCCACGCACAGGTCCGGCAACACAACACACTTCCACTACTTACACCCCGCCTTCTGTGCACCCTTCTTATAGCGCTTCTCGGTGGCGTGCCGGGCGCACATGATTTGCATATGCCATGCAATGCTAATCGTTTGCATGTCCTCTCGCGGGCGACGCATGCTGCGAATTTCAGGCCAATCGGATGCTTCCTTCTTGGTGTTGCATTTTGGGTAGCCAGCAGTGTATATAAATGATGTTTTTGATATCTTATTTAATATTACTATAACATTATATGCAGATGATATTACTTTACTATTTTCTGGTTATGATATACATAAAATTGTAGCATATTGTACTGAACAACTGCGCATCTATTCAAATTGACTTGCGGTAAATGATCTTGTAATTTATGCAAATGAATCTAAGGCATTGATATTCTCTACACAGATAATTGAAATATCGCCTGCATTACAAATAAAAATTGACAATAAAATTATTGAATATGTGAACAATGTTAAATATCTTGGAATTATACTTCAAAATAATGTGAAATGGAAACTACATATTGATCATCTTGTTAAACGTTCGAGAAATTTAGGTATAATTGGGTCGATAGTGTCACTTTTGTCAATTAGGGTTCTAAATTTAATATATTACTCATTACTACAGTCTCACTTTGACTATTGCATTTTGGCATGAGGGCAGTCTACATTAATGAATATTTCCAGACTCCAGACATTGCAGAATAAATTTGTCAGATTATTGGAATTAAAAAATAATTTTACACCTATAAATGAAGCACAATTTAGTTTTCGACATTTTGCCAGAGTACACCCTGCGAAATATGGTTTTTTACCTATTAGCCAGTTATATAACTTTAATTTAGGTAAAATAATGCATGAAAGGATTAAAAACAATATTAATTATGAATTTATACTAATTTCTTCACAGCTACAGTACCAGAAATCAAGATTTACTGAAACCAGTCTTTCCCAGAACTAATTATATAATGCAAAGTATAAACTACATGGAACCACAATATTGGAACTCACTACCACATGATATTACTGATTTGAATAACTTTATATTTTAAAGAGGAAATTAAAACTTCATCTGTTACATAAAATGTAGAAATGAGGGAGAGGTAAGGGGGGGGGGAGAATGTTAATATGAGAAGGTATGGAAAATGTAAGCGAACATAATGAGTAATAAAAAAAAAGATCTTTGCATTTACATCTCTTTTTTTTTTATTATTGTCTTTTTTTTTTCCTTTTTTTCTCCTAATTATTATCTCTTCTTCTTTCCTGTTGAATTAACTAACATGTTTACTAACTTACACTAATAATTCGGATTGGTATCTATGTGGTGCTTGACTGGATATGTGTGCGTAGTGAGACTGGGGCTATGCCAGGTCTTTGTTTGGCCTTTCTCCCGCTCTTCCTAGCTGTTTTGTATTAATAAATATATAAATGTCAATAATTTTACATGTATTTGTATTAAAACAGCTGAAATAAAATTAAATAAAATAAATAAATAAATAAATATTTTTTGGTAATTGTCAAAGTTTAGTTAATAGTTTTAGGCGTACATTCAACTAAATATTTTGAATAATATCTCATTTCATTATTTAATTTTCACATTTTAATAAAATACAATGGAAAGACAAAATAATGCTAAATGGCACATCGCACGGGCCGGGCCTAAATAAGAGCTCCAGTTGACAGTCCCGGGACGGACCGGACCGAATGTCTGATATTTGAAACGGGCCGGGCCGGACTCGCCAATTTAGGCCCGTGCAGACCTCTACCTCTGTGCTGGTCCGTTTCACATTCTGCCTTTCGGAGGAGCGTTATATAATCGGGGTTTATAATAACTTTTATGTTTTGCTTGACATTTACAGCCTTTGCCTCTTGGGTATTTTGCCTAGATTTGACATTTTTAGTGAAATTATGCAATAAACCGGGTGAGATTTTTGTACGATCATAATACTTTCGTATAAGGGAAGTATGAGAAAGTAAAAATTACATACCGTTTGAGTGGAAGTGGAAAACTTTTTGAGCCCGTAGGGGTGAGATTTGAGGTCTCGTGCCCTCAGGCAAGAAAAGTTTCCTCCAGCCTTGGTTATGGTGTTCAGTGTTTTAGAGTATAGGATCCAAATTTAAAACGAAGAATTATCAACTTCAGAAACTGGAGTAGAGGAAATGTATCCTCAGGATACCTGAATCAAGTGCCCTCAGATAAAGAAAAAAAAGTTATGCACATCTGCTTTCGTTAAGAAATATTCTTAAAATCAAATTTTGATTGTAGGAGGTCCCATAGCAGTTCTTCCTTTTTGACGCTTCGTATTTACTAGGAAATGTGAAGTCACTACTGTTGGTTTCGTAAATGTCGAGGTGGACGACTATATTGCGTACGCATGTCACAATATCGCGAACCTGTGTGAAATAATTAGTGGGAAGTAAGCACGATAACACTGTATTATGCAATTTTGGATCTTAGCGGGAAAATTCTACTCCAAAAGATACAAGAGAAACTCGCAATCACCTTCCCACCACCAAGAAAAGCGACTGTTGCTGTCTACTTCCAGAAACTAAGTGACAAATGCAAGAATACATTTCTCAATCTCTCCTGCAGCAGTATTAGTCATAGACTATGACGCCGCGGGGCTGGGAAACTTTCTTCTCCATTAATTTCTGTTCGCTGATTTCCCATTCCTGTCCACGTCATTGTTTAAGCCTTTAACGACCACGACTCTAAAATTTAGTATCACTCTAAATACCATAACGCCCGAAACTGTCTGTTGTTTCACATTTTTGTTTAGTAACAACAATGGGGACTGACGGTGACTCCTGTTGATCCTTCATACGTCGTGCAAATTTAAAGAACAGTTGGGGGTAGGAAATCTGACTCACTCTAGACAGGCGTTTTGGGCAGCTATGGTCGTTTGTATGTACGGGCGTTTTGGGTTTTATGATCGTTAAAGGGTTAAACCAGAGGTCACCAAACTTTTGGAGAGAAGGGCTAAACAGGAAATTTGCTGAAATTCGGGGGGGGGGGGGGCTGGATAAAAACACAAATTGATAAACCGAAGAAGATCAATCAAGGCAGAAATTGTAAATTTTCATTTAACTAATATTTGTCAAGCTGTAACTAATTTTATATGGTATGTAATTCAACACAAAAATTTTCAAATACATATTTAAAAATATTTATGCACATCTAAAACAAATACAAAACTAATCTTAATAACGACTTAGTCTAGTTTAGTCATTAGTAATTTGACTTCAACATGAGCAAACTGACTTCATGACATGAAACAAAAGATCAATGAGAAAACTAGTATTGTTTCGGGAATGATTTTGCTACATTTTTGATATTTTGTTTTACGATGGACAACGCAGTGTTTAAAAAGCCTGACATGTGGTTGTCGGTCAATCGTGAACGAAGCTTTGATTTCACATATTTAATTTTGGAGAAAGCTTGTTCGCACAAACATATGTGCTAATAAAGACTGAAAGCATTTTCCTTGGCAAAACTTTTCTGTGTGGAAAGCTATTTCTAAGCAAAAGAGAATAACAGGTTATCAGACTTTCACTCTCAAACATTAACTTCAAATTAATTATTATTAGACATGAACAGTAAGTCAGATAATATCCGACTTGAAAATTTCGTTGCCCTGGAGCGGGAATCGAATCTACGTCTCCCGGTTTGCGCCCGAGTATGCTAACCACTCCACCACCCATAACAACCAAGTCTCAAGTTTCCGATTAATTTGAATATAACCATCACAGGATTCGCTAGTCGAAGCAACCGGCATTCATATATAGCGAATCTGGAGGATTAGAATTCATTCTCGTGATTGCCCGGCGGAGCAGAATATCAATGAATGAAATACGGGATAACACTATTGCACAATTTAAATTTTGAAGTTATAAATCCGTTTATTGGTGTAAATATGACATGAATGGTAAGTCAGATAATATTCGAAAACTTGAAAATTTGCAGGATAGTGGTTAGCATACTCGGGCGCAAACCGGGAGACGCGGTTTCATTCCTGCTCCAGGAAGACGAAGTCTTTTTTGGATATTATCTGACTTACCATTCATGTCATATTTACACCAATAAACGGATTCATAACTTCAAAATGTGTATTGTACAATGGTGCAATGCCGTATTTTATTCATTGATAATTATTATTGGATGGCAAACCTAAAATTAATAAAAAAAATGCAAATTTACCGCTGGCTGTAGTTTGGTGATCTCTGATATAAAGGGTTCCTTCATCTCAGCTTAGATCCTTGTTTGCTTCCATTTCCTGGTGTCTCCACATTTGCAGCTCTATATCTTCATTCCTTCAAAATAATTGTCCGCATCAGCGCAGCGTTGATTATTGAGCCTTCTTCGAAACCTATGACAATTTAACACTTTTTTCTTACTTTCTTTCACTTTAATTCTATCTTTTCTCGTGGCGCTGCACGTGGACCTCAAAATTCGCAGTCCTACAGTAGTGCTGAGACTGAATGAGCCCGAATCTTAAAGCCCAAAGCTGAGCCCGCGCCCAAATCGGGCTCGGGCTGCATAACATTTACTACGGTTCGGGCTCGGGTTCTAAATTTTCTTCTTCTTTTAACTCTGATTTTAAATAATTTAGCATACTAAATTTTTTGACATTCTCCAGTTGGTAAAAATAATTCTTCGATAACTTCGTCTGGGAGAGTAGTAGGGACTACGGATGACTATTCATTGTGGGCTTCGGGAGCAAATGCCATAGGCAACGCATTAGTAGGTTTCTGCTGAGAAGGAAAAGCTTCTTCAAGAACTGTAGATATACTGCATACCCCCGTCGAAATTTCAGCCCCTCACTATGCGCGGCAACTCCCTGCTAATTTTATTCAGCAACGTAAATACATTGCAGCGTAGCTTGGTTTTACAGGATGCCCTGCTGCCTGAAGCCTTTCAGGAGAAACGTGTGGTCAAAGAAAATCTTGTGGGTTTACCATTAAAGGAAGATATTCTTTTCCACTCCCCAGTTGAAAAAGACATCGGTTAACTGCACGGGAAGGAGAGAGTGGAAGTCTAGAAGAAAAGACTTTAGTTGTTGTTGCTGTTGTTAATGCCTAATTAGACCAGTTTTGGGTTCTATTTTGAAACATAAAGTGAGGCTCGTGCTGACATACTTCGGGCTCGGGTTCTGGCTCAGGCTGACATACTTCGGGTTCGGGTTCACACTAGGCCTGACACACTAAGAGCTCGGGTTCACTCTCGGGCTAACATATTTCGGGCTCCGTTTCACGCTCTGGATCGGGTTCACGCTCGAGCTGACATACTTCGGCCTCGGGTTCACGCTCGGGCTGACATACTTCGGGCTCGGATTCACGCTCGGGCTGACACACTTCGGGCTCGCGTTCACGCTCGGGCTCAGGTTCACGTTTGGGCTGATACAATTCGGGCTCGGGCTCGAGTTCACGCTAGGGCCCGAAGTGTGACGAAGCCTGAAGTGTGTCACACTTCGGGCTCAGGCTCATGCTCGGGCTCATGGACGGGCTGACATACTTTGGGCTCGGGTTCACGCTCGGGCTGACATACTTCGGGCTCAGGTTCACGCTCCGGTTGACACGCCTCGGGCTCAGGCTCGGAATTACATACTTCGGGTTTACGCTCGGGGTGACACACTTCAGGCTCGGGCTCGGTTTGACATACTTCGGGCTCGGGTTCACTCCCGGGCAGACATACTTCGGGCTCGGGTTCACGCTCGGGTTGACACACTTCGGGTTCGGGCTGACATACTTCGGGCTCGGGTTCACGTTCGGGCTGACATACTTCGGGCTCGGATTCACGCTCGGGCTGACACATTTCGGGGTCGGGCTCGGGCTCAAGCTGACGTACTTCGGCCATGCGTTCACGCTCGGGCTGACATACTTCGAGCTCGCGTTCACGCTCGGGCTGACACACTTCGGGCTCAGGCTGACATACTTCTGGCTCGGGTTCACGCTTGGGCTGGCACAATTCGGGCTCGGGCTTACGCTCGGGCTGACATATTTCGGGCTCAGGTTCACGCTCGGGCTGACACACCTCAGGCTCGGGTTCACGCTCGGGCTGACACACCTCAGGCTCGGGTTCACGCTCGGACTGACATATTTCTGGCTCAGTTTCAAGCTCGGGCTGACACACCTCAGGCTCGGGTTCACGCTCGGGCTGACATACTTCGGGTCCGGGTTCTCTCTGGGGCTGACACTCTTCGGGCTTGATTTCACGCTCGGACTGACATACTTCTGGCTCGGGTTCACGCTCGGGCTAACATCTTTCGGGCCCGGGTTCACTCTGGGGCTGACACTCTTTGAGCTTCGTTTCACGCTCGGGCTGACATACTTCGGGCTCGAATTCATGCTCGGGGTGACATACTTCAGGCTCGGGTTCACGCTCTGGCTGACATTCTTCGGGCTCGGATTCTTAAAATTGAGCCCAAACTCAGCACTGTGTCCTGAAGCTTTCTGCTTATTCTCCACTCGTGCTGTCGCTTACCAAGCCTCAGTCAGCACTGCACAGCATTGGTTTTGAAGGAACAGTTTCAGAAACTTCTCTGCATCCGTACTGGCAGGAGTCTATACAAGGGTACGAACATGTAGATGTTTTCTTCCAGTTATTCCATTACACTGTTGCCCATTTCGGATGTCATGTCTTTATCATTTCCCAGCACTGACCCTAGGTGCTCAATTCTCCTTATTTATTTTGTTACAGTTGGAGAAAAACTCCTGCATTCTACCGCTAGGACAAGAACTGCTACACCGCGGAAAACATCTTCTCATAGAAGGTAAATGATATGCACAAATTGCATTTCGTACGGAAATTTCGTGAAAGTGTAGGAGCTTTCCTTGCCGCATAAAACGATATGTAGCAGTCTTCCTAATGGTGTAAAAAGATTGTAGGAGTTTTCATAGTGGCTTAACAGGGTATGTAAGATACTAGTGACATAAGAAGATATGTAGAAGCTTATCGACTCACTGAATCTTAAATTATGACTCTAATGTTTGGTATGTATGTGAAGATGTAATCAAACCTGGTAAGAGGGACTCAAGAGATCAGCTTTGAGGTATTTGCAAGGCATTTGTAATTTGGAAATTTTTTTTGAAGCTTTTAAGCTGCAACCTAACGTCTCTAGGATTTTTATCATTATTATCATTGTCAACCATTGTTAATCCACTGCTGGATGATGTTCTCCCGAAGTTTCTTCCAAAATGGTTTCTATTGAGCCAGTTTTCTCCATGTCCCTCCCACATTCTTTCGAATTTCATCAACCCATCTCGCACGTGGTCTTCTTCTGGGTCTTTTCCTATCCCTTGGAATTCAGTCTACATCTTCAGTTGACCAATGGTGGTCCGCTCTTCTGGCAACATGCCTAATTCATTTTCATTTCAGGGATTATAATTTGATCATGATGTCTTCCACTCTGTGCCGTTCCCCGTCCTGGATAGTGACGTCATTGCTGACGCCAATGCTGACGTCAGAGCTGACAGAAGAATTTTGGTGGACAGAGAAGAGAAGGAGTGAAGAGTGTGGGAAGAGAGGTTGTTTGCTTTGATTTGTAGGGAGGTGACAGGGCATAAGAATCGTATTGTTTTTTTGTTTATTAAATTAAATGTTTTTGTGAATTTGTTATAGTCATAAATGAGTATTCGGGAGGATTACGAAGACGCCACAGCTTTAATGTGAAAATGGTGCCAGCGAAATGGGATACGATAGTGTATTGTTTTCCTTCACGGATTTTTTTTTTTTCGGGTGCCATCTTGGATTACTTCGAAATTTGTGAACAGTGGATAAGTCAAGTTATGACCGGATGTGATCAGCTCTATATATGTGCTATAAAACCAAGGATGGAAGACGTCAGTGCTGTTGGTATGAAATATAATTTTGTTTTGAAGATGACAATCCGATTTTTGGCGTAAATGTGACAAGGATGGTAAGTCAGATAATATTTGAAAACTTGAAAATTTTCATCGTCCTTTGTATTATATGGCGATTTGTATTATATGGCGTAATCCCGTATTTCTTTCATGATATAATTTTGTTTTTCACTTTCAAAATAGTTCCTTTTTAATTCAGAACACTCGTAACATACGAAAGTAAAAGGGTTTCTTAAGTGCGTCATTACAAATAAAAGTGAATTTTGAAAATATATATACGACAGTACAAAAGTTGCAGAAATCTGTATTGAGGAAATTTTGTACGCCAATACTAATCGTTAGAATTACAAATTCTTGTAGGTTGATAAGTTCACTGAATCTAGGTTTACTGTTTATTGTCGCAAAATGGCATATTTAGCGAAGGCAAAAAAAAGAAGACTTTTGGCAGAAGAGTTAGGAGAGAAAGTATCTCCCAACTATAAAATAGTGGATTTAAAAAAATAATAATTTCAGGAAGTC
Organism: Macrothele yani; assembly: GCA_039090855.1. NCBI lineage: Eukaryota > Metazoa > Arthropoda > Arachnida > Araneae > Macrothelidae > Macrothele > Macrothele yani. The sequence continues at coordinate 131,655,040 of CM077010.1, read as the reverse complement.
AAGAGTACGAAGAAGAATTCGTGAAAGAATTATTAGCCACAATTATAAGAGTGAGAATAGATATAGAGGAACTCGAGGAACGGAAAAGGAAAGAAGAAATGGAAGAACAGCAGAGAAAAGAGGAAAGAGAATATGAATTGGAATTACGACGAATTGAAGCTGCAAGTAGAACACAAGGTAATGATTCAGAACAAACTGTAGGAGGAATGTTAGGAAGGCCTAAAATGGATTTACACAATCTGATACCAACTTTTGATCCTAAGGAAGGCGACGTAAGTCTATATTTGGTCTTGTTCGAAAGGCAAGTGCGTAAAGCACAAATAAAAAAGCAGATTGTGTTTCGCATTTGATGGGATTACTACCGTATGAGATTAATCAGCTTATAGCTAGAGAACCGGAAGAAGAGGCAGACAATTATGCATATGTTTAAACTTTGTTGCTAAAAAGATTTAAGCTAAGTCCAGAAAAATGTAGGCAAATGTTTGTGACACATCAAAAGAGAGCAGAGTTGTGGCATGATTTTAGCTATGAACTTCGAAATTATTGCACTGAATGGGTTACAGGTCTCGAAATTTGTAATTTGGAGCAGTTACTGGATCTAATGGTGACCAATCAGATGAAACGTCGAGTACCAATAGAAGTACGCGAGCATTTTATGGATTAATGGACTAAGATTTGACTAAGATTTCGTCATCGTCCAAATTTGCTAAGATGTTGGATGACTATGACAATATTTGGGGAAGTATGAAAAATGCTTCAGTAAACATTCAGCAAAAAAGAGAAGAATGTGCCCAAATGGCGAACAAGAAACTTGTAAGATAATAGCAGTAGAAGTGAGCCTATCACAGCTCAAAGAAATCGAGCTCATGGAGAGCCTAATGTTTCTAGAACTAGGAAGTTTGAAAATTTTGAACGCCGGAGGAGATTACAATGTTTTGAATGTGGATCGTATAACCATCTTCGACCTCAATGTCCAAATTTGAAAAAAAGTCAAACACTAGCTTCCGCAACTGTAAATAGAATTTCAGAACTGACGGAAGATGAATTGTTGATACGGTTTTCAACTACCGGCAAAGTAAATGGGTTTAAAATGCCTATTGTACGAGATTTTAGAGCGACTATTGATTTTGTTTGTCAGAAGTATAGCACATCCCAGATGTTAACAGGGGAATATGTTTGGGTTCAGCAGCCTCTTGATGTCGCACCAACTTGTGTACCTTTAGCTCAAGTGCAACTGATAGGAGATTTTGGTCACATCATCACAGAAGCAGCTGTAATTAGAAATGAGCTTGACCAGGGCCGATATTTACTGGGAAATCGTAATGCTGCTTTATTAGATCAGATTAAGCACGATAAAGGATTAGTTCATCATGAATTAAATGCCGTGCAGACTAGGTCACAGAAGTTTATGGAGGAAATGTCTAATGTTCAGAAAGTAGTGGGAAAAAAACTTGAAAAGAGAAGAAATGAGAGCTCACGTAGTAATGTTGAAGTGTCGGGAATAGAGACTGAGCCGAGCGAGGAAGAGGGTGTATTATTGCCAGTTATACAAAATGATCTCGATCCAATATGTTCGCTTTTAGAAATAGATTCTGATATTTTTGCCCCTGCACAGCGTCGAAGTGAGGATTTGAAACCGTTATTTGATACTGTTGGGAATTCTTCCACTGATTTGTCGAAGGAATCGTATATTTTGAGGAACATATTATTAGTGAAACGGAAGGTAGACAAGACAGGTGTTGTGAGAGAACTACTCGTAGTTCCTGAAGAATATAGGGAACGCCTTAAGGCTTTGTGTCATGAAGGAACAGCTCACCTAGGTGTGACGAAAACTAAGGATAGAATATTCCGATATTTTTTCCGGCCTAGATGTTATAAAGAAGTAGAAAATTATGTGCGATCTTGTGAAAATTGTCAAAGAGCAGGAAAATCAGGCGATAAGAAAAAGCTCCCTTAAAACTAGTACCAGTTATCGAGGAAATTTTTTCAAAGATAAATGTAGATGCATGTGGTGCCTTACCACCTACTTCTACAGGAAAAAGATATATTATCACTCCAATGTGTTTGTCTTCAAAATATCCTGATGCCGTAGCTCTGACTGACATTGGGTTCGTATCAGTGATCGATGTGTTACTGCAGATTTTTAGTCGTATGGGGTTTTCTAAAGAACTACAGTGTGATCAAGGAACTTCTTTCATGAGCGCTTTAACAACAGAATTTTTGGAACGATTTGGTATACAAATAAAACATAGTTCGATTCATCCTCCACAGAGCAATCCTGTTGAAAGATTTCACAGTACGATTAAACGTATACTGAGTCTTGTGTTTGGAAGCAGCGCCCGATTGGGAACAGCACATTCATTCAGCATTATTTGCGCTTCGAACTGTGACGCATGAAAGTACTGGGTTTACTCCCGCATAATTAATCCATGGGAAGAATTTAAGGACACCAGTTACGCTGCTCTATGAGAAGTGGATGAAACGTGAAGGCATGGAAAAATTCAGTCGTAGACTAAATGTTTCAGTTGATAAATCCATTAAAAAAATGCCAGACAGTGGCTGTACAAAAAATGAAAGAAATGCAGGTAAAGAGAAAAACCTGGTATGATAAGAATGCAGTAAAAAGAGAATTTAAAGAAGGTGATATGGTGCTAGTATTGGCTACTTCTAGACCAATGAAGTTAGCTGTCCAATGGACTGGTCCAGGTATTATTGAGAGTAGAATCTCTGATACGAACTACATATATTGTTAAGGTTCCTGGAAAGAAAATGCCATCGCAGATATATCATGTCAATATGCTTAAAACCGTTCTACAAAAGACCAGAGTTAATTAATTTCTTATCCATTAGTAAACCACCTGATCAACCTGGTTTGGAAATAGAAATTCCTGGAATAGAAAATGATCCTAATGTTTTTAATTTTGCAGAAATTTTTCAGGAAAGTCGTTTGGAAGAAAGGCTAGAGGTAGAACAAATTCAGCAATTGCAGGATTTGCTTTGTAAATACGCAACATCTTTTTCTAATGAACCTGGTATGGCACATCTTGTTGAGCATAACATTGAATTAATTAGTGACGAGCCCATCAGAGCTAAGCCATACCGTATGCCTCGTAGACAAACTGAAATTTTGCAGAATGAAGTAAGAAAAATGTTGCAATGCAAAGTAATTGAAATGGGAGAGTCCGATTATACATCTCCGATGATTCTGGTGGAATCTACAGGCAGAGATCCAAGACCTTGTGTTGATTATCGTCGATTAAATGACGCTATTCGTACATAGTATTATCCCTTACCAAACGTTGAACAAAGAGTAGATAGAGACAGTTGCTTCGGCCAGCTATATCATTGTACTAGACTTGGCGAAGGGATATTGGCAAATACCTTCGAGTAAAAAGGCACAAAGAATAGCTGCGTTTGTAACCAGTTTTGGGGCTTATCGTCCGTTACGAATGCCTTTCAGTCTCAAGAACACTCCATATTTTTTAGCAAGATGATGGCTGAATTATTGCAGGGATGTAAAAAATTTGCAGTATCGTATTTAGATGATGTAGCTGTATTCGCCTGTACTTGGGAAGAACACATGAAGCATCTTGATCAAGTCCTTCGGCGCGATCAAAATGCCCGTCTAAACATCAAGCCTTCAAAGTTTCGCTCAAGCTCAGGTGAAATATCTGGGACATCTAGTAGGACAAGGTACCAGAACCCCTGGAAATCTGAAAGAGAAAACTATTCGTGAATTCCCTACTCCTACTACAAAAACTGATATAAGAGCATTTCTTGGGCTGGCTGGATATTACCACCAATATATTCCCATGTTTTCGACCTTGCCGCTCCGCTATCCGAAGTGTTAAAGGGCAAAAAAGAAAGAACAAATTTTGTGGGCCCCTGAGAGAAAGTCTTTCAAGAGTTGAAAGATAAGCTTTGTAGTAACCCTGTGCTACACGCTCCCGACTATAATAGAGCATTTCTTCTCCAATGTGATGCTTCAGATTTCGGAATGGGCATCGTACTCTCTCAGATCGGTGATCAAGAAGAAGAACACCCAGTGTTGTATCTGAGCTAGAAATTCACGGAAGTTGAGAAACGGTATTGTACTACCGAAAAAGAATGTGCTGCCACTGTATATGCTGTAAAAAAATTGCATTGTTATCTTGTCGGGCAAACTATGTTCAAGATACAGACAGATCACAATTCTTTAGGGTGACTTCTTTTTTTTTTTTTTGATTGGAGGTTTAACGACCACCGTGAGCAACTCAATGGGCTATAAGCAGTCAGCCGTCCCTAATTTAGGGTCACTGGTTCCAGGGAAGGGAGAGAGACAGTGCCGTAAGACAAACACAACATCCATGCCTCACCGGGACTCGAACCCAGACCCCGTTCGGACGAATGATCACAGGCCATCGCTTAGACCGCTGCGCCACCGGGGCGGCATGTGGCTTCGTACATACGCCAGTACTAATTAATACAGACATTTAACGTGGACCAGGAGCATCAAACAAAAATCTTCGCTCTTTCCACGTTTATAAGTGAGTCACGGAAAAATTCTCATGGGCAGCCACCGGGAGTCGAACCCAGGGTCTTCCAGTTACGCGCCGGATATGCTTCCGCTACACCAATTTTTCTTCAGTTGCTGCTTACCATCTTTGGTGAATCCCCAGCATTGTGCGGGGCTCCAAGAAGCAACCTGCCAAATTGGTTTGGCAGTTAGCGCGTGTGAGTCCGGAGGAATTCGGAGGCAGCTGTGGTGTAGCGGAAGCATATGCGGCGCGTAACTGGAAAACCCTGGGTTCGACTCCCGGTGGCGGCCCATGAGAATTTTTCCGTGACTCACTTATAAACGTGGAAAGAGCGAAGATCTTTGTTTGATGCCAGTACTAAACCTAGACTCATGAGATGGACCCTGATTCTACAACCGTACAACTACGAAGTTGTACATCGTCGTGGGACGCTACATAAAAATGCTGACAGTTTGAGTCGCATTCGTTGGCTATAAACAGCTATTCAAGGGACAAGTTCCAGTTTTGTATTGCTGTGTTGCAGTATTGTTTTAAAATGTTTATATTTTTATTTTAGGTAAATCTCATTGTAAATTGCATTTGATTCAAACAGACTTTTGAACTTACCTACTTTTCTCTATGAACATTCTTTTGAACATATCATCGAGAAAAGCTATGGAAGGGGAAGGAACTAGCTGTGCCGTTCCCAGTCTTGGATAGTGACGTCATTGCTGACGCCAATGCAGCAATGACGTCGCTATCCAAGACTGAAAGTGGACAGAGAAGAGAAGGAGTGAAGAGCGTGGGAAGAGAGGTTGTTTGTTTTGATTTGTAAGGAGGTGACAGGGCATAAGAATCGTATTGTTTTGTTGTTTATTAAATTAAATGTTTTTGTGAATTTGTGATAGTCATAAATGAGTCTCTAATGCTTCTTTCAGTTGTCTGCAGCCTTTGTATGTCTTAGTGAAGCTCCATGTCTTTGCTCCATAAGTAAGAACTGAAAGTATGCATTGATTAAACACTTTTCTTTTAAGACATAAGGGTACACTTTATAGCTCTTAAAAATTGTACCGTTTCTTCCAAAAGCCCTCCAATCAAGTTTCATGCGTTTATTAATTTCTTCATTAATGTGACCCTTGCTTGGTATCGGTTGCCCAAGGTGTAAGTATCGATTTTCTCCACTTTTTTTCCATAAATCTTCGATTCATTTTTTGGAACTTTCATACCCTTATATGTCCCCAGGAAAACTCATACATATCTTTTTATGCCACTAAAAAGCTTCTACACTTTGCCGAGATCTCCGAACGAAATGCAGTTTGTGTAAAGTCTCTTATATCAGATGTAAAAGTTTAGTTACTATTCGTTAATAACCAACCCTCCCTATTTTGATGCATGGAGAAGAGCAACAGCGTATCACGTAGTTATTAGCGAGCTCAACTAGAGGCTTAAGAGTACCCAGTTCTTGTCCAGCCGCAGCCAAACACCGGTGGTGGTTCGGAAGTGACGCAGAGCCGGTGCTTCCATGCATGAGAAGTTCCCTGCGGATGCCAAGCAGACAACCAAACTACAAGACACAATAAATTCATTAAATCTGTCATTCAAAAAGCTTGTTTTCGAAAACTAATGTAACTACATTGCCGTCTATGCACGATAAAATAGTTTAAAAATCTTTAATGTAAAAACACCTTAGTCATAAAAGCATTCACATTTGACTAAGGTGTTTTTACATTAAAGATTTTTAAACTATTTATCGTGTATAGACGGCAATGTACTTACATTAATTTTCAACCTCCTGCACGAAGTGTTTTTACGGACTCAGCTTGTTTTCGAAAAAGTATTTGATATTCGAAGGAACTGTATGACTTGTACTCAATTTTCATCTATCTTTATGTTCTTTGTATTCTGTAAGTTTCTAATTTTTTCTCTTTAAGCGTTTCGTCATATTTTTCTCGCTCACTGAATGTTTTGTGGCAACAGTCTTCAGGTCAGGGTGCCTGACGTGTGTGTGGACATCATGAGAACGAGCTATATAATGAAGCAAGGGCGGTGTGGTGTCGTAATCGTGGAAGCTGCATTGCGCTGAAGCGCTGTTTACTTGAAGTCTACGTGTTCGAGTTTGTTAATCAAGTTTTCTGCTTGCTGACTTACATTAATTAGTTTTGAAATATTAGTGCTATTATGAATTAGTACTTCATGAGTAGTGCTTTTGAGATATTGACGGAATAAAAGGAAGAACTGTAACTATTTCTTGAACTTTTTGTTTTAGTGATTCCTGTTTCACTTAAAATGAATGGATAAGAACTGACTGCATGTAGTGTTCAGTAAGAAATGCACCGATAAGTCATTATATTATGACCACATCCAGCCTAGAGAATTGAGCAGGCTTTGAGACCCAACGGTGCTGAAGATGAAGTTCACAGAGCAATATATATACAACCCGAGGACCGACTTTTGGCTAGTAGAGTGTTCGTAGTCAGAATGGGAAAGCCTGCCGATTTATCGGAGTTTGATAAAGAGCAAATTGTGACGGCACGACGCCTCGGGACTACGATCTGGTAAACGGCGCGGCGTGTGGGTTGTTCACGTGCCGCTTGAGTTAGTACGTATCAAAAGTGGTGCACCGATGGCAAATGACAAATCGTCGTCCAGCCGCGTGTTGTTCGCAGCGCATTGATGCCAGACGGGGGGGGGGGCGGTGACTGTCGCGCATTGTTCACAGTGACCCACAGTGCGACAAATCCCCCGCAGCTACAACAGTGGTGACCAGGGCCATGTGTCACACACACACACACAGTTCATCGCAGCCTTCTGCGCATGGGCCTACGTATAGCCGTAGGCCCAGCATGGTTCCCATGCTCACTGCACGTCATGGCCAACTACACATGAAATGGTTCCGAGATCATCGAGATTGAACCGTCGACGATTGGAAGAAAGTGGCCTGGTCTGACGAATCAAGATTCCTCGTGTATCACGCAGACGGCCGAGCGCGGATTCGCCGATTACCAACGGAGGTTATGACACCTGGATGCACTTTTGGGCGAAAACAGGCGAGCGGCGGCATGCTGTGGGCGATGTTTTCTTGGGACAGTTTAGGCTCCATTATCCCAATAGCACAATTCTTGACAGCTTTCAGATATCTGAACATCATTTATGACCAAGTTCACTCATTCATGGCAACTGTGTTCCCTGCTGGTGATGGCCATTACCAACAGGATAATGCGCCATGTCATACTGCCAGAATCGTCAAGGAATGGTTCGAGGAACATGCTGGTGACTTTCAGTTAATGCCCTGGCATCCAAATTCACTTGACATGAATCCAATCGAACATTTGTGTTTCGACTTGAAAAAGTGGGTTCGCGCTAAATCACCACCACACTGAAGTGTTCGGGAACTGGAGGACCTGCTGTGGACATTATGGTACCAGATACCCCAGGATACCTATCGCCACATCATCGAGTCGATTCCTTGACGAGTGGCCGCTGTTTTGCGGGCTAAAGGGGGTCCTACAGCTTATTAGGTTGTAATGTAATGGCTCACCGGTGTATATACATGTTTCAAATAATAAAGAACACTACAACCATCTTTAATTAGTTATTCAAATCAGCTTCTGTGCGAAAAATCGTTTTTCCAAAAGCTAACATGTCAAACATTTCCTCGGAAGATCTGTGTGGTCAAAAATGGCTCACAAAATACGTAGCAGATGTCAAATGAAGGACATAGTAGACGCTAATTTATTATCTTAAAATAAAGATAGGATGTGAATAATTAAAATTCTAGAAAATTCTACGCTTCTAAGTTCCTGACCTCAGCAGGCGAGTTCCTAATTAAATCAATTTTTTTCCAGAAATCGGAGACCACTCTTTGCGTTCTTATACAAGGAAACCCCTTATGATTTAAATACATCCTGCTCAAGGGGAAGAATGAAAGGGAAATCAAAGAACAATTGAGAAAGGAACTGCGGCATAACTAGGTGAGAGAAAAAAAAGACATTGAAAAACCACAAAGAGATTCTAACACACTTGACCGAAGTCATAGTGACAACATGAACTCGGTTTACAAAGTTAAATACAAGTCGTCCTTGAAAAAACGCGAAAGGATGGTAAACAAGGAAGCCAAAGATGTTTCGCCTGCATAATTAAAACGGGCTGAATGATATATAGCACTGCATTGATGTAAAGGACACCCACAGGAAGTAGGCTTGCAAGACGGAAAATGTGTGAAAAGAAATATGCCATGACGAAGAGAAAGTGCGGTTCAGAAATAAATTGAATAAACAGCGGATAGCAAGGGGATTATATTTAACAACGGATTAAATTTTGAACATAATAAATTGAATAAAAAGCGGATAGCAAGGGGATTTATATAAGAGCGGATTTTGTTTTCAATCATTTTTCATACAACGTATGAAAATTGATTAAAATATAGGATATTTTTGTAGCAACCTCAAAAACATCCGGCTATCTTTCCTAGAAACCGATAGTATCGTGCGTTCTTTCAACCACACACATAACATTACCTCTAACAAAAAGAAAAAAAAACAGAGACGCTGGGGAATCTGATTTTTTCTTTCCCATTAAACAAAAAACATTTTCAGCCCGTTTACTTATACCACATATATGCAGTGATAAACTTTGCACCATATTAACCATATTAAGGTAACAGAAACTGTGTTAAAAATATCTGGCCTATATTACATTTGTTTACCCAATAAAAAAAGGAGTTCTACTCTTCATCTTAGAAACAAAACTATAATTTTAAATACAGCAAAAACCTCCTGATTTAAGAAAACCTAACAAGAAATTTGGCACCGAATGTTCGGGTGTAATGAGCACTTCTTTTGAATCCATTCTGACGAGAATTAAATTTATCAAAGCTTTTCAAAGTCAAGTGAACCGGTATGGAAAACGGTAGTACCTGACCGAAGAAAGAAAATTTTCAATCGGGATTTTAATCCCTCAGATATTGCTGTTAACGGAATCGTGAACTTACGCCCTGTGGTTGCAGACTTGTGTTTTAGAAAAATTTGAAATTACATGAGAAATATTTCGCAGCTGAGACGCTCTTCAACAAAGAAAGAATTTTTAAAATCGAACACTCAGAAGCACAGATATCGACAAACATAAGATATGCATCTATGCCCCTGGCGGGAAAAACATGCATTATTTTACGAAGAAAGTATTCACAAAATATTTTTTGATGTGGACGGTATCGGTACAGGAAAGAATTTCTTCACTCGAGTTTTCAGGAGCTCAGATTTTGCTGCAAATACAACAGAAGCAGAAATTAGCACTTATGCCCCCTGGTGGCCAAACCATTCTTTACAAAAAAATATAAATTATATGCAAATGATTTCCCATCAGGAGCTGTATCCGCTGAAGAAAACATTTTTCAAATCGGAGTTTTAAAAGTAGAGATATCGGGGAGAACGCTATTTACTTTTACGCCCCCCCTAGCGGAAAATCTGTGCGTAACTTAAAAAAGGGTTTATACCTAAATTACTTTTCGACATTAATGGAATCGAACGGTAAAAGAATTTTTTCAATCAGATGTTTAGAACCAAATATATGGAATAAAATGTATTTTGAATTCGACATTATCTGCATTTACGCCGTCTAGCGGCGAAATTGTACATCGTAAAAAATCGAAATCAGGGATCATCATTCGCATATCACAAGCTTCCCAACGCAAAAACAATTTCTTAAATCGGACTAATAGTTACACAGATGTGGTGCCCACAGACGGACAGACGAACAAACCGATAACAAAAGCACAGTCTTTTTTTACAAAAGACGTGCTGAAAACAGAGACGCTGGGGAATCTCAGTCGTAATGTTTTCTTTTTCCGTAATAGGAAAACGTTTTCAGTCCGTTTACTGGTACAACAGATATGCAGTGATAAACTTTACAATATATAAAGGTAGCGGGCAGCGGCCAGCGGCCAGTGCGACATGAAGGCAGAGGGTGCTAAGAATCCCCGGAGCACCGGACTAGGCTGCCATCTGATGCTGACCTTGGCTACGTACAACGGACGCTCCCTATCTTCTGATTCAAGGCTTCTTGAATTGGAAGAGGAACTACAAAGGATCAAGTGGGACATCGTCGGGCTAAGTGAGGTAAGGAGAAAAGGAGAAGATCTCATTGAACTGAAAAGTGGTCATCTCTTCTACTATCGTGGGACAGATACTGGCAGAACTAGTGGTGTTGGATTTATAATAAACAAGAAACTGAAGGATAAAGTTGTAGAAGTTGAAAGTTCCTCTGACAGAGCTGCACGACTCGTTATCCAACTCTCGAGAAGATACCAGGCTCAGATTATTCAAACTTATGCACCCACCACAAGTCATGCTGAAGAAGAAATTGAAGAATTTTATGAGGAAATTCGTGATCTAAATAATAAAGGTAAGCAGCACTTGAAGATAATTATGGGAGATTTCAATGCAAAAATAGGGCAACGGCAACAGAATGAAACTTCAGTAGGTAAATTCGGTCACGGCAACAGAAACCAGCGTGGAAATACTCTCGTAGAATTTGCAGAGGCAGAAGGGTTTTTCATCTTGAACTCCTTTTTCAAGAAAAAGCCACACAGGAAATGGACATGGAGACATCCAAATGGGACAACAAGTGAAATTGATTTTATTATGTGTAACAAAAAATTCGTCATAGAAAACTGCAGTGTACTAAACAAGTTCAACACAGGCAGTGACCATAGATTGGTGAGATGTAAGATGCACCTCAACACTAAACTCGAACGTAGCAAGCTCATAAGACAAACAAAATGTATTGACATAACCAACCTTAAAAAACACCATAATACCTTCAAATTGGAACTGAAGAACAGATTCTCTGCTTTAGAAGGCCTAACATCGGAAGAAGTGGATATTTCTGAAGTTAACAGAAAAGTAACCAAAGCTCTTATGGAAACAGCAACAAAATTAGCTGGGTCTAAGAACAAATTGCATGTGAACAAATTATCAGGAAAAACCAAAATGTTGATGCAAAAAAGAAGAGAGATGAGGACAACTAAAGAAGATGTGACTTCCAAAGTGGAATATATAGAGCTATGCAAGACAGTACGAAAAAGTATCACTGAAGACGTAAGGAAATTCAACTGTGAACTAGTAAGGAAAGCAATTGAAAACAACCAAAGCCTAAAGATTGCAAAGGGACATCTCAGTAAGGGAAAAAAACAGATTATGGCACTGAGAAAAGAAGATGGTTCTGTAACAAGAAATAGAGGCGAAATTTTGACAAGAGTGAAAGATTTCTACTCCAAATTATATGAAAGGGATGATACATGTACTACAGGCATCATGAAAGGTACCAGAGTTCTTCCAGTCCTTCCAGCAGAAGTTGCACATGCAATCAAGAACATGAAGCGGGGAAAAGCTCCAGGAGAAGATGGAATTACTGTAGACATCATACAAGAAGCAAGTGGAGAAATCGAAACAGTACTCGCCCAAATTTTCACTCGATGCCTTAATGAAGGGAAAATTCCTGAGGATTGGAACAACGCTACAATGATCTTGCTACATAAAAAAGGTGAAATTGAGGATCTCAGGAACTACAGACCTATCAGCCTCCTATCAGTGGTTTATAAAATCTTCACTAAAGTTCTTTCACACCGCTTGAAGGTAACACTGGACATGGCTCAACCGAGAGAACAAGCTGGATTCAGGAGTGGCTACAGCACAATAGATCATATCCACGTACTGAGAGAACTAATTGAAAGAGCGAGGGAATATGAACTTCCATTGTGCATGGCTTTTATCGATTATGAAAAAGCCTTTGATTCGGTGAAACCATCAGCAGTTGCAATGGCTCTGAAATCCTGCGGTATTGAAGATGCATACATTAATATTATTAATAACATCTATGAAAATGCAAGTGCAAAGATTCTGCTATTTGAAAATACAACACACATAAAAATTGGAAAGGGAGTGAGACAAGGTGACACCATATCTCCGAAGCTCTTTAATGCCACATTGGAGGGTGTTTTTCAGTCGCTGAGCTGGGAAAACAAGGGGATAAAGATTAATGGAGATTATCTAACCCACCTTCGTTTTGCTGATGACATAGTCATTTTTGCAACTACCCCATTGGAGCTACAGAGTATGATGCAGGAACTTGCTGACAAGAGTAAAGAAGTGGGATTAAAAATGAACTTTCAGAAGACAAAAGTGATGTTCAATGCTTTTACAAGAAATGAAGATTTATCGATTGATGGAGAAAAGCTGGAGATAACAGACACGTACGTTTATCTTGGACAGCAGATATCAAGTGAGGGTCACATTAGTGAAGAAATTAATCGGCGTACAAAACTTGCCTGGAGAGCTTTTGGAAGAAACAGCATAATTTTCAAGAGCAATATGCCATTATGTCTTAAAAGAAAAGTGTTTGATCAATGCATCCTTCCAGTGCTTACGTATGGTGCAGAGACGTGGACCTTAGCTAAAAGAGACATACAAAGGCTGCAGACAACTCAAAGAAGCATGGAAAGGTGCATGCTTGGTGTAACCAGGAGAGATAAGAAGAGGAACACGTGGATCCGAAAAATGACAAGAGTGGAAGACATCATGATCAGAGTTAAATCCCTGAAATGGCAATGGGCTGGACATACTGCCAGAAGAACAGACCATCGATGGACAGCCGAAATTTTAGATTGGATTCCAAGGGACAGGAAAAGACCCAGAAGAAGACCACATGGAAGATGGGTGGATGAAATTCGAAAGTATGCGGGAGTGACATGGAGGAGACTGGCACAAGACAGACCGTTGTGGAGGAAACTTGGGGAGACCTTCGTCCAGCAGTGGATTGATAATGGTTGACAATGATGATGATGATGATGATATAAAGGTAATGGAAACTGTGTTAAAAATATCTGGCCTACTACATTTGTTTATCCAATTAAAAAAAAAGGACTGTTTCTACTCTTCATCTTAGAAACAGAGCTATCATCGTAAATACAGCAAAATCCTCGTGATTTCAGAAAAGCCAAAAATATACTTAAAAAATCTTGATTGGGTTTGTATTTATTAGATACGAAAATTACTTAATTTCACACTCTGTTTTCTACCAGTAAATCAGGCTTTGCTATCTCGTGTCCTTCTTATTGTTGCATTTTGGGTGGACAGCAGTGTAGTTCTGGGATTCTAGGTCCTGACGGATTAAACAATTTTGATGTAATGGAAGTGGGAAGTAGTGAATGATTTTTTAATCTGTTAACAGCTGGGATGGTAGCAGGTTCTGGGTCTTTAGGGATAACATAGTGTGGTATGGATTCTATAGAAAGTTTCATTTTGTGAACATAGTCATCTCTATTCATAATAACAATTTGTGGGGACTTGTCCGCAGAAGTTATCGAAAGTTCTGCCTCTTTTTGTAATGTTTGTAACTGTTTGATCCCTTCTCTATTGTTTAAAGTTTTCTCATTATGAATACCATAGTTCTTAGATTTCAAAGTTTTTAAAAGTTCATATCTGGACTGTTGTTGAGTCGCAGGTGGAAGGATACAACAATTTTCTCTATTTGAGGCACGATATTGAAGTATTTATATTTATGTTTTGGGTACGCAAACTTTAAACCTTTTTGAAGGGCTCGACAATGTGTCTCATTGAGAAGTATATTACTTAAATTGACATAGTTAGGTTTAGAAACTAATGTCATGGTTTTCTTCTGAGGTTGTCTACGTTACTTCCATATCACATCTTAGTCCACAAGTAAACATAATTTATGAATATGTCGTTGATTATAACGTTGTACCCCTGAGAAAATAGCGGATAATAAGGTAGCATATGATATGTCCAATATTAGTTGATGATACTGGCCTGTTACTTGTGAATATAATGAATATAATCTTCTTTGCAAATAGTCCACACAGTTCCTCTTACGTCTTATTTCGGCGAGGAGTCATTTTCGTTCGCTACCCTTTAAGAGGTGAAAGTCCCTTCGAGAGTATGGGTTGCAACATATTCTAAGATATTTAGGTATGAGTCGCAAGTCTCTGCAGTTGATCAGAAAGGATAGGTGAGTTTCCTCTATGGCCCATTTTCGTATTAGTAAACCAAAGGTCTTAAAAACTGTTATCATCGTCGAATGGTGATTCGTTATTAGGATTCAAATACACTGTTATGGTCCACTGCATGTATATATGTATACGGTGATTTTAACTCGTGCCGATAACCACATACATGAAAAACTACCGAAATGACATGATAACTATTTTAACTCCAATATTAAATATTTAATATCTATCATGTGTCTACATATTTTATTATATCATCATTTAAATGTATATATTAAATATTTTAACATTGGAGTTAAAATAGTTATCGTGTCATTTCGGTAGTTTTTCATGTATGTAGTTATCGGCACGAGTTAAAGTCACAGTATATAAAAAAAAGTGGTGTCCCATCTTCTAGAGATGCATATATCCCGATAAAAGCACATACACTGCTGGCCACCCATAATGCAACACCAAGAAGGACACGAGATAGAAAAGCCTGATTTACTGAACACATAACAACAGATACTAAGATGAAATGATTGAGCTTACAGGCCCGTGCGACTTGTGGAACACGCAGACATCAATAGTTCGTGTGGCCCCCATGGCTGGCAATAACGGCCGCTAAATGCCGCGGCATCGAACGAAAGGGGCTTTGGATGTGGGCTTGGGGTATGTCGGTCCAGCCTGCTTCCACGCGTTGCCACAATTCATCAGGCGTAGCCGCGAGTGGTGCTTGCCGACCAACTCGGTTGTCGATCAGCGACCAGACGTGTTCGATGGGCGACATATCGGGAAAACAGGCGGGCCACGGCAGCAGTGACACCTGGTGGGCAATGAAGAATTGTTGCACGATGCGTGCCACGTGCGGCGGGCGCGCATTGTCCTGTTGAAACGTGGCCGCTGGCAGGACTTGCAGGTAAGGGAGGACTACAGGCTCCAAAACGTCGGAGATGTAGCGGTGGCTGTTGAGTGTACCGGCGATGCGTAGCAGAGGGGTTCGGGCATCATATACAATTCCGCCCTAAACCATAACGCCAGGCGACGGACCGGTATGGAGATGCATAATGCAGCCGTCTCGCAGAGGTGCTGCCACACGCGGATCCGACCATCGTGGTGTTGCAGGCAGAAGCGGGATTCGTCGGAGAAGACAATGTCGTGCCATTCCGTAGTCCAGGTGCGGCGTTCAACGGCACACTGCCGCCGAACTCGCTGGTGGTGTAACGTCAATGGTAATCGGAGCAATGGTCGCCGACCGACAAATCTCTGCTCCTCCAGACGATGTTTAACGGTGCGTGCTGACACCGGTTGTTGCGCAATACACCCTAATGATTGAGTCTGTGTATGAGTCCGGGGGCTTCGATATCCTCCGGACTCATACACAGGCCACTGTGGTGTAGCGGAAGCATATCCGGCGCGTAACTGGAAGACCCTGGGTTCTACTCCCGGTGGCGGCCAATGAGAATTTTTCCTTGACTCACTTATAAACGTGGAAAGAGCGAAGATCTTTGTTTGATGTTCCTTCTTGGTGTTACATGCTGTGTGGCCAGCAGTGTATATCAAAGCCACTTAACGAAAAACTTGAAAACAGGTGAGTTGTAAATATGTACAAAATTTGGAATCAAAAGTATGATGGCCAAAGACAGATGGACACACAAAATGATTACAAAACTATTCTCAAATCATATCACTCGTTACTGTCATGGATTAAAGGAGCGATTTCTCAAATCTGCAAAAGAGGATGATTATCGGCTTTAGGGCCAAGGGTGGCAGTATTTTGTTTGTGAACTGTTCGCGCGCTGCAGTGGTTAAAATTTATCGTGATTGGAGAAATGGCGCCATTGCGAATAAGCGACGGGAAAACTTCGGAGCACCACGTGCAATTGATGTGAGAGGTGAACGTCGGCTTCGTAGGGGCGTGAGAGCCGATCGACACGCTACAGTGAGCAACTCACTGGCCGAATGAACCAGGGGGGCTACCAGAAGTGTATCTAAAACGACAGTTCAGTGAACCCTCCTGCGTATGGGGCTCCGATGCAGACGAATGGTCACTGCACCTATGCTCACGAGAGTGCATCGGCAGAAAAGGCTTACATTTGCACGGCAGTATCGGAATTGAACCTCCGCTGATTGGCAAAGGATTTCTTTCTCCGATGAATCACGTTTTCTGCTTCATCTAACGGATGGGCGTTGGCGTATAAGGCGAGAAACATCGGAGAACAAACACTCTTCAACAATTGCTGGAAGAACACAAGCTGGTGGGGCAGCGTTATGGTCTGGAGAATGCTTTCGTGGCATTTCCTGTGTCCACTCATACCTGTGGAAGACACTATGGACCGAATTCGTTATGAATCCATCCTTGCATACCATGTACACCCATACATGCTGATTGTCTTCTCTGGGGCGGGGATCTTCCAGAACGACAATGCGACGTGCCACACAGCTAGAAATGTCCGAGATTGGTTGGATGAGCACGATGAAGACTTCAAAGTACTTTCCTAGCCCCTTAATTCGCCAGACTTAAACCCAACTGAGCATCTGTGGGACAACCTCGATCGTGTTGTTCGCTCTATGGATCCTCCAAGACGCACCCTCCAGCAGCTGTTAGATGCACTGCAGTCAGCATGGCTCCACATACCTGTATACACCTTCCAGCACCTTATTTAGTCACTCCCTAGCCCGTCTAGCTGCTGTCCGCGCTGCACACGGCTGTTACTCTGGATATTAGCTGGTGGTCTGTGACGTATATTCTAAATTAACTTTTCTTTTTTAGTTTCTTTCCCTATGCAAATCTTGAGTTTTTTCTCAGTTATACTTCACTCTTAACGTGATATCTTTTCTCTCCAACGAATACTGTTGGCAACATAATTGAGGTTGAATGAACGTGACGTATGCCTGTTTTGATAAGAACGAGAGATAAAAACGACGACTAAACTGTTGCTTGGCGAGCGTTGTTAAAGAGAGCGTTGCTTGGGGAAGTGTTGCCAGTAGAGCATTGTGTTAAGAGCTGTGTAGAGCTGTATGGTGAGTGGAGAGTTTAATGCGAAGTACTATGTGATGTCATGATTTGTTATGGAAGTGCTACATCCTGAATAAAGCACCTTTTCCGTAAGTGTGACTTCTGTTGTTTACATGTTTAGTCTGGCAGTTAAGGTTTAATTTAGGAACTATTTTTCATCTTATGGTTATGGTTTTAAAATAACGTTGAAGTACGAAAAGTCTTCTACGTCATAGGTCACAATAATTTGGCTCGACCGTGTATTTCTCTCTGCCCAATGAGACTTCGGCGATAAAGAATCCCGGAATAATTTATTCTCATTTTTCTAAATTCTAATGTTTACCTCCTCGGCATGACAATCGTTAGCCAAGCTACCACTCTAAATTATTTTTATGTTATTTTCGTTTGACCCCCCCCCTCCTCCTCCTCCGCCCGGAGTGCAACAATAATTTTATCCGTGTGCGAAACTTGCAGCTAGTAATATCAGATTTAACTTTGCGGATAACTAATCAGCAAAGTTTTCGTAACTAATTTAAAAACAAACAAGTTAGTAAAATCATGCAATGCATTGATTATGATACGCTTTCCAACATACCAGAAATCATTACTCAAGTTATGAGGAGAATAGCTGTGGAATAAATCTCGCTCCTGTGTCCTGACCTTTGACCCCATTTCGATGTTATTCAACAGAACCGGTTCAGTATACCTCAAGAATAACATACTAAAGTTTTGTCGGAATAGAAGCAGTTTAACGGAAGTTATGAGAATAATGGCTGTGGAATAAATCGTGCTTTTGTGCAATGACCTTTGACCCCATTTCGTTGATATTCAACAGAATCAGTTCACTATACCTCCGGAACAACATGATAACGTTTTGTCGCAATCGAAACATTTTTAAGTAAGTTATGATGCACAAGGGCAATGGAATGTATCCCACTCCAGTGTCCTGACCTTTGACCCCATTTCGCTCATTTTCAATAGGTTTCGTTCCCAGGTGGTTCCCTACTACATACCAAAATTTCGTCGAAATCGAACCATTTTTACGCAAGTTATGACGCATAAGGGCAATGGAATAAATCCCGCTCTTATGCCCTACCTGACCTTTGACCCCATTTCGCCAATTTTCAATTGGGTTCGTGCCGAGTGGTTCCCTACCACATACTAAAATTTCATCGAAATCGAACCATATTTACGCATGTTATGACGCATAAAGGCAATGAAATGGATCCCGCTTTTATGTCCTGACCGTTGATCCCATTCCGCCCATTTTCAACACGGTTTGTTCCCAGGTGGTTCCTTACCACATTCTAAAATTTCATTGAAATCGAACCATTTTTACCCAAGTTATGATGCATAAAGGCAATGGAATGCATCCCGCTCCTATGTCCTGACCTTTAATCCCATTTCATTTGTTTTCAAGAGGGATCGTCCCCAAGTAGTTCCGTTCCACATACTAAAATTCCATCGAAATCGAACCATGTTTAAGCAAGTTATGACGCATAAGAGCAATGGAATGGATCCCGCTCCTATGTCCTGACCTTTGACCCTGTTTCGCCCATTTTCAATAGAGTTCGTCCCCAGGTGGTCCCCTACCACATACTAAAATTTCGTCGAAATCGAACCATTTTCACGTGAGTTATCGTGCAGACAGACGGACGGACGTACGGACGGACAAAGCTGGAGCATATACTCTTCTTCAACCTACGGTTGGAATGCGTAAAAAGTTCGTACGCATCATCAGGTAAAGGAAGGAAAAGGGAAATCGGGAAGTGCCAAATAAAATTCTAAAGGTCATCATTTCCGATTAGGGAGGGGAGCACAAGGAAATAAAATACATCATTCCCTACAGTATAAAGCCATTTTTTAGGTGCTCGTAGAGGTAACTATTATTTCCTCAGAGCGCAAAAACAGTCTAGGGTTTTAACATTTTCCGTTTAAACCTAGTCTTTGAAATCTTTCGAAGCTATCGCTTTCTGTATTTTCCTGTATGTCAAGGTTGGGACAGCGTGATTTCTTCTTAAACGGAAATTTTGTTCTTGAGTGTTTCAGATTAAGCGTTCGTGAAAACCTCATTGATTGTTCGTGGGCAGGTTTTGGAGCATGAATTACGCCTTTCTCTCTGAGGTTTTTCCTCGGAGTTATGGCAACTAATCCTTACATAAGACTCCATTGCTATCAGTGAAGACGACGTAACAAATAATGGTTTCTTTTTGTTGCAATGATTTACGATTGCTGTCACGCTAGGCTATTTAACTGCGACTGTTTGATTACAGTACACTTCAGACGTTCATACCACTAAATGATAATGTTCACGGTATCTGATGTGACGTTTCCTCTTTCATATATTGCAGTAGTGATATCATATGAAATGCTAAATTACATTTAGCGAGAAAATTGTGCGTAAAAATGGTGCTGAAAAATATATAGAGAAACAATCACAGAGTTGCAATTATCCGACAAAAAAAAAAATACACAAAAATTGTCGCGCATAAAGCAAATAAATGTACTTCACACTGTAGATAATTTTTCACAAAAAAAAAGCTGAAAACTGTTATTATATCTCCAGCTTGTAAATTCGGTGGTATCATATCGCATTTTTATGTATTATATTTCTCACTGAGTTGCGATAGTTTTCGTGGTTTGTGTATCGTGATTTTGGGTCATAAGTTTTATAACTACACTGCCGGACAATTGCTAAGGACGGATGACAATAGCAACGATAGCAACCATAAAATGGAAGGCAGGAAAATGTGGAAATTAGCATAAGTGCGGGATACAGTAAGACGTGTTGTGCATATGCAAATTTTGGATTGCCGAACTTGTTCGTGACGTCATAGCGCTAATAAGAGATATAAAGGATTTGACGCGTATTGACCGTTGTTGTTCAAACGCAAAGTTGAAAGAGAAAGAATCAATTGACGAACTTGCAATTCTCAGTATGTCTTCCCGACATCACCTAGATGATTTTACGCGTGGCCGTATTATTGGCAAGATTGAAGAAGGTCGAAAAATAACAGATGTTGCCAGGGAGTTCGACGTCAGCCACAGTGTTGTTTCAAGGCTTTGGAAATCATTTCAAACAAATGGAGAGTGTAGCAAACGTCACGGGGAGGTCGTGTTCGCATTACGACACCTGCAGAAGATCGGTACATAGTGCTATCAACAAAAAGACACCGGCGCAGCACAGCTAGTGAGGTAGCAAATCAGTTTATGGCTGCTACTGGCAAGCGGATCTCCCGAAAAACTGTCGCCAGACGTTTGCATGAAGGAGGACTATACGCCCGCCGTCCTGTTGTGTGCATCCCATTGTCCAGACGTCACCGTACCGCCCGTTTGCAATGGTGCCATCAACATCGCAATTGGACTGATAACGACTGGTCCACTGTCCTCTTCTCATATGAGAGTAGATACAGTCTATCGTCTGATTGTCGACGACAACTGATCTGGCGTGACAGTGTTACTGCATATTGTCCAGCAAACATACAGGAAAGGGACCGATATCCGACATGTAGTGTCATGGTATGGGCTGGCATCATGATCAATGGCCGTACGTCCCTCTATGTGCTTCCAACTGGGACTATGACTGGCCAACGATACATTAATGATGTTCTGCTACCTCATGTTTGCATGTTCTGTGGTGCTGTCGGTGATAGATTCATTTTCATGGACGACAACGCAACATGTCATCGAACAGTCGCTGTCGAGGAGTGTCTTGAGAGCGAAGATATTCAACGCCTCGTATGGCCAACACGTTCTCCAGATCTGAATCCCATTGAAAATGTGTGGGATGCTTTGGGGAGGTGTCTTGCTGGTCGCCAATGCCCTCCAATAAACAAGGACACCCTCATCCGTGCACCGACAGAGAAATGGGATAAATTACCCCAACAGCTGCTTGATAATGTTGTGCAAAGCATGACACGACGTGTGGAATCTTGCAAAGCCCTCCATGGTGGCCATATCCCGTATTGACATCTTACGCCGGAACGCCTGCGGACGGTAATTGCATTTTTTTCACGTTTATGTATTCTGCACAAAATGGCCTGTTTGTCCCTTGAACACGTTCCAAAGCCTTCTGGATTTCAGAGCACAATAAATTGTCTTTCTTGTAATGTCCTGGCATTCTGACATTATTTTATTTCACTTGGTATCCAACCACACTTACTTTTTTATGCGCTATATAGCCGTTTATGATCCGTCCTTAGCAATTGTCCAGCAGTGTATAAGTAAGTTGTGATCAATGAGATATATTTTGAAAAACTACAGCAGGACCTACGGAAATGTGCGTATAACAGACCACTTTCCTATGCCATTTACGACTTCAAATGCAAAAGTGGAAAGAGTCTTCTCATCAATGAAACTTGTAAAATCGGATTTCATACGCAGAATGGACTTAACACCTCCATTAGTTGGAGTTGGAGAGCCTTGAACTCAAGAGCTAATTTCAGAAGTAGAATGGACTATGAACTTCAGATGACGGTTTCTTTCGATTGCGTTGGAGAGCCTTGAGCTCAAAAACTGATTTTGCAAGCAGAATGGACTCTGAAACTTTAGGTGACACGTTCATCAGATTGCCTTGGAAGAGCCCTGAACACAAGAACTGATTTCGGAAGCAGAATGGACTCTGGAACTTTAGATGACACGTTCATCAGATTGCGTTGAAGAGCCCTGAACACAAGAACTGATTTCGGAAGCAGAATGGACTCTGGAACTTTAGATGACACGTTCATCAGATTGCGTTGGAGAGCACTGAACACAAGAACTGATTTCGGAAGCAGAATGGACTCTGGAACTTTAGATGACACGTTCATCAGATTGCGTTGGAGAGCCCTGAACACAAGAACTGATTTCGGAAGCAGAATGGACTCTGAAACTTTAGGTGACACGTTCATCAGATTGCGTTGGAGAGCCCTGAACACAAGAACTGATTTCGGAAGCAGAATGGATTCTGAAACTTTAAATGACTGCCTTCTTCGGATTGCGCAGGAGTACACAGAACTCAAAAACTAATTTCAGAAGCAGAATGGACTTTGAAACTTTTTAGAACCTCCTTTGTATTACGTTGAAGGGGTCTGCACTCAAAAACGTTGATTCGCAGTCAACTTGTTATATCTTTACAGTAAGAAATAAAGACATTCTGATGTAAAACCGTATGGCAGGAAACATTCCCGTAAATCAGAGAGTGATTTTGTATGATGTTACCTATCACCATATCACCAATATCTTCTCCTTTAAGCAGTGTTTCTTCCTCGTATGGGAGTGATTTCTTTACCTTGTCTCCGGTAAATTGCATTCACAAATTTTCAAAGTGTTGTTTATCTTCTTTGTGAGGGGGGGGAGTAAATCCATCGAGTATTTATTTTAATTGCTTCGAGGGAGACGTACTAAAGGACATGAGCATCGAAGAAAATCAATGTGGAGTTTAGATGCGATGACAGGATATATTTGCTTTACATCATGATCACAAACAATCGAAACATGAAAGTAGAAAAAAAAAAAAAAGATAATATAAAAATACGATTACCACCTTAATAAAATAAAAAAAAAGTACATCATGCTACACAAAATTTTCTGAATGCATTTCCTTTCAGGGTAGGAAATATCGGCTATACGTCAATTCGTCGCCTGCGTCAATTCGTTGACTACGATGACTAGTCACGCATCAATTCGTTGATAACGACGATTCGTCGTGCGTCAATTCGTCGCGCTTCAATTCGTCGACTACGTCAATTCGTCGCGTTTACAAATTTTGATTACATACAAATCGCACGCAGGGAAACGTACGATTTCGGTTATCTTCCGTCGTGATCATATTTATAAGGTTTGGACACCCATACAGGTTAGTAATATTACGCTTTTTCTTTGGCACTAAAAATAAATTAATATGTCTAGGCCTAATTTAGGCCTTTTTTAACAGTTTTTATTCCATCGTGCTCATATTCATAAAATTTAGTTACCTAGTATTTTTGCTCGTTTACTTGGGCATTAAATATTAATACCTTGGACTAGGCTTAGGCCTTTTTAACAGTTTTTCTTCCATCGTTTTCATATTCATAAAGTTTAGACACCAAGTCAAGTTAGTATTATTGTGCTTCTATTTAGGCATTAAATATTAAAAGACAGGTCCGAAGCCTGGGCCTTTTTAACAGTTTTTATTCCATTCATAAGGTTTGGATACCAAGTCAAGTTAGTATTATTGCACTTAGGAAATAAATATTAATAAACAGGCCTTGGCCTTTTTGACACATTTTTTTTTCCGTCGTGCTCATTTTCGTAAGGTTTGGACATGAAATCCAGTTAGTAATATTGCGTTTCTACTTAGGCAATATCACTAACTGGACTTGATGCAAAGCTTACAAATATGAGTACGATGGAAATAAAGCTGCTAAAAAAGCCTAAGCCAAGGTATTAATATTTAACGCCTAAGTAAAGGCGCAATAATACTAACTAGATCTTGCGTCTAAACCTTATGAATATGAGCACAATAGAATAAAAACTGTTAAAAAGGCCTAGGCCTATGCATTAGTATTTGATGCCTAAGTAAAAGTGCAATAATACTAACTTGACGTCGTGTCTAAATGTTATGAATATGAGCACGATAGAATAAAAATTGTTAAAAAGGCCTAGGCCTAGAGCATATTTATAAATATTTAATGCCTAAGTAAAAGCGCAATAATACTAACTTGACTTGGTGTCTAAATATTGTGAATATGAGAACGATGGAATAAAAATTATTAAAATAGCCTAAGCTTAATTAGGCCTAGACATATTAATTTATTTTTAGTGCCAAAAAAAAAAGCGTAATAATACTAACCTGTCTGGGTGTCCAAACCTTATTAATATAATCAAGGCGGAAGACAACTGAAATCGTACGTTTTCCTGCATGCGATTTGTATGTAACCAAAATCTGTAAACGCGACGAATTGACGTAGTCGACGAATAGACGCGACACCGAAACATCCTTTCTGTATGTTGGGTTGGAAAAATACTTTCTCCAGTTGAAGTTACAGAAGGGGAAAATCCTGTTACAAAAATGTTATCTGCGCAACGTAATGTAAAATTTCCTCCGGAAATTGTTAGTTTGTTGGATATACTGCTCATGTTCAAGGCAGTTCGACTTTGAAAGAAGTTTTCCACTGCAGATGCCGCACAAATACAACTCTGAGATACCGTACAAAGTACAGATGTACATTTACGGAAGAAATAGTTTTGTCCAATAAAATTATCAGAAACTTAGCTGAAGTCTTGGGGAATGCTTTTGTAATCTGATGATAAAAGATTTTTTTAATTCATCTGAACATAGTCCTAAGTCATGACGAAGCTTGTGATCAGGGTGCCCGTGTGATGGTAGGATTGCCGATGACGTCACCCAAGCATTCTCTCTCGTTACACATTCATTCGCCACTGATAACACTCCGATGCAGTAATCCACACACCCGGATGAGGTTGACCAAACTTAGCTACAAAGAGCCGTTTTGCACTTTTATCACCCTCACCTATCACGTGATTAGTTCGCAACTGCAATCATTTACAAAACCTAACTGTCGACACATTCCCACCAGTTTCATGGCACTCCGATGAAAAAATACTTTCTGTTGTAGCATTTTCTGCGTCAAGGAGTGCGTTAATACTGGAAGATGCTAGTGTCTTTATAAAAATTTTAGAAACAGCTTAATGCGTCTCACTCGTTTTGCATAAAAAAAAAAAGCAGTCCAGCCATATCACGGAATATGAACAGACTGAATTGTGTATCTTCATACGCCATACATCTTCAAAACATCTACTGTATCTTTACATGACCCTAGGTTAATAAGTCTGAGTGTGTTCCTAGGTTAAGGGATCTGAGTGCGCCCCCAAAGAACTGAAGGCGAAGGAACTTATGAAGTCCATTAAAACACGAAACTGTAGCAATATGCATTGGATTTATGATAGTTAATACGTTGTGAATTCTTCAAACTAATAAATTGCCTTTACAGTTTTCATATGAACAAACGATTGCATTTCCCACTGTTGTCACGAGAACATAAGTTGAAAGCTTAAGATTCCAAGATTTTATCTTGGAGTTTTTAATCGTTTGGCATTGTATACTTTTCGTGATGAACTGTTTGGGCAATGCAAATTATTAAATTTTAGATATCAAAGGGAAACAAATCTCCATGATGAAATAATTCTTCACAAATACATGGAAGACAATAAACGTGTCATCATCGATACATAGGTACCGTATTTTAACTGTTTCCCATGTAACCACATCTTCAGAAAACTTATCATATATATATTAGGTGTGCAACTCAATTCTCGGCCACACGCACGACATGTTAACAGCAAATTATGGCAAATCGAATACGTACCTAATCAATGAAATAATCTCCGTCGTGTTGGATAAATTTGAGATATCGGTCAGGGAGCTGCCGAATGCCACTGCAGAAAAAAGAGGGCTGTTTCGAGTTCATAAAGTCTTCAGTACTTTTGTGGGCCTCCTCGACAGAAGTAAAGTGCGTATCTCTCAGGTGATGTTGCAGGGAGCGAAAGAGGTGATAATCCGATGGGGCGAAGTCTGGAGAATACGCCGCGTGGGACAAAATCTCCCATCCCAGGTCGGTAATCGTGTTTAAAGTCGTTTCCGAGGTGTAAGTACGCGCGTTATCCAGAAGCAACAGGACCGACCTTCTGCCCTTACCGGTGTACAGCCTTTTCGCCTCCATTGCGTCACTCACACGAATGAGTTGCTGACAATAATGCTCAGCATTGACCGTTTCACCAGGTTTGAGCAACTCATAGTGTACGACACAGCGCTGATCCCACCATATGCACAGCAACAACTTCCTGGCATGGATATTCGGTTTGGCGGTACTTGTGGTTGGCTGACCTGGATAAACCCACGATTTGCGCCGCTTAGGATTACCGTAGAGGATCCATTTTTCATCACAGGTCAAAATCTTGTAGACGAAATCCTTCGCCTTGAATCTGGAGAGCAAGAACACAGCAACATCATAGCGCCTAGACTTGTTCGCAGCTGTGAGTTGGTGAGACATCCAACTGCCTTCCTTGTGAATCCGTCCAAGCTTGTGCAAGCGCTTTGCAATGACTTGCCGGGTTACTCCGATTTCCTGGACGATCTCTGACTGTGTGCGACAGAGATCCGCGTCCAACAGTTGTTCCAGTTCCTCATCGTCAACTTTCTGTGGCTGTCCCGGATGTTCTGCATCACGGAGATCAAAATTTCCCTGCTTAAACCGCTGAAACCACGGTCTTCCCTCTCAGTAGTGCCACGTGGCAGGCCGGAACCCGGTCTTCTTGAGGCAGTACCTTCCCTTGACCACCGCTGCCAACAATTATGCACAGTGGCTACATGCCTGCCAAGTCGTTCTGCAGTATTGCGGAAATAAAATCCACCTTCTCGTAGCCCTATTACACGACCTCGTTCAAACTCCGTGAGCTGTTGATAATGGCTTCTTCGTCTTCTTAAAGGCATTCTTGACTAACATCAACACCCTACGTCGAATCTCAACGATAACTAACATTCACGAACGTTACAGCGCGTATTTACAGCAAACCTGCTTTGCATGTTCCGAGGGGCGCTACTAGCGCCACACGTATGCGCCGAGCGCGAAATTTGCATAGACGTCATCTTACAGATGTACTCTCACCGCCTACCAACTGTCGTTTATCTAACACAACCCCTTCTTGGTGTTGGGATTTTTTTTCCGTCAGTGTATATATACACAGTAAAACCTCGAAAATTCGCCATTCAGAAAACCGGCAACTTCAGAAATCCTGCACTTTTCTGATTTCGTTTTTTGTGAAAACATCGTGAGAACATCCGATGTTTCACCAATAACCATGGAAATCTCCCTATGTAACGTCTTAACAACACATCGCGAGATCATCCGATCTCAGCGTGCGGATTGTTGATAGCCGCCTACGTGTACGAGTAACATCGGGAGATTTCTCAAATTCGTCATCTCATTGGGCCGCACTGAAGTGACAAATCGGCATGTACGTTTGAAATGCGTGTTGAACATGTGATGATGATCGGTGCTTGGTGGTGGCAGTATGTGGAATCGATCGTCCTTCATGATGCATCGCATTAATCGCCTTCGCGATGTATCTTAGTTTGGTCAATCGCAACATCGATGCAAAATTCACATCCGATTTTTGCGATGTATCGATACATCGCCCAAACCAGCGGTTGCCCTGCCTTTTTCAAGTTTTTGCCTAACCATTCGCCAAATTCGATTTTTTTTTTAGACAGAGTTTTATAATAAATAATACAGAAAAGTAAGCGCCAAAATTTTATTTTCCATTGCTAAAACGATTTATTTTTCGTAAATTGCGAAGAATGCCCCTGCATATTTATGAGGCGTGGTCACGCAAATGTTCGTTAAAGTGACCTGTAAGTACGTGCTTAAAGTAACGCCCGTTTACGCAATTTTTGGATAGCTTCAGAAATCCGGCACTCATCCGGTCCCGTCGATGCCGGATTTTTGAGGTTTTATTGTATGCATACCAAGGTGCTTTCAAAAAGTAACGAGACTGAGTTTACATGCGGCAAAAGTGTAATGCAGTGAACATACTTCCATAATTTCGAAGTATTCTCCCTCTAGTTAAATGCATCGGTCCCACCTTTCTATCCACTTCCGGAAGGTCTATTCGAAGCCCTTCCTTGACATGTATGTGGTTCAGGATACACTGTAAAAAATAAATAGTGTGAATTCTGTGAAATCTCGGAAAAATTCTGAAAATAACGTGCAGCAAATATGCCGGTAGGTATCCGTGTTTTTCAGAAATTTCCGTTTTTAAAAGTTCCCGTTTGTTTTAATTTCCGTATTTTTACAGATTTTTCCATAGTCAGAAATTCCATTTATTTCAGAAAAAAACCATTTCAAGTTTTTCCACATTCAAACTGAAATTTCGCGAAACGGAAGAGCCCGCCTTTTTTCAGCCCTTTGTCAAGATAATCCTTACGCTCCAATCAGAATTCAACCTGGGCTCCTTGAACGGTGTCGTGGACTGAGCGAATATGTCCTGAGAGTACAGTGGAAAATCGCGTCCTGTGTGTACATTCTGCATTTCACCGTGTACTGAATGGACACTAGGTTTTCCAATAACTTTTCAGCTAAATGTTGGACGTAAATGCTAAATGTTTCACTTTACCCTTTATACCCAGAGACTGGCTATCTTGCCTTCAAATTAACCGCAAAAGCGGTGTATTTAAAATGTGGATTTATTGATTGTTTCAAAAGGGGTTTAGAATGAAATTTTTATTACTTTTTGCTCAAAATGTTATTATTTTTATTACTTTGCTAAAAATATCACCTTCCTTTCACACTTTATTTCCAGACTTAGGACTGGGTGTCTTGCGTTCATGCCTTCAAATGAACCGCAAAATAGGTGTGTTTAAAAGGTGAATTTATTATTTATCTCAAAAGGGTTTTATTAATTTGTGCTCAAAAACACAACAAATGCATACCACCAAAAATACTACAAATACATACTGCTGAAAAATAGTACAAATACATACTGCTGAAAAATAGTACAAATTTCATTCTAAACTGCTGCCTTATCGCGAAATGTAGACTTCATTGAAGTTTTTGAATGTATGCTAACGATCGTAAACACTTTCCTATATCTCTGTCTTGTTCAAAGTTTTTGCCATTTTTTTTTCCATTTTCTGGTCTGTTTGGATGTAATTAAAATTTTGAAGATGACAATCCGATTTTTGGCGTAAATGTGACAAGGATGGTAAGTCAGATAATATCCGAAAACTTGAAAATTTTCAACGTATATGATTTTTAACCTCCAGATTCGCTAAACATGAATGCCGGTTGCTTCGACTAGCGATGGTTATATTCAAATTGATCATAAACTTGGTCGTTCTGGGTGGTGTAGTGGTTGGCATACCCGGGTGTTTTCTGGGAGAAGCGGATTCGAATCCCGCTCCAGGGCAATGAAAATTTTAAGTTTTCGGATATTATCTGACTTACCATCCTTGTCACATTTACGCCAAAAATCGGATTGCCATCTTCAAAATTTGTATTATATGGCGTAATCCCGTATGTCTTTCATGATTGGATGTAATTGTTTTCTCGTTTGCGAAGAGGTTCGCCTGTTTCCAATCGTTTCAGGACAAATTCTGTTTGCTGTGCATCTTCCTTTAATTTATTTACAAGAACATATATATTTGGATTTTTTATTCCCATTCTGTGATCTAATTTAGAATGCCAACCTACAATCGGGTAATTGGTTCTGACCATGGACGTTCGAAAGTTGCACTGGGTTTTGGGGTTGTCTAACCATTGCTCCACAAAATAATCACTAAATTCCGAAAGCTTTTGACTTTGTGGAGAATTTTCCATATTGTAGAGCCAGCCGTTATCGATTTCTTTTTAACAAGCAAGGGCGGCGCACATTTTTATGTGAATTCGAATGCCTTCATTCTCTTTGTACCCTGTTACTAATTCAAGCTGTTCAACTTCCGCCGCAACACTGATTGAAGCTGTCCCCTATTCCTTGTCCGCTCAGTCCACCTGGTTACCTTTGTGTACGCTCAGGACACGTCCGTGCGGTTGACGGAATCCCCTTGAACAGTTAACGCACGACTTTAACCATTGAGCCACAGACACTCAGAACCTCGAGTCACGTACATCGTAAAACAAATTGCGCGACGATGAATTTTTTTGTTTCTGTAGGAGGACTTTTCACAAATTAAGCATTTTTCATCGTGATTTTTCGAAGCAACAAAATGCTTTGCAACTTGATTTTTGTAAACTGACAATGACTTTCAGTTCTCTTTAAAAAAAGGTAAAATGTACTTTTCATAGCATAATTTCACAAAAAAAAAAAAAAAAAAGAAAAGAAAAGCTCCTAAAATGAAATTTACTCTTGATAGTGTCCTGTCGAGAATTTTCATGTTCGTAAATCTTGGGGAACCTGATCACTTCGCTGGGATTTACGAAAAATAAAAATAGTAGGAAATAAATAAATAAAATACACAGAATGAAAATACTGGACAGTCCACGTTTCAAAATTGTGTTTGGAAGAGGCAGTGAGATAAGGGAATAAATGGCCATATTCATTTACTTCACAGCCCTGACCAAGCAAACAAAATTTCTTAAAAGAAAGGGGAATAATAAGCCTTAAACTTCTTTTTTTTTTCTTTTGGCCTAATTCATTTTTTTCTCTCTATAGTAAGTTAGTAAAAGAAAAAAAGGGCGAGCAAAAGACAGCATCAACCCCTTTGTGAAAACCAAATTCATCATCATCATCATTGTCAACCATTATCAATCCACTGCTGGACGAAGGTCTCCCCAAGTTTCCTCCACAACGGTCTGTCTTGTGCCAGTCTCCTCCATGTCACCCCTGCATACTTTCGAATTTCATCCACCCATCTCCCATGTGGTCTTCTTCTGGGTCTTTTCCTGTCCCTTGGAATCCAATCTAAAATTTCGGCTGTCCATCGATGATCTGTCCTTCTGGCAGTATGTCCAGCCCATTGCCATTTCAGGGATTTAACTCTGATCATGATGTCTTCCACTCTTGTCATTTTTCGGATCCACGAGTTCCTCTTCTTATCTCTCCTGGTTACACCAAGCATGCACCTCTGCATGCTTCTTTGAGTTGTCTGCAGCTTTTGTATGTCTCTTTTAGTTAAGGTCCACGTCTCTGCACCATACGTAAGCACTGGAAGGATGCATTGATCAAACACTTTTCTTTTAAGACATAATGGCATATTGCTCTTGAAAATTATGCTGTTTCTTCCAAAAGCTCTCCAGGCAAGTTTTGTACGCCGATTAATTTCTTCATCAATGTGACCCTCACTTGATATCTGCTGTCCAAGATAAACGTACGTGTCTGTTATCTCCAGCTTTTCTCCATCAATCGATAAATCTTCATTTCTTGTAAAAGCATTGAACATCACTTTTGTCTTCTGAAAGTTCATTTTTAATCCCACTTCTTTACTCTTGTCAGCAAGTTCCTGGATCATACTCTGCAGCTCTGATGGGCTAGTTGCAAAAATGACTACGTCATCAGCAAAACGAAGGTGGGTTAGATAATCTCCATTAATCTTTATCCCCTTGTTTTCCCAGCTCAGTGACTGAAAAACACCCTCCAATGTGGCATTAAAGAGCTTCGGAGATATGGTGTCACCTTGTCTCACTCCCTTTCCAATTTTTATGTGTGTTGTATTTTCAAACAGCCTAATCTTTGCACTTGCATTTTCATAGATGTTATTAATAATATTAATGTATGCATCTTCAATACCGCAGGTTTTCAGAGCCATTGTAACTGCTGATGGTTTCACCGAATCAAAGGCTTTTTCATAATCGATAAAAGCCATGCACAATGGAAGTTCATATTCCCTCGCTCTTTCAATTAGTTCTCTCAGCACATGGATATGATCTATTGTGCTGTAGCCACTCCTGAATCCAGCTTGTTCTCTCGGTTGAGCCATGTCCAGTGTTACCTTCAAGCGGTGTGTGAAAGAACTTTAGTGAAGATTTTATAAACTACAGATAGGAGGCTGATAGGTCTGTAGTTTCCGAGATCTTCAATGTCACCTTTCTTATGTAGCAGGATCATTGTAGCGGTGTTCCAATCCTCAGGAATCTTTCCTTCATTAAGGCATCGAGTGAAAATTTGGGCGAGTACTGTTTCGATTTCTCCACTTGCTTCTTGTATGATGTCTACAGTAATTCCATCTTCTCCTGGAGCTTTTCCCCGCTTCATGTTCTTGATTGCATGTGCAACTTCTGCTGGAAGGACTGGAGGAACTCTGGTATCTTTCATGATGTCTGGAGTGCATGTATCATCCCTTTCATATAATTTGGAGTAGAAATCTTTCACTCTTGTCAAAATTTCGCCTCTATTTCTTGTTACAGAACCATCTTCTTTTCTCAGTGCCATAATCTGTTTTCTTCCCTTACTGAGATGTCCCTTTGCTATCTTTAGGCTTTGGTTGTTTTCAATTGCTTTCCTCACTAGTTCACAGTTGAATTTTCTTACGTCTTCAGTGATACTTTTTCTTACTGTCTTGCATAGCTCCATATATTCCACTTTGGAAGTCACATCTTCTTTAGTTGTCCTCATCTCTCTTCTTTTTTGCATCAACATTTTCGTTTTTTCTGATAATTTATTTACGTGCAACTTGTTCTTAGACCCATCTAATTTTGTTGCTGTTTCCATAAGAGCTTTGGTTACTTTTCTGTTAACTTCAGAGATGTCCACTTCTTCCGATGTTAGGCCTTCTAAAGCAGAGAACCTGTTCTTCAGTTCCAACTTGAAGGTATTATGGTGTTTTTTAAGGTTGGTTATGTCAATAGATTTTGTTTTGTCTTATGAGCTTGCCACGTTCAAGTTTAGTGTTGAGGTGCATCTTACATCTCACCAATCTATGGTCACTACCTGTGTTGAACTTGTTTAGCACACTGCAGTCTTCTATGACGAATTTTTTGTTACACATAATAAAATCAATTTCACTTGTCGTCCCATTTGGATGTCTCCATGTCCATTTCCTGTGTGGCTTTTTCTTGAAGAAGGAGTTCAAGATGAAAAACCCTTCTGCCTCTGCAAACTCAACGAGAGTATTTCCACGCTGGTTTCTGTTGCCGTGACCGAATTTACCTACTGAAGTTTCATTCTGTTGCCGTTGCCCTATTTATTCGCAGTTAATCACGGAATGAGGAAAAAGCGTTTCTGAAAAAAAAGTTGTGAGAAAAAAATCTTCTTTCAGTCAGCCATTTTTAGGCGAAGGATTTTAGAGGCTACTAAAATGTGTTCGCAGAGGGTTCTCTGATCAAAAGAAATTTTATTTATAGAACAACAGCGTGTGAAAAGGATACGAAGTTTTCCCCTTTTGCTTACGTGTGAAGGTCAGGGGTCACTCTCCAGGCGTGGGAGAGAAATTCCGTTGGAAAGCTGTTAGCCAATGAGGGGTCAGCGGTTTCGAGCACCCCAGAGTTTTTTCCGTTGAGAAAGGACACTTTGTTACTGGTCGCTGCGCTAGCTGGTCGGCAGTTGACAGCGAAAAGCTAAATTTTCTCCTCGCCTTTTGGCGGGGAGGGGAAATGCCCTGGAGTCTGTTGGCACTGTGTGACCTGGATTCAGCAGTGACCCTAAAATTGGCCTGCTAAAATGATGATTTTCAAGGATCTCATTGCCGGAATTATCCACTAGCGGACGACGGCAGTGTTGTTTTCTGCCAGTAAGTAAGCCTCAAGATGGCGGAGAAGGATCAGACCCGATCTCCTACTTCCAAGTCCAACTCTTGTGGTGTTGCTGCCTCCATATTTTAAAGCTGGGTTGCGCCCAGGCCTCGGGAAAAAGGCCATGACTATCATGGACGGCCTGGGGAATGACATCGCTTTCGACTTCTGAATCGTCGAGCTGTGCCCCTACTGATTACCACAAGTGTCCACCAGCTTGGTTCACAAATGCCCGTTTCCTGTTTCGCTGGCCAGGCACGCGGTGTCAGAGAAAACATTTTTGTTGGAGGTGAAGGAAAAGAAAAATCTCCCGGGACAGTGATGTTCTCTCAAGAAGAGACTTAAATATGGTGCTGTGAAATTGTCGTGTTACCATCGGTAAGCAGGGTGCTCAGAAGTCTTGCTGCCCCAGTCCTTAAGGTAAATTTCTCTTGGCATATTTTTTTTGTATTATGTTGTGGTTTCTTTAAAATTATGAAACGAGTGGGTTTTAAAATGGGGCTGTCGAGAAAAAAATATGTTGCAAAGAAAGAGATAGGTTAGGGTTGCTCTAAAATATTTAACATGTGAGTTTTTGACAGTGGTTTCAGTTATAATCTATGGTCAGGTTTCAGTTATAATCCATGCTTGGGTCAGTAAAACTAAAGTAATAAAAATGTAAATGTTTTTCCATTCAGGTTTTTTTATGATAGTGTTATGCTGTGTAAGTTTTTACAGGTGTAAAGAATATCTGAAATCCAAATTGTGTTATAATCTATCATGAAAAAGCAACTCCTCAAACCAGTTATTATTATTATTATTATTGAAATTTAAATCTGTATGCTTGGTAAATTTTAATATTGTATAAATTGTATTTGGTAGTAGTAAGTATGAAGTAAGAGTCTGATAGTAAGTTTTTTTTTGTCTTAAAGGCAGGTTATGGTGATTTTCTAGTTTGGCAAGAAAGGGGTGTAAAATTGTTTGTACCATTTAATAGTTAGTGTGACTAGGGACCATATCAGCAGATGGATCTGGAAAATTAATTTTCATGAGTGGGGAGACATTAAAAGAGGCATGCACGCTGACTAGGTTAATAAAGTGTTATACTGTGCATTTCCCTTGTATAACGTTGGAATTCTTCAGGAGGAGGTGATTTCTGGAAATGGATAGATTTGCGATAGGTGTTGAATTTTCTGGAAATAAGTGGTTCTGCGGTATAGTGATTTTCTGGGAGATGAGTGAGTACAGTGTGTTCCTGGGAAATAAAGATAAGTGATTTTCTGGGAAAGAAGTGTGTTCCTGGGAAAAATAGGATAAGAAGTAATTTTCTGGAATAAAAGGTGATGTATTGAATTTTCTGGAGATGAGGATGTTGATGTAGTTTTCTGGAAAATAGAGAATAAGATATTTTGGGGGCAAGAGAACTCTGGTGGGATGCTTTTCCCTATGTGGACACGCCTCGGGTCTGAAAGGGTGCATGAAAACAGATTGGGGGATTTGTTTTCTGCCCGAGTAAGCTCGTTGGCTCATAGGAGGTGGTATTTATCAGAGAGTGATGTGATGTTGTCCCAAAATCAGAGTGAAGAACCAATACAGGGTGATAGTCACACATATTTTACCATTTCGGTGCATAGGTCGAATTGGATTCACGACCCAATCTCACCTTCAGCCTCAATAATATTTCCTCCCAGTGATAATTTTGTTTTTAAGTGAAATTTAGCAATTTGACTGAGATGTTTTGCCTTCACCTTACCTCAGTGGCTTACTACATGAGTTAATAAAAATTACTACAAGCTTACATGGTACTAGTTTGAATTTTTCGATTAAGTTGTTGATAAATTGCTGGTGAGAATTAGTGGTGTAAATTTTAAATTGTTGTGAACAGTGGGAGTGCAGGTAAGTATGAATTTGTGTCCAGGAGTGTTGAGAGTTAGTGTTTGCCTTTTCTTTACATAGTGGGATATTGTGTACTC
Source organism: Macrothele yani (assembly GCA_039090855.1). Classification (NCBI taxonomy): domain Eukaryota; kingdom Metazoa; phylum Arthropoda; class Arachnida; order Araneae; family Macrothelidae; genus Macrothele; species Macrothele yani. The sequence goes on along the minus strand of CM077010.1, from coordinate 131,619,392 downwards.
AAAGCAAGTTTGAATAGTGAAGTATTTTGAATTTTTCCAGATGATATGGTGAATTTTAAGTATATTTGTCAGTATTATTGTGTAATGATAACTTTTGAGGTAATTGAGTAAGGTATTTAGTACAGTGTGTTTAGTAGAGTGATTCTGTATCAAGTAATGCCAGAATGTTGAGTATATTAAGTTTAATGCAAATTTTCCTGGTAGTGTAGGATTGTTTACGGAAATAACTTTTGGTTATTTATCATTTTTTTTTCAGTTATTGCAATTTTAAAATTAATGTTGGTTAAGGAAACTGGTTTGAGGGGTGTGTTCGAAAGGAAATGAAATCTGTATTGTGTATACAATAATCTATAAATTTATGAAGAGAGAGAGAGATTGCACTTAAGCTGTCCAAACTCATCCACAGTGCTTATGTTATGTTCCCTAAGTCAAGAGTATTTATGTGTTTTAGCAAATCTTGATTTTCTGGCAAAAATATGTGTTCTTCCCTTTTATGGTTGATATAAATACAACAAGTGAGTGTCATCTGATTTTGTTTGCGTTTATAAGGCCTGGTTGCCAAAAAGTGGAATTGACAAAAAATGTTAAAAAGCTGATTGTGTTCGAAAACAAAAAAACACATGGTTGTCTGGGTAGTTATCCGACTTCTTGAAACACATTGTTATTGTGTTTGTTGTTGTTTTTGGTTAAGTTTTAAAATAAATATAGGCCAAGTGGCCTTTCAAAAACCTAAACCTTAGTGCAGTGAAGTTTTAGATATTTTCAGTTTAAATTTTCATCACATGGTTCAAGTGCATCCCCCTCAGCAATGACTGAGGTGGGAAAGTAATCTTATGTTATTGTGGTAAAATCAGTGTTTTCGTCCTAACTATCTAATTTGATCATCGCCACTTCCAAAAGGTTATTTACACGTGTACATTGTATACCATTAAATTTTAGTGTTTACAAATTTGGTACACATGCAAACAATAGTTACTTTTCTTACACTTTCAGGTGTATCTACTCAGCAAACGCAAACAATACAATAGTAACTTTTGGGAGTTGCCAAATTCAGTGGTGCATTTTATTTTTCTATTTTGTTTCATGGCCTTATTCAAAATTTCAGTTTTGTTTCGAAATGCATCCACCCATCTCCCAAATTCCAATTTTTCCATAATTTACATATAAATTTCAATATTAGCATAAAACTTCAAAAATTTCAATATAACAATAGCTATAGTGCACTGGCGTGCAAAACTAAAGGACCGTTCGGTTTTTTCGCCGTTGGTTCGCAATGAAGCAGCCTGGATAGATGAATGTCATACCACAGAGACCTCAGTATGTACGAAACTGGGGAATGAATAAGCACGCGTGCAAAAATGAATGCAAAAGTGTACACTGGGACTTTACTAAGAAATTACCTTAAAACAGTACACGCCATGGTACAGAGCCATCGTTTCCACAGATGGATTACAGCAAAGAGGTAGTCGTCAGTAAGGAATATGATGCATTCTAACAGCAATGGCTGCGTTGCAGCGTACTTAGCACAAGGCTGGGCATACTTAGCACAAGGCTGTCGATGAGTTCTTGGGACAACTTTGCTCATTCCTCTCGTAATTCACGTTTCAACTGATGGACATTTTCCAGCGGATGTGGGCGTGCCGCAAGACGTCTTTCCAGAGCGTTCTACACATGTTATATGGGATTTAGAACCGGGGAGTACGCAGGCCAATCCATACGAGCGATATCCTCACTTTCCAACAGCTCATCTACTGCACGTGTACGATGGGGTCTCGCGTTATCGTCCATAAACACGAACTCGGAACCAATGGAACCTCGGAATAGGTGTACATGTGGAAGGAGCAGCTCATCGCAGTAGCGGTTTACGGTTACGGAACCTCCTTCGAAAATGTGGAGCTCAGTATGACCATTCAGCGTAGAGCCTCCCCAGACGAGCTCACCAACTCCACTATACCGATCTCTTTCGGTAATGTTAGCGGTCGATAACGTGTTCCCATCTCGCTCCAGATCAGCTGACGTCCAGAATCGCTCGTGGTATTGAAACGACTGTCATCTGTGAAGAGGACCGTACCCCATTGCTCTATGTTCCAATCCTTGTGGCCCTTACACCATTGTAATCGATGTCTCCGATGGGTAGGCTTTATTGGGATGCGACGTTCAGGTCGTCGGGCAATTAGTCCACCTTTATGTAGATGTCAGGCAACGGTGAGCAGCTATACTGCGCGTCCTGTGGTCTTCTGCAGATGTCACTTGAGGGAACAGGTGGAAATCGCACGGCCCTAGATCCGGTGAATAGGAGTGTGTTTTATGCCTAAATCTTGGATAACCTGCTGGGTAAGCAAAGCACGGTGTGCATGGGTATTACCTTGATGCAAAATCTAACCAGTTTGTTACTCCTCTGGGCGTTTTGGGGAAATATTTTTCTTTAGAAGGACTTTGAGAACTTCAGAATAATAGGCCCCAGTAACAGTTTTCGGAACAACATGGCCATGCACAATTCTCTTTTTTATTGAAGAAAACCAGGTGCATAACCTTTCTTGCACTTGATTAAACCTTTGCTATTTGCATCGGTAACTCTGTGGGTGTTTCCATTAGGTGCTTTGTTGTTTTGTTTCTGGATCAAAATGGTGAAAAAATGTTTCATCACATGTGACAACTCGATCCAAAAAGTGGAGCTCTCGTCGTAGCCAGCTCATTCATTGGCAACAGGTGATAACACGATATGCATTGTGTTCATCGGTAAGCAAGGGGGTATTCACTTTGCAGGGACTTTTCGGTACCTCAACCGGTTTCTCGCAATGTCAGCAGCGGGCGTCTTCATTACATTTGCAACCTCCTCAGTGATCTTTCGGCGGTCTTCGCGGAGAAATGTCTCGATAGTATTGACATTAACCTCTCTAGTCGATGTCGAATGCCTACCGCAGAGTGGCGCAGCTTCCAGACACTCTTCACCATTCATAAATATTTTGTGTCACTCAAAAACTCTTGCACGGGACAAAGCATCTCCTTTATAGACTGCTTTTAATCATTTCGTGCGTTTCTGAGGTGGTTTTATTCAAGCACACGCAAAATTTTATAGCTGCTCTTTGCTTCAGTTTTAAAGCCACAGCGGGTTACAGAAATACATCTGAACTCTATGCCGTCCACTGTAAGAATGAACTAGCGGAGCGCTGTAAGGATGCGTCGTCACGTGACCGATCTTGCAAGTGTTCCGACACAGGCAGCTGCATTTTTCTGAGTGGCCTTGCTTTGGCGCTATAACGCCAGTCCGTTATTCTTTGAATGGCCTACGTATATATGTATATTCAGTGGGCAAAGAAGTATTTGCACACATAAATAACTTTGCATAAATAAACATGGAAAATAATAGTGATGAAGTACTTTTAAACATTGCATTATTTTTACAACACACACACACACACACACACACACACACACACACATATGTTTATTTTTATTAATCATATATATATATACTACATTGACAATATATATATATATATATATATATATGGGATGTAAGGTCAGGTGATGCTTAACATCACAGCCTCTCCTTGACAAATGTCAACCCCGCCTTCTCGTGGTGCATCCTGTTCCCACTAAAGGGGCTCTGACGACCGCCAATAGCGGTATAACTATACCATCGGGATTAGAGGAAATGCTATCCCACACTCACCAACCCGCTTGGCCGGCGTGGTGAGTTATGGCCAAACCCTCCAAAATGACTCCACAACTTAAATCTTGGCCCTCAGTATCCGGCAGCTGGAATGTACCTGGCCAAGGCAGAGGCCAGTGCGACATGAAGGCAGAGGGTGCTAAGAATCCCGGGAGGACCGGACTAGGCTGCCATCTGATGCTGACCTTGGCTACGTATAATGGACGCTCCTTATCTTCTGATTCAAGGCTTATTGAATTGGAAGAGGAACTACAAAGAATCAAGTGGGACATCGTCGGGCTAAGTGAGGTAAGGAGAAAAGGAGAAGATCTCATTGAACAGAAAAGTGGACATCTCTTCTACTATCGTGGGACAGATACTGGCAGAACTAGTGGTGTTGGATTTATAATAAACAAGAAACTGAAGGATAAAGTTGTAGAAGTTGAAAGTTCCTCTGACAGAGCTGCACGACTTGTTATCTAACTCTCGAGAAGATACCAGGCTCAGATTATTCAAACTTATGCACCCACCACAAGTCATCCTGAAGAAGAAATTGAAGAATTTTATGAGGAAATTCGTCATCTAAATAATAAAGGTAAGCAGCACTTGAAGATAATTATGGGAGATTTCAATGCAAAAATAGGGCAACGGCAACAGAATGAAACTTCAGTAGGTAAATTCGGTCACGGCAACAGAAACCAGCGTGGAAATACTCTCGTTGAGTTTGCAGAGGCAGAAGGGTTTTTCATCTTGAACTCCTTTTTCAAGTAAAAGCCACACAGGAAATGGACATGGAGACATCCAAATGGGACAACAAGTGAAATTGATTTTATTATGTGTAACAAAAAATTCTTCATAGAAGACTGCAGTGTGCTAAACAAGTTCAACACAGGTAGTGACCATAGATTGGTGAGATGTAAGATGCATCTCAACACTAAACTCGAACGTGGCAAGCTCATAAGACAAACAAAATCTATTGACATAACCAACCTTAAAAAACACCATAATACCTTCAAGTTGGAACTGAAGAACAGATTCTCTGCTTTAGAAGGCCTAACATCAGAAGAAGTGGATATTTCTGAAGTTAACAAAAAAGTAACCAAAGCTCTTATGGAAACAGCAACAAAATTAGCTGGGTCTAAGGACAAGTTGCATGTGAACAAATTATGAGGAAACACCAAAATGTTGATGCAAAAAAGAAGAGAGATGAGGACAACTAAAGAAGATGTGACTTCCAAAGTGGAATATATAGAGCTATTCAAGACAGTATGAAAAAGTATTACTGAAGACGTAAGGAAATTCAACTGTGAACTAGTGAGGAAAGCAATTGAAAACAACCAAAGCCTAAAGATAGCAAAGGGACATCTCAGTAAGGGAAGAAAACAGATTATGGCACTGAGAAAAGAAGATGGTTCTGTAACAAGAAATAGAGGCAGAAATTTTGACAAGAGTGAAAGATTTCTACTCCAAGTTATATGAAAGGGATGTTGCATGTACCCCAAACATCATGGAAGGTACCAGAGTTCTTCCAGTCCTCCCAGTAGAAGTTGCACATGCAATCAAGAACATGAAGCGGGGAAAAGCTCCAGGAGAAGATGGAATTACTGTAGACATCATACAAGAAGCAAGTGGAGAAATCGAAACAGTACTCGCCCAAATTTTCACTCGATGCCTTAATGAAGGGAAGATTCCTGAGGATTGGAACAGCGCTATAATGATCCTGCTACATAAAAAAGGTGACATTGAAGATCTCAGGAACTACAGACCTATCAGCCTCCTATCAGTCGTTTATAATATCTTCACTAAAGTTCTTTCACACCGCTTGAAGGTAACACTGGACATGGCTCAACCGAGAGAACAAGCTGGATTCAGGAGTGGCTACAGCACAATAGATCATATCCATGTGCTGAGAGAACTAATTGAAAGAGCTATGGAATATGAACTTCCATTGTGCATGGCTTTTATCGATTATGAAAAAGCCTTTGATTCGGTGAAACCATCAGAAGTTAAAATGGCTCTGAAATCCTGCAGTATTGAAGATGCGTACATTAATATTATTAATAACATCTATGAAAATGCAAGTGTAAAGATTCGGCTGTTTGAAAATACAACACACATAAAAATTGGAAAGGGAGTGAGACAAGGTGACACCATATCTCCGAAGCTTTTTAACGCCACATTGGAAAATGTCTTTCAATCACTGAACTGGGAAAACAAAGGGATAAAGATTAATGGAGATTATCTAACCCACCTTCGTTTTGCTGATGACATAGTCTTTTTGCAACTACTCCATCAGAGCTGCAGAGTATGATCCAAGAACTTGCTGACAATAGTAAAGAAGTGGGATTAAAAATGAACTTTCAGAAGACAAAAGTGATGTTCAATGCTTTTACACGAAATGAAGATTTATCGATTGATGGAGAAAAGCTGGAGATAACAGAAACGTACGTTTATCTTGGACAGCAGATATCAAGTGAGGGTCACATTGATGAAGAAATTAATCGGCGTACAAAACTTGCCTGGAGAGCTTTTGGAAGAAACAGCATAATTTTCAAGAGCAATATGCCATTATGTCTTAAAAGAAAAGTGTTTGATCAATGCATCCTTTCAGTGCTTAGGTATGGTGCAGAGACGTGGACCTTAACTAAAAGAGACATACAAAGGCTGCAGACAACTCGAAACAGCATGGAGAGGTGCATGCTTGGTATAACCAGGAGAGATAAGAAGAGGAACTCGTGGATCCGAAAAATGACAAGAGTGGAAGACATCATGATCAGAGTTAAATCCCTGAAATGGCAATGGGCTGGGCATACTGCCAGAAGGACAGACCATCGATGGACAGTCGAAATTTTAGATTGGATTCCAAGGAACAGGAAAAGACCCAGAAGAAGACCACATGGGAGATGGGTGGATGAAATTCGAAAGTATGCAGGTGTGACATGGAGGAGACTGGCAAAAGACAGACCGTTGTGGAGGAAACTTGGGGAGACCTTCGTCCAGCAGTGGATTGATAATGGTTGACAATGTGGATGATGATGATGATGATGATATCGTGGCCAAAAGTCCTGCATCAGTAGACCGAAAGTCAAATTTTTGATGTTTGAAATCAACTCATACAGCGTAATGTTAAAGTCAGGAATACATATTATACATCATTTTAGAGGAAATTTTATGTTGAATTCAAATGTTTTTACAGAATGTTATTCCCAGTAACAGAAGTGAAGTTACAAGCAAAAGTACAACGTCTAGTCATAAAAAAACAAATAGCGGAATTCGTGAAATTAGTGTACAATGTATTTAACGTAAAATTACTGTACAGTGCATTATTTACACTTGCAGGGCACTTGAAATAACTGACCAACAAGCAAAATGCACTTTAATATTTAATTGGATAATCACAAATGCTTAGTAACCAAGTGCACCTTCTTGGCATGGAACTAAAGCGCTTCTCTAATTGCCCATTGGTGATAACACGGTGCCATACGACCCTTACAGACTCAATTAAAGACTTTAAATTGAGTCTGTAAGGGCTGTATATCACCGTGTTATCACCAATGGACAATTAGAGAACCTCATTAGTTCCATGCCAAGAAGGTGCACTCTGTTACTAAGAACTGTGGTTATCCAATTAAATCTTAAAGCATATTTTGCTTGTTGGTAAGTTATTTCAAGTGTCCTGCAAGTTTCAGTAATGCACTGTACAGTTATTTTACGTACAATAATTTCACGAATTCCACTATTTTTTTTATTACTAGACGCTGTACTTTTGCTTGTAACTTCACTTCTATTACTGGTAATAACACTTTGTAAAAAACTTTAAATTAATATAAAATTTCCTTTAAAATTATGTATAATGTGTATACTTGAGTTTACTATTACGCTGTATGAGTTGACTTCAAACATCAAAAATTTCCCTTTCGGTCTACTGCTGCAGGACTTTTGTCCACGATTGCATATATATATACAATATATTAACAAAAGTGACCGGACACCCTTTCGAAAGCCAATGAACGGATCTGCTGCGTTGTTAAGATGTGCGGTACAGCTGAAAACGGTGCAAAAACAAGCCTGCAGCTGACCGCGAGCATATCGCACTGTGAGGTTGAGTGAAAATGTCGCGGCGGGAAATAACTGACTTTGAGAAAGCAAAGCTTGTTGGGTGTTATATTAGTGGGTTGTCCGCAAGAGAAACAAAGAGGCGTTTAAACATACCCAAGTCAACTGTTTTGGATGTACTGAATAAGTGGAAGACACATGGCGTGCCTGAAGCAGCAAAACGTACCGGCAGACCAAAGAAAATCAGAGACAGAGGATGCCGAAGCCTCAGGAGAGTCGTTACAGCTAATCGACGGAGTACTGCTCAAGATCTCAGGGTACAGGTAAATAAAAATGCTGGAACCTCGGTATGTACGCGTAACATTCACAGAGAACTTCATTCCATGGGTTACCGTGGTCGTGCGGTTGCTCATAAGCCTTTCATCTCCACTCGGAATGCTGCTTGTCTTTGAGCATGGTGTAAAGAACATTTCCCACCGTAGATCAATGGAAACGGGTCCTATGGACTGATGAATCCAGATACATGATCCGTCAGTCTGATGGCTATGTGTGGGTATGGCGGCAGCCGGGGGAACGATATTTAGCACAGTGTACTGTTCCTACGGTCAAGTTTGGAGCTGGCAGTGTACTCGTGTGCGGGTGTTTCTCGTGGTATTGTCCCGGCCCATTGGTTATCGTGGATAAACCGGTTAACCATCACGTCTACCTCGATATTCTTGACAATTATGACCTACCAACTCTGTGGCAATACTATGGAACCGATCCTTGTTGGTACCAGCAGGATAATACGCCGATCCATAAAGCAAGGACTCTTACGGCGTGGTTTGACGATAATTCCGTATTGTGTGTGGACTGGCCAGCACAGAGGCCTGATCGTAATCCCATAGAGCACCTATGGGATGAATTAGAGCGCCGCATAAGACATTTGGAACCAAGACCTACTACTAAGCAACAATTAGCGGCAACATTATGTACTGAATGGAAGAGCATATACCTATCGCTGTGTTTTAAAACCTTATCGAAAGCATGTCTCGAAGGGTCAGTGCATGCATTAAGGCCATTGGTAGACCAACACCGTGTCAATAAATGCTATGTTGTGTTTCTCATCTAGGTGTCCGGTGACTTTTATCAATATAGTGTATATATATATATATATATATATAATTTTCAAGAGCAATATGCCATTATGTCTTAAAAGAAAAGTATTTGATCAATGCATCCTTCCAGTGCTTACGTATGGTGCAGAGACGTGGACCTTAACTAAAAGAGACATACAAAGGCTGCAGACAACTCAAAGAAGCATGCAGAGGTGCATGCTTGGTGTAACCAGGAGAGATAAGAAGAGGAACTCGTGGATCCGAAAAATGACAAGAGTGGAAGACATCATGATCAGAGTTAAATCCCTGAAATGGCAATGGGCTGGACATACTGCCAGAAGGACAGATCATCGATGGACAGCCGAAATTTTAGATTGGATTCCAAGGGACAGGAAAAGACCCAGAAGAAGACCACATGGGAGATGGGTGGATGAAATTCGAAAGTATGCAGGGGTGACATGGAGGAGACTGGCACAAGACAGACCGTTGTGGAGGAAACTTGGGGAGACCTTAGTCCAGCAGTGGATTGATAATGGTTGACAATGATGATGATGATGATGATATATATATATATATGAAAATCTTATTTTTTCATGCCAAAAAAGTATCTGAATATTAGGAAATCTTATTTTTTCATGCCAAAAAAGTATCTGAATATTAGGAAATCTTATTTCTTCATGCCAAAAAAGTATCTTAATATTAATTAGTAAATAATATGTTTTCATGCCAAAAAAGTATCTGAATATTAATTAGTAAATATTATTTTTTCATGCCAAGTGTCTGAATATTAGTAAAGTTAAAGAAAAACAAGAAACTTTCGAAATTAAAAAAATGTTACTAGATCTTAGTATGCATGCCCTTTGCTTTAATTACAAGTTGTACAATCGCCTGAGCATTGATTCTACTTATTTTCCAGTTGTTTCTACGCTGATTTTCAACATTTCTTCGCTAAGTACTTACATAAGTTCTGTTTTGTTGGACAGTTTTGTTTTTCTTACTTGCAAATCCAACAAGTGCCACAAATTCACAGTAGGGTTTAGAAGTGGCGATTGTGGAAGTGTTTTCAGTTGGTTTTTCGCTTTGTAAAGCAACCACGACCTTGTTACTTCGGTTGTATGTTTAGGATCGTTGTCTTGTTGAAAATAGAATAAATATATAATCCCCAATTTTGATGCACTGGCCAATTAATTACCTTGCAATGCATCAATGTATTTTCTAGCATTCACATTACCTTTCATAAAGGCCATATTGCCAACTCCACTAAAAGCCATGCATCCCCAATTTATTACATGACCACCACTATGTTTTACCGTTTTTTTTTAATTTTTTGTTTTAAGAGAAGACTTATGCTTTCGCCATACATATTTCTTTCCATCCAAACCGAAAACATTAAGGTTGTTTTCGTCGGAAAATATCACATTTTGCCAAAACTCTTTGGCTTGATGGCATAAGCTTTGGCAAACTCTAGTGTTTCTGCCTATTTGCTTCACTGATACGAGGTTTTTTCTTGGGTGTCCTGCCTCGAATATGGGTATCGTGAAGAACATTACTAATACTATACCGTGCAAATTAATTGGGACAAGCTATTTTATTCTCGGAATTGTAATGTGATCGCCGTTGATGTCGGAAATCCATGTAAACCGGTTTTTATCAGCTGTGAGGGGATGTGACTGTTAGAACTTGATAGTAAGAATGGGGTTTGACCGAATTTAAACAGGAAATATGCACTTCAGCTTCAGTTGTGGGCTTTCGTGTGTGACAGGTGGATGTTAGTTTTTGCTCTCTGTGAGTACGTGTTGCTTTCGTGTATTGAAAAATGGATATTTCCCCAAGGAAGCGTGCAAAAATAATTGCTCTGAAGGATCACACTTCTATGACAGTGAGGCAAATCAAGTGTATCAAGACTGTTTACGCGATACAATGCATCTGGATCATCGTCTCCAAAAAGGAGAGGTAAATGTGGAAGAAAACGAAAAACAACTCCACGAACCGATAAATATATAATCAGAAACAGTAAAATGAATCCAAGAAAAACAAGCATCGACCTTCAAAGAGATTTATTGGCTAGTGGTTGTGATGTTAGTGATTCAACTGTACGCCGTAGGCTTTTGGAAGTTGCCCGGAAGGCAAGAAGACCAACGGAAAAACAATATTTGAATGCGAAAATGAAGATAAAACGTTTAGCATGGGCCAAAAAACATTTATCGTGGATTGCTGACGACTGGAAAATGGTAATTTTCAGTGATGAAACTCATTTATTTGTGCAGGGTTACCAAGCAAATGTCGTTAGACGAAGCAACTGTGAACCTTTAAGACCTGAGCATGTCAAACAAACTGTAAAACAACCTCTGAAACAGATGTTTTGGGGGTTTTTACATCAAATGGCACTGGAAGCTTAGTTCCTGTTCAAGGTATGATGAATTCAGCCACGTACGTATAAATATTACAACGTAGGATTGTTCCATTCTGGCAAACTTTTAACGGGACATTTCAACATGACTTGGCCCCATTTCACAATTCGAAATTGGTCAAGGATTTCATGCTGGAAAATCAAATTTATTTGCTTGATTGGCCTGGAAATTCACCAGACTTAAATCCCATAGAAACCTTGTGGAATATTTTGAAGAGTCGTTTAGGTAAAATGGACTGTACAACCAAAGAACGTATGATAACGAATGCTATAAAAGTGTGGTTCCACGATTATGAAGTCAGAAATAGGTGCACTCAATTAGTGGAGTCAATGCCAAAACGAATTCAAGAGGTCAGTTCTGCTAAAGGAGGACATACTTCATACTAATACAGGTATTTATCAGTGTATATCAAGGCATAGAATGATATAAAAGCATAGTTTTGGAAAAAAAGAGTGATTTTTTACTGTGTCCCAATTAATTTGCACAGTATAGTAGTATGAAGACTCACTGTGGTGCCCGAGATGCTGAAGCGAAGTCAGTAGCCAATTATTCTGCACTTACGGGGAAAATTTTCGATACTTTCCTGCCTATGTGGCGCCGCTTCTTCGGACGCCCAGATCACAATTTATTCTCTGTACTGCCACTCTTTTTTTTTTATTGCGTACCGTACCCTAGAAAGAAATAACTTTTACTTCTTACCAATTTAGTGATAACTTAAGCCACAGTTATGAGAACAGTTGTAACACTCTTCCCCATTACAGCGGAAAGGTCGCACTTTTTCGGAGCCATGACAGCATAAACTAACCAAATTGCCGCTCCAAAAATCTTATAACGTGTATTTTAAACAGTGCGAGACTTTCATTTGTTGTCAATTTGCATAATGTAATGTTTAACTGCTTTAAAACAGAGCGTTGCTCTGTGTCCATGAACTTTTTAGCATTAAAAAATAAGTTGTTCATTTGTTATAAACTATATTGACAAAAGTCACCGGACACCCTTCAAAAGCCGCCCCGGTGGCGCAGTGGTCTAAGGCGTTGGCCTCTGATCATTCGTCCGTAAGGGGTCCGGGTTCGAATCCCGGTGAGGCATGGATGTTGTGTTTGTCTTACGGCACTGGCTCTCTCCCTTCCCTGGAACCAGTGACCCTAAATTAGGGACGGGGGACTGCTTATAGCCCATTGAGTTGCTCACGGTGGTCGTTAAACCTCCAATCAAAAAAAAAAAAAAAAAAAAAAAAACACCCTTCAAAAGCAAATGAACGGATCCTCTGCGCCGTTAAGATGCGCAATACAGCTGTAAACGGTATAAAAACAAACCTGCAGCTGACCGCGATCATATCACACTGTGAGGTTGAGTGAAAATGTCGCGGCCGGAGAGAACTGACTTTGAGAAAGGTAAGATTGTTGGGTGTTATATTAGTGGATTGTCCATAACAGAAACCGAGAGGCGTTTAAACATACCCAAGTCAACTGTTTTGGGTGTACTGAATAAGTGGAAGACACATGGCGTGCATGAAGCAGCAAACCTTATCGGAAGACCAAAGAACATTAGTGATAGGGGACGTCCAAGCCTCAGCAGTCACGTTCGTGTGAGTTCCGTATATATTGGGTTTGTGTTGTGTGATATCAAGTGTTTCTTCCTTACCTGCTGGTCGTCGTCGATTTGTGAAAGTCCTGTGATCATTTTAAGTCTACTCCCGAGCTGGTGAGTTTTCTTCTTTTGCTATTATCAGTTTGATTACGTTCGGCGTAGCCGGTCGGCAGTGCACACTTGATCAGAATTGCAAATGGTGACTTCCGGCGGAGAGGGACGGAGCTCAGCCCTCGCTTCCGGTGGCTCATCATCATCATCATTTTCGTCTTCGACTGATGCCAGCGTCCCTGCGCTGTCTTCCCTAGCTAGCACTGATGCACTACCCTCTCCGAGTGGTGCGTTCGGTAGCCTTTTGGATGTCAATCCGTTGACTTCCCTAGCTACGTCAAACCTTTTAGCTTCTGCTCCAGTTGATGAAGCCATGGATATTACTGGTGGTTCTTCCAGTTATTCTGTGCCCATTCAGTCGTCTGCCACGTATTCTAAGGTTGCAGCCTCTTCTACTTCTCGGCAACTTTCCGAGGATCTGTATGCAAGCGCTCAAGCTTTGCACACTTATATTCACCGTGCTGGAAACAACATTCTTCTTGAAATTCCAGCAGGCTCGCCAGCCGTGACTGCTTTCTTTGAAAACCTGGCTAAGGGAGTTAGTTTTGAAGCTCTCCCTGATACACCGATGCGGATCTATGCCGATGGCCTTCAACGCCTGTTTCCCCCAGACGCCATTTCGCAAATGTTCCGACGGGGCCGGACGGTTTCCGTTTATCTTGCCAAGGTTGAATATGCCAAGTCTCTTCTGACGACAGGCCTGACCATAGTAGATCGCCAACTTACTCCAGAACCAGTGGCCCAACGACCAGTAAATGTTTCTTTTTACCCTGTACCCCCAGAGGTGACTGGCGTCATGTTATATGCTGTGCTTTCATCTCTGGGGCGAATCGTTGGAGGGATTCAAACACACTTAGCAGCAAAGAACGACCTGCATGATACCATCCGTGGAGCCCGTCGAGTTGCACGTGTCGTTTTTCCTTCTCAAGAAGCTATTGCTCTGCTTCCAACTCACTTCACAGTTAAGTGTGATGGTCAGACTCGTCAAACTGATCTATTGACTGAATTCCATTGCAGTCAGTGCAAGAAAGTTTGTCATTTCTACAAAGATTGTCCTATTGTACGGCCATCACCTGGTTCTTCTGCACCACGGATGGATACTCACTACACGCCTGTTGGTGCCTCATCACTATCTTCGGTACTTGCTGATCCTCTTCACCTGGAGATCGCTCCTAAGTCGACTGCCCTACCGCCTCCTGCTTCTGTAGAGCATTATCCCAAATTACCACCGACATCGCCTTTCCTTGCTCTTGCACTACCTGGCGACATTACTGGTGCTGATGGTGGAGTGTTGTCTGATACTGAAACTTTCAATGCGGACACCGACACCGCTTACCAGAGCGTCTGTGACCACACCTTAAGTGATGGGTCGGACGCGACCTCTCGGTCCCGCACTGACAAAAGAGAAGCGCCAAAGGTCCCCCGCGGTTCCTCCAAGCGGCAGAAGCCGCAAGGGAAGTCGCCACTTTCTACTCGTTCCCGTACGTTGGCTTCTCGCCTGAAAGACTGGGATTTGTCTTCGAACTTTGAAGACTTTATCTTACCTTATGACGATTTTCTTGCAACACTGCAACAACATGTATTTCCGTCAACTCCTCTCTCATATCCGGAGTTAAATGACGTTTTTTGTCGAAAATCTTTGCCTTGGGGATTCCCTCCTTTTGCCCAGGTACATACGGCTCAGCTTCTGGCGGTGACTACGTAGTTGACGGAGTTGGACTGCATCTATCAAGCCCTTCGTCGGCCGTCTTCTGGTGATGCTGCTGCTGTTTTTAAAAATGATTTATCGTCGATACACTAATCGTCAAGACCACTTGCGTAAGGTGCTCACTCTACCCTCTGATTTGGCGCTTTCACGGTGACGACCTTCAACTGTCACGGATTTGCGACGCCTGATGTGAATGCCGTTGTCTACGAGGACCTCGCGGCGGATGCCAGTGATGTCCTCCTCCTTCAAGAGACTCGATGTTCAACTGATACGCCGACACACAGATGGTGGTCGTGGCCTTACACATTCTACCATGCGTACCGCCAATCGAGGTCTAGTGGCATTACCGTCGGTGTACACCGTCGCTTAATGCACCGTATCTCTTCTATTTCTGTCAATAACTTATATTTAGATTTATTGCAATGCCTTAGTTTCTGTGTTGATACTGTAACTTTTCATGTGTTTAATGTGTATATATCAACTGAAGAATCATATGTTGATCCACTTTTTCGGAGTCTACGTGCAGCGTTTGCTGAGATTCCCTCCTGGTATTTTTTCGTCATTGGAGGGGATTTTAACTGCACGGTGCAGCCCTCTGTAGACCGCTATTTGTCACACGGAGAACACCGTGCAAATCTAGCCTCCAAGTTAACACAGTTTATTGCTGATTTTCAGCTTGTTGACTCTTTTCGCCAGCTGAATCCTCAAACCATTTCATTTACTTGGTGCAATTCCCCGACGCAGTTTTCTGCTGCCGCTCGATTAGACAGTATTTATGTTGGCTCTTCTTTGATTCCCACTATTACTTCGGCACGGCACCTCCCCACAGTGTGCTCCAATCATAGCGCTGTGTCTCTATCTGTTTGTGTCTCCCCATCACCACCTTCGGCTTGTCGTGGATAGAGTTTTAATGATACAATTTTACAAGATCGGTCTTTCTGCTATACAGTTGAGCAGTTCCGTGCTGCTCGGAAACCTTTGCTAGCTACTACTCCGAGTACCCTGCGCCTGTGGCTCGACATTAAACAAGACCTTCTACTATTGGTACGACGCCTTTCATTTCCCATCACTACCACTCGTGCGATGGCGATCAGCAATCTTCGGGGCTTGCTTTCTTCGTTCCCAAAGTCGGATCCACAGTATTCAGTAGCTCTCGCTCACCTACAACCGCTTGCCCAACAAGCTGTGCGTCTACTTCGACGTCTGCATCTATCTCCATCGACACAAGCCTTTGAAGTTCTTTCCAAGATGGAATCATCTAGACGAGCGTCAACCTCACTTCGACATCTTCGCCTTCCTAATGGCTCCACCACGTTTGACACATCTCTTAGTTGCTCCCAAGTCCGTCACTACTTTCAGGAGAAGTTCCGAGCGGTCGCGCAGGTTACTGATCTTTTTCTTCTCCTCTTCTCTCTTCTCTCCCTCAGGTCCCGCCTTCTCTCTGTGCTCCCCTCACTGCTGAGTTTTCTTTGCCTGAACTTTGAGAGGCGTTTTCCTCCCTGAACTCCCATGCCTCCCCGGGACCTGATGGTCTTCCGCTGTCCTTCTACCGTGCTTTTCTTCCATCCCTTCTACCTTTTCTTTATGCTGGTTTTTCTTGTGCTCTTTCTTCTTCTGTGCTTCCGCCGGAATTTACAGTTGCTCATGTCATCCTCCTGTCGAAGAAGGGCGACCTCCTGAATCTGACAAATTGGCGCCCTATCTCCGTCTTTAATATTGATTATAAATTTTTCACGAAACTCCTTTCTCGACGTCTTAACTCTGTCCTTTCGTTTCTTGTTTCTCCCGACCAGTCATACACTGTGCCTGGTCGGTCTATCGGTAACAACATTTCTTTTCTTCTTAATCTCAATTTTCTTGCTCACAAACATTCAGAACCCCTAGCCCTATTTAACATTGATCAACAGTCTGCTTTTGATAATGTTTCCCACGACTATCTCTCTGCTGTTCTAACCCATTTTGGCTTTCCTTCTCCTTTTGTCTCTCTCCTTCTCAGTTTTTATCGGGGCGCTCATTTTCATGTTCGGGCGGCCTCATTTTTGACGGCACCCATCCCTTTCCAACGAGGAATCCGGCAGGGTTGTCACCTCTCAGAGTGTAACTCTTTGCCCTCGCATTTGAACCTTTCTTGATTGCCAGTCGTTCATCTCTTCTTTCTGCATCGCCGTTGACCGTTTCTAACACCAGGCGGCATCACCGTTTCCTTGTTTCCGCCTATGCAGATGACGCCACTGTCTATCTCCGACGAGATGAACAGTTTGATATACTACTTTCCACGTATCAACAGTATGCAGCTCTCTCTGGTGCGTCCTTGAACGTGCTCAAGAGCACCGGGTTATGGTGTGGGTCTTGGATAGGCCGCATCGATGCCCCATGGGGTGCGGTGGGGTCCTCCTCGACCCACAAAATTCTTGGTGCCCAGATTGGACATCCATTCACTGCTGGAATTATTACATGGAATGGACTCCTTCCTCGATTACAACGCTCAGCTGCGTTTTGGCGATTCTCGCATTCTTTCGCATCTTACATTCAGAGAGCGCAAATTCTCCAGCGATACCTTCTATCCCAATGCTTGTTTTCTTGGAACTCATCGGTGTTTACCTCGGCTCGTCTATCTATTATAAACAGCATCTTCATTTCCGTGATTTGGTCAGCGAAGCATTGGGTTGCTGCTACGACTCTCACTCTTCCAGCCTCCCTGGGAGGAATTCGCCTACCGGATGTACGCCTTTACTACCGAGCCTTTCGCATCGTTTCATTCCTTCGCCTTCTTCTTCCTCCCTCTCCATCACTCTGCTCTACTTTTGATATTTTTATCTCTCTCCAAGATCCATCCTTTTCTTTTCTCTTATATCTTCGGATGGACTCTTATCCTTCTTATTTTAATCAATTTCCACCCCTCATTACTCAAGCTCTAGCGTTCTTCCGCTCACTTCCACTTCTTCGTGCAACTCCCTCTACTATTCGTGATCTTCTTGCCGAACCACTTTTATTTTCGACTCTGATTCACCCTCCTGAACAACCCTACTTCATCTTCCCTCCTTGGGTCCGCTCTGGAATCTTAACTGTTCAAGCTTTAGTTACTGCTGACCTCTCCTGGAAGCCCCTTTCCTCCCTCTTCCCCGCTCCTACTCCCCTACTGGAGGAAGATTATGATCTCCTTCGTTCTACTCTCTGTTCTCTCTTCCCTTCCCTTGTTTCTGATTCTGGTCTCATCTCTGTTTCTGGTCCTAGCCTCTCTATTCCTTTCTTCCTTCCTCTTCTTGACTCTGTTGTCCACATTTCTTCTTTTTCCACTGGTTCGATCTATACTTTTCTCAGCGCACCCCTCTCTATTTCCCACCCACTCCCGGATGTTTCTTCTTTGCTTTCTTTGACAATCTGGTCTGCATCCTTTTCGCCGCTCTCCTCCCCGCTGGAGCTTAACCTACAATGGCGGTTTCTCTACCGCCGCCTTGCCGTTCCTTCCTGTCTCTTTCGTATGTCTATTTCTTCTTCTTCACTCTGTATTTTTGTGGCTCTGAAGGCGATGTTCCACACGTTTATTGTCCCTGTCCCATTCTGTTACCGCTGCTTCATACTGCTTTTCGTCTTCCTGGCATTATTTGTTCCAGGGATCTTCCTTTCCAAGCATATCCATGGCTACTTCTCACTAAGCATCCTCCAACTAAACTTCCGGATGCTTCTGCCTACGTATTCGTCCTTGTGAAGCATGGTTTTCATCTTTACCGCCTTTCAATACGTTCCCGTTCTGCCAGACCTAGCATCCTTTCTGAAGGTGCAGCTTTGCGGAGGATTTTTTTGGAATCGCATATTGGCTCGTCTCCGGTTAGAGTACTTTGCGGCGTCCACCCCCCCCCCCCTCCCAAACTCTGGCTTCCTTCCGGTCTGCCTGGGCGCAGGAAACCTGATGGTTCTGAGTTGACGGGTCGACGCTGTATCTTTCGTCTTTATTGCGTTGTGCTTTCTCCTCTTACTTATCCATGTGCCTTTTGGGACACAGTGTATATTTGTAATTATATTTTGTTATTTTCTTAGATCTGTAGTTGTCCACCGTATTGTGCCTTTCTTGGCATAGGTATTGCGAATCGCTAACTCATGTGGCTCGTTTTCTTTTGTTTGGGTACAGGTTTGTACCTGAGTCCAAGTTGCATGTACCACTTTTATCATTTTCTTCCTGGTGTTTTATGATATATATGTACCATATCTTCTTATGGTCACCTTATTGCTGTCAACAGGCGTGGTATTGTTGGTTGCCTGTAATTGTATGCTGTTGTAACCTACCTTCATTGTACATAATTTCTGACATTGTCACTTTTTTTCGCACCTTGCATTGTCATGCACCCTGTTTATTGTAAATTGTTCGTCCATTGCTTCTTTTTCCCTACTGTTATTTGAGACAGCGAAGTTCTGTTCTCTATGATTGTAATTTATATTGCATACTCATTGTGTATATTCATACTGAAGTTTTATATCGTTCCTGTTTACTGGACTGTTTGTTGTACTGTGGATTATGTAGTGTTATTCAACGAGGAACAGCGTATGCTGGTTCGTACCTCTCACTCGAATGTTCTGTTTCCCTGTGTACCCTATGTGCCCATTCCTTGTTAATCTTCCTAGTCATGTATTGTTCGGCTTATCACAGGGTTTATGCTCGAGTCAAAAGTTTCCGGACTCTCGTTCCCCTGTTGTATTTGTGTTATGTGAACGTGACCTCGCTGCACACTTTTCACACTCTTCGTTCTGTTTGAGTTGGTGAAAGCTCATTGACCTGTAAATACTGTATCATTTATACGATTTTCTTTATCATGTTTTCGCCGGTTCACGCGAGCGTTGTGCTTCTATTTTTCGCACTCACTTGCGGTGTTCATCACGGATAAGCTGATAATTTGTAGTGTTGTTTATGCCTTATTCTTGTTATTGTGTTTATTGAATATGTACAGCTCTTTCTGTTTTCTTGTACGTATACAGTGTACTTTTCTTCAGCATTTCTGTTGGTACTCGTTCTTCTGTGAATCGTTGGTCCTCGGTTGAGTCCTGGGTCATTCAATTTTGATCAATGTTGATTTTTGTGAATTGAGCATATCACTAGGTGTGAGTGGTCACAAGGTTTATGTTCGAGTCCCAAGTTATTGGACTCTTGTTCCTTCCCCTGATGTTTTTGTGCTATGTGAACGTCTCCCTGCCGCATATTTTTTCACGTTCTTCGATTTCTTTCAGTTTGTGAAAGCGCATTGACCTGTAAATGCTGTATTACCTTACGCAATTTTTCCTTAAGCTTTCGCCGGTTCCCGCGAGCGCTGTGTTTCTACTTTTCGCACTCGCTTGCAAGATTTTATCACTGTTACATTGCTTACGTGTACCGTGTTTTATGCCTCGTGCTTGATATTGTGTTTAATGAATATATTCAGCTTTTTATTTTTTCTTGTATGTATATTGTACTTTTTCTTCAGCATTTCTGTTGGTACTAGTTTCTTTGTGATTCTTTAGTCCTGTGTTGAGTCCAGGGTCACTATAAATTTTGTATCAATGTTGATTTTTGTGAATTGAGCTTTCCACCAAGTGTGAGTTGTAATTTTTATTGTTCTGTTTTTCTTTAGTTGGCGCTTGGCATTCACCTGTAGTGCGTATCATGTAACTTACCGTAATATGTGTTTCTTCTCTGGTACTGTGCTTGCTGTCATTATCAACTATCTCTCACGCGTATTTTCCCTGTTCCCAGTGCACCGAGCTATTTTTATTTCTTGTTTGTTATGTATCCCCGAAGTGCCCCGGGGGATTTGCACTTGCGTTTTTGGCTTTTTGTATTGTATCTTCAAACCTCGTGCAATTTCTGTTCGAGTCGGTGTCATTGGGTTCATATTTATTTGTACCGTTTTATGAATTGTGCGTGATGCTATGTTGTTCATTTCTGTTCTTCCTTCTATGTTCTTGAATGGTGCTGCCCGTTCACTTGTAGACTTGGTTTCTCATTGTTTAGCGTCGCTCAGTGTGGCACGCCTTGATCTAGTCTTCAGAATCACTCACTGGTGTGGTATTATTGTGAATTTTACCGGGTTTGTTGCGCGCTGTTGGTGTACAGTGCTTACTGTATTTATCGTTTCTATTTCTGGTTTTCCTGATTGTTAATAGAGTGCCGTGTTGGAAGTCCTTTTCTGCTGTTATGTGTTCCTCGATTTCTCCTGGCTATTGCCAGTGCCAATTGTAATTGCTTTCTTGTACTTTCCTATCTCTGTGTATATTGTGCATTTTACCACATTGTTGTGGGTTTTAGAATTTTTTCATATTATTTTGAGCGGCGTAGACGCATTCATTTGTTGATATTGTCATTACTTTCATTCATTCTTTAATTATTGTTTTTCCCACTTTGTGGTGCGCCTGTATTCTTTTATGCCTAAGAGTTCAATAAAATTTGTTAGTACTCAGGAGAGTCGTTACAGCAAATCGACGGAGTACTGCACAAAACCTCAGTGTACAGATGAGTAAAAATGCTGGAACCTCGGTATGTACTCGTACCATTTGCAGAGAACTTCTTTTCATGTGATACCGTGGTCGTACGGCTGCTCATAAGCCTTTCATTTCCACTCGGAATGCTACTCGTTGTTTAACATGGTGCAAAGAACATTTATCGTGGACCGTAGATCAACGGAAACTGATCCTATGAAATGATGAATCCAGATATAAGATCCATCAGTCTGATGGCCGTGTGTGTGTATGGTGGCAGCCGTGGGACCGCTACTTACCACAGTTTACTGTTCCTACGGTAAAGTTTGGAGCTGTCAGTGTACTCGTGAGTGTGTGTGTGTGGGGGGGGATTTTCATGGTATGGTCCCGGCCCATTAGTTATTGTAGACAACCCTGCTAACCAGCACGTCCACCTCGATATTCTGAACAATTATGCCCTACCAACTGTGTGGCAATACTATGGAACCAAGCCTAGTTGGTACCAGCAGGATAATGCACCATAACGCAAGGACTGTTACGGCCTGGTTTGACGATAATTCCGTATCGTATGCGGACTGACCAGCACAGAGCCCTGATCCTAATCTCATAGAGCACCTATGGGATGAATTAGAGCGCCGCATAAGGAGTTTGGAACCAAGGCCTACTACTAAGCAACATTTAGAGGCAGGATTATGTACTGAATGGAAGCGAATACTTATCGCTGTGTTCCAAAACCTTGCCGAAAGCATGTCCCGAAGGGTCAGTGCATGCATTAAGACCAAAGGTGGACTGACACCGTACTAATGTATGTCAATAAATGCTATGTTGTTGTTTCTCTTCTAGGTGTCCGGTGAGTTTTGTCAATATAGTGTATACACTGAAGAGCAATTGAAATAGAGATACCTGTCCAGTAACGTGTAGCACCACCTTTCGCCCTGATGAAGGCGGCGGTTAGTCTTGGCATGGACTCGACAAGGCACCGGAAGCGCGTTAGGAATCCATACGGATCCACGACCCCTGAACAAGCTCCCACAGTTCACGAAGATTTGATGGAGGGGGGTCAGAGCATCGAAAATCTCTTTCGATGGTATCTCAGATGTGCTCCATGGGATTGAGGTCCGGTGACCTAGCTGGCCAAGGAAGCGAGTTCACGTCGGTGGAGTATTCATCCAACCATTCGGATACAATTCGGGAGCGATGGCACGGTGCATTGTCTTCTTGCAGAATGAGGTCCCCAGTGGGATGTTGAAAATGCACAAACGGGAGCAAATGGTTGGCCAGGGTATCCCGGTAACGTTGATCAGTGAGGGACGATGTCACACGTACCAGGGGTCCCATTTCAGTCCACGTAAACAGTCCCCAGACGAGAATGCCACCCCCAACAGCTTGAAGAGTACCCTGCTGGCAAGAAGGGTCCATCGCTTCATGTGGGTTGCACCGTACTCGTATCCTGCCATCCGCATGTACCAATGTGAATCTCGACTCATCAATCCGGGCAACATTTTCCCACATGCCTAGGGTCCAGTGGCGATGTTTTCCACACCTTTGCACCTTGTGGTGTGCGGTCAGCAGCGGTACCCTCGTGGGACGATGGTTTCTGTACCCCATAGCGAGGAGATGGTTCTGGATGGTGTGGCTGCTTACACATTTTTGTGCACCAGCGTTAAATTGTCGAGTGATTTCTTGCACTGTGGCCCGTCTACCCGCTGTTACAATGCGCGCTAGCCGACGATGACCCCACTCATCCACACGCTGTTGTTCACGGCAGTTGGACCTTGTAGGGATGGTTTTACCGGATTTGATGTACTCATGGTGCACCCGTGACACAGTGGCTCGTGAAAATCCCAGTGCCTGCACGACTTCTGAAATGAGGTTTTCCATTCGTCGGGCCCCGACAATTTGCCCACGATCAAGTGCGCTTAGATCCTTCGTCTTACTCATACTGTGTCCGACTCTTACTGATTCCCGTCGCATCACTCCTTATATTGTCGTATCGCTGCATACCTCATGTCGTTTCCGTTCACAGGGTCGCCCACAGCGCCACATTTGCATAACGACAGCTGTCTCTAATTCAATTGCTCTTCATTGTATATATATAGAGAGAGAGACAGAGACATATTACTAGAAAAACTTTCCAGTGTTGGACAACTGAAATAATAGTTTGGAAAGCAAGGGACAGGAAAATACTCAGAAGTAGACCATGTAGGAGTTGGGGGGGGGGTGTAAAATTTGAAAGTATGCTGGAGTGACTTGGAAGAGACAAGCTCAAGATAAAAAAAACTGCGGAAATGACTTGGGGAGACCTTTACCCAGCAGAGGATTGATAATGTTTGATGATGATGGTTCTTCTGATAAGTAAAAAAGAAAACACGTGTGTGTGTGTGTGTGTGTGTGTGTGTGTGTGTGTGTGTGTGTGTGTGTGTTTATTGTAAAAGTAAGCCAATGGTTAAAAATATTTCGCCACAATTGCTTTCCACGTTTACTTATGCAAAGTAATGTACGTGTGCAAATACTTTTCTTGCCCACTATATACGCTGATGGCCACCCAAAATGCAACACCAAGATAAGGAAGCATCCGATCGGCCCGAAATTCGCAGCATGCGTCGCCCGCGAGAGGTCATGCAAACGATCAGCATTGCAAGGCATATGAAATTCATGTGCGACCGGCACGCCACCGTGAAGCACTATAAGAAGGGTGCACAGAAGGCGGGGTGTAAGTAGTGGAAGTGTGTTGTGCTGCCGGACCTGTGCGTGGGAAGCTTCCTGATTCCTCGTCGCAGAATACGGCAGTCATTCCAGCACGTTTCAGAGTTCTACAGAGGACGAATAGTGGCTTAACGCTATAGTGGTTTATCTTACCGAGACATCGGCACCTGTGTGGGACGACATCCAGCCACAGTGAGGCAAGTATGGATTCGGTGGGTGCAGGAGGGACGGACGGACCGATGTGAGCGATTGCCGCAGCCGCGGCACACCACCGAACGAGAGGACAGGCATGTTGTGTGGCGGGCATTGACGGCCCCCACCGCCACATCACGAACGTTAGCGCAGGAATTAGGGTGTGTTGCGTACCAACCTGTGGCAGCACGTACCGTTCGTCGTCGTGTGCATGAGCGGGGACTTGTTGCACGGCGCCCATTGCTCCGATTACCATTGACGTTACATCCCCGGCGAGTGAAGCGGCTGTGAACCGTTGAACGCCACACGTGGACTACGGAATGGAACGACATTATCTTCTCCGACGAATCCCGCTTCTGCCTGCAACACCCCGATGGTCGGATCCGCGTGTGGCGGCACCGCAGGGAGAGACTGTATGACGCCTGCATTATGCATCGCCATACTGGTCCGTCGCCTGGCGTTATGGTTTGGGGCGCAATTGGATATGACACCCGCACCCCTCTCATACGCATCGCCGGTACACTCAACAGCCACCGCTACATCTAAGACGTTTTGGAGCCTGTAGTCCCCCCTTACTTGCAGGACCTGCCAACGGCCACGTTTCAACAGGACAATGCGTGCCCGCGCGTGGCACGCATCGTGCAACAATCTTTCATGACCGACCAGGTGTCACTGCTGCCGAGGCCCGCCTGTTCTACTGATATGTCGCCCATCGAACACGTCTGGTCGCTGATCGGCAACCGAGTGTCCCGGCAAGCACCAACCGCGGCTACGCCTGATGAACTGTGGCAACGTGTGGAAGCAGCCTGGACCGACATACCCCAAGCCCACATCCAAAGCCTCTTGCGTTCGATGCCGCGGCGTGTAGCGGCCGTTATTGCCAGTCATGGGGGCCACACGAACTATTGATGTCTGCGTGTTCCGCAAGTTGACATCAATAGTTCGTGATGTCAACTTGTTCGTGATCTCAATCGTTTCATCTTTGTATCTGTTGTTGTGTGTCCAGTAAATCTGGCTTGGCTATCTCGTGTCCTTCTCATTGTTACATTTTGGGTGGCCAGCAGTGTATTTATATAAGCTTGCTTTATTGCATTATTTGTGGTGCAATGGCATGCGTATTTCGCCCTTGGTACTGGTGGTCCTCTAGGCCATAGCCGAGTTAGTCTTCTCGTCCTTTAATCAGGTCCTGATGTCCCCTTCTTTCACGAAAAATGCTTTTAACACTGACTAAATCTTCATCAATAGACAGTTTACATCGTTATTGTCTTACTCATTCATGCGGGAAAACGGAACAAATGATTTCAACGTACCATCGATTACAGAGATGAAATCAATCACCTGATTTGAAATGAATGAGGAAACTTGAACTGGGCGATTTCCACGTGTCATTGGCTTTCTAGTTGTGTCCTTGTGACGCCATTACACAATAATTTCTCTTCATCCTTCTCAGTACTTAGATTACATGTGGTAATACTTAGATTACATGTGGTAATTAGTCTGCAAACCCACCCAAATTATTTATTCTTTTTCAAATAGTAATCTCTAATAATAATACAGTGGAACCACGGTTAAACTTTTTCTAATCCGGTCTTAAAATGCGTATAAATGCAAAAAAACGTGTAAAAGAAATTTCAAAATATATATATTTTTTATTTTGAATGCTTCTAAGGAAAGGGGCGGTCACATAATTTTAGATTGCGATAAAGCATAATGTAAGATACAGTATATATACGTACGTATATGATATTTTTTTTTTGCTACCTGTGTTTATTTTGATTTTTGTATTATTATTTTTTATTTAAATTTCATTATAGAAACCAGGTTAAGAAATTCTAAAGAGTTTCATATTTTTAATAGATGGAAAAATTCTTTACCTTTGAAATATTAGGTAGTAAACCTGAATACGATTTTGTTTCATATTCAATACACCTATTACACATCCTTTACTTATAAGAATCTCCCTTTTCATAGCAGTTTTCCCACTAGTTGATTTAGCATTAGTGTCGAGCAAAATATTCATTAATCTGTGTTTGTATCACATTTCTTGAATTCCGGTGAAAAAGAAAATTGTATGAACGTTATTTAATAAATTTTTAATCGTATCGTCCATTTTATGACGACGAAAATTCCATTCCTCGCTGAGAAAGGTGCGTAGCTCGGAAAGGACTCTAGGAGAGGTCTGACGAGCTGCTACATGCGTCCTAAAGCATCCCAGACATGCTGTATAGGGTTCTGGTGTAAAGACTTGGCTGGCCAATCCATACCAAATATCCTCGCTATACAGGATTTGATGGTGGTGTCATCTAAAATCTTCAGAGTTGATATTTTACGCTATCTGATGGAGGTGTTATCTGAAATTTCGGAGTCGATTTTGCTTCTATAATCAATTTTTGAATTCAGGGTTATCCAGCGCAACCCGAAGGTGGCAGTCATCTAAAGTTTCAGAGTCAAATCTACTTCTCAAATCAGTTTTTGAGTTCAGGGCTCTGCAATACAAACTGATAGAGGGTGTCGTCTAAAGTTTCAAAATCCATTCTGTTTCTGAAATCAACTTTTGAGTTCATGGCCGTCCAACGCAATCCGAAAGAGGTCGTCATCTAAAGTTTCAGAGTCAATTCTGCTTCTGAAATCAGTTCATGAGATCAGGGCTTTCCAACGCAACCCGAAGGTGGCAGTCATCTAAAGTTTCAGAGTCAATTCTGCTTCTCAAATCAGTTTTTGAGTTCAAGGCTCTCCAACGCAATCCGAAAGAGGCCGTCATCTAAAGTTTCAAAATCCATTCTGCTTCTGAAACCAACTTTTGAATCTATTGAGGGGGAAAGCTGAGCCCTGTGCGGGTGAGCGTTATCATTCATTAAAAGGAACTGAGTGATAACAGCTCTCCGGAAAAGTCTGGCATAGGGCTCTATTATTTCGTCCCTACAGCGCTCAGGATCCACATTGCCTCCCGTGAACACGTGGAGTAGTGAGTTTGTAGGATCCTTTCGGATTTCCTGCTGATTCAGGATGAAATACCGACGAGAATTCGTTTGTGCCGCCACGGGGGCACAGTGGTCTAAGCGATGGCCTCTGATCATTCGTCCAGAAGGGGTCCGGGTTCGAATCCCGTGAGGCATGGATGTTGTGTTTGTCTTACGGCGCTGGCTCTCTCCCTTCCCTGGAACCAGTGGCCCTAAATTAGGGACGGGCGACTGCTTATAGCCCATTGAGTTGCTCACGGTGGTCGTTAAAACTCCAATCCAAAAAAAAAATACGTTTGTGGACTGAATCTCGACATATCTATAAAACGAACACAGGCTCACTCATATAGGATTCAAAACCGATGTTGGCCGCCCCGGTGGCGCAGTGGTCTAAGGCGTTGGCCTCTGATCATTCGTCCGTAAGGGGTCCGGGTTCGAATCCCGGTCAGGCATGGATGTTGTGTTTGTCTTACGGCACTGGCTCTCTCCCTTCCCTAGAACCAGTGACCCTAAATTAGGGACGGGCGACTGCTTATAGCCCATTGAGTTGCTCACGGTGGTCGTTAAACCTCCAATCAAAAAAAAAAAAAAAAAAAAAAAAAAAAACGATGTTGCCTGCACCAGTTCAAGCGAGCTCTCATGTGGCATGTAGTTAACGGGACACAAACCATGGGCCTCCTGGAGCAAAGACCTTCGATATACACTGAAGAGCAATTGAATTAGAGATACCTGTCTAGCTCTGATGACGGCGGCGATTCGTCTCGGCATGGACTCGACAAGACACCGGAAGCGTTGGGAAGCCATACGGATCCACGACCCCTGAACAAGCTCCCACAGTTCACGAAGATATGTTGAAGGGGAGTCAAAGCCTCAAACTTTTCTCTCGATGGCATCCCAGATGTGCTCGATGGGATTGAGGTCAGGTGACTTAGCTGGCCAAGGAAGCTAGGTCACGTCGGTGGAGTGTTCATCCAACCATTTGCATAAAATTCGGGAGCGATGACACGGTGCATTGTCTTCTTGCAGGATGAGGTCCCCAGTGGGATGTTGAAGACGCACAAACGGGAGCAAATGGTCGTCCAGGATATCCCGGTAACGTTGACCTGTGAGGGACGATGTCACACGTACCAGGGGTCCCATTTCAGTCCACGTAAACAGTCCCCAGACGAGAATGCCACCCCCAACAGCTTGAAGAGTATCCTGCTGGCAAGAAGGATCCATCGCTTCATGTGGTTTGCGCCATACTCGTATCCTGCCATCTGCATGTACCAACGTGAATCTCGACTCATCAGTCAAGGCACCATTTGTCCACATGCCTAGGGTTCAGTGGTGATGTTCCCGCGCCCATGCTAATCTTTGCACCCTGTGATGTGCGGTCAGCAGCGGTACATTCGTGGAACGATGGCTTTCGTACCCCATAGCGACGAGATGGTTCTGGATGGTGTGACTGCTTACACGTTTTTGTGCACCAGCGTTAAATTGCCGAGTGATTTCTTGCACTGTGGCCCGTCTATCCGCTGTTACAATGCGAGCTAGCCGACAATGTCCCCGCTCATTCACACGCTCTTCTCCACGGCAGTTGGCCTTTGCAGGGATGGTTTTACCGGATTCGATGTACTCACGGTGCACCCGTGACACAGTGGCTCGTGAAAATCCCAGTGCCTGCACGACTTCCGAGATGGAGTGGCCCATTCGTCGGGCCCCGACAATTTGCTCATGATCAAATGCGCTTAGATCCTTCGTCTTACCCATACTGCATTCAACTTTTTCTGATTCCCGTCGCATCACTCCTTATATTGTCGGATCGCTGCATACGTCATGTCGTTTCCGTTCACAGGGCCGCCCACAGCGCCATATTTGCATAACGCCAGCTGTCTCTAATTCAATTGCTCTTCAGTGTATCTTCGGCCTGGATACCGTAGTCCCAGTGGCAGCGGAGAGGTCCAAAGAGAATTGCCAGGCTGTATAGGGCCTATGACCACCGTTCAGGGTTGGATACACGTGTATGAGACATAAGTAAAGCATTTGTAGCCACCCGAACGCTGTCAACGAGAAATGCCACTGCTGTTCTCTGTTGGCTTTAAGTATATAACTGAACTTACATATAGAGCAGTATTATGCACATTGATATGTAACATTCCCTGCGGCGATATGTTCTCAAGTCTATTTGCATACATCATGTGAACATCGTAAAATTTAATTGGGTGATTTGGGTTATTCGCGCGTTATTGCCTACCGTACTCGAATTTTGAACGTAGTAGAAGCACTAATGAAGCCAAAATGGCATTCGGATGAGCTTCGCGTAGGTTATGTTCACGTAGGTATCGTGAAACAGCAATGCAATTCTTCGACTTCAAATTTTGCGGCATCAGTCAACATAAAGATATCGACTCTGTAACAAAGTCTGCTGAACTTTTTTTTTTATTGGAGGTTTGACGACCACCATGAGCAACTGAATGGGCTATAAGCAGTCGCCAGTCCCTAATTTAGGGTCACTGGTTCCAGGGAAGGGAGAGATCCAGTGCCGTAAGGCAAAACACAACATCGATGCCTCACCGGAATTCGAATCCGGACCCCTTTCGGACGAATGATCAGAAGCCATCGCTTAGACCACTGGGGCGGCCTCCTGAATTCAACAGTAATTTCCTTAATCACAATTTTTGTCTCTAGTCAGAAACTTCTGCATATTCAAGACAAATGACCTCTTTCTTTGTCTCCTTTGGCGGCCTGTTTCCTATTTATTTGTGGCAGTCACAACTAGGTAAATCCCCAATAGCGAAGAATGTAAAAATCAAGTAAAACGTAAAAGTTATGTGAACTCCTACAACGTAACAAACACTCCGTAGAAATGCGGAATGAACAAAGAGCCAGCACAGAACGAACGAAAGAATATAGGCAGACGCTTTCGGAGTAGGGCTACGAAAAATTCCGTTCAAGGTTAAACGCTCAAAGACATTATTTTGCGACAAAGCACAGATTCCTAACTAGCTCCTAATCCCTACGGTGTATTCGGAAAGTTGACGAACGTTAGACATATCCACATTTTGTTCCAAATGCATTTTTCCGCTGTTTCGAACAATTTCTTTGTCTGTAAACGAAGGGCTGACGACTGGACGACTGACAGAGAAGATTATTCCGTTCCCTGGTTTGCTGCGTGAATACTGTGTGGGGCTAATTGGTCTTCAAAAAGAAAATACTACTTTATTTCTTTTTAAGTTACGATTTTCAGTAAATTTATTCTCACGTTGTGCATGTCTAATTTTTATGCCCATAGTATTACAATTCTGGGAGAACCCCCCCCCCCCTTCCCACACACACACACACACACACACCCTCCGTCCTTGAGTCGAAGTAGCTACGGCAGTGTTCACGAATGAAAGACCATGACTCGAAGATTTTACTTAACGCAACTCAGTAACTCTATTTTACTTTAGTGTGCTTTTCGTACCCCGAATCTTTTTTTTTTATTTTGTTGTTTGGGTGTTTGAAGACCGCCGTGAGCAACTCGACGGGCTATAGGCAATCGTCCATCTCTAATTTAAGGCCATTGACTCCAGCAAAAGGACAGAGTAAGTTTCGTAAGACAAACACAACATCCATGCCTCACTGGGATTCGAACCCGGACGAATGATCAGAATCTTAGACAACTGTGTCACGGGGGCGGCTATCCTGAATATCACATGCTTTCGAATATCTTTTTCAGACGCGTACTTGTACTGGATTTCCTAGTTTTTTCTCATTCTGTTATGAAACATAAAGTGAAGAAAATACACCGATGGCATATAAATACAATGATAACTTTATTATTTGTACAAATCTCTTAGCCGAGCAGTTTATCTTGTAAAATGTTTTAACTTTATTTTCCTTTCGGAATACAGGAATAAATACAATGACAAATTTACTCCGTACATGTCCCTTAACTACATAATTTATATTTTTTTTAATTTTACAAATAAATACATTGATCAATTTATTAATCATATGTGTCTCTGAACTACGAAGCTTAGAGAATAAAAATGTCATTTTTTACAGTTACGGAACAAATAAATTGATGAATTCATTATTTGTGTGTACAATATGCTTCTTTTCTTCCGCTTCCAATTAAATACACTTGACACATTTGTTGCTTGCGTGTGCCGTTTAGCTATATAGTTTAGGATGCATTTTTTTTTCACTTGTGTTAATACGTTGAGAAAAATACATGATGTCTCTTATAGCTTAATAGCAGTTTTCGTTGAAATGTTTCTTTTTGCTTCCTACACACCAGAGCAAAATATTTGATCATTACGACAGCTAGAATGTATTTCTAGCCTGTCAAAACAGAGTAGTATACTTTTCGTTTCTATACGACAACTCGACGAATTTGTCACAGTATAGAAATCGTTGTAATCGAGTTCGTCATGTGCTCTTCAAATCGTCCGAGATGCATGCATCGGGACACCCATTTATGCATTTGGACTCCCATTCATCGCTCTGAAGATATTTGATCCGTTCAACAGAATCAGTATCAGGAACGTAGCTAGACTTCTTATTCTGAGTGGATGACAGGTCTTCTTCTTCCAACCCTTTTTATAGCCAACTGAGGCTATAGGTTTCCCTCATCTTTCCAAATGTTCCTGTCTTTGGCTTGCTTATTCCACAGCTTTCCTACAGTTTTGTTTATATCATCCATCCATCTTCTCTCTGGTCTACCTACTCCTCTCTTTCCTTTATATGGTATCCATTCTCCATCTATTATTTTATGGCCAGCCTATTTCCATTTTAAACTGAGTATCTTTTCACCTACGTCTAAAAATTTTATTCTGTATCTTATATCTGTATTCTTTACTTTATCTTGAAGTCTTATACACTCACGGACAATGAAATCTGCGCATCAAGAAGGAAGCATCGGATTGAACTGAAATTTTATGGACGTAATGATACAGATGATACACATGATGACAAAAACAGAGCTGCAGGACAATTACACAGGGGTCTGGGGCACGCAGTCCGGGCATCTTCAATAGCGCGTTGCACCTTCTCGTGTGGCGATACAAGCTGCAATACGGTCTAGCATGGTGGCGAGAAGCCGCCTAATGTTGTTCTGCGCAGACTGGCCTACACGTGTAGGACGGTGGGCTCCAAATCTCAGATAGTGCGGCAAGGCGGCAGCCGGCGCACTATCTGAGATTACTGGTCCCACAGATGCCCTGATAGGGGACATGTCCGGGGAGCGGGAAGGCCATGGAAGTGTCTGGACATGATATAGGCAATCCTGGGCAACCACATCCGTGTGCGGACGGGCATTATCCTGTTGTCATAGCTCACCTGGAATCCCGGCCAGGAATGGGAGCACATGGGGCCGTAGGATCTCATCCACATACCGCTGATCCGTCAATGATCCACGTACCACTACTAGAGCTGATCGGCTATCGTAGGCAATGGCTCCCCAGACCATAATGTCTGCAGTGGGGGAGGTTTGGCGCTCGATAGCGAGGTTGGGATTGTGACGTTGACCCGGGGACCTCCACACGGGGACACGATGATAATCTGTCCCCCAAACGAAGCGGCACTCATCGCTAAACACCACACGTTGCCAGTCTGGTGTGGCATTCCACGTTGCTCTGGCCTGGCACCACTGCACACGGGGCCGGCGATGCTTCGGTGTTAATGGAAGCACACGTAAGGGGCACTGGGATCGCAGACTCGCTTCCTCGAGGCATCCGGAAATGGTTCGTGGGCACACAGGAGCCGCTACATCTGCTTGTATAGTGGACCGGGTCTCCGTGGGATCCTTTCGTGCCTGGAGCACGATCCGTCGATCCTCTCTACCGGTGGTCCTCCTGGTCCGTCCAGAGCCGCCCCTCCCCGTGACAGTGTTGTCACGTGTCCACGCTCCCAACACAGTCGGACGGTATGTTAGAACGATCTACATGGCGGATTATACGTCGCGTCGACCACCCTGCGGTTTTCAGCCCGATGATCAGGCCTCTCATAAAGTCCGTAAGTTGTGCAAACCGACGTCTCTGGCGTTTACTTGGCATTCTTTTCACTCTGTACTCTTGCTTGCGTCGGCCGGTGCTTTTAGTTTTCATGGGGCATTGACTACACGCCGGTTTATAAGGCTGCAGGTTCGTGCTTGCAGCGCCACCACGGGGTGTACGGTCATGCGCACTGGCAACAAACGTGGATCATTTTCATACCAGCACGCACTCTAGCTATTTGCAAGTTTTCGCGGTTATAGCATGTTTTCTTCTAGGTGCGCAAATTTCATTGTCCGTGAGTGTATTTAGTAGAGATCTTTCCATTTTAAGTTGTGTTTTTAGCAATTTGTCTAAGGTGTTTTTCTTGATGGGCCAGGTTTCAGCTCCATATGTCATAATGGGTATTCTGCATTGATTGAAAATTTTGCTCTGTTTTCCGGATTTATTTTACTACATAGAATCTTCTTTAACTTCCTAAAAGCCGTCCATCCCATTTTTATTCTTGTGTCAGTTTTTTTCATAATTCCCTGTTTCTTTGTGGTAATTAGTTTCCCTGGGTGTATTCTTACACATACCTTATTTTATTATCATTTATTCTGATATTTTCTTGTGCTTCGCTATTATTAAGTTGGTTTGACATTATTTTTGTTTTATCAATATTGATTTCTAATCCAATTCTTTCTGATAAACCTGTTAGTTCTTCTATCACTTCTTTTAATTCTATTTTATTTTCTGAAAGGAGGATGACGGGTTTGCAAGTATTATTTTTACTGGGGTGAGTGCGACAACAACTTTATTTACGAAACACTGAAAGAAAGAATTCTTAAGGTTATTTTTATTATTTTACTACAGACTTCAGAGCAATTCGTGCACCCCACCCCCCGTACATACTCATTAATTCTGGAGTCGTTTTAAAGTTTTTGCACTCTTTGAAATACAAAAGAATCCAAAGTTTGGGGTCTTTTTTGTTAATATTCCGTCCATTCATTTTTAATAAAATTACTAAAACCTGAAGAGCTACGTACCTGAGTAACAAACGTGATACACTGCCTCTAGAACCAGTAGCACGCACTGATAAAAAAATTGCATGCCTAAGTGAAGGGTTTGAAAG
This sequence comes from Macrothele yani, assembly GCA_039090855.1. Taxonomy (NCBI): domain Eukaryota; kingdom Metazoa; phylum Arthropoda; class Arachnida; order Araneae; family Macrothelidae; genus Macrothele; species Macrothele yani. The sequence goes on along the minus strand of CM077010.1, from coordinate 131,585,388 downwards.
CAAATATTTTCATGGATTACGGTTAATGGGGGGAAATGACACGCAGACAAAATGACTTCCGCCTCCTTAACTCCCTTCCTTCAAAGCCAGCAACCTTGTCTTACACTCATCTCTTCCAAAGCAGTCGTCAATCACGTCCTGCTCCCTCACTGCCTAGGGGCAGCCTCAAAGAGCACTGCTAAACAGGCTTAAACTAAGGATTTGGAAGATTATTTTAACAACTGAATTTTCATGGACCTGCGGGAGCTATTTTGATAACCTTGCTACGAAGAAGTAAACAACGCACTTTCTAGGTGAAAATACATAGGGCAACACGACGAAAAACACGAGATTCGTTATTCCTTGACCAAGTCCAGATTATATTTTAAAGTTAAAAATTTGAAAAATGGCACATCTTGAATTGGGTGGGTAGCAGGGTGGGCAAGAAAATTTTCAGAGCCCACCATCACATCCCCCAGTATTTATAGTAAATTCTTATCCAGATTTCTAGACGCCTTGTAGGTATTTAAAAAAATGCTTGCTGATCTTTCCGATTTTCCCGTCCATCCGTTTACAGAATCTGGAGACGAATTTGGGGGGGGGGAGGGATTGCGCCGAACTGGTTATGTCTGGAGGTTGCGTAGTACGTGCCTCGGGCTAATTTCGTACCTACCGATCGGCTAGTGACGTCGTAAAAACGATGATGCAGCTCAGATGATTAGTGATAATGGATGAACAGTGATTTTTTTTTCTTTTGGATTTCAGTGTTTTATTGCAGTAATCAGAGGGAGTCCCACAATGTCTTCTGAGGACATCAGTAGGTCGAAATGCCCTTTAGAAAACAGCGGCGCGTATTTGGATGAAAGGATACAAAAAAAAAAAAAAAAATAGACAGGACAGCACCCAAAAATGCTCCATATTACTGTAGACCGATTTTGGCTTCGAAGCCCAATGATGCATCCATGAGGCCATACAGCATTCTTGTACGGTGAGTGTCAATGGCGTTTCACACAACTGTGTATCCCTGACGTGCTGACGGAAGATTCAAGGCCAATGAGCAAACCAGCAACGTGAGTATGACACACAACACTAACCACGATAGAGAAGAAATCCTGCTATGGAATTACAAGGAGTAACATTGTGTAGGACCCGAATTGAGCCTAGTCTTATTGAACATCGTAAAGGATGTAGTCACTGCATAAGAGAGGAAAGTACAGCTTGGACAGCGGTGTTTTCAGGTCATGTAAAGCACTGCAAAAGTACTAAAGAAGAGTTAGAACAAATGCCAAATAGCTGAAGAAAAGCATCAGAAAATAGTTTGCGAGAAAGATGAAGACATGAAAGAAGTGAGTAAGGGGAAGTGATTGATGGCAAGAAAGCATCCAATGTATTTTCCGTGTGACTAAAGACCACCATAGGGTCTGAAAAGAAAATTTCAAACACTAGTAAGGCCGGAAGTACTGTACATTTCTAATACAAGACCAATGACTCCCACAGGTTGCCGAGTGTTCCAAAACGCTTGCTTCTGTAAATGCTTCCGAGATGGGCCTGAGTTTGAGCCTTGAATGAAAATCGGTGGTATGCTGGCCGATAGCTCTAGCTCTGTCCCTTCCCTGAAACCAGTGGCTTTAAATTAGGGAAGGGTGACTGTTTATAGTTCTAACAGATCCTCATGGTGGTCGAAACAAAAAAATGCCATTGAAAAGACAAGGGAAATAAGCTGAACGTTGCATATATATATATATATAGTGAGGTAAGGAGAAAAGGAGATCTCATTGAACTGAAAAGTGGACATCTCTTCTACTATCGTGGGACAGATACTGGCAGAACTAGTGGTGTTGGATTTATAATAAACAAGAAACTGAAGGATAAAGTTGTAGAAGTTGAAAGTTCCTCTGACAGAGCTGCACGACTCGTTGTCCAACTCTCGAGAAGATACCAGGCTCAGATTATTCAAACTTATGCCCCCACCACAAGTCATCCTGAAGACGAAATTGAAGAATTTTATGAGGAAATTCGTGATCTAAATAATAAAGGTAAGCAGCACTTGAAGATAATTATGGGAGATTTCAATGCAAAAATAGGGCAACAGCAACAGAATGAAACTTCAGTAGGTAAATTCGGTCACGGCAACAGAAACCAGCGTGGAAATACTCTCGTAGAGTTTGCAGAGGCAGAAGGGTTTTTCATCTTAAACTCCTTTTTCAAGAAAAAGCCACACAGGAAATGGACATGGAGACATCCAAATGGGACGACAAGTGAAATTGATTTTATTATGTGTAACAAAAAATTCGTCATAGAAGACTGCAGTGTGCTAAACAAGTTCAACACAGGCAGTGACCATAGATTGGTGAGATGTAAGATGCACCTCAACACTAAACTCGAACATGTAGCAAGCTCATAAGACAAACAAAATGTATTGACATAACCAGCCTTAAAAAAACACCATAATACCTTCAAATTGGAACTGAAGAACAGATTCTCTGCTTTAGAAGGCCTAACATCGGAAGAAGTGGATATTTCTGAAGTTAACAGAAAAGTAACCAAAGCTATTATGGAAACAGCAACAAAATTAGCTGGGTCTAAGAACAAATTGCATGTGAAAAAATTATCAGGAAAAACCAAAATGTTGATGCAAAAAAGAAGAGTGATGAGGACAACTAAAGAAGATGTGACTTCCAAAGTGGAATATATAGAGCTATGCAAGACAGTATGAAAAAGTATCACTGAAGACGTAAGGAAATTCAACTGTGAACTAGTAAGGAAAGCAATTGAAAACAACCAAAGCCTAAAGATAGCAAAGGGACATCTCAGTAAGGGGAAAAACAGTTTATGGCACTGAGAAAAGAAGATGGTTCTGTAACAAGAAATAGAGGCGAAATTTTGACAAGAGTGAAAGATTTCTACTCCAAATTATATATAAGGGATGATACATGTACTCCAGACATCATGAAAGGTACCAGTACCAGAGTTCTTCCAGTCCTTCCAGCAGAAGTTGCACATGCAATCAAGAACATGAAGCGGGGAAAAGCTCCAGGAGAAGATGGAATTACTATAGACATCATACAAGAAGCAAGTGAAGAAATCGAAACAGTACTCGCCCAAATTTTCACTCGATGCCTTAATGAAGGGAAAATTCCTGAGAATTGGAACAACGCCACAATGATCTTGCTACATAAAAAAAAGGTGACATTGAGGATCTCAGGAACTACAGACCTATCAGCCTCCTATCAGTGGTTTATAAAATCTTCACTAAAGTTCTTTCACACCGCTTTAAGGTGACACTGGACATGGCTCAACCGAGAGAACAAGCTGGATTCAGGAATGGCTACAGCACAATAAATCATATCCACGTACTGAGAGAACTAATTGAAAGAGCGAGGGAATATGAGCTTCCATTGTGCATTGCTTTTATCGATTATGAAAAAGCCTTTGATTCGATAAACCATCAGCAGTTGCAATGGCTCTTGAATCCTGCGGTTTTGAAGATGCATACATTAATATTATTAATAACATCTATTAAAATGCAAGTGCAAAGATTCGGCTGTTTGAAAATACAACACACATAAAAATTGAAAAAGGAGTGAGACAAGGTGACACCATATCTCCGAAGCTCTTTAATGCCACATTGGAAAATGTCTTTCAATCACTGAACTGGGAAAACAAAGGGATAAAGATTAATGGAGATTATCTAACCCACCTTCGTTTTGCTGATGACATAGTCATTTTTGCAACTACCCCATCAGAGCTACAGAGTATGATCCAGGAACTTGCTGACAAGAGTAAAGAAGTGGGATTAAAAATGAACTTTCAGAAGACAAAAGTGATGTTCAATGCTTTTACACGAAATGAAGATTTATCGATTGATGGAGAAAAGCTGGAGATAACAGACACGTACGTTTATCTTGGACAGCAGATATCAAGTGAGGGTCACATTGGTGAAGAAATTAATCGGCGTACAAAACTTGTCTGGAAAGCTTTTGGAAGAAACAGCATAATTTTCAAGAGCAATATGCCATTATGTCTTAAAAAGAAAGTGTTTGATCAATGCATCCTTCCAGTGCTTACGTATGGTGCAGAGACGTGGACCTTAGCTAAAAGAGACATACAAAGGCTGCACACTAACTCAAAGCAGCATGGAGAGGTGCATGCTTGGTGTAACCAGGAGAGATAAGAAGAGGAACACGTGGATCCGAAAAATGACAAGAGTGGAAGACATCATGATCAGAGTTAAATCCCTGAAATGGCAATGGGCTGGGCATACTGCCAGAAGGACAGACCATCGGTGGACAGCCGAAATTTTAGATTGGATTCCAAGGGACAGGAAAAGACCCAGAAAAAGACCACATGGAAGATGGGTGGATGAAATTCGAAAGTATGCGGAGTGACATGGAGGAGACTGGCACAAGACAGACCGTTGTGGAGGAAACTTGGGAGACCTTCGTCCAGCAGTGGATTGATAATGGTTGACAATGATGATGATGATGATATATGCATGTATAAGAAAGCTGAACAAACAAGATTTTTTCACCATGGCCATGCATTGAGAAGAAATGAGGAGCACGTTGACGGGAGATACGAATTTTAAAGGTAGTCTAAACAAAGGAAATCCTATGCTAACATGGAGATAATACACTGCTGGCCACCCAAAATGCAACACCAAGAAGGAAGCATCCGATTGGGCTGAAATTCGCAGCATGTGTCGCCCGCGAGAGGATATGCAAACGATTAGCATTGCAGGGTATATTCATATCATGTGCGCCCGACACGCCACCGAGAAGCACTCTAAGAAGGGTGAACAGAAAGCGGGGTGTAAGTAGTGGAAGTGTGTAGTGCTGCTTCACCTGCGCGTGGGAAGTTTCCTGATGCTTCGTCGCAGAATACGGCAGTCATTCCAGCACGTTTCGGAGTTCGACAGAGGACGAATAGTGGCTTATCGCGACAGCGGTTTATCGTACCGAGACATCGGCGCCCGTGTGGGACGATATCCAGCCACAGTGCGGCGAGTATAGATTCGGTGGGTGCAGGAGGGACGGACGGACCGACGTGAGCGATCGCCGCAGCCGCGGCACACCACCGAACGCCAGGTCCGGCATGTTGTGCGGTGGTCATTGACGGCTCGCACCGCCACATCACGAACGTTAGCGCAAGAACTACGGTGTGTTGCGCAACAACCTCTGTCAGCACGTACCGTTCGATGTCGTCTGCAGGAGCGGGGACTTATTGCACGGCGGGCCAATTGCTCCGATTACCATTGACGTTACACCACCGGCGAGCGTGGCTGCAGTGGGCCGTTGAACGCCGCACCTGCACTACGAAATGGCAAGACATTGTCTTCTCCGACGAATCCCGCTTCTGCCTGCAACACTACGATGGTCGGATCCGCGTGTGGTGGCATCGCGGCGAGAGACTGTAGGACGCCTGCATTATGCATCGCCATACGGTCCGTCGCCTAGCATTATGGTTTAGGACGCAATCGGATATGACACCCGCACCCCTCTGGTACGCATCGCTGGTGCACTCAACAGCCTCCGCATGTAGTCCACCCTTACCTGCAGGACCTGCCAGAGGCCACGTTTCAACAGGACAATGCACGCCCGCACGTGGCACGCATCGTGCAGCAATTATTCACGGTCCACCCGGTGTCACTGCTGCCGTGGTCCGCCTGTTCTCCCGATATGTCGCCCATCGAACACGTCTGGTCGCTAATCGGCAACCGAGTGGCCCGGCAAGTACCACCCGCGGCTACGCCTGATGAACTGTGTCAACGTGTGGAAGCAGCCTGGACCGACATACCCCAAGCCCACATCCAAAGCCTCTTTCGTTCGATGCCGCGGCGTGTAGCGGCCGTTATTGCCAGCCACGGGGGCCACACGATCTATTGATGTCTGCGTGTTCCGCAAGTCGCACGGGCCTGTAAGCTCAATCGTTTCATCTTTGTATCTGTTGTTATGTGTCCAGGAAATCTGGCTTTGCTATCTCGTGTCCTTCTTGGTGTTGCATTTTGGGTTGCCAGCAGTGTATTTAACCCTTTCGTCCCGCGTGGTACACATACGTACCAGAAAGAGTGCAAATTACCGGAAACTTGGAGACTGCTTGACAGACATGTAAATATCGTACCACGGCAGGGTTTTGTGTTACCGCTTGCTGAGAGGTTAACGCATGGAAGACTGGAGGGACACTTTCGCTGTTATTGGGTAATGACGACGGCTGAATGGAAGTAACTATACCGTCTAAGCACATTCACATCGTGCTTAGAGGGTATTTTGTAGTCGTTGATGTTGTTCGCACGATTTGGGCATTGCATTTCTTTATATGGAAGTGTTTTAGGCAAGAATATATGTTAGTCAAAAATGTTACTCATTCATGAAATCAACACTGTAATTCCGTCTGTCTAAGAAAAAACAGGAAACAGTGTTATAGCGCCTCCTGCACGGTTCTCGCAGGGATGAATACAGACACACCTCATGCGAACACCTTCGATTAGTGGTTCGTGCAACTTCCGCTGCATATTGTACGGCGCTAACGGAGGTAGACTCGGGGAATCCCGGCATTCCTCATATTTCTGGTAGATCTTGCTGAAGACCTGGTTACCGATGGAAAGAAAACCACTAATTTACCATTACCAAGGCGAGGCCCTCTTTCGAAAAAAATACAACTTTTTGGAGCAGCATTACATCTTCCCGTAGAAGGTCATACAAGAAGACGTTGTGCAGAAGCAAAGCATCAAAAAATAACAGAAAGAATTTGCCAACAATGTAATCTACCTTTGTGCAAAGACTGCTTCATGTTGTATCATGCGAAATAGCATATTTTTGCCCAAATATATCGATCTATTAAACATCGTTTGTAGCTAATATTGTCATTTCTTACCTGTTTCCTATTGGTACACATATGTACCATCCACCCCTCCCCACACCCAACAATTAATGTCGTTTATTTCACTGAGAATCGTCGTCACCGTAACTTTCAAAGAGCTCACGTTTGCTTGTTCTGCAAGTGGTCTCTACTGCATATGCGTGTCAATGCAGTAGAAACCGCTTTCCAATTAAATTCCGGGACGAAAGGGTTAAACAACCATACCAAAGAAAAGAATTTGGAAACGAAAACGGCGCAAGATTGAACTGAGTGAAGAAGAAAGACATACAATATACCTATATTTCCGATATAACTGTGAAGCTAATGATGATGCAGTAGAAGGATTTAGAAATTCGGGAGGTAACAACAAAACATTTTTATTCCCAAAGAATGCGCCCAACAAAGACTCATTTTTTAAGAATGAAAATGTTTTGTTTCTTAATTTATAGAAGAGAAGAAATCTGACGCAAGTCAGAGGTATTTTAAAGAAATTTCTGTGCGCATGCCATTTTAGCAAAGGGGTCAGAAAACGTGACAGAGTAAAGCAAGAAGTTTAAAAAGAAGAAAACGGAAACAGCTTCGTTTTCTGGGTATTCTAACAGCAGAAATAATTTTGCTTTTAAATCTTCGGATACGACTAAATGACTAAATACGTCTATTTCAAGAATCTCACGATGGAGCTGTAATAGAGGCAACAACTTCCACAAAGAAATTGTGTGCTTATGAATTAAATTTAAAACACAGTTAAAGAAATTTTTAAATGCAATGTCCATGTTTTATATTTTCCGTTAGTAAATATATGTACAGATAGGACTTAACATTCTCTTCTTTGTCCATGAGAATTGACATCCAAAGTATAATAATTCGTAAAATACAGTAGTATTCTGATGAAAATGATTTTCTGCTGAGCGCAGTCGATTTCATCGGAATTTATCAGGACTATGTATAATCATTTTTACGTGATCACGAGGGCACGGGTGTTTAAAAGTTAGGGATTATTTACAAAAATGAGTTTAAATTGACTCGTACCACTGAACACTACAAGCCAAAAGCACTTGACGAAGGCGACCTGACACTATACAAAATAAGATATACTACGTACTGCATAGTAGAAATGTTCGTTCCTTACAAACTGGGTTATACAATTACACAAGTTGAATTTGGGAAGAGTTTGATCATGGCAAATTGCGTTGGAGAGAGGTATGCTGCCGAAAAACTGAGATCGATTGAAATCTAATCAAGATGGATACAGCTGATGAAGTATGTGATATGTAAAAGATTACCTTATATGAAACGAAAGCCTAAGGACCCAAAGGTTACTCATTGACGTCTTTGGTGGATAGTACATGAGTGTTTTTCCTAACTCAGAGGTGAATAAATGCAACTTTTGTACACTACAGTTTATGTACTTGTGGCTCCTACAAATCTGGCCTTTGTAAATCATTGCAGTTATTTATTTCACGAAATGATATATTAGAAGCATTAGTAACCAAACAAAGTTGGGAGCTGTCGATAAATGTGCTCCTCCGATGGGAGTTGTTGCTTCGTAGTCAGTATTTGCCCATGAAATGTTCGTTATTCCTAGTGAAAGGTCCCTACAAACGCGGAGGAAAGGATCGTATCTTTCCCCCTTTACGAGGCAGTTTCTGCTAGCCTGTCCGTGTTCTCCAGTCCACGAGTTTAGGTTAAATATTACCTTCAGCACCCTGGAGTCTTCAACGGAGTATTCTGTTCTGTAATTCCTCCCTGGGCATTCCAAATCCTTCAATCTCACGCCATGACATATTGCGCAGTATGCGTTCCTGAAGTAGAGGCCTGTCTGCCTCCATTTCCTCTCACCATGAAATGAAAGGCAGTTCTCTTCGACAGTTGTTCCTGTCCAGTTCGAAGGGCAAGAAGAAATCATGTTTGGGGTGCACAACCGGAGCCTTCCCACCAAGAAGGCTGGCTGGTAAAAGCTAACGGAGCAAGGAATAAATTTTTCATCTTCAGCAATGATGCCCCAGTAAGGTCCATTCTTGTTGTGAGCCATATTTGTTTTAGCTTGAGGGATCGATAGCCGAGATTTCAGGCCATCCACGAAACACGAAACTTGCACAGTCCAAAAAATAAGATTGTGTGTCTCTTCTTCGTTGCAGAGAGCACAATTCCAATTCCAGTAAGTGACTTCGCTTTTATTACTGGACACCAAAACCTGACTCATGAAATCCGCCGTCATGTTTACTGTTGCGTTCACCACACAACCTTCTTCGATAACTGGATCACCGTTCCACCCGTCAGCGCACGTTCGTTTAGCAAAAACTGGCGATGTAGTTCCTTCCGAGTAGCAATGGAACTCATCGTTGTCGAGTTTCATTTGGCTGAATTTCGGTGCTCCTCTGCAGCACGTTGAATACCGATGACAGTCACTGTCACAGCTGCACGTGCGGAAAAACTGTTTCACTTTGCAGTTGTCGTAGACAGAGCAAGCGCCCTCTTCAACGGATTCTTTGCACGATATATATGTAAGACAGGACGAAACGACGAGTAAAAATAATAGCACCCTTTTGTTTTTCCCGTAACTTCTTCTCAGCTCTGTACCTGAAAAAGAAAAAAAAAGATATAGGCAATATCAAATATTAATAAAACCATTAATAAAATAAAACATATAAAGCATATGAGACAAAACATAAGATTCATTATTGCAGTTTGTAAAGAGTTTCACAAGTTTATGAAAGAAACATGCAATTGGATTATCCTTAAAAACCGAAGAGATAGTAATCTGTTATTATCATAGTTTCTCACACTGGACACAAAATAAACACAACACGATGATAACAATAATATGGCCATCGTAGTGGCCGAGTCGTCTGAGATGGGCCCGAATGAGGCACTGGCATCTAATCACTTGTTCGAGATGGGCCATAATGAGGCCCTGGCATCTAATCACTTGTCCGAGATGTGCCAGAATGAGGCCCTGACATCTAATCACTTGTCCGAGATGTGCCAGAATGAGGGCCTGGCATCCAATCACTTGTCCGGGATGTGCCAGAATGAGGCCCTGGCATCTAATCACTTGTCCGAGATGTGCCCGAATGAGGCACTGGCATCTAATCATTTGTCCGAGATGGGCCAGAATAGGCGCTGGCATCTGATCACTTATCCGAGATTGGTCCGAATGAGGCACTGGCATCCAATCACTTGTCCGTAATGGGCCAGAATGAGGCCCTGGCATCATTCTGGCCCATCTGGGTCAGAATGAGGCGCTAGCATCTAATCATTTATCCGAGATGCGCCCGAATGAGGCATTGGCATTTAATCACTTGTCCGAGGTGGGCCAGAAGGAGGTGCCGGCATCTAACCTATTATCCGAGATAGGCTCATGTAAGACGGTGGGATCTAATTATTTGTCTGAGATGGGCCCTGGTTCGTGTCCCAGATGATGCATTTTTTTTTAAATTTCCGAATTTAAGAAACACAATGAACAACTACAATCAGGTGTAAAAGTTAATTTACAAAAGTTTTTCTTCCATCGTAGTAAGAAAAGGATTGAAATATGTGCTCTGAGACTTTTTACAGGGAGCACAACAGACTGTGACGAGTACGTTAAGTAACGCATGACCGCGGGATGACACGCGTATAACGTCCTAGTGCAGGGATCGGCAAACTACGGCCCGCGGGCCAAATCCGTCCGGCTGCCTCTTTTTGTACGGCCCGTGTGCTCTAAGAATGGATTTTACATTTTCAAATTCTTTAAAATTTCAGTCTTTAAAATGTCAAAGCACGCGCTTTGACGTTTACGGCCGACCTCCGAGTTGAGGAGTTGCGGGATATGACCGTATGTGGCGCTCCTACAGCTTCGCATTCGGTGGCCTCTGCTGTGACGCCACGCTGTTATAAATCGGCAGCGTTTCCAGTGCCACGTGTATCGCTGTTCTGCGACATTTTGTTATTTTGTTCACGTTCGATTACCCTTGCATATCCATCATGTCACTGTCAAAACCAGAAAAGAAGAGAAAATTGGACTTCGAATGTCGTGCTTTTAAGGCAGAGTGGAGTGTGAATTATTTTGTTACGGAATTAGATGACAAAGCGTTGTGTTTATTGTGCAACGGCACTATTAGCTGTACTAAAAGAGTACAGTAGACGTCATCATTACCAGACTAAGCACTCGACACAATATTCACTAACTTTAAACACCAATTTGGTGAAATGCTCATCCCAAAAAAAGCAGTTTCATTCTTCTCATTAGTAGAGCTGTATTTCAAGCAATTGCAGCCTTTGTTTTAGTCTACTTATTATTATTACGTTATTCTTTTAGTCTATTACATCTTTTTTTTAGTCTACATATTATTATTATTTGTTATTTAAGTAGGCCTACCTACTTAAATAACAAGAAAAAAATATCTACATAAATATCCTCGAGTTTGCATTTTGGCCTGCTTAGCCTAAAATATTGACTATTTGGCCCCTTACAAAGAATGTTTCCCGACCCCTGTTCTAGTGGACGTTGCGCACGGACTCGAGGACGCAATAGCCGTGAATTGTGGTCAGAAACAAGTAAAAGATTTTCGCTGTTGTCAAACTTCGAGTAAAGGATTGCTGTCTTGAAAATGTCACACAAATACTGTTTACGACTAAACTTAAGTACGGCGAGCCGTTTTGCCCTTTTTGCCTTCCTCGCCTATCACGGGATTTGTTCGCAATTGAAATGATTTACATAACCCAACTTGTGACGTACTACAGAGGTGACGCACTTGTCAAGGCGGCAGGTAGCATTGATAAGTATTTGTTGGTGTAGCTTCATTGGGAAAGCATTTGGCTCCGGAGCAGAATGATATGGGGGGGTGTTATTCTTGCCACCAGCAAATTTGTGTTTACACATTGGCACCCGAACGTAAATAGGAATCTCCTGGCCGTTGGATTCTTCGATTCTTCGTCTGGAGTTAGTGAGAATTCCTTCTTCTACAGAGACTTACTTTAAGCATGGTTTGTGGTTGAATCGAAACCTGCAATTTCGTGCCCTTGCCTTTCTCAAGGGAAGGGGGATGCATGTGATGTACCACAGAGGTGGCGCACATACCAAGTTGCAAGTACCACTGATACGATATTGTTGATGTCGCCTAATTGGGAAAACATTGGGCTCCGTAATAGAACGATGTGATTTCGATCCCCGCCACCGGCAAATTTCTGTTTTCACAAACTGTCTGACAGACGCACACCAATTTGCAAGTCGCTCCGACAGATAATTCTTGTTGTGACATTTTCTATGTCGAAAAGTGTACTTGAAAATGATTGAACATTTTATTTGTGGCAAAAATAAGATAAAAAAGTATTGCACCATTATGTCCCGCATGACTTGAGCTTATGTTCGAAGCACATAAAAATTTTTGATTTAACCCATGGTTGAAATTAAATAAAAATCGTTTGGTAAATTAAATGTTAACTTGCTAAAAACATCCTTAAAATGTTATTTTAACTGCTTTCTCAAGATAATCTGTTTTCAAGGAATTTTGACCTAACCAATATATTTCCAGTATTTTTTAATGTAATCGCACTTCATACACACGAAAGAGCCCAATCATTAGGACCACCTGCTTAATTCGTACCAACATGGCAAACCCGGCAATGTGAGCAACTTGTATTTTGCTGAAATATGAACCTAATAGGAACGTCATCCAAACGGAAAAGAAAACAGAAAAGAATTATTTATTACTCCCTTGTGTGACATGATGCTGTGAAAGTTGGCTCTGCTCGTTAGTCACAGTTCTTGGCAATCGCGTTAAAGGACAAGGAAATATTTTTCGCTTTGAAAACATCTGGCAGAATTCATCATTCACGCAGTAGATGTAAAACTTGTTCTAGTTAAAATTTAAATGTCAAAATCGCACACGTACAACGCTGCAACCAACTAACAACGCTTGATTGACAGAACTATTATCGCAAATTTAAAAAAAAACGTTTTCTGTTAGCAAGATGTTCTCGAACTTGTGCGACTGTCAGTAAGGGAAATTAATGCGGACGCAGCCATTGTGAATTCTTCTGGTTTTCCTACATTTGCACTGCTATTCACCATTCTGTTTTTTTTTTGTTTTTTTTTTGTTTTTTTTTACTTTTTTAAAGCCTTCAGATTTCCATTAGGAAAACTGAAGAATGCGTTAAAATGCGCTGCCATAATATCAGCGACATATTTAAACAAGTTAGTAAAATCATGCAATGCATTGATTATAATACGCTTTCCAACAAACCAGAAATCATTGCTCAAGCTATCACTCAAGTTATGAGGATAATGGCTGTGGAATAAATCTCGGTCCTGTGCCCCGACCTTTGATCCCATTTCGATGATATTCAACAGAACCAGTTCAGTATACCTTCGAAATAACATGATAAAGTTTTGTCGCAATGGAAGCATTTTTACGTAAGTTATGATGCATAAGAGCTATGGAATAGATCCCACTCCTGTGTCCTAACCTTTGACCCCATTTCTCCCATTTTCAATAGCCTTTGTCCCCAGGTGATCCCCTACCAGATAATAAAATTCAATCGAAATCGAACTTCTTTGACGCTAGTTATCACGCATAAGAGCAGTGGAATGGATCCCGCTTCTATGTCCTGACCTTTGACCCCATTTCGTTTAGTTTCAATAGGGTTCCTTCCCAGGTGTTCATCTACTACATACTAAAATGTCAAAGAAATCGAAAGATTTGTACGCGAGTTATCGTGCGGAAGGACATACGCACACAACGCGTGACGTAATGACACAGATGGCGTAACCGCGCGCCAACATCTAATGGAACGACGCCATGACACTAAAAACGTGGTAATTCGGGGTGGTTATTTAACCCACTAAACGAATTTTCCTAAAGTCCTCAGATTTCCAATTTTCCTAAAGTCCTCAGACGAATTTTCCTAAAGTCCTCAGATTTCCTAAGCTAAATCAATTTATAGTACCAAAAAACCGTAGGTTAACGACTTTCATCAAAATCCTTAGAGCCGCTTTCAAAATAAAATTTATGCTCCTTTAATAGTATGGAATAAGGGCGATGGAATGGATCCCGATCCTATGGCCTGACCTTTGACTCCATTTTGTCCATTTTCAATAGGGTTCGTCCGCAGGTGGTCCTCTACCACATACTAAAATTTTATCGAAATCGAACCATATTTACGCAAGTTATGACGCATAAGGGCAATGGAATGGATCCCGCTCCTATGTCCTCACCTTTGATCCCACTTCACCTATTTTCGATAGGGTTCTTCCCCAGTGGACCCCTGCTACATACTAAAATTTAATCGAAATCGAACCTTATTTACGCAAGTTAGGACGCATAAGGGCAATGGAATGGATCCCACTCCAATGTCCTGACCTTTGACCCCACTTCACCTATTTTAAATAGGGTATGTCCCTAGTTAGTCCCCTACCACATACTAAAAATTCATCGACATCGAACCATTTTTACACGAGTTATCGTACGGACAGACAGACAGACGGACGGACAGACTGACAAAGCTGGAGCATATACGATTCTCCAACCTACGGTTGGAAAGCGTAAAAAAGAAAAAAGAAACAAAGATATCGTTAAATTAGCGCAACTAAGTGGGAACATTTTACATCAGAAAAGCTTCTCATTAAAATTTTTATTCTAAACTACAACTATCGGGAAGCAAAAACCATTTTTCAGCTCAGACTTGCAGAAGCGGAGAAACAATTTTAAACGTAAATATAAATTTACGTTGTCTCCCATCTCGCGGCAAAATTTTGCATAGTGCAGAACAAGAAATTTGCGGAAAGTTTTGCTCACAGTTTCACCTACAGAAATGCAAAAGAAATTTTTACAATCTGTCATTTTCAAGATAAAAGCCAAATATGTCAATATGTTTACATTATGTAGCGGAAAACTGTGCTTCACGGAAACTAGAATATGCATGAATCAACATCCTGGTGGTTAGCTCTACCCGATGGAAAAAAATTAAATCTACTTGCTGATGAAGATATTTGTATTGACAGACACAGATGAAAGAAAGTGGCGTATATTCGCGCCCCTTTTCCTTTTCTTTGCTGCTTTTTTTTTTCTTCAGACGTCTAACTAAAACATACTATACCTCAGAGGTTCAAAAATTCGGGTTACTCTATAACTTGAATTCCTCTGAAACATAAATGATCGAAACAACCTGTGCTCAGGCACAAATTTTATCCACAGCTCACGTTAAATTTTGTATATATTGATGAGGCCACGCTTGGACAGAATAATCTGAACACCACGCTTGGACAGAATAATCTGAACACCACGCTCAGAGACGTGACTTTTAATGCAGCTGCGTACGTCTCAATACACAAAGGTATCCACTACTTTTTCATGCAAACAGGCTTTCACGAAAACGACGGCTGATGTGACGACGGCTCAGAGACGTGACTTTTAATGACTCAGAAACGTGATTCAGAGACGTGATTCTGCGTGACTCAAAGACGTGGTTCTGCGTTTTTCCGATTCTACGTGATTCTGCGTGATTCAGAGACGTGATTCTGATTCTACGCACACTATGGTGTCGATGCCATTGACGCTAGATTATTATTTAAGTATATCTAGATCACAATGAGATCACTATGAAATCAAATCACTTCAGATCACTATGAGGGCACTATGAGATCACTATGATATCACTACTAGATCACTATGAGATCAAAAAAGTTTTGAAGTTTATGAGATCATTGACGCTAGATTACAATTTAAGTATATCTAGATCACTAAGAGATCACTATGTGTCGATGCCATTGACGCTACGTTGATTCTGATTCTACGCACACTTTTCCGATTCTACGTGATTCTGCGTGACTCAGATACGTGATTCTGCGTGACTCAGAGACGTGATTCTGCGTGATGATGTGACTCAGAGACGTGATTCTGCGTGATGATGTGACTCAGAGACGTGATTCTGCGACGTGGTTCTACGTGACTCAGAGACGTAGTTCTGCGTTTTTCCAAATCGAACCATGACGACGGCACAGAGACGTGACTTTTAATGCAGCATACGACTAAATTTTATCCAGAGCTTGCACTAAATTTTATATATATCGATGAGGACCACGCTTGGACAGAATAATCTGAACACCACGCTCAGAGACGGGACTTTTAATGCAGCTGCGTACGTCTCAATATGCAAAGGTATCCACTACTTGTTGATGGTTTCGAACCTCAAGTTCCTGTTTAAGTGAATTTAAAGTGCCTTGTTACAAAATTTCTTTCTGGGTGATGACGAAATAAGCAACCTGGCGGACTTGAGGCCGGCTAGTTGGTGCCTCCGTGACAACAGTCGCCAGAGTAGTGGGGGTATCGAGAGCTACTGTGTCTAGTATCATGACAGCATACCGCGTTCGTGGCAAAAGTTCGTCAGCGAAGCACAAGAGCGGCAGGAAAACGACCCTGACTGATAGACACCGGAGAGCATGAAAGAGGATTGTTACCCGTAGTAAGACCACGACGCCGAAAATTAATGCGGAGATCAATCTGCGTCTCCAGACCTCAGTATCAACGAAAACAGAGCGCAAGGATCTGCATAAACAAGATATTCACGGCAGAACTACTATTGCCAAACCTCTTGTGATCCGGGTGAATGCACAACGGCAACTGCAGTGGTGCCAGGAGCATATAACGTGGACTGCCGATGCATGGAAGCGGGTAATGTGGTCAGATGAATCCACATTCACACTACGAGGGTCAAAACAAAAGTTCTGCACACGTTAATCTAAAACGGAAGCCGATGATGCAATCGGGAAAATGATTACGTCATGTCAAGGTCAGACTCTCTGCAACGCAGTGATGTTGTGAACGTGGGAGGGTTTGGAAATGGAAGCGTGCAGCTCCTCAGGTCGAGTCACTGCGTTAGACCAGCGCTCGTAAGTTAAAATAGAAACTCTGTTGGGAAAAACTTGGAAATGGAAGCGTGCAGCTCCTCAGGTTGAGTCACGGCGTTAGACAAGCGCTCGTAAGTTAAAATAGAAACTCTGTTGGGAAAAACTCTGACACAGATCCACACTGCCTTGCAAGAAGTCTGTGGGGAAGAAACTCTTGATCAAAACACAATTTATTTTCTTAGGATAAAGTTGACACCGAAAATTCCTCAAAATCGCCACAACTTGTTGGAAGCGGGAGAGATCTTGCTGCATGACAACGCATCGTGCAGCGTGGTAGGGGAAAGTTTGTCGAAATATGGCTGGGAAACTTTATCCCACCCACCACACAGCCCTGATCTCAGTCCACCCGACTTTGATCTTTGCCCAAAGTCAAAAAATTGGCTCCGTCGTATCCGCTACGAATTGCTGGACGAAGTGTCATTGGACGTGACCCGAGTAATGCAACAGCTCAACAAAGATGGCATACTACGTGGCATCCACGGCCTACCTCAACGCTGGAAAGCTGTCATTAGCAGCAGAGGGTAGTACATTGAAAGGTAATAAGGTAAGTTTTCTCCGTTACTTCACACTTTTCGCAAAAATTCGACGGTATGCAGAACTTTTGATATGACCCCCGTATTCCGCATCGCAGGATATGTTTACGTGGGGAGAACACCGTCAGAAGTGTACAACCCAGACTGTCTGCTCCCGACAGTGCAGCATGGTGGTGGTTCTGTTATGATCAGGGCGGTCATATCGTGGTTTTCAGCAGGTCCCCTGATCACCTTGAAAGGACGGATGACTGGCAGGGCGTATGAAACCATTTTGGCCGACCAAGTCCATCCAATGGCTCAGGCATTGTTTCCTGCAGGGGATGCCATCTATCAAGATGATAACGTCCCAATACACAGAGCTCGGAATGTCCAATCATGATTTGAGGAACATAAGGACGAACTTTCACACCTTTCTTGGCCTCCCCAATCGCCAGTCTTAAACATCATCGAGCCACTGTGGTCTGTGTTGGAAAACAGAGTAAAATCCCGCTGTCCTCCTCCTGAATCTCTCAATGACCTGGAGCAGTTTCTTCATGAAGAATGGTGAAACTCCTCCTGAATCTCTCAATGACCTGGAGCAGTTTCTTCATGAAGAATGGTGAAACTCCTCCTGAATCTCTCAATGACCTGGAGCAGTTTCTGCATGAAGAATGGTGAAACTCCTGAATCTCTCAATGACCTGGAGCAGTTTCTGCATGAAGAATGGTGAAACTCCTCCTGAATATCTCAATGACCTGGAGCAGTTTCTGCATGAAGAATGGTGAAACATCACATTAACCATCATCCAAGATTTGTATGCGTCTATTCCATGGAGGATTCAAGCGGTTTTGAATACCAAAGGTGGCCCCACACCCTATTAGGTACGTAAAACCTTCTTTTCCTAGGTGTTCACATTATTCTGTCCAACCCCGGTATGTTGCACAAGGTAAACATAGGCATCGGTTAACTCTAGATTTCCCCCATCAATCGTTAAATCTTCATTTTTTGTAAAAACATTGTGCATCAATTTTGTTTTCTGAAAATTTATATTTAATCCCACTTCTTCACTCTTGTCAGCATGTTCCTCGATCCTACTCTGCAGCTCTGAAGGGGTAGTTGCAAAAATTATTATGCCATCGTCAAAACAATGGTGAGTTAAATTATCTCCATTAACCTTTACCCCCTTGTGAATTTCAATGATTGAACGATGGGCATTGAAGTGTTTGAGAGATATGGTGTTACCTTGTCTCACTCTCTTTCCAATTTTTATTGGTACTGTGTCCTCAAATAGCCGAAACTTTGCACTTCCATTAATAATGCTAGTGTAAGCATCTTTAACACCACGGGATTTTAAAGATATTATAACTGCTGATGGTTTCACTGAATCAAAGGCCTTTCATAAACAATAAAAAGTCATACATAGAGGGAGTTCGTATTCCCTCCTTCTTTCAGTTAGTTCCCTAAATGCATTGATATCATATGTAGTGCTGTAGCCACTCCTGAATCATCCAACTTGTTCTATCGGTTGAGCCGTTTATAATTACTTCACTAATGCTTATAGAGAGAATAGAGTTATGCTGGAAACGAAACAATTGGTCACCACTTTGACGGCTTTGAAAAAAAAAACCGTAAGTACCAAACGCTCTGCTGAGCCAAACACCTTTTTTCATGCACCGCCCTCCCTCCCCATCGCCCAGTAACTTTCTAACTTAAGCACCAACCCTTTTGTCTCATTTCTTGGAACTCAACACTTTTCGTTAACTGCATTTGAATAATCCATGTAACCAGATATACAATCAATATAACGGAATGAAAACAATAGCACCAAATTTTCCTTTTGTAATCTCATGAAGATATAATTCAAATCTAGAATATAAACGGTCTAGAAATTCGTTGTATACGTTAATGCACAACTTTAACTGTAATAATTACATGCGGTTGGATATTCATGGATTCACAAGAGGTTTCCCTAATAAATATAACGTAATGACTGTTAAGCAACTATACGATTTTAACTTAGGGAAAATTATGTACAAAAGAATGAAAAATAACATAGCACATGATCTAACAAAAATAGCTACTTATACAAATCAATATGATACTAGAAATAAGCATATACTAATACCAGTTTTACCAAAAACTATAACAATAAAACAAAGTTTACATTACTGTATACCAAGATTTTGGAATTCATTACCTAAGGAACTAACAGAAAGCTAGAACTAGAACTTATATAAAAAAATCTTAAAGCATATATATTAAACTAACTACAAAAAAAAGATGGGGATGGGAGGGTAGTCAGAAAGTTGTAGGGCAACAATGATCTCTAATTGTAACACTGCGGAGATTTCATGTTATACCAATAGTACCCTAATTCCATTGCTGTCTTGGACTGTTGACTTTAGTTAGTGAGCTCGGTACCAAATCAGGACTCTGTGAGGCCTTTTCCCGCTGTTGTTATAAAATCAGATAAACAGTAATGTAACAATAAATCAGGAATCTGTAACAGCAGAAATAATAAATGAAATGCGATCGTTTTTCTTCAGCGGATCTTGAGTGCACCCATTCGAAACCAGATTGTTGAATATTGATGATACATGTAGGAGTCTACATGTATCATCACTATTCAACATCAATATTCAACGACCCAAAAAGTGGAGCCTCAAAGTTACGTCCCAGAGATTTATTAATTTTTAAATTGAGCATATGTGTGAGTCATGAAATGCAAAACCAATTTTGCTTTCATGCAAACCGAAAGTAAACAACTTACCCTTCTCTGATGGGATCAACGTTCAATTTTGGTTGACCCCAAGAAAGAACGTAACAATGCTGTGTCAATTCTATCAAAGTTCTAACTTGCAATTGGAATTCACTAACCGTTTTCCTACCTATTGTACATAGCAATTATCGTAATAAATGGTCATATTCAGTCAGTTCATAGACGTTGTGCCAGCGGCGGATCCAGAAGTTTACTCTAGGGGGGCGGTTTTTCAGGTACAAAAAGGGGGCAGTAGCCATTATGAAATGTTTTTTTTATATAACGTTAATACATATATATATTATTAGGAAGTAAATTTCTCCGTCATATTTGTCCACGCCGGAGCTCGAATCCGGGTCCCCTCACTCCAGAATAAGTCACTCTACCATTGAGCTACGCGGACGTTCGTTCTCACTGCTATATGACTTTATGTCGTGTGCGTCCTGCTGGCAGGCACCTTGACTTCTCCGACAAATCCTGCTTCTGCCTGCAACAACACGATGATCGGATCCGCGTGTGGCGGCACCGCGGCGAGAGACTGTATGACGCCTGCAATATGCATCGCCATACCGGTCTGTCACCTGCGTTATGATTTGGGGCGCAATTGGATATGACACCCGCACCCCTCTGGTACGCATCGCCGCTACACTCAACAGCCACCACACCATCTCCGACGTTTTGGAGACAGCAGTCCTCCCTTACCTGCAGGACCTGCCAACGGCCACGTTTCAACAGGACAATGCGCGCCCGCACGTGGCACGCATCGTGCAACAATTCTTCACGGCCCACCAGGTGTCACTGCTGCCGTGGTCCGCCTGTTCTTCCGATATGTCGCCCATCGAACACGTCTGGTCGCTGATCGGCAACCGAGTGGCCCGGTAAGCACCACCCGCGGCTACGCCTGATGCACTGTGGCAACGTGTGGAAGCAGCCTGGACCGACATACCCCAAGCCCACATCCAAAGCCTCTTTTGTTCTATGCCGCGGCGTGTAGCGGCCGTTATTACCAGCCATGGGGGCCACACGAACTATTGATGTCTGCGTGTTCCGCAAGTCACACGGGCCTGTAAGCTCAATCGTTTCTTCTTTGTATCTGTTGTTATGTGTCCAGTAAATCTGGCTTTGCTATCTCGTGTCCTTCTTGGTGTTGCATTTCGGGTGGCCAGCAGTGCAGTTCTTATCTACGAGGATCATTTCACAAGTTTTGCACGCTGTGGGTTATCTCTTTAAAAGCGAAATTATGTCATAACGTATCTTTACAGGTCTTCGAAGTAATCTCCACGTTTCTTTATGACAGCGGTCCAACATTTGGGCAAGTCTTGTATTCCAGAATAGACACCTCCATTGTTGAGGCATCGGATTTCGGTTCACTTCATTAGAAACATCCTGAATCGTGGCTTCTTTGCGGAGTGGCTTCTTCAGTTTTGGGAACAAGTCATAGTCTGATGGGCTCATGTCAGGATTGTATGGCGCATGGGGAAGCAATTCCCATCCATACTTTTCCAGAATGTCTGTTATTGTACAGGTAGCATACGGCCTCGCGTTGTCGTGGAAAAATTATGACAGCAGCTTCGAGCATCCCGGACCTTATCTGGCGAATCTTTAGGACCAAAACAATTTGTAGAAACCTTCTGTAGTATTCTGTTGTTACAGTGGTCCCCTCGAGCACCCTGCCTGTTGCTGTCACTCCAACCTTATCATAGGCCATAGTCATAATCAGCTTAGCCTTCAATTGTTGGAGGCGGAATTTTTTCTGGCGAGGTGCTACGATGCTCAAAAAATATATGCTTAAAAGTTTGTTGGGTTAGTGATGTGTGCGATCCACTACACTAACCCCACAAACTTCACACAAAGCTTTATGAATTTTGGTAGGAGAATTTCCTCGCAAAGTTTCAATTTTAAGATAGGATATCTGGTCACTACACGAGATCTGACCTGACTCACTTTCTTCTTCTATTTCTAAGCAGAATTTTTCTGAACAGGGACAAATTAGCCAGCAAACGTAGTCACAACTTTATATACTGAAGTCTGATTCACAACTGGCACAAGGATTGGAGGATTGCATCATCCTACGGGCAGCGCCTGCGCAGTATGCAAAACTTTTGAAATGACCTACGTAAATTTAAGAAACCAAAAAAACCGCTGCTGTTAGACACCATTTTAAACAAGGATGCCGTCTGTTCCTGAAGCCAGTACGGTCTTACTCATCTGCTATATACCGAATTGTTACTGTGAATGAATTTCAGTTTGGTATTCTGATGCTAAGATTAGTAGACTCTATTAACCTTATTGTAAATCAAACCTGCAACATTGTTACTAGTTTAACATTCCGCCTTACTGTATAGCGTACTAAATGACACGAAAGCAAAACAGTCGAATTCCGTATCTCATCTGGCTACAGGCCTTTAGCTAAAAGTCCGAAGGACAAAATTGTTGTCTCAGGTCAAAAGTTCTGAAAACTGCGAACTCAGATACAAAATTTTCAAACGTAAAAGTCTTACACAAATTACGAATAGAGTTCATAGATATAAATAAACTGCCAGCCAAAATTTCCTCGGTATAGTTCTGCAGAACAATTTCTTTTTCAAATATTGAGTACCTTAGTTCACCATATTTAGGAAATGCCGTTCCTCTAACCAATTTCTTAAAGGGACGCCGTTCCCGCGCAGTTTCACCACTGTTCTCAGAAGACATATCTTGTCTGAACAGAAGTAATGCTTATCTTTACATTAAACTAACTTAACTGCGATATCTTATGCAGAAAAATGGATAACATGTTGTTAACTAATTGTTGCTCCAATAAAAAGAAAATGCGGTATATCTGCTGAAAAGACGTTTAGACAGAAATGGTAACGCTGACATGCCCTTACTTTTAGGGTTCAGTCCCTTGATGATTTTTCCCAAACCAAGGGCTGAAAAAACTCCGCTTCCAAGACAGTTTCTGGATCTCCAGTCCGGCAATGATTGGGGTGTAGTAGACATTTTCCTTTGATAGCCATCAAATGCTTAGTATGTCCTCCTGAGGAACTACCTCTAGCCTTTGTGAGCGTTGAATTACTTCACTCAATCCGCAGACGTCCACGCTTAACGTTGGAATTAAAGACTCACTTTTCGTCCGGGTAAAGATACAATCTGACAATGGATCATTACAAAAAGGACTTTTCAAAGGAATTAACATATTAGCTCGCTGCTTACGCGTGTACGACGAGAGTTCATCAACTGACCTTGAAAACGCTTTCCTCTTACTAAAAAGGTAATGGCGAATGGCTTAATGAGGTAATCCGAGTTGGACGAAAGTTTATATTTCCAAAAAGCTGGGATTAGCTTTCATCATGTCCTTCAGCATAATTTAATCGAACTCTGGTGGCTTACGGGGACACTCCACGTCTGACAGACTATCTGGGTCGCGGCTTCTCTGTTAACACAAAGAAGAAAGCATAAAATAATTCAAACACCTTCAAGATTTGCATAATAATCATTGAGGAAACAACAGTTCCTAGATGACGGTTAAACTTGGTGCTGAATTCTTCCAGCACTTAACATCGTGAAAGAAATGAATTCGTACGAAAGCAGAAGTTAAAAGGACTAATCGGGTGCAACGCTATCGGAAAAGAGCAAAGTGAAGGTAAAAAGATTCAAAGATTGTAGCAAAAAGAAATAAAGTGCAGCGATATCAGGAGAAAAAATGTGAACCGAAAAGAAATGAAGGCACCCACGGACAATGAAACTTACAGCATGTTAAGCATGAAGAGGCAATTTTTTTTGACATGTTCAGTACAGGAATCGACTACATCATCTTGTAGAAACAAATAATTCTTCTCTTCCTTCCCCCTGTCTTTTCTCTGTCTCCCCATCTCCTCTCTTTTTTTATTGGAGGTTTAACGACCACCGTGAGCAACTCAGTGGTCTGTCCCTAATTTAGGGTCACAAGTTCTAGAGAAGGAGAGAGCCAGTGCCGTAAGACAAATACAACATCCATGCCTCACCAGGTTTCGAACCCGGACCCTTCTCGAACGAATTGTCATAAACCAGTGCTTAGAACACTGCGCCACCGGAGAAGCCTTCTCTTTTCTCCCTATGTACTTCTCCCTACTCTCTTATCTGTATTTCTATTTTCTATTTTCCACTTTCTCCTTTTGTTTCCCTGTCCCTCATCATCTACATATCTTCCACTATCTACATCTTTTATCTGCCACTTTATCTCTCTGTCTCTTTCTTCCTCCTCCATTCCTTTCTTTTCTCATCCACTTTTCCCTCGGTCTTTCTCTTCTTCTCTCTTCCCAGTCCCCCCTCTTTCTCTCATGCACACACACACACACACACACACACACACTTAAAAATCACCTTCAGTCTCGTACAGCAGAGACTCGTCCATCAAATATATACTTTTAAACATAGCCAACCAAAAACAAATGACGATGGTAAAGGATATTTACTGTCTACGATTAATCAATTTATTATGAACATTAGACAGAATAGCAATGGATATGCAGACGTAACGACAGCCGAAAGTCTGTCTAGAGAACGAACAAACGTATAAATATCAAACCGGTACTATAAAATGCATAAAATGCAGAAGTCAAATGAATAACGAGGAACTGTACACCAGTTATGTAGAAAATAGCAAAACTATACTAGTAGTCCAATTTATTGGGCTACTAGTATAGTTTAACTATACTAGTAGTCCAATTTATAAATAAGCATTTCCAAGCTTTCGCACATCAACCAGGTGGCTTTTCCAAGGAAGTTAGACGGAAACGGCGATCTGAATAATAAAATGCTTTAACAATTTGAACGCGGTGACTGAACTTGACGATAAACAGATACGACGTTATATTCGTTTAAAGTGATACCTCGTATATTTAAGTGAATATAGCTTTAAAATAGTAAAACTATACTAGTGATCCCATTTATTGGGGTAAAGATATATAAATAAACATTCTCAAGCTTTCGCACATCAACCAGATGGTTTTTCAAGGACGTTAGACAGAAACCTCAATCTGAATAATAGAACCCTTTAACAGTTTGAACGCGGGAACTTGACTTTACAATAAATAGACACGACGTTATATTTATTTAAGGATACGAAGTATCAGGCTGGTTGTACACGCTGTATCCTGGTAGGAAGAAGGCGTTACTTGAAGAACTGGTTCCAAATTCGTGGTAACTCGAGTGAGACGCTATCATTGCAAGTATCACTGTTGGTAATGACCTGTAATGTTTCCCGTTATATCTCGTATCTTTAAATGCATATAAAGTCGTACCTATTTATTGTCAAGTCCAGTCACCGCGTTCAAATTGATAAATCATTCTATTATTCAGATCGCAGTTGCTGTATAACTTCCTTGAAAAAGCCATCTGGTTGATGGGCAAAAGCTTGGAAATGTTTATTTATACACTATATTGACAAAAATCACTGGACACCCCATCAAAGGCAAATGAACGGATACGCTGAGTAGCTAAGATGCGCGGTACAGCTTCAAACTGTATAAAAACAAGCCTTCAGCTGACCGCGATCATATCGCACTGTGAGGTTGGGTGAATATGTCGCGACGGGAGAGAACTGATTTTGAGAAAGGAAAGATTGTTGGGTGTTGTATTATTGGGTTGTCCATAAGAGAAACCGAGAGGCGTTTAAACATACCCAAGTCAACTTTTTTGATGTACTGAAGAAGTGGAAGGCACGTGGCCTGCTTGTAGCAGCAAAACGCACCGGCAGACCAAAGAACATCAGTGATAGAGAACGTCGAAGCCTCAGGAGAGTAGTTACAGCTAATCGGCTGCGCAAGCCGTCAGTGTACAGGTGGGTAACAATGCTGGAACCTCCGTGTATACACGTACTATTCGCAGAGAACTTCATTCCATGGGTTGCCGTGGTCATGCTGCTGCTCATAAGCCTTTCATCTCCAATCGGAATGTTACTCGTCGTTTAGCATGATGTAAAGAACTATAACGAAGTAAATTCCTCCGTCATTTCTGTCCACGCCAGGAGTCGAACCCGGGTCCCCTCATTCCGGAATAAGTCACTCTACCAATTGAGCTACACGGACGTTTGTTCTGACTACTATCTGCCTTATCCCATAGAGCACCTATATGATCAATTGGAGCGCCGCATAATTAGTTTGGAACCAAACCCTACTACTAAGCAACAGTTACCGGCAGCATTATGTATTGAATGGAAGCGCATACCTATCGCTATGTTCCAAATCCTTGTCGAAAGCATGTTAAGGCCAAAGATGGACCGACACCGTACTAATGTATCTCAATAAATGCTATATTGTGTTTCTCTTCTAGGTGTCAGGTGACTTTTGTCAATATAGCGTATATTCCTACACCAGTAAATCGAATTACCAACATAGTTTTACTATTTTCTGCAGAAGTGCAACCTGAAGAAAAGATCGATTTGATGAACTTTGAACGTGGTTATACCGCCACAGTTTAATTATTTGGGTTTAACTAACAGTTTAACTGATGAGCCGAAAGCTTGACAAAGCAGAAGAGGGGAGATTAAATTCAGTGGGAAATGTAGATTTACAGTCGTCCAGGCGCATCTCAGCATAAGAATCATTAGCAGAGCGGAGTAAATGTAGCTTGAGTCATCTATTAAAAATCAAGAGTAGACTCACATCGGGTGGCAATATCAGGCAGGACGAAGCCGCCACTCTTGAGCAACGAGGATTGATCTGCTAGTGTTCAGCATCCAAAACTGGGCTGGAACTGTTCAGCATGGAGAACTGAACCACTATTATTCAGCATGGAGTACCGGACCGTTATTGTTAAGCATGGGGAACTGGGCCAAAGCTGTTCGCCATCGGGTATGGAGTCGCTATTTTTTGTGGTCATGAATGATGGACATTTCGAAAATTATGATATATTACTTTTAATTTCATTTTATTTCTAGAAAAGAGTATTTGTATTCAGATACATCTGCAACACATCTGAAGTATTGAGCAGTCGTCAGCTTATTTATATGATTTATGGTACTGTAGTGATTCCCCAAGACATCTAAAATAGGCAAGTCAAACTGTTTAATTTTCAGCTCTTTCAATGGTTTTTAAAACCGCACCACTTCGAAATGTATACAATAGAAATGCCATATTGTGAGGATTTTTTTTCGATTATTTTGAGCTGTTTATTTTGTTCATCTAGTGTTACAGGGCTTGCAGCTGAATTTTATTACAGCACCCTGCGTGGAGGGTTCCTTTGATTTTGTTCAGCAGTAAGTTCGGTATAGGTGGTTTAATCCGTAATTCTTCCAACTGGAGCAGATAAATCCAATGCAAAGCATAGAAAAGTGAGTGGACTGAGGCTAAATTTGCACTCAGGAAAACTTTTATTCAGATCTTACGGGGAATGCTTTTGTCCATCATTCATTTTCGTGCTTTCCTTATTTTAGTCGTCCCTCGGTGTCCAACTCGCCGAGAATCGTTTATCTCTTCCCGGCCATCCAAACTTCTCCTCCCGTTTCCTCTATATCGGCTTCAATTCCCTCCTCCTTCCGTTTTGTCCCGAGTAATTCTACACCGCCGAAAATCCTTCTCTCTCTTTCCGGCCACTCAAAACTATCCCTTCCTCCGTCCTTTTCGACCCGAAGCATACTGCATTCCTGCTAAAACTATCTTGCTTCGTCGACCCCTGCCACCGCGTTGCCTCCGGCTACACCCTAAGATGTCTCTTCTCCGAAAAACGCAAGATTCCGATTTTGAAACCTAATTGCCATCTGCTGCGTCGCGTGGGAAAGGAAATACTCTATTTGCCTTTCGCTGGGCTTCCATCAAAATGGCGGGAAATGAAGGAAAATGATTACATTTCTAAAAATGGCTACAGAATCTCGCTTCTGATAAATATATAAGCCCCGGTTACACTAGTTATCTACAGCAGTCTTGACGCAATATGCAGCTGTTAAAATTTCATTTTATGTTTAGTTTTTGAGAAGCATTTGTTCTGCAAGACATCTACAATAGTCTTAGGACATCGTATGGCATTTAACTTGCTTTGCGTTCATTTTGTATTCATGTATTAAAAAGGATGATATAAAATCCTGTTTAGAAACATTCCTGAAAGAACAAGTTTGGAATGAAAGCAATGCAGGTAATAACAACATCCCAGTAGCGTCACTAACACCATAAACATGGATGGTGCTGACACGAAGGATGTCTCATGGAAAGTACTCCTTTAATGCCACTATTGGTGGCTAGCTGCGTGTTATTGAATGCATATGATAGCCATGAAAGTTTGCGGCTTTGCCAAGAGTAGAAAGAGGATACAACTTGAGTTCAGGCACACCACACTGTATGTATCAAGGAAGTTACTGTGTGGAATGCCATAAGTTAAGATAACAAACTGGCTTTGATGTTCACCAGAGGAACGTTGAAAGTACAGAGATTTATGGATGGTATGCTGGAATCCCTCTGCCTACCCATCCACCGCGATATCTTCATGTCCTCTTTCAACCAGAAGAAGCACGTCGTCATGAAGTGTGCATGTGATATCAACACCTTTTCTTGTCCGTCCATATCAATAGATTTCCCTCTGAGTTTGCACTGAGATATCCTGTGGCGTCTTCTCTCGGAGAGTGTCCAGATCCACCACAAACATTCGACACCCAGTAATCCGAATGTGAAGAATGATGGAATGTGCCACAACATGCTGTTTGTTAACTGCCTTCATTGACACAACGATGCCTAGCTGCTTGAATACCCGACTATGAGGAACACACATTGTAACGTACCAGGAGATGTGACGTACCTGCCAGAAGGACGCACACGACATAAAGGCAGATAGGAACCAGAACAAATGTCCGCGTAGCTCAATTGGTAGAGCAACTTATTCCGGAATGAGGGGACCTGGGTTCGAATCCTGGCGCGGATAGAAATGACGGAGAAATTTACTTCGTTATAATGGCGCCCGAACTATCCGGATGACCCGACCGTTCAAAATCTCGCATTGGTGTGATGTTATTTCCACACCGCGAGATAGGAAAAATAAGAGAATCCTTTCTCCAGCACTTCGAAAAAAATAAAATAAGGGGAAGATGATGTAATGTACCAGGAGATGTGACGTACCTGCCTGAAGGACGCACAAGGCAGATAGGAATCAGAATAAAATGTCTGCGTAGCTCAGTTGGTAGAGCGACTTGTTCCGGAATAAGCGGCCTCGGGTTCGAATCCCGGCGTAGACCAGAAATGACGGAGAAATTTACTTCGTTATAACATGCGTAGCGAGAGAGACTTGGAGCATGGCAAATGATTTGCACTCCTTGGAAGAATATCAACAAAACAGTTTTGTTTGGTTTAGCATTTTAACGAACCTGTAGTGCATTTCACACCACGTAGAGTAGAATAGTATCCTAATTTAAGACAATTGGTTCCACAAAAGCGAGAGAACGAGCGCCGTAAGGATAAGATCCAAGTATCACTATACTGAATGAAACCCAGAGATTCAGCAGTAAGAAAACACAGAAGCCAGCGCACTAAACCACTCGACTATACCAAGTGACACACAGGCGACTGTTGGCTCAGATTCGGGAAATGACTTCAGAAGAGGCACGTACCTACTAGCAAAACCACTGTAGTTACAAATTTTGAAGATGACAATCCGATTTTTGGCGTAAATGTGACAAGGATGGTAAGTCAGATAATATCCGAAAACTTGAAAATTTCATCGTCCTGGAGCGGGACTCGAACCCGCGTCTCCCAGTCTGGGAGACTCGAACCCGTTTTCGGATATTATCTGACTTACTCAAGTTTTCGGATATTATCTGACTTACCATCCTTGTCACATTTACGCCAAAAATCGGACTGTCATCTTCAAAACTTGTATTATGTGGCGTAATCCCGTATTTCTTTCATGACCACTGTAGTTATTTTAGCATTCAAAGCGCTGATTTCATGTTTGTTCTATTCAACACATTCCGAAAACGTAAGCATTCAACTTCAAGGAAAAGCTGGTTGCTAATCTTAATGCTATTAAATCTCCTGCGCTTTTGGCATTATTAAGAACATGACTGCAATCTTCTGGGCAACTCCATGGACGGCGCCAAGAGACATTTGCGAACCTTTTCTGCTCATTAAGTTTCCTTCTCTTTTACCTTAATTAGTCACATTACTGCAGTCTTTTCATCACTCCCATGGACTGGCGCCAAGAGGAAATTACTCCTTTGTGCTGCACGCATTGATAACCTTTTTATGGGAGACTTAGTTCTTAATGATAGGGAAGGCTGCAAACTTTATAGCACCCTTATCAAAGCGTGAGTCGTTATTATCGTGTATACTATAATATACCATGCTACCAGTCATACCCGTTCTCCGTAAGGTGAATCTTTAAAATCGTTTTGGAACATAAAATTAAAGAAAAAGAGAAGTAATTTAAGCCAAAATTCTTGTTTAATATTAATCCTTTATTGGTTTAAATTGCTTGACGAAATGTGAGGCTAACTATAACATTTCAAAATAGTACTTAATGTCATAATGTGTTAAAAGGTAATTAAATGTTGAAAGTTAATTTATATCTTCCCTGTACACAATATTTGATGTCTTTCCTGATGGTGCGAAAAATAACCAGATTGCTTGGTGAACTGACCCTAGAATATGCAACGTTTAACTGTCCATGGGAACAGTAATGTGTGTTTAAGTCGATCCCACTGTAAGTCAGATAATATCCGAAAACTTGAAAATGGTCATGGCAAAGCAAGGTTTGATCGGAAACAGCAGTCTCGTGAACTAGGAAGAGTAGTCAC
The DNA here is from genome assembly GCA_039090855.1 of Macrothele yani. Taxonomy (NCBI): domain Eukaryota; kingdom Metazoa; phylum Arthropoda; class Arachnida; order Araneae; family Macrothelidae; genus Macrothele; species Macrothele yani. The sequence continues at coordinate 131,554,654 of CM077010.1, read as the reverse complement.
TTAGAATGAGGGATATCCATGGGATGTAGACAATCTCTCCTTTCTCAATGCCTGTGAGTATGACGGCTTCTATAATGTTTCTCATTAGGGATTTTATGTACAGCTTAGTGCCATTGAAGATTTGGGTGAATACAAATTTCAGAGACACATTACAGGGACACCAGGTTTTAAGTATAAGTTATGTGGAAGCATTCGAGAAGGATTTAACTCAAGAACACCACAGGGTATAACATAATCATTTTCTTCCACCATCCGACCTATAGAAAGGTAAATTTCCTCTTCCGCATGAAGCAGACCCATCATCTTTGCATTGATAGCATCAATAGATTTGTTTTTCGGAGCTAGGATGACTCGTTCGCAAAACCAATCTAGGCTCTTTTTATTTAAATTTGCTACGTCAGGATACATTTTAACAATAAGGTCATTCAGAGTATTAAGGGTCGTTCCTAGGTGTGAAGGAATGCCCGCCTAGTTGTCCAGCTCCTTTAGATTCCCAAGTTTTGGAAGTAGTTCGGAAAATCTCTTGGCCATGTTGTTACGGTTCAAATGGACGCGCATTTGTGAGCTTTGCAATGGGTGAACATAACAATTTAGTATCAACTTTGTAAACATCGAAGTGCCCACTAGTCAGGTTACCGGAGAATGAAAGTTTTATTTTAACCGGGTTTCCCTGCTTCCAAATGATTGAAGCAGTTTTCCAATAAATTAATTTGGAACCGGAAGTGGTAGATTTCGCCTACTGTAACCAGCTCACAAATGGTAGCAAATGTTACCGGTTTCATATAGCAATCGTGGTAACTGTCTTGCCTCCATTAGATAAGTAAGTGAATGGCTTGAATTGAAATTGCCTCCATTAGATAAGTAAGTGAATGGCTTGAATTGAAATTGCCTCCATTCGATAAGTAAGTGAATGGCTTGAATTGAAATTGCCTCCATTCGATAAGTAAGTGAATGGCTTGAATTGAAATTGCCTCCACTAGATAAGTAAGTGAATGGCTTGAATTGAAATTGCCTCCACTAGATAAGTAAGTGAATGGCTTGAATTGAAATTGCCTCCATTAGATAAGTAAGTGAATGGCTTGAATTGAAATTGCCTCCATTAGATAAGTAAGTGAATGGCTTGAATTGAAATTGTCTCCATTAGATAAGTAAGTGATTGGCTTGAATTGAAATTGCCTCCATTAGATAAGTAAGTGAATGGCTTGAATTGAAATTGCCTCCATTAGATCAGTAAGTGAATGGCTTGAATTGAAATTGCCTCCATTAGATAAGTAAGTGAATGGCTTGAATTGAAATTGCCTCCATTAGATAAGTAAGTGAATGGCTTGAATTGAAATTGCCTCCATTAGATAAGCAAGTGAATGGCTTGAATTGAAATTGCCTCCATTAGATAAGCAAGTGAATGGCTTGAATTGAAATTGCCTCCATTAGATAAGTAAGTGATTGGCTTGAATTGAAATTGCCTCCATTAGATAAGTAAGTGATTGGCTTGAATTGAAATTGCCTCCATTAGATAAGTAAGTGATTGGCTTGAATTGAAATTGCCTCCATTAGATAAGTAAGTGAATGGCTTGAATTGAAATTACCTCCATTAGATAAGCAAGTGAATGGCTTGAATTGAAATTACCTCCATTAGATAAGTAAGTGAATGGCTTGAATTGAAATTGCCTCCATTAGATAAGTAAGTGAATGGCTTGAATTGAAATTGCCTCCATTAGATAAGTAAGTGAATGGCTTGAATTGAAATGGCCTCCATTAGATAAGTAAGTGAATGGCTTGAATTGAAATTGCCTCCATTAGATAAGTAAGTGAATGGCTTGAATTGAAATTGCCTCCATTAGATAAGTAAGTGAATGGCTTGAATTGAAATTGCCTCCATTAGATAAGTAAGTGAATGGCTTGAATTGAAATTGCCTCCATTAGATAAGCAAGTGAATGGCTTGAATTGAAATTGCCTCCATTAGATAAGTAAGTGAATGGCTTGAATTGAAATTGCCTCCATTAGATAAGTAAGTGAATGGCTTGAATTGAAATTGCCTCCATTAGATAAGTAAGTGAATGGCTTGAAATGAAATTGCCTCCATTAGATAAGTAAGTGATTGGCTTGAATTGAAATCGCCTCCATTAGATAAGTAAGTGAATGGCTTGAAGCACTCTCAATTTGCCATGACGTGAGACACAATGGTCGTCATGACATCCATAGACAGTCCAATGTTACCATAAATGAGGTGACAGATATAGTGAAACAAACATGAGTCATCCCCTGGTATTGGAACAACACGGTGGAGTGTCATTGCACCACTGTATCTCAGAACCTCCTCCATCTTCTTACATAAATAGCACTCTTTTTAACATCTTAGCGATAACTAAATGTAAACACTTGCCACGGGTATGGACTTTCATTTTAATGAAAATGGGACTGTAAATATGCATTACCAATTTTTCTTGACTTATTCAATCCGCTAAATCGAAGCCCCATGGTCATAAAAAATTTAAAGTGTTCGAACAATTCATGCGCACAAACAGACTCGCAATATCATCTCACATCAAATCTGTTCTATAATAAATTGATCTGCACATTGTAATCCTCTCTTACATGGCATTAATTCGCAAGCATCGGCAACTGTTCTGTCAGTTTGGATTACGACTGTGAAGTTGCCAATTTTCTTTATATTATTATTATTTGGCGAAGGAGAGTTTGTAGATCCGTAACTATTTTACGATTTAGAACAGTGTCGTGACATTATTGATAACATTTTGAAATTCCGGAATTAGTCAAACTTATAAATTCCTTTGATCCTCACATTCAATTCAGCTACGAAACTGAAAATAACGGATGCCTACCATTCCTTGACGTCCTGGTAACTCGCTTAAATCAATCTCTCGCAACCACAATTTATCGGAAGCCTTTCGCTATTTTTTAACCTCCACATGCCAAGTCTAATCATCCTTATCAAGAAAAACTCAGCGCCTTTTACAGTTGCGTATATCGCGAGATACATATATGTTCAGATAAGGACAGTTTGGAAAAAGAACTTTATTTCCTTAAACCTGTTGTGGTACATCGAGGATACAACCCTTCCATTATAGACAAGGCTCTAACAAAATTCCGGAAACTGAAGCCCGTCTCCACATTAACTCCTGTGATGCGCCCATTGCGAGAGAATTTTGCCATTATTCCATTTTCCCGTGACATTGCCTTCAAAATTACAAAAATTATCGAAACCTTTAATTTTAAGGTGATTTTGAAACCCATAAACAAAATGAGATTTTTATGACCAAAGGGCTATGCTGAAGACAAAACCTCGGGAGAATTCATCAAATTCCATATGAATGTGGCGCTTTGTACATAGGACAGACCCGTAGAGCTTTGCGTTTTCGATTGAAGGAGCACAAGACCTACATTCGGAATTGTGACCTAAAGAAGTCATCGATGGCTAAACACTGTTACGAAAAGGACCACAAATTTCTCTTTGAAGAAGCAAAACTTATTGACAAGCCAGATTCAACCACCAAACTTGATATTTTAGAAGCTTTCCATATACACTGGTGTGCAAAAATTAAGAACGAAGAAGAGAAATTAGCATAACAGCGGAACGAACAGGCAGAACGGACCGAAAGACCACCCAGGCGATAGACTAGGGTCCGGTACGCTAAGGCATGCGCATATATGCAGCATGACGCAGGGAGGGGGAGTGTCGGAAGGGTATAAAGCACACAGGCGGTGTACGCTCAGCAATTCGGTGAAAGCTATTGCACGGTGTACATCGGTTTGAACGACGTCGAGTTGCTGCCACCGTGTGATATGACCAACAGGCAATCCAGTAGACGACATCTGGATGACTTTACCCGAGGTCGCGTCATTGGGAAGTTGGAAGAAGGTCGAAGTGTGACTAGTGTGGCCGAGGAGTTCGGGATCGCTCACAGCATCGTTTCACGAGCTTGGACAGCATTTCAAACGACAGGAACAGCTGTTCGAGAGTTTAGCAGTGGTCGTCCACGAGCAAACACGGCTGCGGATGACCGGTATATTTTTCTACAGGCGAGAAGAGACAGACGACAGACAGCGGGAGAAATCGCAAGACACATGCAACAGACAACTGGACGTCCGTTATCGCGTTTTACCCTGGTCAGGAGGCTAGACAAAGGTGGTCTATTTGCACGACGACCAGTACGGTGTGTGCCATTAACACCTGCTCATCGGAGACGGCGGTTTCTGTGGTGCCAGGAACACAAGAACTGGACACATCAGCAATGGAGTCGAGTTCTCTTTAGGGATGAGAGCCGATTTAGTCTGACGAGCGATTCTGGACGTATACACATCTGGAAAGAGCAGGGAACACGCAATCACACCTCCAACATCATCGAAAGGGACCGGATTGGAGGTGGCGGAGTTCTCGTTTGGGGCGGTATCATGCTTGGTAGCCGTACTGACCTCCACATCTTCCAAGGAGGTTCAGTCACTGGTGTCCGCTATTGTACCGAGGTTCTGCTGCCTCACGTGCGTCTGTTTAGAGGTGCTGTGGGTCATGAGTTCCTCTTGATGGACGACAACGCTACACCTCATCGTACAGTGGCTGTCGCAGAGCTGTTGGAGAGTGAAGATATTCAACGCATGGATTGGCCCGCAAGGTCCCCGGATCTAAATCCAATCGAACACGTGTGGGACCTTTTCGGGAGACGCTTGGCAGCACGTCACCAGCCACCAGCAACGATTCCGCAGCTGCGATTGGCGCTACAAGAGGAATGGGCCGCGATGCCTCAACAGCTCCTAGACAACCTTGTCCTCAGCATGGACAGACGTTGTAAATCCTGCAATGCAGTCAGGGGTGATCATATCCCCTACTAAAGACTGGATTTTTCTTGGCAGCCGCATGTCACATGGACGTTTCTATCTTCTGTCCAGTTGTGCTCGAAGCTACCTTTTCGATAAAGTGCCTTTGTGTCCTTCGGATTCCTTGTTTGGACAGTTTTGCTCACTTGTCCCATATTCTTACATCTTGGGGATCTTATGCTATGATTTGAGTCGATGTGGAGCACTTCTGCACGACGTCACATTCGAAAAACCGTCTCGTCCTTAATTTTTGCACGCCAGTGTATATCAGAAGTCTTCGCAACTTGTTAATGACATGGCATCCACGCCATTTCTATCAAACGCGTGAAAGCATATAACCAAAACACGTGACTATAAACAACATTTATGATTTCATATACAATTTGAATATTTACGTGCCATTTGTCCTGATGAAGCTAGGTCAATACCCAGCGAAACCATGATCGGCTTGAAAAAATAAACACTTATGACAACTACGTTGTATTATCTTAATCTATATATTAATTCATACGGTTTGACGTAAAACTGTAGCAGGCCTTGGCGCCCCTTAGTTTTAAATTAAAATTTCATGGACGTTTTACAGCATTTCAACGTTTCTCTCATAATCATTTTTAAACGTATCAGCATTTTGAACAGTAAATCTAACCCACCCTTTTAAATTTTTTGGATTTTAGACTTTTCTTGGTACAGAAGTGGTAGAAAAATGCAAGCCGACAATACTCCAAAGCCGCCTATTTGATTTTTTGGTTTTCGGGTTTTTCTAGATATCCGGACCTTATGACTAGAGCAGTAATTTTATCGCGGGGAAAAAAAGGCAAAATTTGCGGGGCTGTCGCTGGGTAAATTTTGAAATTTTGCGAAAAGTTCGGGGCCGATGATATACACTAGCATTTCCAAAAAAAAGAAGAAATTCTACCAACTTACGAAGCGGTAATAAAGATGAATAGTACGTAACTAAATAAACTTCATAAGTTTTTAAAATTGATACTTACATTCATAAACCATCCAAATTCTGGCAATGTTATCAACGCCGTTACACCAGATCAAGATTCCCATTTAAGTGGACGGCATTTTGGTACATTATATTGTACATACACGGATTTTATTCTTTAATGTTGTGTCTGTTGTCCTGTGAGACCTTTTTAAATTTAGAAAAGGATCGTTCAGCATCGATGCTGTTTGTGGGTACTGACAGACAACGGATGGCAACCTTATGTAGCTTAGGAAAATTACCTTTTTCGTTTTTCAGAAGTCTAGCAAACCTGCGCTGACACGAAATTATTTTATTTATTTATTTTCTTTGGTTGGAGGTTTATACCACGGTGAGCAACTCAATGGGCTATAAGCAGTCGCCCGTCCCTAATTTAGGGTCACTGGTTCCAGGGAAGGGAAAGAGCCAGTGCCGTAAGACAAGCACAACATCCATGCCTCACCGGGATTAGAATCCGGACCCCTTTCCGACGAATGATCAAAGAAAAATAAAATAGTGTCAAAAAACAAATAGCAGTAAACACAGTACAGCTGTAGGTAGATTGTGCCTGGGGAAAAAACACATATTGTAATAGAACAAAAGGAAAACAATAAAATAAAAAAAGACCAAGTCATAACAACTAAAAAAACAACAACATAAAAGCCATTAAAGAAGAAAGGAAACACGGCCTTGATCAACATCGCACCGTGTCCCTTCAATTTTCCAGGTTTGTAAAAAGGACGACACACGATCAGCTGCTCTGGCAATATCAAACTCAGTTTGAACGATAGAGATGATGGATGAGCGAATTGTCTGCAGAGAAAACGGCGAGCAACATGATAGCGACGCAAAGCTGGATCATCAACAGATGATTGATACAAGTGATAGATAGTAAGTTTAGCCTGAAGGGAAAAAAACGCACACAGTTGATTATGATGAATTGCAGATTGATGATGACGGCGAAGGTAGAGAACGTGCATCATGTTGTGAAGTGAGGGGCAAACTTTTTCTGTAAGTGAAAACATCAAGGAAAATAAAGGCTGTAAAACCAAACAAAGAGAGTAGGAATGATGGACATCACCACCAGTGGAACAAAAAACAATCCGGAGAAAGAAGATGACAAAATCGATGAAGGGTGCGTGGAGTAAGAAGACGTTGATGAAGATTGAGCCAATGAATGTATTTCGCACGTAAAGCAGCAAGAGAAATATTGGTATCCATCCAGGTAGTATTTAAGTCATCAGCAGGAATGGTACCAATCGGCATTGGAGCAGTGCAGCATGCCAAGAAATGATAGTAAAGTGGCTTCATAGATATTTTGTGCAAAAGATAGGGAACATCATTCAAATAAACAAGAAAGGGCAAACAGTAAGCAGCTGAAGGGGTGAAAATCAATCCATTTTGATCTGCAATGGAAGGGTAAAGTGTTTGGATGCACTTTTGAATAAAACGGAGTTGAGAACGTGAAGCTGATCTGCCAGGCAACGGAGGAGATATAGACTGAAACGATTTCCAACGGATTGCAGAATCAACGAGCTGAGAAACTTTCACCACATCACAGGCAAACCAAGTGGAGAAGTGAAGGTAGGGGTGGTAGAAGAATGGATAGCAGAGGAAAAGAAGAGAGGTTCTGCCAATAAATCATTAGTAGTGAAGGGAGGTAGCCGGACTGCACCTAAGGAGCGTCAAAAGGAAAGCACAGAAATGTAAGTATCGGGGAAATGTCTGGGAACAAAAGGAAAAAGGTCCATCTGCAGAAAAGTCGAGACAGCAAGAAATGGGCTACGAGGGAAAAGCAGAGCATCGATAATGGTGTGTGAAGAAGACAGAGGAAGGGAGAATTCACGGATAAAATTAAACAGATGAAATGACTGGAATTTCAGAGACACGTCAGCAACACCAAGGCGGCCAAACGACAAAGGAAGAGTTAAAGTATATCGGTGAACCCAGTGAATGGTACTCCAGATGAAATCTGTAAACCCGCGTTAACATTCTTCAAAAAAATCTTCGGTGGCGAGTTGGCAATCCAGGTATGTTAAAACATCGGTAAAATAAAAGTATTGATTAAGTAAGCTCGATTGAAGATGGTAATCTTAGTTTTTAGGTAACGGAATGGAACAAGACTTCTATTAATTTTCTGAATAATCGGTGTTCAGGTTGCCGCTGTAACCGCTAACGGAGAGCCCACGTAGATACCAAGCACTTTGATTATCGAAGATGACCATTGAGCTCCCCATGGGCAGTCTCCTTGGGCAGTCTCCTTGGGAAGTCTACGTACCGGCCCAGAGTCCTGAGCATTTTGAGACATTCAAAGCAGAGCCAGAAATGGCGGTATATTCTTGGTAGGTTGAACGTAGTACTTGAAAAGAATCAGTGGAACGGAGAAACATCGTGAGGTCATCGGCATCAGCTGTTAAAACAATATGATGGTGTCGCTTGGTGGAGATATTTCGTGGAATGGTGGAAGAAATTCGGAAACGAAGAGCAGTCAACAATGGTTCAAAAACAAGAGAAAAAAGTTGACCAGATAGGGGGCAACCCTGCCTGATCCCGTTAGTAAACGGAATGGTGGAAGTAGAAAAATTGGCGGTACGAACACGAAAGGAAGCATCAGTATAGAGATTAGAAATAGCAGTACGGAAGGTAGGAGGAAAGCCAAAGTGGCGTAGAACAGTGAATAGATAAGAATGGTTAATTGAGTCAAAAGCCTGTTTTTGGTCAAGGGAGAAAATTGCCAGGGGTTCCGAAAGCCTGAACGCCAGTGAGTAAAGGTTACGTATAGTGAAGATATTAGAGGAGATCGAGCAGGACGGAGCCGTTTAGGTTTGGTCTGGGTGAATAATGTCAGAAAGAACAGGATTAAGGCGAAAGGCGAGAATTTTAGCAAAGATTTTGTAATCAGTATTAAGAACCGAGATGGGCCGCCAATTAGTTAGAAAACTGAGATTACCGGATTTGGGGATAAGACGGAGAGTTGCAAAAAAAAATTGAAAGAATCAAAGTGTGGAGTAGAAAAAATAAAATTATAAGCAGCAACCAACAAAGGAAGAAGGACTGGAAGAAATAATTTAAAAATAGGAAGGGGGAGACCATTTTTTCCAGGGGCAAACCTGTCATTAAGGCTGTAAATGGAATTTCGAATCTCGGCTGGAGAAATCGGAAAGGAAAGTTGAGTAGTGAAATGATCAGGAACTTGCGGAAGATGTTGAATGAGTGAAGAACTGACTGCAGAAGTCAAATTAGGGCTGAAGCGTTGTCTGTAGAAATCAACGGTGGCTTCACAAATTTTGAATTGGTCATTTGATTCGGATCCATCGGGAAGAGTAAGAAAAGTAATGGTTTCATTTTTAACAGGAGAGCGTTCCAACTGGCGAAGATTATCAGTGGGGTTATGATCAAAACGGAGGGTAGCATACTTGAGTCGGGTAAGGGCAGATGAAGCAGAAGAAGCCAGTGCCAAAAGACAAACACAACATCCATGCCTCACTGAGATTCGAACCGTGACACATCTTGGACGACTGCTCAGAAGCCATCGCTTAGACCACTGCGCCACAGCGGATGCCTTAGCTTTCAATGCCACCTACCAGCAAAAATTAAAGAGTATGACAAACGCATGCATTGTTTATAGGATGTTTTTTTTTTTTTTTTTTTGAGGTTTAACGACCACCGTGAAAGCAACTCAATGGGCTATAAGCAGTCGCCCATCCTTAATTTAGGGTCACTGGTTCCAGGGAAGGGAGAGAGCCAGTGCCTTAAGACAAACACAACATCCATGCCTCACCGGGATTCGAACACGGACCCGGTTCGGACGAATGATCAGAGACCATCGCTTAGACCACTGCGCCACCGGGGCAGCGTTTATAGGATGTAGTAACTTTTTTGAATGAGTAGTAAAGTTTTAAAAGAACGTAAGTTATGTGTTGAAACACTCTCAATTTTTCTCCGTTCATCATATTATATTTCTTGAGTCAATTTCCATTTCTTTTCATAAAACATAATCCTGCTCCCTCTTTCAATCTACACGAAAAGCTATAAGTAGTGGAAGTTCTAATTGGCACCTGCGCAGTGGTCTAAGCGATGGCCTCTGATCATTCGTCCAGAAGGGGCCCGGGTTCGAATCCCGGTGAGGCATGGATGTTGTGTTTGTCTTACGGCACTGGCTCTATCCCTTCCCGGAAACCAGTGATCCTAAATTAGGGACGAGCGACTGCTTATAGGACATTGAGTTGCTCACGGTGGTCGTTAAACCTCCAATAAAAAAAAAAAATAATAATAATAATTGGCACCGGCTATCTTGTTGAACTTGCAATTTGCTTGTTTTGTGCTGAGTGCGTTTTTGTTTTTACTTTCAATGTTTCCTTCCGTTTTCTTTTTGTATTGTTTTAAAGGTACACGTGTCTTACTTATATAGCCTTGCATCTAAGCCGTGTTTTTCTTACGCGGAATTTCATAAGTTATTTTTCACTGGGACGAAAGGACACTAGACAAAACAGTTTTTCTTTACTCAGAAATGTCGTCTTGTTCTGGAGACTAAGGAAGAAAGCTTAAAATGTCTCTAAAATAAGTATTGGCACATTTAAAAGATAGCAGATAGTATAGGAGATAGTATAGGAGACCTTATTAACGATCTCCCATCCTAATACATAATTTGCTAGAGCCCTCCTCCTCCGTGCCACTTTTTAAGTCGTCATAGCAACAACCGAGAAACAAATGTTTGTGACGTCACGTTTAGCTTTTTGTGTAAGTGACGTCATCACCTACACGCGCACAGATCAAGGGGAAAGTCACTTTGTTTTATTGTCATAGCAACAAAGAACACAGCCGCTGGTGTGACGTCATCCATTCCAAATCATTCTCACATGACTTCAGAGATGCGTTACGTCACACGGTCAACTCATTAGAGATACAAAAACTTTACATCAGAAATTTTGGTTCACTACCTGAACCGGTGTTTAGCCATCTGCATGTGGCAACGTTAAGAGTACGATCTGACGACGTCAAGATAAAAATAGTTCACGGAAAAGAACAAGGGAAATTGATACAGGGTTCACAGTCAATGTATACGAAAAATATTGTGTACTAGGAAGTGTTGATGAAATAGGGACTCAAAGGTTTTATACAAAACTCATAACAAACAGACAGCCCGTCGTATCAAATTCCTTAACCGACTGCTCGGAAAATTTTCAGAAAGCTGTGAGCCAACGTCACCATCTATTGAGGTGGAACTCAAAAACACAATAAATAAATGTCAATAATTTCTGTATTATAAATTTTATTTTTCCCCGTCATTAATGACAGGCTTTCCCCTAGTGTTTATACTCTATATACAAGCAGGGCCGGCTGGAACATTGGGGCAACTGGGTGGTAGCCCCGTGCCCCGCATTTTTGGGAAATAAAGACAAAACCACTTTCAGTAGAATTTTTTATATTTATTAGTATTATTATTTTAAAGTTTTGGGCGCGAGGTCCTTAAAAAGATATGTTTTTTTTTTAGTTACCAATCACCCCCCCCCCCCTTTTTTAAATAGGTGACCACACTTTATTGTACTTGCACTGTGATTTGCAGGATTCAAACAATTATTACAGCCATCCTTAATTTTTCTGCATTCATGAAATAGCTTATTAAATTTGATCCTTTATAACGAAGTAAATTTCTCCGTCATTTCTGGTCTACGCCGGGAATCGAACCCGAGTCCGCTTATTCCGGAACAAGTCGCTCTACCAACTGAGCTACGCAGACGTTCATTCTGATTGCTATGTGCCTTTATGTCGTGTGCGTCCTAGTGTTCCAATACCTTGCTTTCGACAAGATTTTGGAAGACTAGGTATGCGCTTCCATTCAGTACATAATGCTGCCGCTATCTGTTGCTTAGTAGTAGGCTTTGGTTCCAAACTTCTTATGTGACTCTCTAATTGATCCCATAAGTGTTCTATGGGATTAAGATCAGGACTCTGTGCTGGCCAGTCAAAACACGATGCGAAATTATCGTTAAGCCACACCACCGTAACAGTCCTTGCTTTACGTCTCGGCGCATTATCTTGCTGGTATCAACAAGGCTCGGTTCCATAGTATTGCCACAGATTTGGTAGGGCATAATTGTCCAGAATATCGAGGTAGACGTGCTGGTTAACAGGTTTGTCCACGATAACCAATGGGCAGGGACCATACCACGAAAAACACCCCCCACACGAGTACACTGTGCCAGCTCCAAACTTGACCGTAGGAACAATACGTGGTGGTAAATAGCGTTCCCCCTGCTGCCGCCATACCCACATGCGGCCATCAGACTGATGGATCGTGTATCTGGATTCATCAGTCCATAGGACCCGTTTCCATTGATCTACGGTCCACGATAAATGTTCGTTACACCATGCTAAACGACCAGTAGCATTCCGATTGGAGATGAAAGGCTTATGAGCAGCCGCACGACCACCGTAACCCATGGAATGAAGTTCTCTGCGAATGGTAAGTGTACATTCCGAGGTTCCAGAATTTTTACTCACCTGTACACTGAGGTCTTGTGCAGTAAGTACTCCGTCGATTAGCTGTAACGACTCTTCTGAGGCTTCGACGTCCTCTATCACTGATTTTATTTGGTCTGCCTGGTACGTTTTGCTGCTTTAGGCACGCCATGTGTCTTCCACTTTTACAGTACATCCAAAACAGTTGACTTATGTTCTATCCGGCTTTAAACGCCTCTCGGTTTCCCTTATGGACAACCCACTAATATAACACCCAACAATCTTTCCTTTCTCAAAGTCAGTTCTCTCCCGCCTCGACATTTTCACTTAACTTCACAGTGCGATATGAAAGCGGTGAGCTGCAGGCTTGTTTTTTTTTTTTTTTTTTTTTAATGAATGTTTAACGACCACCGTGAGCAACTCAATGGGCTATAAGCAGTCGCCCGTCCCTAATTTAGGGTCACTGGTTCCAGGGAAGGGAAAGAGCCAGTGCCGTAAGACAAACACAACACCCATGCCTGACCGGGATTCGAACCCGGACCCCTTACCGACGAATAATCAGAGGCCAGCGCCTTAGACCACTGCGCCACCGGGGCGGCAAGAGCTGCAGGCTTGATATTATACCTTTAGAAGCTGCATCGCGCATCTTAACAACGCAGTGGATCTGTTCATTTGCTTTTTGAAGGGTGTCCGGTGACTTTTGTCAATATAGTGTGTGTTATACAAACTCAGAAGCATAATGTGCCATGGAAATGCAATTTCAAACCGTGTTTTAACCAAAAATCTAACTTTCGGGTTATTTTAAATATGTTGGAACAAGGTTTTTCAACGTTTTGTAAAACTTGACAAATTGCTGAAATTGGGTTTCTTGAGCAGTTACTCTAACAGTTTATCTAGGTGTTTTTTAAAAATATTTTTTAACGTTTTTGCAATCGACCCGTCAAACAATTTTGAACATGTAAACAACCAATTCATGCTACGTGAGCAGCCCTTGGCCCTATGGTTGGTTTTAATTAATTAAAAATACCGTGCACTCAGTGAACATTTTAGTTCCAGCATCCACGCGCTTAAAAAACCCAGAGAAAATTTGTCTTCATTCAATGTAGTCATTTGTTCTGGAATTTATTTAGCCGCCGTTATACTACACGAAGAACACGTTCACTATTTCACATATTAATACTTCCGCGTCATCACGTAAATAGCTTTTCTTTTAAGTCACACTTTTTCGTAATTGGGCTATTGTCTTAGAGATTGATATCAGCATTAACTGTTAGTGGTCAACTTCCTCATTCGCAAAATTTTTCAGAATAAATTAAAGAAAAAAAAAAAGATTCCAGGAGATAATACGTTGGCAAAAAATTGACTTCTAACATTTGATCAGAAATTATTCGTAATGTACGTTTCTACTTTTCAAATGTAAATCGTACAGGAGTTTTTGTGTTAACACTCGCGTGTTACCACGCCAACGAATTTGATTTCAAGGTTTTTCCTTAAGCTGTCGATATTTTAATGCGAAAAATTGTCAAGCTTCCTCATTCTTAAAGCTGTTCAAAATATAATTAAAAGAAAACATCCTACCAGGTGATTTTTTAAATAAATATGTGATTGTGCGGGATCGGATGTTACGGTTATTATATTACTGCCGGAAAGATTCATGTTCGTCAAAACAAAAACCGGGGACAACCCTCAGCTTTCAAACGTAGGCTGCATTCAAACAAATAAAGTATCGTTAAAAAGGGCTTAAATGGGACTAGCATCTGCTGCTAATTAACATGCTAATTAAGCTTGCAAGTTTTCTTAAATTAAAGTACTTACTTATGACATTATGTGTCGTACTATCTGTGTAACACCATGCTACTTACTTTGTATCTTGTAACACCGATGCTACTTACTGTTATGCTCGGGATAACTAGCACAAAATCCTTAATTAGACAAAGAGCAATATTAGAGTTTCTAAATGCCAGAAGAGAATAGTCAGTTTACTTACGAACAAATGTCTTTATTTTGGTGTTCACGGCTCATCGCACAAATTAATCATCATCAGCAACCCACGGGTTACCTTAAACAGTTAGAAGCACTAGTCCTCAACAAATACAACAACCTAAATCTCTGTATATCTTGAAGCTACAAGAATCTCAAAACAAATACAACTTTTTCAAATACATATCTAGTTTCGAAGGTACAACGCAAGGCCGCATATACCAACACTTAACACTGCTCGTTCCACACATTACCCGGTCGTATCAGAATAATATGACCACCCCCGTAATCACAGTGTACCCGCCCATGCGCGTCACAGAGTGCACGTGACAAGGTCGACCACACGCAGATATAAGCGTCCTGCCAGGAAAAATGACCCATAGTGCGTTACGTGAGCACAATGGGCAGAGGTAGTGATTTGACGGACGTTCAATAAGGAATAATCATCGACCACCGCGCCAGGGGTGGAAATATCTCAGAAACTGCAGATCTCGTGGGCTGTACGCGAGGTACTGTAGTAAGAATGTACCAAGAATGGAACGCTGGTACACCGAGTACCTCCCGACGTCAGAACTGTGGAGCCCCCAAAGGACATCTACCCCAGAGGAGAACGTCACCTCCGTCGACTGGTAAAGGGCAATCGTCGCGAGACAGTGCAGCAATTGACCATGCGAATGAATGTTGGGGTACCCAGATACGTGTCCCCGATAATAGCAGAGCGAACCCTGTTGCGTATGTGTCTCCGGAATCGACGCTGCGTCAAGGCGCCCATGCTAAGCCAGACCCATTGGCAACGACGCTTGCAGTTCGCATGGGACTACCGTCATTGGACAGTGGAAGAGTGGAGAAAAGTTGCCTTCTCCTACGAATCGAGGTTTCTACTCCACAGAAGTGACCGGCGGTGGCGGATATGACGTCAGACACACGAGAACCAACACACGGACACGCTTGTCGGTCAAGTACAGGTCGACGGTGGCAGTTGTACATGTCCGGGGGATGTTTTCTTGGTATAAACTAAGACCTCTGGTACCTATGGATGGGTCCCTGAACGCCAATGGCTACCTATCCATCCTTGCTGACCACATGCATCCCTTCATGTTGGACGTTTACCTTGGTGGTGATGGCGTCTACCAGTAGAACAACGTGCAGTGCCACGTCGCTAAGAGAGTACGTGACTGGTTCCAGGAACACGACAGTGACTTGCAATTCGGTCCAGATGTATGTTTCTATTAGACACGCTTTCGTTAATTATGATACGCTTTCCAACATACCAGAAGTCATTACTCAAGTTATGAGGTAGAATAAATCTCGCTCTTATGACCTGACCTTTGACCCCATTTCAATGATATTGAACAGAGCCGGTAAACTATACTTTCGGAGCAACATAATAAAGTTTTGTCTCAATCGAAGCATTTTTACGTAAGTTAGGCCGCATAAGGACGATGGAATGAATCCCGCTCTTATGTCCAGACCTTTGATCCCATTTCGCCCATTTTCAATAGGATTAGTTCCCAAGCAGGTCCCTACAACATACTAACATTTCATGTAAATCGAAGCATTTTTACGTAAGTTATGACGCATAATGGCGATGGAATTGAGTTCGCTCTTATGTCCTGACCTTTGAACCCATTTCGCCCAGTTTTAATAGGGTTTGTCCCAAGGTGGTCCCCTACCACATACTAAAATGCCATCGAAATCGAACCTTTTTTAAGTTAGTTATGACGCATAAGAGCAGTGGAATGGATCCCGCTCGTATGTCCTGACCTTTGACCCCATTTCATTCACTTTCAATCGGGTTCCTTCCCAGGTGTTCCCCTACCACATACTAAAATATCAAAGAAATCGAACGATATTTACGCGAGTTATCGTGCGGAAGGATATACGCATACAACGCGTGACGTAATGAGGCAGATGGGCATCGCGACCATATGCTCGCAAGAGTGTGACGTCATAAAATTTTAATGGGATCCACACACAACGCGTGATGCAATGACACAGATGGCGTGACCGCGCGCCAACATCTAATGGAACGACGCCATGACATTAAAAACGTGGCAACTCGGGGTGGTTATTTAACACGCTAAACGAATTTTCCTCAAATCGAGATCAAGCTAAATCGATTTCTGGTACCAGAAAACCCTAGGTTAACGACTTTCATCAAAATCCTTAGAGCCGTTTTCAAAATAAAATTTACATACATACAAGAATTGTTCCTTTAACAGTATGGGATAAGGGCAATGGAATAGATCCCGATCCTATGTCTTGACCTTTGCCCCATTTCGTCCGTTTTCAATAGGGTTCGTTCCCAGGTAGTCCTCTACTACATACTAAAATTTCATCGAAATCGAACCATTTTTACGCACGTTATGACGCATAAGGGCAATGGAATACATCCCACTCCTATGTCCTGACCCTTGACCCTACTTCACCTATTTTTAGTAGGATTCGTATCCAGGTGGTTCCCTACGACATACTAAAATTTCATCGAAATTGAACCATAGTTACGCAAATTATGACGCATAAAGGCAATGGAAAGGATCCCGCTCCTATGTCCTGACCTTTGACCCCATTTCACCCATTTTCAACAGGGTTCGTCCCCAGGTGGTCCCCTACCACATACTAAAATTTCATCGAAATCGAACAATTTTTACGCGAGTTATGGTGCGGACAGACGGACGGACCTACAGACGGACAAAGCTGTAACCTATACGCTTCTTCAACCTACGGTTGGAAAGCGTAAAAAAGATCGTGCTTATGTTATCGGTTTGTCCGTCCGTCTGTAGACACGATATCTCTGCAACTATTAGTCGGATTTGAAAAATTCTTTTTGCCTTGGGAAGCTTGAAATATGTGAATGATGATCCTTTATTTCAGTTTTTTTTTTACGATGCACAATTTCGCCGCTAGAGGGCGTAAATGCAGATTATGTCGAATTTAAAAGTACGTTTTATTCCACATATTTGCTTCTAAACTTCCGATTGAAAAAATTATTTTGTCTTTCGTTTCCATTTATGTCGAAGAGTATTTTAGGTATAGTTACTTTTTCAAATTATGCATCGATTTTCCGCTAGGGGGCGTAAAATTAAATTTCGTTTTCCCCGGTATCTTTTCTTCTAAAACTTCGATTTGAAAAATGTTTCCTTTAGCGCATACAGCTCCTGATGGAAAATCTTTTGCATATAATTTCTAATTTTTGGTAAAGAATACTTTGGCCACCAGGGGCATAAGTGCTAAATTTTGTTTCTGATGATTTGCCATAAAATATGAGCTTCTAAAATCTCGATTGAAAAAATTCTTTCGTGGACCGATGCCACTTATGTCAATAAATCTTCTCAAAATATTTTCTTTTAAAAATATTGCATGGTTTCTCCGCCAGGGGGCGTAGATATATATCTTATTTTCGTCAATATCTCTACTTCTAGGAGTCCGGTTTGAAAAATTCCTTCTCTGTTGGATAGTGTTTTCAGTGTGATATGTTTTTCATATAATTTCAAATTTTTCAAGTAATTCATAGACTTTCCGCTAGGGGGCGTAGAGGCAAATTGCGTTTCCCCTTATATCTCTGCCTCTAAATCTCCGATTTGAAAAATTCTTTCTGCACTGGATACAGTTCCTGATGAGAAATCCTTTGCACATAATTTTTATAAAAAAATAACCGCTTAATATCCGCTTCTGATGAATTTGCAGCAAAATATGAGCTCCTAAAATCTCGATTGAAAAAACTGTGTTTGTGGATCGATACTACACACGTCGATAAACCTTTTAGGAACATTTTCTTCTTAAAATAATGCATGGTTTCTACGCCAGGGGGCGTATATGTAGATATTATTTTTGTCAATATCTCTACTTCTAGGAGTCCGATTTGAAAATTTCCGTCTTTGTTGGATAATGTTTCCCATGCGAAATGTTTTTCATATAAATTCAAAATTTTCAAGTAAATCATGTACTTTCCGGTAGGGGCGCAAAGGTAAATTGCGTTTTCTGTGTTATTTCTATTTCTAAAACTCCAATTTGAAAAAATCTTCCTGTATCGCATACAACACCTGATGGAAAATCTTTTTAATATAATTTCTAATGTTTAGTAACGAATGGTTTGGCCACCAGGGGGTATAAGAGTTAATTTCTGCTTATGTATTTGCAGCAAAATCTGATCTCCTGAAAACTTGACTGAAAACATTCTTCCGTTTACCTATGCTGCTCAAATCGAAAACCTTTTGAGAATACGCTCTTCATAAAGTATCACATGTTTTTCCCGCCAGGGAGCGTAGATTCATATATTATTTTTGTCGATATCTCTGTTTCTAAGGGTCCGATTTGAAAAATTATTTCTGTGTTGGAGAGCGTTTCCGGTGCGAAATGTTTCTCATATAAATTCCCGTTTTTCTTAACACACAAGTTTGCAACCAGAGGGCATAAGCTCACGATTCCGTTTACAGCAATAGCTGAGGGATTAAAAACCCGATTGAAAAACTTCTTTCTTCCGTCAGATACTATTGTTTTCCATACCGGTTCCAGTGACTTTGAATAGCTTTGAGAAATTTAATTTGCGTCAGAACGAATTCAAAAGACGTGCTTATTACACCCGAAAATTCGGTGCCATGTTTCTTGCTACATTTGTCATATCTCGGATTGCAGAAAAATTGATTCGAAATACTGATATACATACACGGGAGATCGTTTATTCATCTTCCGCTTTTTAGCATAGCTGAAGCGCAGATCCGATTTGTATTTATTATGGCATATTTAAAACGCATTGTAGAAACTTTTTCGCATCGGACAGAGAAGTAAAAGACTTTTCAGTTCTTTAGCTTCTTTTCTTCTTTAAAATTTATTCTCCAGGTAGAAGAGTTATATACACTGAGTGGTCACCTTATTATGACCACCCCCTCAGTACTTCGTTGGGCCACCTTTTGCCTTTAATACTACGTCGATTCTTCATGGCATGGACTCCACGAGATGTTGATAGGTGGTTTGTGGAATCTGAGACCATGCTTGATGAATTGCACTTATCCAGAAGTGTGAGATTGCAGGGTTGTGGATCCAGCTGTCTGATGGCACGTTCAACTTTATCCCCCAAATTCTCAATGGGGGTTGAGATCTGGAGATTGTAGGGGCCGCCTAAGCAAAGTAAACTCACCGGCATGTATCTGAAACCAATCCTGTACAATACGAGCACTATGGCAGGACGCATTATCATGTTGAAAGTAGCCATAGCCATTGGGATAGAGTATCCACATGACAGGATGCACTTGGTGCGCAACAATGTTTAGATATGATGTGCCAGTCAGACGTTGATCAACACGAATGAAAGGGCCCAAATCATGGCAGGAAAACACTCCCCAAACCATAACGTTGCCTCCACCAGCTTGAAGGGTTGTAGCAATGCATTTGGGATCCATGCTTTCGTGCTGTTTCCGCCAAATTTTCACTCGGCCATCGGCATGGTGCAACTGAAAACGTGATTCATCGGACCACATAATTTGTTTAAAATTTTCGACTGTGCAATCCTTGTGCTCCTGTGTGAACTGGATACGTTTTCTTTTGTTAACTGCAGACAGCAAAAGTGTTCGAACAGGCCTTCGGCTGCCATAATCCATCCGATGCAGTGAACGGCTAACAGTGCGTGCAGAGATCATTTGAGGGAATCCTTGAATAAGATGGTCTGTAATTTGCTGCACTGTTGCCCTTCTGTTGTCTGTTACCAGTCTGGACACTCTCCGTTCCGCCAGAGCAGTCACTAGTCGATGGCGACCACACGTTGCACGTTGAGACCCAGTCTTTTGCTGATAGTCCAGTCTTTAAACACTTTAACAACAGCTGCTCTGGAACATTTCACGAATGCGGCGGTTTCGGTGATACTCGCTCCATAGCTCCGAGTTCCTACAATCATCCCACGTTGAAAGTCCGTCAAATCGCGTTTTTTACCCATCTCTTCACCCAAAAATCTCTTCTACTACTGTCGCTAGCATTAAGTTTTCCCTTTTTATACTAGCCTCGCCCTCTGGCGGACAAGCGTGCAGCCATAGCTCATTGTCGTGAAATTGTCAGGTGGTCATAATAAAGTGGCCACTCAGAGTATATGCAGTTCGTTGTATGTATAGTAGTCGAGTTTAAGAAAATTGCATCACCACGAAGAACTGCTTGTATTAGCTTCAAACTGACAGAACATTTACAACCAACAGGTTGGGATATGCAAATGGTTGAAATGTCAGTGAAAATGAGCATGCGGTTTCGGAGTAGAGTTCTGTTAACTGTCCGGTTTTGGGTATGAAGAGCTCGCTCAAACGAGGTGTTGCAATCAGTAAAGAGCCGACATTGAGTTGAAAGGGTGTTTCTTGTGCCTCACTATGCTCGGTCGCCGAAGAAATTTACATTATGAACAATTGACTAACTTTGAGCGAGTACAGATCGTCGGGATGAGAGACGCTGAATTTTTCTACCGCGAAATTGCGACTCTTACGAGACGAAACCCCAGTACAGTGACGCGAACGTGACCTCAGAGGACAGATGAGGATCGGACGCACAGAAATCCGGGAGATGGACCGCAAAATTTCCCGACTGCACGGGATGGCAGGCACCTCATCCAAATGGCAGTGACTGATCGCACAGTGACATCCACAGTATTAGCGCAGCCTGTCACAGGTTAAGCTTTGTCTTCCAGCACAGTTCGACGTCGTCTGCTTAACAGAGAACTTGTCTCTAGCAGTCCATTGGTGCGCATTCCTTTGACCCTGCAATGGAGTCTCGAACATTGACATTGGAGCACTCATTGGCAGCACGTCGTGTTCTCTGATGAGTCACGATTCAACTTGAAGCACCATGATGGTCATTTACGTGTTCGAAGACATCGTGGTGAACGGCACCTTGCAGCGTCATACAGGCCCAGTACCAGGAGTCATGATCTGGGGCAAGATTGGGTTCAATTCGCGATCTCGCCTAACACGAATTGAGGGAATCCTCAACAGCCAGCCATA
Source organism: Macrothele yani (assembly GCA_039090855.1). Taxonomy (NCBI): domain Eukaryota; kingdom Metazoa; phylum Arthropoda; class Arachnida; order Araneae; family Macrothelidae; genus Macrothele; species Macrothele yani. The sequence continues at coordinate 131,533,434 of CM077010.1, read as the reverse complement.
CATCAGGGGTGTTTTAGAGGCAGAGGTGATATCCTTCCTTCAGAGTTGTCCTGGCGCCATATTCCAGCAGGACAATGCTCGGCCACGTGCGGCCCGGTATGTCCAAAAGTTCTTCCATGCACGGCAGGTACAGTTTCTTCCCTGGCCAGCACGTTCACCGGATATCTCTCCGGTCGAACATGTCAGAGACATGGTAGCTAAGCGACTGGTCCGACACGTTCCTCCGCCAGTCGCTACAAATAAATTCTGTTCTCGCATAGAAGCAGCCCCAGGACGATATCAAAAACCTCTTCCGTTCAGTGCCATGCCGTGAATAGGATGTTACTGTTGATTGAGCTGGCTTCACACGATACTGAGCTTTGAAGCGAAACAAATAAAAAATTATTGTATAGCTCTACAAATGTAATCAGTTATCTGCTGTAACATGAGGAATCTGTGATATAAATTTCCTTTGAATTGCATGAATCTTTTTGGTGTTGCAATTTTCACAAACATTAGTATACTTGAAAAAGCAGTCACTGGATGCCTGTGGACATAATATTTCAGTTGACTTCAATTTTCTTGAAGGTTCCAACAATAAAAATGGGCCATTTTATGTCAAAATAGCATGACTCGCAAAGTATTCTCTGTATACGTCTTGTTTTCTCGTAAGAAATGTGTTTTTAATTTTAGATTGTATTTTAGCAGATACATGTACAACATCAAACAGAAGTCATCGCTCTTTGCACGTTTATAAGTGAGTCACGGAAAAATTCTCATTGGCTACCACCGCGAATCGAACCCAGGATCTTCCAGTTACGCCCCGAATGTGCTTCCACTGTACGGCGAAGGATAATTTTTTCCGTGACTCACTTATAAACGTGGAAAGAGCGATGACTTCTGCTTGATGTTCCTGATCCACGTCAAATGTCTGCATTAATGTACAGCATAATGAAATCATCCTGCATTTCAGAAAAGACCTTGATTTTAGAAAGTCTTGATAGTAATACATGTGTGGCTGTAGCGCTATCCTTTTTCTATTCTATGTACCGAGTGTGGTGCTGGATATTTCAACATAAAACGGAGTGAATATTTAAAATAAGGGACAAATTACGCAAATTAGAAAGAGAAACCTGTCTGTTTCTCAAGAAATGCAAATCATTGGTGTCCACTTAGAAGGCATGGCCGTGACTAAAGCTGCCGTTTATCCTCCAGCTAAACTCTTTTAAACAAATGGCGATTCGCAAAACATGAGCACACAATATTCATGAGGAAAACCAGGAATCAAAAAGCTTTAGCTTCCCGTGAGAAATAGAAGGTCGTTGACGAGGATTGCGTAAAACAGCAGAAAAGTACTATCGCTGTGGTATCCACTATGCATCTCAGCGAAGCTCTTCCGAGTAAAACTGGTCGTCGCGACAAGATATGACAGACACTGGCGTAGCGCAAAACTGCGAGACCCCCCGCGGTCTCTTATTTGGAACCTGCTGTCCAGCATGAATAAGTTTTGCAAAGATTTCGAATAGAACGCGACAACTTTTAATCTCACAGGGCCATTGCATATTTATATAGTAAAAACACACACGATCGAGTCACATTATTGTGACCACCAGCTAATATCTGGGGTAACCGCCGTGTGCAGCGCGGACAGCAGCTGGACGAGCTGGGAGTGACTCAATAAGGTGATGGAAGGTGATCACAGGTTGTGGATCATGCTGACTGCAGTGCATCTGACAGCTGCTGGAGGGTGCGTGGTGAATGATCCATAGAGCGAACAACACGATCGAGGTGGTCCCACAGATGCTCAATCGGGTTTTAGTCTGGGGAATTAAGGGGCCAGGGAAGTACTTTGAAGTCTTCATTGTGCTCTTCTCAGACATTTCCAGCTGTGTGAACACGTCGCATTGTCGTGCTGGAAGATTCCATCCGCACCAGGAAAGACAATCAGCATGTATGGGTGTACGTGGTCTGCAAGGATGGATTCATAACGAATTCGAACCACAGTGCCTTCCACAGGTACGAGTGGACCCAGAAATTGCCACGAAAACATTCCCCAGACCATAATGCTGCCACCACCAGCTTGTGTTCTTTCAGCAGTGGTTGAAGAGTGTCTCTCACGTTTCTTGCCTTGTATGCCAACGTCCATCCGGTCGATGAAACAGAAAACGTGACTCATCGGAGAAGGCAATCCTTTGCCCATCAGCGGAGGTCTGATTCCGATACTGCTGTGTAAAAGTCAGCCTTTTCTGTCGATGCACCTTCGTTAGCATACGTGCATTTACCATCCGTCTGCATCGGAGCCCCATATGCAGCAGGGTTCGCTGAACAGTAATTTTAGACACACTTCCGGTAGCCCCCTAGTTTATTCGGCCAGTGAGTTGCTCCACTGTAGCGTGTCGATCGGTCCTCACGCCCTTTCGAAGCCGACGTTCACATCTCACATCAATGGCACGTGGTTCTCCGCAGTTTCCTCGTCGCTTATTCGCAGTGGTGCAATTTCTCGAATCAGGATACACTTTAACCACAGCAGCACGCGAGCAGTTCACGAACTGCACTGTTTCAAAAATACTGCCACCCTTGGCCCGAAAGCCTATAATCATCTCTTCTTGCAAATCTTCTAAATCGCTCCTTTTATCTAGGACAGCAACGAGTGATATGTTTTCGGAATGCCTTCAGCACACCTTATATATCCTCTAAGCCAGTTCACGACACGTGCCTTCTTTCATTGTCTACGCGCTGTTGACGTCAAACGTAGGAGGCGGTCGCAATAATGTGACTCAACTGTGTATTAAAAACATATCACACACTGGCCACAGAAAGTTAGGGATATTGCGGATGCGAAGGGAAAACGTGGTGAAATGCAAGTTTAGCGACAACTGGAGATAAGTTATCAGCGTGGGTATCTACGTTATATGTAAACTAGCATCATGACAATATAGCACATGGCGTGCGAGCTCCGATAAAAGTACCCTGCGAGTAGTGTAAAACGGGTCGTTTCGCCGCTTGGTCTAGAAGTTTGCTGAATGTATTGCCTTCAGTGTGGCATTAACTTGAAACGACGTTTAAGCCTTGATAACAGAAATAGGACTGTTGGCATGTTACAAGCAGGTGTACAGCAGATCGATCCAAGAGTGGTCGCCCGAGGATAACCACCAGAAGGGCAAGATCGCTACTTGCCAGTTAGTGCTCGGAGAAGGCCTATAATCCCCATTAGCCAACTCCGATAATCACTTCGAGCTGATTTTGTTGTCATAGTATGTAATCAAACGATACAAAACCGTCTCTATGAGTACGGACTCAGGGCAAGGAGGCTGAGATGTATAGCATTGATATCAGCTCACCGTCGTCAAAGGTGTGCCTGTGCCACCCCCGATGGTCCAGTGGTCTAAGCGATGACTTCTGATCATTCGTCCGAAAGGGATCCGGGTTCGAATCCCGGTGAGGCATGGATGTTGTATTTGTCTTACGACACTGGCTCTCTCCCTTCCCTGGAACCTGTGGCCCTGCTGATAGCCCATTGAATTGCTCATAATGGTCGTTAAACCTCCAATCAAAAAAAAAAAAAAGAAGAAGGGGTACCTGGGTCCAACAGCACATTGTGATGGAATACAGAGTGGAACCATGTACTTCTCACAGGCGAATCCCGTTTTCCTTTTTATCCTGATACTCGACGAGCAGAAGTGTCGGGGATCAGGTACACAAATGCAACCACACGATATGCAGTCCATCCACTCTTACCAGCCGTAGTTTGTTCTGGTCTGCGGAAGAGTGTGTTTCAATGGCCGTACTTCCTTGTATGTTTGTCAAGGTAACATGAATGCCTCAGTGTTCTGAAACGAGATCATTGTGCCCCGTGTGACACCGTTTCACGCTTCTATTCCACCTGCATTCCGTTTTCTCGGTGACAATGCAACCGGTCATCGTGCCTGGAGCATGGAGGATCATGGGATCGAATCGTTACAGCTGCCTTCGGGGTCTCCTGACCTTAATCATATTGAGAACATTTGGCACTCGGTACAGCGACGTCTGGATAAGCGACGTCTGGATGACCACGTTCATACCCCAGTACACCGGCAGACCTCCGTAAAGTGTTGCCTGTAATACGGAACCAACTGCTCCAGACATACATTAATAATGTCATTGCAAGTCTGCTTCGTAGGTGTCAAGACGTTCTTCGACACACAGGTGGTGTTACCGGCGGGAACTGAAATCCAAAGGTATGGACATTCTCCGAATTTACCGTATTGTCTATATTGCAGTGAAATTTACGTTCTTTTCGATATATTTGTGATATATATATTTCCTTTACGTTCTTTCCGATGTACATATTTCATTTTACGTTCTTTACGATATGTGTTTTGTGTGCAGAAATTGCACAACAAATTGTTTTTATCAACGCACTCTTTATCGTTTATATTACGTAGCCTCACTGATGCTATTTCAATTCATATTACTTTAGTCAGGTACATGCATCCTTCATTTCGCGTAATATCCCTAACGTTTTGTGACCAGTGTGTTATATAAATTATATTATCATATGTAATATGCAAGTCATATAAAAAAACAAAGATTCAGAACGAGGAGGAAAGCCATACTAATAAAGAAACAAAAGGAGTAATGTTTGACTGGTAGATATCGGGTGCTGAAGGGAAATTTTGCTTCCCAGAAGCTCAGCTACTTCTGGGTTTCGGAAACCGACAGCAGATCTTTACTCCGACACAACTCAGAAAGACTGGGCAGCTGGGGAAGTATTCAAAACACTAAGTAGCAGCAGGTATGTAGATAGTATCATTCTCCTCTTTCTGAGGATTACGGAAAAACAAAAAAAAATCGTCTATGTTGTGTAGTGAAAATATAGAAAGAAAATGGGTTATAGAGCACACAAATGAGATCTTTTTATGGGATATAACTTTAAGATAAAAGTAAAGATTTCTTTAAAATTGCAACGAGTGTTAAGAAAAATACTTTTTGCCAGGATCTCGAGGCTCGTCGAAAGCTGTATGGCAAAATGGTATTGTTAAATCAGCTGTTGAATAGAGTTCTAAAGCGAAGAAAGAAATGATGCAATGGAAAACAAGGCATCAGAATTTTGGAAGCGTATCCTATCGGACGTACGTACCACCTTTTACGTTCTTTCCTATATTTAACTGGGATTGTGATTGGAGAATATTAAGAGAAGCGTATAATCTTGCACCAGCAAACCAAACATGGCAGAGGATTAGTTCTTGTGTGATCACAGATTTCATGTGGCATAATTACAGCTAGTGATTACATAGCTTTTAGTTGTCTAGGTGCACGCAGTTGATAAAAGATTTTTCCTAGAACACAGTGCCATATTTTATATCCTAATGCACCCAACCAGATGTGTTAATACTTGGCTGCCTCTCCGGTAGCGCAGTGGCCTAAGCGATGACTTATGACCTTGGGTCTGGGTTCCAATCCCGGTGAGGCATGGCTGTTGTGTTTGTCTTAAAGCACTGGCTCTCTCTCTTCCCTGAAACCAATGGCCCTAAAATATGGACGGGCGACTGCTTATAGCCCATCTAGTTGCTCACGTAGTACTTAAGCCCTCAACCAAATAATAATACTTTGTTGAAGAAAGAATGACACGAATGTCAGCACATCCTATGCCCTGCGCATAAACCCTATTTCAACTTTATCGATCCAGTCACCGTTCAGTTCTTAAAAACAGCACCTGTCTGCCTTAAAGATTTCCTTCAAGAGGAATTGTCTGATACCGCCCTAAAGATTGTTCAGGACTTTATTCCATAAATCACATACTGAAAATAAATCACAATCGCACACTCTCCAAAATTGAAGAAACGTTGCCAGGAGATAGTACTAAGGACAAAAACCAATGGATGTATTGTAACCGGGGCTTCCATATTATTTCGGAAGCGATATTCTGTAGCCATTTTTAGAGATAGTGAATTGTAGTCATTTTCTTTCAATTCCCGCCATTTGATGGGAAAATACCTTCTTTCCCACGCGTCGAAACAGAGGGGGTGTTAGATTTATATTTTCGGCGATGTGAGAAGAATGAAATTGGACATTATTGCTTTTCTGCTATCCCAAGGAAAGCGGCGAAGCAAGTAGAGGGCCCATTAAGGAATCTTGCGTTTTTCGGAGAGGAGGCATTTTAGGGTGTGGCTGGAAGAACTCGGTGGCAGAAAGTCGACGAGCCAAGAGATCTTTAGCGGGTGTACTAGTATCTTCGGGACGAAGGGAAGGAGGAAGGAATTGAGGCCGATGATAGAGGAGACGGAAAGAGATCATGAGCGGTGAATATGTAGAAAGAACAGAGATCTGGACAAGGCTTCAAAACATTCCCCGTAACGTCAGAATAAAAGTCTTCGTCACTGCAAAATTTAGCCTCAGTCGATTCATTTATTTTATACTTTGTATTGTATTTATATGCTCCAGTTAGGAGAATTACGGATTATACCACCGATACCGAACTTACTGCAAAGGAAGCATCAAACGAACCCTCCACACAGGGAGCTGTAATGGAACTCAGCACTAAGCCCTGTAACAGTATTTCCATTTTGGCCCAAATGAACTGACAAAGGTGAACGAGTGGTCTGAAAATGGCTTTAGATCACAAGTGAGGAAAATCATCTAACATGTGTTGTGGTTCATGATATGTAACCCCAAATATCAGTTATGTCCCCTTCATTCGAAATAAGCTCATGTCATACAAAAAGCAACAAAAACCTTTATTGCAGGTGTAAATGAACATTTTGTGGCATTCAAAGCATGACGGAAGTAAAATAATTTAGAACAAGGAGAACAACGCAAGATCCCAAAGTTATCACAGCACTGACAATTGCCATTGATATCTGAAAAACAAATACGTTGAACATTATCAAAAGAAGCGTCTTCACTTTTACAGTATCCAATTTTTTCTTCATGGATATAACAACATGTTGTTAAATTTTTCTGACTGCAGTTGATTGTGTATGAATGAATGCAGGAATATGATGTTATTTCGGTGATGGAGTGCAAAATCATGGACATTGTGAAGTGTTACATAATCAGATATTTTATGTGCATATATTTTATACTGGCGGAAAAAATAAACATCGAGAGGTTGAATGAAACCTATTGTCTTTGGTGGTATGGTGAGCAGAGGTGATAGGATTTTCTCCACTTGTGCTCTAAGGCCATTTTCAGACCACTCGTTCACCTTTGTCAGTTCATTTGGGCCAAAACGGAAATACACCCATTGGTTTTTGCCTTTAATACTATCTCCTGGCTACGTTTCTTCAATTTTGGAGACTGAAAGTTGAAAGGCTTCCCTTGTTAGTTGTATTTAGAACAATATTTACTCTTCTGGAAGTAAGACGAGAAAAAAAAAGCTTTGCAACAGATGGCTGTAACTTTTTCCGAAACTTTTCGTGCATTTCTTTCTAACATAGTTTTTTTCACAATGGCGTACATTCAGGCTAGTGACATGATCTTTCTGCTTCTAAGAGTCAGAGTAAGAAAAAAATTTTTTTTTAATGTGATAGTTAGGAACATGATTTATATTATCCAAATGCTTTCTGATTTTGCTGAATTAATTTCAATGTGTGTTTGGGGGTTTAATAACCGCGGTGAGCAACTCTAAGGGCTATAAACAGTCGAATGTCCTTAATTCAGGGCCACTGGTTCCAGGGAAGGGCAAGATCCAGTCCTGTAAGACAAACGCACCATGATCATATGTAGAGGATTTTAGGAAGGGAGTGTCTGACCCCAGGTCTTAAACAACCCTTAGAAATAGGAAACTAGGAGATTTGGGCTAGAGCGCCCGATAGGAAAGTGACACGGAAGCGAAGTAAAAAGGGGGAGGAAGACGCCCTTATTTATTACCGGGGGGACAGTACCCGGGGTCCGACGGCTTAACGTGCACATCCGACGCACGGCGGGTATTTAGTGGATCGAACGTTCGTACCTGCCTGGGATCGAACCTGAGGCCCTTCCCGTGGCAAGCACGAACGTTGCCCACTCGGCCACCCGCGGCCAACAAACACACCATCCATGCCGTATCCTTTACTTCAACCTGGACCCATCTCGGACGAATGATCAGAATCCACGCCTCAGACAACTGCGCTATTGGGTACAGAACGCACCGATGGGGTGTGTGTGCGTGTGTGTCACCAAGGCCGTAGCTACCGGGTGGGCAGAGAGGGCCGTTACCTTCCCAGAAAGGTCGTTCCAGGGGCGTAAATTTAGGCTCTGGGTGACGTAAAAAATATAAACTCTAACTAAAAAAGGAAGTTACACCATTCAGTATTTTTTTAAAGACTTTAGTTAGTCTCATACAGTATTCCGTGCAGTTTATCAGGGTATAGAGTAATACACACTAAGACTTGTGAGAATCTCATATCCATGAAGGACATTTTCCAAAACAGTGGATGGAAGCATAGAAAACAATATGCTAATAAGCTTAACCTCTACGACCTTTCCGAACATGTCGTTGGGACGGAGAGCTAAATTTCAGCTCTGCGCAGAAAGTTCTCTGAGCGTTTAACCTTGAACGGAGTTCTTCCAAGCCCTACCCTTAAAGCTTTTCCTATTGTTACGTTCAATTTCCGATACTCATTCGTTCTGCGCTGGTTTGTTTTTCGTTCTGCATTTCTGTGGAGTGTTGTGCTGTCGGCGTTCACATAGCGTTTACGCTTTACTTGGTATTTACAACCTGTGGTTCTAGGGTATTTACCTAGTTTTTACATGAAGAATAATGTAATTTTCGTGTGGTAATGTAGAATGAATAAAACACACACCGTCTTTACACGATTTAAAAACTTGATGAACTCCTAAAGTTTACAGTTAAAAATTAGTTTAATGCTAAAAAATTTAAAATACATATGAACTTGAGACCTTTTGAACCCACAGCAGGGCCGCTGGTGGCCTAGTGGGCAACGTTCGTGACTGCCACGGAAAGGATCTCAGGTTCGATCCCAGGTAGGTACGAACGCTCGATCCACTAAATATCCACCGTGCGTCGGATTATGCACGTTAAGCCGTCGGACCCCGGGTACTGGCCCCCGGTAATAAATAAGGGCGTCTTCCTCCCCCTTTCTACTTCGCTTCCGTGTTACTTTCCTATCGGACACTCTAGCCCAAATCTCCTAGCTTCCTATTTCTAAGGGTTGTTTAAAGCCTGAGGTCAGACACTCCCTCCTAAAAATCCTCTACATATGATCTGAACCCACAGTGAATTGGAAAAACCTTTCGAACCCACAGTGGGTTCGATAGGTCTCAAGTTCATATGTATTTTAAACTTTTAGTATTAAACTAATTTTCAACTTGTGTAAGCTTTAGGAGTCCATAAAGTTTTTAAAACGTGTAAAGATAGTGTGTGTTCTATTCATTCTAGTTGTTACATTTTTAATAAAATTGCATCAAAAACCAGAAGTGCGATTTTTGAACCATCATAATACTTTCCTATAACGGTGGTGAGTAAGAAAGTAAAAACCACGTATCGTTTCAGCGGAACTCAAAGGAGCGTAATTTTGAACTGGAAGCGGCGTAATTTGAAGTCCCGCCCTACCAGATAAGAAAAGCTTACTACGGTCCTGTGTGTCACTAAATGTCCGTTTGCAAAATTCAGACTGAAACATGTTTTGCAAGAAATCATTGTAAACAGAAAATAAAGTACGGATAGTCTGAGGTATATATTTTTTCCCTTAACATTTATTTCGAACGTAGTATTTGAGACTATTTGCAAAATGATTTCATTGTAGACCAAAGGATCCAGCCAGCTGTTTAAATGTTTTTACTTCTTCAGAATTTCTGTTCTAACTTCTAACCTCCTCATCGCACCGCTGAACTGATTTTCGCGTTTCCTGTTAGCCCACACCACACAAAATTTAATCTGTTGATTGCATACGACTCACGTTTCTCATAGTCTTACATTTGACCTTTTGATTCTATTTCTCTCTGACTTTTCATAAAGAAATTATTGGGTAACGGGGACGACGGAATTAACTTTTGGCTCCAACCTTTCCGTATGTGTAATTCCACGGATGTCTCACGAATACAATGCCTTTTCTGAGGACCTATAGGTGGGAACAAAAGAAGAAAGCAACATGTCTCTTCTTTTTTAAACCTTGTGATCAAACCAGAGATAAGCAATAGAATGTGGGGCAAAGTAATCGACATGTAGCTAGATATGAAGATTTTAGGTATGTCACAGAGGGAGATAAAAAAAAATAGGTAAGCAAGTACATAACAGGAATGACCCTGATTCTTATTACCAAATTTTCCAGCACCGACAAGGATGGTTGAATATGAGAATGTGTCATGAATTTCAAAGCTTCTTTTGACATAAATGACTCTTCTTGAGTCCAATAATGAAACAGATTGATCAAATTAATACCAAACGATTGATTTTGTGATAAATTAATACTCAACAGCAACCTATATGAGGCAAGAAAACTCATGTGTTGTGTGCTGTATATCAACACAACAACACATGAGAGAGGCTGGGTTAGTAAAACGGCTTGACTACAGTTATCCGGATGTTCAAATAGATTCTATCAACTTTTATTCACATTTATACACCAATGAGTCATTAGATTATGGCCACCCTCAGCCTGAACGCGCCTGGAAGCCGAACAGTGGCGCAGATGAAGTTCCCAGGGCAGTATATGTACACTGAAGAGCAATTGCATTAGAGATATCTGTCTAGTAACGTGTAGCACCACCTTTCGACCTGATGACGGCGGCGATTCGTCTCGGCATGGACTCGACAAGACACCGGAAGCGTTGGGAAGCCATACGGATCCACGAACCCTGAACAAGCTCCCACAGTTCACGAAGATTTGATGGAGGGGGTCAGAGCTTCGAACATCTCTCTCGATGGCATCCCAAATGTGTTCGATGGGTTTGAGGTCAAGTGACCTAGCTGGCCAAGAAAGCGAGGTCCCGTCAGTGGAGTGTTTATCCAACCATTCGGATACAAATCGGGAGCGATGGCGCGGTGCATTGTCTTCTAGCAGGATGAGGACCCCAGTGGGATGTTGAAGATTCACAAACGGGAGCAAATGGTAGTCCAGGATATTCCGGTAACGTTGACCTGTGAGGGACGATGTCACACGTACCGGGGGTCCCATTTCAGGCCACGTAAACAGTCCCCAGACGATAATGCCACCCCCACCAGCTTGAAGAGTACCCTGCTGGCAAAAAGGACCCATAGCTTCATGCGGTTTGCGCCGTACTCGTATCCTGCCATCCGCATGTACCAACGTGAATCTCGACTCATCAGACCAGGCAAAATTCTTCCACATGACTGGGGTCCAGTGGCGATATTCCGGTCAGCAGCGTTACCCTCGTGGGACGATGAATTCTGTACCCCATAGCGAGGAGATGGTTCTGGATGGTGTGGCTGCTTACGCGTTTTTTGCGCACCAGCGTTAAATTGCCGAGTGATTTCTTGCACTGTGGCCCATCTATCCGCTGTTAAATGCGAGCTAGCCGACGATGACCCAGCTCATCCACACGCTGTTGTCCACGGCAGTTGGCCCTTGCAGGAATGGTCTTACCGGATTCGATGAACTCACGGTGAGAGGCTCGTGAAAATCCTAGAGCCCGCACGACTTCTGAGATGGAGTTACCCATTCGTCGGGCCCCGACAATTTGCCCACGATCAAATGCGCTTAGATCCTTCGTCATACCCATATTGCGTCCGACTCTTACTGATTCCCGTAGCATGACTCCTTATATTGTTGAATCGCTGCATACGTCATGTCGTTTCCGTTTAAAGGGCCGCCCACAGCGCCATATTTGCATAACGCCAGCTGTCTCTAATTCAATTGCTCTTCAGTGTATAACCCGAGTACCGGCTTTCGGTTAGCAGAGTGTTCGAAGTCAATATGGGAAAAGCTGCCGATTTATCGGAGTTTGGTAAAGGACAAACTGTGATGGCACGACGCCTCGGAACTACGATGTCGGAAACGGCGTGACTTGTGGGTTGTTCACGTTCCGCTGTAGTGAGTAAGTATCAAACGTGGTGCACAGATGGCCAAACGACGAACCGTCGTTTGGCCATGTGTCGTCCGCAGCTCTTTGATGCCAGAAAGGGGCGGAGACTGTCGCGCTGTGTTCACAGCAGGGCCGCAGGGCCGCATGGCCGCAGTGCGACAAATCTCCCTGAGCTACAACAGTAGTGATCAGGGCAATGTGTCACAGCACACAGTATATCGCAGCCTTCTGCTCATGGGCCTGCGTAGCGGAAGAAGCTTACGAAACAGCTCACAAAATCCAGCTCACGAAACAGCTCACTAAATCCAGTTCCCGAAACCCTCGTGTTCACAGCACGTCATCGCCAACAACGATGAAATGGGCCCAGGATCATGAAGATTGTACCGTGGATGATTGGAAGAAAGTGGACTGGTCTGAAGAATCAAGAATTCTGGTGCATCACGTAGACGGGCGAGCACGGATACGCCGATTACCAACGGAAGTTATGGCACCTGGATGAACAGTTGGCCGGCAACGGCGGTGGGCGAGGATTTCTTGGGACACTTTAGGCCCCATTATCCCAATAGCACAATTCCTGGCAGCTGTCAGGTATCTGATCATCGTTGCGGACCAAGTTCACCCATTCATAGCAACTGTGTTCCCTGCTGGTGATGGCCATTGCCAACAAGATAATGCGCCATGCCACATTGTCAGAATCGTCAAGGAGTGGTTCGAGGAGCATGCTGTGGAATTTCTATTAATACCCTGGCCTCCAAATTCACCTAACATGAACCTAACCGAACATTTGTGTTTCGACTTGGAAAAGCTGGTTCGAGTTATCACCACTACCCCGAAATGTACGGGAACTGGAGGACCTGCTGCTGACATTACGGTACCAGATACCCCAAGATACCTATCGCCACCTCATCGAATCGATGCCTCGCCGAGTGGCCACTGTTTTGCGGGTTAAAGGAGGTCTTGCAGCTTATTAGGTAGGTGGTCATAATAGAATGCCTCATTGGCGTATGTTACAAAAAATAACTAATGACGCACAAAAAGTTTCTGATCACAGACAAAGAGATTTTCAAATCGTACAGTTAAAAGCAGAAATATAGAAGGAAACATGATATAACTTTACGCCTTCTAGCGGAAGAATTTTGCATAATGTAAAAGTTGAAAATAGGCGAAAAGTATATGAAGTGGCATATCAAGCGTCTGAATAGGCCAATCACCTCCATACCTGCATTGAAGCCCGCAATGCCGACCCGGTGGCGCAGTGGTCTAAGCGATGGCCTCTGATCATTCGTCCGAAAGGGGTCCGGGTTCGAATCCCGGTGAGACATGGATGTTGTGTTTGTCTTACGGCACTGGCTCTCTCCCTTCCCTGGAACCAGTTACCCTAAATTAGGGACGGGCGACTGCTTATAGCCCATTGAGTTTCTCACGGTGGTCGTTAAACCTCCGATAAAAAAAAAGCCCACAATACACAAACTTTTGTTGGCGATACCTCCCAATTTGGTGATTTAATTCCTGCATCTTATTGAGTCGATGCTACGTCGGATAGCTGCTGAATAATGGGAGAAAGGAGGACCTACGAAGTATTAGGTAGGTGGCCATAATTTAGTGAACACTCAGTGTATACTAGTAATCCGAATTAATCGGCGTAAAATAGAATTCAAAATTTCCGAGCTTTCGCACATCAATCAAATGTCTTTTTCAAGGAACATAAACAGCAAAACGAAAACCGAATAACAGAACGCTTCAACAATTTGAACGCGGTGGCTACACTGGAAAATTGACGAATAGATGGGAATGTAATAAGGTAATTTGTTCATTCAAAGACACGAGGCGTCATGTTGGTTTAGCACGCGATATCCTGAAAGGGAAACAAAAGACTTTATTTGAAGAACTGGTTCCAAATTCGTGGCAACTCGAGTGGAACGCTATTATTGCAGGCGTCGCTGTTTATAATGATATCCAAGTTTTCTTGAATGGCGGTAAATTTACGGAACGAGTAGGAAGCAAAATTTCTTTAAACTTGTCAAGTCCGCTGTTCCTGTGTGAGATGTCTTCCGAAGATGAGTTAACTCTCCTAGTAATTTCACCATATAATCTGTTTTCTCTGTCAAACATGCTTCCGAAATATACAAATTCACTCACGTAGTCTGCTTCTTTGCCATTTAGACTGATTTCTCTGTGACGTGTACTTTAAGTTAACTTCCATTTTTAGTTGCTTTCCCTATGTAAATTTGTTTTCTTTCAGTTTTAGTATTTTTAACCTTAACGTTACACCTTTTCTCTTGCGGAATGAAGTTGGCAACAATTCTGAGGTCAGAAAGAGTCACGTACGCACGTGACAGGTAAGAACCAGAGATACGCTATATTGACAAAAATCACTGGACACCCCTTCAAAAGCAAACGAACGGATCCGCTGCGTGGTTAAGATGCTCGGTACAGCTGCAAACGGTGTAAAAAACTAGCCTGCAAATGACCGCGAGAATATCGCACTGTAAGGTTGAGTGAAAATGTCGCGACGGGAGAGAACTGACTTTGAGAAAGGAAAGATTGTTGGGTGCTATATTAGTGGCTTGTCCATAAGAGAATTCGAGAGGCGTTTAAACATACCCAAGTCAACTGTTTTGGATGTACTGAATAAGTGGAAGACACATGGCGTGCCTGAAGCAGCAAAACATACCGGCAGACCAAAGAAAGTCAGTGATAGAAGACGTCCAAGCCTCAGGAGATGTCGTTACATCTAATCGACGGGGTATTGCACAAGACCTCAGTGTACGGGTGAGAAAAAATGCTAGAACCTCTATGTTTACACGTTAGAGGTCTGCACGGGCACGGACCGGCCCGTTAGGCCCGAGGCTCGTGCAGACCTCTTAGGCCTTTGCTCATTTCTAGGTTGGGAAAATGGGCTGGGCCTTCAATATTGAATGTAAAACAGACACGGGCCGAGCAGGGTTTTTTTTTTAAAGAGCAAAACAATCGCTGTACGATGCCTTTCTCGTTTGGAAAACTCGCAAAATACAGCAGCAGGATAAGATCGAATAATTTCCGCTGATGGAAAAAACAAGAGTTTTCTGACAACCTCCGCTCCTACAAAGCAATTGGAGTGGGTCAGCTCCCTTAGTTTTTCAATGGGAATGTGGTCCCTTCTCTCTCTTTCCCTAACTTTCACCCTCCTCTCATGCTTCAGGGCAGGCTATTAACTGCAGCATTTCTAAACCGAGACACCCGCTCGCAGACCAGGGCTGTAGCAGACGATCTTTTTTATTGTTCTGGTCGGCGGCACTTTGTTCTCTAGATGTGTGAAAAGCTTTTAAGTTGTCTTAAATGGAACGGGAGAAATGGGCTGGAAGAAACTTACTTCTGTGTATAAATCTGTGCCGTATTTTCCCCATTTGAACTATCAGGCAGATGTTTTCAAAACTTCTGTGATACTGATCAGCTGGGCAGTCTGTCGTTATTTTCCCTTAGCATATGCTCAGTTCAGTGTTGCTGATAAATACTCTTCCATACTTATTATGGAGTTTAAGAAAGCGAAAGATTCTCATGAAAAAATCGCTTCCGGAGAATATGTGCTTGTAGACAATGCAAAGGGGGAAAGCGATATTTGGAAATATTTTAAATTACTGTCCCGTTCTGAAACTAGTCAGCCGGTAAACCTTGTGCAGTGCACTAAATGCAAAACCCTTTTGAGTTACGATAGCACAAAGTCTGGAACATCCCATCTTAAGCGGAACAAATGTGCTCCCCACACACACACGAGAGACATATTGGGTTCCAGCTATATGATATGCCAGTAGAGATAGGTGCAGTTTATAAGGCCATAAAATCTGCTTCCAGTAAAACGATCGGACTCATGATTCTGGAAATTTTGTACTTTTCGAATTAACCCCCCCCCCCCCCCCCCCCACACACACACACACACTGCCTATCCCCAAGGATATTTCCGGCTCCGTCGGTAGGGAATGATAATTTGAAAACCTAGAAAATTTGAAAGGCATGGAAATCGTCCTTTTCATGCAATATTTGTGAGTCCCTTCCCTGGACGTCACGTGACTTATACAGAGTCTCAGAAATATTCTAAATTAACGTTTATTGTAATAGAATACGTGTAGCAATTAAGAAAACGAAAACTCTTCAGGAGTAGAATGACCGAGTGCACCAGGTGTCAAATTCGTGTTTCGGTAATTGTTGAAATTTTACGTGCCGGCCCGGGTTTTGGAAACAAGAGAAATATACGGGCCGAGCCGTGCTGGGCTTTATTTAAAAAAATTGAAACGGACCAGGCCTTGGACGTGCGGGTTTGGGCCGGGCCGGGCTTTCCAAATTAAGGCCCGTGCAGACTTCTAGTACACGTAACAATCGCAGAGAACTTCATTCCATGGCTTACGTGGTCGTACGGCTGCTCATAAGCCTTTCATCTCTACTCGGAATGCTACTCGTCGTTTAGCATGGTGTAAAGAACATTTATCGTGGACCGTAGATCAATGGAAACGGGACCTATGGACTGATGAATCCAGATACACGATCCATCAGTCTGATGGCCGTGTGTGGGTATGGCGGCAGCCGGAGAACGCTGTTTACCACAGTGTACTGTTCGTACGGTCAAGTTTGGAGCTGACAGTGTACTCGTGTGGGGGTGTTTTTCATGGTATGGTTACGGCCCATTGGCTATCGTGGACAAACCTGTTAACCTGCACGTCTACCTCGATATTCTGGACAATTATGCACTACCAACTCTGTGGCAATACTATGAAACCAAGTCTTGTTGGTACCAGTAGGTTAATGCACGGAGCCATTAAGTACGGACTGTTACGGGGTGGTTTGACAATAACTCCATATCGTGTGTGGACAGGCCAGCACAGAGGCCTGATCTTAATCCCATAAAGCACCTATGGGATGAATTAGAGCGCCGCATAAGAAGTTTGGAACCAAGGCCTACTACTAAGCAACAGTTAGCGATAGCATTATGTACTGAATGACAGCGCATAACTATCGATGTGTTCCAAAACCTTGTCGAAAGCATGTCTCGAAGGGTCAGTGCATGCATTAAGGCCAAAGGTGAACCGACACCGCACTAATGTATGTCAATAAACGTTACGTTGTGTTTCTCTTCTAGGTGTCCGGCGACTTTTATCAATATAGTGTACATAATGTTGACGCAGCAGCCAAAAATGTGGCATGGCAGTGTGGTCGTGTGATGTCTTAATCGTGGAAACTGCGTTCGCTTGAAGCCATGTTTACTTGACGTCTGCGTGTTCGAGTAGTGGTGTTATATACACTGCTGGCCACCCAAAATGCAACACCAAGAAGGACACCAGATAGCAAAGCCAGATTTACTGGACACATAACAACAGATACAAAGATGAAACGATTGAGCTTACAGGCCCGTGCGACTTGCGGAACACGCAGACGTCAATACTTCGCGTGGGCCCCATGCCTGGAAATAACGGCCGCTACACGCCGCGGGATCGAACGAAAGAGGCTATGGATGTGGGCTTGGGGTATGTCGGTCCAGGCTGCTTCCACACGTTGCCACAGTTCATCAAGCGTAGCCGTGAGTGGTGCTTGCCGGGCCACTCGGTTGCCGATCAGCGACCAGACGTGTTCGATGGGCGACATATCGGGAGAACAGGCGGGCCACGGAAGCGGTGACACCTGGTGGGTCGTGAAGGATTGTTGCAGGAGGCGTGCCACGTGCGGGCGCGCATTGTCCTGTTGAAACGTGGCCGCTGGCAGGTCCTGCAGGTAAGGGAAGTCTACAGGCTCCAAAACGTTGGAGATGTAGCGGTGGCTGTTGAGTGTACCGGCGATACGTACCAGAGGGTGCGGGTGTCATATCCAATTGCGCCCCAAACCATAACGCCAGGCGACGGACCGGTATGGCGGTGCATAATGCAGGCGTCATACAGTCTCTCGCCGCGGTGCCGCCACACGCGGATCCGACCATCGTGGTGTTGCAGGCAGAAGCGGGATTCGTCGGAGAAGACAATATCGTGCCATTCCGTAGTCCAGGTGCGGCGTGTTCAACGGCCCACAGCCATCTCACTAGGCGGTGGTGCAACATCAATGGTAATCGGAGCAATGGGCGCCGTGCGACAAGTCTCCGCTCCTGCAGACGACGTCGAACGGTACGTGCTGACACAGGTTGTTGCGCAACACATCCTAATTCCTGCGCTAACGTTCGTGATGTGGCGGTGCGAGCCGTCAATGCCCGCCGAACATTATGCCGGTCCTCTCGTTCGGTGGTGTGCCGCGGCTGCGGCAATCGCTCACGTCGGACCGTCCGTCTCTCCTGCACCCACCGAATCCATACTCGCCTCACGTGGTTGGATGTCGTCCCACACGGGCGCCGATGTCTCGGTACGATAAACCGCTGTCGCGATAAGCCACTATTCGTCCTCTGTCGAACTCTGAAACGTACTGGAATGACTGCCGTATTCTGCGACGAGGCATCAGTAAGCTTCCCACGCACAGGTACGGCAGCACAACACACTTCCACTACTTACACCCCTCCTCTTGTGCACCCTTCTTATAGTGCTTCTCGGTGGCGTGCCGGGCGCACATGATTGGCATATGCCCTGCAATGCTAATCGTTTGTATGTCCTCTCGCGGGCGACGCATGCTGCGAATTTCAGGCCAATCGGATGCTTCTTCCTTGGTGTTGCATTTTGGGTGGGCAGCAGTGTATAAGTGGTCGGCATGCAGCTCCCAGCAAACAATCAAACACCTACATTCGGTGATGTTATGGTCTTGTATTTCAGCAAGCGGTGTTGGCCGTCTGTACATTGTTGATGGCACATGGAATATATCGAAATATGTGGATATTTTGGAGTCCAAACTGCTACCATCTGCACAAGACATAGGTTTGCGGAATTTTATCTTTCAGGACGACAACGTGCCATGTCATCGCTCAAAGTTGGTTGACGAGTGGTTTAATCGAAAAGTTATAAGAAAACTTCAGTGGCCGATACAGTCACCGGATCTTTATCCCATAGATAATCTGTTAGTAAGATTGAAGCAAAAGATTCATCAGCAAGGACCCACATCCAAAACAGCATTAATTGAGTCTGTAAGGGGCCGTATGGCACCGTGTTATCACCAATGAACAACTAGAGAAGCTCATTAGTTCCATGCCAAGAAGGTGCACTTTGTTTTGCTAAGAAACCGTGGTTATCCAATTAAACATTAAAGCGTATTTTGCTTGTTGCTAAGTTATTTCAAATGTCCTGCAAGTTTCAATAACGTACTTACTGTACAGTAAGTTTATGTTAAATGCATTGTACACTAATTTCACAAATTCCACTACTTCTTGCTTTTCATGACTAGACGCTGTACTTTTGCTTGTAACTTCACTTCTGTTACTGGTATAAAATTCTCTAAAAATATTTGTATTCAGCATAACATTTCCTTTTAAATGATGTATAATATGTATTCCTGACTGTACCATTACACTGTATAAGTTGACTTCAAACATCAAAAATTGACTTTCGGTGAACTGGTGCAGGACTTTTTGGCCACGAATGTAGCTTTTGCTATGAAGAATATTTTCCTCATATTTTCTACCTTTATATTATTCAAAATTATTCCGCTAAATGTCGTGAACATATATCATATTTTCCTCTATATCTCTTCTTCTAACTGTTCGGGGTGAAAATCTCTTTATCTCTGATATCTTCCTTCATCTACGAAAACTGTTTTGTGCACAATTCGTTAATTTTCGTAACATATACTTTTCAGCCGCTAGTAGGGAAAAGTAGTTATTTTTAATTCTAAATGTTTTATCGATTGTAGAAATCCCCTTGATTTTTTTTACGGGTTCCACTGACTATGAATGACTTTGGAATATTTTATTCGTATTTGAAAGGATTCAAAAAACATGCTCATTACAACCGAAAATTTGGCGTCATCTTTCAAGGGTTTTTTTCCCAATATTTAAACTTGATAAAAAAAACATTTTAGAGGACTGTATGTAGTCTTCAGTTTGTAGTATCTCCTTTTACGTTCGTGAGGAAAATCACGAATTCCTCGTTTTAAGATTGTTACGACTCACACCTTACAGACTGGAACCGCCTTAAAATATTGACCTTTCATACTGAAGAAAAGAACACGCATTGTGTTGCAAAGCTATGAAATCATTAAGCATATATCTTTCTAGAAATAAAAATAAAAACATCGGCACGTGTAACTTAATTGCTATTAAATACATAGTTAAGACACGATAATTGTGGCTTAATACGAAGATCACGTACTGAATGAGAGAGGAGAAAGTCGTCCTTGAACTCTGAGCCCTCTGCTAACTCTACGGATGCTAACTTTTCTCCTAACTTCCACAGCTACTTGGATGCCTTAATCAGGAAGATTGCGCAGTTAATTCAACCTGACTAAACATTCTCAAATATCCTCAAGATTGTACAGGCGGCACAGAATTAAATTCTTCCTTCTTTACGCTGTCAAACATTAACAACATAAGTATAAAGTGAATCAACGAAAGAATGCCCACAGAAAAAAACGTCCACTACACTAAAATTAGGGGAAATGTTCATTATCTTGAAAATAGAAAGATCTATCAGCTTTTGACTGATGTGTACGTGTGTCTGTTAGAAACACGAGGATGTTTTCAATCTCATGAAGAAAGATCTTAATTCCAACTAAGCAATCAACAAATATTAACAAGAACCACAGCAGCATATTGAATCTGAAACGTTTACAAAGTTCCTAGGGCTAGAATTTTTTCACGAAATTTAACTTACAGTCTTGAATTTTATTGTGAGGAGGGTACGAATACATGCGAAAACTGATATAGGAAAAAAAGCACTTCAGTCTTTAGATACTTAAAAGACACCTACGCCTTAGACCTTTTCCGCAGTTTTTCAGTTAAGAGCTTAATATTTCGTTTATATACACTGGCGACAAATACTAATGAAGGATACGTAAGATATCGATAAAGGCACTCATCAAAAGCTGCTATACGTCTGGCCTTTTCAAATATAATTTTTTTACAAACAGTCTCAATGTTTGGTAGGCTTAAGTAAAAAAGAAAAAGTAACACATAGGAGGTAAATATCATCATTGTCAACCATTGTCAATCCACTGCTGGACGAAGGCCTCTCCAAACCTCTTCCACAACGGTCTGTCTTGTGTCAGTCTCCTCCATGTTACTCCCGCATACTTTCGAATTTCATCCACTCATCTCCCATGTGGTCTTCTTCTGGGTCTTTTCCTGTTCCTTGGAATCCAACCCATTGCCATTTCAGGGATTTTACTCTGATCATGATGTCTTCCACTCTTGTCATTTTTCAGATCCACGAGTTCCTCTCCTTATCTCTCCTGGTTACACCAAGCATGCACCTCTCCATGCCTCTTTGAATTGTCTGCAGCCTTTGTATGTCTCTTTTAGTTAAGGTCCACGTCTCTGCACCATACGTAAGCACTGGAAGGATGCATTGATCAAACACTTTTCTTTTAAGACATAATGGCATATATCGCTCTTGAAAATTATGCTGTTTCTTCCAAAAGCTCTCCAGGCAAATTTTATACGCCGATTAATTTCTTCATCAATGTGACCCTCCCTTGATATCTGCTGTCCAAGATAAACGTATGCATCTGCTATCTCCAGCTTTTCTCCATCAATCGATAAATTTTTATTTCTTGTAAAAGCATTGTACATCACTTTTGTCTTCTGAAAGTTCATTTTTAATCCGACTTTTTTAATATTAATATTAATCACCGAGTGTGTAAAAAGAGTCCACGCTATATGCCCTTTTGTCGCTATTAATGTAATTTCCCCGTTCGGGATACTGAAAGTCGTGGCTTATGAAATGACATTTAAAATACCTTTCTAGGTACAGAATTTTTACTGTGGTGCACCCTCACTCGCGTGCTTAGCCAATGCGATACCTTGCTTGTGAGACGGGAGTTCTTTTGATTTCACCATGTGTATACGATTGATTTGATTCAGTTCGGGGACTTCGTTGATGCCGCTTCTCCTTTAATGTGCCACTTCCTAATAACCAGTGCGAAAAATGCTGAAGATACACTTTGCGTTAAACGTAGTTACACTCACGGACAATGAAATTTGCTCCCCAAGAACGAAGCATCGGATTGAACTGAAATTTTATGGACGTAATGATACAGATGAATGATACACATGATGGCAAAAACAGAGCTGCAGGACAATTACAGAGGGTTCTGAGGCACGCAGTTCGGTCACCTTCAGTAGCGCGTCGCACAGCCTCGTGCGGCCATACATGTTGCAATACGGTCCGGCATAGAGGCGAACAGACACCTGATGTTGTCCTGCTGCAGACTGGCCCACACTTGTTGGACGGTGTGCTCCATACCCCAGCAGTGCGGCACGGCGGTAGCCGGCGTTTCAACTGGTCCCACACATGCTCGATAGGGGACATGTCCGGAGAGCGGGCAGGCAATGGAAGTGTCTGGCGTAGGCAGTTCTTGGTAATCCAAGCCGTGTGCGGGAGGGCATTATCTAGCTGTTATAGCGCACCTGGATTCCTTGCCAGGAATAGGAGTACATGGGCCCGTAGGATCTCATCCACATTCCGCTGGCCCGTCAATGATCCACGTACCACTACTAGAGCTGGTCGGCTATTGTGGCAATGGCTCCCAGACCATAATGCCTGCAGTGGGGGACGTGTGGCGCTCGATTGCGAGGTTGGGAATATACCGTTAACCCGGGGATCTCCACACCCGGACACGATAATCATCTGTTCCCAAAACGAAGCGGCACTCATCGCTAAACACCACATGTAACCAGCCTGTGGCGTTCCACGTCGCTCTGTCCTGGCGATGTTCCAGTATTAATGGCAACACACCTAACGGGCGCTGCGATCGCAGACTCGCTTCCGCGAGGCTTCGGGAAATGGTTCGTGGGCACACATAAGCCCCTACATCTGCCTATATAGTGGACCGGGTCCCTGTGGGATCCGTTCGTTCCTGCCGCACGATCCGTCGATCTTCTCTACCGGTGGTCCTCCTGGTCCGTCTGGAGCCGCTCCGCCGTGTGTGTGGCAGTGCCGTCACGTGCCTACTGCTCCCAACACAGTCGGACGGTGTGGTCAGAACGATCAACATGGCGGGCTATACGGCGCGCCGAGCACCCTGAGGTTTTCAGCCCGATGATCAGGCCTCTCTAAAAGTCCGTAAGTTACGTAAATCTACGTCTCTGGCGTCTACCCGGCATTCTTGTTACTCTGTACTCTTGCTTGCGGCGGCCGGTGCTTTTCGCTTTCATGGGGCATCGACTACACGCCAGTTTATGAGGCTGCTGGGTTCGTGCTTGCAGCGCCACCACAATGTGTGCGGTCATACGCACTCGCACCAAACGTGGATCATTTTGCATACCAGCATGCACTCTAGCTATTTGCAAAGTTTTGCGGTTGTAGCATGTTTTCTTCTAGGTGCGCGAATTTGATTGTCCGTGAGTGTATATTTCTACGAACAGCCAACCGCGTCTTCCTTCGGACAATGAGACTTATCTTTCATTTTGAAAACATACTACACACACAGGCTACTGAATTAGAAATCTTTAATCAGATGTATGTAAACGTCACTTACTGTGTGCAAAATACGTAGTAACGTGCGTCACCACGTGATCTAGGCAATTGTTTAAGACTACTGCTCTTCAGTAATCGTCAGTAGTTTCGATCACATGTGGGAAAAACAAAAGATCTTGAGTTCGATAAAGGGCTTATCGTGGATGCCGGTTTAGGTGGAGAGAAATTTTTGAAAGCAGAAGAGCTGACGGTTTCTCAAAAAGAGAGATATCCCGAGTATGCACTCTAGCTGCATTCCGAGTATGCACTCTAGCTGCATTCCGAGTATGCACTCTAATCCGTGTAAAAATAACCCACATGTCTTGTCCAAGAGGCGTAATTGTAAAGTGGCTACAATCTGTCAGGAACGAGATCGCCATCGTCTGAGAAAGCTTGTGCGGAGAAACAGGACTTTCTGTGTGCAGCAATTGACCGGAGCATTCAATGAAGGCTGCACCCAACCCATATCTCAGCGAACTATTTGCAGGGAACTGAAGAGGATCTGTATTGGCAGTCGCACATCTGTACGAAACCACTAATTTCTGCGAACAACCGTAAAGTTCGTCGGCACTGGTGTCAGGAACACTGTGACTGGACACTAGAAGACTGGAAGTGAAAACGTCATGTGGTTCGACGAGACATGGTTCACTTTGTTCCGTACCGACGGTAGGCAGAGAGTTTGCTGACAGCCCAATGAAGCAATGGGCCCAGTTTGCCTTGTAAACACAGCTCGAGGTTCTGCAGGTGGTGTCATGTTGCGGGACACATTCTGTTGATACGGAACGGGTCTCCTGATATAACTGATAGGTCGTGTGTCCTGAAAGGATTATCTGAACATTGTTGCCGATCAAATCCATCCTGAAAATCTGACTTTTTATCCAGTAGGTGGCGGCTGTTTCATTGACAACAATATTTCTGTCCATTGCACAAGATGTATTCATCAGTGATTCGGAGTGCATGACAATGACTTCCACTCTCTTCCCTGGCAACCGTAAATCCCGGATCTGAAGCCCTTTTAGAATGTATGGGACATGTTTGGAAAACAGATCCGGGAGGAAAGTTCTCTTTCGTGAAATCTGAACCAATTAAGCGATTGTCTGGTGATTGCCTGGTATGCTGTAGATGTAGATGCACTCCAACACCTTGTGAAATCTATGCCAAACCACATACGTGCTGTTAATCGGGATAAAGGAGGTCCAATCTGGTACTGAGTAAAAGTTTTTATTTCAGTCTTAATGTAACAGAGCGACATAGAAGAATATCTCTTCGCTCTCTAAAGGAAAAGCGGTGGTATAAAAATTGCGAACTAGAGCGTGTAAATTGCGAACCAAAATCAGACCGCCATTAAAACTCTATATGTAAATTGCGAACTAGAGCGTGTAAATTGCGAACCAAAATCAGACCACCATTTAAACCCTGTATGTAAATTGCGAACTAGAGCTTGTAAATTGGGAACCAAAATCAGACCACCATTTAAACCCTGCATGTAAATTGCGAACCACCGCTATATGTAAATTCCGAACCCACTTCTCTGAACAAATGCGGGATTTCAACATGTCGGACCTGGCAACAGATTTTCTTACAAACCTTTGTGATCTGGCTACTGATTTTGCTATAATCTTGTTACCTAAGCTAGCTCGTCTTTTTGATTGCCTTGCTTTAGATATATATACTAAAGAGCAAAGCCGAAAACACAAGAATAACTTTAGAATTTAAAACGAAAGATGCAAAATAACCTGAAGATCAAAACGCGCAACGCAGCAGTTATGAAAATTCAGAATTCACATTCTATTAAGAGACTGAAGCAAAAAAAAAAATTTTTGACTGACACCAAGTACAACATAGAAAAGGTTATGCATTGACCGGTGTGAGTAAAAAGAGAAAATTAAAACAACTGAATGTAGAAAGTGTCGAGAATAATGAGCCTTGGCTTTATCAAGGACCAGCAAAAACTCTGCATTTTCTCACTTCCACAAAGACCTATTTGGAAATGGGTTTCTGCAAAGTCATAGATGCAAGTAATAAGCGCCGCCCCGGTGGCGCAGTGGTCTAGGGCGCTGGCCTCTGATTGTTCGTCCGTATGGGGTCCGGGTTCGAATCCCGGTGAGGCATGGATGTTGTGTTTGTCTTACGGCACTGGCTCTCTCCCTTCCCTGGAACCAGTGACCCTAAATTAAGGACGGGCGACTGCTTATAGCCCATTGAGTTGCTCACGGTGGTCGTTAAACCTCCAATCAAAAAAAAAAAAAAAAAAAGTAATAAGCCCACCAAATTTTTTTTTTTTTAAATATATATTTTAAAGAATATATATAAATGTCATGACCTCCGCAGAGTTGCATGACCAAGCTTTAGTTAACAATTTAGCTAGCATCCATAACTTTCCTGGCCCGACCCATGCTCTTCATCTGTTACTATTAAACAGAAAGAAGAAGATTATAGAAAACTCAAGTTGTAAGAGTGACATAATAAATCAGAAATAATGTTCAGCAATAACAAATTACCAAGTTCGCCTGAGAGAGAATTTAAACCTGAATAGCAATACATAAGTATTACAAGTTCTTAACATTGCAATAAAAAAGGAGATATTAATTTTTTTTAAAACACAGATTCCTGAAAGAAAACTGGATTATAAAACCCCCTACTCCACAACTTCTGACAACACAAAAACGAGAATATAATAAAGACAATAATTAATTAAAGAAACGCATTGTGAAGGTTATATGACATGAACAATTAGTTGCAATATGTACAAAGTATTTCAGAAGTGCTTTAAGTGCATAATTAAGTAGTTATTAAGAGCTTAACTACATTGAAAACACAGCGCAAATTACAAGAACAATGAAACGGCCGGCTGTTTTGGCCTTAGTTCCCTAAAAAACGCGCAAAGTTACCCAGAAAAGAAAGAGTTAAAATCCGCGAAAAAGTTAATAGACTTGCCAGTGCCTAAAAGCTGAAAACAAAAAAAGAAAAAAGTACAAGAAGTTCAATCATCGAACTTGGAAATCCCAAAACCCAAAGACAATGAAGAGAGCTTACCTCTTATGCAACTGAACTTCCTCCTTTCTTGAGGACACATGGCCGACCTTTTACCCAAACTTCTAAACTCCCTGCCACTCCCTAGTCGCTGGGGGCAGTGTGGGTGGGGCTGAAGGCCTCCACACACTGAAAAATCCTACTCGCGCAGATTTTAACTAGAGAAAAAAATATATAATTAAGATTGTGGACCTGTATGATCAGAAAGAGCAGAATTAACTCTCCAGAATGCATGAGAAATATTATGAAATACACAAGTAGTGTATTTAATAATCTTTGCATGTATTTAATCACCTTAGTGAGCTTCTGTAGACTATTCAGAATCCTATTAATTTTAATGTTAGTTTTACTATTTTTAGTATAGCTGTTCTAGTGAGCGAATAACTAGTTTTCTTTTATATTTATTTTTATTTTATTTTATAAACAGATTTTTAAGCTTTTTTTGTGATTTTGTCTATATTATTTATTTTTTTATTTTTAATAGGACCTTCTTATCCATAGCACTAAGGTTCCTTTTTGTAGTTAATAGGCATCCTCTAGCCAACTTCCAAAAGGCTTTCATTGGTCAGAATCATATTATTAACTGCGTAGAAAATTAAAGCAGATCTGCCAAATTTACTTTATTATTCAGAATAATTTTTCTTAAAGTTCTTTTGATGAAAGAAGTAGGAATTTTGTTCTCTAGAAAACTGTCTAGTAGTATATTAATGTGGTAGTTGAAGTCCAAATTGTTGCTGCAAATTCTTGAAATTCTAAGCACCTGAGAAATTAATACATTCTCAATTACTTTGGTTGATATGTTATTTCCACTATACTCAAGTAAATCCCTTAGATATTAATAGTTATGATTTTGAGAACCTATATACTAATCTGCCTCTGTCAGATATAATCACTACCTTTAAAGAGCTGTATGCAGAATTTAAACTTAACCAATTTGTTAATGTAGGAGCCTGGAACTCTTATCTCAATTGCTGCATTAAAAATAACCATATCTTATATAATAATACTCTCTATAAGCCAGTAAACGGTATCCCCATGGGAACGTCAACATCCACGAGTATTGCAAATCTATTCCTGTTCTTTAAGGAATATAAATTCATTAAAAATCACTCCACCTGCTCCGATAACTACCTTTACACATTTAGATATATTGACGATCTGCTGTGTATAAATAATTCAGAAGTTATAGAGAGTAATTTTGATAGTATCTATCCTAGCTCTCTTAACTTATGTAAAACCAACCACAGTAATCAGGAACTAGAGTTCCTAGACTTAAGCATTAAACTTAACAGAGGTAACCCATCTATTAGCCTCTTTGATAAAATAGTTAGTTTTCCTTTCAAAGTAATTAAATATCTACACTGGAATAATAACATATCAACCAAAGTAATTGAGAATGTACTAATTTCTCAGGTGCTTAGAATTTCAAGAATTTGCAGCAACAATTTGGACTTCAACTACCACATTAATATACTATTAGACAGTTTTCTAGAGAACAAAATTCCTACTTCTTTCATCAAAAGAACTTTAAGAAAAATTATTCTGAATAATAGAGTAAGGTTGGCAGATCTGCTTTAATTTTCTACGCAGTTAATAATATGATTCTGACCAATGAAAGCCTTTTTGGAAGTTGGCTAGAGGATGCCTATTAACTACAAAAAGGAACCTTAGTGCTATGGATAAGAAGGTCCTATTAAAAATAAAAAATTAAATAATATAGACAAAATCACAAAAAAAGCTTAAAAATCTGTTTTAAAAGAAAATAAAAATAAATGTAAAAGAAAACTAGTTATTCGCTCACTAGAATAGCTATACTAAAAATATTAAAACAAACATTAAAATTAATAGGATTCTGAATAGCCTACAGAAGCTCACTAAGGTGATTAAATACATGCAAAGATTATTAAATACACTACTTGTCTATTTTATAATATTTCTCATGTATTCTGGAGAGTTAATTCTGCTCTTTCTGATCATACAGGTCCACAATCTTAATTATATATTTTTTTCTCTAGTTAAAATCTCCGCGAGTAGGATATTTCAGTGTGTGGAGGCCTTCAGCCCCACCCACACTGCCCCCAGCGACTAGGGAGTGGCAGGGGGTTTAGAAGTTTGGGTAAAAGGTCGTCCATGTTTCCTCAACAAAGGAGGAAGTTCAGTTGCATAAGAGGTAAGCTCTCTTCATTGTCTTTGGGTTTTGGGATTTCCAAGTTCGATGATTGAACTTCTTGTACTTTTTTCTTTTTTTGTTTTCAGCTTTTAGGCACTGGCAAGTCTATTAACTTTTTCGCGGATTTTAACTCTTTCTTTTCTGGGTAACTTTGCGCGTTTTTTAGGGAACTAAGGCCAAAACAGCCGGCCGTTTCATTGTTCTTGTAATTTGCGCTGTGTTTTCAATGTAGTTAAGTTCTTAATAACTACTTAATTATGCACTTAAAGCACTTCTGAAATACTTTGTACATATTGCAACTAATTGTTCATGTCATATAACCTTCACAATGCGTTTCTTTAATTAATTATTGTCTTTATTATATTCTCGTTTTTGTGTTGTCAGAAGTTGTGGAGTAGGGGGTTTTATAATCCAGTTTTCTTTCAAGAATCTGTGTTTTAAAAAAATTAATATCTCCTTTTTTATTGCACTGTTAAGAACTTGTAATACTTATGTATTGCTATTCAGGTTTAAATTCTCTCTCAGGCGAACTTGGTAATTTGTTATTGCTGAACATTATTTCTGTTTTATTATGTCACTCTTACAACTTGAGTTTTCTATAATCTTCTTCTTTCTGTTTAATAGTAACAGATGAAGAGCATGGGTCGGGCCAGGAAAGTTATGGATGCTAGCTAAATTGTTAACTAAAGCTTGGTCATGCAACTCTGCGGAGGTCATGACATTTATATATATTCTTTAAAATATATATTTAAAAAAAAAAATTTGGTGGGCTTATTACTTTTTTTTTTTTTTTTTTTTTTTTGATTGGAGGTTTAACGACCACCGTGAGCAACTCAATGGGCTATAAGCAGTCGCCCGTCCTTAATTTAGGGTCACTGGTTCCAGGGAAGGGAGAGAGCCAGTGCCGTAAGACAAACACAACATCCATGCCTCACCGGGATTCGAACCCGGACCCCATACGGACGAACAATCAGAGGCCAGCGCCCTAGACCACTGCGCCACCGGGGCGGCGCTTATTACTTGCATCTATGACTTTGCAGAAACCCATTTCCAAATAGGTCTTTGTGGAAGTGAGAAAATGCAGATTTTTTGCTGGTCCTTGATAAAGCCAAGGCTCAGTATTCTCGACACTTTCTACATTCAGTTGTTTTATTTTTCTCTTTTTACTCACACCGGTCAATACATAACCTTTTCTATGTTGTACTTGGTGTGAGTCAAAAATCTTTTTTTGCTTCAGTCTCTTAATAGAATATATATATATATATATATATATATATATATTTTACATGGGATGTAAGGTCAGGTGATGCGTAACATCACAGCCTCTCCTTGACAAATGTCAACCCCGCCTTCTCGTGGTGCATCCTGTTCCCACTAAAGGGGCTCTGACGACCGCCAATAGCGGTATAACTATACCATCGGGATCAGAGGAAATGCTATCCCACACTCACCAACCCGCTTGGCCAGCGTGGTGAGTTATGGCCAAACACCTCCAAAATGACTCTACAACTTAAATCTTGGCCCTCAGTCTCCGGCAGCTGGAATGTACCTGGCCAAGGCAGCGGCCAGTGCGACATGAAGGCAGAGGGTGCTAAGAATCCCCGGAGGACCGGACTAGGCTGCCATTTGATGCTGACCTTGGCTACCTATAACGGACGCTCCCTATCTTCTGATTCAAGGCTTCTTGAATTGGAAGAGGAACTACAAAGGATCAAGTGGGACATCGTGGGGCTAAGTGAGGTAAGGAGAAAAGGAGAAGATCTCATTGAACTGAAAAGTGGACATCTCTTCTATTATCGTGGGACAGATACTGGCAGAACTAGTGGTGTTGGATTTATAATAAACAAGAAACTGAAGGATAAAGTGGTAGAAGTTGAAAGTTCCTCTGACAGAGCTGCACGACTCGTTATCCAACTATCAAGAAGATACCAGGCTCAGATTATTCAAACTTATGCACCCACCACAAGTCATCCTGAAGAAGAAATTGAAGAATTTTATGAGGAAATTCGTCATCTAAATAATAAAGGTAAGCAGCACTTAAAGATAATTATGGGAGATTTCAATGCAAAAATAGGGCAACGACAACAGAATGAAACTTCAGTAGGTAAATTCGGTCACGGCAACAGAAACCAGCGTGGAAATACTCTCGTTGAGTTTGCAGAGGCAGAAGGATTTTTCATCTTGAACTCCTTTTTCAAGAAAAAGCCACACAGGAAATGGACATGGAGACATCCAATTGGGACGACAAGTGAAATTGATTTTATTATGTGTAACAAAAAATTCGTCATCGAAGACTGCAGTGTGCTGAACAAGTTCAACACAGGTAGTGACCATAGATTGGTGAGATGTAAGATGCACCTCAACACTAAACTGGAACGTGGCAAGCTCATAAGACAAACAAAATGTATTGACATAACCAACCTTAAAAAACACCATAATACTTTCAAGTTGGAACTGAAGAACAGATTCTCTGCTTTAGAAGGCCTAACATCGGAAGAAGTGGATATTTCGGAAGTTAACAGAAAAGTAACCAAAGCTCTAATGGAAACAGCAACAAAATTAGCTGGGTCTAAGAACAAGTTGCATGTGAACAAATTATCAGGAAAAACCAAAATGTTGATGCAAAAAAGAAGAGAGATGAGGACAACTAAAGAAGATGTGACTTCCAAAGTGGAATATATAGAGCTATGCAAGACAACACGAAAAAGTATCACTGAAGACGTAAGGAAATTCAACTGTGAGCTAGTGAGGAA